>OU452253.1:20012500-25070000 GCA_911728495.1 Furcula furcula
GAGTTGCACTCTAAATATCAGAAACTATCCTTGAAACAGGTAATTGAACATATTAAACGGTCCCTGCGAGGTCCTGGGATCGCGATTCCCCAAAATGATATAGAAAAAACTTGCTTAAACTAAACTGGTAATAAAGATTTTACATAATTAATTTTTTGACAATCCACACACGGTCATCTGAACCAAACCAGACAACTGATACTAATATTTATATACTTTTTTATAAATACATACTTATATAGCTAAAACACCCAGACACTTGGTGTGAATCGAACCCACGGCCTATTGAGTAGTGGCCAGGGGATCTAACCACTAGACCAACAGGCCGGTCTGCTTTGTGTTTTTTTCCTTAGGTAGGTATACCCCGATCGTAAATTGCTAGGTGGTTGGTCCCTTATGCATGGGATCGTTCAGTACCACTGCAGTGCCAGATATTCTGCCGCCAAGCAGCAGTGTTTACTGTGAAGGGCACTGTAGTTGGTAAAGGACCATGCCCATATTAGTATGGAGCTGAAAGTCAGAAATGCCATGCAATGCCCAAATTGCAGCTCTATGTCATATGATAACTTTTTAACAGTATTTATATGATAACTAGATTTAATGTCATATAAAGCACCGGTTCATAAGATATTGGAGATTAAACATGATAACTTCCTACTGGTTTTTTATACATTTTATCGTTTACAGACAGCATTGCTATTAGTTTTTCACTAGGAACTTCATGATCATCACATAAGCTAAGCCAGATCAGTGTTCTTTTATATACTTATCTGTATGTTATCAGATAAACATGCCAGTTATTTGGAATTATCTAGACTGTCTCCATTGTATAGTGTCAATATGTATGTGAAAACAATTTGGTTAGATACACTGGTACTGCAATGTCAACAGAACGTCTTATTTTTTTTTTATCCAGTGCTCCATATGATTTAAAATTAACAACATAATTCTAGTTTTTATTTATTATAGCAATCTTGCAATATACTTTATGTCTCGTCACTAAGAGAAAAATAATTTGATGCAGGTACTTGTTTCCTGTGCTATCAATATTTTACAGTCTGTGGGTTAGATGAATCGCAGATGGTGTATTTCAATACGAACATATATTTCAGCTTTTCAAAGAACTAGAGAAAGCGAATCAACATCTCAAGAAGTACAATCACGTGAACAAGAAAGCTTTGGACCAGTTCATCAGCTTCTCCGAGCAAAAGGAGAAATTGTACAAACGTAAGGAAGAGTTGGATATTGGGTGAGTTATTTTTTTTGTTTTCAAATGAAAAGTCAAATCTAATTACGATATACCGATGTCGAAATCTAAATATTCCGGGCATCTTAGGCTAAATCAAGTTATCTTAGCAACTACATACACCTGTAAACATTGCACTCCATCAAGTTACTGATCATTACTTGTAGATTTTTGTAACTGGTCGATTGAAATCGAAATAGATTTTTATACTTAAAATTCTAATATATAGTTAATTCTAATAGATATAAACACAATGATAAGAAAATACAATTAAAAAGTAAGTAAGTATTAAGTTAGGAATATAAAATCAAAAATAAACTGCAATATAATCCGTAAAAATAGTTTATTTTCAAGGTATTATTATTTTGTTAGTCCAAGTAAATCTTCCATTGTAATAGGCATCTTATGTGTGTCTCCCGCTTTACAAATTAGGGAGAGGAAATCATCTTACCTGCTCCTCATGTTCACTTCTCCAATTAAATTTAATGCAGGTTCCAAGAAATGCATAACTATTTTTTAGACTCGCCGGGGCTCCAATATCTGTAGCACTAGTAATTACTGTAGATCCTGAGTCCTTGAGGGTATTATTACTGTATCCATTTAGGATCGGACAGGGGTTTTTGAACACTGTATATTTCGTATGTAAGTTCTCCTACACTTTATTAACAAACAAAACGAAATTGAAAAGAAACAACAAATAAATATACTATCTCTATTTTTAAAATAATACTGTGAAGAATTCAATATACTTATTAAATCAAATTAACGGTGTCTTTTGCAGTGTCTATGTCTTTTGTATTTAAATTGTGTACAAAATTGTATTCAAGTCCATTTATTTCATTTACTTTTAAATGACCCCTATCATACTTTACAATTTGTTTTATAATTTTCGAGTAAACTTTACTCATCGCTTCATACGAATAAACATAGTCCATGTGAACAAAATCTTTAACGTATTTATATGCGTACACATTCGTCAGGTTACTCTTCAACGTTTCCACATCTCTCTGGTCGGACAACCAATCGTTGTCACTGTAATAAATCACCATCGGCACTTTGATATTACTTAGATTATAATCGGGTGGTGTACGGTGGCCGTACTTCGCTAAATTGGTCTCCCATCCATAATCGTACCGACAAAATCGTCCAGACACTAACAGTTGTCCATAATGCAGAAACTGTAGAATAGAAGATCCAGTAGGAATATGACCGTATATAACTGGTAATAAAGTCTCATTTATCATCTTACTGCTCCCAGTAATAGCGTACAGCAGATTGTCACATCTCACTGGTGAAATCGTACACAGCAAAGCGTTTATTCTGTGGAAAAACGCCTCTTTGTCAGTGACATAAATATTCAATTCCTTTAGCAAGAGTCCCAGTACGCCGTAAGTCGGGGAAAACAATTGAATTAGCGGGCTCTTGACATTCTTCATCCACGCTTCAGGAGCTAAAGAAAACATCATCTTGATTTTACTGTTATATTCCGGTTTCATTGATAATAACACGTAACCAGTTGTCGTTCCTTGCGAGTGTCCTATGTAATATAAGTCGTTTTTTCCCGTAACTCGGAGTATATAATCGATCATCGCTGGCAAATCGTAAGTTCCTATCTCCTCCCAGTTGAAATCCCAGAACTGTACCATTTTTGGGTTCAACCTCTTATGTTGGAGAGCGTGTTTGTTGCCTCTCGCGTTGCCCAGCCACACGTCGAATCCATGATCGGCTAATACATAAGCCAACGCTTTTCCTGGCCCTTGAAGCACCCAACTATCCGAGCTATCCAATATGCCGTGCATCAAGAACACAACTGACGAATGATTCGAGTGGACGTTATGCTTCTTGGATATTCTATGGAAATGTATAACGTACCCGTCCTCCGTTATTACCGAGTGCTCCTGTATGTCGTAACCGTATTTTTTGACAATTTGTGCGATTTCTAGTTTTGCGTCCTCCGAAACGTACTTATCCGCGAGATCGGTCGTGATATTATCGAAACTATGGAAGAACACGCTCAAATCGAAGGCCGATACTCTCGCCAGTAGCGTTAGTGAAACTAAGCATAAAATATACATTTCTTTTTAGCGGCTGCCTTATCGCGTCTGTACGCATAACGGTGTGCTGCCAAATATTTATAACGCGCGGTAAAACAGGGCAACATTAAACTTCACCCCATTGTTAATTGCTTGTAGTAAACTTGACATTTTTAAAATGAGAATTTGAGACCTACAATTAAGTACATTAGGGCCAACATATTATGTTATATTTTTGTAGCTATTTAAATTTCTAGTGATATTTACGCGATATGTTGTGACATTAAATTATATGCACAGAACACCATTTGAATAATCACCTTTGAAAAAATGCGTAAGGTATACTATGCGGTATCTAATAGTTTTCTAGATCAAGAGACTATCGCAAAGGAACATTGTGTTAACTATGGCAGGAAGGGCAATGTAACTGGAGTAATTTCTGGGTTGAATGGACTTATACGAGCCAGTATTCACAAATAACGCTCAGTGGAACCTTTGTTGTGCGAATACTTAAAAATTTCAATTCGGCGCTGTGATTGGCCTTAGCCTTTGAACATAAAAAAAACAGTGGCTCCATAGGTGTAGGCACGATGACGCAGGGTTGTTAAGAAACAATATAAATAGATTTAGCATGAAATTCAAAATATAAATTTTTTGCAATTTATTCTATTCGATTTTTTTTCGGGGCCTTTACAATCAATATACTATAAACATTTATATATTGACTTGATATACCGTTTCCGGAATACCCGATATATTTATGACGCAAAAATAGTTCAGTATTGTAGTTTAAATCGTCATAGTCATTATCTAATTATAATTAGAAATCTGTGGCACTCTGGTAACACCAACTTCTAGGTTAATTATGTACTATTACTAATTTGCTTACACAATAGAATGGTTTCTCTACAAATAAATTATTCACATCACATTTATCATACTTAATAAAAAGTTTCTCTAAAAAGATATAATATTACTAGCTGATCCGCGCAGCTCCGACCGCGCTCTTTTTACGGTTTTAGATTCCCATATTGTCTACATATTATGTGAATATTACGAATTTGTAATATAGTTACATACATACCCGTCGAATACATAGCCTCCTTTTTAGAAGTTGGCTAAAAGTAGGACCCACTTTTTACTTGCCCTCCGAAGTACGGAGACACTTAGTTCAAGTGGCACTAGTCGATCACCCATCTATGTATCGACCTTTTTTTTTTTTGGTTCGGGGGAAATCTTCAATAGATCCCCGGGAGCTGTGGGGCTCGACCGGGGTATGTGGGATTCTTACCCACTAAAACCTCCGCGCAGTGCCTTGCCTTTGAGCCCGCCGCCGAGGGGCGCATTGTAGCGCCCCAGGAACCTGACACGGTGCTCACGGGGACGGGGGTCGCAACCCCGCCGCCGTCCTCCTCGGAGTCGCCGCCGCCGCCGTACTCAATGGACGTTCAAAGGGCCCACACCCCGAACGTCTAGCGACTCCGAAGGGGCTATGTAATGACCTTGCCTAACGTTGTTTAACCTAGCGGTATAAAATATATTATTATGACCTATTCTCACACCTACCAAATGTATTTAAAAAAAAAAAAACATTAAAGTCGGTCGAGCCGTTACGGAGGAGTGCACGGTGTGTGTGGTCAAACACCGTGACACGAGATTTTTATATATAAGAAAGATTATGAGTATGTCCATAAATTGTTAGATCATATTATTTATTGATTATGATTATTATTAGTATAATACAATATTTCCACTTCCTTATGTTGTAAATTATAATATTAATAACTAGCTCTCCTAAAAAACATGTGTACAAACACACACAAAAAAAAACACGTATAATGACTACACCAGTTAAATTTATTTGATATTCTGGTCTCTTTGATCTATTCGATTGCTACACAATGAAACAAAACTATAAAACAAATTATATCGTTTATAGATAGATAGATAGATTAATACTTTATTGCACACATTTTGTTGAACAATACATAAACAGTTACATAACAATGTGAGCAAAGGCGGCGTTTATTATAGATTTTTACTTGCCTCGTGTTCGTTTGTAACACATGGGAGACCGAGGCGTTGACCGTCCGCATCTCATAATTATTTCGGTGTATCTTCAGATCTAGTAGTTATTATTGTTCCAATCAACAAGAGCTTTAAGGTCAGAGTAAACAGGTTTTTGGTAACCTATAATACCACCCACAACCGAATCGCTTGAGGCGTACATTATAGCTACTATGCCTTATAGCTTGTAAACACTGTTCTGCAAACGATCAGTTAGTTAAGCCACGACAGACGAGGTCCGTTCACAGCAGCAGCAGCAGCAGTAGCCAAAATACGTCCACTGCTGAACAAAGGCCTCCCCCTTAGAAAGGAGGGGTTGCCATAATCCCCACACTGGCAGGTGTCTTGGGGATCGCAGTATAGGTGGTAGGTAATCCAATAGAAAGAGGCTGCTGCCCTTCTTGTTTTCCCTTAGTCGCCACTTACGGGAAGAGATGGGAGGGACTAGGGACTTGCTATGTATTATGTAAACATATTTCACCCTGAAATTAAACTACTTTTACGGATTTTATCGCGGTTTATTTATTGATTTTACTATCCAATAATAACTAAGAAGACCTGAGGGTACACCGGCATAATTGTGACATAAGGACGTTCAACATCTCAGTCCTCCCGTGACCATGGGTACTGCAAAGCATTCGAAACGTCGGGATAGTAAAATCAATAAATAAACCGCGATAAAATCCGTAAAAGTAGTTTAATTTCAATGTGTAATATTCGCGTAAGTAAAAGACAACATTATATTTCACCCTCTTCCCAGTGGTGAGAAGATCCGCGAGCTGATAGAAACATTGGAGCACAGGAAATTGGAAGCGATACAGTTCACGTTCAAGCAAGTGAGCAAGTACTTCACGGAGGTGTTCAAGAAGTTGGTGCCTCAAGGCCGGGGCAGTCTCATCATGAGGGTCGCCGCCGACGACGGACAAGAAATCATCGCTGAGGTACTATTGCGGACTCGAACGCTATACCAGTTTTCAATCAAAATCGTTTAAACGACGCTACGAGTGCTTACCAAACAAATATGTAATTTAAAAAGACTTTTTTTCTAGTGCTTGTGCCCCGTGTTACCCACGGGTAACACATACCCGGATACCCCACGGGGTATCCGGGTAAGAATAACATCCCATCTTCTCCCGTTGGGTGTTCGTAAGATGCGACTAAGGGAAAACAAGAAGACGGGCAGCAGCGTCTTTCTATTGGATTACCTACATGTGGCTGGAATCCCCAAGCGTGCTTATTAAGGCTTTTGTGTCCGTTAATTGCACCAGCTACATTGCCATTCACTCCGGAACACTGTTGTGGTGACCATCGCACCGGACTGTCCCTTGCACAAGGGTACGTCTCTTGTGCAAGGTATCACATTTTTTCGTTTTTACGGGTAACACCATCGATATAATATATGAACTAGATAAACATTCACGAACAAAATGACATCTAAAATGTGGTCGCGGAGGTTGCAAACTTGTCTGTGCTGGTGGCGGAAACGTGAACTAACGGGTTTATTATGACAACGACGTGTAGTTTGACAGTTTCATATAGACAGTAGCGACACTCCTATCGGCAAGAATAATTTCGTCAGGCTGTGGCTTGTAAAGAAATAACGACACAAGGGCGCTATTTGTCGCTACCACTTTCTGGACCGTGACACCAAATCTAGTTTAAATATTATATCGATGGGTAACACCTTCAAAGAGTACTCGGGACCCTGTTGTCGTCAACTCTCCTTCTGGGGCAGTCGGGCAAAAACAGGATGGTCTATTCCACTTTGATCACCTGGGTGATATCACCTGGGTGATTAAAGTGGAACAATTTATTCCACTTTGATCACCTCGGAATCAAATCACCTGGGTGATTTGAGCTGGGTGATTTGAGTGGAATAAATTAGTGGACTTTGATCACCTAGGAAACAAATCACCTGGGTGATTTGAGCTGGGTGATTTGAGTGGAATAAATTAGTGGACTTTGATCACCTCGGATTCAAATCACCTGGGTGATTTGAGATGGGTGATTTGAGTGGAATAAATTAGTGGACTTTGATCACCTCGGAATCAAATCACCTGGGTGAACAGTGGCGACTACTATTTTTATTTTTCATTTTGTGTCTTTAAATCACCTACATTTGGATTTACAAAATTCAATGTTTAAGCATCGGTACCTACTTTTTATAAGTTTATCCTCACTAGCTAACCCGCGCAGTTTCGCTTGCGGTTAATTAGTACTTATAGATTGTTTTATAGGTTTCAAACAATCATTAGTAACGCATCCTGACGAAGGTTACCGCATAATCTTTAACCGACTTAAAAAAGGAGGGGTCTCAATTCGTCTATATATAATTTATCTAGGTAGGTTATAAAGATTGAACCATCGAAAACCGTAAAATTATCTAGGTAGGTTATGATCACATTATCATCGACATAGTTTTTTCCATAATTCATATTTCTTCAGGAACAATTTATCCAGTCGTAATGAAATTTGCTTGGAATCATCATAGTAGTTTACTCTCTCGAATAAAAAAAGAATCATCGAAATCGGTTCATATTTGTCAGAGTAATGTACTGGAGAACATCAGTTTTATAGTTTTTACCAGATAAATTCCTACACATCAATCATGGATCTCCATGAAGTTCTAATCCGGTTGTGATAAAATTTATACAGATTCATTACAGTAGTTCCTTCTTGTGAATAAAAAAAGAATAATTGAAATTGGTAAATATTTGCCAGAGTTATAACCATTTTTGTCCTTAAAAAGCGATAAAACATCATCTTTTAGGCATTCCTCCATTTTTTCTGAGTCGTTATTCTTGTTTTTTCAGAAACTACTACTTATTTGTAAGTAGTAAGAATTTTCCAAATTGGTTCATAATTGCCAGAGTTATGCGCGAACATACATGGAAAAAAAATTATATATAGACGAATTGAGACCCCTCCTTTTTTAAGTCGGTTAAAGATTATGCGGTAACCTTCGTCAGGATGCGTTACTAATGATTGTTTTAAACCTATAAAACAATCTATAAGTACTAATTAACCGCAAGCGAAACTGCGCGGGTTAGCTAGTGAGGATAAACTTATAAAAAGTAGGTACCGATGCTTAAACATTGAATTTTGTAAATCCAAATGTAGGTGATTTAAAGACACAAAATGAAAAATAAAAATAGTAGTCGCCACTGTTCACCCAGGTGATTTGATTCCGAGGTGATCAAAGTCCACTAATTTATTCCACTCAAATCACCCATCTCAAATCACCCAGGTGATTTGATTCCGAGGTGATCAAAGTCCACTAATTTATTCCACTCAAATCACCCAGCTCAAATCACCCAGGTGATTTGTTTCCTAGGTGATCAAAGTCCACTAATTTATTCCACTCAAATCACCCAGCTCAAATCACCCAGGAGATTTGTTTCCGAGGTGATCAAAGTGGAATAAATTGTTCCACTTTAATCACCCAGGTGATTAAAGTGGAATAGACCAACAGGATATACTTAGATGTAATGTAATTTTCATTTTTTTTTAAAAACAGTAAAAGCTCAATGGGGGAGCGCTTGCCTTTGAAATAAGGTGCGTAGGTTCTAACCCCGGCTCGTACCTCTGATTACTTTAATTAATCATGTGCGAATCGTCTTTGTGCGATTGTTACTAGCTTTCGGTGAAGGAAAACATCGTGAGGAAACCGATAAGCCTAACTAGCTTTCGAATGACGTGTGAAGTCCACTGACTCGCACATGACTAACGTGATGGACTATGGCCTAAGTCCCTTCATCATGAGGGGAGGCCCGTGCCAAACAGTGGAACATAACAAGGGTATTATTATAAGTTGACGGGCCTGTTGGTCTGGTGGTGACACTCTAGCTGCTACCCAATAGGTCGTGGGTTCGATTCGATTGGGAATCGAACCGAACTGAATGTTATATCTATTTAAGTATGTATTTACAAAATAAGAAGTATATTAGTATCAGTTATCTGGTTTCCATAGCTCTGCCTAGTTTGGAATGCGATGACCGTGGGTGGATTATCTCAGAATATTATTATTATATTATTATAATGGGACTGCTAATCTTACCCGGACACCCCAGGGGTGTCATCTCCTCTCGTTGGGTGTACGTAAGAGGCGTCTAAGGGAAAACAAGAAGACGGGCTGCTGCGTCTTTCTATTAGATTACCTACCACCTATACTGCGATCCCCAAGCCGCCTGCCAAGCATGAGGATTATGGCAACCCCTCCCTTCTAAGGGAGAGGCCGTCTTTCGGCTGCTGATGATGATTACATTATCAATTATCATTATAATCCTCTTCAGCTGTATACCTTCAAATAATAATAATATCTTGGGACATTCCACACACGGTCATCCGATCCCAAACTAGGCAGGGCCTGTACTATGGAAACCAGACAACTGATATTAATTACTTATATACTTTTTTTTTGTAAATACACACTTAGATAGATAAATAGCACCCAGACACTTGGTGGGAATCGAACCCACGACCCATCGGTTAGCAGCCAGGTTGTTTAACCACTAGACCAACGGGCCCGTCAAAGAGTCGCCTGTTGTCGTCAACCCTCCTTCTGGGGCAGTCGGGCAAAGACAGGCTATAGATGTAATGTTCAATGTTGTCGTATGTGTGTCAGCGTGCGAACGCAGACCAGTTCTCGGGCGTGGGCATCAAGGTATCGTTCACGGGCGGGGAGGGCGACATGCGCGAGATGAACCAGCTGTCCGGCGGACAGAAGTCGCTGGTCGCGCTCGCCCTCATCTTCGCCATACAGAAGTGCGACCCGGCGCCCTTCTACTTGTTCGACGAGATCGATCAGGTGGGCCGCATTGCTTTTTTCTCTACCTCTAAGTTCAAGGTGTAGCCGTCGTGGTTTAGCGGAAAAAAATTAACGTGGAAGAAGTGAAACTTCACTCTCGCTCTGTCACTTTCTATTCCCCCTCCGACGACACCGAACGACACTGGACGTCACTGAATGACGGAATGACTGCGTCACGTGAGCGCTTTCATAACTTTTATTAGTTAGCGTTAAGCGTTAAACTTCTTGCAAGTCTCATAAAAAGTTTCACTTCAAAAATATGACATAAAAAGACAAGCCCGCTGAGTTTCTTGCCGGATCTTCTCAGTAGCGGCCGCGTTACGATCCGGTGATAGTTTGTAAAAATGATTTTTGGGTAAGTGCCTCCGTGGGGCCTATACATCATAAAGATATTTTGACTTTGCAAATCTGAGGTCACGCGTTCAAATCCCGCGGGAAGGAACAAGTTTGTGTAGTTGTTCGTTACTGGTTACCTGATAGTCTGGAAAATAAGATGGTCAATGCGTCGGATGGGCATGGAAAAAGTCGGTCTTGTGCCTTACCCCTCTTTGTTAGTGTCGATCTTCCGTCCCATCGGATTGAAGAGTATAAAGGAAGAGAGAGAGAGAGTACTTATGTCTACGCAAGCACTTGTGCACTATAATAGCTTCTCCAGCTGATCTTGTAAAAGATTGGCCGCAGCGCTGTGGTCGTATCGGCAAGGCAGACATTATTATATTAAGAAATTGGATTTTAGCACCAGTGGGGTGGCTTCTGATTATAAGTATCTAAGTAAAGTATTTTGGCGTTGGTAGATTAAAACGATAATTAATAAAAATGTAGTATATTTAAAAAAATAGATAGATGTTACAAGTGGTAAAAAATATGTACAGAGCAAAAAAAAAAAAGATTAGACAATCGATGAGACAACTATTATACAGCTTCCATTTGTTTTCGTTATTTAATGTTTTGTAGATCATTTTCTTTGAAGTCAGTTATTATTTTTACTGAATAATTTTAACACATGTTGTTATGTTTTAATTTTTGAAGCCTTAAAAATGGATTTTTTTTTGGTCGCCACAATATTTCTGTCTCAAATTCAAAATTCTTTATTATGCATAGGCCTCACGGGGGCTTTTACATATTGTCATTTTTTACAACTACCACCGGATCGTAACGCGGCCTCCACTGAGAAGATCCGGCAAGAAACTCAGCTCACTGTCTGATAATGTTCTTATTATCCTATAAAAAATAAACATTTCAACAGGCGTTGGATGCGCAGCATCGCAAAGCCATCGCGAACATGATCCACGAGCTATCCTCGTCAGCTCAGTTCATCACGACCACCTTCCGGCCTGAGTTACTAGAACACGCGCACAAGTTCTACGGAGTCAAGTTCAGGAACAAAGTGTCCCACGTCGAGTGCGTCACGCAGGACGAGGCGAGGGACTTCGTGGAGGATAGCGCTACACATGCGTAATTATAGGCATAGTATAATATATCTGCTGGTGTTTAATAGTGTTATCATAACCAGTGTGTGATGTACGGCTGGAAATATACTACTGGGAATATTCCCACTGGAAATATTCCTGGTCAATTTCGTTATTTTTGGGAAATTCTCAGCAATATTAGGAACGTTGCCGAAGATATGGAAATTTACCGGGAACAATGTAGCAATATTCCTACTTTTAGGGAATATACCCGGGCACATTACATCACTGTGTATGCCTGAAAATATACATACACCCGGGAATTTTCCACTTTTGTGAATATACCCGGACATGGTACATCACTACTCATAACTGTCCGTATTTGCAGGTTTGTGCATTATTTATGCAAACAAATACGGCAAATTAAAGCCCTGCAGTTGTTAAATTTCTACTAACTAACTATTCACAAATGAGTGAGAGACCTGACGACACATAATGTTGTTGATACATTTGTAATTTGTACTTTAAAAGTTTTCTTAACGATGCTTCATTTATCTGTTTCAATGAATAATAAATAATTGAAATTTGTTATTGAGGTTTGTTACATTGTAAGAAAAAATATAAAAAGTGATAAAACATGGCGCTTACATTGTAAGTCGAGCTAAACTATCCTGTTTTAAATTTATTTCTATTCAATTGATACTCAATTTATTACAAAAACAAAACAAGGAAATATTTTGTTATTAATTTGATTGTCTAAAAAATGATGAAGCGATCTAGGCGCGATTATGTTTTATTTTCAATACGAAATATGAACAAACAAAAAATAAAACAGACATGAAATAGTTATGTTATTTGAACATAGAAAGAAAATAAGCTCCGACGTTGTAATCTCCAGCAGAATCGTTATTGACATTTCTATATTTCGTAATGTAATTCCAAATTGACTTTTAAAGTAGTTAGGCAATTATTAATATTTTTCATTTGATTTTTGTTTATGATTTAATTCATTTCTAGGTTAGGTTAAGATAATTTATCTGTAAAAAAATTCAGATCATTGTCGTGTTGATTCCGTTCTCATATTTTATGTTCATAATTTTTGAACATCAACCACACCCAAAAACTTATTTAATCTTTCTCCATGTTCCAGTGGTGCTAAGAATATTCTAATAATAAAAACCAGATGACTAGTATGTATTAAATACATTTTTATAAACTTTGTCTTTTATTTTTCATGTCTTTAGAAGCGCAATTATTTCTCTTGTAGCAACCGAGCTCGAGACATTTGCTGCGTGGCATTTTGGCGAGTAACCGTAGTCCAAGTGCGAACCTCGCCAGTCGCATACATTCCACCGCCTCGCCATGTGTCCTTAAAATGTAATCGGATCCGAATTAAATGTAGACCAAAATTGAAGCCTCATATTATTTCACCTCAAAATCAGCAGATATTTTACAGTGGTTGACTTATTTTATTTTATGGTATATCAATAAAAACAAAGTAACAGTAGTTAGATCATTTATTTACAGGACCATCATTCAAATCTGGTGACATGCGGGTATTGTCTTGTTAATAAAAAATATTAAAAGTAGCATAAACTAAATAAGAAGGTATGATTTGCGGTACATGACCTCGACCGTCTAAACTAAACCGTTCATTGACCTAAAAATTAAAAAAAAAAAAGTTCATATCTACTATTATCAGAATTTAAGCTATCCTGTTAGAGCACGATACCTTATCTTGTTCTAACCAGTATATCCGTGCTGTTCAGAGCTCGTATTTATTTCAGACGTACCAGGGTAGCATAGGACTGACTTTGACTCCACTTTTTGTGCTGTCAAACACATTGGCGATTTTCGGTATAAACGGGCCCTCTGTAACTGGTGAAATCACCTGGCTCTAATCTAAATCTCAATTCTCGGGTTCACTCTGCAGTTCGATGCTGTTCATGGGCAGATGTATTGCCTAGAATAAAAGAACATCTTGTGTATCTCGTTTATAAACTGATTGACAAAAATAATACGAAAATATCCTTTTAGAAATTTGGTCTGCTGGAATCAAATCGGCGACCTATGTCACAGTGAGCCAACGCTTATGCCACTGAGCTATCGAGTCGTTTATAAGCTATAATTTTGGGTTATATTTTACATTACATCTATTTATGTAAGTACATACTGTACTGTACTGTGTACTATACAAGTATAGGGGAGACTGGGTACGATTGTGCCACGGTACGGTTGTGACAGTCGTCGTATTAGCGAAACTATAAGGAATATCGGGATGGGTGCAAGAGAAAGGAGCAGCGTGCTTGTCTGCATCTGTTCCACAGAATTGTATCAGCAATCGCGCGACGTTTCTGCTTGCAGAGTACTACATTACTTTTTATCAATGAAAATTAATTTTCTTTCTTAGACATCTTTTAGTAATTGTTGAATCATGTGTACAGATAGAGTAATGAGTGTCATGTCTCGTTAAAAGTTAAACATCTGTAATTAAATAGCAGTGATTACTTTGTACGTAGATTAAACGGTATAGTTACGGCAAATGTTTTTTGCCGAATGCCTGCAATCGGTACGGTTGTGCCATATTTTTTGGGTACGGTTGTGACACAAGTATTTGGTTTAATATGTGTGTGTGTGAGAAAGTGATGTGTGAGGAAGACGGAAAGGAGTCTGTTTGTAGAAACTAAGTTTGAACATGCAAGAAATTGCATGTTCATAATTAGTTTACACAAATGTTTATTATTTCTTATGATGACATTTTCAGCTGATTCACTGATTTTGATATATAACCTACCTACCTTTTATTAATATTTTTTTTGTATTTTGAAACCAGTTACCGTAATGTAGGTATAATTAGATGTTTAATTAACTATTTGACTGATAAATATCAAGACAGTTATAATAATTATCGACGCTACAGTGCGTTACTAGTAATAAGCGTTTAATGTGTTCCTAAATTTTATTTCCTTTGTTATGTATTTTTCCAGAAGTATATTTTATTACATTATATTACATATCACCTGCAATAAAAGTGATTATAGACCAATTTGGTGTATTTTTGAACCTGTCACTTCCGACCCCAAGCACTGGCACAACCGTCCCTGGGGTGGGGTCGATTGTGACATTTTTTTATTTTTTCTAATTGCTTCCTATATGTTAACCATTGCACTTAAAGGCAAAATTGTAGTATTTATACGTAGACAAATGTACATTTAACTGTAACACCTTTCTTCCCGCTAACTATAATAATATCAGTTATGGGCGATCTAATGAAAATTGTCACAACCGTACCCAGTCTCCCCTACAGCACCATTGTTTCGCTGTGGAAAATAAAGACATCATACAAATGTATAGCTAAATAGCTACCTATTAGCAATTTAAAATACATAATACATTCATATACATTTTGTAAGTCGTTAAATATTTGGGATTTATAATTTTTATAACACCTACCTATTATACTTTGATATGTAAGAAATTGTTATACAGGGTGTTAAAAAGAGCCTGTCTGGTCACTGAGGTTGTTATTCGGTGGGTGTAGCGAAACAAGTAATACAGTAGTCACAGAGGATCTTTGTGTCTGAATTTAGGTTTGGCGAAACCGTAGACAATATAACAAGACATCTAGCTAGCGTGCCGCCGATAAGGACAGAAAATAACGGAAAATAATCATTCGTTTAAGTGTACGAAGCGCACACGCTAAGGATATTTATTCAAATGCGCCTATTATGTAGTATAAACGATATTTCATAATGCAATTCAATTTAAAACTCCAAAGCTAGGTCGTGAACTAGAAAATTTCATGAGTACTCGAAGAAAACGCACCGTAGATGCGCCAGATTTTGAACACACACTGAGGGACAAAAAATCATATCCTCTGTTTCTTTCTATCACATATAATATAAATATAAATGCATCCTTTTCTTGCGCGAATGAGAAAGAAAGTGCCAGCTCTCTATTGTTTTCTTTCTCTAAGGGCGAAACATTGCGCAAGTACAGTTGTGAGTTGTCAATACAAAAACACAAAAATAGCTACTGCGCAGCATCTTGCAGCCAACTTCAGACATAAAAAGATCCTTATACATATATTACTACGAGATATTGAACAAAAGAGTTATATACTCAGATTTGTACTGCAACACCGAATAATACCCTCAGTGATAGAACAGAGTTTTTTTTACATTCTGTATATGAAGTAGATTATATTATCTACTACTTAATTTTATAATACTTTCTGTATTTTTATATCTTTGGAAATATTTAAAACACATAACACGGTATTTTTTTTAAATTTTACACTTGGATGATTATGATATTAAAGGAGTTGTTGCAAAATGGGCTAGGAATATGTACACCATCTCAAAAAATCAAGAAAAATCCATAGAATCCGGGAAAAATATAAATATTTCGTTTAAATTACTATTATTGTTGTAATTTTAATTTTAATTATCATTTATTTTATATCTATATTCAACATGGCGTTCTAAGATGGCGTCTCACTGATGTCAAATTAAACTGTCAGCCAGCCAGATGTCAATAGCTACTGCTGCTGTCACACTTGTTACAGTTGGTTGTGTGCGTGTATTGTATGTAGTGAATTGATTATCATTGATATTTTAATTAATAACATGATGTATGAGAAAACAGAAACAAAAATACAAAGAGTACTGTAATAAAAATACGTTTAACGCCATTGATAATAAAAATGACACATGACTGTGACACTTTTCCGCCAGTTTTTTGTTATATGTTGCAATTTTAAGTGAAAATTCTTAAGTTTTACAAGCAAATAAAGCCAAATTAAAGTAAATGGATAGTTAAAAACTGTTTTATGTGTGTTTCCCTATTTTAGAGTATAGTGTACAAAGTCCTAGCCCAGGCTCCATACATTTTGGAACATCTCTTTTACATTTACTATATCTTATCTATAAAATAGCAGCAATATTTTATTTCAATAAAGTTTTATAATGCATGCACGTGTGTAATAGATTAATAACACACTATCACTGAAATGGGTAACGTGCTCACACCTTAATAGGAATAAAGTTCCTTAGAATACATTTATAATGTATTCCTAGAGATATAAAAATCTACTCTTAGGGACACTCGAGATCATACGTTTTCGTCACACGAAGTTCAAAGGCACACTTTCATACATTTTATATCAAGTTTATATTATTTTTTATAACTTTATTATACTATGTAATAGGTAAGTATACATATAAATTTACTAGTAGCAGCACATTAATTTATTATGAGACAATTTAAAAAAATATTAAAAGTTTTCAAATATAAAAAAAATACTTACACTGAAATATTGAATAAATATGTATTATTTACATACAGAAGCTTTAATAGAAACAAACCTATATTCAAATTTAAATAGAAAAACATTTCACTTAACTTATTAAGAAAAAAAAATGGCCACCATCGAATACAGTCATCGATATACTATCTAAACAAGATTAGCTGTCACGGCCCGAAAAGTGGTCACGAAAATAGAGAGGCTGTCGCTTATTTCAAATTAGTACGAGCCGACAACAGGATGTATCGAAATTCCTTATTGCGCGTTTATAAACTGTCCAAATAATATAATACTTATCGTAATACTAAAATTGCAGATAGGGAATTTTTTTTTCGTTTCGTTTTCTTATTACTACTAGTTTAAATAATAAATACACACATCAAAAGTGTCTAGGGATCAAGCATTTTTAAGCGGATTTCTTGAGATTGAGATGTGGCTTTGTAATAAATTTATGATTTTATAAATTTATATGGATCCTTTTTGGTGCATTTCATAATTTGAATCAGGAACTGTGAATCAAATTCGAGTAAAAGATGAAAATCAGCTGTCAATATTTTCCCTATAAAAACATACAACGCATTGAAGACATTATTAGTGCTACTGTTTCCCTACTACTGATTAAAACCAACGTTATTATGGAGCGGCGACGTCATTTAAGCAGGGAAGAAATGCTCAGAGCCGTGGGAATGATAGAAGCTGGTTCCCGGCAACGTACTGTGGCTTTAGCTCTGAATACAAGTCAGAGTGTTATCAGTCGACTTTGGACACGTTACCGAAGCACTGGTACCGTGGCTGAGCGCCATGGAGGACGGTATCGCTGCACCACACGGAGACAAGACCGATATATTCAAATCTTAACTCGAAGAGCTCCAACAATAACTGCCATGATGTTAGCCGTGAGGCTTCATCACTCTTCAGGGAACTTAATTAGCGACCAAACAGTCAGAAACCGCTTGCATGAAGTGAACCTTCATTCCCGAAGACCGCTACGGGTACCACCTATAGCAATGCACAATCGTAGGATTCGATATCAATGGGCTCTTGAACACAGAAATTGGGCAGAAGAACAATGGCGTTTCGTGTGCTTTTCTGATGAGTCTCGTTTTGGTATGAGACCGGATACAAGACGTATACGACACTGGAGAACCCCTGGACGCCAACAGCGATTAAAATCCTGCCAGGAAGTCCATCCTTATAGTGGTGGAACCATCATGGTATGGGCGGGTATTTGGATCGGCGGAAGAACTGAGTTGATTTGGATCAGAGGCAACCTCAACGCTCAAATTTATGCTGAGACGATTGTATCAGACGTCATCGTTCCTCTACAAGTGCAAATCGGTCCCTTATTTCAGTTAATGCATGATAATGCACGACCGCATACCGCAAGAGTTGTAAGACAGACTCTCGCCGCAGCTAACATCAATGTCCTGCCCTGGCCTGCTCAGTCGCCAGACTTGAACCCGATTGAGCATGCATGGGATATGTTACAGAGAAGAGCTCTGCCGAATATGGAGGGTATCCAGTCGCAAGAAGACCTTTTTTTGTTGTTGCAACGAACATGGGCGGCCATTCCACAGCGTGATTTGGATGAACTCATTTTGAGTATGCCAAACCGATGTTCTTGTGTTGTTAGTGTTCGCGGTAGAAACACGGATTATTAATTGTTTAAGTTACCCAATAAAATTTTAAAGAAAACTGTTATTTCAGTCTTTTTTTCGAACTTTTGTGTTAGTGGTTCAAATGTCAAAAATCCCTTTATTAGGAAAATGGCAAATTTCTTTATTAATGCAAAGGTGACTTGGTTTATCGTTACTGTGACAAACGAAAACACTTTATTTGATGAATCCTTAAAGAAAATTTTAATTAATATCAATCAGGAGAAAAGTTATTGCAAAAATATATGTTGATCCCTAGACACTTTTGATGTGTGTATAAGTAAGATATCATTATAATACGAAATAAAAATTATTTATTTGATATTTTCTCCGCTAGAGACTGACAAAATTAATGTTGCCGATAGGCGTGTCGCCACTGTCTATACGAAACTGTTAAACTACACGTCATTACCATGATAAAAAAGTTAGTTCTCATTTTTTGCTACCAGCACGGATAAGTTTGTAAGTCAGTACACACACAATGGAAACACACCTGTTTTGAACCTTATTTTATAGTGGTTAAGATTTTCTTTTAAATGAGTACATTTTTATTTAAGTCAAAACAACTACTTTTTTTCGTATAATTTTGGCGGTTTTATTGATTTTTCTTTGTCTCCGATGTAAAGGTTTTATGTGCCAACATTACTGCATACAGAATTAGACTTTATTACTACATGTGAAGGCTGCTATTAGTCCGACGTTCCGAATTATTTAAAACTATTTTCTACAATTTCTAGCTACGTGTATAGGTGTAAGTAAATGTAACCGCGACCACATTTTCGATGTCATTTTGTTCGTGACAGCTAATCTAGTTGGTATAGTATATCGATGAATACAGTCTATAATTTTGTCAACAAACACACACACACGCACACAAACAAGGGTAAAATGAAGAAATCTTTTCAACACATTAATATAAGAAATACAAAGGAGGAAAATTACACTCTCAAACGGCGCTACTCAAAACAAACCTTTCATATTTCGATTCTAATATTTGATCGCCTGGCGAGATAAAATAAATTTATGATGATATTAATAATGTATGTCCACGTGGAAAAACGTGCTTGCGCCGACTTACCAACGTCTATCGGCGCCGAAACCCGTTTATATAAAATTATCTATACTTATCTATAAAAATCAATCGTTGTAATTTTATAACTAAGAACGGGCTCACCTATCCAAACCAAATGTTCGGAGGCGGTGAAGTTAGCACAAAATCAGTAGAGCGGTTCTTCATTTATCACATTTTTTGTAACAAATGAATTCAATAAATGGCGGATCATTTTGTATATGGCGCGGGCGGAGCTGCGCGTGTCAGCTAGTCCTAAATAGAAAACATCAAAAATCAAAATCTTTCCGATAGCCTTCAAATGTGTAGCGTTATCGGCGCCGACTGATTTTTTGAACCTAATCGTATTATAATGCATAAAATGAATATTTTAAGCTAGTACTTGCCTATTGCCTAACTCAATTTCTATTCAAATGAAGCAAAAATGAACCTTATTTCTTCACAATTGCAAACACGAAATAAATCCCTGTACAAAAGGTCTTACTGTACCGGTAGCTAAGCAGCTGCCAGGAAAGAGACTTCATAAAGCTATACAAAATATAAAAAAAAACTTCAGAAAATACCAACTAAATATTTTCATAGCCTTCAATATCACAGACCAGAACGATGAATACTAACTGTTGTCAGTCCGTTAATGAACCATTATCTCGCCACTTATAGTAGAATTATTTTGTCCGTGCAGTTTGTCCTCAGCGCGGCTAGGGCGGTGAGCATGTTGCGCCGCCGCAACGTCGTTATCGATAAAAACAAATGAGTCATCGAAGGCAGGTACACGGCGGCGGGGCGGTATACAAAGGGTGGTGAGATATTGTTATGCTATAAGTCATTTGTTGTACCTACCTGCAAATTATAGTAAATATGTAGAAGAGAAATGTGTTTTTGTGCATTCGCTCTCTGAATTTCTTTAGTGACACAATGGTTACTCCTTTGTTTTGTACCAAAACGGCAGAATTTAATCAAAATAATATTTTGCCTGTTGGAACCAATATACCAGCACAAGCACGTCTTATCAACAATGTTTTAAAAATTTTCACTGAAATGAAAATATATCCCGAAAAGTTACATACTTTTTATCACTAACCCACAAAATGACAAAACTAAACACTATCGATAACGCTTATCGACAACAATAATGTGCATCACTATGCCCGCCCATAAGGCCCGTGAGTGGAAGAGAGAGCGAAATACCCGCTTCACCGCTCCGATTATTTATGACTCAAACTGCACGGACAAAATAATTCTACTAAAGTAGATATTTTAATACAAAATCAATTATAAGGCATTCTTATTCAACGCCTATAAACAGCTGGATTTCACTGCCGCTCGTCACCAGAGATATTAGATTTAAACCTCGAGCCAGATAATTTCACTAGCTACAGTGCCATTCACACCGGAACACAGCAATGTAACAACATTGTTGGTTGGTGGTAGAATATCTGGCACCGCACTGGGCGCCAAGTTTTAATAAAATGACATACAATTGCCATTCCAGCGACACGCTATTGAGACTCCATTACGATTGTTACATATTCGGTATTTTGCTAAAACCATAATTACTAGTTAGTTATTTTCAATCAAATCAGCGGTTGAATGACACGCCACTGGTCTTATAAAAGTAGGTAGTAGACTACCAAATGTGTAAAATCAACCAACTGACATACTGTCGACACAACATTGAAGCGTTTGTAAATTAGTAGACTTGGGGGGCTTGGACGGTCCCTTCCACAAGGCACCTATTATAGACGAGGGACCATGGGATTTACCACCTACGAAAGACATTGGACCATGGGATTTACCACCTATGAAAGACATTGGACCATGGGATTTACCACCTATGAAAGACATTGGACCGTGGGATTTACCACCTATGAAAGACATTGGACCATGGGATTTACCACCTATGAAAGACGTTGGATCACGGGACAGTGCCGTGCACTGAAATCATGCAAAAATATCTGCGAGTTGTTTAATTAAGACTGTTAATAGAAATCCTAGGGTAGGTAAAGTATTTTTGTCAGTATGGAGCGGCTGAATAAACTTATTAATGTTTTTAAATGCAAATTAATATGACTATAGTATTTACTTGCATATAGATAAATTGAAATGGTATAATAACATACTTAAAATAGGTGAAACAAGCCGAATAAATGTTTTGCCTACCCTCTGTGCACGCCACTGCCACGGGATCACCTAGGAAAGGTGAGATAGTAGCTTCATTAACATTTCTCAACATGCTGCAGAAAGTTTATTTAAAATAGCGCCATTTGAGCTTACCCACTTAACTACGCTATAACCGCCTCAATGGGACCGCATAGGGCGAATTCCAGTCCCTTTCAAACACATCCTGAAGCTCTTTCCTTATATCTGTACTGTTATTCTGGAAGCTTCCATCGTAGTTCTGGTTCTCGAAGACGAAGGCCACGCCCCCGGTGGTGGTGAAGTAGTCCCCGGACCAGTTAGAAGTGCCGATGTATGCGGTCCGATCGGTCACCATGTATTTGTTGTGGTTCACCCGGGCGAAAGGGATCTTAGCCTGGTCAGGCGTTGATGGTACTATGAAACGTTTCTGTGGAGTTGATATGGTACTATATTATACACAGTAATAATAATAATAATGTCTTGGGATAACGCATGGTCTGATCCCGAACTAGGCGAAGCCATTACTATGGCAACTGGTATTAATAACTTACTAACATTTTTCGTAAATACATACTTAAATAAAAAAATCGTAGTGACCTACTTTTTAAACTACAAGGAGGCCTTTGTTTAGCAGTGGACTGTCCCATCGATGGGAGTACACGAGTAATTTGGTGTCACAATACCATTTAATATTTTTGTGAACCTAGGATAATCCACATACGGTCATCCAGGGAAACCGCTCGCTTTGCAAATTTGTGGTCACGGGGTAAATTCTTGGGGTGAACAACATTGTGTAGTATTATGGCGACTTGACATAACTACACCTCTGTGTAGTACAGATGACGCCACATGTGGTACAGCTATGTAGCGAGTACCACATAAACCAGACAGATGGCACCACCCATCCTGAATCACGCTAGCGAAATTTCAAGCTAGGTACATGTAGTATACATTAAAGTGGTCAAATCTATCTATCTCACTGTGACCGGACCTAGGATAATTTACCTATATTTGTTAAATGTAAACTTGACAATATAGAAAGTTTATTACCACTTGTATGTCGACCCGTGGGTACGCTTGTGAGACGGCGGTAAGCGACCGTAGGAAATTGTCCTCCGCCGGCGAAGAATGCTTCCACCAACTGATCAGCAATTTAACTTTCACGTTGTTCTCGAGAGCTGCCTTGCGGATCGCGTCGTCTATCTCAGGCCAGAAGCTGAAAATAAAATGAATCTTCAGTGTTGCTATACTAGGATGTGAATAGATTAATTTAACTTTTTTGTTCATCCAACCACTGTAATCTAACTGCCGGTTCCAATATCCTACCGATCCCTTACTATATGATAAAATAGTTACCATCGATAGCTATAATGACATATTTCCGTTTCAATAATAACATATTAGCAACTTACTGTTGGTTGTTCAAATGACTGTCTGTCAGGGTTTTAGTTATCGCTCCATTTCGGAGGTTTATCGCGGGATATCGATGACTTGATCGATGATTTTAACTTATAGTTAGGGATCGATAGGATATTGGGACCGGATGTAAGTAATTAGGCGTCATCATCATCATTAGCATCCGAATAACGTCCACTGCTGAATAAAGGCCTCCCCTTTAGAAGGGAGAGGAAAACATTTTGGTCTTTATTTTTAGTTATGAAAAACTAAATGCTAAGCTTTTGTAACATTTGAATCTAAAAGAAGGGTGGATAACCACACTTCGATATACTATGCCAGCTTGGTTTATAAGTAATGTATGGCCAATTTAATATTACCATATTTGACATCTGTCAGTTTCTTTGTTCTGTCTGTTTCTTTTTTCATTATTACAATAATTATGTAATTGAAAACAGTTAATCAATTGTGCAGTTTTAACTTCGAAAAAATTAATAATACTTTATGGCCGCCGTTAAAAGGTTACGTTGTTAAATTTTAATGAAGTGTCAAATGTGATCTATTAAAT
Organism: Furcula furcula; assembly: GCA_911728495.1. NCBI lineage: Eukaryota > Metazoa > Arthropoda > Insecta > Lepidoptera > Notodontidae > Furcula > Furcula furcula. Next base: position 20,036,194 of record OU452253.1, read on the forward strand.
CGGCCCTACTTTAGGTAGTGGTTATATTCTCTTTAGATCAAGACATGCTTTAGATACTCACGTGAGTTTGTGCGTGAATGTGCACATCGGTTCGTAAGACATGACGGAGATGTACACGAACTCTTCTGCGGCCCCGATTATCGAGACTATGGCGTCTGCGTCGTTGGTGCGGCCCGCGGGATTAAAGGGCGGCGGTGAACTCTGAACAAAACGATATTTAGTAGGTGGTATATCTCTGGTACAAGGACCGAACAGGTCGGAACTACTTTTCCGCCGTCAATCAAGCAGCAATGTGTAAACGTTGCTGCGTTCCGGTGTGAGAGCCACAGACTTCCACTACTGAACAAAGGCAGGCTTCACCCTTAGAAGGGAGTCATTATTCCCACGTTTGGAAGAGGTTTTGGGGATTGCAATATATAGGTGGTAGGTCGCGTCGTACCAGCCTTTTTATGGTTTCATTGCGCACTTTTTGTCCTGGCGAAGTTGACATAGGGGTTTCACGTCCCTTCGGAGTCGTTGGACGCTCGGGGTGTGGGCCCTTTGAGCGTCCATTGAGTACGGCGGCGACTCCGAGGAGGACGGCGGCGGGGTTGCGACCCCCGTCCCCGTGAGTACCGTGTCAGGTTCTCGGGGGGCTACAATGCGCGCCACGGCGGCGGGCTCAAAGGCAAGGCAATGAGGGACCCCTGGTGCAGATCCCACCGGAGAGCCCTGGGGTCCCCCTCTCATGTGCCGATGCGACAGCCGCGGGGGTTTTAGTTGGTAAGAATCTCACATACCCCGGTCGAGGCCCACAGCTCCCGGGGATCTTTCGAAGATTTCCCCCACGTCAAAAAAAAAAACGGGTTTCACGTCTCTCTCCCATTAATGGGTTTCACGTCTCTCTCCCATTAATCGGAGAGTTTCTGGTAGGTGGTTGTGATTGGTAGGTAATGCAATAGAAAGACGCTGCTTGACGTCATCTTGTTTTCACTCAATTGCTTTTTATGACGGCGAAAGGGAGGAGATGGGTGGATGCTTTCTCAATCCCACCCCACAGTCACAAGACCATACAGTTGGTGAAATTATTGGATTAGCAAGACATATCGCTAATGTCCATTAAAATGAAACAAAACAATGTTTAAAAAAAAGTTAAAAAATGACAAGCCCGCTGTGTTTCTTGCCGGATCTTCTCAGTTGACGCCGCGTTGTGATCCGGTGGTAGCTTTTAAAAAAAATTACCATTCAATAGCGTTAAGCCTATTTGATAATAAAGATTTTTGACTTTGACATTATTTACAACAACAAGAACAATCGGCAGACAGTGCCGTTATTCGTAGACATTTGCCAATAAGATCCTGCCAAATAAACTTAAGAAGACCACTTCTTTATGCAGAAGTGAAACTACATGAAGGGCACTAACCCTCCAATATCGACGGGCCCGTTGGTCTAGTGGTTAGACACCCTGTCCGCTAACCGATGGGTCGTGGGTTCGATTTCCACCAAGGGTCTGGGTGTTATTTATCTATTTAAGTATGTATAAAAAAAAGAAATGTATATAAGTATTAGTATCAGTTGTCTGGTTTCCATAGTACAGGCTCTGCCTAGTTTGGGATCAGATGACCGAGTGTGGATTGTCCCAACATATTATTATTATAAATATTACGTTGTATATTGATTTACCCTTAGCACTACGATCTAACAGATCTTTGGTTTACACCTGCGATAGTGGAAGCATGGAAGTCACTCAAAAAGACCTACCTGAGGGATGGTGTAAACCGTAAAATTATGTTAGACACATCGCATGCAGTCATGCGTGCTCTACGCTTTACTCTAGGTCAAACACATTTTGAGTACACTAAAGTGTCTGTAGGTTCTATCGACCGACACACCCCGGCGGCGTTGATAAACATTGGGCCGATTTAGCGTTGTACTATTGAACCTAAAGGTAGGAATTGTCATAAATTCCTGCAATACGGCCTACACATATGTTGTAATCATATCGTAATCGCAGGCTTGGGGAACTACGAGTATAAGTAGAGTTTTTTGTGGTTAGTGGCCATCCTGCAGGCTTAGCACGATGTACAAATCTTGACAGATAAGTGTGAGTATGACGTCACTGTGACGTATTATTTCACATTTTTGTATGAAGAAATGAAGTTTCGGTGTTGAAAACTCTGTCATACTCCACACCGATCTGTCAAGATTGCGAACGTCAAACGTCAGTTCTCTATAGAAAAGTGTGAAATACTACGTCATCGTGACGTCATACTCACACAATATTGACACTGACAGATTGTCGGTGTCAAGATTTGTACATCGTGCTAAGCCTGCTGCTGCAGGCCTAGCACGACTTGCAATCTTGACAGCTCGGTGTGGAGTATGACGTAGTTATCAACACTGAAACGTCAGTTCTCTATACAAAAGTGTGAAATACTAAGTCATCATGACGTCATACTCACACTTATCTGTCAAGATTTGCACATTGTGCTAAGCCTGCTGGTGGCTCGTGTTACAGTTGTTGAAGCTGCCATTTAGGCCTCTGTCAGCCAACCGGGACCGACTTTTTACCTGCCCACCGAAGCATGTTTTTGAGGTTATTGGTCTACCTACTAGTGACTTCAGACAGAAAATTCAAATTAGATACACATAAAAAACATTTCAGCAGTCCGGAATTAGGAAACTTTTAATGCGGATGCAATGGTAAGCTTACTGGCTCAGCCTGGAACGTCATGAGTCGTCGGTGCGAATGCCATCCTAGTCTGGGGGTCTAGTACGAGTTCCGATAGTTTACGAGCTCGATCAAACTGTGAGTTTTCTCCATACATTTCACACCAGCGCACCTAGCGGTAACTATCAAAAACTAGTAAAATGTACGGGAAAAAACTGTCGGTTTGATCGAGCTCGTAAACTACCGGAACTTGTACTAGACCCCCTGGTAGTACCTAAGAATGGGAATTTTATGTCTATCGTACATGACCGAAAGGTTGCCATCGACGGTAAAAGAAAAATATCGTGATGCAATACAGTCAAGTCCAAGCATTTATCGAAATTCTTGAGACAAGACTCTTGTCTGATCTACCAATTCACGATGAACTAAAGTTTAGTTCATCGTAGTTACTAAACCGCCTTAGCTTTCGAGACAGTAGAAAACGCTTTTGCGTACAAAACATTCTTGTTTTTTTTATTAATAAGATCTTATTTTGCGAATGATTTATATTCACAACACAATATTTTATAGCTATGTCCGCAGTCGTCTGTTTATTCTATTATTATATTACAAACAGAATAACCCCTAATGTCCACCTAATTAGCATATCGAATTGCGAAAACGTATCGCGTAAAATTCTCCCCGACGACGGTAAAGTTTTTACAGTGTCAAAGGTCACTTGGTTAAGCTATGTTCCGAGAACGCAAACGACATTCGTATGGATATCCGTAAAGGTGAAGCCAGAGTACTGTACGACCTTGACCTAACCCAGTCCATAAACACGGGCTACATAAATTAATGCTGCCTCGCCACAGTTAATATTTCATTACGTCAAAAAAAATGTGATTTCATTTAGATATATTTCGAACGGCAACATCGTAATGGCTGCGTATGGTAATTAATATACTATGCGTTTCAACTAAGAATGTGGCCGCCATCTTGCCATTTCAAATATATAATTACTAAAAATGATGTTTTAACAAAAATAGATAACAAAATAAGACATTACAATAAATAATCATTACAATAAACTGGGGCGAATTTTTCATTTTGTGTTTACTCTGCTGCCGGTACAAAAATCGTAAAAAACGAGTGAAGTTCCGCAGTCGCGATCATTATGGTGGACACATTCTTAGTTGGAACGCATAGTAGGTACCTATTTGATTGATTAATGTCGATAAATAGTATACAGTCGTCCGTGAAAGTTGTCAAGGACGGGCGAGTTGTCAACACTGTTATTGTGATGTTTGTATGGCTTCATAGTTTTCGAAGTTTCCGGTAGGTAGTTGACAACAAATTGATTTCTTACACACACAAGCGAACGGAGAGTCTGAAAGCTACTGTTATTTTTCAGGGCGAGGCGCGGGGAGTAGAATCCGGGAAAGACGCTAAGATCTCTCTGGCCTCTGCGAGTTCGTAAATAGGTACTTAATTCCGAGGCAGAGCGTAGAATTTCTCCGCGAGTCATCATCATCAGCAGCCGATCGACGGCCTCCCCTTAGAATGGAGGGGTTGTCATTAATCCCCACGCTTGGCAGGCGTCTTGGGGATCGCGGTATAGACGGTAGGTAGGTAATCCAAAAGAAAGTCGCTGCTGCCCCTCTCTGACTACGATAATACTTTACTAACGGAGCGGCGGGTTGTTAATGTTGTTATTTCTTTCTTTTATTACGGCATCACGGGTGATTCTAATGAATGACTCCGCCGCTGATTCTAATGATCAAATCTATCGCACTATAGAAGAACCAACCAAATGCGTTCCAGACTTAAAGTCCTTGAGCGCTCCCAATCTCAACGTATGGCAAAATGTCATCTGCCAATAAACTCTTGTACAGCAAAGCTATCGTTCACCAAACAACTGTATAGAGTTCACACATTGTAATGAATATAGGTTGCCTGTTGCGTGCGTGCGCTACGATAAACAATTCCGTTGTTCGTGTGCTTGTTTGCAGCGATAAAACCGACCCCTCAGTCATTACTTGCACGATACTACAATTCAGTCGCGTAGACACTCGCGTAGACATACTAACATGCGCTCACAGATTCAGTTAAATATTGTCCGGTGAAGCTGTAATGGCCATCTGCGGCCAACAGCGTCTATCATTCCCAAAAAAAAAACAGTTAAATTTTAAAACTATTTCTAATAGGTACGTCGTTGCTCTATTATAACATTTAGAGAAGTGTATTAGAGATAGGAAATATCTTCGAAACAGGACAATTTTAGAAAAAGGATGCAAGATGAATCCATTCCAAACGGCTCCATATAAACCATAGATATAGATTCCATATAAACAGACGCTAGGGTTACAACTTAAGGCCGCATAGTAAGGGCACAGATTTATCACACCTTTTTTGCGTTGAGGTTTAACAAAAGTTGACACCACTGCTGGTCGTCAGTCAAAGCTAGGTCACGTCTAAACAACACACCCACTATCCGGAGTACCCGGCCCCTAAAACATAATGCGGTGGCAGGAAGTTAACAAAACGACAAAGAGCGCCTGCCACCCCGCGACACAGCACTCGGACGGCTGCAAGGTTAGGTTACCGCAAAAGCATTAAATGGAATGACAACGGCACTCGCGATATTGCCAATTTAAAACGTTTCAACGCCATTCTGTCTAGGCTTAACGACTTATAAAACGTTACGAGCTTATAAAATAAACGACATTCACCGTCCGCTCGCGACATCCCAACTAAAGGATAATTCCGGTATTACATGAAGGTAAATTATGGAATATAAAACTATATTATGCACTTACTGTTAAGTATACTTATGATATATACACTCCCCATCATATTTGTTTAATTTTTTGAAGTGAAACTTCTTATGCGGCTTCCAAAAATGTTATCACTTAACGCGTTAAACGTTTTTTTATGAATAAGACCGTTACGTTAAGCGTTAAATTTGTTAAGGTTATGAAAGCGCTACTAGCTTCATGTGAAAGCGCTCATGTGACGCCGTCACTGAGTGAGTGAGTGAGTGAGTGTGTAAGTGACTGAGTGAGTAAGTGTGTGTGTGTGTGAGAGACAGAGAGTGTGTTTGTATGTGTGTGGGTGTGTGTGTGGGTGTGTGTGTGAGTCGACCGACCGACTGACTGACTGTAAAAAGAGACAGAGCGAGAATGAAGTTTCACTTCCTCCGCGCGGAGGGACACCACGCACGCACATTTATGGTATGTTTTTTGGATATTCATTATTACTTCAAGAGTCTTTAATCCGTTCAGTCGTTTTTTCGTGTTGCCCGAAAAAAAATAACAGACAGCAGAGACATTACTGTTTTATTTGATGTAATATTGGAAAAAAATCAGACTTGTTACTTAATTAACTTAGCGTTGTATCACCGTCGTCGCTTCGTCGCCGATATAAATCAAAAATATCTAATTTAACGCCAACATCAAGTCTACATTAATTTGAGTGAGGGTTTCGGTTTCATTTGAAATATTCCAAATTTAGATTTTTATTGCAAGTTTAACATAAAGGTGGTTGGTTATGGCTTTTTCATAGTTTTATTTTTTTATTATAATGGGGGGTCTCCCGCTTTGCCATAGCAGGACGTGGTTTCAAGACTTTTTAGCGTTTTTCCGGAACTCGCCAAGGGTTAAATCTCGATGTCTTCAGTGGTGACGACTGCAGATAATGACTTACCTATATGTTTTCTTTTTCTGTACTAACATGAGACAGTGGCTTAGTCTTAACTTATCAATCTACACGTGATAGGAAATAAAGATGATTTCCGGAGATTAGTTGTTCTAAATTGTTTTTTCTGCCTGCAGAGGCACGGTTATAATCGTAATTATTGAATAATCGTTGGATCCTGGAGTAATACTCACGGTGATGTAAGCGCCATAGTTGCGCTGTGAGTCGGATATGTTGACAGGGTGTTCCATATTGATGTTGGTGCTCAGGTCTTCTGGCCACGTGTCTGGAATGACCGCATCCGGAACACCCAGACTCCAATACACCTACACACAATTCAAATTCAAAATATCTTTATTATGCATAGGCCTCACGGGGTCTCTTATATATTGGCAACTTTTTGACAACTTCCATCGGATCTTTACATGACCTAAGGCAGTTAAAGAATACTTGAACTTGTTTTGAGGCTATTTTCAAAGACAGCTGAGCAAAAGTCTAGTTCCTTTATCGATTTTTAAAGAAACTGGGCTATTGCGTACTGACTGAATCTTACTAGGAGCACAATGCCATTTGAAGATAGCGTTATTGACTTCGATGTTCTGTAAGGAGGAAGCAATTCTCTAGAACTGCTACAATGTTAGGAGGACGGAAATCGGAAAATCACGGTGGAACCTAACTTGTTTAATCTTTGACTAAATTATGAGAATAGCAAGTCCCTTACGCATTAAACCGATCAGGAAAGTCCTACTGCAATCTATTCTGCCATAAAGCACACACACACACTACAGTGCTGTATAACAGTATTCCCGTGCGAAGGACTCTTAACTGGTGAAATTACTAAGTCCAAGACTTAACAACTAATATTTTTTATGATGACAAGCATCAGTACCAATGCAGTTATCAATGGGCTGTATTGTCGCTATCCATCAGGCAATCCTTATAGGGTCGATACTAAATAGAATAGAAAATATTATAATAACGTATAATGGTATCTACGAATTAACAAAGGGTAATGCTTCTACAAGTTAGTCGAATAGGCCCAAAGTCAATTATTTCATGTCCACGCTTAAGTTCATATAGTAAATTAAATTTTCAGGTCAACGTGTCAGAATTCATCATCATCATCATCAGCCGGAAGACGTCCACTGCTGAACATAGGCCTCCCCCTTAGAACGCCACAATGAACGACAATTGGCTATTTGCATCCACCGGTTACCTGCGACGCGCACAATGTCGTCTGTCCACCTAGTGGGAGGCCTGCCAACGCTGCGTCTTCCGGTTCGTGGTCGCCACTCGAGAACCTTTCTTCCCCAACGGTTATCGGTTCTTCGAGCGATGTGGCCTGCCCATTGCCACTTCAAGTTGCAGATTCTGAGAGCTATGTCGGTGACCTTAGTTCTTCGGCGAATCTCCACATTTCGGATTCTGTCGCGCAAAGAAACTCCGAGCATAGCTCTCTCCATGGCTCGTTGTGTGACTCTGAACTTTTCTAAAAGGCCAGCCGTTAGAGACCACGTCTCAGTACCATATGTCATCACTGGCAACACACACTGGTTAAAAACCTTCGTCTTCAGGCACTGCGGTATTTTGGACGAGAAGATATCGCGTAGTTTCCCGAACGCTGCCCATCCGAGTTGGATTCTTCGGGCGACCTCTTTGTCAAAGTTGGACCGACCTAACTGGACAGTTTGTCCTAGGTATACGTAGTGGTCAACAACTTCGAGTGTATCGTTCTCAACAACTACCGGTACGGGTGCAACATGGACATTAGACATGATCTTCGTCTTGTCCATGTTCATTTTAAGACCCACCTGTTGGGAAACGCTACTGAGGTCGCTGAGCATCGTATTGAGGTCCTCCAGCGACTCTGCCATAATGACTATATCGTCGGCAAAACGAAGGTGAGTGATGTATTCGCCATTGATGTTGATGCCGAATCCGTACCAGTCCAAGTGCTTGAAAACGTCCTCCAATGCGTTTGAGAACAGTTTCGGAGAAATAACGTCTCCCTGTCTCACACCTCGCTGCAATGGGATTGGTTTCGTGCTCTCTTCCTGTAGTCGGATCGACATGGTGGCGTTGCTGTACAAACACTTCAACACTTCGATATACCTATAGTCAATGTGGCACCGCTGGAGGGACTGCAATACCGCCCAGGTCTCGATTGAATCGAAGGCTTTTTCGTAGTCCACAAACGCTAGACATAATGGCCGATTATACTCCTCGGTCTTCTGTATAATCTGGCGGAGCGTATGTATGTGGTCTACGGTGCTAAAGCCTTTTCGGAACCCGGCTTGTTCGGGAGGCTGGAAGTCATCAAACCTGCGTTCGAGACGGTTCGTAATGACTCTCGAAAACAGCTTGTATACATGGCTCAGGAGTGAGATGGGTCTATAATTCTTCAATAAAGTGTTATCACCTTTTTTGAAGAAGAGAACCACCACACTCCTGTGCCATGCTTCTGGCGTAGTACCCTCGAGTAAGACGGAATTAAATAACTTCTGGAGGACTAAAAGTACCGGTTTTCCACCCGCTCTCAGAAGTTCTGTTGTGATTCCGTCTTCACCCGGCGCCTTGTTGTTCTTAAGCTGTTTGAGAGCCATTCTAATCTCGTACAAGCTGATGTCTGGGATGTCCTCAGTGTAGTGTCGGGTTAGTTGGGCTCTGGTGTCCTGAGCTGTTCGGGCAATGGGTTTTCGTGTCGAGGTGTACAACTGTCCGTAAAACCTCTCGAGCTCTCTCAATATCTCCGACTTTGATGAGATGACACTGCCGTCGTCGATCTTCAGCTTGGTCACTTGGCTTTGCCCAATAGACGAATTCTTTGCAAACACTTTAGAGCCTTGGTTCCGCTCAATTGCGTCCTTAATACATGCTGTATTATAGGAACGCAAGTCGTGTCGCATGGATTTCGAGATTCGTCTATTGAGTTCAGCATATTCCGACATATCAGCTGAAGATTGCAGTCTCATCTCAGTTCGGGTTTCCATTAACTTAATGGTTTGATTGGAGAGCTTCTGAGGCTTATTACGGCGTGGGGTCTTAAAGAACTTGGACCCCACTGCATGGACAGTTTGCACCAACCCATTGTTTAACTCGTCCGCAGTTTCGCATTCGGCTAGGCACTGGAAGCGATTGTGTAGTTCGAGTTGAAAGTCTTCGGGGTTTTGGATTTGGGCGGTTCCCGGACGGAGCGTGGACTTCATCAGACGGGACCTCTCAAGCTTGATATTGATATTCAATGTGCCTCTAACAATGCGGTGATCGCTACCGGTTTTCACCCTGCCGATCACGGAGACATCATCGAATATATGCTTGTTGGTCGTCATGATGAAGTCGATCTCATTTTTGGTTGAACCAGTGTCAGAATTATGCAGCAGTAAATTCTTATTAGCTTCATTGTCAAGACCGCGCCCTTTATGAACAACCTTGGATGTGAAATTTTATTTGTCCATTAATTCCTTAGCTTCGGCATTGTATAATTTTAATATGGAAAGTTACAAAATAGCAGCGTGCGGGGGAGTCGTGCAAGCCCGTGCCAGTTGCAAACTCACAACTTCGACAACCGATGCCAGCTTTCTGTTGAGAACATTGCCCTGGGGTACAGTCGACAACGAAATTCACTTCGACGATATTCCCTAAACTACAGACTACTCTTGAGTAGTATGTGCCCTATACACACTATGTTTAAAATTCCACAAAAGTTGCGATCTGATTGTGCTTTCTTTTGTTTTTCTACTGCTGACGGTACCTATGTTTATATGAGTAGGTAGGTACTTTATATGATTCATTTAAAAAAAAAATACTGCATAAAATGTTTGTAGCATGTTATTCCCACCCGGCGGCATGTATACCATGTTATTCTTTATTATTATTATGTCAGCCTGTTCTGTCCCACTGCTGGGCAAAGGCCTCCCTCCATCTTGATCTATGACCCGCTTGATCTATCATGTTATTATTTACAAGAACAAAATCGTAGCGATAAATATACATTTATACCATACGATCACAGGAGTGATGGCTGACTGGTGGCCATCCAAAAACAATTGGTAGGGTTGAATACGACATAATGAGCCCTACCAACATCACTCCTGTGTTCATACATTTATTGCTACGATTTTGTTCTTGTAAAACAAAACAGGGTATATAGGTATTAATATCGGAATGTGACAATGTTAAAATCAGGCACTTATGTAATTACCGATCTATGTATCTTTTGATACTCACTGTACATAGTTTAAGAATCCTTTACCTTCAATAATTCAATGAAAATCATAAACATCAAACTGTATGTATAGCCAGCAGTTATGAAAACGGCTTGTTGCATACGTAATTTAATTTAAACGGAGTGCACCGCGACGCGAAGCCGTGTGAACTAATCTAGTAGTGCGACTTGAAGGTTTAAACTTGTAATGACATTTTCACGCGTGGGTGCTAAGAGGCCATAAAGCTGCCGTCAGTATTGCAATATTATAATTGTTAAAACCCCAGAGAGACTAATTAATATTTTATGCATAGGTACTGATGACTGTGTGGGGGGTCATAAGCATACCTACAGTGAGTCAGGGTGGGACACTCGGCCCACCCTCCTCCCGACTGGAAGCTAAAAAAATTTAGTAGCAAAATTATTCATTGAAATTTCCCTAGACTCAACAAATATGAAAATATTGCGAAAACGATTACACAGATCACGTGACGCTGAGATGACGTCACATGCATGTAACAATGGCGGTGCGGCTAACAAAATATTGTTTTATGATTATCTGTGTATTGGTATGTGACGTCACAAAACCCTACTCACTCATCCATTAGTAGTGCGTATGTGATTATGTGACCGAATTCAAGTAAACCCATATTTTAATTCGCGTTTTAAAGAAATATCTTACATTATTCAAAAATCCTGCATAATGGTTGTCTGGAAGAAATTGCTTATAGCGATAAGACCGCTATTTGTACCTTCTATGTTTTAGTTCTAAGTTTATATTGTAAATATCTTCTTGTTGTACAGTAAAGAATAGGTATTCTATTCTATTATTTTTATTAAAGTTTGTATTACACAATACTTTTAAGGATCACACCCAACAACTCGTAATATATTTTTAATACACTCAAATACCCTAGTTATGCCAGTGAGGGATGAATGTATTCGATTCCCTATTAATCTAAATATATCGATCTGGGTTCGTCATGGACGAGTTGACTTTAAATAATTAATTACCTCGCATGCATTAGTTTGCACTAAAAAATCTTTTTTAAAAAAAATTGAACCGACTTCAATATCACTGAAAAGTATAAAATAATTTAAATATTATTGAAGTTGGTGTTAGCGTACCTGCTGTGTATATTTGGCACCAACTTCAATAATATTTAAATTATTTTATACTTTTCAGTGATATTGAAGTCGGTTCAATTTTTTTTAAAAAAGATTTTATTTTAAACTTTTTAGTGATATTTTCATATATAAAGATTGAACCATCGAAAACCGTAAAATTATCTAGGTAGGTTATGATCACATTATCGTCTACATAGTTTTACATAATACATGTTTCTTCAGAAAAAAATATCCGGTCGTAATGAAATTTGCATGGAAACATCATAGTAGTTTACTTTCTCGAATAAAAAAAGAATCATCGAAATCGGTTCATAATTGTCAGAGCAATGTAATGGAGAACATCAGTTTTATGGTTTTTACCAGATAAATTCCTCCACATCGTTCATGGTCCTCCAGGAAGTTCTTATCCGGTTGTAATAAAATTCATACAGATTCAATACAGTGGTTCCTTCTTTCGAATAAAAAAAGAATCATTGAAATTGGTAAATATTTGCCAGAGTTATGACCATTTTTGTCCGACCGAGCGAGTCCGAGCGACTAAAACGTCATCTATATAGGCTTTCTTGCAGGTCTCAGTGCGCAGTCACCATTATTGTTTTTTCAGGAACTACTTATTACTAAGCAATAATTTTTTTATGGGACCCAATTAACGGATTAAAGAATGGATGGAAGAAAGATTTTTTCAAATCGGTTCATAATTGCCAGAGTTATGCGCGAACATACATAGAAAAAAAAAAAATATATATATACAGACGAATTGAGAACCTCCTCCTTTTTTTGAAGTCGGTTAAAAATAACGTGGCATGCTGCAAGGTCCGCCCTTGAGATCGGCAATGACATCCGACTGCACCGAGCTTTCAATTTATTAGACATGCTTTTCTAGACTGTACCTTTCTTTTATCTAGTTGACCCAAGAGAAGGGGATTTTTTTTCGAGTGTATGTTCGATAGATTTAACATAAAAGGTAACATAAACTAATCTATTGTTTGGAACTTTTGGAAGTGAAATTAGTGTAATTTAAAGAAAATATGTCAACCGTAATTACAGCTGTCAGTCGCCATTTTGTGCAAGAAAGCTGCATAATTTTACGCTTTTGTTTATGGTATGTAGCTGTCACTGTCAGATACCATTACGTTTTTTTTTTACCTAAAGGCAAAGATATTATATATAGAAGATAAACATAGTCCGTTAAAAAATGAAACCAAAAAAGAAAAACCTATGTGTGAGTGTATTGTTTATGTGTAAAGGAAAAAAAGTGTTGTTAAAAAGTACTACGTACGTAATCGATATCGATGATATTTTGTGTGAATATATACACAGTTATCTGTATAATTTAAAATTGATGTTGATTTAAAACAAGTTACTAATAACCTTTAGTATTGCAAATCTCATAATGAAATTGTCAAAAGTGGTAAAACAGTCATTCTAAACAAAAATTGTAGTTTATTTTTGCTGTAAACATCGTAAATCGGATCATGAAAATAAGCATGCATTATAAATAATAATTATTAAAGTTCAGTATAGGCGAAGGAGCTTCCCCTATGAGATTCTTGAGAAGTATGCAATATTTCTAAATAGTATAAAACCAAAACATTAGGCGGACGTGTTGGTCTAACAGTTCAACATCCTGGCTGGCTACCCAATAGGTCATTGGTTCGATTTCCACCAAGTGTCTGGGATTTATTTATCTATTAAGTATGTATTTACAAATAAAAGTATATGAGTATGTATAAGTAAAAGTTGCCTGGTTTCCATAGTAGAGGCTCTGCCTTGTTTGGGATCAGATCACCATGTGTGGAGATCAAAGTGGAATAGACCTTCGTCCCAGGTTATTATCATAAAGACAAACAATATACTTATATCGTAAAATACATACTTATTGCGAACTGCTAATACGAATACTGCTGCTGCGTTACGAATTGCTAATTCTGTGGAGACGCGTGGACTGTACAGCTAGATTGTGTTTGTTCCGGGTGTTTACATTATGATGGTCACTATTCTTTGCAAAAGCACTTATGTTTTTCTTTACATACAACAAATTTTCATAAATATATTGTGATACAACCGTTAGAATATCTATTTCTTTAAATTTCTCTTCTTCTTCTTTAACCCTAGAGTAATCGCGCCTTCCCGTGAAACGCGAGTGATCGCGTGGTGAGCATTTTGCCGCCCGTACTTAATAGTTTTTTTTTTAGAAAATATGACATATGAACTTATAGTCATGTTTAAAGGATAGAATTAATCATAGACTATCAGAATAAGAATCATTTATTAAAGTTTTATGCTTAGAATATAGAAAACAATGCTTTGAGAAATCTTAGGTAATTCTTGTTGAGTTTTTGCAACGTCTTTATTATTATTCATATAAAAAGCGGAAAAACTAAACTTAAATAGCTAAATTACGTGTTTTCATCATCTACAACATGTATTTCAGCTAAACAATCCTGGCAAATGCACATGGAATGTTCATTGCACAGTAACTTTGCACATCTGTTGCACCCTTTTTTCGTCCTTCTATTTTTCATATAAGTTCATATAAGTTCTCTACCTGTGGTTATATTTTGATGATCCGATGGCACAAATCGGGTGATTTGGTTTCTCAAATGTTTCTGCACAGTGTTTATGTCGGATTTTTTTATGATATGTGGTCTACTCATCGCCAGGGCAATTTCTTACTAAAAAGTTCGTCGTAGTACAAAACAAAAACACAACGTCCAATAATTAATAAAAAACAAACTAAAAATCAATATTAATACAATATTTACTATATGCAATGAAATCTAGTAATATTTCATCTACAGTGTAAACCAAGACCCACAAAATTTACTTACGTGAGAAGTCGCGCAGTGAGCAATTTGCCGTCAAACGCGACATACCTCCGAAAATCTTTGTCTCCTGCTGGCATTCGCTCACTGAATTTATTCTAATTTCTAAAACAAGGAGGTGAGGTACGAGGGGGCAGCTACCGGGACACTTGACCTTGAGAAATGCATAGTGTACAAAATAACACGAATATGGTGCCGCGTGCGGCAAAATGCTCATAGCGCGAGAACTCTAGGGTTAAGTTATCACCAGAGAATCAAATTTGCCGACGTAGCTTAACGAATTACCAGACTGGAGTGGCTGCTCATATTTGCTGTAAAACCGATGGTCATTGGGAAACAGTGGTTTTGGAGTAGACACCACTAACCGGAAAACGCAGTGTAGGAGGTTCTGTGTTTCTAGGTTCTGATTTTATTTTCTGACTAACGACTTGACATAAATACCTGGTGGCGTATGGGTAAATTAAAGTAAGTAAAGTTTAATCATAAGAATAGGTTCACAGGGTATCGATAGCGGTAAAATAACTTTATTTATGTAAGAACAAGATCATCTGTTTTTCAATTGGAACTGCTAACAAACATAATTTATTTAGTGTTATCGTTTCCTAAAGGAACTGGTACTGACTTATATTTTGTTCAGTGTCATACATAAGTACAAGTAAATTAAATAAGGTACAGCCTCTTATTAGGCAACGTTGATGTTGTGACACACTTTGTATAAAATATTTTGCCTCAAAATGTATATCGCAGACAGAAATCAAAATCTTTATCACAGACACTGGAATATTGTAGGGATTCCATTCATCCTAGTCTTTAAAAACATGTATTCTACGATATTATTAGGATTTTCAACCAAATTTTCAACCAAAACCATAAAAATATAGCAAGCAAAAATGCAGTCAGGAATAGTAATCAATTACCTGTGAAATGTTTACTTATTCGTTGTATTACGATTTGTAACATCACATGCACTTATTGCACAAGCCATGGAACAATAATATTTTATATTATAAATTTGTGATCGTGCTAAATTATTATGATTTACTTTGACAGTAAACAGACCGCGAGGCAGCGTTGCAGTGGCTAATGTCAAAAGTGATGCGGAATAAAAAAAAAGAATTTTATCTCTGCCTCTGTTGCACTCGTGCAGTTTGTATTTGATTAGAACTTCTCCTTCCCACGCTATGTTCATCTTTTTGAACGTAGTGAAAAAAATCTTAAATCTATCGGTTTTAACTTGCCATCAGTTATAATATTATATTTATATAGTGCGATATTCCAGTGATAAAGATTTTGATTTCTGTCTGTGATATCCATCCATATCATCGGTTCTACAGCCAATATGACCAGCCACTCCAGTCTGGTAATTCGTTGACCTACGTCGGCAAGTTTGATTCTCTGGTGATAACATTTCTTATTCGATCCTTCACAACAAATAATTTACTTCGTGTTCATGTGGTTTAAATAATATTAAGATGATACCAGATAAAACGTGCTCTATTACTGTCGTCACTAAGAAGCTGAAGTATATATTTACAATATATTTTTATGAATGCTGTAATAAGTAAGGTAAGGTGCTAACATACTTTACTGTCGGACAAACAAACTGTATTTTTCTGACTTACTTTTATGCCCTACCTTTAAGACAGTAACGCCACTGGTACATTAACACTATAAGCTTATATAAAACAATGAATACATTAGCATAATTGCATAAACAATCGAAAACAGGGGTGTAAAACCTTTGAATTGTTTTTTTTTTATCGACATCAAAACCTCATTGTCACTATGAAATAGTTCAGCTATTAAAGTATAAAGAAGGAGCAAACATAAACTCTCACAAACTTCCTTTAAACAATATAGGAAGCTTTCGAAAGAATGCTATATGCACATTTATAAATGCGCATGTATCTCTGTCTCTCTGTTGTCATCAATTTTCTTAATTGTATACGTGAGTAAAAGCGCGGGACGTCGCTAGTAGGGTTATTACAATTAGTTTTTCTAGGTAGCAACTAATAATTATTTTTTAGCACCTAGTTAAAGCCGATACACGCTTTGAAAATGTTTAGAATATCTGACTTGGGGCAAGACTAACATACGTTTGTCTTGCCCCTGGTAAACTGATAGTCTTCCCCCACTTTGACATTTTTATATTATGGTTTTATTTTGTTAAATATTAAGGAAACTTATTTGTTTTATGTGATAATAACAAGATAATTTTAAACTCTATGTTGGTATGATGCTACTTACAGCAAAGATATCTCCATTTAACATTTAATATCACAATTTTTTTAATGTTTTTTTCAGATCCACCAACTAGCCTTTTTTTTCTTACAGCTGACATTTTAATTGTGTGATATTCTGTGTTTTGGGCCGAGAACCATTTCATGATAACTGTTTTATCGACAAGTTAAATTGGAAAAAAACGCAGAATTATTCGAGTTATTTGAAAGTGACAGTCTTACCCCGGTGACAGTCTTAGGTGGGGACCTTACCTTATGTATTTTACAATAGAAGTATATTGTTTGTCTTTATAATAATAACCTGGTACGATCCACACATGGTGATCTGATCCCAAACAAGGCAGAGCCTTTACTATGGAAACCAGACAACTTTTACTTATACATACTCATATACTTTTATTTGTAAATACATACTTAATAGATAAATAAAACCCAGACACCTGGTGGAAATCGAACCACCAGCTGGCTACCCAATAAGCCAGCCAGGATGTTGAACTGTTAGACCAACACGTCCGCCAAATGTTTTGGTTTTATACTATTTAGAAATATTGCATACTTCTAAAAGATCTCAGGGGATACTCCTTCACCCATACTGAAAAACGTTAATAATTATTGTTTATAATGCATGCTGATTTGAGTAATTTTATCATGCGTAACGATAACTTATTTACATGATCTAATTTACGATGTTTCAAGCAAAAAGAAACTAAATTTTTTGTTTAGAACGACTGTTTTACCACTTTTGACAATTTATCAAGATTTGCAATACTAAAGGTTATTAGTAACTTGTTATAAATCAACATCAATTTTAAATTAAACAGATAATCGTGTAAATCTTCACACAAAATATCATCGATATCGATTACGTACGTAGTACTTTTTAACAACACTTTTTTTCTTTTACACATAAACAATTCACTCACACATAGGTTTTAATTTTTTGGTTTCATTTTTTATCGGACTATGTTTATCTTCTATATATAATATCTTTGTTAAAACCACAAGGAAAATGACGTAGTGTTAGTCAAATAAGGTGAGTACCAGATACTATTTTTATCTTACTGACGCTATTAAATACAGATATACCCATATTAAAATGAACTTATTTCGTAAAGACAGGTTCGGCTCCGCGGTATCATTATTCTTAGCTTATTTCAATAACGTTGAGTTTTACCAACATTAGACTAAGTAACTTTTATTCATCTATTTATAAAATCAAACTAAACCTGTCCTGCACGTGTTGAAAATATAACTTTAAAACTAAATTAGAATAAATAATTTCATAATTCACAAAAACATTTCGCAAGCCATCATTAGTAATGTTATTCACAATACAAAGTTTTAAGGGTTATGCGACGTACTCAGGATTATCAACCTTATATGAGTGCACGAGAGTATAACACATAATGTCATAACTCTAATGTATGTAATAAAAAAATAACAGTTAATATTTTAAAAGGTTCGAGCTCTGTTCTGAAATATTAACACGGGACTGTTGGTTTTACGAAAGGGGTTGCTAATTAAAAGCACTCCCTTTCCCAATTAGTGTTGTATGTTTTATTATATTACAGAGCTTAATAAAAATATACTAAGTATTATACTCTGTAGGTAACGTAACTCGGATTAAAAAACCTACACGCTAAATGAGGATCAGCTGATGCTAAAAACTTTCTGGAATAAACTTTCAGAAAGTTTTCACTCTAGAATAACACTTTCCCTGTCCTAAGGTTATTTGCAATAGCATAATGCCCTATAGTAATAATGATTTACAGACCGCTCGAGCGCTCTGGCCACGGCGCGGCGGCCAATATAAACTATTGATGTTGGAATGTCCTATATACGCAACTATTAGCAACGCAGAATTGCAACTTCGCTAGCGTGATGCAGGAATGAGTGGCGCCATCTCTCGCGTTTATGTGGTATTCGTTACATCACGATTCCATAATGTGGCGTCAGCCGTACTACAGCGCTGTTACTTACATGTTACTTACTTCCTAGGGAGCTACAAACCCTTGTGTGTGTTGGCCTCCTCAACAGTAATTTTGGCCACAAAACAATGAAATTATAGAAGGACCAATATTTCGGTACTTACATCGAAAATTTTCCCCAAATCAGTTGCTAGGCAGGAACAGTTGTACGCAACTATGCCCAGCTCCTTTACCTGAGAATAAGATAAACTTAATGTATTATTTGACTTCTTCTGTGGAGTAAACTCTGTTAGTAAACTTAAAACCGAAACTTGAATTTGTTGTTAATTGATAGTGTCACAGATTGTGTCTACCCACAATTTGGAAAACAAGTCGGTAACTTTAAGATTTGTTTAAAATTCAAGCGCCCTCTGCCCTACCAAGGGGGCATAGAAACTGAAATGGAATGATAAACAACTTAATTAAATAAGAACAAGTAATAAGTTTTAAAAACTAAAACCCGACTATGGATAAAATGGCGGTCTAATAATGTGATATTATATAACCTATATCCAGCGGCCAATCAAGACGCTTCTAACGACACCCTACTTGTCAAATTATGTTAAGTAGATTAGGATATATGCGGGAACAGATGAACATACATACATACATACATTCTTGTTAAAATCATAACCCTCCCTCCGTTCCGTAGTTGGGTAAAAATGCATTGATTTTTATTTGTCCCACATTCGCCTCACGAAATTACAACTCCCATAAAAAACTACTTTCAGATCACAATTTGTTAGTTTTATATGACACAAAAAGACTTACAAAGTACATCTTTTTGAAATAAAAACTCAGCTTTTAAACGAAAGTAAAAAGTTACTTCGGTATCTAAAGATACGAAGAAGTATTAAGTTACACAATTCCGATAATTCAGATAAGAAACAATAGGTGGTATATGATTATATACGTATAGAAATTACCTGAGTAAGCGCCCGCCAGTCCATGTTGGCACTACCGATGTAGAAGTGACTTCTATCTACGATCCAAAACTTGGTGTGGAGAATACCATTTCCTAGTAACTTTGAGAAGTTTAAACTCCTCACCTGCCAACACAATGTCAAGTTAATCTGTTACTTTAAACTTACTATTTCAGTATACAATAGGCGAATACTGTCTGTTATTCAAGTTCAGGAACTCATCGACTCCTTATTTGGCCAATGATTGTAATAGTTCCCGCACCCCTTATCACACGGGCTCGAAAGAGTCAGGGTTCTATCAGAAATGCCTGCACCCCTTCAGCAAAATTGTAAAGCTAAACACATAATTACCAAACCTTGCAACGTTAGTCCCCTTTAGGCAAAATTGGCCTAACGACACTAGCCCCTTTACGCAAAGTTAACCAGTCCCCTTTAGGCAAAATTTACCTTACATCGCTAGCAAAATGTATTGCATTTAGGCGAAATTGATCTAGCAATATTAGTCCCCTTTAGCCAAAATTGACTTTGCAACATTACTCCCCTTTAGGCAAAATTGACCTGGCACCACTAGTCACTCCTTTACGCATTATTAACCAATAATGTCGTACCTACAGCCAGCCAATAGTATTCAATCATCAAGAGCTGATGTGTAAGGCCCTAATAATTCATCACGCGACTTAAGCGGGGATCGGAAACGCTCAGCGCATATATTTCGATCGTTCGATATTTGTTTCTGGTAACCAAAAGTAAATCTTTCGATTATTCATAAAAGGTTTTTGTATTGGTATTGCTAGGCTGAAGTGGTGGTGAATGGTGGTTCATGAGAAAACGAACATGTGTCTATGTTAGTCTAATATAAATAAAATATTTTTTACAAATTGTGATGAAAAAAATAATTACCTGTGCAGCCTTTTTCTTAACTAAATATTCTGTATCTACATTAGGGTATACTTTATTGGGCCAATTTTGAGCAATTTTTAAATTAATTTTTCTTTTTGACCCGGCAGCATACAATGCTTGGAATACTTGCTCACCCTAGAACAAAATTATATCTTTTCAAATCAATATTTTATGTGCACTTTCTTTAGTGTGAGTTAATGCAAAAATATTCTTATAATAATAATTAAACAAATGCGGCAAAACTAACCTCTATAGAGGAATTATAAGGATATTCTTCATTAAACCTAAGTGACCAATAAAACGACGCTATTTCTATAGAAGTTTGAGCTTCATCTATCAAGTCTAACCACACATTTTTAGTAGGCAAATGTGTGACATTAGGAGGGTACATATGTCCCTCTGGTATACTTTCCACTAATGATAACCTGCAATGGAAAAAAATTGTTAATCACTATAGTTAAGGGTCATTATTGCCTAATCATTAAGGGTAGTAAAGGTAGTACCTAAATCATTTTGATTGAATGACCTTGTTCAATATAAGGGATGTATTTATAAGCTTATACAAATTGAAACCTTACACATTGGGAGTAAGATTTAGTTTTCAATGCTAAGGTTTTAGTAACTATATCATATTCGAAATTTAGTCAAGTCAGTTGAGTATGATAAAAAAATATATTTTTAACTCTGGCGGAACTTTATTTAACCTAGTAGGGGTAATAGGGTGTTGCATGTATGTCCATTATTCTTATTCTTACCACTGACTATATTGATTCTGGTGCACTATTTACTAGAGAGCTAGTATTGGAAAATTAGTTTCTAGTACATTACAAATCATATTGAATGTTTGGTCAATTCAACCAGACTTAATAATACCAGCCCTTGTTTATGTCCCACTGTTGGGCACGGGCCTCCCCTCAAGATGAGGGGGCTTAGGCCATAGTCCACCACACTGGCCAAGTGCGGGTTAGTTAGTAAATGTCAACTAGACCAACCAGACTTATAGTAAGTAAATTATCCACTTACTACTATTGGTAATCAGTAAATATTGGTTATGTTTTTAAAATCTATTTAAATGGTGGAAGTCAACAGATTTGATAATTAATATTTTGTTTCTCCGTACTCACCTACACTCATCTGAGCAATGCACTGAGACAGCAGCATGTGCTGCGTTTGTCTGCACTACGTTAGGTTGGTCAAGAAGAGGGACCAACACAACTAGCACTATTAGTAGTATCACTATTGACACTGGAATACATGACGGACGACACCATATACTCCGTTTCTTCCTCCTGTGTTAACAAAATATGTAAAGTAAAGCAATGTAAAAAGCAAAACACATATGTACATAGCAATTATTGTTTAAAATTTAATGAGTTTGTTAGTGTAGTGAAGAGTAACCTTGCTACCCAAAAATTGTTTTAAATTTTATAGCAGTGGTTCCAGCTATTTTTACATCACACCCTCCTGGACCGTAGCTGAAATTTTTCCATGCCCTTTTCACTTTGTGCCTGTGCCCATATAGCTCTGTACCCAACTTATGAATATTTGCATTTAGTAACTGCCCCGTGGGGTGACAGGTTAGAATTGCGCCTCCCCCCCATCTCCTCTCGTTGGGTGTCGTAAGAGGTGACAAAGCGCGAACGGAAAGACGGGCAGCAGTGTCTTTCTTTTGGATTTATCTTCCACCTATACTGTGATCCCCAAGCCGCTTGCCAAGCGGGGATTATCACCTTTTGTTCAGCAGTGGATGTGTTTCGTCTACTGATGATGATGATGACTAGCATTTATGACTACGAAATTTTCTTTTGAAACCATCAATCATCCCTTGCCTCGCCTCACCCCCTCCTGCTTTAGTAAATGACTTATTATTACATGAAAAGTCTTTGCTTGTGGCGGCTTCGTGTGGCGGGTCACCCCCTTCCCTCTAATATGGTTGAGGGGAGTGATGGCTGCTGCTCGAGTCAACTCGTGCGCGGGTGCTGCTTGGGGGGACTGGTCCGACTTCTATCCATTTGGCCTTTTAGTTTGTCGTAATTTATTGTTTTCTTCTTTTCTCCCTTGCTTTATGTTTCGAACGGCAGGACACAATATCGCTAATGTCGATTCATTTGTAACAAAACAATGTTTAAAAAAAAAGTGAAAAAATGACAAGCCCGCTGCGTTTCTTGCCAGATCTTCTCAGTTGAGGCCGCGTTGTGATCCGGTGGTAGCTTCTAAAAAATGACGATTCAAAAGTGCTAGCGTTAAGCCTATTTGAAATAAAGATTTTTGAGTTTGAGTTTGAAACCAGTTTTACAATTCAATTCAATGCTCAATATGGCCCCTCTTTTCTTAAGTTTTTAAATGTCTATGAATGAATAATTGCAATAAAATGTTGACTCACTTATCGTTGTAGCTGTTTCCATTCTCATCCCTCATCATGAATATTTGCTCCCACTGTTCCAATTCCTCATCAGACGATGATGCGTTCCCCACACTTCCAGATTCTAGCACAGTCTGAAACAAAATATTTTTATTAGATATCTACACCTGTATTCATCGTCTTTGTGTGATTATTGCTAGCTTTTGGTGAAGGAAAACATCGTAAAATGACGTATGAAGTCCGCCAACCCGCACTTGGTCAGCGTGGTGGACTATGGCCAAAGCTTGTAGGCTTGTAGGTTGTTCTGTGGGCCAAAGCCCCTTCATCTTAAGGGGAGGCCCGTGCCCAACAGGTGAACATAAACAAGGGCTGGTATTATTATTTATTATTATCGAACATTTGCTTTGTTTGGTTCAGGAGAACCAAACAAAGCAAATGTTCTATGTAGTTTAAAAGGACATTATTAATGTAAATAACTGTATTAAGTAACTTAACAGGATAAATAATATTAATGCAGCAATTATAGTAAGTGTCGGGTTAGATTGGAATCCTCTCAGAAATTAAGTTTAGGTTGTTCTGTGAACTTTATTTAGTCATTTTCCACAAACCTTAAAATATTCGATAACATATTTTGTTAGAGAAATTAAATACCCCATGGTTATTCAGGTTATTTAAGTTTTTAATTTATTTAATTTAATTAATTGTTTGTATTTATAACATCGCACTACAGCAACTCAATCAATTCCATTCAAAAGAATATAAAAAAAAAGGAACAAAAACGTCAAAAACTAGGTAGGTATTGCATTCGTTGCGTTGGTCTTTCTTTTGTTTTTATTTATTTGTCTTCTTTTGACATTTCTGTTACTATGTTTGACATTGGTTTGACTTTGACACTATTTATAACTAGTTGACATTTGACAGACAATTGGCAGTAATATCGATTTTATATTAAATATGCTCCTTAATCGTAAAAATAATCGATTAATTTTATATACTTACATAAATATTATGTACAAACCATTTAAGTATAAGAAATTATAAATACTGGTTCAAGTTACCGCTAGTAATAAATTATGTTTTATTAAACTAAGGAAGTCACTGACTGAAACCGTAAAATCACAACCGTGAATACCGCACATAATAAACTGCATTTTTGTAAATCGTGACCGTTCGTTTATGAACCGTGCAGACGCATTAGTAGCAAAAATACTACTGCAAAGTAAATGACGTCGGCAACCACTGCATTGTACATGAGATTTTTAAATACTAGCTTACCACATAGCGCTAAACTATTCAGGGCAATATTTATTAACAGAATAAATTGTAGGTAACATTTATTAGCTTCCCCGTTCCTAGTATTGCGTAATAATTAATGTAGTTAGGTAGGTAACTACTTAGTCAACAACAGCGAATTCGATAGACTTGATTAGATCAACAATGACCTAGTTCTCAGTGGTGTTCCTAAAGAATCCGTTTCTAGTCCAATTAGTCTTTATAAGTACATTTAGTCTAGATCAATCAGGTCTACCATAGTGATTTAAAGGTAGACCTTAATGATTCAAACACAACACTGATAGGTGTATCATCGTTTAGATGGATGGAACTTTTATTAGCAGCAATAAGAGCGAAGGGTAGTAGAGTGGTTGCTACTTAAATCTACTGTAGGTATACGTATCCTAACTACTATTATCAAAAACTCTTGGTCATCAAAAACTGTCATCTGCCTGACTGCATGATCAAGGTACTTCTGCTGCTGAAAACACTAGTGAGAATATCGATTAACTTAAAATAATAAGTACTTACGCAACTTCCACAATATAAGAGAGCAAACTTCATCTTGCAATAAAAAATACATTTTCTTGATCCAAATATCAGAATTTATGTACCTAAGTAGATAACAAATTATATTTACTTCGGACAAAATTTAATTTAAACACATTTACTTATAAATCCGGGCCAAAAAGAAAGAAAAGAAAAGATAATGGCAACAACATTGAACGCGTTCAAGTACCTACACAAACACTAGACCTAATGGTCCCTTTATTCTTCATCCATGTCAAACCTTAACTTACATAGTTACTTAACATTGTACGTAGGTACCATGGTACAATACCTTTAGTACGTCTTCCAAAGTACTTAAACGTCAGCTTTATAACATAATTTATTATTGTTACAAAATAATAAATTATGTTACCTCCTTACGTACCTATATTTAACCAACTTCAAAAAGGATGTCCTTCCCAATTCATCGAAGTCGAGTGTATATTTTTTCAGTAAACTAACATTAGGTACACTGCTAGTGATTTCAACACCATATTCGAATCACTATACCAATACAATGGAATACTTACCTTTTCTACGTTACCTAGCTTTACTATAATAAATTATTCACACGTCAGACCACCAACAACAACAAACTTGTCGTGTGGGCACGTCAACTCACAAAATTATACTGTAACAAAATATTTTGACCGTGATACAATAGAAAACACATTATACGCGACATTGTACCCTAACTTTCCCAAAGTAAACTGAAGAACAACAAAGCCTTTGCCAAGCCCCTGACCGATACCTATACCTATCGCTAATCTTTTGTTGTTGCCAGCCATACCGCTTTCTGTGGGACATCCCTATTTTATGGGACCAAACTTAAAAAAACTAATACGTAAGTATTAGGTAAGTAATTAGCACAGACAAGTTAACTTGTCTGTGGTAATTAGGTAAGGTCAATATGTATGCCTGATGTATCTGTAACAAATTGTGCTTTTATATTACCTGTAGGTATATACTGCGTAGCAACCTTAATACGTCTGTGGTCTATACGTACATATTATTTATTCGTGCCAAACATCCACATATTTAAATTACATGGTAAATTATATTTCTTATTAGGTCGTCCATACTACGTCCTTTTTTAGGGTTCCATACCTAAAAGGTAAAAATGAACCCTTATGGTCTGTCTTCGTCTGTCTGTCTGTCTGTCACACCTATATATTTCAGGAACCACTGATGCTATCGATTTGAAACTTGGAATAGTTTTAGATCTTACTTACTCAACATCATCGCAAATAAAAATCAAATATAATAGGTCATCAAAATTATAAAGTGAGACTACTACATCGAGTGGGATATCATATGAAAGGGCTTCATTTGCACATTTCAAAACAGATTTTTATTTTGGCTTATGTGATGTAGTTTTTGGCTGATAACCAAAAATGTCAAAAAAATACCGTCCCCCCACCCCCTTATCTCCGAAGTTTGTGGAGGGAAAAATCTGAAATAATTATGGATAATGCATGTCTATCTATATTGTACAGGCAAAAAAACGATCTATCTAAGTATTACAGTTTTTTAGTAGTCCTAAAAAAAACCTCGTCAAACATACTTAGTTTTGCGGTTTGTTTTTTTTGCTATCTGAGGTGTTACATGAATAGTAAAATTACTTTAATACGTCCAAAGATGGTATGGAACCCTCGGTGCGCTACCGACCAAAGTGTCAGCTACCGACTAAAACCCCACGGTGTCCTCAACCCGCTGTGTCGACGGGCCCCGGGAACGTACTTGGTACTCGTCCGGGTCCCGTCAGCGGCCGCTCGCCTTGCGGCGAGACCTTCCTCGTCCGCGGGTGTAAAGCCCACGGACCTGTCTGCGGGTTTAGAAGGCCCGCAGACTCACAACCAGGTGGCTTGCCCGGACACACCGGCACGCCATCCTCCGCGAGGGCGATAGATCGCTGTGGTCCATACTAAGTCCTAGCACGTCCTTTTTTTTTATCGTGGGGAATTACTCATGGATACCCGCGCCGCTACGGGGGTAGCAGCGCGGGTTATGTCGGACTCTTACCGACTAAAACCCCACGGTGTTCTCAACCCGCTGTGTCGACGGGCCCCGGGAACGTACTTAGTACTCGTCCGGATCCCGTCAGCGGCCGCTCGCCTTCCGGCGAGCCCTTCCTCGTCCGCGGGTGTAGAGCCCACGGACTTGTCTGCGGGTGTAAAAGGCCCGCAGACTCACAACCGGGTGGCGTGCCGGGACACACCGGCACACCTCGAGTGTGTGTTGCGCCGTATCTTCGGCGCAGCCACACTCATGGCAGCCCGGAGTCGCCTCCCTTCCGGCAATCTTGTGCAGATACCTGCCGAAGCAACCGTGCCCCGACAGGATCTGCACGAGCCGGAAGGTGATCGTGCCGAACTTACGGTGCACCTAGTCCTTTAGGACCGGGCGCACCGCCGCTATGTCCTAGCCTAATTAGTCGTAACTCATCATAACAAAGAAACGCCAAATTGATTTTTATTTACTTACAAATGATTATGTAAGTATTTGTTTATGAAACTGCTAAAGTAACAAGTCACTGAACTCGCAGACTGTTGTTTTGACCCCCATTTAGACGTCTGGAATTCATTTATCATGTTGGGTTCCGCGAAGAAGCCACAAATTATTTGGTAGATACACTCGTCTTATTTTGATGTACCTAATGTTTGAAATTCAAGCTTTGATGTTTATCCGACTACCTAAGTAAAGTGGATGGTTATGTTTTAGACATAAGATATCTATTAACTTCTTTGAGACTCAGTGCAGATTGATTGATGATTTCAACATATTATGTGTCGTTGGATTCATCTTAGTTTATTAATACGTCGGCAAATGTATTAACATCAATGATATTACATAAACATTAGTATGAAACGAGTTGCCTATAATATATGCGTTATACTATAGGCACGTAGGTACGCATAATATGCCCCTACATAGTAGCCTCCATGGTCCAACGGGAAACCGCTTGATTTACAAACTGGAGCTCGTTGGCTCAAATCCCACAGAGAGCGAAAATCTTTGTGTAGTTGTTCCTTACTGTATAGGACAATGCAGGCCGATCACTTAATTGTCCTATCGGTTTGTGAGAGTAAAGGAAGATCGTCTGCACCTGTGCCTATGCGCAAGCACCTCTGCACTTATCTCCTGCGTAGATGGCTGATCTCGTAAAAGGTTAGCCACTGTGGTCGTATATGCCAGAAGAACATTTTATGCTTGATGCCATAATGCAGCTACACAAGATGCTGATGATCATGTTGTGATTACGGTGTCGTCCAATGATACGTCATAAGAATGTAAGAGTAAAGAAAAACTTCTCAACGCTGTTCTGTGCTCAAGTTTACGTTGTTACTGAAGGTCACATGTTTTTAGGTTATCTGCGATTTTATAAAATTACTCCAAAACACGAGTTTTGTCTACAAAAAGGACTGTTGTAGAAGTTATTACGATAAATGTAGTCTGTAAAAAACAAAGTTTGATATTGAGGCAACATAGGACGAAATTCCATACATTTGTAATCATTATCCTTTCTATGCATGTAAAGTGTAAACATTATATAAATTGTTTACAGTTTATTAAAGAGTGGTAAATAAGCAGATTTAAGTCTTAATTTCCATATAGGTAGCTACGATCAAATTGTGTATAGGTACCACAGCACAGTGGATAGTTACTTATTCATACAAGCAAGGACAAGGACATACCGATTACAGAGATTTTGTCGTCCTAGAAAGGCTATAACTACTTCGTTTAAATAACTTTCTTCATGTTTTTATGCAAGTTTTTAGATTTACCGATTATCTAATGATTAGCTAACTAATTGGCTGCCATCTCAAAGGCCTTGGGAAAGAGTCGCATCCAGGGGCCTTACCATGAACTCTTATAGTAGTGGCGGTCCGAGAGGGGGGTCGTAGGGGTCATGACCCCTCCCCCCCCCCCCGAAATCCACATTCGTAGACTAAATTGGGTAGCGGTTAATTGTGTCTAGGTACAAGACCAACGGGACTGTCAAATATGCCCCCCCCCCAAATCGTTGGCTGCGACCGTACCTGTCTTATAGCAGGGCAGACTGTCCTGTCTTACAAATTGGTACCATGAGTGCACTAATTAGCGTCACAATAATATTGTCCCGTGACCACTCACCTGTTTAGGCTACGTAATAGCTGGGTGGCCTGCTAATTTGTGCGCTCATAGTAAGTACACAGGTCACTTCTCGTGTTGAACTGCCCTGATAAAAGAGTTCATGGTAAGACCCCAGGTCTAAATTTGTGTGCAAGAACATGATGGTCGGGTTTTTAATGTCTATATAAGTAGGTGTTTGTATTCAGCTATCCGGTTCGTTCAGGGTGTGGGCCCCAGGACATCCGTTGAGTACGGAGGCGACTCCGAGGAGGACGGCGGCGGGTTGCGACCCCTGTCCCCGTTAGCACCGTGTCAGGCTTCCGGGGGGCTAAAATGCGCCCCCGGTGGCGGGCTCAAAGGCAAGGCCTTAAGGTGCAGATTCCACTGGTTTTTTTTTTTTTTTTGGGAGGACTGTCGCCCCCGGCCGCAGATCTCCATTACAGCTTCACCGGACAATAGGAGGCGAGCGCTTAAAGCACTCTAGCCTTAGCGGCAGAAGTAGCGACGAGCTCAAGGGCACCTCAGGGAGGCACGGCCTCGGCTATCTGTCGCTTACAGAAGGTAAGACCCCGGGTGTCCCCTCTCATACGCCAATGCGACAGTCACGGGGGTTTACTAGGTATTAAGAATCCCACATACCCCGGTTACCTTAAGGTTTCCCCGGGCCTCTACAGGTCCCGGGGAAACCAGGTCTCCCCTTTTGAAGGTATCCCTCGAGAAAAAAGGTACCTATTTTATTTGTCTGTAATAATAATTAATTGGTTGATTTAATTGGTAAACGCGCGCATACCTATTTGAAAAAAGCATAGCGACATAATAGCTACCACTCCCATAACATTCGAAACGATATTTAACCATGAACCACTCGTACATGTAATGACTGTAGACACGTGTACAGAAATCAATAATTCAATAATGATTTTTTTTTAAACTAACTTATAGCCGTAGCACAAGCGTTCAGCGATTTAGTCGCTACAATGAGTTTTTTCCTATGCTTTATATACTTACCTACCTCATACGCAGCAAGTCAACCAACCGCGATGCACCGTCGATGCATAAGCAGCCACTATAAATAGCTAAAATGCAGAGAATCGCTAAGTCAGCCGCAAAATCGCTGCTCGCTGATAATAATGTAAGTCCTACCTTACTTACATACTCGTATCAACACACCTACTTTGTAACGTTACGTGTACTTAATTACTCGTATTTCGATAATCTAAAGCCTTAGTTCCCAAAGTGGTCCAGGTGGAACCCCAGAGATCCACGGGAGATTCGACGGGGGTCTACGTTGGCGCAACGCAAATTTTCATAGTTAGATCTAATCTTCACATTTTAATGTCAAATTTTGGGAATATGGTAGAAACGTAGCTCCACCGGAACCAGCAAAATTTTGAAAGTGGTCTATGAGAAAAAAATCTGGGAACCTCTGGTCTAAAACTATAATTTAAAGTACCAAGCGTTTGATATTTATGTTTATTATTTATCATCATCATTAGCCGGAAGACTTCTGTTGAACAAAGGCTAACCGTAGGTTATAATTGCAAATAAGACAGCCAAAGTTTGCTTTATATATTAATGACCTTAATTAATACCCACAAAAATAAATAATTGGTGGCACTCTAGATTTAACGTATTATCAGTGTGACTGATACTTGTTTTAATAATTTCTGATATTAAGTATATTATTTGATTCAATTTTGTGACGAGACGAGCAGGACGTTTACCCGACCCGAAGGAAAGCGACGCTGGCCCATAAAAATTGCATATGACTACTGCCACTCGTCTCTCGAGACATTAGTTATTTAGTCTCTCTATCTACATAGAGACAATTTTAAAGGCGTCAATTTTTACACAATTATGCTTTGCGGGCAAATATTGGACATTTTAATGGTACCTACAACATACGTATATTTAGGACGGTGTTTTGAACAAAAGTAGAATCAAATTGGTAGGTACCTAGTATTGACCACTGCATTTATTGAATAAATCCAATACTAATATTCATGATCATCATCATCATCACCAGCCGGAAGACGTCCACTGCTGAACATAGGCCTCCCCTTTCGAACGCCACAATGAACGACAATTGGCTATTTGCATCCACTGGTTACCTGCGACGCGCACAATGTCGTCTGTCCACCTAGTGGGAGGCCTACCAACGCTGCGTCTTCCGGTTCGTGGTCGCCACTCGAGAACCTTTCTTCCCCAACTGTTATCGGTTCGCCGGACGATGTGGCCTGCCCATTGCCACTTCAACTTGCAGATTTTAAGAGCTATATCGGTGACCTTGGTTCTTCGGCGAATCTCCTCATTCCGGATTCTGTCGCGCAAAGAAACTCCGAGCATAGCTCTCTCCATAGCTCGTTGTGTGACTCTGAGCTTATCCAGAAGGCCAACAGTTAGGGACCACGTCAGTACCATATGTCATGAATACTAATGTTGGTAATAAACAAATACTACTTTTAATAATTTTGTGATAAGTCCCTTGTGCAACGGATCATCCAGTAGGTACTAATGAAGTGTTAACTACTTATCCATGGAGCAGCAGTGTGTAAGCGTTGTTGTGTTTCAGTGTGAAGCACTATTTGGACTCAAGAGTCATAGTAACTATGTTTAGGGTGTCTAGCGGCAATGCCAAGCAGTGCGGCTGTCAAGTATCGCTTACAATCAGGCGTCACTAAGTTGAATAAAAATATAATATACATAGGTTACATATACGTGAGCGTAATAAAATTAAGCACAAAATACTAGGTAGAGCACATCACTAGACATTCGTCTTACATGCTGAATATATTGGGGCAGATAAGAAAAATCGTTTTCCACGTCACTGAACGCTGAATAAAAAAGTAGCTAAACAATTTTAGTGGTCGAAGTATTTCTTATGAATAAATTGCGGGAGGAGACGAGTGAAATTAATCTGCTGTCGCGGGACCACCGCACGTCGGAAGTGCTCTGACGGACGAGTATGCTATTTTCTGACGTAACCTATCGCTGTGGTCGACAGCGATCTCGACGTCGAGCTAGCCTTGAATTCGACGTTGAGTTTAATACAGTTAAAATCCGTATTCGCTATCGTACTTCGCCTCGACACGGAACTGCAGGTCTAGTACGTATTTTGGTAGTTTACTAGTTCGATCAAACGGACAGTTTTCGCCCGTACAAGTTACTAGTTTTTGATAGTTACCGCTAGGGGCACTGGTGTGAAATGTATGGAGTTTGATCGAGTTTGCTGACTATGAAAACCTGTACTAGACCTCCTGATTGTCAAACTATTCGACCTTAAGTAGTTGAACTGAAAACTGTAAATTCGCGGCGCCAGTGCTGAATACGTAAAGATAGTGACTACGAAAACGCAACTCGCATCTGCCGCAGCGTCGAGCTTAAGTTTGTGTTGCTTAGAGAATAGCACTTCTGTACTTACGTCTATGTATTCTGTGCTTACGTTTGCTTAAGGTAACAGCATCCTTCGGAGTCGCTGGACGCTCAGGGTGTGGGCCCTTTGAGCGTCCATTGAGTACGGCGGCGACTCCGAGGAGGACGTCGGCGGGGTTGCGACCCCCGTCCTCGTGAGCACCGTGACTGGTTCCCGGGGGGCTACAATGCGCCCCCCGGCGGCGGGCTCAAAGGCAAGGCACTGAGGGGCCCCTGGTGCAGATCTCACCGGAGACCTCTCATGTGCTAATGCGACAGCCGCGGGGGTTTTAGTGGGTAAGAATCCCACATACCCCGGTCGAGCCCCACAGCTCCCGGGATCTTTGGAAGATTTCCCCCGCGTCAAAAAAAAAAAAAAAAACAGCATACCAATATACTACGTGCCCAATTGGCTCGAACGCGTGAAATAATAGGTTAACTTACGAAACAGATATATACGATATGAAAATGAACGCGTTACAGGCGGTGACCGACACTGACCTACCTCGAGTAAATTGATCGTTTTTTGTTTGGCGGTGGAGTCAAGTGCAGTGACTTTAACATCAGGCAGTGTAAGAGTTTATTTATTTATATTATAATTTTTGTACACGCAATAACTTTACAGGAAAACGGAAATATAGGAAAGAATAGTACCTACAAAGGCATAGCTTATTTGTAGCTTATTTGTAAAGAATTTTTTTCCAGCAGGCCGGCGAGTGGAAAGTTGGAAGAAAGAAATACGACGTAGTGTGTTTATGAAACAAAATAAATAGCAGAATGATTGATTTAAATACATTATTTAAATAAAAACATAAAGACTTAATATAGTAAACATAAATACATACCTACTTATAAATAAATTACTATTACTATAGAATATACACTAATCTATACTTACTTATAATAAAACTGTAACAGGTCCAATTCTGTACATTGAAGATATTTTGAAAATTATATTCTATAACCGATACTGAGGCCGAAAATGTAATTTTTTTAATTTTTGTCTGTCTGTCTACCTGTCTGTCTGTCTGTCTGTCTGTATCACGGCTGCGCATCACGCCGAAACTACTGAATGGATTCAAATGAAACTTGGCATGATTTGAGATCTTACTACGAGGTAGGACATAGGATACTTTTTATCCCGTAATCTAGCACGGTTCTTTTGGGAGAGGGGATTAAAGTCAAAATGGGTATACGCTTGGTCCGATATTATCAATTTTTCTTTATAATATAATAAATATTATTAAGGGAACACTCATAGAGAGTTGTTATCAAGGTTTTGTAATCGATCGGGTTAAGCAACGTTTGGTAAGGTCATTAAATAGATGGGTGACCGTTTAACGCCATTTGAACTAAACGGGTCCGTGCTTCGGAGAGCAAGTAAAAAGTAGATCCCAGTTTTTACCGACTATAAAAAAGGAGGTTATGTATTCGATGCGAATGTCTGTTATTAAAAGTTTAGTTAACGTAAAAATAGCGCAGGCGGAGCTGCGTGGGTCAGCTAGTAATATATAAGTATGTAAGTATATTATTATTAATACGATATTATATTATTATTATATGTATATTTATGTACTTAAATATTATCATTGATAATACACATATCACATCATTTAATATTTTTTCCATTACTTTACTCTCACAAAAAAATACAGACAGAAGACTAACATACAGAGAAAGAAAGTCAGTAGTCGTCGATTTTTTGCTTACCCGAGATCCCGCATTGTTCATCTTACTTTTCAGACAATTATGAAACATGATTGTCTAAAACCCTTGGATATCCTTAAAAACAACGTGAATGATGTTTTTTAAATATGTCCGTTATATTAAAATTAATTATATTGTTAATGGGAACTCTGTGCCTTAATAATACCTAAATGAATAATTATTATGATTGATTTGCGTCCGTTTCCCTCCTGGGCGTGCTGGAAGAGATTTCTATAGAAAAAAACTCTGCCTTTGTACCTGCATTATCCTAATACTTCTCTAACCATGTTTGTGTATTGTGTGTACATAAATTTATAAAAAAAGTACAGCTTTTTAGGAATCATCGAAAAACTTCGGCCAACAAACTTAGTTCTGTGGTTTGGTATTTTTGCTACCTATAAGACGAATAGCAAACTAACTTTAATACGTCCAAAGAAGGTACGGAACCCCTTAGTGCACGAGTCCGACTCACAAATCCAAATCGATAGCATTATTAGTTGCTAAAAAGGCAGAAATATGCTGCTGTACATCAATATGACAGACAAAGTCTGGTCGCACCCATGTCGCCACCCTAAGAAATTGCATTTGTCTAGTCAACCACCAATGTACCAAAAAGATAAAAAGGAACTCTTATGGCACCATAGTTTAAGATTTCCTTTTTACCTTTTTAATATGAAACCCTAAAAATTGTTTTCTCATCTGAAGATGTACCAACTGGCTGTCTCTGATACTGCAGTGGTAGAGGTGTCTATGTAGACTGAAAAAAAAATTAAAAAGCTTTTGCAACGTAGGATAATTTTATAGACGCCAATGGAATTATTCGAAAAGATAGTAAAAACATTGTAACATGTAGTAGATTTGCTGACCTGAGTGTAAGTTATAACCGACCTGAGTGCTGTATATTAGCAACACATTCTGAGTACCCCTCGTAATCGCTTCTGTGAAAATGAGCCCTAATGATGTCCTATCAGGCTCACCGGCAGTAAAGGTCATCAACATCGCGTGCGGCCAACAACTTAGTAAATAAACAGTTTGTGTATCGATTTTACAACATGTCTTGTATCTATTTGATTTGATAGTTTTTGCAGACTCAATTATTGAACATACTTGTGTATTATGTACACAGTACTAACTATATATTTAGGAGTCCTCAAGGCGGGTCTCTAACGCTTTGTCGTTGATATTCCAACATGCCGCACTAAGCGTTTCTCTTCCCCTTTTCTTATGCGCTCGGCCAAGGTGTGGAATTCTCTCCCAGCCGGACATCGGTTTTCCATAGACTTGTACCACATGGGTATTATTTAACGATTAAAATGAGTAGATATTTGTGATATTTATACAAGTAATAAGTTTTAAAAACTAAAACCCGACTACGGATAAAATGGCAGTCTAATAATATGATATTATATACCTAGCCTATAACCAGCGGACAATCAAGACGCTTCTAACGACACCCTACTTGTCAAATTATGTTAAGTAGATTAGAAGATATGCGGGAACAGATGAACGAACATACGTACATACATACTTACATACATACATGCATTCTTGTTAAAATCATAACCCTCTCTCCGTTCCGTAGTCGGGTAAAAATATAGGTACCTAGTATAATTGATGAAACCCTAAAAAATAATGCCTACGTTTTTGCATTTTTAGCATCTTTTAACAAGACATAAAAGAAAAAGAATATTGTTGGAAATGTTTCTCTTTCTCGCGATAATATAAATTTTAAGAGGCCGAGATGCCAGATAACGTATTTGTATAGACTCAAAGGAAACATTTGACGTAGAACTGGGAGACGCCCGCCCGAGGGAAATAGCGAACAATAAAACGGGATCCTCAAGAAAAGGTCGGGTCTCATTGTTTTTGAAGCATCTCTTTATATATTTATCATAACACAGATAGAAGGGAGTGAAAATATCAGGAAACATTCTCTCTCCAGCATAGTAACGACAATCATAATTAGTGGTGAATTATGTACATCCAATGAATATTATATTTTTCGTGATTCAAAGCTTAACTTCAAGTTGATACATAGTTAAGTACATACTTATTAGTACATCAAATTCTTCAAAGCAACGTCGCAAAACAAACTGTATATCAACAACAATTCATCGGTATCCAAAACAATAGATAGTAAGCCCTTCGATAAATAAACCGGTCAAGTGCAAGTTGAACTCGCGCATCGAGTGTTCCGTACCTTCTTTGGGTGTATTAAAGTTATATAGGAACATACCACCTAGTAGATTAATAGCATTGGTAGTCCACTCGTCAAAGGGACCAACCAGCGCGTGTCAGATATTCTGCCGCCAAGCAGCAGTGTGTAAACATTGCTGTGTTCCGGTGTGAAGGGCACTGTAGCTGGTGAAATTACCGGGGTCAAGAAACTTAATAACTAATGTCTGGGGTGGCGAGCGGCAGTGAAGTGCAGCTGGCTCTTTATAGGCGGTCGTGTCGCTTACTGTAAAGCAATCATCCTGCCTGTCACACAAGTTTAATAAAAATAACATCATGTTAGCTAAAACCCAAGTAAAAGGTTAGTAAATTTATTCCGGTTGCCATGGTGATGTGTGTGGTAACAAAATTAGGCAAATATTCTCGAGGCCCGAAATACGTAATTTTATAAATGAGCTGCGACCTCAGGTTTATTACTGAGTAACGTAGGGGTAAATCGTTGTATGAATATACATAGGAATGATAAGTAGTTCGTATATAACTGCTATTAGTTAATAAGAAAATATACGCAGAATGTGTCTTGCATCTGGTGGATAAACAATGTGACAATATTTAGATAATAGATAGATAAATTCTTTATTGCACACATTATAAAGGACAATTTACATGAATCAGTAACATTTTAATGTGAGCAAAGGCGGTCTTTTTGCTCAAAGCGATCTCTTCCAGACAACCTTTGTGGAAGGAGCTATACAAAAATAGATTTGCAGTGTAGTGCACATTCATCAAAACATAAAAATACAATTTAAACAAACAAAAAGTACTTATTACATTAACAACAAATAATGTATATAATACTTACGTACATACTCGTATATAAAAAATATTATAAACTAATACTTATTTATGGATATTATATAAAATTCTATACTTACTTATCTATACTTATAATAAAACTGTAACAGGTTCAATTCTGTACATTGAAGATATTTTGAAAATTATATTTGGAGGGCATTCTATAACCGATACTGAGGCCAAAAATGTAATATTTTTAATTTTTGTCTGTCTGTGTGTCTGTATCACGGCTGCGCATCACGCCGAAACTACAGAATGGATTTAAATGAAACTTGGCATGATTTGAGATCTTACTACGAGGTAGGACATAGGATACTTTTTATCCCGAAATCTAGCAAGGTTCTTTTGGGAGAGGGGATTAAAGTCAAAATCGGTACTTGGTTATACGCTTGGTCCGATTTTATCAATTTTTCTTCATAATTATAATAAATATTAGTAAGGGAACACTCATAGAGAGTTGTTATCAAGGTTTTGTAATCGACCGGGTTAAGCAACGTTAGGTAAGGTCATTAAATAGATGGGTGACCGTTTAACGCCATTTGAACTAAACGGGTCCGTGCTTCGGAGAGCAAGTAAAAAGTGGGTCCCAGTTTTAAACCGACTATAAACAAGGAGGTTATGTATTCGATGCGAATGTCTGTTATTAAAAGTTTAGTTAACGTAAAAATAGCGCAGGCGGAGCTGCGTGGGTCAGCTAGTATAAATAATATTTGTGTCCTTACCTTATTTAGAAGTTTAATAGAAATATAAATAAAGTTATTTGCTGCGTCTAAGTATAAAAATGTACCTAACAATATATAAACACATACGTAATACTTATTTAAAAGTATTAGAAGGTACAAAGGAATATATTACAAATTAAGAACAATGAAAACAGTCCAAAATCAACACTAATATTATAAAGAGGAAAACTTTGTTTGTTTGGTTGTAATGAATAGGCTCAAAACCTACTGGACCGCTTTTAAAAATTCTTTCACCATTCGAAAGCTACATTATCCACGAGTAACATAGGCTACATTTTATTTTGGAAAAAAATTGGGTTCCGTAAGATATTTGGTTTTTTTCGGACACAAGGTGTAAAAAATCAACCAGAAATGTTATTTTGCGTACGCTGCCTAAACTATAAAAGATAGAACCATAAAATGTTCTAATTAATTGTAGATCTTATAAATATCTACAAAAAAGTCCGCGGCACACGCGCGTATCTATGTCGAGTGAGGCCCAACAACCATTTTTTTATTTAAAAATCTTGAATTTTGTTTGGACTACATTTAAACGCATTTATTTTCCTCATGCTATTAATCCTTATCAAAATAAATTATTTAATCATTAAGTACAGTTTATGTAGATAATATTTGGTCTGTGAATGATTAAAATTGGACATTTGGTTTTGAAGTTATGGCGAAATTAAAATATTACTGCATATAAATTAAAAGATTTCTGCTGCACGGCCCGTTGCGAAGTGAGCGTCACCAAGGCGGGGGTGCGCATGCGGGAGGGGGAGTTTAGATCTATGAGTAAGGTACCCGCGCGGCTCAGACGCGAGGTCGGCTCCCTACGCAGCGGTCGTGCGCGAATTCTAATAATTTTCGTGCGATTTTTTTTAGATTTCTTTCTTAAAACTACACCTACGCAAAAGTTCTTCTCACTGAACAACAGTTCTTCTCAGAGCTAATCAACAGTTCTTTTCAGGGCTAACCAACAGATTTTTTCAGGGGTAACCAACAGTTCTTTTCAGGGCTAACCAACAGTTCTTTTCAGGGCTAAACAACAGTTCTTTTCAGGGCTAAACAACAGTTCTTTTCAGAGCTAGAATATTACACGCTATTAGCATTTTCTTAAACATTTGAAAATGCCTAAGAGAGCCAGGTCTCAACTTTCTAAACATAGTTCTCAAGCACGGGCAGCAAGAATACGTCGTATGGGAGAATCTTCACCTGAACGTGCACAACGCCTTGCTGAACAAA
Organism: Furcula furcula; assembly: GCA_911728495.1. Lineage (NCBI taxonomy): Eukaryota > Metazoa > Arthropoda > Insecta > Lepidoptera > Notodontidae > Furcula > Furcula furcula. Next base: position 20,075,117 of record OU452253.1, read on the forward strand.
ATCAGAGAAACTCTCAGGTACGCGCACGAGAGTCGAGTGTCGAACGTTCGCAACGCCTTGCACAACAAAATCTGAGAACCTCTGAGCTACGTGTGCGAGAGTCTGGTGAACCGATATGTATGAAATTTTGCGGGTAGGTCTGAGAATAGGTTATAAAGTATATTTTATGCCGCTGATACCATGATTGACGAGGATATATAGAACGAGAGGAGAGTGCAAGAGAGGGAGAGGGGAGGGTGATGGAGTGAGTGATCGGATGAGTTAGGTGGAGCAAGAGGAGGGGGGGGGGAGTGAGAGGGAGCAAGTTGGGAGAAGAGAGAGGAGGGAGAGGGTTCAGAGAGGACAACGGGGAGAGGAAGAGGGGAATTGTGACGGGGACCGAAGCGGGAGGGGAGGGAAATAGCATAGAATTAGATTTTTATTATAAGAGAGAGAGATGGAGAGAGATAAATCGAGGAAGTAGGGAGAAAAGGGGAGCAAAATGTAATTAAAGCGCGGGTGGAGCTGCGCGGGTCAGCTGGTCTATATATACATATAAAAGAAAGTCGTATTAGTTACACTATTTATAACTCAAGAACGGCTGACTGAACCGATTTGGCTGAAAATTGGTGAGGAGGTAGCTTAGAACCAGGAAACGGACATAGGATACTTTTTATCCCGGTAGGTTAAGGTTAAGCAACGTTAGGTAAGGTCATTAAATAGATGGGTGAACTGATTTGTATGAAATTTTGTGTGAATTTCGGGTAGGTCTCAGAATAGGTCGTAAAGTATATTTCATGCCGCTAGGTTAAGGTTAAGCAACATAAGGCAAGGTCTTTAAATAGATGGGTGAACCGATATGTATGAAATTTTGCGGGTAGGTCTGAGAATAGGTTATAAAGTATATTTTATGACGCTGATACCATGATTGACGAGGATATATAGAACGAGAGGAGGGTGCAAGAGAAGGAGAGGGGAGGGTGATGGAATGAGTGATCGGAGGAGTTAGGTGGAGCAAGGGGGGGGGGGGAGTGAGAGGGAGCAAGTTGGGAGAAGAGAGAGGAGGGAGAGAGTTCAGAGAGGACAACGGGGAGAGGAAGAGGGGAAGTATGACGGGGACCGAAGCGGGAGGGGAGAGAAAGAGAAGACATAGAATTAGATTTTTCTTATGAGAGAGAGATGGAGAGAGATAAATCAAGGGAGTAGGGAAGGCAAAGGGGAGCAAAATGTAATTAAAGCGCGGGCGGAGCTGCGCGGGTCAGCTAGTTCAAATATAAAAAGGTACAAAAGTCTTCCTGTGTACTTACTAAATAAACATCCTAATATATTTGGAGCTAGACAATCTATAAATCTCTAACGTGGTTTGCAAATTCTCCCTTTGTGTTGAAAGCGATTAAAAAGCTTTTAGTGTCTCGAACATCACTTGACATTGATTAAAATTAATTGTTAAAAAGTATTTTACTATGATTGACGTATTTTTTTAAGTAATTATGATCATAGTATTTATTTAGGTAATTAGGATGTAACATATTATGAAAACTCTAAATAGGGTGTTACGTTTTTACTAGGTGGTAGGTTCCTTGTGCAAGGAACCGTCCAGGTAGGTACCGCCGCAGTGTCAGACATTCTGCCGCCAAGCAGCAGTGTGTCAAGCATTGCTGTATTCCGGCATGAAGGGCACTGTAGCTGGTGAAATTACCAGACACAAAGGTGGGGTCCATCTAAAGTCGGGTCGGCAACGCGCTAATGATTCTTCTGGTTTTGCTAGCATCTGTAAGTGACTGCTTACCATCGGGCGGGCCGCACGCTTGCTTGCCACCTTGAAAGTATAAAGAAAAATAGAAAAAGAGTCCTCAATCGTCTCCGCAATAAGTATAACTTGATACGTAGAAACAATATATTATGTAGGTATGTCAAAAAAAATCTAATAGTCTCGACATTAATAAATACATACAAACATCATAAAATATGTTTTAGAGGTACAATGAATGTTTAACTAATAAAATATTTTATCCGTAACATAAAATATTTAATGAAGGCTATAAAGCTATCCACTAATTTATAGCTGTAATAACTGTATAACAATAACTGTACAATAATGAATATGAAACTTACACCTATATTAAAAATAACACCGTAAATTATGACTACATACAAATATAATAACCAGGTACCCGGCAGGTGTTTGTCTGTTAGTGCGGTTACTTCTAAACTATGTACACTTTGGATTTAGAGGCGGCGCCGGCGTTAAAGACGCTGCTGCCCGTCTTCTTATTTTCCTTAGTCGCCTCTTACGGACACCCAACGGGAAGAGATTGGTGGGTGCTATCCTTACCTGGACACCCCACGGGTTATATACAGGGTGGCCAGAACAATGACGTCATAAAATTTTTTTTAGGTGCCTCGTGTTGAGTGGTATCTGAATCACCCCTATGTATGTTCTACAATTTTTCGTAGTTTTCGAGTTACGATTTTATTTATGACTAGCTGACCCACGCAGCTCCGCCTGCGCTATTTTTGAATAACAGACATTCACATCGAATACATAACCTCATTTTTTATAGTCGGTTAAAAACTGGGACCCACTTTTTACTTGCTCTCCGAAGCACGGACCCGTTTATTTCAAATGGCGTTAAACGGTCACCCATCTATTTAATGACCTTACCTAACGTTGCTTAACCCGATCGATTACAAAACCTTGATAACAACTCTCTATGAGTGTTCCCTTACTAATATGTATTATATTTTATAGAAAAATTTATAAAATCGGACCAAGCGTATAACCAAGTGCCCGTTTTGACTTTAATCCCCTCTCCCAAAAGAACCGTGCTAGATTACGGGATAAAAAGTATCCTATGTCCTACCTCATAGTAAGATCTCAAATCATGCCAAGTTTCATTTGAATCCATTCAGTAGTTTCGGCGTGATGCTCAGCCGTGATACAGACAGACAGACAGACAGACAGACAGACAGACAGACAGACAGACAAAAATTAAAAAAATTACATTTTCGGCCTCAGTATCGGTTATAGAATGCCCTCCAAATATAATTTTCAAAATATCTTCAATGTACAGAATTGGACCTGTTACAGTTTTATTATAAGTATAGATTTTTTGCAAAATTGCGACCGGATCAGTTTGAGACATTTCTAAAAAAAAAGTAGAAGGTTCCTTCGATTATTTTTTCTTGTAGCTAAATCTCTATGAACTGTACTTTTATGCATAAAATAAACAGCCTCATAAGTTTAATGGAAGTTACTACAAAATTGACCTAAAGTTGAGAATTTATGTTAAGGGGGTAATCATTTAAATTTTCATCTTAAAATTAAAAATCTAAACTGATAGCGCATTCTCTGAAGCTACTTAGAAACTAAGAAATGATCAGTTTAGATTTTTAATTTTCTGTTGAAAATTTAAATAACATAGTAACTCGAAAACTACGAAAAATCGTAGAACATACATAGGGGTGATTCAGATACCTCTCAACACGAGGCACCTAAAAAAAAATTATGACGTCTAAGTACATCAATGTCTAAGTACGTCAATGTTTAAAAAAAAAAAATTAACCATCAACATGGCTGTCTCTTGTAATGCTATCGGTCGACGCAATCAACGTACTTCCTTTATGGACAGCTTTAATGGTTTTCTGAAGAAAATAAGATTTTATATTTCATTTGCCGTTTTATTCTACTACCTTACGTCAGACGTAATATTATAATCTGTGCTCACGAACGAACTGAGGAACGAACGCCATAAAATGCGCTTATAACATCGATATAATATATAAACTAGATTTGGTGTCATGGTTCAAAAAGTGGTAGCGAGAAAGAGCACCCTTGTGTCGCTATTTCTTTAAAAGCCACATCCTGACAAATTTATTTTTGCCGATAGGAGTGTCGCTACTATCTATATGAAACTGTCAAACTACAAGTCAATAACATTATAAAATCGTTAGTTCACTTTTTCGCCACCAGCACAGATAAATTTGCAATCTCCGCGACCACATTTTAGATGTCATTTTGTTCGTGAATTTTTATCTAGTTTATATATTATATCGATGGCTTATAGCGGAGCACCTATTCAAATAAGTCGTAAGTCAATAAAAATAAGTATGTTTAAAGTCATTCTGTTCAGGACGACTACAATAGGAAGAAAGGACAAAATAGTGTTTGTGTTACAGAGTGTTGTGTTTTATAGTAATATATAGTTAAGTTTTATAACTCTGCGATAGTTAAGAGCCTAGATTTAATTACCTAATAAATTATAATATAGTTTTGTGTATAAGCTCACTATCCCGAGGAGGGGTGAGCTGAATCAGTTATAGATAGCCTAGCCTAGGTCTCATAGTACTTGCTATTTGTAATTAGCGTAGGGTAATAGTATAATAGAAGTACCCACATGCCCTAGATGTGCTAAGCACATATATGAACGGCAAATAGCTATTTGCAGCTAGGTCCCAAATCTAGGAACCAACTCAGGACCTAGATCTGGGTCCGCCTTGGTGGGTCTAAGTGCCTAAACAGCACTGATGTACATATTTCCATAGTTATAGGCAGTTGTTCTATCGCATATCATGTTTTCTAGGGTTTTCGCTATGACCTAGGCCCCTAGGTGGTCTAGATCATAGATATACAGATAGTACACATCGCAGGCTACCTATCGGTACTATTTGTGGGCATGTGGATGCTACGGGCAGGGCGCAGGCGAAGTGACAAGCGGCCAAAGCATGGTCGTCGCGCCCCTATTACAGTATTTATCGGCCTGTAGTTCCCTAACAGAAATAGATAGATAAACCCTATGTACACCGTTAGAAAGCTGCTTACACGCACTTTCTAACGGTATAGGTATCATGTATGTGTCTAGAATAGCCTAAGTAGAATAAGTGAAAATGTACAGTTTTGATAATAAAAATTAAACGTTAGTGGCTGCCTCGGTGGGGCTCTCGTTACGGTAAAGTTCCCTGCAAGGATAGTAAATGCGCATTCGGCGCCACTGTCGGTGAACAAGCAAGCGGTCGACGCGGGAACTAAAAGCAAGATATAAATAGAAGAGCGCCACCGTCGTAGCCACTATCAAGCTTGCTATCAAATTGGGAGTTCTTATTTCACGGACACCTTGTAACCAACCTACATTGTAACCAACAGCGTCAACACTCTTCGGCGGGTTCATACCGTACCAGCGATAGCTACAGACACACAGGACGTCAGTGGCTCGTGCATTCGGGTCCGCCCGTCCTGCACATTCGCTGGTCGCATCGAGCCGGATTACCGAAGAATCGGCTGAAGAGTACCAACCAGCATTCGCTGGTCCTACGGAGCCGGATTACCGAAGAACCGGCTGAAGAGCTGAAGATTTGAACTGAAGGACTGAAAATTTGGACTGAAGACTTACAAGATGCCCATAACGCGTTCAAGAGGACGGGCTCCCGAGGCATGGATGATTGAGGTGGGGGGGGCCCCCACCCCCAGAGAAGAACCGTCCGTTCGCCACGAGCTGCCGCCGCGTTCCCCGTCGACCGTCAGCACCGACCCGCCGCGGCCCGCGACCCCGCGGCGGTCCCCTCCGCCGGCCCCGAGGACTGTTCCAGAGAGACCAGAGCCGCCGAGCCAGAGGAAGGGGAAACATACAGGAAAACATTCAGATGCGACGCTGCGCCCCGCCGACGAAGCACACCGACCGGACGCAGCGACCGTAAGCCGGGAAGAAGAAACCCGGACCGAAGAATCGAAGAGGCCGACCGGCCCACCGAAGTCCCACAGGACTCATCGATCCCAGAAGAGGATACTGAAAGCCCGTGAAGAAATACTGAAACTCAAGTTGGAATTAGCCGAGCTAGCGCTACAGAAGGCTGAAGAGGACTCATCGGAGGACGACTACGATGACGACGGTCACTCCAAGACAGAATTCGTACGTTCCTGGCTGGAAGAAGCACCGGAACCAGAGTCACAGCCACGCCCAGAAGAGGACGAGACCACCGGGAGGGATGCCGACGCCGCCGACGCCGCGCAGCCCGTTCAGACACTGCCGCTCTGCCCGGAGGACATCGCGCCGGCTCAAGACAGAAGACTTCACGAGCATCGACCGGATCCCGACGCCGCACAGAAGACTGGGGTTCCGGATACAGAAGAACAGAAGTGTGCTGATCCAGTGAAGATCCCGAAGGAAGGCGACGCACTCCGTCCGTTCATCAGCGAACTAACGTCCGCTATCGCCGCGCTCGCCGACCGAAGCAAACCGTTCGAGACGTACGCAGTCACGCCGGTTGCCGCCGCATCGAAGGTCATCATGGACCTGCCAATCTTCAGTGGAGCACACACCGAGTGGTTATCGTTTCGCGCCATATATGACACCACTCGCAGCTACTTCAACGACGTTGAAAATACAGCAAGACTAAGAAGAAGTCTCAAGGGAAGAGCCTTGGAAACAGTTAGCTCGGAACTCATCGGGCACGCGAAGCCGGACGACATTATGAAGGAATTGGAACTACAGTTTGGCCGTCCGGACTCCATCGCTCAAGCGGAAACAGAAAAACTCCGAACTTTGCCGCGCTGCACGGAATCGCCGAAGGACATCTGCACCTTTGCAAGCAGGGTCAGAAGCAGCGTGGTCACACTTCGCGCGTTGAAGAAAGAATATTATCTCATCAACGCCGAGCTACTGCGGTGTCTCACCGAGAAGCTACCGAACTCTCTGCGCGTCCAGTGGTACAAGATGTTCACCGAGAAGTATAATTCAGTTCCGGACTTAGCAAGATACAGCGACTTCGTCACCGAGCAAGCCCGCTACTGCAGCGCCTTCGCACCGCCGGAGCTGATCACCGAACCACGGGCCAGTCTACGGACGACGCCGACGCACAGAGCGCACACCGCAACAGAGAAGCAGACGCCGCGGTGCAGGGTCTGCAACAAGGAGGGGCACGCCATTACAGATTGTGCCAAGTTCAAGGAAGCCGATTCAGATGGAAGGTGGGATCTCGCGAAGAAGCACAGCCTATGCTTTCGCTGTCTGAAGCCAAGATACGCGAAGCATCACTGCAAGATCAGAAGGTGCGAGATCAAGGGATGCAAGAGGACGCACCACCGCCTTCTCCATCACGAAAAGGCGGCGTTGGTAGCGTCCACCGAAGAGAGGAATGCGGAGGAAGCCAGGGAGACAGTCGCCAACGCATGGATGTCGCAGAAGCCTCAAGCCTATCTGAAGATAGTTCCGGTACGAGTCATCGGACCGGCGGGAGAGACCTCGACGTACGCCCTGCTGGACGACGGGTCAACGGTGTCTCTCATCGACGAAGAGATCGCCAAGCAAGTGGGAGCCAAAGGACGTCTGGACCCGCTCAAGATGGAAGCCATCGGGGATATTATCGTCGACACGCCAGAGTCTCGTCGCGTTGCGGTCTCGCTCACGGGGCCGCAAGGACAGCGCGTTAACCTACACGCGCGCACCGTACCAGGACTGCACCTGTCGCCGCAAACCGTGGACCGGAACGACCTCGCGGGCTGCAACCACTTGAAAGATCTGCGCGAGAAGCTCGCCTACGAAGGAGCGGTGCCACGAATACTCATCGGGCAAGACAACTGGCACCTGCTTCTCGCCAGCAACGTGCGAAGAGGCCCGCGACATCAGCCGGTAGCATCGCTCACTCCACTGGGCTGGGTGCTACACGGCACGTACATCCGAACGCAACCACCACAGCGTGTCCACGCAGTAAAGACCGTGGATACACCTCTCAAGAAACAGGAGCGGCGCCCGGCCTTACAACCCGTTCGTCGCTCACCCGGCCACCGAACAGAAGCACAGCAAGGTGACGGACTGGCACCTGGTGAAAACACAGAAGATCGTCGCAGACGTCGCTACCCGCGACGTGCCGCCGAACTTCAACGCCGGACACGAATGGTACCGGGGCCCGACGTTTTTGTATGAAGATCCGTCACAATGGCCGAACGAGAGACCAAGCATCAACGAACCAACGGGAGAAGAGAAGACTCTGACAGTAACAGAAGCTCGCAGCGCACCGAAACACAGAGAAGTCGTTCCCGATCCGCACAGATTTTCGAAGTGGGAACGATTACTGCGGGCCACGGCAAGAGCGCTTCAATTTATAGCACTGTGTCGAAAAACCACAGCGAAAACGTGCTACAAAAGGACCAGAAAGAATCCGGAACAAGATCCCGACTGGAGACGACAGAAGAGGACTCAGAAGACCTGCAGACCTCCACAGAAGGCAGTCACCACTCGAAGATTCGTCACGTTACCGGCCGAATTCCTAAGGGAAGCAGAAGTACTACTGATCCGCGTAGTACAAGAAGAGTCCTTCGGACGGGAAATCAATGACCTCCGGAAGGGCAACAGTATCGCCATCGACAGTCGCCTGAGATCGCTGCCGATAGAACTCCGCAACGACGGCATCATCACGCTCAGAAGTCGCATCGCCGCTGCTGAAGATGTAACAGAAGAGACGAAAAGACCGCCCGTGCTAGACGGCGATCACTACATCACGCAGCTCTACATCGACTGGACGCACCGCGATCTACACCACAGTGGAACAGAAATGATCGTGAACGAGGTGCGCCAGCACTATTGGATAGTGCGACTTCGGCCCGTCACGAAAAGCATCGTGAACCGTTGCTTGAGATGTCGCATACGACGAGCACAACCTCCAGTGCCGTCCACCGGCGACCACCCGAAGACACGACTGGCGCATCACCAGAGACCGTTCACATTCACCGGTCTGGATTACTTCGGACCGTTCTCCGTCACCGTCGGTCGTCAACACCAGAAGAGATACGTGGCCCTCTTCACCTGCCTCACCACAAGGGCCGTGCACCTCGAAGTCGCGGCCAGCCTCAGCGCGGACTCCGCCGTGCTCGCGCTGCGAAGGTTCGCGGCGCGCCGCGGGTGCCCCGCGGAGATCTACTCCGACAATGGCACCAACATGCACGGCGCGGACAGGGAGCTGCGCGACGCACTCGCCGAGGAAGCCGGCCGTCGTGGGATGGCGTGGCGCTTCATAACGCCCTCAGCGCCCTTCATGGGAGGCGCCTGGGAGCGTCTCGTTCGCTGTGTCAAGACCACACTGAGCACAGTACTACAGGAGAAGCACCCGCAAGAAGAGGTTCTGGCCACGCTGCTCTGCGAGGCCGAATACACAGTCAACAGCAGACCACTGACGCACGTATCAGTGGACACCGGGGACGACGAAGCCATCACGCCCAATCACCTGCTGCTCGGGGGGTCGGCGCGGCTGCCGACACCCGGGACGTTCGACGAGAGCGACCTAGACAGCAAGAAGCAACGGCGACGCTCGCAAGCGCTCGCCGACATGTTCTGGCGACGCTGGGTGCGCGAGTACCTGCCCGAGCTACAGTACCGGCGGGAGCCCCACGGGAGGGGTCCCAGTCTCCAGGTGGGCGATCCCGTCCTGATCGCCGACGGACAGCTGCCGCGCAACACTTGGCCGCGCGGGAGGGTCGAGGCAATCTACCCCGGAGCCGACGGAGAAGTCCGCACTGTGGAGGTGCGCACTGCGGGGGGCATCTTAAAACGCCCCACGAAGAAGATCGTGCCACTACCGAAATAGAAGCGTCGAGAGCGCCGGAAGCGTCGCCCTTCACCGGAAGAGGATGCAGCATCGCTCCGGCCCGTCGCGCTGCAGCACGGCGGGAGAGATGTTCAGGACGACTACAATAGGAAGAAAGGACAAAATAGTGTTTGTGTTACAGAGTGTTGTGTTTTATAGTAATATATAGTTAAGTTTTATAACTCTGCGATAGTTAAGAGCCTAGATTTAATTACCTAATAAATTATAATATAGTTTTGTGTATAAGCTCACTATCCCGAGGAGGGGTGAGCTGAATCAGTTATAGATAGCCTAGCCTAGGTCTCATAGTACTTGCTATTTGTAATTAGCGTAGGGTAATAGTATAATAGAAGTACCCACATGCCCTAGATGTGCTAAGCACATATATGAACGGCAAATAGCTATTTGCAGCTAGGTCCCAAATCTAGGAACCAACTCAGGACCTAGATCTGGGTCCGCCTTGGTGGGTCTAAGTGCCTAAACAGCACTGATGTACATATTTCCATAGTTATAGGCAGTTGTTCTATCGCATATCATGTTTTCTAGGGTTTTCGCTATGACCTAGGCCCCTAGGTGGTCTAGATCATAGATATACAGATAGTACACATCGCAGGCTACCTATCGGTACTATTTGTGGGCATGTGGATGCTACGGGCAGGGCGCAGGCGAAGTGACAAGCGGCCAAAGCATGGTCGTCGCGCCCCTATTACAGTATTTATCGGCCTGTAGTTCCCTAACAGAAATAGATAGATAAACCCTATGTACACCGTTAGAAAGCTGCTTACACGCACTTTCTAACGGTATAGGTATCATGTATGTGTCTAGAATAGCCTAAGTAGAATAAGTGAAAATGTACAGTTTTGATAATAAAAATTAAACGTTAGTGGCTGCCTCGGTGGGGCTCTCGTTACGGTAAAGTTCCCTGCAAGGATAGTAAATGCGCATTCGGCGCCACTGTCGGTGAACAAGCAAGCGGTCGACGCGGGAACTAAAAGCAAGATATAAATAGAAGAGCGCCACCGTCGTAGCCACTATCAAGCTTGCTATCAAATTGGGAGTTCTTATTTCACGGACACCTTGTAACCAACCTACATTGTAACCAACAGCGTCAACACTCTTCGGCGGGTTCATACCGTACCAGCGATAGCTACAGACACACAGGACGTCAGTGGCTCGTGCATTCGGGTCCGCCCGTCCTGCACACATTCAATAGCTTAATGTCATTGAGGGCGAATATAATAAAGTATATACTGTATACAGTATAGAGTCTATTTATTATTTTCTGTTACGATTGTTATGAATCTTAGTGCCATCCGTACATTCTTCTATACTTTTATATGTCAGAACCACTTCAAAGGAAGATTGATTAAGCCTATCATACTTTAGCGCTACGCACTACGTCTATGATAAGTTAGACAGGTACTCTATCTATAAGAAATAAATACAAAAAATATTTTCATTTTTGAAGGGCCCGTTGTGTGGCCCGGTCTAGTGGTTAGACACCCTGGCTGGCTGGATGGGGCGATGGGTCGTGGGTTCGATTCCCACCAAGTGTCTGGGTGTTATTTATCTATTTAAGTATGTATTTGCAAAAAAATATGTATATAAGTATTAATATTAGTTGTCTGCATTCCATAGTACCTACAGGCTCTGCCTAGTTTGGAATCGGATGACCGTGTGTGGATTGTCCCAAGATATCATTATTATTATATTATTATTATGCAAAATATCCTTTAAATAAAACCAGTTGGTATAACTCGTCTTTTATTTAGGTAATATCCTATTTATGTTTTGAAAATAAATCAAAAAATAAATGGCAACCAGCGACTGCCATAATTATTTTATTTTCTGATATATTTTTATTTTATTTATTTTATATATAGGTCCATCTCGTGTCACTCCCACAACTAAAACGAATCAAACAACACCTCTTAATAATAAATTTAACGGACCTGTATGTTTGACATCCTAGTTGCTACCCAATAGGCCATGGGTTCGATTCCCGCCTTGCGTCTTGGTGTTATTTATCTATACAAGTATGTTTTTATAAAAAATTGTATGTAAGTACCTATTATTATCACTATTGTCTGGTTACCATAGTACAGGCTCTGCCTAGTTTGGGAACAGATGACTGTATGTGGATTGCCGCAGGGTATTATTAGTAGTGAGACTGTTATGGTATACATACAAGTGTCACCGCAGAATAAAAGAACAAAAATCATTAGATAATCTTTTCAGAGTGTCACTAAAAATAATCAGCGATATCAAATTGAATAAACTATTTTAAAAAAAACCGACTTCAAAGTAAATTATCTAAAAAGCATAAAATAACGAAAATAAAAATATATTGAAGTCGCTGCTAGCTAATCATGTTAACTAACACTATCACCAGCTGACACCGACTTCAATATATTTTTATTTTCGTTATTTTATGCTTTTTAGATAATTTACTTTGAAGTCGGTTTTTATTTTTTTTAAATAGTTTATTTAACACTTTTTAGTGACTTATTTTACCAAGATAGGTATCAGCACTATCACGCAACTCGAGCGTCTACGTTACAGTAACTTACTGAAAACATAAAAGTTTATATCTCTTAAACTACTGGACCGATTTTGATGAAACTTGTACTCTACCCTAAGTTGAAAAATACTCTAACTATTGCAAAAAGAATTTTCAAAATCGGACTTGTAGTTTCTGCGAAATCGGTGGACAAACCTACATACATACATACATACATACACTCATAAAATTTGGTAAATTTGTTTAGAAGCCCACATAGACTAACATATATTAATACTACGCATTTTTATCAATATTACATACATACGCGTCGAATAGAGAACCTTCTTTTGAAGCCGGTTAAAAAGAGTATATTTTATGTGAATATGACTTTACAATAATAAACTATTTTAAAAAAAATAAAAACCGACTTCAAAGTAAATTATCTAAAAAGCATAAAATAACGAAAATATTATTGAAGTTGGTGTTAGCGTACCTGCTGTGTATATTCTGCACCAACTTCAATAATATTTTCGTTATTTTATGCTTTTTAGATAATTTACTTTGAAGTCGGTTTTTATTTTTTTTAAAATAGTTTATTTAACACTTTTTAGTGACTTATTTTACCAAGATAGGTATCAGCACTATCACGCAACTCGAACGTCTACATTACAGTAACTTACTGAAAACATAAAAAGTTTATATCTCTTAAACTACTGGACCGATTTTGATGAAATTTGTACTCTACCCTAAGTTGAAAGATACTCTAACTATTGCAAAAAGAATTTTTGAAATCGGACTTGTAGTTTCTGAGAAATCCGCGGACAAACCTACATACATACATACATACATACATACATACATACATACATACATACATACATACATACAAACACTCGTGAAATTTGGTAAATTCGTTTAGAAGCCCACATAGACTAACATATATGAAAATTACGCATTTTTATTAATATTACATACATACGCGTCGAATACAGAACCTCCTTTTTTGAAGTCGGTTAATAAAATTGAATTTGAAATTTGAATTTAATCACAAATAATATGTTCAAACCATCTCACTCATAGAACTTTCTTTAAATAATGTAGATTAAGTGAGTAGAAAAATCATCACAACTGGTATTTTTTTACATCCGTATCACCACCTATAATAGCAGTATTATTCCTTGTCCGGTGAAGCTGTAATGGCCATCTGCGGCCAACAGTACTACTCCTACACAAAAAAAGAAACAGTATTATTGACGTCGCTACCGCATTTTTAGTAAGATTATAATAACACTTCTTTTAGAGTTGGCGGTAGATCCCCAGGTCGAATACCGAACCCCCTTTTTGTAATCGGTTAAAATAACATAAACGCTATTATCGGTCATAATCCCTGATATCTTCGTTCGTATATAAACCGCTAAATTTAAATCAAATCCGTAAATCCAGTCCGTTCAATTACTCGCTCAACAATGGTTTTTTTGTGTACTCTCAAGGCAATTACCTATACCTAAGCTTAATAGGATAACGGAGGCTCGCAAATTTTTTTTTTACTATAGTAAGTACCTAATAGAAAGTAAATTATCATAAGATCAGGCAAATCTTCAGAACGATATTTGACAATAGTACAACTGGTACAAATACTAAACTTTTATGTGAATTCATACATAATTATATAGATAAATTAAAAAATAAGTTTTAAAAACTAAAACCCGACTACGGATAAAATCGCAGTCTAAAAAGTAGAAAACAAGAAAATATTTCTTGTCAGATACACTTATCTACTTACCAACGCCTTAAACAATTAATTATCGTCTAGTAAGTAGATAATTTGTATATTTCAATTTAACGTATTATAAGTATAATTACTTTGACTTTGACTTCCGGTTATGAGCTGTCAAGTGAAAAACGTTACGATTTGTGTCTGTGAGAAAAAAATAGTTTCATAGAATGATTCCGTCTTCTTTGGAATGGTTTTCGAAGTAACCAACAATCAATCTCAAAACCTATCGTGATAAGCGAAGAAACAAAATACGTGATTATAGTGAAGTTAAAGTGATAAACAGTGCGATAAATTATCATACATATGTATAAATATAAATGCCAAACATCACACGTTTGACATTTTGATACTTCAACCATAACTTCCGACAGTGACATTATAGACATTATAATCCAGATTGCAAGATTAAAAAAAAAACTACCACCAATTAGTAGCTTTTTAAAAAACCACAACTTCTTATAATGGAGCAACAAATAAAAATGTTATACGATAATCTTAAAGAACAAATGCAGATACAAACAATAACTGTAACAGAAAATGTAGCGAAAACCATCGACGAGAAAATGAAACCGCTCTTAGACGAAAAGAAAAATCTCAAAATTGAAGTAGAGTATTTAAAAAAGAAAGTACAAACATTTAAAAGAGAAACGCGTGGAAATAACATCATCATGCATGGCATAGAGGAAGAGGACGAAAACAGCAGCGGATTGATGGAATTAGTTTTGAATACACTTAACAAAATGAGTGAGGAGGCAAATCTAGACAAATGGGAGATCAGCAAGGTTCAGAGATTAGGACCCAAAGAACATAAAACCAGACCAGTCTTGGTGACACTAACTGGTATTGGTATTGGTATTGGAGAAGAATGGAAGTCTTACGGAACAATAAAAAACTTCCCAAAGGAATCTATGCTACCGAAGACTATCCAAAAGAGGTTTTGAAAAAGAGACAAGAACTTAAAGTGCAATTGAAGGAAGTAATTAAAAAGGGGAAAAATGCTTTTATACGGTATGATAAACTTATAATTAGAAAAACAACTAACAATAAAAGGAAGCGTTCCCCCTCAAAATCTCCGAATACTTCACAAAATCCAAATCACCCATAAACAGGCAATAAAGAAAAACAAGGTCGACGCCTTCTCTTTTATGCGATCCAAAACGACACCCATGCAAAAAGATAAAAAAACCCAATAGCAATCAATAGACAACCGGAAGTTAAAAAAGGTAAATGATAGTAAAACACAATTAGTACTAAGTAACCCTCCAACCCGGCTGGTCAACGTGGAGGTATGTGACCAAACCCCCCCAAATTTAGAACAGGATTTAAGAGTCGAAAATAACAAAACAAGAAATAAACTAAACACCCTCAATGTTTTGAGTTTAAACGTAAGAACACTGCTGTCAGAAAAAAGACTAGATGAACTAAGTTATGCCCTTCAAAACATAAAATGGGATATCATAGGATTATGTGAAATAAGAAGAGAAACTGAAAAGATCGAAGATCGAATTCCTGACTTTATTTTTTATCATAGTCATGGTTTCAAAGGAAGAAACGGTACAGGTTTTCTGATTAAGAAATACCTAAAAAACAAAATAATTAGCTTGAAAACATTCTCAGACCGCGTAGTATCGCTAGAAATAGAAATTGACCGCTAAAGGTGGACCATCATACAGGTGTACGCGCCCACAGAAGCCTACAGTAAAGAAGATATTGAAGCTTTTTATCAAACCCTGGATCGAGCTATGACATCATTAGACACTAAAAATCTTATCATAATGGGAAACTTCAATGCCCAAATAGGAGTGGTACAAAAAGGAGAAGAACGTGTTTTTGGACAATACTCCCATGGAAAAAGGAGCACAAATGGTCGAATACTGGTTGGATTTTTATAGGAGTCCAATTTAAAAGTTGTAAACAGCATGTTTAAACAAAATGCACGCAAAAAATGGAACTGGCGATCTCCAAACGGGGAATACATGAACGAAATTGACTATATTTTTACTAATAACCCTAAGTGCATCACTAATTTTGATATCATAAAAAATCTGAATTTTAACACAGACCATAGAATGATAAGGTGCACACTAAATAATAAAGCGAAAAAAAAAGGTTAGCAACAGTGTCCAGGCCCTCAAACAGATGCTTCATAACACTTGAGATAGAAAGTGAAAAACAAATAGAAACAACCCTTCTTAACTCCATGGCATCATCTGAACAACTACAAACACAATATATTAACTTCGAAAAAGAGTTAAACAAAGTAATACAACCTAGAAGTAAAAACCAGAAGACAAGATCACAATTTTCTAAGCCAAATAACTAAAGAACTGTTAGAAGAAAGAAAAAAGCTATACAATATGAAAAGAACGAAGATAGTACAAAAAAAATAACAAACGTTAGCAAGGCAATAAATAGGAACATATCAAAAGACAGAAAATTTAAACAAAAAAATACTTTTGAAAGTTTTATCCAGAATTCTGGAGCAATCCGAAAGGCATTCAAAGAACTCCGAAATAAGAAGGAATGGGAAAGCTAGCCTAAAATCCGCCAGTGGAAATAAACTTTTGAACCGGCCAGACATCATAGAAGAAGCGACTCTCTATTATAAAAAAATGTACAGTTCCAACAAACATACAAGACATAAAGAGATAGTCAGCATTGAGCCTGCAGTCGCAGATGTACTGCCTTGTATTCTTAAATCAGAGATGAATACGCAATTCGAACCCAGAAAAATGATAAGGCACCAGGGGAAGACAACATCACTAACGAGGCTCTGAAATCTCTGAAGGAACCCCTACTAAACCCTTTACAAAATCTATTTAATAACATCTTACAGACAGGAGAAATTCCTAAGCAATGGTGCGATTCAACAATTATTCTCATTCACAAAAAGGGTGACTAGAGGGATCTAAACAATTATCGTCCAATAAGTCTCATGTCCAATTTGTATAATCTATTTTCAAAAATTTTGTTGCACCGCTTATCCTTAACATTAGACGAACAACAACCTCGCGAACAAGCTGGCTTTCGTAAGCATTATTCGACCATAGACCACATACAAGTAATAACGCAACTTATAGAAAAATCAAATGAATATAACATCAAATTTTATATGTGTTTCATTGACTTTACGAAGGCATTTGACTCTTTGAATCACGACACAATATGGGAAGCTCTCAGGGAACAAGGAATTTATATCAAAATTATTTACAATATTTATTCGAAGTGTAAAGCAAAGGTAAAACTAGAAAGAGAAGGAGAAAGGATCCCTATCGAAAAAGGACTAAGACAAGGAGACCCACTGTCACCAAAAATATTTAATTCTGTGCTGGAATATATACTTAGAAAACTAGAGTGGTCGAAAAAGGGCTTAAAAATTGATGGGGAGTACCTTAGTCATCTCCGATTTGCGGATGACATAGTAATATTCGCTCGAGAAGCAGAAGAACTGGAGGACATGCTAAATGATCTGACTACTGAGAGTGGAAAAGCAGGCCTTCTAATTAATGCATCAAAAACAAAAATCTTAACCAATGCATCAATACAATATGTAATACGATTAGACGGGAAGGTAGTAGAATACACCACAGAATATATTTATCTAGGTCAGTCAGTTTCTTTTAAAAACTGTACACAAACAGAACTACAAAGAAGAATTTCAGTAGCGTGGAATAAGTATTGGAGCTTGAGAGATATTTTCAAAAACAAAGATATAAATATTAGTACAAAGAAGAAAGCTTACGAAGTGGCCATATTACCATGTCTAACATATGCTTGCCAGACATGGTCACTTAGGAAGGAAGACGAAGAAAGTTTAGCAGTCTGTCAGAGAAGAATGGAAAGAAGCATATTAAACCTCAAGTTAAAAGATAAAGTAAGTAACAAAAATATAAGGAAAACAACTAAAATATAGGATGTAAAGGTCCGAACTAGACTCTTGAAATGGAAATGGGCAGGTCACCTTTGCCGAATGGATGGTAAAAGATGGACAAGAAAGGTAACTGAGTGGATACCACGAGATAGGAAAAGAAGGAAAGGGAGACAAAAGAAACGATGGAGAGATATATTTTCAGATAAATATGGAAAAAATTGGATGCAAGCAGCAAGAGAAAGAGAGCTCTGGAAAGAATTGGGGGAGGCCTACGCCCAAGAGGCGACTTCTACATAAAGGAGCGTTAATAGTGTTAAGAAATATTGTATTTAAAACTAATCGAAGTGTAGTAGAAATAAAGGCTTTTTTATTTTATTTTTAAGTATAATTACTATAGAGTGTAGCCGTAGTCGCATGCCACTGATGCCTGATGATCCGTCGTGGCGTTGTCGTATATACATAAGACGGCTGTCTGGTCAGCTGCTAGTCGTCGAAGTGCATCCTGAATTTTGTGTTCCCAACGGGACAATATAACTTTGGCCATATTCGACATTAGCAAGTTACTCGTGGATAATGTAGCTTTCGGATGGTAAAAGAATTTTTAAAAACGGTCGAGTAGTTTTTGAGCCTATTCATTACAACCAAACAAACAAAGTTTTCCTCTTTATAATATTAGTGTAGATTATATATATTGATGTAATTATTTACTTTACACGTTCATGCTTGGGTAACAGAAATACATGTGTGTACCAAATATCAACTTAATCAAAAAATATTGTTGTTTTACTTCAAAAGTTTTTGTCCTGTAGAGGGCGCCACATTAATAATAATAATCTTTATTTATCACAAAAAAATTACATGACATAGATAACATTTGAAAAGACGTCAAGATACAAGTGGCCGTACATAATGATACCCCCTGGCTCCCAAACTAGGTATAACCTGTGACTTGGGAGTCAGGTTTTCCTCCTAATGGTACAAAAGTATTATAATTACATGACATAGGAAACATTTGGAAAGACGTCAAGATTTAAGTGGCCGTACATTGAATTTAATTAATATATCCGCTTGCTTGCCCGTGTTAACGGGTAGTTAACAAAACGCATTCGCTAAAACGTCCATGTTAGCTGGTAGTTAACATCGCGATTCAGTCTACTATGCCCGTGTCAACTAGTAGTTAACATGGCGCCGCCATGCTACCGCGGTTGAATAAAAATAGATATACTTGTCTTTATCGCTCTAGGGTTTAGTTTGTATTATTTATCTCGTTTCTCCGTTAAATTTCCCGTCCTATTAATCTCAGTCGAATATCCAAGCCATAGAGAAAAAAATACAAAAAAAAAATTAAACGTTTTTTCTCTTTCTTGTCACTGAGTGTTGATTTGGTGCGGGTTGTGTGCGATATTTTTGCTGATTTTCTTGTTAA
Source organism: Furcula furcula (assembly GCA_911728495.1). Taxonomy (NCBI): domain Eukaryota; kingdom Metazoa; phylum Arthropoda; class Insecta; order Lepidoptera; family Notodontidae; genus Furcula; species Furcula furcula. The sequence continues at coordinate 20,094,249 of OU452253.1, forward strand.
ATTGAGTTTTGTTCTTCAAGATCTATTGTATTTATCAAGCTGTTTAAATAACTAACACGTAGATATAAAAATCCACCATGAAAAGTATAAGTATATAGAACAAAAAAAAAACGAAAAACTAAAGTGATTTGACTGAGAGCATGGGAACTGTCTCAGAAATGTTCATATTTATCAGAAGTGGTGAATGCTATCCCTATGATTTTTGTTTGTTTTAAAAGAATATAAAACTACTTATTTACTGTTACTTTCATTTTATGCCTAAAATGATATTTGTGCATGATATGCCTTGTCAAGTTTTACGCCGCGCGGCGCCAGATAATGGTATGGGATCACAGGCCTGTAAATTAATAAATATGTATTGACGAGAATACGTTTTTATTTCTTATCCTATTATCCATTATTTAAGTAACGTAATCAAAGATTAAAAACCATATATCATCGCTTTAATTTTTGAGTTATGAGCTTTTAAATTCAAGACGAGCTTTAAAACGCGCAATCACAATTTCAACACAGCATAACTCTGCACCAGAGTCGTAATCTGAGGAACAAAAGATAACATTGTATAAGTAGTTTCATAGTAAACATAAAAAATATAACACTTGACCATCTTTCTAAACAAATTGACTCACAAGGACCGATTGCGTGAAATCCAACTCGCGCGCCGCAGCTGTAAACAACGGCGGGGTGCATAAGTGTTTGTTGCCGGGCAACGGTGTCAGGTAACGCTACGGGGGCCGGGCAACGGGAGTGCGAGCGGGACAAGCGAGCGGATATAGCCTATAACCAGCGGACAATCAAGACGCTTCTAACGACATCCTTTTTGTCAAATTATGTTAAGTAGATTAGAAGATATGCGAGAACAGATGAACATACATACATACATTCTTGTTAAAATCATAACCCTCCCTCCGTTCCGTAGTCGGGTAATAATACAAGTTACGAATCTATAACCTATTGGGTAGCGACTAGGGTGTCTAACCAGAACCACTTACCGGTAAGTCTGCGGGCCTTTTACACCCGCAGACAGGTCCGTGGGCTATAGAAGAAGAAGAAGAAAGTGCTTTAGACCACACGACTGAAATAAAAACTGACTTCCGTTCGCCTCGCCCGATCACACTTTTCGTAACGCTCTCGTCACGCATTCACCTGCTTACTCCCCAACTCAAGCGTCCGTAAAGAAGTTTTACTTTAAAAACATTTATTCCTATACACCCACGGAGGAGGAAGGGCGCGATCGCTGACGGGACCCGGACGAGTACGAGGTACGTTCCCGGGGCCCGTCAACACAGCGGGTTAAGGACACCGTGGAGTATTTTTTAGTCGGTAAGAAATCAAACATAATTATAACTAAATATTACAATATATATATCTTAAACTATTAGCTTGTAAGAGTACAAGAGTCCGACATTACCCACGCTATCCTCATGGATAGCGTGGGTAATGTCGGACTCTTGTCTTGTCCTTGTCGAATAAAAGGATGTCTAACTATTAGACCAACGGGCCTGTCAAAAATCTATAATACGAAGACTGTAATAGCAGGGGATTTTTTACTCAAGTCTGAAATTCATTACTCAAACTTAGGAGGCCCTTAGTAAGAATTATTTGCTATGTTCACGCAAAGTAAAAATCTTAAGTTAATTATTGCAAAAATCAAGTATCGTAAAGAATTTTTATAAAGTATTAAAGGCAAACGTAAAGAACTATAGAATCTATAAATTAATGTTTCATATCGTATCGTATTTTATTTTACCGAGGGATGCAAATAGCCAATTGTCGTTCATTGTGGCGTTCTAAGGGGGAGGTCTATGTTCAGCAGTGGACGTCTTCCGGCTGATGATGATGATGATAATTGTATTATATTGTGGCGCCATCTGGTTATGTCGAGTCGCCACATCACCGCCGCCTATTCACATCCCCCCCATCACACTCCCCCCTCTCATTGGGTCACTGTACCACAGCAGCAACTCTCCAGCAACAACCAGCGAGTCACAAGCCAAGCCAGTACCTGGCCTCATCGGACGACCACCGCATGCAGCTGCAGATGCAAGCCTGGTCTGCCTTCGGCCACAACTTGGCACAGCACCTCTGCACTACGGCCGGCCCACGTAAGAAGAGCGCATTTCTCTCACCGGTACGTCTAGCAGCCGCCAGCCATACCCACTGCACACCTCGACTCAAGGAGGACGACGCAGCAGCAGCCCCGACTCACTGGGACTGCACTCACTGGCACTGGCATAGCGACTGGAGCGTAAGGACCAGCTGGCATATGAAGACAGTTCATCGACTTCCAGTCTTCGGGGGGGAGTGATGTGGCGACTCGACATAACCAGATGGCGCCACATGTGGTATAACGCGATGGGAAGCGAGTAGTACCTCATACAACGCGATAGATGGCGCCACCTCCGAATCCTGAATCTCGCAAGCGTAGTTTCTCCAACTCGGAAAATATATACAACATCCCGACAACAACTGTCGAGGGCTTCGGCCCTGACCGAGCATAACACCTCGCTCGGTCGGAGGATCCTCCCTTTAGCACCGCCGACGCATCGCTAAATAAAATACACACATCAAAAGTGTCTAGGGATCAAGCATTTTTAAGCGGATTTCTTGAGATTGAGATGTGGCTTTGTAATAAATTTATGATTTTATAAATTTATATGGATCCTTTTTGGTGCATTTCATAATTTGAATCAGGAACTGTGAATCAAATTCGAGTAAAAGATGAAAATCAGCTGTCAATATTTTCCCTATAAAAACATACAACGCATTGAAGACATTATTAGTGCTACTGTTTCCCTACTACTGATTAAAACCAACGTTATTATGGAGCGGCGACGTCATTTAAGCAGGGAAGAAATGCTCAGAGCCGTGGGAATGATAGAAGCTGGTTCCCGGCAACGTACTGTGGCTTTAGCTCTGAATACAAGTCAGAGTGTTATCAGTCGACTTTGGACACGTTACCGAAGCACTGGTACCGTGGCTGAGCGCCATGGAGGACGGTATCGCTGCACCACACGGAGACAAGACCGATATATTCAAATCTTAACTCGAAGAGCTCCAACAATAACTGCCATGATGTTAGCCGTGAGGCTTCATCACTCTTCAGGGAACTTAATTAGCGACCAAACAGTCAGAAACCGCTTGCATGAAGTGAACCTTCATTCCCGAAGACCGCTACGGGTACCACCTATAGCAATGCACAATCGTAGGATTCGATATCAATGGGCTCTTGAACACAGAAATTGGGCAGAAGAACAATGGCGTTTCGTGTGCTTTTCTGATGAGTCTCGTTTTGGTATGAGACCGGATACAAGACGTATACGACACTGGAGAACCCCTGGACGCCAACAGCGATTAAAATCCTGCCAGGAAGTCCATCCTTATAGTGGTGGAACCATCATGGTATGGGCGGGTATTTGGATCGGCGGAAGAACTGAGTTGATTTGGATCAGAGGCAACCTCAACGCTCAAATTTATGCTGAGACGATTGTATCAGACGTCATCGTTCCTCTACAAGTGCAAATCGGTCCCTTATTTCAGTTAATGCATGATAATGCACGACCGCACACCGCAAGAGTTGTAAGACAGACTCTCGCCGCAGCTAACATCAATGTCCTGCCCTGGCCTGCTCAGTCGCCAGACTTGAACCCGATTGAGCATGCATGGGATATGCTACAGAGAAGAGCTCTGCCGAATATGGAGGGTATCCAGTCGCAAGAAGACCTTTTTTTGTTGTTGCAACGAACATGGGCGGCCATTCCACAGCGTGATTTGGATGAACTCATTTTGAGTATGCCAAACCGATGTTCTTGTGTTGTTAGTGTTCGCGGTAGAAACACGGATTATTAATTGTTTAAGTTACCCAATAAAATTTTAAAGAAAACTGTTATTTCAGTCTTTTTTTCGAACTTTTGTGTTAGTGGTTCAAATGTCAAAAATCCCTTTATTAGGAAAATGGCAAATTTCTTTATTAATGCAAAGGTGACTTGGTTTATCGTTACTGTGACAAACGAAAACACTTTATTTGATGAATCCTTAAAGAAAATTTTAATTAATATCAATCAGGAGAAAAGTTATTGCAAAAATATATGTTGATCCCTAGACACTTTTGATGTGTGTATATACCTACGTAAACAAGATTACACGGGCGTAGCTTCATAGCAAATACGTAGTCAAAATTATCTTAGCCTTATAACACCTGTAATGAAATATAGAAGTGATTTACATCGAGCTTTAAAAATGAGCTTATTCAAAAATTTACGCAAAGTACAAAAATAACGGTCTCATATACTAACTTTACTACTTAAATCGTTCTGAAATCGTAACTTCATATAAAATTCGAACAAAGTAAACATTTATTCCGATTACCGATACGTTGTTTCCATTTTATTATACCTAAAAGAAACCTTACTTTAAAATAGAATTTAATACAACAATACCTAAATGACTACGATTTATTCGTAGCAATATGCTACGAAGCGTAGTACGTAGCAGTACGACGCTACGTTAAATATGATACAAAGTTAGTAGCAGTACTACGCTCGTAGCATCGTAGTCGTAGATAACTGATACAAATACATATTTTTTAACCGACTTCAAAAAAGGAGGAGGTTCTCAATTCGTCTGTATATATATATTTTTTTTTTTATGTATGTTCGCGCATAACTCTGGCAATTATTAACCGATTTGAAAAAATCTTTCTTGCATCCATTCTTCAATCCATTGATTGGGTCCCATAAAAAAATTATTGCTTAGTAATAAGTAGTTCCTAAAAAAACAAGAATGGTGACTGCCGCACTGAGAGTTGCTAGAAAGCCTATATAGATGACGTTTTAGTCGCTCGGACTCGCTCGGTCGGACAAAAATGGTCATAACTCTGGCAAATATTTACCAATTTCAATGATTCTTTTTTTATTCGAAAGAAGAAACCACTGTATTGAATCTGTATGAATTTTATTACAACCGGATAAGAACTTCCTGGAGGACCATGAACGATGTGGAGGAATTTATCTGGTAAAAACCATAAAACTGATGTTCTCCATTACATTGCTCTGACAATTATGAACCGATTTCGATGATTCTTTTTTTATTATGATGTTTCCATGCAAATTTCATTATGACCGGATATTATTTTCTGAAGAAACATGAATTATGTAAAACTATGTAGACGATAATGTGATCATAACCTACCTAGATAATTTTACGGTTTTCGATGGTTCAATCTTTATATATGAAAATATCACTAAAAAGGTTAAAATAAAATCTTTTAAAAAAAAATTGAACCGACTTCAATATCACTGAAAAGTATAAAATAATTTAAATATTATTGAAGTTGGTGCCAAATATACACAGCAGGTACGCTAACACCAACTTCAATAATATTTAAATTATTTTATACTTTTCAGTGATATTGAAGTCGGTTCAATTTTTTTTTTAAAGATTTTATTTTGTAAATACTATACTTAAATAGATAAATAACACCCAGACACTTGGTGGGAATCGAACCCACGACCTATTGGGTAGCAGCCAGGGTGTCTAACCACTAGACCAACACGCCCGTCAATTTAGCGAATGTTATGTATGAATATAAAATCTAATCGAACACTGCATAAGTGCATACTGGTAAGTATGTTAAATTAATTAAATAATCACTTTTCTCACTATTTCGACATAAACGGGGCATTAGGCAACGAAAAATGTTGAATATAAAATTCCCATTATTTGAAGAGTTCATCAAAAATTAAAGCCGTTTAAAAAGCTTTCTGACTAATACCTCATACTTTCTATTCATATTCATTTATAATTTATGTTACGTAATAACGTATTTTTTTTAGTTTAGTTATTATATAGGGAACATTAAAAAAGCATATTATGCAAGTACCTACTAGTTTTATGAAACAATTATGGAAGAGCGAAATGAAATTCTTTATTTCAAATATGCTTGTACTTTTAAATTGTTAGAATTTTTTCAATGCTACCACCGGATTACATTGCGGCCGGAAGACGTCCGCCGTTGAACATAGGCCTCCTCCTGGATAGGTGATGAGGGGTTGTTGTGGCCATCATCCCCTTGGCAGGCGTCTTGGGGATCGTAGATTACGTAGAGACTGTTTTCCCTTTGTCGCCTTTACGAAACTCAACAGGAAGAGATGGGAGGACGCTTTTTTAGATCCCGCGGCCAATTTAGAAGTATAGCTAGCATTATTGGGTCAGTACTTCTACCATAAACCAAATTTATGAATTTGACGATGTATTATAACTTTTATTATTATTCCTATTATTTCCAATTTATTATTGTAGATACTTTTATTATTTGAATTTGACATTGAATATTACCTACTAGCTGACATGTGTATATTTTTATTATTTAATGTAACGTACTTATTATATTGTAAGTTGCAAAATATACTTAATTAGTGAGAAATTAGTATGATATTAACTAAAATATGATGAATAAGGAATTACAATGAGAATATTATTTTACTTATATGTTATTGCATGCCTAAATGGTAAATGGTGCAGTGCTGTTCATATTATTTTATGAAACCTGAACACCTTATGTACCACAATTGAGCCGATAAACAATTTGAATTTTGAATTTTAAAGAGAGAAACGCAACCAAGTAACTCCCCGCAAAAAAAAACCTCAATTCTAATGACTCTCCACGCGCCATAACTGGCGCAACTTGCGGTGCGTATGGTTGCAAGTGCTGTATAAGGAGAATGTGCGTAGGACTGGCCGAGGGAAATAGCATACAAATCCATTTCCTTTTATTTTATTAATAAGCTAGCTTTTCAGGATTGCATCACCCTTACCTTTCGGTGGGATTACGGATAAGAATTAGATGAGATAGAGTAAAAAAAGTACCTAAGACAATAGCAGGTGCCCTTCAAGGCAGTTTAAGTAAGATAAGATAAAGGTTAATCCGTGTAGCCCGGAGCTTGGGTAAGTTGTACACAAATGTTGTTCGTTATAGATACATACTACATTGATACAGTGAGATATTTTCCAAGGCATAGACATGTTGACTAACATGCTATCATCCGAGATACTAAGTTCAATGATCAAAACTGTTAACATTTTATAATATACTGGAGCTTATTCACAGCACGGTATTTCCTTGTGTTATCTATACATATAAAATTACTTGTCCTGACTGACTGACTGACTGATTCATCAACGCACAGGCCAAACCGCTGGACCTAGGAAGCTGAAATTTGGACAGTAGGTTCTTCTTATAATATAAGCATCCGCTAAGAAAAGGTTTTTGAAAATACCAGTCCTAAAGGGGTTAAATGCGGGCGCAGCCGCAAGGACTTGCTAGTGTTACTATAATTCTAATATTATCGAGCTATTGAGATTGTGCTGTGCTTTCTTTTCTTTCTTTTTTTTATATCGTATGCTATATTTAAATAAAAATACTTTTGTATTGTATTGCCACTGACTGACATCCGTGGAAAACTGGGCCCAGATGAAAACCAGCGTCAGGCATTAGCTTGACATTAAGCTGATCTAGTACCCATTTGGACCTACCTCTTTGGGGCACAAATGTAATTTTTTCATCTAATTGTATTTCTATTATTTGTAATTGCTCTGCTTTCCCCGTGGTGTGTTGGGTTAGAATTGCATCCCTCCATCCCCTCTCGTTGGGTGTCGTAAGAGGCGACAAGAAGACGGGCAGCAGCGTCTTTCATTTGGATTTATCTTTCACCTATACTGCGATTCCCAAGCCGCCTGCCAAGCGTGGGGATAATGGCAACCCCTCCCTTCTAAAGGGGAGCCTTTGTTCAGCAGTGGACGTCTATCGGCTGCTGATGATGAATGAATGATGAAGTGTCTTTGGCTAGCCACCCGGTCAGCCATCACTCACGTATTCAAACATTTATTGTTACGATTTTGATCTTGTAAAGAATAACAGGGTATATTTAATAATATTATAAATAAAATAAATAATTCTTTATTATGAAACACCACTTTCCTAAAACTAATTACATAATACAAAAATACAAAACATAACAAAAGGTACAAGCATCGATAATATTATCAAATCAAATAGCATACCACAATCTAATAGATTGTGGTATATATATAGATTGAATCTATGGACAAAAGCTATACCAGAAGGGGTATAGCTTCCATCCACAAACTATGGCATGCTATTTGTAGTAGAAACTACAGAATACAAACATCATAAAATTACGTACTTCTACTTGTGGTGTCACACAAAAGGACACACTCAGCTTTAGCCGTGTCTAATATCAACACGACGCTGGTTTTCAGTGTGCCCTTCTGCGGTGACGCTTGCTCACTAACTAATTGGGTAAAGTACCCATCTACATGTATGGTAAGAAGTATATAAACCGTAGTGACAAATAACAATAGGTAGGAACTTAATAAGTATAACATACAAATTATACAAAAGAAAAAGTAAATTATAAAAGATAATAGCACAACAAATTAGTACAGTAGGTACCTAATAATGTTACTGGTATATCTTATTCATTGAGAATTTGAGATTATTATAAGATTGATCCGATAGGTGTATTTTCTGTGTGCTTGCGCAACGTAGGCACAATCCCACCACCTAATTTTACAGGCCTTTATGCGGCGTTGCCACACTTGCCAATATATCAGCGCGGCGCGAGTTGTGATGTAGCACAAAGTAATATTATTACATTACTTTGTGCTACATCACAACATAATAAGTTAAGTAATATGTGTCTACGAAGTACGGTCTGTCTAAAGTTATGTGCGCGTCCTAAATTGATCACGTTCATTTTACACTTCACTACATGTAATTCCGATCTCGTGACTCGCCAAGTCAATTAGTCTTTAAAATAGTTCAGTCAACGGTAGCTTGTAGAAAACACTAGTCTAGGTTTATAACTTCATACTACGAATTAAGGCTTGCTGGCTTGTTGTTGGTTTGGAAAGTGTTGGCTCCTGCTACTTTTTCTAATTTTTTTTTTTACAGGCCTTACTTTTGTCCCACAGTTGGGCACAGGCCTCCTTTGTCTCTACTATCTATACAGTATGTGGCAAACACCCAGATGGATCATTCGGTGTATCAATATGTAAGTATACAGGGTATCCCATAAAGGGGGGTACAAACCGGTAATGACGCAATGTGTAACCCACAAGCAATCAATTTGTGAAATAAAATTATGAAAAAAATTACAGTCTTAGTGCAGTGAACTCAATATTTTGTTCGTTATTTACCCGAAACTAGATGAATTTCTTATTAATCAAGGCAGGTACGCAATCAATAAAAAACAGTGGCTCATTAGGAGTAGACAATATGGTGACACAGGGTTGCTTAGAAACAGTTTTAAGATGATTTATATAATTTTTATCCGTAATTAAAAAAAACATTTCTTGCCGTTTTTGATATTTTTTTCGGGATCTTTACTATCAATACTATACATAACTTTTGGCTTAATATACCCTTTCCGGGACACCCAGTATGTATACTCATTTGTTGAGTATCCCATACTTTTTTTCCTGATTTGTACTACTATTACGAACCGATTTTATATCTCTGGTACAAATTAGAAAAAAATTAGCTATTTAACAAATGATTGAAATACATATCATTATATTGGTATACTGACTAATACCCCCTGTGATCCAACAGGATTTTTGTTATACTGCTATACATAATATCTTTCTTCTTCTTGTATTGTACTACAACAGTATTAGTGCTGCAAAGCGGCAGGAAAAAATAATTGGTTGAAGAGACGTAATAATTACGGTGTAAAGTGATGAGCTTTAGTACAAGTATCTATCCATTAGTTACATCTATTGTAGAAATGAATTGAGAACCTCCTTTTTTTATTTTTTTGACGCGGGGGAAATCTTCGAAAGATCCCCGGGAGCTGTGGGGCTCGACCGGGGTATGTGGGATTTTTACCCACTAAAACCCCCGCGGCTGTCGCATCGGCACATGAGAGGGGAGACCCCAGGGCTCTCCGGTGGGATCTGCACCAGGGGCCCCTCAGTGCCTTGCCTTTGAGCCCGCCGCCGGGGGGCGCATTGTAGCCCCCCGGGAACCTGTCACGGTGCTCACGGGGACGGGGGTCGCAACCCCGCCGCCGTCCTCCTCGGAGTCGCCGCCGTACTCAATGGACGCTCAAGGGGCCCACACCCCGAGCGTCCAGCGACTCCGAAGGGACAAGTATCTATCCATTAGTTACATCTATTGTAGAAATGAATTGAGAACCTCCTAGTTTAACAATGATCTTAAAGAGTTCACAAAAACGACTGAGCTAGGTCTTGATTTATTCGCTTCCAATGTAAGGCCAAATAAAAATCAAAGTCAAAATATCTTTATAATGTAATTATATGCATTATGAACTTACGCAAAAAAAAAAAACATTTTTTATAAACTACCACCGGATCGCAATGCAGCGTCTACTGAGAAGATTGGGTAAGAAACTCAGCGGGCTTGTCTTTTTTTGTCATATTTTTTAAACATTTGTGTAAACAATGTTACAAATTAAAATTCTAAGCTTGCCAAGTTGAACAGTTCAAGCCCACACTTTAATCTGAGGTAATCCGAGATTTTATAATGAGACATTTTTGACAATCGGCTTTTTATCAAAGGTTTCAATTTATTCATTAGAAGATATCGGATATCCTGTGGCAGTTTATTATAAAAGAGCGAATATTTTGGCCCATAAACTATTTGGCTGTACTGTAGAGACGCGTGGCTTCAAATTTTGTTAACCGATAACAGTTTAATATCCGATTCTATCGCAGTTGCACGTTAAACTACATATGTGCTCACAGCAACAGCAGCATCCAAGGACTTTATAAAGTGCCTTGGACACTGCATCCGTCTGTTTTAAAGTAAATTAGATTTGAACGTGCTTCACTAACTAGACTGAACGGTATCGGGTGTCGTTGGCATGTCACGAACCAAACAGTATGGCGTGATCGATGATAATACCGGCTGCAAGTAAGCGTACTGAACGAACCGCTTAATGTTGTTTATTTTTTTAAGGTTTTTATAACAAATTCATGCGATGTTGTTTATGTACGGTTCAACTACCGTACATTTCCCCGCGAAACTGCGACCTACTTTAGATACCACGTCGCGGATATGAATAATTAATGTATATATTTGAAATACTCACAAACGTAAGTTTACCTAGTATTTGTCATGCAGTGTAGTAGTATTGGTAATATGAAGGATTATTTTAACATCTAATAAGATGTAGATTACAGCGATGCGTAAGACATAATATGTAAATTATTTTATAGATAAACCACTTCTACTAACAGACAGCAAGAATTGAAGATAACTTTTTTAGTTCTTAAATAAACATTGTTCAACTACAGTATCCATCTCTCGTACTATATTACCCTAACATCATACAAAGGCCCGTACGGTTGTTAAAAACCGGCTAAAAACGAGAGGTGTTATAAGTTTCACGCCTAGCCTTATGTGTGTCTGTAGCGTCGTAGTGCTGTAAAGAATGAACGGATTTAAATGTGTTTTTTTATTTGAAAACTGGTTTAATCGAGATGGTTCTTAGCTATGTTTCATGAACATCGGTTCAGGCGTTTTTAACTATTAGCTATTATCCCAGCTTTCATCATAATGAAGGAAAATATGTCTAAGACAAAGTACAATATATAATTTATTTAAGTATAGTCAATTTGATTGTTTTTAATAGAGTTCAAAAAGCCTACATGGCGTATCACGGAAACAATTTTAACATTTACCTAATCTTTGACAATATACTTAAGTAGTTGGTTACTGTGTTTCTCAAAAACTACAAGAGTGGTTTTATGAATAGTATATTTATTTGAACGTGTAGCCTATGTACCGCAACGGGAAGACACTTGCACACTAAAAATCGCGGATTCGAGCCCAGTGCGTTACAAACACGAGTGTAATTGTTGCCTAATGGTCAGGACAATAGTCAGGATGATCATCTAATCACCAGAATGTTTGGAAAGCTAGATGAGTCATCGGTCGAGGTCATAAGCCTGAATTCTTCTCGGTCGTGCCGTCATTCCTACACAATAGATTTTGATGAGATTTTCAGTCACCTTCTACAGGAAGATTTATTTGCATAGAACAAAAATCAGTACAAGTACAACAGAATGCTTAAATGCAAGTAAGAACCGTAGGCACAGGTAAGAACATACAAATACATACATATCAGGTACACGACAATAGGTACTATACCGTCAGCAGTATTTATCGACATTTGCGCTTGTGACAGATCAAACCTATTACTACTTATCACTTACATAGCAATATAACTCTTGTAATATAACTTTAAATAGTTCAATTCACCGGCCTCGTAGAGGAAAATCTGCCTACGCTTTGTTTAATGGGACCATAGACAAACGCGTACTCTATAGAGATCCTTCCTCTAAGTTTATTTGTATAAAACATATGGTTTATTAAAACCTTAAAAATGCTGAGCACGTCGCCAGTCGCTAGTAATTAATATTATAAGCTTAGTCACGTCTGTTACAATTTGTTTACTACGTGACATAAACAAAATCGTTCCTTCATTCCTCAACAAATAGGTAGGGCTCATTTGCATTTGTCAACTTGTTTTGCTGACGGACAATTAATCGTAACAAAATAGTGGTGGTGGTCTACGAAGTATGGTAATTTTAATGGAATTAATAAAATGAAATCATGTTCGAGTTCAAATACAGTTCAAAAAGTCGAGATATGTAGAGATTATGAAAGTTAATAAAAGGATAATACCGGTGCAACCGGTGGCTGTGGTTCATTGTGGCGTTCCAAGGGGGAGGCCTATACTCAGCAGTGGACGTCTTCCGGCTGGGGATGATGATAATAATAAAACCAGCCCTTGTTTATGGCCCACTGTTGGGCACGGGCCTCCCCTCAAGATGAGGGGGCTTAGGCCGTAGTTCACCACGCTGGCCAAGTGCGGGTTGGCGGACTTGACACGTCATTTGAAAGCTAGTTAGGCTTTCTCAGACATGCAGGTTTCCTCACCATGTTTATCTTCACCGAAAGATACTAATAATCGCACAAAGACCATTCGCAGATGATTCATTAAAAAAATCAGAGGTGCGAGCCGGGGTTCGAACCTGCGCACTTTGTTTCCAAGGCAAGCGCTCGCCCGCTGAGCTGTTACCGCATGTACTCGTATATAGGTAGGTACATCATCGCCTTTATATCGAAGGCCTTCCAATGAGATTGTCATCAAGGCATAAAAATCACAGCGCAGGTAAATTTCCTATTCACGATAACAATGTATACTGATAATACAAGACGCTGCATACCTAATATCACAACCGAAATCTCGATACGAGTCCCAGGTGCTCGGTACACCGTATTTGCAATTCCAATGTGTGATTTTAGTTCGATAGCATTGTCTACCGACCTCCGCGTACGCAGTGAACTCTTGGATGGAAAGAAATTGTATCGAGGCCGCAGTGAACTCTGCCTTTGAATATTTTAGTAGACTCAATGTAGAACATAATTAAGTTGTAAACTCTACTGGTATCGGCTGGTCTAACTACCTCGGTCGGACTAACAGATAAGAAGTATAAATAGGTCAATGGCGTAGCTTGCCTTAGATGGGCCCCGTATCAAAATTTGTTGGAGGGCCCAAATGATGGTACGGCCTAAGAGATTATGTGAGAACATGGATTTTACGAATTGTTGCTTACATATGTTCGGGGCCCCTGTAGTCCGGGGGCCCCGTATCATTGGTACGGCTGATACGGCGATAGCTACGCCCCTGACATAGGTATCAGGATATTTAGTTGCTAAGCAAAAATGTGTAAATGGTACTAAGGTCTAAGAGGTCTAACACTCACAAACAACAATTTACCCTACAGCGTTAATTTTTATTTAGCCATTAATATGAATTTCTTTATTTCGACTATTAGAGCAGTCTACGCTTATTTTCTATTATTAGAGTACCTACGTGTTAATCATATCTTTATTAATTACCTTAAATGCCTTCGAGTATCCAAATAATCTGATTTAAAGAATTGGACGAGAGGTATTGAAATCAAACTACTTTTACGGATTTTATCCCGGTTTATTTTACTATCCCGACGTTTCGAATGCTTTGCAGCACCCATGGTCATGGGACGACAAAATATTCGCGTAAATAAAAGACAACATTATGGATTAGAGGTAATTATATAACCTGACGTTTGTGAGTGCGTCTCGAGGTGACAGTGGATTTTAGCTGCCCGTGGACCAACCAATCTTCTGATAACGTAGCATTTATATTGATTTCCAAGCATTATCTGTTTGATAATAGAAGTAATCTCTCCATAAAAATCATGCTTTTGATTGAGTACTCTTTATTTGTAAATTGAAATATTCTATCACTAAATTCTTATAAATAGCATAATAGGCATGATGACTGTAACACAATACCAATAAATCTGTGGTTTTAAATATTAGAACAGATTGCACTGATTCCAAAAATGCATCTCATTTTCATAATAATATAGAGATTTTCGAGATATTTAAGCAAATAAATTACTCAAATACCGCTAATCGCCATTTTGTAATAAACGCTGCTCGGAGTGAATGACGTCAATCCTGTGTAAATAAACAACTGTCAAACTGTCATCTCAACTTTTTCTTTCATACAATGATTCACTTTTAACTTTTATACCTAGACAGATGTTTATTTACACCGCCGTAGTGACGTCACAACATGGCGCCATGCTCCGGATATCGTTTTGGAACGAAATTCAAACTCTATTTTAAAAATTGAAAATATTGCTATTAATTGTAAATTTAATACAAAAATATGATTATTTTCGGCAATAGTAGACCCGTAAGTACATTATAGAGTATTTTTTCAAAATTAGTCATCATGTCTATTGTAATTGGCGATAAGACTGCCAATAATTATTAGCAATTAGGAACTGCACGCACAATTTAGTATTTTTGGTGTATACTTAGTAAAGCTTTTAGGCTTGCCTAAAGATACTAAAGTTAAAATATTCACGATTAATCTAGATACGGCAAATCAAAAGTGGACTGATCTACGCGGGCCTAAAATGCTCACCGACTTGGCGTGACGTCATTATATGACGAAATAACAATTTGGCATATGGCTGATAAAACCAATTACGACACTTTGCGCTGATTTCCATTGCAATTTCTTACAGATAACTTTAATCTTTTATAGAGAAGAAATTTATAGTGATTTTTCTAAACAAAGCAAAGAAAATTCATTCAACAACAAACAATTTTGTAAGCACTTCTCCTCGCCTCTTTATATAACGAGTTTAGGAAGCAATAGGTACGTTTAAATGCAGCAGCACTATTACCATCAATGCAGCTAGGTAATTAAAAATGAACGCGGAGCTTTCGCGTGGTAGTAATGAGAATTTCGTTCCAAGCGCCAAGCAGTCAGATGCACGTCACATTAGTAGGTATATATACAAAGCAGTGTGTATATGTGTCAGGTTTTAAATATTAAAATCTGTTCTACTTATTGGTTACAAAAGTTTTCCTACTGAAACTTTTGCAAAGGAAAATTAACGTTATTGTAGCCTTTTTTTCGCAGGGGAAACCTTCACAACGTCCCCGGGAGCTGTGGGGCTCGACCGGGGTTTGTGGGATTCTTACCCACTAAAACCCCCACGGCTCTCCGGTGGGATCTGTACCAGGAGCCCCTCAGTGCCTTGCCTTTAAGCCCGCCGCTGGGGGGCGCATAGTAGCCCCCTGGGAACCAGCCACGGAGCTGAAGGGGACAGGGGTCGCAACCCCGCCGCCATCCTCCTCAGAGTAGCCGCCGTACACACCCATATCTTCCTATTGGGTGTCGTAAGAGGCGACTAAGGGAAAACAAGCAGACGGACAGCAACGTCTTTCTATTGGATTACCTACCACCTATACCGCGATCCCCATGACGCCTGCCACGCGTGGGTATTAAGACCCCCCCCCCCCCACTTCTGAGGAGGAGGCCTTTGTTCAGCAGTGCACGTCTTTTGACAGACGATGATGATAACTAACCTAGGTAAATATATTTGGAACAACAGCAAATTGCTATGCAGTGTTTTGTGAATTAATAAAATCGGGACTATCAAAGAAAACGTGTCTTACAAATCGCGTGTTGTGCCAGTTTTAATGAATTAGTAGGTATTCAAGTTTCACTACATTAGCGCAGTAGGCATACGTTATGCGCACAGGCTGATATCTGTGATATAGTGAGTGTAAAGCTACATTATGTATGTATCGATTGGCGCGACAAGTGCACTCATCTGATAAATATGGTTTTAAGAATTAATGGCGGCTTTAGTAAACGCCTCCCTTTGTTGCCTATACCATCTGTGCCTATACTTATTCCATTCTATTGTTGGTGGCTATTAATCGGGCCCGGTAACCACCGGAACACACATCGACCCAGCTGGATACATTCTGCCTGCCCTAGTCCTTACTCTAGTGCTGACGTATCGAAGAGTTCCATAAGGTACACCGTGATTGCGCCAGCTTGGAGCTGTACATAATCATCTGGTGTAGTATAGGCTATTCCCAGATGACTTAATGTACGTCTAGCAAGAGAGTCGCAACCACACAATATCTTGTCTTATTGTGTGCCTATATTTAAGTGCAACGAAAAATACACCCAATGTCCCGCGAGAAATCCTACGCTACGAAGTGTTCGGGTGAGGTGTGGGAATATGTAGTAAGTAAGGGTATTTAGTAAATATTATTTTTTTATTTTATATAGGCCTTATTTTTCATTTCTTTATAAAAAGTGGCACGTTGATACATAAAGGTTCGCCACCCTGCAAGGGGCTGTCTAAACATAATGTATTCGTAACATTAGTTTAACTTAACGTTGTTCTATTATTTTTTTCTATAACGTATCTCATTGAAATGAAACTAATTTTACGGATTATATCGTGGTTTATTTTTGATTTTAATTTCCCGACGTTTCGAAAAAAAAAAAAAAAAATTAGTTTCATTTCAATGTGTAATATTCGCGTAAGTATCAGAAATCATTATATAACGTATCTCGTTTGAAAACTAAAGTTTTTTTATTTATTTATTTATTTTATTACAAAGTGTACAATGTTTTATTACATGGTGTTCTGCCCAACTGCAATACAGTTTGTCGGCAGTGTTCTCGTGGTAAAACAAAAGTGATGATCACTATAGCAAGTGACCATCAAATAACTGTCAAATGATTCATTCGGTATTGCCTAACTTGAGTGACCAATAAATACCAACACAAACACTTTCAGTTGACATCAAAGTTCGGTGGACAACTGAGGCTTGATAGTCACATGGGTGGCTAAAGATACGCAATAGCCCTACTAATTGAAAGTGGTGACGTAATTGGAATGGGAATTGTTGTGTATGTAGGCATAGGCAACACTACTGTGTATATATGTATACTTGTATAGTGGTCGTCCCACTAGTCGAACGACGAATAAACGCCAGTGCGCTAACAGCTGTCTGTGGTTTCACTTCCCCGTACCTGCGTATACATTATCGGCGACGTACTACCTACAACTCGAAAAATGGCTACTTCTAATTTTGGAATTCTATCAAGCTTCGATCACAATGTTCACGCTTGGAAGACTTATAAAAGCAGGATTACGCAGTGGTTTATTGCAAACAGCATTGATGCAGTAAACGATGCGGCGGGAACCAAACGAGCGATTTATTGAGCGCATTCACGGAAGAGACTTACAAGCTTGCGTCGGATTTAGCCCTTCCAAAGGAACTTGATGAGGTGCCCTATGAAGATATAATTGTGTTTTTGGATACCCATTTCACCCCGAAAAGGATAGGGTTCAGCGAGCGGCACAATTTTTACTCAGCGGTGCAGCGGTCGACAGAAACGCCCTCACAGTATGCGGCTCGGCTTCGGGGCCTAACGGCCAACTGTTCATTCAGCAACGTCGCGGAGGCTCTGCGTGACCGTTTCATAATGGGGTTACTGCCAGGAGTGGAAAAAGAGAAACTATATATGCAAGATTTGAGTGATCTGTCTCTTGCCAAGGCCGTGCAGCTCGTGGAGAACCTGCGGAGTGCGCGGGCTACCGCGTCTTCAAGGTCGGACAGGGGGGCCGGCGCCTCGGACGGCGCGCCCACCGCCGACCAGCTGTTCAAGATAAATAAGCCGAGCGCCGCCGTGCATGTTAAAAAAGCAAAGTGTTCGGTATGCGGTTATTCAAACCAAAGGTCGTCGGAATGCCGCTTTGCTAATTATACGTGTAAAAAATGTAATACGAAAGGACATTTGCGTAGGATGTGCCAGCGGGTGAAGTGTATTACATTAGGATCCGTAGACGAAGGCGACGCCGACGATGACGGTGAGTTGTTTAATATCCGTACACTCAGGGGTGAACCTATGGTGGAATCGATAGTCATGCAAGGGGTAGAATTAAAGTTTGAAATAGATAGCGGTTCTGCAGTTACAGTTATCTCTGAGAATACGTATAATTTACATTTCAATAATGTGCCGTTATCACCTACCAACAAAAGACTAATGAGTTATACGAGTGATAAAATAACGTGTGTGGGTACCATGCGAGTGGCGGTAACGTACGCTGGCCGGACTAACACGCTCGACGTGTACGTAGTCCGTGACGGCGGGCCGCCGCTTCTCGGGAGAGATTTCATATCGATATTTAAGTTGCAGTTGATATCAGTGAACCATTGTATACAAAGCGATATTTTCAAACACTTTCCGTGCGTTATCCAGACGCATTTTCAGATAAGTTAGGCTGTTTTAATAAATATAAAGTAAAATTAACACTAAAAGAAAATAGTAAACCGATCTTTTTTAAAGCAAGACCGATGGCATTTGCCTTACGAGATAAGGTCGATAAGGAAATTGACAGGCTTGTCGGTCTAGGCGTATTGCAACCTGTCGACCATTCGGAATATGCATCTCCCATCGTGCCAGTTCTAAAGCGTAATGGTTCTGTTAGAATATGTGCAGATTATTCCGTTAGTATCAACAAACACTTAGTGATAGAACAGTACCCGTTACCTAGCGTAAATGAATTATTTTCTAAGTTATACGGCGGGCAGCAATTTACAAAACTCGATTTATCTATGGCATATTCTCAATTTTGCCTTTCAGACCAGGACCAGTCTCAAAATATAACTTGTATTAATACACATCGTGGCCTTTTTAAATTCACTCGCTTGGTATTCGGACTAGCAAGCGCGCCGTCTATTTTTCAACGCGCTATGGAAGGCTTGCTGGCCGGCATTGATGGCGTGCTATGTCTGCTCGACGACGTGTTAATTACAGGAGTAGACGAGTCCCAGCACATAGAACGGATGCATATGGTACTCCAAAGGCTACAAGACGCTGGGTTAACACTACAGAAAGAAAAGTGTGAATTTTTCAAAAACGAAATAAGTTATTTGGGTTATGTTATTAACAAGGACGGCCTGAAAAAATCACCAGAAAAGGTAAAAGCGATAACCGAGGCAGCAATTCCAAAAAATGTTAACCAATTACAGTCTTTTTTAGGATTGGTAAATTATTATAGGAGTTTTGTTCCCGGTGCATCTTCTATACTTAGCCCTTTGTACGATTTACTAAAAAAAGGTTCAAAATGGATTTGGTTAAAAGAGCATAACGATGCATTCAATAAAATAAAAATTATGTTAACTTCCGATAAAGTTTTAACACATTACAACCCGAAATCGAAGTTAATATTTACGGTAGATGCATCCCCTAGTGGGTTGGGAGCAATTCTGTCGCAGGTGGAGAGCGATGGCTCCGAAAAACCTATCGCTTTTGCCTCTAGAACGTTGAATGCAGCAGAGAAACGTTACTCTCAAATACAAAAAGAGGCAACAGCGATAATTTTCGGAGTAAGGCGTTTCCACCAGTATTTATATGGCAGGTCGGATCCGTTTGCGTTACGTACAGATCATAAGCCGCTAATATCGATTTTTGGTCCTCACAAGGGTATTCCCGAAGTGTCCGCAAATCGTTTACAAAGATATGCAATTTTTTTAAGTGGATACAATTATTCAATAGAGTACATACGCAGTAGTGCCAACAGCGCAGACTACTTATCTCGCGCGAGCCTGCCGCTGCCGTGCGATCGCGCTAATGATAACGACAGCGACAGTCATGAAGTAAGGGACGGGGCCGCCTGCTCGTACGCGCCTCGTACCGATGAGCCGCTCGATCGCGCTACGTATGTATGTTTCGTATTGGAGGGGGGCTTACCGATAACTATTAATGAACTACAGGAGAAAACGAATAATGACGTCGTATTAAATAAAGTCGTCAAGTTTGTTATGAACGGGTGGCCTAGGAAAAACACAGACCTAAACATAACACCATATTTTTTATGTAGGAATGAACTGTCTTACGAAAATGGTTGTTTAATGCGAGGACATAAGGTTGTGATTCCGGAATCCCTATACGGAAAAGTCTTAGCGGAATTACATACGTCTCATTTAGGCATAGTCAAAACAAAGGCAGAAGCGCGCGCGCGGTTCTGGTTTCCTGGTATTGACAAATCCATAGAGGATTTAATAAACGCATGCCACGTTTGTTTACAGATGAGACCATCACCGCCGCGCACTCCTATCTCGCCCTGGGTCCACCCACCACATCCGTTCTACCGGATTCATATTGATTTCCTTGGTCCTATAGACGATCATAGTTATTTAGTAGTGGTAGACGCTTATACAAAGTGGGTGGAAGTATTTGACATGCATTCGTCTACCACCACAACTGCAGTTATTGATAAGCTATACGAATTCATGTCGAGATTTGGTGTACCCCACACGTTGGTGAGTGATAACGGTACAGCGTTCTGTTCACAGCAATTCGAAGAATTTTGCAAGTTAAATGGCATCTCGCATTTAGTGACAGCCGCATATCACCCGGCTAGCAATGGGCAAGCGGAAAGCTTTGTCAAAGTTGTAAAAAGGGGTATCAAATGTAGTATTTTATGTAGTAAAAATTGTAAAGAACGTAGGCTAAAGTTGCTAAAATATTTGTTCGATTACCGAAATTCTTTGCATTCTACCACTGGGTTTTCACCTGCTGAGTTGGTATTCGGCCGAAAAATGAGAACTCGTATGGATTTAATGAATCCTGTAAAGACGCCGCCTTCGTCAACGTCCTTATCTAATCATGTAAAAAATAAACAGTTTACGCAGATTAAAAATAATGGTGGACAAAAAAGGCAAGCCTACTCACCAGGCGAGCATGTATTATATAAAAAATACATAAGTAATAAAAAATTTAAGTGGTATAAGGGTATAATTGTAAAAAATATCGGCAAAGTAATGTATTTAGTACAAGATATAAATTCACTAACTTTAGTAAAAAAAACACATAAATCAAATTATCTCCTATAAAGTATTGAGCTGTGATAAAAATGTCTGGGACTTTAACGTGCCGCAACGGAATGACGCGAACAACCAAATGGCATCATCAGCTCTGATACCTGAATGTGAACCAGTTCAGGCAACGCCTGCAGCTCCAGCCTCATCGTCACCAGTGTGCAACGAGTCGTCGCAAGACTTGGCTATCGCCTCGGGGGAAGAAGGTCTTGAGAAAAATATTGTTGGCGAAACGATGGAACCTCAAAGCGATACACCATCAAAAGTGACGACCTTTAGAGGCGTTAGACGACCCCCACAGTCAGCTGACGATGAAGACACATTTTACGAGGCTGAAACGAGTCGACGGTTACGGACCAGCAGGATCTAACAGATACACAAGTTGTTGTTTCCAGGCCTCGTAGACGTCCCAGAGTTGATTACAAACAATACTTTTAGTGTCATATAAGGGGGAAGAGATGTTGTGTATGTAGGCATAGGCAACACTACTGTGTATATATGTATACTTGTATAGTGGTCGTCCCACTAGTCGAACGACGAATAAACGCCAGTGCGCTAACAGCTGTCTGTGGTTTCACTTCCCCGTACCTGCGTATACATTAGGAATTTATAAATTTTTAACAATATACACGATATTCGCCTTCATTTACAGTAAATGACTTCATCAATATTAATTTTCGCATAAAAGCTACTGTCCATACCGAATAAATTGTAAAACACATTATAAATCGGCTTCCAATGGTAACCGTTAGTCACTAATGAACGCGGTAATTAGCGCCTACGACATTAATTAATATTAACTAATAAATCGGATTTGTTTTCAACTCTCCATTTATTGTAAAAGTATTAGTACTTACTAGAGTTTATTATGAAGCTTTGCGTCTATGTATAAATATTAAAGCTTGGGTATATGCACATAACATCATCCCACGCCGGTATATCAGGTGAAGCCTTTATAAATCCTAGATTGAATTATGTAATTATTTGCATCTATAAATATTAAAGCTTGGATTTATGTACACAACATCCCACGTCGGTATTTAGGTGAAACCTGTATAAATCATGGAGTGAATTATGTAATTCTCACCCACTCGTATGGAGGGATCTGACGATATTGATGATATCGTTAATCCACTTAGCGTGTTAATCCAATCATATAAAATAATATGTAAAATAATATTGTATCTAATGTGCTGTTTTTTCAAACTCAAACTCAAAGATCTTTATTTCAAATAGGCTTAACTAGCACTTTTGAATGGTAATTTTTTAAAAGCTACCACCGGATCACAACGCGGCCTCAACTGAGAAGATCCGGCAAGAAACTCAGCGGGCTTGTCATTTTTTCACTTTTTTTTAAACATTGTTTTGTTTCAAATGAATCGACATTAGCGATATTGTGTCTTTCCGTTCGAAACATAAAGCAAGGGGGAAAAGAAGAAAACAATAAATTAAGACAAAAATTTCAACAAACTAAAAGGCCAAAGGGATAGTAGTCGGACCAATTTTCAATTTGTTAAATAATGTTCACTGCTGTCTGTTATTTGATCATCACAGGTACTATGCGTTTCAACTAAGAATGTGGCCGCCATGATGATCGCGACTGCGGAACTTCACTCGTTTTTTACGATTTTAGTACCGGCAGCAGAGTAAACACAAAATGAAATATTCGCTCCGGTTTTGATTATTTATTGTATAATGTCTTATTTTGCTATCTATTTTTGTTAAAACATCATTTTTAATAATTTTATATTTGAAATGGCAAGATGGCGGCCACATTCTTAGTTGAAACGCATAGTAGGTAGGTACTCTTATGCTATAAGAAATTATCGTAAATATAATCTACATGGTACAGTGCATTTTATCATTATCATTTAAATAATACTTTAAATTAGATATCAAATCTCTCTGGCACATTAAGTTAATATTACGTAGTACATATTAGGTACCCTAATGGGAGTAACCGAACACTTTTACATAAATTGACACTCCGTTGAATTGTATCGACAAAGTCAAACCTGAAAGCAATTTCCATGGAAATGGGGTTAAACGTTATTACTTAGAAGCTGATACACGCAGGGGACAAGGATATTAATATTCAATTAGTGTTACAATTTCTGTTATGTTTTAGCAACCATCGGTTCTAACTAAATTGTTTAAATCGATGTGGGGATTCGGCATTGACCCCGATCATGGTATTGCCCAGTAGGGTTGGTTGGGTAGGATATTTTATTACGTGTGTATTAAGTCTAACTTAAACGCGTAACGGCCGGTTAAATGTAAACCAAGGTTTTTTTGTTTGGTCAGATGATTCTAATTTGTGATGTTCTTTTTAACCACGAACACCATCGATATATAACAAGTAACAGTATATCGATGACGAACACACTAGAAGTATCTATAGTATCTTTGCTAAGTAAGTAGGTACATTATTTTAGCTTTCGGTGGATGCCTTCAAAAGTACCAGGACTCTCTGAGGTGTCAACCGGGGTATGTGTGATTTTTATCCACTAAAACCAACATGGCTATCATATCGACACATGGGATCGGGACCTGGTACCGCACCAGGTACTCCTTAGTGTCTACAGGCTTAGATTTGAGCCCGTTGCCTTGAGGAGCACATTATAGTTTAGCCCCCGGGAACCGACAGAGTGCTCGCGGGACCGGGGGTATCAGCCCCGCCACCGTCCTCCTCGGAGTCACTTCCATACTTGATGGACGTCTAGGGTCCACACCGACTAGCGACTGTAACTTAGTAGGTTTTTACCGTGCGCATGTAGCGATGAGCAGGCAGCAAGCGATCGGGATGTGAACAACTAGCGAGGCACACATAGTACAAATAATTTGTTCAATTCTTTAGCAAATTAGTTTGGTGTTACTGGACAAGCAATACCGGTGAGAGGCAACAAATAAAAACAAGTTATACCTAAGACCTCATGTAGCGCCCTCAAAGAAGAATGATACTTAGCTGCATTGTGAAACTAGTTTTTGAAACTTTACCATTCCTGAACTAAACTTATACTACTACGTAGGTAACAAAAAGCAGATACCTCTATTCTATAATGTATTTCCTCCTAGTCCCACTCCGTGTCATGTTTTCCACAAATAGTTATAAAAAAATTGTCCACAGAGTAGGTTATAGGTACTTACTGTACTGTACTATACAACATAGTTTGCTGAATTTGTTAATCTCAGTGAGTCTGACTACATAATATTACATACAAAGTCCACCTACGTGCTAAAACCGTTCAGGTTAGGTCAATCTCAAACTAGGGCACAAGTTGAATTCACGAATAGCAGTAGATATTTTGATAGTCTCATTATTAGCGTTGCTATCGCTTCATCGTAGCAACTCATCAGATAGTTATTCGATACAGTATTCAAGTTGGACAAATGTTATATTTTTTTAAAGCTATCAGGTTATGAGAATATTTATTGTGGACGGTTAATGTGCATATTGCATGTTATAATATTTATAAGTACGACCTTTTGGGGGTTGCTAGAATTAATTAGAAAAAATAAAAACAAATTGCTATCGGCTGGTCAGGAAAAAAATGAGATAAATAGGTCGGGGTTCGGCTCAGTGTCTTACGACAAACTGGAAATCAGCAATTAGCTTAATTGGGTGTTCGTTTTCTATATAAAAATATACTTACTTTCACCGTATCAAAAAATACAAATTACCAACATGCGGAGTTATTTTATTTCCTCAAAATATTTCTAATACTAATATTATATACTTAACATACATTTTTGACACTGTTTTAAACTTTCATGGCGATTAACAATGATGTTTTGACTCACGGGTTTACTGACAAAAGACTGAGAAAGGGGGTAGGCAGATTTGTCTGTTCCTAATTTATTATTTCACCCACCTGAATCAGACAGTTATCCCGTGACCATGGCGCTTGCAACAGCGACGAAATATCGGAATGAAACTATTAATCATCCTGGCAGAAAACCCGTGAATCAAAACATGATACATTTTTGACCCTGAAATCTGGAGTTGATCGCATCCTTATTGTGCATTGGTATAATATCATAATCTCAAACAGCAAAGATGACAACACGCTGTCTAATTATTTATTTTTATATTAAAATCCACACAAAATAAGTCACCGGTCCAGATTCTAACCACGGTCTGCCCCTTAATGATTCCTCGTAAGTGGAATCGTTAAATCACGTGATGTTTTTTAGCAACTTTTTAGCCCCTCCCCCCCTCCTGGTGATATGTGGTGAGGTTTTAAACTACCCCCCCCCCCCCCATCCAAAATCACGTGTATTTTTTTGTACAAAATTTCAATATAGTTTATATTGAAATTTTCGGAATATTATCTTTAAATACAGGTACTTAACTGATTAAATGTTGAAGGGGAAGTCGTTGCCGGCAACGGTGAGTCAAGGCCACGTGCCGCTGTTTGGTTTAGAAATCGTGCATTCAACGAAAAATAAATACACGTGATGTCTCATTATACCCCTCCCCCCTCCTGGTGATATTTCGTGATTTTTTAGGAACAGCTCCCCCCCCCCTTTCGAGCCTCACGTGATTAATGGATGACCCCTAAGTAGACCATTCCCCATACGCTAAATCGCTAAATCGCTTCCACAATACCTACACACATTATGTAGATACTCGCTTAATGGCAGTTGCCTGATCCAGCAGAGTTAGTCCATAAACTCGAGCCATAACTTATATTACCTACACCCTGAATTGTATATTTTTATATTACCCTAAAGTACCGCACACGTAGCCGGCACTGTAATATCTTTCTCATTAAACTGATGCTACATAATGTACTCAAACTAATATTGTACATTGGTATTCAGCGGGGGAAGCAACACTTTTAATAGGTAGTACTTATGGTCTTCGGAGTCGCTGGACGTTCGGGGTGTGGGCCCTTTGAACGTCCATTGAGTACGGCGGCGACTCCGAGGAGGGCGGCGGCGGGGTTGCGACCCCCGTCCCCGTGAGCACCGTGACTGGTTCCCGGGGGGCTACAATGTGCTACAGTGCAGATCCCACCGGAGAGCCCTGGGGTCCCCCCTCTCATGTGCCGATGCGACAGCCGCGGGGGTTTTAGTGGGTAAGAATCCCACAGGGTCGAGCCCCACAGCTCCCGGGGATCTTTGGAAGATTTCCCCCACGACAAAAAAAAAGGTAGTACTTATGCTGCAAGCTGATAAGCCGCGTCCATGCGTTGACTACTGCGGGCATGGCAACAGTTGAACTTGCGCCCGATCATCGCCCGATACGGATATACTTATATAGTCATGTTCATAGTGTTGATCTTCCGTTCGACTGTACTATCGGTCTATGAGTGAATAGAATGCACAGGGATAGGATTTCCCTATATTGGCTAAGTATTGGTTAAGTAGGCCCGGGCTTGGAGCAGAAAATTTTAGTAGGTACAAAACGTGGTGAGGTTTTTTTTAATAGCCGCGCCCGTCCGCGTGTGTGTCACCTAATTTGTGAATAGTTCATTCATTGCCATTCATCGTTGCTTACAAATAATAATGATAAGCATAAGTATATCTAAAGACACCGACTTTCGTTATTAAGTTTCCATCTCATCAAAATTTCAAAGTGAGACTACTGCCTATATCGAGTAAGGTTTTTATTTTAGTTTATGTCACATAGTTTTTGGCTTATAATCAAATATGTCAAAAAATACCCCAAATTATAAAAATAAACACCTGCAGATCGAATCTATTTAACCCGGCGTATAACACTTGGGACTAAGATCGTTTGATCGTTTATTTTAATCGGGAATTAACGCTCGCTTTATTTGATTCGAGAGTTTGATAATGGTACGCGAAAGTCTAAAAGTACCTATATAAGTATATATTGCAAACCGCTACGGGACTATAGATGTCATAAAGCCTGCATGCAGTGCCGCGAGTGACAATCATTTCCGCTCCGTCGATTGAATTTCAGTTTTGTATACAAGTAGCAAGCAGAGGCGTAAAATAAGCGTATAATCACAAATACGCGTCTAAAAACTTACGCCTTCTTGGACGGACAGTAGGCCTCCTGGCTGGACGGGCAGTGCCCCTTTGCAGTAGAATATCTGCTGCAATACCAAAGACCTATTACTGTTGCTTTTTGTGGTGTAGGAGTTTACATTTTACCAGTGGCGTAGCTTGTATTAGATGGGTCCTGTATCAAAATTTGTTGGGGGGCCCAAATGAAGATACGCCCTTTGTAACCCGGGGGCCCTCTTGATACGGCTGATACGACGATAGCTACGCCCCTAACTTTATCGTTCATTCTATCCCATTATTCTATTTTATTATTATTCCATCTTCCATCTCCACTAAGGATCAGGAAATCTGGTATTCAGTTAGATTAAACGGCCAAGGCGCGGATTTTGTCTAAGATGTAGGATGTAGAGTTAATAAAAACTTAGCTCAACATAAAGACTAACTTTTAAGAGCAAAAGCGTTTCGAGCCTAGGCTACGTTTTATACGAAGTTTTTAACACGACGAACACGAACTTGCATGGCAATAGGCTCGCCTCCTATTACATAAATAGGACTCTCATAACTAGCGAGAAAGTGGGCGTAGTACCTATCTTAAAACCTCCGCTGATACCTTTGCGGAAGAAGGATGTTTGTGTAAAGTATAGATAATTAATCAGAAATTACCTTATTCAGTCTAATAGCTTATTCCTGTCTTGCTAGGTGAGAGTCTAAGTAGTTTATAGAAAACCAGAATATTTTTACACCTAACCGATAGGGCAATTAGCTTAGTGCTTATAATGTCCTCTGTAGGATAGTAGCGATTACAAATTGGGCGTATGTTCTACTCCCGAAAACATACGCTCTTATAATAATGTTCTGGGACAAACCACACACGGTCATCCGGTCCCAAACTAGGTAGAGCCTGTACTATGGAAGCCGGAAAACTGATATTTATATATATATATATTTTGTAAATACGTACTTATTTATTGAAACAAAATATTTACAGTTTATTTACAAATATGTACACTTAAACTAGGTAAAAAACTTCCTCGAAGTTGTCGCCACACTGGGAGGGAAGGGTACCTAAAAGACTGGCGGCATTACCCCTTTGTATGGCCAAGCTTATACGTTGGCAGAAAAAGCTACCAGCCCGGCGGTCTCCTGAGACTTCGATAAGTTTGGATGAAATTTCTTTTACCAAAGCGTGCGTCTCATGAGACCAAGGCCCCATGGTCTCCACCACAAAGGGCGCAAATATATAGCTCGAACCTAGAGCTGCATACTTGCGTCGCTTTGCATCACTAGCGGTTGCCGCAGCCCCTCCAGCCGCCCTGCAAGTTGCCGGGGTGTGGGACGCAGCAAGTGTGTCGACACATGTCGCATCCCACACCAGCGGCTTACCATGTTGCCATGGTATTAAAGTGATTAATACGTACTTAAATAGATGATGATGATGACTTAAATAGGTAAATAACACCCAGATACTCGGTGGAAACCGAACCCACGACCCATCGGGTCAGCAGCCAGGGTGTCTAGCCACTAGACCAACGGGCCCGTATTGCGACTTCCGTATTTCGTATAGCAAAGATACTAATCCGTAGATGATGATATTATCCGTAGATAACGCGCGAGGTACGAAATATACTGTGATGGAATAAAAATTGAACATACGCCAGCTTAAACGCGCAGAATATACTTACGCCTAACCCATAATCGCCTTAAAGCGATTAATAATTCAACCACCGAGCTCACGAGACTGTCGCCGTTTCAAGCTGGTGGAACTGGCAATTTAAAAAAAAAACGCTAAGAAATACTGCTGCAGTATTTTAAACACGATCTACGGAATCGATTTTCATGTCGATGTCGGTATGTTATTTATTGAATTTACTCAGAAGTAGTTTGGGATTCGAAAAGTGCATTTTTGCAACCATAAATGCAATCTCATTTCTGTTACGTGTTTTGTAAACTAGAAGTTTTTGAAACATGTTACCTATGGCTATAACGCTTAATAAGCAAGCTATAAAAATAAGCCGCCTAAAATATATCATTGATCTAACTAAAACAATTATCATGACCAATGTTTTAGTATTTTTTCTTGTCCTTAATTTCTGGCCTTTTTATAGAGGAGCTCTTCTTTGCGCGACGGAATCCAGAATGAGGAAATACGTCGAGGAAACAAAATTACCGACACAACTCTTAGAATTTGCAAGTTGAAGTGACAACGGACAGTCCACACCGCTCCAAGAACCGATACCACGAACTGGAGGACGCGTAGACAGGCCTCCTATATTTTAGTCTACTGCCATTGTGCGTATCGCAGGCAACCGGTGGAGCCAAACAGCTAATTGTCAGGGGTGGACTATGTTCAGGAGCGGATGACATTCGGCTTATATTAGTAGGTATATTATGTTAATTTATTTGGCACGTCCGAGCCGCAGCCGTCTTAAAACATTTGACTATTTAAATAGTGCTCGTGAAAGAAGTGCATTAAACAATCGTATCCGAAAGTAGTAAAGAAAACCTCGATTTAAGTGAATAATTGGAACAAGGTCGACCGCCGAGCCCCGACGGCGTCCGCTGCGGCCGCAATGTCTTCCGCCACGTTTAAAATCAATAAAAACTATTGGTTCGTCGCATATCACAAAATAAAAACAATACACAATCAAAATACCACAATTAAACAATGAACCAACCTCAAGTTAACACTGTTTGCATCAATTTGTATACCGGTAAAATGCACTACGTCATATGAACAACGATAGGTAGGTACATATTATATTGAACAACTATTACCGATGCGATGAACAATGAAGGTGTATATCACAGTACTGCACCGAGACTTGTCCTGCGCGCCTTTGCAACTTTTACACTGAAGACAAGGCCGTAAGTTATTGGCTGTAAAAGTTGTGGTGTAGTGAGTTAGTATACCTATATTTATGTAAGTACGGTCTGTAATCGCGACGACCTTTTCGTTGGTGCTTTTATAATGGTTCCAATTATGCGGTGACCAGTCTGTCGCGGTGACCGACGAATTTTTTTTTTATCGCGAGACCTCACTTGTAACTTCATCAATGCAATAATTATTTACTTAGTTTAAAAAAGAATATTAATAAATATATATACTTAACACAAAAAACAGATTGAACAAAAATGAATTATTATCGATGATCATTACGTTAATGAACATACCTATGTATGTACTTACCTATGTAGAAAAAAACTTGAGAGATCTCCGCTAACGGTCGCTGTATTTTATTAGGAAACACCTCATTTTTGGCGCCGGTTAAAAAATCTGTCACTCGACGAATCTAACTACGCGACCGACGTGTAATCAAATAATATGCTCAAGTTCTGCGTAAATCTATTCAGCCAAAGAAATAGACAGCAAAAAAGGTTTTATTAAAAAGTTTGATAAATTAGACATTCTTACCGACAATCCCGGATTACAGCCCGACGTGATGGAATTCCTCCGGAACTTGGGCACGCAGATTTGCATAGAACTTTTCTCCTTGGGCGGGCCAGCGCATCCGTACTCATCGCTACGATTGTTCCTAGTCAAATTTATGTTATTCGTATTGTTGACTTTCACCAGTATATTGCAGGTTTGCGATGCGATTTGAAAAAGCCCCTCCTCTAAGTTGCGCTTGTTCTGATATTGTCGATTGAAATGCAAGTAGTCCCACCAAGAAGGCATTTTCTATGATCGAACGTGTGTAAGTTGTTAGGTACCGCGGAGAGTAGTCGCGTGTGCTCGACGCTAGAACGATTTCGGTGTGCCGCCGCCGGAGCCGCCGGCTTTATGTAAGACCGGTGTGAAAATGTGGACTTGCGCGTTAAAGTTTCGTTTTCGGCTGTGTACTGTTTATACATAAAGTCCGCGTGGTTTACGATGACATTTATGAAGACATTCAAACGTAGTTATAGTTAATATAAACAAGTAGTTACGTGGTATAGTATTGTAGGTACCAGGTACGGTCGGCCTAGAAAGTGGTTTACCAGTTTTGACAAATCTTCCTATGCAATCAAAATAACATCAAGGTTGAACATTTCTAATAATGAAAGAGATGCACAATCATGACGTATTTTTTATTATCTGAGATGCCTAACATCTGAAGTCATGGGATAAAGATGTTATTTTGACCTTTATTTTCAATGCAATAAGCTAAGATTTTCAACAAATACAACCACTAGTCTTTTTTTTCATCTTTTTAGTGAGGATTCCAATATGTAACTAAATTTAGGTGAAAACCTCTTTTTAACTGAAAAAAGAAAATATCACTGACAACAACTATCAAGATTTGTCATTTTTATTTATATGTAAATATGGATTACATTGTTATTTCTCGAATTTGCAAATGCCTCGCAATTTATCAATAGCCGAAAGAGCGAGTATAATTGCACTACTAATAATAGCCTCATATAAGTGAGATTTCTAAATGTGTCGGTAAGTTTTACCCCTGGAGGCCCGGCGCTGTTACGCGCATATATCATGTTTTTGTTTATATCTTATCGCGCGCCGCGATCTCAAGTTTCAAACCACTTACGAATGTTATGTAATTTGAACCACTTATCCGATTTGTGTTCTGTAAACTGTGTTCTATTTATAAAACTATTAGCTACGTACTATACCCTTTGTTTGAGTTATAAATATCGATTTTTTAAAGTAAAAGGTCAAAATTGATGAATTTTTGGCAATGTTGATTTTACCTATTTTTGATCTCGATTTTGAGGATAGAATATTGACCCAGGCACTAATAAAGATCCATTCTTTGCATCCAAACTCCTTTTCATACAGGTTTTAAACAAAACACTACCAAAAAAAAAACAATGAACTCAAAATTTTTTACAACTGCCGTCATCGCGCGTCATGACGTCATATTATGAAAAAAATTCCTTTGTTAGATTGGATTTTATGGCTTTAACTTTGAGTTATTATCGTTACGATGTAACTACGATGTATTTACAACAACTACATTACAAGTAATACCGAAAATATTCCAAAAGTAAACAAACAAACAAAGTATCACCCGGGTCAGATTTCAGTTCGAAAATATCCACTTTTTTGATAAAATACGGACTATCTAACATCTACACTGGTTTATTATTACGTTATAACAATAAACATACCTAATTATAATCACTTTACCTGAAATAAATACTGTTTACATTAAAAAAATAAACATTCACTGACCGCCAAATAAACATTCACTGACAGGTACCGCCCACTTTTTTCTTTTTTTTGCCAGCTGAATTCATGAATTAAAAAGTGACAATGACAAGTGACTGATGGCTTTATAAAATCGGAGACACAGTCCTTTAAGCATAGATCTCAGAGTAACCAAACATGGAGACAGTTAAACCGGTAAAAAACCGGTATCAAAACGTGTCCGCACCCTTGGTGCATATAGCACCAACGGTCTCTGACGGAATAGCGAGTTTGCGTTATAATGATGCGGAGCGCACCAACGAGCCTCCAGGGGTTAAGTTCACCGTGGCCTTAGTATAAACATTATACATTTTCTATTTTTTCTATAAGCATTTACTTAGTTAATCTTTAATTTTAGATACAAGTTGTTCGTCGTTGGATTACACGTGATGGCGAAGAAGGAAAATTAAATGATCTTCGTCGAAGCGGCCGCTTCGACGAAAAGAAAATATTGGTAAAATATAAGAAAATGAAATATAAGAAAATAATGGTTTCACACCGACTGAACATTTTGCCGAAATGTTTAATGTTTACTTGGGTTTGCATTACAGGCATTATGCAAAAAAAAAATACATATGACTGACGCTCATAAAATTGCTTGACTGAATTTGGCTAGAGAACACTTGAATTTTGATTGGAATAACACTGAGTTCTGTGTCCAACCGCTACGAAAGAACGAAGGAAGCTCTGAAACGAAACTGTAATGAGATATGGGAGGAAACCCGCGGATCTGATGTCTGTTTAAGGCTTGTGGGTTCAATGGGTGACCGTCTCCAAGCTGACATAGACGCAAATGGCGGTTATACGAGTTATTATTATGACTATTTTAGATTTTTGCATTTTTAACCGACTTCAAAAAAGGAGGAGGTTCTCAATTCGTCTGTATATATATATATTTTTTTTTTTATTTATGTTCGCGCATAACTCTGGCAATTATTAACCGATTTGAAAAAATCTTTCTTCCATCCATTCTTCAATCCATTGATTGGGTCCCATAAAAAAATTATTGCTTAGTAATAAGTAGTTCCTAAAAAAACAAGAATGGTGACTGCGCACTGAGAGTTGCAAGAAAGCCTATATAGATGACGTTTTAGTCGCTCGGACTCGCTCGGTCGCACAAAAATGGTCATAACTCTGGCAAATATTTACCAATTTCAATGATTCTTTTTTTATTCGAAAGAAGAAACCACTGTATTGAATCTGTATGAATTTTATTACAACCGGATAAGAACTTCCTGGAGGACCATGAACGACGTGGAGGAATTTATCTGGTAAAAACCATAAAACTGATGTTCTCCATTACATTGCTCTGACAATTATGAACCGATTTCGATGATTTTTTTATTTTATTCGAGAGAGTAAACTACTATGATGTTTCCATGCAAATTTCATTACGACCGGATATTATTTTCTGAAGAAACATGAATTATGTAAAACTATGTAGACGATAATGTGATCATAACCTACCTAGATAATTTTACGGTTTTCGATGGTTCAATCTTTATATATGAAAATATCACTAAAAAGTTTAAAATAAAATCTTTTTAAAAAAAAATTGAACCGACTTCAATATCACTGAAAAGTATAAAATAATTTAAATATTATTGAAGTTGGAGCCAAATATACACAGCAGGTACGCTAACACCAACTTCAATAATATTTAAATTATTTTATACTTTTCAGTGATATTGAAGTCGGTTCAATTTTTTTTTAAAAAGATTTTATTTAATTGAAAGTTTCTATTAAATTTCTTCCATTTACCAGCAACTAGTTCGTTCTCAATTTTTATAAGTTATGTTATTTATTAATTGTATTGTATTGCTTTATTGTATTTAATATAGATAGGTATACCTAATTGTATTTTTATTTTATTACTGATATAGTTGTTTTTGGAAAGACTCGTATTCTTCTTTTACTCTTATCCCTATTAATACATACTTTAGTATTATAAATGTAAAAGTGTGTTAGGTTGTTTGTCC
Source organism: Furcula furcula (assembly GCA_911728495.1). Lineage (NCBI taxonomy): Eukaryota > Metazoa > Arthropoda > Insecta > Lepidoptera > Notodontidae > Furcula > Furcula furcula. The sequence goes on from OU452253.1 coordinate 20,128,711, forward strand.
ACCTTTCACGACTGAACCACTGAACCGATTTTGATGAAATTTGGTTTAAATATTGTTTGAACTTCGGAGAAGGACATAGCTTACCTTTTGGTGCTATAACCGACATTCATATGGGTGGAGCTGCGAGCGAAAGCTAGTTATTATATACCTATTATACATCAAAATGCTACCTACTATACCTCTACTACCTTTTTACTAATAATAATATAGATATAATATGATAAAGAGCACTATTTGCAAGAAAATTAGGATTATTTCAATCTAACCTCTTGATATAAGCTAAGCTGATAAATAGAAATGTATGACGAAATTTGGCTCAAAATTCGCCTTGCACCGTATAAATAATTTTTAGACAAATGTGAGGGTTACCTATCAGTCAGATGCTACAATTTAAACTAGGAACACAAGGCAAAGTGTTGACGTTTCTACAATCCATGATAGAGCAGTATGAATAATTGCAAGGGAAAATCAACCTTGTTGTTTTATAATATGCTGAACTTCAACCGTAGGGTGGTAAACCATATTTTTGGCTGACGGTACAGGCCGTTGCTTAAGTTTTTAAGTCGCTTTAAATCATAACGCGTTTAGTCATCAATTAAGTACCTATTTTATATTGCCTGTTTGAATTTGTCATGGCTCTAAATAATAAATATAAATTCGTAAATTCGGCCACTATTATTTTTATTTATTACTTATTTTATTTTATTTATTTTAAAGAAAGCTTACAGACAAATATCCAATTGGATTGCAGATTAGATAAATATGTTGCTAATTACAAAGCTTACACAAATACGTAAATAATTTGCACAACAGTATTATCTATTGTTAAGTAAGTATATGATACGTACAAAATATTCAAATAATCTTAGACTGCAGTTTGCTTGCTACTGGCTACGGTCATTTAGAAAGAATTCATCATTATTTTATTTTTTTATTACACTGGGCCTTGTACAAAACAGATCTAAATCAAGTGTTGATGATAAACTATTGAAGCTAGTAGCACTACGCACTAAAAAAGCGTTTTTCCACCTTATAATGTAGTCAGTGGTAAGTAGGTACAGTCAATAATGGTCGTTGTCTGAGGCCCAATTGGTTCGTGCGGGTTTTAACATTTAGCCCAGTCATATTAGGGTTTCACCTCGGAATGAAAGATAATAAGCTGTAAATTGGTATAAACCTTTGTTTTGTCGTTCTAAATGTTGTCTCAAAAGTCACAAGTGCTATCGTGTCCGCGTCTTAAGATATTCAAGGTCAAAGCTCGTAAAAATCGGTTTTTCATGAATATCTCGCTTTCTATTGCTTAAATGAGATTTGCACTTAGTAGAAAGTTGTAGAGTATAAAATTCTCTACAACTTTTGTTTAAACTTTTTTTTCATACGATCAACCGTTTTTGCGGTAGACCGCGAAGAGTGCGCCGCGTACAGTCATATATGGCCTACTGCAAGGTCAAGCGTGAGTTACGGTTATCAGTACGTTGTATAAAGTTAATTATTTACTAAAAAAAATATAATTATTAAACAATGCCCATTATTTATGTACTAATTATTAATTATTTATATTTAATTAAAATAAGTGATAAATAAGTGGTAATAAGTGGGTAGTAGTTTGATTTCAATTTGTAATATTCGCGTAAGTAAAAGACAACATTATGTAAAATAAGTGACTTAATTATTTATATTTAACTATAGTATATTATTAATTTTGAATTATATATAAGGAAGTAGGGTGATGTGGTAGCCAATGAACCACCAAAAGTTTTAAGAGCTGTATCACTATTTCTATGAGAGATTGTACAAATATTTTTAGTCTGGGGCCCAGGTAAATTAATTAACTTTCATTATGAATACTTCAATTTGGTTTATATTTAATACAATCGTGCTACGGAGGTTTTTTTAAAATAATGGTAAATGGTTCCATGCGTGCACCCACTGGTATACAATGAACCGGGGGGATTGTAGCCAATGAACCATATAGTACACAATGAATAATTGTCCTAAATATATCTAATTTATGCTTACATATATTTTTTTTTTATTCTACCAAGGTGGCAAGCAAGCATACGGCCCGCCTGATGGTAAGCAGCCACCGTAGCCTATAGACGCTAGCAACACCAGAAGAATCACTAGCGCGTTGCCGACCCTTATGACATTAGATGTTAAGTCTTTGTGTCCGTAAATTTATACCAAATAAAACAAAAAATCATGTTTTAATTTTATTAGGCTTATATTTCAAAACATAGCGACGTAGCGTAGGTAAGGCAAATTTGCCTCTTTTGCGGCTTTTCGGAGGCTCAGTCCCTTAAGATGAAGGTCAACCGTTTTTTACTTCGTCTGGAGTGTGAGCACCTTTTTTTCGAAACTCTGCCTTCTGTGTTTCGCCCCATACTGAAAATAATAACATAGGTACCTAATGTTTTTTATAACAATTTAAGAATGCTATTAGGTACCTGAAAAGTCTAGTACTCACTCAGTGAACCAGATGCAGTACTCAATGAACCATGGTTCATTGACTACTTCGATCAAATGGTTCAATGAAAACCACCCGCCTCTCCTCCAATTTGAGGTTGGATTACTTTTGATAGAAATACACTATGCTCACAAATTATATTGGCAAACAAGCATAAGAACATCATCAACAGATTAAAACTATGAATGACATAAAATAACCACAAAAAAAAAGTTAGTAACAAAAATGAACTCACATTTTTTTCTTCGTTTTTGTAGCCGAAAACAGTCTGACGAGTCTAACGTGGCCACTCCTTACAACAAAGGGCCGTCGACTAAGTAGGAAAGCTTTGATCGGCGAAACGGTTCGAACGCGTCAAATTGTACAATCTGGCAACGTCGCGTTTGGTCTGTACCAACTATTTTCATAGGGTACTCCTGGTTCATTGGCTACCACACCACCCTATACATATATTTATTTATCATTAATAATACCAGCCCTTGTTTATGTCCCACTGCTGGGCACGGGCCTCCCTTCAAGATGAAGGGGCTTAGGCCATAGTCCACCACGGCCTCACGAGGGCACTTACATATTGACAATTTTTTAAAACTACCACCGGATCACAACGCGGCCTCTACTGAGAAGATCCGGCAAGAAACTCAGATTGAGTACGTCCAATTAAAATAACAAGCAAATCAATATCTTCTCCTATGATGACGGCAGTCTTTTGATGTTCTGATAATGCAATAGCTGTCTCGATGATGAGAACATCAGCATCATCTCTGGCTTATTTTGTTGTGATATTAACAGTTTTGAATTTTTCAATAAGCACATCGGTAATTTTTTTTTATTAGACTGATTTGATAAAAAAAAACTACAACGTACTGATAACCGTAACTCACGCTTGACCTTGCAGTAGGCCATATATGACTGTACGCGGCGCACGCTTCGCGGTCTACCGCAAAAACGGTTGATCGTATGAAAAAAAAGTGCAAACAAAAGCTGTAGAGAATTTTATACTCTACAACTTTCTACTAAGTGCAAATCTCATTTAAGCAATAGAAAGCGAGATATTCATGAAAAACCGATTTTTACGACCTTTGACCTTGAATATCTTAAGACGCGGACACGATAGCACTTGTGACTTTTGAGACAACATTTAGAACGACAAAACAAAGGTTTGTACCAATTTACAGCTTATTATCTTTCATTCCGAGGTTGACCCCATTTTTTACCTAAAATGACTGGGCTAATTAGCAAGAAGTTCAGGACTATCAATAGTGCCATTTGCTGTCTTTACTAAGTAACAAACATCATTTGTTTTGCGTCTGATTTCTAATGGTAGGAAATGGTACCGTAGACATCGATCCTCGTAATCAGCTGAAAATTGTTGTGATAATTTATTTAATTATGCTTAATTTTTTGTTTGTTGTTACGTTGTGTGTGCGTAATTTTTTGTTTGTTGTACTTACGTACTTACCTTTATGTTAAAAAAAAAACTAAAACAACAGTTAGGGTATCAACGGTATCAAATGAAATGTGTTAACGAGAGGAGTTGGAATATATAGTTATGTGTAAGTATATGTTTTATGTAGGTAAGTATAACGTAATTTAAGACATCTTTTTGTTCGCAGTCGGGCTTTTGTCCTTTTAGGTACAATTTATACTTGTTAGAATGGAGTTCTTTATTTATTATTTAAAAACTGTTTCTTGCTGTAATATTATGAGATTGGCACCGGTTTCAATGATAATTTAGATGTTAAAAGTGCACTGTTGCGATCGAGGCAATTCTTAATAAAACTTGACTCGATTGCTGACCTAATATATCGATTCCCAGGGCAGCTAAATATATTTAAATAAAAGTTTGCTATAAAATTCATGATACCTATCATTTTATTCGTCTGTACATTCCGCAGGGAGATTAAAAATGCACGCATCGTTCAGGTATAAACTCATGGTGGTCACATTAGGGAATACGTAACTGAAAATATTATCTAAGGCACGCGACCGTAAAACCAACACTCATGAAAAATAAAGTAAGTAGGTAAATTAGATGTAGGTAAAGACAAATTTCATACATATTTTGTTTTGATAACATTACGGTACGGTACGGTACCTGACTAGCATGACGAATGCCGATGCAAGTTTAATATTGTCACATATTTCAGGTGACTTAATTTTTAATTAACTAACTCACAAGCTCTGTTTAACTAAATTGCGAGCGAAAAAACTAAAACATCAAAATGGCGAGCGAGAGTTTAAAAAATCTATCAGCTTTCTTCAAGTCTACTTACGTATTTTTATGGTAGGTACGTAACACACATTTTATATCAGCGCCTCTGGCGGTAACTGTGGGAAACGTAAAATAGGAGTATACCTTAGGAATACATCGAAATAAACTAGCTAGCTAGCATTCATAGGTTTTGTATTAAATCCTCTGCTGAGACGGGTAAGTATAATAATAATATTCTCGTAGCTGACGTCCACAACGGCCAATCTTTCATAAGAACGGTACTCGGAGACAATATATAGCTTTCGTAGACAGGCACAAGTTGGGTACAAGTGCACTCACTCTCTCTTCCTTTAGGTACTCTCACAATCCGATGGGACAGATGAACGACACGACCGGACTCTCATCCGACGCCGGATCATCTTACTTTCCAGAAAATCAGGTGATCGGCCTGCATTGAGATAGCCAGTAAGGTACCTACAACTACACAAACGTTACTCCCGGCGGGATTTGAAGCCGCGACCATCGGTTTGCAAAGGGTTTCCCGCCGCGCCACGGGGGCTTTCGGTTACGCGCGTGAGTACCTACGGTGTTTACAACAAAGACCAATTTAAGCCATACTACTAGCACAGTATATAAACTAATATATATTGGTTTATAGACTGTGCTACTAGCGATATTACTGGTAGTTTTCCCCCATTTAATACACACCAGCGCCTCTAGCTGTAAATATCATCATCATTAGCACCACCACATTAGTCCTCTGATGAACAAAGGCCCTTAGAAGGGAGGGGTTGCCATAATCCCCACGCCTGGGGATCGCAGTATCTATAAATCTATATCTATACATATTATAAAACAAAGTCGCACCCGCTGTCTGTATGTCCATATGTATGCTTAGATCTTTAAAACTACGCAACGGATTTTGATGCGGTTTTTCTTAATAGATAGAGTGATTCAAGATGAAGGTTTATATGTATAATCCATGCATAATATAGTAGAGAAACACTGATAATTTTAGAGGTTTCTAATTTGATGTCCTGGCTACGTAACATCAGAGAATGGACCGGAATCAAATCTGTAGAACAGCTATTCAGACTAGCCATGGATAAAGTGAAGTTTCGGAATCTAACCGCCAACCATCAGTAATGGAGAGGCACTTAAAGAAGAAGAATGTGATGTCGTAAATAAACACATTTTTTGCGCTTACATTGCAAACGCTGGCTTAACCCTACGAGATACACACCTTAACAAGGTCTACAAAAAAGTCTGCAAATGCGATGATGCGATTTTAAGCAATACAGCATAATCCTTATCCAATTAAGTATAAATACATTTATTTTTTATTATTTACCACCAGTGCGAAGCCAGGGGCGGGCCGCTAGTAGGTTATTAATCCAAAAGAAAGAAGTTGCTGCCAGTCTTCTTGTTCTCGCTTAGTCGCCTCTTACGACACCCAACGAGAGGAGATGGGAGGAGACAGTTTAATTGATTTCGTTAACTATCAAAACCCATACTAGACCCACCGTTCACAAGTGAAGGATTATGCGTTTTCCGCTGGTGACCACTGTAGATCCTGGCTTACAGGAGTCACAGTGGTAAGAATGAGTGGTGGATTAGTCCCATTAAAAAAAAACACAGTTTTATATTTGTACCTATACACCTACATATTTAAACCAAATATTAGTGGTGAAATAAAAATTAATTGTAATGTGTATGAATTCTTTTAATAAATGAAAAAGTTTCATTTTCACTTGATTATGTTCTTTAAAATTACGGTTCATTTAAAATATCCTTCATGTCAACATCATCAGACAATGACTCTGTGTCCTCAGGCTCATCTAACAAAGCTTGTAATTGATGTATCGAAGTAACCAATACATGAAACTGTTTCTTCCGCAAAGCTAAACGGCTTTCTAGTTGTTGTTTTGTTGATTCCAAGCCCGATAGTTCTGTTTTTAAAGTACTCAGTCGGTCTAAAGTTTCTTTACGGTCTGGTTGTTCACTTATCACCTTAGCCAGTACATCATATTCAATACGATTTTTCCGTACTGTTTTTGCTTGGGCAAGGTCAGCTTTACTTTTTTCTATATTGTCTTTTGCCACTTCTATCCCCTTTTCTAACACTTTGGAGAGTGCTTCATAGCTCTTTAGCTCTGCTGCCATCATTTCGGAGCCCAGTTGTGACTTTGTGACAGCAAATTCACATTGGGCAAGTTGAGCAAGCATCCGATCGTGGGTTGACTTACTAAAACAAAAAAAAACAATTTTGTTGTACTCCAAACATTTTGAGAACAGAAAAAAAGATATTATAGTAGTCGCACAATCCGGCAAGGCAATAGTCTGGCACTGACACCCTCAGTCAGTACCTCCCTACTCCTGCACCGAGCTTGCATTTTGGAATCAGTACTTTATGACTATTATGTATGCACACTCCAAACCTAATTTAAGATTAATCAGACTACTTTCCACTGTTGTTTTTGATTAAGTGTTGTTAAAAATATGTACGTTATTTTAAAAGGTAGGTATCACGATGCTTCGATGTGAACAGCAATGTAATATAGGTGGTATAATTACTGGGCTCAAGGGAATTAATAACTAATGTTACAGGTGAAGAGCTACAGCTGCAGCTCTCTATAGACAGGCGTGTCGCGTACCATGAGGCAAGCCCTGTTTGTATTGTCACTAAGCCGATTAATAGAAAAACAAATATAATAACCTCTCATCAGGTTTTTCATCAGTACTGTTACACCACTTTATCAATGTTTTCAGCAGCACATTCAATCTCCTATCGTCTCCAGTGCCATCCCCATCTATCAACAGCCTTCTACGAATAACATCCTCTGTAAAATGAATATCAATAATTAAAACCGGGGTGTCCGACTGTCGTCTGTCTAATTTTATTTTTTAAATTATAATAAATTACCATCGCCCATATTTATTTCACAGTTACTTTTACTACGGTAAGAGTACTAGACAATACATTAATTTCTTGTACAAGTGGGTAACGTTTTATTAACAATATTTGATAATTTCTAACCTAAATACAAATATAGTGATCTGTGTTTCTAACCTAACTTATGAAAACAAAACACAAAACAAACAAACCGTCTTTCTCTAAGAAACTAAGAAACAAACAAACAAAACAAGTCAGTCAGCCAGCTTGTCGGCTGAGTCTATTTTAATGATTAACAGTGTTGCCAGCAGACAATTTAAGAAAGGGCCGAAAGCAGTGCTGGCAGGGGCCGATTTTAGGCAGTAAAGGCCGAAGTACGACTTTCCATTTGACGTCCGTCGAATTGAGGGGTGGGAAGGGGTTTAGGGGAGGCGTGGGGAGGTGTACTACCCCCTCCCCTCAAAAAGGAAAAGTTGCAGAGCTCCCTCATTTTCGAGATTTTTAAGTTTTTGTTTTGAGGAAATTTTCCTCATTTTATGAATTAAAATTAATAATATGCGTAAATACCAAGGGGGTCCTCCCTTGTTTGTTGGTTTGGGGGGGGGGGGGGGAACTTAGAGGAGATACCACTGGAGATTGCATGATGCGCTAACCCCTCTGCCTAATTTTGTTCATATGGTCAGGTTATTCTTTATTTGTGTGCGTATCTTTTTGAATGTGTTGAGAGTTTATTATAGTGTGGGTATGCGTGAAATTGTATCTGTGTGTGTTTACTTCACCTCCCGCACCCCGCAAAAGTGCCACGAAATTTTTTTTCGGCGAATCGACGCTATACTAGCTCCATTCTAATTACTCTGAGGGGGGAAGGAGGGAGCCCTCACCACAGATTAGATACTAGTAGCTAGCTACAGATGCGACAGCTACTTTTGGGCTGTGTTTGTCATTGTTCCGTTTTGGCGCTACAATCGCACTGTTTGACATTTGCCGGTTACACATACAAAGTAATATACGCATTGCGTATGTGTGTGTGTACTGTACGTAGAATGTTTATAGATATGTATATAAGTAGTGATTAGAAGAAACTATCGATATCGACTACTAGTGATGTTCCATTTTGACGATAGTCTCTTACATGGGACATAATTTTTAAATTTTGTTTGTAATGAAACGAACTTTACTGTGTCAGTGATTTATTTACTTAGGCATCGTTTTCTTAATCTAAATCTTTTATATTTATCAAGGGCCCGTTTTTGGGGCTCTCCCATTTTAGCTATATACTTAGCCTCCACATCACCTTTTAATATTTTATTTATTATATTGCACCAATTATGCACTTGTAATCGAATTAAAACTTGTATAAACAAATTCTTTACTTCATTATTATGTTTAGAGCACCCTAACCAAGAAAACCTCATTGTGCTCAATATTTTTCTCACCAAGTTGCTTTTGATATTATTTTTATAGCAATTATCATTTAAATAATTATGCACTAATTGAGCTACGTCCCTGTATAAGATTAAAAGTCTTTCAGTAGGATATGATAAATTATTATTTTTCAAAGTTTTGTATTCCCTAAATTGTATATAAGTGTGAACTTTTTCTACCGAGCTACTTGTGTACGTTTTCAAGCATGAGTTGCACCTTATGGACTTTGATATTTTTCTGCATATGTACCCAGCAGTGTAAGCTGAGCAATGCACTTTAATTTTTTCCATCACCACCTGATCGACTGTTAATTTTTCCCTTGGGTAATCTTGTGAAGAGGATGGAGGTGAACTTGTGTAATTTTCCTTATTTTCGTTATCAGTTTTAAAAAGAAAACCGACATCTAATATGGTTTCCCCATTATCCTCTTCACAATTTGAAAATTTTGAATGAGGACTAAGCACATTAGACAACATTAATGATTTGAATGCATAAATAAATGTGTTTGCATCTGGATTAATATTTCTGTAATTGAGGGCCCTTATACGACCGAAAAAATTTTCAAGTGGATCTTGATTTATAAGCCTGGGATAAAAATAGTCCACACTATATTTGTCAAATAATAATTTAGATATTCTAATAAAACTTTCAAGACTTGTAATCCAGCCTTGCAGGGATGGCACTCGTACGAGTCTAGGTTTTCCTGATTGTAGTGCAAGTTTACTACATTTGTCTAGAAAATGTATATTTTTAATCTTTTGAATAGCTTCTGCCCAGAATAAATGATGTGGTGTATTTTTCTTCACAGCTCGTCTTAGTTTCCCTCTTTTTGAACCACCAGGATAGCCATTGACACTATCAAACAAAGTGTCGAAAAATTCAACAACTTCTGCTGTTGTGCCCATGGTGTTTTCTGATTCATTATTCCGTAGATTATCTGAAAATGATATTGGGTATATTTATATCAACATCACATGATAATTTAATACTAGGTGCTATTATATTTATCATTAGGATGATGTAGTAGTACCTATATTCAGTCTATTTTCGTATTTAAATTATAAACATTTTTACAATTAACGTTAATCATTTAAAAACAAATTGTTGAAAGGCCAAATACCTAATTAATACTATGAAAATACAAATGCTCAGGATGTATGTTAGAAGATGCAGTAACTAGTTTATAACTATTTTTAATGCTAGTATTGTTTATGTTCCAAATAAATAGAATATTAATTATTTACCCTACTTTACTTAGGGTATTTATCTATACTTATAATAAAACTGTAATAGGTCCAATTCTGTACATTGAAGATATTTTGAAAATTATATTTGGAGGGCATTCTATAACCGATACTGAGGCCGAAAATGTAATTTTTTTAATTTTTGTCTGTCTGTCGGTCTGTCTGTCTGTCTGTATCACGGCTGCGCATCACGCCGAAACTACTGAATGGATTCAAATGAAACTTGGCATGATTTGAGATCTTACTACGAGGTAGGACATAGGATACTTTTTATCCCGTAATCTAGCACGGTTCTTTTGGGAGAGGGGATTAAAGTCAAAATGGGTACTTGGTTATACGCTTGGTCCGATTTTATCAATTTTTCTTTATAATATAATAAATATTAGTAAGGGAACACTCATAGAGAGTTGTTATCAAGGTATTGTAATCGATCGGGTTAAGCAACGTTAGGTAAGGTCATTAAATAGATGGGTGACCGTTTAACGCCATTTGAACAAAACGGGTCCGTGCTTCGGAGAGCAAGTAAAAAGTGGGTCCCAGTTTTTAACCGACTATAAAAAAGGGAAGTTATGTATTCGATGCGAAGGTCTGTTATTAAAAGTTTAGTTAACGTAAAAATAGCGCAGGCGGAGCTGCGTGGGTTATTTAAATAAAGTTATATTTAAACATGATACTTTTAAAAACGCATACTCACTAAGTGCATTAGTGTATTTCAGCATTGCAGCAGTTCGGTTGCTTAGTACTTGAGCAGCAACACTGACTTTCATTTTTTTTACTTTCTTGGGATCTACAAAAGTCAAAAGTCAAAAGTCAAAAATAGTTTATTTCAAATAGGCTTAACGCTAGCACTTTTGAAAGGTCATGTATTTTTTTTTTTTAAAAAAGCTACCACCGGATCACAACGCGGCCTCAACTGAGAAGATCCGGCAAGAAACTCAGCGGGCTTGTCATTTTATCACTTTTTTTTTTTTTAAACAGTGTGTCATGTTACAGTTAGATCAGAGCGACAGTGTGTCTTGCCGTTCAAAAGATCAAATAATACAGGGAAAAAAAATAATAAAATACGACGAAAATAGGTACAACAAACTAAAAAGCCAAAGGGATAGTAGTCGGACCAGTCCCCCCAAGCAGCACCCGCGCACGAGTTGACTCGAGCAGCAGCCATCACTCCCCTCAACCATATTGGAGGGAAGGGGGTGACCCGCCACACGAAGCCGCCACAAGCAAAGACCTTTCGATGGCGAGCATGACCAATCTAATATCACAGTGGCACACGTCTAACATTTAACTTCTGCTGTTAAGCAGTGCCTCGTCAGGCAAGACACAAAGCACTTTAACATATTATTGATGTCATCAATTAATTGACTAGTGCAGCAGCCATACATGGTGGGCTGTCAATTTCGGCAAGGCTCTTGTGTGCCCTAATTTACTATCAATATCATAAATATATTCAATATCTTTCCATTTTGCAGTGCTTCCATTCCAAATGATATCTTTGGTTAAAAAATTATTTCTTAACCCTTTCAGAAGATGTGGTGGGTCATAAAATAAACTTAAATCATGTCCAGCAATATTAATTGATCCATCTGAAAAAAAAAGTTTACTTAATACTGTTATTATAAAAAAGCTTTGTTCTAAAGTAATTAAAAACTCGGGGCCCGTTGGCTCGAATCGTATCAACAAAAAACCGCGCAAAAAAAATAGGCCCGCGCTCCAAAGGGTTAAAACCATAATTTACTAACCATCATGAACACCTTTTAGATTCCTTAAATGAATGGTATCTTCTCTAAATTGCCTCATTGCTGTACGAAATGTGGACCCTTGGTCACAAACAAGACCCAAGCGAATTAACCCAGTTAGAGCTACTTGTGATACTATTTGTTTTAATATATTTTGTAGCTCAGCTGATGAGACTGTGCCTTCACAGAAATAATATGCAATGCTCTGTCGCCAAGGAGAACATATTCCCCTAATCATAAAAACCAAAGCATGGTCGCAATAACGCATTTTTCTTTCTCCAGCTACGTCCACAAATCCGTGAATTTTTTCTTTCTTTTCATTAAAAGTTAAATGAGGAGTCAATGCAACCTCATCAAATACTATAGTGCACAGTTTTTGTTGCACATCCCAATTTTTGCAACTGTGAGCAATATAGTCAAATATTTTATGATTTAATCCTGGTTCCATTGAAACCTTTTCAGATAAGCGCAGCAAAGTCCTCTTGTTAGGTAAGGCAAACATTTTTTCTAATAATTTATATCCTTTGGGACTTTGTTTCATGAGGAGCAATGCCATTAATTTTTCTTCAACAGTAAACCTTCTGGCCATTTTAGGTTTACCCACTTGTTTACACTGCATTAACAAAAATGTTTTTGCTTGTTTATTTAATAAACTAAATTTGTCCAACAGTTCACTCTTATTTAATAGAGTTTGTGCTTCAGTTAGCCTTTGTGAGGCTGAGTCATGCAAACTATCTGCTGTTATATTTAAAACTTGTTTTATAAACTTCCTTTTCTTTGATCCAAGCCTCTTAATTGAGGGACCTGAAAAGAAATATAAACCTTGTTAAAGTCATAACACTCATTATAAAGATAAACACAAAACCAACATTAGGATAAGAAATAGGAGAGGTTGATCCTTTTGCTTTTCTTATTTTGGGAAAAAGAGCTGGTTTTTACTCAGTATCACTGATTAATTTTCTAAAATTGTATATAAGGCTACATTTATCACACCTACATAGTCTTCGTGGCGCAGCTGCAAACCAGAGATTCTGAATTAAAATTGTGTTGTTGTTCCTTACAGGCTATGACAAAGTAGGCCAACCAACTGATTGTCTGGAAAGTAAGATGATCTACGCATTGCATGGGCATATAAAGTCTGCCTGCACTTGATCTCTCCCCAGTGGTGTCGGTCTTCCATTCCATCGGATTGTGAGAGTAAAGGAACAGAGTGCACTTATGCATTATAATATCTCCAATATAGTTGACTGATCTTGTGAAATTTTTGCTGCCGTGGTTGTATAAGCCAGGAGGACATATTTTTTGTTATCATAACTACCTTTTTGCTCTTGAGATTGAGATTGTTCTGTTCTTTGCATGGTGTCAGGCATTATTTCTATATTAACCCCTATGCCTGAACATGAAGGCTGTTCCAATATTACATCTGAAACATATAATTATGGTATATTATTCTGAATTAATAGATGGGCCCATGGGGCTAGTGGTTAGACACCCTGGCTACTATCCACGCAATAGGTGATGGGTTCAATTCCTACCATGTGTCTGGGTGTTATTTATCTATATTTTATCACCTGCATGGGGAGACTGGTCCCACTACTATCGCTGATGCTGATCCAATTGTAACAACACAAACACTGTTTAAAAATGACAAGCCCACTGAGTTTCTTGCCGGATCATCTCAGTTGAGGCTGCGTTGTGATCCGGTGGTAGCTTTTAAAAGAAATTGACCATTCAAAAGTGCTAGCGTTAAGCCTATTTACAATAAAAAAAATGAATTTGAGTGTGATGGGTTTTGTTACTTTGACTTGTCCTGTCATGACAAAATTCATAGGGAATCACTATAATGGTTTACTCATTCTAATAATAAAAACAAAATCTTCCATTATTTTTAGTTGGGTAAAATACACACCTGCCTCTGCAGTCACTAATGATGATTCTATAGCAATACTCTCATCTTGTTTTTTGGAGTAATTATGCTCCAAACGATTTGTTTCTAAAAAAAAATATACATATTAACATCAAGAAATACAATAACACAATTAGTACATAAGTGTATCAGTATTTTGTGCTGTTCACACATATGTTTACCTCTACCTGGCATAAGGCAGGCAATCATTTAGCCTAACTATTAGATATTATAGTAACCAATTAGGGATTTAATATACACACCAAACTTTAATATTGCTGGCTCAGGTCCAATAACATCCTCCTCATCTTGCTCTTTGGTGTAATTGTGTTCAATTTTGACATTCCATTCTGAAACATTGTATTTTTATTTTTAGAATACTTAAGCTAAAGAACCTGAATGATTTCTTTTTTTTTCTACTGGGACAATCCAAACACATTCATCAGATCCCAAACTAGGCAGAGTCAGTAAGTACTATGACAACCAACAAACTGATATAAATATTTATATAGATAAAGATAAGGTTTAGACACAAGGTGAGAATCGAACCCACAGCCTATTGGGTGGTGGCCGGTTGTCTAACTACTGGACAATGGTCCCATAAATTTCTTAGGTATAATGTTCAGCTGCTCTGTTACAGAACGCTTATGAATGCTGTATGTTTCTATCAGCTGTACATGAACATTATACATAAGAACATAATGGGACCATTGTCTAGTATGTATTTACACTGGAGTTTGAAGATTATTGTAAATGTAAGTTATTTGTTACTACATATTTATTTATTTGTAGTTCAAACACATACACTTGCAATGGGAACGCTGATCGCTACTATAGTATTATAAGAATACTGTATTATATATTATAGTGTAGTATATTAGCGAGAAGCCGGACGGAGGCATAAAACCGAACCGCATAAAACCAGAGGAAGCAGGTTTAATTTCTGTAGGGAGCAACCAATTTGTTTTAGTTATTCCTTACTGGCTAGGGCCGATCCACTGATTGTCTGAAAAGTAAGATGATCCATACGTTGGATTGGCATATAAAATAGATCCTGCGCCTGCAGTTGGTCTTTTATCCCACCGAATTGTGAGTAAAGGACAAGAGTGCACCTGTGCCTGCACAAGCATTTGTGCAGTATAATATCTACTGCATAGATGTTTAATAATGTTAAAAAAATAGACCACGATGGTTTAATACGATCTGGGAAACATTAAGTATTCACAATAATATAGTGAAATAATAACTCACCTGATGTACTAAGAGGTGCACCGTGGGCTATTTCTTTACTGGTAAGCAGATAAGGGTAGGAAAACCGAAGTCTTCGGCCTTCACCGTCGAACTGATTACTATCAAAATGTTTTTCACACACACGTTTTCTTAGTAGCTGTTCTTTAGTAAGTCCAATGAGGAGGGAGTTTGTGGGCACTAGGTAAGATAGCCAAACATTGCGAAGCTTATCGTTCTTGGGTAAACAAAAAAGCCGGTGGCTTTTACTTGTTGCATTGCAACCACCAACGCAACATTTATATTGGGTTCCCATGACGAAAGTAACACTATCACCTGCACAATCGGTAAATAACGGAGGAGAATTTGCGTCTCAAGGATCTCAACTCGGCAAAATGCAAGGAAATTCACAAGAAACAAACAAAACGCTCAACTCGGCTATAACACAATGACAAGTCGATAAAGTATGGTATGGCGTACTCAGAGCCGGACCGCGCTTGGCCACGTGACCAAAATGGCGTCCAAGATGGCTGTTCTTATTGCGACATTAGCGCCAAAACGGAACATTTGGAACTAATGCTGTCACTGGCCTGGCCCTCACCATCAGAAACGGTACTAGAAATCGGAAAAAATCAATGTAAAATATTTTTTTTTCCAAAATTTTCGTTTTTCTGTTTTACAAGAGCCCATCCTTCATCTTTAATTTTGTTTTGAACGTATGACTTCTGTCTATTTCTTTTTATTCTAAAGTACTATGCTTTTACAATAGGAATTGGTCAAACGAACCTCAGACACCGAATCAATGATTTCGATGGATTGGCTGTCGGAGGCTTAAAGGCCGATGAAGGGCCGATGGCAGTCAAAGGCCGACATAGTTTCGAAAAGGCCGAGAATCGGCCCCCCAGGGGCGATCTGATTAATTGAAACATAGAGAAAAGCAAGGGGTTGCAATCATTTGACAAATTTCACCCTAAACTCAAATCAGAATACCCATAAATGCCCACAAGAAAAAACATTTTCATTCATCGATATAAATAATATTTAAACTAGATAAACATTCACGAACAAAATGACATCTAAAATGTGGTCGCAGAGGTTGCAAACTTATCTGTGCTGGTGGCGGAAACGTGAACTAACAATTTTATAATGATAATGACTTGTAGTTTGACAGTTTCATATAGACAGTAGCGACACTCCTATCGGCAAAAATAAATTTGTCAGGCTGTGGCTTGTAAAGAAATAGCGACACAAGGGCGCTATTTCTCGCTACCACTTTAACCTCTCAAGGACCAGGTTTAATACGCGCGCGCATCATGTAAACACTCAACTCTTATCGCGCTTCGTCAACGCGTCGGGATATCATATTTCAAACCACTTACGAACGTTATGTAATCTGAACCACTTTACCGAATCGCATTCTGTAAACTGAGTTCTAATGAGAAGAGTATTAGCTATGCAGTATGTTTTTTTTTAGTTATAAATATTGATTTTTTAAAGAAAAAGTAGTAGTAAACGGATTTTCGGCAAAGTTGATTTTACCTATTTTTGATCTCGATTTTGAGGGTATAATATTGACCCAGGCACTAAGGAAAGATCCATTCTTTGCATACAAACTCCTTTTCACACAAGTTTAACAAAAATTTACCAAAAAATCGAAAAATATCAAATTTTTTTTCAACGGACGTTATGGCATGGTATGACGTCATAGCATGCAAAATATCCGATAACTACCTATATTGGATTTTATGACTTCATCTTCGAGAGGTTGTCTTAACCATAGATAAGAATAGTATATACTGAAATAGATAGGAAACTCTCCCGTGGCTCGAGGACGCTAAAGTGCTGCCCGCCTGTAGCTCATTCATTAACTACGGCTCTGCTACTACATACCTATAGCTAGCTACATACCTACTATTTGTACGTATAGTGCTATACTATATCAAACCAACCAAAACCCAAATAGGTTATTTAGTTATAAAATAAAAAACACAACATGTGAAATATAGTATTTAATATCATAAATGGTACAAGTCACTAAATATAAGTTAATCTAAGCTAGAATTAAAGTTTCCATGTAGTCACGAACGGAAGTCAACATATCACAACAGACGTAATTTAATCACACTCAGACTAAGTTTCACTTTATGATATCACTAAAAACACTTGTAAACATTGATATTGTATTAAAAAGGAAACTACAGCAGCTTCCATATTCACAGTAAACCGAAATTTTCATAAAAACAAACTATAACCTCTGAGGAATATTACTAATTTTTTTTTTTTTTTTTAATAATATTTATTCATGACCATGGATACAGAGTCCTTCAGTCGCATACATTTTACATCATAAAATAAAATTATATGTAAATTAAGAAACAGCTAAGTAGTAATACATCATAGATCAACGAAGTGACAAAAAAAGAAAGGAAAACAATTCTAACTTTAAAAATAAACAAAAAATATAAAAAGTAAAAATAACAAATAAATCATGTTAAGTTATGAATTAAATCTTTTCAACAGTGCTACAAATAAACTTAAATAGCGGTGCAAAATAATCTGAATTCGATAGTAATTCCTGAACGCGGCGGGGTACACGTTCATCACTCAGTTCACTGACACTGTCACAAATGTCACTCACTAAAATTAATCGTTGGATTTTGAAAGCTGGACATTTTAAAATTATATGATCCAAATCGGCGTTTTCTTCTTGTGAGCAGTAAGTACATCGGCTATTATTGACTATATGTAATCGGTTCAAGTGAGCTGGCGTTAAGCAATGTCCCATTCGCATGCGAGATATCGTTGTGATAAACTTTCTATCAGTGTATTTGAACTCATGATACCATGGCTTTGAAGGTATTTCTCTTTGTATTTCTGCATACCACTTGCCTTTCGTTTCAAGTGTAATATTCCAGCATTGCTTCCACAATTCCTTGTTCGTAGTCTTATAGCAGGTATAATAATCCGTAAATGGAACTTTGAGTGTCTCCGACTCATCTTCATCATGACTCATACGAGTTATTGTATCAACAACTTCATTTTCATAAATACCACTGTGTGAAGGCACCCATACAAACTCTACATTGATATTTTTTCCTATAACTAGCTGCCATAACAAATTTCTAATATTATAAATAATATAATTTAACTTAAATGACATATTTACATTAGCTATTGCAGAAAGGACACTCTTAGAATCTGATACTATCAAAATGTTATGTACATTATTTACAGTAAAATTTATATATACATAGTGCAATGCACAATAAATGGCATAGCTCTCAGCTGTGAAGATATTACATACATTGTTTAACTTTATACATTTTTTATAATCAAATTTTGGATCATAGAATGCTGCTGTAACACAATTACTTTTAGAACCATCAGTGTATATATAGTGATAATTACTTTTTTCATTTTTAAATTGTTCAAAATCAGTTTTATTATGTACTTTATCAAGATAAAATTTTGATGAACTGTTAACCAGTCCCTTGTATGTACAGCTGTATAGTGGCCAAATATTATATACTTTTATATTTTCAGCATTGTTTTTAATGTGTGTAAAAATTGTTGACATTTCAGGCAATGTTCTGTCAATAATTGAAGATGCTGACACTATGGTGGATGAAATTGACTGAGAGATATCTGGATGTAGAGTCAGCTTGTCATGCAGAGGACTATTGCCCATGGAAAGAACTTTTAAATAAAATCTCTCTGCCAACTGCAGTCTACGCAATGCCAGAGGAGGTATGCATGTTTCTATTTCTAATGAATTAATAGGAGTTGAGCGCATTGCTCCACAAATAAGTCTTAATCCAATGTTTTGAATTACATCTAATTTTTTAAGAAGGGTGCTATTGACATTCATGTATGCTAGGCTGCTATAGTCAAAGTGACTTCGGACAATACTTTTGTACAGCATACTCATTGTTTTAGGATCGGCTCCCCAAAAGGTACCTGCAAGATGTCTCAAAATATTTATACCTTTCAAAGCCTTTTTGCAAATATGCTTAATATGTTCATCAAATTTAAGCTTATTATCAATGATCACTCCAAGAAATTTATGTTGTTTTACAATAGGGATCTCAGTATTATCATAAAGTATTTGACTGTTTGTTTGATCTGGATTTCTACTTATAATTAAAACTGCACTTTTTTCTGGACTAATGTCTAATTTGAGAGTATTATGATAATAACAGAACAATTGGTTAAGAGCGGTATTCATATTGTTTACTGCTGTTTCAATGTTTTGATCAATGCTGTACAAAAGTAAGTCATCGGCAAACTGCAATATGTTAATATTTGTTGTATCTACATATTTTAATATTTCAGAAGTATACAAATTGTATAGAAGAGGAGATAATGTCGCCCCTTGCATGGTACCTTTATTAGCTGTTTTAGGCCCATGTAACTGATCATTGTATTTAACAAATATAGTTCTATTGCTAAGAAAGTTATATATCCATTTTAAATTATGCCTGGGTAAACCAATATTGCTTAATACTTGAATAAGGCCCTCAATATTGACATTGTCAAAAGCACCCTTAACATCAAGAAATACACAGATCATATTAGAATGACTAAGCTTAACCTTTTTTATATCGGATATCAATGATACAAAGCTTTCAGAGCAACTTCTACCTTTTCTAAACCCAAACTGTGCATCAGGTATTAATTTATTAGATTCAGCAAAATAATCTAATCGCAACTTTAACATGTTTTCAAAAATTTTACCTAAGCAAGATGATAATGAAATAGGTCTATATGAATTGGCATCATTAATGGGCTTGTCTGGTTTTAAAATTGGTATTACACATTGGGTTTTCCAAGATTCAGGAATTATTAACTCTTGCCATAAACTATTATATATATTGAGTAATATGATTTGTGCATTCAAATGTAATTTTTTAATTAATATGTAAGGTATGTTGTCCAATCCTGGTGTAGTATCTTTTCTACTTTTTAATGATACTCGTAACTCATCTAAGGTGAAATTATTGTTAAGAAAGTGATTATTGTCTGTTTCTATAGCATTTTCAAAGAAATTAGCAAGTTTTTCTTGATCAGTACGAGTTGAATCTGATAACTTATCTAAGAATCTTGGAATCCACTCCTCATTCATATTTTTGTTCTGAGCACTCTCACCTATTCTTTTAAATTTTTTAATATATTGCCATATTCGTGAAATAGGTGTTAATCTATTAAAACTACCACATAAGTTATGCCAAGAGGTAGTGCATTCTTGTTTTAATAATCTTTTTTTATTGGCATCTAACTTCTTGTATTTTATCCAATTTTCTATGGTGGGTTCGGAGAAGTAGTCTTTTAATGCATCTTTTGATTTAGTCACAGCGTCAGTACACTCCTGATTCCACCATGGAACTGGTTTTCTAGATATACAAGTTCTGGGTTTTGTATGTTGCTTAGGTATAGTTTTGTCTCTTAAATCATTTAATGTATTTACAAAGTTATCATACAAGTTTATAGCACTATCATTACTATTTAAATGTAACTCAGAAAAGCAAGTCTCAGACAAGGTATAATATGCATTCCAGTCTGCTTTATTATAAATATATTTATCTTTATTTACAGGAGACGACTCATATGTGGATGGAAGAATATTAATTTCTAGCAATGTTGGAAGATGATAACTACCCATAGGATCATCATGTACATACCAGTTACATAAGTGAGCAATGGAAGGACTAACTAAAGCCAGATCTATAGCTGAGGCCTGTCTATTAGGATATGGGACAGTTGTGGATGAACCATCATTTAAAATGCACAAATCATATTGGTCTATTATGTTATATAAGTTTCTTCCTTTGTTGTTATCACTATTACATCCAAATGCAATATGATGTGCATTAAAATCTCCCATTATAACGCATGGTTTAGGTATAGTATTTATAAGGGTTTTCAACTTTGTTGTATCCAATCTATTATTAGGAGGACAATATACACAAACTATAGCTAAAGGACCAGAAACTGTTTCTACTGAGATGCATATGTTTTGAACGGATTCATAAAAAACTGTAGAAATTATAGAGTATCTTAAGTTTTGTTTGATTAAAATACCAACACCATTATGGGGGTTATTAGAATTTTTATAAATAAAATTATATTGAGGAAAATGAGGAATAATAGAAGTAGACTTAAGCCAAGTTTCATTTATAAGACATATATCAATATTTTTTTCTATTAATAAGTTTTGTAATAAGGCTTTTTTGCTCTGTAAACTTTGTATATTGAATTGTAATATATTTAAGTAACTATCCATTAAATTAAATTAGATAAAAATATTTCTTTTATTTTCTTAGTAGTAAGAGGGGTACTGGACATATTGCCAAGGGCTACGAGAGATTTTACTATTGCATTTATTATAATATCGTTTTCGGCAAGTTGCTTTATATTAAAATTATCGCTATTTTTTAAAGGTTTGCTAGGCAATGGTGGGAAGGAAGTTTCACTAACTGGTGGCGGTGTGGGTGTACTCACAACAGTGGCATATGATTGTTGAAGCGACTTCTTCTTTTTTTCCTCCATTTTCTTTTGCTTCACAGGGCAATCTCTTGACACAGCCAAGTGATTGCCGCTGCAGTTTATACAAACTATCTCTTCAACATCACATTCTTTGTATGAGTGACGTCCAGCACATGAAGAACAATTTTGTTCACCCCTGCACACTTTAGCGGAGTGGTTAAATTTTAAACATTTATAGCATTGCAGAAGTGGAGCAATATAAGTGTGTACTTCATATCTATAAAGTTTAATATAAGCATATTGGGGCAAATTGGTTGAGGCAAAGGTAACTGCAACTGTGTTTAATGGTACAAGTTTCCCATCAACCTTTTTCATAAAACGTTTTACTGATATGACTTCGGTATCACAAACAATATTCTTATAAATCGTTTCATTGGATAGGTCCTTAGGTACATATCTTATCACACCAACTCTCTCAGTTAAATAAGATGGGATAAATGCTCTCATTTTATTTTTGTTCAAAAATTCTTCCATTTTAAGAAAATTGTTGGCAGCAGCTGCCTTTTTAAATGTTATTCCTATTTTATTGGCGTTTACTCGGTGAACGCCCACAATGCCTATAACACTGTCAGTAAGTATCTTTGTAAGGGTAATCGGGTTTTTGTTACCTAGTTTTTCCTGTTCGCTTGACTCTACGAAAACGACAAACTCATTGCTGCCATTTTCAATAAATAATCTTTTATAGTTTGGTTTAGTAAAAATGTTATACTTCTCTTTTTCGCCGCCAGAAATAGCTTGAAATTTTCTTTTCTTTTTACCATCTCCAGGATCTTCACCGTCGCTGTGGGGACTCATATTGAGGGACGCTATGCCCAGAATATTTTGTGATATAAAACAAGTAGGTATCAGTCGAATAAGTGCAAAAAAATAATTTTTTCGAGGAATATTACTACTGCACAGTGTTGCCAGCAACTGAATTAAAATAATGGCCGAGGTCGCGAAATTAGTACTGGAAAGGGACGTTTTTTGGTAGAAAAAGGAAATATTAAAAAAAGGTTTATTACCTAACTGCGTCAGAATGAGGATTATGTTTTTCAAGTTTATATATGTATTTAGCTAGTGCGTGGATCACGATCAATTCGTAAATAACCACTACCGTCACCAGGGATTAAAAAAACTTGTACAATAATTTATTCAGAAACTCCGAACTGAACGAATTATATTTAACATACTTCAATGTATTTACATTTTTTACACTACAATGTTGAACATGGAGCATATTAATACAGAGCGCTCGGTACTAGATTCTCGTCCTAAATATGTAATAAAAATGGGTACCGTAGATGCGGGTTACTTCGGCTTCTTTTAATGTTATTTTCAGAAATTGTTGTGAAGTGTGGTTCCTATCTAGTAAAGTTTTTAGTGCTTTTATTTGATAAATAATGACAGTATCTAAGCAAGTAATAAACACTTGTCCTCAAAATGTATGCATACATAAATGTACATACAATACAATACATACATGTTTAAATATTTCTTATTTTGAGCCAAAGTTATTCTATGAAGAGGGTTACTTTTTATATATTTTCTATTTTAGAGCTAATGTAAGAACTTTATAACAAAAATGGATGAAATTATATTACCTTTTTTCACTACATACAAGTTCAAATAAATTGTCAGCTTGCCTCTCGATACATTTGTGCAGCCAATAAGAAACAAGTAAGTCGGAAATTAGAGATGGCAGTACTATGCCATCTCTCATTTCCAACTAAAGTTAGATCGTTTTCTGTCATAGTTACGAAAAGGTAGGAAATTCAATCTTTTTCCGTTTTGAGCCAATGTAACCTGCTAGAGCTAAAGCAACCCGCATTTACGGTACTTAATATTTGACCCAATTATTAGTCAAAAATGTTCTGTGGTTTTTGGCTAATGAAGAGTCAAAGGCCGACGAAAGACCGATACTAAAAAGATGGACACAGTTTTGTTGATCTAACAACGCTGATACTATATCACATAACAGCCATTTTTTAATAGTTGTTCTATATTAGTTGATGGTCGAAACATAAATAATAATAATTTTTCATTGTCTTTTCTTAATTACATTACATTGATATTAGAATAAAAACCTGGCTTAAATAATTTTAGAGAAAACCTACGGATTAATTTTTTACATTGGTAACTTCGAAAGACCTGTTTCTGTGTGAAATTCTGTTATTGTTATTCAACGCGATCTAGTGTTGGATAGCTTAAAACTATTTACAAAGGGCTTATTTTGCTGAATGTGTCACTAGAGAGCAATGTAAACAGCGACCCAGTGACTTTGTTCTAAGTTTCCATAGCATGGTCTTAACACGTGGTGAGGAGTAGTTTGTTTTGGTATTATCATTCCTTAATTTCGTGTTAAGTTAACAAATTTCAATTTATTTTGGTGGTGGTTTAACTGTGTTGTGTCTGTCTACCTTATTATTGGTAAGTTTATTTATACACTATAGGTTCATAGGCAAATGGATCCTAAAAAACCCCCCGACAGGGGGAAACTTTCTAACATTCCTATGGAAATAGAATTAACCCAATATATAATAAATCTCCTGATTTAGAACTAGAAGCTTTACAAAAATCATTAACCGTCCATTGTCAAATCTTTTTATCAACTGTCAACCCACCGTCCCATGTTATCGCAAACTTTGTCGTTGGCAGAATCATCAATACACTTATGGAAGCCATCTCATTTTAAAAGAAGAAGAAGAAGAAGAAGACTTCATCTTCGAGTTATTATCATTATTATTTCACTATTCATTATTTTACTAAAGCTTTCAGTGCCTACTGCCTACAACATACAAAGAAAGAAGATTTGAAATTGGTACTTTTTTTATATCTTCATGGTTTTTTTGCCGATTTTTGTTTTTTTTACGTTTTTTCCCAGCTCTTCGATAATTTAATCTGGTCACACTGGCAAGCTGTCAAAAACAAATTTGTTTTGCATTAGCCATTGCCTACGAAATTATGGATATTTTCTGCAATAAGTTGGGTTTCAGTGCAGATTTTAATCGAAAAAAGCCTTTTTTTAGATAAGTCAACAATACACAATATCCTAAACTATGGATAACCCAAGTTTCAGTGAGAAAATTGAAGCTTATTTTTCCGAGCTTGGGCGATGGCTAGTATAATCGCAAATAAACTGTTTATTCTGTTGTGATGTGTGAAGGCATATTCTCATATACGTTTTGTTTGTACAGGAAGGTATGGCGAAGCATAATTTTGGGTCAGGTTCTATCTTTGTTGCTAAGTGGTAAATGCATACTGACCACATTACTCCAGAGTGCAACCTGGCAATTTCCAATCACCGGGCAACTAGTAGTTCCCTACTTAGCCCTGTTTATACTATTTACCCCGTCCCTGCTTTGCAATGGGCTGAAGGAACTGACCAAGTAAGTGAATCTATCTCTTTATTTAGCCAACCTGTGTGTAAATGTTAGTTTGTACAGACTGCTGCCCAAAGATTGCGGGTTTGATATTCAATTGATATTAATTAATTCTATATACAATACAATAAACTTTATTGCACATAACTATTAAAGAACAGAATAAAATGATTTATAAACCTATTAGGTGGCCTTATTGTTTAAAGTGATTTCTATTGTATCTGATTATTTTGTTAGTTTGTTTAATTTTTGTGTACAAGATAATTGATATCTGTACTCACTTACAGAGGATTAAGTATTAATCAGTTACAAATGAGGGGGGGCTAAAAGCAAAAGCGCCACTGTCCATTTTGGCTCTAACTGAACTAAGAATGCCATCTGGTAGAGTATTTTGAAACCTATCGTATGGTTCAACTCGTTTGAATACAATTTTCGCACTATCCCATAGAAAAACATGTTTGAAAAAAAATTGAGAAGCAAAAACGACACAGTCCTTATCAGTTAAATTGCAAATATGCTACTGTCCAAATTGGCCAATCACAGTACGGTTGCCCATGACACTTTTGTATTGGCGGTAGATGATTTTTTGTAAGTATTAGGTGCAAAAGCGCCACTGTCCAAGCGATTTGATGCAAATCTTATACTGTCCCAACGCTCAGATGCAAAAATAACACTGTCCTGTAATCAATTTTATTTTTTCCGTATAAATATGCTTGTTTCCATGACTTGATTGTTATTAATAGCCACTAAAATGTCTAAAATGATCTATGATCTTGGTTAAATCAGTTATCTGATTATTTTTAAGTCCCTATAAACGATAAACGTTTTTGCTACTTTTCGCCAAAAAACAAATCTTGGACAGAGGCTCTTGCTTTTGCCTGCATTAGAAATAATTAAAAACAACTGACATTTGTGAGTGCGGCATTAAGAATGGTGACAGTAAAGTTAAAATATGTTCTTACTATCTTTATAATGCTTTTTAGGAGATGGTGGTTGGTGATTATAGCGTGTACGCTAGATGTAGAAGCCAATTGGCTTCTAGTTATGTCACAGAGATTCACATCAGTGCTGAGCTGACAGCTTCTTGCATGCAGTGGAGTTGGGGCTGCTCTTGTTGGAGGTGCCTGGCGAGGCCAGAGGCTTGGGATTGTGCATGTAGCCGGTGCCACCATGGGCCTGATGGCTGTTGTATGTGTCGTGTGGGCTGATGTGGAAGGGGCACCTACTGATGGTATGTTTAATTCATGTTTTACAGAAACTTCTTACATTATTTTTAAAGTTTTTGTTACAAATACTATTAAAATACTACTATAGATATACTTTACTCAAATACTTATTACCTTCAATATTATATTTTTTCTACTGCTGCATTGTTTTCAACATAAGTTGGTTATTTTTACCTCATGAAAAGCATTGTTTCTCTTAAGTGAATGTTTGCACTTCGAGCTAAATCTTTGGCACATCCTGCAGCCTTAACATTTGTCCCCAACTGTGTAAAGGGCACTGAAGTTTGAGAACTTGCCTGGCTCAAGAAACTAATGTCTTGGTTGATGAGCCCAACAGATCATTACAGATCAGTCCTTGTCACATCACTAAGCTACTTAACAAGTCCATGAAGCCGTTTAGGCTTAAGAATCTCTTGTGCAAGGGGTCCAGGTAGGTACCATTGCAGTGATAGATATTCTACTGCCAAATGTTAATGTGTATACATATCTGTGTACCGGTCTGAAAGGCACTGTATCTGACGCATGCGTTGCGCTTACCATCAGGTGCACGTCTTGCTTTAATCCCTTCAGTAATTCTATTAATAAAACACATACACTCTAAAAAAAAAAATACAACTCTCTTTTGAGGTTGACACTGATAAACAGCGTTGCGCCGGGAATCTGGATTTCTGGTGCAGCATGTCGCTGAGTTGTCAACCTCGTTTGGCGAAAGCGCAACGGAGAGTTGCCACATTTATCTTATAAGATTTTTTGTACTGTTTTTATTTTCTTTCCCTTTCTGTATGTGGCTGTATACCTTCTTTTATTTTGTATATTTGTGTGTGGGTGTCGCTATCCGCCGAATAAATGTAGTTCTTCTTCTGTCTTGGGCAGTTAAATAAAAACAATAAAATAATGTTTAAGAAAAATATTTATTTCAGGTAAAAACCAACTAGTTGGAGATATGCTATGTCTTGGAGGGTCCCTAGTGTACGCCATGGTAACAGTTCTCCAAGAGATGATGCTCAAAACACAATCATGTTCAGACTACTTGGCTATGCTTGGCCTCATTGGCAGTGTAGTCTCCTGCACCCAGACATTCTTTCTAGAATTTAGTGAATTGACAACGTTCAATTATTACGATTTAGACACAATAGCACAGTTGGGCAGCTACTGCTCGGTGCAGACGATATTCCAAATACTGCAGTGTTTTATGCTCAGAGATGCAGGCTCCATAATACTGCACTTGTCCTTTTTGTCAGCGGATTATTACACACTTATAGCTGGAATGCATATATTTCAATTTAAGGTAAGCTTTAATAAATTTATATTTGTATGTAAGTACCTGTGCGGTGTTTGGGTAAGAATAGAACACTCATCTCCTCCCGTTGGGTGTCCGTGAGAGGCGACTAAGGGAAAACAAGAAGACGGGCAGCAACATCTTTCTATTTGATTACCTACCACATATACTACGTATGCCAAGAGTGGGGATATAACAACCCCATCTAATTCGAAACAATAAATGGATGAACAGTGAACACAGAAGTGATAGCCAACGTATGGTTAGCCTAAGACAATCGTTGGCTTCGGAGTCGCTGGACGTTCGAGGTGTGGGTCCTTTGAACGTCCATTGAGTACGGCGGCGACTCCGAGGAGGACGGCGGCGGGGTTGCGACCCCCGTCCCCGTGAGCACCGTGTCAGGTTCCCGGGGGGCTACAATGCGCCCCCCGGCGGCGGGCTCAAAGGCAAGGCACTGAGGGGCCCCTGGTGCAGATCGCACCGGAGAGCCCTGGGGTCCCCCCTCTCATGTGCCGATGCGACAGCCGCGGGGGTTTTAGTGGGTAAGAATCACACATACCCCGGTCGAGCCCCACAGCTCCCACGCACGGGATCTGTACGTTATCCACTTAAGTTATTGCAATCCTCAGGTGGTCTTTGTTAACGAAGTATTTAATGATATATTGAAATGTTTTGCAAGCAAGGGACATCCAGGGGACCTACCGCCACCTCTTTTAACAGTATTACTATTATCATACTTGATATGATGTAGAGATGTTAATATACGTAGCTTATAGCTCTGTCCCTTTCTATCGAGAAAGTAAGGTGACAATAATATTCCTAATAGAGGTGATGGTACAGGCCCAGGTTGGAGTACCACTGCAGTGTCAAATATTGTGCCGCCAAGCGGCAATGTGTCAACATTCTTGCGGTGTGAAGAGCACAGTAGCTGGTAAAATTACCGGACAGAAGAGACTTAAGTACTTGTATGTCTCGGGTGCAATGCAGCTGTCTATACTCCAAACCAAATAAGCTTGAAGGCGATTACATCTTTATTATGCAGTCATAAAACACCCCCGCTGTATAGTTGACCGTTAATGCGGCAGCAAAAAAAGGTTGGTAAAACAAAGTTGTTTTTGCTGACGCGCCTAGTTGACAATGTATGCGTTATGTAGTTATTGAGCCGCAAACGAACTTGTAATCGCGTTCAAGCTTATTTGGTATGGAGTGTAAAGGCAGGCGTGCATCAGTCGAATGTCTTGCTTATCTAAAGAAAAATTGAAACCAGCCCTTGTTAATGTCCCACAGCTGGGCACGGGCCTCCCTTCAAGATGAAGGGGCTTAGGCCATAGTCCACCACGCTGGCCAAGTGCGGGTTGGCGGACTTCACACGTCATGCGAAAGCTAGTTAGGCTTTCTCAGACATGCAGGTTTCCTCATGATGTGTTCCTTCACCGAAAGCTAGTAACAATCGCACAAAGACGATTCGCACATGATTAATTAAAGAAATCAGAGGTGCGAGCCGGGGTTCGAACCTGCATATCTTGTTTCCAAGGCAAGCGCTGGCCCACAGAGCTTGTGTGTATTTTGCATTAAATATTTCCTATTTAATTTCCAGTTCCATGCACTTTACTTCCTGTCGTACACGCTTGCGATGGTCGGTGTGTTTCTATTCAGCTCTCGCAGCACGAGTCCTCCGTCCCCACAACCAGACCGGCTGCCGCAGCTAGTCAACGACTCCGTGCAGTCTCAAGACAATGTATCTATGTGAGTGGTCTTTTTACCCCGTGGGGTTTTCGGGTAAGAATAGCACCCTCCCATCTCATCCTGTTGGGTGTCTGTGAGAGGAAAAACAAGAAAGGAAAACAAAGGAAAAACGAGGGAAAACAAGAAGACGGGCAGCAACGTCTTTCTGTCGGATTACCTACCGCCTATACTGCGATCCTCAAAAAGCATGACACACGTGGGGATTATGGCAACCCCTCCCTTCTAAGGGGGAGGCCTTTTTTTAGCAGTGGACGTGTTTCGGCTACTGCTGATGAGTGGCCTTTTACCAAACTGTCCCAGAAGGAGGGTTGTTTTGCAGCAGACTTACTTAATGCCTGTCTTTGATACGGCCTGCAGTCTGAAAGAATTGTAATTCTAACATTCATAGATAGTTTAGATTAGACTCTAAGCGGCGTTTGTTGAATGGCAAGGCCGGCCCGAAGCAATTACTACGCATATTGTATTTTATTCGGTCAGTGCTGATCGGGTTATAATATGCGAGTCGGCATTCGGTTCGGCGGTATTTTTTTAACGACAACCGAGGCGGCAGCGTAGCCGGGCGGCTTTTTTTGCCGACCGGTTGTGCCGAGTAATGCCGGCCCTCAAAGCCGGGCGTTCCAAGGTGTTCTCAAACTGATTTGCCCTTATTATTATTATTTCAGGGAGTACACAGTACCAACACTCGACTGCATACCTATAGAAGGTCTGGAACCGCCTATGAGCAGGGATACCACCTTCACATCGTTCCTAGGAGGGCCACAACACGTACCGAATGGTACCGTCACATTCGTTCCGTCGAACGGAGCGCATAACGCGAAAGAAAGCTGTTAATGTAAGTGTGTAACGTAGGGACGTTGTAATAACTATGTGTAGTCTAATCTAGTATGAATGTGATGGGAATTAAGAAACATATATTTAATTTATGCGACAACAATCTAGTTTAGAGTTTGTCTAATAAAACTTGAGAGTGAAAGATGCTATTAAAAAAAATTGGTTTTTCAACCCTGGATATATTAGGAATAAACATATTTGATACTTTATATATATATATATATATTGCCTACTAGGCGTTATTAGAGCGCGGACTGTCTACAACATTTTAGGATCATTAGTACATTCTTCTGTAATGTTTATTGCAAGACGACATAATGTTAGTTCTATATTAAAAACTGTTATACACTAGTCTTATAAATATAAATCCTCTCAATTTTTATTAAATTAATCTACTATTAAAACTAATTCGTTTATTCAAGAAGTTATGAAAACAAAGGGTGACATTAGTCGCAAGGCAGCCAGTTTCTAAAACCGTAAAACATGTACTCTCAAGTTTCATTAGACAAACTCTAACGGTTTTCATTTGAGACCATAAATAAAATAAAAATATTCTGGGCCAATCCAGAAAACTAAACAACTGATTTAGATACATTTTTAAATGACATCCACCTAGAAACAAGACGAACAGACATTGATTAACCTGGGAATCAAAGCATTGGATATCAGCCAGGGTGTCCAGCCACTACACCAACGCGATTGTCAAAGCATCTATTTAGGTAGAAGTTTCTCATCAATATATTAAAAATGTTTATGTATTCGATGAGGTCTTTCTCATATTAGATACTTATATTTTTGATGGTGAATGAGTATATGCATCTACACTTCAATATCACATCATATATTTTCATTTAGAAACAGGCTGAAGTTTTTTTTTATATATTTAACTTTTACTACAGTGCAGACAGCAGTAGTAAGTATATTTGAATATAAAATGGTCCGCCTTTTAGTATGATTAGTCATTCTAAGAATATCTACAGAATTCATAAATTATTACATTTAAGACTTTAATTTTATACCTATGTGTAACAATAAAAATTGGCCTAACACACCAAACTATATTCGATATTATAATGTAAGTTTCAACTTTTTTACGCATCCATATTTTTAGTTTACGAAGGAATTTGAATCTTTTCTTGTTTCGTATAGTTTTTAGATTTAATCACTCATAATAACCAGAAAAGCAATAACCATAACTGATTTCGTTTGTGGTTAAGGATACTTCGTTAACGGTATTTTATTAATTTTAATGAAAATGCAAATTACATTTTACAACGTGTGCACAGAATCCATGTCCATTAGTTATAGTAGTCATTTTCACTCGCTCCCGAAATGTTCCTATCGCAAGTGGTTGATAGAGTAGTATTTCCAAACTGGTAGGTAACTGCTGGCTTACCCTGGAAACTAATTTCAATTTAGACCAATACCAATCAAGCGGCGCTAGCGTCCGATCTTATTGCACCCAATGTAGAAGTGCAAAAAGCAAATATCATTGCAATTGTTTTTCCAAAGTCACACTAATTGCAATATTTGGTTGCGATGATGTTCGGTAATCTAATTGTATACTTTTTAATCACTCCATTGTAGAATCATAATCAGGAAGTCGTTGCTAATTAAATATTGTACAGTCCTGTTAAAATATGATGAGCATATTACCAAGTGGTAAACCGCTGATATTCACAAAAAAATAACTAGTCGTTATATAATTATATATAATATAGTACTAGCGCACATTTAACATAGATTAAGTAATCCCTATAATATTCCATTTTATTGTACTTAATAATTGAACCCTGAAACGAAAACTGCCACAACGCTCGAATTTTTAATCACTTATTAATCTCATAAAAAACTGTTTTTGTAAGAATTTTAACGTAGTTTCTATGATAAAAATTGTATTGAAATTTTGTATGATACTAGTGAAGGCTGACC
Organism: Furcula furcula; assembly: GCA_911728495.1. Lineage (NCBI taxonomy): Eukaryota > Metazoa > Arthropoda > Insecta > Lepidoptera > Notodontidae > Furcula > Furcula furcula. Next base: position 20,160,743 of record OU452253.1, read on the forward strand.
GTAAAAAGACAAAAAAAAACTTGCGTAAGAAAAATAAATCTATACTTATAATAAAACTGTAACAGGTCCAATTCTGTACATTGAAGTTATTTTGAAAATTATATTTGGAGGGCATTCTATAACCGATACTGAGGCCGAAAATGTAATTTTTAAAATTTTTGTCTGTCTGTCTGTATCACGGCTGAGCATCACGCCGAAACTACTGAATGGATTTAAATTAAACTTGGCATGATTTGAGATCTTACTACGAGGTAGGACATAGGATACTTTTTATCCCGTAATCTAGCACGGTTCTTTTGGGAGAGGGGATTAAAGTCAAAACGGGTACTTGGTTATACGCTTGGTCCGATTTTATCAATTTTTCTTTATAATATAATAAATATTAGTAAGGGAACACTCATACAGAGTTGTTATCAAGGTTTTGTAATCGATCGGGTTAAGCAACGTTAGGTAAGGTCATTAAATAGATGGGTGACCGTTTAACGCCATTTGAACTAAACGGGTCCGTGCTTCGGAGAGCAAGTAAAAAGTGGGTCCCAGTTTTTAACCGACTATAAAAAATGAGGTTATGTATTCGGTGCGAATGTCTGTTATTCAAAGTTTAGTTAGCGTAAAAATTGCGCAGGCGGAGCTGCGTGGGTCAGCTAGTCTTTTTAATAAGAATTGTAACTATAAATAGACATAAATAAAATACGTCTCTTTTATTGAATTTTAATTTCATAGAAAGATTGAGCAATAAGTAGTCTAGTCATTCTTAGTTGAATGGAATACTAATTTACAGTCAAGTTTAAAAAATATGTACACACTAATATTTTGTCATAGTAACTAATTTGTGGAAATTATAAAATCGCCCCGTGACAAGAACTGAATGTCAGCGAAATGAAATAAATTTTCATACCTACTTAAAGTATCAAAGTTTGTGCTCGCGGTAGCGAGCACCAAGATGGCAGCCGCGAACCAAAGCCAACCGCTCATATCTTGTTCTTATCTCCTTCATTACATGAAATTCCCACAATTAAGACGACTACGTATAGTCATGTAGGTATAACGTAAAATGCGAAAGTTAGCTAACGTGAATTTAACAAATGAATGTGATTTTATTTCCTACTGAAGTACTGATAAAAAATGAAACTAAACCACTACGGATTGCATCGCGGTTTATTTTGAATATCCGGACGTATCGAACCCATTACAGCATTCATGTCCACGGGTGGAGGATGCAATCCCTAAAATTAGTTTCATTTCAATGTGTTATGTTTGTATAAATATCAAAAATCATTATTTCCTACCTTACTGTTATATTTTAGATCTTCTATAAACAGATTAATCTTTTTTAAAATTTAGCATGACGCTCAATTATTAAATTAGTATCAAAGTTTTTGATAGCGATAGTCCAGTAGATAAATCTATTAGTAATAATCAGAATAATGACAACTTGGAATTGAATTATTATTTATTATGTACCATATACTATAGTCTATACTTAGTGTCACAAGAATTTCTATTAAAGTTATTTCACTAATGTGATGGTTGTGTTATGTTGTTTACATATTTAAGCTATTTATTGAATTGTTGCAAGTTATTTAAACGCTGACCGCCATAAATTGTCTATAAAACATTGATTTTCTTTAATGTAAAAAATAAAATTTTAAATATTGGTAAATAAATATACAATGTTTTCATGATAACTGTGTATTTTGTAATATAAAAACCCATTTCTTTACTGGAGTTTTGCTCGAAGAAGCGATAACAGAAAAAACAGATAACGGAAAGGATCTCTCGACCACGAACCGTAAGACGCAGCGTCGCGTAGGCAGGCCTCCCACTACACTAGGTGGATGGACTGAGAACATTGTTAGTCGTGAGGAAAATAACTAAAGCCGGCACATTAGGCTGACGTGTCGTGACTCAACGCGTCAGCTGCCAATCAGATAGTTCGAACTGCGCCACGACACGCCATAATAGTGTATCTCTTAACCATACAAAATGTATGTAACCGATATGCTGACGCGTTGAGTCACGACTCGTCAACCTAATGAGTTTCTGGCTTAACTGTCGTTCATTATGACGTTCTATGGGCATGTGGTCAGCAGTGGACGTCTTCCGGCTGATGATATCAGTGGGTATGAAAAAAACTACGATTCTGAGTTTCTTTATTGTTTATTACATAATTGCTACATACATACAGAATATGGTGGATTAATAAGTCAGAAAACTAATAAAAAGTGTGTTTTTTTAATTTTTACAGTTCTTTTTAACAGACTTCAAAAAAGGAGGAGGTTCTCAATTCGTCTGTATATATTTTTTTTTTTTACAATCGTCAAATTAGATACAGGAAGAATGGATACAACTTTTTAAATGAAAACGGCGAATTGTCTAAAAACTAATCATCACATAATAAAAACAAATACTCAGATATAATTCCGCCGTGAATTTAAAACAGGAAGCGATATTGTGGCAACAAAGTCCTGTCTAATAAAATCAACTTACCTCATTGGTAATGAAATTGAAATAAAAATAATGTCTAATGTATATACATCCTAGGCTAAGCTTCGTCCTCGCTGGCGGACACGGACTTCCTGGAGACGGGAGTATCGGGCCGGGAGTTCCGCGATCCGGATCTCGACCTTGAGCCGGATCTGGAGCGAGATCTGGAAGCTCGTGAACCGGATCCACTCCTGGATCCGCTTTTGGACCTTGAACGGGATCTTGAAACGCTTTTGGAGCGCGATCTTGAGACACTCTTGGACTTAGAGCGGGACTTGCTTTTGGACCTGCAGAAGTCAAAGTCAAAATATCTTTGTTGTGTACTATCGCAGACTCGGTGTACCAGTTTTGAATCAACATCGCTTGAACAATTTACGTGCGCTTACCCTGCCCGCAAGTATTTTGGGCCGGCTCGTGCAAGCGATTGTCATCCTATAGGTGGTACACCATTCGTGACCGAGAGAGTACAGACCTCACGGGATCACTCAAAAAATCATTTTTACAACTATCACCGGATCTGATATAATATAATAGCATGGGAAAATCCACACACGCTTATCTGATCTCAAACTAGGCACAGCCTTGTACTATGGTAACTGGACAGCTAACGTATATCATATACGTTAGCTGTCCAATAACACCCAGATACAAAAGTGGGAATCGAACCCACGACCTTTCGGGTAATGCCCCAGGTGTCTAACCAATAGACCTACTGGCCCGTCAAACAAGAAATCCACTGACAACTTCAGTTTTCATCATTGTTCTAAAATTTAAGTGGTTATGTTTCTGATGCAATAATACTTTATATTTGTAAAGTAAATACCTGGAACGAGATCTCGAAACACTCTTGGACTTTGAACGACTCTTTGACCGGGATCTACTCTTCGATCTAGAACGGCTTTTAGATCTGGACGCGCTCTTTGACCTGTAAATATGTACCTGGAGTTATCACAATGAATATACCAAGTTGGGTTGGGTTGGTTGTAAAGGTCCTTCGGAGTCGCTGGACGCTCGGGGTGTGGGCCCTTTGAGCGTCCACTGAATACGGCGGCGAATCCGAGAAGGACGGCGGAGGGGTTGCGACCCCCGTCCCCGTGAGTACCGTGTCAGGTTCCCGGGGGGCTACAATGCGCCCCCCGGCGGCGGGCTCAAAGGCAAGGCACTGAGGGGCCCCTGGTGCAGATCCCACCGGAGAGCCCTGGGGTCCCCCCTCTCATGTGGCGATGCGACAGCCGAGGGGGTTTTAGTGGGTAAGAATCCCACATACCCCGGTCGAGCCCCACAGCTCCCGGGGATCTTTCGAAGACTTCCCCCGCGTCAACAAAAAAAAAAGGGTTGGTTGTAAAGGTCCTTCGGAGTCGCTGGACATTCGGGGTGTGGGCCCTTTGAGCGTCCACTGAGTACGGCGGCGGGGTTGCGACCCCCGTCCCCGTGAGTACCGTGTCAGGTTCCCGAGGGGCCCCTGGAGCAGATCCCACCGGAGAGCCCTGGGGTCCCCCCCTCTCATGTGCCGATGCGACAGCCGCGGGGGTTTTAGTGGATAAGAATCCCACATACCCCGGTCGACCCCTACAGCTCCCGGGGAACTTCGGAAGACTTCCCCCGCGTCAAAAAAAAATGGTTGGTTGTAAAGGTAGGGTATATTGTTATTTTTTTATAATTATCTATAATTGATATTACATACCTCGATCGGCTTTTAGAACGGGATTTGCTCTTAGATCTAGAACGGCTTTTAGAACGAGATTTGCTCTTGGATCTAGAACGGCTTTTAGAACGAGATTTGCTCTTCGATCTAGAACGACTTTTGGCTGAGCCTGATCGAGATCGACTGCGCGACTTGGACTTAGAACGGCTCTTCGACCTCGATCGAGATCTGGAAAATAAATGAGCTTTTAATATTTTTAATACAGTGATGAAAAAAAAAACATCAATTCAATAGAACAAATACCTATGACGTAACATCATCATCATCATCAGCCGGAAGACGTCCACTGCTGAACATAGGCCTCCCCCTTAGAACGCCACAATGAACAACAATTGGCTATTTGCATCCACCGGTTACCTGCGACGCGCACAATGTCGTCTGTCCACCTAGTGGGAGGCCTGCCTACGCTGCGTCTTCCGGTTCGTGGTCGCCACTCGAGAACCTTTCTTCCCCAACGGTTATCGGTTCTTCGAGCGATGTGGCCTGCCCATTGCCACTTCAACTTGCAGATTCTGAGAGCTATGTCGGTGACCTTGGTTCATCGGTGAATCTCCACATTTCAGATTCTGTCGCGCAAAGAAACTCCGAGCATAGCTCTCTCCATGGCTCGTTGTGTGACTCTGAACAAGAGGAACTAACTAATTCTAAACAAGTAGGCCGCTTTTTCGGAGTAATGCCGAAGATGTGTGTGTGTGTGTGTGTGTGAGTGAGTGAGGGACCGACCGACCGACTGAGCGAGAATGAAGTTTCACTTCTTCCGCGCGGAGGGACTCCACGCACGCACATTTTTTTTTATAGATCTGAATGGCTCAGCTTTTAGTCGACCTGACTTAATAAATTATAACTATATTTATTACACGAAATAACCTCATGCATTTTATAATGTTTGGATAATGACATATCAGTTCAAATATTTATTATAAGTGGTGAAATAATATACCTGTCACTGTCTGAAGCAGACATGATCCTCTTGCGTCCTTTGTTGGCCGGCGGGCTGCGACTGCCGCTGCGACTGCGACTACCGCTGCGACTGCGACTACCGCTGCGACTGCGACTACGCGACTTTCGTGACGCGTCCGAATCAGACTCTGAAGTGGATATGGTCTCTTTGGATACGATTTTAGCGCGTTGTTTAGCGCTGAGCTTCTCTTCTGCCGCCCTTGCTTTTGCTTTCTCGCGGCGACCGATGCCCTTCTCGCCCTGTTACGATGATAATTATAATTAAAAAAATAATTCAACACAACATTTTATTTTATCTTTTAATTTTTTTTATGACACCAATACGATCTTTCAAAGGAATCTGGAGAAGCCTTAATGAATACATAAATAATTAACATTCAATAACCTCTATGGAAGGTACTAAAGTGCGGTCGCCGAGCAAGTAGAATTTGGTACGTTGACCTGTCATTACCTGTCTCTGTCGCTCCCAGGCAAAATACATTGCGTCACGCTCGCACAGATGCAATGACCGCGCGGCTGCATCTGTGCAAGCGTGACGCAACAACACATCCCAACCAGGAGCGACTGAGACAGGTAATGACAGGTCAACGTACCAAATTCTTCCTGCTCGGCGACCGTACTTTAGTAAGAAAATAGATATGCGCGTAAAGCAACTTATCCCAGCAGAACTATGTATAAGAAACGTCGGGTAATTAAAATCAAAAATAAACCGCGATATAATCCGTAAAATTAGTTTCATTTCAATATGTATAAAGATATAAGGAAGTAGTACCTTCCTCCTGCCACGTTTTCTGGGCGGGTCACTGTCACTGCCAGATCCTCTACGTTCTGTACGTTTGCGCGACTTGCCTTTACGCCCTTCGCCTGCTTCGCGCTTCCGTTTTTTCTGTTTCGCTTCACGCCTGTAATACGAAATAAACATTATACAACCTAATTTTTATTAACAGTTATTGTTATATATGGAACAAATAAAACATATCCACGACATTAATGTAATGAATAATATAGGGCCCAAAACCGACCCCTTGGGTACACCTCAAGAGATAATAAAACAGATACGACACAAAATGATCGATAGCAACCCTACGAGTCTTGCCCAAATTAAAAGGATTAAACAACCTTTGGAAATTATCCTAAATGTTCTTAAATAAAATATTATCTTAAAGTAATATATGATTCAGTCTGTCGAAAGCTTTGCCACGTGCACAGTACAGCTGAAATTCAGAAGCCCAAGTTTCAAATAAATAAACACGTAAAGCGTAGTAATTGATGCATGTCTCTTACCTTTCGCCTTCCGGCCGAGGTCCATCGCTGCTTCCTCCAGAGTCCGAGACATACTCGTCGCGTCGCCGACCGCGGCCTTTGGACTTGCCCTCTGAAGGCATGTCGGTAAACAGTAGCGCATTCTTCGTCTTCTCTTTGTACTCTTGTCGTTTTTGTAACATCTCCACTGTGCTCTTCTGTTGTTGTTCCTCGCGGCGACGGCGGTCTTCTTCCTGTTTGTATAAGATTTGGAATGGGTCTTGAAATCTACAGATTTAAAATTAAGAGTTTGAAAATTCCTACTGCAATTTCCACTATACATAGTTAGGAATTAATATCCATATGTGCAATAGGGTTGCTGACACTTTAAATAAAGATTTACTAAATAAGTAAGGTTCAATAAGTAAGTACACATTTTTTATCTCATACTCTCCTTTAGACCATATTAACGACACTATCAGATGTTGTACTATACAGTGTTTTTTTTTTATAATCAACGGGTTTGGTATTCTTTAAAACAAATGATGCAGTTTTAATTTTAATTAAAATCGGACCCGTTACTCATTTGAGTATTAGTCGCAATTCCTTTTAGTTCCGGATTTGGCCATCCACGCCCACTTGAAAAAAATACCTCTCTATATCTAAATAAAATGAATAGCTATCTGTTAGTCTCGCTAAAACTCAGAAACGGCTTGACCTATCTGAATAATTCTTGTTTTGATCGCTCTAATTCAGAAAAAGAAATTAGAAACATCCATAAAAACAGTTGAAATAAAAACTGCGGGCGGAGCTGTGCACTAATAATAATTCAAATTCAAAATCATTTATATCGGTGTAATCTACACATTCTGTGTTTACTATATAATATCCTAAACAACTCTAATTCTCCTGACTATCTGCGTGAACGCTTTGAGTATCTCGTTCCTCTTAATGTACCTACTCGCTCTTCCAAGTCTCTTCTTCTAAAAACTCCTAGGCACTCATCAAGTCGATATGACGGCTCCTTTTCTGTCCGTGCTGTTAAACTCTGGAATAGCCTTCCCCTTTCTATTCGTAAAAGCCCTTCTCTGCCCATTTTTAAAAATAGAACAAAAGAATATCAATGTGATTTGATAAAAAAATCAAATGTACTTATGTATTATTATAAAATATGTATTATTTTTATTATGTGTATTTGATATCATAATATAAATATCATAATATATATTAGTTTATGTTCTAATTTGTATATATGTATTGATATACCTATGTGTGTTATTTATTTGTCTATATGTAAGTATGTTTATTTTAATGTTTATCTTACATCTGTAGGTACACTTGGTTTTACCCGATAACATTTTCTCTCATGGTCACTATGCCCGGGTTTGCTGGAAGAGAACTCACGTTTTGAGTTAAGCTCGCCCTTTGTGATACCTTTGTCTTTTTGTTATGTGTTTTGTACTGTTCTCTGTTTATATGTGTACCAATAAAGTATAATAATAATTTATTTTAAATAGACTTACACTTGCTTGCACTTTTAACGGTATTTTTTTTTAAAAAAGCTTCTACCGTATCACAACGCGGCCTCAACTAAGAAGATCCGGCAAGAAACTCAGCGGGCTTTGTTTCTTTTTTTAACAGTGTTTATCTTGTGACAATACGATCAGCATTGACAACAGTGTGTCCTGCCGTTCAAAAGATCAAATAAGCGAGAGAATAAAATACGACGAAATTCAACAAACTAAAAGGCTAAAGGGATCAGTGACGTGCAGAGAGGGTAGGCAAAGAAACGTATTCGGCTTGATTAACCTATTATATGTATATTAGTATCCCATTTTAAATATTCACAAGTTAGCAGATTCTATAGACATATTAATTTGCATTTAAAAACTGTAATACGATTATTCAGAGGGTCCATACACACAAAAAGACTTTACCTCCCTACGATTCGTCAAAATAATATTAATTTAAAAATGTTTTGTACTGACATGGCATTAACGTGATGTTTTTAAATATAAATGGATACGTCTGTAATGTTAGTTCATTTAAGGATATTTTGTGGTGTCACACTAACTCGCAGATTCTTGCCTACTTTCTGTGCACGCCACTGAAAGGGATAGTAGTCGGACCAGTCCCCAAGCACCACCCGCGCACGAGTTCACTCCCCTATCCTATTATGGCTACTGACCTGTTGTTTGCGGAACGCCTCGCGTTGTTCTCTCTGTCGGTCTCGTAGCGTGAGTTCCTCGTGATGCTGTCTCCGGGCGCGCGCCACGTGCCACTGCGCCTGAGACAGGAGGTCGGCGCAAGTCCTGGCTTCAGCAGTAGCCGCAGCCGCCTCGAATCGTACACCACTTCCACCAGCACCCGCTGCCGTCAACCCGCCCTCGGCGGACGACAACTGCTGGAAGTACCTGGTACGACGCGAGATACTAGAGTTGATTTGGGACCATCGATATAAACAGTCTGAAACTAAGTTCTATCCAAAACATGGTACTGATGGTTCGTTATAGTCATAGTCGCCGTAGTTATAGTCGCAATGGTCATTGTATGTATCTCTATTTCTGTGACCATTATTCGGACCGTAACATAAATGTAGTAAAAATATTATATCCATGTTTGCGATGAAAGAGCAATGAATATGGAATAGGACAAGTGAGGTTGTGGACGGTTGCAAATCATTTAAAAATGATCTGTGCTATATTAAACACGGCGGAGGAGCCAACCCACGGCCATACGAAATAGTGCAAGACTCCTAATGTCTTGCGCCAAGTCGTCGAGGCTAGCTTCAAATATATAAAAGCATGTGCCTAAATCCCAGCCTAGAATTTCTAAATACCCAGTATGGTTTACTAAAGATCTCATCCGAATTTTGAAAGAAAAAAATAAATATCGTATACTATACTCTAAATATAAAAACCCTCTGGATAATATATCTTACCGGATACTTAAAGACAGAGCAAAAAGGTAACATTATTGAATTACCATGATTACATTACGTCCATTGAATCATCAATCACTTCGAATCCAAAACTGTTTTGGTCTTTTCTAAAAATGAAACGCCGTGGCCAGGGTACATATCCATCTAAAGTACAATACAATGATCAAATTGCACATGAGGGTGCAGGAGTTTGTAATCTTTTCGCAAGCTGTTTCTCGTCCGTATATGATGCCAAATCAGCTAGCATGTCAAACGATGTGATAAAAGTAGATACAAGCAAAAACTTAGGTACGCAAACCTTAAACAGCATACACATTTCAAAAGAAATCGTTGTAAAATATTTAAAGAGACTTGACTCAAGAAAAGGGGCGGGCCCTGATGGATTACCTTCAATTTTTGCCGTAAAATGTAGCGAGGTTATGGCAGAACCTCTATCCTTAATTTTTAACACATCTTTATCCACAGGTCACTTCCCAAAAGTTTGGAAGCAGGCGTTAGTTGTACCTATTTACAAAAGTGGTGATAAAGCACATGTTAATAACTACAGACCGATATCCATCTTGTCTATCTTTGGTAAAGTTTTTGAGGCAATTGTTTATCCCTACATATCGTGGCATATGCAACATAGCATTTTGGACGCACAACATGGCTTTATAAAGGCGAGGTCTACATCGACAAATCTCGCCTGCTTCGCAACTAGGGTAGTGGACTCTGTTGACAGCGGTACTCCTGTTGACGTTATATATGCTGATTTTAGTAAAGCGTTCGATAAAGTCGATCATAATATCTTAATTTCTAAAATAAATCGTTATGGCATAATAGGTAATTTGTTAAACTGGTGTGCATCTTATCTAACTGAAAGATCAGCAAATGTTGTAGTCAATGGCTACACTTCAATGGCATATATGACGTCTTCAGGAGTCCCACAAGGTTCCCACCTCGGCCCACTATTTTTCAACATTTTTATCAATGATATTGCATCTTGTTTTTATCATTCTGATATCTACTTATATGCGGATGATCTCAAGGTTGTTAGGTGCTTGGTACAAGACTCTGATTGGAGTCTACTTCAGGAAGATCTGGATCGTTTTTCTGCATGGTGTCATGAAAATAATATGATCTTAAACAATGACAAATGCAATTTTGTACACTTTACGAGGAGAAAGGGACCATATTTTCGTTCTTACAAACTAAACAATCTGGTGATCGAGGAGGTGGAGTTCATTCGGGACCTAGGTGTTTACATAGATAACAAGCTTCGCTTCCACCTTCACGTAGATAAAATAGCTAAAAAAGGTTTTAAATTATTGGGGTTTGTACTGAGAAATTGTCGGGAGTTTAAAAAAGCTACAAGTAAAATTGCTGTTTTCAACTCTATGATTAGATCTGGGTTGGAGTACTGCAGTGTGATTTGGTCTCCATTTTATGCCGTACATAAGGAAAGACTGGAGTCTATCCAAAAGAGGTTCCTCAAGCATCTTACGTATCGCTGTGGATTAACCAAACGTCTTACTTCTTATGACGCCCGATTGAGATATTTCAAACTTAATAGATTGGAAACGCGCAGGAGGATTCTTGATCTTATCTTTCTTTATAAATTAATAAATGGCTACATTCATTGCCCTGAGTTGTTAAGTCAAATTAATATCAATACTCCCTATAAACTAGCCCGACCTTCTAGGTACTCGTTTTTCCGTGTCAAAGGATTTAGGACTAACATGGGTCATTTTTCCACCATTAACAGAGTTCAGTCTCAATATAGTCACTTGTCACGCATGCCCTCTGTCGATATTGATCTGTGCTGTTCCTTGTCTAAATTTAGATCATCTTTGCATAAATGTTTAGCTGACTTTTAGCTCTCCATACTTGCAAGTTACAAAATTATTATTTCTTTTTCTAATTATTTTAAATTATGTTCTACAATTTATCTTTAGTAACTTCGACACTTTGTTTTCATGAGCTATGATGCATGTCAGGGCAACCTGTAATTAAGTCTGCAATGTTCAATGTATCCAACTGACGATGTATTGTATTTACTTTAAGCCGTTGTGTGACTTGTTGGTTGTTTAATAAATAAAAATAAAAAATAAAATAAAAATAAGAACAATAGCCACGAGAAAATAGGAAAATATAATCCCATGCACGCAATTCGATCTATATACATACATATACCCACATGAGCACACACAGATGTTCTGTTTTACAGTCACAGAAATTACGTAAAAAATGTAAATACGTTTTTGGATTTTTGAAAAGCAAATATGTTCTGACTGTTATTATATGAGCTGTGCTGATTTTGTCTCAAAATAAAATCCCCTTGGTGAATAACCTACTAATATGAATACATACACACATCAAAAGTGTCTAGGGATCAACATATATTTTTGCAATAACTTTTCTCCTGATTGATATTAATTAAAATTTTCTTTAAGGATTCATCAAATAAAGTGTTTTCGTTTGTCACAGTAACGATAAACCAAGTCACCTTTGCATTAATAAAGAAATTTGCCATTTTCCTAATAAAGGGATTTTTGACATTTGAACCACTAACACAAAAGTTCGAAAAAAAGACTGAAATAACAGTTTTCTTTAAAATTTTATTGGGTAACTTAAACAATTAATAATCCGTGTTTCTACCGCGAACACTAACAACACAAGAACATCGGTTTGGCATACTCAAAATGAGTTCATCCAAATCACGCTGTGGAATGGCCGCCCATGTTCGTTGCAACAACAAAAAAAGGTCTTCTTGCGACTGGATACCCTCCATATTCGGCAGAGCTCTTCTCTGTAGCATATCCCATGCATGCTCAATCGGGTTCAAGTCTGGCGACTGAGCAGGCCAGGGCAGGACATTGATGTTAGCTGCGGCGAGAGTCTGTCTTACAACTCTTGCGGTGTGCGGTCGTGCATTATCATGCATTAACTGAAATAAGGGACCGATTTGCACTTGTAGAGGAACGATGACGTCTGATACAATCGTCTCAGCATAAATTTGAGCGTTGAGGTTGCCTCTGATCCAAATCAACTCAGTTCTTCCGCCGATCCAAATACCCGCCCATACCATGATGGTTCCACCACTATAAGGATGGACTTCCTGGCAGGATTTTAATCGCTGTTGGCGTCCAGGGGTTCTCCAGTGTCGTATACGTCTTGTATCCGGTCTCATACCAAAACGAGACTCATCAGAAAAGCACACGAAACGCCATTGTTCTTCTGCCCAATTTCTGTGTTCAAGAGCCCATTGATATCGAATCCTACGATTGTGCATTGCTATAGGTGGTACCCGTAGCGGTCTTCGGGAATGAAGGTTCACTTCATGCAAGCGGTTTCTGACTGTTTGGTCGCTAATTAAGTTCCCTGAAGAGTGATGAAGCCTCACGGCTAACATCATGGCAGTTATTGTTGGAGCTCTTCGAGTTAAGATTTGAATATATCGGTCTTGTCTCCGTGTGGTGCAGCGATACCGTCCTCCATGGCGCTCAGCCACGGTACCAGTGCTTCGGTAATGTGTCCAAAGTCGACTGATAACACTCTGACTTGTATTCAGAGCTAAAGCCACAGTACGTTGCCGGGAACCAGCTTCTATCATTCCCACGGCTCTGAGCATTTCTTCCCTGCTTAAATGACGTCGCTGCTCCATAATAACGTTGGTTTTAATCAGTAGTAGGGAAACAGTAGCACTAATAATGTCTTCAATGCGTTGTATGTTTTTATAGGGAAAATATTGACAGCTGATTTTCATCTTTTACTCGAATTTGATTCACAGTTCCTGATTCAAATTATGAAATGCACCAAAAAGGATCCATATAAATTTATAAAATCTTAAATTTATTACAAAGCCACATCTCAATCTCAAGAAATCCGCTTAAAAATGCTTGATCCCTAGACACTTTTGATGTGTGTATTATGTATACAGTGGAGTAGTGCCGACCTGTGCGAGACCTGCAGCTCGTCCTTGTATACATACATACAGTGGAGTAGTGCCGACCTGTGCGAGACCTGCAGCTCGTCCTTGTATACATACATACAGTGGAGTAGTGCCGAACTGTGCGAGACCTGCAGCTCGTCCATGTATACATACACACAGTGGAGTAGTGCCGAACTGTGCAAGACCTGCAGCTCGTCCTTGTATACATACACACAGTGGAGTAGTGCCGACCTGTGCGAGACCTGCAGCTCGTCCTTGTATACATACACACAGTGGAGTAGTGCCGAACTGTGCAAGACCTGCAGCTCGTCCTTGTATACATACATACAGTGGAGTAGTGCCGACCTGTGCGAGACCTGCAGCTCGTCCTTGTATACATACACACAGTGGAGTAGTGCCGACCTGTGCGAGACCTGCAGCTCGTGCTCGTATACATACACACAGTGGAGTAGTGCCGACCTGTGCGAGACCTGCAGCTCGTGCTCGTATACATACACACAGTGGAGTAGTGCCGACCTGTGCGAGACCTGCAGCTCGTGCTCGTATACATACACACAGTGGAGTAGTGGCGACCTGTGTGAGACCTGCAGCTCGTGCTCGTATACATACACACAGTGGAGTAGTGCCGACCTGTGCGAGACCTGCAGCTCGTGCTCGTATACATACACACAGTGGAGTAGTGCCGACCTGTGCGAGACCTGCAGCTCGTGCTCGTATACATACACACAGTGGAGTAGTGCCGACCTGTGCGAGACCTGCAGCTCGTCCTTGTATACATACATACAGTGGAGTAGTGCCGACCTGTGCGAGACCTGCAGCTCGTCCTTGTATACATACACACAGTGGAGTAGTGCCGACCTGTGCGAGACCTGCAGCTCGTGCTCGTATACATACACACAGTGGAGTAGTGCCGACCTGTGCGAGACCTGCAGCTCGTGCTCGTATACATACACACAGTGGAGTAGTGCCGACCTGTGCGAGACCTGCAGCTCGTGCTCGTATACATACACACAGTGGAGTAGTGGCGACCTGTGCGAGACCTGCAGCTCGTGCTCGTATACATACACACAGTGGAGTAGTGGCGACCTGTGCGAGACCTGCAGCTCGTGCTCGTATACATACACACAGTGGAGTAGTGCCGACCTGTGCGAGACCTGCAGCTCGTGCTCGTATACATACACACAGTGGAGTAGTGCCGACCTGTGCGAGACCTGCAGCTCGTGCTCGTATACATACACACAGTGGAGTAGTGCCGACCTGTGCGAGACCTGCAGCTCGTCCTTGTATACATACACACAGTGGAGTAGTGCCGACCTGTGCGAGACCTGCAGCTCGTCCTTGTATACATACACACAGTGGAGTAGTGGCGACCTGTGCGAGACCTGAAGCTCGTGCTCGTATACATACATACAGTGGAGTAGTACTGACCTGTGCGAGACCTGCAGTTCGTGCACGGCGCGAAGTACGAGATGTAGATGGGCCCGCTCGTCCTTTAGCACGAGCGCTGCTCGGCGGCGCAGTGTCAGTGCAGTATTATAGAGTAGTGCGGCGTCGTGTGGCGCCACACGTCGCGCTCGTAGTAGAGACGAGCGCGCGGCCCCGGCCCGGCCGGCCAGGGTCTGGGCGCGCGCCACCCACGTGAGCCACTCCACGTCGTGCTGCATGCGGAACTTGCGCACGCAGTTCTCGTACTGCACACATCGTAACACGGCGTTACTCACGCACACACATCAGTCACTACCAGAGGTAACATAACATGGACATGCCATTTTTCCGGTAAGTACCGGAATTCCGTAAAAATAGTCCCGATACGTTTTTGACTTAATTCCATGTATTTGCGTTTCAGATAAGTATGACAAAAAAAGACAAGCCCGCTGAGTTTCTTGCCGGATCTTCTCAGTAGCGGCCGCGTTACGATCCGATGGTAGTTTGTAAAAATGATTTTTGTGTAAGTGCCTCCGTGGGGCCTATACATAATAAAGATATTTTGACTTTGACTTTGATAAGTACGTGATCGCAACTGCGGCGACCTCTCTCGTTGTTTACGGTTTTTGTACCGCCAGCAGAGTAAACACAAAAAGACAAATTCGGCCCGGTTTTAAATTTTGTTTTTTTTTTGACGGGCCTTACTTACTGTCTCGTCTCATTAAACACCTAATGCCTCCTTTGACGAGCGAGTGACCATAGACATACATATGTCGTCTACCATAACGCGAACAATCCGCATGTCACGTCGGTCAAAAAGTCTACCTCATTGCACGAGCACTCGTACTTTAGTTTTTTGCCGTATTTGAAAATGAAATCGTTAAGGCCGAAATTCGCACATTCGAATCTTCATAATATTTTTTCGTAAAAACTACCAAATAAAACTACCACCGGATCACAACGCGAACTCAACTGAGAAGATCCGGTAAGAAACTCTTGTCATTTTTTACTCTATTTTATTTTTTCTTTTCATCTGGTTCTTAGAAACATAATTAACTATTATTTTTTCAGTGCCAATCTTAGAGGAGATACCACTGGAGATAGCATGATTTGCTAACCCCTCTGCTAAATTTTTGGTCATATGGTCAGGTCATTCTTTATTTGTGTGCGTGTATTTTTGAATGTGTTGCGAGTTTATTATAGTGTGGGTATGCGCGAAAGTGTATCTGTGTGTGTCTACTTCGCCTCCCGCACCCCGCAAAAGTGCCACGAAAAATTTGTTCGGGGAATCGACGCGATACTAACTCCTTTGGTACTTTCTCTGAGGTGCCAATGTGTCAAAGTCAAAAATAATTTATTACAAAAAGGCTTAAAAAAAAGCTACCACCGGATCACAATGCGGCCTCAACTGAGAAGATCCGGTAAGAAACTCAGCTATGTCGCTGTCGGAATTTAAAAAAGTAAATAAAAACGATTCAAAACATAATGTTTGTATGTGTAGTGTAGGTACTTGTTAATTATTGATATTTAGGAAATGCAGGTAGCTGGGACCGTCAGCTGTCAGCTGTTTAGTTAAGGAATCAGTCCGGAATAAACTGTGCTATAGTAAAGACCTGTGTTTCTCTTAACCTTGCCCCGGATATTATAGTATGGTTTGTATATCTTCTATAAAAGTAAAATATAAAAAAGGATATTACCATTTGTATTGCGTTGATATACTGCTTCTGCTCCACGTAGATGTGCGCAATGTTCATCCATACGTCCGGAAAATCGGCCGTCGCTTCGCGCACTTGAGCGAATATATCGCGTGCTTCGTTTATGCAACCCTGGAGCAAATAATCATAGGAATACCTACGTTCATTGTGGCCTTTTAAGGGGAGTCAGATTTTTAGAAATGGACGTCTTGAAATGATCACAGCAAATATTACACTGGTTAATACTTAATAGAAAGTTAAGGTATAATTCACCACCTTCGGAGTCGCTGGACGTTTGGCGCGTGGACCCTAGACGTCTCGAGTACGGCAGCGACTCCGAGGAGGAGGCGGCGGATAGCGACCCCCGTCCCCGTGAGAAACATGACAGGTTCCCAAGGGGGCTATGATACGCCCCCTTACGAGGGCTCAGAGGCAAGGCACCGAGGGAGAACCCAGGTTATCATGTGCCGATGCGACAGCCGCAGGAGTTTTAGTGGGAAAGAATCCCACATACCCCGGCTGACCCCCCAATGTCCTGGGGACCTATTGAAGGTTTCCCCGCGAAAATTAATCAGATAATTATTGATATAATAATATCCTGGGACAATTCACACACGGGCATCTGATCCCAAACTAGGCAGAGCCTGTACTATGGAAACCAGACAACTGATACTAATACTTATATACTTTTTTTTTGTAAATACATACTTATATATATAAAACACCCAGACACTTGGTGGGAATCGAACCCACGACCTGTTGGTTAGCAGACAGGGTCACTAACCAGTAGACCAACGGGCCCGTCGTAATATACATGCATACATACATATAATCACGCCTCTTTCCCGTAGGGGTAGGCAGAGACCACTTCTTTCCACTTGCTTACTTGTTTCGCTTCGTCCACTTTCATTATTCCCTTCATACATGCTCTTTGGTTTAGGGTACTCTTGACCTGGCCTTTTTTCAAGACGTCCCTGATTTGGTCTTGAAACGTCCGCCTAGGTCTACCCCTTCCAACACTTTCATTCACACTCGCCTTAAACACTTTTTTCGTCAATCGTTCCTCATTGATTCTCTCAATATGGCCAAACCATCCACCTTACCTTTCTCAATTTTTGTCACTACATCTTCTTTCAGACCACAACGTTTCCTTATCTCACTATTTCTTATCCGATCACTCAGTTTAACTCCTATCCTACTTCTTAACGCTGTCATCTCAACTGCATTTATTCTGCTTTCATGTTTCTTCTGCCATACCCAACTTTCACTTCCGTATGAAGATCCAAAGTAAAATAAAAAATACTAGACTCAGTTTTGTCTATTACCTTATGTGCCAGCACGCATCCGACTCCATTGGCTGCCCAGATGTTTTTCGGATCAGTTTTAAGCACCTGCTTGTACATAGTTAAGGCACGTTCCTGGTGACGCTTCTCTCTGTCTTTCTCTCGGCACGGCTGATGAAGGGTTTGCAACCAAACATTACCTGGTAGACGGATGAAATTTATAGCAGTAATGATTTTATTTTAATTATAACGGGTGTAAGGGACCATCGTACCGAAAAAAAAATTATAAGATGTCAAATAATGTCCGTTACTACATTACAGAAACCATTTATATGGAAAAAGGCAAATGACTGACTTATTAATTTTCGAGCATGTAATGAATATATGCGGAATAATATTTATTTCTCAAATTAAATGCTAATTTTCGAAAATAATAATAATTAATTGCCTATTAATTAATTGCATATGTACTGTTTTAGTGCATAAAGAATAAATAAATAAATAATTACATAAATTTTACACAAATAAGTAATTTATTGTTTTAAAATTAAAATTATGCTTTAATATAATACCAACGAGGTGCGCAGGTTCGATCCCCGGCTCGCACCTCTGATTTCTTTAATCATGTGCGAATCGTCTTTGATTGTTACTAGCTTTCGGTGAAGGAAAACACCGTGAGGAAACCTGCATGTCTGAGAAAGCCTAACTAGCTTTCGAATGACGTGTGAAGTCCGCCAACCCGCACTTGGCCAGCGTGGTGGACTATGGCCTAAGCCCCTTCATCTTGAAGGAAGGCCCGTGCCCAGCAGTGGGACATAAACAAGGGCTGGTATTATTATTATTATAACTAGCTGACCCACGCAGCTCCGTCCGCGCTGTGTTTACGTTTACTAAACTTTCAATAATATACATTCGCATAGAATACAAAACCTCCTTTTTTAAAGTCGGTTAAAAACTTGGACCCACTTTGTGCTTGCCCTCCGAAGCACGGAAACGTTTAGTTCAAATGGCGTTAAACGGTCACCCATCTATTTAATGACCTTACCTAACGTTGCTTAACCTGATCGATATCCAAACATTGTTAACAACTGTCTATGAGTGTTCCCTTACAAATATTTATTATAAGTATAAAGAAAAAATGATAAAATCGGACCAAGCGTATAACCAAGTACCCATTTTGACTTTAATCCCCTCTCCCAAAAGAACCGTGCTAGATTACGGGATAAAAAGTATCCTATATCCTACCTCGTAGTAAGATCTCAAATCATGCCAAGTTTCGTATCAATCCATCCAGTAGTTTCGGCGTGATGCTCAGCCGAGATACAGACAGACAGACAGACAGACAGACAGACAGACAGACAAAAATTAAAAAAATTACATTTTCGGCCTCAGTATCGGTTATAGAATGCCCTCCAAATATAATTTTCAAAATATCTTCAATGTACAGAATTGGACCCGTTACAGTTTTATTATAAGTATAGATACCAATAATGATATTATACTAATGTTATTAAAAAAAAGTGTTTCTTTTTTGGAAATTCATGAAACGCCGATGAAAAATTTCAACACTAGAGCGTTCAGAATGATGTACTGGATCCCTGGTATCGGTTTTCGGTACGATGTCCCTTACACCCTGTGTTTATTACTTATTTGGAGCAGTAACAGCTCAGTGGGCGAGCTTGTCTTTGTGCAATTGTTACTAGCTTTCGGTGAAGCAAAACATCGTGAGGAAACCGGCATGTCTGAGGAAGCCTAACTAGCTTTCGAATGGCGTGTGAAGTCCGCCAACCCGCATTTGGCCAGCGTAATGGACTATGGCTTTAGCCCCTTCATCTTGACGGGAGGCCCGTGCGCAAAAGTGGGATAGATCATAAACTGCTGGCCTTTTGGAGAAGTTCAGAATCGCACAACAAACTATGGAGTGAGCTATGCTCGGAGTTTTTTTAAGCGACAGAATCCGGAATGAGAACATTCGCCGAAGAACTGGATTATAGACATTAGACATCATTCTCAGGATTTGCATGTTGAAGTGGCAATGGTCAAGTCACATCGCTCGCAGAACCGATAACCGGTGGGGAAAAAAGTTTCCCACCGAGTTACGAAAACGAGTCGGAAGACATAACGTAGACGGGCCTCCCGAAGGGCTAATTCTCGTTCATTTTGGTGTTTTAAGGGGCAGGCCTTTGTTCAGCAGTGGACGTAATCCGGCCGATGACAATAAACATCACAGTCTCACTGTCCGTACTGTGTCCAAGGCTTTAGCTAAATACACACTGGACTCATAGAAAGTGCCACTTACCAAGAGCGATCAGCGAATAAGCGTCATCGGCCGTAGAGGAGTTTTGCAATATCCTCTCGAATTTCTTCTGTCCGGGCCCCCATTCCTGCTGCGCCAGATGCAAGTTGCCTAGCAACGACCACGTGTCAGGGTGCTCAGTGTTTACTTTCAAAGCTTCTTTGAACCAATCAGACGCCTCGTATATTTGCCCCTTGTCGCGAGCCATGCATCCTAACCTATAACAAAAACCGTAATCTGAGATACTAACTTTTTAGATGGAAGGTCTCTTGAGAAAGACCAAGTAGAAGAAAGACCAATAGATGTAAAGCAGAAGTGTTCACACACTGCTGGGTTTTATGAAGGGCATTGTAGCTGGGGAACATACTGGGGCCAAGAGGTTACAAATACTGTTACGTTTTGGGCCTGATGATTGAGAAATATTGGTTGTAATGTCCTCAAAATAAACTTATCTCGTCACAAAAAGCATTTTACTATAACCCCATTGTCAAAACAAAATAAAAATTGGCCAATGGGGATGATGACTGGGTAGAAAAATAATAATTCTAGCTATTTTTTGATAATCTATCTGACGGACTAATCCGTCAGATAGATTATCAAAAAATAGTTGACTTATTTTTTTATTTAACAAATCTATAATAATTGCCAAAGATATATATGTCTAAGATCGGGAGTGGGGTCTATATCTTCGTCATTTTTTGTTTAATCAACAAAAGAAAAAAATACGTGTCCAATATTTTTTGGTAATCTAAATGACGGACTAAAAAATTTTTTTTTGTCATCTAGCCTATTAAAAAAAAGATATACCAACATGTATTAAGAAAAATGTAACAACTCCTACATACCTTAAATAACAATCAATATAATTGGGATGCTCCTTGAGTATATCCTTATATAATTTTTCAGCTTTATTGTACATGCAAAGGGCTTCATTGAGTCGGGCCAAATTATACATAGTCGTTACCGAGATTGAATTGTAGTACTGTGCATCCAATGTTTCTGCGTCTGCCTTCTCCCTAAAATATTTAGACAGGCGTTAAGTCAGCAGGTGATTTTGGACGTCACAATTTATAAGTTCTTGTATAAGTTTACCTTTCGAGAGCTTCCTCTAAATAATTTTTAGCTTCATTGAGGTTACCAAGCCTGTAATGTAGGGCTGCGACATTGTTCAATATCTCTGCTGGAATATCAGCATCCACCTGTTCTTTAAGGATCTTCATAGCGGTGGTATATGCATTCAGTGATCCCTATAGAACGAAAAAGTTAAACCGTAATGATGTATTTCAATAGTATATTTTGCAGCTTAGTCAATTAGGTCTTTAATAAAGCTAAAAGACTGTTGCCTCTGCTAGTTCGGGACCAGATGGACTTGTATGTACTGTCCCAGGATATTATTATCACCTGCAAATCATTTTGTTCCAATATTTGAGCCAACTCTATCCAAGCTTCTACGTCGTCTGGGAATTGTTCAGTCACTTTCTTCAAATGTTGGCGTGCGATGTCTCGTTTGGACT
Source organism: Furcula furcula (assembly GCA_911728495.1). Classification (NCBI taxonomy): domain Eukaryota; kingdom Metazoa; phylum Arthropoda; class Insecta; order Lepidoptera; family Notodontidae; genus Furcula; species Furcula furcula. The sequence continues at coordinate 20,182,221 of OU452253.1, forward strand.
GAGACGGCGAGTTTGCGTAAAGTGAACCCAATATTTTCATTGTCTCGTAATTGCCTGGTTGTGCTTTCAAAACTTTTTCGAAGCATTGCGCCGCCTAAGAAAAAAAAAATTGACTAACTAATACATATAACTCATAATGTAAAATAGGAGAATCTAATTAAACACCCAAATTATTGTGCACATGCAAATCGATCCGTCCGCGACCAAGTTTCGTTTCTTACACCTCAGTTGGCGCAGTCGGTAGGATCATTGCTGCGTACTAAACAAAAGACAACATAACTTACGTTTTCCGTGTCACCTCTATAGATATACATCTGTCCAAGACCATAATGCGGTAGCACGAAGTTGGCTGGCGCGAACTGCGTCGCTTGGTAATAATATTGAAAGGCTTGGTCGCAGTCGCCTTGCGCGTGAAAAGCCCGAGCGAGGTGATGACAGCTCTCCGCTCGCATCGCTTCGTTTTCTGTGTTGTGAAACGCGTGCAACGCCAGATGCTGCACTTTTGTGTAATCCTAAATCAAAATATTGGAAAATTTATAGTAAAAAAGTTGTCCAGGCCAATCTGGCCGCGACAGCCAATTTTTAGTCACAATCTCATCGATATACTATACCAACTAGATTAGCTGTCACGACTCGAAAAGTGGTCACGAAAATAGAGCTACGGAGACGGCTGGCGCTCTATTTCAAATTAGTACGAGCCGCCAACAGGATGTATCGAAATTCGTTATTGCGCGTTTATAAACTGTCCAAATAATATAATACTTATCGTAATACTAAAATTGCAGATGGATAATTTTATTTTTCGTTTCGTGTTCTTATTACTACTGGTTTAAATAATAAATATAAGTAAGATATCATTATAATACGAAATAAAAATTATTTATTTGATATTTTCTCCGCTAGAGACTGACAAAATTAATGTTGCCGATAGGCGTGTCGCCACTGTCTATACGAAACTAACTGTTAAACTACACGTCATTACCATAATAAAAAAGTTAGTTCTCATTTTTGCCACCAGCACGGATAAGTTTGTAAGTCAGTACACACACAATGGAAACACACCTGTTTTGAACCTTATTTTATAGTGGTTAAGATTTTCTTTTAAATGAGTACATTTTTGTTTAAGTCAAAACAACTACTTTTTTTCGTATAGCTTTGGCGGTTTTATTGATTTTTCTTTGTCTCCGATGTAAAGGTTTTATGTGCCAACATTACTGCATACAGAATTAGACTTTATTACTACATGTGAAAATGTTTAAATAATTCGGAACGTCGGACTAATAGAAGCCTATTAGTCCGACGTTCCGAATTATTTAAAACTATTTTCTACAATTTCTAGCTACGTGTATAGTTGTGTAAGTATATGTAACCGCGACCACATTTTCGATGTCATTTTGTTCGTGACAGCTAATCTAGTTGGTATAGTATATCGATGCACAATCTTCAAAACACGACTTAACTGTACAAGAAGAGTAAGAAGTATAAGTCTGCTTACCTTTTTAAAGAAGAAATGGTTCGCCAAATGATTCAGAACCATAGGATTTTTGGGGTCTATAGCGTATGCTTTTGAAAGCATAATCACTGCCATTTTATTGGACTCATTCTCCTGGAGATTCAGTTTTAGGATGGACAGACCAACAAGTGCACCAACACATTGCGGATCTAGTTGTAAAGCTCTCTCAAATGCCATCCTGAAAGTGATAATGCCATATATTCCTAGCTCACTGTATATGTATAAGCAGTTGCAGTTGGTAAGCTGAACACTTAATTTTCTTTGTTTTTTATTTTGTACGTAGCGTAACTAAATGTTTAATGCCATACATTTGCGTCGAATACATAACATATTTTTTTTAAGTCGGTTAATAACTGGGACCCACTTGTTACTTGCACTCCGAAGCGCGGAGACGCTTAGTTAAAAATGGCATTAAGCGGAGACCCATCTATGTAAACCCTAACGTTGCTTAACCTGATGGATTGCCAAACATTGATAACAACTGTCTATGAGTGTTTCCTTATTATCTATTATAATGAAAAATTGATAAAATCGGACCACGCGTATAACCAAGTAAACATGATACAGACAGACAAAAATGAAAAAAATACAGTTTTGGCTTCAGTATTGGTGCATGCCTTCCAAAAATAATTTTCAAAATATCTTCAATGTACAGAATTGGACTTGTTACAGTCTATACTATAATAAAACTCAAAGAGCACTTTTTCTGTACATTGAATATTTTTCCAAAATTTCTATGTGGGGATACTATACTATCTACATAGACGTCAAAACAATTTTTTTGGAATTATTGTCTGTCTGTCTGTCTGTCGTTCTGTTTGTCCAGGTATCATTTGAAAACCCGTGGATGGATTTTGATAGGACTTTCACTGATGTGTTGTGTAGAAGTCAAGGTATAAATTGGTATATAAAACATCACGCTATGTTTCATAGGGGCTAAGCAGTGAAACATCCTTTGTATGTGAATAGGGTAATTGATCAGATCGGGTGATTGATCAGTTAATCATTAAGATATGTATAATTACGCTATATACAATAGGGACTGAGCAGACATTTAGTTTGCATAAGATATGGCATTGGCGAAGGGTCAATTTTTGTAAGGGGTAAGCCGGTCCGGTACACCCAGGACATTTTCATTAGATTTCTGTATTGTTCTAAGTACTTTGCTGATAGCAATATGACATTATATCTTTGAAAAGTTAAAATCTGTAAATCCCGAGCGAGTCCAAACTAGATTATGTATGTATTACATTCACAACAATAAAAGATGCGGAAAACTTAGAACTTTCGTTATCGAATATCATAAGATAGTAATTTACGATGTTAGCGTGATTTACATTATGAACAGCGCCATCTATCGGTGAAATTGAACATACAATAACTATAGAACTTTAATCTATATATTATATCAAAGAAAGTCATGTTAGTTACACTATTTATAACTCAAGAACGGCTTAACAGATTCGGCTGAAAATTGGTGGGGAGGTAGCTTAGAACCAGTAAACGGACATAGGATACTTTTTATTCCGGTAGGTTAAGGTTAAGCAACGTTAGGTAAGGTCATTAAATAGATGGGTGAACCGATTTGTATGAAAGTGTGCATATCGGGGAGGTCTGAGAATAGGTCATAAAGTATATTTAATGCCGCTGATACCATGATTGACGAGGATATATAGAACGAGAGGAGGGTGCACGAGAGGAGAAAGAGGGAGAGGGGATTCGAGGAGGGGGCGATGGGGTGAGGGATCGGGGGAGTTAGGTGGAGTAAGGGGGGAGTGAGAAGGAGCAAGTTCATAGAAGAGAGAGGGGGAGAGGGTTCAGAGAGGAGATAACAGGGTAGGAAGAGGGGGAGTGTGACGGAAACCGAAGCGGGAGGGGGAAAGAGAGAGGAGAGAAAGAGCATATAATTAGATTTTTTTATAAGAGAGAGAGAGATATGGAGAGAGATAAATCTAGGGAGGAGGGAGAAAAGGGGAGCAAAATGTAATAAAAGCGCGGGCGGAGCTGCACGGGTCAGCTAGTTTTATTATAAGTACAGAAGATAGATGAACTGGTGCTTGGCCAAATAGATAGATAATTCATATCCCACCTGATAACCAGCACCTCTGTGGATGAGGTGTGCAGAATGAAACTTACCTTGCCTTTTCTTGATTATTCAACTTCATAAAACAATGTCCCATACCCAATCTCAAAGCTGCTGGGCTATCAGGATTGGTTCTAAGAGCCTTTTTATAAAAAGCCAAAGCCCCTCTAAAGTCTTTGCGATTGAATGCAATGCACGCTTTGCCAAGAAGCGAGGGAACATTGTTTGGTGATTGATTCAGGACGAAGTTGAATTGGGCGTCTGCTTGTTCCATTTTATCGCCTTCCAGAAGACAGAAGTATGCTCGACCAAGAAGATGGTTCTACAATGCGTAACATATTATAACAATGGTAGAAAGGAAAAATACCATAAGCAGAACATTAGTTACATACATTATAATAATTAAAACAAGAACAACTTGCAAATTCTAGCAATTTTTGTAATGTCCTTAACTAATTTTTCCACCATTCAAATGACTGTTACTAAATTATTTTGTGGTCTTAAACAGTACATAACTGCCTATGTTCAAAGCTAGTTCAGGTTGAGGTTTTAGATTAAACAATATTAGATTTAATTAATAATTTGTATAATTGGTAATTAATAAATAACTCGCATAGATTCGACGGGCCCGTTGGTCTAGTGGTTAAACACCCTGCTAACCGACGGGTCGTGGGTTCGATCGTGGGTCCCACCAAGTGTCTGGGAGTTATTTATGTATAAAAATAAAAAATGTATATAAGTATTAGTATCAGTTGTCTGGTTTCCATAGTACAGTGCACAGTACAGTATTGTCCCAAGATATTATTATCCTTTATGAATTTATCTTTACGGGTTATACCCGACATTTTACGGGCTTGCATTATTATTATGGATATGAAGGTATATTTGCCCTTTGTCATGCAGTCAAATGAGATTTACTTTGGTCAAAGGCATCAATTACGATCATAAAGTAAAAAGTACTTGTTTATTTTTTAAAGTAAACAATTTTTGTACTCACCTGATCATACATGATTATTTTATCAGCCATAGTATAAAGGAGTGTAGCCTTCGTGAATAACTCCTTTTTCTTATCTTTAATCTTCTCTTTATTGGCCTCTTGCACATAGTATGCGGCCAGCATATCCAGGGCACGCATTTGGTCGCGTTCAAAATCCCTGTAGTCAATGTTGGCATCTGCACGGGATGCTTCCAGTATTTTGAGGAAGTCTTCGATTTTCTTTTGCTTGTAATAAGCGAGCTGGAAATGCAGAGCAACTTTAGTCATGTATCATTAAAAACAAATTTATCCTTTAAATCTGAGCCCTGGGGGCAGAGATCGCAGGGGATCATATTAGTTTTGCGGCAAGATAGATGATTTGAAAAGAAAAATGTATATTCTTAAAATGTAAAAGGGGGCGTGACAATTTCATTTATGGTCTATGGCCTGATTTAAAAAGGTTGAAAATTCCTGCTTGAAATAATAGATAGATAAATAACACTTTATTGTACACTAAAATAACATAATAATACTAAGAAGAATAATTATAGTTGGTATACATTCAAAATTCAAAATTTTTATTTCAAATAGGCTTAACGCTAGCACTTTTGAACGGTCAATTTTTTAAAAGCTACCACCGGATCACAACGCGGCCTCAACTGGGAAGATCCGGCAAGAAACTCGGCAGGCTTATCTCGGCAGGCTCATTTTTTCACATTTTTTTTTAAACAAAGTTTGTCTTTTTACCATTAGATCAGCACCAGCAACAGTGTGTCCTGCCGTTCAAAATATCAAATAAAATAAAAAATACGACGAAAATACAACAAACTAAAATGCCAAAGGGATAGTAGTCGGACCAGTCCCCCCAAGCAGCACCCGCGCACGAGTTGACTCGAGCAGCGGCCATCACTCCCGTCAACCATATTGGAGGGAAGGGGGAGACCCGCCACACGAAGCCGCCACAAGCAAAGACTTTTCGATGGCGAGCATGACCGATCCAAAATCACAGTGGCTCACGTTTACCATTTACCTTCTGCTGTTAAGCAGTGCCTCGTCAGGCAAGACACAAAGCACTTTAACATATTACCAACTTTTATCACAAGTCGTCTAAGTTAGATACACACCAAGAATAATTTACAAGCTCAAGTGAATTGCCTTCAGAACGTAAATAAAGTAATAATCAATTTTGCTGCTAGACTACAAAAGAAAAAAAAAAGGACAGTAGCCGGACCAGTCCCCCCAAGCAGCACCCGCGCACGAGTTGACTTGAGCATAAGGTTTATTAGGTGGTAGGTTCCTTGTGCTAGGGGCCATCTATGTCCAGGGACAATACCACCGCAGTGTCAGATATTCTGCCACCAAGCAGCAATGTACTCTTGCGGTTACGGTGTAAGAATCACATTTAGGACGATAATCGCTAGCACAAGCCGGTCCGAAATACATGCGGGTGGTGTAAGCATTGTTCGAACGATTTTAATGTAAAACTGGTTCATTACACTGTTTCGTGTCCACAAGAGTAAAAAACATTGTTTGTGTCCTTGTGTGTTTGGCACAGTAGCTGGTGAAATTACCAGACACAAGAGACTTAATATCTAATGCAATTAGGGTTGAAAGTACTTGGAGGTGTTGTAAATGCTCCCTGGTTAAGAACATACAACCAAATGACGTAGCTAAAATTACAAAAAACTATGCAGCGGCATATAAAACGTCAGCTTCATCACCATTTGAATGTTAAGGCTATACAGCTCTTTAACAACACAGACATAGTGAGCAGACTGAAAAGGACAATTCCTTTTAAGTTAGTATAAATGTTAAATTAGTGCAGTTTTGTGCATTATAGACAGGTCCGGATCTAGGTTGAGGGCAAACTGGGGCACCGGCCCCGGGTGGCAGTTTCAGGGGGCACCAAAATCATAATATCAACAGCAGCCGATAAACATCCACTGCTGGACAAAAGCGTCTCCCTTAGAAGGGTGGGGAAAGGGAGGGGTTGCCATAATCCCCACGCTTGGCAGGCATCTTGGGGACCGCAGTATAGGTGGTAGGTAATCGAACAGAAAGACGCTAAATCATAATATAATGTGATATCTTTGACTTGTAAGATAAAGGCGCCACCCAGGCCCACACCACAAGTGAACTTGTGGTGGCAATTTAAGATTTGAGTTTTTTTAAGTAATTTCTCAAACGCTGAAGGGAAAGGCGCCACTATCAAGTTTCTGGCCTGGTTCGAAAAAATCATAAATCCGGGGCTGTTTATAGAACACAATAAAAGAAAAACATTTATTTGACCAACACAACTTAAAACAAAACTAAGAATATTATTATTATTATTATTTAGTAAGCACACTAGCAGCTTATAGAGCTGATGCGTGTGTATCATATTGCTTGAAGTATTTTGTCCAGTCTATTCTTGAAAGCATTTAACGTTGGAGCCATCACAACGTAACGTACGTACATATCTATGTTAATAGTTTACAAAAAACTGTGTGGGGGCCAAAAAGGGCTCCATCTCAGCATTTTGATGCCTTAGAGGAGATACAACTGGAGATAGCATGATACGCTAACCCCTCTGCCAAATTTTGTTCATATGTTCAGGTCATTCTTTATTTGTGTGCGTATCTTTTTGAATGTGTTGCGAGTTTATTATAGTGTAGGTATGCGTGAAATTGTATCTGTGTGTGTTTACTCCCGCACCCTGCAAAATTTGTTCGGCGAATCGACGCGATACTAGGTCCATTCTAATTACTCTGAGTTTGATGCACCATAATAACTATGAAGCAGCCCTGTTACTCTGACAGTACTTATAAAAAGAGGTGATGTCATGTATATCTAGTACTTAACAACTAAACTCAGCTCATATTAAAACATTTTCATAGAAGTTATAATAAAAATCACATTTAATTAAGTGAATAATAAAAACAGTAAAAGTATAATAATTTAATAGGTTCAGTCCCAAATTCCTAACAGTTTCAAATCAAACCAGGAAACTCAATAACATTTGTTTTGGACCAACAAGGCAGAAGTAAGAATAATAAATTTATGATGAAATTTTGGTAAAAATGTAAAACACAACTAAATGCTACATAGGACTTGCAACCAGAGTCTTAAATAATAATTCCAAACCCTTTGGAAATTGTTTACCTTAACTAATGATTATCATTAAGACGAAAGATTAAGAAGCGTAAGAATGACAAAATGCATAATATTAATGTCTATACCGGAAAGTTTAATACGTGTTATGATAGAGGGCATAAACAATGTTTGATTGAGGTTAAGTTTACTTACACCAACATTGATCCAGACGCTGAGTTGCGACCGTTCTTGTTGTAATATGCTAAGAACTTCATCTCCAGACGGTAATTGCTCTGGATCAAGCTCAATCACCTATACAATACAAAAATAAAACAATTAAGTACAACACTGATACTAGCATCTAGCAAGTGTGAATGTAGGAAGATACACTGTGGCTGCAGTCACCTCATCGGTGCTCATCAACGGTATTTCGAGCGCCATTGTGCACTATATTTTATTTAGATCACTTCACGGTATAACAGTTATAAAGTTCCATAATTTTTTACACAATCTAGGTAACAGAAAACTGAATTGAATTCCACCAAAAACCTAATCTTTCTTTCCAAGCACAGATTATTTCCAGGATTCTATTTTAATGATTGTCTATTTTAATTATTGAACCATAGAGTAGAGCAAGGTGATGCAATCATTTGAATTTTCCCCAAAATTAAAGTCAGAATACCCTACAAGCCCAGCATTTTTTTTTATTATAGTGCTTGATTTGCAGATGTAAAGTGGCGATGCAATCGAAGATGGTAAAGCACAGTAGCTTAAAAACCTATTCACTCTAGCCTTGATACCCATATTATAATCGGAATAATCGGACGGGATAACCGACGCAGGCAAACTGGTGCAGTCCTTATCTGGCTTTATTATAAACGAAATATTAGTCTGATTAGAGTCAGAGTCAGAATACTTAGTTTAGGGGTTTTATTAATTATTGCAACACCTGGCTTTACTCTATGGAGTCTATGGTTCAATCATAAAAATAGACTCGGTTCGGTTGCACTCGCTGTATGTTTGTATAACGTAGTGATTATATACTCATTGGTAAGTTTGTTTATTTATTATTATTTTAGTGCATGTGGTTCATTAATTAAATTTTATTAAATTGAAATATCTACATTGTGAACCGTCGTTTCTTAGTATTTCTTTTAAAAGTACAATACGATATGAGTGACGAGTCGAAGGCTAAAAGAATAACGTTCAAACGAACTCGGCCAAATCCTATTTTTCAAGACTGGCTCGAGGAATTACACGAAGAAGCCCAACAGAAGAATAGTAAACTTGAGCCAATGTTGAAAGAGGCTCTGAATTCTTTAGCGAAGTATCCATTGCCATTGAAATCTGGAGCTGAATGCATCATACTAAAAGGATTCGAAAAAAAGTTGTGCACCTTTTTAGATCGGCGGTTAGAAGTATATAATGATAACAAGAGAGCTCTAACACAGGCGACGGTAGTGAAAAGCAGAGGTCAGTCTCAGAATCAGTCAAATAGTAGTAGTAGCATTGATAACAATCCTCAGACACAACAAAATGTCAGAGAAAATACAAGTAGCAATAAAAAAAGTATAATGACTGAGATTCAGGCTACCGGATCTAATAAGCCAGGGTCAGATCCTGAAATAGAGATTATAGTATGTGATGAAGATTCACAGAGTCTCGTTGTTTCTAATTCATGTGGAAACTCTGGCTCCATCAGTCCAAACATTAGTAATGGTAAAAAATCTAAAAAGTCTAAAACATACAAACCTGCTCATCGGTCAGGTGGCTATGCAATACTCGTTACATTGTTGGAGCAGACAGAAAGTTCCACAAAGACCTCCCTCACTAAAGATGAATTAATAGAAAACGCGCAGAAACATTCAGAAGAGTCATTCACGAGGCCTAAACCAGAATCATTTTACACGGCATGGTCTAATATGACTAGACTTATCACCAAAGGCTTAGTCATGAAAACTAGAAATAAAAAAGTTGAATATGCGTTAACACCCCTAGGTGTTGAAATGGCAACAGAGCTTTTAAGTGACAGCAGAGCAATACCAACTGCAAATGACATAATTTTTAAAGAAGGCACACCTACAACTCTTGTTATGAATAGAAATGTCCATACTGTTGAAAATACAGCTACGTTTTGTACTGAAGTAAATGATGACATTGAAATGGCAGCTGGTTCTTTTGATATAATACTGTTGATAGACAAAAATGAGACTGGTGGGTATGTATCTAATATGAAAATTAGTATTAAATATTTTAAAAAATTTGAATCCTAGTTTGCAATAATTTCTGCTTGTAATTTTACACCCTCCTCATTATGTAGCCTGTGCATCTTTCTAGCATGGGGGTCTAGTATTGGTTTTGATGAATGAAATTGACTAAACTTTCAGTTTTCTCCTTACATTTCACACCAGCACCTCTAGTAGTAACTATCAAAAACTAGTAAAATGTATAGTAGAAAAAGTTTGATGATTTAGTTTTGTTCATCATTTACTTGAGTTTTTTTTTAACTTAATAAAAAAACAAAGTTTGTTCATAATTTTTCTACTTCTTCTATAGTACCTTGTTACAGGTTTACTTTGGTATATCTTTTGTAAACATGAAGATTTATAAGTATAAGTCAACAACAATATAATTTTACTGATTTGTTTATGAGAAACAGAAATTTTAGTAGTATAGAAATATCAAATTAGAATTTAATAGGAAAACTGGATTTTTAAAAAGTTACTTCAATCATATCTAAATTTATACTCACCTGATTATAAATACTTAACTATGAAACACTGTGTTTTATTTTAAACAAATTTTTTGCAAAATTGATTAATCAAAACAATACTAACAGACTTAATATACATGCGCTAAAACCCTGTTCCTTTATCTTCACAGGTTGTCAAAGAAGAATGATCCTACCGTTGCCCAATTTAAAAAGTATCCAGATTTAAATCACGAATACAGAAGTTTGAAAGTTGGTGACTTCACTTGGATAGCGAGACACAGGGATAATAAACAAGAACTAGTCTTACCATATGTTATTGAAAGAAAAAGAATGGATGATCTCGGTGCAAGTATAAAAGACGGGCGATTCCATGAACAAAAGTTCAGATTGAGGAAATGTGGGCTGAGTAACGTCATCTATATGGTAGAAAATTATGGAAGTAATAAACATGTAGGGCTGCCGTTGCAGTCCCTACTGCAAGCACTAGCAAACACAAGGGTCCAAGATGGATTCAAAGTGCACATGACAGACTCATTGACTAATTCTGCTAGATTTTTAGCTATGATGACTAAAAGACTGACTATTAGATATAAGGTACACAAATATTTGTATGATTTTTTTAAAAACCAGTTTTAGTTTCTACACCTTAGGGAGTTATTATTCATCATCAGCCGGAAGACCAGTGCACTGAGTTATTATTAACCACGGGCAAACAAGAAGAGCAGCAGCATCTTGCTATTGGATTATCTGGCATCGATAATCTCCTGGCCGATACAACCACTGTGGCCAATCTTTCACAAGATCAGCCATCTACGCGGGAGATATTATAGTGCACAAGCGCTTGCGTATACACAAGTGGGCTCTCGTCGTTTATACCTCTCACAATCCAATGGGATGGAAGACCGACATGACTGGGGAAAAGCTTAGGCTCAGGACCGACTTTTTACATGCCCATCCGACGAATGGATCAACTTACTTTACAGACAATCAAGTGATCGGCCTGCAGTGTAACAGCCAGTAAGGAACAACTAGACAAAGTTCCCCCGCGGGATTCAAACTCGCGTGCAAAGCAAGCTGTTTCCCACTGTGCCATGGAGGCTACACCTACCGCGGTATAGGACCTACCAGCTATATCGTGATTCCCAAGACACCTGCCAACCGTGAGGATTATGGCAACCCCTCCCTCTTAAGGGGGAGACTTTTGTTCAGCAGTGGACATCTTTCCACTGACCTTAGGGAGTTTATTGTTGTTAGTTCTGTAAACAGAGTCCATAAGCCACAATTTTTTTTATAATTTCTCTAGTTTAAAAATACCCCTTAGGATTAGCAAGTTGAAATGCCAGTTGGCAGGCCACATCGCTCAAAAACCCGGTAACCGATGGGGACGAAAGGTTTTCAAATATATCTCCCAGTTGATCTGTGTCGAAAAAATGCCCTAGTTGATTCAAACAAAGGCTCCCAGTGATTGGTGTAACCAACTTCAATAAAAGAAGAAGGCTTTTAAATTGTCTATAAGTAAGCATTTTTTTATTGTATTATATCTGTTTGTGTGCTAAATACATTTCGTATATTTTTTCCAGGATAAGAATCTAAAGGGTCGTAATGGCGAACCACAACATGGAGAATTCATGACGTTTGAATATTTTAACAAATCTTCATCAAAGTCAAAAGTTCTGACCGTCACAGAAACATTTATAAAATTGCTTTTGCAATTAAAAGGATTAACAGTAGAGAAAGCTTTGGCGATAACGAATAAATATAATACACCGCATTCCTTAATACAAGCATACAGACAATGCGATCAGAAAGAAGGTGAAATACTTCTTGCTAACTTAAAATATGGCGATCTAAGCCGGAATGTTGGACCAGTTTTAAGCAAGTCATTATATCAATTATTTTCTAGTATTGGTAGAGAAAACTTGATTGATTAAGTTACTACATTTTCGTTATTATAGTAATAAAGCATAATAACAATTTATGAATAACTGTTGATTGACCAGTATTTAAAGCGCAGGCGCGAAAGGTCAAATGATGATTAAGTCCCAACTCCTCTCTCAGTGATAATTGACGGAATTGGAACATTGTAACAGCAATAATTGTGATCTCCATACATTTCATAATAAAATAACATAATTATCTTCCTGTTATCTTTTTTTTTACTGACTTCACACAAGATGCACCATAGGCAGGTGGAACCTGGTGGTTGCAAATAGCCAATTGTCGTTCATTGTGGCGTTCCAAGGGGGAGGTCTATGTTCAGCAGTGGACGTCTTCCGGCTGGTGATTTTCCAATATAGAGTATCAGCCTAGAGATAAGTATAATTTTTAAAAGCACATAACCACAATATCTTAATTTAGATTTCATCAATCACCCTACTACGCCTTACTAGAACTAAACAAAATATTGGTATAATCGTGCGTTCTTTTTTAGCATACTTTGGGGCCGAGACCTCATACAAAAAGACATCGATAGCATCGATCAATCAGAATACATATAGATCGAAGACATCGATGTCTTTTTGTACGAGGTCTCGGCATCGAAGTAACAAAAAGAGGAACGTCGACTTCATGCATTACATATGCGTTGTGTTCGTAATATCTTAAGCATTAAAGGAATGGAGGGAAGCGTCAGGCCTAAACCACTCCAAAACTTTCTCTAGCACAAGGGTGGACTGTGGGGTTAAATTATTGAAACTTAACAGATCACAGATAAGGTACCTAATAAGTGCACTCACGGGACATTTCGGTACCAATGAGCACCTTCACAGGATGAGGCTAAGTACTACTGATGCTTGCAGATTTTGTAAAGGTGAGAAAGAGTCAATGCGACACATTTTGTGTGGCTGCGACGCTCTTGCGAGACGTAGGTTGAGTCATCTGGGAGTAGCTTATCCTACACCAGATGATTGTGCACAGCTCCAAGCTGGCGCAATCGTTGCGTACCTGAGGGAACTCTTCGACACGCCAGAAACAGAGTAAGGGCTAGGGCATGCACAATGGATCCAACTGGGTCGAAGTACGTTCCGGTGGTTACCGGGCCCAATTTATAGCCACCAATAGAATAGAATCTTAGGCATTTCTTGAAAAAACAAAGTTAAAAATTGCTGGGGGGGGGGGGGGGGGGGGGGGGGGGGGGGTAATGAAGCGTGAACAGGGCTGCTGTAGCCTAGAGGCCCCATATCGTTGATTCAGCGGTAGCTACGTCCCTGGTCACAAATGAAGGAGCACAGCAGAGTTTTACAGACATTTGCGGTGGCTGAGGCATGTGCATACCACGAGCTCTTCTCGCCTTCCTCCTAGACAGGTCATGCTCATTACAATACCAGAAGCAAAGGGGAGAATTGGGCGACCGTTGCTTTAGGCTGTGTTAGGCACGATTTAGCTGGCGTCATTCAACATCAAGCATGGTGGATGGGAGAAACCCGCCGGAGATAGGAACCAGTGGTGGAAGAAATGTATCAAAGGACGTTTCTACTGACTTATTATTGCCCATGTTATAACTACAACTATCTACAGAAAGTGCTATACTGTGTCTTAAGCATACCATTAGATACTATAATGACCGCAAAACTCCCGTATACGCGTGTTTTCTCGATTTGTCCAGGGCTTTCGATTTGGTTGTGTATGATATTATGTGGGAGAAGCTTGAAAGTATCAAACTACCACGAGAACTTGTGAGTATCTTCAAGTACTGGTATACACATCAGGTCAATAGTGTCAGGTGGGCGGGGGCAATGTCGGAGCCGTATCGACTGGAATGCGGTGTGAGACAAGGCGGATTGACCTCACCTATACTATTCAGCCTGTACGTTGATCGTCGCGCTCAGTAGTCAGCATGTCGGATGCCGCATTGATGACGTATGTGTCAATAATTTAAGTTATGCGGACGACATGGTTCTGCTGAGCGGGTCGGTCTGTGGCCTCAGAAGGTTGATAGCCATTTGTGAGGAATACGCGGATAGGCATGGGCTTTTGTTGTAATACGACCTATATAGTTATATAGTTGTTTTATATTTAAAAAGTTAAAGACAATTTTAAAAAGAAATTAGATGTCTATTCTGTCAGCTTTTTAACTATTCGTATTTTTACCAATTCTTATTTTTGTTATTCTTTAATAAATTCAGTTTCTCCACCAACAAGCATATCCTTTATATTTATTCCAACACGTTATCAGCACGAAGCTCTATGGCGGGGAACAACATGAATTTTCACGGAATACAAATGTTAAGAAACCGAGATGGTTATTCAACTTGGAAGTTCAAAATGCGTATGCTACTCATTCATGAGGAGTGTTGGACAGCCATAGTTGGATACAATGATTCAGATAAGCCGTCAAAAGAGATACAATTACGAAATGATCAGAAGGCATTATCAAAAATTTGCCTTACTGTTGACGCAAGTGCAATCTCGCATGTACGATCTGCACAAACTGCTAAAGAGGCTTGGACTGCTCTGCAGAAAGCTTATGAAGATCGAGGTATGGGGAGACGACTTTCACTAGAGCGTAAGTTGTATAAATATTCTTTGACTGATTTTCAAGATATTGAATCATATATCAATGCTATTATCAGTACTGCACAAGATCTCGATGACATTGGAAAGAAAATCGATGACAGTTCTTTGGCGGCGATTATTCTCGGAGGATTGACTTCAAAATACGAACCATTAATTATGGCCCTAGAGAATTCCAATATTCTTGTTAGTAGTGAACTGGTCAAGACTAGATTATTAAACGAATTGTCAAAAGACACCCCTCAAGAAGAGGTGGTTGCACTGCGATCGAAGGAATCTCAATTTACTAAAAAGAAAAGGCCTATAATCTGTTATAAGTGTAAGCAACCAGGTCACAAAAGCCCAAAATGTACAATGAAAAATGATAAGAAGGGGGCGTTGAGTGTGACAACTAACCTAGAGGTTCAAAGCACAGATTCCCAAGTAACTGAGATGGTGGAACAGGCTTCCATTGAGGGAATGGCTCTCTCAGCACCATCACTGACAGATCGGAAATGGATTATAGACTCCGGTGCAACTATACACATGACTCCACATCGTGAGTGGTTCGGCAGTTATCAACCAGTACAAGGTGGAATGATTACTGTGGCTAACGGACAGAAAGTGGCTGTTGTAGGAGTTGGTGATGTATCTATTTCAACTGACTCATTAGCAGATAAAATAGATAATGTAGCCCATGTTCCTCATCTGAGTTGTAATTTACTATCAGTTAAGGTTATGGTAGATAAAGGTTATTCTGTAGTTTTTAACGAAAAAGGTTGTATCATATATTATACGCGTAAGAAAAATGATGAAGTTCTTACTAAAGAAATATTAGCTAAGGGTTCTCTTTGTGATGGGGTATATACTTTAGATTGTAAAGTTAATATGTCCAATACTCCTTCAGCTAAGTATGTGCACTCTGACTGTTCTAACTTTCAGCTTTGGCATAAAAGGTTAGGGCATCTTTGCAGAATTGGCATGGACCTACTTAGAAAAGGTCAAGCTATCGGCGTGGAGTACACAGTAGTTGATAAAGAACCGTGCATACCTTGTATAGAGGGTAAGCAAGCCAGAAAACCTTTTAAAAGTTTGAAGTATGTGAAGGCTAAATCACTTTTGGAGCTTGTCCACACAGACGTGTGTGGACCTCTGCAAACAACTTCGTTCAAAGGTAATAAATATTTTATAATTTTTGTTGATGATTATACAAGATTTATATTTGTATATTGTATGTCGTCTAAGACTGACGTTAAGTCGAAGTTCCGTGCTTTTCAATCATTTGTAGAAAGACAGACTGGCACAAAAATAAAGAGTATGCGTTCCGACAATGGGACAGAATTCCTCAACAAAGAAATGACAGACTTTGTAGAATCACAGGGAATTATTTGGCAAACCACGGCACCTTACAGCCCTCAACAGAATGGGGTTAGTGAGAGATGCAACCGTAGTATAGTAGAAAAAGCTCGCTCTCTATTGTCACACTGTTCACTTCCACAAGCCTATTGGCAAGAAGCAGTAGAGACGAGTGTTTACTTAAAAAATCGTTCACCACATCGAGCTCTCACAGGTAAGACGCCTTATGAAATGTGGTTTAACATAAAACCTGATCTGTCTCACCTAAAAGTCTTTGGATGTAGAGCACTGATTCATGTTCCGTCCGGTCAAAGGAACAAATTAGATATGAAAGCGGAGGAACAAATTTTTGTAGGATATTCAGATAATCCTCAAAACTATTTGTTTAGGAATGCCTCATGTCCAAGAAGGTTGTTGAAGTCGAGAGACGTAACATTCTTTGAAAATAATTTTACTGGATTAAAGGATAATAAAAGTGCACCAATATGTACTGTGAACTCTGACATTGTCAAATTATTTTCTCAGACATCATCTTCATCAGGAGCTAGAAGAGAAGAAAACTTACCATCTACTTCTGGGAGTAGTGACATAAATGTTGATATTTCGGATGCTTCTTTTGTGGATGCTGATGATACTTCAGAGGAGAACGAAGTAGGTGTAGAGGCCAATGTTGTCGATAATAATCAACAATCAGGTGAGCAGTTTGATTTGTCTCCAGATTCCTCAAATGAATCTAGGGTAGATGATGATTCTTCAAGGCGATATCCTTCACGAGTTCGCAAACCTCCAAACTACTTCTATTATACTACTCTTTTAAATGATGATTGTGATGATCCATATAGTTATCATGATGCTACCACTTGTGATGATAGAGATAACTGGATATTAGCTATGAAAGAAGAGTACAATGCTCTTCTCAAAAAGGGCACATGGATTTTGGTAGACAAACCAAGTAATAAAACTTGTATTCCATGCAAGTGGGTTTACAAACAAAAGCGTGATGCAGACGGTAACATAGTCAAATATAAAGCACGTTTAGTAGCAAAGGGATTTCGACAAAAAGAAGGTGTTGATTACAGCGAGACATTTGCTCCAGTTGTACGTAATTCGTCTTTGAGAACCTTGTTAGCAATTGCAGTGCAAGAAGACTATAATGTGCGACATATTGATGTCGATACAGCGTTCTTAAATGGAGATTTAGCAGAAGAAGTGTACTTGACACAGCCGAAAGGTTTTGTTCGGAAAGGGGAAGAATCAAGAGTTTGTCTGCTGAAACGATCACTATATGGTTTAAAGCAGGCACCAAGAGCGTGGAATACGAAGCTCAAGGAGACTTTACTTAATCTTGATTTTCAGCAAACAACAGAGCCCTGTATTTTTATAAAAAGATTTTCGAACAAAGACTCTTTGGTGTTGGCATGTTATGTTGACGACCTCGTCGTTCTTTACAAAGATCAAGAGACGCTTGACAATTTCAAAAGTCAAATTGAGAATTTTTTCTCAATAAAAGATCTTGGTTTAATAAAATTCTTCACTGGAATAAATATTAATCGTGATAACAATGGAATAAAATTGTGCCAAAGTACGTATATTGACAAAGTTTTAAAGAAATTCAATATGATCGATTGTAAAGATGTCTCAACCCCGCTCATCAAGAAAAATCTTGAACATGGCGGAAGCGAGTGTAGTGAGTTTCCTTATCGTGAATTGATTGGATGTTTAATGTTTTTGGCTGTAAATACTCGTCCAGATATTGCCTATACTGTGAGCTATTTAAGCCAATTTAATTCATGCTATGACGAATCTCACTGGAATATGGCTAAAAGGTGTCTTAGATATTTAAAACATACCAAAGATTATGGTATCACTTATTCTAAGGGCAATCTTGATTCAATAACAGGATTTTCAGATGCAGATTGGGCCAATTGTTCCACAGACAGACGGTCATATACTGGATTCTTTTTCGAGCTTGCCTCAGGTCCTGTTTCATGGGAAGCTAGAAAGCAGCCTACGGTAGCTCTTTCCTCAGCAGAAGCAGAATACATGGCCTTAGCTTCGGCAGTAAAGGATGCAATATACTTGAAACGATTGGTATACGATATTACAAGTAAGTGTCCTAATGTTGTATTGTACACGGATAGTCAGAGTGCCCAAAAGTTAGCCATGAATCCTGTACATCATACCAGGACAAAACATATAGACGTAAAGTACCATTTCATTCGTGAGAAGGTTAGTGACAAGACAGTAGAACTAAAGTATATGCCCACCGATAAACTACCTGCTGATGTTTTAACTAAGCCTTTAGGGCCAACAAAACATCACAAATGTATTAAGCATATGGGTATGTCTTAGTGTTTCTATTATGGTTTATATACCTTAGAATTAAGGGAGCATGTTAATTTCTGTTAACTTTTTAAGGGAGCATGTTGTAATACGACCTATATAGTTATATAGTTGTTTTATATTTAAAAAGTTAAAGACAATTTTAAAAAAGAAATTAGATGTCTATTCTGTCAGCTTTTTAACTATTCGTATTTTTACCAATTCTTATTTTTGTTATTCTTTAATAAATTCAGTTTCTCCACCAACAAGCATATCCTTTATATTTATTCCAACAGCTTTTGTATAATGCTAACAAAAGTCAATTTATGGTCTTTGAGGCCGGCCGTGCTAGGTGCCCGGAGCACATACCAGCTGTGCGTCTGAATAATATTCCTCTAGAGAGGGTAAAACAATTTAAATACCTAGGGCATATAGTCACAGACGACCTCAGGGATCATGCCGACATTGAACGGGAGCGGAGGGCGCTGTCAAAGAGAGCGAACATGTTGGCTCGTAGGTTTGCGCGATGTTCAGGTGAGGTAAAAATAACGCTTTTCCGATCGTACTGCACCTCCCTGTACACGTGTAGTCTGTGGGCTAATTACTCGCAGAGATGTTATAGCGCTCTTCGTGTCCAATTCAACAACGCATTTAGGGCGATGTTGGGCCTGCCCCGCCACTGCAGCGCGTCGGGTATGTTCGCGTGGGCGCACACGGACTGCTTCCACGCGATCATGCGCAAACGCTGCGCGTCTTTGGTGCGCAGAGTGAGGGCGAGCGCCAACACCGTCCTAAAGATGATCGCCACTAGGTTAGATTGTCCCTACGTCCGGCACTGCTGTGACCGCCATGTGGTAACATTCGTTGCGGGACGTAGGTTACTATTGTGATTCTGTGTATGTGAAATTTTGTGTTTGTATTGTTTCGTTTAATTTATGTGTTTGTTAATTTTAATTTATATGGGTCAATAGTTACCTGAAATAAATGAATTTTATTTTTATTATAAGTTTTGTAATAAATGCTTGGCAATGGCCGGCCCATCCCTAAGTAGTGTGTAAAATAGTAGAGGCGTGTGTGAGAATTGAGTGAGCTCTCTATGTTTTTTTTTAAATGCTAATGTAAAACCAATCTCGCAATTTATAAAAAGATAAAGAAAAAGATATATTCAATAATATATGCGTACTCAGTTCTCACAGACCACTCAGATCTATAGATGTTTAAGAGAGATCTAGGAGAGCAAATCTTGAGGCTTACGTTTTGTTTTTCTCGCGGTAAGCAAACATCAAACATCTCCGTTCCTCTAACCGTACCTACCCCGTTGAAGTAAGCAGATATTTAAATAACGAAATCTTATTTATTGTTTCCAACACATCTTCCCTCGCCGCTATAATGGAGTCCAAGTCTTACTTGTGATATGTGTTTATATTGTGCACTTGTTTTAACTATAATAATTATTACCAACAAGCCTTGACTTATAAATCATTCACATAACAGGCCTATCTACATTGTTGGGACCAAGTTATTAAATTAAAAATCCATAATATATTTATATATATACCTTTATTTAACATAACCATTGACTAACACAAGTAGCAGTATTAGATGACAGGAAAATTTAAAGTGGTTTGTAAATCTTTCAAATACTATACATAAATAGTTCAGAATTAAGAGCACTTTAGGATGGAATCAACTTTCCCCAGTTTCTAGATATTGTGCTAAAACCAACTAAATACAAAATCATACAGTACAATGTATTTTGATTTGGCACAAAATAGTTCGAAGATGAGATATATTGAGTGAAAATTGTCATGAGATTCCATAACTTCTTTTTATGCCAAATCAATATACTTAGGACTAATTTAGACCCTTATTTTCATCATCACATTGCGTTTCCCTATAATAATACTTAACACTAATAAATATACTTATAGCTATATCTTTGAAATATAGTGTTTGAAGCTGTATATTTATAGATAATTTCTTTCAATTGCAGTGTTTAACATTGAAATTCGAAACATGGCACAGTTTACAAGAAAATAACACCAACACTACACACACATACAAACATGGAGACAAATATGTGTGTACATAATACTTACAAATCTCAATCATTAACATGGTCCAATAAAGTATTGAGTGGAATTCAAATTTTACAAATCTCGAGTATAGATGCCATTAGAGTACAAAAATGTAGACAAATATTAATAGTTTACTTACCAAACCACATTAAAAAACTAATCATATAAAAAGGAAAAATAAATGCCAAAGTAGTTTATTAACGACTAAATTCACAGACGTCTGGTAAATATTTAGGGCCATTCGCCAGTTAAATGACAGTTTGAGACAATCAAAAGCCAAAAAGAAGTGGCCTTAAACATTTAACAGAGATTTATAAATTTGAGAGTAATTTACAAAAAAACTTACTGGTACATTAATATAGAGAAATTATAACACAATTAGTAGCTACGACCAACCACCCAACATAAATTCGATAAATCGAGATTACAATTCAAGTTATTAAAGAGCAAAATTTACATTTAGATACATACATTATACTTCCTGTATTTGAAAAAGTGCACTAAACATTACGAAATAAACTAAATACCCCAATTATTAAAATTAAAACCTACACTTAATTTGGTGCACTTATTACGTAGAATGGAAACTAATCATTTAAAATGTAGTGTACAAATTTTTAGCTGGGTTTTTATAATATTTGAAACCAATGAATCCGATGGCGAGGAGACCCATCGTCAAGATGATACCGCCAATGAAGCTTGGGCCATCGAACCTGTAAAATAAAATAAAACAATCAGTATATTTTATTTAACTCGTCGGTTTTTGTTTGGGAATTAAGGTCACTGGTGGAAAAATGGGCGAACGCTTGAAGCTCAAGTCACGGCTTCAAATTTGAAGCACGACTGTAGCGCGACAGCAGCTGCTTGCGTTTTTGAGACATGGATTTACAAAGGAGCATTGCAAAGTCACCCTAGGCAAGCATCCAATAGTACCGAATCACAACTTGCCCCCAATGAGAAGATCCGGCAAGAAACTCTGTGGGCGCCACCCCACACGACGAGTGTATTTATTTGTAAATAAATATTAATGATAAATACCTTAGAATTTATAATCTGGTGCTGTACAGATTTATACTAAACATAACTAGAGATGATTCTGATAAAACATTCAAATATTAAATAACAGATATCTATAATGCTATTGCTTTTTTCGTTACGGGCAAATAAACTTTTATGTTATCATACACTATATGATCTTGGTGGTAGGTTCCTCGTGCAAAGAACCATCCATTTATGTCAGATATTCAAACTCAAACCTCAAAAATAGTTTATTTCAAATAGGCTTAACGCTAGCACTTTTGAAAGGTCATGGTTTTTTTTTAAAGAAGCTACCACCGGATCACAACGCTGCCTCAACTGAGAAGATCCGGCAAGAAACTCAGCGGGCTTGTCATTTTATCACTTTTTTTTAAACAGTGTGTCATGTTACAATTAGGTCAGAGCGACAGTGTGTCTTACCGTTCAAAATATCAAATAAGACAGAAAAAAATACAAAGTACAATAAACTAAAAAGCCAAAGGGATAGTAGTCGGACCAGTCCCCCCAAGTAGCACCCGCGCACGAGTTGACTCGAGCAGCAGCCATCACTCCCCTCAACCATATTGGAGGGAAGGGGGTGACCCGCCACACGAAGCCGCCACAAGCAAAGACTTTTCGATGGCGAGCATGACCGATCTAAATTCTTCAGCCAAGCAGCAATGTGTAAATGTTGTCGTGTTCCGGTGTGAAGGGCACTAGCGAAAGGCAATAGCTGGTGAATTACCAGACGCAAAAGACTTAATATGTCATTAGATGTAATAAGAAATTTCTTAAGCGTCAGTAATGCGTTATTGATTCTTCTGGTGTTGCTAGCGTCTCTAGGCTGCCGTGACTGCTTACCATCAGGTACCTCGGTAGTATACAAAAATACTCACGCTCTTGATTGCAGTGTAGGGCTTGGAGTAGTGACTGCAACAGTTGTAGGGGTTGTAGCTGTTGTCTTCTTTTCTTCCTTGTTGTCCGGTTTCATGGTAGTACTAACTGGCATGGTAGCTGCAGGTGTCTCTGTTTTCTCTGTGGCAGGTGTAACTTGCTCATCCTTTTTCGGTTCAGACTTATTTTCTGTTGGTTTTTGTTTATCATCTGTCATCTCCTTTTTGTCTCCTGCAGGTTCAGTTTTATTTTCCGTTGTGGCCTCTTTTGTTGGTGTTACGAGTACGGTTTCATTTGTTTTTGGTTCTGTTGTGTTGGGAGTAGGTGATGGTGTAATTTGTGCCGCAGTCTCATTGTGGGAGGGGATTTCTTGAGGATTAGCTGCTTGAGCTTTCTCAGCTTGCACTTTAGCTGGATCTCCAGAAGCATTTAGTTGTACAGGTGCCTCTGTTTGGTTCGTAGCTGTAATTACATTTAATGGATTATTAAAATGGTACCTACTGGTGACATAAACATAAGCCACTCCCTTGAAGGTGGGGGTAATCTCCACGCTTGGCAAGCGTCTTGGGGATTGCAGTACTTATATTTAAAGATAGATATAAAACAAAAGACGCGGCTGCCCGTCTTCTGGCTTTCACATAGTTACCTCCCACTACAATCAACGGAGGGATATGGTCTTACCCGGAAACCCCACGGACTGAATAGCTACATGAAAATATAGTGTATAAAATAGTGTAAGTATATCATATCTCACCTATTTTTATACGACCAATAAAGCTACTATAACCATTAAAAAAATCTTCGGAATTCATTAAATTAAGAAGATACCCACACATAAAGTTATTTTTTTTCAATGTCAACACAATTCCACACACGGTCACTTGATCCCAAATGACATACAAACTACACATTCATATTATCACTATAAGCAAGTTATTTGTCTAATTTTAAATGTTAATTGATAGTTAGTTGTCTTAATTTAGACCTTGAGATTTTATTTTCAGGGTCCCGTGACCATATACGCGTTGTACGCCTCCGCTGTCTGTCCGTCCGTCTATCTGTCAGCTGGCTGTATCTCATTAACCGTAATAGGTAGAGTTGAAATTTTAACAGAGCTTTATTTCTAGTGCCACTATAACGACAAATTACTAATTTTATTGTTACTAATTAAAAATGATATGTATATGAAATTAAAAAAAAATGGTACGGAACCCTTATGTGCGGGTCCAACTCGCACTTGACCGGTTTTTTAGTATAATATATATACAGTTTAGTTAAATATTAATTAAATGTTATCTTATCAGATGCATATATTCCAAAAAACAAAGTTGTAGTACTTAATTAAAGTATTGAGGAAAAGATAAACTCTAACATGTTATGTAAATGTAGGTAGTATTATCAAATAAACATGTTATTAGATTACATGTATATTATTGTGTTATTAGATTAATTAATTCATGTCGATCTATGCTGTTATGCTGAATACGATGAAATTTTAATGCATTTCATTATAAATCAAATTATCATGTAACAGAGGATTTAACTCCAAGCATGATTCACTACATCAATAATAATCTTATTTATTTCAAAGCCTTGTATAAATTGTTTGTATCTATACAAGTATTACATTCTTTTTTAATAAGGTACTAGAGCCCAGGCTTCGCACGGGTGAAATAATGTATGTTGCAGGTGTTCGTTATACGTATATGACGGGCTGGGGCCCTAACACCACCTCTAAGGCTGCCTGTCCACCGGAGCGGAGCGAGGCTCTCAGGAGGAGGAGAATCTCAGCTCCTCTCTGTTGTGCAATCTTATTCGTTAATATGTCTCCGTTTCTCCGCTCCACTGCCTCGCTCCGCTCCGGTGGACAGGCAGCCTATTCTATTCTATAATTCTTTTATAATTTATACATATAAAATTACTTGACCTGACTGACTGATTCATCAACGCACAGGCCAAACCGCTGGACCTAGAAAGCTGACAGTAGGTTCTTCTTATGACGTAAGCATCCACTAAGAAAGGGTTTTTGAAAATTCCACTCCTAAAGGGGTTAAATGGGGTGGAACAACAAAATCGCGGGCGTAGCCGCAGGGAATTGCTAGTAAGCCAATAAAAAACGCTGCCGCCAGTCTTCTTGTTTTCCCTTAGTCACCTCTTACGGACACACAACGGGAAGAGATGGGTGGGTGCTATTCTTACTCCGACACCCCATGGGAAACAGTGAGTGTCAGAGCTATAGCTATAAACAACGTATACCTATTGAAGGCTTTACCTCCTGTCAAATAAGATGATAACAATACTATTATAGGTGATGGTAAGCCCCCTATTAGTCTAGTGGTTAAACCCAATAGCCCGTGGGTTCGTTTCCCGCCAAGTCTCTGAGTGTTTTATCTATTTTAGTATGTATTTACAAAAAATGTATATTAGTTGTGTGGTTTCCGTAGTAGGTACATGCTCTGCCTAGTTTGGGATCGGATGGCCGTGTGAAAATTGTCCTAGAATATTATTATAAAAAAAATCTAATCAATCAACTCTCTTATTATTTATTACCTCTCAGGCAAACGTTATTGTAATATACGTTATTTTTATTACACAGGTATTGTACGACCACAACCGCCTGCCACGGACCACGAAACTGACTTGATTCAAGGTTAATTTCACTTTGCCGTAATGTTGCCGTATAATATTTTGTCACGAGTCGCATGCCAGATTATACTCAAAAACAACCGCTTAAGAACTATATTTAAATAAGTTCCCAGTAATAAATATAATATTTATTGCTATTTTGTACCACTACGGCAACATTTTCGGGAATCGGCGAAGGTTCGCGTTGTCGCGACATGTCTGGCCAAAAAGTTAGTCAGAGCGCGATGAATTCGGGCGAACACGAATGCCGAATCGCAGTGTTGTCGGTAAATTGACACGCATCAAAGGAGTTTGTCGCGACAAACTTCGCCCAACAGGCTACACTTCGCTCTTGCAGTTGCAGCGTGGATTTTGAATTTGTCTGACGTATTAGTGGTGCAATACAACTACGTTGTTCGGTTTCTACGAATAGTAGTCATTCAACATCACCACATTTTTTTTAAATTTCTTAGTTTAATATTCCGACTAATTATCGCCCGAACACCACGTGCACTTGCCAGGACGATAGTGTAGACAGCAACATCGCCGATGACCGAATACGAAGTTTTTATTGCGACAGATCGACACCAACATTTATTGTCCGATAATGTGGCCGTAGCATTCCGCGCGAATATGTTTGTTCGTATCGTACGTTCACGTACGTTAGATTATTTTCATACCTATTAAATAGGTATAGGAAACGTTTAATAGCGCGATAATCCAAATGAGTCGTTTTACGAAGCGAAGTAATTATTGATGGGTTCTTGCCGATTAGGCGGGAGGGAAAATTGAGTAAAAACCCAAAACGACGGGAAAAAAGTTTTAAGTACAAAGTTGTTACTTTTGAATTAAGTTTCATGAGATATTTGCGAAAATGAAGTAGAATAACTTAAAAAATATTGATTAATATGTTGAAACATAAAGAAATTAGTAAGTAGGTTTGATTTATTAAAATTTAAACACGTTATCAAAACTCAATAAACCACGCGGTTTATTTATGTAAGTATATTAATAATAATATCTTGGGACAATCCACACACGGTCATCCGATCCCAAACTAGGCAGAGCCTGTACTATGGAAACCAGACAACTGATACTAATACTTATATACTTTTTTTTTGTAAATACATACTTAAATAGATAAACTACACCCAGACACTGGGCGGGAATCAAACCCACGACCCATCGGTTAGCAGGCAGGGTGTCTGACCACTAGACCAACGGGCCCATCAAATAATAAAAAAAAAATTTTTTAATAGTATTAGAATAGTAAAAAATATAAAAAATTATATAAAATAGTATTAGAATAGTAGTACTTAGTTAGTCAAATAGTATTAGAATAGTTTTTTAAATTTTGTATCGGTTTCATAGAACTAGAGGCGAACACCGCAGTTTTTGGATATTTCTGTCTTTCCAAGTTCAAGGGTACTTTATACCTAACAAAAAAGTATCCCAGCAAGATTGTTTCCATATTACACCTAGTAATTTTGAAATATCACATTGAAATTATTCCGTAATTTTGTGTTTTCTTTGCTATTATGAATCAGGATTATGGGGTTTCTTTATTACTATTACAGACACCCAATGAAGGAGATGGGAGGGCGCTATTATTACCCGCACACCCCACGGGTAAATAAAATTATTGAAAATGAATCCATGCACTCACTCACACACACTATATCTGTAGCTATGATAGGAGCTCTGACACCTATCCCATTCCCAATTTTTTTTTCTCCTATCTGCCTAAAAAAACCGGCAAATGTATTTGCAATCAATAACTGTTCTTTCATACATATACCTGCTTTTCTTTATCATAATCATAGCAATAATGAATATTGAAGTCATGACTGACCAGTGGTCAGTTAAGGTTCAATGTCATATTCTACCCTATCAATTGTCTCTGGCTGACTACCAGGCGGTCATCACTCCTGTGTTTATACAAGTATTGCTATGATTTTGATCTGGTAAAGAAAACAGGGTACAGTTTACAACTTTCATAAACATAAGGTGGAATTCATGCAAATACTACACATTGAAATTAAAACTACTGGGAAAACAAAGCTGAAACAGCCATCATAGCATTACCACTGATATAGCTACCATAAAATCCAGCGTATTTGAGTTACAGACTGTAACAGTCTTGTAGGCTCATACAACAAACCCATTAATATGGCTAGGGTTTCATTACAATCTTTGAAAGTACATATACCTATTCATAGGTCTACATTCTGCTCATTGTCTGCAGGGAAACTACAGAATAGATGAACTCATTGATACATTGTTATCACAACTGATACAGCATTGTTAATTTGCATAATTACAATGGATCAGCAACAGACATACAAGTTGTTATTTGTAAATGTAGATACAAAAGTTAATTTTTAATTTGAATATGGAATTATTATATTTTTTAATTTGCATGTACTTAAATAACTTTTTTTTAAATTTAATACAAAACTATTTGAGTTTGATCATTATGGAATGATTCAGAACAAAAATTTGTGTGCATGCCTCGGGTGTAATGAATGTTATGTCTGGCATAGTATGTGCTCTGTTTAGCTTTGGGTTCACATGACAATGCGTGGTTTGTCCTAACATACTATTATTACCTAGACTGAATCTTTACTTAACTACAAGTAATTTGACATACAGATATATACCTACCTATAAAGACTGAGAAACCGTACTATTTTAAACGGTACATTTGACACAGGTGATTGGGTTTATTACAAGTCGCGGCACGGGTGTTTGCGGCGTTAATGTAAATGCCGCGTCATAAAAATCCTTACATACTCAACCAGATTATAATGGGAATAGTATCGGTTTGCCCAACCTTGACAAAGAAAGGACAGTAAATTCGTTAAAAGGCATACGTAATTTACCTTAAGTCGCAAGGCAAACAACTTTTAATGCAATAAGTACATACATAATTAAACGTATGCCACAAAAACTACGCATCTCATCATGAGAAACCAATGAGAAAATTCTTGTGAAATATATTTATGGGTATTTCTTACCGTCTTTCCCGTTTGGCAGGCTGAGACACATTGCAAATGATAGGAAACAGATAATAATGACTTTCTTCATGTTTAATGATGATTAAATGTTTGTCTACAATAATAAATTAGACAAAAACCTAAATCACACTCAGACTGGAGCCAACACGAGCGAGCGAGCGAGAAAATGAAAGAAAGAAAAGTCAAAGTAAGTCAGCGTAAGGCAGTCTATTTTGATGATTGAACCATAGAGTAAAGCGAGGTGTTGCAATCATTTGAAAAATTATATCCATGATGAAATCCATGTTCAGGTAGTTTCCCAAACCTATTAATACAAGGATAGATCAATAAATATGAGACAAGACATTACATACAGGCGTTGAGTGCGTTGTATTGTTAATTCAATAAACAGAACAAACAAACTTTAAGTTTTTAGTTGTATGAATGGGTAGTTAGTTCCGTATGTATGAACTAGGTAATTTTGTGGATGAACATAATCTTGGGCCCACTAAAAAGCTCTGATTGGGCATTTTTTTTTTCGACAGAAAATAGCACAATTTTTTAAAATTCATCAACAAGCAAACTTAGTAGTTGTTGGGTTTGGTCTTTTTGCTCTCTGAGGTGTTAGATGAATCGGAAACTAACGTTTCTGAGTCAAATATATAACGAAACCCTGCCTCGGTGCGCAAGTCCAGCTTGCATTTGATCAGTTTTTGTTCTGCAGTATTTTTTCGAGGAGGCTTCGGTATTTTAGTAAATGTTAATCTGGTCACACTGAATAGAAGCCCCAAACATAGAGTTTCATGGATGTAATATG
This sequence comes from Furcula furcula, assembly GCA_911728495.1. Lineage (NCBI taxonomy): Eukaryota > Metazoa > Arthropoda > Insecta > Lepidoptera > Notodontidae > Furcula > Furcula furcula. The sequence continues at coordinate 20,211,174 of OU452253.1, forward strand.
TATAAAAACTCCTTGGTTTATATCAAGGAGCTTAAATTATAAGCTTCTTGGCTTATTACCAAGGCTGACCTATACCTAAACTTACCTACCTTTTTAAAGGATATACTTACTAAAACTGTAATCATATCAAAAGTACCTACTTTAATACCTACGAAGCAAGACGTTCGCCTGATGGTAAGCGACACGCCTGCCTATAAACAGCTGTACTGAACTGCCGCTTTTAACGCCGTATACTCGATTTACTGCTTAACACAGAAGCGAGAAATTACAAATACTGAGGGTCTAGTATGGTCTAGTACGAGTTCCGACAGCTTACGAGCTCGATCAAACTGTCAGTTTTCTCCAAGGTTTTCTCCATACATTTCACACCAGCGCCCCTAGCGGTAACTATCAAAACTAAAAAAAAATGTAAAATGTACGGGAAAAAACTGTCAGTTTGATCGAGGTCGTAAACTCAAGAAGCAGAAAAAAGGAATCAAGTACGATTGCAGACGTATTTATGAACTAAAATTTACGAAAAAGGAAATAGGGGGTGGGAGGATGGGCTAAGAAACCGAGCAAGAGCTCTTGCACGTTTATTCGATGCGGTCATCGATATTATTCGTTCGTTACCAAGAATCTTCTAACCTCCTTGTTCGCTACGTTGAGTATAAGCACAGTATATAAACTAGTACAGTAGTTCGACGCCTTTGATGTTTGAGTAAAAGCCGACACTGCATGGCGCACTCCGTAGCACGTAGGGTTGTCACAGTTTGTTTTTATAATTTATCATATGGTCATAGTAAAATACTAACTGCCGCACTCACAAACGTCAATTAACTTTAATTACAATTAAATATTTTTGTAATCTATTTATTTCGACTCGCCGAGCCACTTATGATTATTTTTTATTAGTAATTACGAAATTATTGATATCTCTACTCACAATCAGCGTATATAGTATTAATTGGCTTCAAGTGTCGAAATAATACAATTTCAAAAAATGACTTAATTGTAATTAAATTTAATTGAGGTTTGTAGGTGCGGCAGTAAGTAAAGTATATTTCTATTAGCGGATGGTAATGATTTCTTTGTTTATATTTACTTTATTCATTGAAGTTCTTCATAGTAAGAAATACAAAAAGGCATTTCATGGAGACAAATTCAAATAGAGTTTTACAATGTTATGTAATATATTGTAATTAATTAATTAATTTCCAAATCGTTTAAAACACCATTGGCCAACTGAAAAATATTGTTGGTTTGTATATTTACTGGATTTCAAATTTCTGTTAGTGAAATGTATAAAATATGTCAGTCATTTTCGATTTGAAAATGGAAGTCATTTTCGTTACCAGCACCCAGAAACCTTAAAAATGACACCAATAACATTAAAAAAAAAAAAATTCGCCATTTTGTATTTGAAAATGGATGCTATTTTCGTAATCAGCACCCCGAGAAACCTCGAAAATGACACGAATAACATATTTTTGAAAAAAAAAAACATCCGCCATTTTGGATTTGAAAATGGATGCCATTTTCGTAATCAGCACCCCGAGAAACCTCGAAAATGACACCAATAACATATTTTTGAAAAAAGAAAACATCCACCATTTTGGATTTGAAAATGGATGCCATTTTCGTAATCAACACCCCGAGAAACCTCGAAAATGACACCAATAACATATTTTTGAAAAAAGAAAACATCCTTCATTTTGGATTTCAAAATGGATGCCATTTTCGTAATCAGCACCCCGAGAAACCTCGAAAATGACACCAATAACATTTTTTTGAAAAAAGAAAAATTCCGCCATTTTCAATTTGAAAATGGATGCCATTTTCGTAATCAGCACCCCGAGAAACCTCGAAATTGACACCAATAACATATTTTTGAAAAAAGAAAACATCCGCCATTTTGGATTTGAAAATGGATGCCATTTTCGTAATCAGCACCCCGAGAAACCTCGAAAATGACACCAATAATATTTTTTTGAAAAAAGGAAAAATCCGCCATTTTGCATTTGAAAATGGATGCGATTTTCGTAATCAGCACCCCGAGAAACCTCGAAAATGACACCAATAACAATTAAAAAAAAAAAGATAATCCGTCGTTTTGGAATTGAAAATGTGTAAAATAATATCTCTCTCACACAGCACAGGTAGTATAAACCACTATAACTGATTACAAAAAAAAATACATACACGACGAATTGAGAACCTCCTCCTTTTTGAAGTCGGTTAATTAAAACAAATACGCGTAAGCCCTGAAAGTTATGTCCCGAGCTACTAACTAATTCGGGCGGCAGCAGCGTACGCAGCTCGGGCGCGCCTACCCGCGTCTCACCTCTCACACCCCGCACGATTGCCCTGTCTAGACGGCTTCGTCGGACGACTGTATTGGTTTATAGACTGTGGTATAAGCATCTCTAGTAGGTACCTACCTACGTCTGTGAGTATAAGAAACATTGCCATAGGCACATAGCGATGTGCCGAGTCGCTATTTTGGTGGATCGAGTCGACTCGAGTCGGTTTATACAATAATACAATACAATAATTCCTTTATTTCATAAATGTTGTACACCATGATGAGAATTCCCTGACTTCTGCGCTAGTAAAAACTGTGTTACAGAAGCCAGTGTCATCCCTATGTTTTTGAACACTATTATTATTACATCCAAACAGTTTGTCTTGTTTATACAGACCGGTACATAATCTACCTAATCAACTAAGGAATACTATAGAAAAAACTCCGTTATTTATATTGATATAAAAAAAAACCTAAAATTGTTTGTATGTGTGTGAGTGTGTATGTGTGTGTGTAATTGTGTGTGTGTGTGTGTGATTTGGGTGTGTATACTTAATGCGTTTTTTACGTGCAATCAACGACTATAAGCTTTTCAACTGCACTGTAGTCCAAAGATTTTAACCAGGTAAATATTAATTTCTTTACTTCATTATTTGTATATTTTTTTATTTTTAATATTTTGTTACATTTATTATATATAAGTGGCGCTAGAAAATTAAAGTGTTTCTGCCCAAGAGAGGATTTGACTCGTGGAACCGGGCAGCTGTCAACTCGTTTTTGCAATACAGGTAGGGTTGGAATAACTTTTTTATGGTAGCTTCTAAGCACTTCATACACAAACATTTTCCTAATAGATAATACACTTACTACAAGTCTAGATTGCACAAATCCGCTATTTTACATAAATCATTCACATAAATCAAAAACAGCGTGGGGCCAAGTGTACGGTATTCGAATCATGACTCGATTCCGCGATTCGAGCCCAGTACTGGAGTTCTATGCTTGAATTTCTGGACTTCTCTATTGGTTTCTTTCTCTAAGGCGAGGCCAAAGCAGGAATCGAGTCTGACTCTCGAGTCAAGCCGTACTCGGCACATCGCTAGGCACAGCACAGGAGGGCTGATCCAGGAAAATAACATTATTATTATTCTTCAAGATTATTACAGTTCTTTAATACCTACACTCTAACAGATAACAACTTTCTAGCCACGAAATAAAAGGGAATACCTAACCAAATCTTTAACTTTGAATAGCTAACTTCTAAAACGCAAAATCTTAGAAGTATTTCGGTCGGCTTTGTGGTCAAATGCAAACGAGATTCACACGAAGCTGTGGGAACAGTCGGCTGTCATATTTATTAGCGGAGCGAATTGAATGTGTCCCATCTCGATTCAATTCTAGGGGTCTAGTACGAGTTCCGATTAGGGCATGGATCCCGGAATTCCGAGATTTCGTAACTCCGGAATTTCGGACGATTTACAATTACGATATTTTATACGATATTACATTAAATATCGGAATCCGATACTCATTAAAGTTGAGAAAGCCATGTACGATAATGGTGGAGAACGTGGTATTTATTTGACAAAGGCATACAATATTATATTTAAGATGTTCTTCCCACAACTGCTGAGAGCGAAAGAGTATTTTCGTGTGCTTTTGTAACCGCGTACGAAGCTCATCACCAGCCGGAAGACGTCCACTGCTGAACATAGGCCTCCCCCTTAGAACGCCGCCACAATGAACGACAATTGGCGATTTGCATCCACCGGTTACCTGCGACGCGCACAATATCGTCTGTCCACCTAGTGGGATCATCACTGGCAACACACACTGGTTAAAAACCTTCGTCTTCAGGCACCTCGGTATTTCAGACGAGAAGATTTCGCGTAGTTTCCCGAACGCTGCCCATCCGAGTTGGATTCTTTGGGCGACCTTTTTGTCGAAGTTGGACCGACCTAACTAGATAGTTTGTCCTAGGTATACGTAGCGGTCAACAACTTCGAGGGTATCGTTCCCAAAAATATTTATGAAGCCTGGGAGGAATCACATGATGCCCTTGGCGTATTCTGTGATTTATCTAAGGCCTTTGATTGCGTAGAATATGACACGCTAGCCAGGAAACTACACCACTATGGTATAAGGAATAGAGCTCTCAACCTTCTGACCTCATACCTGTGTAACAGAATTCAGAAGGTTGATATCAATGGAAAAAGATCAGCTGGATCTGAGGTCACTTTAGGTGTTCCACAGGGTTCAATACTAGGCCCTTTTCTATTCTTAGTATATATTAATGACTTACCCTACTTTGTAGGGGGCAATCATAACATTGTATTGTTCGCAGATGATACATCTTTGTTGTTTAAAATTAACTATGACGATGTGAATAATGCGCTTTCTAGGGTGGTCCATTGGTTCGAAGTAAATAATTTAAAACTTAATGAAACTAAAACTAAATGTATTAAGTTTACTACACCTAATGTTAGACAGGTGGGAACCAATATTGAAATTAATGGAGCGGTATTGGACCCTGTGATCTCTACGACATTCTTGGGCATTACTATAGACGCAAAGTTACAATGGGGCCCACACATTGAGAAACTGTCGGGTAGGCTAAGTTCAGCGGCTTATGCAGTTAAAAAAATTAGATTTTTCACCGATGTCGAAACCGCTAGAATTGTATATTTTAGTTATTTCCACAGTGTTATGTCTTATGGCATATTGCTGTGGGGATCTTCTGCAGACCTTAACACTATTTTTATTCTGCAGAAAAGAGCTGTGAGAGCTATCTACAATCTGGCTCCTACGGATTCATTAAGACAAATATTTAAAGAAATAAACATTCTAACGGTTATATCACAATTCATTTATGAAAATTTGATGTATGTAAAAAAGAATATAAGTACTTTCGCTAAGGTTAGTGATCGACATAATATAAATACTCGGAACAAACACAATCTTGCTGTACACTCCACGCGTCTCCACAGAATTAGCAATTCCTTTATGGGCCAAGGTATACGTTTTTATAATAAACTGCCCCAGGATATACGAGATCTACCAATAAAAAAATTTAAAACTACCATTAAGAGCCATTTGTCTAAAAAGGGCTATTATAAAATCTCGGATTACCTGGAGGATAAAGCTGCGTGGGCTTGAACTGCAGTACTCTTGCAAGCTTATAGTTTAAGATATATTTATTGTAAATTTGTTTTAAAAAAAATCTTATATAATTGAAAAAAGACAAGCCCGCTGAGTTTCTTGCCGGATCTTCTCAGTGGAGGCCGCGTTACGATCCGGTGGTAGTTGTAAAAAATGACAATATGTAAGAGCCCCCGTGAGGCCTATGCATAATAAAGAATTTTGAATTTGAATTTGAATTTGAATTTGAACTACCGGTACAGGTGCAACTTGGACATTATACATGATCTTTATCTTATCCATGTTCATTTTAAGACCCACCTGTTGGGAAACGCTACTGAGGTCGCTGAGCATTGTATTGAGGTCCGACTCTGTCATAATGACTATATCATCGGCAAAACGAAGGTGAGTGATGTATTCGCCATTGATGTTGATGCCGAATCCGTAACAGTCCAAGAGCTTGAAAACGTCCTCCAGTGCGTTCGTGAACAGTTTCGGAGAAATGACGTCTCCCTGTCTAACGCCTTTCTGAAATCGGATTGGTTTATTACTCTCGTCCTGTAGTCGGATTGACATAGTGGCGTTGCTGTACAAACACTTCAACACTTCGATGTACCTATAGTCAATGTGGCACCGCTGGAGGGACTGCAATACCGCCCAGGTCTCGATTGAATCAAAGGCTTTCTCGTAGTCCACAAACGCTAGACATAATAGCCGATTATACTCCTCGGTCTTCTGTATAATCTGGCGGAGCGTATGTATGTGGTCTACGGTGCTAAAGCCTTTTCGGAACCCGGCTTGTTCGGGAGGCTGGAATTCACCAAACCTGCGTTCGAGACGGTTCTTAATGGCTTTCGAAAACAGCTTGTACACATGGCTCAGGAGTGAGATAGGTCTTTAATTCTTCAATAAAGTGTTATCACGTTCACATGTTCTGATGTGATTCCGTCTTCACCCAGCGCCTTGTTATTCTTGAGCTGTTTGAGAGCCATTCTAATCTCGTACAGGCTGATGTCTGGGATGTCCTCCGTGTAGTGTCGGGTTAGTTTGGCTCTGGTGTCCTGAGCTGTTCTAGCAATGGGCTCCCGTGTTGAGGTGTATGTATAACTGTCCGTAAAATCTCACAAGCTCTCTTAATATCAATATACACACATCAAAAGTGTCTAGGGATCAACATATATTTTTGCAATAACTTTTCTCCTGATTGATATTAATTAAAATTTTCTTTAAGGATTCATCAAATAAAGTGTTTTCGTTTGTCACAGTAACGATAAACCAAGTCACCTTTGCATTAATAAAGAAATTTGCCATTTTCCTAATAAAGGGATTTTTGACATTTGAACCAAAAGGAAAGCATAAATTTGAGCGTTGAGGTTGCCTCTGATCCAAATCAACTCAGTTCTTCCGCCGATCCAAATACCCGCCCATACCATGATGGTTCCACCACTATAAGGATGGACTTCCTGGCAGGATTTTAATCGCTGTTGGCGTCCAGGGGTTCTCCAGTGTCGTATACGTCTTGTATCCGGTCTCATACCAAAACGAGACTCATCAGAAAAGCACACGAAACGCCATTGTTCTTCTGCCCAATTTCTGTGTTCAAGAGCCCATTGATATCGAATCCTACGATTGTGCATTGCTATAGGTGGTACCCGTAACGCTCAAATTTATGCTGAGACGATTGTATCAGACGTCATCGTTCCTCTACAAGTGCAAATCGGTCCCTTATTTCAGTTAATGCATGATAATGCACGACCGCACACCGCAAGAGTTGTAAGACAGACTCTCGCCGCAGCTAACATCAATGTCCTGCCCTGGCCTGCTCAGTCGCCAGACTTGAACCCGATTGAGCATGCATGGGATATGCTACAGAGAAGAGCTCTGCCGAATATGGAGGGTATCCAGTCGCAAGAAGACCTTTTTTTGTTGTTGCAACGAACATGGGCGGCCATTCCACAGCGTGATTTGGATGAACTCATTTTGAGTATGCCAAACCGATGTTCTTGTGTTGTTAGTGTTCGCGGTAGAAACACGGATTATTAATTGTTTAAGTTACCCAATAAAATTTTAAAGAAAACTGTTATTTCAGTCTTTTTTTCGAACTTTTGTGTTAGAGGTTCAAATGTCAAAAATCCCTTTATTTGGAAAATGGCAAATTTCTTTATTAATGCAAAGGTGACTTGGTTTATCGTTACTGTGACAAACGAAAACACTTTATTTGATGAATCCTTAAAGAAAATTTTAATTAATATCAATCAGGAGAAAAGTTATTGCAAAAATATATGTTGATCCCTAGACACTTTTGATGTGTGTATTTACTAAGAAATACCTAATAGAATGCTGTTTAATTGATCTCAGTCAAGAGTTTTGTCGATTTATTTAGTTTTTATAATAAAGATTCGATTTAACAAAACAATTTAATGCCTATTTATTGTTTTTTTTATTTCCTATACTTTTTCCGGAACCGATTCCGGAATTCCGGAATCGAACCAGTAGTATCGTAACTCAGTTCCGGAATCGAAAATCATCCGATATTACATGCCCTAGTTCCGATAGTTTACGCAAGAAGCTTATAGCCTACAAGCTTAAAAAAAATGTGAAAACATGACAAGTCAGCTGAGTTTCTTGCCGGATCTTCTCAGTTGAGGCCGCGTTGTGCTTTTTTTATAAATTGACCTACAAAAGTGCTAGCGTTAAGCCTCTGTGAAATAAATAATTTGGAATTTGAATAACTAACGTGACGAGTGACGAGACGACGCCATCGATATATTATATATCGATGGCAGCTACACGGCACTGCCACTAGTCACCCGAAACGTTAGTTATTGTCTTAACTTTACATAGAAACACCAGCAGTGCTTACACGTGCGTGTTTTAAAAAGTTTTGATGTACTTACTTACATAATAAAGTTTTAATCGTTATTTGAGGTCTCAACGGAAGACCAGCGCTGATTGTTCGCGACCAGCAATATACTGAGTTGGGACCTTTTTGTGGCACAATAATTTTGTTGTACTATCGTTTCAACTAAGAATGTGGCCGCTATCTTGCCATTTCAAATATAAGTACCAGAGGGGCGCCGTTGAGGATATTTAATCCGCCTCTGCTGAAGAATATAGAAAGGTGCCAGACACACAGTTTTTGGATGAAAAGTTTGTACCCAAAGTCCACTCTTTATTCTAATATTTAATCTCATTGAAACAAAACCTAGACAGACCTCTTGCTATTTGACAGCAGCAGTCGTAAAAGGCGATGTGCATTAGGGTCCATTAACATGGTAGTCTCACACACAAAACTTTTACGTGCTTTCAGCATTAGCGTTTTTGTGGATCCATCAATGATGGTGGCTGCATCGCGTATTAACGGCTCACTGCGGTCGATGACTGTATTGAAACGACACATTTTGGAGATTGCCAATGCTGCAGTGTGTGATGTTGGAACTGAGAATTATATTATCAGGCTTGCATAAAACGATTAGTTCTGACTGATTTCTCAAGTTTAAACTATTTATGGACAAAAATCTGACTACTAACATAATACATATATCTGCACATACCTAATCAAAGTTACATACCTACCTACATAAAATATAGGTATATCAGGTAATATTAAATTGGCGGTATACTTAAATACTATATTAAATTGTTATGTTAAAACTTTAGCATTTGATACTTAGTGGTGTTTTTGGAAATAAAAAATACAGCGACTGACGGCCGTCACATAAGGTGGTTTCTTCAGTATATCCATGCATCCACGGACATGCCGTCAGCCAAACTCTATACAGATATTTGAGCTGCAGTTTGCTGCAATAAAATAGTAATAATTCTCTACAGCCCTCTATCTATATTGTGTGAGTGAACGAACAGCAGCCGCTGCGTTCCATATTTTGACAGCAACAAGCAATTCCATTTGGAAAATGTGTTGCATCTTGGAATATTATTTTTATCCATCAGCGGTATTACCCGCTGAGACCATGCAAACATTTTTGTAACCCCTTTTATCCTGCATCCTATGACAGTCCTTGTTCCAACAATTCCCCGAATGCGATGCAGTTTGTTTAAAAGCTCATGTTTTAGTCGGATTTATACGTCTACTATTCGCAAGACTATTTGTATTTTCTGTTGTTTTGTTGGACCCCGATGATTTATACTTATATGTTGGTCCATATAATGCACTATTATTATTTGTTATTCTAGTCACAAAATAACATTTGCAGCGTTTGAAAGTAGCTTTGCATGAAAAAGTCAGGGTAGGTATAGCTTACTTCCTTCGGAGTCGCTGGACGTTCGACGTGTGGGCCCTTAGTGGTCGGCCACACTGCAGGCCTAGCGCGGCGGCGGCGGCGGGCGCGAAATATCAAACATATGAAACCGCCGCTTGCGGCCACACTGAAGTGACTTAGGCGGGAGCCTAGCGCGACCGGCTTGAGCGAGTTAGCAGGCGTACTTTTCAAACGTTCCTATCCGCTCGTTCTGGCCACACTGCGGGCCTAGTCAACAAGCGACCGATCGCGCGGCTGGCGGGGGTATCAAACCATTTCGGTCTTGTCGCTCGTTTTAAGTATTTTTTTATAATCAAATAACTTTAAATACATGTTTAACATGAGATGTGTGGGTTCTCAGGGTTATTAATTAAAGGGTACACGACAAACGATTGAAAGGTGTATATTATAATGCGCGAGAACAATTACAGGTAGGTAACAAGTATATTCACAATAAAACGAATTAAACAAACAGCTTTGCGCGTCGTCGCGGCTATGGGCGGACTAGGTACTTCTTTGTCGCTCGCGCAGGAGATTCGTAGCTAGGCGGCGGGGTGAGGGGCGAGTGCCTATCCCTTGCCCCGCGCTGGACATGATAGGGCGCAATACACACAGCATGGAATAAGGTTCGGTTACATCCTCCCCCTCTGACCTAGACATAGCGCCCTCGCGTCTGGGTCAGTCCTGAAAACGCTTGGGCCTTCCGCGCCTACGCTTTTCGTTGACTGGTGGTGGCCGAACGTTGCTTACGAATGGGGTCAGTTGGGAGACGTGGTACCTTCCTAACGTTTTACCGTTTCTAACCCGCTCCAAAACATACGTCGTTGGGCTCGCGACTTCCTTGATACGGTCTAGCGTGCGTTCTATTCCGCGATGTCCAGCTGTCGGTGCGTTGTGGTATTCCATGAGGACTTTCTCACGCTCATGTTCGGGGACAACTAGACAAGCGGTCTCCTCGTCACACTCATCAGGACCATATCTGTACAGGATGCCGTCGGACATCAGATACCCCCGGTCGGCCCAACTCCTCCCCCTAAATGGGTCGTCGGGTGATTCCATATCTTCAACGATCTTGCGCAACTCAGTGTCCTTGAGCTGGTTCTCGCGAACGTCCATGGGGTTCCTTGACGGAAAATCTACTTCGGCGAAGCGCACGTCGCAGTCTGCCTCGTCGTCACAAGGTGGGCGCGAGAGAGTATCGGCTATAACGTTTACTTTGCCAGGGCTGTACTCTATGTGTAGGTTGTACTCTTGAAGGGTTAAGGCCCATCTTGCTAAGCGGCCACTTGGCGACTTGACGGTCATGAGCCATCGCAGAGGTTGGTGGTCACTCTTTATCACAACTTCGACCCCTTCGATGTATGCACGAAATTTAGTAACAGCCCATACTACTCCAAGAGCTTCTCTCTCGGTCGTATTATAATTTCGCTCAGCGCTGTTCAATAGGCGGCTGGCATATTCCACTGGTCGTTCCTCGGGGCCCTCCCCCTGCATCAGCACTGCTCCGAGGCAATAACCGCTGCTGTCAGTACGCAGTGTAAACGGCATTGAATCATCGGCTTGACGTAGTATCGGAGCGGAAACGAGCAAACGTTTGATACGGTCAAAGGAGTCTTGCTGCTTCGAGGTCCATATGAATTTGCTGTCCTTTTTGAGAAGATCTGTCAAAGGTCTGGCAACATCGGCGTAATTGGGAATAAAGCGCCGGAACCAACTAGACGTCTGCAAAAAGGACTTTAGGCTCTTCGTGTCCTTAGGTGGAGGCATGTTAGCAATAGCTGCGATCTTATCCGGATCTGCTTTCACTCCACCCGGTACAATCACGTGGCCTAAAAATTTTACTGACTCGCGAGCATCCAACAGCTTCTGCAACTCCTGTTCCAGTATGTCTCTTTTACCAGGGGACATTCGGTAAGGTGGTGAGGCGATGGGTTCCTGGCGTGGGTCGACCTTCAGACGATATGTGTCATAATCTGTGGGAGGTCCCTCCTTCGCAAAACGGTCGGCTCTCTTCACCAGTAAGGTGTTCAACTGGACCCTCTGATCCGGTGTTAACCTGGTGTCTTCATCATCCCTAAGCACTAAGTTGGATGTCTTTACCTTCATCAGCTCCATATTGCTGGTGGTAGATAATTCAAAGCTGGTGATTAACGGATACCAGCGACAAAGCTCATCGTTAAAACACCAGCTGCACTGTGATAAATCTATCAGGATATTCGCTTTCGTTATGAAATCTCTACCTAGCAGCGTCCTCGTCTGCGCGTCCGGTAGCACCATGAACGTGGTAAGTATCCCACGACCTTGAACGGTGACTTCGGTGTCGCACTCGAGTGCCGTACATACTTGCTGTGAACCATCAGCAAGCCCTATGGTACGTAACGTCTGCCTAAATTCCACACCAGCGTCAAGCAATAATGAATACAACATTGGACCCGCGATAGAATGTGTGGCCCCAGTGTCCAGGATGGCCACACCCTTACGATTCACGACCTGAATTTCCACCAAAGGTCGCGTATCGTCGCTATCGGTTACATGCGCGCTACAAAAATCCGATTTATTTGAAGCGGATGCACTTTTACAATTATTACACTTAGAGCGTACCGTTCCCAGCTGACCACATCCGTAACAACGTAATGGCGTATTACTACTACTAGTACTTGACCGGTTCGAGCTTTCATCAACTTTAGTTTCTCTCTTACTCTTATTGCGACATTCTTCTACTGTGTGCCCAAAAAGCTTACAATAAATACACTTCGGTCGGACGCGTTTAACCCCCTCGCTATCACTACTACTACGCCTGGCGTTTGATATACGTGGGCTATTGGACACCACGGTGTCGCGCGATTCCGACATTGACTTCACAGCAGGGTTAACTATGTCTACAAATTTACCTACGACATTCGCAGGGTTACTGTTATGAATTGCGCCCGAACGGTCCCGCGCGGCGAAAGGGTTGACCTGACTCGCATCATTATTAAAACAATGGGGACTCACCTCCGCCAACGCCTCCTCGACTAACCTGACCTTAGTAATCAGCTGTTCCAGCCCGTCCACAGCATCGCGAGGCACACGCTTTCTTATCTTACGGTCTAACAGTCCATAAACAATATCAACTTTCATTGTTTCCGGTATCACGTAAGGTAACTTTGATAATAACGCGCGCACTTTACATATAAATACATCGGCCCGTACATTATTTTGTTCAGTACTAAAAATGTCTCTAAAGATTTTATAAGCGGGTCGCGGCAACCCGTACATTCCTCGTAGTCGTTTCAGGGCGTCGGTCCACGAATCTATTGATGCCTTGACGCCTTGCCACCAGATAGCGGCTTCTCCGACCAATAACATTGGCAATCCACGAAGTGCGTGTTCGTCGCTGATGTTTGTACACTCTCGGAACACCTCAATAGCGTCTATGAATGCCTCAAGCTCGTCGGCGTCCTTTGATGCGCCGTCGAATCGTGCCGTGCACTTGGCAAAATTCCCCGGTCGCAGCTGCTGACTGCAGGTCTCGGGTTGTGGTGAGGGTGACGTAGAAGACGGTGAGTGCTGTTTGTTGCCCATCATCATGCTTTCTATCAGAGCTCGGCTCGTCTCGGCCTGAGTCCTGGCGATGTTAGAGAGCAGGGCCTGCAGCATATCCTCGGACATGGTAATATTCGGCGTGGTGTCAGACGGTCCCGCCTCCATGGCATTGGACTCCGCGTCTGTCTCCGATCCAATGTCTGCCTTCTTCTTTGGTGGCATGTCGATATTAGTACTGTTGCTGGTCACGAATCCGCTCCGTATATGCGACGTCACGTCGCCGTCGTGTTGATGAACGCGTACGGTAGGTACTCAAGGTACGCCGCGCCGTTGCGGTGCCGCGCGTCGGTCGGTAGGTACGTAAAAATGGACTCGCCCCAGTGGAGGACGCGCGCGACACGGAACCAAAATGGACTCGCCCGAAAGTGCTACGTTTATTCGCTTTTCACTGTAATTACACTGTTCTCGTAAAATATATTATCGGAAAGGATACACTATATGTGTCGTCACGATAGATATATATGCACTTTTTGTAAATTTTGAGATTTTGTCTTTTTTTCACTGTTCACCGGTCGTCCGTCGTGCCGCAAGTTGGGAGCCAGATTTAACATGAGATGTGTGGGTTCTCAGGGTTATTAATTAAAGGGTACACGACAAACGATTGAAAGGTGTATATTATAATGCGCGAGAACAATTACAGGTAGGTAACAAGTATATTCACAATAAAACGAATTAAACAAACAGCTTTGCGCGTCGTCGCGGCTATGGGCGGACTAGGTACTTCTTTGTCGCTCGCGCAGGAGATTCGTAGCTAGGCGGCGGGGTGAGGGGCGAGTGCCTATCCCTTGCCCCGCGCTGGACATGATAGGGCGCAATACACACAGCATGGAATAAGGTTCGGTTACACATGTAAGTATAAAAAAGGTTTTTTGGACATTTGAAATTGTAAGTGTATATGTATATTGTTGATGTTCCTTAATAAATAAAATAAACTTTTTTGCCTACAATTTCAATTCATAATATATTTTTTTTAAAAACCTCCATTCATTTAACTGTTTTTAGTTTTTCCGTGCGCACCCAGCACACCATCTCTTGTGATCAACGCCTCTCATCTCAGGATTGGCCTATCTAGTAAAAAATACAGAATCCTCATAAAAGGTTTGCGACACCTGCAATAAGTGTTATCGCCACAACAGCCCGCGCGTCACTGTGGCCACCCTGCGCGCCCGCCGCCGCACCCGCGCTAGGCTCAAGTCACCGCGCGTTCACTGTGGCCAACCACTTAGTCGGCGTCCATTGAGTACGGCGGCGACTCCGAGGAGGATGGCAGCGGGGTTGCGACCTCCGTCCACGTGAGCACCGTGACTGGTTCCCGGGGGGCTTCAATGCGCCCCCGGCGGCGGGCTCAAAGGCAAGGCACTGAGGGGCCCATGGTGCAGATCCCACCGGACAGCCCTGGGGTCACCGGTGGGTTGGTGGGGAAAAAAATAAATAAAAGGTATAACTTACTTACCTTAAGTACATCTCGCCGAACCAGTCTGCTTATGACTGTTTTTGACGCTGGCTTTTTTGTTCCCATAGGGAAACGTTAAGGTGTAGAGGGTCATCCATTAGGGATTTTTTACTGCACTAAAAATCCAATGGTTGTCGCATAGTCACATAAGAGGATGTCTTGGGCTATCCGGTACTTTACTTTTCCTAAGATGGGAGACGCATTTAATCTCCCCGGGAACCTGCCACGGTGCTCACGGGAACGGGTGTAGTTGTGAGGTCTGACCATAGTTGGCACAACCCGGCGGAAACCTCAAGCTAAATCATAAGGTAAATCTTGGTAAATTGCGTTAATTCTTGATTAATATATTGCACATTTATTTTTTTGCTAATTCTTTACAAAATTTCCAAAGGACTTCACTTCCAAAATGACAAATCCCTTATTACTGATTTTTTATTCAATCTAAAGTTACCTATGTAAGCTGATACTAATTAATTAATTTCTTATATTCTATACTTAGTAAAAGACCCGGGTGCCGGGTTAAAAGTTTGCATCTCCCCCATCTCTTCTCGTTGGGTCTCGTAAAAGGCGACTAAGCGAGAACAGGAAGACAGAACAGAAGCAGCGTCTTTCTTTTAGATTTATCTACCACCTATACTGCGATCCCCAAGCCACCTGCCAAGCGTGGGGATTATGACAACCCCTCCCTTCTAAGGGGCAGACCTTTGTCCAGCATTGGACGTCTATCGGCTGCAGATGATGATGATGATAGTTAAAGAAGAAAGCTATCTTAAAATAGCACGTTCGCTTCCAAAGTTTAACGAGAGCATCTTGAAATGCCTACATAGAAGGAGTGAGTTTATTATGGATACATAAGTTTACCTAAAGGGAAAATTGCGAAAAAACTTTCGGATAAAGCAAACGGATCCTTTTAATTACGGCTTTTTGTCTGCTTTCAAATTAATGGAAGTAAACTAAAGAGCCTCTGAACGGCCGAATTCGTTTCGTTAATATTCTTTAGGCGTTCCGCTAAGTTAAGGGTTCATTCTATAGACGGTAGCTTTTGCTTGCGTTATATGGAATAGATGAAAATGTTGCGTTTGATAGTTAGGAAGGTGGGTGAAACGTTGGAATAAATTTTATAAAGCCATTAAAATGTGGTAGGTAGCCGCTTTAACAGCTTGCCTGCATCCTTGGTGCCATTTCACGCCAACAGTTTGCAGTCTGTACCTATGGCTTTGGATGGCTTAGTTCTTAAAGTCACTTAGTCCATTTCTCTTGTTTCAATATAATATGGCCATTTTAATTGCAAAAGAAATATGTATACAATTGGAAATAAATGAGACAGCGAAACTGGTGAAGTGAGTGAAGTGAGTTAGGCCAACCCATAGGGTCAAATATGGTGAATGTTTTAAGATGGTGAAGTGTATTTAGATAAAAATGGACTTAGTGACTTTCAGAACTAAGTCATATATTAGTTTGTGTGTGGATTGTCCCAAGATATTATTATTATTAGTTTATTGAAGTGCAAAAATGATTCGTACAGGCAGACTAATAGACAAGCTGTACTGCACTGTCGTTCGTCGTTAACTCTTCCTCGAGTACTGTAATTTCATGAGCTAAGTAAATTGTCAGTACTATTTACACTAAAACACATTCATTTTAACACATTGCAGTAGAGCTAGTCACTAAGCAACACAACCCCGGGCTCGACGCTGCGGCGGCGGCGATTTGCGTTTTCGTATTAGGTACTAAGTTTGCTTGCGCAGCCCTAGCGCCACGTGAATTTCGGTTTTCAGTGGAACTACTTAAAGTCTTAACTACCTACTTAAATGCTCAGTGGGCGAGCGCTTGCCTTCGAAACAAGGGCCGCAGGTTCGAACCCCGGCTCTCACCTCGGATTTCTTTAATGAATCATGTGCGAATCGTCTTTGTGCGATTGTTTTTGTTACTTGCTTTCGGTGAAGGAAAACATCGTGAAGAAACCTGCATGTCTGAGAAAGCCTAACTAGCTCTCGAATGACTTGTGAAGTCCGCCAACACGCGATTGGCCAGCGTGGTGGACTATGGCCTAAGCCCCCTCATCTTGAGGCCCGTGCTTAACAGTGGGACATAAACATGGGCTGGTATTATTATTATTATACTTAAGGTCGAATAGTTTGACAATCAGTTCGACGTCGAGCCGAAATGCAATAAGGAATACGGATTTTCTTGACGTCGAATTCAAGGCTGATTTGAGCACAGCCACAGCAGAATATCTGACTGTTGTGGTAGTATTATTTTGACTAGTACAGTTGCTGTAGTATTATTCATATTTTTAGATCGAGCTGTGTTGTTTGTTAGTAACAGCCGGACAACGTTATTGGATCGCTAGTAAACAGCCGGTGTGCAATTTTGTCAACTAAGTCTACAAGTAAAATGTAAATACGGTGAATTGCATCCAAACCGTGTCGACGTAGTTCTATCTAGTCCACTATTTTGTTCAAATACTGTGGGGATTTTCTATTTGCTTTTGTGTTTAATATTCGAAAATCAATTTATAAAATGCTATCAATGCATAGTCTACTGTACATTTGACTGTGGAATTACCTACACCATAATAATTACACCATTCACGTCCTACGCTGCGGTCAGCGTAAGACTTCCGTCCGACTTACAGAAAGTAAGTAAGATAGTACTCGAATGTAGAGTCTACTTTCTCCTTCTTCTTTTTACTAGGTGCTTACGGAAGACCAATGTTGTTGCTTTTTGGAGCAATATCATTAAGCTGAGTGAGCACCATTTCAACGTCTATAATGTAGTTTTTAGTTATTTTTATACTTTCGTTTATTTTAAGATTTTTACGTCGTTGAATAAATTTAGTTTTCTTTCTTTTCTTTCTTCTTTCTTTCTAGGCGAGCTGTGTTCCTGCACTGGGTAGGGTTGCCTTGCACTTGCAATGTAACCCACATTTTGTTACTTCGTCTTCCACAAAAGAAACTAACGTAACGACGGGTGGGGCACCATCGTGTGTTCCTTTTGCTGCTGGCAGAGCAATAAATCTTATCGCTCGGCCGCAAACATTTCGCTACGAGCGAAGTGTGGCGGTACGAGTGACTGGAACAAATGTACTAAAATGTATGAAGCATGGCGCGAGCCAAGCGACCGGCGAAGGCGGCGTAGGGTGACGCGAAGTGATTAATAATCTTCTTGAATGGAGATCATGGGTGAACAAAACGCCTACCTAAACGATGGGATGATGACTTTTTTTTACCGGGGGAAACCTTCAAAAGGGTGCGGGTCAACCGGGGTATGTGGGATTCTTACTCACTAAAACCCCCGTGGCTCTCATCGAAACATGGGACACCATGGCTCTTTGGTGGAATCTACACCAGGAGACTCTCAGTGCCTTTGAGCCCACCACAGGGGGCGCATTATAACCCCCCGGGAACCAGACACGTTGCTCACGGAGTCGGGGGTCGCAACATCGCCGAAGTCCTTCTTGGAGTCGCTGCCGTAGTCAATGAACCCACGGCACCACGTTAAGGCCCACACCCCGAACGTACAGCGACTCCGAAGGGGATGATGACCTAAAAGGACACAGGGGCACGGCAGGATGACAAAGTGTGACCGGATCGGTGGATAAGATTAGGGGAGGCCTTTCTCCAAAGATGGACCAGACAGGTCTAAAGAAGAAGAAGATTTGAAAAGCTAGTTAGCTTCTAGTTAGCTGTCCAAGGTATCACTTAAATTCAATATAACATTACATGCAATCACGGTCGAGCTTGTATTTTGTGCAAAAGTTCCAAGATTCATTGTTACTAATAATATAACATTCAATTTCCTAAGGTACAGCTTAAAGGATAACGCGAATTCATAATTAACGGCTTAAAAACTACAGCGCTTATAAAACAAGTCAAACTATCATTAGTTACCTGCCGTGTTTCGAACGAAGCTTAAAGTGGAAGCAAACTTCGCAACTTCCCGCTTTCAGAATAAACATGGTTGCTGCACAATTTTGACGTTTCTACCATTTACTGTTTGGATTGCACAATACGACTTGAGAGATGCAGGCAGTCGGTGCAAAAGTGGGCTAATAGATAAGCGATTTGCTTCTTCATTTATAAAATGTACAGCTGACGACTCAAACAGTTTCTGCCTTCAGTTTTCCTGCCTGATTATAATGTGAGGACTTCAAGGCTGGAGTGAATTGGCTTTTAATAAGCTTGTATGTTTTACCCCATTGCACCACCGCTTTGAAGCGAGCCAAGCCCTGACATATATATACAAAAACACATTTTATTTTGGCATGTGTAGGTAAAAGGATTATGGTTACCTGCGCTTATACTCCTCGGTACCACTACATACATAATGGAAGTGGAAGTAGAGATTGGAAATGTAGAGTAAGGTACCAAATGACAAAATAGCGGCACTTGTTCCGGATACTGACGATTATTGCACTCAGCGCATTTAACTTTTGCTATTCGAGTCCAAAGATTATCCTTGGTTGTTTTAAAGTAACATTTTCGTTTTTATCATGACTACAATAAAATTGACGTTTAAAAATGAAATCGAGTAAAACAAACACAAACCTATTGAGTTTTTGCCGGATCTTTTCAATTAACGCCGCGTTGTGATCAGATGGTAGTCTAAATAAACTATTTAAAAAAAAGTGTTAAATAAACTATTTTTTAAAAAATAGCAACCGACTTCAAAGTAAATTATCTAAAAAGCATAAAATAACGAAAATATATTGAAGTCGGTGCTAGCACATCATGTTAACTAAGACTAGCACCGGCTGACACCGACTTCAATATATTTTCGTTATTTTATTAACCGACTTCAAAAAAGGAGGTTCTGTATTCGACGCGTATGTATGTAATATTAATAAAAATGCGTAATATTCATATATGTTAGTCTATGTGGGCTTCTAAACGAATTTACCAAATTTCACGAGTGTTTGTATGTATGTATGTATGTATGTATGTATGTATGTATCAGGGATGTTGCGAATATTCGCATCCGCATCCGCAAATGCGGAGCCTCCGCATAGAATTGGACTTCTGCATCCGCATCCGCATCCGCAATAATCAATGCGGATTTTCATGCGAATGCGAATGTAATACAAGTAGCGACGAGAAAGAAATGAGCAGGGCCGCCGAGTGGCGCGTGCCGTTCGCACGTGATAATGAATGACCAATGGAAGCGAAGAAATTGGTAGACAAGATCCGACGCGTTTGATTTGGTGCATCATTTGTTTATTGTAAATAAATCATAACGTGTTTGTTTGCGCTGTGGATTACTTGGTTGTAGTACTGTTCTGTGATTACTTGTCGTATAGATAGATAGCGGCTATATTACTCTTTATTAAGTATAATGCTCTTATTTTTAACTTACTAATATAAAAATTATTAAGTGAAGTACTCAAATAAAAATTTGAGTATTTTACTTAATACTCATTAATAAAAAAGATAATAATGACTTTAACATTGTTTTAATTCATCATTCATAAATACTATATTTATATAAGATCTTAAACATCCGCATCCGCATCCGCATCCGCGGATGTGAGCCTTCAAAAATCCGCATCCGCATTCACATCCGCGGATGTGAAAAAATCGGCATCCGCAACATCCCTGGTATGTATGTATGTATGTATGTATGTATGTAGGTTTGTCCGCGGATTTCTCAGAAACTACAAGTCCGATTTCGAAAATTCTTTTTGCAATAGTTAGAATATCTTTCAACTTAGGGTAGAGTACAAATTTCATCAAAATCGGTCCAGTAGTTTAAGAGATATAAACTTTTTATGTTTTCAGTAAGTTACTGTAATGTAGACGTTCGAGTTGCGTGATAGTGCTGATACCTATCTTGGTAAAATAAGTCACTAAAAAGTGTTAAATAAACTATTTTTAAAAAAATAATAACCGACTTCAAAGTAAATTATCTAAAAAGCATAAAATAACGAAAGTATTATTGAAGTTGGTGCAGAATATACACAGCAGGTACGCTAACACCAACTTCAATAATACTTTCGTTATTTTATGCTTTTTAGATAATTTACTTTGAAGTCGGTTATTATTTTTTTAAAAATAGTTTATGCTTTTTAGATAATTTACTTTGGAGTCGGTTGCTATTTTTTTAAAAATAGTTTATTTAACACTTTTTAGTGACTTATTTTAGCAAAATAGGTATCAGTACTAACACACAACTCGAACGTCTACGTTACAGTAACTTACTGAAAACGTAAAAAGTTTATATCTCTTAAACTACTGGACCGATTTTGATGAAACTTGTACTCTACCCTAAGTTGAAAAATACTCTAACTATTGCAAAAAGAATTTTCAAAATCGGACTTGTAGTTTCTGAGAAATCCGTGGACAAACCTACATACATACATACATACATACCTACATACATACATACATACATACATACATACATACACTCATAAAATTTGGTAAATTTGATTAGAAGCCCACATAGACTAACATATATTAATATTACGCATTTTTATTCATATTACATACATACGCGTCGAATAGAGAACCTTCTTTTTGAAGCCGGTTAAAAAATACCATTAAACAATGAAGTCAATTAAAATTAGTCTTTCAAATTTAAAATACTCAAGCCAGTCTTTGAAGACACAGAATCATTTACTTTACTGCTCTACAATAACCCGCCATAACCCCGCATAAAGTATTAGGTGACAACTAAAACACCCGCGGTTGTCGCATTGGCACATGAGAGGGGATCTGCACTAGGAGACCCTCAGTACGTTGCCTTTGAGCCCGCCGCCGGGGGGCGCCATTATAGCCCCCGGGAACCAGACAAGGTAATCACGAGGACGGGGTCGCAACCCCGCCGCCGTCCTCCTCGGAGTCGCTATCTGCTTAATGGACGTCTTAGGGCCCATATCCCGAACATCCAGCGACTCTAAATATGTTTGGCGGCCTAGATATGTCATAATCGTTTGAGCCGATTTTACTTCTGGTGTAAACGTGTCTTAACAGGCGAATCTCTTATCATATTGCAGCTGTCACTACAGGGAAACTACAAAAGTTAGCTCAACAGCTTACAGAGAAGTTCGAAACGTTTCGAGGTCTGAACTGCATTTTAAGTTATTGAAGTAGATACAAAGTGACGGGAAGTAATTAACTCCTTCTGCAATAATCATTTCACCTCTTGAAAATATAATGTGTATTATGTTAAGATTATATTAACTGGCCAGTTGGTGTGCTAGTGGTAAAGTACCTAAGTAAGTTAATAATAAAAACAAATTAACAACACAGTGAAAGTGTAGGTACACAACACGAAGACGGAGAGTCTACTTTCTTTTTCTTAACACGTTAAACGCCAAGTGACCGGCACACAGTGGATTTTTCTATTGTAATGTGACCGGACGGCAGTCAAAGGCTTAAAAATGTGATCAGTCCTGTCATTAAATTCGAAAATGAACTAAGTACTATTTTTTTAATAGTGCTAAATAAATGTGTCTCTATAACTCCACAGCCATAAGGGGGAGCAGGGGCGTATTTACCCTAGGGCCAAGGGGGCCATGGTCCGGGGCGGCAGGCTTCGAGGGGCGGCGCGAGCCGCACCTCGCTTAGCTATGTGCGTCTTTATTTTTGGTTTTATATGATTGAAGGATTAAAAAACCTACATGATTTACTTAAACTAAAACTGATTTGTTTGAACTAGTTGGGAATTCGAGATGTTTCACTTTCAACGTTGTTGTGCGTGTAGTTTTTGTACATATCAAAACACAAGCGTGTCTGTTCACCGCTAAAAGTAGTCCGTTCACCTTGGCTCCTACTTTCCAGAATATATTCTAGAATACACCAACCGCCTTCAGTTGTTGGGGTCGATATTTCCTCAAACCTAATCTTTGGGCGGTTCATTGAGTCCAAGGCCAACGTAGCCGCAAGGAAACTTGGTGTCCTTGCAAAGATCCGGCGGTACTTCACACTGGAACTGCTTCTGATGTTATATAAAGCGCAAGTCAGGTCGTGTGTGGCAGGCGCGGTCACAGCCAACGATTTTGGGGGGTGGGGTGGTCATAGTAGACGGGCCCGTTGGTCTAGTGCCCTGGGCGCTAGCCAATAGCTCGTGGGTTCGATTAAATGAATTGATCCCACCATCACCCTTCTATCATCGGACGACGAGACGCACAGCGCACACGCACCCATATGTGGTAAACGTGCTTTCTGTCCGGACTAAGCGATTTGCTTCTTCGTTTATAATAGGGACAGCTAAGAACTGGAATAGTTTGCCTGCGTCGGTTTTCCCGCCCGATTATAATGTAGATGTCTTCAAGACTAGGGTGAATAGGCTATTCATAAGCTAGTGTGCTTTACCATCCTCGACTGCGTCACCGCTTTCCATCAGGTGGGACTCTGGTCAAGCACTGGCTTATATTGTATAAAAAAAATACTAGTGCATGGGGCGGCAAATCCTAATGGCCCGGGGCGCCAAATTCTTAAATACGTCTTTGTTCAGCAGTGGACGCTTCGGCTGCTGATGATGATGATGAACTCCAACACACACAGCACAACAGCAGCCACACTAATCCATGTAAATACAATTCCCACTGTGTCCTAACTATCTTAAAGTACTACTAATATTTTCTCATCTGTGCTCCACTACCTATCCAGACTACCCACGCAATAAGCGGGTTTGGTTATTTTGTTAAATAATTAAAATATTTATAATTTTATACGATCCGTAAACATTATCGTTGTTTAAAGCATCTTGAATCAACTAACCTCTATACTAGGAGGTCGGTGTATTCTTCAGATTAATGTAGGACCAATTTAATGGATCACATTTGACATCTGTCAGTTTCTTTGTTCTGTCTGTTTCTTTTGTCATTATTACAATTGTAATCGTAATTGAAGAAAGTTAAGCAATAGGCATGATGACTAATTTTGAAAAAATATTCTATTATGTACTAGGTATACTATTGCCGAAAATATACATATTTTTGTATTAAACTTACAATTAATAGCATTATTTTCAATTATAAAATTACAGTTTGAATTTAGTTCCAAAACGAAGGCTGGTACATGCCGCCATTTTGTGACGTCAGTCCGGTGAAAACATCTGTCCATCTGTGGGCTTTATTAGAGAAATAGAATTATTTTATTCAATTTTTACAAGAACCTGAAAATGAATTCTAAATATAAGTATTGTGGTGTGCCTCTGTGTAAAAGCACGTCATTAA
The DNA here is from genome assembly GCA_911728495.1 of Furcula furcula. Lineage (NCBI taxonomy): Eukaryota > Metazoa > Arthropoda > Insecta > Lepidoptera > Notodontidae > Furcula > Furcula furcula. The sequence goes on from OU452253.1 coordinate 20,235,074, forward strand.
AAACCCCTGATAAGTTATATGTTTATGTTTCAAACCCGAAAACAATACGAGTTAAGTGGCTAACTCTTGCACGACGGGACCCTTCTGCAATAAGTCTAAATTCGTCGATTTATTTCTGTGAAGATCATTTTGATGTAAGTTATTTAGTTACTAATATACTATTATTAGTAAGATGTAAACCTACTAAATAATACTGGGTGTAAGAAACTATAATTTTTAAAGATTTTTTATCGTATACAAGGTAACAGACATTACAGTTTGTTACAGTTTGACAGTTGTTTGTTATACACCACCGGTATGACGTCATTCACTCTGATTGGTATTTAATAAAAAATGGCGATTAACTGAATTTTACTAATTTATTTATATAAAAATCACGAAAATCTCTCTATTATTATGCAAATGAGATTCATTTTTGCAATCAGTGCAATCTGTTCTAATACTTAAAACCACAGTTTAATTGGTACTGAGTTACAATCATCATGCCTATTGTGCAGTTCTAAATTCGAAAAAATAATAATATTATATGCCCGCCTTACAAGGTTACGTTGTTAAATTTTGATGAAGTGTCAATATAGACCATCTATTTAATTGGCCCTACTTTAATTAAATTGCAATCTTAAACACAATTTTATTAGGTGGTTAGTTCCGTGAGCAAGGGACCGTCCAGGTTGGTACCACCGCAGTGTGTTCCAGGGCGCTGCAATAGCTGGTGAAATTACCAGACACAAGTGACTTATTAACTAATGTCTTGGGTGACAAGCGACAGTATATTGCAGCTGTCTATAGGCAGTCTGGTCTGTCACTTAGCACCAGCCGAACGTCTTTCTTGTCTCGTCACTAGGTTAGATAAAAAAAAAACATAAAATTCATCTAAAGAAAAGAAGAAAAATAAAGACGCACAAACCTATTGAAAAAAATTAGAATATTCACTTCAGCCGCATATGAAACCAGTTCTACGTAACCAGTATCATAAAAGCAATGTTTTTTCTCTTTCTACGTAACCAATTTCGTACAAGGACTTTTTATTTTTCGTAAGAAACCAACGAAATCCAATGTTACGTAACCGGTATCGTAGAAAAAACATTTTTTATTTCTACATAACCAGTTACGAACATTAAATTATAGTTAACATAACATAGAAACAAGTACAACATATAACATAAAACACAACGCAGCTGTTCAAAGCACAAGAAAAAGGACCCTATTGAATACGGCGCAACCTTTGATTATATATACGTCTAGATAGCGTGTTCGATGTTCAAACACTTGACAATATCAAGTACACCAAAACATCAAATTGGTATACTTGGTTGTTTAGTATCACTTGAACTGTACCGATGGTTTGTGCTCGCAAAAAAAAAACATTATGCCGAATTGTGTAATCAAATCGTGAAAACATTAGCTAAGTAAAATTAATAAAGATCCTAACTTAATTTTCCATTCATAAGTCTTAAGATTCTGTGAAGGATTATTATAAAAACTCGATTGTTTTTTACGACAATTTGTACATTGTCCGACTAGACTGGTGTTGCTAGGTAATAATGGGGGAATATATCTTAAGTCTGGGGTAATTTTTCTTTTAACAAAAATGAATTCAATGAAACGTAATACGGTAGATAGTGACTAAAACATTAAATAAATCAATTAAAATAATTTATATTTTTTTTTATAAATTAAGGTAAATAAGACGTCCACCTGATGGTAAGGGACACGCCATTTAATTTAATTAAATTAATCAAACAATCAATTCAATTTCAATTTCAATTTCAATTTCAATTTCAATTTCAATTTCAATTTCAATTTCAATTTCAATTTCAATTTCAATTTCAATTTCAATTTCAATTTCAATTTCAATTTCAATTTCAATTTCAATTTCAATTTCAATTTCAATTTCAATTTCAATTTCAATTTCAATTTCAATTTCAATTTCAATTTCAATTTCAATTTCAATTTCAATTTCAATTTCAATTTCAATTTCAATTTCAATTTCAATTTCAATTTCAATTTCAATTTCAATTTCAATTTCAATTTCAATTTCAATTTCAATTTCAATTTCAATTTCAATTTCAATTTCAATTTCAATTTCAATTTCAATTTCAATTTCAATTTCAATTTCAATTTCAATTTCAATTTCAATTTCAATTTCAATTTCATTTTATTTTATTTTATTATTACACATTTACACAGTACATATCAATGCATAGCCCACAACGCTATTGCTATTTATGGGAAAAATATTTATAACTGGAGATCCCCAAACACGCACACAACCACAGATGACGCGAGTGTACAACGAGGCCTGCACGCACACACGAATTATGAGGTTGTGATGCTTATGAACGTAACGTTACAAGACTATTAGGTATCTAGACGTATATATAATCAAAGGGCGCAACATTCTTTTTATTTTTGTTTGAATATTTACTGTTTTTTTAAAATCAAGTGGGATTGTGATCAAGTGCTTTATTGAGTAGAAAAAATCACACTCTCGCCTGTTCTAGTGTGTATATGCCTTAAGTTCCGTAAAATGGAATGCTTTAGTCGAAACTCCTCAAAATAGTTGACCCGTACTGGTATGTGCTGCGAGTTGAACGTTCTATGTTTCTTAGCCTTCATTCAATATAGAAGTCCGTTTGTGGAATACGAAATCAGAAATTCTAAGTTATTGTGAATTGGTCCGTAGTAGCGATCTGAATGGTCTGATGTATCAATTAAGCCAGAGTCAAGAAAGTCTTACAAAGCTCTTTAGTCAATGTGTACAGTTTGTAGCTTGTGTACTACGGCGTGGCATAGGAGGATGCGCCGCCGTAGTATCACGTCTATTTACCGGTTTTGGAGACTACAGTTTCACCCAACGCTTTTACCCCGTTGTAAGTTATTTTTATTTTTTTTGTATATCTATTAGTCCTCATCACCTCCCGTTGGCTGTTCATAAGAGGCGACTAAGGGAAATCAAGAAGGCGGGCAGCAGCGTCTTTCTATTGGATTATCTACCACCTATGTTGCGATCCGCAAGACGCTTGCCAAGCGTGGGGGATTACGGCAACCCCTCCCTTTAAGGGGAGGCAGTAAACGTATTTCGGCTGTTGCTGATGACGATGATATCTATTTAACCGTGGTCCGCATCAAGAGAGAAAAAGTGCCTGAAACACGCGCGTGCCTCGTGTTAGTTCAAAAAATCAGCTCAAGCTACATAATCATTGCTTTTGATTTTTATTTTATTTAACTTTGTGCACTTATAGTAGAAGGCGGACTTAATGCCTTAGGCATTTTCTAACAGTCTACCTTAGGGTAGTGCAGAAATATTTTGTGGTAGGTGCCGAATTGTGTGAAATAAAAACTGAAGAACATAGATATATTATACATACATAAAAATATGAATAAAAATGCTATATGTATATACTATAACTAATACAAAAGTGATTATGATACTAATAATATATACAATAATTATAAATGAAGAAGAATAAGGATGTCATTCTGCCAATGTGTGATAGAGATGCTCCCGAAGCTTAGCTTAGCTTGATTTTGTATTTGTTTTCAATAAAGAAGACCCATGTCTCTATTTGTCCTACTGACACAGTACACACAGTACACACACATAGTGTTCCAGTGCTAGGCAACGTTTGGTTGTCTTCTAGAAGTCATAATCTACAGACCAAATTCTGTTTGGTCACAAATTCACAACCAAATTTTACTGTTAGGTTTAATATGCGTGATCAAAACCTTAAAGTACACAGGTATTGAATCAGTTTGCCGACGGCGCGCCTATATTATTAAACTGGATCCATTCAATTCGTTAGATATTCATGAGTTTGATTTCCTCTGCAAATAATGTGTCATTACGGAAAATTCGCAATGGAGGTGGGACGCTTACACATACATACTTAATGGATAATATATCCAATGTGATGTAATGAAGCCTGATTGTCTTTTGCCGGAACTTTTCAGTTGAGGTCTCATCATGATCTGAGTTTTATTACGGGTTTTATAGTGAGAAATATGGCAGCCTGGTGGATATAGCGAAATAATAACACACGTCTTGATAGCACACGGTTTATTCCGGACTGACGAGTGGTGGTGACCACAGAACAAAATATATAAACTACCTACATATTATAACCACATACATCACACCTCCCTTCTTATTGCTAAAGTAGATCTATACAATTCAACATATGACGTAAACATTTAAATTTGACACTACATAACATGACATTTAACATTAAACAATAACATTGGCTAAGTTTCTTTTTACGTACATTCGAATCGTACAACAGGCTTTCGTGTTCGCTTTGGGACCTCCGTGTACCGCTGTGGTGACAAACCAGGTGACCTATTTACATTTTGGTCAGCACTTTCGTTTTCCTCAGTCTCCCCTGAACTAACTATATCGTCCCTAGCGGGTATTACAGAGCTCTCACCCCCTGACGCTTCCTCCTCTTCTATGTCTGGACCACTGACAGACACCCGAGATCTGCGCCGCAACTGATCAATATGTCTTTTAGTAAATTGACCGCTATCATTTGCCACGGAATACCTTCGTGCACTGTCTACTTCGGAAATTGTCCCTCTGACCCATTTATCCGCAGTATGGTATTCTCGCATCCAAACTGGATCACCTACGTCAAGACTACGCGAAACGCCACCAGAATAATCGATTTGCCTTTGTTGAGCATTTTGCACTTTATCACTCACTAACCGTTCAGTACGTAACAAATCTAACCTGGAACGTAATGCCCGCCTTTGTAGTAACATAGCGGGCGTCTCGCCCGTAGTACTGTGCACCGTGTTCCTGTACGCTAGCAGGAACGTTTGTAAGGCTGCATCTACATCCACGCGATCTCTGACCGCCTTTTTAATCGCACGCTTACAGATGTTAACTGCATTTTCCTGCACTAGCGTCAAAGCTGGACGCTCTTACCGCAACTGCTTCAACAAACTACTCCTTATGGAAGTTCACTAAATCGTACAATCGACCTCAAGAATCAAAACCCCCGTTAAGAAATGCTGATAACAGCTGGGCTCGCACACCTCAAGAGAAAGCCGATGCTTTTGCAGTCCATCTGTCTAAAGTCTTTGAACCTCATGACATCGGCGACCAAGAGGATGAAAGTGGGACATTATCAATCTTGAAGCAAGACTTCCAAATGTCTCTTCCACCGAAACTCGTAACGCCTCGAGAAGTGTCCAGAACAATACGGGATCTCAAGGACAAAAAAGCACCAGGATTTGACCTCATAACCAAAGAGATACTAATACAGCTACCTAGAAAGCCAATAATATTCCTTACAATGTTATTTAATGCCATTATTAGAATCCAATACTTCCCTATGCTGTGGAAGGTATCGCAAATCCTGATGATACGTAAACCAGGAAAGCCTGCAAACGATGTAACGTCATATAGACCCATCAGCTTATTACCAATTCTCTCGAAACTATTCGAGAAAGTCCTACTCAGGAGAGTCTTGCCAATTCTCACTGACAACAACATTATACCAAACCATCAATTCGGTTTTCGGGAACAACATTCTACAGTTGAACAAGTACATCGGGTTTGTAACAAGATACGAAGTACACTTGAGAACAAAGAATACTGCTCCTCGGCGTTCTTAGATATACAACAGGCTTTTGATAGAGTGTGGCACGATGGACTCTTGTGCAAAATCAAGAAGAGCCTTCCACACAGCTACTACCTATTGATACAGTCTTACCTTGCGGACAGACTTTTCCAAGTGAAGGAAGCGGATGCGACTTCCACGTTCTACGACATCAAAGCAGGAGTCCCACAAGGATCTGTACTAGGTCCAATACTTTATATCCTATACACCTCTGACCTTCCCGAAATCGAAAATGTCACTACAGCCACTTTTGCCGACGACACAGCTATTCTTGCATGCCACAAAGATCCACTGATAGCATCTCTTACTCTGCAAAAAGGCCTTGACCTAATAACGAGATGGCTAACAAAATGGAAAATCAAAGCAAGTGCAAATAAATCCGTGCAAGTAACTTTCACCTTACGAAAAGGAGACTGCCCTCCGGTAAAGTTGGAGAATACAACTCTTCCACACAAGGATTGCGTAAGATACCTTGGCTTACACCTGGATCGACGACTCACATGGAACCAACATGTAAAAGCCAAAAGAGAAGAACTCAACATCCGATACAAAGACCTACATTGGCTCACAGGACGCAATAGCAAACTCTCAACGGACAACAAGCTCTTACTCTACAAGGCAATTCTAAAGCCAATATGGATGTATGGCATACAACTATGGGGAAGCGCAAGCAATTCCAATATCTCAATCTTGCAACGAATGCAAAATGTCATACTTAGATCCATATCCCAAGCTCCTTGGCTAGTTACTAACAAAGAGATCCATGAACACCTGGAAGTAAAAACTGTCAAAGAGGAAATCCAAGCCTCTGTAAAATACCACAAACGGCTGCAAAACCACCCCAATGAACTGGCAGCTGAACTCCTTCACCAACGCTATGAAAAGCGACTAAAACGGAAAGACATCTTTCAAAAATTATCTTCCGAGTAGTTGTCCTCACTGGAGGGCACACTCGACCTGCCACTGCCTACAACAAATCTGTTAAAAGTGAAGACTGATTGCAGATGAATATGAGAAAAAAAAAAAAAAAAAACTGCATTTTCCGCGGCTCCGTTTGAATTTGGGTGATAAGCAGGTGAATAAAATCTTTTTAAAAAAAAATTGAACCGACTTCAATATCACTGAAAAGTATAAAATAATTTAAATATTATTGAAGTTGGTATTAGCGTACCTGCTGTGTATATTTGGCACCAACTTCAATAATATTTAAATTATTTTATACTTTTCAGTGATATTGAAGTCGGTTCATTTTTTTTTTAAAAAGATTTTATTTTATACATTTTAGTGATATTTTCATAAAAAGATTGAACCATCGAAAACCGTAAAATTATCTAGGTAGGTTATGATCACATTATCGTCTACATAGTTTTACATAATTCATGTTTCTTCAGAAAAAAATATCCGGTCGTAATGAAATTTGCATGGAAACACCATAGTAGTTTACTCTCTCGAATAAAAAAAGAATCATCGAAATCGGTTCATAATTGTCAGAGCAATGTAATGGAGAACATCAGTTTTATGGTTTTTACCAGATAAATTCCTCCACATCGTTCATGGTCCTCCAGGAAGTTCTTATCCGGTTGTAATAAAATTCATACAGATTCAATACAGTGGTTTCTTCTTTCGAATAAAAAAAGAATCATTGAAATTGGTAAATATTTGCCGGAGTTATGACCATTTTTGTCCGACCGAGCGAGTCCGAGCGACTAAAACGTCATCTATATAGGCTTTCTTGCAGGTGTCAGTGCGCAGTCACCATTCTTGTTTTTCAGGAACTACTTATTACTAAGCAATAATTTTTTTATGGGACCCAATTAACGGATTAAAGAATGGATGGAAGAAAGATTTTTTCAAATCGGTTCATAATTGCCAGAGTTATGCGCGAACATACATAGAAAAAAAAATATATATATACAGACGAATTGAGAACCTCCTCCTTTTTTGAAGTCGGTTAAAAATACTGTTTGATACCGTTGTTGATGAGAAAATTCTTAAATTCGGTACTAGTAAAAGGCGGTCCTTGATTTGATATCAACTGTTCCGGTAAGCCAAACCTAGCAAATGTTGACCTTAGCATCTTTATAACATTGGTAGCGTTAGTGCGAGACATTTCAAATATTTCTAACCATTTTGTGGAAGAGTCAATCAATATTAAGCAGTGGCGTGCACAGACTTTTTGATCAGGGTAGGCAAAAAAGCAAATATCTTAGATCTCTAGAGTCGTAGGGTAACAGTCTTTTTGTTTGTATGTATTGCCACTGTAACATAAGTAAGTATATTTATTTGTACTTACTGATGTTTTTTTGTATAAATGAGCACTGTTATGCAAAAATGTGTCAACAAAAATAAAAATAATTCTGTGTTAACGCCATCTATCTCTTGTTATAGGCGACAAACTGCATTAAGATTTTTATTTGTTAGATGGAGCTTTACTACATACTACCGACATGCGCATTATTTTAAACGTCGCCTGCGCCTATAACAAGAGATAGATGGCGTTAACACAGAATTATTAATATTTTTGTGTGTTGACGTTATTGCTTATAATTGCTCAAATATTCCTGACTATATTTTATTTCACTCCCACAACTAAAACGATATTATTATGTAAGAAGTACCTAAGTATATTAAATTAAAATCCATGCAGCCATTTATGCCACAGACCGTGTTAAAGAAATAAACATACCTACTATCGAAAAATATAATCCTACTTGGATAGTCGAAGAGAAATAAACTTACCTATCAATATGAGTGCAAGTTGCTTGTCTTGTAGATACGTACTAAGATGATTAAAACACATTACAACATGCAACAGTAGAAAGATATGTATGTTTACGGCTAAGATACAACATGTACCTATAAATTAAACTATAATAAGTGTGGACGCCAGGAGAGATTTTTTATTGTTTGAACTCTTCCAAAACCAAAATCCCGACCAGCTAGGTCTCTCAGGAAATATACAGGAACTTTCTCTTTTAGTTATACAAATCCAAAAAGGGGCATATCCTTAGTCTGGAAGACAAAGGAAAAGCAAATGAGTAGGTATATTTTATTGACTAAATGATTACGACTTGTTTGTTTTGAATCAATACAACTCACCCCCTTTGTGCACAATAGCTATATATTAGCTAAATTATTATCTCTCGCAAAATACGACCTCTCGCAAAGTACGTACATACCCGCACCGCATAATTTAAAAAAACATTACAAAAAGAAACTTCGATTCTAAGAGGATACGAACTCGCGTCTCGCGAATTGCTTCCGAACGCCTTACCAAATATTCTACGATTGCAACAACTGAGCATGTAAAATTAGCATTCATGTCGTAACATAAATATCTATCGGGATTAAACTATATTGAAATGTCACTTTTGGTAGGCAGTGTCTCTTTGTGTCTCTGTCCTTTGTCTGTGTGCGTGATATTTCTTCTATTATACAAGTCACATTATTTATGGGTGCGTGTATCGGTGTGAGTCTGTGTGCAATAAATCTCTTTGAATGTGTGAAAATCCAGGCCCCGCCGTGTCGTGTCTTTGCGTGGCCCGCGCGCGAAATCTATCTTTACATTTATGAGTAGATATAGTACAGTGAATTTATGTACAGTGAAGTTCGTCGCGCAAACATTTTGCGTGCTTTTGTTTATTTACAATGGTGAAATAATAGAAAAGAAAACGAAATATTATTATGCACACTTTATATTGATATGTCTGATTGGGGAAATCACAGGGTAGGCAAACACTTTTTGCCTATATGGACTGCACGCCACTGCAAGTCACATTATTTATGGGTGCGTGTATCGGTGTGAGTCTGTGTGCAATAAATCTCTTTGAATGTGTGAAAATCCAGGCCCCGCCGTGTCGTGTCTTTGCGTGGCCCGCGCGCGAAATCTATCTTTACATTTATGAGTAGATATAGTACAGTGAATTTATGTACAGTGAAGTTCGTCGCGCAAACATTTTGCGTGCTTTTGTTTATTTACAATGGTGAAATAATAGAAAAGAAAACGAAATATTATTATGCACACTTTATATTGATATGTCTGATTGGGGAAATCACAGGGTAGGCAAACACTTTTTGCCTATATGGACTGCACGCCACTGATATTAGGTATGTAATACCCCGATAAGGCCCTAGAAAGTCTATATGCAGTCTACTCCACGGTCGATTGTAATAAGGCCAGGGTTGTATGGGAGCCCGCGGGGGCGCCTTCGCTTCGGCTGCGCTAGTTTCACACGCTTTGCATAATTCTTCAATTTCTTGATCGATATAGGGCCACCACACATAACTCCTGGCTAAACCTTTAGTTTTTACAATGCCCATGTGACTGCTATGCAGTTGGTTCAATATTTTCCCTTGCAAAGAAAACGGATTGACCATGCGATAGCCCCACATTATACAACCACATTCTACGTATAATTCATTCCGCCTAGCAAAGAATGGCTTTAAGTCGTCAATATCTGGACACACGGCTGGCCAACCTGATTGTATAATATATATAACATAACCCTACTAAGCACACGGTCTCGGGCCGTCATCGTTTTAACTTCCGTACTAGTGATCGGTAAAAAAATTTCTACAAAATTAACATACGTGTTCTCAGCACTTAGCCTCCCCGCGCTACTCTGTTGAGCTGGGCATGGCAGGCGAGATAATGCATCCGCGCTATTCTTATTAGACGCGATATATTCAATAGTGTAGCTGTATCCTGATAACAGCACCGCCCAACGCTGTAGTCGCGAAGCAGCCATTAATGGGATGCCTGCCTTATTCCCGAAGATATGAGTTAGAGGTTTATGGTCTGTCCGTAGCAGAAACTGACAGCCGTACAGATATTGATGAAACTTTCGAATTCCAAAAATAATTCCTAGTGCTTCCTTATCTATCTGTGAATACGCGCGCTCGGCTGCCGTTAGTGATCGCGACGCATACGCCACCGGCTGCTCGCCGTTCTCGGTCACATGCGACAGCACCGCGCCGACCCCCACGCTACTCGCATCCGTTGTCAGTATCAGTGGCAACCGCGGGTTGTAATGCATCAACACTTTGCCGTCAGCCAAAAGATGCTTCACTCGCATAAATGCATTTTGACAATCCGTACTCCAAACGTATTTAGCACCGGATCTGAGAAGATTATACAATGGTGCGAGAACTGTACTAATATTGTGCACAAATTTCGCGTAATACATGACTAGCCCTATAAATGATCTTAGTTCTGTGACGTTGGTGGGTGCCGGCGTCTCGATCACCGCCGGGCACGTATGGATACCCTGTTTGCTAATAACGTGACCCAAATAACTAACGGACTCCGAAAAGAATACACATTTTTCTTTCTTCACTCTAAGTCCATAGTTCTGTAAGCGTTGAAAGGTTGAAAGACTTTATGCAAATTACTTATGTGATCGGATTTTGTCGTGCCTGTCACAATTATATCGTCCAAAAATACGCCTACGTGTGGCATATCCGCGAATATTTGCTCGAGCCGTCTTTGGAAAACGCCCGGACTAGACGCTAACCCGTACACCAACCTGTTGTACATGTACAACCCTTTGTGCGTGTTAATCACGGTGTATTTCCTCGTGTCATCTAGTTCAAATTGCGCGTAGGCTTGAGACAAATCGATTTTACTATAGTGCTCGCCCCCGCGCACGCGATATAGTAAATCTTCAACTTTCGGCAAAGGATAGCGATCAATCTCTATTACCTTATTGAGAGTGAGCTTGTAGTCCGCACAGATCCGGATGCTACCGTCTTTCTTTACCACCGGTACTATAGGCGTGGCCCAGTCGGAACGCTCGACCGGGGTGAGAACTCCGTCGCGCACCAGCTGCTCGAGCGCGCGCTCCACCGGCTCGCGCAGCGCGTACGCCAGCGGCCGCGCGCGCATGAACACCGGTCGCGCCCCCTCGCGCACGTGGATGCTCACCCCACCGCCCGTGAACCGCCCGAGGCCCTCCGCGAACACGTCACAGTATTTGGAACTGAAGGCAGATACATCGAAATCATTATTTTTCACTACGTCACTAATATTGTAGTTAAATTCGGGTAGCTGAATTTTCAATGTGGCTATCCATTGCCTTCCTAAAATAATGGTTTTGCCTTTCTCGATTACGAGTAATTCTAAGAATTCACTTCTGTTATTATACTGGACTAAGGGTTTTATTATACCTAACGGTTTTACAGTTTCACCCGTATAATATCTTAATATTAAATTACAAGGCTGGAGGGGCAGATCTCCAAATAACTTTTTGTAACATTCCCAACTGATACATGAGACTGCACTACCGGTATCGCACTCCATGTCTATTTCCTTATTATGCACTTTTAATGTTATATAGATCGGTTTGCAATGGGATATAGATAAACGGCAAACATCAACATAAATTACCTCATCACTGTCGACTTCCTGATTGCCATCGGCAGCTTGCGCTTCTAATTGGTATTGTCCCAATAAATTGGGACACATACGCCGCAAATGACCTTGACGGTTGCAAACCCTACACACATAACGCGCAAACTTGCACGTCGCCTCGTCGTGGTTGGCGCCACACACGCTACACGATCGCTGTGGCCGAGCCCGCTCAACCAGCCGAGCTCGCTCCACCGGCACCGACATCGCTGACTCGCACGCAACTGCGCGCCTGTCGCGCCCGCCGCGCCGCCCGGTGCCCGGCTGCCAGCCACAGCCGCGCGCTGCCAGACCCGTCGTTTGCCTTGACGTCGTCACCGCTTGGCACGCCACCGTCGCTGCACCTGGTCCATCCGAGGACCTATGCCCTTCCACTATGGCGGCATCTTTCTCCGCCGACTCCATACTCGCGGCTAATTTGTAAGCCCTGGCAAAATCTAACTTCGCTTCCGCGAATAACCGTTGGCGGATATTGTCGTTCGCTATCCCGCACACCAGCTGGTCCCGTAGGCTTTCTTCCAACCAATTTCCAAAATCACAAGTTTTAGACATCTTTTTTAGCACCGCCACGTACTCCGATATCGTCTCACCCTCCTTTTGTTTCCGGTGCCTAAACTTGTATCTTTCGGCGAGTTCGCTGGGTTTTGGTTGCAAATGTTTCCCCATTATTTCTGATATTTGTACAAACGTTTTAGATTTGGGCTTATCTGGTGTACATAAGGTCACTAACAATTCGTAACCGGCGGCACCCATAACGGTTATTAACGTTGGCACTTGCAAATTTTCCGGTATCTTATTTACCAGAAAGTATTGTTCTAAACGTTCGATGTATAGGTTCCAATCATCGTTGTGGATGTTAAATTCGGATATCTTTCCAATCGACATTGTACACACTCGTATCGTTACAATCACAATTAATTACACGCGTAACGTTCACTTTCGTCGCCACTGAGAAATATGGCAGCCTGGTGGATATAGCGAAATAATAACCCACGTCTTGATAGCACACGGTTTATTCCGGACTGAAGAGTGGTGGTGACCACAGAACAAAATATATAAACTACCTACATATTATAACCACATACATCACACATAGAAATTGACCAAACTGTCAGTTTTCTCCATACATTTCACATCAACGCTTGTGGCGGTAGCTTTCAAAATGTACGGTTGATTCTATGTAAATGTATGACCGATTTCGTAGGTACTAGACCCATACTTACTTCGTACATCATCTCCCAGGTAATAATTGTAATACTCATATGTTTTCATCAATAAATAATATTAACACTCTGGATCAATCTAAATTCGGTCATCCAAACTAGACAAAGCTTGTCACCAGAGTAAGTATTGTCCGGTGAAGCTGCAATGGCCATCTGCGGCTAACAGCGTCTATCATTCCCAAAAAAAAAAACCAGAATAAGTACTAAATCCTATATTTTTCAAATAGATCCAACAAATAATCCAACAACAAGACGGATATGATCGTGTAACCCGTTTATACACACAAATTTTGCTCCAGTCTGGAATCAAACCTACGACCTTTTGAGCAGTAGACAGGGTGTCTTACCACGACGCCAATAGCATGGTAATGTTATCTATGTATATGGGCCCTTCAACATCTTTACAAGTACTTTCTAATGAATAGTCAGACAAAGACCCCGTGATTACAAATAGCGGCTTTTCAGGATAAAAAAAAATATTGTTTTTTTTTGTATAAATATTTTATTTAAAACTGTTTAGTGACTTATTTTACCAAGATAGGTATCGAGGTATCATCACTTTCATGCAACTCGAACGTCTACGTTAGAATAACTTACTGAAAACATAAAAAGTCTATATCTTTTAAACTACTGAACCTATGAAACTTGTAGTCTTCCCTAAGTACCATGAAAATACTCAAACTATTTCAAAAATAATTATCGCAATCATATTTATAGTTTTTGAGAAATCGTTGGCCACACTTACATATATATGCTCATGAAATTTGGTAAATTTGTTAACACACATAGACTAACATAATGTGAATATTACGCATTTTTATTAATATTACATACACACATCAAAAGTGTCTAGGGATCAAGCATTTTTAAGCGGATTTCTTGAGATTGAGATGTGGCTTTGTAATAAATTTATGATTTTATAAATTTATATGGATCCTTTTTGGTGCATTTCATAATTTGAATCAGGAACTGTGAATCAAATTCGAGTAAAAGATGAAAATCAGCTGTCAATATTTTCCCTATAAAAACATACAACGCATTGAAGACATTATTAGTGCTACTGTTTCCCTACTACTGATTAAAACCAACGTTATTATGGAGCGGCGACGTCATTTAAGCAGGGAAGAAATGCTCAGAGCCGTGGGAATGATAGAAGCTGGTTCCCGGCAACGTACTGTGGCTTTAGCTCTGAATACAAGTCAGAGTGTTATCAGTCGACTTTGGACACGTTACCGAAGCACTGGTACCGTGGCTGAGCGCCATGGAGGACGGTATCGCTGCACCACACGGAGACAAGACCGATATATTCAAATCTTAACTCGAAGAGCTCCAACAATAACTGCCATGATGTTAGCCGTGAGGCTTCATCACTCTTCAGGGAACTTAATTAGCGACCAAACAGTCAGAAACCGCTTGCATGAAGTGAACCTTCATTCCCGAAGACCGCTACGGGTACCACCTATAGCAATGCACAATCGTAGGATTCGATATCAATGGGCTCTTGAACACAGAAATTGGGCAGAAGAACAATGGCGTTTCGTGTGCTTTTCTGATGAGTCTCGTTTTGGTATGAGACCGGATACAAGACGTATACGACACTGGAGAACCCCTGGACGCCAACAGCGATTAAAATCCTGCCAGGAAGTCCATCCTTATAGTGGTGGAACCATCATGGTATGGGCGGGTATTTGGATCGGCGGAAGAACTGAGTTGATTTGGATCAGAGGCAACCTCAACGCTCAAATTTATGCTGAGACGATTGTATCAGACGTCATCGTTCCTCTACAAGTGCAAATCGGTCCCTTATTTCAGTTAATGCATGATAATGCACGACCGCACACCGCAAGAGTTGTAAGACAGACTCTCGCCGCAGCTAACATCAATGTCCTGCCCTGGCCTGCTCAGTCGCCAGACTTGAACCCGATTGAGCATGCATGGGATATGCTACAGAGAAGAGCTCTGCCGAATATGGAGGGTATCCAGTCGCAAGAAGACCTTTTTTTGTTGTTGCAACGAACATGGGCGGCCATTCCACAGCGTGATTTGGATGAACTCATTTTGAGTATGCCAAACCGATGTTCTTGTGTTGTTAGTGTTCGCGGTAGAAACACGGATTATTAATTGTTTAAGTTACCCAATAAAATTTTAAAGAAAACTGTTATTTCAGTCTTTTTTTCGAACTTTTGTGTTAGTGGTTCAAATGTCAAAAATCCCTTTATTAGGAAAATGGCAAATTTCTTTATTAATGCAAAGGTGACTTGGTTTATCGTTACTGTGACAAACGAAAACACTTTATTTGATGAATCCTTAAAGAAAATTTTAATTAATATCAATCAGGAGAAAAGTTATTGCAAAAATATATGTTGATCCCTAGACACTTTTGATGTGTGTAGATACGCATTCGATACAGTACCACCTTTTTGATGATGATGATGAAGATTTAATCCAGGGTCCTTAATTCACTTAACTGTGTTACGGGAAAGACGTGGAAGAAATTGTAATCGACAGTAAAATCGGAATTACAGACTAATAAACATAAAATCGAAGGGCCAGATGTTTCGATATCTTGATATCTACGTTTTGATCTCTGGGAGTCGTAAGCACGAACGCAGGACCGTACTTCGGACACAATAGTGCAACTTAAAAGGCTTGGCTGTTGGTAATAACAGTCTTGTTTTTAAGGTTCAATACCTAAAAGGTAAAAAAGGAACCCCTATATATTTCAGGAACCACTGATGCTATCGATTTGAAACTTAGAATAATTTTAGACCTTACTTATCTAGCCTAATCGCAATTAAAAACTACATATTACATATTATTATCATCATTAGTAGTCTCCGCGGCGCAGTGGGAAACCGCTTTCTTTGCAAACCGGAGGACGCGGGTTTGAATCTCGCAGGGAGCTACAATTTTGTGTAGTTGTTCCTTACTGGCTAGGACAATGCATGCCGATCACTTGATTGTCTGTAAATTAAAATGATCCATGCGTCGGATGGGCATGTAACAGTCCTGCGTTTGACCTCTCCCCGGTCGTGTCGGTCTTCCGGCATCTAATTATGAGAGGTAAAATCAAGAGAGAGTGCACTCGTGTCTACGCAAGCACTTGTGCACATTAATATTTCCTGCATAGATGGCTGATCTTGTGAAAGATTGGCTACTGTGGTATAGTATCAGCCAGAAGGACATTATTTATTATTACATACTATTATCATTTTACACACAATTACCACTCAGGAATGGCTCTTAAAACTCAACAAACTACTTCTCTACTGTAGCCTGAGTAATTAGTAGTCTAGGGTTTAATGTCATTATTCTTCAGACGGTGTCAAAAGGTCTCTGTTTATTATAATAGCGTCTATTACGCGACTCTAAAACACAACTTAAAAGCTTACCCAACTTATAATATAGACATTGTTACCTCTATAAAATAAGTTTCGGCACTGACACTACAGATTTTATTGCTTAAAAAGTTAGTGAGACTTTTAAACAGATAGGTATTTTTCATCTTTTCGTGTCTATACGTCTACAGTCGACTCTACAGTCGACAAAAGATGATGTGATGATGATGACGAAGTTTGATGTAGATCAAACTAACATACATACGTCTCACATACTGACCTAGAATGCTGTCTTCATAAAAACATTTAAAAATAAATAGGTAACACTACCTCAACACATAAGTGTATGACTTTAGGGTCTATAATAATAATAACAGCCCTTCTTGTTGTCCCACTGTCGGGCACAGGCCTACCCTCAAGATGAAGGGGCTTAGCCCATAGTCCACCACGCTGACCAAGTGCGGGTTGGCGGACTTCACGCATCACTCGAAACCTAGTTAGGCTCTACATAGACGTCTTCAGAGTTATTCATGTATATGTAATACTTATATACATATTTATCTTCGTTGTATTCATGTTCATCAATTGTTGAGGTAATGTCAAAAAAAAATCACAAAACATAACAAAAAAGCGAAAGTGAAAATTCTTATAAGAGAAACATTTATTTATAGTTATCACTGCTGGAGATCTGTATCATAAAGTTTCACTGTATGTTATGTACCCTATTAGGAAGGACTGTAACCCTGTGTATACTGGCAGGGTCGCCATGTAAGAATGTTTATTGTCACATTAAAATGACCAATACTTTATATGATGTTTATTAGCGAAATCCGAATACAGAGAGTCTTAGCTTAAACTTAATAACATAACTTATATATGAACTCTTACACAATCTCTACATGACAGTATGTATCTAATAAAGAATTATCATTGAACGCAAATATGGAAAGTTCTTTGTGTGAGTGCCCCACACACATCAGCTTTAATTTACAGGGCGGAAACTTTTTGTGTTAGACGTAAAACACAAAAGGGTTATTTTTATTTAAAATGCTTTCGATGTAGTACTAACTCGTGAAATACAAACCGGTGGGGCTGACGTCGCAGCCTGGGGTTATGTCGCAATAAAAACATTATAAAATAACAGTACCCAGACTTGATGTCACCATGTACCTAGTTTTGTAGTACTAACGCCACACTACTATTGTAGCAATCTACAGTCCCAGTAAATAATATTTTAATTATCGTTTTCTTTTTTATATATTTTTTTATATTCAACTAGCTGACCCACGCAGCTCCGCCTGCGCTATTTTTACGTTAACTAAACATTTATAATAACAGACATTCGCATCGAAAACATAACCTCCTTTTTACCCGACTACGGAACGGAGGGAGGGTTATGATTTTAACAAGAATGTATGTATGTATGTATGTATGTATGTATGTATGTATGTTCATCTGTTCCCGAATATCTTCTAATCTACTTAACATAATTAGACAAGAAGGGTGTCGTTAGAAGCGCCTTGATTGTCCGCTGGTTATAGGCTATATAATATTACATTAAATTCAATGTGGCGCCATCTACAGGACAAAAACTTCTGAAGTAAAACAAAAATATTTTTTGATTAAGTTGAAATTAGGTACACATGTGTATTTCTGTTGCCCAAGCATGATCGTGTAAAGTAAATAATCATCATCATCAATATATATAAAAGGAGATGTCCTGATTGATTGACTTATTGACTGACTGACAGACAACGCACAGCCTAAACCGCTGGCTCTAGAGACTTGAAATTAGGGAGGTGTATTCTTCACAATACGTAAACGCACACTAAGAACGGAATTTTCAAAATTCGCATCCTAAGGGGTCCAAATAGGGGGTTTTAAGTTTTATAAAAAAGCGTTATAATTCATGAACGGTTGGTACTAGAGCCTTGAATTTTCACACACAGATGCCTCAAAGAAAATAAACAATGACGTGTTTTTGCATTTCTCGAAATTTTCTAAGTAGAAGTCACAGGACCTCAATTTTTGTGTAAAATAAATATATTACAATTTCTTAACACATTTCACTGTTTTCCGATACAATATGATAGATAGGATTAGGACGAAGTCAGGTTTAAGAAATTATGAGGGTTTTAAGGTAAAATAGGACCCCTAAGTTAAAAATCTCGCGTGTGGTGTCTTTTGCTAACTGCTGCGTTAGCTCAAGTGTGGCTTCTAAGTACACGCAAGGTTACAATTCAGTAAGAGGTCAATCTGCCACCTAAAAAAAAAAGCTGCCGCCTCGCTCCTCAGCCATAAGCCCGGACAAATAACGGGCAACCTTCGGAGTTGTCGGTTGGACGTTTGGATTGTGGGCCCTAGATGTCCATTGAGTACGGGGCGTTTTAGTAGGTAAGATACTCCGGTTCGGAGCTAGGTACCGAATCAAACCAAAAAAAAACCCGGTCAAGTGCGAGTCTGACTCGCGAATCGAGGGTTCCATACCTTCTTTGCGCGTATTAATGTTATTGATTTCAATTCAATAAGAGGCTGCCGAGAGTGTTCGCAAACGCGCGCACCCGCGTCAATCTGCCACCTAAAAAAAAAAAGCTGCCGCCTCGCTCCTCAGCCATGAGCCCGGACAAATAACGGGCAACCTTCGGAGTTGTCGGTTGGACGTTTGGATTGTGGGCCCTAGATGTCCATTGAGTACGGGGCGTTTTAGTAGGTAAGATACTCCGGTTCGGAGCTAGGTACCGAATCAAACCAAAAAAAAAACCGGTCAAGTGCGAGTCTGACTCACGCATCGAGGGTTCCATACCTTCTTTGTGCGTATTAAAGTTGTTTTAATCAATATATATAAAAGGATAAGTCCTGACTGACTGACTGATTGACAGACAACGCACAGCCCAAACCGCTAGCCTAGAGACTTGAAATTTGGGATATGAAAACGCACACTAAAAACGGAATTTTCAAAATTAGTATCCTAAGGGGTCCACATAGGGGGTTTTATGTTTTATAAAAAAGCGTTATAATTCGTGAACGGTTGGTACTAGAGCCTTAAATTTTCACACGCAGACTCCTCAAAGAAAATTAATAATTACGTGTTTATGCATTTCTCGAAATTTTTAAAAATCTCGCGTGTGGTGTCTTTTAAAAGGTAATTGAAAACCGTGTTTTTATGACATAAGCGGTAGGTATGAGTTATATCATAGTATGAGTTATATATTGTGTTTGCCCCCTGATATAATGTTGAGCTTGCGACCTTTTAGCCACGACTATTAATATATTATAAAATTGTTAGTAACTAAGTCCTTCTTTGTTATTAAGTCAGTGAGCTAATAAATATTTCTTCTTCTTCTTTTTCTATGGGTTTTAAAACTAAAATACGACATCGATGTTTAAAATTTGAATTTGATATGATTTTAAAAGTAATTGGAAAAGATTATATTGTTTAGTTAAACTATTTTGCTAACTGCTGCGTTAGCTCGAGTGTGGCTTCTAAGTGCACGCAAGGTTTCAATTCAATAAGTGGCTGTCGAGAGTATTCGAAAACGCACGTATCCTGCACCGTGCGCACCCGCGTCAATATGCCGTCTAAAAAAAAAAGCTGCCGCCTCGCTGCTCAGCCATAAGCCCGGACAAATAACGGGCAATCTTCGGAGTTGTCGGTTGGGCATGTGGGCCCTAGATGTCCATTGACTACTGGGCGTTTTAGTAGGTAAGATACTTTGGTTCGGAGCTAGGTACCGATTCAAACAAAAAACAAAACCAGTCTAGTGCGAGTCTGACTCGCACATCGAGGGTTCTGTACCTTCTTTGCACGTATTAAAGTTATTTTAATCATCAATATATATAAAAGGAGATGTCCTGACTGATTGACTGACTGACAGACAACGCACAGCCTAAACTGCTGGCTTTAGAGACTTGAAATTGGGGAGGTTTATTCTTCACAATACGTAAACGCACACTAAGAACGGAATTTTCAAAATTCGTATCCTAAGGGGTCCAAATAGGGGGTTTCATGTATCATAAAAAAGCGTTATAATTCATGAACGATTGGTACTAGAGCCTTGAATTTTCACACGCAGATTCCGAAAAAAAAAATAAACAATTACGTGTTTACGAAATATATTTAGTAAAACTAAGTAATTATTATAGCGATACTAACTTAATTCTAATAATTCTACGTGATTTGTAACGAATTATAAAGCCCCAAAATAAATAAAATAAAAAATAAGTTTTATAAACTAAAACCCGACTACGGATAAAATCGCAGTCTAAAAAGTAGAAAACAAGAAAATATTTCTTGTCAGATATACTTATCTACCAACGCCTTAAGCAATTACTTATTGTCTAGTAAGTAGATAATTTGTATATTTCAATTTAACGTATTATAAGTATAATTACTATAGATTGTAGCCGAAGTCGCATGCCACCTTGCTAATGTCGAATATGGCCAATGTTATATTGTCGCGTTGGGAACACAAAATTCAGGATGCACTTCGACGACTAGCAGCTGACCAGAAGGCCTAGACAAGATGCAATCGCTTCATAGCGAATCTATTTCTTCATTCGCTAATAGTGTCAATTCCCTACAATATTTCACGTGATTTTTCGATGACTTATGTCATTCTCATACAATTTTAAACTTTCTATTAGCGATAGCGCTTGTAGAATGTTACATTGTCTAGGGGGACAGATCGCCGACTTATGTATAAACGACAACGCCACGACGGATCATCAGGCATCAGTGGCATGCGACTACGGCTACAATCTATAGTAATTATACTTATAATACGTTAAATTGAAATATACAAATTATCTACTTACTAGACGATAAGTAATTGCTTAAGGCGTTGGTAGATAAGTATATCTGACAAGAAATATTTTCTTGTTTTCTACTTTTTAGACTGCGATTTTATCCGTAGTCGGGTTTTAGTTTATAAAACTTATTTTTTATTTATAGTTGGTTAAAAACTGGGACCCACTTTTTACTTGCTCTCCGAAGCACGGACCCGTTTAGTTCAAATGGCGTTAAACGGTCACCCATCTATTTAATGACCTTACCTAACGTTGCTTAACCCGATCGATTACAAAACCTTGATAACAACTCTCTATGAGTGGGAACACTCATAGAGAGTTGTTATCAAGGTTTTGTTACTAATATTTATTATAATATAAAGAAAAATTGATAAAATCTGACCAAGCGTATAACCAAGTACCCATTTTGACTTTAATCCCCTCTCCCAAAAGAACCGTGCTAGATTACGGGATAAAAAGTACCCTATGTCCTACCTCGTAGTAAAATCTCAAATCATGCCAAGTTTCATTTGAATCCATTCAGTAGTTTCAGCGTGATGCTCAGCCGTGATACAGACAGACAGACAAAAATTTAAAAAATTACATTTTAGGCCTCAGTATCGGTTATAGAATGCCCTCCAAATATAATTATCAAAATATCTTCAATGTACAGAATTGGACCTGTTACAGGTAAGAATAGAAGCCACCCATATCATCCCGTTGGGTGTCCGTAAGAGACGACAGAGGGAAAACAAGAAGAAGTACAGCAGCGGCCTTCTATTGGATTACCGAAGACGCCCACCGACCGACCAACCGTGGGGATTATGTCAACCTCTCCTTTTTACGGGGGAAGCCTTTGTTCAGCAGTGGACGTCTTCCGGCTGATGATGATGATGACTACCTAGTCGTCATATAGGCATAGCTGTAGCATAGTATAACGTAGCCGTAGCCATATATTAGTCGTCCTAATACATAATAGGAGTAAGGTAATTTACTAATTACCCGACTACGGAAGGGAGGGTTATGACTTTTACCAGACTACGGAACGGAGGGAGGATTATGATTTTAACAAGAATGTATGTATGTATGTTCATCTGTTCCCGCATATCTTCTAATCTACTTAACATAATTTGACAAGTAGAGTGTCGTTAGAAGCGTCTTGATTGTCCGCTGGTTATAGGCTATATAATATCACATTATTAGACTGCGATTTTATCCGTAGTCGCGTTTTAGTTTTTAAAACTATTACTTGTAACAAGAATGTATGTATGTATGTAAGTATGTTCATCTGTTCCCGCATATCTTCTAATCTACTTAACATAATTTGCCAAGTAGAGTGTCGTTAGAAGCGTCTTGATTGTCCGCTGGTTATAGGCTATATAATATCACATTATTAGACTGCGATTTTATCCGTAGTCGGGTTTTAGTTTTAAAAACTATTACTTGTAACAAGAATGTATGTATGTAAGTATGTTCATCTGTTCCCGCATATCTTCTAATCTACTTAACATAATTTGACAAGTAGGGTGTCGTTAGAAGCGTCTTGATTGTCCGCTGGTTATAGGCTAGGTATATAATATCACATTAAATTTAGACTGCGATTTTAACCGTAGTCGGGTTTTAGTTTTTAAAACTTATTACTTGTATTTAGGACATGCACCAAATGATTTAGTTGACTTTTATATTAGTAGTACAGATTAACGATACTGATTGTCAAAAGGCTCTACTCTAAAATAACTTAAACAGTTCAAGTTCAAGTAAAGACAACCCCGACTCAGAATAATAATCATTACGAACGATATACAAATTTAAAAGAACTTTTCTGTATATTTATTTAATACGAATTCTCGTAGTTTTGGAGTGTACATTATAAACATTAAATATTTAATTCTAAATTGCTAGGGGCGAGAGGGCGAGATACCCTTTTGTGAATCAAAATCCTTTGTACCTACTTACAATTTGTGTTATTTTTATTATTCCATGCTCTGCCGAGTTCAAAGCTAAAAATAAACTATTGTCCAAAGAATTTGCATTTTATTCATAGACGTATTTTAATGGATATTTGAAGAAAATCAGTGCCAGTAAATATAAATAAAAATTAAATATAAATTAACCTATGCTACTCCGTGGCATAATGACTAAATTAGAGAGTTCTTCCACTCAAACAATCACTTATTTATAAAAATAAACCTAAGTTGATTCCTTGCACATTTTCTAGAGAAATAGGTCGTTATTGTTAATTTATGCGTGTAAATGCTTTTAAATAAGATGATTTGTTTTTACTACTAAAGCACATACCATCAAGGGAAGAGTGGACGGTGGGACTCAAACCGGTTGATGGATCTCACCTCATATGGTACACCGATGACTCTAAAATGCAGTCAGGTACAGGGGCAGGAATGTATTCTAAGGACTGCAGTTTCAGTCAAAGCATGGGGTAATATGCATCAGTATTCCAAGCGGAAACATATGTTATACTTGCCAGGTTTAAAGAAATGCCGATGAACTAGCGAGAGCTGGCTCACATAGTCATTAACTTGGCTCAGAACCATTTGTAGGGTTTCCAAATGGAACACACTACTAAGAATTATATGCGAACTCTACGAAGGAACAAACGAAAGAATGGAGGGAAGCGATTGGCCTAAATCACTCCAAAACTTTTGCCAGCACAAGGGTGGACTGTGGGCCTAAAATATTAAACAGATCACAATTCAGGCACTTAATGGGTGCACTTACGGCCATTTTGGCACCAGCCAGCACCTACACAGAATTATGCTAAGTACCGTTGATACTTACAGATTCCGTAAAGATGAAAAAGAGTCGATGTTACAGATACTGTGTGGCTGCGACGCTCTAGCCGGACGTAGATTGAGTCATCTGGGAGTAGCCTATCCTACACCAGACGATTATGTACAGCTCCAAGCTGGCGCAATAGTGGGGTAACTTAAGGAACTCTTCGATACGTCAGCAACAGAGTAAGGGTTAGGGCAGGCACAATGGATCCAGCTGGGTCGAAGTGCGTTCTGGTGGTTACCAAGCCCAATTAGGTACTAGAAAAAATTTTTTTTTTTTTTTTTTAATGTATATTAAAACTTTATTATTAACTAGCTGACCCACGCAGCTCCGCCCGCGCTGTGTTTACGTTAACTAAACTTTCAATAATATACATTCGCATAGAATAGAAAACCTCCTTTTTTAAAGTCGGTTAAAAACTTGGACCCACTCTGTACTTCCCTCCCAAGCACGGAGACGTTTAGTTCAAATGGCGTTAAACGGTCACCCATCTATTTAATGACCTTACCTAACTGTTGCTTAACCTGATCGATTTCCAAACATTGTTAATAAACTAGCTGTC
Source organism: Furcula furcula (assembly GCA_911728495.1). Taxonomy (NCBI): domain Eukaryota; kingdom Metazoa; phylum Arthropoda; class Insecta; order Lepidoptera; family Notodontidae; genus Furcula; species Furcula furcula. The sequence continues at coordinate 20,259,805 of OU452253.1, forward strand.
TATGAGTGTTCCCTTACAAATATTTATTATAATTTAATTGAAAAATTGTTAAAATCGGAGCAAGCGTATAACCAGGTACACATTTTGACTTTAGTCCCCTCTGCCAAGGGAACCGTGCCGAATGTCGGGATAAAAAGTATCCTATGTCCTACCTCGGAGTATTAACTCAAATCATGCCAAGTTTCGTTTCAATCCATCCAGTAGTTTCGGCGTGATGCTCAGCCGAGGTACAGACAGACAGACAGATAGACAAAAATAAAAAATAAAAAACCTTTTTGGCTTTAGTATCGGTTAAAGAATGCCCTCCAAACATAATTTTCAAAATATCTTCAATGTACAGAATTGGACCTGTTACAGTTTTATTATAAGTGTAGATAATAAAACTGTAACAGGTCCAATTCTGTACATTGAAGATATTTTGAAAATTATGTTTGGAGGGAGAACCGATACTAAAGCCAAAAATGTATTTTTTCAGTGTCACGTCAGTGACGTTCAGTGTCACGTCAGTTACGTTCAGTGTCACGTCAGTTACGTTCAGTGTCACGTCAGTTACGTTCAGTGTCGTCGTTCAGTGTCGTTCAGTGTCATCCAGTGTCATTCAGTGGCGTTCAGTGACGTTCAGTGTCGTCGTTCAGTGTCGTTCAGTGTCATTCAGTGTCGTTCAGTGACGTTCAGTATCCTCGTTCAGTGGCGTTCAGTGTCGTTCAGTGTCGTTCAGTGACGTTCAGTGACGTTCAGTGTCGTTCAGCGTTGTTCAGAGTCGTTTTGTAGCAATAAATTTTCAATATTATTGTCTAGTCAAGTGTAATAGCCGTTGACGCTGTACTGTTATTAAATAGCTTTAACATTATGACGTCACACCCGCTCGGGTTTGTTCAGGAGCTGTCGGCGTGTTTCCGGTACTGGATTCAAAAATTATATTTTTTATTTTGAAATAACTTTTGAATTATTGCGAAAAAATAAACTAAAAATAGTTTTACTATAAAACATATAATATGATCTTTCCATTTATCACAAAAACAAAAAATCTAATTCCAATTAATAGCCACCAACAATAGAATAGAATACTATTGGAGTAGAATATCATTTGCTGTCTAGCAGTCTTAGCACGATTTGCCAAGACTTCGTAATCTTGACAGTTCGGTGTGGAGTATTACGTAGTTATCGACGTAGAAACGTCATTTTCGGTATTAGCTAGGTCGATAACTACGTCATACTCCACACCGAACTGTCAAGATTACGAAGTCTTGGCAAATCGTCCTAAGCCTGTAAATTTACCTCCATAGCTTGCAGTAACTTAAGATATCAATTCTTTTTGAAAGAATTGAATGAGAGTTAAAAAAAGAAACAAAATAAAAACTTGTCGATTATTTGGAGTAGACTTTTTAAGTGCTAGATGTTGTTATTGTTGTCGCTTTGATCACAATAAAACAATATAAAATTGTCTAGTTTGACACTCGCCCTTGGAAACTTTTATTTGTTAAAACTTTTGTATTTAAATCACAATGAGGGTTCATTTTAATGAGATGTTGCTATTCTATAGTTTCTTAAGTTTCTATAAATTTGAATATTCTTTAAACGCGTTCTTATGATTTCTATAGAATACACTTGTAATCATTCCTTTTGTTTAATTAAACAAACGAGTTAAGATAATGATAAAAAAAATAAGGGCTTTTTTCTAGGATTGGACAGAATGACTTCTTTGGCATTTCTGACGTGCCCGTTACCCCAGCAGGAAAGTAGCTCGTAGAGAGGATTGAGTTAAGCCAATAATTAGAGCATAATCTGCTGTAAATTTGCGCGGAATAAAAAATTAGAGCGTACTGTGGTTTTCGAAAAAATGACGAAAAATGATTCTTGCTGGGGTAACGTTGTTCCAGCAGGAAGATTCTAAACCAATGATCGCAGAGAAAAATAAACTAGAGGAAAGATAGCTTATATTTGTGCGTAAATGTGCACTGAAAATGGAATTTGTGCGTCTTAAGACTTCAGAGTTATTACAATTCCTGCTGGGGTAACGTTTTGCAGAATCTTGTTTCTTGGAAACCAATAATAGTGCACCGGTAGAATAAATGATTATCAGTAGCTCTTGTGGCGACATGTGTTTCAACGACGCGATGAGAAGCGCATAGTATCACATACAACGCTATAGATGGCGCCACCGATTTCTGAATCGTGCAAACCAAGTTTCTCAATAAAAGTAACTTCCGTTAACAGTTTTAGTTAAAAGTTAAGAAGGTCACGAGTATGTATGAAATCCTCGCTTTTTTGGGTTCATTCCAATTTGTCGGATAACCAGTAATCTAACAGGGGTTTTAGTTTTTGCTTGTATCTTCTTTATTATGAGATATTTGAAGCTGAAATTTTCAGAATATGTATTTCATTAAGTGCTCTAATTCTTGGTTTATACCAAAAACTCTAGGGTTAGTCTTGTTTTTTGTATTTTAACGTCAAAGCTAGACATTATTAGTGTTGATTCAAAGTGATATTATTCAATAATGCGTATATATTATGTCTTGAAACTTTTCATGGATGCTAAGAGTATTAAAAAGGGCCGAATACCGTTTTCAGTGTGTATGAATTTTTGTTCGTTTAAGGGCTAGGACTTTTTTTTTGTTTTCATAAATGCATTATTTCGCTAAAACAGTAAATATTTCTGAAAATATAATTAATGCACAAATACGCACAAATTAAGAGCAACTGATAATAATTTATTCTACTGGTGCACAATTATTGGTTTCCGAGAAACATCAAGATTCTGCAAAACGTTACCCCATCAGGAATTGTAATAACTCTGAAGTCTTAAGACGCACAAATTTCATTTTCAGCGCACATTTACGCACAAATATAAGCTATCTTTCCTCTAGTTTATTTTTCTCTCCGATCATTGGTTTAGAATCTTCCTCCTGGAACAACATTACCCCAGCAGGAATCGTTTTTCGTAATTTTTTCGAAAACGACAGCACGCACAATTTTTTTTATTCCGCGCACATTTACAGCAGATTATGGTCTAATTATTGGCTTAATTCAATCCTCTCTACGAGCTACTTTCCTGCTGGGGTAACGGGCACATTTCTGACTTGTTCACTGGTTCGTTTGTCTTCACTGTGCCTGTGGTGAGCGTTTTAACCATGTTTTCAATGATCGACAACGGCACAAAAATGTGTATTTTTGTCAGACGGCCCCAGGCGGTGGGTTATGTTTTTCGACAGTATGCATGGATGCGTGTAATCTACGTACCTATGTATGTATGTCTATTTATTTGACATGTCCAGTCTAAGAACCGATAACCGTTGGGGAAAAAATGTTCTCGAGTGGCAACCACAAACCGGAAGACGCAGCGTAGGCAGGCTTCCCACTAGGTGGACAGACGACATTGTGCGCGTCGCAGGTTACCGGTGGATGCAAATAGCCAATTGTCGTTCATTGTGGCGTTTTAAGGAGGAGGCGTATGTTCAGCAGTGGACGTCTTCCGGCTGGTGATGATGACAGCCTAATCGGCTTGATGGATTTTGACTAAGAATATCTCTTTACATTCGTCTCAGTTCTGGGAGTGACATAGGCTATATTTTTTCAAAACCGTTAATACGACGGCCGTCAGTCACCCTTTTGTATTTACTTTCAAAATCATCAACATGGGTATAAAATAAAAGGTCTTAACGAGACGAGTTCAAATATATATGGGGTGTAAGGGACATTGTACCGAAAACCATACCAGGGATCCAGTACATGATTCTGAACATTCTAATGTTGAAATTTTTCATCGGCTTATTCATGAATATCCAAAACAAAATTATGATAACATCATTAACGGTATAATAATAAAGCCTAATTTCAATTTAAAAACTTATTTGTGCAAAATCAGCAATCATCAGCAGCCGAAAAGTCCACTGCTGAACAAAGGCCTCTCCCTTATAAGGGAGGGGTTGCCATAATCTCCACGATTGGCAAGCGCCTTGATTGAAATTAGCAATGTAATTTGAAAAATAAATTTATTCCGCACGTATTCATTACATGCTCAAAAATTAACAAGTTAGTCATTTGTCATTTTCCATATAAATGGTTTCTATAATGTTGAAACGGACAATATGAGAAATCTTATAAAAAAGTTTTCGGTACGTAGTCCCTTACACCCTGTATACACTGTGTATGTATTACGTATGTATAATGAAATTGAAGTCCATTCTGTTTGTTCGCAGTCGGGCTTTTATAGCTTTTATATTTTATACTCGTTCATAGCCGGTTTCGTTAGCTGATCACTGAAAATGATAATGATGATTTTATTTGTAAACATGTAGGTAGACTAACAGAGAAATACCACCCTGACACGAGGTAAGAAAACACAACGATTTACAAAACGATTTTCCCATTTTGTTTAATAAACTGTAAATTCCAGGAAAAGTTTCGTTATGTGTGACACTCTGTGAGGAAACGAGCTTCATTACGTGGTCTTTGATGCCCGCTGGGCGTACGCTTAAAACGCTCCGTAATTTCATTATAAGTCGTATGTGTGAGTTCCATATTCATTTCGGGATTTCAAAGGAAAGTAAAATGATGCCATATGCTTGAGATAAATGGTTATTTGAAGAACATTTTGTACGTATTAAAGGTTATGTGAATGTTACCTAATTACAAGCTTTTTTTAACCGGCTTCAAAAAGTAGGTTCTTTAGTTTCACTTGTCCCAGTGTCTGTAATGAAATCTTTCAAGTTAAATTTGACCCACTTTCCGATGTGCGATGGAGCTGAAATTTTGCATGCCTGTCAAGCTTCGATGACAATACAATATTATGGTGACAGCGAGCTGATCTGATGATGGAGACGGAAGGTAGGTAAGGGAACTCCTCAGTAACTAACAGTAGATTGATGGTGTTTGGACTCGTTTTGATCAGCTTACAGAACAACTGACGTATTTTATAAAAGCTTGTCTAAACTATTTAAAAAAAAAAAACGATGTCAAAATAAATTATCTAAAAAGCATAAAATAACGAAAATATATTGAAGTCGGTGCTAGCACATCATGTTAACTAAGACTAGCACGAGCTGACACCGACTTCAATATATTTTCGTTATTTTATGCATTTTAGATAATTTACTTTGAAGTCGGTTTTTATTTGTTTTTAAATAGTTTATTTAACACTTTTTAGTGACTTTTATTTTAGCAAAATAGGTATCAGCACTATCACGCAACTCGAACGTCTACGTTACAGTAACTTACTGAAAATATAAAAAAATTATATCTCTTAAACTACTTGACCGATTTTGATGAAACGTTAACTCTACCCTAAGTTGAAAAATACTCTAAGTATTGCAATAATTTTTGAAATCAGACTTGTAGTTTCTGAGAAATCCGCGGACAAACCTACATACACTCATAAAATTTGGTAAATTTGTTTAGAAGCCCACGTAGATTAACATATATTAATATTACGCATTTTTATTAATATTACATACATACGCGTCGAATAGAGAACCTTCTTTTTGAAGCCGGTTAAAAATGTTTTTTTTTGTACAAAAACTTGTTTTATTTATACTATCAAGGTGACAAGCAAGCGGCCTACCTGATGGTAAGTCACTGCAGCCTATGGACGCTAGCAGCACCAGAAGAAGACTGTCTACTAGCGCATAGCCGACCCTAAAGACATTTTTACCAGCTACAGTGCGCTTTACGCCGTAACATACCAGTGTTTATGCTGCAGAATATCTGACCCTGTGGTGGTACTTACCTGGTTGGTTCCTTGCATAAGGAACCCAGTCCTACCACTAGTATTTTTTTTTGGAATATATTTGCATAGGTATTCAATAATATCCATACTCAATAACAATATGTACACTATTGTATTAGCAAGTATAAGTGCGCATATATTTATATATACGTATATACTTACATGCATAGGTAGTTTGCACATTTTATTTTCACGTGTGGTAATAAAAAACTTATCCCATTTATCCAATTCGGTAACTCGTCCTCTTGGGTGTATTTACAAGTACGGTACAGGTATCTATATTTATTTCGCCCCAAACGCGCTGGAAATAAATATTCCTCGAAAAGCGTCACTTCAACGAAATGGCGTTGAAAGGCGGTTTGTCGTTGAAACGAGAATTTCACTCAAATTCAGACGATGATACACGATAATGTAGCGTAGGTATAGTATTTAATATGTGTTATACTATACTTGCTCGGAAAATCGCTTCTTTTTCTATCGAAAACAAGGCGGAAAAATACGTCCTTACTGTCAAATATATGGGCGGAACAGTGTATGAAAATTCCTGAAACTTCTAGTGAAAAAAATCTATGTAAAATTTATTGAGGAATATGCAAGTGATGGCGTGTTTTTCAAAAGCATAATAATGTTGTAATCGCTTTTAAGTTAATTTAAAATGGAGTAAGTACCTAGGTCAATTGTTATATAATTATGTACTAAGTAGTACTTTATGTCAAAAAATATTGAATGTTAAACGGGGCACCATTAAGATAGACAATTAATAACAGCATTCACGGTCACTATCTAAGTAATGTACTTATGTTTATTCAATCGGATCAGGTATATTCCTATCGCGGCCGCGGCTTTGCGGCCTCCTATCCTCGTGATGGAATTCCGATAAATGCGACCGCCGCCGCCGGGGGCGCATGCCGGTTCAAAAATTCACGTTCTGCGGATTCCCTACGATAATAATACACACCTTGATTATTAATAGCGCAAGAATGATATAATATGAAATTAAATCGTTAATGCACTTCAATAATTTTTTATGTCTGTTTTATAATGCACGAGATTGATTTGATTGTAAAACTGCATAAAAAAATACTTTTCCAAATTCCATTGAACCATTTTCATTCATTCATTCTGAATGAAAAAATAGCAAAAGAATCCAGCACGTTCTGAATCCAAAAACATAGTTTGGGAGCAATTTATAAAATGCATAGGTATAGAATGCAAAAACCGAATGGATTCGTAAATTCAAATTTGTCACGTATTTTTATTGAACGTATTTGGCAAACGTAGCTGGCGGGTTGGTGTTGGATCAAAACTGAAACTAAAGTTATTTGCATGGGGCCCCCGTTGGGACGCGTCTGACGAGGGAACGACATGGATAGATTAAATTTGGATTCGTGGATGCATACAGCATGGTTGAGCTTGCAGAATGGGAATACTAATTTGTTATGTGCGAGGAGATGGGAGACTACAAATGTTACTTCATATATGTGAATAGTTTAATGTATTATGTAAGATTAGGATTAAGGGTAAGTAGAAATGGCCTTCTCGATAGGCGCAATAGTATTGATCGCCAGGAAATCAACAATCTGGCTGTTGGAAAATTTGCTTATCAACATCTCTTTCCATTATGAATTAGTATTTATTGTCAAGTTATTTTTTTGAACACGAGAAGGAGAAGAACTGAGATTTATTTACACAACAAATGTATAGAAGGACTGACGATGGTGATTTACACAGGATTCTAATTTTGAACAGTAAGATTTTTTTTGGAACAATAACAGAAGGTAGTCTGGTCAAACATAGTCAGGTCGAATGGCGTTAGTTTGGCGACATTCTCTTTATTTATAGTATTTTTACTTGTTTATTAATCTGTGGTTATAGCAGGGTGTTACTAGATACCCAGCTAGGAGTCTAGATAAATTCTGATCATTCAGCAGCTTGGTCCAGTAACTAACATTTACTATTGCCTTACTATGAAAGTTCTTAATTTTAAAATTGATATCGATTCAGCCGGTGTTTTATCGTTGAGAGTATCACATCATTCGTGAGCTAGTTACAATGACGATTCGCACATGATTAATTAAAGAAATCAGAGGTTTGAGCCGGGGTTCGAACCTGCACACCTTGTTTCAAGACAAGCGCTCGCCCACTGAGATGTTGCTGTTTCAGAAACCTATTAATGTCAAAATATTATCCTATAATCCTAGTTTCAAATTTGAATAAAATTAACTTAGACTTTAGTTTTTGTACATGAAGAAGGGATAAAATCATTGAAGTGAAATTACTGAATACACGACTTTTTTCTTCCAATTAGTGTTCATCAAGATGTATTGGTTTTTAGCATGTCCTGCTCTATAGAGACCAACCATATCATGGGAAAAACATTCTTCTCGTAGATCTCCAACATAATATTTTATGGCTTGACCTTGAAATTCGTTTAGAGTAATACAGCCATAAGAAATTTTACCGGAAATTGTTGACGCTAAATTGAAAACTCTGTCTGTAGGGATTAAGAGATGCGGGAAATGTGCACAGTTTGACCATATGCTGGTCCAATGAGGATAATGGTTTCAATGTTATTGGTTTCAAAAACTCTAATATATTCTGTCTTCCGTGTTTACACCACGCGTATCCACCACAACCGAATCAATTATTTTATATCCCTTACTGTTAGCTGGTAGCCTATCATGCAATACAAATCATATCCCTTAATTTAGTTCAGATGAAGGTGCTTTTAAATGAAGAGTATGTGTGGTTCATATGTATTTAATATATTAAATCAATAAACAAAAAAAATCACCATACAAAGGTTCAAATCTTATTTTATACCCTTAAGTGATGAATTTTCATAAAAACAGAAATACTTGTCTTATTATTCTTATTAAATAGTATGCGTGCTAAATTCTCTCCAAATTTTGTAGTCCTAGCTTTGGTAGTTTCAGCTCTGCGTTGTTGAGTCAGTCACGCGAAAAAGGCCTACCTCTTTTTAATATAGTATAGATTATAGATATAGATTTATGAAACAATTTATAAAATATTGCTTATAAACTCAGTAAGCAATAGTTTCGAAAAAAAAATGATCCTATTAAGATTACCTCGACTAGAACCAAAAATTTGTAGTCGCGACACGTGAAAGAAAATAAGTTAGTGTATATAACAAGTCTGAAATAAAAATAAACACTAGGTACAAAGTTTGGAAAGTTTTTAACTTCTAGAGTTTGCTCTCTTTGTGGCAGCCATTCTAAAGTTTTATTACTCCTTCTTATAATACCAGTCGATATTTGATTTTGCAACTTTTAGAAGCAAAGTGCTAAGTTAGTCTTCAACTCAAAGTTAAAAAAAAATACGATAACTTGACGATGAATGCCCATTCATCGTCAAGTTATCGTATTTTTTTTAATTAATTTAAAATTCAGTTACTTAAGGCGCTAATAACGGTGAAATGCCTGAATTCTTGTTATTTTAAGTTAAATGTTCACAAAAACTGTTGATTTAATCTGTATAGAAAAAATATAAAACGTTAGTTAAAGTTTCGATAAATACGTTTACTTGAATAAAAATTTATTTTTGATAACCACTTTTTAGGAAAAAAAGATCTAAAAAGGACCTATTTATGTCATAATTTGCAAATGTTCTCTAAAACCGCTCAAGCTATGGTGTTGGCGTTTACACAGGAAAAAAGGTCTTGAAAATACGAATGTCTTTACTTGAAAGATTTATTTTTATTCCGTATTTTACTAGAGAAATATCAATTTTTCCCAAAATCAATACATATAAAATTACTTGTCCTGACTGACTGACTGACTGACTGACTGACTGACTGATTCATCAACGCACAGGCCAAACCGCTGGATCTAGAAAGCTGAAATTTGGACAGCAGGTTCTTCTTATGACGTAAGCATCCACTAAGAAAGGATTTTTGAAAATTCGACTCCTAAAGGGGTTAAATGGGGTGTTTTCTTTTGTATGAAACTTTTTATTGTATGGTTCGATTGACTTGAAATTTACTGGAAAGATTCTTTGAATAAAATAAAGAAATACGTGTTTCGGGATTTTTTAAAAACAACCATTGGGGGTGCGCTAGGGGTTGGTAAACTTTGTATGGGAAATAATTATTACTTGGTTCAATTGATTTAAAAGTTGGTGAAAATACCCTCAAAATAAAATGATTGAACATGTATTTTTTATTTTTCAAAAAATCTACCCCTAAAGAGGGATAAGAGGGAAAAAAATTTAATCTATATTATTAAAAGAACAGGCTTTTTTTCTAGAAATCACCGTACATTCAAAACCATTTTAAGTAGAATCATGAAATTTGAAGGTGAACAATAAGAACGAACTCGACATTTCACACTTAATTAGGTCAAATGGGCTCCCAATGAGTGTATGGTTAAAAAAAAAATCATCACACAGACACGAAACTTTGTCAGTATACTGAGCAAAAGAAATAAAGAAACACGTATTTCATTACTTTAAAAAAAACGACCGTTAAAGGGGTGCATTTGCATGGTGTTTGAGTATGAAATGCGCATAAAAAATTCATGCTGTATTGATGAAACTTTGCGAATACATTTATCACCGCAAATGCAAATCCATGTGCCAATAATATTGTTTTGATTATCAACTCCTAAGAGGTTCTAATTGGGGTCGAAAAAATGTTTTTTGAACTAAAGCCAATACTTAATTTATGTATTGCATACAAGAATCTAACATACCTATTCCGGCAAAAACAACCCCTAAGTTAATTTCATGGATTTGAAGAGTTTGCACAAATAAGGTTTTCCATTTAATGCTATGATGCAGGTAGAGTAAACACCAACTCGGTAAATAAACTCAACACAACAATTGAAGAAACTAATTTTTGGATTTTTTCTAAACCTTGATCCAACTCGAACCAGTTCTATGCAGTTTGATAATCCGGATTGATTAATCTCGATCCAGTTTGTTTCACCTTGACCCACTTTGACCCACCCAGACTTAACTATTTCGATCCACCTCGATTTACCTCGCTTTAGCTCGATCCAACTTGATCCTGCTTGATCCAGTTTGATCCAGCTCAAACCAGTTTTATTCAGCTCAATCCCGTAAAACCCAGTTCAATTGAGTTTGATGATCCAGCTTGGCTCAACTCAATCCACTTTATTCCAACTTGACCCACTTCAAACCACCTTAACTTATCTTGATCCACCTCGATCTATCTCGATCCATATCAATCAATCTTGATCCAACTCGAACCAGTTCAATGCAGTCCGACTTGACTCATCTCGATTCACTTTGTTTCACCTTGACTCACATCGACCCACCCAGATTTAACCATATCGAGCCACCTCGGTGCATCTCGATTCACATCAATCCACCTCGATTTTCCTCGCTTTAGTTCGATCCAACTTGATCCAGTTTGTTCCAGCTCAAACCAGTTTTATTCAGTTCAATCCGGTATTATCCGGTCCAATCGAGTTTGATGCAGTTTGATGATCCGGCTTGACGCAACTCAATCCACTTTATTCCAACTTGACCCACTTCAAACCACCTTGACTTATCTCGATCCCCTCAATTCATCTAGATTCAGATCGATCCACCTCGATCCAGCTCGAATCAGTTCGATACAGCTTGATAATCTGGCTTGACTAATTTTGGTCTATTTTGTTTCATATTGACTCACTTCGACCCACCTTGACTTATATTGATCCGCGTAGGTCTATCTCGATCCACAATCCACATTGATCCACCTCGATTTACCTCGGTCCAGCTCGCTTTAGCTATATCGAACTAAAACCAGCTTTATCCTGCTTGATCCAGTTTGATCCGGCTCAAACCAGTTTTATTCAGTTCAATCCGGTATTATCCGGTCCAATCGAGTTTGATGCAGTTTGATGATCCGGCTTGACGCAACTCAATCCACTTTATTCCAACTTGACCCACTTCAAACCACCTTGACTTATCTCGATCCCCTCAATTCATCTAGATTCACATCGATCCACCTCGATCCAGCTCGAATCAGTTCGATACAGCTTGATAATCTGGCTTGACTAATTTTGGTCTATTATGTTTCATATTGACCCACTTCGACCCACCTTGACTTATATTGATCCGCGTCGGTCTATCTCGATCCACAATCCACATTGATCCACCTCGATTTACCTCGGTCCAGCTCGCTTTAGCTATATCGAACTCAAACCAGCTTTATCCTGCTTGATCCAGTTTGATCCGGCTCAAACCAGTTTTATTCAGCTCAATCCAGTTTTATCCCGTTTAATCGAGTTTGATGCAGTTTGATGATCCGGCTTGACGCAACTCAATCCACTTTATTCCAACTTGACCCACTTCAAACCACCTTGACTTATCTCGATCCCCTCAATTCATCTAGATTCACATCGATCCACCTTGATCCAGCTCGAATCAGTTCGATACAGCTTGATAATCTGGCTTGACTAATTTTGGTCTATTTTGTTTCATATTGACCCACTTCGACCCACCTTGACTTATATTGATCCGCGTCGGTCTATCTCGATCCACAATCAACATTGATCCATCTCGATTTACCTCGGTCCAGCTCGCTTTAGCTATATCGAACTCAAGCCAGCTTTATCCTGCTTGATCCAGTTTGATCCGGCTCAAACCAGTTTTACGTTTAATCGAGTTTGATGTAGTTTGATGATCTAGCTTGGCTCATTTGGATCTACTTTATTCCAACTAGACCCATTTCAAACCACGTTGACTTATATCGATCCATCTCGGTCCATCTCGATTAACTTCGATCCATCTCGCTTTAGCACGTTTCACCTTAATCCTGCTTAATCCAGTTTGATCCAGCTCAAACCAGTTTTATTCAGCTCAATCCGGTTCATTTAAGTTCGATACAGTTTAATGATCCAGCTTGGATCATATCGATCCACTTTAGTCCAACTTGACCCATTTCGAACCACCTTGACTTATATTGATTCACCTCGGTCCATCTCGATCCACATCGACCCACCTCGATGTACTTTGATCCAGCTCGGTTTTGCTCGGTTCACCTTGATCCTGCTTGATCCGGTTTGATCCAGCTAAAACCAGTTTTATTTAGCTGAATTCGGTATGATCCGGTTCAATGCAATTTCATGGTCGTGATTGGCTTAACTCAATCCACTTTATTCCATCTTAACCCACTTCAAACCACCTTAGCATATCGATCCACCTCTGTCTATCATGATCCACATCGATCCACTTCGATTTACCTCGATTCATGATCATAATTGATCCTGCATGATCCAGTGTAATCTAGCTCAAACCAGTTTTTATTCAATTCAATCCGTTATTACTCGGTTCAATCAAGTTTGATGCAGTTTGATAATCCGGCTTGACTCATCTCGATCCAGCTCGCTTTAGTACGATGATCCAGCTCAACCCAGCATAGGCAGCAGGCAAAAGAATTTTCAAAATCGGATGAGTAATTCTGAAGATTACCCTTAGATTACACATACTTACAAACACACAAACATACAAAAATACAAATTTAAACCCTTTACAGTATTAGTATAGTAGTGTTAGATACATAAAGTTAGATAGTATAGAAGTAGGGGGAGGTAGGGAGTAGGATTTCTTATCAATTGTAAAACAAAGTCACGGTACTATTTTCAACAATGACGAAATTCCATTCTTACTTTCATTCCCTATTTCAACCCCTTCAATCTTTTTGTTCGGGATAAAAAGTAGCCTATGTCCTTTCTTAAGGTCTTATCTGTCTCTGTACCAAATTTAATCGAAATCGGTTCAGTGGATTAGGCGTTAAAGCGTAGCAGACAGACAGAGTTACAAAAATACAGGCTATGTCATCAAGTATGTATATTTGATGAAATGACTTATAATAGGTTTAATAAAAGTGTAAACAATATTTTTAAAAACCTTCATCCTTAATTTAAAACGCGTTTTACTTACAAAACCAACGCGGGCGAAGCCGCGGGCTACAGCTAGTTTAATACATCTACGCAAGTATGCCTGCTCCGTCCGAGCTTTGATTCAGTCCGCTTCGCGGCGTTGTCGAGGGAGGACTGCACGTCGGTGTTGGAGCAATATTGTTTAACTCGTTTAATTTTTTAAAGAGTTTATGCGCATTTATAAAATATTGAAATTAATAGAAGTACTTAGTTTAGTTAATATCTATACATTAGTAACGGTAAATATTTTTTTGGAAATAAATTAACTTTTTAAGTACGCAAAGACTAAGAAAACTATGCCAATGCATTGGGGCCGCCGGTGGGTGACGTCGGTTTGTGAATTCGGAACGGTCTTAAATACCGTAATTCATCACGGTTCCCTTGGGAGAGGGTCCCAGTTTTTAACCGACTTTAAAATTAAAAAAGGAGGTTATGTATTCGACGCGAATGTATTTAATAGGTACTATTAATAATAAAGAGAAACTCATAGACAGTTTTTATCCAATATGTGGCAACTGATCAGGTTAAGCAACGTTAGGCAAGGTCATTCCATAGATGGGTGACCGTTTAATGCCATTTGAATTAAGCGTCTCCGTGATTTGGAGGGCAAGTAAAAAGTGAGTCTCAGTTATTAACCGACTTTAAAAAAGGAGGTTATGTATGTAACACAAATGTATTTAATACTGACTTTTATTTTTGATTTTGACGGACCCGTTGGTCTAGTGGTTAGAGACCCTGTCTGCTACCCAACAGGTCGTGGGTTCGATTCCCACCAAGTGTCTGGGTGTTATATCTATATAAGTATGTATTTACAAAAAAAATGTATATATGTATTAGTATCAGTTGTCTGGTTTTCATAGTACAGGCTCTGCCTAGTTTGGGATCAGATGACCGTGTGTGAATTATCCCAGGATATTATTATTACTATAAAAAAATGAGAATCCCGTCATAGACAGTTGTTCTCAATGTTTGGCAATCGTTCAGGTTAAGCAACGTTAGGCAAGGTCATAACATAGATGGGTGACCGTTTAATGCCTTTTGAAGTAAGCGTCTCAGTGCTTCGGAGGGCAAGTAAAAAGTGGGTACCAGTTTTTAACCGACTATAAAAAAGAAGGTTATGTATTCGACGCGAATGTATCTAATACTATTAAAAATAAGGAGCCACTCATAGACAGTTGTTATCAATGTGTGGCAATCGATAAGGTTAAGCAACGTTAGGCAAGGTCATTACATAGATGGGTGACCGTTTAATGCCATTTGAAGTAAGCGTCTCAGTGCTTCGGAAGGCAATAAAAAGTGGGTCCCAGTTTTTAACCGACTTTAAAAAAGTAGGTTATGTATTCAACACAAATGTATCTAATACTATAAAAAAATGAGAAGCCCGTCATTGACAGTCGTTATCAATGTTTGGTAATCGATCAGGTTAAGTAACGTTAGGCAAGGTCAATACATAGATGGGTGACCGTTTAATTCCACTTGAAGTAAGCATCTCCGTGATTCGGAGGGCAAGTAAAAAAGGAGGTTATGTATTCAACGCAAATGTAGCATACATTAAAAATTAGCTAACGTAAAAGAGCTCGGGAGGCGCTGCGCGAGTCAGCTAGTATATAATATATCGTTTGTTCATAATATTTTTGTGTTCTATATTTAATGTTCTATTCATATTATGTAGAATTCTGTATATACAGGGTTACTGGTAAATATCACAGCAATCCGTTAAGGGTTTGTAGAGATCATTTGTAAATATCAACCATTTTTGAATAATTTGACATTTTATAATTTGAAGATATCTGCGATATACAACTTCCAAAGTCTATGAAAAAAGTCAATTTGTGATTATTAACCGACTTCTTTTATTCTCTGCTTGATGATACATACTTGCATGTATAATAATCAGACATGATTATTTATTATTATTGGTTAATAGTAAGTATTAGAAACTGCTGCACAATAGGAGTTATTAAAACACGAGTGTTTTAATGCTTAATTATGTGCAGTTTCAAACACTACTTTATCTAATCTCATGAAATACAATTTTATACCGCCAAACTACATTACAAAACATATAATACAGACAGAGAGAGCTCTGTTTCACACAGACGACGTGCTTTCTATACTATAGTTAAATTTGTTGTACCAAATAGTATGTAATCTGTGTGGAATAAAATTCTATTCCAGTCTATAATATTATGGCACTCAATTCATTCAAATAACTCCATAGGGCATGCGTACAACTGGGTCCCACCCTCCCGATGAATGTATCGTGGCCTGCTGGATTAGATCGCGGACTACTAGATGACATAGCGGCCTACTAGATTGGCTTAAAAATATTTTGATATAGAAAAGTTTCTCTATTACAATATATTTTTAAGCAGATTTTACGGCATCGTTTTGATCAAACGTTTTTTTTACGATACACGTGTACCGTAAAAAACTTTTTGATGTTTGTAAAGAGGCATTATGTATAAAATGTGTCATTAGAGTACTAGTTTTGAGTTCATAATATGAATATTACGATATGAGTGTAGATAAAGGGTATTTAAACATTAAAATTATAAAATAAAGATGCTTAAAATGTTCCTTTTGTAACAATTTATGAAAAATAATGAGAATAGTAAAATATAAAAAAGACCCCCGTGGGGTGTCCGGGTAAGAATAGCACCTACTCATCTCCTCTCGTTGGGTGTCCGTAAAAGGCGACTGAGGAAAAACTAGAAGAAAACTAGAACTAGTGGCAGCAGTCTTTTTATTGGATTACCTGCCACCTATACTGTGATCCCCAAGCCGCCTGCTAAGCGTGATGATAATGGCAACCCCTCCCTTCTAAGGTAGAGGCCTATGTTCAGCAGTGGACGTTTCGGCTGCTGGATGATAAAAAAGACATTAAAGCAAATGAATTGCTAGGATTTGTACCCACGTCTAACATCACGTTATTACCTTAGTTAAGCTCATATACCACTGAGCCAATTATACATAATATAGTACCGTCGCCAGAAACAAATATACTATTAGGAGAGCAAGTCGAGAGCTGTAATGCAATAATCAAACCACTCATGTCTATATTTATAAGAAAATTGAGACTTTAATACGTTAACATACAGTTCAAGTCAGTTTGAATCTGTATAAACATTAGGCAGCTTTTTAAATAACTAACAGTTTTGGTGTCGTTTTTCATTGTTACAGTGTTACACTTTTTTCGGTCTTGCCCCTCAGCAGCCCATTTTTTTGTGTATAAAAAAATAAAATGTTTTTAGAACGGAGTTGCATGTGTATAAAGTGTGTCATTAGAGTACTTACTAGTTTTGCATTCATAATTTAAATATTACGATATGAGTATAGATAAAATTCATTACGTTAATGTTTTATATTTTTATATTTATTGTTATTGTTAAGTACCTAACTAGACTTTGTAGTATGTATGTGTATACTTAATTCAGGCTAAAGTATAAATTAAACTTTTTTAATAAACCCCCACATGGGTGAACGAACTCTTAAAATGAGTTTCCGGCGCCATTACTCTGATTGATGTCTGTCTAGTAATTACTCGGCAAGATTTAACTATCGATTTACAATTCGATGGATCCTACATTTTATGGAGCAGAGTTTCTGTTACCACCGTCCTGCTTGCTCCCATCCCCAGACTCTTATCATTATTTTTCTACCTACTACTCATAGCAACCTATCCAATGCGTCTGCGTTTATTGGTGCAGAGATCCCGTGACTACCTTCCTGCTTCATCATCAGACCCTCGTCACCATTTTTCTAACAACTACTCGTCGAGACATAACTAACGAGCCCAAACTCGGTAGGTATATGTTTTTTGGTGCAGAGATCCTTTATAATAATATCAATAATATCTTGGGACAATCCACACACAGTTATCCGATACCAAACTAGGCAGAGCGTGTACTATGGAAACCAGACAACAGATATTAATACTTTTTTTTTGTAAATACATACTTAAATAGATAAATAACACCCAGACACTTCGTGGGGGAATCGAACCCACAACTCATCGAGTAGCTGCCAGGGAGTCTAACCACTAGACCAACGGGCCCGTCACCTCATCCTTTGACCACCTTCCTGCTCTATCATCAGACCCCATCTAAAGATCACCATTTTCTAGCAACTACTCGTGATACCTACCCAAGGAACCTCAATTCGGTGGGTCTACGTTTATTCGTGTAGAGATACCGTGACCACATTCTTGCTCCATCGTCAGACCCTGATCACCATTTTTCTAGCAGCTACTCGTAGAGACGTACGCAACGAGCCCAAATGCGGTTATTGATACAGAGATTCCGTGACCACCAACCTGCTCCATCATCAGACAATGATCACCGTTTTTCTAGCAACTACTCGTCGAGACATATCTGAAGAGCCCAAATTCGGTGGGTCTACGTTTATTTGTGCAGAGATCCTTTGGCCATCTTCCCGGTCCATCATCAGACCCTGATCATCATTTTCTAGCAACTACTCATCGAGACCAGCCCAACGAGCCTAAACACAGTAGGTCTACGTTTATTGGTGCAGAGATCCTGTGACCACCTTCCTGCTCCATCATCAGACCCTGAATTCCATTCATCTAGCAACTACTCGTTGAGAACTATCCCACGAGCCCAAACTGAATGAGTCTTCGTTTATTGGGGCCTAGATCCTATTTCCACCTTCTTGCTGATCATCATCAGACCCTGGTGAAGGTTACCATTTTTTTTACTATTATCGGATTTATATATGTACTAAATTTCAGATCTTTTGGACTTATAGAAATAATGAAAGATATCTATATACGAAATATCCCTACCTCGACTCGGAAAAGAGCTGATGGTCTTCTAACAGCTGGACCGATTTTCATGTAACATAGTTAAGAACCATCTCGCTTAAACTAGCTTTAAAAAAACCGCATTCAAATCCATCCACTGGTTGGAGCTCTACGATGCCACAGCTAGCCATACAGAGAGACAGACACTTCCAGTCAGACATAGGTGTCAAAGTTATAACTCCCCTCGTTTTGGTCGGGGGTTTCAATTAGCCTTTGAATAGAACATTAAAAAAACAATTAAAAAAAAATCAAAAACAGCACTTCAATAGACAGCACACTAAAAAGTATAAAGTATTTTAAATATGATTAAAGTTGGTGTTAGTTGTACGTACAATCGCGGACGGAGTATTCAATCAAAATCGTTTGACAAACATTATGTGTGATTATCTCGTCCGCACGTATTTCGGGCCGGCTCGTGCAAGCGATTCTCGTCCTAAAGGTGGTACACCGTTCGTGACCGCGAGCGTACATACCTACTGTATAAATTTAGCACCAAATAATTTTATATTTTTTAGTGACCTGTATACTGGTCGGGTTCATCATCATCATCAGCCGGAAGACGTCCACTGCTGAACATAGGCCTCCCCCTTAGAACGCCACAATGAACGACAATTGGCTATTTGCATCCATCGGTTACAATCGGTCGGGTTATTTTTTTTTAATAATTTATTAGTATTTTTTTCATTCATAAATCGTCGTGATGAACTTGGTATGATACCATTGTAGTAGATTAGTGTCACAAATAAAGAAACTCATTGAAATCGGTTCATATTCGTTAGAGTAGGTATAACGGAAGATGTCGATTTTATTGTTTTCACCAGTTAAATTCATCCATATCGTTTATGTTCCTCCAAATTATTTTATCCGATCTGTATGAATCATAAATATCTATAACAAACAATCGGAATTGCATTGCATTGCATATCATGTATTCTCATACGTTCTTTAGACATAGGTTCATGCTCAGCTCACTCATACTAAACGCTCCCAAATACACACACTACACTTGCATGATAGCCTACTGTAAGCTCCAGCAGCAAACCGTCCATTGGAATTAAAAACGCTTTAAATCGTGTGTACATGATAAGACTCAGTGATGCGTTACAATAATAGGCAATATCCTACTTAAAATGATTGTTCTCTCTGCATTTTCATATTCTTCGGACAAATTTAGACTTTGTGTAAGCAGTACCGAGTGAAATTGCTAGATGGCGTTGACGTCGGCGGCGGGGTTCCGCGGGCTCGAATGCTCAAGGTCGTTCAGAGTTATTAAGGCCTTAAGCACTTCCAGTTTGCACTAAAGCGCACAGAATGCCAATGATATATAATAATAATAATACCAGCCCTTGTTTATGTCCCACTGCTGGGCACGGGCCTCCCTTCAAGATGAAGGGGCTTAGGCCATAGTCTACCACGCTGGCCAAGTGCGGGTTGGTGGACTTCACACGTCATTCGAAAGCTAGTTAGGCTTTCTCAGACATGCAGGTTTCCTCACGATGTTTTCCTTCACCGAAAGCTAGTAACAATCGCACAAAGACGATTCGCACATGATTAATTAAAGAAATCAGAGGTGCGAGCCGGGGATCGAACCTGCGCACCTCGTTTCCAAGGCAAGCGCTCGCCCACTGAGCTGTTACAGCTCTGATGCCAATGCTATACATTTTACAAATGATTAAGTTAACTTATATGAGTATAATATAAGCGTTAACAAAATAATAGAATACAATAGTATAATATTTATATGCTAACTAGCCGACCCGCGCAGCTCCGCTCGCGGTACTTTTACTTTAGCTAAATTTTTAATACCATTCATTTGCGTTGAATACATAACCTTTGTTTAAAGTCGGTTAAAAACAGGGGCCCACTTTTTACTTGTCCTCCGAAGCACGGAGACAGTTAATTCAAATGCCATTAAACGGTCACCCATCTATGTAACGATCTTGCCTACCATTGCTTAACCTGATCGATTGCCATAATATTGATAACAAATGTATATGAATGTCTCCTTATTTTTTAATAGTATTAGATACATTCGCGTCGAATACATAACCTCCTTGATGTAAAGTCGGTTAAAATTGGGAACCACTTTTTACGTGCCCTCCGAAGCATGGAGACGCTCAGTTCAAATGGAAATAACCGGTCACCCATCTAAGTAATGACCTTGCCTAACGTTGCTTAACCTGATCGATTGCCAAACATTAATAACAACAGTGACAGTCTTTGAGTGTCTCCTTATTATTATGTATTATAATTATCATGACAAACGTGTATAAGCAAGTACCATTATGACTTTATTAATCTCTTCTCACAAGAGAACCGTGCTGAATTACGAAATAAAAAGTATCCTATGTCCTTTCTCGTAGTATTAACTCAAATCATGCCAAGTTGCGTTTAAATCCATTCAGTAGTTTCGGCGTGATGCGCGGCCATGATACACATACATGACAGATAGACAGACAGAAAGACAGGCAGACAGACAGACAAAAACTAAAAAAAATACAGTTTTGGCTTTAGTATCGGTTATAGAATGCCCTTCAAATATAATTTTCAAAAAATCTTCAATGTACAGAATTGGACCTGTTACAGTTTTATTATAATATTTTCATGTTTTATTTACTCACGGACTTAGCCCGGTCTTTTAGAGGCTTGCGTGGGGACGGATCCAACACGTAGAGGCCCGTTTTAGAAGTAGTAAATGTTGGGTAAAACTCCTCCCGGGGTCAACTGCCACAATGATGAAATTACAGCAGCTGAGCTCGGTAGGTGGGGTAGGAGGGACTATTGCAAACATGTGAAAAGAATTCTAGGTTTATGGGGTTGAGCATTTGGTTGACTGGTGACTGGGCTATTGCAAAGGCCGGGGTCACTTGCCATAATTACATTCATTATAATAATTATTATTATATGCTAATAAGAAAACTTAGAAAATAACTTAAATTATGTTGCCAATGGCGGTCTTATCGCTAATAGCGATCTCTTTCGGAAAACCAAATAATGTGTTTTATTATTCAATTTTTTTTGTTTTAAATAGGTAGGGTAGGACACCCATTTATTGGCACCTTAAGGAGTAACTGTACTTAACCATTAAAAAAGGCATTTTCTTTTAATTTAAGCATCGTCATAGGAATCGATATTCCTTAAATAAGGTAAGAGAGTGTTTTAAGATAAATAAGGAGTCGTCCATTAATCACGTGATGTTTTTTAGCAACTTTTTAACCCTTCCCCCCCTCTTGGTGATATGTGGTGAGGTTTTAAACTACACTAAACTTCCATATTCTGGATATCAAGGCTATTAAATTAAATTAATTTAATTCAAAAAGGATCATAAATTAATTTAAGATTTTTTTGAATTACAATATAAATGAAGCATATTTTACCGCGATGGCAAACTTTATAATAAAACCTATTTTTGGCTTGAGTGTCAATAAAATGGTTAATGACTTATTTTCGATACCTAATATTGGCACGGATAAAAAAAGTATTAAAATCATCAGTTAAGGCAAAAAAATATTGGCTGATTAATGCTTATGCTCTCATAAATCAAATAACATTTGTTGCTAAATTTCAAAACATCAACTATATAAACAAAGATTAAAATGGGTCTTACCTTAGCAAGAAGTCAGGATTTTGAATTTTTTTACATCTACGTACAGACTTGTCACAAAAGTTTTTAACCGACTTCAAAAAAGGAGGAGGTTCTCAATTCGTCTGTATATATTTTTTATTTTATTTTTATGTATGTTCGCGCATAACTCTGGCAATTATGAACCGATTTGAAAAAATCTTTCTTCCATCCATTCTTTAATCCGTTAATTGGGTCCCATAAAAAAAATATTGCTTAGTAATAAGTAGTTCCTGAAAAAACAATAATGGTGACTGCGCACTGAGACCTGCAAGAAAGCCTATATAGATGACGTTTTAGTCGCTCGGACTCGCTCGGTCGGACAAAAATGGTCATAACTCTGGCAAATATTTACCAATTTCAATGATTCTTTTTTTATTCGAAAGAAGGAACCACTGTATTGAATCTGTATGAATTTTATTACAACCGGATAAGAACTTCCTGGAGGACCATGAACGACGTGGAGGAATTTATCTGGTAAAAACCATAAAACTGATGTTCTCCATTAATTGCTCTGACAATTATGAACCGATTTCGATGATTCTTTTTTTATTCGAGAGAGTAAACTACTATGATGTTTCCATGCAAATTTCATTACGACCGGATATTTTTTTCTGAAGAAACATGAATTATGTAAAACTATGTAGACGATAATGTGATCATAACCTACCTAGATAATTTTACGGTTTTCGATGGTTCAATCTTTATATATGAAAATATCACTAAAAAGATTAAAATAAAATCTTTTTTAAAAAAAATTGAACCGACTTCAATATCACTGAAAAGTATAAAATAATTTAAATATTATTGAAGTTGGTGCCAAATATACACAGCAGGTACGCTAACACCAACTTCAATAATATTTAAATTATTTTATACTTTTCAGTGATATTGAAGTCGGTTAAATTTTTTTAAAAAAAGATTTTATTATTCCGACGCCTTATTGAAAAAATCCACGAATTTATATTTACTTCGTAAAAACTGGATAGATCACTTAAATATATTAATATCACTAATTTAAACTTTATACTACATTCTTAAGGTTTGTTTTTCATTGACACAAGTCGAAGTAGAAAAACGAGCCGAGTGAGATAGCTCAAAAGTAGATGTGTGTCCTTGTCTGCCCCTTTGTCAAGTAAGTTGCCAACGCAAAATATGATTCTTTTTAGTAGTGTTAGGTAGATTTCTTAAAAGTTGATTACATTTGTTTATAAGTTTTTCGTGTAATAAAACATCGAAATATAATACTACTAGGACGATGAAATGTAATATTATAAATTAGCACACGAACAACATGCAATACTTTTATTAACAATAATATTAGTAACAATTTATCATTATGAAGGTAGCAGCACTGAGCTGTTGTGTGATTGTCGATATTGTCGTAGTAAGTAAACCGGTGTCGCGGTGTACTGTTAGAGTAGGGTGACCATTGTTACGTATGGCGTCGCGTCGGTCGTCTCGGATGATTGTTTCCATACAAACGTTGGTTAACTCAACCTGAACTGTGGAATGAAATACAGATATCCGGAAGAAAACGTTAGCTAGGTATTACCACAAATTAAAATAATTTATTGTCTTAATTGTGGTAAGTACAGCAGATCTTATATGTAATGACTGCGAACTTCCTTTAAATTCCATCCAGTTATACAATACAAATAATAATTATAATTAGTATTATGTCACCAAAATTACGATTTGAACGCAAAAATCGTCTCATGCGGTGCGCCTCGCAACATTCAGATTGACGGAGGTAACGCAGGAGCACCGATGTGGCACCGCCCGTTGTGGCCCGATCCGCCGCCAAAAGACCTTAGAAGTTAGAAAAAGAATCCTTCCACATAGTAATGTGTGGACACCCTATTAGACAGAGATACACTACTACTTTCGGACCTCTCATTCGGCTTGTAATCTTTAGTAGACTACGCTGTCCAGTTATAATACAGGTTCGTGGAAAAAATATCTGTTTCTGTGTTGCTAGTACTCTAATGTATAAATATACTGTTAATTACCTGTTCAGAAAAAAATGTTTTGGGGCCTGGTAGCCTTCATATAGATAAAAAATGGTAAGGTGCCAATAAATTGGTACGGTGTCAATATTTGGTTAGTTTCCCCTACCTACTCAAGATATGAAAGATTCTTCGTCCAATCAAATAGAATTCCAGATTTCTTTCGTTATATTTTATTTTAACCTTTTAATTACACCGTTCGTTACATAATTTGTACCACTTCTATTATTGTTTTTTTTTGCATTTCTTATTTATCAATAACGAAGATCCAAAAATTAAACCTTTTCGCGCTGTTTTTTAACACTTTTTACAGAAAAGTCTTTGATTGTGGCGGCTTCGTGTGGCTGGTCACCCCCTTCCCTTCAATATGGTTAAGGGGAGTGATGGCTGCTGCTCGAGTCAACTCGTGCACGGGTGCTGCTTGGTCCGACTATCCGTTACTATCCCTTTGGCCTTTTAGTTTGTTGTACTTTCGTCGTAGTATTTTTTCTAATTGTACCATGACACACTATTTAAAAAAATTAAGTGAAAAAATGACAAGCCCGCTGAGTTTCTTGCCAGATCTTCTCAGTTGAGGCCGCGTTGTGATCCGGTGGTAGCTTTATTTAAAAAAAAAAATGAGCTTTCAAAAGTGCTAAGCCTATTTGAAAAAAAAATATTTTTGACTTTTGACTTTGACTCTATCGCGAGCGTGAAGATATATTTGAAATATCAGTTTTTATTGTCCGATGAAGCTGTAATGGCCATCTGCGGCCAACAGAGTCTATCATTCCAAAAAAAAAACAAAAAAAAACAGTTTTATTAAATAAAATTTTAGTTATTTTCAATGAATTTGCATTGAAGCTTGATGAAAATTCAAGAGTTTTAGATATATTTAACTAAGGGTAGAACAAATGTTTATCATCATCAGCCGGAAGAAGACCACTGGTAAACAAAGGCCTCCCCATTAAAACGACATTATGAACGACAATCAGCCATTTGCATCCACCGGTTGCTTGCGACTCAGCGTCGTGACGATGTCGTAATGTAATATAAATGTTATTCAGCATTTTAGAACCAAATAAAAACCTTTTTAAATACAAGCTGTATTTGTCTTATCACAAATTTATTTGGAGTTCTGCGAAAAGAAATAAACTTCGGCATCAGACACTATATAAATGTTAAAACGCTTACTTAGTTTTAGTAGTAAGTAGTAGTATAAAGAATTCTATTGTCAAGTTATGTTCGAGGTTCGAATTAAGTTTAACATGGTTTATTTACTAAAAATTATTCGTAATTTTAATACCGCTGGGTATTACCACCGACTTGGGATTCTGTGATAAATATAATGAAATATACTCATTATAGCAGTATTCTTCATCGCGCATGTAACATAATAATGATACATATCTTTCATCGTGCTACCTAGAGAGTGGTAATATAGTTTTTCAAGTCATTTATATAGTCTTAGGATTGATATACTTACCTTTATTTGAGACATCCCTAATGGCCCGTGGGTTTTATTTTATTTTCTGTCTCTTGGACAGATGAAAAAAGAATTTTCTAATTAACACTGGAAGGGAATTCTTTGTTCTAGGCACAGGCCGTATTTATTTTGACTAAGTATGACCTATTCTATTTACGTATTTTTCATTCGAGATAGGTGTACAAACGTAAACTATTCTGTTGTAATGTAAATAATTGTATTTTATATATAATTAGGTATTACTTTTTCATTAATGATAAGTTATAAATATTATTGATGTTTTTTTTTGTACCAAGGTATTGAATAACTTCACCTCATTTTAAATGGGCAAATGTATGGTACAATATGGTCAAATAATTTTAGGCAAACAGTTCATTAATGTACATACACAAGGTGTAGTGATTGTGTCAATTCCATAACCTCAATAAATTTATAATTCATAATCTCCCTAACCTTTAACTTCATTTTGCGAATAACCTTTATTTTATAGGGGACTAGCTGTAGCCCGCGGCTTCGCTCGCGTTTACTTTGTTACTCAAACGTGTTTTGAATTATGGATCGAGGTTTTTAAAATATTGTTTACACTTAAATGTAACAATATTGTTCACACTTTTATTAACCCTGATCTAATAGGTATCAAGTATGACGCCTGTATTTTTGTGTAAGCTATTATATGTGTAAGAAATGGGATTCTTAAATATTTACTTCTTTATTTAAAAAGATACTGTACTTATTTTGCAAATCCATTAAAAAACTTATGAGGTTGTTAAGTGGAAACCATTTGGTAACCCCATTGGTAGACGCCCTTAGCGGTTGATTTACGAAAAATGCTGGAAATTTGTTTATTCAATAGTTTTGTTTAGTTCATTTACCGAGTTTCGTTACCATAGTAATTGCATAATAATAATAATAATAATACCAGCCCTTGCTAATGTCCCAGTGCTGGGCACGGGCCTTCCTTCAAGATGAAGGGGCTTAGGCCATAGTCCACCACGCTGGCCAAGTGCGTGTTGGCGGACTTCACACGTCATTCGAAAGCTAGTTAGGCTTTCTCAGACATGCAGGTTTGAGGTGCGAGCCGGAGTTCGAACCTGCGCACCTTGTTTCCAAGGCAAGCGCTCGCCCACTGAGCTGTTACAGCTTAATTGCATTATAGCATTAGGTAAATGGAGATTTTCTTCACGCAAACTTCAGGGTTTTTCGAAGAAAGCCGGAAACGGTTTCTTAGATTCTTGTATGCAATACATAAAATAATATGTCGTGTGGCTGTAAGAGTAAAATATTTTTGGAACTCAATTTAACGCTATTAGGGGTTAATTTAAAACAAATACATGGATTACTTCAATATGACGAATGTATCCACAAAGTGTCATTAGTGCAGCATGAATTTTTTATTCGTTTGATAATCAAAAACCGTGCTTAAACCCCGTTACGGGTTGATTTTCAAAACAAATGTGTTAGACGTGTTTCTCAATTTTTTGATGAGTACTCTGACAAAGTTTCGTGTTTGAAAAAATATTTTTTTACATACAAACTTTGATACCTACCTCATTTGTCCCACGGGTTGATATTCGAATAAAACATTGCATACTTTATCGGGTCCTAATGATAACTGCATGAAATCATTACAGCAATTTACTATCTTGAATAAAAAAATAATCATCGAAATCGGTTCATATTTGTCAGAGTAACGTAATGGAGAACATCAGTTTCATGGTTTTTTAACCGACTTCAAAGGAGGAGGTTCTCAATTCGTCTGTATATATTCTTTTTTTACCAGATAAATTCCTACACATCAATCATGGTCCTCCAGGAAGTTCTTATCCGGTTGTGGTAAAATTTATACATATTCATTACAGTGGTTCCTTCTTTCGAATAAAAAATAATCATTGAAAATGGTAAATATTTGCCAGAGTTTGACCATTTTTCTCCTTAAAAAGCGATAAAAACATCATCTTTCTACAGTTTTTTCTGAGTCGCCATTTTTGTTTTCCAGGAACTGCTTATTCCTAAGTAATATTTTTTTAAGGGACCCAATCAGTGGAGCGGCCTATCCGTACCAGGAAGATTTTTTGAAATCGTTGCATAATTGCCAGTCTCATGCGCGAACATACATAAAAATAATATATGTACCTACAGACAAATTAAGAACCTCCTCCTTTTTTGGAGCCGGTTAAAAATGCTGAAAATTAGTTTGTTATATTATTGTGTCGAGTTTACTTACCGAGTTTCGTGACTGTAGATGCCTTATAACTTTCTGCATGCAAACTTTGAAACCATTAATTGACCTTAGGGGTTGTTTTTCGATGAATTCAGGAAACAGATTTCTTAGATTGTTATGTGAAATACCTAAAATAAGTCTTGTGACCGTAGGGTAAAAAAAACATGATTTGGACACCAATTAATCCCTTTTGGGGGTCAATTAAAAAAAAAATTGCACATGGATTTCTTTAATTTCATGAATGCGTCCGCAGTGTCATCAGTGCAGCATGAATTTTTTGCCGCATCCATACTCAAAAACCGTGTTAAAACCCCGTCAAGGGTTGATTTTCAAAACAAAATGTGTCAGACGTGTTTCATCAATCAATCAATCAATCAACTTCTTTTGATGATAAATTTTTGTGTCCGTCTGAAGAAAAATATTTTTTTTGCAAACTTTGATACCCAATTTGACCCTATTTGGTTGATTTCCGAAAAATGCAGAAAATTTGTTTCTTGTAATGTTGAATTTATTTATTGAGTTTTGTGACTGTAGCAGCATTATAGCTAAAATGAAAATCCTTGTTCTTGCGAACTTTACAGCTACATAAAATGACCTTAGGGATTGTTTTTTGAAGAATGCCTAAAATAAGTTTGTTAGATTATTGTGTGCAATGCATGAAATAAGTCCTGTGACTGTAGGCCAAAAAACATTCTTTGGACCCAATTGGACCTTTTTAGGGGTTGATTTTCAAAATAAATTGCTTTAACAAATAATAAATAAATTGGTTTCTTTAATTCTTGTGTACAATATATAAACTAAGTCTTATGACTTTAGGTCGAAAAACATGTTTTGGACCCCAATTGGACCCACTTCGGAGTTGATTCTCAAAGCATCATGTTTACACATGGATTGCTATAATTTTATAAGTATATTCGCAAAATTTCATCAATGCAGTGAGTATGATTTTTTAAGT
Source organism: Furcula furcula (assembly GCA_911728495.1). NCBI lineage: Eukaryota > Metazoa > Arthropoda > Insecta > Lepidoptera > Notodontidae > Furcula > Furcula furcula. Next base: position 20,288,534 of record OU452253.1, read on the forward strand.
TTCATACTCTAAAACCCCTTTAAGGGTCGATTTCCAAAAAGTTGTAATACACGTGTTTCTTTATTTATTTTGTTTAGTACACTGACAAAGTTTCATGTCCGTGTGACGAAAAAAATTTCTTTTTCCATACAAACTTTGGGAGCCTATTTGACCCACTTAGGGGTTGATTTTACAAAAATGTTCAAAATTCGTTTTTTCAATTGTTGTGTTGAGTTTATTTACCGAGTTTCGTTACTCTAGCTGCATCATAGGATGAAATGTAAATCCTTCTTTGTGCAAACTTTGAAACCCCATTAAAAAACTTTAGGGGTAGTTTTTCGAAAAATGCTGGAAATAGGTTTCTTAGATTCTTGTGTGCAATATATAAACTAAGTTTCATGACTGCAGGTCGAGAAACATTTTTTGGACCCCAATTGGACCCCTTTCGGAGTTGATTTTCAAAAAATGATTATTTGCACTTGTATTGCTATAATTTGATTAACGTATTCGCAAAGTTTCAGCAATGCAGTATGAAATTTTTTTTCCGCGTTGCATACTCTAAAACCAGGCTAAAATCCCTATAAGGGTCGATTTTCAAAAAGTGTGATATACGTGTTTCTTTATTTCTTTTGTTTAGTACACTGACAAAGTTTCATGTCCGTGTGACGAAAAACATTTTTTTTTCCATACAAACTTTGGGAGTCCATTTGACCCACTTAGGTATGGAATTTCGGAAAATCCGTTCTTATTGTTCACCTAGACTATTTGCACAATGTTGGTTCCAAATTTCAAGATTGTACGTTATATGGTTTGTGCTGTATCGTGATTCACCCTGCTCTTTTATTAATATAGATTGTCATAAACACTTCATAGGCCATAGGGTTTGCTGTAACAACTAATGATATTAGAAGTAAAAAGTGGTAAGTATCAACATAATGTTCGATGCTGCCCCGAATTCGGATAACAGGAAAAATTGTGTTTAAATAAAATATGTACGTCTACATATTCCTCGTACGAATTGAAGTGTGAATTTAAAAGAACTATTGGCTGATATCATATTCATGAGTTACGTGAAATAGCCATTTCTATTGCCAATTTCCATTTAGGAATCTGTCGGTTCCACAGCGAATAATAGTGTAAACTGTTTTAAAACTCAATTTAGTACACATTTTTGTTCCAAATAGTGCATCAAAAATTCTGTTTGTTTGTTTGGCAACCCCTCCCTTCTAAGGGGGAGGCCTTTGTTCAGCAGTGGACGTGTATCGGCTGCTAATGATGAAAAAAATGATGAGGGTAGTGTAGCCTTCGTGGCGTGGTACTTTGCAGGTTCAAATGGAGGTCGCAGGTTCACATCCTGTGGGGAGCAATGTGTCTAGTTGTTCCTTACTGGCTAGGACAATACAGGCCGAACACCTGAATGTCCGGAAAGTACGTTGATCCATGCGTCGGATGAGAATGCAAATAGTTGGACCTACGCAAGACCTCTCCCTGGTTGTGTAGGGCTTCCATCTCATCGGATTGTGAGGGTGAAGTAAGAGAGTTTGTATTTATGCTTTATTGTACACAGAAACACATACAAAACATTTATAAAAGTAAAGATATTACAATAGGCGAGCTTAACTCATTAAATGAGTTTTCTTCCAGCAAACCCAGGTGCATTGAGTGAGTTGAGACAAAATCAGGGGTAAAAACAAAATAGTGCACAAAAGTGGGTAAAAGAAACAAAAGTGGGTAAAAGAAACAAAAGTGGGTAAAAGAATTGTATATGTGTCTACGCAAGAACTTGTGCATTATAATATCCTCCGCGTAGATTGCTGATCATGTGGCCAGAAGTAAGGGAGTTAAACATATTTATACAAAGCAGACTGGGACCCAAACGAAGTGATGAAGGTAATAGGACATTCGCCTGATGGTAAGCGACACGTCGGCCTATGGACAGCTACACTGCCACTCTTCACCTGACACATCAAGTCGCTTCAGCTCGTACAGCAATGTTTTGATTGCTGCTTGGTGGCTGAATATCTGAACCGCGTTGGTAACTGCATCGACGGTGTCTTGCATGGAAGATATGTTTCACCTACAGTAAGTAGTTTATTATGTATACCTCCAAGCTGGCGCAATCGTTGTGTACCCAAGGGAACTTTCTGACTCGTCACCAACAGAGTAAGGGCTAGGACATGCACGATGGATCCAACTGGGTCGAAGTGCGTTCTGGTGGTTACCGGGCCCGATTTATAGCCACCGACAAAATAATAGAATAGAAGTAGTTTTTTTTTACCCCGAGGGGTGTCCGGATTAGAATAACATCCTCCCATTTCCTCCCGTTGGGTGTACGTAAGTAAGAGAAGACTATGGGAAAACAAGAAGACCGGCAGCAGCGTCTTTCTTTTGGATTACCTACCACCTATACTGCGATCCCCAAGCCGCCTGCCAAGCGTGGGGATTATGGCAACCCCTCCCTTCTAAGGGGGAGGCCTTTGTTCAGCAGTGGACGTCTATCGGCTGCTGATGAGGATGATGAGTTTTTTTTTTGATGATACGTCATTACTTTTACATAATCTAAGTATGTTCGTACCTATATTTTTTAAAAGTTTGGCGGCGTAACGGAAAATTGATACAATCACTTTCAGCTTACGCTATCTAACCCCGGGTTTTTCCTATATCGAAAGATAATAAATGTTGCCAAACGGAAAAGACTTCACCCACTTGACTTTCTAATAAAATTTCCTTCATTTCATTGTGAATGTAATAAAGGTGAAAATAAATTTGTCCTACAAGTAAAAAATGTATGCCGTCATTCTACAGAATTCTAATATTCACTCTGACTTGTGAAGCCTCGTCTGGAGTGTCGATTCTTGCAGACGGAAAGTTTCCTCGTTTCCTTTTAAAAAGCCACTTTGCTCATCCACTCTGAATTTCTTTTTCTCTCTCAATTTATTTGGCTCCTTTCCTATTTGTGTTTTCCCCGATTCAAGTGTTGAGTCTTCGAAATTAGCGTTTGGAGTGGCTTAAACTTGTTCCGACTTTGTGGCTACGCTTTAGCGAAACTTGTGTTTTTTCATGAACGAGTGTACCAACTATTTAGTTGCCTATGTCTCTGCGGGAATCAACAACTTTGTTTCTTTATCCCTTGCTGGATAGGAGACATGCCAATTATCTGATTGTCTGGAAAGTAAGATGAACCATGGGCATTTAAAATTTAATTTAATTTAATTTTCCCTGGTTGTATCGGTCTTCTGTTGAATCCCATTGTACGTAGGTACTACACACATGCGCAAGCACTTGTGTCTACTACACATGTGTCTACTACATATAAATAAATAGGTACTTACGTAATAATATCTTCCACGTATTTGGCTGATCTTGTGAAAGATTGAATCGGTCGCTATAGCAAGGTAAAAAGGACATTATGATTATTACGTGTTCCGTTAAAACAGTAGCATATCGCAGTTTTTTATAGATAATTCGTTTTGTTCCACTATTAAAAAAAAAGAAACCCTTAAGATTTCGTTTTTCTGTCTCTCTGTCCCACCTATGTATTTTAGGAACCACTGACGCTATCGATTTTAATCTTGGAATAGTTTTAGATCTTACTTACCCAACTTCATCGCAACTGAAAAAAACTTTTTTTCTTTTTTTTTTAATGGCCGTTGAAATGGGTCATCAAAATTTCAAAGTGAGACTACGATATCGAGTGGGGTATCATATGAAAGGGATTCATTTGCATATCTCAAAACAGATTTTTATTTTGTTTAATGACACGTAGTTTTTGGCTGATAATCAAAAATAGCGCCATTATCTCCGAAGTTTGTGGAGGGAAAAATCTGAAATAATTATGGGTATGAAATACTTCTATCTATATTTTACAGGTAAATAAAATGATCTTTCTAAGTAGTACAGTTTTTAGTAATCCTAAAAAACCTCGACAAACTTAGTTTTTCTGTTTGGTTTATTTGCTATCTGAGGTGTTAGACGAATAGTAAATTAACTTTAATAGGTCCAACGAAGGTATGGAACCCTCGGTGCGCGAGTCCTACTCGCACTTGACCTGTTTTTATTTTTTTAAATATACAAAAACCAATGTCACACTCGGTGCTGTATGACTGATAGTGATCTGAACCTTTGATGGAGAGGTTCCAAGAACTCTAAGGCAGGTTTGTTTAGAAATTCCTATCAATTGATAATGAATATTATAGGATTGTTGACAATAATGAGCAATGAGAGTAATGTTGGATATAACGCTAAAGTTTATACCTCGTTCCAGCCATGAAAGTATCAGAACAGCTGCGAACTGTAAGTGACTGAAACTTAACAATTTTATTTGAACTTTGTAGCCAGCGAGAATATTTCTACGTTTTAATTATTTAACCGGAGATTAACACCATCATTCTTTAACATTTTCTTCTTGCATTTTGATTCAGGAAACTTCTGGACGGAATTATGTGGCGTAAAGTTTTACAGATTCGATAGTACTCTATCGATGTTTTAGTGAATTTTCTTTACAAGATCAAAATCATAGGAATATACTGGACTAATTGGTGTGATGGCTGACCGATGGCCAGCCAAATACAATGGTAGGGTTAGATATAACATACATACATTTGTTGTTACGATTTTGATCTTGTAAGGAAAAACAGGTTATACAACTAAACATGAATATTACGGGAAATAAAAAAAAAAAACGTTATATTACTTTTCTTACTTGTAGTCTTACAAAATTCAAAATTTTTATTTCAATTAGGCTTAACGCTTTTGAACGGTAAATTTTTTAAAAGCTACCACCGGATCACAACGCGGCCTCGACTGAGAAGATCCGGCAAGAAACTCAGCGGGCTTGCCATTTTTTCACTTTTTTTTTAAACAAAGTTTGTATTGTTACAATTAGATCAGCACCAGCGACATTATGTCCTGCCGTTCAAAACATCAAATAAAATAAAAAATACGACGAAAATACAACAAACTAAAATGCCAAAGGGATAGTAGTCGGACCAGTCCCCCCAAGCAGCACCCGCGCACGAGTTGACTCGAGCAGCAGCCATCACTCCCCTCAACCATATTGGAGGGAAGGGGGTGACCCGAATTATCGCAATTGACTATTTTTTTTTCATAAAGTTCAAGCCTAACTTTCAATCTTGTATTCCAATGTGGATCATCATGCTGCATGATTTTATGAAGTACTACGCATAGAGACCACCAGCGACTCACACCGCTAAGTTTCTTCCCGAGGTAGGTATCGGTATTGTCACGTAACGAATGGTTTAGTGGTCAGGCAGAAAGAACCCGGAGACCGCTACTAAGACCGGTAGGTACCTAAGGGGGAAGTAGCAATAAAAGAATGAGAACTCAGGACTTACAATAACACTATAATCACAGATAATACGTTTACAGTTCCCTAAAGATAGGTACGCAGTTCGTTTCACCGGGTCGGGAACGTGGACACTTATTAGCGTAAGATCACGTAACTTGCTTGCAAAGATTCCTGGGCGCAGGGAAGCCTGGCGGCGTGCTTAGATGGCACAGCCGCAGCCAGGCCGTTGGACGCCGGTAGGTTCAGCACCGGCCACGACAGTCAGCCAGCAGGCTGGCCGATGAAAATGGGGTGCGGGCGTCAGCACGCCACAGCAGCAGCACCCGTAGATACGTGGCCTCTGGCGTAGATAATGGCCGATTCCGGCTCAAGACCTGGTTCAGCTCAGCCTCTGGTCTTGCGACTTCAGAGACTCGACCCTCGACTCTAGGCTGTGGACCTCAGACCCAAGACTCTCCACTCTCCACACTCCAAGACTCCAGACTGACGTTTCAATTCTCCTCTCTGCCACTTGACAGCTCCTTGTCCTTGTAACTTTAAAAACACACCACACACATGTCAAGGATTGTGACTAAATAAAAAATAGGATGTTGTAACTTTGTATAGTATTGCTCGCTGTCTGTTGTGTAATATAAAATAAATAGTAAAAAATCTAATTCCTTAAGTCATTCTATTAAATCTAATTTTATCGACTGTCGGATCCGTTTATGATTATTTTCGATGATTGAATTCGAGATAATCTTATTATATAAAAGAGTAAGCAAAAACCCACTCATCACGAAATCTCAGAAACTACAAGTGCTAGAAGTCTCAAATTTTGCATGGGGGTTCCTTTTAGGACAAAGGTGCTCACTAAGACGGGTTTTTGCGAAATTCAATCTCTAAGGGGGTGAAACAGGGGGGCAAAGTTTGTATGGGAGAACGCGATTCCTTAGTCCTATTGACTTGAAATTTTGCACAGACTTTCGTTAAGAAAATTAATTGAATTAGTAATTCATATTATTCATAATTTATCCCTTTACAGGGTAAAAAAGAAGTATTATTACTCAACCGATGGCGGTACAAATATATTACAACAATAAGATACAATAATTCGAAAGATAAAATAAAAGTTCCTTGGCCCAGTGGTTACGGAAGCGTCCTCTAAGTACGGACTGTCCGGGTTCGCTACCCCTGAGCGGATTTTTTTTTTTGTATTATTAATCTTTGTTTTTGATTTTTTTTTATTTATATTAACATTCAATGTTTTAAATATTTAACTCATATTAACTCCAGCACTTTTTATCTCTAATATATTTTTTTATAATTAATGCTTTTTTAAAATTTAAAATCATGCATAAGTGGTTAGCTTTTCTCTAATGTTATGATTTAGATATTAGTGGAAACTTAATTGATTTTTGTAGTATTGGATCTTATAGCTTACGTTGACTAAACCTAAAGAGATACCTACATAATTCACAATCAAATACTAGAGAATTTCCTCAATTCCATATATTATAAGGTAGGTAAATACCCGGGATATAATATACCCGCCGGCGGCGGACTCAAAGGCAATGCACTGAGGGACAGCTCATGCAGATACCACCAAAGTACCCCTCTCATGTGCCGATGTGACAGCCACGGGAGTTTTAGTGGGTAAGAATCCCCCACAGGAACCTGGGGACATATTAAACGTGTCCCCCGCCACCCCTTTAACTGTAACAACGGTGACAGATTCCCGGGGGGCTATAATGCGCCCCCGGCAGCGGCTTCAAAGGCCCTTGCCTTGCACTGTGGGGTACCCGGTGCAGCCCCATATTTTGTGCGGACAGCCGTGGGGGGTTTAGAGGGTAAGAATCCTACACACCGCGGTCGACCGCCCGCAGGATCCTGGGAGCCTATTGAAGGTCTACCCGTGATCCCCGAAACTTTGAGCACGGTGACAGGTAATTTTTTTATTGTGCTCCCCGGTAGTGGGCTCAAAGGCAAGCGACTGAGGGGATCTTTTTTCAAATTTATCCCTTAACAGGGTTAAAAAGCAGTATTATTACTCAACCGATGGCGGTACAAATATTCCCACTTAGATTTAGTACGTAAATTAGGTACTGATAACTAATACATAAGGCAAAATATCACGCTATATGTATTAGGGACTGAGCAGACATATAACAAGAATATGATCAAGTAATTCGAATAACAGAATAAGAGTAGCTGTGGTCTGGAGGTGACGGAAGCGTCTTCTAAGCGCGGTCAGGGTTCAAATCTCTCTTTGGGATTTTTTTTGTGTACTTTTTTACTCATCATTAATTGTGATCATTTTACATTTTTTTTTAATTTTTCTCTGAAGGTTTATATATTAACTGAATTTATTTAGAACTTTTATCTAAGTAAATAAATTTAATTAGCTTGCGTTGACCAAACCTAAAGAGGTACACACTTAACAATCAAGTACTAGAGAAGTTCATAATCATAATCATTTATTGGTAAATTTGTTTTACACGTCAGTTACAATTCAAAATTTCTTTCTATATATCATTCATTCCAAATAATATAAGGTAAATCTGGGATATAATATGCTTGCCCCCCGGCGGCGGACTCAAAGGCCAGGCACTGAGGGGCACCTGGTGCAGATCCCACCCGAGAACCCAGGTTTCCCCCTCATGTGCCGACGTGACAGCCACGGGAGTTTTAGTGGGTAAGAATTCCAAATACCCAGGTTGACTTCCCCACGGGATCTCGGAGACATATTGGATGTTTCCCCCGCCATCCCCTTAACTGTGACAACGGTGACATATTCCCGGGGGGCTATAATGCACCCCCGGCAGCGGCTTCAAAGGCCCTTGCGTTGCACTGAGGGGTACATGGTGCAGCCCCATATTTTGTGCGGACAACCGTGGGGACACATACCGCAGTCGATTGCCCGCAGGATCCTGGGGGCCTATTGGAGGTTTCCCCCGCGATCCCCGTATCTTTGAGCACGATGATAGTTTCCCGGGTGGCTTTATTGTGCCCTCCGGTGGCGGGCTCAAAGGCAAGCGACTGAGTCTGTGGGATTTTGGTGCAGATCCCACCGGATAGCCCAGGTCTCCTTCTTATGTACTGATTTAACGGCCGTTGGGGGTTTAGCGTATAAGAATTCTACATGACCCGGTTGACCGCCAACAGGGTCCCGGGGACCTATTGAAGGCTTCCTCCGTGACCCCTGTAACCGTGAGCACGGTGACAGTTTCCTGGGTGGATTAATTGTGCCCCCCGGTGGCGGGGTCAAAAGCAAGGCACTGAGGGTATCATGGTGCAGATCCCACTGGATAGCCCAAGAAGGGGTTTCTTATGTGCTGATTGCACGGCCGTTGGGGGTTTAGTGTATAAGAATCCTATACACCCGGTTGACCACCAACAGGGTCCCGTAAATCCCATTAAAGGCTTTCCCCGTGACCCCTGTAACTGTGAGCACCGTGACAGGTTCCCGGGGTACTATAATGTGCCTTTCCGGCGGCGGGTTCAAAGTCAAGGCACTGAGTGGTATCAGCATCAGCTGGTGCAGATCCCGACAGATAGCCCAGGTCCGCCCTCTAATGTGCGGACGTGATAGCCGTGGGGGTTTTAGTGGGTAAGAAATCCCCGGTTGACCCCGTTTACGTCTTAACGATGAAACCGAACAAGAAAGCCCGTATTGCTTCCATTAATTGGTTTTAAAGATATGGTGTCCTGCTCCTGTCCTTAATCCACCCAAATTGTGCACCGGTACACGTCTGCAGTTTCTAATAAAATTATAAATGCAATTAACAAATCACAAGCTCAGAGATTCAACGTTGCAGGCTTAAACCTAAGCGTTGAGTACTTTACCCATGGACAGACAGCTACGTAGCCCTTTCACGCGTGACTTCTAAACAAAATTTGTTCATATTGCGTTACGAAAAGTTAGCTACAAACATTATTTATGAAGAAATTCTATAATCAAAGGCAGTAACTTTAAATTATTCACTTCTTTTTTTTGCTCAATTACACCCGTGCGAAGCCGGGGCGGGTCGCTAGTACTATAATAAAACTCAAAGAGCACTTTTTCTGTACATTGAATATTTTTCCAAAATTTCTATGTGAGGATACTATACTATCGACATAGAGGCCAAAACAATTTTTTTTGGAATTATTGTCTGTCTGATTGTCTGTCTGTCTGTCTGTCTGTCTGTCTGTCTGTCGTTCTGTTTGTCCAGGTATCATTTGAAAACCCGTGGATGGATTTTGATAGGACTTTCACTGATGTGTTGTGTAGAAGTCAAGGTATAAATTGGTATATAAAACATCACGCTATGTTTCATAGGGGCTAAGCAGTGAAACATTACATGCACATATTACCACGTAATTTCCTTTGTATGTGAATAGGGTAATTATAGACTGATCAGTTAATCATTAAGATATGTATTATTACGCTATATACAATAGGGACTGAGCAGACATTTAGTTTGAATAAGATAGCAATATGACATTATATCTCTGAAAAGTTAAAATCTGTTAAACCCGAGCGAGTCCAAACTAGATCATGAAATGATTCATGAAATTTTAATGAAACTCCCCAAGTCCAGGTAGTGTATAGGTATTGTATTACAGTCGCAACAATAAAAGATGCGAAAAACTTAGAACTTTCATTATCGAATATCATTAGACAGTAATTTACGATGTTAGCGTGATTTACATTATGAACAGCGCCATCTATCGGTGAAATTGAACATACAATCACCATAGAACTTTAATCTATATATTTAGAAGAAAGTCGTGTTAATTACACTATTTATAACTCAAGAACGGCTCAACCGATTTGGCTCAAAAATTGGTAGGGAAGTAGCCTAGGAGCAGGAGACGGACTTTTTATACCTATAGGTTAAGGTTAAGCAACTTTAGGTAAGGTCATTAAATAGATGGGAGAACCGATTTGTATGAAATTTTATGTGCATATCGGGTAGGTCTGATAATAGGCCATTAATTATGTTTCATGCCGCTAGGTAAAGGTTAAGCAACATAAGACAAGGTAATTAAATAGATGGGTGAACGGATATGTATGAAATTTTGTGTGCATATCGGGTAGGCCTGAGAATAAGTCGTAAAGTATATTTCATGCCGCTGATACCATGATTGACGGATATATAGAATGAAAGGAGGGTGCAAGAGAGGACAGAGAGGGAGAAGGGATTCGAGGAGGGGGTGAGGGATCGGAGGAGTTAGGTGGAGCAAGGGGGGGGGGTGAGATGGAGCAAGTTGGGAGAGAGAGATGGGGGGGATAGGGTTCAGAGAGGGGACAACGGGGAGAGGAAGAGGGGGAATGTGACGGGGACCTATGCGGGTGGGAGAAAGAGAGAGGAGAGAAAGAGCATAGAATTACATTTTTATTATAATAGAGAGAGAGAGAGAGAGAGATGGAGAGAAATAAATCAAAGGAGGAGGGTGAAAAGGGGAGCAAAATGTAATAAAAGCGCGGGTGGAGCTGCGCGGGTCAGCTAGTTGATTATAAGAGTATTGAGTATTAATTCGCTTCGAGTGTCAAAATGATCAGATTTCAAAAAATGGATTAATGATAATTAAATACCTTTGTAGGTGCGGTAGAATATGCACTATAATTTTGATCCAGGCTAGTGCGTGATTGTTACTTGCTCGTGGGAAGCTAGCCTAAGGCTGTGTGTGCATAACAGATTGCTCTACACACAGTATATACCTACGTATATATAGGGTGTAAGGGACATCGTACCGAAAACCGATACCAGGGATCCAGTACATGATTCTGAACATTTTACTTACGCGAATATTACACATTGAAATCAAACTACTTTTACTTTTTTTTTATTCTAGTGTTGAAATTTTTCATCGGCTTTTTCACGAATTTACAAAAAAAAATATGCCGTTATTTTTAATAAAATTAGGACATCATTATTGGTATAATAATAAAGACTAATATCAATTTAAAAATAATAAATTACTTATTTGTGCAGAATTAGCTATCATCAGCAGCCGAAAAGTCCACTGCTGAACAAAGGTCTCTTAGAAGGGAGGGGTTGCCATAACTCCACGTTTGGTAGGGGGCTTGATTAAAATTAGCAATGTAATTTGAAAAATAAATATTATTCCGCACGTATTCATTACATGCTCAAAAATTAACAAGTTAGTCATTTGTCATTTTCCATATAAATGGTTTCTGTAATGTTGTAACAGACAATATTAATATGAGAAATCTTATATAAAAAAGTTTTCGGTACGTAGTCCCTTACACCCTGTATATATATATAACGCAGGGAGAGCGCTCTGTTGTATGACACATGTATTTTCTTTTATTACATTCTGCCTTTGTGATGTTCAGTGACAGCCACTTTTCTTCGTAGTTTTATTTGAAAACAATTTTATCGTTGTCAACCCCTTCAAAAGCTTTTGCTCGATAAACCTAGACACTTTCGAAGATATGTTCTTTATTTAGTTCGATATTATATACTTATATATATTTTCCTTACAGCCTACATAGTAGGTACTTATATGTTTACTCTTGTTAGCTTATAAATTACAAGTTTTATAATAGGTACTTATCTGTTGGGCCGCTGGTGTAGTGGTAATTTGGTGGGGTCCGAAAAAGTCGTGGGGTCGATTCTTACTCAGAATAAACATTTGTGTGTATGAATATGTATTGTCTGTTTGTCTTGTGTTTCTGTTTTTTTATTTATACTAAAAGGAAAATTTATAACCAGTGCGGAAAGAATAAATATAAAGAATCCGTGTTCTTTCTAGCTTTTTATCAATTAAAGTAATTAATATAAAAAGAATACATATGAGAATATTTTATACTTTTATCTAGTATGGTCACCAAAGTACAAATAATTAAAAATGAAAAAAAAACATTTTTTTTAATATAACAACACATGTAAATAAAATTATAAGTTTATTTTGAATAATACATACGGATCAGTCGAAAATATCAGCACGTGTTTATTTCCGGTACATACTTATAAGTGTTTATTTTGGAAAGCAATAAAGCATTCTTGTAGTAGGTCCTTAAGTATCTCAATTTAATTTAATTTTAATTTAATTTAATACCATCCAAAAAATATAATAATAATAAACCCGCACGGCAGCTTGTGGCGAGCTGTTGGTGCGTAACGACACCACGGACCCGAGTGCTCCAGAGAGTCGGTCAGGGCCCCCACCTCGGCATGTCTTCGTCGGCCGAGTGGAAACCGAAGGGGGCCCGCAGGACTCTCAGCTCTGGCTTGCCTTAATTGGCCGTCCAGAGAGGAGCTGTTAGAGCTATATGCTCCAGGGGTGGAAGTGTTAATGGGCATAACGCCGCGAGTAACTACGGAGAAAGCGCAGCACACCTCTCGACACCCCTGAGCCATTCACACCGGTGTTGCACTCCGTCGTCTTTTGACGGCCATATGGAGAGCCCATCTAGTGAGTGGCAAGTCACCGCTTGCCAAAATATAATTAGTAAACTAATTATGGCAAGTGACCCCGGCCTTTTACGATAGCCCAGTGTTTAGTCCCCCAAATGCCCACGAAAAACCATCTATAAATCTTTCCACATACTTATAATAGTCCCTACACGTGCCAGAGTCAACTGCTGTTTATATCTTATTTCCAGCAGTTGATTCTGGCAGGTGTGTTCCATTTCATTACTTTCTCCCAACAGGCCTCTACGTGTTGGATTCGTCCCCACGCAAGCCTTTTAAAAGTCCGGGTATAAAAGCCCGTGTTATCATATATAAAAAATAATAATAATAATATCTTGGGACAATCCACACACGGTCATCTGATCCCAAACTAGGCAGAGCCTGTACTATGGAAACCAGACAACTGATACTAATACTTATATAGATTTTTTTTTGTAAATACATACTTAAATAGATAAATAACACCCAGACACTTGGTGGGAATCGAACCCACGACCCATCGGTTAGCGGACAGGGTGTCTAACCACTATATATATAATATATATGTATTATTCCATTAAAACCTTTCAAGTGCACTAGACGAACCTGAGGGCTTAGACAGTGTAACATTCTACAAGCGTTAACGCTAATCGAAAATATAAAAATATGAGACTTATGACATAGAAAAATCACGTGAAAAATTGTAGGGAAAAGAACGTTTGCGAATGAGGAAATCGAATCGCTATGAAGCGATTGTATCTTGTCCTTTCACATGTGAACCTTAGCGTCAATCAAAATACATAGTTTGTAACGATAAAAGCGGAAATTGTCTGGTATAGTAGGTACTAGCCGTAGGTAGCTCTGCGTAGCTGTGCCTAGGACGTTTGGGATCACATGGCCATGTGTGGATTTTGCTTCCCAGATTATAATTTTACATAAATCTCTATTATTAAACCATATTAAGTATTATTATTAAGTATAGTTTACATTGTTTCCTCCACATAATAACAATAAGCGTTTATTTCAAGTACAAAATATGAGTATTTTATATGAGTCTAAGCAGTACCCCCTGGAGGCCCGGCGTTTATACGTGCACACGTCATGTATAGGCACATTGATTTCGCCGCGCCGGGATATCATGTTTCAAACCACTTACGAACGTTATGTAATCTGAACCACTTATCCGAATCGCATTCTGTAAACTGTGTTCTATTTATAAAACTATTAGCTACGTACTATATCCTTTGTTTGAGTTATAAATATTGATTTTTTAAAGAAAAAGTCCGAAGTAGGCGGATTTTCGGCAAAGTTGATTTTACCTATTTTTGATCTCGATTTTGAGGGTAGAATATTGACCCAGGCACTAAGAAAGATCCATTCTTTGCATCCAAACTCCTTTTCATATAGGTTTTAAACAAAACACTACCAAAAAAAAATAAAATTCTCAAAATTTTTTTCAACTGTCGTCATCGCGCGTCATGACGTCATATTATGAAAAAAAATTCTATTGTTAGATTGGATTTTATGACTTTATCTTCGAGTTATTATCGTTATGATGTAATTACGATGTATTTACAACAGTTACATTACAAATAATATCGAAAATAAACCAAAAGTAAACAAACAAACAAATAATCACCCGGGTCAGATTTCATTTCGAAAATATCCAATATTTTGATAAAATACGAACTAACTAACGTCTACACTGCTTTATTATGATGTTATAACACTAAACACAACAAAATAATATCACTTCACCTGAAAATAATACAATATTTACATTAAAAATAAACATTCAGTGACCGCCAAAATAAACATTCAGTGACAGCTACCGCCCACTTTTGCTAACTGAAGTTATCAATGAAAAAGTCAAAACGGCAACTGAACGACGATTTTAATAAAGAGCATATACACTAAAGAACCAATAAAGCATAGGGTTCCCATAAAAAAAATAAAAAACTACCACAAAAAAAACGATGTGTGTCGTATGGTGCAATATGCACCAACGGCCCCCGAGGGAGGTGCGTGTTTTCGTTTCTTATGGTGCATATTGCACCAACGGCCCTCCAGGGGGTACATAATTGAGCTTATATTAAATTATTATACAGATTAAAACATGCCAGAATAATAAGAAATGTATGCCATGTAAAATAAAAATACATTGTAACGTCAAGTGACTTCACTTCCCGAACCTCTGAGAGGCGAGCACTCTTAAGATGTTCAAGATTTTGTATGAAAAAAATATGAATAGGATTTAAAATTCCATTGTACTCGGTCGGTTAATGTTCAGTTTTTTAATTAAAACTTCCACATCGTATTTAAACATTTTATCATGGCGGAATTGTAAATTCTTACAAGGTGCTTCAAAATGTAATAAGAGTAGAGATTTAATTAATAAAAAATAAGAGGAGGCTATAAAAATAAAACTGCTTCTAAATATTTTGTATTATAAGCTTGACAATCAAGGCACTGAGGGTCCCTGGTGCAGATCCTTATTATTGTCCGGACACCCCACGGGATGACATAGAATATAATATATAGACAATCTAAGGTGTAATATTGTAAAACTTTTTTTGACATATTATTGTATTTAGACCCAAATAAAGTCCATAGGTACCGTGGAAAGCGGTCATCAATACATTACAAAACATATAAACAGAGCATTAGACATTTTATTTGTTTTTAAATGTCTACATAAAAATAACGGACGGACATTCAAACACAATAGCTTATTTGCTCCAATTTCCATTTTAGTCACAATGGACCGTCCGCGTTTGTAAATCTTATTTTTTTATTTATTTTCATAACAAAGCCCTTTTATGTAGGACTGGATCCAACGAAATTGTAGATCAGCTTCTTTTGTAATCTTTAGGGAAAATAACTTACTGAGAACTGTATTACATACGTGAATAAAACATGTAGTTACGCGTTATAAACTAAGCTTTTTTATGTGCAAAGAAAATCTGTATAACATCTATATAGAATGTATTGTAGAACAACTCTATGACCAGTAACGTTACTCCATGGTTATTCCCATAAAGGTTATTCCAGATATCAACGAGTGGCGCTACCTACCGTCTGAAAGCAACAAGGAGTTTATAGTCACTATAAAGCCACTAGTCCTCACCGTCACTCAGGTGGTTGGCGTTCAAATTTACATTGGTTTGCAGAATAATCCTGAAAAAGATTCCTAGGAAACTACGGAATGTTTTTATAACGATCGGAACAAATATCCGGATACAACTAGATTTTAAATAAAAAAATCTCATCAAAATGCGCTCACGCGTTTAAGTGCTACGACGCCGCAGTCCAAAATACTGAGTCAAACTTATAAAACCCCTACTTTTTCCGTTTGGTTAACATGTGATTATTTTTTGTGTCTAGCACCCTATATGAGCACTTGAAAAATATTTGTACAATTTTTGTCATCATCATCAGCTGAAAGACGTCCACGGCTGAAAAAATTCCTCCCCCTTAGAAGGAGCGGTTGCCATAATCCCTACGCTAGACAGGCGTCTTGGGGGTTTGCAGTAGGTTTAGTCAAAGTCAAAAAGTCAAAAGTCAAAAATAGTTTATTTCAAATAGGCTTAACGCACTTTTAAAATTTTATGTTTTTTATAAAAAAAAAGCTGCCATCGGATCACAACGCGGCCTCAACTGAGAAGATCCGGCAAGAAACTCAGCGGGCTTGTCATTTTTTTACTTGTTTTTTAAACAGTGTGTCATGTTAAAATTAGATCAGAGCGACAGTGTGTCTTGTCGTTCAAAAGATCAAATAAGAAAGAAAAAAAAATACGACGAAAGTACAACAAACTAAAAGGCCAAAGGGATAGTAGTCGGACCAGTCCCCCCAAGCAGCACCCGCGCACGAGTTGACTCGAGCAGCAGCCATCACTCCCCTCAACCCTTGGTCGCCTCTTACGGACAACAGGCTGAGATGGAAGGGTGCTATTCTATACCACTAACACTTCACGCATCATGTACAATATGGTATAAACTTACATAACAAAACTTAATTCGTTTACCTCATTCTAACTTCGAGTCATGTTCATGGCATAAATTCCAATTTTCTAAATAAGGTCCTATAAAATCGCTGAAGGCACTTCTATGAAATGTAGCATTACTTATATTTTTGGGCAAATATTTCGGGATATTTCCTACACTTGAGTGATTTTAGCCTGTCGCAGTCAGCTCGTTCCGCTTGGGACGTGTTAACAAAGCTAGGTCATTTGGAAAAAACTCGGTTTATTTTCGTTAAAAACTGGGCGGCAATTTTGCATACCCTTTATACAGGGTGTAAGGGACATCGTACCGAAAACCGATACCAGGGATCCAGTACATGATTCTGAACACTCTAGTGTTGAAATTTTTCATCGGCTTTTTCATGAATTTCCAAAAAAAAAACATTTTTTTTTAATAAAATTAGTTTAATATCATTGTTGGTGGTAATAATAAAGCATAATTTTAATTTAAAAACAATAAATTACTTATTTGTGGAAAATTTATTTAATTATTTATTTATTTATTCTTTATGCACTAAAACAGTACATAGGCAATTAATTAATAGGCAATTAATTATTATTATTTTAGAAAATAAGCAGTGTAATTTGAGAAATAAATATTATTCCGCATATATCTTTACATGCTCGAAAATTAATAAGTCAGTCATTTGTCATTTTCCATATAAATGGTTTCTGTAATGTTGTAACCATGAAGCTATTAGGGCCTACTAGCTTCATGGTTGTAACGGACATTATTTGACATCTTATAATTTTTTTTCGGTACGATGTCCCTTACACCCGTTATAAAATGAGAAAGATAATGATGGTTCTAGATTATGAAGGATTTTATAGTTAGTGCGCTCAGGCTGTATATAGTTCAGAAGATTGAAATAGGGTCTGTACCTATTTCTTTAAAAAGCTTCTGAACATTTTTTAGACTATCTTTGTTTATTTCATAACTAGCCGACCCGCGCAGCTCCGCTCGCGCTCTTTTTACGTTAGCTAAATTTTTAATAGCATCCATTTGCCTTTAATACATAACCTTTGTTTAAAGTCGGTTAAAAACTGGGGCCCACTTTTTACTTGCCCTCCGAAGCACGGAGACGAACTTAATTCGAATGGCATTAAACTGTCACCCATCTATGTATTGACCTTGCCTATCGTTGCTTAACCTGATCGATTGCTACATATTGATACTGCCTATGAGTGTCTCCTTATTTTTTTATAGTATTTGATACATTTGTCGAATACATAACCACCTTTTTTTAAGTCGGTTAAAAACTGCATCTCACTGTTTACGTGCCCTCCGAAGCACGTAAACGCTCAGTTCAATTATCATTAAACGGTCACCCATCTATGAAATGACTTTGCCTAACGTTGCTTAACCTGAATACCTGATTGCCAAACATTAATAACAACAACAACTGTCTAAGAAGAGACAACTGTCTCCTTATTATTATTTTTAATATAATAAAAAAGGGAAAAACTCTGACCACGCGTATAACCAAGTACCATTATGACTTTAATCTCTTCTCCCAAGGGAACCGTGCTGGATTACGGGATAAAAAGTATCCTATGTCCTTCCTCGTGGTATTAGCTCTAATCATGCCTAGTTTCGTTCAAATCCATCCAGTAGTTTCGGCGTGATGCGCAGCCGTGATACAGACAGACAGACAGACAAAAATGAAAAAAATTACAGATTCGGCTTTAGTGTCGGTTAAAGAATGCCCTCCAAATATAATTTTCAAAATATCTTCAATGTACAGAAATGGACCTGTTACAGTTTTATTATAAGTATAGATATAGATTTACGGACACGTTGGTCTAGCGAACGGCATAGCGATAATATACCTTTGCTTCAGTGTGTTTGATCCACTTCGACCCCTGAAGTTTTATGTTAATTACTTATAAACAAAAAAAATATCATTCTTTTTCTATAATTTAAGAACAGTCATTACCATCGATTTTTACGTTTACAACGCTAGTTGAGTAATCTATGTACAATGCTGAACCTAAATTCCTTGCTCTGAACATTTTTCGTCGCATTAAGAGAAGTGTTAAAAACCCCTGTCCGATCCGTAAAGGAAGCTGTTGCTATATAGTACAAATCAGGAAAATATTTGTGTTAAATTCAACAAATGAGCAATATTACATACCTTTTTTTTTTTTTTTTGACGCGGGGGAAATCTTCGAAAGATCCCCGGGAGCTGTGGGGCTCGACCGGGGTATGTGGGATTCTTACCCACTAAAACCCCCGCGGCTGTCGCATCGGCACATGAGAGGGGAGCCCCAGGGCTCTCCGGTGGGATCTGCACCAGGGGCCCCTCAGTGCCTTGCCTTTGAGCCCGCCGCCGGGGGGCGCATTGTAGCCCCCCGGGAACCTGTCACGGTGCTCACGGGGACGGGGGTCGCAACCCCGCCGCCGTCCTCCTCGGAGTCACCGCCGTACTCAATGGACGCTCAAGGGGCCCACACCCCGAGCGTCCAGCGACTCCGAAGGTAATATTACATACCTACGCTACACCGAATAATACTGGGGTATTATTCGGTGTAGCGTGATCGAACAGGGATTTTTTAACACTGTATGTATCTGGTACCTTATAGTAATTATATCGATGACATAGTACCATATTTACAAGGTTAGTGTACTTAAATTATCCGTAATATCACCCATGGTACGGTATCTTAGAAGAAATGGAAAAAGCTACCAGCAGCACCCTCATGCGGCGTGTTTTGCAACTTTTCTCTGTTCGGCTTACTTTAGAAATGAAAATATGATAGGAGATCAGTACGAGTATTATGCAACTGTTATCATAAGACTTGTAGCGGTATTGGTAAATACCAACCCATCCGGGTTTAAATTATTATGAGTCCGGTGCGCGGGTTCGAATCCCAGCCCGTATGAAATCTTTTTTGTTTTTATTTTTTATTTTATTTTATGCCTTTAATATCTATGCAATACTATTGACGTCCGCGTGCTTTATATCGGATGCTACATAGTTTTAGCTATCTTTTTATTAAAAATGCCCGAGGCTATATAGAGTTTCAAAACCGTCCGCTGCAGGCGCTTGTGTTGAGGGCACGTTTTGACGAGGAAGTTACCTGTCTATTTTTAAGTAATATACTCTTATCTATGTTAACACCCAACCTTTCACCTAACTATCGTATGGATTCTCAACTACACACATCAAAAGTGTCTAGGGATCAAGCATTTTTAAGCGGATTTCTTGAGATTGAGATGTGGCTTTGTAATAAATTTATGATTTTATAAATTTATATGGATCCTTTTTGGTGCATTTCATAATTTGAATCAGGAACTGTGAATCAAATTCGAGTAAAAGATGAAAATCAGCTGTCAATATTTTCCCTATAAAAACATACAACGCATTGAAGACATTATTAGTGCTACTGTTTCCCTACTACTGATTAAAACCAACGTTATTATGGAGCGGCGACGTCATTTAAGCAGGGAAGAAATGCTCAGAGCCGTGGGAATGATAGAAGCTGGTTCCCGGCAACGTACTGTGGCTTTAGCTCTGAATACAAGTCAGAGTGTTATCAGTCGACTTTGGACACGTTACCGAAGCACTGGTACCGTGGCTGAGCGCCATGGAGGACGGTATCGCTGCACCACACGGAGACAAGACCGATATATTCAAATCTTAACTCGAAGAGCTCCCACAATAACTGCCATGATGTTAGCCGTGAGGCTTCATCACTCTTCAGGGAACTTAATTAGCGACCAAACAGTCAGAAACCGCTTGCATGAAGTGAACCTTCATTCCCGAAGACCGCTACGGGTACCACCTATAGCAATGCACAATCGTAGGATTCGATATCAATGGGCTCTTGAACACAGAAATTGGGCAGAAGAACAATGGCGTTTCGTGTGCTTTTCTGATGAGTCTCGTTTTGGTATGAGACCGGATACAAGACGTATACGACACTGGAGAACCCCTGGACGCCAACAGCGATTAAAATCCTGCCAGGAAGTCCATCCTTATAGTGGTGGAACCATCATGGTATGGGCGGGTATTTGGATCGGCGGAAGAACTGAGTTGATTTGGATCAGAGGCAACCTCAACGCTCAAATTTATGCTGAGACGATTGTATCAGACGTCATCGTTCCTCTACAAGTGCAAATCGGTCCCTTATTTCAATTAATGCATGATAATGCACGACCGCACACCGCAAGAGTTGTAAGACAGACTCTCGCCGCAGCTAACATCAATGTCCTGCCCTGGCCTGCTCAGTCGCCAGACTTGAACCCGATTGAGCATGCATGGGATATGCTACAGAGAAGAGCTCTGCCGAATATGGAGGGTATCCAGTCGCAAGAAGACCTTTTTTTGTTGTTGCAACGAACATGGGCGGCCATTCCACAGCGTAATTTGGATGAACTCATTTTGAGTATGCCAAACCGATGTTCTCGTGTTGTTAGTGTTCGCGGTAGAAACACGGATTATTAATTGTTTAAGTTACCCAATAAAATTTTAAAGAAAACTGTTATTTCAGTCTTTTTTTCGAACTTTTGTGTTAGTGGTTCAAATGTCAAAAATCCCTTTATTAGGAAAATGGCAAATTTCTTTATTAATGCAAAGGTGACTTGGTTTATCGTTACTGTGACAAACGAAAACACTTTATTTGATGAATCCTTAAAGAAAATTTTAATTAATATCAATCAGGAGAAAAGTTATTGCAAAAATATATGTTGATCCCTAGACACTTTTGATGTGTGTATTTAGCACTCGGATTTTAGATTTTAGGCGTCCTTGATGAGTGCCAGAACTCCAGAGAGCCCAGAGATGGACTCCGATATAAAGGTTATCTTGCGCTATAATACGTTGTCTACACGTTGGGCTCGCCACGATATCCCATCATAATGGTCCATCCAAGGAATTTGCATAGGTACGTTTAGTCCATCGTGTAGAAGAGGCGTTAGATTCGGTTAGAATAAAGGATCCTTCGGAGTCGCTGGACGTTCGGAGTGTGGGCCCTAGGACGTCCATTGAGTACGGCGGCGACTCCGAGGAGGATGGTGGCGGGGTTGCGACCCCCGTCCCCGTGAGCTCAGTGTCTGGTTCCCGCTATAATGCACCCCCCGCCGGCGGGCTCAAGGGCAAGGTACTGAGAGGCCCCTGGTGCAGATTCCACCGAAGAATCCAGGTGTCCCCTCTCATGTGCTGATGTTGGGTTTTAATGGGTAAGAATCCCACATACCCTGGTAGAGCTTCGGGAGCCTTTGATGGTTTTCTCTGCAAAAAACGGTTACATCATTCATCGTTAGCAGCTGACAGACGTCCACTGCTGAACAAAGGCTTCCCCCTCAGAAGGGAGGGGTTGCCATCCCCACGCAAGGCAGGCGGCTTGGGGATCGCAGTATAGGTGGAAGACGCTGCTGCCCGACTTCCTGTTCTCGCCTAGTCGCCTCTTACGACACCCAACGAGAGGAGATGGGGGGATGCAATTCTAACCCGGATTTTTAGTCGTCTATGCCCGGTACCCCATGCGTACAGTAAAAAAGGTTACAGTAAAGGATAAAAAAAAATGTGCGTGCGTGGAGCATGAAGAAATAGGGTCAAGGTGGAGTCCAAACTCCAAATAGTTGATTGAGGCATACGCTATCCCTTTCATTGAGGCCGGATCTCTCTTTCTAAGTGGTCCAATGTGTGGTCCATGTAATAATTTAAATTACCCGAGAAATGGATACCCTAATATAGAAATGCTCTACTTCAACATCAAAAGATTGTTTTCCACCCGAAAACATAAAATACGATGACAATCATGTCTAATAATTTTTTTTTTGGTATTGTTCTGCGAGTACGATTAGGATAATGCTATATTGTGTTTTCGCCAATTGTACTCAAATGCAATTTTAAATACCGATTTTAAGGGTTCATATTTTGTGGCAACACTGGCGCTTATTGTCAGCATGAAACTGTCTGTCATTTAAATCGATCCAACATTTAAATACCATAATTTCACGATAAAGTGAATTAAACTAATAAGAATGGTGATAAAATGTGTAGTACTTAGTTGCAAAAATATGTTTTACCCCTTAGATGATACCGAATATCACTCGTAAGTCCGATTTGTTCAATAATGTACCTACCGATGATCCCTTTGGATTATGCACCATATTTTCGATCAGTTCTTCTTTCGATAGGCATATAACACGTTTTCAGTTCGTTTGTTAGTATTGGGTTTAACTTTCTATTAATTTGTAGTTGAATTATCTAATTTAAAATATTTTACATTGTTTTCATAGAGTAACCATGGTAAAGATTTTTTGAAGACTTTCCGTTTTGGGGATTTTTTTACCGCCACTTTATGATAAAAAATATACGATGTAGGTATTTAGTTCAAGGATTGATATGGAAAAAATATTGTATGTTCAAGTGTGTATGTAGTTTTAAACATATTATTAAAATCATATTTATTCTTGTCGCCTCCTAGTCCTGTCGCGTCTAGTAGCCTCCGTGGCGCAGTGGGAAACTGCTTGCTTGCGTACCGGGGGTCGCAGGTTCGAATCCTGCGGGGAGCAACAACTTTGTATATTTGTTCCTTACTGGCTAGGACAATGCAGGCTGGTCATCTGATTGTCTGTAAAGTAAGATGATCCATGCGTCGGATAGGCATATAAAAAGTCGGTCCTGCGCCTGACCTCTCCCCGGTCGTGTTGATCTTTCGTATCACTAAACTGTGAGAGGTAAAAGGAAGAAAGAGTGCACTTGTGGCTACGCAAGCATTTGTGCACTGGCTGATGGCTGATCTTGCGAAAGATTGGCCGTTGTGGTCGTATCGGCGAGAGTACCTATATCATTCTATAAATATACATATAATCACGCCTCTTTCCCGTAGGGGTAGGCAGAGACCACTTCTTTCCATTTGCTACGATCCTTACATACTTGTTTCGCTTCGTCCACTTTCATTATTCCCTTCATACATGCTCTTCGGTTTAGGGTACTCTTGACCTGGCCTTTTTTCAAGACGTCCCTGATTTGGTCTTGAAACGTCCGCCTAAGTCTACCCCTTCCAACACTTTCATTCACACTCGCCTTATACACTATTTTCGTCAATCGTTCCTCATTCATTCTCTCGACATGGCCAAACCATCTCACATACCTCAATTTTTGTCACAACATCTTCTTTCATACCACAACGTTTCCTTATGTCACTATTTCTTAACCTGTCACTATACCTGTCACCTGTCAATATATATACTGTTTTATTTACCCGTGGTCAATATTAATACATTTTTTATTTTCTTGTAGATTTCCTAAAGATATTGAGCGAAGGAATATTATGACTATCCATTGTCCCATTCGAAAAGAAATTTTATGAAGCTGCAATGATCTGCAGTTGGTCCAATGGAAACCTAAATTTACTGCAAATGCTTTTTCTATCGTCTAATGTGTGGGTTACAAGGTGTTTTAGTTGTTTGCATATAATGGAAATTGCTATTCAATATCTTGTGATTAATCAGAAATCGTTAAACGTACTGAATAAATGATCTTGTAATACAATTTATTTTTATCATAACTTCATATGCTTTTATTTTCACAAACATTAACTTATTATTTATTTATTACTTGATTGTCTGTAAAGTACTCAGAGTAATTAGAATGGAGCTAGTATCGCGTCGATTCACCGAACAAATTTTTCGTGGCACTTTTGAGGGGTGCGGGAGGCGAAGTAAACACACACAGATACAATTTCACGCATAACCACACTATAATAAACTCGCAACATATTCAAAAAGATACGCACACAAATAAAGAATGACCTGACCATATGAACTAAATTAGGCAGAGGGGTTAGCGCATCATGCTATCTCCAGTGGTATCTCCTCTAAGGTAAAGTAAGATGCTCCATGCGTCAGATAGGTATGCAAAATGTTGCGCCTGGTCTCTCAACGGTCGTGTCGGTTTTTCGTCCCGTCGTATTTTGAGAGGTAAACGGAAGCAACTTACACATACACATATTTAATCGGTTTAAACTTAAAGCTTAAACAAGCCAAGTAAGTCGTATTAAGCGACGAAGTTAAAAAGATGTCCTGATTTTTCATGAAACATCAAGGTTACCCTCTTAGAAAGGGAGATTCGACCTCAATGAAAGGGATAGCGTTGACCTCAGTCATGTATTTGGGAGTGTTTTCTCCACTTTGACCCTATTTCTTCATGGCGTGGAGTCCCTCCGCGCGGAAGAAGTGAAACTTCATTCTCGCTCAGTCGATCGGTCGTTCGGTCGGTCCCTCACTCACTCACTCACTCACTCACTCACTCACTCACACACACACACAACTCAACTCAACTCAACTCGCCCCAACTCACCCCAATTCACCCCAACTCACCCCAACTCAGCCACCCACCCACTCACTCAGTAACGGCGTCACATGATCGCTTTCATAACCTTAACAAATTTACGCCTATCGCCTATCGTTTAACACCTATCACTTAACGCCTATCACCTATCATTTAACGCTTAACGCGTTATGTGATAACATTTTTGGAAGTCGCATAAGAAGTTTCACTTCAAAAAACTATGTCAAATTGACATTGGCAGAATTCTCTTTGATTGACAAAATAGTGGTCATATCCTCTTTGATTGATTGGCAGACTGAAACCTATAACTCCTATCTAAAATACATACATTAATTAGTATGGAATGTGTGCCACCACACTCTTATCTGATACAAAGCTACATATTATACTCCGCACTTCTAGCACTGCAGCAGCTGATATTAGCACCTTTTGTTGCCATATCGTGCAACCCGGCCATGGTGCAGCGAGCGATCATCAGCGACTTCAAGAACATGATACCGTTCTGGCTAGTATCAGCTCTCTACATGACTACAGCTCCCGATGAAGCGACTGCATTATGTCTATTGCGCTTTTACGTGATAGCTCGCGTCGTGGTAGCCACGGGTTACGTCGCAACATTGCCAAAGAGAGTGGTGGAATACGCGTATTTCATGTCCTTTGCCATAACCAGTTTTATGGGCGGATGTGTTGTGTGCACTTACAGATCGGCATTGTGATTACACCGCTGGAATATCTGTGAATCTATTGCGGATGATTTATGAGTTAGTAAAAGACGAAACCATTTCTATTTTTCCTGTAAATATCGTGTGCATGTTTAGTACCATGTAAAGGTTATTTCTTTTGTTCAGCGTAGTATTTTCTGATATGAATGTCGATGCTCACCGCGGCTTTCATCTCTTTGTAAGTAAATAACGTAGACCGTGAGGTGCCCGAGTAAGAATAGCGCCTTCCCATCTCCTCCCGTTGGGTCGTCGTAAAAGGCGACTAAGGGAAAACCAGAAGACGGGCAGCAGCGTCTTTCTATTAGATTATCTATCACATATACTGCGATCCCCAAGACGCCTGCCAAGCATCTATTATGGAATCCCCTCCCTTCAAACGGGGATACCTTTGTCCAGCAGTAGACATTTTACGGCTGATGATGAAATAATCAGCTCGTTTTGATTTTAATTCGAATCCATTCAACATTTTAGTGTAGAGTTACGTGCAAAGTTTAAGTTCAATACGAGGCGAAGACGCTGCCTGCGTCTTCGCCTCGTATTGAAGTTAAAGGTAAGAGTAAAGATTTTACATAAAGTGACAACGTGGTTTCTCCGACGACTGTCTAGGTAGTCTTCTAGTACAACACTGCAGCTAGCGACATTGCCAAACTCAAGGGACTTCTCAGGAAATTAGTGCAAGTGCAAATCTCGTCACTAAGATACTTAGGAAGATACTCTTAGGCCTCGTTTACGGAAACGCGGGGCGTCGCGCGTCGCGTGTGGCGTGGCGTCTCGCGGCGCGTCGGACGTTTTTATTGTTTACGTAGCGGCGGCGCGTGAAGCGGCGCGTATCATCGCACGCGTAAACACAAACGTATAGCAATATATGATGCTGTTTATAGAGACGCGGGGCGGGAAGAGTGGCGGTGCCCGCCGCTGCGCCCGCGGCGGGCACCGCCGCGTGCAACGGCGGTCCAACTCACGTTTTAACATATATAATTTTCTTCTAAAAAAAATCGATCATATCATACTCCATTGCGATGGTGACTACGTCTGTGTTGCACGATTACCAAATAGACTGGCAGAAGGTTCCGCCACAGGCATCGCTTCATCGAGAATCACCGCTGCGTGCGCCGCCGCGATGAACGCCGCGTGAGACGCGGCGATGCCATCCGCGGGCGCCGCCGTAAAACACGCGCAAACGCGTGTAAAATCGCTTCTCCGTAAACACACTCATACAACGCCCTACATTTGAATTTAGTGCGGGCCGCGCCGCCACACGCGACGCGCGACGCCCCGCGTCTCCGTAAATGAGGCCTTAAGCCAGCCATAGGGTAAAAGTGGGATAGTTGCCCCAGGGGTATAGTTGCCTCGATTGTAATTTCTCTAGTTTGGCGGATGACCACATGTTATTTTATTTATCTTTCGAGAGACTCTACAACTACCACTAAGTTGACCGTGTTGCATGTCTCTGTGCGATTGCATGGAAGGGTAAGGTGAAATCAAAGTTTTTGCAGGATAGATAGCCTCTTTTTCAGCGGGGCATCTATCCTAAACGTAATTTACATAGATTAGGCAATTATCCCCTATATGGGATAGATCCCCCAAAATTTAGAGGTCCGCAAAAATCGCCAATACTTTGGAAATATCAAAGATGATGGTTTTTCCTTTCATAAGCTTGAAGATAATAAACCAAAATACCTACCCGTATTACAAATAAAGAATTTTGCTTTTTTCACTGAAAAATATAAAGTAATTTCAAAAATTGTGGCAACTATCCCACTTTTACCCTATACGTTCAGGTATACCTGATACGTTTTGCCTGTACAGGTAAACCGGAGCGTGTATGTCACACAACTGCGCAGATTTCCATCCAACACTTACACGGCCCAGTTTACTTGTACAGGCAAACCTGTCAGGTATACCACTTACCACCATATGAACAAGTATGGCCAGTTTTGACCAGCTTTAGGGATTCTAGTGTATAATTCATTAGTGAAGCAAATTAATAGTACCAACACGATTAACTAGTCCGAACAGTACAGTTCAGTCTCAAGATGAAAGATGAAGTCTTCAATAACTACTCTACCGAAGGAAATTGCTTTTGTTAGTCGTAATCTGTAGATGTGCCCACTTCCCTCAAGTCTCAAGTTCTATACAGCTAACATAATACTATTAATTCCCACTATTTCTACCTTTTCAGAATCTGTAAAAGAAGTACACGATGAATAGAGAATGAATTGTAGTCGGTTAAAAAGCATCCTACAAATTGGCAATTTCTTCAGTTTGCATCATGCGGAAATATGAAATACCACTGAAATTCGTCACATTGCGTGTCGATGCAATTGGAACGAAGCGAGTGTGGTTGGTAGCTATCACTATACTTCGAATTTTCATTTCCCGAACTGTAACTTCTAAAGTACTTTGAAATAAACGTTTATTACAAGTTCAAAAGTCAATCATTTTGTTTCAAGTTGGAGATTTCACGATATTCCTTGTAAGTTCGTTTCGAAATCGGTTTGTAAAAGTTTCCCTTGTTCGATTCCTCTTTGTATAAAGTCATTGAAATGTACGAATCTTGAACAAAAGTGGTGCTTGAGGGGAGAGTAATTCATAAGA
The DNA here is from genome assembly GCA_911728495.1 of Furcula furcula. Lineage (NCBI taxonomy): Eukaryota > Metazoa > Arthropoda > Insecta > Lepidoptera > Notodontidae > Furcula > Furcula furcula. The sequence goes on from OU452253.1 coordinate 20,316,851, forward strand.
AGAAAACAATAGGGATATATTTAAAAAAATCTTGTGAAACGGAAGAACAAGTTTGTTGTTAAACTCAGTTTGTTATAAGTGCTTTGTGTTCTAATACTTGGGGGTAAAGGCCGTGGGTTTTGATCGCTAAATTTGCCATCTAAATATAATCAATTAGGCACAATTCGTTCGAATTGAGTTGAGTTTCTGAACGAATTAACTCCTATATTTTTAGTTACCTAGTTTGGTCTCAACATGTTGGTGAGACCACAGATTTAGAATTCTTTCACTGGGTAAGATCATTCTAAGGTGACATATTTTTATCTGCCGACCGGGCTAATGTGGCTTTTTTAGTACTTACTTATCAGACAATCAGGTGATTGGCTATTTATCTGCTGTTCTTCAAAGATAATGTACTCACCAGAAAAGAATAACTACACAAAGTAAATTATGAAGCGGCATCCCGCTGCGCCACCGGAGCGGAGCCTTGATGTTTTGGATTCGACTCGATGAAGGCGAATTTACAAATGTGCCGCATATAGGCTCAACCAAATTGCCACCTATGGTATGCTTGTAGCAATGGTATGTTTTTGACAGGCCCGTAGGACTTGCAGCAGGCTTAGCACGATGTGCCAATCTTGACAGAGAAGTGGTACTATGACGTCACTATGACGTAGCATTTCACATTTTTGTATAGAGAATGACGTTTCGGTGTTGAAAACTACGTCATACTCCACATCGATCTGTCAAGACTGCAAGTCGTGCTAGGCCTGCAGTAGACACCCTGGCCGCTCACTACCCAATAGGTCTGGGTTCAGACCGGCTAGTTGCGGCCATGCTACACCACCCTGGCGGCGGAGAATTAAGTATAGTGAGATAAGCGAAAGAATTTCCATGAGACTCAAATGACATTTCAAATTAAATTATTATTATTTTTTGTATTTGTTCCCATGCTGACATGTTTGCGTTTTAATTTGTTAAATATTATTAATTAAGTATATAATCTATTCATTACTTATTATTAATTACTGTAAATTTTGCATACCAGCATCTTACTGGTGGAATGACATTGGACCTATGCACTCTGTAATATCTTTTGTAGTCATTTCATTCGCAAATAAACGTTTGTGTTTGAGTTGCTACCAAAGAATTTGCATAATCGTTAGTGGTTATATTCAAATTCTTTGGTAGCTACAGCTTCAATGGTTTCATGGTTAAGGGTTATATTCTCACTGAGTAACTAATTTCACTACCAAAGAGGATTTACTTAATACTACGTTTACTACGTAGTCGAAAGAAGTACCTATTCATACTACATAGTCCAAAGACGTATTTATTCTCTTCTATCTGTGTTTGACATAAAACGTCAGACAGATTTGAAAATGTCATTTTCAGTAATAAATAATAATTACTATCAATGGCAGTAACAATACATTTAGACAGTCCGTTATCTCAAACATACATGGCCCATGCGGCTTTACTCGCCGTCAAACTACTAGCACTGAGCCCTTTAGCGGCCATGACTTGGGTCAGAAAAGGGATATTTTCCCACCCCGACATAGTTCGAAGGGCATATCTATCAGAACTGAAGAACTTAGCACCATTCTGGATAGTGGGAGCTTTGTACGTGACAACCTGCCCATCGGTGGAGATCGGGAGATCATTGTTTAGGATGAACACGGTGGCTAGGATCGTGATCATATTTGAATACGCAGCGAAACCAATTCCCGCCGTGTTCACGGATTTTGCGTTGGTGTCTTCGTATGCAATTACTTGTTATATGGCTATATATGTAGTTATGTACTATCGAACAGCGATATAGATTATTGTATTAAATAAGGCGTAATACTTGTAACACTATTATCGATGTGAGTTTACTATAGTGCACAATGAGCGCGCTACGATAAGTATTATTTTGGTAAATCCGAGCGTGATAGTATTATTATTATTGTAGTATATTACAGACTGGTCTGTGGGATTTTACTGAATATTTGTTAAGGTGTAAAATGTGTAAAACAATGTACTTATTATGTAGAGTTTAATAAATTTTGATTGAAAAATTGTTAATCGTTGTTGATTTCTTGATAAGATAAGATAATTTATTTGCAATAATGTGGTTTACAAAGATCTTATGGCTAAATAACAAGTCTCTTCACATTAGTTACGGTCGATAACATGCAAAATATAATTATTAGGTAAGTATACACAAATTAGGCCCAGTCTAGGTAATCAGCTTTTCTTTTTACTCAAAAAAGCTCCTTAACTGTATAGAAACATTTCTCTATTAACCATTCTTTTAGGCGACTCTTAAACTTACTGAAAGGCACAAAACAATTTTTATGAAAGAAGGCTGATCTACATGAGGGTATTAAAAAACCTGTAGGATCTCTCAAATTAACTAACTGCTTCTTTTGAACTGCAGCAAAGGTATTTGGATTTTTTCTTATAAACAAACATGTATCAAGGATGTAGAATCCAGCAAGAGTTAACATTTTCATGGACTTAAACAAAGGTCTACATGACTGAAGCGGACCCATATTATAGATTGCTCTTATACATTTATTTTGTGCAATGAATGCTGCATTTATGTCAGTTGAGTTACCCCATATGATCAGACCATACCTTAATATAGTAGTGACATATCCATAATATGCTGTAAGAGCTGCATCTAAACCTACTGTACGTCTAAGTCTACGTAATGCAAAATCAAATTTATTTATATTCTTACACACATTTTTTTTGTTAAGAAAGGCTGTCACGCAAGCACTGTCACAACAAGCTTGTCTAGATTCGGTAGGCACTGTAGTCATCAGCTGAGCAACGCCCCCTTAGGAGAGAGGGGTCGCTATAATCATCACGCTTTGCTGACGTCTTGGGGATCACAGTATAGGTGATAGGTTATCCAATAGAAATACGCTGCAGCCCGTTTTCTTGGTTTCCCTTAGTCGCCTTTTACGACACCCAATAGGAGAAGATGGGTGGGTGCTATTCCTACCCAGACACCACACGGTTAGACACCGTAATACTCGGGGCGCACTTTAGGGAGCGTACGGCGCTGGCTCTGGCAAGGTCCGAATGCATTGCCCAGTCTGTGCAGCGTCAATGAACACCACCGGGAAGGTTTTAGTCGGTAACAAGTAAAAAATATAAATACATAAAAAACCCGACTGCGAATAAACATAATTAAATTTCATCATACATAAATAATACATGTACACATGAACATATTGGAACTCGTCTCGTTAGGACCTTTTATTTGATACCCATATTGAAGTTTTTGGTAGTAAAAAAATACAATATGGTGACTGAGGGGACTATATATTTTTTTAAAGTTAACATGGTAGCATAATAACTTTAAAAAAATATACCTATAGCCTATGTCACCCCCACAATTGAGACGAATCTAAAGACATATTATAAATCAAAATCCATCTAGCCTCAACAGCCTGTTGGCCGTGCCAAAGAAATATACATACATACTCTAGAAAAACATAACCCTCTCTCTGGGGCAGTTGGGCAAAAATCGCACATACCCCGGCTTCCACACTTATTTTTTTTTTGACTCTGGCAAAATCTTCGAAAGATCCCCGGAAGCTGTGGGGCTCGACCGGGGTATGTGGGATTCTTACCCACTAAAACCCGCATCGCATCGGCACATGAGAGGGGAGGCGCATTGTAGCCCCCGGGAACCAGTCACGGTGCTTACGGGGACGGGTCGCAACCCCGCCGCCGTCCTCCTCGGAGTCGCCGCCGTACTCAATGGACGTTCTAAGGGCCCACACCCCGAACGTCCAGCGACTCCGAAGCGGCTTCTGCCCCTAACCTAACCTTTCAAATATTTCCCCTAAAAAAAAGAAGGCACTCTTATAGATTTCAAATAATCTAAATAAACTGCGAATAAAATGGAGCATGCTATGTTGTTTTATGTTAGTTTTCAATATGTGTGCATTAAATCTAAACTGTACGCGAATGTTCCACAGAAGTCGAAGAAATTGATTTTCAGATTGTGTTAGACGCAATCTCCGGTAGACCATTGTGTTATTGTTACATCTGTGATGCAAATAGAGGGAGATAACATTACCTCCCTAACAATATAATAATAATACCAGCCCTTGTTTATATCCCACTGCTGGGCACGGGCCTCCCGTCAAGTTGACGGGGCTTAGGCCATAGTCCACCACGCTGGCCAAGTGCGGGTTGGCGGACTTCACACGTCTTTCGAAAGCTAGTTAGGCTTTCTCAGACATGCAGGTTTCCTCACGATGTTTTCCTTCACCGAAAGCTAGTAACAATTGCACAAAGACGATTCGCACATGAAAAATTAAATAAATCAGAGGTGCGAGCCGGGGTTCGAACCTGCGCACCTTGTTTCCAAGGCAAGCGCTCTCCCACTGAGCTGTTACAGCTTTATAATGCCCTAACAATAGGGTAAAAGTGGGATAGTTGCCCCAGGGGTATAGTTGCCTCGATTGTAATTTCTCTAGGTTAGTTTTCTGGCGGATGATCACATGTTATTTTATTTATCTTTCGAGAGACTCTACAACTACCACTAAGTTGACCGTGTTGCATGTCTCTGTGCGATTGTATGGAAGGGCAAGGTGAAATCAAAGTTTTTGCGGGATAGATGGCCTCTTTTTCAGCGGGGCATCTATCCTAAACGTAATTTACATAGATTAGGCAATTATCCCCTATATGGGATGGATGCCCCAAAATTTAGAGGTCCGCAAAAATCGCTAATACTCTGGAAATATCAAAGATGATGGTTTTTCCTTTCATAAGTTTGAAGATAATAAATCAAAGTATATACCTACACGTATTACAAATAAAGAATTTTGCTTTTTTCACTGAGAGATATAAAGTAATTTCAAAAAGTGTGGCAACTATCCCACTTTTACCCTACAATAAACAATACAATACACATGTATTGTATTGTTTTTTTTTTCTATGTAGAGACAAACAGGACAATCATCGAATGATAAGCACCACAATAATTGCAATGCCACTCTAAAACTGAGTCATTAGTTATTTTTCAATATATCATTGGAACATAGTACCTTATGCTTGTAGCACCTGTGGCGCAGTTGGTAACCGCTCGCTTTGTAAAACGAAGGTCGAGGGTTCGAATCCCACGGGGAGCAACAACTTTGTGTAGTTATCCCTTACTGCTAGGACAATGCAGGCCGATCACCTGATTATAATATCACCTATAATATCTGTCGCGTAAATGGTTGATCTTACGAAAGATTGGCCGCTGTGGTCGTATCGGAGTATAAGGAGGACATTATCTATACTTATAATAAAACTGTAACAGGTCTAATCGTCACTAGGTGCTCACGGAAGACCAGCGTTGTTGCTTTTTGGATCAATAACATTAAGCTGAGTGAGCACCATTTCAACGACTATTAATGTAGTTTCTAGTTATTTTTTTATCATCATCATCATCATCATCAGCCGGAAGACGTCCACTGCTGAACATAGGCCTCCCCCTTAGAACGCCACAATGAACGACAATTGGCTATTTGCATCCACCGGTTACCTGCGACGCGCACAATGTCGTCTGTCCACCTAGTGGGAGGCCTGCCAACGCTGCGTCTTCCGGTTCGTGGTCGCCACTCGAGAACCTTTCTTCCCCAACGGTTATCGGTTCTTCGAGCGATGTGGTCTGCCCATTGCCACTTCAACTTGCAGATTCTGAGAGCTATGTCGGTGACCTTAGTTCTTCGGCAAATCTCCACATTTCGGATTCTGTCGCGCAAAGAAACTCCGAGCATAGCTCTCTCCATGGCTCGTTGTGTGACTCTGAACTTTTCTAAAAGGCACGCAAAAAATGCAGTACCTAAAAGGAAAATTGCGTGGTGAGGCTGAAAGATTAGTACAGCATCTGAACATAACTTCAGAAAACTATGAGATATGTTGGCAACTCATTACACATCGGTACAACAATAAACAATTACTTTTTCAAAACAGTTTCAACTTTTCATGAAACAACCGTCCATACAACGGCAATCTGCCTTTGAACTAAAGAGATTGTATGATACAACCATGGAGGCCATACATGCCATCAACAACCTCGGCGTAGATCCATCATCCTGGGACCCCATGCTTGTACATATTCTATGTGAAAAGTTGGACACGGAAACATATGCTGATTACATGGAAGCAAGGCAATCACCTCGAGAGTTACCGATGTTTGAAGAGTTCATGAATTTTATCGAAAGTAAATTTACAGCGTTGGAACCTGTCTCAAAGAAGAGGGAAAGAGCGGAAATTACAAAACCTCATTTTAATACACAGCGTCAAAATCCAGTTATCTACAAAAACTTTAAACCTACTTATTCAAAGAGCCCTGGCAACAACTCATATCACGTCATTTCCAACACTAATAAATGCATAGCTTGCAACTATGATCATGCGCTTTTTCAATGCAAGAAGTTTTTAAGTATGCCAGCACACTTACAATTGAGAACAATTACGAAACACAATATCTGCAAAAATTGTTTATATTACCATCCAAAAAATTATTGCAAGTCAGAAAATCGCTGCAAAGAATGCAATTCTGCACATAATACATTATTGCATGATGCTTATAATTACAACGAACAAACAACATCGACAGCCCCAGATTTATCTAGTACAATGGGTCATCAGTACACGCGTGTTCAAAACCAGTATGACGCAGATACCTTTGAACAGCAAGATACAACTCAGCAAAACCGACCAGGTAGAGATGCAGAAATAACTTACAACTGCAATACCGTTATTGACAATAAGGATTTACAACAACCAGTGACAGTCAAGAGCAGTCATCTTTACAAGAACCGTAACACCAGTTCGAAACTTTATCATGATAATTTTTACACCTCATCAAAAATGATAAACGATGGCAAACATCAGACATCACACAGCTACAGGAATGTACAGCACGGATTGAATAGTACAACGGGATATACGAAAAAGAGGAATTACAATCAGCATCCGTCTTCCTACTTACCTCATCATGAAGTGTACGAGCTGAACACACCAAAACGTAGATCCTTACAGAACTCGGGATCCTTGACTATGCACCCAAATAGTCATCGATACAAATTTAATGCAAATCGAATAAAATATTAATTAAGATTACAAAACGACGGACTAATTAAAAAAAAAAACTATCAAACAATGTTCCATGGACACAGAAATAAATGCCTGCGAATAATTTACATATTTTACAGTTACATGACAGTCGAAATATTTATACGAAGTTACATTTTACAAACAGTAGGGAAGCGTATTAACATACGCTCAGTTAACACTGATTTACATTACATTGAAGAATTTAGAATACTTTGTTGATTGGAAGAAAGCACAACACATGTTTTTTGGTGACGAATTGAAGAAGGTATGCACGTGCAGTATACAATCGAATTACAACAGTCAAAAACAAACCTTACACAAAATCTAGACTTACACTCAAGATTCTGAAGCAACTTACATTATCCTGTCTCGTATTTTATGAAGCACAGTTAACCAAAAAACTTACAACTTTTAAAATGGGAATCAAATGACAATATTTATGAAAGGAAGGATATTATGATCATGCCTAGGTGGCTAAATGGAAATATTTCCTGGTGGAATAACTGTTACAAATAGAATATCACAATTGATGACGTAATTCCTAAACAACACTGGTATTACGTTAGAAAAATGCAATACAAATTTTACACCATCAGTTTTGGTGACATAAGCAAACATGATTAATTACATTAGTTTCACAAACATAACGTTGTCAGTATAAGACCTGCATTGTAATCACAAAGTATCAAACAAACATAAACAAGTTTATGTGACATAATCAGAACCTTTACAATTTTTACAATTACTTCAGACTGAGATGAATCTTAAAGACTTACAACCTGAAAGTATCATCTTCAGTTAAAACACAAAATGGAAAATTATACCTACTGCGTGTGGGCGGAAGATTACAGCACATCAATTATCAAGAAGTCTGCAAAACAGCTGCATCACAGCATATTGGACAAATCTATAAATATATAGAGCAAGATCATTTCCATATTTTACACAGAGGAGAGGAGATTAAAACGTCGTAAGAGTGCAAAAGACACAAATGCATTATGTCATCGATTTATTCATCAACAAGAACAACAGATTATGGTCTATTTAACACCAAGCAAGAGTAACACCATCATGCACTTACCCATACAGGAGAGACTTAACAGACCATTTCTTCATAGAGAAACAAGCAAGGAAATCGGACGTTAAGATTACATCCTAGTTATTAGTTGCTTACCTACAAAAGCAATTAAAAGCAATTAAAAGCAACTGTGAAACGGTTTCTGAACTATAAGAAGAACACCTCGGGATATTTACGCAATCCCTGAGCTTACAGATGAGGAAGAGTTATCAATTACGTCAGAAGACGTATTTTTTTAAAAAGTCGTCTACATTTTACAACAGTTACAAGTTCGCTACACGTGGAGAAAACTTACAAAAGATATTTAACTTATTATTATTAGCATCAAATAACCGAACATTCTTATAGCCAGATGACCAATGGAGCAAATAATAGGATTACAAGTAGGGAAAGGACGATCACACAAGAATCGTCACTCTAAGAACTGCAAGTGAGATTATAAAATGACCTATACTAAAATTAGCACCCTTATTATACGCCGAGGAAAATACCAATGGATGTCTCACAAGTGACATCCCGACGTATTAGAGATTTTAGAATGACAATTAATATATATTCTATTACAATATCAGTATTTACTACAGCAGATGACTGAAGGTTCATATTACATTTTAGAAAGATGACAAAATCAAATGATGCAATTTCTAGTGATAACAAATCAATTAGAACGAATGAACGAACATGATATGAACGAATTTCAATACTACAATAATTTACTAAAAACGCAAGCTGTACTTAAAAACAGAGTAAGAAGAGGAATCATTAATGGTGTAGGATATGTAGCAAATTCATTATTTGGTATTCTCGACCAGAGATTTGCTGACCAATATCAACAAGATATTGAGCTGATTAACCAAAACGAACAACACCTATTAAACTTAATTAAGAATCAAACAAGTATAATCGAAGCAGAGCATAACATTATTAAGAGAAACGAGAAAGTCATGAATCAACAATTGGAACTAATAAATGAACATATGAAAAGTGTGCAGACAGAGCTTACTGAAATCAAGGCAGACAGTGAGAATGCATCTTATGTCCTTATTTCTACCTTTGCAGCAGACAGAATTTTATCTAACTTAAAAAATATTCAATCAACTCTTATCAACATTCTCACTAACATGCACAATGGACATATAGACATGCATTTATTACCACCAAATCAGCTGGAGTGCCAACTAAATCATATTGCTAGACACTTACACGAACACCTGTCATTACCAGACATAAGGGATAATATAAGAGATATATATAAATTGTTACAGATACAAGCGAGAATTACAAGTGAGTATCTTATTATAGAAACTAGAATACCTTTACTGGATGATGACGTTTTTGAACTCGATAAGATCATCAGCATCCCACAATTACTTACAAACTCTAAAAACATGCTAAATATTATACCCTCATCGAAGTTTATGGCCATTAACATACACAAAGATTCATTTATTCCGCTGGATGAATCGGACATAAGGTTATGCAAACCATTGAATGATAATAAATTATTATGTCCCTTAAGCCATCCAATATATGATACACGTACAATTGACATATGTCGTATCAATATAATTACAAATAACGGTCTCAATTCTGATAAATATTGTAACTCGGAAGTACGCCGTTGTTATCACAAATGGATAAAATTGCATAAACATAACACCTGGCGGTTTTTCTGTTGCGAAGAATGCGCAGTACGCATTTTATGTCCAGACGGTATGGCGTCTAAACTGCTGAGCGGACAAGGTCTACTCACGCTCGCTAAAGGTTGTGTTATGAAAGGCGATAACTTTATGATTTACGCGAATAACGAGAATACAGACACAATGATTATCAACCAACGGCTGCTAACCCCAGAGATATCTCCCGTAAATACCGTTATTAATACCTCATATATGCACACCTTTCACACAGAAAACCATGATGATCAATTCCAAAGACTGCACGCGGACATACAAAATTTGAAAGCACAATGAGAGTTGCATCTTATTTCACACCACGATTTGCATCAATATATAATAATTTACATCGCTCTGATCATTGCCACTACACTCCTTATCATCTTCATCTGCCTGTGGGTAAGACATCGACGAGATCAACCTGGACAAAGGGACGTCGAGCTGCAAGAGGATAACGGCGAAATATCGTCGCCTGTGCCGACGTCGCCAAAACCAATGTGTAGTGCAGTGAAAAGTGCAAGTGTTTTGAGTACACATAATATGTCAACCTCGCCGATAGTGCAAGTGAAATTTGACACTAATAGGGACTTGGAAAACTAACTTACAATTAAGCATATTGTTACTAACAACCGTACTATAGTTGTTTTTTATTGCATGTACTGTTTTTATGTTTTAATTTTTAAATATTTTTTTACACTTTGGTCTAGCATTGATTTAAAATATTTGATCTTATTATTTTACAATCTAGTGCATTATTTTACATAATGTTTAGTATCATACTGTTTTGTATAGTTTGTGATACCTTTTATCCTTGTCGTTGTTCGGGTCGCCAATATGTACGAAGTACATCGTTGACCTACAATCAGGTCGACAACATCAGCACGACGCGACAAGTTACACTTAACATATAAGTATTTTTATAGTAATTAAATAGGGAGTGTACGTACAGCCGTGGGCTAATAAACATCTTACATCGCTTTCCGCCGTCTTACATTCATTTACATATCCGTCATCCCGCGGTTCCAGGCGTTACACTCCGTTGCAGCAGCTGAACCTGGCTCTGCAGCTAACAGGTTAAAAACCGTCGTCTTCAGGCACTGCGGTATTTTGGACGAGAAGATATCGCGTAGTTTCCCGAACGCTGCCCATCCGAGTTGGATTCTTCGGGCGACCTCTTTGTCAAAGTTGGACCGACCTAACTGGACAGTTTGTCCTAAGTATACGTAGTGGTCAACAACTTGGAGAGTATCGTTCCCAACAACTACCGGTACGGGTGCAACATGGACATTAGACATGATCTTCGTCTTGTCCATGTTCATTTTAAGACCCACCTGTTGGGAAACGCTACTGAGGTCGCTGAGCATCGTATTGAGGTCCTCCAGCGACTCTGCCATAATGACTATATCATCGGCAAAACGAAGGTGAGTGATGTATTCGCCATTGATGTCGATGCCGAATCCGTACCAGTCCAAGAGCTTGAAAACGTCCTCCAATGCGTTTGAGAACAGTTTCGGAGAAATAACGTCTCCCTGTCTCACACCTCGCTGCAATGGGATTGGTTTCGTGCTCTCTTCCTGTAGTCGGATCGACATGGTGGCGTTGCTGTACAAATACTTCAACACTTCGATGTACCTATAGTCAATGTGGCACCGCTGGAGGGACTGCAATACCGCCCAGGTCTCGATTGAATCGAAGGCTTTTTCGTAGTCCACAAACGCTAGACATAATGGCCGATTATACTCCTCGGTCTTCTGTATAATCTGGCGGAGCGTATGTATGTGGTCTACGGTGCTAAAGCCTTTTCGGAACCCAGCTTCGGGAGGCTGGAAGTCATCAAACCTGCGTTCGAGACGGTTCGTAATGACTCTCGAAAACAGCTTGTATACATGGCTCAGGAGTGAGATGGGTCTATAATTCTTCAATAAAGTGTTATCACCTTTTTTGAAGAAGAGAACCACCACACTCCCGTGCCATGCTTCTGGCGTAGTACCCTCGAGTAAGACGGAATTAAATAAATTCTGGAGGACTAAAAGTACCGGTTTTCCACCCGCTCTCAGAAGTTCTGTTGTGATTCCGTCTTCACCCGGCGCCTTGTTGTTCTTAAGCTGTTTGAGAGCCATTCTAATCTCGTACAAGCTGATGTCTGGGATGTCCTCAGTATAGTGTCGGGTTAGTTGGGCTCTGGTGTCCTGAGCTGTTCGGGCAGTGGGTTTTCGTGTCGAGGTGTACAACTGTCCGTAAAACCTCTCGAGCTCTCTCAATATCTCCGACTTTGATGAGATGACACTGCCGTCGTCGATCTTCAGCTTGGTCACTTGGCTTTGCCCAATAGACGAATTCTTTGCAAACACTTTAGAGCCTTGGTTGCGCTCAATTGCGTCCTTAATACATGCTGTATTATAGGAACGCAAGTCGTGTCGCATGGATTTCGAGATTCGTCTATTGAGTTCAGCATATTCCGACATATCAGCTGAAGATTGCAGTCTCATCTCAGTTCGGGTTTCCATTAACTTAATGGTTTGATTGGAGAGCTTCTGAGGCTTATTACGGCGTGGGGTCTTAAAGAACTTGGACCCCACTGCATGGACAGTTTGCACCAACCCATTGTTTAACTCGTCCGCAGTTTCGCATTCGGCTAGGCACTGGAAGCGATTGTGTAGTTCGAGTTGAAAGTCTTCGGGGTTTTGGATTTGGGCGGTTCCCGGACGGAGCGTGGACTTCATCAGACGGGACCTCTCAAGCTTGACATTGATATTCAATGTGCCTCTAACAATGCGGTGATCGCTACCGGTTTTCACCCTGCCGATCACGGAGACATCATCGAATATATGCTTGTTGGTCGTCATGATGAAGTCGATCTCATTTTTGGTTGAACCATCGGGGCTTATCCACGTCCACTTCCTGGATGGTCGCTTCTTGAAGAAGGAGTTCATCGCAAAGAGTCCCTCCTTCTCCATGAAGTCGACCAGCCGCTGGCCCATTTGGTTCCGCTGCCCGTACCAATATGACCCCACTTTCAACTCATCGCCATTCCGTGTGCCCACCTTCGCGTTGAAGTCCCCCATAACAACGGTGAAGTGTGTTTTGGAGGTATGTATGGCTTCTGCTATCTCCTCATACATAGCCTCTACTTCATCGTCAGGGTGTGCCGAGGTCGGCGCGTAAACCTGTATAACCTTCAACGAATACCGACTGGTTATTCTGAGTATAAGGTACGCTACCCTGCTCGACACACTATCGACCTTTATAACGTTGTTAATGAGGGACTTACTGACGAGAAACCCAACACCACCCTGAGATTTTCGGTCTCCTTCCCGGAAGAAGAGCAAGTTTCCGGAATCAAGGGTTATCGTATCCTGTCCCTCTCGTCGGATTTCAGATAATCCCAAGATATCCCAACGTAACTTGCTCAATTCTTCCTCCAGCTCGATAATCTTCTCGTCAGTCCTGAGCGTGCGGACATTATGTGTTGCCAGGGCCAAAGTTCGGTGGGGGGGTTATGGTTATGGCCAAAGTTATTTTTTTATACTTTCGTTTATTTTAAGTTTTTTTTTGTGTCGTTGAATAAATTTATTTTTCTTTTCTTTTCTTTTCTTTCTTTTCAATTCTGTACATTGAAGATATTTTGAAAAGTATGTTTGGAGGGCATTCTATAACCGATACCAAAGCCAAAAATGTATTTTTTTTATTTTTGTCTGTCTGTCTGTCTGTCTGTCTGTATCTCGGCTGAGCATCACGGCGAAACTACTGGATGGATTGAAACGAAACTTGGCATGATTTGAGTTAATACTCCGAGGTAGGACATAGGATACTTTTTATCCCGACATTCGGCACGGTTCCCTTGGGAGAGCGGACTAAAGTCAAAATGTGTAGTTGGTTATACGCTTGCTCCGATTTTAACAATTTTTCATTAAAATTATAATGAATATTTGTAAGGGAACACTCATAGACAGTTGTTAACAATGTTTGGAAATCGATCAGGTTAAGCAACGTTAGGTAAGGACATTAAATAGATGGGTGACCGTTTAACGCCATTTGAACTAAACGTCTCCGTGCTTTCGGAGGGCATGTACAAAGTGGGTCCAAGTTTTTAACCGACTTTAAAAAAGGAGGTTTTGTATTCTATGCGAATGTATTATTGAAAGTTTAGTTAACGTAAACACAGCGCGGGCGGAGCTGCGTGGGTCAGCTAGTTATTATTATAAGTTGCATAACATAATGTTGTCTTTTACTTAAGCGAATATTACACATTGAAATCAAACTACTTTTACGGATTATATCGCGGTTAAAAAACATCCAAATTTCAATAGAGAAGATGGTTGGGTGTTACCACCGGCTTGGGATCCTGTGATAAATATAATTAAATCCAATATCAAGCAAAGCACTGCACGGCCTCAAGATACTGTAAGCTCTTACTGCGTAAATCGGACCAACAATAATGACTCAGAAGATCTGAGGGTACACCGGCATGATTGTGACATAAGGAAGTTCAACATCTCAGTCCTCCCGTGACCATGGGTGCGGCAAAGCATTCGAAACGTCGGGATAGTAAAATCTAAAATAAACCGCGATATAATCCGTAAAAGTAGTTTGATTTCAAGTTGCATAACATATTGTTACACGAATTTGTATAACATCAAGAACAATTTATAACTTTATTTATTGAGATATTCAACAAATGAGTTATATACATGTGTTTGTATTGATACACTGAATAAGACCCTCAAAGATCGGACACGTGTTTTTTTACACCCTGTACAGCTGCTGGGCACCTTTACATTATGCATTTTATGTGTCTGAAAATATCGATGATCCGGAATCCAAAAGCCCGCGTAGTATCAGGCGTTCGGGTCGTGAACATTTTTTATTACGAGAAAAAAAAAATACTTTATTCGGGATTTATGCAACCGATACGGCACGCGGAAGCCATAACAATGTATTTATAGGAAAAATGTAAGTGAGCGGATCGTAAGTGTTCCTTTATTTTAGAAGTTCTTTAAGAAATCCCCGTTCACGTAGGTTATATTCTCAGTCATAAGGACCGGGTGCAGGCGTGCTCGCCATCTATTTTATCCGTAATTGAAACCTATAATGTATTAGTTCTACGTTTGGTAATGGATATTTGCCGGCAGTTTCGATAAAGCGGGTATTAAACCTATATTGCGGTACTAACTACGCGCGCTACGTGAGGTAGATAAATGCTGCCATCAAATTTCCGGGGTTTAATAAGTAAACCTTTGAATAGGACTAGTATAAAATGAGAAGGTATTCTAGTATAAAATGAGAAGGTATTCTAACTTAAGGTATAGATGTTATACTCAAAATAGACGATGTGCGCGATGTGATGCATGTATACCTAATATCAGCTTAACACGTAAAGCGCAACAAACTTTTCACGTAAAGCGCAACAAACTATTTTAGCGATAATTATCCAGTCCTTGACTCCAAGATATTCCATCACTAGTAGTACCTCGTGGGTACGATCCGGAGATATCGCACAAGTTTCAGAGGTTAGAAAGAGAATTATCCCTTCAGCAACCACCCCGCCTCAGCCGAGCGACAGCCACCTCATTCTTGTCCGTGCGATCACGGCGTTCGCACGAGTTCAAATACAAGGGATCTTTGAAATCATGAAAAATCGAAAATAAAGAAGACATACAATTAAAAGTGGAACATTGTTCGTGTCGCTGTTAACGAAGATGTATACTCTCGAGCTAAAGTGTACCCTTTGAATTCATTGGGAATCACTACTGTTTAATCCGTAGAATTCTACGGATATTATTGTGCCTAAATATCATTCTGCCTGCCTGCTGCTGCTGTACCTGCGAAGATTTATACGCTCGAGCTGAGTTTGTGTACCCTTTGCATTCATTGGGAAGCACTAATTTTTATTATCCGTTGTATTCTTCGGATATTATTTGGCCTAATTATCACAATGTCCTAAAACGACAGTTGCATTCATTGGAAATCATACAGCTTATCTGTTGTATTCTTCAGATATTGCATTTTTTTCTTGGCCTAACTACCCGTATTATTTACTACTACAGGTGAGTTCGTCTATTTTTATAAAAAAGCGAATAAATATTCGCTGTTGTTGTACCTTCAATTATGATCGAAAGAAAAATTCTAAATCTATGCATAGATACCTAATGGTAATCATCAGTCAAATGCAAGCTTCGCGTGGTATCGGAATTTGTGCTCGAAGGTGCGGAGGCAACAAATCACGGTTACAAATGTTGCCACAGAATAGTCCCCGATCAGTTTTGTTGGTGTGGTGGAAGGAATCTCTAACGAAGTTGATTGACTTAGTTTTATGAATCTTCATTACTCAATTTGTAATAGCTACTCTGAACCTGAAGTTTGGCACCATGCTGATCGATAGTTATAAGGCTATTAGTAAAGCTTAATTGGCTTCATGAAAGGTGGACAAGCCTATTAAATATATAAAAAAAAAATTATATGCCGGATAATATCCGTACTCTAAACGAAGGGGCCACTCTTGGCTTATTCTCACTATGCCGAAACTGATACCTGTCAGTCGGTTATCATTCTACTGATCGATCAAACCTTGACAGATCCTTTTAAGTTTGTAAAACAGATTTCTTTTTTTTTAGAACAAGTAGGTAGGCGATGTTGTTGAAAAAAAGAAAAATTGCCCACATTTCATACTTATTGGATATTTAAACGGGAAAGGCTCCGAAAAACTATTTTTCGATTCTAGCACCAGCGCGATGACCGACAAAGTCACACACTACACACTACAAAGTCAGTGGTCTTAAACCAGTGATGTTTTTAATGTGCACTCTAACCGCCACCAGCGTGGCGTCGAGGACTGTCATCATCGCCTCCGCTGGACTGATTGCCGACCGTGTCCGCCACGAGTCCAAGCGTCGCAACAATTCAATGAACCTCTCAGTTTCATCATTAATTACCAGTATAATGTTTGATTCAAAAACATCTAGTAAAGTAAGTTTTATGCTGGGTCCATACTTTTGCTTGATTTGGTGCGCAACAGATATTCTAAATATATACTATATATATATATATACTATATATATAATTATTAATTTCATTACGACTTATAACTATTAGCAGCCGAAAGACGTCCACTGCTGAACAAAGGCCTCCCCCTTAGAAGGGAGGGGTTGCCATAATCCCCACGCTTGGCTTGGCTTGGCTTGGGGATTTGGGGAATGTTGTTATAACTATTAACTACAATTAGTATGTAATTGTACTATGTCGCTTTAGCAAGATATATACTAAGCTCCTGCTTATATGAATGATAACTGTGATATCATTATGACGTTGACACATAGTTTACGTTTACTTTAGTCGTTAATTTGATATCAAGATAAATATTTTCATCAGATTTTCACATTTCTAACGAGTAGCGTGCTCCTCTGTACTCAAACTCTAAAGTTGGAGCGTAGCAAGTGGTTCGTAAATACAGTGTGCTAAAAGTAATGGTAATCCATTGTTATATTGATTTAGTCTCTGGAGACAAAAAAAAAAAAAAGTGACCTTCGTGTGTATACCTAATACCACTGCCTTTTCTTATTCACATAGAATAAGTAGAGTTTATTACCCTAGCTAATATTGGGATAGGCTAACATTTGGAATTGGGGTGCACATATTAACAAATTCATATTTGCATCATATATATATTCATTCTTTATTATATTATTGAGGCTGATATAATAATAATAGGATAAATGCAGACACGGAACGAGAGATCGTGTGTAAAAAATAATTATGTATACATAATTAATATATATATTTATGTCTAATACAATTAAAACAATAATATTAAACCAAAAAATATTGTGAATATTCGACTTAATTAAGGGGGTACCCTCATATTGCATTGCAGCTCGAGTCAACTCGTGCGCGGGTGCTGCTTGGGGGGACTGGTCCGACTTCTATCCATTTGGCCTTTTAGTTTGTCTTAATTTATTGTTTTCTTCTTTTCTCCCTTGCTTTATGTTTCGAATGGCAGGACACAATATCGCTAATGTCGATTCATTTGTAACAAAACAATGTTTAAAAAAAAAAGTGAAAAAATGACAAGCCCGCTGAGTTTCTTGCCGGATCTTCTCAGTTGAGGCCGCGTTGTGATCCGGTGGTAGCTTCTAAAAAATGACGATTCAAAAGTGCTAGCGTTAAGCCTATTTGAAATAAAGATTTTTGAGTTTGAGTTTGAGTTTATTAAAAAAAAAAAAAAACCTAATGCAAGGGTAAGAAACTAAAAATGTATTTTTTTCCAAGACTATTCTTTAGCGATACGGATCGAAATGAGGCATGTATTAAAATTTAATCTTTATGAAAGGGGAAAGATTTACCTAGCCATATTCATGATCCTCAAAGTGAGTTGGAGATGGAGATTATACAAAGAAAAGGTGAGCAAGCGTCATAACCACTACCAAAATTACTACAAAAGGCGGTTTTTATTAAAAATTGACCTCAAAGAGGCCTTTATTTTATTTTCTATTTATGAATCTTATTGTAGCCTCCGTAGCGCAGCGGTAAACCGCTTGCTTTGTAAACCGGAGGTCGCGGGTTGAAATCCCGTGGAGTGGAACCACTTTGTGGAGTTGTTCCTTGCTGGCTATGACAATGCAGGCAAGATGATTCATGCGTCGCATAGGCATGTAAAAAGTCAGTCCTGCGCCAGACCTCACCCCAGTCGTGTCGATCTTCCGTCTTAACGAATTGTGAGAGTAAAGGAAGATAGAGTGCACTTGTTTCTACGCAAGCACTTGTGCACTATAATATCTCTCGTGTAGTAGGCTGATTTGATGAAAGATCGGCCGCTGTGGTCCTATCAGCCAGGGGGACATTTATTTATTTATTTTATCATTTATGTACATACAATAACAATAAAAGATAGAAGGAATAAAGGCAAGATACTATTCTCAATACAAAGGCACAGCTGATTTCTAAAGAAAGTTATTCCAGCAGGCCTTACATTATTATTATTATAGACATTATTATGAGTCACAATTGTAATATTTTTGCTTGTGTTCCGTTCCTATTACAAAAATATTGCAACCTTTTGTATATTGTCTGCAGTCTTAGGGTTTTTTCTTTTTATACTCTGCCGGGCAGAGTATGTTATTCCATGACACTAAATGTCATGGAAAAATCTTCCAATGCTGTGATTATTTTATAAACGCTAATAAACCTTTATTAACCTGTAGATAACGTGATTAGGAGTTATCCTATTATAGCTGTCTTAACCTGGTATCACACTTTACATCTCTCGAGACAATACAGTAATTTCCTTCGAATAAATATCTTCTTTCTTCCTCAAAATCCAACGCATTCAAGTAGTGAATGCATTGGATTCACTACATCAACATGTTTCCCTAGCAGGATGTTTGTTAGTCTGGTACATTTTCGTAGACAACACATACAGCAATCAGCTTTTGAAGTTATTCTCTCCTAATTCACCCATTACTGGTAACATAAGTCTAGTTTCAAACAAACAACATTGATTTGATGATGACAATTACGTTATTTCTTTAACAAGTTCTGGACTAGATTGTTTTTTGAATATTGTATGGTTATTTACAACCAGCTATTTCTTTGATATCTACAAATAAAATTGGTAATATTATTAGAAGCAAAAACGGTTATTTCAAGGAACCTGTAAATTGAAACCAATCTTTCCTCGCTATGTTCTACATTGCATAGGATCTAATTACTAGATTACTTAGTCACAATAACTTTAGTTACTTAAAAAACATTACATAAAGTTACTGATTTTATTAGTTTAGAAAATATTATTCAAACCAAAAAATTACATATTTACCTTTAATTCTCTGCCTAAAGAGTAAACAAAATATGCAAATAATTGCCATTAACTAAACTATTAGAATTTACCAAATGTGTTGTAAGGTTTACACAGACTAAAAACCTTAGGTACGGAATTTGTAGATGTTAACCCATTTTAAATCTGCATCAATTCATTCAAAGACCTATTGATTTCCCACTTGTCTGGTAACAACATTAACTTTTCAGTTTTATTCTCCATGACATGGCTCACATCTTGACACCCTGTCCGCTGCCCGATGTGTGGTGGGTTCGATTCCCACCTTATCTGGGTGTAGTTTGTCTGTTCGGGTTGATATATTTTGCAGGAAGGAAAGGTATTTAAGGTATAAGTACCTATTGATATCGTTTGTCTGGTTGTCGTGGTGCAGGCTCTGCCTAATTTGGGGACGAATGCCCGCGTGTGGATTGTCCCAAATATGGTATATTATTTGCTATACAGCAAACAAAATAAATGGTATATTATTATAAGTATATGTCTTCTCAAGCCATGGGACGATGTATAAAAGAGATATTATTTAACAACACAATCGATAATTCTATCTTATTACTTACAATACGAGACGAGCCCTGGCTTCAACAGCTGTCCAGAACGCCTTTATTATTAAAACTATTAGAAAATTGGTCGCAAGATGGTCTGCACGATTAGTAGGCTATGACTATGCTATTTGGGATTACATGTTCAATAATGTTAATGTAAAATTTTAAATCATTGTATATTAAATAAGTTTAATTCATCAAATAATATGTATAAAAACATAATTACTTATATCAAATTAATTAATACGTACCTACGTGTTTATGTATTCTGCAAAAAATTGCAAAATATATTTGGCTTTATTATAACTAATAGTTTAAGCAACAAGTTAAGTTAACTTTGTTTTATTCTCGAATCTCTTTAATTGCAACATTGATTTTGTATCTCTAAACATCTACTACTAGTGATGGAATATCTTGGAGTCAAGGACTGGATAATTGAATGATCAAACGAACTTACCCTAAGTGAAGTTCGATCTTAATTATCCAGTCCTTGACGAGAAGATATAAGGTCCCTCCCTACCCATTAATGACCCTGTTAAATCAATGTTGCAGCTGTATTTCATTTTACTCTAAAGATAATGAGGTGGCTGTCGCTCGGCTGAGGCGGGGTGGTTGCTGAAGGGATAATTCTCTTTCTAACCTCTGAAACTTGTGCGATATCTCCGGATCGTACCCACGAGGTACTACTAGTGATGGAATATCTTCTCGTCAAGGACTGGATAATTAAGATCGAACTTCACTTAGGGTAAGTTCGTTTGATCATTCAATTAACGACACATTCGGTCAGTACGAAAAGTGAAAATTGGAAACAAGTTCTATTCGTTCGAAACTCGAAACATCGATGTCTATCGATTAAAATTGGTTTTAATTAGCATTGTGAGGTGAATATATTGCTAATATCTTTCAACATTTTTGATTTCAAATTAATTATTTTGGGAAGACAATACCTAACTGGCCGGTGACATTCAAAAAACAACAAATGTCTAAGATTTAAACAAAAACAATTAACTTGTTCGTTCAGTTCTAGCAATGGAAAGCAGCCGCGCGTGTATTAAATTTTCCTTATTCCGATATTTTTTCTTTATTTTCCTCAGTATTTTTTTAAGATCTCATCGCAAAAGATTATCGCTAGTATAAGATCAGCGGCACATATAATAACAAAGGTTTTGAGTGATATTAAAAAACTCGCCGCACGGTACACAATGTGATGAAAGCGTGTGTTTCCCCGCTTTATCGTCGACTGTATGGGAGTTTTATCGTAACCTTAGGCCGCGGTTTCATTATTGGAGCACAGCGAATAAAATAAATAATTGAACTGTTTATCACTACATAGTATAAAACAAAGTCGTTCCCGCTGTCTGTCTGTCCCTATGTACGCTTAGATCTTTAAAACTACGGATTTTGATGCGGTTTTTCTTAATAGATAGAGTGAATCAAGAGGAAGGTTTGTATATATAGTACCATATTTTTTTTTTACTCCCTATAAGCCAGTGCTTGACTGCACTCCCACCTGATGGAAAGCGGCAACGCAATCTAGGATGGTAAAGCACGCTGGCTTATTAAAAGCCTATTCACTCTAGGTTTGAAGACACCCAGATTATAATCGGGCGGAAAAACTGATTCAGGCAAACTGTTCCAGTCCTTAGCTGTCCTTATTATGAATGACGATGCAAATCGCTTAGTTCGGACTGAAGGCACGTTTACCACATAAGGGTGTGTGCGCACCGTGCGTCTCGTTGTCCGATGATGGAAGGGGGATGGTGGAATCAAGTCATGTAATTCCTGCGCACACTCTCCAAAATGCATCCTGTAGAATACCGAGAGGCTGGCTACTCTGCGCCTGTGCTCCAGGCTTTGTAAATTGGTCTCTACTAACCCAGAGTTACCAATAATCCTCTTAGCGCGCCTCTCCACTGAGTCCAAAGCTGAAGGATGGCATTTCGCAGCACCAGCCCATATGTGACTACAGTACTCCACACACGATCGGACTTGCGCTTTATATAACATCAAAAGTACCGATAGACCTTTGCAAGGACACCTAGCTTCCTTGCAGCTACCTTGGCCTTGCACTCAATGAACCGCCCAAAGTTGAGGTTTGAGGAAATTTCAACTCCCAACAACTGAAGGCGGTCGGTGTATTCCAAGGATACATTCTGAAAAGTAGGAGCCGAGGTGAAAAGACTCCGTTTGGCGGTGAAAAGACACGCTTGTGTTTTAGCGGCGTTGAATCGCACAAGGTTGGCATCACGTCATTCGGAGACCGCCTGAAGTGTGCGATTAGCACGCTCTACCATCGCTACTCTTTCGGACTGGATCACATCCTTACTGGCCCGAGCACTCGGCATGTAGCTCTCCACAGCAGTGCTTTCATATGCATACCCATAGATACCGGACATTAACAGGTCATTGATATGCAGCAAGAAGAGGGTTGCGGAGAGAATGGACCCCTGAGGAACACCGGCATTAGTCGTCATCGACTCCGATGAGCAACCCTCGACAACAACTCGAAGAGACCGATCACTCAGGAAGTCCTTTATCCAGCCGATCAGACCAGGGGATATCCCGTATGCTGGAAGCTTGCTCAAAAGGCTAGCGTGCCAAACCCTATCGAAGGCCTTCGAGACGTCCAGGGAAACGGCGAGCGATTCCCTGGTATAGTAGAGAAATACTGATAATTTTAGAGGTTTCTAATGTGATGTCGTAAATACACACATTTTCTTACGCTTACATTGCAATCTCTCGCTGAACCCTACGAGATAGATCAAAATAATGTACCACAATACTGTACACCTTAAAAAAGTCTACAAAAAAGTCTGTGATGGTATATATTTATCTCTTAGGATAACCCACCATAACCATTTTATATCTTTTACTTTTTATGAGAATTAATGGCTTATTTACGAAGCGATTTTAAGCAATACAGCATTAATCCTTATCCAATGAAGTATAAATATATTTTTTACCACCCGCGCGAAGCCGGGGCGGGCCGCTAGTTTAAAATAAAAACAACAAACAACATCTAACACGTAATCTTAACTTAATATTAATTAAAATAAAAGATTATTCAAGATTACATTAATGTGCATCCTCCATAAGGCAGCAAACGATTTGATGTTCAGAAAAATGATACAATGTGATATTCAATTAACGTAATTTTATTTAAAAAAAGTATTTTAGCTGGGCCAGGGCTGCCTCGCTTCTGTAGCGCATCTGAGATGTTCGCGGATACACATGTAGTTTGCTTCTACGCTTGCACAAGAGGCATGCGTCCCTGGTGAGCATTAGTTTATTAATTAATAACACGAGAAAATTGTGCCTGTGTCAGAGTAATAATATGCCGAAAAGGGACAAACGTGGTTCCCATCTCCCCAGTTGCTTTAACGGCTTAACTTTAAAGTAATCGGCGTGTATTGTCCTGACCACTGAGGTGTTGCTCGTCATCGAATCCACGATCTCTGGATCAAGCTTCCGGCTTATACTTGGCCACGGATGTTGCCGTTTAATATTTCGGCAGACAGCGGACGGAACGGAACGGCCACAGTGGGCCGAAATTCGGCTTTCATAGACATTTTCGTTTAATTTTTTAAGTGTCACTTTTTTTGCTTGGATATGCTTTGGAAGACTAATAATATACTTAAAAATACAAAATCAACTGAATGTGACTGCAAACGACTCCTATAGAAATTATTTTAGAAAAAAATGTATGGAGTTGTCATTAAAATCGGCGATAACTCAGCTGTCCCATAATTGCGCATTATTTCCTCTTAGGTTATTTTTCTATGATTTATTTAAAATTTTCTGACATACTTTTTGACGCGCGCAGTGGTGCGCTTTATTTTTAAAAAATCGGTGATTTTTTAATTTTTTTTTTAAATTTAGTGTTTTTATGTACAACAGAATATAATGCTATATCCCATAGCTAAACAAGCCAAATAATAATTCACAAATTAGAGACTAAAATTCTAACTCAGCTGTCCCATAATTGCGCATTATTTCCTCTTAGGTTATTTTTCTATGACTTATTTCTGATATACTTACTTGAGTATGTAATGAATATGGATTAACTAATTAATACCTGGCTACTTATTTCACCTTAAACATAAACTATAAATAAATTTATAATAATAATAATAATAATAATAATTTATTTAATGCCACAAATAGTTTAAAATAAGTTGTAAGTACAAAAACTTATCAGCGCTACGATAATACAATGTCGGCACAGGATACTGACGAAGCCCAAACTAGACAAAAAGCCTGTATCTTGGGATTCTGGGGTACGAAGTTATACAGTTTAATTAAAAGTGTGTACTAGGAACTGCAGGATTGTAGGCTGAGACTAAATTATGCAAAGAAAATAAGTACAAAAAAAATAAAAAATAATAATAACTTAATAAAGAATACTTAACAAAAAAATAAAATAAAAAGTAGGTACATATAACACAAGATCTTAATTCATTCAAGGTTATCTATCAGTTGTGGTGTATGTGTGCGGTTGTGTGTGTGTGTGTGTGTGTGTGTGTGTGTATGTGTGTGTGTGTATGTGTGCGTGTGTGTGTGTGTGTATTTGCAGCTACTTAAATAAGATTTTCTGTATCACTGTATGAAAGTTCGTACAGCCATGACTTAACTATATTTTTGCAAGTATAATTGTTACAATTTTTTATCGGGACTAGTTTACATACCTTATTGTATGTGTACGGTAAAGAAAACCGTGGACAGCGCCGAGCAATTTCTGATCTAACACGTGGGAGCGGGATACTGTAGGTTCGTTTGAGTATAAGATTAGAGTAGTCAGGACGTAATTTGACCGTTTTATGGGTTTTAGCAACAGCATATAATACAAATAGCTGGCGAACACGGAGGACTTTAAATTCGTTGTACAATTTATCTGTAGAGAATCGGAAAGGTTTTCTTAAAGTGACCTTGATGAGGGCGCAATTTAATGGAAATATACTCATATTCTCAGGCTAATTAGGTAATATTTCTGCGCAATTAATGAAATAATTACTTAATGGGTTCCTGCATTGTATTAATAATCTTTTCTAAGAAAATATTTTTAAATATTTATATATTTAAGTAGGTTAAGCCTTAACGACCTATTTATGGCAAGAAAAAATTGAGGATCGCTAGTTAGTTAATTAATTACACATTACTCCTTCACCGTATATAAAAAAAGCTCAAGTAAAATATTGAACTAGTTTGCTTTACGCATTGAAAGAACAACAATCATTACTATTTTAAAATGGAAAGTATCGTAACTAACCTAGACTTGTTTGTTATTTTACAAAGTTCAGAGAAAACGAGTGATTACAAATTTTTATTTGAAACTGTGTTATCTAGAATCAGTTTCAATTTAAATGAAGAAGATAAAATTACTTTACGAGAATTTTGTCGAAGATTTGCAAACGCAGTAGCAAGGCGTTTGAAATCCTGTCACAAGAAAATAGAGTCTTTTAAACGGGATTATGGCAGTTGGCTTACAGCTGATGTTGACTGGCCTAGCTATATTAAAGAAAACGTTCCAGAACCTCATGCGTCATCGGCGGAAGTGCAAGAAAGTGCTAGTTCCTCTACAGTCGCGTCATCGATGGAAGTGCAAGAAAGTGTTAGTACCTCTTCATCGACAGTTGGGACTATGACCAAAAGAAAATACGTTTCTCGAGTACCTTTTAATGACTTGGGATCTAAACAGAAGAAAAGACGGAGTTCTGAACATGTGCATAGCGAAACAAGTGAACTTATACATACAGCTATATCAAAAATGAAAGGAACTGGCCAAGAAAATCTTGCTTTTGTGATACAACATCTACTTAAGCACCCAGAAGCTGTCGATAAAGTTCAAAATATCATTAAAAACCCATCCAACACACTGAGCACGACATTTACACCTGAGAAGGCACTTGGTTTACTACTGTCTCTTCGCCTATCAAAGTGGCAATATATAACATTGAGAGAGTCAGTTATGCGAGAGGGTTTCAGGAATATGTATCCATCCTATTACCGCGTACGAAAAGAAAAACTTGAGTGCTATCCACCTGAACCAAAAAATGTTATTACAATTACAGATGTTTCTGCTAGAATTACTCTGCAAGCTCTTTTAGACTTAACATCGAAAAGAATTTTGAAAACTCTACCTGAAAGTGTACAAAACAAACAACTGGAGTTAATCAGCAAATGGGGTTTCGATGGTGCATCAAGCCAGAATCGATATAAACAGAAAATGGACACTGCACTCGATGCCGATGACTCCAGCATATTCATGACGTCATTGGCACCATTGAAGATGACCTGTGAAGGGGAGACAGTGTGGGAGAATCCGAAACCTTGTTCGGTAGCATTTTGCCGTCCCGTGCAGTTTACTTTTGGTAAAGAAAGCGAAGAAGTAGTGAAGGAAGAAGAAAGAAGAATAAAAAACGAAATTGAAGCCCTCATACCATCTGTGTGCAATAGTAATACAATTGATCACAAGCTTATGCTGACAATGGTTGACGGTAAAACATGTACATACCTTTCCGAAGCGAAATCCTCAGCAACATGCTATCTGTGTTTAACAAAACCATCTCAGATGAACAATTTGGCAGAAGTTAAAGAAAAGCCAATATCGCAGAATATGATGAGACTTGGACTTTCTTCACTCCACGCGCGCATAAATATGATGGAATGTCTTTTGCATATCGCATATAGATTGGACTTCAAGACATGGGCTGCTAGAGGTGCTGACAAAGAAGTAATGAAGCGAAGGCAGGAGGCGATTCAAGCCCGATTTAAGGATGAACTTGGTCTGCTGATTGATGTTGTGAAACAAGGCCACGGAACCACAAACGATGGCAACACAGCCAGAAGATTTTTTGAATACCCGGAAAAAACTTCTGCAATAATTGGACTGGATGAAGAGTTAATCCGCAGATTTGCTATAATTTTACAGGCCATAACATCAGGAGAACATATAAATGTAGAAAAGTTCAAGGAATATACATCACAGACTGCTGAGAGGTTTGTGGCATTATATGGTTGGTATAATATGCCTGTCACTGTGCACAAAATATTAATTCATGGAGCAGAAATAATTGCTCATAATGCAATCGTGCCGATCGGCAGTTTATCTGAAGAAGCATCGGAAGCTCGTAATAAAGATTTTAGAAGGTTCAGAGAACACCATTCTCGTAAAAGGAGCAGAGAATGTTCGAACGAGGATATATTTTTCTTCAGATCCATTTATATCAATAACAAGGCCCACTATGGATGCAAACAAGAAAAAAACATACTTTAACGAAGTATGGGATCTGTTAAACCTGCAAGAAAGTGACCATGGTGAAATCGAGTTCTGTGATGTCGCTCAATTCAGTCCTGAATCTGACTCTAATTCAGACTCTTGTGACAGTATTGACAGTGACTCGGAATAGATTATTTTAGTTTAAGGATTATATTATTTACTTGATTTATTTTCATGTTTATAATTATTTAATTAATCTTTATTGAAATCTTTGAAAATTCTACACGAATAATTGAATATATGTATGTACTTGCATAATCATGGAATTATTTCCGAAATATTTATTTGTAATACATTTGTATTGAATTGAATAATAATTAAGGGCCTTTGGTATTAATGTTTCAAGATTCATTCATGTTTTAGTTCATTTTATATTATAGACAACATATTTATAAAATTTTTAAATAAATCATAGAAAAATAACCTAAGAGGAAATAATGCGCAATTATGGGACAGCTGAGTTATCGCCGATTTTAATGACAACTCCATACATTTTTTTCTAAAATAAATTCTATAGGAGTCGTTTGCAGTCACATTCAGTTGATTTTGTATTTTTAAGTATATTATTAGTCTTCCAAAGCATATCCAAGCAAAAAAAGTAACACTTAAAAAATTAAACGAAAATGTCTATGAAAGCCGAATTTCGGCCCACTGTGGCGGCGCCGCGGCGGTGGCACGCGGCACGACACGCTAGCAGGCCGGCGCGATTACGTCAAACTGCGGGCGTGATGACTCCGCTATCACCACGTCGGTTAACTCATCGAACTCGGTGCGATGTAGAGCGATTCAGACGTGGAAGCTTAATCACGTATCAAAAACTTATCTATTTTAAATCTTCAATATCGCTACGGTTATCGCTCCGCCGCGGTGCCGGTCTCCTTCTACCAGTACCAAAACCGTAGCTTTAATGGTAACGGAAGGAAATATTCGAGGAAGTAACGGGTAATACCTACTGTTGTAATGGCTCACATTATTGTTCTTCCGTGACCATTCTTAATCAAGGAAGTTTAAAAAGAAAATAACGTATTGTTTTTGTCCGCTTTTATAATAAGAAATATGAATAAGCTTATGCTATTTTGTCTGAAATGTTTATCCACGTTATTTTCTGGTCTTCTTCTTCATTTTGTGTCGACATAAACGGTTATTGAAGTGGCGAAAAGTTGTAAAGCTTGTTCACTGAAACATATGGTTAGTTAAGAGTAAAGAAACGAATTTGATTTTAAAGAAATAGAAGCCAAAGCGACTTTGGAATAGAGAAGCAAAAAGTCAACCCACTCTCAGTTAGGGCTGTTATGAATGTTGTTATATTAAATGAATCTATTTAAATTCCTGCAAATATAGTTCTTAATATACCACTTTATAAAGTATCTCCTATTATATACTTAAAAAATTAAAGAGTGTGTGTGTTCTTTATGATTTGTTTGCGGTTTAATTGATTTACATCTAACTGTAATGATATTCAAACCTCTTCAAACCACTGGAGATTTAACTTTCGGGTAATAAAACGAAGACCAAAATTTGAGCCCGTAAACACGATAAACTTTATTATTTCAATTTAGCAGCCATCTAAGTTTTTGCCTCGGGGGAAGATCTGGCACATACCTACAGGTCATCATAAACTACATTGAGATGTTTTGTTGTCAGTCAAAATACGTTTTTTTTATAGACAACCAAGGTGGCAAGCAAGCATGCGACCCGCCTGATGGTAAGCAGTCACCGCAGCCTATAGACGCTAGCATCACCAGAAGAATCACTAGCGCGTTAAGTCTTTGCGTTCGGTAATTTCACCAGCTACAGTGCCCTTCACGCCGGAACACAGCAATGCTTACACACTGCTGCTTGGCGGCAGAATATCTGACACTGCGGTGGTATCTACCTGGACGATTCCTTACAAAAGGAACCTACCAACTAGTAAAACGTAAATTTAAAACATCCCCAGCAGAAGAAAACGAACTCTTAATAAATATATCAATTTGATTAAACCAAAGTTTGATTTAGACATACCGACGATACCAGTCTTTAGATTTTTTTTAAAATCAAACCCGTTTCGTTTGAGAAGTACGATGCCACAAACATACAGACAGCATAATTGCCATTCCATTTATATGTCGGAATTAAAAACTATTTGCTTCATATTTTAAAATACCATATATATGTAACTTTTGCTTGCCTTTCCAACTTTCTTCAGATAGGAATCGTTATGAGCGGTAAAAATATTAACCTAATACAATTTGAGTCTTAGATTTAGCTGCTATAATTATATGTGAGCTATCCAAAAAAACGGAGCTATCTTGGTTGTATATAGGCTTCAGCCTCACCGCAAATTTAGTTGCAAGAGGTTAGTTGATCGCTTAGACGACTCATCGTAGGTGAACCAGCATTGCAGGTAGGTAATGTGCGCGACGCCACCATTCGCGTAGTAGAATGCTTGGCGCCTCGATAGTAGCCTCGGACCATTCAGCTAGTCTCCTAGCTAACTTTCAAGCGTGCCACTTGCAGTCAGGCCAAAGAGTTATACTTTAGAAATTATAGATACGGAAAAAGTCATGCAAAATACGTCTAGCATAGAATCGTCAAAGAACTTTCAAAGAAGTTATAAAACCGAAACAGAACTTTTCATACAGCTTTTTATGTGAAATTTATAAGTGTCATTTTGTGTGGCGTAAGTATAAAAAGTGCTGAATAATTTCCATAATATTGACCTTAATCCCCAACCCTGTGAGCGTCCAAAGTTCACTCTAGATTAATGATGGATTAGCCAAATTACAGCACCCATGTCAAAGTCGAAGTTATCAGTTTAGGAGAGGTCACATCCGGGATGCCCGCTGAAAACTGAAGAACTCTACGGGGAAAACACCTCACATCTTAGCCATTTAACGTTACCTCCGAGTAATGTTGTGTTCTTATTGCGGTAATGTTACTAATACTCCATGAGGATTTTTTTATTGTTATCCCGCCTGATGGTAGCGGTGATGCAATCTGGGATGATGAAGCACACTAGTTTATTAAAAGCGTATACACTATAGTCCTACCACTTAAAACACCCACACTATAATCGGATGGGAAAAACAACACGTCCACTGCTGAACATAAACTATTTTTAAAAAAATAAAAACCGACTTCAAAGTAAATTATCTAAAAAGCATAAAATAACGAAAATATATTGAAGTCGGTGCTAGACTAGCACGAGCTGACACCGACTTCAATATATTTTCGTTATTTTATGCTTTTTAGATAATTTACTTTGAAGTCGGTTTTTATTTTTTTAAAAATAGTTTATTTAATACTTTTTAGTGACTTTTATTTTAACAAAATAGGTGTCAGTAGTTTCACGCAACTGGAACTTCTACGTTACAGTAACTTACTGAAAACATAAAAAGTTTATATCTCTTAAATTACTGGACCGATTTTGATGAAACTTGTACTCTACCCTAAGTTGAAAAATACTCTAACTATTGCAAAAAGAATTTTCGAAATCGGACTTGTAGTTTCTGAGAAATCCGCGGACAAACCTACATACATACATACATACATACATACATACATACATACACTCATGAAATTTGGTAAATTTGTTTAGAAGCCCACATAGACTAACATATATTAATATTACGCATTTTTATTAATATTACATACATACGCGTCGAATAGAGAACCTTCTTTTTGAAGCCGGTTAAAAAAGCCGTGGAGTCACCGCCGTACTTTATGGACGTCCGAGGTCCTACACCCCGAACGTCGTCCCCAACTTTGAAGAGATTATGTACTGATACACATAACCATTGTCACCAGCCGGAAGACGTCCACTGCTGAACATAGGCCTCCCCCTTGAAACGCCACAATGAACGACAATTGGCGATTTGCATCCATCGGTTACCTGCGACGCGCACAATGTCGTCTGTCCACCTAGTGGGAGGCCTGCCTACGCTGCGTCTTCTGGTTCGTGGTCGCCACTCAAAAACCTTTCTTCCCCAACGGTTATCGGTTCTTCGAGCGATGTGGCCTGCCCATTGCTAGTTCAACTTGCAGATTCTGAGAGCTATGTCGGTGACCTTGGTTCTTCGACGAATCTCCACATTTCAGATTCTGTGGTGAAAAGAAACTCCGAGCATAGCTCTCTCCATGGCTCGTTGTGTGACTCTTAGCTTATTTAAAAAGCCAGCAGTTAGAGACCACGTCTCAGTACCACACACAAACACATAAATATCATTTTAAATATAGACACATTTTACTTAGTGTCGAGACAGGTGAGACGTTCGCCTGGAGGAAAGCGCCACGCCTATAAACAGCTGTACTGCACTAACGCTCGTCATTCGAGATATTAGTTATTAAGTAAAACTCATGAGCTTGGTAATTACATTAGTTACAGTGTATCAGTTACATCAGAACACAGCCATGTTTATAATACTTGATTTTTGATTGAAGTGCACCATCAACTGCCCATTACGTTTCTCTCTCTCATTTTCTAGTTAGGTTAATAATGCCAGCCCTTGTTAATGTCCCACTGCTGGGCACGGGCCTCCATTCAAGATGAAGGGGCTTAGGCCATAGTCCACCACGCTGGCCAAGTGCTGGTTGGCGGACTTCACACGTCATTCGAAAGCTAGTTAGGCTTTCTCAGACATGCAGGTTTCCTCACGATGTTTTTCTTCACCGAAAGCTAGTAACAATCGCACAAAGACGATTCGCACATGATTCATTAAAGAAATCAGAGGTGCAAGCCGGGGATCGAACCTGCGCACCTTATTTCCAAGGCAAGCGCTCGCCCACTGAGCTATTACAGCTAGTTAAGTTGCCTGGAAGAGATTGCTTTTTAGCGATAAAGCCGCCTTTGTATTCTCGCGGTCACAAACGGTGTACCGCCTTTAGGACGATAATCGCTTGCACGAGCCGGCCTAAAATACGTGCGGTCGGGGTAAGCGCACGGAACGTCGTCGTTCAACCGATTTTGATTGAAAACTGGTACAGCGTTCGTGTCCGCGATAGTACATTGTTATCTTCAACGTATTCTTGTAACTTTTGGTGTACAATAAAGTGTATTTATTTTTATTATTATGTTTACTCATTGATCGCTGGTAGCAGAATATATGACATTGCCACACAAGATGTCTGTTCTGAGTAGGAATAGAACTCACGACTCACGACCTTTTTTTTTATTTATGTCAAGTTACAACGACTCATATATACACAATATTAAATTACATTACAATAAAATAATTAATTAATTTAGACACATTACATTTAAATTAAAATTCATATGTGCATTACTTCTACATAAGTCAAGCCGTTTCAACGTTCCCTGTGTACAACGTGCAGTCGGCAACAGTGATTCACATATGGACAGTCCAGCCTATCCCCCAGCGCGGCCAGCATGCTGTTAG
Organism: Furcula furcula; assembly: GCA_911728495.1. Lineage (NCBI taxonomy): Eukaryota > Metazoa > Arthropoda > Insecta > Lepidoptera > Notodontidae > Furcula > Furcula furcula. The sequence goes on from OU452253.1 coordinate 20,349,725, forward strand.
TGCTCCCCCGCACCCGTCGTACCAGCGAAGTGCCCCTTTTGCGCATAGTTGCGTAAAAGCAATCTACGCGCGCTTCCGCAAACATTGTCGATGCACTACAGTAGCGGGGGAGCCCCAACATCATCCTGAATGCATTATTAAACTGGACACGAAGAGCACTGTACGATTTTTGCGCATAGTCTGCCCACAAGCTGCATGTGTAGAATGATGTGCAGTAGGATCTAAAAAGAGTTATTTTAACATCATTTGAGCACCGTGCAAACCTGCGGACTACCATGTTCGCTCTAACCGACAGCGCCCTCCGCTCCCGCTCCATGTCTGCGTCGTCTTTTAGGTCAGATGTGAGTAAATGACCTTTTCCAAGTATGAGCCATTCAGTTGTATAGGTACCATTTCTGTAATTTTTCTAGGTCCGCCCTGAAAAACCATACACTTGCTCTTCTGAACATTATAAAGCAGTCCGTGATCAGCCGCATAGCCCTCACAGATACGTAACAGCTTTTTGAGTCCACAGACCGAGGCTTTTTGGTAGCTGTCAAGATTGATCATCATCATCAGCAACCGAAAGACCTCCGCTGCTGAACAAAGCCCCCCCCCCCCCTTAGCAGGCAGCGGTTGCCATTATCCCCACGCTTGGCAGGCGGCTTGGGGATCGCAGTATAGGTGGTAGGTAATCCAATAGAAACACGCTGCTGCCCGTCTTCTTGTTTTTTCTTAGTCGCCTCTTACGGACACCCAACGGGAGGAGATGGATGCTATTCTTACCCGAACACCCCACGGATAAGTCGGATAAGTGGAGATTGTGATTTTCATACAGCGGTAAAAACATTTCATATAACGTTACGGCTCTATCTCTTATAATCAGGCAACTTTTTGGGTATCTTCATCTAAATCAATACAATGAAACATCGTAGTAGTTGTCCATGTCACACTAGCACAACGGAGCCACGTCGCTGCGTCGTAACTAACAGAAGCAATCTAATCAGGTTTCTTAAAGGATAAACTTCGGGGATGAATGTCTGATGGGATCTATCCCTCTTATCACACGGAACATCGAATGGCTAGAACTTAAGATATTAAAGCTTTTAGTGTATATTCAGACAAGAGTCTCGTTCATATAGATTTGGTTTACATATAGTACACATTCATGTGTAAATCACAGAAAAGATGCGCGTGATTGCTTCGATGCATAATACAGCCCATCGAAATTCAAATGACGATGGGCATAAACAAAATACACATTACTTAATATTTTTGAAATAAAGGAAGTCATAGCAAAAATTTCTGTTCGCATCAGTTTCATATCCACATCTGTAAAGCCTTTATTTAAAGACTAGCTGACCCACGCAGCTCCGCTTGCGCTATTTTTACGTTAACTAAACTTTTAGTAACACATATTCGCATCGAATACATAACCTCCTTTTTTATAGTCGGTTAAAAACTGGGACCTACTTTTTACTTGCTCTCCGAAGCAAGGACCCGTTTAGTTCAAATGGCGTTAAACGGTCACCCATCTATTTAATGACCTTACCTAACGTTGCTTAACCTGATCGATTTCCAAACATTGTTAACAACTGTCTATGAGTGTTCCCTTACAAATATTCATTTTCCCTTACAAAAATTTTAGTGAAAAATTGTTAAAATCGGAGCAAGCGTATAACCAAGTACACATTTTGACTTTAGTCCCCTCTCCCAAGGGAACCGTGCCGAATGTCGGGATAAAAAGTATCCTATATCCTACCTCGGAGTATTAACTCAAATCATGCCAAGTTTCGTTTCAATCCATCCAGTAGTTTCGGCGTGATGCTCAGCCGAGATGCAGACAGACAGACAGACAGACAGACAAAAAAAATTATACATTTTTGGCTTTAGTATCGGTTATAGAATGCCCTCCAAACATAATTTTCAAAATATCTTCAATGTACAGAATTGGACCTGTTACAGTTTTATTATAAGTAAGTATAGATGTCATGGACTAGAATTGATTTCTAACAACTTCTGAAGCTATATCACGGACGAAGTAGGCGAGGAAGTTCGTAATAGGGCACTTGACAATTGCATACCAGCAACACCGCCAATGGCGATGTTGCCAGTCTGCCTGGGTCTTTAATCTGGCAAGTTTAGACGTAAATTTCAAATTATTCTATCGACGACTGAAGTTTCAGTCCAATGTTTAGAAGTTTTGGGGTTATAAAATGAAAATGTTTACTGAATACTTGAGTATATAAAATCAAGGCCTATTTAATCCACAATTAAGATTTATGACGCTGAGGATAAGAAATTGTAGTGCTTTATTTTTTTTTGGGAATGATAGACGCTGTTGGCCGTAGATGGCCATTACAGCTTCACCGGACAATAGGAGGCGAGCGCTTAAAGCGCTTTAGCTTTAACGACAGAAGTAGCGACGAGCTCAAGGGCACCTCAGGGAGGCACGGCCTCGGCTTGGGCTGTCGCTTAAGAGAGGGCTGAGTTTACCACCGGTTCACAACGCGCCCCCACTGAGAAGAACCGGCAAAAAACTCAGTGGGGTGATGCACGTCGTTGAGGTCGCATGCGTACGACCCTTCAGCCTCGCCGGCGAGATCGGTGTCTGATAGCTAGTGTAGCATACGGTGGTCGGGGAGGGTTCGGCGCATCCCGGTCCAATAGGACCGTCATGGGGTCAGGAGGGTCGAGCAGTACGTGCCGTGGTCTGCGGCGCGAGTCAGAAGGACCAGGGGCGTAGTCGGCGGCGGCGCAGATTAAACTGTTCGTGTGACGGGACGCAGATTCAAAGTAGCGTTTCGACGCTTCTTTGAGGAACTTACGAAGGGGATCTAACTTAAACTTCTAACTTAAACATCTAACTTAAACATTCCGATTTCAGAATGCAGATCTACACTCCGCCTGTACCACGGGGCACCGACGGCACGTCGGAGGAAACGATTTTGGATAACCTGGAGGCTAACAATACGGGTGCGGGCAAATTGTAGTGCATTATATAAATAAATAAATAAATATTTGCTGCTGTAAGTACTTAGGCCTCTTTTAGTTCTCACCATTTCATTCTGCCTTGAGCAGTGAGTGTCCAATTACTGGTCCGGCCGCCGCCTTTACTATGTCCTTGTTCCACCGCATTTGTGGCCATCTTCTCGGTCTTTTCTGGCCCCATGGTCTTCAGTCGATAACTCTTTTACACCATGCGTTATCTTTTTTGGCCACACGTCCAGCACACTTATGTTTTGCTATTCTTGCTGCTGCTGCTTATATGTTTATTCTTGCTCTTATATTTATTTTTGTTGAAATGTAATGTCGCTTGGATTCCAATTTCCTTGATTCTCGAATCAACCAGAATCTAAGCAAATTATTGTATATCTCCATCGATATACTATACCAACTAGATTTGCTGTCACGACCCGAAAAGTGGTCACGAAAATAAGAGCTACGGAGACGGCTGTCGCTCAATTGTCTGCAATTATTATTGAACCTTATTTTATAGTATGTAAGTTATCTTTTTATATGAACATATTATTGTTTTGCGTGTACGTGTATAGTTGTGTAAGTATATTAACCGCGACCACATTTTCGATGTCATTTTGTTCGTGACAGCTAATCTAGTTGGTATAGTATATCGATGTATGTCTCAATTCTTGGGTGATATAAACACATGACATTTTTGCTTGCTAACAAACATGCTTAGATATTAAGTGACTAGCTTTAAAACACATAACATAACAGTTGCGTCATTGCATATATTGCAACTCTTAGGTACATGTCATCAAGTTAAACATCATGGATTCAAAGGTTGACCGATGAGGAAGTCCCACAACAAATTAGAAGAAAACGTATCTTTCAGAAGTTTGCCGTCAAGAGGAAACAGTCTCGTATCTCAGTCACGTGCTACCGCATTCATGATATGAGCTTTTAAACTCATCACAATGGGAAAAGTTAAGGGAAAGAGCGAAGTGGGTCGGAGGAAAAAGGATCTTGGTTCGACACTTAAGGGAGGTACTTATATCAAGTTCGAAGCTTCGTTAAGGGCCAACGCTCTAAATTATTCCTGGGAATATCTCCCGAGAGTTTTGTTGACGCAACAGGTTTTGGAATGCCACGGCACCTTGTGAAAAAACAATAAAACCTATAATAGAATTCTTGTGTGGATAAAGAGAAGCAAGGCACAGTAGTAACATCCGCGTAGAATCGAGTAGCCAGATTGGGGAAGTAGTAGTACAGAATATTGCAATCAAATAATGACTTCTTTGATCAGTGCGTATTCGTGCGTTCAATAAGACTACAAGTGCTCTATGAGGAGTCGCTGGCGCTACATTCTCTCCTCGTTCGTCCCTTTGTCAGCACATGAATACCTCTAACAAAACATAAATGAAGTTCTCTTACTTGTGTTTTTACTGCTAAAAGGATTCACGGTTGTGTAACCAATTATTCTCCCCCCTTGTGCAAGGGACCATCTAAGTTAGTAGAACCGCAGTGGCAAAAGATCCAAAACTCCATTCTCATATAATGCCAGAAAAAAATATATCGAGTTTACCTTTCTAAATTAACTGCCTTGATTCTGATTTATCCCTTTTATTTGATAACTAGCTGACCCACGCAGCTCCGCCCGCGCTGCGTTTACGTTAACTAAACTTTCAATCAGCGCACGGAGTCGTTTAGTTCAAATGGCGTTAAACGGTCACCCATCTATTTAATGACCTTACCTAACGTTGCTTAACCTGATCGATTTCCAAACATTGTTAACAACTGTCTATGAGTGTTCCCTTACAAATATTTATTATAATTATAATGAAAAATTGACAAAATCGGAGCAAGCGTATAACCAAGTACACATTTTGACTTTAGTCCCCTCTCCCAAGGGAATCGTGCCGAATGTCGGGATAAAAAGTATCCTATATCCAGTAATACTCCGAGTTAATACTCCGAGGTAGGAACCTCGGAGTATTAACTCAAATCATGCCAAGTTTCGTTTCAATCCATCCAGTAGTTTCGGCGTGATGCTCAGCCGAGATACAGACAGACAGACAGACAGACAAAAATAAAATAAATACATTTTTGGCTTTAGTATCGGTTATAGAATGCCCTCCAAACATAATTTTCAAAATATCTTCAATGTACAGAATTGGACCTGTTACAGTTTTATTATAAGTATAGATATAGATAGAAGAGGCAGCTTCTACTGGTAGGTAATAAGTATCCGACAATACATTTTTTTACACAATATATTCCTCATTCGGTGATTGAATATGATTAAGTACCCCACCCTCAACACCACCCACCTTCAACATTTGATAGCTAAGACGTCAGCCAACGTACGCAAAATGTATATATACCTTTGTAATCTGCTTCAATCAGGGTTTGATTGATCGATTTGTCTGGACTTAGCTTTTCAGGGTAACTTTCGCCTTGGAATACCTTGAATTATATATTTAGTTGTACAATAAAGATCGTCGCATTTTTTCTTTGTTTAGGTGTAACTTGTAAATTCGTTAATAATTTTCGTTTAATATTCTAAAATAAAATTTAATATATTTAGAAATTGTCATCACAATATGTTTTTTACACCTTAAAAAACAATTTGAAAATTACGCGGGCCGAGCTGCGCGAGACAACTAGTCTATCATAATATTATGTATGTTAGTTTGTAAAGTATTTGTTTTATGGGCCATACATTCCTGAAATAAAGAAGTTTTATTAATATTAAACCTAAGAAAAAAAAACGAAATTGGTCCTAAGGAGACCAAATATAGCTATCAATCGAAATAACCTGAAGGGTGGCCTTAATGTAATTGAAATTTATAATTACGCCTTTGAGAACATGAAAACAACTTTAAGTAATCAAGTCTTATTTTCACCGTCGTTTGGCATTTGTTTATCTGTCTGATATTAAATACTTGACAAAAAAAAAACAAACTTAAGTAGACATTTTAATAACTTCGAAAATCATATTTTTTGTAACGACTAATAATAATAAAAATAGTATACTTAGGTGGTGAATTTATGAATATAAATAAATCTTAAAATAAACTATACAATAGTTAGTTTTTATTAAGAAATCCTGGGAAACAGTGATTTTCAAACGTAATTCTGCCACAACATCACAGAAAAAATTATAGTTTATATACGGTGATGGTAAATGCTGGTTGATGGTTAGTGATCGACATAATATAAATACTCGGAACAAACACAATCTTGCTATCCACTCCACGCGTCTCCACAGAATTAGTAATTCCTTTATGGGCCAAGGTATACGTTTTTATAATAAACTGCCCCAGGATATACGAGATCTACCAATAAACAAATTTAAAACTACCATTAAGAGCCATTTGTCTAAAAAAGGCTATTATAAAATCTCGGATAACCTGGAAGCTGCGTGGGCTTGAACTGCTGTACCCTTACAAGCTTATAGTTTAAGATATATATATTGTAATATTGTTTTTTATTATATAATTAAAATAAGACAAGCCCGCTGAGTTTCTTGCCGGATCTTCTCAGGGAGGCCGCGTTACGATCCGGTGGTAGTTGTAAAAAATGACAATATGTAAGAGCCCCCGTGAGGCCTATGCATAATAAAGAATTTTGAGTTTGAGTTTGCTATTGTAATCTGTTTATTACTGCCTATAAAATGAAATGAGGCATGAGTCCGAAAAACTAGCATGGCAGGAATAGTGTGATTTACGAGACCTTCTGATTATACCTAACATATAATGTGTTGAACCGCGCATCTGCTAGGTTTAATAATCTACCATCAATGTTCAACCCTTTCAATCAAAGGTTTTAAACGAATAACTACGTTCGTAGGCAACTTAAATGTTAATCTAAAATCTTCTCAACCTACTTGTTCACAAAAAATCGTTGAAATCTAGCGTGCAAGCGTCTATTGGCTGCGGTGCTGCACCCCACTGGGTGTATTAATCAGTATATATACATACATTAAGTATATATATATTAAGTATATATCAATCAGTATATATATATATAAGTAGGTATTTTTATACCACCGAAGTGGCAAGCAAGCGTTCAGCCCGCCTGATGGTAAGCAATCACCGCAGCCAATAGACGCTTATGCACTAGATTTAACTAAAGCTATGTTTGGTCTTCTTGGATCACTATCCAACAGAGTTTTGATTACTGTAAAAGATGTTAGACGCTTATTGAGTGTGCAATATTCGCTTTATTAAACAGACGCTACGAAACCGTTCTAACCTTCTCTTAAATTGTCATTTGGTATAATATAACCTTTCTACAATCGCGAAACTTTATTTTCGTCTCTTCGTTCCATGTATCGTCAACTTCTTATCTAACATAGACATTGGGCCAAATGGGCCATATATCAAAGACACCCTTCCAAATTTTACATTGATACCTACTACCTAGTTTAACATTTGAGTTTATTGGTATTTCGAATGCTAAAAATATCTTTAGACCAATTACGGAATCAAGTCTTCTGAGAATTCTACAAACAAATTATCTAAAAGAAACCATGTTAAATTATTTAAAAAAGAAACTCCAAGTTTATTTGTAGCATTCTAACGAGAGCTCTTAACATTATTAAAAGTTATGATAATTAGGCCCTTGAGATGAAAAGACTAACTTTTAAGTATTCATTATATTCCCGACGGTTTACTCAAGTTTTAAATTCAATAAAAAAAATGGCAAGATTTTTTAAAATAAAAATTATGGGTACACAAACAAATCCGAACAAATTCTGCACGCAATACGCAATTTAGGAACGAGATTTTAAGGATATTTGGCTATCGGTACATGAAGATATTACATATGTACCGACCAATGTATTAGAGAAACTATCACGCCTAGATTTTTATTTCAAACTAGCTGACCCACGCAGCTCCGCCCGCTCTGTGTTTACGTTAACTAAACTTTCAATAATATACATTTATTATTTATTATTATATATTTATTATACCTTTTTTAAAGTCAGTTAAAAACTTGGACCCACTTTGTACTTACCCCGGAGGGTAACGTCTCCTTGCTTCGGAAAGCAAGGAGACGTTTAGTTCAAATGGCGTTAAACGGTCACCCATCTAATTAGTGACCTTACCTAACGTTGCTTAACCTGATCGATTTCCAAACATTGTTAATAACTGTCTATGAGTATTCCCTTACAAATATTTATTATAATTATAATGAAAAATTGTTAAAATCGGAGCAAGCGTATAACCAAGTACACATTTTGACTTTAGTCCCCTCTCCCAAAGGAACTGTGCTGAATGTCGGGATAAAAAGTATCCTATGTCCTACCTCGGAGTATTAACTCAAATCATGCCAAGTTTCGTTTCAATCCATCCAGTAGTTTCGGCGTGATGCTCAGCCGAGATACAGACAGACAGACAGACAGACAGACAAAAATAAAAAAAATTACATTTCTGGCTTTAGTATCGGTTATAGAATGCCCTCCAAACATCATTTTCAAAATATCTTCAATGTACAGAATTGGACCTGTTACAGTTTTATTATAAGTATAGATAAGCTTTGAACTCTCGGTGCAGAAATTTTGACAATATATATGACATTGAAATGAAACTAATTTTACGGATTATATCGCGGTTTATTTTTGTAACTAAAATCAAAAATAAACCGCGATATTGATTTTAATTCGTGAAATTCATTTCATTTGTATTCATGTAAAGATCAGAAATCATTATATTATGACATCGACTCATATTTGTGCGCTGAAAATTCAGTTTGCCTGAAACATTCTAGTTTTGATGATTGTGTACTAGTTATCTCAATATGTGAGTATACGTCTGCTGATAAACAGTAACATTGTATTGACCCCTCGACACCCATTGTTAAAGATAGAACCTACATGGCTTCTGAAAATTGCAATCATTTACAATCCGATATCCCACACCACACAGACGAATCGAGCAGTATCGTCTTGACTCGCAGGGGTTTGTTTGAATGCGTTTTTAAGACTAATTTCGCCACTCTTTCACCCCTGTTACTCCTGTAGGTCAGGATGTACAACCGTCACTAGTGAAGACACCGAGGTTTGGTCTTCGGCAAATCCCAAGGAAGCGCTAAGTTTTCTTATAACGAATTAGAGGGAAGGAGTTGGAAGGTTATATATTTCACTTCCTTTCTTTATATAGCGGATAGATAGGACTAAATTTTATAAAGAATGATTAGTACAAGTGGACTAAAAATTCTTAAAGGTTATACTTTGGTACCCCTTAATAACTTAGTGGGTCTATTTGAATATTGAAGACAGAAATGTCCAATCAAAACATTTCCATTACAATTGTGTAAAAATAAATTACAATCTTTTCTTCGTTTTACATTTTATATCCTAAATTAACCGCTGTACCTACATAAAATGAACATAAGCGCCTCAGAAAAACTTTATGCCTGCGATAATTGAGTGACAGGAATGAAATGAGACGACCGTCTCGTCGGCATAGGCTCAGTAGGCATGGACGACCGGAAATCAACCTTATTCCAGGGTGCTAAAAGTAATAATTGGATTTCTTATATTCGTGTAATCTCCGGGAAATAATAGCATCATTTCTTATCCTTCCAGGGAATATAATGATGTAATAAAAATTATTATAATCACTATCATTCTGATACTTTAGGTTTATAGAGAACGAGCTTATTAGGTCATAGGTTGGGTATTACTGGATTATTTTATCTTAGAAAATTCTCAGCCTTAATATTCAGCCCAAAGTTTAGCACAGTTTCTTAATAAAACCACTAGACGCTTAAAAACACCACCGACAAGTAATTATGTATGTTAAATCGGTCCATAGAGATGTAAAAAAAAATCGGGCAGACTCGCGAAACCAGGATGGGAATTGCGTTGTGAGAGCTGGGTGGGATACATAAAGCTCCGTATGATTTTAAGAAGGTCCATAGAAAGCCTTCTCAGATAAAATAATAACTAATAAATTAGTCAGGTGTTTTCTGGATAATCATTCCTAGAAGATCTAACCAGCCGGAAGACGTCCACTGCAGAACATAGGCCTCCACCTTCGAACGCCACAATGAAAGACAATTGGCTATTTGCATCCACCAGTTACTTGCGACGCGCACAATGTCGTCTGTCCACCTAGTGGGAGAGCCTACTTACGCTGCGTCTTCCGGTTTGTAATCGCCACTCGAGAACCTTTCATCCCCCAAGGGTAATCGGTTCTCCGAGCGTTGGCAGGTAATCTATTAAGAAAGAAGCTCTGCTGTTAGTCTTCTTATTTTCTCTTCGTCACCTCGTATGACATCCAACAGAAGGAGATGGGTGTGTGCTATTCTTATCCAGATACCTCGCGGGATATAGTACATAAGTAAAATAAAATTTTCTTATAAACGACCAAAACCAGACGCGCCAATTTTCGATGTCATTAAACTGCTCAAGTGCTACTTCACGATGTCAGAATGCTCGAAGCAAATTACTCAAGTTTCCAACATCAAAACCGCCATTTGCTTCGTAAACTCAGTTTACGTCACTAGCAATAAATTGATTGCATTCCGCAAATGATTACAAACATGAAACATACGTCAAGAAATTCGCTGCAGAATTATACATACATTTTTTTCTGACTGCCCCAAGAGGTTTGTGCTTTCGGTGATTTTTTTTTTGCCTGGCTGTGAAGCATCTGGAGTAAATCTGGAGTTTGGTATACAGGTGTCGGAATTCAGTATAAAGTCGGAATCATCTTGCTTTTGGCCCCATTCCCAAAAACAAGATGATTCCGACTACACGATAAGTGCGAATCGGACTCGCGCACCGAGGGTTTCATACTTTCTTTGGCTGTATTAAAGTTATTTCACTATTGGTAAGCAAAGAAATAATTAACATCAAAACTAAGTTTGTTTGTCGAGGTATTTTAGGATTATTAATAAACTGTACTACTTAGAAACATTATTTTATTTTTCCTGTAAAATATAAATAGACTTCTATTAACCATATTTTTTCTGACTTTTTCCAGTACAAATTTCGGAGATAAGGGGGGAACGGTATTTTTTGACATTTTCGATTAAAAGCTAGATAAAAACTATGTGACATACATAGATATAGTATATCTCTCTTTGAATACCTTTTAAAGAATAAATAAATTATTATACACATTATTATACACATATTATTCAAAATGACGAAGCATTTTTTAGGATTTTAGCCGTCTTACAGAACGTGCTTAAACAGTGAAATTGCGAAATACATCAAGCTTTTCACGACAAAATGAAATCCATATACCTGCAAATTCAAATGGAAGGTGTTGCAATAAATCGTCTGATGCACTCGGACCCCCAGCTGTTGGTAGTCTACAAGATTCTGCACTTTCCAACTCCAGACGCCCACTAAACAAGTCACTTGGAATGAACCGCTTTGTATATTGTTTTTGAGATGGCATTACTAATCGAAAAATTCTGTAGCTTGTCAATGTAAAATTAATCTTAGTTAATTAAGTAATTAATAAAATTTTGTGACCGTACGAGGCGACTAAGGGAAAACAAGAAGACGGGCAGCAGCGTCTTTATATTGGATTCCTTACAAACTATACTGCGATCCCCAAAACGACTGCCGAGCGTGGAGATTACGGTAAATCAATGATAAGGGGAAGGCCTTTGCTCATCTGTAGATGTCTTCCGGGTGATGATGATCTAATAGTATGGATATTGTTGCGATATTCTCGTCCTCTTGTCGGGCCTCTCGGATAGATGTTAAAAAGCATTCAACATGTCCTAAAACGAAACTAAAAGTACATAAACCGCGTTAATATTCGTAAAATTAGTTACTTTCTACACATAATTAGTATTTACTTAGTAGCAACATTATTGTTACAATATAATTCTCTAACAAGCTCACGTAGGTATACCTTCCATATTGTCACACAAGACATGCGAAGGATACAATTGCCATCACGAAATACACGCCTGACTAGCGCCGACTAAAACTAACAAGCTACACGCACCAGTTGAACTAACAACAATTTAGTATCCAGCCAAGCGTCCAACTAGACTAAAACATTTGTACAACTTCAAACGTAAACTCGATCAACAACAACATCATTAATGGTCGCAGTAATTGGCACACGAGTCTGCCGTCTTGTGGCGTTACCATTGGTTTTTATATTCTCACTTAAACAGAAAATAAATATGATAAACTGTATTAGTCAAGTTTAGTAAGATTAGCGCCCACCCATCTCCTCCCCGTTGGGCATCGTACGAGGCGAATAAAGAAAAGAAAGAAGCCCAGCAGCAGCATCTTTCAATTACATTACCTCCTTTTTTTGACGCGGGGGAAACATTCAAAAGGTCCCCGGGTGCTGTGGGGCTCAACCGGGGTATGTGGGATTCTTACCCACTAAAACCCCGGCGGCTGTCACATGAGAAGGGACTCAGGTCTCTCCGGTGGGATCTGCACCATGCACCCCTCAGTAGGACCTTGCCTCTGAGCCCGCGGCCGGGAGGCGCATTGTAGCCCCCCGGGAACTAGTCAAGGTGCTCACAGGGATGTGGGTCGCAACTCCGCCACCGTCCTCCTCGGAGTCGCCGCCATACTCAATGGACGTCCTTAGGGCCCACACCCCGAACGTCCAGCGACTCCGAAGGATTACATTACCTCCTACCTATAGGGTTACAGGAAAAGTCGTGCTAGATCCGTTGAGGGCGTGGAGTACCCATCATTTCTGACTTATTTCACTATGAAACACCCCACCCTAAACTTAACCAAAATAAAAAAAAAGTAAAAAAAAAAAAAAACTTAAACAACTTAAACAAAATAAAATTTAATAGCCTAAAAATCGGCAATTTTCAATAAAAAAATTAGTCGAAAATCTCGAAAAGGGTTAAGTTTAGGGTGGGGTGTTTCATAGTGAAATAAGTCAGAAATGATGGGTACTCCACGCCCTTAACGGATCTAGCACGACTTTTCCTGTAACCCTATATACTGCGATCCCCAAGACCCTACCAAGCGTGGGGATTCTGGCAACCCCATCCTCCCTTTAAGGGACTGGCTTTTATTCAGCAGTAGATGTTTTCCAGCTGATCATGATGATAAGGTGGTGGCTTCGTGTGGCGGGTCACCCCCTTCCCTCCAATATGGTTGAGGGGAGTGATGGCTGCTGCTCGAGTCAACTCGTGCGCGGGTGCTGCTTGGGGGGACTGGTCCGACTACTATCCCTTTGGCTTTTTAGTTTGTTGTACTTTGTATTTTTTTTTCTGTCTTATTTGATATTTTGAACGGCAAGACACACTGTCGCTCTGATCTAATTGTAACATGACACACTGTTTAAAAAAAAAGTGATAAAATGACAAGCCCGCTGAGTTCCTTGCCGGATCTTCTCAGTTGAGGCCGCGTTGTGATCCGGTGGTACCTTCTTTAAAAAAAATCATGACCTTTCAAAAGTGCTAGCGTTAAGCCTATTTGAAATAAACTTTTTTTGAGTTTGAGTTTGAAGGTGGTTTCCTTAGCCCTGGACTATCTGACCAGCCCTAAAAGATTTTGACATTGACCAATCAGCCCACTACGACCTTTATAGATTGATTTCATGCCGATACGAGATGAACTCTTTCTCATTCTCACCAAGCGACTCTTGCAGGTCAAGTTTTATAGTGGCCGCCAGTAATGATACCGTTATTTGATTCCCAAAAAGTTCCTTAGGAAAATAAATTGTCTTGAAGCCCACAACCAACTTAATAAAGCGGCCAGCAGTAAAACTTTTTACTGTCGACGTCGACAAACGTATTTGGAGAAATTCATTTTGCACTATGATTAAGTACGAATGAGACAAAAGTATTAAGAAAATCTCTTCTCTCTCTTCTCATCTCTTCCCGTTGGGTGTCTGTAAGAGGCGACTAAGGGAAAATAAGAAGTTAGTTTAATGTTTTTAATATTTTATTTATAATGTTTATATTTTTTTATACTACTTACCGATAATTATCTTTTGAATGACAAAAAAAAATTATAAGCTTGAATTAAAATAAATAATAACATAGAAATCGACATCATACAAATATATTATTCAATATATATAATATAAATATGTATCAGCAGTACACGATAACGTAATAAAATCCACCACATTATTCATGTTCCTCTAGGAACTACTTTTCTTGTCGTGATCTAATTTGTATATAGGATGATTTCTATAGAACATAATATTTTAATGGTAAAACGAAATTACTGGAATTATTAATATGCACGATTCATAAATAAATATTTTTAAAGGTACAAACGAATTGTGAAGGATCTCTTTTTGATCGGCTTCATTAACCGGCTTCAAAAAGGAGGTTATGTTTTCGACGCGTATGTATAATAATTATTTTAAAAAAGGCGTAATATTCACATAACATATTACTTTATGTGGGCTTCTAAACAAACGTACCAAATCTCATGAGTGTATGTATGTTTGTATATGTAGGTATATTTGTATGTATGTAGGTTTGTCGTATGTAGGTGTGTTCGATTTCTTAGAAACTATAATATTCGATTGTGTTAATTTAGTATTTTCCAAATTAGGGTAGAGTACAAGTTTTATCAAAACCGGTTCAGCAGTTTAAAATATATGGTTTGTTAATGTTTCCAGTAAGTTACTCTAGCATAGCCGTTCGAGTTGCGTGATCGCATCGCATCATTTAGCTTGTCATTTTTTGGAGTTGAGGACCATATTCCGAAAAAGAGGAGCCAGAGAAGTATATTTTTAGCTCACGTACTGCTAATATCTTGGTAACATAAACTTCACTAAAAAGTGTCAAATAAAATATATTGAGAAAAAATAAAAAACCGACTTAAAAGAAAATGCTACAGGCAATACTATTCAACAGGCTGCATTTTGGAGAGTGTGCGCAAGAATTACATGAATTGATCCCACCATCACCCTTCTATCATCGGACGACGAGACGCACAGCGCATACGTAGCCATATGTGGTAAACGTGCCTTCAGTCCGGACTAAGCGATTTGCTTCTTCGTTTATAATAAGGACAGCTAAGGACTGGAATAGTTTGCCTGCGTCGGTTATCCCGCCCGATTATAACGTAGATGTCTTCAAGACTAGAGCGAATAGGCTATTAACAAGCTAGTATGCTTTACCATCCTCGACTGCGTCACCGCTTTCCATCAGGCGGGACTGTGGTCAAGCACTGGCTTATATTGGATAAAAAAAATTAAATATTATTAAATAACTAAAATATATTAAAGTCGGTGCTAAGAATAGCGTTTTGGCGTCTTAACTAATCAATACCAGCACTGACTAAAAATAAAATTAAAAAAAATAAAACAAAATTAAAAAGCATTAAATTAGTTTTTATTTTTTCCGATAATATTTTATTACTACACAATATACCTACTGAACTGTAATATTGTGATGAAACCCTGACAGGCCTTATTTTTTTATTCTTATAAAAAACCTAACCTCTTTTAAAATGCTTTCAAAACTTCTAAATACAGTGGTAATAAAGCTAGTCAGTTTCTTAGACTCTGAAGCACAAAGGCTTCTTTATTGTGTGATGGTCATCATTATTTATACGCTCGTGACAATTACAATTATCATTTTAATAAAATCCTATATTATATTAAATATATAACTTCTTAATATTGATTTTTCAATCTGCTTCAATGTATATGCGGAGTATTCTTTCATTTTAGTTCGTTTTAGGTTTGAGGTCGAACTTTAATGTTTAAAAGGAATTCCTGATGATGATGAGGGCTTTGATTTAAATCCCCACGTTTCTTATTTTTTATTATCTGTATGCTTGCATGAATACTCATAATATGATGCATTTTTCTAATCAAATTCATGCTCAGCGTTGAAGTATCGACGCGATATGATTTTTAATATTCACCATGTAGAAACACCATGTAAACTGGAGCTATTTGGTATTTCTAAAATTCAGGTTAATGTTTACTGAAAATATATTTCGGTGATGAATTTTAGCTTGAAAATTAGGATATACTTATTACCGAAAACGGCATAAAATAAGCACAGGGCATTTAATGTTTCGTTTTACCTTTGTACTACGTACTGTTACGTTGTAACAACATAAAATCATTAAAATTGTAAAATAAAAAACTTTACGAACTAACATCCGCAATACTATATTTTTACTATCGTACGGAAGCCGCGCGACGCAACTAGTATTAGCGCTCACAGCGCCATTCAGTGTCAATTCCAGAACAATTCTCTAGAAACCGAATCAACGAACTTTATTATCTTGACGTTCCAGTCTTTTCGAGGGATGCTCCTTCTCGCTCGGAAGCATTAGTGTCGTCTATTTTGTATCTCTGTCACACTTGTTTTGATGGCGAATAGAAGGAATGGATTCGGAATTTCATTCTCGATCGCGCCGTCCGCGCGGTAGGTTATCGTCGAGAAATATATGTGGGGAGATGACCCGGGAAGCGGTCATTATCATGTTTATTCGTTGTTCTGTGTAGTGTTGAAGTACATAATGTGACCTAAGTGTGTTTGTGTTGTGAATAGGCGGTTGGAACCCCCTGGATTGGGGGTGCACCGCTAGGGCTGTATCGCTAGGGGTTCACCGTTCCCCGTTGAAATTCACCGTTGGGAGTTACCCGTTTGAAGTTCACTGTTGGGACTACACCGTGCCCGCTTGGAGTTCCCCGTTACACCATTCACCGTTGGGACTCCACCGTTCACCGTACAGATTGTCTGTACAAGCGGCGACGCTTCAGGCTATTACTATTTATTGTCGATTCAATAAACAACTTGTAAATTGAAAAAAAATAAAAAAAAATAAAAAAAAATAAAAAAAAAACTGTTACGTTGGATGATACTGTTACATGAACAGTAACGTTGAACGTGTCACTGTTACGTTTGCCTGACGGCTAGGTACAAGAAATAAGAACAACAAGTAAAATTTACAAGTTGTTTATTGAATCGACAATAAAAAAATACGTTAACCCGGCAGGAAGTTAAGTTTTCACTAATAAAACTAAAACTCTATAGTCTCTAAAAATTGCACTAGAACCAAAATCTAAGGTCACTAAATCAAAGTCAAAACACACGGGTGTGGATTCGCGGCACAGGGAAGTTATCTGGTCGGAACAATAAAATAGTGTAGGGCTTAACTTTTGGCCGTCCGAGTCCGTGACGCTTGGGGGTCTTCGATAGTGCCTTCAGCCAACACTCGGTTACTTGAAGGGCACCGGTGGCTCGTGTGTTACAGTGCAGCCTGAAGCGTCGCCGCTTGTACAGACAATCTGTACGGTGAACGGTGGAGTCCCAACGGTGAATGGTGTAACGGGGAACTCCAAGCGGGCACGGTGTAGTCCCAACAGTGAACTTCAAACGGGTAACTCCCAACGGTGAATTTCAACGGGGAACGGTGAACCCCTAGCGATACAGCCCTAGCGGTGCACCCCCAATCCAGGGGGTACCAACCGCCTATTCACAACACAAACACACTTAGGTCACATTATGTACTTCAACACTACACAGAACAACGAATAAACATGATAATGACCGCTTCCCGGGTCAACTCCCCACATATATTTCTCGACGATAACCTACCGCGCGGACGGCGCGATCGAGAATGAAATTCCGAATCCATTCCTTCTATTCGCCATCAAAACAAGTGTGACAGAGATACAAAATAGACGACACTAATGCTTCCGAGCGAGAAGGAGCATCCCTCGAAAAGACTGGAACGTCAAGATAATAAAGTTCGTTGATTCGGTTTCTAGAGAATTGTTCTGGAATTGACACTGAATGGCGCTGTGAGCGCTAATACTAGTTGCGTCGCGCGGCTTCCGTACGATAGTAAAAATATAGTATTGCGGATGTTAGTTCGTAAAGTTTTTTATTTTACAATTTTAATGATTTTATGTTGTTACAACGTAACAATACCCCCTCTCCCAGAGAAAGGATTTTACGTAGTAAAATCCGCTGCGGTAAGCGCTTAAGAAGAACAGAACCGCCCAGTAACTGTCTTCACTTTCATACCTCCACATCCAAATACCTACCATGCGACCTAACATACGACCTGTCATAGTTGTCTGAGGAAATTTATAATCCACAGACTACCATACAACTAGAGTACAACTCTATTAAAAGATTGGACTCAAGAACAGCACTGCGTGACAAGGAGCGTCTAAGGGAAAGAATATTGAAACGTGAACAATAGACGAATCGGCACTGTGAAATACACTGGTCTTTGATGAATTTGTTACAGTCACGACCCGCTGTAACAAGAAGATTAGTGAAGGCTTATTTAAAGAGTCACAACCCGCTCTAACGAGGAAATTAGTGAAGGCTTATTTAAAGAGTCACAACCCGCTCTAAACGCGCAAAACGCACAACAAAATACAAAACAGACCCAAACCAAAGGTCAAAACGCGCTATAAATGCGCAAAAAAAAAACAAAACAATAAACGAATTAGGCCTATACAAGGCTACTAACCCGCTATAACGCGAAAAACGCAAAAAAAAAACAAACTCCCAACTAAACATCAATGTCCGTGTAGGCTTAAATGAATTCATCAAAGACAATGTAGACAGAGACCGAAACGCAATAAAAAACAATTAAAATTTATTAAAATATTAAACCAAATTCCGAAAGACTATGTATCAATAAAAACAAGAATCGAACCAATAATGGTGATGATTATAAAAAATATATGAATATACAAAATTAAATAAATTAAGCGGCATTGTGAGTATGTCTAGTCTTTAGCGAATTTGTTACAGTCACGACCCGCTGTAACGAAAAAAGAAAAAACAGCAGACGAGTAGACCTATACCAAGAAACTGTCATACTCCGCTAAAAAAAAAACAAAACGCAAATAAAACAAACGTGTGTAGACCTATAACAAAGTCATACAACACAAAAAAACAAAACTCCCAAACAAAACATCAAAATTCGTGTAGGCTTGTTTTAATCCGCTAAAGACAAACACAATCAACTACTTCGCGAAATAATGTTGACTTTAATATTTGCCTATTCATGATAAAACAAAATGAATGCTAATGTATCCAATATTGATTAACGACCAGCAAAAACAAAAAGATTAAATAAATAAAAGAAGAAAATGAGACGAAACCACGCGCGGAACTAAAATGATAAGGTAAATCGGAATTATTTTTAAAGAAAAAAATGTGACCCAATTAAATGTAATTAAAAAATAAAGAATTGAATATTTTAAAACAATACGCAATGAAATGTGACACGATGTGAGCAAAGTTAAAAAAATAAATAATAATAAATATATTAAGAATGAAATAAAATAATGTACGTAACCACTATTATCTTTTCAGAGTACAAAAAGAAATAAAAAAATAAATAAAAAAACACAAAACAATAAATGTTTTGCAACAATAAAAAAATAATTAGAGCAAAAATTGCACCAAAAAAAAATAAAACAAATTAGAACCTCTGAAAAGAAACGTTAATTACGCAAAACACAAAAAAAAATTCAATATATAAATGCACAAAAATCAGAATGCACAAAAAAATTGAAAAGAAATTGTAACTAAAATATTGCAAGGTGAAAGAAAAAAAAAAAAACAGTCCACTATGCAGACTATGCCTGTGCGTGGGTAATCCGAGATGGTATTGGATACCCTTGTGGAGCCAGAAAACAATAATCGGCTACCCGTTCCTCTTTAAGGAGAAGCGGGTCAGTGGTACTCCCCCGTTCAGCCTCCGTCCACAAAAGGCTTACCACTTGGAGCTGAAAAATACCGACACCACAATAATATACAAAACAAAAAAAACTTCCCTGTGCTTTGCCTTTAATATTTGGGCGCCACTGTTACGTTGGATGACACTGTTACATGAACAGTAACGTTGAACGTGTCACTGTTACGTTTGCCTGACGGCTAGGTACAAGAAATAAGAACAACAAGTAAAATTTACAAGTTGTTTATTGAATCGACAATAAAAAAATACGTTAACCCGGCAGGAAGTTAAGTTTTCACTAATAAAACTAAAACTCTATAGTCTCTAAAAATTGCACTAGAACCAAAATCTAAGGTCACTAAATCAAAGTCAAAACACACGGGTGTGGATTCGCGGCACAGGGAAGTTATCTGGTCGGAACAATAAAATAGTGTAGGGCTTAACTTTTGGCCGTCCGAGTCCGTGACGCTTGGGGGTCTTCGATAGTGCCTTCAGCCAACA
Source organism: Furcula furcula (assembly GCA_911728495.1). Taxonomy (NCBI): domain Eukaryota; kingdom Metazoa; phylum Arthropoda; class Insecta; order Lepidoptera; family Notodontidae; genus Furcula; species Furcula furcula. The sequence goes on from OU452253.1 coordinate 20,369,814, forward strand.
CTCGGTTACTTGAAGGGCACCGGTGGCTCGTGTGTTACAGTGCAGCCTGAAGCGTCGCCGCTTGTACAGACAATCTGTACGGTGAACGGTGGAGTCCCAACGGTAAATGGTGTAACGGGGAACTCCAAGCGGGCACGGTGTAGTCCCAACAGTGAACTTCAAACGGGTAACTCCCAACGGTGAATTTCAACGGGGAACGGTGAACCCCTAGCGATACAGCCCTAGCGGTGCACCCCCAATCCAGGGGGTTCCAACCGCCTATTCACAACACAAACACACTTAGGTCACATTATGTACTTCAACACTACACAGAACAACGAATAAACATGATAATGACCGCTTCCCGGGTCAACTCCCCACATATATTTCTCGACGATAACCTACCGCGCGGACGGCGCGATCGAGAATGAAATTCCGAATCCATTCCTTCTATTCGCCATCAAAACAAGTGTGACAGAGATACAAAATAGACGACACTAATGCTTCCGAGCGAGAAGGAGCATCCCTCGAAAAGACTGGAACGTCAAGATAATAAAGTTCGTTGATTCGGTTTCTAGAGAATTGTTCTGGAATTGACACTGAATGGCGCTGTGAGCGCTAATACTAGTTGCGTCGCGCGGCTTCCGTACGGTAGTAAAAATATAGTATTGCGGATGTTAGTTCGTAAAGTTTTTTATTTTACAATTTTAATGATTTTATGTTGTTACAACGTAACAGTACGTCATATGTGTGTCAGCCGGCCGCAGTCTGTGTCAGCGGCAACGCTTACTTTTGCATGATTTCCATAAGTAGGTATATGTTTTTTTTCTTTCCGTTTCTTTTGTTTAGTTTCGTACATTTTTGATACACTTGTCAATCCGTTATTTTTTTTTTATCTAATTGTGATAAGATGTTCGACTGATGGTGATCGATACGCGAGCCTATAAACAGCTGCATTGCAATGTCGCTCGTCACGCAAAGTTATGTATGAAGTATCCGAATGAATTTCACCAGCTACACTCCCCTTCACAGAACACGGCAATATTTTCAAACTGCTACTTGCCGACAGAATATCAAACACTGCGTTGGTACCTACCTACCACCTAGCAAACATTAATATTGCACTCGATAACAAGGTAAAAGTTAACAAAACAAAAGTCATTTCGAGAAGTTCGCGTTTACTGATTGCTATCCGCCATTTCGGTCTCCTTGACCTTGACAGAAGTCGTGGGAATGGCGGCCAGAATGAGCTACAACACATACTTTATGTAATTTCTTTATACGTCTCCACGGGGCTCCTACAAGATTCCCCTTTTAACTGAAGACACGGTCGTAATTGTTATTATGATGATTAACGGACTTTGACCACGAGGGTCACAAATGTAGGTACCTACTTATTCTATTAGTTTAGGTAGTGTAACCTCCGTGGCACAGTGTGAAACCAGCTCGCTTTGCAAACCGGAGGTCGCGGGTTCGAATCCCGCGGGGAGCAACAACTTTGTGTAGTTGTACCATACAGGCTAGGAAAATGCAGGTCGACCACCTGATTGTCTGTAAAGTAAAATGATCCATGCATCGGATAGGCATGTAAAACGTCGGTCCTGCACCTGATCTCTCTTCGGTCGTGTTGGTTTTCCATCCGATCGGATTGTGAGAGGTAAAATGGAGAGAGAGTGCACCTTTGTCTACGAAAGCACTTAATAATATCTCCCGCGTAGATAGGCTGATCTTGCGAAAAATTGGACGCTGTGGTCGTATCGACCTTATCATTCTATTTATATGTTTGTGTTTAAAGTTTATTGTAACAACAAGGCGCTATGGGAGGCATTTTAAAAGCAGTAGAATTCAATAAAATTGCAATCATTACAATTTTTATTGAAAAATTGAAACATATCTTCTGTTTATAGCAAATCATTTTAAGCTAATGGGATAAACCCATAAACATAATAAATACCGACTTATAAAAATAACTACAAAGTATGTAAAACCCCTATCCGATCCAATTATTCAGTGTATAATAAAACTTAAAACTGTTTATTACAACAAGATTATGTGCTTCAGTGATTCATTGCACGCTTGATATATCCTACTTTACCACAATACAAGAGTACATTACATCCTTATCATATTCTAGCTATCAGACACCGGTCTCGCCGGCGAGGCAGAAGGGTAGTACGCATGCGACCTCAACGACGTGCATCACCCCACTGAGTTTCTTGCCGGTTCTTCTCAGTGGGGGCGCGTTGTGAACCGGTGGTAAACTCAGCCCTCTCTTAAGCGACAGCCCAAGCCGAGGCCGTGCCTCCCAACGCGTACAATATGTAAGGTAGTATACATTATTATATTTAGGTAACTTATACAGTGGTAGGTATTGCACATTACGTAAATTGACACGCCGCTTGACTGTATGTAAACAGTCTAAATGGTTAGAGTAACACAACCATAATATGAGTGTAAATATTTCGTTGAATATCTTATTTTCTGTTCTAATTGTACCAGCAGTAAAAATCTGATCTTGTATACATTTTTTTTTGTTCAACATAAGCTAGTGCTTGACTGCAGACCCACTTGATGGAAAGTGGCGACGCAATCTAAGATGGTAAAGTGCACTAGCTTATTAAAAGCCTATTCACTCTAGCCTTGAAGACACCCACATTATAATCGGGCGGGAAAACCGACGCAGGCAAACTGTTCCAATCCTTAGCTGTCCTCATTATAAACGAAGAGGCAAATCGTTTAGTCCGGACTGAAGGCACTTTCACCACATAAGATTGTATTAATAAACTGAATAATACCCTCGCGGATTGGACAGGGGTTTTTAAACACTGTATAAAATTCAAGCAAGGACAGGAAAAACGTTCCAGAAACTATAAAAACTAATTTATTGTGCAATAATAATAAGGTTGAATATTGAACTGCTGACTATATGCATAAAAAAATAAATTACACATATTATAACCAAGCTTGATAATAGAAGCGTTGTCTCCCTGAGACAACGCACAAGAAAACGCTCAAATGCCTGTCACTGAAAAAATATCAAGTACGCTCTGAAGGACTTAAAGTAGATTGCCTTTTCAGGAGCTTCATTTATTATTACATCTAATATATTCCTCTGAGGTTTCGGAGGCAATCCCATTTCGGGAAGCGCTGAAAATGCCACGGATCTTTGAAGAATAGAAATGAGTACTTAATCTGAAGCAAATTAGACAAATTTTTACGATTTTTTTCTCTTACTTATTTTTTACACTACACAAAAAACAAGATTTAGCGTAGTACGCGTAAATTACCTTTTCGAATTACAGAACGGACGTACTTCAAATGGTGAAAAGGTACGTTCTTACTGGGAACATTCGGGTGTAATGAGCATTCAGCTTCAATTCAACTATTTTACTAATGAGTGCATTGAGCCGAACTTGAGAAAGTTTATTAGGTGAGGAACTTAGATTGAACACCTCCCTTTCATTCCGCAGTTAGGTAGTTCTTTGTTCTTTGTAATGAAACTAATTTTACAGATTATATCGCAGATTATTTTTCATTTTAATATCCCGTTACGTTTCGAACACTTTACAGCATACATGGTCACGTGCGGATTTTAATGTGTAACGTTTGTATCTGAAGTCATTATTACTGTTCTTTAACATTTTGTATTCGAATTTTATTCCCATCTCGGCACCTTCCCATCTCGGCACCCATGAATTTATTTGTAATTCCTACAAAACGTTCCCATCTCGGCACCCTTCATTAATCATTGTTAGGTTCACAGTGTAGAAAAGAATGGAAACACAATATCAGATAGTAAGTAAATCAACTTGATTGTTTATTGAATCAAAATAAACCTTTTTCAAAAATTACCGCTTATAAAACAAGATTAATTTAAAATACTAGGGTATAGTGGACAACGTAAAATATTTTTTTATGGGAATTTAGAGGCTCCGTTATCTCTGCTTTGGCAGTAACAGATCGTATAAATAATCATTTTAAAATCTTTACAGCATATCTTTAATTATTTAAAAACATATTACAAAAAACAACAGGTTATAAAAAGTACAATGAATAGCCTAATCAGCTTATCAGTACCTGTGTAATCAGAACGTAGGCTTGTCCACTATACCCTAGTATTTTAAATTAATCTTGTTTTATAAACGGTAATTTTTGAAGGTTTATTTTGATTCAATAAACAATCAAGTTGATTAATCTACACTGTGAACCTAACAATGATTAATGAAGGGTGCCGAGATGGGAACGATTCGTAGGAATTACAAATAAATTCATGGGTGCCGAGATGGGACGGTGCCGAGATGGGAATAAACCAAAAAGTTCTTCATTCCATTCTACTTTAACACTTCTGCAAATGTTTGAAGGTAAGGTGTAACCCTAAAGTTTAGAGCCATCATTGAAGAAGCAAGACCTCAGAATATACTGTTCTGAGAGCAAGATACTTTTGAACGATTTCAACTGGACCTCCTTTCATCATCATCATCATCAGCTGAAAGACGTACACTACTGAACAAAGGCCTCCCCCTCAGAAGGGAGGGGTTGCCATAATCCCCACGCTTAGTAGGCGACTTGGGGATAAACTCGTGAGATAGTAGGTAATCCAATAGAAAGACGCTGCTGCCCGTCTTCTTGTTTTCCCTTAGCATCGCCTCTTACAGATACCCAACGGGAGGAGATGAGAGGGTGTTATCTAACTTAGAAACGTAGACACATACATACATACTTACATACATACAGACTCTCGAAGAACATAACCCTCTTCCTGGGGCATTCGGGCAAAAATCTGTATTTGTTCATCAAAAACTGCTTGTCAGGTTGCAGTGCCACATTTGTAAAATTTTTTTTTTTTTTTTTTTGTATGAGTAGTACTGTTGGCCGCAGATGGCCACTACAGCTTCACCGGACAAGGGTAAAATGATCCGAGTATTATACAAATTAACCAAACTTTAGTATAAATTACAATATGTCCATACGAATACAATGTACAATACTCGACAAAATACACGTTATCACCGAATATGATTTTAAATTGCAGCTCTATAAAATGTCTGCATAGTTTAAATAAATTGCTTACATGCTAAGATCAGATGGAAACTTTAGTTTGTCATCCTACTTAATTAACTACAAATTCTGTTATTACCTCACCACGAAAATACGATACGGTTTACGATAACCAGCTCACGGTAAAAAAGTATCGGAATGGCATCATATGTGACGGAATAGGTCGTATACAAAGCCAGTAACGGGACCAGGATTAGCCCACATAAATAGCGGAGTACACAACTTTGTTCACATTGCACGATCCGACAAACTCTTCAGATTTTTCTTTTATCAATAAAGTCTTTGATACAATACGGCTAAGCTGCTATCTGCTAATTAAACCGCTTTCTGCAGTTAATCGAATGTTAATCCGTCTAGAATGATGCCCGTTTGGAAATAGAAAAGTGGTAGATTCCTTGTGCACTTCAGAGTTGCTTGAGGTTCGGGGCGTGGGCCCTAGGATGTCCATTGAGTACGGCAATGACTCCGAGGAGGATAGAGTGGGGTTGCGAGCCCCGTACCCATGAGTGACAGGTCCCTGAGGCTATAATGCGCTCCCCGGTGGTGGGCTCAGGTCACCGAGAAGAACCTGATGCAGATCACACCAGAGAGCCCAGATTTCCTTGCGAGAATACTAAAAAGTATATTAACGGACAGATCCGTTGGTATAGATCGTGGCTATCTAAACAGCACATCACCACCATAACTTCGGCTTGTTTATGTCCCAGAGCGGATTCGTCCGGATGGATCCGTTTATTTCGTTTTTATCTTTATTACTATTTGTTGTTTTTTTTGTTACTACTTTATGCTGTTTCAAATTCGTATCGATGTGGTTTTTTTACTAGGTGAAAAATGTCTGCTCATAAAAAGGTAGTATAGTTTTACAGAACATAGCCATAATACATTTATAGGAAGTAGGGTTGATGATAAGCGACCGCATATGGATAAAAGACCGTCGACACATCGATATTGGTTTGATTATATTTTGACTGTATGGAAAGCATTTGAAGTGAGTGATAGAGCTTTCGTCGTGAATATATTTCTATACAAAATAAAAAAGAAACCCCAATATTTAGTCTCTTTTTGATGTAGCGTAGGTACTCTTAATTCTAGAAGTAAATATACCTAGTGTGCACGTTGACCTGGTATCAAAAAGAAGTAGAAGTTAGCGAATTTCAGATTTTTCCTTTTATAACCAGCTAAGGGGGAAAAATTATGTCATAAACTACGTGACGTAAAAAATATGTATTTGTTTAGAAAGGAGATGTTCCATTTTGGGCCAACACTATGTACACTACATGGAAAAATAGGAAAACCACAGGAGAGTTTCATAAAAATACTTATAAATTAATTTGAAGCAGAGTATAATTGTACAAAAATAATTACTTTTGCAGTTATTTAGTATGTCCACTCTGTTTTTAGGGCAGCCATGACAGTTGCGTTTGACGTTGGTTTACTACTTGACAGTTAATGCTATATTTGACGTTTCGTAATAGACGTAGACACTTCCTCTAAGGTAATAGATCATTTACGCGTGAAGTACATAATGTATTTCGGAGTTTTTAGTGATTATTTATGTTTGCGGACATTCATTGGCTGTTTCTTTCTTGACCCGGGGCTTTATTGTATTGATTATCGGCTGTGATTTGTATTGGAATCCGGAACAAGTTCAATCGCAGGTATAGTCAGTTGTCAAAATGACATTTTAGTTACGTATTTCCGATCCATCATATTACTGTGGGGTGTTGCTACAGTAGTATTATATTCTCTTTGGTGTTGCTCTCCTTGACCAAGATATCTTAAATGTACAATAAAACGAAGCAATATTAAAAAAAGATAACATTAAAAAACAGTTACTTTATTGAATAGTTATATATACATATAGTGTACATGGTGTTGGCCCAGGCTCCATACATTTCTGGAACAACTCCTTTGCAAATGAAGCTCTTTCATATATTATGATATAGTGCTTAGTCTTTGGGGGGGGGGGGGGGGCGGTGCTTAGGGGGTCACAGGTTCGACTACAATCCATATGGCCTTTTAGTTTGTATAGTATATCGATGTAGTTTGTTGTGATTTCGTCGTATTTTTTTTTTCTCTTGTTTTATCATGCACGCGAAAAAACACACTATCACTGATATAACACACTATCACTGATGCTGATCTAATTGTAACAAGATAAACACTGCTTAAAAAAAGTGAAAAGTTTCTGGCCGGATCTTCCCATTTTCTGCCGCGCTGTGATCCGTGGTAGCTTTAAAAAAAATGACCAATAAAAAATGCTAGCGTTAAGCCTATTTGTAATAAATATTTTTGAATCAGAGCATTTGCCAAAGTATGTAGGTGATACACGAAGTCGCACCCTACCTAAAGGTTATTTTTTATATGGATATACGAAATCCATAAGAACCACTGTTACCTAAAGCTTACCTAAACCGGTACACAACTTTCATACATTGAGTTCTTAACGATATTATAATTTTATTTTATTCGAGTCACATAGGTTAGCCTGATTTTTTTTTTATTCAGAGTAGTTCATTGCGGCCAGTCCACTACCAGGCCAGTACGTGCAGGCGGTACCTTTTTTATTCGAAAATTATACTCCATGTAGCCACTTCGGATAAAACGTTGGTAATAAAAAATCGGGGCTATAGTGGCACTTCGGAAGCCGATTTCGTTGTTGTGGTTCGAATTTCAATATTCTAGTGGGGAGTGAGTGTTCCGAATTTCAATAGTGAATTATATCGTCAGAGACTATTGTTTTTATCTACTTATCGTTACGTATTTAAAGTGCATTTTTTTCATTTGGTCATGGGATACTCATCCCAACTTACCTGTCCGGTAGTTATGGTATATGTGGAATATAATATTATATATAAAGAGGAAAAACTGTTCATCTGTTGTAAAAGATTTATTATGAAGTGACACATCAATTATATGTCTAAAATAGAAGGATGTATATTTGAATACATTTTGATTATAAACTAGCCAGTATTCTACAACATCCCTCCCTTAATCAAAATACCGCAGAATATTTAAAATCTAGCACAGTCCCAAAAATATAACCTTAATGGTTAACTAAACAAACAACAAAAGCATTAAACTCTAAGTGAGACCTATACTAGCAATGCACTTCTTATGTGCTGTGCGCCCTAGTGGCTTAGTAAGTACATCAGCTGGCATATCATTAGTCTGTAAATACCTTAAAACTACTGATTTGTCAGCGACCTTTTCTCTTATAAAATGATACCTAGTAGTATCAATGTGCTTGGTTCGAGCATGGTGGACTGGGTTTTTAGCAATTTTGAGAGCACTCTGACTATCAGTGTGTAACAACACCCTATCCAACCTACCACAAACTTCAGACACGAACCTGCGCAGAAAAATTGCTTCCCTGGTAGCCGAACTCAATGACATATACTCCGCTTCCGTCGAGGACAGTGCCACGGTACTCTGCTTTCTGCTTTCCCAAGAGATCGGACCACCGGCTAAAGTGAAGTAAAATCCGGTATATGAACGCCGATCAATATTACTGTTGGCCCAGTCAGCATCCGCGTAGCCCATCAGGTAATCTCCTGTCTTCCTGTAAGTAATACAGAAATCCATAGTTCCTTTCAAATATTGAAGCACTCTTTTAGCTGCGATCCAATGCGACTTGCCAAACTTTGTATTAAACTGACTAAGATAGCTTGTAGCGTAAGCTATGTCTGGTCGAGTGTTCACAGCCAGAAACATCAGACAGCCAATCAAATTCTGATAAGGATATTCGGATTGCTCACCATAACACGGTTCCAACTTATTGTTTTGCAAAGGAGTATCCACTGTCTTGCAGTCAGTCATATTAAACAGCTTTAACACATTTTTAATATATGTTTTCTGGTTTATTTGAATCTGGTTTAATGAATCACGTTTAACATTTAAACCTAGACAATATTCCAGATTTCCTAGGTCTTTCAAAGAAAAATACTTTTCCAAGTTACTTTTGACAATTTCAAAATTAATTTTATTTTTATAAAGAAGAATTATGTCATCCACGTATACAGCCAGTATTACAGTGTCAGTGCCGAAACTTTTTGTGAATACGCATGGTTCGGAAGGTGTTTGATTAAAACCTATTAATGCTAAGGTTTCGTTCAGCTTTATGTTCCAGGCCCGTGCTGCCTGCTTCAGGCCATAAATAGACCTTTTAAGCAAGCACACTTTGTTGTCTTGACCTTTTTGTATGAAACCTTGCGGCTGACTCATGTAAACTTGTTCTTCCAATTCGCCATTTAGAAAAGCCGTGTCCACATCCAAGTGGCGAATATTATAATTCAGCTCCACAGCTAAAGCCAACAATGTACGTAAAGAAGAATTCCTTACTACGGGCGAGAAGGTTTCAGAATAATCTACACCTGACACTTGGCTATAACCTTTAGCAACAAGTCTGGCTTTGTACTTAGTTATGTTTCCATGGGCATCTCTTTTCAATTTGTACACCCATTTACAAGAAATTACAGGTTTATTTGGCCTATCAACCAATATCCAGGTACCTCTTTTCATCAAAGAATTATACTCGTCTTTCATTGCAGAGACCCAGTTATCACTTTCTTCGCTAGAGATGGCATCACGATAAGTTATTGGATCATCACCAAAAACATCACTGTCTACAGTACTATACGAAAAATAATCTGGAGGTTTACGTACTCGCTGAGGATATCTCCTGTTAAAACTATCAACATTGTCATCACTTGGTTCATTTGAGGGAACCGGAGATTGAAAACTTTGTTCACCTGAGTGTGTTGACTCTGCTTCTTCGCTATCAATTGCTTCATCAGCATCCACAAAGTCGTCTCCATGCTCCTCTATAATAACCTCAGTATCTTCTGAAGGTGAAGACACTTCTTGGGGTACAGGCTGTGACAGTAAATTAACAACATTTGAGTTAACAACACTCACAGGATCACACTTCAGTCCAGTGAAATTATTTTCAAAGAAAGTAACATCACGTGACTTGAGTAACCTCCTAGGTGTCTCGGCATCTCGGAAAAAATAGCTCCTAGGATCTTCTGAATATCCCACAAAAATATGTTCAGTTGCTTTCATGTCCAATTTAGTTCTTTGACATGAAGGAACATAAACTAAAGCTCTACATCCAAATACCTTTAAATGAGATAAATCTGGTTTGCTTTTATACCACATTTCAAACGGAGTTTTGCCTGTAAGTGCACGATGAGGGGACCGGTTCTTCAAGTAGACACTAGTCTCTACAGCATCCTGCCAATATGCTTTCGAGAGAGACCCATGTGACAACAAAGACCGAGCCTTCTCTACAATACTACGATTACATCGCTCACTTACTCCATTTTGTTGAGGACTGTACGGCGCCGTCGTTTCATGTTCAATCCCTTGAGATTTTAAATAGTCTGCCAACTCTTTATTGACATACTCGGTGCCGTTATCGGAACGCAAACATTTGAGTTTTGCGCCGGTTTGTCTCTCAACGAGAGATTGGAAAGCACAAAACTTAGACTTCACTTCTGTCTTAGAAGCCATACAATAAACAAATATGAAACGTGTATAATCATCTACAAAAATAATAAAGTACTTATTACCTTTAAATGAAGTGGTTGACATCGGCCCACACACATCAGTGTGAACTAACTCTAATACTGAGGTAGCTCTTTTATACTTCAACCTTTTGAAGGGTTTTCTTGCTTGCTTTCCCTCTATGCAGGGGATACATGGTTGTTTATCCACTTCCGCAAACTCTACGCCGTCAGCTAAACCCTTTTTGAGTAGATCCATACCAATACGACAAAGATGTCCTAAGCGCCTATGCCAAAGCTGAAACTTGGATAGCTCGGACTGCGCATTACAAGCTAAAATTTCTTGCGGAAAATTAACTGAACAATCTAATGTATACAGTCCACCACTAAACGAACCATGCAATAGAGAATTACGAGTATAAGATACATCATTTGAACTATAAAAATTACAACCATTCATATCAAAAACGATTGAGAAACCTTTTTCAACAATTTTCTTTACTGAAAGTAAATTACATTTTAAACCGGGAACATGAACGACATTAGTTATTTTATTTATTAGTGGATTAGCAGTATGAATAAAAACCTCACCAATACCCACAGCTGGCAACATCTCACCGTTTGCAATGGCTATCTTCCCACCATCAATGTGTTGGTAACTTCGAAACCATTCACGATGCGAAGTCATGTGTGAAGTCGCTCCTGAATCGATGATCCACTTGTTACCATGATCACCCGGTGCAGACAAAGCCATTTCCAAAACATTATCGTCCGTGTTAACTTGTCCCGTAGCGATGACAGTCTGTCCTGTTTTCTGCGTACAGTTTTCTTTCCTTTTATCCTTATTAAGTGGACAATTAGGGCTCTTATACCCAGGCCGTTTGCATTTGTAACATATTATGGTCTTCCTTTTATGTGTAGACCTTAGTGCCGCCTCATCACTTTGAGCTTCTTTCGACATTTCACTCAATAATTTCGTCTTTACCAACTCCGACGTCACTTCTATGTTACTGTGTTCTAAGGCCATAATCAATGGTTCATATCGTGGAGTTAAACCACCCAAAATTATCGCAGCAAGAGAGCTATCATCTATGATTTTGCCAATATCGGCCAGATCCTGTGCGGTTGTCATGACTGCGTTCAAGTACATTTCAATATTTGTGAAATCTGACAAGCAGTACCGATACAAACGTCTCTCCAAAGACAGTTTTCGACCTAACCCGCGATCCTCATAAGCTCTTTGCAGAGAATCCCATGCTTCCTTTGCTGTCGTTGCTGTTCTTACATGCGTGATAGCAGCACCTTCGACTGTAAGGCATATTTTGGACAGAGCCTTCTGGTCGTTTTTAGCACGTATGTCTAGAGGAGTTTTATCAGTCTCTACATACCCATTTACGGTGCTCCAAAGTTCTTCATGCTTTAACAGCATACGCATTTTGAATTTCCAGCTAGAGTAACCATCGCGATTGCTCAACATCGGGATTCCTTGAAAACTGGTTGCAGCCATAATTATCTTCTTTTAATTAAGATATTTCGTGCTGATAACGAATGTGGAATATTATATATAAAGAGGAAAAACTGTACATCTGTTGTAAAAGATTTATTATGAAGTGACACATCAATTATATGTCTAAAATAGAAGGATGTATATTTGAATACATTTTGATTATAAACTAGCCAGTATTCTACAACAGTATAGTATACGGGTATGCGACCCCGGCTTCCCTAGCTATTACTGTCCCATCCCTTGCCCTCCCAGTAATATCCTACTTTTCCTATTTCCCACTCTAACTTGCCAATCTTTCTTTTCACAACACCTATCTTTCCCTTTCCCTCCTTATTCGTGAGAACGCAATGGTCAATCATATAAATAATTTAATTAACCAAAATGGCGGCGATGTGGTTCGCCACCCATCACGTCTCGTTTCTCACGGAGGCGAAAAGCGGCCCTTGGGCTCTGCCTACCCCTACGGGAAAAAGGCGTGATTTTATGGTTTTTTTTTTTTTCTTTATTCATATTAAAAAGGGTACATATCAGTTTATTACAAAAAGTATCTCAAAAACCCTAAATCGGGTTTGTCTGGATACCAAACAAAAGGTACTCGTATAACATTTTTTTTTTTAAACTTATAGTTAAGCTGTCTATAAAATAATAAGATAATAGTTATAAACTAATTGTTATGGCTTCCCAACGCGTACGCGAACTATTGACGCGAAACCAATGCGAATGTATGTATGTATTTCTTTCAGGAGATATGCTGGAGTGGAAAGGCCTCCTCAAATTGCGGCATAATACACGTTCATTGCCCGTGGTGTGTCAGGGTATGAATAGCACCCATCTCTTCCCGTTGGGTGTCCGTAAGAGGCGACTAAGGGAAAACAAGAAGACGGGCAGCAGCGTCTTTCTATTGATTACCGAACTCCTATACTGCGATCCCCAAGACACCTGCCAAGCGTGGGGATTATGCAACTGTTCCCTTCTGAGGTCTTCCTCCTCTTTGTTTAGCAGTGGACGTCTTTTGGCTAGTGATGATGATGACACGTTCATTCTGAATGATAATTAAAAAAATTGGATACTCCTAATAGGCTGTTAAAGCTAACATCCATCTATTCGGAGTATCCAATTTTTTTTACCACCAATAACCCTGTAGTATTGATGTCAACACAAAAAAAAAGAAGTAAGCTCGTATATATCAAAATATGTCAACTTGTTTGCGAATAACAGCAAGTAGAGTTTCTTTTTCATGTTAAATTAATATAAAATGTACGTAAACCGAAAACATCGTATTGATATTATCGAAAGTATATTGACTAGTCTCTACGAGACCAGTAGTTATTTCTGTTTTATGTGTGTTTAGTAAATTTAATAAACGTTATTTTTTTTCATCATGCCAATTTGCCCTCCTTATTGAGATAATAACAATGCCTTCAATATTTTACTGTTTAGATAACTATTACTATTAGCAATAACGTTCAGTGTTTTTATGTATTATTCATGAATAATACTTGTATGCTTTAGTTGTGTGCAATCTCTTTTGACTTCTTTCTTATGATTTACATTTGAGTAGAACTAAATTAATGTAATTGACAAGTTGACAATGATATTTTATACAATAGTTTGACGGGCCCGTTGGTCTAGTGGTTAGTGACCCTGTCTGCTACCCAACAGGTCGTGGGTTCGATTCCCACCAAGTGTCTGGGTGTTTTATCTATATAAGTATTTACAAAAAAAAGTATATAAGCATTATTAGTATCAGTTGTCTGGTTTCCATAGTACAGGCTGTGCCTAGTTTGGGATCAGATGACCGTGTGTGAATTGTCCCAGGATATTAAAAAAAAAAAAGATATGCCATTAGCGCACGAAAAGTGAAACAACGAAATTCACCCACATTGGGTGAACTAGCAGTAAGTCACGCGTTCGTAAAATGTAACGAATGAGACGTGTGTCTTTGAAAATTAAGTAAAATGCCTTTATAAATTTATTAAAATGCATTTAGAAAATGCATAAAGTAATGTATAAAAATGTGTGTAATGTGTATGTATATGCGGTAACAGCTCAGTGGGCGAGCGCTTGCCTTGGAAACAAGGTGCGCAGGTTCGAACCCCGGCTCGCACCTCTGATTTCTTCAATGAATCATGTGCGAATCGTATTTGTGCGATTGTTACTAGCTTTCGGTGAAGGAAAACATCGTGATGAAACCTGCATGTCTGACAAAGCCCAACTAGCTTTCGAATGACGTGTGAAGTCCGCACTTGGCCAGCGTGGTGGACTATGGCCTAAGCCCCCTCATCTTGATGGGAGGCCCGTGCCCAGCAGTGGGACATAAACAAGGGCTGGTATTATTAATGTACTAGCTGACCCACGCAGCTCCGCCTGCGCTATTTTTACGTTAACTAAACTTTTAATAACAGAAATTCGCATCGAATACATAACCTCCTTTTTTATAGTCGGTTAAAAACTGGGACCCACTTTTCACTTCCTCTCCGAAGCACCGACCCGTTTAGTTCAAATGGCGTTAAACGGTCACCCATCTATTTAATGACCTTACCTAACGTTGCTTAACCCGATCGATTACAAAACCTTGATAACAACTCTCTATGAGTGTCCCTTACTAATATTTATTATATTGTAAAGAAAAATTGATAAAATCGGACCAAGCGTATAACCAAGTACCCATTTTGACTTTAATCCCCTCTCCCAAAAGAACCGTGCTAGATTACGGGATAAAAAGTATCCTATGCGCAGGTGTCCTACCTCGTAGTAAGATCTCAAATCATGCCAAGTTTCATTTGAATCCATTCAGTAGTTTCGGCGTGATGCGCAGCCGTGATACAGACAGACAGACAGACAGACAGACAGACAGACAGACAGACAAAAATTAATAAAATTACATTTTCGGCCTCAGTATCGGTTATAGAATGCCCTCCAAATATTATTTTCAAAATATCTTCAATGTACAGAATTGGACCTGTTACAGTTTTATTATAAGTATAGATAAAAGTAAATAAATAGAGAAGGATATCATACATTACCTAACTATAATGATGAGAAAATACTTTAATTACATGAGTCACAATTTTTGGCGCGCATTAGTAGGGTTATAACATATCTATCGTTTATAATATCATTGCAAGTTGAGGAATTAAATAAACAATTCATTTGTTTTATTTGACCTAAATTTTATTTCAAACAAAAGTAATTTTTCAAATGTCACACACAAAAGTATTTCGATTATCTAAAACAAAAATATTGAAACTACTATATTTACTGACTGTATGTATACATTACATCATTTAGTAACGTCGTAAGCAGATTATGAAATAAATATTTCTATAATTCATTATTTATTTCGGTGAAAGAAAAAATCGTGAGGAAACCTACATGTCTAAGAAAGCCTAACTCGAATGATATGTGAAGTCCGCAAGCCGCACTTGGCCAGCATGGTGAACTATGACCTACTCCCCTTCATCTTAAAGGGAGGCCCGTGCCCAACGGTGGGACAAAACAAGGGATGTATAAAAAAAAATTATTGGTTCCCCTTGGGGTGGCCGGGTAAGAATAGCAGCCATCCATCTCCTCCCGTTCGGTGTCCGTAAAAGGCGACTAAGGGAAAACGATAAGACGGGCAGCAGCGTCTTTTTAACCGACTTCAAAAAAGGAGGTTCTGTATTCGACGCGTATGTATGTAATATTAATAGAAATGCGTAATATTCATATATGTTAGTCTATGTGGGCTTCTAAACAAATTTACCAAATTTCACGAGTGTATGTATGTATGTATGTACGTATGTATGTATGTATGTAGGTTTGTCCGCGGATTTCTCAGAAACTACAAGTCCGATTTCAAAAATTATTTTTGCAACAGTTAGAGTATTTTTCAACTTAGGGTAGAATACAAGTTTCATCAAAATCGGTCCAGTAGTTTAAGAGATATAAACACAAGCGTGGCGGGGGGGGGGGATTATGGCAACCCGTCCCTTCAAAGTGGGAGGCCTTTGTTCAGCAGTGGACGTTTCGGCTGCTAATAATGAATGATTATTTATTCAACAAATAGTATATTGTTTTCTAGTGACCGCTGATGAAAAGCTGCAGTCAAAGAGATTAAATATATAGCCGCCTTCTGGAAAACAGCTTTAATAACTCCAAGTTGTCCACTAACTAAACAACAAATATTTATAAGAGTTTCAAAGATTTAAGTAAAAGATTCACCTGTAACAAGCAAGACTAATAGCTTCATGTATTAATTTAGGCAAGCGTACCTAACGTCTGTTGTGATAGACGCATTCTAGTGTAAAATAGCAATCTAGCTTTGGATCCGAGAATCCCTGACAAGTTCTTGTAGCATGTATGTATGTAGGGGTGTACAGGTTGCTTTCGCTTTGATTTGACTATCCAAAGCAATTACTAAGGATGTATGTCACGCTGGGTCCGTGAGATTTCAGAATCGCGATGATATATCCTAGAAATCGTTTAGTAGTTTTTTGGTTGCTGGTATTGTAGAAATGGGATGATGGACGAAAACTAACTTTACTGTGGATATGTTCTGTTTGAGAGTATCTAACTGCCACACTCACAAACGTCAATTAACTTTAATTATAATTAAGTCATTTTTTAAAATTTTATAATTCTAATTATATCAACTGTTGGAGCCATTTATGATTCTTTTCGATGATTGAGTACGAGATAATTGATATCTCTACTCACTATCAGAGTATTAAGTGTTAATTGGCTTCGAGTGACGAAATAATCCGATTTCAATAAATTTTTTAAATGATAATTAACTATAATTGAGGTTTGAAGGTGCGGCAGTTAGTTCGGGATGTGGAGATTGGCTTAGCTTTTATTAAAAAAGAAAACAAGATTTTATAGACACGTATAATAACACACGTTTTCGAATTTAGGGTATATTTGTATTGTTCTCAAAAATGTAAAATTCACCCGAACGAAGACCTCATATAAATTCATTTTCTTTAGGTTAAGAAATAAACATTTTATAAGGATAAACACCTAAGTATAGCATTGGAATATTATTAAATTGCCTCGCGGCAAAATAAACTAAAAACATCACCATCATTAGCATCAGCTGGATGACGGCCACTGCTGAACATAGGCTTCCCCCGTCCCCGCTGTCTTGGCTGTTTGCATCCACTGGTTACCTGCGACGCGTACAATGTCGTCTGTCCACCTAGTGGGAGGACTGCCTACGCTGCGTCTTCCGGTTCGTGGTCGCCACTCGAGAACCGTTCTTCCCAATTGGTTATCGGTTCTTTGAGTCATGTGGCCTGCTTCAACTGCAGATTCTGAGAGCTATGTCGGTGACCCTAATTCTTCGGCGAATCTCCACATTTCGGATTCTGTCACGCAAAGAAACTCCGAGCATAGCTCTCTCCATAGCACGTTGTGTGACTCTGAGATTCACTAAAAATATAATCAAATTTAAAAGGTCTTTTTCATAAGTAACACTCCGATTTACCCTACTACGTAGGGGACAAACTAAATGTTGTATTGTTCGCTGATGATACCTCTCTTTTATTTAAAGTCAGGCGTAAACTCTATGAATACGACGAAGTAAACAATGTACTTTCTAAAGTTGTCCATTGGTTCAATGTTAATAATTTGAAACTTAATGAGAGCAAAACCAAATGTGTGAAATTTGTAACACCAAATGTAAGACAGGTGGCAACCAATGTGGAAATTAATGGAGCGAAGTTGGACCTTGAGGAGTCGACTGTGTTCTTAGGTATAACAATTGACGCTAAACTACAATGGGGCCCACACATTAAGAAATTGTCAGGTAGACTGAGATCCGCGGCTTATGCAGTTAAAAAAATAAGACGTTTAACTGATATTGAAACCGCTAGAATTGTTTATTTCAGCTATTTCCACAGTATTATGTCTTATGGTTTATTACTGTGGGGATCTTCTGCAGAACTTAATACCATTTTTATTCTGCAGAAAAGAGCTGTGAGAGCCATTTACAATCTGGCTCCTACTGATTCACTAAGGGAAAAATTCAAAGAAATAGATATTCTAACGGTTGTTTCGCAATTCATATTTGAAAATTTAGTTTATATTCAGAAAAATAGTGTATCTTTTAAAAAGTACAGTGCGATTCATAGTGTTAATACCCGGAACAAACACAATCTTGTTTTACATTCCACACGTCTCCACAGAACAAGCAAATCGTTTATGGGCCAAAGTATACGCTTCTATAACAAACTGCCACAGGATATCCGAGATCTTCCACTGAATAAATTTAAACCTTTGATAAGAAGCCGGTTGTCGAAAAAGGCTTATTACAAAATCTCGGATTACCTAGAGGATAAAGCTGCGTGGGCTTGAACTGCTCAACTCATGCAAGCTTAGAATTGTAGGCTTACAGTTTGTAACACCTCTTAATCTGGTGGATTACTGATGGCTGTTTCACAAGTCAATTGATTGATAATATAAAGATTATGTGAAAGTGTTTTGTGTCTTGCCTGTCGAGGTACTACTTAACAGCAGAAGTTAAATGTGAGCCACTGTGATTTTGGTTCGGTCATGCTCGCCATCGAAAAGTCTTTGCTTGTGGCGGCTTCGTGTGGCGGGTCACCCCCTTCCCTCTAATATGGTTGAGGGGAGTGATGGCTGCTGCTCGAGTCAACTCGTGCGCGGGTGCTGCTTGGGGGGACTGGTCCGACTTCTATCCATTTGGCCTTTTAGTTTGTCTTAATTTATTGTTTTCTTCTTTTCTCCCTTGCTTTATGTTTCGAATGGCAGGACACAATATCGCTAATGTCGATTCATTTGTAACAAAACAATGTTTTAAAAAAAAAAGTGAAAAAATGACAAGCCCGCTGAGTTTCTTGCCGGATCTTCTCAGTTGAGGCCGCGTTGTGATCCGGTGGTAGCTTCTAAAAAATGACGATTCAAAAGTGCTAGCGTTAAGCCTATTTGAAATAAAGATTTTTGAGTTTGAGTTTGATTTAAAAAGTCGTTAAAAAAACAGTCGTGCAGAACCTCCAAAATGAGGTACATGAATAAATTGGACGATAAGATCAGCGGCCCACCTTTCAACGACAAAAAATTGACCCTTACCGGCCGGAAATGGGGCAACATAAATGTAACAAACGAGCGGAAGTTGCTTTCGGACACTTCCGGTGTCACTCGCACGCAACTTCTAGTATACGTGTTGTCGATATGTTACAGACTCTTGGGGCGTTCAAAGACAGTAATCACTGTCCGGCAAACGATCAGCAATGTCAGTGAAAGTCATTCCATAGATCGGCGAGACCCCGGGGAAACGCTAAATTATCTTGGAGCCCGCGCATTAATTAGAAAAGAATAATGGAGGAGTTAGAAAAATATAAATTCCTCATGCCTCCTTTGCAAAGTGGGGAACAAGTAAAAATCACGCACGATTTAAGCTCAGAAAGAAATTGTCAAAGTCTTTGATGGCACGTGAAAAGTCAGTCTCGGTTGTTGTTATAGACAGCAGTGTTCAAGCCAAGTTACCGGCCAATGAGCAGCTAGACCAACTCTATTCGTCACTTACCAAATGACAGAAGACTATTCACATTTTAAAATTACAAGCAGAACTATTCGAGCGAGTTTTTTAATTTTAATATAGAGCACCAAAATTATATGACACGGAATTTTATATATATCCATAATTATTTAAATGTTGTTAATCTCAGGCCTTCGTTACGAAAACGAATAACATTTTCTTTTCTATTTTGTTTAGGTTCTTGTTGTCAATTGCAACGGATGTCTGAATTTTGATAGGGAAATCACCTTTGTTTTAGGTAATACAAGAGAAGTAAAGTTCTATCTACTATTAAAATTAGGTAAAAAGAATACAAATAAAACAATATGCTTGACCTAAATAAAATCATTTGTATTAACATTATAAGAATCTTAAATATGTGAATTCGCACCAGATTCGAAGCAGATGACCATTTAATTTATGTAAAGTTTACTAACTGATTTATATAAGGCGTACCACTCTTTGACAAGTCGGCAATACAGTAAGGTCTAGGGCATGCACAATAGATCCAACTTGAAGGTTGCAAGTGCGTTCCGGAGCTTACCGAGCCCAATTTAATAGCCAGCCAAATAGAATAGAATAGGCCACCAGTGTTGAAATAAAATACAGATAAGCAGCTTTTTCCAAACTAAAATCAAATTTTTCGATGAAATTCCGAAATATTTGCGGTATTTTCGCAAAATTGACTATGGAAATAGAGTAATCGCCATAATGGACAACGGATCGTGACCCTGGGACGGTTACACCGCCCTAGGAATATTAAACGAGCTCCGCTTATCTACTGGACGCACTAATGTTATGTATGAGGGTATTAGCCGACATTGTTCAGGGCTCTGACGAGACCGGACAGACAGCCGGGCATCGTAGCCCTTCTAATAAGGTCAAGGATGAATTTAACATAATATGAGGTCAGTCGCCAGATTCTTCTTGACCGTCGGAGTGACATGGAATGTAATATAAAGTTTTCTGAAACTCAAATATTGCAACGGCTGACAATTTTCTTAGAAGTATTGGTATCAAATTAATGACTTTTTTTTTCAAAATTATTGTTCTATTTATAACAACAAGTTAGGGCTCCCACACATAACTGCGATGCGATGCGATGCGGCGAGAAAAAAATGAATTTTCGATACAAGTTCAACCAATCTTCACACTGTTTTGTCAAACCAGTGGTTAAGGTCAGTTTGTTTTCCCGATAAAGAACAATGAAATAAATCTTTATCCTGCACTAAACAATGATGAACGGAATTTGTCAAAATATTAAAAAAAAACTCATTAAACTACTGCCACGCGAAGATCTGGCGCGAGCACAACAACAACTTTGTGGTGTATGTTATATTTATTTATACATTGTATGTATTTACAAAAGAAATATAAATAAATATAAGACAATCTTTACACTTGGAAATCAAATTAATTTTACGGGTAATCCGTAAAATTAGTTTCATTTCAGCCCGTGACTATAAATGCTGTAAAGTATTCAAAACGTCGGGTAATCGAAATAAAAAATAAACCGCGATATAATTCGTGAAATTAGTTTCATGTCAATGTGTAATATTCGCGTAAATATCAGAATTCATTAATCTTTACACTGGCATCCTGCTGAGTTTGAGACTGATGTGAATTAAAACAAACTTAGTAATATTAGATAGGTGTAGCTGTATCTACGCTTCCCGAAAATTAAAGTTTAAAAGTTTGGCTAATAGGCCGAACTAATATCCATTAACTAAAAGCTAGCGAACGTATATAAGCGCGTTCTTACTTACAAAAATACTAAGAGCCAAATGTACGGAGACCTCATTACGGTCTCCAACGAACCGCGTTGATTAGGCAATTCGCTAAGAAAGCTTTTTCCTTCCTAGCTCTCCTTGGAGCTTACAGTTATTTTTCCGGCTCGTATACGCAGATAATATACACGCGATAGCTGCTACAAATAAAATGTCATTACCATTTGTTTGTTTTTTGTCGTATTATAATGTCATCCAACACCCAACGAGAGAAGACGGGGATCTTCTCTCGTTGGGTGTCGTAAGAGGCGACTAAGCGAGAACAGGAAGACTGGCAGCAGCGTCTTTCTTTTGGATTTATCTTTCAACTATACTGCGATCTCCAAGCCAAGTGGGGATGATGACAACCCCTCCCTTCTAAGGGGAAGGCCTATGTTCAGCAGTGGACGTCTATCTATGAATGAATGTATGGTATGAGACATTAGTAATTAATCTTCAGGAGCCCATCACACCGGACCACATCAATATTTACACACTGCTGCTTAGAATATCTCAACTTATCTCTGTGGGTGGTGGAAATAGGAACTAAAATATCCATATGAAAATCACGACCAGTTTGACGTAATTGCGTAGACAGTAGCGCCGCTGTCAGGTCACAGATAACTTGGGTATATTTTAGCTATCTGGACGGTTCTTAGTAGAAGAGACCAACCACCAAGAGAAATGTAATTTAAATGAAGTTGGATTATCCATCAAAATATTTTCTTTCATTAGGAAGTTTCATTACAATAAAATTGTAAAATGTAAATTTATGCATAGATAAAGAAAGATTGACGCCAGCATAGGTCGACTGTAATTTTAGTCTCACTTCTAACTAAAAGACGGACACTAACTTGACGAGGGTCCCCTTTCAACGTTACGTCAACTAGTCGGACAGTAATTCGCGGATTGTTCACTTTTGAACAACAGATCCATAAGTGCCGAGGAAACAACGCAAAAAGAGCTTTATTCGGTTGCAATAAAGGTGCCGTTATTTGGATAAAGGGTAGGTAACATAAATCTGTTCCGAATGAAATGTGAATCTAATATCCAGAGAAGCCGTTATCTATAATTACATTTTGAACATAAAGTTTCTAGAATTTCTTGTTTAATTTCTTATTTACACAGATTTAGCTATATAATGTCCTCCTGGCCGATACGACCACAGCGGCCAATCTTTCACAAGATCAGCCATCTACGCAGGGGATACTATAGTGCACAAGCGCTTGCGTAGACACAAATGCACTCTCTCTTCCTTTCAAAATGCGATGGGACGGTTGACCGACACGACCAAGGACCGACTTTTTACATGCCATCCGACGCATGGATCATTTTACTTTACAGGTGATCGGCCTGCATTGTCCTAGCCAGTAAGGAACAACTACACAAAATTGTTGCTCCCCGCAGGATTCGAACCCGCGACCTCCGTTTTGCAAAGCAAACAGTTTCCCACTGCGCCACGGAGGTTATATAATTACATGATAGTATTAATATGAGTAATTATGATGTTGTTTATTTTATAAATTATTATTACAAATTTATTATGAGTGTAAAATAATAGTGTTAATCGTATCTGCGCAAGAACTGGAGCACTAATATTTTATGCGTTTTTGGCTGATCTTATTAAAGACTAGCTGACCCGTGCAGCTCCGCCCGCGCTTTTATTACATTTTGCTCCCCTTTTCTCCCTCCTCCCTAGATTTATTTCTCTCCATATCTCTCTCTCTTATAAAAAAAATCGAATTATATGCTCTTTCTCTCCTCTCTCTTTCCCCCTCCCGCTTCGGTTTCCGTCACACACCCCCTCTTCCTCTCCCTGTTGTCCCCTCTCTGAACTCTCCCCCCCTCTCTCTTCTACGAACTTGCTCCTTCTCACTCCCCCTCACTCAACCCATCACCCCCTCCTCGAATCCCCTCTCCCTCTTTCTCCTCTCTTGCACCCTCCTCTCGTTCTATATATCCTAGTCAATCATGGTATCAGCGGCATTAAATATACTTTATGACTTATTCTCAGACCTTCCCGATATGCACACAAAATTTCATACAAATCGGTTCACCCATCTATTTGATGACCTTGCCTTATGTTGCTTAACCTTAACCTAGCGGTATGAAATATACTGTATGACCTATTCTACCCGATATGCACACTTTCATACAAATCGGTTCACCCATCTATTTAATGACCTTACCTAACGTTGCTTAACCTTAACCTACCGGGATAAAAAGTATCCCATGTCCGTTTCCTGGTTCTAAGCTACCTCCCTACCTTTTCAGCCGAATCGGTTAGGCCGTTCTTGAGTTATAAATAGTGTAACTAACACGACTTTCTTTTATTAAAATAGATTAGTTGTTTAGTGATTGTATGTTCAATTTCACCGATAGATGGCGCTGTTCATAATGTAAATCACGCTAACATCGTAAAATACTGTCTTATAATATTCGATAATGAAAGTTCTAAGTTTTTCGCATCTTTTATTGTTGCGATTGTAATGCAATACCTATTATACACTACCTGGACTTGGGGAGTTTCATTAAAATTTCATGAACCACCCCCCCCCCCCCCCTAATCTAGTTTGGACTCGCTCAGGATTTACAGATTTTAACCTTTCAAAGATATAATGTGATATTGCTATCAGCAAAGTACTTAGAACAATACAGAAATCTAATGAAAATGTCCTGGGTGTACCGGACCGGCTTACCCCTTACAAAAATTGACCCTTCGCCACTGCCATATCTTATGCAAACTAAATGTCTGCTCAGACCCTATTGTATATAGCGTAATAATACATATCTTAACGATTAACTGATCAGTCTATAATTACCCTATCCACATACAAAGGAAATTACGTGATAATATGTGCAGGTAATGTTTCACTGCTTAGCCCCTATGAAACATAGCGTGATGTTTTATATACCAATTTATACCTTGACTTCTACACAACACATCAGTGAAAGTCCTATCAAAATCCATCCACGGGTTTTCAAATGATACCTGGACAAACAGAACGACAGACAGACAGACAGACAGACAGACAGACAATAATTCCAAAAAAAATTGTTTTGGCCTCTATGTCGATAGTATAGTATCTCCACATAGAAATTTTGGAAAAATATTCAATGTACAGAAAAAGTGCTCTTTGAGTTTTATTATAGTATAGATTGGCCGCTGTGGCCGTATCGGTCGGGTAAGTAATATTTGATATAACTACAAAATCTCTAATATGTAAAAGATATAATAACTGAAGCTATAATTGTATTTGATGTAACGATCAGTTGATATAATAAACGATTGATATAATTTTAAAATCACTATTTTTATTAAGCATAACATACATTGAATATAAAATCGTTTGATATATCACTTACATGATATAAAACCGATTTAGCATAATATTTTTTTTTTGTTATTTCTTCATAGTTGTTAACCTGAGGAGTACTTATACCTAGTAAGTGGTTACCACCTGCCAAAATGGCATGACGGAGCCCTGCTTCGCAGGGCTCCTATTTCTGGGTGGTCATAAAAAAATAACCACGAAGGCTAGCCTTCTAACCTAACCTATCCGAGTCGGATTGCTCTGAATCCAGTTGTTAACCATGATGGTATCAATATACATTTTAAACGACAGACCTAATGATTTTCGATTAGATAAACATTATATCCAATAACATTATGCGAAATAAGTTTTAGAATATATAATATGTAAAGAAATTATATCAACAGTTTGTATATCTCACGTTTATTATATCATGCGAACGTTATTAAAATGAAAATAAACCAAATAACTTTATATGAAATGGGACCTTCTGACCGATACGGGTGCACCGTATCGGTCAGAAGGACATTATTATCAAAATGAATACAAAATTCTTTTTTTTTATTAATCATTACTAGCCGGAAAAGTCCACTGCTGAACAAAGGCCCTCTTAGACCGCCACAATGCACAAAAGTTAGCCATTTGCATCCATCGGTTGCCTGCGACGCGCACAACGTCATCGATACGACTAGTGTGTTTACTAATTAATGCTTTACAGTAACCGCATAAGTGGAGATACTAGCCTAGGACTAGCCTAGATGGTGAAGCGAACTAGCTCTGATGGAAATTAAAGTACTCTTTATTGGACATATAAATGTACATTACAGTGAAATACAACATCATTAGCGCAAAGGGCGGTCTTAATTGTAATTGCAAATGTTAATGTAATGTAAAAAATAAATGAGTCGAGATACTTGATAACTTACAAGTATATAACGGGTGTAAGGGACATCGCACCGAATTTTTTTTTATAAGATGTCAAATAATGTCCGTTGCAACATTACAGAAACCATTTATATGGATAAAATCTTTTTAAAAAAAAATTGAACCGACTTCAATATCACTGAAAAGTATAAAATAATTTAAATATTATTTAAGTTGGTGTTAGCTTACCGGCTGTGTATATTTGGCACCAACTTCAATCATATTTAAATTATTTTATACTTTTCAGTGATATTGAAGTCGGTTCAATTTTTTTTTAAAAAGATTTTATTTTAAACTTTTTAGTGATATTTTCATATATAAAGATTGAACCATCGAAAGCCGTAAAATTATCTAGGTAGGTTATGATCACATTATCGTCTACATAGTTTTACATAATTCATGTTTCTTCAGAAAAAAATATCTGATCGTAATGAAATTTACATGAAATCATCATAGTAGTTTACTCTCTCGAATAAAAAAAGAATCATCGAAATCAGTTCATAATTGTCAGAGCAATGTAATGGAGAACATCAGTTTTATGGTTTTTACCAGATAAATTCCTCCACATCGTTCATGGTCCTCCAGGAAGTTCTTATCCGGTTGTAATAAAATTCATACAGATTCAATACAGTGGTTTCTTCTTTCAAATAAAAAAAGAATCATTGAAATTGGTAAATATTTGCCAGAGTTATGACCATTTTTGTCCTTAAAAAGCGATAAAAAAGTCATCTATATAGGATTTCTTGCAGCTCTCAGTGCGCAGTCACCATTCTTGTTTTTTCAGGAACTACTTATTACTAAGCAATAATTTTTTTATGGGACCCAATCAATGGATTGAAGAATGGATGGAAAAAGATTTTTTTCAAATCGGTTCATAATTGACAGAGTTATGCGCGAACATAAAAAAAAAAAAATATATACAGACGAATTGAGAACCTCCTCCTTTTTTGAAGTCGGTTAAAAATGACAAATGACTGACTTATTAATTTTCGAGCATGTAATGAATATATGCGGAATAATATTTATTTTTCAAATTACATTGCTAATTTTCTAAAATAATAATAGTTGATTGCCTATTAATTAATTGCTTATGTACTGTTTTAGTGCATAAAGAATAAATAAATAAGTAAATAATTGAATAAATTTTCAACAAATAAGTAATTTATTGTTTTTAAATAAAAATTATGCTTTATGATTATACCAATAATGATATTATACTTAAAAAAAAGTGAATTTTATTTTTGGATTTTCATCAAAAGCCGATGAAAAATTTCAACACTAGAGTACTGTTCAGAATCATGTTCTGGATCCCTGGTATCTGTTTTCGGTACGATGTCCCTTACACCCTGTATGTATGCGGTAGCAAACGGCTGTTTTAAAAAAAAGGCTGTTTAAAACAAAATTACGGTCTAAGCTATAATGATATTGATGATGTCTTCCTAGATGTATCCATTAACGGGGACACCCTGACTCACCCTGTCAGTTAGCGGATCTAACTTGAGAGCGAACATGACTGGCGAAACCGAACGTTGTTATAAATCGGTTTCAAAAATTACAGGAGTACTGAGCTATAATATCTTTATCTATCTATACTCTATATTATATATAGATATTTATAAATGAATAACTGTCCGTTAGTCTCGCTAAAACTCAGAAACGGCTTGACCGATTTGAATAATTTTGGTTTTGTTTTGTTCGCTTCAATCCAGGGGTGGTTTAAAGAAAAAATGGAAACATAAATGAACTGTTGAAAAAAAAAAACGGGCGGAGCTGCGCGGGACATCTAGCAAGTATATAAAAATGAATCCCTATTTCCCTTGGTCACGCCATAACTTGAGTTCGATTTTACCGATTTCATCCATCCTTTTTATTAAGTTTTCTAATACTTTTTAGGATAATACGAAAAAAAAATTAAGAAACTTGAACAGAAAATTAGAAACTTACGCGGGCGGAGCTGCGCGGGACAGCTAGTTAAGTAATAAAAATGATTCACGCAAAGTAAAATCAGAACATAGGTTCTGTCTGGCTGACGTTTGAAGATTCAATGCGGATCATTTCCGGCGATCGTTTGGCTGGCGTTGCTTTGGACGGGTCCTTAATAACCTGAAAATCACGTATGTAGTCTAATAAATAAATTTGTAAGACAAGGAGTATGATTCATATTATGAAAAGGCTGGCCCGTTCGTATGTATTCAGATGACCTGGATGTATGTGATGGCCCAGGATATTTATTCATGACGAAACAAATACAAACAGTAGTTTGTATTTTTTTGTACTGGGTGGGAGTGTATCTAGACGTCTCTTGCAGAAGGAACCTTGCTGGGTAATGCTGTTCGTGAGTCACGGAGGCATAGGGTGCGGGCTCTTTGTGTCCCAACTAATAGCGGTCTCAATACGGGTGAAGACACGATGTAGGCCTTGGGCCGTAGCGAGCGTCGCCAGGGTGCCAAAAGGTGTGCATTTCTGCTCCACCCCGAACCGTGCATTAGTGATCTAGCAAGCATCCAGGGCTGGAGAGACTGGCCAGGTTGGTATGAAGTGCCAACAGTCTTTCAATAGCGTACATGAAGGCCACCGGAGAGGTTTTACTGGGTAAAAATCCCACTTAACTCGGCCTCCGCCCTTATTTAATCCGCCGAGGAGGACGGCGGCGGGGTTGCGACCGACGGGGGTCGCAACGCCCGTGAGCACCGTGACTGGTTCCCGGGGGGCTACAATGCGCCCCCCGGCGGCGGGCTCAAAGGCAAGGCACTGAGGGGCCCCTGGTGCAGATCCCACCGGAGAGCCTTGGGGCCCCCTCTCATGTGCCGATGAGACAGACGCGGGGGTTTTAGTGGGTAAGAATCCCATATACCCCGGTCGAGCCCCACAGCTCCCGAGGATCCTTTGAAGATTTCCCCCGCGTTAAAAAAAAAGTGCTTGACTGCGATTCCATCTGATGGAAAGCAGCGATGCAATCAATGATGGTAAAGCACACTAGCCTATTAAAAGCTTTTCCATCACTCTTGCCTTGAAGACACACACATTATAAGCGGATGTAAAAATTGACGCAGGCAATTATTCCAGTCCTTGGCTATAGTTATTATAAATGAGGAAGCAAATGGTTTTATCAATTCTATTATAATATTCTGTTCCAGTGTTAGGGCAGAGTGTAATGCAGATGTATATATACCATCCATCCAAGGTATTTATATCTACCATCCTGTCACTAACGTGCGAAAAAATACAAGCCATAAATAGATTTTTCAATGATACTTTCAAACCTATATAATCTATGCTTTGTGAATTGGAACGATATTTTACATAATCTATTCACCCGGGCCCTGAAAGGATTTTGTCAGACTTGAAAAGGGTTTTGGTAATTCGTTGTGAAATTAACTTTATTAATGAAAAGGTTTGTCTGCCGTCAAATCAGCACAGGAATAAAAGATTTATGCCTAATTTTGTTATGCGTCGGAAGAAACGTTATTTGTTCACTGTCGT
Organism: Furcula furcula; assembly: GCA_911728495.1. NCBI lineage: Eukaryota > Metazoa > Arthropoda > Insecta > Lepidoptera > Notodontidae > Furcula > Furcula furcula. The sequence continues at coordinate 20,398,871 of OU452253.1, forward strand.
ATCTGAAAGTAAAATAAGATGGAGAATATGTACTGCACATAAATATATATTTTACGGAAATAATATATGATTTAGTAAATATTGTTTTTCCGGGCTTGCTAACTTAACGTTACAGTTCTTGTTTTTTAAGTATTATTTCTTTAAATACGTCTTGTATTTTCTGATAGTATTTAACCCTAGACACCTAACCTTCGCATATACCCCTTTAAACCTAACCATACGTCGATTCGATGAACAATTTTTAGCACTTAATATTTTACTTAATTATAAATGTGTTTATAATTATTTCTTCTTATCATCATCATCATCATCATCATCAGCCGGAAGACGTCCACTGCTGAACATAGGCCTCCCCCTTAGAACGCCACAATGAACGACAATTGGCTATTTGCATCCACCGGTTACCTGCGACGCGCACAATGTCGTCTGTCCACCTAGTGGGAGGCCTGCCTACGCTGCGTCGTATATCGTCCCCCTTCTTCTTATATACTTACATAAACCAAGTATTGTTTTAGTAAGTAAAACCAAAAATTTATGTTTTGCTACAGAATTAATTATTTTATACCTTATATTATACGACACTACTGGTAAGAGATCAAATGAGATATACGCTTAGAAAAATAAACATTAAAAAAAAAACAACATAAAATAGCTTTTTCTTATTTGGCGAACATAAATTATAACAGTTTTATCATTTAGTCAAAAATATAAAAACTATCATTTTGCAATAATCAACTTTGTGTTCACCATATATTGCAGAGTTACATTTTGTGTCTGCGCAGGAAACTTGCAGGAAAGCCTATATAGATGACTTTTTGGTCGCTTTTTAAGAACAAAAATGGTCATAACTCTGGCAAATATTTACCAATTTCAATGATTCTTTTTTTATTCGAAAGAAGAAACCACTGTAATGAATCTGTATGAAATTTATCACAATCGGATAAGAACTTCCTGGAAGACCATGAACGATGAGGAGGAATTTATCTGGTAAAAACCATAAAACTGATGTTCGATTTCGATGATTCTTTTTTTATTCGAGAGAGTAAACTACTATGATGATTCCATGCAAATTTCATTACGACCGAATATTTTTTTCCGAAGAAACATGAATTATGTAAAACTATGTAGACGATAATGTGATCATAACCTACCTAGATCATTTTACGGTCTTCGTTGGTTCAATCTTTATATATGAAAATATCACTAAAAAGTTTAAAATAAAATCTTTTAAAAAAAAAATTGAACCGACTTCAATATCACTGAAAAGTATAAAATAATTTAAATATTATTGAAGTTGGTGCCAAATATACACAGCCGGTAAGCTAACACCAACTTCAATAATATTTAAATTATTTTATACTTTTCAGTGATATTGAAGTCGGTTCAATATTTTTTTTTAAAGATTTTATTATTGATTGCGTACCTGCCTTGCCTTGCTTAATTAATAAGAAATTCATCAAATTTCGGTTAATAACGAACAAAATATCGAATTCACTGCACCAAGACTGTTGACTTTTTTCATAATTTTATTTCACAAGTTGCTTGCTTGTGGGTTACACATTGCGTCATTACCGGCTTGATAGCCCATTTCTGGGCCATCCTGTATTATTATACATTAAATATTCTCGTTCTCAGAAACACGTAGCCTTGCTTAGCTACTTCGATATTGGTTTATATCTTAAAATACGTAAAGTTTTATTAGATCTTCTCGAACCAATTGTTTGAGATACCGAATAAAGCAAACAGCAACAAAATTTCAGGCTAAAAATATCGTTAAACCAGAACTCGAAGTAAATGTAAAATGTTTTATACGCACAAACATTAGAGGGGCTATAAAAAGCCGTTGTTTGGTTTATTGCCATAAAGTAATATAGATGATAAATTGGATACCTGAAAGGTTTATTAAGGTTTAGCTACCTTGGCCTTACCATGAACTTATGAGTTCATGGTAAGGCCCAGGAAGCTAAACACGACAAGCGACCGCTAGCAGGGTAGTTAAACACGACAAGTGACCTTTCTTACAAATTTGAACCCTGAGCGCACTAATCAGCGTGACCAATAATATTGTCACGTGACCACTTACCTGTTTGCGTGACGTAATAGCTTGGTGGCCTACTAATTAATTAATTAGTGCGCTCATGGTAAATACACAGGTCACTTTTCGTGTTAAACTGCACTGCTATAAGAGCACATGGTAAGGCCCCTGAAAGGTTTAGCTATCTGTCAGGGCGGATGGGGTACGTCAAGTACTTCTGCAGTCTTAGATATCTCTTTTCACCATACACTTCGAAGATAAGGGGCGGAATCGTATTTTATTTACATTTTTAACTAACTGTAAAAAAACTAAGTAACATTATAAAATAAAATTCTGTCTTGAAATGTGCAAATGAAGCCCTTTCGTTTTATATCTTTATTGATGTTGTACCTAGTCTATCATTAAAATTTCGTCATATCATAAGACTAAACTAAGTGATCTTATTTGTCTATCAGATGAAATCGTAAAGTGAATTACCCTTACTTACGTTTAAAAGTGCTGAATAGGGTTTCTACATAGTACACGCTCTGCCTAGTTTGGGATCAGATGACCGTGTGTGGATTGTCCCAAGATATTATTATTATTTTGTCTTTTATGATAACACGGGCTTTTACACCCGGACTTTTAAAAGGCTTGCGTGGGGACAAATCCAACACGAGGAGGCCTGTTGGCAGAAATTAATGAAATGGAACACGCCTGCCAAAATCACCTGCTGAAAATAAGATATAAACAGCAGTTGACTTTGGACTATTGTAAGTATGTGAAAAGATTTATAGGTTTTTTAAGTGAGCATTTGGTGGCCTGAACACTGGGCTATTGCAAAAGGCCGGGGTCACTTGCCCTAATTAGTATACTAATTATGTTTTGGCAAGCGGTGACTTGCCACCCACTAGATGGGCTCTCCATATGGCCGTCCGCTAGAGACGACGGAGTGCAACATCGGTGTGAGTGGCTCAGGGGTGTCGAGAGGTGTGCTGCGCTTTCTACGTAGTTACTCGCGGCGTTATGCCCTTCAACACTTCCACCCCTGGAGCATATAGCTCTAACAGCTCCTCTCTGGACGGCCAATTAAGGCAAGCCAGAGCTGAGAGTCCTGCGGGCCCCCTTCGGTTTCCACTCGGCCGACGAAGACATGCCGAGGTGGGGGGCCCTGACCGACTCTCTGGAGCACTCGGGTCCGTGGTGTCGTTACGCACCAACAGCTCGCCACTAGCTGCCCTGCGGGCTTATTATTATTATTATTACTAAACTATTTATTCAATATTTTCTTTTACAAATTGATTGCTTGTGGGTTACACAATGCGCCTGTACAAGAATAGGCATGATGACTAATTTTGAAAAAATACTCTATAATGTACTTAGTTACTTACGGGTATACTATTACCAAAAATAATTTTGTATTAAATTTACAAACAATATGTTCAATTTTAAAATAGAGTTTGAATTTCGTTCCAAAACGAAGGCTGCTGCTTGGCGCCATTTTGTGACGTCACTGCGGTATAAATAGGAAGCATATTCTCTGAAGGAGACAAGGCAAGTGGCCTTTTCCCTTCTAAAAACATTAAAGCACACCAAATCTTCTTAAGGTCTTTCGACCGATTGCAGATCTCATTAAAAAAAAAACTGCGGTATAAATAAACAACTGTCATTTCAACTTTTTCTTTCATACAATGATTCACTTTTATACCTACAGACAGATGTTGCATTGACGTCATTCACTCTGATCAGTGTTTATTACAAAATGGCGATTAGCTGTACCTATTTAAGTAATTTATTTGCTTAAATATCACGAACATCTTCATCAATCAATCTGTTCTAGTATTCAAAACCACAGATTTATTGGTATTGTGCTGCTATCATCATGCCTATTATAAAAAAAATACTATTTAGAGGAGGCGTTACTGTTATATAGTTACTATTCAATATTTAGTCATAAGTCGAGTCACCAAGCTCTTAAAAACATAACAGCTAGTCTGTTTTTTATCGAGGGTTGAAATATTTATCGTAACTTGATATAACTCAAATACGGAGTCTTTCCAATTGCAAAACCTGTATTCAGGCGCGCTGAAGCGAATAAGAGCTACGGTAATGTAATACAATAAGAGTGGCTATAAATATAAGATAGAAGTCAGCGACTATTCATTCCCTCCTTCGACGCTTTTGGTCACGAATGTGTGATAAACACAACAATAAACAATAGATTTATGTAACTTTTAAAAGATGTGTAAGTATGTAGGTATGAGACATATTTCACAAAGTTGTATACGATATCGTGAAATATGCGCGCACGCTCCATTAACTTATTATTTACTGTCATTATGGAGATATATTGCCGACAACTTACGTCGAAGCCGTTGCAAAAAAATGTGGATTTGTGAACTTACTACGGTGACAATAAATTAAATATTCTGTATTTGTTCTCAAAATTCCTATACAGTGTATTGGTGTCACCTATATAATAAGTTACCTTTGTTATACCTACTTGTTATACTCGTATATAATACAAATTATTTTTGATACATCCTACGCACTCTCTAGAATGAATGCTAGATAAATAAATAAAATGTAAAAACCACTTTGTGTATAAATAATATTCAAATAATATACGAAATACTGAGAAATATTATAATTTCAGAAGACGGAGAGAGGCTTCTCGGGCAAACGAGACAAGGGTATTTACAAATATGCATATCCTAATAAAATTCCTTCTTCGAAGATCATATTGTATTATCACGATAACTCTGACACTGACACTTAAATACACCATTCTTTGTTACTCATATCTTTGAAGATCATTTGGATCCAAAAAATAAACCAATTTATATTTATTTTACCGCAGATAATCATTTAGAAACCTCGGTAAAGTAGCCTATTGTAAACGTCTGATATTGTACCAGTCACATGCAGACGTCTAGCCAAGTTTATCTTTGACAATTTTGATTTTTATTATGCTTCTAGCGCTTTAAGCATTCTACTCGAATATTTAGTGAGCTGTCATATTATTGACAGAAATTAATCAGTTGAATACGAACACAAATCCTCTGTGAGTACGCTTTGAATTTGTAAATTCGTGCTTCCATTTCGCATGTCAACGAGGGTTCTGCCAATAACAGCGTTCAGCAGACCGGGGTGACCAAATGGCTTTGTGCGCCCCCATCCATGTAGCTCATTGTCTAACTCATCGGACCCGTACTAAGACTGTTAAGCACGTCACAGACCTAGCGTATAATTATACGTAATTATACGTATAATTATACGTAATTATACGTATAATTATATCAATATAAACTATAGCTAGGCATATTACGATATATTTTATATACTAATTTTTGATTGTGTTAATTCATTGCTTTGCTTAACTCCTAAGTATATACATTTTAATTAAATTTGTTTGACAATTTAGCGGTCTCGGGACTTGCCAAGGGTCAAACCTTCGTAAGCCAGGATCTACAGTAGTGACTTAGTAACAGTTATTATATATTTCTGGGAAATATGTCTGTGACGGGCTAAAGATATATTATTATTTCAGACATATGTTACCATTCACCCATCACGTCTCGTTTCTCACGGAGGCGAAAAGCGGCCCTTGGGCTCTGCCTACCCCTACGGGAAAAAGGGCGTGATTTTATGTATGTGTATGTTACCATTGATTTTAAGTAACTTTAGTACAACTTTATCTTAATAATAATATCCTGGGACAATCCACACACGGTCATCTGATCCCAAACTAGGCAGAGCCGGTACTATGGAAACCAGACAACTGTTACTAATACTTATATACTTATATTGTTGTAAATACATACTTAAATAGATAAATAACACCCAGACACTTAGTTCGAATCGAACCAGTAACCACTAGACCATTGGGTCCGTCAGTCAATCTTACCCTGTCAAAAGTATCGCTATCAGCATAGCAATTATATACATTTGGTTTTAAATTAAAACCTAGGACCACCCCAATCCAAATTGCCTGATTTCGTAATATTGTTTTGCGTATTCCAAGTATTATAAAATTTATTCCCCATGGGGTGCCGGGTGTCCTTTCGTTGGGTGTCATAAGAGGCGACCAAGCGAGAACGGGAAGACGGGCAGCAGCGTCTTTCTTTTGGATTTATCGTCCACCTATACTGCGATCCCCAAGCCGCCTGCCAAGCGTGGGGATTATGGCAACCCCTCCCTTCTAAGGGGGAGGCCTTTTTTTCAGCAGTGGACATGTTTCGGCTGCTGATGAAGAATCGGACTACAGTTTATTTTCATATTATGTGTTTTGTATATTTACTTAAGAAAATAATATAGGTGACACTTGTAGGAAGTGGAAAATGTTTATGTATGAAAATATTCCGAAAGGCCATTCAATAGCCTATATTTAATCTTTTTGGGTTTAATGGTTTAATACTTATCCGTCTCCATTACCACTAGTAAAATCAAGTTTAAGATCTCGGCTATTCTGTTAAACACGGAACTCATCCACTCCCAAGCCCATGGTAAATGGAATTTCGCTGGGATTCTGTCGCTATACTCCGCTTCCACTTTTGTCGAATACATTACTTTAATGTATTGCTTTTGGTCAAAATATACTTTCACACTAAAATATGGGGACGAAAAACTATAAAAACGTTTCGCGTGTAATTTATTTTTGAAATAGAATGAGGAAGGATTTGGGGTACCATAACCTTCACACATTATTATTAGGTAAGGCAGCGATACATGGTATATGATGGGACGCAGTTGTACACATATGCATAGGAGTTATTTGAATTAATTGAGCGAAAATTCTTACATGTATTTTAGTTTGGTGGTTTTCTTTTTATCTATTACACGAGTGTAGATGAAGTAGTGTATGAAAATGCACAGAATTAGTTAGTAATACACTCGTGATACTACCTGATACCTGATACCTCAGAGTAATTAGAATGGAGCTAGTATCGCGTCCATTCCCCGAACAAATTTTTCGTGGCACTTTTGCGGGGTGCGGGAGGCGAAGTAAACACACACAGATACAATTTCACGCATACCGATACTATAATGAACTCGCAACATATTCAAAAAGATACGCACACAAATTAAGAATGACCTGAACATATGAACAAAATTTGGCAGAGGGGTTAGCGCATCATGATCTCTCCAGTGGTATCTCCTCTAAGCCTGATACCTATAATAAACCTCGCCTTCGACCCGGTTTATAAACGCACACTCGTGTTTTAATAACCCCTATTATGCGACAGTTTCATAAACTACTATTAATCGGAATCGATGTGCGATAATACTCGTGTAGTTAGAAACGCCAGTCCTAAACTAATTTTAGGGATTTTAACGCGGTTTTTATTGCTAAATGAATAAAATGAAATATGCATATGTAAAATGTTTTATTACAATGTGTAGTAATAATGATAATAAAGCGTTGTAAACATTATTCTCTGTTAAATTTAAATATTGCACGTCAATTGTCATCAATTTTGTAAATTAAACATTAAGCTGCGCGACCTTTCGATTATCTTTATCGAACAGCCTTCAAACCGTTCGCGTAAATTCCTGAAATTTTATTTAAATTGTGATTCGTTCGTAAATGTAACAGATTTTAAAAGGAATATTTTTTCACAAACTTTAGTTCAATTAATAATATAGCTTGCTCATAGACCAATCTTTCCAATATGACATGCATTAAGTGTATGAAACAGAAAAAAGAAAAGAAAGACGATAGAAAACTGTGTCTGTTCCTATTCTGAACGAAAAAGATAATAAGTCAGTCTCAGGACTGAAGAAGTGTTAAGTGATTGATTATGCTCACAGTGTCAGATATTCAAGCGTCAAGGCTGCTGCTTGGCTTGTGTAAATATTGCCATGTTGTCTGAAGACTTAAAAACTAATGTCTCGAGTGTGCTCCGGTGAGCAAAACTGCAGTTAACACTGCTATTGGAATACTTTTACTTTACTTTTTTATGTCCACAAGCAGCCTTTTTGCTTACCTACCAACCGTTCATAACTAAGTTGCAAATAAAATGATAATCCATGCAAACTTCGAACCTCATTTGAAAAGATTATCATCATCGACTGAATATATTTCGGTATATATTAACTAAACCCAATCTCGGGTTTAATCTAAAAAGTTTGTGGTTAAGCAAGCCGCTTCGTTCCAGAAAACAATTTTGTTCTTTAAGAAGACGAGAAAAAACTTTTTAGGAAGGAAAATTTCACAGCAGTGGCAACAAATGTAATCATTTTATTATCGAGCGACCATGACTTGGTTGAATAAAACATTATTTCACGGTGTGTTTCAGAATATGGTAGTATGCTAGTATATATCTTTGGAGTAATTTTAACGCATATTTTTAGAGAGGTGACTACCCATATTTTAGCCATGTTGTTACGTGAGAATAGTAGTTGAACTGAATTTGTAATGACAAGGCAGAAGTAAAACAGTGGGGTATAAACAAAGTACCACGGGGTTTCCGGATGATTATATTGTATACTATCTTTTTGTTATCCCATAGTCGCTTGTTACGCCACACAACAGGAGGAGATGGATGGTCGCTAGTCTTAACCAGGCACCTCATGGGATTTGTTACACGGGCAATGTATCTATTATAAATGAAAACGATTACCTACCTACTGAAACTACTGGTCCCTTGACAATGTAACATTCTATAAGCGTTAACGCGAATAGAATGTATAAAAAAACATGAATCATTAGAAAAATCTAATGACATAAGACATAGAAAAATCACGTGACAAATTATAGGGAATTGACACAGGAAATAGAATCGCTATGAAGCGATTGTATCTTGTCTAGCCCTCTGGCCCTTTAGCCAAGTTGTTATTCTGCAATACGGAACGCTAAAAAATAGCAAAAAAATGTATATGGGAATGACATTATCTCTCCGCTTAGTCACATGAAGAGATATAATTTCCATACATCTGTTTTCTATTATCTAGCGTTCCGTATTGCAGAATGAGAACTTGGCTACGGTTATAATTTTTGCAGCTGTCAGCTCCCACCTCTTTTATGTCAACAGTAAAACAGTTGTAAATAATTTTAAATGTAAAATTTTACACCATGTCATAACATGATTGACGAGACTGTTGGTCTAGTGGTTGTGGCTGCTACCCGATAAGTGGTGGGTTCGATTCCCGCCAAGTGTCTGGGTGTTATTTATGCAATTAAGTATGTATTTTAAAAAAATAGTATTAGTATCAGTTATCTGGTTTCCATTGTAAAAGCTCTGCCTAGTTTGTTATCAGATGATTGTGTGTGGATTGTCCCAGAATATTATATTATTATTATATTAAGATGCGAATGATAGAACGTTAAGTTTATTTTATAGATTGTTTCAATCCTTTGTCCGTTCCAAAAACGAGTATCTGTAAACGCTTTTATGCTCGTGACCTAAGTGCGAAAGAAATTGGATCTCGCGCGTATATGCGACGTGCCGTGTCCTATAGTGTTCATCTTGTTAAAGTAACGTTCAGCTGCACACGACAAAACTAGATTTCGACGTCGATTCCCTAACCTCGAACTTTTAGTGCAAATGTTCTATTGTTGTGACTTTGTTTGCTATAACGGGTGTAAGGGACATCGTACCGAAAAAAAAATTATAAGATGTCAAATAATGTCCGTTACAACATTACAGAAACATAAGGGACATCGTACCGAAAACCGATACCAGGGATCCAGTACATGATTCTGAACATCCTAGTGTTGAAATTTTTCATCGGCTTTTTCATGAATTTCCAAAAAAAAACACTTTTTTTAAAATGAATTTAGTATAGCATCATTATTGGTAAGTATAAAAATAAAATATTAGTTTAAAAACAATAAATTAATTATTTGTGAAAAAATTATTTATTTATTTATTCTTTGTGCACAACAGTACATAGGCAATTAATTAACGTAACATGCGCCAATGACCTTGAGAATCTGGCCGCTCCGGCCGAGAGTTATCATCGTAGAGGGGCACTACCAGCAAATATGAACATTTGAAAAATCATAGACTAAAAATATGCAGATGTGTCCAATGGAGTTTTGTTAATTTTGCCTATTCCGTTATAGAATTAAATTTCAATAAAATTATATCTATATACTTAATAATATTTGCATCATCATCATCATCATCAGCCGGAAGACGTCCACTGCTGAACATAGGCCTCCCCCTTAGAACGCCACAATGAACGACAATTGGCTATTTGCATCCACCGGTTACCTGCGACGCGCACAATGTCGTCTGTCCACCTAGTGGGAGGCCTGCCTACGCTGCGTCTTCCGGTTCGTGGTCGCCACTCGAGAACCTTTCTTCCCCAACGGTTATCGGTTCTTCGAGCGATGTGGCCTGCCCATTGCCACTTCAACACTTAATATTTGCATACTCTATGATGAACCAAAAATATGGTATTACCATAAAAATATCTTTAATCAAATATACAAGTATAGATTTAATTCAAAATGATTTATATTGTTATAATTATACCATTTGTAACATATCTTAAATAAAAATATGTTCAAAATCACTTAAATTAAATTCGTCGTGTCAAAAAAAATTCGAGCGCGTCCACCCGCCGTAACAGTCCACGAAGGACTGATGGAAGGCGATCGCGGGGGCGCTGCAAGGGGAAATGCATCGCGTACGTGGTTTTTCTATAATTTCTTGTAAAACATGTATGAAATTAAGAAATGTAATCAATACAAATTGAAGAATAGGTTACATGCTTTTTATAGTCCAAGTTTGACGTCTATCCGATGAACGGATATTGAAAGCTAACATAATTCATATCCAACGTAGTACATTTTTTAAATACATATTGCTTGAAAACGTTATATTTAATCCAATATCTAATCAATAAAACTAATTGCTGAAGATCTGAGGTATAAGTACATATAATTTTCATAGCCAATGCAATAGCGGATTGATCCATCGAACTCTTTAAACTAAGGCTATATTTGCAATTTTACCGTTGTTACCCCCTTAATAGGTAATTAACTATTATTATTTTAGAAAATTAGCAATGTATTTTGAAAAATAAATTATATTTCGCATATATTCATTACATGCTCAAAAATTAACAAGTTAGTCATTTGTCATTTTCCATATAAATGGTTTCTGTAATGTTGTAACGGACAATATGAGAAATCTTATAAAAAAGTTTTCGGTACGTAGTCCCCTTACACCCTGTATAATCATTTTCTATTATTATGTACGAGATAATCAATATCTCTACTCATTATCAAAGTATAAATTATTAATTAGCTGTGAGTGTTCAAATAATCCGATTTCAAGAACTGAATTAATTAAAGTTTGTACCTAAGTGCGGTATTTAGTTATCGTGAGAGATGTTCTATACTACCATCTCTAATAACAGTATTATTGTAATGTTACATTCTCTATCTCTGCTTGGGGGGACTGGTCCGACTACTATCCCTTTGGCCTTTTAGTTTGTTGAAATTTTTGTCGTAATTTATTGTTTTCTTCTTTTCTCCCTTGCTTTATGTTTCGAACGGCAAGACACAATATCGCTAATGTCGATTCATTTGTAACAAAACAATGTTGATGACAAGCCCGCTGAGTTTCTTGCCGGATCTTCTCAGTTGAGGCCGCGTTGTGATCCGGTGGTAGCTTTTAAAAAATGACCATTCAAAAGTGCTAGCGTTAAGCCTATTTGAAATAAAGATTTTTGAGTTTGAGTTTGAGTCTATAGAAAGTGACAGGGCAAGGCTATATAAACTAGGTATATTGACGTCTCTACCTCGTGTTAAGTGAGATTATTATAATACTGCTTCTAGAGGTGGTGGTAGAGCTGGGGCCCTGCCTTCGGAGTCACTGGACGTTCGGGTTGTGGGTTGTGGGCCTTAGGACGTCCATTGGGTACAGCGGCGACTCCGAGGAAGACGGTGGCAATGTTGCGACCCCGTCCCCCCTGAGCACCGTGTCTGGTTCCCGGGGGGCTAGAATGCGCCCCCCGGCGGCGGGCTCAAAGGAAAAGAGCTGAGGGGCTCCTGAGGAGGAGCTCAGTTACAAACACAAGTACAAAAGTATTATATACCTATATGTATGTATAAAGATTATGTAAAGATAGAAAAAAAGATCATATTGGGAAAGTGCTTAGAGAAAACCTATTAATAAAATAATACGTGGATTTATCCGTAAACCACCATAGTAAAACTAACTGGCGGAATAGTGTGAATCCCTACGAAAAAATTTCTACCCACGTTCTTAATTTGCTCGTCCGTACAGAAAGTCTCGAAACTCATTAAGGCGGACCGGATCGATGAGGGGAACTTTTTATTATTTCAAATGCGAACCCAAATAGCCGCGTCTTCACCGGCCGCACGGACTCGCGCGGCAGCCTCGCGAGCCCAATGTGTGGACGTGCTTCGGGGTTGTGCGGACGCACGTTGGCTCGGCTGAGGGGGGTTTGGAGTCGAGACATTGACTGTCGGTAAACGGGAAGCGCTCAAAGGTGCCTCGGTGTGCGCTGTTCATTCGGTGTGGACGGTGGGTTTTTGGATCGCGAGCCAGCCTTTATGGAAAACAGCAGATATTAACTGTCCATTTCATCGTCTGATGGCTAGGCCTGCCTCACGATCCACGACTCGGGGTTTACGGGCAAACCACTGAAGTTGCCTCGCTAGCAGTGCTCGCGAGCCAAAACATCGAAGCTGCTATGCGAGTCTCGTGCGGCTGGTGAAGACGCAGGTAATAACGTAGCACAAAGTGCATTTATTACGGCATTAGGTATTAAATTTGATTAAGAGCTAAATGATTTTTGATTTTAAAGCAAAAACATTAATTAGAAATTAACTTTTATGATCATCGTTGAATTTGTTATTAAAGTTCACGAAATTAGTTTATATTTGAAATGTAATAAAGTGAACAAAATTAATTTAGTAGTTAGTGTTACCATCTGCGTAAATTAAGTATTCTCGGTAATTTCGTTAAAATAAAATTTCAAAAATTCATTAACTCTTTCTATTTTAGTTCTAATCATACTAAATGATGTAAGAATGTATTTCTTTTATACTTAACCATAATTTTAATTACAATAAGACAAATATTAGTAATTTAGAAACAAGATGGTTATGGTCTTTAATGTTGTATGTGTAGGTAACGAAGACTCAAGTATTGAATATCATAGCTTTTGGATAGCAAAATTTAATTTCTACGTTTTAATTCATTACAATACGAACAATCGTATTCGTTAATAAATTAGTTTTTAAAAACAACATTTTTAAGTATATGTACTACCTAGAAATTAAGTACTAGATACTATACTAACTAAATAATTAATAATAATAATATCTTGGGACAATCCACACACGGTCATCTGATCCCAAACTAGGCAGAGCCTGTACTATGGAAACCAGACAACTGATACTAATACTTATAATACAGTTTTTTTGTAAATACATACTTATATGGATAAATAACACCCAGACACTTGGTGGGAATCGAACCCACGACCCATCGGTTAGCGGACAGGGTCACTAACCACTAGACCAACGGGCCCGTCGAATTACTACAATAAAATAAAATGCTATTATAAAAATTCAATTATAGTGAAATGCCGCCATTACCACACCATTGACGTATTTGCTTCTAAAATAAATTATTATTTTTTTATATGAAAAAATATTTGCTATATATTATATCGATATACGTATTATTTACTTAATTTTTATGACTGTAGGAGGAGACCAGCTTAGTTGAAAATTCGTTGTCATTTCGTTAGTACCTACTAGATTAATGTAGTTACTAGGTATATACATATGACGTAAAATCCTTCGGAGTCGCTGGATGTTTGGAGTGTGTGAGCCCTAGACGTCCATTGAGTCCGGCGATGACTCTGAGAAGGATTTTAGTGTGTGAAAATCCCACATACTTTGGTTGTCACCCCACTAGGACCCGAAACCTTTTTATGGTTTTCCCCGCGAGAGCGTACGTGGCGTGGTTACGTAAACACCCATTCAACTGTGAATGGGTGTTTGGATGGATGGTGGATGCGATCCTGAACCATTACATCAGAAACCTTAAATCCTTACAAAATAACACCGATTCCTACCTAGGATGATTTGTGAGCCAATTGAAATCAAAAAACATCCTAATTTCAACAGAGAAGATGGTTGGGTGTTACCACCGGCTTAGGATCTTGTGATAAATATATTTAATTCCAATACCAAGAAAAACACTGCACGGCCTCAAGATACTGCAAGCTCTTACTGCGTAGATCGGACCAACAATAATAAGTAAGAAGACCTGAGGGTACACCGGCATGATTGTGACTTATGGACGTTCAACATCTCAGTCTTCCCGTGACCATGGGTGCTGCAAAATATTCGAAACGTCGGGATAGTAAAATCTATAATAAACTGCGATAAAATCCGTAAAAGTAGTTTGATTTCAAGTTATGTATTTATTTTAATTCGTAGATATTGCTTAGAAAAACGTTTCAATTTGGTCGTAGTTTAAACGTATTTGAATAACAAATAAGGTTACATAGTGAACTTTAGTTAAAGTTTGCTTTAATAATTAACTTTGTGCCAAATAAACTTAAGATTTTCGCTAAAATCTGAAACTAGATTTATAGCACTAATTTCAGCTTGTAAATTGTACTGTCTTCACTTGTTAGTGAACAGTTTGAATAATGGTTTTGCTTTATTTAGCCTTTTAAATTTGGAGTTAAATATAAAAAAAGTCGAGAGAAAAAGTAAAAAGTGTGTAACTACCTAACTTTTATTAACATATAATTGGCAAATCAATATACTTGTTCAATCCTTGTATGTATATTGATTAGTAAGTAAATATGCACCATCAATTTTTATTTATTCTGGTTAGCCTACACTATGGCTGACCATTCGGCGTCGCCCGCGCCCCCACGAGTTGACTGTCGGTACTCGTAGTGCTTAGACATAAACTCAATTATCTCACGTGCACGTTGCATGTTTCTTAATATCAACACAATTACGTTAATTTGTTGAGACTTTATCACTGAAAGTGCGGACAACGTTTGTCTTAACTTGTGAACATTGATAGACGTTCTATCATCAAAACTTTCCTTGGTGTAATATATAGCAGTGCCCATCAAGACTCACAGTTTCAGTGCACGCCGTGTGTGTATAAAGCTGATGCCTGGTGCCTGGTCATACCTGGATATTTAAAGGTTGGTGGAGCTTCCCTTACTGTTCAATTGCATCAAGGATTCACCTCCTACAGTCCATTATTCACAATAACACTTATATACCAGCGAACCTCTGTACAAATCGTACAATTTTTCTGGTCCGTCGAACCGCATGGTAACATTTTATACCTATAAAATCTTATTTATCATAAATAAACATTACATATATCTTATATATCATTATACTCATATAAATTATCCCATTAAAATACAATTATTCATTAAGAATATTCCAGTACATAGTTTATTACATAAAACGTACCCACCCGTATTAAAAGTAAAAATGGCTAAGTCTAGAAGTGAAATCACTCTTGCGAAGCTTATTAATCAGAAAGAAGTGCTTTTTGAAAATGTCCAAAGAATTTTCGATATGACGAAAACTCCTTTAGATGCCGATTCAAAAGAATTGTTTATATTACGTGCGTCAGAAATAGATGATTGTCGAAAACAATTCGATAAGTTAATTTACGATATCTTTGAATACGAATATCAAGCTAATCCTAATGCTGTCTGTAGAACACAGGAGATTAGAAGTTTTAGTGACTTATATTTTCAAATAAAAATATATGTTCGCAAATTTCAATCGGATACAGGTAATGTCAAGTTAGAAGGTACCACGACAGGTAATGAATCTCGACCACGTCTCCCGAAGTTAGAATTGTTCCCGTTTGACGGAGATATCGAGAATTTTAATACCTTTTACGAGACATTCTGTTCATTAGTTCACAACCAAAGTAGTATTCCCAAAATTGACAAGTTCCATTATTTATTGTCATGTACTAAAGGTTCCGCGTTGAATATTGTTAAAAGTGTACCTATAACAGCCGCTAACTATGATTTAGTCTGGAAAAGCTTACTTAACAAGTATCAGGATAGTCGAATGTTAGTAGGTAGATATATCGACAAAATGTTAAGTTTTTCACCACTCAATAAAGAGTCTCCCACTCAATTAAATACGTTCATCGAGACGTTTGATCACTCGTACAAAGCTATTCAAGCATTAAAAATTGAAGATTTAAATAATTACATTTTTTGTCACATAGCTTTACGGGCTTTAGACCCACAAACCCGTAAATTATTTGAACTAAGTCTAGATCAGGAAACTATTCCTACTTTTTCTAAATTAATTTCTTTTATTCAAAATCATATTCGAGTACTTAATCATTCATTATCATTTTCTAACAACCCTAAAAATGTAGAACCAAGTAAAAAACTAATTGATATTAGACAAAGTAATAAAACGTTACAAAAAAGTTATTCGCATATTTCATCTTCGCACATAAAAATAAAATGTTTGCATTGTGGTGAAAATGAACGCCGTTGAACGCCGTCTGGCACGTTGCCCGGATGTTCAAAAGGCTTACACTGATTTCATGAAAGAATATGAGTCTTTAGACCATATGGAACTTTATAAGGGCACTGAGCAATCTAAATATTTAATTCCACACAGTTATGTACTACGTGATAGTGTGACCACGCCCTTACGCGTTGTATATGATGGGTCCTCAAAAACTTCCACAGGCATATCGCTTAATGATGTTTTATTAACCGGTAGGAAGTTGCATCAAGACCTAACAAAAATCATAACTCAGTTTAGATTATACGATGTTTGTTTCACTGCTGACGTTTCTAAAATGTATAGGGCCGTCCTTATTGACCCGTCAGAGAGAAAATACCAACATATCCTCTGGCGTGACTCACCCAGTGAGCCCGTGCGTATTTACGAATTAAAAACTAACACTTATGGACTTCGCAGTGCACCGTATATAGCAGTACGTTCATTACATCAGCTAGCATATGATGAGCTGTCTAAACTGAGTGATGATCCGAATAACCTCCAAGCTAAAGCAGCTAGAATAGTGTTACAGGGATTTTATGTCGATGACTTGCTTTGGTCTTGTGAATCCTTAAGCGAAGCATGTTCATTGCAAGACGCTCTTATATCTTTGCTTAAAAGCGCCTGTTTTGACTTACGTAAGTGGGCAAGTAATTCTCATGAACTTATTGCAAGAATGCAAGAAGATAAAATTACCTCAATTAATTTTCAGGACGATACGTTATCGTCTTCAATAAAAGTTTTAGGATTGATATGGTTGCCAGTCAGTGATAGTTTCTCTTTTAATTACAACTTGACTGACACCAAATACACAAAGCGGTCAGTACTAAAATTGTTAGCAAGCAT
This sequence comes from Furcula furcula, assembly GCA_911728495.1. Classification (NCBI taxonomy): domain Eukaryota; kingdom Metazoa; phylum Arthropoda; class Insecta; order Lepidoptera; family Notodontidae; genus Furcula; species Furcula furcula. The sequence continues at coordinate 20,416,252 of OU452253.1, forward strand.
TTTTGATCCCATCGGATTTATTTCACCTTGCACATTTGTTGCTAAATGCATCATGCAAGACTTGTGGAAATTAGGCCTTAATTGGGACGATCCCTTGCCACAGGATTTATGTGAGAGATGGAATAAATTTATTCTTGATTTACCTAACTTAGCCAATATTCGAATTGAGAGGCACTTGTTAATATCTGCATTTACCTCTGTGCAACTCGTAGCATTCTGTGATGCGTCATCCAGAGGCTATGCAGCGTGTATTTACATGCGCAGTGTTGATGATGCTGGTAACGTAAAAGTAAGATTACTGACAAGCAAAAGTAAAGTTGCTCCTAATAAACCATTGTCAATCCCGAAACTAGAATTGGAAGCTGCCGTGCTGCTTTCCAAATTAGTAAGTTTTGTTGTACAAAACATTAAAGACTTAAATTTTAAAATTTTCGCTTTCAGCGACTCCAGCGTCGTTTTGTCTTGGCTTCAAACGCCACCATATAAACTTAAGACATATGTGGCTAACCGTGTTAGTCAAATTACTGATGTTGTTCAGCCAAACTCGTGGTTTCACATCAATAGTGAAAATAATATAAGTGATATATGTTCCCGTGGGACATTACCATCACAATTGATAGCCCAGGCGACAGAATGGACACATGGTCCTGCCTGGTTAACTAAAGACCCCCAAACTTGGCCGGTTAATACTTTCATTCTAAAGGACCATGAAAATATTCCTGAACGGAAAACTAACGTCGACAGTTTTAATTTCGCATCATGTGACGAAAATAAAACCTTAATTAATGACCTTGAAGAAACATTTAGTAAATATTCTTCATTTAACAGACTCCAAAGAGTAGTTTCATGGTGTCTTCGATTCATAAATAATTTAAAATCAAAATTAAAGGGTTCAGAAATTAATAAAGGTCCACTAAGATCAAAAGAACTTGAATTAAGTCATAATAAAATTATTCGTATCTTACAAATAAATCACTTTAATACTGAAATAAAATCTCTTACTAAAACTGGCTATGCAACATCATTACGTAAGCTCTCTCCTTTCTTAGATTCTGAATGTTTCCTCAGGGTGGGCGGTAGAATTTTACAGTCTGACCTTCCGTTTAACACAAAGCACCCGTTACTGCTTCCTAAGAAGTGTCATGTAACTAAATTAATTATTATGCACTTCCATAAAATGTACCTTCATGTAGGTCCTCGCACGTTGCAAGGAATTTTATGTAAAAAATATTGGATTGTAAATGCTCGAAGCATTATTAGATCTGTACTCTCAAAGTGCGCTAATTGTTTTAGGTTTCGACCAACAACTATTCAACCTGCAATGGGTGCATTACCATCTTCTCGGTTGGTACCCGGAAAGGTATTTAATGATGTGGGCTGTGACATAGGCGGTCCATTTATTGTAAAAGAAAGCCTTAGACGTAACTCGAAAACGCATAAGGCTTATTTATGTCTGTTTATCTGCTTCTCTACTAAAGCAGTGCATCTAGAGGTATTAACTGACCTCTCTTGTGAATGTTTCTTAGCTACATTTGACCGTTTTGTAGCTCGCCGTGGACTTTGTAGTCGTCTCTACTCAGACTGCGGTACTAATTTTATAGCGGCTTCAAAACATTTAAAGGACGTAGCGAAATTCTTTAACGATAAATCAAATCAGGATGAAATTCTTAATGCGTTGACAACACGCCATGTTGACTGGTGTTTTAATCCCCCAAACGCTGCTTCTATGGGTGGCTTATGGGAAGCGGGGATTAAATCAGCAAAATACCATCTGTATCGTGCAGTTGGTGATCGAACTCTTACTGTCGAAGAGCTTTCTACTCTCTTCTGTAAGGCGGAAGCTACAATGAATTCGCGACCACTCTGCTCATTATCCGATAATGCTAATGAGTTTGATGTGTTAACTGCTGGTCATTTTTTGATCGGTCAAAGTTTGCTAGCTGTCCCCGAATATGAGTTACAAGATATTCCGATGAACAGACTGTCACGTTGGCAATGTATACAAAAAATGTCTCAGACCTTTTGGAGACGCTGGTCAGATGATTATCTGCATACACTTCAGCAGAGAGCCAAATGGTTTTCTCAACCTCCCAATCTCAAAGTTGGCGATCTTGTCTTATTAAAATCTAACTTGACTCGACCTCTCCAATGGCCATTAGGTAGGATAGAAATAACTCATCCTGGTAATGATAACACAGTACGCGTCGTCACTGTGCGCACCACTTCTGGGCTCTATAAGAGACCTGTTAATAAATTATGTCCTTTGCCTTATACCAATTAAAGTTATTCAGTATCATCCATTAGGCTTAACTAGATAGGTATTAGGGCTCTTTATAACATATTACATTTATCACACTACAAATTCAGATACACTCTTCACATAATAGTTTATTTAACTCTTATATATTCAGTTTTTATACTCTATATATACATTTAATGGGAAATCAGCATACTGATTTCGGTGGGCGGTATGTTCAATCCTTGTATGTATATTGATTAGTAAGTAAATATGCACCATCAATTTTTATTTATTCTGGTTAGCCTACACTATGGCTGACCATTCGGCGTCGCCCGCGCCCCCACGAGTTGACTGTCGGTACTCGTAGTGCTTAGACATAAACTCAATTATCTCACGTGCACGTTGCATGTTTCTTAATATCAACACAATTACGTTAATTTGTTGAGACTTTATCACCGAAAGTGCGGACAACGTTTGTCTTAACTTGTGAACATTGATAGACGTTCTATCATCAAAACTTTCCTTGGTGTAATATATAGCAGTGCCCATCAAGACTCACAGTTTCAGTGCACGCCGTGTGTGTATAAAGCTGATGCCTGGTGCCTGGTCATACCTGGATATTTAAAGGTTGGTGGAGCTTCCCTTACTGTTCAATTGCATCAAGGATTCACCTCCTACAGTCCATTATTCACAATAACACTTATATACCAGCGAACCTCTGTACAAATCGTACAATACTAATTAGTGTTTTAATGCAAGTTGAAATAACTTTGTTTTCTATTCAATATACCTAAGTTAGTGCTTGATTGCTGTTGTATGTAGAAGAAAAGAAGAACAAGAACATTTTATTCACTAAAACAACGCATAAGTACAATAAAATAATTACAAACAAAATAAAACAATATAAGAGAATATCAAAATAAATAAAAATACATGTAAAAAATCTTTAGTAAACGATGTTGGCAGCATATAGCTAGAACGATAGCTATGTTACCGCTTCAGCAGTGATTTTCAGAGCCAACCCCAGTGACAATCGGATGTATGTATGTATGTCTCATTGTTTGTTCGTGTAAATGTTTTTTTTTTAATAGCCTAGCTGACAAAAAAAAATTATATCCGTCATTACTGAGGTGTGACGTAAAAAGCCCCTACTCCCGAACTTGACGCTCTATGGGCTCCCACACATAACTGCGATGCGATGCGACGCCGCATCGCAGGAATTTGTATGGAAATATTCATTTGTTTCTCGCAGATATTTGCGATGCGATGCGAATTCGCAGTTATGTGTGGGAGCCCTATATCTTTGGCAATTTTTATTGATTTGTTAAATAAAAAAATATTATTTTTGATAATCTAACTGACGGACTAATTATAATATTTTTTTTATCCAGTCATCATCCCTATTGTTAAAGGTATGTGCGAAATATGCTGTTGCGCTCAGACGAGCTCTCGGCGGCGTCGTCGGGTGAAGATCAGCGTCATTGTACCAAATAGAAACAACGACACATGCTGAGTGGATAATCTACTACTATCCCTTTGGCATTTTAGTTTGTTGTATCCCTTTGGCATTTTAGTTTGTTGTATTTTCGTCGTATTTTTTATTTTATTTGATATTTTGAACGGCAGAACACACTGTCACTGGTGCTGATCTAATTGTAAAAAGACAAACTTTGTTTAAAAAAAATGTGATAAAATGACAAGCCCGCTGAGTTTCTTGCCGGATCTTCTCAGTTGAGGCTGCGTTGTGATCCGGTGGCAGCTTTTAAAGAATTGACCGTTCAAAAGTTAAGCCTATTTGAAATAAAAAATTTGAATTTTGAATCTTTCAGCGGTATTGTTAAAACAAAATTAAGTGTAATATATTACCTAGTTAGAGTAAAATGTCACTGAATAAATGTTTTTCTTTCGTGCTGATAGATGATGAATGCGGCGACGCAATCAAGAATGGTAAATGGTGTTCCAGTCCTTAGCTGTTCTTACTATAAATGAAGAAGCAAATCGCTTAGTCCGGACTGAAGGAACGTTCACCACATAATGGTACGTAGGCGCTGTGCATCTCGTCGTTCGATGGTAGATGTGGGCTGGTGGAATCAATGCTTGCAATTCCTGCGCACACTCTCCAAAATGCATGCTGTAGAACTGAGAGGCTGGCCACCCTAGGCTTTGTAGATTGGCTTTCACTGACCTAGTATCACCAATTAACCTCTTAGCGCACGTCTTCACTGAGTCCAAATCTGCTAGATGGTATTTAGCAGAACCAGCCCGTATGACAGTACTACACACACTACTAAACTTGTGCTTTATATAGCATCAAAAGCTGTCCCGGTGTGAAGTCCCGACGGACCTTTGGAGGGACATCTAGCTTTCTAGCAGCTACTTTGATCTTGGATTTAAGTATGAAGGCGGTCGTGTATTCCAAGGATACATTCTGGAAAATAGGAGCCAAGGTGGACGGACCTTTTAGTGGTGATCTGACACACTTGCGATTTTGAGGCATTGAGTCTCACAAGATTGGCATCGCCCCATTTAGAGACTACCTGAAGAGTGAGACAGGATACTGCGTTTTATCATTCCAGAAAATATCGCCGCAGGTGGGAGCGGTCAAGCGCTAAATTATAATGTGAAAGAAAATCCGGTAAAAATTTAATCCCTACTAAAGTACCTACTATATTAAGTCGAAAGTAACAAAGCGAGTTGTTATAAGAGTTTGAAAAATGTCCGAACACAATCCCAGCATCGCGGTACTCGTTTGTTATACAGAGATTAATTTCAAAAGCGAGATTTATAAATGGAGACTTTGTAAAATGTGACATAAAAGCTCGGCGCAAAATATTAATTTATGTAATCTAGGAAATGACTTTTTAAATAATAATAAAAAACAATGTGAAATTAAATCAAACTACTATTACGGATTTTATCGCGGTTTATTTTAGGCTTCGCTCGCGTTAAGAAGTATTATTATTAATTATGTATAGTTTTTGCAGCTTAACTTTTGTTTAGCGTGTCTAAAAAAATTTGGATTATTTTTTTAATTTTTGGGCTGTGCGTTGATAGATCACTGTCAGTCAGTCAGTCAGTCAGTCACGTTTGAGTTATATATATTTAGAATATTAGATTATCTATGCACTATGCACAAAATGGTTAATTCAAAGTTCTCTCCAAAATAACTCAATGTAGATGGCGCTAGCTTACAGAAATTCATTTTTTTTGCTTATTTTAAACTGAAAAGTTACTAATCTTATATAGCCTGCATCTCAAAATCCTTTCTTAGGGGATACCTACGTCATAGTAGCTTTATGCATGCAAAGTCTCAGCCCGATCGGTTTAAAATTGACAAAGTTTCATACAAACTTTCACCCCCTATTTTATCCCCTTGGAGGTGGCATTAATCAAAATCCTTTCTTAGCGGATGCCTACGTCATAACATCTACCTGCATGCCAAATTTCAGCCCGATCCATCCAGTGGTATCGGCTGTGCGTTGATAGATCATTATGTCAGTCAGTCAGTCAGTCAGTCAGTCACGTTTGAGTTATATGTATTTAGATTAGATTATCTATGCACTATGCACAAAAATGGTTAATTCAAAGTTATCTCCAAAATAACTCAATGTAGATGGCGCTAGCTTACAGAAATTCGTATATTTTAAACTGAAAAGTTACTAATCTTATATAGCCTGCATCTCAAAATCCTTTCTTAGGGGATACCTACGTCATAGTAGCTTTATGCATGCAAAGTCTCAGCCCGATCGGTTTAAAATTGACAAAGTTTCATACAAACTTTCACCCCCTATTTTATCCCCTCGGGGGTGGAATTAATCAAAATCCTTTCTTAGCGGATGCCTACGTCATAACATCTACCTGCATGCCAAATTTCAGCCCGATCCGTCCAGTGGTTTGGGCTGTGCGTTGATAGATCACTATGTCAGTCAGTCAGTCAGTCACGTTTGAGTTATATATATTTAGAGATAGAGATTTTACTATCCCGAAGTTTTGAATACTTTGTAGCACCTATGGTCACGGGAGGACTGAGATGTTGAACTTAATAAAACTTAATGTCACAATTAGGCCGGTGTACCCCCAGGTCTTCTTATTTATTATTGTTGGTCCGATCTACGCAGTAAGAGTTTACAGTATCTTCAGGCCGTGCAGTGTTTTGCTTGGTTTTCAAAAAGGTAGGTTAGTATTACATAGATGTCTACAGGGTGGCCAGAACAGTGACGTCATAAATTTTTTTTAGGTGCCTCGTGTTGAGAGGTATCTGAATCACCCCTATGTATGTTCTACGATTTTTCGTAGTTTTCGAGTTACGAATTTATTTATGAATTTTTGCATAATTGCGAGCGCATCATTTGAAACATTTCTAAAAAAAAGTAGAAGATTTCTTCGATTTTTTTTTCTTGCAGCTACATCTCTATGAACTGTACATTTATGCATAAAATAAACAGCCTCATAACTTTAATGGAAATTACTACAAAATTGACCTAAAGTTGAGAACTTATGTAAGTGGGTTATCATTTAAATTTTCATCTTAAAATTAAATATCTAAACTGATAGCGCATTATCTGAAGCTACTTAGAAACTAAGAAATTATCAGTTTAGATTTTTAATTTTCAGTTGAAAATTTAAATGATAACTCACTGGTCGTATTACAGAACTTGACTCAAGTAGCTCTTAAACAGCATTCAACTGATCACTGCTTGAGCGGAGAATCAATACGTATTATAAAACAATCCTCAAACTCAAATCAACTGAGTCGAGTCTTGAGTAGAGATTTTGATCTCTGCTCACTTGAGTTTTGAATATATATAACGCAACACTGCAATCAGTCTGTTTTCTATTACATATAATTTCTGATAATATAGTTATACGCAAAATAATATATATTTGAACATTCATGAAAACAAAAAACAAGAATTTTAATAAAATTATTAACTCTTTTCTATATTTCTCTGTTTAATTGATATATCTGGAAGTAATTAAATTTATTAGGAGTAAAATACAATACTGGTACATTTATAGAAAATTCCTTCAACGGAACGGAGGCTTCATGGCATTCCAGCAGGATTACATACTCTTTGGTGCTGGACGCCAGGTGTGTGATGTAGTTTTTTAGGCCGCTAGGGGCGCTGGTGTGAAATGTATGGAGAAAACTGACAGTTTGATCGAGCTCGTAAACTACCATAGCTCGTACTAGACCCCCCAGCATTTGGAGGTCAGCGGGCCTAAAAAGGCCACATTAAGCATTTCTTCTATAAGGAATTCGTATTTTGAATTTCTGTCAAATTCTTCGCAATTCCTGTAATTTTCGTAAAATTATCACACATTTTAGGTCAATCATACTCAATTCATTTATTAACACTAATTAGCAGACTCATATTTGATGTTAATGCTGCCATACGAATAAAAATTAAACAGTAACTTACTCATATTATGATTCCCCGAAAGTGGCCTTTTTAGACCCGCAGGAGCGTTATAGGCAGCCCACGCTGGTCTGGCTTTACTAAATGCGCGCGTATTTTTCCCAAAATCACATTTTTGACAATGTCTTGGCTGAATCTGTATGTGTATTTTGTTTAAATATATGTGCTTCTATGATATATGGATCTTGCGCGTCCTTCAATATATTTCGCGGAATTCTAATATTAAAATCATTGAATTTATGTTCATAGTAATCGATTGCTTCAAAAAATATCCATTTTTACTTGCAAAATCTCTACTCAAGCGTGGTCTCGACCACACTTACGAAAACAAAAATCAAATCTCAACTCAAGCAGCGATTTTCAGTTGATTACGGTTCAAAAATAAAGGAATCGGTAGTCGACACTCAAGTACTGTTCTAAAATAAAACATAAACGTCATCACGCACTGACAATGTCAGGTGATTCTTGTTTGACAATTCAGTGCTCAAGTAAGGTTCTAAAATTAAAACTTCAACTCAAACTAGATTTAAGTAGTACTTGAGTTTTGAGCATGGTTCTGTAATACGACCCTAAACATAAATTCTCAATTTTAGTTCAATTTTGTAGTAACTTCCATTAAAGTTATGAGGCTGTTTATTTTATGCATAAATGGACAGTAGAATATTTTTTTTGTCAGTCACATCGGTTTGTTATAAATAATTTATATAAGGTATTTTTATATACCTGTATATTTTATTAAGGTATTACTGCATATTTCCTTTTATTATAAGTAGGTAGGTCAGATAAATTATTTTCGTCAAAAAAGTAATTATTATTTTTAACTATTTCATTTGCTTTAAAAATAGGAGAAGAAGAAGGACTGTATCACATTTATTTGGCGGAAAAAAAGGAAGGACGCACACAAATTTTAAAATAACAGAACAGAAGAGAGAAATAACAAAAGAAACTAATAATAATAACAAGAACAGAAAAAAAGAACAGAAATCAAAAGTATAAAAACAACAGTAAAAAAATATGTGCGTGCGTGGGGTCCCTCCGCGCGGAAGAAGTGAAACTTCATTCTCGCTCTATCTCTTTCTATTCCACCTCCCCGCGCAACGAAGTCAATGAAGTCAACAAAGTCAACGGAATCAACGGAGTCAACGGAGTCGGCGGAGTCGGCGGAGTCGGCGGAGTCGGCGGAGTCGGCGGAGTCAGCGGAGTCAGCGGGCGTCATAACCTTAACAACTATCCACTCACTATCCACTCACTATCCACTCACCATCCACTCACCATCCACTCACCATCCACTCACCATCCACTCACTATCCACTCACTATCCACTCACTATCCACTCACTATCCACTCACTATCCACTCACTATCCGCTCACTATCCACTCACCCACTCACCCACTGAAACCCACTGATACCCACTGAAACCCACTGAAACCCACTGAAACCCACTGAAACCCACTGAAACCCACTGAAACCCACTGAAACCCACTGAAACCCACTGAAACCCACTGAAACCCACTGAAACCCACTGAAACCCACTGAAACCTACTGAAACCCACTGAAACCCACTGAAACCCACTGAAACCCACCGAAACCCACCGAAACCCACCGAACCCCACCGAACCCCACCGAAACCCCACCGAACCCCACCGAACCCCACCGAAACCCACTGAAACCCACTCACCCACTCACTCAGTGACGGCGTTACATGAGCGCTTTCATAACCTTAACAAATTTACGCCTATCGCCTATCGTTTAACACCTATCACTTAACGCGTTAAGCGATAACGCGTTAAGGTGCTTCATTTAACGCTTGACGCGTTATGTGATAACATTTTTGGAAGTCGCATAAGAAGTTTCACTTCAAAATGAAACAAGTGCTTCAACTGGGCGTCGCGCCTCCGCCAAAGAAGGTTGACAAATTAGCGATATGCTGCACTGGAAATCCAGATTCCCATATAAATAGATTGGAGAACTTCAATACTTCTAGAAATATTTAGCATGTGGTCTAATAATGTATGTAGCGGTTACGGGAAATCTTAGAGCGTAGAAGCGTGAATAAGAAATGAAAAAAAAAAATGTGCGTGCGTGGAGTCCCTCCGCGCGGAAGAAGTGAAACTTCATTCTCGCTCAGTCGATCGGTCGGTCGGTCGGTCGGTCCCTCACTCACTCACTCACTCACACACTCTCACACACACACACACACACACACACAACTCAACCGAACTCAACCGAACCCAACCAAAACCCAACCGAACCCAACCGAACCCTTTTTTTTTTTTTTGTGATGGTGGAATCCTCATGGATACACCGCGCACGACGCCTACCATGCGCGGGTTATGACGGACTCTTACCTCAGCACCTCCGCTATAGTGGCGGGCGCCGGGAACGTACGTAGTACTGTCCTTCCTCCGGACGTATCCTCGGGAATTACAATGGGCCGGGCACTCGAGGAGGTGAAAGCCAGTACCCCAACCCAACCGAACCCAACCGAACCCAACCGAACCCCACCAAACCCCACCGAACCCCACCGAACCCCACCGAACCCCACCGAACCCCACCGAACCCCATCGAACCCCACCGAACCCCACCGAACCCCACCGAACCCCACCGAACCCCACCGAATACCACCGAACCCCACCGAACCCCACCGAACCCCACCGAACGCCACCGAAACCCGCCGAAACCCACCGAAACCCGCCGAAACCCACCGAAACCCGCCGAAACCCACCGAAACCCACCGAAACCCACCTTAACCCACCGAAACCCACCGAAACCCACCGAAACCCACCGAACCCCACCGAAACCCACCGAAACCCACCGAAACCCACCGAAACCCACCGAAACCCACCGAAACCCACCGAAACCCACTCACTCAGTGACGGCGTCACATGAGCGCTTTCATAACCTTAACAAATTTACGCCTATCGCCTATCGTTTAACACCTATCACTTAACGCGTTAAGAGATAACGCGTTAAGGTGCTTCATTTAACGCTTGACGCGTTATGTGATAACATTTTTGGAAGTCGCATAAGAAGTTTCACTTCAAAAAAACGTTAAATAAACATTTTAGTTAGGTACTCAAGAGACATGTAATACGAACAGAATAGGTCAGAGTCAGAAAGAACAATAGCTAAGTACGTTATAATACATACATTAAAAAATAAACCATAACATAATAAACACAAGCCTCTATTTATTAAGAAGATATGTTCACTGTCTAACGAATAATAATATTTAAAACTAGATTTATTATAGGTATTAACTGAAAAAATATATACATAGGTAAATTAAATTTGTTTTTCCCGATTTCCTTCGCCACCATGCGCCACAGATGTCTAGATAATATTCAAGATAATGTGAGATCCCATTTGCGCTCTGTGCTCACACGTTTGCCGTATTTTAAATATGCATTTGCTGCATTTTCGCGTAGCTCTATTGCAAAGCGATTTCGTTAGAGCGATTTAATGGAGTGGGTAACCAGATTGCAACAGATTAAAGTTGAAGCAAACAAAATTCCATTAGGAATCACATTACACATACGAGAATTACATTTTTTAAACGAATTTTTGATGCAAGTGCATTTGCTAAGTACGTACTTACTTAGTTACGGTATCGTACATTCATGAAAAATGAGTAGGTACCGTATATAAGTCTAGAATTCTAAAGCAGATATTATGTAAAAATGGTTATATCGAGAAATTTTACTTTTAAGACGGTGTAGGGTAATTCCTGAGAAATATGCAATTCCGAAAAGTATGTCATCATCATCATCACCAGCCGGAAGACGTCCACTGCTGAACAAAGGCCTCCCCCTTAGACCGTCACAATGAACGACAATTTGTTATTTGCATCCACCGGTTTCCTGCGACGCGAACAATGTCGTCGGTCCACCTAGTGGGAGGCCTGCCTACGCTGCGTCTTCCGGTTCGTGGTCGCCACTCGAGAACCTTTCTTCCCCAGCGGTTATCGGTTCTTCGAGCGATGTGGCCGGCCCACTGCCACTTCAACTTGCATATTCTACGAGCTATGTCGGTGACCTTGGTTCTTCGGCGAATCTCCTCATTCCGGATTCTGTCGCGCAAAGAAACTCCGAGCATAGCTCTCTCCATAGCTCGTTGTGTGACTCTGAGCTTCTCCAAAAGGCCAGCTGTTAGAGACCATGTCTCAGTACCATATGTAAAAAGTACCACATGTGAAAAGTATGTGAATAAATAAAAAAAAATATTTTTTTATATATTATTTATCACTATAATGACAGATTGTAATATCTACATGCAGTTTATACTTTAGGCGTTCTTTTATCACAATTATTGAATGACTAGCGACCCGCCCCGGCTTCGCACGGGTGTAAATGAGAAAAAAAAAGAAGTGAATCATTTAAAGTGTCTTTGCTTATAGAATTTCTTCATAAATAATGTTTGTAGCTGACTTTTCATAACGCAATATGAACAAATTTTGTTTAGAAGTGACGCGTGAAAGGGCTACGTATAGCTGTCTGTCCATGGGAAAAGTACTCAACGCTTAGGTTTAAGCCTGCAACGTTGAATCTCTGAGCTTGTGATTTGTTAATTGTATTTATAATTTTATTAGAAACTGCAGACGTGTACCGGTGCACAATTTGGGTGGATTAAGGACAGGAACAGGACACCATTTCTTTAAAACCAATTTATGGAAGCAATACGGGCTTCCTTGTTCGGTTTCATCGTTAAGACGTAAACGGGGGTCAACCGGGGAATTCTTACCCACCAAAACCCCCGCGGCTATCACGTCGGCACATTAGATGGCAGACCTGGGCTATCTGTCGGGATCTGCACCAGCTGATACCACTCAGTGCCTTGAATTTTAACCCGCTGCCGGAGAGGCACATTATAGTTCCCCGGGAACCTGTCACGGTTCTCACGGTAACAGGGGTCACGGGGGAAGCCTTATATAGGTCCCCGGGACCCTGTTGGCGGTCAACCGGGTTATGTAGGATTCTTATACACTAAACCCCCAACGGCCGTTAAATCAGTACATAAGAAGGAGACCTGGGCTATCTGGTGGGATCTGGACCAAGATCCCTCAGTGGCTTGCCTTTGAGCCCACCACCGGGGGGCACAATAAAGCCACCCGAGAAACTATCATCGTGTTCAAAGATCAGGAACAGGATCCTGCGGGCGATCGACTGCGGTGTGTGTCCACCACAGCTGTCAACACAAAAGGCTGCACCGTGTACCCCGCAGCGCAAGGCAAGGGCCTTTGAAGCCGCTGCTGGGTGCGCATTATAGCCCCCCGGGAATCTGTCACCGTTAAGGGGCCGCGGGGGAAACATCCAATATGTCCCCGGGATCCCGTGGGGAAGTCAACCTGGGTATTTGGGATTCTTACCCACTAAAACTCCCGTGGCTGTCACATCTGCACATGAGAGGGAAACCTGTGTTCACGGGTGGGATCTGCACCAGGTGCCTGGCCTTTAAGTCCGCCGCCGGTGGGCAAGCATATTATATCCCAGATTTACCTTATATTATAGGGAATGATGATATATAGAATTAACTTCTCTAGTACTTGATTGTTAAGTATGTAGGTTTAGTCAACGTAAGCTAATTCAATTTATTTCATCATCAGCCGGAAGACGTCCACTGCTGAACATAGGCCTCCCCCTTAGAACGCCACAATGAACGACAATTGGCTATTTGCATCCACCGGTTACCTGCGACGCGCACAATGTCGTCTGTCCACCTATTGGGAGGCCTGCCTACGCTGCGTGTTCCGGTTCGTGGTCGCCACTCGAGAACCTTTCTTCCCCAACGGTTATCTGTTCTTCGAGCGATGTGGCCTGCCCATTGCCACTTCTACTTGCAGATTCTGAGAGCTATGTCGGTAACCTTAGTTCTTCGGCAAATCTCCACATTTCGGATTCTGTCGCGCAAAGAAATTCCGAGCATAGCTCTCTCCATGCCTCGTTGTGTGACTCTAAACTTTTCTAAAAGGCCAGCCGTTAGAGACCACATCTCAGCACCATATGTCATCACTGGCAACACACACTGGTTAAAAACCTTCGTCTTCAGGCACTGCGATATTTCGGACGATATTGCCGCGGGATGCTTGCTAAGAATTGAATCCCCCCTCTCTTCCCGTGGGTTTCGTAAAAGGCGATTGAGGGAAAACCAGAAGACGGGCAGTAGCATCTTCTGTATAATATCCATCTCTCAGATGCCCGAACACCCCTACCGAAACTTATTTACTTAGATAAAACTTCTAAATAAATTCAGTTAATATATAAGCTTTCAGTGAAAAAAATTTAAAGTTTAAAAGTACACAAAAAAAATCCCAAAGCCGCTGCTGTAATATAAATACTGCTTTTTAACCCTGTTAAGGGATAAATTTAAAAAAGATCCCCTCAGTGGTTTGCCGGGCATAATAAAAAAATTACCTGTCACCGTGCTCAAAGTTTCGGGGATCACGGGTAGACCTCCAATAGGCTCCCAGGATCCTGCGGGCGGTCGACCGCGGTGTGTAGGATTCTTACCCTCTAAACCCCCCACGGCTGTCCACACAAAATATGGGGCTGCACCGGGTACCCCTCAGTGCAAGGCAAGGGCCTTTGAAGCCGCTGCCGGGGGCGCATTATAGCCCCCCGGGAATCTGTCACCGTTGTCACAGTTAAAGAGGTGACGGTGGACATGTTTAATATGTTCCCGGGATCCTGTGGGGGATTCTTACCCACTAAAACTCCCGTGGCTGTCACATCGGCACATCAAAGGGGTTCTCCGGTGGGATCTGCATGAGCCGTCCCTCAGTGCATTGCCTTTGAGTCCGCCACCGGGGGGCGGGTATATTATATCCCGGATAACCTACCTAATAATATATGGAATTAATCAAATTCTCTAGTACTTGATTGTTAACGATGTATCTCTTTAGGTTTAGTCAACGTAAGCTATGTACGTTTATTTACTTAGATAAAACTTAAAACCTTCAATGAAAAATTATCTAACCGATGGTGAAAACCGCTGCGTGGTTTAGGAGGTGCTATCGGATATAGACAGACTCGGATAGCGACTTTGTTTCACATTATGTAAAGATACTTTGACGTCGATAGGGAACAACACCAGCCAACCTGTAGAAAAAACCCTGACTGACAGACAGACAATAATTCCAATAAAGTTTTGGCTTTTATATCATACGTACAATACATGCATATTGTATTCCTTCCCAAACAGACATTTTGGAAACATATTTTCATTATTTTATTATATTTGAGAAACAAACAAATGATACCACTATTACTAATATAAGATCCAATAGTACAAAAATCAATTATGTTTCCACTTATCTAAATCATAACATTAGAGAAAAGCTAACGTATGCATGATTTTAAATTTAAAAAAAACATTAAATATAAATAAATATATTACAGATAAAAAGTGCTGGAGTTAATATGAGTTAAATATTTAAAACATCGAATCTTAATTATAAAAAAATCAAAAACAAAGTTACAAAGTTAGTATACAAAAAGAAAAAGAAATTAATTATAAAAAAATCAAAAACAAAGTTAGTATACAAAAAGAAAAAGAAATTAATTATAAAAAAAAACAAAAACAAAGTTACAAAGTTAGTATACAAAAAGAAAAAGAAATTAATTATAAAAAAATCAAAAACAAAGTTACAAAGTTAGTATACAAAAAGAAAAAGAAATTAATTATAAAAAAATCAAATACAAAGTTACAAAGTTAGTATACAAAAAGAAAAAGAAATTAATTATAAAAAAATCAAAAACAAAGTTACAAAGTTAGTATACAAAAAGAAAATCGGCACTCGGGTAGCGAACCCGGACACTCCGTGCTTAGAGGACACTTCCGTAACCACTTGACCAAGGGACTTCTGTTTTTACTTTCGAATTACCGTATCTTATTCTTGTTATATATTTGTACCGCCATCGGATGAGTAATAATAGCCCTTTTTTACCCTGTTAAGGGATAAATTTTAAAAAATATGAAATACTATTTCAATTACTTTTCTTAACGAATGTCTGTGCAAAATTTCAAGTCAATAGGACCAAGGAATCGCGTTCTCCCATACAAACTTTGCCCCCCCTGTTTGACCCCCTTAGAGGTTGAATTTCGCAAAACCCAGTCTTAGTGAGCACCTACGTCTTAAAAGGAACCCCCATGCAAAGTTTGAGACTCCTAGCACTTGTAGTTTCTGAGATTTCGTGATGAGTGGGTTTTTGTCTACTCTTTTATATAATAAGATTTACAGCCCCCCAAAATTTTAGGAAACATCAACATCAACAGTCGAAAGACGTCCACTGCTGAACAAAGGCCTCGCCCTTAGAAGGGAGGGGTTGCCATATTCCCCACACTTGGCAGGCGGCTTGGGGATCCTGTGCCATGCTTCTGGTGTTGTACCCTCGAGTAAGACGGAATTGAATAACTTATGGAGGACTAAAAGTATCAGTTTTCCACCCGCTCTCAGAAGTTCTGTCGGGTGTCTGGTTAGTTGGGCTCGGTGTCCTCTGCTGTATTAAACAAGTTTGTTTTTGAGCAAATCACATCCAAAATAACTATTAAAAGTCATTACCGTGTGAAATTGATCATTACCATGGTTAAAAAATCCACGGTAAATCATGGTAATTACGAACATGGTAATGACGATTTCTATTTATTTTCCGATTTATTATGAAACTAGCTGTAGCCCGCGGCTTCGCTCGCGTTTAGTTTGTTACTCAAACGTGTTTTGAATTATGGATCAAGGTTTTTAAAATATTGTTTACACTAATGTAACAATATTGTTCACACTTTTATTAACCCTAATCTAATAGGTATCAAGCTATTAACATATCAACGTAGGAAAGCATATTTGCTGTAAGTAGACAAAATACCTAAAGTGACTTTTTACAACTATTAGAATCAGAAAAAAAAGCCGCATCGAATGGTTCGGGTCCTGTGTCTCTACGATGAAAAAAAAAATACATACGCCGTTGAAAACGCACGTACTTATATTTTTCTTAGCAAGATTAAATGCTGTATGTAGACCAAAATCTAGTCATTTTAGACATTTTGTACTTACAGCAAAAGAAAGACTGCATTTTTTGCTGTACAAATACTTACTTCTTCCCATTTAAAAACTTAACGCTACTTACAGCTTTTCTGCGGCATGTGATTTTTACATTCGTTTACTTACAGCAAGTTTATGGATCTTACAGTTTTGGTATTTGTTATTTACAGCAAATCATCACGTATTTGCTTTAAAACCTCACATCACATAATGCATTTTAAAAACCTGTAAATTATTAGAAATGTGAGATAATAAATTTTGATAAATATTTTTTTAAAGGGAAACTACCGTTACGCCATTGAAAAAATGACAATACTTTGAAGTTGCGTCGGCGTTACCTCATCGCTAGCGCCTCCGCCCGCACTACTTCATTCCTTGTACGACATTCTGTTATTGTCTAATTATAAGTGTGGCATTAGATTTGAAAAGTCCTGTGTGTGCTGAGTGTCCGTAACAAGTGGTGACTAGTAGCAAAGAATTAACTCCAAATTTTCGAAACCCAGAAAAATACATGACTGCAACCAACCACATACTAAGACTTTGACCGCCACCGCTTCAAGCTTCAGGCTACGGACGGAAATTACAACAGACAAATTACAATGATTGCGAAATCACCAACGAAACATGTACACGTATTACAAAACATGCTAAATTAGATTTTACAGTAACCATTGAGAGTGAATATGTTTTGGATGAAACTTCCGCATTTAGCAGCTTGTAAGGCCTACTTTCCAGTTAAGAATGATGGTAAGCAAATCAAAACCCAGTGTCTCTCTTCTATCCCAGAATTAGGTGTTGAAGTTGAGAGCAATGTGGAACAGATGAGAAAATGTATACAATTGAGCAACATCTTAACAAATAAATTTACCGTATTTATGCTCAAAGCTCTAAGGAAGCTTCCCAAAGCGCAACGTGGGCACTATCCGACTTCAGTGATGGTTTGGTGGGGTATTAGCTATGAAGGAGTGACTGAGCCATACTTTTGTGAAAAAGGTAGGTATCAAAACATCGGCACAAGTGTATCAAGATACCATTCTTGACAAGGTAGTGCAGCCCCATA
This sequence comes from Furcula furcula, assembly GCA_911728495.1. Lineage (NCBI taxonomy): Eukaryota > Metazoa > Arthropoda > Insecta > Lepidoptera > Notodontidae > Furcula > Furcula furcula. The sequence continues at coordinate 20,434,006 of OU452253.1, forward strand.
ACAACACCATGTCCAATAACCAAGAATGGTCCTTCCAGCAAGACTTCAATATATTTTCGTTATTTTATGCTTTTTAGATAATTTACTTTGAAGTCGTTTTTTTTTTAAAATAGTTTATTTAACACTTTTTAGTGTCTTATTTTACCAAAATAGGTATCAGCACTATCACGCAACTCGAACGTCTACGTTACAGTAACTTACTGAAAACATAAAAAGTTTATATCTCTTAAACTACTGGACCGATTTTGATGAAACTTATACTCTACACTAAGTTGAAAAATACTCTAACTATTGCAAAAAGAATTTTCAAAATCGGACTTTTAGTTTCTGAGAAATCCATTGACAAACCTACATACATACATACACTCATAAAATTTGGTAAATTTGTTTAGAAGCCCATATAGACTAACATATGTGTAAGAAATGGAATTCTTAAATATTTACTTCTTTATTTATAAAGATACTGTACTTATTTTGCAATTCCATTAAAAAACTTATGAGGTTGTTAATTGGAAACCATTTGGTAACCCCATTGGTAGACGCCCTTAGCGGTTGATTTTCGAAAAATGCTAGAAATTAGTAATGAGTTCGTTACCATAGTTGCATTATAGCGTTAGGTAAATGGAGATCTTTCTTCACGAAAACTTTAGGGATTTTTCGAAGAATGACGGAAACGGTTTCTTATATTCTTGTATGCAATACATAAAATATGTCGTGTGGCTGTAGGAATAAAATATTTTTTGGAACTCAATTGAACGGTTTTAGGGGGTAATTTAAAAAAAATACATGGATTACTTCAATATGACATATGTATCCGCAAAGTGTAACGTTACGCGTGTGTACGCGCCTTAAAATATTAAACCGTTATAGTACTATATAGCTATAACCATACTATATGCGACACGGCGAGCCATTTCGCCGCGAGCTCGCCCAGTGCTTGTCTCACGATTGTGGAGTGCGCACGTATGTTACTATTTCATTAAGTAAAACCTTGTAAATTCAATTTGTGCTCTAAAACTACTTACGGGTGAGTGTGCTTGCTATCTGTCTTCTATCTATCTGTTCTCTTTCCTGTTTCTAGGCACTTTGTATTATCAACGGTCCTAAACCGTTGATAAAAGCATTTGGCGGTCAACGTACGCAAATTTGAATACTATAACGGAACCTGTAACCGACGCTATCCCTACTATTCTACAATATCATCTTTCTTGTACTTTCTCTGTCCTTATTCTGCCTTATACTGTAATCTTACTGTTTCTTCTTTATCTGTCCGACCGATTAATGTAGCATAACCGTCTGCCAAGACCCTCGACTGGACTGAATAGGCTGAGGTGTCTTCTGTGGTCGGCGGACGGTTATGACACACGGGCTGGACCTGACGGTGTCTTTCCGTGGGTTCCAGGGTCCTATCTACGAGGTCCTATCTACGAGGTCCTACCTACGAGGTCCTATCTACGAGGTCCTACCTACGAGGTCCTACCTACGAGGTCCTACCTACGAGGTCCTACCTACGAGGTCCTATCTACGAGGTCCTATCTACGAGGTCCTACCTACGAGTTCCACTACGAACTCCCTTGCACGAGGCGTCGGACGCAAGCTGCTGTCGACCCCTACCGGTCGAGCTTGAGGACGGCTGCTGAGCCTGTCCACTGCCGGACCAGCTGCTGAGCTGGTCGACCTTGGAACTGCTGCGCCGTGCTGCGCCTTGTGCTGTCGCGCCGTGCCATCACCGTGCTGCTTCTGCTACGACGACTCTGATAAGTTCACCTCACTTAGAAGGGGAACCTGACCGATTCTCAGTGCGCGTACCTAGGAAAAACCGTTAGCCTACTCACGACCCTTGCTCTCTAGCCTGTGCCTTTTGTAAATATAATTCTTTATTCTCTTATTCTTGTTTCTTTTATTTCGTAGGGCCACTATCCCCGCTACGCGACAGTGGCGCCTTGACGCGGTTATAACGGTTTTTCTTCGCTTTTCTTTCTTTCTTTCTGACTTTCTCCTGCTATCACTGAGTTCGCGGTCAGGTTTCGTCGCGGGTTTTTGGTGACGGTTCTTTTTGTACTTTCTTTTGTGTATTGTAACGGTCGCGGACAATTTTTTTTTCTTTTACACCTTGTACGGCTAGCACAAACACCCCGTAGTAGTTTCTTTTGTAGCAGTATTTCTATAACCTGGATCCCCATATGGTTCCCGGGTTAGAATAGGACCATCCCATCACATCCAGTGGGTCCCGTAAGAGGCGGTTGATGGAAAAAGTAGTACCACCATACCAACTTATTATCATCTCGTGTGCTACACTTACTACACATACATCTTACACTTATTACTACACAGTGTAATAGATTTGTAGTAAATCTACGTGCGTACTTGCGCTGGCAAGCGTACATATTTTTTATTTTTTTATTATTTTTCTGTTACACTAAACTACCTTCAACTAAATTATAACTTAGTCACTTTTAAATAAACTTTAGCGTCCTATATCTATATATCTTATTCAAGTATCTATCAATGTTAAACTATAAAAACTAACTAGAGGAACTACCTTATACTTATTATCTGGAATTTTAAACACTAAAATGGACACTTACCCAATTAAGTACTTTTTACTTAACAAACAAGAATTATCTTACGAACTGTTAATACGTGGAATAGAACCCGGTACTACAGTGTTAGAATTGCGCAAGCAACTCAATAAACTATCACCATTGGTATCACCATTGGAAATATACGAGTCTGGCATCGACCTTAAGTCGGATCTGGAAGGGGTCGCGATCTCGATCAAGGATCTTGAGCCCAAACTCAAAAATCTTGAGACTAAAATCGACGTTAGCTTATTCGAACGTACGAGAGCTTTATTAAATCATATCTACCACAGAATTAAAAGAATACGCACAGTGGAGTCCACTGACTTCAACCAACAGGTACAGTCTGCGATAAAAACATTTAATAGTTTATTTACCAGTTTTACTAAATTGGAAGATAAGTACGGGAAGAAGCAAAGCGCTGCAACCGAACCTAGTTCCGCTAATGATGATACTACATCATTAGTAGTACCTATATCTCATTCATCTAACTGCGATCATGCGCATATCACAGAATTACTTAAAATAAAATTTAATGGCAAATCATGCGTGCACGCCTTTGTGCAGCGCATAAGTGAACTCAGCGAGTCAAGAGGTATTAACTCGGACCGGTTATTGCGGTATGCGACCGAGCTGTTTACTGATAACGCGTTGCATTGGTACCGTAGCGTTAAAAGTACAATTAATACATGGAATGAGTTGGTATCCTTGTTGAAGCGCGATTTTAGTACTTACGACTACGATTACCGCCTGATGACGGAAATACGTAACCGTACTCAAGGGGGAACAGAAAATATAACTATATATATTGCAATTATGTCAGAATTGTTTTCAAGATTGTCTAATCAATTACCGGAACGGGAAAAGCTTGATATACTACTACACAACATTAAACCCTGTTATTCCAATACCCTAGCCTCTGCAGTCTCGGAAATAACCACTATAGACAAATTGAGGACTATTTGTTGTAATTATGAGAACATTCAGTGTATGACGTCACAGTTCCGCGAACCTCCACGCCTTACGGCGGATACGCTAGCACCGGATCTAGCTTATAAGAAGGTCGATACTAGAACGAATTATAATATGTCTTATCCACAAAAGAATAGTTATACCAGGTACAATGATCGTAACATTCCTAACACTAGTAATTACTCCAAGAGTTATAATTATAATGCAGACAATCGTAGTAACAGTGCTCACAACCCTAACGCGGGAAATAATAATAACCGGAACATATCTCAATATGGGGGGCAAGGTAAGGCCCATGTTGCGGCTATAACAAACACTCAAACAAATTATAGGCGCGTCTTTTGTCCGCGTTGTCGCACTCAAGACCATCCCTTATCGGAATGTAAAGCCGAACGTTTCGTAATTTGCTTTAAATGCGGGGAAAAAAATTATAAGACCCCGGATTGTCCTAAATGCAATTCCAACCAAAAAAACTAATAAGTGAGGATTGTGGCAATGCTATTACTACTACTAATTCTACAAACTTTGATAAGGAGGACTGGCAACGCTGGTTGCTAACCTTAAAACTTTACCTAAATAGCTATTCAATTGCTTCAATCCTTAACAAGAAGCCTACTAAGGATATTCGACCGTATGCCACGGTACGGGTGAATAATCAATCTTTATGCGGACTACTAGATTCAGGTTCGGCAATAACTATACTCGGCAACTATTCGCACTTGCAACTATTAGCAACAGGTTTTGAACTACAAAAACTTGTCGCAGGGAAATCCTTTGCAGCCGCTGGTGGTCAAACCATGCAGGCTATAGGTTACATCAATTTACCGGTTTCCTTCGAGAACCAATTTCATATCTTAAAAGCGTACGTGATACCTACTGTTACGTCACCACTAATACTTGGTGTAGATTTTTGGTCATAATTTAAATTATTTCTACATTTTATTAATTCCATATCCTTTAATAACTATAATGATTGCACACTCGTAAATATTAATTCAGAAAAAAAAACGATGCCTTACGGTCCTATTCCGAATCGACACACGCACAGCAGGTAACTGCCGAGGTATTAATACGAGACGTAGAACCTACTTCTACAGTCCTACTACTTACGTAATAACACTTTAACAAACCTTAATAACTTTATGTTGATTCAGTACTTAATTCTATACAACATGTAACTGGAATTTATTTTTATTTTTTTAAATTGCTTTACCTAAAAGCCTTTACTGATACTTTCTTCTTGGGTACTATTCTTTTTATTCTTCTGGAGCGGGCGTTATGAACTCCAACTACAAAAATAAGCCTAACATAACACACTTTTCTTGAACAGCGGGTCACGACTGAGAAAGCCTACGTGGAAAACTTCTATTTCCTCTTTTTACATTCTTTGGGGTTATTTATCTTACTAACAGTGTGTTCGTACCACTTAAAAAGTACGGTAGCGGCGGTCACTACTCAAATAAGCCATTGGCCATTGGATTTATCTATACTTATAATAAAACTGTAACAGGTCCAATTCTGTACATTGAAGATATTTTGAAAATTATATTTGGAGGGCATTCTATAACCGATACTGAGGCCGAAAATGTAATTTTTTTAATTTTTGTCTGTCTGTCTGTCTGTCTGTCTGTCTGTCTGTATCACGGCTGAGCATCACGCCGAAACTACTGAATGGATTCAAATGAAACTTGGCATGATTTGAGATCTTACTACGAGGTAGGACATAGGATACTTTTTATCCCGTAATCTAGCACGGTTCTTTTGGGAGAGGGGATTAAAGTCAAAACGTGTACTTGGTTATACGCTTGGTCCGATTTTATCACTTTTTCTTTATAATATAGTAAATATTAGTAAGGGAACACTCATAGAGAGTTGTTATCAAGGTTTTGTAATTGATCGGGTTAAGCAACGTTAGGTAAGGTCATTAATTAGATGGGTGACCGTTTAACGCCATTTGAACTAAACGGGTCCGTGCTTCGGAGAGCGAGTAAAAAGTGGGTCCCAGTTTTTAACCGACTATAAAAAATGAGGTTATGTATTCGATGCGAATGTCTGTTATTCAAAGTTTAGTTAGCGTAAAAATTGCGCAGGCGGAGCTGCGTGGGTCAGCTAGTTATATATATTATGGGTTTTTCTCTGGGGTTATTACTATCATATACCAACGAAGAAGGTTTCACTAAATATTATATCAAAAAATGAAAATACATACATAGCTACTACACTAAATTCAATTTCTCATTTTCTAAAAATAATTAACTAACTTTTGTTCTTAATCAACATTGTAACCTTTAATTTACTTGACATTCTAACATAACTTAATACTACAATTTAACTAAACACTTAACACTAAAACTTAAATGCAAGATAATATCTAAGAAGTCTCCACTTGTGTATGATTGCGGATATGTCCGGAAATCCTTTAGGCGCTTGGCATATCAAAGACTTTAAACAAATAAACTACCAAACATAACCTTATATTTACCATATTATTTAACTAAACTTGGCACTATAATTAACTTATATACACGTAATCATCATAATCTTTCATCATTAGCAACCGATAGATGTTCGCTGCTGAGCGGAGGCCTCCCCCTTAGAAGGGAGGGGTTGCCATACATGTAATAAAACAACCTAAATGTTCTATTAATTTTATCTCACTACATAATTATATTACACTATAGTAAGCTACTTAGCTACATAACTTTATACTTACCCTAGCCATATGATTTGAACCGTTGAGCCTAAGTTCAAGGCGGGTTCGATTCCTATGCAATGCACACTTACATATTTTCTTTAACTGATTTTTTTTAATTAATATGATACATCATTACACCAATTCTATTACATAATCTAACTATAACTACTATTTACATACAACACTAGTAATGACACCCTGCGTTGTCTATCATAAATTTAATTTATTTACAATCTTATTGCTCTTATAACACCTATAGCTAGTCTAGACTCCTACCCTATTCATGGACACTGATTCCATGATGGCGCCCATTTCTATCCCTTAATCCTACCCTAGCGTGTATCCTTGCTGCCCGGGAATGCTTCACATTCACCGGATGGACACAACGCTATCCTTAAGGTCCTACCGGACAGACGGTGCCCTACACACCGCTCTTCGGTAGTCACTTATCCTTTCCTTGTTAAGCTGTTGGCAGATGGTGCCCTACACACTATCCCAGCAGTCATTAATATATAGTTTGGCTGACGTCGCCTACTCGTCGTCTGGTCGAATTTCAGGCTAAACCTCAGTCCTTGATGTATGTCCTTGCCCAGGAACGCTACTACGTGACTGGATGGGCATACATCCTTGTATTGTCCTGCAACGGTGTCTACCCACCGCTATGCCGGTCAATTTCCCTACATACCTAAACTAGACTAGACTATAACTACACAATATTACATTACATTACCCTACTACCATAACCAACACCCCTCTCAGAGTATTGTAATCACTACATTACAATATTCCTTACTTCCTGTCTTGAGTCTACATTGCTCTTATAAATGTGCACTCTGTCTGTTAGGGTCTAAGGTCATGTAAGGACCGAAGACTGAATGAATGGTTGATGAACGATGAGTGAGTGAATGGGTTGGAATAAATGCTAAGTTAGTTAGTGGAGAGGTAGACGGATTTTGCTTCATCTAGGCAAAATCCTACACTATTTCCCGGGGTACTGTAACGTTACGCGTGTGTACGCGCCTTAAAATATTAAACCGTTATAGTACTATATAGCTATAACCATACTATAAGCGACACGGCGAGCCATTTCGCCGCGAGCTCGCCCAGTGCTTGTCTCACGATTGTGGAGTGCGCACGTATGTTACTATTTCATTAAGTAAAACCTTGTAAATTCAATTTGTGCTCTAAAACTACTTACGGGTGAGTGTGCTTGCTATCTGTCTTCTATCTATCTGTTCTCTTTCCTGTTTCTAGGCACTTTGTATTATCAACGGTCCTAAACCGTTGATAAAAGCATTTGGCGGTCAACGTACGCAAATTTGAATACTATAACGGAACCTGTAACCGACGCTATCCCTACTATTCTACAATATCATCTTTCTTGTACTTTCTCTGTCCTTATTCTGCCTTATACTGTAATCTTACTGTTTCTTCTTTATCTGTCCGACCGATTAATGTAGCATAACCGTCTGCCAAGACCCTCGACTGGACTGAATAGGCTGAGGTGTCTTCTGTGGTCGGCGGACGGTTATGACACACGGGCTGGACCTGACGGTGTCTTTCCGTGGGTTCCAGGGTCCTATCTACGAGGTCCTATCTACGAGGTCCTACCTACGAGGTCCTATCTACGAGGTCCTACCTACGAGGTCCTACCTACGAGGTCCTACCTACGAGGTCCTACCTACGAGGTCCTATCTACGAGGTCCTATCTACGAGGTCCTACCTACGAGTTCCACTACGAACTCCCTTGCACGAGGCGCCGGACGCAAGCTGCTGTCGACCCCTACCGGTCGAGCTTGAGGACGGCTGCTGAGCCTGTCCACTGCCGGACCAGCTGCTGAGCTGGTCGACCTTGGAACTGCTGCGCCGTGCTGCGCCTTGTGCTGTCGCGCCGTGCCATCACCGTGCTGCTTCTGCTACGACGACTCTGATAAGTTCACCTCACTTAGAAGGGGAACCTGACCGATTCTCAGTGCGCGTACCTAGGAAAAACCGTTAGCCTACTCACGACCCTTGCTCTCTAGCCTGTGCCTTTTGTAAATATAATTCTTTATTCTCTTATTCTTGTTTCTTTTATTTCGTAGGGCCACTATCCCCGCTACGCGACATAGTGCAGCATGAATTTTTTTTCGCGTTTGATACTCAGAAACCGTGCTAAAACCCCGTTAAGGGTAGATTTTCAAAACAAATGTATTAGACGTGTTTCTCAATTTTTTGATGAGTACAGTGACAAAGTTTCGTGTCTTTGAAAAAATTCTTTTTTTCATACAAACTTTGATACCAACCTCATTTGTCCCACGGGTTGATTTTCGAATAAAACATTGCACACTTTATCCGGTCCTAATGATATTTGCATGAAATCATTACAGTAGTTTACTCTCTTGAATGAAAAAAGAATCATCGAAATCGGTTCATATTTGTCAGAGTAACGTAATGGAGAACGGTTGTGATAAAATTTATACATATTCATTACAGTGGTTCCTTCTTTCGAATAAAAAAGAATCATTAAAATTGGTAAATATTTGCCAGAGTTTGACTATTTTTGTCCTTAAAAAGCGATAAAAACATCATATTTCTACAGTTTTTTTCTGAGTCGGCATTTTTGTTTTTTCAGGAACTGCTTATTCGTAAGTAATATTTTTTTTAAGGCCTATGCGTACCAGAAAGATTTTTTGAAATCGTTTCATAATAATTATGGCAATTATTGCCAGAGTCATGCGCGAACATACATAGAAAAAAAATATATGTACCCACAGACAATTTGAGAACCTCCTCCTTTTTTGGAGTCAAAAATGCTGTAAATTATTTTGTAAAATTCTTGTGTTGAGTTTACTTACCGAGTTTCGTGACTTCGTGAAGGCAGCTACGCCTTATAACTTAAATAGAAATCCTTCTGCATGCAAACTATGAAACCATTAATTGACCTTAGGGGTTGTATTTCGATGAATTCAAGAAACACTGTTCTTAGATTGTTATGTGCAATACATAAAATAAGTCTTGTAGGGTAAAAAAACATGATTTGGACCCCAATTAATCCCTTTTGGGGGTCAATTAAAAAAAAAATTCACATGGATTATTTAATTTCATGAATGCATCCGCAGTGTCAGTTGAGTTTATAAATTGAGTTTTAAAATTTAAATTCTAAAATAAGTTTGTTAGATTATTGTGTGCAATTCATAAAATAAGTCCTGTGACTGAAGGACAAAAAACATTTTTTGGACCCAATTCGACCCTTATAGGGGTTGATTTTCAAAATAAATTGCTTTAACTTGATGAATTTATTTACAGAGTTTCATCAGTGCAGCATGATTTTCTTTCCGTGTTTGATACTCAAAAACCATGCTTAACTTAAGCTTCAAGGGTTGATTAGGAAAATAATGTGATACACGTGGTTTTTATCAGTACACTGATAAAGTTATTCATGCGATTAATTTTTTTTTCTATGGTAACTTTGATATTGGCCAACAATTGGCCAACTTAGGGGTTGATTTTCGAAAAATGCTGAAAATTAGTTTGTTAAATTGTTTTGTTAGACTCAACAAAACAATGTGTACCGAGTTTCGTTACTCTAGCTGCATTGTAACATTCAATGGAAATCTTTCTACGTGTAATCTTTCCAACCCCATTAAATGACCATAGGGGTTGTTTTTTACAAAATGCCGGAAAAGGCTTTCTGAGACTCTTGTGTAGAATACATAAATTAAATCTTATGACTGTAGGTCGAAAAACATTTTTGGACCCCCAATTGAACCCCTAAAAAGGTGATTTTTAAAAAAATATTAATTATACAATAATTGCTTTAGTTTGATAAATGTACTCGCAAAGTTTCATCAATGCAGCATGATATTTTTTTTCCGCGTTTCATACTCAAAAACCATGCTAACACCCCTTTACTGGTCGAATTGAAAAAGATGTGATACACGCGTTTCTTAATTTCTTTGGCTTAGTACATTGACAAAATTTCATATCCGTATGATTTTTTTCCATACTAACTTTGGGAGCCCATTTGACCCACTTAGGAGTTGATTTTACAAAAATGCTCAAAATTAGTTTTTTCAATTGTTGTGTTGAGTTTATTTACCGAGTTTCGTTACTCTAGCTGCATCATAGGATGAAATGGAAATCCTTCTTTGTGCAAAATTTTCAACCTCTTGATATGACCTTAAGGGTTGTTTTTCGAAAATTGCTGGAAATAGGTTTCTTTAATTCTTGTGTGCAATATATAAACTAAGTCTTATGACTGTAGGTCAAAAAAAATATGTTTTGGACCCCAATTGGACCCATTTCGGAGTTGATTCTCAAAACATCATATTTACACATAGATTGCAATAATTTAATAAATATATCCGTAAATTACCATCAATGCAGAAGTAGGTTTTTTTTCACGTTTCATACTCAAAAACCCCTTTAAGGGTCGATTTTCAAAAAGTTGTAATACACGTGTTTCTTTATTTCTTTTGTTTAGAACACTGACAAAGTTTCATGTCCGTGTGACGAAAATTTTCATTTTTCCATACAAACTTTGGGAGCCCATTTGACCCACTTAGGGGTTGATGTTACAAAAATGATCAAAATTAGTTTTTTCAATTGTTGTGTTGAGTTTATTTACTGAGTTTCGTTACTCTAGCTGCATCATAGGATGAAATGGAAATCCTTCTTTGTGCAAACTTTGAAACCCCATTAAAAAACCTTAGGGGTAGTTTTTTGAAAAATGCTGGAAATAGGTTTCTTAGATTCTTGTGTGCAATATATAAACTAAGTTTTATGACTGTAGGTCGAGAAACATTTTTTGGACCCCAATTGGACCCCTTTACGAGATGATTTTCAAAAAATGATTATTTGCACTTGGATTGCTATAATTTGATTAATGTATTCGCAAAGTTTCAGCAATGCAGTACGAATTTTTTTTTCCGCGTTGCTTACTCAAAAGCCAGGCTAAAATCCCAATATGGGTCGATTTTCAAAAAGTGTGATACACGTGTTTCTTTATTTTATTTGTTTAGTACACTGACAAAGTTTCATGCCCGTGTGAGGAAAAATAATTTTTTTTCCATACAAACTTTGGGAGCCCATTTGACCCACTTAGGTATGGAATTTCGAAAAATCCGTTCTTATTGTTCACCTAGACTATTTGAATAATGATGGTTCCAAATTTCAAGATTGTACGTAATATGGTTTTTGCTGTATCGTGATTCCTAGAAAACACCCTGCTCTTTTATTAATATACTAGCTGTAGCCCGCGGCTTCGCTCGCGTTTACTTTGTTACTCAAATGTGTTTTGAATTATGGATCGAGGTTTTTAAAATATTGTTTACACTAATGTAACAACGTAACAAAATGTTCACACTTTTATTAACCCTGATCTAATAGTCAATTCGTCTTTAAAGTATATTTTTTTTAACCAGATAAATTCCTACACATCAATCATGGTTCTCCAGGAAGTTCTTATCCGGTTGTGATATAATTTATACATATTCATTACAGTGGTTCTTTCGAATAAAACAGAATCATTAAAATTAGTAAATATTTGCCAGAGTTTGACCATTTTTTCCTTAAAAAGCGATAAAAACATCATCTTTTAGGCATTCCTACAGTTTTTCTGAGTCGCCATTTTTGTTTTTTCAGGAACTGCTTATTCGTAAGTAATATTTTTTAAGGGGCCTAATCAGTGGAGCGGCCTATCCGTACCAGAAAGAATTTTTGGAATCAGTTCATAATTACCAGAGACATGCGCGAACATACATAGAAAAAAATATATGTACAGACTTATTGAGAACCTCCTCCTTTTTTGGAGTCGGTTAAAAACGCTGAAAATTAATTTGTTAAATTGTTGTGTTGAGTTTACTTACCGAGTTTCGTGACTGTAGTTGCCTTATAACATAAAAAATATAACTTAAAAAAATCCTTCTGAATGCAAACTTTAAAACCATTAATTGACCTTTGGGGGTTGTTTTTTGATGAATTCAGGAAACAGGTTTCTTAGATTGTTATGTGCAATACATAAAATAAGTCTTGTGACCGTAGGGTAAAAAAACATGATTTGGACCCCAATTACCCGTTTTGGGGGTCAATTAAAAAAAAAGCACATGGATTTCTTTAATTTCATGATTGTATCCGCAGTCATCAGTGCAGCATGAATTTTTTGCCGCATTCATACTCAAAAACCGTGCTAAAACCCCGTCAAGGGTTGATTTTCAAAACAAAATGTGTCAGACGTGTTTCTTAACTTCTTTTGATGACAAAGTTTTGTATCCGTCTGATGAAAAATATTTTGTGCAAAGTTTGATACCCCATTTGACCCACTTAGGGGTTGATTTCCGAAAAATGCAAAAAAATTGTTTGTTGTTAAGTTGAGTTTATATATATAGTTTTGTGACTGTAGCAGCATTATAGCTAAAATGAAAACTTTGCAACCTCATAAAATGACCTTAGGGATTATTTTTTGAAGAATGCCTGAAATAAGTTTGTTAGATTATTGTGTGCAATGCATAAAATAAGTCCTGTGACTGTAGGAAAAAAAACATTTGTTGGATTCAATTGGACCCTTTTAGGGGTTGATTTTCAAAATAAATTGCTTTAACTTGATGAATTTACTCACAAAGTTTCATCAGTGCAGCATGATTTTCTTTCCGCGTTTGATACTCAAAAACCATGCTTCAACCCCTTCAAGGGCTGATTTAAAAAAATAATGTGATACACGTGTTTTTTATCAGTACACTCATAAAGTTTCGTGTTCAAGCGATGAATATTTTTTTTCTATAGTAACTTTTATAGCCCATTTGGCCCACTTAGGGGTTGATTTTCGAAAAATGCTGAAAATTAGTTTGTTAAATTGTTTTGTTGAGTCTATGTACCAAATTTTGTTACTCTAGCTGCATTCGTGAAATCGTTCTACGAGTAAACTTTCCAACCCCATTATATGACCTTAGGGGTTGTTTTTCGCTAAATGCCGGAAATGGGTTTCTTAGATTCTTGTGTGCTATACATAAATTAAGTCTTATGACTGCAGGTCAAAGAAAATTTTTGGACCCCAATTGGACCCCTTTAGGAGTTGATTTTCAAAAACTATTCACACATGGATTGCTTTAGTTTGATTAATGTATTCGCAAAGTTTCATCAATGCAGCATAATATTTTTTTTTTCTGCGGTTTAAACTTAAAAACCATACTGAAACCCCTTTATGGGACGATTTTCAAAAAGTTGTGATACAGATGTTTCTTCATTTCTTTTGTTTATTACGTTGACAAAATGTCGTGTTAGTGTGGTGAAAAATGTTTTCCATACAAACTTGGAGACCCCATTTGACCCACTTAGGGGTTGATTATTGAAAAATGCTGAAATTTGTTTATTCAATTTTGGTATTGAGTTTATGTACCAAGTTTCGTTACTCTAGTTTTATTATAGCATTAAATGGAAATCGTTCTCCGTGTAAACTTTCCAACTCCATTAAATGACCATAGGGGTTATTTTTTGCAAAATGCCGGAAAAAGCTTTCTTAGACTCTTGTGTAGAATAAGTACATAAATTAAGTCTTATGACTGTAGGTCGAAAAACATTTTTTGGACCCCAATTGGACCCCTTAAAGAGGTGATTTTTCAAAAATTATTTTTTATACAATAATTGCTTTAGTTTGATTAATGTATTTGCAAAGTTCCATCAATACAGCATGATATTTTTTTCCGCGTTTCATACTCAAAAACCATGCTAACACCCATTTAAGGGTCGAATTATATAATACGACGGGCCCGTTGGTCTAGTGGTCAGACACCCTGCCTGCTAACCGATGGGTCGTGGGTTCGATTCCCGCCAAGTGTCTGGGTGTTGTTTATCTATTTAAGTATGTATTTACAAAAAAAAAAGTATATACGTATTAGTATCAGTTGTCTGGTTTCCATAGTACAGGCTCTGCCTAGTTTGGGATCGGACAACCGTGTGTGGATTGTCCCAAGATATTAAACATATTATTAAAATTTGAAAAAGTTGTGATACACGTGTTTCTTAATGTCTGTGGCTTCGTACATTGACAAAATTTCATATCCGCGTGATGAAAACAATTTTTTTTTTGCCATTAGACCCACTTAGGAGTTGAGTTTACAAAAATGCTCAAAATTAGTTTGTTCAATGGTTGTGTTGAGTTTATTTACTGAGTTTCGTTACTCTAGCTGCATCTTAGCATGAAATGGAAATCCTTCTTTGTGCAAAATTTTCAACCCCTAGATATACATTAGGGGTTGTTTTTCGAAAACTGCCGGAAATAGGTTTCTTAGATTCTTGTACGCAGTATATAAACTAAGTTTTATGACTGTAGGTCGAGAAACATTTTTTGGACCCCAATTTGACCCATTTCGGAGTCGATTCTCAAAACATCATGTTTACACAGCGATTGCTATAATTTGATAAATATATTCGCAAAATTTCATCAGTGCAGTAAGTATGGTTTTTTTCACGTTTATTACTCAAAAACCACGTTAAAACCCCTTTAAGGGTCGATTTTCAAAAAGTTGTAATACACGTGTTTCTTTATTTCTTCTGTTTAGTACACTGACAAAGTTTCATGTCCGTGTGACGAAAAAATTTTTTTTTACATTGAAACTTTTAGAGCCCATTTGACCCACTTAGGGGTTGATTTTACAAAAATGCTCAAAATTAGTTTTTTTCAATTGTTGTGTTGAGTTTATTTACTGAGTTTCGTTACTCTAGCTGCATCATAGGACGAAATGGAAATCCTTCTTTGTGCAAACTTTGAAAATCCATTAAAAAACCTTTGGGGTAGTTTTTCGAAAAATGCTGGAAATAGGTTTCTTAGATTCTTGTGTGCAATATGTAAACTAAGTTTTATGACTGTAGGTCGAAAAACATTTTTTGGACCCCAATTGGACCCCTTTAGGCGTTGATTTTCATAAATTGATTATTTCCACTTGGATTGCTATAATTTGATTAATGTATTCGCAAAGTTTCAGCAATGCAGTATGATTTTTTTTTTCCGCGTTGCATACTCAAAAACCATGCTTAAATCCCTATAAGGGTCGATTTTCAAAAAGTGTGATACACGTGTTTCTTTATTTCTTTTGGTTAATACACTGACAAAGTTTCATGTACGAGTGACGAAAAAAAAATTTTTTTCCATACAAACTTTGGGAGCCCATTTGACCCACTTAGGTATGGAATTTCGAAATATCCGTTCTTATTGTTCACCTAGACTATTTGAATAATGTTGGTTCCAAATTTCAAGATTGTACATTATATGGTTTTAGCTGTATCGTGATTCCTAGAAAACACCCTGCTCTTTTATTAATATAGATAATATAATATAGATAGATGAAACACCTTTCTAGAACATTCTTTTGTTCAAGGACTGTGCCAACCATTGGTCTTTTATTATAAATTGAATAAGTTATAATTATGTCAATACTTATCAAGTACCAAGATCCACGTTAATAAAGCAACTCCGTGTCAAACACAAAAAAACAAACAGGAAACAATATTTTTATTTTATTTTTGACATGAACAAGTGACTTGGTTTACTCTGATGTATCGATCATGACTGCTACGACGCGTGGAGCGCACACAAATATAAAAATAGTCTGTCTATTAAGTTTTAAATGTCATGACCGCACATGACACGGTGATGATCATTTTTTCTTGGGCCATTGCTTAAAATTACTGTGTGTATTATACATTTCGTTAAAATATATTAGATTGATTTAATGGTATTATGTTAAACTGGGCATAAAAGTTACCAAATATTTTGAATACTATTAAAATAGTTCCTTTTCTGGTTTTGGGACACACACGGTAATGATAATGTGACACTTTTAAATTTAAATTTAAAATTGTTGAAGTATTTTAAAATTGTAGCAGTATCTTGTGGGTGCATAGAGGAAAAGTCTATGTTAGTACAATAAGTTCCCCAAAAACACTTAAGAGCATAAGATTTTTTAATTATTTGTCCGGACATATAAATTGCATATTTCTCAGGAATTACCCTGTAGTAGGTATATCTACAAGCAAAAATTTCCAAGTTAGTAATTTCAAAAGCCAAAATATCTTTATTATGTATAGGCCCCACGGAGGCTCCACGGAGGAATTATAAATTTTGAAATAGGGTAAACATTTTGTACTTTTCACGTGTGAGGCGTAAAACACTCTGAAATATACGTCGACTCCGATGGTGCGGTCACTTAGAACTGAAAAGGAATTTAAAAAAACTGGCAACCAAAGGTTTATAAGAGTAATTTTAAAATCAGTATTTATTTTTAAACGTTAGCAATTTAAAATGTTTCCGCACAGCGCTACACCAAACTAAACCACTCGACGCTTCAAACGGAATATTCGCAGAGTTTAAGCACTTTTTTGGTTCGCTGTAGAGGTTAACTGAAATTTTAATAAAGTCGGGAGTGTTGGGACGTTCGCACCAAGCCGCTGGTGCATGAGAAGGTAAATGAATATATATTGCATCACAAGCAATAGAATGTAAAAACTCGCGAATAAAAGTGGTTTAGTACGGTTAGTGGCCAACATGATGTTAGAGTTGCCTTTAGGCCTCTGACTTGCCTTGTGGGTCGCAGATGCACAGGTTGAGGGATCTTTGCGTCCCTACTCAACGCGAATCCAAGGCGAGCAATGACGCATTGTAGATTCTGCATCGCGAGTAGGTACTGCGAGTGACTGCCGCAGGGAGCACTTCTGGTCCCCCGGTCGGAACGTGTTGTAGCTAGCTTCTCTGGAGAGACCGTTTTGAGGTCCGGACGGAGTGTCCAGAGACTCTCTCTTACTCTCTATGGAGGCCACTGGTGTAGTTTTGGCAGCCCAAAATCCCAAACAACCCGGTCTCCGCCCCTACGGAGACCTTTTAAAGTTTTCTACCCGACAATCAAAAAAAAAATCCGTCGACTTTGTTGTATGCCATGTCATGTTAGACCGTCGTGAGACAGGTTAGTTTTACCCTACTGATGGCTCGTCGTTGCGATAGTAATACTGCTCAGTACGAGAGGAACCGCAGTTTCAGACATTTGGTTCACGCACTCGGCCGAGCGGCCGGTGGTGCGAAGCTACCATCCGCGGGATTATGCCTGAACGCCTCTAAGGCCGAAGCCAGCCTAGCCGAATCCGGCAAGGATATGCTCACTGTGGAGCCCCGAGGGTCGGGAGGCTCTAAACAATGTGACTTTATCGGGACCAACTTTTCAAGACGCACTTGAAGCACGCAGACGCTCGGTTGAAATGCCATTTAACGGTCACCCATCTACGGACTGACCTTGCCTAACGTTGCTTAACCAACTGATCGTTTACGGAACAGTGATTACAAATGGCTTTGAGCGCCTCAAGAAATCTGTTTATTGTTTTATTTTTTATTTAAATCAAGATCTTCAGTGGAAATTTAATACGGTTAGTAGGTAAATTTCCAACCGTTATAAATAATAATTTTGCCTACCGGTGACACAGTCTAATGAACTTTTAATAAATATGAACTCGTATAAAGTAATTGAATCATGAAATTTAATCTTCTCCCACTTCAGATTTCAGATACAGTCGTAAAACAAATATACATAAATATACTATAAATAAACTTAATCTTGTTAAAGGAAATATTATAGAAAATATTTAAAATAATAACATATGATTACGTTTGGTTTGATTTGAAATTTTGCACACTTGGACAATAATAACAAATACAGTAATGTCCTCCTGGCCGATACGACACAGCGGCCAATTCTTCACAAGATAAGCCATTTGCATATACTAGGTACACGAGTGCTTTCGTAGATACAAGTGCAGTCTCTCTTCCTATATTATCGCAATCCGATGGGACGGAAGACCGACACGACCGGGGTAGCTCAGGTAGAAGACCGACTTTTTAACAGACTTCAAAAAAAAGAGGAGGTACTCAATTCGACGTGTATGTTTTTTAACATGCCCATTCGGCGCATGGATCATCTTACTTTCGAAACAGTCAAGTGATTGGCCTGCATTATAGCTAACAAGTAAAAAACAACTATACAAAGTTGTTGATCCCACTGCATTTGAACCTATGACCTCCGGTTGGCAATGCAAATGCGGTTTTCCGCTGCGCTACGGAGGCAATGACTACAGTTGATGATATTGAAATTGATATATACTTCATATCTATTTACTTTTTGGAACCCTGTACATCAAAATTATAAGTAAATTATGAAATGGACATTATCCTGTCATTCAATAAATGTTATGTAATATATGAATACTAAATAGAACTTTTATTTAACAATCTGGCGACGAAATGCCTAATTACGATGTAAAAAAGCTTAAAAGAACCCGGGTGTCGTTACGCGGCGTGCTTACACATACAGAGAATACATTAATTACAAAAAATGATATTACGACAGAAGAAATTGACACTCGATTACAAGTATTACAAGGTAACATGAACAAATTTCTGGAAATACAATCTGAAATAGAACTTGGAATAGACGATGATGAGTTGGAGGAAGAAACACAATACAGGTTTGATTTTGAAGAATTATACACCACTAAAATGCAAATTATTGACTATGAGAAAAAATAATGTAATCAGTACACCACCGGCTACCACAACCGATTACGAAAGCTGCACTAACTTGCAACAAGATTCATACCCAAAATTAAATTTTATACGTTTTCAAGAAACTGAAACCTTTGAAAACTACACTAAAAGACTGGTTTTATTCTTTATAATGAACAAAGTGAACGATCCTAAAGCCAAAGTCCATATTCTTCTAGCAACATTGAATCCAGATTTACATCAGAAAATATATGATTTATGTTCTCCAGACGACCCACTAAATAAAGAATTTAATGAATTGACATGCATACTTGGAGAATATATTGACCCAAAGCCGAGCATTTGGCATTTACAACACAAATTTATTTCGAGAATCCAACAACCTAGAGAATCAGTAGCGATTTATGCCTCTGAACTTAAAAGGCTATGTTCGAACTGTGAATTCAAATGCCAACACTGTAAAAAATCAACATTGGAGAGTTTCTTATCGTTACAGTTTATTCGTGGACTTAAAGATGGCGATATACGAACTAAAATATTACAAGCACACCAGCGTTCTCCAGGTTAGTGCAAATCGCTACATCTATGGAAATGGGCAAAACAGAGAATTACACTATTTCTTCCGAAATGAGAAACAATGAAGATCGTATACATAAAGTTACACTGCCTACTAAGAACCAAACAATGCAACCTTCACAATCCAGAACAGTACAAGAACCGGTGACGATCAAAGATTTATAAGGAAGATGTTTTAGATGTGGCAAAGCTGATCACAAAGCTAATAAATGTAGTGCCATTAAATCAATTTGCCGAAAATGTCAAATTGTCGGTCACTTAGCACGAGTTTGTCTACAGCACAACTTTACCGCAAATCAGGTCGATGACAGTTCCAGCAATGTTTCTATGGACAGTACAGGAAATATTAATGTTACTAGCAGTAGCCCGCGGCTTCGCCCGCGTTTACTTTGTAACTCAAACGTGTTTTGAATTGTGGATTGACGTTTTTTTAAATCTTGTTTGCACTAATGTTGTCTTTTATTTCAATGTAATGTCGCGTAAGCGAATGCTACACATTGAAATCTAACTACTTTTACGGATTTAATCGCGGTTTATTTTAGGTTTTACTATCCCGATGTTCCGAATGCTTTGCAGCACCCATGGTCACGGGAGGACTGTAATGTCAACATTACGTCCTTATGTCACAATTATGCCGGTGTACTCTCAGGTCTTCTTAGTTATTATTGTTGCTCCGATCTTCGGACGATCGATTTCAATATTGTACACACTTTTATTAACCCTGATCTAAGTATCAAGTATTTAGCCTGTATTTTTGTGTAAGCTATCATAGATCCCATTTCTTTTTTAGGTTTTTTAGATTCTTGTATGCAATACATAAAATATGTCGTGTGACTGTGGGAATAAAATATTTTTTGGAACTCATTAGAACCCTTTTAGCGGTTAATTTAAAAAAATTACATGGATTACTTCAATATGACGAATGTATCTGCAAAGTGTCGTCAGTGCAGCATGAATATTTTTTCGCGTTTGATACTTAAAAACCGTGCTAAGACCCCGTTAAGGGTTTATTTTCGAAACAATTGTGTTAGACATGTTTCTCAATTTTTTGATGAGTAAGTACACTGACAAAGTTTCGTGTCTTTGAACAATTTTTTTTACATACAATCTGATACCTCATTTGTCCCACGGGTTGATTTTCGAATAAAACATTGTACAAAGCACGACAAAAAAAAAAGAACCGAATTCAACCACTAAAAAGCATAAAATAATTTAAATCTTATTGAAGTTGGTGTTGACGTACCGTACTGTGTATATTTTCTTCAGGAACACTTTATCCGGTCCTAATGAAATTTGCATTTACAAAAAATTGTAGTTTACTTTCTTGAAGAAAAAAAGAATCATCGAAATCGGTTCATATTTGTCAGAGTACTGTAATGGAGAACATCAGTTTCATGGTTTTTAACCGACTTCAAAGAAGGAGGAGGTTCTCAATTCATCTGTATATATCCTTTTTTTTACCAGATAAATTCATCCACATCAATGGTTCTCCAGGAAGTTCTTATCCGGTTGTGATAAAATTTATACATATTTGTTAAAGTGGTTCCTTTTTTCGAATAAAAAAGAATCATTGAAATTGGTAAATATTTCCCAGAGTTTGACCATTTTTGTCCTTAAAAAGCGATAAAAACATCATCGTTTAGGCATTCCTACAGTTTTTTCTGAGTCGCCATTTTTGTTTTTTCAGGAACTGCTTATTCGTAAGTAATTTTTTTATGGGACCCAATCAGTAGAGCGGCCTATCCGTACCAGAAATAATTTTTGAAATCGGTTCATAATTGCCAAAGTCATGCGCGAACATACATAGAAAAAAATATAAATGTACATATAAATCCTCCTTTTTTGAAGTCGGTTAAAAATGCTAAAAATTACTTTGTTAAATTGTTGTGTTGAGTTTACTTACAGACTTTCGTGACTTTATGTACCGAGTTTCGTTGCTCTAGCTGTATTATAGAATTAAATGGAAATCGTGCTACATGTAAACTTTCCAACCCCCAATAAATGACCAAATGGCATTTTAGTTTGTTGTATTTTCGTCGTATTTTTTTTTTATATATTTTGAACGGCAGGACAAACTGTCGCTGGTGCTAATCTAATTGTAAAAAGAGAAACTTTGTTTAAAAAAAAAATGTGATAAAATGACAAGCCTGCTGAGTTTCTTGCCGGATCTTCTCAGTTAAGGCCGCGTTGTGATCCGGTGGTAGCTTTTAAAAAACTGACCGTTCAAAAGTGTTAAGCCTATTTGAAATAAAAAAAATTGAATTTTGAATTTTTGAATTTTGACCATAGCGGTTGTTTTTCGCTAAATGCCGGAAATAGGTTTCTTAGATTCTTGTGTTCAATACATAAATTAAGTCTTATGACTGCAGGACGAAGAATATATTTGCACCCCAATTAGACCCCTTTAGGAGTTGATTTTCAAAAATTATTTACACATGGATTGCTTTAGTTTGATTAATGTATTCGCAAAGTGTCATCAATGCAGCATAATATTTTTCCGCGGTTCAAACTTAAAAACCATACTAAAACCCCTTTAAGGGTCGGTTTACAAAGAGAGAGTGATACAGGTGATTCTTCATTTCTTTTGTTTAGTACGTTGAAAAAATTTCGTGTATGTGTGGTGAAAAAAAAAATGTTTTCCATACAAATTTTGAGACCCCATTTGACCCACTTAAGAGGTTGATTATCGAAAAATGCTGAAAATCAGTTTATTCAATTTTTGTATTGAGTTTATGTACCGAGTTTCGTTACTCTAGCTGTATTATAGCATTAAATGGAAATCGTTCTACGTGTAAAATTTCCAACCCCATTAACCTGACCATAGGGGTCATTTTTTGGAAAATGCCGGAAATAGCTTTCTTAGATTCTTGTGTGCAATATATAAATTAAGTCTTATGACTCTACAGTCATTTAGTAGGTCGAAGAACATTTTTTGGACCCCAATAGGACCCCTTTAACAGTTGATTTTCAAAAAATGATTATTTATACAATAATTGCATTAGTTTGATAAATGTATTCGCAAAGTTTCATCAATGCAGCATGATATTTTTTTCCGCGTTTCATACTCAAAAACCATGCTAACACCCCTTTACGGGTCGAATTTGAAAAAGTTGTGATACACATGTTTCTTAATTTCTTTGGCTTAGTACATTGACAAAATTTCACCGTGTGATATTTTTTTTTTTCCCATACTAACTTTGGGAGCCCATTTGACCCACTTAGGGATTGATTTTACAAAAATGCTCAAAATTAGTTTGTTTAATTGTTGTGTTGAGTTTATTTACTGAGTTTCGTTACTCTAGCTGGATCATAGCATGAAATGGAAATCCTTTTTTGTGCAAACTTTCCAACCCCTTGATATGATTTTAGGGGTTGTTTTTCGGAAAACGGCGGAAATAGGTTTTTTAGATTCTTGTGTAGAATATATAAACTACGTCATATGACTGTAGGTAGAAAAACATTTTTTGGACCCCAATTGGACCCATTTCGGAGTTGACTCTTAAAACATGATTATTTACACATGGATTGCTATAATTTGATAAATATATTCGCAAAGTTTCATCAATGCAGTAAGTATGTATTTTTTTCACATTTCATACTCAAAAACCATAATAAAAGCCTTGGGTCGATTTTCCAAAAGTTGTAATACACGTCTTTCTTTATTTCTTTTGCTCAGTACTCTAACAAAGTTTCGTGTCCGTGTGACAAAAAAAAAATTTTTTTCCATACAAACTTTGGGATCCTATTTGACCCACTTATGGGTTGATTTTACAAAAATGCTCAAAATTAGTTTTTTCAATTGTTGTGTTGTGTCTATGTACCGAGTTTCGTTACTCTAGTTGCATCATAGGATGAAATGGAAATCCTTCTTTGCGTAAACTTTGGAACCTCATTAAATGACCTTAGGGGTAGTTTTTCGAAAAATGCCGAATTTAAGTTTCTTAGATTCTTGTGGGCAATATATAAACTAAGTCTTATGACTGTAGGTCGAGAAACATTTTTTGGACCCCAATTGGACCCCTTTAGGAGTTGATTTTCAAAAAAATATTATTTGCACTTGGATCTCTATAATTTGATTAATGTATTCGCAAAGTTTCAGCAATGCAGTATGAATTTTTTTTTTCGCGTTGCATACTCAAAAACGATGCTAAAACCCCTGTAAGGGTCGATTTTCAAAAAGTGGGATACACGTGTTTCTTTATTTCTTTTGTTTAGTACACTGACAAAGTTTCATGTCCGTGTGACGAAAAAAATATTTTTTTCCATACAAACTTTGGGAGCCCATTTGACCCCCTTAAGTATGGAATTTCGAAAAATCCGTTCTTATTGTTCACCTAGACTATTTGAATAATGTTGGTTCCAAATTTCAAGATTGTACGTTATATGGTTTTTGCTGTATCGTGATTCCTAGAAAACACCCTGCTCTTTTATTAATATAGATTACAAATGAAATTACTGATCGATATTTAGTCTCAATAACAATCGAAAACAAAACTGTACAAATGGAGTTCGATACCGGAGCTGCATTATCTTCCATGTCATTTAAACAATACAGAAAATTGGATATAGGAAGAAAAATATTCAAAACTGACATGAAATTACCAATTTTATAATTTGACATGAATTATTATTATTATTAACCTACACCGGTGAAATAATTGGAGTAGCATACGTCAAATGCACTTACAAACGTCAAGATTTTTACGGTAAACTGTACATTATAAATCAACAAGTAGACCCAATATTCGGCAGAAGCTGGATGAAAGAAGTAAACATTCAATTAGCGGATACAAAAATTAAAGGAGGCTTTCTGTACATTCGGGATACCTGAAATTTTAGTGTCAGATAATGGACGACAATTTACAGGACGGGAATTCGAAAGCTTCTTGAAGGATTGTGGGTTACACACAAGACATCCGCTCCTTACCATCCCGCGACTAATGGTCAAGCTGAACGTTGTGTGCAGACCATAAAGAGAGCTTTACATGCCATGGAGGGGGAGAGTGGCAGTCTAGAGGATAAATTGTTATCTATTAAGTTAAGACTAAGGCGTACTCCGGGTCCAAACGGGCGGACGCCTTATGTACAAATGTTTGCGAGAGATGTGCGGACCTCATTGGATGTGATGTTCCGCGGTATCCATAATCCTCCTAGATTGGCTTCCGTTACTGGATCGACACCAAGAGAGTTTGCTGTCGGTGATCGGGTACAAGCCCGGAGCTACGCCAACCCCAGGAAGAAATGGGAGTTTGGGACAATTTTACGTCGCCTTGGTCTCCTTCACTATGAAGTCCAAACGGATGAAGGCCTAGTTTGGAGGAGGCACATCAATCAGTTGCTGTCAGCGTCCCAAGTGCGTAATACAGGAATGGCGGTGGAGGCCTGATATATACTTCATATCTATTTACTTTTTGGAACCCTGTACATCAAAATTATAAGTAAATTATGAAATGGACATTATCCTGTCATTCAATAAATGTTATGTAATATATGAATACTAAATAGAACTTTTATTTAACAGAAATGAAACTAATTTTACGGATTATATCGCGGTTTATTTTTGATTTTAATTTCCCGACGTTTCAAAGACAAGCATTCCACTGTAAGACCTCAAGACACTGTAAGCTCTTTCTGCGTAGATCGGACTAACAATAATAATTAGAAGACCTGAGGGTACCCTAACACAACTATGACATTTGGACAGCTACCACCGCCCGTGACCATGAATGCTGTAAAGTATTCGAAACGTCGGGAAATTAAAATCAAAAATAAACCGCGATATAATCCGTAAAATTAGTTTCATTTCAATGTGTAATATTCGCGTAAGTATCAGAAATCATTACAGTTGATGATGATTATCTTGTGGTGTCTTTTTTAGAGTACTTGAATCCTCTCTCGAATAAAAAAAAATCATAGAAATTGGTAAATATTTGCCAAAGTTATGACCATTTTCTTCCATAATAAGCAAAAAAATATATATTATTCCTGTTCTTTTAGAAACTACTTATTCATGCGTAATATTGTTTTATTGGACCCTTTCAGTGGATCGCACTATCGGTACAAGAAAGAATTATTCAAATCGGTTCATAATTGCTAGAGCTATGCGCGAACATACATAAAAAATATATACCTATCTAAAGTCGAATTGAGACCTTCTTTTTTTGAAGTCGGTTCAATTGGCTTATATTAAAAGAGGAAAGAAATATTTTTTGTCTAATATATTAAAGGAACTTCACCCACGTTTGTTTCTATAACAAAACAATAATTCTTATCTGTTACATCATTGACCTTAAGTTATTACGGAATTCTTAACAACTTAGGACGGTGCTGTTAATTGAATAGATAGATAGATAGA
Organism: Furcula furcula; assembly: GCA_911728495.1. Classification (NCBI taxonomy): domain Eukaryota; kingdom Metazoa; phylum Arthropoda; class Insecta; order Lepidoptera; family Notodontidae; genus Furcula; species Furcula furcula. The sequence goes on from OU452253.1 coordinate 20,459,706, forward strand.
CAATTCTTTATTGCGCACAAACAAACAGATACAAAAAGAATAAGACACAAATTAATAAAACATGCAACAATGGGCGGCCTTATCGCTAAAAGCGATCTCTTCCAGGCAACCTTTGGATGGAGAGGAAAATAAAGAAGTTACAAAGAGCAGACGGTGCGCGCACAAACAATACCTAAGTGGCTGGTAATATCTACTGGGCTCTATGAATTGATCGGCCTTGAACTTCTTTGTAAGACAAATTGGATCAGTATTGATTGCGTAGTAACGAAGGGCGTTATCGTATGGATTTGTGTACAAAGTATCAGCAACTTAATTATAATAAAAACAACGCTACCAATTTATAATAATAATATCTTGGGACAATCCACAAAATGGTTATCTGATCCCAAACTAGGCAGACCTGTACTATAGGGACCAGATAACTGATACTAATAGGTATACTTTTTTTGTAAATACATGCTTATATAGAGATATAACACCCAGACACTTGGTGGGAATCGAACCGACGACCCATCGGGTAGCGGTCATGGTGTGTAACCACTAGACCAACGTGCCTGTCATCATCATCATCATCATCAGCCGGAAGACGTCCACTGCTGAACATAGGCCTCCCCCTTAGAACGCCACAATGAACGACAATTGGCTATTTGCATCCACCGGTTACCTGCGACGCGCACAATGTCGTCTGTCCACCTAGTGGGAGGCCTGCCTACGCTGCGTCTTCCGGTTCGTGGTCGCCACTCGAGAACCTTTCTTCCCCAACGGTTATCGGTTCTTCGAGCGATGTGGCCTGCCCATTGCCACTTCAACTTGCAGATTCTGAGAGCTATGTCGGTGACCTTGGTTCTTCGGCGAATCTCCACATTTCGGATTCTGTCGCGCAAAGAAACTCCGAGCATAGCTCTCTCCATGGCTCGTTGTGTGACTCTGAACTTCTCTAAAAGGCCAGCCGTGCCTGTCAAGTAATAATAATAATATTCAAGACATAGAGGTATGCATATTGTAAGTATACCTAGTTATCTAACCGATCACGTAAGTATAATTTGCGCGGTGGTTAAAGACTTCTGTCTGTATTACAGAGCTGTTAGACTCGGGTTTAAATTATTGCGTGGGAGTTGCTTTGTGATTAATCTTTTTTTATTATCATTTTATTATTTGCCATACCTATATTATTCCATAAATTAAAGAAAAAAAAGTTAAACGCATGGAAATATTAGATGAAATTTAGTAAAATTTTTAAAATATACTTCATGCATTTAGTTTCAACTATGAGCACTAGGTGGAGCTACTTTAGCTGATGTTGTCAGGTTGTCAGACTGGATAATTTCATTAGGTTAGCTAAACTCTGTACACAAACCTTGAAATATCGAATGTATGGGAGTTCAGACTCTTCTTAGGTTTACGTCCTCTTTGGTATGTGGTGAAAAAAAATCTATTTCTTTGGTTAAAGTAGTGTAAACTATAGATAAAGTGTCCAAGTTACCGACGCAAGCAAAGAACGGTTTGCCTGCATCGGTTTTCCCGCCCGATTATAATGTGGGTGTCTTGAAGAATAGTGGCTCTTAACCTAGTGTGGTTTACCATCCTCGATTGCATTCGCCGCGCCGCTTCCCATCAGATGGGACTATGGGACTGCAGTAAATAAATAAAAAACATGTTTGCAAATAACTAATTACAAACCTTTTTTTATATATCTATCTATTTTCAGCAGTATTAACTGTACAAGCTGACCTTATTCCCCGTTTGGAAAAGATTTAAATAATATATTTTTTTGTTTTATTTTTACTTACCTTTTGTTTTCTTTTTTAACCCCCGATCAAAAAACGAGGGGAGTTATAAGTTTGACGCCTATGTCCGGAACTCTGTCTGTCTGTCTGTATGTATGTCTGGTCTGTGGCATCGTAGCGGTCCAACCAGTGAACGGATTTGAATGCGGTTTTTTTATTTATTTATAAGCTAGTTTAAGCAAGATGATTCTTAGACACACCTAAATCAGGAAAATTAGGCTTGACATTTTGGCCGGGTTAAGCCCACCAGTTCTAAAAGTATAATATCACACCACGATATCGGGAACCTTCTTATAGGTTAGAAAAAATGTGTAACGTGAGTTTCATATTAATTTCGTTGCAGCCCCCTTCTGATCCTAAGTTGAGCTTTTGTGATCCACGTAAGCATGGTTCGCTTGAGACAATTTCAGGGAAAGCGTTCATGTTATTAGATTCATGCAGCTTTTGACAAGAAAAAGAGGAAGTTTATGAGCTGGGGTTTAAAATTTTGTTTCTTCTTTCCCGTAACCATGTGTAACTATCTGATTTAAGACGCCACAACTCTTGTATTTGTATGGCCTTTTTTTTTTTTTGATGCGGGGGAAATCTTCTAAAGATCCCCGGGAGCTGTGGGGCTCGACCGGGGTATGTGGGATTCTTCCACTAAACCCCCGCGGCTGTCGCATCGGCACATGAGAGGGGAGACCCCAGGGCTCTCCGGTGGGATCTGCACCAGGGGCCCGTCAGTGCCTTGCCTTTAAGCCCGCCGCCGGGGGGCGCATTGTAGCCCCCCGGGAACCTGACACGGTACTCACGGGGACGGGGGTCGCAACCCCGCCGCCGTCCTCCTCGGAGTCGCCGCCGTACTCAATGGACGCTCAAAGGGCCCACACCCCGAACTTCCAGCGACTCCGAAGGATGGTTTTTACCTACACCAAGTTTACATTATGCATCGTGTACTTTTCTTGTCTGCAGCACACTTTATTCATCGTCATCATCACCAGCTGGAAGACTTCTACACCTAGTGGGAGGCCTGCCTACGCTACGTCTTCCTGTTCGTGGTCGCCACTCGAGAACCTTTCTTCCCCATCGGTTATCGGTTCTTCGAGCGATGTGACCTGCCCTTTGCCACTTCAACTTGCAAATTTTGAGAGCTATGTCGGTGACTTTAGTTTATATTATACACTTTATTCACCCTTGCCTATATTTTGTGAGGGACTTCATAAACTTTAATTATCTCGCCAAGTAATGTCATACGCGAAGTGTCAGCAACTTAATTGGCGTCGTATATTAACTGGTAATAACTCACTAGTGCCTGCACCGACGCTACTACCACGCTATAATTAAACTATCACGCTTTGATCAGGCGGGCTCGGCTCGTCTGCGTGGAGAGGATTAATTGTGTTACAATTTATACCATACTATGATCGCTAGTACTGTTTTGAAATGTAGGGAATAAATAATAGGCAGTGAGGTGTATTTATCATAACAGATACAAATCACAGGTGTTTGTAAATACTAGATAACAGTTGTTCCTGTGATAAAATAATGTAATGTATCAGTTAAAAATATCATTCATAAAACTTAATCACAATCTACACTACACTCTTCAGTCACAGTAGGTACACAATAAAAATTTTACTATTCGCGTAATCTGATATTTGTAACCGACTTCAAAAAAGGAGGTTCTGTATTCGACGCGTATGTATGTAATATTAATAAAAATGCGTAATATTCATATATGTTAGTCTATGTGGGCTTCTAAACGAATTTACCAAATTTCACGAGTGTATGTATGTATGTAGGTTTGTCCGCGGATTTCTCAGAAACTACAGGTCCGATTTCGAAAGTTCTTTTTGCAATCTTAGAGTATCTTTCAACTTAGGGTAGAGTACAAATTTCATCAAAATCGGTCCAGTAGTTTAAGAGATATAAACTTTTTATGTTTTCAGTAAGTTACTGTAATGTAGACGTTCGAGTTGCGTGATAGTGCTGATACCTATCTTGGTAAAATAAGTCACTAAAAAGTGTTAAATAAACTATTAAAAAAAAACCGACTTCGAAGTCAATTATCTAAAAAGCATAAAATAACGAAAATATTATTGAAGTTGGTGCAGAATATACACAGCAGGTACGCTAACACCAACTTCAATAATATTTTCGTTATTTTATGCTTTTTAGATAATTTACTTTGAAGTCGGTTTTTTTTTTCTTATGTCCTAAGCCTGTTTTAAAGCATAAAGGAAAGTTTAGTGTTTAGTTTGAAATTAGAAAATAATACGCATGGTAATTGGTAACACTTTAACCCATTATTTCTAGGACGATATCAAACAATAATATACTAGTACTCATATTTGTACTGTAAGTTATTTATTGACAGGTCGTGCTATGAAAAATAACAGGCTGTTATTTAATACCAGATAATAACCATCTGTTATTATTGCGTAACAGTAACAGGAATAACATATATCTTGTTGGACCTGTGGTAACCCAAGACTATTCTATGTGTAAAATACCGTTCAGGTTTAATGGCAGTGTTAAAGTATAATCTTAACTTCAGTTGAAAGGCCTTTTTTCGCAGACTTTCAATAACGTTATTGTTCTCGAATCAACATTGGTATTAAGAACAAAGGAAATACGCATATTTATCTATCTATACTTATAATAAAACTGTAACAGGTCCAATTCTGTACATTGAAGATATTTTGAAAATTATGTTTGGAGGGCATTCTATAACCGATACTAAAGCAAAATATGTATTTTTTTTTATTTTTGTCTGTCTCTCTGTCTGTCTGTCTGTCTGTCTGTCTGTATCTCGGCTGAGCATCACGCCGAAGCTACGGGATGGATTGAAACGAAACTTGGCATGATTTGAGTTAATACACCGAGGTAGGACATAGGATACTTTTTATCCCGACATTCGGCACGGTTCCCTTGGGAGAAGGGACTAAAGTCAAAATGTGTACTTGGTTATACACTTGCTCCGATTTTAACAATTTTCATTATAATTATAACAAATATTTGTAAGGGAACACTCATAGACAGTTGTTAACAATGTTTGGAAATCGATCAGGTTAAGCAACGTAAGGTAAGGTTATTAAATAGATGGGTGACCGTTTAACGCTATTTGAACTAAACGTCTCCGTGCTTCGGAGGGCAAGTACAAAGTGGGTCCAAGATTTTAACCGACTTTAAAAAAGGAGGTTTTGTATTCTATGCGAATATATATTATTGAAAGTTTAGTTAACGTAAACAAAGCGCGGGCGGAGCTGCGTGGGTCAGCCAGTCGATAATGTAATTCGAAATTTTATTGAACGCTTAATAAATATTGGTTTTCAATCATTTCGGCTCACTACGCGTTATTTATTTTACAAATTTGATTAAAAACACGAAGGTTCCGCTGGCGCATTGAAACCTTCAGTCTTTTTAATTTAATAACTAGTGTTGACTTTAGGTCAGTAGTATCGGATACGAACGTGCAATTACACGACTCGATTCCCCCATCCCCTGTCCATATTGGATGACATACGCACGGTGAGTACCTATAAAGTAAAATACTTAATCCCAGATGTAGGATACTACATCCGGGATTAACCATTTTACTTCGTCATTTATAACACGAACAAATAAAAATTATTACATAATTTGCTTGCGTCTATCTTCCCGAAAGATAATGTGAGTGTCTTCAAGACCAGACTGGGGTTTGCCAGATGGCCGGCAAAACTCGGGCCTTAGACACGTCCTTCGAGTAAGTACGGCGGCGACTCCGAGGAGAACGGTGGCGGTATTACGACCCCGTCAGAATCGTGACAGGTCACTAATAATAATAATTCCCTTCGGCGGCGGGCGCAAAGGCAACGCTCTGAGAGGTACCTGGTGCAGATCCCACTGAATGGCTCAGGTCTGCCTCTCATGTGCCGATGATAGAGCCGCCACCAAACCTTGGTTGACCTCCCACAAAAAAAAGGCCACCCCTATACACTTCTATCGCGACTAATATTGTGCCGTCTGACGCCTGACAAGTTCGTTAGTCCGGCCTCTGCTGAACAAAGTCCTCCCCCATAATCCGCACGCTTGGCAGGCGTCTTGGGGTTTGCAGTATAGTTGGTAGGTAAACCAACAGATAGACGCTGTTATTCGTCTTCTGGCTTCGCTTAGTCACCTCTTACGGACACCCAACGGGAGCAGATGGAGGGGGGGGGGGGTGCTATTTTTACCCAGACACCCTGGAATAGTAACAAATAAATTCTCTACCGACGTAGTCGACTATTTGTCTTTCCGCATTTGAACAGAACGCGTCGGTATATTTTTAAAGGCGAAAATACATTGCGTTCCCTTTACCCACTGCAAAAGCAGCACAAGTAAATTATTCATTGAAAACAAATAGCGGTGTGTGTGAGTAATTTGTTTGTGTTGTAATAAATGGGCTCGCACAAGTGCGAACTAGAAAAGTAAACAGTTTCATAGATAGTTTGCCCTCGCGTATTCGTTTGTAGTCGTATGTTACCTGGCCAGAAACGAATTTGTTTGAAGAAATGACTGATAATTGGGACCAAAAAATATTTTTTTGTCCTACAGTATTTTATGCATTGCACATAATAATCTAAGAAACTTATTTCAGGCATTCTTCAAAAAACAATCCCTAAGGTCATTTTATGAGGTTGCAAAGTTTGCATGAAGAAGGATTTTCATTTTAGCTATAGTCGCACAACTCATTAAATAAACTCAACATAACAACAAACAAATTTTCTGCATTTTTCGGAAATCATCCCCTAACTGGGTCAAATAGGGTATCAAAGTTTACAAAAAAATATTTTTCACCACACGGACACAAAACTTAGTCATCAAAAGAAGTTGAGTAAACACGTCTGACACATTTGATTTGAAAATCAACCCTTGACTGGGATTTAGCACGGTTTTTGAGTATGAATTCGAAAAAAAAACATGCTGCACTGATGACACTGCGGATGCATTTATGAAATTAAAGAAATCCATGTGATTTTTTTTTATTTGTTTCCCAAAAGGGATTTATTGGGGTCCAAATCCTTTTGTTTTACCCTACGGTCACAAGATTTATTTTATGTATTGCACATAAGAATCTATGAAACCTGTTTCCTGCATTCATCGAAAAATAAAACCCCTAAGATCAATTAATGGTTTCAAAGTTTGCATGCAGAAGGATTTCCATTTAATTTATAATACAGCTACAGTCACGAAACTCGGTAAGTAAACTCAACACAACAATTTAACAAACTAATTTTCAGCATTTTTAACGGACTTCAAAAAAGGAGGAGGTTCTCAATTTGTCTGTACATATTTTTTTTTCTATGTATGATCGCGCATGATTCTGGCAATTATGAACCGATTTCAAAAAATCTTTCTGGTACGGATAGGCCACTCTACTGATTGGGTCCCATAAAAAAAATTACTTAGGAATAAGCTCCTGAAAAAACAAAAATGGCGACTCAGAAAAAACTGTAGGAATGCCTAAAAGATGATATTTCTATCGCATTTTAAGGACGAAATTGGTCAAACTCTGGCAAATACGAGTATTTACCAATTTCAATAATTATTTTTTATGCGAAGAAGGAACATCTGTAATGAAGATGTATAAATTTTATCACAACTGGATAAGAACTTCCTGGAGAACCATGATTGATGTTGAGGAATTTATCTGGTAAAAAAAAAGAATATATACAGACGAATTGAGAACCTCCTCCTTCTTTGAAGTCGGAAAAAAAAACATGAAACGGATGTTCTCCGTTACATTACTCTGACAAATATGAACAGATTTCAATGATTCTTTTTTATTCAAGGGAGTAAACTACTGTAATGATTTCATGCAAATTTAATTAGACCCGGATAAAGTGTTCCCGAATAAAATATACACAGTAGGTACGTCAACATCAACTTCAATAACACTTAAATTATTTTATGCTTTTTAGTGTTGTTGAAGTTGGTTCATTTTTTTTTTGTTGTGTCGTGTGCAATGTTTTATTTGAAAATCAACCCGTGGGACAAATGAGGTACCAAAGGTTGTATGTAAGAAAATATTTTTTTCAGACACGAAACTTTGTCAGTGTGCTCATCAAAAAATTGAGAAACATGTCTAACACATTTGTTTTGAAAATCACCCTTAACGGGGTTTTGGCACGATTTTTGAGTAGGCATCAAACGCGAAAAAAAAATTCATGCTGCACTGATTACACTGCGGATACATTCGTCATATTGAAGCAATCCATGTAATTTTTTTAAATTAACCCCTAAAAGCGTTCCATTGAATTCCTTCCAAAAAATATTTTATTTCTACAGCCACATGACATATTTTATGTACCTACTGCATACAAGAATCCCTAAAGTTTTCGTGAAGAAAGATCTCCATTTAATACCTATATATATATAATGCAACTATGGTAACGAAACTCAGTGAATGAACTAAACAAAACTGTTGAATAAACTTATTTCCAGCATTTTTCGAAAATCAACCGCTAAGGGCATCTACCAATGGGGTTACCAAATGGTTTCCACTTAACAACCTCATATGTTTTTTAATGGAATTGCAAAATAAGTACAGTATCTTTTTAAATAAAGAAGTAAATATTTAAGAAATTGGAGCTATGGCAGCTTACACAAAAATATAGGCTACATACTTGATTAGATCAGAGTTAATAAAAGTGTGAAAATATTGAAATCGATCGTCTGAAGATCGGACCAACAATAATAACTAAGAAGACCTGAGGGTACATCGGCATAATTATGACATAAGGACGTTCAACATCTCAGTTCTCCCGTGACTATGGATGCTGCAAAACATTGGAAACGTCGGGATAGTAAAAGCTAAATTAAACCGTAAAAGTAGTTTGATTTCAATGTGTAATATTCGCGTAAGTAAAAGACAATAAGCTTACTATTTATGAAGTGGCTTCAAAATACAGAAACGGTAAATGTTGTCCTTGAAAACTGGGAATGCACGATATCAAAAAGATTATCAATGCCTAAAGGATTAGACGATAGATTGGTAAGTAACAATTTATTACGAACGTTTTAACTAACACGAATGCTACAAATCAAACTATGATTTCAGTGTGTAGCCTTCGCGTAAATAAAAGACAACATTAATGTAAACAATATTTTAAAAAACCTCGATCCATAATTCTAAACACGTTTTAGTAACAAAGTAAACGCGGGCGAAGCCGCGGGCTACTGCTAGTCAGAGAATATATGTTAATGACCACCTAACCATGGCTAATAAGATCTTGCTATCAAAAACTAAAAAAGTAGTAGCTGAAAGGGATTTTCGCTATGTATGGATCAAACATGCAAAAATACACGTACGGAAGATGGATACTTCGCCAGTAATATTAATAAGATCAGAAAAGGACCTAATAAAAATTGTGTAACTCCCTTGCGCTTGCTTCTTCTTCGCTCAGTAGATCACATAGGCATGATAATCTTATTAAGCTATTTTTTAATACCAAAGTTTGAGAATCGCTTGCTGCATAGTGCAATCTTTGTTTTCCAAATACCACTGTGTCATGGCCCTGTGTACGTCTATGCGTTTTGCAAGTATTATGTTTTTGTAGTCTGGACTGTTTATAGTAATTGTAACTTTATATTGTATGTGTTACAGATTAGTTTCCAATGTAGTTCAGGGTTGCATATGACCATTACCTGCTCGTTTTTTTTACCGTGTTGTCCATTGTTACCTGTTTTTAACCGACTTCAAAAAAAGGAGGAGGTTCTCAATTCGTCTGTATATATATATATATTTTTTTTTTTCTATGTATGTTCGCGCATAACTCTGGCAATTATGAACCGATTTGAAAAAATCTTTCTTCCATCCATTCTTTAATCCGTTAATTGGGTCCCATAAAAAAATATTGCTTAGTAATAAGTAGTTCCTGAAAAAACAAGAATGGTGACTGCGCACTGAGACTTGCAAGAAAGCCTATATAGATGACGTTTTAGTCGCTCGGACTCGCTCGGTCGGACAAAAATAGTCATAACTCTGGCAAATATTTACCAATTTCAATGATTCTTTTTTTATTCGAAAGAAGAAACCACTGTATTGAATCTGTATGAATTTTATTACAATCGGATAAGAACTTCCTGGAGGACCATGAACGATGTGGAGGAATTTATCTGGTAAAAACCATAAAACTGATGTTCTCCATTACATTGCTCTGACAATTATGAACCGATTTCGATGATTCTTTTTTTATTCGAGAGAGTAAACTACTATGATGTTTTCATGCAAATTTCATTACGACCGGATATTTTTTTCTGAAGAAACATGAATTATGTAAAACTATGTAGACGATAATGTGATCATAACCTACCTAGATAATTTTACGGTTTTCAATGGTTCAATCTTTATATATGAAAATATCACTAAAAAGTATAAAATAATTTAAATATTATTGAAGTTGGTGCCAAATATACACAGCAGGTACGCTAACACCAACTTCAATAATATTTAAATTATTTTATACTTTTCAGTGATATTGAAGTCGGTTCAATTTTTTTTTAAAAAGATTTTATTTCTATTCATTGTTCAAAAGACTCGTTGCATTCTAACTTGTTACGTCTTAATTACTGTGTATTGCTGTGCTCTCGACATTATTAAAATTTATTCGTTTCTACCTGCACTTTAAGTTGTTATTATAATTATATTATTAAGTACATATCATTTATGATATTTCAGAATATGTTTTTGTCAGCATTTCGTTGTTATACACGTAGATTAGTGAGTTATCATACCTTAAGTGTTATAGGTTTTCTTAGAAACGGCTACGCTTAGTATATATTATCAGAATGTCCGTGGTCTTCGCACAAAAACAAACACCCTTTTTCGTAACGTATGTATTAATAACTATGATATTGTCATATTTACGGAAACATGGTTAGATGATGGTATCTATAATAGAGAAATATTTGACAGTCGATACCTTGTGTGGCGAAGAGACCGGGATTACGCCCGTTGCGCAAAAACGGGGTGGAGGTGTTTTAATAGCGGTTAAACGTGAACTTACAGCCGTTGATAGACATGATTGGCGGTGTTCTGCTGAGGACATATGGGTGTCAATTATCTTGAAAAGGACCTGTTGTTAAGTACAATTTACATATTTGTGCTATATATCTTTGTAAGGAAAACGTTGGAAACTCTTATAATACACAGTTACATAATTTTATGAATAATATTAACAATTTAGTTTTGACTAACCCGCTTGATAAATTTATAATAATAGGCGATTTGAATTTTGGCAATGATGTCGAATGGTTTGGAAGTACGGGTAGCTTTGAATTACTCCCTCAAAATATAACATGCCATCATGTAAAGGAATTTTTTGATACCGTTACTACTTGCAGCTTGGCTCAATATAACGGTGAACGTAATATTAACGGAAGACTATTGGATCTCGTGTTTTCTAATGATCCTATCACCGTTCAGGAATGTAGTGATGCACTGTCTGTGCCTGTGGACAGTCACCATAAACCATTAAGTATTCACACCGGCTTTGTAGAAATCCATAAACTATGTGAAATCACACCGTCGAGGTATATCTTCTCTCACGGAGACTACTCTGCTATCAAAACAATTGGACCCAGTTTCTCAGTGCGGAATCATTAGACGATGCTGTCACTCACTTTTATAGTAAAACTCACTCTATGAGCTCAGGGATAAACATATTCCACTTAAACCCGTTAGGCAGTCTTCGTACCCGCCTTGGTATGATTCTTCTTTGGTAAAAATATTAAAAGAAAAAAGTAAATACCATCGTAAGTTTAAAGTATACGGTAACCTATCCGATTACCATTCTTTTTCCTTACTACGCAGTAGAGCCATTGAAGTCGAAAAAGCTTGTTTTGTGAACTATATGGATAGAATTGAGTCAGCAATCATAAAAAATCCAAATTCATTTTGGACTTACGTAAAGAATAAGAGAAGCAATATTTCTTATCCCAATGTGATGCAATATGGTGAAATCACGGCTGATACGGGTGAAGAAATTGCGAACTTATTTGCTACATACTTTCACTCTACTTTTTGTGAAACTAGTCATAGCTCAGACACTGATTCATCTGTTGAATCAGGCGTTGTTAACTGTGCCACAAATATTGGCACTATAGATATACCATATTCTCGTATACTAGAGTTACTGAAAGCCTTAGACCTCACAAAATCTGGGGGCCCCGATCTAATATCACCAATCTTTATAGTAAACTGTGCTGATAGTATTGCCTTACCATTGTGTATTTTGTTTAAGCGATCGGTGACGGAAGGAATAATCCCAATAATTTGGAAATCTGCGTTTGTTACTCCCGTCCATAAAAAAGGAAGCAAATCTAATATCGAAAATTATCGTCCGATATCTAAAATATGTCTGTTTGCTAAAATCCTTGAGCAAGTGGTTTAATCAAGCGTCTATGCATCAATTGAGGGTTATTTAGGGGATTAACAGCACGGCTTTCTCCGAAAGCGCTCTACTACATCTAATTTAATCCTCTCAAATGACTATATATCTAATGGTATGGAGCAGCGAGCGCAAGTTGATGTGATCTATACAGATTACAGTAAGTGCTTTGATCGTAATGATCATCAAATGGTTCTGAAAAAAATATTAATGGCTGGTATACATGGAGATTTATACAGATGGTTTTCTTCATATATTGAAAATAGGACACAGGCCGTTGTACTTCTGGGATACACATCTGAGTGGCACTCTATACCTTCTGGAGTTCCCCAGGGCTCAATATTGGGCCCATTACTGTTCGTATTATTTATTGCAGACATTAAGTACTGATTTAATCATTCGTATATTCTTCTTTATGCTGATGACATGAAGATTCATAAAGCAGTGCGAAATGTATCTGACGTACAACTGTTACAAGAAGATCTAAATAGGTTTGAGAAATATTGTACTCATAATAAGCTTCAACTTAATATCCCTAAATGTGCCCATATAACTTTCACGCGCCAATTAAATAAAATAGATTCAATTTATTCTATATATAATCAGCCTATAAGTAAAGTTGACACTATTAAAGATTTAGGAGTTATACAAGATAGCTAACTTTTATTCGATCAGCATATTGATGATATTGTGAACAAAGCATCTAGAGCTCTAGGATTTATTATAAGGACTACCGCCTGTTTTAGCTCCCTAAAACCAGTTAAAATCCTATATTGCTCATTTGTGCGAAGCCACTTAGAATATGCATCACAGGTTTGGAACCAATATACGAGATCTATAAGTCACGTATTGAAGGTATCCAAAATAATTTTTTAAGATATTTAGATTTCAAGGCTCAACAGTTCTCGGAAAATTACAATCATCGCTGTAAAAATATAATTATCCCGTCCTTGACTTCAAGATTACTTGTAGTCCTTGTACATATACGTTCCGGTCTAGTCGCACAAGTTTAGAGAGGTTTTATAGAGAAAACAATAACCTCTCAACCACCCCGCTCCAGGAGAACGGCAGACACCTCATTCTTGTCCGTGCGCTCACGGCGTTCGCACGAGTTCAAATACAAAAGATCTTTGAAATCATGAAAAAAAAACTAAAATAAATAAGAAAAGTAAAGGAAGTCATAAAACTAATAGTGGAACATTGTTCGTGTCGCTGTTAACGAAGATTTATACTCTCGAGCTAAAGTGTACCCTTTGAATTCATTGGGAATCACTAATGTTTATTATCCGTTGAATTCTTCGGATATTATTGTGCCCATGGATGAATTCATCCATGATTGTGTGTAAATATCATCCTGCCTGCCTGCTGCTGCTGCACTGCTGTACCTCCTGTACCTGCGAAGATTTCTACGTTCGAGCTGAGTTTGTACCCTTTGCATTCATTGGGAAGCACTAATTTTTATTATCCGTTGTATTCTTCGGATATTATTTTGCCTAATTATCACAATGTCCTAAATATGACAATTGGATTCATCGCAAATCGTGCAGCTTATCTGTTGTATCCTTCAGATAATGCATTTTTTCTTCGTGTCCTAACTACCCGCATTATTTACTACAAGTAAGTAAGTATGTCTATTTTAGATAAAAGCGAATAAATATTCGCTGGTGTTGTACCCTCAATTATGATTAAAAAAAAAAAAACTATGCAAAGATACCTAATGGTATTCATTGGTCAAATGTAAGCTTCGCGCTGAAACGGGATTTGTGCTCGAAGGTGCGGAGGCAACAAAGCACGGTAACAAATGTCACATAATAGTCCCTGATCAGATGAGATTTTTGTTCGTGAGGCGGAAGGAATCTCTAACGAAGTTGATTCACTTGGTTTTATGAATCTTTATTCCTCAATTTGTAATAGCTACTCTGAACCTGGAGATTGGCACCATGCTAATTGATAGTTGTAAGTCTATTAGTCAGTAAAACTCTTTTGGCTTCAGGAAAGGTGGACAAGCCATAATCATAAAATAATCATAAAATAATAATAATAATATCCGTACTCTAAACGAAGGGGTCAACTCTTGGCTTATTCTCACTATGCCGAAACTGATACCAGTAGGTCGGTTATCATTCAACTGATCGATCAACCCTTGACAGATCCCTTTAAAGATAGTGTAACAGATTTCTTTCTTTTTTGTTAGATTTTATGGAGAATATCTAGGCAACTATACAAAAAAAAAAAACAGCGGTAAGATATATGATTAAAAACCAGTAGTAAGTTAAGTTAATACTTGCCCAGATTTCATACTTACTGTAAGTTTAAACGGGAAAGGCTCCGAAGACCTAAGTTGAATCCTAGCACCAGCATGATGGCCAGAACTACACTGACATAGTCCGTGGACTGAAACCAGTGAGGTTTTTAGTGAGCACTCTAACCGCCGCCAGTGCGGCGTCGAGGACTGCCATCTTCACCGCTTGACTGATTGCCGACCGTGTCCACCACGAGTCACAGCACCGTTATGCAACTCAATCTATCTCTCTAATCACTAATTATTATTAATATAAATGTTTATTTCGAAAACTTGTCGTAAAGTAAGTTTTATTCTGGGCTCCATAATTTTGCTTGTTTTTTCCCGCAACAGTTAAACTCAAATACAAAATAAAAACAATTAAAATAATAATAATACTAAAAAAAAAAAAAAAAATTAGTCTGCACCTTTTTAGACTTATTTCGGCAAGTCCCATTACACTATGTAGGTACACTACATTGTGACAATGTACGTTGTACTATGTCGCTTGAGCAAGTTAGATACTAGCTCCTGCTTAAATGAATGTTCTAACTGTGTGAAATGTGTGAACTTTTTGATTTTTTTAGATGAATATATTCTTCAGATTTTCACGGACGCCTTTCTAACGAGTGGCATACTCCTCTGCACTCAAACCTTAAAGTTGAAGCGTAGCAATTGGTTTGAACAACTGGTGAGCATTGGTCCACATTGAGTGTGTTAAAACGAATGGTAATCCATTGATTTAGTCTCTGGAGACAAGAAAAATTGTGACTATCGTGTGTATACCTAATACCACTGCCTTTTCTTATTAACACAGAATAAGCAGTTTATTACCCTAGCTAGTATTAGGATAGGCTAATATTTGGAAGTGAGGTGCACATATTAACAAACTCATTAGTTCAAGTATAAGTTTATTATATTATGCAGGCCGATATAATAGTAATAGGATAAAGAAAGACACAGAACAAGAGATCGGGTGTAAACAATTATAATAATATATGTATAATAACATTAAAAGAATAATATTAAAAGAAAAAATATTTTGAATAACATAGGGTACCCTCATATAAAAAAAAAAAAAAAAACTAAGGTAAGGGCACAAAAATACAAATGTAAATTTTTTCCAAGACTATTTTTTTAGCGATAACGATCGAAATGAGGCATTTATTATATATCGAATATAGGCCATATTCATGATCCTCAAAGTTAGTTGCAGATGGAGATTTTATAAAAAAAAAAAAGCCTGGGAATCGTAATCACCATTACCAAAATTATTACAAAGGGCTGTCATATAATAAAAGTTGACCTCTAAGAGGCCTTTATCTTATATCTTATTTTATGAGTCTCATTATAGCCTCCGTGGCGCAGCGGTAAACCACTTGTTTTGCAAACCGGAGGTCGCGGGTTCAAATCCGTGAAATCCCGTGGAGAGTAATCACTTTATATACTTGTTCATTGCTGTGTTGGACAATGCAGGCCGGTCATCTGATTGTCTGTAAAGTAAGATGATCCATGCGTCGGATGGGCTTGTAAAAGGTCAGTCCTGCGCCTGGCCTCTCCCCAGTCGTGCCAATTTTTCATCTTAACGAATTGTGAGTGTAAACGAAGATAGAGTGCACTTGTGTCTACGCAAGCACTTGTTCACTATAATATCTCTCGCGTAGAAGGCTGATTTTGTGAAAGATCGGCCGCTGTGGTCGTATCAAAAAGAAGGGCATTTATATTATTGTTTTATAATTTATGTACACACAGTAACAATAAAGGAAAGAAGAAATATAGGCAAGATACTATTCTTTACTACAAAGGTACAGCTTATTTCAGAAAGTTCTGCCTTTAAAAGTTCATTATTACCTACTATTATAGACATAATTTTTATTATGAGCCTCAAATGTAATTAATATCTACGCTTGTGTTCGGTTCCCGTATATTATCTGCAGTCTCAGGTTTTTTGCTTTCTATACTCTGCCCGGATGAAATTAAATGCCTAGGAAAATCTTTCCATCTTATATTTTGGAAACGTTAATAAGCCTTTATTAACCTGATTAGGATAAACCCTAATAACTTGATTAGGAGTTTTCCTATTATAGTCGTCTTAACCGTGGTACACCATCTTTAAATCCTGAAAATATTTACTTATATAGAAATTATTTCCAAAGCATTCACTACACTGCCATCTTCCTCTAGCAGCATATTTGTTGTTCTGGTATGTTTTCGAAGACAACTCATACAACGATCAGCTTTTGCAGAAGTTATTCTCTCTTGTTTCACAGAGAACTTGTAAAATAAGTCTAATTTCAAGCAAAGAACATTGATTTTATAATGATATTAACGTCTCATCTCTGATAAGTTCGTTAATAAGTAGTTTTTATAAATTCTATACTTATTTGAAGAGTAACAAATTAGCTATTTCTTTGATATACATAAACAAAATAGGCAATATTATTAAAAGTTTTAAATGTTTCTTTCAAGGAATCTGTAAACTGAAACCAATATTTCCTCGCTATGACATTGCATAGAATCTAATTACTATATTACATACAACCATAATATCTTTGGTTACTTATAAAACATTACTTACAGTAGCTGATTTTATTAGTTTAGAAAATATTATTCAAAACTTAAAAGTACATAGCTATACCGTTAACTCTCTGCCTGTAGATTAAACAAAAGCTAAACTATTAGAATATATCAAACGTAAGGCCAGTTACAGACTTAAAACCTTAGGAATTTGTAAGTAGATGTCAAACCATTTTAAATATGCATCAATTCATTCGAAGACCTGATATTTGTCTGGCACCAACACTAACTTTTCAGTTATATCCTCCATGATATCTTGTCACTCTAGCCACTGTCCTATGTATCGAGGGTTCGATTCCTAGCTTGTGTCTGGGTGTTGTTTATCTTTTTAGTTTATATTTACAAGGAGGAAAGGTATATAGTTATATACCTTCACTACTAATACTTATTAGTATCGGTTGTCTGGTTGCCATGACGCAAGCTCTACCGTATTTGGATTGTCTCAAAATATTATTTTAAGTATATTATTAATTTATATAATAAATTTATCAACATCTTCTCAAACCATGGGACGATGAACATATAAAAAAAGTGATATTATTAAACAGCACAATTGATGCTTCTATCTTTACTACTTACAGTAGATACGAGAAATGAAGTCATGACTTCAGCGGCTGTCCAGAAAGGCTTTGTTATTAAAACCATTATAAAACTGTTTTCAGGATGGTCTGCACAATTAGCAAGCAGTCTAAGTTTCTATAATGGACCTCAATTGCTACTTGGGTAACAATGTCGGAATTAATTGTTCAACAATGTTAAGGTAAAAGTTTAAACTATTGAATAGATAAATAATTAAAATAAATATATTTAAAGAAATATATAAATATAAATATCAGAAATCATTAAATATATAAACATAACTATAGTAATTAATTTAAATGTATGTATGCATTTTGCAATTTCTACTTTGGTTTTATTATAACTAATAGCTTAATCATCAAATTAAGAAAACTTTATCTCATCCTGGAATCTCATTAAGTGCAACATTGATTTTTTATCTCTAAACATCTACAAGTAATCTTGAAGTCAAGGACGGGATAATTAAGTGATCAAACGAACTTACCTTAAGTGAAGTTCGATCCTAATTATCCAGTCCTTGACGAAAGATTTAAGGTCCCTCCCTACCCTAAATGTCCCTGTTGAATCAATGTTGCAGCTGTATTTCATTTTACTCTAAAGATAATGAGGTGTCTGCCGTTCTGCTGGAGCGGGGTGGTTGAGAGGTTATTGTTTTCTCTATAAAACCTCTGCGAAAAACTTGTGCGACTAGACCGGAACGTATATGTACAAGGACTACAAGTAATCTTTCGTCAAGGACTGGATAATTAGGATCGAACTTCACTTAAGGTAAGTTCGTTTGATCACTTAATTTCCTTCCACTCGAGCGTAGACGTTATATCAATGATATTTGTTTTTTGCTGAAAATTGCAAATGGCACTATCAACTGTCCTGAACTACTTGGAAAACTATCAATTTACACTAACCAAATTGGTTTTCGACACAGGCCATTGCTACATGTACCTTTTATTAAAACTAAATACAGACGTAATGCCTTCCTACTTAGAAGTGCACGTAACTTTAATAACTTACATCGAAAGCTAAATACAGACATATTTTGCACTAATGTAAATACAGCAAGACGCTTATTAGGAAAAGAGGATTTTTAATTATATAATTAATGTTAAAACAGTAGTACAACACTGGTTATAGTGTATATCGCACATTATTGTATCAATCTGTAGGGACTTGTTAGTAGCAATTTATGTAATTTAATTTTAGTAACCATACACCTGTTATTAGTCTGTAAGTCTCTTTAAAATTATAAAAAAAAAAAAAACGTAATGTCAATATTGTTAACGCTCAGAGTCACACAACGAGCTATGCAGAGAGCTATGCTCGGAGTTTCTTTGCGCGACAGAATCCGCAATGAGGATATTCGCCGAAGAACCAACGTCACCGACATAGCTCTCAGAATCTGCAAGTTGAAGTGGCAATGGGCAGGCCATATAGCTCGAAGAACCGATAACCATTGGGGAAGAAAGGACCTCTAGTGGCGACCACGAACCGGAAGATGCAGCGTACAACTCTTTCAGTTTTCTTTTATGCTAACGGATAACCTAAGTAAAACTAAGTAAAACATTACAAAAAGATAAAAAAATGAGCTTTATATTATCGAGTCTTTTCTCATCTCTCTATGTATGCCTACCTACTGCTTGGCGAGTTATCCTAAAAATTTGGTTTTATATTTCCTGGAAAGTAGCGTTTTTGCTATTAACATTTTATTCTTCGATGATGGTGGTATGAGCATTCAATACATGGCAATTTTTTTCAGAATAACCAGCACCACCTCGTCGTTACGCCAGCAATCTATCAGTAACAGTAACTTTATTATCTTTACTCGTCAACTGAGGCCTGCTGTTTAATTTTTTCTATACCTACTCCAAGTAGCTATTATTCAATATCTGCGCCATTGAGCCTTTATATCGCGTTCTACTTCATTGTTCAATTCCTATTGTATCGTCATGATGGATCGTTCTCTTTTTCTCCCAATACGGACGATCGAGATTGTTACTTGTATTGTGTAGTAGTAAATTTTTATACGATCTATGTAGGCCTTAATGTTTTCTACGAAAATAACGTTGTGAGAAGTCTGCCTGTCTAGGGTTATAATTATGTGAGTATAATCTTTCAAATTAATCAAATCTTGATCTCGTTGAACAATCAACTGATCGTTCACCAACTGGTTAAACAACGTTAGGCAAGTCATTGGATGGGTGACCGTTATATAGCATTTGAACTAAGCGTCTCAGTGATTCGCACTGCTGCTCGATGTTATAAAATCAAGCTAAATGTTTGAAAGCTACTCAAACAATATAATTGTGTATCTATATTTGATTATGGACGGTATGTTTGTTCAAAGCCAGTCTGATTAGGTTTCCCAACATTAGTCGCGCGTTGAACAAACAGATGTTAATAATTATGATATTCAGTTCAGACCAATATGTGTATACGTATTTGATCTAAGCTTAATTGAAACTAATTGATTCATGGAGAAACTTACTAGAAATGATAGACAGATAGATAGATAATACTTTGTTGCTGCTGGTTGCTGAAATACTGGCCGACAAACCTACACTAGCTTTAACTCCGTGTCGTTAAGTCAATGGGACAAGCCTATTGCAAATCGACAGTAGATATTATTTTATGGTTCGAACAACGTTTTTAACAGTCAAGATATCTTGGCAAGAACAAGGACTAAACGATCATTTATCATTAGAAGTACCGAGGTTCGCACTCGATACTTCTAAGTCCTATTTCAGTAAACAATAAATCAAGATACTCGTCTGCTATATCTTAAGGTGACAGCCCTATCTTAAAGTTTTTCATACGTCACTATCAATTTAAAATTACAATTCACTTTAAAAGGATATTTAATTTTGTCGGTGTTTCGTACGATCGCCTAAATACTTTTGAGAATGTTAGTACTTTTACAAAGTAATTTATTTCATGGAAATCGTAATAAAATTTCAGAAGTTAATCCCTGAAATTAGTGAACATTTTGAGTAAGTCTAAAGATTTTTCTCGTAAATTTTATAAGTAGGATCACATGACCCAGTTTCTTTTTTCCTTCCATTACTTTCAACACATACATGTTGAGCATAAAAGAACGCTTTTTTTGGAGTTTATTGCCGGCATTAAGACCTTTCCCGATAGAAAAATGTAAGCCTTCCGGTCAATGTTGCTTCGTCAAATATCCGGTCCATTTTGTTGGAGTAAAAATATTTGTGTGAAAGGATCGCGAATATTAATTACAATGAACGAAGAATTCCTTTATCATACAGAATAATTCCAGTGACAAATTATTATGGTATTTTTTATTGGAAAAGCGGGAACTTGCGTTTTACTTTATTTAATAACAGTACGAGCGAGCGGAGTTGTTCCAGAATGTACTTTTCGAAAAATAATAACTGTCACATTTACTGAAATAAGATATTTTATTATTATTTATGTATATTTTTATTTATTGCTATTAAATTGTGATTTTAGAAAATATTGACTTTTGCTACTTTTATGGCATACCTAAATCACGTTTTTTTTTAAATAAAATGCAAACCGGCATATCATCACTCATATTAAAAAACAAAGCCGCATCTGTCTGTCTGTTCGCGATTAAATCAAAAACTACTGAACGGATTTTCATTCACCAATAGATAGAGTGATTCACGAGGAAGGTCAAGATATATAATTTGACAGAATTTTGTGTAAATTTGTTGAAATATAACGATAACTGTTGGAAGTAGAATCACTGAAAACTGTCTCAGGTATAATACTACTTTAAACCATTATACATTATTTTTTGATATTTTCAATCCCATTAACTTTTTCATATTTCTACAGAAACTGACGAAGCAGAAGAAGACGACGATATGGAATGGAGTAACAGTGACGAAGAAAATGATAACATTGATTATAATGATGATAATGAATAAAATAATATTTTCTTTAGTACACTATAATAATAATCTGTAATGTCATTAATATATTTTTAATTAAATTTTTGAGTATTATTTATTTGTTTTTTTTTTATAATCTGTTATTGAGGGATCGCGATAGACCTATCTCGCCATCTCACTCGCACCCACCATACATATACTGTCTCGCGCTCGCTCCTACAGCGACCCTACATCATTGTCTGGCAAGGGGTTGGAACTATCAAAAATGTCTGGCTGATGAGGAAATATCATCTAATTATTACCTAAGTATTATATATAAAAATCAGCTTTTATACTATAACATAAGTAGAATTATAATTTCATGAACATTAGGGGTGTCTGGCAAGGGGTTGCCACGATGTTAAGTGTCTGGCAATCAATAACGTGATTTTTAATAATATTCTGAAGGTAATACCAAAAAATCACACTTTATTATTTGATGAATTTAGATCGGTATTTTACACACCTTTAGTACCGTTTACCTGCCAAAGCCACGGCAACCCAAACTTCATAATAGTCCATCGTTCTTACCTGTGTTGGGAGCATGCGCTGACCAACTTTCAGCTTTTATAAAATAACGAAGGTCTGGGGTTCACGGGCTCTTAGACTATTAGAATAATAAGGCTTCTCTTATCAGCGTGTACACAAACCAAATAAAGAGATAAGCGTTTATATAATCCAAAGAAAGCGTTACTAAGTTACGTGGATAAACGGAACTGTTACGCCTTGACAAATGGACGACGAAGTGAGATTGATAGGTTTCCCCTTCGGCTCTTAGGTATAATATGTATAAAGCCACGACTTATAATGTGTTTCCAATAGTACACTACTAAGTATTCGATATATTGAAATAGATAAACCAGACCCGTCGTGTTAGGCCCGTCTCCATATATCAAAGATATTAGATTTATCATATTAGGTATTAAGTTAAGAAGTAAATGTATTTGTTATATATATATTGACGGGTCCGTTGGGCTTGATACCCTGGCTGCTACCCGATGGGTCGTGGGTTCGATTCCCACCAAGTGTCTGGGTGTTATTTATCTATTTAAGTATGTATTTACAAAAAAAGTATTTAAGTATTAGTATCAGTTACCTAAAAAATATACCTACAGGCCTGATACAAGTCTAAACTAGTGCGGGGATCATAGGTAATGAAATTAGATAGATATGGTAATACTATTGTTAGCTACTTGATACAAAACTGTAATCTTTTGGAAATAAATTATTATTATTAAGATATCAAAAATAACAAAAAGAGTAACTATAAAGAATTTAAATCTGAGGAATGATCTGAAATATTTTTTTTTGTTAAGTTAAATTTAATATTAGTCATTCATTATGAGGTGTTGGACTTTTACGGATATTTAGTGATTTATAAGGATAATACATTTATTGAAACAAAATATTTACAGTTTATTTACAAACATGTACACTTAAACTAGGTAAAAAACTTCCTCGAAGTTGTCGCCGCACTGGGAGGGAAGGGTACCTAAAAGACTGGCGGCATTACCCCTTTGATGATTTATAAGAAAATAAATAATTGTCTATTCAATCTATTTTTTCGTGTGATACGTTTATGTAGGACTTTCGCTAGAAGTCGTTTCTGTAAAACGAAAGTGCGAAATCCTCAATACTTTATCGGTAAGATTTATGTGTTTCTGCCTCTACTAGGGATTGTCATTTTATTTTATTCTACCAGCAACCCACATCCGCTATCAAAAAGCTTAAATATGCAAACAAAATGTATTGAAAACTATACAAAATGACAATAGTCTTTTTGACCAAGCGAATCGCATTCTCCGGAGTATTGAGTATGCGGTGCGAAATAGTTTTCTCTTCTGATAAACAATAGACGCAAACTTAACGGCAAACTGCTTTGCTTTGCTTTGCTGCTGTTCCAAACGAACTTGAAGATGAAATGATTACCAATCGCCAGAAGACATTGAAGAGTAGGTATTTAGGTATTACGACACTGTTGTTATTTTTACGTTAAAACATGGATAGATGAAAAGAAGTGTAAGGTAAAAGTGGGATAGTTGCTCCAGGGGTATAGTTGCCTCGATTGTAATTTCTCTAGTTTGCCGGATGAATCACATGTTATTTTATTTATCTTTCGAAAGACTCTAGAACTACCACTAAGTTGACCGTGTTGCATGTCTCTGTGCGATTGCATGGAAAAGCAAGGTGCAATCAAAGTTTTTGCGGGATAGATGACCTCTTTTTCAGTGGGGCATCTATCCTATACGTAATTTACATAGATTAGGCAATTATCCCCTATATGGGATAGATGCCCCAAAATTTAGAGGTCCGCAAAAATCGCTAATACTCTGGAAATATCAAAGATGATGGTTTTTCCTTTCATAAGTTTGAAGATAATAAATCAAAGTACCTACCCGTATTACAAATAAAGAATTTTGCATTTTTCACTGAGAGATATAAAGTAATTTCAAAAAGTGTGGCAACTATCCCACTTTTACCCTAAGCTATATATCGGGCCAGTCTTTAATGGACTTCTCTGTTTCTTTTTATTATGTACTAGCAACCCGCCCCGGCATCGCACGGGTGTACTACATATAAACCTTCCTCTTGAATCACTATCTATTGCCGAAAATTGTATTAAAATCCGTTGCGTAGCTTAAAAGATCTAAGCGTACAAACAGCGGGAGTGACTTTGTTTTATACTATGTAATAAAGATAAAGAAGATGCTGTGGGATAACAGTAAACAAATAAACGATGTATACGCATACACATATAAAACTTTTATATCAATAATTTCCCCCACCTTCAACGTATCCCCGAGACCTGTGGGGGTCAACCGTAGTATGTGGGATTCTTAACCACTGAAACTCCCGCAACCGTCGCATAGGAACCTGTCACGGTGTTCACGGGGACAGGGTTCGCAAACTCGCCACCGTCCACCTCGGAATCGCCGCAGTCCACCTCGGAATCGCCGCCGTCCACCTCGGAATCTCCGCCGTCCACCTCAGAATCGCCGCCGCACTCGATGGACTATCGGCACACGTATGTCTTATCATTAACATCCAAAAGACGTCCACTGCTAAACTAAGGCTTCCCCTTAAAAAGGAGGGGGTTGATCCCCACGCTTGGCAGGCGGCTTGGAAATTACTGTGTAGGTGGTAGGTTAATCCAATAGAAAGACCTTGCTGCTCGTCTTCTTGTTTTCCTTTAGTCGCCTCTTACAGACATCATACGGGAGGAGACGGGAGGGTACTATTCTTACCCGGACTCCCCACGAGTACGAATGTCTATCTTTGACATAATCTGCACTTTAGGTGGCTTTTGGGATTTTACATATCAAAATATTCTCTTCGACTATATTGATGCTTAGACTGATAGTTCGATCAGTTTCGGTTGTGGGAGTGATAATTAAAAAAAATATGATGACCGTCACAATTATTATAAAAACCCTATACTTATGCGTGTCGTATGCGCATACCAGATTACCAGAGGTTAATCCTCGTCTTGCAGGCATATCAAGGCCTCTTCTACCAACATACTCTTTTGATCGGCGCATAGTATGGCCATCTCAGGCGACTCTCTTGGAGTTTACATTTCTGCTAAATTACGAACACCTGGACAGTTCTACCACCAAGTAAACTATGTAACTTAATTTAATATCATGTACAGGGAACGATTGTTATCGAAAATTCACTTATGAAGCGATAGAAGTGCGATTAATTCAGAGCGGAGCCATTAAACTTGACTCCTGAGGGAAACCCGCGCGTGATTGGGATCCAACTAAGCCCGTCAAGTCTTTTGTAACTCTAATTAATTAAACCGTGCGTATCGCACAACTTCTGTGATAACATTTTCTTGGTATTTCGACGCGCGTGTTTTGAAAGTAATTTATCGACGAGCTATTTGCCGAATATATATACCAACCTATATAAGTTGAACAAAACGGATAGGTAACAATTTTTAGAACGGAGTTCTTTACACGTTCTGATGTTTGCCGGCTGAAGAAGAAAGAAAAAAGTGTAACAATGAAAGCGACACCGAAAACGACATTTTTTAAGGGGGGAGGCCTTTGCTAAGGAGTGAACGTCTTTTGACGGCTGATGATTATCAAAAAATATATTATATACTTATTGTATTATTACGCGTGGGGTGTCAGGCACCCTCCCATCTCCTCCCTTTGGGTGTTCATGAGGCGACTAAGGGAAAACAGAAAGACGGGCAGCAGCGTCTTTCTATATTTTTACCTACCACCTATATTGCGATCCCCAAGCCGCCTGCCAAGCGTGGGAATTATAGCAACCGCTCCCTTCTAAGGGGGAGGCCTTTGCTCAGCAGTGGACGATAAATATATTGTACTATTATAGTCTAAATGGTCGTGTAAGCCCCTTTATTATTTTATACGTTACATTCTAAGAGACGAGACTAATAACAGAATAAAACGAAATTGTTTTTCACATCACAAAAAACAGCTTTTATATATTGACTAGCGACCCGCCCCGGCTTCGCACGGGTGTAATTGAGAAAAGAAAAGAAGTGAATAATTTAAAGCTACTGCCTTTGATTATAGAATTTCTTGGAATTATTTATCAGTTTGTAGCTGACTTTTCGTATCGCAATATGAACAAATTTTGTATAGAAGTGACGCGTGAAAGGGCTACGTATAGCTGCCTGTCCATGGGCAAAGTACTCAACGCTTAGGTTTAAGCCTGCTACGTTGAATCTCTGAGCTTGTGATTTGTTAATTGTATTTATAATTTTAGAAACTGCACGTGTACGGGTGCACAATTTGGGTGGATTAAGGACACCATTTCTTTGAAACCAATTTATGGAAGCAATACGGGCTCCCTTGTTCGGTTTCATCGTTAAGACGTAAACGGGGGTCAACCGGGGAATTCTTACCCACTAAAACCCCCGCGGCTATCACGTCGGCACATTAGAGGGCGGACCTGGGCTATCTGTCGGGATCTGCACCAGCTGATACCACTCAGTGCCTTGACTTTGAACCCGCCGCCGGAGAGACACATTATAGTTCCCCGGGAACTTGTCATGGTGCTCACGGTTACAGGGATCACGGGGAAGCCTTTAATGGGATTTACGGGACCCTGTTGGTGGTCAACCGGGTATGTAGGTTTCTTATAAACTAAAGCCCCAACGGCCGTGCAATCAGCACATAAGAAACCCTTCTTGGGCTATCCGGTGGGATCTGCAACATTATACCCTCGTGGCTTGCCTTTGACCCCGCCACCGGGGAGCACAATAAAGCCACCTGGGAACTTTTCACCGTGCTCACGGTTACAGGGGTCACGGGGGAAGCCTTCAATTGGTCCCCGGACCCTGTTGGCGGTCAACCGGGTTATGTAGGATTGTAATACACTAAACCCCCAACGGCTGTTAAATTAGTACATAAGTAGGACCTGGGCCATCCAGTGGGATCTGCACCAAGATCCCTCAGTGGTTTGCCTTTGAGCCCGCCACCGGGGGGCACAATAAAGCCACCCGGGAAACTATCATCGTGCTCAAAGAT
The DNA here is from genome assembly GCA_911728495.1 of Furcula furcula. NCBI lineage: Eukaryota > Metazoa > Arthropoda > Insecta > Lepidoptera > Notodontidae > Furcula > Furcula furcula. The sequence goes on from OU452253.1 coordinate 20,486,745, forward strand.
ACGGGGATCGCAGGGGAAACCTCCAATAGGCCCCAGGATCCTGCGGGCGATCGACTGCAGTATGTGTCCCCCACGGCTGTCCACACAAAAGAGTGTGCACCGTGTACCCCTCAGTGCAAGGCAAGGGCCTTTGAAGCCGCTGCCGGGGGCGCATTATAGCCCTCCGGGAATCTGTCACCGTTGTCACAGTTTAAGGGAGTAGCGGGGGAAACATCCAATATGTCCCCGGGATCCCGTGGGGAAGTCAAACTGGGTATTTGGGATTCTTACCCACTAAAACTCCCGTGGCTATCACATCGGCACATGAGAGGGAAACCTGGGTTCTCTGGTGGGATCTGCACCAGGTGTCCCTGACTGACTGACTCGGACTGGCTGAATCCGAGTCAGTCCCGCTCAGTCCCTGTCAGTCCCGGCCAGTCCCGCTCAGTCCCGCTCAGTCCCGGTCAGTCCCGCTCAGTCCCACTCAGTCCCGGTCAGTCCCGCTCAGTCCCGCTCAATCCCGCTCAGTCCCGGTCAGTCCCGCTCAGTCCCGGTCAGCCCCGGTCAGTCCGAGTACCACACCGTACCACACCGTACCACACCGTACCATACCGTACCACACCGTACCACACCGTACCACACCGTACCACACCGTACCACACCGTACCACACCGTACCACACCGTACCACACCGTACCACACCGTACCACACCGTACCACACCGTGCCACACCGTACCACACCGTACCACACCGAACCACACAGAACCACTCACACACTCACTCACTCACCCACTCGCCCGCTCGCCCACTCGCCCACTCGCCCACTCACCCACTCACCCACTCACTCACTCACGGACGGCATAGGAAGTCGCATAAGAAGTTTCACTTCAAAAACTTGTCACCGTGCTCAAAGTTTCGGGGACCACGGGTAGACCTCCAATAGGCTTCCAGGATCCTGCAGGCGGTCGACCGCGGTGTGTGGGATTCTTACCCTCGAAACCCCCACGGCTGTCCGCAAAAAATATGGGGCTGCACCGGGTACCCCTCAGTGCAAGGCAAGGGCCTTAGAAGCCGCTGCCGGGGGCGCATTATAGCCCCCCGGGAATCTGTCACCGTTGTCACAGTTAAAGGGGTGGTGGGGGGCACGTTTAATATGTCCCCGGGATCCTGTGGGGGATTCTTACCCACTAAAACTCTCGTGGCTGTCACATCGGCACATGAGAGGGGGTTCTCCGGTGGGATCTGCATCAGCTGCCCCTCAGTGCATTGCCTTTGAGTCCGCCGCCGGGGGGCGGGTATATTATATCCCGGATATTTACCTACTTTATAATATATGGAATTAATGAAATTCTCTAGTACTTGATTGTTAATTATGTATCTCTTTAGGTTTAGTCAATGTAAGCTATGTAAGTTTATTTACTTAGATAAAACTTAAAACCTTCAATGAAAAATTATCTAACCGATGGTGAAAATCGCAGCGTGGTTTAGGAGGTGTTATCGGATATAGACAGACTCGGATAGCGACTTTGTTTCACACTATGTAAAGATACTTTGACGTCGTTGGTCCCCAACACCAGCCAACCTATAGAAAAAACCCTGACTGACAGACAGACAATAATTCCAATAAAGTTTTGGCTCTTTTTATATCATACGTACAATAGGTGCATATTGTATTCCTACCCAAACAGACATTTTGAAAATATATTTTCATTATTTTATTTTGTTATATTTGGGAAACAAACAAATGATACCACTTATTACTAAATATAAGATCCAATAGTACATAAAAATCAATTAAGTTTCCACTAATAACTAAATCATAACATTAGAGAGAAGTTACTACGTATGCATGATTTTAAATTTTAAAAAAGTATTAAATATAAAAATATATTAGTATCTCTAATAATAAAAAGTGCCGGAGTCAATATGAGTTAAATATTTAAAACATCGAATCTTAATATAAATAAAAAAATCAAAACAAAGTTTAAAAATACAAAAATAAAATCCGCACACGGGTAGCGAACCCGGACAGTCCACACTTAGAGGACGCTTCCGCAACCACTTGGCCAAGGAACTTTTATTTTATCTTTCGAATTATCGTATCTTATTGTGGTAATATATTTGTACCGCCATCGGTTGAGTAATAATACTTCTTTTTTACCCTGTAAAGGGATAAATTATAAAAATATGAAATACTAATTCAATTAATTTTCTTAACGAATGTCTGTGCAAAATTTCAAGTCAATAGGACCAAGGAATCGCGTTCTCCCATACAAACTTTGCCCCCCTATTTGACCCCCTTAGAGGTTGAATTTCGAAAAATCGGTTCTTAGTGAGCACCTACGTCTTAAAAGGAACCCCTATGCAAAGTTTGAGACTCCTAGCACTTGTAGTTTCTGAGATTTCGTGATGAGTGGGTTTTTGTCTACTCTTTTATATAATAAGATGTATGGTGGTAATAAACTGTCTTTGACATCTAAAATTGCTCGTTTCATGTCTTTTTTATGTAATTTAATAAATTGACGTCATTCAAAATTTGAAAGAAATAGAACCCATTACTCGTCCAGAATGAAGCTGGTCTGTTTCAAATTGCCACACATTACTGTGTCATTCAACTGCATACAGCGGTCATGTCATTTATCACCTACACACACGCAGTAGGTAAGCGTAAATAAACATTCGAACATAATAATTTAATTCATTTTTGCTATAAGCTTTAGTAATTCTACTTTATTAATCACAGTTCCGGCAGCGCTTTTATTGGTATTTTTCTAAACAATTTTTATGAATATTCCCATTTTTTATATTTTAAACCTCTGGCCTGGATATGATAGAATAGTATTAAAAGCCAAAAAGAGATAAAGAAAAGCAATTTGTTCATCAAGTATTTTGTATATGGTATAAGCTAGCTTCGGTTATGCAATCAAACTCAAACTCAAACTCAAACTCAAAAATAGTTTATTTCAAATAGGCTTAACGCTAGCACTTTTGAAAGGTCATGTTTTTTTTTTAAAAGGTGCTACCACCGGATCACAACGCGGCCTCAACTGAGAAGATCCAGCAAGAAACTCAGCGGGCTTGTCATTTTATCACTTTTTTTTTAAACAGTGTGTCATGTTACAATAAGATCAGAGCGACAGTGTGTCTTGCCGTTCAAAATATCAAATAAGACAGAAAAAAATAAAAAAATATAAAGTACAACAATGTCAAGCAAGGCCAATCCATTGATAGCCGAGACGTTCGGATTTGCTTCAGAGCGCGCGAAAAAAGTCTGTCCTGGTTGTTGTAGACAGTAGTCGTTACCTTAGGAGTAAGTAGCTGAACGTTCCTGGTGTGGGTCCTAGGACGTCTATTGAGTACGGCGGCAACTCCGAGAAGGATGGCGGCGGTGGCGACCGTGAGCACCGTGCCTGGTTTCCGGGGGGCTATAATGCAACCCCCGGTGGCGGGCTCAACAGCAAGGCACTGAGGACTTCTGGTGCAGATCCTACCGGAGAGCCCCGGGGTCCTCTCTCATGTGCCGATGCGACAGTCGCGGGAGTTTTAGTGGTTAAGAATCCCACATACCCCAGTCGAGCCCCACAGCTCCCAGGGACCTTTTGAAAGTCCCCGCGAAGAAAGACAGTAGTCTAGTCGTTATGCAGTCAGAGGGCCAAGGGCAGCTTGAATAACTACTAACACCAGCTTGACCACTAATCAAATGACAAAAAATAAAATAAAACTGATATTAAGTACATGCACGTACAATACTAACACCTTCTAGTTAAATGATTCGTAAACTGTATGTCCAACTAACCTCAGACACCTTGTGTGTATATAATATTCTATTTGATAGAATTATATAAAACACTAGCTGACCCACGCAGCTCCGCCTGCGCTATTTTTACGTTAACTAAACTTTTAATAACAGACATTCGCATCGAATACATAACCTCCTTTTTTATAGTCGTTTAAAAACTGGGACCCACTTTTTACTTGCTCTCCGAAGCACGGACCCGTTTAGTTCAAATGGCGTTAAACGGTCACCCATCTATTTAATGACCTTACCTAACGTTGCTTAACCCGATCGATTACAAAACCTTGATAGCAACTCTCTATGAGTGTTCCCTTACTAATATTTATTATATTATAAAGAAAAAAATATAAAATCGGACCAAGCGTATAGCCAAGTACCCATTTTGACTTTAATCCCCTCTCCCAAAAGAACCGTGCTAGATTACAGGATTAAAAGTATCCTATGTCCTACCTCGTAGTAAGATCTCAAATCATGCCAAGTTTCATTTGAATCCATTCAGTAGTTTCGGCGTGATGCGCAGCCGTGATACAGACAGACAGACATACAGGCAGACAAAAATTAAAAAAATTAAATTTTCGGCCTCAGTATCGGTTATAGAATGCCCTCCAAATATAATTTTCAAAATATCTTCAATGTACAGAATTGGACCTGTTCTATTCTATTCTATTCTTGGTGGCTATAAATTTGGGCCCGGTATTCCCGGAACGCACTTCGACCCAGTTGGATCCATTGTGCATGCCCTAGCCCTTACTCTGTTGCTGGCGTATCGAAGAGCTCCCTCAGGTATGCAACGCGCCAGCTTGGAGCTGTACATAATCATTTGGTGTAGGATAGGCTACTCCCAGATGATGCAACCTACGTCTCGCAAGAGCGTCGAAGCCACACAATATGTGTCGCATTGACTCTTTTTCATCTTCGCAGAATCTGCAAATGTCACTAGTACTCAGCCTCATTCTGTGTAGATGCTCGTTGGTGCCAAAATGTCCCGTAAGTGCACCCATCAGGTGCCTTATTTGTGATCTGTTTAGGTTTAATAATTTGACCCCACAGTCCACCCTTCCGCTAGAGAACGCTTTGGAGTGGTTAAGGCCTGACGCTGCCCTCCATTCCTTCATGTGTTCGTTTCTAGCATGTGCATACAATGCTTGGTGATATGTTCCATACGGAATCCCCACAAATGGTTCGGGGCCAACCAAATGTCTCTGTGAGCCGGCCCTCGCTAATCTATCTGCCTTCTCATTGCCCTCGATGCCTTCATGTCCAGGTATCCAGATAAGGCTGACATTGTTGTGTCTTCCCAGGTTGTTCAAGCCTGTAACACCTTCTTTGACCAGTTTTGAAGCAACTCTGAAGGAATTCAGAGCCTTCAGAGCTGCCTGACTGTCGCTGAGAATGCGAATGGTTTTACCCTTGACATTTCTCCTTTGCATTTCTTTGATGCTGGCAATTATGGCATAGATTTCCGCTTGGAATACCGATGCATATTGCCCTATGCTGTGACTGATACTACAGTCCTTGGAATAAATCCCTGCCCCTGTACCTGGCTCCATTTTGGAACCGTCAGTGTACCATATGAGGTGAGTTCCACCAACCGGTTTGAGTCCCCTCGTCCACTCTTCTCTGGATGGTATATGTACTCGGTACCTCTTGTTAAACATGTACACTGGATTTATCCTATCACAGGGCATGTCCATTAGATCACCCAGTTCTTCCACGGGATCCAATAAAGTATGTTTTGTACAGGGCTTGTTACGATTCCAAACTCCTGCTTTTGCAAGTCTGTATACCGACTTTCTTGCCTCTATTTGTATGTAAGTGTGAAGTGGGGTTAGTCCCAGTAACCACTCAAGAGCCAGTGTAGGCGTTGTTTTGAAGGCACCTGTAATTGCCATGCAAACTACTCTTTGTACCTTCCTAAGAGAATCCTTGCAGATCCTTAGTTTGGTCCTAGGCCACCATACAGCGTTGCCATATGTGAGAATAGGCCTCACCATCGTAGTATATAACCAATATATTACCTTTGATTTGAGTCCCCAGGTTTTGCCATACGCAGAACGGCACATATTGAAGACACATAAGGCCTTTTTTGTTATGTTTTCAACATGACCACGCCACGTTAGTTTACTATCGAGAGTTACCCCAAGATATTTTACTTCTAGTCTACGTGGACTTACCCGGTTGGTACGCGCATTGCATGTCATGGAGCGGTCGTCTCCTTAGTGGGCCATCTCTTATATACCTGTCTATCATCTTCTCCAAAGTTCACCTTCACCTAGACATAGATCCGCAGCATTTCGTGGTAGCTTCCGCTACGCAGCATCCAAATGCTGGAATAACCTACCACCACCGATTAGAAATCTCAATAATATTTCCTCTTTTAGATCAAGGTTGAAAGAATTTGTGTTGCTTATTCAATTAAGAAATGAAAATATTATTCCCGATATTTCTATAATTTGATCTTATTTTTTATTTTTTTTACTACACTTTCAGACTTGTAACAATTATTCTTTTATTTTTTCCAAAATGATATGATATTGCATTTAAAGGATAACATTTATTTTATTACTAGTACTTATCAAAATACCTATTACAATGAAAACTAGAAATTACAAAATTGTTTTATGTACAGTATTTTTTTTTTTTGTATAGTATATGCGCCACCTTAAGTTCATACAAAAGTAAATAAATATTTATCACTAAAACTATAGACATAATATGTATATCGAAATCTATTTTTATAAATATATATATTATATTGATTTTATGCTGTAACCTATCCTGAACGATGATGAACTATGTATTACTTAGACTTTCCTGAATCACCGGTGGTACTGGCTGAAAACCAGCGCTGGTTGCATTTTGGTGACCAGCATATGCTGAGCCAGGCACCTTTTCGACGCAAGTGTACTGGAGTCGCATAACGCACAATTAGGTTACAATTTTTTTTTTTTTAATTCTCTTTGTAACATTTTTTTTTTGTGTGTAGTTCCTATTTTATACATTGTTATTTTTTTTTGCGTCGAATAAATTTTTTACTTACTTACTTACTTACAAAGTCTTCAAGAAGAATGAAGTAAGACTGATAGGGCGATAGGATTTGGCATCTTCATAGTTCTCCTTTCCAGGTTTGGAGGTTACTTTTGCCTGCCTCCAGGCTGATGGGACATGTCCAAAGGCTAAGCATGCCCTGTACAATCTGCTCAAGTGAGGTATAAGAATACTTTTTCCCTCCTGTAGCAAGATGGGGTATATATCGTCAGGTCCTGGTGATTTATACGGACTGAAACTATCAATTGCCCATCGTACCTTGTCTGCGTCTACTACTTTCTTTGCTGTACGCCAGTCGTCTTTGGAAGTTCTCGCATTTTGTTCTTCCACAGTGATGACATTCCTAGTCACGTCTTGTATCTCTACTGAATCCGGGAAGTGCATTTTTAACATATGCGTCAGAGTTTCCTTCCCAGTTTCAGTGAGCTTACCTTGGTCATTCCGAATAGATGAAAGTGGATTGACCTTATCAGAGCTCAGCGCTTTACTAAGCCTCATACCCTCCGGGAGACTATTGATGTTATTGGACCTGTTACAGTTTTATTATAAGTATAGAAGATGTACGCGACTCCCGAGGAGGACGGCGGCGGGGTTGCGACCCAGGTCTCCGTTAACGCAGTGTCAGGTTCCCGGTGCGCTATAATGCGCCACTCGGCGGCGGGCTCACAGGCAAGGCACTTATGGATTCCTGGTGCAGATCTCACCGGAAGGCCCAGTCCCCTCTCTCATGTGCTGATGCGCCAGCGGTGGTTGTTTTAGTGAGTTTTTCATCATCAGTAGCCGAAACGTCTACTGCTGAACAAAGGCCTCGCCCTTAGAAGGGAGGGGTTGCCATAATCCCCACGCTTGGCAGGTGGCCCCACGGGGAATTATTGAGTTAGAATTCCACATTTCACGGTTGAAACCTGTGGAGGCACGCGCCCCGAGGACCTGTTGAAGTTATTTTCCCGTGATGAGATAGACAAAAAATTTAGAAGTAGCCAATATTGTGTTCTTGCTGGCTGGCTTATTTCTAACCTCCCGGGATATTGTGGTAAGAAATATTCAATGTACATACTTTCAACCTTTACTATTTTATTATAGTGTATTTAGATTTATAGTAGTGTGCAAGTGAATATTATGCAATACCAGCCCTTGTTTTGTCCCCTGTTGGGCACGGGCTTCTCCTCAAGATGAAGGGATTTAAGCCATAGTCCACCACGCTGGCCAAGTGCGGGTCGCAACTCGCACTTGGCCAGCGTGGTGGACTATGGCCAACCCGCAGGTTGGCGGACTGCACACGTCGTTCGAAAGCTAAGAAGCTAGTTAGGCTTTCTCAGACATGCAGGTTTCCTCACAATGTTTTCCTTCATTGATAGCTAGGAAAAATCGCACAAAGACGATTCGCACATGAATAACTAAAGAAATCAGAGGTGCGAGCCGGGGTTCCAACTTGCGCATCTTGATTCCAAGGCAAGCGCTTGCCCACTGAGCTGATTTTATTAGGTGATATTCATTCAGTTCGCGCCGGCTTTGGTGGGTTATTTCGTGGTGCGTAATTTTTATAATTACGATAACTTCTAAAGTAATCCACTTATTCGTGAGCATTACCCCAGCAAGAAAGATGGTCGTAGAGAAGATTGAGTTAAACGAATAATTAGAGCATAATCTGCTGTAAATGTGCGCGGAATAAAAAATTAGTGCATCCTTTCGTTTTCGAGAAAAATCCGTAAAACGATTCTTGCTGGGGTAACGTTGTTCCAGCAAGAAGATTCTAAACCAATGATCGAAGAGAAACATAAACTTCAGGAAAGATAGCTTATATTTGTGCGTAATTGTGCGCTGAAAATGAAATTTGTGCGTCTTAAGATTTCAGAGTTATTACAATTCCTGCTGGGGTAACGTTATGCAGAATCGTGTTTCTCGGAAACCAGTAATTGTGCACCTGTAGAATAAACGATTATCAGTAGCTCTTAATTTGTGCGTATTTGTGCATTAATTAGATTTTCAAAAATATTTACCGTTTTAGCGTAATAATGGATTTATGAAAACCAAAAAAAAGGTCCTAGTGCTTAAACGAACAAAAATTCATACACACTGAAAACGGTATCGGTCCTTTTTAATACTCTTAACATCCACGAAAAGTTTCAAAACATATTATATACGCATTATTGAATAATATCACTTTGAATCAAAACTGATAATGTCTAGCTTTGACGTCAAAATACAAAAAACAAGACCATCCCTAGAGTTTTTGGTATAAACCAAGAATTAGAGCACTTAATGAAATACATATCCTGAAAATTTCAGCTTCAAATATTTCATAATAAAGAAGATACAAGCAAAAACTAGAACCCCTGTTAGATTACTGGTTATCCGACCAAATTGGAATGAACCCAAAAAAGCGAGGATTTCATACATACTCGTGACCTTCTTTAAATGACAGTATTATGTGAAGCTGTTGTCTGTACAGTTACGTTCATAATGTTTATCAACAATCGCGGTTATCTTAATAGTCCGTCAGGTGGTTATAGTTTGTCATTATTTTTACAATATATTGTTACAGTTCTGTTAATTACTATTTAATTACGATAACCACAGAATGCATTGCAAGTTTATAGGCGTAAATAGCAATGATTCGCATTGCAATAAAAAATCTATATTTCCAATACTTATAATAAAAACCGCTCTCCGAGAAAGTTCACTGACCTTTGTGTACGAACTATCGTGGACACGAACGGTGTACTAGTTTTCAATTAGAATCGTTTGAACGAACGTACGTGCTCCTACCTCGCCCGCATGTATTTCGGGGCGGCTCGTGCAAGCGATTATCGACCGACACCGTTCTTGACCGCGAGACTACATTGAGTCAAAATCAAAATTGCATTGCAAGATTCCATTACCATCATACATATAGCTCAAGCAAGTAAAAGCGTGTTAAACATACATACAATTCAATTAAATTGAGAACTTCCTCCTTTTTAACAGACTTCAAAAAAGGAGGAGGTTCTCAATTCAAATTCGAATTGTACGGATAGGCCGCTCCATTAATTGGGTCCCATAAAAATTATTACGTACGAATAAGTAAGTAGTGAAAAAATGAGAATGGCGACTCTGAAAAAACTGTAGGAATGCTGGAGGTTGATGTTTTTATGGCTTTTTAAGGACAAAACTGGTCATCACACTGGCAAATATTGACCAATTTCAATGAATCTTTTTTTATTCGAAAGAAGGAACCTGTATATAATGAATCTGTATAAATTTGATCACCACCGATTAAGAACTTCCTGGAGAACCATGATTTATTTGGAGGAATTTATCTGGTAAAGACCATAAAATTGGGGTAAGTAATATTTGATATAATTACAAAATCTCTAATATTTACAAGATATAACAAATGAATCTATAATTTTATTTGATATATTGATCAGTTGATATAATGTTATGTATGTCGGGGTTTTTTAAAATTTATACTTGTTAGTGATGAAACTGGGAAAGACATAAGCCTTGTCTATCCCAGTTTCATCACAAAAAAATATGTCATGCTCGCTATCGAATCGCTCTGCTTGTGGCGGCTTCGTGTGGCGGGTCACCCCCTTCCCTCCAATATGGTTGATGGAAGTCATGGCTGCTTCTCGAGTCAACCCGTGCGCGCGTGCTGCTTAGGGGGACTGCTCCGACTACTATCCCTTTGGCCTTTCAGTTTGATTGTATTTTCTCGTATTTTTTTTCTTAGCGTAGCACTCGAGCTAAGCGAGCGCAACCTACTTACTTTTTAAACAGGGATCAGTGTTGCCAACTTTACAATGGGATAAACTAGTTTCATGAACAAAATTGGTGGGTGAAAAAAAACATATATCTTATTTTATGGGCTAAACTAAGGAACTTAGAACACTATTTAACTCCCGCCCACTGAAGAATCTAATGACAAGGAAAAATGTAACTAGATCGTCCATCCAGGTAGAAGGTCAAAGAATTTTGTAGCAAATCTTCGTTTTCCATTGCTCATATTGAATTTGCAATGCAGTTTTAATTTAATTTCTGGTTTTCCACTTCACAATTGACGGGCCCGTTGGTGTAGTGGTTAGAGACCCTGGCAACCAACCGAGGGGCGCGGATTCAATTCCCACCAAGTGTCTGGGCGTCATAAGTATGTCAGTATGTATTTACAAAAAAAGTATCATCATCATCACCAGCCGGAAGACGTCCACTGCTGAACATAGGCCTCCCCCTTCGATCGCCACAATGAACGACAATTGGCTATTCGCATCCACCGGTTACCTGCGACGCGCACAGTGACAAAAAAGTATACTTATAAGTATTAGCATCATCTGCCTGTTTACCTTAGTAAAGGCCTGCCTAGTTTGAGATCAGAAGATCGTTCGTCGATTGTCCCAAAATATTATTATTATTTTCATGTTTTTTGTTTCTTGCGTGGGGACGAATCCAACGCATAGAGGCCCTTTTTACAATTAAATGATGTGTGGTTGGTTGGTACCTACCGAGGTCAACTACTTAATTGAAGAAAAAATAACAGTTTACCTCGACAGCCAAGGGAACTATTGTAAATGTATGGAAAGATAGTCTACTTACTAGTCTTGGTGCGTAACGACACCAAGGACCCGAGTACTCCAGCGAGTTGGTCAGCCCTGACCAACACGACGAAGACACGCCAAGGTGGGGGCCCCCCCACCTTGGCGTGTCTTCGTCGGCCGAGTGAAAACCGAAGGGGACCCGCGGGACTCAGCTCTGGCTTACCTTAATTGGCCGTCCAGAGAGGAGTTGTTAGAGCTATATGCTCCAGGGGTGGAAGTGCTAAAAGTCATAACGCCGCGAGTAACTCCGGAGAAAGCGCAGCATACCTCTCAACACAGGGGTGTTGAGCCACCCACACCGTTGTTGCCTTCCGCCGTCTTATGACGGCCGTATGGAGAGTCTATCTAGTGGGTGGCAAGTCACCACTTGTCAAAAAATAATGAGTAGGTGGCAAGAGACCCCGGCCTTTTACAACAGCCCAGTGTTCAGTCAACCAAATATCCACTCAAAAACATATAGTAATCTTTCCACATACTAGGTTAGGCACTATACTTATAATAGGCCAGAGTAGTCTGCCAGAGTCAACTGCTGTTTATATCTTATTTCCAGCAGTTTATTCTGACAGGTGTCTTTCATATCATTAATTTCACCCAACAGACCTCTACGTCTTGGATTCGTCTCCACGCAAGCCTTCAAAAAGTCCGGGTGTGAAAACTAGAGAAAATAAAACTAAAATAATAATAATAAATACACTTTATTCTACACCAAAAGTTACATGTAAATTGAACAATACGTTGAAGAAATCAATGTAAAAAGGTGGCCTTATCGTTAAAAACCAATCTCTTCCAGGCAACCTACATTTAGTTTTAAAATAAAGTTTAATTGCGTAGTAATATAACTGACATTGTATTGAACTCTTCACCTACATGAACTATAAGTAACTAGATACTATGCGTTTCATCTAAGAATGTGGCCGCCATCTTGCCATTTCAAATATATAATTACTAAAAATGATGTTTTAACAAAAATAGATAGCAAAATAAGACATTACATCAAATAATCAAAACCGAGGCGAATTTTTCATTTTGTGTTTACTCTGCTGCCGATACAAAAATCGTAAAAAACGAGTGAAGTTCCGCAGTATGGCGGACACATTCTTAGTTGAAACGCATTAGTACATACTTTATAAAAAGAAAGGCACCAACTTTGGTTCTTGATTATATTTAAATTTAGAATAAAAGTAACTTCCGTTAACAGTTTTATACTTCAGTGTACCCAGGCAAAGCTGTTTGTGTGCAAAGTTAAGAAGGTCACGAGTATTTATGAAATCCTCGCTTTTTTGGGTTCATTCCAATTTGGTCGGATAACCAGTAATCTAACAGGGGTTCTAGTTTTTGCTTGTATCTTCTTTATTATGAAATATTTGAAGCTGAAATTTTCAGGATATGTATTTCATTAAGTGCTCTAATTCTTGGTTTATACCAAAAACTCTAGGGTTGGTCTCGTTTTTTGTATTTTGACGTTAAAGTTAGACATTATCAGTTTTGATTCAAAGTGATATTATTCAATAATGCGTATATAATATGTTTTGAAACTTTTCGTGGATGTTAAGAGTATTAAAAAGGACCGAATACCGTTTTCAGTGTGTATGAATTTTTGTTCGTTTAAGCGCTAGGACCTTTTTTTTTGGTTTTCATAAATCGGTAAATATTTTTGAAAATCTAATTAATGCACAAATACGCACAAATTAAGAGCTACTGATAATCGTTTATTCTACAGGTGCACAATTACTGGTTTCCGAGAAACACGATTCTGCATAACGTTACCCCAGCAGGAATTGTAATAACTCTGAAATCTTAAGACGCACAAATTTCATTTTCAGCGCACAATTACGCACAAATATAAGCTATCTTTCCTGAAGTTTATGTTTCTCTTCGATCATTGGTTTAGAATCTTCTTGCTGGAACAACGTTACCCCAGCAAGAATAGTTTTTCGGATTTTTCTCGAAAACGAAATGATGCACTAATTTTTTATTCCGCGCACATTTACAGCAGATTATGCTCTAATTATTCGTTTAACTCAATCTTCTCTACGAGCATCTTTCTTGCTGGGGTAATGCACACCACTTATTCACATGGGCCGAAAGGCAAAAATTATCTCCATTAAATTCTTGAGATAGTGGAATAGTTTATTTTATAAGGATTAATAAGGTGTTCTTGAAAAACCGTTCTTAAATTATACTTTTTTTTAATTTTTTGACGCGGGGGAAATCTTCCAAAGATCCCCGGGAGCTGTGGGGCTCGACCGGGGTATGTGGGATTCTTACCCACTAAAACCCCCGCGGCTGTCGCATCGGCACATGAGAGGCGAGACCCCAGGGCTCTCCGGTGGGATCTGCACCAGGGGCCCCCTCAGTGCCTTGCCTTTGAGCCTGCCGCCGGGGGGCGCATTGTAGCCCCCCGGGAACCTGACACGGTGCTCACGGGGACGGGGGTCGCAACCCCGCCGCCGTCCTCCTCGGAGTCGCCACCGTACTCAATGGACGCTCAAGGGGCCCACACACCGATCGTCCAGCGACTCCGAAGGTCTTAAATTATCCTATGAATTTAATTTAATTTTAAATCTTAAAAATGATTATTGTGGGTCTTTCATAATAGATAGACATATTTTATGCTGTCGCAGACTTTTTTGTACAGCTAATAAAGACCAATATTTTTGCCATACATTTTATTCACTTATATCCAACCATTTAGCCAGCGTTCGTCGATAAAGCAGCCAGACGCCCAGTTTTTTGTCGACTTGTGTTACAAATATTGTAACTACTTACTAAACAAAACCTTTTATCATAATGTGTGTCCGTAGGAGGCGACTAAGGGAAAACAAGAAGACAGGCAGCAGCGTCTTTGTATTGGATTACCTACCACCTATACTGCGATCCCCAAGACGCCTGCCAAGCGTGGGAATAATGGCAACACCTCCCTTCTAAGGAAGAAGCCTTTGTTCACCAGTGGAAGTTTTTTGGCTGCTGATAATGATGATGATTGTGCCATTACAGCTCACTGGAAAAGGAAAGACGAGCGCTTATAGCATAGCTTGAGCTCATTGCTTCCCTGCCCTTCAGGCTGGAGAAGCTGAAGTAAACCTTAGGAAGACATGGCCTCGGTTTGGGCTGGTAATTCTACCACCGGATGATACCGCGCCAACGCAATATCTGGCAAGAAACTCAGTGGAGTGATTCTCGTCATAGCACGCGTACGACCCTTCAGTCTCACCGGCGAGACCGGTGTTTGTTTTATAGTGTAGAATATGGTTGTCTGGAGTGGGTCGGTGTAGTGTCTTGGTCCAGTAGGGCTGAGATTGGGTATGGGGGATCTAATAATATATGCCGACTGCGTGAGTTTGAAGGACTAGGGATGACCCGACTATGATGGCGATTAATGGATTTGGGTGCTTGGATGCGCTTTCAAAGTTAGTAAAGTTACAAAGGGGATCTAGATTAAATTTGGAATGGTCTACATTTCGCATAGGTAGACTACAACGATTCCGGATAAGCTGGACACTGAAGGCTATCGATAAGGGTGCGGGTAGCGTTTTCGCTAACTACACTCACGTAGGACATGATGTATATCGACATAAGGGTCATTTTAATAAGAGTGTTATTCTTTTAACGCGGTGAATTATAGTTTCAATATAGCCATTTAATAACTTTGGTTGTTTGTATGAAGTATTGCGATGAGTTCCTGCAAAATGTATGCAATGAGTAGGTACTGTATAAGTACTATAACAAACCTATAACATCACCAAACACTACTATTACAACTACTAATGCTACTACTTCTTCTACTGCCACTTCTACTACTAGTATTATTTTTTTATTTTATTTAATGTATACAAAAGAACAGTACATTTTACATATTTCATCTTCTGCCAAACTACATAGTAGTTTGTCGGCAGTCGTTCTCGTTTTACAACGCTAGCATCTGACATACTGTTTATTTAAACATGAAAATAGCAATACTATTAGTTTATGAAAGTACTAAAAGTTATACACCAAAAATTAAAATTAGTTAAAGCCTCACTATGGACATAATGATAGGTAGTGCTTTTTTAGTGTAGTTTTAAAATGTCTTCTAGATTTAATTACTACTACTACTTCTTCTATTACTTCTACATTTACTACAACTACATCAGCAAATACGTAAATCGCAGCAGCATCTAAATGCTAGTGATGGTGCCATGCGTTGGTCAATTTACACCGATACAGTCGCAGGTCTGCTTATTTAAACCCCTTATTTTTTCCTTTGAGAAATTATGTTGTCAACAGCAAAGTCGCTAATACATAATTGGAATTGGCAGTAAACTCGGGAATTTGTCATTTTGTGGAAAGGTGGGTATTAAAGTTCTGGCGGTAGACGACAGATTTAGTTAAATGTTTGATAATATTATCTCCGAATACCGTAAAAAGAGTCGCCATTCGTGTCTTTTTGCCCTCTTACTTCTTCTAAACTCTACAATGCTACGATTCGGTTTTCACCACAGCCTGGGGAATTTACCTGTAAAATTAGTATTTGTGTATTTTTACAGAATGCTCATTTTAGGTCAAATAAAGTCAACCGTGAACTTCTACATAAGTATATGCTAAAAACCTAAATTCATAATTTATTTTTTATTATTATCACGTTATAAGTTTAAAAAGGTTATTATCGACTTGACCCCCTCTCCCTTAAGTAGAAGGTATCCCCTTCAGCAGTGGATGTCTTTTGGCTGAGGCTGGGGTTCAAGAGGCACGTAATAGGTGATCAATCTGTTGTCAGGGTCTAAAAAGTGTAAAAGTGTACTTATTACCTTAAAGGACATTTAAAGGACATGTGATTAAATTTAGCGAATTGTTTTAGAGCAGTTACCCAAACCACGTCCAACAACATTATATTATTATGTTTAGCAATAACCGCGTCTGTGCCGACAGTAATTGCTATATTGTCTAACGCGTGGCTATCGTTATATTAATGAAGCTATTACAGAAATGGAGGGCTGTCTGCAATTAGTCTAGTTGAATTAAATTGAATTACCTATTTATTTTTCTATATGATTACATTAAATATACTTTGACTGTCGCGGGGAAACCTTCAAAAGAACCGTGTGGCACCTTGTGGAATTTCAACCGGGGCGTCTGGGATTCTTACCCGCTAAAACCTCTGCAGCTGTCGTTTCGCCACATAGGAGGCACGGATTTGGGTTCTCCGCGGGGATATTGCAGTTACTCCTCAGTGCCTTGCCTTTGAGCTGCTGGACGTGGGGGGTGGGGGTCCTAGCTGTCCATCGAGTACAGCGGCGACGGTTGTGAACACTGTTCTGTCAGCTCCATGGCATGTTCTACCCCTAGACTCCAAAGGAATTACAAATACCCACCTATTACTTGTATGATGAGGCGTTCTACGTTTCACTATTTGACCCCCAAGTTTATCCCCAAAAAATCCCATTTCGAGCGCCATTGTTCGAAATGCCCACCCATTACTGTTATGATGAGGTGTTCTACATTTTAATATATGATTCGCTTTAAGTTTATCCCAAAAAAATCCCATTTCGAGCGCCATTGTTCGAAATACCTACCTATTACTGTTATGATGAGGTGTTCTACGTTTTAATATGATTCGCTTTAAGTTTATCCCAAAATTTTTCATTTCGGGCACCATTATTCCAATGCCTTTGAACTTAGATAGCCATAGCTAAGGCTCCATTATTATGCAGCTCAGCTAAATAACGTACCATCAGGTTCGATCGTGGTTAAGCACCAGCTGACACTTCAAAAACGTCAGTTATTAGGCTGAGCCGATCATCATCATCATCAGAATCAGTCACTGCTAGATATACTATACCTCTCCCAAGGCACACCATTGAGACCGGTGTTCGGCTTTCCTCATCCATTCACTATTTATTATTTATCCGTATATAAATATTTGTATCACACCTATCTAAAATACATGTATATAGTCCCAAAAAATACATTATGATTTACAAAGTGGAAACGTTAGGTGTAAATAGACGATATTTTCCTAAATTATAGTGATATGAGTTTAAAATTTTAGGATATCATTCATGATTAAGGTAGGATTGTCACATATTCAATGTATCGACGAAAATAACTCAAAATTTTGGAAAATCCTTATCCTTTTTTCAAGTTATTAATATCATTTTACTCATTAGGTGGCCTAGTTACTACATCTGTTTCAGTTTTTGTAATATCGGAAAATATTCTTCACGAAACCACACTGTATACACCAATACTTAGGAACCTCACATACACGTACATCTAACAACAGATCTGAAGCTGAAACATCCAGCCATTAATATTCATCTATCAAACGGAACGACGATTAGTGTAACTAGAACATTGAACTGATAAGTGCAATTAGGCAGTAACAAGCCGATAGTCATTAGAGAGGCAGTATTTCACGGACGAATGGGCAAATTGATAGGCGTAGTACCTATGTAATATTTCCAATAGAACTTTCAATAGTTCTATTGGAAATATAATCTAGGGTATCAAATAATCTATTATGAGGATATACATATATACAAGAGATTCACCCTGACTTCGCTAAGAGTTTTTAAAGTTTTAAATTGAGAACACAGGCCGACAGACTTGGATAGCGATTTTGTGTACAAATATGCAAAGAATAATCTCCATTGAAGTGACTAATGTCTAATATTATTTTGATTAAATGCAAGTTCACAATAATTCACAATTTTTTTTTCAAGTAATATTAGGGTTAGTGACACGTTAATCTCTTATACGTAAAATCCGGATTTTGATAAAATTCAGTTACAGTGTCACTGGAAATCCGGTTTTGAAATTCGAATCCGGACTTTTGGAATTTTTTTAATGTCACTTGCATTTACAGAAAAATCTCGCGTCCACACAACTTGCGTCTATTTTAGTAATTATGCTTTCTTAGAGTCTTTGCTCAATGTCATTCATGGACCAATGGAGCTGTGTATTTCTCTGTTGCAGACTAGATTGGCTTTATCGGAATGTATCGGAATTTCGCACAATACGTCACTAGCAGCATAGTCTTGATACATGTAATAGTTTCGAAATTCCGGAAAAGAAGTCATTTTAAAATTCCAGAAACTCGGAGGCATATCTATATTAACATTGCGCTTGACGTCAATGACCTAAAATCAATCTACCTGCTCCGATCACTAGTAATGAGTAACGGTAATAATTAACTATCGGTTTTAAAGAATATATGAATATAAGATCTTATAATATCTGTTAACGTACATATAACGCATTTACACAACGGCGTCACATTACACACTGAAGTTGGGAACTTGTTTCGGACCAGATGTCGCCTTCTCACAGGCCCTCATCTCCCCAAGTTTGCACGTTTAAGTGGTAACGTAATCCTCACTTAATTTTGTGAAAATATGATATCTAATAATTTTTTTGACGAGTTCAACTAGACTTGGGTGTTTAAAGTTAAAAATAATAACAAAAGTATTTTTTAATTAAATTCTTCTAAACGTAATAATATTGGAATTACGATAAACTTATTTCGAAGTCTTAATTTTGCTGTTAGTTTTTTTTTATTATCTTGGATTGTTAGTAGAAATTTGAAATTCCAGCAAATAAGGTTTTAGTTGAATTTTAAAATTAACTTTTTTTATAATATTCAAACCAGTTAGTTTGTTGGGCGTGCTTTTTATTCATGATTTTCGTGATTGCGCACTCTTCTTATAACAATTTCAAATTCCTTCCAGTCTGTGTGAGTAAATAAAAAACATCTCTTCAAAATAAACTTTTAGATGAGATTTTTCACCAAGTGAAAAGTAACTTCAGGTATAATATTTTAAGATGCCACAACGCAGTGTAGAGCAGCGTATTTTTGTGATCTTTCATGATTCATCTCAAGAAATTAGTGAATTTCTTTTATAATTCAAGAAGTTTAATACATACAACCACTATTTATCATGCAGGGTAGCTACTAAGCCCGTGCTTACTAAAATGAAACCACATTTTTTAAACTTTTTATCTGGATTTCTCCGGAGGTTATTCAAAGCGCAAATAGCACCGCCACCGAGGCAAAGATTAAATTTTAAAATGATTACCAGAAAGTGCAATGTTCAAGCTGATAAGAAAATAGTACAGTCCAATAACCACATGTAATTGCACTCCCGGACAGTAGTGATACTTTCCATTTTGCTTTGGTATCGTAGTTTTGATTGAAATTTTTATTACTCTACTATATACAAATACTACAAAATAGAAGAGAGGTGGCATACATGGGAAACACCCGAAAGCTATGTTTAGAGATACATAGTTTTCACTTAATAGTTTCAAACTAAATAACAAAAATGTTGAATTGACGAATTATGTATTTTTATTTTTTGTTTGTGAATTTTGTTTGCCTGATATTGAGGCCAAAATCTTTGAACATTAATGCTAGAGCTGATCATGAGTATATTTATCAAGAATACACAGGCAGCTTAGGACAGCTATGGACTGGAATAGCAGGCAAATGCGTCGGTTTCCCTGCCCGATTATAATGTAGATATCGTCATCGGTAGATTGAATAGGCTTCTAATAAGCTAGTGTGCTTTACCATCCTTGACTGCATCGCCGCTTTCCATCAGGCAGTACTGCAGTCAAGCACTTGAATTTAATAAAAAAAACATTACAGATCTTTAGTTATTAAGTAATTATTTAGAATTAGTCACTGTAAAATCGTTTTTTTATGTATTTTGTTCATCGGCCTAGGGACACTCAATTTCCTACGATTTGAAACACAATTAGCCACAATTCACAATGCCTCTGAACTGAAAAGATAAATGGCACCCAAACACTTTTAATGTAAGCGTACACTAAATAAATTTCGCTAAAAACTCCCAAACGTCCTTTAGGGAAAACGAAATTCCGGATTACAGTTTAGAATCTGAAAAAAAAAATCGTTTAATTTTGTTAAAACAACATGCTGATACTGTTTACTTAATAACTTCCTTTTATTATATTCCATGCACGGCATCGACAGTAAAATAACTCCAATTTTACTCAAACACAATTTTGACTTTCAAATAAAACTAGTTTTTTTTTTATGGAGAACTAAAGTTTGTCCGCAGATGACCACGACAGCTGTATTAGAGTAGAGGGGCTAGCACTTGGAGCCCTCCAGCCAGAAGGGCAGAAAAGGGAAGAGCTAACTTGAGCTTTATGTACACTTGTACCTCAGAGATGCATGGCCTCATCTTGAACTAACTTTTTGAAAGGTCCGGAAGATCCGGCAAGAAATTCTATGCTATGGTGTTGTAAGTTGTGTGCAAGATAAGTGCCGCGTTTACTCAAAATGGAACAAAAACAGTATCGTAAGAATGTTTCAATTGACTATTTGGCGAGGTTTAGCCCCAATAATGCACATTTCTTGGAACATTTCACTAACCAGGATGAAACATGAGACCATAAGTTCCCACCTAAGATGAACCGCCAAAAAAACAATAGAAACTTAATGGTTTCATGCGTACGGCCCTTTGGCCTCACCAGCGAGACTAATGACTGTTGTGTGCTTTAATCTTTGTCTTCTGACTCATCGGATTCGTAGAATGCCCTGTGATCTGCACTCGTCTTTCAAACCTTAAACTTTAGTGCATCAGAAGACGGTATAGGCAATATCACAGGTAGGTAATAAAATATCAATAATTAATTCAGCCGCTACTGTCCCACTGCAGGGCAAAGGTCTCCTTTTTCTCTTTCCACTTTTCCCGATCCGGGAAAAGTGGAAAGAGGAAAGGGAGGAGGAAATGGATAGCAATTTGGGTTCAGTCCTTCCTATAATTGTCTAGCTCATCCCGCCATCTCCGTCTAGGCCTACCACGACGTCGTGTCCCAGTGCGAGGCACCCATAGTGTGGTCGTTCTGGCCTATGCAGTATCCGGCATGCGACAAAAATATATAAATAAAAGATCAAACCGAAATAAATTGTAGTTTTTCTAGGAGAAATGGTTTTCTAATATTACATACCGGTTATCATGTAGCTGTCAAATAACTTAGTAATAACGTTCTAGATAGGCCAGATAGAATACAATCATTTTACTTAGAAAAACCATTTCGTCTACCCGACGACATAATTTGACGTTTGATATGGGTGTTGCCGCTATCTGAGCTATCATGTCGTCAAGCGTTCTTTGAATGTTTGAATGTAATAATGCTATCCAAATTTATGACAATTTGTAAAATCCAGGCATTATTTTATATTAACTACGTCCACGTGCATATGACCCTAGAGTTTGTGTTCAAAGTCAAAATATTTTTATTATGCATAACGGAGTTGTACATAAAACAAAAACTTCAACTACCACCGTAACGTAACGCGGCCACTTTCGTGAAGATCCAGCAAAAAAACTCAGCCAGCTTGTCTTCTTTTGTCATGATTGAACCCAAATTGTACCTATGAAACTGTCAGAATGATAAATATCAACCGCAAAGCCGCAGTGTATGCTGAGTGTATGCTGAGGCAGTGTGTAAATGTGTAAAATATTACTGTTTCGCTGAGAAAGGAACTATGTCTGGAGTAATTACTGAGTTAAAGTGACTTAATAATCAAACTGCTGCACTCACAAATAACATTTAACTTTAATTATTTTACTTTAGTTTACTTTATTTATTTCGTCTCTCCGAGTCTCTTATGGTTGACTTTTAGTATTAATCACGAGATTATTGATATATCTAACTAACTATCCGCGTATTAAGTATTAATGGGCTTCGAGTGTCGAAATAATCCGATTTCAAAAAATGGATTAATGATTATTAACATTAATTGACGTTTGTAGGTTCGGCAGAGAGACATGTAACTCCTCAGGACTAGACGGTACTTAGTGAGCATTACAAACTTGTTAAACGTGTAATAAGTTAGTAGACAGGTGCTACGCCAAATAATATTTTTGAAGAAAATATGCCCAATTTATATGACAAACAGTTTATTTTTATGTAATAGGCATATTTTGCATATTTACTATAGAAATCAATATTAATAGTGATGAGAGTTTGTGTATGAAAAATTCCCAGAGGCCATTCTGTGGCCTATATTTAATTTCTTTGTTAATAATTAATGCCTTAATATACGATCCACATTCAACTGTCCTACCATATTGCTTAACTTCAGGTAGGTAGGTATAAGTATTGTTCGTCTCTTCAATAAGATGTAGGTATAAAAAACCGGACAAGTGCGAGTTGGACTCACAAACTGTGGGTTCCATATCTTCTTTGGACCTATTTAAATATATTTTACTATTCGTCTAACACCTCATAGCAATAAAAACAAACCGAAACACAAAGTTTTTTTGTTGAGGTTTTCTTAAGGATTACTAAAAAACTGTACTACTTAGAAATATCATTTTATTTTTCCATTAAATTATAGATAGGCATATATTACCCATAATTATTTCACATTTTTTCCCTCCACAATCTACGGAGATAATGGGAGGGGATGGTATTTTTTTACCATATTTGATTATCAGGAAAAAACTACGTGACATTATTCAAAATAAAAATCTGTTTTGAGATGTGCAAATGAAGCCCTTCCATATGATACCCCACTCGATATAGTAGTCTCACTTTGAAATTTTGATGACCCAATTTTCGATGTGGTTTGGTAAGTAAGATCTAAAACTATACCAAGTTACAAATCGATAGCGTCATTGGTTCTTGAAATAGAAAGGTGTGACAGACAGACACAGTCTCACTATACGGGTTCTTTTTTACCTTGTAGGTATGGAACCCTAAAAACGGAATCTATTTTATTTTTTGTACTGAAAATTGATGAGAAAGTGCTCATTCATATTGATTACCCTGTAATGTCGACCATTTCGTGTTTTTTACGTTTCTAAAAAACGTTCGTATTCTATTTAGATATTGTCCTATATTCCTTCGATTTTCTTTTTAGTTGGTTTACTTTTGTAATGCCTGGGATTATTTAGAGATAATTGTTTTTTTAGGTTTCTTTTATGTTACATAGTAATTTCTAGGTCTTGATTATTGTGCTAGTACAAAAAATGGATAGAAGAAAATATACATAGGTATTAAAATAAAAGGTGTAAATAAAAACGTAACTTGGGTACATAATAAACTAAGTAAATATAGGTATACGTATTAGGTATAAGATAACGTTTACGTAATTTCATCGTTATTACCAGCCAGAAGAATTTTTTTTTGTATGAGTAGTACTGTTGGCCGCAGATGGCCATGACATCTTCAACGGGCAAGAGGGCTAGCGCTTAAACCACTCCAGCCAGAAGAGGGCCAGAAGACGTCCACCACTGAACATCGGCCTGGCACCTTAGAGAGGGTTTGCCATAATCCCCACGCTTGGCAGGCGTCTTGGGGATCGCAGTAAACATGTAGTTGGAAATCAGACAAAAGACGCTGCTCTCCGTCTTCTGGGTTTCCCTTAGTCGCCTTCTACGACACCCAACGGGAAGAGATGAGAAGGTGCTATTCCTCAACAGACACCCCATGGGGAGAACATATTAGATTTTCAAATTCCTGATTTAAGTTATTGTGTTGTGACTTGTTCCTCAACACAGCATTAAGCTGAGTTGGAGCCAGGATGATACTTAATATACTGAGATAGATGCGCAACTCTAGTTTTCAGTTTTATAATTGAAGGTCTGTTTGCTAGATGGCGTTGTTTGGCACGTTATACGTTTTGCTCACTAGATGGCGCTGTATTGGCAATAAATATTTATATTCAACGGTACATACATAGCTACTGTTTACAAAATTCATAATATTCCAATAACATAACATAAAAAATAAAATATTAATGAAAAGCACAAAGATTTCTTAAATGTACTCTGGATATAAACGCATCCACTGTTAAACTTTACTTGCGAGATATAATTACACACTAGCTCCTTCTGTCGGCGTTTAGAAAAAACTATATTTTCGGACACCGTAACACAGATGGCAGTAGCTTCTATTTACATTTTAATAACCACCAATGTCCCATACATTGGTTGCACCCCCCGTGGGAGCCCTGTTTCACACAGACGACATGCATTTAATACTATAGTTATTTGTTGTGTAATCTGTATTCTGTGTGAAATAAAATTCATTATATTCTATTCTAGGAGAACACTTAACATTACATTAGGCATATAGCTCCATGAGTGTTTGTAATGAGCGGAAGTGGAATGTGGCTAAATATTAATAAGTTCAGTTATATCTTCAACCACAGTATCCTTATTATCGTATTTAATAACTTTTTATTTTTCTGCAGTAATTTTTTTTTTAATTTTTTTTTTCATTTATTCATGGTAACAAACGGTCATAATACAAAAAACTGAGGTAACTTAATATTAAATTATAAATTACAGACCTACAGTACCAATTAAGTGTTAATTTTAAGAAATAACAATATTATGGAGTGTTAGCAAGACACGGTTTTTAAAAGAAAATTAATACCTACAATTGTTAGGACAATATAAACAAAAATCGTGTATGGTAGGTTCAAGTAATATTGTAAAGCGAGAATACTATTTATTTACTTAAGGCTTGTCTTAGACTTAATTTTAGTTTACTGAGAGAAATATTCAAAATATCTACATCATAAAATTCTTTATTGTATATGTTGGTGGAACGATATAGGAACGAATTACGAGTATATGTTTTGGATAATCGCGGAGGAACAAAAAGTGGCAATGTTCGTGAGGAGCGCATCGGGATGCGAGTACGGACTACAAAAGGTATTCTTCCAAGTAATGTAGTCGAGTCAATCAAGGAATTAATTATTTTATAAAGAAAGACAATATCAAACATTTTCCTCCTATCGCTGAGACTAAGCAAATTATGCCTACGCAACGCATTCTCATAGGTAGAATCTTCGATATTGATACGGTAGTTCAGTGACTTTAAAAACTTTTTTTGAATTCTTTCAATTCTATTTATGTGTATTTGGAAGCATGGACTCCACACAGTACTACAGAAGTCAAGAATGGAACGAACGAATGAAAAATAAAGAATTTTGAGTAATGTTGCATTCCGAAATGGCTTACTGACTCTGAGAATAAATCCTAAACTGCGGAACGCGGTAGCAACTATGTGGTCTATGTGATTATTAAAAGTTAATTTTGAATCCATAGTTATACCTAAGTCTTTGATGGTTGAAACTCTTTTAAGAACGCTATCTTGTAGGCTGTAATTGAAGTAGATTGGATTAGTTTTACGAGTATATGACATAATGGAGCATTTATCAATGTTTAAGAATAATTGATTGCATCTACAATAACGATTTAAATTATCTAGATCCTTCTGTAGATTATTACAGTCGTCAGTGGATTGTACTACTGTAAATAACTTAGTGTCATCAGCGTACAGAAGGTGATGACTGTGATTAATTGATTGTCCTATGTCATTAATGTAGATCGAAAATAGAAAAGGCCCTAAATGCGAACCTTGTGGCACACCGGAGGGTACGGGGAGGAATTGTGATGATAAGATATATTAACTGATTACCTGTTTATGATTTCTGGTATTTACGCGAATACTACAACTTGAAATAAGGCTAGTTTTTCTCACCCCATTATTTAAGATAAGTATAAAAAACCATAAATTCAGGATAATGGTAACTGATTTCAACTAAGAGATTGATTCGTGAGGCTATTAAAATTATGACACATCCTAATTTTAATAGGAAAGATGGCTGGTTGCTACCGCCGGCTTGGAGACCCGTGATAAAAAAAAATAACTCCCGCAAACACAAATGCTGTAAGGTGATCGAAACGTCATCGGGAAAGTAAATATAATAATAAACCGCGATATAATTCGTAACATTAGATTTATATTGCAATGATTCTTTAAAAGTCTTAAAATTACAATATTGATATTTTTACTAATAACAAACGACCATCTTACTAGATTTTTAAATTAATATTATTATATCTTAGGTCGCTCCCACAAATCTAACTATAATTTATAATAAAATCCTTCAAGCAGCTTTATTCTGGCTGAAAAACTTGCTGAATAAAAACTTACACAGCTACAAACATACAGACTAGACAAATAAAAAAAGTAAAACATAATATTTCTTTGATTTTTTGTATTATTATTAACTTACAGTACAATAAGCACGAAGGTAATAATACCATAAGTCCAACTGTAAATCAAGTTTGGTATTAGTTAGTATGAATTTTCGATACAAGTTTCCTGCAACTTGTATCGGAATTTCATTTGTTTCTCGCCGCATCGCATCGCATCGCAGTTATGTGTCCCTTAGACCTAGGGAGCCCTTAGACACAATGACTTCATAATTTGTTCAGTTTTGATTAAATTTAATTTACTAAGCTCTATCAAAAGTCCCAACAGATTAATCCAAGAGTTTTACATTTTGAAATAATGTTGATTAGCGAAATAAAAAAAATGGGGATAGCTTGCATACTTAGAGTATTCAGTATAGGTATTTATCGTGATAAATATGTAACCTTTCATATAATGTCAGAGTTCAGACTGATAAAATATTAAATACTCATTTAATAAAGGAAAATATAACATATCGATCACTCTCAAGGACGTCTGTGTACATTTAGAACCAAGTAAATTAGCCAATGCTTCAGGCCTAACGACGCATAAAAAGCAAAGATGTTTATAAATTGTTTGCTAGGAGTAGTTCTGCACATTATCCATGATATACCCTTGAGACGGTTCGGAGCCGACAAGTAGTACAGCACTAGGTAAAACACAGACTAGTAAACTTCTATTCAGTATACGGTATTAGACTGTATTAAAAAACATATGGTACGAGTTGGTGTAATCCACAGATATAGATTTACATAGATAACTCAAGTATCACGATTTGTATTAAAGATAAAGATATATTTATTTGTTAAAATATAGTTTGATAAGATGACATAAAAAAACATTTAGTGCTTATATTTTACCAATTATTGGTGTACAAATATTGCATATAATATAAAATATAATTAAGTAACAAAATTATAAAAAATCTATATACGTATCTAAATTCTAAATATTTTTATCATTAAGGAAGTCATCTGTATTATAGTAACATTTATTCAATAATAATTGAAATAATCTTTTTTTAAATAGGTTTATAGTAATATGTTATAAATCTTTGGGTAATTTATTATAGATACGGATAGCCATGCAGTATGAGTTTTTACTAAACATCGTGGTACGCTGCTTGGGAATCAAAGATTTGCAGGAAATCTACAGCTTCTATTGGTGAAATCACAATTTTTTTTAAACAAATTTGGATATTTGTGTACAAATAAACTTATTTCATATATATATAAACAAGGCAGAGAGTTTCTTAAATAACGGTACGCAACTGTCTAAATAGTCTGCTCCGCTTATTGCTCGCACACATTTCTTCTGCGCTCTGAAAGCTCTAATTAGATCTACTGAATTACCCCATATGACTATTCCATAACGCAAAACAGAGGAGATATATCCATGATAGGCGCAAAGAGTGGCATTGGTTGTAGCTGTTTGTCGTAAGCGATTCAGAACGTACACATATCTATCCAGCTTGGAACAAATTTTATCTATGTGTTGTTTCCAGCTACAGTGTTTATCTATAACGATTCCTAGAAAAGTCGTTGAATCTACCTTATCAAATGTTTTATTCTTTTGTGATATATTTAGAGGTATAGGGTTACTGTTGTAGGTCTGATATTGTATGAGTTTAGTTTTATTAACATTTAGGTTTAAATTATTATTTTCCATCCATTTATTTACATTGTTTACTGTTTTATTAATATCATCTTCATATGTATTTTTACTATTGCAGTGTATTAGTAGTGTTGTATCATCTGCATATAGAACGCATTTGTATGTAATTGAGTCTGGCAGGTCATTTATATAAACTAAAAACAGCAAGGGACCTAAAATGCCGCCTTGTGTATAAAGACTGCTGGACAGTTTTACTATGTCCTGAAAAACTTGGTATTTCCACACATTGATAACGATAAGCAAGATAACTTTCGATCCAATGCAGTGCATTAGCCCGTATACCACATTTTTCAAGTTTTCTTAGAAGCAATTTATGTGACACAAAGTCAAAGGCTTTTGACATATCGAGAAAAATAGATACGATTGGAACTTTTTTATCTAAGTATTCTGTTATAGTTTTTACGAGAGTGAAACAAGCTAGTGTAGTTGAAAATTTTTTCCTAAATCCAAACTGGTCAGCCTTTAGAGTATCATTTTTTATTAAGAAACTGTATAATATATTGTACATTGCTTTCTCAAATATTTTGGAAATAATTGGAATCAAAGTTACAGGCCGATAATTGTTCACGTCAGTTTTGTCACCTTTTTTATAAAGAGGTTTTACTAAAGAATATTTTAAACGTGTTGGAAATTGACCCTGAGAGAACGAAATATTGATTAAGTGGCTTAACGGCTCTGATAATATATTGGCACATTGTTTAATAATTTTTGTATTGATTCCATCATAACCTGTCGCATTAGTGTTATTAAGTGACAGAATGATTTTATATATGTCTTTACTATCAACAGGATTTAGGAAGATAGAATTAGGGCAAAACGGATATTTTTTTTGATCTTGGTCATTTAATATAAAATTGTTGTTGTTCGTTAAATTAATAAAATATTCATTAAAGCTGTAAGCTATTTCTTTTGCTGTACATAACTCTTTATTATCTTTCTTTATTACTTTTATATCTGTTATTAAATTTAATTGTGATTCGGTATTATTTTTTATTACTGTCCAAGCAGCTTTACATGTGTTTTTAGCTTTAGATATATATTTTGAATTATTTAATTTTGGAGATTGAAGAGTGCATTTTTTTAATATGGACTTGTATCTATTATATTCTTTAAGATTTA
Source organism: Furcula furcula (assembly GCA_911728495.1). NCBI lineage: Eukaryota > Metazoa > Arthropoda > Insecta > Lepidoptera > Notodontidae > Furcula > Furcula furcula. The sequence goes on from OU452253.1 coordinate 20,515,945, forward strand.
TATTTTTGTTTATGGGCGAGTGGAGATATATTAGGTAGAGTGCTCTTTTCTGTTTACATGCTTTTTTTATGCCTTTTGTCATCCATTTTGATTTAACAGGTTTCTTTGTAATTTTTACAGTAATAATTGGAAAACAAAGATTATAGAAAAGAGTCAATAAGTCATGAAAACTATCAAAAGCTTTATCAATTTCATTCTGTTCATAAACATCATTAAAATTGAAACCAAGCGTGCCGATTTTTGTACCAAATTTTTAACACCTTCTGTGACGTCACGGCCGAATTTTGTGACGGGAAGTCCAAACCGATTCAAAGACACCGATGCCGCGGATGCCCCGCCGGCTGCAAGGCTGCAACAACAGACGCGTGCGGACTTTAAGTTAGCGGCGACCAACCCCGATGTTTCGTCGGGGTTCGGACACGCGAAGTACATGCATTTGCGTTATCTCCTCCTTAAAGGTATTACGTAACAAAAACTAAAAAAAAATTAGTGTTTCAGTAAAACACGAATAAAATACCGGTTTTTTTGAATTCGGTTACGTGATCGCAAAGGTTCTAGACATTCGTCTAGTGACGTCACACAGATTATCTTAAAAAAATATTTTGTTAAGCCGGGCGGCACCGCCATTGTTACATGCATGTGACGTCATCGGAGTCACGTGATCCCACGTTTTTGCGGCATTTTTATTTGTTTAAATTCAATTATTGATTTTGAACGAAAATACTGAAAAATAACTTAATACTTAATTGTAACATAAATAACCAATTGAGCCAGTTTTCCAAAGATAGTTAAATAACCTATTCTAAGGTAAAAAGGCGTATTTTTTAGAACGTCGTCTGTCGCTTGTAAGATACCTTTATTTTAAAGGTATCCAATAAAGCCATTTGGTATCTAATAAAGGTTATTAAATAAGATAATTTGCTGTTGATTCTATGGTTAATAAAGGAAAAAAGGTACCTAAAATACCCAGCTGGATTATTTTTATTTGATGGGCTATCTGGTGGACCAGTTAAATAGGAACCCTGACTGCTACTAAAGTTATGATGTTGTAGACTCTATGCCCATCAAGGCAATTACATCAACGTCATTCATTTTTTAGGATTCCATACCTAAAAGGTAAAAAAGGAACTCTTATGGTCTGACTTCGTCTGTCTGTAGCTAGCAAGATTCTGTATAGTACGGACGTCCGTAAGTACATCCTTGTGTAGTTGATTTATAAGGGTTGCGATGTACACTCCTTTGTCTTTCGTTCCTAGGCACTTTGATTGATGTACACAAGTAGGAACTATTGTGTGGTCAGTGGTTGTTCTGAGGGTATGGTCAGATGTCACTGTAAGGTACTCCACGTTCTTGATGGTGTTTTAGAAATGCTTTGGACTCTTAGTTTGATTAAAGGAATATTAGTTTCTGAAGATGAATTTTTAATAATTCTACTCAGGTTTCTAACTAGGCTAGACGAATAGTTAAATTTAAGATATGTACGAAGGTGTGTACACCACTAACTACCCAAATAGTTGTTTCTTCTTTTTAAAGTTTTGGTTGTCTGGGAGAAATCGCTATTAGCGATAAGACCGCCATTTGTACCTAATTTAAGTTATTTTTGTAAGTTTTTCTGTATGTTTTAATTTGGTGTGCAAATAAAGAGTATTCTATTCTATTCTATAGTTATGGACTTTTATAGATTGAGATCAGATTATTAGATTTCGATTTCCAATAATACCAATATAAGGTTTAAATAAATAACAACATTCTACATTACATTACGGTTTAGGTTTTCAGTCATGCTTATGAAGTAATCGACGTTTGAAACACGTAATGTACCCTCCAATAAATAAGTAATATTATAATAAGTCACGCAAGCATTTTAAAATACAACCTTGCTGGAAAATATTGTTCTCTTACATTCAAAATCAAGTTAAAGTAATGTCCAAACCGCGGTAAAGAATGCGTGATTAGGGACTCGCGTTGGGAATTCCGTAACGAGTTATTATTGTTACTTTGTACTCCGAATCTGGCAAACCACACTTGGACCGACGGTATGTAGGTACTGGCTTATGGATGTGGGGATTGGAATTTACACTTACCAACTCCTCCTGTCTACTTTTTCAGTTAAAGTTTTTTAAGACAATCTACAGTTTTCTTCTTACGTCACAAGTAAACACTGTTAAGCCGGATTCGTCGCGCGTTGCCTACTTTCGCATTTTGGTAACTTATTAGTATTTTAATGTAATTAGTAGCACAATGCTAACTTTTTAAACCACCATACATTAGATCGCACCATGCCTATCATGGCGATTTTCAATACTATTTTGACTCAAGGGTGTAAGTGGCAGGAAGATTATTTAAATAATTAGCATATTGTTATGGAGAACTTTCATTATAACGTCACAGTAAAAGAGCATAAATCACAATAAATAGAGAGTAGAAAGAAGTAATAAGTCACTTACAGTTTTACTTTGCGAAACCTATTTTCCTAAATAGGTTACACCCGTTCCTGCTGTTGCTGCCGAATGAATTTTATTGTCCCAGCTTGCACCTCCTTTACACAGGCACACCGGCTGTGGTGCCAACACGGGTTTTCTACCAGTGGCTTGGGTGGCTTTAAAGTGGACTTTGTAAAACATAGTGATACTGTCAGTGTCTTTGTCGTGATTTCCAATCGAGTTTGAGTTCCAGTAGTAGTAGCCGTAGCAAAAAACTGAGAAAATGGGCAGACAGATTTGTCTGTTCCTAATATATTCTGCACCCACTCACGTCTTGTAAGACGAGAGTAACTTGTAGTTTTGATAGTATTTTTTTTTTATTTTTACCTCGCCGTCAGGCGAACGTAACAGTATAGAACCCTAAAAAATGTATGACGTTGATGTAATTGCCTTGATGGGAATAGAGTCTACAACATCATAACTTTAGTAGCAGTCAGGGCTCCTATTTAACTGGTCCACCAGATAGCCCATCAAATAAAAAAACCCAGCCGGGTATTTAGGTACGTTTTTTCTTTAATAACCATGAATCAACAGCAAATTATGTTATTTAATATAAAATATATTAAAGCTTACACGCGACAAACGCCATTTGGTATCTATACAAGCGACAGACGACGTTCTAAAAATACGTGTTTTTAGAATGTCAGAATAGGGTATTTAATTTGTGTTTTTTTTATTATTATTTATTTAACTGGAAAACTTAAGTTAATTCCGTAAGTCACATAAAGCTTTATTAAGGTTTCCACGGATAGTGATATCTTAAATAACAAAGTTTTAACGATCGCTAAAAGCACACAATACGACGGGCCCGTTGGTCTAGTGGTTAGACACGTTCGCTAACCGATGGGTCGTGGGTTCGATTCCCACCTTGCGTCTGAGTGTTTTAAGTGCGTAACCTATTTTGGATTAAATTGTTAAACGTTTTAAAGCAAGAAGGTAAGTTTGTCAATTTGACCTGAATGAGTTTGAGATTTTGGGGTACCTACCCCATGACCTCATGACCCCTACTACCCCCCTCTCGGACCGCCACTGGGGTCTGTTAGTCTAGTGGTTATACACCCTGGCCACTAGCCAATAGGTCGTGGGTTCGAATCCCACCAAGTATCGGAGTGTTTTATCTATTTAAGTATGTACATATTTACAAAAACAAGTATATTAGTATCAGTAGTCTAGATTTCATAGTACAGGCTCTGCTCTCTCAGTTGACCGTGTTTTGATTGCCGTAGAATATTAATTTTGGTATTAATAAATTGCGTTTATGTTATGTGAAATACGTATTTTTATTTGATTTAAAACATGCTTGCCTGCTAGTAGGCTTTACGTGCGGGTCACATCTGGCAAGGGTCTAAGCACACCATACGTTCACCCAGTTTGGCGTCAAGCCAAAACAGTGTCTAACATTAATGATTAATGGCCAAAATTCTGTAAAACTTTCAGCTATATTAAAAAAAGAATTAAAATCTAATCCGACGTCTTTTAGCCGAGAGACTTTCAGGGCGAACTAATTGAATAAGATTTACTCATCTTATTTTTAGTTCTTTGGAAACTGGAAGCTTAATTGAAAAAGAGAATAAATTATTCTCTTTGTACCTGGCCGTAGATTACACTCGATTTAAAATTATCTAAATGTAAAGATACTGGGAAGCTATTTAGGGCTTGAAAAAGGGTGCTGGTTAATCTCGCAAACGGAATTTATGACACATAAAAATAACATAATACCTACAGCGGGTTGCTGGATTAATAATTTATTTTTATACCTTTATATTTAATCCGCAATAATGTGAAACGTTTTGTGAGATTTACTTTATTAATTTATTATTTGTAATAGAACAATATCATGATACACCGCTTCCTTTGTAGCCTCCGTGGTGCAGTGGGAAATCGCTCGCTTTGCAAATCAGAGGTCCCGGGTTCAAATCCCGGGTTCGGGGGTTCGGGTTCCCGCGAAGAGCAACAACTTTGTATTAATTGTTAGTTCCTTACTGGCTAGGACAATGCAGGCCGATCACCTGATTGTCTGTGAAGTAAGATGATCCATGCGTCGTATGGGCCTTTAAAAAGTCGGTCTTGCGCCTAACCTCTCCCCCGGTCGTGTCGGTCTTCCGTCCCATCGTATTGTGAGAGGTAGTATATAGGAAGAGACAATGCACTTGTGTCTACGCAAGCGCTTGTGCACTATAATATCTTCCGCGTCGATGGCTGATAGTGTGAAAGATTAGCCGCTGTGATCGTATCGGCCAGGAGAATATTATATATAACTAGCTGACCCACGCAGCTCCACCTGCGCTATTTTATAATTTTCAAAATATCTTCAATGTACAGAATTGGACCTGTTACAGTTTTATTATAAGTATAGATTAGATTTGTACATACGGCAACACCTCAACCTAGAATATTTGGACTTTGAACTATTAGAAGTAGAACGCTAAGAAATGATTCTTAGCGCTTTCTTATTTTTTCTCGCATGAGCGAGAGGGTGCAAAATGTTGCCGTTATTTAGACCCACTCGGCTCTTACCAACAATTCTCTGTGTTATATGTAGCGTAGTTATCGTTATATAGTCGATCGATCTTCGAGTAGTGTCGATATTCACGTGTAGCTGTATGTAGTGTTACAGACTTCCGGTCCCTGCTTACACTAGCTCAACTTTGTGGTCAACCTACATAATCAAATATCGATTATAATCGTGATTTAATTTGTTCTGTAGCTTTACATTATTTTGATTTGTGTTTAAATACCTGTAATTACCGACTAAATAAAATATAATTATTAGTACTTAAGTAATATTTAATTTAGTTTTTGTTTATATGAATTATTGATTGATAACTCTACTTATTCAAACTTCAATCTAAATAGAAACCCTGTCCGATTGCTTATAAAATATTATAGACTGTAAAATGCTTGTGTCTTGATTATTGGTACTATCCTGATTACCTGACGTTTAACAGTAGGTACTGGGACACCGAAAAATATCCTGATTGATCAGACAGAGTTCATTTAACATTGTGAATTGAATTGAATGATATAACCAAATGATATTTGGTCATGTCCTCGTTAAAAGTTACACCACTATTTGCGAATGATAAATTATTATTTGGCAGTAGATCGTAATACAATTTGCGTGTAAAATGAAAATAAAGATGTTTGCCGCTGTCGGGCCAGCCCGGCCGAACCGATTATTCACGAACACACTAGATAGAGTCGGGCCCGAATTAAGTGATTTTGTACGTGACACGAATTCTGATCGTTCGCCTTAATGATCGCATGGCCCTTTTCTAGCCCTAAAATATGTTTTGGAAAGTAAATAATATTGATAAATTACAAGTCTGTGTTGGTAGGCACTATCACACACCCTGGCAAAGGGCTCAGGGCCTCTTTTCCATAAAGATGCTTAAGGCAGTGGTGGTTTGTCTTTGAAGTCACTGCACGTTCGGGGTGTGGGCCCTTAGAACGTCCATTGAGTACGGCAGCGACTCTGAGGAGGACAGTGGTGGGGTTGCGACCCCCGTCCCCGTGAGCACCGGGGGGCTAAAATGTGCCCCCTGCGGTGGGCTCAAAGGCAATGCTCTGAGGGGCCCCTGGTGCAGATCCCAACGGAGAGACCTGGGTCTGGATGCGACATCCGTGGGGGTTTTAGTGGGTAAGAATCCCACATACCCCGGTTGAGCCCCACACCATTTGAAGGTTTTCCCCAGCATAAAAAAGGGGTGGTTTAAGTAGGTAAATAGGTAGGTAGGTACTACCGCAGTGTCATATATTCAGCCGCCAAGCAGCTGTGTGTAAACATTGCTGTGTGCCCGTGTGAGGGACACTGTAGCGGGTTAAATTACCGGACACAAGAGACTTAAAAACTAATCTATAGGGTGACAGGCAGCAGTGTTATGTAGCTATCTATAGGCAGGCATGTCGGTTACCATCATTATCTCACTGGGTAGAAAGAAAAAGTCTCTAAAATACGCAATTTCGATATAGTAATCGAATGTATCGAGCCATGGAGAGAGCTATGCTCGGAGTTTCTTTGCGCGACAGAATCCGAAATGTGGAGATTCGCCGAAGAACTAAGGTCACCGACATAGCTCTCAGAATCTGCAAGTTGAAGTGGCAATGGGCAGGCCACATCGCTCGAAGAACCGATAACCGTTGGGGAAGAAAGGTTCTCGAGTGGCGACCACGAACCGGAAGACGCAGCGTAGGCAGGCCTCCCACTAGGTGGACAGACGACATTGTGCGCGTCGCAGGTAACCGGTGGATGCAAATAGCCAATTGTCGTTCATTGTGGCGTTCTAAGGGGGAGGCCTATGTTCAGCAGTGGACGTCTTCCGGCTGATGATGATGATGATGAATCGAATGTAGTGACTCGTAGGAAAGCGATGCAACACAGTGCAAACGCAAAATCACTCATCACAAGCTGTCGAGTGTGCTCCGACCCTAAGACACGAAGAAGCCATTATTCAAATTCTCGTTGTGTACGAAAGCCGCTGCCACTAATTAATTAATAATCCAAGTTAATCAACTAATAAGGGAAGCTCATTTCACTATGTGAGATATCAAGATCGCAAGTCAATATCGACGTAGGGTTGGTAGTAGGTATAATAATGAGATCATCTACCGACTGTATATTTTTACAAACTCAGCTAAATAAATAGATGATTTTCTTTTTATTCCTTCTTAATTCGTATTCCTTTTTATTCCTTCTTAATTCTCTAAGTTGGAAATCATATCCAGTAGGTATAATGCCTACCTAGTCGGGTTTTATATTTCTCGTGATAAATTAGAAGCGCTCCAGTAGATTGTAGAAATACAGTAAAAAAATGTATATAAAAATTAAACCGACTTCAATAGACACCAAAATGTCTAATTAGATAAATATTATTGAAGTTGTTATGCTCCGGTGTAACAGGCGGACCGTAAATGCATTTCGGGTATTATGCTCCGGTGTAATAGGCGGCCGCAAATGCATTTCGGAAGATTACCGGAATCCAAACGCCGAGTCAGTGGGAATTGATTGTGACATGCCACCGTCACCGGCCACCCGGCAGGGCCTGCCACCTGTATTCTTGCCACAAGCATCGGGCAATTATCACTCGTTTTTAGTTAGATTTAAATAATATTAAATTAATGTATTTTTTTTATTAATTAAATAGTTATTAATAAATCTGGTTTTTTATGTCAATCCGGCTGTGGAAACCTTAAGTGGCGCAGTCACGGTAGCATTCTCGAAGCAGTGCGCGGCGCGTAAAAAGGACTCTAGCATCGATCCTGTCGGCTCCGCATAGCCGCTGCGTGTGCTTTCTAGCCTTCATCGAGAATCCCGAACCAGATCTATCTACAGCCCGGAGCATCCAGACATTGATGCCGACATAAACATACCAGCATGCTGTAAGTCCTTGAATCGTTCAAGTATTTGCTAATCCCTTATTCTATTAGTCAGCCTATCCTTTAAGAATCCCCTATATACGTATACGTATATATATTATATACGTATATATATTATAGATTGTAGTATTATATTTTAAACAAGATTTTAATACTTATGCATTGTCTTTGATGCCAGGCTCTAAATTATTTCATCCACGCGAATCTAGAAGAACAAGTGATACTAGAAGTACTAGCAGATCCGCGAGTATAGACGAGTATAGGAATTTCGGATTCACAATGAGTAGCGAGGATGTTGATACCATTTATAAATCCCTTAGGTTATTACCAGAGTTTGATGGAAATCCGTACATATTAACGCGATTTCTAAATTTATGTGATCACTTAGTAGCTAAGTACCTTATTGCGACACCAGGTCATGAGTTAACAAATTCAGCATTAATTAATGGTATATTAAATAAGGTGACAGGACCCGCCGCTAGATTAATTAACTCCAGCGGTATTCCAGAAAACTGGACCGGTATACGAAGTGCTCTCATAAATAATTTCGCGGACCACCGCGATGAGACCGCTTTGTATAATGACCTCTCGCTACAGACACAAGGCTCTAGCAGTCCTCAAGAATTTTATGAGCGCTGTCAAAATCTTTTTAGTACTATAATGACATATATAAATTTACATGAATCTGTTCAGACCACTATAGAAGCTAAGCGATCCTTGTATAAGAAATTAACTTTGCAATGTTATTTACGTGGCCTTAAAGATCCGTTAGGCTCTAGAATACGTTGCATGCGTCCTGAAAGCATGGAAAAGGCGTTAGAGTTTGTACAGGAGGAGCTTAATACAATATATATGCAGCAGCGCAACGAGGGCGGTTCAACAAAGAGAGATTGGCAACCTGTAAGTAATTTTAATTTGCCTTTAAATAATTTTACTATGCCGAAAGCCGTCGGTAACCAAAATTTTTATGTACCAAGACAACCGGTTAATATATCGAATATACCCGGTATGTCGAGACAGTTCCCATCTCAACAACCACCGCATCAGGGTTGGAGACCTAATCAGATACACCAGTTTCGTGGACCTAGCCGGACTCAGCAGATGTTCCGTGCACCGCCACCGAATTATAGGCCGCATGCGAACGCGTTTCAGATACCAGCTAAACCTCAACAGCCGTCCAATTTTAATAACTTACCGCGTCCCATGAGTGGCGTTAGTCATTTCGCCACCAAACCGTTACCACCAACCGGACACGATTGGCGTAGATTCGGCAATCCACCACCTAGCAACTATTTCAAGACCCGCGAAGTTAATTTTAATGAATTTGATCATGGATACGATGTCTATGATAATGAATATACTTATCCAGATGACTATTATGTGACTGACTACTATGACTGTGAACGTCAGCCCGAACATTTATATTCTAATATTAATGAAAGTTCTACAGTCGAGGAATTAAACCCAGACACGTCGTCTAACAGTGATGAAAATTTTCAGAAGCGTTCGAAATCCGAAAAGCCAATATAGAAGTAAATTTACAGTCACAACGGCAACTCGTGTACGTTCAGATTAAAAGACCCCCGATTAAATTTCTTATTGATACTGGTGCCAACCAATCTTTCATAAGTCCAACTGTCGTAGAAAAATATTTCCGTCACTTACCCTTAAATTACGATCCTTTCGAGGTGACTAACGTTCACGCGACAAGTAAAAATGATTATTCAATAACTTTACCATGCTTTCCGGAGTTTAAAGAAAAAGGTGACATTACGTTATTCATCTATAAATTCCACGAATATTTCGATGGATTAATTGGATTGGATTTACTTAATAAATGGGAGTCTAACATCGATTTAAAAAATAAAATTATTTGTACTAGAAACGCCATAATTCCGATAACAATGTATGATTCACGTAATGTCAACCTCTACGAAGAGATCATTCCAGCTATGTCTTCGAAATTAGTTAGATTGCCAATCAACATGGAAAACGGAGATGTTTTAGTTTATAATCAAACTGTTTGTAACTGCTTAGTTTCAGATTGCTTAACGGAAGTAAAAAATAACCACGGCTGGGTAGAAATTACTAACCCTACACCTAACGATATAATTTTTTCCATGGATCGTCCGGTATCAGCAGAAATGTTTAATGTCGATTGCGAGCGTACCCAATATACTAATATTTCAGAAAGAGCTAGACATGTTTTATCCCGACTCCGCACTGAACATTTAAATCAGGAAGAACTTGCGAATTTAAGGTCATTATGCGCACAATATTCTGACGTGTTTTACCTGGAAGGTGAATCTCTGACATTCACTAACAAGATAAAACATAGCATTAAAACCACAGATGAATCTCCTGTCTATACCAAAAGCTATAGATATCCATACGTTCATAAACAAGAGGTCAAAGACCAGATTGCGAAAATGTTAGAGCAGAACATTATAAGACCATCGGATTCTGCCTGGAGCTCACCTATTTGGGTTGTGCCCAAAAAGGCTGACGCTTCTGGTAAAGCGAAGTGGCGTCTCGTCATTGACTTCCGTAAAGTGAACGAGAAAACGATTGACGATAAATACCCCATACCTAATATTACCGACGTATTAGACAAACTTGGTAAGTGCCAATATTTTACGACCCTAGATTTGGCAAGTGGTTTTTATCAGGTGGAAATGAATCCTCAAGATATACATAAAACAGCATTTAACGTAGAGAACGGCCATTACGAATTCCTAAGAATGCCCATGGGTTTGAAAAATTCTCCATCAACTTTTCAAAGGGTAATGGACAATGTCCTTAAAGACCTTCAGAATGACGTATGTCTAGTATATCTTGATGATATCATCGTATATAGTACATCCCTTCAGGAGCATATAGTAAACTTAGAAAAAGTCTTTAAAAAGCTGCGCGAGTCTAACTTCAAAATTCAGCTCGATAAATCCGAATTTTTGAAGCTAGAAACCGATTTTCTTGGTCATGTTATAAGTGCGGACGGTGTAAAACCTAATCCACAAAAAATAGAAGCAATCGGGAAATATCCCCTGCCAAAAACCACCACAGAAATCAAGCGTTTTCTCGGTTTACTTGGATATTACAGGAAATTCATCCCTGATTTTGCACGTATAACAAAACCGTTAACCCAGTGTCTGAAGAAGGGTAGTAAAATCACTTTAGATGCAAATTATGTTGCCTGTTTCGAACACTGTAAAACCTTATTAACCAATGACCCAATTCTTCAGTACCCTGATTTTAATAAAGAATTTTTGCTAACGACTGACGCCTCAAACGTCGCAATTGGTGCCATTTTATCTCAAGGCAACATTGGCTCCGACAAGCCAATTGCATACGCGTCCAGAACGCTGAATTCTAGTGAACTTAATTACAGTACCATTGAAAAGGAGCTTCTAGCCATTGTTTGGGCTACGAAGTACTTTAGACCATACCTATTCGGACGTAAATTCAAAATTATTACTGACCACAAACCCTTACAGTGGGTCATGAATTTAAAAGAACCAAATTCGAGACTTACAAGATGGCGCTTGAAACTCAGTGAATACGATTTTACTGTAATTTATAAGCAGGGAAAACGAAACACAAACGCAGATGCATTGTCTCGTATAGAGATTAATAATGAGATGTCAAGTTCAATTGCGGTTAACCTTTCTGAACAAGATCCTTCTGACGGTTCTAGAACCATAACAGCATCAGAAGGTGCTGACGATTCTGAAACCGTCACGGCTCATACAGATGAGGAGAGCCCTATCTTGGAAGTTCCGATCACAGACGATCCTTTAAATAAGTTCACTAGACAAATCGTACTAACTGTAGTCGGGGATATTAAAGGAAAACCAGTCATTACCAAACCATTTGATACACATAGTAGATTCGCTATTCAAGTCTCGGAGTCTAACCTTCAGGACGATATTGTTAGTGCTATTCGAGAATATGTTAACCCTAAAATTAAAACGGGATTGTTAATTAATCCTCCCACGGCTATGTATTCAATAATACCTATTATACAGAAAAGTTTTAAAAATTCGGCGATGAATCTTGTATTAACTAAAACCGAGACAGAAAATATAAGAGAATACCTGCGACAGCAGGAAATAATCAGTAAATATCACGACGGCAAGACAAACCATCGTGGTATCAACGAATGCTATCTAGCGCTGTCTCACAAGTATTACTGGCCTAAAATGAGGGAGCATATAACGAAATTTATTAATGATTGTACTATTTGTGGGCAGGCAAAATATGACCGGAACCCTGTGAAACAGCAGTTTCGCGTAGTCCCACCTGCCAGTAAACCTTTCGAATTAGTTCACATAGATTTGCTAACTATCCAAGGTGAAAAATTTATAACCCTGGTTGATGCTTTTTCCAAATATGCTCAGGCCTATTATTTGCGAGATGGCACAGCGGTTAGCGTTGTTCAGGCATTACTTAAATTTTTTACACATCACGGTATACCTATAACTATTGTTTCAGATAATGGGACCGAATTCACAAATCAATTAATGTCTGAATTTGTAAAGTTGCATAAGATTCAACACCATAGGGTTGCACCACATACACCTAACGAAAACGGAATCGTTGAACGTTTCCACTCTACGATACTAGAACATCTCCGCATACTTAAACTAGAGAGTAAAAATGAAACAGTAATCAACCTAATGCCATATGCTCTTCTAGCATATAACTATACGATTCACAGTTTTATAAAATGCAAACCGGTAGATGTTATCACAGGCCACTTTGATCCACGAGATCCATTTGATATTGACATTTCGGCTCATTTATTACAACAGTACATTACTGATCATAAAAGTAAAATGACCATAGCCTATAATTTAATACACGACGCAGGTGTTTCATCCCGTGCTAACTTAACTAATAGACGAAATGAAACCCGCGAGGCAGAAATTGAATATTCCCCTGAGCAGCAAATTTTTGTTAGGAACCCGATAGCTTCTCGACAGAAATTAGCTCCTCGCTTTACCCATGATAAGGTTATGGCAGACTTACCTATACATATTTACACCCGTAAGAAATGTGGGCTCACAGCCAAATCTAGATTGAAAAGAGTACCCAGAAGTGCAAATTTGTTACAGGATCCTCCTGATGATCCACCTGGTGGCGCGCACAGCTCTTACGCAGGAAATAAAACTTGAAAGTCTCGAAGATGGCCCTGGTATACTTCCTTTTAAATTAGGTCCCTCTAAAATAGTTTCCCATTATCATTCGTTTGTTCAAGAAATAAGTCTTCAAGACTTACAGGATAAAATCGATTCAGTTAATAATCAACTAGGTGATATTAGTCCAGATCTTAATAACAGAACGTCTTCGTTATTTGAACCCCATATTAACTATTTAAGACAAAAACTTCGTAGTGTGTCTGATCAGTTAAAATCATTTGAACCAAATCGCTTTAAAAGAGGTCTTATTGACGGTCTTGGCTCTGTAATTAAGAGCATAACCGGGAATCTAGATTATACTGATGCTTTGCATTTCAATGATGCTATAAAAGCACTACAAGATAACGACAGCAAGCTTGCTACCGAATATAACAGTCATGTCAGTCTGACTAGGGACTGGATGATCCATTATTCGAAGATAATGGATAACGTAGTTGATAATCAGAATAAAATAGGAGAATTAATAGGTAAGATAAACCAGACTGAGGCTACTAGGGAGTACGATTTAGTTAAGTATGCCCATCTGGCTCAGATATTTCTTATTTTAGGAGATAATGTAGATTACATTTCACTGGAATTGTCTAGATTACAGAACGTTTTAGCTTTTATTAGAGCCCATACTTTGCACCATTCGATTTTAAATCTAAATTCGTTGCAGAATTTAATCATGAAATTGCAGAAGTTATACGGTAACGATAAAATATTAGATATAGATCATAGGGAGTATTATAATATAATTAAAGTAGGTTCTTATTACTATAATGATAAAATAATCATAGTATATAAATTTCCCATTGTCCTTCCCGAAGTATATGTTTTTTATAAATTATCTATAGTACCTAATAATAAGTTTGAGATCCTTACACCCCCTTTCCCATTCCTGGCAATATACGAAGGGCGATTCAGGTACATAGAGGCAGAATGCCCAAAGGTTCATAAATGGTATCTCTGCGATGAAAACCATGGGATCCAGAACCAGTCGTCGCAAGATTGCATTCAACAACTCATCGTCACCCAGCAGAGAACAGAAGTCTGCCGTTCAGTCAAGATTTCGTCCCAGCGGCCAGCGTTTGAGAAATTGGACGATAGGCATTTCACCGTTAGTTTCCCAAATGCAGTCAAAATTCATTTATTCTGCGGCCAAGATCTCTACAAAATTGTGCATGGAAGTTACCTGGCTATTATTCCGCACGGATGCTACCTCGAAACCTCAGACTTCACAATATCAAATATTAAAAATCAATTGAAAGGACAGGTGCTGAAAATCATGGACATGCCCGAGAAACAAACAAGTGAAATGCAGAGTATTCCAACATTCAAACTAAACTCCATCAATCTCAAAGAGCTACATTCGGTCAATTCAAAAATATCATTGCAACAGCCTATGGACTTCAAGGAGAACGCTAATCATGGGCTATACCACACTACAATTCCTTTCTACGTTATTATATTCTGCGCAGGTGCACTGGTTATTGGACTACTGTATCGCAAATATCGTTTGAAGAAGTCGCCAATAGTTACTGTTAGCGGCATCGCCAATGGTCCTGAAGAACAAAGGATTTATACTGTCTCGAGCAGCGCGGGAATCAATTCAGAACAACATTCAGCTCCATTTTCGACGACAGTCTTCAATAGTAGCTGATCTGAAGGGGGAGGTGTTATGCTCCGGTGTAACAGGCGGACCGTAAATGCATTTCGGGTATTATGCTCCGGTGTAATAGGCGGCCGCAAATGCATTTCGGAAGATTACCGGAATCCAAACGCCGAGTCAGTGGGAATTGATTGTGACATGCCACCGTCACCGGCCACCCGGCAGGGCCTGCCACCTGTATTCTTGCCACAAGCATCGGGCAATTATCACTCGTTTTTAGTTAGATTTAAATAATATTAAATTAATGTATTTTTTTTATTAATTAAATAGTTATTAATAAATCTGGTTTTTTATGTCAATCCGGCTGTGGAAACCTTAAGTAAGTTGGTGCTTGTCAGTCGATTCTGGTGTTAGCGTAAATATTGTGTTTATTTAGCATTATATAATATTAATTCAATAGACAGCACAGAAATAAAAAAATATTAAACCAACTTCAATAGACAGACACCACCTATTGAAGTTTCAAAAATTTTTTTTTCTTGTACATACAAAGCCCCCCCCCCCACCCCCCTTAGAATGGACGGGTTGCTATAATCACGCCTTTTTTCCCGTAGGGGTAGGCAGAGCCCAAGGGCCGCTTTTCGCCTCCGTGAGAAACGAGACGTGATGGGTGGCGAACCACATCGCCGCCATTTTGGTTAATTAAATTATTTATATGATTGACCATTGCGTTCTCACGAATAAGGAAGGGAAGGATAGGTGTTGTGAAAAGGAAGATTGGCAAGTTAGAGTGGGAAATAGGAAAAGTAGGATATTACCGCCCAGGAGGGCAAGGGATGGGACAGTAATAGCTAGGGAAGCCGGGGTCGCATACCCGTATACTATACCACAACTACCGGACAGACTTATTTTTTTCTTGTGGTCTTAAATAAGGTAAAACACCCAGTGTCCGACAACGCACCATTGTCCGACATTTAAAAAGTTTATTAAAAAAAATAAGAGCAGTTTCTCCTTTCTGAATGGATTTCAAGAATAAACAATAAACGCGGATTATCTAGTTGTCATTGCAAATGACAGTTCACACATTCGGCCAATTTTAAGAAAATAGCTTGGTTTAAGTTTCGACCGCAAGTGATCCTCCATCGTAAGTCTAGTTTTACTAGCAAAATCGTTAAGGAGGTGAGTAAGATTTATTGCTCATAACTTTTAATTGTTTTGCTGTATCGAAAATGTTATTTATTTATAAAATTAAGACATTAATTGACTAGTTTTTAATAATTGTTTGACAAGGGTGTGATTATAATAAAATAAGAAAATACGCCTGTCGGTAAATGGAGTTTTTTTCATCGCTTGTTCCAAATTTCGACACATGTCGAATGATTTTTGTTTATTATTTTTTGCACTTTATTTTATTACTTGGCTATGTTTCTTCAGCACTCTTAAAATATAGCTCTTTCATTTAAAACATCAAACTGCATCCAGTGATCAACAGTTGTGTCGATGATTGGATATTCCATGTGTTCCAATAACCGACATATTTTGCAAAAATGTCGCCTAAAAAGATACACGCCTTTTCAAATGGCACAGGTGATAGAAGCAGTCAGTCTGATCGACTTCAAAATGCTATTGGGTGGAAAGCACGTCATTTGAGCACCGTAATGCGTTGGTACGCAGAGTTTGATCGAGGCCGCCTCTCCATGATAAAATTCGTGAAGTTCGGCTCTCAACTGCGAGCACTGAGAAAATATGGCTACTGTCATGATATTTACGGGGCCGGAAGAGACCGTCATAGCTTATAAACTATGCTGATTATAACCAGCAAAAAATGCCCTTAGACCAATCAGGTCCTTAGGTATTCAAAAATAGTTTG
Organism: Furcula furcula; assembly: GCA_911728495.1. Classification (NCBI taxonomy): domain Eukaryota; kingdom Metazoa; phylum Arthropoda; class Insecta; order Lepidoptera; family Notodontidae; genus Furcula; species Furcula furcula. The sequence continues at coordinate 20,532,463 of OU452253.1, forward strand.
ACCAAATGAAATGTGTTTAAATAGTACACGGACACCAGAGTTAAACTAACCCGGCACTACTCTGAGGGCATCCCATACATCAGCCTGTACTAGATTGGAATGGCTCTCAAACAGCTTAAAACAAAAAAGTGCCGGGTGAAGACGGAATCACAACAGAAATTCTGAGAGCGGATGGAAAACCGGTAGGTACTTTTAGTCCTCCAGAAGTTATTCAATTCCGTCTTCAGGTCTCGTCCGTTCCGAAGGCACTACGCCAGAAGCATGGCACAGGAGTGCGGTAGTGCTTCTCTTCAAAAAGGTGATAACACCTTATCGAAAAATTATAGACATAATATCTCACTTCTGAGCCATATGTACAAGCTGTTTTCGAAACGAAGGAATAGCAATAGTCTCGAACGCAGGTGTAATGATTTCCAGCCTACCGAACAAGCCGGGTTCCGAAAAAGCTTTAGCACTTTATACCACATTCATACGCTCCGTCAGATGATGCAGAAGACTATGGAGTATAATCGGTCATTATGTCGGTTATCGGTCGTTTGTGGGCTACGAAAAACCTTTGATTTAATCGAGACCTGGGCAGTATTGCTGTCCCTCCAGCGATGCCATATTCACTATAGGTATCGAACTGTTGCAACGACCACCATGCCGATCCGACTACAGGACGAGAGTACAAAATCAACCCGATTGAAGAGAGTTGTGAGACAGGGAGACGTTATTTCCTCGAAACTGTTCACGAACGCATTGGAGGACGTTATCAAGCTCTTGGACTGGTACGGATTCGGCATCAACGTCAATGGCGAATACATCACTCGCCTTCGCTTTGCCGATAATATAGTAATTACGGCAGAACCGCTGAAGGACCTCAATACGATGCTCAGCGACCTCAGTAGCGTTAACCCAACCGGTGGGTCTTTAAAATGAACATGGACAAGACGAAGAATATGTCTAATGTCCATGTTGCATTCATACCGATAGTCGTTGGCAACGATACACACGAAGTTGTTGATCACTATGTCTACCTTGGATACATTTAGTGGGTCCGATTTCGACAAAGAGGTCGCTCGAAGCATCCAACTTGGCGTTTGGGAAACTTGGTGACATCTTCTCATCTGAAATTCCGCAGTGCCTGAAGGCAAAGTTCATTCACTAATGTATGTTGCCAGTGATGACAATATGGTAATGAGACGTGGTCCTTAACAGGTGGCCTTTTAGAGAAGCTCATTCACACAACGAGCTATAGAGAGAGCTATGCTCTGAGTTTCTTTGCGTGACAGAATCCGTAATGAGGACGTTCGACAAAGAACCAAGGTCACCGACGTAGCTGTCAGAATCTGCTAGTTGAAGTGGCAATGGGTAGGCAACATCGCTCGAAGAACCGACAACCAATGGGGAAAAAAGGTTCTCAAGTAGCGACCACGAACCGGAAGACACAGCGTAGGTAGGCCTCCTACTAGGTGGGCAGTCGATATTTATTTATCTTTATTATAATACCCAGTTGTCGTTCATTGTGGCGTTTGAAGGGTGAGGCCTATAGTCAGCGGTGGACGTCTTCCAGCTGGTGATGATGATGATGAATACCAATTAATTAAAAACAGTTCTACAATTTATGTTAAATATTTGATTAGTTAAAATAATTCATACGTGACAAAGAATAGTGGAAGTACGTAACGGGATAAGATCATTTACGATTTTTTTTATAAAATAATATTGTTATAATAGCATTAAAAAGTCATTACCTTCTTAACTTTAGATGAGTTTAAGCATGCCACACACATGTACATGTCCCAGTTTGTTTATTATAATTAAAATAAAAAAAAATTAAAATAAAATAATTAATGTACTTAATAAGACTTTTTTGGGCATGGGGTTAAGATTCCGTCGATATTTGGGTGACGATAAATAGAACATGTCGATTACTAGATCACGATTATTGGATCATGTCGATTACTGGGTATATAGAATTTCCTTGTCGATAACTAGGCCAAAAAGAGCCTAAATCTAATTTGATTTATTGATCTACTTATTGGTATTACACTCGTTTTTACATTAAGATAATATAGAATGAACCCTAAACTTATACCTAGTGCATGAAAGTATCGTATAATATCATAAATAAACTAGATATTTAAAAAAATGTTCACTTGCCATCCTTAAAGTGTCGATGATTGGGGGTTTTACCTTAGTACCTTCAAGAAGGTTTTAGTATACCTATCTATGTATAGTAAATTAGGTTACCATTCTTATTATGAACTCTCATAACGTACACTTTGTGTTTACAAGTATTTTGCTTTGGCCAATTACGATTTTTTTTTGTAATATCATTGTTTTTTACTATAACGACTGCTGAAATAAGTTATAAAAAACTTTCAAAAACGGTGTCAACCATATATTAATTGTCATCATCATCAGCTGGAAGACGATCCCTGTGCTGAACAAAGGTGTTCCAAGGGGGAGGCCTTTGTTCAGCATGCTATTGTTTAAATAATGTGGTACTGATGTTATTTTTTCACCATCTGAAGCGTTTTTACCTTTAACTAATACTGAAATCAAAATGTGTAGAATTGCATAAAGATGAATGAGATAATATTGAAATGAGGATAAGAATAATGAATGATGATAATGAGAAAAATCCAATCATTTATAATTTCATTGCATACATTTGTCAACCTTATAGCATAGTAATTTGATTAAGATAAAGGCTATATTAGTTTTGTATACACTTGTTAATACAATTGTATACTTAATAGTAGTATTGCGTTAAGAGAGTAATTATACTACATTACACCTAATCTTCCATATATTAAACAGGCATTAAAGACAACTCCGTATATCTTTGAAAGACAGATTTCAAATTGACTATAAGCCATTTGGATAATTGAGTTTTAGTAACAAAACAACGGCTGTTTGTAATTTATTGTATTTTTGGTTTATAATATTTATTTTATTATGGCTTCCTTGTGTTTTATTAATTTCATCAGTCATCATTAGCAGCCGATGGACGTCCACTGATGAACAAAGGCCTCCCCCTTAGAATGGACGGGTTGCTATAATCCACACGCTTGGCAGGCGGCTTGGGGATCGCAGTATAGGTGGAAGATAAATCCAAAAGAAAGACGCTGCGCAGCCGGCAGCGGCGTGGCGCGCACTTTCACTGTGAAAGAATTTTAAACTTTATCTACAATACGTAAAAGACCAGTATCGCTTGAAAAGCTCAAAGAACCACCACCACCACCACCACCACCGGCCACCTGCGGCCACCTGCGGCGCCGCGCGCCTTTTGGTGCGGAGTTTCCTTGTAGAATGTACAATCGCGGACATTTCCGGTGTACCACTCTTAGGGCTATAATCGCTTGCACGTGCGTGCAAATGCAGAGCTAGTCCCGCCTCGGTTTATGGCAGCGGGGCGTACCCGTATTGCCGCAATAAATGCCATTGTTATTATTGCATTTTTGAAAGGCATGCGCCGGCATCGCCGTGTTACCTGTATTCAATGAAATACAAGCGGATTAATCATAGTCATGTAGTTAATTACTTATGAGATGAGAGTCGGTGTACCATCGATAACCCTTTAGAATTGGCATGTATAAGTAGTAGTAACTACTTATATAACAAGAAATTAATTAAAAACACATGATCTTTAAAAACATAACTTTAGTTCTATTTGGATTGATTTGGAGACATATTTATATATAAAGAAGATAATTGAGCTTTTGCCTTATATCCAATGTATTTTATTGTAGCAAAGAATACTCTCTAAGATCCGGTTTACGGATAAATAATCTATAAATAAATGTGTTCCTATTAGGAAAAAAATAAAGATTGTTATTTTATTAGTATTTAGATTTACAATGTGTTACTTAGCTTGGACGATAAAATCAAATTAAAAGTTTTAGAAAAAAAGCAAAATGAACTAAAGCTGGTTTCATTATAGCTTTGACCAAAACAAAAAATGAACCATAAAAAAATTTGACGGGCCTCTTGGACTAGTGGTTAGACACCCTGGCCACTACCCAATAGATTGTGGGTTCGATTCCCACCAAGTGTCTGTGTGTTTTGTCTATTTACAAAAAAAGTGTATAAGTAAGTATTAGTATCAGTTAACTGGTCTGCCTAGTTTGGGATCGGATGTAAATTGTCGAAGAAAAAATACAACATTTAAAACTCCATCGCATTGCTTCAATCTATTGTTTCCATTTTTTTCACTGATACATCGTAGCTTCGAAACATTTTTTTAAATCGGTTTTCTATTGAATAGTGGGCGGGGTTTTCACGCTCTTACGCACTTAGCGCCGTTCAAAGAAATCTGTTTGCTAAATGGGCTACCGTTCGTGTCCGCGATAGTACGAACTAGACTCTTTTTTTTTTGTGTAGGAGTAGTACTGTTGGCCGCAGATGGCCATTACAGCTTCACCGGACAAGAGGGCGAGCGCTTTAAGCGCTCCAGCCAGAAAGGTAGCGACTAGCTCAAGGGCACCTCAGGGAGGCACGGCCTCGGGCTGCCGCTTAGAGAGTATGAGTTTACCACCGGTTCACAACGCGCCCCCGCTGAGAAGAACCGGCAAGAAACTCAGTGAGGGGAGAACTAGACTCAATGCGCGAGGCCGCTTCACGCCGCTGCCACACCGGCCGGGTTGCGCCTCTTCTGGCGGCTACTGGCCGCTGCCGGCCGCTGCCATTTCGGTGTGAATTGAGCCTTCCTGTTCTCGCTTAGTCGCCTCTTACGACACCCAATGAGAGGAGAGATGTGGGGATGCAACTCCAACCCGGCACCCTACAGTGGTTTTATTAGTATACCTATGTTTTACAAAATAATAATACATAAGCTTCTTTTTAACTTCCAAAAACTGTGAATAAATAATCCTCAAACTTAAAAATAACTTGGTATTGAATGAAATACTTATTGAGGTTTAGTTTTCGTTTCAATTTATTTTTGATACATTCAATTTCGATTAGTAATCCGATCTAGGGTAAGAAGACAAAATAATGGAACACAGCTGAATAAATAATGAGATATTTAAACTTTAACAGATTTATTTGGTACTAGCCGACCCGCTCAGCTCCGCCCGCGCTTGAATTTTTAATAGCATAATTTGCGTTGAATACATAACCTCCATTGTTTTAAAGTCTGTATAAACTGGGACCTACTTATTACTTGCCCTCCGAAGCACGGAGACGCTTAGTTCAAATGACATTAAACGGTCACCCATCTATGTAATGACCTTGCGTAACGTTGCTTAACCTGATCGATTGCCAAACATTGATAGCAACTCTCAGAGTGTTTCCTTAGTATTATTTATTATAATTATAGTGAACAATTTATACATATTATTGGACCACGCGTCCAAGTAAACATTTTGACTTTAATCCCCTCTCCCAAGAGAACCGTGCTAGATTACAGGATAAAAAGTATCCTATGTCCTACCTCGTAGTATTAATTAACTCAAATCAGTGTGTGTAACAAAATAAGTATATAAATTAAACATAGCCAAATTAGCCAACGGTCGCCATTCTGATTTAAATCTATGAAAACAAAATCAAAGGCTTCAAAATTTAACTAAAGCTGGAAAGAGAAGAGTTCAATTAACTTATAGGTATATTTTATAATACCTCCTCTTCACGTCGATACCTCAATGCTGAGGGTCGTGACCTGTTTTTTTTTTTTTTTTTTTGGGAATGATAGACGCTGTTAGCCGCAGATGGCCATTGCAGCTTCACCGGACAATAGGAGGCGAGCGCTTGAAGCGCTCTAGCCTTGGTCGTGACCTGTTGTAATCCGTCTGCGATTAGCAGCTTTGAGTGTCCACGTCTCCGCCCCGTACAGGAAAATGGAGAAAACCAAAGAATATACTAGCTTGGTTTTGATCGTTAGGCTGCCTGTCCACCGGAGCGGAGCGAGGCAGCGGAGCGGAGAAACTGTGAAATATTAACCAATAAGATTGCACAAAATCTCCGCTCCTCTTTTTTGTGCAATCTTATTGGTTAATATTTCACCGTATCTCCGCTCCGCTGCCTCGCTCCGCTCCGGTGGACAGGCAGCCTTAAGGTGATGTTCCTGTCTCTCCATATACTCTGCAGCTGTGTCTTGGCAGCCATACCAATACGTTGACGCCCCTCGGGTCGCATGAACCAGTACTGCTTATGTTGGAACCTAGGTAGACAAAGTTGTCTACTACATACAGGTTTAGCGCTCCACTAAATTCCAACTTTTTGGATCTGTCAACTACCATGATTTTAGTTTTAGACCTATTTATGGCAAGTCCCAATTCTGCACTTATCTTCTCCATCCTATCCAGCAAAACACCATCTCGGATTCAGATGCAGTAAGTAATGTGGTATCGTCGGCGTAACGAAGATTTGTTACTTTGACGCCACCGATTGAGACACCACCTTTCCAATTTTCAAGGGTCTTCCGGATGATATACTCTCCATAGGCATTAAACAGGATGGGTGACAAGATACAGCCCTGACGTACTCCTTTCTCAAATTGAAGGGGTGCGGACAATGTTTTGTCAATCTTGACGATACCTTGGCTGTTAATGTACAGGGATTGCAAGAGGGCCGTAAGATGCTGGGGCACTCCAAGCTCTTTAAGTACTTGCCATAAGCAGGACCAGTCAACGCAGTCAAAAGCTTTGCTGTAGTCGACAAAACACAGTAACGCCAGAGTGTCGAACTCATAGCATTTTTCAATTACTTGCCGAACGTTCAGGATCTGTTCACGAGTGCATCTGCTTTTGACAGATCTAGATTTGCCAGTCCAGGTATTCCAGGTTTGGTTTTTATATTATCTAAAGATAGTTAAATTTGAATTCAAAGTCTGTATTTTTGTTAGCTTTGAAACGAATTGTAAGTATTTTTTTGCTCTATTCCTTCTGTTGTTTTTGATAGACGCATTTATTATTTTGACTATACACTGCTAAAAATTGAAGAAGTCATCCCGTGACCATGGATGGTGAAATCATCTCTGAAAGGAAGAAATTTCTTCTGTGGTCCAAAATGTCGGGATATGAATAAAGGTTACATAGGGTGGGCGTTGAATGGAGAAACTGGTTTTTTTTTAGCTGTTTTTAGTAGTAAACGTATAAACTAGTGTACTAGTGTACTATCTAGTTTATCGGTGGACTATAGTCATAAAATACATTCGACAACCAACGTCAACGGTATAAACTAAACGTTTAACTTTAGACTGTTTTATAAACTGTTTTATCGTGGGCGATAAACGGTCTCGTTTCGTCGACGATAAATGCGTCGTCGACCCATCACTAGTATTACATCTTGACATTATATGCAAATAAGTCACCTTGTGGTATAAAGAGAGAGAATATGTGAAAATCGTCTTTATATTCTGAGAAAGTAAGTAAGTGATCACGTAGTGTTATAATGAAGCCAACTCGAAGACTGGGTAACAAGTTTGTCGAAGTTGAAACGTGACATTGCCTTCCTGACAACGCTGGCTACGGAGCAAGGTAAGTTTGTTGCAAATGTAATGCATTAAAGTGGTATTCTGTATATTTTTTACAGACAGTTGTCGTTTTGGGGTTTCGTACACCTAAAACGTAAATAAACTATTTAAAAAAAATTCTTCAAAGTTGATAAAAAAAAACATTAAATAACGAAAATATATAGAAGTCGGTGCCCGCTAGTGCTTGTGTTAGTTAAGTTGAATGAAAATATTCTTTGAAGTAAATGAAAGAGATTTTTCCTTTCAGAGCAAGTAGACAAGTGTAAAAAAATCTATTAGTAAGAATAATGAAAAAGATATTTAACAATGCAAATATATTTGCTTTTATTTTTTACCATTTAAATCAGTGCCAAGATAATCCCAGTTTTGTATTCGATAGAGATTCAAAGATCTTGTAGAAAATACCTTTATAAATCTTTTAGAGGGATAAAATACGGTCTGACTGCTCTAGTGTTAAAGTAAATATGTTAGGATTGTGCGTCAGAATAGACCTGATGTATCTAGGGGTTTGTATTCAGTAGGGATGGTTGAAAATGTTTTCTTTACGCGTTGCGCCTGAAAAAGGTAAAAGCGGATTCTTTATTGTGTCCCGTTATCTGTCCGTCACAGTTGACGGAAGGATTTTGGTATCAAAAGGACTTACACCGCAAACATACATAAATTCTAGTATTTTATCCTCTGACTGATGGAGTGTTGGCTAACAGAAAGAAGCTATTTCATGTGTTTATCATTTATTTTGGTGAAGATGGCAAAAGACAGTAAAATCTGTAGAGCAACAAATTCTGGGCTATATGTGACTTTAAATGCAAATAATCTTCGTAAGAAGAGATTCCGCAAAAATACAATACAAAATATAGTATACCTAGGTACTCATAAAATTTCGCGTTCCCACACTGAATATTATTTAATTAACGGAAATATTATTTAATTAGCGGAAATATTATTTAAGTAGCGGAAATTAGCGCGCTTTGAAATTTCAATCGGGAAGAGGGCTGTAGATTATCTGCTGCATGGGACCCAGTGATTAAAATGACAAAACCTATGGAGGTTTTGTCATTTTAACTTTCACTGGGTCCCATGCCGTCACATATGGATGTGACGGCGGATAAATATACAGATACACTGTGAGTGCAGTGTAGTGTGTAGTGTACGTAACGCTACGTACAAGTAAAAGAACGGGGGTAGAAGAAAATATTTCTGCCTCGTGCGCGAAGCCGTATCGCTGAACCAGTCTGCTTAACCATTATATGGGTATATGAGTTTTATGGTTATGGACCTGACAAACATTACCCACTGACTCCCAATACCCAGTTCTCCTCTACTATCATACTTAGAGTCAGCTAATGGATCTTTCACTCATCTTTTGATTATTTTTTTTGACGGGCTCGTTGGTCTAGTGGTTAGAGACCCTATCCGCTAACCGATGGGTCGTGGGTTCGATTCCCACCAAGTGTCTGAGTGTTATTTATCTATATAATAATGAATTTACAAAAAAAAATGTATATACGTATTAGTATCAGTTGTCTGGTTTCCATAGTACAGGCTCTGCCTTGGATTGTCCCAAGATATAAAAAAAAAACTTTTTTTTTACCAATACAATATCTATGCTAAAGGATTCATTAACGTGAGTATGATCGTGAATGAATTGACAGATACTATGAAAAGAAATCATTATCAAAATTAAACTTGGTTCTTTATTTTCTGTCAAACATACGTTATTAATCATGGGGAATTTGCACAATAAGGTATTCATGTCACACGAATCATCAAATGTAGACTACAATAATCGACCGAAAATTGAAGGGGTTAACCTTAGTTTCCATTTATTTATTTATAGGTTTACCAACGATCACTTATGCTATTACATTCAAAGATAACAGCATGCAACACAACTGTACTAAGTATAGTGACCACTTAAAAGTAAACACAATTCACAATTGAATCTATAAATAGTATTTGAGCTGTCAATAACATATTTTTTCGGCTTTTTGAACAGTGAAGCAACGATTTTTAAATCGTAATGCTTTGAAACAATAATAATATATACCTTTTTTGTTCTCGTGTTGTGATCCTTCGCTAGGTCCCCTGGACCAAGTGGAATTCTTACCCACTAAAACCCCCGCGGCTGTCCCATTGGCACATGAGGGGGGCGGGGATCTGCACTCTGATACAATACAAGCACTCTTCTCTTACTCTCAATCGAATGTGGTGGAAGACCGACACCACCGTGAAGAATAAGACCGATATGTTACATGCCAACCTGACTCATGGATCACCTTACTCTTCAGAAAAACTAGTAAGCTCGACATACATCTATGCCATGAAGATAGATATATGATCACGTGTCGAAAATATGATGTCTTTAAGGAAAACTATTAAAATAATTACAAATAATTGATACACAGAACAGGTTTATATGGGTATAAAGCAATGGAAACATAATTATGTAACTTATTATTATTACTATAATCTTTTTTATGTTTGATAGAAAAAAAAAGTTTACATTTCATGGTGTTGATTTTGTTAGACAATTAAATAACTGAAGTTAAGAACCGAACGGAAGCATTGATCGGAAGGCGAAATACATACGCGATGCGAAATACAGGCTGATTAGTAAAACACTAACAACCTCGTAGGACTAGATTGCTAACATAATAAGCTACAACTTTTGTTCTATGAATTCTATGAATTAAAAAAAATATAAACACTAACGATTTTTGAAGAGGACGCCCGCCCGAGCGCTTAGGTCAAGTTCAACCACCCTTCGCTATCCGCCCCTGCCTGGTGCACTAAACAGCTGTTTGTTTTCAACCGACTAGTGCCTTCTTTTGCTACGGGTACGACTTCGGAACATTTAGAATAGAAATAAATATAAATACTTTTCATTTGCACACCAAAGTAAAACTTATAGAAAACTTAGAAAATAACTACACACATCAAAAGTGTCTAGGGATCAAGCATTTTTAAGCGGATTTCTTGAGATTGAGATGTGGCTTTGTAATAAATTTATGATTTTATAAATTTATATGGATCCTTTTTGGTGCATTTCATAATTTGAATCAGGAACTGTGAATCAAATTCGAGTAAAAGATGAAAATCAGCTGTCAATATTTTCCCTATAAAAACATACAACGCATTGAAGACATTATTAGTGCTACTGTTTCCCTACTACTGATTAAAACCAACGTTATTATGGAGCGGCGACGTCATTTAAGCAGGGAAGAAATGCTCAGAGCCGTGGGAATGATAGAAGCTGGTTCCCGGCAACGTACTGTGGCTTTAGCTCTGAATACAAGTCAGAGTGTTATCAGTCGACTTTGGACACGTTACCGAAGCACTGGTACCGTGGCTGAGCGCCATGGAGGACGGTATCGCTGCACCACACGGAGACAAGACCGATATATTCAAATCTTAACTCGAAGAGCTCCAACAATAACTGCCATGATGTTAGCCGTGAGGCTTCATCACTCTTCAGGGAACTTAATTAGCGACCAAACAGTCAGAAACCGCTTGCATGAAGTGAACCTTCATTCCCGAAGACCGCTACGGGTACCACCTATAGCAATGCACAATCGTAGGATTCGATATCAATGGGCACTTGAACACAGAAATTGGGCAGAAGAACAATGGCGTTTCGTGTGCTTTTCTGATGAGTCTCGTTTTGGTATGAGACCGGATACAAGACGTATACGACACTGGAGAACCCCTGGACGCCAACAGCGATTAAAATCCTGCCAGGAAGTCCATTCTTATAGTGGTGGAACCATCATGGTATGGGCGGGTATTTGGATCGGCGGAAGAACTGAGTTGATTTGGATCAGAGGCAACCTCAACGCTCAAATTTATGCTGAGACGATTGTATCAGACGTCATCGTTCCTCTACAAGTGCAAATCGGTCCCTTATTTCAGTTAATGCATGATAATGCACGACCGCACACCGCAAGAGTTGTAAGACAGACTCTCGCCGCAGCTAACATCAATGTCCTGCCCTGGCCTGCTCAGTCGCCAGACTTGAACCCGATTGAGCATGCATGGGATATGCTACAGAGAAGAGCTCTGCCGAATATGGAGGGTATCCAGTCGCAAGAAGACCTTTTTTTGTTGTTGCAACGAACATGGGCGGCCATTCCACAGCGTGATTTGGATGAACTCATTTTGAGTATGCCAAACCGATGTTCTTGTGTTGTTAGTGTTCGCGGTAGAAACACGGATTATTAATTGTTTAAGTTACCCAATAAAATTTTAAAGAAAACTGTTATTTCAGTCTTTTTTTCGAACTTTTGTGTTAGTGGTTCAAATGTCAAAAATCCCTTTATTAGGAAAATGGCAAATTTCTTTATTAATGCAAAGGTGACTTGGTTTATCGTTACTGTGACAAACGAAAACACTTTATTTGATGAATCCTTAAAGAAAATTTTAATTAATATCAATCAGGAGAAAAGTTATTGCAAAAATATATGTTGATCCCTAGACACTTTTGATGTGTGTATATTTAAAGCGTTAAATTTAATATATTTTTATGTTTATATGAAAATCTGATAATAAACCATTGTATTGTACAAAGATTGTTTTTTATAATGTTACTAAAGTCCCGAGAGGTTGTTGTGTTTTACCAATGACCCTGTATCGATACTGTTTTTCTATACAAGATGACGGGCCCATTGGTCTAGTGGTTAGACACCTTGGCTGCTACCTGATGGGTCGTGGGTTTGATTCCCACCAAGTGTCTTGGTGTTATTTATCTATTTAAGTATGTATTTACAAAAAAAGTATATAAGTATTAGTATCAGTTGTCTGGTTGTCATAGGCTCCGCCTAGTTTGGGATCGGAAAACCGTGTGTGGATTGTCCCAAGATATTATTATTATTTTTTGTTTTATTATATTTTCTCGGGATTTTACACCCGGGCTTATAAATGGCTTGTGTGGGGAGGAATCGAACAGCTAGAGGCCTGTTAGAAGGAATTAATGACATGGAACACACCAGTCTGTATCAACTGTTGGAAATAAGATATAAACAGCAGTTTAATTTTTTAGTTTGGCAGGTGTAGGCACTATTATGAGTATGTGGATTTATAGATTTTCTTCGAGTGAGCATTTGGTGGGCTGAACACTGGGATATTGCAAAAGGCCGGGGTCACTTGCCATAATTAGTATACTAATTATATTTTGGGAAGCGGTGACTTGCCACTCACTAGATGGGCTATCCATGTGAGTGGCTCAGGGGTGTCGAGAGGTGTGCTGCGCTTTCTCTGTAGTTACTCGCGCGTTATGCCCTTTAACACTTCCACCCCTGGAGCATATAGCTCTAACAGCTCCTCTCTGGCAAGACAAAACTGAGAGTCCTGCGAAACACAGGAGTAATTGCTGACTGGTGAGGACCGGAGGCCAGCCAAACACAGTTGGGGTATGATATATTGAACCCTACGAATTGTCTCTGGCTGGCAACCAGTCAGTCATTACTCCTGTGTTCATACAATTGTATTTATTTATTTTTGACAGGCCCGTTGGTCTAGTGGTTTACCCTGTCCCGCCTGTCCGCTAACAGATGGGTCGTGGGTTCAATTCCCACCAAGTGTCTGGGTGTTATTTATCTATTTAAGTATGTATTTACAAAAAAAAATGTATATAAGTATTAGTATCAGCTGTCTGGTTTCCATAGTACAGGCTCTGTCTAGTTTGGGATCAGATGACCGTGTGTGAATTGTCCCAGGATATTATTATTATTATTATACATACCTATATTTATAACAATTTCCAACCATTGTTCTATTACCTCGTTTAGTAAATCGTTCACCTGAATTATATAACCTGAATAAAATTACAGACCAGATTCTTGTTTAATTAAGCAATCTGCTTTGTGCTCGTATCTCACGTACCTAATAGTTTTATTCTTGAAACATTTTAACGAAACGAGTTTCTTTAATTCACTCGTGTTAATTAATTCTTACTTTTCTAATGAAAAAAAGTAACTAGTATTAACTAGTAGGTATTTTTATACAGTATCCTCACTTGGTTCACTTAGATAATTTTTTTTCTATCATAAAATTAACATCTATTAAAATATTCTAATATTTTTTTAGAAGGCAAATAATAACCTAGCCGCAAAAATGTAAAGCACCGTCTGTTTGTTCATCCCTTTTTATTGTGACCATGCTGTTGCTATTCAGATTAAGTAATTTAAATATTTGACTTTTTTATGTGAGATTTCTTGTAGAAAACATTTCGTTCAGTAAAGAAGCTCTCTCAAAAAAAGTTGTAAAGACTTTTAAAACTATGCCTTTTTACTTTTTGGCCCAAATGCCCCAGGAAGAGTTATTTATATTTTTCGAGAGTATGTATGGTATTGTATGTATGTATTGTATGTATGTCTATTTATTTGACACGGCCTACAGCCTAAATGGCTTGATGGACTGCTAGTTATAATATGTTGTCGGATTCGTCTCAGTTGTGGGAGTGATATCAGCTATATATATATATATATATAAAAAAATGGCGGCTGTTAGCTGCCATTTTGTATTTTTTTTAATACCCAGAAAATCAATATGGGTACCAAATGAAAGGTCTTAACGAGGCGAGTTGAAATATATACACATGTGTGTGTATATATGTTCTATGGATGTGTAATGTAATTTAATTCCATTTTTAACCGACTTCAAAAAAGGAGGAGGTTCTCAATTCGTCTGTATATATATATATATTTTTTTTTATGTATGTTCGCGCATAACTGTCAATTATGAACCGATTTGAAAAAATCTTTCTTCCATCCATTCTTCAATCCATTGATTGGGTCCCATAAAAAAATTATTGCTTAGTAATAATTAGTTCCTGAAAAAACAAGAATGGTGACTTCGCAGGAAAGCTGCAGGAAAGCCTATATAGATGACTTTATGTCGCTTTTTAAAGACAAAAATGGTCATAACTCTGGCAAATATTTATCAATTTCAATGATTCTTTTTTATTCGAAAGAAGAAACCACTGTAATAAATCTGTATGAAATTTATCACAACCGGAAAAGAACTTCTTGGAGGACCATGAACGATGTGGAGGAATTTATCTGGTAAAAACCATAAAACTGATGTTCTCCATTACATTGCTCTGACAATTATGAACCGATTTCGATGATTCTTTTTTTTTCGAGAGGGTAAACTACTATGATGATTCAATGCAAATTTCATTACGACCGGATATTTTTTTCTGAAGAAACATGAATTATGTAAAACTATGTAGACGATAATGTGATCATAACCCACCTAGATCATTTTACGGTCTTCTATGGTTCAATCTTTATATATGAAAATATCACTAAAAAGTATAAAATAAAATCTTTTTAAAAAAAATTGAACCGTCTTCAATACACTGAAAAGTATAAAATAATTTAAATATTATTGAAGTTGGTGCCAAATATACACAGCCGGTAAGCTAACACCAACTTTAATAATATTTAAATTATTTTATACTTTTCAGTGTATTGAAGTCGGTTCAATTTTTTTTTAAAGGTTTTATTTATTTCGCAGTCGGGCTTTTTGTTCTTTTATAATTTTTACTTGTTGCATATCCAGACAAGATGTACTTAAATGGAATGCTAATTGTAAAAAAGAGATCAATAAATAATGCCTGGACGCGTAATTATACCTCAAATAATTAAATTTTGGAATTAGTCATAGGGAATTACTGCCAAAAAAGGGTTCTAACCAAACCATTCCAAGCCGTGCTTGTTTTTTGTTGGGATCTTCAAGTGCTCAATCAAATATATGTATATATACACAGACGAATTGAGAACCTCCTCCTTTTTTGAAGTCGGTTAAAAATGATCCGTTTTTCAAAATCTGATCACAAAATTATAAAGTCCATTTTAATGCATGTCGTCTGTGACCGACTATCGATGTCATTTGGTTGTAAAATTATTCCAACTAATCTAATCAGAATTGTTATTTGTTCGGTCAAAATATATTTTGACTCGAACGCTTTTTACGCGACCGCGCCAACGGGACAATTTCTACATATTTATAAGTCTCAAGAACTTTAAATGTGCTCTTGATTTTAATGAAACAAATGTGCTAAATCTGGGATCTATTCGCATTGTCCTAGGACTCAAAAATAACTTGCCACACTTCGCTTCCTTCAGCTTCAGCACAGTTTCGCTTCCTCATCCCTCATGCGCACGGCCAAGCTTTCTCTCCCAGACATCGTTATTTTTTCCAGAAAAATATAACTTACTAATGTACTAATAGAAAAAACCAGTTAAGTGTCTGTCAGTCGTAAACGCGCACTGCCGGGTTCCTTACCTTTTTTGGATCTATTGAAATTATTTTACTATTCATCCAATTGGCAAAAAAAATAAACCCCAAAGTTAAGTTTGTCGAGGTTTTATCAGGATCACTAGAAAACTGTACATAAACAAAGTAACATAAACCAAAATAAAATTCTGCTTTAAAATGTGCATAAGAAGCCCTTTTATATGATACCCCACTTGGTATAGTAGTTTCACTTTGAAATTTTTATGACCTATTTCGACCGCATTAAAAAAATAAGTAAGAAATTTTTATTTTTATTTGCGATGACGTTGGGAAAGTAAGATCAAAAACTATTCTAAGTTTCGAATCGATAGCAGCAGTGGTTCCTGTAATATATATAGGTGTGACAAACAGAGACGAAGTCTCACCATAATTTCAGATATTTCCCTCCACAAAGTTCAGAGATAAGGAGAGGAGGGGAGCCAGCGTTTACATGACATCTGAGCATGGAAACATACTCTGTTCAAAGGCCAATAAACGGTCACCCATCTTAAGGGTTCCTTTTTACCTTTTACATACCTATGGAACCCTAAAAATGTTAAAATTCTGATTGCATTAGTTTCCACTTGCTACGTTTTTATTTAGTGAAGGCTTGCTGACCCGTCATTTGGTAAATATGATAGTAATCTTTGTTTGGATGTACTAGTTGGCCAAATACATATTTGTACAATACGTTGGCGTGAGCACGCCACCATGCGTGACTATTTACGATCATCCTTGTGGCTATTACAATACTTTTTATGTCCCAAAAAAAGTAGTTGGAAGGAGGAAGATGAAGTCATGTTGGTATATCTATTTGCGCAAACATGAATAGGTAGTCCCGAAAAAACTCAATACTTGTTTTAACTTTCTTGTTAATAAAATACAGCATAGATTTTTTCATATACAGGGTGTAAGGGACATCGTACCGAAAACCGATACCAGGGATCCAGTACATGATTCTGAACACTCTAGTGTTGAAGTTTTTCATCGGCTTTTTCATGAATTTCCAAAAAAAAAACCACTTTTTTAAAATAAAATTAGTATAATATCATACCATAAGGCCCAATTCACACCAGAAGAGCGGCGGACGGAAGCGGCCAGAAGCGGCGCGAAGCGGCCGGCAGCGGCGCGGCGCGGCCGGCAGAGCAGGCGCAAGAGGCCGCGCCCGGCCGCTCGCAGCCGCCTCGCGCCGCTCGCAGCCGCCTCGCGCCGCTACCGGCCACCGCTGGCTCAGTCTAGTTTGTAGATTCGTTCGACACACTGTGTGTTTTTTTTTGTTTTGGAGTAAATAAACTAAAAGTAAAAAACTTTTTAAAATGGAATTGGTTATCATAGCACTTCTTTCTGAACAAGAAGAAGAAGAAGAAAGAAAAAGAAAGCAAAGCAGAAATTTATTTCATTTTATTCATACAATTCATTAATTTAGTTAAGTTATATAATAAATTCAGTTGTTATCTTAACTAAGCTTATCATTTCCAAAACTTTAATATCGTACGGTTTACCAAGAAATCATACACTACTATTATAATTTTTCAAAAATCCTATGGAAGGGAACCTCGCTTTTCCGTCCACTGTGCGGCGCGAGTCCCCGTAGCCGCACGGATGCCCGCGCAGTCGCGCGGCGGCTCGAGCAGTCGCGCGGCCGCTCGCGAAGTCGCGCGGATGCCCGCGCAGCCGCGCGGACGCTCGCGCAGCCGCGAGCGGCCGCTTTGATGAGTCGCGCGGCCGCCCGCGACTGCTCGCGCAGGCGCGGGCAGCCGCGCGGCTTCTTTGAGCTTTTCAAGCGATACTGGTATTTTACGTATTGTAGATAAAGTCTAAAATTCTATCACAGTGAAAGTGCGCGCCGCGCCGCTTCCGTTCGCCGCTCTTCTGGTGTGAATTGGGCCTAATATCATATCATATATTGGTATAATAATAAAGCATAATTTTAATTTAAAAACAATTAATTACTTATTTGTGGAAAATTTATTTAATTATTTATTAGAACTAATTAGATTTTAGAAAGTGACTTAATTAGAATTAAAATTAATTGGGGTTTGTGAGTGCGACAGTTAATGACGAATCAAGTTAGACATTTGCCTGATGGTAAGCGACACACGTGCCTATAGACAGCTACACTGCACTGCTTTTGTGGGTGAGTGATTGAGTGAGTGAGTGGGTGAGTGGGGGAGTGGGGGAGTGGGGGAGTGGGGAGTGGGTGAGTGGGGGAGTGGGTGAGTGGGGGGAGTGGGTGAGTGGGGGAGTGGGTGAGTGGGGGAGTGGGTGAGTGGGTGGGTGAATGATTGATTGACCGGTGTCGTACAGTGTCGTACAGTACAGAGCGAGAGTGAAGGTTCACTTCTTCCGCGTGGAGGGACTCCACGCACGCACATTTTTTGTTCTTGACTTCAATCCCGCATGATGGAAAGCGGCAATATAATCGATGATGGTAATGCACGCATGCTTATTAAAAGCCTATTCACCGCCGTTCAGCCATGTAGACTTTAAACACGGATGGGAAAACCGACGCAGGCAAACTATTTCAGTCCTTGACAGTACGTATTATAAATGTTTAGTCCGGGCTGATGGGACTTTCGCAACGTAAGGGCGCGTAGTTTTAGTGGTCGGGTGACGTGCACTTAGTCTTTCAAGGATAGAAAGGGAATGGCGGAATCAATTCATGTAATTCCTGCGCACACTCTCCAAAATGCATATAGGTAGGTATACCATCGATCAGAGTCGCTGGGCGTTCAGGCTGTGGGCCCTAGGACGTCCATTAAGTACGATGGCGACTCCGAGAAGGAAGGCGGCGGAGTTGCGACCCCCGTCCCGGTTCAAAGGCAAGGCACTGAGGGGCTCCTGGTGAAGATCCCACCGGAGAGCACGGGATCCCCTCTTGCCAATGCAACAGCCTCGTGAGTTTTAGTGTGTAGTCAAAATCAAAAGTAAAAAATAATTTATTTCAAATAGGCTTAACGCTAGCACTTTTGAAAAGTGAATTTAAAAAAAAAAAAAGCTTCCACCGTTTCACAATGCGGCCTCAACTGAGAAGATCCGGCAAGAAACTCAGCGGGGTTGTCATTTTTTCACTTTTTTTTATAACAGTGTATCATGCTATAATTAAATCAGCGACAGTGTCTTGCCATTGAAAATATCAAATAAGAGAGAAAACAAAAAAACGACGAAAATGTATCAAACTAGGCGGCCGGCGGGATAGTAGTCGGGCCAGTCCGCCCAAGCAGCTCCCGCGCACGAGTTGACTCGAGCAGCAGCCATCGGTAAGAATCCCACATACCCCGGTTGAGCCCCACAGCTCCCGATGACCTTTTGAAGCTTTCAACCGCGAATAAAAATGTATACCTACCATCGATCGAACAAACATCCTACAAGTCTCAACACTAATATAAAAATAACCGTATTTTATCGAAACAGGAGCCCTATAACACGTCGCCACCTTCGTAGCCAAATTATTCATGATTGGGTATGCGAACTAACTCGCGTGGCGACCGTTAGGCGACTTGCTATTCATCAATACGAATAAATTTTCTGCGTTGTTGGTGACGAAACCACAGCGCCGCCCTAGTGGGTTACGGCTTACTTATAGTAAGTATTTGTTTACTATTAATACTATATAATCTTACATTCAGAGCCAGTATTTTGATAAATATCCAATGAAAGTCTAATATATATATTTATTGAAACTAAATATTTACAGTTTATTTACAAACATGTGCGCTTAAACTAGGTAAAAAACCCTTCCTCGAAGTTGTCGCCGCACTGGGAGGGAAGGGTACCTAAAAGACTGGCGGCATTACCCCTTTGTATGGCCAAGCTTATACGTTGGCTGAAAAAGCTACCAGCCCGGCGGTCTCCTGAGACTTCGATAAGTTTGGATGAAATTTCTTTCAGTGCGTCTCATGAGACCAAGGCCCCATGGTCTCCACCGCAAAGGGCGCAAATATATAGCTCGAACCTAGAGCTGCATACTTGCGTCGCTTTTCATCACTAGCGGCCGCCGCAGCCTCTCCAGCCGCCCTGCAAGTTGCCGGGGTGTGGGACGCAGCAAGTGTGTCGACACATGTCTCATCCCACACCAACGGCTTTCCATGTTGCCATGGTATTAAAGTGACACCACCAGGCTTCTTGCCGTCATCTCGTGTAATACCGACTGTAAGTCTAATTATATTTTCTATATCAGGCGCAGGTATTCACTGACGTGACCCTCATTATTATAATGTGAATTAATGGATTCTGTCGAAATATAAAAACTTTCATCATGAACGTAGCCATAAAGAACGTTGTTTAATTATTTTTTAATCTGAATAACGACTTGGCGGCTGACAGACATCCAATCCAAATTATTATAATGAGTTTTATGTTCATTATGGAATCACGCGAATATTCGGGTATGTAATAACGGTATTCAAAACAACGGTATTTAACTGCTATCTTATTTATTTATAAATTAGAAAATAATATATTTTAAAAATATATTAGCATTGTTTAAAAGTAAGTAAATAGTTGTAGGCAAGCATTCTGTGTAGAAATTTTATATTAGGAGAATATAAAAAGTACAGATTTTTATAATTATTGTATTTTGTTGCATCTAGATTTACAAAACGCGTTACAAATCGAGAAATCGCGAATCTACTTGCAATACCTACTTTTGAAGTGAAATCCTGTCAAGAATAGTCATAATCATAATCATTTATTTGTAAAGTTATTTTACACGCCAGTTCATTTAAGTCGATACAGTCAATCCAAATCACAAATTACATATTAATTTCATAAGAAAAACATTAATTTGCAATACTACGATAATAGTTTTACGATTATCACCGTAAGCAAGTGGCATAAATCATCTAAATTTTTACAGGAACGTGCATAGTACGGCCGGATACGCGACGCTCTACTGGCTCCTGCACAAACGGACTGTTATTAATTTCGCCCGTTATGCATATAGATAAAATCTGTCACTTTTTTGAGTGCCGAATAGCCAAAATGAGTAATGAACGCTCACAATATTTCAGTATCGCGTCACGGAGAGTAAAGGCTAGACCGCACTAAACGACACTTCACGGCAGCGGCGTGACGCGACACTTAGCGACAAAATATTCTTTGTAAGAAATTGTATGAGGTATAACGCACTACGCAGCAGCGTAACTACGCGCCGCGACACTGCGCGATAAAGTTGACCAACTCATCAAATCTGACGCGCCATGTCGCGTTGTGTAGTTCCGCTGCCGTTAGAGCGGTATAGCAAGCGACGCGACACTTCACTTTTTTCAAGTTGGAACGTGTTTGGTATGTAGTAAGACAAGTTGTGTTTAAAATGACTTTCGATTAAGAGAAGTTAGTTATATTAGTCAGTTAGTATCCTGAGATATATGACCAGCAAAATGAAAATTATATGAATTCTCTAAGGAAAAACAACATTTGAAGGGAAATTGGCGAGGAAATGAGAGCATCGAGTGAGTAAACATACATCTTTCTGAGTAGGTACAAGATAGTGGGTAGGTACAACATTCAAATCAGTTTCTTCCATCTTCCTCAGTAATTGTCGAACGACTGACAGACAAAATTTGCTGCAAACTGTCGCGGCACTGCAGTTCAAGTGCGGTATACCTAATAGTGTCGCTATGTGTCGCGTCGCGCTGCTGCCGTGAAGTGTAGTTTAGTGCGGTCTAGCCTTTACTGTCGTAATATTTGACGCAATATATCAGATTCAGGACAATATTGATTATTGATTGACGGGCCCGTTGGTCTAGTGGTTAGACACCCTGGCTGCTACCCGATGGGTCGTGGGTTCGATTCCCACCAAGTGTCTGGGTGTTGTTTATCTACTTAATTATGTATTTACAAGAAAAATGTATATAAGTATTAGTTGTCTGGTTTCCATAGTACAGGCGGCTCTGCCTAGTTTGGGATCGGATGAGCGTGTGTGGATTGTCCCAAGATATTATTATTTTATTTTATTTTCAAGGGCTTTTAAACCCGGACGTTTAAAAGGCTTGCGTGGGGACGAATCCAACACGTTGAGGCCTGTTAGGAGAAATTAATGAATTGGAACACGCCTGCCAAAATCAACTGTTGGAAATAAGATATAACAGCAGTTGACTCTGGCAGGTGTTGGGACTATTGTAAGTATGTGGAAAGATTACTAGTTTTTTTTGTGTGAGCATTTGGTGGACTGATCACTAGGCTATTGCAAAAGGCTGGGGTCACTTGCTATTATTATTGAAATGGTAGTAGGTCTCTAGTGCAAGGGATCCTTCAGATAAGTACCACCGTAGAATAGAATACTCTTTATTTTCACACCAAAGTAAAACATGTAGAAAACTTAGAAAATAACTTAAATAAGGTACAGATGGCGGTCTTAACGCTAATAGCGATCTCTTCCAGACAACCAAAACCAAACCATAGTGTCAAATACTCTGACAACGCAGGTTACTAAACACAATTCCCATAACTAGCGGCCAGAAGGAAAGCAACTCTATGTCCCATCGTGACATAATACGCTTATAACATGACTTGTCGTTTTGGAAAACCAAACCTCATGCCAAGTTGCGTGTCATCATCATCAGCCGGAAGACGTCCACTGCTGAACATAGGCCTCCCACTTCCATACGTCACAATGAACGACAATTGGCTATTTCCATCCACCGGATGCCTGCAGCGCGCACAATGTCGTCTGTCCACCTAGTGGGAGGCCTGCCTACGCTGCGTCTTCCGGTTCGTGGTCGCCACTCGAGAACCTTTCTTCCCCAACGAGCGATGTGGCCTGCACATTGTTACTTCAACTTGCAGATTCTGAGAGCTATGTCAGTGATCTTAGTTCTTCGGCGAATCTCCACATTTCGGATGTCGCGCAAAGAAACTCCGAGCATAGCTCTCTGGATGGTTCGTTGGGTGACTCTGAGCTTCTCTAAAAGGTGGCAGTTAGGGACCACGTCTCAGTACCATATGTCATCACTGGCAACACACAGTGTTTAAAAACCTTCGTCTTCAGGCTCTGCGATATCACGTAGTTTCCCAAACGCTGCCCATCCGAGTATGTTCCGTGTATGAGGTAGGAATATCTTTATCAATTCCCAATTTTACACCTTCAAATAATCTTTCCGTTAAAACAAAGCTTACATTGTGACATTGCTTTCTTTGAACAATGTTTCACTAGAGTCAGCTTTCACTACTGTCAGGTACTTAACTTTTTGTGCTCAACGTATACTTGCACACACCACACACCCTTATATCGTTAAACCTATTCGTTCCACACGTGCCTCACATAAAAATCCTACTTTTAGCTTATATTTTATTTCGTTTTTACCTTGCATTTTTTTTCTTCCACGTATTTAATATCAGCCGTAGCGTGATTTCAGTTATATTCAGAATATTTCATAAAGTGAGGTGTGCTCGACTACTCATATTTTATCAAACAAGCGAACACGAATGTCATGTTTACTTAATCGAAAGAAATAAGAGTAGGTATATAAAAAAATTAACTGTTTATTTCGAAAAAAAAAACAACACAACTTACATCTTTCTTAACTAAATCTAATCTTAATTTAAATAAAAGATTATACAGTTAAGGAGTTAGAGGTACAGGCTAAGTCTGAGAATTTTTATTTAAGAGGTGTCGCTAAAGTATACTTTTAATTTGGCCTTCTATTTTGCTAACAATCTTATCAAGTACAGATTTAGGCAATCTATTAAGTATTTTAGGCAGAAAACATTTCAAAAAAGTTGGAAGATACTGTAGGTTACGTAAAATCATGGGTAGCTTAGTCTTATTTAATTTCATGTTATAACTGTACTGAGTTACAATTGCCAAATCAAATACTCAAAGAACTTTACAATAATGAAACATGTTATGAGAGTTATAGTTAGGTATATCAAAGTGTCACCGGAACTGGATCTGTGTCAAGTGCCCCTTATCATCATTAACCATTAAGTCAGAACGTAGCTAACTACCGTACTTGCAAAATAAATAAATAATAATAATACAACATAATATAATAATATATTAATAAATAATAATAATTTATGTCCCACTGCTGGGCACGGGCCTCCCTTCAAGTGAAGGGGCTTAGGCCATAGTCCACCACGCTGGCCAAGTGCGGGTTGGCGGACTTCACACGTCATTCGAAAGCTAGTTAGGCTTTCTCAGACATGCAGGTTTCCTCACGATGTTTTCCTTCACCGAAAGCTAGTAACAATCGCACAAAGACGATTCGCACATGATTAAAGAAATCAGAGGTGCGAGCCGGGGATCGAACCTGCGCACCTCGTTTCCAAGGCAAGCGCTCGCCCACTGAGCTGTTACACCTTCAGTACTTGCAAATATTAATTAAATTAATTTAAAATGAATTATCATGAATGTAACTAGAAGACGGGCAGCAGCGTCTTTCTATTGGATTACCTACCACCTATACTGCGATCCCCAAGCCGCCTGCCAAGCGTGGGGATTATGGCAACCCCTCCCTTCTAAGGGGGAGGCCTTTGTTCAGCAGTGGACGTCTCGATCGGATGCTGATGACTCTGATGGTGAATTGAAACGTAGATTATCTTGCACTTAATTATCGAGAAATAAGCATAAAAGGCTTCGAAAGCCGAAATGATTAGACTTAAAATAACCCTTAATAACCTTAAAATTAAAGCTAACATTTGCAAGTGCGGACGTAACTACTAGATTCCTATATTAAAAACAAAAAAATATACGTTTTTACCTTAATGTAGTAGTAATATTGACTACAATTTATAATCCCGTAAGTTGTATGTACGAAGTTCGCTCGAGATACGTTAGCGGACCGCAAACCGCAGCGCGTAATGTTTGTGTTCCTCTAATTAAGTAATGAGTTTGTTCCTATGCGGTAACTGATAATATTTAAGTTTGTGATGAATATGGGCCTAGTATAGTGTACAACCATAGTGACTTAAGTCTAGCTTAATTATATGTAATAACTACAGTTTTCGAGAATAATTATATTCGATTAGCCAGCGGCTTTGATCGCGCGGTATTATAAATTCATGAAAATTAAAACTCAACATCAGTAAAAATTTTATATTTCTACGCAACACATTGGACATAAAGACGTGGTATAAAGATAGAAAAAAATCCAAAAAACTGTTGTTTGTTATGACTCTTAATTAAAGTCCAACTATGAATGCCAATTAGGTACCAAGTAGTTGTCACAACTTTGGAAAAGTCTGTGGACGTATAATAGGACGTATAATAGAACGAGAAAGGTTGAACGAGAGGGATAGAGAAAGGTTGGAAGCATTTGAGATGTCCTGATGGAGAAGAATGGAGGGAATAAGTTAGACAGAAAGGAAGACGAATGAGGAAGTTTAGAAATTGATTAATGAAGAAAAAGAAATTTTAAAATCTATTGAAAATAGGAGAGAAAAGATTAGTGGCCACTTGATACGACACGCCGCCTTCTTTAAAACGATAGTGGAAGGTAAAATATAAGGGAAAAGGGGAAAAGGAAGCAGGTAGTAGGAGGTCAAAATAAAGGCATATAATAGATCGGATTGGAAATTGCTTCAAAGATAAGAGCACAGCTCTTAAATTGGAGAGAGAGAGAGACTATAGGACAACTTGATAGAACGAATCACTCGTAAATTATACACACATCAAAAGTGTCTAGGGATCAAGCATTTTTGGGCAAAAAAATGGGCAGAAGAACAATGGCGTTTCGTGTGCTTTTCTGATGAGTCTCGTTTTGGTATGAGACCGGATACAAGACGTATACGACACTGGAGAACCCCTGGACGCCAACAGCGATTAAAATCCTGCCAGGAAGTCCATCCTTATAGTGGTGGAACCATCATGGTATGGGCGGGTATTTGGATCGGCGGAAGAACTGAGTTGATTTGGATCAGAGGCAACCTCAACGCTCAAATTTATGCTGAGACGATTGTATCAGACGTCATCGTTCCTCTACAAGTGCAAATCGGTCCCTTATTTCAGTTAATGCATGATAATGCACGACCGCACACCGCAAGAGTTGTAAGACAGACTCTCGCCGCAGCTAACATCAATGTCCTGCCCTGGCCTGCTCAGTCGCCAGACTTGAACCCGATTGAGCATGCATGGGATATGCTACAGAGAAGAGCTCTGCCGAATATGGAGGGTATCCAGTCGCAAGAAGACCTTTTTTTGTTGTTGCAACGAACATGGGCGGCCATTCCACAGCGTGATTTGGATGAACTCATTTTGAGTATGCCAAACCGATGTTCTTGTGTTGTTAGTGTTCGCGGTAGAAACACGGATTATTAATTGTTTAAGTTACCCAATAAAATTTTAAAGAAAACTGTTATTTCAGTCTTTTTTTCGAACTTTTGTGTTAGTGGTTCAAATGTCAAAAATCCCTTTATTAGGAAAATGGCAAATTTCTTTATTAATGCAAAGGTGACTTGGTTTATCGTTACTGTGACAAACGAAAACACTTTATTTGATGAATCCTTAAAGAAAATTTTAATTAATATCAATCAGGAGAAAAGTTATTGCAATAAAAAATAAGTTTTAAAAACTAAAACCTGACTACGGATAAAATCGCAGTCTAAAAAGTAGAAAACAAGAAAATATTTCTTGTCAGATATACTTATCTACCAACGCCTTAAGCAATTAATTATCGTCTAGTAAGTAGATAATTTGTATATTTCAATTTAACGTATTATAAGTATAATTACTATAGATTGTAGCCGTAGTCGCATGCCACTGATGCCTGATGATCCGTCGTGGCGTTGTCGTTTATACATAAGTCGGCGATCTGTCCCCCTAGACAATGCAACATTCTACAAGCGCTATCGCTAATAGAAAGTTTAAAATTGTATGAGAATGACATAAGTCATCGAAAAATCATGTGACATATTGTAGGGAATTGAGACCATTAGCGAATGAAGAAATAGATTCGCTATGAAGCGATTGCATCTTGTCTAGGCCCTCTGGTCAGCTGCTAGTCGTCGAAGTCCATCCTGAATTTTGTGTTCCCAACGCGACAATATAACATTGGCCATATTCGACATTAGCAAGGTGGCATGCGACTACGGCTACAATCTATAGTAATTATACTTATAATACGTTAAATTGAAATATACAAATTATCTACTTACTAGACGATAATTAATTGCTTAAGGCGTTGGTAGATAAGTATATCTGACAAGAAATATTTTCTTGTTTTCTACTTTTTAGACTGCGATTTTATCCGTAGTCAGGTTTTAGTTTTTAAAACTTATTTTTTATTTTATTTATTTTGGGGCTTTATAATTCGTTACAAATCACGTAGAATTATTAGAATTAAGTTAGTATCGCTATAATAATTACTTAGTTTTACTAAATATATTTCGTAAACACGTAATTGTTTTTTTTTTCGGCATCTGCGTGTGAAAATTCAAGGCTCTAGTACCAATCGTTCATGAATTATAACGCTTTTTTATAATACATGAAACCTCCTATTTGGACCCCTTAGGATACGAATTTTGACATTTCCGTTCTTAGTGTGCGTTTACGTATTGTGAAGAATACACCTCCCTAATTTCAAGTCTCTAGAGCCAGCAGTTTAGGCTGTGCGTTGTCTGTCAGTCAGTCAATCAGTCAGGACATCTCCTTTTATATATATTGATGATTACAATAACTTTAATACGTACAAAAAAGGTATGGAACCCTCGATGCGCGAGTCAGACTCGCACTAGACTGATTTTTTTTTTGGTTTGATTCGGTACCTAGCTCCGAATTAAAGTATCTTACCTACTAAAACGCCCAGTACTCAATGGCCATCTAGGGCCCACAACCCAAACGTCCAACCGACAACTCCGAAGAATGCCCGTTATTTGTCCGGGCTTATGGCTGAGGAGCGAGGCGGCAGCTTTTTTTTTTTAGTCGGTATATTGACGCGGGTGCGCACGGTGCAGGATACGTGCGTTTTCGAACACTCTCGACAGCCACTTATTGAATTGAAACCTTGCGTGCACTTAGAAGCCACACTCGAGCTAACGCAGCAGTTAGCAAAATAGTTTAACTAAACAATATAATCTTTTCCCATCACTTTTAAAATCATATCAAATTCAAATTTTAAACATCGATGTCGTATTTTAGTTTTAAAACCCATAGAAAAAGAAGAAGAAGAAACATTTATTAGCTCACTGACTTAATTACAAAGAAGGACTTAGTTACTAACAATTTTATAATATATTAATAGTCGTGGCTAAAAGGTCGCAAGCTCAGCATTATGTCAGGGGGCAAACACAATATATAACTCATACTATGGTATACCTCATACCTACCGCTTATGTCATAAAAACACGGTTTTCAATTACCTTTTAAAAGACACCACACGCAAGATTTTTAAAAATTTCGAGAAATGCATAAACACGTAATTATTCATTATCTTTGAGGAGTCTGCGTGTAAAAATATAAGGCGTTCACGAATTATAACGCTTTTTTATATAAAACATAAAACCCCCTATGTGGACCCCATAGGATACTAATTTTGAAAATTCCGTTTTTAGTGTGCGTTTTCGTATCCCAAATTTCAAGTCTCTAGGCTAACGGTTTGGGCTGTGGGTTGTCTGTCAATCAGTCACTCAGTCAGGACTTATTCTTTTATATATATTGATTAAAATAACTTTAATACGCACAAAGAAGGTATGGACCCCTCGATGCGTGAGTCAGACTCGCAATTGACCGGATTTTTTTTTGTTTGATTCGGTACCTAGCTCCGAACGGGAGTATCTTACCTACTAAAACGCCCCGTACTCAATGGACATCTAGGGCCCACAATCCTAACGTCCAACCGACAACTCCGAAGGTTGCCCGTTATTTGTCCGGGATTATGGCTGAGGAGCGAGGCGGCAGCTTTTTTTTTTTTAGGTGGCAGATTGTCGCGGCTGCGCGCAATTGCGAACACTCTCGGCAGTCTCTTATTGAATTGAAATCAATAACATTAATACGCGCAAAGAAGGTATGGAACCCTCGATTCGCGAGTCAGACTCTCACTTGACCGGTTTTTTTTTTGGTTTGATTCGGTACCTAGCTCCAAAGCGGAGTATCTTACGTACTAAAACGCCCCGTACTCAATGGACATCTAGGGCTCACAACCCAAACGTCCAACCGACAACTCCGAAGGTTGCCCGTTATTTGTCCGGGCGTATGGCTGAGGAGCGTGGCGGCAGCTTGTTTTTTTTTAAGTGTCAGCATGACGCGGGAGCGCGCATTTGCGGACACTCTCGGCAGCCTCTTATTGAATTGTAACCTTGCGTGTACTTAGCAGCAGTTAGCAAAATAGTTTAACTAAACAATATGATTTTTCCCATCACTTTTGAAATCATATCAGATTCAAATTTTAAACATCGATGTCGTATTTTAGTTTTAAAACCCATGATATAACTCATGCCTACTGCTTATATCATCAAAAAAACGGTTTCCAATTACCTTTTAAAAGACACCACACGCGAGATTTTTAACTTAGGGGTCCTATTTTGACCTTAAAACCATCATAATTTCTTAAACCTGACTTCGTCCTAATCCTGTCTATAATATTATATCGGAAAACAGTGAAATGTGTTAAGAAATTGTAAAATATTTATTTTACACAAAAATTTAGGTCCTGTGACTTATACTTAGAAAATTTCGAGAAATGCAAAAACACGTTATTGTTTATTTGCTTTGAGGCATCTGTGTGTGAAAATTCAAGGCTCTAGTACCAACCGTTCATGAATTATAACGCTTTTTTATAAAACTTAAAACCCCCTATTTTGACCCCTTAGGATGCGAATTTTGAAAATTCCGTTCTTAGTGTGCGTTTACGTATTGTGAAGAATACACCTCCCTAATTTCAAGTCTCTAGAGCCAGCAGTTTAGGCTGTGCGTTGTCTGTCAGTCAGTCAATAAGTCAATCAATCAGGACATCTCCTTTTATATATATTGATGATGATGATTATTTACTTTACACGATCATGCTTGGGCAACAGAAATACACATGTGTACCTAATTTCAACTTAATCACAAAATATTTTTGTTTTACTTCAGAAGTTTTTGTCCTGTAGATGGCGCCACATTGAATTTAATGTAATATTATATAGCCTATAACCAGCGGGCAATCAAGGCGCTTCTAACGACACCCTTGTTGTCACATTATGTTTAGTAGATTAGAAGATATTCGGGAACAGATGAACATACATACATACATACATACATACATATATACATACATACATACATTCTTGTTAAAATCATAACCCTCCCTCCGTTCCGTAGTCGGGTAAAAATATATGTTGATCCCTAGACACTTTTGATGTGTGTACATTATGTATGTACGAGTAAAATAATAAGATTAAGTTATTTAAAACAATATTCAAATCCGCCAGACAATTTAATAAATGATTATGCGTATGATGCCTCGATAAAGTATAACAAAAACAATGGATAAGAATCTGAATATAGAATCACGGTTGAAAATAGATCAAATTTTAATCGAATTTATGGTAAAATACATTTTCACATTTAAGCGGTTTATCGTTTTGCAGAAAAAGCCAGTCCTCCGCCTGATCTTTCTCCGGTCCTCTGTCTTAGGTATTCTGAGAGGAGAAAGTGTATACTTGTCTGCATACAATATTTTCTAAAGTGTACGCTTTGCTACGGAGAAATTATATTTAAAAAATTGCACATTTCATTTTATCTTATTTATTTTGTCATCATTAAAACTTGTAACATTGTTTATTTTATGCTACTTAGAAACGTGACAGGGCAGGGCCTTAACGGGCCTTTCCCTGATCCTAAGGGTCACACCTGCCCGTAGACTGTCGTCTGAGATATTTTGAGCCTAGTAATTTTAGAACATAGCTATTTTATGTCAGAATAAATCTGACACTATGTATCCGGACGGTTTCATGAAGATGGAACCACCAACTAAAAAACATTCATTTGTAGTCAAGGAGGGGTAAGACACGTTTTCAAAGCACATAGATATTAATAATAATAATAAAGCCTTTATTTCCCGAACATTTTAACAAATAATAACAGTATAGTATTTATGTACAGTAAATATCGAAACTTATACTACAAAATATCTCTTTTTTCGGTGTGCCTTACGGAAAAGGCCTCCTCCAACTCTTTCCACTGCTTTCTGTCTGCCGCTACTCTTATCCAAAGGGGTCCCGCGGTCATTTTCAGTTCGTCCTCCCACCTTCTTGCTTTGCGACCTCGGCTCCTAGCGTCATCTCTTGGATACCAAACTGTCACCTGCTTACTCAATTTCTCCTTTTAGTAGCGGATGATATGCCCAGTCCACCTCAGACAGGACGTCTGTTAATTTCGTATAGACATCAGGCTGTCTATACTTCTAACTTTGTCTATTAGCTTCAAACCTAGCATGCTCCTTTCCATAGCTCTCTGACATCTTGCTAGTTTGTCCCTATGGCGTTTCGTCAAAGCCCAGATTTCACAGCTATATATATGCAGGGTAGGATGCAGGTATCAAAAGTCTTCTTCTTGGTTGTAATGCCAAGTTCCTTGCTTTTCATGATTTCTTTCAAGGCTCAATATTTTTTCCACCCAGTCGCAATTCTTTTGTCTATTTCTTTGGTCATTGGGCGATATTATCTAGATATACATATTCCTCTACATATTCGAGTTTCTGTTCGTCGATGGTTATGTCTGTGGTTATTGAGTTTGTCATCATTTTAGTCTTGCTCGAGTCTGCTAGGGTCTGTATCATGCATTCCAGTAGTAGTGGGTCCTCTTAGATATTAATGAAGGTATCATTCGGACATCGACCGGTGTGCATATATGGTAAAATCAAGTAATAATCGATAACCAATGGCGACTAGGTGAACCGACGACTTTGTGCGCGTCGCAGTTAACCAAAGTTAGTAGTGGCAGGTAGTGGATGCAAATAACCAATTGTCGTTCATGGTGAAGGCAGGAGGTTCAGCAGTGGACGTCTTCTGGCTGGTGATGTTGATGACTGTCTCCATGTCTAGCATCTTTTATTAGCCATATAGACTTAACCACTCAAGCCCGTGTGGTTCCTAAAAGAACACGCGCATTGTTCCTTTTGGAACCACACGGGTTTGGGGGGGGGGGCGCATACGTTATCTAACAAAATAAATTTTTGTTAATTTATAATTTAATTATAATTTAATAAATTTTGGTCTAGCACTTTTTTTTTGGACTCAATGAAGATATATATCTCTTCTATGACGGCTTCGGCTTCTATCGTATCAGGAAGGGGGGGGGGGGGGTGGTCTATGCTCAGTGGACGTCATCCAGTTTATGATAATTATCTTCTATCATGGGTTAACATTAAAACGCTGGTAAGCCGCTGCACAAAAAAATTACCTAACATACAACATTTTTTTGTTACACGAGCTGAAAACTTTGCACAGTGGCTATATTTATAAACAAAATGTTATTATGTTATGTGTGTGTGTTTTTTTTGGAGTGTAGGAAAACATTTACCCACAGAGCAGAAACGGCTTTAAGAAATTTGCTTCAAATTTACGGGAGAGATTAATTAATGACGGTTCCGGGAAAGGATTCCGGTTTTGGACATCCAATTATCCCGGCCACTATCGAAATGGGGTAGGAATGTTCGCAGTCCCGATAACCAATTGGCAAATTTAAAAAAAAAATCTTATTTACGTTAAAGGATTGCTCGCAAAGATTTATGAATGTGGCTCAAAGTCGACACCGGGCTTTGAATTTGTTTTTTACTTATCATTAGGATTTTGCTTCACCAATCCCTCGTTGATTTTTGCTAACAAACCATTTGTCTTGTTATAATTGTTGGGCTGCAGATTAAATTCGTTAAACTTGAATAATTAAGGACACTGATTAATGAATACGGATATTTGGTTACTTCTATAAATTTTCTGTATCAACTTTAATTGAAACTTAAATTGGTGGAGTTTGTGCAGTGTTTTATATTTATTGCTTGTTGGTGTGGCTGAAACTTTTTGCTAAGGCAAATTCCAGAATAGCTAACTGGTTCTATAATCTGGTTGGATTATAGAATTTGTAGAGTACCTATTTTATTTAGGCGTTTCCCGCACTCGGACTTATACATGCCATCAGGAATGTATTCGGTAAAATGATAGATTTTGACATCATACGTATACCTCAGTCCAAAAAACAAAAGTAATACCAAATCGCCAAAGAATATAACATCATACCAACATTTATACCGTGGCAATTTTGAAACTTTAGATGATTCGCGCTGTATTTTTTTTTATTCAGAGACGTATTAACAAATAATATTAACAAAATGCAGACTTGCATTTCGTACCTATATGTACGGAGTGCAGGCCTTTGAGCACTTGGTCGTAAAATCGCTGTTCGCTTTTGCCATCTGTGTGGCGTGGGCTATGGGCCTTTAGTCATGAGAAATAGCACAATGAAATATTTACTTAAGAATTTGTCGTGAGACTCAAGTTTATGTATATAGGACTAAGGAGGTCTCTTTGAAGCCACGTGCAAATACAGATGTGCAAGATCAAAGACTCTGAAACAGAAACTAGGTGTTATGATTTACGTAGGTAGTCCCTTCAAGTACAAAGGTGAACATCCTTTATGTTTCAGATATTAAAGCAAACAATGTTCTAATGAATACCGAATCTGTCACAATCGTAATCGAATGTCAATAGTGTCTGGATTGACAATTATGTAATGTCAGTTTATTAAACTTATCGAACTTGAACCCTTGTTAGAAATGAGCACATAGGCGATCACATAAAATAAGGCCAAAGCGAATGTCCGCAAGTATCTGACTCGCAATGTTTAGGCCCTGGATTGACATTACACCTGCTTATTCGACGCATTTACTTATTATGTTTATTTTTACCATAATTTGTCCTATTGCCCTTACCGGTAAGGAACAACTACAAAAGTTATTGCTCTCTGCAGAATTCGGACCTGCAACGTTTTGTTTTCAGAGCCCCAGTGAGCTCAAAAGCCTATTATAAATGTATTTCAATTTTGACTGATAGCATTTTAACTAAGTCAGAAACAAAAGTGTCCGCAGACGCTTACAGTTCTACATTTATATATATTTACTTGTTAACCTTTTTTAACTAGTTGGAAGAATTTGGTTTTACAATACCAAAGGTATCTAGTACCTTACTATAGATTTCTCGTTTTAAATTCTTTGAATAAATATTTCTCGGTATAAAGTTGAATTTGACATAAATGAATAGCTTTTGTTTAATATCATTCCTCAAGATCAATAGACGACTTAGTTTAATTATCCCTGTTGTACCGACGGTAACAATTAATTGTTTCAATGCTTTCTTTGATTTTGGTATTAATTATTAGTTACTTCAAATGGTCATTATAAACATTTTTTTGCATGAAAAGTAATGCGATTATAGTTCTAAAAATAACACGTTTAAGTATATATTACTATAATAAAACTCAAAGAGCACTTTGTCTGTACATTGAATATTTTTACAAAATTTCTATGTACTACTACTATACTATCAACATAGCAGCCAAAACAATTTTTTTTTTAATTATTGTCTGTCTGCCTGTCTGTCTGTCTGTCGTTCTGGGTATCCAGGTATCATTAGAAAACCCGTGGATGGATTTTAATAGGACTTTCAGCGATGTGTTGTGTAGTCCAGGCATAAAATTGTATATATAACATCACGCTATGTTTCATAGGGGCTAAGCAGTGGAACATTACTTACGCATATTACCACATAAATTCTATTGTATGTGAATAGGGTAATTAAAAAATGACCAGTTCAATAATAAGACACGTATTATTACGCTATATACAATAGGGACTGAGCAGACATTTAGTTTGCATAAGGTAAGGTATTTCGCCATTTTGAAAAAGTGATCCGTGGTCGAGTGGTTACGGACGCTTCTAAAAAACATCGTAGGTCTCGGGTTCGCATCCCACTCGGGGTTATATTTTAACTTATCTTTTTTTATTAATTATATTTTTTTAAATGTTATATCTAAATAATTTAGTTATTATTTTTTTTTTTGCTTTTCAATTTTACGCAAGGTGGTGGTTTCAATGTATTAAATGGCGTCATAGTGTTAAAAAATATAATGGTTAAATGAAATCTCAAACTAAACCTCTGTAAAATACGTTGATGTGATAGATATCGAAATCATTGATCTTGAAATACAAAAGATAGTAGGTACCTAATAAAAAAAATATTAGAAGTTATTGACCACTTAAAATAACATTCTTCAATCTATAAGACTAAAGCTCCTTCAGAAAGTTTGGAGTGTGGGGCCCTAGATGTCCAACAAGTACGGCAGCTTGCTTGGTGGATGTATAAAGTGTCTACGGCGGCGGGCTTAAAAGTAAGACCAGAAACCCTCACTTTTCTGGTGCAGATCCCACAGGAGCGTCCACGCCTCCTGTCTTATGTGCCGATGCGACAACCGTGGGTAAGAATCCCACATACCCCGGTTGACCCCATAGGTCCCGAGACCTATTGAAGGTGTCCCCCGCGAGAACAAAAAGCAAGTAGATCACGATATGCAGCTTGACACTTATTGTATAGACAGCTTACAAACAAGATCAGGGTTACTTGAACAATAGATTCGGATTACGGATAATTACGGATTACGGATAATTCAAATAGCTGGTGAATAGTTGGAAAAATTAATTTAGGTTTGATATTTCAAAATAGTAATATTTGGTATGTGACATACCTACACATAATCGCAATCGTCGTTGTCATCAGTTGTCATAATAATAATGTTCTCCAAGCCCCTCAGTGCCTATCTGACGTATGGATCATCTTACTTTCTAGACAAAAAGATCCGTCATTGTCCTAACCAGTAAGAAACAATTATACAAAGTTGTTGCTCCCTGCGGGATTGGAACCCGTGACCCCCGGTTTGCAAAGTAAGTGGTGCCCCGCTGACCGTTTAACTAAGATAATGAGCTAGAATTTAACATAGGTAGGAACTCTTTATCCTTATTATCCTTATTATATTGACGGGCCCGTTGGTCTAGTGGTTAGACACCCTGTCCGCTAGCTGATGGGTCGTGGGTTCGATTCCCACCAAGCGTCTGGGTGTTATTTATCTATTTAAGTATGTATTTACAAAAAAAAAGTATATAATTATTAGTAGAAGTAGAAGTTTTATGAAGCAAGTAGCAGAAAAAGTGGATGGAATGTCGTATCAGGAGGTCAAAATGAAAGCATATAATAGATCAGATTGGAAATTGCTTCACCGACAAGAGCCCAGCTCTTAAGTTGGAGACAGAGAAGTATTAGTATCAGTTGTCTGGTTTCCATAGTACAGGCTCTGCCTAGTTTGGGATCAGATGACCGTGTGTGGATTGTCCCAAGATATTATTATTATTATATCCCAAAAAAATTAAGGGTTCCTGCAGGACGGGACATCAATAAGGGTAACGCGCAAAATATATAGGATATTTTGATATAATTTGTGTAAATCGATCGAGTCGGATCGGGTGGTCAGTCGGGGTTGGATCGAGTCGGATTGAGTTCCTTCGGAGTCGCTGGCCGTTAGGGGTGTGGCCCTTACTTAGGATGCCCATTCAGTACGGTTGCGACTCCGAGGTGGGGTGGCGAGGCAGCGGGGTTGTGACCCCCATCCACGTGAGCACGGTGAAAGCTCAAATGATCCAAGGCAAGGCACTGATCCCACTGGTGCAGATCCCACCGGAGAGCTTTGGAGTGGGGACTCATGTGCCGATGCAACAGCCGCGTGGGCTTTAGTGGGTAAGAATCCCACAGACGCTGGTTGACCCCCACAGGTCCCGAGGACCTTTTGAAGGTTTCGGATCGAGTCGGACCGAATCTGATCAAGTTGAATGGAGATGGATCGTGATATATCATGTTTGATTTCATGAGTATAACGCGAAAATTAGCTACCTACTGTCTGCGTGCAAAGCCGCGGGTACAGCTAGTATCTTAATAAATTTCAATGATACCACATAGACTAACTTCAACTGGTTACAATTGGGTTCATTTCGTGTGTTCACTTTGCTAACGATAAATCTTCGTCTTTTTGTAGGTATTTATTATCATTGATTATTTTTTACAAGAAAATAAATTAAAAAGCATGAGTTTTTTTACTCAATATTAAGATTAACAATTGACCGCGATCAAACGCATTCTTGATAACTGGTTTGAATGGCATGTAGGTATATTTTGTTAATATCCAACGCGAATCTCTCACGAGGTCAGCCGTGAGGTTACGGCGTTTGCTGTGTGCTCACTCGACGTGAGGCTACAATGCAGGAAGTTTATGGTTGGCTAAATAATCATTTTTAGCTGAACATTGTATTTAGTACTGACTGACTGGCTGACTGGCTGGCTGGCTGGCTGGTTGGTTTAGAGAAGTTCAGAGTCACACAACGAGCCATGGAGAGAGCTATGCTCGGAGTTTCTTTGCGCGACAGAATCCGAAATGTGGAGATTCGCCGAAGAACCAAGGTCACCGACATAGCTCTCAGAATCTGCAAATTGAAGTGGCAATGGGCAGGCCACATCGCTCGAAGAACCGATAACCGTTGGGGAAGAAAGGTTCTCGAGTGGCGACCACGAACCGGAAGACGCAGCGTAGGCAGGCCTCCCACTAGGTGGACAGACGACATTGTGCGCGTCGCAGGTAACCGGTGGATGCATATAGCCAATTGTCGTTCATTGTGGCATTCTAAGGGGGAGGCCTATGTTCAGCAGTGGACGTCTTCCGGCTGATGATGATGATGATGATGATGACTGGTTAAACGTGGAACATAAATAATATAGGGGGCTCAGTACTCTATTCTCGTCCTTGTAGCCCCCACGGAAAATTGTCACGGTTCTCACGGGGACGGGGGTCGCAACCCCGCCACCGTCCTCCTCGGAGTTGCCGTCGTACACAATGGACGTCCTGGGGCCCGACGTAAGACACCTGTTTTTTCTCGTGGGGTAAGTTTTCAAAAGGTCCCCGGGAGGTGTAGGGCTCGACCGGGGTATGTGGGATTCTTACCCACTAAACGTTCATGGCTGTCACATCGGCACATGAGAGGGGAGACCCCAGGACACTCCGGGGATCTGCAGCAGGGACCCCTCAGTGTCTTGCCTTTGGGCCCAAAATATATTGAAGTCAGTGCTAGCTAATCATATTAACTACCACTATCACCAGCTGACACCGACTTCAATATATTTTCGTTATTTTATGCTTTTTAGATAATTTACTTTGAAGTCGGTTTTTTTTTAAATAGTTTATTTAACACTTTTTAGTGACTTATTTCACCAAGATAGGTATCAGCACTATCACGCAACTCGAACGTCTACGTTACAGTAACTTACTGAAGACATAAAAAGTTTATATCTCTTAAACTACTGAACCGATTTTGATGAATCTTATAATCTACCCTAAGTTGAAAAATACTCTAACTATTGCAAAAAGAACTTTTTAAATCGGACTTGTAGTTTCTGAGAAATCCGCGGACAAACCTACATACATACATACACTCATAAAATTTGGTAAATTTGTTTAGAAGCCCACATAGACTAACATATATTAATATTACGCATTTTTATCAATATTACATACATACGCGTCGAATAGAGAACCTTCTTTTTGAAGCCGGTTAAAAATATAAACCTACTATAAACTATACTATTTATACACATACTTGTATATATAGAAATACATAGATGTCATACTACTATGATATATAATATGTACATATGGTTTTTTTTATACTACCAAGGTGGCAAGCAAGCGTGCGGCCCACCTGATGGTAAGCAGTCAACGCAGCCTATAGACGCTAGCAAAACCAGAAGAATCACTAGCGTGTTGCCGACCCTTAAGACATTAGATTTTAAGTCTAAGTGTGCGGTAATTTCACCAGCTACAGTGCCCTTCACGCCGGAACACAGCACTGCTTACACACTGCTGCTTGGCGGCAGAATATCTAACACTGCGGTGGTACCTACAAGGTGGCGCAAAAGTAATCCTCCTATCAGAAAATGCTATAAATTTTGCGATTGGCCCCTAATGTCAGTTCTGTTTTGACATTTGTGTAGTAAACACATGCGAAATACACGTTAATAAACAATGTTACGCTACACTGCTCCAGAACGCGGAATATTGGTGATTGATGCATTTCCCGGGCGCCTAATCTCCCGTTTTGGCGATTTGCACTGGCCAGCAAGATCGCCTGATTTGACCGCTGCAGACTTCTTTTTGTGGGGCTTTTTGAAGTCGCGGGTTTATGTCAACAAGCCTCAGACTCTTGCAGGTCTTAAAGACAATATCCGTCAAGAATGTGAGGACCTATCGCCGGAAGTTTTGGCCAAAGTGATGAAAAGGGCTCAAATGACAATCAACTGTGGCGGCGGCCATATTCATCACATCATATTCTCGACTTGATGTAAAAAAAATTAAAAGACCAAATAAAAATATTCCACATGAAGCATCAAAGTTTTTCATTTTTTTTTAAATTACAGCCAAAAAACATCGGAAGGTTATTTTTGCGCCACCTTGTACCTGGACGGTTTCTTGCACAAGGAACCTACCACCTAGTACTCGTAAAACCTAGTTTTGTACTTTATCAGGCATAAAATAATTAGGAAAAACCATAATCATATAAACTAGTAGTTTAAATGATTTGGTTTTTCCTAATTATTCTTAGATACGCTAACTTGGTTAAAATAAAGGTAAAATTATAAACTAACATAATTTAATCAAATCACGTAACTTAAACACCTCACATTGGTATAAACGAATTTTTACGGATGCTATTACAGTTTTATTTTTATCAATTTTAATAGGTATTCCCGACACGTTTCATATACCTATTTGCAAAGTACCTACTTTGCAGCATCCATGGTCAAGAAGCATGTGAAATACTATGTCATAGTAACGTGATACCCATACTTATAGATCTGTCAAGATTTACACATTGTGCCAAGCCTACACACACAGGTATACACTTAACAAGTCGTAATTTCCCTCTTATTTCCAAAAGATTAGTCAATCTTTCTCATCATCATCATCATCATCAGCCGGAAGACGTCCACTGCTGAACATAGGCCTCCCCCTTAGAACGCCACAATGAACGACAATTGGCTGTCGTCTGTCCACCTAGTGGGAGGCCTGCCTACGCTGCGTCTTCCGGTTCGTGGTCGCCACTCGAGAACCTTTCTTCCCCAACGGTTATCGGTTCTTCGAGTGATGTGGCCTGCCCATTGCCACTTCAACTTGCAGATTCTGAGAGCTATGTCGGTAACCTTAGTTCTTCGGCGAATCTCCACATTTCGGACTCTGTCGCGTAAAGAAACTCCGAGCATAGCTAGGGAGCTATGCTCATGGAGAGCCATGTCTCAATCTTTCTCAGTGGCATAAAATTAAAGATTTAATTGAAACCAGTTTTGATTCAGATCTCAAATCGGGCTTCAATCACCACCAAGGAAGATTAGTCAGTTTTTACTACCCATCATGTACCATATAGACCTCTTACAGTCGAGGTACCTAAACACTGCACCAATGATCGAAACATCGCAAACGCCATCGTTCCATACAAACCCAACATCTTGCGGCTCTGGTCAAAAGTTCAAGATTGCGTGCCTAAAAAAAGTAATCACAGAATTTTTTACCCATCCCACATTTACATTATTAAATTCTTCATTAATTTTGTACAACCTAAAACTTTCACTAATTTACATAGTCGTTCCATTAATCTTTGTAAGTTTCATTATCATTATGTTTAAATTAAATGATTTCAAGTTGTTTTTTTATCTCCGCTGACTACGAAAGTTACTGGAGGTAAATGAAGAAGAAATAAAACATTTATTTGAACACGACACACTAGATGGGGGATAAAAAATGTTGGAACAAGATAACTTTATTTTCAAAATAAATGTAAATAGCTGATAAATAATTCTCTCATTATTTACTTTACCATACAACAGATTTTTTTACATTTTATACCCAGACCGTATCTAAATTGTCTCAGAATCGTCCCAAAAAGGTAAAAAAAACATCCACAAACGAATGTTTCTCGAACAAAATTAACCGTTGTGACCGTATGATGTGGTTCTCAAGGGCTTCCTTCCTTCTCCTTTGATACCTCAATACTGAGAATTGTAATCATCACCTTGTCCGGTCTGAGATTAAATTTCGCCACGCTTTCCGGTTAGATCTGCCATCTGCATTGATTGGCTTATGTTCAGTGAATTTGGCAGGCAATAAAAGTTATTTATACTTTGTATAATTCTTGTGACGAATAAATATAATATAGAAAAAAAAAAATAAGAAATATAATGATTAAAAACGAAACGAAACGACTCTGAAATCGATTTGAAGTTTACTGGATGGCGAAATTAAATAATAATAGAGATAGAATAATAATAGCAAAACTAAGTTTGTCGATGTTTTTTAGGATTACTAAAAAACTGTACTTACTACTTATAAAGATCATTTTATTTTTCCTGTAGAATATATCTATATTCTACAGGAACAATTCCCCCCCCCCCCCCTCTTATCTCCAAAGTTTGTGGATGGAAAATTTGACATTCTTGATTATTATGCCAAAAACTACGTGACATAAACCAAAATAAAAATCTGTTTTGAGATGTGCAAATGAAGCTCTTTCATACCTATGATACCCCCCTCCTGATACCCCCCACCTATGATACTCGACATCATAGTCTCACTTTAAAATTTTGATGACCCATTTCGACCCCATTTTAAAAAAAGTAAAAGAAAACATTTTTTTTTTCATTTGCGACGAGGTTAGGTACTTACCTAACCTCGTCGCAAATGAAAAAAAAAAAATTAGGAATGAAAATTAGGTACTTACCTAAGATCTAAAATTATTCCAAGTTTCAAATGGATAGCTTCAATGGTTCCTGAAATATATAGGTGTGACAGACAGACAGACAGACGAAGTCAGACCATTTTTACCTTTTAGGCATGGAACCCTAAAAACAGTGAAAAATATTATTAAAATTATGATTTACTGCCGCGCTCACAAATCATAATTAGCGTTAATTCTAACCAAGCCGTTATTTGAAATCTAATTAATTCAACTCTTGGAGCCGTTTATGATTATTTTCGATAATTCAGTACGAGATATTTGATGTCTCTACTCACTATTAATGTAGGGCCAAGGGCCTGTCAGTTTCTTCTGTTTCTTTTGTCATTATTATAATAAATATTTAATCGTAATTGGAAAAAAGTTATACCATGCATTGTGCAGTTCTAACTTCGAAAAAAAAATTATGTCCGCCGTTAAAAGGTTACGTTGTTAAATTTTGATGATGTTACATAATTATTACTATTACTTTCGCGTAATAAATATAAATTGGCTTCAAGCGCGAAATAATCCGATTTCAAGAAATAGGTTAGTGATAATTAACTATAATTATTGTCTGCAGTTGGTGTTTAATTGGTTGGTTTTAATGTAAGTAACATCTCAGAATTTCTTTGCCAAGAATACTTAAAGCCGTTTAGTGACGACCGTGGTAGTAGATTTAAGGGGGTAACATGCGCCAATGACCTTGAGAATCTGGCCGCTCCGGCCGAGAGTTGTCATCGTAGAGGGCGCTACCAGCAAATATGAATATTACATTTGAAAAATCATAGACTAAAAATATGCAGATGTGTCGAATGGAGTTTTGTTAATTTTGCCTATTCCGTTATAGAATGAAATTTCAATAAAGTTATATCTATTGCAAATATACTTAATAATAATTATATCACTTTTGAATGTTTTGTTGATTATGTATACGTAAAATAAATGACTGATGAATTATTTAAATGCATGATAAAAACTGATTTTAACTCAAAGCTTTTTGTCATTTCATAGTGACACGAAAAGAACAAGACTGATGCAGTTTAAGAACGGTAATCCCTTATTTAATATCTTGATTTATACCTTGGCGTGCCACCTAATTACAATCTGATAACCCAACAACTTACAGTGGTAACGTAGTTGACGTCAAGATATTGACTATTGCATTTCATATTCCAAACTTCATATCAAAGGTTCAGTTCGTCTATTATAGAATGGCCAATGCCTGACTAGTAGACTTATACATACTTCTATTCTATTGTTGGTGGGTATTAGTTAGGTCCGGTTACAACCGGAACGCACTTCGACCCAGCTGAATACATTGTGCCTGCCATTCGGAATCCATATAAATTCGTAGTACTTATAACTTACAGTAGTCACAGCGGATTTTTGTGTGTCTGAAGTTAGGGTTGGCGAACCATTGCGCAAGTACAGTTGTGAGTTCTGAATACATAAACATAAAAATAGCTACTGCGCAGCGTCTTGCAGCCAACTTCAGACACACAAAGATCCGCCGTGACTACTGTAAGCGTACTTAAAATGAAACTATGCACAAAGTTCTAAGGTTTCTGTTCTACATGTCAAAACGAAAGTGTTTAACAGAGCCTTCAAAATACATTTTTTTTTAAAAGGGACCTTTTTAACATATTTCCTAAATTAGTTCCAAATTCTCTAACCAATAAACATCCATCTGATAGTTGAGCTTTTTGATTCCTGGAAAAATGAACTGTTTTACAAAGAGTGACTTAAGATGCTGCAATGCATGCCAGTGGCCCTGATGAGATGCTAGCGGTATTATTAAAGAAGCGTGTAACTGTAATGTTTCCTATTCTAATGTGTATATTATATTTAAGAGTGGCACAAGTACCGAATCTTGAAAGCTTGCTAGCTTCCAACCTCACTCAAGACCAGATACCCAACATCAACCCAAGTTGTGCAGACCCAAAAATCATAAATTATTTTTATTGTGACAATTAGTTCCATGATAAGAATAATAGCACCCATCCATCTCCTCCCGTTGGGTGTCCGTAAAAGGCGACTAAGGAAAAACAAGAAAACGAGCAGCAGCGTCTTTTTATTGGATTACCTACCACCTATCTGCGATCTCAAACCGCCTATCAGGCGTGGGGATTATGGCAACCCCTCCCCTCTAAGGGAGAGAGGGCCTTTTTTCAACAGTGGACGTTTCGGCTGCTGATGATGATGTAGATGAGTTCCGTGATCGACTCCGTAACGGCCATCGAACTGAAACGATATATGATAAGATACTTAACTTTTTTCATAATTAAGTACAGTTAAAAACGACCCAGACCCAAGACAAACAGATTATGTTCATGCACATGAATGTTTGTCCTGTGTGGGAATCGACCCCAAGACCTTAAGTCAGCAGCCAGGGTAGCAAACTACAAAATTAACGGACCTGTGTTGTTATTCAATATACGTGGCTGCCAAAGGAATCCGTAGCACTGTTTGTTTGAACGCACGAATTCAGTAATAGTCTTTTTTAGTGTAAGTTTCAGTTTTCAATCAAAATAGTTTGAACGACGTTCCGGGCGCTGATCCCGCCCGCATGTATTTTCTGCCAGCACGTGCAAGCGATTGTCGTCCTAAAGGTGATAGACCGTTCGTGACCGTGAGAGTACGTAACGTAACTTCATCTTGAGTTCTGTACCCATCGCGGGGTTTGAACTACGCAGAGCATTTGACATTTTATTTTATTTATTATTTAGCACACTTAAATATGTACAAGGCGGACTTAATGCCTTAGGCATTCTCTGCCAGTCTACCTTTGGATGATGAAGAGGGTAATAGTGGTAGGTGCATAGGTAATGTAAAATTTAAATAGATATTTAACTTACATTGATTCTAATAAGCAATCTGGTTTTAGAGTACCTAACATTTTAACGCGATGGTATTTTTTATCGTGCCTGCCAACAACACCATCAGTTTATTGTTACGCAACTTAGTTAAGTAACAAGGTATTACCTGATAGGATTCGAAGCACCCACCCATAGAAAAGTCTCTTCCTGTCCATGTCATCCAAAACTATAATTATAGCCTTTTGGTCCGATAGTTATTTTGCCAGCTACAGTGACCTTCTACTTATGTTACATAGCGGAAGAAATCTAAGATTAAAG
Source organism: Furcula furcula (assembly GCA_911728495.1). Lineage (NCBI taxonomy): Eukaryota > Metazoa > Arthropoda > Insecta > Lepidoptera > Notodontidae > Furcula > Furcula furcula. The sequence continues at coordinate 20,577,108 of OU452253.1, forward strand.
TGGCGCCACCTAGATAGCACAAGAGTACCCTTCCAACTTAACCATCCAGATGTCTCAAAAGACGAGCAACTGTTCAATGCAACTGTCCGTAGGTAAGCGTGTCGCTCACCACCAAGCCAACCACCCAGGTACTCGACTCGTTAATAATAATATAATAATACCAGCCCTTGTTAATGTCCCACTGCTGGGCACGGGCCTCCCTTCAAGATGAAGGGGCTTAGACCATAGTCCACCACGCTGGCCAAGTGCGGGTTGGCGGACTTCACACGTCATTCGAAAGCTAGTTAGGCTTTCTCAGATATGCAGGTTTCCTCACGATGTTTTCCTTCACCGAAAGCTAGTAGCAATCGCACAAAGACGATTCGCACATGATTAATTAAAGAAATCAAAGGTGCGAGCCGGGGTTCGAACCTGCGCACCTTGTTTCCAAGGCAAGCGCTCGCCCACTGAGCTGTTACAGCTTCAGCTAAGTGGCAAAAACCAACATGATAGTAATAATAACACAGTTCATGTTTTGACAAAAAAAAACATAATGTAAAGAATATCATAATGTATGTCATTTTGCCGACCTACACAGTATTAAATACGATTTCAATTAGTAAGATCATATATGACTCTGATACGCTTTAATAGTTAGGCATAATACTCGGCAACGATACTTTCGCATACTCTATGATGAACCAAAAATATGGTATTACTATAAAAATATATTTAATTAAATATAGAAGTATAGATTTCATTTGAAATGATTTATAATGTTATAATTATACCATATGTAACATATCTTAATTAAAAATATGTTCAAAATCATTTAAATTAAATTCGTCTTGTCAAAAAAAAATCGAGTACGTCCACCCTCCATAACAGTCCACGAAAGACTGATGGAAGGCGACCGCGGGGGCGCTGCAAGGGGAAATGCATCGCGTACGTGGTTTTTCTATAATTTCTTGTAAAACATGAATGAAATTAAGAAATGTAATCAATACAAATTGTAGAATAGGTTATTATGCTTCTTATAGTCCAAGTTTGACGTCTATCCGATGAACGGATATTGAACGCTAACACAATTCATATCCAACGTAGTACATTTTTTAAATACATATTGCTTGAAAACGTTATATTTAATCCAATATCTAATCAATAAAACTATTTGCTGATGATCTGAGGTATAAGTACATATAATTTTCATAGCCAATGCAATAGCGGATTGATCCATCGAACTCTTTAAACTAAGGCTATTTTTGCAATTTTACCGTTGTTACCCCCTTAAATTCAATTCATCACATCGGGTCATTTATTGATTTAATGTGTCAAAGTAGCATGCACTAATAAAATGTAATGTGTTTAAATTTCCGCACATACTTCATTAATACTTCCAAGTATTGCCAAGTAAGTAGGATGGCCTTGAAATATCCTGTTGTACAATATGCAGTTTAATTAAATGTCATTATGTCATATTCACTTCATATAATTGAGGAAAAATCAAGATTTATAAAGTTATTTGTGTATGTTTAAGGAAATATCGACGTCTAAATAACAACTCCTTAAATATTGTTAGGAAGGATAAATTTATGAAGGTTTTATTGACATTTTTTAGTTTAAGAGGGTCGTGTATTATGTTTTTTTTTAAATCAACTATAACATCAATATTAGAATAGAATAGAATATATTTTATTGCTCAATTGTGTACAAAAGGTGTTCTGTATCATACATTTAGAAACAACAATTTATCCTCTCGGACATGCAATAGGTATTGGTTACTTACGACTAAAGAAAAACATACTAATTACTTTTAAAATTAAAATACTCTTTTAAATCATAAAAAACATTTTGCTTAAGCCATTTCTTTAAGGTTGTTTTAAACAAATTTCCATCTATTTGCTTAATGAATATAGGTAAATGGTTATAAACGCGTATGGCTGTTATATAACTGCTTTTATAAAATACATTATTTCTTATAACGGGTAGATTTCTATTATATTTATATTGTAAACGAATATTAGGTTTATTAGCAGCTTGAAAATTAAAATATTCCGTATTGTTTTTTACAAATAAACAAAGTTCAAAAATATAGATACCAGTAAGGGTGAGGAAACCTTTTTCTTTGAATACTAGTCTTAAGGACTCTGTACTTTTCATTATATAAATTGTTCTAAGACATTTTTTTTGTAAGATAAAAGTAGACAAAATATCTGTAGAGTTTCCCCAGTATATTACTCCATACGTTAGCAGTGGATATACATTACCGTAATATGCTGATATTGCAATGTTTGGAGAAGCTGTTTCCACTAATATAGATAGTGCATAACAGTAACTAGATATCCTTTTATTGATTTTTTGAATATGTGCTTTCCAGTTTAAGTGTTGATCTATTGTGACTCCAAGAAAATTTATATCCTTTGTTTCTTCAATTTTCCTATCGTTTTCTATAATATTAAGTGATGGAGGCTTATTTTGGTAATTTTGAAACTGAATAATTTTTGTTTTTTCTAAGTTTACCTTTAAATTAATAGACTGTAGCCAATTTCTTAATATTTTAAGGGTTTTCGTTATTTCCATTTCAAAGTCAGACCGAGTATGGCTTTCATTTGATAAAAATATAGTAGCATCATCAGCATACATTACACATAGGTGTTCCACAATTCGAGGTAATTCATTGATGTATATTAGAAAAAACAACGGCCCTAATATACTTCCTTGTGGTACACCTAATAGTACTGTGTCGAAATTTGATTGTATCCTATCGATCATTTTTGTACTTTCATTATAGCTTTCAATAACCGTTGCTTGCTTTCGATTTTCTAAATAGGATTCTAAAAGCCGTAATGCAATACCTCTTATTCCTAGATTATTTAGTTGCTTACTTAGAATGTCATATTTTACGCAGTCAAAAGCCTTTGACATATCCAAAAACAGAGCAACAGCCTGTACTTTATTATTCATTTTATCCCAAATACTTTTTAATATCTTGAAAATAGCTAAGGATGTGGTCTTATTTTTTTGAAATCCGAACTGGTTTTCATTTAATATATTATTTTTGAGTAAATAACTCATCAGTCTACAGTAAATTACTTTTTCAAATATTTTTGAGAAGCTTGGTAATAGAGCTATAGGGCGGTAGTTACCCATATCATGTGTAGACCCTTGTTTATATAGTGGTTTAATGAGAGCTTTTTTTAAATCATCTGGATATTTTCCCGTCTCTAACATCAGGTTCATAATATGAACCAGTGGATTTACTGTATGAAGTATAGTCGCTTTAACTATAGTCGTTGGTATATTATCATGACCACAACTTGATTTATTCTTTAATCTTTTGGCTATGTTAATTATTTCGTTTTGATCTACGGGTATGAGAAAGATACTATTTACGGTAAAATCATTTATTGGTTTATAGTGGTCCGTTGACGATGGTATAAAATTATTATTTTGATTAATATAAAATTTATTAAAAGCTTTCGCTATTTCTTGTGATGACTTTATGACCTTATTATCAGTAATTATGTAATCAATATCAGATTTTAGCTCATTAATGTAACTATTATAGTGGAATCTACCGAATATCCGTGGATCCCCAGGGGGACCAAATTCAAATTCAAAATTATTTATTTCAAATAGGCTTAACGCTAGCACTTTAGAATGGCTTTTTTTTTTAAAAGCTACCATCGCGGCTCCAACCGGGAAGGTCCGGCAAGAAACTCGGCGGGCTTGTGATAGGTCACTTTAATTTAAACTATGTTTGTCTTGTTACATTTAGATCAGCATCAGCGACAGTGACTAAGTGTAATAGTGGGTATCCGTGGAACCTCTAGCTAGGGGTTCAAATGGGGGATTGTGTGGCGGGTCACCCCCTTCCCTCCAATATGGTTGAGGGGAGTGATGGCTGCTGCTCGAGTCAACTCGTGCGCGGGTGCTGCTTGGGGGGACTGGTCCGACTACTATCCCTTTGGCTTTTTAGTTTGTTGTACCTACTTTCGTCGTATTTTTTTTTCTGTATTATTTGATCTTTTGAACGGCAAGACACATTGTCGCTCTGATCTAGTTGTAACATGACACACTGTTTAAAAAAAAATGTGATAAAATGACAAGCCCGCTGAGTTTCTTGCCGGATCTTCTCAGTTGAGGCCGCGTTGTGATCCGGTGGTAGCTTTTTTTAAAAAAAAAATACATGACCTTTCAAAAGTGCTAGCGTTAAGCCTATTTGAAATAAACTATTTTTGAGTTTGAGTTTGAGTAAGAGGAAGGCAGTCTCAGGTATCTTTTGAAATTCCCAGCCAAGATCTATCCTACTGGATTTTATTAAAAAAATATCTTATGTAAAACCTACTCCTCTACTCCAACATCGTCAAGCTCTGTCGGTCGCTTATAACGCTTAGCCAGCGTAGCCATTGATGTCACCATCGCATTATACATATAATGTATGTAGGTATACATTCATACGAAACTGAGTAAAAGGAATTCAGGATTCAGGCCTTTAGCGTTATTATTACGCTAAGTTCATTACAGGATATGGAAGTATAGACGAGCCACATACAGAACGCTTTTATTTTTCTCTTTATCCCAAGTTCATTTAAAGATTTACGTTTCAGTTACGTAGGTACCTACATAGTTTTACTAGCTGGTAGATTCCTTGCACAAGGAACCTGCACTGCGGTGGTCTTAATTAAGGTAGGTTTTAATTGTGATTCTGTGACACAGAAGACTTTTATATCTAATGTCTTTAGAGTCGGCAACGACTGCTTACCATCAGGCGGGCCACACGTTTGTTTACCACCTTGGTGTTATAAAAAAGTCTTAGTTTTTTGCACGGGTGTATACACAGTTTTTTATGCATGTAAAACCTTCAGTGATTTTTTTTCTATCTGATGTTAAAAACGATGGTAAAAATCCGTTGCGCGGTTTAGGAGTTAGCGGATATACAGACTGGTGTAAATCTGACTGGTGTAAAAATACTAGTGTAAATCTTTACTTATTAAAAAACAATATTTTAATACTACCTGCGGAGCTGCGTGGGTACGCAGCTCCGCATTACCGCCGCTATTTTTACGTTAACTAAACTTTTAATAACAGATATTCGCATCGAATACATAACCTCCTTTTTTTTTGGGTTAAAAACTGGGACCCACTATTTACTTGCTCTCCGAAGCACAGACCCGTTTAGTTTAAATGGCGTTAAACGGTCACCCACCTATTTAATGACCTTACCTAACGTTGCTTAACCCGATCGATTACAAAACCTTGATAACAACTCTCTATGAGTGTTCCCTTACTAATATTTATTATAATTATGAAGAAAAATTGATAATCGGACCAAGCGTATAACCAAGTACCCATTTTGACTTTAATCCCCTCTCCCAAAAGAACCGTGCTAGATTACGGGATAAAAAGTATCCTATGTCCTACCTTGTAGTAAGATCTCAAATCATGCCAAGTTTCACTTGAATACATTCAGTAGTTTCGGCGTGATGCGCAGCCGTGATACAGACAGACAGACAGACAGACAAAAATTTTAAAAATTAAATTTTCGGCCTCAGTATCGGTTATAGAATGCCCTCCAAATATAATTTTCAAAATATCTTCAATGTACAGAATTGGACCTGTTACAGTTTTATTATAAGTATAGATAATGTAATGTTTTAATAAAAGTAATTATAATGTAATATTTTATTAAAAGTACAGGTATAATGGTATTAAAGGTCAGTTTGCCATTATTATTGCAACTTGTACAAATTGCTTAGGTCAGCATGTTTACAAGGTTATTTAGATAATGTTGTCTTTTATTTACGCGAATGTTACAAATTGAAATCCAACTACTTTAACGGATTTTATGGCGGTTTATTTTAGATTTTACTATCCCGACGTTTCGAATGCATTGCAGCACCCATGATCACGAGAGGACTGAGATGTTGAAGGTCCTTATGTCACAATTATGCCGGTGTACCCTCAGATCTTCTTAGTTAACATTGTTGATCCGATCTACGCAGTAAGAGCTTACAGTATCTTGAGGCCGTGCAGTGTTTTGCTTGGTTTTTGATTTAATTATATTTATCACAGGATCCCAAGCCGGTGGTAACACCCAACCATCTTCTCTATTGAAATTAGGATGTTTTTTTGATTTCTATAGCCTCACGAATCATCCTAGGTAGCAGTCGGTGTTCTTTTGCGAGGATCTGAGGTTTATCAAATCTGATATAATGGCGGGTGCGATCCTGAACTTGTTCAAAGACTGCAGACGATAAGCGATAAAATCCGTAAAAGTAGTTTGATTTCAAGGCATAAATTCTTTATTGCACACATTTTGTAGAAGAATGCTTGAAACAGTAACATAATTATTAATGTGAGCAAAGGCGGTCTTATCGTTCAAAGCGATCTCTTCCAGACAATCTTTGCAGAAGGAGCTATACTAAAATAAAACTGCAGTGTAGTGCACAGTCATAATACAATGAGAAACATACAATACAAACAATAAATAATAGGCATAGTTTCAAGGTTATTTAGATTTAATTTAAATAAATGGTTTCTGTGGTTTTCTTGTAGTTGATCATTAATATATTATAGTATATAATAATACAACTAATTATTAAAATATTTATTGTTTACGTGTTGTGTATAAAAAACTTTAAAATAAGGAAAACCATTTTCCTCTCTTTCTAACCAGTTTTAATATTTCAATAAATAATAAAGGTGCTTACATAAACTTATTAAATACTAGCTGACCCACGCAGCTCCGCCTGCGCTATTTTTACATTAACTAAACTTTTAATAACAGACATTCGCATCGAATACATAACCTCCTTTTTTATAGTCGGTTAAAAACTGGGACCCACTTTTTACTTGCACTCCGAAGCACGAACCCCGTTTAGTTCAAATGGCGTTAAACGGTCACCCATCTATTTAATGACCTTACCTAACGTTGCTTAACCCGATCGAATACAAAACCTTGATAACAACTCTCTATGAGTGTTCCCTTACTAATATTTATTATATTATAAAGAAAAATTGATAAAATCGGACCAAGCGTATAACCAAGTACCCATTTTGACTTTAATCCCCTCTCCCAAAAGAACCGTGCTAGATTACGGGATAAAAAGTATCCTATGTCCTACCTCGTAGTAAGATCTCAAATCATGCCAAGTTTCATTCGAATCCATTCAGTAGTTTCGGCGTGATGCGCAGCCGTGATACAGACAGACAGACAGACAGACAGACAGACAAAAATTTTAAAAATTACATTTTCGGCCTCAGTATCGATTATAGAATGCCCTCCAAATATAATTTTCAAAATATCTTCAATGTACAGAATTGGACCTGTTACAGTTTTATTATAAGTATAGATTGTATTCATCTAAGCATAAATGAGTTGTTGTCTAAATAGAGCTTCGTTCATAAAATTTTATAAACTGATACGTAAAATGAGTTTCTCATTCGCGAAGTCTGAGAAAGCCTTGCCTTTACTAGCTTTCGAATGACATGTGAAGCCCGCCAACCCGCACTTGGCCAGCGTGGTAGACTATGGCTTAGGTCCCTTCATCTTAAGGGGAGGCCCGTGCCTAACAGTGGGACATAAACAAAGGCTGGTATTATTACCTATGCTGTATAGACTTATTAGATAATGCTGCTTTACCCTGCCGAAGGTTGGGATGTAAATGTATAGGTATACCATTATTCCAGCTTCAAAATAAATTTAAGTCGAAGGTCGCTAATTTCTATAGCTATTAGGGTAAAACCAGGATAGTTGCCCCAGGGGTATAGTTGCCTCGATTGTAATTTCTCTAGTTTGGCGGATGAATGACATGTTATTTTACTTATCTTTCGAGAGACTCTACAACTACCACTAAGTTGAACGTGTTGCATGTATCTGTGTGATTGCCTGGAAAGGTAAGGTGAAATCAAAGTTTTTGCGGGATAAATGTCCTCTTTCTCAGCGGAGCGTCTATCCTAAACGTAATTTACATAGATTAGGCAATTATCCCCTATGGGATAGATGCCCCAAAATTTAATAGTATAATTTTATAGGTCTGCAAAAATCGCCAACACTCTGGAAATTTGATTTCGCCTTGCCATTTCATGCAATCGCACAGATACATACAACACTTCAACTAAGTGGTAGTTGTAGTCTCTCAAAAGATAAGTACAATAACATGTCATTCATCCGCCAAACTAGAGAAATTACAATCGAGGCAACTATACCCACCAGGGGTATAGTTGCCCCAGGGCAACTATCCTAGTTTTAACCCTAAATACGTGCACGGACAAAACAATATTATAAGAATTGAAGAAGAATGTTTGTATTCACTCGCTACGCAGTTTTATGGTAAAGCCCAATTGGTAATTTAAACCACTATTAATTTTCGGTAATTACAGGTTCATGGAGTTATCCCAATTCTACCATCATCAACATCGTGGGGCAATGAGCTGTTTATTTTTGTATGAGAAATTAGGTTTGTATGTATGTAGCCGAAGCACGTCCACTGCTGAACAAAGGCTTCCCCCTTATAAGCGAGGGGTCTTGCGGATCGCAGTATAGGTGGTAGGTAATTCAATAGAAAGACGCTGCTGCACGTCTTCGTATTTTCCCTTAGTCGCCTGTTACGGACACCTAACGGGAACAGATGGGACGATGCTATTTTACCCGGACACCCAACGGGTAAATACTGAGATTAACTTTGCCATAAATTATAGTTACACAATCAATGCAATGAATGATTTTCACATGACCGTTAATCGCTTGCCTACTGCGTTAAATATATGGTTCTCGCATTATTACCTTACCATTAAAAGGTAGTTCACTACTAAATGCCAAAAACTCACGACCGTAGTAAAATAGTAATCAAGAACTCGTTTATTATTATTTTAAATCCGGTCCAGTCTCCTATGCGAACGTGTAAATGTGCGACTTTATACGTATTATAAAAACTATCTGACCCACGCAGCTCCGCCCGCGCTGTGTTTACGTTAACTAAACTTTCAATAATATACATTCGCATAGAATACAAAACCTCCTTTTTTAAAGTCGGTTAAAAACCTGGACCCACTTTGTACTTGCCCTCCGAAGCACGGAGACGTTTAGTTAAAATGGCGTTAAACGGTCACCCATCTATTTAATTACCTTACCTAACGTTGCTTAACCTGATCGATTTCCAAACATTGTTAACAACTGTCTATGAGTGTTCCCTTACAAATATTTATTATAATTATAATGAAAAATTGTTAAAATCGGAGCAAGCGTATAACCAAGTACACATTTTGACTAGTCCCCTCTCCCAAGGGAACCGTGCCGAATGTTGGGATAAAAAGTATCATATGTCCTACCTCGGAGTATTAACTCAAATCATGCCAAGTTTCGTTTCAACCCATCCAGTAGTTTCGGTGTGATGCTCAGCCGAGATACAGACAGACAGACAGACAGACAAAAATAAAAAAAATACATTTTTGGCTTTAGTATCGGTTATAGAATGCCCTCCAAACATAATTTTCAAAATATCTTCTATGTACAGACCTGAATTAGACCTGTTACAGTTTTATTATAAGTATAGATAGATATATAGATAGGTTAAGTCGTATTCGCAGTTACATGTGAAATTATTTTGTCATAACTGTGCTGTTATCTGGACCAGGAGCCCCTTAGCGCATTATAGCCGCCCGGGAACCAGACACGGTACCCACGAGGACGGGGGTCGCAACCTCGTCGCCGTCCTCCTCGGATTCGCCGCCGTACTTAATTGACGTCCAGCGAATCCGAAGGCCCTCTGCTCCACCTTGGGAATACAGGAACAAAGATAATCACTTCTGCAGAACTCATTATTAACTGCAGTAAATCAAGGTCATTGACACTACACATGTCGATTTAATTACGTGCAAATTTCAACAGTGTGAATCAGCGTACAAGATAATACCCAAATTAAAGACAGTACCTTTTTATGAGTAATGTTAAGTTAATTTTGAAATCGGAAAATAACCAAAACGGTCAACAACCTGCCTGGATCAAGTAGTAGACTAGGGGTGGACTGTTACAAACAAAATAGAAACGTGTTTTATCTGTTCCAGTTCAAACAATTCAGTTCACTAGGTTCTTGTTCCTTTTAGTTCCTTTTGGTGCTTTCTAGTTCCTTGTGCAAGGAACTGTCTAGGTAGGTAGGTACCACAGCAATGTCAGATATTCTGCCGCCAAGCAGCAGTGTTGTTGTGTGTGTGTTGCTGTGTTCCGGTGTGAAGGGCACTGTAGCTGGTGAAATTACTGGACACAAAAGACTTATTACCTAATTTCTAAAGGGTCGGCAACGCGCTAGTGATTCTTCCGGTGTTGCTAGTTCTTGCTGTTGTCTTTAGACTGCAATGACTGCTTACCATCAGGCGGATTGCTGATTGTAAAATAAAAAAAGTTTCTAAAAACCTGTTCCAAAATAACCAGCTTTTATCTTAAATGAATTATATAGAGTTTTTGGTGCATCGTTTGCCAAATTGATGTGTCCAAAAGAAGAGGTCTTTGGCTACTTCTTTAGGCCATATAAATCATTACTTGCCACACCTTTTTCGATTTTTGTTACATCTTTTTAATATTTAAAAAAGAAAGCAGAATTCAGCATAAGCTTAAATTAAAATAAAAGATATTAGTATGGTGTTAAATTTCATTTTATTTCTTAAAATGTACAGTTGTGTGGTTCTATCAAATAAAGTACTTGCTAGTAACATTTAGTTTTTTTTTAATACCAATCAAAGTTTCTGAAAAACAAATACAGAAATATAACATCAAATTTAAATTGTTATAAAAAAAACTAAAAGCAATCTGGATTTTAAAATTCTTTTAAAAACTTCTCTAGTCTGTCTCCTTTCTAACGGAATGAAATATGGCCACTAAAAAATAAGTTTTAAAAACTAAAACCCGACTACGGATAAAATCGCAGTCTAAAAAGTAGAAAACATGAAAATATTTCTTGTCAGATATACTTATCTACCAACGCCTTAAGCAATTAATTATCGTCTAGTAAGTAGATAATTTGTATATTTCAATTTAACTTATTATAAGTATAATTACTATAGATTGTAGCCGTAGTCGCATGCCACAGATGCCTGATGATCCCTCGTGGCGTTGTCGTATATACATACTCGTAAGTCGGCGATCTGTCCCCCTAGACAATGTAACATTCTACAAGCACTATCGCTAATACAAAGTTTAAAAATGTATGAGAATGACATAAGTCATCGAAAAATCACGTGACAAATTGTAGGGAATTAACACCGTTAGCGAATGAAGAAATAGATTCGCTATGAAGCGATTGCATCTTGTCTAGGCGCTCTGGTCAGCTGCTAGTCGTCCAAGTGTATCCTGAATTTTGTGTTCCCAACGGGACAATATAACATTTCGACATTAGCAAGGTGGCATGCGACTACGGCTACAATCTATAGTAATTATACTTATAATACGTTAAATTGAAATATACAAATTATCTACTTACTAGACGATAGTTAAATTGCTTAAGGCGTTGGTAGATAAGTATATCTGACAAGAAATATTTTCTTGTTTTCTACTTTTTAGACTGCGATTTTATCCGTAGTCGGGTTTTAGTTTTTAAAACTTATTTTTAATTTTATTTATTTTGGGGCTTTATAATTCGTTACAAATCAAGTAGAATTATTAGAATTAAATTAGTATCGCTGTAATATTTAATTAGTTTTACTAAATATATTTCGTAAACACGTAATTGTTTATTTTTTTTTAGGCATCTGCGTGTAAAAATTTAAGGCTCTAGTACCAACCGTTCACGAATTATAACGCTTTTTTTTATAAAACATAAAACCCACTATTTGGACCCCTAAGGATACTAATTTTGGAAATTCCGTTTTCAGTGTGCGTTTTCGTATAGTGAAGAATATATTTCCCAAATTTCAAGTCTCTAGGGCTAGCGGTTTGGGCTGTGCATGGTCTGTCAATCAGTCAGTCAGTCAGGACTTATCCTTTTATATATATTGATTAAAATAAATTTAATACGCACAAAGAAGGTATGGAACCCTCGATGCGTGAGTCAGACTCGCACATGGCCGGTTTTTTTTTTGTTTGATTCGGTACCTAGCTCCGACCCGGAGTATCTTACCTACTAAAACGCCCCGTGCTCAATGGACATGTAGGGCCCACAGCCCAAACGTCCAACCAACAACTCCGATGGTGGCCCGATATTTGTCCGGGTTTATGGCTGAGGAGCGAGGCGGCAGCTTTTTTTTTTTTAGGTGGCAGCTTGACGCGGGTGCGCGTGTTTGCGAACACTCTCGGCAGCCTCTTATTGAATTGAAATCAATAACATTAATACGCGCAAAGAAGGTATGAAACCCTCGATTCGCGAGTCAGACTCTCACTTGACTGGTTTTTTTTTTGGTTTGATTCGGTACCTGGCTCCGAAGCGGAGTATCTTACGTACTAAAACGCCCCGTACTCAATGGACATCTAGGGCTCACAACCCAAACGTCCAGCCGACAACTCCGAAGGTTGCCCGTTATTTGTCCGGGCTTATGGCTGAGGAGCGGGGCAGCAGCTTTTTTTTTTTTTTTAGGTGGCAGCTTAACGCGGTTGCGCGCGTTTGCGAACACTCTTGGTAGCCTCTTATTGAATTGAAATCAATAACATTAATACGCGCAAAGAAGGTATGAAACCCTCGATTCGCGAGTCAAGACTCTCACTTGACTGGTTTTTTTTTGGTTTGATTCGGTACCTGGCTCCGAAGCGGAGTATCTTACGTACTAAAACGCCCCGTACTCAATGGACATCTAGGGCTCACAACCCAAACGTCCAACCGACAACTCCGAAGGTTGCCCGTTATTTGTCCGGGCGTTTGGCTGAGGAGCGAGGCGGCAGCTTTTTTTTTATAAGGTGTCAGCATGACGCGGGTGCGCGCATTTGCGAACACTCTCGGCAACCTCTTATTGAATTGAAACCTTGCGTGCACTTAGAAGCCACACTTGAGCTAACGCAGCAGTTAGCAAAATAGTTTAACTAAACAATATGATTTTTCCCATCACTTTTGAAATCATATCAGATTCAAATTTTAAACATCGATGTCGTATTTTAGTTTTAAAACCCATGATATAACTCATGCCTACCGCTTATAAAATATTAAAAAAAACGGTTTCCAATTACCTTTTAAAAGACACCACACGCGAGATTTTTAACTTAGGGGCTATTCTATCCTATTTTGACCTTCAAAACCCTCTTAATTTCGTAAACCTGACTTCGTCCTAATCCTATCATATTGTATCGGAAAACAATGAAATGTATTAAGAAATTGTAAAATATTTATTTTATACAAAAATTGAGGTTCTGTAACTTCTACTTAGAAAATTTCGTGTAATGCAAAAACACGTCAATGTTTATTTTCTTTGAGGCATCTGCGTGTGAAAATTCAAGGCTCTAGTACCAACCGTTCATGAATTATAACGCTTTTTTATAAAACTTAAAACCCCCTATTTGGACCCCTTAGGATGCGAATTTTGAAAATTCCGTTCTTAGTGTGCGTTAACGTATGGTGAAGAATACACCTCCCAAATTTCAAGTCTCTAGAGCCAGCGGTTTAGGCTGTGCGTTGTCTGTCAGTCAGTCAATAAGTCAATCAATCAGGACATCTCCTTTTATATATATTGACTAGCTGACCCACGCAGCTCCGCCTGCGCTATTTTTACGTTAACTAAACTTTTAATATCAGACATTCGTATCGAATACATAACCTCCTTTTTTATAGTCAGTTAAAAACTGGGACCCACTTTTTACTTGCTCTCCGAAGCACGGACCCGTTTAGTTCAAATGGCGTTAAACGGTCACCCATCTATTTAATGACCTTACCTAACGTTGCTTAACCCGATCGATTACAAAACCTTGATAACAACTCTCTATGAGTGTTCCCTTACTAATATTTATTAAATTATAAAGAAAAATTGATAAAATCGGACCAAGTACCCATTTTGACTTTAATCCCCTCTCCCAAAAGAACCGTGCTAAATTACGGGATAAAAAGTATCCTATGTCCTACCTCGTAGTAACATCTCAAATCATGCCAAGTTTCATTTGAATCCATTCAGTAGTTTCGGCGTGATGCTCAGCCGTGATACAGACAGACAGACAGACAGACAGACAGACAGAAAGACAGACAGACAGACAGACAAAAATTAAAAAAAATACATTTTCGGCTTCAGTATCGGTTATAGAATGCCCTCCAAATATAATTTTCAAAATATCTTCAATGTACAGAATTGGACCTGTTACAGTTTTATTATAAGTATAGATGATGATGATTATTTACTTTACACGATCATGCTTGGGCAACAGAAATATACATGTGTACCTAATTTCAACTTAATCAAAAAATATTTCTGTTTTACTTCAGAAGTTTTTGTCCTGTAGATGGCGCCACATTGAATTTAATGTAATATTATATAGCCTATAACCAGCGGACAATCAAGACGCTTCTAACGACACCCTTCTTGTCTAATTATGTTAAGTAGATTAGAAGATATTCGGGAACAGATGAACATACATACATACATACATACATTCTTGTTAAAATCATAACCCTCCCTCCGTTCCGTAGTCGGGTAAAAAACCTTTTATTAACTTCACTAATTCGCTAAATTTGTGTATCGATAGTAAAAATCTAGTCAAGTCTAATTATTCCTCTTCCTAAAAAATCCAGTCCTAAATTATTTTCCGTATTTCGACCTATATCTACTCTTCCTTTCTAAAGTTCTTGAACGTCTTGTCTATGACCAAATTAGTAAATTCCTTTATTGTCACAATCTTTTAAACCCTTTACAATCAGGTTTCCGCCCGGGCCATAGCACGACTACTACACTCGTCAAGATCACTGATGATATACGTCATTCCATGGACAATGGCAAACTTACTGTACTTATATTGCTTGATTTCAGTAATGCATTCAATACGGTTGATTTTGACATTCTCTTGGCCTTACTTAACTTAATGAATGTATCTCCTGCGGTTGTCGATTGATTTTACATCTTTATGGGTGCAGGCAGCGGGTTCGCCTGGATGAGGATTTCTCTTCTTGGTGTGATACGACTGCCGGCGTCCCACAAGGTGGTGTCCTTTCTCCACTTCTTTTCGCAATTTTTATAAACTCTGTCTCGCAAAATCTATCTTCTTGGTACCACCTCTATCATCGTCTGCATATAGACGATCTACAAATTTATTCTAATGCTTCATTGGATGAACTACCAGAATGTATTAGGGTAGTTAATAATGATCTTTTCCTTATAACCGAGTGGAACAGAAAATGTGGCTTAAAAGTTAATCCTGCAAAAACTAAGGCGATTATATTGGGCAGTTCGCAATTGATTTCAAGGGTAAACTGGAGAACGATTTCTAGTGTCAATTTAGATGGGGAATTAATACCTTTTAGTGAATCGTGTAAAAATTTAGGACTCTTAATGGATCGCTGCTTAAGTTGGGTTCTTCAACTCCAGGTTACTAGCCAGAAGTTGTTTGCTGCTGCAGCCTCATTAAAATGACTCGGTAACTTTCTTCCCACTGCCACTAAAATTGCTGTAGCACAATCCCTATTACTTCTAATTCTTGATTATGCTGACATCTGCTATTTAGATCTTACAGAGGACCAGCTTAACAAGCTTGAGCGTCTTCAAAATTTTTGTATATGATTTATATTTGGTTTGCGCAAATATGATCATGTTTCTCAATTTCGTGCTAAGCTCAAGTGGCTACCTATTTGTCTTTGTCGGAATACGCACATCCTGTCTCTTCTTTATAATATACTATTTAATTCTTTTCCTCCGCGTTACCTAAAGGAACGTTTTGTTTTTCTCGGCAATGATTCCCACTATTTGAGGTCATCAGAAAACCTTATGTTCCCTTGTCATAAAAGTTTGTTTTACAGTATTCATTCACAGTAGAAGCTGTTCGTCTGTGGAATGCCTTACCGGTCACTGTTAGACATGCACCATCTCTGCCTATCTTTAAAGATCGTTTGAGAAAAAATTATTTGTCCCAATGATTTTATATTGATATTAGCTGGCTGCATTTATTTGTTTATTATTGTTGGTTATTTATATGTGTTTCTATCAAATATAACATTTAGCTTTTAGTTTTTTTTTATAACAATTTAGATTTGATTTTTACCTTTCTGAAACTATGTTTAATATTTTAAAAAAAACTAGATGTTACTAGCAAGTAATTTTGTATGATGGAACCATACAACCGTACATTTAAGAAATAAAATGAAATTTGAACACCATACTTATATATTTTATTTCAATTTAAGCTTAAATGTCGAATTCTGGATTTTTCAAAAAAATATTAAAAAGTTGTAACAAAAAAAACTGGTGTGGCAAGTAATGAGTTTTATGCGTTTTATGATACTTCTTTAGGCCATAAAACTCATAGCTTGTCACACCAGATTTTTTTATTTTTTGGCTACTGCCAATGACCTCTTCTTTCAGCCAAAAATTTGGCAAACGATGCACCAAACACCCTCTATTATAATTCATCAAAGCTTTTTATATTGAAACAGTAACTAACCGCTTCCAAGGACCAGAAACCGTCTGCTTCAGTAACTGTTCTGTGTCTAATTTTTTTTTTTTTTAATTTATTATTTATTACTATAACATATACATATTGTTTACGCACGAATATACCACACAAACCATCGTGGGTTTAACAGTGGTATAATTAGTCACAATCTCAGCACAGTTTAACATTTTTTTATTTAAGTATCTTATGAACCTAGGAAATGTTCCTTTAACACGCTTCTAAAATTCTTAGCATTTAGTGCACTGCATACTTTGACGGGTAAGCTATTCAGGATAGACGGCAACATATATTCCCACGTCCGTACCCCATAGACATTATTATATTTAGGTAGCTTATAGGTAGGTAGGTAAGACAGGCATCGTAGCGACGTCGGCCTTACATGTTTATGTAGGCTTTTTACATTGTGGTAGTTATCGCTTAGTACGCAGATACGGACCTTGTTGAACACATTTACAATTTGACAATATTTAAATAAACCTACTTCATCACCTTTAAATTGTAGTTTTACTATTTTGGGTACAATTGTTTTTAGAATACTAAGTTGTAACTTGTAAATGCTATCAACATAAGTCTTGTACGTATTTCCGTAACAACTCAGGCCGTAGCTAATTACAGAGTCAGCGAGTGCCAGATACATAGTCCTTAGTGTTTTATATGGTAATTTGTATTAAAGTATATATGATTTTGATAATATGGATCTAAGTTTACCACATACGTACTGTCTTCTTGTTGTCCCTTATTCGCCTCTTACGGACACCCTACGGGAGGAGATGGGAGGGTGCTATTCTTACCCGGACACCCCACGGGTACACGGCTTTGTTTAACTTTGATATTGATGTGTTTAATGCGAACTTGACTAAGTGAGGCGAGTGCTTAGTCAGGACTATTTCAGGACTTCAGAGATTGGAAAGGACACAGGCTACCATTTTTCCCTTTATACAAAAATAACCCTTGAAGTAATAATTTTTTTTTTCTGGCGTTTTAATATTTTCGAAATATAAAAATTGGGAAAATATATAAATAAAAACAGTTGAGAAAAACAATAAAAGCACGGGCGGAGCTGCGTGGGTCAGCTAGTAAATAAATAATTTGGATAATTCCTAAAAACAAATAAATTTTATTTAATTTTCGAAATCTTACAAAGAATATTGAATACAATTTAGTATGCGCTAACAAAACGTGTATTGACTGGCAAGCAGGTATATAAGTAAGTAAATCTACCGGTTCGTGGGACTTAACCAGAACTACGGAGCTATTCTGCAATTGGATGAAGAAATAACTTAGATTGTAATCTATTTGCTATCAATATCATTTGAACTAATTCAAGAAAAAAGAGACTAACTTTCACGTCAACTTAATGTTCCTAATTTTTATCAAGATATTGGTGCCGATTCTGTTGTCACCACTACACTAAACTAGACTAAATTTTAGTTTAGTGGTGTCAAACAATGATTAAGTGCTTAATTTGATTTCGACAGCTACTAAATTGAGTTGATAGTGAGGTTTTCATTGGTCAAATCATGTTAGTTGAAAACAATTCTCTTGTTCATCTGATTACACTAAACTAAACTAAAATAATTCTCCGGCTACGATACTTATATTAATTTTAATATTATATTATTTTAATACATTTAAATATTAAAATAATTATGAATATAAATAATAAAATAAATATTAAAATAATAAATATTTTTTATTAATAAATAAAATAAAATGTTAAAATAAAATAAATATGAATAAATCTTAATAATTATTTAAAAAATATATATAAATAGTAAAATAAATAATAATAAATAAAAAAAAATATTAACAAATATTAAAATAAAATAAATATTAATAAATATTAAAATAAATATTAATAACTATTAGATATTAATAAATATGAATATAAATACAAAAATAAATATTAATAAATAAAAAAATATTAAAATAAATATTAAAAATAAATGTATAAATTTTAAAATAAATATAATATTTTTTATTAATATTTTTTTTAAATATTTATTTTAATATTTTTTTTTTTTATATTTATTAATATTTCTTTTAATATTTATTTCAATATTTATTTTAATATTTTTTTTTTTATTTTTTTAATATTTTTATATTTATTTTAATATTTATTTCAATATTTTTTTTTATTTTTTTAATATTTTTATATTTATTTTAATATTTATTTTATTTTAATATTTGTTAGTATATTTTTTTTATTTATTATTATTTATATTTTTTTTTTAATAATTATTCATATTTATTTTAATATTTATTAATATTTATTTTATTTTAACATTTTATTTTATTTATTTATAAAAAATATTTAATATTTTAATATTTATTTTATTATTTATATTAATATTTATTTTAATATTTATTCTAATATTTATTTTAATATTAATTTTAATATTTATTTCATTCTATTTTAGTCTATTCTATTTTATTTTAATCGACGTCTTTTAGATGCCGACTATTTTGATCTAATTTTAGTTTGAAGTTTCTAATATTAGGCATAAATGACGTAAACTGTGCACAACAGAATAGCAAAATACGTTTAAAACTAAGTTGAGTAACTAAAACCATTATATTCTTTCAAACTATACCTAATTTAGTTTAATTCATGGATCACTGAATAGGAAAGACACGACTAAACTAAAATTTAGTCTAGTTTAGTCTAGTGTGTGACAACAGAATCGGCACCATTTTTTGCCTAATTAATGTTAAGATACTGAATTTCTTTCGCAAAGTTCGCTAAATAGACCACTTTGAATTATGTGATCGATCATACTTCAAGTATTTAAGTGTATAAAAGAAATAAAATAAAAAAAAAACATAAATTGAAAATAAAAATCTACATGTAAAAAATATAAAATATAGATAATGAACATATTTTACTTTTGAGTCATCATGTTTATTCACCACAAATATTAGTAAAGGCATTTACTGCCAAATAAAAGTTAACGCTAATAATGAATCATAAAAGGAAAGCTCATGCGACTGAAATGTTAAAACGCGTACACAATATATTGTACGTATATATACATATAGAAGTTGCAGAATGCCACTGCCTCACTCACGTGTTAACAGAGCTTAGGTTGATTAAAACTCCCGCTTCAAACCTGTTTAGATTCATTTGTTTATTGTACGCCGGCAAGTAAGGTCGCGTCGACTATGCACAGAGCAACATTTTTAATCGTGCTCCTTTGCTTGGTGAGCTTCGCAGAGCTCCGATACTATGGAAACATAAACGATCCCGACGCGATAGTGTTCACGGGACCCACCAGTGATGATGACCCAAAAACTCCAGTGAGAATTAACAGTCGAAACTCCGAAGAAAAACAACCCAACTACGCGAGCCTTATTGATGTTCGATTTGGTGATGGAGAGGCGACAGGAACAACGACAACTCAATCAAATAGTGCATTTGTTTACCCCGACGACTAACCCTGATTTTAAACTCGAGTGACCGTTGGTTGTGAAAGAAAAGATCTGTGCGTAGTGACTGCAACAGTGGCAAAACTTGAAGATATTCAGTGCCATAATGTTTTTTCTTCTTTGATATTATGACATTTTTTATCAGTTTAATGTGACTTAAAGGTGTCTATCTATAGTTAGTTCATCGGCTAGTGCTTATAAAATCAATTACCAAGTGCCTGAAGTTGTGACTATTATACTGGTTTGATATGGATGCCATATAATCGTGCATCACCAGTCAATATTTAAATGATTGAGGATATCAAGCACAAAAAGTGTTTATGATTATGTCTGTTCCAACCGGATTTGAGATAATTATCTTTAATAAATTCAAAACATGTTACGTAATATATTAATGTTGATCTTAGCGTTTTGAATTTCTAGTTTTGCTTTTCTGATTGGATTCTAATCCACGATTCTACGATCTCTCGGCCTTGATTTTTGAAACATCAATTTCAAATAGTTGCTGGCTTGAAATCGAATTTTAGTGTCCCGTACCATGTTGATACGATAGTAGTTACATGAACGGATAAGTCACTAACAAAATAAAAGGATTACAGAACCGTTATAGACATTCTCCAATGCAAAAAAAAATCAACAAATTATGCCACGGCGCCGTGCCTTCGCGCGTCGCTTTTATATGGTTATGGCTACCTCAACCCGTTTTTTAAGAAATTAGCCTCGAAATGATATTTAAATTTAATCTTATTAGAATTACATAGACTGACCAGTATCTGCATTCCATAATGGATGTAGCAGGTCATTAAAAACAAATAAATAAGACGAATATATGTAAGTAATTGAAACATTATTTGTTTTCGTATTGTATAGGTGTACAGTTTTTCCTCATGATAATAGCGTCATAATACAATGCTACTTTATAATACATCGTTAGAATAATAATAGCTAATTTAATTTTAATATTGTAAAGAGTGATTGAAATAAATGCAGTCTTATAGCAGTCAACTTCCTCACTCATAACACTTTAATGAGATTTTTTTCGACTTTAATGACGAGATAATGATTTATTAACATCGACTATAATTTCAATTAAAATCGTCTTTATGTGTGACATTGATGGTAATATTGATCGTTTGTGACTTCGACATGTGAAAGGAATAAGAATTCCTATAAAGGATATCCAAAAAACAAGCATAGGTATATTAACATCAACAGAAGGTCAGGATATAGCAGTTATTATAATACTCTTTTTTTATGTTGCCATTTTCAAAACAATTAATTTTTATTCAAAAAGAAAACAAAACTGGAGTAAAAAGGGAATAATAACAGTAATTATTTTTTTGTATTTATCATCTAGCTTTTAATTGATATTTAAGGTTTGTTTAAAAGAAAGTCTATTCTATCATTAACAATGTGGAATGTCCTCAATTTTTCCTAAAAATAAATAATGTATGTTCTTGTCATAAAGATAATTTAATAATAATGAACGAGTATGTCATTACAATTGATATAACAGTACTTAAGATCCATTAAGGGTACAATGATATTGATACTAATGGCTGTGTTGTGGGCTAGACCGTTCATAATGAGATTACATTATTTGTGAAACGTTTCTGTTAATTGAATGGAAATCGAAGTAATATTTTACTATTAAGAATTATTTTGTGTTTTTTTTTTTTTTTGTATGAGTAGTACTGTTGGCCGCAGATGGCCATTACAGCTTCACCGGACAAGGCTTTTTGTATGTTAAAATTGATACAAAAGCAGAAACTATCGCAGCAGACTTGGCAAACAGCTTAATGAACTTAAAAATTAATAAAGAAATTTTAATGTTGACAGAAATTTTAATTTGTATTAATTTGAAAGACGTTTTAAATTAGTTAAGAGCCATAGCCATACCTCACGTCAATTTTAGTATTAGTGATAAGCCAATTTGTGACTTCATTGAAGCTGCATCGCGTTTTAGCGAGTAGAGGCATTTAATCGCTGTATTGAAAACGCGTCCTTCAGCGGTTGATGCTAAAATTAACTCCGTCACGTTCGTCCGAACAGTTTAAAATTCATATGATATATTCATATGCTGACGAAATCGCGACGAAATCGAATTATAATATTATTATATAATTTATTTATTTCTATATATTAATTTTAAGTTAATATTTAATTATAATAAATATCACTATCATTGATGACAATATAGATAAAATGGTGTATGAAATAAGAATGTAATATTTTACTTAATGTTGTTATTTTAAAATTTAGAAACCAACTAAAATCTTCCAGGGGCATACAGAAGACCTCGGCCAAGTAACCTCATCATTGAGGGGCGTTTTATTGTTATGTATACCTACTCTGTCCAGAATACCAAAAATAAAATGTAAACAAATCGTAAAAAGTGTCACTTTTATTAACTTGGAGTAACATTTTTACAGTAAATTAAATTGTTTTGTACAAATTCTTTCTAATCAAGAATAAAATAATGTTTTATTTGATAAACTATAAATTGACAACAATATTGAAAGATTTAAAATTTATTGACCGACAATTATTATAGTTATGTTATTGATGTAAGTAGCTTACATAATATAGAACTTAAAATGACAATGATTCCAAGTTCAAAATGGAATTTTACGTTAACAATATAAAAGTATACTGCAAACGTGAATATTTTACGTGTTTCTTAATTCGGTCGGAATACCTATATAGTTTGTGATTAAGTTGGTAAAGTACCGTGGGGATTTTTTCATTGTTGTTGCTAGATATTTAATTGCATTACATTACCATTTGTTTAATGTTATTATTTTATTAGGTGAGTTCTTCGGAATCAGAAGATCTGGAAGCATGGTTTGAGAACCATAGTTTTCTTTGTTTACGTTTAATTTTTGTAGTATTCCGGATAGGGTATAGACGCGTAAAATTGGCAATGTTGTTCGTTAGAAGCTTAGGAGAGGTTTACCACCGTCAGTTCGAGCAGTATTATTAAAAACTTATTTTTGTGAAAGAATTAAATGGAGCTATAACCTGCGTTTATCTGTGTAAAATACACAGATATCATAAACGGCGAAAATAAACCACAATGCCCAAAATGTATATGTATTAGTAAAACATTCGTTGGTACATATTATTTTGAACACTAATTTTAATGATCCCCAAGACGCCTGCCATGCGTGGGGATCATGGCAACCGCTCCCATCTAAGAGGGAGGTATTTGTTCAGCAGTGGACTTATTTGGATATTTTAGCACCAATGATCAAAATACTTTTATTTTGGCAGATTCTGTAAAGGTGAAAAATGGCCAATGCTATACAGAATGTAAAAAAACTTGTGTCCGATCCGTGGGGGTCTTATTCAGTGTATCAATACAAACATATGTATATAACTCATTTGTTGAATATCTTATATTTTTTTTCCTACTTTGTTCCAGAAAAACGAATGTGATCTTGTATTTTTGGAACTAATTAGAAAAAAAAATTGAGATAATTAACAAATGAGTTATATACATGTGTTTGTATTGATACACTGAATAATACCCTCGCGGATCGGACACGTGTTTTTTTACATTCTGTATAGTATATACTGCGACGCCCATTCAAGACGTAGGTTGAATCATCTGGGATGATTATATAACATCCCAGATGATTCAACCTAACTGAATATAGGGTGTAAGGGACATCATACCGAAAACCGAAACCAGGGATCCAGTACATGATTCTAAACATCCTAGTGTTGATATTTTTCATCGGCTTTTTCATAAATTTCCAAAAAAATATCACTTTTTTTAAATAAAATTTGTATAACATCTATATTGGAATAATAATAAAAACAGTGCATAGGCAATTAATTAATAGGCAATTAACTATTATTATTTTAGAAAATTAGCAATTTAATTTGAAAAATAAATATTATTCTTCATATATACATTACATGCTCGAAAATTAACATGTTAGTCATTTGTCATTTACCATATAAATGGTTACTGTAATATTGTAACGGACATTATTTGACGTCTTATAAAAAGAAATTCGGTACGTGGTCCCTTACATCCTGTATACAGCTCCAAGCGGACGCATTTGTAGAGTACCTTAGGGAACCCTTCGACCCGTCAGCAACACACTAAGGGCTGGGGCATACACAAAGGATCCAAATGGGCCCATATTCCAGCCAACAATAGTAATATAGAATTGATGACTGGTGGTAAGGTCGATTGTCAGTTTATTTGTAAGTGTACTGAATAATTTATATTAGTTTTAATGTGGACTTTATTGTGACGACTGATTTTTTACCGACTTTGAAAATAAGGAGGTTTTCAATAAATACAGTTATTGCATTAATAATTTGCTTTTTATTTATGTTAATTTCTGATTCTAGTGTCATTTTATACTTACTTGCCGTTACAAATACTCACCTATTTAATTCTGTTGGAATTTAGCAATAATTATTCGTTTTATATTTAAAATTACACATAACTTTTATTATGCACAACGTTAGTGAAAAAATGTCAAGTTTCTTGACGGCTCTTCTCAGTTGAGGCCGCGTTGCAATCCGGTGGTAGCTTTTAAAAAAATTACCATTCATAAGTGATAGCGTTAAGCCTATTTGAAATATATACTTTTAGACTTTCGCGTTCCATTATCAAACTATATTTTAATCGGGAATTAACGCGATTTACCTTATATTTTGGCTTGACGTTTCGGCCGGGTTGCACCATAACTAGTAATACCTACTCTTTGAAATAAATGTTTTTGGATTTGAATTATATAACGTGATCAAAAATGTCACATTTATATGAACGAACATAGTATCATCATCATCAGCAGTCAAAAGACGTTCATAGCTGAAGAAAGGCATCCCCTTAAGAAGGGAGGGGTTGCCATAATCCCCTATTGCTATGCTATTTATTGAATACAGATAAATTTGCAGGTGTCCACATAAATCAGAAAAGTGGACAGGAAGGGAAGGAAAGAGAAATTCCACTGGCCTCCTTGGCAAAATGGGAGACAAACAATATATTTTAAGCATCGATATAATATATAAACTATATTTGGTGTCACTGTTCAAAAAGTGGTAGTGAGAAATAGCGCCCTTGTGTCGCTATTTCTTTACAAGCCACATCCTGACAAATTTATTTTTGCCGATAGGAGTGTCACTACTGTCTATATGAAACTGTCAAACTACACGTAAGTAACATAATAGAAATGTTAGTTCACGTTTCCGCCACCAGCACAGATAAGTTTGCAACCTTCGCGACCACATTTTAGATGTCATTTTGTTCTTGAATGTTTATCTAGTTTATATATTATATCGATGATTTTAAGCAAAACTTTTCTGATTTTATTCAGATTTTTTTTTCCTTTTTTTATTATTTTTTTTTTATTCAATGCGGGTTCCAAGACAGTTAAATTGTACCGGGGAAACGCATAAAAATTTTCAAAATTTAGCGTTTCCCCGGGGCTCGCCGAGGGTGAAACCCCGATCAGGATCTACAGTGGACACCAGTGAAGATTCCGATGTCTTCGCTGGTGTCCACTGTAGATCCTGACTAACAGGAGTCACAGTGATGGGATGGTGGGAATGAGTGGTGGGATTAGTCTCATGTAAGGTGTCCACATAAATGTAAAAAAAAAATGTGCGTGCGTGGAGTCCCTCCGCGCGGAAGAAATGAAACTTCATTCTCGCTCAGGCGATCGGTCGTTCGGTCGGTCCCTCACTCACTAACTCATTCACTCACTCAATCACTCACTCACACACTCATACACACACACACTCAACTCAACTCAACTCGCCCCAACTCGCCCCCAATCGCCCCAACTCGCCCTAACTCACCGCAACTCGCCCCAACTCGCCGCAACTCGCCCCAACTCGCCCCAACTCGGCGGAGTCGGCAGAGTCGGCGGAGTAGGTGGAGTCAGCGGAGTCGGCGGAGTCGGCGGAGTCGGCGGAGTCGGCGGAGTCGGCGGAGTCGGCGGAGTCGGCGGAGTCGGCGGAGTCGGCGGAGTCAACGGAGTCAACGAAGTCACTCACTCACTCACTCACTCACTCCCACCTCACAACACCTATAATTTAACGCCTATCGCCTATCGTCTATCACCTATCATTTAACGCTTAACGCGTTATATGATAACATTTTTGGAAGTCGCATAAGAAGTTTCACTTCAATAAAGGATATTTTCATTTTGGGTTTGAAGCCATATGAGATAAATTCCTTTTTAAAAATTTTCGAATACTGTATGTTAACCTAAATATATGTATGTATTTGTGATTATTCTTCCGGGTAGTTTGTTTCACTCAGCCTGTATCAATATAATAATAATAATTATACCCTGGCACAATCCAGATACGGTCATTGGACCACAAACTGGGCAGACCCTGTAGTATGACTGACAAACACTGTTTAAAAAAAAAGTGAAAAATTACAAGCCCCTGAGTTTCTTGCCGGGTCTTCTCAGTTGAGGCCGCGTTGTGATCCGGTGGTAGCTTTTTAAAAATAAAAAATAAATTGACTTCAAAAGTGCTAGCGTTAAGCCTATTTGAAATAAATGATTTATGGTTTATGGTAACCAGATAGCTATAATACTTTTATACATATAATACCCAGACAGAGGAAAAACAAATTTTAGGACAATAGTTTGTGCATGAACGCACAAATGTTGAAATGAAACTAATTTTACGGATTATATCGCGGTTTATTTATGATTTTAATTACCCGACATTAGAAAAAAAAAGAAAAAAAAAATTATAATTAAAAAAAAAAAGTAAATTAAGTCAAATTAGTTTCATTTCAATGTGTAGTATTCACGTAAATATCAGAAATCATTACGCACAAATGTTGTTCTAAGTGGGAATCGAACTCACAGCCTATTGAACAGCGGCCAGGGACCAACCACTATATCCACCGGCCCGGCAATAGAAAAATCGCATCTGTGTTTATCCCTGTATAAAACAAGTTCTACGTTGTAATTAATTGACTATTAAATTGATTATTTGATAACTTTTTTTCAAGGTAAGCAGGAAATGTCGTTTGTTAGCTTTTAGATTAATAAATTATTTCAACCCTATTGTTGAGAATGTCAGATATATTGCGCAGTGAATTCGTAAAACAAGTTGCTCCGGATTTAATGTGATATAGAATGGAATAGAAATAAATTTATTTAACGACATAAAATTACAATTGGTAGGTACAGATAAAATAAAAAACAATCAGTCGTTAAAAAGGAGCCCACTCAGCCTTTTGCCGTGACACCTATTTGGCATCACGACGCTGGTCTTCCGTGAACACGTCCATATAAAACGCAATTTCGCGTTTGACTGGATAAAAAACCCATATTTCCTAGGTTTACAGGGTCCAAGGGACTTGTTAAAGGTTTTTTTGAAGGCAGTTAAAATATCGTTTGAGTTAAACATGTTTTTAAGTTATAATCTGCCATTTATTTAAACCGCAACCAAAAAAGAGGAAACTAGGTCTTTCTTAATTTATCGAAATATACCAATCGTACATTTTATTTGAACATGTGTTTTCCACCATTATTTCAATTTGGTTATATATTTATGTGAACAGGCAACACTAGTAACAACACAAGTATTATTAGTTCCATCAAAAAACAAACATTTACTTTGTGACCGTGAATAACTTTTAAAATGTTCTTTAATCGAGAAAAAAGGGTTTCGATAATTTGCGACCGCACTTATCAATTTATTGAAAATCATGAGGAGACGCTAACCCATAACATACATAAAGATTAGTCATACAACAAAAAAAGAACTTATATAACCGTTGCTTGAATCTTCGCTAAAATATGGACTCAAGTTATCTTAGTAATTAAAAAAAAGAAGCGATAAAAAATAAAACAGGTAGACACAAATTATATTCAAACACTAAAGGTATGCATTCGAGAATGCAAAATGTTGTTTTTCTTCTTAATAAGAAAAAAAAACGATTGATTGGCTAACTCCATCCGATCTCCGGAACTAATAGCATTACAGACTTGGAATTTGGCAGGATTGTTTATTTTGCTAAGTGGAGAGCCGCTAAGTCCGTGTTTAGCGGAAATCGACTCCCTAGGGTGGTTGCGGATACGCTTACCACATCAAATTATGAGATTTGCTGACAATTGCGCTGAAATTTCACTATTTTTTTGTCTCTAGGCAGAAATATTTTTACAATAAGTACCTATGCGTGAAAAGCCTAATTTAAAAGAAATGCAGATTGTAGATAACCTGTCCATATATAACAAAGCATTTTCGGCACATATTATAAGTTTACAGGTCAATTGACTTGAAACTAATTGGTATGAAAGATACGTCAAATAAAACGAATAAGGCTTTAGTTTGGATTATTGGAGTACCTTTTTTTTGACGTGGGGGAAATCTTCGAAAGATCCCCGGGAGTTGTGGGGCTCGACCGGGGTATGTGGGATTCTTACCCACTAAAACCCCCGCGGCTGTCGCATCGGCACATGAGAGGGGACGTTATGTAATTGGTATGAAAGACACGTCAAATGAAACGAATAAGGCTTTAGTTTGGATTATTGGAGTACCTTTTTTTTGACGTGGGGGAAATCTTCGAAAGATCCCCGGGAGCTGTGGGGCTCGACCAGGGTATGTTGGATTCTTACCCACTAAAATCCCCGCGGCTGTCGCATCGGCACATGAGAGGGGAGCCCCCCGGGAACCAGCCACGGTGCTCACGGGGACGGGGGTCGCCACCCCGCCGCCGTCCTCCTCGGAGTGGATTATTAGAGTACCTTACTGCGCGGCGTTAAAAGAATTTTCATATGTGTCTGCGATTGGACACGCCTTAAAAATATGTTTTCAACCTTAATAAATGTATACATTATATGACGGGTCTAGTGGTTAGACAACCTGTCCGGTAACCGATGGGTCGTGGGTTCGATTCCCACCAAGTGTCTGGGTGTTATTTATCTATTTAAGTGTATTAAAAAAAAAAAAATTATATAAGTATTAGTATCAGTTGTCTGGTATCCATAGTACAGGCTCTGCCTAGTTTGGGATCAGATGACCGTGTGTGGATTGTCCCAAGATATTATTATAAATAAATTATAAATTATATCCAATATTCTTCTGAAAAGCCACGCTGCTACACGACACGATTCAAATTCAAAAATATTTATTTCAAATAGGCTTAACGCTAGAGCACTTTTGACTGGTCATTTTTTTAAAAGCTATCACCGGCTTAAAACGCGGCCTCAACTGAGAAGATCCGGCAAGAATCTCAGCGGGCTTATCCTTATATTTGCTTTTTTTAAACATTGTTTGTCTTGTTACAAATGGTTCAACATCAGAGATAGTGTCATCAGTCCTGCCGTGCAAAAGATAAAACAAGAGAGAAAAAAAAATACGACGAGACGAGAAAAATACGGCCAAAGGGATAGTAGTCGGACCAGTCCCCCCAAGCAGCACCCGCGCACGAGTTGACTCGAGCAGCAGCCATCACTCCCCTCAACCATATTAGAGGGAAGGCGGTGACCCGCCACACGAAGCCGCCACAAGCAGAGTTTTCGATGGCGAGCATGACCGATCCAAAATCACAGTGGCTCACATTTAACTTCTGTTGTTAAGCAGTAGGTACCTTGTCAGGCAAAATACAAAGCACTTTAACATAGTATTTATGTTATCAATTATTTGACTTGTGCAACGGCTATCAGTAATCCACCAGTTTATAAGGTGTTACAAACTGTACGCCTTAATTCTAATAGATAGATAGATTTCAAATATAATATAGATAGAATAGGTATTATGTTTCCGGCATCAGCGTCTGCGAAAAAATAATTTAGTATACCATAATGTTTATCTTCAAGTTACATTAGTTGCAGTCAAAAGGTCAAAAAGAAGGCAATATTAAGTTGATAATTATAGTTTAAATTATAATACATTCATTATGAGAATACAGATAGTTAGAGATTATCGTTAGAGATTAAACTAAAAGAACGTAGATTGCTAAAAAGTAATTAATGTAACAGGTAATGTGACCTCGTGTGTTAAATACTCTGCCAATCATTGCCAAAAACATTTTCGGAAAACGTGATGCCTATCAACCCGTGCAGAATGTAGGTACATTCTGCACGGGTTGATAGGTACTCAATTGCCAACCGGTTCAACCGGCAAAGAAACTCTAACTCGTTTGAAAATATTTCAAAAATGTTGATTCATCGTATTAAACTTAATGTTCTTCTCGTAGGTATGTATTCTTTTTTCGGCGCCGTGTTGAGCTATGTCTATCAGGCGTATAACGTACCACATCATCATCATCAGCTGAAATTCCATTACTGAACTTAGGCCTCCCCATGGAACGGCACAAAAAACGACAATAGGCTATATGCATTTGGCGGTTACTTGTAAATCGCACAATATCATCAGTCCACCTAGTTTAGGTTTGAGGTTGCCACTTGATAACCTTTCTGCCCCATCCGTTATCGGTCCTTTGGGTTACATTTTTACCAATTTCAAGAAAAAATAAAATTGTTCCTGTATCTACGTAGAGCAATGTACGTGTACATGGAGAAACATGTCACATCTTAAGCGCATATACATATACACCACTTTATCAGCGCCAATTTCTCGCCGTCATTGAAGATGTACCTAATAGAAATATTTCTTTATGCATATAGGCTAAATCTTAGAATAATAATATTGTAAGGGCTAAAACAACTAAAAAGTCAACAAGAAAAAAAAATGATAATTATTATTATAATAAGTATATAAATTATAAAATCACAAATAGCCCCACCTCGAATACACAAAATGGGCTTAAATTACATTATACATAAAACGTATATATATTTCACGTAAATATATTTCAATTCGTCTCGTTATGACCTTTCATTTGATACCCATGTTGATGTTTTTGGAATAAAAAAATATATAAAATGGCGGCTAACGGGCGCCATGTTAATTTTTTTGGACATAGGATCTATTAAACGCTTTCGTTTTGACGTGCAGAACAGAAACCTTAGAACTTTGTTCATAGTTTCATTTCAAGTACGCTTACAGTAGTCACGGCGGATCCTTGTGTGTCTGAAGTTGGCTGCAAGACGCTGCGCAGTAGCTATTTTTATGTTTATGTATTCAGAGCTATTATTATTCAGAAGTTATTTAATTCCGTCTTACTCGAGGGTACTACGCCAGAAGCATGGCACAGGAGTGTGGTGGTTCTTTTCTTCAAAAAAGGTGATAACACTTTATTGAAGAATTATAGACCCATCTCACTCCTGAGCCATGTATACAAGCTGTTTTCGAGAGTCATTACGAACCGTCTCGAACGCAGGTTTGATGACTTCCAGCCTCCCGAACAAGCCGGGTTCCGAAAAGGCTTTAGCACCGTAGACCACATACATACGCTCCGCCAGATTATACAGAAGACCGAGGAGTATAATCGGGCATTATGTCTAGCGTTTGTGGACTACGAGAAAGCCTTTGATTCAATCGAGACCTGGGCAGTATTGCAATCTCTCCAGCGGTGCCACATTGACTATAGGTACATCGAAGTGTTGAAGTGTTTGTACAGCAACGCCACCATGTCGATCCGACTACAGGACGAGAGCACGAAACCAATCCCATTGCAGCGTGGTGTGAGACAGGGAGACGTTATTTCTCCGAAACTGTTCACAAACACATTGGAGGACGTTTTCAAGCTCTTGGACTGGAACGGATTCGGCATCAATATCAATGGCGAATACATCACTCACCTTCGTTTTGCCGATGATATAGTCATTATGGCAGAGTCGCTGGAGGACCTCAATACGATGCTCAGCGACCTCAGTAGCGTTTCCCAACAGGTGGGTCTTAAAATGAACATGGACAAGACGAAGATCATGTCTAATGTCCATGTTGCACCCGTACCGGTAATTGTTGGGAACGATACACTCGAAGTTGTTGACCACTATATATACCTAGGACAAACTATCCAGGTAGGTCGGTCCAACTTCGACAAAGAGGTCGCCCGAAGAATCCAACTCGGATGGGCAGCGTTCGGGAAACTACGCGAAATCTTCTCGTCCAAAATACCGCAGTGCCTAAAGACGAAGGTTTTTAACCAGTGTGTGTTGCCAGTGATGACATATGGTACTGAGACGTGGTCCCTAACTGTTGGCCTTTTGGATAAGCTCAGAGTCACACAACGAGCTATGGAGAGAGCTATGCTCGGAGTTTCTTTGCGCGACAGAATCCGAAATGAGGAGATTCGCCGAAGAACCAAGGTCACCGACATAGCTCTTAAAATCTGCAAGTTGAAGTGGCAATGGGCAGGCCACATCGCTCGACGAACCGATAACCGCTGGGGAAGAAAGGTTCTCGAGTGGCGACCACGAACCGGAAGACGCAGCGTAGGTAGGCCTCCCACTAGGTGGACAGACGACATTGTGCGCGTCGCAGGTAACCGGTGGATGCAAATAGCCAATTGTCGGTCATTGTGGCGTTCGAAGGGGGAGGCCTATGTTCAGCAGTGGACGTCTTCCGGCTGGTGATGATGATGATGATGATGATGTGATGATGTATTCAGAACTCACAACTGTACTTGCGCAATGGTTCGCCAACCCTAACTTCAGACACACAAAAATTAGCTGTGACTATTGTAAGTTATAAGTAGTACGAATGTATATAGATTCCGAATGGCAGGTTCAATGTATTCAGCTGGGTCGAAGTGCGTTTCAGTTGTAATGGGAACTAACTAATAACCACCAACAATAGAATACAAGTACGTATAAGTCTCACTAATCAGGCATTGGCCTTTCTATAATAGACGGACTGAACCTTTGATATGAAGTTTGGAATATGAAATGCAATAATCCATATCCACGTTACCACTGTAAGTTGTTGGGTTTTCAGATTGTAATTAGGTGGCACGCCAAGGTATAAATCAAGATATAAAATAGTCGGTTACGGTTCTTAAACTGCATGAGTCTTGTTTTTTTTCGTGCTACTATGAAATGACAAAAAGCTTTGCCAGGTTAAAATCGGTTTTTATCATGCATTTAAATAATTCATCAGACATTTATTTTACGTATACATAATCAACAAAACATTCAAAAGTGATATTATTAAGTATATTTGCTAAAGATATAATTTTATTTAAATTTCATTCTATAACGGAATAGGCAAAATTAACAAAACTCCATTCGACGCATCTGCATATTTTTAGTCTATGATTTTTCAAATGTAATATTCATATTTGCTGGTAGCGCCCTCTACGATGACAACTCTCGGCCGGAGCGGCCAGATTCTCAAGGTCATTGGCGCATGTTACCCCCTTAACTAATACCTGCACCAGCTGGCACAAAGCTGGCTTCAAAGTGGACCATCTGCGTCTAAACCTTCAATATACAGGATGGCCAGAACAGTGACGTCATAATTTTTTTTTTAGGTGCCTCGTGTTGAGAGGTATCTGAATCACCCGTATGTTCTACGATTTTTCGTAGTTTTCGAGTTACGATTTTATTTATGAATTTTTGCAAAATTGCGACCGGATCAGTTTGCACCATTTCTATAAAAAAAATAGAAGGTTTCTTCGATTTTTTGTCTTGGAGCTAAATCTCTATGAATTGTACATTTATGCATAAAATAAACAGCCTCACAACTTTAGTGGAAATTACTACAAAATTGACCTAAAGTTGAGAATTTATGTTAAGTGGGTTATCATTTAAATTTTCATCTTTAAATTAAAAATCTAAACTGATAGCGCATTCTCTGAAGCTACTTAGAAACTAAGAAATTATCAGTTTAGATATTTAATTTTCAGTTGAAAATTTAAATGGGTGATTCAGATACCTCTCAACACGAGGCAGCTAAAAAAAATTTTATGACGTCACTGTTCTGGCCACCTTGTATTTCCGTTATTAAATGCTTTTAGAGTATTTTATTTGAAGTCAGCATCAAGAAAACCTCACAAGACTTCGAAAACTCCGATGTTAATCAATTGTGTACAATATTATGCAAACAAAGTGGCCAGAGTGCCAGTAGTTATAATGATCTCTTTGAGTATCAAACTTCTATTAAAGTTTAAAACTGTTATAGCTATAAAATAACCTTGTTCAAATATTCACTAGGACGACTGATTGTCACAGAGCTTAAAAAAATATTTCAAACTTTTACGATAACGATAATAATCTCGTATTGTTTTCATCAAATTCTATTCTATCACGCAACGTAATGACCATGACCTGAAATCAATAAGTCTATACAAATAGCGAATGGAAAATTGATGCTATTATTTTAATGTAGGCGCATATAAAGAAGTTTGGTTGTATGTACAAAATGTTGACAATCACCCGTGGGGTGTCCGGGTAAGAATTATAATAGCCCCTTACCATCAGTCATCTCTTCCCGTTGGGTGTCCGTAAGAGGCGACTAAGGGAAAACAAGAAGATGGGCAGCAGCGTCTTTCTATTGGATTACCTACCACCTATACTGCGATCCCCAAGACGCCTGCCAAGCGTGGGGATTTTGGCAACCCCACCCTTCTATGTCTTTGTTTAGCAGTGAAATCATTCAGCTGATGATGATGCTACTGGCGGACTAATTTACTAACGATTTCTGCTGCATACAGTCTTAGGCTGCCTGTCCCCGGAGCGGAGCGAGGCAGTGGAGCGGAGAAACGGAGAAATATTAACCAATAAGATTGCACAAAAACTCCGCTCCAAAACCTTAGTGCAATCTTATTGGTTAATATTTCTCCGTTTCTCCGCTCCACTGCCTCGCTCCGCTCTGGTGGATAGGCAGCCTTATCGTGTGCTTTTATTATGCAAAGTAGAGACGTCATAAAGAAGAGAATAGAATACTCTTTACTGTACGAAAAAATTAAATAAAAAGATTAAGACAGGTACAATAGGCGGTATAGGTGGTCGGTAATCCAATAGAAAGACGCTGCTGCCCGTCTTCTTGTTTTCCCTTAGTCGCCTCTTATGACACCCAACAGGGGGAGATAGGGTGCTGCTATTTTAAGCTGGCCACCCCACGAGGACTGCTACAGTAGCGTTGTTATTATTTTACCAGTAGATCAATCAAACACTGCAAAAAACAACCAAAGCAATATTTTATTTGTGACCAATATTTGACATACCACCAGTTTTTTTTTGCCGTAGATGGCCAAGACTGCTCCCCCTCTAGACAATAGGGTGGGAGCGCTTACAGCACTGCGGCCTGAGGGCATGTAAGCGTCGAGCTCAAGAAGACCTCAGCGAAGTACAGTGGCGGTCCGAGAAGGGGGGTCGTGGGGGTCATGCCCCACCCCCCTTCCATTTTGCCCCCCTTTCCTTTGTGATCGACAAGGAGAGAAGGGAAAAAGGCAGGGCACAAAAATTTGTTAATTTATCTTTAGTAGATTGTTGGTTTAAGAATGAGTATAATTTCTTAAGATAAGAATTAGCATCGATGAAATTGGTTCCACAGTCGGAGTAAATGTCTGAACAAAGACCTCGTCGACTAACGAATCTCTCTAAGCAAGCAATAAAACATTCTGTAGTAAGATCTGAGACGAGCTCAAGGTGAACCGCTTTAGTAGTGAGGCATATAAAGATGCACATATATGCCTTAAACACAATCCTTGCGAAGCTTAGAAGCTTTAATAAGAAAGTAACCAGAGTAATCAACGGCAACTCTAGAGAAAGGACGAGCGTATGTT
Source organism: Furcula furcula (assembly GCA_911728495.1). Classification (NCBI taxonomy): domain Eukaryota; kingdom Metazoa; phylum Arthropoda; class Insecta; order Lepidoptera; family Notodontidae; genus Furcula; species Furcula furcula. Next base: position 20,612,711 of record OU452253.1, read on the forward strand.
ACGCGAGAAGAGGGCAAGTTACCCATAAGGTACTCAGATCGCCTAGGGCGAGATTTGAAACACTTGAGACTTTTAAATATTTCCTTACGAAAGTAACAAAGAAGTACCAGCGTGTAAGTAGTTAACATGATAATAATAATATATAATAAGTAATGTTAAGTGATGCGATTTCGGTAAGATCACAGGATGTTTATGACTCATACTAAGTGTAGAGTGTTTTATCTACCACCTACACGATCAGATTGTGTTCATCAATGAACGGTGAAAGACGTTTAAATCGAGTAGAATGAGGTTTACCCTTATTGAGTAGCTCAATATCTGTCGAGAATTCAGAAATTTGAACAAGTTTTATCAACGAATAAAGAAATTTATTCCATTCGTGAGCACTAATAGGACCAATAATTTTAACGGGCATTATGAATGAACCGTAAGCAAAATGAATGAATTCATGAATTCTAACTAGCCTACTGAGAGAACTATATCTAGTCATAAATTCAGTATTGCAAGTGTCAGTGGATGCTGTCACATTGCATGAGATGACGTCACTTGTTGCAACGTCAGAAATGTTAAGGCCATGATTGTGGAGGTTCAGCTAACCAAGGAGGTGACCACCACTATTTATGCTGGACGAGCTCATGTGGTTGTAAGCCACGTGAGGCTGCATCAGCAGGATTTAGAGCTGAAGGTACATATCTCCACATAGTGGGAGAGCAATTTAATAAGATTTGAGAGACACGGTTTCCTTCGAAAACCTTAAGAAGATGAACTGGAGTGCGTAGCCATGCTAGCACAATGTTGGAATCATACCAAGCATACACATCATCAATTTTTATATGATCTAACAAGGACACACAATGTTTTAACAAGTGGGAAAGAATGAGAACACCACTTAGTTCTATTCTTGGAATTGTGAGTTTGGTGCGAATTGGAGCTACTTTAGACTTAGAGAGAAGAAGATGAACATCTACTTGTCCATTATTATGCTCTACACGCAGATAAACTACGGCTGCATAGCCGCGTTGAGACCCATCGGAGAATCCATGTAGTTGTATATTAACAACATTATCAGATAAGACATAACGTTTTAAGTTAAGTTGAGATAAAGAAGAGAGATCTTGTAAGAAAGAAAGCCAGAAGGTTTTATGTTCTTCTGGAAGAGGTTTATCTCAGCCTATTCCCAACAACCAAAGTTGCTGCATAAAATATTTAGCACAAAAGATAACTGGCATAAGCCAGCCACAGGGATCGTACAACGAGGCTAGATTAGACAAGACCGCACGTTTGGTAGTCCCCTGATTGATTACTTGAGTATGACACATGAAGGTGTCAGTGGCTGGGTTCCACTGGATACCCAGCCCCTTAATGATGTTATCATCTAATGTCTCGAATGTCATGGGAGACTCGCGTAAGTCGTTAGGCAAAACACTGAGAAAGTCTGGGTGACTACTTGCCCATTTCCGAAGTTGGAAGCAACCTTTTCCCAGTAAATCATCTAATTCCTTTTTGTAACGCACTGTAGTTGGTACGTCCGGCGCACCACTGACTACATCATCGACAAAGATTTGGCTCTTAAGAATAGAACTTGCAATGGGATGAGTGTGTTGACCTTCATCAGCAAGATAATGAATGAAACGCATGGCTAAGTAAGGAGAAGAAGAGACACCAAAAGTGACAGTATTAAGCTGGTATTCCTTGAGAGGATCATCAGGATTTTCTCTCCACAGTATAACCTGATAACTGCGGTCTGGTGGATCTAAAAGAATTTGTAGATACATTTGCTTAATATCTGCTATGAAGGCTACTTTATTTAGACGGAAGCGGATAAGAATATCCGTGATATTTTGTTAAAGTTTAGGACCTGGTAAGAAGACGTTATTTAAAGATACGCCATTTGATGTAGGCATAGAAACGTCAAAGACAATCCTCACCTTAGTTGTGGAAGCATGTTCTCTAATTACACAGTGATGTGGTAAGTAATAGTTGGCCTTATTGTTAGAAGAAGTAGGTACAGGTGTCATACGGCCATGTTGAAGATATTCATTAATAACGGATACATATTCTTTTTTCAAGACAACATCATGCGTAAGACGGCGTTCCAAAGAGAAGAAACGACGCATAGCATAATCACAACATTCGCCTAAGCTTACCTCATCACGAAAAGGTAATGTGACCATAAAGCGACAGGTACTATCCCTTTTCACTGTACTTTGGAATAGCTATTCACATTTATCATCTTCTGGATTAGGAGAATAAGTTTGTGGAATATTTTCTAATTCCCAAAAAGTTTCCAAGCGTTGATCAAGATTGACATGATGCGTCATGACATGAGACGTTTGAATAGGCTGAGAAAATTTAGATGCGTTACCAATAACAACCCATCCAAAGATAGTAGCATGAACCGAAGGCAAATCACTAGACGGAGAAAGTTTTTTCCCAAGGCAAATTTGATTGTACACGTCACATCCCACCAAGATATCTACGGCTCGAGAAGAGAAAAATTGATTGTCCGCAAGTTGAATATTAGGATATTCTTTAAGAATGTCTGAAGAGACAGAACAAGTTGGCATGTTGCCTGTAACTCGTTTAAGAATAAGTGCTGTTAAGTTAATTTGTTCATTTGAGAACCTAGATTTAAGTGTGAGTGTGACTACACCCTTAGAATGGAGAGGCTTGTTTGAACCAACTCCAGTAATAGCAATGTCACTATGAGATCGCTTTAAGTTAAGACGCTGTACGCATTCCTCAGAAATTAACGAGCATTGTGAACCAGGATCATTGAATAAGCGAACAGGTACGAAGCTGTTATCAACATTAGTAGCCAATGCTACAGCAGTCCCTAAAAGAATAGGTTGAAATAGTGTCTTCGAATGTGGAATGACTGAATTAATCGCTACACTATCTTCCAAAGGTTGAGAATCCCCCACAGGTTGAGAACCAGTGCTTGGATTATTTTTTAAACAAATAAGAGTATGATGTCTCTTAGAACATATTTTGCAAGTTGAGTTTGAGGTACAAGATGAATACATGTGGGGTTTATGACAATTAAAACAAAGTCGCTTACCCTTTACAAAGTTTTGCCTTTTCTCCAAAGGTATGTTTTTAAATTTATTACATTTATGTAATTCATGATCTTTTGAAAAAGTATGTATATACTGTGAACAGTGTATACATGTAAGAGTATGCACATGGTGTGCAGTTTTAAAAGTTTTCACTGGAGGAATTCCTTTCTGGGTGTTTCTTGGTGACATACAAGCTGAAATGGAATTTTGTGATGAATTAGCAAGCTCATAAGTCTTGCACCTAACTTCAAGAAAGTCTATAAGTATAATTTCGTTAGGGTTTTTTAAAGACATTTCAAATTGATTTTTATCATCTAAAGGTATTTTTTTAGAGTAATGTCTAAAAGTATAAAAGACCATTCATTAACGTTAAACTTTAATGCCTTAAGGGCTTCAAGATTTTCATGAAAATAATTTAAAAAGTTTCTTAAGTCTGATTTTACATTTGTAACGGCAGGAAGTGATAATAATGCATTTAAATGTGTGTCTGCTATAAGTCTTTTATTGGCATACCTCATTTCCAAAAGATTAAGGGTTACTGAGTAGTTTTCCTCCGTTAATTGTAGATGTTTCACCAAGTCAAGCGGTTCCCTGGTCAAACAGGACAATAAGTAATGCAACTTTCTAACATTGTTAATAGTAGTGTCGCAATTTACAATGCTTTTAAAGATTTGAATAAAGTTAGTGTACTCAGTAACTTTGCCTGAGAATGATGGTAAAGCTATTTTTGGTAGATCACTCTAGCAGAGCAAGATAAGTTTTGTACTGGTAACGGTTTAGGCTTTAACCTCTCACGCATAACTTTAATAGTAGTGAGTTTAGACATATACATATTGAACTCTGAATGATGTACCTCAGCATCGAATCCAGCCTTTTTTGCTGCTTCAACAGATATAAAAGCATTCGTGAAGTCTGTCTGAATTTGCTCCACTTCAGAGCACTGCACCGAGAATTGTTCCCGACAGTCATTGTCTTCGCAAGCTGCTTGAGCACACTTGAACAAATTCTCGATGGTAAGTTTTGCCAACCGATATTTAATTTCTGTTGTCATTGTTCAAGGAAAGATAATAAAATTGATAACTGTTTTTTAAGGTTATGCAAAGAAAATTCAAGGTTACTAAATGACACTAAATGTCATGGAAAAATCTTCCAATGCTGTGATTATGTTATAAACGCTAATAAACCTTTATTAACCTGTAGATAACGTCATTAGGAGTTATCCTATTATAGCTGTCTTAACCTGGTATCACACTTTACATCTCTCGAGACAATTCAGTAATTTCCTTCGAATAAATATCTTCTTTCTTCCTCAAAATCCAACGCATTCAAGTAGTGAATGCATTGGATTCACTACATCGACATGTTTCCCTAGCAGGATGTTTGTTAGTCTGGTACATTTTCGTAGACAACACAAACAACAATCAGCTTTTGAAGTTATTCTCTCCTAATTCACCCATTACTGGTAACATAAGTCTAGTTTCAAACAAACAACATTGATTTGATGATGACAGTTACGTTATTTCTTTAACAAGTACTGGACTAGATTGTTTTTTGAATATTGTATTGTTATTTACAACCAGTTATTTCTTTGATATCCACAAATAAAATTGGCAATATTATTAGAAGCAAAAAAGGTTATTTCAAGGAACCTGTAAATTGAAACCAATCTTTCCTCGCTATGTTCTACATTGCATAGGATCTAATTACTAGATTACTTAGTCACAATAACTTTAGTTACTTAAAAAACATTACATAAAGTTACTAATTTTATTAGTTTAGAAAATATTATTCTAACCAAAAAATTACATATTTATACCTTTAATTCTCTGCCTAAAGAGTAAACAAAATATGCAAATAATTGTCATTAACTAAACTATTAGAATTTACCAAATGTGTTGTAAGGTTTACACAGACTAAAAACCTTAGGTACGGAATTTGTAGATGTTAACCCATTTTAAATCTGCATCAATTCATTCAAAGACCTATTGATTTCCCACTTGTCTGGTAACAACATTAACTTTTCAGTTTTATTCTCCATGACATGGCTCACATCTTGACACCCTGTCCGCTGTCCGATGTGTGGTGGGTTCGATTCCCACCTTGTCTGGGTGTAGTTTGTCTGTTTGGGTTGATATATTTTGCAGGAAGGAAAGGTATTTAAGGTATAAGTACCTATTGATATCGTTTGTCTGGTTGTCGTGGTGCAGGCTCTGCCTGATTTGGGGATGAATGCCCGCGTGTGGATTGTCCCAAATATGGTATATTATTTGCTATACAGCAAACAAAATAAATGGTATATTATTAAAAGTATATGTCTTCTCAAGCCATGGGACGATGTATAAAAGATATATTATTTAACAACACAATCGATACTTCTATCTCATTACTTACAATACGAGACGAGCCCTGGCTTCAGCAGCTGTCCAGAACGCCTTTATTATTAAAACTATTAGAAAATTGGTTGCAAGATGGTCTGCACGATTAGAAGGCTATGACTATGCTATTTGGGATTACATGTTCAATAATGTTAATGTAAAATTTTAAATCATTGTATATTAAATAAGTTTAATTCATCAAATAATATGTATAAAAACATAATTACTTATATCAAATTAATTAATACGTACCTACGTGTTTATCTATTCTGCAAAAAATTGCAAAATATATTTGGCTTTATTATAACTAATAGTTTAAGCAACAAGTTAACTTAACTTTGTTTTATTCTGGAATCTCTTTAATTGCAACATTGATTTTGTATCTCTAAACATCTACTAGTGATGGAATATCTTGGAGTCAAGGACTGGATAATTGAATGATCAAACGAACTTACCCTAAGTGAAGTTCGATCTTAATTATCCAGTCCTTGACGAGAAGATATAAGGTCCCTCCCTACCCATTAATGACCCTGTTAAATCAATGTTGCAGCTGTATTTCATTTTACTCTAAAGATAATGAGGTGGCTGTCGCTCGGCTGAGGCGGGGTGGATACGAAAGAGATAATAATGTTGTTTTCTCTTTCTAACCTCTGAAACTTGTGCGATATCTCCGGATCGTACCCACGGGGTACTAGTGATGGAATATCTTCTCGTCAAGGACAGGATAATTAAGATCGAACTTCACTTAGGGTAAGTTCGTTTGATCATTCAATAATATGTTCATATAAAAAGATAACTTACATACTATAAAATAAGGTTCAATAATAATTGCAGACAATTGAGCGACAGCCGTCTCCGTAGCTCTTATTTTCGTGACCACTTTTCGGGTCGTGACAGCAAATCTAGTTGGTATAGTATATCGATGGTTTACACATTATTTTTTGGTATAACGGATAGGTATATTGTATATTGCCGATGTCAACTGTCAAGTTTTGATGCTTGTGTTACAAGAGTTCCCGCGTTTTCTACAACTTCTTCAGTCTTCTTCTCTTATAAAATTATGGCTTCCATCGATCATTCATCATTCATTCATCAATTATCGATGGGTTTTGACAGTGTCAAGTAGTTAAATAACAGTTACAGAATGAGTTGAATTATTGAGTTTCAAGAGAAAACGAAAATTGGAGAATTTGCGTTCACGGTCGCTACCACCAAGATGTTGCCCGCGAACCAAACTCTCTCTTCGTCGTTTCTGGACGTTGCCAGCTACTTCAGAGCGTCTATCGAATAGATAGATAGAGAGAGAGAGAGAGGTGGAGAGAGTAAGAGAGAGAGAGAGAGAGAGAGAGTCATCAGTGGATGAGATGGCCATGAAGCTATTAGGGGGATGGCTAATTGATAAGGGCCATTGTAGCGTATCCTGACTCCTGAGAAAACTATGACAGACGTCTGGACATATATATTACCTTATTTCGCCCCTGACAATAATTTTATGTAGATTATTCGAAACGTCGGGAAGTAAAATAAAATAAATAAAGGTAATATAATTGGTATAATTACTAACATTTTAACGTTCTACTGTTCGTGTGTAGGTCTGTATATATACAAACTATTGTTAAATTTAATTGAGTCTTATTGTTATAACAATGGCATAGCTAATAAGAAAAAACAAAATAAACATAGACTTGAAAAACTAAATTTTATAATACCTACATGCGAAACACTAGATTAAAATGAGAGTCTATGAAACATAATATCTATTGTGTTGATGTATATAAGACTGAAAGGTTGTTAATTTGCCGCACATTTGTAAACTGCAGCAAAGAAGAAGTACCTACCTACTAGTACCTATCATAGAAGCATTTTAAGGTAAGGTTTTTTAAACTGCATTGTATTAATTTTCTTATACATGAATTTCCTTGCGGTTCTAATCGCAATAGATTTCTAACGATGGTATTGGTCCTACAGCCTAGGGTTTGCCACTGCCTTGCATCTGCTTTTACAGATTTTTTATGCGTTCTCCCTCCTACTGTTTCAAAAAATGAAATTGTTATTCATGAAATATGCCAAAATATCCAATAAGTATTTTTTTTTTGTCATATGAGTAGTGGTCAACTTGGTGTCAGAGTTGCGAAAGCTGCCTTTAGGCCTCTGACTTTCTGACCTGTCGGATCAACCGGGGTGGGATATGGGATTCTAACCCACAAAAACCCCCGCGGCTATCGCATCGGCACGTGAATGGGTACACCGGGTCTCTCCGGTGGGATTTGCACCAGGAGCTTTTTTTTCGGGGGGAACCTTCAAAAGGTCCCCGGGAGCTGTGAGGGCTCAACCACTCGGGGAATTCTTACCCACTAAAACCTCCACGGCTGCATCGGCACATGAAAAAGGGCACCCGGGCTCCCAACAGAGTTGGGATGGGAACCAGAAGCCCCTTAGTGTATTGTTTTCGAGCCTGCCGCCGGGGGGCGCATTACAGCCCCTGGGATCCAGACACGGTGCTCACGGAGACGGAGGTTGCAACCTTGCCGCCTTCCTCTTCAGAGTCACCGCCGTACTCAATATATTAAGATTTGATGATAAGTTATAATATAACTTATCATCAAATCTTAATACTCCCACTATTATAACATTTACATGTTTATTTATAAAGCTCCCACTAACTCATTATATACTACAAATGGAACAAAACAAAAACAATAACAACATTATAGAACTAAAAAGTTAACAAAGTATCTGACCCCTGTCATAGGAAAATTTCTGTAACGGTAGAGATTTACTAAGAAAATCAGTAATCTAAATCAAGCATTAATAACTGAATCTGTCTCTACCTATTCACGTTTAAACTTGTATTTAACACGTTTTGTTCCAAATATGTATTTTCTATTACGTTCATCTGCCTTACTATACACATTACTTAGACTGTTCACTCGTATATGACGACAAAAGGTATCTTTGGGAGTAGAAAAAACGTTATCATAATACATATTCATTTTCTTAATGTTAGATACCCACGTTATAAACCTCTTGTCTGTTCTAGTCTTGTCAGTAATGTAGTAATTATTTTCTTTCTGAGACCTTAGTTCTTTTTCTATAGCCTCTTGCCATTTATCATGCCCTGGGCTACTTAGCACTTCTTTGTAACTACACGGCTTACATTCAGTTACGTTAACATGATATTTTCTTATCGTCCTTGATCGTAAATTCATGTTAGTCGAATCGAAACTATTGCTATTTTCTCCTGACTGCTCACAATTACGATTATCTTCGTCATTCTCACAGCTCCTTAAACTCTCACTACTAGCAGTTTCTTCTCTCTGTGGCGTGGATAAGGGAGTGGATAACGGAGTAGATGTCATCCTCACAGGTGATTGAGAGACCGCAGCTGGCCGTTGTTCAGTACTTGACTCACTAATTTCAAAAACAGCAAAATTTTTCGTATCAGGAGTAGACTTACCTGTCTCATCAAAAACCACATCACGCGATACCTTCACCTTGTAAGTAATCAAGTCACACATTCTATAATTTTGGTTGTCATAACCAACGAGAACCATTTTATTACTTTTCTTTTCTAGTTTATTTCTACATGCATCAGGAACATGAACATAGCCATACGAACCAAATATTTTAAGATGATCTAAATTAGGTTTTTCTCCTGTCCAAATTTCATATGGAGACTTATTTGGAGTTTGACTAGAGGTAGTCCTGTTAAGAAGATATACAGCACACCCCACTGCCTCAGCCCATAGCTTTAATGGCAGATCGCGACCATAAAGCATCGTACGAGCACTTTCAACAATAGTGCGTAACTCTCTCTCTGCACGAGCATTCTGCTGAGGCGTATACGGCGCTGTACACTCATGCGTTATCCCGTTTCTTTGCAAGAAACTCTTAAAATCATTATTTACGAACTCTCCTCCATTATCAGTGTGTAATATACGTACACAGTGACCAAATCTATTATACACCATCGCGTTAAATTTTTTAAAGTAGTCTAGTACTTCACTTTTGTGACGCATGAAGAAAACATTCAAGTAACTTGAAACAGCATCTTTAAATAAAACAAAATACTTCATACCTTGGACAGAGAACTCACTCATTGGACCGCAAACGTCGCTGTAGACCAGATGACCAGGGCTCAGCACGCCACGGTGCGAGGGATGAAACGGAAGTCGACTCTGCTTCCCAAGCATACATGCTTCACAAATAAACTTTTCATCTCCTGTTTCTTTACATTCTATCTGACCATTCTTAATCATGTTCTTGATTTCTTGAATATTCAGGTGCCCAAGTCTCTCATGCCATATGTGTAAATTGCTTTTAGGCAATACTTGTACTGCGTTGCAGCTCACGCTTTTTAATGTCTTAAAATTCATTTCATACAAATTATTCATCTTTTGTGTTGCAGTTAATACAATCTTCTTCTCTTTGTATATTAAGGCTGTAACATTCTTCTTTATTATAACATAGCCTAATCGCATGACAGCTCCTTCCGAAAATAGGTTTCGGCGTAATTCAGGTACATAAATAACTTCTGTCAGAATATTTTCTTCCCACTTTCCATCTAAATACACACATCAAAAGTGTCTAGGGATCAAGCATTTTTGGGCAAAAAAATGGGCAGAAGAACAATGGCGTTTCGTGTGCTTTTCTGATGAGTCTCGTTTTGGTATGAGACCGGATACAAGACGTATACGACACTGGAGAACCCCTGGACGCCAACAGCGATTAAAATCCTGCCAGGAAGTCCATCCTTATAGTGGTGGAACCATCATGGTATGGGCGGGTATTTGGATCGGCGGAAGAACTGAGTTGATTTGGATCAGAGGCAACCTCAACGCTCAAATTTATGCTGAGACGATTGTATCAGACGTCATCGTTCCTCTACAAGTGCAAATCGGTCCCTTATTTCCGCACACCGCAAGAGTTGTAAGACAGACTCTCGCCGCAGCTAACATCAATGTCCTGCCCTGGCCTGCTCAGTCGCCAGACTTGAACCCGATTGAGCATGCATGGGATATGCTACAGAGAAGAGCTCTGCCGAATATGGAGGGTATCCAGTCGCAAGAAGACCTTTTTTTGTTGTTGCAACGAACATGGGCGGCCATTCCACAGCGTGATTTGGATGAACTCATTTTGAGTATGCCAAACCGATGTTCTTGTGTTGTTAGTGTTCGCGGTAGAAACACGGATTATTAATTGTTTAAGTTACCCAATAAAATTTTAAAGAAAACTGTTATTTCAGTCTTTTTTTCGAACTTTTGTGTTAGTGGTTCAAATGTCAAAAATCCCTTTATTAGGAAAATGGCAAATTTCTTTATTAATGCAAAGGTGACTTGGTTTATCGTTACTGTGACAAACGAAAACACTTTATTTGATGAATCCTTAAAGAAAATTTTAATTAATATCAATCAGGAGAAAAGTTATTGCAAAAATATATGTTGATCCCTAGACACTTTTGATGTGTGTACTTTATAACCTATTCTCAGACCTACCCGCAAAATTTCATACATATCGGTTCACCCAACTCTCGTGCACGTAACTCAGGGGTCGTCCACTAATCACGTGAGGCTCGAAGGGGGGGGGGGGGGGGTTCCGAAAAAATCACGAAATATCACCAGGAGGTGTATAATGAGACATCACGTGTATTTATTTTTCGTTGAATGCACGATTTCTTAACCAAACAGCGGCACGTGGCCTTGACTCACCGTTGCCGGCAACGACTTCCCCTTCAACATTTAATCAGTTAAGTACCTGTATTTAAAGATAATATTCCGAAAATTTCAATATAAACTATATTGAAATTTTGTACAAAAAAATACACGTGATTTTGGATAGGGGGGGGGGGGCCCTATCCAAAATCACGTGTATTTTTTTGTATACGTATAGTACGTATAGTTTAAAAACCTCACCACATATCACCAGGAGGGGGGAGGAGTTAAAAAGTTGCTAAAAACATCACGTGATTAATGCACGACCCCTCAGAGGTTCTCAGATTTGGTTGTGCAAGGTGTTGCGAACGTTCGACACTCGACTCTCGTGCGCGTACCTGAGAGTTTCTCTGATTTTGTTCAGCAAGGCGTTGTGAACGTTCAGGTGAAGATTCTCCCATAAGACGTATTCTTGCTGCCCGTGCTTGAGAACTATGTTTAGAAAGTTGAGACCTGGCTCTCTCAGGCATTTTCAAATGTTTAAGAATTAATATCAATCAGGAGAAAAGTTATTGCAAAAATATATGTTGATCCCTAGACACTTTTGATGTGTGTACATACTTCTTAATCAATACTGTACCTTTTCCACAAACTTTTAGATTCTGTTGATTTCCTAATTTTACAAACCTATTGCTGTCATCATCAAACTCTTCAAAATCCAAGAAAAAATCTTTTCTAAATGTCATGTGTGCAGAAGCTCCACTGTCCAGCAACCACACATCATCAGATTCGACAGTCATATTTGCATCTCCTTCAATGTGAAATGCCAATGCACCATTATTGTCATGTTTGTCGTCTCTACTCTTCTTAAGGCGACATTCCTTTGCAAAATGTCCACGCTTTTTGCAATTATAGCAAACAATACGATATCGCCAATTCTGAGCGTTTTTATTTTCATAACCAGAGTAATTTACTCCGGTCTTTCCTTTCTTTTGATCGGTTACAAGTGCTACGTCACTTTGTTTTTCAGATGTTAAACTAGCTTCCTCATCCATCAGTCAAGCTGTAAGATTGTGTATCGTTTGTTTGGATGAATCTAGTGACATCCAGGCTTGTCGTGCTGATCTATATTTTGATGGTAATGTGCTTATTATTTTTGTAATGACAGCCACATCGCTAATAGTTTCACCACAATCTTTTAACTGTTGTGCTAGGTTCTCGACTTTAGAAATATGTTGTGCCATACTATCTGAAGGGTTCATCTTATACTGGTAAAACTTTTCATGAATAATCAATCTGTTAAAATCGGACTTCTGTTCATATATGGATTCTAATTTCTCCATTATCTTAGCGGCACTATCGCAATTTTCTATCAACGCTATTTGTCTATAATCCATAGCGGACGTAATTATGAACATGGCCATGCCATCATTCTTCAGCCATTCTACACTATCATCAGATTCAGATCTCTGCTTATTAATATCTATGCCTTTAGCTCTCAAGGCACAATTGATCTGAAACTTCCATTGTCGGAAATTTTTTCCATCGAAACGTTCTACGTTCATCTTCATACCGGCAAGATCCATCTTTAATATTTTACCTTTTGCCGACGATATACGACTTGTTATTCCTATTATTTTAAACGATTATGCGTATCCTGAGACATAACCTTTTAGAATAATAGGAATAACAAGTCGTATATCGTCGGCAAAAGGTAAAATATTATAACTTTACATGTTCGAACTTTTTTTTATAGAGCACAGCGTAAGATATTTTTATATTTAAAAAAGGTCTTGTCAGAACTTGTGTGTCATTGAAAATTAAAGAGTCGTGTCTATCCTAACTTGTTATTATTATTAATTAAAGTATAAAGAATCTGCGCATCTGCTGAATTTCGGTAGAATTCTAAAACAATAGACATCCTAAAGCCCACACCCCGAACGTCCAGCGACTTTGAGGTAGGCCTCTGTCTTAGCTTAACGTCTGCTATCTAGATGACAACAACCGGGACCATCGATATAATATATAAACATTCACGAACAAAAGGACATCTAAAATGTGGTCGCGGAGGTTGCAAACTTGTCTGTGCTGGTGGCGGAAACGTGAACTAACGATTTTATAATGATAATGACTTCTAGTTTGACAGTTTCATATAGACAGTAGCGACACTCCTATCGGCAAAAATAAATTTGTCAGGATGTGGCTTGTAAAGAAATAGCGACACAAGGGAGCTATTTCTCGCTACCACTTTTTGAACCGTGTCACCAAATCTAGTTTATATCGATGACCGGGACTGACTTTTTAAGTGCCCTCCGAAGCACGAAGATGCTTAGTTCAAATGCCACTAAACGTTACCCAAGTGAGGACAGACCTTGCCTAACGATGCTTAACCAACTAATCGTTTACCAAACAGTGATAATAACTGGCTATGAGCGCCTAGTATCCATATTATATTAGGCAGTCAATGCAAGAATAGCCTTACCCACTTTTAGGGTTCCGAAATCAACAAGGAAGCTTTAAATACTAACTATACTGAGTATAAGACTGGAATAGATGTGTTATAACTCGTTTTTAACCCACTTCAAAAAAAGGAGGAGGTTCTCAATTCGTCTGTATATATATACTTTTTTTCTTTGTATGTTCGCGCATAACTCTGGCAATTATGAACCGATTTGAAAAAATCTTTCTTCTATCCATTCTTTAATCCGTTAGTTGGGTCCCATAATAAAATTATTGCTTCCGAATAAGTCGTTCCTGAAAAAACAATAATGGTGACTGCGCAGGAAACTTGCAGGAATGCCTATATAGATGACTTTATGTCGCTTTTTAAGGACAATAATGGTCATAACTCTGGCAAATATTTACCAATTTTAATGATTCTTTTTTTATTCGAAAGCAGAAACGACTGTAATGAATCTGTATGAAATTTATCACAACCGGATAAGAACTTCCTGGAGGACCATGAACGATGAGGAGGAATTTATCTGGTTAAAACTATAAAACTGATGTTCTCCATTACATTGCTCTGACAATTATGAACCGATTTCGATGATTCTTTTTTTATTCGAGAGATTAAACTACTATGATGATTCCATGCAAATTTCATTACGACCGGATATTTTTTTCTGAAGAAACATGAATTATGTAAAACTATGTAGACGATAATGTGATCATAACCTACCTAAATCATTTTACGGTCTTCGATGGTTCAATCTTTATATATGAAAATATCACTAAAAAGTATAAAATAAAATATTTAAAAAAAAAATTGAACCGACTTCAATATCACTGAAAAGTATAAAATAATTTAAATATTATTGAAGTTGGGGCCAAATATACACAGCCGGTAAGCTAACACCAACTTCAATAATATTTAAATTATTTTATACTTTTCAGTGATATTGAAGTCGGTTCAATTTTTTTTAAAAATATTTTATTATTATTTGTAAGGCTGGTAGTGCATAATTTGTTATTGTTTTTTGGTTACCTGTGGTTGCGTTCGTGGGGTCACTTAGGGCTTGCCCCTGAAAACCAACGCTGTTTTGGGGCTTGTTCCTCAACACAGCATTAAGCTGAGTGGGAGCCCTGTTTCACACAGATGAAGTGCATTAAATACTATAGTTATTTGTTGTGTACTCTGTATTCTGTGTGATATAAAATACATTATATTCAATTCTATATGTTCGCCATGTCATTTACCAAATTATTCCTACGCACCATTGATGTTCAGGAACTAAGTTTGTTCATTTTATTGTAGGAGCCCTTTAAGTGCGTCGTACTTTCCGGTACAAAAAATAATTATATAGGTAAATGAGCTATATGAATCATCACCAGCCGGAAGACGTCCACTGCTGAACAAAGGCCTCCCCCTTAGACCGCCACAATGAACGACAATTAATTGCTATTTGCATCCACCGGTTTCCTGCGACGCGAACAATGTCGTCGGTCCACCTAGTGGGAGGCCTGCCTACGCTGCGTCTTCCGGTTCGTGGTCGCCACTCGAGAACCTTTCTTCCCCAACGGTTATCGGTTCTTCGAGCGATGTGGCCGGCCCACTGCCACTTCAACTTGCATATTCTACGAGCTATGTCGGTGACCTTGGTTCTTCGGCGAATCTCCTCATTCCGGATTCTGTCGCGCAAAGAAACTCCGAGCATAGCTCTCTCCATAGCTCGTTGTGTGACTCTGAGCTTCTCCAAAAGGCCAGCTGAATCTGAGCTATATGAATAAATAAATAATAACAATGTTTTTTCTTTCAATTAGGTTAATATGGATGCAGCTCAGGCGTTTAAAGCTATGGAAACTTTCCAAGCTGCATTACATGTACTAGGTGCTTTGCAACTAACTACATATTTGTGGCCATCGCAGGCTATAGTTAATGGTAAGAGAATAATTGATAAATTTTGTATTTTATGCATAAAAACACCAATGTAGATTAATTAAAGAACATCTGAGTGTCACATACGAGTATACACAGGAGATACTCACATCAACTGGAAATCCCACGTCCAAAGCTTAACTGGAAAACTATCCAAGTTCACTTATGCACTGAGGGAACTAAAGAAATCTGCTATTATTGCATACCTACTATACTTATGCTCACTCCTGGCTCCATTACGGATTAATACTATGGGGTAATAGCGTAGATGTAACAAAAGTCTTTGTATTGCAAAAAAAAATGTGTGCGAATATTAACTAACATACCGGTGACGGAAAGCTGCAGACCACATTTTATAAAACTAGGGATCCTGACGCGCACGTCTATGTATATCCTTGAAATAAGTATCTTTGTGAAAAATAACTTATGTTTATTTCCAAAAAAACTCTGACCACTACACCCAATCCCGTTACTTACGGAATAAGCAAAAACTAGCTTTACCATTCTCCATTTTGAAACAAGTTCACTCTGGACCTCCTGCCAACGCAATAAAAACTTATAACAAACTACCAAATAACATAACAAGTAGATATACAAGCTTGCAAAGAATTAAAAAACAATTTAAACCAATATTTATTACAGAAATGCTATTATAGTCTGAAAAAGTTTTTCAAAGAGAAATTTTGACGAAATTATTACTAAAAAACAAAAATATATTGACGAAAATAAATGTATGAAATAACATAAATTCGATTGTGCTCTTATGATAATCTTATATTTCAATATTGTTATTTTTCAATTAATATTTTGTTCTTTTTCTATTACTATAACTAGTATTGTTACCCACTTTCTTGATTAAAATAATTCAATATAATTTCAATATAAATATTTATTGATCTAATATAATTACAAATGCAATAATGTACCTATAATTTCCTAATAATAATAATTATATTAAATAAACTCAATTATAAATTTGCTGTGCCCTATCAGGATTTCAGGATTTCAGGATCCACAAGACGCCTGCCAATTTCGCACGCATTTTTATAATTGGAGCACCACACCGCATCATTATTTTTATTACCTGCAGTGATAGTTTCAACCGTTGGAGATCTTTGTATTCGAAGCCAATAAAAATATATGCTGTGAACGCTTCTCAGAAAACCAATCGATTCGTGAACAACGTGCACGAGATATCACCAGAATCATTGGTTTTGAAAACGGAAATTTCTGGTTGTTGCGAATCCTGGATAAAATAGAATAGAAAATAGAATATTTTAATTAGATGTATAATAGAATATAAAATATATTAATATTTTAAATTAAGAAGAAGAATAAATACATAATTTTTTTCACAATGTATGCATGACGAATAGATAAAAATAATAACCGACAATAATTAATAATAAAAATAATATAAAATTGCTTGTTATTTGCCGGGGTCACAGTCAATAACCTTATTATAAGTAAAATAATCTAAAATACAAATTGAATAGAGACTGAAAGGGTTCCAAGATATTGGTTAAGTTTTATATTAAATCGGGAATTTATCGATATTGGTTAAATTGGTAGTTCATCAAATCGTCTTTTAGTCTAATTATGAGATTCGCCACATACGACATTGGTCAAGTAATTTATCTACATTTAACTACAAAAATGAAAAGTGCATCATATGTGCGAAAAAAAACAGGTCACTATTCAGCTGATGCTGCAACACCAGGTGGACCTGATGTTAACAGCTCTTATTTTCAGCACTAACCTTTCGAACAAAGTTTCCGGTTCCCACCAGTAAGAACCCACAACTATTCACTATATTTCTAATTAAATATTATATACCTACATTATTGTACAAAAGGTAAAACTAATTAATTGTACATATTTATATTTCAATTGTTATAATAGCAAACCAAGCAACCAAGTAGGTAGGAACATAATTAATTATTGCAGTGCTAGCCGGCGTCGGAAAAGATCATTTAGGTTATTATTTTGAAAAACAAAACAAAACAAATTAAGTATTTAATGTTACTTAATAAGTGCAGCTTATAGGTATGCAATTTGTTTAGCGTTGAACAATGTTGAAGTAAAAATTCATCATCGTTATTATCAGCAGCCGAAATACTGCTAAACAGAAGGCCTCCCCCTTAGAAGGGAGGGGTTGCCATAATCCCCACGCTTGGCAGGCGTCTTGGGGATCGCAGTATAGGTGGAAGATAAATACAAAGGAAAGACGCTACTGCCCGTCTTGTTCTCGCTTAGTCGCCTCTTATGGCACCCCACAGATAAGGTAATGTAAAAAATCACTTAAGTACAATTAATTTAAACGTAATATTTGTTTTTTTTTTACAGAGTCTAATATAATATATTAAACAGCACAAGCAAGGATAAAAACAGTTAAATCGAGATTGGTCGAGGTGGATCGAGATAAAGTCAAGGCGGTTCGAAGTGGGTCAAGTTAGAATAAATGGATCGAGATGAGCCAAGCTGGATCATCAGACTGCATCAAACTCGATTGAACGGGATAATATCGGAGCTAAATAAAACTGGATTGAGCTGGATCAAACTGCATCAAGCGGGATCAAGTTGGATCGAGCTGGTTCAAGCTGGATCGATCGAAATCGAGCTGGATTAAGCTGGATCGATCTGAACCAAGCTGATTAAAGCAATGTCAAGCTTGATAGATAGAGCTGGGTAGAGCTGGTTTGGATGGATCGAGATATTAGACCGAGGTGGACCGACGTGGATCGAGGTAGAACGTGGCTACCTACCTTTTATCCCGAAAAAAACCATTAAGTAATATTTGTTCTAGCGTTTTTCAATTTACAAGAGTTGGTTTAAAATATAAAAATTGGGAAAATCCATAAAAAACAGTTGAGAATAAACTATTTTTCAAAAATAAAAACCGACTTCAAAGTAAATTATCTAAAAAGTATAAAATAACGAAAATATATTGAAGTCGGTGTCAGACGTGCTAGTCTTAGTTAAGATGATGCGCTAGCACCGACTTCAATATATTTTCGTTATTTTATACTTTTTAGATAATTTACTTTGAAGTCGGTTTTTATTTTTTTAAAATAGTTTATTTAATACTTTTTAGTGACTTTTATTTTAGCAAAATAGTTATCAGCACTATCACGCAACTCGAACGTCTACGTTACAGTAACTTACTGAAAACATAAAAGTTTATAACTCTTAAACTACTGGACCGTTTTTAATGAAACTTGTACTCCACCCTAAATTGAAAAATACTAACTATTGCAAAAAGAATTTTTGAAATAAGACCTGTAGTTTCTGAGAAATCCGTGGACAAACCTACATACACACTCATAAAAATTGGTAAATTTGTTTAGAAGCCCATATAGACTAACATATATTAATATTACGCATGTTTATCAATATTACATACATACTCGTCGAATAGAGAACCTTCTTTTTGAAGCCGTTTAAAAATAATAAAATCGTGAGCGGAGCTGTGTGGGTCATCCAGTTCTTTATAAAAGCATTTATCAAAAATGTCGTCATTGCAACTGTCTTACAGCCATTTTGTTTGAAATATCAAATCTTTGATCAAATATACATTGGACAATTTATTTCTCTTTTACTTCGTTTTCCCCAACACTCCTCCAGTCGTTATAGCGGCTACTTTACCGTTGAAGCGGTTAGGTTGTGGAACTCTTTACCTCTCAGCGTACGACAAAGTCCTTCTGTGGATGTCTTCAGAGGAAGAACAAAAGAGCATTTCCTTTCTATTGTTAATAGTTAATATATATGTATGTTTAAGTATTTTATAATTTTATTTATTATATCATATTATCTATGTAATTACTGTGTGTATTCATAAGTAGGTTTATATAATATAAGTAGGTGCTAACTTTACTTACCTTTCTATTCTACCTATCCTTCTTAGTTGTTGTACATTTCACTTGCTCTCACAATGTATAAGCCAATCAGGGTCCTGGGGAGGGAATATCAGAGTGGACCTGATACAGTGTAATGATACACAAATATTCGGTTTCCGAAGTTTATTTGTTTCAAATTTAGAACCCCGTTCGAATTCTAACTCTCTAACTCAACGATACAAATATTCCATATGACTTATATGAATGCACGCTAATCTTGCTAACGCGAGTCACAGTTTTGAAGGCGACACCTAGTTAACAATATACATATAATTACAATAAACAATCACTACTAATTATACATTCCGCCCACCAAGGACAAATTAACTAATTTGTTCTTAAATTAAATCTAGCCGCCCACCATGACAAATCGTACAAGTCAACAAAAATACACATATAAACACTAATACAAATTACCCATATTTAAACATTTGACACTGGCTATACACAAATTTTAGACGTAGGCCTTTTTATAACAGCTGGCTTAGTACGTAGTGACACAACCCGAGTAATACCATCAGCACCCGGATGCTTCATAATAACCCGACCCATCAACCAACGTGAGGGAGGCATACCATCCTCTTTTATTAACACCAATTGCTCTACACTTGGTTCCGGAGATTGCGTAGCCCATTTGTAGCGATGCAAAAATGTGGTTAAATACTCCTGCGACCATCGTCTCCAGAAATGTTGCATCATCTTTTGAGTCAACTGCCATCTACGAAGACTATTTACATTGGACGACTCATAATTTTGTTCCGGAATGGTCACCAACGAGAAAATGTCCAGGAGTTAATACATCGTACCTTTCAGTCTCACTTTCCATACATGAAAGTGGTCACTAATTTTAACCGATCGTGTACGTATCACCCTAGCAACTGGTATTTGCCCCCTCGCTAAATTTGCCCCCAGCTGCGTTTTAATTACAGCTAAATATTTCACATATTTAACACAATTGTGCACATAAATTCTAACCAATTCTTTGGCCCCAAGTATCCAACATCTAGATTTTAAATATACCAGTTTTAAGTGCCGCCCACCGTGCAGATCTGTCAACTGAAACATCTTAGAAGGTAACAATGGATGTGTTCGATCTGCCGGCAATGCCATTTCCAACCTTCCTCCAATCCTTAGGTTTCCATTCTTATCCATATAAGAATTTAATGGCTTCAGATGACCCTTCATCTTTCCCGTTTTTACTGTTTCGTTTAAAACCTTTATCTCTTTACTGAAATTCCCCCTCTGACATTTTCTTAGACAGATATCCATCGCTTCCTGTAGTTCTATCACATTTAAAAGTTCTTTTTTACGATTTGTGCCTTTTTTCCATGATAAGACCAGCCTTATGAAAGCAACTACCCTTACCAACTTGGCTAAACTTGAGAATTTTCCACAACAAACATCTTCTTCGTTGCATATGAAATGAACTTTTATTTCTTCTAAGGCCGTGTCTGCATCCGTTAACTTATTATAACTAATTTCCCTGGCATGCAAAAACTCTGGACCTTCATACCATAACTTATTACCTACCAATTCTGAAGGTTTGAGACCTCTAGATGTACAATCAGCCGGGTTTAGTTTGAACTGTACATGAGACCACACACCCCAACAAATGTGAACAGCGGCAGCATACGCATACTTGGAGGCATCACTCAACCCATGAAGCTCAACAAGAACTGTGTCTGCTATAGTGTGAATCCAACAAGGTATATGTAACACGTAAAAATGTGTAACTTCACCGCGAAAGGTAAGCCATTCCTCTAATATTTTACCTGGCACTGCTTCATCCCATGCTATGCCAGACAACCATAGCTTTTGGATTGTCATCTTAGCAATTACCACGCTTGGTGCTACCCAACCTAGCGGATCAAATATACGTGCTATGTCTAATAAAACAACTCTTTTTGTTACCGGTTCCTACAGCTCCGTCAATTTCACCGTATATTGGAAGGCGTCCTGCACTCTATTCCAGGTAAGATGTAGTAATTTCATTATATTATCCGTTTTAAACTTTAGGCCTCCTTCATCTATCCCATCCTTGTTTTCCTTTATGCTATCCAATAGCACTTCGCTGTTACTCGACCACTTCTGTAGTTTGAAACCCCTTTTAGTAGTAGCTCATTCATTTCCTTGTAGATATCTACCCCTTGCTCTATTTTATCACATTCTGTAAGCAAATCATCCATGTAGAAATCTTGAATGACTCTTTCAGCAGCCATAGGATACTACGACCCTTCATCGACTGCGACTTGCTGTAGCGCTTTTACAGCTTGATACGGCGCCGATGCAGTACCAAACTTCATGCTATTCATTACTTCCAGATCCAGTTCATCACTTTTAAATGGCAACATAACTATAGTGTCCACACCCAAATTGGTTAGAGAACCGAGACATTCTGTGGTCGTATCTATCATATCTGTGAATAATGATGAAGATTCTGTAACTATTGCTTTCTGATTAAATAGCCTTTTTAATATTGAATTTGTTAAATATCTTTTATTGTTGTATCTTTCCTCAAGCATAGCCCAACATCTACCATAGTTATCAGTAGAAATATTTATGTGTCTTACTAATTGTTCTGTCTCTCCCAATAGTAAACCTTATAAGTACTGCATCTTTTGTACCCGGTCAATATTAGCATTGTGCACAAGAGAAACAAACAAATCGCGAAACGTAGTCCATTCACTGTACTGACCCGAAAATTTAGGAATTACTATTTTTGGCAACTTTAAATTAGTACCTTTTGAATTACCTGCAGTCATAGCTGTATATTCCCCAGTAGTATTCACATCGGCAGGACACTTAGCAAGTTTAGACTTTAGTAAACATTTATATTCAACATAAACTTCTTCAGTAACACAAAACAAATCATCTTTAATGTAACTAGTAACTTTTAAAATTTTAACCTCACTTTCACTTATTAAGTTTCTATGGGTATCCAAATATTGAGCCCACAGTGCTTCAAGCGATTTTAGTTTACTTTCAATAAAATCTCAAGTCAACCTTTCTTTAGGTGACTTTTCAAAATTTGCAAACGCTTTTTCAATTCTCTGTTGAATATCACTCTGAAAATATATTTTAGATTAAAATTAAATTTACAAGATAATGATTTCTGATACTTACGCGAATATTACACATTGAAATGAAACTAATTTCGGGAAATTAAAATCAAAAATAAACCGCGATATAATCCGTAAAATTAGTTTCATTTCAATGTTAAATTTACAAGGTTAAAATTTAAATTATTTTTGTAAGTTTCAAAACCAAATAATTTTTAAAGGTAAAATTTATGAAAAAATTACAAGTCCAAATTTTATCGAAAATTTTCTAAGTGTTTAAAAATATTAAACAAATAGAAAATCGGACATAGGTTCCCCAGTATGAACCAAATTCTTAAAATTCTAAAACTACCTCTAAAATTTTACAAGTTATAAATTTGCATATAAATATTAGAAGTTAATTTCCTAATGAATTTAAAGTTCAATATTGCTTGAATCCAAATTTCTACACAAAGAACAAATTTAATGTACTCACAGTTTTTCACAACACAACTCACTCTTGACCACTGACGTCACTGACGACTCGCCCTTGGTCGCTCTGCTGATGACGTCACTGGTTCCTCTGCACCCCTCCTGGAACAAGGTCCACCTTCTCTGGCTGCAACCGTCCTGCTGCCCCTGACGACTCTTGGTTCCCCTGCACCCCTCCTGGTGCAAGGTCCACCTTCTCTGGCTGCAACCCTCCTGCTGCTGCAGCCCCGCTTTCTGACTGCACCCCGCCTGGCACTGGTCAGGAGCTGAAACCTCCTCCCGACTACTCGGGCGATCCACTCCGACGCTTTCCCCTCTTGATACAAGGTTGTTCCGCATAGTAACTTACCGTGCCCCTGGAACCAATTCCTGTACCCCCAGGAACTCTCAAAAACCCCCAGTCACAATTTTGAAGGTGACATCTAGTTAACAATACTTACTTTAATCTTCTCTACCACTCTGGGGTTTGCTGGTAGAAAACTCAATTATGAGTTAAGCTCACATTTGTACTTCTTTCATGCATTGTATTTTAACTGTGTCTTGTGTGTATGTGTACAAAAAAATTTGATGAGTGGGACGGTGGACCAGCCTTACCAACAGGCTTGCTTGACTCGTCACTATGTAGTATAAAAGGTATATTTTTTAAAATGGGACTAATTCCACTACTCATTCCCACCACTGTGACTCCTGTCAGCCAGGATCTACAGTGGTCACCAGCGAAGACACCGAGGTTTGACCATCAGCGAGTCCCGGGGAAAAGGTGACCTATGCGGATTCGGATATCTATAATAGCGATGGCACTGATAAATAGTACTTATACATTTTTCTTCGTATCTCGCTGGGAGACAAATTCCCCAACGTGGTTTTCCTCAAACGTGTTATGCAAGGTTTCCTTTTCTTTATTCTTTATCTCAGCACCCGACACTCCTTATTGATGGCAGCCATTCCGCCATTACAGCTTTTGAGGCTTCTGAAACTTTATAAGTCTTATCTACTCTGTATTTGTGTTACGGATACAATACATCTACCACTTGTGATGCCGATAAAAAACCGTACAAGTTTAAGACGGAATTAACTGCCAGAGTTCCGTACGCTTAGAAGTTGGTTTGTTATCCATCTAACACCTCAGGCGGGTAGCGAATACCAGAACTTTGTTTAACTAAGTTTGTTTATAAAACTAAGTTCTATATATATTTATTTTAGGTGTTTACACACGAATATGGTTAGAGAAATCTTAGACTTTGTATTTTACAAAGGCACAATTTATTTCTATAGATATCTCATAAGTTGCTTGATGATTTTTAAAGTTACATAAAAATCATCAAGCAACTATGAGATATCACATATATGTATCTTATACATAGAAACCTAGTTATATTTGTATATAATAAATGTATGGTCATGGGATACTCATTCCAACTTACCTGTCCGGTAGTTGTGGTATAGTATACGGGTATGCGACCCCGGCTTCCCTAGCTATTACTGTCCCATCCATTGCTCTCCTGGGTGGTAATATCCTACGTTTCCTATTTCCTTTTTACACCACCTATTCTTCCCTCTCCCTCTCCCCATTCGTGAGAACGCAATGGTGAATCATAAACATAATTAACCAAAATGGCGGCGATGTGGTTCGCCACCCACCACGTCTCGTTTCTCACGGGGGCGAAAAGCGGCCCATGGGCTCTGCCTACCCCTTACGGGAAAAAGGGCGTGAATATAACGGGTGTAAGGGACATCGTACTGAAAACCGATACCAGGGATCCAGAACACGATTCTGAACATCCTACTGTTGAAATTTTTCACCGGCTTTTTCATGAATTTCCATAAAAAAAAAAACTCTTTTTTTAAATAAAATTAGTATAACATCATTATTGGTATAATAAAGCCTAATTTTAATTTAAAAACAATTAATTAATTATTTGTGTTTTTATTTTATTTTTATTTATTTCTTTATTCACAAAAACAGTGCATAGGCAATTAATTAATAGGCAATTAACTATTATTATTTTAGAAAAATAGCCATGTAATTTGAAAAATAAACATTATTCCGCATATATTCATTACATGCTCGAATTTTTTTTTTTAATAAGTTAGTCATTTGTCATTTACCATATAAATGGTTACTGTAATGTTGTAACGGACATTATTTGACGTCTTATAATTTTTTTTTCGCTACGATGTCCCTTACACCCTGTATGTATGTATGTATAATAAATGTACATATATAAAGGTGCTATAATAAAAAGAGGTGATGGTAGGGCCCTAGGATCAATAGCTATAGCTAAACCACCACAGATTGCCTGCGACCCGCACAATATCGTCAGTGTACCTAGTGGGAGCCATATCTACGCTGCGTCTTCCGGTTCGTGGTCATCACTCGAGAACCATTCTTCCCCGTCAGGTATCGGTTCTTCGAGTGATGAGGCCTTCCCAACTTCAACTTGCATATTCTAAAAACTATGTCCCTTACTTTAGTTCTTCAGGGAATCTCCTCATTCTGGATATAATCGCGCAAAAAAAGCTCTCTTCATAGCCCGTTCTGTGAACCAGACACCGGGCAGGTATCAAACCTACAACCTAACCACATCCCAAGCTTAGCTGCTTTAGTTTTTAGCGGGCTTTAATCATTATTACGATCAATAATATTCAATGAAAATAATAAATCACCGTTCATAAAATTTCCGGACTGATTATTATTATTATGAATATTTGTAGTTTGATACTACAAATATTTTTGTTTATCTTAAATACTTATCGCTGAAGACTTTCTTACCTTATTACTGTATTTCTGGTAACTAAGCGGTGGGTGGCTAATTAATATAGAAATCCGAGTGAATTTTTAGGGTTCCGTACCTAATTGTCTGTCTGTCTATCGGTCACACCGATAAACATATTATTACATCAACAACTACTAGTTCCATAGATATGTGGGTTTTAAATATTGCTTACTCAATCGTATCGCAATAAAAAAAAAATCTTTTATATATTTTTCAGCCATAAACGACCGTCGAAAATTCAAAGTGAGATAAATAATAGCACTTATCTCCAGAGTTTATAGAGTTAAAAGTCTGAAATAATTACCGGTATTAAATGATAAAGCCGGGAATTTCTATATTTACTGAAGAATACTGAAGAAGTAACTTCCTAGCAAATACTTAGTAACAAAAGTCACGTTGTTAATCAGCGCGATTGCAGTGTTTCTCTCGAAGAGTTAAATATTTTACTATTATAACAAATTTTTATCGTCTTTTCTTATTTTGTTCGGAATTCCTTGTCGAATTTTTATTATCCTACGCAGAAATTATCCTAATAGAACAAGAAATTATGCTAACTCCGCGAGTTTTCTCGGCACAAGAAAGGTTTATTTGTACCGAAGCGAACTAACGAGAGGCACGGAAGTTATTCTCGACTGGAAGACTGCTGCACTGCATTTCAACGTTTACTTAATGAACTCCAGCATAATAATTCAAGTTTCAAAACTGAGACTGAGGTGTCTGTAGTTTCTTGGTTTGTCTTATTTCTCTTTGAAGGCGCTGCTTATAAGCAAAATGACAGCAATATTCAGAATACATAATTTGGAGTTCATTACTTCACTTGGCTGCTTGCATTGTAGATACAAAGTGGAACTTGTTATGCCTCCACCTTCAAAATAAGCACAAAACTGTGTCCTATGGGTAAAAGAGATATACTTACTTAGTTACCCGACTGCGGAACTGAGGGAGGGTTATGATTTTAACAAAAATGTATGTATGTACGTTCATCTATTCCCGCATATCTTCAAATCTACTTAACATAATTTGACAAGTAGGGTGTCGTTAAAAGCGTCTTGATTGTCTGCTGGTTATAGGCTATATAATATCACATTATTAGACTGCGATTTTATCCGTAGTTTTAGTTTTTAAAGCTTATTACCTACTTGTTTTACCATCGATATAATATATAAACTAGACAAACATTCACGAACAAAATGACATCTAAAATGTGGTCGTGGAGGTTGCAAACTTATCTGTGCTGGTGGCGGAAACGTGAACTAACGATTTTATAATGATAATGACTTGTAGTTTGACAGTTTCATATAGACAGTAGCGACACTTCTATCGGCAAAACTAAATTTGTCAGGATGTGGCTTGTAAAGAAATAGCGACACAAGGGCGCTATTTCTCGCTACCACTTTTTGAACCGTGACACCAAATCTAGTTTATATATTATATCGATGTGTTTTACACTTTAGACTTTCACAATCAATTATCCAACATTTTTGGGATTCTAGCGACTAAATGAATAATGTATGAGTGCTTGCGCGTGTGTGTTTGGGTATGTGCGCGCGTTCGCTTGCGTGCGTGGTACGCACGTGCATGCATAAGTTTGTGCGTGTGGCTGTGTGTGCTCGCGTAAGTGTGTTTATATGCGATCTAAGCGCTATTGCTTAGGAGAACGGGAGGTGAACGTATCGGCCCCCTCCCTGAACGGAACTAGGACAAGAACTATAACAGATCTACAGCTGACTGTATAATGTGTCGACTATATTAAAATTAGGTAAATGTTTAACTACAGTACTAGTGCCCCTGGGAAATTTTGTGAATGATGACATGTGTCAAAATTATTTACGGCAGGCGACAAAGTGCTGTAATTAAGCTGTTTATTACATTCCACGTTTACAGTTTATACCATTAACCTGGTTTATATTACAGTTTAACGAAAATGAAGGACAGACAAATGACGTAAAATAATAATATAATGAAATTGGTTCGTTGACCTTTGAATAGCGAGTATTAAAAACAGTTATATATTTCGCCTAGTTTTTTTTCTCTTTGGGGAAAACTTTAAAAGGACTCAAGGCTGCATGCGCCACTAGCGCCATTTGGACGTTCAGAGAAACGTTAAAAATTAACACTAACTATCGCCCGGTTTCCGAAAGGATGATCAACGCAAAAATCAACTAACTAGATGTCAAATCTCCTGTCAAGTGTATTTTGGGTTGCAGAAAGCATGGTCAGCAATTTTAATTTGAACATCCTGTCAGTTGACACGGCTGTTAAAATTTGCTTCAGAAACTTCATGTCAAAGCCAATTTGGGTTTCTGAAAGGTTAATTAAGCCATGATCATAGATTATTCTCCAGTCAAATACAATGTCAACTAATCGGTGTTGGTCGACAAATTAACACCCGGTTTCCGAAAGGATGATCAACGCAAAAATCAACTAACAAGATGTCAAATCTCCTGTCAAGCGTATTTTGGGTTGCAGAAAGCATGATCAACTATTTTAATTTGAACATCCTGTTAGTTGACACGGCTGTTAAATTTTGCTTCAGAAAGTTCATGTCAAAGCCAATTTGGGTTTCTGAAAGGCTAATTAAGCCATGATCATAGATTATTCTCTTGTCAAATACAATGTCAACTAATCGGTGTTGGTCGACCAATTAAGTATTAAATTATACTATTTGTTTTGGATAATCTACTAGTTTATGACAGATTACGTAATTATTAGGTATAAAAAGTCCTTTGCAACAAAAATACCAAAACTGTATTAACAATTGCTACTTTTGAAATTTACGATAGTGAAATGCGCACTCCACATCCGCGCGGGATGAAGGCCCACGAAATAAGAGTGTGGAGCCGCTTGACAATCAAAAATATTTTCTCTATGGGGTACCACTGGTGCTTTTCCTTCGAATCTTGACACATGGTGAAGGACAAAAAATACTCTGTTTCTTTCTATCACATGTAACCTATATAAATTCATTCTTTTCTTGTGCGAATGAGAAAGAAAGTGACCATCCCTCCTGTAGATCCTCCATCTATGGTTACAGATTATAATGTCTTTGAATTGAATGAGCTATTGAATGTAATATTGAACTAAATAGGAAATGTAGCCATAATTAAATAATATTCTTCATGTCAAATTAAAATGATCATAGATTAGTAAATTTTTCTCTAATTAACGTTTCAGAAACCCGAATTGATTTGAACAAGCTGTCAAGTTAACAGTCATGTTAGTTGAATATCCATTTGAATAGCCTTTCAGAAACCGGGCGTAAGTATTAAATTATATTGTTTGTTTTGGATAATCTACTAGTTTATGACAGATTACGTAATTAAAAGGTCCTTTGGAACAAAAATACCAAGATTGTGTTAACAATTGCTACTTTTGAAATTTACGAAAATGAAATGCGCACTCCACATCCGCGCGGGATGAAGGCCCACGAAATAAGAGTGTGGTGCTTTTTCTTCGAATCGTGACAGGTGACACACACAGGTGAAGGACAAAAAATACTATGTTTCTTTCTATCACATGTAACCTATATAAATGCATTCTTTTCTTGTGCGAATGAGAAAGAAAATGTTCATACCTGCTGTAGATCCTCCATCTATGATTACAGATTATAATATCTTTGATTTGAATGAGCTATTGAATGAAATATTGAACCAATATTGAACTAAATAGGCAATGTCGCCATCTATACTTATAATAAAACTGTAACAGGTCCAATTCTGTACATTGAAGATATTTTGAAAATTATGTTTGGAGGGCATTCTATAACCGATACTAAAACCAAAAATGTATTTTTTTTTATTTTTGTCTGCCTGTCTGTCTGTCTGTCTGTCTGTATCTCGGCTGAGCATCACGCCGAAACTACTGGATGGATTTAAACGAAACTTGGCATGATTTGAGTTAATACTCCGAGGTAGGACATAGGATACTTTTTATCCCGACATTCGGCACGGTTCCCTTGGGAGAGGAGACTAAAGTCAAAATGTGTACTTGGTTATACGCTTGCTCCGATTTTAACAATTTTTCATCATAATTATATTAAATATTTGTAAGTAAACACATAGACAGTTGTTAACAATGTTTGGAAATCGATCAGGTTAAGCAACGTTAGGTAAGGTCATTAAATAGATGTTTAGTTTAGGAGACGTTTAGTTCAAATGGCGTTAAACGGTCACCCGTTTAACGCCATTTGAACTAAACGTCTCCGTGCTTCGGAGGGCAAGAACAAAGTGGGTCCAAGTTTTTAACCGACTTTAAAAAAGGAGGTTTTGTATTCTATGCGAATGTATATTATTGAAAGTTTAGTTAACGTAAACACAGCGCGGGCGGAGCTGCGTGGGTCAGCTAGTACTTAAATAATATTCTTCATGTCAAATTAAAATGATCATAGATTAGTAAATTTTTCTCTAATTAAAGTTTCAGAAACTCGAATTGATTTGAACAAGCTGTCAAGTTAACAGTCATGTTAGTTGAATATCCATTTTAATAGCCTTTCAGAAACTGGGCGGAGCATGTACCGTTCGGGACGCACGCATAAATGTACCGTCGTATGCCTCACTCAGGTTGAGGCATGCGTGACGAACCATTCGCGTGCACGCCTCGCGATGTCTGTACGAGCCTTTACGGATTCAAAGTAAACATCGTTTGCACACGTTTGTTATACCCGGGAACTAAGAAAACAACATTTTGCAATGTCAGGTGCTTAGTTCGACATTATTATTCTAGCTAAATTCAGATGTAATTATTGGGTTAGTGTTGATAGTTACTCTTGCATGTGGAACATATTACCTAGTTATTTGTAGTCATCATCAGCAGCCGAAAAATACTTTCACTGATGAACAAAGTCCTTTAGAAGGGAGGGGTTGCCATAATCCCCACGCTTGGGGATCGCAGTATCGGTGGAAGATAAATCCAAAAGAAAGACGCTGCTGCCCGTCTTCTTGTTCTCGCTTAGTCGCTTCTTACGACACCCAACGAGAGGAGATAGGGGAATTCTTACCCGGCACCCCACGGGGAATTTATTAGTAGTGAGACTCAGATACTAATATCGCCGTAATATTATGGAGCTACAGGAATTATTCCTCTGGATTAGTGCATTTTGGCCGACATCAAAAGGAGGTAGTATTTGATGCGATGCCTATGTAATATTAATAAAAATGCGTAATATTCACATATGTTAGTCTACACGGGCATCTTAACAGTTGTACCAAATTGCATGAGTGTATGGAGGTTTGTCCAACGATTTCTCAAAACTACAAATTCGATTGCGATAATTCTTTTTGCGTATTTTTCAACTTAGGGAAGAATATAAGTTTCATCAAAATTGGTTGAGTAGTTTAAAAGATATACATAGATTTTTATGTTTTCAGTAAGTGACTAATGAATGCGTTCGAGTTGCGTGATAGTGCTGATACCTATCTCGGTAAAATTAAAGTCACTAAAAATTGTTAAATAAACTACATATTTTTAGAAAAATAAATAACGTACTTCAAAGAAAATCTATCTATACTTATAATATAACTGTAACAAGTCCAATTCTGTACATTGAAGATATTTTGAAAATTATGTTTGGAGGGCATTCTATAACCGATACTAAAGCCAAAAATGTTTTTTTTTTTATTTTTGTCTGTCTGTCCGTCTGTCTGTCTGTCTGTCTGTCTGTCTGTCTGTCTGTCTGTCTGTCTGTCTGTCTGTCTGTCTGTCTGTCTGTCTGTCTGTCTGTCTGTCTGTATCTCGGCTGAGCATCACGCCGAAACTACTGGATAGATTGAAACGAAACTTGGCATGATTTGAGTTAATACTCCGAGGTAGGACATAGGATACTTTTTATCCCGACATTCGGCACGGTTCCCTTGTGAGAGGGGACTAAAGTCAAAATGTGTACTTGGTTATACGTTTGCTCCGATTTTAACAATTTTTCATTATAATTATAATAAATATTTGTAAGGGAACACTCATAGACAGTTGTTAACAATGTTTGGAAATCGATCACGTTAAGCAACGTTAGGTAAGGTCATTAAATAGATGGGTGACCGTTTAACGCCATTTGAACTAAACGTCTCCGTGCTTTCGAAGGGCAAGTACAAAGTGGGTCCAAGTTTTTAACCGACTTTAAAAAAGGAGGTTTTGTATTCTATGCGAATGTATTATTGAAAGTTTAGTTAACGTAAACACAGCGCGGGCGGAGCTGCGTGGGTCAGCTAGTGATTTATATAAAGCATTAAATAATGAAAATGTATTGAAGTCGGTGCCAGCCGGTGCTGCTGTTTGCTAACATGCTCACTTCAAAATCTGTACTCGTAGTTCAGAAGAAGTAAGCAAAAATAAAGAAGATGAGGTGAGAATTTAGATTATATTTTATACTGTTTTATTTAGAGACGAGATAGAGAAAAAAAAGAGAGTTATTAATGTAACTATGTTTTTTTTTAATTTCATTTATTGACAAGAAAAGTAATGCGTTTTCCTGATAGTAAGCGACACAGCTACAAAGAACTGGCGCTTTTCAACCGTGACATTAGAATGAGTCTTTTGTGTCCGTTAATTTCACCAAGTACAGTACCTACTTCACACTGAAACACAGCAATGTTTACACACTGCTGCTTGGCGGGAGAATATCTGATATTGTGGTTGTACCTACCTGGACAGTTCCTTGCACAGAGCATATGTAAGTATTACAACTATTTTATATTCTTCAATACATTTTTTGTTTACGCATTCATGAAATAATAAATTATTTATGTATCAAATATAGCTTAGGAAATGTAGGACAAAAAAAAAAAATGTGCGTACGTGGAGTCCCTCCGCGCGGAAGAAGTGAAACTTTATTCTCGCTCAGTCGATCGGTCGTTCGGTCGGTTCCCCACTCACTCACTTACTCCCTCACTCACACACACAAACACACACACACACACACACACACACACACGCACACACACACAGCTCAACTCAACTCAACTCGCCCCAACTCACCCCAACTCACCCCAACTCACCCCAACTCACCCAACTCATCCCAACTCACCCCAACTCACCCCAACTCACCCAACTCACCCCAACTCACCCCAACTCACCCCAACTCACCCAACTCACCCCAACTCACCACAACTCACCCCAAATCACCCCAACTCACCCCAACTCACCCACTCACTCAGTGACGGCGTCACATGAGCGCTTTCATAACCTTAACTAATTTACGCCTATCGCCTATCGTTTAACACCTATCACTTAACGCCTATCACCTATCATTTAACGCTTAACGCGTTATTTAATAACATTTTTGAAAGCCGCATAAGAAGTTTCACTTCAATAAAAACAACATTGAGTACATCACTAACCTATGGATAAACACTTTTTGAAGTCGTACACAGATATATAAGTATTTTTTTCGCTTTCCTCGCATTACTATTGGAATATAAATAATGTTGTTAAGGAAAAAGATCTGTTAGATATTCGATTAACATTTCAGTTTTCGATTTTTATTAGGCAGGCTTGTGCCCGATGGGAAATCCCCTCTGTTTCGGTTCCCTTAGGTGATTATGAGAAATTCCTGTGCAAATTTTCATGCCGACCTACCAGTTTCAGATATAAGTTTGCCTGTAAGTCATAAGATTTTACAATTTATAAAGTATCCATCATCATCACTAGCTGAAAAACGTTCAATGCTGAGAACAGGCCTCCTCCTTGGGATGCCACTATGAACGACAATTCGCTATTTGCATTCATTGGTTACCTGCAACGCGCACAATTTCGTCAGTCCACCTAGTGGGAGGCCTGGCTACGCTACGTTCTCCGGTTCATGGTCCCCACTCGAGAACCTTTCTTCTCCATCGGTTATAGGGCCTTCGAGTGATGTCGCCTTGTGATTCCCACTTCAACTTGGAGATTCTGAGAGCTATGTCGGTGAATTTAGTTCTTCAGCGAATCTCCTCATTCCAGATTTGATCAAGCAAAGAAACTCCGAGCATAGCTCTCTCCATAGCTGGTTGTGTAAAGTATATTACTATAATAAGTAATTACAAAAATATAGGTTTGCATAAACAAACTTGCCTTGGAGTTCATAGATCCTCTCCATTTAAAAGGTTGTCTGGTAGAGATCACTATTAGTGATATGACCGTCCATTGTGACATTGACTTAAATTTAATGAAATCTCTTATTTTTTGTGTGTTTTATAATTGTGGTGCAATAAAGTGAGTAAAAAAAAAACGAAGAAGCCTTCTACTTAACAGCCCTAGACTGAAAATATCAATCAATGCATATTATTATGAACTAACTCAAAGATTTGCCATTCACTGAAACTATAGGAAAAATATCGAGGATAACATTACCCGGAGGATAAATCTGCATGAGTGCTAAAACTCATGCAAGCTTATAATTATAAGGCTTACAATTTGTAACATTATATAACCTGGCTTATAAAAAATTGATATCATATGCCAAGAAAGACAAGCCCGCTGAGTTTCTTGCCAGATCTTCTCAGTAGCGGCCGCGTTACGATCCATATGATTTTCGTGAGGTATAATAAAGATATTTTGACTGACTTTGATCGTATAGAAATCCATATGTTGTAGGTATATTAAGATAGTTAAATATTTTGTGTGCCACAAAATTGACCTAAAGTTGAGAATTTATGTTAGGTGGGTTATCATTTAAATATTCATCTTAAAATTAAAAATCTAAACTGATAGCGCATTCTCTGTAGCTACTTAGAAACTAAGAAATTATCAGTTTAAATTATTAATTTTCACTTGAAAATTTAAATGATAACTCACAACATAAATTTTACTCTCAATTTTAGTTCAATTTTGTAGTAACTTCCATTATAGTTATGAGCATGGGCGTACGCAGGGGGGGGCAGGGGGGGGCCGTCGCCCCCCCCTGGACTTGGCCTTCATCGACTAAGCTGACATGATTTTGTTTAATTATACATATGTTTGTTAGAAATTAAGTAAGGGAAATATATTTTTAATTACAAATCATCATGTTTGTGAATTAGAAATTAAAAATTCCGCCTGGTCTTGGTCCGTGTAAGCCATGTTTGTGAGGACTATGGACGATTTTTAACGGATGTTATCTTAAACCTTAAATTGCAGAGGTTTCACTAAATTACTTTTTAATGCTTTTTGCTTTATAAGGAACTGAAACAAAAGGAATTTGTTCTCAATTCGGATGTAGTTTTTTTAGTTTTATTAGGTACTTCAGAACCAGAACTGAGTTATTTAACTTAACCGATTTGAAAAATTCTTGTTTTATTTGAAAGTAGATACTTCTGGATCCATGAATCCATGAGGTTGCGGAAACTCCTCTAATATTAAAGGTATACAGGGTGTCCCAGAAATGGGGTATCAAGGCGGTAATGACGCAATGTCAACAGATTCAGCTCAATTTTTTTTCAAAATATCGTTATTAATCCGAAAATTAATGAATTTCTTATTAAACAGGGCAGGCACGCAATCAATAAAAAACAGTGGCTCCATGGGAGTAGGCACGATGACCCAGGGTTACTTAGAAACAGATAAGTATAAGACGATATAAATATTTTTTAATGTTATTAAAAATATCAATTTTTGCCGTATTGCTATATTTTTCCGAGTCTTTACTATCAATACTTTTTGGCTTGATATCCACTTTCTGAGACACCCAGCGTATTTACTGATTTTGGTATTATCAACAACATACACTGAAAAAGGGTCGGTTAGAAAATCTTCCATATCTTCAAAAGTACTGGACCTAGGTTTATAAAATAAAGACTAAAAAAATATTTTAATGTGCTTAAATGAAAAAAAAATCAAGCTTTTTATTTTTAACTAGCTGACCCACGCAGCTCCGCCTGCGCTATTTTTACGTTAACTAAACTTTTAATATCAGACATTCGCATCGAATACATAACCTCCTTTTTTATAGTCGGTTAAAAACTGGGACCCACTTTTTACTTGCTCTCCGAAGCACGGACCCGTTTAGTTCAAATGGCGTTAAACGGTCACCCATCTATTTAATGACCTTACCTAACGTTGCTTAACCCGATCGATTACAAAACCTTGATAACAACTCTCTATGAGTGTTCCCTTACTAATATTTATTATATTATAAAGAAAAATTGATAAAATCGGACCAAGCGTATAACCAAGTACCTACCCATTTTGACTGTAATCCCCTCTCCCAAAAGAACCGTGCTAGATTACGGGATAAAAAGTATCCTATGTCCTACCTCGTAGTAAGATCTCAAATCATGCCAAGTTTCATTTGAATCCATTCAGTAGTTTCAGCGTGATGCTCAGCCGTGATACAGACAGACAGACAGACAGACAGACAGACAGAAAGACAGACAGACAGACAGACAAAAATTTAAAAAAATACATTTTCGGCTTCAGTATCGGTTATAGAATGCCCTCCAAATATAATTTTCAAAATATCTTCAATGTACAGAATTGGACCTGTTACAGTTTTATTATAAGTATAGATAATAAATGTAAAATAAATAAAAATGCGTACTTTTTTCAGTATTTTCGTAAATGTAGATTGGTTACAGATGCACATCTGTAACCAATCAAAAGTACTAAAATGCGTGTAAACAGCACTGTTTACACGCATTTTAGTACTTTTGTTGCCTCCGCAAGCTCGCAATACTGCTGTTATGCGATTGGTATACTTTCTACTAGATTTTTATGGCGATGTTGCGGAATATATGCCATTCCTCTATTTGAGCTTCTTTCACTTCACGTAGCGTGATTGGAGGCGGATTCCACAGACGTGCACGTCGTCCAAGTTCGACCCATGCATGCTCAATGGGGTTTAAGTCGGGGCTGCGTGCTGGCCACTCCATATGTGTGACTTCTTGAAAATAAGCAAACACTATCTGAGCTGTATGCGGGCGGGCATTATCTTGCATAAAAACGGCATTCTCACCCATGTCCACTGAAAATGGACCAACGTCATTCAGAACCCCAGTGACATATCATTCTGCACTTAAAGTTCGGTTTTCTATCACCACTAGCTCAGTGCGGCTTTCGTGAGAAATCCCATCCCACACGTAAACAGAGCCTCCGCCGTCTAGTACTTTTTCTTCTATACAGGCTTGGATATAGCACTTTCCCGGTCTTCTGCACACTCTTTCTATTCCGTCGTGCTTGTATAAACAAAATCTAGACTCTTCTGAAAACAAATCTTGAGAGAGTCCAATTCTCGTGTTCTCTATCGTAACTCAACCTTGAGTTTCTGTGGTCTTTCTAGTTTTGGGCCATTTGCAGGTATTAATGGCTTTAAATTTGCTTCAGCCAAATGCCGCCTTACTGTATCCGTACTCAGATTGTTTCCTCCAGTACGTAAATGCTAAATGATGATTCTTTACTTCAACAGCCGTAATAAAGAGATTTCTCAAAATCGTTGACACCATATAACGATCCTCCCGCGCTGGCGTGCACCATGTTCGGCCTGTTTCTTGTCTTCATAGATAGGATCCGGTTTCATAGAAACGCTGGAGTACTCGCTGAACTGTAGATAGAGTCACGAGTCAGAACAGTTGTCGCTGTTTTTCGCTGACTGTGCCCTTTTTCATGCATTGTCAGGATCCTAGTACATTCTTTAGGAGTTAACGACATGATGACTACAGAATAATAAAATTTATAAGGTAGAGACATCATATTCATAACTTTTTATAGAAAAGCTAAAAGAAACGCAATACAATGATTTGAATTTAATGGAACAAAATTCAAAAATTACCATTATTTTAAATTTTCAGATTTTTTTATACAATGATCAAAAATAAATAAAAAAGGTTCTTATATTATTTTATGTACCATTAAATGTTCTTTAATTTAGTCTTTATTTCATAAAGCTAGGTCTAGTACTTTTGAAGATATGGATGATTTTCTAACCGACCCTTTTTCTTTGCGGTTCAGTGTATTAAGCATTTGCGGCAAAATCCTTTTATTTATTTTTTAATTAACCGACACAATGCTCTGGGGCCAGAATAGGCTGACTAGCAACTGTCAAAATTGTCCCTTGAGAATTGTGTATTTTCTAGCATGATCCTATCCAAAACGAAAAAAAATGGGTTTAGTGATCGTTAAAATTACCTAATTACCTACCCATTGTAAAAAAAAAACACGTGGGAAAGAGATATTTTACGGCGGTAAGAAGTAGCCTATGTTGATCCTAAGGTCACAATCTAGAAAAGGTATAACTTTCAAGTCTTTAGCATTTGTACTTTTTGAGTTTGAAAGGGACAACTAGACAAAAATTGTTTAAATTTAGGTTTAGGTATCTTACCTAAACCTAATAAAAAACCTAAAGATAAAGGAAACACGCGAAAAACAATATATACTTACCTAAAACTTTTAAAATCATAATCAGATACTTTCTGCCGCAACTACATTTAGACACTCGGAGCCAAATAATACTTAACACGCTGATTTTGATCAGATATATCAATAATCTCGTAATTAATAATCAAATATAATCGTGACCGTGACGCTCTGAGACTCGAAAAAATAGATTACAAAAAATAGACTTAATTTGAATTAAAGTTAATGTACGTTTGTGAGTGTGGCAGTTTAATTGTATAGATTAGTGCTTTGAT
Source organism: Furcula furcula (assembly GCA_911728495.1). Lineage (NCBI taxonomy): Eukaryota > Metazoa > Arthropoda > Insecta > Lepidoptera > Notodontidae > Furcula > Furcula furcula. The sequence continues at coordinate 20,650,946 of OU452253.1, forward strand.
GGATTTGACCACCAGCAAGAAATTCTTACTGTGCCCCCCCCTAGACCAAAAGCTGCGTACGCCCATGGTTATGAGGCTGTTTATTTTATGCATAAATGTACAGTTCATAGAGATTTAGCTGCAAGAAAAAAAATCGAAGAAACCTTCAAATTTTTTTTAGAAATGTTTCAAACTGATTCGGCAATTTTGCAAAAAATCATAAATAAAATCGTAACTCGAAAGCTACGAAAAATCGTAGAACATACATAGGGGTGATTCAGATACCTCTCAACACGAGGCACCTAAAAAAAAATTATAACGTCACTGTTCTGGTCACCCTGTATTTCCCCTATTTCTCAGTACCGATGAGAAATATAAGAGATACACCCTGTCTAATATTAAAAGATAGTAGTCTGTTAAGGAATTTAAAATAAAATTATTTCACAGATGGCACAATGAAACAATTTACAAACTCAAAAGCATCCCTTGGACTGTCTTCAGGGTAATACTTTCCACATGTCCTAACTTCGTGCTTAGTCCAATATCAAGTTCAAGTTACTTAGACATGTTTAAATAAAGTTGGACACACGAGAATTTACTGCACTTTGTCTCTGCAAACTGAATTTATTCTTGAGTTATTTTTACTAGCTGACTTAAATTTTAATAAACAGTCTGTTAAATTGGATAATGACTCTCTCAAGTCGGATTCTCGTCAAATTAATTCCATTCGTACTAAATATTTGAAAACGCGATGTGCTGACGGAGTTTCGTAAATATCGTCTGCTAGGTTCATTGTTATTCCAACAATGGTTTCATGCGGGTTGATAATGTCAAATACATCCACATAGCTGCGTTCAAATTCTTTTATAGAGGTGAGAGGTGATGACTTAGTGGGATTGACCGTTTCATCATCATCATCCGAAAGACGTCCATTGCTGAATATAGGCCTCCCCCGTAGAACGCCACAATAAACGATAATTGGCTATTTGCATCCATCGGTTACCTGTGACGCGCACAATGTCATCTGTCCACCTAGTGGGGCCTGCCAACGCTGCGTCTTCTGGTTCGTGGTCGCCACTCGAGAACCTTTCTTCCCCAACGGTTATCGATTTTTCGAGCGATGTGGCCTGCCCATTGCCACTTCAACTTGCAGATTCTGAGAGATACGTCGGTGACGTTAGTTCTTCGGTGAATCTCCACATTTCGGATTCTGTCGCGCAAAGAAACTCCAAGCATAGCTCTCTCCATGGATCGCTGTGTGACTGAACTTCTCTAAAAGGCCAGCCGTTAGAGACCACGTCTCAGTACGATATGTCATCACTAGCAACACACACGTTGACCGTTTAAAGTAATTAAAAAATGGAATAATAATTGTATTTTATTTTATCTATCTTCTATTACTTATAATAAAACTGTAACGGGTCCAATTCTGTACATTGAAGATATTTTGAAAATTATGTTTGGAGGGCATTCTATAACCGATACTAAAGCCAAAAATGTATTTTTTTTTATTTTTGTCTGTCTGTCTGTCTGTCTGTGTCTGTCTGTATCTCGGCTGAGCATCACGCCGAAACTACTGGATGGATTGAAACGAAACTTGGCCCGAGGTAGGACATAGGATACTTTTTATCCCAACATTCAGCACGGTTCCCTTGGGAGAGGGGACTAAAGTCAAAATGTGTACTTGGTTATACGCTTGCTCCGATTTTAACAATTTTTCATTATAATTATAATAAATATTTGTAAGGGAACAATCATAGATAGTTGTTAACAATGTTTGGAAAGCGATCAGGTTAAGCAACGTTAGGTAAGGTCATTAAATAGATGACCGTTTAACGCCATTTGAACTAAACGTCTCCATGCTTCGGAGGGCAAGTACAAAGTGGGTCCAAGTTTTTAACCGACTTTAAAAAAGGAGGTTTCGTATTCTATGCGAATGTATATTATTGAAAGTTCAGTTAACGTAAATACAGCGCGGGCGGAGCTGCGTGGGTTATTAATAATTGTATCAAAAAAAATATAATAATAGTAATATTCTGGGACAATCCATACACGGTCATCCGATCCCAAACTAGCCGTGCCTGTACAATGGGATAACTGATACTAACACTTAAATACTTTCTTTTTGTAAATACTTACTTATATAGATAAAACACCCAGACACTTGATGGTAATCGAACCCACGACCTATTGGGTAGCGGCCAGGGTGTCTAACCATTAGACCAACAGGCCCGTCAATAGAGCGTCTTGGTTGAGGAACTACATCCATCAAATTTGGGTTCTCGTATAGAGTAAGATTATTTATCAGCGTGAGGATTAGCTGCGCTGGTGGTTGAGGTAACTGCATTGCGCGGCTTATCTATATTTCTATGGATGGATGGTGGTCAGAGGAACCCTGATCCATTAAACGTAGGTACTGACGATCCTTCGAATGTGGAATCGTCGCATTGATCTCGACGAGTACATAGTTAGTACGAATGTACTCCTGGCCTATACGACCTCAGCAGCCAAAGTTTTGCAAGATCAGCCAACTACTGCACAAGTGCTTGGGTACACACAAGTGCACTCTCTCTTTCTTTACTCTCTCAATTTGATGGGACGGGCGATCGAGACGACAGGGGAAGGGTGAGGTACAGAGCCGACTTTATACATGCCCATATTACGTATGGATCATCTTACTTTGCAGACACTGGGGTGATAGGCCTGCATTGTACTAGCCAATAAAGAACAACTACACAAATTTGTTGTTTCCCAAGGAATTCTTAGGAATTTTTAGGAGTCCAATCTCTGATTGTCGGTTTTAAGTGTGCTTATATAGATAGATAGATTAATCCTTTATTGCACACATTTTGTTGAACAATACATGAAACAGTTACATAACTTAATGTGAGCAAAGGCGGTCTTATCGCTCAAAGCGATCTCTTCCAGACAACCTTTGTAAAAGGAGCTATACTAAAATAAAACTGCAGTATAGTGCACAGTAATAATACAAAGTAGACAAACAATAAATAATATATTATCAACACATTATGCATATATAAAAATATTATTATAAAAAAAAAATGTCAAAAATGTCAAAAATGTCTGCCGAATTTTTGAATACAAATTGGTTTTAATAAATTAGTGTGAGAAATTGGATCAAGATTCGTTAGCACGCACGGGAGCTACGTGTTTTGGATAAAAAGAAAATGTCGTCGGATAAATTGCTTAAATGTGTTAGCTGCAATCTTGTAGTTAATGAATTGTTGACGTTTGTGCAAAATAAGCATTGTATTATGGATTCGGAGAGCATGGTGAGGATATGTGTCTCGGCGTTCACCGTGGAGGATATTGACAAAGCTAAGTCTCTATTATTTGAATCAATTTCCACAGACTTGCGTAATATAAAACGTAAGGCAAAAAGCAAGGAAGGTAAAGCGAATAAGGACTTACATGATATTATTAACGTCTTTAAGCAAACATGCCCAGAAAAAATCCCCAGATTTGTAGCCGTGGATTTGAACAAATTGCCACCGGTCACATTTGACCATGTTGATGTGTCGAGATTGTTAAAGGATATTGTGCTTCTTAAGCAAGAATTGGAGATGATTAAAAGCACATATGTTACACAAGATCAACTGATGCAAGCGAAGGAACAAATAGTGGGTAGCGATAGTTGTATTTTGAACACGCATACAACAGGCGAGATCATTGACCGCCGCACGGCTGATGTTCCGTATTGTAATCGATCAGCTGAGGCGATAATCACCCGAACTAGCACGAGCACTGGCGAAGATACACCTCACTCATACTTGCAAACGCAGATGCATCTTACACAGGACGCCCCCGCTACCACACTTGCACTAGAGGATGCCAATATACTGTGTCTCGATCGAAATGACATTGGAGCGAGACATACGGCCGTGACTGTGCCCCCGGTAGCTCAAACTATACTAAGCAGCGTGTGTTCTGAGATAAATGATACGACAGTGGTTGGTAGTGGGGTTGCGATACGCAAATCGTTCGCTGAGATAGTACAAGCCGAGGGTGATTGGAAAAAACCAGTTAACAATAATGAGTGGTCAACTGTGAGATATAAATACAGGAATAAATTTGTTAGCAAGAAGGGGACTGTGTCGATAGAACCACAGTCTAAGTTTAAGGCTGCTGATGTTAAGATTCCTTTATTTATTAATAATGTTGATAAAAGCACATCTTCCTCTGATATTTTTGAGTATATTAGGAACAAAACGCAAGTTTGTGTTACATTGGAGAAACTTGAAATGAAGCAGCAAAAGGATTATGACGCTTACAAAATAATGGTTCCTAGTAATAAGATTCAGTTATTTTTGGACGGCGCTATGTGGCCTGAGGGGATTTCATTCCGTCGCTTTATAGAATTTAGAAAAAGGGCCACAGGGCCTAGTAGTAAAGATTATTATAATAAATTTAATGGATAGTCGGAATTTAACTAAATTTATATCATTTAACTGTAAGTCGGCTATACGTTCGATGGAGCATATCAAAACTTTATGTAAACATACTGATATTATTGCACTGCAGGAGACCTGGTTGTTTCCTCACAACCTTTCTTTTTTAGGGAATATTGATGATACATTTAGTTTCACTGGAAAATCGGCCATCGACACTTCTGTTGGCGTTGTTCGTGGTCGGCCGTATGGAGGTGTTGCGCTGTTGTGGCGTAAGAGTTCATTTAACTCAGTGACGGTGCTCGACTGTATCAGTGATCGTCTCGTGGCTATCAAGGTGGACTTGTACGATAGGTCTTTTTTAGTTTTCTCTGTTTATATGCCCGTGGACTCGGCGGAAAATTTAATTGAATTTACGGAGTGTCTTAGTGAAATACAGGCTGTTATAGAAAGTACTGAAGTAAATTCTGTGTTTATGTTAGGAGATTACAATGCTCATCCTGGTGAGCTCTTTGGTCGCGAACTTATTACTTTCTGTCATGACCAGCAGTGGAAGTGTGTAGACATTGAGAGGCTGAATACTGCGTTTACATTCGTTAGCGAGGCTCATGGCTGCACGCGTTGGCTCGACCACTGTTTAGTGACGCAGGCGGCGAGTCAATCTGTTGTAGATATAAGAGTTTTATACGATTGCAATTGGTCGGATCATCTACCGTTAGAAATAAGCTGTAATTTAGGCATGCTTATAAGGGAGTTAGTTATCAATGAGACGACACATAATAGAGTTAAATGGGGGAACCGGTCTGCTTTACAAATTTCAAAATATCATGCTTTATGCGATAAACAGCTAAGAGACCTTGATTCTCCTAGTGAGCTCCGTGAATGTTGTGATAAAATGTGTAATAAGTCAAAACACTTTAAGATAATAGGCAATTTGTACAATAATATGAAGCATCTTAAGTAATGCGGCTGTGGATAGCTATGAAGGCGGGCTTACATCTGGTGCCCGTAGAAAACCATACGTCGTAGGTTGGAATAAATTTGTCCAACCTGCACATAAGGAAGCTCGATATAACTTTCATGTTTGGTTATCACACGGTAAACCTTCTCAAGGGCCTATATACGATAACATGGTTAAATCGCGTCGGGTGTTTAAATCTAAATTGAAATGGTGTCAAAACAATTCCGAACAGATTAAAATGGACATATTGGCTACACATCAGGGCTGTAAATATTTTAAGGCCTTTTGGAAGCACACTAACAAGCTAAATCCAAAGCCGCATGTCCCTCTCAATATTGACGGAATCAGTGAACCTACCGAAATTGTAAATAATTTTGTAAACTGCTTTCGAGTGGAGCCTGTACGGGCTCAAACTTCAGTAACGCCAGGGGTGCTAATGTCCACACCACCTACTTCCTTAACTACACCGGTTGGTTTTACTGCGAAAGAAGTAGCCACCGTGATTCAGAATATGACAGGGGGTAAATCTCCTGGACATGATGGTGTTAGCATCGAGCACTTAAAGCATGCAGGTATTCATTTACCTAGGGTTTTGGCAATGTTGCTAACTTTTTGTGTCAGACACACGTATCTGCCCTCGCAATGTATGAGTGCCCTTGTTGTGCCAATAGTAAAGAATAAAACTGGAGATCTATCCGACAGCCGTAACTATAGGCCCATCTCGTTAGCTACCACTGTGGCGAAGGTACTGGACGGCTTGCTTGATCAATATTTGCATAAACATATTAACTTGCACGACGCACAATTCGGCTTTAGAGCCGGACTTTCCACTGAATCCGCTATCATGTGTCTAAAGCAAACAGTCCAGTATTATACGTCCAGGAAAACACCTGTATACGCATGTTTCTTGGACTTATCGAAAGCTTTCGATTTGGTGTCCCATGACCTGCTTTGGGCTAAATTGAGTCGCGAATCCTCTCTCCCCAAGGAGATAATTACTCTCTTTCACTATTGGCACAACAACCAGGTTAATGTTGTAAAATGGTCAAACGTCATATCCGCGGAGTACCATTTGGAGTGTGGAGTGAGACAGGGCGGTTTGACGTCTCCTTTACTCTTTAATTTTTACATAAATAAGCTGATTGAGGGACTCAGCAACTCCAAAATCGGCTGTTCGATAGATGGCACTATGGTAAACAATATAAGCTACGCCGATGATATGGTATTGCTGAGTCCTTCAATTAGCGGTTTGAGAAAAATGGTGCAGATGTGTGAGGCGTATGCTGGGGCCCATGGGCTCAAGTACAATGTAAGGAAAAGTGAAATTTTGGTTTTTCAACCTCGTGAGCACAGTGTGGACACAGTGCCTCCTGTGTGGCTGAATGGTATGGCACTGAATAGAGTTTCCTCATATAAGTACTTGGGTCACTGGGTCTCGGAGGATCTCAGGGATAACGTAGATATTGAGAGGGAACGAAGGGCATTGGCTGTCCGGGGGAATATGTTGGCCCGTAGGTTCGCGCGTTGTACAAAGGAAGTGAAAATCACTCTTTTTAAAGCTTATTGCCAGACATTTTACACGTGCAGCCTATGGGTCGACTGTACTCAGGGAACACTCAGTGCCCTTCGTGTTCAATATAATAATATGTTTAGGATGCTGTTGGGACTGCCGAGATACTGTAGCGCATCAGGCATGTTTGCCGAAGCACGCACGGATGGCTTTCATGCCATCCTTAGAAAAAGGGCTGCTTCGATGCTCCACCGTGTCCGAAACAGTTGCAACAGTCTTCTAAAGGTGTGGGCAGACAGGTTCGACTGTCCAATGTTGAGACATTGGATCTCACTCCATGTCTAGTTTATTGTTATTTATTTTGTATATTGCCTACTAACATAGATTGTAAGTGCATAATAACGAATTATGAATCTTAGTTATTTGAAATAAATTGTTTATTATTATTATTATTATTATATACTAATACATATTTAAATGAATATATATATTATATAAGATACTATAATTATAAAATACCTATTTCACAAAAAATACCTTTATTTACATAAAGTAAAGTAAAGGAAAGTAGTCACGGAAAACCAGATTCTTACACCATTTTTAGGAGTCCAATCTCTGATTGTCGGGGTTAAATTTTTTTAAGTGTGCTTATATAAGCATATGCATATCCATATCTTCATAACCACATACCACCAGGTGAATAGAAGTTAAGTACTAGCAATGCATATACCCGTGGGGCGTTCAGGTGAGAATAAAACCCTTCCATCTCTTCCCGTTGGGTTAAAAAAAAAAAAAATAATTTATGTTACTTCCTTCGGAGTCGCTGGACGTTCGGGGTGTGGGCCCTTAGAACGTCCATTGAGTACGGCGGCGACTCCGAGGAGGACGGCGGCGGGGTTGCGACCGCCGTCCCCGTGAGCACCGTGATGGCACCCGGGGGACTACAATGCGTCCCCCGGCGGCGGGCTCAAAGGCAAGGCACTGAGGGGCCCCTGGTGCAGATCCCAACGGAGGCCCCAGGTTCGCCCCTCTTCATGTGTCGATGCGACAGCCGCGGGGGTGTTAGTGGGTAAGAATCCCACATACCCCGGTCGAGCCCCACAGATCCCGGGGATCTTTGGAAGATTTCCCCCGCGTCAAAAAAAAAGGTTACGTTAGTTACTTCGGGCCCTTAGAAAGTCCATTGAGTACGGCAGCGACTCCGAGGAGGACGGCGGCGGGGTTGCGACCCCCGTCCCCGTGAGTACCGTGTCAGGTTCCCGGGGGGCTACAATGCGCCCCCCGGCGGCGGGCTCAAAGGCAAGGCACTGAGGGGCCCCTGGTGCAGATCCCACCGGAGAGACCCCTCTCATGTGCCGATGCGACAGCCGCGGGGATTTTAGTGGGTAAGAATCCCACATACCCCGGTCAAGCCCCACAGCTCTCGGGAATCTTTTGAAGATTACGGACATAAAAGGCGACCAAGGGAAAATAAGACGGGCAGCAGCGTCTTTCTATTGAACTACCTACCACCTATACCGCCTGCCAAGCGTGGGTGTGATGTGGGTGGGTTACGGCAAACCCTCCCTTCTAAGGGGGAGGCATTTGGTTCAACAGTGGACGTATTTAGGATGCTGTTTAGTTTTTTTTAATATATGCTAGTCATCTAGCATATATTAAAAAAATATTCTATCCAATAATAAGACGAAATCTCAATTAATCTTTTATTACATTCCATGAATGAGAGAAACTAAATATAATTCTAATATCCCTTTTAAATAAGGGCTCAAATTATTTCAAAGGGATATATTATAAATCGATGAAAACAATCCAAAATTTTATTTAAAACAAACTGACCAACGGCCCCCGAGGGAGGTGCGTGTTTTCGTGTCTTATGGTGCAATATGCACCAACGGCCCTCAAGAGGTTAACTTTTATTATACGAAACTAAAGTTAATTTTCGTTTGAATAATTACTTTTATTTTAATTTACAAATACATCACTAAACTTATTTAAAACGGACCAAGATATGTTACATATTAATATTACTATATAGTTCTTCGTTGGTTACAAATTATTAATCAAAATTCGGTCAATTCACAAAACATTATTTACACGTAGAAATCTAAACGTGCTATGCACTCTTCAACCTTAGGTACGTATTTACATCACACTACATTACATTTAATAAAATACACTATTCATAACATAATAATATTGTTTCACGATTTTGTATACACGAAACATACATTAAGATCCGTATCATTCGAATTTTTAATTTGATGTACGAGAATTCTCTTCAACCACCTATTACAATTCTAAACTACACAAAAAGGTACATTTCAAGGTGAACAAAATTATTTGAGCAAATCAGCGGCGTTCAGAATTGTTAAGCGTAAAATTCTAAATCAGAATACAGTCTTTGGCACGTTCACGGCTTCATGCAAAGTAGCTTTTTGAATGCTCGTCTAAAGTCCATATTAAATATTGTGTAAATCAACGGATTTAATGCCGAATTGAGGTAGCCGAGCCAAGTTATGAAGTTTATAAACTTGTTTGATAAACAACAACTAGCACAGAATGGTATGACAAGGTAAATCACGAAAAAAGGTAACCAGCAAACTACGAACACTCCCATTATAATTCCCAGAGTACGGGCTGCCCGACGTTCTCGTGTCAAAGAAATTCGCTGTTTCTCTTCTATGAACTGGTAAACCGCGCTCTGTTGGTTCGGCTTTTGCCGTTTCTGGGCTTTAACAGGTGCCGATTCATTGACTTCTATCAAATCCTCATGAGTTTCTTTGGAATTACTTTCTGAAGATGTATTCCTATTTTCTAAATTATCAGCCATATCTGTGACAGAGTTTTCGTTCGACAAAATCGGTATACTTAATTTATTCTGCGATTTGTCGTCTTTGCTCCAGTACCTTTTTTTAGGTTTCTTTTTTGGCGTCAATTTCCTAGTTCTCTTCTTCCTATCTGGTTCGGATACTAATCTTGTGGCCCCTTGATGTTCATTATGATTTGCCTCTGAGCTTACAGAATCTTGATCATTCTGATCATTACCTTTGCAGTTGTATTTGTTCTGTCCACTAGAGATAGTGCTAATTTTTGTCGCTTTAGCCCGATCCCTAAGTCTTTTCTTAGTGGCCAAGTATATTTCAAAGTAGACAACGGTCATAATGACTAACGGGATATAAAAGGATCCAGACGAGGAGAAAATTACGAACCCTGGTTGAGATGTCAATCGACAGGGTGTGTCAGGTTCAAATACGTCGGGCCAATCATTCCAGCCCAGTAATGGTGGGGAACTAATTACTAACGACAGGATCCAAACGACGCCAATCATTAGGAGAACACGCTCCAAAGTCCTCTTTTGCGCGTAATTAATAGGGTCAGTGATTGCCCAGTAGCGGTCTAAAGCAATTGCACATAAATTTAAAATGGACGAAGTGCAACACATTATATCGCACGTGAGCCACATCTTGCAGACATATATTCCGAATACCCATTGTCCGAGTATGGAATATGCCACGTTCAGTGGCAGCACCAATATTGCCACTGTCAGATCCGCTACTGCGAGGGACACTATGAAGAAATTTTGTACAATTCTAAGAGGTTTATATGTAAACACGCTCAAGATAACCAGTATGTTTCCAATTATCGTTGACAGAATAATGAGAGTGAGTACAATAGCCGTACAAATTGCCTCCCATTCCGGTACGGCTAATGTTATTCCGAAGCTGCTCGGAAATTTAGGCTCATCAACAGCGGCACAGATATCTCTGTCATCTTCTATTACCTCGTACACTTCAGTGTAATTTACTGATGTATAGTTACTGTCAACGTGTGTTGCCGTCTGACCCATTTTGCACGGTATCTAAGCTACATTTCACGTTATATTATTTCCAAAGAGCCGTGATTCGTGAAATTCTTTCAAAGCAGTAGGGTATAAGTTGTTGGTAATTGTTCCTGGTCAAACGGAAAGTGTTCCTTTTACTATTCATCTTCATATAAGCTGGTTTTCTGTAAATAAAGAAAAAACCCTCATATAATCCGTCAAGAGTTTAAGCGATCAAAAGATTTAACAAAGTTCCAAAAAAATGTCTGAATTACCTTCTGCTCGAAATCTTTACAAGGAACTCCCATTTGTGTGACTTATTCATTTTTTGATACGAAAACAAATCTGTAACAAAAGAAAACATATATCAGTCAGTCAGATATGAAAATAAAATAATATTTTTACGAGGCAACATTTGGGGACGCAATCGTGTTATGTGATCTTCTGGGGAACATTTGGCATATATTAGACATATCATTGCCCATGGGAAGTCGTGGAATATATGTAATTTAATACAATATACCCAGCATTCTCTTGAGCTTTTAACAAATTCCAAGTTTCAACCTACAATGGTGAGGATTGTGTTTTAATATTTTGAAGAGTTAAACGCAACAGAGTTTAACTCTTGGTCCCATACTATAGAAATATCAATGGAGTCATAAAAATTAGATAAGATAAGATAAGAGAGATAAGAGATTAGATATAAGTAAATACTTATATTTCCAAAAAAAATAGTCCTTAATTTATATGTTTATTTATATGTTCATGATGCAGTAAACTGTATAAGAAACCTTGAAACCATAAGGCTTTGGTATCAAATTGAGGTGGTATACCCTTGTGCCAGCGACCGCCTAGTGTCAGATATGCTATCACCAAGAAGGAGTGTGTAAAGTATGAAGGGCATCAGATAACTATTGTCTCCGATGACGAGCGGCAGTGCAATGCCGCTATCTAGAAGTAGGCGTGTCGCTATCCCATCAGGCGAACGGTTTGGTTGCCTCGTCACTAAAATGAATTAAAAAAAAAAACAGACAACAACGCGTCGTCGACGTGTTACGCTGGCTGACTTTTTTTTTACTCACTATAATAATAATAATATCTTGGGACAATCCACACATGGTCATCCGATCCCAAACTAGGCAGAGCCTGTACTATGGAAACCAGACAACTGATACAGATATTCTATTTCACGAAGTCCGTTTGACTATGACTGTTGTAAGGTCTGTACGTGCACACTGTTTTAGTGTGCGTAACCTCGGGAGCGCTCAGTCACGATCGCGACGCGGTCAGAGTCACTAGTGTTTTGTTTCCGCGCTAAAAAAATTCAAAGAGTAACGTCAGCATGGCAAGTAAACGCAGAAAAGTTGTCCACAGTGAGGTAACATTTTTTTTAACTATTGTTACTACTTTTTGTGTGCTATTAAGAGTTTATCTATCTAATATTATGAAATTTGTTACTTAAATAGGTATTTCGATTTGGTTTTGTTCTAGGGTCGAAGCATGATAGCTAGCGTTTATCATTTCCTGCGAGAAGAGTATGAATTCACAAAATCAGTTGCGGAACCTAACTGTGATTTGTCTCATTTACGAGATATTACAAGGCGTACAGCTGAGGCTACAGGTGTTTCTATGAAAACTGTTCAACGGATATTAAAAGAAGAGAAGGAATTGCCATCCTGCTCATCAAATTTCACTTCTCCTATGAAGAAGAGAAGAAAGCGGAATAGTAAGATAGAAATAGATAATTTTACAGCCGATGTTGTTCGCAGTACTATACAAAATTTCCATGTCATCCATAAAGAAATTCCAACGTTGGCTAAGTTAAAAACTGTATTAAATGAAAAAATTGGTTTTGATGGTTGTATCGAAACTGTTCGTCAATTGTTACTGAAGTTAGGTTACAAGTGGCGTAAAACAGAGAATAACCGTAAAGTTTTGACGGAGCGTCATGATATACAAATGTGGCGTTTAAAATTTTTGAAGAAGATGTCAGAATATCGCAGTCAAGGTCGCCCAATTGTGTACACCGATGAAAGTTATGTCCTTTCAACACACGTGCGAAACAACACCTGGGCACAAAAGAAAGAGAGTACACCATTCTTAAAAAAAATTAGCACAGGCACTCGCTTTATATTAGTGCATGGGGGTACAAAGGATGGATTTATTGAAAATGCTTCATTGATTTATAAAGCCAACTCAACAGCTGGCGATTACCATTCTAATATGAGCTACGATAATTATGTTAAATGGCTAAACGAAAAACTTTTACCCAATTTATCCCCACGCTCTGTCATTGTCTTAGACAATGCTTCATATCACAACACACGGACTGAAAAACTACCGACGTCGGCTACAAAGAAAGCAGACATGCAGCAATGGCTCAGGGATAAAGGTATAGCATTTGAGCAATCTCTCCTTAAATTGGAATTGTACGATATTATAAAAAAACACAAAGATGAACACATAACGTATAAAATTGATGATTTTATTAAGAGCAAGGGTTTTGATGTAATACGTCTTCCCCCCTATCACCCAGAATTAAATGCTATTGAAAATATTTGGGGTATTGTAAAAAATTATATCGCATCAAAGAATATCGAACAAAACATGACGAACATGGAAAGACTGATCTTTGAAAGCTTGGATAGAGTAACCAGTGAAACATGGCAAAAAACCTGTGCTCATGTTGAAAAAATTGAAAAAGAATACTTAAAATACGTCGACCTGGATATTGAGTTCATAATTAACTTAGGGAACGATTCTGACGAAAGCGAATCAGAAATTGAATTTGATAGTGATTAAGTGCTGATTTTTTTGTTTCTTCTCTGTAATAAATAAAAATATTATTTACTTTCAACTGTTGTTTCTTTTCTCTGCAACTTATCATTCTAATAGCTAAATATTATTTACTTAAATTGTCTATATAATTTATTAAATAAATATATTATGCGTGTCAGATTTTTTTCCTAACGCTACCTACGTTTACACACACTAGCGCGCCTATCACTACACGTCACTACTACAACCAGAGCCAAACGGACTTCGTGAAATAGAATATCTGTACTAATACTTAAATACTTTTTTTTTTTGTAAATACCAGCCAGCTATTATTATTATTGGCTATTAGCCAGTGCTTGACTGCAGGCGCACCTGATAGCAGGCTTATTAAAAGTCTATTCACTTTAGCTTTGAAGTCACCCACATTATAATCGGGCGGAAAAACTGCCGCAGGCAAACTGTTCCAGTCCTTCGCTGTCCTTATTATGAATGACGACACAAATCGGTTTGTTCGGACTGACTTACTTACATTCTTATAAGATTAAATTTCTGAATCTTCTAATTCAGGAAAGAAAGAGGACTGGCTCTTTTCTCGCTCAAAGAATCAGCATTGCAATTCAGCGAGGAAATTCAGCGTTCTTGCCACCATTCCGCGCGGTCATGATTTATTTGATTATATGTAAATAGAATGTTTAAACTTTTGTATATGTTAATTAAATGTTTATCTTATTTGGAAATAAAGAGGTAAAGTTCGAGAAAAAAAAATTATTGATAATTATATGGAGATCAGGGTTTCCTTCCCGACAGCAAAAAACAGCCTGACTTAGCTTAACGACTGCTGGCTGTCTCTAAGGCAACAACCAGCGGCACCGACTTTTTACGCACCTTCCGAAGCACAGAAACGCTCAAGAAATGCCAAAAATGCCACCAATCGTTCACTCGTCTAAGGATTTACCTTGCTTAGTGTTACTTAGCCAAGTGATCGTTTACCTAACAGAGATTACTACGGACTCATAAATTCGACGAGCCACATAAATTCAATGGATAGTAAAAAATACACAGCTAATAAAAATATGAATAAACATTTTTGTGATAAAACCAGGTAAGCTTGTGTACTTGTGTGTTCTGTCAGTCATTAGTCCTCGACGCAGCCAACACTGGAGTACCCTTGAGGGGAAGCACTCATAGTGTGCATTCTACTTCGGATGAAAACATAGCTTTATTAACTTGATTACGGGACGTCAGTGATAACGTTGACGTTAAAATTTTTTGTAAGAGTCAAACATTTAATGGACTACAGGCTTTGAGATGTTATGCAATAAATGTTGCGATTTTAAAAAATGCGATGTTATAAAAACCCTGACCTGAAAATTAAGACCTTATACTGCTGAAATACAGATCAAGTCCGTTTGAATCTCTATAAAAGTTAGACAGTTTTGTACTTAGGTTGGTAATAAAATTATGTAACTCAATTAATATTTACGAGCAAGTGGTGACTAGCCATCCACTAGATAGGGTCCTCAAAAGATCGAAGATGACGACAAAAACAACACCGAAGTGTGTGTTATCTGTGATTTTTTCAGTTATTTAAATTTGAGCTTATCAGCAGATTACATGAAATACAAAACGTAATTGAAGTTGGATAAAAATTTGTATTTAAGTGATTTATTTCACTTTTTCAATAATGTTTTTATAAGAGCTAGGCTTGTTTCAGTCAACTTACTTCAGTGCTTCAGAAAACTCGATTACAATTTAAATATAGGTATTGGATTAGTGTTTCTTTTTTAATGAACCGACTTAAAAAAAGACGTTCTGTATTCGCGTATGTAATTTATAGTACATAATAAAAATGCGAAATATTCCCATATGTTAGTCTATGTGGGCTTTTAAACAAATGTTCAGGTTCATGTTCAGGTTCAGTAATTTAAAATATATTATAGACTTTTTATGTTTTTAGTAAGTTACTCTAATGGTGACGTTCGAGTTGCGTGATAGTACTGAAACTTATCCTGGTAAAATAAGTCACAAAAAAGTTACATAAATTATTTTTGGAAAAAATAAAAACCGACTTCTAAGAAAATTATCTAGTGCTAGCCTAGCACCAACTTCAATATTAACGTTATTTAATGCTTTTTAGATCATTCTCTTTAAAATCGGCTATTATGTTTTGTAAAAATATTTTTTAGTTTAATCTTAAGGCTTCCTTGCTTTTAGTAAATTAAAATACGTAAGTATATATTTTTACTATATCGAAATATACCGCGATATTATCTGTTGTGAAAATAGTTTGACTGTCGTAACGTAATAATAGTAGTTTATGCACCAAGGGGATAAAGAAGTGTCTTATGTCACGGGCGTGAAATTGAATCGCGAGCATAACGAAGGATTCTAGTAACTCCCGAGCGTAGCGAGGGAGTATAGAGTTAACTCCCGAGCAAAGCGAGGGAGTTAATACTAGAATCCTGAGTACAGCGAGAGATTCAAGCTCGCCCAAGACAAAGACACCTTTATCCCCGAGGAGAATATACTACTTTTCACACCTACTGCGAGGTAATGAAATACAAATAGTAGGAAGAGATTGCTTAGGTTATCTGGAAGAGATTGCTTTTTAGCGATAAGGGCCACCTTTTTACATCATCAACGTATTGTTGAATTTACATGTAAGTTTTGGTGTAAAATCTCAATGGCACAATGAAGTATATTTATTATTATTAAATACTTACTGCTAGAAATAAAATAACATCAATACACCGATTTCCAACGTTCGCGCCCACACCTACTGCGAGGCGAGACAATAAAATACAAACTTGTAGAATTAAAATAATTTAATATCAACAGTGTTAGCGCTTTCTTTTTATCAATTTTTTTCTTTTCCTATAAGCTAGAACAAGGTTCGGCTCCAATTCGGCTCCTGGCGCTCGGTTCGATTTTCAAATGTATGTTTTTCGTGCAAGTCTTTGCTTAGAGAGAGTGGTAGGTAATACTGTAGTCTGCGCGGTAAAAAAATATTTGACGTTCATAATTCAAATTACATTTTAATGAAGAATTTGCTTCGGCCTAAAAACATAAATGAAAAATGACAACAATTTAATGAAGCATTGGCTTAGGCCTAGCTACAAATTGATTTATTACGAGATTACTTATGACGAGGCTGTATGAGCTAGAACCCTTTGCCTTCCCAATTAGGGTCAACGAAAGGACAAAAAAAAACAAATCACATTATTACCCAAGGGAGTTTAGTACAACATTATTACCCGGCTAGACTATAGGGATATAATGAGGCACTTTATGTCATCTTTATATGACACATAATGCAACATTATCGAGCAGGTGGTGTGAAAAATAAAATATTAGTACTATAATCTATCACCGCCGACATAGCTTCCAGAATCCGCAATTGTAACTTTTTCTTTAATAGTGTTATTATTACTTCTTACTTTTATTTTTATGAAGGTGATATTATCTGTCTTTTTACATAATTGAAGTATTTAAGTACATATGTAACACTTCTGTCCTATTTTAGATACAACGTATAAAAATATAATTTCTCTATTACATGTAGAGCCATTTTATTTCAGCTTTAATTGATTTACCGTCGTCGTGCGAGTGACGTCATCGTTTGACGCCGCCAGAAATGAAGTTAGTTGAACGTACAAATTAAAATTCCGTTTTATTTCGTTTCGTCAAAGGAGCTAACAAGCATGATAGCAATCAGAACCAGGTCGTCTCCAACCCACTCTAATTGATGAGGGGGAAGGCTTTCGTAACATGTTTTGAAATCAATTTTATTTATATAGGTACATTTAAAATAAATTTACCTCGCAGTAAAAATTTATGTTTTCTTAAATTACCCCTGCTCCAATAATACCATTTATATATAATACCAAAAAAAGATAGATGGTAATCTATCTTTTTTTGGAAATTAGGATTTACGTCTTATAATATTCAAAAATAGGCGCGTTATTATTCCCCTACAAAGGACCATGCCCATATTAGTATGGAGCTGAAAGTCAGAAATGCCATACTATGCCCAAATTGCAGCTCTATGTCATATGATAACTATTTAACAGTATTTATATGATAACTAGATTTAATGCCATATAAAGCACCGGTTCAAAAGATATTGGACATTAAACATGATAACTTCCTACTGGTTTTTTATACATTTTATCGTTTACAGATGGCATTGCTATTAGTTTTTCACTAGGAACTTCATGATCATCACATAAGCTAAGTCAGATCAGTGTTCTTTTATATACTTATCTGTATGTTATCAGATAATATGTAAAGCAGAATATTATAATGTCATGTAAAGCACCGGTTCAAAAGATATTGGACATTAAACATGATAACCTCCTACTGGTTTTTTATACATTTTATCGTTTACAGACAGCATTGCTATTAGTTTTTCACTAGGAACTTCATGATCATCATCACATAAGCTAAGCCAGATCAGTGTTCTTTTATATACATATCTGTATGTTATCAGATAAACATGTCAGTTATTTGGAATTATCTAGTCTGTCTCCATTGTATAGTGTCAACATGTATGTGAAAACAATTTGGTTAGATACACTGGTACTGCGATGTCAACAGAACGTCTTATTTTTTTTTATCCAGTGCTTCATGTGATTTAAAATTAACAACATAATTCTAGTTTTTATTTATTAGAGCAATCTTGTAATATACTTTATCTGGGCATTTCTGGGGCACAAATGGGCATGGTCCTTTGAGTGCGGAAAAAGATTACGATTTTTTCATTGTTTTTTTTTTTTAATGAACGGCTGGTACGTGTGGCAATTACTATTAATAAGAAGCTTATAAATACGTGGAATTAATGCAGCGCAATTTATAGACAACACAGCTTCTTCAGCTTCCCAGCATTTACATTTTATATGAACTAATTTTATGTCCGCCTAAAGAATTCAACTCGGATGGGCAGCGTTCGGGAGACTATGTGATATCTTCTCGTCCAAAATACCGCAAAGCATATAGACGAATATGTCTAACCAGTTTGTATTGCCAGTGATGACATAATGGTATTGAGACGTAGTCCCTAACTACCGGTCTTTTAGAGAAGCTGAGAGTCACACAGGAGAGAGAGCTATGTTCGAATTTGCTCTGTGCGATAAAATACAATAAGGAGATCCCCGAAGAACAAAAGTTACCGACATAGCTCTCAAAATCTGTAAGTTGTAGTGGCAATGGGCCACATCGCTCGAAGAACCGATTGTGGTGACTCACCTCAACCAGATGGCGCCACATGTGTTTCAACGTCTCGATGAGAAGCGCGTAGTATCACATACAACGCTATAGATGGCGCCACCGATTTCTGAATCGTGCAAGCGAAGTTTCTCCAACTCGGAGAATATATACAACATCCCGACAACAACTGTCGGGGGCTTCAGCCCTGGCCGAGCATAACACCTCGCTCGGTCGGAGGATCCTCCTTTTAGCACCACCGTCGCATCGCTAAACTGGTGACCCCGCACAGAACATCGACGCAGCTTTCGGATCCGGACATCAGCGCAGCGTCGCCATCGCTCTCTCCCCACAGCAGCAACTCTCCAGCAACAACCAGCGAGTCACAAGCCAGCCAGTACCCCGGCCTCATCGGACGACCACCGCATTGCAGCTGCAGATGCAAGCCTGGTCAGCCTTCGGCCACAACTTGGCACAGCACCCCTGCACTACGGCCGGTCCACGTAAGAAGAGCGCATTTCTCTCACCGATACGTCTAGCAGCCGCCAGCCATACCCACTGCACACCTCGACTCACTGAGGACGACGCAGTAGCAGCCCCGACTCACTGGGACTGCATCCATTGACACTGGCATAGCAACTGGAGCGCAAGGACAAGCTGGCACATTCATCGACTTCCAGTCTTCGGGGGGGAGTGATGTGGCGACTTGACACAATTAGGTGGCGCCACATGTGTTTCAATGACGCGATGAGAAGCGCGTAGTATCACATATAACACTATAGATGGCGCCACCGATTTTTGAATCGTGCAAGCGAAGTTTCTCCAACTCGGAGAATATATACAACATCCCGACAACAACTGTCGGGGGCTTCGGCACTGGCCGAGCATAACACCTCGCTCGGTCGGAGGATCCTCCCTTTAGCACCGCCGTCGCATCGCTAAACGATAACCAATGAGGAAGAAAAGTTCTTGAATGGCGACTACAAACCGGAAGACGCAGCATAGGCAGGCCTCCCTCCAGGTGGACTGATGACATTGTGCACGTCGCAGGTAACCGCTGGATCCAAATAGCCAATAGCGTTCCAAAGGGGAGGCCTATGTACAGCAGTGGACGTCTCCCAGCTGTTGATTATAATGATGACTTTTACTGTTGCTAACAGACTTACTGCCGCACTCACAAACCCCAATTAACTTTGATTCTAATTAAGTCACATTTTAAAATCTATTTATTTCGACTGTCGGAGCAGTTTATGATTAATTTCGATTACTGAACACGAGATAATTGATATCTCTACTCACTATCTGCGTATTAAGTATTGATAGGGCTTCGAGTGTCAAAATAATCCGATTTCAAAAAAATAATTAAGAATTCGGCAGTTACTAAACTGTCTAGTAGGTACATCCACTGTTCACGTATTTATTACTTCGATAATTCATAATTAAGGTTAAATCAATTTGTTTGATGAAAAGCTATTAGACCACGATTGAACTTTGATCATTGATGAATTATCAATATCACGGGATATTTGCTTGTCCGTAATTGGTTTACATGAATGAAGTCGGTTAAATAACCTTAGTTTTGAGAGGTTACCGCTTGACTAATAAATTAACGGTTCGGCTAATAATGAACTCAAATAGAAGTCCTGTATATACAGTGTATTTATTGAAAGATTAAAATATAGCGAATACATTTTTAACGTAAAATTTAATTTTAATAAAATGCTGCGACGACGGCTTGGTATTATTTTTGATAAACTCGTAACTATCACAGGTAGCCTGTGAAGTAGGTGTTAGATGCTAACGGGAAATGGGTGGATACCTATTTCCTGTTGAGTTAAGAGTAAACTGTCTAGACACGCGATTAGAAATAGCGCGTTAAATATACAACAAAACAAAATAACTTTTTTTTTTTAATCATAGTCTCTGACTATCCCTCTTTTACTGGGTTTGGGGAAGAGAGGCAGTTACCATCTATCGCATGACCTTGCTAATGGTATACAAGTTTGGTGAATGGTGATACACAATTTCTTCCGAGTCGCTGGACGTCCGGGGTGTGGGCCCTTAGAACGTCCATTGAGTACGGCGGCGACTCTGAGGAGGAACGGCGGGGTTGCGACCCCCGTCCCCGTGAGCACCGTGACTGGTTCCCGGGCGGTTACAATGCGCCCCCCAGCGGCGGGCTCAAAGGCAAGGCACTGAGGGGCCCGTGGTGCAGATCCCACTGGAGAGACCAGGGTCCCCTCTCATGTGCCGATACGACAGCCGCGGGGGTTTTAGTGGGTAAGAATCCCACATACCCCGGTCGAGCCCCACAGCTCCCGGGGATCTTTCGAAAATTTTCCCCAGTAACAGCTCAGTGGACGGCTCGCACCTGTCACGTAAGTAATAAGTGATGTAAGTCTTTATTGGACTACATCCCGTCAGCACCCTGTAGAGGTTAGTCAAATAGACCCTCTGTGTTTGATGTTCTTCACACCGGAATGAATCCGGCTTCTGCATGAGAATGCTGAGGTACGCTTGAAGATGGCCATTGGACACACAACATCAGCTTATCTTTAAAGCAAGTTATCAATTTAATAACAAGGTACTGAAATTATATTTATATCTTTTCACCATATAAAATTGTAAAGTTTATTTTATCTGACATGGCATGATTGGTGGTACAACCGTAGTATATTATTGTGCATATATAATTTAAATTAAGTTTCTTAGGAAGTGTTGTCTTTATAAACTTTACTCGACATACAACAACACCTGTATGTATATAAGCGTTCTTAGGTTGCAAGGTTAGTTGCTAGGTAGGATAATTAAGGAGCACATTTTAGAACCTACCAGCCCCTCTGGTTGAGCTAGCAAATAATTATTTATATCTGATGTGAATAAATAATTTTCAATAAATACCTGTAACTAACATATTAACTGCATTTTAATTTTCAACATCACCTAGAACCTAATAGAGGACAACATCTTCCCTTTGTAATCCTGGGGAACACTCAGGCAGGTGAAACCCAGGCTTACACACCTCTGATTTCTTTCATTAATGTGCGACGATTGTTACTAGTCGTAGCTTTTGGTGAAGGAAAACATCGTGAGGAAACCTGCATGTCTAAGAAAGCCTAACTAGCTTTCGAATGACGTGTGAATTCCGCCAACCCGCACTAGGCCAGCGTGGTGGACTATGGCCTAAGCCCCTTTATCTTGAGCGATAGCCCTTGCCCAACAGTGGGACAAATACAAGGGCTGGTAAAAAAATGCTGTTAGCTTAATAAACATTTTAAATATTTAACGTGGACATTGTTTGTTTATGATTTTGTTATCAGAAAAAGAAAACCCCTTAAATCCTATCGCATATACCATCGGAGGGTCGTTACAGTATTTACTGCTAAAACTTCGCCAATTTGTATCATGGCTACTTGAAAAGCGGAACCGTTTGTTTTAATGGTGTTCTGTTTGTGTTTAGTTTCCTGTTCATATAGCGATTATGGTTTGGCGAGGGTTTAGCAATATAATCAAAACATGTAGGTGAAACTTTAGTTTTACGACTCGTGCGAATATATGTTTGTATTTGCAATCCTGTAAAGGTGTAACTAAGGTGTAATTTTACTTGCCACTTATGAATTAAGCAACACCCCTAAAAAATTTATACAGTAGGTATTTTGTTCCGAATTCTACAAGAACTGTTCCGTGTATCGCAAGAACATCGTATTTATTAATCTATATATATAAAAGGATAAGTCCTGACTGACTGATTGACAGACAACGCACAGCCTAAACCGCTGACCCTAGAGACTTGAAATTTGGAGAGTGGATTCATCGCAATACGTAACCGCACACTAAGAACGGAATTTTCAAAATTCGCATCGGAAGGGGTCCAAAAAGGAGGTTTTATGGTTTATAAAAACGGGTGGTACCCAGAACCTTGAAATTGTACGCGTAGATTCCTTAAAGAAAATAAAGAGTTACCTGTGTTAGCAGTTTTAAAAAAAAAAATATAGAAGAAGATACAGGACCACAAACTTGCCTAACTGACTAATTGACAGACAACGCACAACCTAAGCCACTGACCCTAGAGACTTGAAATTTGGAGAGTGGATTCATCACAATACGTAACCGCACACTAAGAACGGAATTTTGAAAATTCGCATCGGAAGGGGTCCAAAAAGGGGGTTTTATGGTATATAAAAACTGGTGGTACCAGAACCTTGAAATTGCACACGTAGATTACTTAAAGAAAATAAAGAGTTACGTGTTTTAGCATTTTAAAAAAAAATGTATATATAAGAAGATACAGGACCACAAACTTGCTAAAAATATTATTTGATTATTTTTTTAGAAATTCTCATTGTTTTTCGACACAACATCAAAGAGTGTTATAGGATGAGGGATGAGGGTCTTAAAGTCAACATATGACCCCTAAGTTAAAAATCTCGCGAGTGGTGTCTTTTAAAAGGTAATTGAAAACTGTTTTTAGGGTTCCATACATAAAAGGTAAAAAAGGAACCCTTATGATCTGACTTCGTCTGTCTGTCTGTCTGTCTGTCCGTCACACCTATATATTCCAGGAACCGCTGACGCTACCGATTTGAAACTTCGAATAGTTTTAAATCTTTCTTACCCAACGTTATGACAAATTAAAAAAATATATTTTTCGTTTATTTTTTTTAGAGTCGAAATGGGTCATCAAAATTTCAAAGTAAGACTACTGTATCTGTATCATATGAAAGTGCTTCATGCGCACATCTCAAAACTGATTTTTATTTTGGTTTATGTTATGCAGTTTTTGGCTGATAATCAAAAACGTAAAAAAAGCCGCCCCCCTCCCCCGAAGTTCTGATCTCCGAAGTTTGTGGAGGAAAAATTTGAAATAATTATGGGTAATATATCTCTATCTATATTTACAGGAAAAATAAAATGATCTTTCTGAATAGTACAGTTTTTTAGTAATACTAAAAAAACCTCGACAAACAAGCTCAGTTTTGCGACTTGTTCTTTTTTTATATCTGAGGTGTTAATTACATTAATAGTAAAATAACTTTAATACGTCCAAGGATGTCATGGAACCCTCGGTGCGCGAGTCCAACTCGCACTTGACTGGTATTTATTTATGATGTAAATGGTAGGTATGTCTTATATCATGGGTTTTAAAACTTAAATACGACATCAATGTTTAAAATTTGAATTTGATATGATTTTAAAAGTGATGGGAAAAGATTATATTGTTTATACACTGTTATGCTAACTGCTGTGTTAGCGCGAGTGTGGTTTCTAAATGCACGCAAGGTTTCAATTCAATACGAGGCTGTCGAGTGTTCGCAAACGTGCGTATCCTGCACCGCGCGCACCCGCGTCAAGCTGCCGCCTAAAAAAAAAAAGCTGCCGCCTTGCTCCTCAGCCATAAGCCCGGACAAATAACGGGCATCCTTTGAAGTTCTTGGTTGGAGCGCGTATCCTGCACCGCACGCACCCACGTCAAGCTGCCGCCTAAAAAAAAAGCTGCCGCCTTGCTCCTCAGCCATAAGCCCGGACAAATAACGGGCAACCTTTGGAGTTGTTGGTTGGAGCGCGTATCCTGCACCGCGCGCACCCGTGTCAAGCTGCCACCTAAAAAAAAAGCTGCCGCCTTGCTCCTCAGCCATAAGCCCGGACAAATAACGGGCAACCTTTGGATTTGTTGGTTGGAGCGCGTATCCTGCACCGCGCGCATCCGCGTCAAGCTGCCGCCTAAAAAAAAAAGCTGCCACCTTGCTCATCAGCCATAAGCCCGGACAAATAACGCGCAACTTTGGAGTTGTCGGTTGGACGTTTGGGTTGTGGGCCCTAGATGTCCATTGAGTACGGGGCGTTTTAGTAGGTAAGATACTCCGGTTCGGAGCTAGGTACCGAAATGAACCAAAAAAAAAATCCGGTCAAGTGCGAGTCGGACTCGTGCACCGAGGGTTCTATACCTACTTTGCACATATAAATGTTTTTTTTTAATATTCTTCTAATACCTCAGATAGTAAAAAACCGAACTGAACCCAACCAAATTTATCCAAATTAACCCTTTAAAAGAGTTTAACAAAAACTAATTTAGGTTATGACGTTGAAGTTTTTTTTGGTTCGATTCTGTACCTAGGTACAGAATCGAACCAAAAAAAAACTAAAAAAAAAACCAGTCAAGTGTGAGTCGGACTCACGCACCGAGGGTTCTATATCTTCTTCGCACATATTAATGTTATTTTACTATTCCTCTTATACCTCAAATAACACAAAAACCCTACCGCAAAATTAAGTTTGTTTCACGAGGTTTTTTTAGGATTACTAAAAAACTGTACTACTTAGAAACGGTGGTATTTTTCTGACATTTTTGGTTATAAGCCAAAAAAACACGAGACATAAACCAAAAAAAAACTGTTTTGAAATTTGCAAATGAAGCCCTTTCATATGATATCCCACTTGATATAGTAGCCTCTTTGAAATTTTGACACTGGTCCCCATTAAAAAGAAAGTAAAAGAAATAAAATATTTTTTTAATTTGCGATAAGTATTCTTATCCAAAAAGGAAGATCTAAAACAGTTCTAAATATCAAATCGATAGCGCCAGTAGTTCCTGAAATATATAGATGTGACAGACAAACAGACAAAGTACCGCCATAAGGATTCCTTTTTTACCTTTTAGATATGGAAACCTAAAAACATAGTGAGTGGGTTATGGTGTCATTCGGCATAATGTTGGATGCTTTAAACAGACAACTACGTGTATTTTAGTTTATTATTCGGAAAAATATCTATAACAAATTTCACTATTTGACCTCAAGTTCCCTCACAAGTTTATTGTCATTTAAAAGTTCATGGGAAAATATTTTATATTTAACTAGCAACTCCCTGTGGCTACGCCCGCTATTATTTTACCACCCCATTTAACCCTTTAGGAGTGGAATTTTCAAAAACCCTTTTTTGTGGATGCTTACATCTTAAGAAGAACCTACTGTCCAAATTTCAGCTTTCTAGGTCCAGCGATTTGGCCAGTAATTTTATAAGTAGCATAGATGTTTAGATTTTACATTTTTATTTGGACTGCCTTAGTGACGATGGGCGCAAGTACGACCATTGCTCGCTTGGACCTGATTTTGATTCCCAAGTCGTGCAACATGTTATATGGGTTGAGTGTCTTTTGACAGGACATTATCAGTAGGTATTAGTCCAATTCTTAGGAATGTGGTCGGTATTTCTACATTAACTACCTTTGCGCGAACGAAGTCGCGGGGGGCTGCTAGTTTGACATAATGAAGCTGAAAAATGTTAATGTGTAGAGGCCTAACCCTCTCCAAAGAACTTTTTCTAGAACAAGGAAAGACTGTGGTAACATTATTAAACCTAAACCGTCTTATTACGAAAGGTAGTTTAAAGATAACCATTGATCTTAGTGGAAAAATTTAAGTACCTGGGACATTGGGTTACATGTGATCTCAAGGACAATGAAGATATAGAACGGGAGCGCAGAGCGCTGTCTGTTAGAGTTAATATGATAGCTCAGAGGTTTGTTCATTGCTTCAGCTAGGTAAAAATTACTATGTTTAGAGACGCCACGCATATTTTATAACTGCGACATTTTTACTTCACTACATAGTGTAAAACAAAGTCGCTTCCCGCTGTCTGTCTGTCCCTATGTATGCTTAGATCTTTAAAAAAACTGCACAGTTAAACTGCACAGGTATATCTGCGCAGTTAAAAATATGAAACTTCATATTTTTAACTCGCCTGTACAGGCGTGGAAACCTGCACAGTTTTGCGGCATACACGCTCAGGTTTACCTGTGCAGTTGATATACCTGTCAGGTAAACCTGCGCGTGTATGGCTAGCTTAACAAAATAGAATTAGGTATGTAAAAAAATCTATTTTGGCAAAAGCTCCCTATTACAATTATTTAACGTATACGTAACATGTTTTATTTCTTGTATTTTAAGTAATATTCTCTTAACTTGACTTTGGCATAATATGAAGAAAGCAATTGCCATAAAAAAAGTAATATTCTTTTTAACAGTTTACTGACATCTTTATTGTGAAAACACTGAATATTATATGGGACTGCTTTGAAGACAAATATAATCAAACTACGTAGTCTAAAAGTAGTCTAAAAGAACAAAAAAACGTTTCTCAATTATGTATGCCCTTTTTTATAAAACATGAACTCGGAAAATAACAAGTAGCAGCTAAGATTTGATGATATTATTCTATCATAAACACAGATGTAGATCTAAAGATCTACGGATCATAAGGATCTATATAAAAATACATATTTCATAATACAAAGAAGATATTAATCATTGTGTAACCTTAGCTTTTCTAGAACAACAAATAAATATTTATTTTCCTATCTGTATATTGTTCGTTCCATTTTGCTTATTCCGAGAATATTAGGATAGATATCCATTATTTATACTTATTTGTATTGTTGTTTCAATATAATAATTTGATCTATACTTATAATAAAACTGTAACAGGTCCAATTCTGTACATTGAAGATATTTTCAAAATTATATTTGGAGGGCATTCTATAACCGATACTGAGGCCGAAAATGTATTTTTTTTAATTTTTGTCTGTCTGTCTGTCTGTCTGTCTGTCTGTCTGTCTGTCTGTCTGTCTGTCTGTCTGTATCACGGCTGAGCATCACGCCGAAACTACTGAATGGATTCAAATGAAACTTAGCATGATCTGAGATCTTACTACGAGGTAGGACATAGGATACTTTTTATCCCGTAATCTAGCACGGTTCTTTTGGGAGAGGGGATTAAAGTCAAAACGGGTACTTGGTTATACGCTTGGTCCGATTTTATCAATTTTTCTATAAAATATAATAAATATTAGTAAGGGAACACTCATAGAGAGTTGTTATCAAGGTTTTGTAATCGATCGGGTTAAGCAACGTTAGGTAAGGTCATTAAATAGATGGGTGACCGTTTAACGCCATTTGAACTAAACGGGTCCGTGCTTCGGAGAGCAAGTAAAAAGTGGGTCCCAGTTTTTAACCGACTATAAAAAATGAGGTTATGTATTCGATGCGAATGTCTGTTATTCAAAGTTTAGTTAACATAAAAATAACGCAGGCGGAGCTGCGTGGGTCAGCTAGTCATCGTATAAATCTGTAGCGAAGGTCACGTTCGATTTTTGCATAGAGCAAATATTGAAAAAAGATAAATACTTTTATAACTTTTCCTGGACTCAGTGAAGATGGCATCGTTTCTAGCACATAATAAGCTTTGCTATGATCTTGTATAGTATAATTATCAGGATATTTATTTAATATGGTAAATAGCGAAAGACAAGAAGACGATTTTAACTATGCTCGTGTTGGAAATCTATTATCAAAACATTAATTGTCTATTTAACATCACTCATGTTTCATTTGCATAATTATCTTAACTAATTCATCACACTCAAGTTAAACGATGTTTTGTATTTCTCGTTAGTAATACCTTAAAGTATACTAGTATTTATAGTATACTAGCGGCCCGCCCCGGCTTCGCACGGTGGTAAAAAATATATTTAGATATACTTAATTGGATAAGGATTAATGCTGTATAAAGTGTGTTAATTATTAATCCTGTGTATTATTTCTCATAAAAAGGAAAAGATAAAAAATGATTATTGTGGGTCATCCCTAAGAGATAAACATATACCTACTACCGCGGACTTTTTTGTAGACCTTGATTAGGTGTACAATACTGTAGTATATTATTTTGGTTCAGCCAGCGTTTGCAATGTAACCGCAAACAAATGTGTTTATTTACGACATCACATTAGAAATCTCTAAAATTATCAGTGTTTCTCTACTGTATTATGCATGTATTATACATATAAACATACCTCTTGAATCACTCTATCTAGAAAAACCGCATCAAAATCCGTTCCTAGTTTTTTTTCCTTGATATATGTCGGGTGACATATATCAAGGAATAAAATAATTAAAATTTTATCGTGATAATCTTTACAATTAATATGCCAAAGACAATGCTCCGACATATTATTATACATGTCTATAAATTTTTCCATTACTACATTCCGCTTACGAGACGACATATTTTATTAGAGCGCCGCGCATAGATGATACTTAATATACTGAGATAGATGCGCAACTCTAGTGTAACGATAAAACATTTGTACGCCGGAAACGGTAGAATATTTGGTACCATCTATTATTGTAACATAAAAATATTCTGATAAATAAATTATTCTTAATCAAAAGAGTAGCAGCAATTATAATAAATTGAAACAAAAAAATCATCGAGAAACGTCTTTTCATCTGTTGGGGCCTGTTGGTCTAGTGGTCACGCCGGCTGCTACCCAATAGGTCATGGGTTCGATTCCTGCCATGTGTCTGGGTGTTATTTATCTATTTATGTATGTAATTACAAAAAAAAGTAATCTGGTTTCCATAGTATAGGCTCTGCCTAATTTGGGATTACATGACCATGTGTGGATTGTCCCAGAATATTATTACTATTATTCGTAGATAATTGCGGTAATCTTTAGGCTTAAATTTCAATTCCTTCAATAAGTTGTCATAAGAGTACTGTTTGCTTTTCACCACTGTCACGGTGTCGTCGTTTAATAATCCTTTTCTTTAATAAAACAACGCTACAAATTAACGCTACTGCGTCGAGGTTATGCGCTGCTGTCGTCGGTTTCAACTGAGAGTTTGTGCAGGTTCACCGCTACGTGTATGGTCTCTATGGAGCTCAATTATACCAGTACAGTTTAACTGCACAGGTATACCTGTCAGGTAAACCTGCGCGTGTATGGCTAGCTTTAGATAACATTTTAGCAATACCTACCTGGCTAAATTATTTAACCTGACTATTCAATCCAAACTTACGTTCTTGAAAAAAGATGAGGACTGTTAGGATATAGGTATGGTATAGAACACAGTGATGTTAGGATATACTATAGAAAGTAAGCACAAAGCTTTAGAATAAATATTGAATTAGCTACATACTTTACGTCAATTTACGTCTAAAAAAGGGGTCATCCGTTTTTAGGGTTCCATACCTAAAAGCCCTTATGGTCTTCACACCTATATATTTCAGGAACCACTTAAGCTATCGATTTGAAACTTGGAATAGTTTTAGATCTTAGGTAGGTACCTACATACCAACATCAAAGAAAACAAAAAAATATTTTTCTTTATTTTTTTTTTGATGGGGTTTGAAATGGGCCATCCAAATTTCAAAGTAAGACTACTATATCAAGCGGGGTATCATTATGAATAGACTTCATTTGCACATCTCAAAACAGATTTATAATTTGATTAATGTCACGTAGTTTTTGGCCGCCCTTCCCCCCTCCGAACTTTGTGAAGGAAAATACCGAAAATAATTATGGACAATGCATGTTTATCTATATATACAGGAAGACTACCAATGATCTTACTAAGTAGTTTTTCAGCAGTGGACGTCTGCCAGCTGATGATGATCATGATGAAGACTATAATAATAATAATAATATTCTGGGCCAATCCACACACGGTCATCTGATCCCAAACTAGGCACAGCCTGTACTATAATGGTGGTGGTAGTACATAATTATAATGGTGGAATCACTGCGTGAATAAAATAATATAATATCTTAGCTTAAAGATATCTATCTATATTAATAAAAGAGCAGGGTGTTTTCTAGGAATCACGATACAGCAAAAACCATATAACGTACAATCTTGAAATTTGGAACCAACATTATTCAAATAGTCTAGGTGAACAATAAGAACGGATTTTTCGAAATTCCATACCTAAGTGGGTCAAATGGGCTCCCAAAGTTTGTATGGAAAAAAAAAATTTTTTGTCACACTGACATGAAGCTTTGTCAGTGTACTAAACAAAAGAAATAAAGAAAACTGCATTGCTGAAACTTTGCGAATACATTAATCAAATTATAGCAAACCAAATGAAAATAATTATTTTTTGAAAATCAACTCTTAAAGGGGTCCAATTGGGGCCCAAAAAATGTTTCTCGACCTATAGTCATAAAAATTAGTTTATATATTGCACACAAGAATCTAAGAAACCTATTTCTGGCATTTTTCGAAATACTACCCCTAAGGTCGTTTAATGGGGTTTCAAAGTTTGCACAAAGAAGGATTTCCATTTCATCCTATGATGCAGCTAGAGTAACAAAACTCGGCAAATAAACTCAACACAACAATTGAAAACACTGATTTTGAGCATTTTTGTAAAATCAACCCCTAAGTGGGTCTAATGGGCTCCCAAAGTTTGTATGGAAATGTTTTTTTTTCGTCACACGGAAACGAAACTTTGTTAGAGTACTGAGCAAAAGAAATAAAGAAACACGTGTATTACAACTTTTTAAAAATCAGATGTCAGAGTCAGATTTTAGCATGGATTTTGATTCGGTATGTAACGCGGAAAAAAATCATTTATCAGATTATAGCAATCCGTGTGTAGATATATTTTTTTAATTCAACCCCCTAAAAGGGTCCAAAAAATGTTTTTTGACCTACAGTCACAAAACTTATTTTATGTATTGCACACACTACGTCTAAGAAACTGATTTCCAAAACAACCCTTAAGGTCATTTAATGGGTTTGCAAAGTTTACATAAAGAAGAATTTCCATTAATGCCAAAATGCAGCTACAGTCATGAAACTCAGTAAATAAACTCAACACGATAAATAATCCCTACGTGGGTCAAATGGCCTATCAGTTTGTATGAAAAAAAAATGTTTTCAAGACACGGACACGAAACTTTGCCAGTGTACTGATCAAAAGAAATTGAGAAATAAGAGTAGTGTAAAGAACAGAATAAATCAGGACGGGGAAAAATCTATAAATTAAAGGCCGGGCCGCAGCTCGTGTTCGTCATAGCACATTTATTCGCAAACTAGTGAAAAAACAAAATAATGTTGCAAACAAAATATATAAAAATGTTCCACTATCAATTTGAATTATAAAATAATTATAAAAGTGGCCAAAAAGGTTTGCAACGATGCAGGTCGCCAACAAGTAGGTATCACATTTTTGTTGAAAATCAACCCTTGAAGGGGTTTTAGCATGTTTTTGAGAATGAAAGATGAAAAAAAAATCATGCGGCACTGATGAAACTTTACGAATCCATTCATAGTTTTTTTTAAATTTATTAGGATTACCAACGATTGTTACACTAATACAATATCATAACACTTTCCATAAAGATTTGAACTAAATGCACAATCACTTAAAGGTAAACTCAATATGCAATTATTAAAGTAGGTACAGTTTTTTTTTCTTTTCAGCAGCTAACAATTTACTTAAATATAACTTAATATTATCTTGCAAATTATTGTATTTTTAGATACAAAAAGACTACACTTAGACTACTCTTAGAGGCATTCACTTAGGTATGTTGATATATGGTAATAAAACATGCATATGGAGTCAAAATTGACATCGACTAGATCACTACATTGATTCAGAAGCTTGCAAATGCGAGGAACTGGTGAGCTTGAGCCTAGAACTGTTCTGCGTAGGGGAGGTTGCAAAGGGGTTATGGGTTTACGAGGTATCCTGAAGGGTGAACGAAGATGAAATTGGGTCAACAACTGTGGACAATCAATTAAATTTGTAAAAAGTTTGTATAAAACATCATATCTATTAAGTCCTAGCGCTTAGAAAGAGAAAGCATTTTGAAATGAATCAACCTGCTTTTGTAGGAAATTAAATTATTAGCCATCCCAGCTGCATATGTCAAATGCCACAGAAAACGTTTCAATCAATCCATCCAAATCAATCAATTAAAGCAATCCATGTCCAATTGGGGTCCAACATTTTTTTCCTACAGTTACAAGACTTATTTTGTGCATATCACAAGAATCTTAGTAACCTATTTCCAGCATTCATCGAAAATGAACCCCTATGGACATTTAATGGGGGTTGCAAAGTTTGCATGAAGAAGGATTTACATTATAATGCAGCTACAGTAACGAATTTTAGTGAATCAACTCAACAAAACAATTGAACAAACTAATTTTCAGTATAGTAAAAGGTGCTCCATAAGAAAAATATTCCACTTATGAACCCCCTAAGTTAATAAAAGGATTGCAAAATAAGTAAAGTATGTTTTTCTTTTTAATGTTAATGGTCAAGTTTTTTTTAAATTAAAATATAGCAATAAATATTTATGAAACCCAGAAAGCACTAAAATAGGAACTATGATGCCGTACACAAAAATACAGGCAGTCCTTATACTTGATACTTATTAGGTCAAGAGTTAGTAAAAGTGTATACCTACAATATTTCAAAAAACCTCGATACCTAATTCAAAACACGTTTTACTTACAAAGCCAACGCGGGCGAAGCCGCGGGCTACAGCTAGTTAATTATATATAGGCTCTTTCAAGTGTCATCTTTTTTACATCTACCACCGAATCGTAACGCGAACCCCACTGAGAAGATCAGGCAAGAAACTCAGCGGGCTTACGTTTTCAAAAATAGTAAAAGTAGCCACAGGGGCACGCATTTGAATATATCCATAATATATTTAAAAAAATCTTATGTGATTTTCAAAGCACTGCAAGTGCGCTTAAAATAAACACAAATACAACGCTTTCCAGAAACAAACTGTGGAATCACAGACATCGTTAATTGTTGATGCGACCTTCAATCATACAACAAATCGTATTATTACACTTCTAGTTGTAGCTACAATGAACCCGGGTTACGTTGAACCTCCCGTAGGAAACCGTATCAGACCAACGTACTAATAATAGCGGAGGAAATAGGAAATTATTATTCGAGCCATAATTAATGATGCTCTGATGTTTCCCCAAAAGACAACGCTTCAATATTCCTAAGGGAAAACATAAAATTTATCGCCTAACTTATTACAAGATACTTGTTTAAATAAAGGTACCTATTACGTTTTCAATACGCAGAATTAAGCTTGGGCCGCAATAATTTAATTTAGAATTTTGCGCTTTCTGTATCATCATCATCATCATCATCACCAGCCGGAAGACGTCCACTGCTGAACAAAGGCCTCCCCCTTAGACCGCCACAATGAACGACAATTTGCTATTTGCATCCACCGGTTTCCTGCGACGCGAACAATGTCGTCGGTCCACCTAGTGGGAGGCCTGCCTACGCTGCGTCTTCCGGTTCATGGTCGCCACTCGAGAACCTTTCTTCTCCAACGGTTATCGGTTCTTCGAGCGATGTGGCCTGCCCATTGCCACTTCAACTTGCAGATTCTGAGAGCTATGTCGGTAACCTTAGTTCTTCGGCGAATCTCCACATTTCGGATTCGGTCGCGCAAAGAAACTCCAGGCATAGCTCTCTCCATAGCTCGTTGTGTGACTCTGAGCTTTTCCAATAGGCCAGCTGTTAAAGACCACGTCTCAGTACCATATGTCATCACTGGCAACACACACTGGTTATAAACCTTTGTCTTCAGGCACTGCGGAATTTCTGATGAGAAGATGTCACGTAGTTTCCCGAACGCTGCCCATCCGAGTTGGATTCTTCGGGCGACCTCTTTGTCGAAGTTGGACCGACCTAACTGGATAGTAGGTATACGTAGAGGTCAACAACTTCGACTGTATCGTTCCCAACAACTACCGGTACGGGTGCAACATGGACATTAGACATGATCTTCGTCTTGTCCATGTTCATTTTAAGACCCACCTGTTGGGAAACGCTACTGAGGTCACTGAGCATCGTATTGAGGTCCTCCAGCGACTCTGCCATAATGACTATATCATCGGCAAAACGAAGGTGAGTGATGTATTCGCCATTGATGTTGATGCCGAGTCCGTACCAGCCCAAGAGCTTGAAAACGTCCTCTGCGTCGTCGTCGTCCGCTTTCTGTATACTGATGTTTATTTGCAATGGCTACTATGCTATCAATATAGCATGAATTGAATTGGAATTGTTGTATTTAATTTTCCTCATTTAGAAAATGGCTATTAGTATTATTTTTTGAACTTTTTGGTAAGTCAAAAGCTAGCTACTTATATACATAAAAGATTGTAGTAAGTACACATAGTAATTATAAATTCCTACTCACAGAAAGATACTAATAATACTTCTGAAGTTTTTTTGTTTACTTATTATGTTGATGCTAAATATGTAGCTACTAAATGTATGTAGATCTATTCGCAACTGTCGTAAAATTCTGTATCCGAATCCGACGAAAACGTTACCGATGATTTGTTTTAAACGCAATAATAATAATAATAAGGTTTACTGTTCACCAAAACAATAGATACACTAGCACGAGAAAACATTATGTAACATAAATAAACTTTACAATTTGAAACGAAGGTAGATCGAAAAAACACAATATACAATGTTCATCAACTTTACTAGTTCGACCACGAAAACTGGGAACTATTATTTTTTAGCCGTTATTTTTATAGTGTGTTACAAACAACAATAATGCTAAATAAAATCTTTAAAAAAAAAAATTGAACCGACTTCAATATCACTGAAAAGTATAAAATAATTTAAATATTATTGAAGTTGGTGTTAGCTTACCGGCTGTGTATATTTGGCACCAACTTCAATAATATTCAAATTATTTTATACTTTTCAGTGATATTGAAGTCGGTTCAATTTTTTTTTTTAAATATTTTATTTTAAAGTTTTTAGTGATATTTTCATATATAAAGATTGAACCATCGAAGACCGTAAAGTGATCTAGGTAGGTTATGATCACATTATCGTCTACATAGTTCATTCATGTTTCTTCGGAAAAAAATATTCGGTCGTAATGAAATTTGCATGGAATCACATAGTAGTTTACTCTCTCGAATAAAAAAAGAATCATCGAAATCGGTTCATAATTGTCAGAGCAATGTAATGTCGAACATCAGTTTTATGGTTTTTACCAGATAAATTCCTCCTCATCGTTCATGGTCTTCCAGGAAGTTCTTATCCGGTTGTGATAAATTTCATACAGATTCATTACAGTGGTTTCTTCTTTCGAATAAAAAAAGGATAATTGAAATTGGTAAATATTTGCCAGTTATGAGCATTTTTGTCCTTAAAAAGCGACCAAAAAGTCATCTATATAGGATTTCCTGCAAGTTTCCTGCGCAGTCACCATTATTGTTTTTTCAGGAACTACTTATTCGGAAGCAATAATTTTTTTATGGGACCCAACTAACGGATTAAAGAATGGATGGAAGAAAGATTTTTGCAAATCGGTTCATAATTGCCAGAGTTATGCGCGAACATACATAGAAAAAATAATAATAATATATACAGACGAATTGAGAACCTCCTCCTTTTTTTGAAGTCGGTTAAAAAGGCTATGCAAGTATGATTTTCACCCTACCTGCCAACATACGGTATATTCCCACTTTTCACCACTGGTGACAAATCCAGTGGTGACAAGAGGGAATAGACCCAACATACATGTATTTACGACAGGCCTGGTTGGTTTAGTGGTTAGAAACCCTGGCCACTACCCAATGGGACTTGGGTTTGAAGTTTCCGGGTTTTATTTTTTTCCATAATATAAATACTTATGTACTTTATAAAAAAAAGATAAACGACACATATTAGAATTTATTTGAAAGGCATATCTGCAACACAATACCAATAAATCTGTGGTTTAAAATATTAGAAGAGATTGCACTGATTCCAAAAATGCGTCTCATTTTCATAATAATAGAGAGATTTTCGTGATATTTAAGCAAATAAATTACTTAAATACAGCTAATCGCCATTTTGTAATAAACGCTGCTCAGAGTGAATGACGTCAATCCTGTGTAAATAAACAACTGTCAAACTGTCATCTCAACTTTTTCTTTCCTATAATGATTCACTTTTAGCTTTTATACCTAGACAGATGTTTATTTACACCGCCGTAGTGACGTCACAACATGGCGCCATGCACCGGCCATCGTTTTGGAACGAAATTCAAACTCTATTTTAAAAATTAAAAATATTGCTATTAATTGTAAATTTAATACAAAAATATGATTATTTTCGGCAATAGTAGACCCGTAAGTACATTATAGAGTATTTTTTCAAAATTAGTCATCATGCCTATTATCCAAAATTACAACCATAAAATATTCTTTTTTTTTTAAACGTACCAACTCATTGCATTTGATGCCTGATACTAAGAATCAATACAACGATTTACGGGTGGCCTGGCCTCGTTCGCTGCGCAAACAGTGATTGGTTCATAATGCATCATGTGTCCGTAGGGCTACTCTGGAAACGAAATATAAATTTTAATTTAATCCCATCTGACGTTATCATCTTTTCCAATATAAAACTCCGTGTGACCCACGCTTTTGTTACGTGAATGTAGTATTTAACTTCATATATTATTGTATACTTATTGTAAATTACTAAAAAAGATTGATAATGAAATGAATGTACCTATGTAAAATGTACAGTGAATTTGTACAATAAGTATAAATAAATTAATAGTTTAAAAAACTAAAAATACACGCTTTTATAAGGCATTAAAAAGCTATAAATAAGTTATCTAAACCGTGCTTTCTTTCTTTCTACCTCGTGTTCGTAATTTATGGATTATCGATAATTTATGGAGCAGCGTTGGACCTTGAGGCGTCGACTGTGTTTTTAGGTATAACAATTGACGCCAAACTACAGTGGGGCCCACAAATCAAGAAGTTGTCGGGTAGTCTAAGTTCCGCGGCATATGCAGTCAAGAAAATTAGACGTTTATCTGATGTTAAAACCGCTAGAATTGTTTATTTCAGTTATATTCACAGTGTTATGTCATGGTATATTACTGTGGGGATCTTCTGCAGAACTTAATACTATTTTTATTCTGCAAAAAAGAGCTGTGAGAGCCATTTACAATCTGGCTCCTATTGATTCACTTAGAGAGAAATTCAAAGAGATAGATATTCAAACGGTTGTCTCACAACACATACTTGAAAATTTAGTTTATGTTAAAAAAAATATCAGTTCTTTTAAAAAGTAAAGTGATACACATAATATTAATACCCGGAACAAACACGATCTTGTTGTACATGCCACGCGTCTCCACAGAACAGGCAAATCGTTTATGGGCCAAAGTATACGCTTTTATAACAAACTGCCACAGGATATCCGAGATTTTCCAATAAAGAAATGTAAACCTTTAATAAAAAGCCGATTGTCAAAAAAGGCTTATTATAAAATCTCGGATTACCTGGAGGATAAAGCTGCGTGGGCTTGAACTGCTCATCTCATGCAAGCTTAGAAGTTTAAGGCTGACTTAGATATAATTTGTAAAACTGTTATAAAAAAAAATACAAAAAAAGACAAGCCCGTTGAGTTTCTTGCCGGATCTTCTCAGTAGCGGCCGCGTTACGATCCGGTGGTAGTTTGTAAAAATTATTTTTGTCTAAGTGCCTCCTTGGGGCCTATACATAATAAAGATATTTTGACTTTGACTTTGAAACAGTCGAAAGTAAGCCAAAAGTCAATAGTTTTACAAGTAGTATTCAAGGGATATCTAATGGTATAACTGGTATTAACTAGTACCACCTATACCATTACAGGTATAAATGGGACAACTTAGTACCATTTATTGAATTGTACCATTAATGGTACAATTCAATGGTATAACTGGTCCGAAGCCGTTCGGTGGCTTACCAACCTTCCGGGTTCATCAACGTCCACGTTATTAGGCAAAGTAAATATAACTCCTTAATACAAATCAAATGAGTCCAAGCTACTAGTAAACCCATCGAGGTTTACTAGTAATCATTCCATGGTTCCGTCAACCACCTTTCATTTCCATCATCAACACTGATTATTGGGCAAAGTAAATAGAACTCTTTAATACGAATCAAATGAGGTTAAACTCGATGAGTTTACTAGTAGCCGTTCCAGGGTTCCGTCACCAACCTTCCTATTCTATCATCAGGCCCTCATTAATGGTCAAAGTGAAAAGAACTCTTTAAAACAAATTAAATGAGCTGAAACTTGATGTGTCAACTAGTAGCCAGTCCAGGGTTCCGTCACCCACGTTCCTGTTCCATCATCAGGTCCTCATTAATGGTCAAAGTGAAAAGAACTCTTTAAAACAAATCAAATGAGCCGAAACTCGATGTGTTTACTAGTAGCTATTCCAGGTTTCCGTTACCCACCTTCCCGTTCCATCATCAGGTCTTCATTGTTGGTCAAAGTGGAAAAAACTCTTTAAAACAAATCAAATGAGTCCAAACTCGATATGTTTACTAGTAGCCATTCCAGGGTTCCGTCACCCACCTTCCTGTACCATCATCAGGTTCTCATTATTGGTCGAAGTGAAAACAACTCTTTGAAACAAATCAAATGAGCCGAAACTCGATGTGTTTATTAGTAGCCATTCCAGGGTTCCGTTACCCACCTTCCAGTTCCATCATCAGGTCCTCATTAATGGTCAAAGTGAAAAGAACTCTTTAAAAACAAATCAAATGAGTCCAAACTCGATGTGTTTACTAGTAGCCCTTCCAGGGTTCCGTTACCCACCTTCCAGTTCCATCATCAGGTCCTCATTAATAGTCAATATGAAAATAACTCTTTAAAACAAATCAAATGAGCCCAAACTCGATTAGTTTACTAGTAGCCATCCAAGGGTTCCCTTATCCACCTTCGAGCCCCAGCATCAGATCAGCTCGAGGATACCATATTATTGTATTGTCACCGGTCCTTGATACATGTGCAAAATTTCAAATGTTTTGGACGTGTAAAAGTGGGTCAAAATTGCATCGCAAGATTCCATTACCATCATAGTTACATAGTTACATACATACATACAGGTCAAGCTAATAAAAGCGTGTTAAAAATAGGCTCATGTGGCAAAAAAATGCTGGCAGAACTTTCCCCGCTGGAGCTACTCGCTGAGCAAGGAAATGGCTCCGCTTCTCAACCAACCGTTTTGATAAAACATTAAAAATAGAATAAGCAGAAAGACCCTATAAGCCCTGAGTCTCAACTTCTAAAGGCATGAAAATATATTCGGAGCCGATGACCCTGTATACACAAATTAGTATTAATTTAAACTATTGAAATCTTGTAAATTAATTTTATGCACAAAAGTTCAGAAACTTTATAAGCGCAAACTATCATAATAACAAAGGTTGGGGCCCTTTGTAAATGAACATAAATTTAGTATGATGACAAAGACATAAAAGTGTCTGTGTAATATAATATGCGTATTATGGTCGTTACTTTGATAGATATCAGTTGATAGGTAGTTTTAATAGATACTTAGATGAACCCATCAAATAAGTTTCAAGTATCTGCTTATGTACGAACATGCCACTTTGTATGAGGTCATCAATTATTGAATGATGTGTGGGGCGATGTAATAGTTTACAAAAAAATTAAAACAAAAACAATGGTATTACTCTCTTCCTTTGTTTAAAATATTGTTAAAACATATCTTATACATATAAAATTACTTGTCCTGACTGACTGACTGACTGATTTTGTATGAAACTTTTTATTGTATGGTTCGATTGACTTGAAATTTACTCAAAAGATTCTCTAAATAAAATAAATCAATACGTGTTTCGCGAATTTTCAAGAACAACCTTTGGGGGTGGGTTAGGGTTTGGTAAACTCTGTAAAAAATTAGCGGGCGAAGCCGCACGAAATTGCTAGTCATCCCTAAAGATGGAACTGATTTATAAAGCAAGACAAAATAAAGCGGGAAAGCTCAAGGTTTATAAACACACACTCGTGTCCTAATAACCACTATTTATGCAACACTTTCATAAACTACTATTTTTAAACAATCGGCTTTTTATCAAAGGTTTAAATTGTTCCCACATTGGAAAGGATGGATGTGGAATTGCTGTCTTTCCTACTTATATTTATAGCGGATTCTGACACATAGCATTAGCATTATCTGGAGTCATTAATGGTC
This sequence comes from Furcula furcula, assembly GCA_911728495.1. Classification (NCBI taxonomy): domain Eukaryota; kingdom Metazoa; phylum Arthropoda; class Insecta; order Lepidoptera; family Notodontidae; genus Furcula; species Furcula furcula. Next base: position 20,691,461 of record OU452253.1, read on the forward strand.
AAACCTGAGTGTTTTCACCAGGAACCACTATTAGATCCTGTCTTACAGGAGGTTCAGTCATGGGAATGAGTGCCAAATTTCGTCCTATAACAAAAACAGTACTACTATCATTATCATATCCATTTTAATTATAAAAGTTTGGCGACGCGGCGATGTTTAGTTTGTTTAATTGATTTTCTCTCCCCTAATGGAGAAATAGAGGATCCATCTCGACAAGACCCGCTTAATCATGCTTAATATCTTCTAGGCTGGTAATTTCACGCACAAATAAATTGAAGACAAAATCTTAAACACAGTTATTAAACTAATTACAAGGTTCCAGACGCAGCGTTTTGCTAAAGACTCCCTATTATTTAAAGCCGTCTTCTAACAATTATCCTCTTTGGTTGAAGGAGAAATTAATTATAAACTAAGTGCCTATTGAACTCTTACACGTCAGCTTCTCTATTAATCTAATTAGTATAAAATTAAGAAACTAAATGCGGCTCAGAGAATTACTTACAACAGGTTTATAAGTATAATAATATTCTGGGACAACCCATACACGGTTAACACCGTCAAGAAAACAATAGTAACCAGATAACGGATATAAATACTTATAAGTATACTTTTCTGCAAATACATACTGCAGATTAATAACACCCAGATACAAGGTGGAAATTGAACCCATTCGTAGCAGCCAGAGCGTCTAATCACCACACCAACGGAACTACCAAATTAATAAGCATGTCAATAATATCTATACATGATAACTTTAGAAAGTTGAAGCCACACCGTGTTGCTGGTAATAACGATAATATCCTGAAACCAACTACCTAGACACGATCAAACTAAGTAGAACCACCAGTGGTTTTCTGTAAGAGCATTTAACAAATTCGAGATCTGAATTCGCAGTGAGATAATGAGATATATTCGTTGAACGAATTTGATATCTCACCGCGGATTCAGCTTTAGAGTTTGTTATATCTTCTCATAGAACAACCACTCTATACTAAGCCAGCAGACAGCTGACATAAGTAGATAAGTAGTTAAAATATAACCGTACGATGTTTTGGGATAAGGCTATCATCAACCACAACACCAACTAGCTTTGCTGAACAGTAACTGAACTTTGTCCAAAAGTATTGTAATAAAAATAAACTTCTTCTTTTCATTTCTCCTGACTCCTATAACACAGATTTACTCAAGCTCAGGATTCAGAGACTTCAGAAATTAATGTACCTATTTTATGCGTAATTATAAAAAAAATGTTATTATTTATTAATTTATTATTTCATGTCGATATGGTAACATCAATAATTTGATCTGCTCAATAAGAAGCATCATCCACCGCTCTTTTGTTTGCCTGTTCAAAAGTAAATTGAAAGGATTACTATTACTATACGCTCACTTTCTAACTTTCAGTTAGCATTCAAAGTTTGAGAGAAATGATATTTGTTTGTGGTTGAATTTTGGCGAATATCCAAACGAACTTCAGAAACAATGAATAGTTCTTCTAAAACTTTACGACTGATTTATATTTTTTTCTTTTTTGATTAGCCTTAGTGGCGTGACGGGAAACTAGTTGATTTACAAACCGAATGTCACTTGTTATTGAAAAGGATGTTTTATGTGTATAATGTATATAGTGTTCTTGTCAAGATTCCTATTGGTGATAACTTGTACTGTAAACATTTGCTGTATTGATATTTTTTTCTTATTTGTACTTTTATAATAGATCTATCTTGGTTAAGAAATCCTTCAAAAGCTGAACTTGACGTACGAAACGCAAGAACTAGAACGATCTTCGAGGGATCAAGTTCTGTTGGATGGTTATTATTTAAATTCAACTACAGAAATCAAAATATTATTTAAATGAATTCCACTGACTAACAACACAAAGGCCAGATTCCTCATACAGAACGCACCGGTTCCCCAAAATTATAAAAGCTATCACAACCAGACCGCTAGGTCATTATTTTCGCATTACATTATTTCTAGGTCGTCAATTTCTAAAGTTCTGGCTTTGTTCAAATGTTTGCCTCAATTTTAAAGTCTATGTAGGTTACATTGAATACCTACTAAGATTACATACGAAACATGGCAAAGACCTCATTACATACTTTATCGAGGTAGATATAGTATACATAGTTAAGTACATTTATATTCACCAATATTACACCAATATTATAAACCATAAATGGTGTTGTATCCCTGCTAATACGCGCCAAAAATTGTGACTCATGTAATTAAAATATTTTCTTCATGAAGGTATTTCCCTTGATTTTCAAAGGCACACAACACGTTCGTTACGTTTTACCGACGCGTGACTTACTGCTAGTTCACCCAATTTGGGTGAATTTCGTGTTTCACTTTTCGTGCACTAAAGGCATATCTATTGTATAAAACATCGATATTCACACAGCTTGAAGATGGGGCTGGTTCATCTGTAAATAGGATAGCTCCATTTCCTAAGCAGACTACATCCCTGTCTTAAATCTTCGTCTTTAATTTAATTACTTTACTGACAATAGATTTGATTAGAGAGCATAACGCTTTCTAATAAGTATCCTCACACATATTATAATAGTAGGTATTTATTACTCTTTCTTGGACTTACCTATCAATAAAGTTTCTTATGTCCAATAAATCTTATTGTCTTAATAATATTTATGCGACGATAGGTAATTAATATTTCACTCATCTTGAATAATTAATTAAAGGTAAACCCTAGATCCCGAATGAAAAATCACTTTTCTTGACATAAATTATTTTAGGTGTAATTAATGGAAAAATCTGAACGCCTGTGAAAGATAAAATCAAAAGAGATTCGCAACCTTTTGTACGTGCCATAAATTAAAAACGTGTTATGTCTGTTCTATTGTTTTAAACAGTGTAAGTTAGTGCACGACTGCAAACCTACCATGAAATAAGTGGTGATGCAGTATGATGTAGGGGTGGACGTTGAACAAACAGTTTTTTCGACTGTTGTTTGTCGTTAAGGAATAAACTAGTATACAGTCCACCGATAAACTAGTTTAATTATTAGACTAGTTTATCGGTGAACTAATATGCAATACGTAAGTAGTCTGTGAACGTCGACTATTAATCTTTTCGTCAACAGTATAAACTAATATAAACTTTCAACTGTTTTATAAACTGGGTTAAAAATACTTTACAGTTTAACAGGAAAATAAAATTATATTTCTAGGTTAACAAATAAACTATCTGAGGTGATAAACAATAGTAAAATAACCCTTTCCTCCGTTCCGTAGTCGAGTAATAACTTCAATAGGTCCAAAGAAGGTGTGAAACCGGTGTGCGAGTCTGACTCGCACTTGACTAGTTATTTTTATTTACATCAAGCATCGGATCGTAACGCGGCCTCCACTGAGAAGATCTGGAAGAAACTCAGCAGAATTATCTTTTTTATTAATAATTTATATCTATGTATGTATCAGAGAGATCGCTGACCAAGTAGCAATAGGGAATGATGATCTCTCAGTCACCAGCAAAACGACTTTTCTCATATATAATACCAGCCCTTGTTTATGTCCCACTGCTGGGCACGGGCCTCCCTTCAAGTTGAAGGGGCTTAGGCCATAGTCCACCACGCTGGCCAAGTGCGGGTTGGTTTTCTCATATAGCACTGGTAAATGACTGACTACTGGAACACAGTGCTACTGATTTTTCCCGATTTTTTTTGTCCCTAATCCAGGACAAAGGTTGAAATATATTTTGAAATGAAACTAATTTTACGGATTATATCGCGGTTTATTTTTGATTTTAATTTCCCGACGTTTCGAATACTTTACAGTATTCATGGTCACGGGCGGACTGAGGTGGTAGCTGTCCATATGTTATAGTTGTCTTAGGGTACCCTCAGGTCTTCTAATTATTATTGTTGGTCCGATCTACGCAGAAAGAGCTTACAGTATCTTGAGGTCTTGCAGTGGAATGCTTGTCTTTGGATTTGACTATGTTTATCACGGGATCCCAAGCTGGTGGTAGCACCCAGCCATCTTCTCTATTGAAATTTAGATACTTTTTAATTTCAATAGCCTCACGAATCATCCTTGGTAGGTAGCGCTGTTCTTTTGCGAGGATTTGTGGTTTGTCAAATCTAATATAATGGTGGGTGCGATCCTGAACATGTTCACAGACTGCAGACTTCGTATAGCGTCGATGTTTAACGTCAGCTATATGTTCTTTTACACGGGTTTTACCGATCTTTTTGTTTGCCCGATGTATGAGAGCCCACAGTCATAATCCAGTTTGTATACTCCTGCATCTTGTAGAGGTATATGGCACTTGACTGATGGTAAAAACTGACTAATCTTCTTTGGTGGCTTGAAAAATGTTTTAATTGAAGCTCGCTTTAAGATATAGCCAATCTTGTCTGTTACCCCTCTAACATATGGCAATACAGCAGGCATACGTTCGATTGTGGATGGCTTGACACGTTCACAGTGACGGCGGCGCGGAACTCGGAGCTTGTTATCATGCAGGACCTGCTTGACATGTTGAAGCTCGGCACTAAGATGTTCCTCGTCACAGATCCCGTGTGCTCTCTGAAACAAAGATTTTCCAACAGTAGCTAACTGTGTTGGGGGATGATGAGATTCACCGTTTAGATATCTATCTGTATGGGTCTTTTTCCTATACACAGTATGACTCAAGGTGTTATTGGGATTACGGATTACTAAGACATCTAAGAATGCTAGAGAGTTATTTGATTCCAACTCCATTGTAAATTGGATTTTAGTGTTTATGGAGTTAAGATGATCTAGGAAAGCAGTTACTTTATCTGATGGTAATATTGTGAAAGTATCGTCTACGTACCGCTTGTAGAAACGTGGCTTAACAGGTGCAGCATTAAGGGCCGTCTCCTCAAAGTCCTCCATAAATATATCGGCAACAATGGGAGATACAGGTGAGCCCATTGTCACACCATCTACTTGCTTGTAGAACTCATCTTTCCACAATAGGTAGCCAGATGTAAGGCAGTGTCTTAATAGTTCTGCATATCCTACTGGTATGTTTTTCTCTGCTAGCTTTCTTGTTACAATTGAGATGCAGTCTTCTACTGGTAGGCATGTAAATAACGACTGGACATCAAAACTGACCATTATTTCATTGTCAGTAAGACATAGATCTTTAATCTCACTAACAAAATGGTAAGAATCCCTAGTGTGAGCTTCTGTTTGCCCTCTTAGTGGTGAAAGAACTTTTGCTACGTGTTGAGCCAGTCTATACGTTGGTGAATCGATCTGGCTCACAATTGGACGTAGCGTAGTTAGTTTCATTTCAATGTGTAATATTCGTGTAAATATCAGAAATCATTATGAAATATATTTTCTCTATTTTTTCATTTTCCAATCAAGGGCAAAGGCCTCCCGTCCCATTTATTTTAATGTGCATGGATTTGGTGGAGATGGCATAAAATTAACCCATCACGCTAGTCCATGGGATATCGTGCCCTGTTCCAATTAGGCTTCTGAGTCTTTAAGCCCTAATTAGTAGTTAACATTTATAGCTGTAGTCAGTTCAACGTCCTGATGAGGTCGACAGTATTCACGAGAGAGCAATAAATAAGGCCTTGCATCCAAAGGCTTAATATTCTGATAGGTACGTTTTTTACCACATTACTAAACAAAATCAACATACCATTATCAAACAAGACAAATGATAATAATATTATTTACAAACTTTTTCCTCTGGAACAGTGTCTAGATGGGGGCTCTGTTTTTGAGACAATATTTATTAGACATGTATGGTTCACTTTGAATATAACTGCCATCAGTAGTCATTTTTTTTTTATTACAAGCTTCTAATTAACTTGCAATGTATGTATGTAATTTGTTTGGGTGGAATCTTGCGACTTTATTTTTACCCACTTCTAAACGTTCGAATCGTTTGAAATTTTGCAAATGTGTCTAGGACCCGCGACAATACAATAATATGGTATCGTCGAGCTGATCTGATGTTGGAACTCGAAGGTGGATACAGGAGCCCTTGGATGGCTACTAATAAACTCATCGAGTTTGGACTCATTTGTTTTGTTTTAAAGAGTTCTATTCACCTGAATCATTTATGAGGACCTGGTGATGGAACTGGAGAAGGGGATGATGGAACCCTGGACTGGCTAATGGTAAATACATCGAGTTTGTGCTTATTTGATGTGTCTTGAAGAGTTCCATTCTCTTAGTACTGTGTACTAATCATAAGTAGGTATACCTTATAAAAACATGTGTTTTGGTTTTTTAACTATTACCTAATTTATATTTCGAATGGTAGTAAAAATAAGGTTTCAAAGAGTTTAAAAAAAAGCAGGTTAAAAATATTATAATTTATGCATTTGTTTATTTTTATGTAGCTGCTATATTGAAATATGAGTCTAAATTGGTTACAGTCGAATTTAACATTTTAGGTGCTGGGCTACTGGTTCTGAATGTAGCTGCCTGCGACATTACAATAATAATAGAAAATAACAACCTACGTGATAGCAAAAATAAAGGTGTAGTATGTTCTACTTCTACTCGTATTACTCACCCTACTTAAATAATATTATTGGACATCATAGCACCTGGAAGAGTAATAAGTAATTGCTCAAGTCACCTGCAGCTTCATATTGATCCAAAACCAACTTTATCTGAAAGTAACACTGTTTATCAAAACCCCTGAATAACATTTAACATAAATTATTTTATCGGCACCATAACATTTGTTATTAAAAAGTCGATATAAAAGCCGTTACGCTAGAGGATATACGGTCAGTTTATATTATAGCCTGCACTTACTAAACGATCTGTGTTTGCTGTACTGCAAATACCTACCAAGGGAAAATGTTATGACGTCGACGGTTATTCCATTTACTGATCCCTAAGGGCCTATATCCCGGAAACATCGTACCATCGTGTAATTCTCCTTAGAAAATGGTAGAATGTTTTAAGATTTGAAGTTTTTTTGTTGATGTTTAGTACAATAAGTCAAAGCATGTACGGCAACACTATACTATTTACTGTTCTATATTATATTCAACGTCCCTTCCTGTTCAATAAAAGTGCTTGTTTGCCAGATGGAGAAGAAGAGAGAGAAAAAAAAGCGTTACGTTCTATATAGAACGTAACGCTTTTTTTTTTTAAACTTTACCATACCAGCCACTAGAATCATACAAGTCAAACTACAGTCTAACACAACTGGTCCTTCGAGCCGCACTAAGTCTGTTAATGAATCATTATTAGACTTAAATTAGGCTTTAAGAAAAAGTAACAATAATGATAATGTCGTCCTAGTGTTTATTAAATAATAATGTCCTCCAAATCGATACGATCACAGCGGCCAATATTTAACAAGTTAGCCATCTAAAAGGACTAGGTAGGTGCATTACGCTGCCACTAATCATCCGAGCTCTATTCCGGTAATTTCTCCAGCTAAACTTAGAATGTATTTTATCCGGCTAGACGGTAGGCCACAATGGACCGTCTAGATAGATACCCAGACCGCAGTGTCAGATAATCTGCCGCCAAGCAGCAGGATGTAAACATTGCTGCGCTTCGCTGTGTAGGATACTGTAGCTGGTGAAACTATCGGATACAAGAGACTCTATAAGCAGCTAAACGTTTTGCTTGTCTAATCTTCACTGGTTTTAATTTATTTTTTTACCAGCCCTTGTTTTTGTCCCACTGTTGAGCACGGTGGTGGCACCTCCCTTCAAGGTGAAGGGGCTTAGGCTATAGTCCACCAAGCTGACCAAGTGCGAGTTGGAGACTTCACGTCATTCAAAAGCTACTTAGTGGTCGGCCACACTGCAGGCCTAGCGCGGTGGCGACGGCGGGCGCGAAATATCAAACATATGAAACCGCCGCTTGTGGCCACACTGAAGTGACTTAGGCGGGAGCCTTTTTTTTTCGTTTTTTTTTTTGATGCGGGGGAAATCTTCTAAAGATCCCGGGAGCTGTGGGGCTCGACCGGGGTATGTGGGATTCTTACCCACTGAAACCCCCGCGGCTGTCGCATCGGCACATGAGAGGGGGGACCCCAGGGCTCTCCGGTGGGATCTGCACCAGGGGCCCCTCAGTGCCTTGCCTTTGAGCCCACCACTGGGGGGCGCATTGTAGCCCCCCGGGAACCAGTCACGGTGCTCACGGGGACGGGGGTCGCAACACCGCCGACGTCCTCCTCGGAGTCGCCGCCGTACTCAATGTAGGCGGGAGCCTAGCGCGACCGGCTTGAGCGAGTTAGCGGGAGTACTTTTCAAACGTTCCTATCCGCGCGTTCTGGCCACACTGCGGGCCTAGTCAACAAGCGACCGATCGCGCGGCTGGCGGCTATCAAACCATTTCGGCCTGGTTGCTCGTCTCAAGTATTTTTAATAATTAAATAACGTTAAATATATGTATAAAAAAGGTTTGGACATTTGAAATTGTAAGTGTATAATATGTATATTGTTGATGTTCCTTAATAAATAAAATAAACTTTTTTGACTACAATTTCAATTCTAAATTTTTTTTTTTTAATCTCCATTGATTTAACTGTTTTTAATTATTTCGTGCGCACCCTGCACACCAACTCTTGTGTTCAACACCTCCCATCTCAGGATTGGCCTATCTAGTAAAAAATACAGAATCTTCATAAAAGGTTTGCGACACCTGCAATAAGTGTTAGCGCTTCAACAGCCAGCGCGTCACTGTGGCCACCCGCCGCGTCAGCCGCCGCGCCTGCGCTAGGCTCAAGTCAACGCGCGTTCACTCTGGCCAACCACTTATTAGGCTTTCTCAGACATGTATTTTTCCTCACGATGTTTTCACCGAAAGATTCGCACATGAATGAAGAAATCAGAGATGCGAGCCGGGATTCAAACCTTGTTTCCCATTGAGCTGTTACTGCTTAGTTTAAGTATAAAAAAAAATGCAATAGGGTAAGTGGGGGGAAGACGTCAAACGGGGTAACACAAAAAGTCGCCTATAACGCTAGATTTAGTTACGTAACAAAATGGCAGTCTTAACAATGTTGCCAGTACTGCAAAGACCGCACTAAATCTGGCGTTATTTGTGTTTTGCGTGCGACTTTTTGTGTACCCCGTTTTTCGTCTTCCCCCACTTACCCTACAACATGTCTACACATTGCTGCTCGCGGGAGAATGTCTGGCACTGCGTTGGTACCTACCTGAACGGTCCCTTGCACAAGTTAATCTCATTTCCTTCGGAAAAGTACTTATGTAATGTACCCCTCTACTACCCCCTCTATCATACAAAGCGTGTCGCCTTTCTTGTTCGCTCTGTTACCGTTAATCGATCCTGTCTTAGCCAGACTTCTATTAAGAGGCCGCAGTCAATTTATACGACTCAATTATTCATATTATCGAATTCAGGGCACGTACACTACGTACACATCTTTACATAGTATAAAACAAAGTCGCTGTCCGCGTGTGTCTGTCTTATATGCTCTCACTCCTCCTAAATCACGCAACGGATTTTCAAGCGGTTTTCACCATCCGATATATATTTTTTTACTGAAGCTTTGTAACCTAATTAAGTTAAATTTAAATAATAAAATATTTGCTTGCTATAAAATAAATTCGCTTTCTCCACGTCTGTCGATACTATGTACACCCGCTTACACCCGCTACAGATTTTCTTGGCGGTTTTCACCATCATGTCAATAGTCTATACCCCTGCGACTTAACTGGGCCCTAAGTCTGCTAATTTTAATAAAATGACACGTAATTTTCATTCTAGCGATATACTAATGAGACTCCATTACGACTGTGACAATTTCAGTATTCTACTAAAATAATCATAACCAGTGGTGTCACACCACTGAGACGCCATTATAGTTTTAAGTCTCAATAGTGTGTCACTACAATAGCAATTTTATGTCATTTTATTAAAAATTAGCAGCCTTGGGGCCCGTTCTGTGACAAGCCACTGACACACCACTGGTCTTATAAAATTAGAAGACTACCAAATATGTAAAATTATCTAACTGACACACTATCGACACTCCATTGAAGCGTTTGTAAATTAGCAGACTTGAGGCCCTGTGCACTTGGCGCTGAGACGTCGTGTTCCAGCGAGGTGCACAGCTAATTCGGGGGGTTTATAGAATATTGACAACATTGACAATATTATTAATAGTGTGCGGCTAGCCTAAGAGAAATAGCAATGTTGGCTGATGCCATCATTGCTATTTCTACACATCAGTGTGCGTTCTTTCCTATTTCACGTAATACCTCTTATACAGAGTCCTTCTAATGATGTTGTTAATGAGGCACTTGTAACAGCTGTTCGGTAAACGATCAGTTGGTTAAGCAACGGCAGGCTAGGTTAATCCTTGGATGTTTGACCGTTTAGTAGTATTTGAACTGACCATCTCCGTGTTTCGGAGGACACATAAAAAGTCATTCCCGGCTATTGGCATTTAGGCAGCAGTCGTTAAGCCAGTTCAGAGGCCTAAGGGTAGCATGAACAACTCTGTATTATCAAACGACAAATGGGCTAGAGTGCATCCATCTATAGCTGTATCGCTACTTACTATCAGATGGGATTGTGTTCAAGCAAAATTGACGCTGTCAGTTTTCAACATTGAGTCTGCTTTCATGTTTCCATTATTCAGCAAAAATGTTACTAGTACGATTCTTTGTATCTATATTAATTTCTTATAATATTTCCAAAACCATATCTATAATTACAACGTACAATTTTAAAGCTCATTTATCTTGCTCATCTTTTAATTCTTACAAGGCCCTGATTAGCGAAGACATTATCTTGTTTTCAACTTTTTCGCAGCATAAATTCAAATGTAAAAGTTTTAAAATTTCATAAAAGCTTTTCTACATTTTCAAAGAGTACGTAAATTAATTTTCAAAGTAATCTGTTAAATATAAGTACGGTATTAGTTGGATGATAGTGGAGTTTTAAGAATTTAATTAAGACGTCAAGACTTATATATTCTTGCAGTCATTAATAATTTGAAATCTATGTGCACCAAAAATTGTTATCTTTGGCTGGCAAATCAGGTTGTAGGACGCAGATCTTAAAAAGATTATGGATTAGGTTTGTCTTATCTAGATTATGGATCTTGTGATGGACAATAGAACAATATAAAATCTTTTTAAAAAAAAATTGAACCGACTTCAATATCACTGAAAAGTATAAAATAATTTAAATATTATTGAAGTTGGTGTTAGCGTACCTGCTGTGTATATTTATTTATTTAATAAAAAAAGAATCATCGAAATCGGTTCATAATTGTCAGAGCAATGTAATGGAGAACATCAGTTTTATGGTTTTTACCAGATAAATTCCTCCACATCGTTCATGGTCCTCCAGGAAGTTCTTATCCGGTTGTAATAAAATTCATACAGATTCAATACAGTGGTTTCTTCTTTCGAATAAAACAAGAATCATTGAAATTGGTAAATATTTGCCAGAGTTATGACCATTTTTGTCCGACCGAGCGAGTCCGAGCGACTAAAACGTCATCTATATAGGCTATCTTGCAACTCTCAGTGCGCAGTCACCATTCTTGTTTTTTTAGGAACTACTTATTACTAAGCAATAATTTTTTTATGGGACCCAATCAATGGATTGAAGAATGGATGGAAGAAAGATTTTTTCAAATCGGTTAATAATTGCCAGAGTTATGCGCGAACATACATAAAAAAAAAAAAAAAAATATATACAGACGAATTGAGAACCTCCTCCTTTTTTGAAGTCGGTTAAAAAGGCAACATAGTATGAGACTGTTTTTGAAGATAAGCAATAAACAGGTCAAGTGAGTGTCTTACAAGAGTTCAAAGGCTTTATCTTAAAGTTTTTTGAAATGAAACTACAGTTACGAATTATATAGCTGTTTGTTTCAGATTTTTCTTTCCTAACGTTATGAATGGCCTACGCTCTCCTCTACGTCGACTTTTAGATAGTCATAACAAGTTATTACCTGTAAATAATTTAATTTGCTGTAACTATAAACCAGTTTAAAAAAAATGGTAGTTGAGGTGCTGAGTAGTGGTTAACTCACTGCAGTGTCTCATCTTTCACATCTTTAACATTCTAAGTACATCATTATTTTCTTTATAAGTACAGTTCTATTATTTCTATTATTTTCGCAGAAGGCAGTAGCTATATATTTATATATTATCAACAGTTATAGCTACGTTTGTAACATCGAGCCTGTCCCTAGAATAACCTTTAATCTTATTTACTTACATGTAAGCCGTGGAAAATGTTGTTGGTTGTACATTTGTCTATACATTGCATGCACATATGGGCTGGTGCTGCTAAATGTCATCTTGCAACTTTGAACTCAGTTGAGAGGCGTGTTAAGAGGCTTATTGGTGACGCAGAGTTAGTAGTGGCCAATTTACAAAGCCTAGAGCACAGGCGCAGAGTAGCCAGCCTCTCGGTATTCTACAGGATGCATTTTGGAGAGTGTGCACAGGAATTGCATGACTTGATTCCACCATCTCCCTTTCATCATCGGACGACGAGACGCACGGCACATACACACCCTTATGTGGTGAAAGTGCCTTCAGTCCGGACTAAGCGGTTTGCTTCTTCAATTATAATAAGGACAGCTAAGGACTGGAACAGTTTGCCTGCGTCGGTTTTTCCGCTCGATTATAATGTGGGCGTCTTTAAGACTAAAGTGAATAGGCTTTTAATAAGCTAGTGTGTTTTACCACCCTCGATTGCGTCGCCACTTTCCATCAAGTGGGACTGCAGTCAAGCACTAGCTTATAAGGGTTAAAAAAAAAAAATGGTGTACTGATATTATGATGTCTGTTTGTTTTTGATAGCATGTGAACGCAACCTCCATTGTGACTCTTATATATTTTATGTTTCGTCTCTGCCTTGACGGCTTCTGTTGCTCACGCTTTTGTTTTTTCCTCGTATATTAATAAACTGAATTTCATTACTAATAAGTCTTATATATTATTCCATGGATATACCTCTAACCATCAGTTTTCCCCGATAAAATAAAATAAAATAGAATGCTTTGCAGCACCCATGGTCACGGGAGGATTGAGGTGTTAAAAGTTCTTATGTCACAATTATCCCTTCACTCGTTTCTATCTGTAGTAATCGCGTAATTTAAAGACAAAATGTTTTTTGTTTATTGGTTCTAATTCCATAAAATCGTAGAAAACAGGTTCTTTTGTGTTCTGTAAGAAATCTGTTAATGCTGGTCGTAGATCTTCTGTGTCCAGCCCAAAGTGACTGAATAAGTCCAATTAACAATAACATTTACATATATGTGGTTTCATACCACAACAATCCTTTCAGGATCCGAAAAGGTGTTTTCATTCTCACGTAGTTTTGGTTTCCATTTCAAAACCCTGCGGTTTGCCCTTTGAGATTAAATATGTACTTATTTAAATAGTTTGAGCCGCAAATTCACACACCACAGGCCCTTTTTTTGATTACAATTTATGGAGATCTTTTATTAAAAAGTGAGTTTAAGCCATAAAGACAATAAATTTAAGCAAAAAAAATAATATTTAAATGAAGAACGGCAACATATATCGGCAGATATATCTGTTCTGTTATTATTTTTAACTTGCCGCCTCACTGGCATTTTGTAAGCTGTAAATATTTAGTTTCAATAAATGATACTGATAGTCAATGAAGAAATTATTAGACATGAAATAATGATGGAACGACAGTAACAAATCTAATTATAAGTTTTTTTATTTTTTATTAACCTGTTGTGTCCCACTGCTGGGCAAAGGTCTCCCCCATACACTTCCACATACCCCGGTCCATAGTGATATCCGTCCACTCCGTTTCAAAGGCGTTCAAGTCGTCACACCATCTTTTACGTGGCCTGCCCCGGCATCTTCGCCCATTTGCAGGAGTCTACTGTGTGACAATTTTTGCCCATCTGTTGGAACTCATGCGGTATACGTGCCCTGCCCCTCCCACTTTAGCTTAGCAGCCTTGTAGCCCACATCTATTACACCCGTTTTGGCTCGCAGTATGGTGTTCCGGACCCGATCCGACAATTTTATGCCCAATATACTGCGCTCCATCGCTCTTTGACAAACCTTGAGCCTGGACTTTTGAGATTCAGTCAGTGACCACGTCTGAGCACCGTACGTTAGGACGGGCAAGATACACGTGTCGAGTATTTTGCGCTTTAGCGATAGTGGAAGATCTCCCTTCATCAGCGTTTTCATGGACCAGTAGTTCTTACAGGCGATTTCGATCCTGCGATCGATCTCCTTGTCCTGCCTGTTTTCAAATGAGACTAACTGGCCCAAATATACATATTCATCGACATAGTGTATCTCCTGCCCATCGACCTCGACTCGACGTTTCGTGCTATTTGTCATAACTTTGGTCTTAGACTGATTTATCGCTAGTCCAACCTCAAGGCTCGCCCTGCTTAGGTCTTCAAGCATCTCCTCGAGTTCACATGCAGTTGAGGCAAAAAGAACTATGTCGTCGGCGAATCTAAGATTAGTTAATCTTTTGCTGCCGATTTCAATACCTTTACTTGCCCATGACATAGATAAGGTCTTAAAAACTTGTTCGAGGGTAGATGTGAATAGATTAGGAGAGAGCGGGTCACCCTGTTTCACACCTCTCTGTATAGGAAACCGGGTGCCGGGTGTCTGGAGTTTTATGTTGGCTGAGCTATTGGCGTAAATTGATTTTATGATGTTAATATATGGCTCTTCCGTGTTTTGGGTTTGTAAAGCAGTCAATATAGCATCATGCGTTAGGCTGACAAAAGCCTTTGTGTAATCCACAAAGGCTAGATACAGCGGTTTGTTGAATTCATTAAATTTTTCTATCAACTGGTTTAATGTATGGATGTGGTCTATGGTTGAAAATGAGGGGCGAAAACCTGCCTGTTCCGGTGGTTGGTGGTCGTCCAGTGTCCGCTTTATTCGAGATTGAATGATTTTTATGAATGCCTTATAAAGATGTGACACCAAACTTATTGGGCGATAGTTGGTGATATTGCTCTTGTCTCCTTTTTTGTGCAGCAAAACAATGTTTGAATGGCACATCTCTACAGGAACCTTGCCATTCTCCAGCAGCGAGTTAAAGATTTTTTTAAGATAATTTATAAGCGTGGGCGCACCGATTTTTAACGCTTCTGAAGTTATACCATCTTCCCCTGGGCTTTTATCATATGGCATGCTTTTTAGAGTATCTTGGATTTCTTTGAATGTTATTGAGGGTACATTATAATTGCTGGATTGATTTGTGAGTTTTGATTTATTATTTTTGGAATTATCTATATATAAATTCTGATAAAAATTGGTGCATATTTGCAATACCTTCGCACGATTGTTGTGTTTAATTCCATTTTTATCTTTCATGCTATTTATTAATGTCTTTCCTTTTTCCATTCCTTTTTTTGCTACTCTTAACGATCTATTTCTTTCTAATGCTGTTTTGATTAATAATGTATTTTGCTTTCTTATATCTCGTCGAATATTACGCTTAACCAGCTTATCAATTTTATTAAATTCTGTTGAACCTATTACTGTTTCTGTCCTTTTTTCAATTAACCTTAAGGTAGTTTGCGATAATTTATTTTTATTTCGGTGTGGTTTGCTAATTTTATTACAACATGTGTGAATGGCTTTAACTATCAGATCGTACTGTGTGTCGCTATCCTCTACTTCATCTATCCTTAAGAGGTGAAGATAAGATTAAGATATATTAAACAAGAATAAATAACAAACAAGAATACTAACATATGCAGGAAGTTCAGCGTGTATTTGCTATGATGTATTATTTCATGGCAGATATATCTGTTCTGTTATTATTTTTAACTTGCCGCCTTTGGCATTTTTAACCGACTTCAAAAAAAGGAGGAGGTTATCAATTCGGTTGTATGTTTTTTTTTTTTTTTTTTTATGTTTGTTACCTCAGAACTCTGTCGTTTACGAACCGATTTGGAAAATTATTTTTTTAATTGAAAGGATATGCTTCCAGATTGGTCCCATTTTTTTCAAAATCAAGTTCTGATGATGGGAACCATGAGTAACTGAGGGAACTCGTTAAATATTATAGGCATACATATAGCGTTTTTGGTATTTTTAGAAACTAGTCAAGCATTTTCATTCAGAAAGTATCATTTGGTGAAGTGGATCTGATGAAGAAGGCCATAGATGGCCACCGGAACTCTGTAACAATCCATCCTATCCTAGCCGTGCCTACTAATCGTAGAACTACCGAATTTGGACTCGATGGATAGTTCTCGACGAGTAGTTAGTTGCTAGAAAAATGGAGATCAGGGTCTGATGGTGGAGCAGGAAGGTTGTCACGGGATCTCTGCACCAATAAACGTAGATCCGCCGAGTTTGGGCTCGTTGGGTAGCTCTCGATGAGTAGTTGCTAGAAAAATGGTGATCAGCGTCTGACGATGGAGCAAGAAGGTCGTCACGGGATCTCGGCACCAATAAACATAGACCCACCGAGTTTGGGTTCGTTGGGTAGCTCTCGACGAGTAGTTGCTAGAAAAATGGAGATCAGGGTCTGATGATGGAGCAGGAAGGTCGTCATGGGATCACTGCACCAATAAACGTAGATCTGCCGAGTTTGGGCTCGTTGGATAGGTCTCGACGAGTAGGTGCTAAAAATATGGTGATCAGGGTCTGATGATGGAGCAGGAAGGTCGTCATGGGATCACTGCACCAATAAACGTAGATCTGCCGAGTTTGGGCTCGTTGGGTAGCTCTCGATGAGTAGTTGCTAGAACAATGGTGATCAAGGTCTGATAATGGAGCAGGAAGGTCGTCACGGTATCTCGGCACCAACAAACGTAGACCTACCGAATTTGGACTTGTTGGATAGTTCTCGACGAGTAGTTGCTAGAAAAATGGAGATCAGGGTCTGACGATGGAGCAAGAAGGTGGACACGGGTTCTCGGCACAAATGAATGTAGACCCACCGAGCTTGCAGTCCATGGTTCTCGAGCACTACGAGTATAACACCTAGATATCTTCGGTTTATGGCAATTGGTTAGTTTTATTAAGATATTGTCACATGTACATTTTTTAAAAATTTTGCTTAAGCTTATATTTTAGTGATGGGCCATAGTTGTGTTACGTAGTGGGTGTTTTTAAAATAAATATTAAACTGGCTGTTTGTCAGAATAAAATATAAGTTGTTAAAACTTAACCTAATAATACACCAAGGGAACCACTAAAAAGAATAAAATAAAAATTGTAAGTATTTGCTAGACGTTAGGCGCCGACTTCGATAGTAATATGTATTTATAATATGTTGTAGTTCAAGTCCAACAATGTAGATGTAAAAACCACTAATTCTTAGAAATTATTTCAGGCTTTTTAGTTGCATTTTGAAGGCGGTTCTTTTTTTTGTAAAAAATATTTTTATGTAAGCCAAAATTGTCATATGCATCAGATACTTTTTTTTTCTAATAATAGTTGTAATGCAATTTACTGTATATGATGTGGATGTGCTCAATAAATAAATAAATAAGCCAGCATTGTTACTTTATAATAATAAAAACGTAAGTGTACATAGCAAGAATGTACTTTTCACGTTAAGACGTAACGTGAAAAGTACATTCTTGCTTTTCACGTTAAGACGTAATAAAACCAATGAAGACTTGATAAGTTTTCTCACATTTGGAATTAAATATACGCAGTCAAAATAATTCAATAATGGGGATGATGACTGGGAAAAAAAAACAATTCTAATTAGCCCGTCAGTTAGATTATCAAAAAATATTGGACACGTATTTTTTATTTAACAAAACAATAAAAATTACCAAAGATATAGAGCGTCTTAGTTCGGGAGTGGGGGCTGGTGACGTCACGCCTCAGTAAAAAATGTATAACGGCGTGACGTCACGTGGCATTTCAAAGCACTATATCTTCGTCATTTTTTGTCTAATTGACAAAAGAAAAAAATACGTGTCCAAAAAATTTTTTGTCATCTAGCCTATTTCAACCAACTCCCGCATGTAATGTAAATGAGCCTGGAATTATTGAATAATATGATTATTATACTTACCTGTTAAAGAAATTCCAAGAATAATCGCCAAATATTTACATCTATACTTATAATAAAACTGTAACAGGTCCAATTCTGTACATTGAAGATATTTTGAAAATTATATTTGGAGGGCATTCTATAACCGATACTGAGGCCGAAAATGTAATTTTTTTAATTTTTGTCTGTCTGTCTGTCTGTCTGTCTGTCTGTCTGTATCACGGCTGAGCATCACGCCGAAACTACTGAATGGATTCAAATGAAACTTGGCATGATTTGAGATCTTACTACGAGGTAGGACATAGGATACTTTTTATCCCGTAATCTAGCACGGTTCTTTTGGGAGAGGGGATTAAAGTCAAAATGGGTACTTGGTTATACGCTTGGTCCGATTTTATCAATTTTTCTTTATAATATAATAAATATTAGTAAGGGAACACTCATAGAGAGTTGTTATCAAGGTTTTGTAATCGATCGGGTTAAGCAACGTTAGGTAAGGTCATTAAATAGATGGGTGACCGTTTAACGCGATTTGAACTAAACGGGTCCGTGCTTCGGAGAGCAAGTAAAAAGTGGGTCCCAGTTTTTAACCGACTACAAAAAAGGAGGTTATGTATTCGATGTGAATGTCTGTTATTAAAAGTTTAGTTAAAGTAAAAATAGCGCAGGCGGAGCTGCGTGGGTCAGCTAGTAGGTAATAAATGAGGTGGAAATGTTTTCAAAGTATATGTTCTACATTCGTATAGCATAACTTGAAATCCCATTTGGGGTAACGGCAAACCCTTACGGTCCATTTACTTACGTGTAGTTTGATATTAAATATATTATTTGTATAATTTTTTTTATGTAACGATAAATGGATTTTGGTCTGATTGAAAGCGACACGCTTGCCAATGGATGTATGCATTTTATACTACCAAGATGCCAAGCAAGCTTGTGGCCTGCCTGATAGTAAGCAGTCACCGCAGCCTTTAGACGCTAGCAACATCATAAGAAACACTGCTACTTAAGACATTAGATATAAGTATTTTGTGTCCGGTAATTTCACCATCTACAGTGCCTTTCACACCGGAATACAGTAATGTTTGGATGCAGAACTGCACTGCTTCTTGGCGGTAGAATAGGTATCTGACAGTGTGGTGCTACGTACCTGAACGGTTCCTTGTGCAAGGAACCGCTCAGATACGTAGCCACCTAGTAATAGTGGCAGTAGCCACTCGTCTCTTGGGACTAATAATAATATTCTATATATAAAGAATAGTTATATATAGAATATTATTCTGCAGAACAGGTTTTCATTAAAATTGCAGTGTCCCACACTGTACCTGAAAACTTACAACTCAAGGGAATTACCACCTCATGTCCCAAGAGACGAGTGGCAGTATATTACTTCGAACTCGAACGCACCTCGAAGTTCTCTTACATGAAGACTAACCTAATAAATAAGAAATAGTTTACAGGTACTATATATTTGGAAAGAATCGTATACTACTCGTTGAAATTAGTTTCTCCATGTGTGTGATGAGCATCCATGAGTTGGAACTCCCGACCGATTTGTACTCTTTGAGAGATAGAGAGAGATTTACAAGTCATCATCTTTCATGACTTAAGGGACGTCCTAAGTTGAATCGTATGGATGATTGTGAAGAACACGATTTGGACAGTTTTAGGCAGATATAGCAGAGCTGGAGAATCATGGTATGTGTAGTAAATTCGTATGGGTTTGCGAGAGATAAAAAAAATTGCCTCTATATCTGCCTAAAACTGTCCAAATCGTGTTCTTCACAATCATTCATACGATGCAACATAGGACGTCCCTTAATTCATCATCGTCAGTAGCTGAAAGGCTGATGTCTGTCCACTGCTGAGCAAAGGCAAGGGTTTTAGAAGGGAAGGGTTGCCATTATAGCTACGCTTGGCAGGTGTCCTGGGGATCGCAGTATAGGTGGTGCGAAAGACGCTGATGCCCGTCTTCTTGTTTTACCTTAGTCGCATTTTACGGACACCCAATGGGAGGAGATGGTATGGGATATTCTTACCTGGTTACCCCACGGGTAATCTTGCTTTAATTAAGTCACCTAATAAATTCCTATACACGGTGGCTCCATAATGAACATTAAATTCTGCATAATAGGGTTCAAAACAATAATGTATGTGTGCATAGATACTCGTAGTCGATGTCGATATAATTATTTAGATAATACCATTAGCATCTCAAACGTGGTGTTAATTGGGTTTGAATATCACCCTTGATAATGCATGTGTGTGACATTCTGAAGCGTGCCTACCCACCTTTACATAATACACGTACATATAATTACGGATTTAGGTCAAGCTATTTTTGGATAGTATGGAGAAACGTAACATGAGTAACCAACACTTCTATTTTACTCAATACAAGAAAGCATTTGACTGCAATGAGGCCTGATGGCTGGATTTGGCTTGATGGTAAGAAAATGGCCGCAAATAGAACTAGGATTACAGGACCCTATGTTAAAGGAACTTATCGTTCCGATACCAAAAGGGACGAACAATAGACAACCGTCAGCATAATTCTTCTATCGCTTATAAGGTGTAAACTACTCTATTGATTTTTGGTTGATTGAGAGTTTCGTAAAAGTTGAATGATAGTGAGTTAAAATTATTATATAGGAACTTAGTATTAATTGAAGGCAGCGCTTAGTAGGTTTTCTTCTGCGAATGGATACAGAAGAATAAGGTTAGGGAAATAGTAAGTGTTGTTTATACGTTTTAGATTTCTTATTATAATTTCAATATGTTTTTGGAACGATTTAACTGTTTCAGGGTGAAGAATAATATCTGATAGGAGGTATGGATTTATATTTTTGGAGTATCATATCGTTTCATGTTCGTGTCTAGTTTTCATGAAGATAGGACAATATTTAAGGATGTGGTCATTAACTTGCACACTAGTGTAGGGGCAGGTATTCCTGTCCGTGATGTGAAATCGGTGGAGGTACGAAAGATGAAAAGCGTGACCAGTTAAAATTTGTGTCATTTCGAAGGATGTTGGGATAATATTTCTAAATTCTGATATATGATCGAACGTGAGAAACCATATGATTTAACGTGGTTTTTTCGTTGTATCGCCTTGAATACTATGTGCGTATTCATTTTGCCACTTGTTGAGGGTGTCTTTACGTATGTTTCTTTTGGCGTATGAGATGGGAAAGAAGTTTGATTCGGTGGCAACTCTTGATGTTGCAGCTTCTTTGGCGGCAACGTCAGCGCATTCGTTGCCCGCGATATTGTTATGAGCACGGACCCATATGAAGTTTGTCACGTTACGTGTAGTTTAGGGGTGAGTAAGTCGTCACGTTACGATATAGGTGTGAGCATAGGTGTAGAGATCAGGTAAGAAAACCCGGAGACCACTACGACGACAGGTAGGTTTACGACCTGGGCGCAGGGAACGGCGCCCTAGCGCCTGCAAAAGCGAGGCGGCGTGCCTGGGCGCTGCTGTTGTTGCGTGCTGACGCCCGCACCCCATTGCATCGGTCGGCCTGCTGGCTGACTTTCGTGGCCGGTGCTGAACCTGCCGGCGTCTAACGGCCTGGCTGCGGCTGTGCCATCTAGGCACGCCGCCTCGCTTTTGTAGGCGCTAGGGTGCCGTTCCCTGTGCCCAGGAGCCCTTACGTGCAAGCAAGTTATGTGATCTTTTACGTTAATAAGTGTCCGCGTTCCCGATTCCTTCAAATGAACTGTGAACCTATTAGTGAACTGTAAATATATAATAGTATAATTGAAAGTCCTGTGTTCTCATTCCTTTAATTGCTACTTTCCCCTTAGGTACCTACCTGTCGTCGTAGTGGTCTCCGGGTTTTCTTATCTGATCTCTACATCTATGCTCACACCTATATCGTAACGTGACGACTTACTCACCCCTAAACTACACGTAACGTGACAAGTTGATGGTGGTAAGGAGTTTTAGTCGATGTATGGTGTGGTGTATGGAATTGACTGTGGGGTTGGTGTTATCGGTATTTTGTATAGATTTTAAGGATGATAAGCTGTCAGTAAGTATTGTGATGTGTTGGCGGAAAAACTACTCTATTTGGAGGTCTTATTTATTTTATATTTTTAATAAATGAATGCAGATTAATAAGATGACATCACATATACTTACCTATTTATTATATTAAAAATTATATTCCTAAGATAACATACACTTACTTATTATTTCATCGTGGATCATAGAGGTCTAACTGAAAATCAGGTCTGTAGATATATCTATCTACAGCACATGGCAGCATTTAAAAAGTAATAAGGTTATACTAAAGTCGTAGATACATAACTATAGTAAAATTATCTTCTTCTTTTCTGATCTTTATCACCACAAGAACACAGTGTTACTAAGTTCCATTATTTGGCCCTTTTCCTGTCTTTTCTTCTTCTTGTATCTTCATCATCCGGCTGCATTACCTCTTACCATTAAGTGGTATCTTATGGAAGTTGATAAAAAAGGTTCCACAAGCCATTACCATCATTATAACCATTCGTTCCGGCACGCGTTGCCGGTTCGAACCGGTGGATATTACTTTAGACACAAGTGAAAAAAAAAACAAAAAACCTCTACAGAAACAGAACTCAAAACGATGTCAATTAGGATAATTTATAATTAGAATAACACATATATATAATTGTATTTCCCCGTTAATTACATACAAAATAAATGTTAAGCAGACGCCTGGGACAGCCTAAAAAAATTAATTAAGTTAGGAAGCCCGACCGAGGCATACGGAACTCTGCATAATTGCTCAAAAATGAAAAAACGTTGAACGCCCATTGTTCTTCGCTATAGCTGTAGAGAAAACCTCGATTTTAATTAAGGCTATTTTGCCTTGAGGTATATACTATTTTGTTCTAGATAATAAAAATACTAATATTCTTTGTGTCTACACAAAGCCTTAAATATTTTTTGCAAATGTTGATAGA
Organism: Furcula furcula; assembly: GCA_911728495.1. NCBI lineage: Eukaryota > Metazoa > Arthropoda > Insecta > Lepidoptera > Notodontidae > Furcula > Furcula furcula. Next base: position 20,714,383 of record OU452253.1, read on the forward strand.
AGTATCAAGGAAGAAGAAAACTGAAATTTCAGGATCGAATTGATAGTGACCCGGAGATCTATCCAAAGATAAAAATCAATAGTGTCCAAAGCTGATAAGCCTGAGTTGATGATGTCAGAAATAAATTAAAACAAAGACTTGAAAGTCAATTCGCATTTACAGTCACAGCCAATAAACATTCAGGTAGGTGCTACTGCATTCCGACATTTTATTATTTTTTTATATTACCAAGGTTGGCAAGCAAGCGTGCGGCCCGCCTAGTGAGCAGTCACCGCAGCCTATAGACGCTAGCAACGCCAGAAGAATCACTAGCTCGTTGCCGACCCTTAAGACATTGTGTCCGGTAATTTCACCAGCTGCAGTACCATTCACGCCAGAACTTACACACTGCTGATTGAAGGCAGAATATCTGACACTGTGGTATCTACCAGGATGGTTCCTTGCACAAGGAACCTACCATTAGTAAAACTAACCACCTAGTAAGTTCACTGTTTTTTCAGTGTGAATAGCACTGCAACTGCGGCCCTCAAGAGACTTTATCATCAACGAAAACACGCCCACTGCTGAACAAAAGGCCTTAGAAGGGAGGGGTTGCCATAATCCCCACGCTTGGCAGGTGTCTTGGGGATCACAGTATAGGTGGTAGGCAATCCAATTGCAAGATACTGCTATCCGTCTTCTTGTTTTCCCTTAGTATCCTCTTACGGACACACAGCGGGAGGAGATGGGAGGGTGGGGTGCTATTCTTAATCGGGCACCCCACAAGAGACTTTATCTATACTAACAAAATTACCTAGAGGTAAGTTTATGAGTTTGGTTGTTCGGGATAATCTCCGGTACTGCAGAACTGATTCTGAAAATTATTTCACTGTTAGAATATGTCACTGCCTCACTGTGGTATGTTATCCCTAACTGTTATATAGACTACTTATTATTTTGGTAAACATAAATAAAGGGCGGGGTAGCTGCGCGGGTCTAGTAATAAGTAGTAGCGGGCTAGTAATTAATATTTACGATGGAAACGGGCAGAGCGAACGTTTCCCTCGCGTATAGTAAAAATATAACTAAAATGTCTATGTTTAAAGGAAATTTAATCAGACAACGATCGAGATTGCACACATTTGTGGCGGCGGCGGTGGCGTGGCGGAAGCCGCCAGCTGATTTAAGTCACAAAATACTGAGAGTACAGAAGGCAAGCTTCATACAAGGGGGCGCTCGAGTAAAGCACATATAGACAGCGTTCACGGACACTATATCTCGGTATATCTCGGTTTAGTGCGAGCGCGAATGCCGTCCGCTTCAAACACTCGTCTTCCGTTCTTCCTGTTTCATTCTCAACAATAAATCAAAAAACTAGATAGGAGTGCCACGATAGTTTTTTCGCATAAGCCAGAGTTGATAACCATAAAGCGACCGCCGTGAAAAGGTATGAAAAACGAGGTACATACATGTGCTTGCCTTCTGTACTCTCAGTATTTTGTGGTTAAGTCCACCGAGCCGATAAATCTGTTTTCTCCAGTGACGTGACACGTACTAAATTAAATAATTTCGCTGAATGCCAACCGATTCATTGTATACGTATAAGATTTTATGTAGCTCAGTCTATTGTATCTAGTAAAGTAAAATCTATTTAGTCAGCCTATTTTATCGAGGATAATACAAAGTCGCTCTGATTCACAGCGAGTCTAGTCACTTATATACAGCACGGTGGTAAAATTAGTTAAATAACATGTTGTTTTAACTATATACATAATAATATGCAGGTAAATTCTGCAGAAAATAAATTCATCATGTGTCGGTAAAAATGATTTCGTAATACAGCATAGATTAAAAGGAGAAAGTAAAAAAACAAATGCGGTAACCAACGTTTTATACGTTTTAGAGTTACACAAGTTTTATACACTTTTACGGACCCTTATTATTTTTTAAGGACTCTCAGAATGCTTCCGCACATGATGCTGTTAGGTAGTGTTGGTAGTAGTAGTACGCAGAGACGATGATAGATGTTTGTTATGGAACTGAAAATATTGTTGTAGACGAATCTTGCTCTCAGTAGATACAACATCTTTGATAGATGCTAAAGTACCACGTTATTACGACGGGCCTGTTGGTCTAGTGGTTAGACACCCTGGCCACTGACCAATAGGTCGTGGGTTCGATTCCCACCAAGTGTCTGGGTGTTTTATCTATATAAGTATGTATTTACAATAAAAAAAGTATATAAGTATTAGTATCAGTTGTCTGGTTTCCATAGTACAGGCTCTGCCTAGTTTGGGATCAGATAACCGTGTGTGGATTGTCGCAGAATATTATTATTATTATTATTCCATTTATTTTCAATTACACAACATTATTTATATTTTTAAATATAGATTATAAAAAAAAATATACATTTAAAAATATAAAAAACGGCTCCCAACCGGCTGCGGGAACAGGGTCCTAGCAGACGGTGGTTAAGGCTCCAGAGAGAGGAACTTCCTCACAATGCGTGCCGTCTCCAGGAGCACTGCCTTCTGCATCTGGCCCTTGATCCAGCCATCTAACGCGAGCCTCTTGAGGTGTTTATCGAGGCTCTTGGCCATTAGGCCGTGGGCGGAAACGACTATAGGCACAATGACTGCCCTATCAATGTCCCACATGTCGACAACCTCGTGCGCGAGATCAAGATATTTGCATTCTTTATCTTTCTCCGCTTTCACGAGGTTCTCGTCATGGGGGACAGTGACATCTACAATCATTGCACGACGCTCGGTGCGATCTATCAGCACAATATCAGGCCTATTGGCGACAATAGTCCTGTCTGTGATGATAGATCGGTCCCAGTATAAGGTGATATGGCCATCCTCCAGAACTGGTTCTGGCACATACCTGTAGTATGGTACCTCTGACGTCACAAGGCGGTATTTCAAAGCAAGTTGCTGGTGGATTATCCTGGCTACTTGGTTGTGTCTGTGCAAGTATTCACCATTTGCGAGACGCGAACAACCGGAAATAATATGCCTGAGGGATTCACCAGGGCGATGACATGCCCGACAGATGTCGATGGTGCCATCCCTCAGGATATATTTCCGGTAGTTGTTCGTCATCACAACTTCGTCCATAATTGCACAGACAAAACCTTCGGTTTCCCCAAAGAGGTCACCGAATCGTAGCCAGGCCACGGATGCTGAGAGGTCTACATCGGGCCCATGAAGAGCCCGGTAGAACCTTCCGTGCAGCTCCTTACTTTGCCATACCGCCTCGCGATCGCCAGTGGTGAGCACCACAGGCTTGTGCCAGTTCCCTTTGGCTAAGGATAAAGGGGTCAGTCCATTGTCCACAGCAACCACATCCGTATGCATCTCTCCGCCGCAGTGGAGGAAATATTCCCTGAGGTTATATATCTCACGGTTGTGTAGGGTCTTGGCATTTAAAAAGCCTCTGCCCCCACACTTCCGTGGGATATACAACCTCATCACTGATGAGCGAGGATGATGCATACGATATGTGGTTAACAATGTACGAACTGTTCTATCCAGGGTGTCTAGTTCAGTCTGGGTCCACTTGAGTATGCCAAAGGAGTACATCAAGACTGGCATGACCCAGCCGTTGTAGGCTCGCACCCTGTTTCCGCCCGATAAAAGACTTTTCAGTACTTTTCTCAGGCGGCCCAAGAAGCGTTCCCGCAACGACTGTTTCATGTCAGTCTCATTGATGTTCAACGCCTGTGACATACCCAAGTATTTGTAGGTTTCGGTTGCAGAGAGTGTCCTCAGGTCGGTAGAGTCTGACAGCTGTACGCTCCTAGACTCAACCATCCTCCCCTGCTTTACATGCATAACTGCACATTTGTCCACACCAAACTCCATCCTGATAGAATTACTGAAGGTTTCCGTGACCTTCAGCAAGCCCATTAGTTGGAGTTCAGTGGGGGCAAACAATTTCAAGTCATCCATGTAAAGCAGGTGAGATATGAACTGACCACCTCTCCGCAACCGGCAGCCTAGCCCTGAACTCTTTAAGAGAGTGCTTAAAGGGTTCAGGGCCAGACAAAACCACAAGGGACTCAGACTATCACCCTGAAAGATACCCCGTTCTATCCTTATTGGGTCACCGTCACCAAGGGTCTGTCGAGATCCTGGATAGAGAAGGACCGTTCTCCATTGCCCCATACACGACGCCAGGAAGGTGCGTAGAGTTGTATTGACTTTATACAACTCCAGCACCCTCATAAGTCATGTATGGGGCACAGAGTCATATGCCTTCTTATAATCTATCCAGCATGTCGACAGATCCTTCCGGTTCCGGCGAGCCTGCTGGCAGATGGCCATATCAATGAGGAGTAGCTCCTTAGTACCACGGGCCCCACTCCTACATCCATTCTGAGAAGCAGACATAATCGAGTTGCTCTCAACATGTCTGTAGATTTTTGCTCTCAGAATGGATGTAAGAGTTTTGTAAACTGTAGGCAGACACGTGATCGGCCTATAGTTCTTTGGGTCCGCGGTACTATTGGTCTTATGGAGCAGGTGGGTTATTCCTGTAGTCAAGAATTCCGGCAACGACCCAGAATCCACGGCCGATTGAAACAGAGATGCCAAACAAGCATGAGAGCTGCGTAACCATTTTAGCCAGAAATTATGCAGTCCGTCTGGTCCTGGCGCCTTCCAATTAGGCAACAGACGGACTGCATCGGCTACGACTTGGGGCCTGATGGTAATGGCCCCCATTTCTGGTATAGACTCGCAAACTTGTTTGACATCCCTGATCCAATCACCCTCGGAGTGAGTGACGGGCACCGACCAGATGTTGCGCCAGAACCTAATCATGGCGCCATCATCCGGCCGCTGCACCTCACCACCTATCTGGCTAGGTCGCTCCCAGGATCTATATACCCACCTTTGATCCCTTTGGAACATGTTGTTCTGAGAGTATCGGTCCACACGTGCCCTATACCTGCGTATCCGATTCGCCCATGCACAAACTTTCTGCTTCAGAAAGTCGATGCACTCTGTGATACGCGAAAGGTATTCCCGGGGACCGATTCCGGTCCCCGAGAATGCGCGCCTCACAAAGCGCATCACTCTAGGGCGCGTATTGCCCTCCCTGAAGCAGGTGAGCTTGCCAATGAGTACCCTAGCCTCGCCAATGCGTCGCTCTATCCTGCACTGCCAAGCCGGTACAGCAGGTCTCGGTCGCGTAGCTGCGTCAGTATTAGGTAACTTGATGCGAGCTACGCGACATACCGTCATGGCCGCGCAGTACAGGAGAGAGTGGGCATCAGCAAGGTCTTCACTACTATCAAAGTAACTTGACAGTAGTGAATCTAAGGCACACACAAGCGCTCTATTTCGTTTGTGCATAGGCAAACGGGGCAAGCGAGGTCTAAGGCTTTGGGGCATGCCCCGACACTCCCGAACAACATCCTCCAAAGTACTCCTCAACAAATCATTATACTGGGTACTTACGTTGGTAGTCGTATCGTCCCGATTATCGTCGCTATTAGCCGCGAGCCGCGGCGCCGGCGCGGTATCTACCGCAGGGGCCACAGCTTGCGACGATATATAGGGGGCGACACGACCACCTTGCACCACCGAGCGTAGCCGATCAAGCACGGTATCATCCAACATGTGTCCACGTTGAATGGCCCGTACCTGATCGGACAGTCGTTGCGCCGAGACGTTGACAGCTGGTTCAAGCACCTGAAACAGAGACAACATCCGGTCGCGGTACGCAGTGAGGTTAGTTCCCCCCTCTGTAGCCTCGTAGTAGGCGCGCATGACACTCTCGTTTATAGATGAGGTCCATTTCATGCGCCGCACTACACCACCGGGGGCGAGGACCCTGTTCGGAGCCGGTTGCCCCAAACGTCCCAATTCCCGCGGCGGCCGGCCTCTCCGCCGACGTACAGGTGGTGGCGACGACGGCGGAGAGAAATATTCGTCGCTCTCGCTCGACGCTACTGCAGCCGGCGGCGTGCCATCTGTGCTAGGGGCAGGCGGCTGCGAGGCGGAGCAAGGCGACGAATCCGGGGGTCTTTGCTGTGCTTTACTGCGTGTCAACATAAATTGTTCTTCTAATCCCAATGTATATCATTACTTTGTCCATATAAAAATTCATATAAAAATTGTCGGGTGGCGGTTGTCATTTGCATTTTGGTCTTCCAAAAATATGTTATGATGTCCAAATAGGTTTTCAGCATGAATTTTTATTTATATTGTTCAACTGGTTTATTGTCGGTGATTTAAAATAACTCTAAAGTATATTGGATTGGTATAAATGTAAAAATATACATTAGAAAAAAATTCTTGTGTATGACAATTTTGACAGGTTGACAGATTATTATTATTATTACTGTGCGTCTACTGGCTGACTGTGAGAAATCTATATTAATAAAAGAGCAGGGTGTTTTCTAGGAATCACGATACAGCAAAAACTATATAACGTACAATCTTGGAATTTGGAACCAACATTATTCAAATAGTCTAGGTGAACAATAAGAACGGATTTTTCGAAATTGTATGGAATTTCTAAGTGGGTCAAATGGGCTCCCAAACTTTGTATGAAAAAAAAATTTGTTTTCGTCACCCGGACATGAAAGTTTGTCGGTGTACTAAACAAAAGAAATAAAGAAACACGTATATCATACTTTTTGAAAATTTATCCTTGTAGGGATTTTAGCATGGTTTTTGAGTACGAAACGCAGAAAAAAAAATCCATACAGCATTGCTGAAACTTTGCGAATACATTAATCAAATTATAGCAATCCAAGTGCAAATAATAATTTATTGAAAATCAACTCCTAAAGGGGTCCAATTGGGGTCCAAAAAATGTTTCTCGACCTACAGTCATAAGACTTAGTTTATATATTGCATACAAGAATCTAAGAAACCTATTTCCGGCATTTTTCGAAAAACTAAAGGTCATTTAATGGGGTTTCAAAGTTTGCACAAAGAAGGACTTCCATTTCATCCTATGATGCAGCTAGAGTAACGAAACTCGGTAAATAAACTCAAAACATCAATCGAAAAAACTATTTTTGAGCATTTTTGTAAAATCAACCCATAAGTGGGTCAAATGGGCTCCCAAAGTTTGTATGGGAAAAAAAATTTTTTCGTCACACGGAAACGGAACTTTGTTAGAGTACTGAGCAAAAGAAATAAAGAAACACGTGTATATAGGTATAGGTATAGGTAAAACGGGCTGGTTTCCGCAACTCCACGTCAAAGCGCGTATTTTGCGTGCGGGTGGGAATGAACTTATTCGATCCACCCCAACTCCTCGAGAAAGGCCAGCCGGCGCCTAATGCCGCTGACGATCTCTCGGAGAGTACTCGGGTTTCCGAAGTACTTAGCCCTGTATGCTGCGACCTCCGGGCAACTAAGTAGTACGTGGGCCGCTGTCTCCTCCTCCTCCATGCACGCTCTGCACAGAGGACTGTCCGTGACACCTATGACAAAAAGGTGTTTATTAAATGAACCATGTCCAGTTATGGCCGCCGTGACTACGCGCAATTGTTGTTTGGCTATCCAAACAACAATTGCGCGTAGTCACGGGCTTCGACTATTCGAAGCAGCTGTTTGGTGATGCTGCCATCGAGGGCTGGAAGCGCCTCTCTGGCTTGCCTGCACTCGCCATGGTTCGTCCAGGCTTCGTTATGCTTGTCCTTAGTGCGCTGTCTTACCAGGGTGCGTAGGTGTCCGAAGGGGATTGGCACTATAGGTTCAGGTCCTACGGCGGCCATAGATGATCCTCTTCTAGCGAGCACATCCGCTGCATCATTACCACGGGAGCCACTGTGTCCCTTAAACCATTGAATGGTACAAAAAACACGTGTATTAAAACTTTTTGATAATCGACCCTTAAAGGGGTTTTAACATGGTTTTTGAGTATGAAACGTGAAAAAAAACATACTTACTGCAATGATGAAACGTGGCGAATATATTTATCAAATTATAGCAATCCATGTGTAAATAATCATGTTTTGAGAATCAACACCGAAATGGATCCAATTGGGGTCCAAAAAATGTTTTTCGACCTACAGTCATAAGACTTAGTTTATATAATGTACACAAGAATCTAGGAAACCAATTTCCGTCATTTTTCGAAAAACAACCCCTAAGGTCATATCAAGGGGTTGGAAAGTTTGCACAAAGAAGGATTTCCATTTCATGCTATGATGCAGCTAGAGTAATGAAACTCAGTAAATAAACTCAACACAACAATGAAACAAACTAATTTTGAGCATTTTTGTAAAATCAACCCTTAAGTGGGTCAAATGGGTTTCCAAAGTTACTATGGAAAATAATAATTTTTCATCACACGGATATTTAATATTGTCAATGTACTAAGACAAATAAATTAAGAAACACGTGTATCATAACTTTTTCGAATTTGACCTGTAAAGGGGTGTTAGCATAGTTTTTGAGTATGAAATGCGGAAAAAAAATATCATGCTGCATTCAAACTCAAACTCAAAAATCTTTATTTCAAATAGGCTAGCACTTTTGAATCGTCATTTTTTAAAAGCTACCACCGGATCACAACGCGGCCTCAACTGAGAAGATCCGGCAAGAAACTCAGCGGGCTTGTCATTATTTCACTTTTTTTTAAACATTGTTTTGTTACAAATGAATCGACATCAGCGATAGTGTGTCCTGCCGTTCGAAACATAAAGCAAAGGAGAAAAGAAGAAAACAATAAATTAAGACAAAAATTACAACAAACTAAAAGGCCAAAACATTGATGAAACTTTGTGAATGCATTTATCAAACTAAAGCCACCCATGTCTAAGTAATCATTTTTTGAGAAACTACTCCTAAAGGGGTGAGTCCAATTGGGGTAAAAATAATTATTTTTGATCTACAGTCACAACACTTACTTATTTATTGCACACAAGAATCTAAGAAACTCGTTTCCGGTTTTTTTTTAAAATAGGTCAGGTTAAGGTCATTTAATGGGCTAGGAATGTTTGCACAAAAAAGGATTTCCATTTAATGCTATGATGCAGCTAAAGTAACAAAACTTGGTAAATAAACCCAAAACAACAATTGAATAAACTAAATTTCAATATTTTTGTAAAATCAACCCCTAAGTGAGGCAAATGGGCTCTCAAAGTTTCTATGAAAAATTTTTTTTTTCGTCATACGGATGTGAATCTTTGTCAGTGTACTGGGCAAAAGAAATGAAGATACACGTATAACACAAGCTTTTTGAAATCGATCCTTATAGGGGTTTTAGCATGGTTTTTGAGTTTGAAACGCGGATAAAATGCATACTGCATTGATGAATCTTTGCGAATACATTTATCAAACTAAAGCAATTCAAGTGTAAATAATCATGTTTTGAAAATCTACTCCTAAAGGGGTCTAATTGGGGTCCCGAAGACGTTTTTCGACCTACAGCCATAAGACTTAATATATATATAAGGCATTTAGCGAAAAATAACCCCTAAAGTCATATATGATGGGGTTGGAAAGTTTACACGTAGAACGATTTCCAATGAATGCAGCTGGAGTAGCGAAACATGGCATTTAAACTCAACACAACAATTTAACAAACCAAGTTTCGGCATTTTTCGAAAATCTACCCCCAAATGGGTTATCAGTTATATATTTTATAGCATCTTTGTCAATGTACTGATAAAAATAAATTGAGAAACACGTGTATCACATTTTTTTTTTAAATCAACCCTCGAAGGGGTTTTAGCATGTTTTTTGAGTATCAAATGTGGAAAGAAAATATTGCTGCACTGATTAAACTTTGTGACTAAATTCATCAAGTTAAAGCAATTTATTTTGAAAATCAACCCCCAAAATGGATCCAATTGGGTCCAAAACATGTTTTTTGTCCTATAATCACAGAACTTATTATATGCATTGCACCCAAGAATCTAAGAAACCTATTTCAGGAATACTTAGAAAAACAATCGCTGAGGTCGTTTTATGGGGTTGCAAAGTTGGCATGAAGAAGGATTTTCATTTAAGCTATAATGGTGCTACAGTCACAAAACTCATTAAATAAACTCAACAAAACAACAAACTAATTTTCATAATTTTCCGAAAATCAACCCCTAAGTGGGTCAAATAGGGTATCAAAGTTTGCAACAAAATATTTTTGAGGACACGAAAGTTTGTCAGTGTACTCATCAAAAGAAGTTAAGAAACACGTCTAATACATTTGTTTTGAAAATCAACCCTTGACGGGGTTTTAGCACAATTTTTGAGTATGTATGCGGAAAAAATCATGCTGCACTGATTCATTCATCAAATTAAATAAATCCATGTGTAAATAAATATTTTTAATTAACCTCTAAAAGGGTTTAATTGGGGTCCAAATCATGTTTTTTTACCCTATGGTCACAAGATTTATTTTATGTATTGTACATAGGAATCTAAGAAACCTGATTCCGGCATTCATCGAAAAACAACCCCTAAGGTCAATTAATGATTTCACAGTTCGGATGCAAATGGATTTTCATTTAGGCTATAATGCAGCTACAGTCTCGAAACTCGGTGAATAAACTCAACACAACAATTTAATAAACTAACTTTCAGCATTTATTGTATATCAACCCGTGGGATAAATGAGGTATCAAGTTTGTATGTATTTTTTTTTTCTTCGACATGAAACTTTAGTCAGTCTACTCATCATAAGAAATTGAGAAACACGTCTAACACAATTGTATTGAAAATCAACCCTTGACGGGGTTTTAGCACGGTTTTTGAGCATGAAACGCGAAAAAAAATTCATGCTGCACTGATGACACTTTGCTTTGATGACATGTTTTTAAATTAACCCCTAAAAGCGTTCAATTGAGGTCCAAAAAATATGTTTTGTTCCTACAGTCACACGACATATTTTATGTATTGCATACAAGAATCTAAGAAACCCTTTCCGGCATTCTTCGAAAGATCCCTAAAGTTTGCGTGAAGAAAGATCTCCATTTAATGCTATAATGCAACTATGGTAACGAAACTCAGTGAATGAACTAATTTCCAGCATTTTTTGAAAATTAACCGCTAAGTGCATTGGTAAATAGCAATGGGATTACCAAATGGATTCCACTTAACAACCTCATAAGTTTTTAAATGGAATTGCAAAATATGTACAGTATGTTTTTGTTGTATTTAATGTTAATAGCGCAGCTACAGTCATGGTTTTTTTTTAAATAAAGTATTAAACATTTAAGAAATAGGAGCTACGATAGCTTACATAAAAAGAAATACAGGCTACATACTTGATACCTTGATCAGGATTAATAAAAGTGTAAACAATATTGAAATCGATCGTCCGAAGATCGGACCAACAATAATAACTAAGAAGACCTGAGGGTGCACCGGCATAATTGTGACATAAGGGCGTTCAACATCCTGAGATGTTGAACGCCCTTATGCGTTTCTAATGCTTTGCAACACCCATGGTCACAGGAGGACTGATCCTCCTGTGACCTTGGGTGTTGCAAAGCATTAGAAACGTCAGGATAGTAAAATCTAAAAGAAACCGTGATTAAATCCGTAAAAGTAGTTTGATTTCAATGTGTAGCATTCGCGTAAATAAAAGACAACATTAGTGTAAACAATATTTTATAAATAAAACCCCGATCCATAATTCAAAACACGTTTGAGTAACAAAGTCAACGCGGGCGAAGCCGTGGGCTACAGCTAGTGACAAATATAATAAGAAAACTTACTTCCTTATTGGCGCATGCCTAACATCAGTCAAAGCAGATTATTTATTGATTTAAATGTAAGCAAAATATCCAAACATTTGTAGTGACCACATGCCCATATGACGGGAAAGAAGTTGTCGTTACAAGAACACTTGTGAGTTTCAGTACTATAAATTGTATTTAATACATCCTAACATCAACCTGTGGAGACTTCATCCCTGGCTGACTATTATTCCTTGCTTGGTTGGATAATCCTAGCTTGATTATCGATTGCTCTATTGTCACATTGGCGTAGATACTGTAAGGTCATTCAGGGTAAGATTGGTCCATCAGCATGATCTTCTAGAGCGGACTATTCAGAATTCGCCTGGTGAACATAGGTAAGTACATAATATTATATTTTATTATTTCGCCACTTGTAGAAACTCTTTACTTATCGTATCTCTATACTTATACGTTAGATAAATTAATTTAATTTAATATTAATTTCAAACGGTTTATAATAAAAAAACTTTAAAAAGCTGGCTCTTACATACAATGTTTTTCTGTTCACATTTATTAGGTACCTGTTCGTATGCGAATAGTTATTGATGATTCCCAATATGATGTTCTTAATAAACTATTTAAAAAAAAATAAAAACCGACTTCAAAGTAAATTATCTAAAAAGCGTAAAATAACGAAAATATATTGAAGTCGGTGCTAGCACATCATGTTAAACTAAGACTAGCACGAGCTGACACCGACTTCAATATATTTTCGTTATTTTACGCTTTTTTTTTTAAATAGTTTATTTAACACTTTTTAGTGACTTTTATTTTACCAAGACAGGTAGCACTATCACGCAACTCGAACGTCTACGAAAGCATAAAAAGTTTATATCTCTTATACTACTTGACCGATTTTGATTAAATTTATACTCTACCCTAATTTGAAAAATACTCTAACTATTGCAAAAAGAATTTTTGAAATCGGACTTGTAGTTTCTGAGAAATCCGCGGAGAAACCTACATACATACATACATATATACATACATATATACATACGTACATACATACACTGATAAAATTTGGTAAATTTGTTTAGAATCCCACATAGACTAACATTTATATTAATATTACGCATTTTTATTAATATTACATACATACGCGTCGAATAGAGAACCTTCTTTTTGAAGCCGGTTAATTAAACACATGTACTTTAGTTTTCAATGTACTTATTTATATCAGGTGTCGGGTAAACAATGGATAACCCTGTAGGTACTTGTTGGGGGCACCTCAGACACTCACGAAAAAAAAAAACTATATTTGCAGCAGTATGGTTTTTGTTTTATAGTATGAAATTTGATACTTTCGTTCATATTATTGGGTACTACGGCTCCAAAATTAATAATAGTGAATTGATTTTTTCGTTATTATTAATTTCGTAGCCGTAGTACCCAATAATATGAACAAAAGTATCAAATTTGATACTTATGAAAAAAAACTGCAGCAGATATTTATTTTTTATGTTTTTGTGAGTGGCCGGGGTGCCCCCAACCAGTATCTGCAGGGATATTCATTATTTACCGGACACTCTGTATGTATAGGATCTTAATGTATCTTTTGCCATGATATCTTGTTATTGTGCTATACTTACGTGTATCTTGTTGAAAAGCGTTTGTTACAATCTCTTTGCCAAAATGTAATTAAAATTAGGAATGTATCACGTTCCAATAAATAGGAAGTCCTTTTGAACATCGCGGAGCTGTATCATTAATTATAGGTAACAATGTAATTATTTTATATAGGAACGAGTAAGTATTAAGTTTCGTAATTAAAACACACTTTTGCATGGAGTGGTTAATTAAAAAACAGTTTGAACAACTGATATATTAATTAGGCTTTTGTCTAAAATTGTTTTGATTCAGACTTTGTTTACTAAGTTTTCATATTACATATTTTGTATAGACTAGAAACATATACATATAAGCAAGAAGACGGGCAGCAGCTTCTTTCTATTGGATAACCTACCATCCATACTGCGATCCCCAAGCCGCCTGCCAAGGGTGGGGATTATGGAAACCCCTCCCTTCTGAGGGGGAGGTCTTTGTTCAGCAGTGGATATTTTTTGACTGATGATGATGATGATAGACTAGCTGACCCGCGCGGCACCAACTTCAATATATATTCGTTATTTAATGCTTTTTAAATCATTTTCATTGCAGTCGGTTATTAATTTTTCTAAAATTTAGTTTATTTAAAACTTTTCAGTGTTACTTTACCAAGATATCACTATTACGCAACTCGAAAGACTTTGCTAGTGTAACTGACTGAAATTATAAATAGTCTATAGTATTTCAAACTACTGAACCGATTTTTATGAAACTGGTCCTCTTCCCTAAGGGTATTTATACAGGTCTGTCCACGATTTTTGGTTCATCGGGTGATGTGGCCTGCCCATTGCCAATTCATCTTGAAGACTCTGAAAACTATGTCAAAGATCTTCAGCGAATCTCCTCATTCCGTTTTCTGTTGCGCATAGAAACTCCGAGCATACATACTATACCTACCACAGTCAAATAACGCCGTCACGCCACCTTCGTACGTCATAGTATTCCAGTGGCAAATTATGTTGTCACTTTTTTTTCTATAAATAATCGCTAACTACGCCGGTGAGTCTCCTTTTTGCTGCCTATGTGATTCCTCTGACTTCTAGTTCTAGTAATCTAATAGTAAAGTAATATGGTCCACGACTGACTGATTTGCTATCATCAGGTGCAATAAAGCCGCCTATATTTAATCTCTATAATACAAAAACGACAACACAACTATGGAACATTCATGCTTAGACGGTACCTGGTATTTCTGCACTTGAAGCCTCCCAAGTTATAAATTATTCAGAACAATAACGTGGGTAGGGTTCAAGGATTCCATTCCTTCGCAGTTCGCATTATGCAAATACGTGTAACCGCATACTTCTGTTACAGTATGTTTCATGTTTTTTAGTATTTTATACTTCTTTTTAGTTTAGTACAATTTGTTTAGCATTAGTTAAGCAGCATTCCTCATTCATATTAAAATTCCACTTAATATCACCCATTTATCGGATAGTTGAACACAGCTGGGCTGGAAAGCGTTTGGGAAATTACGTCAAGTATTTTCGTCGCCTATTCCACAGAATCTGATGTCAAAAATCAATTCAATCAGTGCATCCCGATTGAAGACTGACTGGTAACTCCTATAGTCATGACGTACAGAGCCAAAACGTCGACACTCATGAGTGTCGACGTTTTGGCTCTGTACGTCATACCATACCAGCCATACCATGGTATGGCTGGTTCATAAACTCCACTCAGCGAGCTATGGAATGGTCTATTGGATTTTCTCTGATAGATCGAATCCGGAACGAGGTGATCAGATAGAGAACCAAAGTTATCAACATAGGCCCCCTGAATAGCAAACTAGTTATCAGGCTATATCTGCCGTAGAACCGATAATCGATGGAGCAAACGAGATCTTGAGTGGAGACCGAGAGTTGGCAAACGTAGCGAAGGACGATTTCAAGCGAGATGGAGTGACGAAAAGCCGAGGAAATAAGTCAGTGGCATGTTATTGGAGAGCCCTATGCCCAGTAGTAGTCAACTGTAGGCTAATGATGATGATGGTGATCATCCATTTAGGATCCTTCCGAGTCCAGAGTATCATAAAAGATAAGGTAAATCTTGCACGGCATATTCATACACTTTTAAGGCTGTACACAAAAGTAAGTTAGCGTGGAGCACTTTTTTAATTGGACTAATCCCACCACTCATTCCCACCACTGTTACTCCTGTAAGCCAGGATCTAGCGTGGAGCACTTATACTTCACCATTAATGCCGTAATTACAAACCTCTTCTTTTCTTTCTAATAATAAAAAAGGCAATGAAAGAGGAGTTTACGTTGTTCCCGCCGATAATTGCAATTCCTTTCAAACGTACAATTGAAGGAGAATAGGCCCTCAATCGCGGCGAGGTCTGGAGGTCCTTGGGTGAGCAACGTCGGGCGCAGACTGTTTACTTGAACGCTGATTGTTAGCGGAACTAGTTTAACTGAGGGATTCTACAACAGTTCTGAGCTTGAAGCGATAGAAAATAAACAGAACTGATTTGGTATTTGCGGTCTTTTTTACAATATTTAGTTGTAACATGTGTGCGAGTTTTTGTCAGATTGGTTATTCAATAGACAATGTTCGGAAACATCCTATATATGCCGTAGATTTATTGGTCCATAATGTAAATATTACCTGAAAGGTATTCTTATAAAACCGATTGCGTATATCTTTCTTTCGGTCGGTCGCAATCAGAATATCGATAAAGCTGGTTCATAAAATATATGAGCAAGCCATCTTGCGTAAACATTATATCGATTTTACGGACATATTTGGCCTTTGTTAAGTATTGACAGAATATTAGATTAGTAGAAATTCATTTTGGCTCTTGGATCTACTTGCCTAACTTTACTATATTATGATGCCATAGTTTATTGGCGCAATAGTCTTATTTTTGGTTTTAGTTTCAAATGATTAGTGAATAGAGAATACAGAAAACAGCCGGGATCCCGGGATCTCGAGATTCGAGATCCCGGCTGTTTTCTGGCCCTGAAAATCCCGGGACTGCAGTTGGCTATTCTCGGGATTTTCGAGATTGCCACAAAGAGGTCTAGTTTGCATTCCGTAGTGCGTTGCGCCTTGATATAACCTTGCCTAGATTATATTAGTAGTATTACATAACGTCAAAAAACAACCCAATACGCCGTACGATACGAACTACACAGGTACATCCCAAATAATCGAAATTCTAAATAGTTTTTTTTTGTGTTGTCTTTTTGATTACTTGCAAAAGTATAGTTTTTGTTATTTGATTTGTGATTTGATTTAATGTTTGTGATTTGTGTTGTGCAGTTGTGCAACGATATTAAAATCATTTATTAGGAAATTACCCCAGTTTTTTTTATTTGATCCCACAACCCAACTAGCAACTACATAGTCTAATCCCGGGATAGTCCCGGGATCCGGGTACTACGCATCAAAAATCCCGTGATCCCGGGATTGAAAAATATTATCGGGATTGTAATATCTAATGGTGAACAATGATAAAACTTTTGAAAATTCAATTTATTTAATAATTTTGTGTTACGTTGTCAATTGTTATATACGACATATTCCCATTATTTCTTTTAGACTTACAAGCTAGACATGTTATTGACTTGTAATCCGCTAGACGAGGTCGGAATTAACACAACATAGAAGGCACAGAACAATTTTCTAAGTAGATAGTTTGCATATACGTCGGTATGTACGTAATTCTAACGTAAGCAGTTAAATTTCTCTTGTAATGTTATTATAGGATACATACTCCAGCAAGTTGACCTTCCAAAGGATAACCTTCCAGCAAGTCGACCCTCTGAAGCCTAGATTATACTGTTTATATTCAACCTTTCGGTCCCAATTTATTCCCGCTGACAGGACAAATTTCCTGACTAAGTAACAGAGTGGGAGATCCGAGTCTCAATCAATCTTGTTAGATGATATTTTTATACATAACAGGGACTTTTGGGGAGTTATAAAGGATTAGTTGAATCTTGATCATACCGAACACATGACTGTGAAAACTGAGAATCAACTACGAACAACGAGAACTTCGAACTGAGAACAACGTAGGGGTATTATCTCAGCGTTGAATATTATTTGGTATACCTACACCAAAAATATATAAAATGATACTAAAGTAGATTTACTACAAAAAGTTGTATTTTCTTTGGTAGCAATTTTAATATACGTGATAGATTCCTTGTACATGGACCCGTCCAGGTGGATTGCAATTATTCTTGTCTTTAAAATACACCCTTTTCCAGCTATCCTTTTGTAGCTTTAGTCGTATAGTGGGAAGCCACTCGCTTTATAATCTGGAGGTTGCCTACAAAGGTAGGCTTCTAATCCACAACCTCCGGATTATTGCTCTCTAGCAAAAACGCTGTATTGTTCATCATTACTGGATAAGACAGTACAAGCTGAAAACTAGATTGTATGAAAAGTAACATGATCCCGGCTTCGGATGGGTACTTACGTAAAAAGTCTGTCCTGCGCCTGATTCCTTCCCAGTCATGTAGGTCTTCCGCTTCATAGGATTAAGCGAAAGGACCATAATGCATCTGTGTCTGCGGAAGCACTTGTGCACTAATTATTTCTTACGTAGTTGGTCGATCTTATCAGAAATGATCGTTTTGGTCTTAAGAGAATTGTTCTTTTTGGGACATTTAGTGCCTAATCGAAAGATAATGTTGTGGTCTCGGGTCTAGAGACCACAACATTATCTTTCGATTATTTACTGGCTTAGAAGCCAGTAAATACATTTACCCACCTTTTTCATGTTCTAAAATTTTATTGGACACATTAATATATGAGTTTATTGCATAGATGGCTCAATGCTTTGTTAAAATTCCCTCTGGCGTTGTTTTGCAGTACATTTCTTTCCTAAGAATTTACTATTCAGTTCGCCGACGACTGCCTAATGAAATTTTATGGAAAGGCGTTCCCCCGCTGAATATCGACGACGGAATTTACGCAAATTTTTCATTGACTTAATAGTGACGTACAAATGCCTGTATATCTGCAGTAGAAATCTACCATAGTACACTAAAATACTACTATACTATAGTACTACTAAAATATGTGTGAATTATTCTAGTGCATAATAAGTCTAATGTATTTAGTTAAATACGTCATTTCAAGGTACACATGCATTAGATTTAAGAAAATATTAAACTTTAATGCTAGTTGTGCCTGCGTTACCCTTCACTTATTTTCGAACTAAATTGCGTTTTGTATTATTAATTGCGTTGATGCGATTATGTTTTAGTATTTTTTTAAAAGCTTTTATTTAATTGAAATATATCTTTACAATAATTGATAGGTATTTCGTGCGTGACTTTTAGACAGCAGAAGCGCCACTGTCTCTTGCTCGTTCAGAAAAGTATGAAATAGTGCGCGAATACTAGTCTACTAACTGCCGCACTTATAAACGTCATTTAGTTTTAATTATCATTCATCCATTTCTTGAGGACGGATTATTTCAATCCTTGAACCCAATCTATAATTTATACTCTGTAATTGCATAGAGATAAAGACTATCTCAAACTCAACAACACAACAAATTAATAGGCCATCCAGGTCTAGCAGGGTCAAATAATTTTCTGCCAAACAAAAAGCATTGTATCTGATGAAATTACTGAGTTTAAGCTGATTTGCGGTGCATCTATATTAAAATTTGGGTAAACACGTCACTTCCCATCAGGAGAACAGTCTGCTTTTCTCGTTGCTACCAGAAGATGGAACAACTTGAAATTACGAGCTGATTTGGAGCCCGCAAGCTCGCTTAACCCTATAATTTGTTACTGAGTCCAGTGGATCAGTGACAATTGGTTCAAACTTAAGGCTGTCCTCAACTAAAAGAACTGAAGGTACTTCAGAAGATTGCAGTCAAATAACTCAGTGGCGGTGGAGGCGGTGATTACTCACTATTAAACTAACGTTTGCCAGTGCTCTTTAAGTAGTCCCTCTGTGTGTGTGACGATCGATCGTTTCGTTTACTGCCAGTAAAGCGAAACTTCAAGTTTAAACGCGAATAACTCCGGCTGCATGACAACTTACCATTGGGTAGAATAGCAGTCCTTGGCAGTCAAGGCTACATCGTAAATATAACTGTGCGGCTTGAGCAATTAACTAAGATATTAAACACTAATGACGAAACCACACGTAAAGAGAAGCAAAGTCATTAACACCTCAAATAATAACTTTATCGTTTAAATAAATACGCGCCTAAATTGAGTTAGCTACAGCAGTTGGCGCTAATAGGTACCGGTTAGGTTATTACTGCGAAACTTCCATCATCTGTCGGTTAATAGTTAGGCATCAGCGTGCTAGAAATCGGGGCAATAAGGTTAGACGGGTAAAGTGGTGTTCATACTACACAACTACAAATAAATATTGACCAACATTTCAATGTTAGTTAAATTAAAAACAATAGACAGGTTTTAAATCATTTAACAGTTACTAAAATTTACTTACGATATTGTAAGTAAAATATGATAGGTACATCAGTAGCTTGCATTTTAATTGACAAATTGTAAATATGCAGAAATAAAAATTGTGAATCAAAATAAACAACATTAAATAAACTATTTTAAAAAAAATAAAAACCGACTTCAAAGTAAATTATCTAAAAAGCATAAAATAACGAAAATATATTGAAGTCGGTGCTAGCACATCATGTTAACTAACACTAGCACCAGCTGACACCGACTTCAATATATTTTCGTTATTTTATGCTTTTTAGATAATTTACTTTGAAGTCGGTTTTTATTTTTTTTAAAATAGTTTATTTAACACTTTTTAGTGACTTATTTTACCAAAATAGGTATCAGCACTATCACGCAACTCGAACGACTACGTTACAGTAACTTACTGAAAACATAAAAAGTTTATATCTCTTAAACTACTGGACCGATTTTGATGAAACTTGTATTCTACCCTAAGTTGAAAAATACTCTAACTATT
Source organism: Furcula furcula (assembly GCA_911728495.1). Lineage (NCBI taxonomy): Eukaryota > Metazoa > Arthropoda > Insecta > Lepidoptera > Notodontidae > Furcula > Furcula furcula. The sequence goes on from OU452253.1 coordinate 20,734,607, forward strand.
GCAAAAATAATTTTCAAAATCGGACTTGTAGTTTCTGAGAAATCCGTGGACAAACCTACATACATACATACATACCTACATACATACATACATACCTACATACATACATACATACATACATACATACATACATACACTCATAAAATTTGGTAAATTTGTTTAGAAGCCCACATAGACTAACATATATTAATATTACGCATTTTTATCAATATTACATACATACGCGTCGAATAGAGAACCTTCTTTTTGAAGCCGGTTAAAAATTTCATAATCTGAATGTTAAACGTGAATCATGAAAATAAATCTACAAAAAATAAAACTCTTTCAAAAAGTAACCAAAAATTCAGAATTAATTTCTTAGAATTAGCTGTCCTTACATCTGCTAGAATATAACCAGATAACTACATAGATTTAAAAGAATATTATAGTTGGGCGTGTACTACAACACAGAGACGATGACGAAGATGTACTTAACATCTTTTTGCCGCCAAATTGGAAATTACTGTCTCTAAGGTCTATTATTCTAGAGATATCCGACTTTATTAAAGTCGGAAATTTCTAGAATTCACACTCTTACTCTCATTCTCTACATTTCTCATCGTTACTATTACTACACTCTTTAACCTTAAGTTAAATACTTTTTAATAGAATCTACAAGTGAAGAAGCAATGTTTTATTAAGAGTCTTAAGACCCTGGTATGAAAATGATTTTTATGATAATAACCCGATTACAGAACTCTTGACTTTTAACGTTATCATTAAAAGGAAACAATATTAGCATAACATTCTTGCGATAATATTCAACGACTTACTGTTAACTCTGGAAGAGATTAAGATAAGGCCAGTCAAAATACATTGATACCACATTAATGTACATTTGATTATCACTTCCGCGAAGGAACTCTTGTCGGTATGACGTTTCAGAATCCATTTTGATGGTTAAAATTGGTTTGGAGGGCACTTTATTGCTACTCTTAGTGTGATCAGGAGTTAATGCTTCAGTCAGTCCGAATTTGCTATAATGTATAAAGTTTGGAAGCTTTTAAATTAAGTAAGTTACGAAAAATCTATTTAAAAAGCCTAAAATTCTATTAAAAATTTCTAATTCTAATTTTCTATTTAAATTTTTTTTTTATTTATTTGGGCCATACTGTGTACAGAAAACCAACCCATACAGATAGGTACTTGAATGGTGAGTCTCATCATCCCCCAACACAGCTAGCTACAGTGGGTAAATCTTTGTTTCAAAGAGCACGCGGAATCTGTGATGATGACCATCTGAGCGCTGAGCTTCAACATGTCGAGCAAGTACTGCGTGACAACAAGCTCCGGATCCCGCGCCGCCATCATAGTGAACGTGTCAAACCAGCCACAGTGGAGCGTCAACCTGCTGTCCTACCATATGTTAGAGGGGTTACTAACAAGATTGGCTACATCTTAAAGCGGGCTTCAATCAAAACTTATTATAAGCCACCAAAGAAGATTAGTCAATATTTACCACCTGTCAAATGCCACATACCTTTACAAGATGCAGGAGTTTATAAACTCGACTGTGACTGTGGGCTCTCCTACATTGGGCAAACAAAGCGTGCAATAAAAACTCGCGTTAAAGAGCACATAGCTGATGTGAAACACCGACGCTGTACAAAATCTGCAGTCTGTGAACACGTTCAGGATCGCACCCGCCATTATATCAGATTTGATAAACCACAAATCCTCGCAAAAGAACACCGTTTCCAACCAAGGATGATTCGTGAGGCTATTGAAATCAAAAAACATCCTAATTTCAATAGAGAAGATGGTTGGGTGTTACCACCAGCTTGGGATCCTGTGATAAATATAATTAAATCCAAAACGAGACAAAACACTGCACGGCGTCAAGATACTGTAAGCTCTTACTGCGTAGGTCGGACCAACAACAATAATAACCAATAAGAATTGAGGGTACATCAATAAAAACAACAACAATAACTGAGGGTACACCGAAAATTATGACAGTATAAATAGAGCGCAGGGACGTTCAACATCTCAGTCCGCCCGTGACCATGGGTGCTGCAAAGCATTCGAAACGTCGGGAAAAATAAAATAAATCGCGATATAATCCGTAAGAATAGATTGATTGCAATATTTAAAAAGGTTCAGAATTTTACCTAAAAAAACGTCGACAGTTCTGTAAATAATTAGCTAAACCATAGTAGGCATCGAAAATAAATTGTATTTTTTATAGTCAAAATTAAATGAAGACTTCTCTATAAACATACCTTTATGATTCAATTTGTACAATGTCTACGCGGTAAAAGCTGGGTGTTAAACGCTTATCTAAGCCCACGATGTTTTATGACCAGACCTTTACGGAGACTAAACCCTAACTAATACATGAGTAAGCCCATTTCATGGTCTATGTATCCGAAGAGATCAATGATCCCAAGTAATCAGAATGTACTTATCCTTAAACTTGCTTGGATGTGAATAAACTCACCTTTATTTTTAAGTAGTTCAGAGTCAAGACAATTAGGAAATATACCTGATGGTAAGCAACATCAAATCAAATATTTATTCGCTAAGGATCGGTTACATAATGGTCTTAGAATAACAAGAAGTAAGTAGGTACATAATGTTAAGCCCGACAATCCACCTTTACTAGGCATGCGAATCTTATACTATAATAAAACTCAAAGAGCACTTTTTCTGTACATTGAATATTTTTCCAAAATTTCTATGTGGGCATACTATACTATCGACATAGAGGCCAAAACAATTTTTTTTGGAATTATTGTCTGTCTGTCTGTCTGTCTGTCGTTCTGTTTGTCCAGGTATCATTTGAAAACCCGTGGATGGATTTTGATAGGACTTTCACTGATGTGTTGTGTAGAAGTCTAGGTATAAATTGGTATATAAAACATCACGCTATGTTTCATAGGGGCTAAGCAGTGAAACATTACTTGCACATATTACCACGTAATTTCCTTTGTATGTGAATCCCTATTCACGTAATAATTACCCTTAATTATAGACTGATCAGTTAATCATTAAGATATGTATTATTACGCTATATACAATAGGGACTGAGCAGACATTTAGTTTGCATAAGTTATGGCAGTGGTGAAGGGTACATTTTTGTAAGGGGTAAGCCGGTCCGGTACACCCAGGACATTTTCATTAGATTTCCGTATTGTTCTAAGTACGTTGCTGATAGCAATATGACATTATATCTTTGAAAAGTTAAAATCTGTAAATCCCGAGCGAGTCCAAACTAGATCATGAAATTATTCATGAAATTTTAATGAAACTCCCCAAGTCCAGGTAGTGTATAGGTGTTGTATTACAGTCGCAACAATAAAAGATGCGAAAAACTTAGAACTTTCATTATCGAATATCATTAGACAGTAATTTACGATGTTAGCGTGATTTACTTTATGAACAGCGCCATCTATCGGTGAAATTGAACATACAATCACTATAGAACTTTAATCTAGCTAAATAAAAGAAAGTCGTGTTAGTTACACTATTTATAACTCAGGAACGGCCTAACCGATTCGGCTGAAAATTGGTGGGAGGTAGCTTAGAACCAGGAAACGGACATAGGATTTTTTATCCCGGTAGGTTAAGGTTAAGCAACGTTAGGTAAGGTCATTAAATAGATGGGTGAACCGATTTGTATGAAAAGTGCATATCGGGTAGGTCTGAGAAAAGGTCATACAGTATATTTCATACCGCTAGGTTAAGGTTAAGCAACATAAGGCAAGGTCATCAAATAGATGGGTGAACCGATTTGTATGAAATTTTGTGTGCATATCGGGGAGGTCTGAGAATAGGTCATAAAGTATATTTAATGCCGCTGATACCATGATTGACGAGGATATATAGAACGAGAGGAGGGTGCAAGAGAGGAGAAAGAGGGAGAGGGGATTCGAGGAGGGGGTGATGGGGTGAGGGATCGGGGGAGTTAGGTGGAGTAAGGGGGGAGTGAGAAGGAGCAAGTTCGTAGAAGAGAGAGGGGATGAGGGTTCAGAGAGGGGACAACAGGGAGAGGAAGTGGGGGAGTGTGACGGAAACCGAAGCGGGAGGGGAAAGAGAGAGGAGAGAAAGAGCATATAATTAGATTTTTTTATAAGAGAGAGAGATATGGAGAGAGATAAATCTAGGGAGGAGGGAGAAAATGGGAGCAAAATGTAATAAAAGCGCGGGCGGAGCTACGCGGGTCAGCTAGTCTTAAATAAAACAAAGATAAAATTAATAATGTGTGTTTAACAAATGAAAATGAACCAATGAATCTAACCTGTGTCTGTATTCGGTATTTTTTTGTAAACAGTTCGTTGATAGAGTAAATTTTTTTTTTCTAATAATCATTTTTTAATTTTTTTGTAAATGTGATGTTGGAATGTGATGTTTAATGTCTTCCGGTATAACATTGAATATTCGGCCACACATTATTACATAACAATGTTTGCTGTATAAAGCGGTCTTTGCGATTTTCAAAACAACAATTCTGTTTGTGGATTTCTTGTGTTGCGAGGATATACCTCGTACACTTTTTTTAAATAATTCCATGTTTAATTTGACAAATTTTGCTGCTTCGGTAATACATACAGGGCAACGTAAGTATTTTGAGTTCTTTGAATATCGGTTTGCAGGAAATCCAAGGAGCTACACCATATATAAACTGTACACACTTCTTTTGTGTGATAAAAACTTTATTAATGTCTGTGGAATTTCCCCATGGTATTAAGCCATAATAAAAAAGCCATTGCCCGTGGGGTGTCCGGGTAAGAATAGCACCCACCCATCTCTTCCCTTTGGGTGTACGTAAAAGGCGACTAAGGGAAATCAGAAGACGGGCAGCAGCGTCTTCTGTTTTAAGTTCCATCTCATCACAAAAACGGCGATCCCCAAGACGCCTGCCAAGCGTGGGGATTATGGCAAACCACCCCCCCCCCCCCAAACAATGATAGACACAAATTGTATACGGCCCCCAGTCCCCGGCGGCTCCTCTATTCCTCGCCTTGGTAGCAGGCGGGGTAACGGTCGAGCAGGGGGTGCTAAGAATCTCCGGCAGATGCCCCACTACCACCCCCACCGAACTTTGGCCCTGGCAACACACAACATCCGCACGATGAGGACCGATGAGAAGATTGTCGAGCTGGAGGAAGAATTGAGCAAGTTGCGTTGGGACATCTTGGGATTATCTGAAATCCGACGAGAGGGACAGGATACGATAACCCTTGATTCTGGCAACATGCTCTTCTTCCGGGAAGGAGACCGGAAATCCCAGGGTGGTGTCGGGTTTCTCGTCCGTAAGTCCCTTATTAACAACGTGATTAAGGTCGATAGTGTGTCGAGCAGGGTAGCGTACCTTATACTCAGAATAACCAGTCGGTATTCGTTGAAGGTTATACAGGTTTACGCGCCGACCTCGGCACACCCTGACGATGAAGTAGAGGCTATGTATGAGGAGATAGCAGAAGCCATACATACCTCCAAAACACACTTCACCGTTGTTATGGGGGACTTCAACGCAAAGGTGGGCACACGGAATGGCGATGAGTTGAGAGTGGGGTCTTATGGGTACGGGCAGCGGAACCAAAGGGGCCAGCGGAACCAAAGGGGCCAGCGGCTGGTCGACTTCATGGAGAAGGAGGGACTCTTTGTGATGAACTCCTTCTTCAAGAAGCGACCATCCAGGAAGTGGACGTGGATAAGCCCCGATGGTTCAACCAAAAATGAGATCGACTTCATCATGACGACCAAGAAGCATATATTCGATGATGTCTCCGTGATCGGCAGGGTGAAAACCGGTAGCGATCACCGCATTGTTAGAGGCACATTGAATATCAATGTCAAGCTCGAGAGGTCTCGTTTGATGAAGTCCACGCTCCGTCCGGGAACCGCCCAAATCCGAAATCCCGAAGACTTTCAACTCGAACTACACAATCGCTTTCAGTGCCTAGCCGAATGCGAAACTGCGGACGAGTTAAAAAATGGGTTGGTGCAAACTGTCCATGCAGTGGGGTCCAAGTTCTTTAAGACTCCACGCCGTAATAAGCCTCAGAAGCTCTCCAATCAAACCATTAAGTTAATGGAAACCCGGACTGAGATGAGACTGCAATCTTCAGCTGATATGCTGAACTCAATAGACGAATTTCGAAATCCATGCGTCACGACTTGCGTTCTTATAATACAGCATGTATTAAGGACGCGATTGAGCGGAACCAAGGCTCTAAAGTGTTCGCAAAGAATTCGTCTATTGGGCGCAGCCACATGACCAGGCTGAAGATCGACGACGGCAGTGTCATCTCATCGAAACCGGAGATATTGAGAGAGCTCGAGAGGTTACGGTTACGGACAGTTATACACCTCTACACAGGAACCCACTGTCAGAACAGCTCAGGATACCAGAGCCAAATTAACCCGACACTACACTGAGGACATCCCAGACATCAGCCTGTACGAGATTAGAATGGCTCTCAAACAGCTTAAGAACAACAAGGCGCCGGGTGAAGACGGAATCACAACAGAACTTCTGAGAGCGGGTGGAAAACCGGTACTTTTAGTCCTCCAGAAGTTATTTAATTCCGTCTTACTCGAGGGTACTACGCCAGAAGCATGGCACAGGAGTGTGGTGGTTCTTTTCATCAAAAAAGGTGATAACACTTTATTAAAGAATTATAGACCCATCTCACTCCTGAGCCATGTATACAAGCTGTTTTCGAGAGTCATTACGAACCGTCTCGAACGCAGGTTTGATGACTTCCAGCCTCCCGAACAAGCCGGGTTCCGAAAAGGCTTTAGCACCGTAGACCACATACATACGCTCCGCCAGATTATACAGAAGACCGAGGAGTATAATCGGCCATTATGTCTAGCGTTTGTGGACTACGAAAAAGCCTTCGATTCAATCGAGACCTGGGCGGTATTGCAGTCCCTCCAGCGGTGCCACATTGACTATAGGTACATCGAAGTGTTGAAGTGTTTGTACAGCAACGCCACCATGTCGATCCGACTACAGGACGAGAGCACGAAACCAATCCCATTGCAGCGAGGTGTGAGACAGGGAGACGTTATTTCTCCGAAACTGTTCTCAAACGCATTGGAGGACGTTTTCAAGCTCTTGGACTGGTACGGACTCGGCATCAACATCAATGGCGAATACATCACTCACCTTCGTTTTGCCGATGATATAGTCATTATGGCAGAGTCGCTGGAGGACCTCAATACGATGCTCAGTGACCTCAGTAGCGTTTCCCAACAGGTGGGTCTTAAAATGAACATGGACAAGACGAAGATTATGTCTAATGTCCATGTTGCACCCGTACCGGTAGTTGTTGGGAACGATACAGTCGAAGTTGTTGACTACTACGTATACCTAGGACAAACTATCCAGTTAGGTCGGTCCAACTTCGACAAAGAGGTCGCCCGAAGAATCCAACTCGGATGGGCAGCGTTCGGGAAACTACGTGACATCTTCTCATCAGAAATTCCGCAGTGCCTGAAGACAAAGGTTTATAACCAGTGTGTGTTGCCAGTGATGACATATGGTACTGAGACGTGGTCTTTAACAGCTGGCCTTTTGGAAAAGCTCAGAGTCACACAACGAGCTATGGAGAGAGCTATGCTTGGAGTTTCTTTGCGCGACCGAATCCGAAATGTGGAGATTCGCGCAAGAACTAAGGTTACCGACATAGCTCTCAGAATCTGCAAGTTGAAGTGGCAATGGGCAGGCCACATCGCTTGAAGAACCGATAACCGTTGGGGAAGAAAGGTTCTCGAGTGGCGACCACGAACCGGAAGACGCAGCGTAGGCAGGCCTCCCACTAGGTGGACCGACGACATTGTTCGCGTCGCAGGAAACCGGTGGATGCAAATAGCAAATTGTCGTTCATTGTGGCGGTCTAAAGGGGAGGTCTTTGTTCAGCAGTGGACGTCTTCCGGCTGGTGATGATGATGATGTGATGATGATTAAGCCATAATTAAGTACTGAGGATACATAGCCATGATATGTTATCAATATATCTGTTTATAGAGCTATATTGCACAGCCATCTTTGCGGTAATTTCACCGTGCTCATCGAAATTACTTAGTCTTAACTAGCCTGCAGTGAGACCAGCCCTTTACTTTTTAACTTTATGTGTATCACAATGATTTCAATAAATCCTCGGGATGTCGCATGAATCACTCACTGCAAAATACGTATCAACTCGGCTTTCAGCCATATTCCCTAATCTTAAGTGAGGCAATTTTCGCAACGGTAATGGCTCTCGATCAATGTCGCCATCTTATACCTCAGTTTTATTTCACACATGCCTTTGTGCGTTGTGAATGTTCTAGTATTTTAGACAATTCGGGCGATTGAAGGGATTTTTCGTGTTTTACATGGCAACATTTCTTTTAGGTAACAGACTTGAGGCAGTTAATGTCAGCATTCTTTAACATTATACGCATCCATTATTTGATTTCATTTTACTTTTGCGTCCGATGTAATAAAAATTGCATTACTTCTAATCAAAATGTCGACATCAAAGAAAATTTAACTAGACCGTAAGGGTCTGAATAATAAAACCTTCGCTACAAAGAAGCTTCTACTTTCAATGATAAAAATGAAACTTGATGTTTGAAAATTTGTCTGCCAGTGAACCTTAAGGTCTCAATTGCAGAAGGATTGGCAGTTTGGTTTTCATGTAAGCCAAAACTCTCTCTTTACGATTGACTGTGATATGGATATTATTGGCGAACAAGGTTTCTTCAATTTGAGATCCATATTTTGATAGACGTTTTAAATTTTTGTACGCATATGTCGGCGTAAATTGACATGTGTCGGCTACAACTGTTAATTATTTAACTGTATATTTTAATTTATCATTTAAGTGGATATAAGTTCACGATCAAGTGTTTAGTGTGATTTTTATTGTAATTACTAGGGCTTTAGCTGATATATACAATATAAATAACCACCATAAAACTATCTTTGCGCTAATGTTATTAAAAACAGTAAATATTTTTCCAAAAACGCAATGCAATTTACAATTTTACATCAATTTGCTTGCTTCTTCAAACTTTTGACACATATTATCGTTTGAATGTACCTACTAAGTTTTAATTTAAATGAAAATATATCACTAACAACACAAGCGGAAATGTTTATTTCCATCTCCCAGCAACTTTGATTCAGTTCTATTACCACTTCCTTTGAAGAACTTTTCCGTTAATATAAACCATCTCTCAGTGCCTCTACGTAGTATATCTAATATCAAAGTTTAGATTATTTCGCGCTCCAGATGCGTACAATAATATTTCGACAACGTATCTCTTGAATGAATAATAAAATAACAATAATTAACAAGAGCTGATTTTTAAAAATAAAACAATTAAAATTAATTTTAACAAAAAAATCTCACTTATTTCCGGAGCAATTTAAACTTGGTTTCACATGCAATATTTAATTTAAATCTTACTACGGCCAATGTATATATTTTATTGGCTTATTAAACAACGCTCAGCCTCAGTACACAAGATAGTTGGAGCATCCGCAATCAGTGGTTAAAATAAGATATTTCAATTCCACGCTTATGTAAAGTCGCTAAAATGCATGAAACATCGATGCAGACAGTAAATGAATCTGCAAGTTAAAGTGGCAATGGGTAGGCCAAATCACTCGAAGAACCGATAACCGATGAGGAAGGAAGATTCTTGAATGACGACCACGAATTGAAAGATGCAGAGTAGGTAGGCCTCCCACTAGGTGGACAGACGATATTGTGCGCGTCGCAGGTAACCGGTGGATACAAATAACCAATTGTCGTTCATTGTGGTTTTCTAAAGGTGAAGCCTATGTTGCCAGCAGTGGACGTCTTGCGGCGGATGATGTTGATGATGTTGATGAAATTAAATGAACGGAGTGAGTGTTGAAGTAACTAATTCACCAAATTGTTGCAGTCACAAAATCGCTAAGCGCTGACGTGAACAGTATCGTGTGTGATGTGTCCTTTATAGAAATGAAGAGACAACTCGTACAGGTTGCAAACAAAGGGGCATCGGACAGCAATTCATTATGTAAGTAAAAGATACTCGGCGCACTCCGTTCATAAATAGAAAGGGTTCCAGAATGTTGCCCAGCGACCTGCTTTCTCATTCATTTCATTAGAGCTGCTTTCTTTGATAAAAAATAGATTATCTGGTTCCATTGAAAGTACTCGCCTTAGTTAGAGGTGTTTTATTTAATACGTATGGATTTTTAGAGTCATTTAAATTATCTCTATCCTAGGGATCGACAAATCTGTATAGCCTTTTCTCAACCCTTTGTTACGACTACTACTAGAACAGTGCCTAAATATTGGGATGTCATAAGCTAAAATGCTAGTTTAGAATTTGTACTGAAATCTACATTAATTGAAGAAATAATTATACATTAATGCACTGTGAGTGCGGTGGTAAATAATTGTCTATTTTTGTCACTATTCAACAATTTAAATGATGTTGCTTTTCCCAAATAACAGTTCATTATTTCTTAAGTATCCTATTGAGTTTAATACTCCCAACTTATTTGATTTCAACGGATCAATTAATTAACGATTTACTAAACATATCTGATTTGTAAACGCAAACTGGATCACTATTAAGTTTCCAAGTTAAACTTTATCCATATAAGGCCATTCCCAATGGCTTCATTAGATTCCTTCATGTGAATGGTATACTGGATTGGGATTTAAGAGCTGTTATGTACGGTCGTAATGGCATTTAGGCTCGATGAATCGGAATGTAGCCTATTCAATGCTTTGGAACGTGATTTTTTATTTACATTGATTGTGAATTTGGGTGAATATAATGTGTTTGAGAAAATTGTCAATTTTTATATCTGGTGTATTTGTAACTTCGACGTTGAGTGTCGTAAGAGGTGGCTCAGGAAAAACAAGAAGACCGGCAGCAGCGTCTTTCTATTGAATTATCTACCAACTATACTGCGATCCCCAAGACACCTGCCAAGCGTGGGTTCCCTAGAAGGTCTTAGTTCAGTAATGGACCGCTTCCGGCTGATGATGATGAAATCGTGAAACCAAAGCGTTCCGCTGCCGTTGCGAAATAAATTAAAGCCAAAATGAAAAATAAAGCTTGTTTAACGCTATTGGATAATTGGATGTTACATTTGTATAAAATAATATTTTTTCTGGACAGTAGGTACATTATCTGAACAAATCCAGCTCATAAAATATTCCCTGTGGAGGATATACATTTCACTTTACGTCACGCTGTCTCCGACACAGGTCGTTTTAATATTACAGCCTATATTTTTTGCTGTGGTGATTTTTAGATATTTTTACAATTTATCCTAGACGTCTCATCTGATGGTAATGTGTTTGTTTATGGTAAGTTTAGGGCACATGATAAAATATTTTTAAAAAAAATTGTACCGACTTCAATAACACTAAAAAGTATAAAATAATTTAAATATTAAAGAAGTTGGTGTTAGCGTACCTGCTGTGTATATTTGGCACCAACTTCAATAATATTTAAATTATTTTATACTTTTTAGTGTTATTGAAGTCGGTTCAATTTTTTTAAAAAATATTTTATTTTATACTTTTTAGTGATATTTTCATACATAAAGATTGAACCAACGAAGACGGTAAAATGATCTAGGTAGGTTATGACATCATTATCTTCGTCTTACTTTTACATAATTCATGTTTCTTCAGAAACTCAGAAACATTTTATCCGATCGTAATGAAATTTGGAATCATCATAGTAGTTTACTCTCTCGAATAAAAAAAGAATCATCGAAATCGGTTCATATTTGTCAGAGAAATGTAAAGGAGAACTTCAGTTTTATGGTTTTTACCAGATAAATTCCTCCATATCATTCATGGTCCTCCAGGAAGTTCTTATCTGGTTGTGATAAAATTCGTACAGGTTCATTACAGTGGTTTCTTCTTTAGAATAAAAAAAGAATCATTGAAATTGGTAAATATTTGCCAGAGTTATGACCATTTTTGTCCTTAAAAAGCACCATAAAGTCATAGGCTTTCTTGCAACTTTCCTGCGCAGTCAACATTCTTGTTTTTTCAGGAACTACTTATTACTAAGCAATAATTTTTTTATGGGACCCAATTAACGGATTAAAGAATGGATGGAAGAAAGATTTTTTCAAATCGGTTCATAATTGCCTGAGTTATGCGCGAACATACATAGAAAAAAAAATATATATATACAGACGAATTGAGAACCTCCTCCTTTTTTGAAGTCGGTTAAAAAATGCGTAGTTATATGCTAGATGTTAAAAGATACAGCTGAAAGTATATTATGTGGACGGTCAATGACCCTTCTTATGTTCTCTATTTCATCATTTTCTAATGAGTATTACTACAGAGTATTACTATGAATGAGTGAGTATTACCATGAGTTGTGTAGTACTCCATGGTTATTATCATTAAGATTATTCGTTAATAAACTTCCTTCTAAAGTGTATTTAAGTCCCATCAATATATTTGTTATGTGTACAATTGTACATATGTATGGAATACCTACAGTACTTATTATTTGTACACACATGAAATGGAATCTAAATCGCGACACTTTTACAGATACTTTTACAGGTATCGGCAGAACCAACCTAGGTTCTGCTGAACCTTAACCCGTCGCCTTTCCAACTCCAGTAACTTTCAGTGCTACTCTTAGTAATATATCCTATCATGACCGAAAATGCGTACAACGTAGCGTAGGACGCCCTATGACCAGGTGGAGTGACGATATACGGAAAGCAGTTGGCAGTGACTGGATGGGGAGAGCCGAAGAGGGGGGAAGGGCTTAATGGCGTGTATTGGAGGAGGCCTATGTCCAGCCGTAGACTGATGTGGGCTGATTATGATGATGATCGAACAAACACATCTTACTGCAAACAAAACACATTTAGTCTACAATTCTGCAGTCTTTTAATTATTCTCGAAAAGAGACAGAAGAGGATCATTTCTGACGTTTACATTTCACAACATACAAACTCTCCCTTTCTAGCCTTAAATCTCCCTGTCACGTTAAGTCTCCTAGTAACAGACATCTCGGCTACACCGATAGTTAGGACTAGGGATTTAGGGATTTTAGCAAAGTTAAGAAGCTTAGACTAGTAGTAGAGCGACCTGATCACGCCAGTCAGTACATTTAATATCTACATATTATACGTATATAGCTAGTCTCTGTGGCGCGGAGGAAAACTGCGTTTGACGGGCCCGTTAGTCTAGAGGTTAGGTACCCTGGCCACTACCCGATGGGTCATGGGTTCGATTCCCACCTAGTGTCTGGGTTTTATTTATCTATTTAAGTATGTGTTTAAAACAATGTATATAAGTATTAGTATCAGTTGTCTGTTTTCCATAGTATAGGCTCTGCCTAGTTTGGTATCAGATGACCGTGTGTGAATTTACTGAATATATTATTATTATTTTGTTTATATAGTGCACAGGTGCTTACGTAGACACACGTCCACTTAATCCAATGAGACGGAAGACCACGACCGGGGAGCCTAAGCGCAGGATCGACTTTTTATATGCCTATCCGACGCATGGATTATTTTACTTTATAGACAATCAGGTGATCGGCCTGCATTGAGAACAACTACATAAAGTACACCCCACAGAATCTGAACCCGCGACCTCCTGATTGCAAAGCAAGTGGTTTCCCAGTATTAAACACGGATTAAATTTTCTATCACAAGACACAGAATACGTTTAATCAATGACTTTCAATGGGATTCTATCACACATCAACCACACACAGTTTCAATAGTCTACGCGAATGTACAGACAGGGATAGCCGAGTCAAAGCGATGGTTAGTCAATCGATTAGAGATAGAGGTACCTATTCCGAAGTTGACGCAAACATCGTCTGTATTGCAAACGTTGGTGGCACATTTTGGTTAGCACAGATGTTGAAGATTTGAATCAGTTATATTGTATAAGCTTCAATGGATTCCTGAATTTAGCATTTAAAAAAAAAATGGTTAGATGTTATCACTGTAAGGAATGTAATATTTCCTAAATGAGTTTACTTATGGGTAAATGCAGTGAGTTTTTTTTACCTATACAACGTGTTTCAAAATACCCCGTTAAAAATATAATTAATTATCAACGCCAAAAAATGTGTCAACCCTAGTAAGCTGTCATGTACGGGAACCAGATTATTTAACAGACAGGCCTACGTACCTATTTTACCTAATAATTGTCTACATAATAGTTTTTCTATTTTTCATTTTTAAATGTTTGCTATCTCCAATACAAGGATGTCATACTCAAGTACCTACTGGCTTCAAAAATATCAAAATGGAAAAAAAAAAAAATTTAATCGTTCGTTAATCCTTTCGGTAAATTTGACGTTTAATTGAATACCAGCCCTTGTTTTATGTCCCAATGCTGGGCACGGGCCTCCCCTCAAGATGAGGGGGCTTAGGTCATAGTCCACCACGCTGGCCAATGTGGGTTGGCGGACTTCACACGTCATTCGAGAGCTAGTTAGGCTTTCTTAGACATGCAGGTTTCCTCACGATGTTTTCCTTCACTGAAAGCTAGTAACAATCGCACAAAGACGATTCGCACATGATTCATTGAAGAAATCAGTGGTGCGAGCCGGGGTTCGAACCTGCGCTTGTTTTCAAGGCAAGCGCTTCACATTAAAATATCATTCAAAAATTCATCCTACGTCTTCGTTTCGCTATTTAAATATACGCAAAAATTACTTTGTTGAATTTATATCAACTTACATTGTGGGTGAGCTGGATTTATCCTCTGTCTAGGTTTCGTTATTAGCTGAAATTAGAGTGTTATTTGCGCAAGCAAGTAGATTAATGAATATCTTCTCTCATTAAAACCCAACTTACCCACGCGTGGGGAGGCCACAATTGGTTTACTTTAATGTGATGTCATTATCTATGTATGTCATTAGAGAAAGTAATTTGGTGATAATCTTCACACACTTAATGATGTATCATCATTATGTGTTTTAAGACTACATTCGTGATCACATAAAAAATTTAATAAATGTGAAAGATTCAAACAAAGCAAAGGTCTAAAAAAGACTAACTTATTTTTTTTTCTACCTACCTTCTTAGTTGTACACTTCACTTGCTCTCACAGTTTACTTTCCTTTTCCTCTACCACGCTGCGGTTTTCTGTTAGAAAACTCAATTATGAGTTAAGCTCGCCTTTGTACTTCTTTTATAAATACATAAAAGAAGCACAAAGAAGAAGATTTTATCTATTTCTTGTGTGTATGTGTACAATAAAGAATTAAAGAAGGATAATCGAATAAGCTGACATATGTTCCTGAGACGTGGTCTTTAACAGCTGGCCTTTTAGAGAAGCTCAGAGTAACACAACGAGCTATGGAGAGAGCTATGCTTCGGAGTTTCTTTGCGCAACAAAATCCGCAATGAGGAGATTCGCCGAAGAGCCAAGATAGCCGTCATAGCTCTCAGAATCTGCAAGTTAAAGTAGCAATGGACAGGCACACCGCTCAAAGAACCCATAACCGTTGGGGAAGAAAGGTTCTCGAGTGGTGACCACGAACCGGAAGTCGCAGCGTAGGTAGGCCTCCCTCTAGGTGGACAGGCGATATTGTGCGCGTCGCAGGTAACCGGTGGATGCAAATAGCCAATTGTCGTTCATCGTGGTGTTCCAAGGGGGAGGCCTATATTCATCAGTGGACGTCTTCTGGCTGGTGATGATGACGATGATGAATCGACTAAGTAAGAAGTAAGTTGTCTAGCATTTGGACAATTTTCTAGAGACTAGAACACAGTCTAGAATCTAGACTAATATTTGACTAGATTCTCAGTCTCACAGTAATGCCTCATGCATTTCGTATCAACGACTTATCAATAGATTAGCGAATAAACAAGATTGGGCACTGTGAAAATATTACTCGAATTTACCGAAATATCCTTCACACGCCCTTAGCAAGAACATGTTATTGCCTAATAATAATAATAGTCCTCATAAAGTCTCGCTCCTAATGGCTAGCCTTCTAGGCCGTGCTCATATTTTCTTGGTAATTTGTTCCGAAACAAAGAAATACAATCAAACGCGGGTCTTTGGAAGGCAGCAGTGCGGACGTTTTGCCCTCTCATCGAATAATTAATCTTATTTACTTCAGCAGTGTTCAGGACGACTACAATAGGAAGAAAGGACAAAATAGTGTTTGTGTTACAGAGTGTTGTGTTTTATAGTAATATATAGTTAAGTTTTATAACTCTGCGATAGTTAAGAGCCTAGATTTAATTACCTAATAAATTATAATATAGTTTTGTGTATAAGCTCACTATCCCGAGGAGGGGTGAGCTGAATCAGTTATAGATAGCCTAGCCTAGGTCTCATAGTACTTGCTATTTGTAATTAGCGTAGGGTAATAGTATAATAGAAGTACCCACATGCCCTAGATGTGCTAAGCACATATATGAACGGCAAATAGCTATTTGCAGCTAGGTCCCAAATCTAGGAACCAACTCAGGACCTAGATCTGGGTCCGCCTTGGTGGGTCTAAGTGCCTAAACAGCACTGATGTACATATTTCCATAGTTATAGGCAGTTGTTCTATCGCATATCATGTTTTCTAGGGTTTTCGCTATGACCTAGGCCCCTAGGTGGTCTAGATCATAGATATACAGATAGTACACATCGCAGGCTACCTATCGGTACTATTTGTGGGCATGTGGATGCTACGGGCAGGGCGCAGGCGAAGTGACAAGCGGCCAAAGCATGGTCGTCGCGCCCCTATTACAGTATTTATCGGCCTGTAGTTCCCTAACAGAAATAGATAGATAAACCCTATGTACACCGTTAGAAAGCTGCTTACACGCACTTTCTAACGGTATAGGTATCATGTATGTGTCTAGAATAGTCTAAGTAGAATAAGCGAAAATGTACAGTTTTTATAATAAAAATAAAACGTTAGTGGCTGCCTCGGTGGGGCTCTCGTTACGGTAAAGTTCCCTGCAAGGATAGTAAATGCGCATTCGGCGCCACTGTCGGTGAACAAGCAAGCGGTCGACGCGGGAACTAAAAGCAAGATATAAATAGAAGAAAAGAATATTCAGTACGAAGAGCGCCACCGTCGTAGCCACTATCAAGCTTGCTATCAAATTGGGAGTTCTTATTTCACGGACACCTTGTAACCAACCTACATTGTAACCAACAGCGTCAACACTCTTCGGCGGGTTCATACCGTACCAGCGATAGCTACAGACACACAGGACGTCAGTGGCTCGTGCATTCGGGTCCGCCCGTCCTGCACATTCGCTGGTCGCATCGAGCCGGATTACCGAAGAATCGGCTGAAGAGTACCAACCAGCATTCGCTGGTCCTACGGAGCCGGATAACCGAAGAATCGGCTGAAGAGTACCGACCAGCATTCGCTGGTCCTACGGAGCCGGATTACCGAAGAACCGGCTGAAGAGCTGAAGATTTGAACTGAAGGACTGAAAATTTGGACTGAAGACTTACAAGATGCCCATAACGCGTTCAAGAGGACGGGCTCCCGAGGCATGGATGATTGAGGTGGGGGGGGCCCCCACCCCCAGAGAAGAACCGTCCGTTCGCCACGAGCTGCCGCCGCGTTCCCCGTCGACCGTCAGCACCGACCCGCCGCGGCCCGCGACCCCGCGGCGGTCCCCTCCGCCGGCCCCGAGGACTGTTCCAGAGAGACCAGAGCCGCCGAGCCAGAGGAAGGGGAAACATACAGGAAAACATTCAGATGCGACGCTGCGCCCCGCCGACGAAGCACACCGACCGGACGCAGCGACCGTAAGCCGGGAAGAAGAAACCCGGACCGAAGAATCGAAGAGGCCGACCGGCCCACCGAAGTCCCACAGGACTCATCGATCCCAGAAGAGGATACTGAAAGCCCGTGAAGAAATACTGAAACTCAAGTTGGAATTAGCCGAGCTAGCGCTACAGAAGGCTGAAGAGGACTCATCGGAGGACGACTACGATGACGACGGTCACTCCAAGACAGAATTCGTACGTTCCTGGCTGGAAGAAGCACCGGAACCAGAGTCACAGCCACGCCCAGAAGAGGACGAGACCACCGGGAGGGATGCCGACGCCGACGCCGCGCAGCCCGTTCAGACACTGCCGCTCTGCCCGGAGGACATCGCGCCGGCTCAAGACAGAAGACTTCACGAGCATCGACCGGATCCCGACGCCGCACAGAAGACTGGGGTTCCGGATACAGAAGAACAGAAGTGTGCTGATCCAGTGAAGATCCCGAAGGAAGGCGACGCACTCCGTCCGTTCATCAGCGAACTAACGTCCGCTATCGCCGCGCTCGCCGACCGAAGCAAACCGTTCGAGACGTACGCAGTCACGCCGGTTGCCGCCGCATCGAAGGTCATCATGGACCTGCCAATCTTCAGTGGAGCACACACCGAGTGGTTATCGTTTCGCGCCATATATGACACCACTCGCAGCTACTTCAACGACGTTGAAAATACAGCAAGACTAAGAAGAAGTCTCAAGGGAAGAGCCTTGGAAACAGTTAGCTCGGAACTCATCGGGCACGCGAAGCCGGACGACATTATGAAGGAATTGGAACTACAGTTTGGCCGTCCGGACTCCATCGCTCAAGCGGAAACAGAAAAACTCCGAACTTTGCCGCGCTGCACGGAATCGCCGAAGGACATCTGCACCTTTGCAAGCAGGGTCAGAAGCAGCGTGGTCACACTTCGCGCGTTGAAGAAAGAATATTATCTCATCAACGCCGAGCTACTGCGGTGTCTCACCGAGAAGCTACCGAACTCTCTGCGCGTCCAGTGGTACAAGATGTTCACCGAGAAGTATAATTCAGTTCCGGACTTAGCAAGATACAGCGACTTCGTCACCGAGCAAGCCCGCTACTGCAGCGCCTTCGCACCGCCGGAGCTGATCACCGAACCACGGGCCAGTCTACGGACGACGCCGACGCACAGAGCGCACACCGCAACAGAGAAGCAGACGCCGCGGTGCAGGGTCTGCAACAAGGAGGGGCACGCCATTACAGATTGTGCCAAGTTCAAGGAAGCCGATTCAGATGGAAGGTGGGATCTCGCGAAGAAGCACAGCCTATGCTTTCGCTGTCTGAAGCCAAGATACGCGAAGCATCACTGCAAGATCAGAAGGTGCGAGATCAAGGGATGCAAGAGGACGCACCACCGCCTTCTCCATCACGAAAAGGCGGCGTTGGTAGCGTCCACCGAAGAGAGGAATGCGGAGGAAGCCAGGGAGACAGTCGCCAACGCATGGATGTCGCAGAAGCCTCAAGCCTATCTGAAGATAGTTCCGGTACGAGTCATCGGACCGGCGGGAGAGACCTCGACGTACGCCCTGCTGGACGACGGGTCTACGGTGTCTCTCATCGACGAAGAGATCGCCAAGCAAGTGGGAGCCGAAGGACGTCTGGACCCGCTCAAGATGGAAGCCATCGGGGACATTATCGTCGACACGCCAGAGTCTCGTCGCGTTGCGGTCTCGCTCACGGGGCCGCAAGGACAGCGCGTTAACCTACACGCGCGCACCGTACCAGGACTGCACCTGTCGCCGCAAACCGTGGACCGGAACGACGTCACGGGCTGCGAACACTTAGAAGATCTGCGCGAGAAGCTCGCCTACGAGGGAGCGGTGCCACGAATACTCATCGGGCAAGACAACTGGCACCTGCTTCTCGCCAGCAACGTGCGAAGAGGCCCGCGACATCAGCCGGTAGCTTCGCTCACTCCGCTGGGATGGGTGCTACACGGCGCGCACACCAGAGCATTAGGTCAGCGCGTCCACTTCGTGAACAGATTGACTGCCAGCGAAGACAGCGTAGAAGAGCAAATGAGGGAATTTTTCGCCATAGAATCTCTCATCGTCAACCCTCGTCGGCCGGCGAACGACCCCGAGAAGAGGGCCGAAGACACGCTCAATAAGCACACACACCAGTTGGAGGACGGACACGTACAGACTGCGCTGCTATGGAAGAAAGAAGACATAACGATGCCAGACAGTTACGGCACCGCTATGAAGAGGCTTGTCTCCACGGAGAAGAAATTGGATCGCAATCCCGACCTGAAGAATAGGTACGGCGAATACATGGATTCGCTCGTACAAAAGGGATACGCAGAGATAGCACCGAAGAACAGCGTACCCGGAAGAACCTGGTACCTGCCCCACTTCGACGTCCACAACCCGATGAAGCCTGAGAAGCTGCGGATCGTACACGACGCCGCCGCAAGATCAACAGGAATGTCTCTCAACGATTACCTGCTCACCGGACCGGACTTGCTGCAATCACTGCCAGGAGTGATGATGAGATTCCGCCGACACCCCGTCGCAGTCTCGGCGGACATAGCTGAAATGTTCATGCAAGTCAAAGTGAGACCAGAAGACAGAGACGCGCTCAGGTACCTGTGGAGAGGACACCGGCGGGAGGGAGCCCCGCAAGAATATAGGATGACGTCGATAATTTTCGGCGCAGCAAGCTCACCGTGCACCGCCATCTTCGCCAAGAACTGGAATGCACAGAAACATGCCAGCAAGCATCCGGAGGCGGTTGAAGCAATCGTCCATAATCACTACATGGACGACTATCTCGACAGTTTTCGTACAGAAGAGGACGCTGTGCGAATAGCGAAAACAGTACGTGACATACACCGAGAAGCACACTTCGAGTTACGAAAATGGGTCTCCAATTCAGAAGACGTCAAGAAGACGCTGGAACCAGAACGGGACGCAGTCAACACAGTCAGTATAGGCTGCAAATCAACAGAAGAGAAAATTCTGGGACTGATCTGGAAGCCGGAAAAGGATGAACTGAGCTTCAATCTAAAGCTAGCACGTCTACCAGAAGACATACTGCACAGAGTCGCGCCGACCAAGAGAGAAGCCCTCAAGATCGTGATGTCGCTATACGATCCCCTCGGCCTCGCCTCACCGGTCACAATACGGGCCAAACAAATACTGCAAGAAGCCTGGAGAAGAGGAATCGGATGGGATCAACAGTTAGACGAAGACCTGGCGCATCAATGGAAGGAATGGGTCGAGCACCTCAAGAATCTCAAGACCGTCAGTCTGCCGAGAAGCTATCCCGGATACACAGACGCAGAATCTCTCCAAGTACACGTATTCACCGATGCCAGTGAAGCCGCCTACGCTGCCGCCGTCTACTGGAGGACGACTTCGCCCGACGGAACACCGCACATCAGCCTGGTCATCGCCAAGGCGAGGGTGGCGCCGCTCAAGACCACGTCAATCCCACGTCTTGAGTTGCAAGCCGCCGTAATGGGAAGTAGACTGGCTGCTGCCGTCGTGCAAGAACACCGGGCGAAACCAGAGTCGGCAACATACTGGACCGACAGCAAGACCGTTCTCACGTGGCTTCGAAGCGGCGCGCGGTCGTACAAACCGTTCGTCGCTCATCGCGTGGCCGCCATAGAAGAGCACAGCAGGGTGACGGACTGGCGCTGGGTGCCGTCCAAAATGAACGTCGCCGACGTCGCTACCCGCGACGTGCCGCCGAACTTCAACGCCGGACACGAATGGTACCGGGGCCCGACGTTTTTGTATGAAGATCCGTCACAATGGCCGAACGAGAGACCAAGCATCAACGAACCAACGGGAGAAGAGAAGACTCTGACAGTAACAGAAGCTCGCAGCGCACCGAAACACAGAGAAGTCGTTCCCGATCCGCACAGATTTTCGAAGTGGGAACGATTACTGCGGGCCACGGCAAGAGCGCTTCAATTTATAGCACTGTGTCGAAAAACCACAGCGAAAACGTGCTACAAAAGGACCAGAAAGAATCCGGAACAAGATCCCGACTGGAGACGACAGAAGAGGACTCAGAAGACCTGCAGACCTCCACAGAAGGCAGTCACCACTCGAAGATTCGTCACGTTACCGGCCGAATTCCTAAGGGAAGCAGAAGTACTACTGATCCGCGTAGTACAAGAAGAGTCCTTCGGACGGGAAATCAATGACCTCCGGAAGGGCAACAGTATCGCCATCGACAGTCGCCTGAGATCGCTGCCGATAGAACTCCGCAACGACGGCATCATCACGCTCAGAAGTCGCATCGCCGCTGCTGAAGATGTAACAGAAGAGACGAAAAGACCGCCCGTGCTAGACGGCGATCACTACATCACGCAGCTCTACATCGACTGGACGCACCGCGATCTACACCACAGTGGAACAGAAATGATCGTAAACGAGGTGCGCCAGCACTATTGGATAGTGCGACTTCGGCCCGTCACGAAAAGCATCGTGAACCGTTGCTTGAGATGTCGCATACGACGAGCACAACCTCCAGTACCGTCCACCGGCGACCACCCGAAGACACGACTGGCGCATCACCAGAGACCGTTCACATTCACCGGTCTGGACTACTTCGGACCGTTCTCCGTCACCGTCGGTCGTCAACACCAGAAGAGATACGTGGCCCTCTTCACCTGCCTCACCACACGGGCCGTACACCTCGAAGTCGCGGCCAGCCTCAGCGCGGACTCCGCCGTGCTCGCGCTACGAAGGTTCGCGGCACGCCGCGGGTGCCCCGCGGAGATCTATTCCGACAATGGCACCAACATGCACGGCGCGGACAGGGAGCTGCGCGACGCACTCGCCGAGGAAGCCGGCCGTCGTGGGATGGCGTGGCGCTTCATAACGCCCTCAGCGCCCTTCATGGGAGGCGCCTGGGAGCGTCTCGTTCGCTGTGTCAAGACCACACTGAGCACAGTACTACAGGAGAAGCACCCGCAAGAAGAGGTTCTGGCCACGCTGCTCTGCGAGGCCGAATACACAGTCAACAGCAGACCACTGACGCACGTATCAGTGGACACCGGGGACGACGAAGCCATCACGCCCAATCACCTGCTGCTCGGGGGGTCGGCGCGGCTGCCGACACCCGGGACGTTCGACGAGAGCGACCTAGACAGCAAGAAGCAATGGCGACGCTCGCAAGCGCTCGCCGACATGTTCTGGCGACGCTGGGTGCGCGAGTACCTGCCCGAGCTACAGTACCGGCGGGAGCCCCACGGGAGGGGTCCCAGTCTCCAGGTGGGCGATCCCGTCCTGATCGCCGACGGACAGCTGCCGCGCAACACTTGGCCGCGCGGGAGGGTCGAGGCAATCTACCCCGGAGCCGACGGAGAAGTCCGCACTGTGGAGGTGCGCACTGCGGGGGGCATCTTAAAACGCCCCACGAAGAAGATCGTGCCACTACCGAAATAGAAGCGTCGAGAGCGCCGGAAGCGTCGCCCTTCACCGGAAGAGGATGCAGCATCGCTCCGGCCCGTCGCGCTGCAGCACGGCGGGAGAGATGTTCAGGACGACTACAATAGGAAGAAAGGACAAAATAGTGTTTGTGTTACAGAGTGTTGTGTTTTATAGTAATATATAGTTAAGTTTTATAACTCTGCGATAGTTAAGAGCCTAGATTTAATTACCTAATAAATTATAATATAGTTTTGTGTATAAGCTCACTATCCCGAGGAGGGGTGAGCTGAATCAGTTATAGATAGCCTAGCCTAGGTCTCATAGTACTTGCTATTTGTAATTAGCGTAGGGTAATAGTATAATAGAAGTACCCACATGCCCTAGATGTG
The DNA here is from genome assembly GCA_911728495.1 of Furcula furcula. NCBI lineage: Eukaryota > Metazoa > Arthropoda > Insecta > Lepidoptera > Notodontidae > Furcula > Furcula furcula. Next base: position 20,758,191 of record OU452253.1, read on the forward strand.
CTAAGCACATATATGAACGGCAAATAGCTATTTGCAGCTAGGTCCCAAATCTAGGAACCAACTCAGGACCTAGATCTGGGTCCGCCTTGGTGGGTCTAAGTGCCTAAACAGCACTGATGTACATATTTCCATAGTTATAGGCAGTTGTTCTATCGCATATCATGTTTTCTAGGGTTTTCGCTATGACCTAGGCCCCTAGGTGGTCTAGATCATAGATATACAGATAGTACACATCGCAGGCTACCTATCGGTACTATTTGTGGGCATGTGGATGCTACGGGCAGGGCGCAGGCGAAGTGACAAGCGGCCAAAGCATGGTCGTCGCGCCCCTATTACAGTATTTATCGGCCTGTAGTTCCCTAACAGAAATAGATAGATAAACCCTATGTACACCGTTAGAAAGCTGCTTACACGCACTTTCTAACGGTATAGGTATCATGTATGTGTCTAGAATAGTCTAAGTAGAATAAGCGAAAATGTACAGTTTTTATAATAAAAATAAAACGTTAGTGGCTGCCTCGGTGGGGCTCTCGTTACGGTAAAGTTCCCTGCAAGGATAGTAAATGCGCATTCGGCGCCACTGTCGGTGAACAAGCAAGCGGTCGACGCGGGAACTAAAAGCAAGATATAAATAGAAGAAAAGAATATTCAGTACGAAGAGCGCCACCGTCGTAGCCACTATCAAGCTTGCTATCAAATTGGGAGTTCTTATTTCACGGACACCTTGTAACCAACCTACATTGTAACCAACAGCGTCAACACTCTTCGGCGGGTTCATACCGTACCAGCGATAGCTACAGACACACAGGACGTCAGTGGCTCGTGCATTCGGGTCCGCCCGTCCTGCACAAGCAGAATACTGAATTGTATTACTAGAATTGAATCATCTACTTGAATTTATATATTAACTCACTCCGAGTACAGCACTATTATGGTTTCGAATGATTTTGCGACTCTTCAGATACTGTAGTGCAGCCATACTCAACCTTTTTTACCCCTGGTCCACATAGTTGCTTCTGCTTTACCCTGCGGGCCGCATAGTCGCCTCTGGTTTACCTTGCGGGCCGCAATAGTCTAGCCTAAATTGTATGTTTAATTATAACTACCCAAGTATATTAAATTACAATAAAACGCATATTTGAAATCTATATCTATACTTATAATAAAACTGTAACAGGTCCAATTCTGTACATTGAAGATATTTTGAAAATTATATTTGGAGGGCATTCTATAACCGATACTGAGGCCGAGAATTTTTTTTTTAAATGTTTGTCTGTCTGTCTGTCTGTCTGTCTGTCTGTCTGTCTGTCTGTCTGTCTGTCTGTATCACGGCTGCGCATCACGCCGACACTACTGAATGGATTCAAATGAAACTTGGCATGATTTGAGATCTTACTACGAGGTAGGACATAGGATACTTTTTATCCCGTAATCTAGCACGGTTCTTTTGGGAGAGGGGATTAAAGTCAAAATGGGTACTTGGTTATACGCTTGGTTCGATTTTATAAATTTTCAAGGTTTTGTAATCGATCGGGTTAAGCAACGTTAGGTAAGGTCATTAAATAGATGGGTGACCGTTTAACGCTATTTGAACTAAACGGGTCCGTGCTTCGGAGGGCAAGTAAAAAGTGGGTCCCAGTTTTAACCGACTATAAAATTATTCGTATTAGTATTCGATGCGAATGTCTGTTATTAAAAGTTTAGTTAACGTAAAAAAAGCGCAGGCGGAGCCGCGTGGGTCAGCTAGTTTGAAATATAGTAATTATTTAAAAATTAAGGGATTTTCCACTAATATAAGTACATTTCGTTACTTAATTCTGTGTGCGCGCTATTTTATGAGAGTAAGCAAGTGAAATGAACATTTATTCATTCGAATCTTATTCGAACGACATTTTTTGCATTACTTTTGTATACTTATCAATAAAATACTACTGTTAATCTAAAAATACTGTACTAGACTTCGGGCCGCATAGAAAAGTCTAACGGGCCGCATGCGGCCCGCGGGTCGCAGGTCGAGTATGGGTGCTGTAGTTCATCTGCCATGTTTGCGCTGGCTCACACAGATGGTTTCCATGCTGTCGTGCGCAAACGTATAGCATCACTGATGCGTACAGTGCGTGGGAGCAGCAACACCATGCTGAAGGTTATTAATAGTAACCTAGATTGTCGAATTATGAAGCGCTGGGACCATCCTCACGTGCATGTATTCGGTGTGTCAAACGGTGTACTTAAACTATAACTATGGTATTGACACTAAAATTCTAACAAGGCAATTCTATATTTAACCCCTTATGCAGTCCTCGTAGTCTGAAAAACGTATTTTTAACTTGACATCTTTACACATCGTTCCGATTTCGCTGTGGCGCGGCGATTTGCCAAAAAGGCTGGCTATATTCGCTATTGTGTCGACTACGCGTGATTAGTTCATCCGGCCATATGTAATTAATCTCAACGTGAACGTCAACCGGAAGCTCAGCAGTTTGTCAGTCCATGACTAAAGTGACAATTAGCTGTTTGGCACTTAGGTCAAGATTCTTTATCTAACTACTATCTATAGAGAAAACCATGGAAAACAGTATAAGAAAATATAGAATTTAATAGTGTAAAAGAAGTACCTACTCACTGAACAAAATCTATTTGTATAAATAAGCCAACTTTTTTTTATCTTAATTGCCTATACGATTTAATTAAAGTTCTTATTAGGTCTACAAATGAACATTTCTTAGCTTTATATTTTTTTTCTAGATTCTGTAGCTATTAAAATGATTGCGTTAGAAAAGATTAGAGCAGAAATTGTTCCTTTTAACAATCAAAGTGGTCAGCATTTTCAGAAACGAAAAAAGACAGTGACAAATGAAATATTTTTTGTATGCCTAATAAGCTAGATTGGGGATAATAATGTCAGACGTTGGGTAATTTCTGCTTGACGATTAACAATCCCTGTCATGTTCTTTATGATAACAAACTATTCCTGTCCTTGGCTATCTTTATAATAAATGAAGAAGCGAATCTTAGTCCGGATTGAAGGCACACTCACCACATAAGGGTGTGTTCATGTTGTGAGTCTCGTCATCCAATGATAGATGGTGAAATCAAGTCCTGTATTTCCTGCACACACTCTCCAATATGCTTCCTGTAAAATATACTGAGGCTGGGCTACTCTGCGCCTGTGCTGGCCTTGGGTCTTGGTGTAAATTAGCCCCTACTAACCCTGCGTCACCAAACAGCCACTTCATCAAGTCCAAAGCTGCAAGATCACATTTCGCAGCACTTACCCATATGTGACTACAGTAGTCCACACACAACCGGACTGTTAAATAACGTAGGGCAAGGTGAGTCCATATAAAGGGTGACCGTTTAGTGGCTTTTGATCGGAGCGTCTTCGTGCTCCGAAGCGCACGTAAAAAGTTGACCCAACTTTTGTCATCTAGACAGTAGTCGTTATTTTATTTATTTATTTTATTTATTTGGTTTACCAACATTTGTTTACACGCATGCAAATGTACATTACAAGATGAATGGTATAGGTTCTACGTGCAACAAATACTTACTGGCAAACACCACATGCATAAACATTAAGTGCCATAAAGAAGACAAGCTATATATTAAACCAACGGTGACCGTTAGCTGATAAAAGCTTGTAAATAATACAAAAAAAAAACTAAACAAAAACAAGTTATGTCAAGTTAGAGGCTTAAAGTCAGCTTGACACCAATTTGGCCACAGAACCCTGACGTGTGTAACCTACGGCTAAGAAGTGTAACTTGGATATACAGGGCTTGGCGGCAGAATATCTGACACTGCGGTGGTACCTCACCGCAGCGCAGTGCCAGATATTCTGGCGTCAAGTAACAGACATTGTTGTGTTCCAGTGTGAAGGGCACCCTAGCTTTTTTACTGTCGACAAGCAAACCTTGAAAAGGTACCCAGTCTCTGTAGGCCGGAGGCCGGCCGTTATTTTTTTTGACATTTTTGATTATCTGCCAAAAACCACGTGACATTAACTAAAATAAAAATCTGTTTTGAGATGTGCAAATGAACTCCTTTCATATGATCCCCACTCAATTAGCTGTGTCACTTTGAAATTTTGATGACCTATTTTGACCCTCAATGAGAAAAAAGTTTTTTTTTTTAATTTGCGATGAGGTTGGGTAGGTATGAATAGGCATGATGACTGCAACAAAATACCAATAAATCTGTGGTTTTAAATATTAGAACAGATTGCACTGATTACAAACATGCATCTCATTTTCATAATAATAGAGACATTTTCGTGATATTTAAGCAAATAAATTACTCAAATACAGCTAATCGCCATTTTGTAATAAACGCTGATCAGAGTGAATGACGTCAATCCTGTGTAAATAAACAACTGTCAAACTGTCATCTCAACATTTTCTTTCATACAATGATACACTTTTATACCTAGACAGATGTTTATTTACACCGCCGTAGTGACGTCACAAAATGGCGCCATGCACCGGCCATCGTTTTGGAACGAAATTCAAACTCTATTTTAAAAATTGAAATTATTGCTATTAATTGTAAATTTAATACAAAAATATGATTATTTTCGGCAATAGTAGACCCGTAAGTACATTATAGAGTATTTTATCAAAATTAGTCATCATGCCTATTATTCCAAGTTTCAAATCGATAGCGTCAGTGGTTCCTGAAATATATAGGTGTGACAGACTGATACACAGACAAAGTCTCACGTGGTCCCTTGTTTATCTTTTAGGTATGGAACCCTAAACACACATAAAAGATGATGGTAATGTTTTGTTACCGGTAGTGATGATGATTTTGCATACTTTGCAGCAATTATAACGTAATTTTCTGTTTGGTTACGCAAAGGGACGAATATCGCAACGTGGCATAATGGAAATGGATTAGTGTTAGCACCCCAGCCGGTGTGCCTATATAAATGAGGTGCAAGCTGAGACAAGAATATTCATACAGCGGTCACGGGACAGTCAACGGTCTACCCTCATCAGGATATCAATATGGTTTAAAGATACAAACTTGTAAGTGATTTATTATTATTCTCTTTACTGCGTATTGTGAATGATGATGTTTTATTGTGTGTTCTATATAAAATTATGCTAAAGATTTAAATAATCGTCATGCCTCTTACATTAGGAAAATCGAGGATTGTGCTCAGTGGCCGTCAAAAATAGCAGAAACAAGAGAAAATAAGAAATATTTCACTAGGCAAATACGAATAGCCAAATAATACCTGTTAAAAGCGTATACCTATTAAGTTTCACTACTAATGGACCCGTCGTCACGATTAACCTTTCTCGGTTAGTTGGCGTTAATTTCATACATAGCCTACACATTCCAATAAAGCCAAGTCTTATTCTTCCACTAATGAGGCCCATGCCATTCCAACTATCTATTACACCACTTTATGTGGGAATAAAACCCTAATAAATACCGTAGCGGTTTCTATTCTATCGTCCGCTACCCATGCCCGCGTAGGTATTTAGATGGGGCAAGTACGAGTTCCACTGCGGATGCAACAATGTACTTATATGATTGATTAACACAAAAAATTAACAAAAATTAAAAATACAGATATATACAACAGCTCAGTGGGCTAGCGCCTGCCTTGGAAACAAGGAGCGCAGGTTTGAAGTTCGGCTCGCACCGCTGATTTCTTTCACTAATCATGTGCGATTCGTCTCTGCGATTAATAATATTTTTATATATGTACGTAAGTATTATATACATTATATGTTGTTATATACTAATTACGTAGGCTGCTGCCGGAGGACTTAAAAAAAACCAAAATTCTAATACTAATTTATTAGAGATAAAAATTACAGTTAAAATTCTATAACTAAAATTAACGTCTAATCCTGCCCGATGCAAGTAACAGAATGTGTTTCTAATATTAAGTTACGCGTTGCATGGAAATATGCAACTGCGCAATCGGTGGTGTCGAATGCATCGACACGGCGGCGTCAACGAGGCGGCGGCGCGGGGCTGCTGACTCGGCGGCACGTGTAAGCTGGCGCGTGTAACCTCCATAATAGGGTCGCTGCAGACTTGCACTTTTCATACTGGGTCGCAGTATAACACCTCCAACCTCAGATCAGCAATTATTTTCCGATTTTGAGAGAAAAAATTGCTGCTTTTGATGGCTTCTCATAAGTATGATCTTTAGGGTTCTCTGTATCTTCTGGGTCTTCCTGGGTTGTTTCATCTACTTTACATCTTCGTACTCTGCAGCGATAAATCAGTGTAACTGTTGCCAGCATAACCATGCTACATAAAACTAAGTAGAATGGTATGGTTGTATGATAGTAAAACGATTCAGGGGCGGTTTTCAGTTGTACCGGAGCTTGATGTATGGTCATCTCCTGGATCTTATGTAGGGCCTCCAGATTGATTGTACTGAGGTGCAGCTGTGTAGGCTCGGCGGGTTTCATGTCAGCTGGGTAGTCGATTTTCATGATTTTCAGTGGATGACCTCGTATAACATCGTCGGTGTTTGCTATAGCGAATTCCGGAGAATGTACGGAGCAGTGATGTGGCAGTGTTAACAGGAAACTTCCGTTTAGTATATTGTAGTCTTCGGTACTGCACTTGAGCTGGACCTTTGTAGCGCGGGGAAACGTTATCACGTAGCTGCGATCATCTAAACGTTCAATTGCTTCGTTTGTTAAGTTTACAGTGGACAGATTACACGTTCCGTTGATAGTTTGTTTCAGAATGACGTCTTGTATGCAGTCTGGTTTGCTGTGAAGCTGTTGTTGGAATCTCGCTTCGCAGAGAAATTGGTGTTCATACTTCGGGCATTCAGCCTCTATGTACACGAATTCTTGTCTATTAGTCGCTATAAAAGGATAAGGAGGGATAAGGATTTGCCTAAACTTATTTGGGGCTAAGGATAACTTATACAGAGTATAAGTGCTTTCAGAAACTATGGGGAATTTAAAAACTATAACTATTTTTCTTTTAATAAAATATGAGCCCGATCTTATAACGTTATAATAATCCCTTAACTCTAAATCAACTACTCTATCGTTACCATAAATTGATCTTAATTTTCCTAACATTACTCTAAGTACTTTGAGACTAATCATCGATCGATGAGTCGTAGTAGTACGTGTAAAAGCTAACATATTTTCTATATCTATAAGTTCCTCTAATAAATCATTGGTATTTTCTGTAATAATAGCCAAAATTTGTGCAAATTTGCCAAATTTAATAAGACCACTTTCTTTATATATTTCCTCATCCAATAATATGTGCATTGTATCATTAATTTCCTTTTGATTGTGAATAATTTTATTTAATATATTACTCTGTTCCGATATCCATTCCTTATTTAAGCTAACATGATGATTTAATTCTAAGGCAATCTGGTCTTGGTTATTCTGTAAGACCTTTATGGCATCGTTATATCTAATAGCGTCCTGATAATCTAAGTTTCCAGTAACACTTTTAATTATAGATCCTAAACCATCTAACAGACCTCTTTTTGCTCGACTCGGTTCCAAGCTATGAAGATGATCTAGAATGTTATCTGTCTTATTAGTTAAATAATTTATCTGTAATTCATATAGTATATAAGTTGCGTTAGTAAGTCTATTTTCAAAGTCATGGAGTTGACTTCTTAATTCGGACACTTCAGTTTCGATTCTGTCTAAGTCAATGAACTGTAGGAATGTATGATAATGCGTAGTTAGTCTAGTCGGTCCTAGTTGGAAAGGTAGAAGTCCTGGTCCTTCTCCTTAGTAGTCAAGTCGGATCTCTTGAGCTTGCATCAGGTGAAGGGTCAACGCCAGTCGTATCCTGTAACAATTTAACGTTCTTGGGTGGTCGTTTCAGGCGTGATTTTGCTACAGGGCCGCGCTTCTTAGCAGTGTATATATGAATGGGGAGATCGCCCAGTACTTTGTCCTGGGTATACCGTGGAGCTACTTTACGCCTACTAGCGAAAGGGTTTTTAATAAAGACCTGTTGTTGGGGTTGATAATCGATTTCAGGTTCCCTTGACTTGTTTCGATTATCTATTAATGCGGTTCGGTTGGCAAGTGAACTCTCGTTGATAATGTCATATACTAATTTCATCTGTTCTCGATGAGTCTACATGTATTGTTGTAATAGATGGTGTGTAAGGTCAATTTCTATTGGGTCCCTCGGGTCAAAGTGTCCTCTTATTAAGTCATGTGGTCTACATCGGGTAAAACTATGGATAGAGCTGTTATAAGCAAGTATCGCATATGGCATTAGATTAACTATCGGCTCATCCTTGCGCTGCAACTTCAGAAGTCGCAAGTGTTCCAACAATGTCGAATGGAAACGTTCTATGTTACCATTGTCATTGGGTGAATTAGGTAATGTTCGGTGATGAATGATTTTATGGAGGTTGATAAATTCTGCAAAGAGTTGGTTGGTGAACTCAGTCCCATTGTCTGTTACTATGGTCAGGGGAAGCCCGTGATGAGTGCAAAACGTTATGAGAGCCTGTAAAATACTAATAGCGGTGCCATCCTTTAAATGGTATGCTTGTCCGTATTTCGAGAAAACATCTATGAATGTGATGTACTTGTCTGACTGTACTGTGAACAAATCCGCGTGGATGATCTCTAATGGTTTAGTTGCCGGTGGTACAATGTTAAATTGCTGTTTAATTGGATTCCTATCATATTTGCCTTGTCCGCATATACTACATTCATTTATATATCTCGTGAGATGATCTTTCATTTTAGGCCAATAGTATTTTCTTGATAATGCCTAATAACATTCGTTAATGCCTCGGTGATTTGTCTTGCCGTCGTGATAATTTCTAATAATATCCTGTTGCTTTAAATAGTCTTTAACGTTTTCTAATTCTACTTTAGCCAAAACTAAGTTCATAGATGAACTTCTAAATTTTTCCTGAATAACTGGTATGATTTGGTACATAGCTAGTGGGGGAGTAATCAATAAAGCGGTCTTTACTTTCGGATTCACAAATTCTTTAATCGCATTGGTCACGTCATTATCTAAGTTATTCTCAGTAATTTGTATAGTCACCTTAGTAAGAGTCTCGAATGGTTTCGTCACTACAGGTCGTCGTGTAATGTCATCTACAATCGTTAAGCAAATTTGTTTATGAAACTTATTGAGGGGCTCGTCTGTAATTGGGACTTCTAAGATAGGTTGTTCCTGACTAGTGTGAGCTGTGCTAGTAGCAGATTCATCTATAGTAGGTGGTTTTTCCGACAAATTTACAACGACTGAGCTTATCTCTTCGTTGTGGATTTCAACTCTAGATAAGGCGTCGGCATTTGTATTGTTCTTTCCCTTTTTATATACGACTGTAAAGTCATATTCACTTAATTTTAGCTTCCATCTGGTCAGTCGGGAGTTGGGCTCTTTTAGGCTCATAACCCACTGAAGTGGTTTATGATCGGTCATGATTTTAAATTTACGTCCAAAAAGGTAAGGCCGAAAATACTTGGTTGCCCACACAATTGCAAGCAATTCCTTTTCTATCGTGCTATAGTTAATTTCGCTTTCATTAAGAGTACGGGAAGCGTACGATATAGGTTTGTCAGAACCTATTGGTCCTTGGGATAGAATAGCTCCTATTGCGAAGTTAGATGCGTCTGTGGTCAATATAAATTCTTTAGTAAAGTCGGGATACTGAAGTATTGGATCGTTAGTTAATAATTTCTTACATTTCTCAAAACAACTTATGTATTCGCTATTTAAATTAACTTTATTTCCTTTTTTCAAACATTGAGTTAAAGGCTTTGTGATTTTGGCAAAGTCGGGTATAAATTTCCTATAATATCCTAACAATCCTAAAAACTGTTTAATTTCCTTTGGAGTCTTTGGTATTGGATACTTCTCTATAGATGCTATCTTATCAGGGTTTGGTCTAACTCCGTCCCCACTTATAATATGTCCTAGAAATGCGGTCTCTAACTTAAGAAATTCCGATTTATCCATTTGGATTTTAAAATTGGACTCTCTAAGTCTTTGAAAGACTTTCTCTAGATTGATCATATGCTCCTGAAGACTAGTGCTGTACACTACGATATCATCTAAATAAACGAGACATATCTCGTTTTGTAGGCCTTTTAGCAGATTATCCATCACCCGCTGAAAGGTAGATGGTGCGTTTTTTAAACCCATGGGCATTCTAAGGAATTCAAAATGCCCGTGTTCTACACTGAACGCTGTTTTGTGAATATCCTTGGGATCCATCTCAACTTGCCAAAATCCACTGGCCAAGTCAAGGGTCGTGAAGTATTGACACTTACCTAACTTATCCAATACGTCAGTAATATTGGGGATAGGGTATTTGTCATCTATGGTCTTTTCGTTTAACTTCCGAAAGTCAATTACAAGACGCCACTTTTGTTTACCGGAGGCGTCAAGCTTTTTTGGCACTACCCAAATAGGTGAGCTCCAAGCTGATTCCGAGGGTCTAATTATTCCTTGCGTGAGCATTTTCTCTATTTGGTCTTTAACTTCTTGACGATGGATAAAGGGGTACCGGTAGCTTTTCGTATAGATCGGATTTTCATCGGTGGTGTTAATATGGTGTTTTATTTTATTTGTGAAGGTCAAAGGTTCGCTGTCAATGTAAAAGACATCCGTGTACTTTAAGCATAATGCAATTAAATTCGCGGCTTCCTCTTCATTTAAATGATCGATTCTTAAACGAGATAAGTCATCTTGAACGTGGGACGACTGTTGTTCAGTGCGCGTGCACTCAACATTAAATACTTCGGCATTTACAGAGTGATCTAACGAAAGTATTATGTCGTTCTCCGTCGGGTTGGTAACTTCTAACATACCGCGACTATTAATAACAGTTGTAATGCATTCTGATATTATGCAATTACAAGTTACTTGTTCTGGAATGTATACGTCACCGTCAGGGGCGTTAATGGGTACTCTAATAATTTTTGAACATTGAGCAGGTATTATATCTTCGTATAAGTTGACGTTTCGGGAGTTATACATGCTGATCGGATTAACCATAGATCGAGTAGTCAATGTTCCGTCTTTTAAGTCAATTTTTGCCTCCCATTTAGTAAGTAAGTCGAGTCCTAATAGTCCATCAAAATAGTCGTGAAACTTATAGACAAAAAATTTTAAGTCACTATCTTCAAATTCGGGGAAACCGGGTATTGTGATAGAATAGTCATTTCTGGTGGTTGCATGAACATTAGTAACTTCAAAGGGGTCGTACTCAAGTGGCATGTCAGAAAAGTATTTCTGAACTGCGTGTGGACTTATGAATGACTGGTTTGCACCTGTGTCAATCAAGAGTTTTAAAGGTGGATCTTTTATTTGAATGTAAGGTAACTGCCGCTGCGTATGTAGATTAATTTCTATTTTGGCTTTCTTAAGGTTATGTCCTTGTGAAAATTTCGGTTATCGTCTGTCGCCTTATCGTCACTAGTACTTTCTACAACTTCAACAAGATTGTGAGAATTATCAGAGTAGGAACAAGACGGCTCTCCGTGATAGTCATAATTAGAATAGTCATAAGTCTCTTCGTAAGGTGAGTATAAGTCGTCATAGTCGTAGTAATAGTCAGGATAGTAATTTAAGTCATAGCATTCGTTCATATTCATCTCTTGTCGTGTCTTAAAATAGTTACTTGGGGGTGGATTCCCGTGAATACGCCAATCGTGTCCGCGAACTCCGCCTGAAGGTGGTAAAGCCCTAGGAGTGAAATTTTGTACACCGCTCATGGGCCTAGGGTAAGATGAAGCTGGCTGATTCCGTGGGGGAAGTCGAAACACGTTGCTGTGGGGGTTATAGTTTGGTGGTCTAGCGCCTAGCATTTGCTGTGTACGAGTTGGCATGCGTACCTGTTGCTGTTGGTGCTGACTCTGCCCGGGGCTTACTCTAAAGCCCTGCTGTGGCTGAGGTGCGAACCTAAATGGCTGCGGTGCTGGCGGTGGTTGCCGCTGCATTGCCGGCAATGGCCAGAACGCTGCTGGTGCTAGGGGGTGAGGTTTTGGAATTTGTGCAGGAACTGATTGTGCGGTCTTAGATGTGCTAGCCATCTGCTTAGCTACAGAGTCGTTGCGTTGTTGTAGATATAAAATATTCAGTTCTTCCTGGACATATTCCAGAGCCTTTTCTATTGTGGGTGGTCTCATACATCTAATACGTGAACCTAGGGGTTCCTGTAATCCTCTTACGAACGATTGCATAGTGTGTTTCCTATACAACGTGCGCTTAGCCTCAATGGTGGTATCTACAGTCTCATGAAGGGTTACATAAGTCATAATTGTACTGAATAATGTCTGGCAATGGTCGTAAAATTCTTGGGGAGAACGGTCTCCTTGAGTGGCCAAAGAGAGGTCGTTATACAGGGCGATTTCGTCTCTTTGATCAGCAAAATTATTTATCAAGCTATTTCTTATTTCGAGCCAATTATCCGGGATGCCATTAGAATTTATTATGCTCGCCGCTGGGCCTGTTATCTTGTTAAGGATTCCATTTAAAAGACATAAGTTGGCGAGCTCACTTCCATGCTCTGTACTTATATAGGTGATGACAATTCTATCACAAATCGCAATAAAACGTGTCAATATATTTGGGTTCCCGTCAAAGTCGGGGACTGGGCGCAACGCCTTATATATAGTATCCGGGTCGTGCGCCATTTCAATTTCCTCTGGCATACTAGAACTACTTTCGGGTGAACTTATATTCTTATGTAAATCTAAATGATTTTGCCGGCGAGTCTGCCTCAATGCAGGCTCACTGGGTCCCGTGGATTCCGCACGGAAAATGTTTAAAACTAAATTAGGGCTTATCTACGCTAAGGGAGTGATGGGAAGCGACACAAGAAAGATTCTGTGCAACTCACAACTTCATATTCTGGTTCCTCTGCGTATCGAAGGCTGGATACTCTCCTCCTCGTGGCTGCAGCTCTCGTGGTTCAGGATACTCGATACGGTGCTAGAAAGTCACCCGGGCGACTCGCGAAGTCTTGATTTCGATTTTTTGAAAATGCGTCTCGCGAACCGGCCCGCGAATATCCTACCGACTGCGCCAATTACGTAGGCTGCTGCCGGAGGACTTAAAAAAAAACAAAATTCTAATACTAATTTATTAGAGATAAAAATTACAGTTAAAATTCTATAACTAAAATTAACGTCTAATCCTGCCCGATGCAAGTAACAGAATGTGTTTCTAATATTAAGTTACGCGTTGCATGGAAATATGCAACTGCGCAATCGGTGGTGTCGAATGCATCGACACGGCGGCGTCAACGAGGCGGCGGCGCGGGGCTGCTGACTCGGCGGCACGTGTAAGCTGGCGCGTGTAACCTCCATAATAGGGTCGCTGCAGACTTGCACTTTTCATACTGGGTCGCAGTATAACATACTCCACATTTATTAAAACTAAATATTTACAGTTTATTTACAAACATGTACACTTAAACTAGGTAAAAAACTTCCTCAAAGTCGCCGCACTGGGAGGGAAGGGTACCTAAAAGACTGGCGGCATTACCCCTTTGTATAGCCAAGTTTATACGTTGTTGTTATTATAATATTTATTGTTTTTATACCTTGTATTCATATGTTTTTATGACTGCACTACACTGTAGATCTATATTTGTATAGCTCCTTCTACAAAGGTAGTCTGGAAGAGATCGCGATTTCGGCGATAAGACCGCCTTTGCTCACATTAATATGTTACTGATTCATTTAAACTGTCCCTGTACTGTAAAATGTGTGCAATAAAGAATTCATCTATCTATCTAGAATCGTTATTCGAAAAACGAAACGGGGGACTTGTATTTTTATACCATTACTTGTTCGTAAAAAGATATACCCCCGATGAATATTAATCTTCGTTTTGTTCCTTTTCTCATTTTCCAAGGGCTGACTCCTTGCGGGATTCGGGTCAAGTGGCAAAGTCTGTTATTAATTGTGCCAGTGACTGTGTTTTCTTGTTTAGAATTTCAGAGCATCTAAATTTACTTTATCAATCTGATTTATTTCTTATTTATAAAGCGTTTTAATTACGAGAAAGTGGTACGTCCATACGTTTCTTGTATAAAATACATCCTAGAGTTTTTGCGGTTAAAATAGTGCCTTAAAAAAATCTTAAAAAAAAAAATTGAACCGACTTCAATATCACTGAAAAGTATGAAATAATTTAAATATTATTGAAGTTGGTGTTAGCTTACCGGCTGTGTATATTTGGCACCAACTTCAATAATATTTAAATTATTTTATACTTTTCAGTGATATTGAAGTCGGTTCAATTTTTTTTTAAGGATTTTATTTTAAACTTTTTAGTGATATTTTCATATAACGATTGAACCATCGAAAACCGTAAAATTATCTAGGTAGGTGATCATACACATTATCGTCTACATAATTCATGTTTCTTCAGAAAAAAATATCCTGTCGTAATGAAATTTGCATGGAATCATCATAGTAGTTTACTCTCTCGAATAAAAAAAGAATCATCGAAATCGGTTCATAATTGTCAGAGCAATGTAATGGAGAACATCAGTTTTATGGTTTTTACCAGATAAATTCCTCCACATCGTTCATGGTCCTCCAGGAAGTTCTTATCCGGTTGTAATAAAATTCATACAGATTCAATACAGTGGTTTCTTCTTTCGAATAAAAAAAGAATCATTGAAATTGGTAAATGTTTGCCAGAGTTATGACCATTTTTGTCCTTAAAAAGCGACATAAAGTCATGGGCCTCCGCCCACTAGCGTTTTCTAGCTGCAACGACTGGCAACTTTGCGACTGCATCGCGTTTTAGCAACTCATTAGCGACCATTGAGCTACTCCTTGCGCTCGGTCGCTGTATCGGAGTCGCGCGTTTTAGCAACCGCATCAATGCTGCACCGCGTTTTAGCGACTGCTGTCATCGATGCACAGTGGGCCAAAAATAAGGTTCACTAGCTTAATTTTTTTGAAAAATGAAATATATTTTATGTAGTTCAAATACACGGATTTGTTAAAATTACCATAACATCGAATTACTTAGTAATCACAAGTTTTATTTTTAACTTAACAACATTAAATGTTGTAACAACATTCCAAATGTATCAAAATATAATTTGTTTCCCCTTTTTTTTGTGTTTGAATTGTAAAGCTGAATCTTTTTGGTCACGTTACGGTTATGGTAACAAAACCGTCTGAGTTTCAACCTTAACCCTTTTACAAATATCACATGCTGCTATTGCGGTATTATAGATGTCGTTGTTATTATGTTGATATACATATAAGTATGTATAAACTAATACCCAGTAGGTACTTTATAAAAAAACAAGTTCGCTTTGCATCTAAGTCACCAGGATTTGACTAATCCTTCTGAATAATGGTAAAATCGCTTAAGAACTTTGAAATGCAAATACATAATCAAGAAGTTGAATGAAATATAAAAAAAAATGATATTATATACTTCACCCAAAACAATTTTCAGGTATTATTTAATTATATAATCTTTACGATAAACAAGCACAATAAGAACAATTTAGACCGGAAAAAAACTACAAATGCGTAGTTTTTTTTTATAAAAAGAGAACTTCATCTGCCTTTTAATTAAACCAATGTATTTAATAATAATATACGTTTATTTCAGACTCTTGATCCATACAAAAAAAAATACAAAGACACATTGACAAAAAAAAGGAAGAAACCAAACAGAATAAATAAATAATAACCAAACTAAACAAAAAAAACAGACATTCCAGTAAAAAAAAGAATTTTAAGCAGCTATTTCACGCCAACGTCTACACATGTTCGTTATAGACCAACGGTCCGCGATTTCTTTAATAATACCGTTTCTACACTGACCAACCCTGGCCATATATGAAGCAATTCAGCTTCTCTGAATGGCATTGAACGTATGGGGTTTGCCCGCTATGGGGTTTACCCCTATGAAATATAAATACAGCATATCAGATTCATGGTCATATTCATTTATTTGTATACACAGTAATCAATTACGCCAGAATAACAATAATTCCCATCCAATCTCCGTGTTCCTCTCCTGACGTTGACGTCCCGCGAACGAAGGAATGAATGAATGTATGAATGAATGGATGGACTGCGCGCGCATAATGAATGAAGAAGAATGAAGTGATACATGCGTGCGCAAGACGAATGAGTTTGGTGTATGGTACAAGTTATGGGTATGGTGCAAGTGAAAAGCACGACGCCACATAGTCCCCCTGGCCAGACCGTAACTACGGTCGATAAAAATCTGGAAACCGAACACGACGTCCACTTCTCGTCTTCTTCTCATCGCTGGTGGTACCAGTAGTAGTAGGCGTTGATACTGTTTTTGTTACTGGTTCCGAACTCGTAGTTTCCTTCATCATATAAGCTGGCTTCAGCCTGTCAATGGAGACGTTATTTGGCTTTCCTCGAATATCCAGAGTGAAGAACTTAGGATGCCTTTCCACTACTTTGAATGGTCCAGCGTAAGGTGGTTCTAGTGAGCTCCGGACGCGATCTTGCCGAAGAAACACATGTGAGCAAGTATTCAGATCTCGAGGAATATAAAATGGCGAAGTAGTATGCCACGAAGTAGGTCTCGGGGTCAGCTTAGTCATGTTCTGGCGCAGCCGAGTAGCGTACAGTGTAATGTCAGCTGCAGTAAAGTCATCTTTCGGACACAAAAACTGACCAGGTAAACTAAGAGCTTCTCCATACACAAGTTCGGCAGGCGTAGTCTGGATATCTTCCTTCCAGGAGTTCCGCATGCCAAGAAGTACCAAAGGGAGAGCTTCAGTCCATTCTAATGAGTCGTGGCACATGATGGCTGCCTTGAGTTGACGGTGTAGACGTTCTACGATGCCATTCGCAGCAGGGTGATAGGCTGTAGTGCGGAAGTGTCGCGCACCAACCAAAGATGTGAGAGCTTGGAAGAGATGGCTCTCAAACTGGCGACCACGATCTGTAGTCACCCGAGCAGGACAACCAAACCTGGCTATCCAACCAGATACTAGAGCTGCTGCACACGTCTCGGCCGTTATGTCTTTTAGTGGGAACGCCTCAGGCCAACGAGTAAATCGATCGATGACGGTGAGGCAATACCTGTAATCAGAAGAAGGGGTTAACGGCCCTACGATGTCGATGTGAATATGAGAAAATCTGAAGGATGGGGTCATGAAAGTGGAAAGTGGAGCTTTAGTATGACGAGAGATTTTTGAAGTCTGGCATTTTAGACACTGCCTAACCCACTCTCTACAGTCTTTGCGAATCCCTGGCCAAACGAAGAGTTGCGTGACCAGTCGCACTGTAGCTGAAGCTCCAGGGTGATGTAGGTTGTGCAGAGAATCGAAGACTTGCCTTCTCAATTGCGGCGTGATATACGGACGAGGCGTCTGCACGGAAACATCACAATATACAGGTAAGTTACAATTTACCGTAGTCATCTTCTTTAGCTTCAATGCGGAACCGTGGCGAAGTAACTCTTGCAGTTCTGGATCGTTATCCTGAAGTTTTGCAAGTTCGTTATAATCGATAGCAACTGATATTTCCTCCACCCGTGATAACGCGTCAGCTACAACGTTCTCTCTACCAGGTAGGTACCTTAAGTCTGTCGTAAATTGTCCAATGAAGTCAAGGTATCTAAATTGACGCGGCGTACAGTTTTCACGACTTGATTTGAAAGCAAAGGTGAGTGGTTTATGATCTGTAAACACGGCGAATGTTCTAGCTTCGACCATGTGACGGAAATACCTTATAGCTTCGTATACAGCCAATAACTCTCGATCATAGGGGCTATATTTTCTTTGTGCACTAGATAATTTGTGTGAGTAAAAAGCTAAAGGTTGCCAAATATTGTCTTTGAACTGTTGGAGTACAGCACCTAAGGCTGTGTTCGATGCGTCAGTGACAATTGCTAATTCAGCCGTTGCATCTGGATGGGCAAGAAGAGTAGCCTTTGCAAGTGACGATCTACAATCTTCGAAAGCTTGCATTAGCTGAGGAGTCATATCGACTGGATGTGATCCTTTAACTTTTGGACCCGAAAGAACAGCATGCAAAGGGGCTTGTAATTCTGCAGCCTTGGGAACGAAACGACGATAAAAATTTACCATTCCTAAGAAACGTCTTAGCTCTTTAACAGTCCTAGGGATTGGATATTCCTGGATAGCTTGGATCTTCGACTCCAGAGGCTTCGTTCCTTCTGCTGACACACAGTAACCAAGAAAAACGACTTCAGACTGACCAATGTTGCATTTTGAGGTGTTAATTACAACGCCGTACTCTCTCAACCGTTCGAACAACTGGTGTAGGTGACATTTATGCTCCTCTGGGGTCGCTGAAAACACTAGAATATCATCGATATATCCATAGCAGAAATCAAGGCCAAGTAAGACTTCATCCATGAACCTTTGGAATGTCTGAGCAGCATTCCGCAAACCAAAGGTCATGTACGGCAATTCAAAGAGTCCAAACGGTGTTATGATGGCTGTTTTCGATATATCCTCTGAATTGACAGCAATTTGGTTGTAAGCTTTGACTAAATCGATCGTTGAGAAGACTGAACATCCTGACAGCTGGTAAGAAAAGTCATGAATGTGACGGATAGGATACCTGTCGGGTATCGTTCTTGCATTCAGTGCTCTGTAATCTCCACAAGGTCTCCATCCATCGTCCTTTTTCCTAACCAGATGCAATGCAGAAGACCATGCACTTTCTGAGCGCCTGGCTACACCACTAACTAGCATGTCCTCAAACTCCTTTTTTGCAATTTGCATACGAGCTGGATCGAGGCGTCGAGGTTTACAGTAAACTGGAGGACCTGGTGTTGTACGGATATGGTGTAGTGTACTGTGCTTGCTAGGTGAATGTCTACCTGGAGGACGGGTAATTTCAGGATACTGTCGAAGTATTTGATGGTACTCAGTCTCTCCTACCACTGCCTTTACAGACGCGATGTCTTCAGCGGATTGACAATACATCGCTGACACTGTGAGTGACGTATGGTTATCGATCAGTCGTTGGTTTCTGCAGTCTACCAGCAAGTTATAAAAACTAAGGAAATCAACTCCTATTATAGGTCGAGATACGTCCGCAATGGTAAAATTCCAAACAAAGTTTCTTCGGAGACCTAAGTTGAGTTGCAGCTGAATTGGTCCGTACGTATGAATCACAGTGTTATTAGCAGCTGTTAGATCATATTTTGACTGAAAGCAGGGCGTCATAACTGCTGATCGGGGGAAAACACACAAGTCAGAGCCAGTGTCCACAAGGAACTGCATTTTCCAAGTCCGATCCGTTATAAATAGACGGCCTGTTGAAGAAGGGCAGTCGTTGGCCGCTACATGCGACCGCCCCTGTTGTTTTCCGAGTCAAAGGTACAGGGCTGCTTACACTTGTTCGCTTTACTACCGTAGGTGTAATGGTAGAAGCAGTGCGGATGGTTCGGTGGTGGCTGTTTAGGTCTAGACCTGTAGTAGCTTCTTTTGTTCTGACGAGAGCGTGAGCGTGAGCGCGAGCGTGACCGTTGTCCATTGCTATTATTCAACCGCGAAGTAAGTAAGGCTACTTGCCTGGTGAGGTCACTTAACTGCTTACTCATGTCAAGCGAAGCGTCGTTAGTGAAGGCAGATGCAGTAGCCACTTGAGGACATGATGGAGCTAACTCGTACACCCTGTCGGCAATTTCAGCAAGCTTTTCTACCTCTAAATCAGCAATCTGTGAAGCAATAACAGTTTGAATGTTCTGAGGTAAACGATTTGTCCAAATGGTTTTAATGAAGTCCGAAGCACCCGATGGACCGGCTAGATTTTGTAAGTGACGCAAGAATTGCGATGGTCTTCGATCGCCAAGCTCCTCCTGTGTTAAAAGTTGTTTAATCTGCCTCTCCTGTGATGCGGATAATCGACGTATAAGTTCTGTCTTCAATTTTTAGTATTCATTACTGTCCGGTGGTTTTGTAATTATATCTTTCACATGCAACGCATACTTAGTATCGAGCTGCGTAGTTACGTAGTAAAATTTGCTATTGTCGCTAGTTATTCTAGACAGTATAAATTGGCCTTCTAACTGTGCAAACCATAATGCAGGCTCGTCGGGACAGAATGTCGGGCAACGTATAGGCATGCCGACTCTATGCACCTCCCGAGAAACACAGGGCTTATCATCTTTGCCTTCTGCATCACTAAATTCATCGTCCATCATAATTTGTAAATTTGTAAAAAACGCTCACCGCTTATAACTTGGACCAAACGTTATCCAAGTCTCGAACTCTCTAAAACAAAATTTTTTCACGGTTGTCTTTTCTTTTTTTGTCGGATGTCACCACTATATGGGAGTTTGCCCGCTATGGGGTTTACCCCTATGAAATATAAATACAGCATATCAGATTCATGGTCATATTCATTTATTTGTATACACAGTAATCAATTACGCCAGAATAACAATAATTCCCATCCAATCTCCGTGTTCCTCTCCTGACGTTGACGTCCCGCGAACGAAGGAATGAATGAATGTATGAATGAATGGATGGACTGCGCGCGCATAATGAATGAAGAAGAATGAAGTGATACATGCGTGCGCAAGACGAATGAGTTTGGTGTATGGTACAAGTTATGGGTATGGTGCAAGTGAAAAGCACGACGCCACAAACGTGTTCAGACGCGCCTCCGTAAACTTGCTAGAGGCACTACAGTACCTATTTAAAACCCATGAGGTGTCTGAAAATGTTATTATATTGTACACGAATACCATCCAATGACCTCCTTTTATAATTTGTCCAGAGTTGGCAAGTGTAGAAGTTTTTACAGTATGATTCAAATAAATGCACTTAAGTTTGAACATTAGCTTTAAAAAAATTGATCTTCTCTCACTTTCTTGGTAATAGATATGTATTAGTCTATCATAATATATTATAATATGTAGTTTATTTTTTATTTTATTATTTTTTTTTAAATATTTTTTTTTTTTTAATTCACTTAATTTATTTATATAACTGCACCTGCCCATAAGAATGCTCTGTCCTGTACCCCAAGGTTGACTGGAAGAGATCGCTTTAGCGATAAGTCCGCCTTGTTGTTCACTGTTTTTAATTGTTTTAATTGTTTTAATTTCAAATGTATATTTCTTTTGTGTGCAATAAAGAGTATTTGTATTGTATTGTATTGTATATTATGTACTAGCTTTATCCTGCAGCATCGCTTGCACATATTTAGTTAATATCCTGGGACAATTCACACACGGTCAAACTAGGCAGAGCCTGTACTATGGAACCAGACAACTGATACTAATACATATATACTTTTTTTTTGTAAGTACATACTTATATAGATAATCACCCAGACACTTGGTGGGAATCGAACCCACGACCTGTTGGGTAGGAGAC
Source organism: Furcula furcula (assembly GCA_911728495.1). Taxonomy (NCBI): domain Eukaryota; kingdom Metazoa; phylum Arthropoda; class Insecta; order Lepidoptera; family Notodontidae; genus Furcula; species Furcula furcula. Next base: position 20,779,519 of record OU452253.1, read on the forward strand.
AGGGTTACTAACCACTAGACCAACGGGCCCGTCATCAGTTAGTACTTAGGTATAGATTGTTTATAGGTTTTAAACAATCAGTAACAACGCATATTGTATAATAATTTCATGCATGAAAACTTCGTCCTTTACACGTCGTCATTTCATTTTCATCTTATTTTCAATCGGCCTGTATTGTCCAAACCTTCAGTTTCTAAAGCAAGCGGTTTCCCTGCGCTTCCGAAGCAACAAAGTAAGTTACATAAATGAAAAACGGCCAGTTCATGAAACCTTGATTGAACTGCGGGATAAAATTTTCTCCATTTTCATAACCCCTAGGGCATCTTTAAAATCACTTAAAGCTTGCGAAATATTTATTTATTTATTTTATTTAAAAAGTCTTTTCAGTACCTACGTATTGTGGTAATCGAACGCAATGATCTTATATCGTTATGATTATGAATACGGTTGTTTGTATTTAAAAAAACCACAAGAAATACATTATGTAAAATCTTATGAAAGAGAAGCTTGTTTTAACGCCCACTGTGCGCTGTAACGTGTGAATCCAATACACTGTAACTACGAAAAACTGATTTTGAGAAAATGAGCAAAATAGATTTTTTTAGTTTTTTCAAGATTACTCCAAAATTTTCGTTAGAAAGTTTTTAGTGTTTGCTGCCAATTTAAAAATAATTTTATAAGTTATCCAGCCTATTAAGTTTTATATATATTTAGAGTATACATAATGAATTATCGTCGATAACTTGTGTTGCTCTAATAGTTGTCAGAAGCTAAGGAAGATATTGTTAAGGCAATACACAGTATCATATAGTTACAGTGTATTGACTTGGGAAAACAGGGCCTAAAAGTGTATTGGTAGGTATAAGTTTGAGAACCATAATACTGCACAGACGTGGCAGTTCTTGATATATTTTGGTATTTTCTATTGAGAATGCTCCATATTTAGATCTTGATTTCAATTAATGCACATTTTTAGAAGTCACTTGTTACTCTTGATAATGTTAAGTTGTCCACTTTAAATTGTCTCTCTTAGCTATCTTTGCCTTTATCTTCTCCTTTCTCTTTGAGTTCGGTTACTGAGGGGGTTGGGAATTATATCATCATGGTCTTCAGTTAAAATTGTTGTTACCTAACATTGAAGTAACCTTGACCAATCCTTGTCCAATAATCACTCGTTTCTTAAACTTTTCAATTGAATCCTGTTCTTTCCCGTCTTGGGAAGAACGCTTGTCATTGTCATTCCTTTTCCCAAACAGCCAAATTTTTCTGTTACAAATTTTAGTCCTATATCTACACTCCTTGTTCTGTTCTGGAAGTCCTGGAAGGTATTTATTGTTTACAAACAAATGACAGACTATTTTACACCTAATTGTCTTTTAGTCCTTAGTTTTAGTAAAAATAAGTGATGTTTGACGCTTGGTTATAGAAAGCAAACAACTGATTATTCTGGTATTATTGGATCTTGGTAGTGACTTCAATTCTGTTTATTTTGACATACTTCTAGGCATTCTTTCCTCTCTCTATGTCGCTTATTCAGCTATCAATTGCTTTGATCATATTGACGGGCCCGTTGGTCTAGTGGTTAGTGACCCTGTCCGCTAACCGATGGGTCGTGGGTTCGATTCCCACCAAGTGTCTGGGTGTTATTTATCTATTTAAGTATGTATTTACAAAAAAAAATGTATATAAGTATTTGTATCAGTTGTCTGGTTTCCATAGTACAGGCTCTGCCTAGTTTGGGATCAGATGACCGTGTGTGGATTGTCCCGAGATATTATTATTATTATTATTATTCATATCATCGTGGGCGCTCCCAGTCTGTCCGCTTTGAGGAGACATCATCTGTGTGGTGTGAGCTTGAGGCGGGTGTTCCACTGGGTGGCGTAATCTCTCCTCTTTTCAGTTTTCATGAATGTTATCGCGAGGGTTTTCTAACTATCATCTCTATGCATGATCATCCTTAGCTTTATCGTCATGCCAATATTGATAAGCTTCGGTAAGCGATATATACGCTTAATAAAGATTTAGATAGCATAAGTCAGTGGGCAAAATCAATTGGCTTGTTAGTGAACTCTACTAATTCTCAGGCTATCATATTTGGTGGCGGATACGTGATGAATCTGGTTGACATTAACTCACTCTCCAGTTTAGTTTTCGATTCCGTACCAATTGCATACTCAAATAAAGTTAAAATTCTTAGAGTTCTGTTTGATTATAATATTTCTTGGGAATCTCATGTTGGAGATAGGTATAAGTAAGAAGATCTTTTACTCTTATCAGTCTCACAAGCGTCTCCAAAAATTTCTTCTGCGTCAGACAAAAATCTTTTTTGCTTGATCTTTAGCTCTTTTCGATTATGCTGATGTATGTTTCTAGATGCAACTGAGGAGCTTCTTAATAAACTGGAGCAATTGTAAAATTTGTGTATTCATTTCATCTTTGGTCTGCGGAAATATGATCGTGTCGGAATTTCGGGCTCAACTAGAATGTCTGCCAATCCGTCAGCGGCGGAACTGGTACATTATTTATTTTCTAAATTGTATACTTAACAATCCTTAATCTCCTCTTTATCTTTGTGAGCGTTATTCCTTGCTCGTGTCTTGTGACAAGCCTTGACGTTCCAGTATATCTCTGCATTTTGAAGTTCCTCCTCATTATTATAGTAGCTATAATGTTTTTTTTTACCATGCAAGCAGTGCGGCTATGGAATTCGCTTCCACATTCCTTGCGTAGTAGCTGTAATTTAGTCATATTTAAAAAACAACATTTCCTCTCCAGATAGATTTATTTTAATATTTAGTGTATTTATAATACTATATTTATTTTTAAATTTCAGTACGTATTAGTTCATCAGCTCATATTTTCCAGCCACTGCGCCGCCGTCGCTCTCGGCCAGATCGACCAATAATAATTGAAATCGATAGCCCAGCCTCAATCTGATTGGCGCAGCCGCGTCGCGCTAGTCCTTCTACTTTGTTTTGACAAAACACTGTATCTTGCAATCCGCGAAGATTATTTGGACAATGCACTGCATCATCAATTGCCGTGTTTTACTATTTCAGGCCTGTAGTTTTTAGTAAAAACAGTGTAATTTGCATTGCAATATCTCAGTATTTTTCATACAATGTAAAAAAAACTATGAATGCTATAACATCAAACAGGTTAAAAGAAATCGAATGAACGTTGTTAATTCAAAACACTGTATCTGAAGTTACAGTGTATTGGATTCACACGGTACCGCTGGTGTGACATGTTTTGATTTAGGGGGGTTACCAACTTTTTCTGGTATTCTAGATTATTTTCGGGGTCGATTTAAGTTACCACTTTTTAAGGAATATTGCTGCTTTGGTTTTTAATTTCAAAGAAAGCACGTATTGCAAAAATATATATTTCACCTTCTACATGATTTTTAACACAAATCTACATGAATGATTGAATGATAATGTTTGCTTCAACACATAGGTTTTTGAAAACTGGTAATTGGATGTAGCCAGTACCGCCTTCACCGTGATTTATATTTTCACTTTATTAGTAAAGCAAGAAGCAGTGCAGCTTTATAAGAGTCCATGGTAACGTTTAGCATCGTCAATATTTATTATTACACTGAACACATATTGCACGAGTCTCGTTCCGCACCGGGCCGACTACTACTCTTAAAAAATATTTTTTACAAAAAAAAGAACTGCCTTCAAAATGCAACTAAAAGGCCTGAAATAATTTCTAAGAATTAGTGGTTTTTACATATACTTTTTTGGACTTGGGCTACAACATATTGTTACGTCGCAGGGTTCTTTAAAATGCCGTTTGCTTCGTGAAGATGTTTTATTTCCACACACACTTAAGAGAGTACAGCAAGTTAGCAGTCCAGAGCGCAGGTATATCACTCGGAGTCCGTTATCACAAGCTTTAGTCGTTCACGTTATCACTACACTGAATCGCAGATATATCACTCGGTATCGCAGCGTATCGCACACTGTATCGCGTTGAGATTCTTCCGGGATCGCAGCGTAGAACACACTAACTCTGGTCGGCTTGACAGCGTCTTTTATATAGGACTATGATTTCTGGAAGGTTCGCAAGTTGTAAACAAAGTTGTAAAACTTGGGGTGATAATAGCGTTCGTGGAACCAATAACAACATTTCAACAATAGGCTTAATGTGTAAATACCCTAATAAAATTAACAATTAAACAATAAAGAGTAATAGAAACAATACCGGTGTTCACGGAACTGATAGTAAACATGAAACAAAAGGCTATTGTCTTAAAACTAAAAACGTGGGAATTTTAAGAAACAAAAGACGTCTCGATATTTCGACGCTAGTCCAGAGCTGTAACAATATTATAAATACATATTACTATCAAAGACGGCGCCAAACTGGAAAACAGTTAGGTACCTACTGCCCTTGTAAGTATTTGCTAGACGTTAGGCACCGACTTCGATAGTAATATGTATTTATAATATGTTGTAGCCCAAGTCCAACAATGTATTATGTATATGTAAAAACCACTAATTCTTAGAATTCTTTTAGTTGCATTTTGAAGGCGGTTCTTTTTTTTTGTAAAAAATATTTTTATTTTATTCTTTTTAGTGGTTCCCTTGGTGTATTATTAGGTTAACTTTTAAAAACTTATATTTTATTCTGACAAACAGCCAGTTTAATATTTATTTTAAAAACACCCACTACATAACACAACTATGAACCATCACTAAAATATAAGCTTAAGCAAAAATTTTAAAAAATGTAGATGTGACAATATCAAAAAAAAAACAAACCAATTGCCATAAACCGAAGATATCTAGGTGTTATACTCGTAGTTCTCGAGAACCATGGACTGCAAGCTCGGTGGGTCTACATTTATTTGTGCCGAGAACCCGTGTCCACCTTCTTGCTCCATTGTCAGACCCTGATCACCATTTTTCTAGCAACTACTCGTCGAGACCTATCCAACGAGTCCAAATTCGGTAGGTCTACGTTTGTTAAAGTCAAAGTCAAAAATAGTTTATTTCAAATAGGCTTAACGCTAGCACTTTTGAAAGGTCATGTATTTTTTTTTTTTTTTTAAAAGCTACCACCGGATCACAACGCGGCCTCAACTGAGAAGATCCGGCAAGAAACTCAGCGGGCTTGTCATTTTATCACTTTTTTTTTTTTTAAACAGTGTGTCATGTTACAGTTAGATCAGAGCGACAGTGTGTCTTGCCGTTCAAAAGATCAAATAATACAGGGAAAAAAAATAATAAAATACGACGAAAGTAGGTACAACAAACTAAAAAGCCAAAGGGATAGTAGTCGGACCAGTCCCCCCAAGCAGCACCCGCGCACGAGTTGACTCGAGCAGCAGCCATCACTCCCCTCAACCATATTGGAGGGAAGGGGGTGACCCGCCACACGAAGCCGCCACAAGCAAAGACCTTTCGATGGCGAGCATGACCAATCCAATATCACAGTGGCACACGTCTAACATTTAACTTCTGCTGTTAAGCAGTGCCTCGTCAGGCAAGACACAAAGCACTTTAACATATTATTGATGTCATCAATTAATTGACTAGTGCAGCAGCCATCAGTTATCCAACACTTTATATGGTGTTACAAATTGTAAGCCTTAAAATTCAAAGCTTGCATGAGTCAGGCAGTTCAAGCCCACGCAGCTTTATCCTCTAGGTAATCCGAGATTTTATAATAAGCCTTTTTCGACAATCGGCTTTTTATCAAAGGTTTAAATTTATTCAGTGGAAGATCTCGGATATCCTGTGGCAGTTTGTTATAGAAGCGTATACTTTGACCCATAAAAGATTTGCCTGTTCTGTGGAGACGCGTGGAATGCAAAACAAGATCGTGTTTGTTCCGGGTATTAACACCATGAATATCACTATATTTTTTAAAAGATCCAATATTTTTCTGAACATAAACTAAATTTTCAAATATTAATTGTGAAACAACCGTTAGAATATCTATTTCTTTGAATTTTTCTCTAAGTGAATCGGTAGGAGTCAGATTATAAATGGCTCTCACAGCTCTTTTCTGCAGAATAAAAATGGCATTAAGTTCTGCAGAAGATCCCCACAGTAATATACCATAAGACATAATACTGTGGAAATAGCTGAAATAGACAATTCTAGCGGTTTCAACATCAGTTAAGCGTCTAATTTTTTTCACTGCATAAGCCGCGGAGCTTAGTCTACCTGACAGTTTCTCAATTTGTGGGCCCCATTGTAGCTTAGCGTCTATTGTTATACCAAGAAACACAGTCGAAACCTCAAGGTCCAACGATGCTCCATTAATTTCCACATTGGTAGCCACCGGTCTTACATTAGGTGTTACAAATTTTATACACTTAGTTTTGCTCTCATTCAGTTTTAAATTGTTAATATTGAACCAGTGGACGACTTTAGAGAGGACGTTGTTCACTTCGTCATAATCATGGAGTTTACGCTTAACTTTAAATAAAAGAGAGGTATCATCCGCGAACAATACAACATTAAGTTTATCCCCCACGAAGTAGGGTAAATCATTAATGTATATTAAAAACAGAAATGGGCCTAATATTGAACCTTGAGGGACGCCTAAGGAAACCACAGATCCTGGGGATCTCTTACCATTTATATCAACCTTCTGAATTCTATTATTCAAATATGAAGTCAGAAGGTCTAAAGCTCTGTTCCTCAAACCATAGTGGCGTAATTTCCTGACCATCGTGTCGTGATCTACGCAATCAAAAGCTTTGGATAAATCACAGAATACACCAAGAGCATCATGTGATTCCTCCCAAGCCTGGTAAATATATTTTAATAATTCGACTCCCGCGTCAGTAGTTGATCGATTTTTTCTAAAGCCGAACTGTTTATCATGAATAAAATTGTTTTTATTAAAATGATCTAATATTTGATTTAATATAAGTTTTTCATAAATTTTACTTAAGGCTGGCAACACCGAAATAGGCCTGAAATTCGTAGGCTCAGCGGTACTGCCAGACTTAAATATAGGTACAATTTTGCTGTGCTTCATAAGGTCAGGAAACTCTCCACTCATAACACAGCTATTAAATATCACTGCTAATTGAGGGGCAATTACTTCAATTATTGATGCTATTACTTGTACAGAAAGTCCCCATATATCAGCTGTCTTTTTCTGATTAAGCTGTTTGAAAGTATTTATAATATCATTAGCAGTAACAAAACAGAATTGAAAGGCTGTGCCACACTCTGGTATGTTTTCTTTTAATAAAATTTCAGCGGAAATGGACGACGAATTCAGAGTTTTCGTTATATTAATGGGAACATCAGTAAAAAATCGTTCAAACTCTGTCGCCACATCTAAATCCGCTGTTACATCTTTATTATTCACATGTAAACAAAATTCATTATTGCGTACTGATGACCTACCAGTTTCACTATTTATAATATTCCATGTCATTTTAATTTTGTTTTCAGAGTTACTGATTTTTTGTTTTAAATAATTAGCTTTAGCTATGGAACAAGCTCGTTTAAATACCTTAGAGTATTGTTTTACATATTCTTTAAATAGCGGCGAGGAATTAACACATCTTTCATTATAAAGTTCGTACAATTTTCTCCGACTCGTATAGATACCTACCGTCGCCCAATCATTAAACGATACATTATGATTAATCGATAAAGTTTTAGGTTTAAATATTTTTCCAAAGCGATTATCGATACATTGGAATAACGAGTTATACAAAATATTTGGATCTTCATGACAGGGCAACACAGGCAAGCTGTCAGTCAGGGTGACTTTGAAATGACATAAGCGACGTTCTGTTATCGGAACAAACATAACATTTCTTTTAGTTTTCATGATTTTACTAGGAAACACAGCAAGCTGTCCACAATGGTCAGAATCAAGTTTATTTATTACTTCTTTGTGTATCGGTTTGATACTTGTAAATATGTTATCGATACATGTTGCGCTAAAAGAGGTTATCCTAGTGGGCTCCAAGAACATGTTGTACAGATTGTGTGATCTAAATAATGTTATAAATTTACTGGTCACAGTGGTATTTTCCAGTAGATTTATGTTAAAGTCTCCACAGACAATAATTGTTTTATTCGTGTAGGACGTTTTGTGCAAAACAGTTTCTAATATTCGTTCAAAATCATCATATGGTGAACACGGGGGCCTGTATACGCTCAAAACTAAAAACTGCTCAGTCTCAATGCAAGCTAATTCAATAACTCGTTCAACAGAAAGGTTCACCAGATCAGTACGTTCTTTGTATTTAATATTCTTTTTAGTAATAATTAGGGAGCCCCCACGAATTATGTTCACTCTGCTGAACGAGCTGGCAACCTGGTAGTTATTAAAATTGAACATGAACTGGTCACTCTTTAGCCAATGTTCAGTTACACAAAAAATATCTATATTGTGACCGTTCAAGAACAATTCAATTTCTAAGTCTTTGCCCAACATACCTTGTATATTCTGATGTACCAAGCGGGTACAGGGTATTTTATTTACATTTAATTTAAGGTCATTATTACATGGGCTTTGATGTGAATTTATAATAAAATTATCATTTAATTTATCCATGCCAGAGTTAGTCTCTGTTGTCTTAGAGTCTAATTTAAATTACATATTATGTCATTATTGATAGCCAAGTGCTTGGCTGCATTAATTTGTATGTCAAAATTATGTTGCTCAATAGACGCAACTTTTGTAGCCAGATTCCTGGCTAATGTATATAAATAAAAGGATAGCGACATTGCTATCTGTCGTTTACAATATTTTTTAAGATAGTATTTATCTATCGTCAAATTAAAATTAACATTACTTAGGTTATTTATGTCAATTAAATTAAATTTGTTATGTATATCATAACCATTGCAGTATGTCAAGGTATGTAATGTCATGTTCAACTTATGTCTATTGGTATTTTCATCCTGTGGCAAACCATTACTGTAGGGAAATGTGAACATTACAATACTTTTAACAGTAATCTTTGACAGTAACTCATAGTACTTATGTAACTGTTGTTTGGACACATTCCCTCTATTGCCTACCAATATTATCAATATGGTATCCTGACTAAAATTATGTGTTAATATTTTGTCTATTATACTGGCATATGTTATGCCAGGCATACAATAATTAATTATAGGATGACCTGAATAAATATCTGTCAACATTTGGCTCATGTCCTTACCAAATTCATCACTAAATATCACAATTTTGGTGGAATTTAATGTCTCACAATTAACAGAAAGATCACATGTAGATGGATGTTCACCAACAACATGGAGGGAAGGTTGTGTTAATGATTTATTACAAGATTGCAAAAGTTTAGGACATGTAGTCCTAGCTGGAGATGAGGAGCATAATGTCTGGTTATGATTGCATTTCACTGTGTCACTTATAATAAGCTCATTCATAGCCAGTGTGTACTCTTTCAATACTTTTTGTGAACTTGCATACTTATCTGATAATGATATTAATTTTTCTTGTAAATTTAAAATTTCTACTTGCAAGTGCTCGGTATTTTTTTTGTATTTTAATGTGCACATATCTAACCTTGATGCATATATATCTAATTTATCAATTAAATGAAGTCTTTCACGGTTTAATTTTACATTTTTAATAAAAAATTTATGTTTTTTTACAAGTTTTTTTGTTTTCCTTATATATCTATTGATTTTAATATATTTCTTTAGTTTTTTATTACTGCACCCAATCATCATACCCTTGAATTCATTTACTTGGACATTTGTATCATGTGTCAAATCTATTGGTAATATGGGGTTTAGATTAAGAGCAGCGGGAGGAACCATGCTCGGGGCACTGACAACCAACTCATCGTACAGGCTTTGGTTTAACGAGGCAGTGAGATTTGATTTAGATGACTCTAGTTGTGATATATGTGTGTAGGCATCACGTAGCTGTTCCTCTAACGAAGTAATACGGCTCAGCGCCGCCGTATATTCCTGAGAACACTGATCGAACCCATCCACAATGACTTGGAGCCTGTCCCGAGCATCTATAGCATCAACACAATGTCCATGCAACTGTGACATTTCCGCTTTAAGCTTTTTATTCTCATCTAATAATTTAATGAACTCCGTTTCATTGTCCTCCCTTTCCTTTTCCATTTGACAACACAGTCCTTTAGCCACTTTCAATTCGCTCAAAGCCAGTTGGAGTTTAGCCTCTTCTTGGCGAGCAAAAGCCCTGCGGGTCGTCATAATTACAATAAATCGTAAGAATTTAAATAATAAGAAGCAATAGGACCTGTTGTGGTATCAAACAAACAAGGTTGGTGCCGAGATCCCGTGACGACCTTCTTGCTCCATCATCAGACGCTGATCACCATTTTTCTAGCAACTACTCATCGAGAGCTACCCAACGAGCCCAAACTCGGCGGATCTACGTTTATTGGTGCAGTGATCCCGTGACGACCTTCCTGCTCCATCATCAGACCCTGATCTCCATTTTTCTAGCAACTACTCGTCGAGACCTGTCCAACGAGTCCAAATTCGGTAGATCTACGTTTGTTGGTGCCGAGATACCGTGACGACCTTCCTGCTCCATTATCAGACCTTGATCACCATTGTTCTAGCAACTAGTCGTCGAGAGCTACCCAACGAACCCAAACTCGTGGGTCTATGTTTATTGGTGCAGAGATCCCGTGACAACCTTCCTGCTCAACCATCAAACCCTGATCTCCATTTTTCTAGCAACTACTAGTCGAGAACTATCCATCGAGTCCAAATTCGGTAGTTCTACGTTTAGTAGGCACGGCTAGGATAGGATGGATTGTTAATTTTATTACAAAGTTCCGGTGGCCGTCTATGGCCTTCTTCATCAGATCCACTTCACCAAATGATACTTTCTGAATGAAAATGCTTGACTAGTTTCTAAAAATACCAAAAACGCTATATGTATGCCTATAATATTTAAGGAGTTCCCTCAGTTACTCATGGTTCCCATCATCAGAACCTGTTTTTGAAAAAAAATAGGTCCAATCTGGAAGCATATCCTTTCAATTAAAAAAATAATTTTCCAAATCGGTTCGTAAACGACAGAGTTCTGAGGTAACAAACATAAAAAAAAAAACATACAACCGAATTGATAACCTCCTCCTTTTTTTTGAAGTCGGTTAAAAATGTTTCCTCCCTAAATCAAATCAAGTGATCCCCAATTATACTTTATTTTTTTTTGCCGTCTTAAAAAAGGAGGTTCTGTATTCGACGCGTATACATAGGTATTATAATAATTGACATATGTTAGACTATATATGGGCATCTAAGCATATGTATATCCGAGTAACCCCTTCGGCTATTGTTAGTCTCCCTTCCCATTACAATTTGTGAAAACGATACTTCTACCTTCCATTTAAGACACAACAAGACATTGACCTTTACTTGTCAAATAACAACCCAAACACGATCTTGTTGTACATGCTACGCGTCTCTACCGAACAGGCAAATCGTTTATGAGCCAAAGTATACACTTTTATAACAAACTGCCACAGGATATCCGAGATCTTCCAATGAAGAAATTTAAACTTTTTGAAGCCGATTGACAAAAAAGGCTTATTATAAAATCTCGATTTACCTGGTGGATAAAACTGCGTGGGCTTGAACTGCTCAAATCATGTAAGCTTAGAATTTTAAGGCTACCTATACATAATTTGTAAAACTGTTTACACAATTGTTAAAAAAAAAATTACAAAATAGGACATGCCCGCTGAGTGTCTTCCAAGATTAACGCGTTTTTTGCATGCTGTGGCGACCTATAATTAAGCTTGCACTTAGTTTTAAGTTCACCAATGTAAAAAATGCAATGTATTAGTGTAAGTCTTGTTGGTTGTCCTTAAATAAATAAAAAAAAAAAAGATCTTCTCAGTAGCGGCCGCGTAAAAATTATTTTTGTGTAAGCCTCCGTGGGAGCTATACATAATAATGTTATTTTGACTTTGACTTTGACCTGTACTATTGACCTCATACCCTACATTTTAGAATTAACAGGACATTTAGTATTAATTGACAGCCTATACTAATGACCCGGCTGCGACATATATACATACATATATGTGTGTCTGTGTGTGCATGTATATATGTTTATTCCCATACTTCTCAGAAGCTACAAATCCGATTGCGGTAATTCTTGTTGTAATAGCTTCATCAAAATCAGTTCGGTACTTTAGTATATAATGCACTGTTTTGTTCCTAGTAAAGTCTAGCATAGTTGTTCTAGTTGCGTGGTAGTTTCATGCATTCAGAGCGTTATAATAGGTAAAGTCAATAAAAAGATTAAATAAAATATTTCTAGTATATTAAAATCCGACTTTAACGATATTATTATGACTTTTTAAGTACTATATAACGAAAATGTATTGAAGTCGGTGCTTAACATAACATATTAACTGACATCAGCTTCCCTCGCCGGAGTTTTAAACCTTATAATTATACCTACGTATAATATTAAAACGTACCGAAACCCTCAAAATGATTGTAGAAATTGGGTCAAAATTCAATGTTTAGTTTAGATTAAGGAAACAAACAAACAGGAGCGACTATACGTATAACACGGATAGTGACTGATTTTATATCTAATAAGTACCTAGGTACCTATTTATTTAGATTGTTTTAAATTTCATACACTACAAGCGGCTTTGCACGGTACGAAAAAATATTTCAACGAATAAAATTTTAACAAAATTAATCAAACTCAATATATTTTCCTCGAAGCAAGTTTTTTACACTAAGATCTTAACTACAAGTCGGTTTTAAGATTAATAACATTACCCATTAATAAATGTTACGTAATCAGAATACAAATAGTTCAATGTATTATGCTCCATTTATTTAGGGAGAAATCCTTAAAGTTGGGAACCCCGGAACTACCAAAGTCGCGGCGACTGGCATCTGTAGTGTGCGTGGTGTAGCGCGCGGTTGCTGCATCCAGCGACCGGAAAGCGTCGAAATCACTGGTCGCTATCTGCTAGTAGTGTGCGGGGGTTCGCGATCGGCTGCGGTATCAAGCTTCCGAAAAGCAACAGAGTTGCCGAACGCGGATGCAAAAAGTATCGTGTCGGCGGAGGCCCATAGGCTTTCCTGCAGCTCTCAGTGCGCAGTCACCATTCTTGTTTTTTCAGGAACTACTTATTACTAAGCAATAATTTTTTTATGGGACCCAATCAATGGATTGAAGAATGGATGGAAGAAAGATTTTTTCAAATCGGTTCATAATTGCCACATGAACATACATAAAAAAAAATATATATACAGACGAATTGAGGAACGTCTTCCTTTTTTGAAGTCGGTTAAAAATATATCTAAAAGATTTTATATAGCCACGCCTGGGTTCCTGTTTTCTTCGGCCAATTCCCAGTAGTCTTACCGAGTAGTTTTACCAATAGACTATTGGAAATTGCCTTTCAAATAGACTTACTGATAGTAAGACTTCGCTGGTGTTATTTTTTCCCATTAGTTTTATTAAATAGAAAATGGTTTACCAGGTGGTAGGTTCCTCGTCGTACCAAGCCCCCAACCATCTGAGGGGGAAGTGTTTGTTCAGAAGTGGATGTCTTTAGGCTCCTACTGCTGATGATGATGATGAGGTTCCTCGTGGAATGGGACGTCTAGGTAGGTACCACTATCAAGCGGCAGTGTCAGATATTCGACCGTCAAGCAGAGTGTAAACATTACTGTGCGGTACTGTATCTGGTGCAATTACCGTAAACAAAATATAAACATCTTTATTTGAAACAAAAACTTGGATAATAATATTCTGTGACAATCCACACACGGTCATCTGATTCCAAACTAGGCAGAGCCTGTACTATGGAAACCAGACACTTTTTTTTTGTAAATACATACTTATATAGTTAAAACACCCAGACACTTGGTGGGAATCGAACCCACGACCTATTGGTCAGCGGTCAATTTGTCTAACCACTAGACCAACAGGCCCGTCATACACACACACATACATACATACATTACACTGATACATACATTGTACGATAATGTCTGCATTAGTTAAAAAACTGTGTCGCAGCCATTAACGTACCCACCTCCTTAAGATTCAATATAGTTCCATCTATAAAACTAAAGACTTAATAACTAATGTCTCGTGTGACGAGCGGCTGAGCAACGCAAGCTGTCTATAGACAGGCATATCGCTTATCCATCATCAGACGAATGCCTGGCTTATCTCGTTACTGAGATAAATAAAAAAAAGGTTTTTCGATTAATATTTATGGTTACTGTTGAAAATATAAATTCAAATTATTGTAATAGGCTTTGCAATAATATGCTTCCGTTTTCACTGCCGCCATTTATCTCTGTCAGGCTTTGAGCCTCCCAATTTTGAACGGTGATAATTCAGCAGACCCGGCAGTGTAAAGGGTCCTGAGTACATCAAAGTTGCCAGGATAGATCCGGCTTAACCTTTGAAAACTACGTTTTTGTACTAACCGCTTCCATATATCTTATGATTTGAGAGAAGTGATTAAGAAACGGAAAAAGTACAAAGTAAGATATTTTTCTGTATTACAAATCTAAGAAAAGCTTCCAAACTAATAAATAAGCTTTCCAAATTTCCCTAGAACAAAATATCAAATTAAAATGGATCATGAACTAGTAGTAATAATAAAAATAATTAGTTCTCTAATTATGGCAAGTGACAACGGCCTTTTGCAATACTCGTCCACCAATATTAACCACATAAAACTAGAGTTCTTTCCATACACTTGAAAGAGTTCCTGCTGCTGTTCCTGGAGTTGACTCCAAGAGGTGCCTTACATATCATTGTTGGTCTCTCCGTATTTTATTCTTCCCACGCAAATCTAATAAAAGACTGGGCAAAGCCCGAGATATCAAAACATATAAACATACGCCCATTCACAAACGGTCATCTGATACCAAACTGTACTATGGTACAACTGATACTAATACTTATATACTTTTTTTTTGTAAATACATACATACCCCCACTTGGTAGAAATCAAACACACGACCTAATAACACCCTAGTGATGTATAATGCTATCGTAATTCCTTTGATAACGCATTAGGAATTTATATAAAAGAAAATAAGAGAAAAATACATTCGTATCCCTATTAAAACCATACCAGTAAAGCCTTTACAAATATCAACATCTCACAAATATATTTTTTTTTCCACACGACCAGTTGACGGATGTTTCAATTTTGCCCTTTCCATACAAATATATCTGTCGGGTCGGGCGAGTCGCTACAAAAAGCCCTTGAAATACCTAAAGGTCGGGTTTGTTTCTTTATGTAGATGTCGGTAAAAAAATTCGTCACGAAATATTTCAATCGTGTACAGTGGATAAATGATAGATGGCGAATATTTTACCAGCGGTTCGTTTATATTATAGTAGATATGATTGGTGTGCCATTGATATAATAATAATACCTACCCCTAATTTCGATACGACCACAGTGGCCAATCTTCCACAAGATCAGCTAAGCTAACTAATAATAATAACAAATACCAGCCCTTATTTGTTCCTCTGCTGGGTGGGCCTCCCTTCAAGAAGGAGGGGCTTAGGCCATAGTACACCACACTGGCCAAGTGCGGGTTGGCGGACTTCACACGTTATTCGAAAGCTAGTTAGGCTTTCTCAGACATGCAGGTTTCCTCACGATGTTTTCCTTCACCGAAAGCTAGTAACAATCACACAAAGATGATTCGCACATGATTAATTAAAGAAATCAGAGGTGCGAGCTAGGGTTCGAACCTGCGCACCTTGTTTCCAAGGCAAGTGCTCGCCCATTGAGCTGTTGCTGTCCAACCAACAACGTGGAAGATATTACCTATAGTGCACAAGTGCTTGCATAGACACAAGTGCTCTATCATTACCACTTACAATCCGATAGGGCGGAAGACCGACACGACCGGGGAGAGGTCAGGCGCAGGAAAGACTTTTTACATGCCCATCCGACGCATCAATCATCTTACTTTACAGACAATCAAGTAACCGGCCTGCATTGTCCTAGCCAGTAAGGAACAGCTACACAAAGTTAGTTCTCCTCGCGAGATTCGAATCCATGACCGTTTGTCTGGTAGTGAGTCACCTTGGTTGCTACCCAATAGGTTCAAATCTCACCTTGTATCTGGGTGTTATTTTTCTATCATCATCATCATTGGCCACGGCGTCTTTACAGATGTTTGTTGCAGCGCCTGTCTACGTTGTCTGGAGACATCTGCGTTTATGACTAAACAATACAATTGCTGCACGACAAATCTTTCCACACTTATCGCACACAAATACAGAAGTTGGAGGCGGTGCGGTAGATTTCCGAACTTTATTTTGTTTAATCATCTCCAGCCAAGCCGCATCGTGCTTAGAAATTCCATTCTTCATTCATTCATTTTATTTTTATATAATAAGTATGTATTTACAATAAAAGTTTATAAGTATTAGAATCAGTTAACTGGGTGGCTACATGGCTCTTGTTTCCATAGTTGGCCCTGACTGGCTCTGCCTAGTTTGGGATCAGATGACCGTGTGTAGATTGTCCCAGCAGAATATAAATTATAATTTTATGATTTAAGTATCAATATACATAATAATGTACCTAATTTTAAATTATCTTGCTGTGAATTTACTTGAAGAAATATTCAGTTCTTTAAATGAAGCTTGTTCCCTATAAATATGTTTGTGAAATATATAAACATACATATTTTCAAATTAATATACATATGCTATTCATGTTTCATAACCAATAAAACACAAATAGCATACATCAGCCGTTGTCTTTTTATTATCTTCGTGTTATATCCCTTTATGAATTTTGGCAATAAAGTATTGGAAGTTGGGTGACAACCACGACGATTGCATCTCGATAGAAAAGCGAAATTACTCATAATCTAAACGAACGAAAAGCAGAACGACCTGCAAGCAAAACGTCCTAATAGAATAATAAACTACACGCAAGAAGTCCTATTTGCAAAATGTCCTAATAGCATTATGGTCCTTTAATCATAATGTCACCCAGTTCGTAACTAATAACAGTCTTGTTTTTAATTTTAATAGAATGCGGTTTAAAATATCTATAATAGGTAAGTATACAGAATATCATCAAATAATGCTTTCTGCCGTGGCGTTGTATTTCTGCAGAATAAGGTTGCTAGTACTCGCTAAGCTTGCATGTTGAGGAGGTAAAAATAAAAGAATTTTTCTTTTCAGTGAATGTCGATATCCTAATTATTTAATGTACTTCCTCTCCGTGTCCCGTTCGTTTGTTCCACCCTGTATCCTGTACATAAGTTCTGCATTGCTAATCTGACAATACTTTAAAATAAAATATACGAGGTTTTGCCACGTAATTACAGTTACCCAAGCACCTATATTTGTGTAGAGCGTAACCTTATAGTATATACTATATTACGTTTTACGGCGTAATTAGGATCTTAAAATACTTTTTGGGATCGGTTTAATGTGTTATTTAGCACACATTACAGCTTAATGCCTTGGTTTATTAGTGTGGATCGTAATACAGTTCTAGGTAGGTAAGCATAATAAGTTATGTTGGTACCTATGTATACGGGGTGTAAGGGACATCGTACCGAAAATACCAGGGATCCAGTACATGATTCTGAACATTCTAATGTTGAAATTTTTTATCGGCTTTTTCATAAATTACCAAAAAAAAATGCCGCTTCTTTAAGTTAAGTTAGTATAATATCATGATTGGAATAATAATAAAGCCTAATTTCAATTTAAAAACAATAAATTACTTATTTGTGCAAAATTAGCAATGTAATTTGAAAAATAAATATTATTCCGCACACATTCATTACATGCTCAAAAATTAACAAATTAGTCATTTTCCATATAAATGTTTTCTGTAATATTGTAACGGACATTATTTGAGATCTTTTATAAACGTTTTCGGTATGAGGTCCCTAACACTCTGTATATGAATTGCAATTTGTGTAATTTTTTTTCCCAATGATCTTCACTGACAGTTCAAATCACATCCACCACAGCTCTAACTAACAAAAACTAATCTTGCCATAATGTTCTAGATCGATCAATCAAAATTACTATTTGCACAATTTCATATTATAGCTGTAACAGCTCAGTGGGCGAGCGCTTGCCTTGGAAACGAGGTGCGCAGGTTCGATCCCCGGCTCGCACCTCTGATTTCATGTGCGAATCGTCTTTGTGCGATTGTTACTAGCTTTCGGTGAAGGAAAACATCGTGAGGAAACCTGCATGTCTGAGGAAGCCTAACTAGCTTTCGAATGACTTGTGAAGTCCGCCAACCCGCACTTGGCCAGCGTGGTGCACTATGGCCTAAGCCCCTTCATCTTGAGGGTAGGCCCGTGCCCAGCAGTGGGACATAAACAAGGGCTGGTATTATTATTATTTATTATTATTATATTATATTCAATTTGTCTATGCATATGTTTATATGTATTTACTTGTTTGGAAACAAAACATTAAATAATATTATTATTTTAATTAGTATTTTTACCCTAATTTAAATTTTCCAGCAATGGCCATAACGCCCATGAGTATCATTGTGGTTTCGTTGTCAAGACATAATTATATATTTAATTTAATAAATGAATCTAAAAACTATATAAAATCATCAGGCACACCAATTCGCGATTTAATTTAATTTTAATTGTTTATTAACGTACAAAACGTACGTACGTAATTTAACGTATTGTTAAATTTACATGTAACTTTTGGTGTACAATAAAGTGTATTTATTATTATTATTATTAAAACAGATTACAATCACAATAAGGTATAATACAATGAATAAGTTATTGATGTAGATTATAATCCACAGATATATACGCTTAATCGCTATAATAATTTAGTAAATCTTCAGATACTAGAGAGCGCTGATTTACAATACAAAAAAATAAAAATAACTTCTAAGTACATTATGAATGATAACTATTCTTAACAAATGCGGCTCAGAATCATGCTAGTAGTAATCATCTTGATCATAATTATAATCAGCCTACATCAGTCCTCTGCTGGACATAAGTCTCCCCGGGGCACGCTACTGAGCCCAATCTTCGGCTCGTTTCTTTCAGTTACTGTCAGCCACTCTGCGAATATCGTTACTCCACCATGCCACAGGGCGACCCACACTATGCTTCCCGATTCGTAGTATCCCTTCCAGAACTAGCTTACCCTAACGATCATTAGAGGGCCTAGACAAGATGCAATCGCTTCAGTGCCAATTCCCTATAATTTGTCACGTGATTTTTCTATGTCTTATGTCATTCTCATACTTTTTTATACTTTCTGTTAGCCATAACGCTTGTGGAATGTTACATTATCTAGGGAGCCAGTTCTGCGGTAATTCTGACGTATCCACCGCCACTTCAGCTGACTGAAGAACGGAGAGAGAGAAGAGAACCAAAGTGACCGATTACATTAATATGCACCCCTTTGGTTCTCTGGCGATTTTTTTTTTGCACTCGAGTATTATTTAAATAAAAATTAAATTGTCACGCTGCAATTTTTCTTTTCCTTTTAAACTGTATCTTCTCTTTTGCTGTACATTAAAGAATATTTGTATTGTATTGTATTTACAAATATTAGCTAACGTGTGAAATATTGAGATATCCCCCGAAGCACATATATCAGTTGATGTATGTACTAGTATACTATTAGAAATAAAGTTTCGGTCTATTTTAGTTAGCCAAGATGTTTTATGTAAAAAAGCTGACGACTCAGCTTAAATGTAAATATGTATATTTACTTATTCGAATGTCTTTGAACAGTTTTTGCCAGATCATTTTAAAAGGAATACAGTATTTTTATTTTAAGTTGAACACCAATTTTCGAGGTTTATTTTTAAATTTTAGATTGAGATTTTACAAGTGGATTAAGTAGAAAAATATTTTATAACATCTCATGTTTCATTATTATAAAAAATGCATATCGATGTAAGGTTCCAATTTGAATATCGTTTCTCCTTGATTGAAAATATTATTCAAATAATTATTATCATCATTTTTATTGTACATTTAAATGTAATAAAATAATCTGATAAATAATTCCCTAGCACAGGCATAAAAATCCTGGGTACCTATACGATAATATTGTTACATCCTCTTAAATATTAATGAATCACATATGTGGCGTTTTCTCAACGAATGAACGTGAAAAAAAAATTACTTACCTAAGTATTATTGTATTTTGTATTTAAAGTTCTCATAATTAACACCCTTTTGTCCAAGCACGGCACTTTCTCACTACTACTAGCGGTAAAACGTTTGTGTTCCATAAAAATACACTACATAGTCAAAATAATATAGTTATTTTAATAATTAGTTTAAACTCTTATTAGAAAGATCACTTTCACTGAAATAGTAACTTAGTTTAAAGTTCGTAGCATAGTAGGTAACTCGTAGCACATGCGGGCGCTCTGCGTAGCAGCCGACTAACAACTGCCGCTACGAGCTACGCCGTAGTATAATAGAGACGGTACGGCCGAGTCTAGAATTTAGTTTGCAAGGACCTAAATATTCTGTTGGATGACTTAGTACTTATTTAACAACTTATTAGGCACTATTAAGTGAGACAGTGTTACGGTTTAATTTTTGTCAAAAACATTTAATATGGTTTTATAAGCCCATTCGATAAAAGGTGACTCATATTTAAACGAAGTGAGTTTTCGTCATATGGTCATACTGATAGTCTTATTTAATTTTCACACTAGCATTTAATTAAATGCATGCATATGATAGCTCAGTGGGAGTTGCCTTGGAAAGAAGGTGTGCAGGTTCGAACATCGGCTAGCACCTCTGATTTTCATGTGTGAATCGTCTTTGTGCGATTGTTACTAGCTTTCGGTGAAGGAAAACATCGTGAGGAAACCTGCATGTCTGATAAAGCCTAACTAGCTTTCGAATGACGTGTGAAGTCCACCAACCCGCACTTGGCCAGCGTGGTGGACTAAGCCCCTTCACCTTGAAGGGGCTAAGCCCCTTCACCTTGAAGGGAGGCCCATGCCCAGCAGTGGGACATAAACAAGGGCTGGTATTATTATGCATATGGTCGCTAGGTTTATGCCATAAAATAATAATATGATACAATTAACCTAACGTCTAGCAAACACTTACAAGGGCAGTAGGTACCTAACTGTTTTCCAGTTTGGCGCCGTCTTTGATAGTAATATGTATTTATAATATGTTGTCGTCCAATTCCAACTATGTAGATGTAAAAACCACTAATTCTTAGAAATTATTTCAGTCTTTTTAGTTGCATTTTGAAGGCAGTTCTTTTTTTTTGTAGAAATTATTATTATAAAAATATTAATATTTATTTACTTTAAATGAAGTAAGCCAGCTTAGCCAGCAATCAAACAGACAGTGGTAGACATTGACTTTAAGCTACGCTTAATGCTAATTGACTATCGGAAAGTACAGAAATGTAACGAAGCGAGTTCAAATCCAGTGTAAATATCGTAAATGGTATTTTGTTCCCATTTGAGTGTTACGTTCCAGTGTTTAAAGTATTTTTAACCGACTTCAAAAAAGGAAGAGGTTCTCAATTCGTCTGTATATATATATTTTTTTATGTATGTTCATGTGGCAATTATGAACCGATTTGAAAAAATCTTTCTTCCATCCATTCTTCAATCCATTGATTGGGTCCCATAAAAAAATTATTGCTTAGTAATAAGTAGTTCCTGAAAAAACAAGAATGGTGACTGCGCACTGAGAGCTGCAGGAAAGCCTATATAGATGACTTTATGTCGCTTTTTAAGGACAAAAATGGTCATAACTCTGGCAAATATTTACCAATTTCAATGATTCTTTTTTTATTCGAAAGAAGAAACCACTGTATTGAATCTGTATGAATTTTATTACAACGGGATAAGAAGTTCCTGGAGGACCATGAACGATGTGGAGGAATTTATCTGGTAAAAACCATAAAACTGATGTTCTCCATTACATTGCTCTGACAATTATGAACCGATTGCGATGATTCTTTTTTTATTCGAGAGAGTAAACGGCTATGATGATTCCATGCAAATTTCATTACGACCGGATATTTTTTTCTGAAGAAACATGAATTATGTAAAACTATGTAGACGATAATGTGATCATAACCTACCTAGATAATTTTACGGTTTTCGATGGTTCAATCTTTATATATGAAAATATCACTAAAAAGTTTAAAATAAAATCTTTTAAAAAAAAAATTGAACCGACTTCAATATCACTGAAAAGTATAAAATAATTTAAATATTATTGAAGTTGGTGCCAAATATACACAGCCGGTAAGCTAACACCAACTTCAATAATATTTAAATTATTTTATACTTTTCAGTGATATTGAAATCGGTTCAATTTTTTTTTAAAAAGATTTTATTAGCATTTGAATACGAATACTTTCACGCGTTAACATCGATATAATATATAAACTAGATTTGGTGTCACGGTTCAAAAAGTGGTAGCGAGAAATAGCGCCCTGTGTCGCTATTTCTTTACAAGCCACATCCTGACAATTTTATTTTTTCCGATAGGAGTGTCGCTACTGTCTATATGAAACTGTCAAACTACAAGTCATTATCATTATAAAATCGTTAGTTCACGTTTCCGCCACCAGCACAGATAAGTTTGCAACCACATTTTAGATGTCATTTTGTTCGTGAATGTTTAGCTAGTTTATATATTATATCGATGCGCGTTACTATCTAATTCACAAATGTACTAATGTTTGAAATTCGACCCTACTTGGCTGGCCACAAGTCAGCCATCACGCCTGCGTTCATACATTTACTGTTCAATTGTTAATCTACTACTAAAATACGACTATTTTTATCAAACTAAATTGCATAGTGGCAATGAGGCAGGCTACATCGCTTAGAGAACCCATAACCGATGGGGAAGAAAGGTTCTCGAGTGGCGACCACGAACCGGAAGACGCAGCGTAGGCAGGCCTCCCACTAGGTGGACCAGACGACATTGTGCGCGTCGCAGGTAACCGGTGGATGCAAATAGCCAATTGTCGTTCATTATAATGAAAAATTGTTAAAATCGGAGCAAGCGTATAACCATGTATACATTTTTACTTTAGTCCCCTCTCGCAAGGGAACCGTACCGAATGTCGGGATGAAAAGTATCCTATGTCCTACGTCGGAGTATTAACTCAAATCATGCCAAGTTTCGTTTCAATCCATCCAGTAGTTTCGGCGTGATGCTCAGCCGAGATACAGACAGACAGACAGACGGACAGACAGACAAAAATAAAAAAAATACATTATTGGCTTTAGTATCAGTTATAGAATGCCCTCCAAACATCATTTTCAAAATATCTTCAATGTAAGAATAAGAAAGAATAAGAATAAGAAAAATTTATTTGGACACCACAATGAAACACAATTACAAGTAAATAACAGAAATACAATCAACGGAAAAATATTACATTTGTGCCCCAATGAGATAGGTCCAAATGGGTCCCAGATCAGCTTAATGTCAAGCTAATGCTTGACGCTGGTTTTCATCTGGGCCCAGTGTTCCACGGATGTCAGTCAGTGGCAATACAATACAAAAGTAAATTTTAAAATAATTCCATTAAATAACATAACATGTAATAAGAGACAAAAAAAAAGAAATAGCTCGATAATATTGGAAAAATATAGTTACATAACACAAGGAAATTAAATTACAAAAACAATTAATGGCTAAATGGTGGCTGACCCGGCAAACGTTGTTTTGCCATAAAATAATTAAAAAAAAAATTTAGGGGGATGAAAAATAGATGTTGGCCGATTCTCATAGATACCGGATAAGCACAAAAAATTTCATCAAAATCGGTCAAGCCGTTTCGGAGGAGTATGGCAACGAAAACTGTGACACGAGAATTTTATATATTAGATAATAATAATAATAAAAAACACGAAACTTCAATAGCTAAGTACTTAGGTACTGTACTTACTAGCGTGTAATACGCAAATTATAAACATATTATGTAAAATATGTATATTTGCATCATTGTTACACAATTTATGACTGATGTCGGATACGAAAACTATGAAGCAATTAACTGCAAGCAAACTAATGAAGTCATCCACATAATGACGAATTAGTTGCACAATAATTAAATTAATAATAATAGGTAATTAAAATTAATATAAAATACGATTGAATTTGAATAAAGGAATAATATTACATTATTGGATTATTAGAAAGTATAACAAATGAATTATAGATAATTAATTATAGAACATGAATAAAAATAATCAAATAAATTGATAAATATTAGAAGTAATAAGTAATATTATGGATTGATTGTAATATTTATATCAATAAATTATACGCTTAAATAACTGATAATTTATTGACATTAAAATCACCGAAATCATGCTGGACACTAATTAGATGCTCACGCAAGTGTTTCTTGAAGGTGACGATATTGCTCATTTGTGGTGGTGGTATGTTGTTCCAGATCTTAGACGCAGCGTAACGGAAACTTCCTCTAAACGCTGCAGAACTGTGTCTAGGCGTACACAGTTGTTGCGCGCACTGTCTACCCGAACATTCCCTACGACTCGCGATCCATTTTAGTTTATTGTATAAGTAGGATGGCTCCTCATACTTTACAACCCCGAATAAAAGACATGCCAGATGAAGCTTGCGGCGTAACTTCATTTTGAGCATAGAATTCTGATTTAAAAATGGCGTTATATGATTTCGGGCGGGTACAGAAAACCAGAACCGACAACACGCATTCTGTAGCCTTTGAATGAGACGACTTGTTCTTGCCAACAGGCGCGGCCCATAAACAGTATCTGCATAATTTAATCTAGACAACACTAACGACTCTATTAGCTGGACGCGTAATGCTTCCGAAAGGTAGGGTCTCATTCTATATAAAATCTTAAGCCTATAAAAACAACTTTGTACTGTAGTAGAAATATGCTTTTCAAATCTTAACTGACTATCAAGACACAACCCAAGGTTACGAATTTCATGCACCCTTTCTATTGGTTGCCCCATGACTGCTACACTAAGCGATGATGGCAACGCCTCCAATTGCTGCTGTGTGCCAAAAAATATATATTTAGTTTTAACCGGGTTAAGTACAAGACAGTTACCTTCTGACCACTCACTTAGTCTTATTAAATCATCATTAAGATCAGCAATAGCTGCTTCATACACATCCGGTTTAAATGAGATGTATACGTGAGATGTGAATGAGATGTGTACGTCGTCCACATATACACACATCAAAAGTGTCTAGGGATCAAGCATTTTTAAGCGGATTTCTTGAGATTGAGATGTGGCTTTGTAATAAATTTATGATTTTATAAATTTATATGGATCCTTTTTGGTGCATTTCATAATTTGAATCAGGAACTGTGAATCAAATTCGAGTAAAAGATGAAAATCAGCTGTCAATATTTTCCCTATAAAAACATACAACGCATTGAAGACATTATTAGTGCTACTGTTTCCCTACTACTGATTAAAACCAACGTTATTATGGAGCGGCGACGTCATTTAAGCAGGGAAGAAATGCTCAGAGCCGTGGGAATGATAGAAGCTGGTTCCCGGCAACGTACTGTGGCTTTAGCTCTGAATACAAGTCAGAGTGTTATCAGTCGACTTTGGACACGTTACCGAAGCACTGGTACCGTGGCTGAGCGCCATGGAGGACGGTATCGCTGCACCACACGGAGACAAGACCGATATATTCAAATCTTAACTCGAAGAGCTCCAACAATAACTGCCATGATGTTAGCCGTGAGGCTTCATCACTCTTCAGGGAACTTAATTAGCGACCAAACAGTCAGAAACCGCTTGCATGAAGTGAACCTTCATTCCCGAAGACCGCTACGGGTACCACCTATAGCAATGCACAATCGTAGGATTCGATATCAATGGGCTCTTGAACACAGAAATTGGGCAGAAGAACAATGGCGTTTCGTGTGCTTTTCTGATGAGTCTCGTTTTGGTATGAGACCGGATACAAGACGTATACGACACTGGAGAACCCCTGGACGCCAACAGCGATTAAAATCCTGCCAGGAAGTCCATCCTTATAGTGGTGGAACCATCATGGTATGGGCGGGTATTTGGATCGGCGGAAGAACTGAGTTGATTTGGATCAGAGGCAACCTCAACGCTCAAATTTATGCTGAGACGATTGTATCAGACGTCATCGTTCCTCTACAAGTGCAAATCGGTCCCTTATTTCAGTTAATGCATGATAATGCACGACCGCACACCGCAAGAGTTGTAAGACAGACTCTCGCCGCAGCTAACATCAATGTCCTGCCCTGGCCTGCTCAGTCGCCAGACTTGAACCCGATTGAGCATGCATGGGATATGCTACAGAGAAGAGCTCTGCCGAATATGGAGGGTATCCAGTCGCAAGAAGACCTTTTTTTGTTGTTGCAACGAACATGGGCGGCCATTCCACAGCGTGATTTGGATGAACTCATTTTGAGTATGCCAAACCGATGTTCTTGTGTTGTTAGTGTTCGCGGTAGAAACACGGATTATTAATTGTTTAAGTTACCCAATAAAATTTTAAAGAAAACTGTTATTTCAGTCTTTTTTTCGAACTTTTGTGTTAGTGGTTCAAATGTCAAAAATCCCTTTATTAGGAAAATGGCAAATTTCTTTATTAATGCAAAGGTGACTTGGTTTATCGTTACTGTGACAAACGAAAACACTTTATTTGATGAATCCTTAAAGAAAATTTTAATTAATATCAATCAGGAGAAAAGTTATTGCAAAAATATATGTTGATCCCTAGACACTTTTGATGTGTGTATATGGCAGCTACAATTTTTAAGACACTTTACCATATCAGCACAGTACAATATGAACAATATAGGGCCAAGAATAGACCCCTGCGGGACACCTTTCCTTACTGCTGCGGGTTCAGAAACTAGAGTACTACCATCACATAATTTCAGCTCAACGAGCTGCCTTCTGTCACTTAGGTAGCTATGAAACCACTGCAACGTTTTGTGATCCAGACCATAGTATTGAAGCTTTGCGAGCAATAACGAAATGTCAATGCAATCAAAGGCTCTTGAAAAATCAAGCATCACCAGCAGCGTACACATACCTTTATCTTGGGCCGTCAATATGTTATCAGTTACGTCCAAGAGTGCTGTGGACGTACTATGTCTCTTTCTGAATGTACAGAATTGGACCTGTTACAGTTTTATTATAAGTATAGATAGATATAGATTTCCGACGCATTCTCTGGCCCAGACCCAACCCACTTGACCTGAAGATTGTGACCTTACTATAATTAGTTTTCCCCATTAGGATTAAACTGTCAGAGGAGACTTCCGTTTTATTAAAACTTTCCGTAATACCGCCGAAGGGCGCGCGCGAGGATAAAGGTGTTGCCATCTTAAATTAATTAAAATTAATTTAACATTGTGTAAATTATTATCTAGAATTGTAAAGCTGTTATATATAATTAAAATAATGATTAGATACCTACTCATCACCATCAGCAATTGAAAGACTGCTGAACAAAGGCCTCTCCCTTAGAAGGGGAGGGTGGCCGTAATTACCACGCTTGCGTCTTGGGGATTGCAGTATACGCAGTATAGGTGGTAGGTAGTTCAATAGAAAGACGCTGCTGCCAGTTTTCTTCGCCCGTGCCACTCCACGGGTAAATTAGAATGGAAAGTAATAGTTAAGGTAGGGTCAATTTATAGTCTTCGGAGTCGCTGGACGTTCGGGGTGTGCCCACACCCCGAACGTCCAGCGACTTCCAGCGACAGCCCGAGCGTCCTTTGAACGTCCATTGAGTACGGCGGCGACTCCGAGGAGGATGGCGGCGGGGTTGCTACCCCCGTCCCCGTGAGCACTGTGTCAGGTTCCCGGGGGGCTACAATGCACCCCCCGGCGGCGATCTCAAAGGCAAAGCACTGAGGGGCCCCTGGTGCAGATCCCACCGGAGAGCCCTGGGGTCCCCCTCTCATGTGTCGATGCGACAGCCGCGGGGGTTTTAGTGGGTAAGAATCCCACATACCCCGGTCGAGCCCCACAGCTCCCGGGGATCTTTGGAAGATTTCCCCCGCGTCAAAAAAAAGGGTTCAATTTAGTAGATCGCATTTGACATCTGTCAATTTCTTTGTTCTGTCTGTTTCTTTTGTCATTATTACAATAACTACGTAATTGTAATTGAAAAAAGTTAAGCAGTTGTACAGTTCTAACTTCGAAAAAAATAATAAGATTTTATGCCCGCCGTTACAAGGTTACGTTGTTAAATTTTGATGAAGTGTCAAATGTGATCTTTTTGATTGGCCCTACCTTAGTTAAATTATTGAAAGCTTATTTTTTAATTTCTCCCACCTATTAATCTGATGCATGTTAATCAGTCATGGGTGCTAAAGTTACGCATTACCTCTAGCTTTTTCATTCGACTTAATTACAGGACACACAAGCCCTGTTCACCTGTCGGTTCATGATACGCCTGCTTATCAATAAATGTACTGCACTGCCAATAATGCAATGCAAATTAGCATGCTCGCCATTAAAAAGTCTTTGCTTGTGGCGGCTTCGTGTGGCGGATCACCCCCTCCCCTCTAATATGGTTGAGGGGAGTGATGGCTGCTGCTCGAGTCAACTCATGCGCGGGTGCTGCTTGGGGGACTGGTCCGACTACTGTCCCTTTGGCCTTTTAGTTGGTTGTAGTTTTGTCGTAATTTATTTTTTTCTTCTTTTCTCCCTTGTTTTATGTATTAAGTATTGGAAGGTTTCGAACGGTAGGACACACTATCGATTAATGTTGATCCAATTGTAACAAGACAAACAATGTTTAAAAAAAGTGAAAAAATCACAAACCCGCTGAGTTTCTTGCCAGATCTTCTCACTTGAGGCCGCGTTGTGATCCGTGGCAGCTTTTAAAAATTGACTATTCAAAAGTGCAATCGTTAAGCCTATTTGAAATAAATATTTTTGGCTTTGACTTAAGGTATTTTTTGCTGTGCTCCTCACACCGGAACACACCAATTTAACTGGTTCCCTCAACCACAGAGTGCTCGGAAAGAACTGACGGAACTTAAATTTTTCTATATCAAAAGTTCCAGCTTAGAGCTGAATATGAGTGAGTCATCTGGAGACAAGGTAACTGAATACATACATATATGTAAGGGGTTACGGCACGTACTTGACTGACGGGCCTGTTGGTCTAGTGATTAGACACCCTGGCGGCTACCCAATAGGTCGTGGGTTCGATTCCCACCAAGTGTCAGGGTGGTTTACCTATACATGGTGTCCCAGACATGGGGTACAGAGCCGGTAATGACGAAATGTGTAACCCACAAGCAATCAATTTGTGAAAGAAAATAATGAAAAAGTCAAAAGTTTTAGTGCAGTAAGCTCAAAATTTTTTTCGTTATTTACCCGAAAATGTATGTATTTCTTAAACAGGACAGGCACGCAATCAATAAAAAGTAGTCTTTCCATAGGAGTAGGCAAGATGACATAGGGTTGCGGTGAAACAGTTTTAGACGATATCCATATATTTTTATGTAATTCAAAATATAAATTTTTGCTATATTTGTCATTTTTTTCAGAGTCATTACTATCAATACGATACATACCCTTTGGCTTGATATACCCTTTCCGGGACACCAAGTATATTTAAGTAAAAAGAAGTATATAATTTATTAGTATCAGTTGTCTGGTCTCCGTAGTGGTATAGTCGTAGCATATTATTACTACTTGTCTTTGCAGCTGAATTAAAATTTTAAAATGTTGCTATTGAAGAGTATTTATGCTAATCGAAATATTGTATTATGTATCCAAGTAAGTTAATTAGTTTTCCTTTAGGTGATTAGGAAGTATTCAAGATGTAGCAAGATATTTATCATGAACGCATCCAATATGTTTAAGCTCGCTTGGCTTGTCTTTGATATTAACTTTCTTTACTGGATACAATATATGTCCCATAAAAGTGTACCATATTGAAAATAAAAACAAGAGTTTATATTTATACTAAGTGTGTAACATTCTACTAGGAATACATAACACGAGTCTGGGATTATTCTAAAAACTCCGTAGCAATCGTACCCCTACAACATATTGGTCGTTTGATATTGACCCTGTGCGAATGAACCTTTCAACCTTTTGCTTATGGACCGAAATCTCGTTCAAACGAGTTCACTTACATTTCTTATTTCGCAAAGCCTATGAGGCGCAACGCAATAAGCAAATTCGCTCTACGCGTCAGCGCCAAGTGACAAAAACAAATAGTTATATCTTCCAGTTACCAAACGTCTTCGTTTGAAGCACCGATATACATAAACTTACTTACCTTCTACAGAGTATTAGAAAACTTAAAAAAAAATACGGATGAAATCGGTAAAGTTGTTCTCAATCAAGTAAGTTATAGCGTGACCATGGGAAATAGGGATTCATTTTCATATAGGGCAAAAGTGGGATAGTTGCCACACTTTTTGAAATTATTTTATGTCTCTCAGTGAAAAAAGCAAAATTCTGTATTTGTAATATGGGTAGGTACTTTGGTTATGTTATCTTCAAACTTATGAACGGAAAAACCATCATCTTTGATATTTCCAGAGTATTATTGATTTTTGGGGACCTCTAAATTTTGGGCCATCTATCCCATATAGGGGATAATTGCCTAATCTATGTAAATTAAGTTTACGATAGATGCCCCGCTGAAAAAAGGGGCCATCTATCCCGCAAAATTTTTGATTTCACCTTAGTGGTAGTTGTAGAGTCTGTCGAAACATAAATAAAATAACATGTGATCATCCGCCAACCTAGAGAAATTACAATCGAGGCAGCTATACCCCTGGCTGGGGCAACTATCCCACTTTTCCCCTAGATATAATAATATAATAGATATGCATTGACGACGACCTCAGGAGGTTTGTGGCATAATAAAACTGGTCGGTAGGGTCTTAATTTCTGTGTAACAGTGCCCTGTAACACAGATATAAAAATCTTGATAGACATTTCGATCGAGTTAATAAAAATTACACCCTAAAAGAAAGTTGACGAAATTATTATTTTATGACTTCTCGAATAAGTTTTTTTCTTGCGTTGAATATAAATTAGATTTTTAAATTATAATCATCTAATCTAGTACCTGACTCTGTAAAATTTTTTTTGGAAGAGGGCTATGATTTTCGAGAGTATGTATGTATTTCTATTTCTTTGGTAGGGCCTAAGCCTAAACGGCTCCAATTTTGACTCATAAATATGTTGTTAGATTCGTATTATTTGTGAGTATGACATACGTTATAATTATATTCTTAAAAAAAGTTAAAATGACGTCCGCAAGCCGCCAGTTTATATATTTTTTACTTCCAATAATATCAATATGGGTATCAAATTAAAGGTCTTAACGAGAGAAGTTGAAATACATATTATTATTATATAGTTACCCGTGGGGTGACTGCTTAGAATTGCATCCCCCATCTCTTCTCGTAGGGTCTCGTAAGAGGTGACTAAGCTAGAACTGGAAGAAGGGCAGCAGCGTCTTTCCTTTGGATTTATCTTCCACCTATAATGCGATCCCCAAGCTGCCTGCCAAGCGTGGGGATGATGGCAACCCCTCCCTTCTAAGGGGGAGGCATTTGTTAAGCAGTGGACGTCTATCGGCTGCTAATGAATATATAGTATAATGTTTTATGTGTGCATAATGTAATTTATGACCATTTTGTTAGTTCGCAGTCGGGCTTTTTGTGCTTTTACTGCCGAACCTACAAACGTCAATTAAAGTTAATGATTATTAATCCATTTTTTGAAATCGAATCATTTCGATACTCGAAGCCCATTAATACTTAATACGCAGATACTGAGTAGCGATATCAATTATCTCGTGTTCAATAATCGAAATTAATCATATATAAAATAAAATAAATAAATAAATGAACTGTTTATTCCGGAAAAAAAATAACAAAAATGACATGTTTCTTAACTAAAATCTTAATAAGAATAAAGATTATACAGTTAAGGAGTAGCAGCTTAAGTCTGAAAATTATTACCTACATATTTAAGAGGTCATGGACATGTTGCACGAAGAGATCCATCTAATTTAGAAAAATTTGTGTTGACAGGAAAAATTGAAGGAAAGCGGCCCAGAGGACGTTGTGTAAAGCGGTGGTCGAACCAGATCTCCGAGATACTGGAGCGATCTGTCAGCTCTGCCCTTCACCTGGCAGAAGATCGGGCTCAATGGAGGCGGATCACAGCTAATATACATGAGTGTGCACAGCGGAGTCACGATCCTCAGTAATGAGGGACCGACTGGCAGAGAGAGAGAGAGAGATTTAGAGGTCTCTTGAGTATACTTTTAATTTGGCCTGGTTTTTTGCTTACAATCTTTTCAAGTACTGATTTAGGCAATCTATTAAGTATTTTTGGCAGAATGCATTTCCAATTTCTTTCACCGTAAGCATTATTACATTTGGGTATTTAAAAAGCTGGAAGATACTGTAGGCTACGTAAATTCATGGGTCGCTTAGTCTTATTTAAGTTACCCATGTTATAACTGTACTGAGTTACAATTGCCAAATCAACTTTATCAAATACGCTGAGGCTCAGACAGTCGAAAAAAATAGATATCAAAAAGTGGCTTAATTAGAATTAAAGGTAATTTGCGTTTGTGAGTGCGGCAGTTAAATTATAAAAGCACAAAAAGTCCGACTTACATAAGTATGTAAGACTGTCTGACTTAACAAGTGTTAAGTGTTGAAATCGCGAAAACTAATTCATGCACAAGGTACCACTACGTAGTATGGTCCCTTGTGAAAGGAACTGTCCAGGTAGGTATCACCACAGTGTCAAATAGTTTGCCGCTAAACAGCAGCTTGTAAAAATTACTCTGTTTGGATGGGACCAGCACTGTAGCTGATGCAATAACCGGATTCAAGGAACTTAATAACTAATGTCTCGGGTCTATAGGCAGGCGCGTCGCTTATCATAAGGTGAACTACTAGGCTGAAAAGAAAGTACTATGTGTGCAACTCACACGTGGTAGAAATGAAACCTTAAATAAACTATTTAAAAAAAAAAAAACCCGACTTCAAAGTAAATTATCTAAAAAGCATAAAATAACGAAAATATATTGAAGTCGGTGCTAGCACATCATGTTAACTAACACTAGCACCAGCTGACACCGACTTCAATATATTTTCGTTATTTTATGCTTTTTAGATAATTTACTTTGAAGTCGGTTTTTTTTTTTTTTTAAATAGTTTATTTAACACTTTTTAGTGACTTATTTTACCAAAAATAGGTATCAGCACTATCACGCAACTCGAACGTCAACGTTACAATAACTTACTGAAAACATAAAAAGTTTATATCTCTTAAACTACTGGACCGATTTTGATGAAACTTGTACTCTACCCTAAGTTGAAAAATACTCTAACTATTGCAAAAAGAATTTTCAAAATTGGACTTGTAGTTTCTGAGAAATCCGTGGACAAACCTACATACATACATACATACATACATACATACATACATACATACACTCATAAAATTTGGTAAATTTGTTTAGAAGCCCACATAGACTAACGTATATTAATATTACGCATTCTTATCAATATTACATACATACTTACGCGTCGAATAGAGAACCTTCTTTTTGAAACCGGTTAAAAAAAAAGAAACTGTCGCTTTTTCGTTTTATCGACTTTCAAATCACTACGATGCTAAAGCACACAACGAGCTATGGAGAGAGATATGCTCGGAGTTTCTTTGCGCGACAGAATCCGAAATGAGGAGATTCGCCGCAGAACTAAGTTCACCGACATAGCTCGTAGAAGTTGAAGTGGAAGTGGGCAGGCCACATCGCTCGAAGAACCGATAACCGTTGGGGAAGAAAGGTTCTCGAGTGGCGACCACGAACCAGAAGACACAGCGTAGGCAGGCCTCCCACTAGGTGGACCGACTACATTGTTCGCGTCGCAGGCAACCGGTGCACGCAAATAGCAAATTGTCGTTCATTGTGGCGGTCTAAGGGGGAGGCCTTTATTCAGCAGTGGACGTCTTCCGGCTGGTGATGATGACGGCGCTAAAAAACTTTTCACTTAAAAAAAAACATTACACCCGTTAATAATATCACGCACGTAATAACTGGGTGAAATTAGGTAATCAACGTTTTGATCCAAATAACAGACTAAATTATGTATATTTCCTTCAAAATTTCACGACAGCATTTAGCCTAAATTATTTTTAGGCGTCATGCAGACTCGCCGTAATAATAACATGTTACAAAGTATTCGAGCTTTATACTGTAGGTACTTACATGAAAACGTAATTTACGTTATTTTTTTTTCTTTTTAGTCGTGAACTTAGGCCGTGATTGTTGCAATACTGTGCCATCATCATTCTCCAGGATGCCTGACCTTGAGTTTTTTTAACAGCTGGTTTGTCCCACTGCTGGGCATGCGCTGTCGGCCAAGTGTGGGTTGGTGGAATAAACACGTTATTCGAAAGCTAGTTAGGCTTTCTCAAACATGCAGGTTTCCTCACGATGTTTTCTTTCACCGAAAGCTAGTAACAATCGCACAAAGAAGATTCGCACACAACTAAAGAAATCAGAGGTGTGAGCAGGGTTCGAACCTGCGCACCTTGTTATCCAAGGCAAGCGCTCGCCCTCCGAGCTGACACTGCTTTTTACTACTAACTGAGAATTATGTAAGCTTAAAAAAAGATTACCTTTTTTTGCTGTCTTGGGGAGGCTTTTAAATCGTACCCAGTCTCCGTAAGGGCCGGGTTATGTGAGGTTTTTACCTTAGAGCATTATACTTAATGCTGTAAGGTTATTTCTTACTCAAGTGAGGAATGTGCGACGCTCGGACAAACCCTTGGTGGTTTTTGAGCGGCAAGATATATATGAATAAATAAATTAAAAAATAAACCTACTAAAACTTTTTCAGCGGCCTTCATTGTCACAGCGGTGCTCTCTCACTCTGGATACTAGATTCCAGCGCCAGACGCTCGCTAGAGCACAGAGCCCCCACCCTGTAGGTCCATGACATTAGTATGATAAACCTTTTACATCACCCAGTCACCCTTTTTGAGGTTGTATCGACCGTGTTAATTCATTGCTTGTATCCCGCTTTGCAAAGGAGGGAAGTGGAATGTATGTCTTTCCAACTCCTCCTATCCACCTTTTTAATTAAATTTGTTGCGGGTTTCAAGACAATTTAGCGTTCCCCTGGGACTCGCCGAGGGTCAAACCTCGGCTCTGGCTTACAGGAGTAACAGTGGTGGGAATGAGTGGTGGGATTAGTCCCAAAAAAAGGTCACCAAGTCAGATAGTCCATGTATATAGATAGATAATTGGAGCGAATAACTCCTGTAGTCTGTACGAGCCTATATTAGAGGTGGGAACTAGAATATTTTGTGACTGACAGAGAGATGGATCGCGAATTCTACCGGAGAAGTTAGACGCCCTCAAATTGTCTGGAAATTTTCGCGGGTAATATCTTTGACAGTAAATTTTGCCTTGTTAGTAAGTGAATTTGAGACAGTGATTCATTAATTTTACTAGGTATTGTGACTTAATACTTTCTTTGAATTTTAATTAAGGTCGTATTCAATTAAGGGTGCCTTTATTTATGAAGTTTGTTTTACAGTGTCTTTTATAAAAGAAGGGCTTAAAGCTTCATAATTGTCTTATAATACCAGCCCTTGTTAATGTCCCACTGCTGGGGCACGGGCCTCCCTTCAAGATAAAGGGGCTTATGCCATAGTACACCACGCTGGCCAAGTGCGGGTTGGCGGACTTCACGCGTCATTCGAAAGCTAGTTAGGTTTTCTCAGACAAGCAGGTTGCGAAAGCTAGTAACAATCGCACAAAGACGATTCGCACATGATTAATTAAAGAAATCAGAGGTGCGAGCCGGGGTTCGAACCTGCGCACCTTCTTTCCAAGGCAAGCGCTCGCCCACTGAGCTGTTACAGCCTGTCTGTTTAATTGTCTTAAAGGTACTAAATATACGAATTTATTTTTGTTTTATAAGTTTATACCTACAACGCCCTCAATATATTAATAAAAAAAGTTTTGCAATAAACGAAAACGTCAAAACAAATTTGCTAACGTTTTGTAGCGACATACATCCGCGCTGCACGACGACCGCCGGAGAACTGGACGGCGGCGCGGCAACGCGGCATCTATTTATATGATTTCCATGTGCGCGCGGCGTGCTATTACGACAGCAGCGCCGCCTATAGTTTTAAATATTAATTAAGGATATTTTTACTCATGTAGATACGCACTAGCTATAAGGTTTATTTTATGTATATATTAGGCTAAGTTCTGTAAATAAATTAACTATTACTCCGACTCGCAATCCTGTTTCTTTTAATACCGAGAAGCGCTAAAGTGGTGACACCCACCGTTGGAAGAACACGTACCTACAAGAATAAATTCCCGCGCAATACTGAAAATAGAACAGTGCACAAAATGTCTACTGCAGAAGCTCAAGAAATCTCCGGTGTATCCACAAACCTACGAATTCCTGCACTCTGGCGCGACAGACTAGGAATTTGGTTCATACAATTCGAGGCCATCGTTTCATCACACAAGAAAAGCGACCAGGCTATGTACGAGCTCCTCATCGGCCAACTAGAGCGCCAGGATATAGATGAAATTTCAGACATCCTTCTGCAACCGCCTAAAGAAAAGAAATACGAAGTCCTCAAGGAGCGCCTACTACAAATCTACGAGGAATCAGAAGAGCGGCAAACGCAGAGACTTCTATCGGAGACAGAGCTTGGGGACATGAAACCTTCACAATTACTGCGCAGAATGCAGACTCTCGCACGCAGCAACATCACCGACGCAACTCTCCGCATCATGTGGGCGAACCATCTGCCGCAGTCTGTTCGCGCAGTCCTAGCCGTCAGCGAGAGCATTGATAAAAAGGCAAGCCTCAGCGAGTTGGCGCTGCTAGCAGACAAGGTTTTAGAAACTGCGCAGCCAGAAGTATCGGTAGTAAGCAGCAGATCAAACCAGTCACCAGGCGTCGAGCAAACATCTACACCTACATCGTCAGAGAACATATCCATAAATGAAAAACTAGACATGTTAGTAGAAGAAATCGCAGAATTAAAAATGCAAGCACAGAACCGCAGGCGCCACGACGGACGCGAAACGTACTATTCACGCGCACTCTCGCGCCCTCGCACGCCTCGCCGCCAGTTCCGCCAGTTTTACCCGACATCACGCAACGTTTCTAAAAGACACTGTAAAACAAACTTCATAAATAAAGGCACCCTTAATTGAATACGACCTTAATTAAAATTCAAAGAAAGTATTAAGTCACAATACCTAGTAAAATTAATGAATCACTGTCTCAAATTCACTTACTAACAAGGCAAAATTTACTGTCAAAGATATTACCCGCGAAAATTTCCAGACAATTTGAGGGCGTCTAACTTCTCCGGTAGAATTCGCGATCCATCTCTCTGTCAGTCACAAAATATTCTAGTTCCCACCTCTAATATAGGCTCGTACAGACTACAGGAGTTATTCGCTCCAATTATCTATCTATATACATGGACTATCTGACTTGGTGACCTTTTTTTGGAACTCAAACTCAAACTCAAAAATCTTTATTTCAAATAGGCTTAACGCTAGCACTTTTGAATCGTCATTTTTTAGAAGCTACCACTAGAACTAATCCCACCACTCATTCCCACCACTGTTACTCCTGTAAGCCAGAGCCGAGGTTTGACCCTCGGCGAGTCCCAGGGGAACGCTAAATTGTCTTGGAACCCGCAACAAATTTAATTAAAAAGGTGGATAGGAGGAGTTGGAAAGACATAAATTCCACTGCAAAGCGGGAAACAAGCAATGAATTAACACAAGGTCGATACAGGCAGATACAACCTCAAAAAGGGTGACTGGCTGACCTATCATGTAAAAGGTTTATCATACTAATGTCATGGACCCACAGGGTGGGGGCTCTGTGTTCTAGCGAGCGTCTGGCGCTGGAAACTAGTATCCAGAGTGAGAGAGCACCGCTGTGACAATGAAGGCCACTGAAAAAGTTTTAGTAGGTTTATTTTTTAATTTATT
Source organism: Furcula furcula (assembly GCA_911728495.1). Taxonomy (NCBI): domain Eukaryota; kingdom Metazoa; phylum Arthropoda; class Insecta; order Lepidoptera; family Notodontidae; genus Furcula; species Furcula furcula. The sequence goes on from OU452253.1 coordinate 20,817,541, forward strand.
TATTCATATATATCTTGCCGCTCAAAAACCACCAAGGGTTTGTCCGAGCGTCGCACATTCCTCACTTGAGTAAGAAATAACCTTACAGCATTAAGTATAATGCTCTAAGGTAAAAACCTCACATAACCCGGCCCTTACGGAGACTGGGTACGATTTAAAAGCCTCCCCAAGACAGCAAAAAAGGTAATCTTTTTTTAAGCTTACATAATTCTCAGTTAGTAGTAAAAAGCAGTGTCAGCTCGGAGGGCGAGCGCTTGCCTTGGATAACAAGGTGCGCAGGTTCGAACCCTGCTCACACCTCTGATTTCTTTAGTTAATCATGTGCGAATCTTCTTTGTGCGATTGTTACTAGCTTTCGGTGAAAGAAAACATCGTGAGGAAACCTGCATGTCTGAGAAAGCCTAACTAGCTTTCGAATGACGTGTTTATTCTACCAACCCACACTTGGCCGACAGCGGGGTGGCTATGGCCTAAGCCCCCTACACTTGAACGCATGCCCAGCAGTGGGACAAACCAGCTGTTAAAAAAACTCAAGGTCAGGCATCCTGGAGAATGATGATGGCACAGTATTGCAACAATCACGGCCTAAGTTCACGACTAAAAAGAAAAAAAAATAACGTAAATTACTTTTTCATGTAAGTACCTACAGTATAAAGTTCGAATACTTTGTAACATGTTATTATTAAGGCGAGTCTGCATGACGCCTAAAAATAATTTAGGCGAAATGATGTCGTGAAATTTTTAAGGAAATATACATAATTTAGTCTGTTATTTGGATCAAAACGTTGATTACCTAATTTCACCCAGTTATTACGTGCGTGATATTATTAACGGGTGTAATATTTTTTTTAAGTGAAAAGTTTTTTAGCGCCGTCATCATCACCAGCCGGAAGACGTCCACTGCTGAATAAAGGCCTCCCCCTTAGACCGCCACAATGAACGACAATTTGCTATTTGCGTCCACCGGTTGCCTGCGACGCGAACAATGTAGTCGGTCCACCTAGTGGGAGGCCTGCCTACGCTGTGTCTTCTGGTTCGTGGTCGCCACTCGAGAACCTTTCTTCCCCAACGGTTATCGGTTCTTCGAGCGATGTGGCCTGCCCACTTCCACTTCAACTTCTACGAGCTATGTCGGTGAACTTAGTTCTGCGGCGAATCTCCTCATTTCGGATTCTGTCGCGCAAAGAAACTCCGAGCATATCTCTCTCCATAGCTCGTTGTGTGCTTTAGCATCGTAGTGATTTGAAAGTCGATAAAACGAAAAAGCGACAGTTTCTTTTTTTTTAACCGGTTTCAAAAAGAAGGTTCTCTATTCGACGCGTAAGTATGTATGTAATATTGATAAGAATGCGTAATATTAATATACGTTAGTCTATGTGGGCTTCTAAACAAATTTACCAAATTTTATGAGTGTATGTATGTATGTATGTATGTATGTAGGTTTGTCCACGGATTTCTCAGAAACTACAAGTCCAATTTTGAAAATTCTTTTTGCAATAGTTAGAGTATTTTTCAACTTAGGGTAGAGTACAAGTTTCATCAAAATCGGTCCAGTAGTTTAAGAGATATAAACTTTTTATGTTTTCAGTAAGTTATTGTAACGTTGACGTTCGAGTTGCGTGATAGTGCTGATACCTATTTTTGGTAAAATAAGTCACTAAAAAGTGTTAAATAAACTATTTAAAAAAAAATAAAAACCGACTTCAAAGTAAATTATCTAAAAAGCATAAAATAACGAAAATATATTGAAGTCGGTGTCAGCTGGTGCTAGTGTTAGTTAACATGATGTGCTAGCACCGACTTCAATATATTTTCGTTATTTTATGCTTTTTAGATAATTTACTTTGAAGTCGGGTTTTTTTTTTTTTTAAATAGTTTATTTAAGGTTTCATTTCTACCACGTGTGAGTTGCACACATAGTACTTTCTTTTCAGCCTAGTAGTTCACCTTATGATAAGCGACGCGCCTGCCTATAGACCCGAGACATTAGTTATTAAGTTCCTTGAATCCGGTTATTGCATCAGCTACAGTGCTGGTCCCATCCAAACAGAGTAATTTTTACAAACTGCTGTTTAGCGGCAAACTATTTGACACTGTGGTGATACCTACCTGGACAGTTCCTTTCACAAGGGACCATACTACGTAGTGGTACCTTGTGCATGAATTAGTTTTCGCGATTTCAACACTTAACACTTGTTAAGTCAGACAGTCTTACATACTTATGTAAGTCGGACTTTTTGTGCTTTTATAATTTAACTGCCGCACTCACAAACGCAAATTACCTTTAATTCTAATTAAGCCACTTTTTGATATCTATTTTTTTCGACTGTCTGAGCCTCAGCGTATTTGATAAAGTTGATTTGGCAATTGTAACTCAGTACAGTTATAACATGGGTAACTTAAATAAGACTAAGCGACCCATGAATTTACGTAGCCTACAGTATCTTCCAGCTTTTGAAATACCCAAATGTAATAATGCTTACGGTGAAAGAAATTGGAAATGCATTCTGCCAAAAATACTTAATAGATTGCCTAAATCAGTACTTGAAAAGATTGTAAGCAAAAAACCAGGCCAAAAGTATACTCAAGAGACACCTCTTAAATATGTAATAATTTTCAGACTTAAGCTGCTACTCCTTAACTGTATAATCTTTATTCTTATTAAGATTTTAGTTAAGAAACATGTCATTTTTGTTCATTTTTTCCGAAATACACAGTGCATTTATTTATTTATATATTTTATTTTATACATGATTAATTTCGATTATTGAACACGAGATAATTGATATCTCTACTCAGTTTCTGCGTATTAAGTATTAATGGGCTTCGAGTATCGAAATAATTCGATTTCAAAAAATGGATTATTGATCATTAACTTTAATTGACGTTTGTAGGTTCGGCAGTAAAAGCACAAAAATCCCGACTGCGAACTAACAAAATGGTCATAAATTACATTATGCACACATAAAACATTATACTATATATTCATTAGCAGCCGATAGACGTCCACTGATTAACAAATGCCTCCCCCTTAGAAGGGAGGGGTTGCCATCATCCCCACGCTTTACAGGCAGCTTGGGGATCGCATTATAGGTGGAAGATAAATCCAAAAGAAAGACGCTGCTGCCCTTCTTCCAGTTCTAGCTTAGTCGTCTCTTAAGACACCCAACGAGAAGAGATATCGAAAGGTGCGATTCCTGAGAAAATCTCGTATGATGAGGACCAGACGGTCTGGCACGCCCATGAGGTAGAGCTTGTGAAGCAAGCCATTGTGCCAGACCTTATCGAATGCCTTGGCGACATCGAAGAATAAGGCTCCGGTGTATATGGGTCTGGGCTGGTTGAGCCCGGAGAGGACGTGCTCCGTGATGCGGTGCACTTGATGGACGCAGGAGTGTCCGGCTCGAAAGCCGAACTGCTCGTGTATGAGTATGCCCTTCGAGATGACAAACTCTTTGAGTCTTGCGAAAAGCAAGCGCTCGTAGAGTTTGCCCAGGGCGCTAAGGAGACTAATGGGACGGTAGCTCGTGGGATCGTCACGTGGCTTACCGGGTTTGTGAATGCCGATGACGTCTGCTTCTTTCCACTCCGAAGGGAATATAGCGTGCGTCATGGCGGCATTGAAGATTGGACGGCGGCGCGGCAACGCGGCATCTATTTATATGATTTCCATGTGCGCGCGGCGTGCTATTACGACAGCAGCGCCGCCTATAGTTTTAAATATTAATTAAGGATATTTTTACTCATGTAGATACGCACTAGCTATAAGGTTTATTTTATGTATATATTAGGCTAAGTTCTGTAAATAAATTAACTATTACTCCGACTCGCAATCCTGTTTCTTTTAATACCGAGAAGCGCTAAAGTTTTAATAGAAAAAGGCCATTTTTTAAGGGTATCATGATAACGAACGGGTTTCATTTCATTTGAATTCCATTCATTCGTAACATTTTGTTTTTGTTAAATTAAGCTGATTTTTTTATTGAAATTATTCACTCTTAAATGTCGAGAACGGAAAATTTATGTTACTTAAACAAATACGCATAAATTATTATATTTAATTCATATGAGTCTGAAATAAAACTACTTTTTACCCGACTACGGAACGGAGGGAGGGTTATGATTTTAACAAGAATGTATGTATGTATGTATGTATGTATGTTCATCTGTTCCCGAATATCTTCTAATCTACTTAACATAATTAAACAAGAAGGGTGTCGTTAGAAGCGCCTTGATTGTCCGCTGGTTATAGGCTATAAAATATTATATTAAATTCAATGTGGCGCCATCTACAGGACAAAAACGTCTGAAGTAAAACAAAAATATTTTTTGATTAAGTTGAAATTATGTACACATGTGTATTTCTGTTGCCCAAGCATGATCGTGTAAAGTAAATAATCATCATCATCAATATATATAAAAGGAGATGTCCTGATTGATTAACTTATTGACTGACTGACAGACAACGCACAGCCTAAACCGCTGGGTCTAGAGACTTGAAATTAGGGAGGTGTATTCTTCACAATACGTAAACGCACACTAAGAACGTTCTTAACACATTTCACTGTTTTCCGATACAATATGATAGATAGGATTAGGGTGAAGTCAGGTTTAAGAAGTTATGAGGGTTTTAAGGTCAAAATAGGACCCCTAAGTTAAAAATCTCGCGTGTGGTGTCTTTGAAAAGGTAATTGGAAACCGGTTTTTTTATGATATAAGCAGTAGGCATGAGTTATATCATGGGTTTTAAAACTAAAATACGACATCGATGTTTAAAATTTGAATCTGATATGATTTCAAAAGTGATGGGAAAAATCATATTGTTTAGTTAAACTATTTAGCTAACTACTGCGCTAGCTCAAGTGTGGCTTCTAAGTACACGCAAGGTTACAATTCAATAAGAGGCTGCTGAGAGTGTTCGCAAATGCGCGCACCCGCGTCATGCTGAAACCTAAAAAAAAAAAAATGCTGCCGCCTCGCTCCTCAGCCATAAGCCCGGACAAATAACGGGCAACTTCCAAAGTTGTCGGTTGGACGTTTGGATTGTGGGACCTAGATGTCCATTAAGTACGGGGCGTTTTAGTAGGTAAGATACTCCGGTTCGGAGCTAGGTACCGAATCAAACCAAAAAAAATCCGATCAATTGCGAGTCTGACTCACGCATCGAGGGTTCCATACCTTCTTTGTGCGTATTAATGTTATTGATTTCAATTCAATAAAAGGCTACCGAGAGTGTTCGCAAACGCGCGCACCCGCGTCAATCTGCCACCTAAAAAAAAAAAAGCTGCCGCCTCGCTCCTCAGCTATAAGCCCGGACAAATAACGGGCAACCTTCGGAGTTGTCGGTTGGACGTTTGGATTGTGGGCCCGAGATGTCCATTGAGTACGGGGCGTTTTAGTAGCTAAGATACTCCGGTTCGGAGCTAGGTACCGAATCAAACAAAAAAAAATCCGGTCAATTGCGAGTCTGACTCACGCATCGAGGGTTCCATACCTTCTTTGTGTGTATTAAAGTTATTTTAATCAATATATATAAAAGGATAAGTCCTGACTGACTGACTGATTGACGGAAAACGCACAGCCCAAACCGCTAGCCCTAGAGACTTGAAATTTGGGATACGAAAACGCACACTAAAAACGGAATTTTCAAAATTAGTATCCTAAGGGGTCCAAATAGGGGGTTTTATGTTTTATAAAAAAGCGTTATAATTCGTGAACAGTTGGTACTAGAGCCTTAAATTTTTACACGCAGACCCCTCAAAGAAAATGAATAATTACGTGTTTTTGCATTTCTCGAAATTTTCTAAGTAGAAGTCACAGGACCTCAATTTTTGTAAAAAAATAAATATTTTACCATTTCCTTACACATTTCACTATTTTCCGATACAATATGATAGATTGGATTAGGACGAAGTCAGGTTTAAGAAATTATGAGGGTTTTAAGGTCAAAATAGGACCCTCTAAGTTAAAAATCTCGCGTGTGGTGTATTTTAAAAGGTAATTGAAAACCGTGTTTTTATGATATAAGCGGTAGGTATGAGTTATATCATAGTATGAGTTATATATTGTGTTTGCCCCCTGATCTTGCGACCTTTTAGACACGACTATTAATATATTATAAAATTATTAGTAACTAAGTCCTTCTTTGTAATTAAGTCAGTGAGCTAATAAATGTTTCTTCTTCTTCTTCTTCTATGGGTTTTAAAACTAAAATACGACATCGATGTTTAAAATTTGAATTTGATATGATTTTAAAAGTGATGGGAAAAGATTATATTGTTTAGTTAAACTATTTTGCTAACTGCTGCGTTAGCTCGAGTGTGGCTTCTAAGTGCACGCAAGGTTTCAATTCAATAAGTGGCTGTCGAGAGTGTTCGAAAACGCACGTATCCTGCACCGTGCGCACCCGCGTCAATATGCCGTCTAAAAAAAAAAGCTGCCGCCTCGCTCCTCAGCCATGAGCCCGGACAAATTACGATCTTCGGAGTTGTCGGTTGGACGTTTGGGTTGTGGGCCCTAGATGTCCATTGAGTACTGGGCGTTTTAGTAGGTAAGATACTTTGGTTCGGAGCTAGGGACCGAATCAAACCAAAAAAAAAACCAGTCTAGTGCGAGTCTGACTCGCGCATCGAGGGTTCCATACCTTCTTTGCACGTATTACAGTTATTTTAATCATCAATATATATAAAAGGAGATGTCCTAACTGATTGACTGACTGACAGACAACGCACAGCCTAAACCGCTGGCTCTAGAGACTTGAAATTAAGGAGGTGTATTCTTCAGAATACGTAAACGCACACTAAGAACGGAATTTTCAAAATTCGCATCCTAAGGGGTCCAAAAAGGGGGTTTCATGTTTTATAAAAAAGCGTTATAATTCATGCACGATTGGTACTAGAGCCTTGAATTTTCACAAGTAGATGCCTAAAAAAAATAAACAATGACGTTTACGAAATATATTTAGTAAAACTAAGTAATTATTACAGCGATACTAACTTAATTCTAATAATTCTACGTGATTTGTAACGAATTATAAAGCCCCAAAATAAATTAAATAAAAAATAAGTTTAAAAAACTATAACCCGACTACGGATAAAATCGCAGTCTAAAAAGTAGAAAACAAGAAAATATTTCTTGTCAGATATACTTATCTACCAACGCCTTAAGCAATTAATTATCGTCTAGTAAGTAGATAATTTGTATATTTCAATTTAACGTATTATAAGTATAATTACTATAGATTGTAGCCGTAGTCGCATGCCACCTTGCTAATGTCGAATATGGCCAATGTTATATTGTCCCGTTGGGAACACAAAATTCAGGATGCACTTCGACGACTAGCAGCTGACCAGAGGGCCTAGACAGGATGCAATCGCTTCATAGCGAATCTATTTCTTCATTCGCTAATGGTGTCAATTCCCTACAATATGTCACGTGATTTTTCGATGACTTATGTCATTCTCATACATTTTTAAACTTTCGATTAGCGATAGCGCTTGTAGAATGTTACATTGTCTAGGGGGACAGATCGCCGACTTATGTTTATACGACAACGCCACGAGGGATCATCAGGCTTTTTTTTTTGTGTAGGAGTAGTACTGTTGGCCACATATGGCCATTACAGCTTCACCGGACAAGAGGGCGAGCGCTTTAAGCGCTCCAGCCAGAGATCATCAGGCATCAGTGGCATGCGACTACGGCTACAATCTATAGTAATTATACTTATAATACGTTAAATTGAAATATACAAATTATCTACTTACTAGACGATAATTAATTGCTTAAGGCGTTGGTAGATAAGTATATCTGACAAGAAATATTTTCTTGTTTTCTACTTTTTAGACTGCGATTTTATCCGTAGTCGGGTTATAGTTTTTTAAACTTATTTTTTATACGCAATATATTGCGGTTTATTTTAGGTTTTACTTTCCCGACGCACATAGGGGTATTTTGCCAATCTAGCCGGTCAAAAGTCCATTTCTTAGAACTTGCCTCAGGTCTAAAAAAACTAGTTATTATTATTAACAGATAACTAGAGAACAATAGGCCACCCTCCCCTTTTTTTTATCAGTTGCGCCTGCATAGTGATTTTAGTCGGAACTTTACCGTTACCGTACCGTATTGCACGTATTTTTCTCGACGGTCCCAGTTTGACTTTCTCAGTTCAATTTTAGATATTATTTTTTCAAGTGAATGTTTTGAAGTTATAGTCATGGTTTTAGATAAAGCAGGTAAAGGCCCATATTTTTATTATATTGAACTGTATTAGGCATTACTGAAACATTGATTTCTATTTTTTCTAAAAGTGGTTTAAATTTAATAAATTTTTGATCATTTTTTAAACATAAAAAGGGTTTTGTTGAACTTCAGGGTCCGTCCGAGTTATTTTTTTATGTTTTTTAGCTAGCTGATAGTTCTTACAACAAATTAATGGCAAAATACCTTGCGTCTATTTGCTGTTTGTTGAGTTTTGATTGAAAAACTAACGAAAGAAAAAAGTGACCTTTTTTGTATGTCACTTTACCACGTTTTATTTGGTTTTAGGTTCGTCAAGTGGCTCCAGGGTTCAAAGTAGTAATCCACAAATATATAAACGACAAAATGCAAGAGCAAAAATTGCCCAATTTTGAAGAAAAGTTGATGTATTTGGAAAATTACTTGTTGTCTTGCGAAGACTTTTTGATGAAGAATTAGAAAATTAAAACAAAGTTTCACGTATATTAATTCAGAATTGAGGCAAAGATGGAAAACGGAAAAGAATCATTTTCTTCAAAGTAATGACGAATGGTTGAAAAAAACATTCGAAATACTCATAGTGCAACAACAGAGATCTGGTCGACCATCGAAATCTTTCACAGAATTAAGTGAAAGAAGAGTTATGACTGAATTACGGAGCGCGATAAGTGAAGGCATGTAATGCACGCTGCATCAATAAAATCATCTGGACACAAATATGCTTCTTATATATTAAGGCAAATAACCGAATCTCCAACGAGAGCTACAAAGCTTAAGAAAGCTTATGAAATAGTTCAGAATGCGAATGTGACCCTGTTGTGTGCACTTGCTATTTTTGTAGAAGCTGACTTCTCTCGGCGCCAATATGAAATTATTAGAAGTGCCTCTAAGAAGATATACCTACCCCAGGTACAGTCTTTCACAAAAAGAAAAAAAATTGCTATCCGTACGTTTCATCACTGAAATATTAGCTCAAGTGAATCTTGAAGATTTGTTAAACCACACCGCAACAAGATTACTTCCTTAATGGAAGAAAATGATGAAGAGTCATAGTTATAATAATTAAGTTAATGATATTAAAAAAAATATCAAGTTTAATCAAAATATAAATTATATTTTTTGTATTTTTAATTTTTTACTATTCTAATCAACCTCCTTATAATCTTCTTTTTATTGAAAAGCAATTATTATAGCTGTAAACCTATAGAAAATTCAGTAAAAGTAAATAAATCGAAAATAAATATTATGACCAGATAGATTAGCAAAATATGTGCGACGTTTCGAATGCTTTACAGCACCCATGGTCACGGGCGGACTGAAATGTTGAACGTCCTTACATTCAATTTATACTGACATAATTTCTTGGCGTTCCCTCACTTCTTATTAGTTATTAGTAGTTAGTCCGCTTCCATAGATGAAATAAATATCAACTTTCTTAGATCGCCTTCCTTATTCTTTACCTCATCATCAGCTGAAACACGTGCACCGCTGAGGCTTCCCCCTTAAAAGGGAGGGGTTGCCATAATTCTCACACTTTTAATTTTTTTATTTCAAATAGGCTTAACGCTAGCACTTTTGAACGCTCATTTTTTTAAAAGCTACCACCGGATCACAACGCGGCCTCAACTGAGAAGATCCGGCAAGAAACTCAGCGGGCTTGTCATTTTTTCACTTTTTTTTTTAAACAAATTTTGTCTTTTTACAATTAGATCAGCACCAGCGACAGTGTGTCCTGCCGTTCAAAATATCAAATAAAATAAAAAATACGATCAAAATACAACAAACTAAAAGGCCAAAGGGATAGTAGTCGGACCAGTCCCCCCAAGCAGCACCCGCGCACGTGTTGACTCGAGCAGCAGCCATCACTCCCCTCAACCATATTGGAGGGAAGGGGGCAGGGGGGTCGTCGATCGTCTTGGGGATTGCCGTATAGGTGGTAGGTAATCCAATAGTGTTCCCTTTAATCGTCTCTTACGGGTACCCAACAGGAGGAGATGGGGAGGATAGGACCCTGCTATCCTTACCCGGATACCCCACGAGTGTCTGATACACAAATCTGCATTGGACACGCGTGGTGGTTAAAGCATGTTTTCAAAGCAACTTCCTTAGTTCGCCTTCCCTATTTTTTACCTAAAGTCAAGCAATCATAAAAGTCGAAAAGTCTTAAAGTCTGCTGTTATTTTCCCACATGGAATTGAAATAATGGCCACATTCTCCGTATAATGGTGATTCTTATATCGCAAAGTTTGTGTTACTTACTTTTGATTCACTGCCGAGATTTGTTGTACGTTAGGGAATCACTTACATATAGCAAGCACTTGCTGAAGTTTTATGACTTTACTTACGAATAAAGTATTGGTTTTTCGTATAGAACCTAAAGTATAAGCTTTTGTAACTTGACAGATGGTGAGTAGTGCTGAAGCTGCTGATGATAGCCATTGACTTACCATTTTACTTCGTGCGTGTAGCCTCCGTAGCGCAGTTGAAAATCGCTTACATTGCAAAACTGGAGGTCGCGGCTTCGAATCCCGCGGGGAGTAACAACTTTTGTAATTGTTCCTTACTGGCTAGGAAAATGTGGGCCGATCTCCTGACTTAGCGGAGACGGGCATGTAAAAAAGTCGGTCCTGCCTGATCTTTCTCCGGTTGTGTTGGTCTCTCGTACCATCGGATTGTGAAGGTAAAGAAACAGAGAATGCACTTGTGTCTACGCAAGCACTTATACACTACCATCTCCAGCGTAGATGGCTGATCTTGTGAGATTGGCCGTTGTGGTCGTATCGGCCAGGAGGACATTATATTACTTCGTAAGGACTTGTGGATAATCAAAAATTATTTGTTGTTTGGCGCTTAAAGCTCGTTTTAAGACCAAATTATTTCAGTGATATAAAACCAATATACATATAGGTACGTGTAGTAAGTCAATGTACTCTCGCGGTCACGAACGGTGTATCATCTTTAGGACGATAATCGCTTGCACGAGCCGGTCCAAGACACGTGCGGAACGCGCAAATGGAAGTGCTCATCCCGCCCGTGGTTCATACGATTTTGATTAAAAACTGGTACAGCGTTCGTGTCCGCGATAGTACAGAAAACTTTCACTTATGCGAACGTGCGCTGTTAACAATAAAACGATGTCTTCGTATATTTTTTGCAGCTTAAAAATAGGATTTCCAAATACACTTCAATAACTAAAAACTATTAAGTAAAGAAAAAGAAAACAATTTAGATAGAAAATATGTTTTCTATTTCAAACAAACAGCTGCATGTTATCTAAACATGTCTAGAAACGAGGTCTAAAAGGTCATATCAGTTTGTATAATCCTTTTATTTCTAAACACATAAGCTGTCTTGGGTTGGGACATCTTGGGTTTATCTGAAATCCGACGAGAGGGACAGGATACGATAACCCTTGATTCCGGAAACTTGCTCTTCTTCCGGGAAGGAGATCGAAAATCCCAGGGAGGTGTCGGGTTTCTCGTCCGTAAGTCCCTTATTAACAACGTGGTAAAGGTCGATAGTGTGTCGAGCAGGGTAGCGTACCTTATACTCAGAATAACCGATCGGTATTCGCTGAAGGTCATACAGGTATACGCGCCGACCTCGGCACACCCTGACGATGAAGTAGAGGCTATGTATGAGGAGATAGCAGAAGCCGTACATACCTCCAAAACATACTTCACCGTTGTTATGGGGGACTTTAACTCGGAATGGCGATGAGTTGAGAGTGGGATCGTATGGGTATGGGCAGCGGAACCAAAGGGGCCAGCGGCTGGTTGACTTCATGGAGAAGGAGGGACTCTATGCGATGAACTCCTTCTTCAAGAAGCGACCATCCAGGAAGTGGACGTGGATAAGCCCCGATGGTTCAACCAAAAATGAGATCGACTTCATCATGACGACCAAGAAGCATATATTCGATGATGTCTCCGTGATCGGCAGGGTGAAAACCGGGAGTGATCACCGTATTGTTAGAGGCACATTGAATATCAATGTTAAGCTTGAAAGGTTTCGTCTGATGAAGTCCACGCTCCGTCCAGGATCCGCCCAAATCCAGAACCCCGAAGACTTTCAACTTGAACTGCATAATCGCTTCCAGTGCCTCGCCGACTGCGAAACTGCGGACGAGATAAACAATGGGTTGGTGCAAACTGTCCACGCAGTGGGGTCCAAGTTCTATAAGACCCCACGCCGTAAAAAACCTCAAAAGCTCTCCAATACAACTATTAAGCTAATGGAAAACCGGACTGAGATGAGACTGCAATCTTCAGCTGATATGTCGGAATATGCTGAACTCAATAGACGAATCTCGAAATCCATGCGACACGACTTGCGTTCCTATAATACAGCGTGTATTAAGGACGCAATTGAGCGGAACCAAGGCTCTAAAGTGTTCGCACAGAATTCGTCTATTGGGCGTAGCCATATGACGAAGCTGAAGATCGATGACGGCAGTGTCATCTCATCGAAACCGGAGATATTGAGAGAGCTCGAGAGATTTTACGGACAGTTATACACCTCAACACGGGAACCCATTGATAGAACAGCTCAAGACACCAGAGCCAAACTAACCCGACACTACACTGGGGACATCCCAGACATCAGCCTGTACGAGATTAGAATGGCTCTCAAACAGCTCAAGAATAACAAGGCGCCGGGTGAAGACGGAATCACATCAGAACTTCTGAGAGCGGGTGGAAAACCGGTACTTTTAGTCCTCCAGAAGTTATTTAATTCCGTCTTACTCGAGGGTACAACGCCAGAAGCATGGCACAGGAGTGTGGTGGTTCTTTTCTTCAAAAAAGGTGATAACACTTTATTGAAGAATTATAGACCTATCTCACTCCTGAGCCATGTATACAAGCTGTTTTCGAGAGTCATTACGAACCGTCTCGAACGCAGGTTTGATGACTTCCAGCCTCCCGAACAAGCCGGGTTCCGAAAAGGCTTTAGCACCGTAGACCACATACATACGCTCCGCCAGATTATACAGAAGACCGAGGAGTATAATCGGCCATTATGTCTAGCGTTTGTGGACTACGAGAAAGCCTTTGATTCAATCGAGACCTGGGCAGTATTGCAATCTCTCCAGCGGTGCCACATTGACTATAGGTACATCGAAGTGTTGAAGTGTTTGTACAGCAACGCCACCATGTCGATCCGACTACAGGAGGAGAGCACAGACAGGGAGACGTTATTTCTCCGAAACTGTTCACAAACGCATTGGAGGACGTTTTCAAGCTCTTGGACTGGAACGGATTCGGCATTAATATCAATGGCGAATACATCACTCACCTTCGTTTTGCCGATGATATAGTCATTATGGCAGAGTCTCTGGAGGACCTCAATACGATGCTCAGCGACCTCAGTAGCGTTTCCCAACAGGTGGGTCTTAAAATGAACATGGACAAGACGAAGATCATGTCTAATGTCCATGTTGCACCCGTACCGGTAATTGTTGGGAACGATACACTCGAAGTTGTTGACCACTATGTATACCTAGGACAAACTATCCAGGTAGGTCGGTCCAACTTCGACAAAGAGGTCGCCCGAAGAATCCAACTCGGATGGGCAGCGTTCGGGAAACTACGCGAAATCTTCTCGTCCAAAATACCGCAGTGCCTAAAGACGAAGGTTTTTAACCAGTGTGTGTTGCCAGTGATGACATATGGTACTGAGACGTGGTCCCTGACTGTTGGCCTTTTGGATAAGCTCAGAGTCACACAACGAGCTATGGAGAGAGCTATGCTCGGAGTTTCTTTGCGCGACAGAATCCGAAATGAGGAGATTCGCCGAAGAACCAAGGTCACCGACATAGCTCTTAAAATCTGCAAGTTGAAGTGGCAATGGGCAGGCCACATCGCTTGGCGAACCGATAACCGCTGGGGAAGAAAGGTTCTCGAGTGGCGACCACGAACCGGAAGACGCAGCGTAGGTAGGCCTCCCACTAGGTGGACAGACGACATTGTGCGCGTCGCAGGTAACCGGTGGATGCAAATAGCCAATTGTCGGTCATTGTGGCGTTCGAAGGGGGAGGCCTATGTTCAGCAGTGGACGTCTTCCGGCTGGTGATGATGATGATGAAGCTGTCGGAATTCCAGTTAAAAATGTGTCCAAAAAACTTAATATCGACCGTCTTTGCTTGTAGCTACTACATTGATCATTAAATTTAATGAGACATTTGACAAACAGTGAAAATAGAAAACTTTTGATTTCGCTGTGCCCTCGAGCAGAAAATTAAGGACGTACACTGAACGCTTAAAGTAAACACAATGATTATAATTGATTCTATGGAATATTAAAGTTATAGTAACGAGTAAAGTCTACGAACAGAAAAGTCCGTTACCAATTATTTCTAAGATTGAATTGCCAGCTTTTGAGTTCTTCTATTTAAATTATGTTTATCAGTTAATACTGATACACACAAGTATAAACTAAAAAAAACCCTGACATAGGTATACCTATGTGGGGGTTTTTTTCTTAAAATTACTTTCCTGTGCTATTATCAGACCCTCATCACCATTTTTCTGGCAACTGCTTGTCGAGACCTACCTAACGAGCCCAAACGCGATGCGTCTATGTTTATTGGGGCCGAGATCCTGTTACCACCTTCTTGCTGATCATCATCAGACCCTGAAGGTTTACTATTTTATTTAGTATCAACGGATTTACATATGTTCTAAATTTCAGATCTTTAGGACTAATATAAGTAATGAAAAATGTCTATTGTATACAAAATAACCCTACCTCGACTCGGAAAAGAGCTGATGGTCTTCAAACGGCTGGACCGATTTTCATGAAACATAGCTAAGAACCATCTCGCTTAAACTAGCTTTCAAATAAAAAAAAACTACATTCAAATCCGTTCACTGGTTGGACCGCTACGATGCCACAGACTGACATACATATAGACAGACAGACTTCCGGACATAGGGGTCAAACTTATAACTTCCCTCGATTTTGATCGCGGGTTAAAAAAATGATATATACCCCCTACTTACCTGCCCCCCCCCCCCCCCCCCCCCCCCCGAAGAGCTACTGATATTATATTTGATAAAGGAATTGCTTTTTCAATGAAGTAATCCTTTAAAATTTAAGACATGAAATAAAAGTTCTTGCGAAGAGCAGTTCTTCGTAGATTTCTTGATTCATAATAAAACGAACATATGCCATATATAATATTTTTTTTTACTTCATAGGTAATTTTATAATGTATATGTCTTGATATTATAAGATAGTATGATGTAAGTAAATAGGTACTATCAGTGTATGTGTTGAGATCCACTATCGTGGACCCGAATTTTCATTTCATGGACCCCCAAATTTTTTTTTCGCTGACGTAGACCCTTTGCAGGTTGTCATAGGCCCCTAGGGGTCGATATAGACCACTTTGGGAATCACTGATCTATACTTATAATAAAACTGTAACAGGTCCAATTCTGTACATTGAAGATATTTTGAAAATTATATTTGGAGGGCATTCTATAACCGATACTGAGGCCGAATACGTAATTTTTTTAATTTTTGTCTATCTGTCTGTCTGTCTGTATCACGGCTGCGCATCACGCCGAAACTACTGAATGGATTCAAATGAAACTTGTCATGATTTGAGATCTTACTACGAGGTAGGATATAGGATACTTTTGATCCCGTAATCTAGCACGGTTCTTTTGGGAGAGGGGATTAAAGTCAAAATGGGTACTTGGTTATACGCTTGGTCCGATTTTATCAATTTTTCTTCATAATTATAATAAATATTAGTAAGGGAACACTCATAGAGAGTTGTTATCAAGGTTTTGTAATCGATCGGGTTAAGCAACGTTAGGTAAGGTCATTAAATAGATGGATGACCGTTTAACGCCATTTGAACTAAACGGGTCCGTGCTTCGGAGAGCATGTCAAAAGTGGGTCCCAGTTTTTAACAGACTATAAAAAAGGAGGTTACGTATTCGATGCCAATATTAAAAGTTTAGTTAACATAAAAATAGCGCATGTGGAGCTGCGTGGGTTAGCTAGTTTATTTATATAACTACAAGTTTTAAATCAAGAAACTATGTAATTCTATATTGTAACACCTAATACAAACTTTGTACACACATGAACTCACCTTCACACAAAGTTTCAGTTTATATCTGCTGAAATGGATTAGATTCGCGGCACAGTTGACAGCGCGCCCCTGCGTCCGTGCGACCGTTGTACCAGAGCTGCGTTCACAATGCACTCCACCCTTAGTACAAGGTATGATCGAATATGTTCATTCATTTAGTTTACGCTATAGGCGCTGGTGTCAAAAGAAAGAGAAGATTACAAATAAATACTATGCGTCCAACTAAGAATGTGTCCGCCATAATGATCGCGACTGCGGAACTTCATTCGTTGTTTACGATTTTTGTACCGCCAGCAGAGTAAACACAAAATGAATAACTCGTCCCGGTTTTGATTAATTATTGTAATGTCTTATTTTGCAATCTATTTTTGTTAAAACATCATTTTTTAGTATTTATAATTTGAATTAGCAAGATGGCGGCCACATTCTTAATTGAAACGCATAGTAATTTGATTGATTGATTGAAGATGAAGATGACAGTTTATTTCAAATAGGCTTAACGCTAGCACTTTTGAAAGGTCATGTTAATTATTAAAAAAAAAGAAACTACCACCGGATCACAACGTGGCTTCAACTGAGAAGATCCGGCAAGAAACTCAGCAGGCTTGTCATTTTATCATATTTATTATTTTTTAAACAGTGTGTCATGTTACAATTAGATCAGAGCGACAGACAGTGTGTCTTGCCGTTCAAAAGATCAAAGAAGACAGAAAAAGAATAATAAAATACGACGAATATACAACAAACTAAAAAGCCAAAGGGATTGTAGCGCTGGTGTCGAATGTATGGAGACAAACTGAATTTAAACCTATTCTATAACTGAGACGTGGTTTTGAAGAAGCTTAGAGTCACACAAATAGCTATGGAGAGTGCTGGGAGTATTTTTGCGCGATAGAATCCGGAAAGAGGAGATTTGCCGAAGAATTAAAGCTACTGACATAACTCTCAGAATCTGCAAATTGGAGTGACAATGGGCAATCCACATCGCTCGAAGGACCATTAATCGATGGTGAAGAAAGGTTTTCGAGATAGCGACCGCGAACCAGAAGACACTAGGTGGACGGGCGTCGTTGATGTTGATAGATGCAAATGGCTAACGTTCATTATGGCGTTCTAAATGCAAGGCCTTTGTTCAGCAGTGGAGGTCTACCGGCTGATGATGACGTTGTTCTATAACTCATCGGATGGGACTGTCAGGGTAAAGTAAGAAAGAGTGCACCTATGACTGTGCAATCACTTGCGCATTATTATCTCCCGCATAGTAGGCTGATCTTATGAAATAATTGGCCTTTGCTATTGTGACATGTTTTCGTGACCTATTCACGGAAACATTATAATTATTATTCAAAGATCAAAGCTTTACCACCCTCGATGTGAACGTTCCCTCGCCGACCTACTTGTGACGTCACGTCACTGGGAGGAAAAAAATCTCATCCAGGTCACGCCAGTCAAGCCTCTCGGCAACAATCACTGCTCACTATATTTATCAAGCAAAAATATAGACGTTTGAACAATTATTATTGTGTGTAGGAAGAATAGAGGGTACTACTAAATATACTGTTCTTATTATTATTTCTGAAATAAATAACGAAGAGCTAACAGTTCTGAGAAAATGTTTATCAATTAGCGTCTGCTCGGGAATAAATCATAATAAATAATAAATCATTTATTTGTTAGCAAACTTAAAGTTACAATTACTATACTTGAAGTTACAAGAATATGTAGTACTTAACTTAACAAACAAACAAGCATTTCCAGGGGTTCCCAAACTAGGCAAAGCCTGTATCTTGGGATACCAATTTCGAGTTAACATAACATAGTTGTGTCCCTATTTAAAATACAATCTACTGATCGAAATCCAATATAAGTTAAAAAGTGCAGGATATATATATATATATTTTTAAAGTTACTGTTAGCTTGTAAGGAATGATGATAAATAAAATTCGGATATAATGTTGTTATAAAATAATTATGTTGTGCATGTGCTATGTGTAAAATATTAAGTTAAACCATTTGTGCAAATAGAGATTCAGCGTCTACGTAATCAAGACTGTTTAACCAAATAGTGACTTTCTTTTTGGCATCATTAATGGAACTGTTCTTGATGTCACAAAATTTCAAGGCTTTATTATAGATTGAGGGATGAGCATAGTATTGGAAGACGGATGTGATTGTTTTTATGTTAGTTAGTATTATTTTTTAACCGGCTTCAAAAAGAAGGTTCTCTATTCGACGCGTATGTATGTAATATTGATAAAAATGCGTAATATTAATATATGTTAGTCTATGTGGGCTTCTAAACAAATTTACCAAATTTTATGAGTGTATGTATGTATGTATGTATGTAGGTATGTATGTATGTAAGTAGGTTTGTCCACGGATTTCTCAGAAACTACAAGTCCGATTTTGAAAATTCTTTTTGCAATAGTTAGAGTATTTTTCAACTTAGGGTAGAGTACAAGTTTCATCAAAATCGGCTTAGTAGTTTAAGAGATATAAACTTTTTATGTTTTCAGTAAGTTACTGTAACGTAGACGTTCGAGTTGCGTGATAGTGCTGATACCTATTTTGGTAATATAAGTCACTAAAAAGTGTTAAATAAACTATTTTAAAAAAAATAAAAACCGACTTTAAAGTAAATTATCTAAAAAGCATGAAATAACGAAAATATATTGAAGTCGGTGTCAGCTGGTGCTAGTGTTAGTTAACATGATGTGCTAGCACCGACTTCAATATATTTTCGTTATTTCATGCTTTTTAGATAATTTACTTTGAAGTCGGTTTTTATTTTTTTTAAAATAGTTTATTATCTAAATATATTATTGGAAGGTATAATTAAGGTATCCCCGGAAACCCGTCCGGGTTATAATAAGACCCACCCATCTCCTCTCGTTGGGTGTCGTACGATGCCATTATGGGAAAACAAAAAATCTTTTTAAAAAAAAATTGAACCGACTTCAATATCACTGAAAAGTATAAAATAATTTAAATATTATTGAAGTTGGTGTTAGCGTACCTGCTGTGTATATTTGGCACCAACTTCAATAATATTTAAATTATTTTATACTTTTCAGTGATATTGAAGTCGGTTCAATTTTTTTTTAAAAAGATTTTATTTTAACCTTTTTAGTGATATTTTCATATATAAAAATTGAACCATCGAAAACCGTAAAATTATCTAGGTAGGTTATGATCACATTATCGTCTACATAGTTTTACATAATTCATGTTTCTTCAGAAAATAATATCCGGTCGTAATGAAATTTGCATGGAAACATCATAGTAGTTTACTCTCTCGAATAAAAAAAGAATCATCGAAATCGGTTCATAATTGTCAGAGCAATGTAATGGAGAACATCAGTTTTATGGTTTTTACCAGATAAATTCCTCCACATCGTTCATGGTCCTCCAGGAAGTTCTTATCCGGTTGTAATAAAATTCATACAGATTCAATACAGTGGTTTCTTCTTTCGAATAAAAAAAGAATCATTGAAATTGGTAAATATTTGCCAGAGTTATGACCATTTTTGTCCGACCGAGCGAGTCCGAGCGACTAAAACGTCATCTATATAGGCTTTCTTGCAACTCTCAGTGCGCAGTCACCATTCTTGTTTTTTTAGGAACTACTTGTTACTAAGCAATAATTTTTTTATGGGACCCAATCAATGGATTGAAGAATGGATGGAAGAAAGATTTTTTCAAATCGGTTAATAATTGCCAGAGTTATGCGCGAACATACATAAAAAAAAAAAAAAAAAAATATATACAGACGAATTGAGAACCTCCTCCTTTTTTGAAGTCGGTTAAAAAGAATGGCAGCAGCGTCTTCCTATTGGATTATCTACTGGGGATTTTAGCAACCCCTCCCTTCTATTCCTTTGTGCAGCAGGCTGATGAGATAAAGTTTCTCCTAATTGTATCATACAAATCTGTTTGTAGCCGCCGTGGTGCAGTGGGGTGGGAAACTGCTTGCTTTGCAAACCGGTAGTAACAGTTCTTGTAGGTAACAAAAACTTTGTGTAGTTGTTTTTTACCTGGAAAGTAAGTGATCTATGCGTCGGATGGGCATGTAAAAATTCGATCCTGTGCCTGACTTCTCCCCGGTTGTATCAGTCTTCCGTCCCAACGGATTGTGAGAGGTGACTTAAGGTCGTGTAACTGTGTTTGCGCAAGCACTTGTGCATTATGCGTAGTTGGATGTATAAGTACCTAGGCAGTTGGGCTTTTTGTGCTTTTATAATTACTTAGTTCTTACTGAATGTAAGCTCGTGATTCGCTTAGTAAGTTGTGATACAGTCTTCAATGAAAAACCGCACTAGACCTTCGGTTCCCTAGGACTTGAGGTGAGAGACGACACGGTGTGGGCCCCGTGCGGTCGCGAGCTCTATGAAGGTGCCATAGGGAACCTCCGGAACTATCGTTATCTGTTTCCCCCAGGATGTGCTCTGTAGGGAGGTCCGAAGGGAGAGCCCAGAGTCTCTCCATACTGTCGATGACGTCCACCAGGGAGGTCTCGAGGCCCACCAGCCCACCGGGAGTGAGTCCAAACCCGAGGCATTTACCGGCTTGCTCCTCGACGGCAAAAAATTGGTCCCCAGCTTTTAATAATCTTTTGGATATAACAATGTGTTTTCACACTTACTTGCTGTTTGGCGGCAGAATATCGGTGGCAGCGGTGATACGTACCTGAACGTTCTCTTGCACAAGGGGCATATCAGGAAAGGCTGTTAAAATATATACATAACACTTTATTGCACAACAAAATAACATATCTGTCATCATATCTGTCTGTCTGTGTAACATGTCTGTCATATCTGTCTATCTGCCATCATCATCATTTTTTTCTACGGTACGGTTTTTTTATATGTATATATATATATATATATATATATGTATGTATGTATTTGTAATTCATTTCAGTTTAATTAATTTTATTTCGGATAATTTCGTTAAGTAGGTATATTATTTGTGTTCTGTATTTTGTGTTTGTACTTAAGTGTAAATAAATAAATAACATAACATAACAAAAAATAAAGAAATAAGCTGTGCCCTTGCACCTTTTTTTTTCGCGGGGGAAATCTTCAAAAGGTCCCCGGGAGCTGTGTGGCTCAACCGGGGTACGTTCCCGGGGGGTGCATTGAAGCCCCCCGGGAACCAGTCACGGTGCTCACGGGGACGGGAGTCCCAACCCCGTCGCCGCCGTACTCAATGGGCGTCTAGGGCCCACACCCCGAACGTCCAGAGAATCCAAACGTGCCCTTGCACCTGTACTATCCTAAGACTTCTCTCACCATATTTGTGTGTATATAGACTTATAAAATAAATAAAGAAGTAGTATAGTTTATTTCTTTCATATAATTTATTTCTCTGCATTTTTGATTATAATCACTTGAGCGTGGTGTCTTAAGTGTCGCCGCACACGGACTACCGGTCACATCCACAATCGCCGCCACTTGAAGCTAGAGGCGGCTACAAAAGAAGCTGACGCGCGCGACAGCCACTTGTGGTCCATGTTAGACACTTGTGGTCCATGTTAGACACTTGTGGTCGGTGGCCGCTACTTTTTTTAACTCGTGCTTGCAGTGAAATGAAGGGAGAGAGAGGTGGGAATCGCGCGAGTGGCTTGTGTCGGCGTTTTGTGGCTGAGCCAGCCGGCATGTGGCGACCACCGGCATTTACAGTGTGCGACGAGTCCATGCAAAATGTATGAAAACAACAGGAAATAGGTCGGTGGCTGCGTTTTGCGGTTGTGGCCGGTGGCCCGTGTGCGGCGACACTTAGTCTCGTATGGACCACAGCCCGCGAGATATGTAAAGTTATGCAAAGCATCACTCGGTCTTCTGCTCTCTGTTGTTTTAGTGCCACTAAATCACGAACCGTCTGGACCATGCTTTTATTTTACAGCTCAATAAATCAAAAATTGTAAGGGGACTCTCTAATCTTGAGCGCGGTCGTGGGTTATGACAAACAAATTGATTCTTTCATTTCAAACTTTTTATTAGGATCGATACGTAAATATTACACATTGAAAAGAAATTAAGTAATTTACTCTTACGGATTATTATATGTAAATTAATTACAATGCGTAGTATTCGCGTAAGGGCTCCCGCACATAACTGCGAATTCGCATCGCATCGCAAATATCTGCGAGAAACAAATGCATTTTCAATACAAATATTCATTTGTTTCTCGCAGATATTTGCGATGCGATGCGAATTCGCAGCTATGTGTGGGTGCCCTAAATAAAAGACAACATTACAATTAAATGCAACTAAGTTTCGTTTGTTTTTCTTAATTTTTTATCCTCTTCTCTGTCCTCTGTATAAAAAATTAAATAGATTCCCTCTAGAAGCTGACGAAATGCTCATTTGTAGATTGCGTCTGGCAATAGAGGACCCAATTGGCTTCTCATTTTATTTTACTGTCAAGATTAATATTTAAAGTGCGATAAACGTCGGGCTGGTGGTGCCGGTTCTTTTTCGTGGGGTCTCTGCTAAGAATATTATCCCCCCACTCTCATCCCGTGGGTGTGGTAAAAAGCGATTGAGGGAAAACCAGGAGACGGACAGCAGCGTCGCCAACTGAACCGAAACCGAAAAATCCACGCCAAAGTCGATCAAAAGTCAAAGAAATCCCACCTAAGGGGGAGGCCTATGTTCAGCAGTGGACGTCTTCCGACTGGTGATGATGATGATGAAACGTTGGGTGTTTTGCGTGAACTGAAAAACGAGATCCATAAATAAGGTAGAAGAGAAAAAAGGGAAGGGAGACCTTAACAGCCTATGCCAGGGATGGCGAATTGATGGCACGCGACACAATATTTAAAAAAAATTGAAAAAAAATATTCTATTAAGAATGTACATTTTTGCAAAAATAATTAACCATAATAATATAAATAATTGTAACGGATTTCTTTAGTGTTTAGTAAATTTTATTAAAAAAATAAATTATTTGACTGCACGTCTGTGGCCTTATTAAACATTTCTTTTTAATAAATCGCACGTTGATACATAAAGATTCGCCACCCCTGGCCTATGCTGTCCCAATAGTGGGTCAGTAGAGACTGCTAAGATACGATTTAAACTCACAGTTGTTAAGAAAGATAAAGTGCGCATCGATGCAAACATAGAATTATCGCATTAAAGTTGATTAACGGGTCGGGCAATGCTTCGTAGTTAATTAATGTGAGGGACATTTTATGGCCTCATGACAGGGCCATTAAATCTCGAAGGATTTGACAGATTTGGATAACAATTTTAAGATAGTTTATTCAGACCAAGTATAACTATTCTAAGTCGACCGGGCATATCAGGTAGGTTTTTTTTTTCACTACTTGAACTATTTTTCTATCTGTGAGTGAGGGTGACTTGTGATACAGGCTCTTTATGCACCTATCCCCCCTGGTGACTTACAAGTCAATCTCAAACATCCTGTGTTACTGATTTGTTTTAACTTATTGTGATGAGAAAATAAATGAATTATATTATTATACTAGCTGACCCACGCAGCTCCGCCTGCGCTATTTTTACGTTAACTAAACTTTTAATAGCAGACATTCGCATCGAATACATAACCTCCTTCTTTATAGTCGGTTAAAAACTGGGACCCACTTTTTACTTGCTCTCCGAAGCACGGACCCGTTTAGTTCAAATGGCGTTAAACGGTCACCCATCTATTTAATGACCTTACCTAACGTTGCTTAACCCGATCGATTACAAAACCTTGATAACAACTCTCTATGAGTGTTCCCTTACTAATATTTATTATATTATTAAGAAAAATTGATAAAATCGGACCAAGCGTATAACCAAGTACTTATTTTGACTTTAATCCCCTCTCCCAAAAGAACCGTGATAGATTATGGGATAAAAAGTATCCTATGTCCTACCTCGTAGTAAGATCTCAAATCATGCCAAGTTTCATTTGAATCCATTCAGTAGTTTCGGCGTGATGCTCAGCCGTGATACAGACAGACAGACAGACAAAAATTAAAAAAATTACATTTTCGGCCTCAGTATCGGTTATAGAATGCCCTCCAAATATAATTTTCAAAATATCTTCAATGTACAGAATTGGACCTGTTACAGTTTTATTATAAGTATAGATTACCTCACCATAGTTCCCTTCTTAAGTAGTTAAGCAATCGTAAATGGTAGAACGATCTGTGTTAACTTTAACAATGTTGTAAGTCACTTCGTTCTATGGCAGATTTCTATATTCTGCCACCAAGCAGCAGCGTGTAAGCATTGCTACGTTCCAGTGTGAAGAGGATTATAACTGGTGAAATTATCAGTCATCATCAGTCACATGAGACACCCAAGACATTAGGTATTACTAATGTCTCAGCTGACGAGCGACAGTCCAGTACAGCTATACTGCCTACAGACAAGTGTGTTTTGTTTATTGTTTATACAATCAAGGTGGAAAGCAAGCATGAGGCCGCCTGATCGTAAGCAGTCACGCAGCCTATAGACGCTAGCAAAACCAGACGGATCACCAGCGCGTTGCCGACCCTTAAGACATTAGATATTAAGTCTTTTGTATCCAGTAATTGTCCAGTGTTGCTTACCGTCAGGTGAAGGTTCGTCTTTTCGTTACAATGTTGAATAAAAATCACACAAGAGCACGTAGCGATGGTCTCTCTACCTACTACACGCACTGAGGAGTGCGTGTACCAAAGTTGTATCCTAGTGCTAGTGTAGGAGGTACACTAGCATTAGGATACAGCTTTGGTAAACCAAACGGACATCACGTCTCTTAAAGGCTTATTATTTAAGGTATTTGGCTCCAGGAATTCCCATTATAGGCAAGTGTAACTATCATGGAAATCTGTAGCACCAATTTCATAGTTCAGTAGATCAAAATAGAGATTCTTTCTAATCTGTATTGCGCCGGATGGTCTCGGGTCGCGTCCATTGTGCGAGTTAATCTGTGTCCGTCCGACGTATTGAAGTTAAATTGAAAGCTCTGAAGGAAATTCCTTCATTTTACTCTCCAGTACTCCGTAAACGTAGCTGCTAATAGTTTTAACTGCAAAGAAGCAGTAATATATATTTAACATTACGATTAATTTGAAATGGAACGAAGTTACTGACTTCTTCGGATAATTTCAAATTCCGTCGCCAATTTTGGCTGTCTGAAATAATTTCAACAAGTTATTTCTTTGATCATTTAGGTCATAAAATTAAGATCTACATTTAAACAAATTGTGAAGTCGTTCGAAGATTGCCTTCAAAATTTGAAAGCCTATAGAAATATATTCAGATTTTCAGTTATTAAATTAAAATTCGTTTATAGGGTAGTTTGACCTATACAATTATAAATTAACATTCACAATACAATACATACACAATAAAATCTTTAAAAAAAAAATTGAACCGACTTCAATATCACTGAAAAGTATAAAATAATTTAAATATTATTGAAGTTGGTGTTAGCTTACCGGCTGTGTATATTTGGCACCAACTTCAATAATATTCAAATTATTTTATACTTTTCAGTGATATTGAAGTCGGTTCAATTTTTTTTTAAAAAGATTTATTTTTAAGTTTTTAGTGATATTTTTATATATAAAGATTGAACCATCGAAGACCGTAAAGTGATCTAGGTAGGTTATGATCACATTATCGTCTACATAGTTTTACATAATTCATGTTTCTTCGGAAAAAAATATTCGGTCGTAATGAAATTTGCATGGAATCATCATAGTAGTTTACTCTCTCGAATAAAAAAAGAATCATCGAAATCGGTTCATAATTGTCAGAGCAATGTAATGTCGAACATCAGTTTTATGGTTTTTACCAGATAAATTCCTCCTCATCGTTCATGGTCTTCCAGGAAGTTCTTATCCGGTTGTGATAAATTTCATACAGA
Organism: Furcula furcula; assembly: GCA_911728495.1. Classification (NCBI taxonomy): domain Eukaryota; kingdom Metazoa; phylum Arthropoda; class Insecta; order Lepidoptera; family Notodontidae; genus Furcula; species Furcula furcula. The sequence goes on from OU452253.1 coordinate 20,843,756, forward strand.
TTCATAACAGTGGTTTCTTCTTTCGAATAAAAAAATAATCATTGAAATTGGTAAATATTTGCCAGAGTTATGACCATTTTTGTCCTTAAAAAGCGACCAAAAAGTCATCTATATAGGCTTTCCTGCAAGTTTCCTGCGCAGTCACCATTATTGTTTTTTCAGGAACTACTTATTCGGAAGCAATAATTTTTTTATGGGACCCAACTAACGGATTAAAGAATGGATGGAAGAAACATTTTTGCAAATCGGTTCATAATTGCCAGAGTTATGCGCGAACATACATAGAAAAAAAAAATATATACAGACGAATTGAGAACCTTTCCCTTTTTTTGAAGTCGGTTAAAAAAATTACAATTATTAAAACCTACGACCCGCACTGAATGCTACAAGATGGCAGTCACAGCACATACGTCATAGTTGTCGTCGGGTACCCTCAGGTCTTCTAATTATTATTGTTAGTCCGATCTACGCAGAAAGAGCGTACAGTATCTTGAGGTCTTGCAGTGGAATGCTTGTCTTTGGATTTGATTATGTTTATGACGGGATCCCAAGCTGGTGGTAGCACCCAGCCATCTTCTCTATTGAAATTTGAATGTTTTTTATATTCAATAGCCTCACGAATCATCCTTGGCAGGAATCGCTGTTCTTTTACAAGGATTTGTGGTTTGCTAAATCTAATATACTGGCGGGAGCGATCCAGGTCATGTTCACAGACTGCAGACTTCGTATAGCGTCGATGTTTAACGTCAGCTATGTGTTCTTTTACACGTTCTTTTTTTCTTGTACACGAGTTTTTACTGCTCGCTTTGTTTGCCCGATGTATGAGACACAATCACAATCTAGCTTGTATACTCCTACATCAGGTACTTTAAGATTGTGTTGGGGTCGCAAGCCAGCCGCCGCACTGGCCGAAAAGCTGCTGGACTGTATATGGCTTTGCACCCAGCGTTTCGTCGTGTCACACGGTGTAGTATGTTGTTCTGCGCGTGCAGGACCGTGAATGGTGTACTTTACAATTTCGTGCGTTTCATTTGGCATCAACAAGGACAATTTGGACCTTGCTTGATGCCTATAAATAAATATTCATTTTAATGGATTCGGTGCCGGGAACTAGTGATGAGTCGTCGACGCATTTAAAATCAACGAAACGAGATCGTTTATCGACCACGATAAACCAGTTTATAAAATAGTCTAAAGTTAGACCAGTTTATGCCGATAACGAAACAATTTGTGGTCGACGTTGGACGTCGAGTGACGTCTGTAAACTAGTTTATTCGTTTACAACAAAAAATAGTCGAGAAAACAGCTTTCTCATTCAACGCCGTCACCTACTGGGAACAACTTTCTTATCTTCGAATAGTCTAAGTTTCTAATGTTGGGATTTTAATTTGTCTTGCGGTAGCGACCGCTTCATTTTTTTATTAAATTTTCGTCTTTAAATCTGAAATTATTTTTTCATCAAGATTAATTTCAAAACAAAATTAAGCAGAAGTCAAGAATATAATAGTAATTTGATGTCTAGACATGGCTTAGGTTAAATTCGAAGAAACACCGCGCCAACCACTGTATTTATAGAATTACAACATTTAGGACAGATTGTTTGGATCTTATGTAACTGACAAGGTGACACTATTCGAATAGACTTACTATTGTATTGACAATAACGACCTTAATTGACTTTGGCTGTACGCGTATGCATAAAAACTTAAGTGAACCATGCCCGGTACTGCGCGGCGCCGGCCGGCCTGCAGGACGTCTTGTACCGACTTGCAGGACGCCGTAAGGACGCGACGTTGGATCCAAAGCCTTTATAGGCTTTCTATGTCTTTTTTTATACTCACTGCGAGTACGTCCAATAGGTCCCCAGCCCCTGTGTTTCGGTTCTTCGGTGGGTTGGCCGGGCCGGCCCGACCTGTGTGGGTCGAACAGGGTATGTGGGTTTCATACCCACTAAAACCCCCGGGCCTGTCGCATCTGTACATGAGAGGAAGCACCTGGGATCTCCAATAGGATCTGTACCAGGTGCCACACAGTGCCTTTGATATATTGTCGCTGCGCCAGGGGTGAATTATAGCCTACCGGGAATCAGTGAACGGTGTACTTGCAAATAATTTAAAAAAAAATGGAATTTAGATGTTTTTCTCCTGTGTTTAGCCCCTGATAGGCCTGTTGGTCAAGTGGTTAGACACCCTGGCTTCTACTGCTATCGTGGGTTCCATTCCCGCCAAGTGTTTTTTTTTTTTTTTGGGAATGATAGACGCTGTTGGCCGCAGATGGCCATTACAGCTTCACCGGACAATAGGAGGCGAGCGCTTGAAGCGCTCTAGCCTTTACGGCAGAAGTAGCGACGAGCTCAAGGGCACCTCAGGGAGGCACGGCCTCGGCTTGGGCTGTGTCATCCCGCCAAGTGTCTGGGTGTCATTTATCTATTTAAGTATGTATTTACAAAAAAAAAAGTATATAACTATTAGTATCAGTTTTATGGTTTCCATAGTACAGGCTGTGCCTAGTTTGGGATCAGATGACCGTGTGAAGATTTTCCCAGAATATTATTATTATTTTTTTAGGTTTCGTCACCATATTATTAGGTACGTCTTGGGGTATGATGTACCATTTCTGGTATACTCGGTATAGAAAATAATGCCTTATTAATTCTCAAAGACCACGCCACATTAAATACTGATTGAAGGCTGGTAGGGAAAGAATTTCGTTATTATGCAAAGGAAAATGACGGGATGAGGGATCGTGACCTTTTTGGAGCTCATTTAAATCTAATCAGTTTGTGTCCCTTCAATAAAGAGGGCATTTGGGTAGTAACATATTTATCTAAATAATGTATATTTTATGTTGTGTGGAAATTGCTGTGTTTCTGTGTGAAGAGCAAATAATAATAATATCTTGGGACAATCCACACACGGTCATCTGATCCCAAACTAAGCACAGCCTGTACTATGGAAACCTGACAACTGATACCAATACTTATATACATTTTTTTTGTAAATTCATACTTAAATAGATAAATAACAGACCAGAAACTTGGTAGGAATCGAACCCATGACCGATGGGTGTCGAACCACTAGACCAACGGGCCCTTCTGAATATTTGTTAAAATTACTGAACGCATTCATCATCATCACCATCAGCCCACATCAGTCCACTGCTGGACATAGACCTCCCCAAGGCACGAAACTGAGCCCGATTTTCTGCTCTCTTCATCTAATGGACTTGTTGCCGACGTTCTGGCTGTTTATATATTAAAATTTACTTTTTTTATATGAATTTAAATTGTTGATTTTTATACTTTTGTTTTTTTATGAATGTCAGTGTCTTAATAGTCTTCAAATAATAAACTCGTGGAACTTAAATGTGTTTGCTTCCACTACAGACTCACGAGACCTAATAAATAATTTATCAGGTCGAATAATATAATAAGCGCGTTTGTAAAGAACAGGTACAGGTTAAAGAATGCATGCGAGTTTTTTTAATTGATCTATTATCATGCTAGAGCAGCCATACTCAACCTTTTTTCCCCTGGGCCACATAGGCGCTTCTGCTTTACCCTGTGCGCCGCAATAATCTAACTTTAATTGTATGTTTAATTGTAACTACCCTAAGTATATTAAATACTAGACATCAGGCCGCATAGAAAAGTCTAGCGGGCAGCATGCGGCCCGCGGGCCGCAGGTTGAGTATGGCTGATGTCCTAGAGGCTCAGCCATCGTTGATCCCCCTGGACCATATAAAGTACTTGCCCATGCCCAGAGTTGAAAGTTTTGAAATTTAACAACAAAACTGGGTCGACCCTTTTACTGTCTCGTCACAAACTTATTTGGACGTACGAAGTAACTTGTAACTGGTAAAGTTTATGATATGTATACGTCAAGACGCATTTTGTTCGCGAAAATTTAAATAATATGTTGTGAAGTCAACTTCGTAACGTATTATTTAAATCTCTACCCTTATTATAATGATATTATAATGTCCCCCTGATCGATACGACCGCAGCGAGATATATATACATAATTACCTATATTATATGTACGCAGGAAATAAGAAAGTGCACAAGTAGACACGAATAAACTCTCTCTTTTTTCTGATAGGATCACGCTGGCCAAGTGCCTTCTTCTTTCAATCTTTCAACGTTTAAAAAAAAAAAAATTTAGAACAAGAAGAATGCTCGGGGCTTTCATTTGTCCAAGTGACATTATAGAAAATTGTTCCATTCATGCGGCTAAAACAAATGCCTTAGCTGATGTTACATCTCATTGGGAATTTGTCCCCATTCCATCCAACAATGTGCTATCTCAGCTATTAATTCTGCGTTTACACGTCAATCGACGTGGCTGTTTACCGGCAACGATATTACCAGGTGTTGGAAATACAGCTGAATTTCAAACGGATTGTTGGTGAACCACGCGATTTGCTTTTGATTTGGGAAATGTGTTTGATGGGTTGAGTGACGTCACCACAAACGCGTCAAGTGGTGTTACGTGACCGTCATAATACAAAATAAACAGTTTGGATTGGGTCATTTGTAATAATACCACGGTAATTACGTGCAAGCAGGAAGTCGCTCGCTTTAAAAACCAAAGTTCGCTAATAAAAATGCTGCGGGGCAACTTTATTTATTTGTGTCTTTTGTTTTATTCTTATAAATAGATTAAGGCCGCGCGCACTTTGGACACGAATTTGTATCGTACGTAAACGTATGATCGTGGTCGTACGAATTAGATGCGCACATTGAATACGTTTACGTACGTACGTACCACATTTATGCAAATAAATTGAATTGATTTTTTTCCGGTTATATCGTACTCGTGAAGTCCTCTTTTGGAGCGCCATGAATAACCTGTATCTGGTAATTCTCTTATAACTCGCAGACTGCGGCAGCGTCATCGCTGTCGTAGAAAAATATATCTATCGGTGCATGAAATATATTTAAAAAGACGTGAATTCAGTGAATACCATCATATTATGAAAGATATATAATGACCACATACTGTTTCACGTTCGTAAACTAAGTTAATAATTTTTTCTCCATCCACTTTTAATTTTTAACGTACGAACGTGTTTGAAATCCCAACAAGTTCGGATTGTATTCGGACGTCTGAACTACACGTACGTATACGCACGATTAACCCGCACCCAGTCTGCGCGCACCCATAGTACTTGGAATGTCGGGATCGTTCGTACGTGTTCGTATGTGTTCGCACGAGTAAAATTCGTACGAAAACGTGTCCAAAGTGCGCGCGGCCTTACATACATAACGCATGTACTTCGCGTGTTTGAACCCCGACCAAGCGTCAAGGATGGTCGCCGCTAACTTACAGTCCGCGCACGTCTGTTGTTGCAGCCTTGTAGCCGGTCAGCCGCAAAAATTTAAAAAATCGGCGTGGCATCGGCGGCATCGGTGTCTATAAATCGGTTTGGATTTCCCGTCACTAAATTTCGGTTGTTTCAATACACATCGTGATACTTGCGTTATCTATGTAAATTTATATCTGTGGTTTTGTTACATAAAATTATATGTAAGATACATTAATAAAAAACGTTAAGCTTAGTGTAACCATAGCGCACCATTCGTGGAAGAAAGATACAGTTCAATTCTAGTTCAATGATAGTTCAATTGTAGTCCAATGGTAGTCCATTGGTAGTTTAATATACAATCAAACGAACTTACAAGTGAAGTTCGATAGATATTATATGAGTCACTTCATTCGAAGATATAAGGATAATTAAGGGTCTTACAACGTAGTCTCTTAAACCTACAAAGTAGCTCGCACGATTATTTAAAGAAGAATCGATTACATTTTCTAATCGATTTTTTTTTTTTTTTCGCTTCCCTAGTCTACTAACAACACTATGCCCGATTTCCCTTCATTTACTTTAGAGATTATTATTATTTTTTATTTTAATGCAAAACTGTCCTTAGGGTATTTTTGGGAGGGTGGGTTCTTATATCTTCGAATGAAGTGACTCATATAATATCTATCGAACTTCACTTGTAAGTTCGTTTGATTGTATATTATATTTCGTCACTTCATTCTCGATATAAGGATAATTAAGGGTCTTACAACGTAGATGTTTAGAGTAGGAAGTTTTGTATTAAAAATAAAGGCGTTGAATATGAACAAATAATTTTTATTTATTATATTAAAAACATAAATGCTAAATATATTTCCCATTTTGATTTTTCAAATACCTTATCTAGACAATCAGCATTTTAATCAGATCTAACTTAGTATAATATTATTATTTTGGCTGAGAAAAACAAACGGATTTTGCAAATTCACTATCGTCAACTATGGGCCGGTTCTAAAATTTGGCGAATGTACATGAGGTGTTAGACCACCCTGCTGTCTTACGTATGACATCTATGCAGAGACCGGCAGCACTTGCCGTGGACGTTGACGCATGGCGAGTACTATGGGCTTTATATAATCCAGTGTTTACGCCACTTTCAGACAGCACACTTTTAATCCATTTACTGATTGTTTGAGATGTTACATTCTTATGAGGACGTTTGCACGTTAAGAACAGGTTTTTATTATTATTTCTAATATCATTTGTTCTTAACAAATAATCAACTAAAGTTGTGGCCGGACATATTTTAGGATTTTCTTTAAAGTAAGGCAGGAAGAGTACGGGTTGATCACGACCCGGTCCTGAAGTTTTAATGGTAGATGTAATATTGATTTGAATACCATTGGGGTTGATATTAATTTCATCTATTTTAATTACAGATAGGGTTTGTACCCTATGAGCCGTACAAAGAGCTAGTAGTACTGCTAATTTTTTAGTTAATTTTTTAACACAAATATCTTTATGCGGTACCCATTCTGCAATTTTACTGAGAACTAGCTGCGGATCCCACGTTGAACTATACCGTGGTACTGATGGCTTTAACTTGTACGCCCCTTTTAGAATACGCTTAATCCGATCATCATCTCCAATATTACTATTTATCAATAGTGATAAAGCCGAGCGATGATTATTTAACGTGCCGTAACTAGCTCCCTTGTTAAATTGCTGGGCAATAAATGACATGACTATTTCATTTGACTGATTAAATGGTTCTATATTAAGATCTGAACAATACTGCCACCACAACTTCAGAGATGAGCTATATTGTTTAAGTGTGTTGTCTGAAAGTGAAGCAAGCATTAACTCTAGGGCAGCTGTCGGTGATTCACGTCGGATGAACGCTGCCCGGAGAGCCTCGCGACACCCAGGGTAAGTTGTTTGTGGAGCGGATGATGAACTTTGAATGGAGATTGCAATAAATTTTTATTTGGCTCAAAAAATAAAATATCGGAATCCAATATACTTTTAAGAAGGGGGAACCATGGCTGTGATGGCCAATATGGAAACACTAACAATCCATTTGCTTTGTCTTCTATAATTTTTCTAATGCATTTTAGTAATAACGAAAAAGGAGGAAATGCATAGAACTCAAAACGACTCCAATTAAGAGTAAAAACATCTATGGCTACTGCGTCAGGATCTTGTTTCCATGATACGTAACAACCACATTTCGCATTGGTACGAGAAGCAAATAGATCTATCTCTGGTTGCCCAAATGATTTTAATATTTTTTGGTAAGCCGACTTCGAAAGTTCCCATTCTACGTCTGGATTAATCCTTCGGGATTCTTCGTCGGCTTCTGTGTTTTCTCTGGTGTTTATGTACGATGCATACAACCAAATGCTTCGCTTCTCGCACCATTGCCAAATTTGTCTAGCAATGTCATTAAGGTGGGGATATTGGATTCCTCCCATCCGATTAACGTAACTAATAGCCGTAGTGTTATCTATTCGTAATAATATCGCACAATTATTTTGTTCACGTAATAAACTTTTAAGCCCCAAAAATACCGCTAATAGCTCTAAGTAATTAATATGAAAATTTCTTTCTTCTATTTTCCAACTACCATTAACTCGTTCACCATCGCAGAATGCGCCCCAACCAGTTAATGAAGCATCTGTAAACATTTCTTTATCATAGCTAGAAACCCTCATGGGACAGAAAGTTATAGGTATATTCTTTAACCACCATGCTAAATCTTGCTGAATCTCGTTGGAAAGAGAAATTATTGCTTCGTAATTGTTATGCTTTTCTAATAGTAGGTATTTCTGCCTTTCTAAAATTTTTGTGTACAGCCAGCCATATCTGACTGCTGGGCAAGCTGCAATTAATACCCCTATGAGCTGAGCAAATTCTCTGATCTTGCAGCGGGACAGGCTCAAATTTTTTTTTAACTAATTGTGTGATATTATTGCGTTTCTCAGCGGGTAATGATAGTGTTAGATTCTTAGTGTGAAAGATAAAACCAAGTAATTTGCGTGTTTGCAGAGGTTGTAAACAACTTTTTTCATAGTTCACTATAAAACCTAGACATTGCAACAAATTCACTGTTTCAGTTACATTCTGCAAACACTCAGTATAATTATTGCCTATGCATAAAATGTCGTCCAGATATTGGACTGATTTAAAGCCACGACGACTTCTTAGAATAGTTACCACTTCTTTCATAATTTTACTAAATACTCTTGGTGCTACTGAAAGGCCATAAGGCATAGCCGTAAATTCATATGTTTTTAAAGGTGAACCCTCAAATTCCTCAAATTGAAACCGAAAATATTTTCTATCTCGAGGGTCTAACGGTATCAAAAGATAAGCTTCTTTTAAGTCAATAGTGGCTAAAAATCCATCCTTCGGTATTAGTTTTGAAGCAGTTCGATGATCTTCCATTTTAAAATGCTCGGGTGTTATAAATTTATTAAGTAATTTTAGATTTAAAATGAACCTTTTGCCTCCATTAGGTTTTTTAGCTAAAAATATTTTTGAAATAAACTGCTCTGGAGTGGGCAAACATGTGGTAACTGCCCCTAAACTTATTAAATTTTGTATTGCTAAAGACATATCAGATGTTTCTCCTGGGGACAACTTATTTTTAGGAACAGTGTATTGTATCACTGGTTTATCAAAAGGTATGGTAAGACCATATTGAATCCACTTCAAAACTAATGAATTTTGGGTTATATTTTTCCAACAGTTATAATAAAAACTAACACGACCAGCGTGAGGTACCTGCTCTACTGTTGTATTTGAGCACGGTGTTGTGATCTGGTCTGCTTTGCTGCAGCAGGGAAGGAAGACGGCGGCTTGCGCGACGTCGATGGCGGTGGTTTCCTGATCCCCCCCCCTCGTTGAAAGTTGTTGTTTTTGTTGAGATTGGGTGGGTATCGAGGAGGGGGTATCCAGTTTCCCCGGTTTTGAGGAGTTCGTGATGATGAAGGAGTCACGAGTGTGAATGGGGTTGTCTTTTTTATTTGTAGGCCTTGCTTTTCAATTGTCTTTGATGCCTTGATTTTTTCAGATAAGTTATTTCCAAAAAGTGTCTCATCTCTAGTCGATCCTTCTACTATTTGTAAAAAAGTTTTGCCTAAACTGGGCGTAAGCAATTTAGTCCTGGCTTGCGTATTTTTGTGGTGCAAGTCGTTTAAGATGCGACAAGAATCACTTAGGATTTTTATGACTTTTAACTTATCTAAGTCTTTGCTAAGTAATATATCCATGGCCCTATTAATTGCAGTTATCCCGGCTCCCAACTGTTGCTGTCCGTATGTTAACTTTTTATCACGTAGACGGCTAGGATCTGTTATTGCTGCTGCAATTTCCGGGTTTAGTTTGGGTGCCATCAACAAAGGACAATTTTGTGGAACTAAGTATTCTTTTAGAATCTTCTCTTTTTCCTCTTTCTGTAAACCTTTCTTTAATAGAGGAAGCCACAAATTTGCTAGATTTTGGTGAATTTTCTCTCCATATTCCGGTTCTTCGCTAGTTTTTGCACCAAGAGCGAGGAGAATGTCTGAACAAAGTTCATTTTCTGGGATATAATTTTCCTGTGCCTGTACTAAATCTAATATTTCTGGGTCGACGGTAATAGATTCTGGTGAAATCTCATCTACGCGTGGTGGTTCTGATGGTACCTCGACCATTTCTTTAGGGGCTTCATCATTATCTAAAAATAAAGATTACGATAAAAAAGCTGGAAACGTAATAACCGTCGTCTCTAAATAAGAAAGGAGGTACCTACATAAAATACCATCGTGTTGATTCTCGACCAACCCCCAGGTTTTATAACAAATAATGCACGTAATTAGTAATTAATTGGTTCTCGACCAATCATTATATATTTTGCAACCTTTGTGTTGATTCTCGACCAACCCCTAGGTACTATAAATAACTTTTGATGATTCATGATCACCAGCGCTTAAGCGTCTTAATAATGCCTTCGTATTGATTCTCGACCAATCCCCAGGCTAATTAGTTTACATACTGGCCCAGGTAATAACGAAGGTTTATAAATAAAATACAAAAATACATACTTGAATCTTCTGATTCCGAGGAATAAATGATGAGCCTTCGGCGTTTTATTTTTTCTGTGCTTCGACTGCGTTTACTACATTTTCGACTTCGCTTCGGCATTTTTCAAGCCAGTCTTGATATTTTATTAAATAATACTATTTTTTAATTTTTTATTTGTGGGTAGTTAGTACCTACCCTCAGGCTAATTTTAAGACACTAGTGCGCGCTACCTCGCACGAAAAAGGAATGAAGGGAAATCGGGCATAGTGTTGTTAGTAGACTAGGGAAGCGAAAAAAAAAAAAAAATCGATTAGAAAATGTAATCGATTCTTCTTTAAATAATCGTGCGAGCTACTTTGTAGGTTTAAGAGACTACGTTGTAAGACCCTTAATTATCCTTATATCGAGAATGAAGTGACGAAATATAATTGTAGTCCAATGGTAGTTCAATGGCAGTTCAAAAGTAGTTCAATTATAGTTCGATGGTGGTTCAATGGTAGTCCAATGGCAGTCCAATTGTAGTATTTTTTTTATTTTAGTTAAATTTTATTTTTATTGTAGTTCAATTGTCTAAGGGAAGTTAAATTGTAATTTCATTGTTGTTCAATTGTAGTTCAATCACTGAAGACATTCGTTCTTGAGTAATTTCACCACTTAACAGTGCCTTTCACATCGGAACACAGACACTGTGGTGCACACACAAGCTCCTACCTTTAAAGCTAGTGGCTTGATTCTAAATAATCGTACCCCAAAAACTATCTGAAACTCGGTCGCACTGCCCGACATAGTTGTATGAATGTTGTCTTTGTCGTATGTATATGTACAGTGTATACTAACTATACTATGTTGCATAGAACCGTCCCCCTTTGACGCGCCGTTTCCACGGGTCTTTTGTTCCAGCGTCGTTTGTTTCCGCTAAAATGCTGTTTGTCTTTTGCAACATGAGTGCGAATAATGAAGTTACTTCAAAGTTGTTTACGAAAACGGAAAATTGTCTAGGTATTTAAATAATTCAAATGTGTTGAGTATATTCCCTTAAAAGCTTATTAGGATGTTACGTTGTAGGTTGTATAATATAATGTATATTTTAGTAGGATAGATTGTGTCACATGGGAGCAAAATAATATTTTTACGGCGAGGGCGCTTTTTTGAATCCAGACCGAAGTGAGGGATTCTAGAGTAGTTCTTTAGTAGAATCCTGAACATAGCGAGAGATTCAAAGTACGTCGCCGGAGCCAAAAATATATTTTGCGCCCGAGTGACACCATAGATAATACACTATAAGCTATGTGACACACTCTACTTTTCATCACCTGAGAAAATGAGAAAATAAAAGGCACCTCATATTTTATTGTAATTTTAATCCATACTATCCATACTAGTCCATACTATCCATACTTCCATACTCCATATACTATATATACTATATTATACTATACTATATATATATATATGCCGGCACATCTTTATTACGAGATGTCAACTGTCATGTTTGACGTGACGCCATGACATTAGTTCGGGTGATTGGTTGACAATGACATAACAAGTGTGATGGTTGGAAAAGTAGTATGGTTATGTTTGATGATGATCGTAAATTATAATGGAGAGTCTATCGTGATATTTCCTAGTGAATCAGTGAGGATCAGTCAGTGTGCATTGAGTCCAGCGTGAGGATCCGGACGAGAGTCTACGTTCAGTTATTCGGGAAACGATCAGTGGATATTGAGAGCTAAGTACTTTGTAGAATGAACACAGTCTAGTCTACAGAGTAGTTCGTGCTGTGAGTCGTATATAGCTTGGGATCTCGTGAGTCAGCATGGTGATCTCGTAGAGAGTAGTTTGTATTGCGAGTAGTCTAGTTTGGGATCATGTGACAGTCAGAGTGATGATCCCGTAGAGAGTATTGCGAGTAGTAGTGTGGGATCTTGAGATAGTTGGTGCGGTGACCCCGAAGGGAGTGATTTGTCCTGAGTGATCTAGTTTGGGATGTCGTGACGGTGTGGTTGGTGGTCTCGTACAGGGTTGCTTGTATTGGATGTGGTCAAATATCACTGTGTGTGTGAAGGATCATGTCATCATACGAGATGATGACATGATGAGGTGCCAGGGTGTCAGGTCCATGCTGTCATATGAGATGACAACTAGTCGAAGGGACGCCTTAGCCAGTGGTGGTTTGCATGAGGTCGAACATCACTGTGTGTGCGGAGGGTGAAGTCATCATACGAGATGATGACATGATGAGGTGCCAGGTTGTCCGGTCCACGCTGTCATATGAGATGACAAACAGCTGGTCGAAGGGACGCCTTAGCCAGTGGTGGTTTGCATGAGGTCGAACATCACTGAGTGTGTGTGTGTGGAGGGTTATGTCATCATACGAGATGATGATATAGCAAGATGTCAGGTTATCAAGTTCACTCTGTCATATGAGATGATCAAAGGGAAGCCTTAGTTGGTGTGGGATTATTTGTTAAGTGTGTGTGTGTGTGTTATGGTCCTTATGTGAGGTTCTCTGGGCAAGACGGTTACAGTGGCCTCCTTGAGGGACCAGCTGGGCAAGATTGTTACACCAGTGTGTGTGTGTTAATGTGTGTTGTGGTCCATATGCGAGGTTCGCTGGGTAAGACAGTTACAGTGGCCTCCTTGAGGGACCAGCTGAACAAGATTATCACAGTGATGTGTGTCTCTGTGTGTGAATGTGTGTTGTGGTCCATATGTGAGGTTCGCTGGGCAAGACGGTTACAGTGGCCTCCTAGAGGGACCAGCTGGGCAAGATTGTTACACCAGTGTGTGTGTGTTAATGTGTGTTGTGGTCCATATGCGAGGTTCGCTGGGTAAGACAGTTACAGTGGCCTCCTTGAGGGACCAGCTGAACAAGATTATCACAGTAATGTGTGTCTCTGTGTGTGAATGTGTGTTGTGGTCCATATGTGAGGTTCGCTGGGCAAGACGGTTACAGTGGCCTCCTAGAGGGACCAGCTGGGCAAGATTGTTACAGTAGTGTGTGTCTATGTGTGTATGTGTTAGTGTGTATTGTGGTCTTTATGTGAGGTTCGTTGGGTAAGACGGTTACAGTGATTGTTACAGTTGACAGATATGAAAACAGGGATCGGTAAGACAGAAGAGAGTCTACAGTGAAGGTCTGTGTTGGTGAGCTAACGTACTGCAGCTGTTGGTTTAGATTGTGATAGTTTCCTGTGAGATTTCATATTGAGTAGTTGTGCGATGAGTTGTCCTCTCTGGCTCGTGTAGTCCATTTATCTAGTGGTTGCAATCTACATTCCGGTGGATTTGGTTACTAGGTTGATAGAAGGTCGAGATAGGAAGCGGTCGGTCAGGGGTGGCTGTAAGGGGCAGGTGGAGGCCACTCTAGGTAGGTAGGTAGAGCTTCAGTGCGTATTCGAGACCTTATGCCGGTAGTTTCCTCGTGTGTTATTCTCGTATGCATGAGTGAGATTGTGTTTCTGTGTTCAAGTGATCATGTAAAGTTTAAAAAAAATGGATGTTAAACGTGTTTCCGACATATATATAATATTATAAATGCGAAAGTAACTCTGTCTGTCTGTGTGTCTGATATAGGGAAGGAAAGTTAGTATGGAATTTCGTCATTGTTAAAGAAAATACTTTATTACCCGACTACGGAACGGAGGGAGGGTTATGATTTTAACAAGAATGTATGTATGTATGTATGTATGTTCATCTGTTCCCGAATATCTTCTAATCTACTTAACATAATTAGACAAGAAGGGTGTCGTTAGAAGCGTCTCGATGGTCCGCTGGTTATAGGCTATATAATACTACATTAAATTCAATGTGGCGCCATCTACAGGACAAAAACTTCTGAAGTAAAACAAAAATATTTTTTGATTAAGTTGAAATTAGGTACACATGTATATTTCTGTTGCCCAAGCATGATCGTGTAAAGTAAATAATCATCATCATCAATATATATAAAAGGAGATGTCCTGATTGATTGACTTATTGACTGACTGACAGACAACGCACAGCCTAAACCGTTGGCTCTAGAGACTTGAAATTTGGGAGGTGTATTCTTCACCATACGTAGACGCACACTAAGCACGGAATTTTCAAAATTCGCATCCTAAGGGGTCCAAATAGGGGGTTTTAAGTTTTATAAAAAAGCGTTATAATTCATGAACGGTTGGTACTAGAGCCTTGAATTTTCACACGCAGATGCCTCAAAGAAAATAAACATTAACGTGTTTTTGCATTTCTCGAAATTTTCTAAGTAGAAGTTACAGGACCTCAATTTTTGTGTAAAATAAATATTTTACAATTTCTTAATACATTTCATTGTTTTCCGATACAATATGATAGATAGGATTAGGACGAAGTCAGGTTTAAGAAATTATGAGGGTTTTAAGGTCAAAATAGGACCCCTAAGTTAAAAATCTCGCGTGTGGTGTCTTTTAAAAGGTAATTGGAAACCGTTTTTTTTATATTTTATAAGCGGTAGGCATGAGTTATATCATGGGTTTTAAAACTAAAATACGACATCGATGTTTAAAATTTGAATCTGATATGATTACAAAAGTGATGGAAAAAAAATCATATTGTTTAGTTAAACTTTTTTGCTAACTGCTGCGTTAGCTCAAGTGTGGCTTCTAAGTGCACGCAAGGTTTCAATTCAATAAGAGGCTGCCGAGAGTATTCGTAAATGCGCGCACCCGCGTCATGCTGACACCTAAAAAAAAAAAAGCTGCCGCCTCGCTCCTCAGCCATACGCCCGGACAAATAACGGGCAACCTTCGGAGTTGTCGGTTGGACGTTTGGGTTGTGAGCCCTAGATGTCCATTGAGTACGGGGCGTTTTAGTACGTAAGATACTCCGCTTCGGAGCTAGGTACCGAATCAAACAAAAAAAAACCAGTCAAGTGCGAGTCTGACTCGCGAATCGAGGGTTTCATACCTTCTTTGCGCGTATTAATGTTATTGATTTCAATCCAATAAGAGGCTGCCAAGAGTGTTCGCAAACGCGCGCACCCGCGACAAGCTGCCACCTAAAAAAAAAAAGCTGTCGCCTCGCTCCTCAGCCATAAGCCCGGACAAATAACGGGCCACCATCGGAGTTGTTGGTTGGACGTTTGGGCTGTGGGCCCTACATGTCCATTCAGTACGGGGCGTTTTAGTATGTAAGATACTCCGCTTCGAAGCTAGGTACCGAATCAAACCAAAAAAAACCGGTCAAGTGCGAGTCTGACCCGCGAATCGAGGGTTTCATACCTTCTTTGCGCATATTAATGTTATTGATTTCAATTCAATAAGAGGCTGCCAAGAGTGTTCGCAAACGCGCGCACCCGCGTCAAGCTGCCACCTAAAAAAAAAAAGCTGCCGCCTCACTCCTCAGCCATAAGCCCGGACAAATAACGGGCAACCTTCGGAGTTGTCGGTTGGACGTTTGGGTTGTGAGCCCCAGATGTCCATTAAGTACGGGGCGTTTTAGTACGTAAGATACTCCGCTTTGGAGCTAGGTACCGAATCAAACCAAAAAAAAAACCAGTCAAGTGCGAGTCTGACACGCGAATCGAGAGTTTCATACCTTCTTTGCGCGTATTAATGTCATTGATTTCAATTCAATAAGAGGCTGCCGAGAGTGTTCGCAAACGCGCGCACCCGCGTCAAGCTGCCACCTAAAAAAAAAAAAGCTGCCGCCTCGCTCCTCAGCCATAAGCCCGGACAAATAACGGGCAACCTTCGGAGTTGTCGGTTGGACGTTTGGGTTGTGAGCCCTAGATGTCCATGGAGTACGGGGAGTTTTAGTACGTAAGATACTCCGCTTCGGAGCTAGGTACCGAATCAAACCAAAAAAAAACCAGTCTAGTGCGAGTCTGACTCGCGAATCGAGGGTTTCATACCTTCTTTGCGCATATTAATGTTATTGATTTCAATTCAATAAGAGGCTGCCGAGAGTGTTCGCAAACGCGCGCACCCGCGTCAAGCTGCCACCTAAAAAAAAAAGCTGCCGCCTCGCTCCTCAGCCATAAGCCCGGACAAATAACGGGCCACCATCGGAGTTGTTGGTTGGACATTTGGGCTGTGGGCCCTATATGTCCATTCAGTATGGGGCGTTTTAGTAGGTAAGATACTCCGGTTCGGAGCTAGGTACCGAATCAAACAAAAAAAAAAACCGGTCATGTGCGAGTCTGACTCGCGCATCGAGCGTTCTATACCTTCTTTGCGCGTATTAATGTTATTGATTTCAATTCAATAAGAGGCTGCCGAGAGTGTTCGCAAACGCGCGCACCCGCGTCAAGTTGCCACCTAAAAAAAAAAAAAAGCTGCCGCCTCGCTCCTCAGCCATAAGCCCGGACAAATAACGGGCCACCATCGGAGTTGTTGGTTGGACGTTTGGGCTGTGGACCCTACATGTCCATTGAGTACGGAGCGTTTTAGTAGGTAAGATACTCCGGGTCGGAGATAGGTACCGAATCAAACAAAAAAAAACCGGTCATGTGCGAGTCTGACTCGCGCATCGAGCGTTCTATACCTTCTTTGCGCGTATTAATGTTATTGATTTCAATTCAATAAGAGGCTGCCGAGAGTGTTCGCAAACGCGCGCACCCGCGTCAAGCTGCCACCTAAAAAAAAAAAAAGCTGCCGCCTCGCTCCTCAGCCATAAGCCCGGACAAATAACGGGCCACCATCGGAGTTGTTGGTTGGACGTTTGGGCTGTGGGCCGTACATGTCCATTGAGTACGGAGCGTTTTAGTAGGTAAGATACTCAGGTTCGGAGCTAGGTACCGAATCAAACAAAAAAAAAACCGGTCATGTGCGAGTCTGACTCGCGCATCGAGCGTTCTATACCTTCTTTGCGCGTATTAATGTTATTGATTTCAATTCAATAAGAGGCTGCCGAGAGTGTTCGCAAACGCGCGCACCCGCGTCAAGCTGCCACCTAAAAAAAAAAAAGCTGCCGCCTCGCTCCTCAGCCATAAGCCCGGACAAATAACGGGCCACCATCGGAGTTGTTGGTTGGACGTTTGGGCTGTGGGCCCTACATGTCCATTGAGTACGGAGCGTTTTAGTAGGTAAGATACTCCGGGTTGGAGATAGGTACCGAATCAAACAAAAAAAAACCGGTCATGTGCGAGTCTGACTCGCGCATCGAGGGTTCTATACCTTCTTTGCGCGTATTAAAGTTATTTTAATCAATATAAATATAAAAGTATAAGTCCTGACTGACTGACTGATTGACAGACCACGCACAGCCCAAACCGCTAGCTCTAGAGACTTGAAATTTGGGAAATATATTCTTCACTATACGAAAACGCACACTGAAAACGGAATTTCCAAAATTAGTATCCTTAGGGGTCCAAATAGTGGGTTTTATGTTTTATAAAAAAAGCGTTATAATTCGTGAACGGTTGGTACTAGAGCCTTAAATTTTTACACGCAGATGCCTAAAAAAAAAACAATTACGTGTTTACGAAATATATTTAGTAAAACTAAGTAAATATTACAGCGATACTAACTTAATTCTAATAATTCTACGTGATTTGTAATGAATTATTGAATTGACGGGCCCGTTGGTCTAGTGGTCAGACACCCTGCCTGCTAACCGATGGGTCGTGGGTTCGATTCCCGCCAAGTGTCTGGGTGTTGTTTATCTATTTAAGTATGTATTTACAAAAAAAAAGTATATAAGTATTAGTATCAGTTGTCTGGTTTCCATAGTACAGGCTCTGCCTAGTTTGGGATCGGATGACCGTGTGTGGATTGTCCCAAGATATTATTATTATTATTAATTATAAAGCCCCAAAATAAATAAAATAAAAAATAAGTTTTAAAAACTAAAACCCGACTACGGATAAAATCGCAGTCTAAAAAGTAGAAAACAAGAAAATATTTCTTGTCAGATATACTTATCTACCAACGCCTTAAGCAATTAATTATCGTCTAGTAAGTAGATAATTTGTATATTTCAATTTAACGTATTATAAGTATAATTACTATAGATTGTAGCCGTAGTCGCATGCCACCTTGCTAATGTCGAAATGTTATATTGTCCCGTTGGGAACACAAAATTCAGGATACACTTCGACGACTAGCAGCTGACCAGAGCGCCTAGACAAGATGCAATCGCTTCATAGCGAATCTATTTCTTCATTCACTAACGGTGTTAATTCCCTACAATTTGTCACGTGATTTTTCGATGACTTATGTCATTCTCATACATTTTTAAACTTTGTATTAGCGATAGTGCTTGTAGAATGTTACATTGTCTAGGGGGACAGATCGCCGACTTACGAGTATGTATATACGACAACGCCACGACGGATCATCAGGCATCAGTGGCATGCGACTACGGCTACAATCTATAGTAATTATACTTATAATACGTTAAATTGAAATATACAAATTATCTACTTACTAGACGATAATTAATTGCTTAAGGCGTTGGTAGATAAGTATATCTGACAAGAAATATTTTCTTGTTTTCTACTTTTTAGACTGCGATTTTATCCGTAGTCGGGTTTTAGTTTTTAAAACTTATTTTTTATTTTACATCCCTACTTCCCTTTCCATCCATACTTCCATACTTCCATATCCATATCCATACTTCCATACTTCCATACTTCCATACTAATATCCATACTCCATACTATATACTATATATATACTATATACTATATAATATTATAAATGCGAAAGTAACTCTGTCTGTCTGTCTGTCTGTCTGTCTGTCTGTCTGTCTGTCTGTCTGTTTGTCTGTTACTCTATAACGCCTAAGCCACTGAACCGATTTTGATGAAATTTGGTACAGAGATAGATTAGACCTCAAGGAAGGACATAGGCTACTTTTTATCCCGAAACAAAATGATGAAAAGGGTTGAAATAGGGAAGGAAAGACTTTATGTTACATCCCTACTTCCCTACCCATCCACACTTCCATACTACATTAAAATATAATCATTGAGAAATCCATAAAAACAGTTGAGAAAAACAATAAAAGCGCGGGCGGAGCTACGCGGGTCAGCTAGTAATTAATAAGTTTTCAGTGTCATTCCGTGTCGTTCAGTGTCGTTCAGTCGCAGGGAGGGGGAATAGAAAGAGACAGAGCGAGTGTGAAGTTTCACTACTTCCGCGCGGAGGGACTCAACGCATGCGCATTTTTTTTTATTCAGCTGGCGGCGCGACTGTGGGCCGTCGTGCTAGTCAGTCTTTAGGGCCTCCGCCGACACGATACTTTTTGCATCCGCGATCGGCAACTCTGTTGCTTTTCGGAAGCTTGATACCGCGGCCGATCGCGAACCCCCGCACACTACCTAGCCGCAGCGACCGGCAACTCAGGCGCTTTCCGGTCGCTGGATGCAGCAACCGCGCGCTACACCACGCACACTATAGATGCCAGTCGCCGCGACTTTGGTAGTTCCGGGGTTCACAACTTTAAGGATTTCTCCCTAAATAAATGGAGAATAATACATTGAACAATTTGTATTCTGATTACTTAACATTTATTAATGGGCAATGTGGCAACCGACTCGTAGTTAAGATCTTAGTATTAATTTTGTTCTTTGAAATATTTTTTCGTAAGTGCAAAGCCGCTTGTACTGTATGAAATTTAAAACAATCTAAATAAGTAGGTAGCTAGGTATAAAAACAGTCACTATCCGTGTTTTACGTATAATCGCTCCTGTTTGTTTGTTTCCTTAATCTAAACTGTACATTGAATTTTGACCCAAATTCTACAATCATTTTGAGGGTTTTGGTACGTTTTCCGGCGAGGGATGCTGATGTCAGTTAATATGTTATGTAAAGCACCGACTTAAAATATATTTTCGATATATAATGCTTTTTAGATCATAATAATATCGTTAAAGTCGGATTTTTAATATAATATAAATATTTTATTTAAACTTTTTATTGCCTTTACCTATTATAACGCTCTGAATGCATGAAACTACCACGCAACTAGAACAGCTATGCTAAACTTTACCAGGAACACAAACAGTGCATATATTCTAAACTATCGAACTGATTTTTATGAATTTATTACAACAAGAATTACCGCAATCGGATTTGTAGTTTCTGAGAAGTATGGGAATAATCATACATACATACACACACACACACACACATATATATGTACATGTGTCGCAGCCGGGTCATTAGTATGGGCTGTCAATTAATACTAAACGTCCTGTTAATTCGAAAATGTAGGGTATGAGGTCAATAGTATCAAAGTCAAAGTCAAAATATCATTATTATGTATAGGTCCCACGGAGGCTTACACAAAAATCATTTCTACAAACTACCACCGGGTCGTAACGCGGCCGCTACTGAGAAGATTCTGCAAGACACTCAGTGGGCATTAGTGGTGTGAACCGGTTTTAAAAAAAAACCTATATAAACCGATTTTTGTAGAAATCGGTTATAATCGGTTATTTTTATTAAAAACCGATTACTTACCTTCTTTTTTGTTTTTGTATTATGTACCCCGTAAGATGGCAAGACATTCAGCTAGCGTACCGCCAATAAGAACAGAAAATCAGCATTGTTACACGAAACGCACGTTATGGATGTTTGTTCAAATACGGTTAAACGGTAACTGGGCCTTTTGTTCGGACCTTTGACCCACCAGCGAGCGACCACTAACGAAACTAGTCTGAGTATATTAAAGATCATGACTACTACCCAATACGATGGGTCGTATTCTTTAAATGTGTGGGAAAGTGGTTTTTTTAACAAACCAATTATTAATTTAAAAAACAGATTTCCGTATATATCCTTCAATAAAATTTTTAATAAAAAAAAATAAACCGACTTCAATAGACACCACACTAAAAAGTGAAAAATAACTTCAATATTATTGAAGTTGGTGCTGGTCAGTTGATTCTGGTGTTGGGGTAAGTATCGTGTTTATTTTAGCACCAACTTCAAGAATATTGAAGTTATTTTTCACTTTTTAGTGTGGTGTCTATTGAAGTCGGTTTATTTTTTTTTATTAAAAATTTTATTTTATTCTTTTTAGTCATATTCTCTTGAAAAGTCTCTATTCAACTATATACCGATTTGGATATAAAGCTTTAATACCAACAGGTATAAATTTATTTTAATTAAAATCTCCCAACCCAACCACAGATCTAAAATTCGGTGGGTCCTACATTTCATGGAACAGAGTTCCTGTTAACATCATACTGTTTGCTCCCATCACCAGACTCTGAACATCATTTTTCTAGCAGATACTCGTCGAGACCTACACAACGAGCCCAAACTCAGTGGGTCTACGTTTATTGGTGCAGAAATCCTGTGACCACCTTCCTGCTCCATCATCAGACCCTGGTGAAGGTTACCATTTTCTTAGTACCAGTTTTTTAGTATCAACGGATTTACATATGTTCTAAATTTCAGATCTTTCGGAGTAATAGAAGTAATTAAAAATGTCCATTGTATACGAAATATCCCTATCTCGACTTGGAAAAGAGCTGATGGCTTTCAAAGCTAAACCGATTTTCAAGAAACATCGCTAAGAACCATCTCCAATAAACCAGCATACGCCAATCTGTCCACTCGTTTGAGCGCTGCGATGCCACAGACAGTTATCAGACAGACAGACACGACCCCCCCCCCCCCCCCCCCCCCCCGCCAAACTAATAACACCTCGTTTTTGGTCGGAGGTCAAAAAGAAACCATCGAATTCGGTACGATGATCTGGATGGCGTATGACCATTTTGTAGACGAAGACATCATCTATTTTATGGTTTCTCCCAGTTATATCTCCTTCCCATCACTCATGTTCTTCGAAAAAGTTCTTATCCGGTCTTGATGAAATTCATACCGAACCATCCATATGGTTCATGCTTTCGAATAAAAAAAGAATCACTGAAATTGGTAAATATTTGTATGAGTTATAACCATTATTGATTAGAACATCATCTATTTTTAGGCGTTTTACCAGATAATTCTAACATTCCATTCATGTTTTCTCAGGAACTACTGGTTCATAAGGAATAAAAATTTTATGGGACCAACTTGATGGAATGTCCATTAGGTACAAAAAAGAATCATCCAAATCGGTACATATTTGGCGGAATTATGAGTGAACATACATTAAAAAAAAAAAAAAAACAAAAATACATACACGATGAATTGAGAACCTCCTCCTTTTTTGAAGTCGGTTAAAAATATATGAAATGCTTAAAAAATACACAACATCTTCTTAAAAAGGTATAATAATTGTTAGGGGCCTTTCGAGCTAGATCCTACAGTTTTCCCGCATAGTTCCAAGCACCAATTTACAAAAATACTATATAGTTTATAAGTAATTCCAAAACAAACTTGAAAATACTGACCTAAGTACATTACTTGTAGAGTGTTAAGTAGATATTCAACATCATCAATATCAATGGTGCTTGATGGTGAATCTATTCCTTCCTGATGTCTTGCCCACGAAAAGAAGTACACCACACTCGTGACATGCGCGCAGCTTCCTACAGTGCGGCGGTCATGTATCATCATCATCATCATCATCATCATCAGCCGGAAGACGTCCACTGCTGAACATAGGCCTCCCCCTTAGAACGCCACAATGAACGACAATTGGCTATTTGCATCCACCGGTTACCTGCGACGCGCACAATGTCGTCTGTCCACCTAGTGGGAGGCCTGCCAACGCTGCGTCTTCCGGTTCGTGGTCGCCACTCGAGAACCTTTCTTCCCCAACGGTTATCGGTTCTTCGAGCGATGTGGCCTGCCCATTGCCACTTCAACTTGCAGATTCTGAGAGCTATGTCGGTGACCTTAGTTCTTCGGCGAATCTCCACATTTCGGATTCTGTCGCGCAAAGAAACTCCGAGCATAGCTCTCTCCATGGCTCGTTGTGTGACTCTGAACTTTTCTAAAAGGCCAGCCGTTAGAGACCACGTCTCAGTACCATATGTCATCACTGGCAACACACACTGGTTAAAAACCTTCGTCTTCAGGCACTGCGGTATTTTGGACGAGAAGATATCGCGTAGTTTCCCGAACGCTGCCCATCCGAGTTGGATTCTTCGGGCGACCTCTTTGTCAAAGTTGGACCGACCTAACTGGACAGTTTGTCCTAGGTATACGTAGTGGTCAACAACTTCGAGTGTATCGTTCCCAACAACTACCGGTACGGGTGCAACATGGACATTAGACATGATCTTCGTCTTGTCCATGTTCATTTTAAGACCCACCTGTTGGGAAACGCTACTGAGGTCGCTGAGCATCGTATTGAGGTCCTCCAGCGACTCTGCCATAATGACTATATCGTCGGCAAAACGAAGGTGAGTGATGTATTCGCCATTGATGTTGATGCCGAATCCGTACCAGTCCAAGAGCTTGAAAACGTCCTCCAATGCGTTTGAGAACAGTTTCGGAGAAATAACGTCTCCCTGTCTCACACCTCGCTGCAATGGGATTGGTTTCGTGCTCTCTTCCTGTAGTCGGATCGACATGGTGGCGTTGCTGTACAAACACTTCAACACTTCGATGTACCTATAGTCAATGTGGCACCGCTGGAGGGACTGCAATACCGCCCAGGTCTCGATTGAATCGAAGGCTTTTTCGTAGTCCACAAACGCTAGACATAATGGCCGATTATACTCCTCGGTCTTCTGTATAATCTGGCGGAGCGTATGTATGTGGTCTACGGTGCTAAAGCCTTTTCGGAACCCGGCTTGTTCGGGAGGCTGGAAGTCATCAAACCTGCGTTCGAGACGGTTCGTAATGACTCTCGAAAACAGCTTGTATACATGGCTCAGGAGTGAGATGGGTCTATAATTCTTCAATAAAGTGTTATCACCTTTTTTGAAGAAGAGAACCACCACACTCCTGTGCCATGCTTCTGGCGTAGTACCCTCGAGTAAGACGGAATTAAATAACTTCTGGAGGACTAAAAGTACCGGTTTTCCACCCGCTCTCAGAAGTTCTGTTGTGATTCCGTCTTCACCCGGCGCCTTGTTGTTCTTAAGCTGTTTGAGAGCCATTCTAATCTCGTACAAGCTGATGTCTGGGATGTCCTCAGTGTAGTGTCGGGTTAGTTGGGCTCTGGTGTCCTGAGCTGTTCGGGCAATGGGTTTTCGTGTCGAGGTGTACAACTGTCCGTAGAACCTCTCGAGCTCTCTCAATATCTCCGACTTTGATGAGATGACACTGCCGTCGTCGATCTTCAGCTTGGTCACTTGGCTTTGCCCAATAGACGAATTCTTTGCAAACACTTTAGAGCCTTGGTTCCGCTCAATTGCGTCCTTAATACATGCTGTATTATAGGAACGCAAGTCGTGTCGCATGGATTTCGAGATTCGTCTATTGAGTTCAGCATATTCCGACATATCAGCTGAAGATTGCAGTCTCATCTCAGTTCGGGTTTCCATTAACTTAATGGTTTGATGTATGCAGGAACAATAATAGTTTTGATAATGTTTAAGTAAGTACTACAGTAATTAGTGAGGTTCGAAAATCATTCATCGTTGGGAAAAAATAAACGTTCTGCCTTGAACCACGTAACTTTTTTTCTCCCATACATTTGAATTAAAATAAATATATTCCGTGAAATGTTAACCCTAAACCTTCATACTAAACCACATTTCGATAGTGGACGCGAACTTCGAGGTATCGGGTCCAAAATGCCCAATGACCTTTAGTTTTGACAAAATTATTTATTTACACTTTTGTACAAACACAAATTACAGAATACATTTTTATATGTATTCTTTTTAGAAAACAGATTGAATGAGAAGAGCTATTTCTACCAGGCAACTCAAAGGATAACATGAAGGGAAAAATAGATGTAGGTAGAGAGACAATGACAAAAGTTCTTAGAAGTGCGGGTGCTTTTTGGTCCGACAATAATCATTTAGCACCATTAAACACTACACTACACTACACTACTACTACTAGCACTGATATACCTACGGTTATACCTACTTTTGTTAGCAACAGATGCAAAATAACAATAGAATTCCTAGCTTCTTGGTTACATTTTGACGATTATTATTTTCTAAAGTACAATTAATGTGATTATCTAATGGTAAATATACACTAAGCACTAATTAGATATTGTTTTTTTAGTGTATTTAATTTTAAAAACCGGTTTATTTTTTAAAGTTATCGATATAAACCGGTGTTGAAAATTGTAATCGGTTTACATCACTAGTGGGCATGTCTTTTTTTGTCATTTTTTTAAACAATTGTGTAAACAGTTTTACAAATGATGTATAAGTAGCCTTAAAATTCTAAGCTTACATCATCGATATATAATAAGTAGTAGTAGTATAGTAGTATAGTTTAGATAGTATATCGATGGCTTACATTATTTGAGCAGTTCAAGCCCACGCAGTTTTATCCTCCAGGTAATTCGAGATTTTATAATAAGCCTTTTTTAACTATCGGCTTTAAAAGGTTTAAATTTCTTCATTGGAAGATCTCGGATATCCTGAGGCATAAACGATTTGCCTGTTCGGTGGAGACGCGTGGCATGTACAACAAGATCGTATTTGGGTTATTTATTGACAAGTAAAGGTCAATGTCTTGTTTTGTTGTGTCTTAAATGGAAGGTAGAAGTACCGATTTCACAAATTGTAATGGGAAGGGGGACTAACGATAGCCGAAGGGATTACTCGGATATACATATGATTAGATGCCCATATAGTCTAACATATGTCAATTATTATAATATGTATACGCGTCGAATACAGAACCTCCTTTTTTAAGACCGCTAAAAATATAAAGTATAATTGGGGATAATTTGATTTGAGTTAAGGTTTAAGAGTAGTAGTCGGCTCGGTGTGGAACGAGACTCTAGCAATATATTCAGTGTAATAATAAATCTTGATGAAGCTAAACGTTACCATGGACTCTTATAAAGCTGCACTGCTTCTTGTAAAGCAAGAAGCAGTGCAGCTGCAGCAGTGTGCTAATAAAGCGAAAATATAAATCGCGGCGAAGGCGGTACTGGCTACATCCAATTACCAGTTTTCAAAAACCTATGTGTACAAGCAAACATTATCATTCATGTTGATTTGTGTTAAAAATCATGTAGAAGGTGAAATATATATTTTTGCAATACGTACTTTCTTTGAAATTAAAAACCAAAATATTCCTTTAAAAGTGTTAACTTAAATCGACCCCGAAAATAATCAAGAATACCAGAAAAAGTTGGTAACCCTAAGTCAAAACATGCCACACCAGCGGTACCGTGTGAATCCAATATACTGTAACTTCAGATACAGTGTTTTGAATTAACAACGTTCATTCGATTTCTTTTAACCTGTTTGATGTTATAGCATTCATAGTTTTTTTACTTTGTATGAAAAATACTGAGATATTGCAATGCAAATTACACGGTAATTACTAAAACCTACAGGCCTGAAATAGTAAAACACGGCAATTGATGATGCAGTGCATTGTCCAAATAATCTTCGCAGATTGCAAGATGCAGTGTTTTGTCAAAACAAAGTTGAAGGGCTAGCGCGACGCGGCTGCGCCAATCAGATTGAGGCGGGGCTATCGATTTCAATTATTATTGGTCGATCGGGCCGAGAGCGACGGCGGCGCAGTGGCTGGAAAGTATGAGCTGATGAACTAATACGTACTGAAATTTAAAAATAAATATAGTATTATAAATACACTAAATATTAGCTCACAGCTCGAAATTCCGACACGTGATCATATTTCCGTAGACCAAAGATGAAACGAATACACAAATTTTACAATTGCTCCAGTTTATTAAGAAGCTCCTCAGTTGCATCTAGAAACATACATCAGCATAATCGAAAAGAGGTAAGATCAAGCAAAAAAGATTTTTGTCTGACGCAGAATACATTTTTGGAGACGCTTGTGAGACTGATAAGAGTAGAAGATCTTCTTACTTATACCTTTCTCCAACATGAGATTCCCAAGAAATATTATAATCAAACAGAACTCCAAGAATTTTAACTTTATTTGAGTATGCAATTGGTACGGAATCGAAAACTAAACTAGACAGTGAGTTAATGTCAACCAGATTCATCACGTATCCGCCACCAAATATGATAGCCTGAGAATTAGTAGAGTTCACTAATAAGCCAATTGATTTTGCCCACTGACTTATGCTATCTAAATCTTTATTAAGCGTAAATATCACTTACCCAAGATTATCAATATTGGCATGACGTTAAAGCTACGGATGATCTTGCATAGAGATGATAGTTAGAAAACCCTCGCGATAACATTCATGAAAACGGAAAAGAGGAGAG
Organism: Furcula furcula; assembly: GCA_911728495.1. Lineage (NCBI taxonomy): Eukaryota > Metazoa > Arthropoda > Insecta > Lepidoptera > Notodontidae > Furcula > Furcula furcula. The sequence continues at coordinate 20,871,345 of OU452253.1, forward strand.
ATTACGCCACCCAGTGGAACACCCGCCTCAAGCTCACACCACACAGATGATGTCTCCTCAAAGCGGAGAGATTGGGAGCGCCCACGAAGATATGAATATGATCAAAGCAATTGATAGCTGAAGAAGCGACATTGAGAGAGGAAAGAATACCTAGAAGGATGTCAAAATCAACAGAATTGAAGTCACTACCAAGATCCAATAATACCAGAATAATCAGTTGTTTGCTTTCTATAACTAAGCGTCAAACATCATTTATTTTTACTAAAACTAAGGACTAAAAGGCAATTAGGTGCAAAATAGTCTGTCATTTATTTGTAAACAATAAATACCTTCCAGGACTTCCAGAACAGAACAAGGAGTATAGATATAGGACTAAAATTTGTAACAGAAGGATTTGGTTGTTTTAGAAAAGGAATGACAATGACAAGCTTTCTTCTATGCAGACGGGAAAGAACAGGATTCAATTGGAAAGTTTAAGAAACGAGTGATTATTGGACAAGGATTGGTCAAGGTTATTTCAAGGTTAGGTAACAACAATTTTAACTGAAGACCATGATTGTACAGTGCAACTGTACATTTTTGCTATGTCAGCACTTTACGCCAACGCGTCGCATTCAAGTTAGTTCGTAGCAATCATTCATACCGCGCGGACTCATTCATACTATCATACAAATTATTATCAATAAACTATTATCATCTATCAGCATCATTGTGTATCAATATCAATCAATATCATATTAAGGTGTACGATCCCAGATCGTACATTAATGGTCCTACGAGCTTCCGTAAAAGCGGGACCAATTCGCGTGTGATACAACATTACCACGTGTTTGTTCCTGCGCACATCAACGCCAGCACCGGTGGACACGTATCTACTTACGTCATCTACAAGTACCATCTTCGTGGATTAGTGTTTTGTATTTCTTTTTGCGGTAGCGAATCGGTTCGGTTGGCCTCCCACAAGCGGGTCTCCCCAGCTGAATTGAGAAGGCGCACATACCGTAGGGAGGATACAGAACACACAAACTGTTCACACATTAACAGTTAATATCATACAATACAAAGAAAATCATCATGAGCACCATGGAAGACATTTTAGCAACCCAGCAACAACTGAAGGACGCTATGGAGCAGCTGTTTAAGAACTTTAAAAAGGATCCAATTGACCGTAAGACTCCTGTGTATATCAAGAAACGTTTGGAAACCCTGGAAACCTACTGGAAGGAGTTCCAAGGAAACCATATAAAATTATGTGAGTTTGATGATCGCGGTTACACGTATTTCTCTGAGAATATTTATCATAAAACCATGACATTTTATCAAGAAGTCAGAGAAACCATCAAGCAGTACAAGGTCTCTGATAGTGCAAGCAAGTACATTGACCAGTCTCCGGGAAAGCCATCAATCCGTATGTCAGACTCCCAAAATCAAGATACATCAACTGATCAAAATCGGGGAAATAATAATCTTCCCGGTACGTCATCAACCTTCATCAAATCAGTGTCGCAAGGCAACCCAAGCAAATTAGAAGATATGTTGCGTAAGCAGAAAAGTCATTTTAAGGCACTATCTCGCGCTATTGGGAACATTAATTTAGAAAATATTTCTGAAAAGTGGGAGTTTCAAGATGTACTTAAAATCATAGAAACGAGGTGGACGGCTATCGACACTCTTCACTGGGAGATAGATAGCGAATTGTATGAGGAAAATGAGGAATATGAATCAGCATACAGCCACTACGAGCAATTATATACTAACATGAAAAAAGAAATCAACAGCAAGATGTGGTCAGCATCTCATAGAGAAAATTGTACACCGAAAATAGATATACCCATATTTGCGGGAAATTATCATAAGTGGACATCATTCAAGGATTTATTTTCGGAAACAATTCACAACAACAAATCAATTTCAAATGCACAAAAAATGCAATTTTTAAAGAGCAAGCTAAAGGGAGAAGCTGAAAGGTTGATCCAGCACTTAAGTATCAGTTCAGACAACTATCAGGTGTGTTGGGAAATTTTAAACCACCGATATAGCAACACTAAATTAATTTTTACGTCGCATATTAACATCTTATTATCGTTACATGCGATGCAACAACAATCAGACACTCAGATCAAAAATTTATTCGATACCACCAATGAATGCCTAAATGCTATAAAAAACCTCGGTATCGATATATCAACTTGGGACCCGCTGATTGTACATTTACTGTCGCAAAAGTTGGACACCCAATCACATAGCGAGTACATCGAATCTTTAACAAACCCACGAGAATTGCCCACCTTAGCTGACTTCTTAAAATTTTTGGAGAACAAATATACGTCATTGGAGTCTTCCCGGCGTAAGCAAGGCGCTGTGAAAGCTTCATCGACATCATCCCAGGAAAAAGAAGTTGTGCATTATCATTCAAACAAGAAGCAATTTTATAACAAAAGCACTCATAAATCGAACAAAAATGAATCAAACACACCGTTTATTCGCAATTCTGCAATGAAAAGTTTCGCAACGAGGACACAAAATTGCCCACTATGCAAAGACAGCCACGGACTATTTCATTGCAAAACATTTTTAAACGCGACACCCGAAGCCAAAAGAAACACAATAAAGAAATTGAACCTTTGCGTTAATTGTCTTTATGATCATAAAGATAAGGCTTGTTTTTCGGAAGCAAAATGCCGTGTCTGTCATCCCTGACATCACAACACCTTGTTGCACGACACTTTCGAGCAATAATCAAAGACAAGCATGGACATTTCGATGCCGTCAACATCTTACGAACAACGAAATAATGTAACACATGTGTCCAACCAGAATATCACAGAAGTTCTCCTGGCCACCGCCCTTTTAAAAATCAAAGGGGCAAATGGATCAAATTATACAATGAGGGCACTCATAGATCAAGGCTCCCAAGTATCACTCATCTCTGAAAATGCAGCCCAAATACTAGGAACGCCCCGACGAGCATGCAAGGGGGTCATATCTGGTGTCGGCTCGAATCAAAACAACTGCAAGGGAGTAATCAGTATCACAGCATCCTCGTTGTATTCGGACTTCACCTTTCAGACTGATGTTTTCATCATGAAAAATCTAATTTTATTTTATTTTATTTATTTATTTGGTCAACAAAACAGATAACAATCAACAATATACTTATTACTACTTAATACAGTTTTTTTCTAGATTGAAATCCTTATGATGCCGACACATAGAGGTAATATGTTTAAATAAAGAACGCAACTTAAAATTATTGTTTGAAATAATGATAACGAGAAATAGGTACCAACGGAGAGCGATTATTAATCAGTGTAGTAACAATATTTTTTTGTATTACTAGTACAGGAATTACGTAGTGATATGGGAGGGCTTAAATATGAATCTAAATGAGTTTTTAAGAATGTTGATGCGGGGATTAAATATATCCAAACTATGAAATTTCATGGACAACTCATTGTAAAGACGACACATTCTTGAAACTGGGTTATAGAAGGACGTGTTATTTTTGTAGATACGCAAGTGAAAAGTTTGATCAGGGATTCTGTAACTGCGTTTAGTGTTAAGGTTTAGTAAGTTTAACAAATATGGTGAGTCTAGTGCACTGTGTATCAATTTATGAAGATATAACAAGTCTTGTTCCTTGCGACGAATATATAGAGGATGTACGTTGAACTTCGCTAATCTTTCATTGTAGCCTGAAAGAGTTCGACCGATACCACATCGATAACTCAGGATTTTAAGACACTTCCTTTGGACGCTTTCAATATTTTCAGAATGAACAGAATAGCAGGGGGACCAAACGACACTTGCATACTCTAGAATGCTCCTAACTAAACTATAATATATGATAAGGAAACTTTGTGGATTCTTAAAACCTTTGGTAGATCTAGTTATAAAGCCCAGGAGCTGTAAAGCTTTATTGATGATATATGAGTAATGGTCTCGGAACGTGAGTTTCTGATCAAAGATTACGCCTAAATCTTTTGCGATAAGCTTCCTGTCTAGAATTTCTCCATCTAATGTGTAACTATGTGTGATGTGATATCGTTTGTTAGTAAACGTGATTGCAAAACATTTTTTTACATTTAAGTACATGAAATTCTTTTGGCACCAATCAGAAATATTATCTATATCTCTTTGAATTTCGACACAGTCAGTAGTGTGCTTTATTTCTCTGAATAACTTTAGATCGTCTGCAAATAGTAGGCAGCGGCTAGACAATTTAGTGATGAGATCGTTGATGTAAACGATAAAGAATAATGGGCCCAGATGTGATCCTTGTGGAACGCCAGATTCTACTACAACAGGTGAAGATTTAAATCCTTTAAGAGTAACCAATTGACTTCTGTTCTGTAGGTATGACTGCACCCATCGAAGCAAGTTCCCGTGAATACCAGAGTTGCCTAATTTTTTACATAACAATGCATGGTTAACTTTATCGAATGCCTTTTTAAAGTCCGTATAGACGACGTCAACTTGTCCACCTGAGGCAAAGACCTCGCAGAGATAATTTTTAAATTCTAATAAATTGGTGACTGTTGATTTATTTTTAACAAAGCCGTGTTGTTTATGGGAGATCGATGGTATTATTTGATGATAAAAATAGTCGTACACCGCAGACTCAAACAGCTTAGCGATACATGACAGTATACTTATTGGTCTGTAATTTTCACAGTCAGTTTTACTACCGGACTTATGAACAGGTACTATGTTAGCGACTTTCCAAGACTCTGGAAAAATTCCAATTTCAAGAGATTTGTTAAACAATACAGTCAGAGGCTGGTATAGCTCATCAGCACACCTTTTAAGAAATGAGGCAGGGATTCCGTCTGGCCCAGCGCCCTTGTTATGGTCAAGTTGTTTTAACTTACTTAATACAAAGTTCTCGGAAAGTTTGATGCTAGAAAGTGTACAATTATAAGAGGTAGTAGGATTAGATACATCTACGTTTGTATTGTCAGCGGGCGGCTTCTCAAAAACTGAACTAAAATATCTGGAAAAAAGCTCACAAATACCTTGTGTGTCACAAGAGGTCTCCGAATCCAAAATCATTGTTTGAGGTATACCAGAACTACATCTTTTAGTATTCACGAAACTCCAAAACGCTTTCATGTTATCAGACACATTTTCTTCGATTGACCTAATATAAGCAGAATATGCATCTTTTGTAAGTATTTTGCATCTGGTACGTAAAAGCGCGAAAGTATCATAATCTCTAGGATTGTTGTATTTTTTAAAACGGCTATGATATTTATTTTTCTCTTTTAGACTTTTTTTTAAGACTGGTGTGTACCAAGATGGGTGTTTTTTGTCTGTATTAGTTAATAACGGGGTATGCTTACCTATAAGATCATAGATAATGTTGTAAAATTTACTAGTGGCTTCATCTACGTCTGGGCAAGAGGATAAAATTGACCAATCAATAAGTCTAAGGTCCTGTTTTAAATTGGGATAATTACACTTACGAAAGTTGAATCGCTTTGACCTCGCGCTCTTCAATGTCCTATCAATTTTCACCTGTTGCAATTCTATCTTTAACGCAGGGTGATGCAAGTCAAGGCGAGATATTGGTTCAGTAACAGAAACCAGCACGTCGTTTGAAGTAGATAAGATAAGGTCTAGAAGTCTATTATTCTTATTGTAATTTAAATTATATTGATATAAATTGCAAAGGTTAAGACAGTTTACAAGAAGGTTGGCTTTTATATCAGATGACAAACCGGGGACCACACAATTAGTGTTGGGTTTATTACACCACAGGAGATGAGGGGTATTGAAGTCACCAATAATCAAGAATGTGTCGTTACCCTTACACCGTGATACATTCATACAGACATTATCATAAAAAGACTGCAAGAGTGCTCGAGGCAGGTCTGGCGGCAAGTAACATAAGCAAACATGAAGCTTCGGAAGCGAGTAGTTGTCAGGCAAAAAAGTGATCCATATATCTTCCACAGAGCTCTCCCAGGTCACCTGTCTTATTACATTATATGTGTTATTAACAGCTATCAAAACACCACCACCGTCTGATTTGGTAATACAAGAGTCATGACGGTCTCTCCGAAATACATTAAATTGTGGAGCGAATAGTTCTGAATCCAATACAGTGGAATTCAGATTTGTTTCTGTAAGACAAATAACATCAAAATTACAGTTCAATGTGTTCATATAAATATCGGTTAATTTTGTTCTTATCCTGTTTACATTTTGGTAATAAAAATCCATAATAGAAAAGTAAAGAGTACTACATAATAAAATCAAAAGGCACAGAAAAAAAAAATACTAAAAATACAAAAAGAAAAATAAAATAAAACAAACGGCAATCATTATTTAAGCTTATCTAGAATGCTTGAGTTCTTAACACAAAATGCATGTGAGTTATCATCTTTTCTCATATAAATACGGCCATATTTGACCCAGACATACTGATAGCCTAACTTTTTTGCAGTGCTTCTAGCCAAGGCATGTAATTGTTTGGTTTCAGGCGATAAATGTTCTGTTACATATATAAAATTTTTGTCACCAGTAATACCAAGGTGTACGGAATCAAGTTGATTCGTCCTGTTCTCTTTATTGTATCGTTTGAAGGCAGATAGTATATTGTCCCGTATTCTCTCAGACGGTAAGGTGACTAGTATTCCTCGGGGCCGGACAGAGTCCTTGTTCATTTTAGCTATTCTCCTGACAGATCGTATATCTGACTCACCTGCTGAGATATTAATCTCTTTGAAGAGATTACGTACTATTCCAATGAGATTTTCACTGTTCTTCTCAGGTACGGACTGTATTTCAATATTGCAGCCTCTTGAGATTTTTTCTAATGTAGCAATACGATGTTTTATTGTATTATATAATCAATAATTTACCAAATCAAACATTCATGAAACCCTCGTGGCCATATTTACAAGGTATTCAACTGTCTGACCCACATTTTTTTGAAAGTAGCGGCGTAGACGTTTTATGTGGGGCCGGCGTATACTCAGAAATCATCATGGCAGGGATTATCAAGGAAAATGAAGCACTCCCAGTGGCTCAGCAAACTCAGCTGGGCTGGATATTGTGTGGAAATGTCAAGACATATCAATGCAACGTGGTGTTAAACAACATCGACGACATACAAAGATTTTGGACCATCGAAGACGTGGCCGAAAATGAGATCCATATGTCTACTGAGGACTATCAATGCGTTCAGCAATATAATTCCGAAACAATACGAAGAAATGATGGCAGATATGTGGTCAGATTACCACTAAAACCTGAAATCGATCAATATCTTGGAAAATCAAAGCAAAAAGCAGTATCACAGTTTTATCAGTTGGAGAAGAGGTTCGCAAGAAACAAAGAAATAGCTATCAAATATAAATCATTTATCAATGAATACATTGAATTGGGACATATGCGCGCAAGTGAACGCAAGAATGTGCCAGACTGCATTTTACCTCACCATTGTGTATTACGAGCCGATTCAATTACATCATCGTTGCGCGTCGTATTCAATGGATCAGCAAAAACTTCGACAGGCTACAGTTTAAATGATTTAATGTTTAGCGGGCCAAATTTACAACAAGATCTATTAAAATTAATATTGAAATGGAGACAGTACGAGTACGCATTTACCGCTGACATCGAAAAAATGTTTCGGCAAATCATCTGCAATGAAAAAGACCAACAGTATCAAAAAATTGTATGGCGGGACTCACCAGACGACATCCTACGAGAGTACGAGCTGACGACAGTCACCTACGGTACTAAGGCCGCACCTTTTCTCGCTATGATGACGTTAAAACGTCTGGCGCAAGATGAACGATCAAAATATCCCGCAGCATCAAAAGTTTTAGAAAACGATTTCTATATGGATGATCTTCTGTCCGGACATCACAGCTTAGAAGAGGCCATTCAACTCAAAACAGATCTTATGCAGTTGTTAAACTCTGGAGGTTTCAACTTACGAAAATGGTCTACAAACAAACCCGAGATACTAGACAACAGCACTATCAACAATCAACAGGCATTCGAATTCAGGCATCAAGAATCGACCAAAACATTGGGACTGAAATGGTTACCACATCAAGATCAATTTAAATATCAAATCAAGATTGACACATCATTGACACCAACCACCAAAAGGTCATTATTATCAGAAATATCAAAAATCTTTGACCCTCTTGGCTGGTTGTGTCCGGTTTCCACTAAGCTTAAATGTTTATTTCAAACAGTATGGTCGATGAATCTGAAATGGGATGATCGTGTTCCTGAAAACATCAATGACGAATGGGTGAAAATAAAGAAAGATCTAGTAAACCTGGATCACATCACCGTGCCAAGGTGGCTCAACACGCATCAAAACGAAGAAATAGAGTTACACGGCTTTTGTGACGCGTCATCGAAGGCTTATGCATGCGTCATATATTGCAAGATCAGCAAACAACAACAAAATGAAAATCAAACCCCTGTTATCATAGTAGCCGGAAAATCAAGGCTTGTTCCGGTGCAGAAAAATGTATCATTACCAAGATTGGAGTTGAGCGCCGCACTTCTTCTTGCAAAATTAATGAAAATAGTGCGGACATGCTTATCAAGCAATAATATTAAAGTTTACGGTTGGTCTGACTCGACAGCCGTCCTTGGTTGGCTTCAGGGGGATCCTAACCGCTGGAAACCGTTCGTGGCCAACAGAGTTAAACAAATTGTCGAAATCATGCCCCATGACAACTGGCGCTATGTAAAATCAGCTGAAAATCCGGCTGATTGTGCCAGTCGAGGATTATCAGTCGATCAATTAAAACAGCATTCGCTGTGGTGGCAAGGGCCAAAATGGCTATCATTTTTGTCACAAAATGAGTATCAAGAACATCAAGCAACGTATACTACAACCGAAGAAATTAAAAAATCAGTACAAATTAATGCCGCTACAATCCAAGAAAACGATGACATCGCTCAAAATATATTATATAAACATAGCAGTTTCAATCGAGCGACTCGCGTATTAGCCTGGATTTTGCGCGCTATATCACTAAGCAAAAATAAACCTAAATACTTAACTATCAACGAACTAAAGAAGGCGAAAAGTATTCTCATCAAACAAGTACAACAATCAGCATTTACAGAAGATATTATCAGTCTTCAAAAACACAATAGAGTGGAAGCGAAGAGCAAGTTACTACCCTTGAATCCTTTCCTCGATTCTGAAGGGTTACTCAGAGTAGGGGGAAGACTCAGAAACGCGAAAATCAATCAAAACATGAGACACCCGATCATCGTACCTCAAAACAGTCATCTTTCCAACTTGCTGATTGATCAGGGGCACCAAATGACGTATCACGGTGGAGCTCGCGTAACACTGGCCTGGTTACGACAACAGTACTGGATCCTAGGCGGCAACCGATGTGTGAAGAAACGCCTTCGGAACTGTGTCAAATGCAGACGTCATGATCCAGTCCGACAAGATCAATTAATGGGTGACTTACCATCAGCACGCATCAATTTAACACGGCCTTTTTATCATACTGGCGTCGACTTTACGGGGTATGTCGATGTCAAAGCCAATAAAGGACGAGGAGTGAAGACCACAAAGGGCTACATCGCGGTCTTCGTTTGTATGGCTACGAAGGCTGTACACCTCGAATTGGTATCAGATATGAGCTCATCATCATTCTTGGCAGCCCTACGACGTATGGCGGCGCGCCGAGGCTCCCCTGCACATATGTATAGCGACAATGGGGCCAATTTCGTAGGCGCAAATAGAGTTCTAAAAGAAGAATTTATCAATCTCAAGAATATCCTTGACAGCGACTTCTTCACCACAATCACAGATATGGACATCACCTGGCACTTTAACGCCCCCTTGTGGCCGAGTGCCGGAGGCCTGTGGGAAGCCGCCGTCAAGAGTTTAAAATATCACCTCAAGAGAGTTATCGGCGAGCAAAAACTCACTTATGAGGAGTATGCAACACTGTTAGCTGGCTTGGAGGCGTGTCTGAACAGCAGACCACTGTGCCCTCTCAGTGAGGATCCTGAGGATTTGGATTACCTCACACCCGCGCACTTCCTAGCAAGTGGACCAACGCTGACGATTATTGAGACAGAAAGAGACTTACGCACGAGGTGGCAGCTGACGCAGAAAATTTTTGATGACATATGGAAAAGGTGGCGAGCTGAGTACCTCTGTCAACTCTCATCACGCAGCAAGTGGCGCCAACCTCGGCATAATTTAAAAATCAACGATATTGTCATCGTCCACGACATCAATCTCCCGGCGGGAAAATGGGCCCTTGGCAGAGTAACGGACCTCCATCCTGGGAACGACGGTTACGTGCGGGTCGTAACAATACAAACAAAAACCGGAAAAATCAAAAGACCCGTCACAAGATTATCATTATTGCCCATTACCGAATATCAACCAGAAGAACCCATTACCGAAAGAAAATCAGCACCTAAATTATCAAATCAAAAATCACCAAGAAAATGCAATTTCTTGCTATCATTTATAATGTTGTTTATGTTATTATTATCTCCGATAACATGCGAATCCACTTTTTCTAAATTCAACAACAGTCAAGGTATATATTTCGACAAGATGGTCAACATGCGTCTACAACGAGAAGAATGGAAACTGATCGTCTATTGTGATATGAACCCATACTGGCGCGGAACGGAATTAGTTAAAAAATACGTCAATCACTTGGAAAACATATGTGCATCGGATCACATATCACAATGCGACGTGGTTACCTTACAGCTACGTCACGCATTGAATGAACTCGAGCATTATAATAATATACTACTTGGTCAGCAAAATGAACATATGTCGCGGCGAAGGCGAGGCTTAATCAATGGTGTAGGCTATGTTGCCCACACTTTATTTGGAATCTTGGACGAAAGTTTCGCCGAAGAATATCAAAGGAATATTGAACTGATCAAAAGCAATCAAAAACACCTCGCCTTGCTATGGAAAAACCAGACGTCTGTAGTGGAGGCGGAGTTCAATATCATCAAAAGAGTCGAAGACTCCATGGACAAACAACATAAACTGATTCATCAGCATATGATCAGCCTAGACCGAGCAGTAAACACCTTGAAGGAGCAGATTCAAAAAACAGACAGTAAGAATGATTTCACCTTATCAGCTGTTATCGCCAACAATATTCTAATCAATTTGAAAAACATTCAAGACACTATGGTGGAAACGCTTACGAATATTCACTACGAGAAGTTTAACTTTCATCTACTCACTCCCGAACAATTGAGACGTGAACTTAATATCATCACAGGACAAATATCAAAGGACTTAACTATTCCTATCAACAACGTAGTGACTGATTTAGGACAAATCTTTCATCTACTTAAAGTGAAAGCAAGGACTACCACGGAATATCTCATTTTCGAGGTGAGAATACCTCTAGTGAGCCGAGAGTACTATGAAATATTTAATCTCGTACCAATTCCGCAACAAATTAGCGAAAACATGGTCACCATAGTACCCGTCGCAAATATTCTGGCTATCAATATGCAAAAGGATTCCTATATACCGATGTCAATCAGCGATTTTCAAGAATGTGTTTCATATGCAATTAGTGAACACATTTGTCGACTTCAACAGCCTATTCATCGAATGACATCTGACGAAAATTTGTGCATAAATGATCACATTTCCAATCAATGCCAAACAAAAATAACAAAGTGCAGAGATAAGTGGATGGAATTAAACATAATTAATTCATACTTATACTTTTGTTGCGATGAATGCACCATACGTATCATATGTACAGATCATATGTACAGAAGTATTAAATCCGAGAAACTCAGCAAGTCTGGAATTATGGCAATAAGCGACGGCTGCGTTGTCAAGGGCAGAACATTTACACTATATGCACATAAATACCTATCAAATTCCATCAAAACAGAACCGAGCGTCGTGAACCTGGGGATTCCACCGATCAATAACGTCATTAATCTGACAATTCCACTTACCAACACTGAAAATGACACCGAAGACTCGAGTCGGCAGCGGACCTTGGAGGAAATCGGAGCTGCAATCAAAAAGATCAAGGCGAGTGAGCCAAACATCTTAGCCGACGGAGTTACGAATCATGATATTCATCACTACGTGGTCATCTACGTGTTAGTGGCAGTCGTCGGACTTGCCGGAATTATGTACCTGTGGCGTCGGATCAGGACGCGCTGCACACCTCTTGTCTACGGGACTGCCCAGGCGTCAGAGCAACAGCGAGAGGAGCCTTGTGTACACTACGCAACAACTACAAAAGCTCCAGCCATCCCTCCTAGAACCGGCAACCAGAGCAATAATCAGAGCAACAAACAGGGCGGAATGAACCGGGCAACGTCACCTATCATAAGAAAACATTTTAGTTTTACTTAAGTTTTATATTATTAATCAATCAATTTGTACTTATACTTACTTAATTTTGTATCTCATTATCATTCATCTCATCTGTTCATCTTCTCGTGTCCCGGAGCATGTACAGTGCAACTGTACATTTTTGCTATGTCAGCACTTTACGCCAACGCGTCGCATTCAAGTTAGTTCGTAGCAATCATTCATACCGCGCGGACTCATTCATACTATCATACAAATTATTATCAATAAACTATTATCATCTATCAGCATCATTGTGTATCAATATCAATCAATATCATATTAAGGTGTACGATCCCAGATCGTACAATGATGATATAATTCCCAACCCCCTCAGTAACCGAACTCAAAGAGAAAGGAGAAGATAAAGGCAAAGATAGCTGAGAGAGACAATTAAAGTGGACAACTTAACATTATCAAGAGTAACAAGTGACTTCTAAAAATGTGCATTAATGAAATCAAGATCTAAATATGGAGCATTCTCAATAGAAAATACAAAAATATCTCAAGAACTGCCACGTCTGTGCAGTATTAAGGTTCTCCTACTAATACCTACCAATACATTTATAGGCCCTGTTTTTCAAGTCAATACACTGTAACTATATGATACAGTGTATTGCCTTAACAATATCTTCCTTAGCTTCTGACAACTATTAGGGCAACACAAGTTATCCACGATAATTCATTATGTATACTCTAAAAAATATATATAAAACATAATAGGCTGGATAACTTATAAAATTATTTTTAAATTGGCACCAAACACTATAAGATCTGAGAGAGAACACAGAAATACTTTCTAAAGAAAATTTTGGAGTAATATTGAAAAAACTGAAAAAATCTATTTTGCTCATTTTCTCAAAATCAGTTTTTGGTAGTTACAGTGTATTGGATTCACACGGTACAGCGCACAGTGGGCGTTAAAACAAGCTTCTCTTTCATAAGATTTTTGATAATGTATTTCTTGTGGTTTTTAAATACAAACAACCGTAGTTATAATCATAACGATATAAGATCATTGCGTTCGATTACCACAATACGTAGGTACTGAAAAGACTTTTTAAATAAAATAAATAAATAAATATTTCGCAAGCTTTAAGGGATTTTAAAGATGCACTAGGGGTTATAGGAAAATTGAGAAAATTTTGTCCCGCAGTTCATTGGAATCAAGGTTTAATGGACTGACCGTTTTTCATTTATGAAACTTACTTTGTTGCTTCAGAAGCGAAGGGAAACCGCTTGCTTTAGAAACTGAAGAGCCCCGGGCTCTTCTTTACACTTTGCTAAATGGGACGAAACGTGAAGCGCGCGAAGTAAGTTATTTATTATTGGTTTGGACAATACAGGCCGATTAAAAATAAGATGAAAATGAAATGACGACGTGTAAAGGATGAAGTTTTCTTGCATGAAATTATTATACAATATGCGTTGTTACTGATTGTTTAAAACCTATAAACAATCTATACCTAAGTACTAACTGATGACGGGCCCGTTGGTCTAGTGGTTAGTGACCCTGTCTCCTACCCAACAGGTCGTGGGTTCGATTCCCACCAAGTGTCTGGGTGTTTATCTATATAAGTATGTACTTACAAATAAAAAGTATATATGTATTAGTATCAGTTGTCTGGTTCCATAGTACAGGCTCTGCCTGGTTTGGATCAGATGACCGTGTGTGAATTGTCCCAGGATATTAACTAACTATGTGCATGCGATGCTGCAGGATAAAGCTAGTACATAATATAATCATATATCAATCTATTGATTGATTGATAATCTATTACCAATCCTAATCCTACACTAATAGTCACTACCTGCTCTCATTGTTGTTATTTTTCACAATACGTATTGTATCGATTGATAGCTCAGTTAGATAAGAATTTAAGTAGATCTAATAAAAAAACTTCTGACCCTTAATTACCCGCTTCCTCCACCAGCTCTGCACCAAAGTGCTGACTGCTTGATGGGTCTCGCCGTGGTGGTTTTCGATTCGGTTAGTTAGGGAACGCGTTGCGCACAGAACGTTTAGTCTAAACACTTTTCACAAGTATTTCACGGGTTTTTGTATTTTTCACGGAGCGCGTACCGTTTGCGTTCGGAGATTTTTTTAAAAAGTGCGGTCGCGGTGGCCTAAGTTGGAACGTCTTCGGTCAGTAGGCGCGCGTTTTGTTGCTCGGTGATTTGGCGGGAAATTTCAGGGTCAAAATCCTACACGTGTGGATTAAACTAGAGAACACCAATGTGCCATCTGGCGTTGTTGGACTGATTAGGTTTTGGTATCAGAATCAGTCCAGCAATGTCAGGTGGGACAACTCCTTGTCAGAAAAATATAAGCTAACGTGTGGTGTAAGGCAAGGTGGGCTAACTTCTCCCGATCTGTTTATTCTATATATGAATAACTTAATAGAGGAGTTGAGTGGGGTACCGGTGGATCTAAGGTTGGGTGACAGATATGTCAACAATCTGAGTTATGCCGATGATATGGTTCTTCAGCCCCTCAGGTTATTAAGGGTCTCAGAAAGCTTATAACAATCTGTGAAAGGTATGCAATAGACCATGATTTAATATACAATGAAAAAAAGGGGAGCCTTTTTCAGATCGGGGAGGGGTCCCAAAACGTGCCACCAGTGATGGTAGCCAGGTGGATCAAAGTATCACGGTAGTGGAGAGAGTCAGGTACCTTTATCACATTCTGTCGTCTGATATGAAAGATGATGCCGAAATTGATCGCCAGCGACGGGCACTCTCGGTGGTGGGAAATATGATAGCACGAAGCTTTTTTAAAGCTAATGTTCAAACTAAAGTGCATTTATTTGAATCAAACTGTCAAAACTTCTACACTTGTCAACTCTGGACAAATTATAAAAGGAGGTCATTGAATGGGATTCGTGTACAATATAATAACATTTTCAGACACCTCATGGGTTTTAAAATCAGTACGGTAGTGCCTCTAGCATGTTTACGGAGGCGCGTCTGAACACGTTCAATGCCATACAGAGAAGCAGAATTGCTTCAATATGGCCAGGGTTGGTCAGTGTAGAAACGGTATTATTAAAGAACTAGCAGACCGATGGTCTATAACGAACATGTGTAAACATTGGCGTTAAATAGCTGCATAAAATTCTTTTTTTTACTGGAAAGTGTGTTTTTTTTGTTTAGTTTTGTTATTATTTATTTATTCTGTTTGGTTTCATCCTTTTTTTGTCAATGTGTCTTTGTAATTTTTTTTATATGGATCAAGAGTGAAATAAACGTATATAATTATTATTATTAAATACTTTGGTTTAATTAAAAGGCTGATGAAGTTCTCTTTTTTATAAAAAAAAAACTACGCATTTGTAGTTTTTTTTCTGTCTAAATTGTTCTTATTGTGATTGTTTATCGTAAAGATTATATAATGAAATAATACCTGAAAATTGTTTTGGCGTGAAGTATAATATCAGTAATATATATTTTTTTATATTTCATTCAACTTCTTAATTATTTATTTGCGTTTCAAAGTTCTTAAGCGAGTTTACCATTATTCAGAAGGATTAGTCAAATCCTGGTGACTTAGATGCATAGCGAACTTGTTTTTTTTTTATAAAGTACCTACTGGGTATTAGTTTATACTTACTTATATGTATATCAACATAATAACAACGACATCTATAATACCTCAATAGCAGCATGTGATATTTGTAAAAGGGTTAAGGTTGAAACTCAGACGGTTTTGTTACCATAACCGTAACGTGACCAAAAATATTCAGCTTTACAATTGAAACACAAAAAAAAGGTGAATCAAATTATATTTTGATACATTTGGAATGTACTTACATTTAATGTTGTTAAGTTAAAAATAAAACTTGTGATTACTAAGCAATTAGATGTTATGGTAATTTTAACAAAACCGTGTATTTGAACTACATAAAATATATTTCATTTTTCAAAAAAAGCAGCTAAGCTAGTGAACCTTATTTTTTGCCCTCTGTGCATCGATGACAGCAGTCGCTAAAACGCGATGCAGCATTGATGCGGTTGCTAAAACGCGCGACTCCGATACAGCGATTGAGCGCAAGGAGTCGCCCAATGGTCGCTAATGAGATGCTAAAACGCGATGCAGTCGCAAAGTTGCCAGTCGCTGCAGCTAGAAAACGCTAGTGGGCGGAGGCCCTAATTCAAACAATATTTGCGTTCGATTTCTTTGGCGCTGAGCACTGATGTTCCAAAGATGTTCCAAATTCAAAAAGTGCGCAGCAGAGATCTTTGCGGCGCACTTTTATAGAGGATTAAAAAGTCTTTTCTTCCCTGTTATTAAGTGTGCCGGAATGAACTACTTTGGTCGCACTTATCGAGGAACAAAGCATCGCTTTTCGAATAGGTGGGATGAAAAAGTATTTTAATGAGGTAAAATATTTACTTACCTAAGGGTTACTTGTTCCAAACTCCTTGTTACAGGAATCTTTAGGAAAACTGCAGTTACCGTATAGATGGGATCGCCAGTGTACACTATCTTTTTTTGTTCATTTATAGGGTAAACTAACCAAATATTGACACCTTAAGGAGTAGCTGTACTAAACCATTCAAAAAAGGCATTTTCTTTTAATTTTAGCAACGTCATAGGAATCGATATTCCTTAAATAAGGATAAGAAAATGTTTTAAGGTTATTTTTATTACAAATAAAAGCACTTTAATCAATATGTTTACGTTAGAAAGAAATGTCTGAAATATCCAAATGTTGTCTTAGGTTAACCTTTTATTGACAGGGAAAATTACCTATTATTGTCCCCTCGTTCATTATGTAGATACATACTAAAATTAATAGAAGTTTAATGCAAATCAAAAAGTATTAAATTTTGCGTTATTTTTAAACTAGGAATTGCCACTTATCATAAATTAGGTTGGAACATAAGTGCAATAAAATAGAAATAACACTTCACATATTACTAATTACTTTTTTGAAACATGTTCATAGTCTGATGAATGGGTATCGCCATATTGGTTTAGAGAATCTTTGAAAATAACTTTCATATCCTGCATATAATAATAATAATAATATCTTGGAACATTCCACACACGGTCATCCAATCCCAAACTAGGCAGAGCCTGTACTATGGAAACCAGACAACTGATACTAATACTTATATACTTTTTTTTTTGTAAATACATACTTAGATAGATAAATAACACCCAGACTTGGTGGAAATCGAACCCACGACCCATTGGTTAGCAGCCAGGGTGTCTAACCACTAGACCAACGGGCCCGTCAAGACTATCACTATTTTCTGATCTACTATCTATTTCAATGTCTGGGCTGAGATTCTGTGATTCTGGCTTTGGCATTTCTTCACTTTTTTCACTGAAGAAATATCATTTTTTTTAAGATATTCTAAGATATAAATTAATTTCACAATAGAAATAAAGCATATTTTACCGCGATGGCAAACTTTATAATAAAACCTATTTTTGGCTTGAGTGTCAATAAAATGGTTAATGACTTATTTTCGATACCTAATATTGGCACGGGTAAAAAACGTATTAAAATCGTCAATAAAGCAAAAAAAATATTGGCAGATCAGTGCTTATGCTCGCATAAATCAAATCAAATAATATTTGTTGCTAAAATTCAAAACATCAACTATATAAACAACGATTAAAGTGGGTCTTACCTTAACAAGAAGTCAGGATATATAACTTTTTTTACATCCACGTACAGACTTGTCACAAAAGTTTTTATTCCGACGCCTTATTGAAAAAATATCTGTTTCTGTGTTGCCAGTACTCTAACGTATCAATATATTGATAATTACCTGTTTAGAAAAAAATCTTTGGGGAAAAAAACCTTAATATAGATTAAAAATGGTAAGGTGACAATAAATTGGTACGGTGTCAATATTTGGTTAGTTTACCCTACAAGTATTCGCCAGGGACACGTCTGCCTGTAGACAGCTACATCGCACTGCGATTCGTCAACCGAGGCATAAGTTATTGAGTCTGAGTGATTTCACCAGTTACAGTGACTTTTACACCGGAACACAGCAATGTTTACACACTGCTGCTTGGCGGCAGAATATCTGACACTGCGGTACCAACCTACCTGGATTTTCCCTTGCACAATGAATCTACCATCTAATAAAATCATTCACACTTACTTGCGCTAGCTCGCCAAAAATGCAACTCAGCAAATCACCTCCAGCCTGGTCGCTATAAACATTTTTATATAATCAGCATCCATTATCCCAACCAATTTAGCTATCTACAAGAGAAAAAAAAACTCCGATTCTCGTATATTTTACCGTTATTTATTTTTCCTTAATTGAATGACCATCCCCGCTTTCCTTAACAAAAATATCTATAGTAATAAGGAAAACAAACAACAGTCTACTACCATATTAGATTAATCGCTTTGGCAACAGACCAACCCTCAACTGGTATGTCAATTATGTACTTACCCACCCTTATCAATAGACCCACTCTGAATGTAGCAGATAAAGATGTACGGTTTTTTAGATAGTCAATAGAACCAAAGAAAAACTAAGACTGCATATTATCGTATGTTCATCTTTAGTGTAGTAGGTACTGCTTGCAGTGCTCGCATACCTTAAATTCAGTTCACAGTATTAAAAAACCATGTCTGATCCCTGAGGCAATAATTCAGTGTATCAGTACAATTGTATGTAATTTGATGATAAAACATCCGATGATAAGTCACCGACATAGCTCAATCAGAATTTGCAAGTTGGAGTAGCAATGGGCAGGCCACATCGCTCGAAGAACCGATAACCGATGGGGAAAAGGTTCTAGAGTGGCGACCACGAACTGGAAGACGCAGCGTAGGTAGGCTTGCCACTAGGTGGACAGACGACATTATGCGCGTTGCAGGTAACCGGTGGATGCAAATAGCCAATTGTCGTTCATTGTGGCGTTCCAAGGGGGAGGCCTATGTTCAGTAGTGGGCGTTTTCCGACTGGTAATGATGATGATGATGAATCTGTTGAATATCGCATTTTTTTTTTCCTAATACTAGCAATACGAATCAGATCTTGTATTTCTGTTACTTGATTTTTAAAGACACACCTGACATTCCTTACGTTGCCTACGCGGGACTAACAGCTAGTTCCTACAATTAGATGAATTTAGTATCTCCACTTTTCGTGCACCAATGACTTATTTATTGGCACACCCTACACTGAATTGGTTTCTGAACTGGTATTGATATTGTCTTCACTCCTTATATGGTCATAAAATTCGAGGTTGCTTAGTCTAGAGCTTTGTTAGTGTATAGGTACATATGTATTTATTGTTTCCTGTATAGAGAGACGTTATAATACAACTACCTACACAAATGAGAAGCCTTTGCAATCTCAGTTTGCTTATAGCAGCAAATAGGAGTAGAGATTCCTATCCCTACCCTATTAAATACCATTTACAACGGGCCACCGGCAACTTGGGTAAGGCTTTGTGGAGGCTTGTTACTTACGCAAATTAGCACAATTGTCTATTATGTAAGGTTAAACTTAAGGTAATATTCTCTAGTAGGGTGACGAAACAGACCGTACTAACAGTACCCAATTTATTAGTATGTCCTAACAATTCTTAGTTATAGTTAACCATACAAACATTGGTTGCACGTTTTAGTTAAAAATAAAAATTAATAAAAAAAAAAAAATTATGTGGAAATTTTTATAAGTACCAGGCGCTCATAGCCGTGGGGTGCCGGGTTACAATTGCATCCCCCCGTCTCCTCTCGTTGGGTTTCGTAACAGGCGACTAAAACGGGAATAAGAACACGGGCAGCAGCGTCTTACTTTGGAATTTATCTTCCACCTATACTTCGATCCTCAAGCCTCCTGCCAAGCGAGGGGATTATGGTAATCCCTACCTTCTAAGTGTTCTAAGGGTTCTACGTTTTTCAGCTGTTAATGATGATTAATGATGATCATAGCCAGTCACTGTTCTGTAAACTATCAGTTTTTTAAGCAATTCGGAAAAAGACAAGGTTAGTCCGTGGATGGGTCACCGTTTAGTGGCATTTGAACTGAGTATCTTCGTGCTTATGAGGACACAACAGAAGTCGGTCCCGGTTGTTGTCATATAGACAACAGTCGTGTAGCTACGTTAGAGTGCTACTCTGACACCAGGGGCCTTACTATGAACTCTTATAGCAGGGCAGTTTAACACGAAAAGGGAACTGTGTGCTTACCATGAGCGCACTAATTAGCAGGCCACTCACTTACTACGTCACCTAAACCGATTTGTGGTCATGGTACAAATTTGTAAAACAGGTCACCGTTTGAGTTAAACTGCCTTGCTTTAAGAGTTCATAGTAAAGCCCCAGGTTAGCCACTAAGAATACGACAAAAAAAGTGCAATAATTGTTTATACAAGATAACTAACTAGCATTTACTTATCCTTCTCTTTTTAAATATCGTTCTTGACAGTGGCTCACTATCTATCTATCTACACACATCAAAAGTGTCTAGGGATCAAGCATTTTTAAGCGGATTTCTTGAGATTGAGATGTGGCTTTGTAATAAATTTATGATTTTATAAATTTATATGGATCCTTTTTGGTGCATTTCATAATTTGAATCAGGAACTGTGAATCAAATTCGAGTAAAAGATGAAAATCAGCTGTCAATATTTTCCCTATAAAAACATACAACGCATTGAAGACATTATTAGTGCTACTGTTTCCCTACTACTGATTAAAACCAACGTTATTATGGAGCGGCGACGTCATTTAAGCAGGGAAGAAATGCTCAGAGCCGTGGGAATGATAGAAGCTGGTTCCCGGCAACGTACTGTGGCTTTAGCTCTGAATACAAGTCAGAGTGTTATCAGTCGACTTTGGACACGTTACCGAAGCACTGGTACCGTGGCTGAGCGCCATGGAGGACGGTATCGCTGCACCACACGGAGACAAGACCGATATATTCAAATCTTAACTCGAAGAGCTCCAACAATAACTGCCATGGTGTTAGCCGTGAGGCTTCATCACTCTTCAGGGAACTTAATTAGCGACCAAACAGTCAGAAACCGCTTGCATGAAGTGAACCTTCATTCCCGAAGACCGCTACGGGTACCACCTATAGCAATGCACAATCGTAGGATTCGATATCAATGGGCTCTTGAACACAGAAATTGGGCAGAAGAACAATGGCGTTTCGTGTGCTTTTCTGATGAGTCTCGTTTTGGTATGAGACCGGATACAAGACGTATACGACACTGGAGAACCCCTGGACGCCAACAGCGATTAAAATCCTGCCAGGAAGTCCATCCTTATAGTGGTGGAACCATCATGGTATGGGCGGGTATTTGGATCGGCGGAAGAACTGAGTTGATTTGGATCAGAGGCAACCTCAACGCTCAAATTTATGCTGAGACGATTGTATCAGACGTCATCGTTCCTCTACAAGTGCAAATCGGTCCCTTATTTCAGTTAATGCATGATAATGCACGACCGCACACCGCAAGAGTTGTAAGACAGACTCTCGCCGCAGCTAACATCAATGTCCTGCCCTGGCCTGCTCAGTCGCCAGACTTGAACCCGATTGAGCATGCATGGGATATGCTACAGAGAAGAGCTCTGCCGAATATGGAGGGTATCCAGTCGCAAGAAGACCTTTTTTTGTTGTTGCAACGAACATGGGCGGCCATTCCACAGCGTGATTTGGATGAACTCATTTTGAGTATGCCAAACCGATGTTCTTGTGTTGTTAGTGTTCGCGGTAGAAACACGGATTATTAATTGTTTAAGTTACCCAATAAAATTTTAAAGAAAACTGTTATTTCAGTCTTTTTTTCGAACTTTTGTGTTAGTGGTTCAAATGTCAAAAATCCCTTTATTAGGAAAATGGCAAATTTCTTTATTAATGCAAAGGTGACTTGGTTTATCGTTACTGTGACAAACGAAAACACTTTATTTGATGAATCCTTAAAGAAAATTTTAATTAATATCAATCAGGAGAAAAGTTATTGCAAAAATATATGTTGATCCCTAGACACTTTTGATGTGTGTATATTAATAAAAGAGCAGGGTGTTTTCTAGGAATCACGATACAGCAAAAACCATATAACGTACAATCTTGAAATTTGGAACCATCATTATTCAAATAGTCTAGGTGAACAATAAGAACGGATTTTTCGAAATTCCATACCTAACGCCCGGTTTCCGAAAGGATGATCAACGCAAAAATCAACTAACAAGATGTCAAATCTCCTGTCAAGCGTATTTTGGGTTGCAGAAAGCATGATCAACTATTTTAATTTGAACATCCTGTCAGTTGACACGGCTGTTAAGTTTTGCTTAAGAAAGCTGCTGCTGCTGAAAGTTCATGTCAAATCCAATTTGGGTTTCTGAAAGGCTAATTAAGCCATGATCATAGATTATTCTCTTGTCAAATACAATGTCAACTAACCGGTGTTGGTCGACCAATTAAGTATTAAATTATACTATTTGTTTTGGATAATCTACTAGTTTATGACAGATTACGTAATTATTAGGTATAAAAAGTCCTTTGCAACAAAAATACCAAGATTGTATTAACAATTGCTACTTTTGAAATTTACGATAGTGAAATGCGCACTCCAGATCCGCGCGGGATGATGGCCCACGAAATAAGAGTGTGGAGCCGCTTTACAATCATAAATATTTTCTCTATGGGGTACCACTGGCGCTTTTCCTTCGAATCTTGACACATGGTGAAGGACAAAAAATACTCTGTTTCTTTCTATCACATGTAACCTATATAAATTCATTCTTTTCTTGTGCGAATGAGAAAGAAAGTGATCATCCCTCCTGTAGATGGTTACAGATTATAATATCTTTGAATTGAATGAGCTATTGAATGAAATATTGAACTAAATAGGAAATGTAGCCATACTTAAATAATATTCTTCATGTCAAATTAAAATGATCATAGATTAGTAAATTTTTCTCTAATTAACGTTTCAGAAACCCGAATTGATTTGAACAAGCTGTCAAGTTAACAGTCATGTTAGTTGAATATCCATTTGAATAGCCTTTCAGAAACCGGGTGTTAAAGTGTGTCAAATGGGCTCCCAAAGTTTGTATGGAAAGAAAATTTTTTTTCGTCACACGGACATGGAACTTTGTGAGTGTACTAAACAAAGGAAATAAAGAAACACGTGTATCATACTTTTTGAAAATCGACCCTTGTAGGTATTTTAGCATGGTTTTTGAGTATGAAACGCGGAAAAAAAATTTCATACTGCATTGCTGAAACTTTGCGAATACATTAATCAAATTATAGCAATCCAAGTGCAAATAATCATTTTTTGAAAATCGACTCCTAAAGGGGTCTAATTGGGGTCAAAAAAATGTTTTTTGACCTACAGTCATAAGACTTAGTTTATATAATGTACACAAGAATCTAAGAAACCTAATTCCGTAATTTTTCGAAAAACAACCCCTAAAGTCATATCAAGTGGTTGGAAAGTTTGCACAAAGAAAGATTTCCATTTCATGCTACGATGCAGCTAAAGTAACGAAACTCAGTAAATAAACTCAACACAACAATTAAATAAAGTAATTTTGAGCATTTTTGTAAAATCAACCCTTAAGTGGGCCAAATGGGTTTCCAAAATTAGTATGGAAAATTTTTTTTTTTCATACTGCATTGATGAAACTTTGCGAATACATTTATCAAACTAAAGCAATTCATGTGTAAATAATCATGTTTTGAAAATCGACTCCTAAAGGGGTCCAATTGGGGTCCATAAGATCTTTTTCGACCTACAGCCATAAGACTTAATATATATACATTGCACACAATAATCTAAGAAACCCCCGGCATTTAGCGAAAAATAACCCCTAAAGTCATATGATGGGGTTGGAAAGTTTACACGTAGAACGATTTCCAATGAATGCTATAATGCAGCTGGAGTAACGAAACACGGCATTTAAACTCAACACAATAATTGAACAAACCAAGTTTCAGCATTTTTCGAAAATCAACCCCTAAGTGGGGTCAAATGGGTTATCAGTTACTATATATATATTTTTTTTATCGCATGGACACGAATCTTTGTCAATGTACTAATAAAAATAAATTGAGAAACACGTGTATAACATTATTTTTCCCTTTCCAAATCAACCCTTGAAGGGGTTTTAGCATATTTTTGAGTATCAAATGTGGAAAGAACTTGTACATTTATTACTATCTATGTGTGCAATAAAGAGTTTATAAATAAATAAAGAAAATATTGCTGCACTGATGAAACTTGATGAATAAATTCATCACGTTAAAGCAATTTATTTTGAAAATCAACCCCCAAAAAGGATCCAATTGGGTCCAAAACATGTTTTTTGTCCTATAATCACAGAAATTATTATATGAATTACACCCAAGAATCTAAGAAATCTATTTCAGGCATACTTAGAAAAACAACCGCTAAGGTTGTTTTATGGGGTTGCAAAAGCTTGCATGAAGAAGGATTTTCATTTAAGCTATAATGGTGCTACAGTCACAAAACTCATTAAATAAACTCAACAAAACAACAAACTAATTTTCAGAATTTTTCGAAAATCAACCCCTATGTGGGTCAAATAGGGTATCAAAGTTTGCAACAAAATATTTTTGAGCACATGGACACGAAAGTTTGTCAGTTTACTCATCAAAAGAAGTTGAGAAACACGTCAAATACATTTGTTTTGAAAATCAACCCTTGACGGGGTTTTAGCACAATTTTTGAGTATGAATGCGGAAAAAAATTCATGCTGCACTGATGCATTCATCAAATTAAATAAATCCATGTGTAAAAAATCATTTTTTTAATTAATACCCTTAAAGGGTTTAATTGGGGTCACAAGATTTATTTTATGTATTGCACAAAACATAAGAATCTAAGAAACCTGATTCCAGCATTCATCGAAAAGCAACCCCTGAGGTCAATTAATGATTTCAAAGTTTGGATACAAAAGGATTTTCATTAAGGCTATAATGCAGCTACAGTCTCGAAACTCGGTGAATAAACTCAACACAACAATTTAATAAACTAACTTTCAGCATTTATCGTATATCAACCCGTGGGATAAATGAGGTATCAAGTTTGTATGTAATTTTTTTTTCTTCGACACGAAACTTATGTCAGTCTACTCATCATAAGAAATTGAGAAACACGTCTAACACATTTGTATTGAAAATCCACCCTTGATTTTAGCACGGCTTTTGAGCATGAAACGCGAAAAAAATTCATACTACACTGATGACACTTTGCTTTGATGACATATTATTATTTTTAAATTATTAAATTTATATTAGTATTCCCGATACATAATTAAGTGGATAAGTGACTTATTTGTGTAAGTTCAATAGTAAAATAAACAATTTTGTATTTGTTGTATTTTAGATTTTTCCTTTATGTTTTCCGAGGCATTATTTTTGTTATCAGTTCTGTACGAGAAATAATTCATTTGCACTTTATTCGCCGTCTTATATGATGATATAGATCTTATATAATTTTGGTATTGGTATTGGTATAGCGGGCTGGTTTCCTCAACTCCACGACAAAGCGCGTATTTTGCGTGTTGTTATATAATTTTAGGCAAAAACATTACTGTACAGGACTACTCACTACTTTGGAGATTCCAAGCGTAAGAAATATATATTTGACTATATGAAACGCTTAGATTTGAAATCTGTCTCCTAAGAAAATAAAATTATTTCGACATTACACAAGAATTCAGATAAGTTAATCTATTCTAGTCGAGCTGTACTAGAAATTAATTAAATTCTATGAAAGTTTTCAAAAATTTATCTTGTTTAAAGTGCAAACACTAATTTAATTTTCAACGATCAGACATAAAGTCGTAAATAGTTTATAGGTAGGTATCAAATAGAAGGTCTATTCGAGCCTATTTTATTCACAGAATATTTTTTTCTTTTTTGTAATATTCACATTATTCATATATCAATTGTCTTAAAATATTTTTTTATTGTTTCCTTTCATAAACGAATAATAAGCTATGTGTCGTTTTAAGATCACACAAAAAGCAACCCTTTATCATAAAGATTTAAGGATACTTTTATTTACCTAACAGTATTTACTACTTCACTGAAGAGCTTTTTAGTACGCAGTTTTAGTATCCATTCAGCCGTCATCTGCGTAATCCCAGATAAGCTTATTTTTCACTAAACTCACATTTGATTTAATAGAGCTAGAAATAGAATTACAAAGAGATCGTAGCAGAGATTATATTTCTTCTTATAAAATAAAATATTATACTATACTTATAATGTTGTTTTATCGTATACATTAAAGAAGAATTTTATTTAGGTAAAATTTTTTACAAGGTTAAGTTTACTGTGTACTGTGTGTGTGTGTGTGTTACTGTTTAGGACTATAATCGCTTGCACGAGCCGGCCCAAATAACTTGCGAGCTTGTAAGCGCACGTAACGCCGTGATAAGACTTAAATATTTTTATATTTAAGCTTATTTAAGAATGTGATAAATTTTAAGCCACGTATAAAAAATTTCAAAATCCCTCGACAGCAAAAACGAACTTATAAAAACATAACATAACCAAGAACCATATCCAAGAAACAAGCTTTAGTTTAAAAAACCTATTCAAGTCTGTCCACTCTTTGCGAGATAACTACAAACACACAGCTCATCGGCTGGCTATATCTCAGATTCGTTTTGTATTCGTACATCCCGTTTCTTCACAGGAAGCTAAGCAGTACGATAAAAACACCCGACTGTGATACATAATTTATGTTTCGCATGAAGTTTGTCGGCCAAACCCGGGGTAGGTAATGACGTTATCTGCAAAGTGATTTGTGGCGCGGGTTTTGCACGAAATACAGATTTGCATAGATCTAAATTTTGAACCCGTAACTTGAAGCTGAGTGATTTATTTAATATTTACGGCGTAACGTACTGCTTAGATCTGATTCTCTTAAAATTCTAGACGCGAAGTACGAAAAATTTAGTTCATTTAACCTTTGTGCCACTCAGGCACGCTTTGAGGCAAACAGTCGACCTTTTGAATAATTTCTGCTACGCTTCTTCCACGCTCACGGAGAGGAAATCTTCCGTCGGGGGAGGATAGACCCGGTCTCGGTAGAGGCAAAGGCTGGTTATTATGGGATTTTTTACCAACTAGAACGACCCCAGTGGCCCATATCGACGCAAACGGCAGACTCAGGGCACTCCTCGGTTTGGACAGGACCTACTACTATTGAGGGTAGACCGGGATATGTAGGATCCTTACCCACTAAAACCCCCGTGGCTGTAGCATCGGCACCTGGGAGGGAAACCTGGGTTCTATAGTAGATCTGCACCAGGTGTCCCTCAGTTCCCACTTTGAGCCCGCTGCCTGGGGGTGCAATCCGCTGCGGGGGGTGCAATAGAGCACCCTCGGGTATCTGTCACGGAGTAGACGGGGATGGGGGTTGAAAACCGGCTGCCGTCCTTCTCGGAGTTACCGCCGAACTCAATGGACGTCTAGGGTCCGCACCACTGCTGCCAGGTCCGTCTGAGTATTGGGTGCTAGATCACTTTAAGAAAAGCGCTAGATTCCGCTAGATAGTTTATGTGATTGAAAAAGCGCTAGATTTTAATGACATTTTTAAATGAGGAGTTAAATTAACGAGTAAAATATATAAATTGGAGTTAAATTGATTCATTACATCTAACAGCCATAATGTTAACCGTAAAAATTGCTTCTAAATATATTTTTTCCTAAAAAATTTAAGTGTGTTGGTATCGTTTTGATTCTGAACAAAAATGTATTTGTGCACAGCACAAAACACCGTATTAGACGAGTTACCAATCACCCGGAATAAGTCTAAAAGCATTCTGTACCTACCTGCATTTATTTTGGGATGGTTTTAACTAAAATGTATAAGTTAACGACTATTTCGCTAAAGCGCTAATTTTCCGCTAGGAGTCTACAAATAATGGGAGTCGGTTGCTCTAAAATTCCGCTAGATTTAGCGCCGATAGCGCTAAAATGGCAGCACTGCAGTGGTCCGCACCCCAAAGATTTTTATAAGCCTATCCATTATCTTCTTATACGCCTACTCGGCAATGGCCCGTTCTTCCATTCACCCCTATTTCTGGCGTTAATTTCCCAATCCCCACAAAACACCCGCAGCTCATCGCACCATCGTTCCTTCAATCAACCTCGACGTCAAAATCCCCCGGGGGTCCATTCTGTAGTGACTTTGGCCCAGTTGTTTTCTGGCATGCGGCCAACGTGACCAGCCCAGTCCCATTTCAGTTTGGCTGCTGAGATGATAATTCTATTATGGAAATTAAGATTATGATGATATTCTGTCCATTATGGAAATAAAAAAAGGTATGTATCGTTATACAGCTGCGAAAAATAACTTTTTGAGATTATGAAAGGTTCCCCGTTCTGTCAACAAGTTTCACCTACACAAAATTAGTTTTGTACGAAACAGTCTCGGAAAATAAGTTGATAACCGTCCGGCCAGTTTCCGATAGCAAAATGACTTGGTGAAACTCAATACTCCAAAGTAATCCGGTTTATGTAGTAACATGAGTTGGGGTAAATATTTCCTTTTGTATGCTACAAGGGCCAACTTCCTCATCGGCTTAATGTTCTACGAGGTTCATAAGCAATCCCTTTATTGTTTTGTCGAGGAAATGTTATTTTATTTATTTAGGTACACTTGCAGCACATACACATATTGACATTCATTTGAGGGGACTATTTTTTGCTCAACTGCTCCAGAAAGAGGACTATGTTTTTCTAAAATATGTATATGGTAGTATATAGTATATATATTTATTTGGCACGGCCTATGTACGAGTACTACGATACAGTATCAAATAAAAGGTCTTAATAAGACGAGTCGGAATAAGTATATTATGCATTATGTGTAGGTACGTTATATGTAAGTAATGTAATTTAAAACCATTTTGTTTTTTCGCAGTCGTGCTTTTTGTGATTTTATAATTTTGCTTGTTTTAATTTGGTGCATTTATTTACTCAAAAAAATCCAGTGCTTGTCTGCAGTCCCATCTGACGCAATAGATCTCCTAATTACGCACACTATCATTTTAAAGGCCTTGAAGAACAAGAAGTTTCAAGAACATTAATGGTATGTCGAACAGTTTGCCTGTTAGACAGGCTATCTGTTCCAGTCCTTAGGTCTTAGAAATGAAGAAAAAATCGCTTAGTCCGGACTCATTGTTACACTCACGCTTATAAATGCAAATTATCAATTTCCGAGAGTACTTAAACGCACATATACCTGGGTAGTCTTTTGCACCGGAAATCTACTATGATTGGCTTTAAGACAAAACATAAATTCGATTATATTTAACGGGGTGGAGACGGTAGATTCTCCGGTGGAAAGTGATGCTGGCCATTCATTACTGGGGTTTCTGCTGTCATTGTTCGGAGTATTCTGTCGATTAAATTGCTTGTTATTTTTAGTGGATTAATAGTGATTGAACGTACCCCAAGACTGTCAACAATATGCGAGTCTAGAATTCTGCAATATTTTGAACATATTGCACGAAGAGATCCATCTAATTTAGAAAAACTAGTGTTGACAGTGAAGATTGAAGGAAAGCGGCCAAGAGGACGTTGTGTAAAGCGGTGGTCGAACCAGATCTCCGTGATACTGGAGCGATCTGTCAGCTCTGCCCTTCACCTGGCAGAAGATCGGGTTCAATGAAGGCGGATCACAGCTAGTATACCTACATGAGCGTGCAGAGCGGAGTCACGATCCTCAGTAATGAGGGACCGACTGGCAGAGAGAGAGATAATAGTGATTGTTGAAGGTACTTTTGCATAAATAATCCGAACAATGACATCTGAAACCCCAACAATGAATTGCCAGCATCACTTTCCACCGGAGATTCTACCATCTCCACCCCGTTATACTTATATATAAGTTAAAACAACAATCAATCTTGCTCAATTTTGAGAATTTCCACCATTAATTTGTAGCAACAATACCGTCCAATATAATTGAGGGTGATTTCTTTGAAGCAATAGCACCGCATAGTCCTTTTCAGAAATCATCGGCTCGAATTTGAAAATTTAAATTATTCCTTTGAATGGAAATATTCCAGCTTGTGATGGACAAATTAAATATTAACATTATAGCTATAGGCTGAATAAAGGTTAGTAACCTTTAAATGCTCATTTAGAAGAGTCTAGTTACTTGCCTATTGCATAAAACGATGTTGAAGATTTACGCACTACATAACTTGACCTCAAAACAGAATTCTTCGAGCTATAGATATATTCAAACTTACTATCCATACTATCTCACGTGTAAAATAGTTTTTTTTTATACTACCAAGGTGCAAACAAGCGTGCAGCCCGCCTGATAGTAAGCAGTCACCGCAGCCTATAGACGCTAGCAACACCAGAAGAATCACTAGCGCGTTGATGTTACTATTCAATGGTTGGAACGCTGACGTCTCAGGTCCTTTTGAGGTAGGCGTTAATGGCTGCGACACAGTTTTAAACTAATGTAGCTATTATGGTACTTATGTAAATGTTAACATCTGTTTTAGGTATATATATTCTAGTGTAAAATTAATGTTAGTAAGTATATTGAGGATGAACGTACTACCTACGTATCTTTTAATTTAAAAGCATATAGAATTTTATTAAATTTCACACAGTAAACTTAACCTTGTAAAACATTTTACCTAAATAAAATTCTTCTTTAATGTATACGATAAAACAACATTACACCGACCGTACAAAAGTTTTAATTTCCTCTTTAAATAACAGGCCAAACCATGATGGTTCGCTAGTAAAATAGGTACAGGAAAAAAAGTGTAATCTCGTAAAGGGATTAGTGTGCGCCCTTTCATTTTGATTTAAAGCAAAAAAAATATAATAAGAAATATTCCTTGAGTCTTTCCTTACATTGCGGTAAACGGGGTGGAGATCAAACGGTTAAATTACTTTTCACAGAATTGTTTACAATAACTCAGCATTCACCATTATTACGTGTCGCATGACAAGTGTCATTATTAAATTCTGAAGACATCTTGAGTATCGTCAGTGTAAATCAGAGATTAAATTTAATATAGGCCATAGAGTGGTCTTTGAGAATTTTTTCATACAAAAACTATGATCATTTTTTTTTAGAATTTTTCCCGTACAAAAATTATGATCATTTTTAACCGACTTCAAAAAAGGAGGAGGTTCTCAATTCGTCTGTATATATTTTTTTTTTTTTTTTTTTTTATGTATGTTCGCGCATAACTCTGGCAATTATTAACCGATTTGAAAAAATCTTTCTTCCATCCATTCTTCAATCCATTGATTGGGTCCCATAAAAAAATTATTGCTTAGTAATAAGTAGTTCCTAAAAAAACAAGAATGGTGACTGCGCACTGAGAGTTGCAAGAAAGCCTATATAGATGACGTTTTAGTCACTCGGACTCGCTCGGTCGGACAAAAATGGTCATAACTCTGGCAAATATTTACCAATTTCAATGATTCTTTTTTTATTCGAAAGAAGAAACCACCGTATTGAATCTGTATGAATTTTATTACAACCGGATAAGAACTTCCTGGAGGACCATGAACGATGTGGAGGAATTTATCTGGTAAAAACCATAAAACTGATGTTCTCCATTACATTGCTCTGACAATTATGAACCGATTTCGATGATTCTTTTTTTATTCGAGAGAGTAAACTACTATGATGTTTCCATGCAAATTTCATTACGACCGGATATTTTTTTCTGAAGAAACATGAATTATGTAAAACTATGTAGACGATAATGTGATCATAACCTACCTAGATAATTTTACGGTTTTCGATGGTTCAATCTTTATATATGAAAATATCACTAAAAAGTTTAAAATAAAATCTTTTTAAAAAAAAATTGAACCGACTTCAATATCACTGAAAAGTATAAAATAATTTAAATATTATTGAAGTTGGTGCCAAATATACACAGCAGGTACGCTAACACCAACTTCAATAATATTTAAATTATTTTATACTTTTCAGTGATATTGAAGTCGGTTCAATTTTTTTTTAAAAAGATTTTTTATTAGAATTTTTTCATACAAACTGTGATCATTTTTTACAACTACCGCCTTTATTTAAATATTCAGTCAATATTAAAAATAAATATGAAAAGAAATTGACTCACATTCACACACCTTCAGTACATACAGTAGTTTTATTTTATTATTATTTATTCGCAACACGAAAGAATCATGCGCCATTTTGGGCCCACTTTTCAACATTGTTCAACAGTGATAAATGATACGTCCTAAGAAAGCTCTTGTAGTGTAAGTACTATTTCATTTAACATAGGTTTCATGGCTGTTGCACAATTTTGCAAAGAGCGGACCCAGAACACTGATAACCAGCGGCGCACTGATAACCAGCGTCAGTGGTCACGAAAGACCTCCGGTCTGAGTTGAGTGCGTCCTTTTGTGACTCATATGTGTGTTTGTGTGTATTTTTTTTTTGTATTTCTTTGTATTATTTTTTATTGTTTGTTTATACTTCTCTTTTCGAATTTGTGTTGTAATGATTATCTATATCAGTCAGACAGAATTAAAGTTTATTTTAATCGGGAATTAAGACGATTTACCTTATATTTTGACTTAACGTTTTGGCCGGGCGGCAGACTGGTTCAGCGAGACGGCTCCGTGCGCGAGGCAGAAATATCTTCGTCTACCCCCGTTCTTTCACTTGTAATGTTAAGCCCACTACACACTACACTCACAGAATGTGTATATTTAAACTGCATTATCTGTCTTTCTTTTTTTTTTCTTTTAGTGTTCATACAAAAGTGCCCATGGTTCTTAGGCATATTTCCTTCACAAATATTTTTGTTGGTTTCAAGCGTATGCACGTTTCTACTAACTTATTACAGTTTTTTTTATTTAAATTACTCGCAGTCAGGTCTATTCTTATGTAGTTAAATGTCTTTGGTGTAAATTAAATTATTATCCCGTACATTGTTGGCGCGTTTTCGCCAAACGCGGCGCCGCCATAATTCATCTTAAACTTTTCCCGTTGTCATGTTTTGCGGTAAAGTCTTCACGCATTTTCAATATCCTACGAAAGAAACAAACTTGTACAAAGGAAAGAATGTGAACAAGTTTCGTTACAAAAAAGTGGGTATTGAAAAATATCTTTTTATGTTTCAAAACCCAAGTATTTTTTTATTTTTTTATTAATCTCATCGTGGCATATTTTGCCTAAGCTATGTAGGCACAACTGAATAGGTACCGGCAACTGAAAACATAATATACTCGTAGAGGGTAATGTCTCGTAAGTTATGAGAAAAAATCATGTAGGTATCATTTCGATTTTGGTCAGAAATTATTATTAAACGGCGTGACGTATGTGTAGATAATGTATAACCGATATAACTAAATGAATGAAATGATTTCTTTCAAATAAACTTTGCACTTTCGAATAATCATAATTTTTGTTTAGCTACACCGGATCACAACGTGGGCTCAACTGATAAGATCCGGCAAGAAACTCAGCCGAATTGTATATTATTTTAAATACTCCGTTTTTTTCTTCTTACAGTCTTATAATCTGCAACAGTGTAGACGTCCGACTGATAAATCAAAAAGTGTTCAAGAAAATACAACGAACTAAAAGGTTAAAGGTACAGTAAGCTCGTGCGTGAAAAAAGTGAGCAGAGCTTTACTTGGTCCATTCAACATGTCGTTTATGTCATGCAGTCGAGGCGATCAATCTAGTCACGACTAGATTTGTGGGTATTTTTTAATTCGTTAAGTTTATTTCTAACTAAACTCTAAACATTTAGTTATCATGTATCATGTCATTTTTTTTATCTAAATTTCTAGTTTGTTTTTTGTTTGTTTGTTATTTCGTTATAATCGACCCTGTGTCGTAAGTTTTGTTTATATTAATCGATTTACCGTTACTAATATTTAAGCATGTGATGTTTACCTATAAGTAATTATTGCACTGTTATTATAATATAACACTGTTTATTGTTGGTGTAAACAATTGTTGGTAAAATATAATAAAATAAAATAAAATGTAAATAACAATAATAATACACTCAAAGTCGAAGTCAAAATCATTTATTTCAAATAGGCTTAACGCTAGCACTTTTAAACGGTCAATTTTTTTTAAAAGCCACTGGATTACATCGCGGCCTCAAGAAGATCCGGCAAGAAATTCGGCGGGTTTGTAATTTTTTATATATTTTTTTTAAACAGTGTTTGTCTTGTTACAATTAATGATTTCTGATATTTACTCGAATACTACACATTGAAATGAAACTAATTTTACGGATTATATCGCGGTTTATTCTTGATTTTAATTACCCGACGTTTCGAATACTTTACAGCATTCATGGTCACGGGCGGACTAAACCGCGATATAATCCGTAAAATTAGTTTCATTTCAATTGTTACAATTAGATCAGCATCAGCGACAGTGTGTCCTGCCGTTCAAAAGATTAAATAAGAGAGAGAAAAAATACGACGAAAATACAACAAACTAGAAGGCCAAACGGATAGGTAGTAGTCGGACCCCCACTGGGACAATCTACACGCACAAGATCATCTGATCCGAAACTAGGTAAATTGCAACCAGGCAACTTATTCTAATACAAATTTATATCCATACTTTTTAAATACGTATTTAAAGAGATAAATAACACCCAGACACGGGTTGAAGATCGAACCTACGATCTATTGCCACGCTGGCCGATACCCAATAGGTCTATAGTTCTAACCACTAGAGCAACGGGCCTGACAATAGATCCTACTTTCTTTTGACTAATTGCATCACTTCATCAGGCAATAGCGAGTGTTCTACCGTCACTAAGACGTTACGATGCTTACGCTGTCTGAACCCTTAGAATTTCAGCGAATTCGGCATTCTGCAAATAGGTATGGCTCAGAAAGTCTACGACATGAGTTTGAGTAAATTTATGGTTTCCATAGGTATGTCATTAAGTACACAAGATCCCAGTAAACAAGTTTTTATAAACCAACGTCATTATGATATTGTAATCTGAATGACTGATATTTTGAATTATTAGGCACTGTCGCGGACACGAACTGTGTACCAGTTTTCAATCAAAATGGTTTGAACAACATTACGTGCGCTTACCCCGCCCGCACGTATTTCGGACCGGCTCGTAAAAGCGATTATAGTCCTGAACGAAGACAGGTCCTAAAGATGATCCTAAAGGTGGTACACCGTTCGTGACCGTGGAAATACGTAGGTAGGATTACATTATGATTTATGATTGAAACAGTATCTATTATTTAATATGCATTATGACTTACAAAGATCAATAAAAAATAATTATGCTATTAATAATAGAATCGAAATAACTGTAAAATACTTCATCATCATCATCATCACCAGCCGGAAGACATCCACTACTGAACATAGGCCTCCCCATTGGAACGCCACAATGAACGACAATTGGCTATTTGCATCCGCCGGTGACCTGCGATGCGCACAATTTCGTCTGTCCACCTAGTCCACCTAGGCCTGCATACGCTGTGTTTTATAGACATTAAATCTAGTAATTAAGCTCTGTCTCCGTAGATGGCATGACATTAGTTAGTGTGGCTCAAAAAAGAGGAGTTAAGTACCTAATACGCAGGCCTTTGTTCAGCTGGGGACCTCTTTTGGCTGCTGATTATTTATTTGTTTAACTGTGGTATCGTAGCTTCTAAATGAATGGACGGATTTACATGCCATTGCTTTATTTGAAAACTGATTTTAATCACCCACCACTGTTTAACGCTCGCACTCTTTAGTCGTAAAAACGCACTCAGTGAAACTCAATAAACCTGTAACTATACCCTGTATTCTAAATGTATGAACACAGGAGTAATGGCTGACCACGGCCAGCCAAACATAAATGGTGTACCTAGCATTGAATATGCCATATTCATTATGTATGAGCGATGGTATCGTACATGGCCAAGCTTATACGTTGGCAGAAAAAGCTACCAGCCCGAGACGGTCTCCTGAGACTTCTATAAGTTTGGATGAAATTTCTTTCACCAAACCGTGCATCTCATGAGACCAAGGCCTCATGGTCTCCACCGCAAGGGATGCAAATACATAGCTGGAGCCTAGGGCTGCATACTTGCGCCACTTTGCATCACTAGCGGTCGCCGCAGCCCCTCCAGCCGCCCTACAAGTTGCCGGGGTGTGGGACGCAGCAAGTGTATCGAATGTCGCATCCCACACCAACGGCTTTCCATTTTGACATGGTATTAAAGTGATATCATCAGGCCTCTTTGCGTAAATTGTGTTTAAGGTTTTCCGTAAAGCGGATATATCTTCCTTTATCACTACTTTTACTATTCAGGTCATTGTGGTAAGATTGGAAAGTTCATTTATAGCTCTTTATCTAGCATGCGCCTACATGAAGTGTTGAGATAAATCAATACAATAGCATTTGTTGCTTTTGTAACGTTCCAGGCAATATATGTTTGTAGCTTCCTTGGAAAGGAAACTGCTTGCTTTGCAAACCGGAAGTCCTGTAGAGAGCAATAACTTTGTGTAGTTGTATCTTACTGGTTAGGACAATGCAGGCCGATTGCCTGATTGTCTGGTAAGTAAAATTATCTATGCGTCAGGTGCAGTCAGATGGGCATGTAAAATCTTTCTTCTTTCTTTCGTATTAATTTATATGTTTTTTGTATTATTCTGTGTACATTAATTTGAAAATAAATAAATAAAATGTTGATCCTACGCCTAGCCTCTTCCCAGTCGCCATCCAAGGCCTCCCCCTTTTGATGAGTTGCCATAATCCCCACGCTTGGCAGGAGTCTTGGGGATCGCAGTATAAATAAGTGGTAGTAATTCAATAGAAAAATGCTACTGGCCGTCTTCTTGTTTTCCCTTAGCCTCTTACGGACACCCAGCGGGAGGAAATGCGAGATGGCTATTCTATTCTTACCCAGAATCCCCACGGGGTATTACTAAAGCTACGTTGAACAGTGTGGTATGGTGCGACTGATAGTAGATGAACCATTCTAGAATCCAAAATATCACACGACGCGCCCGTTGGTCACCCTGTCCGCTAACCGATGGGTCGTGGGTTCGATTCCCACCAAGTGTTCGTGTGTTGTTTGTCTATTTAAGTATGTATTTACAAAAAAAATGTATATAAGTATTAGTATCAGTTGTCTGGTTTCCGTAGTACAGGCTCTGTCAGATGACCGTGTGTGGATTCAAGTGGATTGTCCCAAGATATTATTATTATCACAGTTGTAAAATACGGAATCATCATCATCATTAATTACTGTAAGTAGCAAATAACCCATTAACGTACGTAATTTAAAAAATCTATCAGAAAATTTCAAAAAACCCCTTCATCCGCAACCTTCACAAGAGATTTAAGTTATAGCACTTAGCGTGATCAAATATGTTGGTGTGATCCCGCATATAAATGATATACTAGAACTTAAGCCGTTAATGGGTGCCAGTCCGTTTAAGCTCCAATTCTGTAATAATTAATTACTCTAAGTAACAAGAAATATTTTATGCAGATTTTCATAATTTCAACCCAAACCGTCCACGTCTATATGACGACATAGATCAAACATTTATGGGACTGAATCCTAATCTTTATAGACATGGATAGCAAGATAGACTGTTAGGGCTGTCTCAGCGTGTCAACTAGAAGTTTATTTCATCTAAAGGACCATGCCCATCTGTGCCCCAGAAATGCCCAGATAAAGTATATTACAAGATTGCTATAATAAATAAAAACTAGAATTATGTTGTTAATTTTAAATCATATGAAGCACTGGATAAAAAAAATAAGACGTTCTGTTGACATTGCAGTACCAGTGTATCTAACCAAATTGTTTTCACATACATATTAACACTATACAATGGACAGACAGACAGACTAGATAATTCCAAATAACTGACATGTTTATCTGATAACATACAGATAAGTATATAAAAGAACACTGATCTGGCTTAGCTTATGTGATGATCATGAGTTCCTAGTGAAAAACTAATAGCAATGCTGTCTGTAAACGATAAAGTGTATAAAAAACCAGTAGGAGTTTATCATGTTTAATGTTCAATGTCTTTTGAACCGGTGCTTTATATGACATTCAATCTAGATATCATATAAATACTGTTAAAAAGTTATCATATGACATAGAGCTGGAATTTGGGCATTGCATGGCATTGCTGACTATCAGCTCCATACTAATATGGGCATGGTCCTTTCGATTGAAATCTCAGCGGGCCGTCGCGTTGGGACGTGTCGGGCTGGTACTTACTTGGATCTTTGTTCCAACTAATAATAATATTCTGGGACAATTCACACACAGTCATCTGATCCCTAAAGCAGAGCCTGTACTATGGAAACCACATTTTTTGTAAATACATACTTTAATAGATAAATAACACCCAGATACTTGACGGGAATGGACCCAACGACCTATTGAGTAGCAGCCAGGATGTCTAACCACTAGAGTTCACTAGACCAACAGGCCCATCAACCTAGTTATACATTATACATTAGTAGTTAGTAAAATTAATTGCAAAAGTGCAGCTGCCCGTAAAAGTGTATTAGGCATGACTACAGTTATTTATAACAAGATTCCTAATGAACTTAAACAAATTAATAATATAAAGGAATTTAAAACAAAATTGACATTATTACTGATTGAGAAATGTTATTATAATGTAAATGATTATTTAATTGATATTGACATATAATTATATTTTTGCATTAATTTTAATAATATTGTGAATCTAATTGTGATAATAATGTGATGTTAATTGTTTATGGTAGATGGCGTAATTTTATGTTTAACTTTATGTATTAAATATAAAACAATTAGATTTAAAATACCCACAACATTTGTATACCGATATGGGGGGACATAGTGGACCTGCACGTATTTAATATCTTTTTTATTACCTATGTTCTGACAAATAAATATTCATTCATTCATTCATTCATTCATTCATTCATTCATACATGTAGAACTGAATGTATGACTACTTACTACTTAGAATAAACCTGTTTTTTCTGTCAACGTAGCTTGGCCATACGAAGAGGAAACTATGTCTGTCTTTACCATTAAGTACCATTCCCTCCCTTCCAGCAGGCCTAGCACGATTTGCAATCTTGACAGCTCGGTGTGGAGTATGACGTAGTTTTCAACACGGAAACGTCAATTCTCCGTACAAAAATGTGAAATACTACTTCATATTGTCGTCATACTCACTCTCGTCTGTCAAGATTTGCACATCATGCTAAGCCTGCAGTGCGGTGACAACTTCGAGGAAGTAGTTCACTTGTTTTAAGTGTATTAGTTAACAAACTGTAATAAATGTCTTTTGTTAAATTATTTAAACAAAAAATACTACAAGTTTATCCACGTTGACTGGAATTCTTCACTCTATTCTTGAAATAATTTCCGGCTCTTTAGTGAGCTGTGTGTTAAAGGGTTTTATGATCATCAATCATATAAAAAACACGGGCCCCATGTGTTCGAGCTGTCCACTTGTGGCTGTTACTCAAACTCAAAGAAAAATACAAGGGCGAAGAAAACTTGGATGACGCTGGATATTTTGGCTCAAAAACTAAAGACGTTCGGGTTACTGTGTAGAACAGTTATAATAGCTCCAGTAAGAGCTAAGTCAATTACATTTTTTTACGCGTACATAAAAAAGTAATTTGGGTAACAATAAATAAATAATAATTATGTGAGCTTACCTCTCATAATTATTATTTAATTTTATTCAGTTGTACCTATTTTTTCGTTGACGCGTTGACCTTCGATAGGTCCCCGGGACTTGGTCAAGCGGGGTATTTTTTATTTTTTTTTGGGAATGATAGACGCTGTTGGCCGCAGATGGCCATTACAGCTTCACCGGACAATTGGTCAAGCGGGGTATGTAGGAATCTTACCCACTAAAACCCCCGCGGCTGTCGCATCAGCACATAAGAGAAGACCTGGGCTTTACGGTGGGATCTGCACCACCAACCCCTCAGTTCCTTGCCTTTGAGCCCGCCGCCGGGGGGGCCGCATTATATTCCCCGGGAACTTAATCCCCGCCACCGTCCTCCTCAGAGGTGTCGCCATAATCGATGGACCACTATATTCAGTCTTATATACAAACTTACTAGTAAATTTGTGTCTGTTATCCTGTGTGAATTATCTTTATAAGTATAGACGACTTATGTTATATCCTTTACAAAAATATTCCACGTGTTGCAAGTAAAAATGCCAGGAAAATCTGAACAAAGTTACGCGCATTAGCATACAGTGGTACTGGCATAAAATACAAGGAGCTTACATGACAATTCTGCTTTGCGGAATAAAATCTCGTTGTGAAACACGAATTGCATGTATAGCTAGTCATATTGGTAAAGACAAACCATTGTATGTAGAGCCCTTAGCAAAAACGGAAAAACAACACGGCTTTGGTGTATCGAATAGGGATTGCAATCCGGAAAACCGGATACGGTAATCCGGCGGATCCGGCATCATTAAACCGGATCCGGTACCATTATACGGGATACGGGATCCGGTATACGGATCTGGCGATAGATATTTTAGGCAAAATCATAGCGCTGGTACAGGAATATAGGTAGGTACTTTATTCAATGCATGCGTGCCAGTATTATGATTACTGTGATCTCATCTGCTGCGAATCCAACGCGGATGGGCAACGTTCGCAAAACTACGCGACACCTTTTCGTCCGACTTACCGTAGTTCCTGAATAAGAATGTTTTTAACCAGTGTGTATTGCACTGTGGCGTTTCAAGGGGGAGAGATTCGGATGGTGATGATGATGATCAAGTTCTGTGATCTCTCAATAACTGACATCTCGGTAAATTACGTAAGGTAAATTATATTAGATATAAATAATAAGTAAAATTAGAAAAGATTAACTAGCTAATTAGCTCATTCTGGACTGAAAAACTAAAATCAACCTGACTTGATCAATCCGGTCGGATCCGTTTCATAAAACTGACACAGTCAACGAACAATGGCATTGAGATTGGATTGAAAACGGAACTCTGAACTCCTGTAGATCCGACCCCGTAGACTGCCATGCACTCGTAACACAGGAAAAAATCATTTAAGTTCCACTTGTTGGAAAGTGGCGATGCAATCAGAGATGGTAACGCACACTAGCTTATTAGAAGCCTATTCAGTGTAGCCTTAAAGATTAAAGTCACATTGTAATCAGGTGAGAAAACCAACATAGGCATACTGTACCAAACCTTAGGTGGTATGAAGAAACAAATCGCCGAGTCCGGACTGGAACGGTTCGGAACATTTACCACATACGGAGGTACGCGCTATGTGTTTCTTCTCTTCTTTACACACCAGTATATTCACCAAATGATTCAACCCCAACAATATTTAGAATTTTTTCACTGCGCTCAAGCAAATAATTGCGGACCATCGATTGTTTTTTTATTGACATCAGACAAAAGCTACTGTGTATAATATCTTTTTTTTTACTATTATAGAAGTAAATCGATATTCAAATACAGAAAATTTTACATACTGGGAATGTTTATTTACTAAAATATAACAATCAGCCTTCTCTGTGTATGAATGCGTTGAAGCGATAAACATTTATCAAACCCCATTGATATACATGTGTATTTTCACTTTTAAATTCTATGTTTCCTAGTAACAAATGGGACAAATGCTGGTTATACTAATATGTTCTTTCCAGTTCTGTATGAGAAGATCGATTATACAATACGCATTATAGGTAGTGTTGAGTATTATTACACATTATATACATTATCGAACAATAACATTATGTATACACTTTTATATATAAATGCTAATTGTAAATGAAAAACTTAAAATATTTTACCAAAACGTAAGAGGACTCAGGACTAAAACTAACACGTTTTTCAATAATGTTTTATGTAATAACTATGATATTATGTTGATCACGGAGACTTGGCTCTGCGAGGGAATATTAGACACAGAGTTATGCAATAATAGTTACACTGTTTTACGGCGTGACCGAGGATCGCGCGGCGCCGGCGGGGGTGTAATGGCTGTGTGCGCGGCGCGGCTTGAGGCAAGAGCTAGACCAGAGTGGGAGATGCCAGACGTTGAGTGCCTCTGGGTGACTATCCCTGCCCGCGCGCTGTCTTCGGATCGCGATTTGCACATGGCGATTATTTATTTACCACCGGATAAACATATACCATTACGTCTACAAAACATTATAGCAATGCTCGACCACGTTACGAATGAATATCCGAATGATTATTTTTTAATAAGCGGAGACTTTAACCTACCCTGTGTTCAATGGGATATAAACAATGGTCCAATTTATATCAGAAAGGGTTCACAGGAAGTACAGGCAGGGGCGAATAATTTCGTGCAACATATGAATTTTCTTGGACTTAGGCAATATAATGTTTTGACTAACTCGCATAATAATACTTTAGACTTAATTTTCTGTAATTTTACAGTTACTATCGGAAGGGCGCATCACGCTTTGGTAAATGAGGATGGCTTTCATCCTGCTTTGTTAATAAATGCTAGTGATATTACCTTACCTTATATTAAACCATTACGCCGCAAAAAGCGACAGTTTTTTTCGAGCAGGGCCGATTACTTTTCTTTAAACAGACATTTTTTCTCTCAAGACTGGAGTTTTATAAATGATATGGATAATATTGAAAATATCGTATCAAAATTCTATAACATTTTAAACGAAGCAATCGAAAAGTACATTCCATGTGTTTTGACCACAGGTGGATACCAATATCCTGTTTGATACAGCCGGGTATTAATAAACGTCATCAAAGAAAAGTCTAAAGTTCATACTAATTGGAAAAAATATGGTAACCCCGTTGACTACTCTGAATTTTCTGAACTAAGGGCTAAGCAGAAAAAGCTGATGGATCACTGTTACAGATCATTTGTTAATCACACTCAAAGCAATATTAAGCAAAACAGTAAGAATTTCTGGACATATGTAAAGGCTAAAAAAGAAAATAAATCAAACTATTCTAAAGTTATGACCTACGGAGATGTTGAACTAATGAATGCAAATGATATATGTACAGCTTTCAATGACTTTTTTTCTCAAAATTTCAGTATGCCGAATCAAAATAGTAGTGAGTCCTCGGTTGCTTTGCATAACTCCAATGTTTTGCACGCAATTGAAGTAACTAATGACCTTGTAAAAGATTTACTATCTGGTTTAGATATCACCAAGGGTCCGGGAAGCGATAATATTCCATCCATATTTTTCGTTAAATGCGCGAATTCATTAGCTATTCCAATCGCACTAATATTTAATAAGTGCCTTAGATTGGGATGTCTCCCAAAGGTCTGGAAAACAGCACATATAGTCCCTGTTTTCAAAAAAGGGCAAAAGACTGCGATTGAAAATTATAGACCAATATCAATGCTAAATATTCTTAGTAAAGTTCTTGAAAAGATTGTTCACAAATATATGTACTCAGCTGTAGTTTCTTTTATTCCTAGCCAACAACATGGTTTTGTGAAAGGTCGTTCCACATCTTCAAATTTAGCTGTTTTTACTTCAGATGTTTTGCGAGATATTGACAATGGAGGGCAGGTGGATGCAATCTATATAGATTTTGAAAAAGCATTTGATCGGGTAGATCACGATATACTTTTGCGTAAGCTACAAGACCTTGGTATACATGGCACCTTGTTAAGATGGGTGAATTCCTATCTTCGTAATAGATCGCAAGCAGTTGTACTTGGGGGATACCGTTCTGATTATATAAATATCCCGTCCGGAGTTCCCCAAGGATCAATTTTAGGCCCTCTGCTGTACTTAGTCTACATTTATGATATTGGTAGTTACATAGACTATGCTAAATTTCTAATATATGCAGATGACACAAAAATTTACTTGAAAATTAATAATGTAAGGGACTGCAATCATCTGCAGGTTGATCTTGAACACCTGAGTACGTACTTTAGAATAAATAAAATAAATCTCAATGTGTCTAAGTGTCAAATTATTAGTTATACTCGTAAGAAAAATCCTATAAACTATACGTACACATTTAATGGAATAAATATAAATAGAAGTACAAGCATAAAAGATCTGGGTATTTTGATAGATTCCGAACTGTCTTTCTCAAACCATATTAATTATAT
This sequence comes from Furcula furcula, assembly GCA_911728495.1. Lineage (NCBI taxonomy): Eukaryota > Metazoa > Arthropoda > Insecta > Lepidoptera > Notodontidae > Furcula > Furcula furcula. The sequence goes on from OU452253.1 coordinate 20,915,822, forward strand.
TACTAATAAGGCTATCAAAAATTTAGGCTTCATTCTCCGTGTGTCCGTACCTTTTTCAGATGTTGAATGTATTAAAGTTTTATATTTTTCATATGTCAGAACTATATTGGAGTACTGTAGCATAGTTTGGAATCCGCATTATATAACGTACAAGCAGGAAATTGAAAAAATTCAAGTAAAATTTCTAAAACATTTAAGTTATAGGAATAGAAATACATTTGCGGACTACATGGAAAGCTGTAAATTTCATAAGTTTATGTCACTTGAAGATAGGCGTTCTTTTCTTGAGGTGATGTACTTAAGAGATCTTTGTAATAACAATGTTGACTGTCCTGAACTTGTTAATAAGATATTGTGTTTTAACGTCCCCAGAACTCGACATACTTCATTATTCGCGATACCAAGATCATGTACTAATTATGCCCAAAACTCTGTAGCTATCCGCCTCATAAGATCCTATAACAAAAACTTTCCTTCGTTAGATTTATTTCATGGAAGTAAGCTATCATTTAAAAATACGACAAAGAAATATTTGATGAGTAGATATTAAATTATATTTGAAATAAATATCATAATATAATCATTATATATAAGTAACATATATATATCTTTATAACATATATATATATATATATATATATATATATATATATATACATAATATAATAGGCAACACTACATTTTTATATTTTGAAATGCGTCAGACACCCACTCAAATTTTGCTCAGCGTTTTGTACTATAAAGTAAAATTGTTATTAATTATAAAGAAAATCCTTTTATTGGCTGTATTTACAAGTAGTCTACAAATTGTACCTTTTATTTTAAGAGCTGTGGATTTTTGTTTGAATAAATAAAATAAAAAAGAAAAAAAAATACGAAAAACAAATCTGCTAGCTGGACCTTACATTATTAAAACTAAACAAGGAAATTTCGTAGTGTATAAAATGTACTGCTAGTAGTAATGTACTCTAGCGGGCTAGAGTTAAGCTTTTTCATCCCGAGTACATTGGATTATAAAAAACACTGTACTAGTTTTTTACCGTTACTTTTTGTATCTATTCGGCAGTTTTTTATCAGAGGTCCAGAAAAAGTGGCAACGTACAAAAAAGCTAACAAAACCCCTTCATGTGGTAGTTGCCTAATGACGCAGAAAAATCAGGACGAGACTAAAATACTAGTGATTTGCGCGAGGAAATATTGTTGTATATGTTGTATACCTTATGTTTGAACATGAAAATGAAAGTTTACAGCACTGGCAACGAACTAACATAGTAATGAGCAATATGCTATACGTTTTAAGTGCGGGTCCTTTTGCTGGTATTATGTACGTATAGCATTTAATACTGTTATAGTAAAGTTTGTTTTCATTGGCAACGTCAAAGCATTTCTTATTGGTTATAAAATGTAAAACGCTTAGTTTTGTAAAGGTTATGTGGTCTAATTATAATGTATATGTTACTAAAAAAGGTCCCATTTGCAACTTGGACTTGGACCGTTCAGGTTGGTACCACCGCACCGCAGTGTATCTTTCACTGCGGTGGTACCAACCTACCTATTTTGCAATTAAATAGCAGTGTGTAACGAATGCTTATAATATGCTGTGTGTAGGCATTCGTGTCGCTTACCATGAGGCGAAGATCTTTCTTGTCTTATCACTAGGTTGAATAAAAAGAATAGAATGATATTAATGATATGTAACAACATTAGTTATAATGTAATTAACTATTTTATTCATCGCATGTCAATTGTATGTGGTCCTTTTTTTAAATTATATAAATATGTCGCCTCCGGGTCATTAGTATGCGTCGTCAATTGACTACGAAATACAAAGTATCGTGTTGATTCTTAAATATAGGGTAGATGTCGAGATCGAAGAGTGACCATAAGGCATGTAGCTGAGGTCACAGGGATCTCATATGGCAGTGTTCAAAGAATCTTTGCGAATGACCTGCATATGAGAAAGGTCTCTGCGCGTTGGATACCGAGAATGTTAACCGACGAGCCAAGCGGGCGGCTCACAAAGCCGTCGTTGCGATGGCTATCATTCAAGAAACGGGATTCGAATTACTCGAACACCCACCCTATTCGCCAGACCTGGCTCCTCTTTCCTCTGCCCAAGGAACACCTCCGAAGCAACGAGATTATTAAAATCTCTAAATGTCGAGATAATTAAGACAATATTACGCAGATCCGATAAATTAAATCAGCATTATAATTGGTGTACATATACCAATATTTGAATACTCTTTCAAGGTACCTGGTCTCTATAGAGGTGGCAGCCGGGTTATGTGGGACTCCTACCCACTAAAACCTTCCCGAAGACCTTCATCGACGTTGTGGAGAGCATAGATTTAGGATTTATCACTACGTATATATCTTTGGTGGAGAGAGACGCTGAAGTGAGAATGCCCACCTTGGGAATTTCGACGTCTCTCCAGCGGACACTCACTAGAGCACGTCCCAAGGGGAAATCGATGTAGTAAAAATTTTAATTAAAAAAATTGTGGCATAGTTGTAGAGACAGATACTCACGGACTGACTTTATTTAAGGTTGAAATACGTTTACCCATCTCCATTCTATCACAAGTAAAATAACTTGTCTGTTGCAAAAATATCTTCGGAAAAGCGTGTACGTGAGACACGAGATTTATAGGAGATATTTCCGCTTGCTTTACACAGAAGCTGTCTGTAAGCATTTTCAAGGAAAAATATTCTACACTATGGCATCAGATATATGGAATAAAGTCAGGCTTAGGATACATAAGTGAACGATTTTGATTACAACTTATATTATGATGAAATATATAATTAAAAAATAATAATTCTGATCAGTCCGTCGTCATTTGGATTATTAAAAAAAAATGGACACGTATGTTTTCATTTAATAAATCAATAGACATTGCCAAAGACATAGAGCGTCAAATTTCGGGAGTGTCGTCTAGTGACGTCACGCCTTAGTAAAAATTGTATACCGGCGTGACGTCAGGCGGAATTTGAACGCACCATTTGTGATCGTTATTTTTTGTTTAATTAACAAAAGAAAAAATACGTGCCCAATATTTTTTGATGAACTGAATAGATTTTTTTCTAGTCATCTAGCCTCAGTTTCAGATGCTTAATCTAAATAAATATAGCTGTTTCATTTTATTAAGCAATCATCATCATCATCAGCAGCAGCAGCAGCAGAAAGGTGTCCCCTTACAAGGAGGGGTGGGGGTCATAATCCCCACGCTCGGCAGGCATTTTGGGGTTTGCGTTTGCATTGTAGGTGGTACTTAGGTAATCCAATAGCAAAAAAACTGATTCCCGACTTCTTGTTTCCCTTAGTCGCCTCATCAGAAACCCAAAGGGAAGAGATGGGTGGGTGCTAATTCTTACCCTGATAACCCACGGGGTATCCGGATTTTATTGCATAAATATTGAATTTTATGTGTAAATATCACAAATGATTTTATATAAAAACTAGCTGACCCGGCAAACGTTGTTTTGCCATAAAATAAAATAAAAATTTTTTTAGGGGGATGAAAAATAGATGTTGGCCGATTCTCATAGATACCGGATAAGCACAAAAAATTTCATCAAAATCGGTCAAGCCGTTTCGGAGGAGTATGGCAACGAAAACTGTGACACGAGAATTTTATATATTACTGGTAGTAGGTGGTTAGATATTTTACTGGTTCATTCGCTGGCGATCTACCGAGAACAAAAGAAAAGGGAAAAAGAAAAGATAATACGAATATTAAAAAGAAAAGATAATACGAATATTATCTTTTCTTTTTTCTTATCGTAATGTATTATTAAGGGACTGTAATTAGACTTAATAGACATTTGTATGTTCTTGCTATTTGTAACCGTATGTGTATGTACTTACCTATTTTTTTTACAACATTATTTGACTTGTAACTGCGGAACAGTAAAAGTGAAGCATTCCCTTTTTCCTTTTCTTTCTTTTGAGGGTAAAAGTATAGTTTGGGAATACAAACAAAAAACTTTCCTTGTTTACATGAAAATAATTCGCAGAAATGTTTTCGTGTGGATATCAATGTATGGCTGCAATGATGCGGAATATTAATTTGTTCCCGCGCTTTTATTGGTCGGTGTCGGTCGTACAAACTTTTTAAAATGCATGTTTTATTGGTGTCAAACTAATGTCAAATGACATTGACGTTACAATGACGTTAGCGATTCTATTTCAGGACGGGTGTGTTGTTTGATTGGTTTGGTCTGATACAAGAAAAATAAGAATGACAATATTTTAGTTTCCTTTCAATTGCGGTAAAATATATAAACTTATCTATTATTAGGGTTCTATACCTAAAAGGTAAAAAAAAAAATCTTTATTTTTTAAATGGGGTTGAAGTAGGGCTTCAATACTTCGGGGTGTGGGCCCTTGGAACGTCCATTGAGTACGGCGGCGACTCCGAGGAAGACGGCGGCGGGGTTGCGACCCCCGTCCCCGTGAGCACCGTGTCAGGTTCCCGGGGGGCTACAATGCGCCCCCCGGCGGCGGGCTCAAAGGCAAGGCACTGAGGGGCCCCTGGTGCAGATCCCACTTGAGAGACCTGGGGGTCCCCCCCTCACATGTGCCGATGCGACAGCCGCGGGTTTTAGTGGGTAAGAATCCCACATACCCCGGTCGAGCCCCACAGCTACCGGGGATCTTTGGAAGATAACCCCCGCGTCAAAAAAAAAAGGGCTTCAATACTTCAAAGTCAGACTACTATATTGAGTGGGGTATCCTATGAAAAGCCTGTATTTACAAATTTCAAAACAGATTTTTATTTTGGTCTAGGTCATGTATTTTTTGCCTTATAATTAAAAATGTCAAAAACATAACATTCCCACCTTATCTCCGAAGTTTGTGGAGGGAAAAATCTGAAATAATTATGTGTAATACATGTATGTCTATATTTTACAGGAAAAATAATAAGATATTTCTAAATATTACAGTTTTTTAATAATCCTAAAAAAACCTCGACAAACAAACTTAGTCTTGCGGTGTGTTTTTTTTTTGCTATCTGAGGTGTTACATGAATAGTAAAATTTGTTTAATACATCCAAAGATCATATGGAACCCTCGGTGCGCGAGTCCGTCACTCACTTGACCGGTATTTTTTTAATGATACAAATACTTCGGGACTATAATAGACTGTAATGGCAACATCCCCTAGGCCTAGACGAGGTTTACTATTTAAATCAAATAAATAACGTCGATGTCTCGCGTAGAAACCGATCAGTCAACGCAAATAAAATTTAGAATCTTATTAAGCAGATTTAACTGTAAGTAAGTAAGTTGTACCTACGAGTAGTGTATTCACCTCATTACATTTTTCATATCAAACGTTCATGTAGTGCCACGATTATTTGATCGTGAAATTTACTCCAGTGGAGTTCTTCATACCCACCCGCGACTCCTGCTAAAGACTTTAATTACATTTGTGTATATTTTAACTTGCCAGTGATGACATATGGTACTGAGACGTGGTCTCTAACGGCTGGCCTTTTAGAGAAGTTCAAAGTCGACCCATGGAGAGAGCTATGCTCGGAGTTTCTTTGTGCGACAGAATCCAAAATGTGGAGATTCACCGAAGAACCAAGGTCAACCATTTCCACTTAGGAACCAGATAGCGCAGCGGTCACCGGGCTTACCATCACACTCTTCTCTCTTTGAACGTAACGGTGGATCCGTTACGTTACAGTATATACAGGGTTACAGGAAAAGTCGTGCTAGATCCGTTGAGGGCGTGGAGTACCCATCATTTCTGACTTATTTCACTATGAAACACCCCACCCCACCCATCTGCGGTCTGACCTTACTCGACGTTGCTTAACCAATAATACAATATTAACTTATTTTATGTGTTGGTATTGACCCTCGCTCGCAGCGCAGAGGTTCAATCCATAAAAGAACTGATTGAATCCGCCGGCAACTCAATTGTAGTGTCATTAGTCTTCATTACGGTCAATTCTCGCAAAATTTTCCATAAAATATCCGAAGTCATCATATAAGGGTATTAGAAGCCACTAGGTACTACTCGTTACCCGTGGGGTGTCTGGGTAAGAATATCTTTTTTTTTATACTACCAAGGTGGCAAGCAAACATGCGACCCGCCTGATGGTAAGCAGTCACCGCAGCCTATAGACGCTAGCAACACCAGAAGAATCACTAGCGCGTTGCCGACCCTTAAGTGGTCGGCCACACTGCAGGCCTAACGCGGCGGCGGCGGCGGGCGCGAATTATCAAACATATGAAAACGCCGCTTGCGGCCACACTGAATTGACTTGCGCGGGAGCCTAGCGCGACCGGCTTGCGCGAGTTTGCGGGCGTACTTTTCAAACGTTCCTATCCGCTCGTTCTGGCCACACTGCAGGCCTAGTCAACAAGCGACCGATCGCGCGGCTGGCGGGGTATCAAACCATTTCGGTCTTGTCGCTCGTTTTAAGTATTTTTTTATTATTAAATAACTTTAAATACATGTATAAAAAAGGTTTTTTTGGACATTTGAAATTGTAAGCGTATAATATGTATATTATTGATGTTTCTTAATAAATAAAATAAATATTTTTGACTACAATTTCAATTCTTAACATATTTTTTTTAAAAATCTCCATTCATTTAACTGTTTTTAGTTATTTCGTGAGCACCCAGCACACCATCTCTTATGATCAACGCCTCCCATCTCAGGATTGGCCTATCCAATAAAAAATACAGAATCCTCATAAAAGGTTTGCGACACCTGCAATAAGTGTTATCGCCGCAACAGCCCGCGCGTCACTGTGGCCACCCGGCGCGCCCGCCGCCGCGCCCGCGCTAGGCTCAAGTCACCGCGCGTTCACTGTGGCCAACCACTTAGACATTAGATAATAAGTCTTTGTGTCCTGTAATTTCACCAGCTACAGTGCCCTTCACGCCGGAACACAGCAATTTACACACTGCTGCTTGGCGGCAGAATATCTGACACTGCGGTGGTACCTACCTGGACGGTTCCTTGCACAAGGAACCTACCACCATGTAAATATCATCCTCCCATCTCCTTCCGTTGGGTGTCCGTAAAAGGCGACTAATGGAAAACAATAAAACGGACAGCAGCGTGTTTCTAATGGATTACCTACCATCCATACTGCGATCACCAAGCCGCCTGACAAGCGTGGGGATTATGGCAACCCCTCCCTTCTAAGAGCGAGATTTTTGTTCAGCAGTGGACGTCGTTTGGCTGCTGATGACGACTAGGTACTACATAGCCTTAAGCTAGCACGAGTCACTTACAGGGATACTATCTAAGTATTTGTAGTATTCGCGCAAAAAAAGTCCATCGAGTACGGTGCCGACTCCGAAGAGGACGGCGCACTGTGGACTGGATTCCGGCTTTCATAGACACCCGATGAGTAATCTCGAAAAAGGTGACTTTTATGCCTGAATATGTTTCGGAAGACTAAGTACATACTCCAAAATTATATAATTATAATACAGACTTATAAACGGCTTAATGAGAATTTTTTATTTAAAAATTTGTATGGAGCTGACATAAAAAAATTAAATATCTCCGGTCTCGCACAATTGGCCCTAATTATTTTTCAGGGAGTCAATCCTTGAATTATTTGAAATTTTTGGATATACTGAGACGGTTGCGACCCCCGTCTCCGTGAGCACCGTGTCTGCTTGCCGGGGGGCTATAATCCGCCTTTCGACATGCTTAAAGACAAGGCACTGTGGGGTTCAGTGCAGACCTGAGAGCCCAGGTCCCATCGCATGTGCCGATGCGACAGCCGTGGGTTTTAGCGGGTAAGAATCCCACATACAGATTTACGCCTACCTCAGACACCAGCTTTTCACATATGTTATACTATTAATCTGCTTACTGTTTAATTCATAAATTTATGTTCATATATTTTGTGAGAAGAAAATCAACGATATATTATTATACCCCAGTTTACCTCCACAAGTCCCAGGGGCCTATTGAAGGTCCCCTTCTCTCCACTTAGCCAATAAAAGGCAATGTTCCACTTACAGGTACTATCGAAGATCATTGCTATTTGTAGTATTCGAATCCCAGTACACTAGTAAATTCTGATATATCGCAGAGTAAGCGATAAGTAAACGACGCGAATCGGTACCAATGAATCTCGTACGTGACTTGATACGTTAGAGTTGTGCTATTTTGTTTGATACACGTGCGTTACAAGTGTACACTTCACTTCAGAAATATTATGTATTTTTATTCACTTTTATATTTCTTTTATACTACCAAGGTGGCAAGCAAGCGTACGGCCCGCCTGATGATAAGCAGTAGCCGATCCTTAAGACATTAGATATTAAGTCTTTGTGTCCGGTAGTTTCACCAGCTACCCTTCACGCCGGTACCTATCTGGACGGTACCTTGCAGCTACGGTTTAGTATATAATATTGATAGACAGGTAACTATGTTTAGCTTTGTGTTATTTTACGACAGTTTGATGTAATAGGCACGTAATTTATGTAAGTGCTCTATGAAGAGATATGGCTTATTGGCGGTTTATGTTGACTTTTTTTCGTATAAGATCACGCTGTAGTCAGATATCCCACCGAAAAAAAGTTGTTATATTTTAGGTAGAAAATATAAATAGAATTAATAATACCTACTGTGTAATGATGTTCGAAATTATATTAAAGTTTCTATTTGGTTAGGCCAGATTATCTAAAAACTACTAAGCTACTTTCCTATTTTCCTATCCATCCTTAAAACCCTTTGTTCCAAAGAAGAGAAAAAGAAATGTCAATATGTCAAAGTGACAGCAGAACATATTCGTTATTCGTCGTGCGCGCAGCTGTTTCGCACATTCGTACTTTTACCGGCCGGTCTCGCGATTTTGAATATCTGAAAATACGCTGTGATAATATATCAATATTGAAGAATCAAGACACATAAGAAGACAACCTGGAATCTGGATATCCAGGTACTGATTTCAACGTTCTCCTAGGTACCTTGCCCGCTCTCTTGTAGCCCGTAGTGTTTTTTATTTTGGGTAACTAGATTTTTCGCCCTACGGCTTAATATTCAATACCTAATACAGTCCATTAAAAAATAAATTAATTTATCCGCCCCTTATTTCTTCCATTATTTTGGCCACTTCGGCCGGATTATCTCTAAGAATCATTAGGTTTCTATTCCGCAGTAAGCGTTGGGATACCTACATAAACCTACCTACATTATTTTATTATAATTTTTAAAGTGTTTTTTCCTCGGTATTTTATCACGTATATATTTATAATACATTGTAATTCTCAAGACACGCTTTGGATAATAATATATTACCATATATACCACAATCACACATTATCTAGGCCATTATAGTAAGCGCACACCAACGAGCGACTGTGCCACAATTATATACTGTTAATAGGCAGGTACATACCTCTCTGTTAGTGTTTGTTACCTGTTCTGTTATTCGCATATTGTGTTTGTTTCACATAATTATAACTTAACGGTTTAGTGTTTTTTTTGTCACACTTTTCGATTACTTATATAAAAAAAGATGTCTAAAAGGGCTGAACCCTCCGTAAAGGAACCGCTTAAAGATGAACCAAATAGAGAATTGTCTGGTTTATTATGTATGGCCACCGCTAAGCGTGAATTTGTGTTTAAACGCTTACAAATCATTTATGACCGCTCGCAGCGATTAGAAACAGCTGAGGATAGGGAGACTTTCCTTTCTAGTGCAATAACCATTGATGATTTGCGCAAGGAATTTGAAAAGGCATTAAATGATTACAATATTTATAATATGCAATTAAATCCTAATGCGAAGGTGGAGTATCAGTCAATGGATGCTTTTGAAGAATTATATTGCAAAATCAAACGCACCTTGTTAATTATTAGCAAAGATAGTAACTCAAATAGCAGTAATGAGAGTTTTAAAAGATTAAGACCTGCTTTGCCTCCAATAGAATTAGTTTCTTTTAGTGGAGATATCAGATCATGGCCGCTATTCTATTCAAGTTTTAAATCTAATATACATGATAATCCATCTTTAACAAACTCTGATAAATTGTACTACTTATTAGGGAAATTATCATTAAAAGCGCAATCAGCATTTTCTGGAATTACACCTTGTGCGGAGAATTATGAACTTATATTAAATTCGCTTATAGAAAAGTTTGATGATAAGAGATTATTAGGGTCAACTTATTTAAATCAAATCTTTGAATTTAAAGCACTGAATAACGCATCCCCTCAAAATTTAGAATTGTTTTTAGACAAATTTGTAACCTCTGTAAACGCTCTAAAGAATTTAGACTTTTCTGACTTATCAGATTTTATTATTTTACATACCGCATTACGGAAACTGGACCCGGAAACGGTTCGTTCTTTTGAAATGTATTCTCGAAAGGATAAAATTCCTCAGTTTAAAACGTTAATTGAATTTGTTAGGGAACAGTCTAACATATTACAACGCTCGTCTAGTTCGAGTACGAGTTCGGCTAGCAATAGCACTAAGCGAGTGTCTACTCATAATAAAATGCCGCAACCGCAGTCTTATGTAGCTATGTCTGATACATTTAAATGCCTATGTAAGGATATAGTACATGACCATTTATATAAATGTCCTGCATTCAATAAAATGAACCCGAGCAATCGTTTTAAATGTGTTAAGGAACACCAAGCCTGTGTAAATTGTTTGAGTATCAAACACAAGGCAGGTAATTGTAATTCCGAATCAAAGTGCCGAACATGTCACGGTAAACATCATACTTTGCTGCACTTTGGTAACTCACGATCCCTTTTAACCACTGCGACATCACCGCAACTTACGGTACTTAACTCCGCTCCTACTGTAAGCGCCATGAACAGCTCCGACGTATCGTTGTGTACGACGTCCATCGCCGCGCCAGTGCCGCCATGCCAGAGTGAGTCAGAAGATACTCGGGTGCTTGCCGCGCAATGTAATAGCAACACAACGGTTCTACTTGCTACTGCGGTGGTATTGGTACGAGACGCGTATGGCTCTCAGCAACACGTGCGTTGTTTACTTGATAGTGCATCTCAATGTAATTTTATTACTTCAGAATGCTGTGATAAATTAGGATTTTCTGTAAACCGCAATATAATAAAGGTAAAAGGCATCGGTGGGTCCGAGAAACATACGCAAGGAACTGTTAACTTTCAATTTTCTTCTCGTTACAATTTAAACGTAAAATATAATATTACTTCGCTCGTGGTTGATAAAATAACGGACCATTTACCATCTACGCAAGTGGATATTTCCGCGCTCCCGTTCTTACAAGGCTTGCCATTGGGGGACGAAGAGTACCATAGACCAGCGCCAATTGAAATATTAATCGGGAGTTCGTTGTTTTCACAACTTTTATTGCCTGGTATAGTACGGGGTAGCCTCGCCGGTCCACCTGCAATACAAACCGCGCTTGGTTACGTCATTATGGGCAATGCGCCCGCTCTTCCCGCTCGCGAAACCGTAACTTGTTGCACTATGCAACCAATACCGGACAATCGTGATCAATGTGATCCGATTGATTCAATTATGAAGAGGTTCTGTCAGATAGACGAATCGCCTTTAACCGCACCGCCCACATTATCTTCCGATGAGGTTGAATGTGAACACTTTTTTCGCGAAACAACCGAACGCGATAAAGATACTGGCAGGTATATAGTCTCATTACCATTTCGTGGTGACGTCTGTGCGCTCGGAGATACTTATGAAACCGCCCGAAAGCGTTTTTTAGGCTTGGAAAAGAAGCTGGAAGCCGCGCCGGAATTTCGAGCCGCTTATGACTCAGTTATACACGAATATTTGGAAAAAGGTTATCTGTCACCCGCGCCGCCCGCTGTCAATGACGATGCTTATCCAGTATATGTCATACCGCACCACGGTGTATGCCGTGCAGACAAGACCACTAGTCTCCGCATGGTTCTCGATGCTAGTCATAAATCTAGCTCAGGACATTCGCTTAACGATTTACTTCACAGTGGTCCTAATTTGCAAGGTGATTTGTTTACAATTATTTTAAATTTTCGTCTCTTCGCTACCGCACTCGCCGCTGATTGTAAACAAATGTTCTTGCAAATAATAATGAATATTCGCGACCGCCGCTTTCAGCGTATATTATACCGCTTCCGCCCTCAAGACGAACTTACGGTCTATGAATTTAACAGGGTTTGTTTTGGAATTAGATCCAGTCCCTATCACGCGCTCCGAGTCGTACAACAGCTGGTTGAAGACGAAGGAGATAATTTTCCATTAGCTAAAGAAATCGCTTCTAATTATATTTACATGGACGACATAGTCTTCAGTGCTATGTCCGAAAATGAAGCCGTGGCAGCTGCTCATCAGCTGATCCATCTGTTTCAACGCGCGCAATTTGATTTGGTCAAGTGGACCAGTAATTCAGAAACGGTCTTAGATACCATTCCCGCTACGCATAAGGCTTCTGAACCTATCGAATTTGATAAAATTGCACAGCAGAAAATTCTAGGTTTAAGTTGGTCTAAAAATGATGATAATTTTAAATTTAAAATTACCGCACCGGACGCGAACTGTACAAAACGTGTAATTTTAGCTACGGTGGCTAGGATTTGGGACATAATGGGCTTTGTAGCACCAGTTGTTGTTTTTGCTAAGCTTCTCATACAAGAGTTATGGCTATTAAAACTCGACTGGGATGATACTCCGCCTCATCAAATAGTGGAAACATGGAAACGATTTTGTGCAGAGCTTCCGCTTCTTAATAATTTAAAAATCCCGCGACATTTAGGTGTATTCGAAGGTTGTGTGATTCGCCTCGTCGGCTTCTCTGATGCGAGTGAACGTGCTTACGGAGGAGTTGTATATGCACATATTACGTATACAGACCGAATTTCAACGCAACTCATTTGTGCTAAGTCGAAGGTAGCACCTGTGAAACCTCTCTCTATCGCTCGTCTCGAATTGTGCGCCGCCGTACTACTTGCGAAGCTTATACGAAGCGTTCATGACACGTATGATTCACGTTATCCGATATTCGAAATTTATGCATTCACCGATTCTAAAGTCACATTATGTTGGCTAAATTCCTCACCGCACCGCTGGCAAACTTTTGTTGCCAACCGAGTTGTCAAAACTATTGACAACTTACCAGCTGCTCATTTTCATCATGTCGCAGGTGTCGACAATCCGGCAGACTGTTTATCGAGAGGGCTAACACCTGCTAAGTTTATATCTCACCCGCTTTGGTTACATGGTCCTGCATGGCTCATACAAGAACCATCGCAATGGCCTATTAATAAAATAGACGACGTAACGCTAGATCACATACCGGAAGAGAAAATATCTACGCATACCATCACAACACCGTATCCAGAAACTTCCCTAGTAGAAGACCTCGCTACACGTGTTTCGTCTTGGAGTAAACTCACGCGGATATTAGTTCACGTCTGTAAATTTATTAAAAAATTACCCCGAACCCAATCGACAACAGTCACGGCATCCGATATCAGTTTCGCAGAACGCTTAATAATTCGCGATATACAAAAAAGACATTTCGGTCATGACATAAAAAATTTAAAGTCTGGTAAAAATTGTTCGCCCGCATTAATGAAACTTAAACCATTTTTACAGGACGACCTTATCCATGTAGGTGGCCGCCTGTCTAATTCCGCAGAACGAACTGAGTCCAAATATCCAGTCGTTCTACCACGTCATGATCAACTGGTCGAATTATTGATCGACTATTATCATAAAAAATATTTACACGCAGGACCTGAACTACTTATGTCTCTATTAAGACAAAGGTTTTGGATCCTATCCGCTAGACGAATTATTCGTTCTAGGATTAATAAATGTAATATATGCTTTAAATCTAAACCGCGACCGCAGTTCCCTTTGATGGCAGATTTACCCAGTCAAAGAGTGACTCAGGCAGAGAAAGCGTTCGTCCATACTGGCTGTGATTACGCGGGACCTATATCGTATACACCTTTTCGCGCTCGTGGTGTTAAGTCCCGAAAAGCTTATCTCTGTATATTTACATGTCTCGCTACACGTGCACTTCACATTGAAGTGGCCACAGATCTTACAACAGTTAGTTTTCTCGCCGCCTTAAAACGTTTTCTTGCGCGTCGTGGTCCGGTGAAGTATTTATATTGTGACAACGGAACTAATTTCGTTGGTGCACGGAACTATTTACGCGACCTGTATGATTTTATTAAAAAGGAATACCGCCCGCGTTTAGAAGAAGAACTCTCAGAAAATCGTATAGAGTTTCGGTTTATAGCACCCGCAGCCCCGCACTTTGGTGGATGTTGGGAAAGTATGGTAAAGTGTGTTAAAAATCATCTTTTTAAGGTAATAGGTCAACAAATCTTATCGTACGAAGGTTTAGTAACAGTTATCAATCAAGTAGAATGTCTTTTAAATTCGCGTCCTCTTACCGTACTTAGCTCAGATCCATCGGAACCTACCGCTCTAACACCTGCACATTTCTTAAATACCATTCCGCTCAGCGCATTACCCGCACCCGATGTAGAGTCCACACCCGTAAATTTACTCCAGCAACATTCGCTCTTAGACAAGTTGGTACAATCTTTCTGGCGCCGCTGGAGAACAGAATATTTGCACCAGCTACAAGTACGACAAAAATGGACACAAACATCTAACCCTATAGAAATAGGCACGGTGGTCATTATAATCAATGATAATTCTCCTGTATTGTCATGGCCTTTGGGGGTGATTGAAAAGGTTCATCCCTCCAAGGACAACATAGTACGCGTAGCCACAGTTAGAACCGCAAGAGGCACACTCGTTCGTCCGGTGGTTCGTTTGTGCCCCTTACCAACGCAATAATTCACACTTTGGTTACATATTTATTTTTCATTTATTCATTATTTATTTAATTCACACACATAATATAATTTAATATAAATATTATTTACTTCTCTTTATTATAAATCTTTATAAATATGAGATTTTGTTCTCTTCTATTTATTTTGCTGAATGATAATATCATATTTCCTTTAAAGGTAACCCTTTAAGGGTGGGGGAAATGGTTAGGCCAGATTATCTAAAAACTACTAAGCTACTTTCCTATTTTCCTATCCATCCTTAAAACCCTTTGTTCCAAAGAAGAGAAAAAGAAATGTCAATATGTCAAAGTGACAGCAGAACATATTCGTTATTCGTCGTGCGCGCAGCTGTTTCGCACATTCGTACTTTTACCGGCCGGTCTCGCGATTTTGAATATCTGAAAATACGCTGTGATAATATATCAATATTGAAGAATCAAGACACATAAGAAGACAACCTGGAATCTGGATATCCAGGTACTGATTTCAACGTTTTCCTAGGTACCTTGCCCGCTCTCTTGTAGCCCGTAGTGTTTTTTATTTTGGGTAACTAGATTTTTCGCCCTACGGCTTAATATTCAATACCTAATACAGTCCATTAAAAAATAAATTAATTTATCCGCCCCTTATTTCTTCCACTATTTCTAGAAATATTAATCTACACTTCTACACTAATATTATAAAGAGGAAAGATTTGTTTGTTTGTAATGAATAGGCTCCAAAACTACTGAACGGATTTCCAAAATTCTTTCACCATTAGAAAGCTACATCTTCACTGAGTAACATAGGCTATTTCATATTTAAAAAAAAATAGGGATGCCTACTAAAATTAAAATAATGTAACCCAAGGTGTGAAAAACTCAGTCATAAAATGTCTGTCATTGCATGCGCTGCGGAAACTATTGATGATAAAACAAAAAAATGTTCTACAATATTATAGAACGTATCAATATCTACAAAAAAGTCCGCGATACCATATGTCTAACTATTAGAGTTATGTCACTACAAGTACTTTTTTATATTTTAAATGTTGATAAAAGTTCCGTCTTCATTCAGATGATGTTATTGATACCTTTATAATAATCCTTATCCAATTAAATCATGTTGTATTCAAGTCTGCTTCAATATCTATACATTACTATTTATATTATTGAAATCGGACATTCCGTTCAAAAGATACTTCGAATTTAAAATTGTCAATCCGTTCTTTCTTCGCGTGCGCTGCATAAATTGTTAAAGATAAGACGAAATAATCTTAGATCATACATATAGTCTAAGGAAATAATCTACTAAAACATGACTAAAACAGTAAAGGTTGAAAGTCTGTAAATTGTAAGTTTAGAAATAAATAAGCAAGCAAGAACACAATATTGGCTACTTTTAACATTTCTGTCTGTCTGATCACGGAAAAACGGCTGTATGCAAATCAATGCAATTTATAATAGTGAAGGAGGTACTTTTTTGCTCTCGCGGAAACAACCTTCAACAAGTTTTTGGGACCCGTGCCCCCACCGATTTCAACCGGGAAATGTGGAAATCTTACTCACTAAAACAACCGCGGCTGGCGCATCAGCACATGAGAGAGGGGACTGGGCCCTCCGGTGGGATCTGCACCAGGAATCCCTAAGTGCCTTGCCTGTGTGCCCGCCGCCGGGGGACTCAATATAGCCCCCCGAGAACCAGACACGGTGCTCACGGGGACATGGGTCGCAACCCCGCCGCCGTACTCCTGTGAGTCGCCGCCGTACCTACTCGATCGACATCTAGAGCTCATACCCCAAAACGTCCAATGACTCCAAACAGTGAAGTAGGTATTTTTTTGACGCGGGGGAAATCTTCAAAAGATTCCCAGGAGCTGTGGGGCTCGACCAGGGTATGTGGGATTCTTATCCACTAAAACCCCCGCGACTGTCGCATCGGCACATGAGAGGGGACCCAGGTCTCTCCGGTGGGATCTGCACCAGTGAGTTGCCTTTGAGCCCGCCGCTGGGGTGCGCATTATGGCCCCCCGAAACCCCGCCTCCGTCCGCGCAAGAAAAGAATGCATTTATAGGGGACCCCCAGGCTCTCCGGTGTGAACTGCGCCAGGAGGCCCCTCAGTGCCTTGCCTTTGAGCCCGCCGCCTGGGGACACATTATAGCCTCCCGGGAACCAGACACGGTGCTCACGGGAACGGGGGTCGTAATCCCGCCGCCGTCCTACTCGGAGTCACCGCCGTACTCAATGGACGTCCTAGGGCGACTCCGAAGGTAACGACTACTGTCTACAACATACGGAACCGTCTTTTTTCGCGCGCTCCGAAACACAGGGAAGCTTAGTTCAAACGTACAAAGAAATCCGGACGTCGACGGCTATCCATGGATTGGCCTTGCTTGACATTGCATAACTAACGCTAGCTTATTTATGCCATTTACAAAATATTTAGCAAACTGTTCTTCTGGAACTCTTTTTGGCCGTTAAAATTTTAGGCCAGAGGGTTTAAAATATAAATATCGGGAAAATCCATGAAAACAGTTAAGAAAAATAATATTAAGCGCTGGCGGAGCTGCGCGGGTCAGCTAGTTAGTAATAAAAAGACAAATTAAGTGTGATTTTTAAACCCCAACTTAGAAAGGAGAGGTTTCTGCCTGTCTGCTTAAGTATATTTCTCTCTATCTGCGTCAACGTCGCTCCCAAATGCTGCTCGAGTCGACTCGTACGCGGATGCTGCTTGGGGGGTCTGATCCTACTACTATCCCTTTGGCCTTTTAGGTTGTTGTAATTTTGTCGTATTTTTTTCTTTTCTCTCTTGTTTTATCTTTCGAATGACAGGACACACTATGACAGAAAAAATTACAAGCCCGCTGAGTTTCTTGCCGGATCTTCCCAGTTGAAGCCGCGTTGTGATCCGGTGGTAGCTTTTAAAAAATTGACCATTCAAAAGTGTTGTCAAAGTAGCGTTATGCCTATTTGAAATAAATATTATTGACTTTGACTTAAAAATTAATAGATAGAATGGAATTCGAATAAGTATATTCTTTCTTTAAAAACTGGTTTAATTGGATTGGTTATTAGTTAGTGAGGTGCTTATAGCCAGTTATAATCACTGTTCGTTATACAACCAGTTGGGGTTTCCGTAATCCCCATACTTAGCAGATGCCTTGAGGATCGCAGTATATCCGTACGTGGTAGGTATTCTAATAGAACAACGCTGCTGCCCGTCTTCCTGTTTGCCCTTAGTAGATGGTAGGGTGCTATTCTTGCCCGGACATCCCGCGGGTATGTACTTCGTGTACCAACCACCATATGAGTAATCAAAAAACATCAAAAGTCAATTCTTCCGTGATCATGATCACTATGAGTTACGGTAAAATCCGTACTTCAATCTAAAGTTTTTTCACAAATGTCCAGCACTCGTCCAGCCTTATTTCCAACGATTCAAAAGATCCGGGCACCTTCGACCCCGCGACTAACTCTTGGATCCCATTAAATTATGTAAACCAGAACGGCCCTCAATTCCCGTTATTTCCTCCCACCGCCAGCCGTGATATGAATTTAGGAAAAACATTTTATAACTTGTTTTTTGGAGGAAACGTTTTACGCTGTAAGTAATTTTAGGCCGAGTCACGATCGCCAATATTGAGTGCGGAAAAAATATGTAATGAGGAGTCTGATTAAGGACTTGCCTTAACACCAGTAGTAACATAGTTCGTTCTCGGTGTTCACGGAAGACCAGAGTTGTTGTTCTTTGAAGCGATGACATTAAGCTGAATGGACACCCTTTCAACGTCATATTAATTTAAGTTCCTTTTATTTTTCGCTTCGTATAGGATTTTCTATTTTTATATCGTAGATTTTTTTATTCTTTATTTCTAGTACATTTCTTGCGTAAATGTCATCTAGTTGAGTGCAAACAAAGTGTCAAACACTCGCAACGCAGCTGAGTGACAATTCTGTGTTTTTAAGGACACTGTATCTGGATTATTCAGTTCAAGAGTTTGAGTAATGGGAAAATTGCAAGGAAGTTGTTAGCTGAAAATATGACCTTACCGATAATTTTGGATATAAAAACGCCGCGGGGGTTTTATTGGGTCGAATTCCATACCCCAGATGAAAACAGAGCCCCGGATAGCTATTGATGGTCCTTCGCGAGAACAAAACGAGCTCTACTTGTTAGTATAATATTATGTCTTTAAAATCCAATTTTTAGTGGATACCTATACTTTTTTACCCGACTACGGACCGGAGGGAGGGTTATGATTTTAACAAGAATGTATGTACATATGTATATTCGGGAACAGATGAACATTCGTTCATCTGTTCCCGAATATCGACATGCGACTACAGCTACCCTCTATAGTAATTATACTTATAATACGTTAGATTGAAATATACAAATTATCTACTTACTAGACGATAATTAATTGCGCGGGGCGTTGGTAGATAAGTAAGTATATCTGACAAGAAGTATTTTCTTGTTTTCTACTTTTTAGACTGCGATTTCATCCGTAGCCGGGATTTAGTTTTTAAAACTTTTTATTTTATTCTATCTTAAAACCTAAAAGTAAAATTATTTTCAGCATCGATCAAAATTCTTTTCATTACAAACAAATTCAAATCCGAAAAATGTTGATTAAAATCTAATTAACCAATCAACAGAATACTACAATACTAAAACTTACTGTAGACCAATACACTAATTAATAAATAGGAGCACAAATTTCAATAACGTAGCGTACTAAACAAATATGGCTGGCGTCATTATTAATTTGTCTATACAAAGTACGGGTTAATTAACAAAACTTCAACCTCCAACCGATATTGATTTCCTTTCATTTGAAATTTCGGTAAACAAGCATTATCAAGTTGAAGTTCAGCAATATCAACCACGTATAAATTATTCCAACGATTGGTATAATTTATAAGTGGTTGATAATACCAGATAAATACGTCGAGACAATAGACCATTGGCTTGATTAGTAGTTGTAAATTCTAGTTTAATAGCATAGCTGTCTCCAATACTGAATTCTAATCAGGCATCCAATCTATCCCCAGTCTGGGAGAAGATTCTATGTTTTACTAATAATTATAAATTAAAATAATAATAAAATCATATTCTTCAAGCCGAATCAGGGGCTGTACCATCACCTGTAATTAGC
This sequence comes from Furcula furcula, assembly GCA_911728495.1. Lineage (NCBI taxonomy): Eukaryota > Metazoa > Arthropoda > Insecta > Lepidoptera > Notodontidae > Furcula > Furcula furcula. The sequence continues at coordinate 20,935,773 of OU452253.1, forward strand.
AAATTATTTTCACTTTACTTTCTCGATAGAAAGTGCACAGACAGAGCTATAATCTACGTATATTGACGTCTCTATCTCGTGTCAAGTAAGATGATAATAATACTGCTAATGTAGGTGGTGGTGGGGCCCCTTTTTTAACACGATTAGCCAACTATGCACGACATATTACAGTACTTGTGCAGGCACTGGTACACTTTATCTTCCTATACTCTCACAATCCGATGGGACGGAAGACCGACACGACCGGGGAGAAGTCAAGCGTAGGACTGACTTTTTACATGCCCATCCTACGCATGGATCATCTTACTTTTCAGATAATCAGGTGATAGGCCTGTATTGTCCTAGCCAGTAAGAAACACATTACATAAAGTTATAGCTACCAACCTTCGATGTGCAAAGCGCGCGGTTGCCCGCTGCGCCACGGAGGCTACATTAAAAAAATATTCGGACAAAAGCAGACACATTAGATTTTTAACTCTCTGACTCCTTTGGCTGTACCACCAGTAGTTTAACACTAATCTTACTCTTACGTGGGAAAGATATGTAGTTTGTAGCACCGTTTGTTCCTCTTGTGAAAATAATAATAATACTGGTCGAATAGATGGTGGTAGAGACCCAGGGCTGCATCATGTTTGTCGAAAACTCGGAGCCCGTTGGCTCGAATCGTAACAAGAAAAAACCGCGCAAAAAAAATAGGCCCGGGCTCCGAAGGGTTAATCGTTTGCACGTTTTTATTGCCAGGTAACCAGTTTTCTAATGAATAATTTGGAATTCTAGAACGTTATTTCCTTAGCCCAGTGCTGTGCCTGTGACTTTTTTTTTACTCCCTATAAGCCAGTGCTTGACTGCAGTCCCACCTGATGAAAAGCGGCGACGCAATCTAGGATGGTAAAGCACACTGGCTTATTAAAAGCCTATTCACTCTAGCTTTGAAGACACCCAGATTATAATCGGGCGGAAAAACTGACGCAGGCAAACTGTTCCAGTGCTTAGCTGTCCTTATTATGACTGACGATGCAAATCGCTTAGTTCGGACTGAATGCACGTTTACCACATAAGGGTGTGTGTGCACCGTGCGTCTCGTTGTCCGATGATGGAAGGGGGATGGTGGAATCAAGCTTGATAAGCTTATATTAGTACTTCGGAAATGTTCAGTGATCGGAAGTAAATGAAAGGAGTACTAAACAAGTAAACACACTCGCCCTCTCTCACGTACTGGTTCAAGTCAACTTGACTACTGTAAACGTACCATATTTTTCTGAATAGAATTGTTTACGACAAGATCTAACGCCTATAGAACATGGTGTAGCTGTATTGTTTCTCGACAGCCTCTGCGTCCCACTTCGGAAATACGAGTGTAACCCAATTACGGCTCGTCTTTTGAGTTTCTTTAGAACTGTCTTATTGTCCGTTGTTGCTGTTTCTGAATAATTTGTCACCGAATTTCGAGTTGATATTTAGACTTCTCCGTAAACAAAATATTTTTACTTTTTATTTTCTTTATTGGCTTCTTTTGTACTTTTTTCCCATCGTCTGTGATCAAATGAAAAATGTAAGACTAATTGCCATATTACACTAGCATGCTTAAACTGGAAGATTGCTGAAGCTGCTGTTCGGTTACTCGAAAATAATCGCGAGTAGGTATACACATGCACATTAACTGATGTGATCTTATAGTAGCTACTCTCATGTTTTTTAACTCAACCTACAGTACCCTTTACACTTGAATACAGCAATGTTTACACACTACTGCTTGGCGGCAGAATATTTGACCCTCCGCTAGTTAAGTTATCTTTACGCACAAGTAGTTGGATAACAGTCAGACATTCGTTAAAAGTCTCAGCCAACATTTCAGTTTTGAAATAATTATTTCATCCAAGATAGCAAAACATGATAAGAGTTTTTATAGACTTTATAGCAAGTAAATTAGGTATTCTTTTTTAGAATTTACAAATTTTTTAAGCATTCGTTCTCAGAAGCGGTGTTTGACGCCGTTGTCTGTGTATTCCCTATGGTATTTTAATTTTTATTCTGACATTCACAGTAAAATCACTATCATGAGATCTTGCAGCGTTATGTTTAGATTTGGATTCAATTTTACTGAAATAATAATACTGAACAAAAAAATTTTGTTCTAGCCATTTTGTTTCTTGAAATCACATTTGTTATGGCAATAGATTAAGAAATCATTATTTCCCTTACAGATCTCCCACATATATCATCACCACCGGGAGACGCCCACTGCTGAACATAGGCCTCCCTCTTAGAGCGCCACAATAAACGACAATTGGCTATTTGCATCCACCAGTTGCCTGCGACGCGCACAATGTCGTCTATCCACCTAGTGGGAGGCCTACCTACGCTGCATCTTCTGGTTCGTGGTCGCCACTCGAGAACCTTTCTTCCTCAACGGTTATCGGTTCTTCGAGCGATGTGGCCTGACAATTGCCAAATCAACTTGCAGATTCTGAGAGCTATGTCGGGGACTTAGGTTCTTCAGTGAATCCTTCATTCCGGTTTTTATCACAGTAAGTAATTTCAAGCATACATAGCTCTCTTCATAGCTTGTAGTGTCACATGATGATCTTTTCTATGTACTATATTTACGAGTAAGGCCACTGATGAGACAAATACGCTTTGCATTTCACATTACAATCATAAACACGTCAAATTCATGGAATTAATTATAACAATTTACATCCTAATGGTAGCATTAATACTGGGCCGAATGTTAAGCGTTCAGGAACTAACCCGCAAACACGGAACGACCGTAATTTGCATTCTGCTCGAAGCCTATTCAATCAATTTTAGTATTTACGCCAATATTCATGGCATCATTATTTCGACTGGACTATATATAGCAGATATTCGATATATGATAGTAATAAAAGCACCCTTTCTAGCATCTGCTCCGCTTGATAGCTGATATTGATTTCATATAATCTTCTTTCTATGCTATTTTCCAAGCATTGAAATTCGTTGATTTTTTAAGACCCAATGGAGAGAAGACAGGTGCTAAAAGTTTGACACCTATATTAGCCCATGGGGTATCTGTTACTTATAACATCATTGATGTCTGGGTAAGAAGAACACCCACCATCTCCTCCTGTAGGGTTTTTTAAGAGGCAACTAAGGAAATCAAGACTGGCAGCAGCGTCTTTCGTACCATATAAACTGCGATCACTGCGATTTTGTTTTCTCTCCATAGAGAAGACAGGGGCTAAAAGTTTGACACCTATATTAGCGCATGGGGTGTCTGTTACTTATGATACTATTTTTAATAATAATAAAAGCAGTAACCCTTTCAAGCATCTACTCCGCTTGATAGCTGATATTGATTTCACAAAATTTTCTTTGTATGCTTATCCAAGCATTTTCATTGGTTGAATTTTTAAGACCCAATGGAGAGAAGACAGGTGCTAAAAGTTTGAAACCTATATTAGCCCATGGGGTATCTGTTACTTATTTAACCGACTTCAAAAAAGGAGGTTCTGTGTTCGACGCGTATGTATGTAATATTAATAGAAATGCGTAATATTCATATATGTTAGTCTATGTGGGCTTCTAAACAAATTTACCAAATTTCACGAGTGTATGTATGTATGTATGTATGTATGTATGTATGTATGTAGGTTTGTCCGCGGATTTCTCAGAAACTACAAGTCCGATTTCGAAAATTCTTTTTGCAATAGTTAGAGTATTTTTCAACTTAGGGTAGAGTATAAGTTTCATTAAAATCGGTCCAGTAGTTTAAGAGATATAAACTTTTTATGTTTTCAGTAAGTTACTGTAATGTAGACGTTCGAGTTGCGTGATAGTGCTGATACCTATCTTGGTAAAATAAGTCACTAAAAAGTGATAAATAAACTATTTTAAAAAAAATAAAAACCGACTTCAAAGTAAATTATCTAAAAAGCATAAAATAACGAAAATATTATTGAAGTTGGTGCAGAATATACACAGCAGGTACGCTAACACCAACTTCAATAATATTTTCGTTATTTTATTTTTTTTAGATAATTTACTTTGAAGTCGGTTTTTATTTTTTTAAAAATAGTTTATAACATCATTGGTGTCTGGGTAAGAAGAACACCCACCATCTCCTCCTGTAGGGTTTTTTAAGAGGCGACTAAGGAAAACAAGACTGGCAGCAGCGTCTTTCGTATCATATAAACTGCGATCACCAAGAAGCCTGTCTAACGTGGGGTTTATGGAAACCCCTCCCTTCTAAGGGAAAGGCCTTTGTTCAGCGACTTCTTTCAGCGGCTGTCAGTGATGCTTATATCTGTCTATGTATCTGTAATCTGTTGCTCTCTAGTTCATAGACTGACTGATTTACTGATTTAATATGAAGAAAGTGTATCAAATAATAAATCAAATACTGGGGCGAGTGACATTGTCCATCGATGAAGTGGTAATGAGAGCATTTGACGGACAGGGGTTGACTAATAAAGATATTGTTGAGAATTTTGCTACTGGATTTGACAAGGCTGTTAAACATATTATCGTACCTAATTGTAACACAAAACTGCTTGACCCAAATACGTACTTTCAACCAGTTGATTCCAGTATATACTTCCAGAGAGCTACAGGTGATAAAATTCATAAAATTATAAAGAATCTCAAAACAAAGTAAGCACCAGGGGTCGATGATATAAGAGTATCTATACTTATAATAAAACTGTAACAGGTCCAATTCTGTACATTGAAGATATTTTGAAAATTATTTTTGGAGGGCATTCTATAACCGATACTGAGGCCGAGAATGTATTTTTTTTAATTTTTGTCTGTCTGTCTGTATCACGGCTGAGCATCACGCCTAAACTACTGAATGGATTCAAATGAAACTTGGCATGATTTGATATCTTACTACGAGGTAGGACATAGGATACTTTTTATCCCGTAATCTAGCACGGTTCTTATGGGAGAGGAGATTAAAGTCAAAATGGGTACTTGGTTATACGCTTGGTCAGATTGTATAAATTTTTCTTTATAATATAATAAATATTAGTAAGGGAACACTCATAGAGAGTTGTTATCAAGGTTTTGTAATCGATCGGGTTAAGCAACGTTAGGTAAGGTCATTAAATAGATGGGTGACCGTTTAACGCCATTTGAACTAAACGGGTCCGAGCTTCGGAGAGCAAGTAAAAAGTGGGTCCCTGTTCTTAACCGACTATAAAAAAGGAGGTTATGTATTCGATGCGAATGTCTGTTATTAAAAGTTTAGTTGAGAACTCGGAGCCCGTTGGCTCGAATCGTAAGGGGTCGTCCGTTAATCACGTGAGGCTCAAAAGGGGGGGGGAGGGGTTCCGAAAAACTCACGAAATATCACCAGGAGGGGGGAGGGGTATAATGAGACATCACGTGTATTTATTTTTCGTTGAATGCACGATTTCTAAACCAAACAGCGGCACGTGGCCTTGACTCACCGTTGCCGGCAACGACTTCCCCTTCAACATTTAATCAGTTAAGTACCTGTATTTAAAGATAATATTCCGAAAATTTCAATATAAACTATATTGAATTTTGTACAAAAAAATACAAGTGATTTTGGATGGGGGGGGTGGTTAGTTTAAAAACCTCACCACATATCACCAGGAGGGGGGGAGGGGTTAAAAAGTTGCTAAAAAACATCACGTGATTAATGCACGACCCCTAACATGAAAAAACCGCGCAAAAAAAATAGGCCCGGGCTCCGAAGGGTTAACGTAAAAATAGCGCAGGCGGAGCTGCGTGGGTCAGCTAGTCTGATATAAAATCATTTAGTATAGATACATCTGAATCCATTGATAATCTTATCAATGCCAGCGTCCGAACTGGAATATACCCGGATGAATTAAAGTTAGGCTGTGTTAGACCGATACATAAAAGGGGTAGGCGAGACGATTACCTTAATTATCGTCCTATAATACTACTTTCAACAATTAATAAAATTGTTGAGAAATATTTCAGTGAACAGATACATAAATTCTATAAAAAACATGAGGTTATTTATCGAAATCAAATTGGCTTTCAGTTTGGTAAAGGCACTACGGATCTGTTATTAAAATTTACTAATACAGTCAATGAGGAGTTAAACAATAAAAAGCATGTGCTAGCCTTATTCATTAACTTCTCACGGGCGTTTGATACTCTGCAACATAAAAAACTCATTACAAAGCTAGACAATTGTGGCATCCGAGGATCTATAATAGAATGGTGCAAAAATTATCTTCAGAATCGAAAATTCTCTGTAAAGGTTAATAATACATATAGTGACCCAATAACTTCAACTGAGGGTACGGCGCAAGGATCCGTAATGGGCCCACTCCATTTCTTGTCTTATGTAAATGACATGAGTAAGATTATTGTTCACAGTACAATCTACCAGTTTGCAGATGATACTTGTTTGGTTGTTGCCGATAAAGACCCACAAAAAGCTTATGACCTTTTACAATCCGATTTTAATTCGCTTCTCAAATGGTGCCATGACGCTAATCTTCGTCTTAAACAGTAACAAAACTAAACTGATTGTCATTAAATCACCCTATATTAAATCAGTATCCCATTCTAGTTGTTTAGTGACCCACAATCACCAATGCTTACATGCTTCTGTTACCAATATTTGTAGTTGCCCTTGTGTTAATGTTATTGATTCGCAAACGTACCTCGGTGTGCATATCGATAGCAAATTTAACTGGAGTATACATATAGAATCAGTGTGTAATAAGCTTAGACAGTTTCTAGCAAATATTATTAATCTCAAAAATCGAATCTATACTTATAATAAAACTGTAACAGGTCCAATTCTGTACATTGAAGATATTTTGAAAATTATATTTGGAGGGCATTCTATAACCGATACTGAGGCCGAAAATGTATTTTTTTTAATTTTTGTCTGTCTGTCTGTCTGTCTGTCTGTCTGTCTGTCTGTCTGTCTGTCTGTATCACGGCTGAGCATCACGCCGAAACTACTGAATGGATTCAAATGAAACTTGGCATGATTTGAGATCTTACTACGAGGTAGGACATAGGATACTTTTTATCCCGTAATCTAGCACGGTTCTTTTAGGAGAGGGGATTAAAGTCAAAACGGGTACTTGGTTATACGCTTGGTCCGATTTTATCAATTTTTCTTTATAATATAATAAATATTAGTAAGGGAACACTCATAGATAGTTGTTATCAAGGTTTTGTAATCGATCTGGTTAAGCAACGTTAGGTAAGGTCATTAAATAGATGGGTGACCGCTTAACGCCATTTGAACTAAACGGGTCCGTGCTTCGGAGAGCAAGTAAAAAGTGGGTCCCAGTTTTTAACCGACTATAAAAAAGGAGGTTTTGTATTCTATGCGAATGTATATTATTGAAAGTTTAGTTAACATAAACACAGCGCGGGCGGAGCTGCGTGGGTCAGCTAGTACCTTATAAAGTTAAGCTAATGTTATATAATTCACTAACAGGATCATATATACAATATGGACTTTGTTGTTACGGGCGTACTTTAAAACATATCTTAATCAAATTTACAATCTACAAATAAGAATTCTAAAAAACATTCTTTCTAATAATGTCCGACAGCAATTCTATAATGACCGAAATGGACTATTTAAGCATTGTGGCATCTTACCGATTCATCCTCATGTAAAGTACGAATTGCTCAAAAAATATTTTTTTAATACAGATCTCAGGAAACAAATCAAACATCATGTATATACGCGGGCTGTAGCTCAGGGCCAACTATGCACGACGCGCGTTAACAATATGTACGGCGAGCGGTCCGCTGCCTACCTTGTTCCGCGGCTTATTAACCAACTACCCTCCGATCTTCGCGATCGCATAAATCCTAAGAATATTAAAGATAAACTTAAAGTTTACTATCTAAGTAATTTAAACAATAATTGATATTGAGTTCACAAATGCATTTACCCTTCAATCCTTTAACCTTAAGTACAACTTTATTTATTTTTGTAACCTGTTAATTAACCTAGAATAATACCTACTTACATTAACTAATAAATGTTGATTACGTCTCCATGTAAGCCGTTATAGCATAGCTTGTATAAACCTCCGTGGTTTTTAATGCTATATTAAGCTAACTGCATATTATATGTATTCTTCAAATGATAAATAAATAAAAAATAAAAATTACTGCGTTTTTTTGGTAATTTTAAATTTAGAACTTTGTTTCAGCCAGGATGGTTCTAAGTTTATGATGTAAATTTCAGCTGAAAGAGTTAGTTTCCATGTGTAGTGTGTTCTTTCTTATTTATATTTGTACCATCTTCTCAACCAACTCCATCTAAGTTTATCTAATTTATTTCCTTACTATATATACACAATAAACTGTCCTATATATCCCAATGTCTCAGGTGTTTCTTCCTACTTTACGACTGATATAAAAAAGACCTACTAACTCGTATATCGTAAAAGTTTATTGTCCACTGACAATGTTCCCGATGTAAGATAATACGTCAATAATGTATGTTGGCGTTTGCTATTTATGGTATACGTACGTTGGAGTTCATTACTTTTTATCTTTGTCACATAAAATGTCTAAAATTTAAGACTACCGGATCATCTATAGCTGGTGAAATTAAAGAGCTTTAGAGACTTAAGCTCTCAACCGCCGGTGATTCCGATCTGCACCATGTTTAACACGCGAACCGCACGAACGCTTATGCGTGCTCATGCGTCAACCGCCGACGGGTTAAAAACTAGTGAAGTGCCAGATTTTTGAAAATACGTATAGCCACGAATACGGATCTTAACAATCGCTGTCAGTGCGTGTGACCTTGAAAGGATAGTTAACCGCCGCGTTAGTGATATGGTACGCCGCTTGACGCTGTTTGCAATATAAATATAAAGTTGTCAATAATAGTTTCACCTTTTATGGATCTTTCCAGACCACGCGCTCACATAGCCAGTTGATACCACTGTTCAGTAAACGATCAGTTGGGTAAGCAACGTCAGGCAAGGTCAGTCCTTAGAGGGGGACCGTTTAGTGATATTTGAACTGAGCGTTTCCTTGCTTCTGAGGGCGTAATGCGTGACGTAATAAAAAAAATAAAAACCGACTTCAAAGTAAATTATCTAAAAAGCATAAAATAACGAAAATATATTGAAGTCGGTGCTAGCACATCATGTTAACTAACACTAGCACCAGCTGACACCGACTTCAATATATTTTGGTTATTTTATGCTTTTTAGATAATTTACTTTGAAGTCGGTTTTTTTTTTTTTAAATAGTTTATTTAACACTTTTTAGTGACTTATTTTACCAAAATAGCTATCAGCACTATCACGCAACTCGAACGTCTACGTTACAGTAACTTACTGAAAACATAAAAAGTGTATATCTCTTAAACTACTGGACCGATTTTGATGAAACTTGTACTCTACCCTAAGTTGAAAAATATTCTAACTGTTGCAAAAAGAATTTTCAAAATCGGACTTGTAGTTTCTGAGAAATCCGTGGACAAACCTACATACATACATACATACATACCTACATACATACATACATACATACATACACTCATAAAATTTGGTAAATTTGTTTAGAAGCCCACATAGACTAACATATATTAATATTACGCATTTTTATCAATATTACATACATACGCGTCGAATAGAGAACCTTCTTTTTGAAGCCGGTTAAAAAGTCACTCCCGGTTGTTGTCATCTAGAGACTAGCTAGACGTTAAGCTAAGGCAGAGGCCTAAGGGCAGCTCTGAGAAAAACTCTGACACCAGCCTGGCCACTAACTATACGACAAAAAAAATGGATGTTTAACCTTATTATTTTCAAGATATATATGAAATTCTATATGCAGGTGAATGTAGAATTTCACCTATGTCTTGAAAATAATGAGGTAAAAGATCCGCCAAAAAGTAACGCATACGGATACGATCTTCTCCCTCGGATATCCGCGGACTACGGATATCCGTCACATCATTAGTAATAACCAGTGTCGCTTCCAGTTTAACTTTCTCTATTACGAGAACTTTCTCTATTACTCTTGTCTCTATTACGAGAAGAATCTTATTGGTATTTAAAATAAGGATTAGTAATTAAACTATCTTTACCTTTGGTCCACGATTGTCCTTCAGAAATTGAACATAAATTCTACTTCTCGTATGCACACTAGCATTAACGGAGGATTAGTAGTACGGCTTGATGAGTAGGTTGTTTCTTCATTTGTAGTTTAATTATTGTTCAACCTGATGCCATCTAGACAGCAATCGATAAGCAAAGTCAGAGGTCTAAACAGACGGCCTAAACGAAGACCAGTCAGAGGACAACACCCAAAACCTACTTATTACGTGGCCTCCAAAGTACGGAGATTTGTTGATTTGTGCAAATGTCACGGACGCCCATCTATGGACTGACCTTTTTTTTTTTTTTGTTTTTTTTTGACGCGGGGGAAATGTTCTAAAGATCCCCGGGAGCTGTGGGGCTCGACCGGGGTATGTGGGATTCTTACCCACTAAAACCCCCGCGGCTGTCGAATCGGCACATGAGAGGGGGGACCCCAGGGCTCTCCGGTGGGATCTGCACCAGGGGCCCCTCAGTGCCTTGCCTTTGAGCCCGCCGCCGGGGGGCGCATTGTAGCCCCCCCGGGAACTTGTCACGGTGCTCACGGGGACGGGGGTCGCAACCCCGCCGCCGTCCTCCTCGGAGTCGCCGCCGTACTCAATGGACGCTCAAAGGGCCCACACCCCGAACGTCCAGTGACTCCGAAGGATCTATGGACTGACCTTGGACCAACTGTCTATGGGAGACGAGTAAGAATATGACGATAAGTGAAAAAATTAAACAAATTGCTAATCATAAAACTTGTAGCAACGTCGTCATATTTTATAGGGTTATGATCGTGAAAGCAACGATACATCGTAAATATGTATGTCACGGGTTTAGTTTTATGTTTATTGAATGAGGGAATTCAACATCCCGGCTGTAAAACTTAGGATGGCTTTGGTTTATGATAACGCGTGGTTAGGATACGTAATTTTTGTATTTACGGAATAGGTTCTAAGAGAAGTAAGGCTGAAACAAACCTGCTGGAAACATACTTCCATCTTAAAAAGAGAATAACTGAATAATGTATCCTTCGATTAGCGTTGTGTTCTTAGGGAGGTAGGGTTGTCTTCCCGCACAGTAATACCCTTGGCACAGGGTCATTTACCTTCCTTCGGAGTCACTGGACGTTTGGGGTGTGGGCCCTGGACTTCCATTGAGTACGGCGTACGACTCTGAGGAGGACGGCGGTGGGTTTGCGATCCCCGTCCCCTTGAGCACAGTGTCTGGTTCCTGATGGGCTACAATGCGGCCCCCGTCGGCGGTCTCAATGCCAAGGCATTGACGGGTTCCTGGTACAGATTCCACCGGAGGGCCCAGTTCCCTCCTCTCATGCGCCAATGCGACAACCGTGGGGGATTTTGTGGGTAAAAATTCCACATAAACTGTTTGACCCCCCACAGGTCCTGGGGGCCTTTTTGAAGGTATTACCTTAAATAGTTAGTTAACGTGGAGCACTTCCACACAGCTACGTCACCACTTAGGCAAATACTTTAAATAGTTTTAATGCCTATTGGAGATTTCTAGAATAATGGCGCAACCAGTTTACAGATTTTTTAAATTAACAATAATACTTTGAACTTTGGACGAGCAGTTTTGCAGTTACTGTCAGCGCTTACTATCAGACGAACGTCTTGTTTGTCTCGTCATTAACTTGATCAAACACCTTTGCTCAAAACCGAAATACATCAAAAATATTGTATAACAAAGCAACAACTAATATAGCTTCAGCAGTAGTATTTTATAGACTAAACATAAACGCCTTAAATTTCAATTACGGCTGAGCCTTCATATTTGCATTGCAAATTCCCTAATTTTAAACGTAAGCACTCTTGACCTTTAGATTTCTTTAAATATCCGAGACGCAAAGCGTCTTAAATACTTCAAACATTAAATCTTATTTAAATTACGACATGAGTCCTCACTGTAAAATGATCCTTTTCAATGGGTCGATACTGAACCCAGAGCCAGTCGTTTACATAATAATATATATCAAGCTCTTCAGGGCTACTACCACCTTTAATGGTAGTTTTATTATAATGTTACTTTACACGAGATAGAGATGAAGATATACGTAGTTATTATAATTTTTTTATACTACCAAGGTGGCAAGCAAGCATGCGCCCGGTAAGCTTGCTAGCAACACCAGAAGAATCACTAGCGCGTTGCCGACCCATACGACATTAGATATTAAGTCTTTTGTGTCCGGTAATTTCACCAGCTACAGTGCCCTTCACACCGAAACACAGCAATGTTTACACACTGCCGATTGGCGGCAGAATATCTGACACTGCGGTGGTATCAACGGGAGGAGATGGGAGGGTGCTATTCTTTATCCGACACATCACGGGTTGAATATGACTAAAAAAGTTACCGATACAAATACTTTTTTTATTCTTCAGGAAGCAGTGGCAGAAAATTATATAATAGGAATCCTCCAGAGCTTTGAAATTAATATAACTGAACAGACTTTAAAAACCCTCTAGGCATTCTAGTTATTACATTTTCTTTTCTGAAAAAGGCACGCAGTATAATAAAGAGAAAGAAAAAGAAAATACTTGCCCAAACAAAATATAATCTGAGTGTTACCAGAAAACTTTCATTTACATTTTTCTCTACGCAGTTTGGGATGTTGCCAGTGGTATAAGGTCTGTAAGAATAATACAGCTGGCCGCATGCTAAGGAATTTAGATCTCAGTTTAATTAAAGTATGTTTGTTTACATTGTGAAATGAAATTACTTCCTGTCTTTCTTGATTGTAAAATAAATGTCATTTTAAGTAAAAATAGTCATAGGGTCATTGGTAACAAAAAACGTAAAAAATTAACACTGTTTTAAACTTTCATGGCGATTGACAGTTGCTTGCAACAGCGGCGAAATATAGGAAAGAAATAATTTATCATCCTGGCAGTAAACCCGTGAGTCAAAACATGATCGTAAAAAAAAACTTTAAATTATATTTTTTGAAATATCAAGCACTGCTGTATTATATGCCCCGTGGGATGCCGGGTTAGAATTGCAACCACTACAACACCCCCCCCCCCCTCCCCCGTTGGGTGTCCGTAAGAGGCGACTAAGGGAAAACAAGAAGACGGGCAGCAGCGTCTTTCTAAAGGATTCCTATCATCTAGCTATACTGCGACCCCTAAGCCGCCTGGTAAGCGTAGGGATTATGGCAACCCCTCCTTTTTAAGGGGGAGGCCTTTTGTTCAGTCGTGGCCATGTTTCGGCTGCTGATGATTACTATAATAACGGGTGTAAGGGACATTGTACCGAAAACCGATACCAGCGGGCCTAAAAAGGCCACTTTGAGCAATTCGCCTAAATGATGTCATATTCCATATTGACAGCAGATGCTTAGCAATGCCTCTAAATTTTCGTAAAATGGTCACATTATTTAGGTGAATCATACTCAAATATTTTCATATCAGACTCCAAAGAGTCACTCATATTTGGGGTTAATGCTGCCATACGAAAAAAAATAAACCGATTAAAATTTTAACTTACCGGTTTTATTTTATCTTCGTTTTTTATTATTTTATGAAGGTTATCGGCATAAATTTGTGCCCTATAAACTTGTTCATAGTTATTTAAACTTGACACTATTCAATTTATTGTGATTAGTGATGAAAAAGTAAACAATGATTTTTGTTATTTTTAGCTGGCAACAAGTAAGTAATCATGTTTTTTAGGTGACGGGGAATTGTCTTGTCATAATATTCTGTATTGGTAAAAAATTATAATATTTTTTTAGGAATGGAAAGGCAAGCAGTGCCGAAGCTCAGTGAAACATATAGCTTAAGTTCTTTGAGCGCAGCTTGGAGTTTAAATAACAATACTATTGCTGTATTACTGCTTGGTGAAGGGCTGTGTTTACGCTTCTGTAGGAGATACTTTGTGTAGATGTCTGACTCGCTCAATGTTGAGGGGTATGGCACAACATAAACACCAAAGGATTGATCCATTGTAAGTACATTATTTTATATCAGTCACATTTGTACTAGGTATGATAGATATAATTTTATCGATATTTACATTTTGTTTCCAGTGTGTCAGCAAATAGGTACAAAAGCTAGCTTATTAAATTGATTTTAAATAATCATTAATAATATATTCCGTAAAAGTAATTATATTTCAATACATGATTATTCCTATTTCCTTGCCAGCTGCTTACTGCTGAATTAAAATTCCTTAAGTGTTAGGTGTATCTCTGCTGTATTACCTGAAATAAGGATTTACATGTCAGTAAATTAAACTTGAAATAAGGCAGATGAATTAAATTGCTTTTTTCTTATTATACAGCCTCCATTATAATAATTAAAATCACAACTTATAATTACTATTCCTGACTTTTCCTTATTTTGGTTATTGACGAGAAGCAAGACCTTTGCATGATGGCGCGGGACTGCCACTCGTCAGCTGAGACATTAGCTATTAAGTCTCTTGAGCCTGGTGATTTCACTAACTACACTGCCCTTCACTGGAACACAGCAATGTTTATATAAAAATGAGCATTGCTGATATTTGACACTAATGTGTTACCTACCTGAAGAGTCTGATGTACATCTTGTACATCTTGTACTTTTACTAGATAGTCTCTTGACTATCTAGTATAAGTAATAGGGGTCTTGTTTGGATAAATACACATCCATACTAACCTAAAAACCTTCTTAATTTTCAGAATAGTGGAGTAAGGAGTTTTTCCAGGACTTCAATGGATGATGGCTCCACAATAAATAAATGAATCATGCTTTGGCCCACCATGGCTTGCATCAGCTAAAAATATTAGTCCGAGCTACATTCCTGAAAAGTTTAAATCTTTATCTTAATAAAAAAATATATAATAGGTGTTTTGTGTTTTATTATTATAGTTACATCTCCAGTATTCCTGTAAGGTTGATTGTGTCCACTTTACAAAATATTTTAGTAAGGAAACATCTTGAGGAAACTTGTCTGTCCTCTATTAGGTATTTGTTGTTTTGAGATGTTTGCTTGGTGCATCGCAGCGTGTACTCCTATTTGATACATAGTGCAGACCGAAAATGAAAATGAAAGATGACCTAACTTTAGTATGGTAGGTATGTATTTCGAAGTGCGTAGGTTTGGTGGTAAAGTGTTATTACACAAAACAATGAATATTCACTTACCTTAGACACTGTATTTATTCCAACTTGGTGAGATGGTAGATAAGGCTTCAGCTCCTGAAGCGTCATACACATCCTTATTCACTCAGAACAATTAATTAAAAACTCAGGTTCCAACACTGTAACGTTTCTTAAAAACTACGTCTATTTTCGAAGAGTTTCTACTTTGCTAACGATGTAAAATGCTCTCCATAACACAAGCATACATTAAAAAGTTTTTCTAGAGGTCTAAACATGCCAATACTCCTTATTTTTGAAGAAAAACTACGTTACGAACTCTTAGGTGTTCGATATGAATTGTAAGAAGTTAGTTTATAGTAACTTCTAATCATTCGGCTATTTGACGTAAAAGCAATTCGTATTTAGTGGACCATTTTACGAATATCCATAGAAAATTGTCAAATAAGTGTCAAATAGATGAACTTTCTAATTTGAGTCATACGCAGATGAGGATTTGTATGTGACCATTTTACGCTTTGACATCTAAATCATACTAGGCACATATTATGATTCGCCGAAAGTGGCCTTTTTAGCCCCCCAGAGCCCCGGATAGCTATTGATGGTCCTTCGCGAGAACAAAACGAGCTCTACTTCTCAGTATAATATTATGTTTTTAAAATCCAATTTTAAGTGGATACCTATACTTTTTTACCCGACTACGGACCGGAGGGAGGTTTATGATTTTAACAAGAATGTATGTATGTATATTCGGGAACATCGACATCCCGAATATCGACATGCGACTACGGCTACAATCTATAGTAATTATACTTATAATACGTTAGATTGAAATATACAAATTATCTACTTACTAGACGATAATTAATTGCGTAGGGCGTTGGTAGATAAGTAAGTATATCTGACAAGAAATATTTTCTTGTTTTCTACTTTTTAGACTGCGATTTCATCCGTAGCCGGGTTTTAGTTTTTAAAACTTTTTATTTTATTCTATCTTAAAACCTAAAAGTAAAATTATTGTCAGCATCGATCAAAATTCTTTTCATTACAAACAAATTCAAATCCGAAAAATGTTGATTAAAATCTAATTAACCAATCAACAGAATACTAGAATACTAAAACTTACTGTAGACCAATACACTAATTAATAAATAGGAGCACAAATTTCAATAACGTAGCGTACTAAACAAATATGGCTGGCGTCATTATTAATTTGTCTATACAAAGTACGGGTTAATTAACAAAACTTCAACCTCCAACCGATATTGATTTACTTTCATTTGAAATTTCGGTAAACAAGCATTATCAAGTAGAAGTTCAGCAATATCAACCACGTATAAATTATTCCAACGATTGGTATAATTTATAAGTGGTTGATAATACCAGATAAATACGTCGAGACAATAGACCATTGGCTTGATTAGTAGTTGTAAATTCTAGTTTAATAGCATAGCTGTCTCCAATACTGAATTCTAATCAGGCATCCAATCTATCCCCAGTCTGGAAGAAGATTCTATGTTTTACTAATAATTATAAATTAAAACAATAATAAAATCATATTCTTCAAGCCGAATCAGGGGCTGTACCATCACCTGTAATTAGCAAATTATTTTCACTTTACTTTCTCGATAGAAAGTGCACAGACAGAGCTATAATCTACGTATATTGACGTCTCTATCTCGTGTCAAGTAAGATGATAATAATACTGCTAATGTAGGTGGTGGTGGGCCCCTTTTTTAACACGATTAGCCAACTATGCACGACATATTACAGTACTTGTGCAGGCACTGGTACACTTTATCTTCCTATACTCTCACAATCCGATGGGACGGAAGACCGACACGACCGGGGAGAAGTCAAGCGTAGGACTGACTTTTTACATGCCCGTCCTACGCATGGATCATATTACTTTTCAGATAATCAGGTGATAGGCCTGTATTGTCCTAGCCAGTAAGTAACATATTACATAAAGTTATAGCTACCAACCTTCGATGTGCAAAGCGCGCGGTTGCCCGCTGCGCCACGGAGGCTACATTAAAAAAATATTCGGACAAAAGCAGACACATTAGATTTTTAACTCTCTGACTCCTTTGGCTGTACTACCAGTAGTTTAACACTAATCTTACTCTTACGTGGGAAAGATATGTAGTTTGTAGCACCGTTTGTTCCTCTTGTGAAAATAATAATAATACTGGTCGAATAGATGGTGGTAGAGACCCAGGGCTGCATCATGTTTGTCGGCTTAGATCGTTTGCACGTTTTTATTGCCAGGTAACCAGTTTTCTAATGAAAAATTTGGAATTCTAGAACGTTATTTCCTTAGCCCAGTGCTGTGCCTGTGACATTTTTTTTTACTCCCTATAAGCCAGTGCTTGACTGCAGTCCCACCTGATGAAAAGCGGCGACGCAATCTAGGATGGTAAAGCACACTGGCTTATTAAAAGCCTATTCACTCTAGCTTTGAAGACACCCAGATTATAATCGGGCGGAAAAACTGACGCAGGCAAACTGTTCCAGTCCTTAGCTGTCCTTATTATGACTGACGATGCAAATCGCTTAGTTCGGACTGAATGCACGTTTACCACATAAGGGTGTGTGCGCACCGTGCGTCTCGTTGTCCGATGATGGAAGGGTATGGTGGAATCAAGCTTGATAAGCTTATATTAGTACTTCGGAAATGTTCAGTGATCGGAAGTAAATGAAAGGAGTACTAAACAAGTAAACACACTCGCCCTCTCTCACGCACTGGTTCAAGTCAACTTGACTACTGTAAACGTACCATATTTTTCTGAATAGAATTGTTTACGACAAGATCTAACGCCTATAGAACATGGTGTAGCTGTATTGTTTCTCGACAGCCTCTGCGTCCCACTTCGGAAATACGAGTGTAACCCAATTACGGCTCGTCTTTTGAATTTCTTTAGAACTGTCTTATTGTCCGTTGTTGCTGTTTCTGAATAATTTGTCACCGAATTTCGAGTTGATATTTAGACTTCGCCGTAAACAAAATATTTTTACTTTTTATTTTCTTTATTGGCTTCTTTTGTACTTTTTTCCCATCGTCCGTGATCAAATGAAAAATGTAAGACTAATTGCCATATTACACTAGCATGCTTCAAACTGGAAGATTGCTCAAGCTGCACATTAACTGATGTGATCTTATAGTAGCTACTCTCATGTTTTTTAACTCAACCTACAGTACCCTTTACACTTGAATACAGCAATGTTTACACACTACTGCTTGGCGGCAGAATATTTGACCCTCCGCTAGTTAAGTTTTCTTTACGCACAAGTAGTTGGATAACAGTCTACCAGACATTCGCTAAAAGTCTCAGCCAACATTTCAGTTTTGAAATAATTATTTCATCCAAGATAGCAAAACATGATAAGAGTTTTTACAGACTTTATAGCAAGTAAATTAGGTTTTCTTTTTTAGAATTTACAATTTTTTTAAGCATTCGTTCTCAGAAGCGGTGTTTGACGCCGTTGTCTGTGTATTCCCTATGGTATTTTAATTTTTATTCTGACATTCACGGTAAAATCACTATCATAAGATCTTGCAGCGTTATGTTTAGCTTTGGATTCAATTTTACTGAAATAATAATACTGAACAAAAAAATGTTGTCCTAGCCATTTTGTTTCTTGAAATCACATTTGTTATGGCAATAGATTAAGAAATCATCATTTCCCTTATAGATCTCCCACATATATCATCACCACCGGGAGACGCCCACTGCTGAACATAGGCCTCCCTCTTAGAGCGCCACAATAAACGACAATTGGCTATTTGCATCCACCAGTTGCCTGCGACGCGCACAATGTCGTCTATCCACCTAGTGGGAGGCCTACCTACGCTGCATCTTCTGGTTCGTGGTCGCCACTCGAGAACCTTTCTTCCTCAACGGTTATCGGTTCTTCGAGCGATGTGGCCTGACAATTGCCAAATCAACTTGCAGATTCTGAGAGCTATGTCGGGGACTTAGGTTCTTCAGTGAACCCTTCATTCCGGTTTTTATCGCAGTAAGTAATTTCAAGCATAGCTCGCTTCATAGCTTGTAGTGTCACATGATGATCTTTTCTATGTACTATATTTACGAGTAAGGCCACTGATGAGACAAATACGCTTTGCATTTCACATTACAATCATAAACACGTCAAATTCATGGAATTAATTATAACAATTTACATCCTAATGGTAGCATTAATACTGGGCCGAATGTTAAGCGTTCAGGAACTAACCCGCAAACACGGAACGACCGTAATTTGCATTCTGCTCGAAGCCTATTCAATCAATTTTAGTATTTACGCCAATATTCATGGCATCATTATTTCGACTGGACTATATCTTGCAGATATTCGATATATGATAGTAATAAAAGCACCCTTTCTAGCATCTGCTCCGCTTGATAGCTGATATTGATTTCACATAATCTTCTTTCTATGCTATTTTCCAAGCATTGAAATTCGTTGATTTTTTAAGACCCAATGGAGAGAAGACAGGTGCTAAAAGTTTGACACCTATATTAGCCCATGCGGTATCTGTTACTTATAACATCATTGATGTCTGGGTAAGAAGAACACCCACCATCTCCTCCTGTAGGGTTTTTTAAGAGACAACTAAGGAAAACAAGACGCCAGTCTTGTAGCAGCGTCTTTCGTACCATATAAACTGCGATCACTGCGATTTTGTTTTCTCTCCATAGAGAAGACAGGGGCTAAAAGTTTGACACCTATATTAGCCCATGGGGTGTCTGTTACTTATGATACTATTTTTAATAATAATAAAAGCAGTAACCCTTTCAAGCATCTTTTCCGCTTGATAGCTGATATTGATTTCACAAAATTTTCTTTGTATGCTATTATCCAAGCATTTTAATTGGTTGAATTTTTAAGACCCAATGGAGAGAAGACAGGTGCTAAAAGTTTGACACCTATATTAGCCCATGGGGTATCTGTTACTTATAACATCATTGGTGTCTGGGTAAGAAGAACACCCACCATCTCCTCCTGTAGGGTTTTTTAAGAGGCGACTAAGGAAAACAAGACTGGCAGCAGCGTCTTTCGTACCATATAAACTGCGATCACCAAGAAGCCTGTCTAACGTGGGCTTTATGGAAACCCCTCCCTTCTAAGGGAAAGGCCTTTGTTCAGCGACGTCTTTCAGCGGCTGTCAGTGATGCTTATATCTGTCTATGTATCTGTAATCTGTTGCTCTCTAGTTCATAGACTGACTGATTTACTGATTTTATATGAAGAAAGTGTATCAAATAATAAATCAAATACTGGGGCGAGTGACATTGTCCATCGATGAAGTGGTAATTAGAGCATTTGACGGACAGGGGTTGACTAATAAAGATATTGTCGAGAATTTTGCTACTAGATTTGACATGGCTGTTAAAGATATTATCGTACCTAATTGTAACACATAACTGCTTGACCCAAATACGTACTTTCAACCAGTTGATTCCAGTATATACTTCCAGAGAGCTACAGGTGATAAAATTCATAAAATTATAAAGAATCTCAAAACAAAGAAAGCACTAGGGGTCGATGATATAAGAGTATCTGATATAAAATCAGTTAGTATAGATATATCTGAATCCATTGATAATCTTATCAATGCCAGCGTCCGAACTGGAATATACCCGGATGAATTAAAGTTAGGCTGTGTTAGACCGATACATAAAAGGGGTAGGCGAGACGATTACCTTAATTATCGTCCTATAATACTACTTTCAACAATTAATAAAATTTTTGAGAAATATTTCAGTGAACAGATACATAAATTCTATAAAAAACATGAGGTTATTTATCGAAATCAAATTGGCTTTCAGTTTTGTAAAGGCACTACGGATCTGTTATTAAAATTTACTAATACAGTCAATGAGGATTTAAACAATAAAAAGCATGTGCTAGCCTTATTCATTAACTTCTCACGGGCGTTTGATACTCTGCAACATAAACAACTCATTACAAAGCTAGACAATTGTGGCATCCGAGGATCTATAATAGAATGGTGCAAAAATTATCTTCAGAATCGAAAATTCTCTGTAAAGGTTAATAATACATATAGTGACCCAATAACTTCAACTGAGGGTACGGCGCAAGGATCCGTAATGGGCCCACTCCATTTCTTGTCTTATGTAAGTGACATGAGTAAGATTATTGTTCACAGTACAATCTACCAGTTTGCAGATGATACTTGTTTGGTTGTTGCCGATAAAGACCTACAAAAAGCTTATGACCTTTTACAATCCGATTTTAATTCGCTTCTCAAATGGTGCCATGACGCTAATCTTGTCTTAAACAGTAACAAAACTAAACTGATTGTCATTAAATCACCCTATATTAAATCAGTATCCCATTCTAGTTGTTTAGTGACCCACAATCACCAATGCTTACATGCTTCTATTACCAATATTTGTAGTTGCCCTTGTGTTGATGTTGTTGATTCGCAAACGTACCTCGGTGTGCATATCGATAACAAATTTAACTGGAGTATACATATAGAATCAGTGTGTAATAAGCTTAGACAGTTTCTAGCAAATATTATTAATCTCAAAAATCTAATACCTTATAAAGTTAAGCTAATGTTATATAATTCACTAGCAGGATCATATATACAATACGGACTTTGTTGTTACGGGCGTACTTTTAAAACATATCTTAATCAAATTTACAATCTACAAATAAGAATTCTAAAAAACATTGTTTCTAATAATGTCCGACAGCAATTCCATAATGACCGAAATGGACTATTTAAGCATTGTGGCATCTTACCGATTCATCCTCATGTAAAGTACGAATTGCTCAAAAAATATTTTTTTAATACAGATCTCAGGAAACAAATCAAACATCATGTATATACGCGGGCTGTAGCTCAGGGCCCCAACTGTCACCTTTAATGAAATAACATTAATTCAATTGAGTTTTGTTTTGAGCTTATATTCACTATACTCTTAAAAATACTGTGACCTACGCTGAACATGGTTAATACAAAACCAAATAGTGCGGAAAATAATAAAGGATATAATACAAATTGTCTATGGCCTGCTGAGGTCAGAAAGAAATGACGCTATACGCGAGCACGTAGCGCTTTCTCTTTCATATGACGTTCCAAATTACGATTTTGGGGAGAAACATTAATAAATTATGTGTAAGAATATTTGCTTTAATAAAATATTTAAAAGTTGTTTTAGTTTAATAATTATTCATATATTTATTATGTACAATTGTATAACTTCATAATGTAAAAATAAAAAGAAAATTACATAATATTTATGCCGATATTTAGATAAGTAAATTTAAAGTGAATTGGAACGGAACTCTAAAACAAAAAAGTGGGCACACCAATGTTGCCAGATTGGCCCTTAGGCGAACAATTTTCGGCCTTTCGGAATGTACGTTGGCAGCCATCGGCTTTGAGCAAATCCATCCAAAACATTGGTTTGATTGTCATATTTCTATTGGTTTAGTGTGGCACCCACAGAAATCTAAATAACATGGGCCACCATGTTATTTAGATTTCTGTGGGTGCTCAAAGTCATGCAACAACCTACGCTTGGAGTTTTTTGACGAGATTGAAGTGGCAATGGGCAGGCCACATTATTCGTAGAATGATGCACTGAGGACAATCTGGAAGGAAGTTTCTTAGGTCCAAGGTAACCAATCCGAGGCAGGCGACGTCGCGGTGTAGATCCTGCGTTGTCGCAAGTAACGCGACGGTGCAGGGGACGGGAGACCTTGTTTTCTCTGTTTCCCGGGAGGGACGGGTGCTCTAGCAAGCGTCCGGTGTTGGAGGGATTCTGGTGAGGTCCGATCGGTGTGCCCAAAGTTCTACAGCGTCGATGAAGGCCACCGGGAAAGTTTTAGTGGATAAAAATCCCACATCCCCGGCCTGCACCGTAAGGAAAACGTTTTGAAAGTTTCCTCCCAGACAACAAAAATAAGCAGGCCTACCACTAGAGTGACCGCTGACATTATACAAGTCGCAGGATGCAAATAGACAAGTGTCGTTCTTTGTGGTGTTCCGGGGGTTTGGCCTATTTCTAGAAATTTTCCGGCTGATTATGATGAAATAGGCATAAATTCCTAATATGAATTAATACGCACAACTAATGTGAATCTAATAATATGCAAGTTAGAAACCATTAAGATAAGCAATCGTGCCAAAGAAATAGTACATACATTGAATATAATGACAAAAGAAATAATTCTCCGTCCAAAGCATTTGGGCAATGATCTTTTATATTCGGCCTTTCCTACAAAAAATCGGCCCTTTCCCGTAAAGCTTTCGGCTTTCGGCCATTCGATTCATCTGCTGGCAACACAGACATTGGCACTGGGACGGAGACAATACATAGGTATTTAATATTTATTTATCTCAAGTTTTAATTTTCGGTGCCTAAACAAATGAGATAAAACAAATGGAATTAGTACCTAAGCGAAAAATTATGGCGGCATATATAAGCGGCAAACAAACTGTGTTCATAGAATTATAATTTTCGCTATGGAAACAAGGTAAGGATTAGTCATAGTTGAACATAATTAAAACAATGAATATGTATTTTCTATTAATGAAATGATTACGTGTAAGCTAAATCGTGTTTTATTATTCATCTTGCAGAAGTAAAGTTCATTACTATCATCATACGTGGCCGCCTCCGAAACGTGATGCTGAAAGAGTTCACAATGAATGCAATAACAGCTGCTGCTAGCTGTTTGAGCCACTGCAGCAGGGCTAGAACTTAAAATACTTAAATATCAACAAACTCAAGAGGATTTGTTAGATCCCAGTGCAGTGATCCCAGTAAACAAAAATTTCATCATAATTATTCTGAGTTCACATACAGTTCAAACGACGGAATAGTAATTTTAATTATAGCCTATAAATTCTGACAAATAGCAGATTAATTTACCCAAAGGCTAGCCGCACACTGTCAATATTCTACAACCCATCCGACTTAACTGTGCACCTCACTGGATTGCAAGTTCACACCACCAGGTGCACACTTAAATCATACGGGTTGTAGAATATTGACAATATTGTTGACAGTGTGCGGTCTACCAAAGGGGTAGATTGTGGTACCTTAGTCCATCCATCAATACTTTATTTCTAATCATAGTGTGCCGCAGATATAATAATTATTGTTGAATAGGATCCTATTCACTTAGCAACTCTGTACTAAGGAGTGACTAAGTACATACAACAGCATTAAACATTTGTGTGTGTAAGTAGGCCTCGACCATAATATAACATGAAGATTCTATAATAAAAGCAAACCAGCCTTGTTTGACTGCAACCCGGTTTCAAAAAATGTTAACTTATACTTACTTTGATTTTCTTGCTGTTTAGTATCTGAGTTTTGTTTATTTAAGCATACCTTTAGGTAATCTATCATTATTAAATGAGCTAAGTATATAAGTAAAGTACATGTTATTGGTAAAAACATGTAAGTAGTGCATAGTATTAATCTGTTATTGACAATTTGAAATAAAATAAAAATCTCTTAAAAAGCACATGTTTTATTGCATATTTACATCAATATTTATAAATTATCTTATGTATTAAAGTATGTACACTATGAGTTACTGACTACTAGATATTGGTCTAGTGGTAGGACACCCTGGCCCTTAGAGTAATAATGTTCTGTGCCCTGTCCGCTACCCAATAGGTTATGGGCACATTTCCCCTTATCTGGGTGTTGTTTATATCTATTAAAGGATGTATTTACAATAAAAAGTATGTAAGTATTTGTATCAGTTGTCTGCTTACCATAGTACAGGCTCTGCCTTCATTGGATGACTGTGTGTGGATTGTCCCAGTATTATTATATCATAACCTTAGACTTATAACTATTATAGTAGTTAGTTACTTACTTATGTATTAGATAAATAAATACCTAACCAAAATGAAAATAAAAGCGGTATATTAATATCAAACTACAACAGTCTCCGAACCAGGGGGAATCGCTAACCGATAAACCCTGCTGCAGAGCCATATAAATTTCTTTCTGACTATTCGCTGGTATTGTTGTTCACGAATCACAACTTTGTTGTTTCACAGTTATGTAAGCTGCACAAATTGTGTATTACACTATGCTTATAGCAAGCTTTGATACAATCGGATGTTGCATCCAATATTGGGAAGCAATATCTGGATGATTTATAGTCCACTGGTACACATACAAGTTTCATGAGATTCACAACTATAATATTATCTACACTTATTATTTGCACAAATCGTCAAGTCTATTGTTGTCGGCTTCTTCATCAGACGGAGATTTACGGCGTTAGCTTGGATTATGCGTTAGGTTCTTTAAGTCCGTGTTTTTTGGCTTCAACTTAAGTAAAGTGGTCACTCACGAAGCTGCATACGTCGCAGCTTTCGTTTATTATTAGTTTCAGCGTAAACAGCATCCAAAAACTGAAATAATTCGTTTGCTTGATCACCATCTGAAATCAAACTTACTTATTACACACACGTAGATACTAAAGTAATATTTATACAAATAAATAAGTTTCACTAACTTTAAATGTCCCCAAAACTATTTTTTGTAAGTAACTCAGCGTTTTTCATATAGAATTTTACAAAATAATGTTATTGCAGTCGCCTCCGAGCAACTTTTGTATGACGGCTAATTTTGACAAGAAAAACAATATTGTTAGCGTTGTTGGCTATCAAAAGCCACGTCACAGTAAGTTGTAATGCTTCTTGAGTAAAGAATTTAACGTTAATTTAACCAAAACTTCTTAGAAAACAATGTTATTTAAGCACCCAAATAAGATTAGTTTTTGGACGTACCAGTAGGAAAAGTCGATCTAATATTGTATTAGCGCTGCTAATAGAGGTGACAGTTGGGCCCCAGGGCCAACTATGCACGACGCGCGTTAACAATATGTACGGCGAGCGGTCCGCTGCCTACCTTGTTCCGCGGCTTATTAACCAACTACCCTCCGATCTTCGCGATCGCATAAATCCTAAGAATATTAAAGATAAACTTAAAGTTTACTATCTAAGTAATTTAAACAATAATTGATATTGAGTTCACAAATGCATTTACCCTTCAATCCTTTAACCTTAAGTACAACTTTATTTATTTTTGTAACCTGTTAATAGGCATGATGACTGTAACACAATACCAATAAATCTGTGGTTTTAAATATTAGAACAGATTGCACTGATTCCAAAAATGCATCTCATTTTCATAATAATAGAAAGATTTTCGTGATATTTAAGCAAATAAATTACTTAAATACAGCTAATCGCCATTTTGTAATAAACGCTGCTCAGGGTGAATGACGTCAATCCTGTGTAAATAAACAACTGTCAAACTGTCATCTCAACTTTTTCTTTCATACAATGATTCACTTTTAACTCTTAGGCCGCGCGCACTTTGGACACGAATTTGTATCGTACGTAAACGTATGATCGTGGTCGTACGAATTAGATGCGCACATTGAATACGTTTACGTACGTACGTACCACATTATTGAATTGAATTTTTTCCGGTTATATCGTACTCGTGAAGTCCTCTTTGGAGCGCCATGAATAACCTGTATCTGGTAATTCTCTTATAACTCGCAGAATGCGGCAGCGTCATCGCTGTCGTAGAAAAATATATCTATCGGTGCATGAAATATATTTAAAAAGACGTGAATTCAGTGAATACCATCATATTTTGAAAGATATATAATGACCACATACTGTTTCACGTTCGTAAACCAAGTTAATAATTTTTTCTCCATCCACTTTTAATTTTTAACGTACGAACGTGTTTGAAATCCCAACAAGTTCGGATTGTATTCGGACGTCTGAACTACACGTACGTATACGCACGATTAACTCACACCCAGTCTGCGCGCTCCCATAGTACTTGGAATGTCGGGATCGTTCGTACGTGTTCGTATGTGTCCGCACGAGTAAAATTCGTACGAAAACGTGTCCAAAGTGCGCGCGGCCTTATACTTAGACAGATGTTTATTTACACCGCCGTAGTGACGTCACAACATGGCGCCATGCACCGGCCATCGTTTTGGAATGAAATTCAAACAATATTTTAAAAATTGAAAATATTGCTATTAATTGTAATTTTAATACAAAAATATGATTATTTTCGGCAATAGTAGACCCGTAAGTACATTATAGAGTATTTTTTCAAAATTAGTCATCATGCCTATTAACCTAGAATAATACCTACTTACATTAACTAATAAATGTTGATTACGTCTCCATGTAAGCCGTTATAGCATAGCTTGTATAAACCTCCGTGGTTTTTAATGCTATATTAAGCTAACTGCATATTATATGTATTCTTCAAATGATAAATAAATAAAAAAAAAAATTACTGCGTTTTTTTGGTAATTTTAAATTTATAACCTAGTTTCAGCCAGGATGGTTCTAAGTTTATGATGTAAATTTCAGCTGAAAGAGTTAGTTTCCATGACTGTGTAGTGTGTTCTCTCTTATTTATATTTGTAGCATCTTCTCAACCAACTCCATCTACGTTTATCTAATTTATTTCCTTACTATATATACACAATAAACTGTCCTCTATATCCCAATGTCTCAGGTGTTTCTTCCTACTTTACGACTGATATAAAAAAGACCTACTAACTCGTATATCGTAAAAGTTTATTGTCCACTGACAATGTTCCCGATGTAAGATAATACGTCAATAATGTATGTTGGCGTTTGCTATTTATGGTATACGTACGTTGGAGTTCATTACTTTTTATCTTTGTCACATAAAATTTCTAAAATTTAAGACTACCGGATCATCTATAGCTGGTGAAATTAAAGAGCTTTAGAGACTTAAGCTCTCAACCGCCGGTGATTCCGATCTGCACCATGTTTATCACGCGAACCGCACGAGCACGCCTATGCGTGCTCATGCGTCGACCGCCGACAGATTAAAAACTAGTGAAGTGCCAGCCACGAATACGGATCTTAACAATCGCTGTCAGTGCGTGTGACCTTAAAAGGATAGTTAACCGCCGCGTTAGTGATATGGCTTGACGCTGTTTGCAATATAAATATAAAGTTGCCAATAATAGTTTCACCATTTATGGATCTTTCCAGACCACGCGCTCACATAGCCAGTTGATACCACTGTTCAGTAAACGATCAGTTCGGTAAGCAACGTCAGTCCTTAGAGGGGGACCGTTTAGTGATATTTGAACTGAGCGTTTCCTTGCTTCTGAGGGCGTAATGCGTGACGTAAAAAGTCACTCCCGGTTGTTGTCATCTAGACACTAGCTACACGTTAAGCTAAGGCAGAGGCCTAAGGGCAGCTCTGAGAAAAACTCTGACACCAGCCTGGCCACTAACTATAGGACAAAAAAAATTGATTTTTTACCTTATTATTTTCAAGATATATATGAAATTCTATATGCAGGTGAATGTAGAATTTCACCTATGTCTTGAAAATAATGAGGTAAAAGATCCGCCAAAAAGTAACGCATACGGATACGATCTTCTCCCCCGGATATCCGCGGACTACGGATATCCGTCACATCATTAGTAATAACCAGTGTCACTTCCAGTTTAACTTTCTCTATTACGAGAACTTTCTCTATTACTCTTGTCTCTATTACGAGAAGAATCTTATTGGTCTTTAAAATAACGATTAGTAATTAAATTATTTTTGCCTTTGGTCCACGATTTTCCTTCAGAAATTGAACATAAATTCTACTTCTCGTATACACACTAGCATTAACGGAGGATTAGTAGTACGGCTTGATGAGTAGGTTGTTTCTTCATTTGTAGTTTAATTATTGTTCAACCTGATGTCATCTAGACAGCAATCGATAAGCAAAGTCAGAGGTCTAAACAGACGGCCTAAACGAAGAACAGTCAGAGGACAACACCCAAAACCTACTTATTACGTGGCCTCCAAAGTACGGAGATTTGTTGATTTGTGCAAATGTCACGGACGCCCATTTTTTTTTTTTTTGTCGCGTGGGAAATCTTCGAAAGATCCCCGGGAGCTGTGGGGCTCGACCGGGGTATGTGGGATTCTTACCAACTAAAACCCCCGCGGCTGTCGCATCGGCACATGAGAGGGGGGACCCCAGGGCTCTCCGGTGGGATCTGCATCAGGGGCCCCTCAGTGCCTTGCCTTTGAGCCCGCCGCCGGGGGGCGCATTGTAGCCCCCCGAGAACCAGTCACGGTGCTCATGGGGACGGGGGTCGCAACCCCGCCGCCATCCTCCTCGGAGTCGCCGCCGTACTCAATGGACGCTCAAAGGGCCCACACCCCGAGCGTCCAGTGACTCCGAAGGATCTATGGACTGACCTTGGACCAACTGTCTATGGGAGACGAGTAAGAATATGACGATAAGTGAAAAAATTAAACAAATTGCTAATCATAAAACTTGTGTAGCAACGTCGTCATATTTTATAGGGTTATGATCGTGAAAGCAACGATACATCGTAAATATGTATGTCACGGGTTTAGTTTTATGTTTATTGAATGAGGGAATTCAACATCCCGGCTGTAAAACTTAGGATGGCTTTGGTTTATGATAACGCGTGGTTAGGATACGTAATTTTTGTATTTACGGAATAAGTTCTAAGAGAAGTAAGGCTGAAACAAACCTGCTGGAAACATACTTCCATCTTAAAAAGAGAATAACTGAATAATGTATCCTTCGATTAGCGTTGTGTTCTTAGGGAGGTAGGGTTGTCTTCCCGCACAGTAATACGCTTGGCACAGGGTCATTTACCTTCCTTCGGAGTTGCTGGACGTTCGGGGTGTGGGCTCAAGACTTCCATTGAGTACGGCGACGACTCCGAGGAGGACGGCGGTGGGGTTGCGATCCCCGTCCCCTTGGGCACAGTGTCTGGTTCCTGATGGGCTACAATGTGGCCCCCGGCGGCGGTTCAACGACAAGGCATTGAGGGGTTCCTGGTGCAGATTCCACCAGAGAGCCCAGTTCCCCCCTTTCATGTGCCGATGCGACATCGGGGTTTTAGTGGGTAAGAATTCCACATACGCCGGTTGACACCCACAGGTCTCGGGGACCTTATTGAAGGTTTTCTTGTTATCCCCGTGAAAACAGAAAATCGGTAATTTACCTTATATTGCTAATGAACCCCTTTGGAGTGTCCGGGTAAGAATAGCTCCCACCCATCTCCTCCCGTTGGGTGTCCGTAAAAGGCGACTAAGGGAAAACAAGAAGACGGGCAGCAGCGTCTTTTTATTGGATTACCTACCACCTATACTGCGATCCCCAAGCCGCCTGCCAAGCGTGGTGATTATGGCAACCCCTCTCTTCTAAGGGAGAGACCTTTGTTCAGCAGTGGAAGTATCGGCTGCTGATTATGTTAATGAACGTGGAGCACTTCCACACAGCTACGTCACCACTTAGAAGTAGGCAGATACTTTAAATCTTTTTTAATGCCTTTTTTAGATTTTGACAATAATGGCACTGACACAATTTTGAATTAACAATAACACTTTGAACTTTGGACGAGCAGTTTTGCAGTTACTGTCAGCGCCTACTATGAGACGAACGTCTTGTTTGTCTCGTCATTAACTTGATCAAACACCTTTGCTCAAAACCGAAACACATCAAAAATATTGTATAACAAAGCAACAACTAATATAGCTTTAGCAGTAGTATTTTATAGACTATATATAGAAACGCCTTAAATTTCAATTACGGCTGAGCCTTCATATTTGCATTGCAAATTCCCTAATTTTAAACGTAAGCACTCTTGACCTTTAGATTTCTTTAAATATCCGAGACGCAAAGCGTCTTAAATACTTCAAACATTAAATCTTATTTAAATTACGACATGAGTCCTCACTGTAAAATGATCCTTTTCAATGGGTCGATACTGAACCCACAGCCAGTCATTTACATAATAATATTTATCAAGCTCTTCAGGGCTACTACCACCTTTAATAGTAGTTTTATTATAATGTTACTTTACACGAGTTAGAGATGATGATATACGTAGTTATTATCATTTTTTTTATACTACCAAGGTGGCAAGCAAGCATGCGCCCGGTAAGCTTGCTAGCAACACCAGAAGAATCACTAGCGCGTTGCCGATCCGCGCGTTGCGCGTTAGATATTAAGGCTTTTGTGTCCGGTAATTTCACCAGCTACAGTGCCCTTCACACCGAAACACAGCAATGTTTACACACTGCTGCTTGGCGGCAGAATATCTGACACTGCGGTGGTATCAACGGGAGGAGATGGGAGGGTGCTATTCTTTATCCGACACACCACGGGTTGTATATGACTAAAAAAGTTACCGATACAAATACTTTTTTATTCTTCAGGAAGCAGTAGCAGAAAATTATATAATAGGAATCCTCCAGAGCTTTGAAATTAAAATAACTGAACAGACTTTAAAAACCCTCTAGGCATTCCAGTTATTACATTTTCTTTTCTGAAAAAGGCACGCAGTATAATAAAGAGAAAGAAAAAGAAAATACTTGCCCAAACAAAATATAATCTGAGTGTTACCAGAAAACTTTCATTTACATTTTTTTCCACGCAGTTTGGGATGTTGCCAGTGGTATAAGGTTTGTAAGAATAATACAGCTGGCCGCATGCTAAGGAATTTAGATCTCAGTTTAATTAAAGTATGTTTGTTTACATTGTGAAATGAAATTACTTCCTATGTCTTTCTTGATTGTAAAATAAATGTCATTTTAAGTAAAAATAGTCATAGGGTCATTGGTAACAAAAAACGTAAAAAATTAACACTGTTTTAAACTTTCATGGCGATTGACAGTTGCTTGCAACAGCGGCGAAATATAGGAAAGAAATAATTTATCATCCTGGCAGTAAACCCGTGAGTCAAAACATGATCGTAAAAAAAAACTTTAAATTATATTTTTTGAAATATCAAGCACTGCTGTATTATATGCCCCGTGGGATGCCGGGTTAGAATTGCAACCACTACAACACCCCCCCCCCCTCCCCCGTTGGGTGTCCGTAAGAGGCGACTAAGGGAAAACAAGAAGACGGGCAGCAGCGTCTTTCTAAAGGATTCCTATCATCTAGCTATACTGCGACCCCTAAGCCGCCTGGTAAGCGTAGGGATTATGGCAACCCCTCCTTTTTAAGGGGGAGGCCTTTTGTTCAGTCGTGGCCATGTTTCGGCTGCTGATGATTACTATAATAACGGGTGTAAGGGACATTGTACCGAAAACCGATACCAGCGGGCCTAAAAAGGCCACTTTGAGCAATTCGCCTAAATGATGTCATATTCCATATTGACAGCAGATGCTTAGCAATGCCTCTAAATTTTCGTAAAATGGTCACATTATTTAGGTGAATCATACTCAAATATTTTCATATCAGACTCCAAAGAGTCACTCATATTTGGGGTTAATGCTGCCATACGAAAAAAAATAAACCGATTAAAATTTTAACTTACCGGTTTTATTTTATCTTCGTTTTTTATTATTTTATGAAGGTTATCGGCATAAATTTGTGCCCTATAAACTTGTTCATAGTTATTTAAACTTGACACTATTCAATTTATTGTGATTAGTGATGAAAAAGTAATCAATGATTTTTGTTATTTTTAGCTGGCAACAAATAAGTAATCATGTTTTTTAGGTGACGGGTTTTTAGGTGACGGGGAATTATCTTGTCATAATATTCTGTCTACGGTATTATATTAGTAAAAAATTATAATATTTTTTTAGGAATGGAAAGGCAAGCAGTGCCTAAGCTCAGTGAAACATATAGCTTAAGTTCTTTGAGCGCAGCTTGGAGTTTAAATAACAATACTATTGCTGTATTACTGCTTGGTGAAGGGCTGTGTTTACGCTTCTGTAGGAGAAACTTTGTGTAGATGTCTGACTCGCTCAATGTTGAGGGGTATGGCACAACATAAACACCAAAGGATTGATCCATTGTAAGTACATTATTTTATATCAGTCACATTTGTACTAGGTATGATAGATATAATTTTATCGATATTTACATTTTGTTTCCAGTGTGTCAGCAAATAGGTACAAAAGCTAGTTAAAATAATTATTAAATTGATTTAAAATAATCATTAATAATATTATCCGTAAAAGTAATTATATTTCAATACATGATTATTCCTATTTCCTTGCCAGCTGCTTACTGCTGAATTAAAATTCCTTAAGTGTTAGGTGTATCTCTGCTGTATTACCTGAAATTAGGATTTACATGTTAGTACATTAAACTTGCTTTTTTCTTATTATACAGCCTCCATTATAATAATTAAAAGCACAACTTATAATTACTATTCCTGACTTTTCCTTATTTTGGTTATTGACGAGAAGCAAGACCTTTGCCTGATGGCGCGGGACTGCCACTCGTCAGCTGAGACATTAGCTATTAAGTCTCTTGAGCCTGGTGATTTCACTAACTACACTGCCCTTCACTGGAACACAGCAATGTTTATATAAAAATGAGCATTGCTGATATTTGACACTAATGTGTTACTAGTATCTACCTGAAGAGTCTGATGTACAAGAGACTATCTAGTACAAGTAATAGGGGTCTTGTTTGGATAAATACACATCCATACTAACCTAAAAACCTTCTTAATTTTCAGAATAGTGGAGTAAGGAGTTTTTCCAGGACTTCAATGGATGATGGCTCCACAGTAAATAAATGAATCATGCTTTGGCCCACCATGGCTGGCATCAGCTTAAAATATTAGTCCGAGCTACATTCCTGAAAAGTTTAAATCTTTATCTTAATAAAAAAATATATAATAGGTGTTTTGTGTTTTATTATTATAGTTACATCTCCAGTATTCCTGTAAGGTTGATTGTGTCCACTTTACAAAATATTTTAGTAAGGAAACATCTTGAGGAAACCTGTCTGTTACTTTAGTTGAATGGACGTCCTAGAGGATATTAATGACTCATAACGAGTTTGAGGAACTTAAATATAATATGACTTTCTAAATTGTTCATTATTTAAATAAGGCCCTGTCACGATACTCACGCAGGTATTTGTTCTTTTGAGATGTTTGCTTGGTGCATCGCAGCGTGTGCTCCTATTTGATACATAGTGCAGACCGAAAATGAAAATGAAAGATGACCTAACTTTAGTATGGTAGGTATGTATTTCGAAGTGCGTAGGTTTGGTGGTAAAGTGTTATTACACAAAACAATGAATATTCACTTACCTTAGACACTGTATTTATTCAAACTTGGTGAGATGGTAGATAAGGCTTCAGCTCCTGTAGCGTCATACACATCCTTATTCACTCAGAACAATTAATTAAAAACTCCCAACACTTGTAACGTTTCTTAAAAACTACGTCTATTTTCGAAGAGTTTCTACTTTGCTAACGATGTAAAATGCTCTCCATAACACAAGCATACATTAAAAAGTTTTCCTAGAGGTCTAAACATGCCAATACTCCTTATTTTTTGAGAAAAACTACGTTACGAACTCTTAGGTGTTCGATATGAACTGTAAGAAGTTAGTTTATAGTAACTTCTAATCATTCGGCTATTTGACGTAAAAGCAATTCGTATTTAGTGGACCATTTTACGAATATCCATAGAAAATTGTCAAATAAGTGTCAAATAGAGGAACTTTCTAATTTGAGTCATACGCAGATGAGGATTTGTATGTGACCATTTTACGCTTTGACATCTAAATCATCATCATCATCATCATCATCAGCCGGAAGACGTCCACTGCTGAACATAGGCCTCCCCCTTAGAACGCCACAATGAACGACAATTGGCTATTTGCATCCACCGGTTACCTGCGACGCGCACAATGTCGTCTGTCCACCTAGTGGGAGGCCTGCCAACGCTGCGTCTTCCGGTTCGTGGTCGCCACTCGAGAACCTTTCTTCCCCAACGGTTATCGGTTCTTCGAGCGATGTGGCCTGCCCATTGCCACTTCAACTTGCAGATTCTGAGAGCTATGTCGGTGACCTTAGTTCTTCGGCGAATCTCCACATTTCGGATTCTGTCGCGCAAAGAAACTCCGAGCATAGCTCTCTCCATGGCTCGTTGTGTGACTCTGAACTTTTCTAAAAGGCCAGCCGTTAGAGACCACGTCTCAGTACCATATGTCATCACTGGCAACACACACTGGTTAAAAACCTTCGTCTTCAGGCACTGCGGTATTTTGGACGAGAAGATATCGCGTAGTTTCCCGAACGCTGCCCATCCGAGTTGGATTCTTCGGGCGACCTCTTTGTCAAAGTTGGACCGACCTAACTGGACAGTTTGTCCTAGGTATACGTAGTGGTCAACAACTTCGAGTGTATCGTTCCCAACAACTACCGGTACGGGTGCAACATGGACATTAGACATGATCTTCGTCTTGTCCATGTTCATTTTAAGACCCACCTGTTGGGAAACGCTACTGAGGTCGCTGAGCATCGTATTGAGGTCCTCCAGCGACTCTGCCATAATAACTATATCGTCGGCAAAACGAAGGTGAGTGATGTATTCGCCATTGATGTGATTGCCATCTAAATCATACTAGGCACATATTATGATTCGCCGAAAGTGGCCTTTTTAGCCCCCCAGATCCAGTACATGATTCTGAACATTCTAGTGTTGAAATTTTTCATCGGATTTTTCATGAGTTTCCAAAATAAAAATGCCGCTTTTTAAAATATAATTAGGATAACATCATTATTTGTATTTTTGGCGACCTGCACCGTTAATGCACCTGCAAATATATAGTTGAATATTTTTATTCTCTCACTCAAAAATTAACAAGTTAGTCATTTGTCATATAAATGGTTACTGTAATGTTGTAACGGACAATATGAGAAAGCTTATAAAAAAGTTTTCGGTACGTGGTCCCTTACACCCTGTATATCTTTTTAACCGGCTTCAAAAAGAAGGTTCTCTATTCGACGCGATAATATTGATAAAAATGCGTAATATTAATATAAATGTTAGTCTATGTGGGCTTCTAAACAAATTTACCAAATTTTATGAATGTATGTATGTAGGTATGTATGATTTCTCAGAAACTACAAGTCCGATTTCGAAAATTCTTTTTTCAATAGTTATAGTATTTTTCAACTTAGGGTAGAGTACAAGTTTCATCAAAATCGGTCTAGTAGTTTAAGATATATAAAATTTTTATGTTTTCAGTATGTTACTGTAACGTAGACGTTCGAGTTGCGTGATAGTGCTGGTACCTATCATGGAAAATAAGTCACTAAAAAGTGTTAAATAAACTATTTAAAAAAAAACAAACCGACTTCAAAGTAAATTATCTAAAAAGCATACAATAACGAAAATATATTGAAGTCGGTGTCAGCTGGTGATAGTGTGGGTTAGTTAACATGATTAGCTAGCACCGACTTCAATATATTTTCGTTATTTTATGCTTTTTAGATAATTTACTTAGAAGCCGGTTTTTATTTTTTTTAAATAGTTTATGTTCATTATGATAATGTAGCATATTTGTATTTAACGCGAAGGCAGAACTTTAATATTTATTTATCACATTTTAATAATTTGTTTTTATGTAAATTGAGGGCTATACATATTTAAACTAATAACTTTATAGAATTTCCTTTGCTAAGCTGTTTTTGTTTACCGTTATTAATTTTAATTACTAATTATAATCGCACCGTTCATGTGCTTACATGAATCGTGTGATTTCAGTCTTCTACATATCACGTAATCAAAAACCATTCCACATCGCTAAGCAAGAACAAAATTGCGGGTTCGCATCAGCTATTATTTGCAGTTCGTGTAGGCTTAATCAACGGCCGCTCAGCTGATGTGCGAACGTTTCACATAGAGTGGCACTTTTCACTTAGGGGTTTAATGTTATCAAATTTCGAACAGAAATTGTTTTAGCAGCATATTAATATCAAATCTTATAGTATTTTATGTCCATTACTACGCCTATAAGTTGACTAGTGCAGGATAGAGTAATGTCAGGGTCGTATTACAGAACTTGACTCAAGTAGCTCTTAAACTGCATTCAACTGATCACTGCTTGAGCAAAGAATCAAGACTTGAGCACCCAACGTATTACAAAACAATCCTCAAACTCAAATCAACTGAGTCTAGTCTCGAGTAGAGATTTAGATCTCTGCTTACTTGAGTTCTGGATATATAAGGCAACACTGCAATCAGTCTGTTTTCTATTACAAATAATTTCTGATAATATCGTTTTACGCAAAACACCTAAAAATAAAATCATAAACGTCATCGCGAACTGACAATACTCAGGTGATTCTAGATTGACAGTTCAGTGCTCAAGTAAGGTTATAAAATTAAAACTGCAACTCAAAACTAGATTTAAGTAGTACTTGAGTCTTGAGTATGGTTCTGTAATACGACCCTCAGTGTACTTCTTATTGTTCCACGTTTAGTTACTTCGCATAGAAAATCCATTGTTCGGTCCACCTTTTTTTCCTCGTTTGTCGCGCAAATGTATTATTATTGTGTAACAGTAAGTGACTAAAAGGCTCCTTTTGACCTTGATTGGTATTCTACGGGAACCATTTTGGAGAGTGTTCGCAGGAATTACATAACTTTATTGCACAATATCATTTCTTTCTCCATCAAAATTCACCCTGGCAGTTGCGTTATTGTGAGCATCCCTTTAGTCTGAAAGAAGTGTTTTTTTTCGACATTTATAGCACATACTAAGAAATCGGTACAAAAAGTTAATCCATAACATAAGTCTATAGCGAAAATCTCCCAAGTACGAATAAAAACAGGCGTCATTTTACGACCTTTCACCTTCAGCCAAAAGCCGTGTTCATCCCCAATTCCCTTAACGTACAAAAGGAAAAAATTGCTTCGGAAAAACCTCAATAAAAGCTAGCAACTTCATAAAATCACTCGCAAAAACTAATTTCGCATTTTGACGGGTCGGATCCACCGTTAATCTCAACTGAGGAACATAAAGTCTGTTTCATCCCACTTCTGATGCTGATTGTTACAATTTTAATTGAAATTGTTTCTTTATGCACAGTTGACAATTATTAGCGTTGTGTTGTAAGAAAAGAATAATATCGTAGATATCCTTAAGTATAGTGAAATCTATCTGACTGATTATGAAGTGTTTCCCGCAGTACATTCGCAAGTTTGATGGAAGACTTTTTTTTCAAGTGCAAGAGGCCGTCCAACTATGTACCACCATAGTGTTTTTTAGAGTAGTACTGTTGGCCGCAGATGGCCATGACAGCTTCACCGGACAAGAGGCTTAAAGCGCTCTAGCCAGAACGGTTGGGGTAGCGACTAGGACAAGGGCACCTCAGGGAGGCACGGCGTCGGCTTGGGCTGCCGCTTAGAGAAAGTGAGTTTATCACCATAATGTTAGATATTCTATCGCTGAACTGTGTTCCGGTGAGAACGGCACTGTAGCTGGCGAAATTACTGAACATAACAGACCTTATAACTAATGTATTTAGGGTTGGCAATGCGTTAGTGATTCTTCTGGTGTAGCAACACCAGACCACCACGTCCATAGGCTGCGGTGACTGCTTACCATCAGGCGAGCCATTGCTGCTTGGTGGCAGAACATCTGACACTGCGTTTGTACCTATCTCAACTTTTCCTTGCACAAAGAACAAGCCACCTAGTAAGTACTATACCAAGTTATATATTTACGCTCTATCGTATTCACTTTGTATATTAGAAAGTTTTTAATACAAGAAAGCAATAAGGAAATTCCTCTACTATGCTAAAGAATTATTAGAGAACATATTGCATACAGTTATGTGCGTTCCACTAGCTACAGCCGGCCATGCTTCGCAGACTGGCGAAGGCTTAACATATTATACTGTTCGAACTATTTCCATTTATTTATTTATTCTTTATGCACAAAACAGTACATAGGCGGACTTAATGCCAGAGGCATTCTCTACCAGTCTACCTTAGGGTGATGCAGAGACAAATCGTGGTAGGTGCAAACAAAACAAGTGAAACGAAATAATCATAGATAAATATTTCAAAACTATAATTTCAATTACAATAATTAATTTATTACTAATACTTATATATTAGAAAATAAAATATACTAATATATATTTTAATATATATATATTATATACATAATTATCTTCGAGAAGAATCTGCCATTTTACTGCGCAAGTATTCCTGTAACTTTATTTTAAATGTATAACGTGTTGTAGTCATCCTGAGTTCTAGAGGGGCGCATTCCAGAGGAAAATGGACTGGACGAAAAAAGAAGAATGTATAAAATTAGTTCTGTGAGTTACATTGCCTGTTGGAGCACGAAAAATTAACGAAAATATCACTAAATGATAATCATAGGTCCACGTCTATTGAGTACGGTGGTGACTCCGAGAAGGACGGTCACTTGCTACCTCTGTACCCGTGACTAACATGACAGATTTCGGGGTTATTATAATACGTCGCTCGACGGGGGGTTTTCTGGTGCAATTCCCGTTAGAGTGCCCAGGACCCCCTCTAATTTGCCCATTCGAGAGTCGTGCGGGTTTTAGTAAGGCAACAATCTCCCATAGGGGTATGTGTAGGGACCCGATCTTCGGCTCACCTCATGGTGAGCCGAAGATCGGGCTCAGTAGTGTGCCTTGGGGAGGCCTATGTCCAGCAGTGGACTGATGATAATGATCATGATGAACGGGTCGCTTACCATTATAAAGAAATAAAGATAAAGCATTTATTGCTACAGATAATGAAGCAAAGAAAAATAAAACCAGATACAAACAAAAAAAAAACACATTATGTGAACATTTCGCTCGTCATAGTTCTATATCTCATTCAGCAAAAACGGTTAACATATTGTACCAAAACAGAAACCTACAGTAGAAATGCTCTACGGGAAATGTATCGCAATTACATAATGTTGAGCGCATCTCCGCGTTTATCGCGCATCTCGTCTCTTTCCCTTGAAGACAAATCTTTGAGTTGCTCGCAGACTGTGACGTAAACATTCTATAACACGCAACCGGACATCGCACTTTGCTTTTGTTTGCCTTGGAATGGGCCACCATGTTTTCTCACTAAGAGCCTTGACTGCGCTATATCTCTCTATGTTATGAGTATTTATCATCATTATTTT
The DNA here is from genome assembly GCA_911728495.1 of Furcula furcula. Classification (NCBI taxonomy): domain Eukaryota; kingdom Metazoa; phylum Arthropoda; class Insecta; order Lepidoptera; family Notodontidae; genus Furcula; species Furcula furcula. Next base: position 20,975,947 of record OU452253.1, read on the forward strand.
ACTAGTTTTGTGGCAGCAGTGGACGTATTTTGGCTGCTGGTGATGATGATGATCCACCGGTTACCTGCGACGCGCACAATGTCGTCTGTCCACCTAGTGGGTCGCCTGCCTACGCTGCGTATTCCGGTTCGTGGTCGCCACTCGAGAACCTTTCGTCCTCATTAGTTATCGGTTCTTCGAGCGATGTGGCCTGCCCATTTGCCACTTCAACTTGCAGATTCTGATAGCTATGTCGGTATAAAACATAACACCAAATTAAAAAAATGCAAACAAACTCAAAAATAGTTGTTTTATCAACACCTAATATTATATTTTGAAATTCTACGGGACCAGTTTAAAGGATTTATGTTTTTGTAGAAGATAAACTATTAGAGAAGAAATACTAATCTATACTTATAATAAAACTGTAACAGGGCCAATTCTGTACATTGAAGATATTTTGAAAATTATGGAGGGCATTCTATAACTGATACTAAAGCCAAAAATGTATTTTTTTTTATTTTTGTCTGTCTGTCTGTCTGTATCTCGGCTGAGCATCACGCCGAAACTACTGGATGGATTGAAACGAAACTTGGCATGATTTGAGTTAATACTCCGATGTAGGACATAGGATACTTTTTATCCCGACATTCGGCACGGTTCCCTTGGGAGAGGGGACTAAAGTCAAAATGTGTACTTGGTTATACGCTTGCTCCGATTTTAACAATTTTTCATTATAATTATAATAAATATTTGTAAGGGAACAGTTTTTAACAATGTTTGGAAATCGATCAGGTTAAGCAACGTTAGGTAAGGTCATTAAACAGATGGGTGACCGTTTAACGCCATTTGAACTAAACGTCTTCGTGCTTCGGAGGGCAAGTACAAAGTGGGTCCAAGTTTTTAACCGACTTTAAAAAAGGAGGTTTTGTATTCTATGCGAATGTACCTATAGGTATTATTGAAAGTTTAGTTAACGTAAACACAGCGCGGGCGAAGCTGCGTGGGTCAGCTAATCTGATTATAAAAATCTAACCCCAATGATTACGGATTAGGTTGTTATTCGATGGAAAACAACTTGTAAATATTTCAATACCAAACTTTTGAACGCCTAATAACTCCTCTAATATCAAGCCTTCTAAAATAGTAGTACAAATACAAATTTCAACATATTTGTTCAGGTAATTACGAGTATTGACTGTAATTAATATTCCTCCTATCCCCATTACGTTTTGAGGTGTTTTAATATGCCGAACTACGCGATATCTTCTCGTCCAAAATACCGCAAGAACGCTGAAGACGAAGGTTTTTAACCAGTGTGTGTTGCCAGTGATGACATATGGTACTGAGACGTGGTCTCTAATGGCTGGCCTTTTAGATAAGTTCAGAGTCACACAGCGATCCCTGGATTGAGCTATGCTCGGAGTTTCTTTGCGCGACAGAATCCGAAATGTGGAGATTCGCCGTAGAACTAAGGTCACCGACATAGCTCTCAGAATCTGCTAGTTGAAGTGGTAATGGGCAGGCCACATCGCTCGAAGAACCGATAATCGTTGGGGAAGAAAGGTTCTCGAGTGGCGACCACGAACCGGAAGACGCAGCGTTGGCAGGCCTCCCACTAGGTGGACAGACGACATTGTGCGCGTCGCAGGTAACCGATGGATGCAAATAGCCAATTGTCGTTCATTGTGGCGTTCTAAGGGGGAGGCCTATGTTCAGCAGAGGACGTCTTCCGGCTGATGATGATGATGATGATGAATATGCCGATGACTAAAGCGTTAATATCACTATAGAAAAATATGTTGGAATATCCATTCAAAATTATATGTTAATTACCCGTTTACCTCAACGTGTGAAAAGTGATTCTAATTATTAACTAAAGTATGATAATTAATATGACGCAAGGAGTAAGGGTGTATTCAGGTAGGAAGCATCTGGCGCCTACCTTCTAGCTTTTACTTAATTACATCTATTGTTTGTTCGTATCACTGTTCATTTGTATCATCATCATCAGCAGCCGAATGAGGTCTACTGCGGAAGGCCTCCCCCCTTAGAAGGGAGGGGTTGCCATAACTGGCAGGCGCCTTGGGGAATCGCAGTAATTCGTTATTAATTGGGACGTTTGAATCTTTTAACTATGTATTTTTATTTTGTACTAGCTGACCCACGCAGCTCCGCCTGCGCTATTTTTACTTTAACTAAACTTTTAATAACAGACATTCGCATCGAATACATAACCTCCTTTTTTTATAGTCGGGTAAAAACTGGGACCCTCTTTTTACTTGCTCTCCGAAGCACAGACCCGTTTAGTTCAAATGGCGTTAAACGGTCACCCATCTATTTAATGACCTTACCTAACGTTGCTTAACCCGATCGATTACAAAACCTTGATAACAATTCTCTATGAGTGTTCCCTTACTAATATTTATTATATTATAAAGAAAAATTGATAAAATCGGACCAAGCGTATAACCAAGTACCCATTTTGACTTTAATCCCCTCTCCCAAAAGAACCGTGCTAGATTACGGGATAAAAAGTATCCTGTGCGTACCTCGTAGTAAGATCTCAAATCATGCCAAGTTTTATTTGAATCCATTCAGTAGTTTCGGCGTGATGCGCAGCCGTGATACAGACAGACAGACAGACAGACAAAAATTAAAAAAATTACATTTTCGGCCTCAGTATCGGTTATAGAATGCCCTCCAATTATAATTTTCAAAATATCTTCAATGTACAGAATTGGACCTGTTACAGTTTTATTATAAGTATAGAATAGAGTATAGATGTGTTTTGTCACATTCTCAAAAATATTTGAAAAAGTAATTTACTGTAGAATGATGAGTTATTTACTCAAAAATAATATATTAAATGAAAACCAGTTCGGATTTCAAAAAAATAAGACCACATCCTTAGCTATTTTCAAGGTATTAAAAAGTATTTGGGATAAAATTAATAATAAAGTACAGGCTGTTGCTCTGTTTTTGGATATGTCAAAGGCTTTTGACTGCGTAAAATATGACATTCTAAGTAAGCAACTAAATAATCTAGGAATAAGAGGTATTGCATTACGGCTTTTAGAATCCTATTTAGAAAATCGAATGCAGGCAACGGTTATTGAAAGCTATAATGAGAGTACAAAAATGATAGATAGGATACAATCAAATTTCGACACAATACTATTAGGTGTACCACAAGGAAGTATATTAGGGCCGTTGTTTTTTCTAATATACATCAATGAATTACCTCGAATTGTGGAACACCTATGTGTAATGTATGCTGATGATGCTACTATATTTTTATCAAATGTAAAGCCATACTCGGTCTGACTTTGAAATGGAAATAACGAAAACCCTTAAAATATTAAGAAATTGGCTACAGTCTATTAATTAAAATGTGAACTTAGAAAAAACAAAAATTATTCAGTTTTAAAATTACCAAAATAAGGCTCCATCGCTTAATATTGTAGAAAACGATAGGAAAATTGAAGAAACAAAGGATATAAATTTTCTTGGAGTCACGATAGATCAACATTTAAACTGGAAAGCACGTATTCAAAAAATCAATAAAAGGATATCTAGTTACTGTTATGCACTATCTATATTAGTGGAAACAGCTTCTCCAAACATTGCAATATCAGCATATTACGGTAATGTATATCCACTGCTAACGTATGGAGTAATATACTGGGGAAACTCTACAGATATTTTGTCTACTTTTATCTTACAAAAAAAAATGTCTTAGAACAATTTATAAAATGAAAAGTACAGAGTCCTTAAGACTAGTATTCAAACAAAAATGTTTCCTTACCCTTACTGGTATCTATATTTTTGAACTTTGTTTATTTGTAAAAAACAATACGGAATATTTTAATTTTCAAGCTGCGAATAAACCTAATATTCGTTTACAATATAAATATAATATAAATCTACCCGTTATAAGAAATAATGTATTTTATAAAAGCACTTATATTACAGCCATACGCGTTTATAACCATTTACCTATATGTATTAAGCAAATAGATGGAAATTTGTTTAAAACAACCTTAAAGAAATGGCTTAAGCAAAATGTTTTTTTTTATAATTTAAAAGAGTATTTTAATTTTAAAAGTAATTAATATGCTTTTCTTTAGTCGTAAGTAACCAATACCTATTGCATGTCCGAGAGGATAAATTGTTGTTTCTAAATGTATGATACAGAACACCTTTTGTACACAATTGAGCAATAAAATATATTCTATTCATTAAAATATGTTTTTATTCTTGGGTCACAAGACGTCCACTGCTGAACATAGGCCGCCCCCATATACTTCCATTGCGACCGATGTTGTGCCGCCTGTATCCAACGGCTCCCTGCCACCTTGACGAGGTCGTCCGTCTGTCTAGTGGGGGGCCGACCCACACTGCGCTTTCCAGTCCTTAGTCGCCACTCGAGAACCTTTCTTCCCCACCGGTTGTCAGTTCTCGGGACTATATGACCTGCCCATTGCCACTTCAACTTACTAACTACTAGAGCTATGTCGGTTACTTTAGTTCTTCTACGGATTTCCTCGTTCCGGATTTTATCACGTAGAGACACTCCGAGCATAGCCCTTTCCATAGCACGTTGAGCTACTTTGAGCCTTTTTATGAGGCCAATAGTCAGTGGCCAAGTCTCGGATCCATAGGTCATCACTGGCAGCACACACTGATTAAATACTTTGGTTTTTAAGCATTGAGGTAATTCAAACGAGAAGATGTAGCGCAATTTTCCGAAGGCTGCCCATCCTAGTTGAATTCTTCGGCTGACCTCTTTCTCAAAGTTGTACCTTCCAAGACGGATTACGGAATTCTATTACCTATGTATGATTTATCACCATTCCAAGGAGGACCTATTAAAAAACACACCTGATAACAGCAATCTAAATAAGTACACTTTTGTGTAGACGAAGAATTAGGACCTTTTTACTTTTTGGACTTTATTAAAAAGCGCTTCTTCTTAGCTTGCTTGATGCTGCCATGGAGACCTGCGGCCAATAATAAACTTCTTTTGAAAACAAATAAGATATTTGGCTCCGGTCAATTTTCAAGCACTTGGCATCCTCGCTGAAAGCGCCCTTACTCCTTGGCTCATATTAATTAACATGCTTTTGTTAAATCATAATCACTTTCCACACGAATGCTCTTCTACAGCACATTCACGGTAAATACAAAACCTGCTGACTGCTTCATTTTACGTGATATTAGATGAATCGTGTACAGAATATCAGCATATTCTGGGTTGAATGATATGTAAGAAGGGACATGTGAATATAATAATTAATGTGGATGGGACAAAATAATGAAATAATAATAAAACATATGTAATTAAGTAAGTGATATAGTTCTGATTACTGTTAGTAATAAAAATATAAAAAAACATTAAATTAAGGTTGTAATTATAATAATTATATTATATTTTATTGTTTACATAAAGCTTTTTGGAGCAGTTTCCAAGTAAAAATAATAACGTCTTCTTTTTGCTGTCGCCGGGAACGATGGGGGTCTGCATATGAAAGGGGAACCTGGCTTATCATTGAGTACAGCGGCGACTGGGGTGTGGACCCCAAACGTTCAGAGATTCCCAAAGATTAAATAAGTGAAAAAACAGAAAAACTGACGTGAATAAGTATTCAATTTTTTATTCGTAGTGAGACACTTTCTTATGTTTATTATATACCTATATAGTTTTAGACTTGTTAGTTTTTTTCGGCTGGTGCAACCCGGCCGAAACGTCAAGCCAAAATATAAGATAAATCACGTTAATTCCCGATAAAAATATAGTTTTATATATGTTTAAAGAAAATATTGTTACATTTCTCAGAAATTAATTTTTATCCTTTTTTCTTTATTTACGTTATTATTTAATTACTAGCTGACCCACGCAGCTCCGCCTGCGCTATTTTTATGTTAACTAAACTTTTAATAACAGACATCCGCATCGAATACATAACCTCCTTTTTTATAGTCGGTTAAAAACTGGGACCCACTTTTTACTTGCTCTCCGAAGCACGGACCTGTTTAGTTCAAATGGCGTTAAACGGTCACCCATCTATTTTATGTACTTACCTAACGTTGCTTAACCCGATCAATTACAAAACCTTGATAACAACTCTCTATTAGTGTTCCCTTACTAATATTTATTATATTATAAAGAAAAAATTATAAAATCGGATCAAGCGTATAACCAAGTACCCATTTTGACTTTAAGACCCTCTCCCAAAAGAACCGTGCTAGATTACGGGATAAAAAGTATCCTATGTCCTACCTCGGAGTATTAACTCAAATCATGCCAAGTTTCGTTTCAATCCATCCAGTAGTTTCGGCGTGATGCTCAGCCGAGATACAGACAGACAGACAGACAGACAGACAGACAGACAGACAGACAGACAGACAAAAATTAAAAAAAATACATTTTCGGCCTCAGTATCGGTTATAGAATGCCCTCCAAATATAATTTTCAAAATATCTTCAATGTACAGAAATGGACCTGTTACAGTTTTATTATAAGTATAGATGTAGTACCTACTTATGATTAAATGGCATAAGTAGTTTAAGGCCAAAATATAATTAACAACATAATAAGAGATATAAAAGGTTGTGTACATGTTGTGTAATACTAATAACACATTAATCAATAACATAACAAAAACTTCGTAACATTATCTCAAGAATACATTTGTTCCAATTACCTTATTTTGGAACAAAGAACTTTATCAAGTCCATGTCAATGTTAGGGATTATTATGTGACCCATTTATTGCACATAATTTTTATCTTCATAGATAAAGCACGACAAATAGAGTGTAAAATAGAGCAACTTTAATAACATTATGTTTTACTGACTTAATTGAGTTGCTCATTCATAATAACAAGGATTTTTTTGTAAAACTGTTATACAAAACATGAAATACTTATATTTTATACGAGTACTCAGTTTCAAATATATTATTCATAAAGTTTCAAGCTGATTGCTTTGGATATATTTATTATGTATCTTTTACTAACTTAGAAGCCTTGGGGAATATTATAATTGGCACGTATACGCACATACGATGATACATATTTTGTGAAAGTAGCTGTAAACCCCGTAAGCTCTCGAACAAAATAAAATAAATAAATCACGTATTACCTAATAGCTACCTATGGCCCGTGGGGTGATCGGATAAGAATAGTGCCCACCCATCTCCTTACGTTGTGTGTTGTAAGGGGAAACAAGAAGACGCGCAGCAGCGTCTTTCTATCTTTGACTTCTCGTCTTTGTTTAGCAGTGGTCATCTCTTGGCTGCTAATAATGACCTAATAACCTACCAAGGTACCTAACCTTGGTAGGTTATTAGGTCATTATTAGTAATAACTAGGCCTCCAGTTCTGTCCCATCCAGGGAGATGGGTGGGTGCTATTCTTACCCGGACACCCCATGGGTCTGTAAACATATTCACTAAAAAACATAAAAATACTACACTGTCAACGTAAACGTTAAATTAAGGCAGGTGTAGCGGATATTATTAGAAGCTGCGATATCGGAACAATGTTATAAAAAAATAAGGAGCTGTTTACCGGTTCCCTTCAGTAAAAATTTACGATTCGTCATAAACAGTCTATAATTTTCTTCCTTCCTTATTGCTTAATTTTTTTCGACATTTAAACTTTAATTGACATTTAAACTCAATTTTATCCTGTTGAAGTTTTTATGGCCGCAATGAACAGAGACCAAGAACTTTATTTTAAAGGCTTTGTAGTGAATTTCAATCCCAACTAGTTCAGAACGATGGAAAGGCCACCGTATGCTGCTTATTCCCCTAAAACACATACATTAGTAGGTATACTGGTAATGTAGGTATTGATACCTAGCAAAGACGATTCGTAAGTATTAACAATAAATTAAACTAATACACACATCAAAAGTGTCTAGGGATCAAGCATTTTTAAGCGGATTTCTTGAGATTGAGATGTGGCTTTGTAATAAATTTATGATTTTATAAATTTATATGGATCCTTTTTGGTGCATTTCATAATTTGAATCAGGAACTGTGAATCAAATTCGAGTAAAAGATGAAAATCAGCTGTCAATATTTTCCCTATAAAAACATACAACGCATTGAAGACATTATTAGTGCTACTGTTTCCCTACTACTGATTAAAACCAACGTTATTATGGAGCGGCGACGTCATTTAAGCAGGGAAGAAATGCTCAGAGCCGTGGGAATGATAGAAGCTGGTTCCCGGCAACGTACTGTGGCTTTAGCTCTGAATACAAGTCAGAGTGTTATCAGTCGACTTTGGACACGTTACCGAAGCACTGGTACCGTGGCTGAGCGCCATGGAGGACGGTATCGCTGCACCACACGGAGACAAGACCGATATATTCAAATCTTAACTCGAAGAGCTCCAACAATAACTGCCATGATGTTAGCCGTGAGGCTTCATCACTCTTCAGGGAACTTAATTAGCGACCAAACAGTCAGAAACCGCTTGCATGAAGTGAACCTTCATTCCCGAAGACCGCTACGGGTACCACCTATAGCAATGCACAATCGTAGGATTCGATATCAATGGGCTCTTGAACACAGAAATTGGGCAGAAGAACAATGGCGTTTCGTGTGCTTTTCTGATGAGTCTCGTTTTGGTATGAGACCGGATACAAGACGTATACGACACTGGAGAACCCCTGGACGCCAACAGCGATTAAAATCCTGCCAGGAAGTCCATCCTTATAGTGGTGGAACCATCATGGTATGGGCGGGTATTTGGATCGGCGGAAGAACTGAGTTGATTTGGATCAGAGGCAACCTCAACGCTCAAATTTATGCTGAGACGATTGTATCAGAGGTCATCGTTCCTCTACAAGTGCAAATCGGTCCCTTATTTCAGTTAATGCATGATAATGCACGACCGCACACCGCAAGAGTTGTAAGACAGACTCTCGCCGCAGCTAACATCAATGTCCTGCCCTGGCCTGCTCAGTCGCCAGACTTGAACCCGATTGAGCATGCATGGGATATGCTACAGAGAAGAGCTCTGCCGAATATGGAGGGTATCCAGTCGCAAGAAGACCTTTTTTTGTTGTTGCAACGAACATGGGCGGCCATTCCACAGCGTGATTTGGATGAACTCATTTTGAGTATGCCAAACCGATGTTCTTGTGTTGTTAGTGTTCGCGGTAGAAACACGGATTATTAATTGTTTAAGTTACCCAATAAAATTTTAAAGAAAACTGTTATTTCAGTCTTTTTTTCGAACTTTTGTGTTAGTGGTTCAAATGTCAAAAATCCCTTTATTAGGAAAATGGCAAATTTCTTTATTAATGCAAAGGTGACTTGGTTTATCGTTACTGTGACAAACGAAAACACTTTATTTGATGAATCCTTAAAGAAAATTTTAATTAATATCAATCAGGAGAAAAGTTATTGCAAAAATATATGTTGATCCCTAGACACTTTTGATGTGTGTAGATAGATAGAGAACTCTTTATTGCACACCAAAAGTACAAAAAAAATACATTGAATAATTATCTAATTTCAATTGAGAAGATGGAGCATGGTACCACCGGCTTCGAAACCTGTGAAAATCAAGCATTCCACTCCAAGACCTCAAGATACATACTATAAGATCTTTCTCCGTAGCTCGGACTAATAACAATTAGAAGATCTAAGGGTATCATGAGACAACTATGACATAATTAAATAAATTATAAACAACTATTTGTCTTCGCCTAACCACGAATGCTAAAGTGTGTCCACAAACCTAGAGAAAGTAAAATCAAAAGTAATATAATCCGTAAAAATTGTTACATTTCATGATATATTTGCGTAAATACCTATCAGAACTCATTAATTGTAATGAAACTAATTTTATGTATATTGTCATTATTGTTTTACAGATGCTTAATACACTTTCAAGTATTTAAGGTCCCGAAAATACTAATAGTTATTGGAAAGAAACTACTTTTACGGATTATATCGCGATTTATTTCAGATTTTACTTTCCCGACGCGTCGCGTCGTTTCAAATGCTTTTTAATAGATATTTCTCATAAATATACTGGAGTACCATTTAATTTTTATTGCTCTTTCAGTATGTTCATTAATTGTTTTTATTAGCGTCAGGACAATTTTAAGGGTTCCGTTGGGTTCCATACGTAAAAGGTGCCATATGGTCCAAACCCTTATAACGAGAATTTGATGTGTTTTCGTCTGTCCGTTATTACTCCCATTTATTTTCTTAGTGTCTACAATAAACCATTTTAAAACGTTTTTTTTATAAATACTTAACAGCGTTATAAATGACAAAAGAAAAAGAAATTGGATTCTTGCATCATCGAACTAAAGTGGGTACCGTTTTTGATGTTGGGGAGGCAGTACCCAGTGTCCGTGTGGTGTAGTACCTTATAACCAGGGTATGTAGGATTTTTACCCACTAACACCCCCGCGACTGTCGCATCGGCACTTGAGACCCCTCTCACACGCCTGGGTGTGGTCTCTGGTGGGATCTGCACCAGGAGCCCGTTAGTACCTTGCCTTTGAGCCGGCCGCCAGGGGTCACTTTATAGCCCCTCGGGAACCAGACACGGTGATCACGGGAACGGGGGTAGCAACCACGCCGCCGTCCTCTTCTGAGTCACCGCCATCCTCGATGGACGGTAGGATTCTTACCTAGTCCTTCATCGATATACTATCTATATTATATATCGATGTAGTACTTATACAAAACCTCCCTGGTGGCCTTCGTCGGCTTCTGGCCACTCAGTTCGAACCTCATCGGAATCTTTCCAATGCCTGACGCTTGCTAGAGCACGTCTCGGGGGGGGGGGGGTGTAGAGCAGAGATAGCACACATCCCCCGGCACCTTCGCGGTGCTCGAGACGATAGATAGATAGGCAATTCTTTATTGCGCACAAACAAACAGATACAAAAAGTATAAGACACAAATTAGTAAAACATGCAACAATGGGCGGCCTTATCGCTAAAAGCGATCTCTTCCAGGCAACCTTACGCGACACAGCACGAGACGACGCAGTGCTTACGCGTCATCACCCGCCTAGAGCTATAACTAACTTCCTAACTACCAAACTAGTGTCTAATCCCTGCCTAGCTACTTGGTGACTGCTGCACAGCACTATCGCTTGGCAGCTATACACCTTTTACCACAGCACTATCGCTGGAGAAATGTCTAGTCATCATTCTGGATCGTATTTTGACTCACCGGAACACGGCAATGCGTACACGTTGCTGCTTATCGGCATAATATTTGACACTGCAGTGGTCCTCGCACCTGCTCGAAAACTACAATCACACTAAATCTACTTATAAAGATAAATTTGAGTGTATATAGTTTTTTTTATACTATCAAAGTGACAAGCAAGCATGCCCGCCTGATGGTAAACAGTCAACGCAGCCTATAGACGCTAGCAACACCAGGAGAATCACTAGCGCTTTGCCGACCCTTAACAAATTTAAGTCCGGTAATTTCACCAGCTAACACAGCAATGTTTATGTAATTACTGATTGATTGCTATGGGTTGTCTTACCTGAAATAAAATTATTTATTTACTTTTTTTATGCAAAAAAGTACCAATCACATTAAAAAACAATTTGAATTTTATTCTTATTTATTTTAAACGATGTCGAATGATTAATACCTACCATGACATGATGTATACATGATACATACGTCATAGGTATTATAGAGTAGGCACATGCGGTTGAATGCGTACTCGATCCATTACACCTTAAAAAATACCGGTCAAGTGCGAGTCGGTTTTTCCCTGTACAAACTTCGGAGATAACAGGGGTGGGAACGGTATTTTTTTGCCATTTTTGATTATCAGGCAAAAACTACGTATATAACCAAAATAAAAATCTGTTTTGAGATGTGCAAATAAAACCCTTTCATATGATACCTTACTCGATATAGTAGTCTCACTTCGAAATTTTTATGACCCATTTCGAACCCCATTACAAAAAAAGTAAAAAAAAAATCTTCCATTTGCGATGAGGTTGGGTAAGTAAGATCTAAAACTATTCCAAGTTCAAATCGATATCATCAGCGGTTCCTGAAATATTTATGTAAGTGTGACAGACAGACAGACGAAGTCAGACCATAAGGGTTCTTTTTTTACCTTTCAGGTATGGAACCCTAAAAACAGTAGACAAATTGTCTGCAACTAGCATATTGATAAGATAACTACAGCTAGTAGATAGTGGACACAGATAGTGGAAATTTATGCTAAACACAACTGCTTACATTGACTGTTGTTGTTCGAATCATTAATTACCGATCATAAAGGTTATCGAATCCCCGAGGGGGTCTGAAGTCGTGAGTTAACTTATTGTGTACAATATCATAAATTGCGTTCCTTATCCTGTACTTTGATGATAATAGTCCTCTAGGCCGAAGCGACCACAGCGGCCAATCTTTCACAAAATCAGATGCGGACGCGGAAGATATTATCAAATCAAATCAAATTTACTTTATTGTTGCTATAGTGCACTATAAGGGGTGTAAGGGACATCGTACCGAAAACCGATACAGTACATGATTCTGAACATTCTAGTGTTGAAATTTTTCATCGGCTTCTTCCTGAATTTCCAAAAAAAATGCCACTTTTTTAAATAAAATTAGTACTTAATTAATTGGTAGTAATTAATTACCATCATTATTGCTATAGTAATAAAGCCTAATTTCAATTTAAAAAGAATAAATTACTTATTTGTGCAAAATTAGCAATCATCAGCAGTCGAAAAGTCCACTGCTGAACAAAGGTCTCTCCCTCAGAAGGGAGAATTGATTAAAATTAGCAATGTAATTTGAAAAATAAATATTATTCCGCACGTATTCATTACATGCTCAAAAATTAACAAGTTAGTCATTTGTCATTTTCCATATAAATGGTTTCTGTAATGTTGTAACGGACAATATGCGAAATCTTATAAAAAAAGTTTTCGGTATGTAGTCCCTTACACTATACACTATAGTGCAGCAATATGATGAGAGAAGCTCAGAGTCATACAACGAGCTATGCTCACAGTTTCTTTGCGCGACAGCGAGTAGCAAGGTTCTCGAGTGGCGGACACAAACCGGAAGACGCAGCGTAGGCAGGCCTCCCACTAGGTGGACAGACAATGTGCGCATCGCAGGTAGTCAATTGTCGTTCATTGTGGCGTTCTAAGGGCGAGACCTATGTTCAGCAGTGGACGTAGTTCTGATGATGATAATGCAGCAATATGCTGAGGCAGAGCCCTGTATGTCCGCAGACAACTGAAGATACTCCATCTGTTCTTATCGTTATGTGTTACTCACAATTCCACTCTCCGTTTCTTTCTTTACATTCGATCCGATGGTAAAATAGACCGAAACGACCGTGGGGAAGTCAGTCACAGGACCGAGCGTTCGACGAATTGATCATCTTACATTACAGACACAATTAATTGCTCGGTCGTAATTCTAGCCAATAAGAAACCACTACACAAAATTTACCCGTGGGGTATCCGGGTAAGAATAGCACCTTCCCATCTCCTCCGTTGGGTGTCCGTAACAGGCGACTAAGGGAAAACAAGAAGACGAGCAGCAGCGTCTTTCTATTGGATTACCTACCATATATATACTGCGATCCCCAAGCCGCCTACCAAGCGTGGGGATTATGGCAACCCCTCCCTTCTAAGGGCGAGGTCTTTGTTCAGCAGTGGACCTCTTTAGGCTGCTGATGTTTGACGGGCCCGTTGGTCTAGTGGTCAGACACCCTGCCTGCTAACCGATGGGTCGTGGGTTCGATTCCCGCCAAGTGTCTGGGTGTTGTTTATCTATTTAAGTATGTATTTACAAAAAAAAATTATATAAGTATTAGTATCAGTTGTCTGGTTTCCATAGTACAGGCTCTGCCTAGTTTGGGATCGGATGACCGTGTGTGGATTGTCTAAAAAAAAAAAAGAATTAAAAAAAAAAAGTTGATGCTCCCCTGAGGGATTTAAACTCGCGGCCTTCAGTTTACAAAGCAAATGGTATCCCGCTGTACCCCTTTATTGATACTCTATTGGTAACTATGCTTATGCTGTTCTTTGTGTAAGTAAAGAATGTTAGAACGTCATAACTGAAGAATCCCCTGCAGTGGACGTAGTTCCGTAGAAACACTGTTTTAAACTTTCATGGCGATTGACAATCATGTCTTGACTCACGTGCTCACTAGTTTACAAGGTGCGCGTTTATCGGAAAGAAATAATTAATCATCCTGGCCAGTAAACCCATGAGTCAAGACATGGTAGGTTCCGTAGGTCGAGAAGTCCGAACATTTGGGGATTTTTTTATACTTTCTGCATTTTCTTCGAAATCATATCAGCGATTTGCAAAAAGAATGAGACCGCTACCTGCGTGGCCGTGCAGTTCTCCATGTGTCGACCGCACGGCCACGGTTATCCCTTCATAGCTTTCTGAATATTGGATCTGCAAATTTGCGACCTTCATAGCTAGTGTTTAGCAAATTCCTTCGTAATATTGACGTAGTCGATTTTCTTCTACAACACCGTGGCCGAGCAGTCGAAACCACTGGGGATTTTGGCTGATTATGTTAATGACTAGACACAGAAATGTTATATTTGAAAATGTTTGGTCTGTGTGGCAAGAACCTTCTTGTTTAGCAGGCTGAGTGTCAACCCACCACCACGCCATAGGGCCCGATGAATATTGCGAGTCATTTATTCAGGCACGATGGGCATGTTGGTCTAATGGTATAGCCGCTATCCAATTAGGTCGTGGGTTCAATTCCTACGCAGGAAAAATATTGGTGTGCATAAATATGGATGATCCTGTGCGAAGCTCTGCCTAGTTTAGGATCAGAGGACCGAGTGTGGATTGTCCTAGGATATTATAAATTATAGTATTCTAAATCATAATAACGATTTCTTTTTAACCGACTTGAAAAAAGGAGGAGGTTCTCAATTCGTCTGTATATATTTTTTTTTTATGTATGTTCGCGCATAACTCTGGCAATTATGAACCGATTTGAAAAAATCTTTCTTCCATCCATTCTTCAATCCATTGATTGGGTCCCATAAAAAAATTATTGCTTAGTAATAAGTAGTTCCTGAAAAAACAAGAATGGTGACTGCGCACTGAGAGCTGCAAGAAAGCCTATATAGATGACTTTTTTGTCGCTCTTTAAGGACAAAAATGGTCATAACTCTGGCAAATATTTACCAATTTCAATGATTCTTTTTTTATTCGAAAGAAGAAACCACTGTATGAATTTTATCACAACCGGATAAGAACTTCCTGGAGGACCATGAACGATGTGGAGGAATTTATCTGGTAAAAACCATAAAACTGATGTTCTCCATTACATTGCTCTGACAATAATGAACCGATTTCGATGATTCTTTTTTTATTCGAGAGAGTAAACTACTATGATGATTCCATGTAAATTTCATTACGATCGGATATTTTTTTCTGAAGAAACATGAATTATGTAAAACTATGTAGACGATAATGTGATCATAACCTACCTAGATAATTTTACGGTTTTCGATGGTTCAATCTTTATATATGAAAATATCACTAAAAAGTTTAAAATAAAATCTTTAAAAAAAAAAATTGAACCGACTTCAATATCACTGAAAAGTATAAAATAATTTAAATATTATTGAAGTTGGTGCCAAATATACACAGCCGGTAAGCTAACACCAACTTCAATAATATTTAAATTATTTTATACTTTTCAGTGATATTGAAGTCGGTTCAATTTTTTTTTAAAAGATTTTATTTGTTGTATGGTTAGTGGTCTACTTGGTGTCAGAGTTTTCAAGCTGTACTTAGGCCTCTGACTTAGCTTAACGACTGCAGAGCCGGTACAGACTTTTAACGTGCCCTCCGAAGCACTAAGATGCTCAGTTCAAATGCCACTAAACGGTCACCCATCTAAGGACTGACCTTGCCAGACGTTGCTTACCAAACTGATCGTTTACCGAATAGTAATCACAACTAGCTGTGAGCGTCGTCTCATAATTTATGATTATTTACTTACGTTGTTCCGGTTGCAAATATGTAATAGTGAGCTGTTATTGAGTGAGTGAGTGAGTGAGTGTTACTGAGTGAATAATGCCTTTTATGTGTGTAGGTATGTGTATGTGTTTTGCTATCAACTAGACTACGAGTGACGAACATCAAGAGGTACATACAATGCGATTGCTAACTATTTATGGCCTTATTATGAAGTTTACTTAATAACACGGCACTTTGTTGGTTTGTCGGTAATGGATAGGGGTTCAAGTAGGCCTCTGTTATCTAGATAATAACAACAGACCGACTTATACGTGCGTGCCCTCCGAAGCACGAAGTTCAAATGCCACTAAACGGTCACCCATCTATAGACTGGCCTTGCCTGATGTTGCTTAACCAATCTATCGTTTACCAAACAGTGATTACAATTGGCCATGAGCCCTTACACACTTTTCGCTTCTAACATATGGACAAAAATTAAATTTGACAAATATATATAAAAAAGAACATTTATTTCTTTCACGACGGCCCAGCCGTATCTCACAGCAACATACGATCCGAAAAATATCACTGGTACATACAATTATTATAATATCTTACATAAAAATTTATACCTAATATGTAGCTATCACAGTCTGAATTTTAATGAACGGTGGGAGACTACATGTTGTACCTCTCCCGTACTTTCGCAAACATCTCCGCACTGTCGACACTGTTCGAACCTTCGTTTTTGCCGAAGAATGTCATCTTTGTGGTCCTCAATAGACCCTTGCTGTTCTCAGGACACCTCCTCCAGTATACTGTCTGCATTGCGTTCCTGCCGGCGATATACCGCGTCGCGCTCCCGATAAGTTGACGTTTGTCCATTTTCAAATTTAGAATTATTCCGAGCTTAATTTCGACACTACAACGATGTCGGTATAAGAGAGCTGTTAACAGCTCGAACTGTGTCGATGTTATGATGTTATGAGCAAGTTCGTTCGTATTTATATACCGGCTGACACGTGAATTCTACATGATAACACGCCACGCCTGTGTGACGTTGTATGTTGTATCGATGACACTTGTATGTGTGCAAACTTTGCACTTTGCGAACGCGTGCCAATAGCGAGCAGATTATGAGTAAACTAGATGTAGTCATTCGTATCATAACAGACCACGCGTCGCGTCTCGTAGTTCTGAAATAACTACATCGCTCCTTTGTTACTGTTTAAAACTAGCATATTCATTTTTAACAGGCGATGTATACTATATATCCCGATGGGATTTTCGTTAGTTGAGTCACGCGGATCTCTCTGAATATTTTTTATAGCACCTAATATAGACTGAATCAACAGATTCCGTTTGCACACAGCTCTTTTGTGTATTTTATCTCTAAGCATTGTAAAGTATAACGATTACCGTAATCGTTTCTCTCGAAGTATGAAGATCAAATATTTATTTTACGGTTTTCGATTAGACCGAATGAAAAGCAAACATTATAGTACACGGTTGATAGCCTACATAGCATACGTTTAGAAAGCAAAGAGATAAAATAATGGATATTCGTATCATTGTTGTCTCAACGAAAAATGTTTTATTAGGTACGATGCTGTTTGCAAAGTTTAACATAAAAGATAAATAAATAAATATTATATAAATAATAAAAGATAAGATATAAGATAAATGAGCGAAGACAGATCGGATGTTGTCTGTTCATACATCAAATAGAGCTGTCTATTCAGGAATAGTTTTGATAACGCTGTTCATGACTAATGGGTCGTTTACACCGAGCTGTCATCGGGGTGCGCGGAAAAAGCCGTAATAATGCATGTTCGCTACTCGCACTGTAGACAATCAGCCTTTCAATATCTTGCTGATTGACTTATGTTTCCACCGTCACTGCTCCGTCAATATTAGTCATATAAATCAGCAACTTCGGCCAACGCACTATTACTATAATTGTATCAGCTGACGATACAATGAAACGAGTTCGATCAACCATACTTGCCGGTATCGTCTGAATCATCCGATAGTGTCTAGGTTCGGGTTAGAAGTCAACTTTGACGGACAAGTGAAGGCGAACTATTGACCTGGTGTGAATGAGCCATTATGCTAACAAATAGATAAACATCGTTGAAAACCTTACAAGTTGGAAAGTAGTGAGCAAAACATGAAGATCAGAAAATACCAAACCATATTTTAGTAAAAAAATAAACAAAGCTAGCGCGCTACCTGTAGCAGTTAAGCATTAGCTAAAATTATAGCCACTACGAAGAGTGGTAGGGTTCAGTGAGTTATTTATAAAAGGACCACTTAGTAGTTTATAAACGTTACCTGATCCTGTTTTATTTTTACGACGGATAAAGGTAAAAAGCAAATAAAATTTGATCGAGATTATGTTCACCGCGAGTTCTTTAATAAAATGTGTATTTGCATTTAAAATTGAGCTAAAAGACGGTATTATTTACAGAGCCGTAAAATTTAGATAACGCGGCTATAATGTAGCAGTTTGAAATTGTTGCTCTGTTGCAAACTCATTCGGTTTTGAAAGAAAAAGGTAAGTACGGATTACGTACGGAGTTACGGATTTTATTGCGGTTTATTTTTTGATTTTACTACCCCGACGTTTTGAATGCTTTGCAGCACCCATGGTCACGGGAGGACTCCAAAGCAAGACATGGGTGCTGCAAAGCATTCGAAACGTCGGGATAGTAAAATCAAAAAATAAACCGCGATAAAATCCGTAAAAGTACCTAATTTGATTTCAATGTGGAATATTCGCGTAAGTAAAAGAAAACATTAATATTCATACATCACTAATTATTACATCATACATCACAAAATTTTAAATACGCATGACGACACTACTTTATTTTCAAAGGTACAGGTCACGATCGTTACATTTTACCATTTTACCGACGCGGGACTTACTGCTAATTCTAGTTGCCAATTTGGTGAATTTCGTGTCTTAACTTTTGGCATATTTGTCGTGTAAAATATCATTGCTCAGAACTATCATAACTAAACGCTTACTTCTCACTATTTATTTAGGTACTCTTAATCGTGAGCTCCTAGCTCAATTCATTACAAATGGGAATACAGACTCCACTACGTGCACTCTTTATACCCGCTTCGGCCGTTTATAGAACCGGAGTTTTGGAACTGATTCTGTACGAGGCTTTTAATTTACTTGTACGGAACTGGTTCCGATCGAGGCTTTTTATTTACTTGTATGGAACTGGTTCCGATCAAGTAATTATCGTATTCCATCAGCCGTGAATAAAACTGAAGTAGAGACACAGACAGGTCTTTAAGAGAAGGTATAATCCTACTCCTACTGATATAAGAAACGTTAAAGTTTGGATAGATGGATGCTACCTTGAATTACGCGCATTCGGTTTTTCCACATATGATTTCATGTTCGTCACGCTTGTTAGTGATTATTGAAATTCGGTCCAAACAAATGAATCACATTCACTTCTGTCAAACGAAAATAGCGTGTAGTTGAATATAAATACGTTTAGCGTTTTGTGCAACATGCCGTATCCCTGGTGAAATCATCGAAGTGATTTTTTTAGTATGTGTTCATATCATGTTTATTTACTCAACGGCCTCTTGAGATTATCACAAAATTTTATACAAATATAAACGTTGGTAGCCTAAAGCTCTCGAGCTCAAGTAGTTTCAAACGTCTCGGTGAGCTACAGCTGGCCTAAAAAGGCCACATTTAGCAATTCACCTAAAAGCAATTCATGTTTTGAATATCAAGCATATCTTTGAAAAGTCTACTAGTTTAAGAAAAAAATACATACACGACGAATTGAGAACCTCCTCCATTTTTAAAGTCGATAAAAAATGTTCATACATTATTATTAATAATATTCTGGGACAATTTCACACTCGGTCATCTGATCCCAAACTAGGCAGAGCCTGTACCTGTACTATGGAAACCAGACAACTAATACTAATACTTGTATACTTTTTTTTGTAAATACATACTTAAATACATACAGACACACCCAGACACTTGGCGGGAATCGAACCCACGACCTATCGAGTAGCAGCCACGGTGTCTAACCACTAGACCAACAGGCCCGTCCAAAATTCATTTATTAGCACTAATTAGTGGATTCATACTTGGTGTTGATGCTGTCACACGAAACCGTATCTTACCCATATTATGATTCACCGAAAGTGGCCTGTTTAGACCGACAGGGCTATAAAATGGGTTGAATATATTGATTTTTACGCGGAGTTGTCTTGGCAAGCGAACAAACTAATATTTGTTTATATTTTTCGTCTTTAGACAATTTAATCCATATGTACAGTACAATGTGAATATCGAGGCTATCCAGCTCCTCGACAACACGGACATAGTACTATCAGACACCGGTCTCGCCGGCGAGGCCGAAGGGTCGTACGTATGCGACCTCAACGACGTGCATCACCCCACTGAGTTTCTTGCCGGTTCTTCTCAGTGGGGGCGCGTTGTGAACCGGTGGTAAATTCAGCCCTCTCTTAAGCGACAGCCCAAGCCGAGGCCGTGCCTCCCTGAGGTGCCCTTGAGCTCGTCGCTACTTCTGCCGTAAAGGCTAGAGCGCTTCAAGCGCTCCCCTCCTATTGTCCGGTGAAGCTGTAATGGCCATCTGCGGCCAACAGCGTCTGTCATTCCCAAAAAAAAAAAACGGACATAGTGAGAAGACTGAAAAGGACAAAGCCTTTTGAGTTAGTTTAAATACTAAATTAGTGCAGTGTAGGACACAATAACAAAGTGTCTTCGCCTTAAGAAAAGTCCCATTGGATACATTGTTAACCCCTGGAGGCCCGGCGCTGTTACGCACATATATCATGTATTTGCTTATATCTTATCGCGCGCCGCGATCTCAAGTTTCAAACCACTAACGAATGTTATGTAATTTGAACCACTTATCCGATTTTATTACGTCTATTTTAATTTATTCGTTTAGGTCAAATTAATATTACTGACTAGTCTTTACGCTAGATTGTAATTTATATGGCGTTACCTCAAAGTACAGCATTAAAAAAATGTACAGTATATGTAAAAGTACGTCTTATACAGGATCAATTTCCAGGCCTGTTGGTCTAGCTTGTGGATAGACACCCGGGCCGCCACCTAATAGGTCATTAGTTCGTTTCCAACTAAGTGTCTGTTATTTATTTATAAATGTATGTATTTACAAATACAAAGTATATTTTGTATTTGTATCAGTGGTCTGGTTACCATAATAGTACTCTGCCTAATTTGGGATCATATGAACCTGTGTGGATTGTCCCGGGATATTATTATTGTAAAAGACTTCGACGATGTGAAAGATTTCTCTGTTTGTAATATATATTCTTTACACATTCAGCAGTTATTCCGTCATTTTGGCGCCTGTAAAAGCGCCAGAATATCGGAAATTCATAAATAATCAATTGTCACGCTATTTTATGGCGTAATTGTATTTGATTGATACAATCATTTTACTCGTACTTACCACATTTATGCAAAGAAATAAAAATTTAACTCAGGCAGGAAACGCGTATAAGTCTTCTTTTATGTTTTTAATTTTTATTTTCAAATATTTTCATCATTTATCCAGCCTGGCATTATTATGATTGATAAATCGGCGCTTATCGACGAATAAGTATAACACAAAACAGACTGAGTGACGCGGATATTTCGGCCAACGTCACAATAGCGATTCACGCAGACTCATCGGCGCCTATGAGGAAAATCAGCTAAAATAAAAACCAAGTTAAAAAATCAACCCAGCTACGGAAAAGATCAATTAAACTTATAAACATATTCTTATTTTACTGAATTCCGTACATAAAACAACATACAACGTGTGCAGATTATACCCGTTTTTAACCGACTTCAAAAAAGGAGGAGGTTCTCAATTCGTCTGTATATATATATTTTTTAAAAATTACATTAATTAAATTTACATGTAACAAAACAAACAATATTTCATAAATTTTTTTAGGTACATATTTGTTTGCTTATCGGAAGCCAAATGTTTCATTTCACGATAATTATTATGTAATGGAAGTAACCGCGGTCCATTCCGTGGGATCAACAAAAGCAACTGAATAGCCGCGTCTCCACCGACCGCGTTGGCTCGCGCAGTAGCGTCGCGAGCCAAATATGTGGTTGGTTTGGACGTGCCTCGATGTTGTTCCTGTGCACGTTGCCTCGGCTGAGCGTGGCTCGGCCGACCACACTAAAGATGCGCGACTGTTACTAATTCGACGATTCGAATAATCTACAACTACTAATGTGCGCATTCGAATTGAATATTAGTAATATACTAATGTTCATAGTCGAATAACCACTACTAATTAGTAACTACTAACGGCGTTTGAACTAGATTGTTCGCGAGTCAGTTAATGTTTTTGGAATGAAATATGAATGAATTATTTACTAACTTCGTAAATCATTCGAATAAGTCGAATGATTTTTATATTCGAATAATTCGAATGAAATCATTCATATAATGATTTCTGATATTTACGCGAATATTACACATTGAAATGAAACTAACTAACTAGTATTCGAAACGTCGGGAAATTAAAATCAAAAATAAACCGCGATATAATCCGTAAAATTAGTTTCATTTGAATGAAATCATTCATAGTCGCGCATCTTTACCACACATTTGGCGAGGTGGCCGCGCGAGCCCGTGCGGCTGGTGGGGACGCAGCTAATTATGATAATCATGTCTATAAACACGATGTTTGGGTGCATGTTTTATTCAACTCGTACTATCATGATGTTTATGTAATGTTTTGTATTGTCATGTCTATAGTGATTTTTTTCCACTGAACTCTGTACTCGTTAACACTCATATCGTATTCTCGCTTAAAAAAATCCAAAAGCCACTATCACTATACTTAATTAAAAAACATTATATCGGTGTATAAAACTTTTAGATTGTGGTTAAATAAATATGTACTATCATTACAGTACTGTGGAAAGGAAAAGCAAAACAAGACAGCTGTTATTTAAAGAGGTCTCCTATTAAAAAAAAATAGGGCTAAACACAGCATGCTAAAATGTTGTATAATTCTGTTTACGTTTTATTATGAACTAATTTACGTAATGTTTTTTTTTATTATTGCTCATCATAATATCAGCCAAAAAATGTTTATTGCTGAACTAAAACCTCCCTCTTAGAAAGCCAGAATGAACGACAGTTGGCCATTTGCATCCATCGGTTGCCGGCGACATGTACAATGTCCATGGTCGACCTAGTGGGACGTCTGCCTAAACTGCGTCTTCCGGTTAGGGGTCGCCATTCGAGAACCTTTCTTCCCCGTCGGTTATCTGTTCATCGGGCGGTGAGACCTGCTCATTGCCACTTCGACTTCAAAAAGTAAAAAGAAAATATTAAAAAAAAAATTGAACCGACTTCAATAACACTAAAATGCATAAAATAATTTCAAAAAATAATATCATTGAAGTTGGTGTTAAATATACACAGTAAGTACGCTAACACCAAATTCAAATTTATTGAAATTATTTTATTCTTTTTAGTGTAATTGATGTCGGTTAATTTTTCTTTAACTTAGTTTTATTGTATTCACACTGCTGTTTGGCGACAGAATACCTGACACTACCGTGGTACCTACCCGGAAGGTGGCACAAGGGACGTACACACAACTAGACAAAGTTCGACACCCTATATGACAATAACTACGCTACATACTTACAACACAGAAAATTGTTTGAAAGGGACAAGACATGCGGCGGTCGCCATCAACATATCGCACCCTATTGTACGATTTGCAGCGTTCAACTTCTAATAGTCCAAAGTCCATCCAGTCTAGTGAAGTGTCGCCGTGTGTACCATCTGGTATAAGGGTGCGTTTCCACTGAAGCGGAGCTGGGCGGAGCGGAACTGAGCAGACCGTGAATTGGCGAATCACATTGCTTGAAACTCCGCTCCATTTCAATGGAAACAGTGATAGCGGGGCGGAGCGGTGCGGAGCGGAACTGAGCGGAGCTGAGCGGAGCTGTGCGGAGCTGAGCGAAACTGAGTGGAGCTGAGACGTCAGACAAGGTCTGTCTAAGGATGGGTGACCGTTTACTGGCATTTGAACTGAATTTCTTCGTGCTTCGGAGGGCACATAGAAAGTCGGTCCAGGATGTAGTCATCTAGACAGACCTGCTTGAACAACTGACACCAGCTAAGCACCCATGAAATTTAGTACTCTTGTTTTGAAACCCAAATAGACTAACATAAGTGAATATTACGCAATTTTATTACATACATACGCGTCGAGCAGCGAACCTCCTTGAACTGAAGGACTTGCAAATAATATAGATTAAGTAACTATATTCTAGTCTAAAATTAATCTAGGTTTATTTTAAGCTATTATTTTGTCAACTCATTTGCGAGAAATAACTGCAAATACAACGTTCTAATCACAGACACTACGTACGATATAAACACAGTTATTATCCTTCCACTTAGAACATAGTCGTTAATTTCAATACTCTATTGTAAATAAGATAATTATCATGTTTTCTGTTGACGTCACGAAACCAAATATTATTGGACGAACACGTTGGTCTAGTGGTAAGATAGGTCCTGTGTTCGATTCCCACCCAGTACAAATATTTGTGTGCAAGTATTTATGTTTAAGTAATAAAGCAATATGAATGTGTATATATATGTAACCGAAGGTGGTGAAGTAACCGTTGATGAAGAAAGGTTCTCGAGTGGCGACCACGAACCGGAAGACGCAGCGTAGGCAGGCCTCCCACTAGGTGGACCAGACGACATTGTGCGCGTCGCGGGTGGCTGGTGGATGCAAATTAGCCAATTTTTTCGGGGTCTTTTCTATCAATACAATACATAACTTTTGGCTTGATATACCCTTTCCGGGACACTCAGTATAGTACGGGATCTGCGAGATTTGTGATCAGGTGGCCGTGTGTGGACTGTCATAAGATGCTATTTTTTATTTTACTGTAGGAAATACGCAAACCGAGAGACTGTTTTAAACCGCTAAGAGAATAATAGATCTTTAGTATAGACTAGACTCTAACCAAACAACTTTAATGGATCGTTATCTGTAAGCAATTAAAAGCTTTGGTGTCGTCAACCCTAGCGATCGAAACAACAGCTGCCCATGATCTGCCACTAGCAATGATTAATGACCATGAATCTGCAACTAACCGCCCTTAACCGGTATAGGGTTGTGCTACTTGAGACTAGAAGAAACAAAATCATCAATTTTGTGTACTTTGTTATGCGTGTTAAGTACACATAGTAGCTAGTGTAAATGTATATCATATACTCCAAAGAGAGAGAGAGAGACTTGATTGGTGAAATAATAATGTAATGTCAGCCCTAGAAGTTCTTGCTGATTGATATTACCATCATGATAAGAATAACTCTTTAGTCTTTAGTATTAACATAGACACGAAATAAATATTGTATTTTATTTACTTAATTCTTTTTTTTTAATAGTTTAATGCGAAAATATTTTTCTATTGACGCATAAAATTACGGCTATAATATTACTGATTTATTGCTATATGACTTACGAACGGATAGTGTAATCATTTATGCATTAGAGTACCTACTGTGTAGGTTGTGAGTTTGACGCACAAAATTAAGTTTGGCAGCAATATTTTCGTAATTTGTTATAGATTTACTGCCGCACTCACAAACCCCAATTAACTTTAATTCTAATTAAGTCACTTTTTAAAATCTATATTTTTCTACTGTCGGAGCCATTTAGGATTAATTTCGATTATTGAATACGAGATAATTGTTATCGCTACTCGCTATCAGCGTATTTAAGTTTTTTTTTGGCTTCGAGGGTCGAAAGAATCCGATTTCAAAAAATGGATTAATCACCATTAACTTTAATTGACGTTTGTAGGTTCGGCAGTTAGACTATGTTATAGTGTAAAATCTATGGAACGAGCGTTTCTTATTTAAGCTCATGGGATTGATGTAATTATTTATTTTCTGTATGAAAATCGGCGAATGACCGGATATAGTAAGTATACTAGCTGACCCGTGCAGCTCCGCCCGCGCTTTTATTACGTTTTGCTCGTCTCTCTTTCCCTCCCACTTCGGTCCTCGTCACACTCCCCCTCTTCCTTTTCCCGTTGTCCCTTCTCTGAACCCTCTCCCTCTCTTTTCCCAACTTGCTCCACCTAACTCCCCCAAACCCTCACTCCATCACCCCCTCCTCAAATCCCCTCTCAGTCTCTCTCCTCTCTTGCTCTCCTCCTCCTCTCATGTCCTTTCGTCCTATATGTTATCAGCGGCATAAAATATACTTTATGACCTATTCTCAGACCTACCCGATATGCACACAAAATTTCATACATATCGATCGGTTCACCCATCTAGTTAATGACCTTGCCTTATGTTGCTTAACCATAATTTACCGAGATAAAAAGTATCCTATGTCCGTTTCCTGGTTCTAAGCTACCTCCTCACCAATATTCAGCCAAATCGGTTCAGCCGTTCTTGAGTTATAAGTAGTGTAACTAACACGACCTTTTTTAAAATTATGTAAAAATATGAAAGTTCTTTAGTGATTGTATGTTCAATTTCACCGATAGATGGCGCTGTTCATAATGTAGATCACGCTAACATCGTAAATCACTGTCTAATGATATTCGATAATGAAAGTTATAAAACTTTCCGCATCTTTTATTCTTGCGACTGTAATACAATACCCATACCTACCTACCTACCTACCAATACTACCTGGACTTGGGGAGTTTCATTAAAATTTCATGAACCACCCCCCCCCCCTCAGCCCTGATCTTGAAGCGTTTTTTGGGAGCGCTGTTCATTGTGTATAGTGTGAATTGTAGTTGTACATTTTATTGCGTTAGATTAGATCATTTCGAGTCATTTTAGGTCTTTTACCTAAGTAAAAATTTAACAATTTCTTATTCTCAATTTCTACTTACCTATACAAATGCAGCTTTGGTCGTGCAGCGGACCTAACCGCTGGCTTTTAAATGAAATGAAATGGTATTTTTCCCTTGCGTATTTCTTTCCTAATCTAGTTTGGACTCGCTCGGGATTTACAGATTTTAACTTTTCAAAGATATAGATAATGTCATATTGCTATCAGCAAAGTACTTAGAACAATACAGAAATCTAATGAAAATGTCAGGACATTACCCAGGGTCACCCAGGGGTGTACCTCTCAGTATATTAAATATCATCTATGGGTGTACCGGACCGGCTTACCCCTTACAAAAATTTACCCTTCGCCACTGCCATATCTTATGCAAACTAAATGTCTGCTCAGTCCCTATTGTATATAGCGTAATAATAGATATCTTAATGATTAACTGATCAGTTTATAATTACCCTATTCACATACAAAGGAAATTACGTGGTAATATGTGCAAGTAATGTTTCACTGCTTAGCCCCTATGAAACATAGCGTGATGTTTTATATACCAACTTATACCCCTACTTCTACACAACACATCAGTGAAAGTCCTATCAGAATCCATCCACGCGTTTTCAAATGATACCTGGACGAACAGAACGACAGACAGACAGACAGACAGACAGACAATAATTCCAAAAAAAATTGATTTGGCCTCTATGTCGATAGTATAGTATCCCCACATAGAAATTTTGGAAAAATATTCAATGTACAGAAAAAGTGCTCTTTGAGTTTTATTATAGTATAGATATAGAAGATAAAAATAATAATAAAGTACCATACTGTAGATAAATACATTTTACCATTTTGTGCGGCTCAACATCCCTAGTCCCCGCGGGCGCGGTGGGAATCGCGAAGGACACAAAAAGGTAGCCCTGGCTCCGGTTTCATATTTACGTCGCGTTAAAATGTGCCCATCCAGCCTCGTTCTATTACATGAAACATTGATCTATCTATACATGGAATATATTAAAATTGACAAAGGTAGATTTTGGAAATAATGAAACAAAAATATTAGTTTTTAAAGAGGTCAAGCTAAATATTTGTCGTCATTTTAACTTACCAGAATATGCGAAACGTTTACTGAAACCTTAAACTAATAATTTACTCGTATCGTAAGCCAATACGAAAGTAACTCTATCTGTTACCTTCTTATGTCTAAATCAGTAAGCTGTTGTTACTGTCTAAATAAATAAATTATCTTGGTCCAGACGCGGAAGATATTATCAAATCAAATTTACTGTATTGTTGTTATAGTGCACTATACAGGGTGTAAGGGACATCGTACCGAAAACCGATACCAGGGATCCAGTACATGATTCTGAACACTCTAGTGTTGAAATTTTTCATCGGCTTTTTCATGAATTTAAAAAAAAAAACACTTATTAAAATAAAATTAGTATAGTATCATTATTGTTATAATAATAAAGCATAATTTTAATTTAAAAACAATAAATTACTTATTTATGGTGGAAATTATTTTTAATTATTTATTTATTTATTCTCTATGCACTAAAACAGTACATAGGCAATTAATTAATAGGCAATTAACTTATTATTATTTTAGAAAATTAGCAATGTAAGTTGAGAAATAAATATTATTCCGCATAATAATATATCTGTAATTTCAGAAATAAATATTATTCCGCATATATTCATTACATGCTCGAAAATTAATGAGTCAGTCATTTGTCATTTTCCATAACAATGGTTTCTGTAATGTTGTAACGGACATTATTTGACATCTTATAATTTTTTTTTCTGTACGATGTCCCTTACACCCGTTATAGTCCGTAAAATTAGTTTTATTTCAATGTGTAGTATTCTCGTAAATATCAGAAATCATTAGTTCATTACATATTCGCGTCTTATCAGATAAGAAAATACTGGGACGCAACTTGAAGGATTAGACGAGCATTATTCTGAAGTTATCATAATCTCCTGTAACAATGCATGAACTTGGAGTATTATCTGACGGCCTTACAGCTGACGGGACGAACGAACTTTGAAACTGTTTAGATAACTTAAAACGTTGGACTGGACTTTACATTAATTTATATTAAGCGCTGTATACACATTTCCTGGTACTCGTACCCTTCCGAGCTCAGTATCCCGTCAGGGATGTGACTTACGAGAAAAATCGGTACGTAGAGTAAATTTTTAGACCACAACGCTCGAAGGACCGATAACCGATGGGGAAAAAAGGGTTCTCAAGTGGCAACCACGAACCGGAAGACGCATCGTAGGTAGGCCTCAACTAGGTGGATAGACGACATTGTGCGCGTCGCAGGCAACCGGTGAATGCAAATAGCCAATTTTCGTTCATTGTGGCCTTCTAAGGAGGAGGCCTATGTTCAGCAGTGGATGTTTTCCGCCAGGTGATGTGTATATTTTTATTGTGCAACTAAGGGCTGAAATTTCAAACGTTAGATAAAAAAGTTTAGTCGGGAAAACTGTTAACCTACGTAGGTATATAATATATTATAAGTAAAGTAGTTAATGAAAGATGACAACGCATTTGCAATTTATTAACAGTAATGGTACAGTCAAACATGCTAACTTTGACCCAATTTTTGGAAAAAAGTTCAATTAATCATTCAGTTACCTTACAGCAATTAGTGACGATTCAAGAAAGCCATTTGCTTTATGGTAATCGATGCCCATAGAGCAGTCAAATTGCACTGTCGGTGGTCACCTCAGATATGGTAACAAATCTCTCGACGGAATAACGCGTGTTATCTTATTACCGCCCCTGACGGAACTCTGACAAGAACCTGAACGAAGTGTGTGGACAGCCCTTAACATTCAACTTAGGCTTGCGCTTGATGAAGATTGACAAAGTTTTAAGTGTACTGTATTTATCATCACGACGAGTCCCTTTCGGGGTAGGCAGAAATTTCATCCTTGCATAGGAATGCAAAACTTTGGATGCAAGACAGGAGCTTTGCATCCAAATTCATGCATTAACCTTAGTTACCCAGGATCTTGCAATTAAATGCCGCTTGACTTATCAAACGGCATTTGATAGCAAGATCCTGGGTTCTGTTTGTCGATCCGACTGAACAACTACCCAATGGGAATACTCCAATTTTTATTCAACAACTCCGCAAGCTTTAACCGCTCAGTGGGCGAGCGCTTGCCTTGGAAACAGTTGCTCAGGTTCGAACCCCGGCTCCCACTTCTGATTTCTTTAACTAATCATGTGCGATTCGTCTTTATGCGATTGTTACTAGCTTTCGGTGAAGGAAAACATCATGAGGAAACCTGCATGTCTAAGAAAGCCATACTAGCTTTCGAATGACGTGTGAAGTCCGCCAACCCGCACTTGGCTAGTGATGTGGATTAAGCCCCTTCATCTTGATGAGAGGCCCGTGCCCAACAGTGGTACATAAACAAGGGCTGGTATTATTAACTCCGCACGTCTTACGTCTTGTGAATTTAAGTATCTTGGATATTTAAACACAGTTAGCTATGGTGAAATGACAAATCCTATTACTCATTTCCACAACAGTTATTTATGTAATTAAAAAAAAATTATGAATTAATTAAAATTTATTACCAGGTTCTATATTATATGTTCCCTACTACTTTAATAATAGATCACATCTATTTATTTAATAGATCACATTTGACACTTCATCAAAAATTAACAACATAACCTTGTAACAAAAAAAAAATATAAATAAAAAATAATAATATAAATATTTATAATATAAATATTATATTATAATATAAATATTTGCGGCATCAATTTTTTTTTCGATGTTAGATTTTATATTTATTTTAATAATAACATTAGAATCAGACAGAACAAAGAAACTGGCAGGCACCGGCTGGAAGGAACTGGCTGGGATGTCAAATGTATGTGCAAATCTATTGAATTGGCCGTACATTAGGGCACACAGCGGCCTTAAATAATGAATTTCATACTTCTATACCTACCTAACCGAATAGCTGTTAAAGTATCATTGCCAGTAGATGTCTTTCGACTGATGATGATTTTGATAACCTATCGGTTCAGTATAGTACTTAAATTTACGTACTTACTGAATAGCAGCCTATAGACTAATAATATAATAATAATAATAATATCTTGGGACAATCCACACACGGTCATCCGATCCCAAACTAGGCAGAGCCTGTACTATGGAAACCAGACAACTGATACTAATACTTATATACTTTTTTTTTGTAAATACATACTTAAATAGATAAACAACACCCAGACACTTGGCGGGAATCGAACCCACGACCCATCGGTTAGCAGGCAGGGTGTCTGACCACTAGACCAACAGGCCAGACTGCTATTTAATAATAAAATATGTAAAAAGTATATTGCAATAGAGTTCAAATTTGTTTGATCTAGTCTAGTACTGGAGCTGATAGCTCTCGTTGTATCTAATGATGCACATACTAGCTACCTAGCTACTGAGTAGAATCACATCCAGACGCAGACGCGTCAGTGCCAGACTCGTGCAATTTATCATAATCATTACCAATTTACTCTTGTCTCAATTATATCAATATCACACAGGGACCACATGTAACAATGTTTACTTACCTACGAGATTTTGAAGTACTTACCACAATATTTTTATATTACGAGTATTACAATTTTTTTTTTCCTGGGACTAACTTACCTACTGTGTAGTTTAAATACTGTGGTGGAGTACACACAGTAACGGGGCAGAACCTGTGTCTACTATTGAAATTAGGCAAGTATAAAATACATAGAGACGAGAAGATACTAATACTATTATCTATACTTATAATAAAACTGTAACAGGTCCAATTCTGTACATTGAAGATATTTTGAAAATTATGTTTGGAGGGCATTCTATAACTAAAGCCAAAAATGTATTTTTTTTATTTTTCTCTGTCTGTCTGTCTGTCTGTCTGTATCTCGGCTGAGCATCACGCCGAAACTACTGGATGGATTGAAACGAAACTTGGCATGATTTGAGTTAATACTACGAGGTAGGACATAGGATACTTTTTATCTAAACATTCGACACGGTTCCCTTGGGAGAGGGGACTAAAGTCAAAATGTGTACTTGGTTATACGCTTGCTCCAATTTTAACAATTTTTCATTATAATTATAATAAATATTTGTAAGGGAACACTCATAGACAGTTATTAACAAGGTTTTAAATTGATCAGGTTAAGCAACGTTAGGTACGGTCAATAAATAGTTGGGTGACCGTTTAACGCCATTTGAACTAAACGTCTCCGTGCTTCGGAGGGAAAGCACAAAGTGGGTCCAAGTTTTTAACCGACTTTAAAAAAGGAGGTTTTGTATTCTATGCGAATGTATATTATTGAAAGTTTAGTTAACGTAAACACAGCGCGGGCGAAGCTGCGTGGGTCAGCTAGTTATACATATACACAAACTTAAACACATTATACCTATACATATTTAACTTACTATATTTTAACTCATCTCGTTATGACCTTTCGTCTATTACCCATGCTGATGTTTTTGTAGTAAAAACTATACTACCATAACCAAGTAACCTAACGACATATCATTAGTCAAAATCCATAAAGCCGTTTAGATTGTAGGCAGAGCCAAAGAACATCATACTATACCTACTCTCGTAAAACGTAGCCCTCTTTCTGGAGCAGTCAGACGACAATACCTAACACTTCTATTTTAACGATGATTCATAAAAATAATGTCCAGTTTCGTATATTCAAAGGTTTTTGTAATACTGATAACACTACTCTCGCAGACAAATAGGCGCTTCAAAGTATACATACCCATTATCTTGGCATTACAAAAATATAATGTGTTAAATCTAGAACGCCGTACGTTGTTTATGTAAATAAATATTAATGAAATCCTGAGCATTTGCATACCACACTGATAAACACGTTTTATAATTAATTAGATACAACGAAATAATGTACTGAGTGCCATTTGAATTTGGAATATATTCCACAAACAAAAAAAAGTATACCCTTAGTGAAAAAAAACCCTATAGGTATCTATGAGTATTTGTTCACTGAGAAGATCTCCTCTAAGGAAGAAAGTGACCGATTACCAATGGAAGTGTAGTTAGATTTCGATTTAGTATCGATTACATACCACGCATGAGTTAGGTGGGAATCGCACTTTCTGCCGAGTGATACATAGTTTATATACTACACCTGCGAGAAAAAATAAATACATATTTAATTGAAGCTGGTATTTAAAATTATTACAGTTAATAAAACTCACAGTAGTACTTTCGTTTCGAAGTTGTTTTTTTTAAATAATGTATAGAAATAGCAAGTGGCCAGTACCATTTTGAGAAAGAACTTGGATAGAAAAACGATGGATCCGTTTTTCTGATCCATCCATTTTCAAAAACTTTTTCTGTCTGGTCACTCGCAGCAATGAATTTTCATACACTTTTTCTTCCCGCGTATATGTATAATAGTATTTTTGCCTCATTTTCGAAAAAGGAAGACGGTATTTTCCGTTATAAATAAACTATGTATATTGCAACACTGAACAATTATATAACAAACGGTAGAACTAAACGTAGCTAAATTTCTCAATTACTATTGTGACAACTTTCTCGGATCTCCTCATGCACACCGGGCGTGTAGATGAAAACCGCAGCCAACTCGTTGCTTTGACTTCGTTACACTGTCAGAGTCTGTCAGAGTGCAGAAACAAGTGAAAAGAGTTATTTATTTTGTATTTAACAGAAAACATTTTGGAATCGCGCAGAATTACTGGCCTGATTACATCTTCTCCCTTCTATCATCGGATACTTGCTTAGAGGAGATACCACTGGAGAGATCATGATGCGCTAACCCCTCTGCCAAATTTTGTTCATATGGTCAGGTCATTCTTTATTTGTGTGCGTGTCCTTTTGAATGTGTTGCGAGTTTATTATAGTGTGGGTATGCGTGAAATTGTATCTGTGTGTGTTTACTTCGCCTCCCGCACCCCGCAAAAGTGCCACGTAAAATTTGTTCGGGGAATCGACGCGATACTAGCTCCATTCTAATTACTCTGAGGATACTTGTGAACTAACTTGCGATAGAAGAGATCATATGCATACTCTGTTTTTCTTTCCAAAATCAAAAATGGAACAATTACTGTATGAACACAGGAGTGAGCCATCACCAGTGGCCAGCCAAAGAATTCATCAGCATCAGCAGCAGCCAAAAGACATCCTCTGCTGAACAAAGGCTTCCCCCTTAGAAGGGAGGGGTTGAATTATCAGGAACAACAGTGGGTGCTTTATTGTTTTCCTAGTAACGCTATCACGAGGTAAGTATTCCATTGGTGACAGAATACCTTTCGTTTGCAGTCGGAGAGAAAACGTTCAAAAGGTTCCCAGTCTACGTAGGGGGGATGGTCGGGTTCTGTGGGATTGTCACCCACTCAAAACTCCCCGGTGGCCATCATCGATTCTGTGGAGATACGCTGAACGGAGTGCTCAGAGCACTCTAGACGCTACGCTACACACTCTAGCGTAGCGTATTTCCCGGGGCAACAGAAATGCACGCTCTTCCCTGGGAACCATCGCGGTGACCAATGATAATCATTGTGGTGACAGAATACCTATGCGCACGCTGATCACTCACGCATGATCACGCATGATCACGATGCCTATGCGTGTTGTTTTCAGCAATTTACCTCCTTTTTGGGTAATTACTCATTAGGTATTTGATGATTTCATAAATTATTATATACCGCATGAAACAGTCAATGAGGCAATATTACCTACTAGAGGAAAATTAATAACTAAATAATTTACACAAGTTTATAGGTTTCAGCCACAGATTACTCAGTGCTTTCGGCTTACGGACTTAGTTGTCAAATACCAGTCTCTAATAATAATTCTGTGACGATTCACACACGGTTATTTGCTATGATATTCCTTTTTTTTGAAGCGTGGGACATTTTCAAAACATCCCTGGGAGCTGTCGGGCTCGACCGGGGTATAATAATAATATCCTGGGACAATTCACACACGGTCATCACGGTCATCTGATCCCAAACTAGGCAGAGCCTGTACTATGGAAACCAGACAACTGATACTAATACATATATACTTTTTTTTTATACATACTTAATCTTATATAGATAAAACACCCAGACACTTGGTGGGAATCGAACCCACGACCTGTTGGGTAGCTGACAGGGTCACTAACCACTAGACCAACAGGCCCGTTTAAATGTGTATGTGGGATTCTTACCCACTAAAACCCCCGCGGCTGTCGCATCGGCACATGAGACCCAGGTCTCTCCAGTGGGATCTGCACCAGGGACCCCTCAGTGCCTAGCCTTTGAGCCCTGGTTCCCGGGGGGCGCATTGTAGCCCCCCGGGAACCAGTCACGGTGCTCACGGGTACGGGGGTCGCAACCCCGCCGCCGGCCACCTCGGAGTCGCCGCCGTACTCAATGGACGTCCTTGGGCCCACACCCATGACGTCCAGCGACTCCGAAGGATGCTATTCTCTAACCTAACCTATCGTGGCTGTGCTCGACGACGAGCTCGACGTTGAGCCAACCTTGAATACGACGTCAAGCTTAACGCTGTTAAAATCCGTATTCACTATCGCATTTCGGCTTAACATCGAACTGACTGGCAAACTATTTTACCTTGTAGTACAACTGAAAACCGTAAATTCTCGTGGCGGTAGTGCGTAGTGCGTAAGCAAAGTTATTTAATATCGTAACTCGCCGCTGTCCGCAGCGTCGAAGTCGAGATTGCGTTGCTTAGATAATAACAGGGGAATAGCAGGGCTGATCCCAAGCTAGGCAAAGCCACAATTTTTTTTTGTGAATACGTGCAGTTTATATCGATAGATGACACCCAGACAGAACAAACATACACGTTCATGTACAAAACTATCTGTACTGGGTGGAAATCGAACCACTGTGACTAACAATGCTTTCCGAACGATGTGCCATAATGTGTGTATGTGTGACGTATGTGTGTGTGTGAATTTTTGTGAGAGACGCTACGTATGTTTCGTTGATTCTCTAAAAAAGAAGGATTTAACAGAACAGTAAAGTTATTTCTGGACGAAATCGTGTTAGAATCCAAGCCTTTACCGTCTGTACGAGTATATTATCGAAAAATCACTGTGAATCTGTATTGAAGTGAAACTTCTTATGCGACTTCCAAAAATGTTATCACATAACGCGTTAAGCGTTAAATGAGTCACCTTAACGCGTTATCGCTTAACGCGTTAAGTGATAGGTGTTAAACGATAGGCGTAAATTTGTTAAGGTTATGAAAGCGCTCATGTGACGCCGTTACTGAGTGAGTGGGTGAGTGGGTGAGTGGTAGGTGAGTGGGTGAGTGGTAGGTGTGTGGGAGAGTGGTAGGTGAGTGGGTGAGTGGTACGTGAGTGGGTGAGTGGTAGGCGAGTGGTAGGCGAGTGGTAGGCGAGTGGTAGGCGAGTGGTAGGCGAGTGGTAGGCGAGTGGTAGGCGAGTGGTAGGCGAGTGGTAGGCGAGTGGTAGGCGAGTGGTAGGCGAGTGGTAGGTGTGTGGGTGAGTGGTAGGTGAGTGGGTGAGTGGTACGTGAGTGGGTGAGTGGTACGTGAGTGGGTGAGTGGTAGGCGAGTGGTAGGCGAGTGGTAGGCGAGTGGTAGGCGAGTGGTAGGCGAGTGGTAGGCGAGTGGTAGGCGAGTGGTAGGCGAGTGGTAGGCGAGTGGTAGGCGAGTGGTAGGCGAGTGGTAGGCGAGTGGTAGGCGAGTGGTAGGCGAGTGGTAGGCGAGTGGTAGGCGAGTGGTAGGCGAGTGGTAGGTGAGTTGGGTTCGGTTGGGTTCGGTTGGGTTCGGTTCGGTTCGGTTCGGCTTGGTTCGGTTCGGTTCGGTTCGGTTCAGTTCAGTTCAGTTCAGTTCAGTTGAGTGTGTGTATGTGTGTGTGTGTGTGTGTGTGTGTGTGTGTGTGTGTGTGTGTGAGTGAGTGAGTGAGTGAGTGAGTATGTGAGGGACCGACCGACCGATCGACTGAGCGAGAATGATGTTTCACTTCTTCCGCGCGGAGGGACTCCACGCACGCACATTTTTTTATACTTTTCATTTATCAATCCGTAAAATCCCTCTGTGCGCGTTAAGCACGCACGAGCGTGCTTAACGCGCAGTATTTTTGTGACATTTTTGATTATAACCCAAAAACTACGTTACATGAACCAAAATAAAAATTCAAATCGATAGCATCATCTTTTCTATTCCAAGTTTCAAATCGATAGCATCATCTTTTCTATTCCAAGTTTCAAATCGATAGCATCAGTTGTCCCTGAAATAAATAGGTGTGATAGTCAGAGAGGCAAAGTCGCACCATAAGGATTCCTTTTTTACCATTTAGGCGTGGAACCCTGTACAGGCGACGACAGATAAATTGCACTATACTATCAAGCGTCTGTCCCACGCGGTCCACACGTGATGCTCTCTAGTAAATGGTACTCAATATATAATGTCATTGTGTCGTAGTCTGTGTGCAATCCTTTATATGAAACACGTTTGATAGCACGTGGGACTCGTAAGCGCCTGACGAAGACAACTCCGTACTATTAATAAATAAATAGGCTTAATAGTGTGTATTATTTTTACTGAAAATCGCAGCCACATAGACTCTATTTTATTATATTGTTGTTGGCTATAAATTTGGGCCCGGTAACACCGGAACGCACTTCGAACCAGTTGGATTCATTGTGCATGCCCTAGTCCTTACTCTGTTGCTGGCGTATCGAAAAGCTCCCTCAGGTACGCAACAATCGCGCCAGCTGTTTATAATCATCTGGCGTAGGATAGGCTACTCCCAGATGATTCAACCTACGTCACGTAAGAGCGTCGCTGCTACACAATATGTTTCGCATTGACTCATTTTCACCTTCACAGAATCTGCAAAGAACCTCCTTAGTATCGCGTTATCTGCGGTGATCTCTTAAAGAGTTGTCGTTAGACAGTCATCATCATCATCAGCTGGATGACGTCCACTGCTGAACAACTCCCCCTTAGAACGCCACAATGAAGCACAATTGGCTACTTGCATTCACCGGCTACCTGCGACGCGCACAATGTCACCTGTCCACCTAGTGGGTGGCCTGCCTATGCTGCATTTTCCGATTCGTGGTCGCCACTCGAGAACCTTTTCGGACCCGTTATCTGTTCTTCGAGTGATGTGGTCTGCCCAGTTCCACTTCAACTTGCAGATTCTGAGACCTTAGTTCTTTGGCGAATGTTGGATTCAGTTGAGCAAAGAAACTCCGAACATAGCACTCTCCATATCTCGTTGTGTGACTCTGAGCTTCTCTAAAAGGCGAGCAGTAAACAGTAAGGATATATAGTAGTCTCTCACTGATCCAGCAAATCCAATAGTCCGGCACCCTCACGCGCGCCTCACTACTCCCACTCCGTGCTTGCACTCCGGAATCACCATAAAATTTTCATCAAAAATTATCACAATAGCACATAAATATTTACGATTCCCCGAACATTCAAGTCAGTCAACTTCCGCTGCTGTTTTCAATTTGAAAAGTGTTGCTAAAAGTGCTTTGATTTATTTATTACTAGCCGACCCGCGCAGCTCCGCTCGCGCTGTTTTTACCTTAGCAAAATTTTTAATAGCATCCATTTGCGTTTAATACTTAACCTTTGTTTAATGTCGGTTAAATTCTGGGGCCCACTTTTTACTTGCCCTCCGAAGCACGGAGACCAACTTAATTCGAATGGCATTAAACTGTCACCCATCTATGTATTGCCCTTCCCTATCGTTGCTTATCCTGATCGATTGCTACATATTGATACTGCCTATAAGTGTCTCCTTAATTTTTATACTTATAATATTTATATTTTATAGTATTAGATACATTCGTCGAATACATAACCTCCTTTTTTTAAGTCGGTTAAAAACTGCATCTCACTGTTTACGTGCCCTCCGAAGCACGTAAACGCTCAGTTCAATTATCATTAAACGGTCACCCATCTTATGAAATGACTTTGCCTAACGTTGCTTAACCTGATTACCTGATTGCCAAATATGAATAACAACAACAACTGTCTCCTTATTATTATCTATATTAATAAAAGAGCAGGGTGTTTTCTAGGAATCACGATACAGCAAAAACCATATAACGTACAATCTTGAAATTTGGAACCAACATTATTCAAATAGTCTAGGTGAACAATAAGAACGGATTTTTCGAAATTCCATACTTAAGGGGGTCAAATGGGCTCCCAAAGTTTGTATGGAAAAAAATATTTTTTTCGTCACACGGACATGAAACTTTGTCAGTGTACTAAACAAAAGAAATAAAGAAACACGTGTATCACACTTTTTGAAAATCGACCCTTACAGGGATTTTAGCATCGTTTTTGAGTATGCAACGCGGAAAAAAAAATTCATACTGCATTGCTGAAACTTTGCGAATACATTAATCAAATTATAGCGATTCAAGAGCAAATAATATTTTTTTGAAAATCAACTCCTAAAGGGGTCCAATTGGGGTCCAAAAAATGTTTCTCGACCTACAGTCATAAGACTTAGTTTATATATTGCACACAAGAATCTAAGAAACTTAAATTCGGCATTTTTCGAAAAACGACCCCTAAGGTCATATAATGGGGTTTCAAATTTTGCACAAAGAATGATTCCCATTTCATCATATGATGCAGCTAGAGTAACGAAACTCGGTAAATATACTCAACATAACAATTGAAAAAACTAAATTTGAGCATTTTTGTAAAATCATCCTCTAAGTGGGTCAAATGGGCTCCCAAAGTTTGTATGAATAAAAATTTTTTTTCGTCACATGGACATGTAACTTTGCTAGAGTACTGAGCAAAAGAAATAAAGAAACACGTTGTATTACAACTTTTTGAAAATCGACTCGTAAAGTGGTTTTAACATGGTTTTTGAGTATGAAACGTGAAAAAAAGCATACTTACTGCATTGATGAAACTATGCGAATATATTTATCAAATTATAGAAATCCATGTGTAATTAATCATATTTTGAGAATCAACTCCGAAATGGGTCCAATTGGGGTCCAAAAAATGTTTTTCGACCTACAGTCATAAGATTTAGTTTATGTATTGTACACAAGAATCTAAGAAACCTATTTCCGACATTTTTCGAAGAACAACCCCTAAGGTCATATCTAGGGGTTGGAAAGTTTGCACAAAGAAGTATTTCCATTTCATGCTATGATGCAGCTAGAGTCACGAAACTCAGTAAATAAACTCAACACAACTATTGAACAAAGTAATTTTGAGCATTTTTGTAAAATCAACTCCTAAGTGGGTCAGGTCAAATGGGCTCCCAAATTTAGAATGGATTTTCTTTTATCACATGGATATGAAATTTTGCTAATGTACTAATCCAAAGAAATTAAGAAACACGTGTATCACAACTTTTTCGAATTCGACCCGTAAAGGGGTGTTAGCATGGTTTTTGAGTATGAAACGTGGAAAAAAAATATCATGCTGCATTGATGAAACTTTGCGAATAATTTATCAAACTAAAGCAATGATTGTATAAATAATCATTTTTTTTTAATCAACTCTTAAAGGGGTCCAATTGGGGTCCAAAAATGTTTTTTGACCTGCAGTCATAAGACTTAATTTATGTATTGCACACAAGAATCTAAGAAATCCATTTCCGGCATTTAGGTAAAAACAACCCCTAAGATCATATAACGGGGTTGGAAAGTTTACACGTAGAACGATTTCCGTTGAATGTTATAATGCAGCTAGAGTAACGAAACTCGGTATATAGACTCAACAAAACAATTAAACAAACTTATTTTAACCATTTTTCAAAACTCAACCCCTAAGTGGGCCAAATGGGGTATCAAAGTTACCATGTAAAAAAAATGTTCATCGCATGGACACGAAACTTTATTAGTGTACTGATAAGAAAAAACACGTGTATCACATTATTTTTTTAAATCAACCCTGGTAGGGGTTTTAGCATGGTTTTTAAGTATCAAGCGCGGAAAGAAAATCATGCTGCACTGATGAAACTTTGTCAATAAATTGATCAAGTTAAAGCAATTTAATTATTTTGAAAATCAACCCCTAGAAGGGTCTAATTGGGTCCAAAAAATATTTTTTTGTCCTACAGTCACAGGACTTAATTTATGCATTCCACACAATAATCTAAGAAACTTATTTCGGGCATTCTTAAAAAAACAATCCCTAAGGTCATTTTATGAGGTTGCAAAGTTTGCATGAAGAAGGATATTCATCTTAGCTATAATGTTGCTACAGTCACAAAACTCATTAAATAAACTCAACATAACAATAAACATTTTTCTGCATTTTTCGGAAATCAACCCCTAACTGGGTCAAATAGGGTATCAAAGTTTGCAAAAAAATACTTTTCATCACACGGACACAAAACTTAGTCATCAAAAGAAGTTGAGAAATACGTCTGACACATTTGTTTTGAAAATCAACCCTTGACGGGGTTTTAACACGGTTTTTGAGTATGAATTTGGGAAAAAAATCATGCTGCACTGATGACGGATGCATTTATGAAATACATGTGCAATTTTTCTTTTAATTTGATTCCCAAAAGGGATTAATTGGGGTCCAAATCCTGTTGTTTTACCCTACGGTCACAAGACGTATTTTATGTATTGCACATAAGAATCTAAGAAACCTGTTTCCTGCATCGAAAAATAAAACCCCTAAGATCAATTAATGGTTTCAAAGTTTGCATGCAGAAGGATTTCCATTTAAGTTATAATACAGCCTACAGTCACGAAACTCGGTAAGTAAACTCAACACAAAAATTTAACAAACTAATTTTCAGCATTTTTAACAGACTTCAAAAAAGGAGGAGGTTCTCAATTTGTCTGTACATATATTTTTTTTCTATGTATGATCGCGCATGACTTTGGCAATTATGAACCGATTTCAAAAAAATCTTTCTTTTACGGAGGCCGCTCCACTGAATGGGACCCATAAAAATATTACTTACGAATAAGCAGTTCCTAAAAAAACATAAATGGCGACTCAAGAAAATCTGTAAGAATGCCTAAAAAAATATGTTTTTATCGCTTTTTAAGGATGAAAGTGGTCAAACTCTGGCAAATATATGTGGGATCGCAGGAACAAGACACGAAGAGAATTTTCTCCACTTTTATATTTTATTTTCACCTTAACCATCACACGTAAACACACACATTGCTTGACATCGCTCAACCCCGTGACAGCTACTATTGACATTGACATTACTAATCAAACCAATGTTGCTAACCTAACAAAATCATAAAGGTATAAAATTAATATCCGACACGGCCGTCCTGTTCATTCATCTGTCCCAGATGAACTATTATCTTACAGCCCAATCCACGGCTTCATTAGATCGGCCGAACTAGTCGTATTAATCGGGCCTTCACTATTTCCGATTTTCTTTACGACGTATCTGTCGTTCCCCTTATTCTTCATTATCTCGTAAGGTCCTAAGAACTTAGGAAATAATTTACTTCCTTGTGAAAACTGCGTCTTTTTTATGGCCACTAAGTCGCCAATATTATACGGCATAGCTTCTTTTCTCTTCCTATTATAATTTCTTATGTTCGCTTCTTGTACTTTTTGTATAGATTCTTTCGCTTTTTCTCTAAGCTCTTGTCTTTTCTCATTATAGGTCTGTATATTTTCTTCTTCTATCAATTTCTGGAGTTCGTCATCTTTATCTCTCATTTTGGTGCCAAACAGTAATTCGAACGGAGTCATTCCTATACTTCTTTGAAATGTTCCATTCAAACAGCGTTGTACTCTGGACACTCGGCGATACCATTTGGTCGGGTCATCAGCACTTAGCTTGCTCAGCGAGGCGATAATAATCTGATGCACTCGTTCAACCTGGCCGTTTCCTCTGGGTTGTCCAGTAGTGATTGTGTAGTGAGTAATATTTTCATTTCTGCAGTACTCTTGAAAATCATTTGCGGTAAATGCGGCGTTTCGATCAGTAATAATTCGTTCAGGCGACCCAAAAGTTTGTTGTTGCAGTCTTAGTTTTTCTAACGTTTCTTCAGCAGTAAGAGTTTTGACAGGATAAATCCAGGTAAACTTAGTATAAGCGTCTACAACGGTAAGGATGTATTTGTAATTCTTATGAGTCGATGTCAATGGTCCAAGATGATCAACATGGTAAGTTGATAATGGAACGTCACCTTTATCTATCGGGTGTAAAAGTCCTTCCTTTTTTCCTCTCTTATGTGATATAAGAATGCATTCAACACAGTTGCTAATAACTTTACGTATTTTTTCTGGTAGGTCCTCTATGTAGTATTCTCTGTTAATTAATTCTTCAGTTTTTGTAAGTCCAAAGTGTCCTCTTTCATGATTTTTCCGAATTATCTCATACTGCATCTTCTTAGGTACAACAATTAATCTATTGCCGTCTTTCATCTTATATAGTATTTCTTTCTGTACGACGTAGTCTTGATAATGTTCTCTTTCTAAAATTTTCTTTAATAATCTTACATGGTCATCTTGATCTTGGGCTTTCTTTAAACGAGCGGTAGTTTCAGTAAGTATCAAACAGGCAGGATGTCTGCTTAATGCGTCAGCATGTTTCATTCTAGATCCAGGCCTGT
Source organism: Furcula furcula (assembly GCA_911728495.1). Lineage (NCBI taxonomy): Eukaryota > Metazoa > Arthropoda > Insecta > Lepidoptera > Notodontidae > Furcula > Furcula furcula. The sequence goes on from OU452253.1 coordinate 21,019,423, forward strand.
GTTCGATTTCATAATCGTATTCCGCTAGAAGCAGAGCCCAGCGAGCAACTCTTGGCGGTAAATCCTTTTTTTGTAATGTCATAGTTAACGCGGAACAATCGGTAACAATTTTAAAATGGATACCCAAAAGATAAACTCGAAACTTCTTTATAGCTGCGACAATAGCTAAAATTTCTAAATAATAGCTATGATATTTCTTCTCAGCTGGAGTTGTCTTCATACTCATATAATGAACTGGATGTAATTGGCTGTCTTTCGGACTTTTTTGTAGGAGAACAGCTCCGTACCCATCAGCGCTAGCGTCGGTGTGTAATTCTGTTTCAAATTCAGGATTGTAAATTTGAAGAACAGGTGAACTGCACAATATCTTCTTTAACTCTATAAAAGCTTTTTCGCATTTTTCATCGAAGTTAAATATGGCATCCTTCTTCAACAAATCTGTCATTGGTTTTGCAATCAGGGAATAGTTTCGGATAAACTTCCTAAAATAACCTGTCAGCCCAAGGAATGATTGAACGGTCTTCACGTCAATTGGCTTTTTAAATTTAGCTACGGCATTAATCTTCTCTTCAGATGGGCGAACTTCGTTGTCGCAAATTTTATAGCCTAGATATTGAATATCCTTCTTCAGGAAATGACACTTCTTCCAATTAAACTCAAGTCCAAATTCTTCGGCTCTTTTTAGTACTAACGCTAGTTTTCTTAGTCCTTCTTCTTCTGTTTTCGATGGAATTATTAGGTCATCTAAATATGTCAGTAGGGTACCATCAAGTATCAGGTCATGAAAGATATCATTGATGAATCTTTGAAATACAGATGGCGCTGTACAAAGTCCAAAGGGCATTTTCATAAATTCGTAATGCCCTTGTGGCGTTACAAATGCGGTGTACTTCTGACTGTCTTTATGCACGCGTACGTGAAGAAAACCGTTTTTTAAATCAAGAGATGTGAATACTTTTGCTTCTTTCAGCTTGTCAATCTGATCTTCAATTATTGGTAGTGGAAACCGCTCCTTTATAACTTTCTTATTTAATTGTCTATAGTCCATGCACATTCGGTATGTTCCATCTTTTTTATGAGCCAAAACTATCGGACAGGCGAAATCAGATCTGCTAGGTTTGATTATTCCCTTATCCAGCCATTCCTGTATTTGCGTGTTTACATTAGCCATCTCTAGAGGGGAAAGACGTCTTGGGTTCTGGAAAACAGGGACTTCATCGGTGAGTATTATCTTAAGTTCAACGTTGCTTTCTTTCTTCTTTTCGTTAGGTTTATAATCATCACACATCTTATAAATCTCATCTTTGTATTTGGAGTCGTCTATGTTATATCGTTGAGTGTCATTATTATCTTCTATTAAAAGTGTAAGATTTTCAATCTTTTCCATGTAAACACCATCGGGAGTAAAACTAATCTCGAAATCTTTTAGGAGTGGATTTCCAATTATTGCTTTAACAGGTATCTCATTGTCTTTAACAACATGAAATTTGACGTCGGTGTAGAAACCATCAATTACAATTTTCGTGGTAAACATTCCTTCAGTATAAAGCTTCTTCTCAGCTATTCCTGTTAGACACGTTGATGATTCTGGATTATAAGTCGTAATTCCTTCTTTAATCTTTTCAAATTCTGATTTTGTGATAAGGTTCACATCGCTCCCTGTGTCGATTAAGGTTATAATGTCTATTCCGTTAATATTTATCTTTTTATAAGGAACTTTCTCTTCATCATTTTTATTTTGAATATTCAAAGTCTTCTTAGGTTTATTACTTGTACATTCAGTTGATTTATGCCCAAATTCATTGCATTTGAAGCACTTAATTCCCTTTGGGCAGGCGGACAGTTGATGGTCTAAATCACCACAATTGTAGCATCTTTTCACGTGAGTCATCTTACGAGTTCCGTGACTAGCAGACGGGTAGCTAGAATGTGATGGTCTACTACTTGACATCTTTCTTCTGAAGTCACTGTATATGTCCAACTTCTTACGAAAATATTTTATATCAGAGGCGCCGTACAGGATGGCTTTATTAGTCTCAACGTCACGGATACCATCAATGACGTATTCTATTAATGCAGCATCTTCAACTTTACCATGCAGTGCTAATTCCTTCATAGACAGAAAATATTGCTGATAAGTTTCATCGCTCTTCATTTTACGCGAAGCGAGTTTCTTATGGATAACTGCGCTATTAATTTTTGGTCCAAACTCTTCTTTGAGTGCCTTCTTCAAACTTGCATAGTCTTTCACTCTTCCCAACGACCGTAAAAATAGTTTAGCTGTTCCATCTAAGAGTCTCTTGGCATAAATCAACTTTTCTACTTTAGTCCAATTCATAATCTGTGCGATGTCTTCAAATTCCTCAATAAATGTCTCAATCGGATAAGTGTCGTCTCCGGTAAACGTAGTCATTGACTTTTCTAAATCTCTGAATGAAATTTGTACATCAACCTCCTGATCTTCGTCTTCAATATCCTGTACGTCTTTTTTCGGTGGCATTGTGATACTCGTATTATGGCTACTCATAGGATTCTTAATAGATCTTCTTTTACTCGTAGTGCAAAATGATAATTTTCTTGAACTCATCAGAACTTTCTTTCTTCAATTAATCTTCATAACTCAGTGTTCATCTTTAAACATCATTAAAAAATCTTCAAATCTTCGAAAGCAAAACCTCCGTATGTTTAATTAAAAAAAAATCCATTTACACTTGAGTTTCATAAAGTGGCAACATTTTCAACTGTATGATATGAAGTTATCACGCCACCGAACAATTTGTAGGTTAACTATGTTTGCAATCACGTCTTCAGTCTTCAATTCTCTCGAGATCGTTATTTGCTTCGATCCCGGACGAGCCCCCAAAAGATGTGGGATCGCAGGAACAAGACACGAAGAGAATTTTCTCCACTTTTATATTTTATTTTCACCTTAACCATCACACGTAAACACACACATTGCTTGACATCGCTCAACCCCGTGACAGCTACTATTGACATTGACATTACTAATCAAACCAATGTTGCTAGCCTAACAAAATCATAAAGGTATAAAATTAATATCCGACATATATACCAATTTCAATTATTCTTTTTTATGTGAAAGAAGGAACCACTGTAATGAATATGTATAAATTTTATCACCACTGTATAAGAACTTCCTGGAGAACCATGATTGATTTAGAGATTTAGAGGAAATTATCTGAAAAAAAAAGAATATATACAGACGAATTGAGAACCTCCTCCTTCTTTGAAGTCGGTTAAAAACCATGAAACTGATGTTCTCGATTACATTACTCTGACAAATATGAACCGATTTCGATGATTCTTTTTTTATTCAAGAGAGTAAACTACTGTAATGTTTTCATGCAAATTTCATTAGGACCGGATAAAGTGTTCCTGAAGAAAACATACACAGTAGGTACGTCAACATCAACTTCAATAACATTTAAATTATTCTATGCTTTGTAGTGTTGTTGAAGTGTTGTGTTGCGTGTTCAATATTTTATTTGAAAATCAACCCGTGGGACAAATGAGGTACCAAAGTTTGTATGTAAGAAAATATTTTGTTTACTCATCAAAAAATTGAGAAACACGTCTAACACATTTCGTCTTTGAGTATCAAACGTGAAAAAAAAATCATGCTGCACTGATGACACTGCGGATACATTCGTCATTTTGAAGCAATCCATGTATTTTTTTTTAATTAAGCCTTTAAAAGCGTTCAATTGAATTTCAAAAAATATTGTATTCCTACAGCCACATGACATATTTTATGAATCCCTAATGTTTGCGTGAAGAAAGATCTCCATTTAATGCTATAATGCAACTATGGTAACGAAACTCAGTGAATGAACTAAACAAAACTGTTGAATAAACTTATTTCCAGCATTTTTCGAAAATCAACCGCTAATACAAAATCATAGTATAGTTTGATTTCAATGTGTAGCATTCGCGTTAGTTAAAACGTTCGTAATAAATTGTTACTTACCAATCTATCGTCCATGTATTTGTGGATTTCCATTAATCCTATATGGCATTGATAATCTTTTTGATGTCATGCATTCCCAGTTTTCAAGGACAACATTTACCGTTTCTGTATTTTGAAGCCAGCTATGATCAAACTATGATTTCAATGTGTAGCATTCGCGTAAATAAAATACAACATTAGTGTAAACAATATTTAAAAAAACCTTGATCCATAATTCAAAACACGTTTGAGTAACAAAGTAAACGCGGGCGAAGCCGCGGGCTACAGCTAGTTTTTTATATAATGAAAAAGGGATAAACTCAGACCACGCGTATAACCAAGTACCATTATGACTTTAATCTCTTCTCCCAAGGGAACCGTTCTGAATTACGGGATAAAAAGTATCCTATGTCCTTCCTCGTGGTATTAGCTCCAATCATGCCAAGTTTCGTTCAAATCCATCCAGTAGTTTCGGCGTGATGCGCAGCCGTGATACAGACAGACATACAGACAGACAGATAGACAGACACACAGACAAAAATGAAAAAAATTACAGTTTCGGCTTTAGTATCGGTAAAAGAATGCCCTTTATTTATAATTTTCAAAATATCTTCAATGTACAGAAATGGACCTGTTACAGTTTTATTATAAGTGTAGATGATTTTTTTGTAAACAATCCGAATATTCCAATAATCCGGCACCCCATAGTTTTTAATCATCATCATCATTATCATCAGCAGCTTACTGCATCTACTGCTAAACGAAGGCCTCCCCCTTAGAAGGGAGGGGTTGATTTGCTATCAGTTTAATTAATTCTTTAAAAAAAGAGCACCACCCGCTAAACGAAACGCTCAGAAACTAATGTATTGAATAGTTCTAATTTGTATCAACTTGTTGGCTCATCGTAGATATAGGACATCCACCACGGCACGCTTCTCTCGCGTGTTAGTATGGAAACCCGACCACATTGTTCCGCACGTGCCGTTATGAGTAATAATATTGTGCTTCATTGAGAAGCTCTATCACACATTTATAACGTGCTGTGAGGTTTTTATTGAGTATATTTCCATGATTCCGTGGGTGGAATTGAAGAGATGTATATTTACAGCAGGAAAATGGTTATATAGAACTAATGACTTCTTATAGGTAGGTAGTACTAAACAACATTTTGTTCTACCATTTTTGATAATTCATATCTTTTCTACCTAATATCATCATCATCACCAGCCGGAAGACGTCCACTGCTGAACATAGGCCTCCCCCGAACGCCACAATGAACGACAATAATTGGCTATTTGCATCCACCGGTTACCTGTGACACTTACAATGTCGTCTGTCCACCTAGTGGGAGGCCTACCTACGCTGCATCTTCCGGTTCGTGGTCGCCACTCGAGAGCCTTTCTTCCTCAACGGTTATTGGTTCTCCGAGCGATGTGGACTGCCCATTGCTCTTCAACTTGCACATTTTAAGAGCTAGGTATGTCGGTGACCTTGGTTCTTCGGCGAATCTCCTCATTACGGATTCTGTCGCGCAAAGAAATTAATACCTAACATCATTAATATTAAAAAAAATTATGTAAAGGACAATAAATGCAATTATTAATGAAGGCAATAATTGAATGCAACTTAAGTTGCATTAATCAGTCCTTCGCTTGCTAAGTAGTGCCCTATTCCCTTGCTATTCCCTTTCCCTGTCATCCTATTCCGTCCGCGTCATCGATATAATATATATTATATCGATGGTCCGCGTACTGTTTTGTTGTGTTTTGCCACTAAGAAAAATAAATGTTCTGGTGTGAAAGTCACAGGCTGGTGAAATTAATGAGCATAAGAGAACTTAGGCCCAAGCGCACCGACAAAAAGACGTCCGTTATCTATTTTTCAGAATCGATTATCTTTGTAACTACTTAGCAGTCCTTAACGGTGTCGAGCTAGGTTAAGATAATGGACTGTCAAGGGTCCATAACCGGGGTTATGGTAGTGGTGAAAAATAGATAATCAATTCGGAAAAATTGATAATGGACGTCTTTTTGTCAGTGCACTAATATCTCGGTTGTTGACCTAGTCGCAAAAAATTAGGAATTTGAAAAAAAAAAAAATTTACTTATTTTAAAACTTTATTAGTAATAATATTCATATTTAAACCAAAAAACTAAAAAAAGAAAAAATCAATTAATTATAAACAATTAAAAATTGATGAAATTTCACGTGACTATAAACGCGCCATGATTGGTCACCATAGTCGTGACGTCATAATGTTAAAGCTATTTAATAACAGTACAGCGTCAACGGCTATTACACTTGACAAGACAATAATTCGTGTTCGGCGTTCAGTGACGTACAGTGACGTTCCGTGTCGTCGTTCAGTGTCGTTCAGTGTCATCCAGTGTAATTCAGTGTCGTTCAGTGACTTTCAGTGTCGTCGTTCAGTGTCGTTCAGTGGCGTTCAGTGTCGATCAGTGTCGTTTAGTGTCGTTCAGTGACGTTCAGTGACGTTCAGTGTCGTCGTTCAGTGTCGTTCAGCGTTGTTCAGAGTCGTTTTTTAGCAATAAATTTTCAATATTATTGTCTAGTCAAGTGTAATAGCCGTTGACGCTGTACTGTTATTAAATAGCTTTAACATTATGACGTCACACCCGCTCGGGTTTGTTCAGGAGCTGTCGGCGTGTTTCCGGTACTGGATTAAAAAATTGTATTTTTGATTTTGAAATAACTTTTGAATTATTGCGAAAAAAAAACAAAAAATAGTTTTATTATAAAAGTTATATATGATCTTTCTATTTATCACCAAAAAAAAAACAAATACCCAATTGGGTGAATGTCTTGCTTGCCTCGTCACTAGATAAAAAAAATAGAAAATATTTTTAGTGAGCTAAAAAGTGTTTTTTTACAGATAAGAATACACTAGGCCCCAGACTAGTGTCCCTTTTTGTGTTGGGGGTCTAGGTCTCTTTCGTCGCTAAAATGGATTCGCAGAAAAAGTAATTAATTCATGTGAAATAAAACACAGAGAAAAATAAACAAAAAAGAGTGAGCATGCATGTGTAGATGTTGTGCGTGGGATTCTCTCTCTCTCTCTCCCTGTGTGTCTGTGTGTGTGTGTGTGTGTGTGTGTGTGTGTGTGGGTGGGTGTGTGTGTGTGTGTGTTTAAGTATGTGTTTGTATGTGTGTGTGTGTGTGAAAAAAAACGGCATTTATTGTTTCTCTTAATTCTTCTTAATCAATTAGGCTGCTTGAATTCTTACTAATAAGTACTACTACTTCTCTGAAATATAGCTACATAGTAATATTATGTAATCTGTAATAGTAGATACCAGAGGAAAACCACAATACCTACATTACAACAACTGCAATTAAAATTATCTCATGTAATGTGGACTTTGCATTCATTTGTTCGCACGGTTTTTAAATTGCATTCGTTTCTGAATGGATTTTACTCACTCACACAAAAAAATAAAAAATATTAGTTCTGGGCATTTGTCCAACTAAATATAAATCTATGAATGTATCTACCAAATACTAAGATTAAAAGAGCGGAGCGGCCTTTAGGTTTTTTTATTTCATAAAAAAACACATCACTTTCTACTATTTCAACCTTTATTATATTTTTAAGTAAATATGCAAAATACATACATAAATATTTTTAGTCATTATATTATAGTCAGATTTGTTATATCGTAACATATAATTAATTAACTACCTTGAAAACTTTATGCAAAGAAAAATTAAACCCTTACCAACCAAGTTATGTGATTAAAATTTGTCTATGGCCGCGGTTTACTCCTAATCAATAGACAGCGGTTGATATAATATTATTACTGCAATTTAATAACTTATCTTAATGACTTTATTATGTTGGACTAGGTTACTAGGTTTCCATTGAGTACGGCGGCGACTCCGAGGAGGACGGCGGCGGGGTTGCGACCCCAGTCCCCGTGAACACCGTGACTGGTTCCCGGGGGGCTACAATGCGCGCCCCGGGCAGGGGCGGCTGGCTCAAAGGCAAAGCACTGAGGGTTCCCTGGTGCAGGTCTCTCCGGTGAGACCTGGGACCCTTTTCATGTGCCGATGCGACAGCCGCGGGGGTTTTAGTGGGTAAGAATCCCACATACCCTGGTCGAGCCCAGTCGAGTCCGCCCAGCTCCCGGCCCGCCCAGCTCCCGGGGATCTTTCGAAGATTACCCCCACGTCAAAAAAAAATAAGTTACTAGGTTATTTAGACGATGTTTTATTTACTCGTAATCGACGGCTCTATAAATTTCGGAAATCGCATGTGAATAAGCCGTCGAGTTCCCTTTAATAATATGGCTTGCCAAACTCCGTGCCATCCTTTTATGTGGACAGCTCGAAGAGCTATATTGTTCTGACGTGCAGTACACTTGACCCGGAAATATGCGATACTGTGGTACCGACCGCTCTTGACATTGTAGCCGGGATTAAAATGCAACATTGTTGAAGTACTGTTATGATAATGATTATGTACAGTAGAAAGAATGCCTTATCAAACAAGGTGTAAGGGACTACGTACCGAATACTTTTATATAAGACTAGCTGACCCACGCAGCTCCGCCCGCGCTGTTTACGTTAACTAAACTTTCAATAATATACATTCGCATAGAATAAAAAACTTCCTTTTTTAAAGTCGGTTAAAAACTTGGACCCACTTTGTACTTGCCCTCCGAAGCACGGAGAGGTTTAGTTCAAATGGCGTGAAACAGTCACCCATCTATTTAATGACCTTACCTAACGTTGCTTAACCTGATCGATTTCCAAACATTGTTAACAACTGTCTATGAGTGTTAATGAAAAATTGTTAAAATCGGAGCAAGCGTATAACCAAGTACACATTTTGACTTTAGTCCCCTCTCCCAAGGGAACCGTGCCGAATGTCGGGATAAAGTGTCCTATGTCCTACCTCGGTGTGTTAACTCAAATCATGCCAAGTTTCGTTTCAATCCATCCAGTAGTTTCGGCGTGATGCTCAGCCGAGATACAGACAGATAGACAGACAGACAGACAAAAATAAAAAGATATACATTTTTGGCTTTAGTATCGGTTATAGAATGCCCTCCAAACATAATTTTCAAAATATCTTCAATGTACAGAATTGGACCTGTTACAGTTTTATTATAAGTATAGATTTCTCATATTGTCCGTTACAACATTACAGAAACCATTTATATGTAAAATAACAAATGACTAACTTGTTAATTTTTGAGCATGTAATGAATACGTGCAGAATAATATTTATTTTTCAAATTATATTGCTAATTTGAATCAAGCCGCCTGCTAAGGTTGTATATTATGCCAGCCGCTCCCTTCTAAGGAAGAGGCCTTTGTTCAGCAGTGGACTTTCCGGCTGCTGGTGATTACTAATTTTGCACAAATAAGTAATTTATTGTTTTTAAATTGAAATTAGGCGTTATTATTATACCAATAATGATGTTATCCTAATTTTATTAAAAAAAGCGGCTTTTATTTTGGACATTCATGAAAAAACCGATGAGAAATTTCAACACTAGAATGTTCAGAATCATATACTGGATCCCTGGTATCGGTTTTTGGTACGATGTCCCTTACACCCTGTATTGATAAATATAACCTCGGGTTAGCTAGTAAAAGCAGTGATACCTTCTACCTAACCGATACAACCACAGCGGCTAAGTTTTGACAAAATCAGTTAACTACTTAGGATATATTTATAGTGCACAGTACTTACACTTTGCGATGAGAAGATCGACCGCGAAGAATTATAAACAGGAAAACCTTGTACACGTCCTGAAGTATGGATCATCTGCCCTTTCATACGATTAGGTGAACAGCCAATTCTGTCATCTCTTATTATATAAAAGAGTAGACAAAAACCCACTCATCACGAAATCTCAGAAACTACAAGTACTAGGAGTCTCAAACTTTGCATGGGGGTTCCTTTTAAGACGTAGATGCTCACTAAGACTGGATTTTGGGAAATTCAACCTCTAAGGGGGTCAAACAGGGGGGCAAAGTTTGTATGGTAGAACGCGATTCCTTGGTTCTATTGACTTGAAATTTTGCACAGACATTCGTTAAGAAAATTAATTGAATTTGTATTTCATGGTTTTTTTTTAATTTATCCCTTAACAGGGTAAAAAAGGAGTATTATTACTCAACCGATGGCGGTACAAATAAGATAAGATAATTCGAAACATTAAATAAAAGTTCCTTGGCCAAGTGGTTACGGAAGCGTCTTCTAAGCACGGACTGTCCGGGTTCGCTACCCGTGTACGGATTTTCATTTTGTATTTTTAAACTTTGTTTTTGATTTTTTTATTTATGTTAAGATTCGATGTTTTAAATATTTAACTCATATTAACTCCAGCACATTTTATCTCTAATATATTTTTAATACTTTTTTTTTATATTTAAAATCATGCATACGTGGTTAGCTTCTCTCTAATGTTATGATTTATTAGTGGAAACTTAATTTATATTAGTACTATTGGATCTTATAGGTATTAATAAGTGGTATCATTTGTTTGTTTCCCAAATATAATAAAATAAAATAATGAAAATATATGTATTATACACACATCAAAAGTGTCTAGGGATCAAGCATTTTTGGGCAAAAAAATGGGCAGAAGAACAATGGCGTTTCGTGTGCTTTTCTGATGAGTCTCGTTTTGGTATGAGACCGGATATAAGACGTATACGACACTGGAGAACCCCTGGACGCCAACAGCGATTAAAATCCTGCCAGGAAGTCCATCCTTATAGTGGTGGAACCATCATGATATATGGGTATTTGGATCGGCGGAAGAACTGAGTTGATTTGGATCAGAGGCAACCTCAACGCTCAAATTTATGCTGAGACGATTGTATCAGACGTCATCGTTCCTCTACAAGTGCAAATCGGTCCCTTATTTCAGTTAATGCATGATAATGCACGACCGCACACCGCAAGAGTTGTAAGACAGACTCTCGCCGCAGCAACATCAATGTCCTGCCCTGGCCTGCTCAGTCGCCAGACTTGAACCCGATTGAGCATGCATGGGATATGCTACAGAGAAGAGCTCTGCCGAATATGGAGGGTATCCAGTCGCAAGAAGACCTTTTTTTGTTGTTGCAACGAACATGGGCGGCCATTCCACAGCGTGATTTGGATGAACTCATTTTGAGTATGCCAAACCGATGTTCTTGTGTTGTTAGTGTTCGCGGTAGAAACACGGATTACTAATTGTTTAAGTTACCCAATAACATTTTAAAGAAAACTGTTATTTCAGTCTTTTTTTCGAACTTTTGTGTTAGTGGTTCAAATGTCAAAAATCCCTTTATTAGGAAAATGGCAAATTTCTTTATTAATGCAAAGGTGACTTGGTTTATCGTTACTGTGACAAACGAAAACACTTTATTTGATGAATCCTTAAAGAAAATTTTAATTAATATCAATCAAGAGAAAAGTTATTGCAAAAATATATGTTGATCCCTAGACACTTTTGATGTGTGTATTTCCAAAATGTCTGTTTCGATAGGAATACAGCATGTATTGTACGTATGATATAAAAGCCAAAACTTTAATGGAATTATTGTCTGTCTGTCAGGGTTTTTTCTACAGGTTGGCTGGTGTTGTCCCCTATCGACGTCAAAGTATCTTTACATAGTGTGAAACAAAGTCGCTATCCGAGTCTGTCTATATCCGATAGCACCTCCAAACCACGCAGCGGTTTTCACCATCGGCATCGGTTAGATAATTTTTCATTGAAGATTTTAAGTTTTATCTAAGTAAATTAACTTTACGTAGCTTACGTTGACTAAGCCTAAAGAGATATATAGTTAACAATCAAGTACCTACTAGAAAATTTCATTAATTCCATATTTAATATTATAATAATATTACTTACAATACGAGACGAGCCCTGGCTTCAGCAGCTGTCCAGAACGCCTTTATTATTAAAACTATTAGAAAATTGGTCGCAAGATAGTCTGCACGATTAGCAGGCTATGCTATTTGGGATTACATGTTCAATAATGATAATGTAAAATTTTAAATCATTGTATATTAAATAAGTTTAATTCATCAAATAATATGTATAAAAACATAATTACTTATATCAAATTAATTAATACGTACGTGTTTATGTATTCTGCAAAAAATTGCAAAATATATTTGGCTTTATTATAACTAATAGTTTAAGCAACAAGTTAAGTTAGCTTTGTTTTATTCTCGAATCTCTTTAATTGCAACATTGATTTTGTATCTCTAAACATCTACTACTAGTGATGGAATATCTTGGAGTCAGGGACTGGATAATTGAATGATCAAACGAACTTACCCTAAGTGAAGTTCGATCTTAATTATCCAGTCCTTGACGAGAAGATATAAGGTCCCTCCCTACCCATTAATGACCCTGTTAAATCAATGTTGCAGCTATATTTCATTTTACTCTAAAGATAATGAGGTGGCTGTCGCTCAGCTGAGGCGGGGTGGATACGAAAGAGATAATAATGTTGTTTTCTCTTTCTAACCTCTGAAACTTGTGCGATATCTCCGGATCGGTACCCACGAGGTACTACTACTAGTGATGGAATATCTTCTCGTCAAGGACTGGATAATTAAGATCGAACTTCACTTAGGGTAAGTTCGTTTGATCATTCAATAATATAATATTACACTTAGCCAACAGTAAAATCCATACGTAAGTATTAAGTCCGTAATAAAGAAGTTTTTTTTTTTTTTTTTTTATTCAATATAAGCCAGTGTTTGACCACAGTCCCACCTGGAGGAAAGCGGTGACGCAGTCGAGGATGGTAGATTATCTTCAATGACCAATCGTAATATTAATACTGCAGAGGAACCGCAAGCAAAATTATACATTAGGGTTAAGTACCTAAGAATAGATAAGTCGTATCGAGAAAAATCTCTCCTCAAAACCTGTCAACAGTGGCAATAAATCATTGTCATGTAAAAACGCGCAAATGCACCTTATAAAACATATTTGAAAGGAAATATGCATAACCTCACCTCATTAGACAATGACTGAAATTGAAGTCTATTTTCGTAATTATTTTGTATAATCAATAACCGAAAAATATATACGAGAATATGTATAAAATATATATATAAATAATGTTTTCTGTTGTGCACCATGTTAATTATTTAATAACATGGTGCACAACAGAAAACATTACTGAACATATCACCTTGACAATAGGTAAGCAATAATTTGTAATTCATGAACAAACTTGTATTTCATTCATAACAATAAAAGTTATCTTTATGATTAATTAATTGCACTTTGAAAGTTATTGCTTTCTTTTTTGTTTTTTTTTTATATAGGAAACAAGTATTGGTCAAGACACATTAGGTTATAGGTCACATTTTATAAGTTGAGGGTAGATGAGGAGATATACCCTCCAAATGTAATTTATTGTGTCACCTACCCTCATATGTATCTATCAGCTGTCAGCTGATTGTAATGTCAATGACCGTTACTTTATCATCTCTTAAAAAGGATATTACAACAGTCATACATCAAACTTAAAGTTCTTTATTTCATACTAACTATACCGCCCGTACAGGAGACGCTAATAACTTAAAGAAGATTGTAAGCAGATCATGGTCGTGATCGCTATTTATTTAGTACATTTAGGTGCTATAAAGGTAGGTAGGTACATACACAACAGTTACAGTCTTTAATTAATGCAGTCATTACCGTACGTAATTTTAAATGTATCTAGTCATTGTTGTCGATTACTGTTCCAAAAAGGATTTAAGTTCTTTATTATATATTTTTTTTGCAGTAGTTTTAAAAATATAGGGAAAACACTTAAAGTCTCTGTGATGTCTCACCATTTCGGCTTGAGTCTATTGTGTGAATATAACCTATTACAGTAAATAGGTACATGGAACACAACCGTATTAAATGAAACACAAAGTACTTACTCGCTGTACCACGACCGCTCGGCTCGGTGTCTGTTAGACGACTGAGCCGCGCGGCGGGCAGGCAGCAGTATTTATTTGCAATACACCACATCTCTTCCTTTCAACATGTTTTAATTTACATTTACTGTATCTTGTATCTATATTTTAAATTACTCTTATTTCTTGAAATCATAATTATTTGATATACTTAATATTAAATATTTTATTTATATTTGACTTAAAAGATGTGAAGCTACCACCGGATCACAACGCGGCCTTAACTGAGAAGATCCGGCAAGAAACTCAGCAGGCTTGAAATATTTTATTTACATTAAGCCCAACGGTGGCAATTTTATAATAATAATATTTTTAACCATTACCAGAGCACACATCACGTGCCTCCGACCGGGAAGCTCCGACCAGACTCAGTAGGCCTGTCTTCCTTCCCTTTTTGTAACATTTGAGTATTATCATCAATGGTAATTATTTATTTAATTTCACACAACCTTATCATTAGATTAGGTATGTTATTAAATTTAAATTGTAAATATGATTAAAGATTTTAACAAATCAATATTCTAATTGTTAGATCATAGAATAACATTGCTGTAATTAAATAAAAACTATATAATATAAATGACCTTATTTTAAATATCTACTACATAACATCACAAATTTCTTTTGAAATTATGAATGTTAACCACACATGTATTTGTGCTCGTTTATTCTGACCACAGTTGCTACTTGCTTATAAGTAAGTTTATTAATATATTTGTTCATATATTTTGTTAATACATAGAATATTCAGATTACAACTTGGTACAAAAGGTTGGTATTATGATGAATTAATTTTACAATTTTATAATTTATTAATCACCCTATAAACCTTCATACGAGATTATTCGTCAATCTATTACTAAATTGAGATTTTGTGGTCACTAGTAATTATTTGGAACAATATTTTGTCAATTTTAAAACCAGACACATTTTGTTTTTAATAACATACATTGGGGTACTTATTTCTTTTCGACATGTATGGAAACTATAAACCACATATTAATTGCATTAGCATTTATAATAAATCCTAATTACTTAATTAATTAAGGAGTCACACGCTCCATTCAAACCAATTTGATTGAAAAAGGTATTAAGTGACAACCCTTTAACAATAGCATGTGTTTGTTGGTATACATAATAATGTAATAATGATAATAATGTAACATAATGTTTTGTATCACCCTCATCGATGTCTACCAATGGTTGTATTGTATTGTATGCATTTATTATCGTAGGATAATGTGATACATATTAAGGACTAGTATTTACTAACCTTGGAACCTTTAATATATAGACTACATAGGGTCATCTACTCCACCGTTGCAATGTTTAGAGGGATCCTTGTGGATGTGGAGGAAACAAATCTGTAACTCAGTAGAAATATTAGTTACTTACAAGTAGATACATAATTCTTATTAGGTATTGAAATCAGGCATGTATTCCATGGCTGCGACCACTTGTATACAAAATTATATTTTTTAATAAGTTTGTAGTTTATAAACTTAAGTTTACACATCGTCGCCATTGGCATGGAAATCCAACCCATATACCATCGAGACAGTGTTTGTTTATTAATCGGTTTTTTTTTTAATAATTTTTTTTTTTTTACTTTTCACTAATTTATAAACCTCATAAATTACTATTTTATCCTTGTTTGTTTGTTTTTTTTTTTTTTGTTTTATAATTATTGCTTGCACCAATTATTTTTACCATCCATGCCAGTGTGATGGTAATGCATTGCTAGTTACCAAGTTTGTTTTATTCTGCTTGTGAGCTTTTATTCATGCAGAATAGGAACATTATAATTAAATTTATTTTAATATGGTTTTGAGTCCGTATATTTATGCAGAATATGTAAACAAATTTAATTTTATTATATTCTGATTTAGCACTGTTTATGCAGAATAGAAACTAATTAATTTAACCTCTGGAGGCTCGTTGGTGCGGAGCGCACCATTATAACGCAAACTCGCTATTCCGTCAGAGACCGTTGGTGCTATATGCACCAAGGGTGCAGACACGTTTTGATACCGGTTTTTTACTGGTTGAACGGTCTTCATTGTTTGGTTACTCTGAGATCTATGCTTAAAGGACTGTGTTTCCGATTTTATAAAGCCATCAGTCACTTGTCATTGTCACTTTTTAAGTCATGAATTCAGCTGGCAAAAAAAAGAAAAAAGTGGGCGGTACCTGTCAGTGAATGTTTATTTTTTAAATGTAAACAGTATTTATTTCAGGTAAAGTGATATTAATTAGGTATGTTTATTGTTATAACGTAATAATAAACCAGTATAGATGTTAGATAGTCCGTATTTTATCAAAAAAGTGGATATTTTCGAACTGAAATCTGACCCGGGTGATACTTTGTTTGTTTGTTTACTTTTGGAATATTTTCGGTATTACTTGTAATGTAGTTGTTGTAAATACATCGTAATTACATCATAGCGATAATAACTCAAAGATAAAGTCATAAAATCCAATCTAACAAACGAAATTTTCCATAATATAACGTCATGATGACGTCAGTTGAAAAAAATTTCGAGTTCTTTTTTTTTTGTGTTTTGTTTAAAACCTGTATGAAAAGGAGTTTGGATGCAAAGAATGGATCTTTATTAGTGCCTGGGTCAATATTCTATCCTCAAAATCGAGATCAAAAATAGGTAAAATCAACATTGCCAAAAATTCATCAATTTTGACCTTTTACTTTAAAAAACATTATATAAGCGCGTAACAACGCCGGTCAGCGTCGGGCCTCCAGGGGTTTATTATATATTCCATCATTAGTAATTATTATATACATTCCATCGCCCTCTGTATCCAGTTACTATTGCTTGCGTTTAATTAACCTTGGTTACTAAGTTTACTTTGGTTTATCACTAACAATGCCTCTCTTTAGAGATTGATTTATCCACTTATGGATTTGTTTATATGTTAATTTTATTTTCTCATTTATTTTTCTTTATTTTCCTCCTCAAAGAGGTCGGTCTCCTTAAGGGTTTTTCCGCTTGGGGGTATTGATCCTCTTATGGATTTTCCTCCTTGAGGGTTTTACCGCCTTGGGGAGATTGAAGGATATTTAATCCTTTCCCTTTAACCATGCTAGGATTTTCCCCTCTACCACCATTATTATTTTCGTTATTATTTTGTTTTAAAAAGTGTGTTTGCACAGAATGACATGACCGTCAAACCATGAGGAAATTATATTGAGTATATTAGTAATAATACTAATTATGTCGTGATTTTACAACATAGGGAACTTGAACTTTTATAGCTAATTGACAATTAATGTAAGCACCTCAATATGGGTACCCAGACCCAACATAGCACTGTTGCAATTTTTTTATTTCTTTTTTTTTATTTCTTTTTATTTATTTGTTGTGCTGAAACGGGTTATTGAAAACCAGTTACAAATTTTGCTGACAAAGGAACCTAGGTTTTTAGATGCAGATCGGACCTCGGGACAATTGTTCAAGAGACAGACATTCATATTTCGGTTATGTTTTTAAAAAGAAACGCGTAGATGACGGTATCATTTAATGTAAGCATATTGATAGAAAACATCATATTATAAAGTACTCTTGATAGAACATGTAGGTACCCACTAGCAATATGGTGGCTGATAAAAAGTATACACAAATACTTTTGGCATAATGATTGAGTACCCACAAAATTACACTAATTATTTATTAATGACGCTGGTCATATAAGGCAATATTGAGTCCTATTTTTTATGTTTTAAGGTGTAGATCATAAGTAAATATCTCAACTAATTACTTACTGGTATAGATTCAACAATATATTTGGATAGTAGATCCATGGGAAACAGGATTATATTTTATCAAGACTGCCTTGTCCAATTACGATAAACAGTATCTCAGATTCAATAGTTCATTTCGTAATGGCTTTACTTGGCATCCACATCTATAAAAATCAATGCCACTTTTCGTTGCAATTTCATAACTCAAGAACGGGCTCACCTATCCAAACCAAATGTTTAGGCTTTGTCCGGACTATTTAGTAGATGGTTTATGTGGTTTGCACAAAATCGGTAGAGCGGGTTTTCATTTATCACATTTTTTTTAACAAGTTATTCAATAAATGGCGGATCTTTTTCCAGAATTAAAACTTTTTTTAGTGTTGACAGTAAGAGCATGTTGTTATGTCATTTTTTGTTTGAATAAATGAATTTGATGTTACAGTTAAATGATCTTAATATTTCACTTTATACGTAGCGAAGCACGTACCGGGCTACTAGTATTATAATATATTATTGACACTCTTTACACACTTTTGATACAACCTCAGTTATAAAGGTACGGTAACACTTTCAATATTTCAAAGTTTTGTTATAACTGGGTGTCATTTTAACAATTTCATTGTTGGAACATTTGGTGGCTTGATCGAATATTATTATTCGATAGGTATCGTTTTTTTTGTTATCTTTTATATCGGGTAATGAACAATATCATCCTTAGAACATTTGGCGGTTTGATCGAATATTATTCGATAGGTATCGTTTTTTGTTATTTTTTATAACGGGTACTTAATGAACAATATCATCCCCAGAACATTTGGCGGCTTGATCGAACATTACGACTCGATAGGTATCCTCCTTTGTTATTTTAATAACAGGTAATGAACGATATATCATCGTTGGAACGTTTGGTGTTTTCATCGGATATTAGGATTTGATTTTAGAGCATATACCATTGTATCTACTCTAAGGAGGTATTAGGTAACATTTATTTGCTATCTGATCCGGCCAACAACGTTTGCGTGCGTGATTAACGATTGTTATTATGGGTATTTGTAAACGAATGCATGTACTTATTCAATAATAATAATAATGTCTTGTGACACACACGGTCTTCCGATCCCAAGCCAGGCAGAACCTGCACCATGGAACCTAGACACTATAAATACTTCCTTTCCGTATAAATATGGTTGAAACAATGATTGAATAATCAATTTAATTTCGTTCTATGTGACATTTTGTACGCTCGCACTTATACCTTTTTAATTTTTAAAATTATTTTATTTTTGTATTTATTTTTGGCACTATAATACCAGGCACATTGTTTTGAGAAAAATTTATTTACTGCGCTTGTACTCGTCGCCATGTGATGTCTCACCATTTCGGCTTGAGTCTATTGTGTGAATATAACCTATTACAGTAAATAGGTACATGGAACACAACCGTATTAAATGAAACACAAAGTACTTACTCGCTGTACCACGACCGCTCGGCTCGGTGTCTGTTAGACGACTGAGCCGCGCGGCGGGCAGGCAGCAGTATTTATTTGCAATACACCACAGTCTCCATATTACAAACATATCTATTTCCGGTGTACTTAATGTGTATTTTATTTTCCACCATTAAGCACCTTATCTAAGTATATTTTCTCCTTTACCTTAATGTTACTTTACACGGAAAATACAAATATCTAAATAATTGTTTGGTGTTCATATAAATATATGAAGCAAATAATTATGTATAGCGTTTAGAACAGACTTATCAAAGAAAAACCTTAGACCTTCCGTTTGGTTTATTAATCACGGTTAAAATCAGAGGAAAGATACTCATATCTGGACCTTATACAAACAAATACGCCAAAGTATGTTTTTATATTTTGTATAGACAAATAACGCTGAAGACATTTTCACGCAGACAAATCTGTTTTGCATGTGAATCGAACCCGCAACCAGGGCATAAAAAAAAACAATGAAAATTACCCAACAGTTTTTTTTTATAATTTTTTATTATTATGATTACCAAGGGATGGTAATAGTAAGTACTAGTAAACATGACTAATATATTTGAGTTCAAGAATAGTTCCTATCTCCAAAAATATAGTAACAACTAAAATTAATAGGTAGTAAAAAATACTGATATGGTCGTTGTCAATCTCAAAAATCTTAAGAAGCAAAATACATTGAATAGAGGGCGTAAACTAGATAGTTTTGTGTTTATTGTAGACAAAGCATATAAGTTACTCAAGACAGCTTGTTTGTTGTTTATTACACATTAAAAGGCACATCAAACTTATAAGAGGAATATTCACAACGCTGGTAGATAAAATATATCAGGAAAGATCCAAATGAAATATCCAACAAAAAATTACATAAATATAATCGTATGGATTCTGAATAATAACATCAAAGATCAGCCAGGATGTTTTTTTTTTAACTGTGTGGATTATATAAATATATAATTGTATTATGACACAGTGTTATCACTCTCTGTTCGAGCTCTGTATATACTTTTACTTCATTATTATTATTTATTTTTGGAAAAATCGAACTTTATGAATTTACTACACAGATTTAATGTAGTATTCAATATTTTATGACCAATAAATTTAGAAACTAGAATTATGTATGACAAAAAATTCGTCCTCAATTTGTCATAAGTATTCAAATATTGCAACTATATTGTTCATAAAGTTAAACTATAAATATAGTCATCAAGGTCATACATTTAGCTAAATTAACGACGAATTAATAATATGACGATTGTTTTGTTCTCTAGATCAGATTTATCAATAGTTATTTTCAACTAAGTATTTATAATAAGTGTAGGAGGCGGCCGGCGGCGCGGCGTACTGTCCCATAAGTTCAGAGACTACTTACTGCAGCTCCACGGTGGTCGAGCCTGTGGTAAAGCCCGACGCGGCCAGTCCGCCTCGGATCTGCTAGATACCACTTTGCAGTACGAACTACGAAGCTTTGAAGTCTTATTAATTCTACTGTGAAAAAATATTAGTATTGTTATTATAACTTCTTAATTATTTACTCATCTCGTCCAGTGGCGCACGACGTATTCCGATAATTAGGAGTAGGTACCTACAGATCGAATTATATCTGACGATATTGTACGAATCCCAGGCAACTGGTGGATGATAGTAGCAAATTACAGTTAATCGTGACGTTCCAAGATGGACGTCTTCGTATATTCAACAGTGGATTTTGTCTGGCTGATGATAATGATCGGATTATATGTTCCCAGATGTGTTGGCGGCATGCATTTCATAATAATGTTTGCAACAATTACCCGCAATAAGGAATGCTTATCGCATTTATCTGTACATATGTACTCATTGTAAGGGGGAGGCCTATATTCAGCAGTGGATTTCTTCCGGCTGGTGGTGATGATGATGATGTACATTCTTTGTACAAATGAGACGACACGGTGTGGAAACACGCACCGTAAAGAAACATGTCATACTGACATACCAGCAGCAAGACCTATACTCACATGAACATTGTGTATTGCACAATGACTGTAAAGTTGTTCATTATCTTACGACAGAGACGACCCAGATTGTATTGGAAGCTCGCATCGTATGAACACAGTGCAAGCAACAGCTACCCGATGTTGGGTGTGTGCATCACATGAACCGTAAATACTCACATTTATACTCACATCTGCAGAGCTGACGTATCGCACTATAACGGTGAACGTGTTCATTATCTACGACAGAGACGACCCCGATTGTATTGGAAGCTCGCATCGTATGAACACAGCGAAAACAACAACTACAGGAGTGTGCATCGCTTTTGTGTAACGCACTATACGGTTAACGTGTTCAACACTACGACAGAGACGACCCCGGTTGTATTGGAAGCTCGCATCGTCTGAACACAGCGAAAACGTCAAACCCGCTGGTGGGGCGACAACTACCCGCTGTTGGGGTATCGCTGTTAACCGTAAATGTGTTCTTTATGTACGTGTGAGACGACCCTGTATGGAAGCTCGATTCGTACGAACACAATTTAAATAGTGCACGACGATCCATTTCCCGAAGACGAAGAGTCGTCCGACGTCACCACCGCGGCGGCACCTCTCCGTTGTCCCGACGTCGCGGCGTCGCCTCTCAGTTGTCCGGTTCTCGACTTTCACTTTTTCTTTAATACTAATTTAATTATTTTTATTTAATACTAAATACACTTGGAGCTTTGGATTGGAGACGTGCGAAGGCTTGAGCACGGAAACAAACATTGAAGACGATTTTATCCGTAGTCGGGTTTTAGTTTTTAAAACTTATTACTTATTACTTGTTCATATTTCGTAAGTTACGAAGCTGCTATTAGTATCCGTGTAATTCCATAAAGCTTAAGGCAGTAAGGACCAAATATGAAAAACGTTTCTCAAAGTATCCGCATACAGAGGACGTAGGTTTATATATTCCACAGTATTTCTTGCTACTCAGACAGGCAAGTACAAAGCCCCTTACAGTTCCCTGCCTTAATTTTCATTACATTTTCATCACGAAAACGTTTGCGACTTTTTCCCTTTTGATGCTAAAATACGGCCGATGTACATATTACCTTAATGATAAGGGTTTACAAAATGGGTTAGGCCTCAGTATAAATAAGTATTTAAAAAACAGAGACTGGCAATTTCTACTAAAAATATGGCTGGAGAAAAGGACCTTCTCTAACACCCAGTGGGTTTGCCCCATAAACGTCCTCAAATCTCTGCCATTTAATGCCATTTCAGACCAATCACTCAGGAATGCAGCTTCCTGATGCCCATTTTTGGCATTTGTTGCGTGACAATTCTTCTGTGTGCCGTCATCTATCTATCTATATCTATACTTATAATAAATCTGTAACAGGTCCAATTCTGTACATTGAAGATATTTTGAAAATTATATTTGGAGGGCATTCTATAACCGATACTGAGGCCGAAAATGTATTTTTTTTAATTTTTGTCTGTCTGTCTGTCGTCTGTCTGTCTGTCTGTCTGTCTGTATCTCGGCTGAGCATCACGCCGAAACTACTGGATGGATTGAAACGAAACTTGGCATGATTTGAGATCTTACTACGAGGTAGGACATAGGATACTTTTTACCCCGTAATCTAGCACGGTTCTTTTGGGAGAGAGGATTAAAGTCAAAATGGGTACTTGGTTATACGCTTGGTCCGATTTTATCATTTTTTCTTTATAATTATAATAAATATTTGTAAGGGAACACTCATAGACAGTTGTTAACAATTTTTGGAAATCGATCAGGTTAAGCAACGTTAGCTAAGGTCATTAAATAGATGGGTGATCGTTTAACGCCATTTGAACTAAACGTTTCCGTGCTTTGGAGGGCAAGTACAAAGTGGGTCCAAGTTTTTAATCAATTTTTGTAAGGGGTACGCCGGTCCGGTACACCCAGGACATTTACATTAGATTTCTGTATTGTTCTAAGTACTTTGCTGATAGCAATATCACATTATATCTTTGAAAGGTTAAAATCTGTAAATCCTGGGCGAGTCCAAACTAGATTAGGGGGGGGGGGGGGGGGGGCGGGGATCATGAAATTTTAATGAAACTCCCCAAGTCCAGGTAGTGTATAATAGGTATTGCATTACAATCGCAACAATAAAAGATGCGAAAAACTTAGAACTTTCATTATCGAATATGATAAGACAGTATTTTACGATGTTAGCGTGATTTACATTATGAACAGCGCCATCTATCGGTGAAATTGAACATACAATCACTAAACAACTAATCTATTTTAATAAAAGAAAGTCCTGTTAGTTACACTATTTATAACTCAAGAACGGCCTAACCGATTCGACTGAAAAGGTAAGGAGGTAGCTTAGAACCAGGAAACGGACTTGGGATACTTTTTATCCCGGTAGGTTAAGGTTAAGCAACGTTAGGTAAGGTCATTAATTAGATGGGTGAACCGATTTGTATGAAAGTGTGCATATCGGGTAGAATAGGTCATACAGTATATTTCATACCGCTAGGTTAAGGTTAAGCAACATAAGGCAAGGTCATTAAATAGATGGGTGAATCGATTTGTATGAAATTTTGTGTGCATATCGGGTAGGTCTGAGAATAGGCCGTAAAGTATATTTCATGCCATTAGGTTAAGGTTAAGCAACATAAGGAAAGATCATTAAATAGATGGGTGAACCGATATGTATGAAATTTTGTGTGCATATCGGGAAGGTCTGAGAATAGGTCATAAAGTATATTTAATGCCGCTGATACCATGATTGACTAGGATATATAGAACGAGAGGAGGGTGCAAGAGAGGAGAAAGAGGGAGAGGGTATTCGAGGAGGGGGTGATGGGTTGAGTGAGGGGGAGTGAGAAGGAGCAAGTTCGTAGAAGAGAGAGGGGGGGAGAGTTCAGAGAGGGGACAACAGGGAGAGGAAGAGGGGGTGTGTGACGGAAACCGAAGCGGGAGGGGGAACGAGAGAGGAGAGAAAGACCATATAATTCGATTTTTTTATAAGAGTGAGAGAGATATGGAGAGAAATAAATCTAGGGAGGACGGAGAAAAGGGGAGCAAAATGTAATAAAAGCGCGGGCGGAGCTGCACGGGTCAGCTAGTACTATAATAAAACTCAAAGAGCACTTTTTCTGTACATTGAATATTTTTCCAAAATTTCTATGTGGGGATACTATACTATCGACATAGAGGCCAAAACAATTTTTTTTGGAATTATTGTCTGTCTGTCTGTCTGTCTGTCTGTCGTTCTGTTTGTCCAGGTATCATTTGAAAACCCGTGGATGGATTTTGATAGGACTTTCACTGATGTGTTGTGTAGAAGTCTAGGTATAAATTGGTATATGTTTTATCACGCTATGTTTCATAGGGGCTAAGCAGTGGAACATTACTTGCACATATTACCACGTAATTTCCTTTGTATGTGAATAGGGTAATTATAGACTGATCAGTTAATCATTAAGATATGTATTATTACGCTATATACAATAGGGACTGAGCAGACATTTAGTTTGCATAAGATATGGCAGTGGCGAAGGGTCAATTTTTGTAAGAGGTAAGCCGGTCCGGTACACCCAGGAAATTTTCATTAGATTTCTGTATTGTTCTAAGTAATTTGCTGATAGCAATATGACATTATATCTTTGATTGAAAAGTTAAAATCTGTAAAATCTGTCGTTCATGAAATTTTAATGAAACTCCCCAAGTCCAGGTAGTGTATAGGTATTGTATCACGTCCCAACAATAAAAGATGCGAAATACTAAGAACTTTTATTATCGAATATCATTAGACAGTAATTTACGATGTTAGCGTGATTTACATTATGAACAGCGCCATCTATCGGTGAAATTGAACATACAATCACTATAGAACTTTAATCAAGCTAAATATAAGAAAGTCGTGTTAGTTACACTATTTATAACTCAAGAACGGCCTAACCGATTCGGCTGAAAATTGGTGGGGAGGTAGCTTAGAACCAGGAAACGGACATAGGATACTTTTTATCCCGGTAGGTTAAGGTTAAGCAACGTTAGGTAAGGTCATTAAATAGATGGGTGAACCGATTTGTATGAAATTTTGTGTGCATATCGGGGAGGTCTGAGAATAGGTCATAAAGTATATTTAATGCCGCTGATACCATGATTGACGAGGATATATAGAACGAGAGGAGGGTGCAAGAGGGAGAGGGGATTCGAGGAGGGGGTGACGGGGTGAGGGATCGGGGGAGTTAGGTGGAGTAAGGGGGGAGTGAGAAGGAGCAAGTTCGTAGAAGAGAGAGGGGGAGAGGGTTCAGAGAGGGGACAACAGGGAGAGGAAGAGTGGGAGTGTGACGGAAACCGAAGCGGGAGGGGAAAGAGAGAGGAGAGAAAGAGCATATAAGAGAGAGATATGGAGAGAGATAAATCTAGGGAGGAGGGAGAAAAGGGGAGCAAAATGTAATAAAAGCGCGGGCGGAGCTACGCGGGTCAGCTAGTTCGAAATATATCCAGAAGTGCATAATCTATCTATACTTATAATAAAACTGTAACAGGTCCAATTCTGTACATTGAAGATATTTTGAAAATTATGTTTGGAGGGCATTCTGTAACCGAGACTAAAGCCAAAAGTGTATTTTTTTTTATTTTTGTCTGTCTGTCTGTATCTCGGCTGAGCATCACGCCGAAACTAGTGGATCGATTGAAACGAAACTTGGCATGATTTGAGTTAATACTCCAAGGTAGGACATAGGATACTTTTTAACCGACTTCAAAAAAGGAGGAGGTTCTCAATTCATCGTGTATGTATTTTTTTTTTTTTTTTTTTTTTTAATGTATGTTCCCTCATAACTCCGCCAAATATGTACCGATTTGGATGATTCTTTTTTGTACCTAATGGACGTTCCATCAAGTTGGTCCCATAAATTTTTTATCCCTTATGAACCAGTAGTTCCTGAAGAAACATGAATGGAAAGTTAGAATTATCTGGTAAAACGCCTAAAAATAGATGATGTTCTAATCAATAATGGTTATAACTCTTACAAATATTTATCTATTTCGGTAATTCTTTTTTTATTCGAAAGCATGAACCATTAGGATGGTTCGGTCTGAATTTCATCAAGACCGGATAAGAACTTTTTCGAAGAACATGAGTGATGGGAAGGAGATATAACTGGTAGAAACCATAAAATAGATGATGTCTTCGTCTACAAAATGGTCATACACCATCCAGATCATCCTACCGAATTCAATGGTTCCTTTTGAACCCCCGACCAAAAGCAAGGGGTACAATAAGTTTGACGCCTAAAGCGATGGGGGGGGGGATAATGTCGTGTCTGTCTGTGGCATCACACACACCGCTCAAACGAGTGGACAGATTTGTATGCGTTTTTTTATTTGTAAGCTGGTTTCATCGAGATAGTTCTTAGCGATATTTCATGAAAATCGGTTTCGCTATTTGAAGACCATCAGC
The DNA here is from genome assembly GCA_911728495.1 of Furcula furcula. Taxonomy (NCBI): domain Eukaryota; kingdom Metazoa; phylum Arthropoda; class Insecta; order Lepidoptera; family Notodontidae; genus Furcula; species Furcula furcula. The sequence goes on from OU452253.1 coordinate 21,046,032, forward strand.
TCTTTTCCAAGTCGAGGTAGGGATATTTCGTATACAATGGACATTTTTCATTACTTCTATTAGTCCGTAAGATCTAAAATTTAGAAGATATGTAAATCCGTTGATACTAAAGAAAATGATAACCTTTACCAGGGTCTGATGATGGAGTAGGAAGGTGGTACTCCATCATCAGACCCTGGTAAAGGTTATCATTTTCTTTAGTATCAACGGATTTACATATCTTCTCGGACAACTTCTTCTTCTTCTTCAACGGATTTCCAAACTCAGTGGAGTTTGGGCTCGTTAGGTAGGTCTCGACGAGTAGTTGCTCGAAAAATGGTTATCAGGGTCTGACGATCGAGCAGGAAGGTGGTCAAGGGATCTATGCACCAATAAACGTAGACCCATCGAATTTGGTCTCGATGCGTAGGTCTCGGCGAGTAACTGCTAGAAAAATTATATTCAGAGACTGGTGATAGGAGCAAGCAGGAAGGTCGTAACAGGAACTCTGCTCCATTAAATGTAGGATACACCGAATTTTATATCTATGGTTGGGGGTTTTTAGAAATTTTAAATTTGTACCCGTTAGTGATAAAACTATATATTATCCAAATCGGTATATAGTTGAATAAAGACTACTCAAGAGAATATATGACTAAAAAGAATAAAATAAATTTTTTATAAAAAAAAAAAACCGACTTCAACAGACACCCTGCACACTAAAAAGTGAAAAATAACTTAAATATTATTGAAGTTGGTGCTCAAATAAACACGATACGTACGCTACCACTCGAATCGTCTGACCAGCACCAACTTCAATAATATTTAAGTTATTTTTCACTTTTTAGTGTGCAGGGTGTCTGTTGAAGTCGGTTTTTTTTTTTTATAAAAAATTTTTATCCCCACATTCGGCACGGTTCCCTTGGGAGAGGGGATTAAAGTCAAAATGGGTACTTGGTTATACGCTTGGTCCGATTTTATAAATTTTTCTTCATAATTATAATAAATATTAGTAAGGGAACACTCATAGCGAGTTGTTATCAAGGTTTTGTAATCGATCGGGTTAAGCAACATTAGGTAAGGTCATTAAATAGATGGGTGACCGTTTAACGCCATTTGAACTAAACGGGTCCGTGCTTCGGAGACCAATTAAAAAGTGGATCCCAGTTTTTAACCGACTATAAAAAAGGAGGTTATGTATTCGATGCGAGTGTCTGTTATTAAAAGTTTTGTTAACGTAAAAATAGCGCAGGCGGAGCTGCGTGGGTCAGCTAGTGTGTAAATATTATTATTACTTCTGTAATACAAAAGTGTGAATGTAATTTAGCAGTTAATCTTATGCGTAACGATTAAATCCCATGTAAACAAATATTGATTTATCCAGTAAAATGACCTTGCCCTACACAGATTGGCCACGAGACGGGCCAAGACGCACTCTAGCAAAAACAACAAAGTGTATAATAAACTCCGACACTAGTCTGTGACATTTTCAGGCAGACGTGCTGCTTGTCTCATCGGTCTTATCACTAGCAAGGAAGTTTGTATTTTGTTGTTTGGTATAGGTTCAGGTTATCTGCGGATCTAAAAAGGCCTCTTCCGGTTAATCTTTCGGTAATATGAGTTACGGTTTAATTTTTATTCGGGAGACAAGTTAAAATCGCACAAGTTGATATATCCTCAGAACGAAAGATTCTTACAGGTGCACCGACTAGATCCAGTCCACCTGTGAGCCACCACGGAAGTTACTAGATTTAAAGGGACCTACCTATATTTAGATTTTTACTATGAAACTTGTTTCCAATAATAATAAAATGTGTAGTTTTTTTCGAACTCATTAATATATATTATTATATACTTACGCGAATATTACACATTGAAATCAATCTACTTTGAAAGCTACTACACTACTTTTACACTTTGTTGTGATGATGACCATCTGAGCGCTGAGCTGCAACATGTCAAGCAAGTACTGCATGCCAACAAGCTCCGAGTCCCGCGCCGCCGTCATAGTGAACGTGTCAAACCAGCCACTGCCGAGCGTCAGCCTGCTGTTCTACCATATGTTAGAGGAGTTACAGATGAGATTGGCTACATCTGAAAGCGAGCTTCGATCAAAACTTTTTTTAAGCCACCAAGGAAGATTAGTCAGTTTTTACCACCTGTCAAGTGCCATATACCTCTACAAGATGCAGGAGTTTATAAACTCGATTGTGACTGTGGGTTCTCCTACATTGGGCAAACAAAGCGCGTACAATAAAAACTCGCGTTAAAGAACACATAGCTGATGTGAAACACCGACACGTTCAGGATCGCACCCACCATTATATTAGATTTGAAATCCTCAAATCCTCGCAAAAGAACACCGATTCCTACTTAGGATGATTCGTGAGGCTATTGAAATCAAAAAACATCCTAATTTCAATAGAGAAGATGGTTGGGTGTTACCACCGGCTTGGGATCCTGTGAAAAATATAATTAAATCCAATATCAAGCAAAACACTGCACGGTCTCAAGATATTGTAAGCTCTTACTGCGTAGATCGGACTAACAATAATAACTAAAAAGACCTGAGGGTACACCGGCATAATTGTGACATAAGGACGTTCAACATCTCAGTCCTCCCGTGACCATAGGTGCTGCAAAGCATTCGAAACGTCGGGATAGTAAAATCAAAAATAAACCGCGATAAAATCCGTAAAAGTAGTTTGATTTCAATGAGAATAATTTGGTTTGAAAGTTACCACGTCCCGTCATAAATTGTGCAACGCAGTGGTCTACTTTTATCAATGCCGCTTACGGACATCTGAGAAAATCAATAAAGGTGCCGGCCCTTTGAGGATGCATCCCATCTGGCTTGCCATTCTGTTAAGAGGTCTTCATAAACAACCGATTGAGAGTTCAATAATCGCAATATTTTAGTACGATCACGAATCAATACGATCAATTGTCAGAAAACTAAATTTAAGGCATATTAAATGATTACCGATAAATTATTATGTTAACTTTGTTATATTACATTACTCGGTACCTACTTATCAATATATTTGTAGACCATTTTCGTTATGCATTACAAAATAGTATATTTCATTACGAGTGCGGAAAGCCTGTCATTGCAAAGAGTTCTGACAAATGTCTACCCGAGCCGAGGCGCAGCCGAAGGCGAGGGTTGACAGTCGGAACAAGTTGCAATGACGGTTCCGCACGTGTACTGAACAACTATTTTTAATACAGTTGCGAAAAAACGAAGCAACTTAATAAAATAATAAAAATACACAACAAACTCAACTAACTTATCATTTATTTCTTAAAAAAGTTATAATTCACATGAACATTGAAATTGGTACAGTTTTTAATAGTAACTGGGGAAGTTTTAGGTTGCATATTTACTGTTTGAGACAAACTATTATTAATTTCGTATGATTGTTCATGTATATTTGTCAAAGGTGTTAAACATTGGCGTTTGCTAGTTGATGGAATAGGATCTGATGAATTATCGTTATCAACGACGGTAGATGGACGAATGTTCTCTTCAGTATTGGCATGTGAAGGAGACGGACTGGACTTTAAATTAATGGATCGTGTGATTTTTTTCCCAGTTTCTAGTTTGTTGTTTAATGAATCAGCAATATAGCCTTCTGCAACTTTGTCTGATTTCCAACCTCCTAGTCGCTTTAAGGACGTCAAATTGGCTCCCGAATCTGCCAATAATGTAGCAGAGGTCCTCCTGAAGCTGTGCCCAGTATAACACTTAATTACTCATTTTGTGCAACAAGCAACTAAACTCACAACAAACAAAGTACAAGGAATTTTTTTGGAAAATGCCGCCAGCCGTAAAATAATATAAGCAGTTTTTTGTTTTCTTTATCCATTCTGGGTAGGCAAAGGGAAATATGCCCATACAGCCAAATCTGATGTTGAAACAAATTAGTAGCTGAATCGTAAAAACTTCTATGAATTCTTTTTAGTAAAAACTTCGTGGTTGTTTTTTTTTTTCTCTTTTTAATAGACATTATTTTGACAGTTGGGAAAGAAAACGCACGAGTGCGGGAAAGGAAAAGAAAAAGCACTAGTGCGTAATAGCCTACATCCCGAACGCTATACATCCCTGCAATACGCCACTTTTTGAGCAACTGTATTAAAAACAATCTTACGTCAATAAACCCATTACGAATAATAGGTCAACTTGGTCCTTATCTGTCCAAAAATAATGATTATTATTTTTATGACGGATTCTTTTTATCTATATACCACGCCCATTAGTTCAGTTGCTAGATAAATAACCTACGTAATGCTACTTAAAAGGTCATGAGTTTGATTCCCACCCAGAATGTTTAAGGGCTTGAACTTGTGCGACTTCTGTTTGGGTGTGATCTTTATGTATAAAACTTTATTCTAATCGGGAATTAACGCGATTTACCTTATATTTTGGCTTGACGTTTCGGCCGGGTTGCACCAGCCGTGGTCACAAGCAGACTGGTTCAGCGAGACGGCTCCGTGCGCGAGGCAGAAACATCTTCGTCTACCCCCGTTCTTTCACTTGTAACGTTAAGAGAATAGAGAAGAGAACAGAATATTTTCTTAACACTGCACCCATTTTGTCCGTTACTCCCCTGACATAGGGCATATAAGTAGGTTGTCTCTTGGCTTCAGGATGTCTGCATTTCTTCTCTGATCGCCTCGGCCGTCCACAAATTACAATATTCTGTACCCATTGTGTACGTACCTGGGTCCAAAGTAAGCAACGTTGTAGGTACTGCAAAGGATGTTCTGCCATTACAAACACCAGGTGTCTACAAAATAAATTGCAGTTGTAGTAGCTCCTATATAGGCCAAACGAAGCGGACTATCGTAGAAAGGGTTAAAGAGCATATCACAGCAGTAAAGAACCGTCAGATTAGCAAGTCAGCGATTGCCGAGCATATACTTCAGTCGGATACAAATCACTGGATTGAGTTTCATCGCCCACAAGTCCTTTCCACCGATCGACACTTTTATTCTAGAGTTGTTCGTGAAGCGATTGAAATTAAGAAATATAAAAATTTCAACCGGGAAGATGGCTTTAGATTATCAGCTGCTTGGGAACCAGTGATCAAAATGACAAAACCTCGCTATTTGCCGGCGGTTAAATATACAGATACTGTGAGTGTAGTGTGTAGTGGGCTTAACGTTACAAGTGAAAGAACGGGGGTAGACGAAGATATTTCTGCCTCGCGCACGGAGCCGTCTCGCAGAACCAGTCTGCTTGTGACCACGGCTGGTGCAACCCGGCCGAAACGTCAAGCCAAAATATAAGGTAAATCGCGTTAATTCCCGATTAGAATAAAGTTTGATAATGGAACGCGAAAGTCTAAAAATATTTATGTATAAATTTTAAACTTGTATTTTTACCAGTTTTCTGATTACCACAGCCCACAACAAAGAGTTTTCCAAGCCTGGGATCAAATGGGCGTGTTTGTGATATTAAAAGAGATACAAGCAATAAATATTCAATTGTGTGCGTCATATACTGATATAATAAAAACATATTGTTTTCATATGAGTAATTTTTACGTCAGAGGTAAGTATTCTAGAAGGCCGTTAAGGGAATCAAAGGTCTTAAATGTTGACATTACTCGCGCGTAAACAATGATGATGATGGTAGATATAAGCGTATTTAAAAATAGCGTAATTCTAAAAGACGTAAATAAACTCTCAAAGGTTCTTTAATCTCCGTTAAATATCGATATAATATTCAAACTAGCTTAGGTGTTACGGTCCGAAAAGTGGCACACAGAAATATCGCCCTTGTTGCCTTGTCGCTACTTCTTTTCAAGCCACAGGCTGACAAAATTATTTTTGCCGATAGGAGTGTCGCTACTGTCTATATGAAAGTGTCACTTGTACGTCATTATCATAATAAAACCGTTAGTTCACGTTTCCGCCACCAGCACAGATAAGTCCGCGACCTCCGTGACCACATTTTAGATGTAATTTTGCTAGTGAAAGTTTATATTGTATCGATGCCGTTAAATTACACCGACTTCAAAAGACGTTATGTAACTATCGTGAGTGAGGTAGCTCTATGAGTAGCAGTTCTGGCGTCTAACTGCGGCACTTACAAACGTCGATTAAAGTTAATTATCACACTAATCCAGTACTTGAAATCGGATTATTTTGACACTGTTAAGCCAATTCATACTTTATTCACTGTACGTGAGTAGATATATTAATTAAAAATATAATAATAAATAATAATACCAGCCCTGGTTTATGTCCCACTGCTGGGCACGGGCCTCCCCTCAAGATGAGGGGGCTTAGGCCGTAGTCCACCACGCTGGCCAAGTGCGCGTTGGCGGACTTCACATGTCATTCGAAAGCTATTTAGGCTTTCTCAGACATGCAGGTTTCCTCACGATGTTTTCCTTCACCTAAAGCTAGTAACCATCGCACAAAGACGATTCGCACATGATTAATAAAGAAATCAGAGGTGCGAGCTGGGGTTCGAACCTGCGCACCTTGTTTTCAAGGCAAGCGCTCGCCCACTGAGCTGTTACCGCTTATATATAAATTATCTAGTACTTATTAATGGAACTTAGGAATAAAAGGCTTTTATGATCGAAATAATTATACGTAATTAAAAAAAAGTTAATGAGAATTAACGGTAATTGACTTTTGTAAGTGCGGCAGTAAGATCCTAGAGATTTGTTTTTTTGTGTTCAGCAACACTTACCATCGGTTCATCATCAGCAGCCGATATACGTCCACTGCTGAACAAAGGCCTCCTTAGAAGGGAGGGGCTGCCATAATCCACATGCTTGGCAGGCGGCTTGGGAATCGCACTATAGATGGTAGGTAGGTTAATCTAATAGAAAGACCCTGCTGCCCGTCTTCTTGTTTTCCCTTAGTCGCCTTACGGACACCCAACGGGAGGAGATGGGTGGATGCTGTTCTTAGAGGAGATACCACTGGAGAGAGCATGATGCGCTAACCCCCTCTGCCAAATTTTTGTTAATATGGTCAGGTCATTCTTTATTTGTGTGCGTGTATTTTTGAATGTGTTGCGAGTTTACTATAGTGTGGGTATGCGTGAAAGTGTATCTGTGTGTGTTTACTTCGCCTCCCGCACCCCGCAAAAGTGCCACGAAAAATTTGTTCGGGGAATTGACGCGATACTAACTCCTTTGGTGCTGTTCTTACCCGGACACCCCACGGGGTACCATAGGTTCACTACTAGCTTATTTTTATATTCCTTTTGTCGGTTCAAATCTGCAGGTATAGCATGATGTGCACATCTTGACATACAAGTGTGAGTATGACGTCACTATGACGTAGTATTTCACATTTTTGTATGGAGCACTGACATTTCGATGTAGAAAACTACGTCATACTCCACACCAATCTGTCAAGACTGCAAGTCGTGCTAGGCCTGCTGGCGGGAAACGACAACTTTGTTTATTCGTTCCCCACTGGTTAAGACAATGAGGGCCGATAAAATTATCTGGAAAGTAAGATGATTCATGCCTCGGATGGGCATGTAAAGAAACGGATCTGTGCCTGACCTCTCCCCGGTCGTGCGGTCTTCACTCCTGTCGGATTGTGAAATAAAAGAAAGAGAGAGTGCATTTGTATCTACGCAAGTCTCTTGCGTATAGTGATCTATTGAAAGATTGGCTAATACGAGCACGGTGTATGAGGTGGATATGATTTTGATTAAAAAAAAATATAAAATTCAAGAAAATACGTTTATAATAAAAGATTATATTCTGTACTTAATACCTAAATAATATCTATCGATATGAAAATAGCACACCGAATAATTTTGAAAGCTTGTATGGTTCATCATTAAGGGCTCCCACACATAACTACAAGTTCCTGCAACTTATATCGAAAATTCATTTGTTTCACGCCGCATCGCATCGCAACGCAGTTATGTGTGGGAAGCCTAATAGAATTACTTTCATTTAGTGAGTCTTTAATTAACTTTTTGTAAATAAGATACTTTATTAATTAGAAAGAAACTAAACAATGCCGTTTTGATAAATTTTCTCAAAGGTATAATATCATAATTATATTTTTAATTTATCGTTGTTCGGACAATAATAAGGTTCCTTTTGAAGCCCTAATTAAATGTACGCTATAGCAAAACATATTGCTAGGTCTCAGCCGTAAGTAGTACTTATTAATTTTTAGATAGGAAAATGATTCAAGTCAGTTATTGGATGGAGAGCATAAAATAAAAAAATAAAATAAAAGCCAGCGACATGCCACATACGTGTGTAAATGACGAATAATGATTCACTATACTTTACAAAATCGAAGCATACTTGAAGAAAGCCAACATCTTTATCAAAGAACTGCATATTTAAGAAGATTTGACCTCTCCACATCTGTGATTCCTGTCCCTCCAGTGCCTCCTTCACTGTCCTGATGGTGCAGGGCGAAAAAGGAAAAGGCAGACGATAATTAATAAAGATATATTAAACGAAGGGACAGACGTATGGTCGGCACGCAGGCCATAAAAGAAGTGGTGTACAGATAATGTACCTACGTACGTATGAGTATTTAGCACGAACAATTAAATACGACCAGTATCTAAAAAGTCTTTAGTTTATACATTGTATCCAACATGGTAATATCGTAACCTGTCACTGTACTTACTCTCCTAACCTTAAAAATTTCGATTTAATACAATGTACTATGAATAGAAGCAAAACTACCCGCTTTTGGGGCTATAAAACAAACAATGGTAACAATATTCAAATATCAACAATAGCACAAACAAAACGGGGGTTCATCACAAAAGTATGAACAGAAATATCTCTATGTACGTATCTGAACAACAAAATATCTGTAAAAATTCCATAAATTCGTACGTGACACTCCCGCGGGATACAGAATGACTGACGTGCATTTTTTAGTCCTTAATTCGCGCCCCAAGTAAATGTACGTTAGTTGCTAGTTTTTCTGCCGAAAGAATTAATTGGGCATCCAAGTTCACTAACTGGGTCGCACGCAAAAAAGAGAAAATTAGTTTACCTATTTTAGCCAGTCAATTCGCAGTGCCATATCCTTCACACTGAATTACGAGATTTAAACCTTACTACTTGTACGGTTTACATCGTACATTTTTATTTTATGCTGATTGTCGAATTAGTTTCCATACTTATAATATATTAAAACCAGTGCGCGACACACGTTACTGCGGCAAACACGCGTCGTGTGATAATCACCACTCAATAACTCAACTGTAAAAAACCTTATAAAATAAATATTACTGAAAGACATTTAACTTCTACATTAACTTAACTAACTACAACAAACTCTACAGACGTACAGATCTAACGGACTGTACACTACTTTTCTTTTAGAATGCCATGGGAAGCATGGTTAAGTGATAAAAGTTGTGGAAAGGAGAGCATTAAAGCTCTCCTCGTGTTGGGTGTAGTAAGAGTCGACTAAGGGAAAACAAGATAACGGGCAGCAGCATCTTTCTATTGGATTCCCTACTGCAATCCTCAAGATGACTGCCAAGCGTGGGTATGATGGCATACCCTACCTTCTGAGGCAGGCCTTTTTTCAGCACCAGATGTCTTTCAGCTGATGATGACGATGGTTAATGTGAGAGAGTTATCCATTCGGCTGCAGCACAACGACCTCTGATATACATAGGACATTTTCCTTGCGTCGTTAATAAATCAATGCGCGCCCATTCATGGCTACATCTGTCACATTCTATTAGATGGGATCACAGTCAATCACTAGCATAATCTTCTTCTGCACGGCTACTCCAATTTGCTCGATCGTTAACGCTCTCAGTTGCGAGATTGTTGGCTCTCGTGGCATTAGGGTGACCTCTTCTAGGTCTTGCTTTAAGGACAGGCAAATCAAGGTATCTTCAACCAACACAATCTTTCAGTCAGCGTATAACGTGGCCTTATCATCTCAGACGACTCCTAAAAAGTAAAAAGTGGGAGTTCTGTTTTGTCTTTATAAAGTGGCAGCATCCACAAAATATTTATCACAGCTAATTAGCCGGTGTCGGAGCGCGCTGGTGGCAAATAATCGGTGTACGTTTCTAGCTAATTCGTTTCAGCATACAATTTCCACTTGAACTAAGCTTGTAGTCTGAAAGCTGGGTACTTAATACCAAACGTTTCACATTATTCTCGAGCAATGTGCTTGACTGCACTAACTTTACATAAGTCAATATTATTTAGAACACTGGATTATTTATAGTATCGATCAAATATCACGTTTTTTATTTAGTTTGATAGTTATAAAACGGTATCAGTGTTTTGTATGTAGATTGTGCAAAATTAGTGTACAGACAAAAGCTGGTCTTTCATAATTTAATTAATCATGTTCTATCTGAAAGTCGGAAATCGCCAAAATCAGCCAACATGTCCGAAACAAATGAATGATGAGAAAGCAAAAATGAAAGTATAAATCCTTTCAGTAGGAAAATGTAGACATAGACATAGTTTGCGTAGAAAGAGCGTCCTGACTTTTGTTTCCTGGTCTCTGTAGCAGCGGAGGCCGGATTCGTGAGATCTTTACCCATCAAAACCTCCCCGGCGGCTTTTATCGATACAGTGGAGGACTCTCCAGCGTCGGACGCTTACTGGAACACGTCCTGGGAAGGAGCAGAGAATTCTTCACCGCTTTGTCGCACGCCTTGGGGTCGCCTTAAGTAGGGACGCACAGAGTGACCTAGATATCCTAGAATATCTTGTTGATTGTAAGTACTATCGGAAGTAAGTAAGTAATCGGTCATTTAAGTAAATATTATTATAAAATTGACAGATGTACCAAAATGTGGGTTACACACGAACTTATACAAATGCCTTGGTGTTACCAAGGATTGGATGGATACAAATTTCGATACATTGGTTCGAAACGCAATATATCGAAATGTGAATCATCACAAATGTGAGTTAAACGAAGCAAGAGTAATCACATAAAAAACATTTCGTACAAAATGTAGCCTAGACCTGCAATATATTTACTCATAAAAAGCAATGAGATCTCAGCTAGAGCTTATCCTTCAGTAAGTCTACATTTTGGTCAAAGGCTGTTTTGGATGACTACAGTAAATAAGCATCTTGTTAGCTTTGTCCTACTTATTCTACTTATCAGCCAAAGTCAAAAGTCAAAAATAGCAATTTTGAAAGGTCATGTCTTTTTAAAAAAAAAGCTACCACCTGTTCACAACGCGGCCTCAACTGAGAAGATCTGGCAAGAAACTCTCTCAGCAGTGTGATGAGTTATAATAAAGCTACTCTAAACATATAGAATTTGGAATTAGCATTTAATCCGTGGGATTAAACAAACAAGCCAACATCCTGGGACAATCCACACACACAAAACTAAGCGGAGCATGTACTATGGTAAACAGACAACTGATACACATACTTTTTTTTATATATGCATCATCGATATAATATATAAACGAGATAAACATTTACTAACAAAAATACATCTAAAATGTGGTCACGGGGGTCGCGCACTTATCTGTGGTGGAAACGTGAACTAACAGTTTTATAATATTTGTTGTTTCACATTTTCATATAAACAGTAGCGACACTCCTATCGGCAAAAATATTTTTGTCAGCCTGTGGCTTGAAAAGAAATAGCGACACAAGGGCGCTATTTCTGTAAGCCACTTTTCGGACCGTAACACCTAATCGAGTTTAAATATTGTATCGATGATATCCATATATATACGTATATACACACATCAAAAGTGTCTAGGGATCAACATATATTTTTGCAATAACTTTTCTCCTGATTGATATTAATTAAAATTTTCTTTAAGGATTCATCAAATAAAGTGTTTTCGTTTGTCACAGTAACGATAAACCAAGTCACCTTTGCATTAATAAAGAAATTTGCCATTTTCCTAATAAAGGGATTTTTGACATTTGAACCACTAACACAAAAGTTCGAAAAAAAGACTGAAATAACAGTTTTCTTTAAAATTTTATTGGGTAACTTAAACAATTAATAATCCGTGTTTCTACCGCGAACACTAACAACACAAGAACATCGGTTTGGCATACTCAAAATGAGTTCATCCAAATCACGCTGTGGAATGGCCGCCCATGTTCGTTGCAACAACAAAAAAAGGTCTTCTTGCGACTGGATACCCTCCATATTCGGCAGAGCTCTTCTCTGTAGCATATCCCATGCATGCTCAATCGGGTTCAAGTCTGGCGACTGAGCAGGCCAGGGCAGGACATTGATGTTAGCTGCGGCGAGAGTCTGTCTTACAACTCTTGCGGTGTGCGGTCGTGCATTATCATGCATTAACTGAAATAAGGGACCGATTTGCACTTGTAGAGGAACGATGACGTCTGATACAATCGTCTCAGCATAAATTTGAGCGTTGAGGTTGCCTCTGATCCAAATCAACTCAGTTCTTCCGCCGATCCAAATACCCGCCCATACCATGATGGTTCCACCACTATAAGGATGGACTTCCTGGCAGGATTTTAATCGCTGTTGGCGTCCAGGGGTTCTCCAGTGTCGTATACGTCTTGTATCCGGTCTCATACCAAAACGAGACTCATCAGAAAAGCACACGAAACGCCATTGTTCTTCTGCCCAATTTCTGTGTTCAAGAGCCCATTGATATCGAATCCTACGATTGTGCATTGCTATAGGTGGTACCCGTAGCGGTCTTCGGGAATGAAGGTTCACTTCATGCAAGCGGTTTCTGACTGTTTGGTCGCTAATTAAGTTCCCTGAAGAGTGATGAAGCCTCACGGCTAACATCATGGCAGTTATTGTTGGAGCTCTTCGAGTTAAGATTTGAATATATCGGTCTTGTCTCCGTGTGGTGCAGCGATACCGTCCTCCATGGCGCTCAGCCACGGTACCAGTGCTTCGGTAACGTGTCCAAAGTCGACTGATAACACTCTGACTTGTATTCAGAGCTAAAGCCACAGTACGTTGCCGGGAACCAGCTTCTATCATTCCCACGGCTCTGAGCATTTCTTCCCTGCTTAAATGACGTCGCCGCTCCATAATAACGTTGGTTTTAATCAGTAGTAGGGAAACAGTAGCACTAATAATGTCTTCAATGCGTTGTATGTTTTTATAGGGAAAATATTGACAGCTGATTTTCATCTTTTACTCGAATTTGATTCACAGTTCCTGATTCAAATTATGAAATGCACCAAAAAGGATCCATATAAATTTATAAAATCATAAATTTATTACAAAGCCACATCTCAATCTCAAGAAATCCGCTTAAAAATGCTTGATCCCTAGACACTTTTGATGTGTGTATATATATATACTATCTGAACCGCGCAGCTCCACCCGCGCTTTTATTACATTTTGCTCGTCTCTCTTTCCCTCCCACTTCGGTCCTCGTCACACTCCCCCTCTTCCTCTCCCCGTTGTCCCTTCTCTGAACCCTCTCCCTCTCAAAAAAATTTCACACATATCGATCGGTTCACCCATCTAGTTAATAAGCTTGTCTTATGTTGCTTAACCTTAACCTAGCGACATAAAATATACTTTATAACCTATTCTCAGACCTACCCAATATGTGCACAAAATTTTATATTAATCGTTTCACCCATCAAATTAATGACCTTACCTAACGTTGTTTAACCTTAACTTACCGAGATAAAAAGTAACCTATGTCCGTTTCCTGGTTCTAAGCTAACTCCCCACCAATTTTCAGCCAAATCGGTTAAGCCGTTCTTGAGTTATAAATAGTGTAACTAACACGACTTTCTTTTTTAAATATAGATATTAAAGGTCTATAGTGATTGTATGTTCAATTTCACCGATAGATGGCGCTGTTCATAATGTAAATCACGCTAACATCATAAATTACTGTCTAATGATATTCGATAATGAAAGTTCTAAGTTCTTCGCATCTTTTATTGTTGCGACTGTAATACAATATCTATACACTACCTGGACTTGGGGTTTCATTAAAATTTCATGAAACAACCAACCAACACCCCCCCCCCCCCCCCCTGAGCCCTGACCTTGAAGCGTTTTTTGGGAGCGCTGTTCATTGTGTGTAGCATAGATGCTACTAATATACTGGTGTGTAGTGTGAATTGTAATTGTACATTTTATTGCGTTAGATCATTTCGAGTCATTTTAGGTCTTTTACCTAAGTAAAAATTTAGCAATTTCGTATTCTCAATTTCTACCCACCTATACAAATGTAGCCTTGGTGGTTCCTAATCTAGTCTGGACTCGCTCGGGTTTTACAGAGTTTAACTTTTCAAAGATATAATGTCATATTACAAGTATTATTATTATTAGTATTATATTATTATTATAAGTACTTAGAACAATACAGAAATCTAATGAAAATGTCCTGGGTGTACCGGACCGGCTTACCCCTTACAAAAATTTACCCTTCGCCACTGCCATATCTTATGCAAACTAAATGTCTGCTCAGTCGCTATTGTATATAGCGTAAAAATACTTAGCTTAATGATTAACTAATCAGTCTATAATTACCCTATTGACATACAAAGGAAATTACGTGGTAATATGTGCAAGTAATGTTTCACTGCTTAGCCCCTATGAAACATAGCGTGATGTTTTATATACCAATTTATACCTTGACTTTTACACAACACATCAGTGAAAGTCCTATCAAAATCCATCTACGGGTTTTCAAATGATACCTGGACAAACAGAACGACAGACAGACAATAATTCCAAAAAAAATAGTTTTGGCCTCTATGTCGATAGTATAGTATCCCCCACATATAAATTTTGGAAAAATATTCAATGTACAGAAAAAGTGCTCTTTGAGTTTTATTATAGTATAGAAGAATAGGTAATAACAACAATATAAAACTACCTAAAGTATAGAGAATAAATCGCAGAGCGGAACATATTATGCATTTACCTATGGCTTGGTTTCCTAAGTTATATACATACTTCATGTGCATGCATCGTGATCTTATTTCTTTATATATTATGTATATTACACTTCTCTACTCAAGCACGTACCTACCATTCTGGCATTTATAGTTACTTTAAAGAAAATAACGTCTTAAATAAATGCAAAGTGGCAATTTTTATCTCTGAAGAAAATTACTTAGGACGATGCAACAACGACTGGAGGTAGGAACAGTGTGGGAGGAACTTTATGTTAAGTATGTACTTTATGCATTTTCTTCCTCTCCTAACTATTCCAATTACGTTGAAGAGTCTGTTCCGTGTGAAGATAAAACAGTAAATTGAATTTACGTAATAAAATATGCGCCATACACTTCTTCTTTTATAATAGGTATAGGTGGCTTCAGTCAAGTATCAATGATTTGACGTTAAGTATCTAAATAGCGAAACCAATTATTATAGTATCAAAGTAAAATAAGAAATAAAAATTGGAAAAATTGGCTTCGAGGTTGCTACCACAAAGTTGCAGTGTTGTCGCTAGAAATAGAAATGGCGACTGGAAAAAGGTTATGGCAACAAATAGATTTCGGCGACTTTTTTGGTGACTTTTGGAGCACTATTTTCAAAACAGTGTTAGCGCCAGATTTTCTATTTTTTTGGCTTGCACGCTGTATCCAAATGCTGGTGTTAGCACCCCAGCCGGTGTGCCTATATAAATGAGGTGCAAGCTGAGACAAGAACATTCATACAGCGGTCACGGGACAGTCAACGGTCTACCCTCATCAGGATATCAATACGGTTTGAAGATAAAATCTTGTGTTTTATTATTATTCTCTTTACTGTCTATTTGTTGTAATTTATGATCTTTTACTTTGTGTATTTGACGATATGATATAATATTATGCTAAAGATTTAAATAATCGTCGTGCCTCTTACATCAGAAGTGTGATAAGTAACTCGCTAACCCACAAACTATAGCTGTTTTCTTTTTCTTATATATAATATACTTTTGTTTTTATGTTAAATGGTTAAAGGTATTTTTATGGTTAGTACATAGAAACTGATTAATTGCAAAATCTACTACCCACATCTAGTAGATATCGAATATCGGCGATTGTTGTTTTTATGAAATGTAAACTGTATCACGTTAACCCACTACTATAGATGTGTTTATCTATCTTTTAATTTAATTTTGATATTTATGACCGTGCTAAAAGTATTTTAAAGTTTAGTACAGAAAGGAAGTGAATAGTTGCAGAAGTGCCTAATGATATAATCTACTTCCCACATCTAATAGATATCGAATATCGGCGATTGTTGTTTTTGTGAAATGTAAACTGTAACACGTTAAGGCACTACTATATTTGTGTTTGTCTATCCTTTGATATAATTTTGATATTTTTGACCGTGTTGAAAGCATTTTAAAGTTAATACAGAAAGTGAATAATTAAGTGCTTAGTGAAGGAATCTACTACCCACATCTGGTAGATATCTAATAATCGTAATTGTTTGTGAAACGGAAACTGTGAGTATTCATAACTGCAAATTTACGTACCGCATGTTGTAGTGATGTATCCACGTAATTTCTATAATTAATTATTGTTTAAATAATTAATCTTGAAGTGCTTTATTAATTAACCTGGTAATTTGTCATGATAAAAAAAAATATATATAAAGGTTGCAGGTAGAAAGCAAATTGTGTTGAAAATATTTACGTTTGAATTAGAAAAGAATGGTTCTTCGTGGTAATATTTATATTATGTGCATTTTCGTCAAATGCCTACCTACTAGTTTTACGAAATGGTATAATAACTTGTATAATGACGGCACCTACCTTTACCATTATAAAATACTTTACTGGTTATGTTTAGGGGAGGACGGCCGAACGGTTGATAGCGGTAATAGTTTTCAATTATAATTAAAAGTTGTTAATGATAATAAATAAGTATCTCGGTAAAGTTAAATTCCTGTTACTTTTATCAATTTAGTTTTTAATATTTTGTGGATATATATTGTTACATTTCATTAAGACAATGTAGTCGCGTATCTGCATTGCACGTGGGAGAGCAATGGCGGAGAATGCTATAGTGTCTTGGTGATATATACTGTAACATCCCATTAAGACAATGTAGTGTATATCTGTATTGCGACAATGTGTAAGCGCAATAGCAGAAATAACTACAGTGTCTTGGTGATATATAGGTACTGCAACATTTCATTAAGACAATGTAGTCGCGTATCTGCATTGCAAGTGGGAGCGCAATGGCGGAGAATGCTATAGTGTCTTAGTGACGTGTGCTGTCATTTAAGATGACTGTAGTTGCGATCTGTATTGCGACAATATGGAAGCGCAATAGCGGAGAGAACTACAGTGTCTTGGTGATATATACTGTGTCATTTGATTGGGACATGTAGTCTAGTAGCTCATCATCATCATCATCATCATCAGCCGGAAGACGTCCACTGCTGAACATAGGCCTCCCCTTAGAACGCCACAATGAACGACAATTGGCTATTTGCATCCACCGGTTGCCTGCGACGCGCACAATGTCGTCTGTCCACCTAGTGGGAGGCCTGCCAACGCTGCGTCTTCCGGTTCGTGGTCGCCACTCGAGAACCTTTCTTCCCCAACGGTTATCGGTTCTTCGAGCGATGTGGCTTGCCCATTGCCACTTCAACTTGCAGATTCTGAGAGCTATGTCGGTGACCTTAGTCGGCGAATCTCCACATTTCGGATTCTGTCGCGCAAAGAAACTCCGAGCATAGCTCTCTCCATGGCTCGTTGTGTGACTGAACTTTCCTAAAAGGCCAGCCGTTAGAGACCACGTCTCGGTACCATATGTCATCACTGGCAACACACACTGGTTAAAAACCTTCGTCTTGTAGCTACATTGTGACAATGTGAGCACAATGGCTAGAGGAAACTACAGTGTCCTAGTAATGTCTGGATAATGTTGTAATGCAAAATTATGTTTTACAGAAAGTTGATATGCACTGTAGCTGGCTCACTCAAGCTCATGGTGCCTGAGGGCAGGCACCCGTGCAGGAGGGCCGTGTTAGCACCCCAGCCGATGTGCCTATATAAATGAGGTGCAAGCTGAGACAAGAACATTCATACAGCGGTCACGGGACAGTCAACGGTCTACCCTCATCAGGATATCAATACGGTTTGAAGATAAAATCTTGTGTTTTATTATTATTCTCTTTACTGTCTATTTGTTGTAATTTATGATCTTTTACTTTGTGTATTTGACGATATGATATAATATTATGCTAAAGATTTAAATAATCGTCGTGCCTCTTACACTGGATTGACGGATTTGTGTTATGATTACTAAATAAATACCTACGTTATAATTCTACATGTGCTGAAGGGTAACGTAGGTACATAGTTATGTCGTAAAACTATTTTAGTCACTTAAAGGGCATATATATATAGGTACATATTTAAAAAGTAACTGACACAGACCTCAAAAAGAAAAAATATTTTCTAAGTAGATTTATAATAAATAAATAAAAATATGATAAAGTAATATATATTTTCAGGTCAGTAGTAGCAATGCGATGCTCGCTGGCTTTCACGTACCTACCTAATGTGGTCTGACTATAATAATTTTTATTTTCTTTTAGAGGTATGATTATTCTATCGTATGCATAAAGAGTACTAGTAGGACCTTCATAAATTAAACTAATTATGCAGAAAGTTAAATATTCTCCGCCAGATCCGAAAGGGGCGTAGTCCCTACATGCCTTGTACCAAGAATGTTTAAGAATTATTATGCGGCTGCTGGAAAAAGATATTTGGTTTTTAACATACGAAATATTTATATTCACCAAAAATAAATACATTAACATACGTAACATTTTGAAATGTAAATGAATACACATATGAAATATCAATTAATATAAAGATATTTGAGGTGGCACATGAAAAAATTATCTTAGAGTTTATATATATAAAGTAAATATATATGTATATATTATGCGAAATCGTCTTATATTATTTTTTCGGCCAAAAACAAAAAAATCCCCTCCATTCCACACTTAACTATTAATAAGGAATTACTTAAAAAAAGTAACTGCGAAAAGTACCTCGGTCTAAGACTGGACGGCGGGATATCTTGGAAATTCCACATTGGTCATATAAAATCTAAAATCATAGC
Source organism: Furcula furcula (assembly GCA_911728495.1). NCBI lineage: Eukaryota > Metazoa > Arthropoda > Insecta > Lepidoptera > Notodontidae > Furcula > Furcula furcula. The sequence goes on from OU452253.1 coordinate 21,065,036, forward strand.
ACTTATGGGATCCTTACGTTCTTTCGCCCCACAACTACCACAAAATGTAAAATATATTATATACAATGCTTTAGTCAGACCTCATTTTCAATATCTGATAGAAGTATGGGGGTGTACCTATAAAACGATACTAAAACAATTACAAATCATGCAAAATAAAATTGTTAAATTGATTTTTAACTATGATTATTTAACACCTACCAAAAAAATTTACACTGAAAAGAAATTAATGACTATAAGACAAATTTACACATACAATACCTGCATCCTAATACATAAAATAATAAATAAAAAAGTGCATTCGCAGATAACATTCTCTAGAAAAGTTTACAAATATAATTTACGAAATAAAAGTGCATTATCATTAAGGTTTCCAAGAACGCAATATGGTAAAAAGAATATACAGTATGAAGGTGCGCAACTATATAACAAACTACCGCTATGTATACGTGAAGCCAAATCCACTTTGACATTCAAAAAACAGCTAAAAGAATACATTTGTAGTAACGATCAATTTTTACTATTTTAGAATAATTTTGTAACACATTATAACATATTGTAAACATTATTACATTTCGTAGTGCCTATATAACATATACATATAAATAATGTAGTACCTAATGGTAACAAATAAATGTATCTTGACACCTTTTACGTACACTGGATGGCATGTAATTTAACTATTCTATTTTGTATGTACTTCTCATTAAGTGAACCATGTTCTTTTGAGAAATAAAGTTCTTTACACCGATATTATAACTCACAGATATTTTTACTTGTTTTCTGTGCACGCCACTGGTTGGCGGGCTTTGTGAATTACCTAGCCTATCCCTAAGGAATGTCTAAGTCATAAATTTTGTTTTTGATACTCTAATTTCATCAGTGTAAACAATATCCACACTACAGTATAACACAATGTGATGATATATTACATATCTCATGCTTATAATATATTATTAAATGATTGCATCAATATACTCAACAATAATTAATAATAATTGATTAAAAAGAGATTTTAATGGCTTATCTAGGTTAATATAAAATTACCTATGATTACTCATTGTAATTCGGAGTAAGACGTCTGAAAGAATACTGCACTTTAATCTTCTATATTAATAAAAGAGCAGGGTGTTTTCTAGGAATCACGATACAGCAAAAACTATATAACGTACAATCTTGAAATTTGGAACCAACATTATTCAGATATTATTTTTAGCGATAAGGCCGCCCATTGTTGCATTTTTTATTAATTTGTGTCTTATTCTTTTTGTATCTGTTTGTTTGTGCGCAATAAAGAATTGTCTATCTATCTATCTATTCAAATAGTCTAGGTGAACAATAAGAACGGATTTGTCGAAATTCCATACCTAAGTGGGTCAAATGGGCTCCCAAAGTTTGTTTGAAAAAAAAATTTTTTTTCTTCACTCGGACATGAAACTTTGCCAGTGTACTAAACAAAAGAAATAAAGAAACACGTGTATCATACTTTTTGAAAATCGACCCTTGTAGGGATTTTAGCATGGTTTTTGAGTATGAAACGCGGAAAAAAAAATCCATACTGCATTGCTGAAACTTTGCGAATACATTAATCAAATTATAGCAATCCAAGTGCAAATAATCATTTTTGAATCAACTCCTAAAGGGGTCCAATTGGGTCAAAAAAAAAAATCTCGACCTACAGTCATAAGACTTAGTTTATATATTGCACACAAGAATTTAAGAAACCTATTTCCGGCATTTTTCTAAAAACTACCCCCTATGGTCATTTAATGCGTTTTCAAAGTTTGCACAAAGAAGGATTTCCATTTCATCCTCTATTGCAGCTAGAGTAACGAAACTCGGTAAATAAACTCAAAACTACAATAGGAAAAACTAATTTTGAGAATTTTTGTAAAATCAACCCATAAGTGGGTCAAATGGGTTCCCAAAGTTTGTATGGAAAAAAATTTGTTTTCGTCACACGGAAACGAAACTTTGTTAGAGTACTGAGCAAGAGAAATAAGAAACACGTGTATTACAATTTTTTGAAAAACGACCCTTAAAGGGGTTTTAACATGGTTTTTGAGTATGAAACGTGAAAAGAACATACTTACTGCAATAATGAAACTTGGCGAATATATTTATCAAATTATAGCAATCCATGTGTAAGTAATCATGTTTCGAGAATCAACTCCAAAATGGGTCCAAAAATGTTTTTCGACCTACAGTCATAAGACTTAGTTTATATAATGTACACAAGAATCTAAGAAACCTATTTCCGTCATTTTTCGAAAAACAACCCCTAAGGTCATATCAAGGGGTTGGAAAGTTTGCACAAAGGATTTCCATTTCATGCTATGATGCAGCTAGAGTAACGAAACTCAGTAAATAAACTCAACACAACAATTAAACACACTAATTTTGAGATTTTTTGTAAAATCAACTCTTAAGTGGGTCAAATGGGTTCCCAAAGTTAGTATGGAAAAAAAATTCTTTCATCACACGGATATGAAATATTGTCAATGTACTAAGCCAAAGTAATTAAGAAACATATGTATCACAACTTTGTCAAATTCGATCCGTAAAGGGGTGTTAGCATAGTTTTTGAGTATGAAACGCGGAAAAAATATCATGATGCATTGATGAAACTTTGCGAATACATTTTTGATAAATGAATTGAACAGTATGAATTTTATCCGCGTTTCATACTCAAAAACCATGCTAAAAACCCTATAAGGGTCGATTTCAAAAAGCTTATGTGTTATACGTGTGTCTTTATTTCTTTTACTCAGTACACTGACAAAGATTCGCGTCCGTGTGACGGAAAAAAAATATTTTTTTCATAGAAACTTTGAGAGCCCATTTGGCCCACTTAGGGGTTGATTTTACAAAAATATTGAAATTTATTTTATTCAAGCACTAAAGCAATTCATGTGTAAATAATCATGTTTTGAAAATCGACTCCTAAAGGGGTCCAATTGGGGTCCAAAAGATGTTTTTCATCCATAAGACTTAATATATATACATTGCACATTGGTCAGATCACTTCCCCATGACCGTGGCTTGTGATTTAGATACTATAGTAACAAAAAAGTCGGTGACAAACTTTTCTGCCGTAAAAGGTGTGAAATGGGGACTAAGGGACAGCGAACAGATTAAACGTTACACTAATTACTGTAATGACCGTCTAGATAAGCTATTTAGTACTAGACTTCTAGCTAATTGTGATCTGAGTAATGTGTGTAGAAGTAAGGTATTGGTTGACTCTTACTATAATTGTATGGTAGATATATTGAGAACAAGTGCAATAAAAACAAGTAATCGTTGTGGTGCACAGAGAAAATCTAGTCAAGTTTTGGGCTGGAACTATCATGTGAAGGCAAGTCATAATGAAGCTAAGCTGTCTTTCGATTGCTGGTTAATGGCAGGTAGACCTGACTCGGGTAACGTATACCAAAAAATGATTTCTAGTCGTAACATATTTAAAAATAAACTAAAGTGGTGCCAAAACAACGAGGACAAAATAAAAATGGATATTCTGGCTATGCATCAAGCTGACAAAAACTTTATGAAATTTTGGAATGCTACTAAAAAGCTTAATTACAAAACAACTGTTCCCATAAGCGTCGAAGGTAAAAATGACTCCAAAGCAATTGCCGACTTGTTTTCGCATCACTTCAAAGTTAAACCTCGACAAATTACTTCTTCTTCTTCTTCTTTAAGTTCTGCTTTTCTTGAACAACCTAATGTGATACGACAGTCGCAATTTATGACAGCTAATAGATATTCCCGTTTCCATCCAGACGATGTTAGAAAAGTAGTTCAACAGATGAAAACTGGTAAATCACCAGGTCATGATGACCTGAGCTTGGAACACATTTTAAATGCTGGTAACTCGATTTATCATGTACTTGCTGAACTTTATAATTGTTGTTCGTCTTTCGGTTACTTGCCAAGTAAACTTATGAAAACAGTGGTAGTTCCAGTACCTAAAAATAAAACCGGTGACCTATCTAGTCTTAAAAATTACAGGCCTATCTCTTTAGGTACCATTACGGGTAAAATATTAGAGCGACTTATTCACCCTGACCTTAAGAGTAATTTGAATGTGGATGATGCGCAGTTTGGTTTTCGTCCTGGTCTTTCAACAGATTCTGCAATATTTAGTGTGAAATCAACCGTAATTACTACAAAAGTAGGAACACTTCCGTTTACGCCTGCTTCCTAGACTTAAGTCGCGCTTTTGACTTAGTAAATTATAATTTACTGTGGGAAAAACTGAACAAGTCTAATGTCTTAGAATGTAATATGAATCTGTTGAGATACTGGTACGAAAATCAAACGAATTGTGTAAGATGGGGCGACTCCACTTCTAGTGATTATAGACTAGAATGTGGAGTACGTCAAGGTGGGTTGACTTCGCCTGACCTATTAAATTTTTATATGGATAACCTGATAGAGGAACTGAGAAGCACCAAGATTGGTTGCCATATTGGTGGCGTCTGTATGAACAATTTTAGTTATGCAGATGACATGGTGCTTCTCAGTCCCTCAATCAAGGGACTACGACAACTTTTAAAGGTATGCGAAGATTATGTTTCACGTCACGGCTTGGTGTACAATGTTAATAAAACGCATGTAATGGTGTTCAGGTCAGGGGCAGGTCCGAAGACGGTTCCGCCGGTTTTCTTAGACGGTACAAGTATTGATGTAGTGGTTAAATTCCGGTACCTAGGACACATACTTACGGAGAATCTCATTGATGATGAGGACGTAGAACGTGAACGTCGCTCCTTGGCTGTGAGATGCAACATGCTCGCTCGCCAATTTGTTAAATGTGGTGATGCAGTGAAGTTGACATTGTTTAGGGCTTACTGTCAAAGTTTCTATACATGCCAGCTTTGGACAAACTACACGAAACGTGCAATGAGTGTCATTAGAGTGCAGTATAATAATGCATACCATGCTCTAATGAAACTCCCAAGATATTGCAGCGCATCGAGCATGTTTGCTACCAATCGAATTCCCGACGTTTTTGCGATACGAAGAATGCGAATCGCGTCGTTCTGGTCCCGAATAAGAGAATCCAACAATGTGATTCTCGGTACATTAGCTGAGTATTTCGATAATCCTATATATAAGAGCTGGTTATCTGTGCACCACGATGCGAATAGGAAATGATATTTCAGTTCTGTTTCGAAAGTTTATAATGATATACAACTTTTACAATTTTATTTATACTTTTATATACCTATTTTTTACTTTATTTTATGACGTGCCCACTATTGTGAACAATTGTATACTTATATCTATTACTGTAATTTATGGGAACTATGCCTGAAATAAAGATCATTATTAATATTATTATTGCACATAAGAATCTAAGATACCCCCGGCATTTAGCGAAAAATAACCCCTAAAGTCATATGATGGGGTTGGAAAGTTTACACGTAGAACGATTTCCAATGAATGCTATTATAGCATTCATTGGAAATCGTTCTACGTGTAAAGCAGCTGGAGTAACGAAACACGGCATTTAAACTTAACACAACAATTTAACAAACCAAGATTCAGCATTTTTCGAAAATCAACCCCTAAGTGGGGTCAAATGGGTTATCAGTTACTATAGATTTTTTTTTATTTTATCGCATGGACACGAATCTTTGTCAATGTACTGATAAAAATAAATTGAGAAACACGTGTACCACGTTTTTTTTTTAAATCAACCCTTGAAGGGGTATTAGTTTTTTTAGTATCACATGTGGAAAGAGAATATTAATGCACTGATGAAACTTTGTGAATAAATTCATCAAGTTAAAGCAATTTATTTTGAAAATCAGCCCCCAACAAGGGTCCAATTGGGTCCAAAACATGTTTTTTGTCCTATAAGATTTTCATTTAAGCTATAATGGTGCTACAGTCACAAAACTCATTAAATAAACTCAACAAAACAACAAACTAATTTTCAGATTTTTTCGAAAATCAACCCCTAAGTGGGTCAAATAGGGTATCAAAGTTTGCAACAAAATATTTTTGAGCACATGGACACGAAAGTTTGTCAGTGTACTCATCAAAAGAAGTTGAGAAACACGTCAAATACATTTGTTTTGAAAATCAACCCTTGACGGGGTTTTAGCACAATTTTTGAGTATGAATGCCGAAAAAATTTTTTTTTTCAAATTAAATAAATCCATGTGTATAAAATCATTATTTTAATTAACCCCTAAAAGGGTTTAATTGGGTCCAAATCATGTTTTTTTTACCCTACGGTCACACGATTTATTTTATGTATTGCACATAAGAATCTAAGAAACCTGATTCCGGCATTCATCGAAAAACAACCCCTGAGGTCAATTAATGATTTCAAAGTTTGGATACCCTCTGCAATGTCCCGGCCATTTTGAAGTGCTCCGCGCCGGCGTTTATGTTAGTCTCAAGTGTCATGCGCGATAACGGCGCACGTCATTGAAATGACGATATCTCAAGTTGTTTGTATTAGAGTACTATACGATACATACATCGTTAGAATCGTTATGAATTAAGCTAATAGGATATGTATGAATGAGTACGCATTTATCTTATAGGGTACTGTTAATTCCGAGATTTTTTTAAAACTTTTATTTTTATTTTATTTTTTTCTAGGTTTGTGAAAAAAGTTATAATAAATATAAATTAAAAACATTCTTAGTAAAAGTATTTGTTTTATTTGCAAATAGATATATTATTTTACACATATTAGTTAAAAAAACACGCCTCCCCATACATTTTTCCACGGCGATTAACTACCGAGTGACGAAGCGCGCCAAAAAGCGCGCCAAAATGTCTAATAAGAAAAAAAAATGTCTAATAAGAATTCAAATGTTCGATGTTCAGTGAGTCTATTTTTATGACAAGTGACATTATATGTCATCCTTATCTAATAACGAACTCCTTGTGAAAGTTAGAGCAGTACAGATACACTGTTTAAAGGTAAAATTGTTTATTAAAATAGCGCGGTAAAACGCGACCCGATCGGGTCGCGGACAGATGCGCTATAAAATACCGCGACCCAATATGGGTCGCGGGACATGGCAGAGGGTATAAAAGGATTTTCATTTAGGCTATAATGCAGCTACAGTTTTGAAACTCGGTGAATAAACTCAACACAACAATTAAACTAACTTTCAGCATTTATCGTATATCAACCCGTGGGATAAAAATGAGGTATCAAGTTTGTATGTAATTTTTTTTTCTTCGACACGAAACTTATGTCAGTCTACTCATCATAAGAAATTGAGAAACACGTCTAACACATTTGTATTGAAAATCCACCCTTGACGGGGTTTTAGCACGGTTTTTGAGCATGAAACGCGAAAAAAATTCATACTGCACTGATGACACTTTGATGACATGTTTTTAAATTAACTCCTAAAAGCGTTCAATTGAGGTCCAAAAAATATTTTATTCCTACAGTCACACGACATACATATTTTATGTATTGCATACAAGAATCTAAGAAACCGTTTCCGGCATTCTTCGAAAGATCCCTAAAGTTTGCGTGAAGAAAGATCTCCATTTAATGCTATAATGCAACTACTGTAGTCTAAGTGCAACTATGGTAACGAAACTCAGTGAATGAACTAACTTCCAGCATTTTTTGAAAATTAACCGATAAGGGCATTGGTAAATAGCAATGGGATTACCAAATGGATTCCACTTAACAACCTCATAAGTTTTTAAATGGAATTGAAAAATATGTACAGTATGTTTTTGTTGTATTTAATGCTAACAGCGCAGTTACAGTCATGGTTTTGTTTTAAATAAAGTATTAAAAATTTAAAAAATAGGAGCTATGATACGAGAATTTTATATATTAGATATCTTGGGGCAATTCACACACGGTCATCCGATCCCAAACTAGGCAGAGCCTGTACTATGGAAACCAGACAACTGATACTAATACTTATATACTTTTTTTTTTGTAAATACATACTTAAATAGATAAACAACACCCAGACACTTGGCGGGAATCGAACCCACGACCCATCGCTTAGCAGGCAGAGTGACTGACCACTAGACCAACGGGCCCGTCGATAGCTTACATAAAAAGAAATACAGGCTACATACTTGATACCTTGATCAGGGTTACTAAAAGTGTAAACAATATTGAAATCAATCGTCCGAAGATCGGACCAACAATAATAACTAAGAAGACCTGAGGGTGCACCGGCATAATTGTGACATAAGGGCGTTCAACATCTCAGTCCTCCTGTGACCAGGGGTGCTGCAAAGCATTAGAAACGTCGGGATAGTAAAATCTAAAAGAAACCGCGATTAAATCCGTAAAAGTAGTTTGATTTCAATGTGTAGCATTCGCGTAAATAAAAGACAACATTAGTGTAAACAATATTTTATAAAACCCCGATCCATAATTCAAAACACGTTTAAGTAACAAAGTCAACGCGGGCGAAGCCGCGGGCTACAGCTAGTTTAATAATATTTCAGATTTGAAGTCGTTTCTGAAGTTACTTATTATATTTAATTCTAATACTAAAAATAATTTCATTAATTTAGCCACATTAAAATATGCACAATCGTGAGAAAAGACACATTCTTGTGAGAAATGAAAGGGCGTCGTGTGAGCGGTGGCATGTGCTGTTATTTTATGTTATTAGAGACATGTGATTTCCTGTACTAGAAAAGCCTTCTGCATTTATGTATTGACTCTAATAAGTAGTAATTGATCGTGTATTGCATGAACACGACGTCGGTCCACCTAATGGGAGGCCTGCCTACTCTGCGTCTTCCGGTTCGTGGCCGCCACTCGAGAACCTTTCTTCCCGATCAGTTATCGGTTCTTCGAGCAATATGGCCTGCCCATTGCCACTTCAAGTTGCAGATTCTAAGGGCTATGTCGGGGACCTTGGTTCTTCGGAGATTCTCCTCATTACGGATTCTGTCACGCAAAGAAACTCCGAGCATAGCTCCTCTCCATAGCTCCATATTATTATGTCAGTCTGCTCTGTCCCACTGCTGGGCAAAGGCCTCCTTCCTTTCCCTCCATCTTGGTCTATTACCCGCCTCTATCAGCCAATCTAGAAGGAAGGCACCCAGGTCGTCGTGCCATCTTTTTCGAGCCATGCCTTTTCGCGTCGCTGTATCGGGTCTCCAAAATGTCGCTCTGTGGGCCCACTGCACGTCTGACATGTGGCAGACATGACCTGCCCAGTCCCATTTCAGACTTGCAGCTCGTCGTGCTACGGCGGTGATCTGTATTTTAGGACCATATTATGTTACTCAAATAATATTTATGGCCTCAGTGACGTAGCGGGAAACTACTCTCTTTATGATTCACGAGTTCTAATCCTACGGAGAACAGTAATTTTGTGCAACTGTCCCTTACTATTAGGACCATACAGTCCGATCACCTGATTTCCTTAAAAGAAAGATAAGTGAAACGTTAAAATGCATGTAAAAAATCGATCCTAACGTCTCCTTAAACGTGTCGGTCCTACGTTCCATTGAATTGTAAGAGCAAAGGAAGAGATTCTTATATCAGTGTACGCCAGTCGTAAAAAAGATTTTAGCGTGACAATACAACATGATTGTAAGTATATAGTGTACCTCCAGTTGTTGGTATACTGAAAGGAAATAGAGTAGAGCATATCTCGAAGCGCACGCGACGCACTCACTTGTGCAGAGCTGACGCGGAAATTGGTAGAGCTGAGCGCATTTGTTGGATTTCATTGTTACCCACCGTGACGGGTGTACCCGTCGAAGGCACGGGCGGTAGCGGGTTACCACAAGCGTATCAATTTAATAAGACCTTCACTAGTAATAGAGCTTCACTTAGTCCCAGTTGATGAAAAGATGTTTGTCGATTTTCATAAGTAAGAGAAACAAGGATTGGTTGTCATTACGCTCAAAAGGCTGTAGTCGAAGAAGACGTCCTTTAAATTCAAGCGCGGCACAAGTTGTTGTTTTTAGACCTTGATTTTTGCCGTGTAGGATTAGTGTTTCGTCAGTAGACAAAAAACACTATCAGAGGTTTAGTTGTATTGCTTGATATGTTATTGTTGCCTGATTAGATTCGCCGAATAACTAAAGCCACCGAAATAGCTGTCAGAATCTGCAAGTAGAAGTGGCAATAGGCAGGCCACATCGCTCGAAGAATCGATAATGGATGGAGAAAAATGCTCTCGAGTGCCTCCAAATAGCCAGTTGTCAGTAGCGTGGTGGCGGTGGTTGTGGTGTTCCAAGTCCAAGTCCAAGGCCTATGTTCAGTGAAAATCTTCCGGCGGGCGAGAATCTCTCATCACTTGGACTGGTACAGGTAGAATATTCCACCTCTAAAAGCCCGCTTCTGTCCGCATCGACTTAAGTAACATTTTTATTGGGTCCCCACAGACGTTTGGCGAGTACGGTATATTTGCATCGGAAGTGGTACACATACGATAAACTGCTATAATACGAGTGCTCGCTTAAAAGTTCCTTTAATGTGTATTTAAATGCCGCTATAAGTGGTTAGTGGTCGTTTGAAAGATTGTTGAATATGAATTGGCTTGTGGAGTGGAGTACTGTTGTATATTTCCTACAGGTCTGCAATAATTTATAAATCAAATTAATATAATATATTTAACATGATATTCTGGGACCAGTCCACAAACGATCGTCTGATTCCAAACTAGGCAGAGCTTGTACTATGGAAAATAGACAACTGATACTAATACTATATTTTTTTTATACTACCAAGGTGACAAGCAAGCTTGTGGCCCGCCTGATGGTAAGTTGCCACCGCAGCCTATAGACGCTAATAACACCGGAAGAATCGCTAACGCGTTGCCGACCCTTATGACATTAGATATTAAGTATTTCGTGTCCGGTAATTTCACCAGATACAGTGCCCTCTAAGCCGGAACAGAGCAATTCTGACACACTGCTGCTTGGCGGCAGGCAGGGATACCTGGACGGTACCTTGCACAGGGAACCTACCACCTAATAGATAAATAATATAAATACTTAAATAGATAAATAACACCTAGAAACTTGGTGGGAATTGAACCCATGACCTATTGGGAAGCTGTCAGGGTGTCAAACCACTATACTTACAAGCCTGTAAAATCAGTTAGCCTGTAGCCTCGACAATAATTGATATTAGAATACAGGCAAGTTCTGTGAATAGAACGGCAAAGCGCCTTCCTTATGAACTCGTTAACCAATTCAGGAAACAAATAAAACAATAGAATCAACGATCAGCTATTTTGCAAGTAGATCTATTGATCGATGAACAACGTGATATTAGTCGAAACGCGATGCGGTATTCTGCATCGCGTTTCGACTAATATCACGTTGTTCATCGATTACTTTCATGTTGAATCATTGTTTTTTTTTTGCGTGGTATCAAAATCGCCTATTTTAGAGCCACGCTGATGCTAAAAAATGTCTTCGCTACAAAACCGCTAATCGCTGCCAATAAGAGTATCGCGTATGTTAAAGCCGGCTTCAACAATAATGTGTTATATTCCTTAATAATAGTGAAAGTAAGTGCTCTGTACATATAAACGGATTTAAGTAAATAAACATGTTGTACCTACAGCGGTTTGAGTGCTAAAAGGATGTGTTACATATAATAAAAACATCTATTGGCTGTCGTAGCTATCGAAACGATCGTATTTTATCTGAAGAAGAAGTCAATGGTCCGAAAGAGGCTACGTAAGAACGCGGAAAATGTGCAAAAAAATACAATATATTCGGCAGTCGGCACTCGTCTTTGTATATATCCCGGGACAATCCACACAAAGTGAACGTAGTATTTTTTTTTTCTTTATTTAAGGACAACCAACCAGACTTACACTAATACATTGTATTTTTTACATTGATGAACTTAAAACTAAGTGCAAGCTTAATTATAGGTCGCCACAGCATGCAAAAAACGCGTTAAAAGTGAAAAAACTAGTAATCATGTAGAAAATTGCTTAAAAAGAAAAATTTTAATATAAAAGAAATGAGTTGTTTTTCGGTTAAGTATATATATTTTTTATGAGTAATCTAACAAGTAACATGGCACTGGCCGAAGGCAAGGCACAAAGTATAAAGTAAAGATTGTGTACCCTATAATAGAGTACCTACCTTATATTCCGTACTTAGAGGACAGCATTACTTTACGACGAAAACTAGTGATTTTCTCTGAGCAGATGTCTATTTTGTACTTTTTTGCTAATACATTGTACTGTCTCATAAGTCTGTTCATTGGGGAGTGGAGTCCCAAATTACTTTTGGACGAGGATATCTCGAAGGTATAGGTATAGGTATTTTAAAATTAAATAGTGTGCATACAACAGCTATAATTCTTGCCACTATATTTTTATATTTTTTTTAGTATAATATATTGATACTATATATTTTTTTATATATATAACGTCCTATATATATATTGATGTACAGTTGTACAACTTATACTCAAATAAGATGTATCATCAGCAGCTAAAAGGCGTCTACTGCTGAACAAAGGGCTCGCCCTTTAGAAGGGCGGGGTTGCCATAATCCCCACACTTGGCAGGCGGCTTGGGGATCGTAGTATAGGTGGTAGTTGATTTAAAACAGCTTGCTAATAAATAAAAGCACATTTAGTTTGTTTAAAATACGCGAAGCACTGATCAATGTTTTTGGTATACAACATTTGATATTTTATTATGATTGAAGAAACACCACCACACTGGAAGTGAATAGGCTTGTAATATTTAGGAATGATTGCTTGTTTTTTAAGGAGACAATACATTTGGGCGAAAAATATAATAGGGTTGTGCTATACCATACCATTGGGTAATTATATGAAGTCAAATTACCTCACTGAATAAGTACATGAAATTCTTTTTACTTTCTCTTATAAAGATAAATAGCAAATGTATTAACCGCTCAACGGCGGATGATTCCCACGCGAAGCGCGCATCGCAATCACCTGCCGACAGCTTAAAATATTAAATTTTGTCCAATCAAGAAAATTACAAAACAAAAATAGTATTATACTGATTACGCACCAACTTATTACACTGTTAAGACAGTAAGAACCAGGTTTGAAATAGGTAGGGATTTATTCCTCGAAATCGCTGGATGTTAAGGATGCGCGGTTTGGAGTTTCAGCAGCATCTAGTACGGTGGCGACTCCGGGAAGAACGGCCGGCGCGACGGTGAGGTTGCTACCCCCGTCCACGTGAGCACTGTTGATAGGGCACTATAACGCACTTCCCGGTGGTGGGCTCAAAGACCAGGCACTAAGACGTACCTGGTGCAAAGACCAGGACCATGGGCCGATGCCACAGGCGCTGGGACAATAATGCGGTAAGAATCCATATACCCCGCTTTATCCCCCAAAGAATCCGTGGACGTTTAGAAGTTTCCCCCGCAAATATATTAAAAACTCAACGTATCTGTAGCGTCCTTTACTTTAAGTACAAAAGAAATATTTGAGTACGGTATAAAACAAGTACTCAATAATGTTAGGGTTTGCAATTTTGTAGAGATTTATCGCAAATTATTTAATTCTTTATTTTCATTGTTTAATATTTTAATATACTGGCAACTACTTTTAGAGTACTGCCAGAAGTAGAAGCTATTCAATTGATTCGTAGCGCCGGCCAATCACGGGGCCGCATTAAAGAGAACTGATGCGGGCTGTGATTGGTCGTTGTGAGACGTTTGGGTTTTGTGATGGTAGGGATTTTTACCGATAAAACCATGGTTGGGAGCACAATGCGGGGTATTCGAGTGTCAACCACGAGACTGTTAAGAGTTGGAAGTAACTGTGTATTGTGAATTTAATTTATCTAGTTTTTAGTTTGGAAACAGTGTGTTATAATAAAAGTGATTTATATTCTGTGATGATAACTTCTATTATTCTCCTCGGAGCAAGGTCGTCCTTATAGATCAGAAGTGGCTATCGCAACTAACTTCAACAAAACGTAAGTACACGCCCAAATCTACAATTTTTAGACAAGAAGTGTTTTGAATTAAGTAATCTTTGTCTTTTGAATTAGTTTGCGTTTGTTTTGATTTTTGTTTTTTTTATCTCTATGCGTTGTAGTTTTTCTATATCGGCTTGCTGCTTAAAATTTATTATCGTGCATTGTGATTTCTAAATGAAATGAAGGTACCCGCAATACCTGGAAAAATAAAAATGTTTAAATATTTTTAAAAGTACCTACCCCTATTTTTTATGTACAACGCTAATTGAGCAAATCAAACTGTTCGTATATTATATTTTGTATTTTCTCTGTAAATGATTATCTTGTAATCTTTTGAGAAAATAAATGTCTTAAACCGTAGTATAATCCGCTATTTTCTGCAAATAAAAACAGAAGACGGTCAAGACTGAGAAATTTCAATAGGTAGTCCAATGATTGACAGATACATCCATACCAATTGTATTCTTATAAAAAAATACATAGGTATGTAACAGTTTCGGATAGCCTATAACTAATAATATAATTGGGAGATTGTATTCATTTCTTGCATGATATGGAATAATATGGAAGATGATAGCACTGCCTGTATTGTATCAAATTATAGCTGAAGTGCGCAGTATTAGTGTCATATTGCAGTATTAGTAATGGTCTCGTCGGTTATTGTTGGGTGACCTGATACCAAAATATTCCTACAGCGTATGGCAGTGATTGTGTTAGGTAGATAGGTAGTAATTTTAGCTTGCCTATATAAAATGCTCTCTACTACTATTTACAAGCTACCGTCATAATACGATACACGTGTAAGTCTGTAGCATAATATTCACACAACCTTTTTGTTGCGAGTCGAGCGTGAGCTACGGAATGACGGCTGCGAGGATGACAAAGGTGGATCGGAATCAGCGTTAACAATCACGGCGGGACAACGACCGACGTGGAAGGAGCCATCGCAATCGGTCCGCTGACTGCCGGTAGCACAGAGCCACGTGTCGACGCGGGACAATCTAACAGGTCACGTAGTCCTTCATTTAAAAAAGTGGTTTTCTATATTGTAAATGCGTTAGGGATGGTCTTGCAATCTTCCCAGGACGCAAAAACCGAGACTTAGATTTTGGATCCTTCAAATCACGCATGCATGCTTTGTTAAATTAATTATATTTGTTTAACAAGTGTGCATCGCTATACGGGAGGGTGATAGAACTATCACTGATTTTGGTATTTAGAAGTTCTAGGATCTGGCCGAGGTCTGGTAGTTCGATTCTATTGGCCTGGTAAGAAAGGCAAGAGAAATTACTGTTTGTTTTTCCTTTCGAGCAGAACATAGCCGGGTCTTATGTCTTGAAGAGGGGGGCTACTTAGGAGTCTTAGGACGAAGGAGTAGGTACGAGGTTTATTATGAAGAACTGACACACAATCAACGTGATATTGTAGGGAAAACGTGCGGTAGATTGTATTATTCGCAGATATAAGTATCGAACTTTGAGGTCTGGCTCTCTGGCATCGCGATGCTCATATCCTGATAAACTCTTGCAATATCTTTGTGGCATTAAAGATCAGTCCTTTTTAAGATCGAACTCTCTTTACGAGCCAAAGTTGCTGACTGGTCCCCAGTATGAGTTCACCAGTATGCGTTCACCAGTATGCGTTCACCAGTATGCGTTCACCAGTATGCGTTCACCAGTATGCGTTCACCAGTATGCGTTCACCAGTATGCGTTCACCAGTATGCGTTCACCAGTATGCGTTCACCAGTATGCGTTCACCAGTATGCGTTCACCAGTATGCGTTCACCAGTATGCGTTCACCAGTATGAATTACTGGTGCTATCCTTTTTCTATTAAAAGGCATTGCAAAAAGCGACATGTATAGGTTTAATTAAGTCAGAATAGCCGAGCCGTTACTCAAAATTTATGAATGAAGTACGGAAAATAGGACTCTTCACGGCCTTTGTACCCTTTGGCAGTGACTCCACTTTAACGAATGGATATGTTGTACAAAAATTAGGACTTTCTTATCATCTCTCATCGGTTTTACAAAGGACAATGCCCATCTGTGCCCCATAAATGCCCAGATAAAGTAATTTATAAGATTGCTCTAATAAATAAAAACTAGAATTATGTTGTTAATTTTAAATCATATGAAGCACTAGATATAAAAAATAATAATAAGACGTTATTGTTAACATTGCAGTACCAGTGTATCTAACCAAATTGTTTTCACATACATATTGACATTATACAATGGAGACAGACTAGATAATTCTAAATAACTGACATGTTTATCTGATAACATACAGATAAGTATATAAAAGAACACTGATCTGACTTAGCTTATGTGATGATCATGAAGTTCCTAGTGAAAAACTAATAGCAATGCTGTCTGTGAACGATAAAATGTAAAAAAAAAAAACAGTAGGAAGTTATCATGTTTAATGTCCAATATCTTTTGAACCGGTGCTATAAATAACATTAAATCTAGATATCATATAAATACTGTTAAAAAGTTATCTTATGACATAGAGTGCAATTTGGGCATTGCATTGCTGACTTTCAGCTCCATACTATGGGCATGGTCCTTTGTTAAGTCTGGGTATGTTATCACCTCAACTATGCATGGACGTTACTGCCCAAGTTGTATCAGGGGGTGGTGAATGCATGTAAGACAAGCCAGTGTTGATGCGGCTTCAGCGGAAGCGCACGAACATTAATCGCTTATAAAAACTTGACTCAGTTGCAATTTCTTGATGTAGGTAATAAATTCTCCTTAACCTGAGTTTGACAAATGAGTGAATGTTCCCTTACAGCTTGATCAGTCGATGTCTTTGGGTTGTACGGTGCAGCCACGGTATTGGCTGATTTATCTACCATTTAGTAGCAGTATTGAAAAAAAAACGCATTGCACCCGAATAGTACACATGAAAGAGAGTAGAAACAGTAATACATGTCTAAAGTACTCTTATCAAGCTAAGTGCGGACGTGTTGATGTTGTGATAGTACCATCATCAGCCATTTGTCGGATCTTGATAGATTTTGTATTTTGTCGTGAGAATAGTGCAATTTTCGGACAAGGCCATAACGGGACCACCGTCAAATGTAGTCACAATCACAGCATTATAATAATCAGGCTCGTTGGAAAAAAAAAATGTGTCTGAAAATTAGCAACGTCTATTAGAAAATGTTGTATCCCGGAATAGTTAGCCCGTCTCAAACTAGTCTTAGTTTGCTTGTTCGTAAAAGGGATGGTTCATTTAGAATGTGCATTGATTATCGGCTGTTAACTTGAAATTATCTTATTCCTGTCATTGAAGACTAGATACCTCTACTTGCTGAACAGGCCTGTCATCGGTATTACCCGTAGTGCTGTTCTCTAAGCAGCAAGGGCTCGAGCTCGATGCTACGACAGTGGCTTGTCACGTTTTCGTTTTCAATAAATTTGCTTAAGCAGCACTACCGTCACGAGGGTTATGGTTTTCAGTGAAACTACTTAAGGTCTAATAGTTTAACGGTCAGCTCTACGTTGAGCAGAAATTCGATAGTGAGTACGGATCCCAGCAGCGTTAGGCTCTACGTCTAATTCGGTGCTGGCTCTACGTCTAGCATGCACTGCTACAATAAGTTGCGATGATAGCTGGGTTCCAATTTCTGAGCAGAGCAAGCATATCGTCGCTTACTATACTACATCACATACTTTAGCAGAAGCGAAGAACCTCTACTCAGTTATATTGTTTAGCTGTTATTTTCCTTCTGCGGAAGTTTAGGGTTATCTGCTAGGTACGGTATTTTAATAATTACCGGTCAGTGAACTGCATTCCACATTCCTGTACCGGGGTTAATTCTGAGAATCTCTAGTGGGTGGCTGTATGTGTAAACTTTGCAAGAGTTCGATTGTTCTGTAACATAGGACTGGATCAAAAGTGGGTCATGTCGCCAAATAAGCTACCGCGAAGTCCCGTAGCCGTCAATGACCAATTTCTGAGTGTAATAACAATATTTAATGACTACTGGTTGCACTGTCCAACTGGGAGACAAATCTGTAGGATCAAAAGTATTAACAGCGATTGTGATGAAGTGCCTAAATTACATAAATAGTTACGTTTTAAAAGACTGTCAAGTATTAAGTTATTTACATGGTAATAAAAGCAGTATTCGATGGGTAGTTCCGAGGGGTGACAACTGTGTCGTATGAACCACGGCGACATTGAACATTTCAGTGTCAAAAGAAGACTTTAGAACAGACAATTCTGGTTCGTCAGTCAGAAAACAATGTTAAAATTAATATATTCATATCGTTTATTGCATTCCATAATATTTACAAGGTGGTTATTTATTAAATTGGTAGCTTAAAGCTAAGTATAATTATGGACCGTGTAGGGCTACAAAAAAAGTAAATAAAATTAAAATTATGGTACAATATCGTACGTATATATATGTATAAACGTTTGCATAGAAGTCTCTTATTAAAAAAAAAACATAATTTAAAAGCGAATGAGGGTAATCCCTCATGTCCACAATGTCGCAAAAACAAAAATAGTGGTGCCGTTTCATGATTTGTATGTTGACCACCTTAGGCCCTTCGTAAGATCTAAGTAAGGTTATACGCACCTACTTGTAGTTGTGGGTGTGTTTACTTGATTGATTATACCTGTCAAGAAAACAAACAATCTGTGTTCGTTTTTGAAGATTATAATTTACACAATTAGGGTCGATCAGGGGATCGCTTGGCAAGCGATCACTGTAGTTATTCTGCATCACATGCTTTCACAAGATTTGCTTTTGAAAAGGTTTTAAACACTGTTTAGTCGGTGTTGATGGTTGTTGATTCAATCGTACTATCCTTGAATCGCTAAACGCACTAACATGATGAGAAAGATTGAGATAGGCTTTTGGGGAGGGTTCGCTGGATACTTAACAACGTTAAAATAAAACATAGGTGTATTCAGAGGTGTTATTTGGTGGCAGCATGAATGGGGTCAAAGCTCATTCTTAACGTGATACTTGATAGTCGATTAAAAACTCCTTAATAGCGGTCTGTTATTCGCAGTAGGGTTCAAGATAGGTAAGATAAGACAGAAATATAAACCCTGCATTAACAGTGATGGGCATAGCAAAAAGCTTATGTCCATGTTTATAGAACCCTATCAACACATTAATGTTTTGCGGTTTAGCAGCACGCATGCAAAACAAAAGTATGAACTACAGGCCTTTGAGCCACATAAGTTCAATAGAAGTTCACGAAAATGAATCTAAAGCTAATGTAGTAGAATAGTAATGATGGTGATTAATTTGAATCCATAATTTTGTGTGTATAATTTGAGATGTTAAGAGTAATGTTGCTACAGAAGGTCTTTTGTATCTTTCCAGATAAATCGCAAGCAATCGATCGGTTTGTGCGCATCGACCCACTACGCCGTCGCAAGTAATCGATCGGCTTGTGCACGCCGTTGGTTTTAATCTGATTTCGAATTGGTAGTCGGGCGGTCATGCATGGTATCGAATCGATCGTGCCATGTTTTGATACGTTCGGTGCCACGACGGTGCGTCTCCACAAGTAATCGATCGGCTTGTGTGAGCCACCACAATGCATCGACCCACTGTGCGGTATCAAGTAATCGATCGGCTTGTGCCGCCAGTTGGTGTTTCGAATTGGTAGTCGGCCGGTCATGCATGGTATCGAATCGATCGTGCCATGGTTTGATACGTTCGGTGCCACGATGGTGCGTCTCCACAAGTAATCGATCGGCTTGTGTGAGCCACCACGATGCATTGTGCCACTGTCCGGTATCAAGTAATCGATCGGCTTGTATATCCGCCAGTCGGTGTCTATATTATTTTGAAATGGTAGTTGGGCAGTCCTCATGGACTCGATTCGATCCCAATGCCATTAAGTAGTCTCACCTGCGCCGTGTGAAGCAATCGATCGGCTTGCGCTGGTGTGCCAGTCACCAGTCTTTCGTAGACCTGAGTAAGTCCATATATGTACATATTGATATTTCGATGTGGTTTCGATTCGTTGTCTAATAAATTAGAATAGAAATACAAGATTACAGTTTTCCTAACGGCAATTATTGATATATGTACATATTGATATTTCGATGTGGTTTCGATTCGTTGTCTAATAAATTAGAATAGAATGGATAACTAGATGTTTACAATATTATACAAGTGTACAGTTTTCCTAACAGCAATTATATTGATGATACATTTGTTTTTAATAAAATAAAAGGAATGGAATTAATTATCTAATTAACTAACGAAGTTTATTGTAATGACGTAAATAAAATAAAAATAAAACAGGTTTTAAACTATAGTTTGTACAAATTGTTGATGTTTAATTGATTGTATTAGAATGTTTAATTGTTAATTCATGTAATGGTTATAGTATTTGGGGACTTTCGTGCTGCTGACCATGTACTCGATACCGATTGTTAGGGTTTCCACCTGGGTCGTGTGCGGGGACGCACACGTCGTCAGGATGGTCGATTGTTAGGGTTTGCAATTTTGTAGAGATTTATCGCAAATTATTTAATTCTTTATTTTCATTGTTTAATATTTTAATATACTGGCAACTACTTTTAGAGTACTGACAGAAGTAGAAGCTATTCAATTGATTCGTAGCGCCGGCCAATCACGGGGCCGCATTAAAGAGAACTGATGCGGGCTGTGATTGGTCGTTGTGAGACGTTTGGGTTTTGTGATGGTAGGGATTTTTACCGATAAAACCATGGTTGGGAGCACAATGCGGGGTATTCGAGTGTCAACCACGAGACTGTTAAGAGTTGGAAGTAACTGTGTATTGTGAATTTAATTTATCTAGTTTTTAGTTTGGAAACAGTGTGTTATAATAAAAGTGATTTATATTCTGTGATGATAACTTCTATTATTCTCCTCGGAGCAAGGTCGTCCTTATAATAAGTATCCATAAACAGCCTGTCTACTTACGTTTATAAATCACTTTGCATCAACGCCCATTCGAATATTATTCGAGTACCAACACCCTCAATTGAATATACTTTATTGAAATTTATACGCAAATGATTGATATTAAAACAACAGACTTTATACGGTTTCATTCCTTAAGTTCGTTGATCCCAAAGTGCATGTTCTAATTTTGAATCTGTTCTTCAGTCAACTGTAACGGTCGAATCATTCTTCTAAATGCAAAAACTAAGCCACACTTTGGTACCGATGCATAATATTGCGGATTTAAATAATGCATCTAGCAGCTTTGGTTTGGTGAAGACATGTGCTAAAAAGCTAATTGGTGATCCTGGTTAGCGGCTAGCTTACTACACTCTACTTGGCGCAGCGTTACTGGCTAAGCGATCGTTGTTTTTTCGTACTAGCTATATCTTCCTAAAAACTACAGCACGAGAGAACTTTCAAAATTTTGAAGCCATTTTCAAGAAAAAAAAATATTTTTAGTAGAATTACTCGAAACACGTTGATAGCCTAAGCCTTGCTTTTAAAGAATAATGACATGATTCACTTTCTGAAATACTTAAAGGCTTTCACGTCGATCTATTCTCGGTTATTAAACCTTCATTACGCTAAAAATATACCTACGGATTCGAAAGCATTTTAAACACTGAATTTTAAAGAAATGAACGCAAATGTTTTTAAAATTATTGTTCCAGTTTATAATGTTTATGGACTCTGTTCTGAAAAATATGATGGCGTTTATTAAAATGATCTATGTAGACTACATATTACTACTACTGGCTGATATTTATGGGTGTTATTTACGACTTAGCAGTAACTTATGTTGAGTGAAGAAATAAGTAACGTAGATTCTAGAATGCTTTTGAACTTCTAGTTGGAGTAAATAAATATCCAAGAGAGATATTGATTGCCACGTTATTTAGTTGTTAGTGAGAGTGGGCATTGGGCATGATGTCCCGCGTTCGGTTACCGGGTATAGTGTTATTGGGGTTTCCAAAAAAAACTAACCCGAAGTTTGGAACTTTTTTTTATCTTTATTTGTTACGGGGCTTTTAACCATCAGGTTATGCCAGCTCCATCGTAGCCTTTTACATTTAATCCTTAATATTACGTACATAACTGAAGGAGTTTATGTATAATAACTGTTCGGAACAAAACGCATTTTATTATCACTCAGTGGTGGGTAGTTTTAACGTAATCTAACCACCACCGTTCGGAGTGTATTCACTACTTGTCGTGGAGCCGTGTCGAGCGCCATTAGCTAGCGACGCGTTTTTTGTTGGCTGAAGAAAGACCTGCACATCGGTGTGCCATCTAGTTCTTTAATATATCCGCTGCGAGGAAGAGAACCTCGTCCGTCAGCGTCGATTGTGCATATTTCGTATAATTTAACGTCGCGAGTGTGGAGTAGTTGTCCCCGCGATCGTAGCTGCGAGGTGCTGGAGACTTCGGGTGGTCGCCGCGCTGCACATGCGTGGCGCCAGTTCATCTTGACCAGGACAGTACATTTTCTTTTCTCCTAATACATAGTTCCTTATACATTAGAATTTAGACGTAGTACACCTCCATATTGGGGTACCCCACGTCCCTAATTGAGACTGACTATTGAACTGCATCCCGTAGTACCTGATACAGCGAATTGAAGGGTGAGTAGGTAGTGGTAACATCAGGGGAAGGTCGCACGTTGGTTATGTCGTAGGTTAGCCGATTACCGCTAGGTACGATACATAACAATTTTCTGGTAGCAGAGCGTGGTTAGGATTAAAATATCGGTATTATTTCGTTTTGTTGCGGCCTTTGTTATCGCTCTGCTTACCTTTTCAAATAGATTCCGTAAGTAAATAGGATATTTCTTAGATATTTATTTGCATTACGGTTGCGTCCGCGCAATATAATACTAGATTCAGGTAGACGGACCGGGCGGTCGGGCGGCCGGCTGGCGCATCGGTGTGCCGCCGCGCGCGATAGTTACGGGCTAACGTTATATGAGCGTACTTACTTATAGATAAGCGGTGTACGATCGTTAGTGAGCCACTATTGTATTGCGTGGATTCTTTTATTTTATACTTTATTTATTGACGCGGTAACGTCATATTTAGGTTTATTTACTTTATTTTGAGTAAATAAATAGTTTCTTTGTTACTAGTTAGTATTTTGTAGTTACGTAAATTGGTAATTAACGTCATTATAGGCAATGATGGCCACCAAACCTCGCGCACGGATTGCCGCGGTGTTACGATGGCTCGGCTCGGCGGTTTTGAATATAAACCGAAAGGATCGTGAACGCGCGTTATTAAGTCGTTATGAGGACTTAGAAAATAAAATACGGACTTATATGCGGCTTATCAGGAATTGTTGGAATTGAGTTTGGAACCAGAGGTAATGGAAAAAATTAATGCTGACGTTAGTCAGGCTGATGACTTAGCGGATCAGATCCGTCAAGCGGTCGGTATTTTGTCGGTCCCGTCAGCGGCTGGGACAAGTCTTCATTCTGACGAAGCCGCTTCGCCCGCGCTAATTAGTCGACTTCCTAAGCTCGATTTACCTCAGTTTAGCGGAGATCTGTGTCAGTGGGTAGCATTCAATAATTTATATGATAGTTTGGTACATACTCGTAAAGATTTAACTCCGGCACAAAAGTTGGCGTATTTATTGGCCTCTATGTCAGGTGAAGCCAAGGGGCTCGTGCAGCACTTGGAATTAGTAGATAATAATTACGATATCGCCCGGGACCTGTTAACAAGAAGGTATCAAAATATTAGGCGGTTGGCGGACAGTCATGTGTCCACTATTTTGAACCTTCCCAGGATTTCCGGAACCCCGTCGTTACGGATGCGAATACTCAATCCGTTATTAGTATCCTATAACGGATTAAAGGGACTAAATCTACCAGTATCTAGTTGGTCATTTATGTTGCTGCATATCGTGTTAGCCAAGCTTCCCCGTGATTTGCGGAATAGGTTCGAGCAAGAGTACGGTGGGGACTCAGCCACGCATCTTCCATGTTTTGATGATTTGGTCTTGTTTTTGGAAGATGAATGTCGACGTGTAGAAAATGTTCCCCCACCCGGACCAGGTGAAGTTGGTTCTCGGCCACGATTACAACAGCCACGTATGGAGCGTCGACAACCGGACCGGCGCCGTGAGGGACGAGTATTTAATACTGCTTCCGCTGCTCAAGAGCAGCAGACCAGATGTGTATATTGTAAGGACTATGGCCATGTGGTCACGTCTTGCTCTAATTTCAGGCAATTGCGTTGGCAGGCTCGACGCAACATTGCTCGACAGCGAAATTGGTGTTACAGTTGCCTGGGCAATCACTTGGTTTCTAGATGCCAGAGAGTAATACCGTGCGGCCAGTGTGGAGGTAATCATCACCTCCTACTCTGCGGCAATCAAAATGGCTCGCCTAGGCTAGTTGCTCCGGTGCCTTCGGCCGACCCCGCAGAGCACACAAGGATGGGTGAGCGATCACCTGCTAGAAATAATTATCAAGTGCCTGATGGTTCTAGAAGACATCAGGGTTCTCCTGTTCACAAGCAGTCGCTGCCACAGCTCGCCACGAGCGGGGGTGCTTACTCCCCCCCTCCTCTAATAAGTCACGCAGCTGTTGATCAGGAGCGTCGGATTCGCTCTTACGTACCACTCCCGTACGCAGAATGGCCTCGTATGGATCGGCGTTTTATGCCGCCGGTGTATCAACCGTGGAATCCTCAGGTCATGCAAGGACATTCTGCTACTGTTCATCAACAGTATCCTCAATCTCAGTTCTGACTCCCAACCATACCTCCACCTTCGTCTACCTCTCTTCCTATAACAGTCTTGTTACCCACAGCTCAGGTTCGCGTCGGCTCACCACAGGGTGCTCATGTGACGGTACGCGCGATGTTGGATTCCGGTTCTCAAGGATGCATTGTGTCAACACGTTTGGCGACACGTTTAGGGTTACGTGTTCGTCCTGGTGCAGACTATGTGCAAGGTGTGGGTGGAGTTAAGGTGTACGGGTTACGGGGTCAAGTATCGATCTCATTTTTCCCTCTCCGATCGTCATTTCCGGTGATCTGTACTTCAGCTATAGTTTTAGATTATATTATAGGACGTCATCCGTCGGTTACTTTGCCACCTGAAGTTGTTCGTTTGACGACAGGGCTTTCGTTGGCAAACCCAGATTTTCATCTTCCAAATACAAATTTGGATTTGTTACTGGGCAGTGACGTGCTAGGATTGTTGCAGTTGGGCAACGGAAAGCTACTGCATTCCGGTGGGCTGGTAGCTATCCCAACTGTCCTAGGTGATGTTATTATGGGACCAGTATATTCCGTTTGTGATTCTCCCTCAGAGGATAGCCAGGTTCATGTGGGACTCTCACTTGCTGACGCTGTTCAGCAATTTTGGGAAGTTGAAGAACCTCCTACTGCGTCGCGAGAGGAGCCGGAACATCTGGAATGTGAGTCATTCTTCCAGAACAACACTGGTCGTCTTTGCTCGGGTCAGTTCGTGACGAGGTTACCTTTCTTGCCTTCTCGGCCTCGTCTTGGTCACTCACGAATGCTAGCTGAGAAAAGGTTAGCTTCTATGGAGAAACGTATGAAGCGAGATCCAGTGTTCCGACAGAAGTATATTGACTTTATGCAAGAATATTCGGAACTAGGTCACATGTCGGTTTCAAGTTTCAACTGGCGTATGCAAGAACATTACTTTATTCCTCACCATGCGGTGTTCAGGGCAGGAAAAATTAGGGTAGTATTCGATGGGTCTGCACCCACCTCTAACGGCGTCTCACTAAATCAGTGTCTACATTCGGGGCCCAAGTTACAGCGTGATATTTCTGAAATTCTGACGAACTTTCGCCGACATCAAGTCGTGTTTGTTGCCGATATTAGAATGATGTTTCGTCAGACTATCATTCACCCTGATGATCGAAGATATCAGCTTATACTGTGGCGAGAAGACCCTTCCAAGCCAATCACTGTTTTCGAGCTGAATACTAATACGTATGGGTTACGTTCTAGTCCTTTTATTGCTATTCGAGCTTTATTGGAATTGGCCGAACGTGAACGAATTAACTACCCAAGAGCATCCGACGTTTTATCGAGTGACGTATATGTGGATGACATTTGTACGGGTGCAGCCAGTGAAGAAGAAGCGTTAGTGTTGCGTGACGAGTTGATAGGCATTTTGAAAACGGCTGGCTATGAGTTACGTAAGTGGCTATCAAACTCTCCAGCTGTTCTTGATGGGTTGCCAGAGGAACATAGACAGGATCCTCACACATTTCAGAATGTTAATAATCCTGATACAGTAGCTTTGTTAGGAGTCCAGTATCAGCCGACACAAGATGTGTTTACCTTTCGCGTTCAGGAGCTGGATATTTCTAAGTTGTGGACCAAGCGTTTGGTACTGTCTACGGTAGCACGGATTTTTGACCCTAACGGATGGTTAACCCCAGTTGTATTTTGGGCAAAATGGTTCCTCCAGCGACTTTGGTTGGAAGGCTTGACATGGGATGCCCCTCTTATTGGTGACCTTTTACGAGATTGGACTAGGTTTGTGTCATCTCTACCGGATATACAATTAATAAAATTGGATAGAGTTTTACTACCTCCTGGGAAATGTAAGGTTACCCTACATGGTTTCTGTGACGCCTCAGAGCGCGGCTACGCCGCTGTCCTATATCTGCGTTCTGTCGATGGGTCAGGAGCAGTAAGTGTAAAACTTGTAATGGCGAAAAGCAAGGTCGCCCCTATTCGATCGCGCCTAACTATCCCGAAACTGGAATTATCTGGAGCTGCGTTATTGTGTCGACTTCTCAATCATGTCAAATTAACCTTGGGGAAAAATATAGATATTGTGGAAGTATTCGCTTGGACTGATAGTCAAATTGTCCTCGCATGGTTGCGTGCACCAGTCCATGCACTAGAAGTTTTCGTTGCAAATAGGATCTCCCAAATTCAGCAGTCAGCTGTCTCCCTAAAGTGGAGACATGTCCCCGGTGACTGGAATCCGGCCGATTGCGCTTCACGAGGTTGTGAAGCTCCGGTGTTGTTAGACCATCACTTGTGGTGGGGTCCAACCTGGCTTAAAGAGCATGAAGGTGGCTGGCCTAATTCTGATGTGGAGCCTGTAGATCCTCTTCCTGGATTACGATGTCACGTCATCGTTGCGGAATCGTCTCAGGATTTAGACAAGATACTTAACCGGTATAGTTCCTTGGATAAGTTGTTAGGGGTAACTGGTTGGATGCGTAGATTTGTACACAATACTAGGAATCCTGACAAGAAGATACTGTCTCCAGTTTTGTTACCGGAAGAACGGCAGGAGGCACTCTTGTTTTGGGTGCTTTACGTTCAGGCTGAGCAGTTTGCAACAGTATTATCGACGCTAAAGGGCGGTCGTGTCAAGTTAAAAGGTGCTGTCGCTCGGTTGAATCCCTTCATAGATGAGAACGGCTTGATACGTGTAGGAGGAAGGCTGCGTAATTCCAACCTGAGTTATGAGGCTCGTCATCCTCTCCTCATGCCCAAGGATGGTCCTCTCGGAAAACTCATCATCGCTGATCGGCACGTGAAGAATGCTCACGCAGGATTAACTACACTTCTCGCCGTCCTTCAAAGGGAGTTCTGGATTTTGTCGGCTCGACGGGCTATACGCAACGTCATTTTTAAATGTATACCTTGTTACAGGCTTAAAGCTGCCATCAAGCAACCTCTAATGGGTGATCTGCCTGCAGATCGGGTAAGGCCTTCCAGGCCTTTCTCTGCAGTTGGTACAGATTTTGCAGGGCCTTTCTCTATTAAGGTTTCATCAGTTCGGAATGCTAGGGTAATCAAGGCGTACTTATGCGTATTTGTTTGCCTTGCTACTAAGGCCGTTCATCTCGAGGTTGTGTCAGCTCTTACCACAGAAGCCTTCATCGCTTGTTTGTCCCGATTCGTCAGTCGTCGCGGGTTGCCGAACTTAATTCGGTCCGACTATGGTACAAACTACAAGGGAAGCGATCGGTATTTAAAGGAAGTCACTAAATTTATTTCAGAAAATCAGGTCTCATTAGGTAATGAGTTTTCTCGTCGTGGTATTCAGTGGCAGTTTAGCCCCCCTATTTATCCATCGTGGGGTGGTATTTTTGAAGCAGTAGTGAAGGTGTCTAAGACGCATCTTCGTCGAGTCATAGGCGAAACGGTTCTTACTTTTGAAGAACTTTCTACAGTCTTCTGTAAGATTGAGGCGGCTCTTAATTCGCGGCCTCTTTGTCCAGTTTCTTCAGACCCAAATGACTTGGAGGTCCTTACTCCAGGTCATTTTTTGATTGGGGGTCCTCTTACAGCACTTCCGGAATACCCATTCGTTGAAGTCCCAGTATATCGGCTCTCGCGTTTTCAGTTGTTGCAGCAGCTATCTCAGAGCTTTTGGAAGAGATTTAATCTAGAGTATCTCCATCTCTTACAGCAGCGTGTTCGGTGGTCTGACAAGACAGATCCGCCTAAGGTTGGAGACCTCGTTCTAGTGAAGGAAATGAATATGCCACCCTTGTGTTGGAGACGTGGTAGAATATTGAGATTGTTTCCGGGCGCTGATGGTATACCGCGGGTGGCAGAAGTCTTAGTCGGGGATTCTGTTTTTAAAAGAGCCGTTGCCGGTTTGTCGCGACTTCCAGTAGCTTAGGTTAGCATAGTTTCTTCTGCTCCTCTGGTTTGGTACTCAGCCAGTTTGCGTCTGGCTGGGACGGGGGACTGTTCGGAACAAAACGCATTTTATTATCACTCAGTGGTGGGTAGTTTTAACGTAATCTAACCACCACCGTTCGGAGTGTATTCACTACTTGTCGTGGAGCCGTGTCGAGCGCCATTAGCTAGCGACGCGTTTTTTGTTGGCTGAAGAAAGACCTGCACATCGGTGTGCCATCTAGTTCTTTAATATATCCGCTGCGAGGAAGAGAACCTCGTCCGTCAGCGTCGATTGTGCATATTTCGTATAATTTAACGTCGCGAGTGTGGAGTAGTTGTCCCCGCGATCGTAGCTGCGAGGTGCTGGAGACTTCGGGTGGTCGCCGCGCTGCACATGCGTGGCGCCAGTTCATCTTGACCAGGACAGTACATTTTCTTTTCTCCTAATACATAGTTCCTTATACATTAGAATTTAGACGTAGTACACCTCCATATTGGGGTACCCCACGTCCCTAATTGAGACTGACTATTGAACTGCATTCCGTAGTACCTGATACAGCGAATTGAAGGGTGAGTAGGTAGTGGTAACATCAGGGGAAGGTCGCACGTTGGTTATGTCGTAGGTTAGCCGATTACCGCTAGGTACGATACATAACAATAACTAAAACTAATTCACCAGTAGCACAGGAACATTCAAGAGAGTTGATCATGACGAGCGGCTACTAATTTGTATATTGCGTATGCAACTTCAGAATTTGGGTTAGAAAGGGCGCTCTGTACGACACCTAAGTTTGGAACTATGAGACTTAACAAATCTGACAAAACTGTTTCGTGGCTTAAATGCAAACCAAATACTATAATTCATTGTACTAATTTAATTGTATATAATTTTTTGCAGATACGCTAATAATAATTCAATATGCTAATAACGAAAAGAAAACATGAACCCAGCTACAGATTTAAATAAAACTGAAGAAATCTCTGAGAAGTTTCGAGCATCTTTCGAGCTGGCAAAGTTTCCACACAAAAACAATATCGAGTTGAAATTGTTTGAAGCACACAATGGTATTGAATTCATCATCGATATTCAACGATTGTCCTAAATATAAATCGGGAAATTTGAATAACGAAGTCTTATAAACTTCGTAATCTTATTACCAGTCGGCCAAAGAGATTAAATATTTGCTTTTGAGGACATTATTATATAAAAACTGTTTCTCTCTTTCAACAAGACTTGAATTAAATTACCCTTAAATATATTTTTCGGTTAATTTACTAAATACAAGACTTATGAAAATATATTGTAGTATCGATCAGTTATTTTATAATAATGAAATGTGCAATACTGCAGCAGGAAAATAGGCATAATACTTACTTCTAAAATATTTTTATCAGATTTGTGCATACATATGTATCTACAAAACCGAATGACGAATTTATTAGCTGAGACCAGAGGATTCCTAAGTAGGTACTGAAATGTCTTAGCTGTCAGCCTATTTTTCAGTGAAGTCTAGATAGGTCGTTAAGCCTAGATTGGTCGTTAAGATCTTCATACCTGAGTAAACAAGAAATGTGAAGCTCCTTCGCGTACACGACTTAACAAAATAAGCCCGTGATGTCAAAGGGTTTTCTGGCGGACTTTGTCAATTTGAATTTTGCGTACTTTTCGGACGAGCTTGAAATCCGTTTTCCGTCTCATTTTGTGTGAACGTTTATACCATTAGTAAGATTAAGTTGTGTATCTTTATGAATATGCTGGCTTAGCCTGTGATTATAATTATAATTAATACTCTCTTTCTGACTACCAATGTCCATGGCTATAATCTTCATTCTATAACATTAATTTAAATTACAAATTTTATTGTTAATATAATTATTAATGTCTTTGAATTTTAGAAATGTAAAATGATGTCTGCGTAAAATTATTCTTGCTCTTTATGGTATTTCTCTAAATTATAATGTTTTCTGTGCTGTATCTCTATGGATGTTTGCCCGTAGCGGCTAATCGCTGAAAACCCAACTATGAGATATATATATGTAGGGACTCCAAGGTGTATCCAGAATTGAAAAACTAGTTAAATTGAAATAATACGTGTATTCGGTTCTACGGACGAATGCCAAGAGAATATTAACATAAAAATTTACGCTTAGCATCATTAAGCTAATTAACATATGTTGCTACTGAAGGCTTTGTAGGCGCTTTGACATGCCCCGGGGCGTTGGAAGCTTGTCTTCCAACCAATTATTCGACGTCATTCATAGGAAGTTGACAGATCTTGCTAAAAGATCGCCGAACGACTCCAGTAGAGGTCTTGATGTCCGCCACACGAGCAACCTGGTCTGAACCGGGATAAAGTGCTACAATGCGACCCAATCTCCACTTAAGTGGCGGCACGTGATCTTCCTTAAGTAAAACAAGTGCGCCGATCTTCAAGGGGTTATTAGGAGTTTGCCATTTGGTCCGTTGCTGGAGCTCCGACACGTACTCCTTGCTCCACCTCGTCCAGAAATGCTGCCGAAGCTGCTCGATCCGGTGGAACCGATTGAGATGATCCAGTTTATGATCTTGAAGATCCTTAGTTGGCAAGGCGGTAAGAGGACGTCCAATTAAAAAATGTCCAGGGGTCAAAGGCGTCATATCTTCTGGGTGCGATGACAAGGGTGTAAGTGGCCGAGAATTTAAAATTGCCTCAATTTGCGCTAAGGTTGAGTTAAGTTGCTCATAGCTTAAATGACAATTTCCCAGCACTCTTTGTAAATGAAATTTTGTGGATTTTACACCCGCCTCCCAGATGCCACCAAAGTGTGGTGAATAAGCAGGAATGAAATGGAAGTTTATTCCTTCATTTGAAATGTCACTAGATAAGGACTCAGAGTTATTCTTTAAGAATTTAGCAAGTTCATTGTATGCTCCAACAAATGTTGTCCCATTGTCCGAGTAAATGTGTGTGGGCTTACCACGACGAGCTACAAACCGACGTAAGGCTAATAAATAACTGTTACTCGTCAAATCACCTACTAACTCTAAGTGTATCGCTTTAGTATTAAAACAAATAAATAACGCAATGTACACTTTGACAACACGACAACCCCGTCCTTGACGGCTAACGGCAGCGATAGGGCCTGCGTAATCTACACCTACGGTTTCAAAAGGATAGCCGCCAGGTGAGAGACGCTGCTGTGGCAAGTTACCCATTAGGGGGGCTACGACCTTTCCCTTCATTCGTGAGCACCTAATGCAGCGACGATAACAAGCTCTTGCCAAGTTACGGCCACCTATCGGCCAATAAACCTCTCTTATTGATGCCAACAACAATTGAGGTCCAGCATGCATAAGTCTTGCGTGTTCAAATTCAAAAAGTAATTTTGTGAAACGATGTGTGGACTGTAATAGAATGGGGTGTTTCTTATCATAAGAAAAGGTCGAATTATCAAGACGACCACCAACCCTCATGATATTAAACTTATCTAAAAATATATTAAATTTAATTAAATTACTTTTCTTTGGCAGACATTTATTTTTAATTAAATAATCGTACTCAATAAAAGACTCCATTTGAGAAGTGCGAATGATGACATTTAATGCGTCATTCAATTCATCCGCGGAAATAAAATTAGTTTTAATTGGTTGCCGCTTACAAGCTTGAATAAAACGTAGCATGTAAGCCACTGCACGGTTAAGCCGATTAAAATTAGAAAAATTATTAAAATTAATAAAACTATTAGCATTAGGAAAATCGTTTGTTTGAGCAACATACGATAACTCGGTACGCGTTTCTGGCAGCAATTCGGTACTGACTAAGTTAGAAGGCCAATTACTGCTAGGTGTCTTCAAAAAACTAGGCCCTGACCACCATATGTCGAGAGACTGGATAGCCTCGACACTTGTGCCACGTGAAATGTAATCCGCTGGATTTTGTTCCGTGGGCACATGTCGCCAAACAGAATCGCCTGTTATATCTAAAATTTCACCTACTCTGTTGCGAACAAATGTGTGTAATTTAGACGGCAACATCTTTAACCAACCTAATAAAATTGTGGAGTCAGTCCAAAATACAACGCAAGCAGCCTTAAGTCGTAACGAACTTATGACTTTCTTAAACAGCCGAGCACCTACTAAAGCACCGCAGAGCTCCAACCTAGGAATAGTTGTAGCCTTGATGGGAGCCACTCGACTCTTGGATGTCAATAATCTGACCAGAATTGTGCCATCCGCATTGATGCTACGAACATACAAGCAGGCGCCGTATGCCTTTTCTGAAGCATCAGAAAATACGTGAAATTCGATCCGTTCATGTGAATCAATAACTACACGACGAGGAACGCGAACGTTGTTAAGAAGGTGTAAATTCCTTACTATATTATTCCAAATTTCCTCTATGTCTGACGGTAATGGCTCATCCCAGGATAATTTAAATAACCATAATCTTTGTAGTATCATTTTCATATTAATTACGACCGGTGAAACGAGGCCTAAAGGGTCAAAGATCTGAGAAATAATAGACAACATACTACGTTTTGTGTTAACTTTAGAAATTGATTGACCAATGGGAAAACACAGTTCATCTGACTTAGTTTGCCAACTCAAACCTAAAGTCTTGCTAGGCTCATTGTCACCTATATTTAAACTGAGGTTGGACTCGGTGGACTCTGAGACTAACTGAGGCTGATTAGACTTCCATTTTCGGAGTGGCATTTGAGCAGAAGCAAGAACTGATGTCAATTTCTTACGTACGTCCTTAATTTCGTTTAGATCATCGCCACCACTCAATAGATCGTCGACATAAAAGTCGTGTATAATAATTTCGGAAACCATCTTGTCATTGCATTCTAGGCCCAACTGCTTAATACATCTAGTCGCCAGAAAGGGAGCACTTGCGGTACCATAGGTCACCGTATTCAATTGAAACGCCTTTAACGACTCCTTTGCGTTATCACGCCATACTATCTGCTGTAAATATCTATCATCAGAATGAACTTCTATCTGCCTATACATTTTCTCAACATCAGCCATTATGATGTACTTGTGTTGCCTAAATCTTAAAAGTATAGATAGAAGATCATCCTGTACGGTTGGCCCCACCATCTGAATGTTATTTAATGTGATACCAGTGGACGTAGGGCTACTAGCGTTATATACAACCCTTAATTTTGTTGTCATACTTTGGTCACGTATCACACCATGGTGAGGAATAAAATGTGGGTTACGTTCTGGAGTGAGCTTACATTCGGTCATATGCCCTAGCGTCTGGTATTCAGACATAAATTCGCGGTACATTTTGTATAGATTAGGTTGACTCATGAGCCTGCGTTCCAAAGAGAAAAAACACTGTTTAGCTCGATTTAAAGAATTACCGAGAAGATTCGGATCTTCTTTCAGTGGAATTCTAACGCAGAAGCGGCCGTTTTCTAATCGTGTAGTATTATTTTTAAAATGCTCCTCACATAACCTATGTTCCGTAGAATAACTAGAAGTAGCATTTACTTCTTCTAGACTCCAGAAGCGTGCAAGCTGGTGCTGAATCTGGGTTTCGAACCCATCAGTAGCGGTCGAATTATTAACTAAGTTACATTGGACAGGACTTGATAAAATAGGCGACTGGTTTCTAACTATTGGGCCGGAAACTATCCACCCAAGCCTAGTTTCATGCAATATAGGCATACCTAAATTAATTCTTTGTGAGCCTAAAATATCCCAATAAACGTCCGCGCCAATGACGAGATCGACGTTTGCAGATACATAAAAATTAGGATCACTTAAACGCACATCTACAGGTATATTGAGATTAGATATGTCAATAGAATGACTGGGCACCTTATCTGTAATCGACGGCAAAACAAAACATTTTAAATTAGTCGCAAAAGTATCGTCTAACGATTTCATTTGCACTGCACACATTTTATTAATCTGCGACTGCACACTATTTATTCCGAGTATGGATTTACTAATACGGCTATGGGGCAGATTTAACTGACGATACATTTTTTCCGTCATAAGACAGGAGGTCCTACCGCTGTCGAGAATGGCGCGTGCTATATGCTCGCGATTATGTGAATCGTATAGCTTAATGAGAACAGTCGATAACAGAACGTCAACGCGATGACCGTGTCCTTGGGGACTCGAGGTCGCGACGCTCGCCGATAGTGTTAAGTTCGGATTCACATCAACAGTGGTGGGGGACGTGATATTCCTATCGTTATCCACACGCCCGCTATGCATAACCGGTTTTGTCTTGCTGTTATCTCCCACATGAACCAGGGTATTGTGCCGTCGCTTGCATAATTTGCAACCAGATTTTTTGCATTGATTAGCGTAATGCCCACGACGAAAACAGTTAAAACAAATCTTAAAACTGGGCAATAATTGAAGTCGTGCTTCGTTGCTTAACGCTAAAAACTGTGGACAATAATTTAGCTTGTGATCGCCACTGCATTTGGGACATAAGTTTGGTGCACTAGCACTCGATAAAGTGTTGTTACATGTTAAACCGATATCCGTAGAAACCAAAGTTTTGTGTTTTGTAACTTTAGTGTTTTGATTATTTATATGGTGCTGTGTATTACGTGATAATTCTATAGTTTCTATGAGGTCTGTGCGTGTTTTCATAAATTCAATAAAATGTTGTAGTTCTACTGGTTGTTCCTTATCCAAACGACCTTTGTACTCCTCCCATTCACGAAACGATTTGCTATCTAATTTATGTGAAATAATGTGGATGAGGAGAGTATCCCAGTGTTGAGTAGGCTCGTCTAAGGATTCCAGTGCACGAAGATTTTTATTAAACTGGTCCATTAGATGCTTTAAATTGGCGGAAGACTCTCGTGTGACTGCATCTACATTAAATAATGCAGAAACGTGATTTTGTATCAGCAGCCGTTTATTATCATAGCGGTCACACAACAGTCCCCAAGCTATGTTATAGTTACTCGCAGAGAACTGAATTGAGTGAATTACCACAGCAGCTGAACCTTCCAAAGAAGCTCTCAGGTAATGATATTTATTAATAACGTCTATATCGTCATTAGAGTGTATCAGGCTATCAAAGGTGTCACGAAATTCAAGCCAGTTATCGTAAGATCCACTGAACTTGGGGAGTTGAATAGTAGGCAATTTGACGGGCTTATTATTACCACCACGAGAACTGCATTCGCTAGGCACTGGAGGTTTCCTGTTGTTCGATACTATCTCCTGCGCTTGACAGACAACCTTATAGTATCTAGATTCAAACTCTTCCCGCTCTGCCATTTGAATTTCCAAATCATCCGAAATACATTCTAATTGCGTTTGCGTCTCGTCATACTGAGCATACAATGACTCAATCCTACTAATACGTAACTCTAATTCGCTAATATCCTTCGGTGTTATAGATGAAATATCTAGCGATTTCAAATAATTAGAAAAAATAGTAATACGACCTTTATAACTACTGCGTTTCTTAGTTAGGTCTGCTACTTCTCTCGCCACTTCCATTTCCAACTTATCACCTTTGGTAGACATTGTAAGAGACGTTTGTTAAATCCTGGAATTTAATAACAATACAAATTACTACCTTTAAGATTTAATAACGAGATCTTTGGTTTAAAAATACACAAGAATACAATAATACTACTGATAATACGTTAAGGTTGATTAATTTAATACAGTACACATAAAGTTTTAGTAATTACCTACTGATATTCATATGCTGAATTGTCTTATACATATAAAATATGCAAGAACGGAAATTTAACAAATTTAGTTAATTAACGTTGATTGAATACAACAATTAATGAATATATTAATTAACTATGAATGTAAAGGTAAAATTTAAACAATAAAATATTACATTACACTTTACGATTAACCAACCGTCAACTTGCAGAATGACAAAGCAATTTTTAATACATATGATAATTAATGTATACTGACCTTATTTGTAATTTAACTAATATAGATACTACCTCTAGAGTGTTGGGTTATTATTTTAATAACTTTCATATTCACTTTAATGTCCAAGCCACTTTCTTCAATCACCTCGTGAACTTTGAATCTTGCGAAAATTTTATAATTCCTTCGATTTAGCGCTGATCCACGTTTATACTTATTATTTCTTATTAATCCGGCTCGAAGGACCATGTAGGGACTCCAAGGTGTATCCAGAATTGAAAAACTAGTTAAATTGAAATAAAACGTGTATTCGGTTCTACGGACGAATGCCAAGAGAATATTAACATAAAAATTTACGCTTAGCATCATTAAGCTAATTAACATATGTTGCTACTGAAGGCTTTGTAGGCGCTTTGACAATATATATATTTTTTATACTACCAAGGTGGCAAGCAAGCGTGCGGCCCGCCTGATGGTAAGCAGTCACCGCAGCCTATAGACGCTAGCAACACCAGAAGAAAGATATAGTGGTTACAAGTGTTTGCGCATGTACACCTGCATTTTATCTTTCTTTATTGGATAAGATAAAAGTCTGACACAACTGGGGGATTCCCTCAGACGCAAGTCCGAATTTTAAGAAGCCTATCCGACGCATGGATTCTCTTACTTTTCAGACAATGAAGTGATCGGCCTGTAATCCCTATAACAGTATGGAACAGGTAGAATTCGAACCCACTGCGCCACGGAAGCTATGAATTTAATTATATAACTAGCTATAGTCTTTATTAGAGTTATTTGCTTAATATAGTGAATAGTCAAATCCGTTCTAAACCATTCAACTTTTTCTACGCGATCCGAGAAAATCCCGAAAAGAAGCCAACGTATTCTTTTATTTTAATAGATTATAAACCATTGATAAATGTATATAAATTATTCATTGACCATGAATAGATGATCATTTATATTTTTTTTACTGTATGGCAAAGATTAGTAGATCATTGGCCTGAACGATTCTGTAATAAATTCGTCCTTGATCTTCATATAAGATATCTAATCGATATCAATCATGATTAAGAGAACATGATCCAATATAGACATCTTATAGTAATTTTGGATGCTGATTTGTCGTGGGCACCTCACATTAAAGATAAGTAGGAATCCATTCCTCATTCCACTCGCTGAAATGTCTTCAAAATTTCGGCTGGGTGAAGCCTGGTGATGACGAAGCGTATCTACCGGAGTAACGTCCCGGTCACAGTGGCTGGGCGTAGACCCGGAAACGGATCTCCGTTTAGATACTCTAGGGGACTCCAGGGCTCTCCGGTGGGATCTG
Source organism: Furcula furcula (assembly GCA_911728495.1). Lineage (NCBI taxonomy): Eukaryota > Metazoa > Arthropoda > Insecta > Lepidoptera > Notodontidae > Furcula > Furcula furcula. Next base: position 21,102,753 of record OU452253.1, read on the forward strand.
CACCAGTGGCCCCTCAGTGCCTTGCCTTTGAGCCCGCTGTCCGGGAGGCGCATTTTAGCTCCCTCTGGAAACAGACACGGTGCTCACGAGGACGGGGGTCGCAACCCCGCCGCCGCCGTCCTCGGAGTCACCGCCGTACTCAATGGACGTCCTAAGGTCCACACCCCGAACGTCCAGCGACTCCGAATTTATACTAATACATACCCCTCATCATCATCATCACCAGCCAGAAGACGTCCACTGCTGAACAAAGGCCTCCCCCTTAGACCGCCACAATGAACGACCATTTGCTATTTGCATCCACCGGTCCACCTAGTGGGAGGCCTACCCACGCTGCGTCTTCCGGTTCGTGGTCGCCACTCGAGAACCTTTCTTCCCCAACGGTTATCGGTTCTTCGAGCGATGTGGCCTGCCCATTGCCACTTCAACTTGCAGATTCTGAGAGCTATGTCGGTAACCTTAGTTCTTCGGCGAATCTCCACATTTCGGAGTCGCGCAAAGAAACTCCAAGCATAGCTCTTTCCATAGCTCGTTGTGTGACTCTGAGCTTTTCCAAAAGGCCAGCTGTTAAAACATACCCCTATTAGCCACAATTCGGGTATTTCCATTAATACTCGTATGATAATCTGACTTCTTAATCATAGGAGACAGACATTCATTAATACTAGCTACAATCCGATATAGATTAAGCCTGCGTTCGAATAATTTATATTTCGAATACGAAATCAGTTTTACATTAACAACAATTTGTGGCACGCCATATTCATAATAAATAAGTGATCTAAAAGCTTTCATTATTTATTCAAACAAATTTAAACGTTACACAGATATACTGGCAAATGAAATGGATGCGGATTACGCGGGCCCTCACTGAAACGCAAATAAGAATTGAACCTACATAATTTTGAGCCACGAGAATTTTTTTGATCTTTTTCTACCCTCCGTTCTGTCGTTAACTGCCGGTCCCAATATCCTATCGATCCCTTACTATAGGTTAAAATCATCGATCACGTCATCGACATCATCATCATCGTCATAAACCTCCGAAATGGAGCGATAACTAAAACCCTGACAGACTGTCATTTGAACAATCCACAGTAAGCTGCTAATATGTTATTATTGAAACGGAAATATGTCATTATACCTATCGATGGTAACTATTTTATCTTATAGTAAGGGATCGATAGGATATTGGGACCGGCAGTAAGTCTCTGGAGACCAGTAGTTTTACCAGCTACAGTGTCACATCGCAATATTGTCTACACACTGCTGCTTGGCGACAGATATCTGACACTGCGGTGGTACCTAGACGGTCCCTTGCAAAAGGGACCTTTAAGAGCCTTAGTTCTTTCTACTTATTTTGGTATTCAGAAATAGACATAATGTTATCATTTTCGCTTATCTTGTGGCCATATTTATAATGTGTTTGATTAGACGCTTTTCGCTGGAGATATGTATGAATATTTTTATAATAAACGCCCCTTTAGCGGGCGGTTTAATGTATGTAACGAGTATATTCCATTCCCTGAGACATTTCGATGTCTGTACAAATCGAATAATCTGTTAACTACTCTGTGTTGGTTTTGGCGAGCTTTGCTTAATTTGGGGCCATATGAACCCTCATAACTCAGACGGGTGTCTGAAGAGCAGTTTTATTTAAGTTTTATACATACTACATCACTAAACAGTGTGTGTGAATCTTTGTTCTGTTCTGAAATGCAAGCCGTATAACGCAAACGGCAAACGTGGGTATATATATAGTATAATTTTTAATTATTTATGTCATTGAATAACGAAAATCTTTTTTCTTCTTTTTTCTTTTTTTCTAGGTACGCTTACCATTAAAAAAACGTGCCCAAAAAAAACACTAGAAACATATTTTATTATTATAACTATTCATATGCATTTGTAAAATAACAGTTTCAGTAAGTAGGGGTAGGCAGAGCCCAAAGGCCGCTTTTCGCCTCCGTGAGAAACGAGACGTGATGGGTGGCGAACCACATCACCGCCATTTTGGTTAATTTATATATTGACCATTGCGTTCTCACGAATAAGGAGGGAAAGGGAAGGATAGGTGTTGTGAAAAGGAAGATTGGCAAGTTAGAGTGGGAAATAGGAAAAGTAGGATATTACCGCCCAGGAGGGCAAGGGATGGGACAGTAATAGCTAGGGATGCCATGGTCGCGGGGGGTGGGGGGCTTATTCAGTAAGTTCCGTTTTAAAATTTGGATTGGATGGATATTTTTTTTATTATAGAAATATTTTCACAAGAATATCTGACACTACAGTGACCTTCAAATATTCTATTCTTATCTAGGGCGGTGACACGTTCCTTGCACAAGGGACATAAAATAATTAAAATCTTCATCAGTAGCAAAAAGACACCCTCTGTTGAACAACGGGGGAGGCCCTTAGAGCTCCCACACATAACTGCGAATTCGCATCTATCTGCGAGAAACAAATGAATTTTTGTATCGAAATTCATTTGTTTCTCATTCACTTTTGTCAGCGGTGAGCTGCAGGCCTGTGAATAGGGTTCGATATGCCGTTCGTGGCTCGCAGATGTACAAGCAAAAAAAAAACAATTAATTTGCCATACAATATAATAATTTATTGAAACTATTTACATGGTATTTTTCCCGTTGCTAGGCAAAAAGATGACAGTAACTTTCTTCTAAAAAACCGTTAACTTGTGGTACCTCCTTTTTCTAGAAGCAGGTCGGTCGCTCACATTCCCCACCCTGAATGCTGTGAATGAGAAACAAATGAATTTCGATACAAAAATTCATTTGTTTCTCGCAGATATTTGCGATGCGATGCCAATTCGCAGTTATGTGTGGGAGCCCGAAGGAGTTGCCATAATCCCCACGCTTAGCAGGCGTCTTAGGGATCGCAGTGTAAGTGGTAGGTAATCCAAAAATACGCTGCTGCCCGTCTTCTTGTTTTCCCTCAGTCACCTCTTACAGACACGGCGGAGGGATATGGGAGGATGCTATTCTTACCCGGACACCCCACAGGTAAACATTAAAAAACTTAATAATAGAAAAAAAAGGCTGCATTCTCCGTCGAAATTCACACTTGATCCTTTATATTTTCCAAAATGCAATGTGCTACATTTCAATTTTGAACGACACTGTAGGCACAAAAGTGCGTCCGTCACAAGGCTATCGCGTTGATTACAGAAATTGATTACACCCGCAGGTAGAAATTATTTAATTAAATAATCTGAAAGCTAATTGTGCCGAGTTGGGAATTTTCAAATGAAACGCCCGCAGTTGGAATCGGCAGACGAATATTTGAATGACTTAACTTGATAATGGCATGAATTATAGGGCTTTGTAATAAACAAGTGACAATTACGTAGTTTGAGAATTGATTTTCAAGTAGCCGAGACAGGAGTTTTAAATAAATTAGTAGATAGTTAAATCATTTTATACGCTCTAAATGAAGACTTGTTGAACTGATCCTTTCATTGGCATAATCATTTTTACTGTGTAAGATTCTTCTTTATTAAGAGAAGAGATTCTTCTTTAATAGAGACAATAAGAAAAGTGCCATTGGACACATTCTTAATCTAAGTAACTTATTCGTTTAGGTCAAAATAATAGTACTGATTAGCCTTAGGCTAGATTGTAACTTTTATGGTGCTACCTCGTGGGAGCAGCATTAAGAAAAAAAAAAAAAAAAAAAAGATTCTTCTTATCAGCCATGGTTTAGACAATTTACCTACCAAGCTTGTCCAATGCGTGGTGGTAGGTAAGCAGTCAGCCGACTTGGCTTGTAGGCGTCGCCGTTAATGTATTAAACATTCTTCCGCCGACGCCTTAAGTTAGTGTCCTGCCCTGACACTAACTGTTCCAATTAGGCCTTTCCTAAAATCATTTTAGAAGCCCTAATAGTCAAATAGACAGTTTAACGTCTTATCGAGGACGACTGTGTAGAAGGGTCTTAGAAGGGTCAGGGTGCCATAATCCCTACGCTTGGCAGGCGTCTTGTTGATCGCAGTAAGTAGGTATAGGTGGTAAGTAATCCTATAGAAAACGCTGCTGTCCGTCTTCTTATTTTCCTTAGTTGCCGCTAACGGGCACCCAACGGGAGGAGATGGGAGGGTGCTATTCTTACCCGGACACCTCACGAGTACCCCACGTTACATACTTAGAGACGTAACTGCTTTTTTGCCAGAGTAACTACCTAGTTACTCGTTGGTACTCGTTACCTGAACCGTTAGTTATTATAGAATTAAATACACCTTGGACCCAGTATATTCTGACTATTTTGACACCCTTTACACCGTAACAAAGCAATGTTCACACAGTGTTTTTTTTTGTAGCTGTCTAGCACTACGGTGGTACTGACCAAGTTGATCACAGTTACAAGTACTCTACATCGAATAAATAGATACATATATTGATCTGGCGAGTCTGCAGTACTTATCCAAAAATAACTGAAAAATCACCATCAGATTCTAATTAATATGTTTGGTAACACTAGGCCTGACGGTATCACTTTAACACCATGGCAACATGGAAAGCCGTTGGTGTGGGATGCGACATGTGTCGACACACTTGCTGCGTCCCACACCACGGCAACTTGCAGGGCGGCTGGAAGGGCTGCTGCGACCGCTAGTGATGCAAAGCGACGCAAGTATTAAGCTCTAGGTTCCAGCTATATATTTGCGCCCTTTGCGGTGGAGACCATGGGGCCTTGGTCTCATGAGACGTACGGTTTGGTGAAAGAAATTCCATCCAAACTTATCGAAGTCTCAGGAGACCGTCGTTCTGTCAACGTATAAGCTTGGCTATACAAAGAGGTTATGCCGCCAGTCTTTTAGGTACCCTTCGCTCCCAGTGCGGCGACAACTTGGAGGAAGTTTTTTACCTAGTTTAAGTATACATATTTGTAAATAAATGTTTGGTATTATGATAAAGTAAGCATTACTCTTCCCTCCGATGACTGATGGATCCAAAGTTCCCTCAGTACAGACGCCCCGCTGTTATCTGTGAGCCATAACGGATGCCATTATTTTATCAGATTGAGTAATAAATATAAATGAGGAAATATTATCGTTGCGATGTGCTCATTGACACGAAAAATAATTTCTATTATAAATTCAGTACGCTGTGATGGCCATTTTGACGTTCGTCTTGTTCATTCGTTGTTCGAACGAGACTAGTTGAACTACCGTAAGATAGTTTATTCTAGTACCGAGAACAGTGTGATGCCGAATCAAACTACAAATCATTAAGATTGTAACAAGATAAGCTTTGTAACATTTAGTTCAATGTTACATTTTGAGTTGTTCCAAATATTGAAAATAATGTTTACTAGCGAGACAGGTGTCAGGGCGGCCAGCATACTGTGCCGCAGATACAGTCAGTATATGTGACTCGATTGAATAGAATAATGAACGAGACATAGAGATAGGAAGTAACGGAAATACCGAGACTGAAAATGTGAATAACCTACCCTAGTGGTGACTAAAAGAGGCATGTAAGAGTAACCGCAGGGAAATCACCTTTACATTACTTCTTCTACTTTCTTCTTCCTTTGCGCCTGTCTGACTTGGTTTCCTGAATAGCTAGACAGCTAGTTGGGGTCCGGGTTAGAATTGCATGCCCCATCTCCTCTCGTTGGGTGTCGTAAGAGGCGACTAAGCGAGAACAGGAAGACGGGCAGCAGCGTCTTTCTTTTGGATTTATCTTCGACCTATACTGCGACCCACAAGACGCCTGCCAAGCGTGGGGATTATGGCAACCCCTCCCCTTCTATGGGGGGAGGCCTTTGTTCAGCAGTGGACGTCCATCGGCTGCTAATGATAGTTCTGAAGCTAAGCTACTTAGCTGGCTAAATGACTGGAACCGACATTTTACGTGCCCTCCAGAGATACACAGTTGGAATGCCACGAAACGGTCACCCATCTAAGGACTGACCTTGCCTGACGTTGCTTAACCAGCTGGTCGTTTATCGAACAGTGATTACAACTATCTATAAGCGCCTTAAACTTATTAAAAATTGTATTGTCAAGCGAGGGATTTTGGCAACCCATCCTTCTGACGGAGAGGCCTTTGTTCAGGAGTAGATGCTAGTAGCTTTCGGTTGCTGCTGATGACACAAAGAAGCTACCACCTAACCAATGATATTATATACAACTAGCTGACCCACGCAGCTCCGCCTGCGCTATTTTTACGTTAACTAAACTTTGAATAACAGACATTCGCATCGAATACATAACCTCATTTTTTATAGTCGGTTAAAAACTGGGACCCACTAATTACTTGCTCTCCGAACCACGGACCCGTTTAGTTCAAATGGCGTTAAGCGGTCACCCATCTCTTTAATGACCTTACCTAACGTTGCTTAACCAGATCGATTACAAAACCTTGATAACAACTCTCTATGAGTGTTCCCTTACTAATATTTATTATATTATAATGAAAATTGATAAAATCGGACCAAGCGTATAACCAAGTACCCGTTTTGACTTTAATCCCCTCTCCCAAAAGAACCGTGCTAGATTACGGGATAAAAAGTATCCTATGTCCTACCTCGTAGTAAGATCTCAAATCATGCCAAGTTTCATTTGAATCCATTCAGTAGTTTCGGCGTGATGCTCAGCCGTGATACAGACAGACAGACAGACAGACAGACAGACAGACAAAAATTAAAAAAAATACATTTTCGGCCTCAGTATCGGTTATAGAATGCCCTCCAAATATAATTTTCAAAATATCTTCAATGTACAGAATTGGACCTGTTACAGTTTTATTATAAGTATAGATAGATAGATATGCCATTAGCGCATGCCAGACGTTCAGCGTGTATCCCCCAACTGGGTTTTGTAGCAGTTAGGCCGCGCGCATTTTGGACACGAATTTGTATCGTACGTAAACGTATGATCGTGGTCGTACGAATTAGATGCGCACATTGAATACGTTTACGTACGTACGTACCACATTTATGCAAATAAATTGAATTGAATTTTTTCCGGTTATATCGTACTCGTGAAGTCCTCTTTGGAGCGCCATGAATAACCTGTATCTGGTAATTCTCTTATAACTCGCAGAATGCGGAAGCGTCGTCGCTGTCGTAGAAAAATATATCTATCGGTGCATGAAATATATTTAAAAAGACGTGAATTCAGTGAATACCATCATATTATGAAAGATATATAATGACCACATACTGTTTCACGTTCGTAAACCAAGTTAATAATTTTTTCTCCATCCACTTTTAATTTTTAACGTACGAACGTGTTTGAAATCCCAACAAGTTCGGATTGTATTCGGACGTCTGAACTACACGTACGTATACGCACGATTAACTCGCACCCAGTCTGCGCGCTCCCATAGTACTTGGAATGTCGGGATCGTTCGTACGTGTTCGTATGTGTCCGCACGAGTAAAATTCGTACGAAAACGTGTCCAAAGTGCGCGCGGCCTAAGTCGCACGCCGTCCCGCGTAGTCAATGCAGCATCGTGACGTCTAGCATTAAAAATTGAAAATGCCATCCTGCGTATTTAATATGTGCACAAATTACCAGGAAAAAGTAAATAAACAGTCAGGGATAATAATAGCACATGTAACTTTGAAAAAATAATTTGATTTTGTAAAGTATTTCAATTTTCTTAATAATATTGTAAGAAATAATTCGAAAATTGTATGTCAGTTGACAAGATGACACTTACAAGGGTTTAACCAATGCTGACAACGGAACGCACAAAATATAGCCATCTCGTATTCTCTTACTTTTGTCGTTATGCATCTGTCCTTGTCAGACTATAGATAGGAAAATGTATAGGTAGATATAGCTAACTACAAGTGACACAACTTTTATCGTGCGTTAGTAGGGATATATAACATAATTATCTTTAGTAAAATATCATTGCACCTAACACTCTAAAATCCGTTTGTTGTCCGTGGTACCACCAGTAGTACCCCCAGTGGTACCACGGACAATTATTTTTGTCTACTACGGACAACTCCGTGGTACCACCAGAGATAAATTAATTAGATTTAAAATAATATATCATTATTTTTGTCCATTTTATAATCGGTTACTTTGTATCTTGGTTGGATTGTTTGTATTGCACCACATTATACATGAAATTTCGAAAGTGTGGTTTTTATATAGTTATGTCCTTAGAATATTATGTCCATATACTAGAGATATTGAGTGGTATTGAGTAAATAAAATCGTCAAATTATTACCAGGAGTACTAGGGTAGCATAAAATAGTAGGTGCATAATCTTGTGCCTTATGTTTTGTGAGCATATGCATGTGGTTTAGAGCCAAGTACCAGGTTAGCATAAGACTTATGGAGCAGTCCCCACGTCTTGTGATATCCAGAGTATGTCTGGCTTACTAGATTGAATGGTATCGCGAATCAAGGCGGATGTATCAAGAGGCGAGATATCCTTGTATCTTGTGCTTCCCTGGTACTTCTACTATAAACATGTTAGCTCTGAACCACATTCATACCCAGTAGTACCCCAGTGGTACCACGGACAAAACAAATTGTCCGTGGTACCACTGGTGGTACTATTGGTGGTACCACGGACAATAAACGCTAAAATCGTATAAATTGTGTAAGACAATCAGTTACAGTAAATATCAAAATTAATCAGGACACAATCTGCTCGCTTTATTAACTGCATTGTCAAAGTGCAACATTATCTCCGGATATGCAATTAAAATGCGACGCCATTGGTACCACTTATATGATTAAACGTAATTCAGTGTGCACGCAATAAATTTAATTTTCGGTAATTATCATGAACGTAGTATTAATAGGGTTTTGAAAATCCAAATAGAGTAAAGTAAATAGTAAAACTTAATTTAAAAGTGTATATACCCGTGTCCGGGTAAGAATAGCACCCACCCATCTCTTCCCGTTGGGTGTCCGTGTCTAAGGGAAAACAAGAAGACGGGCAGCAGCGTTTTTCTATTGGATTAACTACCAACTATACTGCATTCCCTAAGACGACTGCCAAGCGTGGGGATTATGGCAACCCCTCCCTTCTAAAGGGGAGGCTATAGGCTGCTGATGACGATGATGAAGTTAAAAGTATAAACGCAATGTATAAACGCTTCAAATTGGTGAACGTACTTTTTTACCTCATCTTCTATATCTATATCTATTCTATACATATTATAAAACAAAGTCCTCCACCACGTCTGTCTGTCCCCATGTATGCTTAGATCTTTAAAACTACGCAACGGATTTTGATGCGGTTTTTCTTAATAGATAGAGTGATTCAAGAGGAAGGTTTATATGTACAATACATGCATAATACAGTAGAGAAACATTGATAATTTTAGGGGTTTCTAATGTGATGTCGTAAATAAACACATTATTTTGCGCTTACATTGCAAACGCTGTCTAAACCGTACGAGATAGATCAAAATAATGTGCTACAGTATTGTACACCTTAACAAGGTCTACAAAAAAGACCGCGATGGTATATGTTTATCTCCTGGGGTAGGGATAACCCACAATAAATATTTTTTATCATTTACTTTTTATGAGAAATAATTAATTATTAATAGGTAAATCTTTGTTACCATGAATTTGTCCCTTCTTCAATATAACGTAAACTTCACTAATAGAATAGAATAGAAATAAATTTATTTAACGACATAAAATAACAATTGGTAGGGACACATAAAATAAAAACAATCGGTCGTTAAAAAGGAGCCCACTCAGCATTATGCCGCGACACCTATTTGGCATCACGACGCTGGTCTTCCGTGAACACCTCCGTAGTAGTTACATAAAGCAATTACATCGCTCTTATTGCTTAATTTACACCAACCAACGATTAACGATATGTTATTAAAATTATACAAGTGCGCAGACAAACGTAGGTGCCACATTCACTATGTTTCTAGTTTTATTAATTAAGTAATAAATTAAAAATAAATTAAATTAAATTAAATTACGGCCAGTTAATGGGAATATAATATATTTATATATTTTGCTGTAACAAAAGATATTTTTATACTTGCATTTAAACGTAGCAATTGTTGCGTAGCAATTGTTGTTGTTGATTGTTTATGCGATGGACCGACCAAATTAAATCTGCACTGGGCGGTCCCTTGCATGAGTGCACCAGGATGACCGCAAACAGAGAAAGATGGCGACAAGTCGTGAGGCGCGTAACATCTGCCTCTAGTGACACTACATAACGGCCACGACCGCTCTGTCAAGAGCGATACGACAGAGAAGAAGAAGATTGTTGCAAAGTTTCGGTGGAGGCAAATTATTTCAACATTTACTGGCCGCATACCGAAAACTACCACGAAATATAGCCGTTTTATGTCTAGGACAAGCAATGCGTGTAGCCAATCTGACCGGACGTTGTGAAAACTGAATTTTATTAAACAAATACGAAGGCGACTTGGTTTTCACAACCCCGAAAAGGAGACAGGCAAAATGAAGTGTGCGTCTAGCCTCCATCTTCATGAGGTTACCTTGGTTGAGAAAAGGTGTCACGTGTGCTCTAGGAGGTATGGGAAAACAGAAACGCGCACATGCGTTCTGGACACGCTGTATCAGTTTCTTTGTGTGACTCAGAAGACACTCACCTATTACTGTGTCAGCATAATTCAGCTTAGACAGAACCAGACTCTCGCAAATGCTAATCCTAATCCACAGACAGAAATTTACGTACCTGGTACAAGACCTTTAGTCTAAAAAAGCACTGCTTAGCAACTTCTACCACATGATCGTGAAATCGTAAACCACTATCTATTAGAACACCTAGGTTTCTAGCTTCTTCAGTCTGTTCAATGAATGTACCACAAAGGAGTTGTTCCAGAAATGTATGGAGCCTGGGCCAACACCATGTACACTATATGAATATATAACTATGCAATATAGTAACTGTTTTGTAATGTTCTCTTTTTTTAATATTGCTTCGTTTTATCGTACATTTAACATATCTTGGTCAAGGAGTGCAACACCAAAGAGAATATAATACTACTGTAGCAACACCACACAATAATATGATGGATCGGAAATACGTAACTAAAATGTAATTTTGACGGATTTTGATTTTGACGGACGGATTCCAATCCAAATCACAGGCGATAATCAATACAGTAAAGCCCCGTGTCAAGAAAGAAACAGTCAATTAATGTCCGTAAACATAAATAATCACTAAAAACTCCGAAATACAATATGTACTCCATGCGTAAGCAATCTATTACGAAAGTCACCTATAGCATTAACTGTCAAGTAGTAAACCAACGTCAAACGCAACTGTCATGGCTGCCCTAAAAACAGGGTGGACATATTAAATAACTCCATAAGTAATCATTTATGTACAATTGTACTCTGCTTCAAATTAATTTATAAGTATTTTTATGAAACTCTCCTATGTTTTTCCAATTTTTCCATGTAGTGTACATAGTGTTGGCCCAAAAGGGAACATCTCCTTTGTATTTTAGGGACATAGGTATTTATTTTCTGCCTCTGTAATTTCGAACCTAAAACAAGAAATTTTGATTTCGACGGATTTAAAACCAGACAATTTTTATTAGACCACTCATTAATATTATCTAAATCTTCATTTATTTTACTGACTGCCTCTAAAGTATCATTTGGCTTAAAAGAATTATATATTTGTAGGTCATCGGCATAAATGTGATATTTACAATGTCGAATACAATTAATAATACGCTCATTTGCGATTAGGTCGACATTTCTCAAAAAATATCATTTTACAGGAGAGCAATTTTTAAAGTTGTAGGTTAAAATATACTACTATCGTAAATTTTTCAGGTAACTTTTTGAGACAAAAATGTAGTTTGATTAGTATAGTTTTCTGACAAAATCTTAAATTTTGTATAAAAAGCATGCACGACATGCTATGTAACTTTTTTTGCAGCTAGGAAACTCTTATGTCATTGTTGCTGATAAATATATAAATATTTCTGTATTATTTTGATTTATGACGTTATCCTTAATAATTATTTTATATTTTAAATTAAACTTAAAGTAATAACAACTAAATATGTCTATATTGAAAAAACATTTTATTAATATAGAAATCAAAGTAAACTACAACAAAGTCAGATTTACGTCTTTATATTATAAACCTTACTAAGAATTGTAAAATCCAGCATAGAACTGTGGAATTAAATTTCTGTTTAACAAGTCCAACAAATCTGCGTTCTTTCTGTCTGATAGGAATACCTCGTTTACAATCATAAGCTTTCTTGACATTTATGTAATTTTTTTTCTTCTTTCTGATAATTTCTGCTTTTTTAAATTCTTCATCTCTGTAAGAGTTCTTGTAAAATAATAAGCGTGGCTTATCCTTTTTCCGCTTTACCGCGTTTGTTTTAAGCTAAGACAAGTTGCTACTTCTTTTTCTAAAATGGTGTTGGCCGATCATTAATTCCTAAGATGTTCTTAAATAATATTTTACAAAATCTCACCAGCTTATCGGGCAGCTTGAAATAAAATCCAGGATTCATTTTCTTAGCGGTTTTCTTATTCCTCCTTCACGAACGTAACGATATTATGGTGTAAAGATAGTCATATTCTTCGAAATTCATTCCCATTGTTTTTGTTATCACCTAACGCATAATCATCATCAGCAGCCAAAAGTCATCCACTGCTGAACAAAGGCCTCTCCTTTAGAAAGGAGGGGTTGTCATAATCCCCACGCTTGGCGGCTTGGACATCGCAGTATAGGTGGTAGATAATCCAGTAGGAAGATGCTGCTGCCCGACTTCTAGATTTCCCTTAGTCGCCTCTTATGGACACCCAACGGGAGGAGATGGGAGGGTGCTATTCTTACCCGGACACCCCACGGGTACACAATAATTCCTAAATAATAACTTCCTATCATCTTCAAATAGTTTAGATTTACGCTGTAACCAACATTTATCTCCGTATGCTTCTTTAAATTTTCTTTCTTCTTTAAATTTCTTGCTAGCAGTTTTATAAGCTTTTCCAGTATTCCGCAGTATTTTCTTTACATTTCTGTACCAATTTGCTTGATTCCTTTTGGGTTTTCTTCCTTGTTTTGCCTTGGGACTAGCAGGAGACGAAGTTAGTCTTCTATTTTCTTTAAAGTTGAATTAATCTTTCCAAATTATTAGTTGCAGAAATTTACATTTGTCTATTCAGCTCAGAACTGTGCAGAGAAGAGGATTTGAACATAGTTATGATTGTTTCTGCTGTTGAAGTAGATGGTAATGGAATTGAATACTCTTCTCTTCTTCTTGGAATAATATTGTCTTGATCAAGTCAGCACTATTCTGCTGAAGAAGTTGCTCAGGTGGACTATACATCGGATCTTTGGCAAAATCGTCACTATCTGCAAAATAAGTGTAAATATTATATTTATTGTTAGGATTTTCATAAGGAAAATCGATTTACTTCAATAACAAATAACTTACCTTCAATAAAAGTGTCATCTGATGCATCCGAATCAGATAATGAGCTGGAAGAAAAGCTACTCTCATTTGTTAAACATCTCATTTCGTGTGATGTTTGGTTCACTGTTTGTTTGACTTTCACTTTGATTGTCTAAAAAGTTAGCGCAAGTTATTTATATAAACATGTTTTATTTTATGCAGATACGTGAAGTAAAAAATATATTTACAAGAGAAAACATAAGTGCATACTGCTTTCATTAGGCGTAACATCTTCATTGGGTGAACTATTATGCTTGCCAATCAATGCTATTTTTTTTACCTCTTGAGTTATGTGGAAACACCAAACATACATAACTAACTAATACATAACTAAAAAAACGTGTCTTATATTATTGTCTAAAACGTATAATTACAAAATGTTGCAATATTTTACCACAAATAACGTAAATTATTTTTAAGTGTAATGACATAAGTGTAGATATTTTTTTTTATAATATTAATTAATTGTTTTCTTTGTTAACAACAACGTCATAATTCGTAATAATATTCGTGATGGTTGTTAATTTCTCAGCAATATCGTCATAACAACAAATATGCGTATACTGATTTATTCAAATATTATCTGCACTAACGACACATTTATGCTAAACATGTTATTGTTGAAATGATATTAAAATAATTTATACTTAACTTACCCGCAAGAGCGTTGTTACGCAAAAAATGACGTTTTTCAAGAGCACAAGTTCAACGTATCGCTCGCAATGTTACATCGCAACTAAATAATGACGATACTGCCGCAAGTCACCAAAACGCAAGAGATCGTACTTTAACGGCACAACTGTGAAGATTTGCTCTCTCTCCCTTATTAAAGCACTTAGAGTAATGACGTTTTTACAGTAAACGGGGCGCAACATTTTCAACATAACTGTATTATTAACTTAAAAATCATCAATTTTGACAAATGTCGTACTTGTAGCAAATGAGCGATTATATCTGCACTATATAGTAAAAACAAAATTGGACCTAAAATGGATCCTTGTGGAACGCCACGATTTATTGGTAGGGAATCAGAGACTAAACTTTCACCCGTATCACATTTTTTTTTTTTTTTTGACGCGGGGGAAATCTTCGAAAGATCCCCGGGAGCTGTGGGGCTCGACCGGGGTATGTGGGATTCTTACCCACTAAAACCCCCGCGGCTGTCGCATCGGCACATGAGAGGGGAGACCCCAGGGCTCTCCGGTGGGATCTGCACCAGGGGCCCCTCAGTGCCTTGCCTTTGAGCCCGCCGCCGGGGGGCGCATTGTAGCCCCCCGGGAACCTGTCACGGTGCTCACGGGGACGGGGGTCGCAACCCCGCCACCGTCCTCCTCGGAGTCGCCGCCGTACTCAATGGACGCTCAAGGGGCCCACACCCCGAGCGTCCAGCGACTCCGAAGGTTGCCCATTGTTTATAGCCCCGGGCTCAGGGCTGGGGAGCGAGACGTTGGGCGGCCGCTTGTGGCGGCCTGCGCCTTCGTCGCCGAGCAGGATCAGCGCGTTCGCGTTCCCGCTCGGCGGCCCCCTTCTGGGACATGACAGTCTCACAGAAGGAGGCCATCGCTCCCCACGCCGCATCCCCGGACAGCATAGCCAACACTACGCTGCCCAGGGAGAGGTCCGATCCGAACCCGTATCACTACTTATTTCAACCCGCTGAGAACGACCTGTAAGATAACTGGAAAACCATCTTAGCACTAAATCGTCAAAACCATAGTATGCCAGCTTGGACATAAGAAGGTTGTGATTAATGGAGTCGAAGGCACGGGAAAAATCCAGTAACACCAATATCGTTCCCTCTCCTGCGTCTGCTCCAGTTAAGATATCGTCCACAACATCTATCAGTGCCGTTGCTGTGCTGCGACCAGCACGAAAACCCGACTGCTTCTCCGGTAAAATATTATTAACAGTTAGAAATTCTATTATCTGCTGAGATACCACTTTTTCTATTATTTTAGACATGAACGGTAGTATACTAATGGGCCTTAGGTCTTTTAATCCAGTTATATTATTACTTTTGGTAATTGGCTTAACAAGAGCTTCCTTCCAGGAGTTAGGGAAGATACCCGTTTCTAAAGACTTATTGACGATAGCAGTAATGACACGTAATGTTCGTGGCAGTGTCAATATAACCATATCTCGAGTTATCCCATTTGAAATAGTAGTCTCGTCTACCGCTTTAAGACTAAAAGACGCCGAGCTAAATCGATTGTACTCAAAAAAGGTAAGTTCTGATAGATTTGTTAAGTTATTTCCAGGAACATTAAGAAAATGACTGTTAATTAGATTAGGGTCACATATATTTGGTGGCAAAATGGATTGTTTAGGGTTAAAGTCAGCAACATTCCTTTTAATATTTTTCCAAAGCTCACGTGGTTTCTTCATGTTATTATTAATGTTATAACGATAAAAAGCGGCCTTCTCATTGAACATAGTTTTCATCTCCTTATATTTTTCTTTGTCGGATTCTAGTTTCGTAATGCGACTTTTTTCGTGTGCTTCATCTCTTAGCCTCATCATTAACTTTATGGTAGGCGCAATCCAGGGGTAAGATTCCCTTTTAATGAGATAATTTTCTATAGGTGCATGCGTATTAAACACATGTAACATGTATTTTCTAAATGCATCTACAGAGTCATCTATGTTATCATGCAATAGACGCTCCCAATTAATTACTTCTACAAGTTTGTTAAATTCCTCAAGATTAATATCCTTTAGTGGCCGATAGCATAGACGTTTAGGGGGTAAAATAGGTTTCTTAATATCTATAATACAAGAAATGAATGCATGGCTACTCAGGTCACGGATATAGTCAACTGACACATTACAAACTCTAGTAGTACTACAAATTAAATCCAATAACGTCTCCGAATGATCAGTGAAATGTGTTGCGCTGCTTACATACTGATTAAGATTCACGCACTGTAGGAAACTAGTTAGTTTTTTTGTATTTGGATCATTAGGAGAAAGCAAATTGCTATTAAAATCACCCATAAGTATTATATGATCAAAAGTAGAAAGCGAGCACACTGACTGTCAAAGCATCAAAAAACGTATCTACATTTAACCAAGGTGGACGATAGGCAGTGCCCACCGCAATTCGTATACCACCAAGCGTGATGCTCAGCCACATTTGCTCAACCATGGGCGTATACGGCAGTTGGATTTGCCGCGCATGTATACCACGCCGGAGGTAAAACCCGACGCCGCCACCGCGCAATCGCACATTAGCAGGTCGAGGTATATGACGTAACCGGTAGCCGGGGGGTAACGGTGCACGCCTCTCCTCGCCCTCCGCCAACCACGTCTCGTTAATGGCTAAGACGTCCACTTCATGCCGTTCAAATGCTACCAAAAATTCCTCATGGCGTGAACCAAGTGAACCAGGATTTAACAACCCTAAAGACAATTTTTTAGACTTTAGAATTTTTTAGGCGTAGACTTGACTCGGTGGGTAACATTACTAGTTTGCTGATAATCAGTTTCAGATGGCATAGGGCGAACCGGTGTGTTTTTGTTTCCACTTTTAGGCTGTTTACATACACAATCAGGGCATTTCCAACTGTCACGATGGCTTTTGCTCAAAGTATTAAACTTTTTTAAACTTATATTTATGCAATCTAGGTCATAGGCCGATTTACATGCCAAACAACGCATATAGGCTTGCTTGGGAAGTGCCTTTGTACATCCAGCACACTTTTCTGAAGAAACTTGCATATTTGACATCATAATATTGTTTTTCTCTTTTAATCAGTTAGTTAAATAATGTAGCTTCTTTAGTATTGCGTCCTCAACGAATGTTGCACGGTATTCATAGACGAGTAATTTATTTTTGTGTTTTCACCATTATCCGCGAAGTGATGCACAAAACTGTTTTTGTAGGTCACTATTGCAATACACTAAATACTTTATTCTTGTTTTTAGACACATAAAACACGATATTTAATTAAATTTCATTTTTATTATATAGAACGATGTATGTTGCTATTATGTACGACTACCCTCCCTGTACGACTACCCTCCAACGTTTTTTCAATGGTGTAATATTTACACCATTGAAAAAATACCTGTGAACGTTGTTCATACAGCTAAGTTAATCTTAAGCAACATAAGGCAAGTTCATTAAATAGATCGGGGAACCGATTTATATCAAATTTTGTGTGCATATCGGGTAGGTCTGAGAATAGGTCGTAAAGTGCATCTACGTTAGGCAAGGTCATAACATAGATGAGTGACGGCGGCGACTCCGAGGAGGACAGTGACGGGGTTGCGAGCCCCGTCCCCGTTATCATGGTGCCAGGTTTCCGGGGGCTATAATGCGCACTGAGGGGTATATGGTGCAGATCCCACTGGGGGGCCCAGGTCCCCCCTCTTATGTGGCGATGCGACAGCCGCAGGGATTTAAGTGGGTAAGAATCCCAGATACCATGATTGACGAGGATATATATATAGAACGAGAGGAGGGTGCAAGAGAGGGAGAGGGGATTCGAGGAGGGGGTGATAAGGTGAGGTATAGGGAGATTAAGATGGAGCAAGGTGGAGTGAGGGGAACAAGGTGGGAGAAGAGAAAGGGGGAGAGGGTTCCGAGAGGGTACAACGGGGAGAGGAAGAGGGGTAATGTGACGGGGACCGAAGCGGGAGGGGGAAAGAGAGAGGAGAGAGAGAGCATAGAATTAGATTTTTCTTATAAGAGATGGAGAGAGAACTAAATCAATGGAGGAGGGAAAAAGGGAAGCAAAATAAAAGCGCGGGCGGAGCAGCGCGGGTCAGCTAGTGTGTGAAAAAATTCACTAGTAGGTAGTTAATTTTTATAAGGGATTTAGGTTACCTATAATAAAATGTAAACAAAATAAAATTAATAACTATGTATTTTTAACTGATTCGAAGCGAGAAATTTTTATGAAAATTAGTAAAATATTTACGCGCCGTAAGAAAAGGAAATTGGGTAAATAATATTCCAAATTGCGCGCCAAAATTTGGGTGTTACAGTTTTTATTAGCTTACCGGCCAACCAACTAACCTCTTTAATCGAATTATATCCACAAAATTGGACCGCATACTTTAGTAACGATATCTAAAATTCTAATTAATTTATTGAAGTTAGAATTTAACCTACATACACAAAAAACTTTGCACAATGAACTAGCCGAATAAATGGGAAGTTATCGGGCCAACTAATTACTCTAACGGTCAAGTGTACTTGATTAAGGTAAAAGTTACCGTAACTCATAGTTTCAAAACTGAAGCTTAATCAAACGTTTATTTTGAACCTGGATCTGGCAACGGCAGGTACAGAGGAGTTTAAATGAATCACTTTTTGTTTTACATTACCTAGACTCAGTGTGAATTTAGGAAAGTTAATAAACAATCTCGAATATCATCATCGTCAGCCGAAAAACATCAAATTTTGAACAAAGGCAAACGTACAAAGGCCTCCCGCTTAGAGGGAAGGGATTGCAATCCGCACGCTTGGCAGGCGTCTTCAACATTTTTAATATTAAGCCAAAAACTACGTGACATAGCCAAAGACATTACCAAAATAAAAATCGGTTTTGAGATGTGAAAGCGAAGTACTTTCATATTATGATACCCCACTCGATATAGAAGTCTCACTTTGAAATTTTGATGACTCATTACGACCACCAAGAAAAAAATAAGTAAAACAATTTTTTTTTTGTACATAAGATCTAAAACTATTCTAAGTTTCAAAACGATAGCGTCAGTGGTTCCTGAAATATATAGGTGTTACAGACAAACAGACGAAGTCTCACCATAAGGATTCCTTTTTTACCTTTTACATAAGGAACCCTAAAAATTACCATTTGAGTGGTAGTCTCACTACAGCGGTAGACTAGTTTTCACCTCATGTTCTAAAGTTTATTATTAAACTAATGCAGTTTATACGTCGACGTGTTTGGAAACTATAACTCATGTATTTAGTTGAGTTTTAACTTGCGTTTCGACGTATTGAAACGGGTAATGAGTTTGAATTTAGTGCCATGTTTTCAACTTACCTAGTATGAAGTGTTCGTATTCGTGAGAAAAACTATGTATTAGAAAGTAAATGGTTTTACAATGTCTTGCATATTTTTGACGCATAATGACAATGACGCAGGAAGAGTTCATTCATCTATGTAGGGTTTTTTTTTTAATTTTTAAATTTGCCTATTTCATTGAAACGCATCTTCGTATCATCATAGTTTGTAGTGCCTCCCTGGTGCATATATAAGTAACGAAGCCCAGAGACGTGATACGTTTACAGTAGCGTAAAATAAGAAATGCTATGAAAAAATACCCCTGAAACCGTTACGTTTCAGTGAAACGTAGGTTTATTAAGGATTATAATTGAAGGATTTTCCAATGATCGTCTACCTAAATCTTCCAATTAAGAGCAACAAGGTAGGATTAATCCTCCTTTTGTTTAAAAATAAATCTATACACAAGTATTTTCACGGCACATAATAGGACTCATAGGACTTTGAATTAATCCAATAGAAAGACGCTGCTGCCCGTCTTCTTGTTTTCCCTTAGTCGCCTCTAACGGACCCCCAACGGGAGGAGATGGATGGGCACTATTCTTATCCGGACACATATAATTCATCTAAGCCGGACACCTCATAGGTTCTAATTATTGTAAGTCAAATCAACCTAGTAAGATCATAAAATTATCTCGAAGTCCTATAGTAGTATTCTTGGTTTTATTTAATGCCAGTGAAAAAACTTAGCCTTCTTCTCGACTGAGATTACAATGATTTTTAATTTTAATAATCTATCTATACTTATAATAAAACTGTAACAGGTCCAATTCTGTACATTGAAGATATTTTGAAAATTATATTTGGAGGGCATTCTATAACCGATATTGAAGCCAAAAATGTATTTTTTTTAATTTTTGTCTGTTGTCTGTCTGTCTGTATCACGGCTGAGCATCACGCCGAAACTACTGAATGGATTCAAATGAAACTTGGCATAATTTGAGATCTTACTACGAAGTAGGACATAGGATACTTTTGATCCCGTAATCTAGCACGGTTCTTTTGGGAGAGGGGATTAAAGTCAAAACGGGTACTTGGTTATACGCTTGGTCCGATTTTATCAATTTTTCTTCATAATTATAATAAATATTAGGAAGGGAACACTCATAGAGAGTTGTATCAAGGTTTTGTAACCGATCGGGTTAAGCAACGTTAGGTAAGGTCATTAAATAGATGGGTGACCGCTTAATGCCATTTGAACTAAACGGGTCCGTGCTTCGGAGAGCAAGTAAAAAGTGGGTCCCAGTTTTAAACCGACTATAAAAAAGGAGGTTATGTATTCGATGCGAATGTCTGTTATTAAAAGTTTAGTTAACGTAAAAATAGCGCATGCGGAGCTGCGTGGGTCAGCTAGTAATAATAAAGAATGTAAATATCTTGATCTTGCGGATGAGGTTCTCGACATGTGGGACATTGATAAGGCAATCATTGTACCCATAGCCGTTTCCGCCCATGGCCTAATGGCCACAAGCTTCGATAAACACCTCAAAGGGCTCACGTTAGATGGCTGGATCAAGGGCCAGATGCAGAAGGCAGTGCTCCTGGAGACGGCACGCATTGCGAGGAAGTTCCTCTCTCTGGAGCCTTAACCACCGTTTGCTAGGACCCTGTTCCCGCAGCCGGTTGGAAGGTGTTTTTTTATATTTTTAAATATATTTGTGTTTTATATATAAAAATGCAAAAAATGGTTTAAAGAATAAATAAATAAACAATAATATTCTGGGACAATCCACACACGGTCATCTGATCCTATGTAAACTAGAAAACTGATACTAATACTTCAATACCTTTTTTGTAAATACATACCTACTTAAATAGTTAAAAGCCAAGACACTTGGTGGGAATGGAACCCACTTTTTAAAAGTTATTAGTGCCCTTTTACTCATTAGGGTACTTATAACTTTTAAAAACAACTTGTTTATAAAAAAAAAACCATACATTTACTGCATTGAATATGTGGCAATCCATAAACGTTATATGTACTAACATTTTACTAACATTTTAAACTCGTATCGTAAGTAAGTATCCTACTGATTAAAATGATGTGCATATTGTTATGATAATTGTACATAATGTATCTTAATTGAATTTTTGCAGTTTTATGAAAGCACCTAATTTCTATAGGTATCTGTTTCAGGTTTTGTAATTCAAAATTCAAAATTTTTATTTCAAATAGGCTTAACGCTAGCACTTTTGAACGGTCATTGACTCGAGCAGCAGCCATCACTCCCCTCAACCATATTAGAGGGAAGGGGGTGACCCGCCACACGAAGCCGCCACAAGCAAAGACTTTTCGATGGCGAGCATGACCGATCCAAAATCACAGTGGCACACGTTAAACATTTACCTTCTGCTGTTAAGCAGTGCCTCGTCAGGCAAGACACAAAGCACTTTAACATATTACCAACTTTTGTCACAAGTCGTCTAAGTTAGATACACACCAAGAATAATTTACAAGCTCAAGTGAATTGCCTTCAGAACGTAAATAAATAATATATATATATATAACTAGCTGACCCACGCAGCTCCGCCTGCGCTATTTTTACGTTAACTAAACTTTTAATAATAGACATTAGCATCGAATACATAATCTCCTTTTTAATAGTTGGTTAAAAACTGGGACCCACTTTTTACTTGCTCTCCGAAGCACGGACCCGTTTAGTTCAAATGGCGTTAAACGGTCACCCATCTATTTAATGACCTTACCTAACGTTGCTTAACCCGATCGATTACAAAACCTTAATAACAACTCTCTATGAGTATAACCTTACTAATATTTATTATATTATAAAGAAAAATTGATAAAATCGGACCAAGCGTATAACCAAGTCCCATTTTGACTTTAATCCTCTCTCCCAAAAGAACCGTGCTAGATTACGGGATAAAAAGTATCCTATGTCCTACCTCGTAGTAAGATCTCAAATCATGCCAAGTTTCATTTGAATCCATTTAGTAGTTGCGGCGTGATGCTCAGCCGTGATACAGACAGACAGACAGACAGACAGACAGACAAAAATGAAAAAAATTACATTTTCGGCCTCAGTATCGGTTATAGAATGCCCTCCAAATATAATTTTCATAATATCTTCAATGTACAGAATTGGACCTGTTACAGTTTTATTATAAGTATAGATATCACTATGATTTACGAAAATATTCTTTCCACCCTGGCATACATAGTCAACATTTTCTAAAAAATCAATTGTTATTCTGAGCAAAGTAGTAAGTAATTGAACTTTAGATATAGAGGCCCTTAGATGAATATATAATTCATCTAAGTAGAGGCCAATACGGAAATTAGCCAAAATTGTAGGTTAAGCTAAATTACTTCTTCTTGTTATAAAATATCCAGTGACGTAGCATAATGTATCGTCTCACACTCTAATACTGAGTGTAATCCATCTTGCTTATTTTTTGAAAAGGTTAAGGGCAATCTCTCTGACCTTTGTGGTAAAGAAGGAAGTTCATTCAACGGGGTAAAGACAAGACTTCCGCATAAAGTATCCTTTTAAAAGAACACCTTTTAATGTGGTTTAAAATGCGCAGCGGAAGGGATTTTTTGATGATATTAGGATTGTTCTATAGAAAAATTCAATGAGATTTTAGCCGCTTTAGGTAAATGCTGCATTTAATTATTTTCAAACAAAGTGGGATCAAACGATTAAGAAAAGGGTTAAGAGGTCTAGAAAAAAATGTTTAATATGTTTTTTATCTTCCATCTAACGATAATTGTGAACTAAAGTTAGCTAAAGCATTATAAAAATGAGCACAAAAAAATAGCCGTCAAGTGCCAGTCGAACCCGCACATAAAGGATTCCGTACCATTTTTTATTTCATGAATGATTTTTAATTAGTACCTATCTATAAAATTACTATTTTTCGTTATACCTAGTGGCACTAGAAATAGGAACTCTGTGAAAATTTCAACTCTCTACCTATTACGGTTCATGAGATACAGCCCGCTGACAGACGGACAGGGGAGGCTTCATAATAGGGTCTTGTTGCCACCCTTTTGGTACGGAACCCTAATTACAGAACCGAGTGGGATTTCGGTCAACACTGATACGATCACGTGTTTGTACAATTTATGTTTTTAGAATATGAGATTTCTATCAGAAAATTAGTTTTACGACGGTAATTTTCATTAATATACAATCAAATAAGTATACTTAATGTTCTTCGGGCCGTATCCGGCCATGGCGGTCAACTTTTTTTGTAACACTATTAGAAACTACGTAGGAACAGGTGCTTACATAGGAAGACTGATAAGACTAGGAAGAGGTCAGGAGCAAGACCGACTTGCTTGCGAAGCTAGGAGCATAATATTTTAGCACTTTAAAGCTTTATATCACAAATGGATTCCTTTACTTAATTGAAAAGTTGTTTTCACAAACCCGCAATATTTTTGAAGGATCCATCCAATGAGACCCGACACCATGGGTAGACGAAAAAAAGCACCACCCTACGTGTAAAACAGGTACCTTTAAAAATTTCTACCACTTTGTCTGCGTGAATAATATGTAATATCTATGCCAAAGTCAAAGTCAAAAATAGTTTATTGGAAATAGGCTTAACGCTAGCACTTTAGAAAGGCCATGTTTTTTAAAAATAATAGCTACCACCGGATCACAACGCGGCCTCAACTGAGAAGATCTGGCAAGAAACTGAGCGGGATTGTCATTTTTTTAAACAGTGTGTCATGTTACAATTAGATCAGAGCGACAGTGTGTCCTGCCGTTCAAAAGATCAAATAAGACAGAAAAAAATACAACGAAAGTACAACAAACTAAAAGGCCAAAGGGATAGTAGTCGGACCAGTCCCCCCAAGCAGCACCCGCACACGAATTGTCTCGAGCAGCAGCCATCACTCCCATCAAACTACAGCTTTCTAATAAGAGTCTCTGAGCTATGTTGCGGAGAGACCACCGGAAGGACATGGCGACACTATAACGGTTTCTTGTTGACTACGGAACCCTAAAAACACTGCCCAAAATTCAAATGCCGTGACTTCACAACCTGAAAACAAAAAAGTAATTCATTACTATGAAACATACGGACATTCCCTGAACACATTAACATTTGTACTTGTTAATTAAATGCACGAACTGTACGCTATAAATTTGTAGTTTAATTAAACAGATTCAGGTTTATCGTTATTTTAATGGCAAGGTAAATACAGTTATATTCATTAAACGGTGGCAATAAGCAATTTCGGGTCAAGACCTGAATAACTGAGGAAATGAATGCGAGAATATTAACTTAGTAAAGAAATTAACAGTGAGTTATAAATATTAGCTAGGTATCTATTGTATTACCTTCGGAGTCGCTGGACGCTCGGAGTGTGGGCCCTTTGAGCGTCCATTGAGTACGGCGGCGTCTCCGAGGAGGACGGCGGCGGGGTTGCGACCCCCGTCCCCGTGAGCACCGTGACTGGTTCCCGGGGGGCTACAATGCGCCCCCCGGCGGCGGGCTCAAAGGCAAGGCTCCCTTGGTGCAGATCCCACCGGAGAGCCCTGGGGTTCCCCCTCTCATGTGCCGATGCGACAGCCGCGGGGGTTTTAGTCGGTAAGAATCCTACATACCCCGGTCGAGCCCCACAGCTCCCGGGGATCTTTCGATGATTTCCCCCGCGTATAAAAAAAAAAAGTATCTATTGTATTAGGTAAGGCTATTGGTTAGGTAGACAAAAAGCTCAAAACCCTAATATTTATGACCATTTCAAGATTCCACGCTTAAATCTTGGCTACGAAACTACGTTTTTGGGTTCCAGACCTAGAAGGTAAAAAAGAAAATGAAAGACCCTTATGGCTTATGGTCTGACTTCGTCTGTCTGTCACACCTATATAATATTACAGGAACACCTGATGCTATCAATTTGAAACTTGGAATACTTATAGATCTTACTGGCCCAACCACATCGCAAATATCTATTTTCTTTTTTTTTAATGGTGGTGGAATCAGGTGGGGAGTCAAAATTTTAAAGTGAGGCCACTGTATCGAATGGTATATCATTTATGAAAGGGCTTCATTTATACATCTCAAAACAGATTTTTATTTTGGCTTATGTCACGTAGGTTTTGGCTGATAATTAAAAATTTCAAAAAAGATACGCTGGTGATAATAATGACGAAGTCTTTTGGACCCAGCAATTTCACCAGCGGTTTACGGTGTTATTCGCACGGAAATTCAACAAGGTCTACAAATTGCGGCTTGGCGGTAAAACATCATTTATCTGGACGGTCCCTTAACACCTAGACTTAATAGTTTTTTTTTTTACTGTGTATAAAAACCGGCCCCGGCTGGCACCCCGTGGGGTGTCCGGGTAAGAATAGCACCCATTTCCTCCCGATGGGTGTTCGTAAGAGGCGAAGAGAAGAAGAAGACGGGCGGCAGCGTCTTTCTATTGGATTACCTACCACCTGTACTGCGATCCCCAAGACGCCTACCAAGTGTGGGGACTATGGCAACACCTCCCTTTCCTTTTGGCCTGGAGGCCTTTTGTTCAACAGTGGACGTATTTCTTAGAGGACCACTACCACCACCACCACCACCAGATACCACTGGAGAGCATGATGCGCTAACCCCTCTGCCAAATTTTTGTTCTTATGTTCAGGTCATTCTTTATTTGTGTGCGTATCTTTTTGAATGTGTTGCGAGTTTATTATAGTGTAGGTTCATAGAAACATGAAGAGTTTGCATTAGACATTTGCAAGAGTCTGCGTGAAATTGTATCTGTGTGTGTTTACTTCGTCGCCCGCACCCCGCAAAAGTGCCACGAAAAATTTGTTCGGGGAATCGACGCGATACTAGCTTCATTCTAATTACTCTGAGACGTATTTCGGCTGCTGATGATGATGATGATAAGAGCTGCTGCTTACTGCAAAAGCATATTTTATTTATTTATAAATTTATGTACACACAAACATGGTTAGAGAAGTATTAGGAGAATAGAGGTACAAAGGCAGAGCTTATTTCTATAGAAATCTCTTCCAGCACGCCCAGGAGAGAAACGGTGAAAGAAAGAGATAGGGCGCAGTGTGTATAAAAATACATATTTATATAACAAGATGAAAAAAAAAACAGAGCTACAATCAATATAATAAATACATAATTAAATAAAAATAAATCTATCTATCTCTTTGGTATCTATCTTCTTCTTTTTGCGATGCCTCTTCACTACTGAAAGTTGGCCGTCAGCTCATCAAACCTAGATCGGTCTCTTGCCAAGCGAAATAGATGTTCCACGCTGGCAATACCGGTCCACTGTCTGATATTTCTAAGCCACGATAGCTTGATTGCTTTGTCTTTTCCCCTCAATTTTACCCATCATTATTACCTGAAGAAGATGGTATCGGTCATGTCTAAAAATATGTCCAAGGTAATTGACTTTTCTTTTCTTGAGTAGGTTCATGAGTTCTCGGGATTTTTTAACTCGTCTTAAAACTTCGTGGTATCTATAAGCATGCCTAAAATACATAAAATTAAAAATTGTGCGCGTTCCCCATTTTTAATCTTCTTTTCTATAGAATAGATAAATAAATGTCTATGTCTATCTGTTGAAACACATGAATTTATAATTCTGGCCAGTATTTGCCTTGTCGTTGACCAACTCCAAGAATCAATAAGTCTGACCTTACTCACTTTAATAAAACTTAACCTAGGGTTATTATTACGGAAAACAAACTGGCTTTGCGTGTCTCCAGACAATATAATATACGTTTTGTATTATCAATCATAATAAATAAGGATAGCTGTGTATTGTCTGTCCATAACCGACGTTCATATCTCTTATGTATTCGCAATAGGCGAAGAGGCAGCGTAAGCAATTTTGAAACGCTTTCATTTAAAAGAAAATTACTGGTTGTAAGCTCTGAAAATTGCCAGCGTAAAATAAAAGATATCCGGTCATTTGCAAGTCGGACTCGCGCACCGAGGGTTCCATACCTTCTTTGCACATACTAAAGTTATTTTACTATTCGTCTAAAAAGTTTGTTTATCGACGTTTTTTACTAGAAAACTGTACTATAGAAACATATTTTTAGTTTTCCTGTATAATATAGAAAGACTTCTATCACCTATAGTTATTTCAGATTTATCGCTCTACAAACTTTGGTGACAGGGGCGGGAGAACAGTAGTTTTTGTCAATACTTATTTAAGTGCTAAGCCAAAACGTGACATATACCATAATAAAAATCTGTTTCCGGATTACTGCTTTGCACTTTGTGATGACAACTGCCTCCTGGCCTACATACAATAAAATACGATATGTTTGAGTAAGACACACAGAATTTTCACATAACTCAAACTGAGATATAGTTACATAAAACTTGTGAATTCGGGCGACCTAAAAACGATAGCAATTCATTATTAGAAATGGACTATAATCCTTCGTATTATTTATCTAAGATCATTACCGAAGCTCATTTGTTGTACGCCACCGCAATTATAAATAAAAAAAATGAATTTTTCATAAGTCCAATCTTTCGACATATGATATGAAATATGGTAATTGTATCAGCAACTGAATAAAAGAAATAATAAAAAAATATGATGCATTATTGTACGGTCGCGGTCACGAATGCTTGATCACCTTCAGGACGATAATCACCTTGGCGCACCTTCAGGAGCGGACCTGAAATACGTACGGGTAGCGAGTGCTTGGTCAAACAATTTTGATTGAAAACTGGTACAGCGTTTGTGACCGCCATAGGACGTTCACTGGCAAATAAATGTATATATGGTAATGAAGGTTGTGAAACCATTTTTGTATTAACATTATTGGTCGCAAAAAACCCACAAGGCCACGAGAATGTAAGAAATTCATATAGAACAGTTCAGTTCGTCGATTCAAACGACCTATTACTAAGTTTCGGTACAGGTCCTAGTAAATGGTTACTCATCTACAGCTGACTTTGCTTGACGATGATTAACTAAGGCACAGTATAAATATGTATATTTTAACTGTGACTAAGGGATTACACACTGTTGCTTTTATATGCGTATACCTTACTGTTGCGTATACCTTGTTGGTAAGTATAAACCTTAATCTAATGAGGTTTAGATCTGAAATAGTTTTGCACTTAGTTCAAGAGCATAAATCCCTTAATCTGATGTATTAAAAGGGGAAATGGAAAGAAGATTACGAGAAAGGGTAACGTACGGGAATGCATTACGTATGTCGGGAAAGGCGCGAAATGTACCGTAAACTTGCCAGGAACGAAAGTAAGGCAATCCATTAGTATTTTGGCGAAGCGACGGCGGCGGAGCTAAAAGGAGAATCCTCCGACCGAGCGAGGTGTGATGCTCTGCCAGGGCCGAAGCCCCGGACAGTTGTTATCAGGATGTTGTACTATATATTCTCAACGTTTGAGAAACTTCGCTTGCGAGATTCAGGATTCGGAGGTGGCGCCATCTATCTTGTTGGATGTGATAGTACTCGCTTTTCATCGTATCGGTATATCACATGTGGCGTCATCTTGTGTCGAGTCGCCACAGTATCTTGAAAAAGACTAGCTTCCGTAGTGCAATGGAAGACATTTTGTTTACCACTCAGAGGATGCTGGTTTGAAGCCTGCGGAGAAAAATAATTTTGTGCACTAACTCTTTCATTATCATCATCAGCAGGCTGTAGACGTCCACTGTTGGACAAAGACGTCCCCCTTTGAAGGGATGGCCAGCTTTGCTGGTTAGGATAATACAGGCCGATTACCTCCAACTTTTTATGGTTTGTCAAGTGTGCAAGGATCCGACCTATGCAGATTTACATATTCTCTAAACATTTTTGGATTCCAGGGCGAAGGGTATTTCAAGAAACGAAATAGATAGATAGATAGATAGAGAACTCTTTATTGCACACCAAAAAGTACAGGAAAACAAAGAAGTACAAAGAAAATATACAATGGTATACATTGGGCGGTCTTATCGCAGGTTGCGATTTCTTCCAGACAACCAGAAATGACTCGTGATGTTAATGCTTAAAAGACGTAATAAATTGGATGTATATTTCTATAATGAACTTTCTACTCCACTGCACGCGCACATCGCCGACAAAAATAATAGTTAATAATATCTCACAAAAATGCAGGCTTTCAACAAATATAATTACAGACATTTCTCAACTCCTAATAAATAGCAACACCTTTTGCAACAAAGAGTATTATTTACGACGACGTTCTCTGCTGGCACAGCAGAACGGTACACATAGCATTTCCTTTTAAAACCGCCCGCTTTATTTTTCTAAAGGAAAACATTCGTCATTTTGACTTCACAAAGAATTCTACTTAGTATTTGTGGATGTTAACGAGGTACAAAAAAAATGTATTTTTTTCTTATTAATGGTTTTCATACAACTACAGGCAGGCAGGTAAGTAATGCTTACGTAGGAATTTGTGCTTATTAAATGTTTACTCTCTCTCTTTGAAGCATCATCATCATCACCAGCCTCCCCCTTAGACCGCCAAAATGAACGACAATTTGCTATTTGCATCTACCGGTTGCCTGCGACGCGAATAATGTCGTCCGTCCACGTAGTGGGAGGCCTGCCTACGCTACGTCTTCCGGTTCGTGGTCGCCACTCGAGAACCTTTCTTAGATAGATAGATAGAGAACTCTTTATTGCACACCAAAAAGTACAGGAAAACAAAGAAGTACAAAGAAAAATAATACAATGGTATACATTGGGCGGTCTTATCGCAGGTTGCGATTTCTTCCAGACAACCTTAGGATGGAAAGGAACGATCAAATAGCAAAAGAAGGTAGCCAATGGTGTACAGAAAACAAAATAAAATAAAATGAGGAAAAGCTAAAAATCTACATGTAATATAGATAATAATATATAAGATAAATATTATATATACCTACATTGAAATAAAAAAAAATATATATCTATATATTCGATATACATAAACATAATATAACATAGTTTATCTATGGTGAGGAAATAAGTAATAATACTATAAAACATATTATGATACTAGCTGACCCACGCAGCTCCGCCTGCGCTATTTTTACGTTAACTAAACTTTTAATAACAGACATTAGCATCGAATACATAACCTCCTTTTTTATTGTCGGTTAAAAACTGGGACCTACTTTTTACTTGCTCTCCGAAGCACGGACCCGTTTAGTTCAAATGGCGTTAAACGGTCACCCATCTATTTAATGACCTTACCTAACGTTGCTTAACCCGATCGATTACAAAACCTTGATAACAATTCTCTATGAGTGTTCCCTTACTAATATTTATTATATTATAAAGAAATATTTATAAAATCTGACCAAGCGTATAACCAAGTACCCATTTTGACTTTAATCCCCTCTCCCGAAAGAACCGTGCTAGATTACGGGATAAAAAGTATCCTATGTCCTACCTCGTAGTAAGATCTCAAATCATGCCAAGTTTCATTTAAATCCATTCAGTAGTTTCGGCGTGATGCTCAGCCGTGATACAGACAGACAGACAGACAGACAGACAGACAAAAATTAAAAAAAATACATTTTCGGCCTCAGTATCGGTTATAGAATTCCCTCCAAAAATAATTTTCAAAATATCTTCAATGTACAGAATTGGACCTGTTACAGTTTTATTATAAGTATAGAAGTATAGAGGTGATATAGTGGATGAAAAAAAAAAAATAGAAAAAAAAAAAAAGTCATGGCTAGGAGACCAAGAAATATTCCTTCAGGAGCCTTTTAAATATAACTAAGGACTTGGCACGTCTAATAGTCAAAGGTAGACTATTCCACAGTTTGACAGCACGAACTGAAAAAGAGTTACCGTAATATGCTGTGGAATGCGTTGGAATTTTAAGGATTGAATTCTCTGACGATCTTAAGGAACGAGAATGCGATTCATGTAAGTATATGAAACGATCTTTAAGATAGGAAGGGGTAAAGGGATTAAATAAAATGTTGTATAAGAGAGACAGAATGTGTAGATTACGGCGAAGCCGAATTGGAAGCCATTTAAGTTTAGCACGAAATTCCGAAACGTGATCAAACTTCCGTAATCCGAAAATGAATCTGATACAAAAGTTTTGCAGTCTTTCAAGCTTATTAAGTTGATCTTCTGTAAGGTCAAGGTAACAGGCATCGGCATAGTCTAGGATAGGAAGGAGAAGAGATTGAGCAAGTGCAATTTTAGTGGAGACAGGCAAAAAGTTGCGAAGTCTTCGTAAGGACCCCGCTGAAGCGAACAGCTTACGGCTGACTTCCTGTAATTGGGGCTTCCAGGATAATTTCTGATCAATTAATATCCCGAGATCCTTAACCTTATCAGCAAAAGGAAGATTTACACCTTCAAATTTAACTTGAGGAAGTAGAGTCCAATCGATTCTGGAAACTAATCTAGTACTGCCAACAACCATGACTTGAGTCTTATTAGGATTAACCTGGAGACCAAAACACTTACTCCAAGTAGAGATCTGGGCCAAATCTAAATTAATTTTACCAATGGCATCTGGCAAACGGTCTAAAGAAGCATGGGAATAAATTTATAGATCATCAGCATAAAGGTGGTAGGTCGAAAACAGATTTTTAGTGATGGTATTAATAAATACAGCAAAAAGTAACGGGGAAAGCACGCCACCCTGCGGAACACCAGCAGAAGTGTTACACCAAGAAGACAAACTGTCCTCCACGCGAACACGCTGCCGACGCCCAGACAGGTAACTATGAAACCAACCAATCACTGTTGGAGATATGTTAAGAGAGCGAAGTATCCCAAGCAAAATATCAAAGTCTACAGTATTAAAGGCATTACTGAAATCTAGTAAACAGAGGACAGTGAGATTACCTTCGTCCATACCTAATCTAATATCGTCAGTAATTTTAACAAGAGCAGTGACTGTGCTATGAGCCGTACGAAACCCAGTCTGGAATGGGTTAAAAAGATTGTTTATGGAAAGGTAGGAGCTGAGCTGATAGTAGACAAGACGTTCAAGAACCTTAGACAGAAAGGGAAGTATAGAAATGGGACGAAGTTCAGAGAAAGACGAAGGGTGAGATTTTTTAGGAATAGGAGTGATAAGGGCTTCTTTCCATAAAGATGGGAAAGTACTATTAGTGATAGAGAAATTAAGAATATATGTTATAATTTTAAGGACCTGATCTAAAATGGGGATAATCATATTGCGTGTAACACTGTCACTTCCAATGGCATTGGAACTAATTGAAAGTATGCTCTTCTTAACATCACAATCAGTGAATTGGTTAAATACAAATTGAGAACAGTCAGGAGTTGGAAGAGATGAAAGACTATTAAGGGTTTGAGCCTTGGTTGTCCTGCACAATGAGGAGGAGGAAGAGAAATGCTGATTAAGGAGATCAATATTCAAATTTACGGGAAGCGAATCAAGGCGTGATTTACCAACTCCTAAAGACTTTAGAAATTTCCAAACTTTGGCAGGATCACCATTTTCTACAGAATTGTGAATATGTTGGCGTTGCGCGGACCTACACACCTTGTTGCAGTGATTTCTAACCAAGACATATTTTTCCAAGTTGTCACTAGATGGACGACATTTGTACTTAGTTTTAGCCCGAGCTTTTTTCTCCATAATAGTTTTAATATCAGTTGTAAGCCATGGAGCTGGAAGATGTTTTACTTTAATAGGACGAATAGGAGCATGTTTGTCATAAAGCTCAACAATCTTCGTCGTAAAGAATTGTACTTTTTCATCAATAGAATTAAACGAATACAAAGGATCCCAGTCGATGTTATTGGCGTCCCTAGTGAGGTCATCCAGATTTACTCCACCAAAATTGCGTTGCATAAGTACACGGGCCTTCTTTTTTGGGGGACGAATTTTATAGGATAGGAAGAGGAGATCGTGATAGGAGAAGGCATCAGCTGGATATTGGCCATGTTTAGCGACATGATCACAGGAGGAAACAAGAATAAGGTCAAGAAGAGAAGGCGAGCAGCTAGGAAGATGATGAGTAGCATTCAAAGGGAGAAAATTCAAGTTACAAGATTCAATAAGAGAATGAAAGGAGGAAGCGCGAGCATCATTTTTGATCAGACAGGTATTAAAGTCTCCCATAATAACCGAATGACTATAGGAGGGCAAGAGATTTTCAAAAATAGTTTCAAAGGAAGAAAAGAAATCTATTCTGGAAGAAGGACAATAATAGGCTCCAAGGAGGAGCTTAGTGTGATGAAGTTCGACTTCTAAAAGCAAATGCTCACCCGCATTGGCTGGTGGTGGTTGGGCAGACATATTTAAAATAGTATAAGGTATGTAAGCACGGAGATATATAGCAACACCGCCACCATTGCCACTGGTACGATCATTTCGAATAAGTTTGAAGCCAGGAAGAGAATTCTTTCTTCCCCAACGGTTATCAGATCTTCGAGCGATGTGGCCTGCCCACTGCCAATTCAACGCATATTCTACGAGCTATGTCGGTGACCTTGGTTCTTCGGCGAATCTCCTCATTCCGGATTCTGTCGCGCAAAGTAACTCCGAGCATAGCTCTCTCCATAGCTCGTTGTGTGACTCTGAGCTTCTCCAAAAAAATCAATTCTCTTGAAGCAATCAGCTTAAAATAATATTAATAACTTACTTTTGCCAAGCGGCAATGTGTAAGCATTGTTGTGTTCCGGTGTGAAAGGGCACTGTAGCTGGTGAAATTAGCTGTTTGTTGCTATCTAGGCTGCGGTACTCCTTACCATCAGGCGGGACGGAATAATAAATGCGGGCCGCACGCTTGTTTGCGATCTTGGTAGTAAGTATCAAAAAAGTCAGACGGACGGACAGCGGTGGCGTAATAATAGGGTCCCATTAGCACTCTTCGGATACGGAACCCTAATGATAAAAATCCTTTAAAACAAAGTCAAAAAGTCAAGCATAATATACAGAATGTAAATAAATATGTGTCCGATCCGTGAGGTTATTATTCAGTGTATCAATACAAATACATGTACGTAACTCATTTATTGAATATCTCATATTTTTTTCTACTTTGTTCCAGAAAAACGAATCTGATTTTGTATTTCTGGGGGTCTAGTACGATTTCCGATAGTTTACGAGCTCGATCAAACTGTCAGTATTCTCCATACATTTCACACCAGCGCCCCTCGCGGTAACTATCAACAACTAGTAAAATGTACGGGAAAAAACTGTAAGTTTGATCGAGCTCGTAAACTATCGGTACTCGTACTAGACCACCTGGTACAATTTAAAAAAAAAATTGAGAGAATTAACAAATGAGTTTTAAACATGTGTTTGTATTGAAACACATGTTTTTTTTCATTCTGTATTTCAACAAACCCAACTGCTTTTTTCGATCCTTCAATAATCAAACAAAAAACCCTTTTTAACAAAGAACATAAACGAAAACTGGTACTAGTCTACATCTCAAAGCCGGTAATTAAATAAGTTGGTTCGGTAAAGGTCCCATATAACTTTGACACTCGACGCGGCCTATACTCGCACATTTTTAATGAGATGTCACAAGCTTTTTTTTTAATTGAAATCCCAGTTGACTGCCCCAGTTTTAAAATGGCGGATGTCACTGTAGACTCTAGAGTCTCTCGAAAGATAAATAAAATAACATGTGATAATCCGCCAAACTAGAGAAATTACAATCGAGGCAACTATACCCCTAGGGCAACTATCCCACATTTACCCTATAGTGAAAAATGTAAAAAATGCCGTTCCCACCCTTATCTCCATAGTTAATGGAGGGAAAAATCAGAAACAATTATAGGTAATACATGTCTATCTATGTTTTGCAGGAAAAATAAAATGATCTTTCTAAATAGTACAATTTTTTCGTAATCCTAAAAAAACTTGGCAAGCAAACGTAGTTTTGCGGTTTGTTATTTTTTTTTTTGCTATCATTAATAGTAAAATAACTTTAATACGTCCAAGGATGGTATGAACCCTCGGTGCGTGAGTTTGACTCGCACTTGACCGGTATTTTATTTACTAGTGCAGCCTGTAGGGTTGGTTCACAACTTCTTAAGCACCCCTGTTTTTTCCCTCTGGGCGTTGTAAGCGACTAAGGGAAAGCAATAAGATGGGCAGCGTCTTTATATTACATAACATATACCTACTGCGATCCGCAAGATGCCTGCCAAGCTTCGGGACTATGAGACCAACACCACACCAGGTCCACCCCCCTTGGGTAGGCCTTTGTTAAGCAGTAGACGTTTTCCGGCTGAATTCACACTTAGAGAATGTTACACTGAGACGGGCTGGATATATTGAAAGGATGGATGGAACTAGATGGACTAAGAGTGTGACCAAGTGGGCTCCACAGCAGAAAATACCTATAGGAAGGCCAAGAAAGCGATGGATAGACTGTGTTGAGGAGGACTTATAAGCGATGGGGAAGTTTACCAACTGGAGGAGAGAGGCAAAAAAATGGGATAACTGGAAAATGACTGTTGAGGAGGTCAAGACCCACAAGGGGTTGTAGCGCCATAGGAAGAAGAAGAAGAATGTTACACTAGCAAATCGATACTTTACATCCTTGGTCCATAGTTTCTCTACGTTTCCCCATGATCCACAGAGAGCTTACAACTTTCTGCGAGTAGATGTAGGGGAAAAGTGGGATAGTTGCCCCAGGGGTATAGTTGCCTCGATTGTAATTTTTCTAGTTTGGCGGATGACCACATGTTATATTTATTTACCGTGTTGTATGTCTCTGTGCGATTGCATGGAAAGGCAAGGTGAAATCAACGTTTTTGCGGGATATATGACCTCTTTTTTCAGTGGAGCATTTATCCTAAACGTAATTTACATAGATAAGGCAATTAATTATCCCCTATATGGGATAGATTTCCCAAAATTTGGAGGTCCGCAAAAATCGCCAATACTTTGAAAATATCAAAGATAATTGTTTTTCCTTTCATAAGTTTGAAGATAATAAACCAAAGTACCTACCCGTATTACAAGTAAAGAATTTTGCTTTTATAACTGAGAGATATAAAGTAATTTCAAAAAGTGTGGCATCTATCCCACTTTTACCCTATATAAAATCCTTCTAATTCAAAAGTAATTAATAACTTATTAGCACTAATACTCGTATCCCTGAGAAAACTGCGAACAGCTCAAGCAGTACATTCACGAAAGGCCCTCATTAGTGCGATCCTTTTTCTTATTCATTATGTAAGATATGAATGCAGTAATAACGGTTTATCCTTTCAAGAGTAGCAAGCATGAAATTAACCAACATCTCTTTCTTCTAGAGAACATGTCTGATCTATGCGAAAGATAAACGAAAAGGCGTATTATAGGATAAAGTATTATTATTCCCATTTTTTTAATCATAACATTAAAACAAAATGTTCAGATTTTTTGTTTTAATTAATTACGTAACAATACAAATATCAATCTGTCACCGCGTCATTCTATTGCTTTAACCCATCCTTTTTGACCGAATGCCCCAGAAGGAGGGTTATGTTTTTTGAGAGTATGTATGTATGTAAGTATGTATGTCTATTTCTTTGGCACGGCCTACAGCCTAAACCGCGTAATGGACAGTGAATTATAATATGTCTTTAGATTCGTCTTAGTTGTGGGAGTGACATAGGTTATATATTTATTAAAAAAAAGGGTTAATATGGCAGCCGTCAGTCGCCATTTTGTATTTTTTTTTTTACTTCCATAAACATTAATATGGGTATCAAATGAAAGGTCTTAACGAGACTTGAAATATATATAGATACATACATATATACTTATTATATATCCATACCATTTTGTTTGTTCGCAGTCGGGCTATGCTTTTATAATTTATACTTGTTAATGTGATATTCTGGGACAATCCACACAAGGTCATCTGATCCTAAACTAGGCAGAGCCTGTACTATGGTAACCATATAAAAAAAAAGAAGAAGAAGAGATAATATTTATTTGCTAGAAAAAACGACGTACACAATTAAACTATGGTAAAATACATAATTAAATGTTATGTTTACAGCCAGATTAATATTAATAACTGATACTAATACTTATATTACTTTTTTGTGCCTTTTGGAAACACACAGAGATATTGTCATTTAAAACCAATAATTTAATTTTTAAGACTGAAAAACTATGATTTATCAAAAGTAGAAGAACAATCATTATTCAGTATAGATATGTTAAGAGAGCATTTCAGATTTAGTTATTATTTTTAAAGTTACCTACGAGTAGGTACGTATCTCTCGTTTCAAAGAATACAATTTTTCATTCACGAAACTCAAAGAAATTGCATTTAAAAACATTAAAGACGTTAATTCGATGAAACACAATTCTGCAGGGTTTTATGTTGTAATGTATAACGTTGATGAAATATAATCTTCGATATAGAAAATAGAATTCAATTTTCCGAACAAATAAGTACGCTTTGATCGTAAATTGAAACCGCGTGGAAAAAAAATATAATTATCTGGAGAAAAACCGGACCGAAACCGTAATAAATCAAGTAAACAATAATATTTGAAATATCAGACCAAAATAATAAGAATAGACGGAGCGTACAGTGCTCGCTAAATTAATACTAAATCGTAAAGTTATTTCTAGGTGGTAAGTTCCCACATTGCGGAGAGGCCAGAGCAGTGATATTATAAACCATAGATATGCTATATCCCTACAAATGCGTAAAGGTCCTTTACTTACCTATTATTTACTTTTGTACAGTAGGTACTTTATGTATTTTCTAAAGACGCATGAGACGTTTTACTTGATTTTCAAAGTCACACGCAAAGATGTGTGCGTGACTTACTGGTAGTTCACCCTATTTGGGTGAATTTCGTTGTTTCAGTTATTGTGCCCTAATGGCATATCTATTGTATAAAATGTCATTGAGCCAAAGTGTATCCATAGCATCGATGAAGGCCACCGGGGAGGGTTTAGTGGGCAACAGCCCTACATAACCCGGCCTCCGCCCCCTCGGAGACCGGGGCTTCTGCCACAAATCCCCCTTAAAACTCCCCCCTAGGGGGGAAAAGTGGAATCTAAATATAAAAGTCTAGAATTCCCCCCTGATCAGGGTACCTTTTAAAGGTTTCCTTCTCAACAGTGAAAATAAAGGTACTCATTGAGTATGGCGGCAACTCCGAGGAGAACGGTGGCGGGGCTATAATGCGGTCCCGAGCGGTGGCGGGCTCAAAAGCAAGGTACTGAGGAGTTACTGGTGCAGCTCCCACCAGAGAGACCAGGTGTCCCCTTCTCATGTGCCGATGTGACAGCTGCGGGGTTTAAGTGGATTAGAATCCCTCACACCCCGGTTGACCCCACTTGGTCCCAGGGACGTTTTGAGGGGTTTCCCCCGTGAAAACAAAGCATAGGTCCCTTGTGGTACTGTCCTAGTATGCTCTAGGCCTATACATGAGTATATTTTTAATCTCTTTGGCTTAGCCACTAAATAGGGGACTAATTTAAAATATAACTTTTTATTTTACATCGATTGGTAGGTACACATTTCTTCGGAATGGCAACATTTTGGCAGAAATATGATGCCGTTATTGTCTCCGATAAGTAAAATAAGGTGAGATTTATGTGAAGCCCCTTTATTATTGGTTTGGTTGAGATGGAAAAATAATGTAGATTATAATATGAACGAAACGTTGGATCAAGGATCAAATGACATTTTTTTGTCATATTACTTATCTGAATCGGAGGCACGCTTTGATGGTTGTTTTCAACGATATTATAATTAAACAATATGATGGGTTGTTTTAGTTTTTGTATTTTCTATATTTTGTTTCGTCGCTGGCAATGGAGAATATGCATGAAAATTATAGTGAGAAATTAAAATAATAATAACTAGGTTCTACCACCTACCGCCCACCACCCCTTGTGCAAGGAACCGTCCTGCAGTCTTAGCACGATTTGCCAAGACTTCGTAATCTTGACAGTTCGGTGTGGAGTATGACGTAGTTATCGACGTAGAAACGTCATTTTCGGTACTAGCTAGGTCGATAACTACGTCATACTCCACACCGAACTGTCAAGATTACGAAGTCTTGGCAAATCGTGCTAAGCCTGCAGGTATGTACAGTGTCAGATTCTGTCGCCAAGCAGCACTGTGTAAACATTGCTGTGTTCCGTTGTGAAGGGCACTGTAGCTATCTCATGTCTTAAGCTGGTACCGTCTTAGTGTCTTAGTACAGAATGACGTCACAATACGTGACATGCATCGGTTAGTTGTCAGTGAGTGTTTAATTTCGAGCGAATTTTAGAACTCAACTTTTGATTAGCTTTAAATAAATAATTTGTACACTTTTTTTTTTTCTTTGTAAGACCAAAATCAAGCTTGTATATGTCATATTCAACCCTAACAATTCTCTTTGGCTGTCTCTACCGGTCGGCCATAGGACTCCTGTGTTCAAACATTCATTGTTCCGATTTTGAATATTCTATTGTTTCTGGTAAGTATATTAAATCAAGCTAGTATAAATAAACAATAAGTCATATCCAACCCTAACAATTGTCTTTGGTTGTCTACCGGTCGGCCATAGGACTCCTGTGTTCATACATTCATTGTTCCGATTTTGAATATTCTATTGTTTCTGGTAAGTAGGTATATTAAATCAAGCTTGTATAAATAAATAAAAAGTCATATCCAACCCTAACAATTGTCTTTGGTTGGCTACCGGTCGGCCATAGGACTCCTGTGTTCATACATTCATTGTTCCGATTTTGAATATTCTATTGTTTCTGGTAAGTATATTAAATCAAGCTTGTATAAATAAATAATAAGTCATATCCAACCCTAACAATTGTCTTTGGTTGGCTACCGGTCGGCCATAGGACTCCTGTGTTCATACATTCATTGTTCCGATTTTGAATATTCTATTGTTTCTGGTAAGTATATTAAATCAAGCTTGTATAAATAAATAATAAGTCATATCCTAAGAGGAAGGATCTCTATAGAGTACGCGTTTGTCTATGGTTCCATTAAACAAATCGTAGGCAGATTTTCCTCTACGAGGCCGGTGAATTGAACTATTTAAAGTTATATTACAAGAGTTATATTGATATATGTAAGTGATAAGTAGTAATAGGTTTGATCTGTCACAATCGCAAATGTCGATAAATACAGCTGACGGTATAGTACCTATTGCCGTGTACCTGATATGTATGTATTTGTATGTTCTTACCTGTACCTACGGTTCTTACTTGCATTTAAGCATTCTATAGTACTTGTACTGATTTTTGTTCTGTGGTCATATCCAACCCTAACAATTGTCTTTGGCTGTCTACAGCTACTTTGATTTTGAATATTCTATTGTTTCTGGTATATTAAAAAAAGCCTAAAATCTTGTTATGCACTAAGAAATAAAGATTGTGCACTTTCCTCACCTTACTTTCCACAACATGCTACAAACTCAAGATTCTTTTGTTCGTATTGTCCCGCAAAACTGCTGATAAAAGCTTTATATAAAATCCTTACTAAGAGATCTCAACAAATTTCAACATTTACCTTATAGAATCTCAATACAAAGTCGCCTAAGAATCTCCATCCATTCCGCCACACAATAAGGTAAATTCTCCTATATGGTATTACCGCTTGGCCTCTACACCAAAGCCAATGGCTCGGGTGCCTTTATAGTGTATCACGTACGCTTTTATTATGTCCGAAAACATTGGACGGCTCCTAGAGGAGTAGTAATGAACCCTTTTACTAGTATATATAACTGGGCGACATAATCCACAGGTATAAATTACTGCAAACCTTTTTACTGTTGTGTATTTTGACAGCATTAAAGGACGTTT
Organism: Furcula furcula; assembly: GCA_911728495.1. Classification (NCBI taxonomy): domain Eukaryota; kingdom Metazoa; phylum Arthropoda; class Insecta; order Lepidoptera; family Notodontidae; genus Furcula; species Furcula furcula. The sequence continues at coordinate 21,143,931 of OU452253.1, forward strand.
ATTAGGGCAAACGTCGATAATTGAACGATTTCTAATAGTACGTCGATACAAAGGTCAAGGCCTCCGTGGCGCAGTGAGAAATCGCTTGTTTTGCAAACCGGAGGTCGCGGGTTCGAATCCCGCGGGGAGCAACAACTTTGTGTACTGGCTTGGACAATGCAGGCCGATCATCTGATTTTCGGTAAAGTAAGATGATCCATGCGTCTGATGGGCTTGTAAAATGTTAGTCCTGCGCCTCTGACCTCTCCCCCCGGTCGTGTCGGTCTTCTATCGGCTTGTGAGAGGTAAAGGTAGAGAGAGTGAACTAGAGCAATATAATATCTCCCGCTTAGATGGCAGCTGTTGTGAAAGATTGGCTGCTGTGGTCGTACCGGCCAGAAGGACATTATTAGGGTTCCGTACCTAAAAGATAATTAAATAAAAGCTTTTAAAAAGGAAACCTTATGGTGCAACTCCGTCTGTCTGTTTTTCACATATTTTTGCAACTACTCGTACTGATGTTATCGAATTTATATGTAGAATAGTTTTAAATCTCTCTTACCCGACCTCATCGCAAATAAAAAAAATTATTTCTCGTTTTTTCAATATAGGGACCAAAATAGACTTGGCCGACTTATTTTTTCAATGTACCGAGTGTCAATTTAGTCAATTTATGAAAGGTTTCTGTGGTAGTTTATGTGTTAAACTAAGTAGACTTTAGATTAGTAAATAATAAAATAAAGTTGCCATTGAAATTAAATTAAATGGTGATGATGATGGATGAAACTTGTATGGATTATAACGCGTTTATTTTTTATTCTTACTGTCACGACTACGATTCCAATATTTACAGCACCCATCAAGAGAGGGCTGGGTGTTGAACCTTTATGTCACAATTATCTCGGTACGTAGACCTGAGGGTCTTAGTTTAGTTATCAGTCGACCTGGGGGTCTTTATAGTTATTATTGATGTAGGTATATGAAAAACTACTACTTTAGATTGTTACTATTATGATTATTTCTAGACTATCAAAGCCAAAGCCGCTCCAAAAACAGATTACGAATTTGATGTCAAAATCTGAAATTATAATCGGAAATAAATCCGTTTGGGAAAAAAATATAAAGAAAGAAAACTACACCTTCCTTCAAAATAAAAAGGAAGGTAAAAAGTTACTTGCATAAAGTTTCGAATGTTTAAATGACCCGTTACAGTTTTACACCGGTCATTTTACGCCGACACTTCAGCTAGCTCCTAATAACGCTTGCTCTTTTCCGGGAACCGTTGAATGCACCCAACGCTGTGAATAGAAAAGATTGATCATAAGTCCCTTCCGTTTTCCATTCATAGACCCTTCGTAGCCCGTGTCGACCCTGTGTAATAGAAAGAGGTTATCTGAGGTCAAGCAGAATGTGGTACATAAAATGCTATGTTGTCGATCCTTACATAATGTACTGTTGCGATCACGAAAGCTATACGAGTTTTCAAACCAAATCGTTTGAATGACGTTACCTGCGATTGCCTCGCCTACAGGTACATCTTTTTAGGCCGGTTCGTGCAAGCTATTTTGGTGCCAAAGGTTATCAACCGAAAGTGTCTCCCGCCGTATATAGACATTTAAACGCAGATATCCATTTCACGGTTAATATTAGACCAAAAGTTAGTCTGAGAATAATTCCTTGGATTATTCTACTAAGAATATCTAAGCTTGAGAAATACTTGTCTTCATACGAACAGCGTATATTTTTAGCTTGACTTATGATGACAGGTTATACAGATCACCAGCTACGGCTATGTGGAAAAAGGACGCCACAACCTGACGTCAGACTTAAGTATACTGATAACTATATCTATAAATAATGTTCCCTGTTCATGTCCATTGTCTTCGATGTATAAATTGATGGATTGGTTGCGAAGTTATTTTGATGGTGGATTTTCATAAATGTCAGTAATATTTTTTGTATGTTTATACAAAAACCACAGCTCTTCGATATTGCAGTAAACGTAGACATAAATGTAAATCTTACAGGCAATTAAGGTTTTACAAATTATACAATATTTAGTCAGAGAATATTTTTAACTAAGGTTACATACATTCAGAGAAAGAAAATTAGTGAGTACTGAATTAGTATTCGTAACTGAAACAGCCAGTTATATTTGTGTTAATGACTGGCACCACAAGTTACATCAAAGAACGCTAAAATAACAATAGCACTATTGAATAGATAAACCGTCGTTAAAATAGTTTAGGTGCTGAACATTACTGAACAGTTTTTACACAAATAACAAAGTTCTCCTGAAAAAGCAAAGTAATTTATAACCCTTGGAACAGCTGATTGTAAAATAGTTTGCCAATTTAGTCGTTGCTTTTGATATATTATGAAGCTTTCGAAAATTACTCTTCTACGAAAAAAAAACATAAAATATTTTTGGAACATGGTTTTGTTCAACATGAAAGCAGTTTCTTTGATTTATCTCTAAAGTATTTTTTCATTCGTAAAATTATTCAGTGAATTTGGTATCATATTTTATCATCGTAAGTAATTGTTAAACCTTTTGATGTAACTATTACAAAAGCTTTACTGCTATAGAAGGCGAGAAAATTAAAAATATTTTGGTTAAGAATAGAACCCTCCCATCTCCTCCCGTCGAGTGTCCTTACGAGGTGACTAAGGAAAAGCAAGAAGACGGGCAGCAGCGTCTTTTTATTGGATTACCCTGTGGGATTACCTACCATCTATACTGCAATCCCCAAGACGCCTGCCAATAGATAGATACATAATATTGTTCCACTATTATAGAAAAACACAAAAATACAAAATAAAAACAGTAAAATAGAATGAAACAATGGCCTTATCACTAAAAGTGATCTCTACCAGGCAACCTTTGGATGGACAGGAACTATGAACTGCAAGGCGGGGTTGTTTATATAAACCACTATCGTAAAAAGAAAAAAAAACATAACTACATACAATAAAATACGTGACAGCAAAATAATATATAAATGTTATATGTTATACATATGTTATTAGTATAATACATAAATGTTATATTCAATAGAAACATATAAATAACCAACAATAATAAATAAATAAATGCAACCGGCTAATATATATATATATAAAATCATTGGGATTAATAAAATGCTTTTAAACGATCTTTAAAGATAGGCAGAGATGGTGCATGTCTAACAGTGACTGGTAAGGCATTCCACAGACGAACAGCTTCTACTGTGAATGAATTACTGTAAAACGAACTTTTATGAAAAGGGAACATAAGAGTGAGATTTTCTGATGACCTCAAACAGTGGGAATCATTGCCGAGAAAAACAAAACTTTCCTTCAGGTAACGCGGAGAAAAAGATTAAATAGTATATTATAAAGAAGAGACAGGATCTGCGTATTCTGACGAAGACGAATAGGAAGCCACTTGAGCTTAGCACGAAATTGAGAAACATGATCATATTTGCGCAAACCAAATATAAATCGTATACAAAAATTTTGAAGACGCTCAAGCTTATTAAGATCTAAATAGCAGATGTCAGCATAATCAAGAATTGGAAGTAATAGGGATTGTGCTAGAGCAATTTTAGTGGCAGTGGGAAGAAAGTTACGGAGTCTTTTTAATGAGGCTGCAGCAGCAAACAACTTCTGGTAACTTGGAGTTGAGGAACCCAACTCAAGCAGCGATCCATTAAGAGTCCTAAATTTTTACACGATTCACTAAAAGGTATTAATTCCCCATCTAAATTGACACAAGGATCGTTCTCCAGTTTACCTTTGAAATCAATCGCGAACTGCCCACTATCATCGCCTTAGTTTTAGCAGGATTAACTTTTAAGCCAATTTTTTTGCTCCACTCGGTTATAAGGAAAAGATCATTATTAACTACCCGAATACATTCTGGTAGTTCATCCAAAGAAGCACTAGAATAAATTTGTAGATCGTCTGCATATAGGTGGTAGGAAGAAGATAGATTTTGTGAGACAGAATTTATAAAAATTGTGAAACGAAGTGGAGAAAGGACACCACCTGCCAATCATGGGGATTATGGCAACCCGAGTCGGGTTTTAAGGGGAAAGTAGTTGTTCAGCAGTGAACGTCTCTTAGCTGCTGATTATGATGATGACATGATGGTCATAGCATTATAAATAACAAAAGATAGGTATATATAACTATTTTAAAAGATTGAAGCTCAGAATTAAACCAGATTAAAATGAAAAGAACAAACCGCCGTGTAATTTTACTTAATGAAATTAAAATAATGTAGTTTAATTAAAAATAACGATGGTACCTAACACGAAACATCTGTACAATTTGGCCGCACTTAAGTAATTTTGTTCCTAAAAAAATAGACGAAATGTAAATTAAACAATAACAATGGCGCCTGGTACACTTTGTATTAAGACTGTTTTGAGATCTAAACGGAGTGCCCAGTCTCCCTAAATAGTCGATCCAGACCACCGGGGAGGTTTCCATCATAATCAGAACATCCACAGCTAGACATAGGCCGCCACCTTAAAGGGGGGGGAGGTCTTTGGAGTCCACCACGCTAGGCAGGCGTCTTGGGCGTCGACATATTAATCAGAAGATACTGTTACCCGTCTTCTTGTTTTCCGTTAATCACCACCTACGACGCGCCCAACGGGATGAGATGGAAGGGTGCTATTCTTGGGCGGACACCCCACGAGGCACCTGGGAGGTTTGATTTTTTTTTAGGTACTAATCCCACTACTCATTCCCACCACTGTGATCCTGTAAGCCAGGATCTACGGTGGTCACCAGTGAAGACACTGAGGTTTGACCATCAAGAGTAAGTCCCAGTCAATCGCTTAATTGTCCTGGAACCTGTATCAAATTTCAATCAGAAAAGCAAACAGGTGAAGTAAGAAAGACAAATTCCACTTTCTTTAGGTTTTAGTAAGTAAAAATCTTACATACCCGGCCTCAGGCAGTACGGAGACCATTTTAAAGATGACCACTCCGACCGCAAAAGAAGGAAACGAATGACCTACCACTTATGCAAGCATTACCAACGCTGCGACAAATATTCTCCCGCAAATTAGCAGTGAAGAAGAAGAAGAAAAAATATTTTTAAACTATTAAATCATAAGTGAGACGCTCATAGCCAATTGTAACCACTGTTCGGTAAACGATCAGTTGGGTAAGCAACGTCAGGCCTTAATTGGTTGACCGTTTAGTGACATTTGAAATGAGCGTCTCCGTGCTTCGGAGGGCACGTTAAAAGTCGGTCCCGGCTATTGTCATATAGACAGCAGTCGTTAAGCTAAGTCAGAGGCCTAAAGGCAGCTTGAAAACTCTGACTCCAGGTTGGCCACTAACCATACGAAAAAAAAAAGTGACAAACAGTAGGTTTAGATAACGTGATGTAAGATAGCACATAAAAATAGTAGCAGTCTCGGTGTGTATAATGTGTCTCTAAAAGGCAACAGCTCAGCTAAATGCCGCATATAAGAGAGAGCTGAGATGGGCACCTTAAATAAAAAAAAAATACTGGGGTCAAATGACTTTAAAACTAATATATTTAATTTACTGAGGTATTGCAATGCAGCTGCCGTTTACAGGCGGCCGTCTCGTTCGTGCTTCAGAAATTTGAAGAGGTATTACATCGATATATAATAAGTAACCAGATAAGCAGTCACCTACTAAATTTCATCCAAAATATGGCAGTGATAGCTTAAATATGAGCTTCCGTATGAACGTAAGAGCCCGAGTGACCCGTCCCGGACTGCGCAGGATGTAAACGGTTTTTATAGGCGCAATGGTCATTGTACATAATTTTTTTTGTACAATGCTGTATCAATATTTACGCTACAAAAACAACGATGTATAGCGTTAAAACTATTTCTGCGATGTTCCTACCGTAACGCATTATACCCGTAGTACCGTTCAAGCCACGCCACGAACGAGTCAGTGATAGTGGCGGACAACGCGCGACAGGGAGAACGGGATAACGTAGGCACGGGGGGCGACCGAACAAGTCTCAACGTCGGCCGACCAACTTATCTTTGCTGGTGGCACAACGAGAATTGAACTATAATCTTATGAGAACTACGTGTAGTTTGAGTGTTTTGTTTAGATAGTAGCGACTATACCCCGGCCGCCGAGAGATTTTTTTTTTGGGAATGATAGACGCTGTTGGCCGCAGATGGCCATTACAGCTTCACTGGACAATAGGAGGCGAGCGCTTAAAGCGCTCTAGCCTTAACGGCAGAAGTAGCGACGAGCTCAAGGGCACCTCAGGGAGGCACGGCCTCGGCTTGGGCTGTCGCTTAAGAGAGGGCTGAGTTTACCACCGGTTCACAACGCGCCCCCACTGAGAAGAACCGGCAAGAAACTCAGTGGGGTGATGAACGTCGTTGAGGTCGCATACGTACGACCCTTCGGCCTCGCCGGCGAGACCGGTGTCTGATAGCTAGTGTAGTATACGGTTGTCGGGGAGGGTTCGGCACATCCCGGTCCAATAGGACCGTCATGGGATTAGGAGGGTCGAGCAGTACGTGCCGTGGTCTGCGGCGCGAGTCAGAAGGACTAGGGGCGTAATCGGCGGCGGCGAGGATTAAACTATTCGCGTGACGGGACGCGGATTCAAAATAGCGTTTCGACGCTTCTTTGAGGAACTTACGAAGGGGATCTAACTTGAAATCGGAATGCAGATCTACGTTCCGCATGTACCACGGGGCACCGACGGCACGTCGGAGGAAACGATTCTGGATAACCTGGAGGCTATCGATACGGGTGCGGGCAGCGTGCGCGAAAACTACACTCGCGTAAGTCATGATAGGGCGAATGCAGGCTTTGTATAATGTCAACTTATTTCTAAGCGACATTTTATTTCCGCTTGCAGGCGACCTAATACGAAAGCCGCTCGATTGCGGACGGACCGAATGTGCGGGCTGAAAGTCATGGCGGAGTCCAAGGTGACTCCGAGGTACTTAACCTTCCTAGTCCAGGGGATAGGGCGATTGAATAGGGATATTGGGGCCAGTCGTCTGTTTGTGTCAATCGCAAATATTTATCAAGATATTGTTAAATATAGTTAAAAAATACATATATCTGAATATAATAACTATCGCATTTTTATTTTCTATAATACGTTAGTTACACAAATATTTTTCTGATATGGTAATCAATACTTCTGAAGGTAATAGTAGACAGTATTTAAATTTTTCTCCAAATTCTCCATCACTCAAAGGTTATGTGTCAGAAAACTCAATGTTTGGGTTAAGCACGCCTTTGTACATTAATTTTCTTTATTTTATAATAATGTGTAATATTATTGTGCAACAAAGAATAATAATAAAGAATAATAATTATCGCATTTTAAATTCTTTATTACATTCACAAATTAGAATCCTAACAAACAATTATTGAAACTTTTGTTACTTTTTTCTTCGATCAGGAATTAATAGCGTTAAATATTTCCCATGTCCCATCCCTAGTCATGACCAACTTACAGACGTCAGGAACGCATTCTCTCGGCGGCCGGGGTATAGTAGCAGAGATATTTAAAGAAATATTTATTATTTCGTGTTTTAGTGATATCTTACTGATATCTATCATTTAATCTAATACTATTAACTACTACTAATGGGAAATATATGTTCCGTATGAAAATTTGCTGTTGCGACGTGTATTAAGGCGGTTTTTAGACGCAAATGAGGCATTTCGACACGTCTTTACGCTAGCTGTTGTCGGCTGTTACTAATTTGAAATAGCAACACAACAACCGTCTCCGTATCTCTATTTTCGTGACCACTTTTCGGGCCGTGACAGCTAATCTTGTTTAGATAGTATATCGATGAGGTATTATATGAATTTAAATGAATTTTTATGTGAGACAAATCTTCGCAAGGAAGATGTGGACCAAAATGTTATTTTAAACAAATTTATTTCGAAATCCTTTGCTGAGACACAGTCTGAGCTGGAACGTTCCACTTAACTTTGCGTTAGTGAACTCAACAGTATTAACCCACAGTTGGAGACCCCTGATAAGGCACTAGACACATCTAGACTAGTTGGCGAGAGCAACTGAATATATTTAAAAGCTTATATGAGGGAATTTGTAAGCGTTTACTCCTTATCAGCATGCTACAAACATTTATTTACAAAGATATTTGCCGCAGAGCAAGCTTTGAGATTTTTTCCGAAGAAAATGTCATCACTATTTACAACCTACATAATACAATTAATATGTACATTGTACATATATCAGGAATTTTATTGAAACTAAATATTTACAGTTTTTTACTTTATTTACAAATATGTATATTTAAACTAGGTAAATAACTTCGTCCAAGTTATCGCTGCACTGGAAGGCAAGGGTGCCTAAAAGACTGGCGGCATTACCGCTTTGTATATCAAAGCTTATACGTTGGCAGAAAAAGCTACCAGCCCGAAGGTCTCCTGAAACTTCGATAAGTCATTAAATAGATGGGTGACCGTTTAACGCCATTTGAACTAAACGTCTCCGTGCTTCGGAGGGCAAGTACAAAGTGGGTCCAAGTTTTTAACCGACTTTAAAAAAGGAGGTTTTGTATTCTATGCGCATGTAAGTATATTATTGAAAGTTTAGTTAACGTAAACACAGCGCGGGCGGAGCTGCGTGGGTCAGCTAGTACAAAATATATACGAAAATAAAATATAGTCTCATTCATTAAAAACATACTGAGCTTTGCAATATCTCAGGACGAAATTGGTCATAATTCCTACAAAAATATTACTTGTCGATTTAGTATCGATACACTTTTTTTTTTAGTAGAAACGTGCGTCACTTACTCGTATTACACGTGTAAAAAGATTTTGCTAGCTCAGGCTGGTCTTTACCTAAGTAATTAACAGCATGCTGTCTACTTTATTTACCGCAAAAACACAACATCATCATTTGCGATAATCCCCACTCTTGGTTGGCGTCTTGAGGATCGCAGAATTATGGAGATGGATATATGTAGAAATATAATACATACATACGTAAAATCACGCCTTTTTCCCGTAGGGGTAGGCAGAGCCCAAGGGCCGCTTTTCGCCTCCGTGAGATACGAGACGTGATGGGTGGCGAACCACATCGCCGCCTTTTCGGTTAATTTATATATTGACTTGCATTCTCACGAATAAGGAGGGAAAGGGAAGGATAGGTGTTGTGAAAAGGAAGATTGGCAAGTTAGAGTGGGAAATAGGAAAAGTAGGATATTACCGCCCAGGAGGGCAAGGGATGGGACAGTAATAACTAGGGAAGCCGGGGTCGCATACCCGTATACTATACCACAACTACCGGTCAGGTAAGTTGGGATGAGTATCCTATGACTGAAATGCCATTCAAATATGAAGGAGGAGATCACTCTGGTCGATGTGATCTAATTCTGTACGGACGGTGTCAGTATAGAATGCAAGAGTAGTGCAACATTATTCAAGGAATCGTTGGATTTCAAAGCAAATCCGGGTCACACAAATGGTATCTGCAAATACATTGTTCTAACATGCATGTAGGAATTCTAGAGTGTAGCTCATATTTTGTGGATTGACGTAATTATTTTTATTTATCTAATCTAGTGCTGCAATTCTACCTGATGATAAGCGTTGATACAGTCTCAGATGGTGACTTAGTTTCAAGCGCGGCGTCCTGCATTTCAAGACAAGACGTCTTGCACGCTTTTGTATATACATACATAAATAGCTAAATAACACCCAGACACTTGGTAGGAATTGAACCCACGACCCATTGGGTAGCGGCCACGGTAAGTAAGTATGTACCAATAAAAAATCAATGCAGGTCGGGCACAATGGGAATGCACCTTACAATATATTCAACCTCTCAATAGCGTTGTATTCATTATTACCACCATTTATCATCTATACTTATAATAAAACTGTAACAGGTCCAATTCTGTACATTGAAGATATTTTGAAAATTATATTTGGAGGGCATTCTATAACTGATACTGAGGCCGAAAATGTAATTTTTTAAATTTTTGTCTGTCTGTCTGTCTGTCTGTCTGTCTGTCTGTCTGTATCACGGCTGAGCATCACGCCGAAACTACTGAATGGATTCAAATGAAACTTGGCATGATTTGAGCTCTTACTACGAGGTAGGACATAGGATACTTTTTATCCCGTAATCTAGCACGGTTCTTTTGGGAGAGGGGATTAAAGTCAAAATGGGTACTTGGTTATACGCTTGGTCCGATTTTATCAATTTTTCTTTATAATATAGGAAATATTAGTAAGGAAACACTCATAGAGAGTTGTTATCAAGGTTTTGTAATCGATCGGGTTAAGCAACGTTAGGTAAGGTCATTAAATAGATGGGTGACCGTTTAACGCCATTTGAACTAAACGGGTCCGTGCTTCGGAGAGCAAGTAAAAAGTGGGTCCCAGTTTTTAACCGACTATAAAAAAGGAGGTTATGTATTCGATGCGAATGTCTGTTATTAAAAGTTTAGTTAACGTAAAAATAGCGCAGGCGGAGCTGCGTGGGTCAGCTAGTCAACAATAAAATAATAAAAATACGGCTTCAATAATAGAAAAAGACTTATTACCGCATCCACATCACTAGCTGGAAGACGTTCACTGGTGAACATGGGCCTCCCCTTTCGAACGACAATTGCATCCGCCGGTTGCCTGCGACGCGCACAATGTCATCAGTTCACCTAGTGGGATGCCTGCCTACGCTGCGTCTTCCGGATCGTGGTCGCCACTCGAGAACCTTTTCTCCCCATCGGTTATATGTTCTTCCTGCCCATTACCATTACAACCTGCAGATCCTGACCGCTATTTTGGTCACCTTGGTTCTTACGCGAATCTCCTCATTACGGATTCTGTTGCGCAAATAAATTTGCATAGCTTCTTCCATAGCTCGTTGTGTGACTCTGAGCTTCTCTAAAAGGCCAGCTGTTAAGGACCACGTCTTAGTACCATATTATGTCATCACTTGCAACACACACTGGTTAAAAACCTTCGTCTTCAGGCACTACGGAATTTTCCCGAACGCTGCCCATCCAAGTTGGATTCACCGCATCCATCATATAAAATAATTTTCGAAGCTTCAAGTCGACATGAGCAAGAGTCGCGCACCGTTTGGTAATTACATTAACATATTGGCGAATTTGCTAACATGCTACACCTTGACTTTATAGCTACGAATTCCATATTTAGTTACGACATATGTAGCGTAACGTAGCGTAATTAATAATAATAATAAATGAACGTAATTATGGCAAGTGACCCCGGCCTTTGCAATAACCCAGTCGCCAGTCCACCAAATGCTCAATCCCATAAACCTAGAATTCTTTTCACATGCTTGTAATAGTGCCTACCACCTACCGAGGTCAACTGCTGTAATTTCATCATTGTGGCAGTTGACCCCGGGAGGTGGTTTACACACCATTTTCTTCTTCTAAAACAGGCCTCTACGTGTTGGATCCGTCCCCACGCAAGCCTCTAAAAGACCGGGCTAAGCCCGTGAGTAAATGAAACATAAAAATAATAGTAATAATATCTTAGGACAATCCACACACAATTGATTGTATAGAGAAACTTATAGTTATGCCTACTTCAATACCAGACTGATCCAGAAGGAGGGAACCATCAGCAGCCGAAAGACGTCCACGGCTAAACAATGGCCTCCCCCTTAGGAGAGAGGGGTTGCCATAATGCCCACGGCTGGCAGGCGGCTTGGGTATCGCAGTATAGGCGGTAGGTAATCCAATAGAAAGATGCTGCTGCCCGTCTTCTTGTTTTCCCTTAGTCGCCGGACATCCAACGGGAGGAGATGGGAGGGTGCTATTCTTACCCGGACACCCCACGGGAAAGGAGGACAATGTTTTTTATTTATGTATATTTTATGTATGTACATTTATTTGACACGGCCTACATACAGCCAATGATTCGTCTACGATACGATAGATACGTTTTAGTTGTGGGAGTTACATAGGCTCCAGCTATATTTTTTTACTTCCGAATATATTAATAAGTTAATGTTAAGACCATTTTTATAATTATTTATTCTTTAATTATCGAGTTTGCCATTAGCGAAATCAAAATTTCAAAGTGTGGTTCTTACTACCATGTTTAAGTTTGTGGAGGGAAAAATCTGAAATAATAGTATGTAATACATGTCTATCTATATTTTACAGTAAAAATAAAATTATTTAAGGTCCGACTCGCACTTGACTGGTTTTTTCTTCTATTGCAATCGCACTCTAAAAAGCGTATTTAAAAAAAAACATTTATTTCAGACACAGAAAAAGGTCCATAATGGGTGTTTGATTTATAATTTAGTATGTAGATAGAAAATGCAACGCCTGCCAGATAGTTTTCTCCGTACCCTCAAATATTCATATTTAACTGGTGCTGTCCCTTTTTTACCCTTGCCCCGTACTGTTGACTGACCATTGCGTGGATCGGACGTGTCCGCCGCACCTTAATAAGCTAATTCGTGTGTCTGCCTCCGAAAAGACTACTATCGTGACTTTGTAAACCCGTGAAGTGCTTCCAGTTTAGTGTGCCTGAAGACCAGCAGAGCCACCCATCCAGTGAAGAGGAATTTATCTATATCACGTGCCGGTAATGTACCACGCATGACCTTGACTTGACCCTTTTTCTTTGTTTCCCCTCTCGCATTTTATTTTGTATTTACACCCTTTTTACGCCCAGCACACTTCCCCGCGACTATGGGTTATACATATACCTACAGAATTTACTTACTTACCTAATACATAACTTTAGTTTAAGTACCTGCCCGCGCTGTTTGACACACCGGGTACATGCACATGTGAATGTACCCAGAGCCTCATAATCGGACAATCTGGCTTGCTACTAATAACCTTCAGCTTGGTGTTGCTACTCCCACGCAATGTACGCATCAGTGATGCAATACGTTTGCGCACTGCAGCTTGGAAACCATCTGTGTGAGCCAGCGCAAACATGGCAGATGCACTACAGTATCGAGGGAGCCGCAGCATCATCCTGAAGGCATCATTGTACTGTACTCGGAGTGCGTTGATAGCCCTCTGCGTGTAATTAACTCACAAGCCACAGGTGTACAGGTTTTGGCAAAAGCTTTAAAAAGTGTTATTTTTTACTACTACGCTGGACCGAGAAAATCTGCGATCCAACATATTGCAGCGGACTGCCAACGCTCCTTTCCCTCTCAATATCATCATCATCTTTCAAGTCCTCGTTAACCATGTGACCAAGGTACTTGAAAGACGCAACTCTACCGAGGTTGGTACCACTGATTTTGCCGTTCAAAAGATATTACAAACAAAAAAAATACAATGGAAATTAATTAAACTAGAAGGTCTAAGGGATAGTAGTCGGACCAGCCCAAAAGCAGCACCCGCGCACTAGTATGAACCGAGTAACAGCCATCACTCCCCTCAACCATATTAGAGGAAGGGTGACCCGCCGCATAAAGCCGCATATTAATTTAAGGACCTTCCAAAAGCCGGGTAAAACCACGACACAGCGGATTGCTAGTTTATTATCCGTAAATAAATACATAACAAAGTAAATTCCTTCCTGTGGGCTTTTCAAAGCGTTGACGCTGCGTGCGCGTGTTTTATGTGATTACATTTCTGCAGCTTATATGAGAAAAATTGTAACATAATTAATATGTGCAAAATGATAAGTGTAACACGTATTACTGTTACACATATCGACATCAAAAAGAATGTTACCACTACGTATGGTCGCCAAAGATAACGGGTGTTAACACTTTTAGGTACCTAATTATTGTTATTAAATTAAATAAATGAAAGTAAATCATATATAAAAGTTTTCGTATCATCAATGTATGATTGCAGTGTGAGTGACGAACTATCGTGCAGACGAAAATAACGCGTTGGTTGTTAGCGCATCTAAAAAAATGCTACAAAATTATACCTACAGCAGGTAATCGCAGATTTCTTATTTTTCCGAACCTACCAACTTACAATTAGGTAATAATGTACTTATCCTTCCTGAGCTAAAATAATGTCCTAAATATTATCCATTATTCCATCCAATTTAAAAATGTCAGCACCTACGCGAGTTTTCCAATATTCAATACTATAAAGCGAGTGGAATTAAATAAAATGATATTCAAAGCTTCGCATCATAGAATGCCTAACGGCTTGACCCTTCAGGTGGTACGAGGGCCACTATCTAGATGCATTGCTAGAAAATTCCAACTTCGACATGCACTGAAAATTCTCAAGCGTTAGTGTAACGACGAACAGGAAATAGGGATCACAAGATTTTTCTGAAGAGATATAAGTATTGCAACTAAATTGTATCTAATGATTTCGCGTTTACGGAGTATCATGATTTATTAACGTTTCGAATACGTTGTCATGGGAGGCTCACTCACCCATGGTGTTAAATTACCATGTGTATTATAGTAATTTCATTTAAATGCGTAATATTTGCGTTAATAATAATCTTTTGTGAATATTAATGTTTGATGAAAGGCCTTTTAGAAAAGTTCAGAGTCACACAACGAGCCATGGAGAGAGCTATGCTCGGAGTTTCTTTGCGCGACAGAATCCGAAATGTGGAGATTCGCCGAAGAACTAAGGTCACCAACATAGCTCTCAGAATCTGCAAGTTGAAGTGGCAATGGGCAGGAAGAACCGATAACCGTTGGGGAAGAAAGGTTCTCGAGTGGCGACCACGAACCGGAAGACGCAGCGTTGGCAGGCCTCCCACTAGGTGGACAGACGACATTGTGCGCGTCGCAGGTAACCGGTGGATGCAAATAGCCAATTGTCGTTCATTGTGGCGTTCTAAGGGGGAGGCCTATGTTCAGCAGTGGACGTCTTCCGGCTTATGATGATGATGATGATGATGAATGTTTGATGTTTTGATAGAAGATTGATCTTGTCTGTCTGTTATTAATGGACTTAGTAAAATATTGATGATTGGCTCTAACTCACGACTACATAAACCACGTCGTCGTATTTAGTAAGGATGCACAGTGCCACCTATGCGTCCGCAACCGATGAGCTCCTTTTAAGGCAGGGAATCGTGATATTTTCTATTGGGCTCCTAATAATGAGGCTAGGAAGAAGCCTAAAATCTATAAAAAAAATAATTAAAAAAGTTGAGATAACTTTCATTAACTGAAGGGTTGGTATTGTGTGACTGCAGAGCGGGATGGAAAAATCCATCTACTATGGCGTAATAGATATTATCTAGATTTTGTTGATTGACCAATCATTCCACTTCAACAAGAATGACTCTGTATTTTCCATGTCAACACGAAAGAAAGAATTAAAAGTGCAGTTATGCAATTCGTACCTGCTTTAGTTTCAGTATACAATTTCAAAAGACTTCCAGTACAGAAGAACTATTAGTTCTGTGTAAAGTGAGAGAACTGTGCTCCGAGATCGCGAGTAACGATGCCTCACGGCTACGTTAAAACGAGACGACTTCGATACAGGTATTCGATACAGGTATTACGACGTTTATTTATTTACGGCAAATAAAAGCTATTTCATTATCACACAGACAGTAATACAATTTAACACACAAATCAAATAACATAACCGCAATAAGGACGAAACAAGCGAATTTATGGATTTGCGGTTTTCAAAATGGTCTCTGCTGAGAGCTTAAGTAACTTTAATGCTACTTTAGAGTTTAGTCAATGAACCGTTGAGTGGCTGTTAGAATAATCGATAGCCAATCAAATGGCTCCATTCACATTTGAGGTAACTCTAAATATTTAAAATTAAATTTATATAGCGTAGCGCAGGGGACTTGTTTTCTGTTTTGTTTATTATTATTTCATTTCTTGGGTGTACAATTATATAATAACACAGACTAGGTACGCGTTCATTGGCCCGCGCCGGACGCACCGCACGCACGGCACGCAACGGATTTCAGTTTGGTTTGTATGATTTTGCATAGCGCTGCGTCCATCATCCGCACGGGCAATTTCCGATGCGGGCGGCGCGGATAATGGACGCAGCTCTATGTAAAATCATACAAAGCAAACTAAAATCCGTTTCCGTGCGTGCGGTGCGTCCGGCGCGTGCCAATGGACGCGTACCTTAATAATTTGTAAATGATTTTATTATGATAGCAAAAAAACACTCAATGATCGGATAGGTTTTTTACTCATCACACTTCATTGTGTTATACTAGTTCTCTTATTATGTCGATATATCGACGAACCCGAAGCTACGCATTATAGAAACGCATTTTTTTAAAATATTTTGATATTTTATTATTAGTCGCAATAGAACAAATTTGTTCTTCGGTTGTCACTCATTTAGCCCTAACCAGAGGATACGTGCAGATATTATATAGCTGGTGCAATAATTTACCAAGCTCAATTTATAAAAAGTATGACCGACTTTCTATAAGGCTGACCTCCTAACTCATAGCCTCAATGAATATTTTAAAACTATAACCTTTTGCGTAGGTACTAAAATATCACCAAAGAGCGTTATCATTATTCCTTATGAGTTTCACATTTCCCCTCGAATAAGTAACCTTTCGTAAAACCGTATTAAGGTTAAGACATATTAACGGGTATTTGACTGTCTGGCGTATCCTGGCAAGTGCTCCATCACATCTCTTAGGCACACAATTGCTTCGAACATTCCGCCATTAGTATTCATTCAACGTCGCCACTCGGGATATTAAGCATTCAAGGTGTAATGTACTTATAACAAAGACATCTGAACGAGGGCTCGTTACATTTATTCCTGTTGTAGTCGGTAGGTCATATAATATAGGTACTTACTTGTGTTTGTTCACGTGTTACTCTAAATCTAAAACTAACTAGCGCTAAAACTAACTCGAAAACTAAACTAAATACTTAGCGATATTTTCTTTTTGTATTATAGTTATTATTATTGACACTTTTGTTGACTTCGAAACCGCATTATTGGGTATTACCCGATCAAGAGATCGATCGTCACGGCATCAGTCAACATCGATCGAAGCTGATCAACTGCTCTGGTAGTTTAATTGATCGACCGTTCGACTAACCTAACCAATCGATCGATTGCCGGTCGATGGTCAACGTCGACTAATCCATTATACCATCGATCGACAATTGATCTTGGTCTGGTAGAAACTATCGATCGACGTCGACTAATCCATTCTACCATCGATCGATGCCGTCGAACGACGATCGATCGAATGGTCTGGTAACACCCTCAAGTGGGTCTATGCTAGACGAGCCAAGCACGAACGGAGCCATTCTGTCGTAGTTCCCGGCGTCAAGTGTGGACTTACGAACACCTATCACTGTCCTCGCAACGCATATCCCTTCGTGTTTAATAATCATGCTTACGTATTGCAATTAAGGCCGACGCAGATAAATCTCCAGTTAATCTAAAATTTATAATACCCCTTTTTACACAAAATATGTCTTATGCCAGTTTTAATTTCTTAGATAGATATAGAAACTGTAACCTACCGATTCCTTTGCAGAAAACTTAATAATTTCACATTAATGCGTATCTTTACTTACTCAGTATCGCAGTGATAAAATATAACCCAGCCATTTAATAAAACGGGACCGTTCCAACTCAATTGAATATTTAAGTTGAATGCTAATGGGTTAATAATTTTCCAGTTTCCCATTCTATATGAATATTTATGAGTGTTTAGATAAAATTAAAATAATAAACAGCAGAAATGTCGAAGTTGTAAACGTTACCACGGGGCTTGGGCAAGTATTGAAAAAACTTTGCGAATATAATATCCTGGGACAGTTCACACACGGTCAATCCCTGATCCCAAACTAGAAAAATTTGTACTATGGTAACCACACAACTGATACAAATAATAAATACCTTTTGCGTAAATAAAGAAGAAGAAAAGCATTTAGTTTCCCATCACTTAATACACGTAACACATAACAATGAGAACAGATGGAGTTTCAGTTGTGTGCGGACCGTCTGGTCTCTGCCTCAGCATATTGCTTGCTACACTAGCTATAGTGGGCTTTCGTCATACCCTGGTTACCTTATTTATATTATCGTTAGTATTTTTTGTTGTGAAAACTTTCTTAATAGATGATTTTTTTTCTCAGTGCATAATGAACTTTGTGATTCGTGACGGGGCCAAAATATTGTGTCAAGTGCCATCAATGGCAAGCGTGCCATTGGTTCGCCATCCCTGCTAGTGCAGGGACTAGTGTTGGACTAGTGTCCAACCAGTCGTCAAATACTTAAGTCATCATCATCATCAGCAGCAGCCGGAATACGTAGGCCTGCCCCTTAGAAGGGAGGGGTTGCCATAATGCCCACGCTTGGCAGGTGTCTTGGGGATCGCAGTATAGGTGGAAGATAAATACAAAGGAAAGACGCTGCTGCCCGTCTTCTTGTTCTCGCTTAATCGCCTCTTACGACACCCAACGAGAGGAGAACAATGCAATTCTGACCCGGCACCCCACGGAAAAATATAATACCTACTTAAGTACCTACAATTTTTTTTAAACACATTTTAATAAATGATGTAAGTATGTATTTTCAATCATACACCCTGTGCCACTCCCATAATTCCTGAGCATCGTGACTTCCCTATGAAATCACCTTCTGCCTGACAATACTTCGCCATTTCTTTCTGTCTTTGGTGCCGTCAAGTCTGGTGTTAAATGTGACCTATAACCTACCGTATTTATTGACTTTGACTATAGGTGAGATAGGTCCCGTAACCAAGGGACCGTCTGGTAGGTACCACGGCAGTGTCAAATATTCTTCCGCAGAGCAGCAGTGTGTAAATATTGATGTGTTCCGGTGTATAGGGCACTGTAGCTGATTAAATTACCGGACACAAGATACTTAAAACCTAATATGACGCGTTAGTGATTATTCTAGTATTGCTAGCGTCCATATGCTGCGGTGACTGCTTACCATCAGGCGGGCCGCAAGTTGCTTGCCAAAAATCCTACTGATTCACATGAAATGGTGTGAAATGAAATAATTGTTTTATTACAAGGGTGTGTGGCCTTTTTTCCAATTTAAACAAATTTAAACGTTACGTCATTGTATTAAGAAACAAAGTGCTCATAAACTGTATAATTATAGCCCTTAAGGCCTAGGATTTAAGATAGTAAAGGTGTAACGGTAAATAACAAACAAATCTTTCCTAAAATTACGTTGCCATAAGTCACCCCCATTACTTTTCACTCTCGCTGGTGTAACAGTGAAAATAAAATCGTTTCCCGTAATTACTGGCGCGTCATCTGCCGTTATAGCGAGAGAGAAATTCATTTTATGACAAACGTGAGTTATATTAGTCATAAATTTAATTTAATTTAACAGAGAAACAATGTGATAATTTATAGCATTAATTTAAAAAAAAATCTATTTTGAGCGTTTTTCATTCTATTCTTTGTCATTAAGTATTAGTAATTAAAAAATACTTCTTCCATTAGATTTATTAAAGTTGTAAAAAATCTTCAATCCACTGTCATAATTTGTGTTATCGTAAAAAATCGTTATAATTCTGAGAAATCGTATGTTCTGCTCTTGATTGGTACCAAAAATATATACTTACATATTAATGACGTTAGTTAACCATTGTCGGTCAATGTAGGCTGGAGAAAAGTAGATAAAGTTTCAACTGACATAAGGAACATGTGTATTCCTTTATTTAATGCAATAATTAATATAACTTGGGTGTATTCAAGTCTAGAGTGAACAAGCATCTTATGGGTAAGCGCGGTCCATCCTAGACCACATCTTCACTTACCATCATGTGAGATTGTGGTCAAGCGCAAACCTATATATAATAAAAAAAAATAAAAAAAAATTTAGGTGGTAGATTCCATGTGCAAGGAACCATCCAAGTAGATAGATACCACCGCAGTTACAGATATTTTGCCACCAAGTAGCAGTGTCGTAAACATTGCGGTGTTCCAGTGTTAAGGCTACTGGTAGCTGCTGATATTACCGGACACAACAGACTTAATATCTATGTTTTAAGGGTCGGCAACGCGCTAGTGATACCACTAGCGCTTCCACCTATGTTGCTAGCGTCTATAGGCTGCGGTGACTGCTTACCATCAGGCGGGCCGCATGCTGGCTTGCCACCTTGGTATAGTAAAAAATAAATCAAAAAATAAGATAACAATTAAAAACCTCGTCACAAAGAGACAAAACCTTACTAAACGGCTGACTATAGGTATGTTCCCAATACCTAGCCAAAAACATCACAATGAAACCAGATTTCAAATTTGAAGAACGCATACAACTAAACCCGTGTCCGGGAAAGAATAGCACCAACCCATCTCCTCCCGTTGGGTATCCGTAAGAGACGACTAAGGGAAAACAAGAAGACGGGCTGTAGCGTCTTTCTATCGGATTACTTACACTGCGAGCCCCAAGCCACCTGCCAAGCGTGGGGATTATGGCAACCCCTCCCTTCTAAGGGGGAGGCCTTTGTTCAGCAGTGGACGTCTTTGGGCTGCTGATGACGATAATGATGATACAAATCCGCCCATTCCAACAAAGGTAGAAATAGCGCGGGGTAACTAACTATACTTGTCGGTCTATACTGTAATTAAATAGTTGCGTGCAAACGTACCTACTTATATTTATACCACCATTGATAGAGTGAATTGTGACCTAAGAACTCAGCGTGCTCTTCTCTATGCTAGTAACTATTTTTTTTTAAAAAACATACTAACGGCACAAGCATTATGTTTGCCTGGTACTACGATACGCCTACCTGTAGACAGCTACTTCGCAGTCACTCGTCCCTCAAGACTTAGCTAATAAGTCTTTTGCGCCTGATAATTTCACCTGATAGTAGCTACGGTGCCCTTCATACCGGAATACAACAATGTTTAGACATTATCGCTTGGCGGCGAATATCTAATATGACGGTACACATGTACTAATCAGTAACAGCTCAGCGGGCGAACGCCTCTGATTTCTTTAATTGTTCATGTGCGAATCGATTTTGTGTGACGTTTCGGTGAAGGAAATCATCGTGAGGAAACCTGCATGTCTGAGAAAGCCTAACTAACTTTCGAATGACGTGTGGAATCCGCCAACCCGCACTTGGTCAGCGTGATGGACTATGACTTAAGCCCCTTCATCTTGAAGGGAAGCCCGTGACCAACAGTGGGATACAAAAAAAAACAAAGGGCTGGTATTAATATTATACCTGCATGCACAAGGGACCTTCAAAACCAATAGATAATCTTTTTATTAAAAAAGCGAAGCATCCATAATTTTCTTTTTCTCATTTAGCCCAATCTGATATAGAAACTAGGCACCGCAGCGTTGAGCCGCCCGATCGTACCACCTGCTGCTTAATTGAACCACCAAACATACTCTATCTGTGCCTAACTTTTTTTACTGTATACCTAGTGCGTTTAATCCACGAATATACGCCGCTAGTGATGTACCGTGTATTCGAGTGACGATTTATATTGTGTTAATTCCTGGTGTTGGATAAGTAGTTTTGCAATCCTTTATATCGTCTTTCTACGTGTCATCTATTTTGTCCTTTTTGCCCGAATGTCCCAGGAAGAGGGTTATGTTTTCGAGAGTATGTAAGTATTATTTTTGTATGTATGTATGTACCTATGTCTATTTCTTTGAAACGGCTTGCTGGACAGTGACTTATAATGTCTTAATTTGTTTGTTCGCATTCGGGCCTTTTATGCTTTTATAATATGTTTGTGTGACAGCCAGACAGACAGATGACGTCGCACCATAAGGCTGCCTGTCCACCGGAGCGGAGTGAGGCAGTGGAACGGAGAAACGGAGAAATATTAACAAATAAGATTGCACAAAAACTCCGCTCCAAAATCTTAGTGCAATATTATTGGTTAATATTTCTCCGTTTCTCCGCTCCACTGCCTCACTCCGCTCCGGTGGACAGGCAGCCTTAGGGTTAACTTTTAAACCATTTGCTATTTAATTACTTGACACTCTCATACTCATCAACAATTGATGCCATATTTTTTTAAAAGAAGAAGAAATGAAATCTTACTCCAATATATCTTATAGCCTGGATAGTATTTTTAGGTTTCGCTCCAACCTGTTAACGTTTTTTTTAGTTTTCTTTATGTTTATTATTTTCTTAATGACACTCACGAAATTGGCACTCTTGCGTTATTGGTACCGAGTATTCAACACCTGAGACCTAATTGGATTGGGACTACCTAAATGGCGGTTATTTCTTTGGAACTTTAGGATTCGGGGTTTTTGTAGACACGATTATTTTCGATTACAATTTATATTACTGGTACTTTATAAAACCTGCGGTCTGTTTATAGGGTAAATAACAATGATATTAAAGATATGTTATATCCCTACTAATGCGCGCCAAAAATTGTGACTCATATAATTAAAATATTTTCTCACATATGTATATAGTTAAGGTTTGATATCATTTTCTTATTAAGTATTTACTTTTGTGCAGTAATTAGTGCATTCTCTAAATACGCATGAAGGCATTTTACGTGATTTTCAAAGGCACCGCCACATTCGTTATATTTTACCGACGGATGACTTACTGCTAGTTCACTCAATTTGGGTGAATTTCTTTGTGCACTAATGGCATATCTAATTGTATAAAATATAATTGGTAAGTAATTATTGTTTTGCATTCCATTCAAGCGGGTTTCATACTACGCTATACTATTGAACTATATATTATATAGTATAGAAAAGAATAACCTAATGCTATATACTATATAGCACGGCGTTCACATTACGCGATATTATCGCAAGCATTTATAGTATATCGCTCGTTTCGCTTGTGGGACGGTCGGGGGTGAGGGAGGAAGAAAAAGGGGCCGCGCGATATAGCACAGCATGAACTCAGCACATCGCACCAATTTATAGCGTATAGTAAGCTAATAACATATAATACAGTACAGTGTGAACGTGTCCATAACAATGTATGGTGCGCGATATTGTTGTGCTATGAGCTATATACTATATGCTATTATATTATAGCGTAGTCTGAAACCAGCTTTAGACAAGACAAGCAAGACCTTTGCCTGATGGTCGCGCGACACGCCAGCTGTATAGACAGCTGCATTGCACTGCCACTCGTCACACGAGACATTAGTTATACAGTCTCTTTAGTCCTGCAATTTCATCAGCTACAGACCATCACACAGAAACACAGCAATGTTTACACACTGCTACTTGGCGGCTGAATATCTGACACTGCGGTGGTACCTACCTGGATGGTTCCTTGCACAAGGGACCTATACTTAATAGAACTGGCCCTCTAGACAATGTAACATTCTACAAGCGTTAACGCGAATAGAAAGTACAAAAATGTATGAGAATCACGTGACAAATTAAAAGGAATTGACACCGTTAGCGAATGAAGAAATAGAATCGCTATGAAGCGATTGTTCCTTGTCTAGGCCCTCTGATCTTATAAATTCCATTTTTGAAGTGAATACTTCTTTAGCGGCGCTGTGCACTTTTTTGTGATGGGGAAAAAATGTTAAATTCGCGTCAGGACACGTGACCGTAAGACCTGATCGAAAATTCGTAAGACGCAGGCGGCGCAGAGCGCTTGCGCGAATGTTTTTGTGTTACAGCATGCCACGCGCATCAATGGATGGTGACTGCTGATGGCTCGACCTTCTATGTAGTTAATGTAAAATAATTGTAATAGTTCTGAAGTGTTACATTTTTAATGTAATATAAATTGTCATGTTTGCGTACGATAGCGCATATGAATATTGTATTTTACCACATAAATGATAGTACTTTTATACTGATAAAGCAATTCGTGCAAAATTATTCCCAAACCATTCCAAAATATCAAAAATGCACAACGTTAATATTCAAGTTTTCACTTCTGCCGGCACTCCCGGAGTGCAACCCGTTGTATTTAAGGGCCTCCGCCGACACGATACTTTTTGCATCCGCGTTCGGCAACTCTGTTGCTTTTCGGAAGCTTGATACCGCAGCCGATCGCGAACCCCCGCACACTACTAGCAGATAGCGACCAGCGATTTCGACGCTTTCCGGTCGCTGAATGCAGCAACCGCTCGCTACACCACGCACACTACAGATGCCAGTCGCCGCGACTTTGGTAGTTCCGGGGTTCCCAACTTTAAGGATTTCTCCCTAAATAAATGGAGCATAATACCTATTGTAATAACTATTTGTATTCTGATTACGTAACATTTATTAATGGGCAATGTTATTAATCTTAAAACCGACTTGTAGTTAAGATCTTAGTGTAAAAAACTTGCTTCGAGGAAAATATATTGAGTTTGATTAATTTTGTTAAAATTTTATTCGTTGAAATATTTTTTCGTACCGTGCAAAGCCGCTTGTAGTGTATGAAATTTAAAACAATCTAAATAAGTAGATACCTAGGTACTTATTAGATATAAAATCAGTCACTATCCGTGTTATACGTATAGTCGCTCCTGTTTGTTTGTTTCCTTAATCTAAACTAAACATTGAATTTTGACCTAATTTCTACAATCATTTTGAGGGTTTCGGTACGTTTTAATATTATACGTAGGTATAATTATAATGTATAATTATAAGGTTTAAAACTCCGGCGAGGGAAGCTGATGTCAGTTAATATGTTATGTTAAGCACCGACTTCAATACATTTTCGTTTTATAGTACTTTTTAGATCATAATAATATCGTTAAAGTCGGATTTTAATATACTAGAAATATTTTATTTAATCTTTTTATTGACTTTACCTATTATAACGCTCTGAATGCATGAAACTACCACGCAACTAGAACAACTATGCTAGACTTTACTAGGAACAAGACAGTGCATTATATACTAAAGTACCGAACTGATTTTGATGAAGCTATTACAACAAGAATTACCGCAATCGGATTTGTAGCTTCTGAGAAGTATGGGAATAAACATATATACATACACACACAGACACACATATATGTATATGTATATATGTCGCAGCCGGGTCATTAGTATAGGCTGTCAATTAATACTAAATGTCCTGTTAATTCTAAAATGTAGGGTATGAGGTCAATAGTATCAAAGTCAAAGTCAAAATAACATTATTATGTATAGGTCCCACGGAGGCTTACACAAAAATAATTTTTACGCGGCCGCTACTGAGAAGATCTTGGAAGACACTCAGCGGGCATGTCCTATTTTGTAATTTTTTTTTTAAACAATTGTGTAAACAGTTTTACAAATTATGTATAGGTAGCCTTAAAATTCTAAGCTTACATGATTTGAGCAGTTCAAGCCCACGCAGTTTTATCCTCCAGGTAATTCGAGATTTTATAATAAGCCTTTTTTGACAATCTGCTTCAAAAAGTTTAA
Source organism: Furcula furcula (assembly GCA_911728495.1). Classification (NCBI taxonomy): domain Eukaryota; kingdom Metazoa; phylum Arthropoda; class Insecta; order Lepidoptera; family Notodontidae; genus Furcula; species Furcula furcula. Next base: position 21,169,178 of record OU452253.1, read on the forward strand.
ATTTCTTCATTGGAAGATCTCGGATATCCTGTGGCAGTTTGTTATAAAAGTGTATACTTTGGCTCATAAACGATTTGCCTGTTCGGTGGAGACGCGTAGCATGTACAACAAGATCGTGTTTGGGTTGTTATTTGACAAGTAAAGGTCAATGTCTTGTTGTGTCTTAAATGGAAGGTAGAAGTATCGTTTTCACAAATTGTAATGGGAAGGGAGACTAACAATAGCCGAAGGGGTTACTCGGATATACATATGCTTAGATGCCCATATATAGTCTAACATATGTCAATTATTATAATATGTATACGCGTCGAATACAGAACCTCCTTTTTTAAGACGGCTAAAAAAATAAAGTATAATTGGGGATCACTTGATTTGATTTAGGGAGGAAACATTTTTAACCAACTTCAAAAAAAAAAGGAGGAGGTTATCAATTCGGTTGTATGTTTTTTTTTTTTAATGTTTGTTACCTCAGAACTCTGTCGTTTACGAACCGATTTGGAAAATTATTTTTTTAATTGAAAGGATATGCTTCCAGATTGGTCCCATTTTTTTCAAAAACAGGTTCTGATGATGGGAACCATGAGTAACTGAGGGAACTCCTTAAATATTATAGGCATACATATAGCGTTTTTGGTATTTTTAGAAACTAGTCAAGCATTTTCATTCAGAAAGTATCATTTGGTGAAGTGGATCTGATGAAGAAGGCCATAGACGGCCACCGGAACTTTGTAATAAAATTAACAATCCATCCTATCCTAGCCGTGCCTACTAAACGTAGAACTACCGAATTTGGACTCGATGGATAGTTCTCGACGAGTAGTTGCTAGAAAAATGGAGATCAGGGTTTGATGGTTGAGCAGGAAGGTTGTCACGGGATCTCTGCACCAATAAACATAGACCCACGAGTTTGGGTTCGTTGGGTAGCTCTCGACAACTAGTTGCTAGAACAATGGTGATCAAGGTCTGATAATGGAGCAGGAAGGTCGTCACGGTATCTCGGCACCAACAAACGTAGATCTACCGAATTTGGACTCGTTGAACAGGTCTCGACGAGTAGTTGCTAGAAAAATGGATATCAGGGTCTGATGATGGAGCAGGAAGGTCGTCACGGGATCACTGCACCAATAAACGTAGATCCGCCGAGTTTGGGCTCGTTGGGTAGCTCTCGATGAGTAGTTGCTAGAAAAATGGTGATCAGCGTCTGATGATGGAGCAAGAAGGTCGTCACGGGATCTCGGCACCAACAAACGTAGACCTACCGAATTTGGACTCGTTGGATAGGTCTCGACGAGTAGTTGCTAGAAAAATGGCGATCAGGGTCTGACAATGGAGCAAGAAGGTGGACACGGGTTCTCGGCACAAATAAATGTAGACCCACCGAGCTTGCAGTCCATGGTTCTCGAGAACTACGAGTATAACACCTAGATATCTTCGGTTTATGGCAATTGGTTTGTTTTATTAAGATATTGTCACATCTACATTTTTTTAAATTTTTGCTTAAGCTTATATTTTAGTGATGGTTCATAGTTGTGTTATGTAGTGGGTGTTTTTAAAATAAATACTAGACTGGCTGTTTGTCAGAATAAACTATTTTAAAAAAAATAATAACCGACTTCAAAGTAAATTATCTAAAAAGTATAAAATAACGAAAATATATTGAAGTCGGTGCTAGCACATCATGTTAACTAAGACTAGCAAGAGCTGACACCGACTTCAATATATTTTCGTTATATTATACTTTTTAGATAATTTACTTTGAAGTCGGTTATTATTTTTTTTAAATAGTTTATTTAACACTTTTTAGTGACTTTTATTTTAGCAAAATCGGTATCAGCACTATCACGCAACTCGAACGTCTAGTTACAGTAACTTACTGAAAACATAAAAAGTTTATATCTCTTAAACTACTAGACCGATTTTGATGAAACTTGTACTCTACCCTAAGTTGAAAAATACTCTAACTACTGCAAAAAGAATTTTTGAAATCGGACTTGTAGTTTCTGAGAAATCCGCGGACAAACCTACATACATACATACATATATACATACATACATACAAACATACACTCATAAAATTTGGTAAATTTGTTTAGAAGCCCACATAGACTAATATATATTAATATTACGCATTTTTATTAATGTTACATACATACGCGTCGAATAGAGAACCTTCTTTTTGAAGCCGGTTAATAAAATATAAGTTGTTAAAAGTTAACCTAATAATACACCAAGGGAACCACTAAAAAGACTAAAATAAAAATATTTTTTTCAAAAAAAAAGAACCGCCTTCAAAATGCAACTAAAAGAATTCTAAGAATTAGTGGTTTTTACCTAAACATAATACAAACTCTCAAACTCAAACTCAAAAATCTTTATTTCAAATAGGCTTAACGCTAGCACTTTTGAATCGTCATTTTTTAGAAGCTACCACCGGATCACAACGCGGCCTCAACTGAGAAGATCCGGCAAGAAACTCAGCGGGCTTGTCATTTTTTCACTTTTTTTTTAAACATTGTTTTGTTACAAATGAATCGACATTAGCGATATTGTGTCCTGCCATTCGAAACATAAAGCAAGGGAGAAAAGAAGAAAACAATAAATTAAGACAAACTAAAAGGCCAAATGGATAGAAGTCGGACCAGTCCCCCCAAGCAGCACCCGCGCACGAGTTGACTCGAGCAGCAGCCATCACTCCCCTCAACCATATTAGAGGGAAGGGGGTGACCCGCCACACGAAGCCGCCACAAGCAAAGACTTTTCGATGGCGAGCATGACCGAACCAAAATCACAGTGGCTCACATTTAACTTCTGCTGTTAAGTAGTACCTCGACAGGCAAGACACAAAACACTTTCACATAATCTTTAAATTATCAATCAATTGACTTGTGAAACAGCCATCAGTAATCCACCAGATTAAGAGGTGTTACAAACTGTAAGCCTACAATTCTAAGCTTGCATGAGTTGAGCAGTTCAAGCCCACGCAGCTTTATCCTCTAGGTAATCCGAGATTTTGTAATAAGCCTTTTTCGACAACCGGCTTCTTATCAAAGGTTTAAATTTATTCAGTGGAAGATCTCGGATATCCTGTGGCAGTTTGTTATAGAAGCGTATACTTTGGCCCATAAACGATTTGCTTGTTCTGTGGAGACGTGTGGAATGTAAAACAAGATTGTGTTTGTTCCGGGTATTAACACTATGAATCGCACTGTACTTTTTAAAAGATACACTATTTTTCTGAATATAAACTAAATTTTCAAATATGAATTGCGAAACAACCGTTAGAATATCTATTTCTTTGAATTTTTCCCTTAGTGAATCAGTCGGAGCCAGATTGTAAATGGCTCTCACAGCTCTTTTCTGCAGAATAAAAATGGTATTAAGTTCTGCAGAAGATCCCCACAGTAATAAACCATAAGACATAATACTGTGGAAATAGCTGAAATAAACAATTCTAGCGGTTTCAATATCAGTTAAACGTCTTATTTTTTTAACTGCATAAGCCGCGGAACTCAGTCTACCTGACAATTTCTTAATGTGTGGGCCCCATTGTAGTTTAGCGTCAATTGTTATACCTAAGAACACAGTCGACTCCTCAAGGTCCAACTTCGCTCCATTAATTTCCACATTGGTTGCCACCTGTCTTACATTTGGTGTTACAAATTTCACACATTTGGTTTTGCTCTCATTAAGTTTCAAATTATTAACATTGAACCAATGGACAACTTTAGAAAGTACATTGTTTACTTCGTCGTATTCATAGAGTTTACGCCTGACTTTAAATAAAAGAGAGGTATCATCAGCGAACAATACAACATTTAGTTTGTCCCCTACGTAGTAGGGTAAGTCATTAATATATATTAAAAACAGAAATGGGCCTAATATTGAACCTTGAGGGACGCCCATGGAGACCACAGAACCAGGAGATCTCTTACCGTTAATGTCAACCTTCTGAATTCTATTATGCAAATATGAAGTTAAAAGGTCAAGAGCTCTGTCCCTTATACCATAGTGGCGTAATTTCCTGACCATCGTATCATGATCTACACAATCAAAAGCTTTGGATAAATCACAGAATACACCAAGGGCGTTCTGTGATTCCTCCCAAGCCTCATATACATATTTTATTAATTCGACTCCCGCGTCAGTGGTGGACCGATTCTTTCTAAAGCCGAACTGTTTATCATGAAACAAGTTATATTTATTGAAATGATCTAACATTTGATCCAAAAGAAGCTTTTCAAAAATTTTACTCAAGGCTGGCAACACCGAAATTGGTCTGAAATTCGTAGGTTCAGTGGTACTACCAGACTTGAATAAAGGTATTATTTTACTGTGCTTCATGAGGTCAGGAAACTCTCCATTCTTGACACAGCTATTAAATATAACTGCTAATTGAGGAGCAATAATGTCAATTATATAAGCTATTATTTGGACAGAAAGCCCCCATACATCATCCGTCTTTTTCTGGTTAAGTTGTTTAAAAGTTTTTATGATGTCTTTAGCAGTCACAAAAGAATATTTAAAAGCTGTGTCACACTGTGGTACATTTTCATTTAATATTATTTCAGCGGAAGTGGACGAGGAATTCAGAGTTTTCGTTATATTAATAGGAACATCACTAAAAAACCTTTCAAACTCTGTCGCTACATCTAAATCCGCTGTTACATCTTTATTGTTAACATGTAGACAAAAATCATTATTTCTTACTGATGACCTACCAGTCTCGCTATTTATAATATTCCATGTAGTTTTAATCTTATTATCCGCATTTCGGATTTTATTTTTTAAAAAATTCGACTTAGCTATCGAACAGACTCGCTTGAAAACTTTTGAGTATTTTTTTACATATTCTTTAAAGAGCTGAGAGGAATTAACAGATTTTTCATTATAAAGCTCATACAGTTTTCTCCGACTGGTATGTATACCAACAGTCGCCCAGTCATTAAACGATACACAATTATTAATCGATACAGTTTTGGGCTTAAAAATTTTTACAAATCGATTATCGATTTCTCGGAACAAAGAATTGTATAATATATTCGGATCGCCATGACAGGGCAACACAGGTAGGCTGTCAGTCAAGGCGGCTTTAAACTGACATAAGCGGTGTTTATTTATAGGAACAAATGTTATGTTTCGTTGAAATTTGATGATTTTACTAGGAAATGTAACAACTAGACCACAGTGGTCGGAATCCAGTTTACTAATAATTTCTTTGTGTGTGGGTTTCAAACTTGTAAAAATGTTGTCAATGCATGTTGCACTAAAAGAGGTTATCCTAGTTGGCTCAAAGAAAATATTATACAAATTGTGTGATCTAAATAAGGTTATAAATTTACTAGTTACATTAGTATTTTCCAGTATATTTATGTTGAAGTCTCCACAGACAATGATAGATTTATTAGTGTGTGACAATTTGTGTAAAACAGTTTCTAATATATTTTCAAAAACATCATATGATGCACAAGGGGGTCTATATACGCTCAGCACCAAAAACTGCCCAGTCTCAATGCAAGCTAATTCAATAACACGTTCAACAGAAAGGCTCACTACATCAGTACGTTCTTTATATTTAATATTATTTTTCATAATAATTAAAGAGCCCCCGCGTATCATGTTTACTCTGCTGAACGAGCTGGCAACCTGGTAGTTGTTAAAATTGAACATACAATACAATACATTGTTGGACTTGGGCATACAACATATTATAAATACATATTACTATCGAAGTCGGTGCCTAACGTCTAGCAAATACTTACAAGGGCAGTAGGTACCTAACTGTTTTCCAGTTTGGCGCCGTCTTTGATAGTAATATGTATTTGTAATATGTTGTAGCCCAAGTCCAACAAAGTATATGTAAAAACCACTAATTCTTAGAAATTATTTCAGGCCTTTTAGTTGCATTTTGAAGGCGGTTCTTTTTTTTTGTAAAAAATATTTTTTAAGAGTAGTAGTCGGCCCGGTGCGGAACGAGACTCGTGCAATATGTGTTCAGTGTAATAATAAATATTGACGATGCTAAACGTTACCATGGACTCTTATAAAGCTGCACTGCTTCTTGCTTTACTAATAAAGTGAAAATATGAATCACGGTGAAGGCGGTACTGGCTACATCCAATTACCAGTTTTCAAAAACCTATGTGTTGAAGCAAACATTATCATTCAATCATTCATGTAGATTTGTGTTAAAAATCATGTAGAAGGTGAAATATATAATTTTGCAATACGTGCTTTCTTTGAAATTAAAAACCAAAGCAGCAATATTCCTTAAAAAGTGGTAACTTAAATCGACCCCGAAAATAATCTAGAATACCAGAAAAAGTTGGTAACCCCCCTAAGTCAAAACATGTCACACCAGCGGTACCGTGTGAATCCAATACACTGCAACTTCAGATACAGTGTTTTGAATTAACAATGTTCATTCGATTTCTTTTAACCTGTTTGATGTTATAGCATTCATAGTTTTTTTTACTTTGTATGAAAAATACTGAGATATTGCAATGCAAATTACACTGTTTTTACTAAAAACTACAGGCCTGAAATAGTAAAACACGGCAATTGATGATGCAGTGCATTGTCCAAATAATCTTCGCGGATTGCAAGATACAGTGTTTTTGTCAAAACAAAGTAGAAGGGCTAGCGCGACGCGGCTGCGCCAATCAGATTGAGGCTGGGCTATCGATTTCAATTATTATTGGTCGATCTGGCCGAGAGCGACGGCGGCGCAGTGGCTGGAAAGTATGAGCTGATGAACTAATACGTACTGAAATTTAAAAATAAATATAGTATTATAAATACACTAAATATTAAAATAAATCTATCTGGAGAGGAAATGTTGTTTTTTAAATATGACTAAATTACAGCTACTACGCAAGGAATGTGGAAGCGAATTCCATAGCCGCACTGCTTGCATGGTAAAAAAAAACATTATAGCTACTTTATAGTAGCTATATTGTTTTTTTTAATGAGGAGGAACTTCAAAATGCAGAGATATACTGAAACGTCAAGGCTTGTCACAAGACACGAGCAAGGAATAACGCTCACAAAGATAAAGAGGAGATTAAGGATTGTTAAGTATACAATTTAGAAAATAAAAAATGTATCAGTTCCGCCGCTGACGGATTGGCAGACATTCTAGTTGAGCCCGAAATTCCGACACGATCATATTTCCGCAGACCAAAGATGAAATGAATACACAAATTTTACAATTGCTCCAGTTTATTAAGAAGCTCCTCAGTTGCATCTAGAAACATACATCAGCATAATCGAAAAGAGCTAAAGATCAAGCAAAAAAGATTTTTGTCTGACGCAGAAGAATTTTTTGGAGACGCTTGTGAGACTGATAAGAGTAAAAGATCTTCTTACTTATCTCCAACATGAGATTCCCAAGAAATATTATAATTGTTCAGGACGACTACAATAGGAAGAAAGGACAAAATAGTGTTTGTGTTACAGAGTGTTGTGTTTTATAGTAATATATAGTTAAGTTTTATAACTCTGCGATAGTTAAGAGCCTAGATTTAATTACCTAATAAATTATAATATAGTTTTGTGTATAAGCTCACTATCCCGAGGAGGGGTGAGCTGAATCAGTTATAGATAGCCTAGCCTAGGTCTCATAGTACTTGCTATTTGTAATTAGCGTAGGGTAATAGTATAATAGAAGTACCCACATGCCCTAGATGTGCTAAGCACATATATGAACGGCAAATAGCTATTTGCAGCTAGGTCCCAAATCTAGGAACCAACTCAGGACCTAGATCTGGGTCCGCCTTGGTGGGTCTAAGTGCCTAAACAGCACTGATGTACATATTTCCATAGTTATAGGCAGTTGTTCTATCGCATATCATGTTTTCTAGGGTTTTCGCTATGACCTAGGCCCCTAGGTGGTCTAGATCATAGATATACAGATAGTACACATCGCAGGCTACCTATCGGTACTATTTGTGGGCATGTGGATGCTACGGGCAGGGCGCAGGCGAAGTGACAAGCGGCCAAAGCATGGTCGTCGCGCCCCTATTACAGTATTTATCGGCCTGTAGTTCCCTAACAGAAATAGATAGATAAACCCTATGTACACCGTTAGAAAGCTGCTTACACGCACTTTCTAACGGTATAGGTATCATGTATGTGTCTAGAATAGTCTAAGTAGAATAAGCGAAAATGTACAGTTTTTATAATAAAAATAAAACGTTAGTGGCTGCCTCGGTGGGGCTCTCGTTACGGTAAAGTTCCCTGCAAGGATAGTAAATGCGCATTCGGCGCCACTGTCGGTGAACAAGCAAGCGGTCGACACGGGAACTAAAAGCAAGATATAAATAGAAGAAAAGAATATTCAGTACGAAGAGCGCCACCGTCGTAGCCACTATCAAGCTTGCTATCAAATTGGGAGTTCTTATTTCACGGACACCTTGTAACCAACCTACATTGTAACCAACAGCGTCAACACTCTTCGGCGGGTTCATACCGTACCAGCGATAGCTACAGACACACAGGACGTCAGTGGCTCGTGCATTCGGGTCCGCCCGTCCTGCACAATAATCAAACAGAACTCTAAGAATTTTAACTTTATTTGAGTATGCAATTGGTACGGAATCGAAAACTAAACTGGAGAGTGAGTTAATGTCAACCAGATTCATCACTTATCCGCCACCAAATATGATAGCCTGAGAATTAGTAGAGTTCACTAACAAGCCAATTGATTTTGCCCACTGACTTATGCTATCTAAATCTTTATTAAGCGTATATATCGCTTACCGAAGCTTATCAATATTGGCCTGACGATAAAGCTAAGGATGATCATGCATAGAGATGATAGTTAGAAAACCCTCGCGATAACATTCATGAAAACTGAAAAGAGGAGAGATTACGCCACCCAGTGGAACACCCGCCTCAAGCTCACACCACACAGATGATGTCTCCTCAAAGCGGACAGACTGGGAGCGCCCACGATGATATGAATATGATCAAAGCAATTGATAGCTGAAAAAGCGACATAGAGAGAGGAAAGAATGCCTAGAAGTATGTCAAAATAAACAGAATTGAAGTCACTACCAAGATCCAATAATACCAGAATAATCAGTTGTTTGCTTTCTATAACCAAGCGTCAAACATCACTTATTTTTACTAAAACTAAGGATAAAAGACAATTAGGTGTAAAATAGTCTGTCATTTGTTTGTAAACAATAAATACCTTCCAGGACTTCCAGAACAGAACAAGGAGTAGATATAGGACTAAAATTTGTAACAGAAAAATTTGGCTGTTTGGGAAAAGGAATGACAATGACAAGCGTTCTTCCCAAGACGGGAAAGAACAGGATTCAATTTAAAAGTTTAAGAAACGAGTGATTATTGGACAAGGATTGGTCAAGGTTACTTCAATGTTAGGTAACAACAATTTTAACTGAAGACCATGATGATATAATTCCCAACCCCCTCAGTAACCGAACTCAAAGAGAAAGGAGAAGATAAAGGCAAAGATAGCTAAGAGAGACAATTTAAAGTGGACAACTTAACATTATCAAGAGTAACAAGTGACTTCTAAAAATGTGCATTAATTGAAATCAAGATCTAAATATGGAGCATTCTCAATAGAAAATACCAAAATATATCAAGAACTGCCACGTCTGTGCAGTATTATGGTTCTCCAACTTATACCTACCAATACACTTTTAGGCCCTGTTTTCCCAAGTCAATACACTGTAACTATATGATACAGTGTATTGCCTTAACAATATCTTCCTTAGCTTCTGACAACTATTAGAGCAACACAAGTTATCGACGATAATTCATTATGTATACTCTAAATATATATAAAACTTATAGGCTGGATAACTTATAAAATTATTTTTAAATTGGCAGCAAACACTAAAAACTTTCTAACGAAAATTTTGGAGTAATCTTGAAAAAACTAAAAAAATCTATTTTGCTCATTTTCTCAAAATCAGTTTTTCGTAGTTACAGTGTATTGGATTCACACGTTACAGCGCACAGTGGGCGTTAAAACAAGCTTCTCTTTCATAAGATTTTTGATAATGTATTTCTTGTGGTTTTTAAATACAAACAACCGTATTCATAATCATAACGATATAAGATCATTGCGTTCGATTACCACAATACGTAGGTACTGAAAAGACTTTTAAAATAAAATAAATAAATAAATATTTCGCAAGCTTTAAGTGATTTTTAAAGATGCACTAGGGGTTATGAAAATGGAGAAAATTTTATCCCGCAGTTCAATCAAGGTTTCATGAACTGGCCGTTTTTCATTTATGTAACTTACTTTGTTGCTTCGGAAGCGCAGGGAAACCGCTTGCTTTAGAAACTGAAGAGCTCCGGGCTCTTCTTTACACTTTGCTAAATGCGACGAAACGCGAAACGCGCGAAGTATGTTATTTATTATTGGTTTGGACAATACAGGCCGATTGAAAATAAGATGAAAATGAAATGACGACGTGTAAAGGACGAAGTTTTCTTGCATGAAATTATTATACAATATACGTTGTTACTGATTGTTTAAAACCTATAAACAATCTATACCTAAGTACTAACTGATGACGGGCCCGTTGGTCTAGTGGTTAGTAACCCTGTCTCCTACCCAACAGGTCGTGGGTTCGATTCCCACCAAGTGTCTGGGTGTTTATCTATATAAGTATGTACTTACAAAAAAAAAGTTTATATGTATTAGTATCAGTTGTCTGGTTCCATAGTACAGGCTCTGCCTAGTTTGAATCAGATGACCGTGTGTGAATTGTCCCAGGATATTAACTAAATATGTGCAAGCGATGCTGCAGGATAAAGCTAGTACATAATATACAATACAATACAATACAAATATTCTTTATTGCACACAAAAGAAATATACATTTGAAATTAAAACAATTAAAAACAGTGAACAACAAGGCGGACTTATCGCTAAAGCGATCTCTTCCAGTCAACCTTGGGGTACAGGACAGAGCATTCTTATGGGCAGGTGCAGTTATATAAATAAATTAAGTGGATTAATATATATATATATATTTTAAAAAAACTTAATAAAATAAAAAATAAACTACATATTATAATATATTATGATAGACTAATACATATCTATTACCAAGAAAGTGAGAGAAGATCAATTTTTTTAAAGCTAATGTTCAAACTTAAGTGCATTTATTTGAATCATACTGTAAAAACTTCTACACTTGCCAACTCTGGACAAATTATAAAAGGAGGTCATTGGATGGTATTCGTGTACAATATAATAACATTTTCAGACACCTCATGGGTTTTAAATAGGTACTGTAGTGCCTCTAGCAAGTTTACGGAGGCGCGTCTGAACACGTTCAATGCCATTCAGAGAAGCTGAATTGCTTCATATATGGCCAGGGTTGGTCAGTGTAGAAACGGTATTATTAAAGAAATCGCGGACCGTTGGTCTATAACGAACATGTGTAGACGTTGGCGTGAAATAGCTGCTTAAAATTCTTTTTTTTACTGGAATGTCTGTTTTTTGTTTAGTTTGGTTATTATTTATTTATTCTGTTTGGTTTCTTCCTTTTTTTTGTCAATGTGTCTTTGTATTTTTTTTGTATGGATCAAGAGTCTGAAATAAACGTATATTATTATTAAATACATTGGTTTAATTAAAAGGCAGATGAAGTTCTCTTTTTATAAAAAAAAACTACGCATTTGTAGTTTTTTTTTCTGTCTAAATTGTTCTTATTGTGCTTGTTTATCGTAAAGATTATATAATTAAATAATACCTGAAAATTGTTTTGGGTGAAGTATATAATATCATTTTTTTTATATTTCATTCAACTTCTTGATTATGTATTTGCATTTCAAAGTTCTTAAGCGATTTTACCATTATTCAGAAGGATTAGTCAAATCCTGGTGACTTAGATGCAAAGCGAACTTGTTTTTTTATAAAGTACCTACTGAGTATTAGTTTATACATACTTATATGTATATCAACATAATAACAACGACATCTATAATACCGCAATAGCAGCATGTGATATTTGTAAAAGGGTTAAGGTTGAAACTCAGACGGTTTTGTTACCATAACCGTAACGTGACCAAAAAGATTCAGCTTTACAATTCAAACACAAAAAAAAACGGGAAACAAATTATATTTTGATACATTTGGAATGTTGTTACAACATTTAATGTTGTTAAGTTAAAAATAAAACTTGTGATTACTAAGTAATTCGATGTTATGGTAATTTTAACAAATCCGTGTATTTGAACTACATAAAATATATTTCATTTTTCAAAAAAATTAAGGTAGTGAACCTTATTTTTGGCCCACTGTGCATCGATGACAGCAGTCGCTAAAACGCGGTGCAGCATTGATGCGGTTGCTAAAACGCGCGACTCCGATACAGCGACCGAGCGCAAGGAGTAGCTCAATGGTCGCTAAATAGTTGCTAAAACGCGATGCAGTCGCAAAGTTGCCAGTCGTTGCAGCTAGAAAACGCTTGTGGGCGGAGGCCCTAACACGCTTTTATTAGCTTGACCTGTATGTATGTATGTATGTATGTATGTAACTATGTATGTATGATGGTAACGGAATCTTGCGATGCAATTTTGACCCACTTCTACACGTCCAAAACATTTGAAATTTTGCACATGTATCAAGGACCGGTGACAATACAATAATATGGTATCATCGAGCTGATCTGATGCTGGGGCTCGAAGGTGGATAAGAGAACCCTTGGATGGCTACTAGTAAACTAATCGAGTTTGGGTTCATTTGATTTGTTTTAAAGAGTTCTTTTCACTTTGACTATTAATGAGGATCTGATGGTGGAACTGGAGAAGGTGGGTGACGGAACCCTGGATTGGCATCCCGCCGAAACTACTGAACGGATTCAAATGAAACTTGGCATGATTTGGGATCTTACTACGAGGTAGGACATAGGATACTTTTTATTCCGTAATCTAGCACGGTTCTTTTGGGAGAGGGGATTAAAGTCAAAACGGGTACTTGGTTATACGCTTGGTCCGATTTTATCAATTTTTCTTTATAATATAATAAATATTAGTAAGGGAACACTCATAGAGAGTTGTTATCAAGGTTTTGTAATCGATCGGGTTAAGCAACGTTAGGTAAGGTCATTAAATAGATGGGTGACCGTTTAACGCCATTTGAACTAAACGGGTACGTGCTTCGGAGAGCAAGTAAAAAGTGAGTCCCAGTTATTAACCGACTATAAAAAATGAGGTTATGTATTCGATGCGAATGTCTGTTATTCAAAGTTTAGTTAGCATAAAAATTGCGCAGGCGGAGCTGCGTGGGTCAGCTAGTAATATATAAACTTGATAAACATTCACGAACAAAATGACATCTAAAATGTGGTCGCGGAGGTTGCAAAATTATCTGTGCTGGTGGCGGAAACGTGAACTAACAATTTTATAATGATAATGACTTGTAGTTTGACAGTTTCATATAGACAGTAGCGACACTCCTATCGGCAAAAATAAATTTGTCAGGATGTGGCTTGTAAAGAAATAGCGACACAAGGGCTATTTCTCGCTACCACTTTTTGAACCGTGACACCAAATCTAGTTTATATATTATATAGATGGCCGTGCCATAACAGCTTTTTTTTTTTTGACGCTGGGGAAATCTTCCAAAGATCCCCGGGAGCTGTGGGGCTCGACCGGGGTATGTGGGATTCTTACCCACTAAAACCCCCGCGGCTGTCGCATCGGCACATGAGAGGGGGAACCCCACCCATATAGCGCTTTTTGGTAGCCGTTACGAAACAACTCGACACTTTCGTGTCGACACTGATTCATTCTAGTAACATTTTCTGGTCGCCGAGTCGACTTTGTTCCGTCGCTGCGACTAAAAATGGGGAACAGTCGACACAGTAACATTTGGTTTTAAAGTTACGTCGCAGTGTGGTAACATTGTTCTTAGTCTGCGACCACTTCTCAGAAATCATTCGTTCTTTCATGGTTCCTTCATTCAATTTTTGTTTAGTGAAGTGAAGTTTTAAAATGAAAAAATTAATAAGAAGACAAAGTTATCGGCCATCATTGTTTTGTCAACATAAGTTTTTATTACTAAATTACTTGGTTTTTATCGTTCAAATAGAGGTGGGAAAGGAAATTCATTGTGTAATTTGTTGAAATAGTTTGAAATTTATCAACGCGCCATCATATTAATGTAATTTCATCTGTGTAGTACAATGTAAACAATATTTTTACTGACAAATCTTTACATTCCCAGAGCTTGGAAGCTTTTGCTTTAATAGATTAATCTCTTTTAATACTTACTATATATTATGGAACCAAGAATAAAACCATAAAGTTGGTAAATAATTGGATAAAACATTTGTATTTAAAGAAAATATTTAAGTCACAACTGGTCACTAAGTTACGAGACTGTGTCGACATATGTCGACGCAAAATCAGAAGTAGTTATAAAGTTACGGAATTTACAAAATGGTATATTGTTTCCAGCAATTCTCAAACTTTTGGAGGCCATACAAATAAAATGACGACTACAAGCAAATGTGGTGGCAAGTGTGGCAAGTGGTGATCAGGATCTAATCGATTTCTAAATGAATCATCAGTACGCAAAGGCATGTCCGTTCTGGGAAAACTCATATGCTGACCTCTTCTATCGTATTCTCCGATTACTGTACATTTCATGCATCCGTGGTAACTGTTAAACCCCACAGTACCTGAAATAAAAAATATCACGAAATACTTATATATTACATTATTTAAAACGCACCGTACCTCCACACTACTTACACATACACTACTTATATATTTAATTTTGCATTCACCTTTTATAAAGCACCTCGCAGGTGTATCACATATAAAGCAACGAATTTTGATGGTAACTATTTGCTTTTGAACCAGTAATCTATCATAAAGTAACTATAAGAGCTAAAAATATGTACTTACTTGGAGGTAGATTTTCTGGAACCATTAATTTGTTTACTTTTCTGTAGAAAGTTGATGTGAGACGTGTGAGTTTCGGATTTTTACTCATTTTTAACCGACTTCAAAAAAGGAGGAGGTTCTCAATTCGTCTGTATATATATATTTCTTTTTTTTTATGTAGGTTCGCGCATAACTCCGGCAATTATGAACCGATTTGAAAAAATCTTTCTTCCATCCATTCTTCAATCCATTGATTGGGTCCCATAAAAAAATTATTGCTTAGTAATAAGTAGTTCATGAAAAAACAAGTATGGTGACTGCGCACTGAGAGCTGCAAGAAAGCCTATATAGATGACTTTATGTCGCTTTTTAAGGACAAAAATGGTCATAACTCTGGCAAATATTTACCAATTTCAATGATTCTTTTTTTATTCGAAAGAAGAAACCACTGTATTGAATCTGTATGAATTTTATTACAACCGGATAAGAACTTCCTGGAGGACCATGAACAATGTGGAGGAATTTATCTGGTAAAAACCATAAAGCTGATGTTCTCAATTACATTGCTCTGACAATTATGAACCGATTTCGATGATTCTTTTTTTATTCGAGAGAGTAAACTACTATGATGTTTCCATGCAAATTTCATTACGACCGGATATTTTGTTCTGAAGAAACATGAATTATGTAAAACTATGTAGACGATAATGTGATCATAACCTACCTAGATAATTTTACGGTTTTCGATGATTCAATCTTTATATATGAAAATATCACTAAAAAGTTTAAAATAAAATCTTTTTAAAAAGAAATCAAACCGACTTCAATATCACTGAAAAGTATAAAATAATTTAAATATTATTGAAGTTGGTGCCAAATATACACAGCCGGTAAGCTAACACCAACTTCAATAATATTTAAATTATTTTATACTTTTCAGTGATATTGAAGTCGGTTCGATTTTTTTTTTTAAAGATTTTATTAACTACACTTGTAGGAACAGTTTGAGAAACAGTGTCTTATGACGACTTATTTATTTACATTTTAGCAATATATTGTTCAGTAACAATGTCGTAACGTTACAACACTTCGTGTAAGTATATATTTTAAATTACTATTCTGGTAACATAGTTACCACACCGTTACTACACATAAACACATTGCGTTTAAAAATAAGTCGACACAAATGTTTACGTTACGTGTGAACACAAAGACTACACATAGTAACTAAAAATTTTCTGGTCACATTGTGTGGGAACTGTTACCACACATAGAGACCAAACCCCACACAGTAACTATGTTTCGTAACCGTTACGAAACTATGCGACGTGTTACTGCTTTTATGATTCTGTGACCGAAAAGTGCTATATGGGCAGGGCTCTCCGGTGGGAACTGCACCAGGGGCCCCTCAGTGCCTTGCCTTTGAGCCCGCCGCCGGGAGGCGCATTATAGCCCCCCGGGAACCTGTCACGGTGCTCACGGGGACGGGGGTCGCAACCCCGCCGCCATCCACCTCGGAGTCGCCGCCGTACTCAATGGACGCTCAAAGGGCCCACACCCCGAGAGTCCAGCGACTCCGAAGGCCATAACAGCTACCTTAACTAAATTACAATTTGGCAACAGATTTGTGTACTGATGTCACTATTCCAAATTCTAAAGCCGTAGTGCTTCCCTGAAAGAGAAAAATCACATCAATGACTAACTGCATAAAATAATTCAGTTTCAACTGAATTCGCTATTACCTACACGAGAAAAATGTTATTACACGTAAAAAGGAGTTTTATCCCAGTCTGTTTTCCCAGGCTTATGCCTGAAAATATTATTGGATAATGAAGCGAAATAAAAATGTAATGTGGAAAGGATTAATCCGTATTAATCTTTTAATATATCAGTATCGGTTCATTTCATTCTCAATATTCGGATATAAATAAAATCAATTATTCAGTTTCATTACAAGTGCATGTACTTACGCAGTAACAAATTACATCGAGGTGGATTACACAATCCACTTAGTTTATGATAAAAATAATGAAAATTGGAATTTTTAATATAAAAACTAATTCTTCGTACACACGCAACATTCTTGTAAAAACTTGTTACATCAGACACGCAAAATGCTTGTAACGGGGGCGTAGCCAAAAATAAATTACAATTAGCTATTAATTGCCTGACGTTCATGAAATGAACAAATAATATAAATTTAAGATAATTTCTTTCGAAAAGTTAATTATTATGTAAGATTACATAGTTAATTATTTTTATGCGATATCTTAACATAGTATAAAACAAAGTCGCTTCGCTGTATGTACGCTTAGACCTTTTAAACTGTGGCGACTCGACACAAGATGACGCCACATGTGGTACAGCGTCGTGATGAAAAGCTAGTAGTATCACATCCAACAAGATAGATGGCGCCACCACCGTATCCTGAATCTCGCAAGCGAAGTTTCAATGTTCGCTTACAATATATACGACTTCCCGAAGACTTGTGTCGAGTCGCCACAGATCTAGGCAACGGATTTTGCTGCAGTTTTCAGCAATAGATAAAGTGCTTCAAGAGGAAGGTTTATTTATAAGAACTTATAGGCGCTACACACGGCAATATCGGGACAGTGGTGGGGAGGACCCTAAATCGTCCCTCGTGTATAGGCAAATCGTATCCAATTTTTTAACCGACTTCAAAAAAGGAGGAGGTTCTCAATTCGTCTGTATATATATATATATATTTAGGCCACGGGCGACCTCCCGATTTAGGGGTGATTATCGTCTAGGGAGCGTTGTCGGCTCGTGTGTAGCGAAATCGGGACTGATTTCTATGCAGTATGCGCTCGAGTGCTGCGGCGATACGACGTGCAGGCGCTCCGCTCTGTGCGAAGAATGAACGAATGAATGGGTATAATAAGGTATAATATAATATAATATCCTGGGACAATTCACACACGGTCATCTGATCCCAAACTAGACAGAGCCTGTACTATGGAAACCGTCTGTAGGCCGTTTTAAACGGCCTACAGACGGCCCTAAAATCAGTGGCGATATCGGGACAGCGGTGGTGGGGATGAAATCGGCTACTACTCTACACACGACCCTACCAGTTAGTACAGAACCGACCGTGCAACAGACTGCTCGTTGATCCGAGATGCCACCGACACTATCAAAACAGCAAAAAAGGCATTGCCTTGGCACTTACTATGGTGCCAACAGGCGTGGTTTCGATTCCCACCAAGTGTCTGGGTGTTTTATCTATATTTTCTTCTGTTGGTCGGGTGTTCTATCTATCTATCCTTTTGAGGTGGGCGTTAATAGCTGCGACACAGTTTTTAACTAATGTAGCTATTATCGTACTTATGTAAATGTTAACGTATGTTTTAGTTCCAATAAAATATGATTTGATTTGATATAAGTATGTATTAGTATCAGTTGTCTGGTTTCCATAGTACAGGCTCTGTCTAGTTTGGGATCAGATGACCGTGTGTGAATTGTCCCAGGATATTATATTATATTATACCTTATATTAAAAAAAAAAAAAAATACCCATTCATTCGTTCATTCTTCGCACAGAGCGGAGCGCCTGCACGTCGTATCGCCGCAGCACTCGAGCGCATACCGCATAGAAATCAGTCCCGATTTCGCTACGCACGAGCCGACAACGCTCCCTAGACGATAATCGCCCCTAAATCGGGAGCTCGCCCGAAGCGATTTCAGACCCGATTTCTAAACAATAAAAATTGGATACGATTTGCCTATACACGAGGGACGATTTAAGGTCCTCCCCACCACTGTCCCGATATTGCCACTGATTTTAGTGCTGTGTGTAGCGCCTATTACATTTTTTTTTATCCAATATAAGCCAGTGCTTGACCACAGTCCCACCTGATGGAAAGCGGTGACGCAGTCGAGGATGGTAAAGCACTCTAGCTTATTAATATCCGATTCACTCTATTCTTGAAGACATCTACAATAAAATTACTATAATTAAATATAATTACTATGTATAAGGTCAAACTAGGACAGCTAAGGACTGGAACCGTTTGCCTGCGTCGGTTTTCCCGCCCGATTATAATGTGGGTGTCTTTAAGACTAGAGTGAATAGGCTTTTAATAAGCTAGTGTGTTTTGCCATCCTCGATTACGTCGCCGCTTTCCATCAGGTGGGACTGCAGTCAAGCACTAGCTTATAAGTGTTAAAAAAAAAACTAAGAGACCGGGTGAAACCACGGCGGATCGGTAGTAATAGGTTAAGAACTAATAAAAAACACTATTTATAAATTAATTTATTTCTATATACTCGTAGGTAGTGGTATATTTACTTTTATTCAGATTGTTTTATTATTAGGTACGTGGGGTTGCCAGATGTCCGGGAAATCATAGATTGTCGGAATTTTACATCTAGTCCTCTACCCATAAATGATACTGTATTGTCCTGAAATTTCTGGATACTATGCTGTATGTGTCAATATTTGTACTTAGAACTGACGATGTACAGTTTCGTAATGTAACACACGATGCATATATATATGTATTGCACATTAATGCACTTAAAATAAATAGCCTGGGTGCTTTTTTATCTTTTCGTGTATAATTAATGAATTTATGCATATTTTAATTGGGGCGGTCACCAAGAAGAGTGAAACGGGGATGCTGTTTTAGCCCACCACTGATTAGCAACGAATTTATTTAGATCAATAGAAAATTTTCCAGGAAATGATAAGCCTGTATCCGGCTAACCCTAACTGTATGTGTATCATCATCATCATCACCAGCCGGAAGACGTCCACTGCTGAACATAGGCCTCCCCCTTAGGCGCGAAATACACACAAACGGCATAAGACATAAGGCGCGGCGCAGGCGTGGAATGGATACGGCACGGACGCCGCATGAGTGTAATTCACAATACGTCTTCTTAGTACATTTTGTATGCAGAAGTTTTGAAGCGGCATCGTGCCTTATGCCGTTTGTGTGTGGTTCGCGCCTTAGACCGCCACAATGAACGACAATTTGCTATTTGCATCCACCGGTTTCCTGCGACGCGAACAATGTCGTCGGTCCACCTAGTGGGAGGCCTGCCTACGCTGCGTCTTCCGGTTCGTGGTCGCCACTCGAGAACCTTTCTTCCCCAACGGTTATCGGTTCTTCGAGCGATGTGGCCTGCCCATTGCCACTTCAACTTGCATATTCTACGAGCTATGTCGGTGACCTTGGTTCTTCGGCGAATCTCCTCATTCCGGATTCTGTCGCGCAAAGAAACTCCGAGCATAGCTCTCTCCATAGCTCGTTGTGTGACTCTGAGCTTCTCTAAAAGGCCAGCTGTTAGAGACCACGTCTCAGTACCATATGTCATCATGTATGTGTATATAAATCAATTATTATTATTAATGAGTAAATCGTAGGTTAATAGGTATATATATACAATTTTAAGATTAAAGCTGTTAACACATCTATAAATTGGTTACAATCTTTGGAATAGTTTTCGAAGTTACAATATTCATTTCCTTACTATATAACTAATTTTTTACAGTAAAAACTCCTTTTAATTTGTGTATTAATACAATAATCTTTTTCCAAACACCTCTAGGGTTTGACTCTAATAGTCAATTGATAGGGAGTTTCTCATGGATCCAAGCTCTCTTGCCCTCGTTGAATTCTGCCGCTGTGTGGTCTGTGCCTTCCAAGATCCATTTAGTAGTAAGGAGACCTTCCACGCCGACGGGACCTGTATAGAAATAATGCCGTGAGTATACTACATTTAATTATCTGCTTTACGAAAGGAATAAATAAAGTTTAAAATGAAGATTTATAGGGAAACGAAAACTATTACTGCCTCGGTAGGTGTTGCTTTTCTAGTATGGTGATAGCTAGAGCGGATTCTGAACGTGAGGTTCTAGGTGTAATTCTCACTCAGGAAAAACCGCTTTGAGTTTGAATGAATATAGAATTTAAATAGATTAATCAAATAGAACTCACTGATTATTGTAAACAGATAACGGTTAATTAAGAATACAGTGAAAAGGCTTTTAATAAGTTAGTGTACTTTTTCATCCATGATTGCGTCGCTGCTTTCCATCAGGTGGGATTGTAGTCAAGCACTAGCTTATAAGTAGTAAACAAAAAAAAATCGTGTTCCTAATATTATCAAATACTATGTAAGCTTACGCTTACGGATCCTTGTGTAAGGAACCGTCCAGGTAGGTACCACTGCAGTGTCAGATATTGTGCCGCCAAGCAGCAGTGTGTATGCATTGCTTTGTTCCGGTGTGAAGGGCACTGTAGCTGGTGAAATTACCGGACTTAAAATCTAATGTCTTAAGGGTTGGCAACGCGCTAGTGATTCTTCTGGTGTTGCAAGCGTCTATAGGCTGCGATGTCTGCTTACCATCAGGCGAGCCGTACGCTTGCTTGCCACCTTGGTAGTATATAAAAATATCTTATTAAAGTACTGCTAAAGCAAACAGACTAATTAAAAATCAATAGTTCTATGAGAAAGATAGGAGACGTACATTTATGTAGGTAGGTACCTATCTGGGCTAACGGTATACCGTTCCTATATACTAATGTATCGTACCTCTAGCGTGAATCCTCGCAGTAGATATGCCAACTTCAGCTCCAAGCCCGAAGCGGAATCCATCGGCGAATCTCGAAGACACGTTGTGGAACACACAAGCGCTGTCTACTGCGCTGAGGAAATGCTTCGCTGTGTTCTCTGGAATACATATAATTTTTTTATCGAAACGACACGACTCTACATTTTTCGCACTTACAGATTGCTCACCGAAATCTATTTAAAAAATTATACCGTGTATAAATACTTACTAATAACTTAATTACCCGTGGGGTGTCCGGGTAAGAATAGCACCCACCCATCTCCTCCCGTTGGGTGTCCGTAAGAGGCGACTAAGGGAAGACAAGAAGACAGGCAGCAGCGTCTTTCTATTGGATTACTTACCACCTTTACTGCGATCCCAAGCCGCCTGCCAAGCGTGGGGATTATGGCAAAATCTCTAAAAAAAAATCAAAGGGGGAGGCCTTTGTTCAGCAGTGGATGCCTATAGGCCTATACTTAGATTCCTTTGACACAATTAAAGCCATCTATACTTATAATAAAACTGTAACAGGTCCAATTCTGTACATTGAAGATATTTTGAAAATTATATTTGGAGGGCATTCTATAACCGATACTGAGGCCGAAAATGTATTTTTTTTAATTTTTGTCTGTCTGTCTGTCTGTCTGTCTGTCTGTATCTCGGCTGAGCATCACGCCGAAACTACTGGATGGATTGAAACGAAAATTGGCATGATTTGAGATCTTACTACGAGGTAGGACATAGGATACTTTTTATCCCGTAATCTAGCACGGTTCTTTTGGGAGAGGGGATTAAAGTCAAAATGGGTACTTGATTATACGCTTGGTCCGATTTTATAATTTTTTCTTTATAATTATAATAAATATTTGTAAGGGAACACTCATAGACAGTTGTTAACAATGTTTGGAAATCGATCAGGTTAAGCAACGTTAGGTAAGGTCATTAAATAGATGGGTGACCGTTTAACGCCATTTGAACTAAACGTTTCCGTGCTTTGGAGGGCAAGTAAAAAGTGGGTCCAAGTTTTTAACCGACTTTAAAAAAGGAGGTTTTGTATTCTATGCGAATGTATGTTATTGAAAGTTTAGTAAACGTAAACACAGCGCGGGCGGAGCTGCGTGGGTCAGCTAGTTACATATAAAATCATGACATTCATCTTCTATCTATACTTATAATAAAACTGTAACAGGTCCAATTCTGTACATTGATGATATTTTGAAAATTATTTTTGGAGGGCATTCTATAACCGATACTGAGGCCGAAAATGTATTTTTTTTAATTTTTGTCTGTCTGTCTGTCCGTCTGTCTGTCTGTCTGTCTGTCTGTCTGTCTGTCTGTCTGTATCACGGCTGAGCATCACGCCGAAACTACTGAATGGATTCAAATGAAACTTGGCATGATTTGAGATCTTACTACGAGGTAGGACATAGGATACTTTTTATCCCGTAATCTAGCACGGTTCTTTAGGGAGAGGGGATTAAAGTCAAAATGGGTACTTGGTTATACGCTTGGTCAGAATTTATCAATTTTTCTTTATAATATAATAAATATTAGTAAAGGAACACTCATAGAGAGTTGTTACCAAGGTTTTGTAATCGATTGGGTTAAGCAGCGTTAGGTAAGGTCATTAAATAGATGGGTGACCGTTTAACGCCATTTGAACTAAACGGGTCCGTGCTTCGGAGAGCAAGTAAAAAGTAGGTCCGAGTTTTTAACCAACTATAAAAAAGGAGGTTATGTATTCGATGCTAATGTCTGTTATTAAACGTTTAGTTAACGTATAAATAGCGCAGGCGGAGCTGCGTGGGTCAGCTAGTTCTTATAATAAAACTGTAACAGGTCCAATTCTGTTCATTGAAGATATTTTGAAAATTCTATAGAATGCCCTCCATAAATTTAACTGTAATTTTTAAAATTTTTGTCTGTCTGTCTGTCTGTATCTCGGCTGAGCACCACTCCGAAACTACTGGGTGGATTGAAACGAAACTTGGCATGATTTGAGTTAATACTCCGAGGTAGGACATAGGATGCTTTTTATCCCAACATTCGGCACGGTTCCCTTGGGAGAGGGGACTAAAGTCACAATGTGTACTTGGTTATACGCTTGCTCCGATTTTAACAATTTTTCATTATAATTATAATAAATATTTGTAAGGGAACACTCATAGACAGTTGTTAACAATGTTTGGATATCGATCAGGTTAAGCAACGTTAGATAAGGTCATTAAATAGATGGGTGACCGTTTAACGCCATTTGAACTAAACGTCTCCGTGCCTCGGTGGGCAAGTACAAAGCGGGTCCAAGCTTTTAACCGCCTTTAAAAAAGGAGGTTTTGTATTCTATGCGAATGTATATTAATGAAAGTTTAGTTAACGTAAACACAGCGCGGGCGGAGCTGCGTGGGTCAGCTAGTCTATACTTATAATAAAACTGTAACAGGTCCAATTCTGTACATTGAAGATATTTTGAAAATTATATTTGGAGGGCATTCTATAACCGATACTGAGGCCGAAAATGTATTTTTTTTAATTTTTGTCTGTCTGTCTGTCTGTCTGTCTGTCTGTCTGTATCACGGCTGAGCATCACGTCGAAACTACTGAATGGATTCAAATGAAACTTGGCATGATTTGAGCTCTTACTACGAGGTAGGACATAGGATACTTTTTATGCCGTAATCTAGCACGGTTCTTTTGGGAGAGGGGGTTAAAGTCAAAATGGGTACTTGGTTATACGCTTGGTCCGATTTTATCAATTTTTCTTTATAATATAGGAAATATTAGTAAGGGAACACTCATAGAGAGTTGTTATCAAGGTTTTGTAATCGATCGGGTTAAGCAACGTTAGGTAAGGTCATTAAATAGATGGGTGACCGTTTAACGCCATTTGAACTAAACGGGTCCGTGCTTCGGAGAGCAAGTAAAAAGTGGGTCCCAGTTTTTAACCTACTATAAAAAAGGAGGTTATGTATTCGATGCGAATGTCTGTTATTAAAAGTAGCGCAGGCGGAGCTGCGTGGGTCAGCTAGTATTAAATATAATTGGTAAAATTAGAGTAAGTATAAAAAAAATGTGCGTGCGTGGAGTCCCTCCGCGCGGAAGAAGTGAAACTTCATTCTCGCTCAGTCGAGTCCCTCACATACTCACTCACTCACACACACACACACACACACACACACACACACACACACACACACACACACACACACACACACACATACACACACTCAACTGAACTGAACTGAACTGAACCGAACCGAACCGAACCGAACCGAACCGAACCGAACCGAACCCAACTCACCTACCACTCACCTACCACTCACCTACCACTCACCTACCACTCACCTACCACTCACCCACTCACGTACCACTCACCCACTCACCTACCACTCACCCACTCACCTACCACTCACCCACTCACCTACCACTCACCTACCACTCACCTACCACTCACCTACCACTCGCCTACCACTCGCCTAACACTCACCTACCACTCTCCTACCACTCTCCTACCACTCGCCTACCACTCGCCTACCACTCGCCTACCACTCGCCTGCCACTCGCCTACCACTCGCCTACCACTCACCCACTCACCTACCACTCGCCTACCACTCGCCTACCACTCGCCTACCACTCGCCTACCACTCGCCTACCACTCGCCTACCACTCGCCTACCACTCACCCACTCACCTACCACTCACCCACTCACCTACCACTCTCCCACTCACCTACCACTCACCCACTCACCTACCACTCACCCACTCACCTACCACTCACCCACTCACCTACCACTCACCCACTCACCTACCACTCACCCACTCACCTACCACTCACCCACTCACTCAGTAACGGCGTCACATGAGCGCTTTCATAACCTTAACAAATTTACGCCTATCGTTTAACACCTATCACTTAACGCGTTAAGCGATAACGCATTAAGGTGCTTCATTTAACGCTTGACGCGTTATGTGATAACATTTTTGGAAGTCGCATAAGAAGTTTCAATTCAAAAAATATTAGATGGCATAATTCCAACGTCTTGTTATCAGTTATTTTTTGACAAGGCTTTGAAAATGTTAAAGTAAATAATTCTCCGCGTTTTTATTGGACGCTGTCGATCAGATTATTCTTGTGATGTTGCCCAATATCGAGACTATTAATATTGAAAATAAATGAGACGCCAACGCAAATCGAAAAGAGCGATAAGTTTTACTAAACTGAATCATTAAAATATTCCTCAGAGATAACCTATTTATATTGAGAACAACTATTTATCTAGTAGAACACCATAATCTACAGTAGGTACCCTTCACATTGGGATACCGGGACGTAGCAGAATTCACACACCGCTGCTATAGGACAGAATATATGAAACTTGAACACAATACATGCCCGTGTGGCTTAGAATGGCACCCACCCATCACCTCCCTTTGGGTATCGTAAGACGCGACTAAGGAAAAACAAGAAGACAGGCAGTGGCATCTTTCTATTGGATTACCTACCACTTGAACTACGATCCCCAAGACACCGGCAACCGCTCACTTCTAAGGAGGCCTTTGTTCAGCACTTCTTACGGTCGAATTTCTTACGGTGAGAAAGACAAAAACAAACAAGGGAGCATCCCTTGCACAAGAAACTTGCTACACACTACCCCTACTACCAGTGAGTTGTTATTATAATATGAAAAAAATATATAACTATTACAAGTTAGTTAGTACCTACTTTGCAGCAGTAATAAAACCAGAGCGACACAGATAAAGCAATAAAAGATAACAGCTTCCCAAAACAACGGCCGACTGATCTCGCGTCAATAAACTGAAATATGACTATTACTTATTTGCTTCGGTGTCATTAATTTGTTATCAATGCTAGCGACTTCCTTGTTTGTAAGCAAATAAATGATTATGATTATCATGTCAATATTACGATTGTTATTTTTATTTAGCCTAGTGATGAGGCAAGTTAGATGTTTAACTTATGGAAGAGCACATCTGCCTATAGCTTGAAAGCTGCATTGCACAGTTTACTGTGAAAAACCTCAACGTTAATAGTCGTTACGTCATCTGTTACAACGGTACTAGGAGAATTGTGACACTATTTCATTATTTTCTCCTGAACTATACCGAATTCCTCATTATATACATCTGATTTCCATAGCGTAAAGACTAAAGGATCTTGAGGTAATAGGCCTCTGATATTGAACTATTGTTGATTAAGATATGATTTATATAAAAAAACTGTCACATCCTTGGTGTTCCTTTCTAATCATTAAGACGTAACTTTATTACGAGTATAGAAATCTTCTTATCATAGGATTCCTATGTCAGAGTGATAATATAATAGTAGGCTATATGGATATCCTCGTCCATAAAATAATTTGGTAATACCTATTTAGTTTAGCCAGCCCCGACATCGATAAATTATCTATATCAACACGCCGCAAATTTTGATCAATGATTACTAAAGTAGCAAAAATATGCAAAATCTTCTGTGGGATAGATAAGGAGTATTCTTTTGTAAAAGATTCAATTACTATTGAACCTACCAAACTACCAAATTAGACCTACATATTAAGAACACTCATATAAATGTCAAATGTTTGTATTGTGAACATTTGTCATAGTTATTAGCGATGCCACAATCTGCGGCCATAAAACGGACAATTAGTAGCGCTGTAGATAAAAATTAAAGGGATATTTAGATTGCGAGTACATACTCGGAATACTCATGTATTATCACCTTAAAATCAGTTAGATAACTAGAAGCTTAAACTGATAACACAATTATTGTACACAACTTACCATTCTCTGTTACGATGACATCCGTGTGCGAGCTTCCGAATTTATGAATGTGGTCTATAGCTTCATCCTTATCTTTGACAACTTCTATAGCACACTCCAAAGCACCATATTCATGTCTCATTGTCCTTGCTGGTGGTGGACCAAAAGTTAATTGTGCTGATAACTTCGGACCAGCATGTATTTTAACGCCTTCATTTTTAAGCATATTACAAATTTCGGTAAACATCGAACCCTGCAAATGGTCTTCGTGGAGAAGCAAAGTTTCCATAGCATTGCAGGCGGCTGGATAATCACATTTCGCGTCCCGAACAATTTTAAGGGCCTTAGCCGGATCCGCGTCTTTATCTACATACACGTGGCATATACCTTCAGCGTGGCCAAGAACTGGTATATGCTGAGATTGCTTTTGAATGCTCCTTACAAGGTCTGATGACCCACGGGGAATTATTAAATCTATGTGCTTCTCCATAGAAAGCAAATCGCTTATTTCTTCCCTCGTAGATACAAGGGAGATGGCGTCCTCAGCGCCAACAGTTTTAAGAGATTCTTTTACTAAGCTCATAAGTGCTTTATTAGAATGAGCGGCCTCTTTGCCACCTTTAAGTAGGAGTCCATTAGCTGAGGCCATCGCTAGAGCAGCAACTTGTGGAAGTGAATCAGGTCTCGATTCAAATATGACTAGAAGTACACCAATAGGAACAGTAACTTGTTGCAGCATTAAATTATCAGCCAATTTTGTCTTTCTAAGAACTCTTCCAACGTTTTCATAGCTGGAGTCTGCTATTTGTTTCAAACCTATAGACAGGGTTTTCAACTTTCCTTGGCTTAAAGACAATCTACTTAATAAAGGCTTCGCTAAACCGCCTTTTGATGCCTCCTCCAGATCTTTAGCATTTGCTTCCAAAATTTGTTCCTGTTTATCGACTAACAAATCGGCTAGCGAATGGATGGCTGACGCTCTGTCCGATGGAGATAATTTTTGTAGTACCCTACTGCCGGTTCGTGCTGCAAAAAGAATAATAATATTTGTAATTAAAAGTATTAAAACTAAAGCTATTAAAAGTAACAAATGGTAAAAGAGATATCTAACATTACAAGGTTAAATTACTTACCATTTTCGGCCAAAACATCAACTGAATTGGAAGAATCTGTTGCGTAGTCTGTGAAGAAAGTGCCAACTTTTCTTCCACTAATAATGGTTTTAATAGCTTTTTCTTGCATTCCATTGCAAATGACAACGCTCACGCCACGCGCCATTGCCCACGTGGCTGCATTAACCTTCGAATCCATTCCTCCCGTGCCGACCTATTATACAAAAATATTTTAATGAAGTTATCTGATTAATAATAATAAAATTTATTTATTTCAAAATAATAGTACTATTAGGAATTATAGCTGCCATCAAATAAGTTGTGGGTAGGAAGGATAGCCGAACGCGTATATAAGTCGCCGCTCTGGCGGTGCCGCAGTCATTCGTTTCACAGATCTCATACAGTGCGGAAGTCTTAGTGAAGTAGCTGCGTCTTGGTGATTACAATGTATTCCTGTTACAGGAGTGTGGTAATAATACTTCAGAGGTATGTTCAGTTCTTGTTATACTAAGGTGGTCCAGAGACAATGGCTTCTGGACAGCTTCTCTTTTTTTTAAATAATCCTACCTAGGATTGCTAATATCAGAAGTGGGATTGGATTCTGCCCTATCCTCTTCGCTTTCTGATGCATTTTGTTATATTCGTTTCCATTGTTTTCACGTATTGTTTTTCACGAAAAAAAAAAATATATATGCGGGTAGTTCGTGTTTCGAAAAAAATATTAATGATGCCCACGGTACGGTCATGTTGGAACACGAATAGGATAAGGATTATTACGATCGATCGTTAGATCAATCGATCATAAGTAATACTTCAGTTTACAGTTGTAATGGTACTGTTGGTAGTCCAGTAGTACATTAGACATACACGATGGTTGAACGATCGAGTCAGTGAATCCATTTAGGTCTATAGTGAGTTCGTTCGTGGAAGTGCCAAGGGACAGGCAAAGTCTAGTGTTACGGCTAGATTAGTACAAATGAACTAGATGGATTTATTTCGTTGGTTCGTATTATTTTAAGCAGTGGGTTGATTTGAGTTCTGACTGCTAGTTATAATAAAGTGTGATTACTAATAAATCTGGCAGTAAATTGTATTTCGTTAAGATGTTTTGTGGTTAATCTTGATGAGTCATCGCAATTTGTAAGGTGTTGTTTTGGCTTATTGTTTATTTTCTCGGTCGATGACTAATAATCGTATTTGAATTCTGGTTCGATCTGGATACGTTTTTTGAAGGAATGCCGAGCGGTTACTGTCCGGTCGGTCGTACGGGCCTAATATATTGACGAGTGCTGATTGTGTCTGTGTACTTGTTGATTTAACTATGTACCTACCTGATTTTTACATCAAATTTTTAATTCGGTTTCTGTAGTTATGTTCACAGAATGTGTAAGTGCGAGTCGCCATGCGCAAGGGCGATTGTGGCGTTACTGGCTGCATTGTGGCGCTGGCTGCTGCTGCATGAGTGGCTTTATGCACCATACAGTGGCGTTGCCACCCAAACGGTGGCATGGCCGCCCAGATGGTGGTGTGGCCGCCCAGATGGTGGTTTGGCCGCCTAACGGTGCAGAGGCCGCCCAACGGTGCAGTGGCCGCCCAACGGTGCAGTGGCCGCCCAACGGTGCAGTGGCCGCCCAACGGTGCAGTGGCCGCCCAACGGTGCAGTGGCCGCCCAACGATGCAGTGGCCGCCCAACGGTGCCGTGGCAGCCCAAAGGGTGCCGTGGCAGCCCAAAGGGTGCCGTGGCAGCCCAAAGGGTGCCGTGGCAGCCCAAAGGGGGCTGTGGCAGCCCAAAAGGTGCCGTGGCAGCCCAAAGGGTGCCGTGGCAGCCCAAAGGGTGCCGTGGCAGCCCAAAGGGAGCCGTGGCCGCCCTAACGGTGGCGTGGCCGCCCTAACGGTGGCGTGGCCGCCCTAACTGTGAAGTGGCCGCCCTAACGGTGGCGTGGCAGCCCTAACGGTGGCGTGGCCGCCCTAACGGTGGCGTGGCCGCCCTAACGGTGGCGTGGCCGCCCTAACGGTGGCGTGGCCGCCCTAACGGTGGCGTGGCCGCCCTAACGGTGGCGTGGCCGCCCTAACGGTGGCGTGGCCGCCCTAACGGTGGCGTGGCCGCCCTAACGGTGGCGTGGCCGCCCTAACGGTGGCGTGGCCGCCCTAACGGTGGCGTGGCCGCCCTAACGGTGGCGTGGCCGCCCTAACGGTGGCGTGGCCGCCCTAACGGTGGCGTGGCCGCCCTAACGGTGGCGTGGCCGCCCTAACGGTGGCGTGGCAGCCTATACAATGCGCTGTGCCGTGGCGTTGGTCGGTACGCCGTGGTCGTGGCCGGACATCGAAACAAGGAAACAGCTACTGATTTAATGGCGTGTGGTTATAACAGCTGCACTGGCGTGAGTTTTACATATTTTGTTGTGCTTTTCATCAGTAGTTGACTGTATGAGCTTATGAATCTACTAGTAGTGATAATAATTAACCCGAATTCAAATTTATGAATCTTAGTGAGAAAAGCAAAGCTTGCCCACCGATAGTGGTCTCTTAGTGTATCGTTGTAAAAAAGCTAGATCCTTATAACTACTTTCGTGGTCCTGGAGCTTGTAGTACATGCAGGGTCATGCCACAGGTTGGCCACTGACTAGCCGTGGTGTATCCGACGTATTATTGATAGTTCGGGTTGAAATATGCTTTTATCTGGAACCGATTCACACACGCAAAGTTATGTCTCACGTAGATCTCTAGCGAGTCGTGAGGTGGCACTCCCCGAAGGGACCTGCCCCGGGTGGTCGGTACAGTTATCAGTTTATTTTATACCCTTGTGCTTAGGGTGAGTTAGGTGAGCTTAGCTTTCATATCTGTCCGAGATTAGGTGGCATTGAGCTTCGGTTCTGCCTGGACATGCAAACTTGGCGCCTCTGTCCACGATAGGGAGGCATTGAGCTTCGGTTCTGCCTGGACATGCAAACTTGGCGCCTCTGTCCACGATAGGGAGGCATTGAGCTTCGGTTCTGCCTGGACATGCAAACTTGGCGCCTCTGTCCGTGATAGGGAGGCATTGAGCTTCGGTTCTGCCTGGACATGCAAACTTGGCGCCTCTGTCCGTGATAGGGAGGCATTGAGCTTCGGTTCTGCCTGGACATGCAAACTTGGCGCCTCTGTCCACGATAGGGAGGCATTGAGCTTCGGTTCTGCCTGGACATGCAAACTTGGCGCCTCTGTCCACGATAGGGAGGGCATTGAGCTTCGGTTCTGCCTGGACATGCAAACTTGGCGCCTCTGTCCACGATAGGGAGGGCATTGAGCTTCGGTTCTGCCTGGACATGCAAACTTGGCGCCTCTGTCCGTGATAGGGAGGCATTGAGCTTCGGTTCTGCCTGGACATGCAAACTTGGCGCCTCTGTCCACGATAGGGAGGGCATTGAGCTTCGGTTCTGCCTGGACATGCAAACTTGGCGCCTCTGTCCACGATAGGGAGGCATTGAGCTTCGGTTCTGCCTGGACATGCAAACTTGGCGCCTCTGTCCACGATAGGGAGGCATTGAGCTTCGGTTCTGCCTGGACATGCAAACTTGGCGCCTCTGTCCACGATAGGGAGGGCATTGAGCTTCGGTTCTGCCTGGACATGCAAACTTGGCGCCTCTGTCCGTGATAGGGAGGCATTGAGCTTCGGTTCTGCCTGGACATGCAAACTTGGCGCCTCTGTCCGTGATAGGAGGGCATTGAGCTTCGGTTCTGCCTGGACATGCAAACTTGGCGCCTCTGTCCACGATAGGGAGGGCATTGAGCTTCGGTTCTGCCTGGACATGCAAACTTGGCGCCTCTGTCCATAATAGGAGGGCATTGAGCTTCGGTTCTGCCTGGACATGCAAACTTGGCGCCTCTGTCCGTGATAGGGGGGGGGCATTGAGCTTTGGTTCTGCCTTCCTCACTATCTATGCCATCTACCTATGCCATCTACCTATGCCATCTACCTATGCCATCTACCTATGCCATCTACCTATGCCATCTACCTATGCCATCTACCTATGCCATCTACCTACGTTTTTTTGTTGTCAGTCGATGGAAGACACCCATGTAAAGCCATGTAAACATGGTTTTGGAATGACCATGACATGTAAGAATAACGGGATGCGTCAGCGGGGCCCACGCTGACTAGACATGCGTAAAGACTGTACATTTCGTAGGTTTCGGGGTAACCTGTTAGAGACCGATGTAAAGCTTAGTTGCATACAAGGTATCGGTTGCGCAAGAAGAGACCTGATTAAAGCCTATGCTATGACTGTTTGTTTTCTGTAATTATTACTACTACATAACTTGACTGTGTTTATGTGAGCGCTTATTGCTCGCTGCTTATTCTGTTTTTCTTAGCCGCGTGCCATGCCATGCCATGCAGACCTACTGCAGGTCGTGTCCTGGCGTGACCTGTTCAACAGCGAAGATCTGCGCACCGGGTATGACTGCTTAAGTGGCGCCATGCAGTGGGCGCAGTCAAAGAAGCACAAGGATATGAGTAACAGCACTAACTTTTTATTCTTATTTTTGCTTTCCTATTTTTTAAAGATTTGTTTTTGAGAAAGTCTAAAATCTTTGTATAGCAAGCCGCCCCTTATGCACTACTTACTTTACTGCACAGTAGTAGTAACTATACGCCTTATTTGTAATTCAGAGTTAAACATTCTAACATTCGAATTGAGTTAGACATTCTTACGTTCGAATCGAGGGACATTTTTACGTTTGAATTGAGTTGCATTCTTAAAACTTAATGTTAAGTGCACACTTTGTTTGGGTGTTGTTTTGTGTTTTGTGCAGGACCTACAAACGCTCCTGGGCGGTGCTTGTCGCAGCCTAGACACCCTTCGTATTGCTCTCGGGAAACAGCGAGCCCGAGGACGTGCTCATGTCAGGAGAGGCCGTATTAGGAATTATAGCTGCCATCAAATAAGTTGTGGGTAGGAAGGATAGCCGAACGCGTATATAAGTCGCCGCTCTGGCGGTGCCGCAGTCATTCGTTTCACAGATCTCATACAGTGCGGAAGTCTTAGTGAAGTAGCTGCGTCTTGGTGATTACAATGTATTCCTGTTACAGGAGTGTGGTAATAATACTTCAGAGGTATGTTCAGTTCTTGTTATACTAAGGTGGTCCAGAGACAATGGCTTCTGGACAGCTTCTCTTTTTTTTAAATAATCCTACCTAGGATTGCTAATAGTACATTATGGTAGGTACATAAGTATATGATACAGACAATATCAATTAAAGAGCACTACTGGTACTTAAAATAGGATACCCTGAGCTTTATAGCTCAGGGTATCCGAAAACTGGTACTTATGTACCAGTTTTCTTCCATCATGATATAGATACTATTACAAAATATAATGCAGTACTACCATATGCTATCATTAAACACATAATCATATTACTTAGTTGATACAATATACTTCGCATCACAATAATTACGCAATATAATGACTTATGATCAGAGAAAAGAATACATGCGTGATCATTATATCACTGGATGAAGAAGCTTCTCAGTTTGTTCATAGGATAGTGTTAGGAGCCAATTTGTCACAATTTTTTACATTACCCATTTTACATTTCACAGAACCTTTATTATAATTTGTATCTTTCTCTTTATATTTTTAGGCTTCTAGAATAAACAGGGGTTAATTTGAAAACACTGTCGGAATTTTCCGGTCTAAAAATATCTGCTGAATTTGTTGTTTTCCTGGTATTTCGTCATGAGTCACATCGCCCTCGTAAACACTTAATTCTAATCAAATGATGCGAAAGAAATACATTGGCATTTGTTAGATAAACGCTGTTAGAATAATAACTCGGGAACTAAATAAAATGAACGGTAGACGTATATATGATCATATAAACAAAAGTACCAAGTACCTATACATACAATTCAATCGTAAACAAACATCTAATAAAAGAATCATAGAAAATTTGAATTATTTACATTTTAGTAAGGATCTTACCTTCGATTTTTTGCCAAATTCCACCTGTCCTTTTTCCTTGGATGTAAAAGTATGCATCATTTTAGCACCGTCTTCCCAAGGAGGTTTGTTATATATACCGTCTACATCGGACATCATTATCAGCAGATCTGATTGGATTTCTGCAGCCAGCAAAGCCGAAAGACTATCGTTGTCCTTAATACCTATACCCTGGACATGAATGAAATGCTTTAGTAGCTTGCAATGCAGCAATCATTGAAATCAAACTACTTTTACGGATTTTATCGCGGTTTATTTTTGATTTTACTATCCCGACGTTCGAATGCTTTGCAGCTCCCATGGTCATGGGAGGACTGAGATGTTGAACGTCCTTATGTCACAATTATGCCGGTGTACCCTCAGGTCTTCTTAGTTGTAGTAGTGTTCCGTAAAAGTAGTTTGATTTCAATGTGTAATATTCGCGTAAGTAAAAGACAACATTATGCAGCAATCAGTTATAATCTTGCTCTTTAACTGTTCTTTTCAAAAAAGCCTAGCAAATCTTTTGCACCCGTAAAATTCCCTTGCAATTAATGCTAATGGCCTTTAAGCGTACACCCTCTAAGAACCATAATTTGTCAGTTCACCATAATAGGCGATTACTATCTTATCTTACTTGCAATAAAGTTCAGAATGTCTTACCTTCTTCCCTGTTCCCGGTACCACGGAATCATCATGGATATACATCGGGGGACTGACGGCATCGTTAGTGTTCACAATGGGAACAATATTCAGGGATATCAGCTCTGATAACGTGCAGAATAGATTCTTTCTCGTTTCTTCGTTGTAAAAGTCCGGTTTTGTTACTAGGACCTGGGAAATAACATCATTATTCTGTGGAGATACGATAATTCAAGCAGCGTGTTGCAATACTTGTGCTTTGAGATTTTTAACCGGCTTCATAAAGAAGGTTCTCTATTCGACGCGTATGTATGTAATATTGATAAAAATGCGTAATATTAATATATGTTAGTCTATGTGGGCTTCTAAACAAATTTACCAAATTTTATTTGTGTATGTATGTATGTATGTAGGTTTGTCCACGGATTTCTCAGAAACTACAAGTCCGATTTTGAAAATTCTTTTTGCAATAGTTAGAGTATTTTTCAGCTTAGGGGTAGAGTTCAAGTTTCATCAAAATCGGTCAAGTAGTTTAAGAGATATAAACTTTTTATGTTTTCAGTAAGTTATTGTAACGTAGACGTTCGAGTTGCGTGATAGTACTGATACCTATTTTGGTAAAATAAGTCACTAAAAAGTGTTAAATAAACTATTTAAAAAAAAAACCGGTTTCAAAGTAAATTATCTAAAAAGCATAAAATAACGAAAATATATTGAAGTCGGTGTCAGCTGGTACTAGTGTTAGTTAATTAACATGATGTGCTAGCACCGACTTCTATATATTTTCGTTATTTTATGCTTTTTAGATAATTTACTTTGAAGTCGTTTTTTTTTTTAAATAGTTTATTTGCTCTCAAATCTATACTAAAACATAACTGTAGGTGGGTCGTGTCAGGCAGAGTGCAACGGAATCGTCTCTACCTTGAGAAGTGTAGCGATGTAAATTACAAGTACTATTTTATAACTGTTTGTCTATCTGTCTGTTCATGTTCAGATAAAATTTACACTGAGTGGGTTTTGATGAAATTTAGCACAGTGCTAATATCATAAAACAGGTTTTAGGTTAATTTCTAAGTAACTACAAAAAAGAGGTCCTCTATTTGACGGGTACTTATGTAATAATAATAAAAATGCGTATATTTACATACATATTTTATTTGTCTATGTAGGCATTTGAACATAAGTTACTTCTTAACGTATTGTAACTTTTTAAGTTAGTTTCGTATGATAATTTATACGTATAAAAAATATTTCTACAAAAAAATAGAACTGCCTTCAAAGTGTAACTAAAAATCCTGAATTAATTTCTTAGGATTAGTGGTTTTTACATCTACATAGTTGGACGTAGACTACAACATATTATAAATACATAGTCAAAATTGGACCGGACTAAAGCGGGGCACATTTGCATTAGATTAATATTCTGACCGACAAGCGACTTCAGCTTTCACAAACTTTTTAAAATAAAATCATGCATTTTTATGATCTTGTTACCGTTTTTGCATCTCTGCATAGTCATTAATACGAACATCGTCGTACTTTTCGTGTTCCTATAATTTTCTTTCTGGTGTAACTTTTGATTAAATAGCGTGTAACATAAAGTTAACTATCTAGCTGATTACGCAAGTTACGCACAATTATCTAGCTAACTAAGCATCAACCGACTGAGAGTGACGATAATTTTACATCTACACTAAGGAATAAGACAATAATCATTACCCACTGTAGGTGCGGCTGTTAATCTTGCATATTAAGGTATGCTTTTATTTATAACTAGCTGACCCACGCAGCTCCGCCTGCGCTATTTTTACGTTAACTAAACTTTTAATAACAGACATTCGCATCGAATACATAACCCCCTTTTTATAGTCGGTTAAAAACTGGGACCCGCTTTTTACTTGCTCTCCGAAGCACGGACCCGTTTAGTTCAAATGGCGTTAAACGGTCACCCATCTATTTAATGACCTTACCTAACGTTGCTTAACCCGATCGATTACAAAACCTTGATAACAACTCTCTATGAGTGTTACCTTACTGATATTTATTATATTATAGAGAAAAATTGATAAAATCGGACCAAGCGTATAACCAACTACCCATTATGACTTTAATCCCCTCTCCCAAAAGAACCGTGCTAGATTACGGGATAAAAAGTATCCTATGTCCTACCTCGTAGTAAGAACTCAAATCATGCCAAGTTTCATTTGAATCCATTCAGTAGTTTCGGCGTGATGCTCAGCCGTGATACAGACAGACAGACAGATAAAAATTTAAAAAAATACATTTTCGGCCTCAGTATCGGTTATAGAATCCTCCAAATATAATTTTCAAAATATCTTCAATGTACAGAATTGGACCTGTTACAGTTTTATTATAAGTATAGATAAATAATAATAATATAATAATACCAGCCCTTGTTAATGTCCCACTGCTGGGCACGGGCCTCCCTTCAAGATGAAGGGGCTTAGGCCATAGTCCACCACGCTGGCCAAGTGCGGGTTGGCGGTGCGGGGAAGTATAGATATAGATGTTAATTAATTCTAACTTTTTCAATTCAAATTCAAATAGACAACGCTTTTTAGGCTAGCACTGATGAAAGGTCATTTTTTTTAAAGCTACCACCGGATCACAACGCGGCAAGGCACTGAGGGGCCCCTGGTGCAGATCCCACCGGAGAGACCAGGGGGGACCCATGTCTTACATGCCGATGCGACAGCCGCGGGGGTTTTAGTAGGTAAGAATCCCACATACCCCGGTCGAGGATTTCCCCGAGTCAAAAAAAAAA
This sequence comes from Furcula furcula, assembly GCA_911728495.1. Lineage (NCBI taxonomy): Eukaryota > Metazoa > Arthropoda > Insecta > Lepidoptera > Notodontidae > Furcula > Furcula furcula. The sequence continues at coordinate 21,206,924 of OU452253.1, forward strand.
AGCGGCAGCGATTATTAACTTAGACTCTATCATTTACTAAGCTAGTTAAAGAGACGATATTTTGTAATGCAAAATCGCATATCGCTAAGGCTAAGTAAGTTAGAAATCTCCTTGAATGAAGATTAGATCAAAGATATTATATTTATTTTTCGGGAAACTACGCGATATCTTCTCGTCCGAAATACCGCAGTGCCTGAAGACGAAGGTTTTTAACCTTTATTAACCTTTATGGTACTGAGACGTGGTCTCTAACGGCTGGCCTTTTGGGGAGGCCTATGTTCAGCAGTGGACGTCTTCCGGCTGATGACGACGATGATGATGATTATTATTTTCAGGAGCTAGGCCTTATGGTGATAGAGTTCATGGTATCTAATAGTAATATTATTACTTTACACGAGATAGGGACGTTAAAAACGTAGTCTATATCTCTGTCACTTACCATCGAGAAAGTAAGATTGAAATAATATTGATAGGGCAACAAACTACCAGTCCAGACCAACGTAGAACCCCCGGGTTTACGGTGGCGGGGTTGAGACCACAGTCCCCGTGAGTACCAGGTCAGTTTCGGCTATTCCACTTTTTTCCCGAGGGGTTATTATGCGCCCCCTGGCGGCAAGCTCAAAGGCAAGGCACTAAGGGGTTCCCTGCGACAGCCGCGGGGCCCCTCAGGTCCCTAGATGCTAAATTGTCCGTATTGAAGGATCGCTTATTTCAATAGAAGATATGTTGCGAGGATTCAGCATCATTAGAAAGCCATACTATTATGAATTAGCCTATAGTAGGGTGATCGTTTATTACGGTTTTTGCCGTTCCTTCTTTTATGTTTATCCTTACCTGGGCAATTTTGACATTGTACTGCGAAAACATGGCGTCGTACATGGCCATGAGTTCAGACTGGCCGACCGCTGCCGCCGCCCTCGGGTCCAGGATACTGCCTGCGTCCTATAACAAGACAAATTTTAACCACAATAGGGTTGAGGACTGGGTAAAAAATTCCGTCAAATAGAAATTAACAAAGGTAAATAAGCGTCAAAATCCTGGAGTGGGGGCTTATGATGTCACGCCTTGGTAAAAATTGTACGTGGAATTTCAACGCATTAAAGGTACGCGTCCATTGCCCCGCGCCGGACGCACCGCACGCACGGCACGCAACGGATTTTAGTTTGCTTTCTATGATTTTACATAGCGCTGCGTCCATTACCCGTGCCGTCAATTTCCGATGTGGGCGGCGCGGATAGGACAGGACAAAGCAAACTGTCCCCTTGAGCGTCCATTGAGTACTGCGGCGGGGTTGCGACCCCCGTCCCCGTGAGTACCGTGTCAGGTTCCCGGGGGGCTACAATGCGCCCCCCGGCGGCGGGCTCAAAGGCAAGGCACTGAGGGGCCCCTGGTGCAGATCCCACCGGAGAGCCTTGGGGTCCCCCCTCTCATGTGCCGATGCGACAGCCACGGGGGTTTTAGTGGGTAAGAATCCCACATACCCCGGTCGAGCCCCACAGCTCCCGGGGATCTTTGGAAGATTTCCCCCGCGTCAATTAAAAAAAAAAAAGGACAAAGCAAACTAAAATCCGTTGCGTGCCGTGCGTGTGGTGCGTCCGGCGGGTGCCAATGAACGCGTACCTTAATCTTCGTTATTTTTTGTTTAAAACAAAAGAAAAAATACATGTCCAATATTTTTTGATAATCTAAATGTCTAAATTATTCAGACATCTAGCCTGTTTATTGTGTATGGTTGACAAAATACGCAGTTATATTCGTCTATAGTCCGTGCAGTTATCGTATATTTCAATCAGTAGCCAAAAAGCCCACTACTGAACAGAGACCTTTGGAGGGAGGGGTTGCCATAATCCCCATGCTTGGCAGGCAACTTTGGCATCGTTGTATAGGTGATAGGTAATCCAATAGAGAGACGTTGCTGCCCGTCTTCTTGTTTTCTTTCAGTCGCCTCTTCCTAAACCCAACGGGAAGAGATGGGCTATTGTTACCCGAACACCCCACGGGACACAGTACCTACATATAGTCAGTAAATAACGTGATAATACGTGAATAATTTTTAATCATTTTTTAATTATCTTTGTTCCTACCAAAGCATCTTTTGATCTGTATATATAATCTATGAGTAACTATATGTCACTGACCTCTCTCGTATGATCGCTAGGGGACAAAGTCTCCCTCATCGATAGTGACATAAGTAGCTCTTGTGTCAGTTTCTGTCGGCCAAAGGCAACCGCACCACTTGACACCATGATGCATTCCCGACCCTCGTGGTGGCACTCTGCTACCTGCGAAATACAACTTTACTACAGTACATATACGGTATGTTATGTTTTACATTTTGTGGGTTCTTGAGGTGCAATTTTGATGCAGCTATGCAAAATTCGTTTTATTGGCACCACGATTATTCCCTCGCCGGCCGACCGCGTAATGGCGCTATTGTGCAGATCCGAGCCATCGGCCGTGGAGAGGTAAATTGAATACTTAAAATTTCTATTTGGACTTAATATTTTATAAATAGTATGTCTACATATTTGTTGTTGTTGTTGGTGGTTGTTTTATACTGCAAATAAAATATAATAAAATCAAATAAATGCTGTTTATTTAAAAAAAACCTACAAATACAATCAATAATGAAAATTAGAACAATTTATCCACAGAACACATAAAAATTCCTTGCGCAATGAGGCAAATAAATCGTAGAGATATTAAATTAATGTTTCTGAAATTATTTTTGTACACAATTTTTTTTCCAAATATTGAATTAATAGTAAAGATCAACTGAAAGTAATTTTATCTAGATACCAAAGCAAGTATTTAACAAATTATAAAAACAAAAAAAAATTAAGAATCTAATACTTTTCAAAGGATTGAATGTCATTCAACAACCATTTAATTTTTTAAGGCTTCGCTAAGTTTTTTGGGATACCACACAAAATCCGAGAAACATAATCAAACTTTCAGGAGATAAAAATGTAAAGGAAATAAAAAATCTCCCACCGGAGGAAGATAAACTATGAAATAAATAGCCTAAATAAGCTGATAATTTTAAATATAATCGCATACCAAATGTAGGGCCAGTTTAATAGATCACATTTGACATCTGTCAGTTTCTTTGTTCTGTCTGTTTCTTTGTCATTATTTGATAAAAAAGTTAAGCAATTATACAGTTCTGACTTCGAAAAAAATAATAATACTTTATGCCCGCCGTTACAGGGTTACGTTGTTAAATTTTAATGTAGTGACAAATGTGATCTAATAAATATACAACACTTTACTTCCAAAGAAATGAAAGAACCAAATGAAATGTTAAGTGCTATACCTATAAATATAGGCAAGGAAGGTACTGTTGTTACTGGGTTAGTAAAACAATGCATATAAGCTTGTTTTATATGTCTAAGGTATAGGTATTATCATGTCTAATAAAAATCTGTCTGTCTAATAAAAATCAACATGGGACAGTGCATTTATTACCATTATGTTATCCTAAAATAAAACTCTAATAAGTACTTGTAAGAATAATACTATATAATATTATTCTTACAAGTATTTGAGTAAATCAAACTATGGCTTGTAGATTTAGACAAACTAATTTATGAAGACATCAATTCTGCTCAGTTTATTTCTGCATCAACTTTAAGATACTTAACATTGCTTAACCTTTTCATAAACACTCCTATCACAGGGTTCAGACGACTAGTTTGACGTCATAAATTGCTGTGAAATAGTGACGCACATATCTAGATGATTCAATATTTATGAAACACGAAAATTGAATAATAAGAATGGAATAATAATTTTAAGGAAAAAAATAAACGTGATTCAGCCTGAATAATGTTTGCATGACAATGCTGAAAATATATTTTACAACTTGAAAATGACCTGTCGTTGACAGTTTCAATGAGTTTGTTGGTATGTTTCAATGAACCAATTGAACACATTCGTAATGATAGTCAGCGAAATCGATGACGTCACAGCTACAGTGTAATGGCTCCCACACATAAGGGCTCCCACACATAACTGCGATGCGATGCGATGCGGCGTGAAACAAATGAATTTTCGATACAAGTTCCTGCAACTTGGATGCGAGGCGATGCGGCGTGAAACAAATGAATTTTCGATACAAGTTCCTGCAACTTGTATCAAAAATTCATTTGTTTCACGCCGCATCGCATCGCATCGCAGTTATGTGTGGGAGCCCTAACTGCGAACTCGCATCGCATCGCAAATATCTGCGAGAAACAAATTAATTTTCGATACAAAAATTCATTTGTTTCTCGCAGATATTTGCGATGCGATGCGAGTTCGCAAATATGTTTGGGAGCCCTAAGGTAGTGTCTACGAAACTGACATTATTCTAAAAATAAATTATTCAATACCTGTTCGATAATAGACGCCAGTCTTCCCAAAGCCAGTCCATTGCCGTCTTCTCTGGTGATGACTGCGCTACCAAGTTTAACCACCAGTCTTCTAGCGTACTTGAGTTGGGACCTGTCGGTGAACGTTCGCTGTTTTCGCTCGCCGCTCGCTAGTGTTCGCTTGTCGACGTTTACATTCTGAAATACGAGTAAGAGTAGTACAGTAAGGCCGCGTTCCCACTATGTCGTAACGGTTTATTTATCGTTGGACGACTATGTTCTCTAGCTATCCATATATCTACCTCGCTAGCCATAAATATCGACTGTTTGTCGTCATTTTATCGTCGCTATTTTTTATCGTTGAACGAATATCGTATTAGCTGTTCCTATTTGATCGTGATGACATTTATTCAAACAACGAAACGACATTTTTATCGTGGCTATGATAGATATTCGTAATAACGACACTCGATCTGCCGTCACGTTTTTTTTTTATCGTTTTATGACTTACTTACAACATAGTGGGAACGCGGCCTAAGTGTAACCGAAACTACTAGTTCGGTATTATAAAGCATTCATTTTGGAGAGTGTACGCAGAAATTATACGACTTAAATCCACCATCCCCCTTTTATCATCGGACGCCGAGACACACGCCAAGTAGGTATACACACCCTTACGTAGCAAACGGTTCTCTAGTGCGGACTAAGCGATTTCCTTGTTCGTTATTATACGTACAACTACGGACTGGAACAGTTTAGCTGCGTCGGCTTTCCTGAATTATAATGTGGGTGTCTTGAAGGCTAGAGTGAATAGGCTTATAACAAGATAATGTGCTTTCATTCTAACTTACTATATAATATTTTATTTTAATTAATATTTAGTTAAGATTGTTTGATATAAGTTGTGTGTTGTTTTTTTCTTGAAATAAACAGTTTATTTATGCAAGAATGCGTCGCCACCTTCCATCAGATGGTACAGCGGCCAAACACTGGCTTATATATTGTGTAATAGGAACTTAAGTTAGGTGGTTATACATAGATACGTATTTCAAGATAAAACTGTAATGTCCATACTCAGTTTAAAATCTCTTATCCTTATAAATTTCCCAAAGTTAGGTAATTTATATGCCTACAGTAGGTATACTTAGAATATGATGAATTTGGCGACGAATTTGATTACACTTTATAAGCCTTAACATGAACGGTGTGGCAACGAGGTATATACTAATCTAAAATCACAGTATCATATACTTCTAAAATCACAGTATCATATACTTCTAAAATCACAGTATCATATACTTATTTGTTTTCATGAACTGCTTACGGTCTATAAAAATGTTAACGTTCACGTTAAACCGTAATACCGGTCGCGTAAACCCTTATCTTAGACATACTATATTATTAATTTCGCTAAGTTTTACTACACAAGAAAACAGTTGTATCTTTCCGTTGTTTTATTTTCCAATTTTCCAGAAAATCGGAGCTTATTTATATTGAAAATTCTAGCTCGCAAATAACCTTCCATGACCATACCAGACATGTGAACTGAGTGCGTTATCCGCCAAAATGGACACTTGCTGCAAAGTACGGTTGATCCCTTACGAAACTTGAGGGTAAACTTCATAAATTTGTTGATACTTCACTTCAGCGGTGTAGTTTTGGTAGCTCACAGAATAGGTATCGATTGAAAAGTTTGGCGATAATAACTGGGTCTAAACATTTGCATATCGAATAAGTGTATAAGACTGTGATGAGACTGTGGGATAAAACAACAGAGCTATTGCGTATCTTTAATGACTATCAAGCTTCAGTTGTCCACCGAACTTTGATGTCAACTAAAAATGTTTTGTATTTATTGGTCACTAGCTGACCCACGCAGCTCCGCCTACGCTATTTTTACGTTAACTAAATTTCTAATAACAGACATTCGCATCGAATACATGACCTCCTTTTTTATAGTCGGTAAAAATCTGGGACCCACTTTTTACTTGCTTTCCGAAGCACGGACCCGTTTAGTTCAAATGGCGTTAAACGGTCACTCATCTATTTAATGACCTTACCTAACGTTGCTTAACCCGATCGATTACAAAACCTTGATAACAACTCTATATGAGTGTTACCTTACTATTATAATTATAAAGAAAAATTGATAAAATCGGACCAAGCGTATAACCAAGTACCCATTTTGACTTTAATCCCCTCTCCCAAAAGAACCGTGCTAGATTACGGGATAAAAAGTATCCTATGTCCTACCTCGTATACGAGGTAGGACTTGAGATCTTACTATAGTAAGATCTCAAGTCATGCCAAGTTTCATTTGAATCCATTCAGTAGTTTCGGCGTGATACGCAGCCGTGATACAGACAGACAGACAGACATACAAAAATTAAAAAATATACATTTTCGGCCTCAGTATCGGTTATAGAATGCCCTCCAAATATAATTTTCAAAATATCTTCAATGTACAGAATTGGACCTGTTACAGTTTTATTATAAGTATAGATAGATTCAAGCAATACCGAATGAATAATTTAGTTGTTATTTGATGGTCACTTGCTATGATTATCACTTTAGCTATCAAACGAGATACGTAATAGGGTGGCAAAGCCTAGCTGCGGTATTCTTAGTGTTAGGTCCCGTGTGCAAAGGGTCTATTGGAAGGTATAGGTACCACCGCCACGCTGGCGCTGTCACTGGTGAGGTCTGAAGGGAGTACCCAGGAGTCTCTCTATAGCGTCGGTAAGGACAGTGGTCTTTACCGACGCTATAGAGAAACTGTGGGGAGGTTTTAGTTAGTGCAAACCCTACGTAATCCGGCCTTTGCCCCTGCAGAGACCGGGCACCTTTTGTAGGTTTCCTCCCCGATTGCAAATAAAAAGGAAGGTACTACCGCAGTGTCAAATGTCTCCAATTCTAATCTTAATCGTCAACCATGAATATATTGATACTTATTTCCAAATTATAATTATTTTTTCTTAAAGTAAGTTATTAATTTTCAGAAATAAGTAAATAAGTTAATACCTTAGTTAATACCAGCTACCGAATACAAATGTTCTGGTTAATGTTAATCCCTAACATGGCTTTGTTTACTTGTGTACTGTGCCAGTATGCATATTTATTTCTAGAACCAGAAATGTAATTGATGCAAATTATTCCCGTACCACGACCGCAGAGCCAACGCAGACATGTAATTGCATCTAGCTTCCAGTATACATTATGCACGCAGCTGCGATCCTCTTCAATAAACGCAACTATGTATAATATAATAAGCAGTAAAAGCTCATTAGGCGAACGCTTGCCTTGGAAACAAGGTGCGCAGGTTTGAACCCCCGCTAGCACCTTTTTTTGTGAATGATAGACGCTGTTGGCCGCAGATGGCCATTACAGCTTCACCGGACAATATTATATGCTTGCACCTCTGATTTCTTTAATTAATCATTGTGCGAATCGTCTTTGTGCGTTTGCTACTAGCTTTCGGTGAAGGAAAACATCCTGAGGAAAACTGCATGTCTGAGAAAGCCTAACCAGCTTTCAAATGACGTGTGAAGTCTGCCAACCCGTACTTAGCCAGCGTGGTGGATAATGGCCTAAGGCATCATGAGGGGAGGCCCGTGCCCAACAGTGGGAAATAAACAGGGGCTGGTATTATTCATCATCATCATCATCAGCCGGAAGACGTCCACTGCTGAACAAAGGCCTGCCCCTTAGACCGCCACAAGAAGCGACAATTTGCCATTTGCATCCACCGGATTGCATATCACCTTTTCTCCACCACACTCGTGTGCCGGAAGACGGAGTTAGATAACTTCTGGAGGACTAAAAGTTCTACCGGTTTCCACCCGTCTTTATCCGGCGCCTTGTTGTTCTTAAGCTGTTTGAGAGCCATTCTAATCTCGCATAGGATGCCTGGGATGTCCTCAGTGGTATAATTATGTATAATATAATAGGTACATCAAGAATGAAATACGAAGGACGGTCAGTGTAGTTACACTGAAGAAGTATAAAAATACATTATAAGGTACTATCGTGGACACGAACGGTGTACCAGTTTTCAATCAATATCGTTTGAACGACGTCACGTGCTCTTACCCCGTCCGCACGTATTTTGGGCCGCCTCGTGCAAGCGATTATCGTCCAAAAGGTGGTACACCGCTTGTGACCGCGAGAGTACATCGATCGACCCAACATTTCATTTATCAAGACGTATCTATACTATAATAAAACTCAAAGAACACTTTTTCTGTACATTGAATATTTTTCCAAAATTTCTATGTGGGGATACTATACTATCGACATAGAGGCCAAAACAATTTTTTTTGGAATTATTGTCTGTCTGTCTGTCTGTCGTTCTGTTTGTCCAGGTATCATTTGAAAACCCGTGGATGGATTTTGATAGGACTTTCACTGATGTGTTGTGTAGAAGTCTAGGTATAAATTGGTATATAAAACATCACGCTATGTTTCATAGGGGCTAAGCAGTGAAACATTACTTGCACATATTACCACGTAATTTCCTTTGTATGTGAATAAGGTAATTATAGACTGATCAGTTAATCATTAAGATATTATGTATTATTACGCTATATACAATAGGGACTGAGCAGACATTTAGTTTGCATAAGATATGGCAGTGGCGAAGGGTAAATTTTTGTAAGGGGTAAGCCGGTCCGGTACACCCAGGAAATTTTCATTAGATTTCTGTATTGTTCTAAGTACTTTGCTGATAGCAATATGACATTATATCTTTGAAAAGTTAAAATTGTATCACAGTCGCAACAATAAAAGATGCGAAACATTAAGAACTTTCATTATCGAATATCATTAGACAGTAATTTACGATGTTAGCGTGATTTACAATTATGAACAGCGCCATCTAGCGGTGAAATTTAACATACAATCACTATAGAACTTTAATCTAGCTAAATAAAAGAAAGTCGTGTTAGTTACAGTTACACTATTTATAACTCAGGAACGGCCTAACCGATTCGGCTGAAAATTGGTGGGAGGTAGCTTAGAACCAGGAAACGGACATAGGATTTTTTATCCCGGTAGGTTAAGGTTAAGCAACGTTAGGTAAGGTCATTAAATAGATGGGTGAATCGATTTGTATGAAAAGTGCATATCGGGTAGGTCTGAGAATAGGTCATACAGTATATTTCATACCGCTAGGTTAAGGTTAAGCAACATAAGGCAAGGTCATCAAATAGATGGGTGAACCGATTTGTATGAAATTTTGTGTGCATATCGGGGAGGTCTGAGAATAGGTCATAAAGTATAATGCCGCTGATACCATGATTGACGAGGATATATAGAACGAGAGGAGGGTGCAAGAGAGGAGAAATAGGGAGAGGGGATTCGAGGAGGGGGTGATGGGGTGAGGGATCGGGGGAGTTAGGTGGAGTAAGGGGGGAGTGAGAAGGAGCAAGTTCGTAGAAGAGAGAGGGGATGAGGGTTCAGAGAGTGGATAACAGGGAGAGGAAGTGGGGGAGTGTGACGGAAACCGAAGCGGGAGGGGAAAGAGAGAGGAGAGAAAGAGCATATAATTAGATTTTTTTTATAAGAGAGAGAGATATGGAGAGAGATAAATCTAGGGAGGAGGGAGAAAATGGGAGCAAAATGTAATAAAAGCGCGGGCGGAGCTACGCGGGTCAGCTAGTACATTATAAAAGCACAAACACCGACTGCGAACAAACAAGTCATATGTCGCGATATGACCTTTCGGCCGCGCGCACTTTGGACACGAATATGTATCGTACGTAAACGTATGATCGTGGTCGTACGAATTAGATGCGCACATTGAATACGTTTACGTACGTACGTACCACATTTATGCAAATAAATTGAATTGATTTTTTTCCGGTTATATTGTACTCGTGAAGTCATCTTTGGAGCGCCATGAATAACCTGTATCTGGTAATTCTCTTATAACTCGCAGACTGCGGCAGCGTCATCGCTGTCGTAGAAAAATATATCTATCGGTGCATGAAATATATTTAAAAAGACGTGAATTCAGTGAATACCATCATATTATGAAAGATATATAATGAGCACATACTGTTTCACGTTCGTAAACTAAGTTAATATTTTTTTCTCTATCCACTTTTAATTTTTAACGTACGAACGTGTTTGAAATCCCAACAAGTTCGGATTGTATTCGGACGTCTGAACTACACGTACGTATACGCACGATTAACTCGCACCCAGTCTGCGCGCTCCCATAGTACTTGGAATGTCGGGATCGTTCGTACGTGTTCGTATGTGTTCGCACGAGTAAAATTCGTACGAAAACGTGTCCAAAGTGCGCGCGGCCTTCATTGGATACCCATAATGATATTTACGGAGATAAATAAAATGGCGGCTACCGGCTTTATTTTTATTTTTTAGACGATATGAAGCACATAAATACTCCTACAACTAAGACGACTAACAATATACATAGTCAAGCCCTTTAGGTTGTAGGCCGTGCCAAAGAAATAGGCAAACTCTCGAAAAACATAGCACTCCTTTTCGGACAGTCGTTCGAAATGGTTAAAATGTATACTCAATCAATTTCTTTTACTGTGTATCGATACTACCGATGTATCACTATGTAGTCCAATGTTGTCTGTGTATGTGATGATTGCAAAATATTTATTTTTTATTGTTTACCTAATCATAGACAATTCTTGCAATTGAAATACACTTGATCTTCAATAGCACATCGCGACTATTAATGTATCAAAGACAGACAAGTAATTAAAACAAAGGACACATGATGGATAATATTTAAGTAAATAATGATAACGTTAATACGTTTACGTTTATGTTTTTAATACAGTTGAAAATACGCGGCATTGAGATGACGATCATTCTTTTCGTAGTTTGTTTGTTCAAGAATAGATGTTTCTAAGATCGCTCTGAGTTTTTATGATATCCATGGGTCAATATAATTAGTGTGTTGTTTATCTGAAAATATTTTTTTATTCTTACAATATTTACCCATATAAGATTAGTAGTAGGGGTAGAATATCTGACAAAGCGGTGGTGCCACCTGAACGGTCTAGGGACCTAGGAAAAAATGGTTTACAGAGAGATCTGCATACCTATACCTGTCGGCGGTGGACGCGAGATCGTTCGTGTGCACTTCGCGTTTTAGCGTGATGCAGATCAGAGTCATCGGCCGTTGAGTGCTTAGTAAAATAGGATACCTATATTGATGGAAATGGTCTTTACCACTTCTCTCCTCTTTACTTTTCTTACTAAATTCGATTTGGGTTCCAAGACAACTTAGCATTTTTCAGGAATTGCCGAGGGTCAAGCCTCGGTGTCTTTATTGGTGACCACTGTAGATTCTAGTTTAAGGAGTCACAGTGGTGGAAGTGAGTGGTGGAATTATTCCCAAATTAAAATCCTATATTAAAATGTTTTTCAATGATGTCCTAATTTGACAGTCAGCTCACGTTTGCATAACAGGTAAATTGTTATTCAAGGAAAATATATAAAGAAAAACCAACTAAAGCCATGGTATATTATAAAAGGATATTGAAGTATTAGTTATGTGGTCATGTTATTTTACAATTTGATTATGATTGAAATGAAATGTAAATTTTATCAAATGCTTATAAATTTTGCTCTGAGTACCTAGTAATCGCTAGTATTATTACTGTTTTTGTAGGAATCAAACTACTTTTACGAATTTTATCGCGGTTTATTTTTGATTTTACTATCCCGACGTTTCGAATGCTTTGCAGCACCCATGGTCACGGGAGGACTGAGATGTTGAACGTCCTTATGTCACAATTATGCCGGTGTACCCTCAGGTCTTCTTAAGTTCTTAGTTAGTATTGTTGATTTCAATGTGTAATATTCGCGTAAGTAAAAGACAACATTATTGTTTTTGTAGGATTTTGAATCCCAGGTCGGGCAGTAAAAAACACGAGGTTTTCAGAATTATAATATGTATTTAGTCATCCTGCGCTAGATTTAAGGAAGAAGAAGGTAGAGAGAGAGTTTGCGTATGGACTCTCTCTTCCACTTGAGTATGGGTCTCCTGCGTAGTTGCCAGATCTTGCCAAAAGATTGGCCGTATTAGTTAGGCCGTTTAAGCTGCCATTTTTAGGAGTAATTTATTAATCTATAATTTACAAACAAGAGTACTAATTAATATAATTACATCATTTATTTCAAGGGCCATGGTCAATTTGGGCTAATTTCTCAACATTTTTTCAACGCTGCTGAATCCATATGATTTACTTTAGGATAAAATTTATTTTATACTAATTATGTTAAATCGAAATTGAGCGCGAAAACAGTGTTTCTTGTAGGCTTAAAACATAAAAAAAACACAATTTTAATACATTTTTGAGTGCTCCAAACCAACATGATTACGCGCTTTCAAATGGCATTGATTTTATCACTGTTGACTATTTAGCCCAGACTCTATACTAATTTGTCCATAATCCTTCGTTTAACGATCATAGGCAGTACAACGAGAAAACACTACTCCAACTTACCTCACTAGCAGCCTTCGCGTTACCAAGAGGTACTGTATCTGAACCCACTACGAAGTAGAACCCCCTGCCACCTTCAGTAAATGAATTTCTGCACTTTTTCAGAACTCTACCACACAGACGCAACATTTTTAATAATAATTTATTTTACAGCACATCACAACACTAGCGCGGTCAGTGCGTTAGTAAAGATAAACCGCAAATAACAAGAGCAGTTTATTATGTTTGAACAAACATGTAAGTACTTAATTTTTTTCCTTTTAGGTCATTATACGCAGATAACTTACCGCGTACAGTAAGCGGTTGTGTCATAACTTATCATTAGATTGATTCAGTCTGAAACACGTCCACAGCTGGACAAAGGCCTCCGCCGTAAAGGGGAGGGGTTGCCATAATCCTAACGCAGGCGTCTTGGTGATCGCAGTGTAGGTGGTAAATAATCCAATAGAAAGACCCTGCTGCCCGTCTTCTTGTTTTCCCTTAGTCGCCTGTTACGGACACCCAACGGGAGGAGATGGGAGGGTGCTATTCTTACCCGGACACCCCACGGGTCAGTCTATCAGGGTAAATAAATAAAACCTTTATAATCCACCTTGTGTCGCGTCAAGTAAGATATTTGCCTGATGGTAAGCGACACGCCCACGCACTAAAAACAAAAGTGACAGATATCTTAGCCAAAATTGACCAACACAAATGGAGATGGACGGGTCATTTAATGAGAACCAGCATAGAAAAATGGAGTAAAGTTGTGACTGACTGGTACCCCAGAGACAGTAAACGAAGCAGGGGAAGACAATACAGGAGATGGGAGGACGAGCTAAAACTCACTGCAGGCCCCCATTGGAGGAGAGTGGCCCGCGAAAGAGATCAATGGAAATTGCTAGAGGAGGCCTTTGCCATGAGGCACGCTGAATTGAGAGACATACTATAGAACAACAATCACAAAACAGAAAAATTCAGAATTAAAGGCTTATTATTATTATTAAGCGACACGCCCACCTATATACATCGCTGCACTGCCGCTTATCAATCAAGACATTAGTTACTAATTCCCGGTTTTTGTGAGTTGTTACGCACAATAAGGCGCTGTCTTATTGCTATCGCTCGCGCGATGATGCGATGCGATTCGATTTCATCGTGCGATGAAACCGCATTCGGTCGCATCGCATGATCGCACGACCTTCAATAGGACATTCATTTGTTACCGGTATGATTGAACGCACGGTTGCACGATCATTTTCGTCGGACGCAACGCATCATCGCGCGAACGATGACAATTGGACAGCGACTAGGATTTTCTACCAGACGTTAGCTGAAACTGTTCCTACACACGTTTTCTCGCTCAAGAAAGTCCCCCGGTCGTGTTGGTCTTACGTCCCATCGGCATGTGAGAGTGAAGAAAGAGAGGGTGCAACCTGTGCCTGCGCAAGCGCAAAGGGTTAATCGTGTTAAAAAAGGTAATAACGGTCAAGTGCGAGTCGTACTCGTGCACCGAGGGTTCCATACCTTCTTTGGGCGTATTAAAGTTATTTTACTATTTATGTAACACCTCACATAAAAAAAGCCAAACCGCAAAACTAAGTTTGTTAGTTGAGTTTTTTTTAGTATTACTAAAAAACTGTATACTATTCAGAAAGACCATTTTATTTTTCCTGTAAATTATAGATAGATATGTATTATCCATAATTATATCAGATTTTTCCCTCCACAAACTTTTTTATTATAAGCCTAAAACTATGCGACATATACCATAATAAAAATCTGTTTTGAAATCTTCAAATGAAGCCCTTTCATATGATACCCCACTTAATACAGTAGTCTCACTTTGAAATTCTACAGGAGCACTTCGAAACCCTTTAACTTTTTTTTATTTGGGATGGCGAGTTTGGCTAAGTAAGATCTAAAACTGTTCTAAATTTCAAATCGATAGCATCAGTGGTTACCTACTGGAATATATTGGTGTAACAGACAGACAGACGAAGTCACGTTCCATTTTTAACTTTTAGGTATGGAATACTAAAAAACATTTTTTAATCTTTGTGGCCGAATACTATTAACTATTATATTATTATTGTCATTTATCCACGTCAGACGGTTGTTTTCCTAAATAATAGAATGCATTATTATCATTTACTAAACACATTTCTGACTGTGACCTCTAGATTAAATATTAATAACAAAATTGTCAACTCATTTTAATTAATTTATTAAGTACTAGCGACCCGCCCCGGCTTCGCACGGGTGTAATTGAGAAAAAAAAGAAGTGTTTAATTTTAACTTACTGCCTTTGATTATAGAATTTCTTCAAAAATAATGTTTGTAGCTGACTTTTCGTAACGCAATATCATGGATAAATGAACTAATTTATCCATGGCAATATGAAAAAAAATTGTTTAGAAGTGACGCGTGAAAGAGCTACGACCTACCCTTAGGTTTAAGCCTGCAACGTTGAATCTCTAAATTTGTGATTTGTTAATTGTATTTTTATTTCTATTAGAAACTGCAGACGTGTACCGGTGTACAATTTGGGTGGATTAAGGACAGGAACAGAACACCATTTCTTTAAAACCAATTTATGGAAGCAATACGGGCTTCCTTGTTCGGTTTCATCGTTAAGACGTAGACGGGGGTCAACCGGGGAATTCTTACCCACTAAAACCCCCGCGGCTATCACGTCGGCACATTAGAGCGCGGTCCTGGGATATTTGTCGGGATCTGCACCAGTTGATACCACTCAGTACCTTGACTTTGAACCCGCCGCCGGAGAGGCACATTATAGTTCCCCGGGAACCTGTCACGGTGCTCACGGTTACAGGGGTCACGGGGGACGCCTTTAATGGGATTTACGGGACCCTGTTGGTGGTCAACCGGGTATGTCGGATTCTTATTCACTAAACCCCGTTGCTACGGCCGTTAAATCAGTACATAAGAAGGAGACCTGGGTTATCCGGTGATATCTGCACCAAGATCCCTCAGTGGCTTGCCTTTGAGCCCGCCACCAGGGGGCACAATAAAGCCACCTGGGAAACTATCATCATGCTCAAAGATACGGGGATCGCGGGGAAACCTCCAATAAGTCCCACGAATCCCATGGGGAAGTCAACCTGGGTATTTGGGATTCTCACCCACTAAAACTCCCGTGGCTGTCACATCGGCACATGAGAGGGAAACCTGGGTTCTCGGGTGGGTTCTGCACCAGGTGTCCCTCAGTGCCTGGCCTTTGAGTCCGCCACCGGGGGGCAAGCATATTATATCCCAGATTTACCTTATATTATTTGAAATGATAATGATATATATGTAGAATAAACTTCTCTAGTACTTGATTGTTAAGTATGTACCTCTTTAGGTTTTTACTTACTTAGATAAAACTTCTAAATAAATTCAGTTAATATATAAACCTTGAAAAAATATTAAAAATAAAAAGTTTAAAAGTACACAAAAAAATCCCAATGAGAAATTTGAACCCGGACTCTGCTGTGCTTAGAAGAGGCTTTCGTAACCTCCAGACCACGGCTACTCTAATTCTATTATTTGAATTACTTGATCATATTCTTGTTATATGTCTGCTCAGTCCCTATTGCATGTAGCGTGATATTTTATCTTATGTATTAAAGTTATACGTGTACAGTACCTAATTTACGTACTAAGCTAATCTAAGTGAAAATATTTGTACCGCCATCGGTTGAGTAATAATACTGCTTTTTAACCCTGTTAAGGGATAAATTTAAAATCAGATCCCCTCAGTGCTTGCCTTTCAGCCCGCCACCGGGGGGCACAATAAAAAAATAACCTGTCACCGTGCTCAAAGTTTCGGGGATTACGGATAGACCTCCAATAGGCTCCCAGGATCCTGCGGGCGGTCGACCGCGGTGTGTAGGATTCTTACCCTCTAAACCCCTCACGGCTGTCCGCACAAAATATGGGGCTGCACCGGGTACCCCTCAGTGCAAGGCAAGGGCCTTTGAAGCCACTGCCGGGGGCGCATTATAGCCCTCCGGGAATCTGTCACCGTTGTCACAGTTATAGCGGTGGCGGGGGACACGTTTAATATGTCCCCAGGATCCTGTGGGGGATTCTTACCCACTAAAACTCCCGTGGCTGTCACATCGGCACATGATAGGGGAACCAGGGTTCTCCGGTGACATCTGCATACGTACAATACATGCATATTGTATTCCTACCCAAACAGACATTTTGGAAATATATTTTCATTATTTTATTTTTATTATATTTGGGAAACAAACAAATGATACTACTTATTTCTTATATCAAGCTGGCGCGATCGTTGCATACCTGAGGGAGCTCTTCGATACGCCAGCAACAGAGTAAGGGCTAGGGCATGCACAATGGATCCAACTGGGTCGAAGTGCGTTCCGGGAATACCGGGCCCAAATTTATAGCCATCAAGAATAGAATAGAATATTACTAATATAAGATCCAATAGTACAAAAATCAATTAAGTTTCCACTAATAACTAAATCATAACATTAGAGAGAAGCTAACTACGTATGCATGATTTTAAATTAAAAAAAGTATTAAATTTAAAAAATATATTAGAAATAAAAAGTGCCGGAGTCAATATGAGTTAAATATTTAAAACATCGAATCTTAATATAAATAAAAAAATCAAAACATTGTTTAAAAATACAAAAAAAAAAATCCGCACACGGGTAGCGAACCCGGACAGTCCGCACTTAGAGGACGCTTCCGTAACCACTTGGCCAAGGAACTATTATTTTATCTTTCGAATTATCGTATCTTATTGTGGTAATATATTTGTACCGCCATCGGTTAAGTAATAATACTTATTTTTTACCCTGTAAAGGGATAAATTATAAAAAATATGAAATACTAATTCAATTAATTTTCTTAACGAATGTCTGTGCAAAATTTCAAGTCAATAGGACCAAGGAATCGCGTTCTCCCATACAAACTTTGCCCCCCTATTTGACCCTCTTAGAGGTTGAATTTCGCAAAATCGCGTCTTAGTGAGCACCTACGTCTTAAAAGGAACCCCCATGCAAAGTTTGAGACTCCACCACTTGTAGTTTCTGAGATTTCGTGATGAGTGGGTTTTGCCTACTCTTTTATATAATAAGATTTATTTGTCCACTACTTATTAATTGCTAGTAATTTTACCTAACGCGATAATGCTTACTTATGTAGTTTAATTTCAGATTAATACTGTAATATTATTATTATTTGACTCATAATTTTATTTAAAATATACGAAACCAATACGCGAATTTCCCAACTTGTCATTTATTAAGTGTTTACTCTTAAAAATTAAACATCCGCACTCACAAACGTCAGCTAACGTTATTAATAATTAAGCTATTGTTCTTTTTTTTATACAACCAAGGTGGCAAGCAAGCATGCGACCCGCCTGATGGTAAGCAGTCATCGCAGCCTATAGACGCTAGCAACACCAGAAGAATCACACACTTAAGACATCAGATATTAAGTCTTTTGTGTCAAGGAATTTCACCAGCTACAGTGCCCTTCACGCCGGAACACAGCAATGTTTACACACTGCTGCTTGGCGGTAGAATATCTGACACTGCGGTGGTATCTACCTAGACGGTTCCTTGCAAAAGGAACCTACCACTATAATAAAATACACAATAAAAAGTAAGTATACTTAATGTAGTTTTATTGAATCTGATTTTTTCGTATCTCGGAGCTGCTTATTCATAAATCCATTAAGTACTGAGTACAAGATGATTGAGATCTCTGCTTAACATCAGGGTATAAAGTATTAATTGGCTTCGACCGTCTAAATAATTTCATTTCAAGTAGGCACTGGATTAATGATCATTAAAACTAATTATTGAATCTGAGTGCGGCAGTGACTTATTAAGTTATTCTCATAAATTAACTTCGGTGATAAGGGGGGTGGTATAACGGTATTTTTTTTTTTGACATTTTTGATTATCAGCCAAAAACTGCGTAACATAAACCAAAATAAAAATCGGTTTTGCGATGTGCAAATGAAGCCCTTTCATATGATACCCCCACTCGATATAGTAGTCTCACTTTGAAATTTTGATGACCCATTTCGACCCCTATTATAAAAAAACTAAATGAAAAAATATATTTTTTTTATTTGCGATGGTGTGGGGTAAGTAAGATCTAAAACTATTCCAAGTTTCAAATCGATTGCATCAGTGGTTCCTGAAATATATACAGGTGTGACAGACAGACAGACGAAGTCAGACCATAAGGGTTCCTTTTTTACCTTTTAGGTATGGAACCCTAAAAAGATATCATGCTAGGTACCTTTGGCATTTTTAATTGGTCCCTCCACTGATAGAGAGCCCTTGTTTGGTTTTAGCACACCCCTACTCTCCAGCTCCTCTGTGGTATTTCAGACCTAAGGCATCTCTATGCCTTAGATCTGGAATACCAAAAGTCGTTATCAGGTTGATACCTGAACCGTTTTTTTTTAATTTTAAAGCAGGTGACATAAAGTAGAATTTAATAAATATGGAAATAGCTTTATACATCCCAACGGTGAAATAATAATCCATCAATGTATAGTTTATGAAATACGTTATCTGTACACACTTATTCTGGCGGGAAACGGAAATTGGTTCGTAGTTTGGAGTCAAAGTAAATAAGCTAAAATAAGTCAAAGGAAATAAGCTGTGCCTTTGTACTATTCTATTAATTTCTTGTTATTGTGTTTACATAATAATAATAATAATAATAAATAAAAAATAAGTAAAATAAATAAAAAATCAGTTAAAAATGAATAAATGGAATAATAATAATAATAATACCAGCCCTTGTTTATGTCCCACTGCTGGGCACGGGCCTCCCCTCAAGTTGAAGGGGCTTAGGCCATAGTCCACCACGCTGGCCAAGTGCGGGTTGGCGGACTTCACACGTCTTGGTCATACATAAATTGTAAAATTTTATTTTATTTATATTTTTATTTTATCATGGTTTATTAGAGACTTTTACTTTTCTGCATCACCAATATACTTAAACATTGACTCAGTTAGACATACTTAGGTCTATCTAAGACTTCTAGGTTAATATAATTAGGTATGTAGTATATAAAAGAAAATTCCTCGTCAACATAAATAAGAACACTGATATTACAAAGTTCCCAACAACTTTTTATAAAAACACTTTTACCAAAGTGGCTCCAATACTACAAAGCCTTGTTACAAAATTAAGAATTAAAAAAAACACTTACGCCTGACAGTCCTGTGATAGAGAAACATCTCCTAGAATAACTTATGTTACTGAGTAACTTTCTCAATCCACTTGAACCGCACAATACAAACTTTTTATAATACATATTGTATTTTTATATAAATACTAATATTTTATTTATAAATATATTTTTTAAATACTCAATTCATCTTTCGAACACGTTCCTCGCGATAGCAATTAATAGAGCGCACTGGATGCCGTACGCTCTTATGTTCCAATAAATTGTTTCTGACGCATATGATAATGAAGTATGATTACTGAATATAGGGATGTTGATGATAATTCTAAACCAATGGTGATTCATTATTTTTATAAACATAAGGAAAAACGTTAAATAGGTGACCTGATTTACGTTACAGCACGTATTTTTTACAGCGAACTACTTTACAGTTTTTTTTTTAATTTATCTAGTGCAGGTATTATTAAATCCTCTTTGGGTGTGTGTGTGGATTGCACCCTCTGAGAATACGTAGATATATACAATTTTTTTAATTTTTACCCTACAGAGAAGGAAGGGTAATGAGTTTAACAGTCTATGTATGTATGTATATATGTATGTAACTCGTATAATATGTGTATTTATTTGTAAGTTAAATCACTGCTCGATAACTACTTATGCGATTTTAACAAATGAGGTGTTTTTTCTGTGATAACGGCATCTCTAGTGACAACTAAATCTTAGCTACGTCGCGTGTTAGCTCCAAGCTCATTTATGAATTTGATACCTATTATACTACACCTCGGAGGAGCTTACTAACCTACATGCTCCAAACATAAGACCACTAGGATTATACAAGTTCCTTGTTCAAAACTTCTAAACCCTACGGAGCCTACATCTCCATGTAGAGTGGAATAATTCCTAGTAGCGGCCAACAGGCCTTGTAATTTATGAGAGGACAGTCTTGAATAATAATAATATCCTGGGACAATTCACATACAGTCATCTGATCCCAAACTAGGCAGAACCTGTACTATGGTTACAAGATAACTGATACAAATACTTATATAGGTACCTTTTTATAAACGCATTTCATTTTAACAAAATAATAATATTCTGGGAAAAATAATAATAGTAAAAAAACAACTAAGGACATCACTACATAATATAAAACAAAGTCGTTTCCCGCTGTCTGTTCTGTCCCTATGTGTGCTTAGATCTTAAAAACTACGTAACGGATTTTGATGCGGTTTTTCTTAATGATAGAGTGATTCAAGAGGAAGGTTTATAGTATGTAAGATGCATAATACAGTAGAGAAACATTGATAATCTTAGAGGTTTCTAATGTGATGTCGTAAATAAACACATGTTTTTGCGCTTACATTGCAAACGCTGGCTGAACCCTAGGAGATAGATAAAAACAATGTACTATAGTATTGTACACCTTAACAAAGTTTACAAAAAAGTACGCGATGGTATTTGTTTATCTCTTAGGGATAACCTACAAAAACCATATTTTATCTTTTACTTTTTATGAGAAATAATGGCTTATTTACGAAGCGATTTCAATTCACTTCCATATAAATACATTTGTTTGGAATTGTTAAGTATAAATAAATATTAATAACCATTACCCGTGGGGTGTCCGGGTAAGAATAGCGCCCACCCATCTCCTCCCGTTGGGTGTCCGTAATAGGCGACTAAGGGAAAACAAGAAGACGGGCAGCAGCGTCTTTCTATTGGGTTCCTATCACCTATACTGCGATCCCCAAGCCGCCTGCCAAGCGTGAGGATTATGGCAACCCCTCCCTCCTCAGGGAGAGGCCTTCGTTCAGCACTGGACGTCTCAGCTGCTGATGAATAACCCCTAAAGAAAACATGTTTGTATTGTCTAATGACAAAAAAGCTTTGAACGTTGTATATAAAGACATTCTGTAGTAGGTATGTTTAGTATCAGCATTGCATCTGTGCGAAGCCGGGGCGGGTCGCTAGTTTAAATATATAAAAAAGCAAGCGGGAAGAGGGTCCTAGCAAACGGTGGTTAAGGCTCCAGACTAAGGAAATAGTTATTATTATCGCAGTTCTATAACTGAACTAGCAGGTATACATAACACGCAATGGTAACACGTTATAATTATTCAAGTAAATGAATGCAAAGTGCGTATAAACATGTAAATTGCGTCCAATTGACATCTCACGTTACTGCAAGTGCATTGTACCTACATACTAGATGCAGTATTATCATTGTCGACATAGATTATGTAATTTATAGAGTAGTTAACGATGGACTCTGAAGGACTAAGTTTTTACCCGAATGTATGAGCGAAGGGTTATGTCTAGCCAAGGTCAGCAGCATAAGCAGCAACCGAAAGACGTCCAGTCCAGAGTCTGATCAAAGAGGACCTTAGAAGGGAGACGTTGCCATAATCCCCACGCTTGGCAGGCGTCTTGGGGATCGCAGTATAGGTGGTAGGTAATCCAATAGAAAGACGCTGCTGCGCGTCTTCTTGTTTTCAATTACGGTCACCCAACGGGAGATAGAAGCTATTCCGGACACCCCACCAAGGTATTTGTTAAATGACTTGCGGTGGTGGACCTTGATTTCAAGGAGGCTTAGATAGCTGTGGAAAAGATATTCGTTTTTTTTTTCAGAAAGAGCATGAGTGTAAGCAATTACGACGTTCGTTAATACTAAAGTCATCGATAACGGGATAAAACGTTGCGCAAGTAAGATAATGGGCTGGAATATTGACCCCGAACACAGAGAGCAGCGAATCGATGATATGAAAAAGATTGATAGATCAAGAACAAATTAGAAATCCATGGTAGGATCATACATATGTTGAGCTGTGGACTAGAGTATGTGAAATGATGTGGAGAGATGAAGGAATTCAAATAAAAATTTCAAATAATAAATTTCAAATAGGCACTTTTGAACGCTCATTTGTTTTAAAGCTACCGGATCACAACGCGGCCTCAACCGAGAAGATCTATAAACTCAGTGGGCTTGTAATTTTTTCACTTTTTTTAAACAATATGTCTTATTACTATTAGATCAGCATTAGCGACAGTGTCCTGTCGTTCAAAATATAAAATAAAAGAGAGAAAAAAAATAAAACTTAAAGGCCAAAGGGATAGTAGTCGGACCAGTGGGGACTGGCCCCCCCAAGCAGCACCCGCGCACGAGTTGACTCGAGCAGCAGCCATCATCACTCCCATTGTATACAACAATTTAATACCTTTAGTATAGAAGAAACATTTATCCTATTTTTGTTAGAATCACTTTAATTATAATGATTCCTTATTATGATTATTAAAATTTATTTATTTATTTATTTTATTTATCCAAAAATAGGTACAGTTACATTAAACATATGAATGTCAAAATGATTTGTTGGTGTTTATAAACACCAAGTCATCCCGTAAATTGAAAAATGTATTTAATTTAAAGACCAGAACTATCAAAACTCTGATAACTTATGACCCTGTGGTACCATGACAAAATAGGGTGACCAGAATACAACAAAATTTCCGTTACATAACAGCTGACAGCGTAAGTTTTATCACAACCACAAAAGTCAAAAGACAAAGACACTCACCGCCAAAGACCGCTTCTGTATAGGATAGATAACTAGTATCATCATCATCATCAGCCGGAAGACTGCTGGGGAGGCCTCCCCATTGGACCACCACAATGAACGACAATTGGCTATTTGCGTCCACCGCTTGCCTACGAATTGCACCATGCCATCGGTGCACATAGTGGGAGGCCTGCCTACGCTGCGTCTTCCAGTTCAAGGTCGACACTCGAGAACCTAATCAGCAAAAGACCGAGACAACTAGCAAGTGGATGTTTTTAAGCGTTAAGGGTAAGTTGTTGACTTATCTGCTACAACATGTTGTTGTGAAGAAATAAGTGCGAGTGCCACGTAAAGTAGTGAAACCCACATCTTATACTTACCCTAGCTGTCATCACGACGACGGTAGAGTTTCAAGAATATAAAAATCTTTTAAAAAAAATAATTGAATCGACTTCAATATCACTGAAAAGTATAAAATAATATTAATATTATTGAAGTTGGTGTTAGCTTACCGGCTGTGTATATTTGGCACCAACTTCAATAATATTTAAATTATTTTATACTTTTCAGTGATATTGAAGTCGGTTCAATTTTTTTTTTAAAAGATTTTATTTTAAACATTTTAGTGATATTTTCATATATAAAGATTGAAACATCGAAAACCGTAAAATTATCTAGGTAGGTTATGATCACATTATCGTCTACATTGTTTTACATAATTCATGTTTCTTCAGAAAAAAATATCCGGTCGTAATGAAATTTACATGGAATCATCATAGTAGTTTACTCTCTCGAATAAAAAAAGAAACATCGAAATCGGTTCATAATTGTCAGAGCAATGTAATGGAGAACATCAGTTTTATGGTTTTTACCAGATAAATTCCTCCACATCGTTCATGGTCCTCCAGGAAGTTCTTATCCGGTTGTAATAAAATTCATACAGATTCAATACAGTGGTTTCTTCTTTCGAATAAAAAAAGAATCATTGAAATTGGTAAATATTTGCCAGAGTTATGACCATTTTTGTCCTTAAAAAGCGACAAAAAAGTCATCTATATAGGCTTTCCTGCAGCTCTCAGTGCGCAGTCACCATTCTTGTTTTTCAGGAACTACTTATTACTAAGCAATTTTTTTTTTTTTATGGGACCCAATCAATGGATTGAAGAATGGATGGAAGAAAGATTTTTCTAATCGGTTCATAATTGCCAGAGTTATGCGCGAACATACATAATATATATATACAGACGAATTGAGAACCTCCTCCTTTTTTGAAGTCGGTTAAAAATTGATTTGATCCATCTGTTACGGTTAATGTCATACACAAAACTAAATCATTAAGATATGAGAGTGGTTCAATGGACCATGGACACCATACGAAGGTTTTGAGATTATCCTGATAACATCTAGAGCAGTGTTAATTCAGTAAGTATAAATTTTAAAAGCATAAAAAGTCCGACTGCCGACAATAAAAATGGACTTAAATTACGTGCATACATATTTTAATTAGTGTCGTTAAGACCTTTCATTTAATACCAATATTGATGTTGCAATTAATCTATTCTTACGGATTATATCGCGACCCATTTTAATTTTCATTTTAATTGGGGAAAATTAAAATGGGTCGCGATATAATCCGTAAGAATAGATTAATTGCAATGTCTAGTATTCGCGTAAATAAAAGACAACACAATATTGATGTTTTTGAAATAAAAAAAAAATACAAAATGGCGACTGACATAGCCCTCCTGAGGCAGTCGGGCAAAAAGAAAGCAAACATCGCCTTGTAGAGATCTTATCAAAGGTCTCACCTTCAAACGCTGTGACTTGATAACGGAACACTTCAATCCGTGAATCCGCGCACATTTCTTGTTGAACTATTCTATAATTTGCAAAGTTATAAACCAAGTTAGTGCCAAGTGAAGCTTCAAATTGGCCAAAGTCCAATCCCGCCTAAGGCGACGATTGGCAAGTTCCTCACCGAAATTGGATCGAGCGCAACATTGCGTTAATAATTCACCAATGGATACCAATTGACTATTTGTTGAGGGAATCGTCGTCGTTTAAAATAAATATTTCATATTAATTGAATTCGATTGGAAACGGGAGAATAATTGAGTGTCTATGGAGTCGCTCCTTGTGCAAGACATTGTCCAAGTAAGTACCGTAGCAGTGTATAAATTCTTGTGTTCCGGTGCGAAGGACACGTAACCGGTGAAATTATTGAGTTCAATTTTGATAATACTCTCTTGAGTATATACTCAAGATACTGAAGCATTATAAGTATTTGAGTATATACTTACTCAAGATACTTATTAGCTTATAAGTCACATCGTCGTGTATATACATAAACGCGAACGAGATAGATATATCAGATTACGTACCTGGTTTAAGATTGCTTTGCTTAAGTGGCTGCCATAGTACACCATCTGCCTAGTTTAGGATCAGATGACCGTAGGTATGTGAATTGTCCCAATACACGCTATTAACACTTTCCTAAGCAGCATGATTCGAAGTTAGAGACAAGATTCCTTTAAAAAAATACATTATACAAAAGAAATTTCAGCCCATTGCCACCCAATGCGCACGTGATAACTTCTTCCAGTGCACGCCACTTTACTCGGTCTAACTCCGCCCTGCTACTATTACTAGATTATCGGGATATCTATCTATCTAGTGGTCTGCAGACGCTTCTGCATAGCGTCTCCAACAAACTAAGTAAGCAAGAATAAAAATGTGTCCCTACTGCACTTAATTGCGCTTTGCCTTTATCTCTCACGTGCATGCATGACCAATGTCCAGTTGATTACACAACTCCAGTTCTAGTATTGTGATAATGTACCTACAGTTTAACTTGATTGACTGACAAATCAGAACTAAAGGTGTGTCTCCAATATGACGCCTAAACTTCTATCGTGCCTACTGAAAATTTCTTTGTGTGATTGTTACTAGATTTAGGTGAAGGAAAACATCGTGAGGACACCTGCATGTCTTAGAAAGCCTTTCCTTTCGAATGACGTGTGAAGTCTGCCAACCTGTACTTGGCCAGCGTGGTGGAATATGGCCTAAGCCCCTTCATCATGAGGGGAGGCCCGTGCCAAACAGTACGAAAAATCCAAGCGCTCTTAAAAGAAACTGAGGTATTAAAACTAAATATGGCTTCGTTGTTTTTACGTTGACACTTAAAAGAAGAAGAAGGAATACTTAGAAGAACAAGTAGAAGGTATGAAGTGCAGGGTCAGACCCACGCTACTGCATCATGGGTATTATATGCCACCGGAATAGCGATTTCTCATACAGCACATTTAACTTGTGCGTCTATCCAACTAAAGAAACAGAAATGAGGTCTGAATGAACAGAAATTATAGCTCGAGTAGGCCCGTAATATAATAATACTACCTACTATGTTTGGACATTATTAAACTCAAACTCAATAAACTATTTAAAAAAAAATAAAAACCGACTTCAAAGTAAATTATCTAAAAAGCATAAAATAACGAAAATATTATTGAAGTTGGTGTTAGCGTACCTGCTGTGTATATTCTATTTTTTTATTTTTTCTTTTTTTTTTGACGTGGGGGAAATTCCAAAGATCCCCGGGAGCTGTGGGGCTCGACCGGGGTATGTGGGATTTTTACCCACTAAAACCCCCGCGGCTGTCGCATCGGCACATGAGAGGGGGGACCCCAGGGCTCTCCGGTGGGATCTGCACTAGGGGCCCCTCAGTGCCTTGCCTTTGAGCCCGCCGCCGGGGGGCGCATTGTAGCCCCCCGGGAACCAGTCACGGTGCTCACGGGGACGGGGGTCGCAACCCCGCCGCCGTCCTCGGAGTCGCCGCCGTACTCAATGGACGCTCAAAGGGCCCACACCCCGAGCGTCCAGCGACTCCGAAGGGCTGTGTATATTCTGCACCAACTTCAATAATATTTTCGTTATTTTATGCTTTTTAGATAATTTACTTTGAAGTCGTTTTTTTTTTAAATAGTTTATTTAACACTTTTTAGTGACTTTTATTTTAGCAAGATAGGTATCAGCACTATCACGCAACTCGAACGTCTACATTACAGTAACTTACTGAAAACATAAAAAGTTTATATCTCTTAAACTACTGGACCGATTTTGATGAAACTTGTTCTCTACCCTAAGTTGAAAAATACTCTAACTATTGCAAAAAGAATTTTCAAAATCGGACTTGTAGTTTCTGAGAAATCCGCGGACAAACCTACATACATACATACATACACTCGTGAAATTTGGTAAATTTCTTTGAAAGCCCACATAGACTAACATATATGAATATTACGCATTTCTATTAATATTACATACATACGCGTCGAATACAGAACCTCCTTTTTTGAAGTCGGTTAAAAGTAGTTTATTTCAAATAGGCTTAACGCACTTTTGAAAGGTCATGTATTTTTTAAAAACAACATCTACCACCGGATCACAACGCGGCCTCAACTGAGTGTACTGTTTTGTGCATAAAGAATAAATAAATAAAAAATAAAATAAAAGATCAAATAAGACACAAAAAAAATAATAATATACGACGAAAGTACAACAAACTAAAAAGCCAAAGGGATAGTAGTCGGACCAGTCCCCCCAAGCAGCACCCGCGCACGAGTTGACTCGAGCAGCAGCCATCACTCAACCATATTGGAGGGAAGGGGGTGACCCGCCACACGAAGCTGCCACAAGCAAAGACTTTTCGATGGCGAGCATGACCGATCTAAGATCACACTGGCACACGTCTAACGTAATTATGTCCGTATAACTGAAGAGTCTCGTTCCAAAGATCGTATTCTAGTATCTATTTCTGTCGTAGAACATAACCTTTAACATAACTTTTAACATAATCTTTAACATAACTTGTGTATACAACATTTCTGATTCTTGCTTAGTATCAATGTGTAGTATACGCATACTACACATTGATACTGCCAAGGATGATTCTAAGGCTATTGAAATTAAAAACCATCCAAATTTCAATAGGGAAGATGGCTGGGTGCTACCACCAGCTTGGGATCCCGTGATAAATATAATCAAAGCCAAAGACAAGCATTCCACTACAAGACCTCAAGATACTGTAAGCTCTTTCTGCGTAGATCGAACTAACAATAATAATTAGAAGAAATGAGAGTAGGTACCCTAAGACAACTATGACGTATGGACAGCTACCACCTCAGTCCGCCTGTGACCATGAATGCTGTAAAGTATTCGAAACGTCGGGTAATTAAAATCAAAAATAAACCGCGATATAATCCATAAAATTTAGTTTCACTTCAGTTGTGTATACAAGTTTATAAAATCTGTAATAACGCTACCATGAACCTTATCAAAACTATTGACCCACCGCGCCGCCGCCATCAATTGCCAGACATTATCAAGGTCAATATACAATTATGAAACATGTGCTTACTTAGTTTATACACATAAATCTGCTGGAAGAAATTCTCTTAATCCTGAAAATCTTATCTTATCATTTTTCAGTTTAACCGAAGAAACAGACGGATGAATAGCGTCTTTATTTTATACTCACTATTTGGAGATAAGGCAAAAGAATATAGGACTCATCAATGTTTCATAAGAATCATGTAGGAAATTAAAGGAAAAAAAATATACTTCCTCATGAAACTCGTCAACATTTTTGCTGATAAAGGCGATAACTTGCGTGTCAGAAATTCAATGAATTATAATGACCACGAATTGGTTCACAGTTTATTAAAGTGATGTGTAAGAAATTTATTATACACTAGCTGACCCACGCAGCTCCGTTCGCGCTCTATTTACGTTAATCTAAACTTTTAATGGCATTTTGCATTGAATACATAACCCCCTTTGTTTAAAAACAAAAGTCGGTTAAAAACTGGGACACTTTTTACCTACCCTCCGAAGCACGGAGACGCTTAGTTCAAATGGCATTAAACGGTCACCCATCTATGTAATGACCTTGCCTAACGTTGCTTAACCTGATCGATTGCCAAACATTGATAACAGCAGTAACTGTCTATGAGTGTCTCTATAATTATTTATTCATTATAATTATAATGAAAAATGGATAAAATCAGACAACGCGTATCAAGTAACATTTTGACTTTAATCCCCTCTCCCAAGGAAACCGTGCTGAATTACGGGATAAAAAGTATCCTATGTCCTACCTCGTAGTATTAACTCAAATCATGTCAAGTTTCGTTTGAATCCATTCAGTAGTTTCGGCGTGATGCGCGGCCATGATACAGACAGACAGACTAAAATGAAAAAAATACAGTTTTGGCTTCAGTATCGGTTATAGAATGCCCTCTAAAAATAATTTTCAAAATATCTTTAATGTACAGAATTGGACCTGTTACAGTTTTAATATAAGTAAGTATAAAGATCTAGATACAATGATGATTTACAACTTGCAATTGTGCTTCATTGGTGACGAATTGGAACTAATAATTGATAGCGGTCACGATAACAATCTAGATTGCTATGTTATGTCACGTCTATATAAAAATAGATTGCGTACCTATTGGTTTGATGTGAAGAAAAAAAACCGGTCGAGTGCGAGTCGGACACGCGCACCGAGGTTTCCATGCCTTCTTTGGACCTATTAAAGTTATTTTACTATCCATCTAATAAATACCCCAGATTGCAAAAAAGCCAAACCGCAATACTAAGTTTGTTTGCCGAGGCATCTGATCAGATAGGATAACACAAAAAATATATGTAGATCGAAATAATAAACTGTTATAAGCACCTATTATGCATCAATTGTTAGCTACCTATATGCATTTCAAAACAACGTTATTCTTACAATAATTACAAAAGTATGAATGAAATGAGCTATGCTCGGAGTTTCTTTGCGCGACAGAATTCGCAATTTGGAGATTCGCCGAAGAACCAATATCACCGACATAGCTCTCAGAATCAGCAAGTTGAAGTGGCAATGGGCAGGCCACATCGCTCGAAGAACCGACAACCATTGGGGAAGAAAGGTTCTCGAGTGGCGACCACGAACCGGAAGACGCAGCGTAGGTAGGCCTCCCACTAGGTGGATAGACGACATTGTGCGCGTCGCAGGTAACCGGTGGATGCAAGTCGCCAATTGTCGTTCATTGTGGCGTTCCAAGGGGGAGGCCTATGTTCAGCAGTGGACGTCTTCCGGCTGGTGATGAATAAAATTAAATTAAATATTGCATTAGTTATACAGTCACGTAATCCACGTAATTCTATAGGAACAATATATACAAATTGGAAAATGCCCCTATTGAATATAAACTACCTACAGGATTCCAATTCCGAGTTTCGATTCAAATGCCAGCCGTTGCATACTATAAAGCAGTGATGAAAGAGGTCTGAAACTACAATGATGCTCTGGATATGGTATAATGTATAATACTTTAATGTTCTAAGTAGGTTTACCTAAAATAATACACATCTTAAGTGTACATACTAGTAATAAACAATCTGTGACATTTGTTCGACTTCGAGTGACTTCATTTTTGAAGGTACGGAAAAAAATTACGTAGCTACGTATTTCTTTCCGAAATTAAACTTTAATTAAATAATCGTTTATACACACACACGCCAAATCGCTCGTAGAACCGATAACCGTCGGAGAAGAAAGGTTCTCGAGTGGCGACCACGAACCGGAAGACGCAGCGTAGGTAGGCCTCCCATTAGGTGGACAGATGACATAGTCGATGACGGTCGTTCATTATGTCGTTCCAAGAGGAGGCCTATGTTCAGCAGTGGACGTGGTCCGACTGGTGATGATGATGAAATAATCTTTTTGTCACCAACTAAATATTGCATTTGTTTAGTGACGTCTAAATCTTTTATCAAAACATTAAAAATGTAGTACGTATAGGTAAACATTATTTTTTATATGTTGAGTGCAGAGAGTTGTTTCAGGAACTATACTTAAATATGGTTTATGCGAAGCCAATGCCCTGGCTTTGCTCGTGTTGCTTAGATGAAGCCAAGTCAAACAACCTAATTTTTTCTCGTGGGGTGGACACGTTTGACGTTAAAACATCAAACAATGAATTTGCAGCAAATTTGTCTGTTGAAAATCCGGCAGCGACTGGCACCAAAGAGGATCTAGCGCTCGATCTGTCTATACTAGGTACACGACCACGTGTCCGCAACGCTGGCGCGGCGTATTCTGTAGCGGTGGCGAAAATAGAGCAGCCCTCTATTTTTCAAGCCAGTGACCTCCGCCCGCATACCTAAGCATACCCCGCAACCCTGAACCAGTGTTAGGCCTCTGCCTCGAATTTTGCGGGCAGCGGGGCGGCGGCGGCGGAGAACCGGTCCATTTGATTTTACGCATAAGATCCAGCCGCTACCGCCGCCGCCGCCCCGCTGCCCGCAAGATTCGAGGCAGAGGCCCTACGGACACGTGTAGACGCATCGTGCCAGTCGAATTCATTATTTTTTAACGTCAAACGTGTGAAACACCACTAGAAAAATCTAGACTGCTTGATCTAAACAACGCGAGCCATGCCAGCGCGCAGCGGTGGCTAGGACTGACGCTAACGCACTGGCTTCGTATAAACCATACTTATAACTATGTTTCTAGTCTTCATTTGCAAGAAGGCTATTTAAAGTGTACACTGTGGTTGTGGCATCGCTTATACGGTCACTGCGCTACCGTTAAACCATATTAAAGTAAATATTCAAATCGATGGCACCTAATCAATTTTCAGTTTAAGTTTTTTTCATTTCTAAATAAACCCGCATATCCAAAGTTTTCGACTCGATGCTTCAATAAAATGTCCTCTCGCTGGAGTATCCGAGGCTTACACGGTCGGTGGCAAATTGAATCGGCTAGAGGCACTGTTTGCTAGACCAACGTCCTTACCCGGCTCGGAGTTGTTCCGCCACCCCTTGACTATTCAAACTATTGATACAAATTAACAATTTGACCTGCCAACTGGCAATACACCAGTTCAGATAACGTCCTAAATCGCGATGGATTGGAGAGGATTGTGATTTGTCATCTTTCGACATTATATAAGTATTTCTGCTTCGTCATATTGCCATACTCAGAGTCCATTAATGAATTATTATGTTGTCACTTATAATTAGCTCTTTAGTAAATATAGACATAAACCTAGAAACAGGTTTAGATTTTGCTTAGAAATCAGTTACTTATTGTCGATTTCTAAACAAAACCTAAACCAGTAAGTAATAAAATTACTTTTATTTTATTTTCAACATCACTGTCTTATATTTCTTTTATAAACCTGCCCGGTCCTCCACATAGACTGCTAGTGGTTGTTTAGTATTAATTCATACGAGGAATATTCTTTTGCCTGATAATATATTAATATTGTATTGGTATTTGTGTAATTTTCTTGTTATATTAGTACGTACTGATTTATGTATGTTTATAATAGTACTAGCTGACCCGCGCAGCTCCGCCCGCGCTTTAATTACATTTTGCTCCCCTTTGCTCCCTACTCCCTTGATTTATCTCTCTCCATCTCTCTCTCTTATAAGAAAAATCTAATTCTATGCTCATCTCTCCCCTCCCGCTTCGGTCCCCGTCATACTTCCCCTCTTCCTCTCCCCGTTGTCCTCTCTGAACCCTCTCCCTCCTCTCTCTTCTCCCAACTTGCTCCCTCTCACTCCCCCCCCCCCCTTGCTCCACCTAGCTCTTCCGATCACTCACTCCATCACCCTCCCCTCTCCCTCTCTTGCACTCTCCTCTCGTTCTATATATCCTCGTCAATCATGGTATCAGCGGCATAAAATATACTTTATAACCTATTCTCAGACCTACCCGCAAAATTTCATACATATCGGTTCACCCGACTCTCGTGCACGTAACTCAGAGGTTCTCAGATTTTGTTGTGCAAGGCGTTGCGAACGTACGACACTCGACTCTCGTGCGCGTACGTGCGAGAGGTTCTCTGATTTTGTTCAGCAAGGCGTTGTGCACGTTCAGGTGAAGATTCTCCCATACTACGTATTCTTGCTGCCCGTGCTTGAGACTATGTTTAGAAAGTTGAGACCTGGCACTCTTAGGCATTTTCAAATGTTTAAGAAAATGTTTAGCCCTGAAAAGAACTGTTGTTTAGCCCTAAAAAGAACTGTTGTTTAGCCCTGAAAATAACTGTTGGTTACCCCTGAAATAATCTGTTGGTTAGCCCTGAAAAGAACTGTTGATTAGCTCTGAGAAGAACTGTTGTTTAGTTCTGAGAAGAACTTTTGCGTAGGTGTAGTTTTAAGAAAGAAATCTAAAAAAAATCGCACGAAAATTATTAGAATTCGCGCACGACCGCTGCGTAGGGAGCCGACCTCGCGTCTGAGCCCCGCGGGTACCTTACTCATAGATCTAAACTCCCCTCCCGCATGCGCACCCCCGCCTTGGTGACGCTCACTTCGCAACGGGCCGTGCAGCAGAAATCTTTTAATTTATATGCAGTAATATTTTAATTTCGCCATAACTTCAAAACCAAATGTCCAATTTTAATCATTCACAGACCAAATATTATCTACATAAACTGTACTTAATGATGAAATAATTTATTTTGATAAGGATTAATAGCATGAGTAAAATAAATGCGTTTAAATGGTAGTCCAAACAAAATTCAAGATTATTGAATAAAAAAATTGTTGTTGGGCCTCACTCGACATAGATACGCGCGTGTGCCGCAGACTTTTTGTAGATATTTATAAGATCTACAATTAATTAGAATATTTTATGGTTCTATCTTTTATAGTTTAGGCAGCGTACGCAAAATAAGTAACTTTTCTGGTTGATTTTTTACACCTTGTGTCCGAAAAAACCCAAATATCTTACGGAACCCTATTTTTTTCCAAAATAAAATTTAGCTTATGTTACTCGTGGATAATGTAGCTTTCGAATGGTGAAAGAATTTTTAAAAACGGTCCAGTAGTTTTTGAGCCTATTCATTACAACCAAACAAACAAAGTTTTCCTCTTTATAATATTAGTGTAGATTATTTGATGTATGTTTATATATTATACTCATATGAATATATATTATTATAGTTTACAACATAATTATGTGTTTTATGTGTCTTTGTGTTAATGTTACCTATTCATGTCGAGTGCGCGCACCCTCTGCTCTTTGTAACTTCTTTATTTTCCTCTCCATCAAAAGGTTGCCTGGAAGAGATCGCTTTTAGCGATAAGGCCGCCCATTGTTGCATGTTTTATTAATTTGTGTCTTATTCTTTTTGTATCTGTTTGTTTGTGCGCAATAAAGAATTGTCTATCTATCTATATTTTTTGCGTAATATTTTTTTCTTTCATAGTATTTTCTACTTCTTTCTTTACTCTTTCCCCGTGGGGTGTCCGGGTAAGAATAGCACTCTCCCATCTCCTCCCGTTGGGTGTCGTAATAGGCGACTAAGGGAAAACAAGAAGACGGGCAGCAGCGTTTTTCTATTGGATTACCTACCACCTATACTATGATCCCCAAGACGCCTGCCAAGCGGGGGGATTATAGCAACCGCTTCCTTCTAAGGGGGAGGCTTTAATTCAGCAGTGGAGGTCTTTTGGCTGCTGGTGATGATGATGACTAATACTATATTCCTTTACAAGTGAAATGATAAGATCTTGTAAGATAATCTACGGTAATAACGGGTAATCAACTTGCCTGATCGTCCTATGTCAATAAATCACAGTGCAGGTTTAGCAGTAGAACAATTTCTGTAATGCGCATACAAATATTTTGAAGTCATCGTCCGCGTCCTGATAAACCACATGCATAGGTATTTCATGGTTTAGTAGACTGTGGCGCAGCCGCTTGCTTTGCAAACCGCAGGTTCCTTACTGGCTAGGACAATGCAGGCTGATTACCTGATTTTCTGCAAAGTAAAATGATCCATGGGTCGGATGGGCATGTAAAAAGTCGATCCTACGCCTGACCTCTCCCCGGTCGTGTCGGTCTTCCGTCACATCGTATTGAGAGAGTAAAGAAGAGAGTGCACTTGTCTCTACGCAAGCAGTCGTACACCATAATATCTCCCGTCATGGCTGATCTTGAAAAAAAAACGGCATAGATTTTTTAGTTTTTTAAATTATAAAATAAATAAATAAATAATTGGATAATTAATAAATAAAATAATAATACCAGCCCTTGTTTATGTCCCACTGGGCACGGGCCTCTCATCAAGAAGGGCTTATGCCATAGTCCACCACGCTGGCCAAGTGCGGGTTGGCGGACTTCACACGTCATTCGAAAGTTAGTTAGGCTTTCTCAGACATGCAGGTTTCCTCACGATGTTTTCCTTCACCGAAAGCTAGTAACAATCGCACAAAGACGATTCGCACATGACTAATTAAAGAAATCAGAGGTGCGAGCCGGGGATCGAACCTGTGCACCTCGTTTCCAAGGCAAGCGCTCGCCCACTGAGCTGTTACAGCTCACACTATGGATAATTATGGCCCCTAACGAATATACTTACATAGAAAGCATTACTTATATGTTTTGATGGGGTATAATATACAATGTACTGGGAGGTTAGAGATCGATTGGCAATTAGATGTTTTCTTTAAAATTTAAACATCTGATCACTACATACAATGATGGTGGGTGTTTTTAATTTGCCATTAAGTACATAGTATATGTTGGTCTTTTGGATAAGCTCAGTCACACAACGAGCTATGGAGAGAGCTATGCTCGGAGTTCCTTTGCGCGACAGAATCTGGAATGAGGAGATTCGCCGAAGAACCAAGCTCTTAAAATCTGCAAGTTGATGTGGCAATGGGCAGGCCACATCGCTCCGAGAACTGATAACTGTTGGAGAAGAAAGGTTCTCGAGTGGCGACCACGAACCGGAAGACGCAGCGTAGGTAGGCCTCCCACTAGGTGGACAGACGACATTGCGCGCGTCGCAGGTAACCGGTGGATGCAAATAGCCAATTGTTGTGCATCGTGGCGTTCGAAGGGGGAGGCCTATGTTCAGCAATGGACGTCTTCCGACTGGTGATGATGATGACATAGGTATATGATCTTTAACCGTGCCTGAGGCATCAATGCACTTTTGGACCATACAAAGGTTTATGGCCGGCCTCGCGGCAATCACTGATTATGAGTTAATAAAGAAAAATTACTCGTGTAATTTTGTAACGTCTAGTCGAATAGACCTACTGCTTATCTCTAGGTACTATGTGACGTTAATCAACGGAACTAACGAACCAGACGCCCAGTTAATATATTCACAATATTCTAGAGTATAATCTACCTAATACCTGGTACCTACTTGACCACCCAATTACACCCAAGTATTATAATAGTAATGTAGGTACACGGTAATTACGACGCGATTGCTCTTAAAACTATGTTCGTTTGACTTACAAAACGAGAACTGAACATATTACTTATCAGGAGTTTACCCATTCGATTTTCCATTTTTGAGAAGACTATTTTATTCTTCATATAATAGGTACTACCCAAGGTTTGGGAAAACTGATCACGCACACACGACACATGCACGCACGCACTTACATACATACATACAATACAAGCACAAAGTCGCACACAAACTTACTTAATACACTTTTGTTAAAACACAAGGAAATGAATGCGCCAGAAAAAAAAGGAAAAGAATCTTGTGTCAGGGTATGTTTTACTAGCAAAAGAGACGAATGATTATCCCTCAGACTACACGGTACCCGACGCATGGTCCATGCCTGGGGCCTGGACACGACTCTAGCAACCTCGCTCAACCCAGGAACACTGCTTGAAGATTGCATCATTTGGCTGTCATCTTCTGTAAGGGCTCAGCATTGTTATGAAGACTTCGTAACTTTTCCCACGTCCACTAAAATTGATCTACTTAGTACAATCCTATAAAAATTTAAAAAATGAAAATTCCTCGGAGCTTCTCGCCGGATCTTCTCAGTTTAGGCCGCGTTGTGATAAAATAATTGATCGTTCAAAAGTGTTGCGTGTGTTAAGCCTTTTTGAAATACCTTCTTACCGAAATCATTTGAATTTTGGAGGACCAGGTTAATAAGCTTGAGTAGGTATCTTTAAAAGTTTTATAAAGTTAGTTTCAAAAGTTTTATTCCATTTAATGATTGGTCTGCGCAAATATGATCACGTTTCCCTATATCGCACTAAGCTCCAGTGGCTTCCTTTAGTCTTCGTCGGAATACTCAAATACTATCTCTAATTTTCTTTATACCTACTGTAAACCTACTGACCAGACTCGTATTGTTTATCTCGGTAGTAGTGATTCCCATTGTTTGAGGTCATCAGGAAATCTCAGTTTACCTACATAAAAGCACTTTTACTGTAGCTTTCACAGTCTGGTGGTTCGAGACGTGCACCATCTCTGCCGCATTTAGTTTTAGTTTTCCGCAAGTTTTCTGTGTAAATGGGTCTACGTGTTAAATCCTCTTATTCGTCTATTACGAAATAGATTTGCACAAAGATGTGAAAAAATTCTAAATCTATGGATTTGCACATTTTGTTCTTGATTTGTTCTGTGGTCTGCTGAAAAGTCAATTATTGTGACATTTTTTGTTCAAAAAAACTCCAATCACGCCGAAAATGCTGCAATAAATCTAACATTATGCCAACAGGCACACCTTCCCTTTGGCCACACTGATGAGTCCAGATGATTGGTAAGATCCTACAATCAACCAAAGGGAAGCCATGTTCCTGTCCCAGTCACAAGACTTGCACCGGATGTGTAAAGAACAACGCCAAGTAACGTCTTCGTTTTATTTCTCCTACACTCTTTCTACTGTTAAATATATAAGTGAATTGTGGCCCATATACAAGAGGGAGTCCTTCGACATCTTCCAGCGGATGACCTTACTGCTGGTAGTAGTTTCGTCCAAGCTGGAACCTTCCTATCGGGTTATTTTAACTCAGTAGGAAAGACCAACGGCGCGGAATTTCTCGACTCTGAATATAATATTTCCTGGAAGACATATGGTCTTCTAATCCCAAACTAGAGTCTGCATTATTGCCAGAGCTGATACATTTAATTATAACTATTCTTACATAGATAAATTAGCACCAGACATGTTCAATTGTTCATGCGCAGAAAAGTTTTTCCAGGGTGGTAATCGTTCCCACGACCTTTTGAATGGCAACCAGAGGTCTAGTCACTATTCCAAAGGGTCTATCGATGACTGAGTACGAAAAGAATAATAAGCAATATGATCCCACATTTCGTCAACCTATTCCTATAAATAGGTACATGCCCTATGTATATGCTTATTTTATTAAGAAACCAGATAATCCGACTGTAGCGACCTACTACTACATATGAGAGTACGAAATAAAGATGTTCCTGAATCGCGCAAGCGAAGTTTCAAAGTACATTGAGTGTATATACAACATCCCAACAACAACCGTTGGGGGCTTCGGCCCTGGCCGAGCATCACACCTCGCTCGGTCGGAGGATCCTCCCTTTAGCATCGCTCCGCGATACGACCTTAACCATTCATCAAAATCTGTACACACGAGAACCACCCAGAATACCCGTGACAATTTTGGAATTTAAACCCATCTAGTAGATGGGTTTAATTTCAAACCTACCTCCAGTGGCCATGTTCTTGGCCAAATCTATACTTACAAAATGAAATGAAACATGTGTGGTGCAGTTGCAAAACTTGTCATCGTAATCACCGTTAAATCTTGAATCTCCACCAAAGTTAACACAACTCAATACACACCTTTCTTGTCTACTTAAGATTTTAAACAAACGGTAACCCTAACTTTAATAATGTTCGTATGTTCGTTAACAGACCTCACGTTTACATCGAGGACCCCAAACAATTTCCACTACCAATTAAAATAGTACGCTACAAAGAAAAAAAACCTGTAGTTCATTTCAAAGAGAAGAAAACAATCACAAAATACAAGGAGAAAAAAGTTAAAAAGGAACCAAACGTAAAAAAGGAATCAAAAGTTAAAAAGGAAACAAAAGTTAAAAAGGAACCAAAAGTTAAAAAGGAACCAAAAGTTAAGAAAGAGAAGTACAGTGAAAGCAAAAAAGATAAAACCAAAATTCAACAGCAACCGCTCTTTACATATTACGAGGATAAACCAAAAAGCGTAAAAGAAAAAGAGTCGCTTCAAATTCCGTACAATGATGAAAAGTATTACTACAATGATTTTTCAAAGTACAATGAGCCAATAAAAGAAAAATCCCTTTACAAAGAAGAGTCAGTAAATTATGTAGAAACAAAACGGAAAAAGAGCTTTGAGCCTGAATATACATATATCGATCAGCCGAAAAGAAAATCGCATCTATCCGAATGGCATCAGAAGAAAAAAGCAATAATAGAGTTGGAGTCGTATTACAAGAAAGAGAGAAAACGAGAAGAAAAGGAAAGGTTAAAAAGGGAGAAACAGCGTAGGTTAAAAGAGGCAGAGTTGTTACGAAAGATCAACAGTTCTGAAGAGTTTTCAAAGAAAAAGAAAAAGACCTATGTAAAGCCATCATCTGAGTCTAGATATGTTTCTGTTAAGAAGCAGTAAGTTTTTCTTCTACTGTTTCCATTTTGACTTCGGAGGGTGTTGCCTTCTTTCCTAACTAGACTATTTGTGTGTGTGTGTGTGTGTGTGTGTGTGTGTGTGAGTGAATAGGCTTTTGATAAGCTAGTGTGCTTTACCATACTTTCCATTAGGTGGGATAGGAGATGGGGAAGAGGTGACTTAGGGAAAACAATAAGACGGGCAGCAGCGTCTTTCTATTGAATAACCTACCACCTATACTGCGATCCCCAAACCACCTGCCAAGCGTGGGGATTATGGCAACCCCTCCCTTCTAAGGAGGAGGCCTTTGTTCAGCTGTGGACTTTCGGCTACTGATGATGATGATGGTGATGAATGGTTTACATATACAATAATCAAATTCATACTAAAAGTACCGAGGTAGATAATTTATACCCCAAGAAGTACCAAGGCAGCATAGGATACAAAGAGTCCTCAGATCGTTTACCATTCAGTACAACTGTTTTGCAGCTTACATATTTACACACATCAGAAGTACCAGGACTGCAAAGGCTAAAAGAATGATTTACTTCTAGTATCGTATCCGTAATCTTGTCGCCCCGTAGGAATTCTTGACGCGAAACCTTGGTATTTCAGAGGAATTGGCCCAAAATATCCAACAAAAATCAAATAATATAAGTTCAAATATCAGTTGAATGTTTAATGTTTAATTGACGGGCCCGTTGGTCTAGTGGTCAGACACCCTGTCCGCTAACCGATGGGTCGTGGGTTCGATTCCCACCAAGTGTCTGGGTGTTATTTATCTATTTAAGTATGTATTTACAAAAAAAAATGTATATAAGTATTAGTATCAGTTGTCTGGTTTCCATAGTACAGGCTCTGCCTAGTTTAGGATCATATGACCGTGTGTGGATTGTCCCAAGATATTATTATTATTATTAAAGCAACTTTAATATGTCTATTTTCTTCTAATATTTTATTTTATTTCAGGGACCGCTACGACAATATATCAACCAAATTTGTCAACGGATGTTACCGTTTATGCTGCCAGTTCTATTGCTGTCTCAGCTGCATTATAATAATTGGTTTCGTAGTTATTTTCCTAATATAAAACTGTGTATTGTTCTATTACCTATCCTGAAATATAGTTTATTGAAATCCCATTCGTCCCATTTTTTTTACTTTTTCTATTAATTAGAGAAACCAACATAATTAAAAAAAAAAAAACAAAAAAAATGCTTTTCAAATAATCTATATTAATCATAATATCCGTAATAAACAGTGTGTAACAATCAGTACAATTTGAAACGTTAAATTATGCGATGTCTAAAAATAAAATTCAACTTTACCCAGTCTACTTAGGGTTCACAATTATTCATAAGACTGTACAATATCTTCGGTATTTTAAGGCACTTTGTAGTTTCTACCTTGTAATTATTCATTATCAATATTTATCATGTAACAATCAAACTCAAAAAATTAAATTAAAATATCACCAAATATTTTACATTAATTTCAGGGTCATTATTACAGGATCATCAGTTGTGATATTTTTTTTAAATGCAATAAAAAATAAAAAAAATACTTAACAGTATAATACTAAAGGTCAGTCTCTCTTATTTCGTAAATGTCATCTTGTAAATTTTCTTTTTCAACCATCGGTTTTTTCGATTCCTCCGTGCACGCGATAGAACTCGCCCCGCGCTTTCTATTAGGACTTTTATCGATATTCATATCGATACTGTGCAGTGGGGACCGCAAACTGGAATCCATCGCCAAGTTGCTTATCGATGACGTCAAGTCGGTTGGCACGTTCCCATCCAAGCAGTACAGCAACGAATCGCTGATTTTATCATCGGTATCATTCGATTTGTTTAGTATCGATAAATCGATTGGCGTCGCCGTCAACACCGATCTACTGAGTAGGTATTCTCTAAAGGGTCCCGTTAAAGATTTCGTTCTGTGTTCGAAGTTTGTCATTTCGTACGATACTTTGAATTTCGGGACGGGTTCTTCGCATAGTGTTGTGTTTAGGTCGTCTGATATGTTTGGTCTTTCGTGACTGATGATAAATCTCGTGTTTTCTGATCGGAGTGGACTGACGTCGCCCATCGATATCGATCGGCCATCGAAGGCATTTGTGTGTTGTCTCGAAGCGCTGGCTGAATGACTCGATCTGCAAGTATAAAATGCAACTTTTTTAGAATCTGACAAGAAAAACATTTCTGTAGTAAAAAATTAAATAATTTATCTTTAAATGTATTTAAATCTAAGTGTTTGAATTCATCAGGCAATTTATTATATATTCTTATTGACATGCAGTACACATTATTAGAAAAGAGGGCTATTCTCTGCTTAGGTATATTCAACGTATGTACCCTTCTTCTATTTGGCCTGATGACTACGTCATTATGCTTTTTAAACATTTTTTTATTTTTGTATACAACCAAACAAATTTCAAATATATATAATGATGGAAGAGGTAATATATTGTATTTTTTAAACAAAGGAACGCAGCTATCTAATGGGTGTGCTCCACATATTGCTCTAATACATTTTTTTTTGTGCTCGAAACGCTCTGATCACCTCAGTTGAATTGCCCCATATAATAATACCGTAACGTAGGACTGATGACACGTATCCGTGGTAAGCGCATAAGGTTGCAGATTCTGTTGCTACTTTTCTTAGCCTACTCAGTACATATACAAACCTGTCTATTTTTAGGAAAAAATTTTTAATGTGCGCTTTCCAGTTGCAATGTTGGTCTATTGTTATACCTAAAAATTCTGTATCTTTTACCTGTTCTACGTCGTTGCCGCTATATCTTATGTTTAAATTAATATTTCTACTGTTATATGTATTAAACTGTATCATTTCAGTTTTGCTGATGTTTATTTGTAAGTCATTTAGTTCTAGCCATCTTATAGTATTTAATAGTGTGTCATTAATGTCCTTTTCATAATTATATGTCGTATCATTTTTATTATTCTCTATACAAATTGTAGTATCATCAGCATAAAGGATACATCTATGTGGAATTATGTCAGGTAGATTGTTAATGTATAATAGGAAGAGCAAGGGCCCTAATATGCTGCCTTGAGGGACACCTTGTCTGTTTTCGTAATATGGGGACCTATATACATTTTTCTTTAATCCATCATGTCTTGTTATTTCTACACATTGTTGACGATTCTTAATATAGGTTTCCAACCAATTTAACGCAACACCTCTTATACCATAGTATTCTAACTTTTTTAATAGCAGGTCATGGTTTACGAAGTCAAAAGCTTTGGACATATCTAAAAGTATAGCAGTTATAGGTATTTTTTTGTTTAGGCACTCAGTTACCAGTTTGATAAGAGCAAAGCTGGCCAGAGTTGTTGATTTTTGTTTCATAAATCCAAACTGTTCTTCTTTCATTCAAAATATCATGTTTATTTAAGTAGTCAGTCATTCTTAAGTGCATGGCTTTCTCAAAGATCTTTGAAATAATCGGAATAAGGGCTATGGGACGATAATTATTCATGATCGCTCTATCACCTTTTTTAAAAACTGGCTTAACAATCGAATGTTTCAGTCTCGAGGGGAACATACCTTGTTGAAATGACAAGTTGATCAAGTTACTTAAAGGTCTTGCCAATATTTTGGAACAAAGTTTCAAGATCTTTGTATTTATTTCATCAAATCATCATCAAGGGAGTTAATACTAGAATACTGAGTACAGCGAGGGATTTAAGCTCGCCTAAGACAACGACACCTTTATCCCCGAGGAGAATACCCTACTTTTCACACCTACTGCGAGGTAATAAAATACAAATAATGATAGAATTAAAATAATATTAATATCTTGGGACAATCCACACACGGTCATCTGATTCTTAACTAGGCAGAGCCTGTACTATGGAAACCAGACAACTATTCGTTAAGAGATACAGATGATAATAATTAAATAGTTAAATAACACCCCGACACTTCGTGGGAATTGAACCCACGACCCATCGGGTAGGGGCCAGAATATCTAACCACTAGACCAACGAGACTGTCAATAATATCAGCATAGTGATTTGCAGAGTTAACGCGTTAATATCTATTTTTTTTTTGTTTTCTAGTACACTGGGTTCTGCTCGTCGCGCCTGGTTCGATTTTCAAATTTCAAATTTTCGTGCAGGTAGAGGCCTGCACGAAAAAAAACATTTGAAAATCGACCATATACCATACTACCCTAAGCAGAGGCTTAGAGTAGTATTAAACCTGAGGTATAAGTGTTGAGGAATTTTCTAAAGGAATTTTCGTTTGACGTTCGAAATTCAAACACATTATTACCCAAGGGAGTTTAGTAAAACATTATGACCCGGCTAGACTACAGGGATATAATGAGGTACTCTATGTCATCTTTATATGACCAATAATGCAACATTATCGAGCAGGTGGTGTGAAAAGTTATTTTTTTAACCGGCTTCAAAAAGAAGGTTCTCTATTCGACGCGTATGTATGTAATATTAATAAAAATGCGTAATATTAATATATGTTAGTCTATGTGGGCTTCTAAACAAATTTACC
The DNA here is from genome assembly GCA_911728495.1 of Furcula furcula. Taxonomy (NCBI): domain Eukaryota; kingdom Metazoa; phylum Arthropoda; class Insecta; order Lepidoptera; family Notodontidae; genus Furcula; species Furcula furcula. The sequence goes on from OU452253.1 coordinate 21,251,509, forward strand.
AAATTTTATAAGTGTATGTATGTATGTATGTATGTATGTATGTATGTATATATGTATGTATGTATGTATGTATGTATGTATATATGTATGTATGTATGTATGTATGTATGTATATATGTATGTATGTATGTATGTATGTAGGTTTGTCCACGGATTTCTCAGAAACTACAGGTCCGATTTCAAAAATTCTTTTTGCAATAGTTAGAGTATTTTTCAACTTAGGGTAGAGTACAAGTTTCATCAAAATCAGTCCAGTAGTTTAAGAGATATAAACTTTTTATGTTTTCAGTAAGTTACTATAACCTAGACGTTCAAGTTGCGTGACGGTGCTGATACCTATTTTTGCGCTAAAATAAGTCACTAAAAAGTGTCAAATAAACTATTTTTGAAAAAATAAAAACCGACTTCAAAGTAAGTTTTTATTTTTTCAAAAATAGTTTATTTACTCACCTTTCGCATGAGAAGGTTGACCTAGTGACGTCATTGTCGTCGTCTGACGATACGAAGTCGCTATCGTTCTTCGGCGACATGGAGCGATACACGTCCGACTTGACTTCGTCTTTGATCGGTGCGATTTCGGCTGCCCCGTCGCGCTGCTCCGATGTTATTATTAGCGGCTTACGGGATCGCGGGGTCATTATTGATTCCTGAAAAATGTTATACATGGATGGTGTAATACTGCACTGCAATCCCACCATATCCCACATAATTGTATGTGTGTCTGTAAGTGACGAATGCGAAAAGAGATGTTGGAAGGCCATTACTTCGCTTGTATCAAGAGTGTCATGGTTGCTTTTAAAATCGACCATCGTAACAGGGAAAGACTCGCTGGGAATCGGGCTGAATGGCACAGCAACGGGGTTGAGGGTCGCAAGTTTTCTGATGAAGCTTGGTTCATGTACACTCGATACACTCGATGTACACTCGATGTCTAGAGACACAAACGTCATCACGGAGATTCTGCACCCAACAGCAGAAATTTCTCTTGTCAGCGTTACGGCAGGTTTTGTCGCTCTCGTATTGTCTTGTTTACTTACCAAAGTCCGTGGCTCACAGACATTACGCCATGAATCGTCTGTAATAGTCGCAAAGGTCATAGTAGTAGGAGTAATAGTAGTCTGTATGCATTTGTATGAGTGTGTGTGTGATGCGTGTGTTGCGCGCGTGTGTGTGTGGGTGTGTGCGTGCGGGTCCGTGTGTATGTGAGTGTGAGTGTGTTGTGTGTGTGTGCGTGTGTGTATGTGTGTGTGCGTGTGTATGAGTGTGGGTGTGTAGGCATAAGGTGAATATGTGTATGTATTTGTTGCGTAGGTACAAGTAAAATGCATGAAATATGTCGAATGGGTTATCCGATACTACATTTTACTCTTTCGTTGTTAGATACAGGTATCAGATCAAGTAATTTGGTAACTCTCTTATGATGTATATTTGTAAATTTCTGCCATTTATAGTAAGAAAAACTTTTTGGTTGTTTCAAATAATTCCAATAGTAAACCAAAAGGGGTCTGGTTTCAATATAACAGATACTTACTTATAGGTAGAATAGTTATGTCAAATTATTCTTAAACGACGGCTCAGGTTCACAGCACACATTGCGACAAAGACATCACCAAGTAAGAAGTTAGAGATAGAAAATGTGACAAAAGAATATAAGACTTAACAAATAAAGCTCAAAATCATAAACTTGCATGCATATTAGGTCTCGTGCAAACTCACCTGCATCGCCTTGGACAACTTCTGCGTGGACTTTGTTATAGGCGACATCGAGGCTCTACGAAAATTTATCGTATAAGGCGTCGCGCACTCCTCATCGAAAACGAAATCCGATATGCCCGGGGTGCTTGTCAAATAGTGCTTCATTTCCTCCTGGAAGGCCTTTTTGGGCGTCTCTAGAGGACTATCCGGACATGAAATATCATTCTCAGAGCCCGTGTGGTCTAAACATGAAACGCACGAAGTCGGTGTGCCTCTAATCGCCCCGTTCCGTTTCCTGTATTTCTTGTTTATGTGTTGAGCGGAAATTTTCGAACGAAATAATCTAGTCCCTCGCTTCTTTTTCGGAGTCTCATCGTTATCCAGCACGCTCAGATTCGGTTCAGAAACGAACTTAGGACTCGGTTTGCGGGTGTTAATAGCGCCCTCGGATAATGTGCTTTCGTTACTCGCGTCCGATTCATATTCGTCTAGTGACTCGGAACTGGCAATTTTGTTGGCCAGGTTCTTTAGGACTATGTTCTTGTGTGAAACGTCAATTTTGCCGTCGTCTGTGTAATGTAATTTGGATTTTTTCTGGAAGCGTTAAGCATGATGAGAAAGTTAGGATGAGGCGTGGAAGAATATGGTCGAGACAAACACATAGTTAGCTGCACGGACTAAGAAAACAAGTGGTGATATTTACAATGCCCGGTGTTGCGGCCCACACAAATGGACTTCGTCTACAGAGGTTTGTCTTGTCTGAGTTTTAATTTAATCTATTTAAGTATTATAACAGGCTCTGTCTAATTTGGAAGCAGATTATTACCGTCATTCTCGACATGATAACACATTGTTGACTTGTTTTCTTAGACCATGATTAGTTACAAATGCACGTTCATGCTAATTGTAAAGACGAGAGCGCATGACGAAAGACAAACAAACATAGAAGAAACACATTCGTTGCTATATAAACACAGTATTGATAGAAATTCGGACGTACTGTGCTGGTCATTATTATGTAGATGCATTCATATGCATATTTGTCCCTCCTGCTATACACTGACTGATCAAATTGTTTAATAAGTATTAATTTAAAATTTTAATTGAACCTAGTATTCTAAACTTAACCTACGGTATATCACACACACTGCCACACTTATATTCTGATAATGAGGCTTTAAGTCGTCCCTTAGTATGTAATGAATCATTAATTCAACCTCAATATATTTTTGATATTTGAAAACATTTTATAAGCAATATAAGCTAGTATAGTGATTGACTACGATTCCACCTGATGTTAAGTGGTTATACATCAGGAGATGGGAGGCAATGGCTTATAAAATTAAAGGATATAAGAAATACTTCAGTGCTCGTAGCAAGTGACAAACAATCGTCCCTTAGTCGCCAACAGAGTGGCTTCTCATTAATTAAAAATCAACTTTATGGTGTAATCAAATAAATTTATTTCCATCTATCTTCTATTAATTAATAATAAAAATAAAAAACATAATAATTCGGTTTTAAATTATGGTCTCATCTTTAGTAAAATTACTATTATTGTTGACATTCAAGAAATATTAGATGTGAGAGAGTTATGAAAGAAATTCGTACATTCAATGTGTATATGAAAATGAAACATACCTCATCAATGGTGTTGATGCTTGAACCGGATCCCTTCTTTGGTGTCTTATTCAGAAGGCCCTTATTGAAAATATGTCGTTTGATCGAGTCACCGAAACTCCTAGAGCCTGCTACTTTCCCAGTCCTTTGAATTTGTATTGGTGTGCCTGTAAGATGAATTCACTGCTGGCCAATCCCCTTGCTTGGCAGCTTAGGGTAGTATAGGTGGTAGGTAATCCAATAGGCATGATGACTACAACACAATACCAATGAATCTGTGGTTTTTAATATTAGAACAGATTGCACTGATTCCAAAAATGCATCTCGTCTTAATAATTATAGAGATTTTCGTGATATTTAAGCAAATAAATTACTTAAATACAGCTAATCGCCATTTTTTAATAAACACTGATCAGAGTGAATGACGTCAATCCGGCATAAATAAACAACTGTCAAACTGTCATCCCAACTTTTTCATCCATACAATGATTCACTTTCATAACTATTTCATAAAGATGTTTACTTATACCGCATTGACGTCACAAAATGGCGCCATGCACCAGCCTTCGTTTTGGAATGAAAATCAAACTCTATTTTAAAAATTGAAAATACTGCTATTAATTGTAAATTTAATACAAAAATATGATTATTTTCGGCAATAGTAGACCCGTAAGTACATTATAGAGTATTTTTCAAAATTACTCATCATGCCTATTGAAAGACGCTACTGCCTGTAGTCTTGTTTTCCCTTAGTCGCTTCCTATGACATTCAACGGGAGGAGATGGGTGTGCCGTATCGGATGCGGATGATTGCGATGATTGCTACTGCACTTTCTTTTTCTATTTTTTTGACGCGGGGGAAATCTTCAAAAGACCGCCGGGAGCTGTGGGGCTCGACCGGGCTATATGGGATTCTTACCCACTAAAACCCCCGCGGCTGTCGCATCAGCACATGAGGGGGCCCTCAGTGCCTTGTCTTTGAGCCCGCCACCAGGGGGCACATTGTAGCCTCCCTTAGTGCCTTGCCCTTGAGTGGGGGCACTAAGGGGCTACTGGTGCAGATCCCAACGGACAGCGCCGGTGTCCTCTCATGTGCCGATGCGAGGTAAGAATCCCACAGACCCCGGAACATTTGAAAGTTTCCCCCACGAAAAAAAATGCTGCATTCGTCTCTATTCTTACCGTATCCGTTCTGTCTGTTGAAGTGTTTGATCAGTCTCCGCTTGTGTTGCGAGTCGGGCAACGCCTGGATGTGAGCGTATAGTTGTGCCAACGCCGTGTCCGTGGGGTTGCTCTCATTCTCGGCGCGGGTTCGATGCCGGTCCACGAACGTGTATACTGTGTTCGCTGCTGTCCTGTTAGAAGGTAGTAATGAATACCAAGGTGACCAAGAATATCTCTCTGTATAGCTCGTTGTGTGACTCTGGGCTTCTCCAAAAGACCAGCATTTATAATAGTGATAATTAACTTTCATTGTCGTTTGTAAGTGCTGTGTGAGCAATACTTTTTAGGGTTCCATAACTAAAAGGTAAAAAAGGAACCCTTATTGTAAGACTTCGTCTGTCTGTCTGTCACACCTATATATTTCAGGAACCACTGAAGCTATCGATTCGAAACTTGGAATCGTTTTAGATCTTATTTACCCAACATCACAAAGGAAAAAATATATATATTCCTCAATATTTCTTTTTAATGGGTTCTAAATGTGACATCAAAATTTCAAAGTGATATATATATATAGTATATATAGTAATATAGATGTGCAAATCAAGCCCTTTCATATCATGTGAATCATATGAAAGGGCTTGATTTGCACATCTCAAAACAGATGTTTTTTTTGTTTATGTAACGTAGTTTTTGGATAATAATAAAAAAAAAATCTCCAAAAAATACCGTTCGGACCCCTCATCTACGAAGTTTGTGGAGGGGGAAAATATATATGGGTAAATTTATATAAAAAATAAAATTATATTTCTAAGTAAGTAGTACAGTTTTTAGTAATCCTAAAAAAATCTCTATTTTTTTTTTCTATCTGAGGTGTTAGAAATACCGCAGTGCCCGATGACGAAGGTTTTTAACCAGTGTGTGTTGCCAGTGATGACATATGGTACTGAAACGTGGTCTCTAACGGCTGGCCTCTTAGAATGGTTCAGAGTCACACAACGAGCCATAGAGAGAGCTATGCGCGGAGTTTCTTTGCGCGACAGAATCCGAAATGTGGAGATTCGCCGAAGAACTAAGGTTACCGACATAACTCTCAGAATCTGCAAGTTGAAGTGGCAATGGGCAGGCCACATCGCTCGAAGAACCGATAACCGTTGGGGTAGAAAGGTTCTCGAGTGGCGACCACGAACCGGAAGACGCAGCGTTGGCAGGCCTCCCACTAGGTGGACAGACGACATTGTGCGCGTCGCAGGTAACCGGTGGATGCAAATAGCCAATTGTCGTTCATTGTGGCGTTCTAAGGGGGAAGCCTATGTTCAGCAGTGGACATCTTCCGGCTAATGATGACGATGAGGTGTTAGATAGTAAAATAACTTTAATAGCCCCAAAGAAGGTATGAAACCCTCGGTGCGCGAGTCCGGCTCGCACTAGTTTTTTGTAGTCTATATTGATATACAACAACACTTACACCATTTATTATTCATCTATACTTATAATAAAACTGTAACAGGTCCAATTCTGTACATTGAAGATATTTTGAAAATTATATTTGGAGGGCAATCTATAACCGATACTGAGGCCGAAAATGTAATTTTTTTAATTTTTGTCTGTCTGTCTGTCTGTCTGTCTGTCTGTATCACGGCTGAGCATCACGCCGAAACTACTGAATGGATTCAAATGAAACTTGGCATGATTTGAGATCTTACTACGAGGTAGGACATAGGATACTTTTTATCCCGTAATCTAGCACGGTTCTTTTGGGAGAGGGGATTAATATCAAAATGGGTACTTGGTTATACGCTTGGTCCGATTTTATCAATTTTTCTTCATACTTATAATAAATATTAGTAAGGGAACACTCATAGAGAGTTGTTATCAAAGTTTTGTAATCGATCGGGTTAAGCAACGTTAGGTAAGGTCATTAAATAGATGGGTGACCGTTTAACGCCATTTGGACTAAACTGGTCTGTGCTTCGGAGAGCAAGTAAAAAGTGGCCTCAGTTTTTAACCGACTATAAAAAAGGAGGTTACGTATTCGATGCGAATGTCTGCTATTAAAAGTTTAGTTAACGTAAAAATAGCGCATGCGGAGCTGCGTGGGTCAGCTAGTATATTTGTACTTAGATTCATGAAGATTTGGTAATGAGTGCTTACTTGTCAGTGATGCTCTCGTCCAGGTCCACATCGGGCGACATGGCGCGTCGCTTATCGCGGACAGTGAAGTAGGCAGCCGCGTCCGTCGCGAGCTGCGGCGGCGGCTCGAACAGCCGCGATGAATGACGGATCATGAAGCTGATCACCGGGGACAGGGCTACAGAGTCCGCGTGGAAGTTCTCCGGGGACAACTGTTATATAGATGGCAAGGTTACTGATGGCCTTGAAAGCCAGATGGTCAGGACAGCCTGGATAAGAGGAAGCGAGCGGTTATGAATTTAAATTCAAACTATCTTTATTATGCATATGCCTCACGGGAGCACTTATACCCTGTTTTTCATTACAAGAATCTGAGCAATAAATGAAAGAACACGGGAGTCATGTTTACTACTCCAATTTTGATCTTGTGAAGTAATGCAGGGTATGCGTCATACTGTCATCTCTTTTTACAACTACCACCGGATCATCGGCAAACTACCAAAAAAAAAAAAAAAAAAAAAAGGAACAGCACCGAGCTTTTACATACCCATCCGACGCATGAAACATCTTACTTTTTGGCAAATATTTTTTTTGTTTTTGCTGTCTGGGTTGTCCCTGGGATCTGTGGGGAGTGGCATACCATCAGACATTCTGCTAAGTAAAATCATACCTTTCGCGGACATAGTAAGTGTGGCGTAAACATAGTCGCCAATGTGTCTGGTGACATTCTGTTGGAGGCTTCGTTGTCAGCGACCAAACGTAGTAGCCTTAGCAGCCTGTTGAGGAAACTCCTGTGGGACGGAGTCAGCAGCAGTAGGAGAAGTTGTAGTGCAGTCAAGAGCTTCAACTCTGATGTCTCCGCATTCGGTGGGTATTGGGCTGTAAGTAAAGATAATTCATCATCATCACCAACCGGAAGACGTGACAGACTGACAGACACTGCTGTCGCGTTTTTCATTTATATGGATTCACAAAGCAGAGCGTCTGCAGCGCTGCTATCGCGCTGCATCCGCGCAAATTTCGGGTCACCCTAAGAATAGATGTTGACAAGAAGAGATAAGATTTTTTTTTTTTAAATTAAAGGTTAATATGAGCCAAAATAAAATTAAGAAATCCAATTTGTTTAAGAAATTTAAATTAAGATTAATCAACTTACTTCACTGTACCATGCTACCATCACTACCATACATACAAACATAGTGCAGAACATGGAAAAAACTAATGAGTAGGGACTGGATTTATATGTATTTAAAATTCCAAAATATGTACATATAATATGGACTAAAAAAACGATAATATGGACTAAAAAGCGAAAAAATTTAAAATATGGAAAAATAAGGATTAAAAAATAACCATAAGTTTCAGGTATATGACAGTTCTTTTCAGTATTTGTGTCGTTGCAGTACACGGATTTCGTGTTTTGTAACCCCCAATGCAAAAAAGTCATGTTTAACGCTACGCAGTGTACGCTTATGTACAGACAGAGAGTGTCTGTCTGTGGCATCGTAGGTTCCTAACGAATGGAAGGATGAAAAATCAAGGACGTTTTGTTTGGTCAAAATAAGGCTTGGTTCTGGCTGAATAATCTTTCAACATAGCAGTATGTGACTGGCCTCCTGTTGAAGCCTCAGTTGCGCAGTGGGAAACCGCTTGCTTTGCAAACCGGAGGTCACGGGTTCGAATCTGACGGACCGCGTTTACAGAATAATAAATATTTTGCTCAAACTGCGCAAATTGTTCCTACCCCGTATGACAATTTTTTTTGTGATTGAGAAGCGTGGGTAACGCTTGTCGTAAGTACTTTGTTTCGTATAAGTACATCTACTTGCTACCCTTTTTACAGAAATATATTCATTTTTGTTAAAATATGGACTTATCTTTGAAATATGCCAAAATATGGAAAAATAATTATGGAAAATAAAAATTGCATTTTCTCATTCCAAATGTTATGATTCGTGAAGAAAACAACATACTGAGCAAAAACCATTGAAATTAAAAATATGTATTTACATATAAATCCGGTCCCTACTAATGAGTATGTGTTGTTGGTTAACGGGCTGTGTATATTGTGTTGTTGGCACTCTAAATCTATATCTAATTAAAGACTATACCTAAATATGCGCTTGATGTGGAGTTGCAGAAACCAGCCCGTTATCCGAAGACAATAACTATATAAAATTTGTATTAAAGTTGTTTACCAGCCAATGTGCAGTAAGTCTGATAATACTGATCCATCAGTAAAGCCTGAGGTAGTTCAGCGAGGAAGCCCTTCAGGACAGACGCACAGTCATGCACCGAAAATCTGCCTTCCACAAGACCAAGGTTGGAGCCAGTGATGAGCAGCTGTTTCAGTTCCTGTTGCCTACTTAGTGATCCTGTGCGTCGGAATATACCTTCTTGAGTTACATCTGAAAAAAAAAGCAGTCAGTCTACTAATGTGTTCAACCACTTCAAATAATTACATGTTATACTTTTGTTAGAGGCAGACCTTGGGCAAGTGATGCTTGTTAGCCAATGGCCTTCAAGGCACTTACAATGCAAAAAAAGTCCAGTAGGATCTCCTTAGTTTGACTCTTATTTGAATCACTAGCAACATCATATTACAAAGTAAGTATATCTTAAACTTCAGGGAAGTATAAGTACTTGACTGAAGTTTAAGATATGCTTACTGAACATAGGTTCCTTCACAATAAGTTATTTAAATTAAACATTTGGGATCCAGAAGATTTGTGGCTTTAAAATATAATAATGTCTTGTTTCCTATGAATCTTTAAAATAGATAAACTTTAAAGTTTTATATTAATATACCAAAAGCAGTCTGCATACGCACACAGAGCTTTAGAATATTTTTGTTTTTTGTGTGATATTTTCATAAGAAAATTATATAAGTAATTGCTTAAGTAAAAATATATTCCTCTACTTTTTTACTTAACTTTGTTTACTCTTTTTGTTTTATTACTGGTGGTTACAATAAGTAATTATCTATTTATATATATTCATAGGATCATAATGTACTTACTATCAGGCTTTGAAAGAAAGTCTATCAATTCATTAAGTCTTATTATCCCTTCTTCGGTAATAGAATTCACTTCCACGTTGCTCTTTGTATTATGTACATTTATTTGACTAGAATTCGAACTGGAACCTTTCGTTTTTTTATGAAAATTCCATCGGAACTGCTTTGGTTTATCCGTTGAACAATCAACACTGAAATTCCATCAATAATAATGTAAGTAAATCAGTTAATTATAAGCGAAAAAGGTTATAACGTATTATCGTGTTTAACTCACTCGTCACAATTTATCTCTACAAGAAACGACAAATGCATCCGCACTAATGTGAAAAACTGTTCTAAGTTCTCTTTTCTTAGCCGTTCTATTAATGTTATGTCCAAAGTAGACATTATAATTTTAAAAAAATGTAACAGGAACTACACAAAGAAAATAATCACTGCAATTGTATAAAGTCCTGACTGGAACACATTATAATTTGCGTTATACTACAGAATAACTATTGTACTCTTTTACTTTGGCATAAAAAACAAACATTTCACATTCATTAACTAAATTAAATAGATTTTACGGCCACAAGTTACATTTTATTTTCAAACAAAACCTCAACAAATTAAACAAACGTCATTTTGTCACAACGGATAAAAGCAGGGTTGCCAACCGTTTGAAAAGTTTCTCCCAAACTCAAGTCAGAACCTAATTGAAAAAAATGTAATTGTAATATAATACATTAATACTCCGATACATTTAAACAAACATCCTACCGAATCAATTATATAAAGATATATATTTTTTAATTACTTTCATAGGAATTTAATATATTTCAAGTATTTACAATACCCCCAAAGGAAGTCCCACACATGATTTTTTTCCCTTAAATCTAGGGAGACGAGCCCAAGTTTGGAACCCTGGATAAAACCTAGGGGTTCGTTCGAAAACGAAAACTACAATCTACTAACAATAAAAGTTTATGTTAGTTATGAGTGGATGGAATAGTTAATTTTATTTAACAAATAATATATTAGAAATACTTAGAAATCATTTTATTGGTTATTGCAGGCGCTTGCAATATGAACTTTAAAACTTGAAAAAAAAAATGACATGGTGGCTGGCCTGCTCCAGTAGTCTAACATTGTTCAAATCTGCTATTTCATGGCATTATGCTAGACAATAAATATAAACTAATATATTGTTTTATCATGCTATTTTACACGCTATGTTATAAGGTTACAAGCATATAAAATTGATTTATAAATATAATAAAATTGATTTAAACCAAATTCCTTATATTTACTCCATAGTATGTAATGAAACTTAATTTAAGAAGTAATCGAACTTTATTACATAGTACATAATCACAGTCTTAATAGAAATAAACATGGTATCAGAAATTTTAAAACATATCATCATGTCCCAGATCAGCCAACATGTTGAGCCCTCTCTCTTTCAGAGCTTTAGAGAGCAATTTCTGTTGCTCAATTTTAGCATCCTGTTCCCTCCTTTGAGCATCTAAAATATCATCTACTGACACTTCTGTGAGCGGCAAGTTATCTTCTTTATCCTTATCCTGAAAAAAAATAATAATAGCTTTCAACCCAACTCCAATATCACTCACAATAATACTTTATGTACACCGAGAAAGTAGTATAAGAATATCTGCTACACCGTATAGCAGCCACAGTGCTATCACAATAACTTTATTAAATAAAAACTGAAGCATCAACATTGTTGTATTCAGGTAAAGATCATGAAAATCTGGGCTCTATCCAGTCCAGTTATATCACAGTACATTTTATTTTGTGTTACCTTACAGTGCCATATTCGCTAAGCAAAAAAGCTCTTAAAAAGAAAAAAAAAGAAGGTTCATTGATGTAAATTTGGCCCAAAAACTTGATTAGTTATTTATTTCTGTATTGATTCATGATGATTCAGAATGGATTACATATCTAAGCCAATGTTTATGCATGCTAGAAAAAGTTAATCTACAAAGTCCAATACAATTTCAATTAATGATTTCTGATACTTACGCGAATATTACACATTGAAATGAAACTAATTTTACGGATTATATCGCGGTTTATTTTTGATTTTAATTTCCCGACGTTTCGAATACTTTACAGCATTCATGGTCACGGGCGGTCAGTTTCATTTCAATTTCAATTAATTTTAAATTCTACTGCATTTTGAACGCCTTAAATGTTGGGCAATGATGGATACAACAATGCTATTGGATGGTATCACTACTCAGGTGAAATTAGTTTGGATTGAAATTTACATTGCTTTCATGATTAATCCATCCATGCATATTAGTTTGAGTTGTGTATACTTACAATTTCTCCAAGAAGCACGACATTTTCACCTCTAACGATAAATATGCCCCTCGGTATATCCCCATATTCATTGCCAACGTGAATTCTTTCTATGGTTTTGTGTAGGACTAAATTGGCAAACTGGTCTACGCAGCGCAAGTATCCGATCAAGGTCCTCCCATCTCGTAGCAGCACCATAAGTTTCTCTTGGTAAAATAAGAAGAAATTTGATAAAAATAAATAAACAAACCGGTCAACAACATCGCAGATTTTTGACACATACTGTCCAATTCATCTAATAAATGAGCAGTCCCTGCTAAAGGATTTACATTGGTAGACATTTCTATTAGGTATTTGAGTATAAAGCCGGTATGTGGTATGTCGCTAACAATGAAAATATCCAAAAAATATTCGGCTGGCTGACTGAAAAACTGCAAACAATACTTATATACTCATTGCTGCAAACTGCACTGCAGGCCGCAGCAGAAAACCACAGCATTGCCACAGCAGAAAACAAACAAACATACAACAAAAAGCGAGCCGAGTCTATTTTAATGAACCATAAAGTAAAGTAAGGTAAGGTGTTGCAATTATTTAAAAAAAAAACCTAAACTGAGGTCAATAATTAACATATAAAAAAGTCTTTGAGTATTAAACCAACCGGAGAGGCCACTGTAACCCTACGGCTACATATGCGCGCGAATATTCGTGTCGCCCTGTCGCGATAAAACTTCGTCTTCGCCCAACGGCGAAGTCGCTGGCTACATTATCGTCTTAGCAAAAGCACGTGGTATTCGGGCGAATATTCGTCGGAATCAGTGTTGCCAGATGCATTGAGCGTTCTATAATCTGTATATAAATCTGTACCTACCTATGCCTTATTATAATGAAATCTGTATAAAATATGTATGGACAAAAGAGCTAAAATAAGTGAATTGGTTAGGTAGGATTAAATAATAAAAAAAACAGTCAACTGCAACTTGGACTCGCGCATCCAGGGTTCCAGGGCATACTTTTGATTGGACGTATAGTTATTTTACTATTCGTCTAATACCTCATAAACTAAACCGGAAAACTCAGTTTGATAGTCGAGGATAAAAAATAATATCGACGTTTGTATTAACCACTAGATGTCCCGCGCAGCTCTGCCCTCGTAATTTTCTAGTGTTTCTTTCATATGAACCTTCTCTTGACAATAACAAACACAAACAAAAAAAGAAGGTTCAGGCCGTGACAAAAGGAAACAACAGGGGGACAACATTTATGATTATTATAATTTACTACGGAATATGAAATCTGATATATGGCAACGCTGCTGCAACTGCAAGCCGAAGTGTAGCCAGTTCGGCGAAGTTTGTCGCGACAAAATCCTTTGATGCGTGTCAATTTACCGACAACACCGCGAAGGCATTCGTGTTCGCCCGAATACTTCGCGCTAGCATGAATTGTTTGGCCACACTTGTCGCGATAACGCGAATCTTCGCCGAAGCGCGTAGGTGTAGCCCCGCCATCATGCGTTCCCCTCTGTCAAAGTACGAGAGCACCGGTCATACCCGTTATATAAAACTGGTTGACCCGCGTTCCACGCCATTCAACAAATCCCGGTGCGCGCGGAACGACGTAAGCTAAAAATGCCGAATGCCAGCGCGTTTTCGTGTAAAAAAATATAAGACTTATCTAGTGTACCCAAGGATAACGTTACTTTCCATCTGTAAATATTATTTCGTTTATAAATTTTCAAATAATGCACTAAATTTGAAAAAACTAAAAAATATTATTAATCAAGAAGTGTTGCCACTAAATCGTACAAAAGCGTAACGAGCGTAATTTTAAAAGTTGAATGTACTGACATTAGTTTAAGACTTCTATTTCACGTAAATGATTGTTAATACCATTTATTTCTGTAGATGCATAATTAATTAATTAAAGATTACTGTTTGAAATTCAGTATCTTTACTTGAATTTTCTACATATTTTTTTACTAAACACTTTAAAAATTATCGATTCTATGAAACTGTATGTTTATGTTTGGGTGTACTTAATTATTATAAGATATTTACGGTCGTCACTTTTATTCCGAATACTTTCATTTATTTTTAAATACATTGGCCACACCGCAGCAAAGTTAGCGCTGGGACAGCTCATAATCAAATATCGATATCGACTATCAGTATGTTACTCTGACTATTTATTAATCAGATATCCAAAAGAGTTTGTGTAGTGTACCGCATGCCGTGTCACTTTTTAGCCGACTTCAAAAAAGGAGGAGGTTTTCAATTCGACTATAAATATATATATTTACATTTACGTATGTTCGCGCATAACTCTGGCAATTATAGACCGATATGAAAAATTTTTTTTTGTACGGATAGGCCGATCCCCTGATCGGGTCCCATTAAAAACGATTGCGATTTACGAATAAGTAGGTAGTTCCTAAAAAAAACAAGAATGTCGCGTCAGAAAAATTTATAATAACGCCTTAAGGATGAGACTCGTCGTTTTTAAGGAAAAAATGGTCATAACTCTGGCAAATGTCTTTCTTTCACACTGAAAGTGCGCTGCCGGCCGCTGCCATCTTGGTGTGAATTGAGCCTAACTTCAAATATGAACCTATTTCGATTATTCTTTCTTTATTCGAGAAAGTTAACTACTATAATGATTCCATGCAAATTTCATTACGTCCTGATAAATTGTTCCTGAAGAAACATGAATGATGTAAAAAATGCAAATAAGTATACTCCGTAGGTGCGCTAACACCAATTTCAATAATATTAAAATTATTTTATGCATTTTAGTGTTATTGAAGTCGGTTCAATCTTTTTATATATTTTATAAAATGATCATAAATTCTTTGGAATACATCTATACTCCTGCTTTTTGTGGTGTATCTATACTGACATCCAATCCTCTAGATTTGTTAGGTCTCAATTTATCCTCCGACCTTAATTTCGGACGATCCATTGAGTCAAAAGTCAAAATCTCTGCTAAAAAACTTGGTATCTATAAGGTGAGGCGGTATTTCACAAAGGAACAGCTGTTGAATCTTTACAAAGCTCAGGTTCGACCCCGCATGGAGTACTGTTCTCACCTGTGGGATGGCTCTGCCAAATATCAACTTGACTCTTTGGATTCGCTAGACAGACGCGCTCGCAGGATAATTGACGATAATGACCTAACAAATAAAAAACTGCAACAATTGGATCATCGTCACCTAGTTGCATGCTTATCGGTTTTTTACAGATTGTTCCACGGTGAATGCGCTCAAGCACTTTTTGACCTTGTACCACCATCCCCATGGGCGCTGGCAGCAGGGTGCAAGGGGGTGCACTTGCACCCCCCTGTCACGGAAGAATATATATAGAAAAAATACATAAGTACGCTTTTGATTAGCGAAACATACTCAATCAAATACCCGCGTGTTTTGAATTTGACATTACATTTATTTACATCATATACATGTATAATTCTATAGTTTAAGTTAATAGTAAAATGTGTAGATGCAGATGCACCCCCCTGAAAGTAACTCTGGCGGCACTCATGACCATCCCCTTTCTTTTACCGGACTGCCAGGCGGCGGCAGGGTCTCCACCGCTTTAACGTTGACACTCCAACTTGCCGAACTAAGCGTTTCGCTTCTTCTTTCCTCATGCGCACGGTCAAGCTGTGGAATACCCTCCCGGACAACGTTTTCCCTGATAAATATAACTTGTGTGTTTTCAAGTCTAGATTGAACAGGCATCTTATGGGTTAGCGCGGTCCATCCTAGACCACATCTTATCTTCACTTACCATTATGTGAGATTGTGGTCAAGCGCAAGTAAACCTATCGCATCGCTGACGCATCGGCACATGAAAGGAGACACCCGGGCTCTCCAGTGGGATCTGCACCAGCAGCCCGTCAGTACCTTGCCTTTGAGCCCGCCACCGGGGGATGCATTATAGCCCCCCTGGAACCAGACACGGTGTTCAAGGGGATAGGGTGCACCCCGCCGCCGCGCAGTGGACGGAAAAACGAAGTTCCCTTTCATAGGATTATTTAAAAATGAAATATTTTATTTGATACTTTCAAGTATACAGTTTTGTCAAGTACATTAAAACATTGAATAAATGAGTAGTTACCGGTTTTTTTATCGAGTCTATACCATCAAATAATGACTTTCTATATTTCAAATGTATGAAAATGGAATTAGTTTTCCTCATAACTTTTTTCTGTCTAGGATTGTAAAGCTGAAACTTTTAGGTATTGTTGCCGAGCCTATTAAAAAACCACTTGACATTTGACCTTGAACCCGAACTTCCCCGTTCAAAAGATATGAATCAATTAAAAATGCATATTTACTCAATGCATAATTAATGCATTTTATTTATATTTATTTATGATACTCTCTTTTTTTTGTGATTTGTTTAGATATTCTTTTTTATTTTAATATTTTTCCTGTATTTAATCATTTCCAATATTTTTTTATTTTAATAATCTAACTATTTATACTTTATAGAACACAAGCAAGCATATCGACAATGTTGTTTATACCTGTAATAGGTTCACTTATCAGAATTTATATTAACTGTGAACGTTGTAATGTTACTTAATCATAAGTGTACTGTTGGTATATAAATAAATAAAATAAAATATTTGGACGATGTTTTAACACGCGGTAAGTAATGTACTTCAAAAATAAGTTTTGTTTTATTTTTTTTACCCTTTATTGATCCCTGATAGACAACCAGGGCCGTCTTAAGTCTATTCGACGCCGGGGTGCGGGGCTCAGCCTGCGCCCTCGATTTCTTTTACACTGCAGCGTGGCACGCGACCGACGACACACTGCAGTATGAAAGGGGTCCTAGTCAACCAAGAAAACACAATCCACGTAATTTTGATAGTCAATTTCTTTATTTCTCTAAAATGCAAAACGAAAATTAAACTTTAATTATACAAATTAAACCCAATTATACAAATAAAAAACGTTTTTAAAAAAATATTCAACCGCCTTCAAAAAGAATCTTCAAACAAAAATTAACAAACACTAAAAAACGAAAAAAATAATTAGAATTTTTAATTCCAAGGACGAAAATGCGTGACTTTTTCTAACTTATCTTGGTACTTACTGAACTGAAGTCGGTGCCAAGCCAAAAGAATAAGAACGAATTATATTGAGATGATTGTAATGGCGAAAAACACCAGCAATCCAACTCTCGTTTATGTTGTTATTTAATTGCTTGTTACGAGCCAGTATGCCTCGTCAGTATATACCTAGACCGTGGGACATTTGCCGCGCATCGGACACCGAGCTCATGACGTCACGGCTTCATGAGATGGCTTTCCCTTACCTAAGCTCGGTGGGAACAGACGCATAGACTTTAAGGATAGATACTAAGATTATATATATTTTAATAACTATTGTGGAAGATTAAATATACCACTTTATTAATTTAATCAAATATTTTATTGGAGTTCCTGTGTTCGGCGCCCCCAAACACGTAATTTGCTAAATATCTATTTATTGTATGTACATACATCAAACAAACTCAATTTTTCTTGCTTTTGAGTTGGCAAAGTTTTTAATTAAATCATTTATTTTTATATCAATTTTGGATTCTATACTTATAATGATGTATTTTTCTAGCTAGGTATGAGTACTTTTAGGTATCGGTATTGTACCTATGTATTGTATTTTACCTATGTACTGCTGTAACAGCTCAGTGGGCGAGCGCTTGCCTTGGAAACAAGGTGCGCAGGTTCGATCCCCGGCTCGCACCTCTGATTTCTTTAAATAATTATGTGCGAATCGTCTTTGTGCGATTGTTACTAGCTTTCGGTGAAGGAAAACATCGTGAGGAAACCTGCATGTCTGAGAAAGCCTAACTAGCTTTCGAATGACGTGTGAAGTCCGCCAACCCGCACTTGGCCAGCGTGGTGGACTATGGCCTAAGCCCCTTCGTCTTGAAGGGAGGCCCGTGCCCAGCAGTGGGACATTAACAAGGGCTGGTATTATTATTATTATTTTATTGTATTTTAATGTTAACCGACGAGTTCTCGAATGGAAACCACTGTCCACGAACGAACGAACGTACGTAGCTTCGGACGCCCCTCCAGCCCACCGCTGGACCGACGAACAGCTAGTCGGTAGGCGCCTAGGTATTAGTTGGATGAGGATG
Organism: Furcula furcula; assembly: GCA_911728495.1. Classification (NCBI taxonomy): domain Eukaryota; kingdom Metazoa; phylum Arthropoda; class Insecta; order Lepidoptera; family Notodontidae; genus Furcula; species Furcula furcula. The sequence goes on from OU452253.1 coordinate 21,269,596, forward strand.
GTCGAGATCTGCATGCTACCTAACACTTAAAAAATAAAATTGACTTACCTTGATATTTTTTCTCTTATTTATGACGAAGAAATTCCATTTATTCCATGAATTTCCATGCACTTACAATTACAACTTAAACTATGGTTACACTATACATATAAATTAATGAATTTCTCCACTAGATCTTCCGTGCTAATTCGGCGGTCGTCGCAAATGAAATGAGCTAACGAATTTAATTACTTAAAAAGAAGAAATCAGATCAATCACTGACCGACACTTGCATAGGCGCTGCGCGCCTATGCGCCTAAGTTGTTTATAGGCAGACTTTTCATAATATAAGAGTGAGAATGCAGCTTAGGTATTTCTTGAAGTTTCAGACTTAACCATACTGACTTATCCTAATTAATCGGATTTTGACGACAACCCAAGGTTCTTTTCCTATGATCCTAAATTTAAAAATACCTTACACCTATTTAACTTTCAGCAAAAATATTATCGGAACTCATCGACAATAAAATATCGATAGTGTCATGCACTATCCTCGTTTACTTAAAATTGACGTCATCTCGTGTACAGACAGTGTTGTCACTGTGTGTGAATTTACTTGTGTGCGTATAGATTATGTTAGTGTTTGATAATATTGTCGTGTGCTTAGAGGAAGAAAACAATAGAGGGCTGGACACTTTCTTTCTCATTCACGCAAGAAAAGAATGCGTTTATGTAGGTTACGTGTGATAGAAAGAAACACTGTATATGATTTTTTGTCCCTCAGCATGTGTTCGATTTTTCCGCGCCGTGGGTGCGAAACAAATTTGACGTTTGCTCCCACTTTGCTCCGTGACAATTTTATCGTGGTTTTAATATTAAATAAATAACTTAAAATTCAATAAAAAACTAACTGTGACATTACTGTGTGTTGTGGAAATCCTATAAGAATCGTGCAGTGCAGTATTATAGGCTGTAAAAGTGACAGTGAACGTAAAATTAGTGGAGTATCGTTTCACACGTAAACGTGAATTATTATGGCCAATTTAGAGATTACATTTAGAAACTAATACATGTAAACGACTTATTTAGATCTTATTGCTCTAAATTAGTTATTATTTTACTTGAAAGTTACGTGTAAGATCGATAAATTCTTGTTTTTCATCCATAACCTAAAATTTTCAGTTTATTGATCGCCATTATCAGTGTTGCCAGTGTATAAAAGAGAGACTACCATAAATAAGTGGTAAATTATTATTAAGTGCATCATACACGATCCCACATGCTGGGTGCATCGAAGAATTTCTCAGATTTCCCGCATTTATTTTTATGATTTCCTGAAAATATGGATATTTGTATACTGTGGATAGCAGCAACAAAAATAATTAATTAGGTTGCTAAAAGTTATTCCCGAATGCTTAAATATTCAGAAATAACGTAAGCGCTCAAGTAATTCGTCCAAGGCTGCGCAGGACGTATTCATTCGTTATTTATAGGCACAATGGTCATTGTACATTTAATCGTGCTTTTACTATATGCATGTTGTTTAAATATCGCACATACGCTGCTATAACGTCACTTATGCAAATGATGTAATTTAAAACACCAACGACATTAACGCACCAAGTAGTAAATAGGTAGTTTAGGTGTATTTTCTCATACTCAGTTCAATTTTGACAAAAAATTCATAAGTGACGTTATAGCACCGTATGTACGATATATGTATGTATGTTGTTGGTTACAATTTATTGGTAAATTTGTCTGAATTATAAATAAATAGTACCGACGTTGAATAGTTTGTTTCATTTGCCCCCCTATTATGTACCTATCTCGTTTGACAACTAAAGTGATGATCAATAAAGCAAAGTGACTATTAAATAACTATCAAATGATTCATTTGGTATTGCCTAACTTGGATCACCAATAAATACCAAACACACTTTCAGTAGACATCAAAGTTTGGTGGACAACTGAAGCTTGATAGTCACTTTGCTTTATTGATCATCACTTTTTTTTTTTTGTAGGAATAGTACTGTTTCACCGGACAAGAGGGCGAGCGCTTAAAGCGCTCCAGCCAGAAAGGTTTGGGTAGCGACTAGCACAAGGGCACCTCAGGGAGGCACGGCCTCGGCTTGGGCTGCCGCTTAGAGAAAATGAGTTTACCACCGGTTCACAACGCGCCCCCGCTGAGAAGAACCGGCAAGAAACTCAGCGAGGGGCTGCATGTCGAGGTCGCATGCGTACGGATCCCTTCGGCCTCGCCGGCGAGACCGGTGTCTGTGTGTTGATGTGTTTACGACTCTTGACATCGTTGTCGGTGTTGGTGTTGGTGTTGTGGCATGGTCCAGGAGGACGGACAACGGGTCGGGTGGGTCGAGCAGTACATGCCGCGGACGGCGGCGATGTACGGCTGTTCGACGATCTGAGGGACCTGGCCGCTGCCCAATAGGACATGGGTTCGATTCCGAAGGATTCCGAACAATTGTCTGGGTATTATTTATCTATTTAAATATGTATTTATACAGTTTACAAGTATTTGTAATCATTTATCTGGTTACCTTACTAAAGGATCTGCGTAGATTGAGATCAGGTGGTCATTGGTCAAGCGTAGATTGTCCCAAGATACTAGTACTATAGATTTGTATATTGAAGAAATTTACTAAAACTTACCCAGTAAATGGCCATAGTATGTATTATATTAAGTTATAAGAAAGCCAATTTTTGCCTACCTCTCTGGGAAATAGCATATTATTGTTTTTATCTCTTAAATTTATCTCTTAAAATTGAGGCTAATAATTATCTACAGCTCTTAGCCACTTTAATCACCACGTGATATCACCCAGGTGAACAATGTGGAATAGACCTTAGCTACAGCATATATGATATTAAGTGTACATTCACTTTGTAGCCTCCGTCGTGGGTTCGAATCCTGCGAAGGGCAACAAATTTGAGTAGTTGTTCCTTACTGGCTAGGACAATGCAGGCCGATGACCTGATTGTCTGTAAAGTAAGATGATCCATGTGTCGGGATTTGCGATAGGACGTATGCCCGACTCCTGTCCGTCAAATTAAAACACCGAGCTTTGGTAATAAACATTTATAATCAAATTGAGAGAGAACAACTTATAATACAGTGAAGTAATCGTAATAATTAAAACATGTCTCTGCCATAGATACTAGCGAGCTGTCATCTTTTTGACAGCCCCTTTGGCGTTCCGAAACCGTGATCCGAGATACGCCACACATGCGTCGGATGGGCATGTAAAAAGTCGGTCCTGCGCTTAACTTCTCCCCAGTCGTGTCGGTCTTCCATCCCATCGGATTATGAGAGGTACCTATTATATAAAGGAAGAGAGAGTGCACTTCTGTCTACGCAAGCACTTGTGCACTATAATATCTCCTGCGTACATGGCTGATCTTGTGAAAGATTGGCCGCTGTGGTCGTTTCGGCTAGGAGGACATTATTATAACAATCACTTTCGTACTTTTTGCAGACTGTCATAGATTAAGACGATATAATGTAAGAAAAGTAAATGTTGTGTCAGAAAAGTGGTTTTTGGTTGGGAAAGAAAATATAATTTACAACAACCTCCGTATTTGCTTTACACAAAGGGTAAAATTTCCCTTACGTGGCAACTCTAAATTTAGTATGTACTTATTTTTCTGTCCTTATCGGCGGCACGCTTGGTATATGTCTGTATTATATTCTGTCTACGGTCGTGTGCCTGCGTAGCGACGTGGCGGAGAATGCATTAGTAGTAGATAGTATTTGTGTGAGTTACCTCGTCCCCCGCGCAGAAAGTGACAGACTTTTTCTCATAGCGAATAGTGCGCGTGTCGTCTCCTTTTGGTTTAATACTCAAAGAAAAAAGTACGTTCATAAAACCATGGCCATGGTCAATCACGTAGACAGAATATAACAAGACGCCTAGCTAGCGTGCCACCGATAAGGACAGAAAATCAGCATTCGTACACGAAACACACGTTATGGATATTTATTCAAATGCGGCGTCCTTTAGACTTAGAGAGGAGATACCACTGGAGAGAGCATGATGCGCTAACCCCTCTGCCAAATTTTTGTTCATATGTTCAGGTCATTCTTTATTTGTGTGCGTATCTTTTTGAATGTATTGCGAATTTATTATAGTGTGGGTATGCGTGAAATTGTATCTGCGTGTGTTTACTTCGCCTCCCGCACCCCGCAAAAGAGCCACGAAAAATTTGTTCGGGGAATCGACGCGATACTAGCTCCATTCTAATTACTCTGAGACTTTAGACAATATTTCATAGTGCAATTCAATTTAAAAACACCAAACCTAGATCGAGGCCAGAAAAACGTTTTTCTTCGAGTTCGCGACAAATGCTGAACACACACTGAAGGACAAAAAATCATATGCTCTGATTCTTTCTATCACATGTAATTTAAATAAATGCATTCTTTTCTTCTTCTTGAATGAGAAAGAAATTGTCCAGCTCTCTATTGGTTTCTCTTCTTTCTAAGGTCAGTCATCATCTGCTGTCTTGAAAGGCTTAATTCCAGGATTGGCCTTGGATGGAGGGCTATCCACCATGTGTGATATCCGTAATTATGGCAACTATCCTCTATTTCCTCCAAGAAGGGTATATTTCCACTTCCAGAGTTCCAGGATTCCAGGATTGACAGATACTACATTATCATGAATCAAGGTTTCCAACTTGAAGGTTTTATTTACCGCTAGGAAAAAGAAAATATTGAAGGGGTTTTCTTCATCATCATCATCATCATCATCACCAGCCGGAAGACGTCCACTGCTGAACATAGGCCTCCCCCTTCGAACGCCACAATGACCGACAATTGGCTATTTGCATCCACCGTTTACCTGCGACGCGCACAATGTCGTCTGTCCACCTAGTGGGAGGCCTACCTACGCTGCGTCTTCCGGTTCGTGGTCGCCACTCGAGAACCTTTCTTCCCCAGCGGTTATCGGTTCGCCGAGCGATGTGGCCTGCCCATTGCCACTTCAACTTGCAGATTTTAAGAGCTATGTCGGTGACCTTGGTTCTTCGGCGAATCTCCTCATTTCGGATTCTGTCGCGCAAAGAAACTACGAGCATAGCTCTCTCCATAGCTCGTTGTGTGACTCTGAGCTTATCCAAAAGGCCAACAGTTAGGGACCACGTCTCAGTACCATATGTCATCACTGGCAACACACACTGGTTAAAAACCTTCGTCTTTAGGCACTGCGGTATTTTGGACGAGAAGATTTCGCGTAGTTTCCCGAACGCTGCCCATCCGAGTTGGATTCTTCGGGCGACCTCTTTGTCGAAGATGGACCGACCTACCTGGATAGTTTGTCCTAGGTATACATAGTGGTCAACAACTTCGAGTGTATCGTTCCCAACAATTACCGGTACGGGTGCAACATGGACATTAGACATGATCTTCGTCTTGTCCATGTTCATTTTAAGACCCACCTGTTGGGAAACGCTACTGAGGTCGCTGAGCATCGTATTGAGGTCCTCCAGCGACTCTGCCATAATGACTATATCATCGGCAAAACGAAGGTGAGTGATGTATTCGCCATTGATATTGATGCCGAAGGGGTTTTCTTACGGGTATATTATTTTAGGGGTACGTATTGCGAAAATATAATAATAGATTATGTATGTAAGTGTTTGATAATATTGTCTTGTGCTTGCGTAGCGACGTGGCGAAAAATGCATTAGTAGTAGACAGTATTTGTGTGAGTTACCTCGTCCCCCGCGCAGATAGTGACAGACTTTTTCTCATAGAAATTAGTGCGCGTGTCGTCTCCTTTTGGTTTAATGCTCAAAGATGTGAACTATATAATTTTAACTTAATTGAAAAAAAAATTATATATATCCAGTTAACTTTAGAATTTGCGCTGTTCAAATCTTGTAGCTTGTAGAGCACTAATATTACCGCAATAAAAATGTTTTTGTAGGTTTATTGTAGCTTTTTTTTGTAGGCTATTCATAAGTCAAAAGTCAAAAATTGTTTATTTCAAATAGGCTTAACGCTAGCACTTTTGAAAGGTAATTTAAAAAACTATTTAAAAAAAAATAAAAACCGACTTCAAAGTAAATTATCTAAAAAGCATAAAATAACGAAAATATATTGAAGTCGGTGCTAGCACATCATGTTAACTAACACTAGCACCAGCTGACACCGACTTCAATTTATTTTCGTTATTTTATGCTTTTTAGATAATTTACTTTGAAGTCGGTTTTTATTTTTTTTTAAATAGTTTATTTAACACTTTTTAGGGACTTATTTTACCAAAATAGGTATCAGCACTATCACGCAACTCGAACGTCTACGTTACAATAACTTACTGAAAACATAAAAAGTTTATATCTCTTAAACTACTAGACCGATTTTGATGAAACTTATACTCTACCCTAAGTTGAAAAATCTTCTAACTATTGCAAAAAGAATTTTCAAAATCGGACTTGTAGTTTCTGAGAAATCCGTGGACAAACCTACATACATACATACATACCTACATACATATATACATACATACACTCATAAAATTTGGTAAATTTGTTTAGAAGCCCACATAGACCAACATATATTAATATTACGCATTTTTATCAATATTACATACATACGCGTCGAATAGAGAACCTTCTTTTTGAAGCCGGTTAAAAAAAAGCTACCACCGGATTGTTAGCATTGTTAGATTTTGTATAGGCACATCTTAGAGGAGATACCTCTGGAGAGAGCATGACGCGCTAACCCCTCTGCCAAATTTTTGTTCATATGTTCAGGTAATTTTATAAAAACTAGTTCACGGGCGATTTTTGTACAGTCCGTATCAGGTCGTCATGCATTATACAACTTCGTGAAAATGGCTGTTTGAGCAATATTTGGCTGTTAAAATCTTAGAGGAGATACCACTGGAGATAGCATGATGCGCTAACCCCTCTGCCAAATTTTGTTCATATGGTCAGGTCATTCTTTATTTGTGTGCGTATCTTTTTGAATGTGTTGCGAGTTTATTAAAGTGTGGGTATGAGTGAAATTGTATCTGTGTGTGTTTACTTCGCCTCCCGCACCCCGCAAAAGTGCCACGAAAAATTTGTTCGGCGAATCGATGCGATACTAGCTCTATTCTAATTACTCTGAGGTTAAAATCGATTAGTACCATAAATCGGCGAGAGAATGGAGTTTCCTATCATTTGAAACTATTATTTTTTACGAATATGTTAGTATTCAAAAAATAGAAACCAAATATTGTTATCTCTGAATCAAAATTTCGCGCCATGTTATATCCTAGTTACAGCATATTGCGAGGACAGGATTGAATGTACGAAAAAAAATTAGTTCATACTAGGCTAATGGAGGAAATTCTAATAATTATGAATGATGTTTTGTTTATTATAATGAAGTTATTGTTATAAAAATAGATTAATGTATCGAGAGTATCGTGATAAATAACAATAATCTTCTTCTCCTTTTCTTACACAATAAAATCTCGTGTCACTGTGTTTGTGGTCGAACTCCTCCAAAACGGCTTGACTGATTTTTATGAGATTTTCTTTTTATGTACATATATTTAGTAGGTAAGAGGATAGGTCTTAAAGTATATTAAATACCGCTAGGTAAAGCAGCGTTAGGCAGGGTAATTATATAGATGGGTGACCAGACGGTCAATCACCGGTCAGCATTATACAATGCTCTTTGAACTAAACGTCTCCGTGCTTCGGTTGGCACAAATAAATTTGAGTCCCGGTTTTAACCGACTTTAAAAAAGGAGGTATGTATTCAACGCGTATGTATATAATACTATTAAAATGCAAAATCCATATATAAATCTCGTCTCACGGCATTCGCACTCCTCCAAAACGGCTCGATCAATGTTTATGATTTTTTTATGTGTATACATAAAATATGGTACCAAGGTATAAGAATAAATAGATGTGCGACGTTTAAACTAACCGTATCCGTGCTTCAGAGGGCTACTAAAAAGTTGGTCTTGGTTTTTAACCGACTTCAAAAAAGGAGGTTATGTTCTCGACGCGTCTAAAGCGGTAACTAGTAAAAAATTAAACGTAATTTTATTTGGGAATTAGCGCGATTTACCTTATATTTATCGGAAGCATCTACTTGGACTGTTCCTTGCACATGGAACCTACCACCTATTAAACCCTACAGAAACTCCCGCGGATGAACATGTACAACTTGGTTTCGGATTCATTGGGATTTGCACCCTCAGTGCCTTGCCGTTGAGACTATTATAGCCCCCGGGAACCTGTTACGGTGCTCACCGCCGATGCACTGCGCCGTCTTCATTGGAATAGGTATCAACGCATACGTTTGTGCAGTATAATGCACAAATTATACATACTGTATACAAATAATACGCAAATCATCGCGCACCAGATCATGGGAAATGGAGCAACAATGATTTATGTATTCAAAATCCAGCTAACTATCATATTCTGAAGAGTGTTAGGACTGCTCCGCGCCCTGCGCACCAGGGACGCACACCTCTTGCGCATAGTAGCGTAAAATCAATCTACGTGTGCGTCCGCGAACATCCTAGATGCGCTACAGAAGTGAGGCAACCACACCAGCACTCTGAACACATTATTGTATTGGATACGCAGGGCGTCGTAGGATCCTTGCGTGTAATTTCCCCCAGGCTGTAAGTATAAAATGCTGTGCAGTACGCGCTAAACATTGTAATTTTAACAGTCGGTGAGTAGGGGCAAACCTGTGAGCCAGAATACTTGCTCTCACTGACAATGCCCTCCACTCTCACTCAATGTCTGCATCATCATTGAGGTCGGGATTAATATATGGCCTAAATATTTGAAATTATATGATAACATGTATATAATGATGTACTTAAATAATACTAACTAATTTAAATGCGTTACTTGTTTGATTTACAAAATGAATACAATAAACCTTAATGAATTATTAGATTCTTTAAAACATTCCATTCTTTGAACCCGTTCATTATTTATCGGTCTTTGCAAACACCACATCACTACAATTTACGTCTGTGGACGTGCAATAAAATGTGTAGGAACGATGATTTTTTTATTTGTGTGCGTATCTTTTTGAATGTGTTGCGAGTTTATTACAGTGTGTGTTCATAGAAACATGAAGAGTTTACATTAGACATTTGCAAGAGTGTGGGTGAAATTGTATCTGTGTGTGTTTACTTCGCCTCCCGCACCCCGCAAAAGTGCCACGAAAAATTTGTTCGGGTAATCGACGCGATACTAACTCCATTCTAATTACTCTGAGAGGCACATAGACTAAGCTCTACGTTTTTCTACTTCTGTATGTTGTCATAGCAACTTCTAGGTAAATACTCTTGTCAAAATATCCTGAATAAAAACACATTCGTTATTTTAAAACAAAGCTTTATAATTTCTCAAGTTTCCACATTAGCGCTCTGCTGCGTAATTTTTCAATTATACGGATCACAACGCGGCCTCAACTGAGAAGATCCAGCAAGAAACTCAGCGGGCTTGTCATTTGTTCGCTTTTATTCTGTTTTGAGTTTAATTTTTTTATAAAGGATTACAACATTGATTTAATCTATGGTTTCATCATTGAAATAGAATCGGCCCTACTGTCTGTCATCAATATTAAAAGCTCATTTCTTTCTTTTCTTTCATTTCGTTTTATTTTATACACAAATTGCTTTTGTTTCACGTGTAATTGAAATTTAAATGCAAAGATATTCAAGGAGCCGCATTTGTGATATGTTTTATAGTGTTTACCGTCCTTCAACAGCGTTTGTACATTTAGTAAAATAACACAGAAAATGGAACAAGACGACGAAATTAAATCCGGTTGTTTATTATTTCCGCCTGCCGGAGGGAATGTTTTTAGTAAATTCCCTAAAAAGGTACGCTTATTGACTCTTTGCATTGAATTAGAAATAAGGAACTGCTTTTTTGGGTATGACGCACAGTCAAAATATGCATATAGGTACATATGCGTTCTGTTCAATACTATTACAATAATCCCCGTGTCTCGAAGGAAAGGTGTTGCAGATATTATTCGAGGACATCATTTCCTTGAATTATAAGAAGTCAAATTTTGACAAACACTTGCTTTATTTGGGTTATTAGATATACTTGTACCATAAATATAACTTACTGGTTCATTATCTTTCTTAATATTTGTATATACCTACTGTTTATACATGTGTAAGGGACAAGGAGGCTAGCCTATCTAATTGCTCTGCAAAGGACTATGCATGAAGATATATTGTTAACATTTTATTTTTATAGATTAAAAAAATATATATTATCTTTACAGGTATGTGCAAATAAATAGATATATTCAATATAAGATATGTTAGTTTTTGGTTTAATCTGGGGTACCCCCACCTTATTTAATACACACCTCCCCTGGACCATAGCTGAAATGTTTACGCCTTTCACTTTGTACCTATCTTACAAATTTTTGATACTATCAATTGTCCCACTACCACCCTCTACAACTGCAATCTCTAAAAAGAAAAGATCTCTCTATCTGGTGTATTAAATTCAGTATCTTGTACAATTATTCTATTTTCAGTTAGTATATTCTATGAAGCAATATAAATAAATCTAGTTTGTAACAGATAAATGTTTATTTACAGAAAAACTGGCAACTGAAACATTGCATACTGTTCAATGCAAGCAAACAAGGCATTGAACGCTTGGAAATTTACGACAACAAGGACGATGTGACATCTGGTGCTATCCCTAAAATTATTACACTTGAGAATTGTATAAAAATTACACATTCTAGTCCAAACACTATTACAATACTTACTAAGTCTCATACTCAACAACTCAGCACTCAGACAGAAGCGGAGACTCTGGAATGGGTCACAGCATTGCAGTCCGTTGCATTCAGAGGTGGAGACACAAGTCCAATGAGTTACGATGAAGACAATGACCTTTATTGCTCATCAGGAGAAGGTGTGTTTTCTGTAAAAATGTGCACATCTGAAGCATCTACAAGATGTGGTTTTGAGCCTATAAGGTACCTTCTACTGCTTACATCAACTGCCATAGAGTTAAGGGATGTCAATGACAACAAACTATATGCCACATGGCCATACAGATATATTAGGCGATACGGTTACAGACAGGGTAAATTCACATTTGAAGCAGGAAGGAAATGTGACACGGGCGAAGGCATTTTTCACTTAGAGCATCCAAACCAATCTGAAATTTTTAAATGTCTCTCTTTAAAAATGAAAACTATGAAACAAATGGTTGGTAATGACAATCTAAATAGCCCTGAACACAGTGAATTTAATATCCAACCGAGTGCTAATTTGTTTCCGGGATCTAGGAGTCCGTTAGTTGCAGCAAGGCCTGACGATTTGAACTTAAGTTCTCTATCATTTAAGACAACTTCAGTGTCGAGCCAACAGAGTTCTTGCACTGATCGGGACACTACACCATTACTGATGCCTAAACCTGCACTAAAACCTAAACCTCAGAAACCTCCTCGTAAGATTATTAATCTCCCTAAAAGTAAAGACATTCCACATTCAAACATTCCAAGTTCCACAGATGAAAGCATAGATTTTGCTAGATATAAGAAGTTGGACAATTATGAACCAATTGATCAATCATCTAGAGACCTTAGTCCATCCTTAGTGCCATATGATCAAGTAGAAGTTAGAAATGAAGCTTGGAAGACATTTGGCGTAGATGATCCGGATCATACAGAGTTTACACCTAATTTGGGTGATAATCCAAATTGTATTAAACTCATATCTCGATCTCAGGATAATTTGAACACATCTGGACCTGAATCATCTAGAATTATACTGTTACCAAGCCCTGTTGTTGACCCAGAAGATGAAAATTATGACCGGTTGCAGTATTTTGGTTCTACAAGTAAGCTGAATAAATCTTCTCGATACAAGAAAATTGAGGCGCGCCCAACAACCCTGGCTCTAGGTGAGCCAAAGAGCAAAGATACGTGGAATGACTATGATGAAGTTGAGAATGTAATGCAAACTGCACGGTTGGCAGATGACTCTCATTTAGGATATGGCATGATTAGGAAGCCAAATACTCCAGGACCACAAGTGCCCACTGCTGCACAAGTCCAAGTTCTGCAAAACCAAGTTGGTTTAGAAGTGGGTCATAACACCTGTAATGGAACTGACTATGCAATTATAAGCCGTCCAAAAAGAGTTTAATAAGATATTTTTAAGACTGAAATTTTATCAGTGATTGTTTATTCAATTACTCAAGTTTTAAAGACCCATTTATACACATTGTGCGGTTGACTCCAAGTAAATAATGTACCCATGGAAATTTCCATTCTATGTATATTCAGTTATCAACAAATTTTACTCCCCTTCTGTGATTTAAATAAATATCTTTGTGTCGCAATGTGGATAACCGTACAGTGATAAGGGCACGTAGATTAAGTTAATATACATATTCCTGGTGCAAAAATTTGGACTGCATGGTGGTAAAACTGTGCAATGTCAATTTTCAGATCATGTCTTTCCAAATATTAGGTTGATGTATCGTTTTCAGTATTTACTTATTTGTATAATGGTGCTATGTACGAATTTATCTGACCACATAAATGAAAGTTATGTGATCTGCACTTTTATTCTTTGTTTTCAATTTTATTACAAAATCTCATTCCATTGAAATCTAATTTATTGAAGGAGACAAGAATTTCAATTACAAGTATTATGTATTACTACATTCCTTTTTACATTCTTTTATTATTTTAAAAATAGTTTATGCACAAATGTCTAGAATATTTTTTAAGAGATTATGACTTAATTATATTCCAATATGTGATTACACTGTGCCTTATATTATAGGATAATGTGAAAATGATTACCAGATGGTGCCAATTGAAAAACATATTTTTTTAATTTAGCACTTCTTTTGAGAAGTATTAAGAGTAGTGTAATTATTTTATTAATGCAATTTTATTTGTTATCCATGTTAATAAAATTTTGTCTTGCTGGCAATATAATGGAGAACATGCACAACTTTGGATAAATTGATAAATGAAATATTGATTATTTTCTTAATTTTTTGATAAATTTTTATGGCCATAAAAATGAAAATCTGTTCAGATATCTAAAAATATGTTTTCGCGTTTTTCTCGAAACCGCGTTTTTGCGATTAATGCGTTCTTAGTTATCACGGCAGAATACACGCTCAAAATATACTACTTACATCAATGGATTCTTATCATGGCCATGGCTTTATTATAGACTAGCTGACCCACGCAGCTCCGCCCGCGCTGTGTTTCCGTTAACTAAACTTTCAATATTATACATTCGCATAGAATACAAAACCTTTTTTAAAGTCGGTTAAAAACTTGGACCCACTTTATACTTGCCCTCCGAAGCACGCAGACGTTTAGTTCAAATGGCGTTAAACGGTCACCCATCTATTTAATGACCTTACCTATCGTTGCTTAACCTGATCGATTTCCAAACATTATTAACAACTGCCTATGAGTGTTCCCTTACAAATATTTATTATAATTATAATGAAAAATTGTTGAAATCGGAGCAAGCATATAACCAAGTACACATTTTGACTTTAGTCCTGTCTCCCAAGGAAACCGTGCTGAATGTCGGGATAAAAAGTATCCTATGTCCTACCTCGGAGTATTAACTCAAATCATGCCAAGTTTCGTTTCAATCCATCCAGTAGTTTCGGCGTGATGCTCAGCCGAGATACAGACAGACAAAAATAAAATAATTTTTGGATTTAGTATCGGTGATAGAATGCCCTCCAAACATAATTTTCAAAATATCTTCAATGTACAGAATTGGACCTGTTACAGATTTATTATAAGTATAGATTTTCCCATACAAGTTCCAATAGTTAAACGCAGCTACTACTACCTGCTAAATTGTTAGACATTTTTATCGTTGCTAAATTAAAATAGCTTGAGACTTAAATGAGGCCTGTAACTTTTTCTTGCAAATAAAAATTAGTCATACTCTCTATGGATCAATGTTATTAGACTGGTTTGTTAACTATAGTATATTGTGTAGACAATGCAGGGCCTCAAAAAACAGCTAATTTTTGTTATAAAATGTTTTATTAATGTGGATATACTTAACTTTCTTATTTCAATTTAGGTTGGCCATATTTTTTTGTGATTAATTGTAATCTTGTATTATAGATTGAAAATAAATCATGTAATCTTTTCTAAAATCGGTTTTTTTTCATTCTTACCTAAACTAGGTCTACTACATTCCTATTGTCTAGTTTTTGAAAATACCTATAATCAACTACTTTATAGATACAACGAGTTGAAACCAAATTTAGGCATTATGGGATAAAATTGTACCAATCATTGAATTATCGTACACTATGGTGTTATTGAGAAAAAAGACTGTGTTTTCTCCTTATATCGTGGGCCGCCCTGGTACTTCTGGGGTAATATTTTATAATGTCCGTTAATAAAGATTTCATTTAATAAATTATATATGTATTATATAATTATCTTAAGACAATCCACACACGGCCATCCTATCCCAAACTAGGCAGAGCCTGTAATATGGAAACCAGACAACTGATACTAATACTTATATACATTATTTTTTGTAAATACATACTTATATAGATAAATAACACCCAGACACTTGGTGGGAATCGAACCCACGACCCATCAGGTAGCAGCCAGGGTGACTAACCACTAGACCAACGGGCACGTCAATAATATAGTTATTTAGTATAGTATAATATAGTTATTTAATATTTTTTATTCATATGATAATTTCATAGTATTATCACAACCCTAGCTGTCACTATATATAGGATGTTAATAAACAACAGTGGGTCCACGAGAAATAGTGGACCCACTGGTGGGACAAAATAGTGGGTCCACAAGAAAACACCCAAAAAAGATATAGATATTGGATTGGCAATATTTAATTTAGTAATAACAGCAATCCAATATGAAAATATTGCCACAATTATGGTATTTTTCTTATTCAAGCTTGTGGCAAGACAAGCAATATATTAGAGACTAGCTGACCCACGCAGCTCCGCCTGCGCTATTTTTACGTTAACTAAACTTTACTTTAACTACGTTTTTTTATAGTCGGTTAAAAACTGGGACCCACTTTTTACTTGCTCTCCGAAGCACGGACCCGTTTAGTTCAAATGGCGTTAAACGGTCACCCATCTATTTATTGACCTTACCTAACGTTGCTAACCCGATCGATTACAAAACCTTGATAACAACTCTCTATGAGTGTTCCCTTACTAATATTTATTATATTATAAAGAAAAATTGATAAAATCTGACCAAGCGTATAACCAAGTACCCATTTTGACTTTAATCCCCTCTCCCAAAAGAACCATGCTAGATTATGGGATAAAAAGTATCCTATGTCCTACCTCGTAGTAAGATCTCAAATCATGCCAAGTTTCATTTGAATCCATTCAGTAGTTTCGGCATGATGCTCAGCCGTGACACAGACAAAAATTAAAAAAAATACATTTTCAGCCTCAGTTATAGAATGCCCTCCAAATATAATTTTCAAAATATCTTCAATGTACAGAATTGGACCTGTTACAGTTTTATTATAAGTATAGATATGCCTGCATATAGACAGCTGCATTGCACTGCAGCTCGTCATGTGAGACATTATTATCTAAGTCTCTTCTGTGTCCAGTAATTTCACTTGCTACAGTGCCCTTCACACTGGAACACAGCAATGTTTACACACTGCTGCTTGGCTGCACGATATATCTCACACTGTGGTGGTGTGTACCTGGATGGTTCCTTGCACTAGGGACCTACCCTTTAGTACTGTATTAGTAGAGTTTGAAGTAAAACCACAAAATCATTATAGAAACAAAGTGCTATTGTTTTTTAATTGCAACTAACATTATCACAGTTCTGTTTGCAATACAGCCGGTAAAATAAATAATCAAAATCACTATCGAAAGAGTTTTGAACTCAATCTTTTAACAACACTGTCTCTTCATTGTTTTCAAGGGATTGCATCATTTCTGTAGCAATAAACTCTAGATCTGGAGACATAATCTTTTGTACAGATTCTCCTTTCTCTGCCATTATATCTTCAATGTTTTTCTTTCCATTCATGTCAGAAAACCAATTAAGGTTATCTGCAATCAAATGTTTGTTTTCGCATCCATCACATATTACAATAACAACACCTTTGTAATATGCTAACTTAGTGATGAATTTTGTGTTTCTTGTGTCGCATTTCTTACATGTGAACATCAGTTGGAATTTTCCCTCGTATTTTTTCTGTTCATTTGTAAGTACGACTTCGTTGAACTTCGTAGCCGTCGTGCTAAAATTTCTCGGCGATTGGATTTTTGGCGTGGACGTGGATAGAGGCATGGGCACAAATAGCCTTCTGCCAAAATATGAGTTTCCATTGCTTGGAAAGAAAACAATGTTATTCAACAATCGTGGTGTGTGATATTTCACTACGAAATCGATTAGACTTTTGTGAGACATGATATCTTATGGTAAATCCTTTTGTGTTCCACTTTGGTGTTCTAATCAAATCAAATAGGAAAACGACTCCAAGCTTGTTAGAATTAGCTATATTCTTATCTTCGTTTCTAACACAAAATGCTAATTACGTCGCCGTCGTAGTTACGAATATTGTTTAAATTTTTCATCATCAGAATTATTCAGAATCAAAAAAACAAGATCGCAAATCGCAGCGCGCGACTGACGACGTGACGTCTATCACTTTGACAGTGACAGAATAGATAGACTCTCGAGCATGAAGATATAGGGTCAAAGTGGAGTCCAAACTCCAAATAGAACAACTCCAATTCTAGTTGATTGAGGCATACGCGATCCCTTTCATTGGGCCGGATCTCTCTTTCTAAGTGGTCCAATGTGTGGTCCATGTAATAATTTAAATTACCCGAGAAATGGATACCCTAATATAGAAATGTTCTACTTCAACATCAAAAGATTGTTTTCCACCCGAAAACATAAAATACCATGACAATCATGTCTAATAATTTTGTTTTTAGTATTATTCTGCGAGTACGATTAGGATAATGCTATATTGTGTTTTCGCCAATTGTACTCAAATGCAATTTTAAATACCGATTTTAAGGGTTCATATTTTGTGGCAACACTGGCGCTTATTGTCAGCATGAAACTGTCTGTCATTTAAATCGATCCAACATTTAAATACCATAATTTCACGATAAAGTGAATTAAACTAATAAGAATGGTGATAAAATGTGTAGTACTTAGTTGCAAAAATATGTTGTACCCCTTAGATGATACCGAATATCACTCGTAAGTCCGATTTATTCAATAATGTACCTACCGATGATCCCTTTGGATTATGCACCATATTTTCGATCAGTTCTTCTTTCGATAGGCACATAACACGTTTTCAGTTCGTTTGTTAGTATTGGGTTTAACTTTCTATTAATTTGTAGTTGAATTATCTAATTTAAAATATTTTACATTGTTTTCATAGGGTAACCATGGTAAAGATTATTTGAAGACTTTCCGTTTTGGGGATTTTTTTACCGCCACTTTATGATAAAAAATATACGATGTAGGTATTTAGTTCAAAGGATTGATATGGAAAAAATATTGTATGTTCAAGTGTGTATGTAGTTTTAAACATATTATTAAAATCATATTTATTCTTGTCGCCTCCTAGTCCTGTCGCGTCTAGTAGCCTCCGTGGCGCAGTGGGAAACCGCTTGCTTGCGTACCAGGGGTCGCAGGTTCGAATCCTGCGGGGAGCAACAACTTTGTATATTTGTTCCTTACTAGCTAGGACAATGCAGGCTGGTCATCTGATTGTCTGTAAAGTAAGATGATCCATGCGTCGGATAGGCATATAAAAAGTCGGTCCTGCGCCTGACCTCTCCCCGGTCGTGTTGATCTTTCGTATCACTAAATTGTGATAGGTAAAAGGAAGAAAGAGTGCACTTGTGGCTACGCAAGCATTTGTGCACTGGCTGGCCAATCTTTCGCAAGATCAGCCATCGCTGATCTTGCGAAAGATTGGCCGCTGTGGTCGTATCGGCGAGAGTACCTATATCATTCTATAAATATACATATAATCACGCCTCTTTCCCGTAGGGGTAGGCAGAGACCACTTCTTTCCACTTGCTACGATCCTTACATACTTGTTTCGCTTCGTCCACTTTCATTATTCCCTTCATACATGCTCTTCGGTTTAGGGTACTCTTGACCTGGCCTTTTTTCAAGACGTCCCTGATTTGATCTTGAAACGTCCACCTAAGTCTACCCCTTCCAACACTTTCATTCACACTCGCCTTATACACTATTTTCGTCAATCGTTCCTCATTCATTTTCTCGACATGGCCAAACCATCTCAGCATACCTCAATTTTTGTCACAACATCTTCTTTCATACCACAACGTTTCCTTATGTCACTATTTCTTAACCTGTCACTATACCTGTCACCTGTCAATATATATACTGTTTTATTTACCCGTGGTCAATATTAATACATTTTTTATTTTCTTGTAGATTTCCTAAAGATATTGAGCGAAGGAATATTATGTCTATCCATTGTCCCATTCGAAAAGAAATTTTATAAAGCTGCAATGATCTGCAGTTGGTCCAATGGAAACCTAAATTTACTGCAAATGCTTTTTCTATCGTCTAATGTGTGGGTTACAAGGTGTTTTAGTTGTTTGCATATAATGGAAATTGCTATTCAATATCTTGTGATTAATCGGAAATCGTTAAACGTACTGAATAAATGATCTTGTAATACAATTTCTTTTTATCATAACTTCATATGCTTTTATTTTCACAACCATTAACTTATTATTTATTTATTACTTGATTGTCTGTAAAGTACTCAGAGTAATTAGAATCAAGCTAGTATCGCGTCGATTCGCCGAT
The DNA here is from genome assembly GCA_911728495.1 of Furcula furcula. Taxonomy (NCBI): domain Eukaryota; kingdom Metazoa; phylum Arthropoda; class Insecta; order Lepidoptera; family Notodontidae; genus Furcula; species Furcula furcula. Next base: position 21,288,452 of record OU452253.1, read on the forward strand.
CAAATTTTTCGTGGCACTTTTGAGGGGTGCGGGAGGTGAAGTAAACACACACAGATACAATTTCACGCATAACCACACTATAATAAGCTCGCAACATATTCAAAAAGATACGCACACAAATAAAGAATGACCTGACCATATGAACAAAATTAGGCAGAGGGGTTAGCGCATCATGCTATCTCCAGTGGTATCTCCTCTAAGGTAAAGTAAGATGCTCCATGCGTCAGATAGGTATGTAAAATGTTGGTCCTGCGCCTGGTCTCTCAACGGTCGTGTCGGTTTTTCGTCCCGTCGTATTTTGAGAGGTAAACGGAAGCAACTAGACAAAATTAATCGGATTAAACTTAAAGCTTAAACAAGCCAAGTAAGTCGTATTAAGCGACGAAGTTAAAAAGATGTCCTGATTTTTCATGAAACATCAAGGTTACCCTCTTAGAAAGGGAGATTCGACCTCAATGAAAGGGATAGCGTTGACCTCAGTCATGTATTTGGGAGTGTTTTCTCCACTTTGACCCTATATCTTCATGCTCTCGAGTCTCGGTAGTACCTAATTTTATTCTGTGGACATTTTAGAGTTGAGCACTTTATGCTAGCCACACACGTCAATATTATTGACAATACCAGGGGTATTGTCAATAATATCCTCTCCCTGATATTGTCGCGACAAAATCAGAATATATATCTGGAAATTGACAATAATGATCAATACCGCAATCGGTATTGATCAATTGAGGCAGGGGTATCTATACTTATAATAAAACTGTAACAGGTCCAATTCTGTACATTGAAGATATTTTGAAAATTATTTTTGGAGGGCATTCTATAACCGATACTGAGGCCGAAAATGTATTTTTTTTAATTTTTGTCTGTCTGTCTGTCTGTCTGTCTGTCTGTCTGTCTGTCTGTCTGTCTGTATCACGGCTGAGCATCACGCCGAAACTACTGAATGGATTCAAATGAAACTTGGCATGATTTGAGATCTTACTACGAGGTAGGACATAGGATACTTTTTATCCCGTAATCTAGCACGGTTCTTTCGGGAGAGGGGATTAAAGTCAAAATGGGTACTTGGTTATACGCTTGGTCAGATTTTATCAATTTTTCTTTATAATATAATAAATATTAGTAAGGGAACACTCATAGAGAGTTGTTATCAAGGTTTTGTAATCGATCGGGTTAAGCAACGTTAGGTAAGGTCATTAAATAGATGGGTGACCGTTTAACGCCATTTGAACTAAACGGGTCCGTGCTTCGGAGAGCAAGTAAAAAGTAGGTCTCAGTTTTTAACCGACTATAAAAAAGGAGGTTATTCGATGCTAATGTCTGTTATTAAAAGTTTAGTTAACGTAAAAATAGCGCAGGCGGAGCTGCGTGGGTCAGCTAGTTGTTAATAAAATTGACGTGTGTGGGCGCACGGCAATATTCTACTTGAAGAAACGATTTCTAAGCAAGCAGACGTTCGTGTTTTTGTTCAAAATGGAGGACGAGAACAATAAAAATAAGGTAGATCATCATCACCAGCCGGAAGACGTCCACTGCTGAACAAAGGCCTCCCCCTTAGACCGCCACAATGAACGACAATTTGCTATTTGCATCCACCGGTTTCCTGCGACGCGAACAATGTCGTCGGTCCACCTAGTGGGAGGCCTGCCTACGCTGCGTCTTCCGGTTCGTGGTCGCCACTTGAGAACCTTTCTTCCCCAACGGTTATCGGTTCTTCGAGCGGTGTGGCCTGCCCATTGCCACTTCAACTTGCAGATTCTGAGAGCTATGTCGGTAACCTTAGTTCTTCGGCGAATCTCCACATTTCGGATTCGGTCGCGCAAAGAAACTCCAAGCATAGCTCTCTCCATAGCTCGTTGTGTGACTCTGAGCTTTTCCAAAAGGCCAGCTGTTAAAGACCACGTCTCAGTACCATATGTCATCACTGGCAACACACACTGGTTATAAACCTTTGTCTTCAGGCACTGCGGAATTTCTGATGAGAAGATGTCACGTAGTTTCCCGAACGCTGCCCATCCGAGTTGGATTCTTCGGGCGACCTCTTTGTCGAAGTTGGACCGACCTAACTGGATAGTTTGTCCTAGGTATACGTAGTGGTCAACAACTTCGACTGTATCGTTCCCAACAACTACCGGTACGGGTGCAACATGGACATTAGACATGATCTTCGTCTTGTCCATGTTCATTTTAAGACCCACCTGTTGGGAAACGCTACTGAGGTCACTGAGCATCGTATTGAGGTCCTCCAGCGACTCTGCCATAATGACTATATCATCGGCAAAACGAAGGTGAGTGATGTATTCGCCATTGATGTTGATGCCGAGTCCGTACCAGTCCAAGAGCTTGAAAACGTCCTCCAATGCGTTTGAGAACAGTTTCGGAGAAATAACGTCTCCCTGTCTCACACCTCGCTGCAATGGGATTGGTTTCGTGCTCTCGTCCTGTAGTCGGATCGACATGGTGGTGTTGCTGTACAAACACTTCAACACTTCGATGTACCTATAGTCAATGTGGCACCGCTGGAGGGACTGCAATACCGCCCAGGTCTCGATTGAATCGAAGGCTTTTTCGTAGTCCACAAACGCTAGACGTAATGGCCGATTATACTCCTCGGTCTTCTGTATAATCTGGCGGAGCGTATGTATGTGGTCTACGGTGCTAAAGCCTTTTCGGAACCCGGCTTGTTCGGGAGACTGGAAGTCATCAAACCTGCGTTCGAGACGGTTCGTAATGACTCTCGAAAACAGCTTGTATACATGGCTCAGGAGTGAGATGTGTCTATAATTCTTTAATAAAGTGTTATCACCTTTTTTGAAGAAAAGAACCACCACACTCCTGTGCCATGCTTCTGGCGTAGTACCCTCGAGTAAGACGGAATTAAATAACTTCTGGAGGACTAAAAGTACCGGTTTTCCACCCGCTCTCAGAAGTTCTGTTGTGATTCCGTCTTCACCCGGCGCCTTGTTGTTCTTAAGCTGTTTGAGAGCCATTCTAATCTCGTACAGGCTGATGTGTGGGATGTCCTCAGTGTAGTGTCGGGTTAATTTGGCTCTGGTATCCTGAGCTGTTCTGACAGTGGGTTCCTGTGTAGAGGTGTATAACTGTCCGTAAAACCTCTCGAGCTCTCTCAATATCTCCGGTTTCGATGAGATGACACTGCCGTCGTCGATCTTCAGCCTGGTCATGTGGCTGCGCCCAATAGACGAATTCTTTGCGAACACTTTAGAGCCTTGGTTCCGCTCAATCGCGTCCTTAATACATGCTGTATTATAGGAACGCAAGTCGTGACGCATGGATTTCGAAATTCGTCTATTGAGTTCAGCATATTCTGACATATCAGCTGAAGATTGCAGTCTCATCTCAGTCCGGGTTTCCATTAACTTAATGGTTTGATTGGAGAGCTTCTGAGGCTTATTACGGCGTGGAGTCTTAAAGAACTTGGACCCCACTGCATGGACAGTTTGCACCAACCCATTGTTTAACTCGTCCGCAGTTTCGCATTCGGCTAGGCACTGAAAGCGATTGTGTAGTTCGAGTTGAAAGTCTTCGGGATTTCGGATTTGGGCGGTTCCCGGACGGAGCGTGGACTTCATCAAACGAGACCTCTCGAGCTTGACATTGATATTCAATGTGCCTCTAACAATGCGGTGATCGCTACCGGTTTTCACCCTGCCGATCACGGAGACATCATCGAATATATGCTTCTTGGTCGTCATGATGAAGTCGATCTCATTTTTGGTTGAACCATCGGGGCTTATCCACGTCCACTTCCTGGATGGTCGCTTCTTGAAGAAGAAGGAGTTCATCACAAAGAGTCCCTCCTTCTCCATGAAGTCGACCAGCCGCTGGCCCCTCTGGTTCCGCTGCCCGTACCCATAAGACCCCACTCTCCACTCATCGCCATTCCGTGTGCCCACCTTTGCGTTGAAGTCCCCCATAACAACGGTGAAGTGTGTTTTGGAGGTATGTATGGCTTCTGCTATCTCCTCATACATAGCCTCTACTTCATCGTCAGGGTGTGCCGAGGTCGGCGCGTAAACCTGTATAACCTTCAACGAATACCGACTGGTTATTCTGAGTATAAGGTACGCTACCCTGCTCGACACACTATCGACCTTAATCACGTTGTTAATAAGGGACTTACGGACGAGAAACCCGACACCACCCTGGGATTTCCGGTCTCCTTCCCGGAAGAAGAGCATGTTGCCAGAATCAAGGGTTATCGTATCCTGTCCCTCTCGTCGGATTTCAGATAATCCCAAGATGTCCCAACGCAACTTGCTCAATTCTTCCTCCAGCTCGACAATCTTCTCATCGGTCCTCATCGTGCGGATGTTGTGTGTTGCCAGGGCCAAAGTTCGGTGGGGGTGGTAGCGGGGCATCTGCCGGAGATTCTTAGCACCCCCTGCTCGATCGTTACCCCGCCTGCTACCAAGGCGAGGAATAGAGGAGCCGCCGGGGACTGGGGGCCGTATACAATTTGTGTCTATCATTGTTTGGGGGGGGGGGGGGGGGGGGTTGCCATAATCCCCACGCTTGGCAGGCGTCTTGGGGATCGCAGTTTTTGTGATGAGATGGAACTTAAAACAGAAGACGCTGCTGCCCGTCTTCTGATTTCCCTTAGTCGCCTTTTACGTACACCCAAAGGGAAGAGATGGGTGGGTGCTATTCTTACCCGGACACCCCACGGGCAAAATAAGGTAGATAAAAAATTAAAAACGTAGATAAATTTTAGAACCCAAAACCAATATTTATCAAAATTTATAAAACATTCCCCATGGGATATGCGGGTAAAAATAGCACTCTTTCCTATCTTCCCGTTGGGTGTTCGTTAGAGGCGATTAATGGAAAACAAGAAGACGGGCAGCAGCGTCTTTCTATTGGATTACCTACCACCTATACTGCGATTAGGGCTTGAGCTCCGGAATTCCGGAATTGGCATAATTCCGGAATTCCGATACAATCCAACATCGTTTCCAATTCCGGAATTGGCGAGATCAATATCAAAATTTCGATATTGCAAAAAAATATATTTTATTTCGCGGCTTGAGGCGTGACGACGAAGCTCACTCAATAAAGACAGTTTAAACGCGCTTACATTCTTAAAATTTCGCTAAGCGTGGGGATTATGACAACCCCTCCCTACTAGCAGTGGCGTGCACTGAAAGCAGGAAAAATATCTGCGAGTTGTTTATACTTTATGCTATTTGTTCGTGTTCTAGCACAAATATCCTTAAATTAACCAATATTACACACATATCCATATACATTAAAAAAAATACGGTAATTCATATCCTAACTAAGATTTTTTTAAATTAAAACTGTTTAGGGAAATCCTAGGGTAGGCAAAGTATTTTTGTCAGTATGGAGCCGCTAAATATACTTATAATGTTTTCAAATGCAAATTAATATGTCTATAGTATTTGCTTGCTTATGGATATTTGAAATGGTATAATAACATACTTAAAATAGGTGAAACAAGCCAAATACATTTTTTTGCCTACCCTCTGTGCACGCCACTGCCTACTAGGGGGGGCCTTTGTTCAGCAGTGGCTGCTAATGATGAATGATGATGACTACAAAGTTGAATAATTTTTTATTTCTCTTTTAAATATACACTGGACCGCAAAGAAAAAGGATCGGTTAGAAAATCTTCAATATCTTCAAAAGACTTAGCTTTATGAAATAAAGACTAAAAGATTTTTGAGGATATGCTACGAAATATTCTACCATTCCTCTATTGGAGCTTCTTTCACTTCATGTAGCGTGATTAGCGGCGGGATTTCACTGACGTACACGTAGTCCCAGTTGGTCTCATGCATGCTCAATGCTCAATAAACCCTTCGGTACGTGCTGGCCACTCCATGTGTGTGATACCGACTTCTTGAAAATAGGCAAACACTATCTGAGCTGTATGCGGGCGGACATTGTCTTGCATAAAAACTTCAGAACGTCGGTGTCTTATCTTTCTTCAGTTAAAGTTCCATTTTCTATCACCACTAGCTCAATGCGGCTTTCGGAAGCAATCACAGCCCACACGTGAACAGAGCCTCCGCCGCACGGTACTTTTTCTTCTATACAGGCTTGGTTATAGCGCTCTCCCGGTCTTCTGTACTCTTGTCCTCCCGCCGTGCTTGTATAAACAGAATCTAGACTAGTCTGAAAACATAAATCTTGACCAGTCACTCAGAGCACAATCCACGTATTTTATACCATAACTCAACTTGATTTTCTGTGGTGTCTTTCTAGTTTTGGGCCATTTGCAGGTTTTAATGGCTTTAAATTTGCTTCAGCCAGACGCCGACTTACTGTATCTGTACTCAGATTGATTCCTCCAGCTCGTAAATGATGATTCTTTACATCAACAGCCGTAAAAAAGCGATTTCTTAAAATTGTTGACACCATATAGCGATCCTCCCGCGCAGTCGTGCACCTTGTTCGGCCTGTTTCTGGTCTTCGAAGATTGGATCCAGTTTCATGGAAACGCTGCTGGAGTACTCGCTGCACTGTAGAAAGAGTCACAACAACAGTTCTTGTTTTATTTCGCTGACTGTGCCCACCTTCAAGCATTGCTAGGATACTGGTACATTCTTCACGAATTAACGACATGATGACTTCAGAATAATAAAATTTATAAGGCAGAGACCACCATACCAATAACTTTTTTTATTGCAAACAAACGCGAAGCAATTGTAATCAATCTATTCTTACTGATTATATCGCGATTTATTTTATTTTTCCCGACGTTTCGAATGCAATAATAATAATAGATAATAATAGATATAATAATAGATAATAATAATAGATAATAAAATGCAATAATAATAGATTGATTGCAATGTCTAGTATTCGCGTAAATAAAAGACAACATTATGCGAAGCAATTGTTTTAAAATTTTTGGTACTCAATTCATAAACGACCATTATTTTACATTTTCAGTTTTTTATGCAATTATCGAAAATAAATAAAAAGGTATTATATATTCTTTTATCTGGCTTTAAATAATCCTTATTCATCATCATCATCATCACCAGCCGGAAGACGTCCACTGCTGAACATAGGCCTCCCCCTTCGAACGCCACAATGACCGACAATTGGCTATTTGCATCCACCGGTTACCTGCGACGCGCACAATGTCGTCTGTCCACCTAGTGGGAGGCCTACCTACGCTGCGTCTTCCGGTTCGTGGTCGCCACTCGAGAACCTTTCTTCCCCAGCGGTTATCGGTTCGCCGAGCGATGTGGCCTGCCCATTGCCACTTCAACTTGCAGAATCCTTATTAACATAGTCTTTTTAATTCATAAAGCTAGGTCAGGTACTTTTGAAGATATTGAAAATTTTCTAACCGACTCTTAGGCTGCCAATAAGATTGCACAAAATCTCCGCTCCTCTTTCTTGTGCAATCTTATTGGTTAATATTTCACCGTTTCTCCGCTCCGCTGCCTCGCTTCGCTCCGGTGGACAGGCAGCCTTAGGGGAACCTGGGGATACTTGATCCCCCTTTTTTCTTTTGCCTTAAATCACAGTCATTTTCAATAAAATACCATCAAAGTTTAATTAATATCCTATATAATTTAATAATTTATGACAATTCAAAGACATTTTGAAAAAAAATTGAGAATAACAAAAGTTATTACAATTTTTCTAAAATGTGTCAAAAGGAACAAATGTCCCCTATTCAGGGAGACTTGTTCCCAAGTATGGGTAGACTTTGTAGCGGTTACGGGCGATGTAGCAGAGTGTGGAAGCAGGTAGAGTGAGCGTAATTAGGGAATAAAATAATAATTGTTGGAAAATATTATAATAGATAATTAACAGACATTACAAGGAAGCCTACATAATGTGACAAAGTCAAAAAGAACATTCGAAAATATAAACCATTACAAAACACACAGCCAGCTTCAATTTACTAAATAGGTTCACTATTCAACACGCCCCTTTAAATTGAAGCTACTGGAACACACAATGTATCAATTATAAGCCCTAATGCCTAAGGCACTGACACACTGTACGTGCTTGACCAAAGGTAATGGTTTAGTCAATATATCAGCGACCATATCGTCAGTGGGTACATGCTGCACTCTATATTCCTTGTCTTGACGATCCCCAAAACGCCCCTTATAAAAATGCTTATACAAACATGAACTAGGGATCCCGTGCAAAGTATCGCACCTAGATTACCAGCATATATGGTCACTCTGCTGTAACTTCCTTGACACACCTATTTCTCTGTGTAGACACATAGTTCTCGACGTCCATCGTACAGTTATACCGTGTACCGTTTCCAAGCACACCTACAATAAAAGTATATCTAAAATATGTAACGTATATTAAAACATTTCTAAATACGCATTAGAAACCCTTATACACCATGTTTACCTTATTTGTTTTCGAGTTTTACACGAACAAATTAAAACGATATACACATTTTCAAAATATCACAATATTTTTCCATACAAACCATGACATTGTCATTGTCAAGTCGCATAAAGTCTATGCCTAAAATAAAATAATTTACACATTGCCTGCCCGTAATCACATTAACTAAACTCCTTGGATATTTTTAAACTACGATATCCGATCTTTAATCTTGCCCTTTTTCTTCGAAGTTTTATTAACCTGTAGCCTTTTGGTCAAAGCATAATCACAACCAATAATACTGCCATATTCTGGTTTCTTCTCAACTTCCCTCGTCCCATTCTGTATCAGACTTCTTATCTCTGACAATATTGCGTACGCCTTCTGGGCTCTTTCTTCGCTCTTTAGTAAAATCTCGGTCATTCCAACGAAATCAGTACAATCTAAAAAAGAATCTTCGGAATTATCAGAATCGACAACGCAATTCTCCTTTGGTTCCAATTCCACCATTTTATACATTTTCTTCGGACGGCCGACATTTCCGGTACGTAATAAACTTGGACTACCTGGGGCTTGTTTAGATGATGTGGGCACCTGTCTAAATTCAACACTAGTAACCCGTGACTTATCCATGGGATTGACTGTGTCTTCATTTTCTCTGCAATTTTCTTCTTGCATCTCTTTACTTCTCTTTAAGTCCTCATTGCGTCTGCAATCTTTCGATGCATTTTCTTGCAGACTTCGTCTACCACCTGATTCACCATGTTCCTTTTGTTTCAGAAAAATAACTTCTATGAACTCTTTATCGTTCATATCACTGCTTTTGCCCAACGAGCTATGTTTTTCTTGCATGGAGACACCTAAGTCTGATTCCACCTTTTCATGAAACTTTACATTTCTCGCAACAAAAGATTTTCTTTTCTCCGGTATCCATACTCTATATCCCTTATTAATTTTCGGATAACCTATGAAAATACCTGACATAGCTCTAGCAGTAAATCTTTCACTTGTCAGATCTCTGTCAAGAACATCTACTCTGGCTCCGAATTTTCTCAGATGGTCAGTACTTACTGGTTTTTCAAACCACTTTTCGTATGGAATATCACCTCCCAGTTCACCATTGGGACAGCGGTTCCTGATATAGCATGCTGTATCCACCGCTTCAGCCCAAAAACTTTTGGAAAGATCAGAATGAAATATCATGCACCTGGCCATCTCCACCAGCCTTCTATTCATTCTCTCCGCTACTCCAATCCGGGGTGTATAAGGAACAGTCAGTCTTCTCGAAATTCCCTCTTGTCGCAGAAATTCATCGAATTCTCTGTTACAATATTCACCACCGTTGTCGCTTTGAAAGTATTTAATTTTAAAACCTGTCAGTTTCTCGACATTACTTTTATAAATCTTAAATGCATCCAAAGCTTTATTTTTCGAAGATAGAAAATATACTTCGCACCATCGTGTATAATCATCTACAAAAGTTATAAAATATTTAGAACCTTCTCTAGATTCACACTTCATGGGGCCTACTATATCGGAGTAAATTATTTTTAATTTTTCATCACAGGGTTCAGTGCAACTTACAAACGGAAGCATGGTCATCTTACCTTTAGCACAAATATCACAATCGCGTAACTGTCGTACCTCATTTACATCTGTATTCGCACCTAACTTGCTTAGAAGTTTAACTACATCTTTTCCGTTTAGATGCCCTAACCGCTCATGCCAAGAACGCAAGTCAGTAGTTGACTCCATGGCATATGCAGATTCAGATTCACGCATACAATATAAATTTCCTTTGCGGTAAGCTGTCGACGTAACTTCCCCATTTTGACCTATGATTTGGGCAGTATCCCGGGTAAAGGTGACATTATGACCGCCATCAGTAATTTTAGCTACCGAAATAAGGTTCGTGTCTAATTCCGGTACGAGTAACGCATTACCGAATTTAATTACACCTTTTGAGTGATCATTATATGCTGATAATCTGACGGTACCCTTACCTGTTACGTTTGTACTCACATTTGTGGCTAAATTTAGTTCATCAATCGTCTCAGTTAAAGTGTCGCCGAACTTACTCGCGTCATTACATAGATGCGACGTGCACCCACTGTCGATAACCCAACCGTCTTTCCGTATGTTTGAAATCTTACACGCATTGGTCTCAGCGCCTGAAACATTAAGACTTATTAGAGTTTCGTCAGCTTCAGCACAATTGCCCTTGTGCTTTCGTTTTTCCGGACACTGTGATGCTTTATGTCCTACTTGATGGCACTTAAAACATTTAAATTTGAACTTCTCGCCCCCAGTTCTGCTAGAACTTGGTCGATTTATACCGCTTCCAGTGGATTTCTTGCTCTTTCCCTGTCTATATACATTCCGATTGGAATACATTACTCCTTCTATAATTCCTTCTCGTACATCGCCATGCCCACGTGACTCGTACTCCTCTAAAATTTTAATCTTTAGACTATCTGGTTTAGGCAACTCGTCCCTCGATTCAATAGCACAGCGAAAATTTTCGAAGCTTGCAGGTAAGCTATATAGGAGCATAATTGACAAAAGGTCATCATGGACGCCAACATCCATATCTGCTAATTTATCAACTGCATCAAAAAATGAATTTATATGCTCACGTATATCCTCCACTTCTTTCATTTTGTGCAACATGAGTCTCTTTAATAACGTCGCCTTTTTCGCAGGACCTTTTGAAGCATAAATAGACTCTAATTTCAACCATACCTCTCGTGACGTTGTGCATCCTCTGACATGCCGCAACTCACTCCCACTGATTGACAGTATCAGATCAGCCTTGGCCTTTTCGTCTTCTGCTTCCCATTTCTCTGCCTCTGTTGGCTCCGCAGGCTGCTGTGTTCTCCCGCTTACGTAGCGCCAAACACCGTTCCTTACCAACAATGCCTGCATTTGCATTTTCCAACTATCGTAGTTGTCCTTACCCAGCGGCTCGAAATTCATCATAGCTGAACCCATCGTCGCTTTTTCGTAAATAACTACCTCTCAGTAAAATCACCTGAAATAACTTTTATCTCCTTTCTATTACGCTGACTCTGCTACTGGGCCCATAACCAATGTAGCGGTTACGGGCGATGTAGCAGAGTGTGGAAGCAGGTAGAGTGAGCGTAATTAGGGAATAAAATAATAATTGTTGGAAAATATTATAATAGATAATTAACAGACATTACAAGGAAGCCTACATAATGTGACAAAGTCAAAAAGAACATTCGAAAATATAAACCATTACAAAACACACAGCCAGCTTCAATTTACTAAATAGGTTCACTATTCAACAGACTTGATCCCAGAGGAACAAGTCTACTCTTTTGAACAATTTGTAGGAATGAAACTAAAGTGATTATTTTACATTTATTAAAGCTCCCGTAAAATTAATAAACAAACATAACTTTTTTACTGTAAATCAACAGAAACTATATTATTATGCTACGGCACGTCTTTCAGCTTCTGATGATGATGATAAAACATGGGAAACTTTCCCAGAAATACAGAATCATATTTATTTTCTTCAAAAACTATTATCAATGTAATAGGTTTTGAAGACTGCTATTTTAAAAAATTATGTTCTGCTGTAACTCATATTTCATTTATTACATTGAAATGATTTAGCTTAAGTAATTTTCTCAACCATTTCTAATTCATCGTTTCCTTCTGGATTGCTTTTTTTGTATATGAAACGTGTGCACACGAATCTGGCCACTAAACGACTGAGTCAAATTATACTATATGAAATATTGACAATAATATCGCGTAGTGTACGGGGCTCATTATTGATGAAAAATATTGTCAATATTGTCCATTATCGGCTAGCCTTAGAGTCTAGATTATTAGAGCCACATAAACAGAAATTAATAGTGAACTTATAGTTTTAGCAATACTATCGACACTGTTAACAGTACTATCGAATGCATTACTATCGTTAGCATTGATAGTACAACACAGATATTGATACTATAGATAGGATCTAGAGCATTGGACTAAAGATGATACTATCGATATTCTGAACCAAAGATATTATATATATAGTGAAAAATTTTATATCTATGTTCTGAACAGTTCTCGAGGTCAACTATCAATAATCAAGCTTAGAGGAGAGAGCATGATGCGCTAACCCCTCTGCCAAATTTTTGTTCATATGTTCAGGTCATTCTTTATTTGTGTGCGTATCTGAATGTGTTGCGAGTTTATTATAGTTTGGGCAGGCCTACTTCACTCCATGTACTTACGCGCTATAATTACCTACCGCCCGGCCAAGCGGTCACGGGCCGTTTGCGGACCAAATTCAGTGCGGTTTTCGCAAGCGAAGATGCGCGTTGTTCAATTTTTAACCGACTTCAAAAAAGGAGGTTAAATTATTTTTCACTTTTTAGTGTGGTGTCTGTTGAAGTCGGTTTATTTTTTTTATAAACATTTTATATTCGTTCCATTCGTTTTTACGCGTACCTACGATGCCGTCTGGTGCCTTATGTGCAGTAGATGGGTGCAAATCAAGTAAAAGAAGGGATAAACACCTAACATTTTTCCATGACCTCTATAATTATGTTTTAGATGTATTGCACAGTCAGCACCAATTTATAAAAAAATTATTTTTCACACCACCTGCTCGATAATGCTCCATTATGTATCATATAAACATGATATAAAGTACCTCATTATATCCCTATAGTGTAGCTGGGTAATAATTTTGTACTAAACTACCTTGGGTATTAATGTGATTTGAATTTAGAATGTCCTATCAACACTTTTACCACAGGTATAATACCACACCATAAGCAGAGTCTTGCACGAAAAAAACATTTGATCTGCACGAAAAAAAAAATCTAACCAGGCGCGACGAACAGAACCCAGTAGAACACTGGGTTGGGAAAGGAAATCGCTGCAAATAGCTATGTTGATATGATTTTACTTCTAGCAGTATTTACATTTTATTGCCGCGCAGTTACTAGAATTCTTCGCTATGCTCATGATTCAATTTCACGCCCGTGACATAAAACACTTCTTTATCCCCTTGTTGAATAAACTACTAATAAACGATACAATTATAAACTACCACCTATAGTCAGAACATATTCACAGTTCTCATTAATATAGACGCAAATAGTTATTTGTGTATGTTAATTTAATTTTATTGAAGGCAGCCCTGCGATTGCTGTGGGATCGCTCACCGGGGGTTTCTATGTCGAAGCCCCCCACAAGCGTGGCACTCCCGGTCAGTGCCACAATTGCCAGTTATACGGCCACTCGGCTCGTAACTGCCACGCCACTCCCCGATGCGTTAAATGCATCGGGGACCACCCGACATCCACCTGCTCTCGCAAGCAGGAGACCGCGACCGAGCGTCCCGGCTGTGTCCTCTGTGGGACCGTCGGACACCCCGCGAATTATCGCGGCTGTTCGAGGGCCCCAAAGAGAAATCGCCGAGTGGCGAGGCGCAACGGTCTCCGTGCGCCCAGGAACCCAGCGCCTACAGCGCCCATCTTTTCGGCACCCATTGTGCCCGGGCCCCCTGCTCCTCCTGCGCCTTCTGCGCAAAAATTAGTCCCGAAACCGACTGGTTCGGCACCCTCCTTGCCGCAGGCTCCTCATGACCTGCACCCAGGTCCTAAAAGCATCGCGCCTTCTGCGCTCCGCGACCCACGGCTCAATCGTCCCGTGCCCTCTGCTCCACGTCCCAACGCATGGAACACCCATGTTCCCAGTGCGCCCATGCACCCTGCGTCAAGCGCCCCGGTGCCTCATGCCGGGTTCACCCCAGTGCCCTCAGCACAGAACTCCCTAGTGTCGGACATCTATCTGATCCGAAACACTATGAGCTATTTTAACATTGCCGCCATCCGCGCCCTCGCGCACAAGCTTCGAGTCGCTAAAAACGACTACGAACGCACCATGGCCCTTGTCGAACATGAGAGTGTGCTCAGCTCCCTGGCAGTGGTTCCCACCACCCAATCTTATCCTTAATTAATGGATTCACACCCGAAACGTATTAAGCCCCGCTCCTTGTGCCTGGCGTTTTTCAACGCCCATGGCCTCTCACCCCAACGTGATCAAATTGGTGAATTCCTTAGGGATCACCAAGTTGACGTCATGCTAGTGCAAGAGACATTCCTCAAATTTTTTTATTTTTTTATTTTATTTTACATGGAAAACTTAAACTAAAATCCGCTCATAGGAGCCCCAACATCGCCAACTACCATCTCGTGCGAAATGACAGAACTGCCTCCCGTGGAGGCGGCACTGTCATCTATTATAGGAAATCCTTGCACTGCATTCCACTCGATGCCCCTGCGCTCACCAATATCGAGGTCTCGGCTTGCCGCCTCTCTCTCTCGGGTCATCCCCCTGTCACTCTCGTCTCGGTGTACCTTCCACCAGACAAGCTACTTCTCAGAAGTGACATCGAAGCACTTCTTGACATGAATAGCGCCGTCATCCTTTCTTGGCGGCGACTTTAATTGCAAACACGTCAGGTGGAACTGTCACACCACCAATTATAACGGCGTGCGCCTCGACGCTCTAGTCGATACTCTCGACTTTGACGTCATTGCTCCAATGCGCCCCACCCATTTTCCCAACAACATCGGCCACCGTCCCGATATCCTAGACATGGCACTACTAAAGAACGTAACGCTTCGGCTGCGCTCCTTAGAAGTGCTCCATGAACTAGACTCCGACCACCGTCCCGTTCTCATGGAGCTCGGACCACCTCCCTCACCGGAACCGGTCATGAAGACCGTGGTGGACTGGCAGCGGCTGAGCACCTGCTTGGCCAATGCCGACACGCCACAGCTCTCTCGTATCCCAGTCCACCTCTCGTCCCCTCAGGACACCGAACAAGCCGTCAGTGCTTTCACTGACAACCTCCAATCGGCCATCAGCAAATCTTCCCGGCAGGTCGAAGCGGTGGACCCTTATGTCCAAGTCTTCAAACTGCCGGCCGACGTCAAAGAATTGGTCCGAGCCAAAAACGCGGCTATCCGCGCTCACGACTCCTACCCCACCGAAGCCAACCGGATCCGTATGCGCGCTTTACAGAGGGATGTAAAGCACCGCATCGCGGAACTCCGGGGGGACCGGTGGGACGGTTTTCTCGAGGGTATCACTCCCTCTCATCAAGCCTACTGGCGGCTAGCGAGGGCTCTCAAGTCCGACACGGTAGCCACCATGCCTCCCCTGACTCGCCCTTCAGGCGCCCCTCCAGCTTTTGACGACGAGGAGAAAGCCGAGGTCCTAGCATACTCTCTAGAGAGACAATGTTCTCCTAGTGTCACAATTTCCGACCCACCCCATCGCGGTCACGTAGATAGGGAAGTAGAGCGCAGGGTTTCTGCCCCGCCATCTGACACGCTCACCCCGGTCACCCATTCCGAGGTAGAAGACCTCATCAAAAGCCTTAAGCCTAAGAAAGCCCCCGGCCCTGACGGCATCTCGAACCGCGTACTAAAAATCCTTCCCTACCACTTGATCTATCTCTTGGTAGCCATCTTCAATGCCGCCATGACGCACGCTATATTCCCTTCGGAGTGGAAAGAAGCAGACGTCATCGGCATTCACAAACCCGGTAAACCACGTGACGATCACACGAGCTACCGCCCCATAAGTGACCTTAGCGCCCTGGGCAAACTGTACGAGCACTTGCTTCTCGCAATACTCAAAGAATTTGTCATCTCAAAGGGCATACACGAGCAGTTTGGCTTTCGAGCTGGACACTCTTGCGTCCATCAAGTGCACCGCATCACGGAGCATGTCCTCTCCGGGCTCAACCAGCCCAGACCTATATACACCGGAGCCTTATTCTTCGATGTCGCCAAGGCATTCGATAAGGTCTGGCACAATGGCTTGCTTCACAAGCTCTACCTCATGGGCGTGCCAGACCGTCTCGTTCTCATCATACGAGATTTTCTCAGGAATCGTACTTTTCGATATCGTGTCGAAGGTACGCGATCCAATCCCCACCCTATTCAGGCCGGAGTCCCTCAAGGCTCTGTGCTCTCTCCACTCCTGTTCAGCCTGTTCACGAACGACATCCCTCGTTCGGACAGGGTGCAACTAGCCCTATACGCGGACGACACCGCACTATATTTCTCACACAGAAATAAGGCTTTCCTGACGCGCACTCTTCAAGTCGCCGTCAACGCCCTAGGCGAATGGTTCCGTAAGTGGCTCATCGATGTGAACCCGGAAAAGAGCGCCGCGGTGTTCTTCTCCCGGGGTACCATCAGATCCCACACTGCGGGCCATCCCAGTCGTCGTTTAGGTCCGATCACCCTCTATGGGCGTCCCATCCCCTGGACCAGAAAGGTCAAATATCTAGGCGTCACCCTAGACTCCCACATGTCATTTGGACCGCATATACGGTCAGTACGCAACCGAGCGGCCTTCGTCCTCGGTCGGCTCTACCCCATGATCTGCAGGCGGAGTAAACTGTCGCTTAGGAATAAGTTGACACTTTACAAAACCTGCATCCGTCCCATCCTAGCTTACGCCAGTGCCGTATTCGCACACGCGGCTCCCGTTCACATCAATAGCCTTCAGGTTATTCAAAACCGCTTCCTTCGACATGCCGTCGGTGCCCCGTGGTACATGCGGAATGTCGACCTTCATTCTGACTTCGGTCTAGTCCCTATCCGCAAATTTTTCAAAGAAATGTCCGAACATTACTTTGAAAAAGCGTGCGTCCACCCAAACCCGCTAATCGGCGCCGCTGCCGACTACTCCCCCGACCCCGACCCTGGTCCTGGTCCCTCAGATCGTCGAACTGCCGTACATCGCCGCCATCCGCGGCATGTACTGCTCGACCCACCCGACCCGATGTCCGTCCTCCTGGACCATGACACTACACCAACACCGACAACGACGTCACGAATCGTAAACACACCTACACACAGACACCGGTCTCGCCGGCGAGGCCGAAGGGTCGTACGCATGCGAACTCGACATGCATCCCCTCGTTCGTGAGTTTCTTGCCGGTTCTTCTCAGCGGGGGCGCGTTGTGAACCGGAGGTAAACTCATACTCTCTAAGCGGCAGCCCAAGCCGAGGCCGTGCCTCCCTGAGGTGCCCTTGAGCTAGTCGCTACCTTTCTGGCTGGAGCGCTTAAAGCGCTCGCCCTCTTGTCCGGTGAAGCTGTAATGGCCATCTGCGGCCAACAGTACTACTCCTACACAAAAAAAAAACAGAATTGTACGCTTGAGCATTTAGGCACATTTTAGCATGCAGCGGTGGCTGACGCGACAGAGTAGGCTGTTATAGCAGTAGGTATTGGTAATTTTCTTCTGAGTGAAGTATCTGTTCTTTATTAATCTGTGGTTTGGGTATGCGCTTGGGGTATGCGACGGGTATGCGTGAAATTGCTTGTGAAATTGTATCTGTGTCTTAGAGGAAGAAAACAATAGAGGGCTGGACACTTTCTTTCTCATTCACGCAAGAAAAGAATGCGTTTATGTAGGTTACGTGTGATAGAAAGAAACAGTGTATATGATTTTTTGTCCCTCAGCATGTGTTCGATTTTTCCGCGCCGTGGGTGCGAAACAAATTTGACGTTTGCTCCCACTTTGCTCCGTGACAATTTTATCGTGGTTTTAATATTAAATAAGTAACTTAAAATTCAATAAAAAACGAACTGTGACATTACTGTGTGTTGTGGAAATCCTATAAGAATCGTGCAGTGCAGTATTATAGGCTGTAAAAGTGACAGTGAACGTAAAATTAGTGGAGTATCGTTTCACAGGTAAACGTGAATTATTATGGCCAATTTAGAGATTACATTTAGAAACTAATACATGTAAACGACTTATTTAGATCTTATTGCTCTAAATTAGTTACTATTTTACTTGAAAGTTACGTGTAAGTTCGATAAATTCTTGTTTTTCATCCATAACCTAAAATTTTCAGTTTATTGATCGCCATTGTCAGTGTTGCCAGTGTATAAAAGAGAGACTACCATAAATAAGTGGTAAATTATTATTAAGTGCATCATACACGATCCCACATGCTGGGTGCATCTAAGAATTTCCCAGATTTCCCGAATTTATTTTTATGATTTCCTGAAAATATGGATATGTGTATACTGTGGATAGCAGCAACAAAAAGAATTAATTAGGTTGCTAAAAGTTATTCCCGAATGCTTAAATATTCAGAAATAACGTAAGCGCTCAAGTAATTCATCCAAGGCTGCGCAGGACGTATTCATTCGTTATTTATAGGCACAATGGTCATTGTACATTTAATCGTGCTTTTACTATATGCATGTTGTTTCAATATATGTATGTATGTTGTTGGTCACAATTTATTGGTAAATTTGTCTGAATTATAAATAAATAGTACCGACGTTGAATAGTTTGTTTCATTTGCCCCCCTATTATGTACCTATCTCGTTTGACAACTAAAGTGATGATCAATAAAGCAAAGTGACTATTAAATAACTATCAAATGATTCATTTGGCATTGCCTAACTTGAATCACCAATAAATACCAAACACACTTTCAGTAGACATCAAAGTTTGGTGGACAACTGAAGCTTGATAGTCACTTTGCTTTATTGATCATCACTTTTTTTTTGTAGGAATAGTACTGTTTCACCGGACAAGAGGGCGAGCGCTTAAAGCGCTCCAGCCAGAAAGGTTTGGGTAGCGACTAGCACAAGGGCACCTCAGGGAGGCACGGCCTCGGCTTGGGCTGCCGCTTAGAGAAAATGAGTTTACCACCGGTTCACAACGCGCCCCCGCTGAGAAGAACCGGCAAGAAACTCAGCGAGGGGATGCATGTCGAGGTCGCATGCGTACGTATGCGCGGGCGCGCGTATGCGCGGGTGTCTGTGTGTTGATGTGTTTACGACTCTTTACATCGTTGTCGGTGTTGGTGTTGTGTCATGGTCCAGGAGGACGGACATCGGGTCGGGTGGGTCGAGCAGTACATGCCGCGGACGGCGGCGATGTACGGCTGTTCGACGATCTGAGGGACCTGGCCGCTGCCCAATAGGACATGGGTTCGATTCCGAAGGATTCCGAACTATTGTCTGGGTGTTATTTATCTATTTAAATATGTATTTATACAGTTTACAAGTATTTGTAATCATTTATCTGGTTACTTTATTATAGGATCTGCGTAGATTGAGATCAGGTGGTCATTGGTCAAGCGTAGATTGTCCCAAGATACTAGTACTATAGATTTGTATATTGGAGAAATTTACTAAAACTTACCCTTTAAATGGCCATAGTATAATATAATAATATATAATATCTTGGGACAATCCACACACGGTCATCTGATCCCAAACTAGGCAGAGCCTGTACTATGGAAACCAGACAACTGATACTAATACTTATATACATTTTTTTTTGTAAATACATACTTAAATAGATAAATAACACCCAGACACTTGGTGGGAATCGAACCCACGACCCATCGGTTAGCGGACAGGGTCACTAACCACTAGACCAACGGGCCCGTCTGTATTATATTAAGTTATAAGAAAGCCAATTTTTGCCTACCTCTCTGGGAAATAGCATATTATTGTTTTTATCTCTTAACTTTTTTGTATAAGGCTAATAATTATCTACAGCTCTTAGCCACTTTAATCACCACGTGATATCACCCAGGTGAACAATGTGGAATAGACCTTAGCTACAGCATATTTATGATATTAAGTGTACATTCACTTTGTAGCCTCCGTCGTGGGTTCGAATCCTGCGAAGGGCAACAAATTCGAGTAGTTGTTCCTTACTGGTTAGGACAATGCAGGCCGGTGACCTGATTGTCTGTAAAGTAAGATGATCCATGTGTCGGGATTTGCGATAGGACGTATGCCCGACTCCTGTCCGTCAAATTAAAATACCGAGCTTTGGTAATAAACACTTATAATCAAATTGAGAGAGAACAACTTATAATACAGTGGAGTAATCGTATTAATTAAAACATGTCTCTGCCGCTACATACTAGCGCGCTGTCATCTTTTTGACAGCCCCTTTGGCGTTCCGAAACCGATATCCGAGATACGCCACACATGCGTCGGATGGGCATGTAAAAAGTCGGTCCTGCGCTTAACTTCTCCCCAGTCGTGTCGGTCTTCCGTCCCATCGGATTATGAGAGGTACCTATTATATAAAGGAAGAGAGAGTGCACTTGTGTCTACGCAAGCACTTGTGCACTATAATATCTCCTGCGTACATGGCTGATCTTGTGAAAGATTGGCCGCTGTGGTCGTTTCGGCTAGGAGGACATTATTATAACAATCACTTTCGTACTTTTTGCAGACTGTCATAGATTAAGACGATATAATGTAAGAAAAGTAAATGTTGTGTCAAAAAAGTGGTTTTTGGTTAGGAAAGAAAATATAATTTACAACAACCTCCGTATTTGCTTTACACAAAGGGTAAAATTTCCCTTACGTGGCAACTCTAAATTTAGTATGTACTTATTTTTCTGTCCTTATCGGCGGCACGCTTGGTATATGTCTGTATTATATTCTGTCTACGATCTGTGTGTATTTACTTCGCCTCCCGCACCCCGCAAAAGTGCCACGAAAAATTTGTTCGGGGAATCGACGCGATACTAGCTCCATTCTAATTACTCTAAGTAATCAAGGGATGGCGATTATTTCCAACAAAGATCGATTTATAATTGATTCGAGTCGAAGTCTGATGAACTCAGAGTAAGTACCAAAGGAGATATTATCGCGTCGATTCCCCTAACAAATTTTTCGTGGCACTTTTGCGGGGTACGGGAGGCGAAGGAAACACACAGATACAATTTCACCCACACTCTTGCAAATGTCTAATGTAAACTCTTCATGTTTCTATGAACACACACTATAATAAACTCGCAACACATTCAAAAAGATACGCACACAAATAAAAAAGTCGTTCCTACACATTTTATTGTCCACAGACGTAAATTGTAGTGATGTGGTGCAAAGACCGATAAATAATGAACGGGTTCAAAGAATGGAATGTTTTAAAGAATCTGATAATTCAATATGGAGATTATTGTATTCATTTTTTAAATCAAACAAGTAACGCATTTAAATTAGTTAGTATTATATAAGTACATTATTATATACTTATGTTATCATATCATTTCAAATATTAGGCCATATATTAATCCCGAGCTCAATGATGATGCAGACATTGAGTGAGAGCGGAGGGCATTGACAGTGAGAGTATATATTCTGGCTCACTGGTTTGCACCCTACTCACTGACTGTTAAAATTACACTGTTTCGCGCGTACTGCACAGCATTTTATACTTACAGCCTGTGGGGAAATTACACGCAAGGATCCTACGACGCCCTTCGTATCCAATACAATAATGTGTTCAGAGTGCTGGTGTGATTGCCTCACTTCTGCGCATCGCATCGAAGCCCATCTAGGATGTTCGCGGACGCACGTAGATTGCTTTTACGCTACTATGCACAAGAGGTGTGCGTAACTGGTGCGCAGGGCGCGGAGCAGCCCTGACACTCTTCAGAACATGATAGTTAGCTGGATTTTGGATACGTAAATCATTGTTGCTCTATTTCCCATGATCTGGTGCGCGATAATTTGCGTATTATTTGTATACAGTATGTATAATTTGTGCATTATACTGCACAAACGTATGCGTTGATACCGATTTCGATGAAGACGGCGCGGTGCATCGGCGGGTTTTCGACTCCGTATCTGTGAGCATTGTGACAGGTTCCCAGGGGCAATAATAGTCTCAAAGGCAAGGCACTGAGGGTGTAAATCCCACGGGAGAAACCAAGTTGTCCTCATGTGCATCCGCGGGAGTTTCTGTAGAGTTTCATAGGTGGTAGGTTCCATGTGCAAGGAACAGTTCAAGTAGATTCTTCCGATTAATATAAGGTAAATCGCGCTAATTCCTGAACAAAATTACGTTTAATTTTTTACTAGTTACCGCTTTAGACGCGTCGAGAACATAACCTCCTTTTTTGAAGTCGGTTAAAAACCAGGACCAACTTTTTAGTAGCCCTCTGAAACACGGATACGGTTAGTTCAAACGTCACCCATCTATTTATTCTTATACCTTGGTACCATATTGTTATGTATACACATAAAAAAATCATAAACACTGGTCGAGCCGTTTTGGAGGAGTGCGAATGCCGTGAGACGAGATTTATATATGGATTTTGCATTTTAATAGTATTATATACATACGCGTTGAATACATACCTCCTTTTTTAAAGTCCGTTAAAACTCTCGGGACTCAAATTTTACGCTCTTCCTTATTTGTGCCCTCTAACCGAAGCACGGAGACGTTTAGTTCAAAGAGCATTATAGAATGCTGACCGGTGATTGACCGTCTGGTCACCCATCTGTATAATTACCCTGCCTAACGCTGCTTCACCTAGCGGTATATAATATACTTTAAGACCTATCCTCATACTTACTAAATATATGTACATAAAAAGAAAATCAAATATAAATAAGTCAAGCCGTTTTGGAGGATTTCGACCACAAACACCGTGACTCGTGATTTTTATGTATAAGAAAAGGAGAAGAAGATTATTGTTATTTATCACGATACTCTCGATACATTAATCTATTTTTATAACAATAACTTCATTATAATAAACATCATTCATAATTATTAGAATTTCCTCCATTAGCCTAGAATGAACAAAATTTTTTTCGTACATTCAATCCTGTCCTCGCACTATGCTGTACGTAGACAGAATATAATATGTAACTAGGATAAAACATGGCGCGAAATTTTGATTCAGAGATAACAATATTTGGTTTCTATTTTTTTAATACTAACATATTCGTAAAAAATAATAGTTACAAATGATAGGAAACTCCATTCTCTCGCCGATTTATGGTACCTAATCGATTTTAACAGTCAAATATTGCTCAAACATCCATTTTCACGGAGCTATATAATGCATGACGACCTGATACGGACTGGACAAAAATCGCCCGTGAACTACTTTTTATAAAACGACCTGACCATATGACCAAAATTTTAGCAGAGGGGTTAGCGCGTCATCGTCTCTCCTTTCTACTTACTCTAAGCTGATGAATCGACTCACAATAGAATCGAGGTCTAAAAGATCGACTTCTCAAAAACCAATCTTTGATCCGATCGATATTCAATGTGCTTTTCAAGTTTATATTGTGCCAGCTTAGAGAAAGAAACCAATAGAGAGCTGTATACTTTCTTTCTCATTCACACAAGAAGAGAATGCGTTTAGTAGGTTACATGTGATAGAAAGAAACAGAGTATATGATTTTTTGTCCCTCAGCATCTGTTCGATTTTTCCACACCGTGGGTGCGAAACAAATTTGTCGTTTGCTCCCACTTTGCTCCGTGACAATTTTATCGTGGTTTTAATATTAAATAAATTACTTACAATTCAATTAAAAACTAACATTACTGTGTGTTGTGGAAATCTTATAAGAATGGTGCAGTGCAGTATTATAGGCTGTAAAAGTGACAGTGAACGTAAAATTAGTGGAGTATCGTTTCACAGGCAAACGTGAATTACACAGATTAGATACTAGTAGGTGAATTATTATGGCTAATTTAAAGATTACATTTAGAAACGAATATATTTAAACGACTTATTTAGATCTTATTGCTTTAAATTAGTTACTATTTTACCTGAAAGTTACGTGTAAGATTGATAAATTATTGTTTTTCACCCATACCCAAAATTTTCAATTTCTTGACCGCCATAATCAGTGTTGCCAGTGTACAAAGACACCTTAAATTAGTGGTAAATTATTATTAAGTGCACCATACACGGTCCTACGTGCTGGGTGCAGCGCAGAATTTCTCAGATTTCCCGAATTTATTTTTATAATATTCCGAAGATAATTATGGATATTTATATATTGTGGATAGCAGCAACAAATGGAATTAATTGGGTTCCAAAAAGTTATTCCCGAATATGTAGTCTGCACATTGGTAACGAATATTTATTGAAAGGAAAAAATAGGAACTTTCTTGTACCCACTACCGTTCTGAATATGGTAGCAGAAGTACAGGTAACCATTGAGGTTACCAGATATAACTAGAAACAGTCACCTACTAAATTTCATTCAAGTTATGGCACTGACTGCTTAAATATTCAGTATTAACGTAAGCGCTCGAGTCATTCGTCCATGGCTGCACAGGACGTATACATTCGTTATAGGCACAATGTTCATTGTACATTTAATCGTGTTATTGCTATATGCATGTGGTTTGAATATATGTATGTATGTTGTTGGTTACAATTTATTATTTTTGTCTAAATAATAAATATATAGTACCGACGTTCAATAGTTTATTTCATTTGCCCCCCTATTACGTACCTATCTCGTTTCACAACTAAAGTGATGATCACTATAGCAAAGCGACCATCAAATAACTGTCAAATGTTTTATTTGGTATTGCCTAACTTGAATGACCAATAAATACCAAACACACTTTCAGTTGACATCAAAGTTCGGGGTACAACTGAAGCTTGATAGTCACTTGGGTGGCTAAATATAAGCAATAGCCCTGCTGGTAGGTAATAGCTGTATTTACTATTGGCTGATCGTGAGGAAGTTGTATGTTTATTGTTCCCCATCCCTAGATACGTTAGTTTAGTGGTTAGATAGCCTGACCGCTGCTCAATAGGACATGGGTTCTATTCCCAACAATTGTCTAGGTGTTATTTATCTATTTAAATATGTATTTTTAACAGTTTATAAGTATTTGTAATCATTTATCTGGTTACTATACTAGAGGATCTGCGTAGTTTGAGATCAAGTGGTCATTGGTCATGCGTAGATTGTCTCAAGATATTAGTACTATAGATTTACATTAGTATATTGGAGAAATTACTAAAACTTATTATATTAAGTTATAACAAAGCCAATCTTTGCCTACCTCTCTGGGAAATAGCATTTTAAATAGTTTTTATCTCTTAACTTTTTTGTATGAGGCTAATAATTGTCTACAGCTCTTAGCTACAGCATAAATAAATAAATAATAAATAAATAATAATTTATTCTCAGACATTTGGTCCATAAAACAAAATGATTTTTAAAAGAATTCTGAAGCATGCACAATTATACAATATTAAATTATGAAACAGCACCTGAGTGACGGACAATGCGTCGCCACCCAGTGCCGCATCATGGGGCTGTCGAGCCTGTTCGCAACTATGTTTATATAGTTGTTGTTGTAATAAAGGATAATAAGTGTACAATCACTTTCGTACTTTTTGCAGATTGGCATAGATTATGACGATATAATATAGGAAAACTAAATGTTGTGTCCTATAAGTGTTTTTTGGTTATGAAAGAAAATATATTATTTGCAGCAACCTCCGTATTTGCTTTATATAAAGGGTAAAATTTCCTTTACGTGGCAACTCTATATTAAGTATGTACTTATTTTTCTGTCCCTTATCGGTGGCACGCTTGCTAGACGTCTTGTTATATTCTGTCTACATGTGCCAGGCTGTGCAAGTCCACACCACAGAACACTATTACTCAAGACACCAAGTCCACACACTTTGGACCCACACCCCAACCACAGCTTTGGTTCGTTCCACCTCAATCAACCAACTCCATTCAACGCGGATCAGCTCGGTTTGGCTCAATTTTGCTTGATTTGGTTCAATTAGGGTAGATTCTGGTCGATACAGCTCAACTCAGCTGGATTTGGTCTAGTGGTTAGACACCGTGGCCGCTGCCTTTACCAAATATCTATACAACACCCAATGTTGTTTATCTATTTAACGCAAACTCCTATACTAATAGTTCCTACTTCACTGTATAAATTACATTGATTGATATGCATGAAATTCAGACATTTTTCAGACAGGAAAAAAATGGCTTATTTTGGTAAAAAGACTATTCAACGTACTCTGTTTGGGTTATCAAAACAGAAAAAAATTGAATCTCGAGTTTCCGGATTTCGATATCAATTTAATAGATCGATTCAGTACTATATCCAAAAACTCATTTTTTTGAGTAATCGATCTCATCGCCATTCCTAAAAATATCGATTGATGCTTCTTTTCTACAACACAAGATTGAATGAATGAGAGCAATCCTCAGAGAAAGTACCAAAGTAGTTAGTATCGCGTCGATTCCCCGAACAAATTTTTCGTGGCACTTTTGCGGAGTGCGGGAGGCGAAGTAAACACACACAGATACACTTTCACGCACTTTCACACACTATAGTAAACTCGCAACACATTCAAAAATATACGCACACCAATAAAGAATGACCTGAACATAAGAACAAAAATTTGGCAGAGGGGGTTAGCGCATCATGCTCTCTCCAGTGGTATCTCTTATCTCTTCTAAGAGCAATCAGCAAAGCATAGATGTTGGCTGTGGATGTTGGGGACCCATCGATAGTATCGATAAAACTCAAGTCTTCTTCTTGTAATAAATTACTCATAGTGAGCTATCGATAGTATCCAATAGTATCGACCATAGATGATACTTATTATACTGAGGTATCGACGTGGTATCGACAGTATTAGTGATCTGTGGGCGACACTAATTCATTCATTGTCAAAAAATAAATAAAATAACCTCAAACCATTTTTAACTAAATAGTTACCTACACAGATTAGATTGGTTACCTATTTCAGATGTTATTGGTATCCTTCCATTAAGGATAATTTTTAACTCCATCCATGAATCAGTCACTCAACAAACTCTGTACGTAAAATGCAAAACTGAGATCAAAATTAAACATTTTTGTTCAAAAAAGTGTGAAAATCAGCCAAAAAATGGAAACTGTGTGGTTAAAACCCGAATTATCGGAAATTATCATAGGAAACGAAGAAATATTTCAACAGACGCAAAGTATAATTGCTGGTAAGTGTTAAAATAACAGTTTCATATCCTATCCGTACAATGTGGATTAAATAATTGTAATCATCATCAGTAGTCTTAAAGACGTCCACCCAATGCTGAACAAAGGCCTCCCCCTTAGAAGAGAGTAGTCTCCATGATCCCCTCGCTAGGCGGGCGTCTCGGGGATCACAGTATAGGTGGTAGGTAATCCAATAGAAAGACGCTGCTGCCTGTCTTTGTGTTTTTCCTTAATCTCCTCTTATGGATACCCAACGAGACTGAGATGTCTCATCTGGACTCCCCACAGGGTAGTATTGTTTGTTAGACAATTGCCTCATTGCCAACGTAAGGTGGAGCTATGTTAACAAAATATCTTTGATTACAGACATAATGTCTGGTCATGTGGACATTACACATCTGATAGAAAACATGGCAGGTGTCTTGACAAATAAAGAAGCAGAGCACCGAGAAAAAGGCATAAAATTCTTCACCAAGCTCTTAAAAGAGATGCCCAAAGACTATTTAACAGAAATGCAAATTAATTACATATCAAAATTTTACATAGACCGTTTAAAAGACCATCACAGAGTAATACCAGCAGTTATAGAAGGCTATTTATATATTATAGATTTCAGTAATTATAATATTACATGCTCTGGTGAATTCCTCACTGTGCTGTTTAGAGAAGTAGCCTGCCAGTCTCAATTGAGGCAGGACAGGTATCATATTTATTTGATTTGGCAGAAATTGATGGAAAAAGATGTTGAGTGTAAGTATTTTAAATATTGTATTTTTGCATAAGTAATGCCATATTCTTATGGCATCATCATCGTCATCATCATCATCATTCATCTTTGAATTATAAAACTGTGTGCACAGATGTTTGTATTTTATGCTTTACTTAATTGGCAAACTGGCATAATCTTTTCTGATACTGTTTAAACATGGTTGGTTTGTGTTTTCCAATGTTTACATTGGTTAAATGTATGGTCACACATAATTTGGCTGAATATTTTACACATTCGCAAATACCTACTAATATTACTAGGTGGTAGGTCCCTTGTGCAAGGAACCATCCAGGTAGGTACCACTGCAGTGTCAGATATTCTGCCGCCAAGCAGCAGTGTGTAAGCATTGCTGTGTTCCGTTGTGAAGAGCACTTTAGCTGGTGAAATTACTGGACACAAAGACTTAATATTCAATGTCTTAAGAGTCCGCAATGCACTAGTGATTCTGCTAACCATCAGGCGGGTCGCATGCCAGCTTGCCACCTTGGTAGTGGTAGTATACAAAAAACTTCAATGATTTCATTCTATTTACATATGGAGTGAATCAGAAAATGCCTCAATCATAATGTTAGCATGGACTGGGGTGTTGTATACCATGAGATGAAAAGCCTGCTCATCTCAACTTACCCTATAAAGAATCAATCCTTAGAAAATATCAAACTCCTTCCATCAATTCTACAAAATTTACATTAATTGTGATTTTCTTCAAATGTTACAGACTTAAAGCAGCTGGGACCAGATTTTGTCTACGGAGTGATATCAGCGATGGATGGCGAAAGGGATCCGCGAAATTTAATGTTCCTATTTAACCTTCTACCAAAATTCCTAAAGAATATTCCGCTAGGTCATTTAGTTGAGGAGATGTTCGATGTTGTATCCTGTTACTACCCAATAGACTTTCACCCTTCCCCTAACGACCCAGCGGCGGTTACAAGGCAGGATTTAGCAGACGCATTATGTCCTTGCTTGTGTGCCACCCCTGAATTTGGAGAGCAGTGCCTTGTTTTGTTATTAGAAAAACTAGATTCAAACTTAAGATTGGCCAAAATTGATTCGTTGAAGCTTCTGGTGAGTCTTTATTGTTTTCCTTAACACTTTAAACAACACCACCACATTAGAGTCAAAAAAATTGGTTCATCATACTTGGGAAGTACATCAACCTTACCGAAAACTGCAGTGAAATACTACAACTGTGTTGAGTAAGGTTGCTAAAGTATGGTCGCCGAGCAGGAAGAATTTGGTACGTTGACCTGTCATTACCTGTCTGTTGCTCTCGGGCAAATTACATTGCGTCAAGCTCGCACAGATGCAATGACCGCGCGGCTGCATCTGTGCAAGCGTGACGCAACAACACATCCCACCCAGAAGTGACAGAGACAGGTAATGACAGGTCAACGTACCAAATTCTTCCTGCTCGGCGACCGTACTTTAGGCTATAAGTATTTGCTGTAGTAAGATTCGTCCCTTTTATTACCATCACAGCTATGCCATAAGCTAAAATGCAGTCACCGAGCAGAAAAAATTCAGTACATTGACCTGTTTATATCTGTCGCTGTCACTCTTGCGTAAATACATTGGTCACGCTCGCACAGACTACGATCATTGGAACTGTGGGAATTGACACAATGTGATTTTGTGAACAGTGATTTCAATACAAAATTTATACTAGTTGAGATGATTTATGCAGTTTTTTTTTTATTCAACTTAGTAATGACACAAGTAAGAGCTGGCCTGATGGTAATTGACACGCATGTCTAGATAGCTGCACTCCATCGCTAACAAGCGAGTAACAACTCGAGAAAGTAGTTGAGTCTCTTGAGCGCTGTAATTTCACCAGCTACTTGCCCTTTTCACTGGATCACACACTGCTTCTTGGCTGCAGAATATAAAGTGTTAAAAGACCCAGTCCGAGCTCTAAGAGTTTTATTCAGTGTAGCAGAACAATTATACATATGCTACTATTGTTAAATATATCCCCCACCACCGAATAATAACGGGCAGAGATTTTTCACACTCAATTTCATTATCGCTGATACATGGTTGAGACGAAAATTTCCTACAATTTCAGGTCGAAAGTACCAAAACGTTTAAACCAGAAACATATGAACCATTCCTGAGAAAATTATGGTCGACAATTAATATAGATATTATGCACAAAACTGATGACGAGCTGAAACGCGCGACTCACGAAGCTTTATATGCGTTGGTCGCAAAGATGGCCACAACCGCAAACACGGACCAAACATTCGAGAATTTCGTCAAAGGAATACTGATCTCTATGCAAACGGTGATAGCAGAATCGACAACTGTATTAAATTTCGTGAAGGCAACAAAAGTCTTGTCGACTGCTGCAAATGCGTCCAAAGAATCATGTTTGATAATAACAAAGGCTATGATTCCTGCGACAATAGCCTTCTATGGCTTCAAAACTACGACCAAACTACAAGTGGCGAGTTTGGACTACCTGGGTGATTTGTACGATTTGGCCAAACATTGGGACGTTGTGGACGACATTGGAACACAATTGAATGAAATTCCGCAACTGTGTTTAAGCGCTGTTAGCCAGCCGGTCAAGGAGTATCAAGTGGCTGGATTTAAAACTTTGATAAGGTTGAGGAATGTTTTACAAGCTGAGCTTGTTTTACCTTTTGTTGAGGTCCTAATACACAATGTCCAATATTCTCAAGACAATGATCTGTTAAGGGTAAGCGTGGAAACCGTTCATGCCATCGCTCGAAAATATCCCGAACTCATTATGAGTTTGGTGGTCAAAGGAAAGTGTAATTTGGATAATCTTACTGAAGACAAAATAGCTTTGCAGAAACGATTGAATCTCCTATCGAATTTAGCGAGCATCGATGATTTTACAAAAGTAATAATCGAAGAGATGCTTAAAATAATAACAACCAATGATAAAGAGGCTATCAAAGTGGTTGAAGCTTTGAGTGAATCAATGTCCAACTCGAGTATGTACTCGATTGAAAAGTTGTCGCAAATCGAGAGCGACCACGGTCTTGTCGACTCTATATTGACTTGGTTGTACAAAGAAATAGCTGCAAACAATACGGAATCTTTGGGCCACGGGTACATATTAATAGCTAACACGATAGGCAGCTTGCCGGCGGAGAAACAAAAATGTGTTATATCGAAACATACCGCACAAGTACTGCAGAATTGTGTGCAGAATGACATTTATTTTTTAGTTTTAGAATCTTTGTACAGTTCGCTACAACAAAGCGTTTTCGATTCTAAATTTGAAGAGGTTATGACGGAGTCTGTACGAATGTCGTTAACAAGTGAGAATCCGACTGTGAGGACTAAAGCCTGTGTTTTAATCGCACATTTCTTGAATAAAGCTGAATATGGGCAAAGTTTTGAGTTTCTGTACGAGTTGTTGAAGAATAGACTCTCTATGTGCAGTCGGCAGGACGCTATGTTGTGTCCAAGGTTGATTGAATTGTATGGATGGCTCACTAAAGCTTTGATTATGAGGGGCAGTGAATCATTTTTGTTTTGGTTACAAAAGGTAAGTACAGATAATATATAGTTCGTTAACCCGTCGTCACAGTAACAAATTACTTTTCCAATTCACTAACTCTGCTATAGAAGATACTGCTGACAAAAAGAAAGTCACCAGTGGCTAATTTTTATATACTTGGTCAAAAAATCGACGATAGATTCAGTAACTCAGCTTACAAACTATATTCCATATATTTACGCGAAATAGAATCGGTAAGAAATAAAATCGGCCATTTTCTGGGCCTAGCCACGACTTTTAATGTTGTCTTTAAAAACTTTTTCTATACAGCTTGGAGGAATTCGTGAATTCGGCCTGCCTTGACAACACTTTAAACATTTGCTAAGCAGCATTTATCAAACTAAAAAGCTAGAAGGTCACATAAGCTGCCGGCTAGCCATTACTGGTGGTGTGCCACAGGGCAGTGTCCTTGGTCCAAGTTTCATTTTGATTTACATCAACCCACTTTAGGAAAATTCTTTCTTATAGTGACGATGAAAGGTAGCGTAAGTTGTCATTTATATTTTGTGTTATGTATTACTGTATCTTCAATTCCAGCTGGTGGCTATCCTATCAAATTCAGAGTACTGTAAGCATGGATCAGAAGCTATCAGACTCATTATGACCGAGCATCCCGACTATCTTACCACAAAACATCATTGTAGAGTTAGTGTATTATACAAACAAAGAATGTTCGTATCTTTCTCAAGTTTAGTAGACAAAGAAGGGCCTATCGCACCAGACTGTAAGGAATCGTACTTATTAACCTGGGCGTATATACTAGAGAAGACACCGAAAATTGTACTTAATAATGAAGCCAATAAGGTAAGTGTTTGGATGACACCGGACTATAGATATTGTATGAGAAATAATTATATTGGTGGCTGATGATCATTACTTACCATCTTCAGGTGGTATCCTTTACACGCTATCATTATTAATGTACAAAAATTACGAGCATAGACATACATAGACAACATAATAATAATAAAGTCCTCCTGGCCGATACGACCACAGCGGCCAATCTTTCGCAAGATCAGCCATCTACGTGGGAGATATTATAGTGCAAAAGTGCTTGTGTAGACACAAGTCCGCTCTCTCTCACAATCCGATTGGACGGAAGACAAACACGATCGGGACTGAGGGATCAGGCGCAGGACGGACTTTTTACATGCCCATCTGACCATCTTACTTTACAGACAATCAGATGATCGGCCTGTCCTAGTCAGTAAGTAACAACTACATAAAGTTGTAGTTCCCTGCGGGATTCGATCTGACCCCCAGTTTGCAAAGCAAGCGGTTTCCCACTATAATAAAATACTCCAATTGTACTTTTAAATACAATAATCTATTCTTTTTTGTTCTAAATGACTAGGGTAGGTACTATCTACTTTATCACTTGTTCAACTCTATTTATCAAATCTATTTAAAGCTTGTTCTTTGTGTGTTTTGAGAATTTCTATAGACAATATAAGGTTAAGGTAAACACATTGATATAATATTTCAACAAGATTAACTGATACGGTCCGAAAAGTGGCACACAGAAATAGAGCCCTCGTATCGCTATTTCTTTTCAAGCCACAGGCTGACAAAATTATTTTTACTGATAGGAGTGTCTATATGAAACTGTCAAACTACACGTCACTATCACAATATAACTGTTAGTTCACGTTTCTGCCACCAGCACAGGTAAGTTAGCGACCCCCGCGACCACATTTTAGATGCCATTTTGTTAGTGAATGTTTATCTAGGTGGGTGGGTAAACAATATAACATTAAGCTTTGTTCTTTTTCAGATTGCTCCACTAGTCATAGATGCCTTAGACTATGATAATAAAGACTTATTACTTGTGATGGTTGACGTGTTGTGCCATTTAATTGAAACAGAACACGACAGTGTGTCCAGCAGCTTACAAACGATTTTACCTAGATTAATTAATTTGACGAAGTATGTTAAATCTATGGTGAGTGTATATTATTTTTAGCATTATATTTTTACTAGTCTGTCTGACACCTTCACCGGGAGAAAGTTCGAGTGCATAAAGCCGTAGCACACGAAATATTTTTAGCATAATAGCACAGTCTATAAACCAATACAGTCGTCCAACGAAGCCGTCTAGACAGGGCAATCGTGCGGGGTGTGAGGGGTGAGACGCGGGTAGGCGCGCCCGAGCTGCGTACGCTGCTGCCGCCCGAATTAGTTAGTATCCCGAGCTACTAACTAATAGGCATAATGACTAATTTTGAAAAAATACTCTATAATGTACTTACTGGTCTACTATTGCCGAAAATAATCTTATTTTTGTATTAAATTTACAATTCATCATCATCATCATCATGGCGCCATATTGTGACGTCACTGTGGTGTAAATAAAGATGTGTCTAGGTATAAAAGGGAATCATTGTATGAAAGAAAAAGTTGAGATGACAGTTTGACTGTTGTTTATTTACACAGGATTGACGTCATTCACTCTGATCAGCGTTTATTACAAAATGGCGATTAGCTGTATTTGAGTAATTTATTTGCATAAATATCTCGAAAATCTCTCTATTATTATGAAAATGATAATATGCATTTTTGGAATCAGTGCAATCTGTTCTAATATTTAAAACCACAGATTTATTGATACTGTGTTGCTGACATTATGCCGATTACGAAAATGGCATCCATTTTCAAATCCAAAATGGCGGATTTTTTCTTTTTTCAAAAATATGTTTTTGGTGTCATTTTCGAGGTTTCTCGGGGTGCTGATTACGAAAATGGCATCCATTTTCAAATCCAAAATGGCGGATTTTTTCTTTTTTCAAAAATATGGTATTGGTGTTATTTTCGAGGTTTCTTGGGGTGCTGATTACGAAAATGACATCCATTTTCAAATCGAAAATGACTGACATATTTTATACATTTCATTAACAGAAATTTCAAATCCAGTAAATATACAAACCGAAAATATTTTTCAGTTGGCTATTTATAATAAACGATTTGGAAATTTATTAATTAATTACAATATATTACATAACATTGTAAAACTCTATTTGTATTTGTCTCCACGAAATGCCTTTTTGTATTTCTTACTATGAAGAACTTCAATGAATAAAGTAAATAATTATAAAGAAAGAAATCATTACCATCCCGTGCGCTAATAGAAATATAATTTACTTAGTATTTTAGTATAATATTTTAAGTAAATTATAAAAACAAACTGTGACAACCCTACGTGCTACGGAGTACGCCATGCGGTGTCGGCTTTTACTCAAACATCAAAGGCGTCGAACTACTGTATTAGTTTATATACTGTGATAATAGTGATGCTAACAATATGACTTACTTTTTGGTAAGCAGACGCTAGCCACACCAGAGGAATCACCAACGCGTTGCCGACCCTTAAGACATTAGATATTAAGTCTTTTGTGTCCGGTAACTTCACCAGCTACAGTGCTCTTCACACCGGAACACAGCAATGTTTACAGGCTGCTGCTTGGTGGCAGAATATCTAAACCTACCACCTAGCTAGTGAAATCATCGCATTCGCGTATTCAAAGCGATCGATTATTGCTGGTATTTTAGTGACAGATTATTTCGATATAAGTAGTAAAGATCCTGCCCACATGAAAATTATTTTAACATTTTAGTGTGCTTATTGTACCAACGCCATCTATTGTTTTAAGGCATAACTAAAACAATTTTTTTAATATTTTGACATGGCAGTTATTTGATATTGGAAAATTATTTACTATCTAAATTGCATTTTACTTGTTTTAAAAGCCTGATAGTGTCAAATGGCGGTAAAATTTCCAGTCTTAAGTTTACTTGGAAATCTTAATTTTTCAACTTTAACAGGTACACGCAGACATTGCTTTACCGTCAACATGTCACAAACTGAATGCGTTTCATGACATTAAAACTCTTACAACCCGCTTCGATTACTAAACAAGTGGTGAAATTTCTGGTGTTTGACAGGGCTAGACCATAGTTAGTGTAATTGGTAATGGACCAGTAAGTCAGTGCACATACCACTAAAGTACTTTTTTTGCAGGATGTTAGAATAAAAAGTCTGCAATGCCTTCATGATATAGCAAACACATTCCGCACCTCATCGCTTCTACCATACAAGCAAGATATTTTAATTGATTTAGCGCCATCTCTTGACGACAAGAAGCGACTAGTACGCAATGTAGCGGTTCGCGCGCGAACTCGATGGTACCTGGTTGGTGCACCGGGCGAAGAAAAACAAAACTGAACCAATAGAAAAACGTGCATTAAATGCGTTGTACATACCAATATTATTATATTTATTAAATATTTTTTATATAAAAAAGTTACTTTTCAGTTTTATAAAAACCGCTGTATATTTTTTTAGATCTGATTTGATCAAAGTTATGTATGCAAGCTATCATTCAATGTTTAAATAAATGCTGTTTTTGTTGTACCAAATTTTCTTTTTGTTCTCATAATGTCATTATAGAGGAATAATTGCAAAAGTCATTTAATTGATAACATAAATACTATGTTAAAGTGTTTTGTGTATTGCCTGACCTTAATAGCAGAAGTTAAATGTGAACCACTGTCTTTTTGGATCGGTCATGCTCGCCATCGAAAATTCTGCTTGTGGCCGCTTCGTGTGGTGGGTCACCCCCTTCCCTCTAATATGGTTGAGGGGAGTGATGGAATAATTTGTTATAAAATATTTACATTTAATAACTTAACATTATGATTTTGAAGTAGGCTGAATGTTCACTCACCTTGAATTGGGCGCGTAAAAATAACCCGCGCGCCATTTTTTATACATAATTTTCATATTTTGTTTTTATCGTATTTGTCGCTGTGATTTTTTTATCCTCGGGAATGTGCTGAAAAACATATGAAACTCGTGCGCTCTGACACGCTCGGCTTAATTTCGCCCTCGCCTACGGCTCTGGCTGCGAACCACAGCCTCGTGTGTAATGATCAACTTAGCTTACTTGTATCATAATATATTATTATTGTATTGTTATTTGGCAGGCCCGTTGGTCTAGTGGTTAGACACCCTGGCTGCTACCCGATGGGTCGTGGGTCCGATTCCCACCGAGTGTCTGCGTGTTATTTATCTATTTAAGTATGTATTTACAAAAAAAGTACTTACTTATATAAGTATTCGTATCAGTTGTGTGATTTCCATAGTACAAGCTCTGCCTAGTTTGGTTTCAGATGACCGTGTGTGGATAGTCCCAAGATATTATATTATAAGTATATTATATTGTTCTTCAGAGATCTAAGAAATTTGCTTTTTTGTCTACCCCGATGTATATCGATGACCCCGATCTAAAAGTCTATGCACGCCACTGCTATACACACACTACAATGTTCTATCGCTATCAAAAGCTACTGCATCGCTATTAAATATAATAGAAAAAGAATACATTTCCGAAATAGCACACACAATATTTTACAATAAAGTCTGCATTTCCATTGAAAACTCGAATCCAGAGGTGGCAATATCGCAGCCCTAGCAACCAGGATTAGTTGTACAAATCTGTGCCCACTAACAATTTGATCTGAATTTGCATAATCTCTTATCGCATTCAAAACGTTTGCCGCACTTTAAATGTTAATGAAGGGCTGCCGGCCCTGAACGGAGTTTTTAAATGGTGCGAGGCGGTGGTGTGGGGTGTATTATGCCCTTGTGAATAACAAAGGGTTGGTTTATTGTTTCAGTGTAAGTGACTATTTACATTGAGTTATTTCGTAGTTTGATCAAACTGAAGGGCTTCCGGCTAATGATGAACAAACTGACAATGATTTGCATAACAAAATATACCGTTTATTCCCGTACGTTTCGATATTATTGATCTTATACATTTGTATTTCAATTTGAGTTACGGTAGTTACTGGTTTGTATTAAAAGAAACTGCCATAGAAACCTATAGGTTCCAGGAACATAATATGTTCCTAAACATCGTGAGGAAACCTGCATGTCTGAGAAAGCCTAACTAGCTTTCGAATGACGTGTGAAGTCCACCAACCCGCGCTTGGCCAGCGTGGTGGACTATGGCCTAAGCTCCTTCATCTTGAAGGGAGTCCCGTGCCCAACAGTGGGACATAAACAAGGGCTGGTGTTATAATATGTTCCTGGATCTGACCTACCGGATCAGACCAGATCCCACCGATGCGACAGCCGCGGGGGTTTTAGTGGGTAAGAATCCCACATTCCCAAAAAAAGCAAAGAGCTCTCCGGTGGGATCTGCACTAGGAGCTCCTTAGTGCCTTGCTATTAGGCCCGCAGCCGGTTTACTTCTGCCGTTAAGGCTAGAGCGCTTTAAGTGCTCGCCTCCTATTGTCCGGTGAAGCTGTAATGGCCATCTGCGGCCAACAGCGTCTATCATTCCCAAAAAAAAAAAAAGCCCGCAGCCGGGAGGAACCAGACACGGTGCTCACGGGGACGGGGGTCGCAACCCCGCCGCCGTCCTCGGAATCTCCGCCGTATTCAATGGACGTCCTAGGGCGGTCGCAACCCCCCGGGTTTAGGTTTCCGAGTCGCCGCCCTTCTCCTCTTTGAATTAGGTATTTGAAAAAAAAACGTATTTTATTTATTTTAAAACTTTATTAATAATAATATTGATATTTAAAGCAAAAAAGTTAAAAAAAAAAAAATTTTCAATTATAAACATTTAAAATTTATATAAAAATCACGTGACTTTAAACGCACCAAGATTGGTCACCTTATAGGTGTGACGTCATAAGCGATTTAATAACAGTATAGCGTTAACGGCTATTACAGGTGACTGACAATACTGCCATGTCCCGCGACCCGCTCCGGGTCGCGGTATTTTATTGCGCATCTGTCCGCGACCCGCTCCGGGTCGCGTTTTACCGCGCTATTTTAATAAACAATTTTACCTCTCTAAAGTGTATCTGAACTGCTCTATTCATTATTAGATAAGGATGACATATAATATCACTTGTCATAAAAATAGACTCAACAGAACATCGAACATTTGAATTCTTTGTTAGTCTGTGCAAGCATTTTGGCGCGCTTTTTGGCGCGCTTCGTCACTGTAGTTAATCGCCGTGGAAAAATGTATGGGGAGGCGTGTTTTTTTAACTAATATGTGTAAAATAATATATCTATTTGCAAATAAAACAAATACTTTTACTAAGAATGTTTTTAATTTATATTTATTATAACTTTTTTCACAAACCTAGAAAAAAAATAAAAAATAAAAAATTGAAAAAAAAACTCGGAATTAACAGTACCCTATAAGATAAAAGCGTACTCATTCATACATATCCTATTAGCTTAATTCATAACGATTCTAACGATGTATGTATCGTATAGTACTCTTAATACAAACAACTTGAGATATCGTCATTTCAATCACGTGCGCCGTTATCGCGCATGACACTTGAGACTAACATAAACGCCGGCGCGGAGCACTTCAAAATGGCCGGGACTTTGCAGAGGATATTGAAAATTTATTGCTTAAAAAGCGACACTGAACGACGACACTGAACGTCACTGAACGTCACTGAACGACACTGAACGTCACTGAACGACACTGAACGACACTGAACGACACCGAACGACCCTGAACGACGACACTGAACGACCCTGAACGACACCGAACGACCCTGAACGACGACACTGAACGTCACTGAACGTCACTGAACGACACTGAAAGACACTGAACGACACTGAATGACACTGGATGACACTGATCGTCGTCGTTCAGTGTCGTTCAGAGTCGTTTTTAGCAATAAATGTTCAATATTATTGTCTAGTCAAGTGTAATAGCCGTTGAAGCTGTACTGTTATTAAATAGCTTTAACATTATGACGTCACACCCGCTCGGGTTTGTTCAGGAGCTGTCGGCGTGTTTCCGGTACTGGATTCAAAAAATATATTTTTTATTTTGAAATAACTTGAATTATTGCGAAAAACAAACAAAAAATAGTTTTACTATAAAACTTAAGTACTTATACTATATGATCTTTCCATTTATCACAAAAAAAAATTCAAATACCCTATTCAGATGCATGGGGTTTATAAATGCTTGTACTACGTAGCAATAAAAGATCATCAACATAAGAGTTGTTTTGAATGTTGGAACAAAAACATTTCCATATAATTATCCATTCCATTTAACTCCAAAGTAGGCAGATCCTATACTATGATAACCAGATATACATAGAAGAAGGTTGTTGAAAAATAACACACAGACACAAGGCAAATAG
Organism: Furcula furcula; assembly: GCA_911728495.1. NCBI lineage: Eukaryota > Metazoa > Arthropoda > Insecta > Lepidoptera > Notodontidae > Furcula > Furcula furcula. The sequence goes on from OU452253.1 coordinate 21,328,148, forward strand.
ACTTTGATGTTATTTATATCGATGGTTCATGTACTCTCGCGGTCACAACCAGTGTACCACCTATAGGACGATAATGGCTTGCACGAGCCGGCCCAAAATACGTGCGGACGGGGTAAGCTCACGTACTTAACGTCATTCAAACTATTTTAATTGAAAACTGGTAAGTACACCGTTCGTGTCCGAAACAGTACATTAATGTTTTTCCTGGTTGAAAATCGAACCCACGACCTATTGAGTGGCGGCTAGGTTGGCTAACCACTAGACCAATGAGTCTGTCAAATAAAACAACATCCAATCATTTTACATCTGCGGTTAAACGCGAGCAACTCCATGCAAATTTAAATTGAATCATCTGGGAGCCGGATTTGTCCAGTTAATCCCGCCGGAGGACCAATGGTTGGACATCGGACATTTCGCAGTATTATCTGCCAAGGGAGCGATCTTCGAAGTAACGCTTACACCGAGGTGTTGAATACAAATGTGGGACTCGGTTAGTGTTGAAGAAATTAAGCTGGAGGCAAATTCAGTGATCGAAGGATTTGGTTACAAATCAGTTACACAAAGAAAGTAAACCAGCCCACAAAGTGTCCACATTTCGGCTCTGTATGTCATGACATGTATAGGTCACACTGATAGAAGAAACCTTTTTTCTGTGGAACAGGCAACGTATATGTTGACTTAGGTAATTTTTCAATTTGGCACTGCTGCTTGGCGGTACAATATCTGACGTTGCGGTGCTCGACCTCAACGGACCCTTTGGCCTACATACCACCTACAAATCTATCTATACTTATAATAAAACTGTAACAGGTCCAATTCTGTACATTGAAAATATTTTGAAAATTATGTTTGGAGGGCATTCTATAACCGATACTAAAGCCAAAAAATTTTTATTTTTATTTTTGTCTGTCTGTCTGTCTGTATCTCGGCTGAGCATCACGCCGAAACTACTGGATGGATTGAAACGAAACTTGGCATGATTTGAGTTAATACTCCGAGGTAGGACATAGGATACTTTTTATCCCGACATTCGGCACGGTTCCCTTGGGAAAGGGGACTAAAGTCAAAATGTGTACTTGGTTATACGCTTGCTCCGATTTTAACAATTTTAACAACATTATAATTATAATAATAAATATTTGTAAGGGAACACTCATAGACAGTTGTTAACAATGTTTGGAAATTGATCAGGTTAAGCAACGTTAGGTAAGGTCATTAAATAGATGGGTGACCGTTTAACGCCATTTGAACTAAACGGGTCCGTGCTTCAGTGAGCAAGTAAAAAGTGGGTCCCAGTTTTTAACCGACTATAAAAAAGGAGGTTATGTATTCGATGCGAATGTCTGTTATTAAAAGTTTAGTTAACGTAAAAATAGCGCAGGCGGAGCTGCGTGGGTCAGCTAGTTATAAATATAGTTGAATTACAACAGCACATTATATTCAGTAGGTAATAAATGTCGATCGCGTGTTTCAATGTTGACTAATAGTACCTACCATCACGTCAATTACACAACAATGTTTAACAAAACGCCCAGTTGACATCTAACAGTCATTACTAGTGTATTAGACAGAGTACAGTTGGACACTAACCGGATCAACAACACGCCTTGACATGTCTATATCACCATCATTAGAAGGCAATAGACGTCCACTGCTGAACAAAGGCCTCCCATAATCACCACGCTTGGCAGGCGGCTTGGGGATCGCAGTATAGGTTTTATTATTAATCCTGGGACAATTCACACACGGTCCGCACCCATATCGCTAGCCTCCAGGTTATCCAAAATCGTTTCCTCCGACGTGCCGTCGGTGCCCCGTGGTACATGCGGAACGTAGATCTGCATTCCGATTTCAAGTTAGATCCCCTTCGTAAGTTCCTCAAAGAAGCGTCGAAACGCTACTTTGAATCCGCGTCCCGTCACGCGAACAGTTTAATCCGCGCCGCCGCCGATTACGCCGCTAGTCCTTCTGACTCGCGCCGCAGACCACGGCACGTACTGCTCGACCCTCCTGACCCCATGACGGTCCTATTGGACCGGGATGCGCCGAACCCTCCCCGACAACCGTATGCTACACTAGCTATCAGACACCGGTCTCGCCTCGAGGCCGAAGGGTCGTACGTATGCGACCTCAACACCAATCACTAGACCAACGGGCCCGTCATAGGTGGAAGATAAATCCAAAAGAAAGACGCTGCTGTCCGTCTTCCTGTACTCGCTTAGTCGCCTCTTACGACACCCAACGAGAGGAGATGGAGGTGCTATAGGGGGATGCTATTCTAACCCGTCACCTCACGATTATGTCTACATTAATTGTGATTAACTATGGTAAACACATTAGCTTACTGATTTTAGGAAAGCGGTAGAAGGAAGCGGTAACAGCTCAGCGGGCTTGCCTTGGAAACAAGGTGCGACAATGAATCATGTGTGAATCATCTTTGTACGATTGTTACTAGCTTTCGGTGAAGGAAAACATCGCGAGGAAACCTGCATGTCCGAGAAAGCCTAACTAGCTCTCGAATGACGTGTGAAGTCCGCCCCGTCCGCACTTGGCCAGCGTGGTGGACTATGGCCTAAGCCCCCCCATCTTGAGGGGAGGCCCGTGCCCAGCAGTGGGACAGAAACAAGGGCTGGTATTAGGTATTACCCCACGATATGTCTACATCAATTGTAATTAACTTAGGCAAACACATTAGCTTACTGATTTTCAGTATCCAATAAATGTCACCAAGATGATGGCCGAGTAGTATAATGGAGATTATTATTTTCTTTTGGAACTAGACTTTAATCTTACCGAAATCTAAACCGAAATGCATATTAACCCTCGCCATACGTATGTATGAAGGCACTATTTCGGTTTTAATACGCTTCAGAGAATTATTCTGTTACGCTGACCCTTTTATCCCTCTTGGCCTAGTTTTCCCGAGTCAATGAGTATCTTTATAGACTGTTTTCTTAATTAGTCGCTTACCCGGCTTTTGTTTTACAATGATTCGAGTTAGCACCAGGTAACGTGTCCTGCCTGAAAACAGGCTTTCCGAGATCTGCGCATAGCTCGCATTTAACGTTCCACTTCTTCTTCATATCGTGTCGAAGGCAAAAACTAAATTAGTATTAGCCCAGTAAGCAGCTACATTTCGCGCGTTGTCTGTAGCATTTCAAATATCTTCAAGAGTGCAGGTATCAGGGCACGCAGGGCAAGAAAGTAGGGTCATAGTTTGCAGGACATATCCACATATGCATAATATGCATTGGTCTTCACCACTGAAGCCCCATCGGCAAAGATTTTCTACGTTTCACTATGGTTCCACTTTCCTGAACGTAACAAGAATGCCTCCAGGAAACATCTTTATTGTTATCATACCCTTATCATTTGCACTATCAAAACGACCAAAAAAACAATGGCTACAAACCACATTCTTCAGCAGATATACGTTAACACCCTCTAATCCTCTAGGTCCAATTTTGTCGAGTCAATGGTTAGAAGTGCCTATTAAAATTTGCAACTACGTAGGCAAGTAGATCCAACTGAGAGTTACTCGCTTCGTTAGTTTCATTTTCGCAAAGTCACCGTGTTAAGGGATGCTCGCGTTTCAACTTTCCAGTTTCCTGAAGGCATTCTTGTGTTACCATATTAAGGGAATCGTGTTTATTACTTATATATAGCTGACCCGCGCAACCCTGCCCGCGCTTTATTTTACGTTTACCAAAATAAAAAGTAGTCTATACCACTCAAGGATAATATACCTTCCTACGGTGAAAGAATTTTCAAAATCGGATCAGTAGTACCCGTGATTACCCTGAACATTCAAACTCACAAACTTTACCTATTTATAGCCCACGGGAACCAGACACGGTGCTCACGGGAACGGGGTTCGCAATCCCACCGCCGTCCTCCTCGGAGACGCCGCCGTACTCAACGGACGTTCTAGGGCCCACCCACACCACGAACGTCCAGTACTCCGAAGGAAATAGTTTTTTTTTTTTGACGCGGGGCAAATCTTCTAAAGATCCCCGGGAGCTGTGGGGCTCGACCGGGGTATGTGGGATTCTTACCCACTAAAACCCCCGCAGCTGTCGCATCGGCACATGAGAGGGGGGACCCCAGGGGCTCTCCGGTGGGATATGCACCAGGGGCCAGTCAGTGCCTTGCCTTTCAGTCCGCCGCCGGGGGCGCATTGTAGCCCCCCGGGAACCAGTCACGGTGCTCACGTGGACGGGGGTCGCAACCCCGCCGCCGTCCTCCTCGGAGTCGCCACCGTACTCAATGGACGCTCAAAGGGCCCACACCCCGAGCGTCCAGCGACTCCGAAGGTTGCCCGTTGTTTATAGCCCCGGGCTCAGGGCTGGGGAGCGAGACGTTGGGCGGCCGCTTGACGCGGCCTGCGCCTTCTTCACCGAGCGGGATCAGCGCGTTCGCGTTCCCGCTCGGCGGCCTCCTTCTGGGACATGACAGTCTCGCAGAAGGCGGCCATCGCTCCCCACGCCGCATCCCCGGACAGCATAGCCGACACTACGCTGCCCAGGGAGAGGTCCGATCCGATGACTGCAACCAGGTCTCGACGCTCCAACGACCACGCGGGGCAAGCCTCCAGCGTGTGTTGGGCGGAGTCAGACTGGTCGCAGTGGAAGCATCTCGTCGTCGCTTCACGTCCGATCTTATGCAGATAATCACCGAAACAACCGTGACCGGTGATTATCTGCGTAAGCCTATAGGTGAGTCGTCCACTCCGTCGCTGAATCCAGGCTTCGAGATGCGGCAGGAATGCCTCAACGACGCGTTTGCGCGCTATGTGCTCCGGCTGGAGCCGCTCGCGCCACGTCGCGAGAGCGATGTGTCGTTCCTGCCGCTTAATAGATTCGAGCGCCACCGGCTCGCCTCCGCCACTCTGGCGGGCGATGCGGATCCGGTCATAGACCCTCGCATACATGACCGCCAGGATGTCTAAGGGCGGAAAGCGTGCTAGTATGGTCGCCGCCTCAAAGGACACCGTTCGGTATCCTCGCGCAATCAGCAGTGCCATCCTCCGCTGGACGCTGTAGATTTTGGTTATACAGCGTCGAATGGACAGCCTCGGCGCCCAGATGGGCGCCCCGTAGAGGACTACGGACTGCACGACTCCGGCGTAGAGGCGGCGAACTTCCTTGCTCGGCCCCCCGAGATTGGGGAGCAGCCTGTGCAAGGCCGCTGCAACCCTGTCGACTCGGGGGACCAGGCGCTCGAAATGCTCCTCGAAGCCCCAGCGACTGTCAAGGGTGAGACCAAGATATTTCATGTACGGCCCAACCCTGACTTCCGACTCACCCACTCGGCGCAAGTTGGGCGGTGGTTCCCGGCTCCTAGGTAGGCCGTGGAACCACAGCGCCTCGGTTTTCTGAGGCGCTATCTCCATGCCCAACTCGCGTATCTTAGCGACGACGATTTCCGCCCCAAGCTCGGCGAGCTCTTTGGTCCTCTCGAAGGTGTCCCCACCGGCCACGATTAACGTGTCGTCCGCGTAACAGACGACACTTACGCCGGCGGGGAGTTCGACACGCAGAACCGTGTCGTAGGCGAGGTTCCATAGCAGGGGGCCTAACACTGACCCCTGCGGAACCCCTCGCTCTACTTCCCTCCGGATCCTCGTACCGTCTCGATCCACGTACAGGATGTACCTGTCGCGCAAGTAGTCCCTGATCAAGGCCTGCAGGTAGGGAGGCACACCATGGTAAACCAGTGCCTCCCAGATAGCATCCCAGGGTAGGGAATTGAAGGCGTTGACAATGTCGAGTGACACCGCCAACGCCACGCCACCCCGGGAGACCGCCTGATCCGACAGGGCGCGGACGCGAGTTAACGCATCCACGGTCGAACGGCCCTGTCGGAAGCCGAACTGGCTGTCGGCCAGATCGGGACCAACGCGCGACAGATGCCTGCTGAGACGAGAGGCAACTATTCTCTCGAACAGTTTGCCAACCTCGTCCAGCAGACATTTGGGACGGTACGCGGAGGGACAATCCGCGGCTCTGCCTTCCTTCTTTAAGAGGGCCAAACTAGCCTCCTTCCAGGCCCTGGGGAACGTAGCTTCACGGAGGCAACTACTGAATAGCTGCCTCAGCACGTCCCCCAGGGCAGCCAGGCTCAACACCAGCACCCTACCCGGAATAGCATCAGGTCCGGGCGCGGTGTTTCGGGCTCTCAAGCGGCCAACGGCCCAGTCCATCTCCTCTATGGTCAATAGTTGATGGCTGGCCTAACCTTTATAAATAAATAAATAACCGTTTCAGAACGGTGCTGTCAGAGGTTCTAATATCAAGTTATACTAGTAGTGTTGAAGGCTCGGTCGGCGAATATGGCGGGCTCTTGTAATAAAGAAAATCCCGTTTTCATTATTGTTTATGTGTCTGCCGGGTTGCCGGCGTGCAATATCGTTAATGTTCGGCCTGCGGTGCGTTCACAACGGTGGCTTTGAATGAAACTGGGCCTTGGGGGTGAGTACCTACTGACAATAGCTAATAAACTAAATTGACTTCTGTGGAAAATGCCTACTATTATTTTTTTAAAATAAAAAATGCTTTCTAACCAATGTTTTCTAGGCCGGTTAGTTGTGCTCGCCATATTAAACTGTTCATTTCTTTAATTAAGTAGTTACTTTACAGATGAAACGACATCGTTTAATGTAGGCCAACAATAGCGCTTTTGTTTTTTATTTAATTTGAATGCAAGAGAAGATCCGAGAAGGAGTTAAAGACAAGCTAAGCACACAATGAGAAAAAAGAGCCGTAGCTGTAATACACATAGAACTTACTAGGTGTAGTTTCCTTGTGCAACGGGGCTGTCCACCATATCAGATATTCTGCCACCAAGCAGCAATGTGTAAGCCGATCTGTGTTCCGGTGTGAAGGGCACTATAGCTTGTGGAACTATCGGGTTTATACGACCTAATATCTAATGTCTCAGATGATTGACCTTTAGGTGACCTCTTCTCTGTATTTTCTACAATTTATCGGTGACCTCTTTGCACTCAGAATCCTGTATTTTCCACAATTTATCATTTCTAGCATATATTCCACTTCAATCGCTAGTTATTCTGGATCCGGCTCGAAGGACCATGTCTTGGGGTTATTTTAGGTATAAGGGTAATTAAAATGCAAATTACGATGCAGCAAACTTCAATTGTGTAGGTTGATTGATTTTATTGAAGAGAAATAAAAAAAATAATAGTTGCGTTAAACATAAACGGAACTTAAAGTTATGCATGCAGCTAATATTTCATCAGGCGCTTCTGAACACGTGCAGTGCAGTTTATAGCTGTCTATAAAGCAGGCATATCGCTGATCGGGAACACTTGCTTGTCCAATCACTAACTACTTAGAATATAAAAATGCTGGACGATAAATCGCGCTTCGAAATTTATGTAATCACACACAATGATGTTCATAGTTATATTTCGATTTAGTAAAACATGAAATAATAATCATTACGGGATAATACACACACGGTCATCTGATGCCAAATTAGACAGATCCTTTACTGTAGTAACCAGACAAGTGATACAAACACTTTTTTTTTTGGAAATACATATTTTTTATATAAATAATACCTAAACGCATGGTGGGTATCAAACCCGCGAACTATTGGCTGGCTGCCAGAGTGCCTTATCCCTAGACCATGGATGAATAGACGGGCCCGTCAATTGAAGTACACAAGCAAGGTATGATTGTGCGGCGGCACGGCATGTTTGTAGCGTAATGCCTACGAATCCTAAGAATATACTGTACTAGCAGTATCCTGCGGCTTCGCCCGCTATTTTTTTTACAAAGTTTACCAACCCCTAACGCACCCCCAAAGGTTGTTTTTGAAAATTCTCGACGTTGATGAATCAGTCAGTCAGTCAGGACAAGTAATTTTATATGTATAGATTATATACCAACATGATTATAGTTCCCCACTATATTGGAATATAACAGGAAAAAAAATCCAATTTGTTCGATGACGCGGCCCTATTCCACGGAATGATAAATACAGTGCGGTGTTGCGTGCATCGTCGGCTATTGTCTGTTCAATGGGCACGGAATATTGGCATGGTCAAACTATAAGTTAGTAGCAATCTATGATGGGAATCTAATTATAGTACCTAATGTTGTGGTAATAAGTGTGATTTTAGCCTAACTTTTGAGTATCTTTTGTAGGTTTTTCAGTCATTAAATACCTCTAGATTTATTATGCACCACCACAGTTCCGCCAAGAATCAGTCATCATCATAATTAGCAGCCGATAGACGTCCACTGCTGAACAAAGGCCTCCCCCTTAGAAGGGAGGGGTTGCCATAATCCCCACGCTTGGGGAACGAACGCAGTATAGGTGGAAGATAAATCCAAAAGAAAGACGCTGCTGCCCGTCTTCCTGTTCTCGCATAGTCGCATCTTACGACACCCAACGAGAGGAGATGGGGGGATGGAATTGTAACCCGGCACTCCAGTAAACATTGCTATGTTCAGCTACAGAGCCACTGCATTGAACAACTTGCTTGTCGCGTCAGCAGCGCATACGTTGCTCCGTGATAAAGCGCGAGACTCACCAGTCGCGACGCCGTGTCACAAAATATAGAGAGCAATCGAGTATATCAAAAACGACTCTTTGGCTACACACGAGTAATAAAACTCCTGTACAATTCTGTACATTAAAGATATTTTGAGAATTATATTTGGAGGGCCAAAACTGTATTTTTTTTTCATTTTTGTCTGTCTGTCTGTCTTTGTCATGGCCGCGCATCAGGCCGAAATTACTGAATGGATTTAAACGAAACTTGGCATGATTTAATACTACGAGGAAGGACATAGGAGTTTTTATCCCGTAATTCAGCACGGTTTTCCCTTGGGAGAAGAAATTAAAGTCATAATGGTACTTGGTGATGCGCGTGGTCCGATTTTATCCATTTTCATGATATAATAACTAATTATAAGGAGACACTCATAGACAGTTACTGTTGTTATTAATGTTTGGCAATCGATCAGGTTAAGCAACCTTAGGCAAAGTCATTACATAGATGGGTAACCGTTTAATGCCATTTCAACTGAGCGTCTGTGTGCTTCGGAGGGCACGTAAAAAGTGAGTCCCAGTTTTTAACCAACTTTAAAAATGGAGGTTATGTATTCAACGCAAATGGATGCTGTTACAAATTTGGCTAATATAAAAAGAGCGCAAGTGGAGCTGCTCGGGTCGTAGAACAATATATTTACTAAAGCGTGGATTAGCAGCCCTATTTAACGCAATAGCAGTAGCGAGTACCTACGTACCAATTCGCACTGAAATGCTGGCTCTAATCCGTTCCGGTTTCTGTGTAATCTCTGCGTATATCTTCCGATGAGGCAGTTTGCTCCTATACTAACTGCTACGTGGATTAGTTTCATTAATTACTGTGGATAGCTATACATACGTTTATTTTGAAGCCTATTTTTGAGGCCTATTTTATTAAAGTAAATGCTTTTTATTATTTCGGTCTATTCTAACTGTAGTAACAAAGTTGCCAGTAGTGTAGCAAAAATAATCCTTTTGAGGCATACTGCAAGACCTCTTTTCTTAAAAGAAACATTTTTAAATTTCGAACACAAAGAGCGGAAGGACTTAAATTCGCAAAAGAACTTTCGTACAATACGCATAAAGGAAACAAGGGAACAATGAATTTACTACGGGTGCTACGCCCGTAGCGCTTTGCTACGAGCTACGCTGCTCGCTACGAAACTGGCATTGCTTCGGACTAGTTCGGACGACCTAGTAATAGCGATAGATAGATAGACAATTCTTTATTGCGCACAAACAAACAGATACAAAAAGAATAAGACACAAATTAATAAAAAAGTCTATTGATTGATAGACTTTTGTTAAAGACTTAAGATTTTTGTTGAGACTGTGCTTAAAATCAAATATATTTATTTCAAATAGGCTTAACCCTAGCACTTTTGAATGGTCAATTTGTTTAAAAGCAACCACCGGGTCTTAGAAGATCCGGCAAGAAACTCAGCGGGCTTGTCATTTTTTCACTTTTTTAAACATTGTTTGTCTTGTTACAATTAGATCAGCATCAGTGATAGTGTGTCCTGCCCTTCGAAAGACAAAACAAGAGAGAAAAGAAAAAAAATCGACGAAATTACAACAAACTAGGCGGCCAAAGGGATAGTAGTCGGACCAGTCCCCACAAGCAGCACCCGCGACAAATGTCTAACTTGTTAATTTTTGAGCATGTAATGAATACGTGCGGTATAATATTTAATTTTCAAATTACATTGCTAATTTCAAGCCGCCTGCCAAACGTGGAGATTATGGCAATCCCTCCCTTCGTTCAGCAGTGGACTTTTCGACTGCTGATGATTGCTAATTTTGCACAAATAAGTAATTTATTGTTTTTAAATTGAAATTAGGCTTTATTATTATACCAATAATGATGTTATCCTTTATTAAAAAAAACAGCATTTTTTTTGGAAATTCATGAAAGAGCCGATGAAAAATTTCAACACTACAATGTTCAGAATCATGTAATGGATCCCTGGTATCGGTTTTCGGTACGATGTCCCTTACACCCCGTATACCTACTACTGCTTGCTTTTTATGAGGACAGCACCGAACCAAATAAACTGCTGAATAGTTTACAAGCGCACGATTCCAACACGCCACGCGAGTTGCAATTACGTGTGACACTTGACAACTGGTGCATACCCGCCACATATTACTAGTGTTAAATCACCAAACAATACGACACAAAAATAAAAGCCTCTATAATCAGTGGAATGTAGTAGCTGTAACAGCTCAGTGGGCGAGTACTTGCCTTGGAAACAAGGTGCGCAGGTTCGAACCCCAGCTCGATTTCTTTAATTAATCATGTCTGGATCGTCTTTGTGCGATTGTTACTAGCTTTCGATGAAGGAAAACATCGTGAGGACAACCGGCATGTCTGAGAAAGCCTAACTAGCTTTGGACTGACGTGTGAAGTCCGCCAACTCACAATTGGCCAGCGTGGTGGACTATGGCCTAAGCCCCCTCATCTTGAGAGGAGGCCCGTGCCCAACAGCGGGACAAAACAAGGACTGGTATTATAATCAGTGGAATGTAATTGAATTTCCATTTATTTTGAACTGTTAAGACCAGAGAACACCGGATGCGTACACATAGACGTGCACGTGGACGTACTATCGCGGACACGAACAGTGTATCAGTTTTCAATCAAAATCGCTTGAACAACGGTACGTGCGCTTACCCCGTCCGAACGTATTTTGGGCCGGCACGTTCAAGCGTTTATCGTCCTAAGGCCTCATTTACGGAGACGCGGGGCGTCGCGCGTCGCGTGTGGCGTGGCGTCTTGCGGCGCGTCGGATGTTTTTATTGTTTACGTAGCGGCGGCGTGTAAAGCGGCATGTATCATTGCACGCGTAAACACAGATTTATAGCAATATACGATGTTGTTGGATGTGACTGGCAGAAGGTTCCGCCACAAGCATCGCTTCATCGAGAATCGCCGCGCGTGCGCCGCCGCGATTAACGCCGCGTGGGACGTGATGATGCCATCCGCAGGCTCCGCCGTAAAACACGCTCCATTTCAAGCAAACGCGTGTAAAATCGCTTCTCCGTAAACGCACTCATGCAACGCCCTACATTTGAATTTAGTGCGGGCCGCGCAGCCACACGCGACGCGCGACGCCCCGCGTCTCTGTAAATGAGGCCTAAAGGTGGTACACTGCTCTATGTGTGTGTCAATACGTCACGCAAGCGGTGAACTATGTTTCATAAGGTTCCATAAATGGTACACTGTGGTGTGCTGTGGTCTTTAAGTAGGGGCCATAGCTAGCCGCCCATGTAGTGCTCACAGTAGTATTTCCAATACTTGTTACCTATTTGCAAGCTGCTTTTATTTGAAATGGTTTTATTGAAAAAGTTGTGTTTGATAAAAATGATTGACGAAAAGGTGAGGAGACTTTTTATCATACGATATGGAGGATGTACTTTCCCATCCTCTCTCACTCACTCACCTCACACACACAAAACTTTGTGATAGACAGTGACAAAATATGCCTCAAATACTTATCCAAGTGGCATTGTACCGTTATAAGTGAGGATGCCGCGAATTGCCGTCATTCCACCGACAAAAGCTTCGCGTGTCGCTCCTTGGAGAATACATTAACACAATGGACGATGGGCAATGACAAACATCCGCGCTAACGAGCCCGCGCCACGACACGCAGCGACGTCGCAAATTGCTGGAAATTACCTATATTATGTTCAAATGTCTGTGTGGTAGAAGAGTCGTGCGTTTAGCATCGTTTTTACTAATTGTATATTTTCTGTTTATATAAGTTTATACATATAAAGTCCTCCAGGCCCCACCGTGGCCAGTCTTTCACAAAACCAGCCGCCAACTAGGAGATATTATAGTGCACAAATGCTTGCGTAGACTCAAGTCTTTCTTCCTTTACAATCCGATGGGACAGAAGACCGACACGGCCTGGGAGAGTTCAGGCGCAGGGCCTACTTTTTACATGCCAATGCAAGTTATGGATCATCTTAGGTACTTTCCAGATAAACAAGTGTTTACTAGGTGGTAGGTTCCTTGTGCAAGGAACCGTCCAGGTAGGTACCACCGCAGTGTCAGGTATTCTGCCGCCAAGCAGCAGTGTGTAAACATTGCTGTGGTCCGGCGTGAAGTGTGTAGCTGGTGAAATTACCGGACACAAAGATTTAACATCTAATGTCTTAAGGGTCGGCAACACGCAAGTGATTCTTCTGGTGTTGTTGTTCGTCTATATGCTACAGTGACTGCGTACCATCAGGCGGGCCGTACGCACTAAAAAAAAAGTGACTACCCTGTATTGTACTAGCCAGTAAGGTACAGCTTTACAAAGTGGTTGCTTCACACAGGCTTTGAACCCGCGACGACGTCTGATTTGAAAAGCTACGGAGGCTATATTCATACATATAATGTGTATTAGGTACAAACATCAGCGAGCATACGAAACTTCTTGAATAATTCGCTGGATGTATGACTAGATCAACGCAAACTTCATTGGGGTGCATCCAACAATACCGTCTAGACGTGTTTGGTGCACATCGTAATTTCTCGTACTTTGTTACCATTGAAATCCACTTCGAAATCGTTTCTTAATATCAGAACAGTAAATATAGCTTCTACAAAGTTATTTGTGTTATTAAATTAATTAAAGTCATATTGGTTCACAGCTGGCCTTTTGGAGAAGTACAGAGTCACGCAACGAGCTATGGAGAGAACTCGGAGTTTCTTTGCGCGACAGAATCCGGAATGAGGAGATTCGCCGAAGAATCAAGGTCACCGATATAGCTAGTAGAATCATCATCATCATTGCCCACAGCATCTTTACAGATGTTTGTTGCAGCGCCTATCTACGCAAGTTGAAATAGCAGTGGGCAGGCCACATCGCTCGAAGAACTGATAACCATTGGGGAAGAAAGGTTCTCGAGTGGCGACCACGAACCGGAAGACGCAGCGTAGGCATGCCTCCCACTAGGTGGCCAGACGACATTGTTCACGTCACAGGCAATCGGTGGATGCAAATGGCAAATTGTCGTTCATTGTGGCGGTCTAAGGGGGAGGACTTTGTTCAGCAGTGGACGTCTTCCGACTGATGATGATATTGATAAAATTAGTCTAGCAGCAAAATCTACTACGGCCGATTTGGTCAGTCCGACTCTGAAGGGTTCCAGGGTACCCCGGGTGAAAATCTATAATTTTGCCATTTGAGAAAGTTTTTTTCGTACACCCTAGGTAATTAGATAATACAAGGATATTATAGAAGAAGACCCATGACCCGTGGGGGGGTTAAAACTGCATCCCACCATCTTCTCTCGTTGGGTGTCGTAAGAGGCGACTAAGCGAAAACAGGAAGACGGGCAGTAGCGTCATTCTTTTGGATTTATCTTCCACCTATACTGCGATCCCGAAGCCGCCTGCCAAGCGTGGGGATTATGGCAACCACTCCCTTCAAAGGGGGAGGCCTTTGTTCAGCAGTGGACGTCTATCTGCTGCTAATGATGAATGAATGATGGAAGAAATACATTTATTTGACCAAACACGCACTTCAAGTAAAGATAAAATTACCTACAAGGGACAAAAATAACCGCAAGTTGTGTGGGGCCAAACAGGATAGGTACTACCTCAACATACTGCTATGCCATAATAAATAATCATATCTCTTACCGCGTCAGCACTGCCTCAGCACGTCACAATAGTGTATTTTCCACCCTACTTACTTTACAGTTAACACCATAGTACGTGCATTAGAACTATAACAATAAGTAAAGATTTTTATCACGAAAAACACTATACTAATTGAATAGTCTTGTCTTTGATTCTTGAACAGAGAAAATACTGAAATGATTTATAATTTCATTCTGTTCAATTACGACGGGCCCGTTGGTCTAGTGGTAAGTGACCCTGTCTGCTACCCAACAGGTCGTGGGTTCGATTCCCACCAAGCGTCTGGGTGTTTTATCTATATAAGTATGTATTTACAAAAAAAAGTATATATGTATTAGTATCAGTTGTCTGGTTTCCATAGTACCGCCTCTGCTCTAGTTTGGGATCAGATGACCGTGTGTGAATTGTCCCAGGATATTATTATTATTAATTCACTGATCAATGTTTGACGCGATATTTTTTTGTTTGAAGTGAGTTTTCATAATGTTGTCTTTTATTTACGCGAATACTACACATTGTAATTAAACTACTGTTACGGAATATATCGCGGTATATTTTTGGTTTTAATTTCCCGACGTTTCCCCATTGAAGTGAGTTTGTTAAACTTGGTAGCAAAACTAGTGAGCAAAACATTAGGCGTCTGGCTTCTAGGCTATTTGTTAGTATCGCGCTAATAAAGACTGCTCACAATCACACGTGCGGTGGCACTGGGTGGTTATAAAATGGCGCTTGCCCACGGTTCGGAATTAAATTGCTACTTGTAATATGTAACGTTACACTAAAAAGTATTAGGCATGCCAGTACTTTAGAGCAGATATAAAAAACTTTAAATTTTGGTGTTGTGTTTCTTCTGCAATAGATTGATTAGATAGATAATACCGCACAGTTTGCCTCCAAGCAGCAATGATGCAGGACAGAAGACCGGTACGTATAGGAAATGTTTTTTTTTGTTTTGGGAAATATAGACGCTGATGGCCGCAGATGGCCATTACAGCTTCACCGGACAAGTCACAGGAAAAAATCAGATGCAGGACCGACTTTTATTTGCCCTTCCGATGCATGAATTTCCACTCAATCAGGCGATCAGCCTGCATTGGAGCCCCCGCGGGATTTGAACCCACGACCTCTGGTTTGCAAAGCAAGCGGTTACCTGCTGCACCACAGAGGCTACAATTTATGTTAATATACATATACAGGGTGTAAGGGACATCGTACCGAAAACCGATACCAGGGATCCAGTACATGATTCTGAACACTCTAGTGTTGAAATTTTTTATCGGCTTTTTCATGAATTTCCAAAAAAAAAACGACGTTTTTAAAACAAAATTAGTATAATATCATTATTGGTATAATAATAAAGCATAATTTTAATTTAAAAACAATAAATTAATTATTTGTGGAAAATTTATTTAATTATTTATTTATTTATTCTTTATGCACTAAAACTACTGTTTTAGGCATAGGCAATTAATTAATAGGTAATTAATTATTATTATTTAAGAAAATTAGCAATGTAATTAAAAAAAAGTATTATTCCGCATGTAGGGCTCCCACACATAACTGCGAATTCGCATCGCATCGCAAATATCTGCGAGAAACAAATGAATATTTCCATACAAATTCCTGCGATGCGGCGCCGCATCGCATCGCATCGCAGTTATGTGTGGGAGCCCATATTCATTACATGCTCGAAACTTAATAAGTCAGTCATTTGTCATTTTCCATATAAATGGTTTCTGTAATGTTGTAATGGACATTATTTGACATCTTATAAAAAAAAATTCGGTACGATGTCCCTTACACCCGTTATATGTCGGTAATATTACCTCCGTATCAAAAGGACACATAAGTAAAATGACTCAAAATCAGAACGACTGAAAAGCAGAACGACCTACGTGCAAAATGTCTACAGCAGCATTTTAACGTCCCCCTTCACATATGGTGCAGACATCGTGATAAGCATCGTGAGTTACGATCGCGTTCCGATGCCGGCAATAATAACTCGTAGATAAATCAGCCGTGGATAACGATGCACACCCATTGTGGCCCTGTTCTATTGTGTTCTGATATTTCGTTGGACCACCGAAGTGTTAAACGCGATTTCACGGTGAGAATGGTATGGGGATAGCGTATTTGAGAATAACCTTTCTAAGCGTCTGCCTATATATACATAGTTTCATTAAAATTAAAATATATTATAGGTACGTTAAGCTGTAACAGCTCAGTGGACGAGCGCTTGCCTTGGAAACAAAGTGCGCAGATTCGAACCCCGGCTCGCACCTGTGATTTGTTTAATTAATCATGTGCGAATCGTCTTTTTGCTATTGTTACTAGCTTTCGAATGACGCGTGAAGTCTGCCAACCCGTACTTGGCTAGGGTGGTGGAATATCTTCAGAGTCGCTGGACGTTCGCGGTGTGGGCCCTTTGAACGTCGAGGAGGACGGCGGCGGGGTTGCGACCCCCGTCCTCGTGAGCATCATGACTGGTTCCCGGGGGGCTACAATGCGCCCCCCGGCGGCGGGCTTAAAGGCAAGGCACTGAGGGGTCCCTGGTGCACCCACCGGAGAGCCCTGGGGTCCCCCCTCTCATGTGCCGATGCGACAGCCGCGGGGGTTTTAGTGGGTAAGAATCCCACATACCCCAGTCGAGCCCCACAGCTCCCGGGGATCTTTGGAAGATTTCCCCCGCGTCAAAAAATAAAAAAGGTGGTGGAATATGGCCTAAGCCCCTTCATCTTGAAGGGAGGCCCGTGCCACGCAGTGGGACATAAACAAGCGCTGGTATTATTATATATTATATAGGTACTTAAATAAAAATCATTTATTTCAAGTTGTCGACTAAAAAGACCCCTAATGGCAATTTTGTTCTACCGCCATGAAAAAGAGCTAGGGTTCGTAAACACTTCGGAGTCGCTGGACGTTCGGGATGTCTAGGATTTACATTGAGTACGGCAGCAACGTCGTGGAGGACTGTGGCGGGGTTGCAATTCCCGTCCCCATGAGCACCGTGTCTGGTTCCCGGGGGGCTATAATGCAAGGGCCTGGAGGTGGGCTCAAAGGCAAGGTACTGAGGGACTCGTGGTGATCTACCAGTAGACTAATGGTGTGCCGATGCGACAGCCGCACTGGGTAAGAATCACACATACCCCGGTTGACCCCTACAGATCCCGGGGACCTTCTGATGGTTTCCCCCGCTAGAAAAACAACTAAAAAAGGGTTGGTAGACAGTAAAAGCAAGTAGAATATTTCTATAGCTACCCATGGCAAAAACGTTATTTTAAAAATCCAGGATGAACCGAAAATCTCGTTGTTTTTCTAAATGATTAGAAAAAACTGCTCACTAAATAGGTACTTAAGTATATTTTGGATCTTTCTTTGCATGTTCTGTTTTTATAATAATGAGTTATCTACAATTATCAGAGTTAATAAATTTCAATATCCCAGTCAAAATCCGAATCATCGAGCCAGAATACTTGGGCGTCGTAAAATAATTAACATATCACACGGCCGTCGCAGGGTCGGCAGTAAATCGGCAACCTCGGACCGCACAGGGCAACCCTTAATTTTCAGGTCTGCCGCAAACCGGATATATCTGGATTGGTGCTTGCAAAGCTATGAATATATTAACCTCGATGGCGTAATTTTAAAGGCATATTTGTGTTGCTTTATCTGCCTTATTCTGGGGGCCTACTCGCAAAATCGACAACGATACATTCGAACCAAACGATACGGATTTTATCGCAGTTTATTTTAATTAATTATTTAATTAATCGTTTTTTATTATTATTTTAATTTAATTAAATTAAGCTCTTTACGAAATGCAGCAATCTAAAGGACGGCATGTGGCTTACCATCAGGTGATCCTTCTGCCTATCACCATTAATCATAAAAAATAAAAGAAACACATATTTTTATCCGGTCCGGTACCTTTTGTGAACTAAAAGATAAATAAAAAATATCATAAAATAAAGAAAATCAAAGAAAATCAAAGGTAAAAACTAAAACGATATCGCCAACGACACCTAATGAGCTATCGTCAAGATTATCGTAAAAATCACGTTTAGGTCGTTGCCAAATTCAAATATTCAATAAGAGACTTTACGACTAAGAGTAGGTTATGGACGATAATGTCGAATAATGTATCGTTCGTTCATTCGTCGTTACGACATAGAAAACGATGTAACTCAGAATAGGATTCGACACGACAAATATCACGATATATCGATAATCGTTTTTGCGAGTAGACGCCCTGATTATGGAGATTTCTCTATTGCTCATACCTACGACCATAACGGAATATGTATGTGTGTATGTACGCCTTTTCAAAAAGAAAGATCCTGTACTTTCTAACTTATACAAATTGGATTTCGATTAGTAGATTTGTATTTTAAATAGGGATAGGATAAGTTACCTCGAAATTGGTATCCCAAGATACATAGCATAGTTTGGGAACCTCTGGGAATGCTTGTTTGTTAAGTAAAGCACTACATATTATTGTATCTTCAAGTGTAGTAATTGTAACTTTAAGTTTGTTATTAAAGAATGTTTTTTTTTAATCTTGTTATTTTGACTTTAATTATATTTATCACAGGATCCCAAGCCAGTGGTAACACCCAACCATCTTCTCTATTGAAATTAGGATGTTTTTTGTTTTCAATAGTCTCACGAATCATCCTAGGTAGGAATCGGTGTTCTTTTGTGAGGATTTGAGGATTATCAAATCTAATATAATGGTGGGTGCGATCCTGAACGTGTTCACATACTGCAGACTTTGTACAGCGTCGGTGTTTCACATCAGCTATGTGTTCTTTAACGCGAGTTTTTATTGCGCGCTGTGTTTGCCCAATGTAGGAGAGCCCACAGTCACAATCGAGTTTATAAACTCCTGCATCTTGTAGAGGTATATGGCACATGACAGGTGGTAAAAACTGACTAATCTTCCTCGGAGGCTTAAAATAAGTTTTGATTGAAGCCCGCTTTAAGATGTAGCCAATCTTGTCTGTAACTCCTCTAACATATGGTAGTACAGCAGGCTGACGCTCGACAGTGGCTGGATCTAAAATAAACCGCGATATAATCCGTAAAAGTAGTTTGATTTCAATGTGTAATATTCGCGTAAGTAAAAGACAACAATATCAAAAAATATCGGACATGTATTTTTTCTTATGTCGATTAATACTGTAAAACATTATTTTTCAATATGAGACTAATCTCTTTTAAATAGGAAAGTAGGGTCACATATTATCTTTATGTACTTACATCGTTAAACTGGTTTCTGTAATAAGAAAGATCTACCTATAGGTATGCAGTAGTCACTATAGTACATCAATAACAAATAGGCATATTTTGCTGAGAAGATCATGCAAGACCTGTTATGCTACAATCTAATTAGAATATGGTCATTATATATGATCACATCTGCATAGTTCCACAGCTTGAGAGTCAGGGGAGCTATTGCTTTGCAAAACTCGTGAAGCCGCGATATAAATTGTTCAACTTTAGAGCGTGGTTTTGTGCCTGAGGTTGGATATGTCTGGACCGCAGACTATTAGACATCGCTTAAATATAACGCGACCCTAGGTTTCAACCGCGAATACGTTGCGCACGTACATAATGTATGTGTACTTACACACTCATGTGTGTTAGGCGCTATCTCCACGAGCGAGTCTATCGCGGCGATATTGACGTTCTGCCATTTCATTCTAAAACTCTATCCGTCTTATTACGAAAAGCACGAAAAACCTAGGTTTAGTAGACCCAGGTTTAAGGAACAATTTCCTGAGTTTTAAACCCAGGTTAACCATGAAACTGCTTTTTTGTAATAAGACGGTATGTGTATTGTTTATACGGCCATATCGTACTGCAGTGAAAGACATTGAAGAGCAAATCTCCAACATCATCTATCTACGTACTATCAGCAAAACAAGACACTGCTACATCCCGTTTATTCCAAGTAGTCCAAATAGTAGTTCGATCGAACAGTTTGTAAATATTCCAAGTAGTTATACCGACTGAATGTGTGAAAACGCGCGTGAAAGCGCATAATTGCGGATTCACCAGAAGTACTAGGGCAACAGAGGGCTCATGGAGGCTTCCCCTTTAGTGAGACATGTTGCCAACGTAGCTTCAATATTTATACCAGAAGTACCAGGACAGCATAGGACATAAGGTGGAATCAATAATAAAGATTGACAAACTGATTCCAGTCTTGCTTGCCAGCGAACTGGGCTCTTTTGGACTAACCAATTTAGCAATGAACAACTGCATGTCGCGACGATATGCAGGCGAATAATACTTGGAGATGGAGATTAACCAACGATAGAGGACGATACTCTCGCTCGTGGAAGTAGCGCCTTACATACATATGCGACACAAAAATGTATTTTATGCCGTTTTATGTTTCCATAGCATTAAAAAAGCACTATCAGGTTCCTAATTACGACTTTATATGCAAAGCTCGATCTTAGCGTATTCTTTTAACGAAGGAGGATGTAAAATAGCAATTAGTATGCGTTACATTTCCTTGGACTGTATCATTAGCAATTGCCTTCGATTAAAAAACACTTGAAAAGTGGAGGAAGAAAATCTCATTACTGCAGACCAGTACAGTTTCCAGACGTTGCTCCCTGCCCGCCCCTATGACCTCCCCTTTTCTTTGAAACATGCAGTTTGTCCTTTAAATGGCTGCACCTTAGTTCCGCTATGTAGATTCTTTGTGATACATTGTACTCGCGTAGAATCGATGGAATCGTTCAGTATCTTTTACTCTTCGCATCGTTATTTTTAAGAGAATATACCTGTAGTTGGTAGTAGAGTACATACATGATAATTTTTCGTATCTCACAGCTTGTGTATTTAAGGTTCTATTTTATGTGTAAGTATAAATAAAATATAAAAATGGAAGGTCAAAATGGCTGTAGGTATTTGTGCAACTAGACAACTAATACTAATACATTTATTCTTTTTTTGTATGTCTAATTAAATAGAAACATAACACTCCGGACACAGGCTGGGAATGTACCTACGACCCCTTGGGTAGCGGTCATTGTGTCTCGCCACTAGACCAAGGGGTTCGTCAAATAGTTATTTACTCCAATCATAAATATAAATTCCATTTGTATTTTTTAACTAGCTGACCCACGCAGCTCCGCCCGCCCTGTGTTTACGTTAACTAAACTTTCAATAATATACATTCGCATAGAATACAAAACCTCCTTTTTTAAAGTCGGTTAAACTTTGACCTACTTTGTTCTTGTCCTCTGAAGCACGGAGTCGTTTAGTTCAAATGGCGTTAAACGGTTACCCATCTATATAATGACCTTACCTAACCAAGTACACATTTTGACTTTAGTCCCCTCTCCCAAGGGAACCGTGCCGAATGTCGGGATAAAAAGTATCCTATGTCCTACCTCGGAGTATTAACTCAAATCATGCCAAGTTTCGTTTCAATTCATCCAGTAGTTTCGGCGTGATGCTCAGCCGAGATACAGACAGACAGACAGACAGACAAAAATAAAAAAAAATACATTTTTGGCTTTAGTATCGGTTATAGGATGCCCTCCAAACATAATTTTCAAAATATCTTCAATGTACAGAATTGGACCTGTTACAGTTTTATTATAAGTATAGATAGCTCAGTACCTAATGATTTATAAATTTTAAGACATACCTTTATACTTATATTAATTTTTAAACTGTCACTATCTATCATTTGAAAACATTTTGCGCTAGCTTGACTAGCAAATTGACTGTTTTCTTAAATGAAAGATACTCGACGAAACAGAAAAGGTATGTCATAAATATGCATAAATCAATATCATAGGCTTAATTTTCGTTTGTATGTACCTCCGTGGTAACCTCTAAAATAACTGATTGTGATAGATAGACAAGATAGCTACACTATTCCCGAGAGCCCTAACTTATAAGGTTTTTTTTTTTTGGGAGGTCAGTCGCTGTTGGCCGCAGATGGCCATTACAGCTTCACCGGACAAGAGGGCCAGCGCTTAAAGCGCTCCAGCCAGAAAGGCAGGGGAGCGACGAGCTCAAAGGCACCTCAGGGAGGCACAGCCTCGGCTTGGGCTGTCGCTTAGAGAGGGCTGATTTTACCACCGGTTCACAACGCGCCCCCACTGAGAAGAACCGTCAGTAAACTCAGTGGGGTGATGCTCGTCGTTGAGGTCGCATACGTACGACCCTTCGGCCTCGCCGCGCCGGCGAGACCGGTGTCTGTTTGATAGTGTAGCATACGGTTGTCGGGGAGGGGCAGGCTCAATGCCATGGTCCAATTATTATTATTTATTAAAAATATCGGACAACAAAGATCCATTACGTTAGTAAAACCTATTCTAAAACTTACGCTATGTTCATCATCATCATCACCAGCCGGAAGACGTCCACTGCTGAACAAAGGCCTCTCCCTTAGACCGCCACAATGAACGACCATTTGCTATTTGCATCCACCGGTTTCCTGCGACGCGAACAATGTCATCGGTCCACCTAGTGGGAGGCCTGCCTACGCTGCGTCTTCCGGTTCGTGGTCGCCACTCGAGAACCTTTCTTCCCCAACGGTTATCGGTTCTTCAAGCGATGTGGCCTGCCCATTGCCACTTCAACTTGCAGATTCTGAGAGCTATGTCGGTAACCTTAGTTCTTCGGCGAATCTCCACATTTCGGATTCGGTCGCGCAAAGAAACTCCGAGCATAGCTCTCTCCATAGCTCGTTGTGTGACTCTGAGCTTTTCCAAAAGGCCAGCGGTTAAAGACCACGTCTCAGTACCATATGTCATCACTGGCAACACATACGCTATGTTAGTACTTTATAACTAGTTGTGATCTGGTCCTCTGGGTGAGTTCCCAGATCAGTGGGCTGTCCGGCCTTGTTGCTATCGCATTTAGGCTGCTGCTGGTGCTGCCTCGCACCCTAGATACAAGTGACGCCGACTTTTTGCGCCAGATGGCATCAAATCCATCTTTACACGCATTTTCAAACATAGCCGACGCACTGCAAAATTTCGGCAGTCGCAGCAGCACCCTAAATGCATTATTATATCAGACCCGCAGAGCATTGTAAGATTTCTTAGTATAACTGACCCACAGGGCCCCGGAGTACAGTGATGTGCAATACGCCTTAAAAAGCGTAACTTTCACCTCGTCTGTAGGTACATCGCGGAAACCTGTGAGCCAGCATGTTCGCTCGTACTGACAATGCTCTGCGTTCCGTCTCCATATGATCATCGTCTTTCTGGTCGTGCGTGACAATATGCCCCAGGTATTTAAACCTATCCACCCTGTTTATCTTTACACCATGTAATAATATTGGGGGTACCGTTACTGGGTTATTGGCGCCTGCCCGAAAGACGATGTATTCTGTTTTGGCACTGTTGTATTTACGTCCATGTGCCGCCGCATACGACCCACACACGCCGAGCAATTTACGAATAGCGCTGATCGAGGGGGCCAGCAGCACCAATAGGGGCGACATTGGGTCTGGGGGATCTATCAATACGTGTCGCGGACGGCGGCGCGGGTCTGAAGGAAACTTATAAGGTATCGAGATATACTATTCCCAAACGAATAGGTGTCCTTAAATAATATGGGTATGAAACTATTTCGTTTGGAACATAAATAAAGAGACGAAATGGTAGAGATAAATGTTATTTATTTTCCAACACTTAAGTCCCCCAATGAGTAGTCGATTCTTCGGGAATCAGATTACGATTTTCTAGAATTAGTAGCACATAAACACAGACGAAACTCTGAACCAAATACGTTTAGTAAGTTCATTGCTTGTGTTCTTAAATTGCTTGTGATGTGTTTGAACGCACTGTCAATATATGTTTACTAGCGGCCCGGTACGTGCTTCGCTACGTATAAAGTGAAATATTAAAAAAAAATTAGAACATCAAATTCATTTATGCAAACAAAAATTGAATTTTTCCTTCATTTAAAAAATAATAAATCAAATTAAAAACAAATTGCTACATTAATAGTGGTACACAATATGTTTTTTCAATTAAAGAAACACATGCATAGTGTACATGTTCACACTTAAACAGTTCAAAACTTACCGTTTGTGTAAATGCTTTTGACAATTTAATTCAAATAAAGCCTGTAAACGATATGAAACACCGACGGCTTGCTAAAATACTGAGAAGTACACGCACACTTTATATATCTACATATTACATTTGAACAAAAAATATAAACACAAACCAATAATTATCACTAACAATTTGCTTTATTCGAAGCACGACCAAAATGCAACCAAAATGAAATGACCGCATGAATGACATAACAACATGCTTTTACTGTCAACACTAAAAAAGTTTTAATTCTGAAAAAAAGTTCAATTTGACAGCAAACTCCCCATTTACAAAATGATCCGCCATTTATTGAATTCATTTGTTACAAAAAATGTGATAAATGAAGAACCGCTCTACCGATTTTGTGCAAACTTCACATAAACCATCTACTAAATAGTCCGAACAAAGCCTAAACATTTGGTTTGGATAGGTGAGCCCATTCTTGAGTTATAAAATTACAACGAAAAGTGGCATTGATTTTTATAGATATAGATATACCTAAAAGGTAAAAAAGGAATCCTTAAGGTCATCGTCTGTCTGTCACACCTATATAATTTCAGGAACCTCTGATGCTTGATGCTATCGATTTGAAACTTGGAATAGTCTTGGATCTTACTAACCCAACGAAAAAAAAAAATTTTTTTAATCATTTTATAATGGGGGTTGAAATGGGTCATCAAATTTTCAAAGTGAGACTACTAATATCGAGTGGGGTATCATATGAAAGGGCTTTATTTGCACATCTCAAACCAGATGTTTATTTTGGGTTATGTCACGTAGTTTTAGGCTGATAATCAAAAATGTCAAAAAATATACCATCCCGCCCCCCTATCTCCGAAGTTTGTGGAGGGAACAATCTGAAATCATAATCATAACCATAAAATAAAATGATCTTTCTAAGTACTTAGTGCAGTTTCTAGTAATCTTTAAAAAACCTGGACAAACAAACTTAGTTTTGCGGTTTGATTTTTTTGCTATTTGAAGTGATACATGAATAGGAAAATTACCTTAAAACGTCCAAAGATGGTATGGAACCCTTGGTGCGCGAGTCCGACACGCACTTGACCGGTATTTTTTTTGTCGTATGGTTAGAGGCCAAACTGGCATCAGAGTTGTTCAAGCTACCCTTTAGGCTGCCTGTCCACCGGGGCGGAGCGAGGCAGCGGAGCGGAGAAACGGAGAAATATTAACCAATAAGATTGCACAAAATCTCCGCTCCTCTTTTTTGTGCAATCTTATTGGTTAATATTTCTCCGTTTCTCCGCTCCGCTGCCTCGCTCCGCTCCGGTGGACAGGCAGCCTTAAGCCTCTTGGCTTAACAACTCCTGTCTAGATGACAACAACCAAAACCGACTTTTTACGAACCCTCCGAAACAGGAAGACGCTCAGTTTAAATGCCACTAAACGGTCACCCATCTAAGGACTATCTATACTATAATAAAACTCAAAGAGCACTTTTTCTGTACATTGAATATTTTTCCGAAATATCTATGTGGGGATACTATACTATTGACATAGAGGCCAAAACATTTTTTTTTGGAATTATTATCTGTCTGTCTGTCGTTCTGTTCGTCCAGGTATCATTTGAAAACCCGTGGATGGATTTTGATAGGACTTTCACTGATGTGTTGTGTAAAAGTCAGGGTATAAATTGGTATATAAAACATCACGCTATGTTTCACAGGGGCTAAGCAGTGAAACATTAATTGCACATATTAACACGTAATTTCCTTTGTATGTGAATAGGGTAATCATAGACTGATCAGTTAATCATTAAGATATGTATTATTACGCTATATACAATAGGGACTGAGCAGACATTTAGTTTGCATAAGATATGACAGTGGCAAAGGGTAAATTTTTGTAAGGGGTAAGCCGGTCCGGTACACCCAGGACATTTTCATTAGATTTCTGTATTGTTCTAAGTACTTTGCTGATAGCAATATGACATTATATCTTTGAAAAGTTAAAATCTGTAAATCCCGAGCGAGTCCAAACTAGATTAGGAAAGAAATAGGCAAGGGAAAAATACCATTTCATTCCATTTAAAAGCCAGCGGTTAGGTCCGCTGCACCACCAAGGCTATATTGGTATAGGTTTAGGTAGAAATTGAGAAGAGGGGGGTGGGGGGGGGGGGGTTGGTGTTTCAGGAAATTTTAATGAAACTAGATAGATGGGTGAACCGATCGATATGTATGAAATTTTGTGTGCATATAGGTCATAAAGTATATTTATGCCGCTGATAACATGATTGACGAGGATATATAGAACGAGAGGAGGGTGCAAGAGAGGAGAGAGACTGAGAGGGGATTTGAGGAGGGGGTGATGGGGTGAGGGATCGGGGGAGTTAGGTGGAGCAAGTTGGGAGAAGAGAGAGGGAGAGGGTTCAGAGAAGGGACAACGGGGAGTGTGACGAGGACCGAAGTGGGAGGGAAAGAGAGACGAGCAAAATGTAATAAAAGCGCAGGTGGAGCAGCGCGGGTCAGCTAGTTATTAATACTGTTGGAGTAAGTAAGACAGTGCTGTCTTACTGCCGAACCTACAAACGTCAATTAATGATAATAATCATTAATCCATTTTTTTAAGTCGGATTATTTCGGCACTCGAAGCCCATTAATACTTAATACGCGGATAGTGAGTTAGATATATCAATAATCTCGTAATTAATACTAAAAGTCAACCATAAGAGACTCGGAGAGGCGAAATAAATAGATTACAAAAAATGACTTCATTGTAATTAAAGTAAATTGATGTCTGTGAGTGCGGCAGTTAACAAGCTAAACAAGATAAGCCAACTACCAAGGGGATTTGGGCACTGACTGCACGCGCAGGCACATGTGCAGTCTCTTCTTCCTTTACTGGGACAAGACAGGAGAGGGGCCACGCGCAGGACCGACTTTTTACATTCAAATCCGACGCATGGATCATCTGAATTTTCAATCGGACTGAATATATTGGATAAGTTAACATTCGACAAAGTTGATGCTCCCCGCATGATTTGACCCCGTGACCTCCGGATTGCAAAGCGTTTTATCGCTACGCCAAGGAGGCTCTATTATTATCCATTATTAAATATCACTCTAAGGCCGCGCGCACTTTGGACACGTTTTCGTACGAATTTTACTCGTGCGGACACATACGAACACGTACGAACGATCCCGACATTCCAAGTACTATGGGAGCGCGCAGACTGGGTGCGAGTTAATCGTGCGTATACGTATTTACGTGTAGTTCAGACGTCCGAATACAATCCGAACTTGTTGGGATTTCAAACACGTTCGTACGTTAAAAATTAAAAGTGGATGGAGAAAAAATTATTAACTTGGTTTACGAACGTGAAACAGTATGTGGTCATTATATATCTTTCATAATATGATAGTATTCACTGAATTCACGTCTTTTAAATATATTTCATGCACCGATAGATATATTTTTCTACGACAGCGATGACGCTGCCGCATTCTGCGAGTTATAAGAGAATTACCAGATACAGGTTATTCATGGCGCTCCAAAGAAGACTTCACGAGTACGATATAACCGGAAAAAATTCAATTCAATTTATTTGCATAAATGTGGTACGTACGTACGTAAACGTATTCAATGTGCGCATCTTAGATGAAATAATTCATCTAAGGTGCGCATCTAATTCGTACGACCACGATCATACGTTTACGTACGATACAAATTCGTGTCCAAAGTGCGCGCGGCCTAAATCATAGATAAGAATAGTATATACTGAAACTCTAAATAATATTCACTCGCACAACATCTTGGGCCGACATTGGACGCATTAATTCTCGAACAATTAATTGTTAGAAGTGTAAATAACTGTATTGGTTTTTGGACAAAGCTCTCGAGCGCTTTGATTAATGCTGTAATTATAAGGAGCGAATTAATCTTTGCAAAGAAAACATAGGTATTAGGTACTATTCTAGTGTTTTGTTATTGTATCTAATTTTCTATGATTGAAGTTTTCACTGAACTTAACAATCGTTGGCTAAGTGCAAATACAGGATATTTATTTTTAAGTGCGTATATGTCTACTACGTAATCCTTATCAGAATCGTTAAATAAATCATGTTGAAACGATAAAAACACTTTTTTTTTTCATGTATTAAATTATCCGTAAACAAAATAATGCATTCATCACGCGCACGGCAGTGATAGGGGGAGGTAAGCGGCGAACCCCCGTGACCATGATCTTGTTGTAGATACTTTCAAGTGAAGTTATTTTGATATTTTTGTACCAAGGTACCCAACTTTTAACCAAAACCAAAAAAGACGCATCTTTATTTTTTATAAGTTAATCTGTATAGACGATCATTAAACGGGTTTGTTTCTTAAGCGGTCAGACCACGCATAATGTTAATTTTTAATTTCAATTTAGCATTAACATTTACACGTACATTTACAGTAAACACAAGCAAAAGCATCGGCTGAACGCTCGTCACTCGAGACATTAGTTATAGTCTCTTGAATGCCCTTCACACCGGAACACAGCGATCTTAACACACTGCTGCTTGGCGGCATAATACTTGACACTGCGGCGGTACCTACCTATATAGGTAGGTGGGGCTGTCTGGCCCCATGCTCAAGGAACCTACCACCTAATAAAACTAACTAACATTCTAGCTATTGCAAAATGCAATTTCTATTTACACTCCATAAAAAATCAAACCTGTAATAATAATATACTACATATTTTAATACAGTTGCCAAACCGTCACTGCAACGGCCGGCGCGTAGTGAAACTGCAGCGCATGCATAAGAAATTTCGTGAATTTTTGACGGCTCGGCCATAGCCCGGCCGGAGACGGAACGGCCTAATGGTACTTCCTTAATATTTTTTTTTACCTGATACGATCCTATATAGTTACTGTGACAATCATCGATATATTGACAATATATTAAAATGTACCTATAACCTTCTGTAGTTTATCGCTGCTGCTAATTTTGAGTTATTTTTATAATGAAAGTGCCTATTCTACTCGGCTCGTTGGCTAGAACGGGTCTTGAATTTTATAGGCTATTTGGTGGGCTCAGCACGCTGGTCTCAATGTAACTAGCTCGGAACACATTTATTTAATTGTTCTCATTGCCAGCATCGCTATTTGTATTGTATCGATGTGAAAGGGTACTGTAAATTTAATCTACAAATTGAACTTATTGAAGACTTAATGAGCACTGCGCGAATGCATCGCGCATTAATCGTGGCTTTTGTTTGGGGGATTTTTTTTTCTGATTGGATCGTTAGTGCATCATGCCGTTTAAAATTAACGTAAAGTAATATACACAGTAGGTCGGTCTCGGAAAAATACATTTAAACGGGCCGGCATAAATCGGCACACACGGGCGGCAAAATCAATCATAATGTAGATGAATGTTTGGGAACAAGGCCGCCTGGCTTCAGCTACCTAAGGCCTTGGGTAAGTGCCCAAATGAGTTCCAAGTTGTGCCGAATGAACCTCGTGGGGTGTAGTAATTACTTCGAGCCGGCCTTGCCGCTCAACAAATACTGCCGAACTGAATATTGTTGTACAAAAAGTTTTCAAAGGTCAATATAGAAATATATATTTTTTCATGAATATTCGGAAAAGCAACCCTCCCTGCCAAGGATGCCTTTATCCAGCAGTTGACGTGTTTCGACTGCTGCTGATAATGATGATGATGATGATTTGGAAAAGCTTCAAGTTATAATAGTGAAAAAAAAAACTCTCCACTACTTATTACTAATTCTTATCTAATGCAACTAATCCTTGTAGCAATGCAACTCGATGGCAAGAAGCGGAGGCCTGATAAAAAAATAGTTTATAAATTGAAAATTTTAACCCCGACACTAGAAGACAAATTCTTATCTGTCTGTCGTTTTCCCTGTTCACTTACACCTGCTAGAATACATAATGGAATTTGATGCAGCTATTTCTTCCAATCTCAGGATGCTACTAACAGACATAAAAACGGAAACCGGCTTTAAACTTATAAGATACATCCTTTTTGCGTCGAAGGTACAAATTCAATAGCTCGATGATTTTAATCAAAACTAGTACTTACATTAGTAGACTTCAAGACCATTTCCTCATACGTTGATATGAACCCCGCGTCAAAGTTTCAGGTTCATGCATAAATTAGCTCGACTCGAAACTACCTCGTACGGTACGTGTTGAGCTCCTAATATTACATATTAACATCGTAATGGATGAATTTTGATGGTATATCTCGAAGACGTCGACGGCGTTGTAACGTACTATTGATGAAGCAACTTTCAGACCAAGTTGTAGTTTACTAGTGGATTCTAGTTCCAAGCGTGACGAGCACTGGTTGGTAACGAAAATTTTCTCTCTTTAGCTCAGCTTTACGCTGAAAGGGCCTCAGTGTATTCGGAAACCCCGGGTATCTTTGTTTGCAGCGGCGGGTGTCGACTGCTTTAACACAATAATGCGAAAGCGTACGACGTCCGATGCGTGAAGCACCGCGTTAGAACCAGCCCCAACACTATCCTAATCATGATAGTTAGACAACCGGTACATATCCCATTGCTGTAACCTGCATGTAAAAAGGAATAAGATTTACTTTGTTTGTTTGTGTTTGTGAGTTCCTTTATCTTATTTTATTGTTGTATGCATAATATTTATTTTTTATTAGATATTTTTTTTTGTTTTCACCTTGTTTTTATATGAGACACTTCTTATCTTATCTTATCAGCCTACACTGTCCCACTGCTGGGCAAAGGCCTCCCTTCCATTCTTCCATTCACCCCTACTTCTGGCATTGATTTTCCAATCCCCACAAAACGCCCGCAGCTCATCGCACCATCGTTTCTTTGGTCTACCTCGACGTCGAAATCCCCCAGGGGCCCAATCTGTAGTGACTTTGGCCCAGTTGTTTTCTGGCATGCGGCAAACGTCACCAGCCCAGTCGCATTTCAGTTTAGCCGCTGAGATGATAACGTCGGATATACGTGTGATAGAACGCATGTGATGAGCCACTGCCTGACTGAAATAAAGAGCTATCTATTTATTTAGTTACTGGCTGAGTCCGTCGGTGAGGTTTTTAGTGGTTAAGATTCCATCCCACAAAACTCAACGGCTCCCACCTAATGACTTCGCGTGGATTTCTCTGGATATTAGATAAAGAAGGTTTGTATAAAAGACTATCAATGAAACATCCCATACATGAACATGAATGAATTTCCCTACACTAAGTATGCAAGATACAGCGTCCGCCAGCGTCTGGCATGGTGTAGCCCTATAACTTGCATCGTCGGAGTTGGCAGCGCTTCTTGCCGGATTACCAGCATTTACATACATCGACTCGCTTAGCTAATGAATGTTTCATGTTCCTCTGATGCGATAATGATGACATCGAGAGCTTCAGTTGGTAAAACTCACCCAATATGCATACGCTAGTAGCTGTATGCGAAAGTAACATTAATATGTCGGCCGTCGCTAATTAAGTATTAATAGGAAACATAAAACCAAGTATAGAATAATGCGTTATGCGAATAATAGTTTTTTCTGAAGAGATCGGCATGCAAGCGATGTGAGAATAGTTTACCTACTTCGGACCTATTTCAGTTATTTTACTATTCGTCTAACACCCCAGATTGCAAAACAACAAACCACAAAACTAAGTTTGTTTGTCGAGGTTTTTTAAGACTACTAATAAACTGTACTATTGAGAAGCATATTTTTATTTGTCCTGTAAAATACAGATAGACCTGTATTACCCATAATTATTTCAGATTTTTCCCTCCACTAAGTTCGGAGAAAATGGGGGGTGGGAGCGGTATTTATTTTTTGACATTTTTGATTATCAGTCAAAAACTACATGACATAAACCAAAATAAAATTCTGTTCTAAGATGTACAAATGAAGCCCTTTCATACACCCCACTCGATATAATAGTCACTTTGAAATTTTGATGAGTCATTTCGACTCCCATTAAATCATTTGCGATGAGGTTGGGTAGGTAAGTAAGATGTAAAACTATTCCAAGTTTCAAATCGATAGCGTCAGTGGTTCCTGAAATATATAGGTGTGCCAGACAGACAGACGAAGTCTCACCATAAGGGTTCCTTTTTTACCTTTTTGGTATGGAACCCTAAAAAGAATATTCAGAAGTCCTAAACTGATTCTCTGAACTCATTATGAAAATGTAGCCATTACCTCAGAGACGCTTTGCGTCTCAAAGGGCGGGGTAGTCAATTTTATTAGGCACCCAACTACATTATTATTTTTTAAAGGAGCTCTCCTGCTTTTCTAACTAAAGTATTCTGTGTCTAACAAGGTGGAAATATCTCAAAATGAAGGAGACGAATTGAAAAATAAATAACGCTCAAGTGCAGAATCGAATGCCTTTTAAGACAACTCTAAGGGGGAGACGTACATAGTATAAATATAAAATAATAACCCATCCCCTTCCTCGATACTACCTGACTTGTTTTTGATCCACTCGTAATATAATGCGTTTGGCAGTAACAAACAATTAGTTGGGAAGGCATACAGGATGGTCCCTATGGGTTTAATAATCTATATTAATAAAAGAGCAGGGTGTTTTCTAGGAATCACAATACAGCAAAAACCATATAACGTACAATCTTGAAATTTGGAACCAACATTAATCAAATAATCTAGGTGAACAATAAGAACGGATTTTTTGAAATTCCATACCTAAGTGGGTCAAATGGGCTCCCAAAGTTTGTATGGGAAATTTTTTTTTTTTCGTCACATGGACATTAAACTTTGTCAGTGTAATAAACAAAAGAAATAAAGAAACACGTGTATCACACTTTTTGAAAATCGACTCTTATAGGGATTTTATCATGGTTTTTCAGTATGCAACGCGGAAAAAAAAATTCATACTGCATTGCTGAAACTTTGCGAATACATTAATCAAATTATAGCAATCCAAGTGCAAACAATCATTTTTTGAAAATCAACTCCTAAAGGGGTCCGATTGGGGTCCAAAAAATGATTCTCGACCTACAGTCATAAGACTTAGTTTATATATTGCACACAAGAATCTAAGAAACCTATTTCCGGCATTTTTCGAAAAACTACCCCTAAGATCATTTAATGGGGTTCCAAAGTTTACACAAAGAAGGATTTCCATTTCATCCTATGATGCAGCTAGAGTAACGAAACTCGGTAAATACCCACCCACTACATACCCACCCACTACAAATCAGCTATAACGGACATAAATTAAATGACATAGACCAAGTTAGATTTTTAGGCATAACAGTAGATAAATCATGTAACTGGAAAATGCATATTGATCAAATTTGCACCAGGATTAACCGTTACGTGTATGTTCTGTCAAGACTTCGTAAAACTGCATCATTGCAGACTGCATTGACGGCATATCATGGGTACGTTGGTTCAGTTTTGAGGTACGGTTTACTTATCTGGGGAAATTCTACCGATATAAATAGGGCATTTATATGTCAAAAGAAATGTATAAGGGCAATGACTGGAACTCCACCTTATGGTTCCTGTAGGCTGTTATTTAAAAAATTGGGCATTCTCACCTTGGCTTGCCTGTACATCTATGAGATTGGGGTATTTGTGAAGTCTCAGCCGCAAATATTTACGAAGGCCTCTGAATATTATCCTCGTAATACCAGAAACGGGAACAGGTTGGTGTTTGGTTGTTTATCCAAAACAGCCTTATTCAAAAATAATTGTTATGCAATGTGTGTAAAAGTTTATAATGCAATTCCTACCGATATTAAAAACATGAATTTAGCAATGTTTAAAAGTAAATTAAAAGAGTGGTTACTTGAAAAGTCATTCTATACGGTTAAGGAATTATTTTTAAGATTTTGACATTTAATACTAATTATAATTTACTAATGTTTAATATGAAATAATAATTTATGAAAAGGAATAATAATTAATAATATTACATAATTACTTATATTTAATGTCTTTTATAGGTAAAGTCAATTATTATGTTTTCTTTGTTTCACATGCTGACTTATAGTAGCTAAATAGATGAAACTTTATTATTGTAAGACCTTATTGTACTCTATTTTTAGTGAAATAAACATTTTATTTATTTATAAACTCAACACAACAATTAAAAAAAACTAATTTTGAGCATTTTTGTAAAATCAACTCCTAAGAGGGTCAAATGGGCTCCCAAAATTTGTATGGAAAAAAATTTTTTTTCGTCACACTAAAACGAAACTTCGTTACCATACTGAGCAAAAGAAATAAAGAAACACGTATATTACAACTTTTTGATAATCGGCCCTTAAAGGGGTTTTAACTTGGTTTTTGAGTATGCAACGTGAAAAAAAACATACTTACTGCATTGATGAAACTTAGCGAATATATTTATCAAAATAAAGGAATCCATGTGTAAATAATCATGTTTTGAGAATCAACTCCGAAATGGGTCCAATTGGGGTCCAAAAAATGTTTTACGACCTACAGTCATAAGACTTAGTTTATATATTGTACACAAGAATCTAAGAACCTTATTTCCGGCATTTTTCGTAAAACTACCCCTAAGGTCATTTAATGGGATTTCAAAGTTTGCACAAAGAAGGATTTCCATTTCATCCTATGATGCCGCTAGAATAACGAAACTCGGTAAATAAACTCAACACAACCATTGAAAAAAACTAATATTGAGCATTTTGTAAAATGAACCCCTAAGTGGATCAAATGGGCTCCCAAAGAAGGTATGGAAAAAAATTTTTTTCATCACACGGATATGGAATTCGGTCAATGTAGTAAGCCAAAGAAATTAAGAACCACGTGTATCACAATTTTTTCAATTTCGACCCATAAAAGGGTGTTAGCATGGTTTTTGAGTATGAAACGCGGAAAAAAAATATCATGCATTGATAAAACTTTGCGAATACATTTATCAAACTAAAGCAATTATTGTGTAAATAATCATTTTTTGAAAATAAATTTTAAAGGGATCCAATTAGTCATAAGACTTAATTTATGTATTGCACACAAGAATCTAAGAAACATTTTTCCGGCATTTTGCAAAAAATAACCCCTAAGGTCATATCAAGGGGCTGGGAAGTTTGCAAAAGAAAGGATTTCCATTTCATGCTATGATGCAGCTAGAGTAACGGAACTCAGTAAATAAACTCAACACAACTAATGAACAAACTCATTTTGAGCATTTTTGTAAAATCAACTCCTCCAAGTGGGTCAAACGGGCTCAAAAATTTAGTATGAAAAAAAATTTCATCACACGGATATGAATTTTTGTCAATGTACTAAGCCAAAGGAATTAAGAAACACGTGTATCACAACTTTTTCAAATTCGACCCGTAAAGGTGTGTTAGCATGGTTTTTGAGTATGAAACTCGGAAAAAAACCATCATGCTGCATTGATTAAACTTTGCTAATACATTTATCGACCTACTGTCATAAGACTTAATTGATGTATTGCAACCTATTTCCGGCATTTTGCAATAAAAAACCGCTATGGTCATTTAATGGGGTTAGAAAGTTTACACGTTGAACGATTTCCATTTAATTCTATACTACAGCCAGAGTAACGAAACTCGGTACATAAACTCAATACAAAAATTTAATAAATCTATTTTTAGCATTTTTTGATAATCAACCTCTAAGTGGGTCAAATGGGGTCTCAAAGTTTGTATGGAAAACATTTGTTTTTACGCCACACCTACATGAAATTTTGTCAACATACTTAACAAAAGAAATGAAAACTCCCGGGGTCACAACTTTTTGAAAATCAACCCTCAAAGGGGGTTCAGTACGGTTTTTAAGTTTGAACCGCGGAAAAATATTATGCTGCATTGATGAAACTTTGCGAATCTATCTATCAAACTAAAGCAATCCATGTGTAAATAGTTTTTGAAAATCAAATAGTTTTTGAAAATCAACTCCTAAAGGGGTCCAATTGGGTCCAAAAATGTTCTTCGACCTGCAGTCATAAGACTTAATTTATGTATTGCACACAAGGATCTAAGAAACCCATTTCCGGCATTTAGCGAAAAACAATCCCTAAGGTCATAATGGGGTTGGAAAGTTTACACGTAGAACGATTTAAATTGAATGTTATATTGCAGCTAGAGTAACGAAACTCTTTACGTAGACTCATAGATAAAATAATTTAACAAACTATTTCAGCATTTTTTGAAAATCAACCCCTAAGTGGGCCAAATGGGGTATCAAATTTACTATGGAAAAACAATTATTCATCGCATGGACACGAAACTTTATCAGTGTACTGATAAAAAAAACACGTGTATCACATTATTTTTTTAAATCAACCCTTGAAGGGGTTTGTTTAAGCATGGTTTTTGAGTATCAAACGCGGAAAGAAAATCATGCTGCACTGATGAAATTTTGTGAATAAATTCATCAAGTTAAAGTAATTTATTTTTAAAATCAACCCCTAAAAGGGTCTAATTGGGTCCAAAAAATGTTTTTTTGTACTACAGTCACAGGACTTATTTTATGCATTGCACACAATAAGAAACTTAATTTAGACATACTTCAAAAAACAATCCCTAAGGTAATTTTATGAGGTTGCAAAGTTTGCATGAACAAGGATTTTCATTTTAGCTATAATGCTGCTACAGTCAGAAAACTCATTAAATAAACTCAACATAACAACAAACAACTTTTCAGCATTTTTCGGAAATCAACCCCTAAGTGGGTAAAATGTATCAAAGTAAAGGGTATCAAAGTTTGCAAAAAAAATATTTTTCATCAGACGGACACAAAACTTTGTCATCAAAAGAAGTTGAGAAACACGACTGACACATTTGTTTCGAAAATCAACCCTTGACGGGGTTTTAGCATGGTTTTAAGTATGAATGCAGAAAAAAACATGATGCTGCACTGATGACACTGCGCATGCATTCATGAAATTAAAGAAATACATGTGCAAATTTTTTTTAGAACTTCCTCCTGCTTCTCGGTTAAAAAACCATGAAACTGATGTTCTCCATTACATTACTCTGACAAAATATGAACCGATTTCGATAATTCTTTTTTTAATCAAGAGAGTAAACTACTGTAATGATTTCATGTAAATTTCATTAACACCGGATAAAGATGTGACAAATGAGGTAAGTATCAAAGTTTGTATGTAAAAAAAAAATTCAATGGCACGAAACTTTGTCAGTGTACTCATCAAAAAATTGAGAAACACGTCTAACACATTTGTTTTGAAAATAATACTTTAACGGGGTTTTAGAACGGTTTTTGAGTATCAAACGCGAAAAAAAATTCATGCTGCACTGACACTTTGCGGATACATTCATCATTCCATGACATTTTTTTTTTAAGTTAACCCCTAAAAGCGTTTAATTGAGTTCCAAAAAATATTTTATTCCTACAGCCACACGACATATTTTATGTATTGCATACAAGAATCCAAGAAACTGTTTCGGGCATTCTTCGTAAAATCCCTAAATTTTGCGTGAAGACAGATTTCCATTTAATGCTATAATGCAACTATGGTAACGAAACTCAGTGAATGTACTAAACAAAACTATTGAATAAACAAATTTCCAGCATTATTCAAAAATCAACCGTTAAGGGCATCTACCAATGGGGTTACCAAATGGTTTCCACTTAACAACCTCATAAGTTTTTTAATGGAATTGCAAAATAAGTACAGTATCTATCTTTTAAATAAAGAAGTAAACATTTAAGAAATGGGAGCTATGATAGCTTACGCAAATTAATACAGGCTACATACTTGATACCTATTAGATCAGAGTTAGTAAAAGTGTGAATAATATTGAAATTGATCGTCCGAAGATCGGACCAACAACAATACCTAAGAAGACCTGAGGATACACCGGCATAATTGTGCAAAAGGACGTACAACATCTCAGTCCTCCCGTAACCATGGGTGCTGCAAAGCATTTGAAACGTCGGGATAGTAAAAGCTAAATTAAACCGCGATTAAATCCGTAAAAGTAGTTTGGATTCAATGTTTAGCATTCGCGTAAATAAAATAAAACATTAGTGGAAACAATATTTTAAAAATCCTCGATAATAGCAATAAAACATTTGATTTGATAATTCAAAACACGTTGAGTAACAAAGTAAACGCGGGCGAAGCCGCGGGCTACAGCTAGTAAATAAATAAAAAAACAAACATTCGAAGTTTAAAGTATTAAAAAAAAATTAAATATCGTCTGTATTTCGAACCTTTTTAACGAGTCTCGCATTCAAGTGCTTTAGGGCTCCGTTTATTAATCTGTGGCTCCATTCACTCCTTGAATTAACGGAAGCATTTACCTGTGCCCGTTTTACCCGTGACGTGAACTGCTAGATTCAGCCGAGCGGTTTAAGAGTTAAAAGTTTTTTGGTAGAAAGAAAAAATATTTCCGTGGATATTTCTTAAAATGCTTTGAAGAATTTTTGACGCTTGTTAATGACGTGTTTCATCACTGCACTTTCGTGAGATCGCCATGTCATTCGGAACCACTATGAAGGCCTGAGTGTATTCGTTTTATAAACAATACGTACGTAATCGCATAAGTGAGACGGCCATCTAAACTATATGGAGAAAGGCTAACGCAAGTGATATTGTTTGTAAAACGAATACACTAAGGCCTCATGATAAAGGCCTCATCGTAGCAAATCCACGTCGTTGACAAACTATCTGTAGTTGTATATCCTAGTCAATAAAGTTCAAAATTTATCGTGATCGCACAGCCGGTAAACTGCTAGATAAATTGTGGGCAGTCCCCTCGGACCTCAACCTATTGGGAGGCCTACATATGCTGCATTTTCCGTTTCGTGGTCGCCACTCAAAAACCTTACTTGCCTAATGGTTATCGGTTCTTCGAGTACTTTCATAGTCAATACTGTCAATGGTTAATAGCATATTTGCTATTAACCATTGACAGTATTGACTTGAAAGTTTCAAAACTTGTAAATTTTCCAGATACAGAATACTGTATCTGGAAAATTTACAAATTTTGACGCAACAGGCTTAATATGGTGTAAAAACTTTAGCACTTCCTTTTTAAAATAAATGAAGATGTTATTGATTCCATTTTGATAATAAATAATATGTTTTGTTATTATGTCGCAATTATTAATCGATCATACAGTACAGGCTCTGCCTAGTTTGGGATCAGATGACCGTGTGTGAATTGTCCCGGGGATATTATTATATTATTATTATCATATTTTACGGTAGCCAAATATTGGAGGGAAATTTATATCAGCCTGTATATCGTGTTTGTATAAGGGATGTAAATTCCCTACTGAGTCGGAACTACCATCCAAATTCATTCGTTCCGCTATCCTCAGATGAGCGCATTGCTTAATAGTCTGTAAACAGTTACAGGTTTGATTTTTAATGGAGTGTGAATACCAATTGTGTTTGGCAAAAGAAAAGCACTCGTAAAAGCGAAATGTTCAAAATTGGCATGTATGTTTAAAGTCAAACTAGGTATCTAAATTGTTTTTTTTTTTATGATTAATAACGAATATATTTATAAACATAGATATGTACAGTTATCATTTAAATTAAAAAGATACCAAACTATTTACAAATTATCAAATAAATCGTGACTGCGCGGAATGGTGGCAAGAACGCTGGCTGCATTTCCTCGCTGAATTGCAATGCTGATTCTTTGAGCGAGAAAAGAGCCAGCCCTCTTGTCACCAGTGGAGGCGATCAGTCGTGGAGAAATTTGTTGGAAGGTAAAAGGTATCTAAATAAATTCTGGCATGATTCTGGCTATTAAAGATGGCTGCAAATTAATTATCTGTTGATAGAAAAAAAAAGACATTTCAATTTAAAATAATCTTCCATTCTTCGTGTTTTAAATTTAAAAATCCATTTCATCGTATTACTCGTTCACTGGGCTGGTACATTCACTGCAATATCAGCCAACATTAGCATCGTTTATACCCCCGTGGAATAAGGAAGATCTCGGTAGATTGGTCGTGCGTATCTCTGCTTAAGGCAGCTTAGCACAATCCCCTGGAACAAGGGCCCGATACGGGTACATCTGCCTGATAAAGGTATAGTATTCTGTTGTCTGTTTTATCTGAAACGGTTTGTTTTGGTTAGAAAACTAAATAGCCATTATATGCATTTATATTAGGTAAGTACCTACATTTTATCCGACTTTTAAACTTTGTCACTGAAATAGTTACTTTATATGTGTGTAGTGTTGTAGTTTTTTTCTTAGTTTAAGTATTATTTATTTTTCCTTTCTTTATTTTTTTTTTATGTATTTTTTAGTTTTCAGGCCACTTCAGGCCCAGCCAGGTTGACCTAGACAGCTCACTTCGGTGACCTATCTATAAGTGACCGAATAAATCTAGGGGATGAGAAGATGTATTGTTATTGTGACCTTTTACGACCTATTCTCACGTAAAACAGTTTCAACCCAACTAGCATTTGGAATCTTTCTAAAACTAACCATTAAATAAAGGCAGTAACGGGCAGCTATGTGTACTATTACCTAACGGTACGGAAGACATCCAGCCAATTTATTTTTTCAATAGACTAAAGACGAGCCATCAAAGCTGTGGGGTTCTTTAAGAGAGATTTTGCTGGCGGTTTTGTGAAGTGTAATTATGTTTACCTAATCGTCTGTGGGTGGAAAATATCCGTTCCTACGGTCTTCAAGAAGGCAATTGAACACCACCTACCTCGATCGGCTTCCAGACGAGCTCCTGGCATACACGGCACACCACAGAGTGTCTTATGAAGGTCAGCACGGCTGAATACGAAGTAGATTCTTGAAATCGCACACTACACGGCAGTGAGTCCACAAAACGATATAGATGATGGCTAAATGTCTAGGCGAGAGGATATGACACGGTCACAGAAGAAGGGCAGAACGTCCGTCCACCTCAGCGCGCAGAACCTTTGCAACTGTCGCCTTCATTTCCGCGGTCTTTCAACCAATCAAGTTCGGCAGTGATTTACCAACTACCCACTATTCAACCGCAGAAATCGGACATACCCCCCACCGAAATCAATATGATTGATTTCCCTAAATGAATGTTGGGTGAGGAAAAAGTAAAACAATATTAAAAAATATAAAACTAATAATAAATAAACTACGTAATCATGCATGCTATGCATGAACATTAATAGTTAAATGTATAGGTAATCTGAAGGGATAGTGTACACGGTACAGTATAAATAAACTTACAAACTATAAGGAATAAAAGAATAATAATTAATTTGCATAAGGTAACGGACAAACTTTATTTGTAGGCCTTTGAATTAAACCATTTTTAGTACGGAGAGTTAATACGCGATTCACTTTGTCAACACCACTGTGTACTTTTTCAACCCGGGCTATATTCCATTGAAGTGGTTTAGTCAGATTAGACTTAAGTAGAACCAAATCTCCAACATTTAAGTTGGGAGGAGACGTGAACCACTTCGCTCTCTGCTGGAGAGTGTGAAGATAGTCATCAGACCAACGCCTCCAAAAAGATTGAGATGCTTTCTGAATGGCTTGCCAACGTGACAATCTGTTCTGAGGAACGTCCTCAAGGTTATATTCAGGAACAGCTAATAGACTCTGACCTATCAGAAAGTGACCTGCTGTTAATACTTCAAACTCATTCGGGTTATCAGATAAAGAACACAGAGGGCGCGAATTTAAAACTGATTCCGCTCTGCAGAAAATCGTGTACAATTCTTCAAAGGTGAGTGCGCGATCACCTACTACACGGTAGAGGTGATGCTTGGCAGATTTTATACCTGCTTCCCAAAGCCCACCCATACTCGGAGCATTAGGAGGGTTATTACGCCATTCAACTTGACGTGAGGTCAGTCCGTTCAAAATGTTATTAGAATTATTTGTAGAATTCCAAAAGCTTGCTACTTCTTTTAAATGCTTGGCTGCAGCTATAAAATTTGTGCCACAGTCTGAATATAAACAACTGCAAAGTCCACGTCGAGCAACAAAGCGATCAAATGCAGCCAAAAAACAATCGCAACTTAAATCTGTAAGGACCTCTAAATGAACAGCCTTTGTTGAGAAACATACGAAAAGGCATAAATACGCTTTATGGACTTTAGCGTTACGTCTTAAACTTTCTTTTACTAGAAAGGGTCCACCTAAGTCACAACCAACGTGGTTGAAGACCTTATCAGGTTTAAGTCTAGGCGCGGGTAACGTACCCATCATGGGCTGAATTGAGCTCGGCCGACATCGAAAACAATTTTTACATTTAGATAAACCGGATCGAATAACTCTACGAGCGTTAACTATCCAGTATTTTTTACAAAGTATACTTTGTAAGGTGCGAGGACCAACATGTAAATATAATTTGTGAAAATATTCAATCATTATATTAGTCGTGTGACATTTAGGTAAAAGCACTGGATGTTTGGTATTATAGGGTAGATCGGACTGCACAAGTCTGCCCCCCACCCTGAGGAATCCAAGGGTATCAACAAAGGGTGACAGCTTACGCAGAGAAGCTACGTAATTATTTTTTCGCAACGCAGTGATTTCATCATGAAAATGATTTTGTTGTACCACCCGTATGATGGTATCATGAGCTGTATTCAGCTCTGAAGACCTGAGGGGTCCATTTAATCTGTCAGATTGTTTTGATTTTAAGTTATTTATAAACCTGTGACACCATGCGAACACACGTTGCAATCTGTTAAAGGATGAGAATTTATTAAATGTTTCCTCTAGATCACATTTTAATTTAAACTTATCGTCACACGAACTTAGAACAAATGTATCACAGTTAGATTTTAAATCAGGAATTGTAAAATTATCTTTTACATAAAACGCCTTGATTGGCCAATTTTGTTGGTCTTCATACAACCACTTTGGGCCCTGCACCCACTCCGCAGCATTATCCACGAAGCGAGCCGGCATAGCACCGCGCGAGCATATGTCAGCAGCGTTATTCTCGCTGCTCACGTGAAACCAGCAATTTGGTGGGACCACAGCGGTCACCTGACTGACGCGGTTGGCCACGAAAGTTTTTAATTTATAAGGTGGCGTCTGTAGCCACGCTAAAACATTGTTCGAGTCACCTAAGGCAATTATCGAAAGTTTAAAATCATTTAAGCTTTGTACGACAAAGCTCACAAGTTTAGAGAGCAGCACGGCCGCCTCAAGTTCAAGTCTAGGTATTGACAAGATTGGATTTAATGGTGCGACCTTTGATTTGCTAGTTAACAACCTAACTTTGACGTCTCCATGTTTATCAACGCTACGTAGATAGATACAAGCTGCATAGCCACGTGATGACGCATCACAGAATGCTATCAGCTGCACTTCAGTGAAATTAGAATTTAGAACGTGACGCTCGATTCGCAAATTGCCTAATGCTGACAGTTCAGTAACAAACCTGTTCCACTGAGAAGTCAGTTCAGGTGGTAACTGATCATCCCAGCCAAGACCGAGCTTCCATAGATCTTGCATTATGCACTTTGCGACGAAAGTACATGGAGAGATGAAACCTACCGGGTCAAATATACTAGCAAGTAGCTTTAAAACGGAGCGTTTAGTTTGCTTCGTGTCGGTCATATTATAATTAAATGAGAACGAATCACACGAAGGTAACCATGTCAAACCTAAAACTTTGAGAGATGATGATAACGTATCATCTTGAAAGTTGATAGCGGAAACCTGATCCGATTGCATTCTCGTTAGCAACTCTGGATGGTTACTAGCCCACTTTCTTAAATCAAATCCACCACTTTTAAGTAGGGAAATTAAATCGTCTTGCAACGTGCAAGCGTCTTCGAATGTCTGACAAGACCATAATACATCGTCAACATAAAACCCATTTTTAAGTACCTCAGCTGCCTTGGTTCTTGGCTGCTCAGCATGAGCCAGCTCATCCGAGGCTAGCTGATGTAAAGTACGAACCGCGATAAACGGTGCACTACGAAGGCCGTAAGTA
Source organism: Furcula furcula (assembly GCA_911728495.1). NCBI lineage: Eukaryota > Metazoa > Arthropoda > Insecta > Lepidoptera > Notodontidae > Furcula > Furcula furcula. The sequence continues at coordinate 21,372,310 of OU452253.1, forward strand.
TTTCTAGTCTACTCATAAACACGAACAGGTTCCGTAGGGTTGTCACGCCAGAGTATGTGCTGGTACTTCCTATCTGCAGGATCAATAATTACTGCGCGATACATTTTTGACACGTCAGCGGTAAAGCAAATCTCGTAAAGTCGAAAATTAATTATTATTTTGAGAATGTCCTGATGTAGCTTCCTACCTGTCAAAAGTGTATCGTTAAGCGACACACCCGTACTAGTTTTAGCAGATCCGTCGTAGACTACACGAAGAGGGGTCGTAGTACTAGACGGACGAAGTACACAGTGATGGGGTATGAGGTAAGTAGAGGTTTCAGTACCCTGATATAGCTCCATGTGTCCAAGAGACTCGTACTCCTTCATAAAGTCAACATAGGCCTTATTAAGGTCAGGAGACCGAGCGAGACGGCGCTCGACTTGAGTGAGCCTCTTTAGAGCAGTATCAAAAGACTCCCCGAGAGGTTCATGCTCAGGGTTCAATAAAATCGGAGAAACATACCGACCCATTTCATCACGGTAATGTTTTTCAACATATATTTTTTCCGCTAATTCGTCTAACGGATTAATAGGAACTTCGCACGGCGGAGCTTCAATTTCCCAAAAACGTTTGAGAGTTTCATTTAAACAATTTTCTTCGACAGTGTACGACACTAACGATGTTGTGGACGCTACAACATTGTAATTGCTAGAGGATTGCATCTCTAGTCTTCCCGTCACGATGTACCCAAACACACTGCTTAACGCAACTGGCACGTCGGGACTAATAATTATTTTCTTTCCATCGTATATATATGGAAATATTTCACTAGATAAAATAATATCAACAGAAGATTTTTCAAAAAACCGCAAATCAGCTAATTGTAAATCTTTAAATTCCTTGACAATATTGTCGGGTATCTGAACAGTAGGTAAATCAGAAGTCAGACGGGGTAAAATTACGGCATTCACGTCAAAACTCGACGTCGAACAGTAGCGTGATTTAATTGTAAAAGATGCCATACCATTATTTTTTACAAGTTCGCCTCCTAGACCATAAATATTGTAAGGACATTTATTTATCCTTAATCCTAATCGTTGGCAACAGTCAACTGTAATAAAATTCGACTGTGCGCCCGAGTCAATTAAAACACGACAAGATTGGTAATTATTGAATGAATCCAATACATGCACAACAGCTGTCCCGAGTATAACTGCATAGTTATGTGTAGATGAGACGTGGTTATTACTAACAGCGTCGCTGGGCGCGTGAGTATCGCACGGCGACTGCTCAGACGCAGCGACCACGGTATAAGGAACCGGTTTCTGTGCACTATCGGTCGCCTCTCGATGCAACAAAACGTGATGCGGCTGTTTGCAAACGAAGCATTTAAATTCACTTTTGCATTCTTTTACCGTGTGATTAGTTTTTAAACAATTGTGACATATTTTCAACTCATTAGCACGACTAATTCGTTGATTAGTGGTTAGGTTACGAAACTTATCACATCGAAAAATCATATGGTTATCTCCGCAATGTAAACACATTAGTTTTGAACGTGTAGAAGTTACGTGTGAATAATTGTTTTTTGTTTGCCTAGATAGCGTTTGTTTACGTTGCGTACTTTGATGTGAACTTGAATTACCCGAATAAGATGCAGAATGATCTAAAACTTTTATGTGATTTTGAACAAAAGTGATTAAGTCTGAAAAATTGGGAATTGTTTTCTGGTCTAATTTTTGTTCAAAACCTTTACGTGTATGGGGATCTAATGCCCGTAAAGCAATGTGACACATAACGTAACTGCTTAAATTTTCAATATTTAATGCTTCTATAGCCTTGTACGAATGATCAAAGTTTTCTATGAATGAATTTAAATTTTCAGACGATTCTTTTTGAAGCGGAAGGAAACTTAACATTTTATCTAAATACCTGCCGACTAACATCCTGTTGTCCTGATATTTGTCAAGCAGACTTTGCCAAACAACATCATAATTACTTGCGGAAATAGGAACACTTTTTACAATATTATGTGCGGAACCTTTTGTGCAAGACAGTAAATAATGAAATTTATCTATTTTCGGAATACTCGCTTGGTTATGTACCAAAGAACAGAAGGTCTCAAAAAATGTATTAAAATTTTCTATATTACCATCAAATGTAAACAACTCTAATTTTGGAAGCCTTGGTCGTGATTCTATCGACTTCGAAGCAGTTTCCGACTTAATATCATGGGAACTTGGCTCACATTTTGATGCACATAATTTAGCTCGATAGTACAATTCATCAAAACTTTTTAGCTCATGACTGCGAAGAGCAGATTTAGGATTATACTCAAGTTCCTTTTCGAAAATTTCAAAGATTGTACTCTCGAATGAACTACGTAATTTATCGACGTTAGTCATTTGTAAGAAAAATAATTCTTTAGATTCGGGATTTGAAATTTGTCTCGATAAATCAAATGCTTCTTGCATTTGTTCAAACATCCGTTGTTTTTTATTAATTAACACGGTTAAATCATGGCTTTGCACCTCGGGAGATTCTTTACCTTTGTGCGCCATTTTTTTTACACAAGCGTCGACAAAGAATTTAAATATGAACTAACGAAAATAACGACTAATAATTTTATGCAAACTAACTGTAAATAGATAGAATATACAATGTAAAATAAATATATGTATGTGTAATGAATAAATATAAATCCACCAGCGACGGATTGCAAATGGAAATATATAATACAGAACGTCTGTAGAACACTAACTACGAGTTAGGTAGGAAATTATCTAGCACGGCTAGAATAGAACTACGAGTTCCAGGTTCACAAAACCAATCCGGTGAACGAGGGACCAAGTAGAACTGTGGGGTTCTTTAAGAGAGATTTTGCTGGCGGTTTTGTGAAGTGTAATTATGTTTACCTAATCGTCTGTGGGTGGAAAATATCCGTTCCTACGGTCTTCAAGAAGGCAATTGAACACCACCTACCTCGATCGGCTTCCAGACGAGCTCCTGGCATACACGGCACACCACAGAGTGTCTTATGAAGGTCAGCACGGCTGAATACGAAGTAGATTCTTGAAATCGCACACTACACGGCAGTGAGTCCACAAAACGATATAGATGATGGCTAAATGTCTAGGCGAGAGGATATGACACGGTCACAGAAGAAGGGCAGAACGTCCGTCCACCTCAGCGCGCAGAACCTTTGCAACTGTCGCCTTCATTTCCGCGGTCTTTCAACCAATCAAGTTCGGCAGTGATTTACCAACTACCCACTATTCAACCGCAGAAATCGGACAAAAGCCTACTTACGGAGGCATGAAAACTTGATCCTACAGTTTCGGGGTGTTTCAAATTGGAAATTGTTATCGCACGATTTTCCCCTCTATACGCTGCGACGCAAATCCACGTGTATTTCGGGCGTTGCCTGTTTTTGTTTTTGCAGCTGTGAGAAGGCGTATCGTAAGTAAACATATACCTAGAAACACATAATCTTTAAGAGTCGAAATAGTGTTGAAATGCTGCACTTACAAACGTCAATTATAAAAGTAGGATTGCCGAATAATAAAGGATTATGGACGAATTTAAATCAAAATTTTAACAAGTTATTAATGTAATTTTACTCATTGAGACACCTAGTTTCTATATCTATTTCAGTTTTTGTAGTGTTACCCTTATAGTTTACGAAAATATTGCCTGTTGACACTTGGCGTTTCCACTGGTTTCCATTCACGCACCATCTGTTAAAATACATATTCGATTCGAATCAACTTGATGTTATTGGGAGCAATAGGTAATGCTTTTTTACAATGTTTAAAAATGGAAACTTATTTTTTTTCGAGCAATAAACCTTCCACTTAACACAAAAACCAATTTAAAAATATAAACGAACATAAACCCTTCACATTAAACAAAAATATAAAAAGCATCAAAATGCTTACATAAAAAAAATATAAAAGCTTTGAACCACGACATAAAGCCTCGGGGTCGTCGCCCGGAAGCCTAGACGCATCAAAAGGAGTTGCGTTTTGTTGCCACAGGCACACGCTTGTCCGTGTGTGGGGGTTTTAGACGCACAATTAGAGATCTGCTTTTGACATTAATCCCCTATCTACTATGCAATCCAAGTGGCTGCCGGGGGATGAAAACGAGTTTCAACTCAAGCTTAAGTATCTAGGCTGGCTATAAGAGCTTAGGCTATATTGGGCGTTCTATGACAAAGGATCAACATAACGTTTTGGATTTCATAAACATGTAGATTCAATACGATAACATAAAGGTAGCAACAAACTTTATTCAGTTAAATAAAATTAGGCCATTTACCGTAGACCCCACATATTATTATGGGGTCGGGAGAATTTGAATAGAATTTCAAAGGCAGTGGTTAAGTGGTCCGGTAGTTTCATGGTACCCTGGGGTTGGGGATAGCTGGCTTACCGGACGATCCCTCGGTACAACTTTACGGATTTATGTATAGGGCTCTTTTACTTCCCCCTTCATCTCCGGCATGTACTACATCTGTTTATTAAAAAGTTTAAGATATTTACCTACACGCTGGCAGCTACGGCCCCTTTTATATTTGTATTTTGCTTATTTTTAGTATTGTTACCCTGTTTTTGTTCAAGATAAAAATCTAAACAATAAATGTATGAACACAGGAGTGATGGCGGACCCGTGGCCAGCCAAATATAATTGGTAGGGTTGAAACCTAACTAATATACATATTTTATCTTTTATCTATAGTTTAATAACTAACTACTAAGACCAACGACCGTTAAAATCTGACAATTCAGTTGCAATAACTATGCTCGCAGTTTCTTTGCGTGACAGAATCCGTAATGAGGAGATTCGCCGAAGAACCAAGGTCACCGACATAGCTCTTAGAATATGCAAGTTGAAGTGGCAATGGGCAGGCCACATCGCTCGGAGAACCAATAACCGATGCGGAAGAAAGGTTCTCGAGTCGCGACCACGAACTGGAAGACGCAGCGTAAGCAGGCTTCCCACTAGGTGGATAGACCGGTAACCGGTGGATGAAAATAGCCAATTGTCGTTGATTGTGGCGTTCGAAGGGGGAGGCAAGATGATGATGAACTATATCGAAATTGACCATTCAAGTGATGACATTAATCCATTCATTACGAGGCCAGCCATTTATGATTTCATCTTTTAGAAACACTTAGAATTAGTTTTTCTGGAAAATTATAAACAGATTTTCTGTTTTGAACCCAAAAGATCGCGCCAAATACATGCATGACGTAATATTTTTTATCATATAACTTCCCTAAAGATTGTAAACCCATATTCGATGCTCGAAAACAGGCGATTAGATTGCAGAATTCAGCAAGTCGTTAACCTCGCCGGCGATGTTGCCAGATGAAAAATTAATATACGAGCGCAAGCTTTGAAGTTACTCTTCAGTAATAGACTTTCGTATAAAGTATGTTTTCTAAATGCAAATCTTGTATAGCAGGAGTAAATACGTATTTGTGTAACATAAAAAAGATTCTTCATAAAACGAAATAAAAATCCTTTGTGACGAAGACATGAAATTCTCAGATTTTTAAAGTGTTGCTAGCTTGAAAAGCTGCTAACAACTTAATGCGGGAGTTACTCTATTTGATGATTTAAAAAAGAACTGAAAGAAAAGGCTCCAAATTTAGTAGGTGCTGTGCGTACCTTCGCATCTATCTATACATATTGTTACGGCTCTGGACTAGCGTCGAAATATCGGGACGTCTTTTGTTTGGTAAAAATTCTCACTTTTTAGTTGTAAGACAATAGCCTATTGTGTTATGTTTGCTATCAGTTCCGTGAACCTCGGTATTGTTTCTTTTGTGCGCTATGGTTTAATTGTTCCTTTTATTAGGGTATTTACAACTTTGTTTACAACTTGCGAACGATCTAGAAATCATAGTCCTGTATAAAAGACGCTGTCGAGCCGACCAGAGTTAGTGTGTTTTACGCTGCGATACCGGAAGAATCCCAACGCGATATAGTGTGCGATACGCTGCGATATCGGAAAGATCTCAACGCGATACAGTGAAGTCATAACCGTGAACGACTAAAGCTTGTGATAACGGACTCCGAGTGATATATCTGCGATTCAGTGAAGTGACAACGGCGAACGACTAAAGCTTGTGATAACGGACTCCGAGTGGTATATCTGCGATCTGGACTGTTAACTTGCTGTACTCTTAAGTGTGTGTGGAAATAAAACATCTTCACAAAGCAAACGGCATTTTAAAGAACCCTACGACGTAACAATATAAAATTACTTGTCCTGACTGACTGATTCATCAACGCACAGGACAAACCGCTGGACCTAAAAAGCTGAAATTTGGACAGTAGGTTCCTCTTATGACGCAAGCATCCACTAAGAAAGAGTTTTTTGAAAATTCGACTCCTAAATGGCGCGTTTTCTTTTGTATGAAACTTTTTATTTTATGGTTCGATTGACTTGAAATTTACTGAAAATGTTCTCTAAATAAAATAAATCAACACGTGTTTCGCGAATTTTCAAAAACAACCTTTGCTGGTGCGTTAGGGGTTGGTAAACTTTAAAAAAATAGCGGGCGAAGCCGCAGGAAATTGCTAGTACTTATAATAAAACTGTAACAGGTCCAATTCTGTACATTGAAGATAATCATAATCATTTATTTGTAAAGTTATTTTACACGCCAGTTCATTTAAGTCGATACAGTCAATCCAAATCACAAATTACATATTAATTTCATAAGAATAACATTAATTAGCAATACTAGTCTCTTTATAAGTCGTTAATTTCATGTCACAATTGAGTCATAATATCAAAATAATTCATGTCAAAGTCATGAAAGATAATATTAACTAATTCAGGTCAAAATCAATAAATTTGGATTTTACCAGTCACGTTTTTTGTGTGTTTGTTTTTTGTTTTTTGATATTTAGAAAATTATATTTGGAGGGCATTCTATAACCGATACTGAGGCTGAAAATGTATTTTTTTTTTAATTTTTATCTGTCTGTCTGTATCACGGCTGCGCATCACGCCGAAACTACTGAATGGATTCAAATGAAACTTGGCATGATTTGAGATCTTACTACGAGTTAAAAGTATCCTATGTCCTAGACATAGGATACTTTTTATCCCGTAATCTAGCACGATTCTTTTGGGAGAGGGGATTAAAGTCAAAATGGGTACTTGGTTATACGCTTGGTCCAATTTTATCAATTTTTCTTTATAATATAATAAATATTAGTAAGGGAACACTCATAGAGAATTGTTATCAAGGTTTTGTAATCTATCAGGTTAAGCAACGTTAGGTAAGGTCATTAAATAGATGACCGTTTAACGCCATTTGAACTAAACGGGTCCGTGCTTCGGAGAGCAAGTAAAAAGGGGGTCCCAGTTTTTAACCGACTATAAAAAAGGAGGTTATGCATTCGATGCGAATGTCTGTTATTATAAGTTTAGTTAACGTAAAAATAGCGTAGGCGGAGCTGCGTGGGTCAGCTAGTCACAAATAAATATCAACTTAAGTTATTTTCTTTTTCCTTATAGGTTTCTATTCCTATTTTATTTGTTTCTGTTACCATTACAAATTACAAGTAAGTATTATACTTTTAAAGGCACGCGTCCATTGGCCTGCGCCGGACGCAACGCACGCACGGCACGCAACGAATTTTAGTTTGTTTTCTATGATTTAACATAGCGCTGCGTCCATTATCCGCGCCGGCATTTTCCGATGCGGTCCGTCAAAATCATAGAAAGCAAACTAAAATCCGAAGCGTGCCGTGCGTGCGATACGTCCGGCGCGGGCCAATGGACGCGTACCTTAAAACGATGCTCGACGTACTTTTGTTGTCCGTAGCCAAAGTCGGATAATCAAGTTACAGTCCTCAAGGATTCGCGAGCGAAATCACAAAATAATCAAAAAGTTTTTAACTTCGTTTTAATTTTCTAGTGAAACGCCTTTCTGTTTTGTGAAGCCGGGGCAAAAAACTTAACTCAATTTGTGCGTAGCATTGTAAACTTCTTCATTCAATTAGGAAGGAATTCAACGATTTTGAAAATTATACTTTAGTTTGAAAACTATACGTTCCACAACTACTTATGAGTCTCCTGTACATGAGAGATGAAACCTTAGGTTGTAATCCACGCGGCAATTGCATATTGGTGGATGAGACACGATCATAATGCATTTAATCTAGTTACAAATAATATTAATTTTGCAAATACAAATCTTGAAATTATTTCATTGTTATATGATTCCTGAATTTGGCTACAACTTTGACATATTGTTAATAATAATAATGTTAAGCGGCTGCATCAAGGGCCAGATGCAGAAGGCAGTGCTCTTGGAGAGCACACGCATTGTGAGGAAATTCCTCTGTCTGGAGCATTAACCACCGTCTGATCCTAAACTAGGCAGAGCCTGTACTATAGAAACGAGACAACTGATATTAATACTTATATACTTTTTTGTGTAAATACATACTTAAATGGAAATAACACCCAGACACTCGGTGGGAATAGAACCCACGACCTATTAGGAGCCAGGGTGTCTAACCACTAGACTAAGGCTGCCTGTCCACCGGAGCGGAGCGAAGCAGCGGAGCGGAGAAACTGAGAAATATTAACCAACTAGCTGACCCGCGCAGCTCCACCCGCGCTTTTATTACATTTTGCTCCCCTTTTCACCCTCCTCCCTTGATTTATTTCTCTCCATCTCTCTCTCTCTCTATTATAAGAAAAATCTAATTCTATGCTCTTTCTCTCATCTCTCTTTCCCCCACCCGCATCGGTCCTCGTCACATTCCCTCTTTTCCTCTCCCCGTTGTCCCCTCTCTGAACCCTATCCCCCCATCTCTCTCTCCCAACTTGCTCCATCTCACCCCCCCCCCCTTGCTCCACCTAACTCCCCCGATCCCTCACCCCCACCTCGAATTCCCTCTCCCTCTCTGTCCTCTCTTGCACCCTCCTCTCATTCTATATATCCGTCAATCATGGTATCAGCGGCATGAAATATACTTTACGACTTATTGTCAGACCTACTATACCCGATATGCACACAAAATTTCATACATATCCGTTCATCCATCTATTTAATTACCTTGCCGTATGTTGCTTAACCTTTACCTAGCAGCATGAAATATAATTAATGGCCTATTATCAGACCTACCCGATATGCACATAAAATTTCATACAAATCGGTTCACCCATCTATTTAATGACCTTACCTAACGTTGCTTAACCTTAACCTACCGGGATAAAAAGTATCCTATATCCGTCTCCTGGTCGTAAGCTACTTCCCTACCAATTTTCAGCCAAATCGGTTGAGCCGTTCTTGAGTTATAAATAGTGTAACTAACACGACTTTCCTTTAAATATATAGATTAAAGTTCTATGGTGATTGTATGTTCAATTTCACCGATAGATGGCGCTGTTCATAATGTAAATCACGCTAACATCGTAAATTACTGTCTAATGATATTCGATATAATGAAAGTTCTAAGTTTTTCGCATCTTTTATTGTTGCGACTGTAATACAATACCTATACACTACCTGGACTTGGGGAGTTTCATTAAAATTTCATGATCTAGTTTGGACTCGCTTGGGATTTACAGATTTTAACTTTTCAAAGATATAATGTCATATTGCTATCAGCAAAGTACTTAGAACAAAACAGAAATCTAATGAAAATGTCCTGGGTGTACTGGATCGGCTTACCCCTTACAAAAATTGACCCTTCGCCACTGCCATATCTTATGCAAACTAAATGTCTGCTCAGTCCCTATTGTATATAGCGTAATAATACATATGTTAATGATTAACTGATCAGTCTATAATTACCCTATTCACATAATGTTTCACTGCTTAGCCCCTATGAAACATAGCGTGATGTTTTATATACCAATTTATACCTTGACTTCTACACAACACATCAGTGAAAGTTCTATCAAAATCCATCCACGGGTTTTCAAATGATACCTGGACAAACAGAACGACAGACAGACAGACAGACAGACAGACAGACAGACAGACAGACAATAATTAAAAAAAAAATTGTTTTGGCCTCTATGTCGATAGTATAGTATCCCCACATAGAAATTTTGGAAAAATATTCAATGTACAGAAAAAGTCCTCTTTGAGTTTTATTATAGTATAGATAAGATTGCACTAAGATTTAGAAAAGTTCAGAGTCACAGAACGAGCCATGGAGAGAGCTATGCTCGGAGTTTCTTTGCGCGACAGAATCCGAAATGTGGAGATTCGCCGAAGAACTAAGGTCACCGACATAGCTCTCAGAATCTGCAAGTTGAAGTGGCAATGGGCAGGCCACATCGCTCGAAGAACCGATAACCGTTGGGGAAGAAAGGTTCTCGAGTGGCGACCACGAACCGGAAGACGCAGCGTTGGCAGGCCTCCCACTAGGTGGACAGACGACATTGTGCGCGTCGCAGGTAATCGGTGGATGCAAATAGCTAATTGTCGTTCATTGTGGTGTTCTAAGGGGGAGGCCTATGTTCAGCAGTGGACGTCTTCCGGCTGATGATGATGATGATGATGAAGATTTTGGAGCCGAGTTTTTGTGCAATCTTATTGGTTAATATTCTCAGTTTCTCCGCTCTGCTGCCTCGCTCCGCTCCGGTGGACAGGCAGCTTAACAGGCCCATGATTGTGGTCTGAGATTGTAGTATTCGAAGCTTTCTAAAAGAATTTAATATTAGGTGTATGCGTGGATTTGACTTAAAAAGGTTCGAGAATATTCTTTGATATTAAATATAAAATATCGAAGAGCTTTTGCTAGATTCAATTACGATAAAAGAAATGGTTAAGGATTCTAATATATTCGATAAAAAACCGATAACCTATGAAGTACCTACGAGTACATACTCGTACAGCGAGTACATACATATTTGTAAAATACACACATGTGTATTTTACAAATATGTATGCACCTAATAATTAATATCTATCATGAATACCTAATATTCTTACGTTTTATTTAATCCGAATCTATATGAAATACATCGAAACTGACTCTGTTCTTTTTATTTGCATTTAAAAAAATGTTACCCTTTCAAAAAAACAGCAAAAAGATTTTTTATGGCGTTATTATCATTTATGTATTATACCCGATATACTAATAATAATATTCTGGGACAATTCCCACACGGTCATCTGATCCCAAACTAGGCAGAGCCTGTACTATGGACCCAGACAACTGATACTAATACTTATATTTTTTTTTTTATATACAATTTTATAGATATACCTAATACATACTTTTATAGATAAAACACCCAGACAATTGGTGAAAAAAAAGAGATTGAGTGAAGTTGCTGCTATTAGGAGTTAAACGTATTCGAAGTACCTTATTGTGATGTCAATTACAAACCCTTCCTTAAGAAGCAAAGGTCTTCCCTATTTCCCCTCGCTGTACAGATCTCATAAGTCTCGCTGCTCCCAAAATGCATAGCCTACGGATTATTCATTACGCAAGAAAATACAAAATATTCTCATAAGCCGCTTATTTGTTTTTTCTTTCTTTCTTTATAAAAATGTATAAAGGGACACGGGGATTTAATGAAACACTCGAAACACTTGTAATCTTCCTCCCTTTGTGTGGCGTTCATATTAGAATAAGTTTATTTTCTGTTTTAAAATAGCTTTTATTAAAAATGCTAAAGCGGAATACAAAAAATAGTGAATCCAGTTGACAAAAGAAGTTGGCTAGGGGGATTTATGCAGATATAAACGTTATCGTCTTTTTTTTTAATCTGCAATTTCGGTAGGATATTGACGAAATACACCTAATCAACGGGTAACAGTAAAAATCGAAATAAGTATATATATATATATATTGCAAGATTGGACATTATTAATAAAAAATCATCAAACAACAACACAATGAACAAACTCTCCATTGCTCCCTTATAGTGCTGACATATAGGGTAGGGAAAAAGTAAAAAAAAACTTTCAAATCCCAATCATGACATCCCAAAAAGAGCACTCAGGAAATTGACTGCTGCGTTCAATAGATAAGTTGTGGGTTCGTCCTGGTTCAATGCGGAGGGTATGCCTAAATAAAACTGAAAGTTAGAATATGCGGATGCGAGCGTTTGAACGAGCTGTGTTCCAATGAAAAGGTTTCATTTACACCGTACTGTAACGATGTTGTTTATTTCAAGTAGGCCAAGAATAGCACATTCGATTTCGTTTAAACTACCACAAGATCACAATGCGTCCTTAATTAAGAACAGCCGGCTTGTAATTTTTGTCTCTATTTAATGTTTAGTGAAACAAAATATTTACAGTTTATTTACAAACATGTACACTTAAACTAGGTAAAAAACTTCCTCGAAGTTGTCGCCGCACTGAGAGGGAAGGGTACCTAAGACTGGTGGCATTACCCCTTTGTATGGCCATGTTTAGTTATATATATTTCCATTTCACTATTCTATTCTCATTTCCAGTTAAATTGAGAAACAAGGATAGTTCATCTAAATTTACAGAATTTTTAAAGAATTTCATCTACATCATAAGCAGTCGAAATACATCCACTGCTGATCAGAGGTCTGCCCCTTAGAAGATTGGGTTGCCATAATACCCACGCTTGACAGGTGTCTTGGGGATCGCAGTAGGTATAGGTCTTAGAGGAAGAAAACAATAGAGGGCTGGACACTTTCTTTCTCATTCACGCAAGAAAAGAATGCGTTTATGTAGGTTACGTGTGATAGAAAGAAACAGTGTATATGATTTTTTGTCCCTCAGCATGTGTTCGATTTTTCCGCGCCGTGGGTGCGAAACAAATTTGACGTTTGCTCCCACTTTGCTCCGTGACAATTTTATCGTGGTTTTAATATTAAATAAATAACTTAAAATTCAATAAAAAACTAACTGTGACATTACTGTGTGTTGTGGAAATCCTATAAGAATCGTGCAGTGCAATATTATAGGCTGTAAAAGTGACAGTGAACGTAAAATTAGTGGAGTATCGTTTCACAGGTAAACGTGAATTATTATGGCCAATTTAGAGATTACATTTAGAAACTAATACATGTAAACGACTTATTTAGATCTTATTGCTCTAAATTAGTTACTATTTTACTTGAAAGTTACGTGTAAGATCGATAAATTCTTGTTTTTCATCCATAACCTAAAATTTTCAGTTTATTGATCGCCATTATCAGTGTTGCCAGTGTATAAAAGAGAGACTACCATAAATAAGTGGTAAATTATTATTAAGTGCATCATACACGATCCCACATGCTGGGTGCATCGAAGAATTTCTCAGATTTCCCGAATTTATTTTTATGATTTCCTGAAAATATGGATATTTGTATACTGTGGATAGCAGCAACAAAAAGAATTAATTAGGTTGCTAAAAGTTATTCCCGAATGCTTAAATATTCAGAAATAACGTAAGCGCTCAAGTAATTCGTCCAAGGCTGCGCAGGACGTATTATAATAATAATAATATAATATAATAATTTATTTAATGCCACAAATAGTTTAAAATAAGTTGTAAGTACAAAAACTTATCAGCGCTACGATAATACAATGTCGGCACAGGATACTGACGAAGCCCAAACTAGACAAAAAGCCTGTATCTTGGGATTCTGGGGTACGAAGTTATACAGTTTAATTAAAAGTGTGTACTAGGAACTGCAGGATTGTAGGCTGAGACTAAATTATGCAAAGAAAATAAGTACAAAAAAAATAAAAATAATAACTTAATAAAGAATACTTAACAAAAAAATAAAATAAAAAGTAGGTACATATAACACAAGATCTTAATTCATTCAAGGTTATCTATCAGTTGTGGTGTATGTGTGCGGTTGTGTGTGTGCGTGTGTGTGTGTGTATGTGTGTGTGTGTATTGTGCGTGTGTGTGTGTGTGTGTATATTTGCAGCTACTTAAATAAGATTTTCTGTATCACTGTATGAAAGTTCGTACAGCCATGACTTAACTATATTTTTGCAAGTATAATTGTTACAATTTTTTATCGGGACTAGTTTACATACCTTATTGTATGTGTACGGTAAAGAAAACCGTGGACAGCGCCGAGCAATTTCTGATCTAACACGTGGGAGCGGGATACTGTAGGTTCGTTTGAGTATTCATTCGTTATTTATAGGCACAATGGTCATTGTACATTTAATCGTGCTTTTACTATATGCATGTTGTTTAAATATATGTATGTATGTTGTTGGTTACAATTTATTGGTAAATTTGTCTGAATTATAAATAAATAGTACCGACGTTGAATATTTTGTTTCATTTGCCCCCCTATTATGTACCTATCTCGTTTGACAACTAAAGTGATGATCAATAAGCAAAGTGACTATTAAATAACTATCAAATGATTCATTTGGCATTGCCTAACTTGAATCACCAATAAATACCAAACACACTTTCAGTAGACATCAAAGTTTGGTGGACAACTGAAGCTTGATAGTCACTTTGCTTTATTGATCATCACTTTTTTTTTTGTAGGAATAGTACTGTTTCACCGGACAAGAGGACGAGCGCTTAAAGCGCTCTAGCCAGAAAGGTTTGGGTAGTGACTAGCACAAGGGCACCTCAGGGAGGCACGGCCTCGGCTTGGGCTGCCGCTTAGAGAAAATGAGTTTACCACCGGTTCACAACGCGCGCCCGCTGAGAAGAACCGGCAAGAAACTCAGCGAGGGGATGCATGTCGAGGTTGCATGCGTACGGATCCCTTCGGCCTCGCCGGCGAGACCGGTGTCTGTGTGTTGATGTGTTTACGACTCTTGACATCGTTGTCAGTGTTGGTGTTGTGTCATGGTCCAGGAGGACGGACATCGGGTCGGGTGGGTCGAGCAGTACATGCCGCGGACGGCGGCGATGTACGGCTGTTCGACGATCTGAGGGACCTGGCCGCTGCCCAATAGGACATGGGTTCGATTCCGAAGGATTCCGAACAATTTTCTGGGTGTTATTTATCTATTTAAATATGTATTTATACAGTTTACAAGTATTTGTAATCATTTATCTGGTTACCTTACTAAAGGATCTGCGTAGATTGAGATCAGGTGGTCATTGGTCAAGCGTAGATTGTCCCAAGATACTAGTACTATAGATTTGTATATTGGAGAAATTTACTAAAACTTACCCGGTAAATGGCCATAGTATGTATTATATTAAGTTATAAGAAACACAATTTTTGCCTAACTCTCTGGGAAATAGCATATTATTGTTTTTATATTTTAACTTTTTTGTATGAGGCTAATAATTATCTACAGCTCTTAGCCACTTTAATCACCACGTGATATCACCCAGGTGAACAATGTGGAATAGACCTTAGCTACAGCATATATGATATTAAGTGTACATTCACTTTGTAGCCTCCGTCGTGGGTTCGAATCCTGCGAAGGGCAACAAATTTGAGTAGTTGTTCCTTACTGGCTAGGACAATGCAGGCCGATGACCTGATTGTCTGTAAAGTAAGATGATCCATGTGTCGGGATTTTCGATAGGACGTATGCCCGACTCCTGTCCGTCAAATTAAAACACCGAGCTTTGGTAATAAACACTTATACTTATAATCAAATTGAGAGAGAACAACTTATAATACAGTGGAGTAATCATAATAATTAAAACATGTCTCTGCCATAGATACTAGCGCGCTGTCATCTTTTTAACCGACTTCAAAAAAGGAGGAGGTTCTCAATTCGTCTGTATATATATATATATTTTTTTTTATATGTATGTTCGCGCATAACTCTGGCAATTATGAACCTATTTGAAAAAATCTTTCTTCCATCCATTCTTTAATCCGTTAATTGGGTCCCATAAAAAAATTATTGCTTAGTAATAAGTAGTTCCTGAAAAAACAAGAATGGTGACTGCGCACTGAGAGCTGCAAGAAAGCCTATATAGATGACGTTTTAGTCGCTCGGACTCGCTCGGTCGGACAAAAATAGTCATAACTCTGGCAAATATTTACCAATTTCAATGATTCTTTTTTTATTCGAAAGAAGAAACCACTGTATTGAATCTGTATGAATTTTATTACAACCGGATAAGAAATTCCTGGAGGACCATGAACGATGTGGAGGAATTTATCTGGTAAAAACCATAAAACTGATGTTCTCCATTACATTGCTCTGACAATTATGAACCGATTTCGATGATTCTTTTTTTATTCGAGAGAGTAAACTACTATGATGTTTTCATGCAAATTTCATTACGACCGGATATTTTTTTCTGAAGAAACATGGGTTATGTAAAACTATGTAGACGATAATGTGATCATAACCTACCTAGATAATTTAACGGTTTTCGATGGTTCAATCTTTATATATGAAAATATCACTAAAAAGTTTAAAATAAAATCTTTTTTAAAAAAAATTGAACCGACTTCAATATCACTGAAAAGTATAAAATAATTTAAATATTATTGAAGTTGGTGTCAAATATACAAAGCAGGTACGCTAACACCAACTTCAATAATATTTAAATTATTTTATACTTTTCAGTGATATTGAAGTCGGTTCAATTTAAAAAAAAAAAGATTTTATTGACAGCCCCTTTGGCGTTCCGAAACCGTGATCCGAGATACGCCACACATGCGTCGTATGGGCATGTAAAAAGTCGGTCCTGCGGTTAACTTCTCCCCAGTCGTGTCGGTCTTCCGTCCCATCGGATTATGAGAGGTACCTATTATATAAAGGAAGAGAGAGTGCACTTGTGTCTACGCAAGCACTTGTGCACTATAATATCTCCTGCGTACATGGCTGATCTTGTGAAAGATTGGCCGCTGTGGTCGTTTCGGCTAGGAGGACATTATTATAACAATCACTTTCGTACTTTTTGCAGACTGTCATAGATTAAGACGATATAATGTAAGAAAAGTAAATGTTGTGTCAAAAAAGTGGTTTTTGGTTAGGAAAGAAAATATAATTTACAACAACCTCCGTATTTGCTTTACACAAAGGGTAAAATTTCCCTTACGTGGCAACTCTAAATTTAGTATGTACTTATTTTTCTGTCTTTATCGGCGGCACGCTTGGTATATGTCTGTATTATATTCTGTCTACGGTATAGGTGGTAGCATCATAATAATATATACTACTGCAGACCTAGCACGACTTGCTGTCTTGACAGATCGGTGTGGAGTATGACGTAGTTTTCAACACCGAAACGTCATTCTCTATACAAAAATGTGGAATGCTACGTCATAGTGACGTCATACTCACACTCGTATGTCAAGATTGGCACATCGTGCTAAGCCTGCAGCTACTGCCAGTCTTCTTATTTTACCTTAGTCTCCTCTTACGAACACACAACGAAAGCAGAGGCAGTGGCATAGCTATATACTTTGAAATGTATACTTGTTTAACCAACGCCGCGTTAAAGGCGTATGAAACGCCTCCTCGAATGGCAAAATTAATTAGTCTCCATCCATGCGTGTAGTCTATTTATTTAACTTTTTTTAAAATCACGTTCAGCACGGTGTAAATGTAACCCTTCAGTGGTCGGGGTCGGTACCGATCGTTATTTATATTTTCCCGGCCGCAGTGTGGGGTATTTTGTGCGGCGGGGTACTTTATACCGCTGCTGTCGGTGGGTTCGTATTAACTGTTGCTGTTGTTCAACGGTTATTGGGTTTATTTACGTAGTACATCCAATGAATATTTTATATTGAGTTAGACAGTAGACACATTTGTGCTTCGTAAGATGTAGGAAACACTGCATCTATAAATTTATCTTATTAACGCTGTTTGCATAGACATTTATAATGTAGAATGTAGTAAAGTGGAAATCTACAAGAGGTTCCCGTTTCCTTACTTATAAATTCGGAGTGAGCAAGCGCATCTTCAAGAATGTAGAATTCTTCGTTGATCTTATCATCCGACTTTACCCGAAAATATTACGTTTCGGTGATTATCACCAAAATCTATGAACGGCACTAAACATACTCGTTACTAGCATTCACTGACTTGTTAATAATGTCAAAATACGAGTTTCATCAACTGCGCTATTTCTACTCTCAACTCAACAGACACACTTTAACCCTATTTAAGTAAATAACCTTCACAAGCATGCATTTTCCGTTTCAAATAAATCGTGACCCAAAACTCTTATCACAATAAACAGACCCTTCCTTAACATATCCAGAATTCCTATTTCAAAATAGCTTACGAGCTTTAACATACCCAAACTTCATATCATCCAAGTAATCACCATACAATTCTTCAAATAGTTTTGTCTAATTTAAATAATATATAACAACTCGTACATTCAGAGTTCAAAGGCGCAAAAATTATGTAGTCATAGAAATTATTAAGCAAATAATTCCAAATACAAATGAGAAGGATCAATAAACTTTTTTCAAAGCCTTTAGGAAATTTTAGCCATTGTTCAAAAATAGAACATGGAGTGTTTCAACTTTTGTTTTTTTAAATAATTCTTGCTGGTTCCTTAATTTTGCGTATGACATTTGGACATAATATCATTAAGGTAAAACACCCAGTGTCCGACAACGCACCATTGTCCGACATTTAAAAAGTTTATTATAAAAAATAAGAGTAGTTTTTCTTTTCTGAATGGATTTCAAGAATAAACAATAAACGCGGATTATCTAGTTGTCATTGCAAATGACATTTCATACATTCGGCCATTTTGAAGAAAATGGCTTGGTATAAGTTTCGACCGCAAGTGATCCTCCATCGTAAGTCTAGTTTTACTAGTAAAATCGTTAAGGAGGTGAGTAAGATTTATTGCTCATAACTTTTAATTGTTTTGCTGTATCGAAAATTTTATTTATTTATAAAAATAACACATACATTGACTAGTTATTAATAATTGTTTGACAAGGGTGAGGTTATAATAAAATAAGAAAATATGCCTGTCGGTCATTGGAGTTTTTTTCTTCGCTTGTTCCAAACTTCGACACATGTCGATAGGTTTTTGTTTATTATTTTGCGCACTTTATTTTATTACTTGGCTGTGTTTCTTCAGCACTCTTAAAATATAGTTCTTTCATTTAAATCGTCAAACTGCTTCCAGTGATCGACAGATGTGTCGATGATTGGATATTCCATGTGTTCCAATAACCGACATATTTTGCAAAAATTGCGCCTAAAAAGATACACGCCTTTTCAAATGGCACAGGGGATAAAAGTAGTCAGTCTGCTCGACTTCAAAATGCTATTGGGTGGAAAGCACGTCATTTGAGCACCGTAATACGTTGGTATGCAGAGTTTGATCGAGGCCGTGTTTCTCTCCATGATAAAATTCGTGAAGTTCGGCCCTCAACTGCGGACAATGGGAAAATATGGCTACTGTCATGACATTTACGGGGCCGTTAGCTTATAATCAGCACGTGAAAAAAATACCCTTAGACTAATCCAGTCCAATCCAGACCAATCAGGTCCTCATGTTTTCAAAAATGGTTTGACCGAATGAAAAAGTGTTTAAGATGTACACGGACACCAGAGTTAAACTAACCCGACACTACTCTGAGGCCATCCCATACATCAGCCTGTACTAGATTGGAATGGCTCTCAAACAGCTTAAAACAACAAGGTGCCGGGTGAAGACGGAATCACAACAGAACTTCTGAGAGCGGATGGAAAACCGGTACTTTTAGTCCTCCAGAAGTTATTCAATTCCGTCTTACTCGAAGGTACTACGCCAGAAGCATGGCACAGGAGTGTGGTAGTGCTTTTCTTCAAAAAAGGTGATACTGATGAGCCATGTGTACAAGCTGTTTTCGAAACGAAGGAATAGCAACAGTCTCGAACACAGGTGTCATGATTTCCAGCCTACCGAACAAGCCGGGTTCCGAAAGAGCTTTAGCACCGTAGACCACATTCATACGTTCCGTCAGATGATACAGAAGACTGAGGAGTATAATCGGTCATTATGTCTAGCGTATGTGGGCGAAAAAGCCTTCGATTTAATTGAGACCTGGGCAGTATTGCTGTCCCTCCAGCGATGCCATATTGACTATAGGTACATCGAAGTGTTGAAGTGTTTGTACAGCAACGACCACCATGCCGATCCGACTACAGGACGAGAGTACAACATCAACCCGATTGAAGAGAGTTGTGAGACAGGGAGACGTTATTTCTCCGAAACTGTTCACGAACGCATTGGAGGACGTTTTCAAGCTCTCAAGCGAAGTTTCTCCATCTCGAAGAATATATACAACATCCCGATAATAATTGTTGGGGGCTTCGGCTCTGACCGAGCATCACACTTCGCTCGGTCGGAGGATCGTCCCTTTAGCGCCGCCGTCGCATCGCTAAATAGTAATTACGGCAGAATCGCTGGAGGACCTCAATACGATGCTCAGCGACCTCAGTAGCGTTAACCCAACCGGTGGGTCTTAAAATGAACATGGACAAGACGAAGATCATGTCTAATGTCCATGTTGCATACATACCGATAGTCGTTGGCACCGATACACACGAAGTTGTTGATCACTATGTCGAAGAATCCAACTTGGCGTTTCTTGGTGACATCTTCTCATCTGAAATTCCGCAGTGCCTGAAGACAAAGTTCATTCACCACTGTGTGTTGCCAGTGATGACAATATGGTAATGAGACGTGGTCCTTAACAGCTGGCCTTTTAGAGAAGCTCAGTCACACAACGAGCTATGGAGAGAGCTATGGTCGGAGTTTCTTTGCGTGAGAGAATCCGTAATGAGGAGAGTCGACAAAGAACCAAGGTCGCCGACATAGCTCTCAGAATCTGCTAGTTGAAGTGGCAATCGGTAGGCAACATCGCTCGAAGAACCGACAACCAATGGAGAAAAAAGGTTCTAGAATAGCGACCAAGAACCGGAAGACACAGCGTAGGTAGGCCTCCTACTAGGTGGACAGACGACATTTATTTATCTTTATTATAATAGCCAATTGTCGTTCATTGTGGCGTTCGAAGGGTGAGGCCTATAGTCAGCGGTGGACGTCTTCCGGCTGGTGATGATGATGATGATGAATACCAATTAATTAAAAACAGTTCTACAATTTATGTTAAATATTTGATTAATTAACATAATTCAGACGTGATAAAGAATAGTGGAAGTACGTAACGGGTTTAGTTTAGATCCTTACCAAAAGGATTTTTGAATAAAAAAATATTGTTATAATAGCATTAAAAAGTCACTACTTAACTTTAGATGAGTTTAAGCATGTCCCTGTTTGTTTGTTATAATTAAAGTACATAATAAGACTTTTTTGGGTATGGTGTTGGGATTGGGATTCGGTCGATATTTGGGTGACGATAAATAGAACATGTCGATTACTAGATCACGATTATTGGATCATGTCGATTACTGGGTGTCGATATATGGAATTTCCTTGTCGATAACTAGGCCAAAAAGAGCCTAAATGTAATTTGATTTATTGATCTACTTATTGGTATTACACTCGTTTTTGCTTTAAGATAATATAGAATGAACCCTAAACTTATACCTAGTGCATGAAAGTATTGTATAATATCATAAATCAACTAGATATTTAACAAAATGTTCATATTCGATCCTTAAGGTGTCGATGATTGGGGGTTTTACCTTACATAGCTGTTGATTTAACTTGTTGTGTTTAGTCTTGCCATCGCTAGATCTATGTTACCACGTATGTTATGTCATGATATAAAGTCTGCAGGGTCCCCTTTTGGAATTTTTAATAATATCCTCTACGGGACGACGACGGGGTAATATGACAATGGCTCGACATGTTAGGAATCTCTATTGTTGACGTTTGCAGACTGACAAGTACAAAATAATGCGATGAATGTTTCAATGAACTTTATTCTTTACATTATAAAGTTGAGATTAAGTTGTGCTCAAAAAAAGAACTGTTTAAACAGTCCAAATAATAGGAGGTGGAGTGTTTCAATTGAAGATTTTTCAACGTAGGTACTCCTCTTTATTTTGTTTTTAAGAAGTCTTATTATTTTATTACTGAAGTCGGGGAATAAAAATTAGAACACGATCGTTTTGATTTTTATATGCGAAGGTTATAGCTAGTCTCCAAATAAAAACAAGTATTTGATTTCAGTTTGATTTCAGTTTTATCTAGCGGTTAACATAAAGCAGTTTTCTATAGAATATTCCTTCAAATATATGTATGTGATGACTTCCTCCTGACAAGATACTCACAATATATGAATACTCACAAGATCAACGTTTAAACTACGCGTGCGTAACTATTATAGTGCACAAATCTCATTCGTTTTTCCTTCCTTACTCTCACAATTTTCTATGAAACGTAAGAGGGATACGAATGAGAAAAACAATTTGCAAGTGACTCCGTGGGGCCTATACATGAAGTTATTTTTAATTTGATTTTGAGCGGTCAAGGGCAACACTAAATTTTTACATGCCCATCCATCGCATAAAACATCGTAATCTTCAGACAACTGGGTGATCAGCCTTATTTGTCCCAACCAGTACGGAACAACTACTTAGTTGTTGCAGAATATGAACTCAAAACAACTTTACAAACCGCGCTTTTCCGGTCTGCGGCTGCGGCACAAAACAAAAAGCCAACGGGCAACTAAAAGCCAAAAAGCAGATATAAATGCATACCATATAAATGGATAAATGAATATGAAGAATGTATAAAAATGTACCTACATTGATACACTGTCTAGCCTGTTAAAAATAATACTAAAGGTAAATCAGTCTATAGATGGTGACAGTTTAGTGACATTTCAACAGAGTGTCATCATGTCTCGGAGGTTACGTAAGTCTGTTCCGGTTGTTGTCATTTAAGCAGCAGTCGTTAAGCCAAGCCAGAGTCTTAGGAGCCACTTGAACAACTCTGGCACCAGCAGTGTTAGCACGATTTGCCACGACTTCGTAATCTTGACAGTTCGGTGTGGAGTATGACGTAGTTATCGACGTAGAAACGTCATTTTCGGTATTAGCTAGGTCGATAACTACGTCATACTCCACACCGAACTGTCAAGATTACGAAGTCTTGAGAAATCGTGCTAAGCCTGCAGGTTGGTAACTAACCACGCGAAGCGATAAACAAAAAAAAAATTGGAGGCCTATTTATGAAGTTTGCCTACTCCTGAAATCAGAACTATTATACCATTATAATCTTAACTAAAAAATGGTTGCTTCTTAGCCGTTTTCAACATTATAGAAATGGTTACTAATAGTCGTGTAGTAAATCGAAGTTAATTTATTTTTGTACAATTTTTTTTTAGAAGCGTACAGTCGAGTTGGATCGTAGGACTGTTAAATCCCCATTGTTTAATTCAGTTAGGGCGCTTCGCGAACTTTAAACTCGGTACAGAAGTTTATTCGATGCAGTGGTCATAAAGTTGAGACATACGGACACAATGATTGCACAACAAACCGTAATTTATGTTGAGAAAATTGTTACAAATAGATTGCTTTACTACTTTGATAAACACGACCATAAGGCCACCGACTAACGGTCTCTGCTGAAGCTGGATATACGAAGATTACAAGAATAGCTGTTTGTCGGAAAATATAAGTGGTATGCAAGAACAAGAAGGTTGTTTTGGTATGAGTTTTGAAGAGCGTTGGCATTGGCGAACATTTTGGTAATTGGAATCTTGGACACAGCAGCTCTGAAAAGTGAACAAGTGCTGGGTAAACCGGACTAGGATTCTTCAACCAAGACGTTCTCTTCATCCTGGCTTGCGAGTTCCCTTGTTTTTTTAAATGAAGAAGCTAAAACTGAACGTTCCAAACTTAATGATGGATATATGAAGCCAGTTTACGCTAGTATCAGATGAATTAATATCTTGATTAATTTAATTTGTTCAACAAACTTCTACCCTCTCTGTACAAGGGTAAAGTTCAAAATACATGAACAGAGGTTGCAATAGAATTGAAAAGAGTCTCTCGAATTCGTCCATGCATCGCTGCTCGTTATACAATCAAGAGTGCCTCGCTCTTTCTATTCATACCTTCAATAATGGGTAGAGCCTATTATTTCCTCGGTTCTCTAATGGAACTTCTGTTTTGTGCACAAGCAAAGTGCACGCTGAACAGTGTATCCATTGGATTCATTGATGAATAGATTTTTTAAGTTTATTCACTAAAATTGAGATTGTTTTAGACAAAATTGTAATGGCAGATATCTACCTATTTTATAATTAGTTTGAGTAGCTATACTGATTGCTATTTTTGAATGTGGCATTTACCATTATATGGGTGTGTTTATGGAATGTAATGAAGACGTGGGCCAAAAACACCACTTTCGAATATGAATGTTATATTTACGATGTACGTGGAATGCCGTAAGCCTGTGCTTGTAATTAATTAAAATTCTCTCCAAAACCATGCGTAATTTAGACTGTAGGTACAAATAGTATCTTAGATACCTAGACTTATTAATGTTCTAGAAAATCCAGACGGATTTTGCGGCTTCTAAAACTCATTTTATCGTCCGTTTTACAATTCTAATACCTACTGCGGATCGCAATCTGCTCTGTAATTAATGAGATGGGGGATAATTAAATCGCATTTGAGAAAGCGAAAATAGAACTGTTGTTTTTTACCAAATAATTAGATTTATTTTAACTTTTCTTAGATTATTTTTTTCATTTTTCTCCTTGAAAGAACTCCTTTCTAAGTTATTCATTTTAAGCCAATTTAGGACAGCCTCATTTTATAGCTAGACTTTTAATAAATCTATGTTATTATAACTGCGAAATTTAAAAATAAAATTTGTTCACATTTTTCTGAGTCAAATTATACCTAGTGCTTCAATAGACTATGGTGAGAAGGAGGCAATTATTGTTAGTTATTTTTTTCATAGAATCTGAATTATATTTTTGGTGATGTACAGATTGCCTTCTAAGAAAAATCTCTAACCAAATTAAAGTCCGATGATTTGTGAAGTGAAAAAATATACCTAAGTCTTATTATGAATCCTCGAACGGATACAGTGTTATATAGAAAGATTTTATTTTTATCATTTACCCTATCGATTATTTCAGTTATTTTAGATGGTTTGATCAGGTAAGTTTTTTTTAAATATTTGAATTAGGTTATTATTAAATAATATAATTAACTTTCTCTCCGTGTTTCGTTCGTTTGTTCCACCTGTATTCTTACTCTTAAAATGAACGTTTTTAGTTTTTCGTAGTTCGTGGAGTAAGAAAAGACCGTGACATAAAGTGTAATGTTTACGTTTATATGTATTTCAAATATTTTAACTTATCTTACAAAGTAAATTAGCATAGTTTCAGCAATCCCAATTATTCTGTTTATAATTACAGAGAAGGAAATCATTGAATCAAATTACTTATTAGACTTAAGTATGTCTTATTCATTTGAAATCATTTCGTCTCAATTATTATCTATCTATCAAAGGAATACCTTAAATTCATGCTCCAAGACACGTCTCTCTATATACCATGCTTGCTGCTCTTAACTTATTATTTGCAATTATAATAAAATAAAAAAACCCAAGCATTTAAATAACGGAACACTCCAGTTGCAAATTTAAAAGTACAGTTTTTAGTTGCGGCAACAAAGAATGAAAAATACTGACCCATTTCCTTGCCAGAACAATGCTGGCCACTAAAGTATATTACTTTTTTAGTGCAAGATAAAATTTCTGTTCCTTTTTTAAAAAGTTTTTTTTTGTAGTAGTAGTTGCTCTAGTGTCTTTTTCCTTATTGACTTCATGACCATAGATTATACACTTTATACGACTTATTAGTGTGTTTACACTGTGAATTTAATGGTTCAAGAAAGAAATACGGGCCACCAATACCTGCCCCGATCTCCAAGACCCCTGCCATGCGTAGGTATGGCAGTCCCTCCCTTCTAAGTGGCCTTAATTCAACAGTGGACGGCTTTCTTCTACCGATGTTGATGCTACCACTATTTTTTCTTAATTGGTAGGTCAAGGCATATTAAGTATCATCTATGGGTCTAGGTCTATTGTCCAGTCAAAAGCAAGTTCAGATACGAAATGTGGAAACTAGTATAAAGGGGATTAAAATTATAAAGGGAAGGGAAATACTTGAGTCCAAGAGATGGGCGGCATCATATATATATATTACAGTAATGTACGTGACACTTACCATGATGTGATTGATTTTTTAAATTTATTATTTTAGAACAATTTATGATACATTAATAATTGAAAAATATACCACACAAACCATTGTGGGTATAACAGCGGTATACAGTATGTAACAAACATCATGTGTCAAAAAAATTGTTATATACCATACATACATGTATGTAACTATCTTTTTGGATAACTTCAATTTTTTCCTAATTTCTACTAGCACGAATCCAATTTCGGATAGCTGGTACTGGTAAAATAAAAAATAAAATAAAATAAATTAGGAAAAAATTAGATAATGATTTCTGATATTTACGCGAATATAATACACATTGAAATGAAACTAATTTTACGGATTATATAGCGGTTATTATGATGTATGGACAGCTACCACCTCAGTCCGCCCGTGACCATGAATGCTGTAAAGTATTCGAAACGCCGGGTAATTAAAATCAAAAATAAACCGCGATATAATCCGTAAAATTAGTTTCATTAAAAATAAATTAAATATTCAAGAAATGAGTTACAAATTATATTGATACATTGAGTGTTTTTGTAACATACTGTATAGTCACCATCTCATCATCCATCTACAGCTTACTTTGCAAATCGCAAAAAAACCTAATCAAATAGCAAATGAAAAAGGAATCTCTGTAAAGAGAACTCAGAGTGTTTGCCTTTTATCCTCTACCGTTACACCGTAAACCTTTTCCTAGTTTACACGATTCATTCGTTGTTTTTTTCACACTGCCTGGCATACGGCTTTAGCAAAAAAAAAAGACCAGACGGTATAATGTCGGACAGACTGTACGACGTTAATCCGGTCTATCGAGATCTGCAAATAGAGCGGTCGAGATTCGTTCGCCGTTACATTGATTGGATAGAAATGGATTCTGATTACGATAAAATGTTACGTAAATACTTTTTGATGTGAAACATCTATTAGCTCGCCTTGGGATAAGATTGACTCCAGCCCTGAGCCCGGGGCTATAAACAACGGGCAACCTTCGGAGTCACTGGACGCTCGGGGTGTGGGCCCTTTGAGCGTCCATTGAGTACGGCGGCGACTCTGAGGAGGACGGCGGCGGGGTTGCGACCCCCGTCCCCGTGAGCACCGTGACAGGTTCCCGGGGGGCTACAATGCGCCCCCCGGTGGCGGGCTCAGAGGCTAGGCACTGAGGGGCCCCTGGTGCAGATCCCACCGGAGAGCCCTGGGGTCCCCCCTTTCATGTGCCGATGCGACAGCCGCGGGAGTTTTAGTGGGTAAGAATCCCACATACCCCGGTCGAGCCCCACAGCTCCCGGGGATCTTTCGAAGATTTCCCCCGCGTCAAAAAAAAAAAAAAAGATTGACGATTAAGATTGACGGCAAACGGTGACGCCTCTCCACAGTAGCTTTCTAATCCATTGTGTATACTACATATTGTAGCCAACCAGCACTTGGCCAGCGTGGTGGACTATGCCCGTACCAAACAGGGCTGTTAAAAAAAATCATTTTCACAAACAACTATTTTACCAGCTAGAGTGCCATTCACACTGGAACACAGCATGCTTATTCATAAAGATTACGTTTAAAAAAAATGGCCGTTATAGTATGCCGGGCCGTAGTTAACATTGAAATAACAAGAAACCTACATGCTACTACGTGCCGGCGCAGTGTCAGTTACTCTACCGCCAAGCAGACTAAATAACTAAGGTCTCAGGTGACGACCAGACTTGCACTGTTACTGTAGCCGTCTTTGATCAGCCTAATAGCTAACTATCAGCCGAAAGTATTGTTTCCATCTTCACTAATTTCAATAACAACAAGGAATATTCCATAAGTATCCTTTACGTAATTTACGATATTTATCTCTTTTACGAAATACGTATTTTTATATTGAAATCAAACTACTTTTACGGATTTTATCGCGGTTTATTTAACACACTGTTCAAAACACTGCACGGCCTCAAGATACTGTAAGCTCTTACTGCGTAGATCGGACCAGCAATAATAACTAAGAAGACCTGAGGGTACACCGGCATAATTGTGACATAAGGACGTTCAACATCTCAGTCCTCCCGTGACCATGGGTGCTGCAAAGCATTCGAAACGTCGGGATAGTAAAATCAATAAATAAACCGCGATAAAATCCGTAAAAGTAGTTTGATTTCAGTGTGTAATATTCGCGTAAGTAAAAGACAACATTATGTATTTTTATATTTTTCTTAGACTTTTTCTTACATTGCGTATGGCTATCCTCAGACAACAGAAAGCAGACGCAGTGTTGTACGCAGTCATACGTCAAGTTTGACGGCTATCCAATATACTACGTGCCCGCAATAGGCTGATCTAATCGGCTGCTTGTCCCGGATTATTTATTCCCTGGAATACTGCTGTAATCACAATTCGTTTATGTCAATAACAAATGTCTTGTTAATGTCTAATGCTGAATTGATGTATTGCGTTATTTTGTATGAAACTCTCTTATGATATTTTCAGCCGCGATGGAACGGTATAATGCACGTTCGTTTGATGTGTAACTTTTTTTAG
This sequence comes from Furcula furcula, assembly GCA_911728495.1. NCBI lineage: Eukaryota > Metazoa > Arthropoda > Insecta > Lepidoptera > Notodontidae > Furcula > Furcula furcula. The sequence continues at coordinate 21,400,856 of OU452253.1, forward strand.
CTAATTACCCTATTGAAATGAAACTAATTTTACGGATTATATCGCGGTTTATATTTCATTTTAATATTAAGACATTAAAAATTTAAAATATTAAAATTGTATAAATTTAACGTTGTTATTAGTAATTGACCGTGGGGTGTCCGCGTAAGAATAGCGCCCTCCCATCTCCTTCTGTTGGGTGTCCGTGACTAAGGGAAAACCATAGTAAGTCTATGGGGAAAACAAGAAGACGGACAACGTCTTTCTATTAGATTTCCTACCACCTACCTATACTGCGATCCCCAAGACGCCTGCCAAGCGTGGGGCTCTTTCTGCGTAGGTCAGACTAACAATAATAATTAGAAGACCTGAGGGTACCCTAAGACAACTATGACATATGGACAGCTACCACCTCAGTCCGCCCGTGACCATGAATGCTGTAAAGTATTCGAAACGTCGGGTAATAAAAATCAAAAATAAACCGCGATATAATCCGTAAAATTAGTTCCATTTCAATGTGTAATATTCGCGTAAATATCAGAAATCATTATTCTTAAATATTTTGTGATTATTGTTAGGATATAAAATTTTAGCAGGTTTCTGCTCACCAAAATTTCGTCTCTCATGCAAACAAATTCGGCTATAAAAACTACCTGACTACACCGATGAGACGACACGTAAATGCAAAATCAACTATCAAGAACCTCGTTTTATAGACCAGTATCATACCCACCTAAGTCACGAAATACGAGAGAGCCTCCCACCGGCATCCGAATGGCCTTCTTACATCGCCACCCCGAAAAATCTGTCCATGATTTAGTGCTATACTCTCTTTTGAGGACGCCATAAAACAGTCCCTTGTCACCGGCAGACGACGAAATCGAATGGTAACGCTTTACAAATATTTGCCCAGCCGAGTGGACCGTCGACCAGCCTTCCTTTGAGATTTATTAAACCGAATTTGACAGTAAGTGGAGCAATAAACACATTGAACTAACTCGGAAATATTCCTTTGTTTTAGAAGGGTTTTTCTAGGAAGTGCTATTTGTTAGATATTGAATCCTCTTCCGCAATTCGGAAATTCGCCGAAGAACCAACGTCACCGACATAGCTCTCAGAATCTGCAAGTTGAAGTGGCAATGGGCAGGCCACATCGCTTGAAGAACCCATAACCGTTGGGGAAGAAAGGTTCTCGAGTGGCGACCACGAACCGGAAGACGCAGCGTAGGTAGGCCTCCCACTAAGTGGACAGACGACATTGTGCGCGTCGCAGGTAACCGGTGGATGCAAATCGCCAATTGTCGTTCATTGTGGCGTTCTAAGGGGGAGGCCTATGTTCAGCAGTGGACGTCTTCCGGCTGGTGATGTGATGTGTATTAGGTTGTAGGTACATGATATCACTTAGTAAATTCTTCAAAACTATTTCCATGCTAGGTTTTATTATGATTGATTTAACTGTTTCATTGCAGAAACTTAACAAACATACAAAGATTTAAAAGGCTACCATAGCATTAGTGCAAAGTTTAAAAATATTGTAGCAATATTGTTCACAATAGCGATCATATCAATTAAGCAAAATTAATAGATATTATTTCTTAAGATCAACTAGCCTTTCATCCACTTTTCAAGAAACACTTTTTTGAATAAAATATGCATCTGTAAAGCAAACACAGAACCATCTTTTGCCCAACCTGAGTAAATATTTATAGGATTTTATTCCATGAAAAAAAAAACGCCTTACCGTGAATATTTGATCAGAAAGGCTTCACAAGACGTGCACAGTAAAATATCTTTTCTTACATATAGGGGATCAAGTGCGGATTATTTGGCCGCTTTTAATATTTACATATTTTATGATAAAAACCTTCTGGGTGTGTGATACGATTTAAAGTATTATTGACGTAAATATTAAGGTATATCTTTTTTGCGGAGAGCTCAATATTTTTTATTATTTGATATAATTTCTCATTTACTTTAGACGTTTATTCCTTTGCGGCAATATAAGGAAAAAATTGTGAATTTTTCAATTGAGCTTGGAGAGCTATAAGGTTTAGCGAAAAATTATTAAAGGAGTCACGGGCCTGATTTTAATTTAAACTAAAACTGCATCATTGGATTTTTATAAATATATGAAAATATTCCTGGCCAGGAATCGAACCCGATGATTGTGAAAAAAAAATCACACTGTATATTGAAAAATCTGGGACTCTGCAAACAACTTCAAATCTCAGTGATAGGCAATAAGCGAATCCTCCAATACTAGCCAATAGGAATTTAGGGATGCGACGGCCGATTTTTCCAGGGAGGATCCTCCGACCGAGCGAGGTGTGATACTCGGTCAGGGCCGAAGTGTTGTCGGGATGTTGTATTATATAGTGAATGTACTTTGAAACTTCACTTGCACGATTCAGAAATCGGTGGTGCCATCTGTTTTGTTGTGTGTGGTACTTCGCTTCATCGCAACGCTACCACGTGTGGCGTCATCTGGATATGTCGAGTCGCCACAGGCACATAACCCTAAGACAGCATGGCAATCTGGAGAAGCTACTAGTGAAAGACAGTAGTTGGAAGGAGTCACGATTCTTAGCAATGGTTCCCCATTGCTGAGAATCCGACTAAGGAGAATGAGGATATATATTCGCATTAGTATTTATTAGGTACCGTGGTATTACGGTTGACAGATAAAGAAGAAGAAAATGGAAATTTTAATAAAATCCAAGACAGCACACATGAAAGGAAAAGGTAGGATTAGAGACACGTCCATGACAGGCGGAAGCAACACGAGACAAAACTGCTTTATTGTAGTCTCGTTAGGAACACTCTAGAATATTACAGTGTAGTGTGGCGGCCACATTATGCTACCCATTCTTTGAGACTTGAACGCATTTAGAAACGATTTATGTGGCATCTCTCATTTTCGATGGGGAAAATAAAACATCTTCCCTCTTATAGGGTTAGATTGCAATATTTTAAGATGGATTCATTAGCAGAACGTAGAGAAGTAATTGATGCGTTATTTGCATTTAAATTATTAAGAAATATAACAGACTGTCCTCGATTGTTAGAATGCATTAAATTTCGCGCCCCATCTAGGTATCCACGTTCCCGTATAACACCACTATGTCCTCCTTTGAGAAGAACCGTGTTGGGTTCGAATTCTCCGGTCTCAAGATTTTGTAAAACTATCAATAGCTGTATTCACCTTGTAGATGTAAATTGGGATAGTATAAGTAGTTTCTTTAAAACATGTATCAATGTAAATTTAGTTTCCGATCTCAGTAGATTTCCATGTTAATCTAAGTTTCATAATAATGTAACATGCTAAGACATTAATGTTTATAGTGTATGTGGTGCTAGCATGTAAGTGATTGTTGCACTTAGCATTGTATAAAAAACGTATGATTAGCGTAAGCAAGTAATAGTGTAAACAGTTGATGGCTGGCCTAATGTTTATAAATAAATAAATAAAACAAGGGATTGTGACATGAACTTTTTAATAACAGATTTTTTTTTAATGTGTCTGAGGTTAGGTGAGCTATGCTATTCTGTAACGTAAACTATCGTGCCATCGACGTCGAGCCAGCCTTGAATACAACGTCGAGCTTAACACTGTTAAAATCCATATTCACTATCGCATTTCGGCTCGCTGATTGTTAAACTATTCGACGTTAAGCAGTTCCACTGAAAACAGAAATTTCGGTAGTGCTAAGAAAAGTTAGTGAATACGAAAACAACTCGCCGCTACCCGCAGCGTCGAACTGTAGGTTGAGTTGCTTAGAGAATAGCAGATCTTTACTCCAAAGAGTACAAAAGTTCCAAAAGATTTCCTTACAGGATGTAGCTCCTTAATCTTTTTTTTTCTGCGGGGGAACTTCAAAAGGTTTTCCCGGGAGCTGTGGGGCTCGACCGGGGTATGTGGGATTCTTACCCACTAAAACCCCCGCAGCTGTCGCATCGATACATGAGGGCTCTCCGGTGGAATCTGCACCAAGGGCCCCTCAGTGCCTTGCCTTTGAACCCGCCGCCGGGGGCGCATTGTAGCCCCCCGGCGGTGGGTACAACCTGACACAAGTAGTTCCTTAATTCTATGGAAACCAGACACAAGTAGTTCCTTAATCCTATGTACTACGAGTATTTACGAAAACTTGTATACACGCATGTCTAGAGGGCAAAAGTATTCCGTAGTTTCATTGCTAGTATTCGGACAGTTATATTATGTGTACGTCCTTTACAACGTTGTTATTATGGCAGTAATGTATTGCTTAATTAGAACGTTACATCGAGGGTCTGCCTATTACGTCATTGTGCCCATGGCAATGTAATTACTGTATGTCCATATAATATGCTGTCCGTGGAAGTAATCAGGAGTACAGTTGCAATGCTCCCTGATATTACATTGTCCAAGTATTTGTAGAGTAGGGTAAGTACAGAGGTTTAAAATATTATTTTAGTCTTTCGTGTTCAGTATTGGAAATCATGGAGGTATTAAAAAGTATATTGCTAGCTACCTTTATTATAATATACCTTTATTATTGTATATTTAAACAATATATGTATATTTTATTCAATATATTTAATTTTTTAAACGTTCACAAATGTGAACGTTCCAATATTGTTACGTAGACAGTACGTTGGACGTTACTGTTACGTTCGCCTGACGGCTAGGTACAAGAATAAAAACAACAAGTAAAATTACAAGTTGTTTATTGAATCGAAAATAAAAACATATACGTTAACCCGGCAGGAATTAAATTTCCACTAATAAAATTAAAACTATAAAGTCTCTAAAAAATCGCACTAGAACCAAACTCTAATGTCTCTAAATAAAGTCAAAACACACGGGTGTGGATTCGCGGCACAGGGAAGTTATCTGGTCGGAATAATAAAAAAGGTGCTGGGGCTTAACTTTTGGCCGTCCGAGTCCTCGACGCTTGGGGGTCTTCGGTAGTGCCTTCAGCCGACACTCTGTTTCTTGAAGGACACCGGTGGCTCGGGTGTTACAGTGCAGCCTGAAGCGTCGCCGCTTGTACAGTCAATCTGTACGATGAACGGTGGAGTCCCAATCGGTGTAACGGGGAACTCCAAGCGGGCACGGCGCAGTCCCAACAGTGAATTCCAAACGGGGAACGGTGAACCCCTAGCGGTGCACTCCAATGGGTACGGTGAACGATGGGTACGGTGAACCCCCAATCCTGGAACGCGTCGAAACATCTTCTGTAGCGCGAAAGATCCGATGCCCTGGCACTAGTGTGACCAGATATGGCGTCGGTATCTTTCGCAAAACAATTAAATATTATGCGGAATGGAGTGGTGAAATGCATTTCCGGTTGAAATGTAATTTAAAGAAAATTAAATATTTAAATGAAATATTTTTACCCAACCCAGAATCAAAACCCCAATGTTTTATATGCCGGATAATCACCATTCCACAACGCCATGCAGAACAAAGAAAATATTACATATTACATTAACAATTATAATAAAACATATTGAAGGAACAAAGACTTTTAATATTTGTTTCCCCGGTATTTTCCCTTATAATAACCAAAACTAAATATATCTTTCAGCTATGTGATGAACTAATAGAATAAAGAATAATTTATGTAAGCAACTACATTACAGTTGGCTTTAACACTTAAAGGAAATTAAGACATTCTTATACAACAATGTACTCATACAAGACTATAAGTTTAATTTACAATGACAAACTTGTAAACAATTTTTACTCTGGAAAATTCTATTAGACTACTAATTATGAAAAACACAATGATTATTCCTTGCAAGTATGAACTGATATTATGGAGTTTAAACTATCTGGACATTCTAAAATAATAATTACTCATTAGAATATAGGTTAAGATTATTGGCATAGACTACACAATGGAATTAGTTATTGAGACTATATTTCACCTGATTCTTGTGATGGCTAAAACTGATTGGGCTTTAATATTAAGATATAGGAATTTTATAAGGAAAATACCGTGTCAAAACATATATAAGAGTTATTGGAATGAATAGATAAATGAGGTTATAATTGATTGACATTAAAACATCCTGTCACATTCACTACCTAGAAGAAATGAAATTAAGAAATAAAATAGCCATAGCGACGTTAATAATACTATAAAAAGATTGAGATATTACTTGCTAGACTGTAATTGGATTACCTAACATGAAAAATAAATAAATTTGGATAATTGTATGAACTTACCAGGGGGTTCCAACCGCCTAAACACAACACTATCACAATTATATTACATTGTTTTATATATTTTTTTTGCAGCACTACACTGAACAAAGAATAAACATGATAATGACCGCTTCCCGGGTCAGCTACTCAATTATATATTCAGACGAACCTACGACGCGTACGCGACGCGATCTAGAATCAAGTTCCAATCCATTCTTTCTATCCGCCAACAAAACAAGTGCGACAGAGATACGAAATGGAAAACACTAATGCTTCCGAGCGAGAAGGAGCATACATAGAAGAATCTCGACGGTGAAGGTGTGAGAATTGTAGACATGATTTCTAGACTGTTCCCGATGTTGACACTGAATAGCGCTGTGAGCGCTAATACTAGTTGCGTCGCGCGGGTTCCGTACGATAATAAAAATATTTATTGCAGTTGTTTGTTCTTAAAGTTTTTTATTTTACTATTTTGATGATTATACGTTGTTACAACGTAACAATATACAATAAAAAACTTTAATTAAAAAAAAATTAAAACATCTTCCTTCCCCGTACAGTACGCGACAGGTCAACATGGCAACCGGGGAGGTAACGCCCTGCACCCCCGCACATTGTTCGCGTAAGACGGCGCGGGCGATGTGTTGGTATGTCGGATTTCCCCTCCCCCGCGTCTCAACTCATACCCCGATTGCCATGTCGACCTGTCGCTTACAGTAGTTATTTTATCCTTTGTACATACAATGTATTTAGAGCTGTTAAAATACAGTTTATGCTTATGGCCATGTAAATATTAGTTATCTTTTTATTTCATAAAGGTCTGGTGGGCAGCAGCGTCCTTCTATTGGATTTCCTACCATCTATACTGCGATCCCCAAGACGCTTGCTAAGCGTGAGGATTATGGCAACACCTCCCTTCTATAGGGGCTGCTGCTGCTGCTACTGATGGTGGGTTTACTTTTCTGTATTAACACCAAACGTCAGCTTTCCAGGTTATGCAACCAGCTCATAGAAACTACGAATACATCGTTATTATTTTATTCATGTGAAGCATGTTCATACTGTTCTCCAACTAACCTATTCCGGAGCGACATTCATAGTTTCAGCGACTTTCCATATTTTTGTATATAAATATAGGTAAAATAATATATATATATATATATATATTAAATCGTGTATTATGTTGGTGGCGTGTATTCTATTTGTTATTAATAATTTAATTTTAATGAATCCCTGGACATATTTTTTTACTTTTATGAAATATTTTTTATTTTATTTTTATTTAATTTTATTTTAGTTGACCTATTGTTTTAATATGTTTTTTACTTACATTGCTTAAAATTATTATTGTTGATGATTAATATTGTTTAGTTTTAGTTTAAAATGATTTTATTTATTTATTTATAAATTTATGTACACACAAACATGGTTAGAGAAGTATTAGGAGAATACAGGTACAAAGGCAGAGCTTATTTCTATAGAAATCTCTTCCAGCACACCCAGGAGAGAAACGGTGAAAGAAAGAGATAGGGCGCAGTGTGTAAAAAAATACATATTTAAATAATAAGATGAAAAAATAAAACAGAGCTGCAATCAATATAATAAATACATAATTAAATAAAAATAAATACCTATGTATATATATATATATATATATATATTATATATATAAATAACTAAATATATACCAATAATATAAACAAATATGAAAGCATTGTATTTATAGGAAAATAGACAGAGACTACAAAACAGAGGAAAGATAGTGCTCTTTAACGCGATTCTTAAATATGGATAAAGATTGACAGCCACGTATATCATGAGGCAAAGAGTTCCACAGTCTAACTGCATGCACGGTGAAGGAGTTAGAGTAGAAGCCAGTGCGATGCTGAGGAACTTTTAAAAGGGTACGAAGATGGGATCTACAAAGAACGTCAGGTGAATAAGCAAAGGAGAAACGTTCTTGTAGATAGGAAGGGGATTTGGGATTATGTAAAATGTTGTAGAGAAGACAAAGTATGCGAGTGTTCCTGCGAAGACGAATTGGGAGCCACTTGAGCTTCTTGCGAAATTGAGAGACGTGATCATACTTTTTGAGATCGAATATAAAACGTATACATAGATTTTGCAAACGCTCAAGCTTGTTTAGGAGCTCCTCTGTGGCATCCAAATAACAGGCATCAGCGTAGTCGATAATGGGTTGAATTAGGGCTTGGGCAAGAGTAATTTTAGTATCTACGGGCAGGAACTTTTGAAGATGTTTTAAAGAGTGAAAGGAAAAGTGGACCTTTTTGCTAACTTCCGATACATGAGATGACCAGGAAAGATGAGAGTCGAAAATAACACCGAGATTTTTAGCAGTTTCTGTAAAAGCAATGTGTGAGCCATTAAGTAACAAAGGAGGAAGGGCTGATAAAGCTATGCCCCTTTGTAACTGTCGGCTACCAATTATCATGGCCTGGGATTTCAGCCCTAGCAAATCCCAATGAGGCCAAACGCTTTAGCCCAACGACTAACACACTCAAGATCACGGTTCATGGCGTTGATAGCCTGAACAGCGTCGTCTTTCGAGAAATTATAGTAAAGTTGCAAATCGTCTGCGTAGAGATGGAAATTGGAAGAAATTACCTGGGTAACAGAGTTAATAAAAATAGAAAAAAGCAAAGGAGAGAGAACACCACCCTGGGGGACACCAGCGCTGAGGTCACACCAATCAGATAAAGACTCTTCATGCCGGACACACTGCGAACGTCCCTGAAGATATGAGTAGAACCATGCAATAGCAGAAGGAGAAATATTAGCAGATTTAAGGACACCTAGAAGAATGTCAAAATCCACGGAGTTAAAAGCGCTGCTAAAGTCAAGTATAGTTACACACAAGTACAAGTAAGGAGTACAAGGATAGTTAAGGACTTGTTCTCCTCAGCCCACCTGATATCGTCAGAAACTTTTATAAGGGCAGTCACTGTGCTATGCCCTGCACGAAACCCGGATTGAAAGGGGCTGAGGATATCGTTACTAAGAAGGTGGTTAGAGAGTTGTCTATGAACAATGTGCTCAAGAACTTTAGATAGGTATGGAAGTATAGAAATAGGTCGGAACTCAGAGAATGAAGTAGGGTTGGGAACTTTGGGCAAAGGAATAATGAGTGCTTGCTTCCAAGATGAGGGAAAGGAGCTAGAGTTAAGAGAGTTGTTAAAGATATGGGTCAGAATTGGAAGTAATGAGGGAAGAATGGGAACGATCATTCTTGAGCACAGATTGTCAAGACCGGTAGACGTAGAAGAAATAGAAAGGATAGATTTTTCACACTCTTCCTCGGAAATAGGAGCAAGGTAGAAAGTAGGGCATTGAGCAGGCGGTAAGCTCTCGAGGTGAAGTAAAGTATTAGCCCTAACAATAGGGTCTAAAGTGACAGGCGGGTGAGCAAAATGTTTATTTAACTCATTAGCATCAAAACCACTACAAGAAACATGCGGTGATTTGCCGATACCCACGGACTTTAAAAATCTCCAAGCATCAGATGAGTTAGAATTTTTAAGTGTATTTTGGAAGTGACGCCTTTTTGCATCTCGACAAAAACGATTGCAACGGTTACGCAAAGTTTTGAATCTATCCAGGTTCGCTTCTGTTGGATTGCGCTTATATCTTCTTTTAGCTTTGTCCCTTAGACCCATAAGCTTCTTTATTTCTGTAGTAAGCCATGGTGCTGGATTATGTTTTACTTTGACTCGGCGTAGAGGGGCATGACGATCATACAAACTAATAATTGTGTCAGAGAACAGTTTAACCTTTACATTAATGTCAGCACTCTCAAATAAGTTAGACCAGTTTATATCGTTAATGTCTTGCTGCACTAATGTTAAATTTATATCTTTAAAATTACGGAGGAGAAGATATTGCGCCTTGCGCTTAGGAATTTTGATGGAATAGGACAAATAGACCAAATCATGGTAGGAGAAGGGAGCCGAAAGCTGACCATGGGAAATAACGTTAGAATGCGAGGAAACAATCATAAGATCAAGAAGGGAAGGTGTACAATTAGGAGCATGATGTGTAGGAGAAAGCGGTAACGTGTGAAGATTGAGAGAGACACAAGAGATTGGAGCTTATTAGACCGGGAATCATTTTTAATTAGGCAAGTGTTAAAATCACCCATTATCACTACGTGATCGTAAGAAGGACAAAGATTGTTTAGGAGCAACTCAAATGAGTCAAAGTAGTTAATATTCATGTTGGGACTATAGAAACCACCAAGAAGGAGCTTAGAATGATGAAAGGATAGTTCCAAAAAAAGATGCTCGGCGGATTGAGAGTAAGGAGAAGGTGATCTGATATAAATGGCAACTCCGCCACCACCTTTACCAGTGCGATCATTACGAACTAACACAAAGCCAGGCAGCACAAAGTGAGCAGAAGGGAGAGAGGGTTTTAAGAAGGATTCAGAGATTAAGATAGCATCAAGATTATTACTGTCAAAGGACTCCAAAAAGTCGGAGTAATGACCAGGAACACTCTGTGCATTAACGTGCGCAATGTTAAGGTTATTAGGGTAAACAGTCAAAAGAGAAGAGAGTTGGTCATGCAGAGTCAGAGGTGTGGAAGTCTCACTATCATCAAAACTGACGTAGCTGTTAGAAGTAGAAGAGCAGGAGACAAAACTATCATCGCCATCTAGAACAATATCACTGAACATAAGTATATGCTATCTGTCTGAATAAAAAAAAATTATAATATAAAAATAAATATGCGTATAATAATAATACAAAAATAATAATAATATGTATATAAACTATATTCTAAATGCTAAATGCAATGAAATGCGAGTATAATAATAAACCGTTCACCAGCACTGGGTAGTTGAAAAGTGGAAGAGAGAAAAATTAATACAAACTACCGATAGACTAAATTCAAAGTTGCACAAAAAAGAAAAAGAGAAAAGCAATCACAACATCATGAAAAACTATAAACTTAAATCGGTACACAGTAAGCACTGGGTTCTTGCATGGTACACACGGTACACACACTCACATATAGCTGATAATGGAAAAAAAAACATTGTTTACTTACAACTAACTTCACATTGTCTTGTCCTTATTAGTTTAATATTGAATGGAAAAAAAAGTGCAGAATAGTAGCACCCGTAATACGTCTGTGCAGAATAGCTATTGACATTGGCTTAAACATCTTGGTACCAAGCCATAAAATACAAAAAAAAAATATAATAGCTATTGATTGACAGCAGCTGTGCAGCTGACAGATACAGTACAATGACAATTACCTACTTTTGATGTGATGATGTGAGAGAAATACATTACAGAAATATGTAAATATCTTTAGGAACATGGCAAATCTAAGTATGAGTTTGATAAAAAACAGGTAAATAAACAATAAAGTGCATTAATTAAGAAAAAGTATAGTATAGTAGTGTAGTGTACCGAATAGGTATTGTTAACAATGATGAACAGGGTTGACCGATTAAATGAAAAATATACAGAATACTTAGACTATGAATAGAACATCAGCGCCGAATCTTCCGTGGAGCCCTCGCTGACACTTTTGCATCACTCTTTACCGGTGCTTCAGGGCGAACGCTATCTTCGGCGCAGACGGGGGTGGATGGGAACTTCGAAGTTAATGCCTCAAGTTCCATTACAGTTTCTATCTTCGTACGCGTTTTATCAGGGGTCAAGATGATGATTTTGCCTTCACTTGACCAGCAGTACTTGATACCGAAATGCTTACGCGCAGCTAAGAATAGTTGGTGCCTGTATCTGGTCAAAAATTCAGATACTGTTATCGCCGTACCTTTCAGGGATGTTTTATTATCCCACACCAAATCTCGATGTTCCATGGAGTGGAAGCGAACAAGGAGAGGTCTAATTTTGCCCTTGGCAGTCCCGAGACGGTGACATGCATCAATATGGTGGCTAGTGATGTCAGGCAGCTTTATTTTAGAAGAAAAAATGTTAATCAGAGTATCCCGAGGTTTCTCATTTGCTGCTTCTGGAACGCCATGAAGTAAAAGAACTTTCCTTCTCATAACAGTTTCGTGACGGTCTAATCCAAGTGAAACCAGCTCCATATGTGCCTTCAACTTAGTGCTTGCCAAACAAAGGATTTGAAATCATTATACTCACGAGATAAAGCAGCAATCTCAGTGAGCGTGGAACCCAATGCTGATGCAGCTGAAGCTACATGCTCTAGCCTAGCATCATAATCCTTGAAGCGGGAGCTGAAGAGCTTCTCAAGGTCGTTCAGACTATTCTCCATAGGGCCGTCCATACTGATGTTGTACACAGGGTTAACTTAGTGGTGTGTAGATAGTTTATAGGATCAGTGAAGTAGGTGAACTTGGTAAACGTTTAAAACATTGGATGTGATTAAAAACACAGTAATTATTAAATAAATACGGAAATAAGTAAGAGCTTAGCACAAATACGTCAATACGTTGCGCCTACCCGCAAAAAAAAAAGAAAAAAAAAATTATATATATAATAGTACTTAATGACTATAAATAGGACTGTAATAGAATCAAAGCATGACATTTTCAATTATTTATCTAGAATTAGTAAACTTACCTAAGATTATATTTTGCATGGCAAAAGGTAGAATGTAATGGATTCAAATTGTATAATGCCTAGAACACCTTTATTTGTTACCTACATTCATTGCAAAATAAACGATTCTGATTCTGAATAGTGAAATTTTGTTTATATCAGTCTCTTACTGTTGCTCTACTCTATGGCAACGCATCGATCGCCACCCCGCTCGGTCCACGTTGATGTTTCATGGACAATTTACGTTCACCCGTCTCTCCCCTTTTGCTGTGTGATATTGTCGCACTACCCGTGTATGAGAATGTCCGACAGAGTTCAGCTAGATGATAAGACAAGGAAATATGCTACATGACATGTGTACCGTGCTTGTTTGGTCGGTACTTTCACGGACATTTTTAGTGTTGAAAATGTATTTTTATTTATACTTACCGTTATTTTATTGTTCCAAGCTTTGTATTTCCACTAAATTTGATGCTGTTACCGCTCCTCTATCGCTTCACCACTTAGACTGGGCCATCTGATCTTCTAATGAGGGTCATGCCTTGCTGTATTATCTTGTCCATGGTCACTACTATTTTACAACAACGGTTGTTAGATTAGTATAAAAAATATGGTGATCAAAGAAGGGCCGAGTTGTAATTATTTCTACAGACTTTTTAAAACATTATATTTTTCCTATTTTCATAGTACGATTGTAAATAATAACACAAGCTTTGGAATATTCTTATTCCAGGAAGAAAGTCTTACTTTACTGAAACTATCTTCATTAAGATGTTTTACGGTCAACGCGGCAAGCTAAACTAAACTTAAACTGTGCATAAGTTTTGCTCCGCGTTGATTACAATACTTGTGTTGTACGCTATATTTACGACGACACTTACTAACTGAAGTTAGTTTTCCGCATAACAGCTTGTTTAAAACTTTGTGCAACGCATAAGGTGTACTGTAAGACTCTAAATTTGAATGTATGTATGATATTTATGTATCGATGACGATATGATATCAAGAATGTAAGGATTTGGAGAAACTTCCGTACCTACTCAGAGTTTTAAAATGTGTCATTACTCTTTATACCTCATCATAGATTTTAAAATGAGTAGGTTTCTAAGTTATCTATCAAACATATTTTATCAACATATCTTCGCCTAAGTAGAATGGAACAATGTAATCATAGCTCTTCTGGTCTCATGAAAGACATGTTTACACAAAAATAATAAAACAATATATTACATTAAATAATCACTCGTATATTTTATGTTTACACGAATATTATACCCAATGAACAAAATATCTCATAGTAATAACGACAGTAATATTTACTTCGCAAATATCAATTTGTGAATCGATACAAGTAAAATAAATAAAAGAATAATATTACAGACAATATTTGTAAGCATACCTAATGTTATACGTATCTATTTAACGAACACCGAACCGGATAATGCAGTTTTCACGGCCAAAGGCTAAATGTTCAATTTCTGCCCAGATTTTATTTTGTAATCTTTTCTGGGTGCTACGAGCAGTGACACTATGCTTTTCAGCCATGGCTATAGCTGACACGATATTACCTTTATTAACAGCAATTTCGCGGTTGCTTCTACATTCTAGCTATTGCTGTATCATGCGTTTAGGGATTGCTACAATGCTGCATCGCGTTTAGGTGCCTCGCTGCGTTTTAATAGTGGTATCGAAATCGTTCCTCTGGACCCTTTGGACCCAGTGGACAATCAGGGTATCTGAGATTATTTTCCACTAAAAACCCTTGTCTCTATCACACGAGAAGAGAGATCTGGGCTCTTCGTTAGGATTTGCACCAGGTACCCTTCAGTGCCTTGTCCTTGAGCCGGCTGCCGGGGGGTGCATTGTAGTCTTCCCGAAATCTTTCACAGTCTTCACTGGGTCAGGGTCGCCACGCCTTCACCATCCCTCCTGAATCATCGCTGTGTTTGATAGTATGGTAGTACCTATATTCCATTCTTCTTTACAAGATGAAAATCTTAGCAATAAAAGACAATTAGTAGGGTTCCATATTATGTCATCTTTAACCCTACCAATTCTCTTTGACTGGCTACCGGTTAGCCATCACTCTTGTATTAATAGATTTATTGCTATGATTTTGATCTAGTAATGAAAAATGGGCTGTAAACACTCATCATCATCATCAGCAGCCGAAAAACGTCCACGGCTGAACAAGGCCTCCCCCTTAGAAGGGAGGGGTTGCCGTAATCCCCTCGCTTGGCAGGCGTCTTGGGGATCGCAATATAGGTGGTAGGTAATCCAATAGAAAGACGCTGCTGCCCGTCTTCTTGTTTTCCCTTAGACGCCTCTTACGAAAACCGAACGGGAGGAGATGGGTGGGTGCTATTATTATCCGGCACCCCACGCTTTATAGACGCTCTCTTACATAAATACCTACTGTATAATTTAGTACACACATAATATAGTCCCGCATCAGTAGTGCGTTATGAATTATAGCAAAAACAGTATTATGCAATTAGTAGTAAAGTGTCGGGTTGGCGGTGCGGCCTGGCGGCTGTCCAACCGTCGGCCCACTGTCTGCTGCCCCTGCCAATTGTGGCCTTACTTTAACCCTCTGCGACTGACGTGCCCTATTTTCCACAATTCCACTGACGTGGTAGTACACCAGACACCACTTCGACAGCCAATATCTCACTAATTTAGTTTTAAATACCTCCCGTATTATTTTTTTTTTAAGTGTTTAGAGTGTACATTATTGTTTAAAAATAATTGTTATACCGAAATAAAAAGCATTGTAACTTTATTTATTTTTTGTTAATATGGCACAAAACAGTCTTCAAAAAGTAACATCTATAAAAAATATTAAAAAAAAATTTACATTAACATTTTTTTATACCAAAGTGGAATTTTTAATGAAATTAACACTTATATTATTCAAACATTAAGAAATTGGAAATATTCATTGGTGTAATTAAAAGTTACACAGCTTCAAATATCACATTTTATTTTGACAAGTTTCACAAAGTGCCTTGGAGCATTGGAGGCAAATTGGCTTCAAACAATCACAACAATAATAGTTTGTCACTCTTTTTATTTTAGTTGGACAAATAGAACATAGTTTTCTACCACTCGGTGGAAATGACCGGGTGGTCGGTAGTGGAGGGGGAAGGTCTTTACCCAAAACTCTAATTATCGTCATTCGCAGTTCTCTAGGCAATCTTTCGTTGTATACGCTGGCTTTCATGTGATCTAGTAGTAATTCTCTTGCCATATTCAATATGAAAGTTCCTCTTCTTATATTATTTTTATATTATTTTTTGTTTGCTTCTTCAGCGACAGCTTCATGACACACCTCAGCCGGTTCTTGTCTCACTTCTTCAGATGATTCTTGATATGCTGCTCCATCTGAAACTTCGTCAGCTTGGAAGTATACGGTTTCTGGGATATAATTTGGGTCATCACCATCATCATCAATATTGCTGAATTCACGCTCGCCTTCTTGTTCTAACCACAGGTCCATTTGCTGGTCGTGACTTCTAAAAGTTGCAGACGACGTTCTTTTAGGTCTTTTAGGTTTAGGTTTAGGTCTAGTGGCCTTAGTTGTTGTTTGAGTGAGCCATCTAAAACACACACAAACAAATTGAACGTAAATAAACACTTTTACTGACATGTTGTCTAGGAAACACTATGAAAATATAACTATTATATTGAGGTGGTTGTTTATCAGACAAATACCTTAACACTGACGTGGTTGATTCGTAGACACCTTCCCTTGTAGAACGACACGTGCGCCTGCCGCGACCGCTGTCGGCTCATTGATGAACGTATTAGTGTGCGATAGGAAGGTACTGAGAACGCGGGAGTCGTGATTTAAAAAATAACGGTGCAATACACGATTTTCGATTTTGCGGTGTCTGTCAGACTACCACGTCAGTCGCAGAGGGTTAATATAATATATTTTATAGAGAGAAATTTACATACGTATTTCGGCATAATTGTTATCCCATGTTCATTTATGTTCCCCTATGTTCATTTTGTAGGAGGTACGTAGTTCCCTTATGCAAGGGACCTTCCAGGTGGTAAATATTCAGCCACCAATCAGTAATCACCATCGCCCATGTCCACCCACTAAGTGTTGTACTAGTAGTAGTTGTAGGAAAAACCAGAATACAGCCTACCTTACTTCGAGTCACAAAACACCAGCCAACAGTGGGGATTATGGCACCTAGTCCCCCTCGCAAACCCTTTAAGAGGGAGGTTTTTGTACAGCAGTGGATGTCTTCTGTTCCGATAGGTCGTTAGGTCCGTTTCCCACCTTGTGTCTAGGTGTTATATGTATATCTATACAGGTAAAAATATATTTACAAAAAAAGCTTATATATTTACTTAAGATTTGTAGCAGTTGTATGGTTACCACAATCACACAGTCTCTGCCTAGTTTGGGATCTGTGTGATTGTCCTGAGACATCCATATCCAGTAAGCTAGTGAAATAACCGGGCCAGTCCCATGAGTATTGAGAACTATTAAAACGCCTCAAGTGCAATGTATTTTTGTGGAAAAGTACCCATACGCCTACCTCTCCTAAATCTATTACATACGATACAATACAACGATAATAACTAGTAACAATTAAGGGTACACCGATAAAAACAACAATAATAATTGAGGGTACACCGAAAATTATGACAGTATAAATAAAGCGTAAGGACGTTCAACATCTCAGTCCGCCCGTGAGACCATGGGTGCTGCAATGCAGTCGAAACATCGGGAAAGTGAAACCTAAAATAAACCGCGATATATTCCGTAAGAGTAAATTAATTACAGTCTATTAGCTAGCCTTGATTTCAGGTATGAATCATATACCCCAACGGAACATTAAAAAGGGTAGGATGTAGTAAGTTGTACAGTTTTAGACTGGTCTGGCTTCGGTCCAAACGTCGGACTCGGTTCCTGTCCGACTCTGCAAAATGTTTCACACAAAGTTAAAGCGTTCTTATAATCGCATAGTAATAAAAAATACCATACCTTGGACTGTAATTCTGTAAGTTGACGTTCGTTATACAATCTCTTGTTTTTGAGGTTTTGAGTTTGAGTCTCAGTAGCAGGCTGAAGTTTGGATTTGGAACCCTTCAAAACGGTTAGGTTCGCTTCCCATTACATAGGCGTTAAAAGACTTTCACTCCACTGATGAACAAGGGCCTCCCTTAGAAGGGAGGGGTTGCCATAATCTCCACGCTTAGCAGGCGTTTTGGAGATCATTATAGGTGTTAGGTAATCCAATAGAAAGACGCTGCTGCCCGTCTTCTTGTTTTCCCTTAGTCGCATCTTACGGACACCCAACGGGAGGAAATTTGTGGTTGTTATTCTTACACAGGGTGTTATTAATTCTATCTAAATTCTATTTTTTTTAATATCTTATTGTCTGTCTATTGATAGCTGCATTACACTGTTGCTGCTCACACCAGGCATTAGTTACCCCCTTGTGGTGGCAAAAACTTTAAACATATAGTATCTATGCTAGACTGGTTGAATAAACGTTTTCATACAAGATTTTATAATATAATAAAAATCATTCTCTTTTAAGTTTCATGACCAAAATTACGAGATATTCTGCATAAAAATCGTACCTAGTCCTTGAATAATATCGCTGCAGCGTATCTACTAGAAAAAAATCGCTGTTCAAATTTCAAAAAGCGCAGTCTATTCCACAAGAATGTGAAAATGTAAAACCATTCCGGGCGGCGTATCCGGAATTGACCCTGCTCTCCAATATCAGCTCAGGGCGAGCTAAATTGGCGGACTAACTGGACGCCACGGCGGCAGCCTGCGGCGAAAGATTCTTCGCGTTTGCGAAAATACAGCTTCCGAGCTCTAGGTAGGAATAAACGAGGGGATATGGGACTTGCGGTGGATATTGGTTGTAAAAGATTTAACGAATAATAAAATCGCTATTTATTGAAGGAAGTCTACATTTGAGATTTTTGAATGGTGGTGATCAGAGTCAGATAAACGAGCAGGAAAGTCATCAACGGTGTTGGGGTTTTTATTTGTTTTTTATTTACAGTTATTTGAACAAGTATACAATTAAGAAGAGAGACGTGACCTTCCTTCCGGATCCTGTAGGTACATTATAGTTTCTAAAATTAATAAAATGCATTAATAGTAAGTACTTTGTTCTACTCATAGATTTAGGATTTTCCACTACGGTTCTATACTCCATCCCAAATAAGCTAGAAGGCGATTACAAGTTCGTTTGCGGCTCAATAACTACATGACGCATACATTGTCAACTAGGCGCGTCAGCAAAAACAACTTTGTATTACCAACCTTTTTTTGCTGCCGCGTTAACGGTCAACTATACAGCGGGGGTGTTTTATGACTGCATAATAAAGTTGTAATCGCCTTCAAGCTTATTTGGTTTGGAGTATACTATACTTACATAAAACCTAAAGAGGTTTCTCATAGAAGTCACTCCATGAATTGTCTGTAAAATACGTAAAGGCCATAATAGTTGTAAATAAAATCTAATAAACACGTTCAATTTTAAAGTAGTTAAATTAGATTAAAATAAATACTTATGTAAATAAATTAGATAAAACTTTTGAGTAAGTAAATATAATAAAGGTCCTGGCCGATACGGATCACTCCCTGCCCTCCAATATGGTTGGGAGTGGGCAGTCCAATGTGATTGGCTGCTCGAGTCAACTCGTGCGCGGGTGCTGCTTGGGACTGGTCCGACTACTATCCCTTTGGCCTTTTAGTTAGTTGTATTTCGTCATACTTTTTTTATCTTTCGAGCAGCAGAATACACTGTCGCTGATGCTGATCTAATTGTAATAAGACAAACACTGTTTAAAAAAGTGAAAAAATGACAAGCTCGCTTAGTTTCTTGCCGAGTCTTCTCAGTTGAGGGCGCGTGGACAACCGGTGGTAGCTTTTAAAAAAAATTGACTGGTGCCTCCGGTTTACAAAGCATGCGGTTTCAATATCAGCATTGGATTAAAATTTTCTTTACACTTCGGTAAAATTACGTAAAGATAACCACTAACCGCGTAATAGTCACATTATATTGCAACTGTCATAGATAATGTCAGTTATGACTAAATTACATTGTTCAATTGAACATTTAGAGTAAGTAGATTAGATTGCATGTAATGCATGACCAGACACATAAAACACGATAACAATAATAATTAATGTAAACATAAATGTATATAGCAACGAAGCAAACAGAAATATGACATTCTACATAATTTATTTATTTATTTAACTACCTTACGTCATTGTGTGCATGAATGCACACAATGACATAAGGTAGGCATTTTCTAACAGTCTAACTTTGTGTAGTGAAGAAATATTATTGTCATTTATTTATTCTATATTCACAAAAATAGTAGGTATATATGCGAACTTAATATCAGAGTCATAATATATTGATCCTAATAATAAATTGTAAAATATTTGTCATTTAAAATTATGGTTGTTTTAGATAAGTTAAACACTTCGGATTCGCTGGACGTATACGACGTGGGCCCTAGATGTCCAGCGAAAACGGCGGCAGCTACGACGGACGAAAACGGCGGCAGCTACGACGGACGGTGGCGGGGTTGGGACCCCCTTCACTGTGAACCAGTGGCGTGCAGTGCATACAGACTGAAAGACTTTACCTGCCCTACGACTCCTCTGAATTATAATAATAATAAATAATCTAATTAAGTATAAAGTTTCATTTTAAAAAGGAAAATATGTCCTGTTGCGTGGATATTTAAGAAGGCACATTAAAAGATCATGAGGGTTAAGAACTTACCTAGGTATTTTAAAAATATGTTTTTTTGCTTATATTATACTTATACGTTATACTTATACGTTACGGTGCTCTAAGCAGTAGCTTAGAGCGTAGCGTAACGGGTTCTTGTGGAAATTATATTTTATTTATTTTAATTATTTTATTTTTATTTTATTAATAGGCACTCCAACGACAAATCCACTAAAAACTAGCAGAATGAAAACACAGATATCTAATAACAGAGTGGATGTGTCACTTACAGGAATGCACATCACTTACATTAACTAAAATTACGCTTCTAAAATTCGATCGTAAGAGTTTATAGTTAAAAGCAAGCATTGATCCTAACTATCAGTGAATAAAAGTTTAAAAACATTAAAAAAATACAAAGACATTAACCAAACATTAAAAAGAAATGCGATTGGGTGAAACTAAAACAATAAATAATAAATAAATAACAGTAGCCGTAACTGCGAGCAATAGCGAAAAATGCTCAATGGAGCCTTCTTCCCTCCTTCATTGGATACCAAGATACAAGATATCCCAAAGAAATCTGGAAAATTATCATAATATGTAAAGAAATTAATATATTTTCATTATGCGGGAGCAAAATGTGCATTTAGCAGATTACATTAAGTCAAGGGTAACAAATGTCAGCGCTGGGTAAGTTTTAATTGGTTGCGAGGGACGCAGCCGCGGCTTAATTAAAATATTACTTTGGAGACAAAGAGGAATACCGAAAAGATTAGCGGTTTGGTTGGGGATGTATGCGGGGTACGGTTGCGGCATTCGATACTAACCTTTGTAATTTTTGTGACAAATATTGATTGTTGGGCTGTTATCAAACATTGACAAACTTACACATGCAGCGCGGTCAACTTAATGGTGGTTGCAGAGTCTCTCTAATATAACATGTGATTCATTCGCCAAACCGGAGAAATTACAATTGAGGGAACTATACCCCTGAGGCAACTATCTTGGTTTTATCCTATTTAATTTAGGAATGTCTAACACAAGATTATAAAGAAACGAACAATGCTAAAAACTTGACAGTTCTTCCTATTATCGGCCGTATTGCATTGTAAAAACGGGTATTAGTAAAATTATCTGACAATCTACTAACAAGGACCCGTGGGGTGTCCGGGTAAGAATAGCACCGACCTACCTCCTTTCTTTGGGTGTCGTAAAAGGCGACTAAGGGATAACAACAAGACGGGGTGCAGCGTCTTCCTATTGGATTATCTACCACCAATATTGCGATCAACAACGACAACTGACTTGAGGGAGGCCTTTGTTCTGCAGTGGCCGTCTTTCGGCTCTTCATGATGAGACAGAAAACTGCTTATCTACCGAAGCGCTTACGAATATTGACCCTGTATTTTGGGTATGTTGGAGCAAAGTTGAGTACATTACCGGGAATGCACACCTCAACTGTCAGAGCGGGAAAAATGTTTGTTCGAAACAAGTTCACGCAATACTTAACAATTCCAGAAGTAACGTGTTTTGAAAATTTTACCCCGAGACGCCGCATTGCGCTAACACGAACGTATTTCGGACGAAATGAATTTGAAAAATAAAAGTTTATTCGAGTTTACGTGACGAATTTGTTATTTGGGTCTTTACTTTTTTTGACTGATCCTTTCAATTCAAGATTCAGAAAATTCGTAATATATTTTTTAAGATTAGACCAGTGAATCTTACAAAAATTAGGATTTGTTACTAATTTGGGGATGCAACGGCGGCGGTGCTAAAGGGAGGATCCTCCGACCGAGCGAGGTGTGATGCTCGGTCAGGGCCGAAGCCCCCGACAGATGTTGTCGGGATGTTGTATATATTCTCCGAGTTGGAGAAACTTCGCTTGCACGATTCAGAAATCGGTGGCGCCATCTGTCTTGTTGTATGTAGTACTATTTGCTTCTCATCGCTTTATTATACCACATGTGGCACCATCGGGTTATGTTGAGTCGCCACATCACTCCCCCCCGAAGACTGGAAGTCGATGAACGGTCTTCTTGTGCCAGCTTGTCCTTGCGCTCCAGTCGCTATGCCAGTGTGCCAGTGGATACAGTTCCAGTGAGTCGGAACTGAAGCTGCGTCGTCCTCTGTGAGTCGAGGTATGCAGTGAATGGCTGGCGGCTGCTAGACGTACCGGTGAGAGGAATGTGCTCTTCTTACAAGAACCGGCCGTAGTGCAGAGGTGCTGTGCCACGTTGAGGCCGAAGGTAGACCAGGCTTGCATCTGCAGCTGCAATGCGGTGGTCGTCCGATGAGGCTGGGTACTGGCTGGCTTGTGACTCGCTGGTTGTTGCTGGAGAGTTGCTGCTGTGGGGAGAGAGCGATGGCGAAGCTGGGCTGTTGTCCGGATCTGAAGGCTGCGTCGATTGTTCTGTGCGGGGTCACCAGTTTGGCGATGCAACGGCGGCGGTGCTAAAGGGAGGATCCTCCGACCGAGCGAGGTGTGATGCTCGGTCAGGGCCGAAGCCCCCGACAGATGTTGTCGGGATGTTGTATATATTCTCCGAGTTGGAGAAACTTCGCTTGCACGATTCAGAAATCGGGGGCGCCATCTGTCTTGTTGTATGTAGTACTATTTGCTTCTCATCGCTTTATTATACCACATGTGGCACCATCGGGTTATGTTGAGTCGCCACACTAACTTGGCTCGTAATAGTTATGAGCAATGATGAAGAAATTCAGTTTTGTCATCGTTGCTCTTAAATTATATATGAACTTAAATTATATTTGAACGGCAAGACACACTGTCGCTCTGATCTAATTGTAACATGACACACTGTTTAATTAAAAAAAAAGTGAAAAAATGACAAGCCCGCTGAGTTTCTTGCCGGATCTTCTCAGTTGAGGCCGCGTTGTGATCCGGTGGTAGCTTCTAAAAAATGACGATTCAAAAGTGCTAGCGTTAAGCCTACTTGAAATTATAAACGATTTTTGACTTTTGACTTATGTAGGTAGTACCATTGGGCCAACATTGGGCCTTTTAGTAATAGATTAATGTGGTAACCAAATTAAAAGCTAACATAGGTACTTTTATATTAAATCGAAAGGTCATAAATAAAAATAATTTGAACATGGCAGCGATGTAAGGCGCCCATGCTTTATTATAACAATTAAATGTTATGATAGCAA
Source organism: Furcula furcula (assembly GCA_911728495.1). NCBI lineage: Eukaryota > Metazoa > Arthropoda > Insecta > Lepidoptera > Notodontidae > Furcula > Furcula furcula. The sequence continues at coordinate 21,424,492 of OU452253.1, forward strand.
ACATAATCCGTGGTGTTTGCCATAATCCCTACGCTTCCCGCGTCTTGGGGATCGCAGTATAGGTGGTAAGTGATCCAACAGGAAGAGGCTGCTGCCCGTCTTCTTGTTTACCCTTAGTCACCTCTTACGTCACCCAACGGTAGGAGATGGGAGGTTGCTATTCTTACCCGGACACCCCACAGGGTTTTGGTTAGTAAACAATTTTTAACCGGCTTCAAAAAGAAGGTTCTCTATTCGACGCGTATGTATGTAATATTAATAAAAATGCGTAATATTAACATAAGTTAGTCTATGTGGACTTCTAAACAAATTTCCCCAATTTTATGAGTGTATGTATGTATGTATGTATGTATTTATGTATGTATGTATGTATATATGTATGTATGTATGTATGTAGGTTTGTCCACGGATTTCTCAGAAACTACAGGTCCGATTTCAAAAATTCTTTTTGCAATAGTTAGAGTATTTTTCAACTTAGGGTAGAGTACAAGTTTCAACAAAATCGGTCTAGAAGTTTAGGAGATATAGACTTTTTATGTTTTCAGCAAGTTACTGTAACGTAGACGTTCGAGTTGCGTGATAGTGTTGATACCTATTTGTTAAATTAAAAGTCATTAAAAAGTGTTAAATAAACTATTTTGTAATAAAAGCTTTTAAAAAATAAAAACCGACTTCAAAGTTAATAATTATCTAAAAAGCACAAAATAACGAAAATATATTGAAGTCGGTGTCAGCTCGTGCTAGTCTTAGTTTAACATGATGTGCTAGCACCGACTTCAATATATTTTCGTTATTTTATGCTTTTTAGATAATTATTAACTTTGAAGTCGGTTTTTTATTTTTTACAAAATAGTTTATTGTCCGTTTATTATTATGGTTACCAAACATGAACGAATGTCTATGGTATTATAGACTCTATACTAAGCTTAAAATATGTATAAGTACAAGTATAGAATGCCTATTTCCAATTAAGAGCCGTAGGCACGAGTAAGAACATCGAAAAGCATAAAATCATATACATACACGACACTAGGTACTCTACCGTTAGCTGTATTTATCGACATTTGCGCTTGTGGCAGATCAAACCCATCATTACTTGACACTAACATATCAAAGGACTAAAGAAACCTGCCTAGGCTGCCTACGATTTGTTTAAGGGGACCATAGACAAACACGTACTCTATTTATAATATATAAACTCAATGATACTAAGGCGATGACCAAGATCACCCCTTCCCTTCAATATGGTTGCTGTTACTCTGAGGTTGCTGCTCGAGTCAACTCGTGCGCGGGTGCTGCTTGGGGGACTGGTCCGACTATAATATCCTTGGCCTATTAGTTTGTTGTATTTTCGTCGTTTTTTTCTCTCTCTCTCTTATTTGATCTTTTGAACGACAGCACTCACTCTCGCTGATGCTGATCTAATTCTAAAAGGACAAACACTGTTTAGAAAAAAGTGAAAGAAATTACAAGCCCGCTGAGTTTCTTGCCGGATCTTCTCAGTTGAGGCCGCGTTGTCATCCGTTGGTAGCTTTTAAAAAAAAGTTGACCGTTCAAAAGTGCTAGCCAAGCCATTTGAATTTTGAAAGTACTGAACTCGTACCTACATTGTTTTGTCCATTCACCCCGTGGTTGTATTGAATTACAGGCGCGCAAAAGGAACTCGGCCCTCCATAAATTCGCACGTCGTGATAGTAATTCACGTCAACCGCACTGATTTATAAAGCTTGGCTTTAGTTTTTGTGTACCGTGCCTTAGTTTTTCATGTTTTTGCTTTCCTTTTTCCTTGGTTGGCAGGTTCTGTTCGCAGCGTAGTTCATTGGCGAAAGAAATTGCTCGATTATTTTCAAATAATTTGCACTGTTTTTTTTCGGTTAGATAAGCAATTGAGTCTCAGGTTTTTGTTTGCATAGATTTAAATGGGCTTTTATTATTCTTTTTTTAAATTATAATATTTTATTTTATTTGTGTTTCTTGCTTAAAGAGTGTATTCTTGTGTTGAATAAATATTTTTTCTTTCTTTAATTTGTTTAAAGATATAAGATACAAGGTGACATAACTTACACACACACCCACACACACACACACATTAGGTCGTGTATACTTATATCACAGTGTACAAATATACTTACTGTACTTTTTATTTATTTTTGATACCCGTAATATATGTTTTTACTAAACTAAAATACACATAGAACTGTCTGTTACGTGGGGCGCACTAAAAGTTTCCGGAATGAATAAGAAAAAAATACTATTAAAAAATGAATTTATTGTTTCTCAAAATATTCTCCCTTTGCGTAAATGCACTTTTTCTTGCGAATAAACCAATTTTGAAAACTTTTGTGCCACTCTTCCGTGGTGCCCTCAGAAGCGTTTTTTTCATACTCTTCGACAGCCTCTTCTGGTGACGAAAATCGTTGACCGCGTAATTGGTTCTTAATTTTTGGTAACAGAAAAAGTCACAAGGTGCCTGGTCGGGGCTGTATGCAGGATGCCTTATAATTTCTACGTTTTTCACCTTCAAAAATTCGTTTGTTTGTCTGGCCGTGTGGGAACTAGCATTGTCGTGCTGCAAGATGATACGGCGTTTCCGGTTATTTTTACGGAGTTCGTCAATAATTTCCGGCAAACCAGTCACTATTCACGGTACGACGATTCTCTAAAGCAACAGTAGCCACGTGTCCAGTTTTATTATAAAAAGAAGCATTCATCCGCTTAGATGCACTTTTCACGCGCGCCGCTTTTGCTGACTTCGGCTCATCTTGAAAAACCCATACGCTCGATTGCTGCTTTGTTTTGGGATCGTAGCAATAAATCCATGTTTCGTCACCTGTTACTATGTCCCACACCAAATTTGACGCACCTTCTTTGAATCTGGTAAGCATGTGACGCGGCCCGTTTTTTGAGCCTCTGTCAAATTGTGTGGGATCCACCGTGAGCACAGCTTTCTCACCCCCAAATCGATGTTTTTGTTGTTCACAGCGGTGGACGGGCGACCATCGCGAGATTAGTCACTGAGATTGACACGACCGCGCTCGAATTCTGCAAACCAGCTATAAATAGTCGTCTTGCATGGTGCTTCGCCGCCAAAAGCAGATTGAAGCCGAGCGATTCTCTGTTGAGCTGTCAATTTCACTTAAAATCATAGAAAATCATACTACGAAAATTTTCCCGAGTTAAATCCATGATAATGTAGACACGCAATTTTTAAAATGGCGCCACAATGTAAAAACAATTGACAGTCAGATGAACCAAACTGCATTCTACAGCCAAAGAGTTCCATTTTAAAATGTTGTAATTACTTTTTAAATATTGTTTATGTAAGTGGCCAGTTCCGGGAACTTTTAGTGTGACCTATGTATTATCAAGACTATTAGGTAAGTATATGATATACCTAAGTATAAATAAAAACAAAGACAAGAAGATGCTTATAGCCAGTGGTAACCACTGTTCGGTAAACGATCAGTTGGGTAAGCAACGTCAGGAAAGGTCAGTCCTTAGATGGGTGACCGTTTAGTGGCACTGAGCGTCTCGGTGCTTCGGAGGGCACGTAAAAAGTCGGTCCCGGCTATTATCATTTCGACAGCAGTCGTTAAGCTAAGTCAGAGGCCTGAAACCTCTGACATCAGGTTGGCTACTAACCGTACAATAAACGCTTTTATCGTAAAATTTTTCGCGAAATGTTATATTTCACATTTCGCGAAAAATACATTTTCCGTTCTTTTTCCACGCACAAGCGAACAACGCAAAGGAAATAAAAACAAAGTATGAGGCAAACGGTTGTAGATGTCATCTAAACAGCCAGCGTACGGTTTCCCATCCGAATATCGAAATATAAAACAGTAGCTATTCGCCTGATCCGGAAATATAATTTTATACATATTTCGGTGAAGCTTCATTCTTTCACAAAAAAAGTTGTGTTTTTTAAACCGCAACTTAAAAAGTGATTTAAAAATGTCAATGCTATTAAAAGTCACATGTCTACCGGCTAAGGCTATTGCAACACAGGTCGCGATGCTATAACACTAGTTCTTAGTACTTTCTATTACCAGTGTTTGCTGAAATACAGGATCGCTAATGTCCAAGTGATGATCTAGGCCTCGCTAATGTCCATAACGTGTTATAAAGTTAATTACTATCTGAAAAGCCGTATTGCTTGAGACTTCTAGAGATGTTCTCTGTTCCTCCTTTTGTATAATAAGAACTACGCCACTCACGAAAACCGGATTAAGATTTAAGTTGTCTACGAAAGCCCCGTTTTGGGTTACTATCGGCAGAATCGATCCATCCCTCTGTACTAAAAGGCATTTCACGACTAGTCACTTTGCCTTATCATGCTAATTGGTAGGAACCCTACCGATTAAGAACCGTATTGGCTATTGTTAGTAAAAAGTTAATGCCAAACCTCTTTGCGCTAACCTTAATAAAAATACAATCTCATTTTAGCGCCCCTCAACAAATATACCATTTAGAATTTGGAGCGACACGTTGCCGTATTCAAGCATGGCCTTTGTAATTGCGTTTCGGTACAGTATACAGAGTTAAGTATTGTTAGACGCGCTTTGAAGTTAAAAAGGTTTTTAATAAAAGTTCTTTTCACGTTACGTCGGCGTACCAGCCTTATTGTTATGTGGGATTCGTGTTTAGGTTTTTGGAGGGCTTTATTTTCGCTGTTGAAACTTTCAGAAGTGGGATCAACATTAGTTTTAGAATAATTTGGTTAGTATAATCTACATAGATTGGTTTGATAGAATAGAATGTAGGTAGGTACCTAGTGGGCGGAGGCCAGGTTATGTGAGATTTTTAGGGTGCTCGCGACGACGCAAGGCCTACACCGCGTCGTCACCCGCCTCGGGGTTGCCTTTAGTAGGGAGGCACAGAGCCCCCGCCCTATGCGTCCGCGACCCTAACCACTAGACCTACGGCCCCGTCAACATTATTATTACGCAATATTTCTATAATAATTATGAATACGAGTAAGTCATAGTAATACAAAATTATATGTGAGAAGTGTAAGCATAGCATATTATTAAGTACATTGTCAACTGCAGTAACCTATTAGCATTGAGAGGCAGTTTTTTTTATCTGCAATTATTAGTTCTTTTTATTTTATTGCTACGTTTAAATATTGTATTGGTCTATGGTAAAAACTAAATTTATGAGGACAGCCGCGAAGACAGCCCGACGGTGACAACTCAATGTAATTAATTAAGACGCAAGCTCGAACTGGCGCGAGGCATACCATTCAGAAATGTGCTTTGTTTTACTTGCAAAATAAAGGATTTCTAGGGTTGACAACGGCGAGGGAAATTGAAAACGTTCCTATATTGAGTACAGCTTTGGAATACAGGAGACCTTTCTTGCCAGGAGCACGCCAACCTGACAATATGACGGATTAGGGTAGGTAAAATGAGACCAAGCCGAAATCGAGAACAATTTTATGCTATGGTACTTTCGCACTTCTGGTCACGTCTAATCTCCTTCATAGTCACTGGATGTTTGGGATGTGGGCCCTACACGTCCATCGAGTAAGACAAGCGGGAATTGAGGGTATTGTTATATTATGTCGCATTTTGTTCGCTTTTCTGGTCATGTCTAATCTCCTTCATAGTCACTGGATGTTTGGGATGTGGGCCCTACACGTCCATCGAGTAAGACAAGCGGGAATTGAGGGTATTGTTATATTATGTCGCATTTTGTTCGCTTTTCTGGTCATGTCTAATCTCCTTCATAGTCACTGGATGTTTGGGATGTGGGCCCCAGACGTCCACCGAGTAAAACAGCGACTCCGAGAAGGACGGCGGCGAGGTTGAGACCCCCATCCCCGTGAGCACCGTGACAGGTTCCCGGGGTCTATAATGCGTACCCTGGTGGCTTAAAGGCAAGGCACTGAGGGGTTTTTGGCGTAGATCCTACCGGAGAGCTCAGGTTTCATGTGCCGATGCGACAGCCGCAAGATTTTAGTGGGTAAGAATTCCACATTTCCCGGCTGACCCCCACAGATCGCGGGGACCTATTGAAGGTGTCCACAAAAAAAAATGTGACATTATCTCGTTAATAGGTTGAATAAAATTTTAAGCAATCTAGAGAGGAGACACGCAGCCTCCACCATGTGCCCTACGGAGGAACCTCTGTGCCTTGCCTTTTAGCCCGCCGCTGTGGGAACGCATTACTGTTCCCTACCTGTGACTGTGTTCATGGGGACGAGTTTCCTAACAAACTAGAATAATAATATCAGCCCTTGTTTATGTCCCAATGTTGGGCACGGGCCTCCCCTAAAGTTGAAAGAGCTTAGACCATAGTCCACCACGCTGGCCAAGTGCGGGTTGGCGGACTTCATACGTCATTCGAAAGCTATAGTTAGGTTTTCTCAGTAATGCAGGTTTCCTCACGATGTTTTCCTTCACCTAAAGCCAGAAACAATCGCACACTGAGCTGTAACGGCTACTGCCGACTAGAATTTTTACTTATTTATTATTTATGCACAAACACAGTACACAGGCGGACTTAATGTCAGAGGCATTCTCTACCAGTCTACCTTAGGGTGGTAGAATAGACCGATGCAGAGACAAATCATGGTGCACCTGCAAGCAAACAAGTAAAACGAATAACAAGTAAGTAGAATGAATGTCGAGAAAATGACTTTTAAATTGGCAGCCCTAAAATAAATAATACTCTGTTCTAACGAATACAAGTGAACGTGCGGGTCGGATTGTGTTGTACTAACAGATTATAATTACCGTTGTTCACATTTATGTTACACACCCTAATTAACGTGTTATGTTACGTATCAGAATTATATATCAAAGATAATTTCGCTTAATACACTGGGTTATATTTTTTTATCCGTGGCGTAGAAACCGCTTGATTTGCAAAACGGAGGTCGCAGGTTGGAATCCCGTGGGGAACACCAATTCCTCACAGACTAGGACAATGAAGGTCAATCAACTGATTGTCTCTAAAGTAAGATGATGCATGCGTCGGATGGCCATGTAAAAATTCTATCCTGCGCCTGATCTCTCCCTGGTAGGGTCATGGTCGGTTCTTCGTCCCATCGGATTGTGAGAGATATAAAATCTTTTTAAAAAAAAATTGAACTGACTTTAATATCACTGAAAAGTATAAAATAATTTAAATATGATTGAAGTTGGTGTTAGCGTACCTGCTGTGTATATTTGGCACCAACTTCAATAATATTTAAATTATTTTATACTTTTCAGTGATATTGAAGTCGGTTTTTATAAAAGATTTTATTTTAAACTTTTTAGTGATATTTTCACATATAAAGATTGAACCATCGAAAACCGTAAAATTATCTAGGTAGGTTATGATCACATTATCGTATACATAGTTTTACAGAATTCATGTTTATTCAGAAAAAAATATCCGGTCGTAATGAAATTTGCATGGAATCATCATAGTAGTTTACTCTCTCGAATAAAAAAAGAATCATCGAAATCGGTTCATAATTGTCAGAGCAATGTAATGGAGAACATCAGTTTTATGGTTTTTACCAGATAAATTCCTCCACATCGTTCATGGTCCTCCAGGAAGTTCTTATCCGGTTGTAATAAAATTCATACAGATTCAATACAGTGGTTTCTTCTTTCGAATAAAAAAAGAATCATTGAAATTGGTAAATATTTGCCAGAGTTATGACCATTTTTGTCCTTAAAAAGCGACTAAAACGTCATCTATATAGGCTTTCTTGCAGCTCTCAGTGCGCAGTCACCATTCTTGTTTTTTCAGGAACTACTTATTACTAAGCAATTTTTTTTTATGGGACCCAATTAACGGATTAAAGAATGGATGGAAGAAATATTTTTTCAAATCGGTTCATAATTGCCAGAGTTATGCGCGAACATACATAGAAAAAAAAATATATATACATATATACAGACGAATTGAGAACCTCCTCCTTTTTTGAAGTCGGTTAAAAAGGAAGAAAGAGTGCACTTGTGTCTACGCAAGCACTTGTGCACTATAATATCTCCCGCGTAGATGGCTGATCTTGCGAAAGTTTGGCCGCTGTGGTCGTATCGGCCAGGAATTATATTTTATTTTTTTATAAACAGTTCTATTTCAAGTTTTTCTTACAGTTTATAGTCTTAACCTCAGTGGCGCAGCGAAAAACCGATTGTTTTACAAAAAGGAAGTTTACATGTTCGAATCCTACAATGAGCAACGACATTGTATCGTTGTGGCTTTCTCGTACTGATGATACATACTAATTGTTTACAAAATTAGGTGATGTATGCGTTGAATAGGCATGTAAAAGTTTGCCCTGCAACTGAGGAGCGTCTGTTCAAAAAGTCGTATTTCACTTTCCAACTATTAATTAATTTTTTTTTTTTGGACCCTTGGGATAAAAGCCCATCGCCTAAAAAAAAAAATTAGCCTAAAAAATTGTCAAAAAGGAGTCTATTTCCAATACAATAAAATCCAGATTCCAATCAAAACGGATGTATTTCTGCATTAAAATGTGTCTTAGATTGTTTCAAACAGAACAGGCACATTTCTTCTACAAAAACATATTTTATTTAATATTTTGTTCAAAAAGTCATATTTTTTTCCATACTTCACTACCTTAGTAAAAATCGATTCAAGAACGGATTCGGGTCAAAATACGACGGCTGTGCATGAATGTCATTGTCAATAGCAACCATTGTAAATAAAAAAAATATTTTTTTTTTGGCTCCGCACCCCTACCTAGAACGACGTCGATAGATGAGTGTCCGTTTTGACTGCTTGGCAAGAAAGTTATGAAGGAATATCCATCCAGTCTCCATGTGTCTACCGGATGGATATCCCTTCATAACTTTCTGAATATTGGCTCTGTGAATTTGCGACCTTCATTGTTAATATTTAGCAAATTCCTTCGTAATATTGACGTAGTCGATTTTCTTCTACGACACTGTGGTCGATTGGCAGCCGAGCAGTCGAAACGGACACACAGAAGACACTAATCTGATACGTTATTCATTCATATTTCTAACTTTTATCCATTCAAAAAGCCTTATTTTTATAAGTGACAAATCAAAAGGTCGTATTTCTGACTTGTCTGATCAATAGGTCGTATTTCAAAACTAAAACTAATAAAAAGAAAGTTCTGGTGGTTTATTTTTTATTTTTTGAAACACATAATATATTGTAGTGTTAATCTTCACATTAACTTACATTTAAATATATGTTAGCATTTTCTTATTAGGTGCATATCGTTTTTTTCTGTTTTTGTAAAGTTTGTTTATAATAGAGATACGACCTTTTGAACAGATGCTCCTCAACTGACCTCTCCTTGGTCGCGTCGATCTTCCGTCCCATCCTGTGGTTGGAAGGAACCATTGTCTACGCGAGCACTTGCGCATTGTACTGCACTCATGCGCACTCGGTTGATCTTGTTTTAAGATAGGCCTCTGTTCTCTTATGGCCTCTGTTATCTCCAGCGACTCTGCCATAATGTATTCGCCATTGATGTTGATGCCGAATCCGTACCAGTCCAAGAGCTTGAAAACGTCCTCCAATGCTTTAGTGAACAGTTTCGGAGAAATAACGTCTCCCTGTCTCACGCCTCGCTGCAATGGGATTGGTTTCGTGCTCTCGTCCTGTAGTCGGATCGACATGGTGGCGTTGCTGTACAAACACTTCAGCACTTCGATGTACCTATAGTCAATATGGCACCGCTGGAGGGACTGCAATACCGCCCAGGTCTCGATTGAATCGAAGGCTTTTTCGTAGTCCACAATCGCTAGACATAATGGCCGATTATACTCCTCGGTCTTCTGTATAATCTGGCGGAGCGTATGTATGTGGTCTTCGGTTTTAAAGCCTTTTACCGTTTGGTTTACCTTAGGGGTGTGTGTGTCCAAACCTGGTTGTTGCGATAGTTAATTGTCCTTGGAATTATCAATAAAACAAAGTTTGCACTTGCACTTTATGTTCGTTTTATTTACGGTAAATTACAAAATGTTCACGAAATTAGGTTACACGAAATATTCAAATAAAGGAGTTGTTCCAGAAATGTATGGAGCCTGGGCCAACACCATGTACACTATATGTATATATAACTATTCAATATAGTAACTGTTTTCTAATCTTATCTTTTTTTAATATTGCTTCGTTTTATTGTACATTTAAGATATCTTGGTCAAGGAGAGCAACACCAAAGAGAATATAATACTACTGTAGCAACACCCCACAATAATATGATGGATCGGAAATACGTAACTAAAATGTCATTTTGACAACTGACTATACCTGCGATTGAACTTGTTGCGGATTCCAACCCAAATCACAGGTGATAATCAATACAGTAAAGCCCCGGGTCAAGAAAGAAACAGCCAATTAATGTCCGCAAACATAAATAATCACTAAAAACTCCGAAATACATTATGTACTCCACGCGTAAACAATCTATTACGAAACGTCAATTATAGCATTAACTGTCAAGTAGTAAACCAACGTCAAACGCAACTGTCATGGCTACCCTAAAAACAGGGTGGACATACTAAATAACTACATACGTAATCATTTTTGTACAATTGTACTCTGCTTCAAATTAATTTATAAGTATTTTTATGAAACTCTCCTATGTTTTTCCTATTTTTCCATGTAGTGTACATAGTGTTGGCCCAAAATGGAACATCCCCTTTACTCAATAATTAGTACAATAGTATTGGTACACAAATATCACGAGTATCGGTAGTGCGGGTTACGGGACGACTGAGGTGCCGTGGCATGGTGACGCGGGAGCGGGCCCTTTCTCCTTAGTCAGCATGTCACTACACTATTCCACCCCTTTTTCTAAAAAAAAAATATTTTTTTCTCTATTTTAATTGAATCCCAATCCTTTTAATTCAAAGTCGTACCTTCCACTACGCTATCGACAAAACTATTTGCTTACATGACAAATACTTTGAGCTACAATAACAATGTCTGGAACGTAACATGATCGCGCTGTTATCGCGTATCGACTTAACATTGACATACCTACTTGTACACTCTAAACAACAAAGTTATAAAACTTAATATTACGCTACCTTAAAACAGAGGGTTGAGCAGTAATACCTTACTTATTCCTGTGAAGTGGAAAAAAAAATACTATGCTAATTCTATATACCTAGGTACTTATTACATATGCTTATAGTTAACCGGTTAACCTTATTCTATGCTTATTCTATACCTTTACTGCGTTACAATACATCTTTTATGTACCTAGACGTACACAATACTACACACAAAAAAAAATTACACTGCCTAACAGTATAATTCAAAAACAGAGTTTTTCTTACACTATTCTAACGTAAAACAATAAAATAAATCAGTTTAAAAATACATTTTTGTACCATTTTACAGTGTGGTACTTAGTTACCTAGTTCTGAGCGAACACCAACCGATCAGGTAAAAACGGCTTTCGCCTGGGCTGGCAGCGTCATCGGCTGCGGTTGCTGCACAGTTTCTACCTTGACAGTAGGCAAGGTTATGGAACTGGCGACGATTTCCTTACGTAGCCACTTTTTCGTGCTCTTTAAACACCTTCTACGTATTCGGATAACTCGATAATTCGGATCCCCTGGCGTTTTCCTACGGCCTCTTTTTTCCGGTTGCAGCCTTGATTCGTGTCGCTTCTGACTCCAATTATTTCCTTGGTTACTCCTTTGTCTTGGGCGAGTTTCAAGGTGACGTAACCTTTTCCTTAGTCGGTCGACTTCCTCTGCTAATTTCGCGTTATTATTTCCCGACGTACTGGGTCCCTGTACTCCAGCTACGTCGTGCCCTGGCGTTGCTGACTCCCAAATCTTGTCCGCAGTTGCCAACAATTTATCTTCATCTGCAGTGTCAGCCACGGCCAGTATACCTTGCACTGATGTAGGCAAACGAGCTTGCCATAAAACAATCAATGCGTCTGTATCTATTTTTCCGCATGCTAAACTTTCCATTCGCCGGAACAAATGTGAGGGTTTCTGGTCTCCTAACTCAGTGTCCCCCATGAGCTTTCTTAATTTGGTCTCATCAGACTCTTCATACGCGGCGATCAATTTTTTCTTTAAAGCTTGGCACTTTTTTGTCGCAGGTGGGTCGCTAAGGAACCCTAACAGCTGCTGTACCACATTCTTACCAAGCTTGGTTACCAATATCCGGAACTTATCATCTTCGGACATATGCTGGGGCTGGAGCGCAGAGTCTGCTTGTATGAACCAAGCTTTGGGCGCATCCTGCCAGAACTCCGGGATTTTTGCCTGTACCGATATTCCCGACATTTGACTTTGAGCGCTAACTTGGGCGTCTTCTGAAGTCATTTTATTTATTTTATTATGCCGCACTACCGATTAAATTTTGAGTCGCCCGTGTTAAATTTATTTTTAACGATTTACACTGTCCATAAAAATGTTCGTTCACTTTTGCGAGTCCAATTTAGGGTCACCACTTTACCGTTTTAGTTTACCTTGTGGTGACCTTATAGGTGGAGATTGTTAATTCTTGGGAGTTGTTGATAAAACAAAGTTTGCACTTGCACTTTATGTTCGTTTTATTTACGGTAAATTACAAAATGTTCACGAAATTAGGTTACACGAAATATTCACATAAATTTACTCAATAATTAGTACAATAGTATCGGTACACAAATATCACGAGTATCGGTAGTGCGGGTTACGGGACGACTGAGGTGCCGTGGCATGGTGACGCAGGAGCGGGCCCTTTCTCCTTAGTCAGCATGTCACTACAGCCTTTTCGGAACCCGGCTTGTTCGGGAGGCTGGAAGTTATCAAACCTGCGTTCGAGACGGTTCGTAATGACTCTCGAAAAGAGCTTGTATACATGGCTCAGGAGTGAGATGGGTCTATAATTTTTCAATAAGGTGTTATCACCATTTTTGAAGAAAAGAACCACCTCATTCCTGTGCCATGCTTCTGGCGTAGTAAACGAGTTCTGGAGTAACCCTCGAGTAAGACGGAATTAAATAACTTCTGGAGGACTAAAAGTACCGGTTTTCCACTCGCTCTCAGAAGTTCTGTAGTGATTCCGTCTTCTCCCGGCGCCTTGTTGTTCTTAAGTTGTTTGTGAGCCATGCTAATCTCGTATAGGCTGATGTCTGGGATGTCCTCAGTGTAGTGTCGGGTTAGTTTGGCTCTGGTGTCCTGAGCTGTTCTGGCCATGTGTGTTGACGTGTATAACTGTCCGTAAAACCTCTCAAGCTCTCTCAATATCTCCGGTTTCGATGGACACTGCCGTCGTCGATCTTCAGCCTGGTCATTTGGCTTCGCCCAATAGCCGAATTCTTGGCGAACACTTTAGAGCCTTGGCCGCTCAATTGCATCCTTAATACATGCTGTATTATAGGAACGCAAGTCGTGACGCATGGATTTCGAAATTCGTCTATTGATTGTGATTGATATAAGCGTTACTGTACCGAATTCGTATTTCTTCGTCCGTGTAATTTTCGTAAAGTTACATAATTATTGCTCTAATTAATATAATAATACTCGTTTAATGTAATTTAATGCGGTAACAGCTCAATGGGTGAGCGCTTGCCTTGGAAACAAGGTGCGCAGGTTCGAACCCCGGCTCGCACCTCTGTTTTATTTAATGAATCATGTGCGAATCGTCTTTGTGCGATTGTTACTAGCTTTCGGTGAAGGAAAACATCGTGAGGAAACCTGCATGGCTGAGAAAGCCTTACTTACTAGCTTTCGAATGACGTGTGAAGCCCGCCAACCCGCACTTGACCAGCGTGGTGGACTATGGTCTAAGCCCACTCATCATGAGGGGAGGCCCGTGATCAGCAGTGGGACATAAACAAGGGCTGGTATTAATGTAATTTATGTGTTTGTCTTATAAATCTGAACACGTATAAAAAAGTAAAAAGTCAATTCCTCAAAATGGTGCCAAAAGAAATAAATATCATTAAAATGTTCACGGGTACGGTTACCGCGCCCGGAATCCGAGGAATCCATCAATTTGTGAGATTTGTTCAATAGCGGCGGAAACTCCCGGACGTGCCGATAAATTAGACAATCCTGATTTATTTGCCGAGTTCTCTATGCTGTGCACGGGAAAATCAGCAAAAAATACTTTCCCTATAAACAAGCTTTGAGGTCGTTCGATGAAAATTTTAATTAGATACGCACCGAGGTGATATATGAGATATCGTGACAGAAAAACTGTAGAAAATTTGCTAACCGACGTAAAATATGTATGTACTTACTTATTTATTTTGAACATAAACTTCTTTCTCTTTGCAATACACATATAATATTTAGTTTGTTTCGCAGGAAAGAGAAATAAATTTACGTTAAAAATAAATAGATAGGTGGATGTCCATCACCCATGAGTAAGTAAACGTAATATTATTGTCTATATGGTATGAGATATATTTCTATTTATCGGGCTAAATACCAAACTCTAAATCAGTTCAGAAATTCCTGACAAAAAACCCAAAATAATATGTAACAATAATATCTAACCCAAAATGAGAACCGAACGAATCCTAGGCTTAATGACGTAGAATTACTGAACTACAAAAACCCACATATTCGAAAACAAAAAACTATATTATAGCTATTTGTTATACCTATAGCCTGTACAATTTGGAAAAAAAATTACCCCATCTATGAATTTCAAAAACAATTACCAAATTACAAAAAAAAAACAGAAGAAATCGTAAAGAATACAGAGCCTCAATTAAAACACTGCACTAAAATTTAGTTTATACAGGACGTAATCATTATTTCCGTGTCGTACGAAAAGCTTACATATAACGAGACGACACGTAAACGACATGAGAATTTCCTCCGGAAAACCTATTTTATATTAAGTCGTAAATTTGAGGGAACGGTCGGCGAGCCAATTTCCAACACTTATTCGTCGCGCACATAACCGGTGCCCGCGTACATGATCGAATGTGCTTTTGTAATATAGAATAGGGAATTCTGTGATAACAGCACCCCCCCTCCTCCCGTTGGGTATATGTAAGAGGAGACTAAGGGAAAACAAGAAGACGGGCAGCAGCGTCTTTCTATCTATTGGATTACTTATACCTACCACCTATGTATACTGCGATCCCCAAGATGTCTGGCAAGCGTTGGGATTATGGCGACCCCTCCTTTCTAAGGGAGATGCCTTTGTTCAGAGGGCGTCTTTCGACTGCTGATGAATACATGTAAACCTTCTCAGCACGCATTCACTTATACAGTTGTCATTGCTTTCAAGCATTTTTCATTGAAAGTCTATTTTTAAACGGGTATCCGGGTAAGAATAGCACCCTCCCATCTCCTCCCGTCGGGTATCTGTGAGAGGAGACTAAGGGAAAACAAGAAGACGGGCAGCAGCGTCTTTCTATCTATTGGATTACTTATACCTACCACCTATGTATACTGCGATCCCCAAGATGTCTGGCAAGCGTTGGGATTAAGGCGACCCCTCCTTTCTAAGGGAGATGCCTTCGTTCAGAGGGCGTCTTTCGACTGCTGATGAATACATGTAAACCTTCTCAGCACGCATTCACTTATACAGTTGTCATTGCTTTCAAGCATTTTTCATTGAAAGTCTATTTTTAAACGGGTATCCGGGTAAGAATAGCACCCTCCCATCTCCTCCCGTCGGGTGCCCGTAAGAGGCGACTAAGGGAATACAAGAGGGCAGGCAGCAGTCTTGCTATTGGTTTACCGACCACCTATACTGCGATCCCAAGACGCTTGCCAAGCGTGTGGATTATGGGAACCCCTCCCTTTAAAGGGGGAGGCCTTTGTTCAGCAGTGAAACTCTTACGGCTGATGATGATGTAAATAACTAGTAGGTACTAAATTACATACAGTTTTAAATTTTCCCATAACAAGCGAGAGGTGGCTTTTATGACACCTTGGTAATTTATAGGAAAATGTGGTTTTTAAAACACACTCGTTCCAATTAGATAGATAAAAAAATACATTAGTAAACATCTTTCTTGTACTTGAAACACAGTATTTTCTTTTGGAAAGCACAGGACTGTAAAGTAGGTACGCAGATGGGCTTTGAAGTTTCTCTTAGGTTATAAATTCCAACGTTCTAATGCACCTTCAAAGGCTATGTTTTAAAAAAGTCATTTTATTGTTACGTTTGAAGCGTAAAGGGTATTTGTTTGTCTGATATTATAATTATACATTTTAAGAAAATAACTTTCATATAATAATTTGTTTCTCTTCGAAAACGAAGGCTTCAAATATCGACCGATCTTATTTATTGAAGTAGGTATATCGTTTTGTAGGAGAAAGAATAAAAAGAACCGTTTTGTAAACCAGCGTGCGCGGGTTCAAATCTCGCGAGCACCAATAATAACATTGTGTTAATAGTTCCTTACTGGCTACGAATGCATTGATTGGATGATACATGAATGCATTGGATGATGCCCAAAAGTCAGCCCTGCGCTCATGCGCGCGCTGCGCTGACTTGAGCGCAGGGCTGATTTGCCTGGTCATGTCGATTTTCAGTCCCATCGGATAGTCAGACGAAAAGGAAAAGAGAGCACCTGGTGCTTGTGCAAGCACTTGTGCCTATATCTCCTACGCAGTTGGCTAATCGTGTAAAAAGTATGGCCGCCGTGGCCAGATACGACCTGAAGAACATTATCTAACTGTTATAATACGAAACGTCTCTAACGGCTAGCCTTTAAGAGAAGTTCCTTGTCATACAACGAGCCATGGAGAGAGCTATGCTCGGAGTTTCTATGCGCGACAGAATCCGAAATATGCAGATTCGCCGCAGAACTAAGGTCATCGACATAGCTCTTAGAATCTGCAAGTTGAAGTGGCAATGGGCAGGCCATCGCTCGAAGAACTGATAACCGTTGTCAAAGAAAGGTTCTCGAGTGGCGACCACGAACCGGAAGACGCAGCGTAGACAGGCCTCCCACTAGGTGGACAGACGACATTGTGCGCGTCGCAGGTAACCGGTGGATGCAAATAGCCAATTGTCGTTCATTGTGGCGTTCGAAGGGAGGTCCATATTCAGGAGTGGACGTCTTCCGGCTGGTGATGATCATAATACGAAAAAGACTCCTTACATGACCATACTAACAACGTTGAAAAACTCAATCTCAAAATGGCCGCCAGTCACGTCGCTCATAATTTCCCGCGAAAAAGACATCGCATCGTGCGGCCATAAAAGCCCTCGGGGCCATAGCAATGGCGGTAGCGGCACGCGCCCGCTCACCCGTCAGTAACACGGTTTTCCACTTTGCGTCTCGTAAATGCGTCTTTTGTTAACACACCTAATGTGCCAGTTAGCTTCTAAACTTTTTATCATATGTATGTATAAGCATAATAAATGTTTTTGACGAAACTTTCCGTGATTTTCTGTTACGTAAAGGTAAAAAGTTTTTGTCATTATTCGTTATTCGTTGCTGTGTAACACGGAATGTTATTTACTTCTTTCCTTTTCTGTGCATCTGTACTTCCCAAAATGATAGGATATTAATTCTTTATATTTTAACTGTCGCACTCACAAACCCCTAATTAACTTTAATACTAATTAAGTCACTTATTAAAATCTATTTATTTCGACTGTCGGAGCCATATAAGATTAATTTCGATAAAGATTAAAATTTATTGAATACGAGATAATTGTTATCTCTACTCACTATCAGCGTACATATTAAGTATTAATTCGCTTCGAATGTCGAAATAACCTGATTTCAAAAATAGGAATAATCATCATTTATTTTAATTGACGTTTGTAGGTTCGGCAGTAAGTCTCGATTTTCTAATAATCGAGTGTACTAGAAACTAAATATTGCCTAAAACTTATTGACAGACTTCTTTAAGATTTATCATTTTCGGCGCCGACGACGTTTCGTTGAAGTTCTGATAGGATAATTATGAACCTAAGGAAGTACATTGCAGTAGTCCCGCTATGCAAAGCATTTGATAATAAATGTAATAAAAAAACAACAACGGTACAATCTGCAAAAATAAATAATACAATTTTCATTTATAAAAAATACTTAAATTTATGCTGACGTTACATCAATCAAGTCAATTAAATAAATAATAATGTCCTCCTGGCCGATACGACCACAGCGGCCAAACTTTCACAAGATCAACCATGTACGCAGGAGATATTATAGTGCACATAGCGTTTGCGCAGACACATGTGCACTCTCTCTTCCTTTATACCTCTCATAATCCGATGGGACGGGATACCGATATGGCCGGGGAGAGGTTAGGCGCAGGACCGACTTTTTACATGCCCATCCGACGCATGGATCATCTTACTTTACAGACAATCAGGTGATCGGCCTGCATTGTCCTAGCCAGTAAGGTACAACTACACAAACTTGTTGCCCCCTGCAGGATTCGAACCCGCGACCTCCGGTTTACAAAGCAAGCGGTTTCCCACTACGCAACGAAGGCTACAAGTCAATTATAATTACGTCCAATCAATCTTAAACTACTCCTACTAATCATTAGGTATTGCGGCGTCACGAAAAGGTCTCCCCGAGAGCGGCATGTAAACATAGAGTATGATGCACAAACATTAAATCTACATTAATCTAATGCGCAAAACGTGTTTTTATTTGAACACCACGATTTTATGTTATACATGTAAAATGGTTTCTGCGTTTAGGGGTTCATTTTATTATGACGCATTATGGGGACGAAAGTATGTATGTAAGTAAGTATTTATTTATTTATTTATTTATTCTTCATGCACAATTGTACATAGGCGGACTTAATGCCTTAGGCATTTTTTGCCAGTCTACCTTAGGGTGGTTCAGAGAAGATTCGAGGTAGGTGCAAATAAAAAGAAACTAAATAAAATAGTCAAAACAAAGATAAAAATTATTAACTAAAATATACTTAGATAAATAATTAATACAAACTAATTTATAAAAATATATAAATATTAAATAAAATTCATAACTAAAAATAATTACTATAGACTCAATTATAGACTAAATATAAATATAGAGTATCTATAAAATTAAATATTTACAAAGCAAGATATAAATACATTATCAACATATAAAAGAATATATATATATAATAACAAAGCTTAGTGTTGAAATGATTCCAAAGGCAAATTATTAATGTGTTCCCGCAAAAGCTTTTTAAAAGAAAACATGGTTTTGGCCATCCTGATATCCTGAGGCAGCGCATTCCAAAGGAGTATGGCCTGAATATGAAAGGATGAGTGCAGAAAATCAGTAAAAAGTATGTATTTTATTTGCTAGCATGTATTGAAACTGTAGTAGGTTAATATCGACTTGAACTAAGCAACGTTTTGCCTATGGTGGGTATTCGATTAGAATTATCATCAGCAACTGAACAACGTCCACTGCTGAACAACGGCCTCCCCCATGATTCCCACGCTTGGCAGGCATCTTGGGGATCGCAGTAGCTATGATGGTAGGTAATTACTACAGGTATATTACAATAGAATACCTAAAATAACTAACTAAACCACAAATAAAAGTTTTAACCAATCTTTTTTAACAAACGACAAACTATAGGGTGACAAAATATAGGATGGTAGGTACTACCAATAGCAATCAAAAGATTGAAAGAGGCGAACTCTGAAAGGCAGTTGGTACGTTATTTATTGGCCCAGTAACGAGTTGCCGAGGAGTTGTACCAGGATCATTAATAAGTTTCACAGCTCTCTGTGAAAAGGTTCCAACTTGCACGAATGAACCGCGACTTTAGGACCTTTATAAAGCAACCGATCTACTTCCGAAGCTTTGAAGATTAAATCGAAAATGTTCTATGTTATTGAGGATGCGTGGTACGTTACGACCTTTTCATCGGGAACAAAACTGTGGACTGCATCGCCCTGATCTAATCAGATACAAAGACTGATGACTGTCATTAATACACGGTAGGAACTGATTGGACCGACTGATTTACTGTATATAAATGAGATCAGATTTATTTATTTGTCAACAAACACTTAAAAAACTAAATTAAAGCGGAAACATGCAGCTATTGATAAGTCAATAACAAAACATAGTTTTATTGAATATAGCTGTTAAGATAATCTAGGTTTTGTTTAATCAAGGTTTACATTAAAGCTAACAAATACGATCTACATCAGTAATAAATATTGCCAGTGTGGTATATCGTCTGTATTCACGTATACAGTACAAAGTAACAAAGCTACTACAGAAATGGTAGCCAATCGAAATCTAGATTAGCCTGAGGATGTCTGAAATTAAGTCCTCGCTTTGTCTGAGCGTACCTGTTCCATTTCTATTGAGCCATTGGAACTGGCTGGAATCTGATTTCGCAGAGTGTATTAGGTACGTACTTCGAAGCAACGTTGCTGGGATTTTTGAATAAAGTGGCGTCGAATTGAAGGTGATATAGGTCAAGAAATAGTCATAATAAGAATAAACGGGGCTGTATAACTTTAAATTAGGGCTGCGAGCAAACTCAACAATATATTTACTTACTTAACATTCTTCTAACCGATATGCAGCCACGCTTTGATCGACGATAGATAATTTATTGATTATAATTATTTATGTTGAATTAAATATTATATTAGTGGTTTTTTTTTTAATTATGTATATAGATACAACTCCTGTCCCTATCTTGTTTAAAAATATGCTCGTCTTTTATTTTCTTTGTTCACTAATTTAATTGTTCATTTAAAAAAAAACGTTCTTTATTTTATTTAAAAAAAAAAACGACTACATTATGGGTGCCACGCACTGGGACACGACATCGTGGTATGCCCAGACGGAGATGTCGGGATGAGCTAGACAATTATGGGAAGGACTGGCCACAAATTGCTAGGGATCGGGAAGACTGGAAAGAGGAAAGGGAGGCCTTTGCTCTGCTGTGTGACAGTAGCGGCTGAATTATTATTATTATTGTAGCCTCCGCTCCGTGGCGCAGTGAGAAACCGCTTGCTTTGTAAACCGGAAGTCGCGGGTTTGAATGAATCCTGCGGGGGGCAACAAAGGACCATGCCCATCTGTGCCTCAGAAATGCCCCGATAAAGTAGGTATATTACAAGATTGCTCTAATAAATAAAAACTAGAGTTAAGTTGTTAATTTTAAATCGAAGCACTGGATAAAAAGTTAAAAAAAATAAGACGTTCTTGTTGACATTGCAGGCCAGTTGAGGCCAGTACGTATCATCGTTTCAATCATTAATTCATGCTTTATTTATTACGGTCTGACACAACATGATTGATATTAGTCTTATAAGTGAATACTAAATAGTCGAATAATAATAAACTGCTTTACAACAAAACCAAATAAAAATATGATTTTATAATAAACGTCATCAGATGAAAAAAACATGGCCCAGTTAAGTTCCAATTCCAAGTTAAGTTCCAAATCCCCATTCATTTTTGTTATTAAAAGCCAGAGACAGACTAAGTAGTTTTTTACCAACGCCATTTAGGGGACTATTAATTGTTTGTTCACCTATCCCTCATTGACAGTCTCTTAAATTATAAAATCTTAAGCTTTGTTTAGTTCGGGGCTAAATAATTGGCATGATAAATAAAATCTTCTCAAATAAAAGTTAAGTTACGTTAGTAAAGTAAGTTACGGGAAAAAGACGTGATTTCATGTATGTGTATGTACACATACATGAAATCACGCCTTTTTCCCGTAGTAGGCAGAGCCCAAGGGCCGCATTTCGCCTCCGTGAGAAACTTTTATTTGAGAAGATTTTATTTATCATGCCAATTATTTAGCCCCGAACTAAACAAAGCTTATGATACAAGATAAGATGTAAGTACATACTTACATATGTATAAATAAAATATTCGAAAAAGGAACCGTTTTTTTGTTGATCAATTGATCTAATTAATAAAAATAATTTATCTTTACGGATAAATAACTTTTTTCCCCTATTATTTACACATTTACTGCCATACAATAAAATGATGTATTTTTTACGCTCTTTCATTTGATATAAATGAGAAAAGTGCTACAAGGGTGGGGTAGCTTTTTCCCACTGTACTTTCTTTTTAATATTTAATAACTTTATAAACTTTTTCAAATCAAATCATATTTATTGGAACTAAAACAGATGTTAACATTTACATAAGTACGATAATAGCTACATTAGTTAAAACTGTGTCGCAGCTATTAACGCCCACCTCAAAAGGACCTGAGGCGTCAGCGTTCCAACCATAATATAGTAACATGGATCACAATATTATAGATTAAAAATAAGAATAGGTAAATTCGTTCTATATAAGCACGCGTGTGTGAGTCTGTGTGTGCGTGGGTGTGTGTGTGTGTATGTGTGTGCGTATGTGTGCACTCGTACAAAAATAAAATCTTTTTAAAAAAAATTGAACCGACTTCAATATCACTGAAAAGTATAAAATAATTTAAATATTATTGAAGTTGGTGTTAGCGTACCTGCTGTGTATATTTGGCACCAACTTCAATAATATTTAAATTATTTTATACTTTTCAGTGATATTGAAGTCGGTTCAATTTTTTTTAAAAAGATTTTATTTTAAACTTTTTAGTGAAATTTTCATATATAAAGATTGAACCATCGAAAACCGTAAAATTATCTAGGTAGGTTATGATCACATTATCGTCTACATAGTTTTACATAATTCATGTTTCTTCAGAAAATAATATCCGGTCGTAATGAAATTTGCATGGAAACATCATAGTAGTTTACTCTCTCGAATAAAAAAAGAATCATCGAAATCGGTTAATAATTGTCAGAGCAATGTAATGGAGAACATCAGTTTTATGGTTTCTACCAGATAAATTCCTCCACATCGTTCATGGTCCTCCAGGAAGTTCTTATCCGGTTGTAATAAAATTCATACAGATTCAATACAGTGGTTTCTTCTTTCGAATAAAAAAAGAATCATTGAAATTGGTAAATATTTGCCGACTAAAACGTCATCTATATAGGCTTTCTTGCAACTCTCAGTGCGCAGTCACCATTCTTGTTTTTTTAGGAACTACTTATTACTAAGCAATAATTTTTTTATGGGACCCAATCAATGGATTGAAGAATGGATGGAAGAAAGATTTTTTCAAATCGGTTAATAATTGCCAGAGTTATGCGCGAACATACATAAAAAAAAAAAAATATATATATACAGACGAATTGAGAACCTCCTCCTTTTTTGAAGTCGGTTAAAAAAATAAAGAAAAATACTGAGTTAAACTTGTAGAAGGTTTTCAAGCTCATTGTAAGTGAGGGACTTCAGCCATTTAAGTAAAGTAAAGTTTTCCTACAATTATGTAATGTAAGTGGGTAAATATTAAGAATTTTATTTACTTTGTTATACAGTATAGAACTTAGGAAGTAATACTGTTTCCGTACTGTTACTAATCGAGAAGGTTCTGTCACGCAGACCCGACCAGCTCGACGTCTTTGTTCACCTAGTTCAGGATCAAATAAGAGCTCAGAATGTTTACGACATATAATTTTCAGTAGAAATGCTTGCCTAACAGTATGTACATCACAAAGAGCATATAATTCACTGGTAGGGAAAATAATGGGTTTCCGTAACATAACTTTTAACACTGCCCTCTGAGCTCTCTCTAGCCGAAGAAAAATACACTTACCAGCGCCTCCCCAAGCTGAGATACAGTAGGTCAGGATAGAGTGAGCTAAAGAGCAGTATACCGTCTTTAATGTAGGTAGATCAGCAGACGATCTCACGTTTTTAAAAACAAAAATTAATTTTTTTATCCTAGATACTAGTGATTCGATTTGGTCATTCCAGGACATCAAACTATCGATTACAACACCTAAATATTTGACACTGTTTGCACGTACAATTCCGGTACAGCTACTGTTAGAACAAGTTGATGATGAGCAAACATGCATAGTCAAGTTATAGGTGCTGGTTGGTTGAGATGCAACATTGGGTGCAAATGTTATAAATTTTGTTTTATCTAAATTGAGGGAGAGCATATTAACTGATAGCTATATCATGACAGTTTGAAGGGCAACTTCTGCATAGGCTTGAGCCTGAGACCAATCTGAACCATGTACAAGAATAACGGTGTCATCAGCATAGGTAATAATTTTGGTATTAGTCAGGAGTAACTCGCTAAGGCCATTTATGTAGACTAAGAACAGAGTAGGCCCGAGTACGCTGCACTGAGGCACACCATAACTGAGAGTTTCCTCCTTACTTACGTAATTACCAATTTTTACCATTTGAGTGCGGTTATTAAGGTAACTCTTTAAAATTTCATGCATCAGACCTCTAACACCTAACCTCTCAAGTTTGTTAAGAAGAATAGGTACGGAGACCGTGTCAAACACCTTCGAAATATCTAGGAAAATACCAATAGTTTTAAGTTTATTCTTTAGGTTTTTAGCCACAGCCACTACTTAGTACATACCTACGTTGTGCTAGCATAAATACGAAACATTAATTAAAGGTGCGCAAAAACTTTTATTTAATACCCTAAGGCACACCTCTTGCCTCTTAATAGCAGGCCTCGTAAATAAAATCCACGTGGACCGAAATTCGGTCGTAAAAGACAAACGGGTGGCGAAACTCGCAAAGTTTCCAAAGTCGTCACCTCGGCGGGTACTTTTACGCAAATGTTTACTTGAGGAGTGGACCATTTCGGAGTGGAATGACCCGTGCCGCTGTATTTTACCGTCCCTGGTCGTTGGCGCTTACTCCCTGATATCGGCTTACATTTATTGCAGAACTATAAGTACTCGTAATATTTTTGACAATATTTTTTTTGTTTAATCGGTGAGTGACATTTCCAGTTTCCGGACCTTTAGGGAGTGTCCTAATAGAACGCGATCACGAGATCATGGCAAGTTCGCGCGAACTCCGTTCAAAATCTCAAACATATGGACGTCAAAAATTCGCGCGACCGCTCGCTGGTTAGGACACTCGTTTGAAGTCCATATGTTTGAGATTTCGTGCGATGATCGCGTGATCGCGTTTAGTTAGGACATCGTCTTAGGATAAAAATCGCTTACACTAGGCTGCCCAAAATACTTGTAGAAGAGGTAACCGCACGTAACGTCTTTCAAACGATTTTGTCTAAAACCTGATCAAGAATTCGTGCCCGCTATAGGACATATTGTATTTGTTTATCTTTTAGTTACTGCTAAATGCCGATTTGCGGATATACCAGGCATGTGCAAGTTATTACAAATGAACTTTGTGAAATCTTAAAGAAGTGTAAGCTAAGCAACCTACAAAATCTAGTTGTATTTTAATTGACTCAGCCTAAACACAATCTTTTTTTGTTCTTGCGGGGGAAACCTTCACAATGTCCCCGGGACCCTGTGGGGTTCAACCGGGGTATGTGGAATTCCTACCCACTACAAAACCCGTTGCTGTCGCGTCGGCATATGAGAGGGGAGACCTTGGGTTCTCCAGTGGGATCTACACCGGGTTTTCCTCAATGACTTACCTTTGTGCCCGCCGCCAGGGTGCGCATAATAGCCCTGCGAGAACCTGTCAGGGTACACATGAGGACGGGGATTGCAACTCCACAGTCCTCCAAGTCACTGCCGTACTCAATGGATCCATAACCCCGAACGTCCAGCGACTCCAAAGAATCCCTATACCTACTCGTATCAATCCACTTTAATAGGTACCTATCAAATTATACATTCACGTTCAATTAATTATTCCTTTTCCATCGGCTCGTTCTAATTGACAAGCCTGCTTAATAAACCAGACTATTTGGGCAGACCGGCGATCCTAAATTAATATGTATACTGTCTAAATTGAATACCTAAATATAATGAGATTAAATAATTATTTCGTTAGAATATTATATAATATACTTTAACAGGTATAAAATAAGCACAATAAGTCCGACTGCGAAGAAACAAAATTGGCTTAAATTACATTATACATAGACATGTATATGTATGTTAACTCGTTTCGTTAACACTTTTCATTTGATACCTTAGAGGAGAGAGCATGATGCGCTAACCCCCTCTGCCAAATTTTTGGTCATATGGTCAGGTCATTCTTTATTTGTGTGCGTGTATTTTTGAATGTGTTGCGAGTTTATTATAGTGTGGGTATGCGTGAAATTGTATCTGTGTGTGTTTACTTCGCCTCCCGCACCCCGCAAAAGTGCCACGAAAAATTTGTTCGGGGAATCGACGCGATACTAACTCCTTTGGTACTTTCTCTGAGTTTGATACCCATATAAATTGATGTTTTTGGAAGTAATAAAAATACAAAAAGGCGGCCACCATAATATTTTTTGGAAAAATATATAGCTTACGCCACTACCACCACTAGATAAAACGAATCTAACTACTTATTGTATAAGTCACTGTCCACCAAACCGTTTAAGCTGTAGGCCGTAGACATGCATACATACTCTCGAAAACGAATTTTCAGTGCTGTCCTGCCGATCTTCGAAGCCTGGCTGAAGCGAAAAAGTGGGCGTATCACCTTCAGACTTACTCAGATTCTATTCTATTGTTAGTGGATATAAATTTGGGCCCGGTAACCACCGGGACGCACTTCAACCCAGTTGGATCCATTGTGTAAAAGTCGACCTAAGGGAAAAGAAGAAGATGGGCAGCAGCGTATTTTTTTATTATTATATATATATATATATTACCGGTAGGTCCTATACTGCGATCCCCAAGCCGCCTGCCAAGCGTGGGAATTATGGCAACCCCTTCCTTAGATGGGGGTGGCCTTTGTTCAGCAGTGGACGTTTTGGCTACTGCTGATGATGATGATGATACTATATCCTTTGCCCCATACTGTGACTGACACTACAGTCCTAAGAATAAATCCCTGCCCCTGTACCTGACTCCATTTTACAACCGTCGGTGTACCATATGAGGTGAGTTCCACCAACCGGTTTGAGTCCCCTCGTCCACTCTTCCCTGGATGGTATGTGTACTCGGTACCTCTAGCATGTCATGGAGCGGTCGTCTCCTTAGTGGGCCATCTCTTCTATCTCTATCTCTATCTTTGTAATAACTTCTCTAAAGCCTTCAAGAAGAATGAAGTACGACTAATAGGACGATATCATTTGACATCTTCATAACTCTCCTTTCCTGGTTTGGGAATGAAGATTACTTTTTCCTGCCTCGAGGCTGATGGGAAGGGGCCCAAAGTCTAGGCAAGCCCTGTACAATCCGCACAAGTGAGATATGAGAATACTTCCCCCCCCCCCCCCTCTGTAGTAAGATGGGATATATATCGTCAGGTCCTGGTGATTTATACGGACTGAAACTATTAATTGCCTATCGTACCTTGTCTGCGTCAACAACTTTCTTTGCTGTACGCCAGTCGTCTTTGGAAGTTTTCGCAGTTTGTTTTTCCATACTGATGACATTCCTAGTTACATCTCAATCAATTCGGGAAGCGCATATTTAACATATGCTTAGGCGTTTCCTTCCCAGTTTCAGTGAGCTTACTTTCGTCATTCAGAATAAATTATAGTGGATTGACCTTTGCAGAGCTCAGTGCTTTACTAAGTCTCATACCCTGCGGGAGACTATTTATGGTATTGCGGTACATGATCTACGCTTCGCCTTGCGCACTTCCTTGCTGCAGTGCGTAAGAGCCTTGGCATAAACTGCGAAGTCATTATTCGATTTCGCCCAATTGAAAACCCGCCTGGTCTCCTGCTTTGGATTTTATAGAGCAGGTGACCACCACGGTTCCTTATGCGTTGCTGCCTCTTTCTCCGGGCAGTTCTTGGTCCAGCTGTCCTCAACTGCCTGTGTAATTCTGTGTGACTCAAACCCTGACTTTCTTAATCACCGGGCATGGTTATTTCGGAGAATTTCTATATCGGTTAATTTCGGTTGTGCAGGTGGAGGAATCGGCGTGGGAGGCCGTAAACTTCTTCTGCAAAACCGTTATGTCTCAGAAGGAGACCGTGGACCGGGATCAGGAGAGGCGCTTCTCCGGCGCTCGCGCCGGCCCTCGCATAGATTTAAATTTTATTAACCATACCCAACCGCCAGATAAAAATGGTACATTTTTATTCAACTGTAAAATCTGTTAAGGAACGTTTATACCAGGTCTCTTAGTCGATTTTACTTGCTAGCACAACAACTCCGTCAAGGGAGGATATCAACCGGTTGTAAAAAATAGTGCGCACTTTTATTTCCTAATAATTTTAATCAAATAATATCCACCTTTACCTACAACCTTACAAAAATCCGATATAATAAGAAGACAGTATTGTATATAATGGTGTATTGTAATGAAATTCTTAAAACCTTAGAATAATAACGCATAGAAACCGTGAACATGTACGCACAGTGAGGCAAGTAAAACCAAGCCAGAATGGCTCAGTAGCGAACAGCCCGCGTCAGTGCTTAAAGTCGAGTCGTAGTGCTAGCAGCTCTCGATATTTTATTTTAAAATGATGTTTGTGCAATAAATGGAAATCATAGTACATTGGAAAAACTTAAGAAACATTGTAACATAACATTTCACTTGCAAGTATTACGTTTAATCTAATATTTTAACGTAAAACATTCGCCAAAGTGAAAACAATAATTTTAAATTTCAACAGCCGACATTATATGAAATGTTGCCAATAAAAGGAAAATTGCTACCCAAAATTTGCTTAATAAGAAAATATTTATTTAAGTACTAGATGATCCGCGCACGCTTACGTTTTCGAATGGCAATAAACGGTCACCCATCCATGTATTGACCTAGTCTAACGTTGCTTAACCTAGTGATATAATAATAATAATAATATCCTGGGACAATTCACACACGGTCATCTGATCCAAACTAGGCAGAGCCTGTACTATGGAACCGGATAACTGATACTAATACATATATACTTTTTTTTTTGTAAATACATACTTATATAGATAAAACACCTAGACACTTGGTGGGAATCGAACCCACGACCTATATACTTATATACTTGATATGAAATATACTTTACGACCTATTCTCACACCTAACAAGTATACATAAAAAAATCATAAATATCGGTCGAGCAGTTTCGGAGGAGTGCGACCACAAAAACAGTGACACAAGATTTTTAGATCGTAATTTTGTTATTTCAGATTTTTATCTTTTAAATTAAAAAGTAATTCATTACTGTCAGCAATAATAGTAATTTTATTCTAAAAATTAAATAAGGACCTCAGGAAAAAGCAATTCCATTTTTCCTAATTTTGGGGAAAATCTGATTCCCCTAACAACATTATTTGCTCACTTGTGTGCGTGTCGCAGAGCGTCAATACGCGCGACTTACGCCTACATCTATGCTATTGTGCCTCAAACGAGACAGTTTTTTCGTATGAAACTATCGTTCTAGGCGTTATTATTCTAAGCTTAAAACAATGAAAGGAACTACAATAATACATCTCGTCGACCAATGATATTTTACCATTAATATGATGAACTATGTCTAGCTAGGTATAGCTAAGTAGGCTTAGTTAGTCTAGTTAGGTAAAGCTATTGTAAGGGATGTTAGAATATTTATAAGTACCAAAATTAGGGATACATTTTTGTGGTTGATACATCTTGAATGATAAAGAAACTATACTGTGTCCATTTTATATTATTGGTCTTTTGACAGCTCGACGTTTGAAGTTTATAGGAACGTGAACATAGTTAAACGAAAGAATCGATATCGAAAAATGTGCATTCGATTAAATATTTTTTTGATTCTGACGACTCATGTTAATGTTTCAACCTTAAAAATTTGTTGTCTTTCTTTGTTATATTGTGCATGAGCCCCTCAAAATAAAATGAATGAAAGATAATGTAAAAATACGAAAGTAATGAAAACATATTATACACCTTATTTACATATTAGCATTTATTTCTATCGATTATTTGTAATCTGTGGCACAATCGTAGTAATCGTTATGTGTGGCAACTCACTAAAGTGTGGTACGCGTCCATGAAGTACAATATTATTTCTGTGAATTTGTAACTTTAACAATACGAAACTTTATGGGCGTCAGCTGTCAAAAAACCAATCCAATAAAAACCAATAATAAAATGGACAGAGTATAGTGACAGTGAGAGTAAACGAGACGACAATAACATATTATGCAAAATTGATGCAACGTTATCGAGCGTCCATATCTTACCCATAACGTTATCTCTTTCTATAATGTGATTATTACGAAAATAATTGGAATAAATTACAAAAGGAGTTGTTGCAAAATGGGCTAGGAATATGTACACAACCTCAAAAAATCGAGAAAAATCCATAGAATCCGGGAAAAATATAAATATTTCGTTTAAATTACAATTATTGTTGTAATTTTAATTATAATTATCATTTATTTTATATCTATATTCAACATGGCGTCCTAAGATGGCGTCTCACTGATGTCGAATTGAACTGTCAGCCAGCCAGCTGTCAATAGCTACTGCTGCTGTCACACTTGTCACCGTTGGTTGTGTGCATGTATTGTATGTAGTGAATTGATTAACATTGTATTTTTGTTTCTGTTTTCTCATACATCATTTTAATAATTAAAATATCAAAGAGTACTCTAATAAAAATACTTATAACGCCATTGATAATAAAAATGACACATGACAGTGACACTTTTCCGCCATGCCAGTTTTATGTAATGTGTTGCAATTTTAGGTAAACATTCTTAAGTTTTACAAGCAAATAAAACCAAATTAAAGTAAATGGACAGTTAAAAACTGTTTATGTGTGTTTCCCTATTTTAGAGTATTATAATAGTGTACAAAGTCCTAGCCCAGGCTCCATACATTTTGGAACATCTCTTTTAAATGTGTGACAGCATTTTACTGAGTTGATTTCCAACAGCAAACGTCACGCTGGTTGCGTTCCGGGGTCAGGGTTCAGGCCAAGGGCCAATGCAACTCCATAGAACAAAACAATTGAATGGATTTGTGTACAAAGTTTCAGCAACTTATTAATAAGAATAAAAACAACGCTACCAACTTATAATATTCAAGACACAGAAGTATACATATTGTAAGTATACCTGCGGGTTTAAAATGCCACTTTCGGTGAATCATAATTTGAGTAAGTTACGGTTTAATTTTTTCTTCGCATTAACACCAAATATGAGTCTGCTAATTAGTGCTTATAAATAAAGAGTATGATTCACCTAAAATATGTGACTATTTTTCAAAATCTACTAGAACTGTTTGCTTGAAATTCAAAATATGAAATGCTTTTAGGTGAATTCCCTAATGTGGTCTTTTTAGACCTGCGGTTTTTCAATCCGATCACGTAAGTATAATTAGCGCGGTGGTTAAGGACTTCTGTATGAGATGACGTACTATGTGTTGGACTCTGGCTCAAATTATTGTAAAAAAGTTGCTATGTGACGAATCTTTTTTTACTATCATTTTATTGTTTGCCTTAAATTATTTCATAAATTGAAGAAAAAAAGATTATAAGAATGTAAAATTAGATGAAATATTTATTATTTTAATGTACTCCATGCTATTTAGTTTCAACTATGAGCACTAGATGGAGCCACTTTAGCTAATGTTTTTATGTTGCCAGACAGGATAATTTTATTAGGTTAGCTAAACTTTGTACACAAACCGTGTAATCTCGAATGTATGGGAGTTCCGACTCTTTTATTACGTCCTCTTTGGTTGCCTTGCTTACTCGGGACTAGACAGCAAGTGGTTGCAATTGGCCTCATTTCATATCTTCACTTTGCATGCACTTACATATTCTACTTTCTTTTGTATTCAAAACATTTTCTAGGGCATCTTGAATAACAGTTTTAAATACGTAACAAGAATATAAATAGATAGCATTTAAGAAACACATAAGTAATTACAATTAGGTACTTAAAGGTCAGTCTATGTAGGAATTATTCTTAGTACTATATTATTATCCGAACTACATTCTTCATAACATTTGTAGACATACCAATTAAAGATGTATGAGATTTTTTCTTTGGCGCCTTTGTTTTTGTTGGATCTTTAGGTGTTGGTGCTGTTACATCATTGGGTGCATTGTTTGGAGGCGTTGGTTTGTCATTCGATTCATCGCACATGGGCGGTGGACTGTTGGGTTTATCATTTGTAGGCGTTGGTGTGTCATTTGATTCATCGTACGTGGGTGTTGGATTGTTGGATTGATCATTAGTAGGCGTTGGTGTGTCATTTGATTCATCGTCCGTGGGCGTTGTGGTATAAGGTTGATCATTAGTAGGCGTTGGTGTGTCATTTGATTCATCGTCCGTGGGCGTTGTGGTATAAGGTTGATCATTAGTAGGCGTTGGTGTGTCATTTGATCCATCGTCCGTGGGCGTTGTGGTATAAGGTTGATCATTAGTAGGCGTTGGTGTGTCATTTGATTGATCGTCCGTGGGCGTTGTGGTATAAGGTTGATCATTAGTAGGCGTTGGTGTGTCATTTGATTCATCGTCCGTGGGCGTTGTGGTATAAGGTTGATCATTAGTAGGCGTTGGTGTGTTATTTGATTCATCGTCCGTGGGCGTTGTGGCATAAGGTTGATAATTAGTAGGCGTTGTTGTGTCATTTGTTTCATCGTATGTGGGAGTTGTAGTACTGGGTTGATTATTTGTAGGTTCTGTAGTATTACGGTGTTGATCCTCTACAAGTGCTGTTGTGTTATTGGGTTTTTTGTCCGTAGGCTCTGTAGTACTACCGGGTTGATAATTTGTAGGCGTTGTTGTATTACTGGGTTTGGCATCTGTAGGCTTTGTAGTATTACAGTGTTGATCCTCTACAGGTGCTGTTGTGTTATTGGGTTTTTTGTCCGTTGGCTCTGTAGTATTACCGGGTTGATAATTTGTAGGCGTTGTTGCATTACTGGGTTTGGCATCTGTAGGCTTTGTAGTATTACAGTGTTGATCCTCTACAGGTGGTGTTGTGTTATTGGGTTTTTTGTCCGTTGGCTCTGTAGTATTACCGGGTTGATAATTTGTAGGCGTTGTTGTATTACTGGGTTTGGCATCCGTAGGCTCTGTAGTATTACCGGGTGGGTCATTTGTAGGCGCTGTTGTGTTACTGGGTCTCTTGTCCGTAGGCTCTGTAGTACTACCGGGTTGATAATTTGTAGGCGTTGTTGTATTACTGGGTTTGGCATCCGTAGGCTCTGTAGTATTACAGTGTTGATCCTCTACAGGTGCTGTTGTGTTATTTGGTTTTTTGTCCGTTGGCTCTGTAGTATTACCGGGTTGATAATTTGTAGGCGTTGTTGTATTACTGGGTTTGGCATCCGTAGGCTCTGTAGTATTACCGGGTTGACAATTTGTAGGCGTTGTTGTATTACTGGGTTTGGCATCCGTAGGCTCTGTAGTACTACCGGGTTGAACATTTCCAGGCGTTGTTGTATTACTGGGTTTGGCATCTGTAGGCTTTGTAGTATTACAGTGTTGATCCTCTACAGGTGCTGTTGTGTTATTGGGTTTTTTGTCCTTTGGCTCTGTAGTATTACCGGGTTGATAATTTGTAGGCGTTGTTGTATTACTGGGTTTGGCATCCGTAGGCTCTGTAGTATTACCGGGTGGGTCATTTGTAGGCGCTGTTGTGTTACTGGGTCTGTTGTCCGTAGGCTCCGTAGTACTACCGGGTTGATCATTTGCAGGCGTTGTTGTATTACTGGGCTTGGCACCTGTAGGCTTTGTAGTATTACAGTGTTGATCCTCTACAGGTGCTGTTGTGTTATTGGGTTTTTTGTCCGTTGGCTCTGTAGTATTACCGGGTTGATAATTTGTAGGCGTTGTTGTATTACTGGGTTTGGCATCTGTAGGCTTTGTAGTATTACAGTGTTGATCCTCTACAGGTGCTGTTGTGTTATTGGGTTTTTTGTCCGTTGGCTCTGTAGTATTACCGGGTTGAGAATTTGTAGGCGTTGTTGTATTACTGGGTTTGGCATCCGTAGGCTCTGTAGTATTACCGTGTTGATCGTCTACAGGTGCTGTTGTGTTATTGGGTTTTTTGTCCGTTGGCTCTGTAGTATTACCGGGTTGACAATTTGTAGGCGTTGTTGTATTACTGGGTTTGGCATCCGTAGGCTCTGTAGTACTACTGGGTTGATCATTTGTAGGCGTTGTTGTACTGTTGGGTTTGTCGTCCGTGGGCTCTGTAGTATTATCGTGTTGTTCATCTGTAGGCGTTGTTGCACTGTTGGGTTTATCGTCCATAGGCTCTTTAGTATTATCGGGTTGATCTTCTGTAGGCGTTGTTATACTATTGGGTGTGTCGTCTGTGGGCTCTGTAGTATTCTCCGTTTGATTATCTAAAGGCGTTGTTGTACAGTTGGGTTTGTCGTCCGTGGGCTCTGTAGTATTATCGGGTTGATCTTCTGTAGGCGTTGTTATTTTATTAGGTGTGTTGTCTGTGGGCTCTGTAGTATTCTCCGTTTGATTATCTGTAGGCGTTGTTGTACTGTTGGGTTTGTCGTCCGTGGGCTCTGTAGTATTATCGGGTTGATCTTCTGTAGGCGTTGTTATATTATTAGGTGTGTCGTCTGTGGGCTCTGTAGTATTCTCCGTTTGATTATCTGTAGGCGTTGTTGTACAGTTGGGTTTGTCGTCTTTGGGCTCTGTAGTATTCTCTGTTTGATTATCTGTAGGCGTTGTTGTACTGTTGGGTTTGTCGTCCGTGGGCTCTGTAGTATTATCGGGTTGATCTTCTGTAGGCGTTGTTATATTATTAGGTGTGTCGTCTGTGGGCTCTGTAGTATTCTCCGTTTGATTATCTGTAGGCGTTGTTGTACTGTTGGGTTTGTCGTCCGTGGGCTCTGTAGTATTCTCTGTTTGATTATCTGTAGGCGTTGTTATATTATTAGGTGTGTCGTCTGTGGGCTCTGTAGTATTCTCCGTTTGATTATCTGTAGGCGTTGTTGTACAGTTGGGTTTGTCGTCTTTGGGCTCTGTAGTATTCTCTGTTTGATTATCTGTAGGCGTTGATGTACTGTTGGGTTTGTCGTCCGTTGGCTCTGTAGTATTATCGGGTTGTTCATCTGAAGGCGTTGTTACACTGTTGGGTTTATCGTCCGTAGGCTCTGTAGTATTATCGGGTTGATCTTCTGTAGGCGTTGTTATACTACTGGGTGTGTCGTCTGTGGGCTCTGTAGTATTCTCCGTTTGATTATCTGTAGGCGTTGTTGTACTGTTGGGTTTGTCGTCCGTGGGTTCTGCAGTATTATCGGGTTGTTCATCTGTAGGCGTTGTTGTACAGTTGGGTTTATCGTCCATAGGCTCTTTAGTATTATCGGGTTGATCTTCTGTAGGCGTTGTTGTACTGTTGGGTTGGTCGTCCGTGGGCTCTGTAGTATTATCGGGTTGATCTTCTGTAGGCGTTGTTATATTATTAGGTGTGTCGTCTGTTGGCTCTGTAGTATTCTCCGTTTGATTATCTGTAGGCGTTGTTGTACTGTTGGGTTTGTCGTCCGTGGGCTCTGTAGTATTATCGGGTTGATCTTCTGTAGGCGTTGTTATATTATTAGGTGTGTCGTCTGTTGGCTCTGTAGTATTCTCCGTTTGATTATCTGTAGGCGTTGTTGTACAGTTGGGTTTGTCGTCCGTGGGCTCTGTAGTATTATCGGGTTGATCTTCTGTAGGCGTTGTTATAATATTAGGTGTGTCGTCTGTGGGCTCTGTAGTATTCTCCGTTTGATTATCTGTAGGCGTTGTTGTACAGTTGGGTTTGTCGTCTTTGGGCTCTGTAGTATTCTCTGTTTGATTATCTGTAGGCGTTGTTGTACAGTTGGGTTTGTCGTCTTTGGGCTCTGTAGTATTCTCTGTTTGATTATCTGTAGGCGTTGTTGTACTGTTGGGTTTGTCGTCCGTGGGCTCTGTAGTATTCTCCGTTTGATTATCTGTAGGCGTTGTTGTACTGTTGGGTTTATCGTCTGTAGGCTCTGTAGTATTATCGGGTTGATCTTCTGTAGGCGTTGTTATACTATTGGGTGTGTCGTCTGTGGGCTCTGTAGTATTCTCCGTTTGATTATCTGTAGGCGTTGTTGTACAGTTGGGTTTGTCGTCCGTGGGTTCTGCAGTATTATCGGGTTGATCTTCTGTAGGCGTTGTTATATTATTAGGTGTGTCGTCTGTGGGCTCTGTAGTATTCTCCGTTTGATTATCTGTAGGCGTTGTTGTACAGTTGGGTTTGTCGTCCGTGGGCTCTGTAGTATTATCGGGTTGATCTTCTGTAGGCGTTGTTATTTTATTAGGTGTGTCGTCTGTGGGCTCTGTAGTATTCTCCGTTTGATTATCTGTAGGCGTTGTTGTACTGTTGGGTTTGTCGTCCGTGGGCTCTGTAGTATTATCGGGTTGATGTTCTGTAGGCGTTGTTATATTATTAGGTGTGTCGTCTGTGGGCTCTGTAGTATTCTCCGTTTGATTATCTGTAGGCGTTGTTGTACAGTTGGGTTTGTCGTCTTTGGGCTCTGTAGTATTCTCCGTTTGATTATCTGTAGGCGTTGTTGTACTGTTGGGTTTGTCGTCCGTGGGCTCTGTAGTATTATCGGGTTGATCTTCTGTAGGCGTTGTTATATTATTAGGTGTGTCGTCTGTGGGCTCTGTAGTATTCTCCGTTTGATTATCTGTAGGCGTTGTTGTACAGTTGGGTTTGTCGTCTTTGGGCTCTGTAGTATTCTCCGTTTGAGTATCTGTAGGCGTTGTTGTACTGTTGGGTTTGTCGTCCGTGGGCTCTGTAGTATCATCGGGTTGTTCATCTGTAGGCGTTGTTACACTGTTGGGTTTATCGTCCGTAGGCTCTGTAGTATTATCGGGTTGATCTTCTGTAGGCGTTGTTATACTATTGGGTGTGTCGTCTGTGGGCTCTGTAGTATTCTCCGTTTGATTATCTGTAGGCGTTGTTGTACAGTTGGGTTTGTCGTCCGTGGGCTCTGTAGTATTATCGGGTTGATCTTCTGCAGGCGTTGTTATATTATTAGGTGTGTCGTCTGTGGGCTCTGTAGTATTCTCCGTTTGATTCTCTGTAGGCGTTGTTGTACTGTTGGGTGTGTCGTCTGTGGGCTCTGTAGTATTCTCCGTTTGATTATCTGTAGGCGTTGTTGTACAGTTGGGTTTGTCGTCCGTGGGCTCTGTAGTATTATCGGGTTGATCTTCTGCAGGCGTTGTTATATTATTAGGTGTGTCGTCTGTGGGCTCTGTAGTATTCTCCGTTTGATTCTCTGTAGGCGTTGTTGTACTGTTGGGTTTGTCGTCTGTGGGCTCTGTAGTATTATCGGGTTGATCTTCTGTCGGCGTTGTTATATTATTAGGTGTGTCGTCTTTGGGCTCTGTAGTATTCTCCGTTTGAGTATCTGTAGGCGTTGTTGTACTGTTGGGTTTGTCGTCCGTGGGCTCTGTAGTATTATCGGGTTGTTCATCTGTAGGCGTTGTTATACTATTGGGTGTGTCGTCTGTGGGCTCTGTAGTATTCTCCGTTTGATTATCTGTAGGCGTTGTTGTACTGTTGGGTTTGTCGTCGTTAGCCTCTGTAGTATTACCGGGGTCATCTTTTACAGGCGTTGCGCTATCAGGAACATCCTTCGTAGGAGTTGTTGTACTATCGGGTTTATCTGAAACAAATGAAATTGAAATTTAGAATATTATAATTTGTAAATAATACAAAATTTAAGAAATGTTTTAGAATAAGTTATCTTGGGTTCATTAACACAAGGTATGTCAAAATAAACTAACGGATACCAAACTTTCGTGAACGGGAAGTCTAGACAAATATTCTAACTTTTTATATTTGGTAGGTTTTACGAGATCAAAGGCATCAATTCCAAATTGTATTTTACTAAACGCTTGCCAGAAGTTTATAACTAATAATCGACCGGCCTTTGTAGAGCATTTTGCAGCCTTATAGTGTTGATTTAGTACTTGATGACTGTTTATCTCTCCAAAATAAAAAAATAATTTCATCACAAAATTCAAGTGTCTGGTAGAAACACTTAGTTTAAAAGCCTATGGATTATAATTTTACAATGACTATACCTGAAGGAAGGCTTTGTTTTAAATGATATATTTTGTAATAAAATATTAACTTAAGTTTTGTCTAGTTTTGCTAAATTTTCCAAGCAGGTACAATGTAACTTAACTTTTCTATCAGAATGTTTGCGTCACTTATTACGTTACCGTAGTGTGAGGACTCAGTGATAAAGGGCCTTAATAAAAGAGTATGTTTAATTTACATTTGAACTCTTTAACCGAATTCTTTTATAACGTTCATTTAATTTAAAATGACAAAAAAAGACAAATGTCTTTCTGACATTTATGGTTTGCAGAAAAGTTTGTCATATACAAATGGTATTAGAACAATTTTGATAGTTTTTTCATTTACACTAATTCCAAAAAACCCTTTATCATGTCATCCGACAGTTCGAAAAGCGTGGGGGAGACTGAGATAATTCTACAACCAGTAGAAATAGAGAGCTCAGAGGAACCTCCTATGACAGAATGGTCTTCATTAGTAATCTCACTCCCACAAGAAAACGTAAAACGACGCTTGTACGATGAAGGATTGTATAGTCCTAACAGTGGAAATGTATGCACTAAATATCTGGCAATGTCTCAAAGCTCAGTGTTAAGACACCCGTACTATCACTACCCAGCTGTACTTGATCCCGGTATATTAAATGCGTTACTCAAACCAGAAAAAGTGATTATATTTACAGACGATGGCCAGCACCTATACTTGGCTTTATGTAAAGAGATGGATCAAGCCCCAGTCAGAATGTTTTTAAGAGGTCTACTTGATGACACTATTGACTTAAGTTATTACTGTATTAATCCATATGCAATTCGTGCTATGGCTATGGCTCTAAGATTCAATAAAACAGTAAAAGTGTTAAATTTAACCGATAATTTCTTGAACGATGACGCCAGTTATCATTTAGGAGAAATGCTCGTAACTAATACTACTTTGAAAGAACTTAACTTGAATGGTTGCCGCATAGGGTCTCGAGGTGCTGAAAACTTATTTACTAATTTAGTACACAACAGAGGACTCGTTACTCTAAAATTAAATAGAAATCAATTAGGTGATTTAGGTATGCAGTATCTATGTAATGCGGTATCTTATGGGCTTGATGTCAAAGAAATCCATTTAAGTTACAACAACATAAGTGGAAAAGCACTAATAGGATTGGCTGAATCATTTGAAATATATAACAAATTTAAACTTATAGATTTATCATGGAATAATCTCTTTGGCGTTGGAACTAATATTTTCTTAAATGCACTAGCAGAAAGTAAGAACATTCAAGATGTTAATTTGTCCTGGAATTCAATGTGTGGGTCTCGTATCAGTCTTTCAATCAAGAACTTATTACGAGCTCCAATATTGCGAAATTTAAATCTCAGTAATAATAAGCTTGCTGGCGAAGATATAACCAATATCATAGTACCATTGGGTAAGGCCAAAAAATTGGAAACTTTAGATTTATCGTACAATCCAATGAGTCCAGCCGATGCCTTTCGTGTTATTAGTAAAATGAAATATACAGCCGTAAAGGTACAAAATCTGTATATGGAAAATGTTACCATTGATATCAATTCTATAAATGTATTAAAACATATCAAGGGTATGAAATCGAAACAGAACACGGTTATAACGTGTGGTGGAATCATCGATAGTACCAAGCCTAAAGGACCTGATCCTAGGGAACTGGTCCTCAACCGAGCCGACTATTTATGTAAAAGGCCTAAGAGAGGA
The DNA here is from genome assembly GCA_911728495.1 of Furcula furcula. Lineage (NCBI taxonomy): Eukaryota > Metazoa > Arthropoda > Insecta > Lepidoptera > Notodontidae > Furcula > Furcula furcula. Next base: position 21,464,069 of record OU452253.1, read on the forward strand.
CGTGTAGATATTGCTCTAATTATTTTAGAGTTAGGTAAAAATAACATAACGAAGATGAATGCAAAAACATTCCTGGAGACTATAAACAATACAGGAGCGCCTCTTGACGATGATCTTATAGATGAATTTGTGAACGTTTTCCCTGGTCCGAGAAGTGCTAAATTCAAGAACATCGATATAAAACATTTAGTGGATTACGTGCAGAGGAAGTGGCCGGATAGAAAACTCCCTCCAACTCCTCCACCAGAGCCGGAACCAGAACCTATACTGATCGTAGAACCACCAAAAGATAAAGGAAAAGGAAAGGGTAAAGGTAAAAAGTAGTATGCTTTGCTTACATATATTTTACCACTGAGAAATAGTTTCGTAATTTTATAATTGTTAACTTTTTTTTATTTTGTTTGATACCATACTACTTATAGATAATTTATTTTTATTAATGATTATTTTATTCAACGGATTATATTTTTAGAAATTATGTTAACTGTGTTCAATAAATTAGTTATACTTATTATGTGGATACCGTTTTCTATTATGCGTTAGGTAAACAATTTTTTCTCCATTACTCAAGTAAAACGATAAATACATCTCTAGGTTTTTCTAATGACTCGTATGTGTGTTCACCAGTTTAGCACATGCGTGTGATACAAATTATTCTGTTTACTCGAATCAGAAGTTAGAGTAAGAAGAAGCTAGAAGGAAGGCTAGGATTTTCGAGAGTTTGTTTATGTATGTACATACTAACATTACAGTATATATAATTATAGGTATATCTGTGTGTGAGGAACATGTATGATGAGGAGGAAAATATCTGGCAGAAACCATAAAATCGATATCTTTTCACCACATTGCTCTGACAAATATGAACCGATTTAAATGATTATTTTTTTATTCGATAAAATGAACTACTATTAGGATTCAATGCAAATATCATCACGATCGGATAAATATTTCCTAAAGTAACGATATGTAGACGATAATGTGATCATAACCTACCGAGAACATTCTACCGACTTCGATTCGATCTTCATAAGTATGAAAATATCACTAAAAAGTATAAAACCCTAACCGACTTCAATAGACTGTGCACTAAAACCTACCTACTGTGTATCACCGCCAACTTCAATAATATTTAAGTTATTTTATACTTTTTGCTGCTGTGTGTGCTGGTGTGCTGTATTGAAGACAGTTTTTTTTTAATATTTATTAAACTTATACTTGTAACATAGACGTTTAGCGAATTTGCGGTTGCATTATATTTTAGCTACTCTAGGAACTTGTTCATTTATGTTTGCTTATTATGCTAATTTAGATAAATTTCGAAAAGTGACTATATCGTGGTTTAATTTTGATTCAGTACCAACGATCACGGGAGGACTGAGTCGTCAAACGTCCTGATCTATGATTTGATAATGCGTCCCCCTAATAGTTTTGTCACCTTAATTAGAAGTAACGGGACCCGTTAAATACATACCGGTACAATCATTTATTTTATTTCTTGCTTTATCAATGACGCCAGCTTTGCAGAAGCATACCTGTAACAAAAAGGTCAATCAATTAAAGTCATATGACCACAATAAGTGGACCAATAGCGAAGTGGGCCATTTGCGAAAGTCGAGTTGACAATATGCGAAGTGGATCATTTGCGTCTAAACCCACAAGTTATGTGCAACTTTCTTGATGACCGCATACACCAAGTATTGGTACAAGGGTCTTCAACCAGTGGGTGATGATTTATGTCACAGATTATTTTTATACTACCAAGTTGGCAAGCAAGCGTACGGCCCGCTTGATGGTAAGCAGTCACCGCAGCCTATAGACGGTAGCAACATCAGCTAGCGCGTTGCCAATCCTCAAGACATTAGGATATTAAGTCATTGTTTCCGGTAATTTCACCAGCTACAGTGCCCTTCACGCCGGAACACAGCCATACTTACACACTGCTGTATGGTGACAGAATACCTGACAGTGCGGTGATACCTACCTGGACGGTTCCTTGCCCAAGGAACCTACCACCTAGTAAATCTTGGTCTTAAACTGCTGGCCTTTTGGACAAGTTTAGAGTCATATAATGAGTTTTGGAGAGAGCCATAGAGAGCTATGCTCGTTTGCGCGACAGAATCCAGAATGAGGAATTTTGTCGAAGAACCGGAGTTACCAACATAGATCTCAGGATTTATTGTCCGGTGAAGCTGCAATGGCCATCTGCGGCTAACAGCATCTATCATTCCAAAAAAATAAAAATATCTCAGGATTTGGGATTTCTAGGTTGTAGTGGCAATGGGCAGGCCACATCGCTCAAAGAAATTATAACCAATGAACAAGAAAGGTTCTTGGCGATTGTCGACCGTGAACTGTTCGACGGAGCCTGACGATCGTGGCCAGACTTCCCACTCGGTGGACAGACGACATGTTATTACAGTCTCTGACAACCAATGGATGCGAATGGTTCACAGTCGTTCATTGCAGCATTCTAAGAGGTCTTTGTTCAGCGTGTGAAGGTGTTGCCATAATCCCCACGCTTGGCAGGCGTCTTGGTGATCGCAGTAGATATGGTAGGTAATCCAAACGAAAGACGCTGCTGCCCGTCTTCTTGTTTTCCCTTAATCGCCTCTTACGGACACCCAACGTGAGGAGATGGGTGGGTGCTATTCTTCCCCGGACATGTCACGGGTCATCGTTACACTTATCTGTCAAGATTTGTACATTCCGTTAGGGTTCATACGCATTATGCGGGTAGCCGTGCCCACTGCGATACGGCTACCCGCAGACCGCTCCGGTCACTCGGAGGGCTGCGGCCCGAGTGACGGCCAGCCGGACGGTTGATACACGCACTGTGAGTGTGTGCACGTGGTACGTCTGGTAAAATGAAATTCGATACCGAAAACGGATAAATATTACAAAATTCATGTTGTGTTTGCAAATAAGGATGCACCCAGTACTTCTTTTTTAGTTTTTTCTTCTTTACGTAACGTGTGTAGTAAATAGCTGCAACTTTTTCCTTGTCCATCTTTGAAATGGCTCGATGTAACCGCAAATCGCAACGGTTCTTCAACCGTACGTTGCGGTTGCAAATGCGACTGATTTTGGTTCGGTCATGCTCGCCATCGAAAAGTCTTTGCTTGTGGCGGCTTCGTGTGGCGGGTCACCCCCTTCCCTCTAATATGGTTGAGGGGAGTGATGGCTGCTGCTCGAGTCAACTCGTGCGCGGGTGCTGCTTGGGGGGACTGGTCCGACTTCTATCCATTTGGCCTTTTAGTTTGTCGTAATTTATTGTTTTCTTCTTTTCTCCCTTGCTTTATGTTTCGAACGGCAGGACACAATATCGCTAATGTCGATTCATTTGTAACAAAACAATGTTTAAAAAAAAAATGTGAAAAAATGACAAGCCCGCTGAGTTTCTTGCCGGATCTTCTCAGTTGAGGCCGCGTTGTGATCCGGTGGTAGCTTCTAAAAAATGACGATTCAAAAGTGCTAGCGTTAAGCCTATTTGAAATAAAGATTTTTGAGTTTGAGTTTGAGTTTGACTGCCCGCGATCCGGCTGCCCCACGAACCTGTATTATAACTGGACAGCGCAGTCTAGTAAAGATCACGAGCCGAATGAGAGGTCCGAAAGTAGTAGTGTATCTCGGTCTAATAGGGTGTCTACGCATTACTATGTGGAAGGATTTTTTTTCTCACTTCTAAGGTCTTTTGGCGGCGGATCGGGTCACAACGGGCGGTGCCACATCGGTGCTCCTGTGTGACCTCCGTCAATCTGAATGTTGCGAGGCGCACCGCATGAGACGATTTTTGCGTTCAAATCGTAATTTTGATGACTTATTACTAATTATAATTATTATTTGTATTGTATAATTGGATGGAATTTAATGGAAGTCCGCAGTCATTACATATAAGATCTGCTGTACTTACCACAATTAAGACAATAAATTATTTGAATTTGTGGTAATACCTAGCTATCGTTTTCTTCCGGATATCTGTATTTCATTCTACAATTCATGTTGAGTTAACCAACGTTTGTATGGAAACCATCATCCGAGACGACCGACGCGACGCCATACATAACAATGGTCACCCTACTCTAACAGTACACCGCGACACCGGTTTACTTACTACGACAATGTCGACAATCACACAACAGTTCAGTGCTCCTACCTTCATAATGATAAATTGTTACTAATATTATCTATACTTATAATAAAACTGTAACAGGTCCAATTCTGTACATTGAAGATATTTTGAAAATTATTTTTGGAGGGCATTCTATAACCGATACTGAGGCCGAACATGTATTTTTTTTAATTTTTGTCTGTCTGTCTTTCTGTCTGTCTGTCTGTCTGTCTGTCTGTATCACGGCTGAGCATCACGCCGAAACTACTGAATGGATTCAAATGAAACTTGGCATGATTTGAGATCTTACTACGAGGAAGGACATAGGATACTTTTCATCCCGTAATCTAGCACGGTTCTTTCGGGAGAGGGGATTAAAGTCAAAATGGGTACTTGGTTATACGCTTGGTCAGATTTTATCAATTTTTCTTTATAATATAATAAATATTAGTAAGGGAACACTTATAGAGAGTTGTTATCGAGGTTTTGTAATCGATCGGGTTAAGCAACGTTAGGTAAGGTCATTAAATAGATGGGTGACCGTTTAACGCCATTTGAACTAAACGGTGCTTCGGAGAGCAAGTAAAAAGTAGGTCCCAGTTTTTAACCGACTATAAAAAGGAGGTTATGTATTCGATGCTAATGTCTGTTATTAAAAGTTTAGTTAACGTAAAAATAGCGCAGGCGGAGCTGCGTGGGTCAGCTAGTTGTTAATAAAAGTATTGCATATTGTTCGTGTGCTAATTTATAATATTACATTTCATCGTCCTAGTAGTATTATATTTCGATGTTTTATTACACGAAAAACTTATAAGCAAATGTAATCAACTTTTAAGAAATCTACCTAACACTACTAAAAAGAATCATATTTTGCGTTGGCAACTTACTTGACAAAGGGGCAGACAAGGACACACATCTACTTTTGAGCTATCTCACTCGGCTCGTTTTTCTACTTCGACTTGTGTCAATGAAAAACAAACCTTAAGAATGTAGTATATAGTTTAAATTAGTGATATTAATATATTTAAGTGATCTATCCAGTTTTTACGAAGTAAATATAAATTCGTGGGCTGCCCGCATTCGCAACCGCATCCAACGGTCAGCCGCACGGCTAACCGCATTGCGGCTACCCGCATAATGCCTATGAACCCTTAAGCGTGGTTGTCTGTTTACGTAATAACAGTAAATATAAGTTCGTCTCCTATTGTCAAGAGGATTGTTGTATGATACATATAATATTATTTATTTTGTAAACAAACAACTCTTGTTGAATCAGCTGTTAGCGTACAAACTTAACAATACGACGAATACCATTATCAACCATAATGGAGGTGTAGGCATTTTTCCCACTCATCACGAAATCTCAGAAACTACCTACAAGTGCTAGGAGTCTCAAACTTTGAATGGTGGTTCCTTTTAGGACGTAGGTGCTCACGGAGACGGGATTTTGCGAAATTCGACCCCTAAGTGAGACAGGGTGGCAAAGTATGAGAGAATCCCTGCTTCCATTGACTTGAAATTTTGAATAGATATTCTTCCACAAAATTGATTGAAAACGTGTTTCGTTTTTAAATTTTGAATAAAGAATAACATTTCAGCAGCCCGAGGGGCTCAAAGGCAAGGCACTGAGGGGTACCTGATGATTTCATCGGATAGCCCAGGTACTTATGAACCATGGGGGTTTATTGGGTAAGAATCCACATATGTTGATGAAATTTGTGGTGTGTGTTCAAGGGGATTCGAGAATGTTTTAGATTCACAAAGCGCGGGCGGAGCTGCGCGGGTCAGCTAGTAAAACTATAAATACATTTAGCAAATCATGATATTCAACGTAGCAGGCTTAGACCTAAGCGTTGAGTGCTTTTCCCATGGATAGCTTTACGTAGCGCTTTCACACATGACTTCTAAACGTAACAAAAAATCAGCTGCAAACATTTTATTTATGAAGAAATTCTATAAGCGAAGGCAGTAATAATAATAGTTCTTGTTCCCTTGTTTAGTTCCCACTGTTGGGCACGGATCTCACCTTTAGATGAAGGGGCTTAGTCCAAAGTCCACCACGCTGGCCAAGTGCGGGTTGGTGGACTTCACACGTCATTCGAAAGCTAGTTAGGCTTTCTTAGACATGCAGGTTTTCTCACGATGTTTTCCTGTACCGAAAGCTAGTAACAATCGCACAAAGACGATTCGCACATGATTCATAAATCAGAGGTGCGAGCCGGGGTTCCAACCTGTGTGCCTTGTTTTCAAGGCAAGAGCTCGCCCACTAAGCTGTTATTTATTTATTTTAATAATTTTTGTACACACAATAACATTACAGGAAAACGGAAAGAATAGTACAAAGTGCACAGCTTATTTCTAAAGAAATTACTTCCAGCAGGCCTGCGAGTGGAAATTCGGAAGGAAAAAATGGGACCTTAGTGTGTAAAAGAAATAAAAATAAGTAGCAAAATGATTAATTTAAATACATTATTTAAATAAAATACATACGGACATATATACTTAATATAGTAAACATAAATACATACTAATAAATAAATTACTATTACTATAGAATATACTAAAAAAGATAAATACTATACATATTTAACAAAATGTCAAGATATAAAGATAGTGCTCTTGAAAGGTACGCGTCCATTGGCCCGCGCCGGACGCATCGCACGCACGGCACTCAACGGATTTTAGTTTGCTTTCTATGATTTTACATAGCGCTGCGTCCATTATCCGCGCCGGCATTTTCCGATGCGGGCCGTCTAAATCATAGGAAGCAAACTAAAATCCGTTGCGTGCCGTGCGTGCGGTGCGTCCGGCGCCTGCCAATGGACGCGTACCTTTACTCGTCTTTTTAATTGTGTCACATTTACAGATAGACGTATATCCGGCGGAAGAAAATTCCATAAACGGACTGCATACACAGTGAAGGAATAGGAATAAAAGTCCGTTTTATGGGAAGGGAATATAAGGTTAGTACGGAGATGGGATCTGCAAGGCGAGTCAGGAGATCTCACAAAGGAAAAACGTTCCCGCAAATAGGAAGGGGATGTGGGATTATAAAGGATATTATAGAGAGAAGGCAAAGTATACGAGTGTTACTGCTAACCTAACTGTAAATGTTTTACTTCTTTTTTTCAAATTATATTACCTATATAAAATTTAATATATATTTTTACACTCACCACACATATTAAAAACCATAATATAATCTTCATTGTCCCAACACCACAGAAGTAAAAGTTCGTTTTAAATCTATCGATTGTGTGACGGATATATATATAGCATTGGCACCGTAACTTTGCTTAGTGAATGTTTATATAGGTGTATATAAATCTACTGTAACTATATAAATACCTGTGGTTGCACTCAATGAGCTTACAATGACTAATATTTTTGAATTAACATGAATAATATTTTTGTTGACAATCTGCTGTTATTGTTTACAAAATAATTTATTTAAGTTAATTCGCAATCGCTTAGCTATTTCTTATATCATACAAGAAAACAAAAACACTACCCACGACTACGATGTATAGGGTTCCGTACCCGAAGGGTGCTAACGGGGGTCCCGTATTACTAAGCCTCCGCTGTCCGTCCGTCCGTCTGTCTGTCTGTTAGCAGGCTCTCCAAGAACCGTAATCGCACAAAATAATACATACATAAAATCACGCCTTTTTCCCGTAAGGGTAGGCAGAGCCCAAGGGCCGCCATAATACTCTCATTATTTTGTGATAATAGGTAGAGTTGAAATTTTCACAGAAATTCTGTTTAATATTTTTTTTTTTTATAATCATGGAATAACAAACAGTAATACAATAGGTCGTAACTTATCAATTTACACATGAACACAAATACAATAATTGCATTACTCACAGCGTTATTCTCGACTTACTTAAAAAAGTTATACGTTGCTGTGTGTTAACATGTACTTAAAAAAAACAGCACTTATAAATTAAAATAATTGCACAAGTTGTACTGAAATGGATAAAACAACAACTATGTCCCTAAAAATTATAGTGGCACTATAATGACAAATTATAGTGGCACTATGACAAATACTAATTACCCGATTACGGAACGGAAGAAGGGTTATGATTTTAACAAGAATGTATGTATGTATGTATGTTCATCTGTTCCCGAATATCTTCTAATCTACTTAACATAATTTGACAAGTAGGGTGTCGTTAGAAGCGTATTGATTGTCCGCTGGTTATAGGCTATATAATATCACATTATTAGACTGCGATTATATCCGTAGTCAGATTTTAGTTTTTAAAGCTTCTTACTTGTTTTATTAATTCTAATTAAAATTAACTGAGAATTAACTCTTGATACTGGTGATGCAGCCGCGTAGATGAAAACACTAGTTTAGTACAACACAAAAAACGGTCAAGTGCGAGTCACGCTCACAGAAAGAGGCTTACATATTTTCTTTGTACGTATGAAAGTTAGTTTTTTATCGATGTAACAGAAGTAGCAAAACGGCCAAACCACATAACTAAGTTCGGTGGTCAAATTTTTTAGAAGATATTTTTTTAAGTAATTCGTTCTTTGAAATATCGTTTTCATCGTTTATAGGTACTCTAAATGCTTTTGCAAACACTATATTGGCTTGTAAAACCATGCATAACCACGTATGTGTGTAAATAGCCTAACCAAATATTGGTCTACCTTCAAGGAGTCACAATCAATAAGCCAAGGAACTTTCGCCTTGAACCAACCTAACCCCAACTTGTTGACAGGTAATATAGGTATATATGTACAGGTGCTAAGACGTTGCATCGCGGTACCTATGTACCTAAATACATAATATCACCCATTACTTTACTTTTAGCTATTCTGTAGCCCGTGTAAGAATACCACCCTCCCATCGCTTCCCCGTGGGTGGACAGCAAGTAGACGGGCAGCAGCGTCTTTCTATTGGATTACCTACCACCTATACTGCGATCCCCAAGACGCCTGCCAAGCGTGGGGATTATGGCAATCCCTCCCTTCTAAGGGAGATACCTTTTGTTCAGCGGTGGATGTCTTTGGCTGCTGATGATGATGACTTTACTTTTATCGGTGAGGCAAGCGGGTTCTTACTTTTATCGATGGAGCAAACAGGTTCTTGAGTGGAGACCGCGGGTTACAAACGTGGCGTGGGAGATGGAGTGACGATATACGTAAAGCCATCAGCAGCCGATATACGTCCATTGCTGAACAAATGACTCCCCCTTAGACGGGAGGGGATTCCATAATAGTCACGCTTGGCATGCGGCTTGGGGATCGCAGTATAGATGGTAGGTTAATCCAATAGAAAGACGCTGCTGCCCGTCTTCTTGTTTTCCCTTAGTCGCCTCTTGCGGACACTTAACGGGGAGGAGATGGATGGGTGCATTTCTTACCCGGATATGGAATACGTGACGGGGGAATACGTGAAGTGGCAGTAAAAAATTTAATGAGAAAAGCGGAGGATTGAAGTCAGTGGCGTGTATTTGGAGAGCCCTATGTCCAGTAGTGGACGGCTGCAGGCTGATGATGATGACTTTACTTTCCACCAGGTAATCAGGTTCTGGGTTTAAACTTCATTGGGTTCTGGGGTAAAGGGCTTAGCTGGTGAAATGTACGGTCTCAAGAGAGTTAATACCAAACTATTGTCTCGGGGTTGTGCGGCAGAAACAATGAAGTTAATGGACAGAAAATTGCAGCTCTATAGGCAGGCGCCGCCGTTTATCCGTGGGGTGTTCGGGTAAGAATAGCACCCTCCCATCCCCTCCCGTTGGGTGTCTGTAACAGGCAACTAAAGGGAAACAAGATGATGGGCTGCAGCGTCTGGGCATTACCTACTAACTATACTGAGATCCCTACCTTCTAAAGAAGAGGCCTATGTACAGCAGTGGACATATTTTGGCTACTGATTATGAATAATAAGGTGAATAGGCTTTTAATAAAGCTAGTGTGCGTTACCTTCCCCGATTCCGTCACCGCTTTCCATCATGTGGATCTACAGATCCAATCTAGTTATTTTTTTTTACTAAATATGTATTAGACAGTGCTGTCTGTAGACCGCAAAAAAAAACTAACTGTCACTGTGTAAAAATTAACTGTCACGTCTCCACAAACGGTCATAAAAATTAAAAAATAAATTACAAACGTGTCCAGAATTCTTATTTTCAATTATCTGCAAATTCTTTGCTACTTATTTTGTAGAACAGAATAAGTGCTAAGAAACAAGAAAAGTACGAAAGAATTGTACCTACAAAGGCACAGCTCATTTCTTTTAATGGGGTCGAAATGGGTCGTGAAAAATTTCATAGTGAGACTACTATATCGAGTGGGGGATATGAAAGCAGAATGAGCAGGTAACGTCAGATTTTATGATTTTCAAACAAAACTTACCGTCAATTTAGATTACAAAGGGTCCTCTTTGATCTAAGGGCCAAAGTATGCAATGCAAGAATGTCGTGGTCAGTGTCGCCGGCGACCGACGTACTTTGATGATAAAGCATTGCCGACAAATGCCATGAAGGGTAACGAACTAGGGTCGTATTATCAAAGATAAGCGATATTTTCAACCGAAAACAATTAACAATTTTATTTATTTACTAGCTGACCCGCGCAGCTCCGCCCGCGCTTTAATTACATTTTGCTCCCCTTTTCTCCCTACTCCCTTGATTTATCTCTCTCCATCTCTCTCTTTTATAATAAAAATCTAATTCTATGCTATTTCTCTCCCCTCCCGCTTCGGTCCCCGTCACACTTCCCCTCTTCCTCTGCCCGTTGTCCTCTCTGAACCCTCTCCCTCCTGTCTCTTCTCCCAACTTGCTCCCTCTCACTCCCCCCCCCCCCCTTGCTCCACCTAACTCCTCCGATCACTCACTCCATCACCCTCCCCTCTCCCTCTCTTGCACCCTCCTCTCGTTCTATATATCCTCGTCAATCATGGTATCAGCGGCATAAAATATACTTTATAACCTATTCTCAGACCTACCCGTAAAATTTCATACATATCGGTTCACCCGACTCTCGTGCACGTAACTCAGAGGTTCTCAGATTTTGTTGTGCAAGGCGTTGCGAACGTTCGACACTCGACTCTCGTGCACGTACCTGAGAGTTTCTCTGATTTTGTTCAGCAAGGCGTTGTGAACGTTCAGGTGAAGATTCTCCCATACGACGTATTCTTGCTGCCCGTGCTTGAGAACTATGTTTAGAAAGTTGAGACCTGGCTCTCTTAGGCATTTTCAAATGTTTAAGAAAATGCTAACAGCGTGTAATATTCTAGCGCTGAAAAGAACTGTTGTTTAGCCCTGATAAGAACTGTTGTTTAGCCCTGAAAAGAACTGTTGTTTAGCCCTGAAAAGAACTGTTGGTTAGCCCTGAAAAGAACTGTTGGTTACCCCTGAAAAAATCTGTTGGTTAGCCCTGAAAAGAACTGTTGCTTAGCTCTGAGAAGAACTTTTGCGTAGTTGAAAGAAATCTAAAAAAAATCGAGAGGGAGCCGACCTCGCGTCTGAGCCGCGCGGGTACCTTACTCATAGATCTAAACTCCCCTCCCGCATGCGCACCCCCGCCTTGGTGACGCAACGGGCCGTGCAGCAGAAATCGTAATATTTTAATTTCGCCATAACTTCAAAACCAAATGTCCAATTTTAATCATTCAAAGACCAAATATTATCTACATAAACTGTACTTAATTATGAATTAATTTATTTTGATAAGGATTAATAACATGATTAAAATAAATGCGTTTAAATTTAGTCCAAACAAAATTCAAGATTTTTAAATAAAAAAATGGTGTTGGGCTTCGACATAGATAGAGTGCCGTTTCCTTTTTGTAGATATTTATAAGATCTACAATTAAGTAGAACATTTTATCTTTCTATCTTTTATAGTTTAGGCAGCGTACGCAAAATAAGTAACTTTTCTGGTTGATTTTTTACACCTTGTGTCCGAAAAAACCCAAATATCTTACGGAACCCTATTTTTTTCCAAAATAAAATTTAGCCTATGTTACTCGTGGATAATTTAGCTTTCGAATAGTGAAAGAATTTTTAAAAACGGTCCAGTAGTTTTTGAGCCTATTCATTACAACCAAACAAACAAAGTTTTCCTCTTTATAATATTAGTGTAGATTTATTTATTCTTTATGCACAAAACAGTACATAGGTGGACTTAATGCCAGAGGCATACTCTACCAGTCTACCTTAGGATGATGCAGAGACAAATCGTGAGCGTGTGAGATTTTATCGCTTACTTAATAGGTATCATGAGCGGTGAGAGATATTCATGCAGGAGTAAAGAAACTATAATTACAGTAAATTTAGAAATACTTATACTTAGGTTAACCCCGGCTCGCACCTCTGATTTCTTTAATTAATCATGTGCGAATCGTCTTTGTGCGATTGTTACTAGCTTTCGGTGAAGGAAAACATCGTGAGGAAACCTGTATGTCTGAGAAAGCCTAACTAGCTTTCGAATGACGTGTGAAGTCCGCCAACCCGCACTTGACCAGCGTGGTGGACTATGGCCTAAGCCCCTTCATCTTGAAGGGAGGCCCATGCCCAGCAGTGGGACATTAACAAGGGCTGGTATTATTATTATAATTAGGTAGGTTTTCTTCTTCAGGTGCACAGACGACATTGTGTGACCAGTGTATGTAAATAACTAAATGACCTTCATTGCTGTGTTCCAAGGACGAGGCCTATGTTCAACAGTGGGCATTTTCCGGTGGATGATCGATTTTCTTCAGTCTTATGTCTCAGTTATATCATTGTATTAATAGATATAAGATTACTTGACACCAAAATTGCACTTGCTCAATCTCTGCTTCTTACTTATCTCGATTACGCAGACATCAGCTATCTAGACCTTACAGAAGATCTATTAAATAAACTTGAGCGACTCCAGAATTTTTCGATCCGGTTCATTTTTGGTTTGCGCAAATATGACCACGTTTCAGAGTTTCGCAACAAGCTCAAGTGGCTTCCTATTCGTTTTCGCCGGAATAATCATATCCTTTCTCTTCTTTACTCTACTCTTTATAACCCTAGGGCACCCATCTATTTAAAAGAGCGTTTCAAATTTCACACTTCTAATCATCACACTCTTCGCCCATCTATCGAATTGAGTCTTTGTACCCCCGCTCATACGTCTTATGCCTATACACGGTCTTTTACGGTGCAAGCTGTCCGTCTATGGAACTGTGCAATGAGGAAGTGTGCAATAAAGTGTATTTGTATTGTATTACTACCGCAGTGTCAGATATTTGACCGCCAAGCAACAGTGTGCAAATATTGTTTTCCAGTATGAAGGGCACTGTAGCTGGTGAAACTACCAAACACAAAAGATTTAATAACTAACGTCTAGGGTGTCGAGTGATCAGGAGTACCTCTTGCGTCACGAAGTTTAAATAAAAAATATATGATAATACACCTGTGACGAAAAGGTTTTCTAAATGTAAGTACCTCATTGATCGATATATTCCACAGATGAACGAGATAGCCACCCGAGCATGGCATTATTCCGGTATGCCGTGCCATTTCATGTCGGCGTCATTGAAAATTACATCCGCGATTAACCCAACACAAGCTCTCCCGGCCGACTAAGTGGCCCATTGCGGTGATTAGACGAGGAATACCAACGGAATTAGTCCAAGTTTTTGCTGTTTAAACCAATTAAAGAACGTGTGACGAACCGCTGGTAAGATTACGGAGCAATAATGTTTCAATTTAGAATCGGCATTCCTTTAGAAAATACTATTTTATTGGATGTTTGATATTCGTCGATAATATCAATAAAAAATTCAACAAATAGGTAAACCGTATATCTATGTAGGTTAGCACATTTATTTTCTGCTGTAAAATTCTTTCTTCGTAATCTAACTATAATTATAAGTAGGTACTCGTATTATATAAGTTGTACTAATCTAAGTTTAAATGTATTTTTGTTATGGTGTGCAATAAAGTGTATTTGTATTGTAATGTATAATTATATCATGTTACTAGTATAATTATAGTTAACTAGTTAGACTTTATTTCATTTAACTTTTTATACCTGGTGGACCTTAAAATAATAACGCCTAGAAACCGAGAACATTCACGCACAATGAGGCAAGTAAAACCAAGCCAGAATGGCTTGGTATCGAACATCCCGCGTCAGTGCTTATAGTCGAGTCGTAGCGCTGGTAGATCCCGATATTTTATTTTAAAATTATGGTTTGTGGAATAAATGGAAATCACAGTACATCGGAAAAACTTAAGAAACATTGTAACATATTTCACCTGCAAGTATTACGTTTAACCTAATATTTTAACGTAAAACAATCGCCAAAGTCAAAACAATAATTTTAAATTTCAACAGACGACATTATATCAAAATGTTGCCAATAAAAGGAAAATTGCTACCCCAAATTTGTGTAGTAAGAAAAGATTTATTTAATTACTTGATGATCCGCACACACTTACGTTTTCAAATGACATTAAACGGTCACCCATCCATGTATTGACCTTGTCTAACGTTGCTTAACCTAGCGATATGAAATATATTTTCCGACCTATTCTCATACCTACCAAGTATATACATTAAAAAATCATAAGAATCGCTTGAGCTGATTCGGAGGAGTGCGACCACAAACACTGTGACACGAGATTTATCAATAGTAGATTTGTTATTTCAGATTAATATCTTTTAAATTAAGTAGTATTTCCTTACTGACAGCAATAATAGTAGTTTATTCAAAAAATTATATAATGACCTCAGGTAGAAGCAATTCCAATTTCCGTAATTTTAGGGAAAATCTGATTCCACTAACAACATTATTTGCTCACTTGTGTGCGTGTCGCAGAGCGTCAATACGCGTGACTTACGCCTACATCTATGCTATTGTGCCTCAAACGAGACAGTTTTTTCGTATGAAACTATCATTCTAGGCGTTATTATTCTAAGTGGTGGACTTACTATTACTTGCTGAGGAATAAGAAAAAAAAAATTAAACCATTTTACATATTTCCAAAGCTTTGTATAGACTAGTAGCAATATCAGATTCATTATAGGTGACCCAATGTTGTAAGCTTAACTTAAATCTCTACAGAAATTGCTGCAACAATGTTAATAGCAGGTCTATTGATAGTTGTCGGTTGAATATAATATGCAACATGAAGATTGGTCACACACAATGAACTTACGCAATGCATGTACGTATGCAGCCTCCGCGGCGTAGTGGGAATCCGCTTGCTTTCCAAACCTGAGATCGCGGGTCCCAAGTAGGGAGCACCAACTTTCTGTAGTTGTTCCTTACTGGCTAGGACAATGCGGGCCGATCGCCTGATTTTCTGTTAAGTAAGATGATCCATGCGTCAGATAGGCATGTACAAAGTCGATCTTGCGCCTGACCCCTCCCCAGTCGTGTCGGTCTTCCGTCCCATAGGATTGTGAGAGGCAAAGGAAGAAAGAGTGCACTTGTGTACCTACTATAATATATACTAGCTGACCCACGCAGCTCCGCCTGCGCTATTTTTACGTTAACTAAACTTTTAATAACAGACATTCGCATCGAATACATAACCTCCTTTTTTATAGTCGGTTAAAAACTGTGACCCACTTGTTACTTGCTCTCCGAAGCACGGACCCGTTTAGTTCAAATGGCGTTAAACGGTCACCCATCTATTTAATGACCTTACCTAACGTTGCTTAACCCGATCGATTACAAAACCTTGATAACAACTCTCTATGAGTGTTCCCTTACTAATATTTCCTATATTATAAAGAAAAATTGATAAAATCGGACCAAGCGTATAACCAAGTACCCATTTTGACTTTAATCCCCTCTCCCAAAAGAACCGTGCTAGATTACGGGATAAAAAGTATCCTATGTCCTACCTCGTAGTAAGATCTCAAATCATGCCAAGTTTCATTTGAATCCATTCAGTAGTTTCGGCGTGATGCTCAGCCGTGATACAGACAGACAGACAGACAGACAGACAGACAGACAGACAGACAAAAATTAAAAAAAATACATTTTCGGCCTCAGTATCGGTTATAGAATGCCCTCCAAATATAATTTTCCAAATATCTTCAATGTACAGAATTGGACCTGTTACAGTTTTATTATAAGTATAGATATACTATAGATTTCCCGCGTAGATGGATGATCTTGCGAAGGATTGGCCGCTGTGGTCGTTTCGGCCAGGAGGACATTATTATAAATGATTCTTCCACGAAACGACCACAGCGGCCAATCTTTCACAAGATCAGCCATGTACGCAGGAGATATTATAGTGCACAAGCGCTTGCGTAGACACAAGTGCACTCTCTCTTCCTTTATATAATACCTCTCATAATCCGATGGGACGGAAGACCGACACGACCGGGGGAGAGGTTAGGCGCAGGACCGACTTTTTACATGCCCATCCGACGCATAGATCATCTTACTTTACAGACAATCAGGTGATCGGCCTGCATTGTCCTAGCCAGTAAGGAACAAAAACTCAAATTTGTTGCCTCCCGCAGGATTCGAACCCGCGACCTCTGGTTTACAAAGCAAGCGGTTTCCCACTGCGCCACGGAGGCTACAATCAATCAAGAATCATTTATTGTATTACCTATAAACTTATAACTGTAAAATATTTAAAAAGTCAAAGAAGTAGAGTATTAATAATAGTATTAGTATTAATATCTGAGTAAAAGAAACAGCTTGCAACCAGTTCTCTATTAGTCAACCCTATAAATAACCCTAGCATGCTTGTAGTGGTCTACTCGTGGCCAATTAAGTTAATCCGGAAAGTATTTCATATTTCTTCAAGTTTCCAAGACGATGCAAAGGCTTCCTCGGGGCAGCTGCGGGCCGCGGAAATCCAATCTGTGGAGTAACGCGATATTTTTTTAGGGAAACCAGTTTTGCTTACTCGGCTTCTTGAAGGGGGTTTTGTAGCAATTTTTTTCTGCAATTTTTATATGTAATTCGAGTAGAATTGGAGGACTAGATTATTAACATGGCAAGTAATTTTGTTATTTATTTATTTAATACTTTATGCACACAAAATAGTACATCGGCGGACATCTTGCCTTTCACTACCAGTCTACTTTAGGGAATTTAAAGGAGATACAAGTATAGACGAATTTCGACTATACATGAAATTTATGTCTTTCTGACCAGTATGACATAGTGGACGATATTTTACAAAATCAGCCAACTATGCAAGAGAAACCATAATTATAGTCCACAAGGGCTTTATTTACACAAAATAGTAGGTACATAGGCGGACATCTTGCCTAAGGCTTTCTCTACCAGTATACCTTAGGGAATTTTAAGGGGATGCAATTTTAAATCAAGATACTGTAATCTCTTTTTGCGTAGATCGGACTAACAATAATAATTAGAAGACCTGAGGGTACCCGAAGAAAACTATGACGCAGCTACCACCTCAGTCCGCCCGTGACCATGAATGCTGTAAAGTATTCGAAACGTCGGGTAATAAAAATCATAAATAAACCGTGATATAATCCGTAAAATTAGTTTCATTTCAAATATAAATCAATTTCGACTATACATAAAAATTATGTATTTCTGACCAGGATGACATAGAGGACGATCTTAATCATAACTATAGTACGCAAGGGCTTGTGCAAGCACTGTCTCTTCGTTTACAATTCAATGAGATGGAATGTATTCCCGGTCATATCGACTGACATGTAAAGGGTAACTGCGAATTCGCATCGCATCGCAAATATCTGCGAGAAACAAATGAATTTTTCGATACAAATTCTTGCGATGCATCGCATCGCAGTTATGTGTGGGAGCCCTAAGTTCAGGCGCATGACTGACGTTTACTATGTGACACATGGATCATCATACTTTACAGACACTTTATTGTAGTAACTAGAAAGGAACAGCTACACAAATATATTACTTCCCACAGGATTCGAACCCGCGACCACAGGATTGTAAAGCGAGCAGCTTTTCGCTGCGCCATAGATGCTACGTATTTAAATTACAAAGACTTTATAAATTGTACATGGCAGCTGCTACATACAATATGATATATTCCTAATTAAACTTAGCAATAACTATGCTAGTTTTAATATTATTTCGATCTGCAGTCTTGCCTCACCAACAATAGGGGATGGTTGTATTAGCCGAGATTACCTAGCGCGCGAGTTTCGCATATCAAAGGGGTGGTTTTAACTCCGGTTACAAAGGGAAATTCTAATATTCTTTAGAGTTAGAGTTTCTCAAGGCCCTTCTAAGTAGGTATAAAAGGAAGTCATTAGTTTAAAATCAGTACGGTTATACCATTGTGAAGCATATAGAATAACTAGCAATTTCCTGCGGCTTCGCCCACTAATTATTTTACAGAGTTTACCAACCCCTAACACATCCGCAAAAGTAAACAGAAAATTCGCCTAATTCGTATTGATTTATTTTATTTCGAGAATCTTTTCAGTAAATTTCAAGTCAATCGAACCATACAATAAAATGTTTCATACAAAAGAAAACACCCCATTTAACCCCTTTAGGAGTCGAATTTTCAAAAATCCTTTCTTAGTGGATGGTTACATCATAAGAAGAACCTACTGTCCAAATTTCAGCTTTCTAGGTCCAGCGGTTTGGCTTGTGCGTTGATGAATCAGTCAGTCAGTCAGTCAGGACAAGTAATTTTATATGTATAGATCACAGAAGATTTACCAAAAGATGAAAAGAGCTCAGCGTTTTTTTGGAAGATCTAACAAAGCTGAGACTACTAATAGGCTAGATGACTGAAAAATTCAATCTCTTCTTCAACTTTGACTAAGGTTAGCCATCCGAACGACGATACATGGAGTCATCATATGATGTCCACGGTAAAGAGTCTAATACTGTGCACATCAGATGACTACTGCCTATGTCTATACTATAGACATTGGCAGTAGGTATAATCTGCAACGTATTCTGTATAGACTGAGTATAACGCAGAGGGCCTTAGACTATTTGAACTTGACACGTCATTTTCACGTTCTTGTAACAGACAGAACCCCAGTAGCGTCGACTGACACGCGTATGGCGATAATAATGCTGTGCTGCGGCACAATGGTGCTCACGTTGACAGGGAGTACTATGAACTGAAGTGCACGGAAAGAGCCTCTTCAAATGGCAAAATATTATATTCAGTTCAACGGGCGCAACCTGGCCATCAATCTAAGATATTTTGGTGATTGACCATTCCTTTCACTAAGACAAGCAATTGACCGTGGTGCTTTCGATCATAACTGAGTTAAGCTTCATACTCGCCACTGTTACCAAGGAATCGATAAGTAGGTACACAGTGTGTACCGCTTAGCAAAACAGAAGGTGCTTGTCCTTGTGAGGAGATGTTACAGGCGCAAGCTTCACTGTAGCGTTCTCAATCGCTTATAACTTATAATTTCCTTACTTGGTTACTTACTTAAATCGAGATGCAGCAGTGGGAACTCATATTTTATAATCTAACTGAGACTGGAGCTATTAAAAAAATGAACATTTTAATTTATTTTATTAAAAATTGAAAGCAATACCTATCGATTTAAGTTGTAGAAGTACCTCGTAATGTACCGGTATGTCGTAATAGTACTATAAAAAGTAAAATAAAAAGGAAAAAAAATAAGAGTTCATCCGGGATCGAACCCGGAAACATAAAAATGTGGGAAGACCGTTCAACCGCTACGCTGATTCAGCCGTTAGGGTACGTTTCGAAATTCCCTTCCTTAAGTAGCATTATAGATAGTTACTGCTTAGCTCCTTATGTTAATATAGCGTAATGATTTTAATTTTGGAGTTTAAATCCACAATTATTCTGTTATATTGTAACATTACCCTAGTTTTTTTATTATATTATAATTTCGCGGAAAAATTAAGAAGAAGAAGTGCTTATTACAATATTCCCTGTAACAAATAGCTTGATATTACTTATATTAAAGTCTGACCAGGTCTACGTATAGTAAACATGTCCGTATAGTAAACATGTCCGTTAAATATCAACTAAATCTGTTGAACAGTATTGGCACAAATCAAAGTATATAAGTATTAGTATCAGTTGTCTGGTTTCCATAGTACAGGCTCTGCCTAGTTTGGGATCGGATGACCGTGTGTGGATTGTCCCAAGATATATATATATATATATAAATCTTCAACACAAAATAATTTCGCGGCAAATTGTTGTAGAAAAAGTACATATTTCGACACTGCTCATTCCCCGTAACAAAAAGCGAGATAATTTATATCCTATAATTTTTCTAGGTTATCAATAAATATTTTTGCCAAATAGCAACTAAATCTGTTCAGCGGTTTTGACGCCAAGACTGCACAAAGTCACAGACATACAGACAGACAAAAATTCTAAAAATCATATATTCGGAATCAGTATCGTTCCTAGAATACGTAACAATTAAAATTTTCAAGAAATATTCAATGTACAGTTTTTACTTTTCTACGATTTTATTATATGTATAGTTTTAGAAACCCTAAGTGGAAATAATAAAAAAGAACAATGGTACACTAAAACATCACTGACACAAAGGTTACTTTGACACATTTACAGGTAATTATAAAAATGTGGGGACTTCCCCAAGTAGTCTCCGCCATCCCCAACTCCAACGCTCAAGAAATATTAATAGCACGACCGTATTATAACAAATCTAGTGACAGAATGACAGAGTGACCGCACTATATGACTACTAGAACAAACTTTCAGCACGAGATCTAATAAAGGAATGTCTCTCGCACCACCAGAGCAGTGTCTTATAAACGCGTTTGTTGCGTTCGGTCATTCTACCATTCTACCCTCAATGGTATTTATAACAGTTTTGAAATATTCGACACGGCCTCTCCTGACATGAGACCGTCCCCGGGCTCGTTAAATTTTGATGACTGTTCCACGAGAACAACACGAAGAAGCGTACTCCATCCATCGTTCACAGCACCACCCGAAGAAGCCGACTCCACCGTCCATAGTTTACAGGAAATCCCGGAGTCTAGGCTGCGACGACACAACCCAGTTACGTTGACTTTTCCTGCACAAAACACAAACACAGAAAAAAGTCAGAAAACAAACAGTCATAGGCTTTATTCAGGTCTCTTCCTGCGCAACCAGGCTTTACATCATCGGTCTCTAACAGGTCGCTCCGAAACCTACGAAACTTACAGGCTTTACACAGGTCTCTAGTCAGCGTGGGCCCCACTGGCGCAACCAGTTACCTTCACTCATTGTGGTCATCCCAAAACCACGCGTAATGGCTCAAAATTGCAGCACAAAGCCATGTCTACGAACTCATAAAACAGAGTGGAAAAACTTATGTGCCGATAAATAATTCCACAGATATGTAAGCCAAGCTCATCTAACTCACCCTAAGCACAAGGGTATAAAACAAACTGATAACTGTACCGATCACCTGGGGCAATTCCCGTCGGGGGAGTGCCACCTCACAACTCGCTAGAGATCTACGCGTACTTACGTGAGACATAGCTTTGCATGTGTGAATCGGCTCCACATAAAAGCATGCTTCAACCCAAACTATCAAGCGGGAAAACTATGTGTTTCATTACAAAATTACACAACAATTCGACATATGTAAGCTGAGTTTCCCTAACTCAGCCTAAGCACAAAGGGTGTAAAATAAACTGATAACTGTACCGACCACCCGGGGTAGGTCCCGTCGGGGGAGCGCCTCTTCACGACTCGCTAGAGATCTACGCGGACTTACGTGAGATATAGCTTTGCGTGTGTGAATCGGTTCCAGATAAAAGCATATTTCAACCCAATCTATCCATTACACCACGACACGTCAGTGGCCAACCTGTGGCATGACCCTGCGTGTACTACAGCTCCAGGACCACGTGTCCGAGCATAATATAAAAACACCTTAGGCATGTTCCATATACTAGGATCGCATGTCTGAGCGCACTCCAAGACAGCATCCAATAACATGAAACCGTACCATACTTGAAGTGTATCCGTTGGCTAGGATAGTATATCGGAGTACGAGGACATCCAAGACAGAGGCTATCCCAACCGCAAGACAAAACTTCCCATAATGTGTTTACCCTTTGCGAAAACACTAAAACACAAAACCACCCTAGGCATGTTCCATATACTAGGATCGCATGTCTGAGCGCACTCCAAGACAGCATCCAATAACATGAAACCAAACCTTACTTGAAGTGTATCCTGTTAGGTATTGATGTGTATGTGTGAGTAGTCGAGAGAAACGTATGTGGTTAGTCCGCGCGACAGCGCATAAGAGCAGTGCAATAAAGGCCTTGTTGAGTAACACCGGTGTTTCGCTTCTAACATTGGCGACAGTTCATTCGTACCCACTTAAAGAGAAAAAAAAATGAACAATTTAATTGGATCGGTTCCTAGTTTCGAGCTCGGCCAAGACTGGAACATCTTTAAAGAAAGGCTTTCTCAATGGCTAACAGCAAACGCACTGTTAGTAAAAGGTGAAGAAAAGGAACAACCAACGACAAGCACTCAACGACAGACAGCTCACCAGCCGAACTAATGTTTGGACGAAATATGCGATGTAGGTTTGATCTCTTACAAATACAAGAACCTAACTCATCATCATTTTCATCAGCGGAATTACAAAAGGCGGTAAAAGAGAAACAGGTTTTACAGGCTGCATATTTTAAAGGCAAGAGAACAATTGACTTTAATATAAATGAATGGGTACTAGTAAAAATGCAACACGAAAATAAATGGCACAAGGGCATAATTAAAAGCAAAATCGGATCATGCTTATACGAAGTCTTTATACCAATGAAAAATATAACAACAAAAAAACATAAAAATCAAATATTCAAGTTTAAGCCATCAGACATGAACACAGACAGCGAGTTAGATTGGGCAATTCATTGTGAATCACAGATTGCGGGAGCCAGCAGGGATCTCGGCGGGCCTCGTCCCACTGATACCAATACTAGGGAGGAGGAAGAAGAGTGGAGCGAGGCTAGTGAGCAGTCAGTCGTCGCGTCTGCTTCGACAGCCCAGTCGTTATCACCGACAGAAGCTACCAATTCGAACGAGCGGCGGGGACAAGCCCGGCATGGACTAAGGGATATTCCTTACATTGATTATAAACAATATTACTGATTATTAATGTCTAGATTAAGGATTTGTGGTGGAGGGATGTTAGGTATTGATGTGTATGTGTGAGTAGTCGAGAGAAACGTATGTGGTTAGTCCGCGCGACAGCGCATAAGAGCAGTGCAATAAAGGCCTTGTTGAGTAACACCGGTGTTTCGCTTCTAACATCCGTCAGCCAAGATAGCATATCTGAGTACGAGGACATACGAGACAGAGGCTATCCCAACCGCAAGACAAAACTTCCCTTAATGAGTTTTACCCTTTGAGCTAAACCCTGAAGTTTGTCAGAAACATTCACAGCACACGGCATAGGTAGCTACCATCAGGTACGCGCCCGTGGCTCTCAGTCGGACAGATGCGCACACAAGACATGGCATAGGTAGCGACCTAAGATACGCGCCTATGGCTCCCAGTCTACCAGACACACACACCGCACACGTCATAGGTAGCGACCATAAGGTACGCGCCCATAGCTCCCAGTCTACCAGACACTCACACCGCACACAGCATAGGTAGCGATCCTACGATACGCGCCCATGGCTCGTGACTAAGACAACAAAGAAATATACTTCCCAACGCATGGAGAAGACATGGCGACACCACCAACGCGAAAGCCGGCTTGGTGATGAACGCCGACGTGCTCCTGTAGCGCATGCTTCAAGACGCCATTCGTCTCAGCACGTGACAGAAAGCACCAGCAAGCACCCAACTGTCTGTGCTTTTCCACTGTGAACAGAATAATAGAACACGCAAGCATTTTCCTTTTGGTTTAGGGCCCACAGCACCTTAGCGGTGCAGCCTCACCCAAAAATTTAGTCAGTGACACTAAACAAGGCAACGACCCCTTTCCATTTTGTATATCGCTTTTAGCCTGTTAATTGAGAATCTACTAACAGGAAAGTCCAAAGACACTGACCCGAGAATCAAACAAGACTTACAAGACTAACTACCATATCTAGGAATAGAACCCAAGACTTAGGGACCACAATACCATAAAGTTATGTCAATTAAAGATCCACAACGGTATGCTACAAGCGCATCAAAAACCCACTTTCGTCGGGCAAGTGGACTACCCAATCATAAATTACATCCAAATTTTTAATTGGATTCGGAATTACTTTGAAAACCACTTGTAAACAACTAGCGTATTGCTTCCACAGTTTACCCTTGACCAATAAATAATTTCGAAAGAACATACCTCTATAAATGTTTCTCTTCACCAAAGAACAGTGTGCAACTTACGTCAGTGAGGCTGTCATTACCACAGTCACAACTGCATCTGCTTTTCCCACTTCCGTATCTGGCCATTATGGCCACGTAGCAACCAACGCCCATGCGCAGCGCGGGGACCAACGTTGTAAGCAGCAGCGACCAACGCCACAAAATCGCTTTGGCGAATAGCACTTACACCTTCTGTGAACAGAACTACAGAAACAGAATTTAAAAGTTTGACAGGGCCGTAAAAATAGGCAGTAGGTAGTCACATCAACAAGTGGAAACAATCGGGCCTCGTCAATATATTAAGGCCTGTACGATCCTCCAGACTTACCACTCGGCCTTCCTTCACAAAACATGTCCAAATCTAACCAGATTTCAAATACGATTAGTCACCAACCAAAAACAAATAAACGATGAGCAAAAAAACTACACTTCACAAATTGCAATGACCGATTGAGACTAATAAAAATATCACCTTGAACGAAATCCAACTTACTGCCTAAATTATTAGCAATCGCATTCTAGCAGTCAGAACTCAAATCTACCCACTCGAATCTACGATCAAATCACTGCTCCAAATAACAAAGCAATGAAATAAATAAACCAAACAAAATCGAACGAACAACCACATAAACCAAATGAATACAACAACCAAATAAACAAAACCGGTATTAGCTGGTTTTATGGAATGGTGAAGACACCTTTACCAAACATGTAACAAGACAACAATTACACCAGTCTAGCGAATATCACCTAACGCAAACTTATTCATGTTCCAGCAACCACTATTACTATAACAACGACTAGACAATACCAACATGAATGATACAACCTGTGGGTATCTATAATAATTTTATCAAAACACCAACTACCCGCATACATATATTTGTTTTACGAGAAAAACAAAACAAAATGAAAATAATGGAGACGAATATAACAAAATGCATCAGAAAGCGAAGCGGATAGGCCAGAATCCAATCCCACTTCTGATTTTAGAAACCCTAAGTGGAAATAATAAAAAAGAACAATGCTACATACCCAAACTGGTTTATTGACACTAAAACATCACTGACACAAAGGTTACACATACTTTGACACATTTACAGGTAATTATAAAAATGTGGGGACTTCCCCAAGTAGTCTCCGCCATCCCCAACAAACTACACCAACTCCAACGCTCAAGAAATACAATTAAATAGCACGACCGTATTATAACAAATCTAGTGACAGAATGACAGAGTGACCGCACTATACGACTACTAGAACAAACTTTCAGCACGAGATCTAATAAAGGAATGTCTCTCGCACCACCAGAGCAGTGTCTTATAAACGCGTTCGTTGCGTTCGGTCATTCTACCATTCTACCCTTAATGGGTAACAGTTTTGAAATATTCGACAATAGATTATTTTTTTTACCCCGTCATCATTCCTATTGCGATGAACCAAGATAAAAATAAAATTGCAAGATTGTCCTGGTTGAGGTTCGAACCCGCGACCTATCGGCTAACTGCCAGGGAATCTAACTACTAGCACAGATTACTACTAGCACAGATTACTACTAGCACAGATTACTACTAGTCCAACGTGTCCGTCAAAATGAAGAGGAAGTATAGTGCACACACTCCATAGTATTAACCCACTATAGGATTCTACCCTCACAGAACTCACTGCTAGCTGGCACAATGGAAATACAGGCGCGCAAATATTAATATAATTTCTATACCTACAACAAACAAACGAACAAACATAGGAAAGGAAATCAGCAATTTCAATTTATTTATTTTCTCATCATACACGATAATACACGTTTCATAGAGACTGGTGTCTGCTGTAGGTCGAGCCTGTACTACAGATTACCAGGTATTCCCTCCGTAAGACAACTTATAACTATGACCTAAACTGTGTTTGAACATTCAACAATTTCTCTAATAATAGGTAAAAGTAGCAAGTAGCAACATCAAAGGTAAATGGAGAATTATCAATAATATTTCATATAGGTATGGTACTAAGTTTATCTTTTTCTTATTTCAGGCTAAGTAATATATGATACCTTTTTCTTAGATGAAATAAGAATACCTTTTTTTTTGTCGAGGGTGAAATCTTCCAAAGATCCCCGGGAGCTGTGGGGCTTGACCGGGGTATGTGGGATTCTTACCCACTACCCACTAAAACCCCCGCGGTTGTCGCATCGGCACATGAGGGGGGACCCCAGGGCTCTCTGGTGGGATCTGCACCAGGGGACCTCAGTGCCTTGTCTTTGAGCCCGCCGCCGGGGGGCACTTTGTAGCCCCCCGGGAACCAGTCACGGTGCTCACGGGGACGGGGGTCGCAACCCCGCCGCCGTCCTCCTCGGAGTCGCCGCCGAACTCAATGGAGAAATAAGAATACCTAATATAGAATACCTTTCTTATATCAAAGATATTAAATTTATTGGATAATCAATTTAAATATTTAACCACACCAAAATCCATTCATTGTATATTAATAATATCTTGGGACAATCCCCACACGGTCATCTGCCGCCCTAGACAATGTAACATTCTACAATCGTTATCGTTAATAGAAAGTATAAAAATGTATGAGAATGACATAAGTCATCGAAAAGTCACGTGACAAATTATAGGGAATTGACACCATTAGCGAATGAAGAAATAGATTCGCTATGAAGCGATTGCATCTTGTCTAGGCCCTCTGATCCCAAACTAGGCAAGGCCTGTACTATGGATACCAGACAACTGATACTAGTACTTATATTTTTTTTAATAATAATAATAACTTTTTATTTCAGGCTACATAGGCCCATAGATAAATACCTTAAACTAACATACATTATTAAATACAGTATATTAAATTACACGCTGTGGCGTGTGGTGTGTTTTTGTAAATACATACATAAATAGGTAAACAACACCCAGACACTTGGTGGGAATCGAACCCACGACCCATCGGTTAGCGGACAAGGTGTCTAACCACTAGACCAACGTGCCCGTCAAATTTTTTTATTTTTTTATTTATTGAAATAATAAAATGTTTATTTATTGAAAAAGAAAAATTTTACATTGAACAGCATGCTCGATAAAGTCTACATTAATATACACTGTGTCGTAGACGCTAACATCAAATGAATAGTAGCAATATTTTCATTTAGTAACAATAAATTATACTGAAACAGAATGTTGTTTTCATCTTTAATTAAACAAAAAACTACAAAAAAATTTTAACTATTGAAAAATAAATGTTATTATAATACCAAAGTAGAACGGTATGTTCCTGGTGAATGTGTGTTTGTGTGTGTGTTTGAAGGTGTGTGCGTGTGTGAGGGTGTTTCGTTACCGCACAACTAAACGTAATTTAAATATATTGTTTCAAATCGATGTTCGTTACTCGGTAAGCAATAGCAAAACGCAGTCGCGTATGAACTGCGATGCACTACGTACTATTCAAATCGTTGGAGCGTTAGCTATACGTGTGGAGCACCAAACCACCGTCGCGCGGGAGTGTCTCTTGGTCTCCTCGGTCTCTTACCTCTAGAAGAGAATCTAATCCCTACGCGAGTGATAATTTGTGCCACAAGAACGAATTCCAGTACCACATCAGAGCCGGCTCTTGGACAATCGAAGGTGGAAAGCTCATCGTGTGCTGTACGCAATCCAGGGTATGTAGTTCATTCTGTTTTGCTAGGCACATCTGAGTAGTTGAACATCGACTAAATCGTATATCGTATTTTCCCTGTGTAGTAGAAAGCCACCCAGCTGTTTCGGCTAGGTGCGTATGCTACATAATTTCTGGTGCCGAAACCCGGGAGTTTCCACCTAATCATCAGAATCGTGTATGTGCTTATGGTATTTCTGGTAAACATCGCGGTATTTTAGCTTAGAACGCAAAATTGATCGATATAAATCCACCTACATACTTACTGCATTCTAAGTTATTCCATCACACTCTTTACGTACCGGAATCATATGTGCATAATCATATTTACGTTCACGAGTCATCACCATCGTTAAACTGGAATTAATTTAATTATTTTGTTGTAATACGAATAGTGGGAATCATTGCAAGAACTAGATAAGCAAACACTAATTTTATCGGTGCTTATTCTCCATCGGCTTGCAATAATTCTATCATCCAAATCTAAAATATTATACGTAATTATTTATTCTATTGAAATAATTAGCATTCAAACTTATATTTGCAAATTTAAAACATAAAATTGTAACTTTATAAAAATATCAAAAATTGAAGGTACACACAACTTGTTGGCAACTGGTCGGCCACCGCATCCACGGTTGCGCTCGAGCATTTTTACGCCGAGTACAGCCCTCCCCTCAAGTTCGAATAAATTCTCACATCATTCATACAAGTTAAATTTAACTTTTTTGTGCGGTTGTATCTCGTGTATCATAGTAACGAGGTTGTCATTTTTTACTTTTGTGCAACCTTATGTTGACCAAAATAAGATCTAAAATAATTTATTTATTTTAGTATCGTGGTTTGCACGGCAATTTCTATTGTCCTCGCCCGCCTGGTGACTGTTTTAAGCTTAGGTATCTCTTATCTCACGATAGCGGGATAATTCTCACACGTATTATTGAACGAAACAAATAACTCGCTCATTTGTTTACATTATTTACGTTTTATTTTTAGTTAATTGTAACGTTAAATAAATCAAATCAAATTAAAAATGTCGCTTCTTCGTAAACATTCTACACGTAAACAGGGAACCTTAAAGAAATCGAAATCTAAATGCGAAGATATTGAGTATACGGTTCAAGACTTAGCAACATTACGGAGAAAACGGACTATTGCTTATAAACGGTTGGCTAAGGCATTGGAGATCGGCGAGTTAGCCACAAATAATGACGTGCAGTGCAATTTGTTTCTTTCTTATCATCAAGAACTCAATCAAATCGTATCAAATTTTGAAGATTCACATTTTACTATACTTGAAATTATAGACGATCCCGAAAATGAGGACAATGAGATCCAAGAACGTTTTGATGAAATGTATTTTCAGGTTTTATCTATACATCGTACTTTAACGAGGAATGAATCGGTACATAATAGTCAACATCTGCACAGTGGTTCAACTTCAAACATTCGTTTGCCAAAAATCGTGTTGCCGAGTTTTTCCGGCAACATCAAACAATGGCCTGAATATTATGATACGTTTAACGCGTTAATACACAACTGTTCTTCGATTTCTGATACGGAGAAGTTTCACTATCTGATTTCTTCTCTTAGCGGCGATGCGTTATCAGTGGTCAAGGCATTTCCTATGACACACGAACACTATTCCGATGCATATCAGGCGCTCGTAGCTCGCTATAAAAGTAAACGAACTTTAGCTTTTACGTGTTGGCGGGATATTTTAAATACCGATCTTAAAAGTAATAATGCTCGCGAATTTCAAAAATCGCTTGACCTCTTTGAAGAAAACTTAAGTATTTTAAAAACGATCGACCTGCCGGTCAGCCATTGGGACTTCGTTTTAGTATATCATATTTTATCGAAACTTGATAAAGATTTGCGCCGTGATTTTGAAGAAAAATATTCCGACACCGAATTACCGTCGTATGAACAGTTAAAAAAGTTTTTGCGGTCTAAATGCGAAGCTTTGTTACGTGACACACATTTTACTGAACCGTACAAATCGAACAAGCCATTGCCCAAGACCACGCAGCAACCACTTAAACGGATCACTGCATCACATACGTTTTTGACTGCAACCGCTGCAACTAATCAACCCCAACAAAACGTAGACGACACTAAATTTAAATCGTATTCTATCAAGTGTGCTTTTTGTAATGGGTCACATTCAATATCATCATGTCAAGATTTTCTTAACAAATCGCTTGACGAACGTATGGCAATTGCCAATCAGAAAAACTGGTGCTATAATTGTCTCAAACCATCGCATCAATTAAAGAACTGCAATTCAATATTTTCGTGCCGCACATGTAAACGTAAACATCACACCTTACTCCATCGCGATAAATCAAATATCGAACCAAATCACATCGAATCGTCGTTGGTATCAAGGTCACAATCGAACGTTACTGTGTTACTAGCAACTGCTATCGTGCAAGTTCAAGATGCGTCAGGCAATATGCAATCGTTTCGTGCTTTATTCGACACAGGAAGTCAAAGCAATTTTATTACCGAATCTGCAGTGAATCGTTTAAACTTAAAGCCGACTGCAACAAATGTAAAGGTTAGCGGCCTAGGAGCAGCATCGGCGCCTATTATGGGCGATATCACTTGCTCCGTAGGCAATAACGATCGTGTTCTCTTTAAGTTAGACATGCATGTCATATCTGAGATATGTGGCGATCAACCTACCGTACAACTCAATACATCGGGATGGTCACATATCAAATCGCTGCCCTTGGGTGATTCTGGCTTTGACACTCCAGGGTCTGTCGATATTCTTTTCGCTGCGGACGTTTTCGCTGATTCCGTGCTTAACGAACATATCAAAGGAGATGTCGACCAACCCACCGCATTTAATTCTCTCTTCGGTTGGCTACTTCTGGGCAAAACTTGCCAATCGTCTAATTCTCTAAAACATACGTTACCGGATATCAATAATCACATAAATTCTTTGGCACAGCGCTTTTGTGAAATGGATTCCATACCAACATCGATAATGCTATCTCCGAATGACAGAGACGACACTACTTCCAGTTTTCAAGGTTTAGAAAACGTTCAAGAAGCGAAATCGCAAGTCATAGCTCCCTTTAATCGTGGATGTTTTCAACTAAGAAAGTGGGTAAATAATAATCCCCAACTGTTGGCTGATTTACCCAGCGAAGATTGTCTAGCTGGTTCGGTATCGTTTGACAAGGCTGAAACTCAAACTTTGAACATTCTCAAACCGAAGTGGGATCCATCGTCAGATGAATTTTTATTCAAAATCAAACCTCCTGATCGGCCATGTTCTGAACATTCAATTCTGAGCAAAGCCACCAGAATCATCGACCCATTAGGGTTTCTCGGTGTTGGTTGGGATCCGACACCTCCTGATGAGGTCACTCGAATACGGAACACGTATATTCAACAGTTGTCGTCTTTATCGCAACTTAGAATTCTCCGGAAACTTATTTTCACCAACACGAAATCGTGCGAGTTGCGTTGGTTTTGTCACAATTCAGAGATCGTATACGGTGCAATCATCTACTTGCGTATCACTGATGCTGATGATAAAGTTCACGTTTTCATGGTTTGCTCCAAAGCTCATATGACACCTCCTGAACGCACCTCGTTACCTCGACTTGAACTTTGCGCTGCTGTTCTACTATCGGATCTCGTATACAAATTTGTACGAGATATTCTGGTTTCTGAAATCTACGTTGACGCTGTCTACCTTTGGTCGGATCCCGTTGTTGTCCTGTCGTGGTTACGTTCTCACTCTTCCCGTTGGGCCACTTTTGTCGGCAATCAAGTCAGTCATATTCAAGACATAACTCCTATCGAAGGCTGGCATCATGTATCATCTAGTGACAACCCTGCAGATATTTGCTCATGCGGACAGTATCCGAACGAGCTTTTGTGCAATTCACTATGGTGGGCGGGACCTTATTGGCTTTTGCAAGACGTACAGTCTTGGCCTTTAAGCGCAGCAAATATATCACATAAAGAAGATGTAACCATAGCAGCCGAAGAACGCAAGTCAGTGCTTTTAACAACTACTGCAGTTGAACCATCCATTTTCGACAATTTGCTGACTCGATTCTCTTGTTTACAAAAACTTGTAAACACTATAGCTTACGTTTACCGTTTTATTCATAATTGTCGTAATCCAAATCAAGCTAATCGTATCGTATTCTTGAACAATGTTGAACGACACAATGCACTGATGCAAATTGTAAAACACGTCCAAAGTAGTAACTTCGCAAATGAAACCGCTAACCTTAAATCGAAAAAACCATTATCGAAACCGTTCCGCAAACTTAAACCATTTATCGACCGTCTAGGTATTCTCAGGGTGGGCGGCAGAATCTCTCAATCAGGTTTAGAATACGAGCAACGGCATCCTGCATTCCTGCCGTCTGATCACCCCTTAACGTTTTTAATTATCGACTTTATACATCGTAGCTACTTGCATCCGGGTATAAATACGACTCACTATCTGCTCTTACAGCAATTTTGGTTAATTCCTGCCAAACGCACAATGCGTCGCCGTCGTGCTAGAATAGAAACAGGCTCGATGGTGATGATCAAGGACGATAATCGCGTTCCACTGCAATGGCGTTTGGCCAGAGTTGTGAAGCTTCTCCCTGGTGTTGATGGGATTACTCGGATTGCAGAAGTTAGGACTGCGAAAAATAATATAATTCAAGGACCGTTGGTTAAGTTATGTCCTCTACCTTTAGAAGACTAGCTTAAATCGTTACTTATCGTATCTTTCAAATCAATTTAATCATATTTTTTCTTAATCTTAATTTATTCGTATTATATCGTATTTATAAATCCTATCGTTTTATCTGTTATCTTAAATCGTATACTAAGCTAAGTCTAGTTTTAGTAATCAATACAACTATCGATCCTGTCCCTAAGATTGTTTTTTTTTTATCGTTTAACCAGAAAATACCATAGGCATTTTGGTGGGCGGGATGTTTCGTTACCGCACAACTAAACGTAATTTAAATATATTGTTTCAAATCGATGTTCGTTACTCGGTAAGCAATAGCAAAACGCAGTCGCGTATGAACTGCGATGCACTACGTACTATTCAAATCGTTGGAGCGTTAGCTATACGTGTGGAGCACCAAACCACCGTCGCGCGGGAGTGTCTCTTGGTCTCCTCGGTCTCTTACCTCTAGAAGAGAATCTAATCCCTACGCGAGTGATAATTTGTGCCACAAGAACGAATTCCAGTACCACATCAGAGCCGGCTCTTGGACAATCGAAGGTGGAAAGCTCATCGTGTGCTGTACGCAATCCAGGGTATGTAGTTCATTCTGTTTTGCTAGGCACATCTGAGTAGTTGAACATCGACTAAATCGTATATCGTATTTTCCCTGTGTAGTAGAAAGCCACCCAGCTGTTTCGGCTAGGTGCGTATGCTACAGAGGGTGTGTTCATGGTGTGGTGTGTATGCATTCTTGCTTGTATGTGGTAGATGAATTTATTCGCAAGTCCATTAGTTATCTAATAATTTTAAGAAAAGTTTCGGTGTCATCATATGTGAGACTTAATAACCATTTGGTAATTATTATTTTGCATTCACGTAGGGTATGGGAATAAATATTCAGTATTTTGTTTGCTTTATTGTAAATTCTGGGAGCAAGGCAGTAAAAGTGTTGATTAGAGAGAATTGTTCTACTAGTTTCTGTTTTACAAACTAAATCGGCTCGTCGTTTGTTAGTAATGTGAAGGATATATATGTTCCGTATGTGAGGACCTTATATAATATGATCTACAATTTACATGATAGAACATAAAACCACCATACAATTATCCAGCCAGCAATAAACTCCAAAATTCATAGACAATTAACAATACTACCCAACCAGACCAGACTACCATCGCAGCATGCTGAAATTGACATAACACAAAACAAAAAACATGTTATTAAAAATTCCATTATAATTATCCACCGCCGGCAACATTCTGGTGATGTCCCAAGGTTATAAAAATCCCTTTTCAGCTATACTGTAAGGTAAATATTTAAGTATCTTCCCTTGAAAGGTCATGACATTGAAAAACTAATGGTAGTTATTTATTTATTTAATTACTAGCTGACCCACGCAGCTCCGCCCGCGCTGTTTCAATAATAAACATTCGCATAGAATACAAAACCTCCTTTTTTAAAGTCTGTTAAAAACTTGGACCCACTTTATACTTGCCCTCCGAAGCACGGAGACGTTTAGTTCAAATGGCGTTAAACGGTCACCCATCTATTTAATGACCTTACCTAACGTTGCTTAACCTGATCGATTTCCAAACATTGTTAACAACTGTCTATGAGTATTCCCTTACAAATATTTATTATATTATAAAGAAAAAATGATAAAATCGGACCAAGCGTATAACCAAGCACCCATTTTGATTTTAATCCCATCTCCCAAAAGAACCGTGCTAGATTACGGGATAAAAAGTATCCTATGTCCTACCTCGTAGTAAGATCTCAAATCATGCCAAGTTTTATTTGAATCCATTCAGTAGTTTCGGCGTGATGCTCAGCCGAGATACAGACAGACAGACAGACAGACAGACAAAAATTAAAAAAATTACATTTTCGGCCTCAGTATCGGTTATAGAATGCCCTCCAAATATAATTTTCAAAATATCTTCAATGTACAGAATTGGACCTGTTACAGTTTTATTATAAGTATAGATTCTTTATGAACAAAAATAGTACATAGGCGGACTTAATGCCAGAGGCATTCTCTACCAGTCTACCTTAGGGTGATGCAGAGACAAATCGTGGTAGGTGCAAACAAAACAAGTGAAACGAAATAATCGTTCATTAATGTTTACCATCATTTATTTGTTGTTACCATCGGGTAACATCTTCACACTAGGTTTTATCCGGATTGCATCCAAACTACAAAGTTAAATAATATAAAGCTGAACAGTGAACTCAATTAATCATATTCTTATAAATAACTCTCTCAGTTAATATACACTCAGCGATTTGAAACTTATTGTTTGATCTGTAAGTAAGCAAGCTGTATTCACTTCTAGTAGATGTCAATCGGATTTTGTATTGTGGCTTGTATGTGTTATCATGTGTGATTGTACATCAGTTTAGTGAATTAAATAAAATTAAAAATCCTTGCAAAGGAAAACTGAACACCTACAGAATAGTTCAAAAAATATTCCACCATTCAGCACTTTCAAAAACGGGTAAGTAATCTATACTATAATAAAACTCAAAGAGCACTTTTTCTGTACATTGAATATTTTTCCAAAATTTCTATGTGGGGATATTATACTATCGACATAGAGGCCAAAACAATTTTTTTTTGAATTATTGTCTGTCTGTCTGTCTGTCTGTCTGTCTGTCTGTCTGTCTGTCTGTCTGTCTGTCTGTCTGTCTGTCTGTCTGTCTGTCTGTCTGTCTGTCTGTCTGTCTGTCTGTCTGTCTGTCTGTCTGTCTGTCTGTCTGTCTGTCTGTCTGTCTGTCTGTCTGTCTGTCTGTCTGTCTGTCTGTCTGTCTGTCTGTCTGTCTGTCTGTCTGTCTGTCTGTCTGTCTGTCTGTCTGTCTGTCTGTCTGTCTGTCTGTCTGTCTGTCTGTCTGTCTGTCTGTCTGTCTGTCTGTCTGTCTGTCTGTCTGTCTGTCTGTCTGTCTGTCTGTCTGTCTGTCTGTCTGTCTGTCTGTCTGTCTGTCTGTCTGTCTGTCTGTCTGTCTGTCTGTCTGTCTGTCGTTCTGTTTGTCCAGGCATCATTCGAAAACCCGTGGATGGATTTTGATAGGACTTTCACTGATGTGTTGTGTAGAAGTAGGGGTATAAATTGGTATATAAAACATCACGCTATGTTTCATAGGGGCTAAGCAGTGAAACATTACTTGCACATATTACCACGTAATTTCCTTATACAATAGGGACTGAGCAGTCATTTAGTTTGCATAAGATATGGCAGTGGCGAAGGGTCAATTTTTGTAAGGGGTAAGCCGGCCCGGTACACCCAGGACATTTTCATTAGATTTCTGTATTGTTCTAAGTACTTTGCTGATAGCAATATGACAATCTTTGAAAAGTTAAAATCTGTAAACCCCGAGCGAGTCTAAAATAGATTAGGAAAGAAATAGGCAAGGGAAAAATACCATTTCATTTCATTTAAAAGCCAGCGGTTAGGTCTGCTGCACCACCAAGGCTATATTGGTATAGGCAGGTATTGAGAAGGGGGGGGGGGTTCATGAAATTTTAATGAAACTCCCCCCAAGTCCAGGTAGTGTATAGGGATTTTATTACAGTCGCAACAATAAAAGATGCGAAAAACTTACTTTCATTATCGAATATCATTACACAGTAATTTACGATGTTAGCGTGATTCGAACGCGAATTACTGACGCGGGAGTCGAATTATTAAAATATATTTACCAGGCTTGGGAGGAATCACATGATGCTCTTGGTGTATTCTGTGATTTATCCAAAGCTTTTGATTGCGTAGATCACGACACGATGGTCAGGAAATTACGCCACTATGGTTTGAGGAACAGAGCTTTAGACCTTCTGACTTCATATTTGAATAATAGAATTCAGAAGGTTGATATAAATGGTAAGAGATCCCCAGGATCTGTGGTTTCCTTAGGCGTCCCTCAAGGTTCAATATTAGGCCCATTTCTGTTTTTAATATACATTAATGATTTACCCTACTTCGTGGGGGATAAACTTAATGTTGTATTGTTCGCGGATGATACCTCTCTCTTATTTAAAGTTAAGCGTAAACTCCATGATTATGACGAAGTGAACAACGCCCTCTCTAAAGTTATCCACTGGTTCAATATTAACAATTTAAAACTGAATGAGAGCAAAACTAAGTGTATAAAATTTGTAACACCTAATGTAAGACCGGTGGCTACCAATGTGGAAATTAATGGAGCATCGTTGGACCTTGAGGTTTCGACTGTGTTTCTTGGTATAACAATAGACGCTAAGCTACAATGGGGCCCACAAATTGAGAAACTGTCAGGTAGACTAAGTTCCGCGGCATATGCAGTGAAAAAAATTAGACGCCTAACTGATGTTGAAACCGCTAGAATTGTCTATTTCAGCTATTTCCACAGTATTATGTCTTATGGTATATTACTGTGGGGATCTTCTGCAGAACTTAATGCCATTTTTATTCTGCAGAAAAGAGCTGTGAGAGCCATTTATAATCTGGCTCCTACCGATTCACTTAGAGAAAAATTCAAAGAAATAGATATTCTAACGGTTGTTTCACAATTCATATTTGAAAATTTAGTTTATGTTCAGAAAAATATTGGATCTTTTAAAAAATATAGTGATATTCATGGTGTTAATACCCGGAACAAACACGATCTTGTTTTGCATTCCACGCGTCTCCACAGAACAGGCAAATCTTTTATGGGTCAAAGTATACGCTTCTATAACAAACTGCCACAGGATATCCGAGATCTTCCACTGAATAAATTTAAACCTTTGATAAAAAGCCGATTGTCGAAAAAGGCTTATTATAAAATCTCGGATTACCTAGAGGATAAAGCTGCGTGGGCTTGAACTGCCTGACTCATGCAAGCTTTGAATTTTAAGGCTTACAATTTGTAACACCATATAAAGTGGTGGATAACTGATGGCTGCTGCACTAGTCAATTAATTGATGACATCAATAATATGTTAAAGTGCTTTGTGTCTTGCCTGACGAGGCACTGCTTAACAGCAGAAGTTAAATGTTAGACGTGTGCCACTGTGATCTTAGATCGGTCATGCTCGCCATCGAAAAGTCTTTGCTTGTGGCGGCTTCGTGTGGCGGGTCACCCCCTTCCCTCCAATATGGTTGAGGGGAGTGATGGCTGCTGCTCGAGTCAACTCGTGCGCGGGTGCTGCTTGGGGGGACTGGTCCGACTACTATCCCTTTGGCTTTTTAGTTTGTTGTACCTACTTTCGTCGTATTTTTTTTTTTTTTTCTGTATTATTTGATCTTTTGAACGGCAAGACACATTGTCGCTCTGATCTAGTTGTAACATGACAAACTGTTTAAAAAAAAATGTGATAAAATGACAAGCCCGCTGAGTTTCTTGCCGGATCTTCTCAGTTGAGGCCGCGTTGTGATCCGGTGGTAGCTTTTTAAAAAAAAAATACATGACCTTTCAAAAGTGCTAGCGTTAAGCCTATTTGAAATAAACTATTTTTGAGTTTGAGTTTGAGTTTTGAGTTTGAGTTTGATTTACATTATGAACAGCGCCATCTATCGGTGAAATTATACATACAATTACTATAGAACTTTAATATAAATAAAAGAAAGTCGTATTAGTTACACTATTTATAACTCAAGAACGGCTGAACCGATTTGGCTGAAAATTGGTGGGTAGTTAGCTTAGAACCAGGAAACAGACATAGGATACTTTTTATCTCGGTAAGTTAAGGTTAAGCAACGTTAGGTAAGGTCATTAAATTGATGGGTGAAACGATTAATATAAAATTCTGTGCGCATATCGTGTAGGTCTGAGAATAGGTCATAAAGTATGTATCATACCGCTAGGTTAAGGTTAAGCAACATGAGGCAAGGTCATTAGATAGATGGGTGAACCGATTTGTATGAAATTTTGTGTGCATATCGGGTAGGTCTGAGAATAGGTCGTAAAGTATATTTCATGCCGCTAGGTTAAGGTTAAGCAACATAAGACAAGCTCATTAACCAGATGGGTGAACCGATCGATATGTATGAAATTTTGTGTGCATATCGGGTAGGTCTGAGAATAGGTCATAAAGTATATTTATGCCGCTGATAACATGATTGACGAGGATATATAGAACGAGAGGAGGGTGCAAGAGAGGAGAGAGGCTGAGAGGGGATTTGAGGAGGGGGTGATGGGGTGAGGGATCGGGGGAGTTAGGTGGAGCAAGTTGGGAGAAGAGAGAGGGAGAGGGTTCAGAAAAGGGACAACGGGGAGAGGAAGGGGGGGACCCACTTTAGGCCCATGTCTGGGCAAAGCGGGTTTTAGAAGACCTTTTGTTTTTTATTTATTGTATAAAAATCTCACTACCAATCTTAAAATCTGATGTTTTATATTCATGCCAAATAAATATCCTTTCAAATGACGTACAATTTGTTACTGTACTTCTATAAAATTGTGGTTTTTAGGACTTCGGTCGTTAGCATACCCGCGTTGGGCCCGCTTACCCTACCACCTATATTTACTGTGAGTGATCCCGAAGAAGACTGCCAAGCGTGGAGATTATGTTAACTGCTCCCTTTTAAAGGTGGCCTTCTGGTCAACAGTGGGCGTATTTCGGCTGCTTATGATGGTTTTTCTCTTCTTACCGAATCAGAATAGTTGGTGTGTTTTTCTGTGTGAAATAAATTGTGTTTTGTGTCATAGGCATTGGCCTAAGAGGAGAGACACTAGGAATGCAATAGTATGATGAAGGAGAAAAGATGAAAAAAGATGAGAAAAGAACATCTTTTAATACACAGTTGTTTTTTAAGGGTGCGTCCCATTTCATATAAAGTTATTTGGTCTATTTTCATTTAAATAACGTTCACAAGATATAATAAACGTGAGATATACCAACTGTTGATATAATTTCTTTACATATAACATTTATATATTCTAAAACTTATTTCGTATAATCTTATTGGATATAATGTTTATCTAATCGAAAATCGAGGTTAGGTTAGAAGGCTAAGGCGGGTGTCTATTGAGTACGGCGGCGACTCCGAGGAGGACGGCGGCGGGGTTGCGACCCCCGTCCCCGTGAGTACCGTGTCAGGTTCCCGGGGGGCTACAATGCGCCCCCCGGCGGCGGGCTCAAAGGCAAGGCACTGAGGGGCCACTGGTGCAGATCCCACCGGAGAGCCCTGGGGTCCCTCTCTCATGTGCCGATGCGACAGCCGCGGGGGTTTTAGTGGGTAAGAATCCCACAGACCCCGGTCGAGCCCCACAGCTCCCGGGGATCTTCGGAAGATTTCCCCCGCGTCAAAAAAAAAAAGAAGGCTAAGGCGGGAGCGAAGCGGAGCGGAGAGACACTAGGAATGCAATATCCCCCGCCTATCGGGACTCCGTCGACCTATCTGCCTCCTCAGGTAATAATATTATTAGTTTGTTTTTATCATATTAGGCTAAATAGGTTTTATGTCTTGTGAGTGATTTATCAAACGATATTATATTCAATGTATGTTATGCTTAATAAAAATAATTATTCTAAAATTATAGATTCAGTTGTTATATCTTGTAAATATTAGAGATTTTGTAATTATACCAAATACTAGCTGACCCGCGCAGCTCCACCCGCGCTTTTATTACATTTTGCTCGTCTCTCTTTCCCTCCCACTTCGGTACTCGTCACACTCCCCCTCTTCCTCTCCCCGTTGTCCCTTTTCTGAACCCTCTCCCTCTCTCTTCTCCCAACTTGCTCCACCTAACTCCCCCGATCCCTCACCCCATCACCCCCTCCTCAAATCCCCTCTCAGCCTCTCTCCTCTCTTGCACCCTCCTCTCGTTCTATATATCCTCGTCAATCATGTTATCAGCGGCATAAATAAGGTGCTTTGGGCAAATCGGGTGGATCCTTGGGCAAAGGGGGTAATTTCAAAATTAAATAGAAAACATATAATTAAAGCAAATATTTAATGTTAAAAATGTATCAGAAATCATGTACTATTTTAATCTATACAAAACAGTACATGTATATAAAATTTAACAAGAATTAAATGTACTAACCTATACTTTTAAAATGTTTCATTACTTTGGAATTGGAACACGTATCATCATTAATTTTCTTAAATATTACTAAGACATATTATTAATTATAGTCTCATATGCAGTCTCTACAGTTATTTTAGAGATCTTAGATCAATACAAATGTAGCAACAGTAAACTTATCTGTTTAATTAAACTTCAATAAGGATTAACAACAAAGTATCATATAATCATTGATGAAAAATAATATAACTATTTAGTGTCAAGATGATGTTGTTACTAAATAGTCATACTATTTTAACAAAAATAAAAACATTGTTAGCTAATTGTCACCATGAACTCATAGTTTTAAAACCCTTAAACCAATCTTCTCCGGCGATTTGTTTCGTAAAAGGATGCGGTATATAATTTTTTTCGGCGTATTGATAAGTAAGCGCCAAAAAATCCATTTTAGTTAAACCATGGAAGAGTTTGTCGAAACGAAATACATATTCTAAAAGTTCAAGCTCTTGATCGTCATTAAAGACCGTTTGAAACCTTCCTATTTTTTTAACAGCGCTTCCTTTTTTTATATGTCTTTGCAATGTTGACAGCGTGATTCCATATTTTTTGGCAGTACTTGAAACAGACGATGTAAGTGCTTCTTCCATCGCCCGCTTCATGGTATCCTCGTCCCATGACGCCTGATTTGTCTTGTGTTTGTACTTATTGTTGACCATCTAAAAGAATATACAATGTTAGTATTGGTGCTCGGGCAAAACAGGTAGTCACCAGGGTAAAGCGGGTGGCTACCCACTTTGCCCTACCCGCTTTGCCTAAACACACTCGTTTCAAATTGACAAAATATAACCTTGAAATACGAGCGGGGACTTGAATGATTCCGATCTCATTGCAATGCTAAACAAAGGTGAAAATTCATGGTAAGACTATTAACATGTGTTATGGACAGGTATTCGACTAATCAAATAACACTTACCTTGACTTTTTTTAGTAAAAACACCAAAAAACTTTGTTTGCACACTAAAAATCATCCTCTTCACAGTGCCGCTCGCTCGTGACTAGTTGAAACTCGTTGGCGTTCGGTCTCTCGCGGCGCAAGCACACATTCACAATTATGTTTCCAATAACGATATACAAACGCCTACCTGCTTTAGGCAGCCTACCCGCTTTTGGCCTGGTTACCCTAGACCAGGATGCGCCGAACCCTCCCCGACAATCGTATGCTACACTAGCTATCAGACACCGGTCTCGCCGGCGAGGCCGAAGGGTCGTAAGCATGCGACCTCAACGACGTGGATCACCCCACTGAGTTTCTTGCCGGTTCTTCTCAGTGGGGGTGCGTTGTGAACCGGTGGTAAAATCAGCCCTCTCTTAAGCGACAGCCCAAGCCGAGGCCGTGCCTCCCTGAGGTGCCCTTAAGCTCGTCGCTCCTTCTGCCGTTAAGGCTAGAGTGCTATAAGCGCTCGCCTCCTATTGTCCGGTGAAGCTGTAATGGCCATCTGCGGCTAACAGCGTCTGTCAGTCCCAAAAAAAAAAAAGGTAGGCAATCCAATAGAAAGATGCTGCTGCCCGTCTTCTTGTTTTCCCTTAGTCGCCTATTACGGACACACAACGGGAGGAGATGGGAGGGTGCTATGCTTACCCGGAGACCCCACGGGTCAACGGGCTTTAATAATAAACCCACATACGGGGTGGGAATCGAACCCACGATCTATTGGGTAGCAGCCAGGGTGTCTAACCACTAAACCAAGAAACCCATCAACTTTCAATAAAAACTAACAATGGCGCACAAATGAATTATGTTAAAATTCAAAAACATCCTTTCTGTCTGTGTCAAGATTATAAATTACAATTTCAAACTTTAACATGTTTTAAGCTAAATTTCTTGGTTCCTAAGAACTTAATCAAGGTGTCTTGGACCTTTGTTACAATTTGTAAATAAAGTTAAAATTCAAACCCTTTGTTACTACCCAGAGAATTAGTACTGACTTAAGCACTCATTAAGAAAGGAACTTTAATTAATCTTAAAGATAAAGTTACGGAGAGAAAAGAAATGGTTTTTCGATTTATAAATTGTACCCAGTAGATTCATTGAAAGATTTTAGGCTAGAATCAAGAATCAAAGAATTTATTTTTCAGAAAACACTGTTACAATGGTGTTAATAGGTAATGTGATATTTGTTTCAAGCGTTTCTACCCGTAAGGCATGCAAAATGTATTGTTATTCAACATTAATTAAATATATTAAATTATAACATTAATTCATTACAAATAAATTGGATTTAAAATTATATATAGTTTACCAATTTCATTATACATGTCCATCATTCAAATCAATTATAACTGTCATTTAAGTAGTCATTTAAATTATAGTAACATTTATCTACATTTATTTATTTACTAGCTGACCCACGCAGCTCCGCCTGCGCAATTTTTACGCTAACTAAACTTTGAATAACAGACATTCGCATCGAATACATAACCTCATTTTTTATAGTCGGTTAAAAACTGGGACTCACTTTTTACTTGCTCTCCGAAGCACGGACCCGTTTAGTTCAAATGGCGTTAAACGGTCACCCATCTATTTAATGACCTTACCTAACGTTGCTTAACCCGATCGATTACA
This sequence comes from Furcula furcula, assembly GCA_911728495.1. Lineage (NCBI taxonomy): Eukaryota > Metazoa > Arthropoda > Insecta > Lepidoptera > Notodontidae > Furcula > Furcula furcula. The sequence goes on from OU452253.1 coordinate 21,507,433, forward strand.
AAACCTTGATACCAACACTCTATGAGTGTTCCCTTACTAATATTTATTATATTTTAAAGAAAAATTGATAAAATCGGACCAAGCGTATAACCAAGTACCCGTTTTGACTTTAATCCCCTCTCCCAAAAGAACCGTGCTAGATTACGGGATAAAAAGTATCCTATGTCCTACCTCGTAGTAAGATCTCAAATCATGCCAAGTTTCATTTGAATCCATTCAGTAGTTTCGGCGTGATGCTCAGCCGTGATACAGACAGACAGACAGACAGACAAAAATAAAAAAAAATACATTTTCGGCCTCAGTATCGGTTATAGAATGCCCTCCAAAAATAATTTTCAAAATATCTTCAATGTACAGAATTGGACCTGTTACAGTTTTATTATAAGTGTAGATTAACAGATTCTTTAATTTTCTCTTAAATAATTCTATGTTCAATGTCTTTATTTCTTTTGGCAATTTGTTATAAATTAACAGGAGCCATACAAAATACACTTTTTTGCATTAAAGCTGTATTGGACCTGACCAAACAAAGGCGATAAATATCACGTTGTTGTTGTCCGTTACTAAATATTGAGGCTAACATAAATAAATTTGGATTGAGCTTAACAAACAAACTAGGGCCAGACAAAGTACTTGGAATCATGCATTATCCATTCTTTTGAGAATACATGAAAAAAAAATCAAGTAAGGTATACTTATGATATCTTACGCTTAAAAGAGTGTTTTTTATAGTTTCAAGTTTCAAATGAGGCAAAGGAAGCATGTAAGAATATTCATAAGGGTCAAGATATTGGGTTTATTTAAAATAAACTGTTATGCCATTAATGTTTTAATATAACTTCAGGCATATGAGAGGCAAGGCTGGCTTGAAGAGAGCGAAATCGTGAAGGCTAAATTTCGACCACTTCATCAAGCAACTGGGACCGTATATCTGCAAAAACGCAACGAACGTTGACCTCCAAGTGGTCCAACGTGTTTAGGTTATCAACGACTACCAGTGAATTCACACTTCTACAAGAAAACATCATACTAAAAGAAAATGTCATGCGTTGAAAATATATTTACCATACATAGACACTTAACTGGTCCGACTACTATCCCTTTGGCTTTTTTAGTTTGTTGTACTTTCGTCGTATTTTATTATTTTTTTCTGTCTTATTTGATCTTTTGAACGGCAAGACACACTGTCGCTCTGATCTAATTGTAACATGACACACTATTTAAAAAAAAAAGTCAAAAAATGACAAGCCCGCTGAGTTTCTTGCCGGATCTTCTCAGTTGAGGCCGCGTTGTGATCACCGGATCACAATAGCTTTTTTTTAAAAAAAAAACATGACCTTTCAAAAGTGCTAGCGTTAAGCCTATTTGAAATAAACTATTTTTGAGTTTTGAATACCATACGTACGAAGTAAATATTACCGGACGCATGCGACCTCGACATGAATCTCCTTACTAAGTTTCTTGTCGGATCTTCTCAGTGGGGGCGCTTAGTGCAGTGCAGCAACCCAAGCCGAGACCACCCTGAGGCCACTACCCTCGCTCTTCAAGCTTTAGCGCTTTAAGCGCGTATTTTCCTGGTAAAGCTGTCAAGTCTACCTACGGCTAACAGTACTCCCCATTTAAAAAAGACCCTCTGACACAGATATTGCTGTGCCTACAGTAGCATAGCAAGCAACATGACAAATCCTTATAATGCACTGGTCAACTTAGCTATCGTAAAAACACATCTCTAATCGATTAGGGATATTATATGGATGCGAGAGCTATTTTCCAACTCATCGTCGTTCACCACATTATTGGAAGATGCCAGTTTTATCTGTCCAAAATATTATCCAGGATCTCGCAAGGTCATTATATTGCACAAACTTATCATGTAGGTGAGCTGCACGTTCGTACATATAGAGAGCTACAAATTGCCTGGACACCGGTACATGGGCGCGAACATGCATCCAGGTACCATTGAAATCAATTATAGAGTAAAATAGTACCAGTTATAACAGAGATGAAATATAAAAATTAATATTCGAATTCTAAGACTTGCTTTTAGGCTTGCATGACAGTGCGAACACAACTAGTTAACAATGCCAATGAAAATGTCAAAGTACATACTTAAATGTAGCTTAGTTGTTGTACCATGGCGCGATGCGACGTTCGTTCGGTTTTTTTTTGGTTCTGTACTACACAGAACTGTATGAATGTGTTATAAAAATTAATACTTACTTGCTCCGGTTGGGTTTAGGTTTAAACATAAAGGTCTTAGTTCAAAATATTATGTATAGGTTCAACAAAGGCTTTTGCATAAATGATATACGGGGTGTAAGGGACATCGTACCGAAAACCGATACCAGGTATCCCGTACATGATTCTGAACATTCTAATGTTGAAATTTTTCATTCTATTTCATGAATTTCCAAAAAAATATGCCGCTTTTTAATAAGATTAGGATAACATCATTATTGCTATAATAATAAAACCTAATTTCAATTTAAAAACAATAAAGCAGTTTGTTTGCGGGTGGGTGCCAGGTCCAACCTTCCTCATCGTTGTCGCTGTGGGGAGTACGTAGATAAATATGGTCACCACGGGCTGTCTTGCTCGCGTAGCGCTGGCCGTATGTCACGCCATGCCGCCGTTAATGATATTATTCGCAGGGGGCTTGTCACTGCCGGTGTCCCTGCCGTACTGGAACCAGTTGGCATTACACGAGATGACGGCAAGAGGCCTGATGGTGTCACTTTAATACCATGGCAACATGGAAAGCCGCTGGTGTGGGATGCGACATGTGTCGACACACTTGCTGCGTCCCACACCCCGGCAACTTGCAGGGCGGCTGGAGGGGCTGCGGCGACCGCTAGTGTTGCAAAGCGACGCAAGTATGCAGCTCTAGGTTCGAGCTATAACGGGTGTAAGGGACATCGTACCGAAAACCGATACCAGGGATCCAGAACACGATTCTGAACATCCTAGTGTTGAAATTTTTCATCGGCTTTTTCATGAATTTCCAAAAAAAAAATTTTTTTTTTTAAATAAAAGTAGTATAACATCATTATTGGTATAATAATAAAGCCTAATTTTAATTTAAAAACAATTAATTAATTATTTGTGTTTTTATTTTATTTTTATTTATTTATTTATTCTTATTCACAAAAACAGTGCATAGGCAATTAATTAATAGGCAATTAACTATTATTATTTTAGAAAATTAGCAATGTAATTTGAAAAATAAACATTTTTCCGCATATATTCATTACATGCTCGAAAATTAATAAGTTGGTCATTTGTCATTTACCATATAAATGGTTACTGTAATGTTGTAACGGACATTATTTGACGTCTTATAAATTTTTTTTCGGTACGATGTCCCTTACACCCTGTATATTTGCGCCCTTTGTTGTGGAGACCATGGGGCCTTGGTCTCATGAGACGTACGCTTTGGTGAAAGAAATTTCATCCAAACTTATCGAAGTCTCAGGAGACCGCTGGGCTGGTAGCTTTTTCTGCCAACGTATAAGCTTGGCCATACAAAGGGGTAATGCCGCCAGTCTTTTAGGTACCCTTCCCTCCCAGTGCGGCGACCACTTCGAGGAAGCTTTTTACCTAGTTTAAGTGTACATGTTTGTAAATAAACTGTAAATATTTTGTTTCAATAAATGTCAAAACAATAAATTACTTATTTGTGCAAAATTACTAATCATCAGCAGCCGAAAAGTCTACTGCTGAACAAAGGCCTCTCCCTTAGAAGGGAGGGGTTGCCATGATCTCCACGCTTGGCAGGCGGTTTGATTGGAATTAGCAACGTAATTTGAAAAATAAATATTATTTCGCACGTAATCATTACATGCTCAAAAATGTTTCTGTAATGTTGTATCGGACAATATGAGAAATCTTATATAAAAGTTTTCGGCCCGTAGTCCCTTACAGCCTGGGCCTGTATATTTACAAACTATCATCGGATACGTGGATAGAGAGCCTCATCGAATGGTGAAACCTGTTCACCTGGCCGCCTAGCCGATCAGCCTTGAAAAACTCTTCTGACTGGCTAATTTTTCCACCATAAAATGAATAATTCCGTAGTATTCTCATCGACATGAAAATAAGAAGATGCGAAGAATGAGGTGGTAAAAATATATTCTACGATCTCTACATTTTGAGCTACTCTGTGTGTATCGTGCTTGTAGGTGCGATGTAAGTCAATTTGTCGCCGTCGCAGCGCGGCCATCGCGGTAATCCAGTTCAAACTAGATCGATCCAGTTAGGTGTTAGCTTGTTTACCGGATTAAACCGGCTCGCGCAGGTTATCCACGACTCGCGTGAACGTGCTCCCGATGATGTAAGGCTAAGCGCGCACGGGTGACATTTGTCACCGTGACTGTTTCGTCATTCTTATCAAGTCCGTGGATATGTATGGAGATGCGCGCATGTTACGACGTGACAACTGGGTGACATTTATGTACGCCGACCGGCGAACAAGCCCGTGACGAAACTGTCACCGTGCCCCTAGATTTTCATAGCAGTGCGCGCACGGGCGACAAAATTGTCACTCTCCGCGTCGTTCGTTCGCATTTGACTTTCGATTCTAGACTTTGATGCACGTAAAATGGCGTCATCATCTACACAAAACGTGAACATCCGAGAAGACGATATTGATAATGACATCATTATAGAAGAAGTGGAAAAGAGAAAAGCACTCTACGATACGTCCTATTTCTTTCCTCCAATTTTGCACCCGCAGGCCAGCTGAAAGAAATTTCTTTAGAAATAAGCCGTACCTGTGTACTACTCTTTCCTATATTTCCGTTTTAATGTTATTGTGTGTACGTAAAGTATAAATAAAATAAATAAATAAAACATTGAAGAGCATTCAGATATTAATTTGAAAATTAAATCATGGGAAGAGATAAGTAGAATAATATTTAGAAATTTTTGGGGTCCGATCACGAAACGACCGTCTCTTCGAAAGCCATATCGTCAAATGATGCTACGATTTCAAAAACGTTCTGTCACTGTCACCCTTCGTGAGCGCAGCCCACTTTGGAAACGTGACGTGACAATGACAAAAACTTTAATGTCATGGCAACAAAAGTAACCCGTGCGCGCTAGCCCTTACCGCAACTGGGTCGTACTAGTTCTTGTAGTTTTCAAATTCTGTGAAGAAGTTATTCTGTGTGGTTACCATTGAACTTTTCAATTTCTTACAGTGTGTTATGTGGGCGTCCTTATTAATTTCTTCGTAATAGTTGTGAACCTATGTTCACCCTTTTATCTCTCATGCAAAGCAGAGCGGAGCGGACTCTTCTACCCTTTCTCGCGAGGAAACCTTCAATAGGTCCCCGGGAGCCTGTGCCCTATCGATCGGGGTATTTGGGATTCTTACACTCTAAAAGCCCCGTGGCTATCGCATAGGCGAACGACCTAGAAAAAGAACCACACTACCAGTAGACTACCACCACTACTAGAGTACTACAGATGGGAAGACCTAGGTTCTTCGGTGGTAGCGTATTAACGGTGCTCACGGGGACGGGAGTCATACACCGGCGCTGTCTTCTTTGAAGTTCGAAGATCAATAGATTAATTATTTTATTGAGATACTGTGTGTTTATAATTATTATAGGACCGAGTCCTTGTTTTATTCCAGTTTTGTACCACTCCTACTGATGTGCGACTTCCTGTACAAATAGAATAGACCGATCTCCGTTTCATCGTGAGTTCTCATAAAACCAATGCCCTGCCTGCTAACCAATGGGTCGTGGGTTCGATTCCCGCCAAATGTCTGGGTGTTGTTTATCTATTTAAGTATGTATTTACAAAAAAAAAGTATATAAGTATTAGTATCAGTTGTCTGGTTTCCATAGTACAGGCTCTGCCTAGTTTGGGATCGGATGACCGTGTGTGGATTGTCCCAAGATATTATTATTATTATAAAAAAAAAACAAAACATTTCATCAAAAATGTTCATCAAACGATATTTTAAGGTATCACTACAAAGTCTCTGAAGCTGTAGAAGTCAAAATCGCTTGGCACATTCCCAACCAAATACGTGTGTGTAATACCGAAAATCCACTTTCGGTTATGTTTTATACGACTAGGTAACACTCCATAACGTTTGGACTGACAACCACTTTATATTTGCGTTTCAAACTACGACGTATTCATAAATTATACACCCTAAAGCACTGCAAATAAGGTTTATGATTCGTTTTTCAGAAACGAAAATATAACGTGGTTAAGTTGAAGAAAATTACTTCTCCTGCTTGAAAAGGTGACTACTGCCTGCTGTTATGTTCGGACATAATTCTTCACTAAGAACTGCTCAAATAATAAATGTATAGGTTTAATCTTAACAACAGTTGTTGACAGAAAGTTTGGTTTCGTTGAATAGAGGCTCATGTACAACTGCGAAAATAAATTAGTGTGTAAAATGAACAACAGAAAAACAGATAACAACAAAGAGTGGCGTGTATTGCAATAAAAGAGAATCAACTAAAATAACTTTCCGCCGCACTCACAAACATCAATTAGCGTTAATTCTAACTTAGCCATTTTTTGGAATCTGATTATTTCGAATCTTGAAGCAGCTTAATGTTATGCAGTAGTTCCATTATTGAATACAAGATGTATGTATAGGAACTACTGCATAATAATAGAATCGATATCTCTCTATTCACCATCAGAGTTTAAAGTGTTAATTGGCATCCACGGGATCAGAATATTCCGATTTCAAGAACTAGGTGGTAGGTTCCTTGTGCAAGGAACCGTCCAGGTAGGTACCACCGCAGTGTCAGATATTCTGCCGCCAAGCAGCAGTGTGTAAACATTGCTGTGTTCCGGTGAGAAGGGCACTGTAGCTGGTGAAATTACCGGACACAAAGACTAACTGACGTTCCCAATATCCTATCAATCCCTTACTATTAGTTAAAATAGTTACCATCGATAGCTATAATGATATATTACCGTTTCAATAAAAACATATTAGCAGCCTACTGTTGGTTGTTCAAATGACAGTCTTTCAGTCTTATCGCTGCATTTCGAAGGTTTATCGCGGGATATCGATGACTTGATCGATGATTTTAACTTGTAGTTGGTGATCGATCGGATATTGGGAGTTAATATCGAATGTCTTAAGGGTCCGCAACGCGCAAGTGATTCTTCTGGTATTGCTATCATCTGGAGGCTGCGGCGACTGCTTACCATCAGGTGGGCCGCATGCTTGCTTGCCACTTTGGTGGTATAAAAAAAAGAAAACAAAACTGGGTTAATGATAATTAATACTGATTGTTATTTGTGAGTGCGTCAGTTTGACTGCAATTATGGCAAAAAACTCACACACGTTCGGTTTTTAAAAAGTAAAACGTAAATTACGTTATATTTTTTAAAAACCGAACGTGCTCACACACGCTTATTCCAGTGTATTCACTCGCAGCGGTGGGTTCATAGATAATATACTTTATTTTATTGGTGGGTGAGTCCGCCGCAGTCAGTCAGCAGCAGTCAGTCAGCAGCAATAGGTAATGAATAGGTATGGCTTCTGAAGAAGAAATATTAAGTCATCGTTAGGTAAATACTTATTCATCTTATATTAAGAGTAATGACCATGTAAGGGACTCTATATTGCGCTCTGTAACACAAATTAGGTTGGGTCATGGCAGTGGCGTGCAGTCCGTATAGGCAAAAAGTGATTTCCCCAATCAGACATATAAATATAAAGTGTGCATAGTAATATTTCGTTTTCAATTAAATAAACAAAGGCACGCAAAATGTTTGAAATCAATCACCTATGCGCGACGAACTTAATATAAATGCACTGTACTATATCTACTCATAAATGTATTCGCGCGCGGGCCGCAAAGACACAGCCTCGACATTCACACATTCCAACAGATTTCTTGCACACCGATACACGCACCCATAAATAATCTGACATGTCTAATAGAAGAAATATCACGCACACAGACAAAGGAAGAGACACTTCAATATAGTTTTAAGTCCCGATAGATATTTATGTTACGAAATGAGTGCTAATTTTAAACGCTTATCTATCGCAGCCGTAGATCATTTGGCTAGGCGTTCGGAAGTGAATCACGAGACGCGAGTTCGCATCCTGTCAAGGTGGGTTTTAGACCAAACGAACAAAGAGCTAGAGCTAGAACAAGAGCATTCTTTCTTGATCTTTATGTGTAAACGAAAACTCGTATTCAGCGTTTACATATAACGAACAAAGAGCTAGAACACAACAACGCGTTGAAGAACGTCCGAACACGCAAGAACGCTCTAAAGCTACTACTGTTCGCGCGCTCTAGCGCCGTTTACATCGAGCGAGCGAGCGTTCTTAGAATATTCCATAGAATCTTTGCGAACGCACTAAGAACAACGAAATAAGGCTCTACGCCTATTCACACTAAAATAATTTGATATAGTGGGGATAGAATGAGCATTCGCTCGTCTGATGTAAATCGACCTTTAGAATAGAATTTAAAGTGTTTTTAAATTATTTATTAGAATATAAAGCATACCCGCACGTATGTAACAAGGAACGAAAAAGAAAAGAGGGCGTGTGAGCACGTAGGTCGTACTTTTGCGAGAGATAATAATTTAGCTATATATATAGCTATAGTACACAAAGGGAGTGAGTATTGATTCAAAACAAACAAGTCGTAATCAATTGGTTAATAAAATATAATTGACAAATGGGCTAAACGGTACAAGGATGGGGCCACCGCGGGGGTAACTAAGCTGTTCTTGCCTGACCCAACTAAAGCATATACCATAATAAATAAAATAAAATTTACATCGAAACTAACGCAAGCAATGACAGGACACGGCGGATTCGCGGCGTACCCGCCACCGCTTCAAACTTAAAGACGATCCGACATGCATCTGCGACGATGATATGCCGGAAACTGTACAACACCTACTGCTAGAATGCCCAAAATATGGAGCCGCCAGACACGATCTTGAAATGGAACGCAGATGAAACTGACCGAAACAACACTACAAGAGATGTTTGCCACCAAGAGCTCAAGGGAGTGTCTGATAAAATTCTGCGTTAAGGTGGTGGAGGACGCCGGGAAGAGGAATGGGACAAGGCAATGATGACGATTGTTCATTTCTGTCGTTAAAATTGTCGCTGCGATTTATTAATTTTATCCAACTTAATTATTTTACAACGTAATTGAACAATTCTACTTAAAATAGTTTACAATTTTACACGATATTTACATTTTACGCGATATTTACAATTTTACACGATATTTTCAATTGTACACATTACAAATTATACTACACATTACAAATTTACAAATTACTTAAATTGTAATTTATATAGCTAAAACAGAACTCATATTGTCCAAACAAAATTAAGAGAAAAATCCCCGAAGAATATCGGGGAGTGATTCGAAATAATTTAAGACTTATTAAAAAAGAAAAATACTCATTTGCTTTTCCTTTGTCTTCCAGACTAAAAATATGCCCCTTTTTGGATTTTTATAACTAAAAGAGAAAGTTATCTTATATCCTGAGAGACCTAGCTGGCCGGGATTTTGGTTTTGGAAGAGTTCATACAATAAAAAAAGTCTCCTGGCGTCCACACTTATTATAGTTTAATTTATACATGTTGTATCTTAGCCGTAAACATACAGTCTTTCTACTGTTGTTGCATGTTGTAATGTGTTTTAAGTATAGTATATCGTAGGTTTTAATCATCTTATTGAGTATAGACAAGTAACTCGCAGTCATATTGATAGGTAAGTTTATTTCTCTTCGACTATCCAAGTAGGATTATATTTTTCGATAGTAGGTATGTTTATTTCTTGAACACGGTCTGCGGCATAAATGGCTGCATGGATATACTTAGGTACTTTATACATATCGTATGATTCGTTTTAGTTGTGGGAGTGAAATAGAATATACCTACTTACTTAGGAATATTTATTCAAAAACACATCAGTAAGTACAATTAAATATACTTACCTATGTTACAGTGGCAATACATACCTACAAACAAAAAGACTGTTACCCTACGACTCTAGAGATCTAAGAAATTAGCTTTTTTTGCCTACCCTGATCAAAAAGTCTGTGCACGCCACTGGGTCATGGCATGGGTTGGGTCCTTCGGAGTCGCTGGACGTTCGGGGTATGGGCCCTTAGAACGTCCATTGAGTACGGCGGCGACTCCGAGGAGGACGGCGGCGACTCCGAGGAGGACGGCGGCGGGGTTGCGACCCCCGTCCCCGTGAGTACCGTGTCAGGTTCCCGGGGGGCTAGAATGCGCCCCCTGGCGGCGCGCTCAAAGGCAAGGCACTGAGGGGCCCCTGGTGCAGATCCCACCGGAGAGCCCGCCTTAGGGTCCTGTGCCGATGCGACGGCCGCGGGAGTTTTAGTGGGTAAGAATCTCACATACCCCGGTCGAGCCCCACAGCTCCCGGGATCTTTGAAAGATATCCCCCGCGTCAAAAAAAAATATATGGGCATGGGTTGATTGGCAAATATAGGTTATATAGAAAAAACAATAATAACTTAAATTGTTCCACACCTCAGTCCTACCGTGACCATGAGTGCTGCAAAACATTCGAAGCTTCTTAAAAGTAAAAATCTAATTTAAAACTTCTATATAATCCGTAAAAGTAGTTTCAATTAAAACTGTGTATTTGCTTAAGAAAAAAATGCGTAAACCTTATTTTTCAAAATATGTTATTTTTTTTCGTTCTAAAAGATTAATCATAACTTTGTTTTGTTGATACATCAATCACTATTACGTTTTTTCGATAATTGAATAACGTAAAATCTTCGAGGCTGCCAATCTTAATTTCCATACTATATGCAATTAATTTCGTGTACTTACTAAATCAAATTGAATTGGGTTTTTTTAAAAGATATGTACAAAAACAAATACCTACATTTTTTAGGTACCAATTTTACTGTAACCCTCCAAATGCTTTAGGACTAATAACATAAATTTTCTATCGATCGCATTAAGTGCGAACGCACTCAACTATGCGAATATTCGCGAGTGGCTATTCACAGCGAAAGCCTAATACAAGAGAATAATAGCCATTACAGCGTTGAGAACTCGATTACTTTCCCTTGATGGGCTTTCTTTATGACTATCGTAAAACTCCGCGCGAATATTTCGCCGGCAAACAATAACATCCACGTGAATTATGAAACATTTAAGTCTTTGTGTAACTTCTTCTACAGGCGTCGTCATAAAAATATTAAGTTATCGCAATAACTTGAATGTATTTAAGCAAAGAATTTTGTTAGACGTTATTTTGGTTTATGACACAAGTAAAAATTATAAACTTAAAAATAAAGACACATTTTTTTTTTTATATACTACCAAGGTGGCAAGCAAGCGTACGGCCCGCCTGATGGTAAGCAGCCACCGTAGCCTATAGACGCTAGCAACACCAGAAGAATCACTAGCGCGTTGCCGACCCTTAAGACATTATATGTTAAGTCTTTGTGTCCGGTAATTTCACCAGCTACAGTGCCCTTCACGCCGGAACACAGCAATGTTTACACACTGCTGCTTGGCGGCAGAATATCTGACACTGCGGTGGTACCTACCTGGACGGTTCCTTGCACAAGGAACCTACATGCTAAAAACGAGTTTATAATAGGCAAAATTGTGATAAAACGATCTTCGAAATTATTCATTTAAATGCAGGAGATACTTCGATACTACGATACCTACCGCAGATAGACAACATACTTAGTATGTAAAAACTACCGAACACCATCAACGAATTTTTGTGTCGAGGGTTAAAAATATATTCAAAGATAAGTCACAAACACGTTTCTCGGGCTTTTTCTTAAGGCATTAAGAACGACTTTCCTAACCCTCGCCACGATTCTAAAGACATAAGTCAAAACCTTGCAAAACCTTTAAAGCTTATAAAAATGATACACCGTTTTTTTAAATTTATTATAGTTATACGCAACTAAACCCAATAACGTGCCCACGAGACCTGGTAGCTATAAATACATTGTTAAAAAAATAATAATCAAAATCAGGTTCAATCTGGCTCAATGTAATTCACGCGATAAAAAAGCCGTCAAAATGTAAAGTATCAGCGGTTCGATATTCTGGAATCCTCCACGCCACGGGTTAAACTTAATTTGCGCCTCTGATCTAATTTCCGTTGGGAACGGCACCGCCCTGATTATTGGAAAGATATACATCACCATAGATCTTTCTACTTGGCAGACGTGCACCGACAGTCTGGCAAACCTTGCCAAAATATTTTCTTTTAGTGTATAATTTTAAATGATAATAGTAAATCGTTATGATTTTGTGAGTGAAATCAGAGGGTGTGGGCTAGTTCGAACAGCCTCCTGAAGTCCATTGCAGATCAGTTCGACTGACCCATAATGCACCATTTAATTAAGTAGCTTACATTGTTTTAGAATTTAGTCTAAGTTTTGTATGTAATTTGTGTTTTACTATGGACAAAATGTCTGAAATAAAATGTTTATTATTATTATTATTATAACTATTTTTTTAACCCCCGACTAAAATCGAGGGATGTTATTAGTTTGACGCCTATATCTGTCTGTCTGTTTGTATATATGTTTGCCTGTGACATCGTAGCGGTCCAACGAGCGGTCGGATCTGAATGCGTTTTTTTTATTTGAAAGCTGTTTTAATCGAGATGACTTAGCTATGTTTCATGAAAATCGGTTCACCCGTTCAAAGACCATCAGCTTTTTTCCAAATCGATGTAGGGATATTAGGTATACCTACAATAGTCACCAGATGATGAAGCAGCAAGGTGGTCACAGGATCTCTGCATCAATAAACCCACCGAATTTGGATTCGTTGGATTAGTCTCGGCAAGTAGTTGGTAGAAAAGATGGTGATCCTCTGATCGTCTGACTTTTCTGATGATAAAGCAGGAAGGTGGTAACAGGAAATCTACTGCATTAAACGTAGACCCACCGAATTTAGAGCGGATGGATAGATTTTGACGAGTATTTGGCATGTACGTAATTTTAAGAGTTCGTTCTACCATATTGAAATGAAACTAATTTTACGGATTTTATCGGATTAATCCGTAAAATTAGTTTCATTTCAATGTGTAATATTCGCGTAAATATCAGAAATCATTATCGTTCTACCATACTTATTTTTTTTAATTACCCAACTGCCAAGGAAGGGTTATTACTTATTTTTGCTTAATACTTGTTCCTACTTTACTAATAAATCATAATATTTACGTAGATGAAAGTGAGAAGGTAGGTTTATATTTGCATAGGTTACATACATTGTGTCCAGCTTAAATATAAAAATATATACAGGGTGTAAGGAACATCGTACTGAAAACCGATACCAGGGTTCCAGTACATGATTCTGAACACTCTAGTGTTGAAATTTTTCATCGGCTTTTTCATGAATTTAAAAAAAACACTTTTTTAAAATAAAATTAGTATAATATTATTAATGGTAAGTATAATAATAAAGCATAATTTTAATTTAAAAACAATAAATTACTTATTTGTGGAAAATTTATTTAATTATTTATTTATTTATTCTTTATGCACTAAAACAGTACCTACATAGGCAATTAATTATTATTATTTTAGAAAATTAGCAATGTCATTTGAGAAATAAATATTATTCCGCATATATTCATTGCATGCTCGAAAATTAATAAGTCAGTCATTTGTCATTTTCCATATAAATGGTTTCTGTAATGTTGTAACGGACATTATTTGACATCTAAAAAAAAAATTTCGGTTCGATGTCCCTTACACCCGTTATATTAATAATAATAATAAACCTTTATTAATTCTTGTTTTACAATAGTTGGTAAATATAATATTACAGTAAACACAAAATTAGGTAAATTAGGTTTTCTGGAATGCTTTGCCGCAAAATATAAGAAGAGCTCAGAGTTTAAATGTGTTCAAATCTCAGGTTACTTCTCACTATCTTTCCTTGCAGTAAACTTCTCCTATTTCTGTTTTTTTTATCATCATAATACGTTTAGTAGGTATGTATATTTATCATTTCTATATTATGTTATATATATATATATTATTGTTATATATATATATATTTATATATACTGAATATGTATGACACACCTACCCTTTCATATTCGGTCCTGTACCCCAAGGTTGTCTGGAAGAGATCGCTTTAGCGATAAGACCGCCTTAAATTGTCACACTGCAATTTTACTTTTCCATTGTATGTTGTATCTTCTTTTTTGGTGTACAATAAAGAATATTTGTATTGTATTGTATTGTATTAGGTTTTTATTAGTAAGTTAGCTTAAATTATGTTAGTAATATAGGTATGTGTTTAAAAAATATTTAGTGATGTCTCTTATCTTTGTGTGTCTTATTTTATCCATTCTCTATGTTTAGCATGCTTCGCTCTAGGCCTCTTTGACATGTATTAATTTTGTTCATAGCTTGTGTAGAGAATATCCAGGTCTGGCTACCATAAGTTAAGCTTGGTTAACCCGTTATATTATGCTTACTTAAACTCTTTATGCGCGCGTATAGCGTGTCAGGAAATTAGAAATTATACGACCAAGAAAATTTGATTTGATGATGCAGACGAGCTAAACTAAGAAATAGGTTTCTACCAGTAAACTGTAGTATGAAATGTGCTACAGCAAAAAAAATACAAACTACAAAGAAAGCAAATAAATTTAACTCTAAACACAATAAATCACTGCCAACCAAACAACATACGTAAATACCAAAAATATACGCAAGTATAAATAAAACTTAACACTGAAACTGAAAAGTTTTGACAAGGAATCTAGAACTATCTTTGCCGACATTACTCATAACTTTCCTTCTGAAAAGTAATACTCGAATAACAAAATTGTCTTTTGCCACATCTACATTTTTTTGGTGGGGTGAATGTACAATGGTGCGCAAACATTTGCGTGAGAGCTTCAAGCAACAAAATGTTTTTATGAAAATATATTATTACTGTAGTTCCCCCATCGCGTGTGTATTGTGTAAAGTTTTGTGCAAACAAACATTTTTTATAAGCATAATGGTACACGTGTACCTACTATTTGTAAGGGGGAGAGATTGAAAACGAAAATACAAGCAATACGTCGGAGAATGTATGTTGCACCCGATATGTTAGGTAAAAATTCATAATGTTTAGTTATTCTACATTCAAATTTTAAAATTATGAATGGTTAATTTTTTTAAAAGCTACCACCGAATCACAATGCGGCCTCAACTGAGAAGATCCGGCAAGAAACTCAGCGGGCTTGTCATTTTTTTCACTTTTTTTTAAACAGTGTTTGTCTTGTTACAATTAGATCAGCATCAGCGACAGTGTGTCCTGCAGTTCGTATGATAAAACAAGAGAGAGAAAAATTAAAAGGCTGTTTTCGACGAATAGTTAAGACTACACCGATTAAACAAGCTTAAAAAAACTATATTCGAATTCACTCCTTGGTTTAGAAGCTACTACATAGGCTTTAAACTTACAGTTCTTTAACGTCCAGAGTTTAAAAGAAAAAATAATGTTTTGTTGCAAAATAAATCTACAATCAGTTCAGTCTCTACGGTATCGTAAAACCAATAAAAAAATGTATGAAGTCTTTTATCCGCAGAGAATTGGAATCAAATATCATCCAGTAGACAGTTACGCCCTAAGGAAATTAAAGATTCTATCCGTAGCTAGAACTTAATCCTACGTTAATAGTGAGTCGGAAAATTGCAAATTAAAACGGGAACAGATTCAGGCAACTTTAAACTCTACGATACATGTTTTAGGAGTTAAATTCGTAAGCGAATAGTGTGTTGATAAAAACGCTGATTTCCCAACGAAGGGTCTAGATTGGTTCAATTAATTAAGGATGCCTACATTGAAGGCTTTATCGAGGGGTTATTATTGAGCAATTTCAAAGATACAGCACTGGATGAAACTTAGTAAGGGTATGCACGTAATTAAAGTAGTTTAATACGTTGTTCTGTATCCTGTTTTCTTCTTTCTTTCATTCTTAATCAATCATCACCATCAGCTATCGCGTCTACTGCTGAACAAAGGCTTAATACGCTTCATAAATATGTTGTTTTGTATCCTTCTTTCTTCTTTCTTTCTTTCTTCTTTATTTCTTTATTATTTAGCCATCATCGCGTCGCGTTCCCTGTTAAACAAAGCTGCTGGTCTTCTCCTTAGAAGGGACGGGTTGCAATAATTTCCACGCGATAGCAGTATACGTGGCAGGTAATTCTATAAAAAGACGCTATTGCCCGCTAGTTTGAGGTAGAGTAGACTAATTTAGGACATAGTAATTTAAGGAGGTAGAAGTTGAGACTACTGCGAGCTTTCAAGGTGACTTCCTAACCGATAGTCTTTAACGAAAAGATTTCTTTGGAACTGCAAGTGGACTTTGGGACTGCAATTTTCATAAATTAAATTACGAAAAGCTCTACGTTGTCACTTTGTCTATTTTAAATAACGCATTTAAAAACCTAAAATTTAAAATTCAAGTGACTTAGCGGTTTCTAAAAGTATTAATTCAATTTTAAATGAAATTGAAATCCAGATTATAATTAAGTTAGTGCTTTAAACTTTAGATTAAATGAGTACAATTCATTTAATATTTCGCACATATTATATGCAAGTGTTTCGAAAGTTATTTTTAGGGCACTGCTGAAAAAAGGCCTCCCCTAGTAGGCCACAATGAACGATACTTTGCCATTTGTATACATCAGTTGTTCGCGACTTGGTTGGTTGTTTTTTTTTATTTTTACGTGGTGGAATCCTTCACTATATCCGCGGGCCCTGTGGGGGTCAACCGAGGGGACCTGCGCTCTCCAGTAGGTAAGACTCTGCACACTCTGCACTAAGGTACCCCTCAGAGCCTTGCTACTGAGCCTGTCGCTGCAAGTGCAGTATAGTCCCCGGGAAATTGTCACGGTACTCACATGGACAGAGGTAGCAACCTTGCCACTGTCCTCGTCGGTGTGACCATCGTACTCAATGAACGTCCGAAGGGCCCACTCCTCAAATGTCCAGCGACTTCAAAACACTATCCTCCAACTCCAAAATTTCTGGATCCGGTTCATTTTTGGTTTGCGCAAATATGACCATGTTTCAGAGTTTCGCAACAAGCTCATGTGGCTTCCTATTCGTTTTCGCCGGAATACTCATATCCTTTCTCTTCTTTACTCTACTCTTTATAACCCTAGGACACCCCTCTATTTAAAAGAGCGTTTCAAATTTCATACATTAAACATCACACTCTTCGCCCATCTGTCGAATTGAGTCTTTGTACGCTCATACGTCTCATGCCTATACACGGTATTTTACGGTGCAAGCTGTCCGTCTATGGAACTCCTTACCGCTACATATAAGACGAGCTCAGAGCTTAGGCCTAGTCCGCACTGCGATATTTCACCGCGCGATTTTTTTCTCGTAATTCTGTAACACGTTCAATACTATAGGACTAGCCGCACTGACGTTATAAAATTCGCGCGGAAAAAAAATCTGTGATTTGATGCAAATTGAACACGATTTATTCCCGCGTGAATGTTTTGTGCAATAGTAAGTAGTATGACTATGGCCGCACTGCGGAAAAAAATTCGAGGTTTTCTCTCAGTCGTGCATTGACAACGGTATTGACAAGATGTCGCGGGCTTCATCTCCCGCCCAATCAGCAGGCAAGCAGGAGTTAGCAGAAAATGAAGACATTGAAATAGAAAAATCAATCACTCTGATGCACAGAAGACCTCCCCTGTGGGACAAATTTGCTCCTAAGTACCACGATCGAGTATTGAAAGCAAGATTGTGGGATGAAATATACAAACAGATATACTTTTTGATAAACTTTTCACTGTGTTTTCGTAGCTCTTGATGTTTTAAGTAGAAAAATCATTTCACAGGTCTCAAGGCCGTAAATGGGTGAATCCAGTATTCATGATATATTTGTACCTAAACGTCTGTTACGTCGCCGCCGTAGTATCAGGTAAATCATAAAATATTTAAAAAAAAATTGAACCGACTTCAATAACACTAAAAAGTATAAAATAATTTAAATATTAAAGAAGTTGGTGTTAGCGTACCTGCTGTGTATATTTGGCACCAACTTCAATAATATTTAAATTATTTTATACTTTTTAGTGTTATTGAAGTCGATTCAATTTTTTTTTTAAATATTTTATTTTATACTTTTTAGTGATATTTTCATACAATAAAGATTGAACCATCGAAGACGGTAAAATGATCTAGGTAGGTTATGACATCATTATGATTTCACATTATCTTCTACATACTTTTACATTCATGTTTCTTGAGAAACTCAGAAACAATTTATCCGATCGAAATGTGATTTGCATGGAATCATCATAGTAGTTTACCCTCTCGAATAAAAAGGAATCATCGAAATCGGTTCATATTTGTCAGAGAAATGTAAAGGAGTACATCAGTTTTATGGTTTTTACCAGATACATTCCTCCATATCATTCATGGTCCTCCGGGAAGTTCTTATCTGGTTGTGATAAAATTCATACAGTTTCATAACAGTGGTTTCTTCTTTCGAATAAAAAAAGAATCATTGAAATTGGTAAATATTTGCCAGAGTTATGACCATTTTTATTGTCCTTAAAAAGCAACATAAAGTCATCTATATAGGCTTTCCTGCAACTTTCCTGCGTAGTCAACATTCTTGTTTTTTCAGGAACTACTTATTACTAAGCAATATTTTTTTTATGGGACCCAACTAATGGATTAAAGAATGGATGGAAGAAAGATTTTTTCAAATCGGTTCATAATTGCCAGAGTTATGCGCGAACATCAACACGGGAACCCATTGATAGAACAGCTCAGGACACCAGAGCCAAACTAACCCGACACTACACTGAGGACATCCCAGACATCAGCCTGTACGAGATTAGAATGGCTCTCAAACAGCTCAAGAATAACAAGGCGCCGGGTGAAGACGGAATCACATCAGAACTTCTGAGAGCGGGTGGAAAACCGGTACTTTTAGTCCTCCAGAAGTTATTTAATTCCGTCTTACTCGAGGGTACAACGCCAGAAGCATGGCACAGGAGTGTGGTGGTTCTTTTCTTCAAAAAAGGTGATAACACTTTATTGAAGAATTATAGACCTATCTCACTCCTGAGCCATGTATACAAGCTGTTTTCGAGAGTCATTACGAACCGTCTCAAACGCAGGTTTGATGACTTCCAGCCTCCCAAACAAGCCGGGTTCCGAAAAGGCTTTAGCACCGTAGACCACATACATACGCTCCGCCAGATTATACAGAAGACCGAGGAGTATAATCGGCCATTATATCTAGCGTTTGTGGACTACGAGAAAGCCTTTGATTCAATCGAGACCTGGGCAGTATTGCAGTCTCTCCAGCGGTGCCACATTGACTATAGGTACATCGAAGTGTTGAAGTGTTTGTACAGCAACGCCACCATGTCGATCCGACTACAGGACGAGAGCACGAAACCAATCCCATTGCAGCGTGGTGTGAGACAGGGAGACGTTATTTCTCCGAAACTGTTCACAAACGCATTGGAGGACGTTTTCAAGCTCTTGGACTGGAACGGATTCGGCATCAATATCAATGGCGAATACATCACTCACCTTCGTTTTGCCGATGATATAGTCATCATGGCAGAGTCGCTGGAGGACCTCAATACGATGCTCAGCGACCTCAGTAGCGTTTCCCAACAGGTGGATCTTAAAATGAACATGGACAAGACGAAGATCATGTCTAATGTCCATGTTGCACCCGTACCGGTAATTGTTAGGAACGATACACTCGAAGTTGTTGACCACTATGTATACCTAGGACAAACTATCCAGGTAGGTCGGTCCAACTTCGACAAAGAGGTCGCCCGAAGAATCCAACTCGGATGGGCAGCGTTCGGGAAACTACGCGAAATCTTCTCGTCCAAAATACCGCAGTGCCTAAAGACGAAGGTTTTTAACCAGTGTGTGTTGCCAGTGATGACATATGGTACTGAGACGTGGTCCCTAACTGTTGGCCTTTTGGATAAGCTCAGAGTCACACAACGTGCTATGGAGAGAGCTATGCTCGGAGTTTCTTTGCGCGACAGAATCCGAAATGTGGAGATTCGCCGAAGAACCCAGGTCACCGACATAGCTCTCAGAATCTGCAAGTTGAAGTGGCAATGGGCAGGCCACATCGCTCGAAGAACCGATAACCGTTGGGGAAGAAAGGTTCTCGAGTGGCGACCACGAACCGGAAGACGCAGCGTTGGCAGGCCTCCCACTAGGTGGACAGACGACATTGTGCGCGTCGCAGGTAACCGGTGGATGCAAATAGCCAATTGTCGTTCATTGTGGCGTTCTAAGGGGGAGGCCTATGTTCAGCAGTGGACGTCTTCCGGCTGATGATGTGGCGTTCGAAGGGGGAGGCCTATGTTCAGCAGTGGACGTCTTCCGGCTGGTGATGATGATGATGATGCGCGAACATACATAGAAAAAAATATATATATATATACAGACGAATTGAGAACCTCCTCCTTTTTTGAAGTCGGTTAAAAATATTTCTGATGCCCATTACACGTTCGCATAGACTAGTATATTTATATTGGGAGACACGTTCGTCTCAGCCGGGAACAGCATCGAACTGACAAAAATCGCGCGAAATTTTACTCGCCGTGCGTACTAGGCGTAATTTTGAGCACGGAATATAAGTCGCGAGAATAAATATCGCGCGGTGAAATATCGCAGTACGGACTAGGCCTTAGATTCCTTTAAAACTCAAGTTGCTTCTTACTATCTATCTCTTCAATAAGCCTTTTTTTCTATATACCTATTCATGTACTTGTTATATCTGCCATCTTTTACTTTTGTTGTAATATGTATTTATTTTATCTTCTATACTTTTAATAAAACTGTAACAGGTCCAATTCTGTACATTGAAGATATTTTGAAAATTATATTTGGAGGGCATTCTATAACCGATACTGAGGCCGAAAATGTATTTTTTTTTAATTTTTGTCTGTCTGTCTGTCTGTATCACGGCTGCGCATCACGCCGAAACTACTGAATGGATTCAAATGAAACTTGGCATGATTTGAGATCTTACTACGAGGTAGGACATAGGATACTTTTTATCCCGTAATCTAGCACGGTTCTTTTGGGAGAGGGGATTAAAGTCAAAATGGGTACTTGGTTATACGCTTGGTCCGATTTTATCATTTTTTCTTTATAATTATAATAAATATTTGTAAGGGAACACTCATAGACAGTTGTTAACAATTTTTGGAAATCGATCAGGTTAAGCAACGTTAGCTAAGGTCATTAAATAGATGGGTGACCGTTTAACGCCATTTGAACTAAACGTTTCCGTGCTTTGGAGGGCAAGTACAAAGTGGGTCCAAGTTTTTAACCGACTTTAAAAAAGGAGGTTTTGTATTCTATGCGAATGTATATTATTGAAAGTTTAGTAAACGTAAACACAGCGCGGGCGGAGCTGCGTGGGTCAGCTAGTTTATATATATATACATATATATTTTATATTTATGTTGTATTTATCTATATTATTATTAAGCACCTGCCCTCCATTAATGTCTCTTTCGCCCCAGGTTGTCTGGAAGAGATCGCTTTAGCGATAAGACCGCCTAAAATTGTAACACTATGTTGTAGTAATTTATGTTTAAATGTATTTTTGTTATGGTGTGCAATAAAGTGTATTTGTATTGTATCCTTCAGACCTGTGTCAACCGGTCAGTCAGCTGAGTAGGTACTCGATTTGGCAAAGGTAAACCCGAGTAAAACTCGGTAGTTACTTATCATCATCAGCAGCAGTCGAAAAACGTCCACTGCTGAGGCCTCCCCCTTTATAGGAAGAGGTTACCTTAATCCCCACGGTGGGCAGGCGTCTCCAGGATCTCAGTAAAGGTGGTACGTAATCCAATAGAAAGACGCTGCTGCCATTCTTCTTGTTTCCCTTGGTCGCGTCTTCCGGACACATTTTAGTGTCCTCCCTTTTTAAGGTTAAATTCTTACCGATACACCCCATATATACTTACTTACACTTGTAAATACTTTAGCTAACTACGCCTCACCGTTCAGTATTTACATATGGACACTTGAGTCAATAATTGTGTGTATACAACTGAAGATATATAATATATGATTTATTTAAACGACGTTAATTATTATTCATTCATGCAGGTGCAATTTGAAGCATAATTATAAACAGTTGCATTTCACAGCCGCTCGTTATCTGAAACGTTACTTATTAACTCTGTGACGAGTACCACATTAACGCGAGAGATGGCGTTGTGCATTCCTAAATCGCGCTAGCGAAGTATTACGCTAATGCAATATTATATTATAGTAACATCTTATGATAGGGGCGTGGGCCCTGGCCCTGCATCACATATCGTTCAGTTGAAAGGTCCTCCCTTTATCATAGTTACTGTACTCTCCTAAGTCCCGTGATTTGTCCAGCTACAATGCTTTCTACACTGGAACACAGAAACCTGACACTCGACACTCGATTAACTGATGGCTTTTTTTCGGAGGGGAAACCTTCAAAAGGTCTTCAGAACCTGTGGGGTTCAACCGGTGTATGTGGGATTCTTACCCACTAAAACCCTCGCGCATCGGCAGAGGAGGCTATTGGGCTTTGGGGGCGCACTATACCCCTCGCGAACCAGACACGGTGCTCACGGGGACGGGGGTCGCAACTCCGCCACCATCCTCCTCGGAGTCGCCGCCGTACTCAATTGACGTCCCAGGACGTCCAGCGACTCCGAAGAATCGTAATACAAAATATTTACCAAGTAAATATATTGACAATGAGAGCAACGGAACCGATGTTTTACATGCCCTCCGAAGCATGAAGACACCTAAAGGTAGCTTGTAAAAATCATTTTGTTATGTTATTTCCATGACTTGTAAGTATAAAAGTTCAAGTAATCCCGCTTACTTCCACATATCGCCGTCACGATATATATACATCCCGGCATATGTTAGGTACATACAGGGTTATAATGAAGGGATCGTAAAATCTCGCAAGTGTTGAACAATGCTATCAATGTAAAGTATCGTGTAACTGGTGCCACCCTTAAATTTCGTGTCGTTGCCCATGCCGGTGGCACAATAAGCGGACTTTAACTATATTTCAGAATAGTTTTGAAAACAGAGCGAACAGTACGGGTTAGAAACTCTAGTTCCCGAAATGTTATGAGTTCGTTAGCTTTGTTTGTGTGATCCTGGTTTTATAGCGCAATTTATTATACGGACGGACTACAGCATAAACAGCTACATATTATATGATGACGTGTTGATTGATTCGTCTCAGCTGTGTTTGTTTTTTTTTCTTCCAAAATATGGTGGCCTGCGGCAGAAGAGAGGTTTAAATATATGAATATATATAA
Organism: Furcula furcula; assembly: GCA_911728495.1. Taxonomy (NCBI): domain Eukaryota; kingdom Metazoa; phylum Arthropoda; class Insecta; order Lepidoptera; family Notodontidae; genus Furcula; species Furcula furcula. The sequence continues at coordinate 21,530,788 of OU452253.1, forward strand.
TGTACTTATATGTTTAAAATATTTGAGTTTATTTTGTTCGCAGTTGTGTTTTTATGATACAGGTATAAGCTTAACTTTCTACATTTTAAACACCATAGTGTTACAGAAAGTGAAACAAACATTCATACAAAATTATCCCTAAAACGCTTGGCAAGCGTGGGGTTTATGGCAAAGGCAAAAATTATGACACTTCCATACCTAATCCTCCTTAGGAGAGGCCTTTATTCAGCGGTGGTATTCTCGGTTTTCTACAGGATGCATTTTGGAGAGTGTGCGCAGGAATTGCATGACTTGATTCCACCTCGGACGACGAGACGCACGGCACGTACACACCCTTATGTGGTGAAAGTGCCTTCAGTCCGGACTAAGCGGTATGCTTCTTCATTTATAATAAGGACACCTAAGGACTGGAACAGTTTGCCTGGGTCGGTTTCCCGCCCGATTATAATGTGGGTGTCTTCAAGACTAGAGTTGTAGCCTAGTCGGCAAGCAAAAGAAATAAGAACGACAAAAAAGGGCTACACAAATTTATTAAAATAAATAAAACGAGAAGAAAGTTACGGTACAGGGGGGGGGGGGGGGTCGATTACTTATTAGCTTGTTCGCACATATAACAAAATAGCCGTAACTCAACTAGGGGTCGTTATTGAACGCAACGGCGATTCCCGCAGTCTTCAGACGTCTTCCTTCTATTTGTAATGGCCAGGAACGACACGGAACAGAGCCTGGACTAGGCCCGGTCGGTCAGCAACTCAGGCCCGAAGGATGAAACTCTTGCCCGGAGGGTGAAATTTGTGGCCGAAGTAAGAACTCGTGCCCGAATGTAAAATTCGTGCCCGAAGGTAGAATTTGTGCCCGTAGGTAGAATTTGTGCCCGTAGGTAGAATTTGTGCCCGTAGGTAGAATTTGTGCCCGTAGGTAGAACCCTGGAACGCCACATAAGCGTTCCTGTAGACGCCGTTCCCTAACGCGACACCCTCCAGACCAGCTTTCAGTTGGTGGAGGTTGCCGCATTATGGAGACGTCTACAGGAAATAAGGTACACCCTAACAATACTACGTATAACCATAGGCTAATAGTACCTAGTTCACAATATGATAGAGGAAATACAATAGAAATCCTACAGCAGTCTTTAAAATATTTAAAACAACTTACCAGTATTATCTGGGTTTCTTTACACTAATAATCAGTATGGACTTTAATTGACTTTTACAATACAGAATGTAAAGAAACTGGTGTCCGATCCAAAAGGGGCGTATTCACAAAGGTTTGTACATAACAGGAAAAATATAAAAAAAAATATTACGGCTACCCCAAAAATGCTATCGTTTTTAAAAAATTGGAATTATTATAATATTTTCCCCGAAACTTCCCGATATCTTCAACAGCTGGTAGCACTTGTTTGTAGAAGGCAATGACTTCTGTCAAAAGTCAGGTGCGTTGACCGCCTTTGATCAACTGCCGTCGTAGGCACACAATAAATAATATTCGTACATACCGTAGGTCAGGAATGACACCACCGTCAAACTACAGAAGGTCCATTCCGTTCAGAAAACACTCATGCAGTAATTGCATCAGACCATTCCTTAGAACAAAAGTACGTGTTATCATCATAAGTAGTTTAATTTTGTATGGAAATCTAAACTAGGACTGATATCCGAAACGGTGACGAAATTAAAAGTTAAATTAAAGTACCATTTTAGTGTCTTACAGTATCGTTAACTATTTACATAAAAGCAAATGTCAAAAGAAACATATTACTACAGCCACTATTCACCACCTATGTTGGATTCCATCTAAATCAGTTCAGTTTATTCTCCTTATCATTTTCTTACTGGCTCTCATAATTATAGCCACCGTACTAGTACTTTAACACTAGATACCGAGGCGAGGAAGTCTAATAGTAATTAATTCATATCCCTCTAATGTAAAACTGGACCTTCTGCATCCTATTTTACTGTGACAGATTTTATTACTCAATAGGCAGACTGATAATAGGCACAAAGGCACAAAGGAACCGTCCTTTGTGCTATTGTTCGCGGGCCCGCTAAAAAGCGCCGCGTCGCTGTTTCGGCGAACGCAAATGCGGCGTTTCGCTTTGATCAACATTTATGTACCTATGTGGCACGTGTCGCATTCATTGCTACTCATCAATTGATTAGTCTTGCGCGAAGATTGCTTCCGGTCGGACGTCCGCATATGTCTTACTGAAATGCGAAGTACTTTAACGCGTTGATGTGCTTCCGTCGAAATAATATTATACGATGTCCGTTTTTCTGTGCGATTAGGTGTCTCAGTGCCATCGGTACGTGTTGGACTCGGAAATGAAGGACACCACAACTAAAGTGTACACCCATTATTAAGTTAGTTAAAACGGCGGATTGCGGTGAAATAAAATAATGTGAATGCGATGTGGAATTAAATAAATTTCTGCATATCGTTTGAGTGTGTGTGTCTAACTGAGTGTGAGTGCCTCGTGCGTGCTCCGGTGGCGGCGCGCGCGGCACCGACCGAGTTACCAACGAAGGTAGCCCTCTGTTGTAGACCATATGATAGTAGGGCTCACTTCACAGTATTGTAAGATCGAATTGTTGTTACATAAATTCCAGTAGCCTTATGTAAGATACTTTATCTCTCATTTTGTTAGTGCGGGAAGAGTTTTAGCTCCAGGGGGGCAATTCAACTAATTTACAACGGTTAAAGTTTAGTTTCGGTTTAGTAATCGTTAGATTGCAGTTGTCATTCGATAATGACGTAAAAATTTATTCCACTAGTTGAAATAACAAACTTAAACTAAACCTTAACTTAACTCCAACCAAAACGCAAACTGAACCATAACCGAACTACAATTGAAACATATCGAAACATTACTGGGTTTCCATACACCTTTATAGCTGAAAATGCTGCATCCAACCAGTGGACAGATTTTAATGCGGTTTTTTTTATTTGAAAGATAGTATAAGCGAGATGGTTTTTAGCTATACTTCATGAAAATCGGTCCAGCCGTTTGAACACCATCAGCTCTTTTCCGAGTCGAGGTAGGGATATTTCGAATACAATAGATATATTTCATTACTTCTATTAGTCCGAAAGATCTGAAATTTAGAACATACGAGTATGTAAATCCAATGATATGACGGTTTGATGATCAAGAAGAAGGTGGTAACAGGATCTCGGCCCCAATAAACGTAGACCCATCGAGTTTGGGTTCGTTGAATAGGTCCCGACGAGTATTTGCTAGAAAAATGGTGACCAGGGTCTGATGATGGAGCAGGAAGGTGGTCACAGGATTTCTGCACAAATAAACGCAGACCCACCGAATTTGGACTCGTTGGATAGGTCTCGACGAGTAGGTGCTAAAAATATGATCAGGGTCTGATCATGGAGCAGCCTACCCAACGAGTCCAAATTCGATGGGTCTACTTTCATTAGTGCAGAGATTATGTGAACACCTTCATGTTCCATCATCAGACCCTCATCACCATTTTTCTAGCAACTACTCGTCGAGAACTACCCAACGAGCCCAAACTTAGTGGGTCTACGTTTATTGGTGTAGAAATCCTGTGACCACCTTCCTGCTCCATCATCAGACCCTGGTCACCATTTTTCTAGCAACTACTCGTCGAGACCTACCCAAGGAGCCCAAACTCAATGGGTCTAGGTTTATTGGTGCAGAAATCCTTTGACCACCTTCTTGCTCCATCATCAGACCCTGATCACCGTTTTCTAGCAACGACTCGTCGAGATCTACCCAAGGAGCCCAAACTCAATGGGTCTAGGTTTATTGGTGCAGAAATCCTTTAACCACCTTCTTGCTCCATTATCAAACCCTGATCACCGTTTTCTAGCAACGACTCGTCGACTTACCCAAGGAGCCCAAATTCGGTGGGTCTACGTTTATTGGTGCAGAGATCCCGTCACCACCTTGCTGCTCCTTCATCAGACCCTGATCACCATTTTCTAGCAACTACTCGTCGAGACCTATCCAACAAGCTCGAACTTGGTGGGTCTACGTTTATTGCGGCCGAGATCCTGTTACCACCTTCTTGCTGATAATCATCAGACCCTGGTAAAGGTTACCATTTTCTTACAGATATAGGCGTCAAACTTAAAACACTCCTCGTTTTTGGTCGGGATTAAAAACAAACGAGATAGCTGACATTTTTATACTATAATATTTTTATACTATATTTTAATACAAAAAGATCACAAAGAAATAAAGTCAGCAAATAAAGATGATTTGATTTGAAAAATAACTAGTTTTGATTTCTTTGTCTCCACAAGCGGGACACCAAATCCTGTTGATAGATCATTGTAATTGATCATTATGTCTTGTCCTTCTTCGTTCCATTGTTGCTAGGCAAGCAGTATTAATGCTGGCATGCTTCTAAATCCTCTTCAGTATAATCTGGCTCCTGATTAGTTTGAAGCGCTATGTTATGCAGGACACAACATGCATTAATTATTTTTGCTGCAACTCTAGGCTTGTAGTGCAGCTTTCTATCCACTAATAAACACCTGTAATATAATTATATCATGTATGTATTCTTACAATAAATAATTAATAATAAATTGTTTTTATTTTTATTTTACTGTAATGTATGAAAGGTTCTCGAGTAGCGACCACGAACCGGAAGACGCAGCGTAGGTAGGCCTCCCACTAGGTGGACAGACGACATTGTGCGCGTCGCAGGTAACCGGTGGATGCAAATCGCCAATTGTCGTTCATTGTGGCGTTCCAAGGGGGAGGCCTATGTTCAGCAGTGGACGTCTTCCGGCTGGTGATGATGATGATGATGTATAATAGTTTGCATACCTAATTCGTCCTTTTAAAATACCAATACACCTCTCCACAACATTCCTCACTCTCATATGCATGTCAGTATAGAATGCTTCAGGAGTGTTGAAAGCAGAATTTAATATTGGGGTCATCAACAGCCATCTCAATGGAAATCCAGAATCACCTGGAAGGAAATATTTTAGCATTTAGAATTTACAACATGCAATCAAAGGTTCAAAACAATGTGTGCAACTAATCTACAAAGTACCTAGTAAATAAAAATCTTCTGCAGAGGTATTGAGTACTCTGTCTAATGCATTTTGTAGTGGGTTGTTCTTCCATGCAGTACTATAATGTGTTGATCCAGGAATCAACGCACATTATCCTAGCATCACAATCACAAATCTGAAACAAACTTCTTTAATTAACTATATACACAAATAACCTACTATACCTATATATTTGTTATAATATCTTCAGTACATATATAGTAAAATATTAATAAAGAACTTACAATTAAGGTACTTAAGGAATGATAACCTTTCCTGCTATAAAATCTTTCTTCATGTTCTGATGGTGGAACTATAGCTACATTTGTGCCATCAATACATCCTAGAACACCAGGCATGCCAAATTTATTATAGAACCTGCAAGCAATATAACATTAAATTTATTATAGAACCTGCAAATAATATTGCATTAAATTTTTCTTTGACAAAAACTGATAGTTCAGTACTTTAAATTAATAATGTGATCTATAATACATACCTCCATTTTATATCATCACGGATTTCTTTACAAGAAGGAAAATTCCCATATTTTTAAAATATGTGTGGTAAATTAAGCACCTCTGTTACTTGATGTATAGCCCGAGAAACGGAAGGTTGTGATTGTAGAGTTCACTATATTTGTTAATATTAACACTACACTATATCGGCTCGTTAACGCACACACCACGTCTGACCCGCACAGTGGTTGACACTCGACTGAACTCCCCTCCTACACTAGAGGGGCTTTTATGTCTTTCTCGCATCCCCACTCAGTGCCTGCGTAGTGTGCCCGCTTGAGACGATAAACTTGTCTACCCACAACTTTACTCAATTTACCAGTACACTACATCCCTTCCTTTTTTTGGAAAATTAAATTTTTAATTTAAATGTAAATTAATAATCGCTCCTCAAAATAACAAGTATGTAACTATCATAAAATTAATAATGTTCATTAACTGATCTTATTATACACTGTCCTTTATACATCTCTTTCTTTTTTTTTTTTTTTGAAAATTATAAGAATATTAATGTCAAAATAGACATTCATCGTAATTTAATTAACTAGTTAGAAATTAATGAGTATCTACTTCATAATACCATTTCTGAAATAATATTTTTTCAAAATTCTTTACATAGAAGCATTTATTACATTTTATTAAACTAGGTATTTTATTATATATTCTCGGAGTATCAAAAGCACGTTTCATTTCTCCTGCCTGTGTGGCTTAGTGGAGTGCCCCTGAATTGAGTTTCTACCAAACACCTGATCCCAGGGGATCTCAAGGATAAGGCTTGTATCGAGAGGGAGTGCTGGGTCACTCGAGAAGGATATATTGGCACACAAGTTGGCATGATCTTCAAAGGAAGTTAGAAACACCCTTAAGCATTTCGCCAGACATTCTAAATGTACCAGCTGTGGACAACTGCACTCATGGTTCACTCACCGACGCTTGCATTTAACGCAATAAATAATATCCTCCTGCCACAGCGGCCAATCTCCCACAAGACCAGCCATCGACGCGGGAATAGTTCACCCGCGCGTACACCAATATTATTATTCTTTCCCTCAAAGGCCAACCCTATCCGAGCAGCTTCCTATTCTGATCTTCCAACGGCCTAGGAACTAAAGTCACAAGAGTATTGATCACAACTATTATAGATTCTGATAACACAAGCTAGCAAGCTAGTAAGGTTCGTATCACAGATACGAACCCACCGCACTACATGAAATATCACCAGAGAACATTCCCGAGTAATAAGAAAGTACAGCGGCAACAATAAAACAAGGCTCGTAATATCCATTGGTCGCATTGGATCTTAACAATAGATTCACTACCACTGCTCCCCGGATAATTAGCGATTATTATGATAGACTCAGTCGATTAAATAGGTAATATTGATAAAAATAACAATTGTATCCTCCACCGAAAAGTTCAAATAAGACCACCGTATTTCGCTGTCAGTCAGCCACCCGTATCAATGACATCGCTAGGACGTCCATCCTACGAGGTACTGCCTCCCCGTGTGTGGATCTATAGAGGAATATACTCACATAGTTTTATTTGCTCGGCCAGTCTGAACAGAGTTGATGTCAAATAAAGCCAAAACTAAGAAATAAATAGACCGTTAACATTCAATGTTGGGATCAAATTCAAATCTGCTTACGACAGCCAATCAGTTCTAACTCTAACGCATCCTTATCAAGATTACCCACTGATCAGAAAAGAGCTGCCTAAGCCAACACGCCCTTGTAGTTAACTTCGATAAGAAGAACCCTTCCAACTACTCCGCGAGTCTTGCTGTCGAAAAACTTAGTATTGTTCTGAAAAATATTAAACTTTTATAAAATTTAAAGAGCAGATTATTAGAACTTCTAGTCACACAAACTTTACGCCTTACAGTATCACCACGAGTTCCGAAAGAGCTTCAAGGAAACTGAAGGTTCATTAAAATGAAACCCGCTTTAAGATTTTAGGGATGCAACGACGTACCAAAAGGAGAATCCTCGACCGAGCGAGGTGTTATGCTCGGTCAGGGCCGAAGCCCTCCACAGTTGATGTCGGGATGTTGTATATATTCTCAACGTTTGAGAAACTTCGCTTGCGAGATTCAGGATTCGGAGGTGTCGCCATCTATCGCGTTGTATGTGATGCTGCTTGCTTTTCATCGCGTCACTGTACCACCTGTGGCGCCATCTGGTTATGTTGAGTAGCCACATTACTCTCCCCGAAGACTGGAAGTCGATGAACATCTTCATTTGCCAGCTCGTCCTTGCGTTCCAGTCGCTGTGCCAATACCAGTGGATGCAGTTCCAGTGAGTCGAAGCTGATGCTGCTACGTCTTCAGTGAGTCGAGGTGTGCAGTGGGTATGGCTGACGGCTGCTAGGCGTACCGCTCTTCTTACAAGGACCGGCCGTAGTGCAGGTGTGTTGTGCCATGTTGTGGCCGAAGGTCGACCAGGCTTGCATCCGCAGCCGCAATGCGTTGGTCATCCGATGAGGCCGGGATACTGGCTGGCTTGTGACTCGCTGGTTGTTGCAGGAGAGAGTGATGGCGAAGCTGTGCATTGTCCGATCCGAAGGCTGCATGTTCAGTGCGGGATTACCAGTTCAGCCTCATTCTGTGTAAATGCTCGTTTGTAACAAAATGTCCTGTGAGTGCACTTACTAGGTGCCTTATTTGTGATCTGTTTAGGTATAATAATTTAACCCCTCAGTTCACCCTTGTGCTAGAGAATGTTTTGAAGTGGTTTAGGCCTGACGCTGCCCTCCATTCCTTCATGTGTTCGTTTCTAGCATGTGCATAAAATGCTTGGTGATATATTCCATATGGAACCCCACAAATGGTTCGGGGCCAACCAAATGTCTAAGAGCTGGCCTTCGCTAGTCTATCTGCCTTCTCATTACCCTCGATGCCTTCGTGTCCAGGTACCCAGATAAGGCAGACATTGTTGTCTTCCCAAGTTGTTCAAGCCTGTAAGACGTTCTTTGACCAGTTTAGAAGCAACTCTGAAGGAATTCAGAGGCTTCAGTACTGCCTGACTGTCGCTAAGAATGCAAATGGTTTTACCTTTGACATTTCTCCTTTGCCTTTCTTTAATGCTGGCAATTAAGGCATAGGTTTCCGCTTGGTATACCGATGAATGCCCCATGCCGTGACCGACACTATAGTCCTTGAACAACCTCTGCCCTACCAGGGCAACCATCAGATCAGGATCAGTAATACTTGACATTGCTATCTCCCGATTGGCCTCCACCATACACTTTATTGTACGGTATTTTGAACTCATTTGCGATTTTATGCAAGGTATATAAACCCTCATTCGCAATTTAATGCCCGTTCACAATCCAATGTGAACCACTTTCGTACGATATCTAAACTTAAATTGCGCAGGGGTGGCGCAATTTAATGCACGTTTGTTAAACCCTCGCAATTTAATGCACGGTATTTAAACCCTCGCAATTTAATGCACGGTATTTAAACCCTCGCAATTTAATGCACGGTATTTGAACCATCGCAATTTAATGCACGGTATTCAAACACCCACTAGAAATTTGACTCAGCCCAACAAATTGTAATTGAATGTCCTTAGCTAATTTTAATTTGTGTAAATAATACCATGTAGGTTAGGTACTGCAAATTAAATACTAGAACCAATATCACTCAGGTATTTTAAAACAACCCTTACATTACAGATCAAGATAACGTGTGCTAACCTTTTACTTTGGGGACTTGTTCTATTGGGACTAGTGACTTACAAGTAGTATTTCTCGTATAACAATTAGAGAGTGATCATTGAATTTATGTTTCATCTATACCCATTAATCATTGATATATGCAATTACATTTTATTAGGTTCACCTCACAACCTTAAGCAAATTTTGTGGGAAAATCTAATCTGGGATATAATAGCCCCAGGGACATTCATTATTAATATAATAGAATTTTTATTTAGCGTTTACATTTGTGGTTTAGCTGCGCGTATCAGGACAGGTGCCATTTTTATGAACTTTAGAGACGTTGTGGACATACTTATAATAAAACCAACTACACGCCTCAGGCCACGCCGGGTCAGTCAATTATTAGATATTCTATCTGTCTGGGAAAGCGCATCAAAACGCTTCTTTAAACTGCGGAAAGGGCACTACGATCTGTGGTTAAGATATTATTATATATAATATTTCCTTTTTTTTTTTTAAGTCGTTTCGGCTTCCTTTTCGGTATCAAGGTATTTTTATAAAGAAGCCCAGGTTCTAACAACTAAAGTTCTGATATTTTACAGAAAAGATTTTGTGTTTAAACCCGCATACTGTACGTACGCACCTTTGCACGTAATTTTTTTTTTTTGTTTTTTTTTTAAACCAAACTATTCCAAAGTATTAAGATATTTCTAAATCATCTGTCTGAAGCGAAAGATATTATGACAAAATGGTCGCCATCCTTTGACCTCGTTAAGATAGAGGAGACTACTTGAGAATCGAGATAATCATGACTTCACTGTTTTTTTTTTTTTTGTAGGTATGTTCACTTTTACATATATAAAAATATTATTTCCAAAAGGTAATCTTTGGACCATGTCAAGATAGAGGCAACTTGAGAATTGAGATAATCGTTTGACTTCACACTTCTGTTTTTTTTCTGCTTTTGTTTAATTATGTTCACTTATCACTTCAATATTATTTTTCCAAAAAGTGAAAAGATTTTAATTGTATGTAATTATATGATCAAATACTTATTTTGCCACTCAATTCTACACACACACACACATATATCACTTGAATATTATTTTTCCAAAAAGTGAATAAACTTACTTAGTATGTGCTTATATGATAAAACACTTATTTTGTCACTTTCAATTATTCAAAAATAGTTTATTATGATTAATTTTATTAACTTATCACGTAATAAAGTATTTCGTCCACGCCACTTATTTGTTTTTAATTTAAATTGCACTTTTATTTATCAAAAATATAAAATTACTCACGGTTTTCACCTCGTCGCCATGTAGAGTTCACTATATTTGTTAATATTAACACTACACTATATCGGCTCGTTAACGCACACACCACGTCTGACCCGCACAGTGGTTGACACTCGACTGAACTCCCCTCCTACACTAGAGGGGCTTTTATGTCTTTCTCGCATCCCCACTCAGTGCCTGCGTAGTGTGCCCGCTTGAGACGATAAACTTGTCTACCCACAACTTTACTCAATTTACCAGTACACTACAGTGATATTGAATGAGACTCTGACCAACTAGTGTCTGGTTTGAGCCTGTCACATAGAATGCTAGTGCCACCAAGATCTAAAAACACATACATTTTGTATCTTTTTGCTTTTGCCTGTGTTTTACAGGTATTTGTTAGCAATATCAAATAAATTTTATTTAATTAATACGTTAAATTCTTACCTTTGTCTCCGTATCAATGCTGTCGGAACGAAGTCGGGCTGGCATATACGGGCTGATCTCCGCAATAAGGGATCTTGCCAGGCTTTTATTTAGTCTGTATTCTTTATAAATTCTCGACCAGTTACTCAATGTTAAGTTGAAAGCACAGTTGCGAAGTCTCTAAACAAACGTGATGGCAGACTTTGAAACAATAACAGTTTAGTTTCGGTTGAGAAAAAGTCTAGGCACAATAACGTAAGTTCAACCGTTAATTTTGACAGATGGAGCGCTTAGCTTCGATTACGTTTACGTTTAGTTCGTGTTCTAACAGAATAGAACTTGTTAAATTTTAAACCGATCGTTGACTGAAACTGAATCTAAACTTAACGTCGATCGTTAGCACTTAGTAGAATAGGAAAACAGTCAAACGCTATGGTTTAGTTTCGTTTCAGTCAACATTTATGTTAGTTGAATTGCCCCCCAGGTCCGGCAAAGATGTTTAACCTATTAGTTTTTAGGTATCACATTGTGCCCTTAAATAGCAAAAGGCTCACCTGCTACCGCGGACGGAAATGGCATAACAAGCAGGTACTTACTCCGTCTGCCTCTTCGGTAATAATAGGCGTGATAGATTATTTTGATTACCTACACGTCGACTTTATCTGTGAATAGAGCGTTACGATCCTTTGAACTGCCGCCCCCGCCCCGGCCACCGCGCGTGCGCGCACAGCTGGCAAGTCGCCGGTCTGTTTGTGAAAGTGTGATTGACCTCAGGGCGGTATCAACGGTGTTGCCATGGGTAAGTTATCAGTAAAATCATTTAATCAATTAATTTAAACGGGGTAAAATATTTATTAAATATACAAAAAAGGATAGCACGTATGTGGCCTTATTATGATACCAAATAATACCCTTATTGATCGGACACGAGTTTCTTTACAATCTGTATACAATTACGTTGAACACGCTGGCAGTATTAAAAATTTGAATAAAATGATATTTGGTGTGGTGCTCGTTGCTCAGCTCAGATGGTAATGGCTGGCTCAACTACTGAGTCAAAAACGAAACCTATCGAAAGGAGATGGCGTCGAACCGTCTAGAAAAACCAGTACCTAATTCGGTGGCCGACGCTGATTGGTCGTCACTTTCAGCTTTCGGGTACTGAGCGTTAATCGCATCGTCTCGCCCACGATAAACTCCGCCTATTTTAAATCTAATACCCTCTGTTAAAAAGTGCCCCTTACCTAGGTATCTAAATAGTACCTATGGTTCTACCAATGAAATTAATAAGAATACCTGATGCAGCTTTCATCGCCTATTACCATGAATAACTAAAATAAGAGCATAGTATTCCCCAAGCAATATAGAAAGGCCGTATATTAATACAAACGCCTAGTAAAAAAAAATTAGTTCAATAAGATTACTATGCGTTGCTATTACTATTCCTATAGGAGCTATTAAGCCTCCTGATAAAAAACAACTGTCTTTTACTCATTTATTTCAGTAATGTGCCCAAAACCATGTAGCTATGCTACAGAGTGAATAGGCTTTTAATGAGCTAGTGTGTTTTGCCATCCTCGATTGCGTCGCCGCTTTCCATCAGGTGGGACTGCAGTCAAGCACTAACTTATAAGTTGTAAAAAAAAAGTGGACGTCTTTCGTCTAATTACTCTGAGCTTTCGGCTGATGATGATGATAATGATGACAGTAATAATTCAACTGTATATATTATCAACCTTCGTTAGTCCCGCACTCACTGTGCCACTGACCCAACGAACTCCCAAATACCAACTTTAAGGGCGGTTAACGTTACACTTAATTGTTCGTAAAACAAAAGTTTCCGACACCGATAACGTACTGAGGGGCACGCGAAATAACTTGTAAGTTACCCTGTTGTACCGTTATATGTAACACGCCTGATAACATTAGATTGTGTGTTGAATTAACTTATTTACATTTTGTGATTTATTTAACCCGACAATAATGTCCTCCTTATCGGCTACAGTAGCCAAACTTTTACAAGATCTCAAATTCAAGTTGAAAAATGTTTATTTTAAATAGGCTTAACGCTAGCAATGTTGAATGCTCAATTTTATGAGAAGCCTGATTACCTCAACTGAGAGACTGAGAACTTGATCTTTTGAACGGCAAGACACACTGTCGCTCTGATCTAATTGTAACATGACACACTGTTTAAAAAAAAGTTAATAAATGACAAGCCCGCTGAGTTTCTTACCGGATCTTCTCAGTCGAGGCCGCGTTGTGATCCGGTGGCAGCTTTTAAAAAAAAAAAAAACATGACGTTTCAAAAGTGCTAGCGTTAAGCCTATTTGAAATAAACTATTTTTGAGTTTGAGTTCCTACAACTAATATTAATTAATACAATTTACACATAACAGTCAATATTTCATGACATAATTCACTCAAAAAGATACCAATAATTCGTTATCCTGAATTTCATAATCCAACAGCAGGTATGCGATAACGCTCAATTTTGTCTGTCAGATCAAATTATTTGCAAGGGAATATGGGTCGACGCAACTCGGCAGGGGGAGATAATGATGGATCGAACTACACGTCGAGAAAAACAACGATGTTACTATAAATAAATACAGACGGGAATAAGTATTTTTTTTAAAAGAATACAATCGATCAAAATTTATCAAATTTTTTTGATAATTTAATGGACGATCTAAATATCATCATCATTAGAAGCCGATATACGTCCACTGCTGAAAAAATGCCTCCCCCTTAGAAGGGTGGGGTTGCCATAATCCCCACGCTTGGCAGGCGGCTTGGGGATCGCAGTATAGGTGGAACATAAATCCAAAAGAAAGACGCTGCTGCCCGTCTTCCTATTCTCGCTTAGTCGTCTCTTACGACACCCAACGAGAGGAGATGGGGGGATGCAATTCTAACCCGGCACCCCACGGATCTAAATATAATTTTTCCTATCTCATTATCTATCCTATTCATCATTATACTCTTTAAAGTTCGTAAATTGTTTTATTTTATACTACCAAGGTGGCAAGCAAGCATGCGGATCGCCTGATGGTAAGCAGTCTCACGAATCACTAGCGCGTTGCCGACCCCTAAGACATTAGATATTAATTATATTTATGACCGGTAATTTCACCAGTTACAATACCCTTCACGCCGGACACAGCAATGCTTACACACTGCTGCTTGGCGGCAGAATATGACACTGCAGTGGTCCCTGGACGGTTCCTTGCACAACCTACCTACCTAGTCAATAAGTGGTCTATTCATTTTTGAGAAAATTTCAGGCAGACAAAGTACTACATCATTGAAACTAAGTCAAAATCGCAACAAGCATTTTGATCAGACTTTCACCCAATGTGGGAAAAAAAATCTGATTAACAAGTTACATCACTTTTCATTACCACCAAAACTCCCGCACCGTACCTAATAAAAGACTGAATGGTGACTTTTACTGCGTTTATCGTACGATAAAGTACGGTTTACGAGTTTCTTAAGATTTACTACTTTAATTTTTGCTGAATCATTTACTAATTTACACGTAGGTACACCTCGACATCACTGAGTTAGTTCGATGAAAATTAAAAACCAATACAAAAAATCTGTGTAACGAATGAAAAATAGTTTGAATATCAAAGCTTCCAGTTCAATTATTATAATGTTATTCAACCTAGTCACAAGACAAGTACGTCTCAACAGCACACGAGTCAAGCTCAATCGGTGGCTCAAATCCTCGCAAGAGAATACCGATTCCTAACGAAGATGATTCGTGAGGGAAACCAAAAGAGATGATAGCTGTGTGTTACCATCGGATTGAGACCCAGTAATCTCTCAATGCATGCCACCCTTCTCGGTCTTGAGCTTTCCTCACCCAGCTACGTCCGGCCAACATAACTAAGTCATCAGACCATCTGGATAGTGGTACGCCAACGCTTCTGTGACCCGTGCGCGGTCTCCACTCCAGTACCTTTTTTGTCCATCTCTTGTCCTGTCTACCTAATTGTGATCCGCCCACTTCCACTTACTCTGAGCCCCGGTTTTGGCTATATCAGTTAATTTAGTCTTTATACGGATTTACGTATTAGGAACTCTATCACGAAGAGAGATCCCTAACATAGTCCGTTCCATGGCTCTACATACTAGAGGCCCGCCCCGGCTTCGCACGTGTGAAAAAATGTATGTTTAGCGTATAATATTATGAGAAACTAGCAGTACCCGCGGCTTTGCCCGCAGCCAGTATTTTTGATGAGCTCAATCAATGTTAACGTCATTGCCAATCACGCAAGTGGTACACCGTAAGGCGCTCGTTTAAACCTTACCCTGGGGTCACCCCAGGGTAAGGTTTAAACGAGAGCTTGAGACTTGGCTCACGCCAAGGCCTTGGCTTGATTCAACTTAAGCCATTCCATTTTTTAACGTGGGGAAATCCCAAGAGTTGCCCATACCATCACGGGAGTGACAGTGTGGGTTCAGTATGACTCCTTCGTGTCCAAATTCCGCTATGTTGATGGGCACCGGAAACGTATCTGTATACAATTTCGAGTCCCACCAGCGGCTGGCCAGCCCATCATCTTCCGTGGTTGTAAGTAAAGCCCACGGAACTGCCTGTCGCTATAAAAGGCCCGCAGAATCTCATCAGGTGGCATGTCGGAATACTTTAGCACGCCATATTAGCGAGAGTGAAATATATTGTTGCACAGGCAGCAGTTCCTCGTTCCTGCTGTCTGCACATTCTCGATACGGGGGCATAAGGTTGGCGTTGGTCCGTCTACTGCCCTTCAGAGTCGCGGGACGTTCGGGGTGTGGGCTCCAGGACGTCCATTGAGTACGGCGGCGACTCCGAGGCGGAAGGTGGCGGGGTTGCGTCCTTCGTCCTCGTGAGCACCGTGTCAGGTTCCCGGGGGCTACAGTGCGATCCCGGCGGCAGGCTGGTGCAAGGCAAGGCACTGAGGGGTTACCCTGGAGCAGATCACACCGGAGAGCCCTGGGGTCCCCTCTCATGTGCCGATGCGACAGCAGCGGGGGTTTTAGTGGGTAAGAATCCCATATACCCCGGTCGAGCCCTACAACTCCTGCAAACATTTTCGAAGTTTACCCGCGTCAAAAAATAAAATGAGCCGCCTTCGGTGCCCGGGCCTCTTGTTGCGTTGCGAATCTCGGAGATCACTCTCCTTTATCCGCTCTGTTACATGAAGCTCGAGCTGCCCTTTTTTCTTCAAAACCTCAAACCCTTAAAGGTCTGTGAGATACTATGGGGGATCAATCGATGAGATTTGTACGAGGTGCCCCTCAGTAACTTGCCTTTGAGCTTGCTATCGGGGAGCGCACTATAGCCCCCTGGGTACCTGTCAAAGTGTTCACGGGTACGGGATTCGCAACCTCGCCGCCGTCCTCCGAGTCACCGCCGCCGTACTCGATGAACGTCTAAGGTCCACATCCCAAACATCCAGCGACCCCTAAGAGTAACTGGAGCCATTCGACCCAGTTCGACCGACATGTAGCCATCAGTGTCTGTCCCTGCAACTTTTTGATTTGAGAACCATACGCTTACAGAAAATTTTGCATGTTCGTAGCCAGTTAGTATCACTGTTCGCAAACGATCAGTTGGTTAAGAAACGTCATTCCTTAGATGGGTGACCGTTAAGGTATCATTTGAACTGAGCATTTTCGTGGTTCGGCGAGTACGTAAAAAGTCAGTCCAAGTCGTCAGATAGCAGTCGATAAGCCAGGTTAGATGCCTAAGGGTAGCTTGAACTATTAATTAAATTTTGAGCTTGACTCGTGTGTGTAATTTTAAAGGTGAATTAATAAATTGGGATACTGACCTCTTAAAACACTACAGATTTTTGAAATTTCCTAATGTTCTTGTATACGTTAGCGAAACGTATAACTCGTGCTTTTGGGCTCCCCTCTCTTTTTTTTAAGAATTTGCCAGTACGCAAACAACTACCCATATATCACCAATATTTTCATGGACAGTGAAGTTAATAAGTAACATAGGTACCTATGTATGTAAATAAAAACCCACTCCTAACTTTCTCGACCACTTCTCTTCTTCAACTTTGACTAAGGTTAGCCATCCGAACGACGATACTTGGATTCTTCATATAACTTGTCCACGGTAAAGAGTCTTCGACTGTGCACATCAGATAACTACTGCCTATGTCTATACTATAGACATTCGCAGTAGGTATAATCTGCAACGTATTTTGTATAGACTGAGTATAACACAGAGGGACTTTGACCATTTGAACTTGACACGTCATTGTCGCGTTCTTGTAACAGACAGAACCCCAGTAGTGTCGACTGACACGCGTATGGCGATAATAATGCTGTGCTGCGGCACGATGGTGCTCACGTTGACTGGGAGTACTATGAACTGAAGTGCGCGGAAAGAGCCTCTTCAAATGGCAAAATAATATATTGAGTTCAACGGGCGCAACCTGGCCAACAATCTAAGATATTTGGGTGATTGACCATTCCTTTCACTAAGACATACAATTGACCGTGGCGCTTTCGATCATAACTGAGTTAAGCTTCACACTCGCCACTGTTACCAAGGAATCGATAAGTAGGTACACAGTGTGTACCACTTAGCAAAACAGAAGGTGCTCGTCCTTGTGAGGAGATATTACAGGCGCAAGCTTCACTGTAACGTTCCCAATCGCTTATAACTTACAATTTCCTTACTTGGTTACTTACTTTCTTTAAATCGAGATGCAGCAGTGGGAACTCATATTTTATAATCTAACTGAGACTGGAGCTATTAAAAAAATGAATAATTAATTTTATTAAAAATTTAAAGCAATACCTATCGATTTAAGTTGTAGAAGTACCTCGTAATGTACTGGTATGTCGTAATAGCACTATAAAAAAAGGAAAAAAAAACTAAGTTCATCCGGTATCGAACCCGAAAACACAAAAATACCGGAAGACCGTTCAACCGCTACGCTGTATCAGCCGTTAGGATACACCTCGAAATTCCCTTCTTTAAGTAGCATTATAGATAGTTACTGATTAGAGACTTATGTTAATATAGCGTAATGATTTTAATTTTGGAGTTTAAATCCACATTTGTAACATCACTCTAGTTTTTTTTACAATTTTGCGGAAAAATTAAGAAGAAGAAGTGCTTATTACAATATTGCTCATTCCCTGTAACAAATAGGTTGATATTACTTATATTAAAGTCTGACCAGGTCTATAGTAAACATGTCCGTTAAATTGAAATAAAACTAATTTTACGGATTATATCGCGGTTTATTTTTGATTTTAATTTCCCGACGTTTCGTTTCGTTTTGACAAACCACAAATCCTCGCAAAAGAACAGCGCTACCTACCAAGGATGATTCGTGAGGCTATTGAAATTAAAAAGCATCCAAATTTCAATAGAGAAGATGGCTGGGTGCTACCACCAGCTTGGGATCCCGTGATAAACATAGTCAAATCCAAAGACAAGCATTCCACTGCAAGACCTCAAGATACTGTAAGCTCTTTCTGCGTAGATTGGACTAACAATAATAATTAGAAGACCTGAGGGTACCCTAAGACAACTATGACATATGGACAGCTACCACCTCAGTCCGCCCGTGACCATGAATGCTGTAAAGTATTCGACACGTCGGGAAATTAAAATCAAAAATAAACCGCGATATAATCCGTAAAATTAGTTTCATTTCAATGTGTAATATTCGCGTAAGTATCAGAAATCATTATGTCCGTTAAATATCAACTAAATCTGTTGAACAGTATGTGCACAAATCTTCAACACAAAATAATTTCGCGGCAAATTGTAGTTGAAAAAGTGCATATTTCAACACTGCTCATTCCCCGTAACAAATAGCGAGATAATTTATATCCTATAATTTTTCTAGGTTATCAATAAATATTTTTGCCAAATAGCAACTAAATCTGTTCAGCGGTTTTGACGCCAAGTCGGCACAAAGTCACAGACATACAGACAGACAAAAATTCTAAAAATCATATATTCGGTATCAGTATCTTTCCTATAACACGTAACAATTAAAATTTTCAAAAAATATTCAATGTACAGTTTTTACTTTTCTACGATTTTATTATATGTATAGAGTATAGATAAAAGTTAAAAGTAAATCTATTTACAATAATGTTACGTGCGGGTGGTATTAAAATGCCGATTAACCTAAAAGATTTTTATTACACGTACACTCACATTGTATACACTATACAACAAGGCACAGTAGTCCGAGTCGCACAGTACGTCACAGTAGTCTAAAGTCGTCGCAAAGGTCGCCGGTACAATTCTCTTCGATCGCTTCCTTGAGATGTTTACACTGTCGCTTGTAAACACAAACTGAAGGTCAAGTAAGTACTTAGTCTAGCATTTTCGTGAGCCCACACAATAGAGGCAACAGTTCGAGAAATAAAAGAAAAATAGGCGGGCAGTGAACCGAGAGCGAGCTATCATAGCTAGCTTCGAACACCACAATGAACGACAATTGGCTATTTGCATCCACCGATTACTTGGTATTACAAAGCATTCCAAACGTTGGGAAAGTAAAAGTCAATAAAAAGCCATATAATCCATAATAGCAGGTTGATCTAAATCAGATGATCAGATAGTTAAAGTCTAATGATGCCACTTTAATTGTTAACAATAAGGAACTAAATCGTATTCACCACCTCGTTCCACCAGTAAACATTAGCATAACAACTTTATCTCGTCCAAGTTCAACGAACGAAAAGCATGAAATAGTTGTGCAGCCTCACACAATGTTGTACGTTAATTACCAAACTTTGACCGCCATGAAAATACCTCATAAAACAATTTCTTTTCAATAAGGATGGTTTATGTAAATAGCTGTTCGCAGCGGAGTTCGGACGATGTTCAGGCCGGCCGTAATTATCCAAGTTTTGTGGTAATAATGTAAGAATTTTCGTAATTAATGTTTCGGTAAAAGAGGTCAAGTATTTGTAAGATAAAGGAGGTTGAATGGCAGAATAGGTACCTGCCGTTCAGGTAGCAGCGGTGTATAAACGTTACTGTGAGCCGGTGTGAAGGAACTTTGGAAGCTGGTGAAATTTCCGGACCCAAGAGAATCCAGTGTTGCCGTTTTAGCCACTTGGTGGCTAGATCTAGCGGATTTTCAACGCACTTAGCCAAAACAATATTTATTTTAGCCACTAAAAATAATTTGGCTACTTCTAGCTACATTTGGAAATATTGTATATTGGTGATAATAAATGGTTATCCTGTCGGATAATCTGTTTTTTTTTTTCAGCATTTATATAAATTGTGTGTACAAATATCAAAGTGAACATAGCCCAAAATTTAAATTCCCGCCATCCCGAACGTCAAACATTTGTAACACCGAACATCAAAATTGTACATTGGCAACCACCACAACCACACGTCGCGCCGGTGTTAGGCGATGTCCCAGATGATCGCATGATCGCGTTCTATTAGGACACTCCCTTAGATGTTTATATTTTTACTTCATTCATTTGGTTTTGGTTGAATGAAAATGCTCGATAGTACTATCGGTATAGAGCTTAGTTAGTTTTATAAAAAGTGAAGAAGAAAACAGTAGGTATTATTCTATTTTAGAATATAATAATAATATCTTGTCTCCACACACGGTCTTCCGATCCCAAAGTAGGCAGAGCTTGTACTATGGAAACCAGAGAATTGATACTAATATGTAGAATAGAATAGAATAACAATTTATTTGAACACCGCAAAAGAATGTAGCACAATTTTAACAAACAAGAGAAATTAAAAATAAAAAGAATCTGACAAATAATCATACATTAATAAAAAAATTAAAAATTCTATTTAATAGGTAGGTACTATGTGCCACAAATAGGCAGGTCCAAATGGGTCCCAGATCAGCTTATTGTCAAGCGTATGCCTGACGCTGGTTTTTATATGGGCCCTGTGTTCCACGTATGTTATTCAGTGGAATAAATTTATAAGTTTTTAAGATATGAATTTACAATTTTTGAAAAAAGAACCAAAGAATAAAGAACAAAAAAAAATACAATAGACATGCGATGAATAAAATAATACAAATACCACTAACTACAAATTGAAACAAAACTGCTACGAAAGTAAACCTGAAATAAACCGCGATATAATCCGTAAAAGCAGTTTTTTTTTTCAATAAATGTTAAACTAACAAATTCACAAATTTAACACAACTAAAATCTAGAGCACTATGCTTGGGGCAATTACTTAACCACATTATATCAACGAAAATATAATAAAAATAATCATTAATAATATGAATAATTATTTAAATAGTAGGTAGGTAGCCAATTACTAAAACATTATTGTATTAAAATTAAGACTATTTAATATTAGAAGATTAATAATTACAATAATCTAAAATAAAAATGATAAATTAATAAAATAAATAATTAAAAGATTGGATACATTAAAATATTCTGAATTATAATGTAATTAAATAACCGATAAATTATGAATGTTTACGTCACCGAAATCACGCTGCGCACTTATCAGATGTTCACGCTAATGCTTCCTGAAAGTGATGATGTTGTTTATTTGCCTTATGGGGTGGAATGTTATTCCAGATTTTGGCCGCAGCGTAACGGAAACTCCCTCTAAACACTGCAGAATTGTGTCTAGGGGTACACAGTTGCTGCGCACACTGTCTACTTGAACATTCTCTACTACTCGTGACCCATTTGAGCTTATTGTATAAGTAGGATGGCTCTTCATACTTTACAACCAGAATAAGAGACAAGCCAGATGAAGCTTGCGACGCAGTTTCATTTTGAGCATACAATGCTGGTTTAAAAATGGTGTTACATGACTCCGAGGGGGTACTGAAAAGCAAAACCGGCAACATGCATTCTGTAATCTTTGAATAAGACGACTGGTTCTTACCAATAGACGCGGCCCATATACAGTGTCGGCATAATTTAGTCTAGACAATACTAACGTTTCTACGGGCTGCACACGCAGCGCTTCTGAAAGGTAAGGTCTCATTCTATATAAAATTTTTAGCCTGTAAAAACAACTCTGCACTGTACTCGAAATGTGCTTCTCAAACCTTAATTGGCTATCAAAACACAACCCAAGGTTACGAACTTCATACACCCTTTCAATAGGATGTCCTATGATTGCAACATTAAGCGATGGTGGCAATGCTTCCAATTGCTGCTTAGTACCAAACAACATATATTTAGTTTTTGCTGGGTTAAGTACAAGATAGTTACTTTCTGACCACTCACTTATTCTGATTAAGTCACTATTAAGATCAGCAACAGCAGCTTCGTACATATCCGGTTTAAATGAGATATATAATTGTACGTCATCCGCATAAATGTGGTAGCGACAATTTCTAAGGCAATTTATTATATCAGCACAGTATGAAAAGTATAGGGCCAAGAATAGAGCCCTGCGGGACGCCTTTGCTTACAGCAGCGGGTTTAGAAGCTAGAGTACTACCATCACATCGTTTCAGCTCGACAAGCTACTGCCTGGCACTTAGGTAACTATGAAACCACTGCAACGTTTTGTGATCCAGACCATAATATTGCAGCTTTGAAAGTAATAAAGAAACGTCAATGCAGTCAAAGGCCCTGGAAAAATCAAGCAGCACCATCAGCATACACATACCTCCATCCTGGGCAGATAAGATGTTATCGGTGACATCTTCATATGTACTTACCTATATACTTTTTTTTTATAAATTCATACTTAAAATAGATAAATAGCACCCAGACACTTGGTGGGAATCGAACCCACGACCCATCGTGTAGCGGTCTAACCACTAGACCAACGGGCCCGTCATTGTTATTAACTAGAGACTATTGCGTGCAGTTTTTTTTTCATTTGTATTTATGTTATTTACACTGTCCAGTCAGTATTTGTGTTATTTATGGACCGTTTCGAGATTCGAAATAATCAGATTTTAAAAAAATTGCTTAGTGTGAATTAACGTAAATTGACGTTTGTGAGTGCGGCAGTAAAATACACTTTAGCCATTTCTAGCCGAATTTCGGAAGGTATTTTTTGCTGAAAACTAGCAACTTTTTTGTTTGATATAGCCACGCAATAGGTTATCCTGACGGCAACACTACTAAATATCTAATGTCTCAGTTGACAAGCGGCAGTGCAGCTGCTGACAGGCGAATTGCTTACCATCAGGCGTACGTTTCGCCTGTTTCATCACTAATTTAAATAAAAAAAACATTACCTACGCACAATGTCAATTTCGTAAGCAAATTAACTTTCCAGTGTTCATGTAAATATCGACAAATTGAAAAGTCCATTACGCAAAATCTAATAAACCAGAAGTATTGTATACAGAAGTTAAAATTAGACAGGGGTAACAAACAAAGACTCGTAACTTCCACGCTTGGGGCAGAACAAAAAAAAAACATTAAACCTAAAACTCGCGCTTTGAATTACAAATGACGGCGCGGGCGGCGGTGTGACGAAAGACGATTTAATTTGACGGTAACAAGTCGTAATTAAATTGAAAATAATTTCGATTTCCAGACATTCAGATGACGGTTAAATTGCTCTGCGATTGTGATTTTTATTCTGAATCAGAAATTAGTGTGGCAATGTTCTCGTACCTAAACCGTGATTATTTTGTATTAGACGGCTGGAAAATATTTTTCTAGGTATAAGCATGGAAGAAATAAAGAGACTTATAGCAATGACAAGGAGTTCCATGGATAAAGAGAAACCGAAAATTAACTAAAATATCAAGATTTCTTTTTATACTCTAGAGAAAAAGACGGTTTGGAAATGTGGAGCTGGAGAGGGATGTTTGGGCCGAATTTAGGACCAAAAACGTGTCTAAGTGTCACCGCACACGGGCCACTGGCCACATCCACAATCGCCGCCACTTGAAGCTAGAAAGCGGCTACGGAAGAATCTGACGCGCGCGACAGCCACTTGTAGTCCATGTTGGACACTTGTGGTCGGTGGCCGCTACTTTTTTAGGGTTCCATACCTAAAAGGTAAAAAAGGAACCCTTATGGCACAGCTACGGCACTCCATGTACATACGCGCTATAATTACCTACCGCGCGGCCAAACGGTCACGGGCCGTTTGCGGACCAAATTCAGTGCGGTTTTCACAAGCGAAGCGCACGCACGTTGTTCAATTTTTAACCGATTCAAAAAAGGAGGTTAAGTTATTTTTCACTTTTTAGTGTGGTGTCTGTTGAAGTCGGTTTTTTTTTTTATAAACATTTTATATTCGTTCCATTCGTTGGTACGCGTACCTACGATGCCGTCTGGTGCCTTATGTGCAGTAGATGGGTGCAAATCAAGTAAAAGAAGGGATAAACACCTAACATTTTTCCATGACCTCTATAATTATGTTTTAGATGTTTTGCACAGTCAGTTATTGTTTTCTTCTTTTCTCCCTTGCTTTATGTTTCGAACGGCAAGACACAATATCGGTAATGTCGATTCATTTGTAACAAAACAATGTTTAAAAAAAAAGTGAAAAAATGACAAGCCCGCTGAGTTTCTTGCCGGATCTTCTCAGTTGAGGCCGCGTTGTGATCCGGTGGTAGCTTTTAAAAAATGACCATTCAAAAGTGGTTAAGCCTATTTGAAATAAAGATTTTTGAGTTTGAGTTTGAGTTTGAGTCAGCACCAATTTATAAAAAAAAATATTTTTCACACCACCTGCTCGATAATGCTCCATTATGTGTCATATAAACATGATATAAAGTACCTCATTACACCCCTATAGTGTAGCTGGGTAATAATTTGGTACTAAACTACCTTGGGTAATAATGTGATTTGAATTTCGAATTTCCTATCAACACTTTTACCACAGGCACAAGCAGAGTCTTGCACGAAAAAAACATTTGAAAATCGAACACTGGGTTGGGAAAGGAAATCGCTGCAAATAGCTATGTTGATATTATATGATATTATTTATTTAATTCTAGCAGTATTTATATTTTATTGCCGCATTTTAGAATCCTTCGTTCGCGGTTCAATTTCACGCCCGCGACATAAAACACTTCTTTATCCCCTTGTTGAATAATCTACTAATAAACGATACAATTTTAAACTACCACCTATAGTCAGAACATATTCACAGTTCTCAATAGAAAAAAATAATTATTTAAGTTAATTTAATTTTATCGAAGCGGTAGACCTGCGATTGCTGTGAGATCGTGCGATACGAAGCAATCACAATTGTACGCTTGAGTATTTAGGCACATTTTAGCATGCAGCGATTGCTGACGCGACAGAGTAGGCTATTATAGCAGTAGGTATTGGTAATTTTCTTCTGAGTGAAGTATCTGTTCCTTATTAATCTGTGCTTATGGTCTGACTTCTTCTGTCTGTCTGTCACACCTATATATTTCAGGAACCACTGATGCTATCGATTTGAAACTTGGAATATTTTTAGATCTTACTTACCCAACCTCATCGCAAATATAAAAAATATATTTTTTCTTTTACTTTTTTTTTTAAGGGTCGAAATAGGTCATCAAAATTTTAAAGTGGGATTTTTAAATCGATTAAAGGGCTTCATTTGCACATCTCAAAACAGATTTTTATTTTGGCTTATGTGACGTAGTTTTTGACTGATAACCAAAAATGTCAAAAATAAATACCGTTCGCCCCCCCCCCCTATCTCCGAAGTTTGTAGAGGGAAAAATCTGAAATAATTATGGATAATGCATGTCTATCTATATTTTACAGGAAAAATAAAATGATCTATCTAAGTAGTACAGTTTATTAGTAATCCTAAAAAAACCTCGTCAAACAAACTTAGTTATGCGGTTTGTTTTTTTGTTATCTGAAGTGTTACACGAATAGTAAAATTACTTTAATACGTCCAAAGATGGTATGGAACCCTCGGTGCGCGAGTCTGACTCGCACTTGACCGGTATTTTTTTTTAACTCGTGCTTGCAGTGAAATGAAGGGAGAGAGGGGTGGGGAATCGCGCGAGTGGCTTGTGTCGGTGTTTTGTGGCCGCGCCGACCACTAGAGGCAAGCAGTGGCGATTTGTGGCGTGTGGCGACCACCGGCGTTTACAGTGTGCGGCGAGTTCATGCAAAATGTATGAAAACAACAGGAAATAGGTCGGTGGCTGCGTTTTGTGGTTGTGGCTGGTGGCCCGTGTGCGGCGACACTTATACTCAAAAAAGTCCGGATAAATGAGCGTCTTTCGACAACCGCACTAACGCGAATTCTTCGGTCACGTCTAGAGAGAGTAACTCAGTCTCCATAGAGCTTGTGGTGCAGGGCAGGGTGGAAGATACTAGACCGTGAGGGCAGTCACCTAAGCGATGGACCGACCAAAATAAATCTGCGAAGGGCGGCCCCTTGCATGCGTGCACTACAACCAGGATAACAGCAAACATGACTGCTTACCATCAGGCGGGTCATATGCTTGCTTGCCAGGTGGCAAGCAAGCATATGACCCGCCATGGTTGTATAAAAAAAAAACAGGCAGAGGTAGCGAGATCTGTGCCTCCTGAGGCACGTGATATCTGCCCCATAGTGACACTACATAATGGACACTCACGACATGTCAAGAGCGTTTCGATAGAGAAGAAGCTATGAGACATTAAGTTAACTATGATAATAATTTAAACGAATAAAATTGTGTAAAATTTGATAAATAGATTTGAACAAGTGATAAATGGGTAGTATTCATTTTGAACAAAAATTTGATTATTGTATGTAAAAGTATAATTGGACTAGTTTATTATAATGCAGGCAATGCAACATTGGCATAATACTGGAACTATGAACACCTACAGTGCATATTATTAGACTATTATAAGATTATTAGACTTATCTATGTCCAGTCACTATGTTCAACTGTCAAGTGATATCGTTCGCAATCGCATCAAAACGGTAAGTATAATGCTTCAGTTTTTTTTTTGTACACTATAACATTTTTCCTTTAAAACGGAAATATAGGAAAGAATAGAACATGAAGAACAAAGGCACAGTTTATTTCTAAAGAAATTTCTTCCAGCAGGCCTGCGAGTGGAAAGTTGGAAGAAAGAAATGGGACGTAGTGTGTTTCTTGTGTGTGTTTTAGCTGAAACTAGTAGAATTTCGATTACGTTACAATATTTTATATTCTGCTAGGTGGTAGGTCCCTTGTGCACCGCAGTGTCAGATATTCAAGACTAAACCTAAACATTGCTGTGTTCCAGTATGAAGGGAACTTCCTCCCTCCTCGCGTCGTATTTCCTTATTGCTGAGGGCCGTGATTACCCCCAAATGACACACTAGTCAAAACAACTTGACACCATCTTTTCCTGTCGGCGGCGATGAGTAGCGCACTATGGATGTTGGTGTCTGTAGACTTGCGGATCTGGTCCACCCAACGCATGGGACAGCGACCCCTGCGCCGTTTACCAGCTACTCTCCCAGTTACCATGAGACGTTCCAGGTTTTCATTACTACATCTGGCAATGTGGCCGAAGTAAACCAGTAGGTACTTTCCGGAGACAGCCACTGGACAACCTTGTCTTTAGCTCTCGCAGAATGGAGTTGTTTGTGCGGAAGGCTGTCCACGGAATCTGCAGCATTTTTCGCCAGCACCACATTTCAAAAGCATCGATGCGGTCTCGGTCTGCTTTCTTCAGCGTCCATGTTTCAACACCGATGAAGGGAACTGTAGCTGATGAAATTACCGCACACAAGTGTCGAGTGGCAATGCAATGCAGCTGTCGCTTACCATCAGGTGGACGTCCCGTCTTGCTTGTCTCGTCACTAAGTTCCAAAAAGTCATATTGTACGGTGTACGGTGTAATCGTTTATATGAATTGTATGAACAAAAGCTAAATGCATGTACTTACTTTTAGTTAAGTAACAAAGGTACTATCGCGTATACCAGTTTTCAATCAAAATCGTTTGAACAACATAAAGAGCGAGCGCGTACGCGCTTACCCCGCCCGCATGTATTACGGGCCGGCTCGTGCAAGCGACTGTCACCCTAAAAGTGTTACACCGTTCGTAACCGCGAGAGTACATAAAACTACTCTAACAAGGGAATTTAAGGAGTCATTAACCTATCTTCAATTACAGGTGGTACTCCGTTCGTGACCGTGAGAGTACATAAAAATACTCTAACTAGGGGAATTTAAGGAGTCGTCAATCTATCTCCAATTACATGGTAACCCTACTCCTCCCGCTGTACCTACACCTTGCGGGTTCGCAGCTAAAATTTAATTAAGCATTTTTCGCGTTGATTAAACAGTGGAGGCCTCTTAATAAACAAGCGAGCGTATTATTGGCGTGTTTTCCTTGTTCGGAGCCAACAACTTCATTCCCCTTCTCAGCCTACACCAATATACCTACTTATATGGATTAGGTGTCTACAGAAAATTGTTTGTACACTCCAAACCAAATAAGCTTGAAGGCGATTACAACTTTATTATGCAGTCATAAAACACCCCGCTGTATAGTTGACCGTTAACGCGGTAGCAAAAAAAGGTTGGTAATACAAAGTTGTTTTTGCTGACGCGCCTAGTTGACAATGTATGCGTTATGTAGTTATTGAGCCGCAAACGAACTTGTAATCGCCTTCAAGCTTATTTGGGATGGAGTATACATGTTGGGGGTACGTCCCGTGGGGTGTCCGGGTAAGAATAGCACCCACCCATCTCCTCCCTTTGGGTGTCCGTAAGCGACTAAGGGAAAACAAGAAGTTAGGCAGCAGCGTCTTTCTATTGGATTACCTACCTATGTGGTACCACCGTGGAGATTATGTATGGCAACTCCTCCCTTCTAGGGAGGCTTTGTTCAGCAGTGGACGTGTATACCCAACCTCGGTGATCGGCACGACAACATCTTGCTGATTGACTAAAATTTTCGCTACGGTAGGTACGTAAGTATAGCTATACAATATGTAACACAATGAAATTCAAATGGGTAGGAGAAGTAATATAATGGTACACTTTTTATCACCATTCATGTTATCCACTTTATTTGTATCACTCGTATCTACGTAAGCATGTACTTATAGTTATCAAATGTGTCACAACTTTCGCCGTGCATTAGTAGGGATAGATATGACATATCTTTTTAGGGTTCCATACCTAAAAGGTAAAAAAGGAACCCTTATGGTGTGACTTCGTCTGTCTGTCTGTCTGCTGTCACAAACCTATATATTTCAGGAACCACTGATACTATCAATTTGAAACTTGAATAGTTTTAGATCTTAATTACGCAACCCCATCGCAAATGAAAAAAGTATATTTTTTTATTTTACTTTTTTTATAATGGGGGTCGAAATGGGTCATCAAAATTTCAAAGTGAGACTACTATACTATATGAAAGGGCTTCATTTGCACATCTTAAAACAGATTTTTATTTTGGTTTATGTCACGCAGTTTTTGGCTAATAATCAATAATGTCAAAAAAAATACCGTTACCCCCCCCCTTTTCTCCGAAGTTTGTGGAGGGAAAAATCTGATATAATTATGGGTAATACATGTCTATCTATATTTTACAGGAAAATTAAATGATCTTTCTAAATAGTACAGTTTTTTTGTAATCCTAAAAAAACCTCGACAAACCAACTTAGTTTTGCGGTTTGTTTTTTTTTTTGCTATCTGAGGCGTTAGACGAATAGTAAAATAACTTTAATACGTCCAATGACATCCTCGGTACGGGAGTCCGACTAGCACTTGAACCTTTCGCGCATACTACAAACTTTGCTACAAACAAAATCGTAAATATTACGTAATCCTATAATCTGTGAACATAATAGGGAACATATGGCTTTTTTATTTTTATTACACCTCGCCGAAAGACAGGCAAAGGTACTCATACAATACAGCCTTGTTTATTTTCGCCACAGTTACATCGCAATTTTCCAACGAGACGAGGTATTATTTTGTATACAATAGACATTTTTCATTACTTCTATTAGTCTGAATGATCTGAAATTTAGAACGTATGTAAATCCGATGATACTAAATAAAATGGTAACCTTCACCAGGGTCTGATGATGATCCAGAAGAAGGTGGTAACAGGATCTCGGCCCAAATAAACGTAGACCCATCGAGTTTAGACTCGTTGGATAGGACTCTTGTTTTAAGTAAGTTTTAAGTATGTAGTTATTGTTTTTTTTTTTATACGACCAAGTTAGTTATTTTTTTTGGAAATCTAATAAAATTCAGCAGATGCGCATATTCTATATATTTTAATTAGTAATAACAAGTTAGGATAGACACGTCTCTTTATTTTTCACAATGACAAAATGTACTGACAAGACCTTCTAGATATAAATACATCTTACGCTATGCTCTATAAAAAGTTCGAACATGTAAAGATATAATAAAATTATCAAATACTTTTGCTATCTGAGGTGCTAGATTAATTGTAAAATTACTTTAATATGTCCAAGGGTGGCATGGAACCCTCGGTGCGCGAGTCCGACTCGCACTTGACCGGTTTTTTTTATAATGTCATTGCCTGCGTCGGTTTTCCCGTCTGATAATAATGTGAGTTTTTTCAAGACTAAAGTGAATAGTCTTTTAGTAAGCTAGTGTGTTTCACCATCTCCGATTGTATCGCCGCTTTCCATCTGGTGGGATTGAAGTCACGCACTAGCTTATATTGAATTTAAAAATATATATATTGTTCACATACTTAAGCCCTCCCGAAATTATTCATGAATTAATAATGAAGCTGTATCAAAAAAAGAAATGAAAGAAAAACAGTCATACCCGGATAGCGACTCCATACAATACACAGACAGACCTCTTCTTTTCCTTATAATGTAAAACAAAATAAACAATGCTAGCCGGGAGCAACGCTTAATTCGACAAGTAAAATTATGTATGTATATTCGCTGTTTTACGCGCGTTTTGTTATTTTAATAAAATACTGAATGGTCTTGTATACAGAAATACGTTTAAATGACTGTTCCCCGTTTCATTTTCTTTTAGAAGATGTGTACCTACTAGTATTGTTGTTTATTCTGCTCTTTGTTAAAATGAAAACATTATTTTCTTTCGTTGTCATTTACAAGATGAAGAAAGAAATAAATTGGTTTCATAAGAACACTTCAAAGATATTAAAACTATACTTATATCAAAAAGTCACATAACGCGGTGTGTGGCTTTACTTACAGTGTGTGAAAGCAACACGTCAGGTTCCCTGCAATGCGCCCCCCGGCGGCGGCGGGCTCAAAGGTAAGGCACTGCGGGGCTCCTGGTGCAGATTCCACCGGAGAACCCGGGCGACAGCCGCGGGGGTTTTAGTAAGAATCTCGCATACCCCGGGTGTCCCCTCTCATGTGTCGATGCGACAGCCGCGGGGGTTTTAGTAAGAATCTCGCATACCCCGGGTGTCCCCTCTCATGTGTCGATGCGACAGCCGCGGGGGTTTTAGTAAGAATCTCGCATACCCCGGGTGTCCCCTCTCATGTGTCGATGCGACAGCCGCGGGGGTTTTAGTAAGAATCTCGCATACCCCGGGTGTCCCCTCTCATGTGTCGATGCGACAGCCGCGGGGGTTTTAGTAAGAATCTCGCATACCCCGGGTGTCCCCTCTCATGTGTCGATGCGACAGCCGCGGGGGTTTTAGTAAGAATCTCGCATACCCCGGGTGTCCCCTCTCATGTGTCGATGCGACAGCCGCGGGGGTTTTAGTAAGAATCTCGCATACCCCGGGTGTCCCCTCTCATGTGTCGATGCGACAGCCGCGGGGGTTTTAGTAAGAATCTCGCATACCCCGGGTGTCCCCTCTCATGTGTCGATGCGACAGCCGCGGGGGTTTTAGTAAGAATCTCGCATACCCCGGGTGTCCCCTCTCATGTGTCGATGCGACAGCCGCGGGGGTTTTAGTAAGAATCTCGCATACCCCGGGTGTCCCCTCTCATGTGTCGATGCGACAGCCGCGGGGGTTTTAGTAAGAATCTCGCATACCCCGGGTGTCCCCTCTCATGTGTCGATGCGACAGCCGCGGGGGTTTTAGTAAGAATCTCGCATACCCCGGGTGTCCCCTCTCATGTGTCGATGCGACAGCCGCGGGGGTTTTAGTAAGAATCTCGCATACCCCGGGTGTCCCCTCTCATATGTCGATGCGACAGCCGCGGGGGTTTTAGTAAGAATCTCGCATACCCCGGGTGTCCCCTCTCATATGTCGATGCGACAGCCGCGGGGGTTTTAGTAAGAATCCCGCATACCCCGGTTGAGGCCTCCTGGGGACCTTTTGAAGGTTTCCCCGGCAAAAAAAAAGGAAACGATGCCCATTCGACGCATAAATTGATATAATATTTAATACGCATGGATCATCTTACTTTTCAGACAAGCAAGTGATGGGTCTACAATGCTAGAACAATACTGACATGCCGAGGCCAGTAATGAACAATATTACACAAATTTGTTGCACCCTGTAAGATTGAACCTGGGAGCTCCGGGCAGCAGAGCGGTTTTCCGCAAGGCCAAGAAGGCTACACCTAAGGTAAAACACCCAGTGTCCGACAACGTACCATTTTCCGACATTTAAAAAGTTTATTATAAAAAATAAGAGTAGTTTCTCCTTTCTGAATGGATTTCAAGAATAAACAATAAACGTGGATTATCTATTTGTCATTGCAAATGACATTTCACACATTCGACCATTTTGAAGAAAATGGCTTGGTATTAGTTTCGACCGCAAGAGATCCTCCATCGTAAATCAAGTTTTACTAGTAAAATCGTTAAGGAGGTGAGTAAGATTTATTGCTCATAACTTTTAATTGTTTTGCTGTATCGAAAATTTTATTTATTTATAAAATTAAGACATAAATTGACTAGTTTTTAATAATTGTTTGACAAGGTTGAGGTTGAAATAAGATAAGAAAATACGCCTGTCGGTAATTGGAGTTTTTTTCTTCGCTTGTTCCAAACTTCGACACATGTCGATAGGTTTTTGTTTATTATTTTTCGCACTTTATTTTATTACTTGGCTATGTTTCTTCAGCACTCTTAAAATATAGTTCTTTCATTTAAATCATCAAACTGCTTCCAATGATCGACAGATGTGTCGATGATTGGATATTCCTTGTGTTCCAATAACCGACATATTTTTCTAAAATGGCGCCTAAAAAGATACACGCCTTTTCAAATGGCACAGGGGATAGAAGCAGTCAGTCTGCTTGACTTCAAAATGCTATTGGGTGGAAAACACGTCATTTGAGCAATGTAATACGTTGGTATGCAGAGTTTGATCGACGCCGTGTTTCTCTCCATGATAAAATTCGTGAAGTTCGGCCCTCAACTGCGGACACTGAGAAAATATGGCTACTGTCATGACATTAACGGGGCCGTGATAGCTTAGGTATAACCAGCACGTGAAAAAAATGCCCTTAGACTAATCCAGTCCAATCCAAACCAATCAGGTCCTCATGTTTTCAAAAATGGTTTGACCGAATGAAAAAGTGTTTAAAATTTACACTGACACCAGAGTTAAACTAACCCGACAGTACTCTGAGGCCATCCCATACAGCCTGTACTAGATTGGAATGGCTCTCAAACAGCTTAAAACAACAAGGTGCCGGGTGAACACGGAATCACAACAGAACTTCTGAGAGCGGATGGAAAACCGGTACTTTTAGTCCTCCAGAAGTTATTCAATTCCGTCTTACTCGAAGGTACTACGCCAGAAGCATGGCATAGGAGTGTGGTAGTGCTTTTCTTCAAAAAAGGTGATACTGGTGAGCCATGTGTACAAGCTGTTTTCGAAACGAAGGAATAGCAACAGTCTCGAACGCAGGTCATGATTTCCAGCCTACCGAACAAGCCGGGTTCCGAAAAAGCTTTAGCACCGTAGACCACATTCATACGTTCCGTCAGATGATACAGAAGACTGAGGAGTATGATCGGTCATTATGTCTAGCATTTGTGGGCTACGAAAAAGCCTTCGATTTAATCGAGACCAGGGCAGTATTGCTGTCCCTCCAGCGATGCCATATTGACTATAGGTACATCGAAGAGTTGAAGTGTTTGTATAGCAATGACCACCATGCCGATACGACTACAGGACGAGAGTACAACATCAACCCGATTGAAGAGAGACAGGGAGACGTTATTTCTCCGAAACTGTTCACGAACGCATTGGAGGACGTTTTCAAACTCTTGGACTGGTACGGATTCGGCATCAACGTCAATGGCGATTACATCACTCACCTTCGCTTTGCCGATAATATAGTTGTGGAGATTCGACATAACCCAATGGCGCCACATGTGGTACAGCGACGCGAGGAAAAAAGCGATTAGTACCAGATACAACAAGACAGATGGCGCTACCGATTTCCGAATCGTGCAAGCGAAGTTTCTCCAACTCGAAGAATATATACAACATCCCGACAATAACTGTTCGGGCGGGCTTCGGCCCTGACCGAGAATCACACCTCGCTCGGTCGGAGAATCCTCCCTTTAGCACCGCCGTCGCATCGCTAAATAGTAATTACGGCAGAATCGCTGAAGGACCTCAATACGATGCTCAGTGACCTCAGTAGCGTTAACCCAACCGGGGGGTCTTAAAATGAACATGGACAAGACGAAGATCATGTCTAATGTCCATGTTGCATTCATACCAATAGTCGTTGGCAACGACGACACACGAAGTGATCAACAGATCACTATGTCTACCTTGGGTAGATTTGGTGGGTAAAATTTCGACGAAGAGGTCGCCCGAAGAATCCAACTTGGCGTTTGGGAAACTTAGTGACATCTTCTCATCTGAAATTCCGCAGTGCCCGAAGACAAAGTTCATTCACCAGTGTGTGTTGCCAGTGATGACAATATGGTAATGAGACGTGGTCCTTAATAGCTGGCCTTTTAGAGAAGCTCAGTCACACAACTAGCTATGGAGAGAGCTATGGTCGGAGTTTCTTTGCGTGAGAGAATCCATAATGAGGAGAGTCGACAAAGAACCAAGGTCACCGACATAGCTCTCAGAATCTGCCAGTTGAAGTGGCAATGGGTAGGCAACATCGCTGGAAGAACCGACAACCCATCGGGAAAAAAGGTTCTCGAATAGCGACCACGAACCGGAAGACACAGCGTAGGTAGGCCTCCTACTAGGTGGACAGACGATATTTATTTATGCTTATTATAATAGCCAATTGTCGTTCATTGTGGCGTTCGAAGGGTGAGGCCAGTGGTGGACGTCTTCCGGCTGGTGATGATGATGATGAATACCAATTAATTAAAAACAGTTCTACAATTTATGTTAAATATTTGATTAATTAACATAATTCAGACGTGATAAAGAATAGTGGAAGTACGTAACGGGTTTAGTTCCTTTCCGAAAGGATTTTTGAATAAAAAATATTGTTTTAATAGCATGAAAAATTCACTACTTAACTTTAGAAGAGTTTAAGCATGCCACACACATGTACATGTCCCTGTTTGTTTGTTATAATTAAAGTAATTAAAGTACTTATTAAGACTTTTTTGGGCATGGTGTTGGGATTCGGTCGATATTTGGGTGACGATAAATAGAACATGTCGATTACTAGATCACGATTATTGGATCATGTCGATTACTGGGTGTCGATATATGGAATTTCCTTGTCGATAACTAGGCCAAAAAGAGCCTAAATCTAATTTGATTTATTGATCTACTTATTGGTATTACACTCGTTTTTTCTTTAAGATAATATAGAATGAACCCTAAACTTATACCTAGTGCATGAAAGTATCGTATAATATCATAAATAAACTAGATATTTAAAAAAATGTTCATATGCGATCCTTAAAGTGTCGATGATTGGGGGTTTTACCTTATGTATTATCATTATACTAAGACATATGCAGTCGCATCCTCAATATCCAAGGGAAAGATTAAATGTTTGCATTTTTTTTAGGTAGGTAACGCTTGTTACCGCTTGGTTTTATGGGTTTTGTTGCTCTCATGGGAAGTGTAGAGCCACTATACGACTACGATTATGGCGTCAACCCAACATGATGTCCTTATATCGCCCCAATTCTCATGGGTCATGGCGTCGACGTTTACGTGCTCGGAGTTTCTTAGCGCGATAAAATTCATAGTCACCGACACAGCTCGCAGAATATTGAAGTTGAAGCGGCAATAGGCAGGCCACGTACCGATAACTGATGGGGCAGAAAGGTGCCAGAGTGGCGACCGCAAACCAGAAGACTCAGTGGAGGCAGGCCTCCCACAGGTGGACTAACGACATTAAAGCCGCGAGGCACCGATGGATGCTAAATGGCTAACTGTCGTTCATTGTGGCGTTCTAACGGCCGCACTCACAAACGTCAATTAACTTTAATTCTAATTAAGTCAGTTTTTAAAATCTATTTATTTCGACTATTGGAGCTGTTTATGATTATTTTCGATTATTGAATACGAGATAATTTATATCTCTACTCACTATGCGAGTATTAAGTATTAATTGACTTCGAATGTCGAAATAATCCAATTAAAAAAAAAATATCAATGATCATTAACTGTAATTGGCGTTTGTAGGTTCGGCAGTAAGGCCTTCCGACTTTGTTCCGTAGTGGACGTCTTCTGGCTGATGATGAAGCAGCAATGTGTAAATGTCGCTGTGTTCCGGTGTGAGGGCACTGTAGCTGGTGAAATTACCGGACACTAGAGACTAATAATGTCTCGGATGTCGAGCGGCATTGCAAAGGGGAGTGATGGCTGCTGCTCGAGTCAACTCGTGCGCGGGTGCTGCTTGGGGGGACTGGTCCGACTACTATCCCTTTGGCCTTTTAGTTTGTTGAAATTTTTGTCGTAATTTATTGTTTTCTTCTTTTCTCCCTTGCTTTATGTTTCGAACGGCAAGACACAATATCGCTAATGTCGATTCATTTGTAACAAAACAATGTTTAAAAAAAAGTGAAAAATGACAAGCCCGCTGAGTTTCTTGCCGGATCTTCTCAGTTGAGGCCGCGTTGTGATCCGGTGGTAGCTTTTAAAAAATGACCATTCAAAAGTGCTAGCGTTAAGCCTATTTGAAATAAAGATTTTTGAGTTTGAGTTTGAATTTAGCTGTCTGTAAGCAGGTGTTCACCCGTGAGGTTTCCGGGTAAGAATAGCACCCACCCATCTCCTCTCGTTGGGTGTTAAGGGAAAACAAGAAGATCTATTGGCAGCAGCGTCTATTGGATAACCTACCACCTAAGGTAAACGGCCCAATACTCGTCAGTTTCTGAACTTTGCTGTGTTAACAGCTCTGCTACATTAGAGTTACATAACATAGAAAAGTATTTTTTTTATGACTAAATACTTCAATGATTCCTTTTTTTAATAAATATAGTAAAACAATGAATTACAAACAATAAAGTTGTCAAATATTTAAAAGAATAAAAAAAGGCCAATTGTACCAGTATTCGACAGATTTGCTGTAGTTATCGTCAAGATGTCCCAGAACTCGTCAATTTTCAATACCAATTTAAACTCTATTTGTATGATCATTAGGGTTCATATTATTTTCATTTTGCCTTGTTTCAACGCTGAACCTTGAACTAAATATCATCATCATCATCAGCCGGAAGACTTGGCCACTTGCATCCATCGGATACCCGCGACGCGGATAATGCCGTCTGTCAACTAAATATACAATGGACTAACTGCTTTATGATGTCTATGCCAATATTACACATTGAAATGTCAAATAA
The DNA here is from genome assembly GCA_911728495.1 of Furcula furcula. NCBI lineage: Eukaryota > Metazoa > Arthropoda > Insecta > Lepidoptera > Notodontidae > Furcula > Furcula furcula. Next base: position 21,568,331 of record OU452253.1, read on the forward strand.
ATCTAAAAACATAAGTAGGTAAATATTTTTCTATATTTTGTGCTAAATTTTACAATATTATGGAACAACCTCTTAAACTGAAAGGAAATACTACACACTTAAAAAGTATAAGTGCTTATAATCTAGTTAGATACATTTATCAGATTGGGCACCAACTACAAAATAGTCTCAGAGTATCTTTATACTATCAACTGCGAGACAAAACTAAAAAATCTTTAGCATAACAAAAGAAAACTACTAGGTTTACTAGGTGGTAGGTTCCTTGTGCAAGGAACTGTCTAGGTAGGTACCACCGCAGTGTCAGATATTCTGCCGCCAAGCAGCAGTGTGTAAGCATTGCTGTGTTCCGGCGTGAAGGGCACTGTAGCTGGTGAAATTACCGGACACAAAGACTTAAAATCTAATGTCTTAAGGGTCGGCAACGCGCTAGTGATTCTTCTGGTGTTGCTAGCGTCTATAGGCTGCGGTGACTGCTTACCATCAGGCGGGCCGTACGCTTGCTTGCCACCTTAGTAGTATAAAAAAAAAACTTAAATTATTCATTTTAAACAAATATCTCTAGATTATTATTTAATTTGTTTAAGATTCTGAGATTTTTACTAAACTTAGTAGGTTACTAATAATCAATCCAATCTGCACTTAACTAACATTGGCAGTATAATATTGTAGAAAATTTTAACAGATCTAGCAAAAATTACGATGAAGTAAAGGCTATGTATGAGAAGATAGCAGAATCCATCATCATCATCAGCCGATAGACTGCTGAACATAGGCCTCCCCTTGGAACGCCGCAATAAACGACAATTGTCTATTTGCATCCATCGGTTACCTGCGCCGTGTACAATGTCGTCTGTCCACCTAGTGGGACGCCTACCTATGCTGCATCTTCCGGTTTTTGGTCGCCATTCGAGAACCTTTCTTCACCAACGGTCATCGGTTCTTCGAGCAATGTGGCCTTGCCCATTGCCACTTCAACTTGCAGATTCTGAGAGCTATGTCGGTTACCTTCGTTGTTCGGCGAATCTCCTCATTACGGATTCTGTCGCGCAAGGAAACTCCGACAATAGCTCTCTCCATAGCTCGTTGTGTGACTCAAAGCTTCTCTGAAAGATCAGCTGTTAAGCAGAAGCCATACTAACTCCAAAATACGCTTCACCGTTGTTATGGGGGACTTCAAAGCGAAGGTAGTAGGTTCCTTTACTAGGTGCTAGGTTCCTTGTGCAAGGAACTATCCAGATACCTACCTGGTACTGCTTGGTGGTAGAATATCTGACACTGCGGTGGTAGGTACCAGCAGTGTGTGAGCATTGCTGTGTTCCGGCGTGAAGTGCACTATAGTCGGTGAAATTAGCGACGCAAAGACTTACTGCCGAACCTACAAACGTCAATTATAGTTAATGATTATTAATCGATTTTATGTAATCGGATTATTTCAACATTTAAAGTCAGTTAATACGAAAATAGTGAGTAGAGATATCAATTATCTGGTGTTCAATAGTCGAAAATAATCATAAAGGGCTCCGACAATCCTAATAAATAGATCTTAAAAAGTAACTTAGATGGAATTAAAATTAATTGGCGTTTGTGAGTTCGGCCCATAATATCTAATGACTTAAGAGTCGGTAACGCGATAGTGATTCTTCTGGTGTTGCTAGTGTCTATAGGCTACGGTGACTGCTTACCATCAGGCAGGCCGTACGCTTTCTTGCCACCTTGGTAGTATAAAAAAAAGATAGACATGCGGAATAGCGATGAGTTGAGACTGGCGTCATATGGGTATGGGCAGCGGAACCAAAGGGGATAGCGGCTGGTCTACTACATGGAGAAGGAGGGTCACTTTCCGATGAACTCCTTCTTCAAAAAGCGACCATCCACACACGACGACATGGACAAGCCCCGATGGTTCAATCAGAATTGGGATCGACTTCATCATGGCGAACAAGAAGCATAATGACGTCTCCGGGATCACCACATTGTTAGAGGCACATTAAATATAAATGTGAAGCTTAAGAGGTCTGGTCTGATGAAATCCACGTTCCGTCCATGATCCGCCCAAATCTGAAACCCCGAAGACTTTCAACACGAACTACACAATCGCTTCCAGTGCCTAGCCGAATGTGAAATTGCGGACAATTGGAAACAATGGGTTGGTGTAAACTGTCCATGCAGTTGGGTCCAAGTTATTTAAGATAAGCCATTAATTTAATGGAAACTGGACTGAGATGAGACTGCAATCTTCAGCAAATATGACAGACTCAATTAACGAATCTCGTACGTACTGTGTATTAAGGATGCGATTGAGCAGGACCAAGGTTCTAAAGTGTTTGCGAAGAATAGGTACGTCTATTGGGCAAAGCCAAATGACCAAGCTGAAGATCGACGATGGCAGTGCCCTCTCATCGAAACCGGAGATATTGAGAGAGCTTGAGAAGTTCTACGGACAATTGTACACTTCGACACAAAAATCTATTGCCAGAACAGCTCAGGACACCAGAGCCAAACTACGACACTACACTTACATTTTACTATCCCGACGTTTCGAATGGTTTGCAGCACCCGTGGTCACGGGAGGACTGAGATGTTGAATGTCCTTATATCACAATTATGCCGGTGTACCCTCAGGTCTTCTTAGTTTTTATTGTTGGTCCGATCTACGCAGTAAGAGCTTGCAGTATCTTGAGGCTGTGCAGTGTTTTTGATTTAATTATATTTATTACAGGATCCCAAGCCGGTGGTAACACTCAACCATCTTCCCTATTGGAATTAGGATGTTTTTTGATTTCAATAGCCTCACGAATCATACTTGTGTTCGCTGATAGCTTAACAACAAAAAAAAAGAACAATCGAATTGAGGACCTCCTCCTTTTTTGAAGTCTGTTAAAAGTGCAAACACTATCTTGTAACTGATCTTTCGTTACAGGACATCCACTGAAAGGAAATCCACACAAAAAAGTTATAAAATATAACAAGAAGTATAACTTTTTTTTTAAATATTGTCGTTTTGTTTTTATTGTACTAATTTTGACGAGTATTGGGTCATTCTTTTGTAGGTACTCGCAACATAATCACCTAAAACTCGACAACTTAGTAACCGATTCCCTAAATGTCTCTATGTGGTCTATGTACTGTACAAAAAACCTTTGTAATATTTAAATATTTATATTAATATTTCAAATAAAAATATATATTCTTAAAAAAACAGATTAAATATCCGAACGGCATTAAAAATAATATACAATGTCGACATTTCATGCACTTAGTTGAACGTGTCCCAGTTTTCGTCAAAATAATTTTAATTTTGACGAGTACTAGGTCAAGTAGGGATTATTAGGTACCAGTAAATGTCACGTGCGAAAAAAAATACTCACTAATAAAAACTATACAATTTTATAGGTTAGATCATTAGAAAATTAACTTAACTATTTTAACAAATAATCACAATTACCAAAATGTCCGAAGAATCCAGCAAGACATGGATCGTAACGTGGTAAGGTCGACTTCACTTTCAGTAGTTGAACTAACAAAAAAATACAAAATTTGGAAGTGCATACCTTTGATACCTCCGTTCTCCAACGTCATTACAATTTTGACTCTGTGTTACCGTTCTAATTATTAAGTATATTATCGAAAATATTTTGCCATAAATTGATTTCCGTAAGGTGTTAGTAAAATTAAATGACCGGCCTTTTTTTACAATCTGACGAGTATTAGGACACTGTCGACATTACCAGCGTTTACCTTATCAGTGTTCGATTTGCGCTTGAGTGAGCCACACGCGCGGATTCATGCGCGTATAAGTAGACGTGACCTACCTGCGTTCATTTATACTTTATTTTTTATTCTGTTGAATCAAGTTTTGTCTTTGTTTTAACATATCACTATTGTTTTTTCATTTTGATTCAAAAATGTTGACGTGCGATGAGTGTGATGAGTCGTTTTCTGAAGGTGTGAAGTGCAATAGTTGTGACAAAACCTAGATTTTAAGTGTGCCAGTATATCAAAAGACGGCTATCGTAGGCTTGGCGCTGAGAAGCGGGCCGCCTGGAAATGTCCAAAATGTATGCCAGCGACTCAAAAACGTCCATCGCTTGAAGCGATCATGTCGAAATTAACGGAGATGGACTCTAAGTTGTCTACACTCCACACACTGTCAAGCGATGTTAAGGCGATTAAAGAAGAATTTCGGAATCTTCAAGCTACGTGCGAATTTAACAGTGCAACATTAGAAGACCATAGCTCCCGTCTCATTATAGTTGAAAAATCTTTGCCCGAAGTTGTGAAGTTCCAGGAGGCTGTCGCTGGTGTGTCAGCCCAGGTGACAGCCTTGCGGCGCACTGATGAGGCTCGGGAGCAGTGGGCGCGTCTCAACAACGTTGAGGTCAAGGGAATTCCTTACAGGGGGGACGAAAATCTATTCTCGATCGCGGATGCCCTAGGATCAGCAGTTGGTTACAGCTTCCCCAAACACTATATAAATTACATATCCAGAGTGCCCACCTTCAATGCTAAGGATAAATTAATAATAATTAATTTTACAAACAGATACATTAAGGAAGAATTTGTTGCTGCTGCACGAGCTACTAGCATGCTATCCGTCGCTAAGCTTGGGCTTTTTAAAGGATTATTGGGTAGCGACCAGCGTGTTTTCGTCAATGATCATTTAACGCCAGACCACAAGAAGCTGCTGACAAAAACTAAAGAAATTGCTAAGGCTAAAAACTATAGATTTGTGTGGGTCAAATATTGTAAAATTCACGTACGTAAAGATGAATCATCTAAAGTAATTGTTATCTTAAATATGAATGATTTAAACAAAATAGTTTAATCAATTGTGTACACTGTCTGAAATTAAGGTACTTCAGGTTTATCATTTATTATGTATTAATTTATAATACCACAAAAAAAATGTACTATAAGTTAACATCTTCTGGTGTTTATAAATGTATAATAGTGTTTAAAAAAAGTTCACTACTCTCATATAGTTACTTGTTAGCCCGTGTTCATTATGTGTTCATTATGTATTTGCTTCGCTTGACATCAATAGACGCTCTCGCTTATCTGTTAAGTTGTGCTCAATCGACTATAATCTGCTTGATGCATTTTGCTATCAGAAATATGGTTAAGTATATTAGTGTTTTGCCTAATATATTCATACTATGCCTATTTTTTAGAGAAAATATTATTCTTGTACTTGTGGCTATTCATATTGTTGTATACTCCGTGCTTGCATCATGTTTAAAATATTCAATCTACTATAAGAAAAATAATTATACAACCATTATTTGTCGTCAAATCGTTATTCCTTTTAAGAGTTCAGTGTATGAATTTAAAGAAGTTGTGCAAACTTATATTTATTGTTTTATTACTATTCCGTATTTATATTCTTTAACTATCAATGGATTCTACGTCTAAAAATTCTCTTAATATTTATTACCAGAACGTTCGTGGCCTGCGCACAAAAACATCCACATTCTATAGGAACTTATGTCTTAGTAACTACGACGTTATTATGTTAACAGAGACGTGGCTTATGGACGGTATACTTGACACAGAGCTATTTGACTCCCGATATGTTGTATGGAGGCGTGACCGGGATTACACATTCACTGGCCAGACCAGGGGAGGGGGAGTCCTAATCGCAACTCGCAGAGAACTTAATATTACCGTGCAGCCAACCTTTAATTCTACTGCCGAGGATCTTTGGATCTCTTTGCATTTGAATCATAATGGGTATAATTCTCCTACTTATCTACATATGTGTGTTACTTATTTATGTAATCAAAATTTAGGTTTATCATTTTCGCAGCAGCTTTTTAATTATCTTTCTAATCTTGAAAGAATAATCTATCTAAATCCCGATGATACATTTTTAATATTAGGTGACTTTAATATGAGCAATATAATGTGGATGCCCAGTGATGATGGTAATAACACATTATTACCGTCTAATGTTAGTTCCAATGATGAATGTTTGTTCATTGATTATGTTAATACACTTGGCATGTCGCAATATAATAATGTTTTAAACAGTCATGGGAAAATTCTGGATTTGGTCCTTGCAAGTGAAGCAGTATCTGTTCAAGATTGCAGCAATGTCGCACTAGTGCCAGTAGACCCCCATCATGGGGCTCTCTCTGTGCAGTCTTCTGTCTCAACTCATAGGCCATTGCTTGCACCACCGCGCATCCGCTATATGTATAGTCAAGGTGACTATGAGTCAATCAACGCTGAACTTGGTAAAGTGGATTGGGCAAGTGAGGTTGAATCTAGGACTCTTGAGGACTCAGTTTCCTATTTCTATTCTGTTATTAGAGCTTTGCGCGATAAATTTATACCATCTAAACTAAACCGCACGAATTGCTTCCCTCCATGGTATTCGCCTTCACTGAGAAAAATATTAAAGGAGAAATACAAGTACTTGAAAAAATTTAAACGCTATGGATATATAGGTCTGATGATCAATCTTTTTTAATTTTACGTGAGCGGGCTAGGCGCATTGAGGTATCTTGTTATAGTGATTACATTAGCTCAGTTGAGAATTCTATTATCACGAACAATCCTAAACGATTCTGGTCTTTTATCCATGCTAAATCGAAATCTAGAAGTATCCCCAGTAGTCTAAAGTTTGGTCCTTCTACAGTCTCTGATGGTGATTCTATAGTATGTGCATTTTCAGACTATTTTAGGTCTAATTTCCTTATGCCGTCTGCTGTGGCACCAGCTACTTCTTCTATACCTTGTAACTCCGTTTCGCATATAAGCTCGATCTTAATAGACACAAGTGCAGTTTTAGCAATATTAAAAAAATTGGATCCATCAAAATCGGCTGGTCCGGACGGCTTACCCGCATGTTTTCTTATTTATTGTGCAGAAACTATTGCCATTCCAATTGCATTGTTGTTCAGAAAGTCATTGGCTGAGTGTGAGGTACCATCTTTGTGGAAATGTGCATATATCACGCCGGTTCACAAATCTGGTGCCAAAAATGATATCGTGAATTATAGACCTATCTCGAAACTGTGCATCATCGCCAAGATTTTTGAAAAAATAATTTATGGTCAGTTATATTCTGCCCTCAGACTTTCATTTAGCTCAGATCAACATGGCTTTCTTCGAGATAGGTCTACTGTTTCTAATTTGGTGTTACTTAATACTTACCTTACTGAGTCTATGGATAAAGGATACCAAGTTGACGTAATATACACAGATTACAGTAAGGCATTTGATCGAATTCAGCATGAACTACTCGTTACCACTCAGGAACCGATGGTGCATATTTCACCATGACGTCTATAAATGGAAAACACTCAGAGACCGATGGTGCATATTTCACCACGACCGTTATACCGTTTTTATTGCGTTTTACCGGTAAATTTTGTTCTACAGTATTTTGTCTATGGTTAGCCGAGTGTATTTCCGCCTTTATTGGACCATCAGTCACTTGTCATTTTGACTTTTTAATTCAAACTTCAAGTGGCAAAAAAAAAGAAAAAAGTCGGCGGTAGTAGTCATAATGGCGGCACATAGCGGTCAATGAATGTTTATTTATTTAATGTAAATAGTGTCTTATTTTCAGGTGAATGATATTATTTAGTTGTGTTTAGTGTTATGACGTATTAATAATGCAGTGTACACGTTATTTAGACCGTATTTTATCAAAAAATTGGATATTTTCGAACTGAAATCTGACCCGGGTGATTCATTGTTTGTTTGTTTACTTTTGATAAATTTTCGATATTTTTTGTAATGTAATTGTTGTAAATACATCGTAATTACATGATAACGATAATAATTCGAAGATAAAGGCATAAAATCCAATATAACTATCGAAAATTTTGCATACCATGACGTCATAGCGCGCGATGACGTCAGTTGAAAAAAGTTTTGATTTCATTTCGATTTTTTTTATAGTTTTATGTTTAAACTTGTATGAAAAGGAGTTTGGATGCAAAGAATGGATCTTTATTAGTGCCTGGGTCAATATTCTATCCTCAAAATCGAGATCAAAAATAGGTAAAATCAACATTGCCAAAAATTCATCTATTTTGACCTTTTTCTTTAAAAAATCGATATTTCTAATTTTAAAAAAGGGTATATATCATAGCTAATACTTTTATAAATAGAACTCAGTTTACAGAACCCAAATCGGTTAAGTATTTATTTTTAGATAACGCTCGTAAGTGGCCCGTAACATGATATCCCGCCGCGCGATAAGCATTGAGCGCTTACATCGAAAATGCGTAAAAATGCCAGTCCTTCAGGGGTTAAGCTAAAATTAATTGGTATAAGTGGTGACTTGCTTCGATGGTTAACTTCATACATCTGTAATCGTTCTCAGGCCGTTGTGGTTAGTAATTATGTTTCTGGATGGGTTCCTATACCAAGTGGAGTGCCGCAAGGCTCCTTACTCGGCCCTCTCTTGTTTGTCATTTTTATCAATGATATTCATCATTGTTTACATACATCTAAGCTGCTTTGCTTTGCAGACGACATGAAGATATTCCAGACAGTTAGATGCGATGAAGATGCGCTGTCTTTGCAAGCAGATCTTAAGCGTCTTGAGACCTATTGTATTGTGAACCATCTTGATCTGAATTCTACTAAATGTAGTGTCACTACTTTTACTCGTAAACGCAATTGCGTAGAATTTAGCTATACTCTAGGATCTGTAACATTGCAAAGGCAGTCCATTGTACGTGATCTTGGCGTATTTCATGACAGCAAGTTATTGTTTGATACTCATGTTGCTAAAGTAGTTGGTAAGGCTTCCAAAGCGCTTGGGTTTTTGCTGCGCAGTGCTAAAGACTTCAAGGAAATAAAAACTCTTAAAATATTGTATTGTTCTCTTGTACGTAGTAATCTTGAGTATGCATCGCAAGTGTGGAATCCTATGTATAATATCTATATTGATCGTATTGAAAATGTGCAAAAAAAATTCATTAGGCATCTTTGTTACCGCTCTGGTCAACATTATGAATCTCACAACTATCTAGCCTATTGTAAACAACATCACATACTACCGTTGTATAAGCGGCGTGAGGTAGCCGATATTGTATTCCTTCTTAAACTTGCATCCGGTTCTATTGACTGTTCTGAACTCCTTTCCCGTATATCCATTCGTGTACCTGCTGGCTCCCGTCGTCATCACATCCCTTTAACTGTACCTTTTTCTCATACTAATTATAGGCAAAACACTTATATATTGCGCGCGAGCACAACTTTTAACAATTTATCTAAACATGTAGATATTGATGTTTTTAATACGAGCCCTGAAGCAATACGACAAAAAGTTGTTGCTATGTTTTTTGATGTTATTTCTTAACGCAGTATGTATTTTTATTATTTATTTTGTATTTCCTTCTATTGTTCACATCTATATATTTTCTATCTTTGTTTATCTCACAGCAAATCGATGTTTGTATTTCTACCTTATTACTATTTGTGAAGACCTGTAAATGGCCATCTGTTTCTATTGTAATGTTTTAATTGTATTGCATGTGCTGTTGGTTTTCCGAAAACAATAAAATAAATAAAATAAAATAAAATATACTGCGATACCCAAGACGCCTGCCAAGCGTGGGAATTAAGGAAGGGAGGGGTGTTTCGCTTACCATCAGGCAAAGTTTATGCTTTTCTCATCACTAGGTTGACTAAAGAACATAAGAATATTGTGAATCATATATTAAATTCTCTTTTACTTTCCAAGCACTACTTCAGACCGCTTTTATCTTACCTACGCACTGCTTAACTCCAAAGACTTACTAAAATAAGTAGGTTGTTCAGCAAAAAAACCTTTTTTTTTTCACGCTAAATCGGCCACCGTGTAAGGATAACGGTAGACAGGCCACGCCGGCTGCTCCACTGGGCCGGTCCTAATCGCGTTACACATGGTTAATTATGCACGTCCTTTAAACCTGCCATAAGTGATGAGATTTGAGCGATTAGTTACATTGTCTTCCTGACCAATACTGTGACAGAAGTCAATCTTTGAGACCAGTCAATCAAAGGGGAGATAGAAGAGGTGGGTGTTGAATAAACTGTTTTTTCGACTGTTGTTTGTTTACAGTCCACCGATTAACTAGTCTAATGACCGACTAGTTTATCAATAATCTCCATGTAATACTTAAGTAGTCTGTGACGCAGCGTAGGTAGGCCTCCCACTAGGTGGACAGAAGAAATTTTTCGCGTCGCAGGTAACCGGTGGATGCAAATAGCCAACTGTCGTTCACTGTGGCGTTCGAAGGGGGAGGCCTATGTTCAGCAGTGGACGTCTTCCGGCTGATGATGATGATGATGAACCTTGACTAGACTTTTTATCTACAGTATAAATTTTAGACTTTTTATAGCCGTGTTATCGTTGACGATACACGGTCTTGTTACCACAGGTAGCTATTTTTCATAACTTCTCTATCTCTTGTAACTTGTGGCAAAACACAGAACAGTATATAGAGATTACTAAGGGCCACCTACGTGGAATCAGGAAATTAATTATGAGAAAAACGTCCACTAGATTAGAGGGCTTTAGAGTATTTAGTATGGTTTCAGACCTGCTTGATTTAGGGTTATTCGTCCTAAGCCTAATTATTTGTGGGAATAAAGAGAGTTCGATTTAAACGAAAAAACAGTATAGATATCACTATTTCTTGGCATTAGTATAAATAATAAGGTGAAATTAATTAGTTTGAATTACATTTCGACACTGTCGTAGAACAAAGTCAGATGTGATAATACAATGAAATCACTATTTTTTCAAAATCAGCTTCAACTAAGCATAATCTATCGATATAAGCAAGAAAAAAAATTATATTCCTGGTAATTTCTGAGATATTAAATTGAACAAAGTTGTATTTCAAATTCGTTCCAAAGAAAAGCGTCGGAAGCTCAATAGCGACTTTATCACCGCTCCGCATGCACCGCGCGCCGTGCGTCGTTCGTCACAAGCGGCGATGTCCGACGGAAAGCGAATGTCTTTATCAACAATTATGATTGACGATTGATTTAGGTGTTATTGCTTCTTTTATGTAATATTTTTTTCATCATGTTATAAAAATCGACGTGTAAAAATGTCACATTCACAAAAAATATTAAAACTAGTTGTAAATAATGAACAAATAAGAAAGCGATTCGCGGAGGACTCCAGTATTTTTAAAAATTCTACGGACCACGCACGTAACACTGGTAAGTTATTTTAGAAAATGTTTACTGTGATGATTAACAGTGCCATTATTTTCGATTTTCTTGTTTTTAAACCATTGGTTGACATTTAATGCCGGATCATTTAAATTCCGTGTCGTATCTTAACAACCGACAGTGTACTACGGAAATAAAGATAAGAAATTTAACAGATAAAATATTTTTTTAAACTGTTGGCTTTATGTACTTTCTTTACCTAATTCATATTATATGTTTTCAAGGATTTCATTTTTCTGACCTCGTATGTAATTATAGTTCCTTTTTCTTCCAAATTAAATTCTATTATATAGATTGTTTGTGCACATACGACGTTGTTCTTCAAAATTTTATGACATTTTGGATGTAGCATATTGAGAACTAACTATGTACTTCGGTATAATATCACTTAGGTTTTTGTTCAGCATATCCAAATGGCAGTAAAACCCGTATAAATTACCCGATTTATTTTATTTTTATTTATTTATTTTATTTACATATATTTTTAAATATTCTAGCATAATGCAGGTCCGGGGATGGAAAAACCCGATTCACCATTACCACCAGGTGCCGAAACCATACCCAATCAGTTAAGCGAAATAGCACAAGAAGTATTTGGAGATGGTGAGGAACACTTAAATTTAGTTGAAGTCTTGTCACCTCATGGCATAGATTATGATAACAGGAATTTTGAGGCTTCCCCACACGTGGTCATCGAAGAATTCAAAAATAATATTGCTTCTATGCCTTCCCGACTAATAGTCATAGGAACTGCAATGACTTATTTTGTGCTTTACACGATCACTAGACAGACGCAGTACCATCTTCGCCTAGTACTGTAAGTGGACTAAGTTCTTTGTCTGAATCAGATACCAATTCAGTCCCCTCTGCAGGAAGAAAGAAGCGTAAGAAGTGTAAGGATTCATGGTCCGACGTCATAAGAATATGTTTGACAAACTTAGGAAACAATTACGTGTCAAAGAGGGGTAAAGTTGTTGACGAAAAGGTTATGGGTGAGCTTTGTAAATTTTGTTATAAATGTAGTGATAAAATTACTCATGAACAAAGACTGGATTATTTTAAAAGATTTTGGAGTTATTGGATCTAGTACCAGACATCATCGTCTTTACCCAATTTAGACCCAATTTCTAACAGTTTGTATAAAATATCGAAAGACGTTATGTTGTGTTGTGCAACTCTGGAGTAATTATTTCTGAACATACTACTTAATTATTTCAAATCCCTACCTTTTGAAAATAATCGTGGTCCTAATAACAATGATAGATAAATACATTATTTTCTTACCCATTCCCATGTTAATTTAATGACATTTCATTTTAAGTTATAACGTATGATTGATTTTATTTGAAACAAAATTTCATGTTCATGTTTTCAGACAACTTTGAGTCTAGTACAATAATTACATAAGTACAATATATTTTTGGCGGTATGGATAATAAATGACTTAAGTTTGATTTTTGTTATTGTTAGTTTTGGAAATGCTTATAAGTATTTCTTAGTATTGTGTCTTCTTTTCTTCTTATTTTATAACTGATTCAGACGAATTACACACATCAAAAGTGTCTAGGGATCAACATATATTTTTGCAATAACTTTTCTCCTGATTGATATTAATTAAAATTTTCTTTAAGGATTCATCAAATAAAGTGTTTTCGTTTGTCACAGTAACGATAAACCAAGTCACCTTTGCATTAATAAAGAAATTTGCCATTTTCCTAATAAAGGGATTTTTGACATTTGAACCACTAACACAAAAGTTCGAAAAAAAGACTGAAATAACAGTTTTCTTTAAAATTTTATTGGGTAACTTAAACAATTAATAATCCGTGTTTCTACCGCGAACACTAACAACACAAGAACATCGGTTTGGCATACTCAAAATGAGTTCATCCAAATCACGCTGTGGAATGGCCGCCCATGTTCGTTGCAACAACAAAAAAAGGTCTTCTTGCGACTGGATACCCTCCATATTCGGCAGAGCTCTTCTCTGTAGCATATCCCATGCATGCTCAATCGGGTTCAAGTCTGGCGACTGAGCAGGCCAGGGCAGGACATTGATGTTAGCTGCGGCGAGAGTCTGTCTTACAACTCTTGCGGTGTGCGGTCGTGCATTATCATGCATTAACTGAAATAAGGGACCGATTTGCACTTGTAGAGGAACGATGACGTCTGATACAATCGTCTCAGCATAAATTTGAGCGTTGAGGTTGCCTCTGATCCAAATCAACTCAGTTCTTCCGCCGATCCAAATACCCGCCCATACCATGATGGTTCCACCACTATAAGGATGGACTTCCTGGCAGGATTTTAATCGCTGTTGGCGTCCAGGGGTTCTCCAGTGTCGTATACGTCTTGTATCCGGTCTCATACCAAAACGAGACTCATCAGAAAAGCACACGAAACGCCATTGTTCTTCTGCCCAATTTCTGTGTTCAAGAGCCCATTGATATCGAATCCTACGATTGTGCATTGCTATAGGTGGTACCCGTAGCGGTCTTCGGGAATGAAGGTTCACTTCATGCAAGCGGTTTCTGACTGTTTGGTCGCTAATTAAGTTCCCTGAAGAGTGATGAAGCCTCACGGCTAACATCATGGCAGTTATTGTTGGAGCTCTTCGAGTTAAGATTTGAATATATCGGTCTTGTCTCCGTGTGGTGCAGCGATACCGTCCTCCATGGCGCTCAGCCACGGTACCAGTGCTTCGGTAACGTGTCCAAAGTCGACTGATAACACTCTGACTTGTATTCAGAGCTAAAGCCACAGTACGTTGCCGGGAACCAGCTTCTATCATTCCCACGGCTCTGAGCATTTCTTCCCTGCTTAAATGACGTCGCCGCTCCATAATAACGTTGGTTTTAATCAGTAGTAGGGAAACAGTAGCACTAATAATGTCTTCAATGCGTTGTATGTTTTTATAGGGAAAATATTGACAGCTGATTTTCATCTTTTACTCGAATTTGATTCACAGTTCCTGATTCAAATTATGAAATGCACCAAAAAGGATCCATATAAATTTATAAAATCATAAATTTATTACAAAGCCACATCTCAATCTCAAGAAATCCGCTTAAAAATGCTTGATCCCTAGACACTTTTGATGTGTGTATCTTCTTACCTATTGAGACTATGAAGGGCCATATTATGTATTAATATTAAGATTTCTAATTACCTAGGTATATCTTAATTGTAGAATTTTTCAAAATATATTTGAATATAAAATAAAAAAGTTTATTGTAATAATTATTATGATTCTCTCTATAATATTAAGTTAAGTTTTTTCACACCTACCTATATTTTTTATTTACGTGAATATCACATACGACATCAAATCGATAAGTAATTCCATAGAATAGTGTGGCATGTATACATACGTGGTAGTAGTTTCCGTAGAACAACGTCGGAAAGTCACAAGAAACATCCTAAGTTACGTAGTACAACGGCGGATTGTTATATGTGAAGACGTTTTTTTTATTTAATATATATTTTTTAATTATTGTTATCTATTAATAACCCTTCATAAGAGACAAAAGGCTATTGGTAATTTCCTTTTCATTTATATGTTGTAAAAAAATGTTATGTTGATAATTTTGAATTCAAAACTTTAAAGTACTCTCCTGTAAACTAGCTATTTTGTAGATCCGATTTTGTTCTACGACAGTGTCGATTTACTTTATTGGTTATTCTGTTTTTAGGGTTCCATACCTAAAAGGTAAAAAACGAACCCTTATGGTCTGACTTCGTCTGTCTGTCTGTCACATCTACATATTTCAGGAACCACTGATGCTTATCGATTTGAAACAACAAAACAAAAAAAAATACCGTTCCTTATCTCCTAAGTTTGTGGAGGGAAAAATCTGAAATAATTATGGGTAATACATGTCTAACTAAAAATAAAATGATCTTTCTAAGTAGAACCTACAGTTTTTTAGTAATCCTAAAAAACCCTCGACAAACAAACTTAGTTGGCGGTTTGTTTTTTTTTTTTTTTGCTATCTGAGGTGTTACATGAATAATAAAATTACTTTTATACGTCCAATGATAGTAAGAAACCCTCGGTGCGCGAGTCCGACTCGCACTTGACCGGCATTTTTTATAATACCAAGGTGGCAAGCAAACATGCGGTAAGCCGTCACCGCAGCCTACAGACGCTAGCAACCCCAAAAGAATTGCTAGCGCGTTGCCGACCCATATTTTCTGTCCGGTAATTTCACACAGCAATGGCGGCAGAATATCTGACAGTTCGATGGCACGTACCTGGGCGGTTCCATTCAGAAGGAACCTACCACCTAGTAATCCTAAGGCGCTGTCCCATTGCCATCGCTCGCGCGATGATGCGTTGCGTCCGACGAAATAGATCGTGCGACCATGCGTTCAATCATACTGGTAACAAATGAATGTCGCATCATCATCATGTGATGCGACATTCGCAAGCGATGGCAATAGGACATCCACTCTTGATTTTATCCGAAATAAAACCCATTGTTCTTACCCAGCCAATTTTTATGCGATCAATCAGATCTTGCTTCAGAATTTGTTTTAGTTAGATTTTGCGAAGATTTTGGCTGAATCATAATATGAGTAAGTCACGGTTTATTTTTTCTTCGTATGGCAGCTTTAACACCAAATATGAGTCTGCTAATTAGTGATAATAAATGCAATTAATTTATTAGCACTAATTAGCAGACTCACTAATGATTCACCTAAAATCTTAGTATTCTATAGTCTAAGCCTAAAATGTGTGATCATTCCGAATTCTCAGAATGCGAATTCCTTTTAGATTAATTGCTTAATGTGGTATTTTTAGGCCCCGCTGGTCTAATAAGATCCTGGACATATTCACATACGACTGTAAACCCCACAATGTGTCGATTTCAAAGATAAAATAAATAAAGATAAAATAAAAAATAAATGAAATAGAATGAATTAATGCCTTATACAACTGAACAATAAAATCACAATAATATTTGTATAGCATTAACATGTAAACAAACAAATGTTCGCAGTTCGTTGACTCGCTAACCTGACAAGTACAATGTATTATATGATGTCACACAGACACACACGTCACGTGGTGTCACGCAGTGGCGAGATGGAAACGGTTGGAATCTAGTTATAGCTACTAAATGATAATAATACTCGTCTCTTAAAATAAAATATTAATGTCCTCCGGGCCGTTATGACCACAGCGGCCAATCTTTCACAAGAGCAGGAAATATTATAGTGCACAAGTGTTTGCGTAGACACAAGTGCAGTCTCTCTTCCTTTATTTAGACCTCTCATAATCCAATGGGATGGGAGACTGACACGACCGGGGAGAGGTTACGCGCAGGACCGACTTTTTACATGCCCATCCGACGCATGGATCATCTTACTTTACAATCAGGTGATCGGCCTGCATTATCCTAGCCAGTAAGGCATAACTAATGTGTAGTTGTTCCTTACTGGCTAGGATAATGTTCCATTAAACATGAGCGTACAATGTTCATGTGCCTCTCCATTGTTGATCGAGGTATATTAAATAAAGAAGACAACCTCTTGTTACTTTCCCCTGTCCTCATTTTAATTAAAAAGATAGCCAAAGCAGTTTTTGGTGATGGTACCTGATTAAATAAAGGTAACTCATTACATAAAATAACAAATTCAGTCACTTCGAGACCAGTCCAATAATGACATATGTGGTTGGGCATTTCTTCTACACGTTCAAAATCAAATGTGACAGTGTTTTGTTTTGCAATATCAATTAAATCTTCTAATTGATTGACAGTAAAACTTGATATTGTATTTGATTGTTCTGGTAATTCATGCCAACTATTTGAAAAGAGATGGTGTTGGCAAACACGTGCAAACCGGGGCACATAAAAGTTGTATTCTGTAATTAACATTTTTTTAATAAATGTTGGTATTAAATGCATGGATGCATTACCACAGTCAGCATAAATGCAGCGTCGTGATGTACTAGCAGCTCTCTTGTAATGAGGTAAATAGATATGGGCCGAATCAATGGATCTTTGATCTGGCGGAGAGGCAGGTGCAGGTGGAGGGGCAGGGGCAGATGCAGGGGCAGGTTCAGATGGCAACTGTGGTATAGCCATTTCACGTTGAGAATCTTGTGCAGCTTGTCGGCTAGCTCGCCGCCAACAATTATGACAAACTGCATAGCTATCTCTTCCATTCTGAAAATAATTATCATTGTTAAATAAAGCAATTTAAGAAAATGATAAAATACACAATCCCTTAAATAACTAAGTTGAGTAACAAAAAATCCCCAAACCAAGGGAGTTTTGACGTTTATCTAAGGTATGTTTAAAAAATGGATCAAATGAGTTATAAGAATTATTTTCTAATATGGTATGTGTCATTACCATAAATATAAGTAGTAATAGGTAAATACCTGTATTGATCTAATCCAGGGAAAATATTTATAAAGTGGTATATTTTCTTCAAGAAAGTGAAGTCTAGCATCATTCAAAGAACAGCCACAACCAGCACAGACATTAGTATGACCTAATGTCCTAGGTGTGTTTACATCAGCATTCTGTATCAATACATAACAAGCATGACACAACACATCTTCCATAGGACGCTGAAAACAAAACAATGGGTGTTAGTTAGTTCTCACATTCCATAAAGAATGATTAGAGATATGTTGTCTTACGTGTCTAAGATGAGTTAAGACCTTGTATTAAATAATATTTTATTTTTTATACAGCGAGGTGAAACCTGAGTGCTCGTTTTTTTTTGTAGGAGTAGTACTGTACTTTTGGTGTACAATAAAGTGTTTTTATTATTATTATTATTACTGTTGGCCATCAACGACCCGCATACCAAAACAATTTATATTTGACAAGAAATACAAGATCCAACTGTATGAGGAGAACCAACGCGAGGGTTCCGACTCCCACGAATTGAGGATCTTCACAGATGGATCCAAAACTAATACGGGAACTGAGGCCGGGGTTTTCTTGGAAGATCTCAGTATACATAGCTCTATACCTCTAGGTGCCCATAACACAGTTTTCCAAGCTGAGTGCATGGGCATCTATACGGCAGCATCTACAATCATAAATCGGGAAGTCTCCAAATCCGTATACTCTCCGATAGCAGGTCAGTCCTACAAGCCCTAAATGGATACACCATTAACTCTGGGCTGGTATACGAATGTCACCAAAAATTAAATCAGGTAGGCAACTTCAACAACATAACCATTCAATGGATTAAGGGACACAGCGGCTCCCGTGGTAACGACGCGGCGGATGAGCTCGCCAGAAGGGGTTCAACCATGGATGCTATAGGCCCAGAACCTATAGTGCCAATCCCCTTCGGACATCTACGCACCCTGGTAAGACAACGCACTAGGGACAAACGTAAGGACATTTGGATAAACCACAGTGAGTGCAGGCAGGCTAGGGAGGCGCTTCTGGCAATTGACTGCCGCGTTACTGTACAGCTGCTCCGTCTATCTATACGACAATTGCGTCTATATAGTCACGGCGGCCATAACAGGACATGGTTCTAATAAACACCTTTTTGTCATAGGAGTTACTGACAGCCCTCTGTGCAGAGCGTGCATGGAGGAGGAGGAAACAGCGGCCCACGTGCTGCTGAGATGCCCGGGGGTCGCCACATACAGGGCTAAGTACTTCGGTAACCCGAGTACTCTCCGAGGACTTGTCGGTGGAATCAACTGCCTGCTGGCCTTTCTCGAGGAGTGGGCGAGCGCTTGAAGTTTTGGGTAGCGACTAGCACAAGGGCACCTCAGTGAGGCACGGCCTCGGCTTGGGCTGCCGCTTAGAGAAAGTGAGTTTACCACCGGTTCACAACGCGCCCCCGCTGAGAAGAACCGGCAAGAAACTCAGCGAGGAGATGCATGTGGAGGTCGCATGCGACGACCCTACGGCCTCGCCGGCGAGACCGGTGTCTGTGTGTTGGTGTGTTTACGGCTCGTGACGTCGTTGTCGGTGTTGGAACTTCAAGATAAGTGTACGCATACTCTACTTACAAGATACTTAGATACTTACATATTCAATTCTCAGCCAAATAGATAAGATTATTAGCAACTCTTGAGGCAGAGTTGTAACTACATGCTTCTGTATTCGTTGAACGCGTAACCCGCAGTTCAGGCAACGCAACATTTTGTATCACAAACGAAAAGTCCAAATCACAAAACACAGTCAAGTCCTTATTAGAAAAAAGCCGAAGTCACCGAATAAAACGACACTATCAATATCCATAAAACGAAGCCAAGGTAGATTTTTTATCGAACAGAAGAGCAAAATCGGAGAACACACAAAAACAGCGGCAGACGTCATCCCATCTAAGTTTCATTTCACCCCCCTGCCCAATAGTGTATTATCTATGCCCCTGCCCGCCCACAGATATAGACCTGCCCCTGCGCACAGGCAGAGTCACAGACATGAAGCTAATAGGTCAACAATGGAGACAACACTCCCAAATACATGACTGAGGTCAACGCTATCCCTTTCAATGAGGTCGGATTTCTCTTTCTAAGAGGGTATCCTTGATGTTTCATGAAAAATCAGGACATCATCTTAATTTAGTCGCATAATACGACTTACTTGGTTTGTTTAAACCGATTAAATAAGTCTAGTTGCATAATCGGTCCAAATATACGGAAGAACTTTACCTTCCGCCATACTGTCTTATTATTGGAAACTAGTTAAATAGTAGAAATCTAAATATAGGCCCCTTCAAATCTAGTAACTTCCGTGGTGTCTTACAGGTGGACTAACTGTAGGTGGTACACCTGTAAGAATCTTTGGTTCTGAGGTTATATCGACCTGTGTGATTTTTACTTGTCTCCTGCTTTGCAAAGGAGAACAGTGGAATTTATATTTTTCTTACTCCTCCTATATAGTTTTCTAATTTAATTTTTTGTGGGTTCCAAGTAGGGCATGTAATATCGGATGATTTTCGATTCCGGAACTGAGTTACGATACTACTGGTTCGATTCCGGAATTCCGGAACCGGTTCCGGAATTAGAAAAAATTATAGGAAATAAAAAAAAACAATAAATAGGCATTAAATTGTTTTGTTAAATCGAATCTTTATTATAAAAACTAAATAAATCGACAAAACTCTTGACTGAGATCAATTAAACAGCCTTCTATTAGGTTTTTCTTAGTAAATATAACAAAAAATAATAACTTTTCAATAATATACATTATATAGCAAAATCAACGTGTGCTAGCTATTTGCAATTGCAATGTAGCTCATTAACTATCTAATAAAATTATGATGAATATAAGATTCAACAACTCACAATGAACAAAATCAACAAGTTCTCTTCTTCTGAGATCATGAAAATAGGTTTAAAGAACAAAACTTAAACATAAATTAAAAAACTCTAAACCTACGTTGTATTTTTTGGAAATTGAGATCTCTAAATCAACTTATACTAAAAAGAAATATAAAGTAAATAAGACAAGAATCACTTTATAAAAAAAGATTGCTCTTCTTGATAATGTGTTCTCAACAGTATCAGAGCATTTAACATTTTGTCTGAGAGCGAGGATGTGGGCGTAAACCCGATGGTTCAACCAAAAATGAGATCGACTTCATCATGGCGACCAAGAAGCATATATTCGATGATGTCTCCGTGATCGGCAGGGTAAAAACCGGGAGTGATCACCGTATTGTTAGAGCCACATTGAATATCAATGTTAAGCTCGAAAGGTCTCGTCTGATGAAGTCCATGCTCCGTCCAGGATCCACCCAAATCCAGAACCCCGAATACTTTCAACTCGAACTGCGTTATCGCTTCCAGTGCCTCGCTGAATGCGAAACTGCAGACGAGATAAACAATGGGTTGGTGCAAAAAAAAAGCTATCCACGCAGTGGACTCGCAAGGACTTTAAGATCCCACGCCGTACAAAGCCTCAAAAGCTCCAATACAACCATTAAGCTAATGGAAAACCGGACTGAGATGAGACATCAATCTTCAGCTGATATGTCGGAATATGCCGAACTCAATAGACAAATCTCGAAATCCATGCGACACGACTTGCGTTCCAATAATACCGCATGTATTAAGGACGCAATTGAGCGGAACCAAGGCTCTAAAGTGTTCGCAAAGAATTCGTCTATTGGGCGTAGCCAAATGCCAAAGCTGAAGATCGATAACGGCAGTGTCATCTCTTCGAAACTGGAGATATTAAGAGAGCTTGTGAGATTTTACGGACAGTTATACATACACCTCAACACGGGAGCCCATTGCTAGAACAGCTCAGGACACTAGAGCCAAACTAACCCGACACTACACTGAGGACATCCCAGACATCAACCTATACGAGATTAGAATGGCTCTCAAACAGCTCAAGAATAACAAGGCGCTGGGTGAAGACGGAATCACATCAGAACATGTGAACGTGATAACACTTTATTGAAGAATTAAAGACCTATCTCACTCCTGAGCCATGTGTACAAGCTGTTTTCGAGAGCCATTACGACCCGTCTCGAACGCAGGTTTGGTGAATTCCAGCCTCCCGAACAAGCCGGGTTCCGAAAAGGCTTTAGCACCGTAGACCACACATACGCTCCGCCAGATTATACAGAAGACCGAGGAGTATAATCGGCTATTATGTCTAGCGTTTGTGGACTACGAGAAAGCCTTTGATTCAATCGAGACCTGGGCGATATTGCAGTCCCTCCAGCGGTGCCACATTGACTATAGGTACATCGAAGTGTTGAAGTGTTTGTACAGCAACGCCACCATGTCAATCCGACTACAGGACGAGAGTACTAAACCAATCCGATTTCAGAAAGGCGTTAGACAGGGAGACGTCATTTCTCCGAAACTGTTCACGAACGCATAGGAGGACGTTTTCAAGCTCTTGGACTGTTACGGATTCGGCATCAACATCAATGGCGAATACATCACTCACCTTCGTTTTGCCAATGATATAGTCATTATGACAGAGTCGGACCTCAATACAATGCTCAGCGACCTCAGTAGCGTTTCCCAACAGGAGGGTCTTAAAATGAACATGGACAAGATAAAGATCATGTATAATGTCCAAGTTGCACCTGTACCGGTAGTTGTTGGGAACGATACCCTCGAAGTTGTTGACCGCTACGTATACCTAGGACAAACTATCTAGTTAGGTCGGTCCAACTTCGACAAAGAGGTCGCCCAAAGAATCCAACTCGGATGGGCAGCGTTCGGGAAACTACGCGAAATCTTCTCGTCTGAAATACCGAGGTGCCTCAAGACGAAGGTTTTTAACCAGTGTGTGTTGCCAGTGATGATATATGGTACTGAGACGTGGTTCCTAACTGTTGGCGTTCTGGTTACCCAGAGCTTACGCTCAGAGTCACACAACGAGCTATGGAGAGAGCTATGCTCGGAGTTTCTTTGCGCGACAGAATCCAGAATGAGGAGATTCGCTGAAGAACCAAGATCACCGACATAGCTCTTA
Source organism: Furcula furcula (assembly GCA_911728495.1). NCBI lineage: Eukaryota > Metazoa > Arthropoda > Insecta > Lepidoptera > Notodontidae > Furcula > Furcula furcula. The sequence continues at coordinate 21,590,956 of OU452253.1, forward strand.
AAATCTGCAAATTGAAGTGGCAATGGGCAGGCCACATCGCTCGGCGAACTGATAACCGTTGGGGAAGAAAGTTTTTCGAGTGAGGACCACGACCGGAAGACGCAGCGTAGGTATAGGCCTCCCACTAGGTGGACAGACGACATTGTGCGCGTCGCAGGTACCCGGTGGATGCAAATCGCCAATTGTCGTTCATTGTGGCGGCGTTCGAAGGGGGAGGCCTATGTTCAGCAGTGGAAGTCTTCCGGCTGGTGATGAGCTTCGTAGGCGGTTACAAAAGCACACGAAAATACTCTTTCGCTCTAAACACTTGTGGGAAGAACATCTTAAATATAATTGTATGCCTTTGTCAAATAAATACCACGTTCTCCACCATTATCGTACATGGCTTTCTCAACTTTAATGAGTATCGGATTCCGATATTTAATGTAATATCGTATAAAATATCGTAATTGTAAATCATCCGAAATTCCGGAGTTACGAAATCTCGGAATTCCGGGATCCATGCCCTAGTTCCAAGACAATTTAGCGGGACTCGCCGAGGGTCAAGCCTTGGTGTCTGGTGACCACTGTAGATCCTGGCTAACAGGAGTCACAGTGGTGGGAATGAGAGGTGGAATTCGTCCCAAAAAAAACCTTTCCTACATCAAGCGGACCGCATTTTTATTTAAATAAGCACCATAAAGTGTATAAAAGAAAAATACAATTTCAACGCGAAATAATGTGGGAAGCTCTACTAAAGTCACGCGTGGACTAGGCTCAGCAAATCGAACCGCTATATTATCTACTAACTAAGCTTTTACTACCGACAAACCACGTTGAATATTAGATGAACGCACACGAAAAAAATTGCACATGATTCTGGATTTGACATGTTTTTGGCTGTTGTCGATTGGGAAAAAGATGATAAAGAAATAATAATGTGATGGCTGATCATGGTTGTGTAAACAAGAGTTCTATATAAAATTATGATAAAAATATAAAGTTATTGTATTATAAAATCATTTATTTTGTACCTATCTAGTCACACATAATTTATGCCTACTTACTACGTCAATGACTGGGCATCTTTTTCTCATTGGCTCTGTACGGTTCAGATCATAATTTCTGATTTTTACGCGACCATCCGACCGTCAAATTAATTTTATTTTATCTTCATATTTTTTATGTAAAAATTAATGATGATTATTAAATTCACCTCGTCCACTAATGACTGTTCTTCAATAAAAAATGGTACTGCTGTTGTTTCCCTCAGATCGTCGAACTACCGTACATCGCCGCCGTCCGCGGCATGTACTGCTCGACCCACCCGACCCGGTGTCCGTCCTCCTGGACCATGACACTACACCAACACCGACAACGACGTCACGAGTCGTAAACACACCAACACACAGACACCGGTCTCGCCAGCGAGGCCGAAGGGTCGTACGCATGCGACCTCGACATGCATCCCCTCGCTGAGTTTCTTGCCGGTTCTTCTCAGCGGGGGCGCGTTGTGAACCGGTGGTAAACTCATACTCTCTAAGCGGCAGCCCAAGCCGAGGCCGTGCCTCCCTGAGGTGCCCTTGTGCTAGTCGCTACCCAACTGGCTGGAGCGCTTAAAGCGCTCGCCCTCTTGTCCGGTGAAGCTGTAATGGCCATCTGCGGCCAACAGTACTACTCCTACAAAAAAAAAAAAGGTACTGCTGTTGCCTTTAAACGCTTTGTAAACTTATCATAATGAGACTCATCTTCGTTCAATGTCTTTAGGAAATCTACAAGAAAATAAGAAATGAATTAATATTTACCAATTTATTTCAAATAATGTACAATCGTCAAGAATACGTCTTACTTTTCCGGATGCGTGGAAGTGTGCTATTGTTCGCCCTGTTCCCAAAAACAATAACCCAAGTACTGTAAAAGACCTTCGACCTGTAAGTATACTGCCCTGTTTATCCAAGGTTCTGGAGCGTGTTGTATATAATCAGATGTCCGACTACTTGGAGGAAAATGAGATTTTACCAGATCTCCAGTCTGGGTTTAGAAAGGGCCGAGGAACGGCAACTGCCCTATCAGATGTGGTAGGCAATATTCTTGAAGCAAGGGACGTAGGAGACTTCTAGATTTTTCCCGTGCATTTGACTGAATTCACACATCTCTACTACTGTCAAAGTTGGCATATTACGGCTTCACACCAAATACCGTAAAATGGTTTGCTAGTTACTTAACAGGACGGTCACAATACGTTGAGATACAGCAAGAGGATGGGTCATACTTATCGTCTCCCCCAAGACAGGTAATACGAGGTGTTCCCCAGGGATCAATTTTAGGGCCGCTTTTATATATTTTGTACAGTGCAGATATCATTGTCATTTTAATACTGCAGGTATCACATGTATGCAGATGACATTCAATTGTACATATCATGTAAACCGGCTGATACTTTGGAAGCAGTACATAAAATCAATACAGATCTACAAAGAGTGGTTGAATGGTCTGAACAAAACTCGCTGGCTTTGAATCCAATAAAATCAAAGTTTATGGTACTGGGCAGTAGAATAATGATTACCTAGAGAAATGCTGGATTTGAAACCACAAGTAGTTGTTATGGGTCAAAAAATAGATAGGGTAGAACGTAGACACAGCGTGCAATTTGGGCCTAACAATCGACCCAGAGTTGCGTTTTGAAAAACACATCAATAATTGTATGAGAAATTGTTTTTATAAATTAAAAATATTATACTCAATCAGAGAATATTTAAGTAAGTATACCATTGCGAAAACAACTAGTGGATAGCCTTATTTTGTCAAAATGGAACTACTGCGATACTGTCTATGGACCATGTCTGCTAGTAAGGTCGGAGAAGCTGATACAACGCATACAAAATTCCTGTATCAGGTTCTGTATAAAAATTCCGCGAAGATCTCATGTTACTCCATTCGAAAATAGTAACTGTATTTTAAAAATGGCAGCAAGGAGGAAGTTGCATATGGCTGGCTTACTCTTTGGTGTAATAAATACAAGAAAGCCTCACTATTTATTTTCAAAATTGAAATGGAGAAAAGACTACTATAAATACCACATTCGTTCTAAAACTAATCCAGTTTCCACTCCAACACATAGGACCATGGCCTTTAGGGGAAGTTTTAGATTTTCAGCCACACAGTGTTGGAACAGTCTTCTACCACCAATACGGGGCCTGAAATCAAAGCAAACCTTTTAAACACATTTAAAAAAATATTTAATGCAAATCCAGCTGTCTACAACATAACTTTAAAAAAGTGATATTAATATTCTCACCACATGGTTTATGGCTTCTGGTAATAATTAGTTTATTATACATATTTACAGTGGGTGTGGTTTGCCCTAAATGGTCAACTGTTTTATTCTTGCTTTTGTTGTTTAAGTAGGTAATATAGCATCTGAAAAAAAACAATATGAAACTCATCTTGACACCCTTCTTGTCTAATTATGTTAAGTAGATTAGAAGATATTCGGGAACAGATGAACATACATACATACATACATTCTTGTTAAAATCATAACCCACCCTCCGTTCCGTAGTCGGGTAAAAAAAAAACATCTTAAAAGCGAATGAGGGATTACTCCACAATGTCACAAACAAAAATAGTGGTGTCATTTCATGATTTGCATGTTGACCACCTTGGGCCCTTCGTAAGATCTAAGTGAGGTTATACGCACCTACTTATGGTTGTGGGTGTGTTTACCTTCAAAGATTCAAAGATTCAAAATTTTTATTTCAAATAGGCTTAACGCTAGCACTTTTGAACGGTAAATTTTTTAAAACTACCACCGGATCACAACGCGGTCTCAACTGAGAAAATCCGGCAAGAAACTCAGCGGGCTTGTCATTTTGTCACATTTTTTTTTAAACAAAGTTTGTCTTTTTACAATTAAATCAGCACCAGCGACAGTGTGTCCTGCCGTTCAAAATATAAAATAAAAATAAAAAATACGACGAAAATACAACAAACTAAAAACTAAAATTCCAAAGGGATAGTAGTCGGACCAGTCCCCCCAAGCAGCACCCGCGCACGAGTTGACTCGAGCAGCAGCCATCACTCCCCTCAACCATATTGGAGGGAAGGGGGTGACCCGCCACACGAAGCCGCCACAAGCAAAGACTTTTCTATGGCGAGCATGACCGATCCAAAATCACAGTGGCTCACGTTTAACATTTACCTTCTGCTGTTAAGCAGTGCCTCGTCAGGCAAGACACAAAGCACTTTAACATATTACATTTTATCACAAGTCGTCTAAGTTAGATACACACCAAGAATAATTTACAAGCTCAAGTGAATTGCCTTCAGAACGTAAATAAAGCAACAATCAATTTTGCTGCTAGACTATAAAAGAAAATAATAAAATAAAAAAAGGACAAAAGGACAGCGGCCGGACCAGATTTATTATACCTGTAAAAAAAAAACTATCTGCGTTCGTTTTTGAAGATTTTAATTTACACAATTAGGGTCGATTAGAGGATCGATTGGCAAGCGATCACGGTAGTTGTTCTCCCTCACATGATTTCATAAGATTTGCTTTTGAAAAGGTTTTAAACACTGTGTTTAGTCAGTGTTGACGGTTAGTTGGAAGGGCTCAATCGCAATAACCTGGAATCGCTAAAGTCACTAAACATGATGACAAAGATTGGGTTAGGCTTTTGGGGAGAGTTTGTTGGATACTTAACAACGATACCAACAAAAACATAGGTGTATCTGATTCAGAGGTGTTATTTGGTGCCAGCATGAATGGGATCAAGCTCTATTCTTAACGTGATAGTCTATCAAACTTTCCTTATTAGCGGTTTTCCGTTATTCGCAATGGGGTTCAAGATAGGATATATAAGAGGACAGAAATATAAACCCTGCTTTAACAGTCATGGGCAAAGCAAAAAGCTTATGTCCACGTTTATTGAACCCTATAGTCATTAATGTTTTGCGGATTAGCACGCAAAACGAACTATAAACTACAGGCCTTGGATTGGAACTACTAACTAGGTGCAATAGAAGTTCACGAAAATGAATCTAAAGCTAATGTAGTAGAATAGTAATGATAGTGATTAATTTGAATCCGTAATTTTGTGTGTATAATATGAGATATATTAAGAGTAATGTTGCTAGAGAAGGTCTTTTGTATCTTTTCAGATAAATCACAAGCAATCGATCGGCTTGTGCGCATCGACCCACTGCGCCGTCGCAAGTAATCGATCGGCTTGTGCACGCCGTTGGTGTTAATCTGATTTCGAATTGGTAAAAGAATTGGTAGGCGGTCATGCATGGTATCGAATCGATCGTGCCATGTTTTGGTACGTTCGGTGCCACGACGGTGTGTCTCCACAAGTAATCGATCGGCTTGTGTGAGCCACCACAATGCATCGACCCACTGTGCGGTATCAAGTAATCGATCGGCTTGTGCCGCCAGTTGGTGTTTCGAATTGGTAGTCGTGCGGTCATGCATGGTATCGAATCGATCGTGCCATGTTTTGATACGTTCGGTGCCACGATGGTGCGTCTCCACAAGTAATCGATCGGCTTGTGTGAGCCACCACGATGCATTGTGCCACTGTGCGGTATCAAGTAATCGATCGGCTTGTATATCCGCCAGTCGGTGTCTATATGATTTTGAAATGGTAGTTGGGCAGTCCTGCATGGACTCGATTCGATCCCAATGCCATTAAGTAGTCTCACCTGCGCCGTGTGAAGCAATCGATCGGCTTGCGCTGGTGTGCGCATCACCAGTCTTGCGTGGAACTGAGTAAGTCCATATATGTACATATTGATATTTCGATGTGGTTTCGATTCGTTGTCTAATAAATTAGAATAGAATGGAATACTAGATGTTTACAATATAAACTTAGATCTAAAACCAGACCACCAAATTAAGTGTACAGTTTTTCTAACAGCAATTATATTGATGATACATTTGTTTTAAATAAAATAAAAGAAATATAATTAATTATCTAATTAACTAACTAAGTTTATTGTAATGTAAAATGTGTACATGGTGTAAATAAAATAAAAATAAAGCAGGTTCTAAACTATAGTTTGTACAAATTGTTGATGTTCAATTGATTGTATTAGAATGGACCTTCGTGCTGCTGACCATGTACTCGACACCGATTGTTAGGGTTCCACCTGGGTCGTGTGCGGGGACGCGCACGTCGTCAGGATGGTCGATTGTTAGGGTTTACAATTTTGTAGAGATTTATCGCTACTTATTTAATTCTTTATTTTAATTGTTTAATATTTTAATATACTGGTAACTACTTTTCGAGCACTGACAGAAGCGGAAGTTAGTCATAGACTCTGAAATTGATTCGTAGCGCCGCCGTCGGCCAATCACGGGGCCGCATTAAAGAGAACTGATGCGGACTGTGATTGGTCGTGGCGAGTCGTTTGGGGGTTTCGTTTTCGGGTAGGGATTTTTCTGATAAAAGCATGGTCGGTGGTATTGTGAGGGAATTCGAGTGTCAACCACGAGACTGTTAAGAGTTGGAAGTAACTGTTTATTGTGAATTTAATTTATCTAATTTATATTAGTCGCGTATATTCAGTGTATTAGTATGGAAACAAAGTGTGTTTTAATAAAAGTGATTTATATTCTGTGATATCATCTATTCTTCTCCTCGGAGCCTTGTCATCCTTATAATGCGTTTTAGATTATTTTTAGTTATATGGATTGCCAACCCGCACTTGGCCAGCGTGGTGGACTAAGGCCTAAGCCCCCTCATCTTGAGGGGAGGCCCGTGCCCAGCAGTGGGACATAAACAAGGGCTGGTATTATTATTATTATATGGATTGTCGGATACGTGGGTAACTAAGGTTGGAATTTATAAGTTAAAACCTCTTTGTTATTGTTATCTCTGTGTTATGTTTTTTTTTAGATTTTACTCGTTTGTCTTCATCACAAAGAGTATGGAACCATCAACCACAGAACACATATACCCCACAACCTATCAAAAATAGAGAGGGCGATTGATTTGGTGACATTCTCTTTGCTCATGAATATCAAATGGCAAGGGGCTTAGGGGCCTATGAGGTTAAGTTTTAAGAAATGTTATATGCTATTGTATGTAGCAATAATCCTTTACTTTTATCTACTTTTGATAAGTATATATATATTTTTTTCTGTAGCGTCACACGTCAATGTATTTCTTCTTCTTCTTATAATTATTATTTGTATTGTATAATTGGATGGAATACGGAACGGAGGGAGGGTTATGATTTTAACAAGAATGTATGTATGTATGTATGTTCATCTGTTCTCGAATATCTTCTAATCTACTTAACATAATGTGACAAGAAGGGTGTCGTTGGAAGCATCTTGATTGTCCGCTGGTTATAGGCTATATAATATTACATTAAATTCAATGTGGCGCCATCTACAGGACAAAAACTTCTGAAATAAAACAAAAATATTTTTTGATTAAGTTGATATTAGGTACAAATGTGTATTTCTGTTGCCCAAGCATGATCGTGTAAAGTAAATAATCATCATCATTAATATATATAAAAGGAGATGTGCTGACTGATTGACTTATTGACTGACTGACAGACAACGCACAGCCTAAACTGCTGGCTCTAGAGACTTGAAATTAGGGAGGTGTATTTTTGACAATACGTAAACGCACACTAAGAACAGAATTTTCATAATTCGCATACTAAGGGGTCCAAATAGGGGTTTTAAGTTTTATAAAAAAAAGCGTTGGTACTAGAGCCTTGAATTTTCACACGCAGACGCCTCAAAGAAAATAAACAATTACGTGTTTTTGTATTTCTCGAAATTTTCTAAGTAGAAGTCACAGGACCTCAATTTTTGTGAAAAATAAATATTTTACAATTTCTTAACACATTTCACTGTTTTCCGATACAATATGATAGATAGGATTAGGACGAAGTCAGGTTTAAGGAATTATGAGGGTTTTAAGGTCTAAATAGGACCCCTAAGTTAAAAATCTCGTGTGTGGTGTCTTTTAAAAGGTAATTGAAAACCGTTTTTTTATGATATAAGCGGTAGGCATGAGTTGTATCATGGGTTTTAAAACTAACGCGCACCCGCGTCAGGCTGTCACCTAAAAAAAAAAAGCTGCCGCCTCGCTCCTCAGCCATAAGCCCGGACAAATAACGGGCCACCTTCGGAGTTGTTGGTTGGACGTTTGGGCTGTAGGCCCTAGATGTCCATTGAGTACAGGGCGTTTTAGTAGGTAAGATACTCCGGTTCGGAGCTAGGTACCGAATCAAACAAAAAAAGAATCCGGTCAAGTGCGAGTCTGACTCGCGCATCGGTTCCATACCTTCTTTGTGCATATTAAACTTATTTTAATCAATATACTTATATAAAAGGATAAGTCCTGACTGACTGATTGACTGATTGACAGACAACGCACAGCCCAAACCTCTAGCCCTAGAGACTTGATATTTGGTATACGAAAACGCACTCTAAAAACGGAATTTTCAAAATTAGTATCCTAAGGGGTCCAAATAGGGGGTTTTATGTTTTATAAAAAAGCGTTATAATTTGTGAACGGTTGGTACTAGACCCTTAAATTTTTACACGCAGACTCCTCAAAGAAAATTAATAATTACGTGTTTTTACATTTCTCGAAGTAGAAGTCAAAGTACCTCAATTTTGTAAAAAAAAATATTTTACCATTTCCTAACACATTTCACTATTTTCCGATACAATATGATAGATTGGATTAGGACGATGTCAGGTTAAAGAAATTATGAGAGTTTTAAGGTCAAAATAGGACCCCTAAGTTAAAAATCTCGCGTGTGATGTCTTTTAAAAGGTAATTGAAAACCGTGTTTTTATGATATAAGCGGTAAGTATGAGTTATATCATAGTATGAGTTATATATTGTGTTTGCCCCTGACATAATGCTGAGCTTGCGACCTTTTAGCCACGACTATTATTATATTATAAAATTGTTATTAACTAAGTTCTTCTTTGTAATTAAGTCAGTGAGCTAATAAATGTTTCTTCTTCTTCTTCTTCTATGGGTTTTAAAACTAAAATACGACATCGATGTTTAAAATTTGAATTTGATATGAATTTAAAAGTGATGGGAAAAGATTATGTTGTTTAGTTAAACTATTTTGCTAACTGCTGCATTAGCTCGAGTGTGGCTTCTAAGTGCACGCAAGGTTTCAATTCAATAAGTGGCTGTCGAGAGTGTTCGCAAACGCACGTATCCTGCACCGCGCGCACCCGTGTCAATATGCCGTCTAAAAAAAAAGCTGCCGCCTCGCTCCTCAGCCATAAGCCCAGACAAATAACGGACAATCTTCGGAGTTGTCGGTTGTACGTTTGGGTTGTGGGCCCTAGATGTCCCATTGAGTACGGGGAGTTTTAGTAGGTACGATACTTTGGTTCGGAGCTAGGTACCTAATCAAACCAAAAAAAAATTATAAAAAAAAAATCCGGTCTAGTGCGACTCGCGAATCGAGGGTTCCATACCTTCTTTGCACGTATTAAAGTTATTTTAATCATCAATATATATAAAAGGAGATGTCCTGACTGATTGACTGACTGACAGACAACGCACAGCCTAAATCGCTGGCTCTAGAGAGTAGAAATTTGGGAGGTGTATTCTTCACAATACGTAAACGCACACTAAGAACGGAATTTTCAAAATTCGCATCCTAAGGGGTCAAAATATTATATAGGGGGTTTTATGTTTTATAAAAAACCCTTATAATTCATGAACGGTTGGTACTAGAGCCTTGAATTTTCACACGCAGATGCCTAAAAAAAACAATTACGTGTTTACGAAATATATTTAGTAAAACTAAGTAATGATTACAGCGATACTAACTTAATTCTAATAATTCTATGTGATTTGTAACGAATTATAAAGCCCCAAAATAAATAAAATAAAAATAAGTTTTAAAAACTAAAACCCGACTACGGATAAAATCGCAGTCTAAAAAATAGAAAACAAGAAAATATTTCTTGTCAGATATACTTATCTACCAACGCCTTAAGCAATTAATTATCGTCTAGTAAGTAGATAATTTACTTTTTAATTTAATTTTTTTTTCTAGCTGGCCTTTTGGAGAAGCTCAGAGTCACACAACGAGCTATGGAGAGAGCTATGCTCGGAGTTTCTTTGCGCGACAGAATCCGGAATGAGGAGATTCGCCGAAGAACCAAGGTCACCGACATAGCTCGTAGAATATGCAAGTTGAAGTGGCAGTGGGCAGGCCACATCGCTCGAAGAACCGATAACCGTTGGGGAAGGAAGGTTCTCGAGTGGCGACCACGAACCGGAAGACGCAGCGTAGGCAGGCCTCCCACTAGGTGGACCGACGACATTGTTCGCGTCGCAGGCAACCGGTGGATGCAAATAGCAAATTGTCGTTCATTGTGGCGGTCTAAGGGGGAGGCCTATGTTCAGCAGTGGACGTCTTCCGGCTGGTGATGATGATGATGAAGTAGATAATTTGTATATTTCAATTCAACGTATTATAAGTATAATTACTATAGATTGTAGCCGTAGTCGCATGCCACCTTGCTAATGTCGAATATGGCCAATGTTATATTGTCCCGTTGGGAACACAAAATTCAGGATGCACTTCGACGACTAGCAGCTGACCAGAGGGCCTAGACAAGATGCAATCGCTTCATAGCGAATCTATTTCTTCATTCGCTAATGGTGTCAGTTCCCTACAATTTGTCACGTTTAAACTTTCTATTAGCGATAGTGCTTGTAGAATGTTACATTGTCTAGGGGGGCAGATCGCCGACTTACGAGTATGTATATAGGGTAGACTGGGTACGGTTGAAATAAAGGACGGTTGAAACAACACGAATATCTCGCAAACCCTTTGCGCACCGGTGAGGGGTCCAAGGGGAGAATCAAGCGGATGACCGGTCCGAACACGAAAAACAGTGTTACGTTGCTCTCCATATGCTTTAAACGTTTTTAAGAGACCCTATTGTGTTTTTTTAACCAAAACAAAGTATTTTTGCTCGCAGAGTTTTCCAATTATTGTGGTTTCTATTAAAGTGAGAGTATTGAGTGTGCGTATATGTTTGAAATAAAGCTTGTACAATATGGTACTGTGACTAGTTTTTATGTTTAATTGCTTTTACAACTACTATAACTGCTTTTTACCTAAAGCAGGAGTTGGGGACGGTTGAAACATTTTTTTTGGGTACGGTGATACATCGTTTTTATTGAGTTAAGCAAGTTATGAAGTAACTGAATGAAGGAAAGAAGAAGCAATTGGATATAGAAAAAAACAAAAGAAACACCATGAAAGGAAAAAAGAAAAACAACGTACAACAGGACATCATGTTGTACGTCATCAGAAGAAGAGGAATGCTTCTGTCTTGTTTGTATGGCACCAGGCATTCAGCGAGAAGGTCCGGAGAAAAGTGGCTACAATGCCACAATAATAATATGTGTATAATATTTGTAAACTGTGGGCTCACGAGGAATGTACAGAAGGTGGTTTTAACTATGTTTGCCAAAACCGCGACTCAGATTAATCGTTATATTTAACTTAATGATTGATTTATTAATTAAAGACAAAGAAGAAAGAGAATTCCTCTTTGTCTACTTATCGTTAATTATCTTTTTTTTTAGTTTGTTATGTTAAAATAACAAATAGCTTTATTTTCATTTTATTTTTTGTAAATTTACGTAAATTATAAGTCTCTGTTATGTAATCTATAGTTACAGATGAATGGTAATATACGTAGATTCTAGCTAGCGTGCTCTAAAAACTTTAAAGGCTGATTTAAAGTATCGTTTGAAGTATTTAAAACAATGAAGACTGATTATTATTGTCAAAGAGATCCTTAAACAGTAAATAAAACATGTTATAATATTATATTTTGTGTTATTCGCATGTGTTTTAACTGACCCCAATCACTGTTTCAACCGCCCCTGGTATGGGGACGTTTGAAACAAATCGGAATTTATTTTTCAATTTGATCTACTGTTAAAAATAACACACCTGGAACTAAGATCACATTGCCCATTAGTAGATCGAAACATGCTCTTTTATTTAATATATCTTCATCATCACTCGGAATATAAAAAGCAAAACTATGGACGATATAAGAGAAATTGTTTCAACCGTACCCAGTCTACCCTACGACAACGCCACGACGGATCATCAGGCATCAGTGGCATGCGACTACGGCTACAATCTATAGTAATTATACTTATAATACGTTAAATTGAAATATACAAATTATCTACTTACTAGACGATAATTAATTGCTTAAGGCATTGGTAGATAAGTATATCTGACAAGAAATATTTTCTTGTTTTCTACTTTTTAGACTGCGATTTTATCCGTAGTCGGGTTTTAGTTTTTAAAACTTATTTTTTATGTTTCTTATGTTAACCACTTCGTGGCTGATACTGATTATTACTGTACTGAACCATACGTATACTTATGCATTTGTAATATCTAATGATTACTTTGTTGTTTTTACAATTTAAGAACATGATATTAATCATAAAATAGTAATCATAAAGATCAGTGTAATATAAAAATAATTAACAATAAAATAGATTTTCCCACAATCGTACATTAATTCTTTCATACTTTCTTTCAGTAATTTGTTATTCAGAATAACATCTATTTTTTCACATATGACCCATTAGTGCTACACTACTGGGGACGGGGTCCATACAAATTTTCCCATTGTTCTTTGTCATAATATCAACAACCGTTGACGACCACTTAGCGTAACAAACGTATTGCGATTTAGCAGTGCATGCGCGCTATGTAAAAATTCAAATTCAGTAATACTAGCTGACCCGCTCAGATCCGCCCGCTCTTTTTTACGTTTACAATAATAAAAAGTAGTCTATACGAGTATTACTCATGGATAATATACCTTTTTAACAGTGAAAGAATTTTCAAAATCGGATCAGGAGTATCGGAGATTACCCCAAACATCCACACACACAAACTTTACCCCTTTATAATATTAGTACTTATAGATTTTTGAAGTGAAGTTGAAGTGGCAATGGGCAGGCCACATCACTCGAAGAACCGATAACCGTTGGGAAAGAAGGGTTCTCGAGTGGCGACCACGAACCGGAAGACGCAGCGTTGGCAGGCCTCCCACTAGGTGGACAGACGACATTGTGCGGATATGTTCACCCCAAACTAAACCCAGAGATAAAACCGTAGTAGGACGTAGGTATTCGCTTAAATACATCTAGATATTTTTTTTATTATTTCTGATCAACCTTCTGGAAGTAAAGGCGCAATAGAGTCGCATCAGTACAGTTTTCCTCATTTACTGTACCGATAATACATAAATAAGTCGGTCCACGTGTATACCTCTACGTCACAAGTCATCAAACGTCGGAGGTGACGCGTGAACTGATATTTCACGTCATTACCCCCGGCTACGGGACTTTTGCACATTCCCTTCTATGTTACAATACAAGGTGTCCCCTGTTATTGAAAAACAATATACTTACTAATAAATAATGATAACAGGAAGCAAACGAGATATGGAAAATATAAAACAAGTGAGCTAGGTTTACTATCCTGAGATACCACATACACGTTACCAAACCCATGACTATGTTTTTCTTCACCAAATTAAAGCTAGTAACAATCGCACATCGCTAGTAACATCGGCGATTCGCTCATGTTTAATAAGAGAAATCACAGCTGCGAGCTGGGGCTCGAACCTCTGGCACCTTGTTTTCCAAGTTAGCTCACTGAGCTACCACTGCTCTTGAATCAACGTACTTGCCAGAAAATCTTTTGTTTTGTTCGGCCTGTGTTTTCCAAAAGAAGAACTGAACAAAGTTATCCGTACGTAAGTAGATAATACCTCAATGGTTGTCCGCAAGATTTGATCTCGCGTCCTCCGGTTTGCAAAGCAAGTGGTATCCCACTGCACCTCGGAGACTACCAAACCTCGATTATACTTACAATAAAGATCCGTAGAGATACTTTCAAGTTTCTAAATATAAAAAGCACTAGCTGGTGAAATTGCCGGGTTTGAGGCGAGAGGGTTAATAAACGCTTCAGGTGACGAGCGGCAGCACAATTTAGGCAGACGTATCGCTTACCATCAGACGGATATGTCGCCTGTCTCGTCACTAGATTAAATAATAAACTATTATTAAAAAAATAAAAACCGACTTCAAAGTAAATTATCGAAAAAGCATAAAATAACGAAAATATATTGAAGTCGGTGCTAGCACATCATGTTAACTAAGACTAGCACGAGCTGACACCGACTTCAATATATTTTCGTTATTTTATGCTTTTTAGATAATTTACTTTGAAGTCGGTTTTTATTTTTTTAAATAGTTTATTTAACACTTTTTAGTGATGTTATCTTTTACTTACGCGAATATGACACATTGAAATCAAACTACTTTTACGGATTTTATAGCGGCTTTTTAGTGACTTTTATTTTAACAAAATAGGTATCAGCAGTATCACGCAACTCGAACGTCTACGTTACAGTAACTTACTGAAAACATAAAAAGATTATATCTCTTAAACTAATTTTCGCAAAAAAAAAATTCGAAGTCCGACCAGTAGTTTCTGAGAAATCATACATACCTACATACACTCATAAAATTTGGTAAATTTGTTTAGAACCCCACATAGACTAACATATATGAATATTACGCATTTTTATTAATATTACATACATACGCGTCGAATCCGTCGAAACCTTCTTTTTGAAGCCGGTTAAATAACATTTTAAAAAAAGTTGAACCGACTTCAATAGCACTAAAAGGTATAAAATAATTAAAAAAAATTTGAAGTTAGTGTTGACGTACCTACTGGGCATATTTAGGCATTCCTACAGTTTTTTCTGAGGTGCCATTCTTGTTTTTTCAAGATCTATTTATTCGTAAGTAATATGGTATAAAAAAAAATTAAGGGACCCTATAATGGATCTGCCTACCCGTACAAGAAAGATTTTTTCAAATCGGTTTATTATTGCCAAGGTTAGGCGCGAACATACATAGAAAAAAAAATACAATCGAATTGTGAACCTACTCCTCTTTTGAAGTCAGTTAAAAAAGGCCATTTTGAGCCGGTGTTTCAGTTATTTTTTTAAAGTTCTTCAGCAACCCTGTATTATAAGAATTTATAATCACTACACTCACTGGGTAGTAGGTTCCTTATGCAAGGAACCATCGCAGTGTCAGATATTCTGCCGCCAAGCAGCAGTGTGTAAACATTGCTGTGTTCCGGTGTAAAGGGCACTGTAGCTGGTGAAATTACCAGACACAAAAGACTTAATGTAGGGTCAATTTAATAGGTGGTCTATCAAATTGAAATCTGTCAGTTTCTTCGTTATGTCTGTTTCTTTATCATTATTACAATAAATATGTAATCGTAATTGAAAAAAGTTAAGCAATTGTGCAGTTCTAACTTCTAAAAAAAAAAATATTTTATGCCCACCGTTACAATGCTGCTACCGATAAACTAGATAATCATTATAGGCCGACCATTTAATACGCGTATCGCCTGAGGGGGTAGAAGGGAGCGAGGGCAGAAAACAAGATCATGAATCGATATGAATATTAGTGACGAATAGTCCTATAAATTTTTTATCTGTGGTTAAATATTTCTTAAACGGAGTTAATTATTGTTTTATGATTTTGTACCTATGAAGCTATTATAAAATATTTGTAAAACTTAAAAATAAATACTTAAAAAAAAAGATACTTAAGTATTATTTTATTATTTACCAACAACGTCTATCTCGAGATAAATCTTTGGATTATTGACTCCGTGTGTAGCGTTACCCGCCCCCGCTCCCTTCTTACCGCGCAGGCGATTCGCGAGTTAAACGGTCGGCCTATAGACTAGTTTATCGGTGGACTAACTGTGGGTAAACTGGCTAATTCGTTGACGACAAAAACAGTAGAAAAAATAGTTTGTTCGTTCAACGCCAACTCCTGCTGAACACTAAAAGCTTTTGCTAATCCGATCGAAACAGTTTCCTTCAGACGGTTCCATAGACACGAGCCGTATCTTTTAAGTTGACGTGACAAAGTATCCACATAATCTGACGTAGAATTGTAGGACAGAATTTATTATGCTGTGATTTTTTGAACAAGATAAATTACCGTTCATTTTATTCGAGATTCTAATATGAATCATAGTGCAAGCTAGATGCTCGCCAGATGGACACCTAATCAATGATGCGCTTGTCCTATCTACAGTGTCCTCCACACTGCAACAAAAGCGATGTTGACACTAATGATTTTCATCAAATGATGGGTATTTAGAAGACTAGTTTATACATAGTAGCGAATAGTGTGGGACGGGAGCGTAAATAAAAACATGAGTATTCCCTTATATGATATGGCATGATATATACAAATAATGTTTCCAAAACTTGGTTTGTGTAGGAAATGGACCGGTGGCTTTTCGCCACAAAGAACTTTTAGACCAATACGGTATCCATTTCCGACAAAAAAATTTAACCTTAGTTCATTAAATTGTCAAGTATTAATATTTTAGATGGTTCTGTGACACAAGCTTAGCGTTTACGTAAATGAAAAAGCTTGCGTATAAATTACAGAGTGAAAAAAAAAAGTTTCAAAAAATTTGGCTACAAATCCTCTCAAGCGCTTTGTTTACGTAACCCCCGCAGGCTTTTGAAATGTATTAAAGTTGTGACATTAAATGTTTTAATTGGGACAAAGTTAGCAAAGCCCATAGCTTACGGTTGTCGACGCACATTTCTGAACAGAGGAATATAAACTTGCGCTTTGTGATGGCCAGTTTTAATGCCAGTTGTAAATATTAATTTGTTGGCCAAACTTGGAGCGTTTTACGAACGCGCGCTTTTGATACCGCTCTGGCGTACTGAAGCAACGATTTTAACTAATTTTAATAGTAAATATGATTAATCTCATGAATCTTCTCCGACATAAATATGTAGATATCGCATATGCTCATGTAATCGGCATGCCCGATTGGTGCCCGACATAAGCGAAATCAAACACATTAAAATTTAATATCTAAATTCCATAATATAATCGATTAATATCCCTATTAATAAATATAGACATCGAGCGGCGTTTGGGAATTTTTCATACAAAACTATTATTACTCTTTATATTAAACGCTCCGCCTTCGCACGGATATATTATGTAGTTTTCTATATATGTACATAAACCTTCAGTGAAAAATATCTAACTGATGGTAAAAACCGCTTAAAAATCCGTTGCGTGTTTTATGAGGAGTTATCGGATATACAGACAGACAGACAGACACGGAAAGCGACTTTGTATTCCAATATGTATAGACGATTATATGAAAGTAACTGTACTCTGATTCAGTCTAATTTCTAGTACAACATACCATAGAAATTAGTCATATTTTTTTCAAAAACATTATTGGCAACTTATTACACGTGTAACAAGTTTTTCACGTAAATTTTGCTCACTTAGGCCGGTCTAGTCCTTAATACTTGAATGTCTTTAGCGTAAATAAACGATGTTTAAAAATAAAAAAGTAATTAACTACCATGTTACATAACGGCGAAGGATTTCGTTGCTCTGTTGTTAGATTTAATTAGTGGTTGCGATCCACCCGGCAGGTATAGTGTGGCTGCTTACATTTTGTTATACTTACTTAATTAATTCTCTTGAATAGCGTAAAATTAAATGAGTTTCGCCCGTTCCTAGTAAAATAATACTATCGAATCGTATAACTAAAATTTAGTCCATACCTAATTTTGTAGCATGACACGTTTATACTATTAGTAATTTTTGTGTATTTTTTCTTGGAAATAAAAAAATAATCTTTAGCAAAGATTTATTTTTCATTTAACTTAGTAACGAAACTAGCAAGATTTTTCACCTGGTGGTAAGCGACACTCGCGCTTATACAAATAATGTCTTATTTACGAAACGATTTTAAGCAACACAGCATTAATCCTTATCCAATTAAGTATAAATACATTTTTCACAACCCGTACGAAGCCGGGGTGGGCCGCTAGTACCTAATAGTTTTCTATTTCAAAACTCACTCGAACCCTATTAAAGCAATTCAAGCGAGAATAATTCTTTCACTGTAATTTAACAAAGCTCAAGATAACTAGAAAACTTTTTAACAAGAAAAAAGAAGAAGAAAGAAGATTTATTATTGTTTTTTTAATGTAGATACATAAGTAGGTATATATATATGTGAGCTCTTTTTTTCGCGGGGGAAACCTTCAAAGGTCCCTGGGAGCTGTGGGGCTCGACCGGGGTATGTGGGATTCTTACCCGGCGCGGCTGTCGCATCGGCACATGAGAGGGACCCCAGGACTCTCCGTTGGGTTCTGCACCAGGGGCCCTCAGTACCTTGCCCCCCGGGAACCAGTTACGGTGCTCACGGGGACGGGGGTCGCTACCCCGCCGCCGTTTTCCTCAGAGTCGCCGCCGTACTCAATGGACGTCCTAGGATCCACACCCCGAACGTGCAGCGACTCCGAAGGCAATTGCAAGCTGTCCATACCAACGCAATGTCAAATACATATTCTGCCACCAAGCAGCAGCATTTAGGAGTGTTCGTTATATTATATAACTGATATAATAATCCACTATTTATAAATAATCAAATCGCTTATTATTTGATATCTTAGGCAAGCGTTATTTAAATTACATAGGTATTGCACGCACGCCGCATGACCACAGCCGCCTGCCACGACGCGGCGACGATACTAACGAAATATCGTAAAAACTATTTTATTCATTTCATTACTGGACACTGATTCAAATATAGTTCTTAAGTAATTGTCTTAGAGTATTAATTGGCACGTGACTCGACATCGTGGGCCACGACTCAAGGACCAAGGTCAATTTCACTTTGCCGTATAATATTTTGTCACGAGTTGCATGCCAAATAATACTTTAATACAACTGCTTAAGAACTATATTTAAATCAGTGTCCAGTAATATCTAACGTTTGCACGTTAGATGATTTCCAACGATATTTATCTTATTTGTTCGTATCATAATTATAATAACGTTCGTTAGTTTATTTTCGTTTCGTTGAATCAATCAGTGCGGCTTACTGGCTTGACCTTGTATGACGTATTTATTTACGTACGCGATTATCGTCTGTCGTGTTTGTAAGCGATTCCGATTTGTGTTTTTTTTTTCAAATAAAGCATCGTGTTGGTTTGTTTACTGTATTAAAACTGTAAATTAAAGTTAGTTTTAGTTAAGTGTTTATAATATAAATAATAATAGGTTAGGCAATTTTTGTAAAAAGTTTTTTGTAGTTATAGTTAGAAGTGGGGCTAGAATATACATATTCTTTACTAAAAAAAATACTGCCCGCTAATCGCTCGAATAGCAGCCGCAGCTCGAACATATTGTTATTCTTAAGTCCACATAGCTAAAAAACGTTTAACGAACGGCGCGACGATAATCCAAACGCGACGTTAGGAAGCTAACTGATATATTAAAGCGTAAAAAATAACATGCGTTTTATAAGTAGCATATCGTTATAACGCGTTTTTAATATATAGCCGTTGCGAACACTCCTAGCAGCATTGCTGCATTGTATTAACTTCGCAGTGTTCCGAGGTGAAGGATACTGTAACACACTAACGGCCGCACTCACAGACATCAATTAACTTTAATCGCAACTAAGTCATTTTTTTGTAATCTATTTATTTCAACTCTCCGAGTCTCTTATGATTATCTTTTAGTATTAATTACGAGATTATTGATATATTTGACAGGCCCGTTGGTCTAGTGGTCAGACACCCTGCCTGCTAACCGATGGGTCGTGGGTTCGATTCCCGCCAAGTGTCTGGGTGTTGTTTATCTATTTAAGTATGTATTTACAAAAAAAAAGTATATAAGTATTAGTATCAGTTGTCTGGTTTCCATAGTACAGGCTCTGCCTAGTTTGGGATCGGATGACCGTGTGTGGATTGTCCCAAGATATTATTATTATCTACTCACTATTCGCCTATTAAGTATTATTTGGCTTCGAAGGTCGAGATAATCCATTTACAAAATATGACTTAATCACAATTAACTATAAACGACATTTGTAGGTGGGGCAGTAAGGCGTAACACCGGACACAATTCACAAAGGGCAGTCCACATCAAAATAGAACACAGCGATACATTGCATATACATCAATGCTTCATCATCAGCCGGAAGACGTCCACTGCTGAACAAAGGCCTCCCCCTTAAAATGCCACAATGAACGACAATCAACCATTTACATCCACCAATTGCCTGCGGCCTGCGGCGCGCACAATATCGTTGGTACACCTACTGGGAGGCCTGCCTACGCTGCGTCTTCCTGTTCGTGGTGGTCGCCACTCGAGAACTTTTCTTCATTGCTGCTTCATCAGCAGCCAAAAGACGTCCACTGCTGTGGCGACTCGACACAAGATGACGCCGCATGTGGTACAGCGACGCGAGGAAGAAGCGAATAGTACTACATACAACAAGACAGATGGCGCCACCGATTTCTGAATCGTGCAAGCGAAGTTTCTCCAACTCGGAGAATATATACAACATCCCGACAACATCTGTCGGGGGCTTCGGCCCTGGCCGAGCATCACACCTCGCTCGGTCGGAGGATCCTCCCTTTAACACCACCGCCGTAACATCGCTAAACTGGTGACCCCGCACAGAACATCGTCGCAGCCTTCAGATCCGGACTGCAGCGCAGCTTCGCCATCGCTCTCTCCCCACAGCAGCAAACTCTCCAGCAACAACCAGCGAGTCACAAGCCAGCCAGTACTCCGGCCTCATCGGACGACCACCGCATTGCAGCTGCAGATGCAAGCCTGGTCTACCTTCGGCCTCAACGTGGCACAGCACCCCTGCACTACGGCCGGTCCATGTAAAAAGAGCGCATTTTCTCTCACCGGTACGTCTAGCAGCCGCCAGCCATACCCACTGCACACCTCGACTCACGGAGGACGACGCAGTATCAGCTCCGACTCACTGGAACTGCACCCACTGGCACTGGCATAGCGACTGGAGCGCAAGGACGAGCTGGCATATGAGGATTTATCGACTTCCAGTCTTAGGGGGGGAGTGATGTGGCGACTCGACACAAGATGACGCCACATGTGGTACAGCGACGCGAGGAAGAAGCGAATAGTACTACATACAACAAGACAGATGGCGCCACCGATTTCTGAATCGTGCAAGCGAAGTTTCTCCAACTCGGAGAATATATACAACATCCCGACAACATCTGTCGGGGGCTTCGGCCCTGGCCGAGCATCACACCTCGCTCGGTCGGAGGATCCTCCCTTTAGCACCGCCGCCGTTGCATCGCTAAACTGCTGAACAAAGGCCTTAGAAGGGAGGGGTCGCCATAATCGCCACGCTTGGCAGGCGGCTTGGGGATCGCAGTATAGGTAGTAGGTAATTCAATAGACAGACGCTGCTGCCCGTCTTCTTGTTTTCCCTTCATCGCCTCTTACGGACACCAAACGGGAGACAGCTGGGTGCTTAGTCGGACACGCCCTGGGTAATTGCAGCTTGCCAGTACTTCGGTGATACCCTACCTGGACGGCTCTTTACCTATCACAAGGAAACAGCCAGTTGGTAATGTTGGGCAAGCAACCACTGGATCAGTTAACATTGTACTTGGAAGCAATGGACCGGTAACTGGCCCGCTCCGCCTGGGACTCATTCCGAACTTACTGCCTTTACGAGGGTTTAACTTTATTCCCATCGGTACAGGCAATTGATTGTCTTTGATTAAGTTACGTTTGGTTTAGTTCTTTCGAAGTACCGCAGTAATAATGTAAAGGTTACCTATTTTAATTATTATACTACCGAAGAGCTCCTAAAACGTTATGGCTAATTGATACTGCCAAATATAGTACACCTTCCTCACACAAACACGCACACAGATACAAACTCGCACATACTTAGTCAAACACACACCTCGCATACCTACCATAGTCTACAAAAAAATTTCACTTTGTAATAACTCTAAATCTATAATGCAGTTGGAACTTTATTACTGTTTTTAGGTGGTGCCAACGCACTGCGACACAGTTTTTTAACTATTCCTTAATGTTTCTATTATATTTCTATTGCTGCCCAAAATCTTTCAGGCTTCAGCATTGAAAACTGAAAGTTGTAAAAATTTGTGTTCAACTACGACAACTAACATACAACTCATTGACCCATCAAACAGTTACCCGGGTTCAACCTTCCACGAAACTTGTGGTGCCGTCTGAATAGGCTCAGAATTGGCCATGGACTATGCAACTACATGCTTCTTATACTCGTATGGAGATGGAAAGACTCAGCAATTTGTGAGTGTGGTAAGGAAGTCCAGACCATGGAGTACATAGTCCGTCGCTGCTCGTTATACTCATACCTACTCGGGGCGCTCTGACGATCTACTTCATCTTAAGAACCTTGGATATTGACATTTAATCTGACAGAATCTTAATTTTATATTATTTTTGTATTACGCCAATGCCATACGATTATAATAATATTTTTTCTGTACCTTTAATAGCAGTAACTAATTCGAATTTCGAACCTCTGTAACACAAAAGGTACACATTTTCGCACGAAACCAGAATGGCATGCCTATTAAAAGATAAATGATTTGAATTTCGATACGAACCCTATGAAACCGAGTTTTAACCTTGATAGAGGTGTATAGTTCAGATAACTAGACGGTTTGACAGCCTAGTCACGTATAAATGTCTCAATTCCTTCGGTACAGCAGAATATCAGCATTTGTAGTGTGCCTGTCACCCCACCTATCTGTATGTTAGCGTTAGTACATAATATATAAGTAATGTAACGCCCTAGAGTAAGGACAGTAATAAACACCTTTCAGTCGCAACTAAAGCCTTTCATTGCATGGCGACCCTGCCAGTGCTGCCTTCTGGCAGTACTGAGCCATGGGTTTAAATAAATAAAGTTAAAAAAAAAAGTGGAAAAGACAGTTAAGCAGTGAAACAGTAAAACAAAAAACGTAAATATTAGTGAATTTAAAATAAAATGGTATAAATAACTTGGAATAAAATGGGACTTACGTAAAATATAAATGAATAGTGATTTAAATAAAAATATTGAGAAGAAAGAAGAATTATTAATAAATATGATGTATAAAATTAAAGAGAATAGCGAGAAAATGAAGAAAATTATGGGATTTGAATACTTACATTTGCAAAAAAAAAAACAAGATTTAAAAAATATCGAAAAAAAGAAATAAAACGAAGGAGGAATGCTGCCGGAGCCGGGAGACGTGAGGAGCCGAGAAATGATGAAGGTGCAAATATGAGATGAGGAAGCAGCCGAGAGATGACTTGGTGACGAAGGAGCTGGTGTGTCAGAGATGTGTTGGTGCAGGGAGATGTGTGGAGTCCGAGAGAGCCGTATGATGGAAGCAGCTGGGAGATATTGGAACTGGTACTGGTGGACTGACTGGACTAACGTGTTTTTAATAAAAGCACTTTCCAATTTTATTTTATTTTAGTTTTATACATAAAATCGAATTTTAGTAAGTATAATTATGTTTTTAAATTTTTTATTCTAATTGTGTTTTAGAGGTACTTTTCTTTTATTATAATTATTAGTATAGGTACAATTGCCCTTATTTTTTTAGAAATTCTTATCAATATAAAATCTTGTTTTAATATAGTAACGTTTTATAATATAGTAAGTTATGTAAGATACTATTGTTGCTACGTAAATCATGCGACCAATTAGGTATAAGGCCGCATTCCAGGAGCTTGACGACGACGAGTCTCACGGTGGTTTGAAATTTCGTCTCGTCTTACACGATAGCGTGATGCACCTGTGCATTGTTTTAAGCACTTATAAATTTGAAGTAATAAAATGTATCATCACGCCTCTATTGTCTTTAGGGGTCCGCTATTCAATTTAAAGTAAATGGAAAATATGCTTTTTATAAGTACTTACAATATTGATTTGTAACAGGATTTAATGATTGGAAAAGAACGTAGAAACAGTTCAACGTTTTTTTTTTCGTTTATATACAGGATTTAACAAATAATATGATTATGATATTATGATGAGGACTATATGGATATAGCATATGGAGTATTGTATAAATGTGGCAATATTTGAATTGAATTGTTGGAAACATAACAATATTAAATTGTATTGTATTTGAAAGATTTAATTAGGCAATTTCTTTTTGTATGTTTTACACTTAGACTATAGAATACTATTCTTTTTTATTTCTTTTACAAGATCGAAGGTTTTACATGATTAATATACTCATACATACTTAATTAAAAGTATAATTTGATGAATTCCAGATAAGTATAGGTTAATAAGTTTTTTGGAAGGTTGACATGTTTAGTTTGAAAAGATATTGAGAAGTGTCGAGAAGGTCCCGGTAATGCAGTTGCAAATGTGTTATCGAGGATCTGAAAGTCAAGGATATTCTACATTTGCGGATAAGAACCAACTAACAACTAGACTGATCACCTAGTAGTTTGTTTGGAATTCTTATAAGCAGTGGAGTTCATTCTGACTATCTTGATTCGAAATGAAAAGGTTTTAGGATAATATTAGTGATTTAAAAATAAATTATGTCGTTTGAAATAATGTACCAAAAGTACATACTTTGTTAACAGTAGCCAGAGCACTGTTGAACAAATAATAATTTATAGCAAGGTACACCAGGATACAAGGCAGGCACGAAATCCTTGTTGTGCTGATCATGACTAGGTCGAGCACCATTCGTGAAGACAACTTGGACACATGGAATGTTTATAGATGTTAGGATGTGTTAAACAGACTGCCTGAAATATAAATAATAAAAATGTATATTATATAAGTGTGCACACAAATGTAAGTAATTCCTTGTATCCTGCGTAAATATGAATATAATATTAAAGGTAGGCCTACCAGTAATTATAAAATGTGTACCTTGCCCAATATGTTTATTTAGTTTAGCTTGTAATTTATTTAATAATATAAAATTATGACATGATTTTATAGCTTAAAACTTTCTATTATAATTGATGAGATTTCATTACTCGGATGGTACAAAGTACGTGTTGACTTAGTAACACAATACTATGAGTATTTAACTAATGGAATTATAATTCAGGGATAAGGACTATAATATAAGTAAGTATAAACATTAATTTGAATGTATAGATCTATAAATTACTATTAGATAATAAGTTTCTTTATTGCATTTGGTTTTTTCTTTCAATTTTAAAGATGAGTTCTTAAGTGGCAAGACTATTTTATTTGCTGTCATAGGTATAGGTGAATAGGTATTTAATTTAATTGTAGTATTTTTTTAAATTAAATTAATTTGAAATGTTAATGATATTTACCTTTAATTTCAGTAATTGATTCTGTTTTTATATATTGAATTGGAGTATACTAGCGGCCTGCGCAACCGATAGTATTCTCTTGTTTTAATAATATGTTTTTTTTAATGTGTTTTCTCTTGTTTTGCAATATGAATTTTATTTTTATGATTGTCTTGTTCTCATATTAGCCTAATTTTTGAACAAAAATAATTTTAAAAAATATTTTGATTAATTATGTATTTCAAATTTATGTATTTTAATTAACTTTTTTTTTTCAAAATTAAGGGGGGTGGTGTAGTGTGCCTGTCACCCCACCTATCTGTATGTTAGCGTTAGTACATAATATATAAGTAATGTAACGCCCTAGAGTAAGGACAGTAATAAACACCTTTCAGTCGCAACTAAAGCCTTTCATTGCACATTATATTTCGAATATTACTATAATTTTTAGACATTATTCATGTAAGCTTTGTCTATCTGGCAGGGCTTTATTGATTTCACCTAAATGTTAATCGATTTTTACAAAAGACCGCACAGAAATACCTACTTCTTATAATCGACATCATCATCATCACCAGCCGGAAGACGTCCACTGCTGAATATAGTCCTCCCCCTTCGAATGACAATTAGCTATTGCAACCCTCATCCCCGCGACCACCGTGACAAGTTCTCGGGGGGCTATAATGCGGTGGGCTCAGAGGCAAGGCCCTGGTGGGTAAGTATCCCACATATCCTGGTTAACTCTCTACAGGGTTACGGGGACCGTTTGAAAGTTTACCCTGCGTCGACAAAAATAGACACAATGGATCTTTACGGGATCCGAGAGGCTCGAAGTGTGTTCCGGCCTCTACCGGCCCCAATTTATATCCGGCAATAATAATTTTAGTTACCAAATATTGTTTTTAAAATCAATAACATAGTAAATATACGAAAAACCAAATCAGTGGTAGGTGCTCGTAAAATGGCCCTTGCAGCCAAGTTTATTTTAACGAGGCCGCCGGCCAATTTCCGCGGCTCGGAACATCACTTCCGTTGTGTTTCACAATGTTCAATGTGAAAGTTGTAAGCGGAAAGCGATATTGGAGCTATATTTTCCAAAAATATTAATTTTTTTCTCGCCCCGTTTCTTTTAAACCAATACAGCCGAGCATCGATATATAATACTAGCGACCCGCCCCGGCTTCGCACGGGTGTAATTGAGAAAAAAAAGAAGTGAACAATTTAAAGCTACTGCCTTTGATTATAGAATTTCTTGGAATTATTTATCAGTTTGTAGCTGACTTTCGTAACGCAATATGAACAAATTTTGTATAGAAGTGACGCGTGAAAGGGCTACGTATAGCTGCCTGTCCAAGGGCAAAGTACTCAACGCTTAGGTTTAAGCCTGCAACGTTGAATCTCTGAGCTTGTGATTTGTTAATTGTATTTATAATTTTAGAAACTGCAGACGTGTACGGGTGCACAATTTGGGTGGATTAAGGACACCATTTCTTTGAAACCAATTTATGGAAGCAATCCCCTTCCTTGTTCGGTTTCATCGTTAAGACGTAAACGGGGGTCAACCGGGGAATTCTTACCCACTAAAACCCCCGCGGCTATCACGTCGGCACATTAGAGGGCGGACCTGGGCTATCTGTCGGGATCTGCACCAGCTGATACCACTCAGTGCCTTGACTTTGAACCCGCCGCCGGGGAGGCACATTATAGTTCCTCGAGAACCTGTCATGGTGCTCACGGTTACAGGGATCACGGTGAAGCCTTTAATGGGATTTACGGGACCCTGTTGGTGGTCAACCGGGTATGTAGTTTTCTTATAAACTAAAGCCCCAACGGCCGTGCAATCAGCACATAAGAACCCCTTCTTGGGCTATCCGGTGGGATCTGCAACATTATACCCTCAGTGGCTTGCCTTTGACCCCGCCACCGGGGAGCACAATAAAGCCACCTGGGAACTTTTCACCGTGCTCACGGTTACAGGGGTCACGGGGGAAGCCTTCAATTGGTCCCCGGGACCCTGTTGGCGGTCAACCGGGTTATGTAGGATTCTTATACACTAAACCCCCAACGGCTGTTAAATTAGTACATAAGTAGGAGACCTGGGCCATCCAGTGGGATCTGCACCAAGATCCCTCAGTGGCTTGCCTTTGAGCCCGCCACCGGGGGGCACAATAAAGCCACCCGGGAAACTATCATCGTGCTCAAAGATACGGGGATCGTGGGGGAAACCTCCAATAGGCCCCAGGATCCTGCGGGCGATCGACTGTAGTATGTGTCCCCCACGGCTGTCCACACAAAAGAGTGTGCACCGTGTACCCCTCAGTGCAAGGCAAGGGCCTTTGAAGCCGCTGCCGGGGGCGCATTATAGCCCTCCGGGAATCTGTCACCGTTGTCACAGTTTAAGGGAGTAGCGGGGGAAACATCCAATATGTCTCCGGGATCCCGTGGGGAAGTCAAACTGGGTATTTGGGATTCTTACCCACTAAAACTCCCGTGGCTATCACATCGGCACATGAGAGGGAAACCTGGGTTCTCGGGTGGGATCTGCACCAGGTGTCCCTGACTGACTGACTCGGACGGTCAGTCCCGGCCAGTCCCGGTCAGTCCCGTCAGTCCCGGCCAGTCCCGGTCAGTCCCGGCCAGTCCCGGTCAGTCCCGCTCAGTCCCGCTCAGTCCCGGTCAGTCCCGCTCAGTCCCGGTCAGTCCTGTTCAATCCCGCTCAGTCCCGGTCAGTCCCGGTCTGTCCCGCTCAGTCCCGGTCAGTCCCGGTCAGTCCCGCTCAGTCCCGCTCAGTCCCGGTCAGTCCCGCTCAGCCCCGGTCAGTCCCGCTCAGTCCCGGTCAGTCCCGGTCAGTCCCGCTCAGTCCCGGTCAGTCCCGGTCTGTCCCGCTCAGTCCCGGTCAGTCCCGCTCAGTCCCGGTCAGTCCCGGTCTGTCCCGCTCAGTCCCGGTCAGTCCCGGTCAGTCCCGGCCAGTCCCGCTCAGTCCCGCTCAGTCCCGCTCAGTCCCGGTCAGTCCCGCTCAGTCCCGCTCAGTCCCGCTCAATCCCGCTCAGTCCCGGTCAGTCCCGCTCAGTCCCGGTCAGTCCGAGTACCACACCGTACCACACCGTACCACACCGTACCACACCGTACCACACCGCACCACACCGCACCACACCGCACCACACCACACGGACGGCATAGGAAGTCGCATAAGAAGTTTCACTTCAAAAACCTGTCACCGTGCTCAAAGTTTTGGGGACCACGGGTAGACCTCCAATAGGCTTCCAGGATCCTGCAGGCGGTCGACCGCGGTGCGTGGGATTCTTACCCTCTAAACCCCCCACGGCTGTCCGCAAAAAATATGGGGCTGCACCGGGTACCCCTCAGTGCAAGGCAAGGGCCTTTGAAGCCGCTGCCGGGGGCTCATTATAGCCCCCCGGGAATCTGTCACCGTTGTCACAGTTAAAGGGGTGGTGGCACGTTTAATATGTCCCTGGGATCCTGTGGGGGATTCTTACCCACTAAAACTCTCGTGGCTGTCACATCGGCACATGAGAGGGGGTTCTCCGGTGGGATCTGCATCAGCTGTCCCTCAGTGCATTCCCTTTGAGTCCGCCACCGGGGGGCGAGTATATTATATCCCGGATATTTACCTACTTTATAATATATGGAATTTATGAAATTCTCTAGTACTTGATTGTTAACTATGTATCTCTTTAGGTTTAGTCAATGTAAGCTATGTAAGTTTATTTACTAAGATAAAACTTAAAAACTTCAATGAAAAATTATCTAACCGATGGTGAAAATCGCTGCGTGGTTTAGGAGGTGCTATCCGATATTGACAGACTCGGATAGCGACTTTGTTTCACACTATTTAAAGATACTTTGACGTCTTTGGTCGGTCCCCAACACCAGCCAACCTATAGAAAAAACCCTGACTGACAGACAGACAATAATTCCAATAAAGTTTTGGCTTTTTTTATATCATACCTACAATAGGTGCATGCATATTGTATTCCTACCCAAACAGACATTTTGAAAATATATTTTCATTATTTTATTTTTAGTTTGTTATATTTGCGAAACAAACAAATGATACCACTTATTACTAAATATAAGATCCAATAGTACAAAAATCAATTCAGTTTCCACTAATAACTAAATCATAACATTACATTAGAGAGAAGTTAACTACGTATGCATGATTTTAAATTTTAAAAAGCTATTAAATATAAAAATATATTAGAGATAAAAAGTGCCGGAGTCAATATGCGTTAAATATTTAAAACATCGAATCTTAATATACATAAAAAAATCAAAACAAAGTTTAAAAATACAAAAAAAAATCAGCACACGGGTAGCGAACCCGGACAGTCCGCACTTAGAGGTCGCTTCCGTAACCACTTGGCCAAGGAACTTTTATTATATCTTTCGAATTATCGTATCTTATTGTGGTAATATATTTATACCGCCATCGGTTGAGTAATAATACTTCTTTTTTACCCTATAAAGGGATAAATTATAAAAAATATGAAATACTAATTCAATTAATTTTCTTAACGAATGTCTGTGCAAAATTTCAAGTCAATAGAACCAAGGAATCGCGTTCTCCCATACAAACTTTGCCCCCCTGTTTGACCCCCTTAGAGGTTGAATTTCCCAAAATCCAGTCTTAGTGAGCACCTACGTCTTAAAAGGGACCCCCATGCAAAGTTTGAGACTCCTAGCACTTGTAGTTTCTGAGATTTCGTGATGAGTGGGTTTTTGTCTACTCTTTTATATAATAAGAAGTAACCAGATAAACAGTCACATACTAAATTTCATCCAAAATATGGCAGTGATAGCTTAAATATTCCTTACGAACGTAAGACCCCGAATGACCCGTCCAGGACTGCGTAGGATGTAAACGGTTTTTATAGGCGCAATGGTCATTGTATATTAATTATTTTGTACAACGCTGTATCAATATTTACACTACAAAAACAACGATGAATAGCGTTAAAACTATTTCTGCGATGTTTCTACCGTAGCGCATTATACCCGTAGTACCGCGTAGTTCAAGCCACGCCACGAACGAGACAGGGATAGTGGCGGACAACGCGCGAAAGGGAGAACGGGATAACCGGAGTCACAGGGGGCGACTGAACAAGTCTCAACGTAGGCCGACCAACTTATCTTTGCTGGCCACCAGCAGCAACGAGAATTTAACTATAATATTAAGAGAACTGAGTGTTTTGTTTAGACAGTAGCGGCAAGCTTAATTTGGTCGGCCGGTAGCTTGGCGGTTGGCGGACTAGTAGCAGAGATATTTAAAGAAATATTTATTATTTCGTGTTTTAGTGATATCTTACTGATATCTATCATTAATCTACTACTACTAATGGGAAATATATGTTCCGTATGAAAATTTGCTGTTGCGACGTGTATTAAGGCAGTTTTTGGACGCAAATGAGGAATTTCGACACGTCTTTACGCTAGCTGTTGTCGGCTCTCACTAATTTGAAATAGCGACACAACCGTCTCCGTAGCTCTATTTTCGTGACCACTTTTCGGGCCGTGACAGCTAATCTTGTTTAGATAGTATATCGATGCAGCCGAGTATAAGGCAGGAGTGGACGTCTTTTGGCTAATGTTGATGATGAAATAGTGTGTGGCTTGCTTACTCACATTTAAGCCCGTCACACACTACACACGCTATTATGATTGGAAAAGATCGCTTTTAGCGATAAGGCCGCCCATTGTTGCATGTCTTATTAATTTGTACTTATTTGTTTTGTTTTCATTTAGTAGGTATCTGTTTTTTGTGCGCAATAAAGAATTGTCTATCTATCTTTCTATATCACAGAAATATTTATATCGTAGCTGCGTATGCGGTCGCTCGAAAATTAGTATGTCGCCTCCGGGTCATTAGTATGGCCAATCGTTAGGTAGGTAGGGCTTAGATGCCCTACTCTAAACTCTAATCATGATCTGGTGGTATCCTTGGTGAAGCAAGAGTCATGCAAGTAAGGTTTTGCAAGAGTTGCTTCTGGGCGCTAGCGAGTGTGTTGCGTATTGAAGAGATGAGTGACTGGGCGAGGTTGCCGCTGCCGTTCAGTTTGTTTTCTTCGTTATGTACTAGACGTGCTCCGACAAGTAAGTATGGACAATATACCGTAATATGCCTAGCTATAAGTATAAAGCTAGGTGTGTGACGGGCTTTACAGTCACATACATTCTCCTCAATGTAGCCAAACAATATCATACAAAGTCTGCATACACACATTTGCGTTGGAGCGATCTGTGACGCTGTTTTTCTTAATGTATCTCGACATAAAGACCACAATACCGTGCACGAAACCATCAAAATTACCCCCAACATTTATTACGAGGTCTCGTCACGATACACCACAATACGCTATTGTGTTTTTATCTTTATTATCTAACTCTTGTGAATTAAAACGGCTTGTAACTGACATGCTCACGAAACACACCGAGAAGACCCGTACTCACGTGCAACGGACACTTCTTTAATGTACTAGTACTAGTTGATGTACTACAAAATGGTTGGTTTTAAAGAAATCGTTTAGATACGATCTAAGAAACGTTTACAACTAAATACCCTGTTCTTATTTACAAGATCAAAAATTGATCAAAAATTGATCAAAAACTGATCAAAAATTGATCAAAAATTGATCAAAAATTGATCAAAAATTGATCAAAAATTTATCAAAAATTGATCAAAAATTGAAAAATAAATGTACGAACGCAGGCGGGATGGCTGATCGGTGGCCAGCCAAAGACAATTGGTAGGGTGGAATAAGTCATATCATCGTTGTCAAACCAAAATCTGCTATGTGCACTTTTTGAGATTTTTACTTTTTGACCTTTTCGTATAGTTCACAGCCCTATCTACCGTATAAAAAAAACTGATATGTGTCTATGAGCACTGTACGACGATCTAAGACCACTTTTTAACATATGCTATGTGCCACAGTTAGATTGTCAAACAAAATCTGCTATGTGATACACTATTTGACAACTATCAATTCATATAAAATTTTATACGAAAATGTTTTTATTCGTTAATTCAAAATAGACTTAATGAGACCAAAACTAAATGTATGAAATTTGTAACTCCTAATGTGAGACAGCTGGCAACCAATGTAGATATAAATGGAGCAGCGTTGGACCTTGAGGCGTCGACTGTGTTTTTAGGTATAACAATTGACGCCAAACTACAGTGGGGCCCACAAATTAAGAAGTTGTCGGGTAGGCTAAGTTCCGCGGCTTATACAGTCAAGAAAATTAGATGTCTAACTGATGTTGAAACCGCTAGAATTGTTTATTTCAGCTATTTTCACAGTGTTATGTCATATGGTATATTACTGTGGGGATCTTCTGCAGAACTTAATACTATTTTTATTCTGCAGAAAAGAGCAGTGAGAGCCATTTACAATCTGGCTTCTATTGATTCACTTAGAGAGAAATTCAAAGAGATAGATATTCTAACGGTTGTGTCACAATACATATTTGAAAATTTAGTTTATGTTAAAAAAAAATATCAGTTCTTTTAAAAAGTATAGTGATACACATAATATTAATACCCGGAACAAACACGATCTTGTTGTACATGCCACGCGTCTCCACAGAACAGGCAAATCGTTTATGGGCCAAAGTATACGCTTTTATAACAAACTGCCACAGGATATCCGAGATCTTCCAATAAAGAAATTTAAACCTTTGATAAAAAGCAGTTTGTCAAAAAAGGCTTATTATAAAATCTCGGATTACCTGGAGGATAAAGCTGCGTGGGCTTGAACTGCTCAACTCATGCAAGCTTAGAAGTTTAAGGCTGACATAAGTATAATTTGTAAAACTGTTTAAAAAAAAAAGTGAAAAAATTACAAGCCCGCTGAGTTTCTTGCCGGATCTTCTCAGTAGCGGCCGCGTTACGATCCGGTGGTCATTTGTAAAAATGATTTTTGTGTAAGTGCCTCCGTGGGGCCTATACATAATAAAGATATTTTGACTTTTGACTTTTTGACTTTTTTTAGGGTTTTTGCACATATCAGATTTTGGTTTGACAACGACGATATTCGACCCTACTGGCCCTATTTGGCTGGCCACCAGTCTGGCATCACGCCTGAGTTTATACATTTACTGTTAAATTTTTGATTTTTTGTAAAGAAAAAAAGGGGAATACATACACATACCTAGGTAACTTTTTTAAACTCTGGCCCACAAAAGATGTAATTATAAGTTCCGTCTGTAATACTGTGTCGTCCAAAGAGGATTTGATACCATGTTTGCTTCATCGTAGCTCCCGAACATATAGACGGATTTGACGGATACATTTTTTTTAATTGAAGAGCTGGGGCCTTACCATGAACTATTATAGCAGGGCAGTATAACACGAAAAGTGACCTGTCTTACAAATTTGTACCATGAGTGCACTAATTGGCGTGACAATAATATTGTCACGTGACCACTCACCTGTTTGGGTGGCGTAATAGCTGCGTGGTCTGCTAATTAGTGTGCTCATTGTATGTACACATGTCACTGTTTGTGATAATCTGACCTGCTTTAAGAAATCATGGTAAGGCCTTTGGTTTAATATATGAAGCTGTGACGAGACCTGGGTTATCCGTCATTTGTTATGAAAGATGTCATTAATAAAGTCATCATCACCAGCCGGAAGACGTCCACTGCGGAACATAAGCCTTGGAACGCCACAATGAACGACAATTGGCTACTTGCATTCACCGGTTACCTGTGACGCGCACAATGTCGTCTGTCCACCTAGTGGGAGGCCTACCTACGCTGCGTCTTCCGGTTCGTGGTAGCCACTCGTGAATTTTTCTTCCCCAACGGTTATCGGTTCGTCGAGCAATGTGACCTGCCCATTGCCACTTCAACTTGCAGATTCTGAGAGCTAAGTCGGTGACGTTGGTTCTTCGGCGAATCTCATCATTGCGGGTTCTGT
Source organism: Furcula furcula (assembly GCA_911728495.1). Classification (NCBI taxonomy): domain Eukaryota; kingdom Metazoa; phylum Arthropoda; class Insecta; order Lepidoptera; family Notodontidae; genus Furcula; species Furcula furcula. Next base: position 21,625,168 of record OU452253.1, read on the forward strand.
CACGCAAAGAAACTCCGAGCATAGCTCTCTCCATAGCTCGTTGTGTGACTCTGAGCTTCTCTAAAAGGCCAGCTGTTAAAGACCACGTCTCAGTATCATACCATATATCATCACTGGCAACACACCCTGGTAATAAAGTAACCGTAGATATTTAACCATTCAACATGAACAAAAACGTATTTTAAAATGTATTTTAGAAATCGAAATTTCAAACAAGCTTCTTCATCCGTGTACACTCTAACTAAAAATACCATCAAAAGCCCGCAGGCATAAATCCCCGCGTTTCATTCATCGAGAATACCTCAAGCCACATCAGTGAGTTGGGGGCCTACTTTCATTCAAATCGGGGACGATACTGCGCCCCCCGGCGGCGGGCTTAAAGGAAAGGGGTAGATCCTACCGATGTTTCCCTCTATACTATAACCGACACTAGGGTAAGAATCCCACATACCCCGGCTGACCTCCACAGTGTCCCGAGGACCTTATGAAGGTTTCCCCCTGAGAACAGGAAAAAGGTAGGACATCTTTATGTACCTCTACCTTGCAAAAGATTGCAGCGAATCGAAAATAATTGCACTCAAATACACCTAGGATTCCAGTACAATTATATTTCTACGCTTGTTTATCTCTAAAAAATTCAGTGATTTGTAACACAGACTTTATTCTAGTCCCATAATGGTACATCAAAGTATATTAATTAGTCATATGGACTGAGCGTAAAAGCTAATTTCTATTAATGGATATAATTAAATTAGTGTTTGATATTATTCATAATCATACAAACAGTAAAAGCGAAAAAAAAAGAAAAAAAAAAAAAAAAAAAAAAGCGGCCTTTGGGCTCTGCCTACCCCTACGGGAAAAAGGCGTGATTTTATGTATGTATGTATACATACAGGAGGTACTATTTTTATTTTGAATGTTTTCAAATGTTGGCCATAGATTGGAGAATCAGAGTAGTGTTGGATTGCACCCCGTTCACAAAGTTTCAAAAGAGATACAGAGGTCGTTTGCGACCTCGGGTCCGTGTTTATTCATGTCCCTGCAAACAGTGACTGATGGCATGCCTTTTATGACAAGGTGCGGGGGTGCTTAGACATTTCTTTTGGGGGTTTGAGTGAACGATGTTGTGTGTTATAGACTTCAAAACATTTCCGCTGATTATTGGTCTAAAAACATGCTTTTTCATAAACGGTTAAATAAGTAATTGTGATACACGTTGATTAAACAACTCCAGGTATGGTCAGTCCATAAACACACTAATAAGGGGGGACATTTTAGTGTGTGTGTGTGTGTGTGTGTGTGTGTGTGTGTGTGTGTGTGTGTGTGTGTGTGTGTGTGTGGGTATGTGGGTTGTGTGTGTATGTGTGTGTATGTTGTGTGTTTGTGTGTGTGTGTTTGTGTGTGAGAGTGTGCGTGTGTGTGTGTGTGTGTAAAAAACGGTGTACTTTTTTTTAAATAACACAAGTAAAAGTTCACCCCTTTTTAGTGTGTGTGTAAAAATGATATAATGATGATGGTCGTGGTTGTTTTCATTTAGATAGTATTCGTTAAGCTAAATCAGAAGCCTACGGGCAACAACAAGGGACAATTTAACGTCTGGTTGACCCTTAAATATACGATTAAAGAAAAAAATTGTAGACGAAAAGAAACATTACATAGAATAATGTGAACAAAAAAAGATAAACGCTCTAAAACAAGGAGCCTTTTAAAAGTTCGGTGTAAAAATATCACCGGTCGCTCCGCAGGACGGTGTCGCGGCTAATTTGTGGACATTGATCACATCCGTGTATCGCAGATCTAAAATAACTGGAACAGGTTATTTAGATCATGCAATTCGAGTACGTTCCCATAGTCTTCAGGTTTTCTTCTCTTAATAGGCTCTTAATAGAGCCTTTCTATTGAGAAGAAAACCTTGACGGGCCCGTTGGTCTAGTGGTTAGACACCCTGTCCGCTAACCGATGGGTCGTGGGTTCGATTCCCACCAAGTGTCTGGGTGTTATTTATCTATTTAAGTATGTATTTACAAAAAAAATGTAGGTAATAAGTATTAGTATCAGTTGTCTGGTTTCCATAGTACAGGCTCTGCCTAGTTTGGGATCAGATGACCGTGTGTGGATTGTCCGAAGATATTATATTATTATTATTATACTAGCTGACCCACGCAGCTCCGCCCGCGCTGAGTTTACGTTAACTAAACTTTCAATAATATACTTACATTCGCATAGAATACAAAACCTCTTTTTTTAAAGTCGGTTAAAAACTTGGACCCACTTTGTACTTGCCCTCCGAAGCATGGAGACGTTTAGTTCAAATGGCGTTAAAAAGTCACCCATCTATTTAATGACCTTACCTAACGTTGCTTAACCTGATCGATTTCCAAACATTGTTAACAACTGTCTATGAGTGTTCCCTTACAAATATTTATTATAATTATAAAGAAAAAATGATAAAATCGGACCAAGCGTATAACCAAGTACCCATTTTGAATTTAATCCCCTCTCCCAAAAGAACCATGCTAGATTACGGGATAAAAAATATCCTATGTCCTACCTCGTAGTAAGATCTCAAATCATGCCAAGTTTCGTTTCAATCCATCCAGTAGTTTCGGCGTGATGCTCAGCCGAGATACAGACAGACAGACAGACAGACAAAAATTAAAAAAAATACTTTTTCGGCCTCAGTATCGGTTATAGAATGCCCTCCAAATATAATTTTCAAAATATCTTCAATGTACAGAATTGGACCTGTTACAGTTTTATTATAAGTATAGATAGCGGCTGTGACCGTTAAGTAGTAGCAACTACCTCATAACTCGAGAGATGACGCTGTAGTAATGATGACATGTTGGCCTAGAGCACAGAAGCACCTTCGGAGTCGCTAGACATTCGGGGTGTGGGCCCTTAGGACGTCCATTGAGTACGGTGGCGACTCCGAGGAGGACGGCGGCGGGGTTGCAACCCCTATCCCCGTGAGCACCGTGACTGGTTCCCAGGGGGCTACAATGCGCCCCCCGGCGGCAGGCTCAAAGGAAAGGCACTGAGGGGCCTCTGGTGCAGATCCAACAGGAGAGACCTGGGTCCCTCTCATGTGCCGATGCGACAGACGCGGGGGTTTTAGTGGTTAAGAATCCCACATACCCCGGTCGAGCCTCACAGCTCCCGGGGATCTTTCGAAGATTTCCCCCACGTCAAAAAAAAAAGAGAGCACAGAAGCAAAGTTGTAAGCCTCTTATGCAACAAGTTACATTGTGGTGAGTGTGCGCAGGAATTACATGACTTGATCCCACCATATCGTTTCTATAGATTGTATCGCCGCTTTCTTTCAGGTGGGATTGTAGTCACGCAATAGCTTATAATGACTAAAAAAGTCACATTAACATTCCTGAAGCGTGTTATCATCAGCCGCAGTATCGATTCTCATAGTCAGTCATTAGAGGGGACGGGCTGGATAATTTTACACACGGAGAGTATCTTAATTAATGAATCTAATCCACCAATACAAAGTATTTCACAAAAATAGGACTGATATTTGTCATATTAGAAGCCTAAAATTCCCGACTGCGAACGAACATATTGATGACTAGCTGACCCACGCAGCTCCGCCCGCGCTGTGTTTACGTTATCTAAACTTTCAATATTATACATTCGCATAGAATACAAAACCTCCTTTTTTAAAGTCGGTTAAAAACTTGGACCCACTTTGTACTTGCCCTCCGAAGCACGGAGACGTTTAGTTCAAATGGCGTTAAACGGTCACCCATCTATTTAATGACCTTACCTAACGTTGCTTAACCTGATCGATTTCCAAACATTGTTAACAACTGTCTATGAGTGTTCCCTTACAAATATCTATTATGATTATAATGAAAAATTGTTAAAATCGGACCAAGCGTATAACCAACTACCCATTTTGACTTTAATACCCTCGCCCAAAAGAACTGTGCTAGATTACGGGATAAAAAGTATCCTATGTCCTACCTCGTATTAAAATCTCAAATCATGCCAAGTTTCATTTGAATCCATTCAAATGAAACTTGGCATTCAGTAGTTTCGGCGTGATGCTCAGCCGTGATACAGACAGACAGACAGACAGACAGACAGACAGACAAAAATTAAAAAAAAATAATTTTCGGCCTCAGTATCGGTTATAGAATACCCTCCAAATATAATTTTCAAAATATCTTCAATGTACAGAATTGGACCTGTTACAGTTTTATTATAAGTATAGATATAGAATAGATAGATTTCGGAAGTAAAAAAAAAATACAAAATGGCGACTTACGGCTGCCATATTTACTTAAAAAAAATCATATAGCCTATAATAAATATATACCCACAACTGAGACGAATCTGAAGACAATATAATAAGTCATAATCCATCAAGCCGTTTAAACTATATGCCGTGCCAAAGAAATAGACATATATTCATACTTACACACTCATCATCATCATCATCATCACCAGCCGGAAGACGTCCACTGCTGAACATAGGCCTCCCCCTTCGAACGCCACAATGACCGACAATTGGCTATTTGCATCCACCGGTTACCTGCGACGCGCACAATGTCGTCTGTCCACCTAGTGGGAGGCCTACCTACGCTGCGTCTTCCGGTTCGTGGTCGCCACTCGAGAACCTTTCTTCCCCAGCGGTTATCGGTTCACCGAGCGATGTGGCCTGCCCATTGCCACTTCAACTTGCAGATTTTAAGAGCTATGTCGGTGACCTTGGTTCTTCGGCGAATCTCCTCATTTCGGATTCTGTCGCGCAAAGAAACTCCGAGCATAGCTCTCTCCATAGCTCGTTGTGTGACTCTGAGCTTATCCAAAAGGCCAACAGTTAGGGACCACGTCTCAGTACCATATGTCATCACTGGCAACACACACTGGTTAAAAACCTTCGTCTTTAGGCACTGCGGTATTTTGGACGAGAAGATTTCGCGTAGTTTCCCGAACGCTGCCCATCCGAGTTGGATTCTTCGGGCGACCTCTTTGTCGAAGTTGGACCGACCTACCTGGATAGTTTGTCCAAGGTATACATAGTGGTCAACAACTTCGAGTGTATCGTTCCCAACAATTACCGGTACGGGTGCAACATGGACATTAGACATGATCTTCGTCTTGTCCATGTTCATTTTAAGACCCACCTGTTGGGAAACGCTACTGAGGTCGCTGAGCATCGTATTGAGGTCCTCCAGCGACTCTGCCATAATGACTACATCATCGGCAAAACGAAGGTGAGTGATGTATTCGCCATTGATATTGATGCCGAATCCGTTCCAGTCCAAGAGCTTGAAAACGTCCTCCAATGCGTTTGTGAACAGTTTCGGAGAAATAACGTCTCCCTGTCTCACACCACGCTGCAATGGGATTGGTTTCGTGCTCTCGTCCTGTAGTCGGATCGACATGGTGGCGTTGCTGTACAAACACTTCAACACTTCGATGTACCTATAGTCAATGTGGCACCGCTGGAGAGACTGCAATACTGCCCAGGTCTCGATTGAATCAAAGGCTTTCTCGTAGTCCACAAACGCTAGACATAATGGCCGATTATACTCCTCGGTCTTCTGTATAATCTGGCGGAGCGTATGTATGTGGTCTACGGTACTAAAGCCTTTTCGGAACCCGGCTTGTTCGGGAGGCTGGAAGTCATCAAACCTGCGTTCGAGACGGTTCGTAATGACTCTCGAAAACAGCTTGTATACATGGCTCAGGAGTGAGATAGGTCTATAATTCTTCAATAAAGTGTTATCACCTTTTTTGAAGAAAAGAACCACCACACTCCTGTGCCATGCTTCTGGCGTTGTACCCTCGAGTAAGACGGAATTAAATAACTTCTGGAGGACTAAAAGTACCGGTTTTCCACCCGCTCTCAGAAGTTCTGATGTGATTCCATCTTCACCCGGCGCCTTGTTATTCTTGAGCTGTTTGAGAGCCATTCTAATCTCGTACAGGCTGATGTCTGGGATGTCCTCAGTGTAGTGTCGGGTTAGTTTGGCTCTGGTTTGACTTACACACTATATACTTACATACATAAATAGTATATACATAGGTAGTAGGTACATACCCGTACCCGTGGGGTGTCGGGTTAGAATTGCTTCCGCCATCTCTTCTCGTCGGGTGTCGTAAGAGGCGACTAAGCGAGAACAGGAAGACGGGCAGCAGCGTCTTTCTTTTGGATTTATCTTCCACCTATACTGCGACCCCCTAGCCGCCTGCCAAGCGTGGGGATTATGGCAACCCCTCCATTCTAAGGGGGAGGCCTTTGTTCAGCAGTGGACGTCCATCGGCTGCTAATGATGATGATGACATACATACATATTCGCGAAAAACATAGCCCTCTTTCTGGGGCGTTCGGGAAAAAATTAAAAGCTTTACCTCTATTATCAATATAATAATTTTCAGATAGAAATCTAAAGCGAAAACATTACCTACACATTATATAAATAAATAAAAAAACTTTACACAAACCAGATTCAAACTTCTAGTTCTCGAATTAACATAAATCGTACCATCGTTAACTAGATAAATTCCCGTGGGTACCACAAAAAACACGAGATGCGAACATTTTCAGTCGTTTCTAAAACAAGAGAGTCTGATTTTAAATAGGCGATCGTTAGACGAATCAGTACCGCGGAACCATTTGAGTAAATAGAATGCGGTTAGCGGATTCGAATTGCGGTTTCAGACTTCCGGATCTATAGGTTCACTGTAGATAGAATAGTTAAGTTATATTATAAAAGATATAAACGATAATTCAAGAACACAAGGGTCCGAAATAAAGACAATGTCAGAGAAAGAAATATAGATTAATAAGATTATTTTGGTCTCAGTAATGTCATTTTCGACGCTTCGACATAATTCAATAAAGTTGCTAAGGTTAAGTCTATGTGGTTGGGTTATTTGCCATTTTTACGGGAGATTTCCCGAATCCCGATACATGTCTTTTTTTTTAATTTTATGTGGCCTATTCTCCATAATTGATGGCCTAAGAGAGCTTAGTTTGTTTATCGGCTAATATTGCAATGCTATTAACACTATTAATAAATATAGTTAAAAGTTATGATCGTTATTAAACCGCGATTTATTCCGTGAAGAGTAACTACCCTTTAAAATCGCGGTTTATTTTTGGTTTTACGTTCGCGATGTTTCGTTTACAAGTAAAAAAATAACAACAAATATATAACATGTGCAATGTTAAATATAATACCCTTGCCTTGTATTCTATTTAAAGCGTTGATTAAACTTAATTACAATGTGCAGTTACAGTGTGCGTAATTAAAAGACAACATTATCTTTATTTGTAAAACTTTTTGTGTTTGTGATTATCTGTATTTTTTTGTATTTATATTGTGTGTCAAATAAAATTTTTACTCACTGCATTTAAAGAATATTTACGATAAAGAAAAATAAACTGATGGGTCTAGGAACTGAATCATTCTCTATTGTACAATTTTGTTGAAGATCAATGTCATGTCAACCAATTAACAGGCCAGTGTAATCCCTCGGCGGTCGACGCGTGATCGCGCTTATGCGCGTGTTAAACTTGTGCAGATCGGAACCACTGGCCGTCATCGGAAGTCGAAAGACGTCCACTGCTGAACAAAGGCCTCCCCCGTAGAAGGGAGGGGTCGCCATTATCCCCACGCTTAGCAGGCGTCTTGGGTTAGCATTATAGATCGTAGGTAATTTAACAGAAAAACGCTACTGTCTTCTTGTTTTCCTTTCCCAACGGGAGGGTGCTAGTTTTACCCGGTCACCCCACGGGGGATTTTAGTTCAATCTATATTCGATAAATATTCACAAACCAAGTCTGTACAAACGTCGAACTCACGCGTAACCAAATAAAACCAGAAAGTGTAAACAGTCTTTGAGAAAAAGACAATCCAAGTTTGTCCGTGGAAAGTTTTTTAATATTCTCAACGCTCAATGTGATCCCGACCCTAAAAATTTCCTATACGTTGAGGGCTTCCCAAATGTAATTTTGCATGAAGGAAATGACAAAGTTCTTGCAACTTAAGGGCATCTTTCAATCTTTTTGTTACGATTAAATTGGGGGCCCAAATCTTTGATGAATTTTCATTCTTCTTTTAATAAGTCAAAAAATATTAATGGTATTTTATTGTTTTATGTAGGCAATAATAAAACAAATACCATAGAAAAGAATAGAATCTCGATGCTAATAGAAAAGTAGGATAGAATAGAATATTTATTTGCCAGAAACATAGTTATTATAAGTGTTAAATGAGACGTTTAGTTCGACATATTTCGCTTACTTCATTCAGCATGCAAATGTAGGTAGACTTATAGCATAAATTTGGGTCCAATGTAGATAGACAATTCTTTATTGTGCACAAAAAAACAGATTATCAAAGAAAAGGTACAAATTTATAAGACATGCAACAATGGGCAGCCTAATGTAAACGTATAATGGTAAAATTTTTTTTTTTCATTAGCTACCACCGGTTCACTACGCGGCCTCAACTGAGAAGATCCGGCAAGAAACTCAGCGGGCTGGTAATTTTTTTAACTTTTTTTTTAAACAGTGTTTGTCTCGTTACAATTAGATCAGCATAATCGCTATCTGGTGTGGTTTTTACTTCTTTTCGATTTGACCTGATGAACAATTATTTTCCAACTATACATTACACATACACAATAACATTTAATCCCGCGACCAAACAACAAATTGCCCCCAACATGGTTCACGAGTAATTTCGACACAAAAAGTCATAATTCCTCTCATTACGAGAGGATCGTATTGTGAGCGATGTGGGGGCCGTAAGCCGACGGACAATACCTCGCAAATGAAGGCAGCTCTTCCGCACAGAATTATGGACATATGCTTCTTTTTTTGTTGCGAATTGGTGGGCAGAATTCTCGTATTCTGATTTTCGTAGGTGTTTAAGTGACCGAATAAATGTTTGGATCGGAATTGATGGATTAATTAAAATTTGTATCTTTATTTAAAGCTTATGTGGACTTTATTGTATCATTACAAATCGAAAGTGTATTCCGATCAACTTGCAACAAATACGGCAGTCAACGTTTATTTATGTCACGAAGACAAAATGACAAAATAATAAAAAACGTACATGTCCAAAAATTCTGCAAATACTGAACTTAGGCCGTTCTCACATGAAGCTACTTGTAAGTTTGTAACCAGTTCTTTTTAAGTAGCTCCATGTGAGAACGGCCTTATTCATAAATTTGTGCAAAGTGGATCTGAATTTGGTTGAAGAATGAAGAATTTACCAAGGAAGGACATCTGTGACAAATGACTGACTTGCAATAGTTCATCATTATCAGCCGAAGAAAGTCCACTGCTGAACAACGGCCCTAAGGCCGTTGGGGAGGGAGAGGGGTCAAAATCCCCACGCTTGGCAGGCGTCTTGGAGGTCGCAGTTTAAAGACGCTGCTGCCCGTCTTCTTTTTTTGCCATAGTCGCCTCTTACGACACCCAAAGGGAGGAGACGGGTGGGTGTTGTTCTTACCTGATGGCAGTGGCGGTCCGAGAGGGGGGGGGTCGTAGGGGTCATGACTATGACCCCCTAACTAGGACCCCCCCCTAAATCGTTGGCTGTGACCGCGCCTGCCTGATGGGCCATGCCTAGCGATTGTTAATGGTCGAGTGATCCACGATATGACCCCCTAGAGCCTTTATTTACCACTACAGAGGGTCGGGCTAATTTATAAAAACTTTTGACATAGTTTATCCAAATATTAAAAAATATATATTATATATTTGAATGGACATCAAATAAAAATATCAACATTGTTGTGTTTCAGTGTTAACGGCAATGTAGCTGATGAAATTACCGGACACAGGAGACTTAATAACTAATTATGATGTTTGACGGGCCCGTCAAACATCCCAATTGGCCAATCCCAATATTGGCCAGGGTAGACACCCTGGCCGCTACCCAATATAGGAAAAGGTTGTGGATTCGGTTCCCACCAAGTGTCTGGGTGTTTTATTTATTTATGCATAGACTCTGCCTAATTTAGTATTGGATGATCGTTTGTAGATTGTACTAGAATATTATTAATGTCTCAGATAACGAGCAGCAGTGCAATGCAGGCCTATAGACATGCGCCTGCCTGTGTGATGGTTAGTGATACGCCTGCAGGCGAACGGCTTGGTGCACTCATCACTAGGCTAAATAAAAATAATGATTAAAAATATAATATTATGTTTGTGTTCGGATTCCAGAGGATGCAGACAGGAGTAGACTATGCATGCAAATTTACCGTCACACGGGAACAGAGCTAACGTCGTGCAATGAATGCAAATGTGGCACTGTCTCAAAGGAAATACGCTGTTATAAAGCCGAAAATTACTGTCTAACTGCATGACATCATAATAGAGAAGAATTGAGAGTAATGTGACCTTCAAATATTTTAGCCGCAAAATAGTATGTCAATTGTAACATGAAATACAGGTGTTTGAGTAATGTTGATTCTCTCAATTTTAACTTGTTTTAAATATAATTTTTTGAGTCATGTTGATTCTGATTTATTTAAAAACTAACCACCACCAACATCAAGAAAATTATATTACCATAATAATAATTAATAATTATATTACCATAATAATAATTATAATTATATCATAATTACCATATTACCATAATTATATTATATTATTGTCACCATTAAGAAAATTATATTTTTAGGTAGACTAAAAATATTTAGCATAAATTATGAAGCTTTTTCTGTCCCCCAACATACTTTTCGATATATAAAAAACATGACTACCTGTTTAGCTAACTTAATTTATTTGAATAACAATATTTTTTCAAGATATGAAATACCTCTACTCGTATTTTTAGTTAGAAATGTATATTTACCCGACTACGGAAGGGAGGGTGGGTTATGATTTTAACAAGAATGTATGTGTGTATGTATGTATGTTCATCTGTTCCCGCATATTTTCTAATCTACTTAACATAATTTGACAAGTAGGGTGTCGTTAGAAGCGTCTTGATTGTCCGCTGGCTATATATCACATTATTAGACTGCGATGTTATCCGTGGTCGGGTTTTAGTTTGTAAAACTTATTACTTATTACAAATAGAATTAGGTACAATATTTATTATTATTTTTTAAATTTAAATAATATTCATTTTGGTACCGTTGAATAGGTTTACTTAATATGTGCTAATTATTATAAGCCAGTGTTTTCTGTGATACTCAGACATGTTTTAAGTCGTCTTTGAAATAATCCTAAAAGCTTTGGAACAACACCGCAAACGCTAAAAACATGGATGTTGCTTCCTTTGGCTATAAAACCAAACTGCGGTCACCAACATCAATAAAGCTTTCAAGTAAATGTTTACGCCTGACCGCACTCGCCTCAGAACTTTGTTCGCTTCTTTAAATAAAATAGGCCGCCCTACGAAAGATGAGGGTACGGCTGTTGTGGCCGGAAAGTTGGTAACTGACTTTAATATAAGTGGAATTAATTTAAACGCAGAGCATACAGTTTGATGAATACTGCATAATAAGTTTTTTTGAATATACAGAATGCTAAAAACGAACGGGACACGGAGGGGAAGTACATACATTCAATATTAAAGATATCAAAAATCACTGCATTCCTTGCAGTGATTTTTGATATTACAAAATACATAGTACAGGCTCTGCCTAGTTTGGGATCGGATGACCGTGTGTGGATTGTCCCAAGATATTACATTCTGTATTTTTTTAAATTTAGAGAGACAACGAAATCCACCCAAATTGGGTGAACTAGCAGTAAGTCTCGCGTCGGTAAAATGTAACGAACGTGACGTGTGCCTTTGAAAATCAAGTAATGCTTATTTAGAAAATGCACAAAGTACTTACTGCATAAAAGTAAATACATATATCATACTGTAACTATATACCTATGAGAAAATATTTTAATTACATGAGGCACAATTTTTGGCGTGCATTTTAGTAGAGATATAACTAGATAGCATTATCTTATTCAATATCTCTACTTCATATTACTCTGAATATTCTTATTTATTACAAAACCATTACAAAATAAATTCACCCAATCTATTAAATTTAGTGATACGAATACAATACAATACAATACAATACAATACAATACAATACAATACAATACAATACAATACAATACAATACAATACAATACAATACAATACAATACAATACAATACAATACAATACAATACAATACAATACAATACAATACAATACAATACAATACAATACAATACAATACAGATATTATTTATTGTACACCAAAAGAGAAGATACAGTTTATAGGATAAGAAGATTACAGTGTGATAATTTAAGGCGTCTTATCGCTAAAGCGATCTCTTCCAGACAACCTTGGGGTACAGAACAGTATGTTGAAGGGCAGGTGGAATTACAACTTTAGATAGGTTTATATATAAATAACAATATAATAACATGAAATGTATATTATAAATTTAACATATAATGAAATACATGATGTAGCTCTATGACTTTATATAAGTACTATTACATATTAGAGAAATAATAGATTTACGGAAGAGAAAGATAATAAGAGGTAACCTGTGTTTTAAATGATTCCAGATTCTGAGCTCGTCTTACCTATATTCTGTGGCAAGGAATTCCACAGACGGCCAGCTTGAACAGTAAACGATTCCGTGTATGCATGAGACGTATGAGAATGTGTAACTAGACGCAATTCGGAGGATGTCCGAAGGGCGTGATGTTGGGAAGTAAAAAATATAAAACGCTCTTTGAAATAAAGTGGTGCCATAAAAAATGTCAGCTACATTTTCTGCATCACAACAAAGAGTTCAAAGGCTAGCTTTATAAAGAGCAGTCAAACTCTGTCTGCCACGGGCCCTGTGGGGCCACAATAAAAAGACCCCCACAAGGTATCGCTTGTCTGAATTTTATGATGAAAAATGACCATTGTCGTTCCATTTAGAGATCGGCTATAGAATGACGAAAACATTTGTTCATTAGCCGCTTGGTTTGGTCTATCGGAGTTGACGTTTGTGTTTGGGCTCAGTTTTATTTGTAAAGGACATTCATAGAGACGTTATGGTAAAAAGCTTAATGATAATGACTTATACAATTCACTTAGGGTGCATTTTATTTGACTTACGAATATAAAAAAATAACATTAATTGTATCGGGATGTGCGGATTACATGGTCATGTGATCCTAAACTAGGTCTGCCTAGTAGCCTGTACTAAAATAACTAGACAACAGCCACTAATACTTATTTTTTTACCACTAATACTTTATTATACTTACTTTAGATTATATGATAGTATTTTCAGCATATCAAAATTTGGTAAAATTATAATAATAGTTTATTCGTACATGTTTATGCACCAATCAATACTACATGGTAAATAATATTATCAAAAACTATCGTTTGTAAATAATGTAAAAAAATAATAATGTAGTCAAACTCAAACTCAAAAATGTTTATTTCAAATAGGCTTAACGCTAGCACTTTTGAATCGTCATTTTTTAAAAGCTACCACCGGATCACAACGCAGCCTCAACTGAGAAGATCCGGCAAGAAACTCAGCGGCCTTGTCATTTTTTCACTTTTTTTTTAAACATCGACATTAGCGATAGTGTGTCCTGCCGTTCGAAACATAAAGTAAGGGAGAAAAGAAGAAAACAATAGATTACGACAAAAATTACAACAAACTAAAAGGCCAAACGGATAGTAGTCGGACCAGTCCCCCCAAGCAGCACCCGCGCACGAGTTGACTCGAGCAGCAGCCATCACTCCCCTCAACCATATTAGAGGGAAGGGGGTGACCCGCCACACGGAGCCGCCACAAGCAAAGACTTTTCGATGGCGAGCATGTAATTAAACCTATATAATATGCATGTAAAAAACAGATTTACAAATATTATGAGTAAATTCCACAATCCAATTAATTATTTATTAGTTATACAATGTGGGGAAGACGATACGACAATTAATGAAAAATCTGGTAATACCACTACACAGGAGTATTTTGGAACCGTCAAATAAATCCTTACAAAGAAATTAAAAAAAATACTTTTGAACAAAATATACTGCAGAAAGACGTAATCAAAATAAAACACCATTTGTAAATATTGGGCCATTAACCTCTGGTACGGGCAGCTACAGCGCGGGCGGAAATGCGTACTCGTTCGTATGTTTCGACACGATCACACCGAATAGTTACCTCTCTAATAATTATTTATTAGATTAATGACAATCACTTTTTCTAATCTCTTATTAGGCATTCGACTAGGAACGTCATTAATAATAATAATAATAATAATAATATCTTGGGACAATCCACACACGGTCATCTGATCCCAAACTAGGCAGAGCCTACAGTGCATTACGCACATGATGTTTAATTTATTGTCGTATAATCCACCCCAGATGGTATAACAGCTATAAAATAGTAACTAGTAGGCACAAAACAATTTGCACGCAACCTATATCTATTTCCGACCTATAAAATTGTTCACAATTCACCGAATACCATCACTCTACCGATCTTTCACAGATTTAGGTAAAATTTGTCTAATTTTGTACCAACAAAAGAGTCCGAGGCTCCGGCACGAATTCTTACCATTTGTTATACCTCATTTTATAGATTTCCAACTTGTACAAAAGGAACCTACGTCCTAACTTATGTATGAGAATTGAAACCACTTGGGATTTCTAGAGCTTGTCGGCCCGATTTAGTGGAAATCGCCATTTGAAGTAGATTGTAAGGATTGAAATTAAGGACGCAGAAAGAAGTCCCTAATTTAGAAACAGCTTCTTGGTACCAGATTTTTTCGGATTCTTGTTTAAATGTAAAGAAGGTTGTAGTTTAGTTCAATCAAGATACGCAATTGAAAATAACATACTGTTTCAACATCTATACTTACTATAAAATGTGGAGGAAATCAGTCCCAACATCTACATACAGATACAGAAAATAATTAAGTTTGTACTTTCAACTTTTTTATTTTGCTCGAGTGATTTTTGTAGCCGAAATTTTGATCATTTTCCTATCTTGAATGCTTGGACAGTGACCAACCATTTTGTGTTTTTTTTTAATATTTCCATGTTTGATAGTACAAAGTCCAAATAAACTCCGAGCATAGGTCTCTCCATAGCTGGTTTTGTGAATTTGAGCTTCTCTAAAATGCCAGTAGTAAAGGACCTCAGTAGGTATAAAAAATACTCTCTTGAAACTAACTGTTTAAAACTCTGTACAAGAACAGACATTATTGGTATTCAATTCACAGCACTGCAAAGGAGTTAGTTTGTTCAACTTAAAATATTTCTTCAGCCAACATAGCTCACCAATCGATATAAAGTTACGTTTCAAAGATCGACTAATATTATTTAGCCAATGAATTTATTCGGCGAGGTCCCAGTGGATTCCAATTTAAGGTTATTTAAATAGTCCTCCGTGAGGAGCGGGCGGAGAATTAGTCGAGACATTTGCACGTTTTCCTTGAGCATGCTTAAATGCGTAGGCAAATGTAATTACTTTCATAGCTTAGGGTTATCAGTCATTAAAATGAATAAAATTGTGCCGTCAACTTCAAAATTTATCCGAAAAATGGCAGACATATCGTAGTGGGACTGATCTGTTGTATGTATATACAGAAATAAATATTTGGCTGTGTAATAATAATAAACCCGCAGGGCAGCTAGTGGCGAGCTGTTGGTGCGTAGCGACACCACGGACCCGAGTGCTCCAGAGAGTCGGTCAGGGCCCCCCACCTCGGCGTGTCTTCGTCGGCCGAGTGGAAACCGAAGCCCGCAGGACTCTCAGCTCTGGCTTGCCTTAATTGGCCGTCCAGAGAGGAGTTGTTAGAGCTAAATGCTCCAGGGGTGGAAGTGTTAAAGGGCATAACGCCGCGAGTAACCACGGAGAAAGCGCAGCACACCTCTCGACACCCCTGAGCCACCCACACTGGTGTTGCACTCCGTTGTCTTCTGACGGCTATATGGAGAGCCCATCTAGTGGGTGGCAAGTCACGGCTTGCCAAAATATAATTAGTACACTAATTATGGCAAGTGACCCCGGCCTATTGCAATAGCCCAGTATTCAGTCCACCATATGCTCATTAATAAAATCTAGAAATCTTTCCACATACTTACAATAGTCCCTACACCTGTCAGAGTCAACTGCTGTTGATATCTTATTTCCAGCAGTTGATCCTGACAGGTGTGTTCCATACCTACTATTAACTTCTCTCAACAGGCCTCTACGTGTTGGATTCGTCCCCGCCTTTTAAAAGTCCGGGTGTAAAAGCCCGTGTTATAAAAAATCAAAAATAATAATAATAATATCTTGAGACAATCCACACACGGTCGTCTGATCCCAAACTAGGCAGAGCCTGTACTATGGAAACCAGACAACTGATACTATTTTTTTTTAAATACATACATAAATAGATAAATAACACCCAGACAATTAGTGGGAATCGAACCCACGACCCATCGGTTAGCGGTCAGGCTGTCTAACCACTAGGCCAACGGGCCCGTCAGTGTGTTAATTCTACTATTGTAACTAGAGCCTAGGCTCGTTACTAGTCGAGACCAACACAGTATCAGCATAATAGAAGTGAGAAAACATTGCTTTATGTTCCAGTATGACGGCTCTTATCAACAATGTTTTTGGTGAGTAATTATAATTCAGTGGACAGTTGGTTCATGGGAAAATTATTATCGGGCAAACGACCAGATGGTCTCATCAAATAATTTGTATGATACAAACTAAATAAATAGCGATACTCAGAGCCCCTCTTTTCTTTAATCCAGAAATTAAACTACTTACGAGTATTCCTAAGTAGTTTAATAATTAGCCGGCATTAGCTTCATAAAAAACTTTTACGGAAAAACTTGTTACACTGGTAATAAGTCAGTAGAGACGTCCGCATAGGTACCCTGTTTTTATTTACAAGATCAAAAAATGAACAAATAAAAAAACAACTTTATTTGAAGGCTATATGCCTAATTTCGTGCTGCGCTGTTGCAAATCTCACTATGATAATATTACTAACAATATATTTTAATGCGAATATTTTGTATATTTACTTAAGAATGTGCCACTTTTATTGGCAAGTTGTGAAATTAAAGTGAAACTTCCCGAAGGCCACTCTATGGCGTATATACTTAATTTATTTAGTTGAAACCCTTAAAAGTCCGGTGAAGACGTAGCTGATTGCTAGTAGGGCATACAAATTAAAAGACAGCTTGAGTAATGTTTTAAAAATATTGTGGCAGCCCTAAGCTCAAAGAATTTCTACGATGTCACCCTTCATGAGTTACTCCGTCGATTTAATCAGTCAAATTCTGAGATTTCTACAGTCAGTACGCGTGCGTCTGTCTAGATTTACATACATATTCTTAGTCAACTTTAAACATTAATTTAATATATACTATGCGTTTCAACTAAGAATGTGGCCGCCATCTTGCCATTTCAAATATATAATTACTAAAAATTATGTTTTAACAAAAATAAATAGCAAAATAAGACATTACAATAAATAATTAAAACCGGGGCGAATTTTTGATTTTGTGTTTACTCTGCTGCCGGTACAAAAATCGTAAAAAACGAGTGAGGTTCCGCAGTGGCGATCATCATGGCGGCCACATTCTTAGTTGAAACGCATAGTACCAACGTCAGTACAAGCAATCTTTATGCCTCGAAATGGAATATTTTATTAATACTCCTTCTTAGTTTAAACTTTAATCCGATAATTCACATTAATATTTCAAAATTCATATTGAAATAAAACTAAGTTTATTGAAGTTATTTACGTGTTTACCCACGTCTCAAACAGAAGGTATTACATATTTTTAGGAGCTTTATGTAATGTTAAAAAAGCAGTATAGAATGGTAATACAAACTGAATTTAGTAATGTAAATATTATTAAGCCCAAGCTACAAATCATTATAAAGTAGCACCTATATAAACAGTGCAATTCAAATAGTCATAAATTTTCACGTGTTATTATTTGTGAATATAATCCAACAAATAAACGGGATTACTATGCTTAAGAGGGGCATAAATTAAAAAAGCTGCTGGTCGCATAAATTACGTCAACTACGACCGCCAGAGAAAACAATGGTGAGAGAATAAAGCGATTTAAAGCGACGCATATTTTTAAAATTTAAGCTTGGATTACGAAACTTCTTATTACCTACATGTTTCGTAGATGTTAGTAATTTCAACTTTACGTAAAGTCAAGTCAAGTCAAGTCAAAAATAGTTTATTTCAAATAGGTTTAACGCTAGCACTTTTGAAAGGTCATGTATTTTTTTTTATTTTTAGAAAGCTACCACCGGATCACAACGCGGCCTCAACTGAGAAGATCCGGCAAGAAACTCAGCGGGCTTGTCATTTTATCACTTTTTTTTTTAAACAGTGTGTCATGTTACAGTTAGATCAGAGCGACAGTGTGTCTTGCCGTTCAAAAGATCAAATAATACAGGGAAAAAAAATAATAAAATACGACGAAAGTAGGTACAACAAACTAAAAAGCCAAAGGGATAGTAGTCGGACCAGTCCCCCCAGTAAAGAAACAAGTGACACAATAATGGGGATGATGACTGGGTTA
This sequence comes from Furcula furcula, assembly GCA_911728495.1. NCBI lineage: Eukaryota > Metazoa > Arthropoda > Insecta > Lepidoptera > Notodontidae > Furcula > Furcula furcula. The sequence goes on from OU452253.1 coordinate 21,643,748, forward strand.
AAAAAATAATAATTCTAATTAGTCCGTCAGTTAGATTATCAAAAAATATTGGACACGTATTTTTTATTTAACAATTCAATAAAAATTGCCAAAGATAATATAATAATATAATAATAATTTAATCGAAAAAGATAAAATACGTGTCCAATATTTTTTGATAATCTAAATGACGGATAAAAACATTTTTTTTTAGCCATCTAGCCTATAACAAGAATAGCAACAGTGCAGTCTTATAGAGTAATGCAAAAACTATTAATTCACCAAAAGAGGCAAATTCCAACATTTATCAAGACGGAACTAGCTAGGGAAAACCGAGTGTAACTTGCGAAAGTTTGGAACCTGAATGCACTTAGCTGATTGCGGAGCCGGTGTAAAATTCAGTGACGTACATTCCCCTTACAAATGTTAGCTAATTTCATGAAAAGCCTGTAAGTATATATAGGATTTCGAGGGTGCATTGGTAATGCTTAGCTTTTTGTCAGTACACGTGCGATTCTATGTAGAGCTACGAAAATTGTTGCTTTACATTTATTTATTAAATAATAATAATTAAATTGTATACTATCTTTTGTTGATCCATCTTCAAAATAGGCCCTGTCATGTTCAGTGAAAACTCTTACTGCCGCACCTACAAACGTCAATTATAGTTAATTGTGATTAAGTCATATTTTGTAAATGGATTATTTCGACTTTATCTATATAAGTATGTATTTACAAAAAAAAGTACATATGTATTAGTATCAGTTGTCTGGTTTCCATAGTACAGGCTCTGCCTAGTTTGGGATCAGATGACCGTGTGTGGATTGTCCCAGAATATTATTATTATTACTTTCGAAGCCAAATAATACTTAATACGCGGATAGCGAGTAGATATATCAATAATCTCGTAATTAATACTACAAGATAATCATAAGAGACTCGGAGAGTCGAAATAAATAGATTACAAAAAATGACTTAATCGCGATTAAAGTTAATTGATGTCTGTGAGTGCGGAAGTTAGTCTTAAGAGTTCATCCAACAATCAGTTAAAAATAAAGCAAATTTAAATCAGTTCACTTTTGGTTGACATGATTACGGAAACAGAGAGCCTTCTAAGGGCTCCCACGCATAACTGCGAATTCGCATCGCATCGCAAATATCTGCGAGAAACAAATGAATTTTCGATACAAATTCCTGGGATGCGGCGCCGCATCGCATCGCATCGCAGTTATGTGTGGGAGCCCTAACTTAGAATCGAAACTTAATTGAGGGTTAAAACTAATAATCATCATAGCTAAAAGGTAATTCAGTGCGCATTTTAATAAAAATGTGAATTTTAAATCCAACAATCACCACATTCAGTACTAACACTGATCAATTTTTCTGAAATATTTTCTGCTTCATTGAATATCACATACAGTAAACCTTATCCGAGCAATGAACATATCAATGTGCAAAGAAATCACGAGTCACGTGTCTTTATGGCAGCCATAAAAGCAGGTATGGAGTACTAAAATAAATATAAATAATTTAATTCGTGAGGGCGTGCGCGTGATTTCTGCAAACTCGTGCGAGATATAACGGCCGTAAGCAAAAGTTGGGGTGGTGAACATTTTATAAGAATGACTCATTATTATTATTTCATTATTATTAATTTTAAAAATGGAATTCTGTAGAATACAAGTAATAAGTAAACAAACAGTTAATTAAGGTACGGAGGTTTGTAGCCTCCGTGGCGCAGTGGGAATCCGCTTGCTTTGTAAACAGGAGGTCGTGGGTTCGAATCCTGCGGGAGGCAACAGCTTTGTGTAGTTGTTCTTTACTGGCTAGGACACTGCAGGCTGATCACCTGATTGTCTGTAAAGTAAGATGATCCATGCGTCGGATGGGCATGTAAAAAGTCGGTCCTGCGCCTAACCTCTCCCCGGCCATATCAGTATCCCGTCCCATCGGATTATGAGAGGTATAAAGGAAGAGAGAGTGCACTTGTGTCTACGCTTGTGCACTATAATATCTCCTGCGTACATGGTTGATCTTGTGAAAGATTGGCCGCCGTTTATTATTATTAATTAAGGTACAGTGTGCAAGCATGGTCCATATACGGGTGACCGTTCAGTGGCATTTAAACTGAGTGTTTCCGTGCTTCGGAGAGGACGTAAACATTTGGACATGGATGGTGTTTTTTAAACAGTAGTCATTCAACCATCACCTCTAAAAGCAATATTATTTTCACCTCATTTTCTCAATATAAAGTGACAGAGCTATAGACTACGTATATTGACGTCTCTATCTCATGTCAAGTAAGTTGATAATAATACTGCTTATAGAGGTGATGGTACAGTCAGTCTCCAAGGATGACGGAGCCGAGGTTTTGATCCGTCCCCGTGAGCACCGTGACTGGTTCCGAGGGGCATGTGCCCTCTGACGGCGGGGTAAAAGGAAAGGCACTTTGAACGGCAAGACACACTGTGTCGCTCTGATCTAATTGTAACATGACACACTGTTTAAAAAAAAAGTGAAAAAATGACAAGCCCGCTGAGTTTCTTGCCGGATCTTCTCAGTTGAGGCCGCGTTGTGATCCGATGGTAGTTTTTTTTTAAAACATGACCTTTCAAAAGTGCTGCGTGCTAGCGTTAAGCCTATTTGAAATAAATTATTTATGAATTTTGACTTTTGACTGAAGCACCTGGAGCCTATCCTACGGGAGAACCCAGGTCTTTTTCATTTCATGTACCAATGCGACAGCCACGCGGTTTTTAATGGGCAGAAAACAATTCTGTAGAACGAGACCAGGTTGCTGCGAGGCGAGGGTAGGCTCTAACAGATAAAATGAGAGAACTGCTGGTTACGGTAAAATTAGAACACCGTAACATTTTACAGCTAATGTTGTAGTTGGTTGTTACATGTTGTAGTTTGTTACACGTTTTATAGGATCAGATACCAGTCTCTGTTAATAAATGTTTCTGCTACAAAATACCTGTGATAACAGGTGTTTTTTTTTATTTTGATATAATTTGCAGACTGGAACCTCTAAGCCTCTACCTATGTAAGTTGTAACAGCTCAGTGGGCGAGCGCTTGCCTTGGAAACAAGGTGCGCAGGTTCAAACTCCGGCTCGCACCTCTGATTTCTTTAATTAATCATGTGCGAATCGTCTTTGTGCGATTGTTACTAGCTTTCGGTGAAGGAAAACATCGTGAGGAAACCTGCATGTCTGAGAAAGCCTAACTAGCTTTCAAATGACGTGTGAAGTCCGCCAACCCGCACTTGGCCAGCGTGGTGGACTATGGCCTAAGCCCCTTCATCTTGAAGGGAGGCCCGTGCCCGGCAGTGGGACATTAACAAGGGCTGGTATTATTATTATTATTAACCTCGAAGCATTGGGTACATGGTCGTGTATATTTTAACTTATAGAGTTCCATAATACTTTGAAATACTAGTTCAGTAATACAGTTACAGTAATACGTTTACGTTTATTTTTCACCAAAAATACACTAGAACGATAAAACAATAATAATATCTAACATAAATAAACTTTACAACTTTACAACAGTTCATTCAACTGTTTCGTTAACTGGCTGCACTACCTTACTTTAATTTGCTCTAAGTTCCAGACTGCAACGTGCATGGTCGTTTATGTTTTAACTTATAGAGTTCCATAATACTATTGGTTTATGGACTGTGATAATACTTTGAAATACTAGTTCATTCAACTATTTCGATAACTAGCTGCACTACCTTGCCTCACCTTATAAACTTAGATAAGTAGGTATTATACCTCAGTATAAAAATATTACAATGAAGATATTTTGTTAGATTTATATTCGCCGTATCAATAGTCCGGACCGCCCGCAGTAGCGCATCCCGGAAAAGCCCGCAGTGAGGCTAGGACCTCGTTTGACGGATCCGGACCCCGCGGTGCTTCCGGACGCCATTGACACTCCCGGGCATAAATAATGCTGATGCATTTTATATTATGAATATATAAATCGTTCCGGGTCAACTTTATCTTCATCTGTATTCGGGTTAGGAATTGGAAAATTAATAATTTAAGTAGCTTTAGTACGTTAGTTCGAATATATTCTTATTGTATGTTTGTTGCTATTATATTAATTTTGATACACTTTAATTTCTTGACTGAATAATTAACATATTTACATTTATATACATGTATAAAAGAAAACAGAAAAGATAATAATATGTACCTACACATACGAACAAAAAAAAAACACATCCACATGTGCCACATCGCTGTCGCCTGGTAACGTGCCCAGCCCTCTGGTCCCCTGTTGACTCAACCAGCCTTCTCGACAAATCGCTAAAAAGGCGATGAGTGCTAGGACCCAATGTCTCAATCCCAAACGGCTCAAACATATAGCCGCGATCGAGGCTACTATGTTTGCGCCGTTTGAGGCATTCAGCAGACTCGGCGGCAGCTCCAGCACTGCCAGAACTTTCTGAAAGATGGGACGGTGCCAAGGTATCGACGCATTGTGTATCTCATACCAAGGGCCGACCCATCGGGTGTTTTCTCGTGGATCCACTATTTTGTCCCACCAGTGGGTCCACGAAGGAGAACTATTTCTCGTGGACCCACTGTTGTTTATTAACATCCTTTATATAATTATAGCATGGGTTGGGATAATGGTATGAAATTATCATATGAATAAAAAAATATTAACTACAATTTATTAAATGAAATCTATATCATCGGACATTATATACACCATATAATATTACACCAGAAGTACCAGGGCGGCATAAGATACAAGGAGACCTCGCGTATTTTGCCATCCAGTAATCGGCTCTGGTATGAGTTGTCTAATGATTATGGATTATTATACCCGTAGTATGTCCGGGTAAGACTAGACAACAGACTAAGGGAAAACAAGAAGCAACGTCTTTCTATTGGATTATCCGTTCCAATTACTCCGATTAGTAGTTCGATCATCAGACAGATGGGAAAAAAATTTCTTCCAAAATTCCCGTTTGTCAGTCGGACAGACAGGAATTATGGACGAAAAATTTTCTACGATCGAACAGTTGTAGTGACAAAATGGGTGTGGAAGCCTAAAAAACTATGAAACGATTTGGGACATAATAGTGGGTCCACGAGAAAACACCGGACCCATCTTCCATGGGATGAGAGTCATTCCGTCAATAAAATGTATTGCTCTAATTTCTTTGTAATAAAATGGTAGTATTTTTTTACCCGTGGGGTTTCCGGGTAAGAATAGCACCTCCCATCTTCTCCTGTTGGGTGTCTGTAAGAGGCGATCACGGGAACAACACAAGACGACGAGCAGCAGCGTCTTTTCATTGGATTACCTCCTATCTATACTGCGATCCCGAAGACCCCTGCCATGCCTAGGGATTGTCGCAACCCCTCCCTACTAAGGGAGAGGCTTTTTTTATACAACCAAGGTGGCAAGCAAGCGTGTGGCCCGCCTGATGGTAAGCAGTCACCGCAGCCTATAGACGCTAGCAATACTAGAAGAATCACTAGCGCCGACTCTTAAGACATTAGATATTAACTGCCGCACTCACAGACATCAACTAACTTTAATCGCGATTAAGTAATTTTTTGTAATCTATTTATTTCGACTCTCCGAGTCTCTTATGATTATCTTTTAGTATCAATTACGAGATTATTGATATATCTACTCGTTATCCGAGTATTAAGTATTATTAGGCTTCGAAAGTCGAAATAATCTATTTACAAACTATGACTTAATCACAATTAACTATAATTGACGTTTGTAGGTGCGGCAGTAAGTCTTTGTCGATGATGATGATGGTGGTAAGTATTTGTGTACTTTGAAAATCGAGGCAGTAGTTTTAAAACATTATGTAGGTATACGTTAAGCACACATAAATTCATATTGTAACAAAAGATATTGTGCAAAACATTTCTGCAGATACGCTCCACCGTGAGCTATGTTTATTGCACCGCACTACAGAGTCGGACACTGTACGAGGGCAAAATGCTTAAAGTTTCCAAAGGTTATTGTTTTAGTTCTTCAGACTTGAGAAGTTCACGGATTTCCTTCAGTACAAGTTCCATTATCAGTAAATTGAGTTCTGTTGCTCAGTATAAGAGATATATAGGATGCATTTTGGATGCATTTTTTTTGTGTGCAATAATTTTGGTGCTATTGAATTGATCCACCTTCTCCCTTCAATCTTCGGACTTCTACCGTTCCATCATGGATTTAGATAGCTCTCAAGAAATATATCTGTAAGCAAGCAAGATTATTTGAATCAGAATAAAAAGAACGAAAGCACAAACGGAGCCGTTAGTCTGTGCGAGAGTGGACCAGCACTTCACCAGAGGCAGCCGGTCGGCTGCTCTGCTCACACTAAGCGCGCTAGATTTGCTCTTAAGCAATCTCAATAACAAAAGAACTGAAATGTAAAATGAACCTCGTTTCAATTATCTAACACTCTATTATGATTGCGATGAAAATCTGCAGCCTGTGTCAACGGATCTGTGTTACGATATAAAAAACGTCATCAGTCCGGACTAAGCGATAATCTTTGTCATGTAAAATTAGTATAGATAACAACTGGAATCGTTTTCCTGCATAGGTTTTCTATCCAATTATAATCTGGGTGTCTTTAAGGCTAGAAGAGGCTTGTGCTTTACCATTTCGGATACCACCACCGCCTTCCATCGGGTGGGATCACTGTCAAGTACTACAGAGGATACATTTTCAAAGAGAGAGGGCGATTATCACAGTGAATTCCGCTGTTACAAATTTATGAGTAAACTTTGCTCAGTTCTAATGTGAAGGGACAGCGAAAGTGGAGAAATTAATAGGCTCAAGAGAAGGTAATAACTAATGTCTAAAAAATATGTGTGCATGCCGCTTTATACATGAAGCTTTGAATCTAGCGATTAAAGAGACCCTCAGAAATTTTATTTATAATCACAAATGAGGTATTTATATCTAGTTCGGTAAATCATCTGTTAATTAAATAAATCAGGCAAGGTACTAACGATCACCCATCTATGGATCATCACCATACCATCCATCCATACCATCAGTGGCGTGCACAGAAAGCAGCCAAAAATACCTTTGAGTTGTTCATGTTTTATGCTAATTGCTCCTGTTCCAGTGCAAATATCCTTAAATTAATCAACATTACCAACACAACCATTTACATTAACAAAAAAACGTTTTCGAGTTGTTTATGTTTTATGCTAATTGCTCCTGTTCCAGCACAAATATCCTTAAAATAATCAACATTACCAAAACATCCATTTACATTAAAAAAAATGTTAATTCATGTCTGAACTAAGATTTTTTTAAATTAAGATTTTTTAGTGAAATCCTAGGGTAGGCAAAGTATTTTTGTCAGTATGGAGCCGCTGAATGAACTTATTAATGTTTTGAAATGCAAATTAATATGTCTATAGTATTTGCTTGCTGATGGATATTTGAAATGGTATACAAATATAATTAAAATAGGTTAAACAAGCCGAATACATTTTTTTGCCTACCCTGTGTGCACGCCACTGACTACCATAGATGGGTGATTGTTTAGTGATATTAAAACATGCTTAGGAGAGCTCGAAAATACTTGACTCCAGTTGTTGTAATCTAGACAGGCTGTCGTTAAGCCAAAATGAGAGACCTACTGTCAGCTTGAACAACTGTGATACCAGACTGGCCTCGAAGGTATTAACTTTGAATCGCTCGGGTAGTCGGTTACATCTCTGCCCGAAATCTAAGTATAAATTATATAAAATAACAAAAGGCCCTACTACGAACAAACAAAGTGGGCTTAAATTACATTACACATACATTAAACGTATAAACATGCATAATATACTGCAACTTGTCTCGTTAAGACCTTGCATTTGTTACCCATATTGATGTTTTTGGAAGTAAAATATACAAAATGGCGGCTGACGGCCGCCATATTAGGATTTTGTAAAAAATATATAGCCTATGTCACTCTCAAAACTAAGACGATTCTAACAACATATTATAAGTCACCGTTCATCAAGCCATTTAGGATGTGCCAAAGAAATAGACTTACATACATTCATACATACTCTCGTAAAGCATAAACCTCCTCCTGGGGCATTCGGGCGAAAAGGCGTAATGCCACATATAAAAATAATGAGAGGCTCGTCAAATTACGATCGTCCAACTTTTTAATAGAAGACTTTTTGAATTAAAAACATTATTCGATTCATCTTCTAAATAAAAAGCTTTAAATGACTATTTAACTTTTCAAATTTAATTTTCTTATCCCTACGATTTTTCATTATAACGCGTAGAGCAGAATTTTTCTAACTTAAAATTATATTGCTTGCATAACTTAGATTAATCTTTATTTTTCATAACAAAGTAATATTCTTTATACGTCTAAGCAGAAAACATCTTTGTACGGGTAATGAGCAAGATAACAAACTTTAGACTATTACATTAAAGTTCCCAAGAGCTAAGCATGTGTAAATGTTTGTATAACAATTTACAAAGCTAATTTACACTAACTAAGCAGGTCTAATAAGGCCTTAAACACTCACTCACATATACTCTTACCTTCTCAAATAATATGTACAGTAGTTACATATTATGGAGTCTCGTAGTAGCCTACATGGCGCAGCAGAACACCGCTTTCTTTGAAAACCGGTGGTTGCGGGTTTAAATCCCGCAAGGTTCCGTTTATAGTTGTTCCTTACTGGTTAGGTCAATGCATACCAATCAGCTGATTGTCGGAAAATTAAGATGGTTCATAGGTAGGATGGGTATGACAAAAGTTAGTCCTGCGCCTGACTTCTCAGTAAAGGAGGAGAGGTGAACTTGTATTTTGGAAAACACTTGTGCACTATAATATCTTCTACGTAGAATGCTGTTTGGTAGCTGTAGTCGTATCGGCCAAAAGGACATATTTTACAAGCTTTCATTAGGTTCACCGATGTCTGTAATCAAATCTTGCAAGATAAATTTGACCCACTTCCCAGTGTCCGATTGAACCAAAAGGCAGATTCGTTTGGTTCTCGTGATAATGCATGATTACCTAAATGCCACATTAACCCCTATGATATGGGTATCAAATGAAATAATGTATTGACTTGCTGAGCGAAAAACAGTATAAAATAAAGCACCCTTATTTTTTCTTTGACAGTTGCGTCAGCTACAGTTGCGCAGCGCCTTAACTAAAACAAGTAATAAGTTTAAAAAACTAAAACCCGACTACGGATAAAATCACAGTCTAATAATGTGATATTATATAGCCTATAACCAGCGCACAATCAAGACGCTTGTAACGACACCCTATTTGTTAAATTATGTTAAGTAGATTAGAATATATGCGGGAACAGATGAACTTACATACATACATACTTACATACATACATTCTTGTTAAAATCATAATCCTCCCTCCGTTACGTAGTCGGGTAATAACCCTCCCTCCGTTCCGTAGTCGGGTAAAAATTGCATTGCGGCATGTAAAATTACCGGCTTCGAGAGATTATGCGGTAGTGTCGTTACTAGTGGTTAGATGTGTCGTTTACCATATGGCGACCATCCTGCTTATTTCTTCACTAAGTACCTTAAAGAAGTGGTTAGAATAGAGCTACTACCTTGGTGATTTGTGTGAAATTTCGACGAGAATTTCAGGTTGGCCATGCATGTCAATGTCAATAGCTCAGTTACAGAGGTGAGGCGTTTATAAGCGTTTGGCTACAGGTGTCAATTTATTATCATTGAACTATTGCCAAACCGACTTAAGTCTACCGTTATATTAACTGCGTGAAATTTGATTTTACGATATTGTGTACGCGATGATCAAATTGTAGCAATTATTGTGAATTAAGTAACTAGCAGTGGCGTGCACTGAAAGCAGGCAACAATATTTGCGAGTTGTTTATGCTTTATGCTCTTTGTTCGTGTTTCAGCATAAATATCCTTAAATTAACCAATATTACCAACATAACCATTTGCATTAAAAAAAAATTACATTAATTCATGTCCAAACTAAGATTTTTTTAAATTAAGAGTGTTTAGAGAAATCCTAGGGTAGGCAAAGTATTTTTGTCAGAATGGAGCCGCTGAATAAACTTATTAATGTTTTCAAATGCAAATTAATATGTCTATAGTATTTGCTTTCATATGGATATTTGAAATGATATAATAACATACTTAAAATAGGTGAAACAAGCCGAATACATTTTTTTGCCTACCCTCTGTGCACGCCACTGGTAACTAGTGTGGCTTCACGCTAACGCTAACAGCTATACATTACCCATAAACTATTCAGAAGAAATTCCCACAATGATAGTGAAAGAAACCCTATCCGCAGTCATTTTGAAGCTTTTAAGAAGTTAGTAAACAAGTAGATGCTAATCATCATCAGCCGGAAGACCCTATTACGTATTTTGTTTGACAACTAAAGTGATGATCATTATATAGCAAGTGACCATCTATTATCAAATGATTTATTCGGTATTGCCTAACTTGAGTGACCAATAAATACCAATACTGAAACACTTCCAGTTCACATTAAAGTTCGGTGGACAACTGAAGCCTGATAGTCACTTGGGTGGCTAAAGGTACGCAATAGCCTAGCTAGAGGGACTTACAACATAATAAAAAGTAATAATAATACCAGCCCTTGTTTATGTCCCACTGTTTGGCACGGGCCTCCCATCAAGATGAAGGAGCTTAGGCCATAGCCCACCACGCTGGCCAAGTGCAGGTTGGCGGACTTCACACGTCATTAGAAAGCTAGTTAAGCTTTCTCAGACATGCAGGTTTCCTCACGAGGTTTTCTTTTACCGAAAGCTGGTACCTAACAATCGCTCCAAGACGATTCGAATCAGAGGTGCCAGCCGGGGTTCGAAATTGCGCGCCTTGTTTCCAAGGCAAGCGCTCGCCCACTGAGCTTTTACTGCAACTATAAAAAAAAGGAAATAGTGAGTTTTACAAATCAAAAACGTTGTGTAGGATCGTACAGTCGTATAAAAATCTTTGCCATATTCTGCAAATACACCTTTGAAAATGATGAACGTGACTCGCAAACCGGTCACGTTGGGTCTTTACTCTCAATGGGCCCAATTAGACGGGGGGCCGTGAAAGGACAGACCCGGGCACTATTTGTTCCGTCCCGGGGTACAGGTAATGAGGTACACGGAGATACATTATGCACTGAGAAAGATGGTTGACGAAGCTTTGTGTGCGGGGATTTGGGTTGGTTCTGCTGATGTTGATTTTGGTTGAAAGGGTTGGAATAGTATAATGGAAACGTAGAGATTTTGCTTTCATGGAAGTAGGAGGGGTTGTAGTATGTAATTTTTCTGAAAATGGGACAGAATATTTTTGCTAGTTGAATTTAAAATGCCTCGTAATCTTTTTCATTATATAACCCTTAGAATATGAATCAGTACAAGTAAGCACTATAGAATGCTTAATTCTTAAGTAAGAACATGTAACCACGAGTAAGAACATCAAAATAAATAAATATCAGGTACACGACAATAAGTACTATATCGTCAGCTGTATTTATCGACATTTGCGCTTGTAACAGATCAAACACATCACTACTTATCATATACATATCATATACATCAATATAACTCTTATCTATATCTATACTTATAATAAAACTGTAACAGGTCCAATTCTGTACAGTGAAGATATTTTGAAAATTATATTTGGAGGGCATTCTATAACCGATACTGAGGCCGAAAATGTAATTTTTTTAATTTTTGTCTGTCTGTCTGTCTGTATCACGGCTGCGCATCACGCCCAAACTATTGAATGGATTCAAATGAAAATTGGTATGATTTGAGATCTTACTACGAGGTAGGACATAGGATACTTTTTATCCCGTGATCTAGCACGGTTCTTTTGGGAGAGGGGATTAAAGTCAAAATGGTTGGTTATACGCTTGGTCTGATTTTATCAATTTTTCTCTATAATATAATAAATATTAGTAAGGGAACACTCATAGAGAGTTGTTATCAAGGTTTTGTAATCGATCGGGTTAAGCAACGTTAGGTAAGGTCATTAAATAGATGGGTAGCGGGGGCGCTGGCAACACTGGCCTAGTCGACATTGTCGTTGTGAATTTATATTTAATTTATTAAAAGTAGTGTACTAACAGCTAATTTAAAGTGTGCAAAGTTATTAAAACAAGCTAATTCAACTACACAAGTGTTCGTAACAGCGAAAACATCGTATACATGAAGATATCCTGCATTGAGATAGAAGTGCACGATCCAAGGATATACTTACTTGATGAAAGCCATACATCCTCATCGCATGAACAAGCACATACAGATAAGTGAAATTATACATAACACAGCAAATAGATACATAAAATACTTTACAATGTTTATGCTGCTAATTTTTCGCCATTAATTACCATATTTCGGAATTTGAATGATTTAACTGTAGAGGGTCACGAACGACGCACATAGACATACGACAAACAACGAAAATACCTACAGTTATTTATATTAATGTACTATCAATTGACTATCAACGATTATGACTACCAACTTAACGAAGAAAATGATGACATTGACATTGAGTACTGAATATATGAATGAATTATTTTGATTGCTATACACTATACAGCAAGCTGTGCCTGCGACACGACAAGTTGTACGACATGGGACATAGACAAAAGGAGGTTATATAGACCAAGAACACAGACGTCACAATATTGAGTACGACATCTATTGTCACATTGTCACTTTTACCACTGATCGACCTATGTAGTATAAGCTGCAGATCGACTAAATATTATAATTTACAATAAACAACGAAATTATTAGGTTAAATAACGACATCTATTGTAACTAGAGCGCAAAAATATATCTGTTTTCTATCTTAACGCCATAGACGGCAGTAGCTGTATTTTGTCGGCGTAAATTGGCATATTTTATATATATAACGATGGATCCAAATTGCAATATTACTTATAGACGTAAACAACTTACAAAATCAAAATCATGTGAAATGCTTGACATCAGTGGATCATTTAATAGTACTTTCTCGGATGATAGAATAGGAAAAAGCTTTGATTTATCAACTAACACACACAGCCATGTCTTAGAGGATTTAAAAACTGAAATAAATGACTTAAAAATTCAACTGCAAAGTACACAATATGAATTAGATAATACAATCATGGAAAAAATTGATCTAAAGAACCAAATAACTCAACTAAGCCAGGAAATTTGGGCTCTTAAACAAATATGTAATAGTCCTTTAACAGCCCTGAGAAAAGACGTACCGTTAAATCGTACTAGTGCTAAAAGACGTCTAACAAACAGCTTTCAAGGCACTCCACTGGTAGCTGAGACTCATAAAGAGCGCCAACGAAAGCAAACTCCTCAAATACATGCGCATACAGATGTTTCAAATAACAATGACAGCTCTAACCACACTGAACAACAAACTGAACAACAAACTCAGCAACAAAATCAACAAAAAACTCAACAACCTACCACTTATCACTTAACATCGAACAAGGACACGACAATAACAAATATTGATAAGCTATGTAAAGGGAAAACACTAATTAGAAATCAGCCTCTATGCATTACAGAAAAATCACACAAACACAAAATTGTCGTCATTGGTGACCAAATTGCTGTCAATCTGGCAATTACCCTTACTGAGCTAAGGTCGAAGTACAAGAATCCAAACAACTATATTATTTCAGGGTTATCATATCCAGCTGCACCCACTGATTATATAATAAACAAATCAAGAATAATGCAAGAGGACCTTAACAACGACGAATGGCTCATAGTTTGTATGGGTTCAAATGATTCAAACCCCATAAAATTCATGGCAGAACTGTCAGCTCTGTTAAAGAAACATGATGGGGTGAAAATCTTAGTTACTAGTATTCTACATAACCCATATTTGAATGAACATAAGTTAAATTATTCTATCAGAACCTTACTAAATTGTTTTCCAGATGCACATTTTGTTAATCTTTGTAATGACATGTTTCCATTACAAAACGCCAGTATTCTAAATAAAGTAATTGATACAGCCGATTATAAAAAGTATTATATTTGTAAGTTATCAATGGTAAAAAAATATGACAGACCTATCCCAAGGAAGAATTTGGATATTCCAAGGCCAGGTACTATACCTTATTACTTTGGAAATGGGGGCTTGCTTACTCAGTCAAAATCTAAAATAGAGAGCACCGCTGTTCAGAAAGGGACAATTCCCTACTATTTTAAACCGATTGTGACAAATGTATCAGCAAAAAAAGCAAATAATACGTTTTTTCGAACCCAAATTGGACAATAATTTCAGAGTTTTACACCAAAACATAGCAGGAATCATAAACAAAATAGATATTATGGACTTAACTCTTACAGAACTGTCTAATGAAGGAAAACACATTCATGTTATATGTCTTAGTGAAACATTCATCTCAAAAGGGTGCGAAAAAAATTTAAAACTTAATGGTTATGTTTTAGCAGACTCCTATTGTCGTCTCAAACAAAAACGTGGTGGTACATGTATATTAATTAAATCGGAATATAACTACAAAAAAATTGACTTTTTAACAGAAATAGCGTGTACTAATATTTTTGAGTGTTGTGGTATCGAAATAATTAGTCCAAATATTATTATTTTATGCGTATATAGGATACCAAACAGTAATTTATTTGTATTTATTGAAAAGTTAAATGAATTATTACTTTACTTAACTAATAAAAAATCTTGTAAAAGAATTGTTATTTGTGGAGATTGGAATATTAATATACTTAAATCCGACATACACACCAAAGAACTCACAAATATTTTAAATAATCATAATATATGCATGCATATCACAACCCCAACAAGGAAAAAATCTTGTATTGACCAAATTGCAAGTAATGTAAAAAATGTAAAATCACAGGTGCTACCACTTTCACTGTCAGATCATGAAACAGGGCAATTAATTTCATTCCCAACGCGTATAAAACCAACAAAACCATGGTATATGGTAAAAAAGGATTACTGTACAGAAAATGTGAGAAAATTCCTTGAATGTCTTTCGAATTTATCTTTTTCTGAGGTTTATAAAGGAAACGTAAATGAATCATTTGACGAACTTCACGGGATATTGACACTTTTCCATAATCTTTGCTTTCCTATAGTGAAAATTAGATCCAAAAATAATACCAAATTTAAATGGAAAACACGTGGCATAAAAAAATCATGCCATACCAAAAGGAAACTATATTTGTCATATTTACATGCTAAGAAAAATAAACTTAAACATAAATTAATTTACAAACAATACTCATCAGTTTTAAAAAAATGTATATATAAGTCGCACAAGAAAACTAACCTAAACTATATAAATCTTAGTACTAATAAATGTAAAGCTACATGGAACGCTATTAATAATTATACGCAAACAAGTTTTCAACACAATGACATAAGACAAATACGACAAGGTGACATAATAATCTCTGACCCTAAAATAATCTCTAAGGCTTTTAATGACTTTTTCATTGAACTGACTAACACTGTTAAGTGCAATAGTGTTTCATCACATACACCTAATATCTCACACGTTAAACCTGTATCGTCGTCAGTATTTTTGACACCTACTGATCCTAAAGAAATCTATACTTATAATAAAACTGTAACAGGTCCAATTCTGTACATTGAAGATATTTTGAAAATTATATTTGGAGGGCATTCTATAACCGATACTGAGGCCGAAAATATTTTTTTTTTAATTTTTGTCTGTCTGTCTGTCTGTCTGTCTGTCTGTCTGTCTGTCTGTCTGTCTGTATCACGGCTGAGCATCACGCCGAAACTACTGAATGGATTCAAATGAAACTTGGCATAATTTGAGATCTTACTACGAGGTAGGACATAGGATACTTTTTATCCCGTAATCTAGCACGTTTTTTTTGGGAGAGGGGATTAAAGTCAAAACGGGTACTTGGTTATACGCTTTTTCCGATTTTATCAATTTTTCTTTATAATATAATAAATATTAGTAAGGGAACGCTCATAAAGAGTTGTTATCAAGGTTTTGTAATCGATCGGGTTAAGCAACGTTAGGTAAGGTCATTAAATAGATGGGTGACCGTTTAACGCCATTTGAACCAAACGGGCCCGTGCTTCGGAGAGCAAGTAAAAAGTGGGTCCCAGTTTTTAACCGACTATAAAAAAGGAGGTTATGTGTTCGATGCGAATGTCTGTTATTAAAAGTTTAGTTAACGTAAAAATAACGCAGGCGGAGCTGCGTGGGTCAGCTAGTATTTAATATAATTCACTCACTAAAAAGTTCTAACTCAGTAGGATACGATAATCTTAGTACTAGAATTCTAAAATTATGCGCAGTTTATATATGTACTCCTCTCAGCTATATAATTAATACATCCTTTCTTACAGGTCAGTTTCCTGATAGTTTAAAAACATCTATAGTTAAACCATTGTTTAAAAAAGGCGATGCTAATGATCTTAATAACTATAGACCTATAACACTTAGTCCTGTACTTTCTAAGGTATTTGAAAAAGCGATGTATACTAGGTTAGACAATTTTGTACGAAAGCATAATATCCTTTCTGAGAGACAATTTGGTTTCCGAAAAAATATGTCAACGACACTGGCGAGTTTTAATTTAATAAAAGAGGTGACTGAATCCATAAATAATAAGCAGGCTGTATCTGCTCTGCTTCTCGACCTAAGTAAGGCTTTTGACGTTTTAAATCATGCAATACTGCTGTCAAAAATAGAAAAATACGGTATAAGAGGAACGGCACTTGACTGGCTTCGTACCTACTTAGAAGGGCGAACACAATGTACCGAGATAATACATATGGTTCAACATCAAAATAAAACACTTCAACAACATATTAGATCCGATTTTCGAGAAAACACACGAGGAGTCCCTCAAGGTAGTGTTCTTGGTCCGCTATTATTCATCTTATATATTAATGATCTCCCTAATGTAATAAATAAACATAGTTGCTTATTATTTGCTGATGATACTACAGTAATATTTAAATGCCCTGACATTAGTAAATATGAGGAAGAAATTAATAATTCTTTAACTGACATAATGAATTGGTTTGACGAAAATGACTTAGCTATAAATGTAAATAAGACAAAATTGATACAATTTCGTAACTACCAAACAAAACCCTTAATTCTCAACGTAAAGTACAAAGGAATTGCATTAGAAAGTGTTCCATATGGGAAATTCTTAGGGTTTCAAATTGACCAACACCTAAACTGGAAAAAACATGTTGAATACATATGTGACAAATTAAACCGATTTGTCTATGCCCTCAAAAGAGTTCGTACAACGATATCACAAAAAGCATCACTCATTTCATACCATGGATACGTGGGTTCGGTGTTACTTTATGGGTTACCATTATGGGGTAATTCTGTTGATGCAGTAAATGCCTTCATCGTCCAAAAAAAGTGCATTAGGGCTGTATGTGGTGCTTGGTACCTGGATAGTTGTAGGCCCCTATTTCAAAAGCTACGTGTCCTTCCTTTGCCTTGCATGTACATAAAAGAAATAGCAATATTTGTAAGGAAACATCCTGAATATTTTAATAAACATGAGGATGTTCTTACGAGAATCACAAGGCATGGGAAAACATTACACATGCCGAAAAACAATAGTAAAATATTTGCCGATAATATGTTTGCTATGGCCATCAGAATATTTAATAAGCTTCCAAGGGATATAAAAAAATTACCAATGACTATGTTTAGGAACAAATTACATGACTGGCTTTTAAAGAAATGTTTTTACAGTATTAAAGAATTCTTAAACTCAAATGAAATTTCAAATTAAATGATAATTATTTTTTGTTTTTGTTCCCATGTTGACATGTTTGCGTTCTAATTTGTTCAATATTATTAATTATATAATTTAATGACTATTATAACTATTAGTGATTATGAATGACTGTAAATTTTGCATACCAGCATCTTACTGGTGGAATGAAATTGGATCTATGTACTGCACTCTATAATATCTCTGTAACATTTCATTCGCAAATAAACGTTTGAGTTTTAACGCCATTTGAACTAAACGGGTCCGTGCTTCGGAGAGCAAGTAAAAAGTGGGTCCCAGTTATTAACCGACTATAAAAAAGGAGGTTATGTATTCGATGCGAATGTCTGTTATTAAAAGTTTAGTTAACGTAAAAATAGCGCAGGCGGAGCTGCGTGGGTCAGCTAGTAATAATAATAAAAGCCTTTATTTCAGATACAATACTTAGTTTACAAACATTATACTCAGGACAGTTATATCTAAAAAAATGTATCTGTGGGCAACAGGTTTGGCAAAGGCCTCTTCCAGCAACTTCCACTCATCTCTATCTCTAGCAGTTCTAGTCCATGTTTGTCCAGCTATCCCTTTGATTTCGTCTTCCTATCTTAGAAATGGCCTTCCACGTTTCCTTTTTCTGATCCTGGGATACCTTATCTTATTATATAAAAGAGTAGACAAAAACCCACTCATCACGAAATCTCAGAAACTACAAGTATTAGGAGTCTCAAATTTTGCATGGGGGTTTCGTTTAGGACGTAGGTGCTCACTAAGACAGGATTTTGTGAAATTCAACCTCTAAGGGGGTGAAACAGGGGGGTAAAGTTTGTATGGGAGAATGCGATTCCTTGGTCCTATTGACTTGAAATTTTGCACAGACATTCGTTAAGAAAGTTAATTGAATTTGTATTTCATATTTTTTTTTAATTTATACCTTAACAGGGTAAAAAAGGAGTATTATTACTCAACCGACGGTAGTACAAATATATCACAAGAATAAGATAGGGTAATTCGAAATATAAAATAAAGGTTCCTTGGTCAAATGGCTACGGAAGCATCCTCTAAGTATGGACTGTCCGGGTTCGCTACCCGTGTACGGTTTTTTTTTTGTATTTTTAAACTTTGTTTTTTATTTATATTAAGATTCGATGTTTTAAATATTTAACTCATATTGAATCGGCACTTTTTATCTCTAATATATTTATTAAATTTAATACTTTTTTAAAATTTAAAATCATGCATACGTATTTAGCTTCTCTCTAATGTTATGATTTAGTTATTAGTGGAAACTTAATTGATTTTTGTACTATTGGATCTTATATTAGTAATAAGTGGTATCATTTGTTTGTTTCCCAAATATAATAAAAATAAAATAATGAAAATATATTTCCAAAATGTCCGATTGGGTAGGAATACAATATGCATGTATTATACGTATGCAGATGTCACCGGGGAACCCTGGTTCCCCTCTCATGTGCCGATGTGACAGCCACGGGAGTTTTAGTGGGTAAGAATCCCCCACAGGATCCTGGGGACATAGTAAACGTGTCCCCCGCCACCGCTATAACTGTGACAACGGTGACAGATTCCCGGGGGGCTATAATGCGCCCCCGGCAGTGGCTTCAAATGCCCTTGCCTTGCACTGAGGGGTACCCGGTGCAGCCCCATATTTTGTGCGGACAGCCGTGGGGAGTTTAGAGGGTAAGAATCCTACACACCGCGGTCGACCGCCCGCAGGATCCTGGGAGCCTATTGGAGGTCTATCCGTGATCCCCGAAACTTTGAGCACGGTGACAGGTTATTTTTTTATTGTGCCCCCCGGTGGCGGGCTCAAAGACAAGCCACTGAGGGGATCTTTTTTTAAATTTATCCCATAACAGGGTTAAAAAGCAGTATTATTACTCAACCGATGGCGGTGCAAATATTTTCACTTAGATTAGCTTAGTACGTAAATTAGGTACTGTACACGGATAACTTTAATACATAAGATAAAATATCACGCTATAGGCATTAGGAACTGAGCAGATATATAACAAGAATATGATCAAGTAATTCGAATAA
Organism: Furcula furcula; assembly: GCA_911728495.1. Classification (NCBI taxonomy): domain Eukaryota; kingdom Metazoa; phylum Arthropoda; class Insecta; order Lepidoptera; family Notodontidae; genus Furcula; species Furcula furcula. The sequence continues at coordinate 21,663,579 of OU452253.1, forward strand.
TAGAATAAGAGTAGCCGTGGTCTGGAGGTTACGAAAGCCTCTTCTAAGCACAGCAGAGTCCGGGTTCAAATTTCTCTTTGGGATTTTTTTGTGTACTTTTAAACTTTTTATTTTTGATAATTTTTTTTATTTTTTCAAGGTTTATATATTAACTGAATTTATTTAGAAATTTTATCTAAGTAAGTAAATTTAATTAGCTTACGTCGACTAAACCAAAAGAGGTACATACTTAACAATCAAGTACTAGAGAAGTTTATTCTATATATCATCCATTACATTCCAAATAATATAAGGTAAATCTGCGATATAATATGCTTGCCCACCGGTGGCGGACTCAAAGGCCAGGCACTGAGGGACACCTGGTGCAAAACCCACCCGAGAACCCAGGTTTCCCTCTCATGTGCCGATGTGACAGCCACGGGAGTTTTAGTGGGTAAGAATCACAAATACCCAGGTTGACTTCCCCATGGGATCCCGGGGACATATTGGATGTTTCCCCCGCCGCCCCCTTAACTGTGACAATGGTAACATTTCCCGGGGGGCTATATGCGCCCCGGCCGGCAGGAGGGGTACATGGTGCAGCTCCTCTCTTTTGTGTGGACAGCCGTGGGGGATACATACCGCAGTCGATCAACCGCAGGATCCTGGGGGCTTATTAGAGGTTTCCCCCGCGATCCCCGGATCTTTGAGCACGATGATAGTTTCCCGGGTGGCCTTATTGTGCCCCCTGGTGGCGGGCTCAAAGGCAAGCCACTGAGGGATCTTGGTGCAGATCCCACCGGATAGCCCAGGTCTGCTTCTTATGTACTGATTTAACGGCCGTAGGGGGTTTAGTGAATAAGAATCCTACATAACCCGGTTAAACGCCAACAGGGTCCCGGGGACCTATTGAAGGCTTCTCTGTGACCCCTGTAACCCAGTGGCGTGCACAGAGGGTAGGCAAAAAAACGTATTCGGCTTATTTAACCTATTATATGTATATTAGTATACCATTTTATATATCCATAAGTTAGCAGATTCTATAGGTATATTAATTTGCATTTAAAAACTGTAATAAAATTATTCAGAGGGTTTATACACACAAAAAGACTTTGCCTACCCTACGATTACTGTAAATATTCTTAATTTAAAAATATTTTGTACTGACATGGTATTAACGTGATGTTTTTAAATGTAAATGGATACGTCTGTAATGTTAGTTCATTTAAGGATATTTGTAGTGGCACACTAACAAATAGCTTAGAGTACAGATAACTCGCAGATATTTTTGCCTACTTTCTGTGCACGCCACTGCTGTAACCGTGAGCACCATGATAGGTTCCCGGGTGGCTTTATTGTGCCCCCTGGTGGCGGAGTCAAAGGCAAGCCACTGAGGGTATCATGGTGCAGATCCCACCGGATAGCCCAAGGGGCTCTTATGTGCTGATTGCACGGCCGTTGGAAGTTTAGTGTATAAGAATCCTACATACCCGGTTGACCACCAACAGGGTCCCGTAAATCCCATTAAAGGCTTCCCCCGTGACCCCTGTAACCGTGAGCACCGTGACAGGTTCCCGGGGAACTATAATGTGCCTCTCCGGCGGGTTCAAAGTCAAGGCACTGAGTGGTATCACCTGGTGCATATCCCGACAGATATCCCAGATCCGCGCTCTAATGTGCCGACGTGATAGCCGCGGGGGTTTTAGTGGGTAAGAAATCCCCGGTTGACCCCCGTTTACGTCTTAACGATGAAACCGAACAAGGAAGCCCGTATTGCTTCCATAAATTGGTTTTAAAGAAATGGGTGTTCTGTTCCTGTCCTTAATCCACCCAAATTGTACACCAGTACACGTCTGCAGTTTCTAATAAAAATAAAAATACAATTAACAAATCACAAGCTCAGAGATTCAACGTTGCAGGCTTAAACCTAAGCGTTGAGTACTTTGCCCATGAACAGACAGCTATACGTAGCCCTTTCACGCGTCATTTCTAAACAAAATTTGTTCATATTGCGTTACGAAAAGTCAGCTACAAACATTATTTTTGAAGAAATTCTATAATCAAAGGTAGTAACTTTAAATTATTCACTTCTTTTTTTCTCAATTACACCCGTGCGAAGCCGGGGCGGGTCGCTAGTAATATATATAAGATAGTTTATAATGATTTTACTCCATTTGTCTTTGCCACGAATAGTATGTCCTGCTCACTTCCATTTATGTTTTCTTATAGTTTCTGTGACACAGACAATTTTTGTGATTTCCCTTATAGAAGTGTTTCTTACTCTTTCGGATTTTCTTAAGTTTAGCATAGGACTCCGTTCCATTGAACTTTGGCAAGTTTCTAGTTTTGTGTAGTGTGCTTTCGTAAGGGCCCACGTTTGACACCCATAGGTTAGTACAGGGAGGATACACGTGTTATACAGTTTTCTTTTTATATACATGCTCAAAGAAATGAGCATGTATATAAAAAGAAAATTATTATTTCTTTGAACGACCAGTATCTTTTCCACACAATAGCTATTCTTGTTGATATTTATTTGGACATTTGGTCTTTCTAAGAAATTATTTGACCGAGATATGTATACTTCTCGACGTAGTCTATTTTAATATTGTTTAAAAAATGTTGTTTTTCTTGTAAACCCATTTTTGTAAACTCTTATACTTACGAGTAATATAAAATTAAATAGTTAAATTCACCTGCCTCTTAGAGGAAAATCTGCCTAAGCTTTGTTTAAAGGGACCACAGATAAACGCGTACTCTATTTAATATATAAACTCTATGATATAACTACTCTGGTCATCGATATACTATCTAAACTTAGTAGTTTAGATAGTATATCGATGACTCTGGCTCTGATTAGACTATTTTATTTTATTCGAAAAAAGAACAGTATCTCGTAACACTTTGCTTCCTGAATGGTGTGTTCGGGATATGAGCGGCCGGCGTTAGAGAGGTTGTGGCGAGTTCCGAACGAAGTGCCTTCCTGTGACTCAGTCTTTCCACAGCCTTGATGAAAGGCCACTGGGGCAGTTTTAGTGGGCATAAATCCCACATAACCCTGCCTGCAACCCTACGGAGACTGAGTATCTATAGATGGTTTTCTCCTTAAACGACAGTTGGCTATTTGCAAACCCAAGATACTTGCGACTCGCACGTCGTCTGTCCACCTAGTGAAAGTCCTGCCTACTGCTGTGTTTTCCAGATTATGGTCAACACTTGAAAACCTTCTTCCCATAGGTTATCTGTTCTTTGAGCAATGTTGCCTGCCCGTTGCCACTTCAACTTGCTGATTCTGAGAGTCGGTGATTTTGGATCTTTAGCGAATTCCCTCATCTTGGATTTTATCGTGCATAGAAAACTTCGACTATAGCATATTTTTTCTAAAAGGCTAGCAGTTAAGGACCACGTCCATCTACCATACGTTTACTGATTATCAACGCAAAATATTAGACCACGCTCAAACAAGTCTACACAGAGTAAACACTTTCTGGATTCCGAACTCCGCATGGAGTTCTTTATATTGAATAAAAAAAACCTTCTACCAACAACGTGTCGAAATTGGCGGAAAAATATACTCCCAATAGTACAATTACACGATTGTGCTCTTCTAAGGCGAGGCATATTGCCGTCATATTTCATCTTCGATGGCTTTGGGACCGATCGGAGTATTCGTGTGTATTTCCCTGGAAAAATGTTTGTTTTTTTATCAAAGCGCTGTATTTCGTGTACTTTCACCCCAAGGTTAGGGCTTTATTTGTCCGATTGCTCGAACGTGATACACTGAAACCATCAATATAATATATTAACTAGATAAACATTCACTAACAAAATGACATCTAAAATGTGGTCGCGGGGGTCGCGGACTTTCCTGTGCTGGTGGCGAAAATGTGAACTACCGGTTTTATTATGATTATGACGTGTAGTTTGACAGTCTCATATAGACAGTAGCGACACTCCTATCGGCATAAATAATTTTGTCAACCTGTAGCTTGAAAAGAAATAGCGACACTTTTCGGACCGTAACATCTAATTTAGGTTAAATATTGTATCGGTGAGTGAAACCCTCAATCACCTAAGTAAGCAGTATTTACTTACATACATACAAAAACACAACTACCGGACAGGTAAGTTGGTATGAGTATCACATGAATTTACTTACTTAGTAACTAATTGTTCAACTTTACCACTATTTTTGTTTACATGGCATCATCATCATCATCATCATCCGCAGCAGCAGCCGAGAAACATCCACTGCTGAACAAAACCCTCCATACAAGGGAGGGGTTGCCATCATCCCCACGCTTGGCATGTGTCTTGGGGATCGCTGTATAGGTCGTAGGTAATTCAATTGAAAGACGCTGCTGCCCGTCCTCTTGTTTTCCCTTAGCCGCCTCTTACCGACACCCAACGGGAGGAGATGGGTGGGTGCTTACCCAGCCTCCTCGTGGGGAGAGTATGTATGTCTTTTTAGGCACTTCCTACATCGTATCAGCTATAACAATGATACGGGACCCCCGGATTATAGGGGCCCCGAACACAACACAACAACAATTCGTAAAATCCATGATCTATCAAAATCTCTTAAGCTGTACCAACAAATTTTGATACAGGCCCCATCTAAGGCAAGCTACGCTATTGATCACCTATATATTTAATTTAATTGTATCTACAAAATAGGTACGATGCAAGATTCCTAAGTCAGAAACGTAAGTATTCATGCCACGTTTGAAGGATTAAAAGTGGTACTAAAGATTACAACAAGCTCAAAACAGCGAGTACTTATGGATTATTCTCCCCTTAATCGTGCATAAGGGGTCTCAAGTCTAGGGTGGAGCGAGCACTCTTGAAGCTTAAACCTGCAAATTGTCGAAACAATGCAGGTACACTACAGAAGTCAAACTATACAAAACAAGTAGGTTAGTAAATTGAACATTAAAAAAAACAGAACAGAAGTCGAAGTTAAGCCGCAGTTGGTAGTTTAATAAATTAGGCTTAAAAATAAGAGTAATAATATATCTCATACTACATGGCTGAAGATTTTCACCAAACATAGTTTAAACTAACAACTAAACCAGTAATGAATACTTACTTGAATGAAAAAGACCACAGGCAAATCGAACTACTACTACCGTGGATGAATGAACTAATTTCATCCATGCTACTACCTACTAACCGGTCTACTTAAATTAAGCTACGATGCTTCAGACATACATACAGACAGAAAAAAATGCCTATGATGTGTGTCTGACTGCCTACCTGTCTTTTATTTTGAACTACCCGTGCAGCTCCGCCCGTGCTTTTATTACATTTGGCTCCCCTTTTCTCCCTCCTCCCTAGATTTATCTCTCTCCATATCTCACTCTCTCTTATAAAAAAAATCTAATTATATGCTCTTTCTCTCCTCTCTCTTTCCCCCTCCCGCTTCGGTTTCCGTCACACTCCCCCTCTTCCTCTCCCAGTTATCCCCTCTCTGAACCCTGTCCCCCTCTCTCTTCTACGAACTTGCTCCTTCTCACTCCCGCCTTACTCCACCTAACTCCCCCCTTACTCCACCTAACTCCCCCGATCCCTCACCCCATCACCCCCTCCTCGAATCCCCTCTCCCTCTTTCTCCTCTCTTGCACCCTCCTCTCGTTCTATATATCCTCGTCAATCATGGTATCAGCGGCATTAAATATACTTTACGGCCTATTCCCAGACCTACCCGATATGCACACAAGATTTCATACAAATCGGTTCACCCATCTATTTAATGACCTTGCCTTATGTAGCTTAACCTTAACCTAGCGGTATGAAATATACTGTATGACCTATTCTCAGACCTACCCGATATGCACACTTTCATACAAATCGGTTCACCCATCTATTTAATGACCTTACCTAACGTTGCTTAACCTTAACCTACCGAGATAAAAAGTATCCTATGTCCGTTTCCTGGTTCTAAGCTACCTCCCCACCAATTTTCAGCCGAATCGGTTAGGCCGTTCTTGAGTTATAAATAGTGTAACTAACACGACTTTCTTTGATCTACACTAATAATATTTTATATTTTTATTTTAATATTATAAAGAGGAAAACTTTGTTTGTTTGGTTGTAATGAATAGGCTCAAAAACTACTGGACCGTTTTTAAAAATTCTTTCACCATTCGAAAGCTACATTATCCACGAGTAACATAGGCTAAATTTCATTTTAGAAAAAAATAGGGTTCCGTAAGATATTTGGGTTTTTTCGGACACAAGGTGTAAAAAATCAACCAGAAAAGTTACTTATTTTGCGTACGCTGCCTAAACTATAAAAGATAGAACCATAAAATGTTCTAATTAATTGTAGATCTTATAAATATCTACAAAAAAGTCCGCGGCACACGCGCGTATCTATGTCGAGTGAGGCCCAACAACCATTTTTATAAATTATTTCATCATTAAGTACAGTTTATGTAGATAATATTTAGTCTTTGAATGATTAAAATTGGACATTTGGTTTTGAAGTTATGGCGAAATTAAAATATTACTGCTTATAAATTAAAAGATTTCTGCTGCACGGCCCGTTGCGAAGTGAGCGTCACCAAGGCGGGGGTGCGCATGCGGGAGGGGAGTTTAGATCTATGAGTATGGTACCCGCGCGGCTCAAACGCGAGGTCGGAATTCTAATAATTGTCGTGCGATTTTTTTTATATCTCTTTCTTAAAACTACACCTACGCAAAAGTTCTTCTCAGAGCTAAACAACAGTTCTTCTCAGAGCTAATCAACAGTTCTTTTCAGGGCTAACCAACAGATTTTTTCAGGGGTAACCAACAGTTCTTTTCAGGGCTAACCAACAGTTCTTTTCAGGGCTAAACAACAGTTCTTTTCAGGGCTAAACAACAGTTCTTTTCAGAGCTAGAATATTACACGCTATTGGCATTTTCTTAAACATTTGAAAATGCCTAAGAGAGCCAGGTCTCAACTTTCTAAACATAGTTCTCAAGCATGGGCAGCAAGAATACGTCGTATGGGAGAATCTTCACCTGAACGTTCACAACGCCTTGCTGAACAAAATCAGAGAAACTCTCAGGTAGGCGCACGAGAGTCGAGTGTCGAACGTTCGCAACGCCTTGCACAACAAAATCTGAGAACCTCTGAGTTACGTGCACGAGAGTCGGGTGAACCGATATGTATGAAATTTTGCGGGTAGATCTGAGAATAGGTTATAAAGTATATTTTATGCCGCTGATATGATTGACGAGGATATATAGAACGAGAGGAGGGTGCAAGAGAGGGAGAGGGGAGGGAGATGGAGTGAGGGATCGGAGGAGTTAGGTGGAGCACGGGGGGGGGGGGGGAGAGAGAAGGAGCAAGTTGAGAGAAAAGAGAGGAGGGAGAGGGTTCAGAGAGGACAACGGGGAGAGGAAGAGGGGAAGTGTGACGGGGACCGAAGCGGGAGGGGAGAGAAATAGCATAGAATTAGATTTTTATTATAAGAGAGAGAGATAAATCAAGGAAGTAGGGAAAAAAGGGGAGCAAAATGTAATTAAAGCGCGGGCGGAGCTGCACGGGTCAGCTAGTATAATATATAGATTAAAGTTCTATAGTGATTGTATGTTCAATTTCACCGATAGATAGCGCTGTTCATAATGTAAATCACGCTAACATAGTAAATTACTGTCTAATGATATTCGATAATGAAAGTTCTAAATTTTTTTCTAAGTTTTTCGCATATTTTATTGTTGCGACTGTAATACAATACCTATCTATACACTACCTGGACTTGGGGAGTTTCATTAAAATTTCATGAACATACAGAAATCTAATGAAAATGTCCTGGGTGTACCGGACCGGCTTACCCCTTACAAAAATTGACCCTTCGCCAATGCCATATCTTATGCAAACTAAATGTCTGCTCAGTCCCTATTGTATATAGCGTAATAATACATATCTTAATGATTAACGGATCAGTCTATAATTACCCTATTCACATACAAAGGAAATTACGTGGTAATATGTGCAAGTAATGTTTCACTGCTTAGCCCCTATGAAACATAGCGTGATGTTTTATATACCAACTTATACCTTGACTTCTACACAACACATCAGTGAAAGTCCTATCAAAATCCATCCACGGGTTTTCAAATGATACCTGGACGAACAGAACGACAGACAGACAGACAGACAGACAGACAATAATTCCAAAAAAAATTGTTTTGGCCTCTTTGTCGATAGTATAGTACCCCCACATAGAAATTTTGGAAAAATATTCAATGTACAGAAAAAGTGCTCTTTGAGTTTTATTATAGTATAGATAGAAGATAATATGGTACACACGGTCATCTAATCCCAAACTAGGCAGAGCCTGTACTATGGAAACTAGACAACTGATACCTACTAATACTTTTTTGTAAATACATATTTTAAATTAGCATTCATCATCATTATCATCAATAGCCGGAAGACGTCCACTGCTGAACATAGACTGACGATATTGTGCACGTCGTAGGTAACCGGTAGATGCTAAGTTTCGTTCATTGTGGTGGTCTAAGGCGGAGGCCTTTGTTCGGCAGTGGAAGTCTTAAAACATCCAGACACTTGTCACTTGGTGGGAATCGAAACCACGACCTATTGGGTAGCAGCCAGGGTGTCTAACCACTAGACCAACAGGCCCGTCAAATATAATATGGTAGCTAATAGGGTAGCTATGGCTATTCATGATTCCCAAGTGTCTCTTCCGTGATGATGAGTTCAAAACTACTCAGAGTAGGAAACATTTGAAATAGGTTTTTTCCCTTGGAGATTATTTGTTGGAGTTCCTTTAATAACATCACTATTAATATTTTATTCCATAGAAATTTTGTGACTTTCCATCTTTATTTTGAAAATAATAACAGTACTAGCGATGGTAATAAAATATCGATAAATATTATAGTTATTGAAAACAATTTTAAATTAGCATTTATCATCATTATCATCAATAGCCGGAAGACGTCCACTGCTGAACATAGACTGACGATATTGTGCACGTCGTAGTTAACCGGTAGATGCTAACTTTCGTTCATTATGGTGGTCTAAGGCGGAGGCCTTTGTTCGGCAGTGGACGTATTCTGGCTAGTGATGATGATGATGATATGTGTATATGATGATGTAGGGAAAACCTACCTGCATGCATGCCATTTTAGAACGTTTTCCATCTTGATGATGACTTTTGAGACGGCTGATTGCAGTGAGTTTTTCGTCTTTATGTTATTTATCTTCCAAATCTATTACAATAATTTCACCAGCGATTGTGCCCTTCGCAGCGATACACAGCAACGTATATGTACAAATTGTTCCTGACACAAGGTTTCTTTTTTTGTTTTCGGGGAGAAAACCTTCAAAAGCTACCCAATGACTAAGGCCAACTCAGGGACTGAGGCCACGTTAAGCGGGATTATAACCTATTAAATTCTCGCTCTCAGGAGAGCGTCTCGCGACTCTTTGGAGCATTTGGGAACTCAGTTCTGACACGTGTCTCAATGGCGCCTGCACCTCCCGGGTGCACAAGGGACCTACGGGTTGTTTTCATCTAGACGGCAGTCTTTATGTCAAGTCAGAAGCCTAAGGGCAGCTTCACACAAGTTTGGCCACTAACCATACGCCAGAAAAGGGACCTAGGTCCCCAAGACGCCTGCCAAGCGTAGGGTTTATGGCAACTCCTTTCTTCCCAGAGGGAGGCCTTCATTCAGCAGTGGACGTTTTTGGCGTCTGATGATTCGCTTATTAAAATTACAAGCGTTAATATTAACGGTCAAAAATTGCTCATATTATAGAACATTAAAATTTCTCTGTGAACCACATATTTCATCTACGATTCAAAAGGGTTTTTTGAGGACCGTCATAATTATATTCCGCATTTTGCCGGCTTTATGCTTAATTAGGTTTTGGGTTTCTGTTTTTGTTCTACCGCCATGAAATTAGACGTAATTAACTTGAATTAACTTATTATCATGTAAGTATATATATATATATATATTATATTTGTCTTCTGGGTTTAATATTGGATAATTTAAGGATACTACTACTCGTACCATATTACGTACGTACATATTAATAATAAATTAGTGCTTGACTTCAAATCCGCTTGAAAGAAAGTGGTGGTGGAAATCTAGTAAGTTATACCATCAATTACTTTTTTTTCTTTTTTTTTACCACTTATAAGCTAGTGCTTGACTGCAGTCCCACCTGATGGAAAGCGGCGACGCAATCGAGGATGGCAAAACACACTAGCTTATTAAAAGCCTATTCACTCTAGTCTTAAAGACACCCACATTATAATCGGGCGGGAAAACCGACGCAGGCAAACTGTTCCAGTCCTTAGCTGTCCTTATTATAAATGAAGAAGCAAACCGCTTAGTCCGGACTGAAGGCCCTTTCACCACTTATGGGTGTGTGTACTGTATCTAGTGACTATACTATTTTTCATTCGAAGTTCCAATGTTTACTAACATTGGAATTGTCTATGAATCGACGAAGTAACTAGTGATGTGGTATCGTAGACATTTAACGAATCATAATCGATCATTACAGTTAACCGTTACTCGTAACGACGATTTGCGTAAAGCATCATCAACAAGTGGAAGTGAAAAAAGAGTCTAATAAATATTTAATAAAATAAACATTAATAATAATCGCTCATTCAGACAAAAAGTCCCATTATTAAAATACATATCTATATAAGAAAGTTGTGTTATTTACACTATTGATAACTAAAGAACGGCTGAACCGATTTGGCTGAAAATTGGAGGGGAGGTAGCTTAGAACCAGGAGACAGACATAGGATATTTTTTATAAGGTTAAGCAACATAAGGCAAGGTCATTACATAGACTGACCATTTAATTACATTCTAAGCGTCTCCGTGCTTCAGAGGGCAAGTAAAAGATAGGCCCCGTTTTGTAACCGACTTCAAAAAGGAGGTTATGTATAAGACGAGTACCTATGTATCTAATACTATTAAAAATGTGTAATACGTATTACATAATAAGCCTATGCGGGCATCTAAAAACGTAAAAAGAGCGCGGGCGGAGCTGTGCGGAACTGCTAGTATCAAAATATATATCCAAAACACATAGGTTCCGTAACTAAAAATCTAACAATAATGTGTTCATATAATAGACACATTGAAATGTTTTCCTATCGTCCAAAAATTATATTTTTGGTCATGTACATATTATGTACCTATTGTATAGTGGTTGAAAGGATTAGACGGCAATAAGAAAACAATGGGCAAACTCGGGTAATTAACATTTGGTGTATTCGGAATCTCGGTGGTCATAAAACACCTGGGGCGGTATTATGATAAAATTTAGAATGTACCTAGGTAGAAAAAAAACAATGTATGGATCGACGATAGTATAACATCCAGTAGAGATGCTTTTTTAAGAGGAGGCTGAAAATCCGCAGAAAGGTAAACGGTTAATTATAAGCCATATTGGTAACGAAGACGGATTTATTGAAGGTAGGAAGGAGAATGGATATTACAAGCACAGAAAGCTGAAGGAGATTACCACGGTGAGATGGATGCTCACAATTTTGAAAAGTGGTTTGAAAACAATTTGCTAAAAATTCCTTCTGGTTTAGTCATAGTACTGGACAACGCGCTATCATTCGCGTCAAATAGAGAAGGTTCCTAACATGAATTGGCGAAAGGAAACCATACAAAACTGGTTGCGCGATAAAGAAATTCCATTTAATGAGACGAAAGCGGAACTAGTCGCTAAAATAGATTAACAGAAATTTTAAAAAATGTACATTGACGAGTTAGCGACATCAAAAAATATTACAGTTTTGCGCCTTCCACCGTATCACTGCGAGCTAAACCCAATAGAACTGATATGGGCACAAGTAAAGGGTTACGTGGGTAGAAATAATAAAACATTTAAAATGGAAGATGTTAAGGTAATGCTGAAAGATAGTTTGGCGCGGATAGGGGCGGAACAGTAGGCAAAATGTGACCCATGTTTTAAAAGAAGAAGAAAAAATGAAGAGTCTAGATGGAATATTGGATAGGGCAACATGCTCTGTGGTAGAACCGATTGTTATTAATGTGGGTAACTCCAATGATGACATATTTTGATAAAATGCTTGTTCCCTTTTTTATTATATTTTTTTCAATGTTGTTTAATTATGTTGTTCTAAGCGGTGCTTCATAATAAATAATTATTTATTTATTTTTATTTACATGTCAGAATATTATTACAGTGATGAAGAAAATAAAGAAAATTAGTAAAATATTGTTTTTATTACATTACCTAGCTGACCCACGCAGCTTCACTGTCCTAATTTTTCATTAATACTGGTAGCACTGCGCTTATAGTGTTAGTATTATAATATTATACAAAACAAAAATAAAACAAAAGTCTCGCGCCGTACACACACCCCTAAAAATTACATAACCAATATTATAGCTGCCATTTTTTTTTAAATTACAATTCAACTTCTATTGAACTCATAATATTTTCACTCCCCTGTTGCTGCTCGGTATTGACGTTTTTGTTAGAAAAACGATCATTGTATAACGGTTATTGTTATAATAACGGTATCGATCGTACGCGTTTTTCATAACTTCACTAACGTTCCATAGACAAATAGAGTTACGAAAAAAAAACAATCACAGCTCGTGTTGACGCCGTTACCTAGTTTGTGCATTTTTGGTAAATTTTGTTAGTTTTTCCTATATAATTCATAGTTAAATGCAGTGCGAGATAGACGTGATATAGTGCTAGATAAATTAAAATAAACTTCAGCTAAATTCTGCGGAAGGTTGTCGAGAAAACATGTGAAAATGGTTTTGTTTACATGATCTGTAACTTTTAATGACCAGAACTATAGATAATGACTAGTGATTAATGACAACGGTAAATCGTGTCAGTGAAATTGCTGCCTGCATTAGGGAAGAAGTGGGGTCTTCGTGTACCATTATTCGGATGCCGTCTTCTGGGTGGTCTTGTCCTAGTTTTGATAGTTCGACCAAACTGTCAGTTTTCTCCATAAGTTTCACTTCAGCGCCTCTAGCGGTATCTATCAAAAACTCTTTAAGTGTAAGGGAAGATCGGTCTTTTTTGTAACTTTCAAAGCACTAGACTTCCTATAAGATACTTTAGACTGCTCACATTTTATAGCCGCCACATTGTCCTGTCTTTTAAATTATGTAATCAATAATCAGAACAGTAGAAGCTGTTCGTCTGTGGAATGCCTTACCGGTCACTATTAGACATGCACCATCTCTGCCTATCATTAAAGATCGTTTGAAAGAATTTTATTTGTCCCTATGAATTTTATATTGATATTAGCCGGCTGTATTTATTTATTTATTATTGTTGGTTATTTATATTTGATTCTATCAAATATAATATTTATGTATTATACTAATATTTATATATATATTATTTACGTATTTTATTGTTTATAGTTATGTATTTTTTTTTTCTCTTTTATAATTGGTTTGTATAAACAACCCCGCCTTGCAGTTCATAGTTCCTCTCCATCCAAAGGTTGCCTGGTAGAGATCACTTTTAGTGATAAGGCCGCCCATTGTTTCATTCTATTTTACTGTTTTTTTTTCTTGTATTTTTGTGTTTTTTAATAATGGTGGAACAATAAAGTATTATCTATCTATCTAATCCTTGAATTAAAATATAGATAGACAATTCTTTATTGGGCACAAAAAAACAGATACTAAAAGTCTACAAATTAATAAGACATGCAACAATGGGCGGCCTTATCGCTAAAAGCGATCTCTTCCAGGCAACCTCTATAGAACAAGACATTATATAATAACACTAGATATTCTTATAAAACATGACCTACATAGTACGTACATTTGCACAGAAAAACAGAAACGGTTTAAAAAAGTGTATCCCGAAAACGCAAAAAAAGTCACTGGACTTTTTTATTTGTTTAATGTAAAATTTGTCACCTTAATTTTGTTCCTCACTCGGATCTTGATGACCCACAATTTTTCAGTAACATCAGTTGAGTAATTTACGGTTTGTGCTACCTACGGTGAAAAGTAAAACGTACTTACTATCGCGGACACGAACGCTGTACCAGTTTTCAATCAAAATCGTTTGAACGATTGTCGTCTTAAAAGTGATACACTACTTGTGACCGCGAGAGTACACAGACTACTAACATCATAACCTTTCTATTTTGCTTTGTCATTGTTTGATAAGACAGTTACTGTTAGAGACAGAGATTTCTTAAGATATATCGAAATTGTGAGGCCCAATGTCTTGGAGGAAGAATCCCTAGAGAGCTGGCACTTTCTCTCTCATTCGCACAACAAAAGAATATTAGGTATATGTGATAAAAAGAAACAGAGCTTATGATTTATTGTCCTTCAGCGTGTGTTCAGCATCTGTTGCGAACTCGAAGAAAACCTCACCAGCGGTGCGGTTTAGCTACTCATGAAGTTTTTTCGTTCACGATCTAGTTTTGGAGTTTTTAAATTGAATTGCATTAACAAATATCGTTTAAACTACTTAATAGCCGCATTTGAATAAATATCCATAACGTGTGTTACATGTACGAATGATTATTTTCTGTCCTTATCGTCGGCACGCTAGCTAGATGTCGTGTCATATTCTGTCTACACCCAATGTTATAGATTGCATCACAAAACCTGAATTTCTTGTAACAAAGTAATTTATAGCAATAGCTCATATTAGCTCGCTAATGTACCGCAGGCAGGCGAACTAGAGTCATTAAGAAGTAATTAGTGCAATCATTATTTTCACATCAATATTAATTATATCCAACTCGGAGATACTGAATCGGAGTGTCTGAAGAAAACGTTATAATTTGTGGTTTCGTGTCATCTTTGAAATGAACCTATTATTAGCTTGTAGCTAGGTGGTCCACCGCAGTGTCAAATCTTAAAAAAAAATGCTCAGTACCATTGGATTTGTAGAATATTGCGGTTCAAACGACTTTTCTATTGATATGGAGTTGGACGATGACGGCAAATACTACTGAATAATTACCGAGAGGCAGTGCAGAGCAAATATCATACGGGCGCTCGTGTTGCTTACCATTAGGCAAAAATCTCGTTTGTATTATCATATTCTTTTTTATTTTTACCATTGATTATCATGAGTAGCCGATAGACGTTGAACAGCTCCCCCTTAGAAGGGAGGGGTTGCCATAATCCCCACGCTTGGCAGGCGGCTTGGGGATCGCAGTATAGGTGGAAGATAAATCCAAAAGAAAGATGCTGCTGTCCGTCTTCCTGTTCTCGCTTAGTCGTCTCTTACGACACCCAACGAGAGAAGATGGGGGATGCAATTCTAACTCGGCACTCCACAGGTTTTTATTTATCTGCCGAAATTCACGTACTTATGTAGGTACTTATCTTAAATCTTATGTGTACCTATCTGATAATTTTATTTCTCCCCGTCGAAGGTTAAAAGATTCCAAACAAATTGGCAGCGAGAAATGTTTACATCAAGTCAGCAGATTGCGCGCTGCTTGAAGTAGGTACACTAACTGCGTTAGCGAAACACTAACAAAGGCTATCACAAGTTTACTGCGAGACTGCTCCCAGGCGTCCTGTAACACCCAGGGACGGACGGTGGGTTGTGATTTTTTTAAATGTTCTATCTAATTAAAAAGAAAACTATTTCATCATAATCATTTATTTCTCTCCATATGTTTACAAAGGTGGTAAAAAACAATGCTAGTGCAATATGAAACGTGTCAGGCGCGGCAAAGATGGGAGGGACGTATCTTCGTACAAGCGTGATAAATGGGATCAAGTAAAATGCTTTAAATTGTTCTTAGGGTATGCCAACAGTCCATTATACATAGTTAATTTTAAACTACTTATAACAGTGGTAGACTTTTTAAATAATATTAAAGAACATTTTTTATATAGCTTAAAAAGTTCAATTATTGAAAGGTACTTATAGATGGTCAATAGTTCGCGTACGCGTTGGGAAGCCATAACAATTACCTAGTGTATAACGATTATTTTATTATTTTATAGACAGCTTGACTATAAGTTAAAAAAAAATAATGTTATACGAGTACCTTTTGCTTGGTATCCAGACAAACCCGATTTAGGGTTTTTGAGATACTTTTTGAAATAAACTGTTATGTACCCTTTTTAATATGAATAAAGAAAAAAAAAAAAGAAATTTTATGAAATAGCTTTTGGTAATCCATCAAATTTCTATAAGTACCTTTCAATAATTGAACTTTTGAAATTAGTCCCTTTTAATAGCAGTTTTTGTTTTTGCGTATGCGACAGAAACTGTTAAACAAACAATACGAATGGACTGATTATTTGTACTTACTATTTATGTTGATAATATTAATTTATAGTGGTAATATAAGATAGAAAAAAAAGAATTATTAAAAGTGTAAAATAAACGTTGTTCATGTAAAAAAGCTTACCATACGCATGATGTAAAAAAAATACCATGAGGGGTTATTAATAATAATAAATAATAATAATACCAGCCCTTGTTTATGTCCCACTGCTGGGCACGGGCCTCCCCTCAAGATGAGGGGGCTTAGGCCATAGTCCACCACGCTGGCGAAGTACGGGTTGGCGGACTTCACACGTCATTCGAGAGCTAGTTAGGCTTTCTCAGACATACAGGTTTCCTCACGATGTTTTCCTTCACCGAAAGCTAGTAACAATCGCACAAAGACGATTCGCACATGATTCATTGAAGAAATCAGAGGTGCGAGCCGGGGTTCGAACCTGCGAAATAATATAATTTCTTAGCATTGGTTGTGGTATGCAGTATTAGTTCCTTAAATACGTATAAAAATAAACCCAAGACGTGACCCAGAGTCCGTCCCCGTGGAACTGCCAAGGGACCTCTAAGCACTATCTCAAGAACAGTCCCAATTTATATTAAACAGAACCTGCTGGGCCCTGTTGATTTGATTACGAGCGATTAATTAAGGGACTCCATTGGACCCCAAATATTATAAGTAACGGGACAAAGGCGCCCTTAATTAATGCCGCTTACTTTCCTTCTGCTTTCAATTTTGATTACTGCCGTTTGTTTTTGATAGTAGCTGCTTGGGCGTGAATAATGTTTTTTAAAGAAAATTACGCTAGGGAAAATGCGAACGTGCTTTTCGCTTTTTGTACATAAAATGTAGGATAAAACGGACCCCAAGAATATAAATGTATAAGTAAAATATTGTGTTGAAATTGTAATGGTAAGACTACGTGCCGCATTTTTTTAAATATATAATTTTGGAATTTGTAATTAGAAACAAAATTTCATATTTCTTTCTCTTATAGGTACATTGTATCCATCTGGATATCTAACTATTGATATTGATTCGGTGGATAATTTTAAAGATCTTTTTTTTTTAAATGTGCGTGCGTGGAGTCCCTCCGCGCGGTAGAAGTGAAACTTCCACCACACCGTACCACACCGTACCACACCGTACCACACCATACCACACCGTACCACACCGTACCACACCGTACCACACCGTACCACACCGTACCACACCGTACCACACCGTACCACACCGTACCACACCGTACCACACCGTACCACACCGTACCACACCGTACCACACCGTACCACACCGTACCACACCGTACCACACCGTACCACACCGTACCACACCGTACCACACCGTACCACACCGTACCACACCGTACCACACCGTACCACACCGTACCACACCGTACCACACCGTACCACACCGTACCACACCGTACCACACCGTACCACACCGTACCACACCGTACCAAACCGTACCAAACCGTACCACACCGTACCACACCGTACCACACCGTACCACACCGTACCACACCGTACCACACCGTACCACACCGTACCACACCGTACCACACCGTACCACACCGTACCACACCGTACCACACCGTACCACACCGTACCACACCGTACCACACCGTACCACACCGTACCACACCGTACCACACCGTACCACACCGTACCACACCGTACCACACCGTACCACACCGTACCACACCGTACCACACCGTACCACACCGTACCACACCGTACCACACCGAACGACACCGAACGACACTGAACGACACTGAATGATGGAATGACTGCGTCACGTGAGCGCTATCATACCCCTCCATGGTAGCGTTTAACGTTTAACGTTTTTTTTGGAAGTCGCATAAGAAGTTTCACTTCAATAATAAAATCTTGTGCCTTAACGCGCAAGCAAAAAGAACCACTATTAGATTATGATTCACAATGCAAAAAATTCCCTGTTTAAAAACGCGGCTCTTTTTAGCTAGCAACTTGATTCATTTAATAGCAAGTGCGACAAGCACGTCTATCGCAGTAGTTAGCCAATTAACTAATGAACTCGAGCCTATGTCGGGAAATATTTGTGACGTCAGCTCGCTGTGACGAACTGTCGGTTCTTTGTGAAGATATTAAAAGGGCTATGTTTGATTGCGTTACACCAACCAGACCAGAAGGTATCTTTGAAGTATTTTTATTTTGGTTAAATTTGATTTTTTTACATACATACATATACATATCATCACGCCTTTTTCCCGTAGGGGTAGGCAGAGCCCAAGGGCCGCTTTTCGCCTCCTTGAGAAACGAGACGTGATGGGTGGCGAACCACATCGCCGCCATTTTGGTTAATTTATTTATTGACCATTGCGTTCTCACAAATAAGGAGGGAAAGGGAAGGATGGGTATTGTGAAAAGGAAGATTGGCAAGTTAGAGTGGGAAATAGGAAAAGTAGGATATTACCGCCCAGGAGGGCAAGGGATGGGACAGTAATAGCTAGGGAAGCCGGGGTCGCATACCCGTATACTATACCACAACTACCGGACAGGTAAGTTGGGATGAGTATCCCATGACTAAGTTAAATGTATTTTTTTCCACAC
Source organism: Furcula furcula (assembly GCA_911728495.1). Lineage (NCBI taxonomy): Eukaryota > Metazoa > Arthropoda > Insecta > Lepidoptera > Notodontidae > Furcula > Furcula furcula. The sequence goes on from OU452253.1 coordinate 21,682,423, forward strand.
ATAAAAAACTTTCTGACACTTCGGCTGTGGTGGTAACTATTTGCTCGGTCGGTTGTACTATGTACTAGGTTTTAGTCTTTTACGCGCATTAACACGGTGTCCAAAAGGCTGTATTGGTAATGTAATAGACATTTACATAGCTTTGTCCATACAAAATATAAGGTTGCAAATATATTTATACAATAATGCCTACATACCATGATTAATATGAAACGTGTTTAAAACAAACTATAATTCCTATTAGACTCTTTGTCTTTTGTCTGTCCATCAAAAAAAAATATATATAATACGTTGATAATACGTATATCGGTGCGGCAGTTCTGTCCTAAAGAATGGTTTTATGCAAGACTGCAGCAGTGGTAATTAAAATTAAACGAATTGGACTGAACACCGTAATTTGCAGTGTATGGATGTCATAAAGTTTTTCCTTATCAAGTATTTGCGGTAGAACCGGCTAACAAGGAATGTTCATGTCAGGCACCGCCGCAGTTGTTATAGAACGCCATCCACGGTAAGGATGGCTGTGCAAGTATACTCTTCTGTCGATAGAATTATTGTTTATTGGGGACTCAATTTGTTTTAGTGCTTAATGTAGGGTCAATTTAACAGATCACAATTGACATAATATGTCAGTTTATTTGTTGTTGTCTATTTCTTTTGTCATTATTACAATAAATATTTAATCGTAATTGAATCATCATCATCATCAGCCGGAAGACGTCCACTGCTGAACATAGGCCTCCCCCTTAGAACGCCACAATGAACGACAATTGGCTATTTGCATCCACCGGTTACCTGCGATGCGCACAATGTCGTCTGTCCACCTAGTGGGAGGCCTACGTACGCTGCGTCTTCCGGTTCGTGGTCGCCACTCGAGAACCTTTCTTCCCCAACGGTTATCGGTTCTTCGAGCGATGTGGCCTGCCCATTGCCACTTCAACTTGCAGATTCTGAGAGCTATGTCGGTGACCTTGGTTCTTCGGCGAATCTCCACATTTCGGATTCTGTCGCGCAAATAAACTCCGAGCATAGCTCTCTCCATGGCTCGTTGTGTGACTCTGAACTTCTCTAAAAGGCCAGCCGTTAGAGACCACGTCTCAGTACCATATGTCATCACTGGCAACACACACTGGTTAAAAACCTTCGTCTTCAGGCACTGCGGTATTTCGGACAATAAATACAAATACAATACATATTTAATCGTAATTGAATAAAGTTAAGAAATTGTACAGTACTAACTACGAAAAAAGTAATGCCGTTTCAAAAAGTTACTTTGCTAAATTTTGATAAAGTGTCATATGTGATCTACTCACAGATCCGCAGAGAATTTGACTACAATCACATCACATCACACATTAGCAGCCGAAAGATGCCCCCTACTGAACAAAAGCCTCCCCCTTGGAAGGGAGGGGTTGCCATAATCCCCACGCATGGCAGGCGGCTTGGGGATCACAGTATACAGGGTTACAGGAAAAGTCGTGCTAGATCCGTTGAGGGCGTGGAGTACCCATCATTTCTGACTTATTTCACTATGAAACACCCCACCCTAAACTTAACCAAAATAAAAAAAAAGTAAAAAAAAAAAAACTTAAACTTAACAAACAAAATAAAATTTAATAGCCTAAAAATCGGCAATTTTCAATAAATAAATTTAAGTCGAAAATCTCGAAAAGGGTTAAGTTTAGGGTGGGCTGTTTCATAGTGAAATAAGTCAGAAATGATGGGTACTCCACGCCCTTAACGGATCTAGCACGACTTTTCCTGTAACCCTATATATGGTAAGTAATCCAATAGAAAGTCGCTGCTGCCCGTCTTCTTGTTTACCCTTAGTCGCCTCTTACGGACACCCGACGAGAAGAGATGGGAGGGTGCTATGCTTACCCGGATACCCGTTTAAAAATAGACTTTCAATGAAAAATGCTTGAAAGCAATGACAACTGTATAAGTGAATGCGTGCTGAAAAGGTTTACATGTATTCATCAGCAGTCGAAAGACGCCCTCCGAACAAAGGCCTCCCCTTAGAAGGGAGGGGTCACCATAATCCCAACGCTTGCCAGGCATCTTGGGGATCGTAGTATACATAGGTGGTAGGTATAAGTAATAGATAGAAAGACGCTGCTGCCCGTCTTCTTGTTTTCCCTTAGTCGCCTCTTACGGAAACCCCACGGGAGGAGACGGGTGGGTGCTGATCTTACCCAGACACTCCGTAGTAACTACTGCTATCCCCAAGACTCCTGCCAAGCGTGGGGATTATAGCATCCCCTCTCTTCGTAGGGGGATGCCTTTGTTCAGCAATGGACGGCGCTCGCTTGCTAATCGGCTTATAATCTAACACCCCATCTAGATCCTAAGGGATACTTTGCATGTAGGTATGTCTTCGAACGAAGCACTTTGTATAATAATGATCGAAAAATTCTGTTTATCGTAATGTTTCTATCAGAAAATTTATATAAGAAAGGTGTAATATCCAATAACTTCTTACCTTCTTACACTTCCTACGAAGTTACCTAATTAAAACTCCTTAAATTCATTCCCCACGCAGTTTGCTCAACTTAAAGGCAGGTAAAGATTTTCTCATAATATATTCATTATCCCGCCCGCGGAGCAGGGGAGGCTTTCACTTCCCCCTGAAATTCATACGCGTCTATTTATCACTTTCGGATAAATGAGCATTTGGGTGGTTCATAGATCGGTGGTTTCCCTAGTACAGTAGACCGGGAGCTGTGTCGTAGCTAATTAGAATTTAGTATTAAATATAAAAAAGCTTGTAAGTAAAATGCATGCCAGAAGTGATATTTTATAAAAAAAAAAATATATAATATCTTGGGCCATTCCACACACGGTCATCCGATCCCAAACTAGGCAGGGCCTGTACTATGGAAACCAGACAACTGATACTAATTACTTATATACTTTTTTTTGTAAATACATACTTAGATAGATAAATAACACCCAGACACTTGGTAGAATAATGTCTAGACAATCCATATACGGTCATCTGATCCCAAACTGGGCAGTCTGAACTGAGGAAACTAGTACAAGACCTTTATCTATATCTATAAAAATCAATGCCACTTTTCGTTGTAATTTTATAACTCAAGAACGGGCTCACCTATTCAAACCAAATGTTTAGGCTTTGTTCGGACTATTTAGTAGATGGTTTATGTGAAGTTTGCACAAAATCGGTAGAGCGGTTATTTATTTATCACAATTTTTGGAACAAATTAATTCTATAAATGGCGGATCATTTTGTAAATGGGGATTTTGCTGTCAAATTGAACCTTTTTTCAGAATTAAAACTTTTTTCATTGTTGATAGTAAAAGCATGTTGTTATGTCATTCACGCGGTCATTTCATTTTGGACGTGCTTCGAATAAAGCAAATTGTCAGCGATAATTATTGCTTTGTGTTTATGTTTTCTGTTCTGAATTCGATGTTCCATTTTTTTTAATATTTCTTTTTATACGTAGCGAAGCACGTACCGGGCCGCTAGTACTTGTATACTTTTCTTGTAAATACATACGTTTATTATTATTATACTTACATTAGCCCTCGTGGCGCAGTGGGAAACTGCTTGATTTGCAAACCAGAGGTCGCGGGTTCGAATCCCGCGGGGGCAACAACTTTGTTTAGTGGTTCCTTACTGGCTAGGACAATTCAGGCCGATCACCTGATTTGTCTGTAAAGTAAGATGATCCATGCATCGGACGGGCATGTAAAAAGACGGCCCTGCACCTGACCTCTCCCCGGTCGTGTCGGTCTTCCATCCCATCGGATTGTGAGGGTATAAAGGGAGCGAGAGCGCACTTGTATCTCCCGCGTAGATGGCTGATCTTTTGAAAGATTGGTCGCTGTGGTCGTATCGGCCAGGAGGACCGTATCTTTTTTGACTTTACATTACCTATACGTATAAATAACATCCCTTTTACACGTGGCGATTAAAATGTGCCCCCCGGCGGCGGGCTCAAAGGCACTGAGGGGTTCTTGGTGCAGATCCCACCAAAAAGCCCAGATCTCCCTCCTAATATGCCAATGCGCGGGAGTTTTAGTGTGTACCCCGGTTGACCCCACAGGTCACGAGGACTTTTTGAAGGTTTCCTCCGGGAAAAATAATTATAATTGGCTGTTTTTCTCAAATTAGCCGCTATGGCTCGCCGCATCGGTAAAGAGGTAAAATAATTATCATTAATATTTTAGATCCCATCTCCCGTGTGAAGTCAGTTGGCAACAACGTGTATCGAGCGGAGGGTGTGCAGTCGACATCACTCAGCCGGAGCGCGCCGATTTGACACCAGATAACACAGATATATATGTACTATTCTGTCAAGAAGATCAACAAAAAAAAAAATGATATACAAAATGTTGCCTGAGGAACTGGACTGGAAACCACTCTATAATGCAAGTACGGTTGACGAAAAAGTTAAGTTAAATGAGGCAGTTTTAAAACTTTATGATGCTCACGCACCAATTAGAAAAATAAAGCTTAAGCGTTCTCCTGCCCCTTGGATGACAAGGGGGATTCGTATCGCTATGAAACGCAAAAATCGTGCTTTTCGCAAATTCAAAAAAGATCGTTGTGATGAGAATTGGAAGCTTTTCAAGTCTGCTCGGAATCTATGCAATAAGATGATACGTGATGCTAAACGCCGCCATATCTTGAACAACATAACTACTTCTTTCCTGCTGATATCTGGAAGTTCTTAGGTACTTTAGGTATTGGCAAATCGAGATATCAAGACCTTCCTAAAACAATTTCCTTAGATGATCTCAACAAACATTTCTCAACCTTCTTTCATCTTGATCGTCAAACTACTTCTGACACTCTTTCTTACATAGCTAGTCTACAGCGTCCTAATATTAATAATTTTCACTTTGTTCCAGTCGACCCTTCAGATATCAAAAAGATTATCCTATCCATCAAATCCAAGGCAGTGGGATATGATAATATTAGTCGTTATATGATAACAACTGTGTTGGATCATCTTCTTCTAGGAATCACCCATATCATCAACTTTTCTCTAGAGTCTGGAGTTTTCCCTTCTATATGGCGTAAGGCCTATGTTCGCCCGCTCCCTAAGATTCCTCACCCGTCTCTTCCTAACCACTTTCGCCCCATTTCTATCTTACCTTTTCTTTCAAAAGTGCTAAAAACCTGCGCCCATAAACAGTTTTCTGATTTTATTAATCGTAATTCTCTTTTAAGCCCATTTCAATCTGGTTTCAGGCAAGGGCATAGCACCATCTCTGCTCTTTTAAAAGTAACTGGCGATATTAGATTAAGTATGGAAAACACCAAAGTTACTGTCCTTGTCTTGATTGACTTCTCAAATGCATTTAATTGTGTCAGTCATGACCTATTATTGTCTACGCTTTCCTATCTTATGATCTCTCAAGAGTCACTGTCTTGGTTTTCTTCTTATCTTCGGGACCGTCAGCAGTCGGTTACATTCGACGACTTATCATCTATGTGGTGTAACCTGACAGCTGGCGTCCCTCAGGGCGGTATTCTCTCCCCTCTTCTATTTTCTATTTTTATAAATCTGATAACCTATGAGCTTCAGTGTCCGTATCATCTTTATGCGGATGATTTGCAACTATACGTGGAAGCCAACGTTGATGAAATTCAAGAAGCCATTGTAAGATTAAATCGAGACTTAGAGACTGTATACGATTGGACTAAAAGGTTTGGTTTACTGGTTAATACTGAAAAGTGTCAGTCTATTATAGTAGGAAGTCAGTACAGTTTACGTAAGCTGGATAACACGGCCTTAACGCCAATTTCATACAATGGTGTAACTATTCCGTACAGTTCAAGCGTTAAAGACCTAGGCATACACATTGATAACACTCTTAGTTGGCATGTCCAAGTCGCAAACATCAGTCAGAAGGTTACGGGGTTCCTAAGATCCCTCTATCGTTTAAAAAACGTACTTCCTTTGCATACCAAGGCAATGCTTGTGCAGTCGTTAATTCTTCCCATTATCGACTATGGCGATGTGCGTTACTTCGACCTCAATGCAGAGCTTCTCGCTAAACTAGACCGTGTTCAGAATAACTGCATTCATTTTGTCTTTAACTTACGCAAGTATGATCACGTATCTGCATGTCGTAAGCAGCTAAAATGGCTGCCTATACGGCAGCGCAGAATCATGAGAGCATTAACTACTCTGTACGCATTACTCGACTCTTCTACTTCTCCTTCTTACTTGACGTCTTATTTCCAATACCTATGTGACAATCACAGCAAGTATCTTCGTTCCTCACATAACCGCCTTCTTTAATGTCCTTCACATCGCACTAACTTTTTGCATTCTTCCTTTTTTATTCAGTCTATTCTTCTTCTTTGGAACGCTTTGCCTCAGGAAATCAGGCTGGCCGCCACACGTAACTCATTTAAAGTTAAAGTGCGGGAACATTTACATAAATCTTTGGCAGATTTATCTTAAATGTTATTCTATTTATAATTTTGTGTATATAGCATATATTAATACATAAATATAAATCGATATCTATACATATTTATATAAGTATAGAATATATATATTTATTTACCATATCTAAGTACTTATATTTTTATTTTTTTATGGCTGTATGTTTATTTTAAATTAAATGTCTATTTAAATTTTAGTTTACCTATGCACCTACCACTATTACCCTCTGCATCATCCAAAGGTAGACTGGCAGAGAATGCCTAAGGCATTAAGTCCGCCTTGTACATATTTAAGTGTGCTAAAGAATAAATAAAATAAAAAAAATGTTAGTTTTTCGTCCATTTGGTTTATCAGCTTCAAAGTATGCTTCTTCAGAAACGATACACTACGCCAACGAATAACCCAATCATCAAAACATTGTTTAAACGCTTTTTCTGGAATTGGAACATGTCGTGGGTGCGATTCCTTCCAAGTATCTAGATGTTTCATCTATTTAAGTACCTAGGCATTCATGAGAAAAGTAGAAAAGTATTAGTATCAGTTGTCTGATTTCCATAGTACAGGCTCTGCATTTGGGATCGGATGACTGTGGGATTGTCGAAGAATATTATCTTTTAAGCATACATTTTCATAAGTACGACAACGTCTGTGTTCCGTACGCAAGTAAGAATAAGTAGGTATTCTTAAAAATATGATAAAAACCGAACCTTTTCATTACAATTACTTAAAACACCGAAAAAGAAATTCTACGAAAAAATAAAAATGTACACGTCATTATCCGAACCTCGAAACGTTTACTTTAAGGAGAACCACCCTAAAAATGTTCCAAGAAGTCTGTAAGATTCTTATAAGTTCAACGAACTGGATTTTTTCTAATGCCTTTCATTACTTACCTTTTTTATGTTGGAAATTTTAAAGTACCTCAAAAGTATCACATAAAATCTATATGTATATCAATTTACAAATAGGTATGTGTTTCAGTTACTGATGGAAAAACGCTTTTCTAGTTTCGGTTTTAGGTGGATAGCACCTCCTCCTTCTGCATATAAATTAAAATTATTGCAATACAAACATAGCCCTCTTTCTTGGGGCAGTCGGGAAAAAAATATACATATTTACTATTCCAAAAATAATAGAGCGGTCGTCCATTGTCCAATAGATTTTTTTATGTGAATTTCGTTTTCTGTGTCGTAGATTTTTTTATACTACCAAGGTGGAAAGCAAACATGCAGCCCGCTGAGTGGTAAGCACCACAGCCTATAGAAGCTAGCAACACCATTAGAAAGAATAACACGTTGCCGACCCTTACTGCCCGTTGACGGCACGGGTTGACGGGCCCGTTGGTGGTTAGACACCCTGTCCGCTAACCGATGGGTCGTGGGTTCGATTCCCACCAAGTGTCTGGGTGTTATTTATCTATTTAACTATGTATTTACGCCCTTGGTACAAATATCTCATACAATTTTGGCCGAAAAATTAACCAGTGATCGGGACCGTGCCAGGCTTTTAGCGGTAGGTGAAAAAGAATCAGGTCATTGGCTTCACTCCATCCCTGCATCCAGGCTTGGTACTCTATTAGACTCCGAAAGTTTTCAGATTGCGGTGGGTATCCGTCTGGGGGCACCAGTTTGCATGGAGCACAGATGTCCGTGCGGAGTGGAGGTGGATCGGTCCGGGCTCCATGGGCTTTCCTGTCAGAAAAGTGCTGGACGATTTTCCCGCCACAGCTCTCTCAACGATATCATCAAGAGGGCTCTTGCCACCATCAACGTTCCTTCACTCTTGGAGACGCTAGGAGTTTTTCGCGATGATGGCAAGAGACCGGATGGCATGACACTGATTCCCTGGGAGAGGGGACGGGCTCTTGTTTGGGATGCCACGTGTGTCGATACACTGGCCCCCTCCCACCTCAGGGACGCGGTGTCTAAAGCGGGCGCTGTGGCGGAGAAGGCTGATCTGGGCAAGCGGCGCAAATACTTCTCTCTTGCAAATACACATATATTTGTGCCGCTTGCTGTGGAAACGTTTGGTCCATGGAGCTCGAGCACAAAAAACTTCTTTCAACAGATTTCTCCAAGATTGATCGCCTACACTGGTGACAAGAGGGCTGGCTCTTTTCTCGCTCAAAGAATCATTGCAATTCAGCGAGGAAATGCAGCCAGCGTTCTTGCCACCATTCCGCGCGGTCATGATTTATTTGATTATATGTAAATAGAATGTTTAAACTTTTGTATAGATTGTATTTTAACTATTAGGTGTATAAACTTCATGTAATTTGAAAAATATTTATTATATTATTAATGACAAAAATTAAAAAAATTACATTTTCGGCCTCAGTATCGGTTATAGAATGCCCTCCAAATATAATTTTCAAAATATCTTCAATGTACAGAATTGGACCTGTTACAGTTTTATTATAAGTATAGATTATTGTGTATAAAAAAATATTTCAACGGAAAACGATTGATTTTAGAAAAAAATATGTATATAAGTATTAGTATCAGTTGTCTGGTTTCCATAGTACAGGCTCTGCCTAGTTTGGGATCAGATGACCGTGTGTGGATTGTCCCAAGATATTATTATTATTACTACGTTATGAAATTAAGTCTTTTGTGTCGGGTAATTTCATCAGCTACCGTGCCCTTTACTCTAGAACACAGCAATATTTACACGCTGCTGCTTGGTGGCAGAATATCTGACACTGCGGTGGTTCCTACCTGGATGGTTACCGCCTAGTGATATCAGGCCTAGTGTTTTACCTAATATTTACTTTAATATTCGTACTCTATCATATGTCCAGTCACTATTATATAAACTTATATCTTATATATACTCCTGTATAAACAGGTCACATTTTAGCCATCGACGGCTACCTTTTTTACCTTATTTTCATGTTTTAAGACAGCATTTTAATAACATTATAATGTGTAGGAACGATAAAATCTTTATTTGTGTGCGTATCTTTTTGAATGGGTTGCGAGTTTATTATTATGTGCGTTCATAGAAACATAAAATTAATTTGCAAGGAAACATAAAATTAATTTGCAAGAGTGTGCGTGAAATTATCTCTGGCCGTGTTTACTTCGCCTCCCGCACCCCGCAAAAGTTCCACGAAAAATATGTTCGGGGAATAGACGCGATACTATATCCATGTATATCTCCTCTAAGCTTTTTTTTATTTAACCTATGTTGTTGTCCCACTGCTGGGCAAAGGTCTCACCCATGACCTGAGCCATAGCCTCTAAGCTTATTATAGGTTAAATCGAATGAAAACTCAAAAGTTTTTCAATATGTGTATTAAGAATTTGCGACTCTCTTTGGTTCTTTAGTAACATTTTATTACATTTACCTACACGACATGGAGCGATTATTTTCTACTGCAGGGAAATCAATCACAATCAAAATGCGCGTACATCCCCTAAATTATCGTTCACCCTCCATTCCTACCAGCCCCTGTTAATTCACAAGTACTTGAATCGCTACATTCGGACTCGTTTCTTTGCGTCATTTATCATAATTAAATTTTATTCCGCTACTGCGTGAGCGTAATTAATTACGCATTAATTATGATTTAAAGTGTTCCCTTGTGTAAAGGAGATTGCGTTTGTGAATAGTGGGTAATTAGTATGTTATGGAATATATACTTCAGTTATTTTATTAATAAGTCTTCTACACATTACAATGATAATATCCTGGGACAGTGCACACACGGTCTTCCGATCCCAAACTAGGAAGACCTTCTATGGACGTTTATAGATAGTGTATGTGTGGTTTAATATTATTAAGTATTTCTTATTTTCGGGCTGCAAAGGCCCAGAGATAAATTCCTTGAACTAACATACATATTAAACACAATATATAGGGGAAAAGTGGTATAGTTGCCCCAGGGGTATAGTTGCCTCGATTGTAATTTCTCTAGTTTGGCGGATGACTACATGTTATATTATTTATCTTTCGAAAGACTACAACTACCACTAAATTGACCGTGTTGCATGTCTCTGTGCAATTTCATGGAAAGGCAAGGTGAAATCAAAGTTTTTGCGGGATAGATGGCCTCTTTTTTCAGCGGGGCATCTATCCTAAACGTAATTATCCCCTATATGGGATAGATGCCCCAAAATTTAGAGGTCCGCAAAAATTGCCAATGCTCTGGAAATATCAAAGATAATTGTTTTTCCTTTCATAAGTTTGAAGATAATAAACCATAGTACCTACCCGTATTAAAAGTAAAGAATTTTGCTTTTATAACTGAGAGATATAAAGCAATTTCAAAAAGTGTGGCAACTATCCCACTTTTACCCTATATATTATATATAGGGCTGCCCTATATATTTAGCTGTGATCCTCCTCCATGGAAGCCGATCTTCTGTCAGGTGAAGAGCAGCACTGACAGATCGCTCCAGTACTTCGGAGATCTGTTTCGACCACCACTTCACACAAAGTCTGTATAAGTAAGATCTATATAAGAATATGGTAGATGAATTTATGTTCGCCTGGTAATATTCCGATCCTTCCGTATCGTGCTGAGTTGTTTCATCGCTGGTTTAGAAACTCCAATGAAATTGAAACTCCACACAACACACAGTATAAAACTAAATAATATTAAAGTACACGTTGAGGTGGCGACGTGTTGCGTTGGTTAAAAGAGCCCCGCAGTCTTCCTTCCGGTACAGGATTCCCTTCGACCAAAACTCTTCCTTCATTAAATTCTCCAGCTCGGCTGTAGGAACTCGCACCACAAAGGAGTTAAATGACATTTTGCGCCGCGAGTCTAGCTTCTCGACTCACAGGGTACTTCGTCGTGCCTATATTGTATCAAGATACTAATAATAATACCAGCCCTTGTTTATGTGCCACTGCTGGTCACGGGCCTCTCTTCAAGATGAAGGGGCATCGGCCATAGTCCACCACGCTGGCCAAGTGCGGGTTGGTGGACTTCACACGTCATTGGAAAGCTAGTTAGGCTTTCTCAGACATGCAGGTTTCCTCACGATGTTTTCCTTCACCGAAAGCTAGTAACAATCGCACAAAGATGATTTGCACATGATTAATTATAGAAATCAGAGGTGTGAGCCGTGGTTCGAACTTGCGAATCAAGATACTATTAGGTATTATTATGATAAGCGGTAGTGCAGTGGAAAGACACTATGTATAAGATTTGATGCTCGGCTCTTAACATAGTTACAATAAATAAAATGTTAAGCTACTTGTCCGCTATTTCAATAAACATTTATCAAGACAATTTAACTCTCTCCCTTTAAGCGCACCCACAAATCCTTGATTTCACACTCTGGCCCATCAATTTTTTATTCCATCTGACAAGCGTCGAAGAACGGCGACTTTGTCATTAACTCCTCATTTTTGAGCGTATAAAAATCAACCGTAAACTGAGCTCTGTAATGTTGGTTTTAGTATGTCGTCACCAAACCTCAGGTGTGCCGGATGTAAAGAAATGATAATGAACTCTTTTCAGCTTCCTGTATAGATGTCATCTCTTTGAACAGATACGAATGAATTCGGAATGATTGCGATTTGCGTCGGCGCGGCGTACACGTTTGATTTGGTCGAGGTTTAATTGGAGAGCGGTCAGCTATTCAAATGGCATATTAATTAACGATGATAACCTTTGGTATTGGTGTTATTCGAGTGCTCTTTCTGTGAGATTGTCATTTTTGTAAAATCCAAAGACTGGATTAGTTAGATCAAATTACATTGGCCGTAATATAAAATGGAACAAATTATTTATGATCTATGAGTAATTTAACGTTCTCGATCGAAAATTTACGTTCTCGTACGTACATACATCATCACCAGCCGTAAGGTGACCACTGCTAAACATAGGCCTCTCATACGTATGGAAGACGACAGAGTCTCATGTGCCAGCCACGGAAGAATCCCACATACCCAGACACACCCAGATCCCGAGTTTTTTTTTTGCTATCGGGGAGGAATCTTTTAATAGGTACCTAGTCTTCGTATGGGTGGAGGCCGGATTATGTGAGATTTTAACCAACTAAAAACTTCCCGGCGGCCAACATCAAACCTGTGGAGGAACCCTGGGCACTTCGTTCGGCTCTCGCCAAAATCTATCTAAAGCTGAACGCTCGCTAGAGCATGTCCCGGGGTATTTTTTTCTTTTTGTTCAGTTGTCCGCAGATGGCCATGACAGCTTCACCGGACAAGCCATGTTCCTGGGCACCAATTGTAGATTTCCTCCGCAAGGACATCAAGTACAAATTATAAAAGCATAAAAAGCCTGAATTCGAACAAAGAAAATGTAAAAGACATTATACATACATAATACGTGTATACGTACCAAAAAAATACATATACATGACAATTCGTTTCATTAATACCTCTCATTTGATACCCATATTAATGTCTTTGGAAGTTAAAAAGATATAAACTATTTAAAAAAAAATATAAACCGACTTCAAAGTAAATTATCTAAAAAGCATAAAATAACGAAAATATTATTGAAGTTGGTGTTAGCGTACCTGCTGTGTATATTCTGCACCAACTTCAATAATATTTTCGTTATTTTATGCTTTTTAGATAATTTACTTTGAAGTCGGTTTTTATTTTTTTTTAAATAGTTTATTTAACACTTTTTAGTGACTTATTTTACCAAGATAGGTATCAGCACTATCACGCAACTCGAACGTCTTCATTACAGTAACTTACTGAAAACATAAAAAGTTTATATCTCTTAAACTACTGGACCGATTTTGATGAAATTTGTACTCTACTCTAAGTTGAAAGATACTCTAACTATTGCAAAAAGAATTTTCGAAATCGGACTTGTAGTTTCTGAGAAATCCGCGGACAAACCTACATACATACATACATACATACATACATACATACATACATACATACATACATACATACACTCATAAAATTTGGTAAATTCGTTTAGAAGCCCACATAGACTAACATATATGAATATTACGCATTTTTATTAACATTACATACATACGCGTCGAATACAGAACCTCCTTTTTTGAAGTCGGTTAATAAAATAGCGGCTGGTGAACGAATCTAATTTTTTTATTATATAGCCTATGACACAACTGCGACGAATCTAACGATATAATCCATCGTGCCATTTAGGCTGTAGGCCGTGCTAAAGATATAGACATACACACATCCATACTTACATACATTCATACATACTCTCAAAAAACATAACCCTTCTCCTGGAGCATTCGGGCTAGACATACCTACGTACATACTTACATACATACATACATACATACATACTTTCAAAAAACATAACCCTCCTCCTGGGGCACTCGGGCAAAAAAAGTGTACTTATAATAATGTCGTCTACATTGGACTGCCACAGCACTGCGTGACAGTTTGAGTCTTCTATATTCAGACATTCAGAAGATCGGCTGTTATGTCGTAAATAGTAAGTAATAAAAACACAAAGAGACACCTGGACGGTTTCTTGCGCCTAAAAATATGCTCAATATTTTTTTTAGCATCAACTTTCCAGGAGGTTTTGAAGTTAACGAAACAACACAACAAAATAATATATACCCTAACAAAAGAAGTCTTCCTTTCACCTTTGTCCTATAAACCAACAAAAGCCCTCACATCCGTCAAGTCGGACATTACCATACAAAGCCCATATAGTTTTGTTTGTCAATGGGCCACACAAATCTTGGCGGGCAGACCGTATTCCAGGTACACCTACCCTCTCTTTCATCACTGAATATAAAATATAATGAGCTGGATTACGTATAGTCGGCGACATATTAGTTGTATCCATAGACGTATGGTTGTATCATTATGACATTGACCTGAGTGTACAAAACGCTTAATTTTTAGGGTTCCATACCTAAAAGGTAAAAAAGGAACCCTTATGGTGAGACTTCGTCTGTCTGTCTGTCTGTCTGTCACAAACATATATATTTCAGGAACCGCTAACGCTATCGATTTGAAACTTGGAATAATTTTAGATCTTTTTTACCCGCATACATCGCAAATGAAAAAAATAAATTTTGACTTTTACTTTTTTTATAATGGGGGTCGAAATAGGTCATCAAAATTTCAAAGTGAGACTGCTATACCGAGTTGGGTATTATATGAAAGGGCTTCATTTGCACATCTCAAAACAGATTTTTATTTTGGCTTATGTGACGTAGTTTTTGGCTGATAATCAAAAATGACAAAAAAAATACCGTCCCCCCCCCCCCTTATATCCGAAGTTTGTAGAGAGAAAAATCTGAAATAATTATGGGTTATGAATGTCTATCTATATTTTACAGGAAAAATAAAATGATCTTTCTAAACAGTACAGTTTTTTAGTAATCCTAAAAAAACCTCGACAAACAAACTTAGTTTTGCGGTTTGTTTTTTTTTGCTATCTGAGGTGTTACACGAAGAGTAAAATCACTTTAATACGTCCAAAGATAGTATGGAACCCTCGGTGCGCGAGTCCGACTCGCACTTGACCGGTATTTTTTTTATTTAATTTACTGACGAGACAAAAAACGTTGCCTTATGATAAACTCACTTGCCTATAGACATAGTTCACTAATCTGCCACTGCTGAGCGGCAGTGTAGTGTATTATGGACCTTTAAGTAATCCTGGTAAAGTCAGCATTTACAACGGCCTTTCCCAGGGGACTAGATCAATGTTTACATATTGTTAGTTATCTTACACTGCGGTGGAACCTAGACTGTCCCTTGCACAAAGGACTTACCAATTAGTAAGATGAGTTCTTACACAGAATGAGGCTAATTACGGTAGATACTTGCAGATTCTTTGAAGATGAATAGGAGTCAATCTTACACATAATGTGTGATTATGACTCTCTCGTAAGACGTAAATTGAGTCGCCTGGGAATAAGCCTAGAATACACTAGATTATTATGTACAGCTCCAAGCTGGCGCAATCGTGGAGTACTTTCAGGAACTCTTCGATAAGTCAGCAACAGAGTAAGGGCTAGGGCAGGCACAATGGATTCAGGTGGGTCGAAGAGTCCCCTGAGTACTCGACGCAAAACGAAGGAGTGCTATAAATACCTAAATATATTTGTCGATCTGCCCGTGGCATCGTAAGTCCAAACCGATTGATCGAATTTTAATATTTTTAAAGTTGGTTTAATCTAGATGGTTTTGAACTATGTGCGATAAACCACCACCTATTTGTGAGTAATTATTAACGCCGCCCTTTTTAAATTAAATTTCATTTTATGCTTTTACCTACATACCATGCATCCGTTGCCAGTGTTACCACTGGCGTGCGCACCGCACGTGCGATCGATAGCAGCCACACCAGAAAAATATACGTAGTTTTTTTTTTGCAGCTTAGAATTAATAACTAACACCTAAAATAATAATAATACCAGCCCTTATTAATGTCCCAATGTTGGGCATGGGCATCCCCTCATGATGAAGGGGCTTAGGCCATAGTTCACCACGCTGGCCAGGTGCGGGTTGGCGGACTTCACACGTCATTCGAAAGCTAGTTAGGCTTTCTCAGACATGCAGATTTCCTCACGATGTTTTCCTTCACCGAAAGCTAGTAAAAATCACATCATTTCTTTAATTCGAACTTCGAACCTGCGCACCTTGTTTCCAAGGCAAGCGCTCGCTTATTAAGCTGTTACTGCTATTAATGAACTAACTAAGATAAAGTCACTGCTATTTACTTTTAATTAATTAAAGGGAATTTCCTAAATTAGGAATTCTATTTCATCATTATTTTGTTCTGCTGAAGTAGGTATGTATTTCGAATATTTTTTTAATAAATTGTTCGTCTCATTGTTCAATAATTGCTATTAATTAATTACTGTATTATTTTACTGATTTTAAGTCAGGACTAAACTACGAGTGTCTAAACAATAGCCGATAAACAACAATATGGCATTCAAATACGAAAACAGGTTTGTCCGGAAAAGGATACGATGGCAAATATAAAACATGCATTTATCTCCAACTTTATTGCGTAAGAAATTAGTTGAATACTACTTCTAAAAATGGTAAAGTTATATTTGTAGGGTTCAAGGGAAACAAACCATTTTTTTTACAATATACATATTTACACCTTATTTCTTGTGGTATAAAGTTTAAAATGATGTTTAGGTGCAATACTATTGTCTTCAGGAATATACGTAAGCTGCTTTTGATTTGTGCGCAAGTAGAACGCGGTGACATTGTTTATGGTTTCCTCAGTGTTATGTATTTGTCATTCAGTTGTCACAAAGCATAAATAAATGTCAGTGTGTTACCGGCCGCCTTGTTGTTTACTCGCTCCCCGTGCACGCAAATCCTCTAGTGGCGACGATTCATTACCCTCGCGTAAAAATAATTAAAAAAAAAATGGCTTGTGTGAGCTTTGGAATTTTAAATAATTTTGATCACAGTCTACAAACATGGAAGACGTGGAAGTGCAGGCTCATGCAATGGTTTATCGCAAATGATATCGATGCGGCGAAAGATGCAGCGGGAATTAAAAGGCGAGCAATTCTACTTAGCGCACTCACCGAAGGCACGTACAAGCTTGCCGCGGATCTGGTGCTGCCTAAAGACATCCAGGATGTGCCATACGAAGACATAGTAGCCGCCCTGGATAGCCACTTCACACCAAAAACTGTGGGTTTTAGCGAGCGTCACAATTTTTATGCCGCCATACAACACCATACAGAGACGGCATCGCAGTGGGCTGCACGCTTACGCGGTCTCACTTCTCATTGTGAGTTCAGTAACGTAGAAGAGGCGTTACGGGACCGGTTCATAATGGGTATGCTACCAGGCGTGGAGAAAGAAAAGCTGTACATGCACGATTTGTCGGGGCTGACGCTAGCCAAGGCTGTGGAATTGGTGGAGAATCTACGCAGCGCGCGCTCAGCGGCCACTGCCAGCGCCGCCACGGTGGACATCAAGGATCAGCAGCTGTATAAAATTGGCAAACGGGTTCCAAACAGTGTTGGTCAAAGTGCAAAAATCAAATGTTCGGTCTGTGGTTATACCAATCACAAAGCCGCGGAGTGTCGTTTTGCGGGCTATACTTGCAAAAAGTGTAACGTAAAAGGTCATTTGCGTAGAATGTGCAAGAAAGTAAATTGTATCGTGTCAAATGAAGTACAGGACGAGGACGATGACGATGACGATGACGGTAAGCTTTATAATATACGTTCATTTAGGGGCGAACCACTAATTGAGACCGTGTGTATTAATGGTATCCAATTACAATTTGAGATAGACAGTGGGTCAGCGGTAACCGTCATGTCACATGAAACGTATAAAATGCATTTCAAAGATGTTCCATTGCTCAACACTAACAGGAAATTGCTTAGCTATACGGGTGAACGGATAGGGTGCGCTGGCCGTGTGCAGTTGTCGCTGCAATGGCGGGGGCGCACACGCACACTCGACGTGTATGTGGTGCACGACGGCGGCCCCCCATTACTAGGGAGGGACTTCATTTCACAATTCGAGTTACAATTAGGGCCCGTATATCATTGTCAAATGACACATGACACGAACTTATTGGAGTCGCTTCGCTTACATTACCCAACAGTTTTCTCTGGAACTTTAGGGCGTTTTAATAAGCACGAGGTGAAATTAACGTTAAAAGAAAATACCCGGCCGATATTTTTCAAACCACGTCCTATTGCGTTTGCACTCAAACATAAAGTGGAAGAAGAACTCAGCCGGTTAGTCGACCTGGGAGTTCTTCGTCCAGTAAAGCAGTCAGATTATGCTTCACCAATAGTTCCCGTATTAAAACGGGATGGCTCGGTGCGTATTTGTGCAGATTACTCGGTTAGTATTAATAAACAACTGGTTGTCGACCAACATCCGTTACCAACCATAAACGAATTGTTTTCTAAATTACACGGCGGACAAAAGTTCACGAAATTAGATTTATCTATGGCCTATGGACAATTTTGTTTGGAAAAAGAATCTCAGAAGCTAACTTGCATAAATACGCATCGCGGGCTATTCGCTTATACGCGTCTGGTGTTTGGTTTATCGAGCGCGCCGGCTGTTTTCCAGCGCGCGATGGATACGCTTCTAGCGGGTCTTGACGGCACGCTCTGTCTATTAGACGATGTGCTGATTACAGGAAAAGACGACACAGAGCATCTGCACAGACTGCACCAAGTCTTACAGCGCTTACAAGATGCTGGCCTTACGTTGCAAAATGATAAATGTCATTTTTTTCAAGACGAAATTTGTTATTTAGGCTACACCATTAATAAAGACGGTTTAAAAAAGTCACAAGATAAGGTAGAAGCTATTTTAAAGGCGCCTGTACCTACCAGTGTCAGCCAATTGCAATCATTTTTAGGGTTAGTTAACTACTACAGAAGTTTTGTACCTAACGCATCAAGTATTCTTAGTCCTTTGTACGACCTCTTGAAAAAACAATCTAAATGGCGTTGGTCGAAGGTAGAAGATGACGCGTTCAATAAAATAAAAACAATGTTAGCGTCCGATCAGGTGTTAGCACATTATAATCCCCAAGCTAAGCTTATACTAACGGTAGATGCTTCTCCAAGCGGGTTAGGCGCTATCCTCTCGCAAATTGATGCAGAAGGTCAAGAACGACCTATATCTTTTGCGTCGCGAACGCTTAACGCGGCTGAAAAGAGATACTCGCAAATCCAAAAGGAAGCCACCGCGATTATTTTTGGTGTTCGCCGTTTCCACCAATATTTATATGGTAGGTCCATTCCATTTATCTTAAGGACGGACCATAAACCGCTCCTCTCGATATTTGGACCACACCGTGGAATTCCAGAAGTGTCCGCAAATAGATTGCAAAGATACGCAATATTTCTAAGCGGCTATAATTACATAATTGAGTATGTGAAAAGTGCAGACAATAGTGCGGATTACCTGTCTCGTGCGAGCCTACCGGTTTTAAAGGGTGACGAAGGCGGCTCGGCGCGGGGGGATGCCGAGCCATACGACCGCGCCACGTACGTGTGTTTTGTAGTGCAAGGTGCGCTGCCGATCACAGTGGACGAGCTTCGTGAGGCAACGAACGGAGATAGCACTTTGCGTAAAGTAATGACTTACGTCACAAAGGGTTGGCCTAAGAAAACTTTAGATGTTAGTGTGAAGCCTTACCATCAGTGCAAAGACCAACTTTCTGTTGAAAACGGTTGTATTATGCGAGGCCATAAGGTCGTAATACCAGAGTCATTGCGCAATCGGGTTATATCGGAGTTGCATACTTCACACTTGGGTATAGTGAAAACAAAAGCAGAAGCTCGCTCACGTATCTGGTTCCCGGGTATTGATGACACCCTGGAACGCATGATAAACGCATGCGAAATATGTGTGCAGCTCCGACCGTCGCCGCCGCGCGCGCCTGTAGCGCCGTGGAAGTATCCTCCGCGCCCTTTCCACCGCGTACATCTAGACTTCCTTGGCCCTATAGGCGGTCGCATGTACCTTGTCATTGTCGATGCGTACACTAAATGGTTAGAGGTGTATGAAATGCCATCTTCAACTAGTGTTGCGGTTATAGAAAAATTATACGAGTATATGTCAAGGTTCGGATTACCGCATACTCTTGTCACTGATAACGGTACTTATTTCTGTTCTCAAGAATTTATTCAGTTCTGTAATTTAAACGGTATAACACATCTAACTTCACCGGCATATCATCCGGCCAGTAACGGCCAGGCGGAGTCGTATGTAAAGGTTGTGAAACGGGGAATTAAATCATGCCTCTTGAGTGGTTCCAATATTAGAGAAAATAGACTAAAATTATATAAATACATTTTCGATTATAGGAACTCTATACATACGACAACAGGCATGTCACCGGCTCAATTAGTGTTTGGCCGCAAATTAAGATCGCGGTTGGATATAATGGATCCTTCATCGTCGGCTTCCCCGTCTTGTACTTCATTGGAAAATTTTGTTAAATCCAAACAGTGTATGCAAGCTAAAGCGAAAGGTGGAAAATGCAGAAAATTCCTACCTGGACAAATCATTGGATTTAAAAAGTATTCTAAGAATAATAAATTTGTATGGGGTAAAGGTGTAATTGTTAAACAAATTGGTAAAAATGTTTATGTTGTAAAAGATTACTTTAGTTCAGCACAATTTAAAAAACATAGCGATCAGTTAATTTTATGTAGCCCTAAAAACATGGAAGAACGACCTTGGGACAATGATGGCCCTGATTTCTTATCTTCGGCCACAGTCACAGCCGCTCAGCAGTCAACTGCTCCACCATCACCTAACGGAGATATTTCTGACGTGAATACGGACTTCAACGTCGATGGGGAGAGAAGTGTCGGCGAAGAGGACCCTACGAATGCAGTTTCCACTCCTAGCGCTGGTCAGCCGGAACTGCATCACCACCAGTCACCCTCACCGGACTACGTGACAGTGGCGCGAGGAGTGCGTCGTCCAGTGCAGTCAGATGGAGAAGACGAGGATTTCTTTGAAGCTGAAGGCACAGATGAGAACAGCGGAATGAGAGAGGAATCGACAAACCAGCTTAGTCGTCCGACACGTAACCGTCCCAGGGTCGACTACAGTCAATTCTTCTAAGGCTTAACCAGTTCTTTATTTATATTATATTTAGAGCTAAAAGGGGAGGAATTGTTATGTATTTGTCATTCAGTTGTCACAAAGCATAAATAAATGTCAGTGTGTTACCGGCCGCCTTGTTGTTTACTCGCTCCCCGTGCACGCAAATCCTCTACTCAGAAATATAAAAGACTAGCTGACCCACGCAGCTCCGCCTGCGCTATTTTTACGTTAACTAAACTTTGAATAACAGACATTCGCATCGAATACATAACCTCATTTTTTATAGTCGGTTAAAAACTGGGACCCACTTTTTACTTGCTCTCCGAAGCACGGACCCGTTTAGTTCAAATGGCGTTAAACGGTCACCCATCTATTTAATGACCTTACCTAACGTTGCTTAACCCGATCGATTACAAAACCTTGATAACAACTCTCTATGAGTGTTCCCTTACTGTTTGGTATTTAAATTAATCATGCATTTCTGAACGCTCTCTTGTGACGTAAATGACGTATTTCCAAATCAACCAATCCCGTTCTTCCTTGAGTAGCCTATATCCGCTTAGTTACCGTTTAACCACGAGACCTACAGCACACCGCCGCCGTCGAGAGTGCTTCTGTTGCCTATAACTGTGAAGTTTTGTGAACTTTTGTGTCGACACATTGTGCCTGGTACCAGCTAATCATCAGGTGAGTGGCGCTAGCTGTTTCCTACCTTTTTCCAATGACTTTTACCTGCGTTTTACAGCGTCGAGTAGCGTTCAATACCTACTAGTTTAATACACCTCATACAGTCCACCATTAAAAATATTAAAACCGCAATTTCTTGGCTTCTAGCCATATTTTAAACCCGCCACCTTTTTTGGTCCTTCGAGCCGGATTTGATACCTTTTTTGGGTCCCATCCAATGGTTTCATTATTCGATTATCTAATCGCTATAATTATCTATCTGTCTGTGAAATAACATTTAAAAGCCTATTTAATTATAAATTATTCCCGCCCGCTTTGATAATATACATAAGTCATAAGTATATTCAATCGCTTCTAGATTTCTGCAATCTAATTCGCAGGCATTTATTTGTGTTGAAGGACAGTGCTTATAGATTGATAATCGTAATTACGTACTTAAAATTATTTTCTTTACAATCATACGCTGTATGCAGGTAGCATTCTGTGCCCCGCTTGGCTCGCGTCGCAGCTAATACGTGCCACCTACCTACTTAACGCGCTCATTTCACTTCACAATACGCTAAGTTATTAAAATATTAATAATATTATATTTTACGCTCGCTAATTATTTAATTAGTTATAGGTTATTAAAGCTAATTAAATAATTTCATAGGTGCATATCTCGGTAGTTACGGTAACTCATTCGCTTAGTTGTACTTAATCGTTTATAAATACTTAGGTACCGCTTTAATTTAATAGCAATTGGTTTTTAAGCTATTAAAACCAACAAACGCATACTTTATTTATTATCGCCTGCTTTTATTAAATTAATCCGCTGAATAATGAGTAAATCTAGGGGTGAAGAACGGTCGCCATGCCGGGAGGACCCAAAGGTTGTCATTCTTCGAGCAAAACGAGAAGCAATGTTCTCGCGTTTGCAAAAAATTTACGAATTGTCGCGATCAGCTATCGCTGATGAACAACAGCGTGATACATTCTTGTTAAACGCTAGTAATGTAGATACGTTACGTACTGATTTCGAAAAGGTTGTTGATGATTATAATAATGTCTACTTACAAGCCAACCCCACCAGTTCCGTTGATTATCAAACCTGGATCGCATTTGAAGAGTTATACTGTCATATAAAGGGGGTTCTTTCTAAGTTACAGAAAGACTCTAATATTCCGATAAAGACTGAATCCAAGTCTTCTTCTTATCACAATAAGTTGCCGCCTATTGAATTACAATCGTTTGATGGCGATATTCGTCATTGGCCTATGTTTCATCAACAATTTAAAAGTATTATTCATGATAATCCGAATTTAACGGATACTGAACGCGTATATTATTTAGTTGGTAAACTTACTGATAAAGCCAAAGCAATTTGCGCTGGGCTGTCCGCTACGCCAGAAAACTATCCCATAATTTGGAATAATCTTATACAAAAATATAACGATACTCGTTCACTCGCTGTCTCTTATTTTAATCATATGTTAAGATTTAAACCGCTTACTTCTAGCTCCGCCGCAAATCTAGAATCATTTATTAATAATTTTGATTCCTCAATTAAAGCGCTAAAACAGTTAAAATTAAATGACTTAACAGACTTTATGTGCTTGCAATTAGCATTGCAGAGATTAGATGCAGATACTGTTAAAGCCTTTGAATTGTCGCAACGTCAAACTGGTATACCTACATATCAGAGTCTTATCAGTTTCGTCCAAGAGCAAAGTAAGATACTTAATAATATAAAAAAACAATTTGAACCTACCGCAAACAAACTTTCTAATAATAATAAAAAACATAATATACCTAGACCTAACAGTGGTCCTACTAGAACTTTTATTAATACTGACAACAATCAACCGTGCGTTATGTGTCAAGATAAGACACACACACACTTGTTTAATTGTCCGCGCTTTTCTAAATTAACGCCTAAGGAAAGGTATAACTACATAAAACAAAATGGTTTTTGTACGAATTGTTTAAGTAATAAACATAAGTCCAGTTTTTGTAATTCGCAACGTACATGTTTACATTGCAATCAACGCCACCATTCCTTATTACATTTTACAATTAAATATGAAGCGCAAGCGCTAAATCAAAAACCGGTTTCCCAGCCGGCCGTCTCGGGTATTCGTAATGCTCACTGTAATTTAACCCCTAATCCTTCTACGAATAAGATCGAAATTAATCCGCAGTCCAACTCGGGTGATAGTGTATGCACTCAGGGCTTGGAGTCTACTACGATTTTGTCGTTCAGTATTACAAACCTTAACAATGATATTAATCACACTCAAACCGCTGCTTTATTAGCGACCGCAAAAATAAAAGTAATAAATAATTATGGACGTGAATATTATGTAAGATGTTTAATAGATCCAGGGTCACAAAGTGACTATATTTCGCTTGATTGTTGCAAACGTTTATCTTTACCCATATCGGGAAAAAACCGCTTTACCGAAGTTCATGGCATTGGTGGTTCATCGCAAAAAATATTAGGCGTTACTCACGTTAAATTCACATCTCGCTTCGATAATGAATTCGTATATGAAGTCGAACCGTTAGTAGTGCCTCACATTACCGGGAAATTACCGGACGTTAAGATTGATTTAAATAAGATTAATTATATATCTTCGATACGTTTATCTGATGACCAGTTCTTTGTACCTGGGGAAATTTCCTTACTTTTGGGGGTAAATACCTATTGTAAAATATTACTGTCAAATAAAATAATTACGCCGCACGCGCCTATGGCGCTAGAAACAACGCTAGGTTATGTAATAATGGGCGACGCTTATGTGGAGTCCCCTACTCATAAATCGCATTCTTTTCATTTAATTAATCAAGAACCGCTTAATGACATGCTTCAAAAATTTTGGATAATGGAAGAATTGCCTTCTACCAAGTATATAAGTCCGCAAGATAATGAGTGTGAAAATATTTTCACCTCTAATACCGCTCGCAATCCTGATGGCAGTTACGTTGTCGCTTTGCCATTTAAGGATCCACCAGAAAAATTTGGTAATTCGCTTCAAATCGCTGAAAAAAGATTTTCTCTTCTTGAAAGAAGATTTAGTAGAAATCCTGAACTTCGCGCGCGTTACAATGACGTCATTAGGGAATATTTAGATAAAGGGTTCTTAACACTTGTTCCGCAAGAAATGATAAGGTTTGATGTGCCTTGTTTTTACTTACCTCACCACCCGGTTATTCGGGAGGATAAATCATCCACACCGCTCCGTGTAGTAATAGACGGCAGTTGTAAGTCGGATAACGGTTTATCACTCAATGATATTTTGCATACCGGTGAAAACTTACAAACTGATATTTTCAATATTTTACTCAATGTACGAATATATTCTATTGCTTTTTTCGCTGATGTTCGTAAAATGTATTTTTGCATACATGTACAAGATTCGCACCGCAAGTTCCAACGAATTTTATTTCGCTTTTCTGATGACGAACCCTTGCAAACGTATGAATTTACTCGTGTTACTTTTGGTCTTCGTTCCTCACCGTTTCTCTCTCTTCGCGTCATGCGTGAGTTAGCAAAAGATGAAGGAGCTAACTATCCTCTCGCAGCTAGTCTTATTGAAAGACAGCTCGATATATACATGGATGACCTTGCTTCCACAGCTTCAACGCTAGATGAAGCTGTAGCAACAGCAACACAATTAATCCAAC
Source organism: Furcula furcula (assembly GCA_911728495.1). Lineage (NCBI taxonomy): Eukaryota > Metazoa > Arthropoda > Insecta > Lepidoptera > Notodontidae > Furcula > Furcula furcula. The sequence continues at coordinate 21,707,724 of OU452253.1, forward strand.
TTTTCAAAGCCGGTGGTTTTGATCTAGTTAAATGGACGAGTAATTCCCACGAATTGTTGGAACACATACCCGCAAGTCATCGTCAACAAGAATATATTTCTTTTAACGATAATGACACTCATAAGATTTTAGGCCTTCGCTGGCATCCTGCTACTGATAATTTTACTTTTACTGTATCTCAACCGCCCGCTATTTGTACAAAGCGTTCTATGCTATCCGCTATCGCACAACTTTATGATGTATTGGGTCTTGTCGGTCCCATAACGCTATTCGCTAAATTATTAATTAAACAATTATGGCTCCTCAAAATTGATTGGGACGAGTCTCCGCCTTCTTCTGTTGTCAAGTTGTGGCAACAATATATTTCAGAGTTACCGCTAATCTCGGGTCTTCAATTCCCGCGTCATATGGGTATTAAGGACTCTTCTGTCGTTTCGCTAATCGCTTTCGCTGATGCTAGCGAAAAAGGTTTTGGCTGCGTTATATACCTTCACGTAGCTAATGAAGGTTCTCCCCCTATAGTCACGTTAGTTTGTTCAAAATCCCGCGTATCTCCTGTAAAGACCGTGACTTTAGCGAGACTTGAACTTTGCGCCTTAACACTGCTCGCTAAGTTAGTGCGTTCAGTGGTCAATACATTGTCAATAAGACACCCAATAAATAATATTTACGCATTTTCTGACTCTGAAGTCGCTCTGTGCTGGGTTCACTCTTCCCCACACAGATTTAATACTTTCGTCGCCAATAGAATTTCGCAATGTCAATCTTTATTGCCAAGTGATCATTTTTATCACGTCGCAGGAGTAGAAAACCCCGCGGATTGTGTATCTCGCGGGCTGCTTCCCTCACGCTTAATAGAGAATAATCTCTGGTTCCAAGGCCCATCTTGGATGTCTTTTCCTATTAGTGAATGGCCAATTCAGCAATTTTCACCGCAAAGCTCATGTTTACCTGAAGAAAAAACATTATCTCACGTCGCTTGCGACGCCGCCGCCGCGCAAACTGAGCATCTACTTCTGACATTAAGTTATAGAGTATCCTCGTGGAATAAGTTACTTCGCACTGTAGTGTATGTGTTAAGATTTCTAAGAAAATTGCCCCGCAATAATGTAATAACCGCGCAAGATTTAGACGCTGCTGAACTTGTTATAATTAAGGCCGTCCAACACGCTTCATTCGCTGATGCTGATGATATCAAACTTATAGAAAAGGGAAAAGGTTGTTCATCAGCTCTCCGCAAATTAACGCCATACATGAATGACGGCATTCTATATGTCGGAGGTCGGTTAGATAACGCATCATTAGAAAAATTACATAAACATCCAATATTGTTGCCGAAAAATGGTCACATAATTAATTTGATAATTGACTTCTATCATAAGAAAAACTTTCACGCTGGTCCGCAACTACTACTCTCAATACTGAGACAACGTTTTTGGATTTTATCCGCCCGCCGTATTGTTCGTTCCCGCATACATAAATGTAACGCATGTTTTAGGTTAAAACCAAAAGCTACTTTTCCTATGATGTCCGCTTTGCCATCGGGCCGTGTAGAACCTTGTAAAGCTTTTACGCATACGGGCGTAGACTACGCTGGACCGTTGTATATAACTCATACTAGAAGACGAGGTGTCCGTAGTCAAAAGGCATACTTATGCATTTTTGTATGCCTAGTAACCAAGGCAGTTCATCTTGAGCTTGCTTCTGATTTAACCTCAGCTACCTTTTTAGACGCTTTTAAAAGATTTTTATCGCGTAGAGGTCCTTGTAAGTATCTCTACAGCGACAACGGTACGAATTTTGTTGCTTCGCGTTCATATCTAAACGAACTTTTTGAATTTCTTAAATCTGATGATTACTACAAAACTTTTAGTAGCGAATTAGCGGAAAGCCGTATAATTTGGAAGATGAATCCACCAAATGCACCGCATTTTGGCGGAATTTGGGAGTCCCATATAAAGTCTGTTAAAGGCCATTTATTTCGCGTAATAGGTAAACAAATATTAACATATGAAGAGATGGTTACGATGTTGAATGGTATTGAATCAGTTTTGAACTCGCGACCCTTATATGTGTTGAGCACTGATCCGTCAGAACCGTCCGCGTTGACACCTGCCCATTTTATACATACCGCTCCGCTGGAATGTTTACCCGCTCCTACGTTAGAAAATGTTCGCATGACTCTTCAAACGCGCTTTTCGTTAATGGACTCATTAGTCCAATCGTTTTGGAAGAGATTCCGCACTGAATATTTACATAATCTGCAGTCGCGAGAAAAGTGGAACACACCTGCAAATCCTGTAACTGTAGGTACAGTAGTTCTCATCAATGTAGAGAACTGTCCGACATTACGTTGGCCGCTTGGGGTTATCACTAAATTGTTTCCCGGCAAAGACGGTGTAATTCGAGTTGCTGAAGTGAAAACCAAAAGTGGCATTCTGCAGCGTCCTGTAGTGCGACTTTGTCCGCTACCAACGCAGTAGTTTTCTTTATATTATCGCTAGTTTAAGTTACAATTAGTATTAATATAAGCACTATCCTTCGCTCTAGTTTTGTCCTTATGACTTATTTTATATTCCGCATTATTAGATTATATTACCGCACGCATACACCTAATTTAATGGTGATGTTCTTATATATGTTTTCCCCCTTTTTGGGTTTATTTTTATTTTGTTTTTGAGGTTACCTCAAAGCCGGGAGGTTGTTTGGTATTTAAATTAATCATGCATTTCTGAACGCTCTCTTGTGACGTAAATGACGTATTTCCAAATCAACCAATCCCGTTCTTCCTTGAGTAGCCTATATCCGCTTAGTTACCGTTTAACCACGAGACCTACAGCACACCGCCGCCGTCGAGAGTGCTTCTGTTGCCTATAACTGTGAAGTTTTGTGAACTTTTGTGTCGACACATTGTGCCTGGTACCAGCTAATCATCAGGTGAGTGGCGCTAGCTGTTTCCTACCTTTTTCCAATGACTTTTACCTGCGTTTTACAGCGTCGAGTAGCGTTCAATACCTACTAGTTTAATACACCTCATACAGTCCACCATTAAAAATATTAAAACCGCAATTTCTTGGCTTCTAGCCATATTTTAAACCCGCCACTTACTAATATTTATTATATTTTATAGAAAAATTGATAAAATCGGACCAAGCGTATAACCAAGTACCCGTTTTGACTTTAATCCCCTCTCCCAAAAGAACCGTGCTAGATTACGGGATAAAAAGTATCCTATGTCCTACCTCGTAATAAGATCTCAAATCATGCCAAGTTTCATTTGAATCCATTCAGTAGTTTCGGCGTGATGCTCAGCCGTGATACAGACAGACAGACAGACAGACAAAAATTTTAAAAATTACATTTTCGGCCTCAGTATCGGTTATAGAATGCCCTCCAAATATAATTTTCAAAATATCTTCAATGTACAGAATTGGACCTGTTACAGTTTTATTATAAGTATAGATTTAGATTTACTTGTAGGAGTTACGATTTTGAGTAAAAATATACAACTATTATTTATTAATTTAATTAGGTAAGTACGTAACACCAGACTTAATACTGTTAGACTTAATACTCTATTTAATTATAGTTTCTAGAATTAAGTAATAAAAATTATAATTTTTCAAATTCTACTCTGTTGAACCAGTGCAAATACCCGTTACCCTAACCAACATTTTTTTTAAAAGCGTTAAGCTTAAATTGTAAAAAAGATTTTATACTCAACATTCAGAACTTTTAAGTTCTATATGGTCATAAAGAAAATTCAACACATTAAATATTATGTAAGGTTTCTTTTTTCGTCTTTGTGCGATTATTACCAGCTTTCGGTGAAGGAAAACATCGAGAGGAAACCTGCATGTCTGAGAAAGCCTAACTAGCTTTCGAATGACGTGTGAAGTCCGCCAACCCGCACTTGGCCAGCGTGGTGGACTATGGCCTAAGCCCCATCATCATGAAGGGAGGCCCAGCAGTGGGACATAAACGAGGGCTGGTCTTAAGCGACAGCCCAAGCCGAGGCCGTGCCTCCCTGAGGTGCCCTTGAGCTCGTCGCTACTTCTGCCGTTAAGGGTCGCTTTAAGCGCACGCCTCCTTTATTTATTTTTTATTTTTTTGACGCGGGGGAAATCTTCTAAAGATCCCCGGGAGCTGTGGGGCTCAACCGGGGTATGTGGGATTCTTACCCACTAAAACCCCCGCGGCTGTCGCATCGGCACATGAGAGGGGGGACCCCAGGGCTCTCCGGTGGGATCTGCACCAGGGGCCCCTCAGTGACTTGCCTTTGAGCCCGCCGCCGGGGGGCGCTTTGTAGCCCCCCGGGAACCTGACACGGTACTCACGGGGACGGGGGTCGCAACCCCGCCGCCGTCCTCCTCGGAGTCGCCGCCGTACTCAATGGACGCTCAAGGGGACACCTCGAGCGTCCAGCAAGGCAAGCGCACGCCTCCTATTGTCCGGTGAAGCAACAGCGTCTATCATTAAAATACGAGGGCTGGTATTATTATTAAAGTTTCTGTTAAGCCCCGATATGTGGCGATCAATCAATCAATTTATTGCAGCCACGGATGGCACTGGCTTCTTAACAGCATAAGAAGGATGCAGTGTCGTAAGTTGTTGCAGTTGTAGCTTCATCATCGCCAGCCAAAAGACGTCACTGCTGAACATAGGCCTCCCCCTTGGCACACCACAATGAACGACAATTGGCTATTTGCATCCACCGGTTACATGTGACGTGCACAATGTCGTCAGTCCACCTAGTGGGAGGCCTACCTACGCTGCATCTTTCGGTTCGTAGCCGCCACTCGAGACCTTTTTTCCCCTCGTCTATTGGTTCTTCGAGCGAACTCCACATCGTTGTGGCTGAGACGTAATCGATTTATATGTAAAGACAGGACTGTATAACAATAAGATATATATTGCGAGGCGAAGTCCTCGTGGTGGGGGCTACGCCCCGCTGCTGTGGTCCGATACTTGAACGCGCACCCCGCGCGTCGCCTTCGTCTAGGCCTTCGCCCGCTGGTGCGTAGACAGTTGCCCATTGCTTCTTCAACTTGCACATTCCGATAGCTATTTCGGTGACTTTAGTTCTTCGGTGAATCACTGAAAGAAACTCGAAGCATAGTTCTCTCCATAGCTCGTTGTGTGACTCTGAGCTTCTCTAAAAGGTCAGCAGTTAGAGACCACGTCTCAGTTTCAAATGTCATCTGGTAACATACACTGGTTAAAAACCCTCGCGTTCAGGGACTGCGGTATTTCGGTTGCAGTACTACTATAATAACACCTATTTAAATAAGCCTTTTCCTGTCAGTTCAATATTTTTATGCACTGTTATTTCTTTTTCTATTTAGTGAAATATGAGATGGTGCCAAATACGTGTCGGGGGATGCGGGGTGCCGTGGCGTGGGGTGTGACCTTGCACGAAACGTCGTTCAAACGATTCTGTTTGAAACTATGTAGTTAAGCGTTTGTGACCGCGACAGTACCTTTATACTTACGTGTTGCAGTTAGCAAAAACGTTCATAACAGTGTTCACCTGCCTTGTCAGGTTTAACTTGCGTGGATATCTTACCCCTGACGAGGGGTATTCCGGAATTAATCAAACCTGCGTGCGGCGTAATACACAGTAACCCAATTGTGTGGGACCCCAACCCCTCGCCGACGCCGGGACTTGATAGCTGCCGGAAACAGACGGATGTATTGAAATATGAACATCTATTGTTCTTTAGTTATAGTTAAAATAACTATAAGACAGTCAACCATGTTTTGAGTATGTACATATAATAGTAATGTTGTCTTTTTTTACGCGAATGCTACACATTGTAATTAAGTCCGCCCGTGACCATGGGTGCTGCAAAGCATTCGAAACGTCGGGAAAGTAAAACCTAAAATAAACCGCGATATATTCCGTACGAGTAAAGTAATTTTAATATGTATAATGCTGTTGTAGTTGTACTAAAAGTAGGTATTGGTGACCAGAGGTAATACCAAAGGTTGAGTTGGTTTGTTCTCGGTCCATTTTAGTCAGTTTTATAATGATTCAGTTTAAAAAAAAAACAATTTTATTCTTCTAGCTTCCAATTTTTCTGTAATCTTTTCCATCATAATTACCTGAAGAATCAACACAATCAGGACTTTCTGGACCTATTTTTGCCAAACCCAAATTAAGGAACGATCGTTTCCCGTTAGTCGTCTTACTAAATATCTATCTTAATTCCTGGATTGAGACTTCATTTTTGTTTAACGAAATATCCATGTCATCATCTTGGAAACTTACCGGACCACCCACCTATTCGCAAACTATCCAAACTTCAACGCAAACAGGCACACCGCCAGCCTTATATGCAAATTGTTTGTTCAACAGTTGTTACATAAACATCCCATATTTGACTATGCCCCATAATTCATATCACTCACTTATCCCCCGAAATTGCTCCCTTCCTCTATAATATTGCATTAGGTGGCACCACCCCTCAAATTGCGCGTAGATAACACCCCGTTGCGTATTTGTAAGCGGATTTGCATTTCTTATCTATGACGTGCTCTCTGATGTGAGACGGCTTATGTTTTAAAGTGATATATATGGTGTATTAGAATATATTTTGTTATTTACAGTATTATAGTCTTTGCTGTAAAGAAAGCCAGCCAGGCTTAATATTCCTATTCGTTTTTACAAGCTTTTATTTAACTAGCAATATATACCCAAAACCCTTTGATTATATATACGTCTAGATAGTAAGTCGTCTTAAAAGTGACGTTCACACTGAATCACTACTCCATTACCCGCGTGTGCGTGCAGGCCTCGTACTACACTAGCGTTATTTGTGGCTGTGTGCGTGTTTGGGGATCTCCAGTTATAAATATTTTTCCCATAAATAGCGATAGCGTTGTGGGCTATGCATTGATATATACTGTGTAAATAGAATAGAATAGAATGGAATAGAATGGAAAAGACTGGAATAGACTTGAAAAGACTGGAATAGACTGGAATAGACGGGAAAAGACTGGAATAGACTGGAATAGACTGGACTAGACTGGACTAGACTGGAATAGACTGGAATAGACTGGAATAGACTGGAATAGACTGGAATATTCTGGAATATACTGGAATAGACTGGAATAGACTGGACTAGACTGGAATAGACTGGAATAGACTGGAATAGACTAGAATAGACTGGAATAGACTGGAATAGACTGGAATAGACTGGCATAGACTGGAATAGACTGGAATAGGCTGAAATAGACTGCAATAGACTGGAATAGACTGGAATAGAATGGAATAGAATGGAATAGAATGGAATAGAATGGAATAGAATGGAATAGAATGGAATAGAATGGAATAGAATGGAATAGAATGGTATAGAATGGAATAGAATGGAATAGAATGGAATAGAATGGAATAGAATGGAATAGAATGGAATAGAATGGAATAGAATGGAATAGAATGGAATAGAATGGAATAGAATGGAATAGAATAGAATAGAATGGAATAGAATGGAATAGAATTGAATAGAATGGAATAGAATGGAATACAATGGAATAAAAAGGAATACAATGGAATACAATGGAATACAATAGAATACAATGGAATACAATAGAATAGAATAATAAATTAAATTACATTAAATGGCGTGTCCCTTACGATCAGGTGAACGTCTTATTTGCCTCATGACCAGGAAGAAAAAATATACTTCTAATTAAGTACTTACCTATATAAAAGTAATTTATCAAATTTAAAATAAAATATTTTTTGTGTATTAGAATATATTTTGTTATTTACAGTATTATAGTCTTTGCTGTAAAGAAAGCCAGCCAGGCTTAATATTCCTATTCGTTTTTACAAGCTTTTATTTAACTAGCAATATATACCCAAAACCCTTTGATTATATATACGTCTAGATAGTAAGTCGTCTTAAAAGTGACGTTCACACTGAATCACTACTCCATTACCCGCGTGTGCGTGCAGGCCTCGTACTACACTAGCGTTATCTGTGGCTGTGTGCGTGTTTGGGGATCTCCAGTTATAAATATTTTTCCCATAAATAGCGATAGCGTTGTGGGCTATGCATTGATATATACTGTGTAAATAGAATAGAATAGAATGGAATAGAATGGAATAGAATGGAATAGAATGGAATAGAATGGAATAGAATGGAATAGCATGGAATAGACTGGAATAGACTGGAATAGACGGGAAAAGACTGGAATAGACTGGAATAGACTGGAAAAGACTGGAATAGACTGGAATAGACTGGACTAGACTGGACTAGACTGGAATAGACTGGAATAGACTGGAATAGACTGGAATAGACTGTAATAGACTGGAATAGACTGGAATAGACTGGAATATTCTGGAATATACTGGAATAGACTGGAATAGACTGGAATAGACTGGAATAGACTGGAATAGACTGGAATAGACTGGAATAGACAGGAATAGACTGGAATAGACTGGCATAGACTGGCATAGACTGGCATAGACTGGAATAGACTGGAATAGACTGGAATAGGCTGAAATAGACTGCAATAGACTGGAATAGAATGGAATAGAATGGAATAGAATGGAATAGAATGGAATAGAATGGAATAGAATGGAATAGAATGGAATAGAATGGAATAGAATGGAATAGAATGGAATAGAATGGAATAGAATGGAATAGAATGGAATAGAATGGAATAGAATGGAATAGAATTGAATAGAATGGAATAGAATGGAATACAATGGAATACAATGGAATAAAAAGGAATACAATGGAATACAATGGAATACAATGGAATACAATGGAATACAATGGAATACAATAGAATAGAATAATAAATTAAATTACATTAAATGGCGTGTCCCTTACGATCAGGTGAACGTCTTATTTGCCTCATGACCAGGAAGAAAAAATATACTTCTAATTAAGTACTTACCTATATAAAAGTAATTTATAAAAAAAAAAAATTAAATTATTTTAATTAATTTATTTAAAGTTTTGGTCACTATCTACGTATTACGTTTAATTGAATTCATTTTTGCTAAAAGAAAAATTACCCCAGACTTAAGATATTTTCCCCCATTATTACCTAGCAACACCAGTCTAGTCGGACAATGTACAAATAGTCGTAAAAAACAATCGAGTTTTTATAATAATCCTTCACAGAATCTTAAGACTTATCAATGGAAAATTAAGTTAGGATCTTTATTAATTTTACTTAGTTAATATTTTCTCGATTTGATTATACAATTCGGCATAATGTTTTTTTTTGCGAGCACAAACCATTGGTACAGTTCAAGTGACACTAAACAACCAAGTCGACCAATTTGATGTTTTGGTGTACCTGATATTGTCAAGTGTTTGAACATCGAACATGCTATCTATACGTATATATAATCAAAGCCAAAACCAGATATAAAGTCATTTTTTGTAATCAAACCGGGTACTTCAAAACAAACCTAAATTTCTTCACCAATACAAGATGAAAACTTTCCATTTATCACCACACACACGTAAAACATCCAACTGATTCAGAAAACTAGTTAAACTACTGAAAATATAATTAAAATCTTAAGATATACGAATAAATAAAATATTTTTGACATGAGAATGCCACAGATAAAATATGTCAATATATAGAACACACACTTTGTCTATGGAAATTAGTGATGTCCAATATTTAAAGATCTAAATCTCGATATTGAATGATTTGAAATTGATCCACAACCAATCATTTTATAAAATAAAAAGTATTATATTAAACTCAGACTAAACTGAGGTAGATTCAACATAAACAGTAGGTCCGCCGTCCCTATTTCAAAGTAAATCGCTACTCTGCCCACGTTTACACGGATTATATTATGTTGATTGTAAGATAATATTTTATATTACGTATTTAATTATTTATTTAAATAAATATCAATAAAATTGAGTGCCGAATATGAAAATGTATGCGGTTTGACAGGTTCCGGGACTTACGCCTTAGTGCTGCTACCTGGTGCACGTCATTTTTAACACCCTCATTGTGTTATTCATAGTCATTCATTCGTCGCTTCGTATCGATGTCGTACGTACTGAATGCTCTCTGGTGTCTTTTCTTTAACGACTTTGCTTTGGTTTCGAGTTGTTATTTGTTTAAATAAAGGTGAAATTATCAATAAAAATAATTCACAGTAATAATGTATTCTTTTTAATCCTACCGTTGCTGACATAAATATCGATACTGTAATGGATTTATCCTCAGAGTAATTAGAATAGAGCCAGTATCGCGTCGATTCCCCGAACAAATTTTTCGTGGCACTTTTGCGGGGTGTGGGAGGCGAAGTAAACACACACAGATACAATTTCACGCATATCCACACTATAATAAACTCGCAACACATTCAAAAAGATACGCACACAAACAAAGAATGACCTGAACATATGAACAAAATTTGGCAGAGGGGTTAGCGCATCATGCTCTCTCCAGTGGTATCTCCTCTAAGGCTAGCCGCACACGTACAATATTATTGTCAATACAATATTGACAATATTTTTCATCAATAATGAGCCCGCACACTACGCAATATTATTGTCAATATTTCGTGGAATAATTTGACTCAGTTGTTTAGTAGCCAGATTCGTGTGCACACGTTTCACATACAAAAAAGCAATCCAGAAGGAAACGATGAATTAAACATGGTTGAGAAATTTACCTAAGCTAAATCATTTCAATGTAATAAATGAACTGCGCGTTACAGCAGAACATAATTTAAAAAAAAATACATGAGAATGAGAAATAGCAGCCTTCAAAACTATTATCCTTCTATATTTCTGGGAAAGTTTCCCTTGTTTCTTCAACTAAAATATTGCCGTGCGCCCGCACACGTCAATATTATTGACAATACCCCTGCCTCCCCCCCGATATTGTCGCGACAAAATCAGAATATCTGGAAATCGACAATAATATTGATCAATACCGCAATACGTGCCGCACACACACAATATTATTGACAATATGCACTATATTGACAATAATATTGAGCGTGTGCGGCTAGCCTAAGGGATTTATCATACATCTATGATGTGGTCAGATTCACTCGTTCATGAGGCGTCACCTCCCTAATATTGTCGATAGTTGCAATACCGCCATGTTTATTTACTTTTTACGACGGAATACTTGAATTCGAGTATACATATGTATGTATGTAATTTGTTCGGGTGGAATCTTGCGACTCAATTTTCACCCACTTCTACACGTTCGAATCGTTTGAAATTATGCACATGCGTCAAGGACCCGTTACGATACAATATATGGTACCATCGAGCTAATCTGATGATGGAGCTCGAAGGTGGATACGGGAACCCTTGGATGGCTACTAGTAAACTCATCGAGTTTGAACTTATTTGTTTTGTTGTAAAGAGTTCTCACTTGAATCATTAATAAGAACCTGATGATGGAAGTGGAGAAGGTGGGTGATGGAACCTTGGACTAGTTTCTGGTAAATACATCGAATTTGGGCTTATTTGATTTGTCTTAAAAATTCTAATCACTTATTACTGTGTTAATACTAATCGTAAGTAGTAATACCTTATCAAAGCACGTGTTTTTAGTTTTTTAAACTATTAATTTTTACTACTGCATCCCAAACATAAGAAATATACTTACGTATGTTAACCTCGTAGATAGTTATGGAATCGTTATTGATGAAAGGGCAATTAAGATGGTGTGGACATCTGGTTCGTATGGATGATACGCGGCTGCCCAAGTCAGTTTTTTACGCAGAGCTAAAAAATGGAAAACGTGAATCTGGTGGTCAGTATCTTCGATATAAAGATGTATTGAAAAGGAACTTGAAATCATGCCAGATACCGGAGAATGAATGGGAGAGTATCTCACTCCAACGCTCGGATTGGCGGCGAATTGTAAATGAGGGGGTTGAAACCTTTGAAAAGCAGCGTCTCGTAGATCTAGACGCAAAACGTTCGCTCAAGAAGACCCAACCAAAGCCGCACTATATCTATACGTATAACAGCTCGGGGCAACTGTACTGTGCTATTTGTGACCGTTCATTCAAGACGAAGTTCGGTTTTGCTAGTCATGTACGTGCGCATAAACGAAGACAAATGTAAGGGAGTCGCCGTCGACGGACACGTCGAGGAGGGATCATCATCATCATCAGATAGTTATGCAACTGTCTTTGGGCAGAAAAGGGAGAGTTGTTATAGAGTTGCATGCTTTCGTTTCGTGTTTAAAGACCTCTGTCTGATCGGTGAGGGTATTCCATTATGATCATCAGAAGCAGCCAAAAGATGTCCACCGCTGAACAAAGGTTCACCCCTTAGAAGCTAGTGCTGAGAAGGGAGGGGTAGCCATAATTCCCAGGCTTGGCAAGCGTCTTCGGAATCGCAGTATAGGTAGGTAATCCAATAGTAAAGACGCTACTGCCCGACTTCTTGTTTTCCCTCGGTCGCTTCTTACGGACAACCGAGGGACGGGAAGAGATGGGAGTCCCTGATGATGAATGGATGGATGAATAATACATTCAGTAATCGGACAGGGGGTTTTGAACCCTCTGTTTTTATATGTAGACATCGACTCTATTTTGTCTTATCTGAGATTTAATGACTAATCGCTAAAATTGTCTTACGAAACAGTGTCAGGCGGTTCACGAATATTATTAATTATTTTTAGAAAAAATAAGTACCTAATGCCTTATTTTACTTAGAGAGGTGTCACTACTCGAACGTCTATGTTAGAGTACCTACCTTACTGGAAACATAAAAGTCTATATCTTTTAAACTACTAAACCGATTTTGATGAAACTCCACTTTTCCCTAAGTTGAAAGATATTCAAACTATTGCAAAAATAATTTTCGCAATCGGATTTGTAGTTTTTGAGAAATCGCTGGGCAAACCTACATTTGTTAAACATAACGCATTTTCGTTAATATTAGGTACATACCTATATACGTGTCGAATACAGTACCTCTTTTTTGAAGTCGGTATAAAATAATATCTACCTAATATAAAAAGTCCCAAACACTAAAGCCAATTTAAGCAAACATCAAGATTCGATATCTGTGATTTTGTTCTGGGTATTTCGTCACAGGAAGTTTTCATTCCTCAGCTCAGGCCATGAATAATGTCGTACGCGATCGGACGCCGGAAGCCACTTCCGCCGTTCAAACGCCCGTCTGTGTTGACCCTTATCTTTTTGCTTTGCGATATTCAGGCTTATTCGGCTGTGTATATTTCTGATTATTGTTTTTTGTTTGGCTATATTATTTTTGCAGACGGTTGCGAATTTGGGACGCACGGAATAATTTGAAATTAATATTGGAATTTTATTTGAAACTGAATTTGACCCAGTCTTAGGGCTCCCACACATAACTGCGATGCGATGCGATGCGGCGAGAAACAAATTAATTTTCGATACAAAGTTGCAGGAACTTGTATCGAAAATTCATTTGTTTCTCGCCGCATCGCATCGCAGTTATGTGTGGGAGCCCTAAGGACTGAACAAATATCCATTATGATTATCTTAAAAACGTATACACTAATTTTGTTAGCTTTCATTCACAAGTATGTACTTTAAAATATTATAATTTTAGTTATGGTGGGCCTGTTGGTCTAGTGGTTCGACACCCTGACCGCTGATCAATAGGTTGTGGGTTCGAATCCCACCAAGTGTATGGGTATTTTATCTATATAAGTAAGTATTTACAAAAAAAATATATAAGTATTAGTATCAGTTGTCTGGTTTCCATAGTATAGGCTCTACCTAGTTTGGGATCAGATGACCATGTATGGGTTGTCCCAGAATATTATAATTTATTTATTTGTTCTTGTAATATTAGTTGCTTGCTTGCCATAGTGCAGGCTCTGCCTAGTTTTGGATCAAATAACAGTGTGTAGATTGTCCCTGTAATGTGCCCCAATTTATAAAACAGTTTGAAAATTTTTATTATAAGCTTGGTAAAACTCCGTTCAAATTACAGGTTATTATAGACGGCATTCAGAATTTTTTTTTTTTAAACTTACAAATAATTATTTAATGTTATGAACATAAATCACTCTATATAATAGTTTTAAAACAACATACAAACATAGCAATCCGTAATCCGTAGTAGTCATATAAAAACCAATTAGTATATAGATATCCCGTTTTTTTTGTATTGGCGTGATACAGTTAATTTTATGAGCGGGCGGAGTTCTGTTGAAGTTTATATTACTCTACAACTATAATATTGAAATATTAAGTGCCGGATCGGTCGGCCACCGGAAACGACCGATGGCGTTCTTCATTCACCCTTATCTCAATACTTCGCGGAACCCCGGCGAAGTTTTGATCGGCAAATTTAAAACTTGTATCGAAACGCTTCTGAATTTACTAGTTGGGGCGTTTGGGATGCACCAACAGATGAAACAAATGTATGTTTAAAAACTGAACTTGATGCGAATTGGTATGTTAATATGATTTCCATAAAAATCAAAATATAGGTACGTACGTACGTACGTATGTTCATGCAAGCGGGATTAGAATGACAAGTTCATAAAAATGTGCATTTAAATCCGTCCGGTCGTCTGGGAGATAGGACGCCACAGGCAGAGGCAGGCGTCAAAATAATAACCCTATTTGATGAAAAAATAACTAATTTTACGGATTATATCGAGGTTTATTTTTGATTTTTATTACCCGACATTTCGAATACTTTAAAGCATACTTGGTCACGGGCGGACTGAGGTGGTAGCTGTCCATATGTCGTAGTTGTCTTAGGGTACCCTCAGGTATTCTAATTATTATTGTTAGTCCGATCTACGCAGAAAGAGCTTACAGTATCTTGAGGTCTTGCAGTGGAATGCTTATCTTTGGATTTTACTATATTTATCACGGGATATACAGAACTATTAGCGCTGAAAGTAAAGATAGTAATTAGGTAAGGCAAGATTATTTAATAGAGAAGTAATTTCTCAACAGAACTATAAAGCATGCCATCAAATAAACGTTAATTTTACGTGTTCATTTACTATTTTATTATTATTCACGAGTAATCTCAGCCTTTCATAAACACTATTTTTCTTATATTTTAGGTTAAATTTTGGTATATAGGCGCATCTTCTTTATTAGATAATACAAAACTAAGTCGTTTCCGCTGTTTGAACCTACACTTAGATCTTTTAAACTACGCAACGGATTTTTATGCAATTTTCAGCAATAGTTAGAGTGATTCAAAAGAAACATTTATATGTAGTATACATGCATATTATCATCTATCCAAGTATATAAATAATTAAGAAAGTTGCGCTGAAAATTTGAAAATTATGCGAGTGGAGCTGCGCGGGATAGCTAGTATTGTAGATATTGTTGACACATTTTAAAACTCGTAGCAGATAGACAATGTACCAGCTCTCAGACCTTTTCACACAGAATTCCTATTCGGAACGCCAAACTTAACCCTTTCAAAAGCTAATTTATTCACAATTTCATCCGGCAGCCGATGCACGACGGCCTTTGTAAAACTCTTGACATCGGTGCTAACGTAGGAAATTAAAGATTCTATCTACGTAACGAACTCGTCTTCAAATAGTATTAAACAGAACAAAACTTCGCTTTTCGATGAGGTGCAAGGAATTTTTAAGCTTAACGTGTAGTGCTAGAATTTAATTTTGATTGTAAAGGACCATGCCCATTTGTGCCCCAGAAATGCCCAGATAAAGTATATTACAAGATTGCTCTAATAAATAAAAACTAGAATTATGTTGTTAATTTTAAATCTTATGAAGCACTGGATAAAAAATAATAAAAATTAAGACGTTCTGTTGACATTGCAGTACGTATCATCGTTCAATCATTAATTCATGCTTTATTTATTACGGTCTGGAATCACGTCCTTTGGCCCATGTAAAACTCAACATGATTGATATTAGTCATAAAAGTGATTACTAAATAATCGAATAATAATATAGTGCTTTACAACAATACCAAATAAAAATATGATTTTATAATAAACGTCATCAGATGAAAAAAAAAATGGGCCAGTTAAGCATTAATTTTTGTTATCAAAAGCCAGAGACAGACTAGTTTTTTACCAACGACATTTATGGGACTATTTGTTTGTTAATCTATCCCTCATTGACAGCCTCTTAAATTATAAAATCTTAGGTAAAATCTTTGTTTAGTTCGGGGCTAAATAATTGGCATGATAAATAAAATCTTCGAAAAAGGAATCGTTTTTTTGTAGATCAATTGATCTAAGTAATCGATTCCGATATCGATTATTATTTTACCTTTGAATCATCAACGAGTTGAATAAAGATCTAAATAATGTCTCCAGACACTCAAAAGTAAAAAAGTACTTTGTGGTAGTGTATAAGTATATCTAGGCTTCGAATAAACAAATATAATTCAAACAAAAACCTAATGAAGTAATGGCTCAAAATACTTAGCTCCAAGTTAAAAACATTCTAAAAAACTAAAATGACTGTCACTCATGCTTTCACTCTGCCTGTTTGACATCTGCCGCTGTTTTTGTGACTTGACTGTGATTTGGACTTTTCTTGTTTTCTTTGTGATAGGTACAAAATGTTGCGTTGCCTGAACTGCGGGTTACGCATTCATCGTATACAGAGGCATGTGGTTACAACTCTGCCTCAAGAGTTCCTAATAATTTTATCTATTTGGCTCAGAATTGAATATGACTATACAATGGAGACAGACTAGATAAATTCCACATAACAGACATGTTTATCTGATAACATACAGATAAGTATATAAAAGAACACTAATCTGGCTTAGCTTATGTGATGATGATCATGAAGTTCCTAGTGAAAAACTAATAGCAATGTTGTCTCTAAACGATAAAATGTATAAAAAACCAGTAGAAGGTTATCATGTTTAATGTCCAATATCTTTTGAACCGGTGCTTTATATGACATTAAATCTAGATATCATATAAATACTGTTAAAAATCTATCATATGACATAGAGCTGTAATTTGGGCATTGCATGGCATTTTTGACTTTTAGCTCCATACAAATATGGGCATGGTCCTTTTATACTTCGAAGAAAATTTTACTATATTGGATATTAATAGTATAGTTAAATACTTTGATTGTACCGATTTGTGATGATTTATCTTGAGAGTGAGACTTACAGGATGGTAACAAAACTCTGTCCAATCTCTATGGATATTTTCGGGTTCGATATACAATTACAAGTTTATTACACTTTTAATGAACATAAAAAATAGTTTTTTGAAAAGTACCAGCAATGTCCTTACAAATCGAACAGGAGTGTTGTAACCCTTTGCTTATAGAAAAAAGTCTACCAAAAGCACGTTGTTAGTTGTCCCCCTAATTTACTCCTAATCTCAGTTGTTTATTTATCCTTAGAAACACTCGTGTTTTCATACATCTCTCCCGAAAGTTTATTATCCCAAGCCGTCGTAATTTCCCGTTGAAAAAACATTTAGTATCACCGAGCAACCTAATTATGCGACCCAATTCTCAGCTCGGTCACGGAGCCGCTGGGAAAATATGCCGGAGGGTTATACTCGATACTACTAGCGATTTATCCTGGAGTTTTTATATTTCAAGAATATATTGTGTGGCACTTTCTGGCTGGGCCACGGTGACTGATCTTAATTCTGATTGAACAGGGATTTAGTCGCTATTTAGTCGAAATTAGTCGTAAAATTTGAGAATTAGTCGGCCCGTGGTTTAAAAGTTATAGGGGTACCCCGGTGGCCCTGCCAGGGAGGACTCTTTCTGGCTGGGCCACCGCTAGATCTCGACAACCAAAGCACCCCACGAAAATCTAGCTACGCTCAGATTTAGTCGTTAATTAGTCGAAATTAGTCGTAAAGTATTGGAATTAGTCGGCCTGTGGTTTAAAAGTTATAGGGGTACCCCGGTGGCCCTACCAGGGAGGACTCTTTCTGGCAGGGCCACCACTATATCTCGACAATCAAAGCACCTTGCGGAAATCTGCCGGCACGTAGATTTAGTCGTTAATTAGTCGAAAATAGTCGCAAAGTTACAGAATTAGTCGGCAAGTAAATAAAAAGATATTGATGAATACTTTTTCTCCATACATTAGGTACAGGCGAGTAGAAAATACTTTTGTATAACCGAGTAAGTATGTGATGAAATTAAATATACTTCCTCTGGCGCCTCCGTGGCGCAGTGGGAAACTGCTTGCTTTGCAAACCGGAGGTCGCGGGTTCGAACCCCGCGGGGGAGCAACTTCGTGAAGTTGGTACTAACCGACTTGGATAATGCAGTTCGATCACCTGATTGTAAAGTAAGATGATCCTGGCGTCGGATGGGCATGTAAAAAGTCGGTCCTGCGCCTGACCTCACCCCGGTCGTGTCGGTCTTCAGGCCCTTCAGATTGTGAGAGGTAAAAGGAAGAGAGAGTGCACTTGTGTCTACTCAAGCACTTGTGCAGTATTTTATTATTATCTTCTGCGTACATCGGTCAGCAGGACGTTATTATTATTATAAAGAGATCTCCGTGGCCCGGCGCAGCGGGAAACCGCTTGTTCCTTCAAGTTAAATGATTCATGCGTCTGATAGGTATGTAAAAAGTCCCATATGGTTATGTGAGTAAAGGAAGAGATGTACTTCTGTCTGCGAAAGCACTTGTGCAATATAAGGTTTCCCGCGTAAGTAGATGGTTGATATTATGCAGCTGTGGTCGTATTGGCCAGGAGAACTTTATTTTTAACCGACTTCAAAAAAAGGAGGAGGTTCTCAATTCGTCTGTATATATATATATTTTTTGCTATGTATGTTCGCGCATAACTCTGGCAATTATGAATCGATTTGAAAAAATCTTTCTTCCATCCATTCTTTAATCCGTTAGTTGGGTCCGATAAGAAAATTATTGCTTCCGAATAATAATTCCTGAAAAAACAATAATGATGACTGCGCAGGAAACCTGCAGGAATGCCTATAAGATGACTTTTTATGTTATTTTTTTCTGACGAAACATGAAATATGTAAAACTATGTAGACGATAATGTGATCATAACCTACCTAGATCATTTTACTGTCTTCGATGGTTCAATCTTTATGTATGAAAATCTTTTTAGAAAAAAATTGAACCGACTTCAATATATCACTGAAAAGTAGATTTTTTTTTAAATATTATTGAAGTTGGTGACAAATAAACACAGCAGGTACGCTAACACCAACTTCTTTAGTATAAATTAAATTATTTTATACTTTTCAGTATATTGAAGTCGGTTCAATTTTTTACTAAAAAGATTTTATTTAAGGTAACTATGTAAGTAAGTATTAAAGTACTACGCATACTTTACCGCATAACGCATAACCAGTAAGTAAAAAACCTGTCAAGTGTGAGTCGGACTCGTGCACCATTCCGTACCATGTTGACATACATATAAAAGTTACTTTGTAACACCCCCAGATAACGAAAATATCAAACCGCATAACTAAGGTTCTTTTTCAAAATATTTTTTTTTAGAATTTAGATTACTTCCCTTTACTCCTTGATATTAAAAAAAATGGTATTTATTTTTGTAAGGAAATATATTTACAGTGACAAACCTACTGATACTGATTTTATTTGCTATCCTATATTTCTGATACACAATTGCACGCGACTGTACGCATAAAGAAGATGGCGGCGAATAGTCTAGGAGTGGGAATAAATTAATTAACGACAAAATTTGTATCACTTTGCTTGACTCTAAAATACAATAATGTCAAGTTCAACGGTCTAATTATAGCCGGTTTGTATTTCCTTGACAGTGACGTTCTAAAATTGTAGCCACCAAGATATTAAAATAACTTTTTCGTGTTTATGCATTTTTTCGATAAATAATCCACTCTGGCTCTTAGACTACTCCTAATAAAAAAACAATGCTTTATATCTTTTTAACCAAGATATGACTAAATCTGCAATTTCACGACTAGTTTCGACTAATTAACGACTAAATCTACGTGCCGGCAGATTTCCGCAAGGTGCTTTGATTGTCGAGATATTGTGGTGGCCCTGCCAGAAAGAGTCCTCCCTGGCAGGACCACCGGGGTACCCCTATAACTTTTAAACCACTGACCGACTAATTCCAATACTTTACGACTAATTTCGACTAATTAACGACTAAATCTGAGCGTAGTTAGATTTTCGTGGGGTGCTTTAGTTGTCGAGATCTAGCGGTGGCCCAGCCAGAAAGAGTCCTCCCTGGCAGGGCCACCGGGGTACCCCTATAACTTTTAAACCACGGACCGACTAATTCTCAAATTTTACGACTAATTTCGACTAACTAGCGACTAAATCCCTGTTCAATCAGAATTAAGATCAGTCACCGTGGCCCAGCCAGAAAGTGCCACACGAATATATTTCCTGTTTGCTACATCATGTTGCTGTGTTAGTTTTACCCAACTGCCTCAATAGCAGGATTATGGTTTTCTGGTGTAGTTGTAATAATAATAATTGAGGAAGTTCATCTCTCTGGCTGGAACCTTAATTAGCGTCTCCTAGGTTCCTGTTCCCGCAGTTAAAAGGTATTTTTTTTGTATTTTTAAATATTTATTTTTTATATTTATAAATGTAAGAAATTTGTAAAAAGTTAAATAAATAGTATAATAATAATATACTGCTAACGCGGTAACAGCTCAGTGGGCGAGCGCTTGCCTTGGAAACAAGGTGCGCAGGTTCGAACCCCGGCTCGCACCTCTGATTTCTTCAATGAATCATGTGCGAATCGTCTTTGTTACTAGCTTTCGGGGAAGGAAAACATCGTGAGGAAACCTGCATGTCTGAGAAAGCCTAACTAGCTCTCGAATGACGTGTGAAGTCCGCCAACCCACACTTGGCCAGCGTGGTGGACTATGGCCTAAGCCCCCTCATCTTGAAGGGAGGCCCGTGCCCAGCAGTGGGATATAAACAAGGGCTGGTATTATTATTATTTTATTAATAATATATTGGAACATCTGAACCCAAACTAGGGGGTGATGGAATTAATTCATGTAAATCCGGCGCACACTCTCCAAAAAACCATACAACACTGAGACGTGGACGGCTGGCCACACTGCACCTGTGCTCTAGGCTTTGTAGATTGGCCTCCACTGACTTATTTAAACCGATAACCGTTGGGGAAGAAAGGCTCTCGAGTGGCGACCACGAACCGGAAGACGCAGCGTAGGTAGGCCTCCCACTAGAATAGAATAGAATAGAATAGAATAGAATAGAATAGAATAGAATAGAATAGAATAGAATAGAATAGAATAGAATAGAATAGAATAGAATAGAATAGAATAGAATAGAATAGAATAGAATAGAATAGAATAGAATAGAATAGAATAGAATAGAATAGAATAGAATAGAATAGAATAGAATAGAATAGAATAGAATAGAATAGAATAGAATAGAATAGAATAGAATAGAATAGAATAGAATAGAATAGAATAGAATAGAATAGAATAGAATAGAATAGAATAGAATAGAATAGAATAGAATAGAATAGAATAGAATAGAATAGAATAGAATAGAATAGAATAGAATAGAATAGAATAGAATAGAATAGAATAGAATAGAATAGAATAGAATAGAATAGAATAGAATAGAATAGAATAGAATAGAATAGAATAGAATAGAATAGAATAGAATAGAATAGAATAGAATAGAATAGAATAGAATAGAATAGAATAGAATAGAATAGAATAGAATAGAATAGAATAGAATAGAATAGAATAGAATAGAATAGAATAGAATAGAATAGAATAGAATAGAATAGAATAGAATAGAATAGAATAGAATAGAATAGAATAGAATAGAATAGAATAGAATAGAATAGAATAGAATAGAATAGAATAGAATAGAATAGAATAGAATAGAATAGAATAGAATAGAATAGAATAGAATAGAATAGAATAGAATAGAATAGAATAGAATAGAATAGAATAGAATAGAATAGAATAGAATAGAATAGAATAGAATAGAATAGAATAGAATAGAATAGAATAGAATAGAATAGAATAGAATAGAATAGAATAGAATAGAATAGAATAGAATAGAATAGAATAGAATAGAATAGAATAGAATAGAATAGAATAGAATAGAATAGAATAGAATAGAATAGAATAAATTTTATTTCACACAGACAAATAATACAAAACACAAATAATTTAATAATAGTATTGTATGCACGTCGTCTGTGTGAAACAGGGCTCCCACTCAGCTTAATGCTTTGTTGAGGAACAAGCCACAACACAGCGCTGGTTTTCAGGGGCAAGCCCTAGGTGACCCCACGAACGCAACCCAAGGTACTAGGTGGACAGACGACATTGTGCACGTCGCAGGTAGCCGGTGGATGCAAATAGCCAATTGTCGTTCATTGTGGCGTTCGAAGGGGGAGGCTATGTTCGGCAGTGGACGTCTTCCGGCTGGTGATGATAATGATGAACTTATTTAACTTTTCATAATTAATAAATTGTACAACGAATTTTCTCCGCTATTTTCGATTAAGGAAGAAGGTACTTTCCAAGCAGGTGTATTTTAGAATAGGATTCATTTCCGATATGTTTATCAAAACGGTAGTAGAATATTAATTAGGTACCTTATGTTTCCCTAAACACTTTTACGTTAACTTTCCATATAAAGCTCCAAGATAGCTCCGGCGAGCTACGACAGGCTCGAAATTTTACCAAAAATACGTTACATTTAATTCCTCCGAGTGGCAAGCCTATTAAAACTTCAGAGTTAATGTTGTGTTAGAATGGCGCAATTAATCCTCGCAAGTGAAGATACTTTTATTTTTTTAAAGTGGCCACTTTAATTTTTAGAATGACGGATGCATAGATTTTATATATTAAGAATAGAGTACGCGTTTGTCTATGGTCCCCTTAAACAAAGCGTAGGCATATTTTCCTCTAAGAGGAAGATGAATTGAACTATTTATAGTTATATTATAAGAATTATATTGATATTATGTAAGTCATTGAAATCAAACTACTTTTACGGATTTTATCGCGGTTTATTTTAGATTTTACTATCCCGACGTTTCGAATGCTTTTCAGCACCCATGTTCACGGTAGGACTGAGATGTTGAACGTCCTTATGTCACAATTATGCCGGTGTACCCTCAGGTCTTCTTACTTATTATCGTTGTTCCGATCTACGCAGTAAGAGCTTATAGTATCTTGAGGCCGTGCAGTGTTTTGCTTGGTATTGGATTTAATTATATTTATCACAGGATCCCAAGCCAGTGGTAATACCCAACAATCTTCTCTATTGAAATTATTATGTTTTTTTATTTCAATAGCCTCACGTATTATCCTACGTAGGAATCGGTGATTTGAGGTTAATCAAATCTGATATAATGGTGGGTGCGATCCTGAACGTGTTCACATACCTACTGCAGACTTCGTACAGCGTCGGTGTTTCACATCAGCTATGTGTTTTTTAACGCGAGTTTTTATTGCACGCTTTGTTTGCCTAATGTAGGAGAACCCACAGTCACAATCGAGTTTATAAACTCCTGCATCTTGTAGAGGTATATGGCACTTGACAGGTGGTAAAAACTGACTAATCTTCCTTGGTGGCTTAAAATAAGTTTTGATTGTTTTGTTTGAGTTTTGATAAAATCCGTAAAAGTGTAGACTACTTTTACTAGTTTTTTTTCCGTAAAAGTAATTTGATTTCAATGAGTAATATTCGCGTAAGTATAAGACAACATTATGTTGATATGTAAGTGATAAGTAGTGATAGGTTTGATCTGTCACAAGTGCAAATGTCGATAAATACTGCTGACGGTATAGTACCTATTGTCGTGCACTTGATATTGATGTATTTTGATGTTCTTACTCGTGGCTACTTGAGTTTTGATAAAATCCGTAAAAGTAGTTTGATTTCAATAAGTAATATTCGCGTAAGTAAAAGACAACATTATGTTGATATGTAAGTGATAAGTAGTGATAGGTTTGATCTGTCACAAGTGCAAATGTCGATAAATACTGCTGACGGTATAGTACCTATTGTCGTGCACCTGATATTTATGTATTTTGATGTTCTTACTCGTGGCTACTTGAGTTTTGATAAAATCCGTAAAAGTAGTTTGATTTCAATGAGTAATATTCGCGTAAGTATAAGACAACATTATGTTGATATGTAAGTGATAAGTAGTGATAGGTTTGATCTGTCACAAGTGCAAATATCGATAAATACTGCTGACGGTATAGTACCTATTGTCGTGCACTTGATATTGATGTATTTTGATGTTCATACTCGTGGCTACATGTTCTTACTTGAATTAGGCATTCTACAGTACTCATACTGATTCATATTCTAAGGATAGATGTAATTCATCTGGTTTATAGTGCTTGCTATGTTCAGGAGCATGCAAATATTCTTATTTGCAGCAACGAATTATAGAATAAATAAATAACATTATTTTTGATATTTATTTTAATAAAAGATAGAATGTAATAAATACTTAACATGTTACAAAAATTGCTGTAGTTATTATACATAATAAAAAAAAAAAAAAAAATGTACCACTAAGTTGTAGTAATCTAATTTTAAATGTATTTTTGTTATGGTGTGCAATAAAGTGTATTTGTATTGTTTTGTATTGTATAATAGGTAAAGTCATAAGCGTGGAGTGACTTGGGGGAGGCCTAGGTCCAGCAGTGGACTGATGTGGGCTGATGATGATAAATATTAATAAAACTCATAATTGTTCAAGATGTTTTATTACTGAAATCAGAATAATTTACATTGTAAAAAATACACATACTCCAATAGGTATTACGCTAAGGTTAACATTTCAGCTTAATTTTTTTGGCTTTATTTTACATTTAAACTAATAGCTTAAACTAAGACGTTTTTTGACAACTTTGTTTCCCATACTACAAAGAAACAAGATCAACTCACACATTTAATATCGAAAGTGTACTAAAAATGGTTTTAAGTATCAATATCATTACGTAGTCTATAGAGTTTAATAATTTGTTGTGTGAATTGACCTTAATAGATTCTGTCAGTACGAAATTAAGCCTAGTTTCCGATCTTTGGCATTTTAAAGCAAATTGCTAAAAGGTTTCTAAATGCGAACATTATATTCTGATAAAATAAATGCTCTAAATGTATTTGCATTTTATAGCCTTTACTCCATAACAAGACAAAGGCTAAAATTAATGTATGTGGATTGCATTTTCACCCTCGTCTTTATGAATGGTATGCATGTATGTAGAATGCACTGTAATTTTAACTTATTTTTAATTCCAAATTTAAGTTTATATATTCACAGAACGCTTTGTAATCTATTATTACCTTATCTAAATACAGACTTACTTAACTTCACTGCACATCAAAATAAATAAACTTTATTTTTTAGTAAAATTTTATTTTATTTCAATTTATCGTGAAGATTTGATACTTATCTGTATTAACAATAAAAAAGCTGCATCTTTGGAGACTTTAACACTAAAATAAACACTATACTTTATTGAATTACTGTCATAAGCACTTAAGTAAACGATATGTATTTCTCTCAACTATATTAACTCCCAGAGTACTAGGGAACTATAATAGTAGAAATAGTTGATTGGTTAATAAATTAAATATGTCAAAGTAAATATCTGTTTTATTTGCAATAGCATAAGACACAATATCATTTTGTACTAGAGCAAAAATCTTCAACAAAGATTATTTGAATAATAAAGGAGAATTTTCAAAGGGTAGCGACGGATAAGTACCTATATGGGAAAAGGACCTTTGTTCATATTCTTGACTATGTGCATAAAAAATATTAAACCTCTTTATTTCAAGTAGTAATTAAGTTCTGCTCTCTTAGCCTAAACCTTAGACACTCCTAACGATAATTGACAAATAAAAAAATCGAAAGAAGCATAACTAGGTACAGCGGTAATTAACCAAATGCTATCTATACCCAACATCGACAGTCATCTCTTACTAATTTAGTTTTTTTACATCTTTTTTTAGTATATTTTTACACACCAATTTACATCGAAAATCAAATCGCGAACCGATTGTACGAAATCGAATAAATGAAATAATATTTGGACGGACAGACACAGACGCTCAAAATAAACAGTCATTTTCACAAAGGAAATTTAAGGATAAAACGGCTACGAATAAAATTGTGCCTTTTTGAATAACACCGACTTTTTGATCTGAAGCCATTGTTTGATCTAACATTTGAGACCAAACGTCATTACTATTTGAATTGACCTTAATATTGGCTTCAAATAACAAAAGAAAAACAATGTTAAGAATTAAATAAAAGGAATATTTCGATATAATTTAAATTACGTGAGATTATTTCGCCAGTCTTCGCGCGACTGTTGCGCTGTGCAGTTGGTTGCGCACCACCGTGACAGTGCAGTGGGTGGGCAGGGTGCGCCTCCAGGCCTTTGTCGACGAATTATCCTGCGCGTGCGCACTGCCGATCCTACACAGCCACCATCACTTCTACAGGGACTCCATTCGCCCCATTCAGAGACCCGGCAATCCAGCAGTCCTGGGCAAAGAAAAAGTAAATTAAGGGCGCTACACATTTAAGCGGTCCGGCACATTCGGTTCAGCGGTATTTGTTGAACAGCAAGGCGGGCTCGAAGCAATTACTACACATCACCATCGGGTTTATTCGGAACTAATTCGGGGGTGCTAACCCAAGGCCTTTCGTAGCCGAAACCCGCTGACGCCGGGAACTAGCCTAAGCCAGGCAGCCTTGTTCCCGAACATTCACCTATATTCGATTTTGCCGCCCGGGTGTGACGACTTATGCCGCTTAAATGTGTGGCGCCCCTTATTTGTCATGATGATTTAAATATACCCTAGTTTACTGTGGTTACAAGATGACGTCTCCTTAAAATAAATATAGTCAAATATGAAAGCTAGGCTATCGTCTAATGTCACCTTAAATATATTACAACTGTTACACTACTAAAGTTAAAAATGTCGACTTTATTTAAAAAAGAAATAATGTCATAATAAAATATAAAAGCTATTGCCTAACGGCACCTCCAATACGCCATGGATGTTATGCTTCTGATAAACAAACCGAGATAAATCGGAGTCTAATATGTTAAAAGTATTCTGTCTAATGTCTCTCTGTTCACCAAATAATTTTGAGCAGTGCGAAACATTTCGCCGAAATTAAGATAATTTCGCAGTACCTAATGGCGGACTATTCATTTATCCTATTCACAAAAGTACTCTTTTAATGCGTGAGACATGAATTAACGAGTCGACCTTTGACATCTTTCTGATGTTTAATGGTCTGTGAATCTCCTTTCTGGCGAACAAAATTACTGGATTGGACGCAGAATGGTGACCTAGCTTACACTAATGTGTTCTGACATGTTAACCGGCATTACGGATAAATTGCTTTTGTATAAACTTCTAACGTTTATTCGTGAATAGAATTCGTTAAACATTTAATCTGAAAGCTCACAAAATTTCTAATATTTTTTCAACTATTTTATTCAGAAAGAAAGACGACAGCCAACACAAACGCGCAAATAAGCGATCACCGCTGCACAATGAGCGGTTACTGACGTTTAACCGGCAGGTATGTAATGCACAAAATGAAAAGTAAAAACAGCAAGTAAGTAAAGCGAAATTAGTTAAATGTTCAAACCGATCTTTCGTTTAACATTTATCTATTATAATGCAGCATCACAAGTTATACTCTTCTTTAGTACCATGGTATGGTATCTTAGAAGAAGTGGAAAAAGCTACCAGTAGCACCCTCATGCGGAATGATCTGCATCTTTACTCTGTTCGGCTTACTTTAGAAATGAAACTAAGATAGTAGATCAGTATTATGCAACTGTTTTCATAAGACTTATAGAGGTATTGGTAAATAGGTTGGGATCAAAATAATATGAATTCTTTGGGCGCGGGTTTGAATCCCAGCCCGTATGAAATCTTTTTTGTCTTATTTTTTAATTTTATGCCTATAATAGCTATGCATATACTATTGACGTCCGCGTGCAGTATATCGGATACTACAAAGTTTTAGCTATTTTTTTATTAAAAATGCCCGAGGCTATTTACAGTTTCAAATCACACCGCTGGAGGCGCTGGTGTTGGGGGGCACGTTTTGATGTGGGAGTTACCTATCTATTTTTAAGTAATATACTCTTATCCTCTTGACTGGCGAACGACCAAAATTGGGACGATCTACATACCGAACATTCCGCGCTCCCGTTCTACTTCAAATGCAAACAACACATTATTTCTAGTTTACTCGCACCTATTTCAATGTAAACGGGATAGAGTACGCTAGCTAGTAAACAAAAAAAATATCTTACTAGCTCTTTTCCGCTTCCTCCGCTCAGCCGGGTTGGTGTTGTCGGTGCGCAGCTTGCGTCGTCGCCTCGCTCGGTAGCGGCGCGCGAGACTTCGTAGCGCGGACCGCTCGCTGGCCGCGGGCCCTGACGAGGGCAATTCGTTTGCCGAACGAGGCTCTTCGGTCGTACTCGATGTCGTATTTGTCCTAATTGGAGAAACACAGTTATTGTTACGGGGAGTTGTAAAGAAATGAGCGAATCTCAGACGCTTTTGAAGCGAACAAACTACTTATCTACTTTTCAGATAGAAAATTACAAGATAGCAACAACATGATGTCACTTCTATCGTATTTCATCGTCAATGTTGCATTATGTTGTTTTCTAGACCAATATTTTGGGCTAGCGGTAACACGGGTCGGACGAGGTCTGAGCAGCATGTGGCTCAGTTGAGCAGTTGAAACTTTATCCCACACTTATCTCAGATCAGGCAACATCGCTCGAAGAACCGATAACCGTTGGGGAAGAAAGGTTCTCGAGTGGCGACCACGAACCCGAAGACGCAGCGTGGGCAGGCCTCCCACTATAGAGCGTCCAACCGTTTATTTTCTTTTTGACAGCACCAATACAACGTAACTACGTCATGTTACGCAAAAGTTCACTTTAAGTGAACTTTCAAAAGTGAACTTTTGCGTAACATGACGCAGTTACGTTCTATTGGTGCTGTCAAAAAGAAAATAAACGGTTGGACGCTCTATAGGTGGACAGACGACATTGTGCGCGTTGCAGGTAACCGGTGGATGCAAATATCCAATTATCATTCATTGCGACGTTCGAAGGGGGAGGCCTATGTTCAGCAGTGGACGTCTTCCGGCTGGTGATGATGATGATGATGACTTATCTCAGATAATTTGTAACCAACACTGTGGGCTTACCTTAAAAACTTGCAGATGTTTTAGTGACTAGTGTTTATATAATTTACCGATTCATCATTATGATTAGCAACCAAATACCGTCTACTCCTGAATATACCCCCCCCCCCCCCATAGAAGGAAGGGGGTGTCATAATCCCCACGTTTGGCAGGCATCTTGGGGATAACGACACCTGACGACGGGCCTGTTGGTCTAGTGGTTAGTGACCCTGTCTGCCAACCAACAGGTCATGGGTTCGATTCCCACCAAGTGTCTGGGTGTTTTATCTATATAAGTATGTATTTACAAAAAAAAAAGTATATAAGTATTAGTATCAGTTGTCTGGTTTCCATAGTACAGGCTCTGCCTAGTTTGGGATCAGATGACCGTGTGTGAATTGTCCCAGGATATTATTATTATTATAATGCAATAGAAATACGCTGCTGCCCGTCTTCTTGTTTTCCCTTAGCCGCCTCGTACGTCATTCAACTGGAGATGTGTGGGTGCTATTGTCACACTAATATAGTATTATGCTGATTTGGGACCTTTTTGCGGCGCATTAATTATGTTGTTATATGTTTATGTGTTACTGTCTTGTATGTGTCGCAAATAAACGTTTTCATTATTATTCTTATCTATACTTATAATAAAACTGTAACAGGTCCAATTCTGTACATTGAAGATATTTTGAAAATTATGTTTGGAGGGCATTCTATAACCGATACTAAAGCCAAAAATGTATTTTTTTTATTTTTGTCTGTCTGTCTGTCTGTCTGTCTGTATCTCGGCTGAGCATCACGCCGAAACTACTGGATGGATTGAAACGAAACATGGCATGATTTGAGTTAATACTCCAAGGTAGGACATAGGATACTTTTTATCCCGACATTCGGCACGGTTCCCTTGGGAGAGAGGACTAAAGTCAAAACGTGTACTTGGTTATACGCTTGCTCCGATTTTAACAATTTTTCATACTTATCATAAAACTGTAACAGGTCCAATTCTGTACATTGAAGATATTTTGAAAATTATGTTTGGAGGGCATTCTATAACCGATACTAAAGCCAAAAATGTATTTTATTTATTTTTGTCTGTCTGTCTGTCTGTCTGTCTGTCTGTATCTCGGCTGAGCATCACGCCGAAACTACTGGATGGATTGAAACGAAACATGGCATGATTTGAGTTAATACTCCAAGGTAGGACATAGGATACTTTTTATCCCGACATTCGGCACGGTTCCCTTGGGAGAGAGGACTAAAGTCAAAACGTGTACTTGGTTATACGCTTGTTCCGATTTTAACAATTTTTCATTATAATTATAATAAATACATTATTGAAAGTTTAGTTAACGTAAACACAGCGCGGGCGGAGCTGCGTGGGTCAGCTAGTTCTAATATAAAAGGAAATGGCTTAGACAAAAACAAGATTATAATTTGATACTCACAAAGAATAATAGGAGTAACTGCTATCAGGTGTTGTCATAGATCCCTCGGAGTATATCCTGGGCGCTTGCTCCGCTCGTTCCACCTCCTCAGCGATGGACAGCGCCCGGTTCCCGTCCAGCACGTCAATGCTGTTGTGGTTTAGCTTGTCGAGCTGCAAGACGTCGTACCGCCTGTCGTCACTGCTCCGATGGAACACTTCTGATAGCTCGTACTCTCGTAACTGTTGAGAGAATAGTCTTTTTATGCTAAAGAAGAAAATTAGGTAACGGTTTTCGTAT
This sequence comes from Furcula furcula, assembly GCA_911728495.1. Taxonomy (NCBI): domain Eukaryota; kingdom Metazoa; phylum Arthropoda; class Insecta; order Lepidoptera; family Notodontidae; genus Furcula; species Furcula furcula. The sequence continues at coordinate 21,738,601 of OU452253.1, forward strand.
ACCGAGTTTTCTGGAAATTGTATAGCAAGCCAAGAGGTAGTATTCAGTAATTATTGCAGTGGCTGAAAACAAATATTAAGAAAATTAAAAATTTCACTAAACATTTTCTGGATTTTTTGGTCAAAAACTAAGTCCACGCTTGTAGAGTCGCAGTCTTTTTGTTGTATGCTAGTTGCATGTTATAAGAAATTGTTGTTTTTTTTAAGTATGTATCATCCTGAATCCTACACCATTTGTGCGACGTCCGATTTAACATGTTATAATATTAAATACGGTTGTCAAATCTATTAATAGTGGTTAATTAAGCATAAATTATAGACGCACGCTCAATGCTCAAGACTGCATCAAACGAAATGACAAACAAATGGATTCCTTGTACATTCACTTATAATTCAATGCTTCCTTTGTTTTATATGTTTAACTAATATAATATGGAAATATTTCATATCTGCCCCGTGGCTTACGTTAATTAGATTTATTTCGCAGTTTTTATTATATATAAAACATAAAGATATTGTTTAACACACAAAACAAACAACACTGGTTCCTACTGAATATCATTCAAACCTCTAGTCGCAGTAGTCCGTTGTTAGTCCGGTTGACCGAACTAGTGCAACTTTTCAGTAGCAGTAGTTCGGTTGAAATATATCACCGGACTACTGATACTCTTTAGTAGCAACAGTCCGGTTGTTAGTCCGGTTGACCGAACTAGTGCAACTTTTCAGTAGCAGTAGTTCGGTTGAAATATATCACCGGACTACTGATACTCTTTAGTAGCAACAGTCCGGTTGTTAGTCCGGTTGACCGAACTAGTGCAACTTTTCAGTAGCAGTAGTTCGGTTGAAATATATCACCGGACTACTGATACTCTTTAGTAGCAACAGTCCGGTTGTTAGTCCGGTTGACCGAACTAGTGCAACTTTTCAGTAGCAGTAGTTCGGTTGAAATATATCACCGGACTACTGATACTCTTTAGTAGCAACAGTCCGGTTGTTAGTCCGGTTGACCGAACTAGTGCAACTTTTCAGTAGCAGTAGTTCGGTTGAAATATATCACCGGACTACTGATACTCTTTAGTAGCAACAGTCCGGTTGTTAGTCCGGTTGACCGAACTAGTGCAACTTTTCAGTAGCAGTAGTTCGGTTGAAATATATCACCGGACTACTGATACTCTTTAGTAGCAACAGTCCGGTTGTTAGTCCGGTTGACCGAACTAGTGCAACTTTTCAGTAGCAGTAGTTCGGTTGAAATATATCACCGGACTACTGATACTCTTTAGTAGCAACAGTCCGGTTGTTAGTCCGGTTGACCGAACTAGTGCAACTTTTCAGTAGCAGTAGTTCGGTTGAAATATATCACCGGACTACTGATACTCTTTAGTAGCAACAGTCCGGTTGTTAGTCCGGTTGACCGAACTAGTGCAACTTTTCAGTAGCAGTAGTTCGGTTGAAATATATCACCAGACTACTGATACTCTTTAGTAGCAACAGTCAGGTTGTTAGTCCGGTTGACCGAACTAGCGCAACTTTTCAGTAGCAGTAGTTCGGTTGAAATATATCACCAGACTACTGATACTCTTTAGTAGCAACAGTCAGGTTGTTAGTCCGGTTGACCGAACTAGCGCAACTTTTCAGTAGCAGTAGTTCGGTTGAAATATATCACCAGACTACTGATACTCTTTAGTAGCAACAGTCAGGTTGTTAGTCCGGTTGACCGGACTAGTGCAACTTTTCAGTAGCAGTAGTTCGGTTGAAATCTAGCACCGAACTACTGATACTCTTTAGTAGCAACAGTTCGGTTTGGTTCGGTTTTTTTGGTTCGGTTTCTATACTTATAATTATTATTTTGGTAGCCAGTTTATAGTAGTTATTGCATTTCTAAATTTAATATTCTAATATTAAAAAACTAAAAATTATACTGAAACAATTTACTATCGCAGACACGAACGGTGTACTAGTTTTCAATTAAAATAGTTTGAACGACGTTCCGTGTTCTAACCCCGCCCACAAGTATTTTGGGACGGCTGGTGCAGGCGACCATCGTTTTAAAGGTGGTACACCGTTCGTGACCACGAGAGTACATTGCTTAAACTCTGTAACTCCTAGAACTGTCACCCAAATTTCTCTAAGTTTTATTCATCAAATAAAACAGTACCTTTATAAACTGGAACGTGGCGATCGGCGGCAGTCTCCTTAAGTGTGGGTAGAAGAATGATCCCGCGGGATGGGAGGGGTACTTCGAGGTGATGCGATACGCCACCCCCTGAGGAGCGGTCGGCCAGTTTGGCGCGGTGAACGTAAACCCGTTGTCTGTGCCGGCGTCTAGAGGGTCCACCTGGGGGTTTGAAGTTTATTTTAACACGAGATCGTAAATGGAACTTACGTTTTCAATATAATTTTTATTCCTAAACTAGCCGACCCGCGCAGCTCCACCCTCTTTTTACGTTAACTAAATTTTTAATAACATACATCTGCGTTGAACATAACCTAATTTTTTTAAAGTCCTTTAAAACTGGGACCCACTTAAAAAACCACTAAAATCAGACCAAGTACCCATTTTGACTTTAATGCCCTCTCTCAAGAGAATATGCTAGATTACGGGATAAAAAGTATCCTATGTCCTACCTCGTAGTAAGCCAATATCATGCCAAGTTTAATTTGAATCCATTCAATAGTTTTGGCGTGATGCGCGGTCATCATACAGACAGACAAAAAAATATAAAATTACAGTACCGATACTGAATCGGTTGTAGATTGCCTTCCAAAAATAATTCTTAAAATATATTAAATGTACAAAATTGGACCTGTTACAGTTTTATTATAAGTATAGATATAAAGTAGAGTTCTCAATTCCACTTGGTAAAAATTCTGACTCAGTCATTAATGGAGAAGCGAAGTGATGGATAAACTAGGACCCAGTCCTTCAGAGTCACTGGAGGTTTTGAGCCATGGACGTCCATCGACTACAGTGAGGACTACGATGAGGACAGCGGCTAGCTTGTGACCGCTGTTACCGTGAGCACGGCGAGGGGCTGAAAGGCACTTGCCTTTGAGCAATTGAGGGACACCTGGTGCAGATAACACCGGAGAACTTAGGCCCTCTCATGTGCCGGTGAAGCAGCCGCGGGGGTTTGAGTGGGTAAAAATTTCACATACCCCGGTTGAACCTGGACCATGTGGGGGCAGGGTCCCGGGGACCTTCTGAAGGTTTCGCCCGCGAGGACCAAAACAGGGACTAGTGTCAAAAGAATCGCTAGGCAGGGAGAAAATAAAACGGTCGTTGACCTTGTAGCCGCGAGTACAACGACTTTCCATAGAGCATTGATAATATTACTCAATAGAAGGACCCGACAGTGCCCGAATATGGTGTTATTTGACTCCATTCTTCTTTAAAGTACTACTTCCCTACTAGGACTGCTACTTTGAGCATGTCTATTTGACTTACTACGTTATGTAAGATAGGTTTAATTCGTCATGTATTCATCACGTGGTAAATTTTAAACCAACACCAGACAAGTTAATTATCTTCTATACTAAATGACATTTACAAATTCATACAATCACCATAAATAAAATACGTAACATCTTATTTCTTGAACAACTTCAAATGTAATTGTTAATTAAATTCTCTCGTCTGTGATTGAACATACGAGTAATACACCATTGTGTATCTATGATGTGAATGCTTCTAAATTTTCTATGTGCAGTAATACCTACTTCTCGCTTTTTAATTACTTTTACTTATCTCTTTAGAAACAATATTTTTGTTAAAAAATGAAGATGGTTTTCAGGGTTCCGTACCCAAAGGGTGCCAACGGGACACTATTACTAAGCCTCCGCCTGTCCGTCTGTCTGTCTGTCTGTCAGCGGGCTGTATCTCATAAACCGAACCAAGTAGAGAGTTGAAATGTTCACAGAGTTTCTACCTACCTACTAATTTTATACTAATTAAAAACGATACGGAACCCTTTTGCGACTCCAACTTGCACTTGACCGGTTTTTTATATTTTAAGTACAAACCTCTATAGTAATACTGTCAAGCCAGTTCCCATCTACGCAAAGGTCGAAGCTGTCCACACCAATAAACCAATCAGGAGACGGGATCATACGCGCCATTACGGATACCTGCAACAAAAAATTCAATTAATTTTATATACAAGGTTAACGAAATGGAAAGTAACGAACACCAATTAAAAGTTTTCGCAATAATAAATAAATAGTAATAGTTCGGTAGAATCTACAAGTTGAAGTGGCAATGGGCAGGCCACATCGCTCGAAGAACCGATAACCGTTTGGGAAGAATGGTTCTCGAGTGGCGACCACGAACCGGAAGACGGCGTTCGAAGGGGGAGGCCTATGTTCAGCAGTGGATGTCTTCCGGCTGGTGATGATGATGATGATGAATATTTCGGTATTTCGACGTCGCGGTAGACCAAAGAAACGATGGTGCGGTGAGCTGCGGGCGTTTTGTGGGGATTGGGAAATTAATGCCAGAAATAGGGGTGAACGGAAAAAAGGAAGGGAGGCCTTTGCCCAGCAGTGGGACAGTGTAGGCTGATGAGATTAGAAGTCCGGTGGTAGTAATTTTTTAACACTCATATGACTAAAGAAAGTATTGTGCTCTATTAAGTGAAGGAATATTTGTATTAAATTAATTAGTTTATGCCGTATCTTAAAAAAAAAAACTCAAAATAAAATAAATACTCAATCAGTTAAGTTTAACACGCAGTGCGCTACGGTGAATACCCTGAGGTACCGACAGTAAAGACTGTAGTAACCGGAAGGGAAAGACGAATGCTTATCTTTAGGGCTAATCGGAGAGTCGGAAATATTAATTTTAGCATCCGATCAAAACATTTCTGCTACCCTGTAAATGCTAGTCATGAATCCAATATTCTGTGAAATTAGATGTCGGCACTACAAGCACTTTCGCAGTATGAACGTACATTGTGCCACCATCAACAACTAAAAGCTAGATTAGCCAACAAAACATAACAAAATAACAATAATACGTCCAACTTCAACGGAAGTTCAAGGTTCTAAGGTGTTAGAAGAATAGTAAAATAACTTTAATAGGTCCAAAGATGATGACCCTTGGTGCGCGAGTCCGACTCCCACTTGACCGGTTTTTTTAGATGGTCCAATCTAAGTAGAAAGAATTTATAAAAAAAACAGTCTGAATTAAAATAAAGAATTTAGAAAATTATGTGATAAAACATCATATTAAAACAGAGAGTAGTTATTATCTACCATTTTTCACGTTACATAAAATTAACAATAGGATTTTAATTGAAAAATAATATCATTTTGTACGTAACAGAGTTAAATGAGTGATCGTTGTACAAGCAAACAAGTAATTAATGTGTCAGTTTCAGACAAATTGTGTGACGTCATTTGGCCAGCTTTACTGTGACCAATTTATAATTCAATTAAATGGATAGCTATTTTTGTATAGAGCTTACTGCGGAACCCCAAACGTCAATTATAGTTCATCATCATCATCATCACCAGCCGGAGGACGTCCACTGCTGAACATAGGCCCCCTTCGAACGCCACAACGACCGACAATTGGCTATTTGCATCCACCGGTTACCTGCGACGCGCACAATGTCGTCTGTCCACCTAGTGGGAGGCCTACCTACGCTGCGTCTTCCGGTTCATGGTCGCCACTCGAGAACCATTCTTCCCCAGCGGTTATCGGTTCGCCGAGCGATGTGGCCTGCCCATTGCCACTTCAACTTGCAGAGGATGTTGCGGATTTTAAGAGCTATATGTCGGTGACCTTGGTTCTACGGCGAATCTCCTCATTTCGGATTCTGTCGCGCAAAGAAACTCCGAGCATAGCTCTCTCCATAGCTCGTTATGTGACTCTGAGCTTATCCAAAAGGCCAACAGTTAGGGACCACGTCTCAGTACCATATGTCATCAGTGGCAACACACACTGGTTAAAAACCTTCGTCTTTAGGCACTGCGGTATTTTGGACGAGAAGAGTTCGCGTAGTTTCCCGAACGCTGCCCATCCGAGTTGGATTCATCGGGCGACCTCTTTGTCGAAGTTGGACCGACCTACCTGGATAGTTTGTCCTAGGTATACATAGTGGTCAACAACTTCGAGTGTATCGTTCCCAACAACTACCGGTACGGGTGTAACATGGACATTAGACATGATCTTCGTCTTGTCCATGTTCATTTTAAGACCCACCTGTTGGGAAACGCTACTGAGATCGCTGAGCATCGTATTGAGGTCCTCCAGCGACTCTGCCATAATGACTATATCATCGGCAAAACGAAGGTGAGTGATGTATTCGCCATTGATATTGATGCCGAATCCAATCCAGTCCAAGAGCTTGAAAACGTCCTCCAATGCGTTTGTGAACAGTTTTTGAGAAATAACGTATCCCTGTCTCATACCACGCTGCAATGGGATTGGTTTCGTGCTCTCGTCCTATAGTCGGATCGACATGGTGGCGTTGCTGTACAAACACTTCAACACTTCGATGTACCTATAGTCAATGTGGCACCGCTGGAGAGACTGCAATACTGCCCAGGTCTCGATTGAATCAAAGGCTTTCTCGTAGTCCAAAATTATAGTTACTGATCATTAATTCATGTTTTTAAAATCTAGTTTTTTTTTACACTCGAAGCCAATTAATACTTAATCCATCATCTCGTATTTAATAATCGAAAAAAATCATTCGGACAGTCGAAATAAATAGATTTTAAAAAGTGACTTAATTAGAAGTTAAGTTATTGGTGTTTTTTTAAATGCGGCAGTTCGTGCAGCTGTTGGCAGACATTGGATGAGGAGAGCCGAAGATCGGGCTCAGTGGCGTGCCTTGGGGGAGGCCTATGTCCAGCAGTGGACTGATGTGGGCTGATGATGATGATTAGTTCTACACTAGACAGGATTTCAAGTGTTTTGCAGTAGAATATCTGAACTGCAGTCGTATCTACCTGTATGGTCTCTTGCACAAGGAACCTATCACATTTTTTGCTGTTGTGGACAAAATCTTCAAAAGGTCACCCGGTAAAATACGATATTCAAAGGGAACTTGGATTGAAGAAGAACTACATTTATTTGGCAGAAAGCAACACCCAGAAATATATACAAAACGGGAAAAAAGAACAGTACAAAAAACTGAACTGAACTGGATTGGTCATGCTCGCCATCGAAAAGTCTTTGCTTGTGGCGGATTTGTGTGTCGGGTCACCCCCTTCCCTCTGATATGGTTGAGTGATGGTTGCTGATCAAGTCAACTGGTGCGCGGGTGTTGCTTGGTCTGGCTGGTCCAGCCACTGTCTTTTCTTTCTTTTTTTATTTATTCTTTGTTGATTTGTTTTTTATTACATTTTAAAATTCCGATAGCAACACATTGGCACTGACGAAAATTACGTTTGAGTAAGCCAGATGTACATACCTACGATGTTGAAAAGAAAAAAATTCAATAGATAAAAAAAAACCATGTAATCTATATCTATAGATGGTTTATCTGAAGTTTGCACAAAATAAAAAAAATCATAAAATCCTTAGATTATCGTGGAAATTTTGACCATATATCATATGAAAATTCACTGACCCGCTTTTCTTTGACTTCACTTAAGGATCGGCGTAAATTGTTTGACCAAATGTTTCTTTACAAAATTTTAAATAATTATGTTGACTCTCCTCACATTTTACAAAAAATTTATATTCGAATACCAAGACCAAATTCTCGTCCTATTTTTTGTCCCATTATTAGTACAGTTTATACATGTAACAACTTCTTTAGACGTAGTGTTAATGATTATAATCATAAGTTTAATGATATTGATATATTTTGTAACAGTATGAATATATTTAAGGCAAAATTGCGTAAGAAGCAATTAACTTTAATGCCTAGTACCTAATTTTGTAATCTTTTGTTTGAATAAATGAATTTGATGTTCCATTTTTTTTTAATATTTCTCTTTATACGTAGCGAAGCACGTACCGGGCCGTTAGTAGATTAATAAATTACAAGCACTGAGTTTCTTGCCGGATCTTCTCACTTGGGGCCGCGTTATAGTTTTTTTGTGTAAGTTTTTTTTTATAAAATATGACAATTCGAAAGAGCTAACTTTGGCCTATTTTAAATAAATGATGTCATTTTAATTTTCCCGCTTCCGTAGAAGCGAGGCCGGTTCGTGTGGGATTTTGACTACATCCCCCCGATGATCTTTATCGATGCTGTGAAAAGACTGAGCACTCCGTTTGGATCTCAACATAGTCTCTCCAGGGCTGGACGCTTGCTAGAGCACGTTCCGGGAGGAGTAGAGTAATTAATTATTCATTCCCACCACTGTGACTCCTGTCAGCCAGGATCTACAGAGGTCACCAGTGAAGACACCAAGGTTTGATCCTCGGCGAGTCCCGGGGAAACGCTAAATTGTCTTGGAACCCGCAACAAATTTAATTAGAAAAGTATATAGGTTAGGAGTTAGAAAAATATAAATTCCATTTCCCTCCTTTGCAAAGCGGGAGACAAGTAAAAACCGGACAATTCGATATAACCTCAGAATGAGAGATTCTTACAGGTGCACCAACTAGATTCAGTGCACCTGTAAGGCACCACGGAAGTTACTAGATTTAAAGGGACCTAGATTTAGATTTCTACTATAAAACTTGTTTCCAATAATAGGTATGGCAAAAACGCTTGAAAGCACGGAAATTTTCCGTAGTCGCCACAAGGTCCGAGTAATATACAGCTCCGGATGTTATTTCCAAACTGTCCAACATAACTTTGCGCTCATTGTGCCAGAGATCACACTCCCAAAGTATATGATGCGCAGTTTTCTCGAACTCATTATTCACCGTAGAGCATTAAGAAGAAGAAGAAGAAGAAGAAAAGCATTTATTTGCCCAACACTTAACACATAAAAAAATAACAAAATAATAACGGATCTTCAATATTGTGTGTGGACAAAAAGGGCTCTGCCTCAGCATATTGCTGCCCTATAGAGTATATAGAGCCGCGCTGATATTCTGGCAGTACCTAAAACTGGCATCACGGAATGCCAAGCAAAAAACAAAAGAAAATTGAAAGGAAAGATCAGTAATAAAAAATAAAAATAACAGTTAATTTTAGGGTAGTGAGTGATTGGTGCATTTGAAAATCAAACAAAATCCCGCCATACGTAGTTAGAAAATGCATAAAGTACTGTACAAAATTAAATAACAAGAAAGGGACATCATACCATAACTATAAATAAAAATAATAATAATAATAATTATGGGTCACAATCGTTGGCTTACATTAGTAGGGATAACATATCTACGGTTTATAGTATATTGGGTTAGTAATTTTAATCATAACTTATACACAACTATACACATAATTATTACTACCAAACCATACAATTTAAAATGAATATGGTGCTACGCTATTCGAGAATACTAATAGTAGTGAAATGGTAAGTGGTCATGATAAGATAAGATAAGATTGACAGAGAGGTGAAGCCAATACCAATTTAAAAGAGAATAATTTGCTTTAAAAGTTTCCATGTCCCGTCATAAATTGTGCAACGCAGTGGTCTACTTCAATCCATGGTCTATCGAGCCGCTCACGGACATCCGGGAAAAATAAATAAAGGTGCCTAATAAAGGCCCTTTGAGGACGCATCCCATGGCTGGCTTGAAGGTCTTCATAAACAACCGCTTGAGCGTTAAGTAGGAAGGAGTAGAGTAAGCACGCCCTTGCTCGCATTTAGTAGGGACGCACGGAGTAAAGAACTTACCCCCTAATCAATATTTCAGAATAGCTCGGCAACCTGTAGGCCGACTGGAGGGGCTGCGGCGACCGCTAGTGATGCAAAGTGGTGCAAGTATTCATCTCTAGGTTCCAGCTATATATCGATGGCTCCTACGTTAAGTATCGTATGTCTAAAAACATGATTTTCATGTTTTAATTGATTCGTAATTAAGGTGTTATTTACTTTTTAATCTCATTAACAGAATTTTCAAAACGTGAAAAATGAAAAAGTTTTTTCCCGTATAAAGGCGTATGTTATTTTTGTGGGCGCCGTAAATAATTGTATTTACTCTAGCTATATTATACGGGGTAAAGGTGCACGGGAGTACGGATGATCGGCGAATCGTATCTATCACTTACCGGCTTGTACGTGGGAATTACGCTCCGCTCGCACGGCACGAATTCGTTTTACCATTTACTTAATTTAAATCACTATATAAGATTGATAATGAGTAAAAATAAATCATGTTCGTATTTGAGACATAATTCAAGAACTCAAAGACTCTGTGATGTTCCTTTTGGGGTTGTATTGTATCGTTGTTGTTAAGTGTTTAAGTTTTTTACGAAACTATGTCAAAAATATCGTATATAACAAATACAATTTAGTACGTTGCTTTTTGGTCATCAAATTATATCGTATGTAGTACATACGATTTTGTACGCTGCTAATCGAATCAATTATTTTATCGTATGTACTACGTACGAATATTTACGTGGTATTTTTAAATCTGACTTTTATCGTATGTGTTATTTACGCTGATTTACGTTGCAGAATTGGATATGGTAAGGTTAACATACAATAAATTACGTGGTAATTGCAAAAAAAGTACTGTCTTTTGTTACTTTTTTTTAAATTTTAGAGTCTCTATTGCCATCTGGGACTCATTTAATGGATATAGAAGCATTTTCTTAGATGCCGGAAGAAGATATTTCTCAAAAACTACCAATACTGCCAAATAACAATTCTGGTAGGTAAACATTTACTTATTAAAATACTTTGTGTTAAGTGTATTTTTCTTCGCCTAGAGAGAGCTCAGAGGGCAGTGTTAAAAGTTATGTTACGGAAACCCATTATTTTCCCTACCAGTGAATTATATGCTCTTTGTGATGTACATACTGTTAGGCAAGCATTTCTACTGAAAATTATATGTCGTAAACATTCTGAGCTCTTATTTGATCCTGAACTAGGTGAACAAAGACGTCGAGCTGGTCGGGTCTGCGTGACAGAACCTTCTCGATTAGTAACAGTACGGAAACAGTATCACTTCCTAAGTTCTATACTGTATAACAAAGTAAATAAAATTCTTAATATTTACCCACTTACATTACATAATTGTAGGAAAACTTTACATAAATGGCTGAAGTCCCTCACTTACAATGAGCTTGAAAACCTTCTACAAGTTTAACTCAGTAATTTTTTTAATTTTTTTTTTTGCACGAGTGCACACATACGCACACACACGCACACACACACACACACACACACACGCACACACAGACTCACACACGCGTGCTTATATAGAACGAATTTACCTATTCTTATTTTTAATCTATAATATTGTAATCCATGTTACTATGTTATGGTTGGAACGCTGACGCCTCAGGTCCTTTTGAGGTGGGCGTTAATAGGTGCGACACAGTTTTAACTAATGTAGCTATTATCGTACTTATGTAAATGTTAACATCTGTTTTAGTTTTGACTGGCCCGTTGGTGGTTAGTGACCCTGTCTGCTACCCAACAGGTCGTGGGTTCGATTCCCACCAAGTGTCTGGGTGTTTTATCTATATAAGTATGTATTTACAAAAAAAAAAGTATATATGTATTAGTATCAGTTGTCTGGTTTCCATAGTACAGGCTCTGCCTAGTTTGGGATCAGATGACCGTGTGTGAATTGTCCCGGGATATTATTATTATTATTATTTAATAAATATGATTTGATTTGATTTGAAGTTTCTAGGATCTATGACTGCTGTATGATTTACATAAACATCTTTATAAAGTTTTTTTTTTCAGATGAAGATTTGATAACATTTAGAAGTTTTTAACCATCGAAGTTCGAAGAAGATGAAGTAAGTGCCATGCAAGTTTAGTCACAGCTTATGCCAGATTTAAATAAAACCACACTTGAAGCTAGTTTGACCTATACCTTGGATTTTAATAGTTCCGTACTAGTTATCACGCCACCCACCGTAAACAGTAACACTCCTCATTCAGAACGAAATGACAATGGTGCAGAAAATATATTTCAGGACCACTCTATTAAGAAAAATAACCCGGGAATAATACAAACACTTCATCCCTTATCCAGGCTGTGAATGTTAGTCCTTTGGACACAGATTGTGAGAATGTTTTTGTTGGTAGTGTAATTTTCTGTATTATATATTATATAATGTAATGTTTCTCAGATGTTATGTCGAAAAGTGTGGGAGTAGTTGCTACAGATGTAGGACGGTTGTGGGACTTATTTTAATTTGGGGTTACTCCCACCACTCATTCCCACCACTGTGAATGTCAGCCAGGATCTACAGTGGTCACCAGTGAAGACGCCGAGGTTTGACCCTCGGCGAGTCCCGGGGAAACGCAAAATTGTCTTGGAAACCGCAACAAATATAATTATAAAAGTATATAGGAGGAGTAAAAGAAATATAAATTCTATTTCCCTCCTTTGCAAAGCGGGAGACAAATAACAATCACACGGGTTGATATAACCTCAGAACGAAAGATTCTTACAGGTGCACGAACCCTTGTTAGTCCACCTGTAAGGCACCACGAAAGTTATGAGATTTGAAGAGATCTATATTAAGCTTTCTACTATTAAACTTGTTTCCAATAATAAGTATGGCGGAAAGGCTTCAAAGCACGAAAATGTTCCATAGTCGCTACAAGGTCCGAGTATACAACTCCGCATGTTATTTCCAAACTATTCAACATACTCGTAACATGGTGATGGTGTTCACTGTTCAGAGGACAAAAATAAAGAAATTAAACGTACTTTCTGTAGATCCAAATAGACTTCATGAAATATAGTATGATCTAACAGATCTCAGAAAGCTAATACCAGACGAATGACAACGAAATGAAAGCGATGTTGTTGTGGGCCTACTTTACAATAAGCTGCATATATCTAAATTGAAACAAACGTTGAAAAGAACATAATTTTATGTATTATATCCCAGTTTATTTTTTATTTTAATATCCCAACGTTTTGAACACTTTACAGCATTCATGGTCGCGGGTGGACTGAGGTGGTAGTTGCCTATACGTCATAATTGTCTTAGGGTACCCTCAGGTTTTATCATTATTATTCTTAGTCGATCTACACAGAAAGAGCTTACAGTATCTTGAGGTTGATATAATCCGTAAAATTAGTTCAACTCATTTCAATAATAAACGATGATTTAATGAGTTACAAGAGGTGTAATTCCAGCTATTCATCACAATTTTTACGCCAACCTCCCAGTGGAGTCAAACTGCACACATTGACTCGGAATGATTCAGATTAAGGATTTTGTTTTAGAATTTATATTATAAGGTTTTAACTTACTTAAAAAGAATTTATATATTATAAAAAGAATTCGTTCCATTCTGTTGATTTGTTTGTACTAATTCTGTTAATTTTTTATTATCATTTTTTTCGGTACGCATTTTTATTTCTTACTTTTGTTGTCTAACTGTTATTAAAGGTATAATGTCAGTATTATAGGTTGATGTTTCTGTTTTTTTTAACTATAAGTAATTATTTTATGATGGAATAAAGCTTATCATACGCTGTAATAAAGTGTTTGTTTAGGTATTTGTAAGAAATTTTATTTTACCAAAGAAATACTAAGAGCATTATTATTTTCAGGCAATCGTAATTACGTTTGTAAGTTTTATTATTGTTTTAATTGTGTTGATTTTTCTGCGAGAGTTAGAGCTAGTGAGTTACCTACTTTGTTGTCAGACCTCTAAATAAAATATTTTAAAAAAGTAATTTAGATTCAGTTCAGTTGTTTTATTTATTATTTAAATATTTTGTTGACCTAATCACCTATTTCATTTAATATGGAGAAAGTAAAATATAGTATGTTTCCTAATGCCAAATTAATGTCGATGTAAAACATCGTAAGTAAAATATACGATATTTTCTGCTTACTGAATTGCAGCGTATGTAATCGTAAGTAATACTTACGATATTTGTATACTGCAGATTTCCATCGTATAAAAGCGTAACAACGATATCTCTAAAACGAATAATTATTAAACGTTTGTTTTCATACTATTCGGTAAAATAAGGCATTTTCTATGTTTGGTACAAATTTCAGCCAAATAGCTTCAAATTTAAAGAACAAGCGTAGAAAAATATCTTAAATTCGCTCTCCTGTAAAGTACGGGTTTTGCACATACGATACTTAACGTAGGAGCCATCGATATTTGCGCCCTTTGCGGTGGTGACCATGGGGCCTTAATCTCATAAGGTGCACGGTTTGGTGAAAGAAATTTCATTCAAACTTATCAAAGTCTCAGGGGACTGGTAGCTTTTTCTGCCAACGTATAAGCTTGGCCATACAAAGAGGAAACGCCGCCAGTTTTTTAGGTACCCTCCCCTACCAGTGCGGCGACAACTTGGAAGAAGGTTTTTACTTAGAAGTATGGCCACCACCTACGTTATCTCAGATTGCATAGAGCTTTCAGTAACAGGATTAGTAGGGACCCTTAGACTATTTTCTTTATATAATCGAACCGCAATTGATAACAAAATATATTTTATAGACCGTTCCTTATTAATAAGCTTTTTATAAACTTACTACAAATATACTTTATTAATTAACTCAAATCGAATATTGGAATAATTCAAACGAATTAAAATCACATTAATCAATTTTAGTTGTGGTTCGCGACAAGAAACTATTTCGAATGGCGTTGTCCCTGGTCTAGCAGTAATTTTGCGAATCGAGCGAAATTTTTAATAAGATATCATTATTTTTAAACCTCAAAAAGTAGAAAATAAGCTTAATTATTCGAAAATTTCGAAATAAAAAAAAAATTAATTCGATAACGGAAGCGTTCTATTTCGATGTTTATTAAAACAGAATTGAAACATTTTTACTATGAAAAGAAGGAACAAATTAAGCGATGATTCAGTATAAAAAGTAGAAAAAAAGTAGGTTAAAACCGACATTCACGATGAAAAACACGGCCCATAGAAATGGGAAACGTTACTATTATAATTAAGCTGATCAAAAGACCTGTCGTCTGTAAAAGAACTGCGTGATTTTAATTAGGATTCTTACGTCGCCTCCCGGATTTAATATCAACCTAATTATCTTACATTAGAATTTGGAACTTATTATTACGACAATCTTGTTCCTTTTTTTGTATAAGCAAAGCAGTTATTATGTTCAATTTTGGGTGGTCTGCTAACATAATTTTGGAATTCTTGAAGCTTCTATGTTTATATGCTGTTAATGTTAAAGGATATAGATTATTTATTTGTTTCTAGTAATATATGTAAATGCTAGTGAGCGTTTATTTATTCGTTATTTTACGAATTTATCGATTAACATAGTAATGTATTGACTTGTATTTTTATGGGTCTATGAAAAAAAAGGCTAGAAAGCTCTTATACGGATAAATCGAAAACCTTAAAGAAGAATGGCCAAAAAATAACAAACCCGGCGCAAAAAAATCATATTATCTCAGATTCTAAAGTTAAATTAGTATAGTTATTTTCATATTTAACTTATTTTAATTAATCTTTTTTAGAGAAGTTCAGATTCACACAACGAGCAATGGAGAGAGCTATGCTTGGAGTTTATTTGCGCGACAGAATCCGAAATGTGGAGATTCGTCGAAGAACCAAGGTCACCGACATAGCTCTCAGAATTTGCAAGTTGAAGTGGCAATGGGCAGGCCCCATCGCTCGAAGAACCGATAACCGTTGGGGAAGAAAGGTTCTCGAGTGGCGACCACGAACCGGAAGACGCAGCGTACGTAGGCCTCCCACTAGGTGGACAGACGACATTGTGCGCATCGCAGGTAACCGGTGGATGCAAATAGCCAATTGTCGTTCATTGTAGCGTTCGAAGGATGAGGCCTATGTTCAGCAGTGGACGTCTTCCAGCTGATGATGATGAATAATCTTTGTTTTGTTTACTCAAAAAAGACAGTTATGTTACTATTTACAATGGGCAAATAAAATATGTTAGCCACTGAATTCAGCAATTTTGACAACTGAGAACAACTATATTAATTTTACTTAAAAATCTGAGATACAATTTTTTTGCGCCGGGCCTGGTTTTTTTTTGTATGGGTCATGGCCATTCTCCATTAAACGACCAATAAATATTCAATTCGACGGAAACCTTTACCATACCACAACACGTTAATTCAATGATCGATTACACACAAAGCCGATTATCGAGTAAATAATCGAAATTAGGCTTAACCGTCGATAAAACAAACACGATTCTCGATGCCGATAAAGCTCCCCTTTTATTACCACTCGTATTCGAATCGATTTGGTTCTTTTATTTGTTTGTTTCTTTTTTTTTTATTTGTATCGTAATTGGTGTTTGCTCCGTAGGCATTAATTAGTGGAATTCGATATTTTGGGCATTGTTTGTTTGTGAGGATAGCTACAATGCTGCGAGTGCGGGGAGATTGTTTACGGGTTTTATTGTAGACTGTATGATGTATAGGGGTGGCCAAACTTGGATTGATTTTGGGAAATCTTTATCATAATAAAAATAAGGGCAGGGTGGCCAGCTGTTGGTGCGTAACGACGACACGGACCCGAGTGCTCCATGGAATCGGTCAGTGCCTCGGCATGTGTTCGTCGGCTGAGTGGAAACCGAAGGGGTACCGCAGGACTTTCAGCTCCGGCTTGCCTTAATTGGCCGCCCAGAGAGGAGTCATTAGAGCTATATGCTCTCGGAGTGGAAGTGTAAAAGATGATAACTCCGCGAGTAACTTTGGAAAAAGCGTAGTTCAGCTCTCGACACCCCTTAGCCACGCTCATGGACGTCGTCATAAAACGATCATTTGGGAAGCCCACCTATTGTTAGCTAGTCACTTTGCCGCAAAATAATGACATAAATTCATCTGCAGTAGCCTAGCTTCTGGTCCACCAAATATTCAACCACATAAAATTCAAATCAAATTCAATTTATTTGCATAAATGTGGTACAGTGGTGGTGATGGTACAGAAACATAGCGAGCGATACACATTTGCCATTGAATAGCATGCAAAGTTATAATATACAAATTCATATTGGATTTTAAAGAAAAAGTCATGCCTGAATAATGCCACACTTATAGCTTAATTAAAACCAATACTTACAATGTCAAGTCATATCAATTAACATAACTTTATACCTCTTAAAAATATTATACCTAAATAAAAATTAAAAATACATTGTTATCATAATGTTAGATTATTGTTATTACCCACCATTGATATTGTTATTAATGTGCGAACAATAACATTCAGTCTAAAATGCAGTTCTAACGTAGTAAGAATGTGAAGGTGATTTCTTTAAGTAATCCTTAACTGTATAAAAGCATTCTTCTACTAACCATTCCCTTAGTTTACTACAAAATTCACGTTGTGGTAAGACAACTATTTTTTCAGGCAATGAATTATATATACTAAATCTTTACATATTCTTACAATAGTTCCTATATCTGTCAAGGTCATCTGCTGTTCTTTCAAGATTTTGATAGTTAACCTCTAAAAAGCCCGGTTAAAGCCCTTTAAAATAAAAACCTAATAACACTTTTTTTTGCATAGGTACGCAAATTCCTACAGAGGCTTTAGTGTATTTGTGTTACAAACAATACGTTATCACTTACGTTTGCGTTCCTCCATAGGTATAGTTTATATGGACGCACACTTACGCGATTGGTACGTATTGTTTATAAAACGAATACACTCAAGCCTCAGATAAATGGCACCTAGACACAAGAGAAATAGACATGATCATGTACACAAATGTTTTTCTAAAGTGATAATCAAACGACCTTTCAGGTAGCCAAGATGTTAAACCACTACTCAAACAGATCGGGTGACTTCAAATTTTCAGCGCGGCTAGAGAGCTGCTTTGTAAATGCAGAATGAAAACCGCGCGACAGCAGCGCTGCAGCCGCGCTGAAAATTTGAAGTCACCCTTATATGTACTCATAATAGTACATGATTTCTATGTTTTAGGGAACATAATAAAGCTATACTCACCCGGGAATGATTGCCATCAACAAAAAACTCTGCTTCAGTCCTTCCCGATCCTTGTATTACTGGAGGTCCTCCGAACACGTCAAGAGTACCCGGAGCAGAACCCAACGCCTCTGATCGGCCGGATTCAGCGAACTGACGGACTGGGGGTGATACTCTTCGACCAAGACGAAACAGCACGTAGGAGCGGTCGTGGGACACACCTGGGGACAACATTGATAGGGTTAAGATACATCATTGAGGACGGCGGCGGGGTTGCAATCTCCATCCTCGTGAGCACAGTGACAGGTTCCCGGAGGGTTACAATACGCCCCACGATGGCGGGCTCAAAGGCAAGGCACCGAGGGGCTCCTCGTGCAGATCCCACCGGAGAGCCCGGGGGTCCCCTCTCACGTGCCAATGCAACAGCTACGAGGATTTTAGTGGGTAACAATCCCATATAGGTACCCCGGTTAAACCCCACAGGTCAAAAAGGGTCACAGAGACATGTGTTCTAGTGAGCGTCCGGCGGTGAAGAGACTCTATTGAGTTCCGAACGGTGGCGGAGGGTCCAGTATCTGTACAGCGTAGGTGAAGCCCACAGGAGAAGTTTTAAAAAGCCCACATGACCCAGTCTCTATCCCTTCCTTTCGAAGATTTCCTCTCCAATGGCAGAATTGATCGTATTAATCTGGTAACAGTATTATAGTAGGGATGTGACAATATCCCACCAGAGAGCTCTGGTTTCCCTTCACATGTGCCGATGCGACATCCGCGGGGTTTTAGTGGGTGAGAATTCCTTTTGAAGGTTTCCACCGCGAAAATGACAGCAAAAAAAAAACAAGCAGGACGTGACAAGCGACCTGCCTTCCTATGGACAGCTGCACTGCTTTCTGCTGCCTTGTGTACCTACTGTTTTACATTGCCAAATAAAGCTTCTTATCCTACCCAGTAATTATCGAAGATTGGCAGTGTAGTGTATTTCATGTTTTTATTCTTAAGGTTAGTCTGACCACTTTCCTTTGGAACCAGATAGCGTAGCGGTCTTACCATCTTATTTCTCTATCTACCGTTACGTTACAGCGACTGCATGCCGTATTGATCAGGTTATGATTAAATGTCGTTAAAATATTCAAATAAATAAGACAAGACCGCCTAAATCCTCGCTTTTCCTGTTTGATGGATGCTACCTATTATTGGTGCCATCGATAATACCGTAATGGCAAAGTACCTACTGAACGGGTGGGCTCTGAAAAGATCTATTTTCGAAAGGAAAGATTGAAGACTGGTCGCTACGTTACGATCCAGCTCGGGAGTTGTAAAGATTATTTGCTTTCTCAAAGGATTATCTATTCGTTAATTTATGAATGTGTATCAACGCTGTGTGATCTCGCAATCGGCTCACCAAATCTCAATAACAGTAATCTTAAGCCGACGCGAGCCGAGATCAGATTAGATCAAAGTAAACTCAGCAGATTTAGAATCGAAAGACGTCGCTTTTTAATGGATATTTTGTGACCGTGCTCTCTTGATGGTAATCGATATTTTCGACTAAGTATAATTGAACTGCTGCATCTGCACTGCCGCTTCTTAATGATGTACAGGAGTCAAACTCATGTATGTACCTCACTTTTCATACCAGCGCCCGGCGGTTGCGCTAGGGTTATCAACTCTCCTTCGGAGTCGCTGGACGCTCGGGGTGTGGGCCCCTTGAGCGTCCATTGAGTACGGCGGCGACTCCGAGGAGGACGGTGGCGGGGTTGCGGCCCCCGTCCCCGTGAGCACCGTGTCAGGTTCCCGGGGGGCTACAATGCGCCCCTCGGCGGCGTGCTCAAAGGCAGGGCACTGAGGGGCCCCTGGTGCAGATGCCACCGGAGAGCTAGGGTCTCATGTGCCGATGTGACAGCCGCACGTTTCAGTGGATAAGAATCCCACATACCCCGGTCGAGCCCCACAGCTCCCGGGGAACTTTTGAAGGCTCTCCCCGCGTAAAAAGTTATCAACTCAGGCTTATGCGAAAAACTATCGTGTTAATGGCACTCACAACTGGCATGTCTGGTTGTTTTATTTGTTTTTGAGAATAAAAGAGGAAGAACGGAAGCAAAAACCAATAATAGCTAAAATAATTCAATCTTTGCACAATAAACATGACAAGTCACGTGTTTGATTAGGAAGGCACTCGCGCTCAAACCGTTCTCCAGTTCTGAGATATCGTGTCAGTGAGCGATGTCCTATGTGTGCGTTACTCAAGCGCGCGTTCTA
Organism: Furcula furcula; assembly: GCA_911728495.1. Lineage (NCBI taxonomy): Eukaryota > Metazoa > Arthropoda > Insecta > Lepidoptera > Notodontidae > Furcula > Furcula furcula. The sequence continues at coordinate 21,758,818 of OU452253.1, forward strand.
TGTAGCTTGAGTTCTGATTAAATATGATATATTTTGATTTTAGTTATTTAACTAGATACACTGCCCTTGCCGAAGGACAGTTCAGTAGAACTGGGCGATCAAAAAGTCAAAAGTCAAAGTCAAATATATGTTTATTTCAAAATTCATTTTTGAAAGGGCATTTTTTTTTAGAAAAACCCTCACCGGGACACAATGTGGCCTCAACTGAGAAGATCCGGCAAGAAACTCAGCGGGCTTGTCATTTTTTCACTTATTTTTTAAACGGTGTGTCATGTTACAATTAGACCAGAGCGACAGTGTGTCTTGCCGTTCAAAAGATCAAATAGGAGAGAAAAAAAAATACGACGAAAGTAGGTACAACAAACTAAAAGGCCAAAGGGATAGTGTTGGGACCAGTCCCCCAAAGCATACGCGCACCAGTTGACTCGAGCAGCAGCCATCACTCCCCTCAACCATCTCTTGAAGTTTCGAGTTTAGGCTCAGATATGTGCAGATGTCGAAATATGCTCCAATCACATAATATCCTAAACCCTTTTTTTGCTTGGGAAACCTTCAAAAGTTCCCCGGGAGCTGTTGGGCTTGACCGGGGTATGTGGGATTCTTACCCACTGAAACCCCTATCTATGGCTGTTGCATCGGCACATGGTTCTCCGGCCCCAGGGCTCTCCGGTTGGATCTGCACCTCACCTCAGTGCGTTGCCTTTGAGCCCGCCGCCGGAGGGCGCATTGTAGCCCCTCGGGAACCTCACGGGGACGGGGGTCGCAATCCCGCAGCCGTCCTACTCAATGATAATTTCCCAAGCCTAGCTCACATAGTTTTTAGATAGCTGCCTCGTAAGTTTAAAACATTTAAACTTGATTATCTTCGTCATTGTTTGCACTACATTTTTCGTTTTGGTTTGGTACCAAAACTTTAAGATTTTACGATTTTTTTTAAGATTATCATTAAGATTTATGCAGCAAATATTTACAGCGGCTTTTTCCAAACCGTACACTTAATGAACTTTTATTAAATTTCAAATAGATTGCGAAAGGCAACAAAAAGGGTAACAAATTACTTAGTAAACAGCTCCTTGTAAAAATATAAGCGAATGTTGCACGAAGGCTCCGCGGGAACTTGCTAAAACGTTCCCACGGTATTTTTTCTTTGAGAATAATTTATTTTAATTTCCGTATTTTTTTTTGGAGTAGCCAACTGAGAAAATTGTATAAATGAAAATAAAGAAGAGTTTTGATGTAACTTTACGGACAACAAGGCGTAAGTAGGCCTGTGGGATTTCAGATTAGAAAAATGTGAAGAAATTATAAATTGTGAGGCGTTCTTATTATATTATACTCTTCATTAGCCAAAAGACGTCCACTGCTGAACAAAGGCCTTCCACTTAGAAGAGAGGGGTTGCCATACTCCCTGCTCTTGGTAGGCATTTTGGGGATCGCAGTATAGTTGGTAGGTAATAAATATAGGAAGACTCAGCCTTCCTGTTTTTCCTTAGACGCCTCTTACGGAGACCCAACGGGAGGCGATGGGAGGGAGTTATTCTTACCCGATCAACCCATGGGCTTACTGTTTTACCTCTCTTTGAAGGTGGGCCTTGAAATAACATTAAAAATTCGTAACCCAATCGGTTGGGTGAACGTTTTATCGCATTTGAACTAATTATTTCTGTATTTCGAAGGCTACATAAAGTCGGTCCCGGTTGGTATCATTAAAAGCCGGTCCCATTATACTATCGATTCCTTACTATAAGTTAAAATAGTTACTATCAATACCTATAATGACGTATTTCCGTTTCAACAATAACATATCAGCAGCTTACTGTTGGTTGTTCAAATGACTGTCAGGGTTTGAGTTCCCGCTCCATTTCGGAGGTTTATCGCGGGATCTCGATGACTTGATCAACTATTTTAACTTATGGTTAGGGATCGATAGGATATTGGGACCACCGGCAGTTAGACAGCAGTGGTTAATTGAGGCAAGTCACGAGCAGCTTGAACAACTCTGACACTAGCTTGACTACTAAGTATATGACAAAGAAAAATTGACAAAAAAATTACCAAAGCTTAGTTAAATTGGTAAATGTTTACTTTATTGGTAAATGACCGCTTGAAAATCAAAATAAAACAATTCGCAACACGCTGACTTGAGTCATTTTGTGAAAAAGCAACAATGACTCGACCTTGCTCTAATTTTCCGAAGGCGAGCATCAAAACAATTGATTCGTTCTCTATTCTGAGAATTTTTCGCCACAAAAAAAAAAACAAGAAAATGAACTCATAAGTTTTCCACCCACGTGGTGTTCCAATAAATTTGAGCAAAAAAAACTTGGCAAGCAATAAATATTAGACTTAAACGGATTACATCTGAATCTAGGTTGAAATATAGACTACTGTCGTATTTATATATATATATATATTTAAAAGAAAAATGTAACCAATAAAATATTAACTCGTCCTAACTTATTTTGTTAGATTTATGTAAGTTTCAATGTTTTATCGAGTGTATAAGAAATAAGACAGATATTTATGATCAGTTTGTATAAGTGCCTACCTTGCCTTATATATTTTATTACATAAGTAAATATTTACTGTCTACTGTAACTTCTCATCTGGTTATATATTTACCATCATGTTTTATTATTTTTATGTATATGTAATTTAAAAAATACGCGATCAAATTCTAGACAGAATCTACGAGGCTTTGGTACGAAAGTTTATAATTCGCTTTGCCTAACAAATATACTAATGAGTTATTTATTTATTTTTCAGAGAAACGTACAAACCATTGTAAATTATACACAGAACAGGTAAATAGATATACATGAACCAATAAAGTTTCGACCAATAAATTACAGCTGAAAAGCTAAAAATATGATGATGCTGATTTCGACTCTTCAATTAAAGGTTAATATTACACTATAATATTATTTTAATGTCCTCCTTGCCGATACGACCGCAGCGGCCAATCTTACACAAGATGAGCTATGTACGCGGGAGATATTATAGTTCACAAGAGCTTGCGTAGACACAAGAGTACTCTCTCTTCCCGGGGAGAGGTAAGGCGTAATACCGACTTTTTATCAAACATCTTACTTTACTGACAATCAGGTGACCGGCCTGCATTGTCCTAGCCAGTAAGGAATAACTACACAAAGTTGTTGCCTCCCGCAGGATTCGAACCCGCGACCTCCGGTTTGCAAAGCAAGCGGTGTCCCATTGCGCCACGGAGGCTACAACACACACATCGTCACACATGGCATCGTGATAACAGCAAGAGACCTTATGACTTTTGTTGAGAGAACAAAACTACAAACGAAATCTAAAATCGTGATCGAAATTCCACTAGCGCAGCGCCTCGGTACAGCGTACGCGTAAACATTTGCATAACACATGATTCACGCTGCGATATCAGAGAGTAGTGAACTCGCAGTCTGCCAGTTGGCACCGTCGCAATGTTTGATAAACGCTGCACGGTCTAAGACCTGTTTTCCATACGCTCCCGGTATCGTTGCGAGTGACGCGGTGATTAGCGCCTCGCCAAAACATCCGCGACGGAACACGGTCTGGTTTAGTCAGTAGAAATAATACCTTCGCGGCAAAAAGTCAAAGCTGCATCAAAGTAGATCAATCTAAGATTTTGACATTAAAACTGTTGCAATTTTAGTTCCTAATTTTTGCATAAATGACGCCATATGGCAATATGGTTAGTTAATGTACCTATATAGGTATATAAAAAGATTTTTATTTAATTTCAAAAAGAAGCATGTAATTTACATGGTCCGTTAAAGAATTTCTAATGTACTTAATAAAATATCTTTTGGGTCATTTTAGCGTGTTCGTGCCTATAGTGATTAATTTAAAATTACATTTAATTAATAAATACTATTTATGCGATGTAGAGTATTGTGTTAGTCATTAATAACGCATACTGGTAAACGCTGGGCAGCGTTGCGAGTTTTCGAGCCAATGTATAACGGGTTTTATATTTATTGTTTTATTTTCTGTCACTAGTAGCCGACAGGTGTATTTCTGTATCGAATGTGCTCTTAGTCATGTCTACTATGATTACCATTTTAATGCGAAAACTCGGCCGATTGAAATATAACCAGAGTTCCGGAAAACTCAAGGTGAATTATTTAAGAATACGTATATATTACAAGAAGATTTTAAATCGGGTTTTGTTTTTTTTCACAGGTGCAGAACCCTAATATATTTATTTTTTCACTCGCTGATTCGCGAGGCCCACGCTTTTAAACCCTTTTTAACCCTAATAAACTATAATATATTTATTTTTTCACTAGCTCCGCCCGCACTTTTAAAAGCCCATTATTTTTCCTTTCAAACCATCTCTGGATTAGAATGAAGCAAACAAAACAAAAAATAATCTCATCGGTCACGGGTCCAGCCGTTTCAGAGTTTTAGTGAGACTAAGGAAGAGCTATTAATTTTTATATAATACTAGCTTTTGCCCGCGGCTTCGTTCGCGTTAAGAGGTATTATTATTAATTATTATTAATTAGGTATAGTTTTTGCGGCTTAACTTTTGTCAAAAAAAATAGATTTTTTTTTTTTTTTTTGGGCTGTGCGTTGATAGATCACTATGTCAGTCAGTCAGTCAGTCACGTTTGAATTATATATATTCAGATTAGATAGATTATCTATGCACTATGCACAAAAATGGTTAATTCAAAGTTCTCTACAAAATAACTCAATGTAGATGGCGCTAGCTTACAGAAATTCGTATATTTTAAACTGATAAGTTATTAATCTTATATAGCCTGCATCTCAAAATCCTTTCTTAAGGGATGCCTACGTCATAGTAGCTTTATGCATGCCAAGTCTCAGCCCGATCGGTTTAAAATTGACAAAGTTTTATACAAACTTTCATCCCCTATTTTATCCCCTTGGGGATAGAATTAATCAAAATCCTTTCTTAGCGGATGCCTACGTCATAACATCTACCTGCATGCCAAATTTGAGCCCGATCCGTCCAGTGGTTTGGGCTGTGTGTTGATAGATCACTATGTCAGTCAGTCAGTCAGTCAGTCACGTTTGAGTTATATATTTAGATAACGATTAATTTAATGTAAGCAGGCAATTTTGAAAGGCGCCAAAATATCTGTATTATAAAACGACAAATATGTCCAAGCAAACCATTGCGCAAGCTAATTCAACGGTAGCGACAACTCTTTTTTACACCTAGAGTCGAGTGACAGTGGAAATTAAATTACAGTTAAGATTGATTCACATTTGTATTACAAAAAATAATAACTTGCAACTAGTTCACTTGGTTCAGTTAATTACACCACAAGCCAAACAAAAAGGACCAACATATTAGCACACATATGTACAATACATTCAAGCTAACGATAGCAATTAGAGCCAGCCGCACCTTCAACTAATGGTTTTGTTTTGCTCAACCATGAAGTATTCTCTTGCTAATTCCCTTTTTTCTAAGAAATAAGGCGGCATTAATCTGTAACGCGTGTAAGGTTTTGTATGGAAGTAAAAGCTCCGAGATTGCGTAAAACCTTAGCCTAGTTCATGAATATACCTATAACTATTGTAGAAACCAAATAAATGCTACATATTTTCGTAACGAAAATCTTTTTATAATATTTTTTTCATTTCAATATTGAGTAAATAGTAAAGTACTGTATAGAGTTATGCTCCAAGGTAATACATATTTTTTTTCCTTTATTAATCATAGAATCAATAGCACATTGTATTATTTAAAATGTATATAGATATCCTACCATATTGCCATTAACAGATTCTTACTATTTAGTACCAGTAGTTATAATTTCGCTTGAAGAGCTCGACTCTTATACAGATACATTTTTTATTTTTTTTATTTTGACTGTTTGTGTGTGTGTGTGTGTGCCGTATGTGTAAGGAGGAGTGTGTACGTGTGTGCGGTAACATAGTTAAAAATGGTGTTGTATGGACAAATTGTAGTGGTGACATTTTCATTGATCAATTTCGAGTAAAGGTTAGTGCGACTTGTTTTTTAAAAGATGCCTTACTATGATGGAAGATATCAATTGCCGAAAAATCTTTATTGTAGCTACTTAAAGTACGATTCGTTATTGAGTTTTGAGCATAATTTGTGCGGCAAAACGGTACGTGAAACAACGATGTGTGTCTAGTACGCTACAAAGGTGCTTTAAGCCTAAGAAAATCCATTATGTATTTTGATGTACAACAAGTAGGTACAAGTAAGAACACGAAGGCACGAGTAAGAACTCGTGCCTTCGTGTTCTTACTTGTACCTACTTGTTGTACTTGTTGTGTTAAGACTAATGACCTAATTGGCATTGTATAAATAATTACATACCGCAAGGTCAAATATGATGGTACTATATTTTGTATAACATCTGTAATTAACTACACATATTTTGCAATAAAAACATTGAATTGTACTTATACATTATTCTAAGTTAAGTGGGTTTAAAAAAAAAGAAGTTACTGCGTAAAGTTACAGATATGCAAACCAAGTGGTGCGAATAACCGCCGTCGGACACAGCGATTACTATTTTGGGACAATAGGCACATACGGTCATGTAATCCCAAACTAGGCAGAGGCCGTACTATGGTAACTAGAAAACTGAACCGATTCTTATTCACAAATACATACAAATTACACCCAGACCCAAGGTGCGATTCGAACCTATGACCTATAATTGGGTTGCGAGTGGTCAAAGTGTCTAACTACTAAACCAACCGGAACACTATAGGTGAACAGAAAGCGATAAAGAAACGTAAAGAATAGGTACTCATAATGACCCTTCAAGAGTAGCCAAGTACCTCAATAAGTATAAACTAGTCATGCTAACCCAAATAAATATTTCCCCTAAATGAATACCTAACAATCATGACGTCACTCTTCAAGTTATCGAATGCGTAGGTTGGTTAAAAGGGGAATGTGTCCTTATTGACCTTTTGTTTCATGGAAAAATACGACGGTGGGCCGACACGGGGTCGAACGGCGGGCAATCGTGGATAGTTAGATAAACTTGGAGCATTGTTCATGGCACTGCGGCCGATTAGGGCCGGTTGATTTATGGTTTGGCCTCTTTGTTGAGTTTTATGGGAAGATTGGCTTGGTCTACATTCTCTACCTACACAATTATGGTCCAATCAATTGTCTGTGTTTAGGAAACACTAAATATGAATTTCATTTCGCTTCACTTGAGTATCCGTGGAACTCCAAGGGGGTTTAAATAGGGGATTCGAGAGGAAGGCACAACATTGCTTACCTGGCGAATGCCTTCAAATTTGATAAAAGCTGAAATAGTTGTGTTGTAGACAGAATACATTTGTAATTTCAAAACCTTAGCAGAAACCGAGCCGAAGAATGTGGACTTGAAGAAAGTATGTTTAATTAAAGGATGAATCTTAACAGTACAGCAGCAATAACGATAGGGAAAGGTGATCTAGTGTAAATAGACATTACAGGACAGAGAGAAGAAGAACCTTCTTCTTCAACGACCTAGATCTACCTAGATCACGAACTCAAGTGCATATGAAAACTTACCTACACCTAACTGAATTAAGGCATGAATTTGTTGGAAAATTAAAAACACCTTTTCAATCGTCACTAATTCATTATACCTATTCAACTATCACTTGGACAACCCGTGATAATAGAAAAGTTACTATGAATAATTGATTACGGAGCGACAACCCTGACATGGCTATCTGATCCCAAACTAGGTAGTTCAGTGTTCTGACAACCGAAAAAGGGTTTTAATTATATACGAGTACTTAATACATTCAAGTGTAATATACAGAATGTAAAAAAACTCGTGTCCGATCCGTGAGGGATTCAGTGTGTTAATACAAATACATGTACGTTACTCATTTGTTGAATATCTCATAATTGTTTCCTATTTTGTTCCAGAAAAACGAATCCGATCTAATATTTTTGGTATGAATAAGATAATTAAAAAATGAGTTATGTACATGTTTGTATTGATATACTGAATAAGATCCTCACGGATCGGACACGAGTTTTTTTTACATTCTGTAGACAATTTAAAACTCAGACACAATGAGCGGAAGTCTGTTTAACCATGTTTTCATTCATACAATTATTTGTTTCTTCAAACTCAAACTCAACTCAAAAATCTTTATTTCAAATAGGCTTAACGCTAGCACTTTTGAATCGTAATTTTTTAGAAGCTACCACCGGATCACAACGCGGCCTCAACTGAGAAGATCCGGCAAGAAACTCAGCGGGCTTGTCATTTTTTCACTTTTTTTTTTAAACATTGTTTTGTTACAAATGAATCGACATTAGCGATATTGTGTCCTGCCGTTCGAAACATAAAGCAAGGGAGAAAAGAAGAAAACAATATCAATCAATCAATTCTTGTTGAACCAACCCCTCAGTCAGGCGTAGTTACCACCATATCAATCGTTAAGCAAAATTATATCCACACAAATCCCAAACCTTCAGAAAACTCCCACGCATTGGAAGCAGATGAAGGTATTGATGATTACCATAATTAATGCGAAAAAATTCAATTTCGCAGAGCTGAAGCTATGGGCAGTTGCCAAATGGCAGTGAGCAATGAGCACCGGCGCTGTGACACATGTGATGTAATTTTAGAGGCGCGACACGATTAAAAAGCTGGTGTGATTTTTGGCCTGTATTTAAATTATATTGAGAAGAACATTGTATTAAAATATTTATGGAGAATAAGACAATTCGAGGGGATCTTTCAGTCACTAGGGAAAACATCAACAATTATTAATTGAGAAATAGTAAATCTTTTATAACAAGGTATGGTGTCGAGTAAAATTTGAAGTTAATTTGAAATAAAGTCTAACCATAGCCTCTATTTGCAATTTATTCGAGAATATCAAAGTAGTCAACTACAAGCCATAGCTTCGTTTGGTTGGCAAATTATCATATTCTATTCAAAGTTATTAGTTGACAATAACGCATAAATGTAACATTATACAAGCCATCTTTAATTTAGAAGATATACCTATTTAGTCTATTTTATTTTTCAGATACTTGATTGAAGTGATAATGTTTGCCAATAATTGTATTTATGACGATGTGTTACAAGAACATAATGTTCTTTTACATGTTGATAATCCTGAAGTTACTCAAAATATATAAATATATCGATATATTTACCATAATTGGACGTACATAACGCACTGGGAGTGAAGGGTACCTAAAAGACTGCCAAGCTTATACGTTGAAAAATATAGATATGTACAATGTACGCACATGTTGCGCCAAGAAAAAGCTAATATGATGGCTTATTCTAAGTAGTCATTTTAGTTCTACATGTATGTCGTTAAAAAAACAAATAGAGAATTTGTTGTCTTTTTAACAATGAAAATAGAAAACCACAATAGCAACAAAGATTTAAAAAAAATGTATATTTGGTCACCATTCTATATTAAGCAAGAACATCATAGCTAAGGCATGAGTAACCAATTAGGTACCCTTACTCATTAAGATTCCATTATGTACACGTTGTTTTTTGTCTGGCGGCATGTCTTCTACACACGAATACTGGAAATATTCTCCAACCTGTAACATGGGACGATGCCAACAATGACTAACGCGTGATATAATTGTAGTGGCATGGCACTACGATAGTACTCCACCGTGTTTTTTGCTGGAAACGCTTAAAATAAACAATTCTGTCGCTTGCACGATAATATTGAAGGACATTGAAATCAGAAAACGTAATGCGGTAGATAATGTTTTTAATAAAAACAATATACTTAGACAGTTCCGTTATCTATCAGCTATACTTATAATAAAACTGTAACAGGTCCAATTCTGTACATCGAAGATATTTTAAAAATTATGTTTGGAGGGCATTCTATAACCGTTACTAAAGCCAAAAATGTATTTTTTTTTATTTTTGTCTGTCTGTCTGTCTGTCTGTCTGTCTGTCTGTATCTCGGCTGAGCATCACGCCGAAACTACTGGATGGATTGAAACGAAACTTGGCATGATTTGAGTTAATACTCCGAGGTAGGACATAGGATACTTTTTATCCCGACATTCGGCACGGTTCCCTTGGGAGAGGGGACTAATGTCAAAATGTGTACTTGGTTATACGCTTGCTCCGATTTTAACAATTTTTCATTATAATTATAATAAATATTTGTAACGGAACACTCATAGACAGTTGTTAACAATGTTTGGAAATCGATCAGGTTAAGCAACGTTAGGTAAGGTCATTAAATAGATGGGTGACCGTTTAACGCCATTTGAACTAAACGTCTCCGTACTTTGGAGGGCAAGTACAAAGTGGGTCCAAGTTTTCACCGACTTTAAAAAAGGAGGTTTGGTATTCTATGCGAATGTATATTATTGAAAGTTTAGTTAACGTAAACACAGCGCGGGCGGAGCTGCGTGGGTCAGCTAGTTAACTATAAAGTTGAATTAGTTTTGTGTTCCAAATAAATACTTAAAGCGGATGGGTTTTCCCTAAAGCAAACCGCGACTTGTTAGTTTTCATGTTCATGACTTGTTTAATATTCATACGTTTACTTTTCTCAATTGTTTACTCCAATTTGATCCAAGGCGGATGTGTCTTGATGCAACATTTAACGTCATTTATTTCTGTCGTTTGCATTGGTCACGTAGTCTCAAATTTATTTTGACTGTTATCGTTTTCTCTGGGAATAATATTTAGGTCTAACTTCATATATCGGTCTAACTTTTTGTGAACATTCTAAAGCAATTTTCCAAAGGTAAGGTTGACACCACAAAATGGACCTTTAGGTAAAGAGGTCCGTAATGGACCAAACGAAAATTGAATACCTCTAGTCGATATCTTTGTATGCATAATATAGGGATTGCATACGTCTAATCTCGATAATCTGATGTTATATGACCTAGCATGTGCCAGTACTTGTCTGCAGTTCCATCAGATGTAAGGTGGCGATTGCACACTAGCTTCAATACTAGACCCCCCAGGTAGCCGGGTGTGCATTGTCCCAGGAATTATCCTGGGTCCTACCTACGTATTAACGTAGGACATAGTTAAAAGGCAGTACTTTATACATCAACGTAAAGGGCTTTAGTCTAAGAGCCCGTGAACCCCAGACCTTCGTTATTTTATAAAAGCTGAAAGTTTGTCAGCGCATGCTCCCAACACAGGTAAGAACGATGGACTATTATGAAGTTTGGGTTGCCGTGGCTTTGGCAGGTAAACGGTACTAAAGGTGTGTAAAATACCGATCTAAATTCATCAAATAATAAAGTGTGATTTTTTGGTATTACCTTCAGAATATTATTAAAAATCACGTTATTGATTGCCAGACACTTAACATCGTGGCAACCCCTTGCCAGACACCCCTAATGTTCATGAAATTATAATTCTACTTATGTTATAGTATAAAAGCTGATTTTTATATATAATACTTAGGTAATAATTAGATGATGTTTCCTCATCAGCCAGACATTTTTGATAGTTCCAACCCCTTGCCAGACAATGACGTAGGGTCGCTGTAGGAGCGAGCGCGAGACAGTATATGTATGGTGGGTGCGAGTGAGATGGCGAGATAGGTCTATCGCGATCCCTCAATAACAGATTATAAAAAAAATAACCAAATAAATAATACTCAAAAATTTAAATAAAAATATATTAATGACATTACAGATTATTATTATAGTGTACTAAAGAAAATATTATTTTATTCATTATCATCATTATAATCAATGTTATCATTTTCTTCGTCACTGTTACTCCATTCCATATCGTCGTCTTCTTCTTCTTCGTCAGTTTCTGTAGAAATATGAAAAAGTTAATGGGATTGAAAATATCAAAGTTGAAGTTCTGTTGATTGAGAAGCTGAAGGTGGGTGTGATACAGTTAACTCAGACAAATGCGATGAACCTGGTATTGAATCATCTTTTGATATATTTACGTCTTTAGATGGTTCTTTTTCTTGCTCTGTTTCAACAGTCTTTTTAGAATTTTTAGGTTCTGGGGTAAAATATTTTTTCATCAGTCCTGTGAATGATTTGTAACATTCCCTGTGATAACCACTCACAGAGAGTGGTTCAATCAACAGAACTTCAACTTTGATATTTTCAATCCCATTAACTTTTTCATATTTCTACAGAAACTGACGAAGAAGAAGAAGACGACGATATGGAATGGAGTAACAGTGACGAAGAAAATGATAACATTGATTATAATGATGATAATGAATAAAATAATATTTTCTTTAGTACACTATAATAATAATCTGTAATGTCATTAATATATTTTTATTTAAATTTTTGAGTATTATTTATTTGGTTATTTTTTTTATAATCTGTTATTGAGGGATCGCGATAGACCTATCTCGCCATCTCACTCGCACCCACCATACATATACTGTCTCGCGCTCGCTCCTACAGCGACCCTACATCATTGTCTGGCAAGGGGTTGGAACTATCAAAAATGTCTGGCTGATGAGGAAACATCGTCTAATTATTACCTAAGTATTATATATAAAAATCAGCTTTTATACTATAACATAAGTAGAATTATAATTTCATGAACATTAGGGGTGTCTGGCAAGGGGTTGCCACGATGTTAAGTGTCTGGCAATCAATAACGTGATTTTTAATAATATTCTGAAGGTAATACCAAAAAATCACACTTTATTATTTGATGAATTTAGATCGGTATTTTACACACCTTTAGTACCGTTTACCTGCCAAAGCCACGGCAACCCAAACTTCATAATAGTCCATCGTTCTTACCTGTGTTGGGAGCATGCGCTGACAAACTTTCAGCTTTTATAAAATAACGAAGGTCTGGGGTTCACGGGCTCTTGCTCTACTTCGGAAATTGGTCCCTACTCTTCTCTGGCCGTTTTCAATGACATTACAAACTTCAAATGACAAAGTGACTTTATTGAAGGTCGCGATACGATATTCTGAGTAAGCGTGGGCGGAAACAAACAATTCACACTTATGTATTTTCCCGAGTGATCTGTTTTGTTGAAATAATATAATATTTAACTGTAAATAATTTTGAACAGAAATTAATAGGGTGTGTGACTGCTTACTTATAATCGGCTTTATTTCGCCGTTGAGGGTTAATACCTCTAACGTACCTACTAAGTGCTTTTTCTTATAAGTTTCTTCTTTCATAGACCGATATTTAAGAACTGAGTATGTGCGCTGGAAATCTATAGCTATACGTACTTATATATCTTCGTATCTTTATGTATCCTACCTTCCTGACCATGTCGTTTACTTTCAATTTACTAGATTCTTATTTATTTTGGGATAGTAACAGCGCACCGGGCGAGCGTTTGGCTTGAAAGCAAGGTGTGCAGTTTCGAACCCCGGCTTGCACCTCTGATTTCTTTAATTAATCATGTGCGAATCATCTTTGTGCGATTGTTACTAGCTTTCGTTGAAGGAAAACATCGTGAGGAAAAACCTGCATGTCTGAGAAAGCCTAACTAGCTTTAGAATGACGTGGGAAGTCCGCCACCCCGCACTTGGACAGCGTGGTGGACTATGGCCTAGCCCCTTCAGCTCGAGGGGAGGCCCCGTGCCCAACAGTGGGACAAATATAGGGCTGGTGTTACTGTAAGAGGCACTTATCTTAGGGCCGTTATAAAATCAACGATGATGTTTTCAAATCAAGGGCTTGATGCTTTTACTTATCTGGATAGCACTATGTGTAGTGGTTTGTTAGGCTGCTATCCGAAAGATCGTGGGTTCGATTCCTTTTCTAGGCAAATATTTGTTAGTATGACTAATCGTCTGTTTAAACTGGTAAGGTAATTATCTATTTAGAAATATAATGCGTGAAACAGTGATATCTGGCTGCTAGATGACCTTGTGTGTATTCACAGTATAAATATGCATATTTGTTATAATACAAGCATTTATTTTTCATACAAAACTAGCAGCAGCATGAATTTAGAAATTTATTTCTTACAAACATTTTTGACTTTAAGATTTTCTTCTACCATTTCATCGCGCTTTTACCTTCCAAATAATATAAAGACCGGAATAAACAAAAGCAATATGTTTAATTCAGAGAACACGAAGGCAATACTAATATCGATGTAAACATCACATGTTTACGTTTGCCAGAACTCGGGCCTTTATACATACAGCTCGCAAACAGTTTTGACAAAGGGCAGTTGTAACGGACTTATAACGAATTTGTTTATTTCATTTGTTTCAGTGACTGTTACAAATAGGTGATTTTTTTTTTGTTCTGGCAGTCTGTCTTGAAAGTTTAGCAGTTATTTTGTATTTTTTTTTAATATCTTAACAATCTCCAATCCGATTCCAAACTAAGCAGAGCCTGTACCATGGAAACCAGACAACTGATACTAATACTTATATACATTTTTTTTTGTAACCAGACAGCTGCAGAACGTTCCGTCGAATAACGTTCCCCGCCTACTATAGTCTTGATACAGCCGCGCACTAACGGCTGTCCGCGTGTGATAGTCATACTCCGCTACTATCGAAGGCCGCCGGAACAAGAAGACCCAGCTTAAGAGCCGCGCAACCCGGGACGCCTCTGCGCAAACCACCACAGGCAAGTGCCCGATCGAGGGTTGTCTTACATGTACTTTTAGTGCGGCACGGATAGGCCGACCTACAGGCGTTTTTCTTCGTTCCACATATATATATATACTAGCTATCCTCTACCCCGCTAGTGAAAGCGCGCTCCGCTATATTGCTTAGCGGCCGCGCCGACACATTCTTTGTGGTCCCCACTCAGTCACTTGGTGGGAATCGAACCCACGACCCATCGGGTAGCAGTTAGGGTGCCTTACCGCTAGATCAACGGGCCCGTCAACCGGGTTAAAGGTATAATCTTCTTTTTAGGTCCCGAGACTTGTGGGGTCAATCGAAATATATAATATATAGGATTCTTACCCACTATAACCCCCGCGACTGCCGCATCGGCATAAAAGGGGGGGGGGACCTGCACTTTCCAGTAAGATCTGCACCAGGAATCTCACAGTCGCTTACCTTTGAGCCCACCGCCAGGGGGCGCATTATAGCCCCCAGGAACCAGATAAGGTGCTCACGGAGACGAGGGTCGAAACCTTGCCGCCGTCTTCCTTGGAGTCGCCGCCGTACGCAATGGACGTCCTAAGGCTATAAGTACAACCTAGTGATGAGACAAGCAAGAGGTTTGCCTGATGGTAAGCGACCCGCCTGCCTATTGACAGCTGCATTGCACTGCCATACAAGTACCCGAAACATCCGGTAATTTCACTAGCTTCTGTGCCCTTCACACCTGCCCTTCCCTTCAATTACAGCATGGGGATTTTTAAAAAGGGAGTTAACAAATTTTTACGGGGTCGGCAACGCGCTAGTGATCCTACTGGTGTTGCTAGCGTCCATAGGCTGCGGTGACTGCTTACCATCAGGCGGGCCGCATGCATGTTTGCCACCATGGTGGTATAAAAAAAAAAGAAAAACCTGCACACAGAAATGTTTACACAGTGTTGTTTGGTAAAGTGACAGTTCAAACAACTGTGACAGATGTTCTCATCTGACACTATGGTGGTGTTCAATCTGCCTTTAGGCTTCTGACTTGGCTGAACAACTGCTACACAGAAAACAATAGGGAATTTTCGTGCCCTCCGAAATACGGATACACTCAGTTTAAATTCCATTAAACGGGTACCAATATATGAACTGATTTTGCCCAATGTTACTTAACATACTGATCGTTTACCAAACAGTGTATACATCAGGCTATAAGCGCCTTCAGTCATTTTTTTTTAACCAGCGACCACTGCGGCCTTGCCTGGACTACTAAAGTGCCAAGGGCCAAGGGCGGCGGGCTTCACATGTCACTCGAAAGCTTATTAAGGCTTTCTCAAACATGCAGGTTTCATCACGATGTTTTTCTTCACCAAAAGCTAGTAACAATCACACAAAGACGATTCGCACATGATTAATTAAAGAAATCAGAGGTGCAAGCCGGGGTTCGAACCTACGCACCTTGTTTCCAAGGCAAGCGCTCGCCCACTGAGCTGTTACCGCATAGTCTTATACCAAAATAATATAGTAGACACATTGAGAACCTTCGCCTTTTTAGTAAACGCTAAAAAAACATTATCCATAGTGCCCTGGGTTCGATTTGCACGTAGGAAAGAAAAACACTAAAATGAACCAGTCTTTTTGTCGTGTCAAACACGTCCTGCACTGCGGCAGAGGCCTTCAGCAGCAGTGCTAAGGCAGAGGCCTTAGTAGGGTTTGCCACAATCTCCACGCTTTTTTTTTACTATTTATAAGCTAGTGCTTGACTGCAGTCCCACCTGATGGAAAGCGGCGACGCAATCGAGGATGGCAAAACACACTAGCCTATTAAAATTCACTCTAGTCTTGAAGACACCCACATTATAATCGGGCAGGAAAACCGACGCAGGCAAACTGTTCCAGTCCTTAGCTGTCCTTATTATAAATGAAGAAGCAAACCGCTTAGTCCGGACTGAAGGCACTTTCACCACATAAGGGTGTGTACGTGCCGTGCGTCTCGTCGTCCGATGATGAAAGGGAGATGGTGGAATCAAGTCATGCAATTCCTGCGCACACTCTCCAAAATGCATCCTGCTTGGCAGGCGTCTTGGTGATAGCAGTATAGGTGGTAGGTAAAAGTCGCTGCTGCCCGTCTTTTTAACACGTTTTATTTATTTTTCCTCAGTTGCCTCTTACTCTGCCTCCCAACGGGAGGAGATGGAAGGTTGCTGTTCTTAACCTACGGACAACCTCCCACGGTGGGTTCAGTTGATAGGATAATGATTACTTTTGTTCCAGAATCTTATTACTATTAACTTAACGATAGGCATTTTCAGGGACATACTTGAAATAGCCAAAGTAGAACAGCCCTTAAAGTACAACATCTTTTAATCCAATTTTAATCCAAGCGCCTATACACTTACGCGGATATATTTCATTAAAATATGAGACGCAGACTTAAGTTCCCTTATTACAACCCTCATGAAGAAATTACTGCCAGTAATTTGGCGGATTTCAACGGGAACATCAAAAGCAGTGATTTGATTTTATGAGATTTCCGCCAACCTGCGAGTTATCTTTTGTGAACCTCCAACTTGGTACAACTTCAAAAAGGTATTTTCTAATTTGATTTTAATTAAATTTCAGAATGGGGAATGTTCGCAAAACATTTCGATTTCAGATGTTTATTAAATAATATAGAATGTAAATTTGCTAGGTGGTGAGTCTAGATACCTTCTCATTACTTTGGCGAAGGCCCAAGCGGAAAGCCCAGAATCTCTCTATAGCGTCGATGAAAGGTCCCGGGGAGTTTTTAGTGGGAAAAATCTCACAAAACATCGCCTCCGCTCCCTTGGAGTCTGGGTACCTTTTGTACATAGAATTTATATATTAAGAATAGTACGCGTTTTTCTATGTTCCCCTAAAACAAATCGTAGGCAGATTTTCCTCCAAGAGGCAGGTGAACTAAGTCAAAGTCAAAATATCTTTATTATGTTTAGGCCCCACGGAGACACACAAAAATCTTCTATAAACTACCAACTATTAAAGAGTTATATTGATTTATGTAAGTGACAAGTAGCGATGGGTTTGATTGATCTGTTACAAGCTCAAATGTCGATAAATACAGCTGACGATATAGTACCTATTGTCGTGTACCTGATATTTATGTATTTTGATGTTCTTACCTGTGCCTACGTGTTCTTACTTGAAATAAGCATTCTATAAGGCATAAAAAGGGATCGCAGTATTAGACATTCTGTAAGCTTCATATTAGCAGAGCTGTAGAAATAACTGGAAACAAAAGTATTATTTTTTTATGTCTTAGGTCTCAGTTAAAAGACAGTCCACGTTACTAGGTGGTAGGGTCCTTGTACAAGGAACCGTTCAGATAGGTATCGCCACTGTATATTATTATGCAGCAGATGTTCTGCCTTTAAGCAACAGTGCGTTAACATTGCTGTGTGCCAATGTGAAGGGCAGTGTAGCCAGTGAAATTACTAGACACAAAAGACATAATTTTTATTTATTTATATTAATAAAATCTTTTTAAAAAAAAATTGAACCGACTTCAATATCACTGAAAAGTATAAAATAATTTAAATATTATTGAAGTTGGTGTTAGCTTACCGGCTGTGTATATTTGGCACCAACTTCAATAATATTTAAATTATTTAATACTTTTCAGTGATATTGAAGTCGGTTCAATTTTTTTTTTAAAAAGATTTTATTTTAAACTTTTTAGTGATATTTTCATATATAAAGATTGAACCATCGAAAACCGTAAAATTATCTAGGTAGGTTATGATCACATTATCGTCTACATAGTTTTACATAATTCATGTTTCTTCAGAAAAAAATATCCGGTCGTAATGAAATTTGCATGGAATCATCATAGCAGTTTACTCTCTCGAATAAAAAAAGAATCATCGCAATCGGTTCATAATTGTCAGAGCAATGTAATGGAGAACATCAGTTTTATGGTTTTTACCAGATAAATTCCTCCACATCGTTCATGGTCCTCCAGGAAGTTCTTATCCGGTTGTAATAAAATTCATACAGATTTAATACAGTGGTTTCTTCTTTCGAATAGAATCATTGAAATTGGTAAATATTTGCCAGAGTTATGACCATTTTTGTCCTTAAAAAGCGACATAACGTCATCGATATAGGCTTACCTGCAGCTCTCAGTGCGCAGTCACCATTCTTGTTTTTCCAGGAACTACTTATTACTACGGAATAATTTTTTTATGGGACCCAATCAATGGATTGAAGAATGGATGGAAGAAAGATTTTTTCAAATCGGTTCATAATTGACAGAGCTATGCGCGAACATACATAAAAAAAAAAAAATATATACAGACGAATTGAGAACCTCCTCCTTTTTTGAAGTCGGTTAAAAAAACAAAGTCTTTTGTGTCCGGCAATTTCACTGGTTTAATTTTTTATGTCTTGGGTCTCTTTAAAAAGACAGTCCACTTTACTAAGTGGTAGGTTCCATGTGCAAGGAACCTTCCAGGTAGGTACCACCGCAGTGTCAGATATTCTGTCGCCAAGCAGCAGTGTTTAAACATTGCTGTGTTTCGGTGTGAAGAACACTGCAGCCGGTGAAATTACCGGACACAAAAGACCTAATATCGGATCTTAAGGATCAGCAACGAGCTTCTGATATTGCTAGCGTCCATAGGCTGCGGTGACTGCTTACCATCAAACGGGCCACATGCTTGCTTGCCACCTTGTTAGTATAAAAAAAAAACTACAAATCTGTATGGACAATGTCATTTCGTCCTCTCAAAATATCCAATCTTCAACGTAGGATTTTTGGCAATCACCAACACATCGTTCTGTCTATATTGTGATTGACCCGTATTCATAAATCATTGGTGTTTTCGTCCGAGATCACAGCTGTTACTTTCTCTAGATTAAGGAGAAGGATTTCATGAAATTCTCGCTAATTTATAAATACTAGTTTTTAAAGTTTTCGAATCATTGATTCACTGCACTGAGCGATCTGGATGTCAGAACCGACAATCTAGTAGGTAATATTTATAGAACTGAATCTCAAAAGAGCTGATACTAGCAGAGATCAGTATAATAGATCAACCTAACATTCAGCACTTATTATTATTTTGTTCAAATGATATCGAATTTTCAACCAACTTCTATAGGTTCTCAATTTGTCTGTACGATTTTTTTGTTTGTAGTTTTAATAATTATATTTTTATACAAAAGATTTATGTATTTCAGAGTAACTAGTCCTATAAAATATCTGACGGGTCCTATAAATTTTGTTTTGGCGGACCACTGGGACTCCCGATCCTTCAGCGCTGGATACGACTGCATGCAGTTAAGTGAATGTGCTGAGGGCGTCGGGGGTCATCTTGCGGTTGTAATTTATAATTATTAGTTGAACTGTTCCTATTTTTCTTTAATATGGTTTTGTTTGTCTGATAGTAAATTTATTATTATTTCATTTATTTATTGTTTTAAACCATTGTTTACATTTTAAATATAAATATAAAAACAAGTACATTTAAAAATCTAAAAAACCGCTTCCAACCGGCTACGGGAACAGGGTCCTAGCAGACGGTGGTCAAGGCTCTAGAGAGAGGAACTGCCTCACAATGCGTGCCGTTTCCAATAGCACTGCCTTCTGCATGGCAATTGATCCAGCCGTCTAACGTGAGCCTATTGAGGTGTTTATCAAGGCTCTTGGCAATAAGACGACGAAGGAAACGACTACCTATAGTCGTTTCCTTCGTCGTACCCATACAATGATTGCCTTATCAATGTCCCACATGTCGACATCCTCGTGCGCGAGATCAAGATATTTACATTCTTTATCTTTCTCCGCCTTCACGAGGTTCTCGTCATGGGGGACAGTGACGTCTACAATCATTGCACTATGCTCGGTGCGATCTATCAGCACAATATCAGGCCTATTGGCGACAATAGTCCTGTCTGTGATGATAGATCGGTCCCAGTATAAGGTGATATGGCCATCCTCCAGAACTGGTTCTGGTACATACCTGTAGTATGGTACCTCTGACGTCACAAGGCGGTATTTCAAAGCAAGAGGCTGGTGGATTATCCTGACCACTTGGTTGTGTCTGTGCAAGTATTCAAAATTTGCGAGACGCGAACAGCCGGAAATAATATGCCTGAGGGATTCACCAGGGCGATGACATGCCCGACAAATGTCGATGGTGCCATCCCTCAAGATACATCTCCGGTAGTTGTTCGTCATCACAACTTCGTCCATAATTGCAGAGACAAAACCATCGGTTTCCACAAAGAGGTCACGAATCGTAGCCAGACCACGGAGGCTGAGAAGTCTACATCGGGTCGATGAAGAGCCCGGTAGAACCTTCCGTGTAGCTCCTTACTTTGCCATACCGCCGCGCGATCGCCAGTGGTGAGCACCACAGGCTTTTTATAATATCTAATGGGTATCGGTTAGTTTTAAGTGTGGACCTCCCAAACGGGCGCAAGTGTTATATAGAAATGAATAGAAATGAAATAAATTAATAGTTTAAAAAACTAAAAACACGCGCTTTTATAAGGTATACCTACTTACGATTAGTATTAACACAGTACTAAGTGAATAGAACTGTATAAGACAAATCAAATAAGTCCAAACTCGATGTGTTTACCAGTAGCCAGTCCAGGGTTCCATCATTCACCTTGTCCAGTTCCATCATCAGGTCGTTATTAATTATTCAAGTGAATAGGACTCTTTAAAACAAATGAGTCCAAACTCGATGTGTTTACTAATAGCCATCCATGGGTTCCCTTAACCACCTTCGAGCTTCATCATCAGATTAGTTCGATGATATCATATTATTGTATTGTCACGGGTCCTTGACACATGCGCAAAATTTCAAACGATACGAACGTGTTAGAAGTGGTTGAAAATCGGGTCGCAAGATTCCACCCGAACAAATTACATACATTGCAAGTTAAATAAAAGATTGTAAAAATAAGTTTAGTTAGTCACTAGAAGAACAAAATAAATTATTTCAAACGAAAGTACCGACTTAAAAAAACCTAAGTGTAAGTCGATGCCATCGGTATGTCAACGGTCAATGACTGATTAGTAATTACTAACTAATATAAACTTTAGAAACAATTTGTCTTATCCAAATCGTAAACCAATCTCGGATTGAAAGTCCAGTTTCCTACCACTACTATAATGATGCCATTTCTTATGAATCAAATAGTTTTGGAAACGTAACACAGTTCCCTTTGAATGTGGTCTATTTTCCACTATTTCCTGGCGCCCCGCCAGCCCGGGCGCAGTTCGACGTCAAAATTAATTGACTCCTTGTATTTTTAAAATGTTGCCTATGTCATATACAAATGACCAAATTCAATCACGAATATTATGTTGTGTCATATTATTATACATAATTAGAGTGTGGGATGTCTTATTAATTAAGTTTTATTAAGAGTCGCGTATAGTTTGAGTATGGTTATTATGTCTATAAATGTTAGTAATAAGTTTATTTCAGTAACGGCAACTGTCATGCTTAAATAGTTTGCTGTGAAATCAAAGCTTTATAACACTACTAGGATTATAAGAAGATACTTGTTTGAAGAGAGTCTTGCCCGGTGAAACTGTAATGGCCATCTGGGGCCAACAGCGTCTATCATTACAGAAAAAAAATGCGTATTTACTTCGCGAAACCACGATTCAGCTTAAGCCCAAGCCAATTAACTACTTAGGAATGGATAGTCAGAATAAAAATCATCACAAAACTTGTTACCAGGGTTAATAAGAAACGTGCGCACGCTCTATGCTGACAAACAACATGTAATTTTAAGATTATTTAGAAATATAGTAAAAAAAATCATTGATATTCATTGAAAAGTAGTAAGTAATCAATACTACTCTCGATACCGAAAAAACTAGTTTCAGGTTTTACGTTTATTCGTTAACGCGTTGTATCAAAGATTTATTTCTTTAGATATTATGCCGCCAAGCAGCAGTGTGTAAACATTGCTGTATTCCGGTGTGAAGGGCACATTAGCTGGTGAAATTACCGGACACACACCTTAATATCTTATGACTTAAGTGATTCTTCTGGTATGGTTAGCGTATAGACGCTCATGATTCATGGTAAGCGGTCACCGCAGCCTATAGAGGCTGCGGTGACCGCTTACCATGAGGCGGGCCACAAGCTTGCTTGCCACTTTGGTTGTGTAAAAAAAATCGCATTTACGCCTATAGGTACAATATTCCTAACCCTACCCATCCAATCATTTACCGATCCGTAAGACAACCAACACTGCAGTGTATTATCAAATATTATTACTTATACTTATTACATTTAATTACAATAACAGCTCATTGTCAACCGCATTGCATTGTCAAATGCAGAATGAATCATTAATGTAACTGACTAGTGCGCATACAATTTGTTTTTAGATCTGGCCGCGCAATGTTCTCAGAACTGTGACATTAAGGACCAATTAGGGACAGTAAAACTAATTGAATGGGGTTAATAGCTGATCATTTAAAAGTTCAAACGATTACAATTTGAGTTTTGTGATACAAATGCTCTTCCTAACCCTTTAAAAGACATAACGATATCACTGATAGAAAAAATCAGAAAATAAATAATGTAACAAGAACGACATATTTATTTGCTTGGATTAGAGGTCAATTGGGTAAACTAATAAGAAATGACTATTGCCATTTTGATTTTTGCATAGTAACTTATGTCCAGCAAGTAACCCACAAGTTATGAAGTACAAATCGTTTCAAACTACATAATAATTTCTATGTTCACTCTATTTTATGTTTCATAAACAAATAAAAAAATAAAATAAAAAAAGCATTTTGTTCTACTTTCGACCTTATTAAAATAGACTGAATAACAGTGCAATAGCGTTAGAGCACGCAAAGACGATCTCATTTAGTGACTGCATTAATGTTGCCATGTTGTTGCTAACGATGTAAGTACTATATTTTATCACACTTTGACTCTAAAACGTACATTACTACATATTCGAATTTAAATAATAGTTACTTGATCTATAATGAATATTTCGTGGTACTAGCTCCCTTGGTTCTTTTGCAGTTTGATATATGGAGTATGAACCTTAAAATTTCAAAACGTTTGTATTCATACCTGCTATAATAATAAAGCTGAAAATATTTTTGCCATTCATCAAGGAATATTACTAATCTAAGTGTTATTCTCCTTTGTACTGCTCACTCATTTGGTAAACAAATTTCTAATTTTCATACTTTCTAACTGAATTAAATTCACCTTCATACAGGTGTTGCTTAGTGATGGGCAACAAAGGTCGACAAACAGAACGCGAAAACGTTTATTTTCCACCTTCACGACGAGCCTCCGTGAAAGTTTGGCCATTACTGTAACTACTTAAGTCGAGTGAATGCAAATTTATGAATGCATAATTTATTCATTGCTTATATCACAAATTCACACAATAGAGAAAATTTATTCGTCTGACTGAAAGTTTTCAATGTCCCGTTTATTGCGGCGGTGTTGCAATTTCATCTTCAAGTTCTTTTTTTTTGATCTGGCGAATCTAATTTTAACATCTGTTGAATAAATCTCTATGAAGTACATCTCGTTAATACGCGCGGGGCTGGATTTAAATAATTTTAATCGGGTGTCGTTGACTCTTGTGACGAGTTGGGAATTTTTATTCTAGATAAACAATTTAGATGAGGAACGTGTCGGCTATTAAGAGGATTTATATAGAAAATAGTCTCGATACTTGGCTGGCTTCTAAAAACTATAAATAGTTAATTGGATAGACGTGAATAATGCTCATTAAATGTATATTTTCAGAGTTGCTCAGTATGGATATGACGTTATTAGCAACAGTCCCCAGCATTGCCATTAAGATAAACTTAGAATCGATAGCCTACCTTTACATCGTCAGCCGGAAGAACTGCCACTCAGCTGTCCACTGCTGAACAAAAGCCTTCCCCTTAAGGGTGGTTGGGGGGAGGGGGGGGGGGTTGTATGTCATACTCCCCACGCTTGGCAGATGTCTTTGGGATAACAGTTTATGTAAACTAATGGAAAGGCTGCTCCCGTCTTTTTTGTCCCATAGTCGCCTCGTACGACAGGCGGAGCAATCTCCTCCTATTCCGGGTGCTATTCTTACCCGGACGACCCCACGGGCCAATTTAATAATATTTCACTGTAACGTGGATATAGTCATGTCATGGCATATATGAGTTATGAATGGATTACTAACTCACCGTAAACTTTTGACCATTGCGCCGGCGGCCTCCAATCCGGATAATGTTTCGGAAACTTGTCTCTCGTCCAGTACGTGTGGAGCACCATGCGGTAGACGGTCATTTTGTCCGGGTTACATGTGTCCGCGTCCGGCGTCGGTGCTGCTACCGCCAGCGCGGGCAGCAACAGTGCCAGCAGCAACTTGGCCATATCGATAACACAACTATCGACACACTCACAACACTGTCTCTGTTAACATACTGCGCTGATGTCACAACATTTCACTTTGTACCTGTAACAAGGAAATTGACTTTGAATTTTTTTTCGACTTTAGTGATCCAGGCTGGCTCTTTTATGGAAGCTGAAATTAAGAAAGCATGCCGTAGTTTTTTATGTTGCTAATTTGTCTCTATCAGTAAATAATTATACAATCTATATTATTCTAAGTACAAGGTCTGATAGCAATTTGTTCAGAATCAGTTTATTTTATGCTTCTAGATGGATTTCATTAGTGTCGATATATTGACATCAATTGTTTTTTATATAAAATACTTAAAATGCTTGCCACCTTGGTAGTATATACTACCAAGGTGGCAAGCAAGCATGCGGCCCGCGTGATGGTAAGCAGTCACCGCAGCCTATAGACGCTAGCAATAGCAGAAGAATCACTAGCGCGTTGCCGACTCTTAAGACGTTAGACATGAACTGCCGCACTCACAAACGTCAATTAACGTTAATTCACATTAAGCCATCTATTAAAGTCTGATTATTTCGAGTTTCGGAGCCTTTTATGCTTATGTTCCGTTATTAAGGACGAGATAGTCGATATCTCTACTCGCTAACAGAGTATCAAGTATTAATTCACTTCGATTATCGAAATAATCGGATGTCAAGAATTAAATTAATGCCAATTAACTTTAATCGACGTTTGTGAGAGCGGCAGTTAGGTAATTTCACCAGCTACAGTGCCCTTCTCACCGGGACACAGCAATGTTTCTGCTTGGCGGCAGAACATTTGACACTGCAGTGGTACCTACCTGGACGGTCACTTGCACAAGGAACTTACCACCTAGTAAAATTGTCGAAGTAACATATTTTTAAGAAAAACTAGCTGACCCGCGCAGCTCCGCCCGCGCTTTAATTACATTTTGCTCCCCTTTGCTCCCTACTCCCTTGATTTATCTCTCTCCATCTCTCTCTCTTATAAGAAAAATCTAATTCTATGCTCTTTCTCTCCCCTCCCGCTTCGGTCCCCGTCATACTTCCCCTCTTCCTCTCCCCGTTGTCCTCTCAGAACCCTCTCCCTCCTCTCTCTTCTCCCAACTTGCTCCCTCTCACTCCCCCCCCCCCCCCCTTGCTCCACCTAACTCCTCCGATCACTCACTCCATCACCCTCCCCTCTCCTTCTCTCGTTCTATATATCCTCGTCAATCATGGTATCAGCGTCATAAAATATACTTTATAACCTATTCTCAGACCTACCCGCAAAATTTCATACATATCGGTTCACCCATCTATTTAAAGACCTTGCCTTATGTTGCTTAACCTTAACTTAGCGGTATGAAATATACTTTACGACCTATTCTGAGACTTACCCGAAATGCACACAAAATTTCATACAAATCAGTTCACCCATCATTTTAATGACCTGGCCTTGTGTTGCTTAACCTCATAAAGTATATTTCATACCGCTAGGTTAACCTAGCGGTATGAAATATACTTTATGACCTATTCTCAGACCTACCCGATATGCACAAAATAAATGATACAAATCAGTTCACCCATCTATTTAATGACCTTACCTAACGTTGCTTAACCTTAACCTACCGGGATAAAAAGTATCCTATGTCTTTCTCCTGGCTCTAAACTACCTCCCTGCCAATTTTCAGCTAAATCGGTTCAGCCGTTCTTGAGTTATAAGTGAAGTAACTAACACGACTACTACTACATGTTTAATAAGAGGTACCGAGTACACATACCATCAAGGGACGAGTGGACGAGGGGACTCAAACCGGTTGGTGGTACTCACCTCATATGGTACACTGACGGTTCTAAAATGGAGTCAGGTACAGGGGCAGGAATTTATTCCAAGGACTGCAGGGTCAGTCAGAGCATGGGGCATTATGCATCGGTAATTGCCAGCATTAAAGAAATGCAAAGGAGAAATGTCAAAGGTAAAACCATTTACATTCTCAGTGACAGACAGGCAGCCCTGAAGGCTCTAAACTCCTTCCGAGTTGTCTCCAAACTAGTTAAAGAAGGTGTCACAGGTTTAAATAACTTGGGAAGACACAACAGCGTCAGCCTTATCTGGGTACCTGGACACGAAGGCGTCGAGGGTAATGAGAAGGCAGACAGACTAGCGAGGGCCGGCTCACAGAGACATTTGGTTGGCCCCGAACCATTTGTAGGGATTCCGTATGGAACATATCACCAAGCATTATATGCACATGCTAGGAACGAACACATGAAGGAATGGAGGGCAGCGTCAGGCCTAAACCACTCCAAAGCGTTCTCTAGCACAAGGGTGGACTGTGGGGTTAAATTATTAAACCTAAGCAGATCACAAATAAGGCACCTAATAGGTGCACTCACGGGACATTTTGGTACCAATGAGCACCTTCACAGAATGAGGCTAAGTACTATTGATACTTGCAGATTTTGTAAAGGTGGCAAAGAGTCAATGCGACACATATTGTGTGGCTGCGACGCTCTTGCGAGACGTAGGTTGGGTCATCTGGGAGTAGCATATCCTACACCAGATGATTATGTACAGCTCCAGGCTGGTGCAATCGTTGCGTACCTGAGGGAACTCTTCGACACGCCAGCGACAGAGTAAGGGCTAGGGCATGCACAATGGATCCAACTGGGTCGAAGTGCGTTCCGGTGGTTTACCGGGCCTGATTCTTAGCCACCATCAATAGAATAGAATAGAACACGACTTTCTTTTATATATATTGTTACGATGCAAAATGCAGCGTACCTTACCTTTGAACATTTCTTACAACTTTCCTTGGTTCTAGTAACATTGTCACTGTAATTGCAATTCACTTCACTCTATTTGTTAAGTAATAAACTAATTTTAACACCTTTAAAGTAATTTAAATTCTTTCACTCTATTTGTTAAGTAATAAACTAATTTTAACACCTTTAAAGTAATTTAAATTCTTTTCCAAAGATAGTTTGTTTACATTCCGTCATGGTCTAATAATTCAAATGTCAAACTCGAAAGGGCTCAGTAACGCCATCTGACAGTCCCGAACAAAATTACGTCGAGTTCACAGACAATAAAGTAAATAAAACTTTAGTAAAACTTTATTTGCAGTCCATTAAAACTAATTTACAAGGTATATTTAACTTATAATCACTCTCTAGTGAAAATCAATTAAGATTGACCAAATTAACGGAAGTCTAACAATTTTTTTTATAAGAAGTATTTTCTAGATACTTCGATTTGGCCGAATTATATTTAATCTGTGGATATGTGATGTTTGTCTTTGGACTAAGTGTGGCAATGGTACTAAAACTAATTTCTCCAGTCAATGACCGGATAATTTTCCCCAGATAAATGTTTTTATCGTAATTAATTCACTGGGAATTGTGAATTCCAGTGATTTATCAATGTTGTGAGTCTGATTGATGTCAACTTTGTTGACCAACGCCAAGTTGCAGTAGTTTGAGGATCTTAATTGTTGTAATGAAATGCATTGTGAGGAGTATTGGACTTTAATTTTACCCTTATTTGGGCTAATCGCCACTAGGTGGTATTATTCGTTTTTGAGGTAGGATTGGAGGGGTGGAACCCCAGGCAGCTCATTTGAGCACGAATCACCGCCTAGACACCTAGACTACACCGAGACACAGTGATCCGTTCGTTCTTCAGGTAATTAGCCCGTGCCAGTAGTGGCATTCTAAAGTAACCATCGCATAGGTTGTTGTATCAGTGTTAAATTCTAACAATCGTTCCAGAATTCCGATGCTCGAGTGTTAGGAGCGCGGACCGGCCTACCGTACAGCCACGCCAAATACCATCCCCAAAAACTGTAAGTAGTCTTGGAAAGTCTATAAATTAGTGGTGTCTAAAACCTTGCTGATGTTAGTGTGAATAGTGTCTCATGAGGGGTCCGTATTGTCCGTTCTAGGAGTGAACTCCGAGGGCCCGTCTCGACGCCACGAACCAGGTCGTGACCTGTGCCTTCGAGTCCGTAAGAACCCCGGGACGGCTGTACGGACACCGAGTGCGCCTAGCCGAGAGGCAGGCCAGACGGTTTTTTTTATTACGGTTATTATTATTATTATTATTATTAACCGGTTAAATTTAACTGGTACTTGTGGAGTACTGTTTTAACCGAAGCGTCGAGTGTACATCGCCTCGTCACCTCCGGATTTGGGACTGAAACAGTCCCTGGCGCCCCCCTTTTGTATTAATTATTAAGGCTTCCCCACACGGTTCTAATACTTTCGTTTACTTTAATACTGGAAGGAGTAACTCTAAAACTTTTAACTATATTGGCTTTATTCCCAACCACCCACGACCATAGCTCCCACCGCTGAGTGAATAAGTAATATAAGCTGGCTATTTTCAAGTAGGGTTGCATAAGCGTCGCATAGTGTATGGCACTGGGCCTAATACAGTGTATTACTTTTAATAATAATTAAATATAAGGTTTAAGACTTAAGTAGGGAACAGTTTGTGATTTTGACAATAAACAGAACATAATTGTACCACAACATATGTTTTATTCCCAGAGCAGCCCACCTACAAATTATATATGTAACAGTGGCGCACTCAACGTGTGTTTTTGTTGGGAATAGAGGTTACGTCAATTGCTGTAACTTAAAAGCCAGTTTTTAATCTCCTTCTAGAACCGTGGGTGAAATTTAATTTTAAGAAAAACCGTCTCGCGTGCCATAGCACGGAATTCTGATTAACTGTTTGTGTATGTTGTTGTTTGTTTTATTTTTATATTTACATTTTTAACATTTATTATTTTTATATACAGGTGCTCAATTTTTACATTTTTTTTATTTAATATTTGAATATGACAATTTTATACTACAGATTTTTTAAACATTTTATTGAATATTGTAATCTGACAATTTTTAGTTACTGATTTTTTTTAAACATTTAATGGGATTTTTTTTTACTTACATTAAACAAATTAAACAATACTGTGATACCTGTGGATTTTAAATAACAAACTGATGTTAAACTTATTGTGAAAGCCAGCTTATATTTTAACGTGTTTTTCACACTTGGCTTAATGAAACACCCAATTTATTTTAATTAGGTCGCGCTTACTAATACACACAATCGCAGTGCTCGTCATTGAAACATTTAAATAACGTTCTCTTTCCTTCACCTCCGCATTTGTGGCTGTATATGCCTCCGTGTTGGACTACTGTGTAGGTTTGGAGAATTATTATTTTTCTTTTTGGGGTAACAGGAATATCGAAGTTTATAGGCATTGGATGTTGTGGTTTGTGGTTGTGTCTAAGTGACTTTGGAGGGCTGTATATGCCTTGGGGTCGCTGGACAATATTTTCTCCTTCCTCCTCCTCCACATGAGTGGCTGTATATGCCTCCGTCTGGACTATTGAGTAGGTAGGGAGATTTCTTTTAAAAGTTTATAGGCTTTCGATATTTCGGTTTGTTGGTTGTGTGTTGTTAGTTTTAGAGGGCTGTATATGCCTTAATTTTATTCTTCCTTCCTTCTCCTCCGCATTTGTGGCTGTATGTGCCTCAATGCAGGACTTTTGGGTCGGTATTAGTTTGTGATCGTACTGGGTAAATTTGTTTACATCGTTTTAGAGTTGAACCAACAAACTCCGGACTGCTGGTTAGGCAGCATCTTGATTGTCCTGAGGCTGGAGGCCGTTTGGCGGGAGTGTAGGCTGCTATGATGGAAATAAGATATGTATTTGGATTTGTTTTAAGGGGTAGATTACCAACAAACTCCGGACTGCTGGGTAGGCAGCATTTGAAATGTCCTGAGGCTGGAGGCCGTTTGGCGGGAGTGTAGGCTGCTATGATGGAAATAAGATATGTATTTGGATTTGTTTTAAGGGGTAGATTACCAACTAACTCCGGACTGCTGGTTAGGCCGCAATATGGATTGTCCTGAGGCTGGAGGCCGTTTGGCGGGAGTGTAGGCTACTGTATTGGAAAGCGATAGTTGGATTTGTTAAAGGGGTCGTACCAGTATTATTTAGTTTTTTTTTTCTTTTAATTTGGTTGAGGGTGTTTTTGTTTTGTTTTTGTTGTTTTTTGTTTTTGTACACACTATTGGTGTTTGTTGTTGAAGGCCTGACTTGTTTGTTTGTTGTTTTTTTTTCTCGTTTTAAAACTTATTATTTTATTTTTACACCAAGTTTGAGTTTAACCAATTAGGTCTAAGTAGGGTTGATTGATAGCTGGAGTACTATTCGTTAGTAAATAACATGGATACCGGTGTACGATTTGGTTGTTTGTTCTGGCTTAACTTAGGTGTTATCACTTAAATATATTTATCTCCACAATTTATTTGGGTTCGTCTTTTCAATGTTTGTAAATTGATTAGACTTACTTTGACAGTTCGGTTCGTCTTTTCAATGTTTGTAAATTGATTAGACTTACTTTGGCAGTACTCAGTTACATTTATTTAAAAATAAGCCTTATCACCCCTGTCAATGGCGGGAAATAACAGTGCGGTCGGTGAACACTGTAGTTGAATGTTAACTGTATATTTAACCCTGGTTTTTATGTATATGTATTAGTATCTCATCACAAACAGATAGGCCACATGGATAATTAAAAATAAGCCTTAAAACACGGGCGGACTTGTAGACCCGACACTAAAAGCCTACTACAATGTCGCCTAATAGAGCGGTTTGTTACTCTATACGTGAAGTGTGACTAAAATCCTATATATTATATGGAAAATTAAAACAACCACTTATATTTTATAATTTATTAGTATATTTTTATCAGGTACCATTATTACATGTTAATCGTACACAGGTTTGCATTGTGTCCTCTTACTTTTTCTTTCAGTAATCTATTGCTGTTGGTGCACGTTAGTTGAAGGATTATGTGGATTAATAATTTATGTAGCTAAGCTACACTAGTTTGGAGTGGTGTACCTACTGTTTTTAATGAGAGGTCTTGTTTGGTGGTATTTTGGCAGGTATTACGCTGGAGGGCCAGCGTCGAGATTTGCCTAAGTCGGTCAAATCTCTGGTGGTTGGGGAGGTACTGTTACGATGCAAAATGCAGCGTACCTTACCTTTGAACATTTCTTACAACTTTCCTTGGTTCTAGTAACATTGTCACTGTAATTGCAATTCACTTCACTCTATTTGTTAAGTAATAAACTAATTTTAACACCTTTAAAGTAATTTAAATTCTTTCACTCTATTTGTTAAGTAATAAACTAATTTTAACACCTTTAAAGTAATTTAAATTCTTTTCCAAAGATAGTTTGTTTACATTCCGTCATGGTCTAATAATTCAAATGTCAAACTCGAAAGGGCTCAGTAACGCCATCTGACAGTCCCGAACAAAATTACGTCGAGTTCACAGACAATAAAGTAAATAAAACTTTAGTAAAACTTTATTTGCAGTCCATTAAAACTAATTTACAAGGTATATTTAACTTATAATCACTCTCTAGTGAAAATCAATTAAGATTGACCAAATTAACGGAAGTCTAACAATTTTTTTTATAAGAAGTATTTTCTAGATACTTCGATTTGGCCGAATTATATTTAATCTGTGGATATGTGATGTTTGTCTTTGGACTAAGTGTGGCAATGGTACTAAAACTAATTTCTCCAGTCAATGACCGGATAATTTTCCCCAGATAAATGTTTTTATCGTAATTAATTCACTGGGAATTGTGAATTCCAGTGATTTATCAATGTTGTGAGTCTGATTGATGTCAACTTTGTTGACCAACGCCAAGTTGCAGTAGTTTGAGGATCTTAATTGTTGTAATGAAATGCATTGTGAGGAGTATTGGACTTTAATTTTACCCTTATTTGGGCTAATCGCCACTAGGTGGTATTATTCGTTTTTGAGGTAGGATTGGAGGGGTGGAACCCCAGGCAGCTCATTTGAGCACGAATCACCGCCTAGACACCTAGACTACACCGAGACACAGTGATCCGTTCGTTCTTCAGGTAATTAGCCCGTGCCAGTAGTGGCATTCTAAAGTAACCATCGCATAGGTTGTTGTATCAGTGTTAAATTCTAACAATCGTTCCAGAATTCCGATGCTCGAGTGTTAGGAGCGCGGACCGGCCTACCGTACAGCCACGCCAAATACCATCCCCAAAAACTGTAAGTAGTCTTGGAAAGTCTATAAATTAGTGGTGTCTAAAACCTTGCTGATGTTAGTGTGAATAGTGTCTCATGAGGGGTCCGTATTGTCCGTTCTAGGAGTGAACTCCGAGGGCCCGTCTCGACGCCACGAACCAGGTCGTGACCTGTGCCTTCGAGTCCGTAAGAACCCCGGGACGGCTGTACGGACACCGAGTGCGCCTAGCCGAGAGGCAGGCCAGACGGTTTTTTTTATTACGGTTATTATTATTATTATTATTATTAACCGGTTAAATTTAACTGGTACTTGTGGAGTACTGTTTTAACCGAAGCGTCGAGTGTACATCGCCTCGTCACCTCCGGATTTGGGACTGAAACAGTCCCTGGCGCCCCCCTTTTGTATTAATTATTAAGGCTTCCCCACACGGTTCTAATACTTTCGTTTACTTTAATACTGGAAGGAGTAACTCTAAAACTTTTAACTATATTGGCTTTATTCCCAACCACCCACGACCATAGCTCCCACCGCTGAGTGAATAAGTAATATAAGCTGGCTATTTTCAAGTAGGGTTGCATAAGCGTCGCATAGTGTATGGCACTGGGCCTAATACAGTGTATTACTTTTAATAATAATTAAATATAAGGTTTAAGACT
This sequence comes from Furcula furcula, assembly GCA_911728495.1. Classification (NCBI taxonomy): domain Eukaryota; kingdom Metazoa; phylum Arthropoda; class Insecta; order Lepidoptera; family Notodontidae; genus Furcula; species Furcula furcula. Next base: position 21,792,482 of record OU452253.1, read on the forward strand.
TAAGTAGGGAACAGTTTGTGATTTTGACAATAAACAGAACATAATTGTACCACAACATATGTTTTATTCCCAGAGCAGCCCACCTACAAATTATATATGTAACAATATAGATATATAGAAACAAAACCAAATTCAAAAAATAGTCCTGTCGGTGGCCATTACCTTATTAATTAGAAAAAGCATTATGATTTAAAAGTCTTTACGACATTTGAGAAGAAGAAAAAAAAACATATTTGTTTAAGCACGACAACTCGTGATAGTAAGCATTGTCTTTTGTTTCATATTTAGGTACTATCGCGGACACGAACGGTGTACCAGTTTTCATAATCGTTTGAACGACGTTACGTGCGCTTACCCCATCCACACGTTTAATGGGCCGGCACGTTCAAGCGATCATCGTCTTAAAGGTGATACACCGCTTGTGACCGCGAGAGTACTTGGAACGGCATTTGAGTTCATTTTATCACCGTCGGTTCTATTTTCATTTACTTGTATTTAAAAATATACTCTTTACTATGGCACGATTATCTAATGGGCAATATAAAACACATTAAGGCTGTTACAAATAAAACCACCTTCATACTTTGTTTCCATAAAACTTAGAGCCAGCGCAGCCCATGAATCTTCGTCTAACCCAGGTTAACGACCGAAGGTGAACTATTTCTGTCCCTTTGAGGTGATATCTGAAATCACGGATGAGCTGTTGACGGCTAAGTATGTCGAACTGATCGCTTTGCCGACAGAGAAGAATCGACCTTATTGCCTGTGAATTTTGGGTAGAGCTTAAAATATCATTTATAAGCTTTATTACCTAAATTGCATTGCTTAAACAATTAAAATCGTTTTAAACGGTTGCTTAGACCTAATTAATGACGAGGACGTTCGACTAAGGGTAAGCGATACGCTAGCCCAAAGATTTTACTGTCGCTCGTTGCCTGAGACATCGATTATTTTACATCCGATCCTGTAGCTTTCCAGTAAAATCCAATGAGGCTGGCTGCTGGCTATGATATTACTTCCACTTTGATGACCTGGGTGATAAAAGTGGTATAAACCAAAAAGATGACAATAACAGTGCACATGCTTAGTAAATATCCACACGTATCCTACAAAAAGCATTCTCACCAATCCCATCAGAAAAAAATATTCTAAAAAATATATATACGATATTCGGAAAAATTTCAACCTCGCACTTATCATGCTGGGCTACCATAAATATTCTGTCTGTACGCCCACGGGATCACGTCCATAGGGTGTCATTTTGCCAATATTTTGTCAATATTTCAAGAGACTGTGTACTTGCTGACGTCACATATATGCCAAACACGTTGCTTATACGAATTCTCGACGTTTGATTGGGTACCTAGCTACTGACATGGTATTGTGGTCGATATTTAAGATTCAAACTTTTGCGCAACAGTCTGTAGTGTATCACCTCATTTCATTCATAATATATCAACCTCCATTGTCATACCTCATCATTTCTATAAACATTTGTATTTATTTTTAATTTATTTTTAAAATTTAAATTTAGACAAGGAGCTGTCAAGTGGAGAGAGGAAAATTAAACGTCAGTCTGGAAACAGAGTCTGAAAATAAAGGTCTGAAGTCTTGGATCGGAAGGCTTGGTCTGGAGCCTGGAGACGAGTGAAAGCCTAAGGTCTACAGCCTAGAGTCGCAAGACCGGAGGCCGAGCTTAACCAGGTCTTGGGCCGGAATCGGCCATTATCTACGCCAGAGGCCACATATCTACGGGTGCTGCTGCTGTGGCGTGCTGACGCCCGCACCCCTTTTTCATCGGCCAGCCTGCTGGTTGAGTGTCGTGGCCGGTGCTAAACCTGCCGGCGTCCAACGGCCTGGCTGCGGTCGTGCCATCTGGCACGCCGCCAGGCTTCCCTGCGCCCAGGAATCTTCGCAAGCAAGTTACGTGATCTTACGCTAATAAGTGTCCGCGTTCCCGACCCGGTGAAACGAACTGCGTAACTGTCGTTAGAGAACTGTAACGTTTTTATCTGTAATTATAGTTATATTGTAAGTCCTGAGTTCTCATTCTTTATTGCTACTTCCCCCTTAGTTACTTACCTATCTTAGTAGCGGTCTCCGGGTTCTCTCTACCCTACTTAAACCAACCGTTACGTGACAAGTCTCAGAAGCAAGGGATTTTTTTTAGAGTATGTATGTATGTATGTTAATTGTTTGGCACGGCCTACGGCCAAACGTATATATATACACGATACTTCGTTAGATTCGTCTTAGTTGTGGGAGTAATGCCGGCCACACACCTTACAATATATTAAGGCAGTATATCGTAAGGTGTGTGGCCGGCATAACATTGCCTAGATTGTTTTCAGCATCACCGTATTCTATTGTGTTACTTCCTATACATCCTTAGAGGAGATACCACTGGAGAGATCATGATGCGCTAACCCCTCTGCCAGATTTTGTTCATATGTTCAGGTCATTCTTTATTTGTGTGCGTATCTTTTTGAATGTGTTGCGAGTTTATTATAGTGTGGGTATGCGTGAAATTGTATCTGTGTGTGTTTACTTCGCCTCCCGCACACCGCAAAAGTGCCACGAAAAATTTTTTCGAGGAATCGACGCGATACTAACTCCATTCTAATTACTCTGAGTATACATCAATATGAGTTGAAATATTTTTGTATACTTATATTTACATTTTATGTAAGTACTTATATATAGAATAATGTAATTTAAACTCTTGTTTATTCGCTGTTGGCTTTTTCTGCTTTTAATACAACTTTAAGTAGGTACTTGTATTAAGTCTTCTGTTTATTGGGTAAACAATTTAATCATTCATTAACAAAAACTCCTACGCCACGTTATGACTTTCTAACAATGTTCATGCAATTTCGTGTTTACTTAGCAAAAAGTAATCAGCATTTAGCGCGACTCGATCATAAAACTCAATGGGCATACAAACTAAGTTTTTACACGCGTCTCATGTAGAAACTAACAACAGTGCTTCTGCGCTAGTTACTAGTACTTCGTTCAAGCGATGTTACTGAACTTTGCTCGCCCATTGATCGATATTATTCCGTCCAATTGAGTTGTACTCGATTAAGTGGTGGAATAAAACTCGATCGGTCTTATTATGAAAAGCAGTTTAACGTTAAACCTAGGTTTAAACTCAGGAAATCGTTCCTTAAACAGGAGTCTAAACCCAGGTTTAAAGTTAAACTGCTTTTCGTAATAAGACGGGATTAGTTTAAATTTGTTGACATACTTCTTGCGAAACTAAGATCGTGTCTTGAATTTTGGTAGTCACTAGAATACGATAACGCTTACGCGGGATCGGTTTTTTTCGCCATTTAGGGTTGTTCAGGGTAAAATGGTATGTGTTCATTGGCCCAAAGATGTCCACTGCTGTACAAAGGCCTCCCTTTTAGAAGGAAGGGGTTGCCAGAATCCCCATGCTTGGCAGGCGTCTTGGGGACCGCAGTATAGCTAGGTAATCCAATAGAAAGATGCTTCTGCCCGTCTTCTCGTTTTCCCTTAGTCGCCTCTTACAACAGCCAACGGGAGGAGATGGGAGGGTGCTATTCTTGCCTGCTGGACACCTCACAGGATACCTATCCTGGATACACATAGCTACACACATCAAAAGTGTCTAGGGATCAACATATATTTTTGCAATAACTTTTCTCCTGATTGATATTAATTAAAATTTTCTTTAAGGATTCATCAAATAAAGTGTTTTCGTTTGTCACAGTAACGATAAACCAAGTCACCTTTGCATTAATAAAGAAATTTGCCATTTTCCTAATAAAGGGATTTTTGACATTTGAACCACTAACACAAAAGTTCGAAAAAAAGACTGAAATAACAGTTTTCTTTAAAATTTTATTGGGTAACTTAAACAATTAATAATCCGTGTTTCTACCGCGAACACTAACAACACAAGAACATCGGTTTGGCATACTCAAAATGAGTTCATCCAAATCACGCTGTGGAATGGCCGCCCATGTTCGTTGCAACAACAAAAAAAGGTCTTCTTGCGACTGGATACCCTCCATATTCGGCAGAGCTCTTCTCTGTAGCATATCCCATGCATGCTCAATCGGGTTCAAGTCTGGCGACTGAGCAGGCCAGGGCAGGACATTGATGTTAGCTGCGGCGAGAGTCTGTCTTACAACTCTTGCGGTGTGCGGTCGTGCATTATCATGCATTAACTGAAATAAGGGACCGATTTGCACTTGTAGAGGAACGATGACGTCTGATACAATCGTCTCAGCATAAATTTGAGCGTTGAGGTTGCCTCTGATCCAAATCAACTCAGTTCTTCCGCCGATCCAAATACCCGCCCATACCATGATGGTTCCACCACTATAAGGATGGACTTCCTGGCAGGATTTTAATCGCTGTTGGCGTCCAGGGGTTCTCCAGTGTCGTATACGTCTTGTATCCGGTCTCATACCAAAACGAGACTCATCAGAAAAGCACACGAAACGCCATTGTTCTTCTGCCCAATTTCTGTGTTCAAGAGCCCATTGATATCGAATCCTACGATTGTGCATTGCTATAGGTGGTACCCGTAGCGGTCTTCGGGAATGAAGGTTCACTTCATGCAAGCGGTTTCTGACTGTTTGGTCGCTAATTAAGTTCCCTGAAGAGTGATGAAGCCTCACGGCTAACATCATGGCAGTTATTGTTGGAGCTCTTCGAGTTAAGATTTGAATATATCGGTCTTGTCTCCGTGTGGTGCAGCGATACCGTCCTCCATGGCGCTCAGCCACGGTACCAGTGCTTCGGTAACGTGTCCAAAGTCGACTGATAACACTCTGACTTGTATTCAGAGCTAAAGCCACAGTACGTTGCCGGGAACCAGCTTCTATCATTCCCACGGCTCTGAGCATTTCTTCCCTGCTTAAATGACGTCGCCGCTCCATAATAACGTTGGTTTTAATCAGTAGTAGGGAAACAGTAGCACTAATAATGTCTTCAATGCGTTGTATGTTTTTATAGGGAAAATATTGACAGCTGATTTTCATCTTTTACTCGAATTTGATTCACAGTTCCTGATTCAAATTATGAAATGCACCAAAAAGGATCCATATAAATTTATAAAATCATGAATTTATTACAAAGCCACATCTCAATCTCAAGAAATCCGCTTAAAAATGCTTGATCCCTAGACACTTTTGATGTGTGTATATGTATACAATTCAGGCGCTGCAGACATGTGGAAATTTTAATGAGATTGATTACATAAACAAGAAGGAGAAAAGTAAATCCATTGCATGTAAGTTTGTATAAGTATGTATTTACAACAAAAAAAAAGTATATAAGTATTAGTATCAGTTGTCTGGTTTCCATAGTACAGGCTGTGCCTAGTTTGGGATCAGATGACCGTGTGTGAATTGTCCCAGGATATTATTATTATTATTTAATTATTTCCCTTTGTTAAGGTAAAATTTGTATTAAAATGTTTTAAAATGGACGAATATAAAAATAAGTAGTTTTTTGGCAGCCAATGTTTAATATTTCATATTACAAAATATCCAGTAATTGTCTATTATAGAGCGTCCAACCGGTTGGACGCTCGAATATATTTTCCCGGGGGTGCCGGGTTAATATTGCATCCCCCATCTCCTCTCGTCGGGTGTCGTAAGAGGCGACTAAGCGAACAAGAAGACGGGCAGCAGCGTCTTTCTATTGGATTAACCACCACCTATACTGCGATCCCGAAGACGCCTGCCAAGCGTGGAAATGTACCTATCGATAACCGTTGAAGAAAAAAAGTTCTCGAGTGGCGACCACGAACCGGAAAACGCAGCGTAGGCAGGCCTCCCACTAGATGGACAGACGACATTGTACGCGTCGCAGGTAAGCGGTGGATGCAAATAGCCAATTGTCGTTCATTGTGGCGTTCTAAGGGGGAGGCCTATGTACAGCAGTGGACGTCTTCCGGCTGATGATGATGAACTTATAAGTCCAACCACTTCAAAACTGTACTGCACTGCAGGATGTGCCCCAAACATAAATTATTCTAAATCTAAATGGGGCAAATATGAATAAATCAGATTCCATAAATGAAAGATTATCATTATAATGTTCAAACAGGTTTATTCATAATCAATTACGGCAAGTCGGTCTCAACAAAACTGTGAATAGGTCGCCCCGACACACGGCATTGTAGTCCAGAATAACTAATTATTTAAAAGGCTTCCGATGTACCTCCGTCCCAGTTATTGTTGCGGTGCTAAAGTTGAAATAATTAATCGTTGTCTAGATCCTCGTGGGTGGGTCGGGAAACTGTGAGAGAGGTATTTTGGGGTAGAAGCCCACTAGCGTTGCTAATCGTCCCGTATTTCACAGGATGTTTCGGATTTTTAATAGACTTCAAAAAGGAGGAGGTTCTCAATTCGTCTGTATTTTTTTTTTAAATGTATGTTCGCGCATAACTCTGGCAATTATGAACCGATTTGAAAAAATCTTTCTTCCATCCATTCTTCAATCCGTTGATTGGGTCCCATAAAAAAATTATCGCTTACGAATAAGTAGTTCCTGAAAAAACAAGAATGACGACTGCGCAGGAGTTTATTTCGGTTTTTAAGGATAAAAATGTATGACCATATTTATCCTTAAAAACCGAAATAAACTGGCAAATACATACCGATTTTGATGATTCTTTTTTTATTTGAAAGACGGAACCACTGTAATGAATCTGTATGAATTTTACCACAACCGGATAAGAACTTCCTGGAGGACCGTGAACTATGTGAATGAATTTATCTGGTAAAAACCATAAAACTGAAGTTCTCCATTACATTAGTCTGACAAATATGAACCGATTTCGATGATTCTTTTTTTATTTGAGAGAGTAAACTACTATGATGATTCCATGCAAATTTCATTACGACCGGATAAATAGTTTCTGAAGAAACATGAATTATGTAAAACTATGTAGACAATAACGTGACATAATCTACCTAGATCATTTTACCGTCTTCGATGGTTCAATCTTTGATTGAAAAATATCACTGAAAAGTATAATATAAAATTTTTAAGAAAACAAATTTTAACCGACTTCAATAAAACTGAAAAGTATAAAATAATTTAAATATTATTGAAGTTGGTGCAGAATATACACAGCAGGTACGCTAACACCAACTTCCATAATATTTAAATTATTTTATACTTTTCAGTGTTATTGAAGTCGGTTCAATATTTTTTCAAAAATATTTTTGTTAGTTAACGAAGTCGACCACACGATGAGTCGATTGACGATCAAATTCAAATATTTTTTTCATATAGGCTTAACACTAGGATTTTTGCACGGTCAATCCTTTTTTAGAAGGTACCAGCGGATCACAACACCTCGACTGAGAATATCCGGCAAGAAACTCAGCGCGCTTGCCTGTTTCTTTGATGGACGGAAGAACCAAAAAAAAATATTCTCCTGATAAGTACGGTTGCCTAGAGTCTCAAAATTTGGAGTGAGCGTCGTCGTATGTCCAACTGTTCTAACTCTTATTCAGGGTAGTTTAAGCCTAAACCTATCATTCTTTTGTGATTTTCTGTAGGTGATAAGTCCCTTGTGCAAACCCTCAAGAACAGGCTCTAGCAAACATTCGGCGCTTCAATACTGGTGAGGTCCAAATGGAGCGCCCAGAGTCTCCTCATAGCATCGATGAAGGCCACCGGGAAGATTTTAGTAAGTAATAATCCCACGTAAAAATAAAAATTGGACGTCCACGTGCCTACGTGGACGTATAAGATAGAATATTCGACAACCAAGCAGCAATGTATAAACATTGCCATGTTTCTTGTAAAGGGCATTTTAGCTCTTGAAATTATGGGCCTCGAAGACTTAATACGCAAAGAAGAAGAAAACTCATATGGTGTGCGAGTGGCATTGGCACTGCAGCTATGTGTAGGCAGGCATGTCGCTTACCATTAGTAGAAAGTCAAGATTGTCTCGTCACTAAGTAGAATAAAAAATGACATAAATTATATTAGAAATCCTTTGTATAAATATAAAAAAAAAAACAGAAGAACAATGTTCACAAACCAAAACTCCTTTAATGAAACCAGCAAATCACTGACACATACTGTGACACATTTACAACTATAAAAATATGGGGACTTCCCTAAGTGGTCTCCACCAGCCCCTAACCACACCATTTTTTTTTTTTTTTTTTGTGACGCGGAGGAAATCTTCGAAAGATCCCCGGGAGCTGTGGGGCTCGACCGGGTTATGTGGGATTCTTACCCACTAAAACCCCCGCGGCTGTCGCATCGGCACATGAGAGGGGGGACCCCAGGGCTCTCCGGTGGGATCTGCACCAGGGGCCCCTCAGTGCCTTGCCTTTGAGCCCGCCGCCGGGGGGCGCATTGTAGCCCCCCGGGAACCAGTCACGGTGCTCACGGGGACGGGGGTCGCAACCCCGCCGCCGTCCTCCTCGGAGTCGCCGCCGTACTCAATGGACGCTCAAGGGGCCCACACCCCGAGCGTCCAGCGACTCCGAAGAGCCACACCAACACCAACTCTTTAATGTGACAATTACGCAATAAGAAATACAGCGACACAATTTAACAGCACGACCGCATTGTAATAAATCTAGCGAGAGAATGATAGAATGACCGCACTATACAACTACTAGAACAACCACTCGGCACGAGATCTAATATATGAAATGTCTTTCACACCGCCAGGGCAGTGACTTTTATACGCGTTCGGTCATTCAACCATTCTACCCTCCATCTTATTTATATCAATTCTTCCTACTTAAATATAAATATGATGTATTAAAATTAAATTAAAATCGTACCGCGTTTGCAAAAAAAACTAAAAGGATAAACTATTTTTGAAATAAACTATTTAAAAAAAAATTAAAACCGACTTCAAAGTAAATTATCTAAAAAGCATAAAATAACGAAAATATATTGAAGTCGGTGCTAGCACATCATGTTAAACTAGCACGAGCTGACACCGACTTCAATATATTTTCGTTACTTTATGCTTTTTAGACAATTTACTTTGAAGTCGGTTTTTATTTTTTTTAAATAGTTTATTTAACACTTTTTAGTGACTTTTATTTTACCAAGACAGGTATCAGCACTATCACGCAACTCGAACGTCTACGTCACAGTAACTTACTGAAAACATAAAAAGTTTATATCTCTTAAACTACTAGACCGATTTTGATGAAACTTATACTCTACCCTAATTTGAAAAATACTCTAACTATTGCAAAAAGAATTTATGAAATCGGACTTGTAGTTTCTGAGAAATCCGCGGACAAACCTACATAAATACATACATACATATATACATACATACATACATACATACACTGATAAAATTTGGTAAATTTGTTTAGAAGCCCACATAGACTAACATATATTAATATTACGCATTTTTATTAATATTACATACATACGCGTCGAATAGAGAACCTTCTTTTTGAAGCCGGTTAAAAATAATAACCGACTTCAAAGTAAATTATCTAAAAAGCATAAAATAACGAAAATATATTAAAGTCGGTGCTAGCACATCATGTTAACTAAGACTAGCACGAGCTGACACCGACTTCAATATATTTTCGTTATTTTATGCTTTTTAGATAATTTACTTTGAAGTCAGTTATTATTTTTTCAAAAATAGTTTATTTAACACTTTTTAGTGACTTATTTTAGCAAAAAAATAGGTATCAGCACTATTACGCAACTTGAACGTCTACGTTACAGTAACTACTGAAAACATAAAAAGTTTATATCTCTTAAACTACTAGACCGATTTTGATGAAATTTATACTCTACCCTAAGTTGAAAAATACTCTAACTATTGCAAAAAGAATTTTTGAAATCGGACCTGTAGTTTCTGAGAAATCCGCGGACAAACCTACATACATACATACATACATATATACATACATACATACACTCATAAAATTTGGTAAATTTGTTTAGAAGCCCACATAGACTAACATATATTAATATTACACATTTTTATTAATATTACATACATACGCGTCGAATGCAGAACCTTCTTTTTGAAGCCGGTTAATTACAGAAATGGCAGACACAACTCGAAATTATTTGAACTTCATAAAGTAAATAAGCCTTTCGTCAAACCGACTTAATGTATTAAGCTCTCTATAGTTCCAGCAAGTGTTGTTGGGGGAATATTATCGTAATTAAAACTGTTAAAGGGTAACTTTGCAAGTGGTGTTAAGTTAAAGTTCTAAAATAATAACGAGCTCCGACATTCTAGAACCTTCAGGATAAACTTAGCGAGTGAAGATATTTTATTCTGTTTTTTTTTCAATAATGCTGGACCAACAATAAAATATTACTTACGAGGCCAACTGCTTATGAAACAAAAGACGACATTCTGTGAATTCTTTGTCACAGAATGTCGGTAATGCTGGTCATCACTTACGGTTCAGAAACCATCTCTCATATTAACAGAGAAGTTCAGAGTTACGCAATGGGCGATGGAAAGAGCTATTTTTTGGCTATTTTGACTTTGAACCTTGCGCGACAATAAAAGGAATGAGCGGATCCGGCAAAAAGCGCGGGTGAGAGATGTGGTGAGGGAAATTTCAGAGCGAAAGTGGAGTTGGGACGGTCATGTTGCCCTTATACATAAAATAGCCAAAAGAGTGTAAAAGGTTAACTTTGTAGTTTTATTTGATCAAAGGTCAATGAAAAAACAATTTATCAAATATCAAAATTGACATCATATAAATAATTATTGATTGATCATATAAATAATTTAATTAACCAAAATGGCGGCGATGTGGTTCGCCACCCATCACGTCTCGTTTCTCACGGAGGCGATAAGCGGCCTTTGGGCTCTGCCTACCCCTACGGGAAAAAGGCGTGATTTTATGTATGTATGTATGTAAAATTGACATATTAATCAACTATAAAGAATAGATTCCAAAAAGCACTTTCAATTTTTTATACAACGCAGCGACGAGACGGACCTGATGTTTACCTGGTGGTTAATGGCATTGCACTGGCACTCGCCACCCTCGGGTGGTGGTGGGGTAATACTATCTTACATCTCGATATAATAATATCTCTTGAACCCACAAATTACCAACACTGGTACTGGTACTGGTACTGGTGGTGGTGGTATTTGTTACCACGTAAACGATAAATTTTCTCATGCCTCCGTGCTTCAGACGGCAGGTTTTGTCATCTAACGTCACTAAGCAAAGTCAGGGGCCTAATCGCAATTTGAACAGGTTGGTCACTGACTAAAAAAGAAAATTAAGAAAAAACATACCCTAGGTACTTCTCACCGAAACAGCAATTCTTACACACTGCTTTTACTTAGTGGGGTTTCTTGCAAATAACAACTTTAGTTAATAATGTAATTTCAGCAAACTGAACCACCCTCAGCACCCTCCTAAACTGTTCTCCAACAGACCCGGTTCCCCGTCGGTTCCCATTGTTTGTTTTCCATCGCACGGTGCCCGGTGGACAACTAATTTGATTATGTTATTGTTTTACCAGAAATACTCTTGGATATTGTTTGCAATGTTGATATCAAATAGTGACGTGAGCTTAGAACTTAGTAAAGATAGACGTTTTCAGTTTTATTAACGAAAAACAGTTTATAGATAAACCTTGGTTTAGACTCAGGTTTAAGGAACAATTGCCTGAGTCTAAACCTGGGTTTTATTTTTAAACTGCTATTCGAAATAAGACGGTTTAAGTTTTAAGACTCTGCCACTCTACTCTACAGGTTAAAAAACATGTGTCCGATCCGTGAAGGTCTTATTCAGAGTATCAATACAAATACATGTAGCCTCCGTGCGCAGTGGGAAACCGCTTGCTTTGTAAACCGGTGGTCGCGGGTTCAAACCCTGCGGGGGGCAGAAAATTTGTGTAGTTGTTCCTTACTGGCTAGGACAATGCAGGCCGATCACCTGATTGTCTGTAAAGTAAGATGATCCATGCGTCTGATGGGCATGTAAAAAGTCGGTCCTGCGCCTAACCTCAGGTCTGCGCAAACACTTGTGCACTATAAGATCCCCTGCGTACATGGTTGATCTTGTGAAAGATTAGCCGCTGTCGCCGTATCGGCCAGAAGGACATTTTTTTTCATTCGTTTATTATTACATAATAATAATAATATCTTGGGACAATCCACACACGGTCATCCGATCCCAAACTAGGCAGAGCCTGTACTACATACATAAAACACAACATACATAATACATAGGTACATACATAAAATCACGTCTTTTTCCCGTAGGGGTAGGCAGAGCCCAAGGGCCGCTTTTCGCCTCCGTGAGAAACGAGACATGATGGGTTTATTATTATAATTACAAATACATGTACGTAACTCAGTTCTTGAATATCTCAATTTTTTTTTCTAATTTGACCCACAATTACAAGATCGAATTCATTTTTCTTAAACAATATAGGAAAAAAATACGAGATTTTCAACAAATGAGTTACATACATGTATTTGTATTGATACACTGAATAATACCCTCACGGAACGGACACATGGTTTTAAACACTCTGTATATGCTTACTTTTAACTCCTATGATTCATAGGCTATGAATATAGGCATTTGAAAGCAGTTTTTTATTTTATTTGTGTCTGTATAAGACCAAACCGATCAATCTCTCACAATTCTTTCTACGCGGCTATATTATAGTGCGCAATTGCTCTCACTTTCTGTAATCACACAATGTAATGGGGCGGAAGATGTCAGATGTAAAACCGACGACATGCATCCGGTTTGCCTAGCAAGCCGCTTTCCGCTGCACCGTGGTGACTGCAGCCCTCCTTTCTTATAGATGTGATGAAAATCAGTTCAATCCATTATTGGCAGCCCGTTTATATCCGAAGAAGAATTTAGAATAGAAATTATACTTATTATCAAAATTACATGTTGGATTCATACTTCTAGTAGGAATACATCTCACTGGCAACACTGGGAATAAACTAACAACGCTATCGTCTATGTACAAAGGAAGTGTTAACATTAAACTAATGAAGCCAAGAGCAAACCCTGCCGGCCGTGAAGTGGAACCACTTTATCAAGATGGCCAAAAGTTACGCTACAGAATTTAGTCGTCATCGGGGAAGATAATTAGGTTTTAATAATTCAGAACCTCCCGAAACTGGTGGCTTTCTCACTCGGAGAGTCGTGGTCGTTTTAAAATGTTAATTACAGAAGTCGATAAGAAGCGAATTAAGTACATTGTTGGTAACGAGGAAGTTTCTTATCCACAAAAGTCTTTGAATAAAATAAGTTTCAGTAAGCTTTTCTGCGTTCATGTAATCGTACCTAAACTTTGTAATATTATACGGAACTGAATAGCTTTCGATACATTCACTATTTACAGATTTATCAAATTCCAATTATTGGGTAATATGCTATTTGCTATTGCAGTATCGGTATGGCAAAATCAGCGATGACTCAATTGGAGAAAGTGTGGAGAGACCGTAGCATACTTAAAACAACAAAAGCGTTTATTGTAAGAACATTAGTCTTCCCTATTTTCTCATATGGTGCCGAGGCCTGGACATTGAAAGCGGCGGACCGGAAACGCATTGACGCGTTTGAAATGTGGTGTTGGAGACGAATGCTACGAATTCCGTGGACGGACCATAGGACCAACGTATCCATACTAAGAGAGTTGAATATAACTCAGAGACTGTCAAGCATATGCCTACGAAGGGTGCTGCAATACTTTGGCCATATAGCCCGAAAATCTCCCGACAACCTGGAGCGACTTATAATAACGGGTAAGGTGGAAGGAAGGAGAGCAAGAGGACGCAGTCCTACACGATGGTCGGATCAGGTGACAAAACACCTAAATATGGAGATCTCTGACGCGATACACTGTGCCACAATGTGTGTGTGCGTGTGTGTGTGTCAGGCCGACACAAGTGGCGAGAGATTATTAGGACAAAAGATGATCGGGAACATCACGACACTCAGCAATGAGCTAACGACTGGAGGAGGAGGAGGAGGAGGAGGAGGAGGGATTGCAGTATCAGATGTACTGCCACAATGCAAATAATTTTTGTGTTCCGGTAAATTTATGTTTTAGATGAAGAGTTAGAGATATACTGTCGCACCTTTGTATGTCAATTATAGTTAATTATCATTAATTTAATTTTTGCATTCGTATTTATTCAACACTCAAAAACAAATAATACTTAATACGCTGATAGTGGGTAGAGACATCAATTACCTCGTACTGAATAATCAAAAACAATCATTAACGGCTCAGAGAGTCAACATAATTAGATTTGAAATGATGGCTTAATTAGAATACCGTTAAAATGAAACTAAATTTACGGATTATATCGCTTTATTTTTTATTTTAATTACACGACGGTTCGATACTTTATAGAATTCGTGGTCATAAACCGCGAAAAAAGCAGTATTATTAACATCTTATTCGATACGAGGTAGACGCGTCAACATACGTAATGTATAGATCTGTCACTTTCTATCGAAAATATTAAGGTGAAAGTAATATTGCTCTTAGAGGTGGTGATATCCCTGCAGTCTTTGTTGAGGAGTACACAACTCACATCGGCACACTTTTGTAGACCTTTAACAATGTCATATGATAGTGTGTCGAGAACATTGCTTCACAAAACATGCTCTACTTAAATAATGAAGCGTGCATTGTACGCAAATCTGAAGGACCCGCTCCCCATAAAACTTGTTGCGTTACACTTGGGCCCGCTCCAACTGGGCCACGCTATATCATCGCGATTATTATGTGAAAATACTAAATTTGTCCACGACGCTGGTATTACAGACTTATAACGTAAAGAAGCGCCATCCTACTAAAAGGGCCCATTTTAGATAACTCGGAAGCCATATTTAATGTTTTTTAATGTTTATGAGTTACATAAAAGCATCAACGCCTCCGGTCGATTTCTCGATGGTGTTGGCCTCGTGAGGTTGTTTACATAATTTTTGTTTTGGATGGTGTCCATATATTATACCCATTAATGTTATAAAAACAGCCGATGGTTCGTTATAACTGTCAGATTCATCGTTCAACAAAAGCTATAGCTAATAGCACTCTTAAATATTTTTATGAACGACTACATATACACTCCCTGCGAGCTATCTACATGGTAGTATAAAATTAGTTCACTTATTTATTTCGTTCGATATTTTCATCCATAATAATAACAGTTCCGTTATAAACGCTTCAATCAGTCTATTCTCGTTACTTCCCGTATATAAATAGTCCGTTCGGTAAAGAAATCAGTTCAAATAAATATATCATCGAAACTGTATCAACAGTTGGATGAATCGATTTATGTGATGCTCTCATAATATCGCAGGAAATCGAATATGTAGTGAACGCCTATTTGAATACAGGGTAACACTGCAAAGATATGGAAAACTGATGACTTTTTTCCATACAGATTCAAATCTTCTATTCAATCCTTAAGTGTTAGAAATAGCCATATTCGTCTGCTGTTGAATGGGTTGCCATTTTATAAGTTTCCTGGATTACTCTCATCCAGTTCTCGGAAAAAGTTTTTTAAGGCGATGTCCTAATAGAATGCAATTGCGCGACCGAACGACGCGACCATCGTGCGATGAAATCTCGAACATATGGACGTCGAACGAGTGTCCTAACTGTCGGTCGCGCGACCACCAGTTCATTCGCCAGCCATCGCACGATGGTCGCGAGTCGTTCGGCCGCGCGATGATAGCGTGATCGCGTTCTATTAGGACCTATCGCCTAAAGATCCTCCTTTCTTGTTGCCTAATGGCGCCTTGGGTAAGTTACTTACTAGGAACACGTTCGTAGAATTCAATGGCCTTTTTAAGACATTTTAAAAAACTTATAAAAAATATAAATTTTAGTTGTTTTACATTAGAAACCTCGGAAAAATAAAAAATAAACCGTGATATAGCCTTATTCCAATTAAAATTGATTTAGGTTTTTTTCTTTATTAATATGGAAAATTGTTCTAAAATTCTTTTTTAATTTCAAACGAAAATTTAAATGTCCCGCCAGCGCATTAGAGCTATTTGTTTGGTTGAAAAACGGGCTGCTGAATAAATAATTACACTATGCGCATGCCGTGTGATTTGAACATATTGATAACTACATATAAAATAAATTTCTATCAATGCTATCCGGTTAACTGCAAGCCGCCTTTGGTTAACATTTCTTGTGCTTGCGGTCAACCGGACGCAATTCAGAAAACCGTAGTACATACTAGTAAATGTTCTTACTACGCAGTATTCACTGGCCTCTATACATATAAAATTACTTGTCCTGACTGACTCACTGACTGACTGACTGACTGATTCATCAACGCACAGGCCAAACCGCTAGACCTAGAAAACAGTAGGTTCTTCTTATCACTAAGAAAGGGTTTTTGAAAATTCAACTCCTAAAGGGGTTAAATGGGGTGTTTTATTTTGTATGAAACTTTTTATTTTATGGTTCGATTGACTTGAAATTTACTGAAAAGATTCTCTAAATAAAATAAATCAATACCTAAGTGTTTAGCGTTTTTGAAAATTAAAGTAAACTATATTTTAAAAAATAAAAACCGACTTGAAAGTAAATTATCTAAAAAGCATAAAATAACGAAAATATATTGAAGTCGGTGCTAGCACATCATGTTAAACTAAGACTGACACCGACTTCAATATATTTTCGTTATTTTATGCTTTTTAGATAATTTACTTTGAAGTCAGTTCTTATTTTTTTTTAAATAGTTTATTTAACACTTTTTAGTGACTTTTATTTTACCAAGACAGGTATCAGCACTATCACGCAACTCGAACGTCTACGTCACAGTAACTTACTGAAAATATAAAAATCTCTTGAACTACTGGACCGATTTTGATGAAACTTATACAATACCCTAATTTGAAAAATACTCTAACTATTGCAAAAATAATTTTTGAAATCGACTTGTAGTTTCTGAGAAATCCGCGGACAAACCTACATACATACATACATACATATATACATACATACATACATACACTGATAAAATTTGGTAAATTTGTTTAGAAGCCCACATAGACTAACATATATTAATATTACGCATTTTTATTAATATTACATACATACGCGTCGAATAGACAACCTTCTTTTTGAAACCGGTTAAAAAAAAAGAATTGGGATTATGTTAGGGGTTGGTAAACTTTTTAAAAAAATTGCGGGCGAAGTCGCAGCAAATTGCTAGTTATAATATAAAATATTAATAAAAAGAAAATTAAAAATACATTTACAACAATTATAGCATTCTTTTTGTTCCGCGTTAACAGTTGAACAACAAACAAAAACAACTAATTTCATTAAAAATACATGCGACCTTGCTGATGCAGTGACTCCGCAATACTGGCACAAAAATATATATGCTTCAGTGTCATATTTTTTTTCAGTTTATTTTAGACGAGAATGTTAACGTCCCTGCAAACGCAACGTGTTACCAGCTATAACTGGGTTATCAGTTGGTATGGTAACAACCGTTATTTTAGGATATAGTTATACTACTCTATTTGTTGTTTTTTTTTTATACTTTTATACATCATCATCAACAGCCGATAAACGACCACTGTTGAACAATGGCCTCCCCCTTAGTAGGGAAGGGTTGCCATAATCCCCCCGCTTGGCAGGCGGCTTGGGGATCGCAGTATAGGTGGTAGGAAATCCAACAGAAAGACGCTGCTGCCCGTCTTCTTGTTTTCCCGTAGTCGCCTCGTACGTACACCCAACGGGAAGAGATGGGAGGATGATAATTACTCTCCATAATAGAAATATTCTGTCAATCTAACAAAATTAATATGCTTACGTATTTTAAGGCGCCAAAGACTTCGGTTGTCAACGTTTGATGACCTATTTCAAATCTATTTTGGTGTGGGCATTAAATATATCGAGCGGGATCACTTGGCTGTAACCGTAGTTTCCTATGCCGCATGTATAAAAAAGTTGGCTAGCACATCGCCATGCTTATCGCGTTCCAAATAGAAATCCTTACAACGTCATGTTTTTTTTTATATTATCACAAACAAGACAAAATAATATCGGCCAGTATCAAAATTGAAGAATTCTAATTTTGAAATTATAAAGGTTTTTAAATCCTATAGATTCTTAACGACAAAAGAATCGAACGTGAAGAACGTAGTTAAGTATCACTTATTTATTTAAAATTTAAGCAAATAATTAGCATTTTTAGGGTTCCATACCTAAAAGGTAAAGAAATTCCCTCGTTTAATGAGTAAGAAATATTTTCGCGTAATCTACTATAAATACCATAAAAGAAATCAAGAGCATAACTCATGATCGCGTTAAACGATTAACATATCACGGTACAGTTAACTGCTAAAATGTGTGATCGTTGCAGCGTGAAAACGCGATCTCTATTACAGCCGTGTGTACGCGCCGTTAGGCATCGACAATTTATATTCAACAGCTTTATGTTATTGCTGCAGAAATATGGAGTGTGCCGAAATAGGTTAACGGCCGGACTGTACAGCAGTTTTTTTTTGTGCTGAGTGTACCTGACCCGGCATTATAATGCCGGCATATTTTTTTACTTGATTTTTTTTATTTTGATAACGTTTTTATGTAAAGTTGGAATACATATTTAATAAAATTCTGTATTGCACCGGCTTTGATTAAACAGAAACTGCTTACGACAGACATTTGATTGCTATAAGTTAAATAATTCAATTGGCGCATTTTGTAACTACCTTCACCCTACAGAAGACGCAAACTTCGGATTGTATTATGATAACCGAGTCACCACTTGATAAAATATAGTTTAGTTTAAAATCATGGCAAATGACTCCTGGCTTTAAAACAGCCTAGTCCATAGACCACAGATGCTCAAAATAATAATAATACCAGCCCTTGTTTATGTCCCACTGCTGGGCACGGGCCTCCCCTCAAGATGAGGGGGCTTAGGCCATAGTCCACCACGCTGGCCAAGTGCGGGTTGGCGGACTTCACACGTCATTCGAGAGCTAGTTAGGCTTTCTCAGACATGCAGGTTTCCTCACGATGTTTTCCTTCACCGAAAGCTAGTAACGCACCAAGACGATTCGCACATTATTCATTGAAGAAATCAGAGGTGCGAGCCGGGGTTCGAACCTGCGCACCTTGTTTCCAATTCAAGCGCTCGCCCACTGAGCTGTTACCGCATCACAGAAAACTAAAAAAACTGAAACCTGTTTCACATATATTTCTACTAGCAATAGTGACTGTCTCTGCCGAGGTCAAGTACTGTGTCTTAGTTATAGCACTTGATTCCGGAGTGCTTTTAATTCTCAAAAATGCATCCACGTACTGGATTCCTCACCACTTTATTCTCTAAGGTCCGAGCATAGAAGCCCAAGTTACCAAAGAAAAAAAAAGAAATAATAAGCAAAAAAAAATATCAGTAGCAGCTTAAAGACGTCCATTGAACAAAGGCCTCTCCCATAGAGGGGAGGGATTTCCATAATCCCCACGCTTGACAGACGTCTTGGGGATCGCAGTATTCAATTCAATTCAATTTCAATTGAATTCAATTTATTTTCTCATCATCACAATTAGGTACAGTCATGATAATACACATTACATAAAGACTGGTGTCTGCTGTAGGTCGAGCCTGTATTACAGAGCTCGACCTACAGCAGACACCAGTATAGGTGATAGATAATCCAATAGAAAGACGCTGCTGCCCGTCTTCTTGTTTTCCCTTAGTCGCCTTTTACGGACACACAACGTAAGGAGAAGGGAAGGTGCTATTCTTACCCGGACACCTTACGGGAAAAAAATTATACATCAAATAATATCCTAAAAAAACACGAAAAAACGCGAAATAGGTAAAATACGAAAACACGAAATAGGTAAAATATCTTTCTTATTTTAAAACACTCAACGGTACCCATCAAAGAAGATTGCCGCGAAATTCAATATTCAGGGCGTCGTATCCATTATGTGAGAGATAAGGTGTCCCTTCCACATCTGATTGTGGGGCCTGGAGATGGCCGAAAGAGGTACCGTGTTATTTATGAGACGATTAAATCGCTAGACGTAAAGATTTTGTCTATACATTCTCTGCGTGGGTGTTTGGGATAATGCAGGTAATTTTTAAAAGTGGAAGTAGCTCTGTTTCTGTAGAACTTCCATCAAATGCTATAAACAATTCATCTCTCATTATAAACAATTCTTCTTCTTTTTCGTATGGTTAATGGTCAACCTGGTGTATTTCAAGCTGTATGCCTCTGACTTTGACTTTGACACCAACCGGGGTCAATTTTTGACGTGTCTTTCGAAATACGGAAACAAGTTTGAAAAATCAAATAGGCCCCTTAAAATATTAGCAGAATCCGTGGTGCCTTACGGGTGGACTAGCCTTCGTTGGTCCGCCTGTAAGCGTCTTCCTTTTTGAGGTTGTATCGACCGTCTGTTAATTCTTTGCTTGTTTCCCGTTTTGCAAAGGATATGTGTATTTCCAACTCCTACTATCTACCTTTTTATTAAATTTGTTGCGGGTTCCAAGACAATTTAGCATTCCCCTGGGACTCGCCGAGGGTCAAACCTTGGTGTCTTCAGTGGTGACCACTGTAGATCATGGCTTATAGGAGTAACAGTGGTGGGAATGAGTGGTGGGATTTGTCCCAATAAAACAATCATCATCATCAGCAGCCCATATATGTCCACCGCTGAACGAAAGGAAAAGGTTGCCATAATCCTCATGCTTGGCAGGCGTCTTGGGGATCTTAGTATATGGGGTATGTGGTGGTATGAAAGACGCTGCTGCTCGTCTTCCTGTTTTCTTTAGTCGCCTCTTCGGACACTCAACTGGAAGAAATGAGAGGGTGCTTTTCTCAGATCAAATGCCACTAAGCGGTCACCCATCGAAAGACTGCCCTTGCCTGACGTTGCTTTACTGACAGTTTATCGAACAATGATAACAACTATCTGGATGGTGATAGCGAAATTCATTTAAAAGTTCTTCTAATGACCCACTTCGGAATGTAAGGTAATAAACACGAAAGCGCTTTAAGCGAAACACGTAAAATTGATATTTTCCCCGTGAGTCAGGCAAGGATACGTTTTACAGCTTCAGTCACTTTCAATTTCCACCGTGAAGCGCTTTATAGCTCGCTGGAAGCGTGACGGGCATAATACATCTAGAGAAAGCCTCAACTTGTCTCCATCAATGTAGAAGTCACGCGAGGTTTAGATTCTTTAATCTCGACTGAATTTTCTACTTTATCACTCAAGCAACAAAGTTGAATACTCATTGCACGTACAAATGTAAAATTTCTTAATCTCTAGCGAGCGTTTCAATTTTTTTCTCTCGGACAGATGTTACCTTGATGTAAAGAGAGTAAAAGTTTTCGTTTTATTTTTTATGACTTTCACAAATTAGATTGCGTAGGTAATGTTTCTTGTGCGAGCGGCTTTGACTTGATTTGAGTTGTAGTGACGTCACAATGGAGGATCGTTAAAAGTACGAAATTAAACCAGATTTAATTTTGTACCATTTCGTTCGTACTTACTATTGCACTTTGCTGACTTTATAATATACTTATTTTTTTGACGCGGGGGAAATCTTCCAAAGATCCCCGGGAGCTGTGGGGCTCGACCGGGGTATGTGGGATTCTTACCCACTAAAACCCCCGCGGCTGTCGCATCGGCATATGATAGGGGGACCCCGGAGATCTGCACCAGGGGCCCCTCAGTGCCTTGCCTTTGAGCCCGCCGCCGGGGGCGCATTGTAGCCCCCCGGGAACCAGTCACGGTGCTCACGGGGACGGGGGTCGCAACCCCGCCGCCGTCCTCCTCGGGGTCGCCGCCGTACTCAATGACGTTCAAAGGACCCACACCCCGAACGTCCAGCGACTCCGAAGACTTTATAATATACTAGCCCATCGCGGCGTAGCACGGGTAGACATTCTGGTACTAAATATAGCCTATGTTACTCCAGGATAATGTAGCATTATAATGGTGAAAGAATTTTTGAAACCGGTCCAGTAGTTTTTTAGTTTATTCGGTACAAACATACAAAAATACAAATCTTTCCTATTTATAGTAATGTTAGTGTAGATTATTTTCATGTAAAAGGTAGCACAATCTAGGGGTGCCAGAAGTTGTCTGGTTAGTCCACCCATTGTTACATGTAACTTTGCTAATATTTCTTTTTTTTTCTTGTTTTATAATGGTGGACCACTTAAGCATTATCTGTTTATTTATCCATAAGGCTTATTTATGCTTTACATAACCCACCGCCACCACCACCACAATAATTCTGGTTTTAGATGGGTTTTAGTCGTATGAACTTATCGTACCTACTCTATCAAAAATGAAATAAATTGTGTTCTTTTTTCAAATAAGGAAATTAATCTACAAAAATGTCAGCACAAAGTGCGTAAGCGCTTTCATTCATTCAGAGAGTTTTGTTCAACGAATTTATGCCGTCGAATATATTTTTTTGAATTGCGAACAAAATGTTTAAAGTCGGCCACTTCCATTAGGCGCTGCCATACGCAGTGATTTAGGGCTGCGATTCGCTGAGTTATCGTCATCGTAATTCTCCTTTGCAAGGCACTAGTCGAGTGGAATTTTATCGCTCTTACACCCCTGGATATTGCAGTTTAAAAGTTGATATTAATTTTTTAGGGGTTCTGTATTTACAATGTCCAAACGGAACCCATATGGAGAGAATTTGCCTGCCTGCTCGACCAGAGTTGCACCTATACCACACTAATGTTTTTGGCACTATTATTTCTAAGACTATCAAATATATTACCGAATTAGGGACGATTCCATGCCTACCTTAGTCTCCTAGAAACCTACCCAAGTTTCGAGATTTTCATTAGATGTTCCTTGCATTGTCTATTAAAACCCACGAGTTGTGTAACTGCAATTTGAAACAAATAATTTCTACAAAAAAAGGAACCGCCTTCATAAAACGTCTGCAATGATTTCCTAGGATTAGTTGTTTTTAGCCTAAGTAGTTAGACTGTAACACACATAAATATATTATCTTATTATCAAAGTCAGCGCCAAACTGGAAAACAATCAGGTACCTAAACTGTTCTAGTAGTAAAGACGCTGCTGCCCGTTCTTGTTTTCCCTTAGTCGCCTATTACGGACACCTAACGGGAGGAGATGGGAGGCTGCTATTCTTGGTTTAGTCGAATAAGGTCATAGTAGAATAATCTCCAGGTATAAAATGGTCCAAAGACGATATACCATCTGGGGTGGATAACACGACAATAAATTAAACATCATGTGCGTAATGACGTTCCTAGACGAATGCATAATAAGATATTAGAAAAAGTGATTGTAATTAATCTAATAAATAATTACTAGAGAGGTGACTATTCGGTGTGATCGTGTCGAAACATACGAACGAGTAGGTATTTCCGCTCGCGCTGTTGCTGCCCGTACCAGAGGTTAATGGCCCAATATTTACAAATGGTGTTTTATTTTGATTACGTCTTTCTGCAGTATATTTTGTTCAAAAGTAACATTTTTAAATTTCTTCGTAAGGATTTATTTGACGGTTCCAAAATACTCCTGTGTAGTGGTATTACCAGATTTTTCATTAATTGTCGTATCGTCTTCCCCACATTGTATAAAAATACAGTATAAAAATTACAAGAAATAAAATAGTCGAAGTATAAATAACTTGCACACCCCACTGGTAGTTCTAGCATTGCCTAGTTTGAAATAAAACAAGTTGTCCGTAGAGGGATAAGGTCGTTCCATTCATCAAGTACATTTGAACCACTAAAACTTCACATTTATCCTGTTCTATTTAACTGAACAAAGCAATTAACATTTCCAACATCTCTTCAATAACAACAAAATAATTCGTAGTGAACGTCGAAGGAACGGCGGCTCAAGTATCAACATTACCGCGGTAAAATTGCGTACTTCCGGACAATCCGCGTAATTGCCGCGATTCCAGTTTATCGCAAATTGTCCGAGCCTGTGCAGCTTACTCGCGGAATTGGAAATTTTATTTGACGATCGGACATACCTTAGTCATTCGAGAGTTATGTCAGACAACGGTCTGACAAAAACGTAACTCAACGGAGTTACGTTTTTGTTTTATATTTTAATACTGTAGATACTTAAACCAGAGATAAACTTAGGCGGCCACCTGGTCTATAGATAGACCTCGATTTAGCGGTAAAACGGAGTTTGTGATAAGGTTTTCTCTTAGACTTAAGACTAAATGCTAGTAAAACTTTATAAAGGTGTTTACAATAAAGGGTATTGTAAACCCGAATCCCTATCTACTTTTGTAACAAAACCGATTATGTTTTGCTCTTGTTAGGAGATTACTTACAATATAAATTTTCACGTATAAATGTTTCTGTACACCATAGGCTACCTTCTCTTGCCAACTGATCGGTTCTCTCCATCCTAAGGTTGTCTGTAGCGATAAGGCCGACCAATTTATACCATTGTAGATTTCTTTTTTGTAATTTGTATTTCCTGTTCTTTTTGGTTTGCAATAAAGAGTTGTCCATCTATTTTAATTATTAAAAACAAATTTATAATAAATAATTTATTTTCTACAGGAAAACAAAACACTAAAAATAATATCAGGGGAATAATTAAGCAATTAAACTCGTTGCTAGAACATTTCTTTCACTCTGTTTATAATTCACCCACGCAAAAAGTACGTGAAATAACGTTATATAATTTAATAAACCTTATAACATATTTACATAAACAATTGAATTGACGGGCCCGTTGGTCTAGTGGTTAGAGACCCTGTCTGCTACCCAACAAGTCGTGGGTTCAATTCCCACCAATTGTCTGGGTGTCTTATCTATATAAGTATATACATATATAAAAAAAAAAGGTATATATGTATTTGTATCAGTTGTCTGGTTCCATAGTACAGGCTCTGCCTAGTTTGGATCAGATGACCGTGTGTGAATTGTCCCAGGATATAATTATTATTATTTAATTTGTAGAGTTCTTAAATCTGAAATATTTAACTAATAGTGTGTACAATTACATTCATAATTATATGCCAAAGACGTTATCAGCGAGTCTATTTCTTTATGAATGTATCTTAGCGACAAGATGGGCAGATTGTTCATCTGATGGTAAGCAACCAGCCTACCTACGATTGGTTGCATTGCACTACACTTGAGTTATAAGTTATAATAGATTTGACTTACTTTTCCATATAGTTTACAGTATCATAATCTGATACTGATCTACCTATGTAAGATATTTTTTTTAAATGCTTAGGCTTACCTAATGCTCGTGAAGAAAGTGTATTAGCACCTATGCTAGGTCCAATATAACAAAGGATAAGTATTACCATTCACCAAACACATTCTAAGTTCGACGCTATTTCTGCAAATTTCCTAATAGAAAATCCATTACCATTTTCGCTAACTTGGGAATTGAATCCACTCTACTTATGTACTTATAAATAAAATAAATACCTTACACGTATAAAGGAATAATACATAAACAAAATAAGACTTAGAATTGTAAGATATGACAGTACAAAAGGGCAGAGGTCCAATAATAATAATAGATACGGTGTAGCGACGCGTTACGGCGGGCGTAGTCTCGTAGAATAAACAAGTGCTACGGAAATTTGTAGGCATAAGCAAGGAACTTTTAGAGGTGAACAAAACTATCTATATCTATACTTATAATAAAACTGTAACAGGTCCAATTCTGTACATTGAAGATATTTTGAAAATTATGTTTGGAGGGCATTCTATAACCGATACTAAAGCCAAAAAAGTATTTTATTTTATTTTTGTCTATCTGTCTGTCTGTCTGTATCTCGGCTGAGCATCACGCCGAAACTACTGGATGGATTGAAACGAAACTTGGCATGATTTGAATTAATACTCCGAGGTAGGACATAGGATACTTTTTATTCCGACATTCGGCACGGTTCCCTTGGGAGACCCCTCTCCCAAGGGAACCGTGCCGAATGTCGGAAGTACACATTTTGACTTTAGTCCCCACTAAAGGCAAAATGTGTACTTGGATAACCAAGTAAAAAATAAAATTATAATGAAAAATTGTTAAAATCGGAGCAAGCGTATAAACGCTTGCTCCGATTTTAACAATTTTTCATTATAATTATAATTAATATTTGTAAGGGAATACTCATAGACAGTTGTTAACAATGTTTGGAAGTCGATCAGGTTAAGCAACGTTAGGTAAGGTCATTAAATAGATGGGTGACCGTTTAACGCCATTTGAACTAAACGTCTCCGTCCTTCGCAGGGCAAGTACAAAGTGGGTCCAAGTTTTTAACCGACTTTAAAAAAGGAGGTTTTGTATTCTATGCGAATGTTTATTATTGAAAGTTTAGTTAACGTAAACACAGCGCGGGCGGAGCTGCGTGGGTCAGCTAGTATTCAATAAAACTTATTATTACATATATGTATACAATTATAAATTCACTGTTATTTCAACGGTCTATTAATATAAAAAAAAATCAGATTTATGTGTAGAAGAGTATTGGATCACATATTTATTTATTTTAACTCGTTTTAACCTTATCATATAAAATATTATGTTGGATTAATAACAAAATAAATAATAATACCAGCCTTGGTTTATGTCCCACTGTTGGGACGGGCCTCCCCACAAGATGAGGAGGCTTGGGCCGTAGTCCACCACGCTGGCCAATTGCGGGTTGTCGGACTTAACACGTCATTCGAAAGCTAGTTAGGCTTTCTCAGACATGCAGGTTTCCTCACGATGTTTTCCTTCATCGCACAAAGACGATTCGCACATGATTAATTAAAGAAATCAGAGGTGCAAGCCGGGGTTCGAACCTGCGCACCTTGTTTCCAAGGCAAGCGCTCGCCCACTGAGCTGTTACCGCATATACATATGTTGGATTAATAAATATACTGTTTATCTCTACTACATACATACTATAAATTTATGACGGTATAGCCAGTGTTCGCTGAAATAACCGGAACAGCCCGATTGGAGAAGTTCCCCTATCTTCCAGAAGACCTAGCCAGTTTCGACTGGCAAATAGTCTTCTTGCAACCTTGCTGTTCTATGCGGAGTAGCTGCGCTGAGGTTGGTGTGGGGCACCAGTTGCTTACCTTTTACCGTCAATCGAAACCATCCCTCCGTTGTTAATAAACTAAAGTGCTTTACTATCCATGAATGTGTCACCCTTTACCATAAGACCAAATAGTGATTGAGCTAGCTTATATTGAAAACATCTACTACTGAAATAAATTAATTAATCTTGAAATTTCAACATTGAAAATTGATCTGCTACGGCACACTTACAGACTCTCTTTTAATTCCGAATAAATAATTAAAACTAGACGATTTTTGTTAAAACGGCCGCATTGTCGAGATAGTCGACTCACAGATCCAATTACTAGAGAAGCAATACGGAAAAGATAATAAATCTGATTTTACACTTTTCTGACGAACAAACGTGAATCATTCATAAAAAAAAAAACAATAAAACAGATCGAAACAAACACCAAAAGAAATAGTCGTCTTCAGCGTCAAAGCGACTGACAACAATTTCAAGCCAAGCTTATCTACCTGAAATTGCTACTGAAACCTGCACTTACCGTGTATTTGCACCGGCTACATTATACACTAAAATCCTTCCAGCACACAAAGTTCAATTAGAGACACACTCTGTATACGTATAAGGTGTATAGTATCGTTAGAACAGAGTTTTCATCAAATTTTCATTAATGGCCCGGTGATAACACGCCTGTAACGTGACGAGGGGATACCGTCAGACGACCGACACGTCCGCACTCCGTAAGGCCGCAGACAAAACTAGGAGCTCAGACCGTGCTCCGAACCCGAATCGGTCAGGGAAGAGATAGAGTTATTCGTTAGAAAGGGACGGGTGTGGGTGCAGAGGTGCGCAGGAAAGAATTAGAATGTTTATTTGGGCTACGGGTAATAGGATATCAGAAGATTGTGCATGTTTTTCTAGTTCTAAATGTATAGAGCGGTATAGAGACGTGAGATAGAGACATGCACTCTCTTCTTTCTAAAAGTTATGTTTTCTTAGTAAATAGAAGACAACCATCAAGGAAACATGACAAAAAAAATTGCATTTATATT
This sequence comes from Furcula furcula, assembly GCA_911728495.1. Classification (NCBI taxonomy): domain Eukaryota; kingdom Metazoa; phylum Arthropoda; class Insecta; order Lepidoptera; family Notodontidae; genus Furcula; species Furcula furcula. Next base: position 21,820,550 of record OU452253.1, read on the forward strand.
TTTACTAGATGTCCCGCGTGGCTCCGCCCGCGAAATTTTCTAATTTTCTACACAACTTACAACTTTTTTAACCTTCTACAAAGTATTAGAAAGCTTAAAAAAAAGATGGATGAAATTGGTAATCGACCAAGGGAAGTAGGGATTCATTCAAATGTCTATATAGATAACATTCACGTATTTAGCTCTTGATGTATTTTTTTGTATAAAATTGTCTATGCATAGATTAATTTTAAATATGCAACAATGGCACTTTAGCCCCACCTACTTGGGAAACTAATTATCACATTGTAATTTTTACTATTAAAATAATATACATAGTGAAGTAATTACTCTTATTATTATTTTCTTAACACATAATAAAAATAACACCTAACACACAGTCATGCATTATACGCATAAATTTAGGCAAAGTAATTTGTATTCCCGTAGCCGACAAAAATAAAGCCAAATTGTATAAAGACATAAAAAAAATTCAAATATTTGAAAACACAAAACCTGGTCCTGATTTAATTCAATAAAAAAGTGGCGGCGAGCCGTCCAGTTCTGAAATTAATAAAGCGATTCCTTATCCAAGGATAAATTTGACAAATTCAATAAAAGAAAATTCAATTTTAATACAAAGGATACTAGTCGAACGGAATCTGCGGGCCCAACATTAATATAATGGGCCGTAAATTAACTCGCACCCGAAAATCAGTCGGGCGGAATCCATAAAATAAATAGTCCAGGAAGCCGACGGGACTATTTTTATCGTCATAAGTATAATAATAATAAATTTGATATAGAAAGGTATTAAGTGGGATTCTCATGTTTTGTGTACGAAATTAGAACACGGATTATCTTGTTAGTGATGTATAAGTTTAAACACTATACTTCCTTAAAGCAATGTTATAGGTATGATACATAAAATATGAATATTTACTAGCACAGTAAACTTAAATTAGTTTGGAATTTCATAACAGTGTTATGTGTATCAGAATTTATATATTATAAAATACAAGTCAGTTTCCCAAACTAACTACAAATAAGTAAAATCAACTTTTTTTTATATTCTTAAGTAAAGAATTACGATTCTTATGTATTTATTATTATTCTTATGTATTTTATAATTATTATTCTTAAGTATCTTATCTTCTCGTCCAAAATACCGCAGTGCCTAAAGACGAAGGTTTTTAACCAGTGTGTGTTGCCAGTGATGACATATGGTACTGAGACGTGGTCCCTAACTGTTGGCCTTTTGGATAAGCTCAGAGTCACACAACGGGCTATGGAGAGAGCTATGCTCGGAGTTTCTTTGCGCGACAGAATCCGAAATGAGGAGATTCGCCGAAGAACCAAGGTCACCGACATAGCTCATAAAATCTGCAAGTTGAAGTGGCAATGGGCAGGCCACATCGCTCGGCGAACCGATAACCGCTGGGGAAGAAAGGTTCTCGAGTGGCGACCACGAACCGGAAGACGCAGCGTAGGTAGGCCTCCCACTAGGTGGACAGACGACATTGTGCGCGTTGCAGGTAACCGGTGGATGCAAATAGCCAACTGTCGGTCATTGTGGCGTTCGAAGGGGGAGGCCTATGTTCAGCAGTGGACGTCTTCCGGCTGGTGATGATGATGATGATGATGATTCTTAAGTAGAGGTAATCCCGCGATATCTAAATTTAATCAATTTTAAATACACGCGATGATGCCATCTGGAAAAATAAAACATATTTTGAAGTAAATAAATTAAATATATTAAAATAGCGACTAAATTAAGTTACATATGAATTCTGAAGGTGAGACGTTGATTAGGCGGGACTTTCAAACGCATTCAACCTTCCCTGGGGTAATGTATACAAAGTATCATGTTGCAATTACGCTGTTATTCCAATTTAAATAACAAAATTACTACGCTACTAATTTACATCTACACACTAGTAGCTTTTGGCAACGATCTACAAAATTCGAAATATTATCTTATCATCTTTTTTAAAATTAATTATTCTAATATTATAATTATTATTCTAAGAAAATAAATAAATATGGAATTTACAACCAGCGAGCAAGGATGAGCCGAACCTAAAAAAAAGAATTATTTCGAAAAAAATAAAAAAATTGTATCATCGTCATTATTTTGTTAAAAAATGTACTTAAAAAGTTTTTGATGAAAACTCAGAAAAAAAAATGCTTTTAATTAAGTAAATATAAAATTGAGAAACCCTGTTTTTTAACAAAGTCTTATTAAAACTCTCCTGAAAAAATAATAGACACATTGCCACAAATCTACTATGATTTTAGATTCAACCATAAATCACATTAAATAAGATCTTAAGTACAACAAAATAGCTTCCACCTCCGAGCCTATCGAAGTGGGCACTCGATAAATATTGATAGGGACACCACACCATCACACACCACGTAACGGTGTCGGAGGGATCCGTGCGTTGGCCATTAGGTCACTGCTGAATAAATATGCCATGATCTGCAATCCGATGGCCAGTTATCTCCGCTCAGAACTGTTGGATGAACGGCTTGGTTTGTATTGAAACTAAAGATAAAGTCGCATTTTTATGCGACTTGAAAAAAAAGTGCCACACACAAAAGGGTCCTGTGGCAGTTTTTGTCGTGTTGTTAGTGGCCAACCTGGTGCCAGAGTTTTCAAGCTACCCTTAGGCCTCTGACTTAGCTTAACGACTGCTGACTAGATGGCAATAGCCGGGACCGACTTTTAACGTACCCTCTGAAGCACGGAGACGCTCAGTTGAAATGAACATGTTATGTGGCAGTATAACGATAGTTTAAGTCTTCAAGGCTTTAATTGCCAATATTAGTCAGTTAAAGCCATTTTTCATAGAAGTCTTTATTGCTCCGCAAACTTCTTGGTGTTGGCGTTTACCGGTTTTGTCGCTAAAATTCGCGGTTTTGATAGCACACTCATAAGAAGCAAGTTGGCAAAACGCATTGCATCATTGATTTTTATAGCATCATGTGTGCTGTCGCCCTTAGGGGTTTACCAGGCAGATCAGAAATCTCAGACCTCTGTTATTCAGAACATTTGCAATTGCAATTGAAATACAGCCTGCGACACCGACTGTGAAACATTAAAAAACATTGTTTGATGGCACGTACGGTATGTTGTGATTCGTTTGTTCAAGGTTCAAACATCTCGATATCTCTGTATTGTTGATTCAAAGATTTATCATCGTTATCATTACCAGTCGGAAGACGTCCACTGCTGAACATAGGCCTCCCCCTTCAAACGCAACAATTGGCTATTTGCATCCACCGGTTACGTACGACGTCTGTCCACCTAGTGGGAGGCATGCCCTGAGGCTGGCCTGCGTCGCCTGGCCTGGCCTGGGTTTCGGTTCGTGGTCGCCACTCGAGGACATTTCTTCCCCATCGGTCATCGATTCTTCGAGCGATGTGGCCTGCCTATTGCCACTTCAACTTGCAGATTGTGAGCTATGTCGGTCGGTGAGTTCTTCGGTGAATCTCCACATTTCGGATCCTGTCGCGCAAAGAAACTAAGAGCATAGTTCTCTCCATAGCTTTTTGTGTGACTCTGAGCTTCTCTAAAAAGATAGATAGATTGACAATTCTTTATTGTGCACAAACAAACAGATACAAAAAGAATAAGACACAAATTAATAAAAAAATGCAACAATGAGCGGCCTTATCGCTAAAAGCGATCTCTTCCAGGCAACCTTTGGATGGAGAGGAAAATAAAGAAGTTACAAAGAGCAGAAGGTGCGCGCACTCGACATGAATAGGTATAAAAAATAAGTTTTAAAAACTAAAACCCGACTACGGATAAAATCGCAGTCTAAAAAGTAGAAAACAAGAAAATATTTCTTGTCAGATATACTTATCTACCAACGCCTTAAGCAATTAATTATCGTCTAGTAAGTAGATAATTTGTATATTTCAATTTAACGTATTATAAGTATAATTACTATAGATTGTAGCCGTAGTCGCATGCCACTGATGCCTGATGATCCGTCGTGACGTTGTCGTTTATACTTAAGTCGGCGATCTGTCCCGCTAGACAATGTAACATTCTACAAGCGCTATCGCTAATAGAAAGTTTAAAATTGTATGAGAATGACATAAGTCATCGAAAAATCACGTGACATATTGTAGGGTATTGACACTATTAGCGAATGAAGAAATAGATTCACTATGAAGCGATTGCATCTTGTCTAGGCCCTCTGGTCAGCTGCTAGTCGTCGAAGTGCATCCTGAATTTTGTGTTCCCAACGCGACAATATAACATTGGCCATATTCGATATTAGCAAGGTGGCATGCGACTACGGCTACAATCTATAGTAATTATACTTATAATACGTGAAATTGAAATATACAAATTATCTACTTACTAGACGATAATTAATAGCTTAAGGCGTTGGTAGATAAGTATATCTGACAAGAAATATTTTCTTGTTTTCTACTTTTTAGACTGCGATTTTATCCGTAGTCGGGTTTTAGTTTTTAAAACTTATTTTTTATTTAATTTATTTTGGGGCTTTATAATTCGTTACAAATCACGTAGAATTATTAGAATTAAGTTAGTATCGCTATAATAATTACTTAGTTTTACTAAATATATTTCGTAAACACGTAATTGTTTATTTTTTTTTCGGCATCTGCGTGTGAAAATTCAAGACTCTAGTACCAATCGTTCATGAATTATAACGCTTTTTTATAATACATGAAACCCCCTATTTGGACCCCTTAGGATACGAATTTTGAAAATTCCGTTCTTAGTCCGTTTACGTATTGTGAAGAATACACCTCCCTAATTTCAAGTCTCTAGAGCCAGCAGTTTAGGCTGTGCGTTGTCTGTCAGTCAGTCAATCAGTCAGGACATCTCCTTTTATATATATTGATGATTAAAATAACTTTAATACGTGCAAAGATGGTACGGAACCCTCGATGTGCGAGTCAGACTCGCACTAGACTGGTTTTTTTTTTTTGGTTTGATTCGGTACCTAGCTCCGGACCAAAGTATCTTCTTACCTACTACAACGCCCAGTAGTCAATGGACATCTAGGGCCCACATGCCCAACCGACAACTCCGAAGATTGCCCGTTATTTGTCCGGGCTTATGGCTGAGGAGCGAGGCGGCAGCTTTTTTTTTTAGACGGCATATTGACGCGGGTGCGCACGGTGCAGGATACGTGCGTTTTCGAACACTCTCGACAGCCACTTATTGAATTGAAACCTTGCGTGCACTTAGAAGCCACACTCGAGCTAACGCAGCAGTTAGCAAAATAGTTTAACTAAACAATATAATCTTTTCCAATCACTTTTAAAATCATATCAAATTCAAATTTTGAACATCGATGTCGTATTTTAGTTTCCATAGAAAAAGAAGAAGAAGAAACATTTATTAGCTCACTGACTTAATAACAAAGAAGGACTTAGTTACTAACAATTTTATAATATATTAATAGTCGTGGCTAAAAGGTCGCAAGCTCAACATTATATCAGGGGGCAAACACAATATATAACTCATACTATGATATAACTCATACCTACCGCTTATGTCATAAAAACACGGTTTTCAATTACCTTTTAAAAGACACCACACGCGAGATTTTTAAAAATTTCTAGAAATGCAAAAACACGTAATTATTCTTTTTCTTTGAGGAGTCTGCGTGTGAAAATTTAAGGCTCTAGTACCAACCGTTCACGAATTATAACGCTTTTTTATAAAACATAAAACCCCCTATGTAGACCCCTTAGGATACTAATTTTGAAAATTCCGTTTTTAGTGTGCGTTTTCATATCCCAAATTTCAAGTCTCTAGGCTAGCGGTTTGGGCTGTGCGTTGTCTGTCAATCAGTCAGTCAGTCAGGACTTATCCTTTTATATATATTGATTAAAATAACTTTAATACGCACAAAGAAGGTATGGAACCCTCGATGCGTGAGTCAGACTCGCAATTGACCGGATTTTTTTTTGTTTGATTCGGTACCTAACTCCGAACCGGAGTATCTTACCTACTAAAATGCCCCGTACTCAATGGACATCTAGGGCCCACAATCCAAACGTCCAACCGACAACTCCGAAGGTTGCCCGTTATTTGTCCGGGCTTATGGCTGAGGAGCGAGGCGGCAGCTTTTTTTTTTTAGGTGGCAGATTGACGCGGGTGCGCGCGTTTGCGAACACTCTCAGCAGCCTCTTATTGAATTGAAATCAATAACATTAATACGCGCAAAGAAGGTATGGAACCCTCGATTCACGAGTCAGACTCGCACTTGACCGGTTTTTTTTTTGGTTTGATTCGGTACCTAGCTCCGAACCGGAGTATCTTACCTACTAAAACGCCCCGTACTCAATGGACATCTAGGGCCCACAATCCAAACGTCCAACCGACAACTCCGAAGGTTGCCCGTTATTTGTCCGGGTTTATGGCTGAGGAGCGAGGCGGTAGCTTTTTTTTTTTAGGTGGCAGATTGACGCCGGTGCGCGCGTTTGCGAACACTCTCGGCAGCCTCTTATTGAATTGTAACCTTGCGTGTACTTAGAAGCCACACTTGAGCTAACGCAGCAGTTAGCAAAATAGTTTAACTAAACAATATGATTTTTCCCATCACTTTTGAAATCATATCAGATTCAAATTTTAAACATCGATGTCGTATTTTAGTTTTAAAACCCATGATATAACTCATGCCTACTGCTTATATCATAAAAAAAACGGTTTCCAATTACCTTTTAAAAGACACCACACGCGAGATTTTTAACTTAGGGGTCCTATTTTGACCTTAAAACCCTCATAATTTCTTAAACCTGACTTCGTCCTAATCCTATCTATCATATTGTATCGGAAAACAGTGAAATGTGTTAAGAAATTGTAATATATTTATTTTACACAAAAATTGAGGTCCTGTGACTTCTACTTAGAAAATTTCGAGAAATGCAAAAACACGTCATTGTTTAATTTCTTTGAGGCATCTGTGTGTGAAAATTCAAGGCTCTAGTACCAACCGTTCATGAATTATAACGCTTTTTTATAAAACTTAAAACCCCCTATTTGGACCCCTTAGGATGCGAATTTTGAAAATTCCGTTCTTAGTGTGCGTTTACGTATTGTGAAGAATACACCTCCCTAATTTCAAGTCTCTAGAGCCAGCGATTTAGGCTGTGCGTTGTCTGTCAGTCAGTCAATAAGTCAATCAATCAGGACATCTCCTTTTATATATATTGATGATGATGATTATTTACTTTATACGATCATGCTTGGGCAACAGAAATACACATGTGTACCTAATTTCAACTTAATCAAAAAATATTTTTGTTTTACTTCAGAAGTTTTTGTCCTGTAGATGGCGCCACATTGAATTTAATGTAATATTATATAGCCTATAACCAGCAGACAATCAAGGCGCTTCTAACGACACCCTTCTTGTCTAATTATGTTAAGTAGATTAGAAGATATTCGGGAACAGATGAACATACATACTCGTACATACATACATACATACATACATACATTCTTGTTAAAATCATAACCCTCCCTCCGTTCCGTAGTCGGGTAAAAATTAACACAAAGACACATAAAAACACATATGTTGTAAACTATAATAATATATATTCATATGAGTATAATATATAAACATACATCAAATAATACTATTATAAACATACATAAATCAGTACGTACTAATATAACAAGAAAATTACACAAATACCGATTAACTTATTCCGCCAAATAAAACTTCTTCACTAGATCTTTGAAAATTGGCAGTGACGAAGCACGCCTTATAGAAACGGGCAAGGAATTCCACAGGCGAACCGCCTGCACCGTGAAGGATTTGTCATAGAAGGAACTGCTATGTAAGGGCATCGTAAGACAAAGGTTTTCCGAGGACCTAAGACTATAGGTGCTAGAATTCGACAAATAATCGAAACGTTCCCTAAGATAAGAGGGGGTGGACGGGTTAAACAATATATTATAGAGAAGAGATAAAATGTGAAGATTTCGTCGGAGACGGATGGGTAACCATTTGAGTTTTGCACGGAATTGGGAAATATGGTCAAATTTACGCAAGCCAAATATAAACCTAATGGACAAATTTTGCAATCGCTCTAGCTTATTCAATTGATCCTCTGTCACGTCCAGATAACAAACGTCAGCATAATCTAGTATAGGGAGAAGAAGTGATTGTGCAAGCGCAACTTTAGTGGCAGTGGGTAGAAAATTACGAAGCCTTTTTAAAGAGGCTGCCGAAGCAAACATTCTGCGACTAATGGCATCCAACTGTGGGCCCCAATTAAAACACCGGTCCATTATAACACCAAGATTCTTGACGGAATCACTATAAGGAATAGCAATACCGCCAAAATTAATTTGCGGAAGTGTCTGGTAAAAGCCAGCAGTGAAAAAACACGTCTCGGTGCCATAGAGAGAGTACCCTAGTGACAGAGATTAGTAGGTGCATTATTTCTAATTATCAATTTTTCGTTAATTATTTTTAATGGAAATGATTCGATTTTCAGTCAGAAGATCGCAATCTGGTATTGGTACCTAAAATACTGCTGTACCTGGTCAACAATAGTGTCAATTTTCTTTGTCATAATACAGACCTATCTCATTTTCTTACACCGATCTGAGCTCTAAGTAAATACAGTAAAAACATCTGTTAAAAATAAATGCCCATTTAAATAGATAATTTTCTGGTAGAAATATATTTTAAGCGTTTGTGTGTTTTAAGTAAAAAATGTTCTTAAAACAAAGCAATTAATGCACCTCACGTCGCGTACTTATACTGTAGAGTCACAGTAGCCCATTCCCACAGCAATTGTCCCGAATTTATCGCTACACTGGTGCCTTATAAAAGGCAATTTTGCCGCAAGATCTAATTTGATTGCTCGTAAATTTCGAAATTCTTCTACCTTATGTCTCTACAATTATTTTTTGATTACTTTTTCGGTTAATATACAGAGTGATGTACTCGTGCTTGCAGTTTCCATCGCAAGTTAATCATGTATTATATTCTATTCTATTGTTGGAGGCTATGAATCGGGCCCAGTAACCACCGGAACGCACTTCGACCCAGTTGGATCCATTGCATACCTAGTCCCTTACTATGTTGCTGACGTGTCGACGAGTTCCCTTAGGTACACAACTTTTAATCATGTATAGTGGTTGATTTTCTACTGTCTTATTATTTACTAGCTCAGAACTAAAGCATGAATAGACGAAGCCTAACAGATTAAATATTTAGGCTAGGAAATAAATCACTTTTCAACGGTCTCTATTTTATTTTACGGTAAATATACAAAATACTTATGAAAATAAATTGTAGTTTCATTCAGACATTTTACTTTGTGAGATTTGCGATATTGCAACATTCCAAAAATATTTATTGTTAGCCTAGTGCGGCGAACGTTTTTACAAAATTGAATAATTGAATACCACTGGTGTCAAGTTTTGGGGAGAAAATTTTGCTCGCTATGGTCTCATCGTCATCATCATCAGCAGCCGAAATAAGTCCACAGCTGAACAAAAGGCTTCCTTCTTAGAAGGGAGGGGTTGCCATAATCCCCACGCTTGGCAGGCGTCTTGGGATCGCAGTATAGGTGGTAGATAAATACAAAAGAAAGACGCTGCTGCCCGTCTTCTTGTTCTCGCTTAGTCCCCTCTTACGACACCCAACGGGCTGCTACCCGATCGGTCGTGGGTGTCTGGGTGTTACATATCTATTTAAGTATGTATTTACAAAAAAAAAGTATATCAGTATTAGTATCTGTTGTCTGGTTTCCGTAGTACAGGCTCTGCATAGTTTGGGATCGGATGACCGTGTGTGGATTGTCCCAAGATGTTATTATTATTATTTTAGTGTATATCTTCCGATATCTCGAGCGTTGCCTGGTCTTTTAATAGGCTTGCGTGTGGACGGATCCAACAAGTAGAGGCACTTTGAAAAATAAAATTGGTGTGAAAAACTGAAAGCGTCTAAATAAGTAAGACCATACCAGCATTGTGGCTTTTGGTACGCGTCCATTGGCAGGCGCCGGACGCACCGCACGCACGGCACGCAACGGGCCGTCAAAATCAAAGAAAGCAAACTAAAATCCGTTGCGTGCCGTGCGTGCGGTGCGTCCGGCGCCGGCCAATGGACGCGTACCTTTAGCCACCCAAGTGACTATCAAGCTTCAGTTGTCCACCGAACTTTGATGAGTACTGAAAGTGTTCATGTATTGATATTTATTGGTCACTCAAGTTATGCAATACCGAATGAATAATTTGACAGTTATTTGATGATCACTTGCTATAGTGATCATCACTTTAGTTGTCAAACGAGTTACGCAATAGCTCAATTATATGAGTAAATTGTTTACTACTACAAATTTGAAACATGTTTTAGCATAATCAAAATCTTTTGGAGGTTTATCAAATAGAATGTGGTGATAGTGAAGTCACCCAAACATACATTCTATAGTATCGATAAATTCGCTCGTCGACGAAAGTCCTAATAAAGGTCACACCAGCCCATACATATTAATATGACGATGTGAACGTGGGTCAGTTTTTATTGCGGACGTAAAATATTCCGCTGAAATGAAATGGCGTGTGATGCTTGCCCCTTTTCGATGTTAATTTATGCTCTTTTCCCAACACTGCGATAATTACTTTGTTTACGGCAGTTGGGAAACTCGTCATACTTTATTGCGTCAGTGAAGGAAATTGAGGGATTTGTGGGCATGACATATACATATTATTTTGCTGTCACGTATTTTATTGTATGTAGTTATGTTTATTTTTTATTTTTACTATAATGGTTTATATAAACAACCCCGCCTTGCAGTTCATAGTTCCTCTCCATCCAAAGGTTGCCTGGTAGAGATCACTTTTAGTGATAAGGCCGCCCATTGTTTCATTCTATTTTACTGTTTTTCTTTAGTATTTTTGTGTTTTTCTATAATGGTGGAACAATAAAGTATTATCTATCTATTTATGCCATATGCGCCATTTTACTTCAGCCTTGATCATTCTGAACAGCCCACATGATATCAAGTTTTAATGCTATAGTTGGTAAATTGTACAAGCTCACTTATTTGTTGCAAATGTAGACCTTATGTCAAAGGAATAGATTACTGGCAAAAAATACTTCAGTAAACAGAAAAGCGCTTTAAATAAAAAGTGCCTGTAATCGTTTTACACAAAAGATATATCATAATCGATCACACACATCATGTGTGATACGAAGTGGACTGAACATAATATCGCAGTAATAAACAGAAGTCTTACTTTGAACAACACAAAGGCAAGGCACAGATCCTGAACCCAGGTCTCCCTTCTCATGTGCCGATGTGAAAGCCACGGGGGTTTTAGTAGATAATAATCCCACATACCCCGGTTAACCCCACAGGTATCGAAGGTTTCTACAGCGAAAAATTCTGTCAAATCGTACCTGCTCACGAATATGACTCGAGCAGTAGGGAGAGGGGAATGATACCCTCAACCGTATTGGAAGAGGTGGCCTTCCCACCTCTTCCTTCCTTCTGTATGGAGAAGTTATAGGGCTCTAGAGATGTGATGATAACTAACTGTCACACTTACCGTTAATTCTCCTTTAGCCATTTTTAATTCTAGTTATATCGTTATCGTTATATTATATCTATATTATTATCGTTATATTATATCTCACGGAGCCGTTTTTACAGGTGTGCCATTATTGAATGATAATCATCTCTACTCACTAATAGAGTATTAAGTATTAATTTTCTACCAGCATACAAATAAATTAAATAATCAAAATTCTTAATATGCATAGGCCTCACGCATATTAAGCATTTTGAATAGACCGCTCTTACACAGTGTCATTTTTTTTAAACACCACCGGATCGTAACGCGGCCTCTACTGATCCGGCAAGAAACTCGAAATTTGATTTTTACAACTGAATTTATGACAGACATAATTGACATTTGAAAGTGCGGTAGAAGTATCAGGTTACCAGCGGCAATGCAATGTAAACTATGCTTCAACTCGTCTTCCCTGTCGATGTATACAAGTTTTTAAAATAACACTTCTGCGTTATTGCTGCACATTATTTTTATTAAAATCCGATGCTCGTTAATGACTTTATTCAATAAAAATCAATTTGCGTTCACAATAAGAGCATTCCACGGTGCGATGGAACAATGGTTCAACGAGGGTACAATATAATGCGTTGGTCACCCATTGTGTGGCAAAATGCACTACATTTTTACACGCAAATGACAATGGTCTTTTAGTGTATTCATTGCGCGTTTTAAATTCTCAGAAAGATTGCATTGATTATTATGCTAAAATGCTAGTATCTAAAAACAATCTATAAAGCTCTTTTATGATACCTCTTTGTGCAAGGGATCGTCTTGGTAGGTTGCACATCTTCAGTCACTGGACGTTTGGAGTGTGGACCCTAAACGTCCACCGAGTACAGCGGCGACTCCGTGGAGGATGGCAATGGGGTTGCGACCCCCGTTCCCGTGAGGACCTTGGCAGGATTCCGGGAGGGCTACAATGCAGGGGTACCTGGTGCAATTCCCACCTGAAAACCCAGGTTCTCCTCACATATGTCCTTGTCACGCGGAGGTTTTAGTAGGTAGACTCCCACAAGGTCCCGGAGAACTTTTGAACGCTTCGTCCGCAAGAACAAAAAAATGGTAGTTTGCCCATGAGAGCTACTAGGGAACGTGTTTATTATTTCACTTAGTGAAAACGGGCAGCAGCGTCTTTCTATTGGATTACCTACCACCTATACTGCGATCCCCAAAAAGCCTGCCAGGCGAAGGTATTATGGCAACCCCTTCCCTGCTGAGTGGGAGGCCTTTGTTCAGCAGTGGACGTCTTTCGACTGCTAATGATGATTAATGATGATGATGATGAACTTAGTGACGAGAAGATCAGGGAATTTACTTGGTAGTAAGCGACACGCTTGCCTACATTGCTCGATACCCATATTAGTTACTAGCTGACCCACGCAGCTACGCCCGCGCTGTGTTTACGTTAAATAAACTTTCAATAATATACATTCGCATAGAATACAAAACCTCCTTTTTTAAAGTCGGTTAAAAGCTTCGACCCACTTTGTACTTGCCCTCCGAAGCACGGAGACGTTTAGTTCAAATGGCGTTAAACGGTCACCCATCTATTTAATGACTTTACCTAACGTTGCTTAACCTGATCGATTTCCAAAAACTGTCAACAACTGTCTATGAGTGTTTTCTTACAAATATTTATTATAATTATAATGATAAATTGTTAAAATCGGACCAAGCGTATAACCAAGTACACATTTTGACTTTAGTCCCCTCTCCCAAGGGAACCGTGCCGAATGTCGGGATAAAAAGTATCCTATGTCCTACCTCGGAGTATTAACTCAAATCATGCCAAGTTTTGTTTCAATCCATCCAGTAGTTTCGGCGTGATGCTCAGATACAGACAGACAAAAATAAAAATAAATACATTTTTGGCTTAAGTATCGGTTATAAAATGCCCTCCAAACATAATTTTCAAAATATCTTCAATGTACAGAATTGGACCTGTTACAGTTTTATTATAAGAATATATTAAATCTACTATAGCTGGTTATTCCAGCAGCAACAGTGCCATTCATACCGGAACACAGCAATGTTGCTGGTGTCTAGATGTAACATCTAATGTCTCAGGTGTATTGGTCTCATCAATAAGTTGTATTGAAAAGTATATATTCGAGCGAGTAGAAAGATATTACAATTGCGAGGAAAAATTACATATTCATTGCTTATATTGCCCTCCCGTAGTTAGTTTTGATTGACTTTTGAAACACAATAGCAGTAGCAGTAGTAGTCGTTTTTGTAGAGCCTCCGGTAACTCGTTACAGAAACATACGTTTTACAAACACCAATTTTATAACAAACTGTTGCGGTAGCTAATAATATGAATACTTATATAACTAGCGTGTTTGTTTTTTATTTCTAAACTAGCTGACCCACGCAGCTCCGCATGCGCTATTTTTGTGTTAACTAAACTTTTAATAACAGACATTCGCATTGAATACATAACCTCTTTTTTTATAGTCGGTTAAAAACTGGGACCCACTTTTTACTTGCTCTCCGAAGCACGGACCCGTTTTGTTCAAATGGCGTTAAACGGTCACCCATCTATTTAATGACCTTACCTAACGTTGCTTAACCCGATCGATTACAAAACCTTGATAACAACTCTCTATGAGTGTTCCCTTACTAATATTTATTATAATTATGAAGAAAAATTGATAAAATTGGACCAAGCGTATAACCAAGTACTCATTTTGACTTTAATCCCCTCTCCCAAAAAAACCGTGCTAGGTTACGGGATAAAAAGTATCCTATGTCCTACCTCGGAGTATTAACTCAAATCATGCCAAGTTTCGTTTCAATCCATCCAGATCCAGTAGTTTAGGCGTGATGCTCAGCCGAGATACAGACAGACAGACAGACAGACAGACAGACAAATATAAAAAAAAAACATTTTTGGATTTAGTATCGGTTATAGAATGCCCTCCAAACATAATTTTCAATATATCTTCAATGTACAGAAATGGACCTGTTACAGTTTTATTATAAGTATAGAAGATAACTGTAGATAATAGTTTAGACTGTGCAAGATGAGATAATAGCTACTACATTTTTTATTTAATAAATTCATTTTTGTTTTATTAAATGAAACCAGCGTGTTTATGTGAATATTATTATATGTTTCAAGATGCATCGATAGATGTCGCTGGGCAAATTTTGTACATGCTATCAAATGTTAACCACGATCCTATAAGATGTCAAGTAATTTTTGAATATAGCTTTCGTTCCTTTTCGTTTCCCACTGTAAATTAAATACTATTGTGAACTCGTGTGTTTGATTGTCTACTGGTCCTTCTGCGTCGGATGTCAGTAAGTCAAGTGTCAAAAATAGAAAAATAATTCAGAAAATATTTGTAAATTAAAAATTACCATCAAACATACATAAACATGGCACAAGAACTAAAAATTCAGATTCATCTGTTAGTTGACACCTCCAACAAGATAGTGAAATTACTCACAAACACAAAGAAATCTAGTAAATCTAAAATTACAAGAGGCTATTTAGACTCAAGGATGGAAACATTGGAAGAGTATTGGCTTAGATTTACTAGACAACATGAAGCATTGGTTGGAGATACAACGGAAAAACTAAAGTTAGGTGGATTAGATGTTGAACAAAACTATGAAATTACTGAAGATGCTTATTTAGAACTGAAATCAATAATTAAAGATTACCAGTATGAATACCAGAAGCAAGAACTAATATCATCTGAAAATGTTGGTGAAACAGCAAAGTCCTGTGTATCTGCGGTCAGACCGAAACTTCCACCAATTCAAATACCTAAGTTTGCAGGTGACTATAATGATTGGTTAAGTTTTAGAGATCTGTATAAGTCACTTATACACAATGATACTAGTCTCTCTAAAATTGAAAAGCACCACTACCTAAAGTCTAGCTTATCAGGTGATGCAGAACAATTATTAAAGAATACATTACTTACTGAAGCAAACTATGATGATGCCTGGAAAAAGCTAGAGGATAGGTATGATAATAGTTATTGTTAACAACATATTAAACAAATTTATGAACCAGAAGACTTTGTTGTCCGAATCTACTAAAGGAATTAAAGATTTATTAGATACAACAAGCCAATGTCTGTCTTCATTGAATAACCTGGAGATTGAGACTTCGTCATGGGATGCCATTGTTGTACACATCGTAGTTTCCAAGCTCGACATGGAATCTCACAAGCTATGGGAACAATCACTTGGAAAATCCACAAACATCCCGGCGTATATAGATTTGGCTTCGTTCCTGGAAAATAGATTTCGCACATTGGAAATGATTAATTCTACACATAATAAAGAGCTTCATAGAAAAGATGTTTATGTACGTAATAATGTTGCACCTAAGATAAATATGAAAACGTTTGCTACCGAAGTTAACACCACTTGCACTTACTGCACACAGAATCATTACATATACCACTGTAAAGAGTTTATTACTCTAAGTATTCCTGAACGGCATGACTTTATAAAGAAGAATAACATTTGTTTTAACTGCTTGGTCAAGGGTCATCTAGTTACTTACTGCAGACAAAGTACTGCTTGTAGAAAATGCGGAAAACGGCATCATACTCTGCTGCACGCTACAACCGTCGACAAAACCGCTAATAATTTGGTTGAAGAACAACCTTCTACATCAGAGACACGTGCCAACTGTAATTTCAATGAGGAAGAAACTGTAACACACAATGATCAAGTTATACTAGCTACAGCACAAATTGCGGTTAAGGCAAGGAACGGGCAGAAGTATATACTTAGAGCACTTATAGATCAAGGCTCCCAAGCCTCGTTTATAACAGAAGCGGCAGCACAACTGCTGAATCTGGATCGTACATCTGTCTCTGGTAAAGTCACAGGAATAGCGAACACATCAGTGGTCACAACTAAGTCTATGGTTACATTAGAAATCCATTCCACAAAAAATACCTCACAATTTGAAGTAAACGCATATGTACTGGGAAAACTCACAAGCTTGCTACCTTCTAGAGAATTTCCACAAGATGTCTGGTCCATAACTACGCAGCTAGATCTTTCTGACAAAGATTTTCACAAACCAGCGTCTTGTCAAGTCCTTTTGGGTGCCGACGTGCACGCTCACATAATTCTCGAAGGTCTACACAAACAGGACTGTCTTATCGCTGTCAACTCCACACTCGGATGGTCGATATCTGGTAAAGTAACACAAACTGATTCCAACAAGCACAACGTTATAGTTACACACACTAAAGTAGAATTGGATCAGTTATTAAGACAGTTTTGGGAAATCGAAGAACACTTACCTCATAAGAAGGAACTTAGCCCGTTGGAAGTCACATGTGAAGAGTACTTCAAAACAACGCACACTCGTAAAGATGACGGTCGTTACATAGTCCGTTTACCTTTTAAAGAGAATCCGCCCACAAATCTTGGTAACACCAGAGGTCTTGCGGCCAGTCGTTTATACCAGATGGAAAGACGATTCACGCGTGATCCTGGATTCAAAGAAGAATATTTTAAGTTTATTAATGAATACGAGTCACTGGGTCATATGGAGATGGTCCCTGAAGAAGATATTAATAATAAAGAAGTGTATCACTTACCTCACCACGCAGTTCTCCGGCCAACGAGCCTGAGTACGAAATTAAGAGTGGTCTTCGATGGAAGCGCTGCACCTGAAAAAGAAAAATCGTTAAACGATGAGTTATTGGTTGGCTGTTCTTTTTTACCTGACATAAGAGATTTGATCACTAGATGGAGACAGCATAAGTTCGTGCTGGTGGCTGATGTGCAAAAAATGTACAGACAAATTCTTGTCTCAGAAAAAGATGTTGATTACCAAAGGATTTTATGGCGCGAGTCACCAGGCTTACCGTTACGAGATTATCGGTTACTCACTGTCACATATGGAACGTCATGTGCTCCATTTCTTGCGATACGCACAATTCATCAGCTCGCAGACGATGAAAGAGATGAGTTCCCTGAAGAATCTGTAATCTTAAAAAACGACGTGTATATGGATGATTTAATGACTGGAACGTGTACAGAAACTCATGCGGTATTGCTGCAATATCGATTGACAAAGCTGTTTGATCGCGGTGGATTTCCGTTGCACAAGTGGGCATCAAACAGTGCACTTGTCTTAAGCCAAATTCCTGATATGTCTAAAGATCCTGAGAACTTAGTGAATATTAAGATTGAAGATAAGGTAAAAACGTTAGGAATAACATGGAATTCACAATCGGATTGTTTTGAATTGAATTTTAAGTTAGAAAGTACACTGAAGACGATAACTAAAAGGTATGTACTATCTTCAATTGCTAAGACCTTCGACCCTTTAGGCTGGTTGGCTCCTGCTATTATCACACTTAAAATTTTCATGCAAAAGCTTTGGCTTGCTGGCTTAGAGTGGGACGAAGAGTTGCCAGATCAATTACAAGCGGAGTGGCAAACATACCTTACCAATTTTACACGCGCTGAGATCATTCAGTTCCCACGTTGGCTGAATATCGTTGATAAAACACAAAACATAGAACTGCATGGTTTCAGTGACGCATCATGTGATGCTTATGCTTGTGTAGTATATTTAAGGGTTTCAGATGGTGATAACACAAAGCTTAAATTAATAATGGCTAAATCTAAAGTATCACCAGTTAAGCAAATATCTGTACCACGGCTTGAGCTCTGTGGAGCGCTTTTGTTGGCTAAAATGTTGAACCATCTTAAAACTATTTTACAAATTGATAATCATAATGTATTTGCATGGTGCGACTCTACCATAGTTTTGGCTTGGTTGCGCAAATGTCCTAATACGTGGACTACCTTTGTGGCTAACCGCACTTCCGAGATTTTGACTTTGACAAATAGCAGCCAATGGCATCACGTTGATTCTGCTAATAATCCTGCTGACTTGGCATCTCGTGGAGTATCGCCAATTGATCTAAAAAGGTCACAACTATGGTAGGAGGGCCCTACTTTTCTAAAGGGTTTTTCTATTTTATACAAACCTACTATGGTGCCTGAAACAAACCTAGAGTCTAAAGTCAAACTGTCTGTTAATGCGATATGTAACGATAAAAATAATTTTAAACTAGAATATTTAAGTAGATTTTCAACTCTTTCAAGATTGATACGCGTAACTGGTTACTGTGTAAGATTTATAAACAATTGTAAACACAAGTGTAACAACAAAGGTTATCTTACATCCGAAGAACTTAATAATTCGTTGATAGTTTGTACACGTCTCTCGCAATCTGAGAGCTTTAAGGAAGAGATTCAATTACTAATATTTGGTAAGTCAGTTCACAAAACAAGTAAAGTTTATTTTTTGAATCCCTATCTTGATAATGACAACTTACTCCGTGTCGGTGGACGTCTTGTTAATGCCGATGTACCAAGTTATATGAAATCACCTGTCGTATTAAATAATAATTGCCCATTTGCTAAACTTATTGTTCTTGACGCACACTGTAAAACATTGCATGGTGGAAATCAATTTACTTTAAATTACATAAGAGGGCGTTACTGGATTTTGCGCGCTAAGAATCTTGTTAAGGTTATCATACGCAAATGTATAGTATGTTTTAAATACAAAGCTGTTCCCCTTGCACCATATATGGGCAATTTGCCTGATTTTAGAGTTAAGCCCAGTCGACCTTTTCTCACTAGTGGGGTAGACTTTGCAGGACCTTTTACATTAAAAATGTTTGCTGGTAGATGTAAGAAAACCTACAAAGCTTATATTAGTTTATTTGTATGTACCGTAACAAAAGCAATTCACCTTGAGTTAGTTACTGATCTCACTTCCTCAGCCTTTTTAGCCGCTTTTAAGAGATTTACTGCACGACGTGGACATTGCAAAGATATGTGGAGTGACTGCGGTACAAATTTTGTTGGCGCAGCTCGTGAATTAGAACTGGCCTTTAAGAATGTAAGGTCTCAAGTCGTTTCTGAAATTTCTGAGTTACTTTCTAATGATCACACGAGCTGGCATTTCATTCCTCCTGGTTCTCCGCACTTTGGTGGGTTGTGGGAATCCGGAGTGAAGTCCGTGAAAGGACATCTCAAAAGAATATTCGGCCAAACTATCCTCACATACGAGGAACTTTATAGTCTTCTTACGCAAGTGGAGGCGTGTCTTAATTCACGTCCTCTTACTCTCATTAGCTCTTCACTGGATGATCCTCCTTTAACTCCAGGACACTTCCTGGTTGGTGAACCTTTGATTGGTGTTCCAGAACCTTCACTAATAGACGTCAAATTAAGTAATTTGGACCGTTGGAATATGATACAACGAATGTTGCAATGTTTATGGCAGCGTTGGCAACGTGAATATTTAACTAATCTCCAACAACGTTATAAATGGAATGTACCTCAACCAGATATCCCTTTAGATGCTATTGTACTTGTAAAGGATGATCGATTACCACCTGGTAAATGGCTTTTGGCACGAGTAATTGAAAAACATCCAGGGTCAGACGGTATCACTAGAGTCGTAACTTTGAAGTCAAGCGCTAATATTTTTAAAAGACCTGTGGTCAAGTTATGCCCTCTGCCCATGGATCTTGCACAATAAGCAAATTTGATTATTGTTGTATTGCTTAGTTCCTGTTCTGTTTAAAGGACTTTAATCGTCCTTGGGCCGCGGGATGTTTATGTGAATATTATTATATGTTTCAAGATGCATCGATAGATGTCGCTGGGCAAATTTTGTACATGCTATCAAATGTTAACCACGATCCTATAAGATGTCAAGTAATTTTTGAATATAGCTTTCGTTCCTTTTCGTTTCCCACTGTAAATTAAATACTATTGTGAACTCGTGTGTTTGATTGTCTACAGCGTTATGTTTTTTATACTTACTACTACTTCAATGTTGCTAGATAAGATAAGCTATATTGAGTATGGTCGTTTGGAGTGTGGCACCTAAACGTCCATCGAATTCGGCGGCGACATACGTCAACGTGAGCACCGTGTCAGGTCCTGGGGGGGGTCTATATCACGCCCCCCGGCGGCGGGCGACAAGGTACTAAGGCTATCCTGGTGCGGATCCCAACGGAGAGCCCAGTTCCTCCTCTCATGCGCCAATGCGACAGTTTCGGGCTCAATTCACACCAAGATGGCAGCGGCCGGCAGCGCACTTTCAGTATGAAAGAATTTTAAACTTTATCTACAATACGTAAAAGACCAATATCGCTTGAAAAGCGCGGAGCCGCTGGCGGCGCGCGAGCGGACCCAGGCGGCCGCCGTCTTGGTGTGGTGTGTGAGCCTAGAGAGTAAGAATGCCACATTCCGCCCCAGGTACCGTTATTTTTTCCTCGCGTGAGGAACCTTCCCCCACAAAAAAGAAACTATGCATATGACGTCGTTGTAATAGTACCTACAAACACAGCTGCCTAATGGAAAAATAAAGCTCTGAAAATCATCAAGTGTAACTTTCCAGTAACAATTTTTTTTTAAGAATTACCTAAACGCAGCAAGAGACATGCTTAATTCATCATCATCATCAGCCAAAACACGTCCACTGCTGAACAAAAGGCCAAGAGGTTGCCATAATCCCCACGCTTGGCAGGCGGCTTGAGGATCACAGCATAGGTGGACGATAAATCCAAAAGAAAGACGCTGCTGCCCGTCTTTTTGTTCTCGCTTAGTCACCTCTTACGACACCCAACGAGAAGAGATGGAGGGATGTAATTCTAACCCGGCACTCCACGGGCCTGCTTGATTATGTCATTGTAACCTCCGCATTTGTAAGGGTGCGTCTCCGCTCTCAGCGAGTGTAGGTATTCAGCACGATAGATTTCCCAGAGGGCGCCTCTGTATAGATACTTGAGCTGCACTTACCTGTGGACAGTTATTTGTGCACCGTTTTATTTCCTTTTGCACGTCTTATTTATGCGAATGAGACACTTGAGAAATTTCGATTAGGCGTTTCAATAATCAGTAAATTGTATTTCTACTTATAACAAGTTATTAAAATTGCATTTTATTTTTTATGACGCCTCATATTTTGTCGTATATATGTTATTCCGGAAACAATAATAATATTTTCCTAGAACAATCCACATACGAATAACACATACAGTAGACACAACGGAAGTCTGTCTGAAGTGTGTCTGAAGTTGGCTGCAAGACGCTGCGCAGTAGCTATTTTTGTGTCTTGCGCAATGATTCGCTAAACCTAACTTCAGACACACAAAAATCCGTTGACAACTATACATAGTTGACATTCAATCAATTATATAGTTAAGTATAAAAAAACTTATAACTCGCGGCTATTACGCAACGGATTTCTGCACCCCAATAAAACGTTAAAGTCTGTGACAAGATGACATCTAGGTACCCCATAGAAAACAAAAGGTTTTAAAATTAGAACGCATAAAATCGGAGTGCTGTATTACGTATCGGATTCAATTTGCGCGGCAACCACTAGTGATAGAGACTGATGGGCGAGGACCGTGCTAAAATCTTATTTGTTCCGCACTCAGCTAGCGGCGTCTACTGATGAGCATTTTTAGGGTTCCATAACTAAAAGGCAAAAAAGGAACCGTTATGGTGAGACTTCTCCTGTCTGTCTGTCTGCCACAACCTATAATAAGTATATTTATCATATGCAAGGACTAAATTTGCACATCTCTAAACAGATTGTTATTTTGGTTTATGTCACGTAGACTTAT
Organism: Furcula furcula; assembly: GCA_911728495.1. Classification (NCBI taxonomy): domain Eukaryota; kingdom Metazoa; phylum Arthropoda; class Insecta; order Lepidoptera; family Notodontidae; genus Furcula; species Furcula furcula. The sequence goes on from OU452253.1 coordinate 21,842,780, forward strand.
ACCTAATCAAAAATAACAAAAAAATACCCTGGAATGATCTTTCTAAGTAGTATAGTTTTTTAGTAATCCTAAAAAAACTCCACAAACAAACTTAATTTTACGGTTTGGTTTTATGCAATCTGAGGTTTTAGACGAATAGTAAATGCATGCATTTGGTCGAGTTATTGAAAGGTGTGCGGTAAACTAATATAATGGCCCATCTCTTTATTAGGTGGTAGGTGGTTGTGAATGACCTTACTGGACGGTCCCTCCAGGGGCCCTACAAAACTCTTATAGCAGGGCAGTTTAACACGAAAAGTGACCTGTCTTACAAATTTGTACCATGAGCGCACTAATTGGCGTGACAACAATATTGTCACGTGACCACTCACCTGTTTGGGTGACGCACTAATTAGCAGGCCACCCAGCAATAGCTCGTGGAAAGCCATGAGACCTTACCCCAGTAGGCTATTAACAAACGTCGGAACGTTCCATTTTCGAAACCGATAAAAACGTTTCCGGCGGTATCTTTTAAACGTTATGCACAAATCAGATAGCTTCTATAAAATAACATCTGACAAGCAACCGTAACCGGTTGGATACGGTTGCTCAACCAATATCAAACTGTTGTAGTTTTGAATAAAGAAAAAATTGTAGCTGTTTAATCTATACTTATAATGAAACTGTAACAGGTCCAATTCTGTACATTGAAGATATTTTGAAAATTATTTTTGGAGGGCATTCTATAACCGATACTGAGGCCGAAAATGTATTTTTTTTAATTTTTGTCTGTCTGTCGGTCTGTCTGTCTGTATCACGGCTGAGCATCACGCCGAAACTACTGAATGGATTCAAATGAAACTTGGCATGATTTGAGATCTTACTACGAGGTAGGACATAGGATACTTTTTATCCCGTAATCTAGCACGGTTCATTTGGGAGAGGGGATTAAAGTCAAAACGGGTACTTGGTTATACGCTTGGTCCGATTTTATCAATTTTTCTTTATAATAAAATAAATATTAGTAAGAAAACACTAATAGAGAGTTGTTATCAAGGTTTTGTAATCGATCTGGTTAAGCAACGTTAGGTAAGGTCATTAAATAGATGTGTACGAGCCAATAATGCTCATACAGCAAATTAATAATTAACCTACTTTATATAGACGAGCAGTCGTGCTACAACCTCCGTCACGCGCTAATGTGTCAATAACTACAAAAACATTACGTAAGGTGCGACTCAGACACTAAACATAGCCGTAGACAATAACTAGAAATAAATACGTTTAAACTATAATCAGTGGTTTTGGTGTGATCTATACTACAACAACCGGGATACCGTCAACGACAGGATATCCCCAACATCGCGTGGTCCTTCGACATTGGAATCACGGGGACCGTCTTCGAGTTCTTCGTGACATATCTGCGAAGTGCTTAGTGTGGAATTTCCCCATCACGAAGAGAGGGAAGACTGCGCTGAGTGCCAGCAAGTAACGAACCAGCGGGGATAACGTCCACTGCTACAAAATAAACTACAGACAGCAGAGATAACGTCTACTGCTGCTCAAGAAAATACGGATCAGCAGGGATAACGTCCACTGCTAATCTTCATATTACAATTGTGACTCATAATAATGTCTATAATAATAATAATGTAAGGCCTGCTGGAATAACTTTCTTTAGAAATCAGCTGTGCCTTTGTATTAAGAATAGTATCTTGCCTTTATTCCTTCTATCTTTTATTGTTATTGTGTGTACATAAATGATAAAATAAATAAATAAATGTCCCCCTGGCTGATAGGACCACAGCGGCCGATCTTTCATCAAATCAGCCTACTACACGAGAGATATTATAGTGCACAAGTGCTTGCGTAGAAACAAGTGCACTCTATCTTCCTTTACTCTCACAATTCGTTAAGACGGAAGATCGACACGACTGGGGTGAGGTCTGGCGCAGGACTGACTTTTTACATGCCCATGCGACGCATGAATCATCTTGCCTGCATTGTCATAGCCAGCAAGGAACAACTACACAAAGTGGTTCCACTCCACGGGATTTCAACCCGCGACCTCCGGTTTACAAAGCAAGCGGTTTACCGCTGCGCTACGGAGGCTACAATAAGATTCATAAATAGAAAATAAAATAAAGGCCTCTTTGAGGTCAATTTTTAATAAAAACCGCCTTTTGTAGTAATTTTGGTAGTGGTTATGACGCTTGCTCACCTTTTCTTTGTATAATCTCCATCTCCAACTCACTTTGAGGATCATGAATATGGCTAGGTAAATCTTTCCCCTTTCATAAAGATTAAATTTTAATACATGCCTCATTTCGATGCGTATCGCTAAAGAATAGTCTTGGAAAAAATTACATTTTTAGTTTCTTACTCTTGCATTAGGTTTTTTTTTTTTTTTTTTAATATGAGGGTACCCCCCTAATTAAGTCGAATATTCACAATATTTTTTGGTTTAATATTATTGTTTTAATTGTATTAGACGTAAATATATATATATTAATTATGTATACATAATTATTTTTTACACACGATCTCTCGTTCCGTGTCTGCATTTATCCTATTATTATTATATCAGCCTCAATAATATAATAAAGAATGAATATATATATGATGCAAATATAAATTTGTTAATATGTGCACCCCAATTCCAAATGTTAGCCTATCCCAATATTAGCTAGGGTAATAAACTCTACTTATTCTATGTGAATAAGAAAAGGCAGTGGTATTAGGTATACACACGAAAGTCACTTTTTTTTTTTTTTGTCTCCAGAGACTAAATCAATATAACAATGGATTACCATTACTTTTAGCACACTGTATTTACGAACCACTTGCTACGCTCCAACTTTAGAGTTTGAGTACAGAGGAGCACGCTACTCGTTAGAAATGTGAAAATCTGATGAAAATATTTATCTTGATATCAAATTAACGACTAAAGTAAACGTAAACTATGTGTCAACGTCATAATGATATCACAGTTATCATTCATATAAGCAGGAGCTTAGTATATATCTTGCTAAAGCGACATAGTATAATTACATACTAATTGTAGTTAATAGTTATAACAACATTCCCCAAATCCCCAAGCCAAGCCAAGCCAAGCGTGGGGATTATGGCAACCCCTCCCTTCTAAGGGGGAGGCCTTTGTTCAGTAGTGGACGTCTTTCGGCTGCTAATAGTTATAAGTCGTAATGAAATTAATAATTATATGTATAGTATATATATATATAGTATATATTTAGAATATCTGTTGCGCGCCAAATCAAGCAAAAGTATGGACCCAGCATAAAACTTACTTTACTAGATGTTTTTGAATCAAACATTATACTGGTAATTAATGATGAAACTGAGAGGTTCATTGAATTGTTGCGACGCTTGGACTCGTGGCGGACACGGTCGGCAATCAGTCCAGCGGAGGCGATGATGACAGTCCTCGACGCCGCGCTGGTGGCGGTTAGAGTGCACATTAAAAACATCACTGGTTTCAGACCACTGACTTTGTAGTGTGTAGTGTGTGACTTTGTCGGTCATCGCGCTGGTGCTAGAATCGAAAAATAGTTTTTTGGAGCCTTTCCCGTTTAAATATCCAATAAGTATGAAATGTGGGCAATTTTTCTTTTTTTCAACAACATCGCCTACCTACTTGTTCTAAAAAATAAGAAATCTGTTTTACAAACTTAAAAGGATCTGTCAAGGTTTGATCGATCAGTAGAATGATAACCGACTGACAGGTATCAGTTTCGGCATAGTGAGAATAAGCCAAGAGTGGCCCCTTCGTTTAGAGTACGGATATTATCCGGCATATCATTTTTTTTTTTTTTTAAGATTTAATAGGCTTGTCCACCTTTCATGAAGCCAATTAAGCTTTACTAATAGCCTTATAACTATCGATCAGCATGGTGCCAAACTCCAGGTTCAGAGTAGCTATTACAAATTGAGTAATGAAGATTCATAAAACTAAGTGAATCAACTTCGTTAGAGATTCCTTCCACCACACCAACAAAACTGATCGGGGACTATTCTGTGGCAACATTTGTAACCGTGATTTGTTGCCTCCGCACCTTCGAGCACAAATTCCGATACCACGCGAAGCTTGCATTTGACTGATGATTACCATTAGGTATCTATGCATAGATTTAGAATTTTTCTTTCGATCATAATTGAAGGTACAACAACAGCGAATATTTATTCGCTTTTTTATAAAAATAGACGAACTCACCTGTAGTAGTAAATAATGCGGGTAGTTAGGCCAAGAAAAAAAAATGCAATATCTGAAGAATACAACAGATAAGCTGTATGATTTCCAATGAATGCAACTGTCGTATTTAGGACATTGTGATAATTAGGCCAAATAATATCCGAAGAATACAACGGATAATAAAAATTAGTGCTTCCCAATGAATGCAAAGGGTACACAAACTCAGCTCGAGCGTATAAATCTTCGCAGGTACAGCAGCAGCAGGCAGGCAGAATGATATTTAGGCACAATAATATCCGTAGAATTCTACGGATTAAACAGTAGTGATTCCCAATGAATTCAAAGGGTACACTTTAGCTCGAGAGTATACATCTTCGTTAACAGCGACACGAACAATGTTCCACTTTTAATTGTATGTCTTCTTTATTTTCGATTTTTCATGATTTCATAGATCCCTTGTATTTGAACTCGTGCGAACGCCGTGATCGCACGGACAAGAATGAGGTGGCTGTCGCTCGGCTGAGGCGGGGTGGTTGCTGAAGGGATAATTCTCTTTCTAACCTCTGAAACTTGTGCGATATCTCCGGATCGTACCCACGAGGTACTACTACTAGTGATGGAATATCTTGGAGTCAAGGACTGGATAATTAGTGATGAAGATTTATCGACATTTTATTATTGTAGGTAGGGTGAGTGGGGGAAAGACGAAAGTAAGACGAAAGGAGTTGTATAGAGGCGACTTTTTGTGTTACCCCGCCTTTCGTCTTACTTTCATCTTTTCTCCCACTCACCCTACTATTTCTGTTTATAAAATGTTTTATTACAAGTTCACAATACCTTTTGACGTTTCACATTTGCCCCGCCATAATAACTTTTGACAAGCGTACCTACATAAACTGTTTGAAAAAACCTTCTACGCAACCTTCCCTTCTAGAGCTGTATACCTTCTAGCCTTTACATTTATGAAACAGCATTATTTGTGAAAAAAAATAGTGGACTTTTTAAAAAAACTTCGGACAATCGTATAAAAACCTTAAGGCAAATTCACAGGCACAATCTAGACATTATTCCTTCGAAAACAGCTCTTATGCACAAAAGCACATTTTGCATGGCCCCAAAGATGTATATAAAAAAATACCAAACGAAATTAAGGACCTAAACCTAGCACAATTTAAAAAGAAATTATTCCAATTACTAATTAGTAAATGTTATTGTAGTATTAATGAATTTCTATAAATTGCATTGTAGACATTCTTTGTAAGTATATTCATATTAATTTTTGTTATTGACCGACAAGTTATAGTATTATTAAATCTGGACATTTAATAATAATAATAATAAATACACTTTATTGTACACCAAAAGTTACATGTAAATTGAACAATACGTTGATGATATTTATTATTATTTTGACATTTAATTTTGACATTTAATTTATTTTGACATTTAATTATATATGGTCATTTTGTTTTATTATTAATTACCTACATTACCTATTATTATTTTGTGCACAATTATTTTAAATTGTATCAATATTGTAAGCCCAATTGGGTATGCTGCAGAGGAACAAATGTAAAATATAGACCTAATACCTGTAATAAATTTATATATATATAATAAATTTACCTTTATCACCTGCAACAACATACAATAAAGTAAATTTGATTTGATTTGCAATAAATACAAGAACTTATAAACTTCTATGTAATTATGTACACCATTTATTATTATAAATCACTAATTTCAACATCAAATCAATCAATCATTATTTACTTATCCTAAATTTAATTACACAGCAGAATTAATGACCGCTGTAAAATGGTATTTGTTAGATTTGGACGACTATAATAGAAATCAGTATTCCGGCTTATATCAACATCCAATATCCATATTTCTTCCGACTGCACTTAAGGAAACGCAGCCACTTGCACGATTTGCCAAGATTTATAAAGGTTTTAAACGTCGTCTCGGCGTATGCAGAGGCGGCAATGCAACCAGTAAGTTTGCTAAATAAAAAGCACTAAAAGTTATTTATAGGCTACTCCAACCATCGACGCGAAAACTATTTTGCAAACTCAGTATATTTTCCTAATATCCGCACTAGGTAATGGGATTGCGAATATATTTTATAAACTAAGGATCTACATGAAGTTCTAGAAAAATAACGTTTAAACATTTTAAAACCAAAACTAAAATTAAAATTTTAAAACTTTAAAAAATTAGTAAGGTATCATAAAATTGAATATGACCAGCTTTATCAATGACATTTCTTAACCTGCTATACAAAATCTCTTTTCCTCCAATTTAAGTCAAGTGCTCTTGTCGGTGAAGCAATTTATTTAATTTTTGTGTGTACAATCACTGTCATTAAGTACTAACAACTCACTGTACAATAAAGAATTTTTAATTGTTCATACAGTAGTTTTTATTTATTTATTGCTTTTTCAACTATACAGACAGTATAGCTATACTGTCTCTTCTTTATAATAATCTTTGCCTATCTTTAAAGATCGTTTATAAAACATTTTATTTGTCCCAATGATTTTATATTGATATTAGCCGGCTGCATTTATTTATTTATTATTCTTGGTTATTTATATGTGTTTCTATCGAGTATAACATTTATGTATTATACTAATATATATATTATTTTGCTGTCACGTATTTTATTGTATGTAGTTATGTTTTTTTTTACGATAATGGTTTATATAAACAACCCCGCCTTGCAGTTCACAGTTCCTCTCCATCCAAAGGTTGCCTGGTAGAGATCACTTTTAGTGATTGTTTCATTCTATTTGCTGTTCTTCTTTTGTATTTTTGTGTTTTTCTATAATGGTGGAACAATAAAGTATTATCTATCTATCTATACAAATTAAATTTATTTTAAACCTTAATAACACAAGAAAAAGTAAATACAAGAAAATATTTTGGCGGGCCTGTGGTTAGACACCCTGTCCGCTGACCAATAGGTCGTGGGTTCGATTCCCACCAAGTGTCTGGGTGTTTTATCTATACAACGTGTTACAGAATACCCCGTAAAAATATAATTAAATAATATTATTATTTTCACTGATGTGCAAACCCTATTTCAGTAAAATTAAAGAGTAAACTACGCAGAATGTACCTACATTTCAACCTAATTCGCGGAACGACAAAAATGTTAAAAGACCTAACCTAACGAAACAACCTAAACGAACACTTACTTTTTCTTAATAAACGTCAACACATTTGAAATTGATACAGTGACAACATAATTATTCAGTTGATGAATATTTTTTTTTTCCAACTTGACATTTTTTGAAGCCAGTACTTGAGTATAATACAATCCTTGTATTGAGGTTGCAAACATTTATGAATGAAAAATAGAAAAACTATTAAAGTAGACAATTATTAGGCAAAATAGGTACGTAGCCCCTTCTGTTAAATAATCTGGGTCCCTGGCATGACAGCTTACTAGGGTTGACAAAACTTTTGGCTTTGATAATTAATTATATTTTTTACCGGGTATTTTGTAACAGCCTGTATAAGTATGTATTTACAAAAAAAAAGTATTTATGTATTAGTATCAGTTGTCTGGTTTCCATAGTACAGGCTCTGCCTATCAGGGATCAGATGACCGTGTGTGGATTGTCCCAGAATATTATTATTATTATTTTTCTACTGAAAGTATGTAGGTACTTATTTTTTTATAAGATCAATGCCATGATGTCTGTATTGAGTTTACCCAATACAAAGTAGATATAAACGAACATAAATCCGAGTTATTTGTATTACAATTTTCTTTTCAAGGAGAAAATAATGTAATAGGTATTCGGCTTTGTGGATTTGCGGATCATCCAGGGTCAGCCGTCGACCATGACGCGGAGAACCGCGGAGAACAGCGGAAACAATTCATCCGATCATGACTGGCGTATTTTTATCCATTATTCTACCCTGAAATAGATTTTTTCTGGCGAACACCAATATAACATGAACCGCTATTTTGTTCTAATATTAATTGTCTAGGTTCTTCAGCTAGCTTTTGTAAAATGACTCAGGAAAACTCCGGTAATATTGGTATTTCTCGTTGGGAGAAAAAAAGCTTCAAAGGTTGTGTTGTGCGACCGGTCTTTTTGTGGTGAAAGAGTTTAAGTCACGTACCTATAATCTATATCTATCTTATTATATAAAAGAGTAGGCAAAAACCCACTCATCACGAAATCTCAGAAACTACAAGTGCTAGGAGTCTCAAACTTTGCATGGGGGTTCCTTTTAAGACGTAGGTGCTCACTAAGACGCGATTTTGCGAAATTCAACCTCTAAGGGGGTCAAATAGGGGGGCAAAGTTTGTATGGGAGAACGCGATTCCTTGGTCCTATTGACTTGAAATTTTGCACAGACATTCGTTAAGAAAATTAATTGAATTAGTATTTCATATTTTTTATAATTTATCCCTTTACAGGGTAAAAAAGAAGTATTATTACTTAACCGATGGCGGTAAAAATATATTACCACAACAAGATACGATAATTCGATAGGTAAAATAAAAGTTCCTTGGCCAAGTTGTTACGGAAGCGTCCTCTAAGTGCGGACTGTCCGGGTTCGCTACCCGTGTGCGGATTTTTATTTTGTATTTTTAAACTTTGTTTTGATTTTTTTATTTATATTAAGATTCGATGTTTTAACTCATATTGACTCCGGCACTTTTTATCTCTAATATATTTTTATATTTAATACTTTTTTAAAATTTAAAATCATGCATACGTAGTTAACTTCTCTCTAATGTTATGATTTAGTTATTGGTGGAAACAGAATTGATTTTTGTACTATTGGATCTTATATTTAGTAATAAGTGGTATCATTTGTTTGTTTCGCAAATATAATAAACTAAAAATAAAATAATGAAAATATATTTTCAAAATGTCTGTTTGGGTAGGAATACAATATGCATGCACCTATTGTACGTATGATATAAAAAAAGCCAAAACTTTATTGGAATTATTGTCTGTCTGTCAGTCAGGGTTTTTTCTATAGGTTGGCTGGTGTTGTGTGAAACAAAGTCGCTATCCGAGTCTGTCAATATCGGATAGCACCTCCTAAACCACGCAGCGATTTTCACCATCGGTTAGATAATTTTCATTGAAGGTTTTAAGTTTTATATAAGTAAATAAACTTACATAGCTTACATTGACTAAACCTAAAGAGATACATAGTTAACAATCAAGTACTAGAGAATTTCATTAATTCCATATATTATAAAGTAGGTAAATATCCGGGATATAATATACCCGCCCCCCGGTGGCGGACTCAAAGGCAATGCACTTAGGGACAGCTGATGCAGATCCCACCGGAGAACCCCCTCTCATGTGCCGATGTGACAGCCACGAGAGTTTTAGTGGGTAAGAATCCCCCACAGGATCCCAGGGACATATTAAACGTGCCACCACCCCTTTAACTATGACAACGGTGACAGATTCCCGGGTGGCTATAATGCGCCCCCGGCAGCGGCTTCACAGGCCCTTGCCTTGCACTGAGGGGTACCCGGTGCAGCCCCATATTTTTTGCGGACAGCCGTGGGGGGCTTAGAGGGTAAGAATCCCACACACCGCGGTCGACCGCCTGCAGGATCCTGGAAGCCTATTGGAGGTCTACTCGTGGTCCCCGAAACTTTGAGCACGGTGACAGGTTTTTGAAGTGAAACTTCTTATGCGACTTCCTATGCCGTCCGTGAGTGAGTGAGTGGGTGAGTGGGCGAGTGGGCGAGTAGGCGAGTGGGCGAGTGGGCGAGTGGGCGAGTGGGCGAGCGGGCGAGTGGGCGAGCGGGCGAGTGGGCGAGCGGGCGAGTGGGTGAGTGTGTGAGTGGTTCTGTGTGGTTCGGTGTGGTTCGGTGTGGTTCGGTGTGGTATGGTGTGGTATGGTGTGGTACGGTGTGGTACGGTGTGGTACGGTGTGGTACGGTGTGGTACGGTGTGGTACGGTGTGGTACGGTGTGGTACGGTGTGGTACGGTGTGGTACGGTGTGGTACGGTGTGGTACGGTGTGGTAAGGTGTGGTACGGTGTGGTACGGTGTGGTACGGTGTGGTACTCGGACTGACCGGGACTGGGCGGGACTGACCAGGACTGAGCGGGACTGAGAAGGACTGAGCGGGACTGAGCGGGACAGACCGGGACTGAGCGGGACTGAGCGGGACTGACCGGGCTGGAGTGGGACTGAGCGGGACTGAGCGGGACTGACCGGGTCTGAGCGGGACTGAGCGGGACTGACCGGGACTGACAGGGACTGACCGGGACTGAGTCGGATTCAGCCAGTCCGAGTCAGTCAGTCAGGGACACCTGGTACATATCCCACCCGAGAACCCAGGTTTCCCTCTCATGTTCTGATGTGATAGCGACGGGAGTTTTAGTGGGTAAGATTCCCAAATACCCAGTTTGACTTCCCCACGGGATCCCGGGGACATATTGGATGTTTCCCCCGCTACTCCCTTAAACTGTGACAACGGTGACAGATTCCCGGAGGGCTATAATGCGCCCTCGGCAGCGGCTTCAAAGGCCCTTGCCTTGCACTGAGGGGTACACGGTGCACACTCTTTTGTGTGGACAGCCGTGGGGGACACATACTGCAGTCGATCGCCCGCAGGATCCTGGGGCCTATTGGAGGTTTCCCCCGCGATCCCCGTATCTTTGAGCACGATGATAGTTTCCCGGGTGGCTTTATTGTGTCCCCCGGTGGCGGGCTCAAAGGCAAGCCACTGAGGGATCTTGGTGCAGATCCCACTGGAAGGCCCAGGTCTCCTACTTATGTACTAATTTAACAGCCGTTGGGGGTTTAGTGTATAAGAATCCTACATAACCCGGTTGACGGCTTCCCCCGTGACCCCTGTAACCGTGAGCACGGTGAAAAGTTCCCTGGTGGCTTTATTGTGCTCCCCGGTGGCGGGGTCAAAGGCAAGCTACTGAGGGTATAATGTTGCAGATCCCACCGGATAGCCCAAGAAGGGGTTCTTATGTGCTGATTGCACGGCCGTTGGGGCTTTAGTTTATAAGAAACCTACATACCCGGTTGACCATCAACAGGGTCCCGTAAAAGTACTTTGCCCATGGACAGGCAGCTATACGTAGCCCTTTCACGCGTCACTTCTATACAAAATTTGTTCATATTGCGTTACGAAAAGTCAGCTACAAACTGATAAATAATTCCAAGAAAATCAAAGGCAGTAGCTTTAAATTATTCACTTCTTTTTTTTCTCAATTACACCCGTGCGAAGCCGGGGCGGGTCGCTAGTACTTATAATAAAACTGTAACAGGTCCAATTCTGTACATTGAAGATATTTTGAAAATTATTTTTGGAGGGCATTCTATAACCGATACTGAGGCCGAAAATGTATTTTTTTTAATTTTTGTCTGTCTGTCTGTCTGTCTGTCTGTCTGTCTGTCTGTATCACGGCTGAGCATCACGCCGAAACTACTGAATGGATTCAAATGAAACTTGACATGATTTGAGATCTTACTACGAGGTAGGACATAGGATACTTTTTATCCCGTAATCTACCACGGTTCTTTCGGGAGAGGGGATTAAAGTCAAAATGGGTAGTTGGTTATACGCTTGGTCAGATTTTATCAATTTTTCCTTGTAATATAATAAATATCAGTAAGGGAACACTCATAGAGAGTTGTTATCAAGGTTTTGTAATCGATCGGGTTAAGCAACGTTAGGTAAGGTCATTAAATAGATGGGTGACCGTTTAACGCCATTTGAACTAAATGGGTCCGTGCTTCGGAGAGCAAGTAAAAAGTAGGTCCCAGTTTTTAACCGACTATAAAAAAGGAGGTTATGTATTCGATGCGAATGTCGGTTATTAAAAGTTTAGTTAACGTAAAAATAGCGCAGGCGGAGCTGCGTGGGTCAGCTAGTAATTAATAATACCAGCCCTTTTTTATGTCCCACTGCTGGGCACGGGCCTCCCTTCAAGATGAAGGAGCTTAGGTCCACCACGCTGGCCAAGTGCGGGTTGGCGGACTTCACACGTCATTCGAAAGCTATTTAGGCTTTCTCAGACATGCAGGTTTCCTCACGATGTTTTCCTTCACCTATAATAATTACCTACTTAAAATTATGATTGCACTATATTATACTTAACTATATTATACTTCGCTTTTCGTCGCGGGGTGTCCTGAAGAATTGCATCCTCCCATCCCTTCCCGATGTATGTTGTAAGAAGCGACTAACCAGAGCCCATCTTCTGGTAGCAGCATTATTCTATTGGATTACCTACCACCTATAATATGATAGTCATGGGATACTCATCCCAACTTACCTGTCCGGTAGTTGTGGTATAGTATACGGGTATGCGACCCCTAGCTATTACTGTCCCATCCCTTGCCCTCCTGGGCGGTAATATCCTACTTTTCCTATTTCCCACTCTAACTTGCCAATCTTCCTTTTCACAACACCTATCCTTCCCTTTCCCTCCTTATTCGTGAGAACGCAATGGTCAATCATATAAATAATTTAATTAACCAAAATGGCGGTGATGTGGTTCGCCACCCATCACGTCTCGTTTCTCACGGAGGCGAAAAGCGGCCCATGGGCTCTGTCTACCCCTACGGGAAAATGGCGTGATTTTATGTATGTATGTATAATATGATTCCCAAGAGCCTGCCAAGCGTGGCAATTATGGCAAACCTTTAAGTCGTCGACGTCTTTTAACTGCTGATAATGATGATGATGACTTTGACTTTATATATTTCAAAGAATGAAATAGATTTGTTCGAAAAACCTCTCAATATATATGCGATATCTACAAGTAAATTGCGGGCGCTTTAAGAGTATTTAAAGGTAGAGAGTGCACCTGTGTCTGCGTAAACACTTGTGCTCTCTAATATCTCCTGCGTTATTGGCTGATATTGTTAAAGGTTCGCTGTAATGGCTTATCAGTTAGAAGGATATTATATTTACTTGTAATACTGAAATAGTTACAAGAATTGCAAAGGTGATAAATAACTATCATATCTTCCGTGTGTACCATTAGATACATTCAAAGGGTCTCCGGACTATAGGAGCAAGCGGGGTTCTTACCCACTAAAACCCCAGTGGCTGTCGCATCAGCACATGAGAGGGGAGACCAGGGTTCTCCGGTGGGATCTTCACCAGGAACCTCGAATTGCCTTGCCTTTGACCCCACCGGGAGATCATTATAGCCTCCGGGGTACCTGACACAGTGCTCACGGGAACGGGGGTCGCAACCCCGCCGCGTCACTGAATGGATAGCTAGGTTGGACCTAGACTCTACAGTCTGATTTGATAATCTGCTGTATTAAGTTAAATATTTTTATTTTGATCTTGATTGTATAAAGCCATTTATTTCAGTAGGTATGTGATGTGTAAATAATTATTTACGATTGTTAATTAAATAGTTTTCTCGAGTTAAGTTAGTTTAATTGCACAAATTAAACTAGGTATGTAGGATGTCCTTACTATTCTTCTTTTCCTTTTTTTTACATGTGGTTTTTAAGTATATGGTTTTTCCCCTCAAAGATTTTGTTCGCTTATCAATTTTGTAACATATTTGTTTATTTTCATAATATTTTTTTCCTTTTGTTTTACCAATATTATTTATTTTAAGAGTAAGTACGTATGTAATTTGTAAGCTCAGCGTGCGTGAGGTCACTCGGGGCTGCCACTGAAAACCAGCGCTGTATTGTGGTTATGCCTCAATGCAGCAAAACGCTGAGTGGTAGCCCGGTTTCACACGGACAACATACATCAATTTGTTATTTAAGTTATTGTTCTGCTACAGTGTTATTTGCGTGAAATAAAAACATATTCTATTCTATTCTACACAGATTTCGCGTCTATCTATTAGTTCGCTCATTCTACACTATACAGGGTGTCCCAGAAATGGGGTATCAAGCCGGTAATGACGCAATGTGTAACACACAAGCAATCTATTTTTGAAAGAAAATAATGAAAATAGTCAACAGTTTCAGTGCAGTGAGCTCATCGATATACTATACCAACTAGATTAGCTGTCACGAACAAAATGACATCGAAAATGTGGTCGCGGTTACATATACTTACACAACTATACACGTAGCTAGAAATTGTAGAAAATAGTTTTAAATAATTCGGAACGTCGGACTAATAGAAGCCTTCAGATGTAGTAATAAAGTCTAATTCTGTATGCAGTAATGTTGGCACATAAAACCTTTACATCGGAGACAAAGAAAAATCAATAAATTCTCCAACGCTATACGAAAAAAAGTAGTTGTTTTGACTTAAACCAAAATGTACTCGTTTAAAAGAAAATCTTAACCACTATAAAATAAGGTTCAAAACAGGTATGTGTGTGTACTGACTTACAAACTTTAACTTATCCGTGCTGGTGGCAAAAATGAGAACTAACCTTTTTATTATGGTAATGATGTGTAGTTTGACAGTTTCGTATAGACAGTGGCGACACGCCTATCGGCAACATTATTTTTGTCAGTCTCGGCATGGCAGTTGCGAACTACTAGCGGAGAAAGTATCAAATAAATAATTTTTATTTCGTATTATAATGATATCTTACTTATATTTATTATTTAAACTAGTAGTAATAAGAACACGAACCGAAAAAAAAAATCTCCATCTGCAATTTTAGTATTACGTTAATATTTGGACAGTTTATAAACGCGCAATGAGGAATTTCGATACGTCCTTACGCTAGCTGTTGTCGGCTCGTACTAATTTGAAATAGAGCGACAGCCGTCTCCGTAGCTCTATTTTCGTGACCACTTTTCGGGTCGTGACAGCTAATCTAGTTGGTATAGTATATCGATGAGTGAGCTCGAAATTTCGTTCATTATTTAACCGAAAATTGAATGAATGGTAACATGCGCCAATGACCTTGAGAATCTGGCCGCTCCGGCCGAGAGTTGTCATCGTAGAGGGCGCTACCAGCAAATATGAATATTACATTTGAAAAATCATAGACTAAAAATATGCAGATGTGTCGAATGGAGTTTTGTTAATTTTGCCTATTCCGTTATAGAATGAAATGATGCAGTTTAATAACGGTAACCCACTGTTTTATATCTTGATTTATACCTTGGCGTGCCACCTAATTACAATCTGACAACCCAACCACTTACAGTGACGTAACGTAGTTGACGTGTTGCATCAGGATACGGATTATTGCATTTTATATTCCAAACTTCATATCAAAGGTTCAGTCCGTCTATTATAGAATGGCCAATGCCTGACTAGTGAGACTTATACATACTACTATTCTATTGTTGGTGGTTATTAGGTCCGGTTACAACCGGAACGCACTTTGACCCAGCTGAATACATTGTGCCTGCCATTCGGAATCCATATACATTCGTACTACTTATAACTTATAGTCACAGCGAATTTTTGTGTGTCTGAAGTTAGGGTTGACGAACCATTGCGCAAGTACAGTTGTGAGTTCTGAATACATAAACATAAAAATAGCTACTGCGCAGCGTCTTGCCGTGACTACTGTAAGCGTACTTGAAATGAAACTATGCACAAAGTTCTAAGGTTTCTGTTCTGCAAGTCAAAACGAAAGCGTTTAATAGAGCTTTCAAAATATGTTTTTTTTTCTTATAAAGGGACCTTTTTAACATATTTCCTAAATTATTTCCAAATTCTCTAACCAATAAACATCCATCTGATAGTTGAGCTTTTTGATCCCTGGAAAAATGAACTGAAACCAAATTGATGATTGATTGCGATGTTCGAGTATGACAAAGAGAGTGACTTAAGATGCTGCAATGCATGCCAGTGGCCCTGATGAGATGCTAGCGGTATTATTAAAGAAGCGTGTAACTGTACTGCTTCCTATTCTAATGCGTATATTCTCTTTAAGAGCGGTACAAGTACCCAAATCTTGGAACCTTACTCAAGACCAGATACCCAACGTCGACCCAAGTCGTGCAGACCCCAAAATCATAAATTATTTTTATTGCGACAATTAGTTCCGTGATAAGAATAATAGCACCCATCCATCTCCTCCCGTTGGGTGTCCATAAAAGGTGACTAAGGAAAAACAAGAAGACGAGCAGCAGCGTCTTTTTATTGGATTACATACCACCTATCTGCGATCCCCAACCGCCTGCCAAGCGTGGGTATTATGGCAACCCCTCCCCTCTGAAGGAGAGAGCGCCTTCTTTCAACAGTGGACGTTTCGGCTGCTGATGATGATGTAGATGAGTTCCGTGATCGACTCCGTAATGGCCATCGAACTGAAACTATGATAAGATACTTAACTTTTTTCATAATTAAGTACAGGTAAAAACGACCCAAACCCAAGACAAACAGATTATGTTCATGCACATGAATGTTTCTCCTGTGTGGGAATTGACCTTAAGGTCAGCGGCCAGGGTAGCAAACTACAAAATCAACGGACCTGTGTTGTCTTTCAATATACGTGGCTGCCAAAGGAATCCGTAGCACTGTTTGTACGTCTGAGTGTAACGTCATATTATGTACTATCGCGGACACGAACAAAATAGTTTTTGATTGAAAACTGGTATAGCGACCTGGCTGGCTGGCTGGTGATCTGGGCGACGACGACGTTCCGGGCGCTTACCCCGCCCGCATGTATTTTGGGCTGGCACGTGCAAGCGATTGTCGTCCTAAAGGTGATACACCGTTCGTGACCTCGAAAGTACGTAACGTAACTTCATCTTGAGTTCTGTACCCATCGCGGGGTTTGAACTACGCGGAGCATTTGACATTTTTTTTTATTTATCCTTTAGCACACTTAAATATGTACAAGGCTGCCAATCTACCTTTGGATGATACAGAGGGCAATAGTGGTAGGTGCATAGGTAATGTAAAATTTAAATAGATATTTAATTTACATTGATTCTAATAAGCTATCTGGTTTTAGAGTAAGTAACATTTTAACGCGGTGGTATTTTTTCTCGTGCCTGCCAACTACACCATCAGTTTATTGTTACGCAACTTAGTTAACTAACAAGGTATTACCTGATAGGATTCGAAGCACCCATCCATAGAAAAGTCTCTTCCTGTCCCTGTCATCCAAAACTATAATTATAGGCTTTTGGTCCGATAGTTATTTTGCCAGCTACAGTGACATTCTACTTATGTTACATAGGGGAAGAAATCTAAGATTAAAGTGGCGCCACCTAGATAACACACGAGTACCCTTCCAACTTAACCATCCAGATGTCTCAAAAGACGAGCAACTGTCCAATGCAACTGTCCGTAGGTAAGCGTGTCGCTCACCACCAAGCCAACCACCCAGGTACTCGACTCGTTGCTAAGTTGCAAAAACCAACATGATAGTAATAATAACACCGTTCATGTTTTGACAAAAAAAAAACATAATGTAAAGAATATCATAATGTATGTCATTTTGTCGACCTACACAGTATTAAATACGATTTCAATTAGTAAGATCATATATATGACTGATACGCTTTAACAGTTAGGCATAATACTCGGCAACGATACTTTCGCATACTCTATGATGAACCAAAAATATGGTATTACTATAAAAATATCTTTAATTAAATATAGAAGTATAGATTTCATTTGAAATTATTTATAATGTTATAATTATACCATATGTAACATATCTTAATTAAAAATATGTTCAAAATCATTTAAATTAAATTCGTCTTGTCAAAAAAAAATCGAGCACGTCCACCCTCCCTAACAGTCCACGAAAGACTGATGGAAGGCGACCGCGAGGGCGCTGCAAGGGGAAATGCATCGCGTACGTGGTTTTTCTATAATTTCTTGTAAAACATGAATTAAATTAAGAAATGTAATCAATACAAATTGTAGAATAGGTTATTATGCTTTTTATAGTCCAAGTTTGGCGTCTATCCGATGAACGGATATTGAACGCTAACACAATTCATATCCAACATAGTACATTTTTTAAATGCATATTGCTTGAAAACGTTATATTTAATCCAATATCTAATCAATAAAACTATTAGCTGAAGATCTGAGGTATAAGTACATATAATTTTCATAGCCAATATAATAGCGGATTGATCCATCGAACTCTTTAAACTAAGGCTATTTTTGCAATTTTACCGTTGTTACCCCGTTAAACAGGGCGCGCACGCAATCAATTCAAAACAGTAGCTCCATAGAAGTATGCACAATGACACAAGGTTGATTAGGAACAGTTTTAAGACGATATAAATATTTTTTTATGTAATACAAAATACCAATTTTTGCCGCATTTGACATTTTTTCCGGAGTCTTTAGTATAAATACTATACATACCCTTCGGCTTGATAGGAATACCTTTTCCGGGACACCCAGTAGAAACTAAGAAGGACTAGTGAAGTCGCTTTTGGTCGCTGTTTGATTATAAAAGCAATTGGATGCTCTAGATTAGCTAGATTAATAAAGCCTTCTCAAATTAATATCAGCTAATCACTTTGAACGGTGAACAGAAATCGCATATTGTGCATAATGGAAATGTTCCGTGACAACAGTTAACTATGCATTCACTCGTAGTAATTACTGGATTCGATGCTATCCGATTCGATTGTACCAGTAGCCCGGTGTTCACAAAATGTGACTGCTAATTGTGAGAATTCGAATCCTGGGCAAAGTTTTTCAGGATTTTTAGTACCGTATGCAAAACTTGTGTTAGTTCAGCATCCGCGAAGAACGGCTGTGTTGTCCTTGCCCTAGTCCGTACTCGGGTTAAGCGCCGACGCAGCAAAAACACTGTCGCGAGTAATCGTCACCGGTAACCGCGATGACCCAGATATCGTCATGTGTTGTGAATTAAAACAATATGTGTGAACATTGTTAAGACGAAGTTATATTTTAAAAATGGATTCGCAAAATAGAATAAGGCTTGAAATAGAAAATGAGCATATCCTGTACCAGCGCTTTGCGGAGGAACAAGCGGAATGTAAGAAATTACAAAATCTAGTTAAAGAATTCCACTGTCAAATAGAGAAGCTTCAGCAGCAACTGGAGTATTATCAAGAGAGCAAGAATGAGCCTCCAGCCAAACTTACCACAACTGATAGTGCCTCCGAACAAGTCCATTATGAGACAGACGAAGAGGAACTAGCTAAGGAAACTGAGTGGATCCGTCAGCAGAGTCGTAAGAAAAGAAAGCTGAATCAATCACTGTCACCACTGCAACAACATGGAGAATGCTCCAGCAAGACTGATAAAAAGACGCCTAAAGTTAAAAAGGCTCCCCAGCCGCCGCCAATAATCGTAGAACAAGTCAAAAACTACCAAAAATTCTACGATTGCCTAACATGAAGCGTGCCTAGTGACTCGTTTTTAATCAAAATGAGAAGCGGAGACACCGTTAAGGTTAACGCTAACAGTGAGGACTCGTATAGAGCCATTACAAAGCTGCTGTTAGAAAGCAACAGCCTCTGGCATTCGTACGAGAATAAACAAGATAGACCAATCAGAGTAATGGCTAAAAACTTGCATTTCTCATGTGATCCTGTCAGGATAGTCGAAGATTTATCGTCCAAAGGATACATGATTCAAAACGCAACAAACAAGTTAAATTGGAGGACGAAAGAACCTCTCAATATGTTCATGCTGTCATTTGATAAGGGTGAGGATATCAACAAAATATATAATATAAAATCTATTCTTGGATGTAAAGTAGACGTACAACCGATTAAAGCATCCAAATTAATCCCTCAGTGTAAAAGGTGTCAAGCTTACGGACACACTCAAAAATACTGTTCTAAAGAGCCCAGGTGCGTAAAATGTACCGGCAAGCACCTGACAAAAGACTGCCGAAAACCTGCAGACACTAAACCAAAGTGCGTCCACTGTGGCGAAGCACACCCCGCTAGCTATCGAGGATGCATAGTAGCTAAAGAACTGCAGAATTTAAAAAATAAAGCAGAAAAAAACCCTAAATGCACAATGCAACTTTGCAGTGCAGTGCGCAATGCAACTTTCAACGCATCGGCACGGCTCAGCTGCATTTAGAGGTAGCTTCCGCTATGCTGCTTCTAAATGTTGGAACAACATTCCACCACCGTTGAGGAGCCTAAAAGGGAACATCAAATATTTTAAACTAAAAATAAAAAAAATGCTACTTGACCACCAGAAAAGTCAAGAAACTTTACGACATGATACCAGTGCTATATAACACAATGATTACTTTTGTACTATTTTGTTTTATTATTAGCATTAATATGGAATTTCATTATTACTGTTACTACATATTTTATTTTATGCATTATATTTACATGCTAGATATCCGTTATTCAATTATTCAATGGCTATATCTAATGAGCTAATGTTGCTATTGTGGGTATTGATGTTCATGTGCTGGATGATCACTGCCAAGTGCCGATGGGTAAGTGTTAGTTTTGATTTTTCACTGTAGTGATGTGAAATAGGTCTGTATATAGACTCGTTTTGTTTGTTTTTTATTTTTTAATTTTTGTATAAATTTCCGTGTGCCACGTCTTTACCAGCAGGCTTAGCACGATGTGGCGAGACTTCGTAGTCTTGGCGGTTCGGTGTGGAGTGTGACGTGGTTATCGACTTGGCTAATACCGAAAATGACGTTTCTACGGCGATAACTACGTCATGCTCCGCACCGACCTGTCGGGATTGCGGGGTCTTGGCGGGTCGTGCTAAGACTGCTGATACACAAATCCTGTAACGTGGCTTAAGTCTCAAAATTAAACATGTCTTGTAAACGGTTCATGACCGAAATTACAAGTTTAAATTAAGAATTTTAATCTTATTACTAGAGTAATTGTGGATTATAGTTAGCTTTCTTTACTTTCATTTCTCTCTAAATAGCCTCCATCGATTATATTTTGTCAATAAATCGCAAGAATCTACAAAAAGTGACGTTTGACATACTTCTTCTTTTTTCTATGTGATTTTTTTTCTTTTTTACGAATTTCGTGTTATGTCAATTTCTTTAGTACAGTTATAATATTAGTTTAAGCATGATATAGGTTATAGCGTCGTGACGGCACCAATTGGCTCCAACGGAAGACCAGCGTTGGTTGTTTACAACCAGCTTTATGCTGAGTTGGAGCCATTTTGTGGCTTATTCCACTTTTCCCCCTTAAAAATCCCCCCTAGGGGGGAAAAGTGGAATCTAATGTGAAAAAAGTCCAGTAATCCCCCTTATAGTTTTGTATATATATTCCAATTTCCCCCCCTACGGTAACAGAAAAAAAAAAGACAGTAAAAAATAAATACCTAATCATGTTTATTTTTGACACTAAATATTTGCAGTTTATTTATAAATATGTATACTTAAACTAGGTAAAAAACTTCCTCCAAGTTGACGCCGCACTGGGAGGGAAGAGTACCTAAAATACTGGCGCAT
This sequence comes from Furcula furcula, assembly GCA_911728495.1. Taxonomy (NCBI): domain Eukaryota; kingdom Metazoa; phylum Arthropoda; class Insecta; order Lepidoptera; family Notodontidae; genus Furcula; species Furcula furcula. The sequence continues at coordinate 21,864,295 of OU452253.1, forward strand.
TACCTCTTTGTATACCCAAGCTTACGTTGGCAGAAAAAGCTACCAGCCCGACGGTCTCCTGAGACTTCGATAAGTTTGGATGAAATTTCTTTCACCAAACCGTGCCAAGGCCAAGGCCCCATGGTCTCCACCGCAAAAGGGCGCAAATATATAGCTGAAACCTAGCATCACTAGCGGTCGTCGCAGCCCCTCCAGCCAACATCTACCTAATGCAAAAATCTCTGTATCTTTGACAGAATTTCTATAATTACAAAATGTGGAGAGTTAAAATAAGCGAAACCGGTAAAAAATCTTTTAAAAAAAAAAATTGAACCGACTTCAATATCACTGAAAAGTATAAAATAATTTAAATATTATTGAAGTTGGTGCCAAATATACACAGCCGGTTCAATTTTTTTTTTTTAAAGATTTTTAAAATAAATCACCTAAAATTATTATTATTTTTCTAAGAAATGTCCAATTGTTATGTCCTCCTCCCCCTCTATTAAATTCCATTTGTATCTTGTGAATAAACTCATCGCAGTTAATACTCGCTTTTTAACCGACTTCAAAAAAGGAGGAGGTTCTCAATTCGTCTGTATATATATATATATTTTTTTTTTTTATGTATGTTCGCGCATAACTCTGGCAATTATTAACCGATTTGAAAAAATCTTTCTTCCATCCATTCTTCAATCCATTGATTGGGTCCCATAAAAAAATTATTGCTTAGTAATAAGTATTTCCTAAAAAAACAAGAATGGTGACTGCGCACTGAGAGTTGCAAGAAAGCCTATATAGATGACGTTTTAGTCGCTCGGACTCGCTCGGTCGGACAAAAATGGTCATAACTCTGGCAAATATTTACCAATTTCAATGATTCTTTTTTTATTCGAAAGAAGAAACCACTGTATTGAATCTGTATGAATTTTATTACAACCGGATAAGAACTTCCTGGAGGACCATGAACGATGTGGAAGAATTTATCTGGTAAAAACCATAAAACTGATGTTCTCCATTACATTGCTCTGACAATTATGAACCGATTTCGATGTTTCTTTTTTTTTCCGAGAGAGTAAACTACTATGATGTTTCCATGCAAATTTCATTACGACCGGATATTATTTTCTGAAGAAACATGAATTATGTAAAACTATGTAGACGATAATGTGATCATAACCTACCTAGATAATTTTACGGTTTTCGATGGTTCAATCTTTATATATGAAAATATCACTAAAAAGTTTAAAATAAAATCTTTTTTAAAAAAAATTGAACCGACTTCAATATCACTGAAAAGTATAAAATAATTTAAATATTATTGAAGTTGGTGCCAAATATACACAGCAGGTACGCTAACACCAACTTCAATAATATTTAAATTATTTTATACTTTTCAGTGATATTGAAGTCGGTTCAATTTTTTTTTAAAAAGATTTTTGTTCTATTCTTCACGTGAACATTTTTCAAAAGTTTGTTGGCATGAACTTCATTTACTGATGCATCTTCACACAAACAATTCAAAAGCTGTGTGAGATTGGGCTTTTTTTTTATACTATTCCATATTTTTTTTATGCCACGCTTCTAAAAGTTTGTACGGTTTGTAGTCCTGTGACGTTCGCCAAAGACGCACCAGATATTTATAAATTTCTCGTCTTTTAGCCATTGTTGGAATTTTTTGCTACTGTCGTCATCTGGGCTCTGGCTGGCTACATACCAACCATTCATAATTTGGTCTTCCAGTAAGCCTTATGTTAACACTAAAACTAGCTATGATGCACTCAGTAACAGAACTAAGCGTTAACTAGATACATAAAGATAAATTAAAATGACTGGGAGGGAGGGCTACCATTACCCTGCCTACATTAGTTGTGATGAGTTGCAAACAATAATATATTAAAAATATTTTATGTAACTGACCAACTAGGAAAAAGTTTTTTTGTTTAGGATCCTTTGCGGCGTGGGCGCACGTGTTTTATTTATTTTATTACTTTTAGGAAGACTTACAGCTAATAAAGATATGTTAATTAAGAGTATATTATGATAATGATAGGAAGGCCATTTACAAGTCTCCACCTATAGAAAAAGAACCTTATCAATTGAGTACCTACAGCAGAGTGATAAATTAAAGTTAAGCAAACGAAACATGCAGATAGATCGTTACATTGTGAGATTACAATTCATCTAAGAAAAAAAACTCTTTGATAATATATTCCTTAGAACATATGCGCTTGTATTAAATAAATCAATATAGATATACCGTATTATACCTCAACGGCGGTTTTCGGACATTAAGGGGGAAAACTGGAACCCAACAAACACTCGAATCGATTTTTCCCCCTTAAGGGGGAAAACTGGATGAGCAGGGGGGATTTCTGAACTTTTATTTTTAGATTCCACTTTTCCCCCCTAGGGGGGATTTTTAAGGGGGAAAAGTGGAATAAGCCCATTTTGTGACGCACATACACACTAAGAGTGTTATTGTCATATTTATTATACCTATACTTATAATGTTTGATATGTGTGTTGAAATGTGTCACAAATAAATATATCTTCTTCTTCTTCTTCTTCTTCTTCTTCTTCTAAAGCCGCTGCTGGGTTGGCCCAGCAGACTCCACGTAGCAATACCGTTAAAAAACTTCATAGCCAACCTGTCACCAAAAATCTGTCTTTTGCTCAGATAACAAAGGGCAGCCAGGCAAAATCGCAGTCACAACAACATCTCGAGACACAACAAACATCTAATCTAGATGAAAAGCTTAACAAAATCTTGAACGTCATAACATCATTCGACGAAAGACTAAAGAAATTAGAACATAGCACCAAAGTAGCTATTACCAAGCAAAAACGACTACGTCACTAAAAATTATGGCCTGGAATGCTAATGGACTACGCCAGCATCATCATGAGCTAGAAGTCGTCCTAAACACAGAAAACATCGATGTGTGCCTTATATCTGAATCGCACTTTACAAATGAATGTTACATCCAAATGAAAGGATACAAAATATATCATGCATTGCACCCAGACAACAAAGCTAGGGGAGGCAGCGCTATCATAATAAAGAAAGATATTTACCATCACGAGATATTTAAACAGGAAGACCGTGAAATTCAAGCCGTGGCTGTATGTGTTAAAATAAAACATTACCCGGTTACTATATCAGCTATATACTGTCCACCGAGGTATTCAATAAAAACAACACAGTATGAAAGTTTCTTAGAACAACTTGGTAACAGATTCATACTTGGAGGTGACTTTAATGCGAAAAATATCCACTGGGGGTCTAGACTTACTACATCTAAAGGAAAAGAATTACTAAGCGCAATAAGAAATATGAGATGTGATGTCATATCGACGGGTAAGCCAACCTATTGGCCTACTGACCGAAACAAAATCCCGGACCTGATCGATTTTTTTATTTACAAAAACATCTCATCGAACCTTCTCTCTATCGAGGAAGGTTACGATATGAGTTCAGATCACTCACCAATTATGTTAACTATTAATGAAGAAATAAAATATAGAGAAAATCACCCAACTCTAGTCAACAAAAATACTGATTGGGAAAGCTTTAAGCATGATTTGGATGCCGTAATAATCCTAAAAGTGCCCTTAAAAAACCCACAGCAAGTAGATTTAGAAGTAAGAAAATTTACAACAGATATTCAACAATGTGCTTGGAAGAATACGCCTGATATAAAAACTAAATACAGGACCACAAATTATCCAACAGAAATTCGACGTCTTATAGCTGAAAAAAGAAGACAAAGGAAAAAGTGGCAAAGAACGAGATATCCACCTGACAAGTCACTGCTGAATAACCTTACAAAACAATTAAGTAGGGAAATACAACAATTTCATGATGAATCTATGCACAATTATCTCACTCAACTAACGAGTGATCGTGCAACAGATTACTCACTATGGAAAGCCACAAAAAGCTTAAAAAAACCCATTACTCAAATTCCTCCAATTAAAGAAGAAAACGGGCACTGGGCTATAAATAATGAACAAAAGGCAATTAGATTTGCACAGCATTTGGAAAACATATTCCAACCAAATAAACCGGATACTGATGAAATCGTTTTGGATGTAACAACACAAGATGATGTAGATATAAGATTCACTACACCAACAGAGGTCCACAAAGAGATAAAACTCTTAGAAAGAGAAAGAAAAAATCCCCTGGCTACGATCTCATTACTGGGGAAGTTCTCAGTAATCTGACACGAAAAGCAATAGTGAAACTTACCTCACTTATAAATGCTTCCTTTAGACTAAAATATGTACCTGATGTGTGGAAAGTTGCTGAAGTTATAATGATACCAAAACCTGGTAAACCATCTTATGAAGCAACTTCATACAGGCCGATATCACTTTTGCCAATAATGTCAAAATTATTTGAAAAGCTCCTATTGAGACAGTTGAAACCAATCATACACGATAGAAATCTTATCCCAGACTATCAGTTTGGCTTTAGGGAAAAACATTCTACAATAGACCAAGTCCACAGAATTACCAACTTAATTGAAAAAACATTAGAAGAGAAGAAAGATTGCTCTACAGTTTTCCTGGACGTAGCCCAAGCATTTGATAAGGTGTGGCATCAGGGTCTCTTATATAAACTAAGGAAAATGTTGCCAAAACAATTCTGTGATATCTTGGAATCTTACATGACAGAAAGAATGTTCAGGGTAAGACAAGAAGATTGTTATTCTGATCTTAAGAAAATTGAAGCAGGGGTGCCACAAGGAAGTGTTTTAGGTCCGGTCCTGTACCTCTTATACACATGTGATATCCCAAAACTAGAAAACAACACCATTGCGACTTTTGCTGATGACACGGCCATCATGGCTACAGGAGCCACACATGCGGAAGCAGTGCAGAATGTTCAAGTGGCCGTAAACTCGATCTATAACTGGACAAAAAAGTGGCGCATAAAGCTTAATGAATCGAAGTCGGTTCACATTGATTTTACCAATAAAAGGTCCAACTATCACCCGGTATATATAAACAATCATGCTATACCTTATGAAAATACCGCGAAATACCTGGGCATGACACTTGACGCAAAGCTTCGCTGGAAGGCTCATGTTAAAAAGAAACGCGAAGAGTTAGGCCTTCGCTACAAGAAAATGCACTGGCTGCTTGGAAAACACTCCGTGTTGTCTGTGCAAAACAAAATACTTTTGTACAAACAAGTCCTAATGCCGGTATGGACTTATGGTATACAGCTCTGGGGCTGTACCAAAAAAACTAATATACAGACAATACAAAGATTCCAAAATAAAGTACCCAGAGGCATTGTAAACGCTCCCTGGTACATTAGAACAAACGACCTCCATCGGGACCTCAAAGTGGACCTCGTAGCCAAAGTTATAAAAGACTATGCAGAAGCACATGAACGGCGGCTTCATCACCACGTGAATGTCGAGGCTATCCAGCTCCTCGATAACACGGACATAGAAAGAAGACTAAAAAGGACAAAGCCTTTTGAGTTAGTTTATATGTTAAATTAGTGCAGTGTAGAACACAATAACAAAGTGTCTTCGCCTTAATAGAGACAATAAGAAAAGTGCTATTGGACACATTCTTAATTTAATTTACTTTATTCGTTTAGGTTAAAATAATATTACTCATTAGTTTCAAGGCTAGATTGTAATTTATATGTTGAAACCGAATGGGATCATCATAAAGGAAAAAAAAAAGTTGCCAAATGATGAATCCATACGCATAACGCATGTTGCCGTACAAAAAGGAACATAACTATGAAATTGCATTCAATCAATATTTTTCAATGGATAACCATAGCCTTTGTGCCTTAGTGTATTTTTGGGGATCGCAGTAGTTATTTACTATATTTACAACTTTATGTAATTTGGATATTAAACAGAAGACGCTGGTTCGTGTGGTTTTCCCTCAGTCGCCTCCTACGACACCCAAAGGGAAGATATGGAAGGGGGGTATTCTTATCCGGACACCGCACGGGATATTCATCGAGCATAATAAAATATAGTTTAAAGCGAATCTCGTAGATTATCCTATCCCTAATTCAAACATTTGCCTTGCAGGTGGACTGAATCTAGTTGGTGCACCTGTAAGAATCTCTCGTTTTGAGGTTATATTGACCTGTGCAATTTTTACTTGTCTCCCGCTTTGCAAAGTAGGGAAGTGGAATTTATATTTTTCTAACTCCTCCTATGCACTTTTCAAATTAAATTTGTTGCAGGTTCCAAGACAATTTAGCGTTTCCCCGGGACTCGCCAAGGGTCAAAACTCAAACTCAAACTCAAAAATCTTTATTTCAAATAGGCTTAACGCTAGCACTTTTGAATGGTCATTTTTTAAAAGCTACCACCGGATCACAACGCGGCCTCAACTGAGAAGATCCGGCAAGAAACTCAGCGGGCTTGTCATTTTTTCACTTTTTTTTTAAACATTGTTTTGTTACAAATGAATCGACATTAGCGATATTGTGTCTTGCCGTTCGAAACATAAAGCAAGGGAGAAAAGAAGAAAACAATAAATTACGACAAAAATTTCAACAAACTAAAAGGCCAAAGGGATAGTAGTCGGACCAGTCCCCCCAAGCAGCACCCGCGCACGAGTTGACTCGAGCAGCAAACTTCGGTGTCTTCACTGGTGACCACTGTAGATCCTGGCTAACAGGAGTCACAGTGGTGGGAATGAGTCGTGGGATAAGTCCCATTACAAAAAAAAACGATTATTTGAACAACAAATTAGTATTTCATTGGTAGCAAATAAATACGTTGTTAAATTATTTGTTCAACTGATTTAGGTTTTCTAAATTACCCAGTACCTCCATTTTTACTAACCAAAGAATAAATTTATTTACCTACTGGTTTTTTAGAAGTTATCGCTAGTAGCTCAGGGTTAGCCGCCTTTAGACGCAAATACACTCATTTTTTAATTATGCACTTAAACTATTTTGAGAGAGTTCTACATTTAGTTTCCATCCACAGTTGATTTCGCTTAATGGATTTTCAATGTTTCGTTGTTATACGCATTGTATTTTTAATCCACTTGGATGGATTTCGATGTTTTAAATGACGTATACATTCTATAAAATTGTATGACCTAGATCTACATAAATGTTCCCTAGTCGCTTTTACGCGCGCGAGATGGACTGGTGCGTGCGTAACTCATGCCAGGCAACCTTACCATCAGAGCCGTAGCTACCGCCGTATCAGCCGTGTTGGTGTTACGGGGCCCCCCGGGCTACAAGGGCCCCGAACACGTGTAAGCAACAATTCGTAAAATCCATTAATCTCCGTACCATAATTTGGGCACCAGAACAAATTTTGATAAGGGGCCCATCTAAGGCAAGCTACGCCACTGCTTACCATGAACTCTTATAGCAGGACAGTTTAACACGTAACGTGACCTGTGTACTTAGTATGATCGCACTAATTAGCAGGTCGCGTGACAATATTATTGTCACGCTAATTAGTGCGCTCATGGTACAAATTTGTAAGACAGGTCACTTTTCATGTAAGCTGGCCGCTGTACCGCGAATTTTGTGGATGCCACGCTGGATACAAAACTATACCAGATATACTAAGAGTTAGCGTACGTCGTGGGTGGACAATACTCGTTGTGTACTTTAGTCATCAGATTTACTTATGAACCCTACCGTAATTGCATGGATTACAAAAACTATCCGTTATTTCTAAGGGGATCTTGAATATCGATGACGTACGAATGTAATATACGGCGGACTCACATCTAAATGACCTTATGATTGGTTAAAGTCAGTAACACAGCCAAAGACCGCGCGTCATTTACAGCTAAGTGTTCTTTGACAAATCAGTTTTTTTTCTGTAATAGTTTTTTATCAATCAAAGAATTTCCATGTCTTACACTAACCCTCTATCGCGACATCCTAGCATATTTTCCCTCTTCTATGAATTCAAACGAACTTAAAACCATTTCCCGGATAAATTAGACCTAATTTTTTTAACGTCACCTTAATCATTCCTCCCCGCTACGCCTCCCTTATACGGAGACGTTTTTGTAGACCCTCGCACCACGTGCCGGACTGACAAAAGTAACAAATCTATTATTATTGTCTTATCTTAGAAGGCGAGGCGACTAAACTTGGCACTTCCTTTATCTAGTTATCCCATAAATCATTTTATCCTGTCGCTTTTTATTGCGTTTGGATGCCTTAAGATGCCACAAGAGATGAACTGCTGTGCTGAACTATATAATATATCTTCAAATAATTCAGAACCTTAACTTAAGAGACCGTCGTTGGGCCAGTATAGTTCGATTCAAACTTAAAGGCGGCTCTGTGAAGTTCGTGCAATGCGTCTCCGCGCATGTACATTCAAGTTGATCATGGACAACCTCGGCATTACTCCGCTGATACCATAAATTGGTTACTGCGCAGCGACTTGAGCCTACCTTCACGGCCGCCTTTAAGTCTGCATCGCGCTATAGCTTCTTCTGTTAGCGTATAAATAGGAATATCATTCTTGGACAATAATTAAATTCAAAAGTCAAAAAGTCAAGTCAAAAATAGTTTATTTCAAATAGGCTTAATGCTGCTAGCACTTTTGAAAGATCATGTTTTTATTAAAAAAAAAAAGCTACCACCGGATTAAAACGTGTAAGAGGCACGACGATTATTTAAATCTTTAGCATAATATTATATCATATCGTCAAATACACAAATTAAAAGATCACCATAACTAGACATTAACGAGAATAATAATAAATCACTTACAAGTTTACATCTTCAAACCGTACTGTTATCCTGATGAGCGTAGACTGTTGACTGTCCCGTGACCGCTGTATGAATGTCCTCGTCTCAGCTTGCACCGCGTTTATATAGGCACACCGGCTGGGGTGCTAACACGGCCCTCCTGCACAGGTGCCTGCCCTCAGGCACCATGAGCTTGAGTGGGCCAGATACAGTGCATATCAACTTTCTGTAAAACATAATTTTGCATTACAACATTATCCAGACATTACTAGGACACTGTAGTTTCCTCTAGACATTGTGCTCACATTGTCACAATGTAGCTACAAGACTACATGCCCTAATCAAATTACACAGTATATGTGACCAAGACACTATAGCATTCTCCGCCATTACGCTCCCACTTGTAATGCAGATACACAACTACATTGTCTTAAATGACAGCACACGTCACCAAGACACTATAGCATTCTCCGCCATTGCGCTTGCAATGCAGATACGCGACTATATTGTCTTAATGAAATGTTGCAGTACCTATATATCACCAAGACACTGTAGCTATCCCTGCTATTGCGCTTACACATTGTCGCAATACAGACATACACTACATTGTCCCGATGGGATGTTACAGTATATATCACCAAGACACTATAGCCTTCTCCGCCATTGCGCTCCCACTTGCAATGCAGATACACGTACTACATTGTCTTAATGAAATGTAACAATATATATATATATCCACAAAATATTAAAAACTCTTAATAAAATTAACAAGGATTTAACTCTACTGAGATTCTTATTTATTATCATTAATAACTTTTAGTTATAATTGAAAACTATTACCGCTTATCAACCGTTCGGCCGTCCCCTAAACATAACCATATATAAATAACCAGTAAAGTATTTTATAATGGTAAAGGTAGGTGCCGTCATTATACAAGTTATTATACCATTTCGTATAACTAGTAGGTAGATATTTGACGAAAATGCACATAATATAAATATTACCACGAAGAACCATTCTTTTCTAGTTCAAACGTAAATATTTTCAACACAATTTGCTTTCTACCTGCAAACTTTATAATTTTCTTTTTATCATGACAAATTACCAGGTTAATTTTAAAGCACTTCAATTATTTAAACAATAATTAATTATAGAAATTACGTGGATACATCACTACAACATGCGGTACGTATATTTGCAGTTATGAATACTCACAGTTTCCGTATCACAAACAATTACGATTATTAGATATCTACCAGATGTGGGTAGTAGATTCCTTCATTAAGCACTTAATTATTCACTTTCTGTATTAACTTTAAAATGCTTTTAACACGGCCAAAAATATCAAAATTATATCAAAGGATAGACAAACACAAATATAGTAGTGCCTTAACGTGTTACAGTTTACACTTCACAAAAACAACAATCGCCGATATTCGATATCTATTATATGTGGGAAGTAGATTCTATCATTAGGCACTTCTGCAACTATTCACTTTCTTTCTGTACTAAACTTTAAAATTCTTTTAGCACGGTCATAAATATCAAAATTAAATCAAAAGATACATAAACACATCTATAGTAGTGGGTTAACGTGATACAGCTTACATTTCATAAAAACAACAATCGCCGATATTCGATATCTACTAGATGTGGGTAGTAAATTTTGCAATTAATCAGTTTCTATGTATTAACCATAAAAATACCTTTAACCATTTAACATAAAAACAAAAGTATATTATATATAAGAAAAATAAAAACAGCTATAGTTTGTGGGCTAGCGAGTTACTTATCCCACTTCTGATGTAAGAGGCACGACGATTATTTAAATCTTTAGCATAATATTATATCATATCGTCAAATACACAAATTAAAAGATCACCATAACTAGACATTAACGAGAATAATAATAAATCACTTACAAGTTTACATCTTCAAACCGTACTGTTATCCTGATGAGCGTAGACTGTTGACTGTCCCGTGACCGCTGTATGAATGTCCTCGTCTCAGCTTGCACCGCGTTTATATAGGCACACCGGCTGGGGTGCTAACAAACGCGGCCTCAACTGAAAAGATCCGGCAAGAAACTCAGCGGAGTTGTCATTTTAACACTTTTTTTTTAAACAGTGTGTCATGTTACAATTAGATCAGAGCAACAGTGTGTCTTGCCGTTCAAAAGATCAAATAAGACAGAAATAAAATACGACGAAAGTACAACAAACTAAAAGGCTAAAGGGATAGTAGTCGGATCAGTCAAATGTGTGTATGTAGAACACAGTAGGTATATCAGATTTATAATTTCCGCTAGAAGTCCGTAACTTACATTTCCCCCAAAAGGTTCTTTTGTTTCCCTTATCTTAATGCGGTTTGATTAAGCCATTGTGTATCGCGAAGCCATTTGTTAGTTCATTAAGAGAAATCTCTGAAAAGTTTTTACAACTTCGAATTAAAGTGCTCCTATAATAAGAATTTGCCTATCCTTCCTTCGTTTTCGTATCACTGGTAAGACTTTAGAAAGTTATTTATGAACCACTATCGTTTTTCATAGAGAATCTCCATGTAACAAAAAGGGAATGAAAATAAATTCTGCAGTAGCATTTTTATTGAAACGTACCGAAGATCCCAGGGGTGATATTAAACTGGAAATTGTATAATTTATGCAACAGCACGGCCCTTGGGGCGTCCTAGCTGGCCTGCCATAGACACTGTTTTACGTATTTTCAAAGAGATAATTGAATAATTTCAGGTATTTGTTATACTTAGTCGAATATGAACGTACGGCCAATTATTAACCAATTATCACCATTTTCATTTTAGTTCGGTTGATGTGAAAATGTCTAGTTTTTTGGATACCCCGGTGTTTCGCATGTATAAAATAAAATATTATACCTATATGAGTAGCTGTCCGTTAGTATTGCTAAATCTCAGAAACGGCTTGGCAGATTTGTTCGAATCCAGGAATAAACTAAACAAAAAAAAAATTGGAAAATCCATGAAAAATTTTGGGGGAAAAAGCGGGCAGTGCTGCGTGTGTTAGCTATTGTATTTATAAATTGACAGGCCCGTTGGTCTAGTGGTTAGTGACCCTGTCTGCTAACCAACAGGTCGTGGGTTCGATTCCCACCAAGTGTCTGGGTGTTTTATCTATACATATATGTATGTATTTACAAAAAAAAAAGTATATATGTATTAGTATCAGTTGTCTGGTTCCATAGTACAGGCTCTGCCTAGTTTGTATCAGATGACCGTGTGTGAATGGTCCCAGGATATTATTATTATTATTATTAAATATATTTTAGAACGAAATTTGATACAATCTAGATACGTATCAGAATACATCAGAGTCAGAGCCTTATCACCGTATACAAAATCATAAACAAAACTGGCTGTATCCCGTAAAACAAATGTAACAAAGAAATTACAGCTGCCTACCGCCATAATATTAATTTGTATGTAAAACATGCGGATGTAGCGAGCCGCGAGCTCGTTACCCACTGATGTGACGTAATGTCCTGAAAATGATACCACGATGTCACATGTTATACGACAAACATAGTAAAACTTATGTGACGTGGAGCTTTCATGACCAAAAAATGTAATGGTATCACTGATATAATATTTAAACTAGATTAGGTATTACGGCCCGAAAAGTGGCATACAGAAATAGCGCCCCCGAGACGGTTGTGTCGCTATTTCCTTTCAAGCCACAGGCTGACAATTTTTTTTTTTTGTCGATAGTAGTGTCGCTACTGTCTATACGAAACTGTCAAACTACACGTCATTATCATTATAATACCGTTAGTTCTCGTTTCCGCCACCAGCACAGATAAGTCCGCGACCACATTTTAGTTGTCATTTTGTTATTGAATGTTTAACCAGTTTAAATATTATATCGATAAATGGGATTATACATTTTGTCCCTATAATTAGATTCATAACTAAAGTAGATAATAGATAAATTCTACTTTCCTTCAGGACTGCTGATCCGGCACTCTGGTGAAGAATGGAACGGAGTGTCCAAGACCTCTCCAAAGCATCAGTGAAAGCTTTCGGGAGATTTTACTGGGTAAAAGAATCCATATATCCACCCCTACGGAGACCTTCAAAAGGTACCTTTTGAGGGCTTCCTCCCCTAATGAAGATAGAAGTTAGAACATATAGGTACATTTTTTTTGGGTTAGGATTCTACATTTTTTAAATATAAACTTGTGTGCAAATCTGTGACAAGCCTACCCATGTACTACTTACATGACTCTTGCATTGATGTAATAGATCACAAAAATAATTAGTTTAATTTAGTTGGTTAATACTAAAAATTTGCTCACAAGAATATTAATAACTTTGCCTTTTTTAGGAATCTAACCCGGGTATTAACATAGTACCACTTTCAACCACAAAATAAGCGAGGTTATCGAGTAGACAATTGTTTATCTATATGAAAGCTTCTAGCACATTTGAATTCATTATCAATGCAATAGGCGCGCCCTCTCTCACACGGGATCGCTTATCATATCCGGCGAATAATACATTTCTACTGACCTCGTGGAGCTCCGGACCTTCTGATGTATCCTAAATATTAAGCAACCGAAGTGATACAATTTACCTACTTGTTTGCGGGGAAAGTTGTGAAAAATACACTTCTCTACCCTTGCTAAGTTATACTTACATCATTAGCCGACGAGCGATGGATAGTTGGGTGGTTGAAAATGAGCTGCTACTTAAAAGTTTAGGCGCATCCCATTTAGGGTACAAGCCTGACACTGAACAAGGAACCATATTTCTTTACGATTTTGGATACGATTAAATAATAATAAAAATGATATGTAACACGAAAGTATTTGGGTCAAACGAAACTAGCTGCTGAAAGGCATTTGAAAAGTTACAGACAGCACTGCTACAAAGTTCCATATAAAACCTTTGTTGAAGAATATCGTTTATGATATCTAAGTTTTCTAGATTTATGGAGAGGCTTTTATTGGTCCTTTCAGGTACCTATATGATATTTCTATTGTATTAGTCAAATGAAGCATTACTTTTTGTTGTTCTTACTATAACAATGTTGGTATAACAGAGTTCAACTGCTAATGAAAAAAACAAATATCCAATAGAAAGAAAACAAAATCAAGAATCTCTGAATTTAAATAGAAAGCGTCCAATATATATTCTTACTATAACAACAAACCACTGAGTGTAAAAGTTTTTCAGAATTAGATATTAAACTTGCAATGAACTGTATATATTTGTTCAGAAATTGAATTTAGAATTGGCTTGAGCTAAAGAAAATTACAATATACGTATATAAATAATCATGAGAAACAGCTTAATCTATACTTATAATAAAACTGTAACAGGTCCAATTCTGTACATTGAAGATATTTTGAAAATTATTTTTGGAGGGCATTCTATAACCGATACTGAGGCCGAAAATGTATTTTTTTTTAATTTTTGTCTGTCTGTCTGTCTGTCTGTATCACGGCTGAGCATCACGCCTAAACTACTGAATGGACTCAAATGAAACTTGGCACGATTTGAGATCTTACTACGAGGTAGGACATAGGATACTTTTTATCCCGTAATCTAGCACGGTTCTTTTGGGAGAGGGGATTAAAGTCAAAATGGGTACTTGGTTATACGCTTGGTCAGATTGTATCAATTTTTCTTTATAATATAATAAATATTAGTAAGGGAACACTCATAGAGAGTTGTTATCAAGGTTTTGTAATCGATCGGGTTAAGCAACGTTAGGTAAGGTCATTAAATAGATGGGTGAACGTTTAACGCCATTTGAACTAAACGGGTCCGTGCTTCGGAGAGCAAGTAAAAAGTGGGTCCCAGTTCTTAACCGACTATAAAAAAGGAGGTTATGTATTCGATGCGAATGTCTGTTATTAAAAGTTTAGTTAACGTAAAAATAGCGCAGGCGGAGCTGCGTGGGTCAGCTAGTTATTGGATAAAACCCGAACAGACAATCGCTTAACTATTCATCAAATTATTGACTAAGTAGTAGGTTCCTTGTGCAATGAGGTACCACCGCAGTGGCAGCTAATTTGCCGCCCAGTAGCATGTATAGTATAAGTATGCATTGCTGTGTTCCGGCGTGAAGGGCACTGTAGTTGGTGAAATTACCGAAAACAAAGACTTAATATGTAATGTCTTAAGGGTCGGCAACTTAGAGGAGATACAACTGGAGAGATCATGATGCGCTAACCCCTCTCCCAAATTTTGTTCATATGGTCAGGTCATTCTTTATTTGTGTGCGTATCTTTTTGAATGTGTTGCGAGTTTATTATAGTGTGGGTATGCGTGAAATTGTATCTGTGTGTGTTTACTTCACCTCCCGCACCCCGAAAAAGCGCCACGAAAAATTTGTTCGGCGAATCGACGCGATACTAGCTCCATTCTAATTACTCTGAGGGCGAACCACACGCTTGCTTCTCACCTTGGTAGTATAAATAAGATTTTAAATTGAAACAATAATCCATTCGAGACCTGGTTGCAAAATCAGCATATAGACGTATTCCATATTTAATTTCTTCTATCAGCAACTTATTGTCATCTATCTGTGACGATATTCTTATAAAATAGTTTTAGTAGCAGCGATGTATAAATTGGGTCCATGGAAATATAAGCCAATTAAGACCAATTAGTTAATTGAACATCCAATAACAGATCGATACGTATCTTCGGACTTCTGTGTCGTCCACAAATGAGGCATGTCCGGTCATTTTGTTCGCTTGCTAAACTTTCCGAGGCCGCTAGCTAAGGGCCAACAAATTCGGAAATCGCGTCCGAATGGTAACGAGGGCCAATTTGTGGGCGGTATCCACCCCGCCAGTCCCGCGGGATTACAGAAACATAGTATTTTATTGAGGCTTGATTAGTTGTTTGTTTTGGTCCTGGCAGTTGTTGATAAGATCATGTCACGAGACTTTATCTCCAAAATATTCATTTTATTAATTTGAATAGGTTGTTCTCCTATATTATGACGTAATTGGTTCTTACTGTTTCACTAGAATTATTATTGCTTTGGTTGTATTATTGAAATGGGCATTTCTTTGGATATCCTTAATGTACATTATTTATTAGATGAAAGTCGGTATACCATCGATAACCCTTTAGAATTGGCATGTATAAGTAGTTACTGATAACAAGAAATTAATTAAAAACACATGATCTTTGAAAACATAAGTTTAGTTCTATTTGGATTGATTTGGAGACATCTTTATATATAAAGAAGATAATTGAGCTTTTGCCTTATATCCAATTTATTTTATTGAAGCAAAGAATACTCTCTAAGATCCGGTTTACGGATAAATAATCTATAAATAAATGTGTTCCTATCAGGAAAAAATAAATATTGTTATTTTATTGGTATTTAGATTTACAATGTGTTACTTAGCTTGGACGATAAAATCAAATTAAAAGTTTTAGAAAAAAAAAACAAAATGAACTAACTGGTTTCATTATAGCTTTGACCAAAACAAAAAATGAACCATAAAAACAATTTGACGGGCCTCTTGGTCTAGTGGTTAGACACCCTGGCCACTACCCAAAAGATCGTGGGTTCGATTCCCACCAACTGTCTGTGTGTTTTAACTATTTAAGTGTGTATTTACAAAAAAAGTGTATAAGTAAGTATTAGTATCAGTTAACTGGTCTGCCTAGTTTGGGATCGGATGTAAATTGTCGAAGAAAAAATACAACATTTATAACTCCATCGCATTGCTTCAACCTATTGTTTCCATTTTTTTCACTGATACATTGTAGCTTCGAAACATTTTTTTTAATCGGTATTCTTTTGAATAGTAGGATTACCTGCGGCGGGTGTCTAATGCTTTTTTAGTAATGAAAAAAAAAACTGTGCCTTAGAATAGTACAACAAATTTCGCCTTACATCGCTAATGACTGTTTGGTCTGGAGGTCTACGGTGATATTTGCAGTATAGAGCAAGTGCCATGGTTCGAACCCCACCGGCTGTATCGCTTTTTGTATAGTGTAAAATATTTTCAAAGAGCATTCGTCGACATAATAATATAGCAATTCATAGGTGGAATTGAAATATACTGTGATTATGTTAAATTAATAACAAAAAACTTTTTATAGGTATTCCATTCCACATCATTTATTATCACTGCCGCAGTATTCAGGTTTTTTTTCAAGCATAGTGTGGTTATTATGATTTAATTACATGTTTCTATTTTACTGTTAAATAAAATAGAAAAATATAATTAAATCATATGAAATGTGAAATCGGAGGCGTTACACACTTCTGGTACCAAACTTGGCAGACCTTGAGTTATGAATACTCAGACAATTCCTTCAAATAGTTTTTTTCACATTTTTTAAATTATGCCCAATATAATAAGACCAACTGCCGTACGCAAACGTCAATTATAGTTAATTGTGATTAAGTCATATTTTGTAAATGGATTATTTCGACTTTCGAAGCCAAATAACACTTAATATGCGGATAGTGAGTAGATAATATATCAATAATCTCGTAATTAATACTAAAAGACAATCATAAGAGACTCGGAGAGTCGAAATAAATAGAATACAAAAAATTACTTAAATGCGATTAAAGTTAATTGATGACTGTGAGTGCGGCAGAAAGACAAGTAAATACATTAATTAACATTCAGGTTATTTCTAAAGCTCTCATAGTCAATTGTAATAACTGTTCGGTAAACGACTCGCTTGGTTAAGCAACGTCAGGCAAGGTCAGTCTTTAGATGGGTGATCATTCAGTGGCATTTGAACTAAGCGTCTCCATGCTTCTGAAGGCGCGTAAAAAGGCAGTTCCAGTTGTTATCATCTAGACTAGACAGCAGTCTAGCATCTAGCAGCAACTTAAACAATTGACATCAGGGTACAGGTTGGGTACTAACCATACGACAAAAAAAGGTTATTTCTATTGCACTGGTAAATTAATATACAACAAGCTAATAATTGAAGAAAAAACAATCTTATCTCAACACACTAAGACTTATTTTAAATATTTATGTTTTGGTCAAAGCAATTCTTAAAATTAAGGTATGGGAGCGAGCAAAACGTGTTCAATGTAATAGTTTTATTACCTATTGTTCTAAAATTCCTTATCTACTTTTCTTGGTTATCTTCCATATTAAAATTAAGCCATTATTAGCACACGATCTACTTATTTTAGTAAAACTCAATATTCAATTTACCTAATAAAATAAAAAATATCAGTATAATAGATTCGAATTACGATGATTAGTTCATCAAAGTAAATATATTCATCAAAGTAAATATATTCATGTTATAAAAAAAAGATTATGAATAGGTGAGTTTTATAGTAGGTAGGAATACAGACATAATACTATATAAAATTAAAAGAAGATATTATTATAGTAATAAGTCATACACATGCATTTTATAAAAAAATACTTTTAGTAGATTAACAAAATAAAAATATTCAAAAACTAGGAATAGTATAGTTTATATTTTATATATTCTAAGATATTTGTGTTATTTGCAGTCCTTGATTGTGAAGAAACAAACTTTGGTTTCTTTTATTTTGTATTTAAGGGTTTTTTAGCATCCATAAAAACATCTCATAAGTAAGTAGGAAGGCAGTCAACAGTCCGATGAAACAAAACACGAACCATAAAAATTCATTCAATTTTCATTCATAAAATTTACAATCGCGCAAACGGACTTGTTAATCACTAGCGAATAGTAAAACATATTTTTTTTAAATAATACAATTTCCCGTTACTTTTACAATTGGTCTGAACCCACCCCAACCTGTCATTGGCCCAAACTACGTGTGGGCGGGGTTTTCCCGCTCTTACGCACTTAGCGCCGTTCAAAGAAATCTGTTTGCTAAATGGGCTACCGTTCGTGTCCGTGATAGTACCTAAATAATGTTTAAACTCAGGTATACTTACATAGCTTTCATTAATTTAGGCATATTTAGGTGTAGATTGCATGTAGAGAATTGACCCCTTTTACGCGCATTAAAGCTACTCCTGTGAAAAGTATTGGATAGGTAGGTAGGTAAATCTGGTATTAGGCTTATTTAAACGTGAGAAAAACAGTACAAATGAGGTCTAGATGTTCGATAATCTAGGACCTGGTTGTAAAGACTTATTACTCACAATATACAAACCTCGAGATCTTTTCCTTTGAAGGATTAACGACTCACAGAAATTAACTAATAATAACAATGATTTCACACTAGGAAAAACACACTAAGATTCCTCTCACTAAATCCAAATTAATATACTTACCTAAGTACTTAACATAATATTAGTTACTGCTAAGGCAGCACTTGTAAGTTTTATGTATTATGTTCCATATTATATACCAGAGTGAAGCATAACAGCCATGTCAGTTTAATTTTCCAGTAATCAAATGTGAGCTGATCCGATTTTGAGGTTAGTTTCGCTCGCGGCCATGACGCTTCGCCGGTCGCCATATTGAATTACCGTCTAAACGTCATTGCAACGAACGAGCTATACGAAAATTGGCGGCAAAACATAAATAAAACTCATCATTTTAAAATATTCTTTAATAAGATAAACTCATCCCATCGAAGTATTGTCCCGTCCCCCGTATTTTAATCGGGAATTGGCACAATTTACCTTGTATTTTGGCTTGACGTTTCGGCCGGTTTACACCATTCGTGGTCACAAGCAGACTAGCCAAAGCCAGTAGCCAAAATATAAGGTAAGTCGGGTTGATTCCCGATTATACAGACTTCTGACTGAGGATCTAGAACAAACCAATTTGATGTCTGGTATAAAACAGATAGGGTGGGGTGGGGTGGGGTGGTCCCGTAGGGTGTCTGGGTTAGAATAGCACCTTCCCATCTCCTCCCGTTGGGTGTCCGTAAGAGGTGACTAAGGGAAATCAGGTAGACTGGCAGCAACGTCTTTCGATTAGATTACCTACCACCTATACTGCGATCCCCAAGCCGCCTGCCAAGCGTGGGGATTATGGCAACTCTTTGCTTAAGGAGGAGGCCTTTGTTCAACAGGGAACGTCTTTCGGCTTCTGATGATCTCATCGTGGAATACCATAATAATGCCCAAAATAGATTTTATAGATTTTTTTATTCTCTCCATTATAAATATAACTACTAAAAATATAAAATAAATAAGTAGCAGCGGTGTCATTTTGGTTTTTTTAAAAAAAGACGCAGAACCTTTGAAATCTGAATGGTTACAATTTACTTTTTAAGTCACCTTTAAAGTGTAACTAAAAGTTTAAGATTAAGCTACTTCTTAAAAAGTATACTTAGTATAAAGAAAATTAAATGTAATTTTGGAACCAGCGGGCTTACTGCGGATAATGGCGGATATTTAAGTAGGTTATCATTATTACTTAAACTACGACGTTCAAACTTTCGAGTAATCACAGATGAGTTGATACAACCCCAGGCCAAAGAGTAAAGTAAATTGAGATCCAGCCCGCGGCCATGTTGCAGACGCCATATTGAATTACCGCGTAAATATCGTCATGATGCTCAGCCGAGCTGATTGGCGCGAAATTAGAGGTAAAATATTTAATTTAACTTTATAAATAATTAACTATAGATTGGGGAACTTTAAAATTTACTTCTTTTATTCACTAAAAATATGTATACGCAGATTTAATAAATTTGACAAGGCAAGTTATGATATGCTTTGTCCACACAATAGATATGAATACAATGATATTAGTAAAATATCATTGTATGAATAACAATAAACAAATAACATAACTTAAGTGTGGTCAAACAGAATACTGTCTCATCGTGTTTTTGCGCAATGTTAATATTGATTCATAGCGATTTCAACCTTCGTAACTTGCTCTTGAGGTAACAATTTTCACAGCAACAGACGCGACGACCATTCTATATAATTATATATATTAGGTATACTGTATTATTAACCTTTTATCAGTGTTTATTTTTTATATAAGCATACATACCTACCCAAGTATTTAATAACAAAAAAGTATGTGTTGGTATCAGTAGTCTGGTTATATAAGCTCAGCCTAGTGATGGGATCAGATAACCGAGTGTGGATTGTCTCAGGATATTATTATTTACAAGTATTTCCACTTGACTTTAGTAAAACAAATCTAAAGAAACATTAACCAAATCTAAAGTAAGTAACGAATATCCGAGCAACAAATCAAACCGTTTTTCATATCTGCGCGTAGTTATCAAAGACGTCGGTGTCACCTGGCGGCTCGGCGGTGTTAATAAAGATGACAGTTTTGAATATCCGGCCACAGCTGTCTACGACAAGCCTCGACCCGCCGAGGGCCCTAATATTTTCATAGGAAAATGCCTGCGATTTTATTATTTTAATGTATTATTGTGATGGATTTCGATTCCCCAAAAGGTTAATATTGAGTGATTACAGAACTATTATAGTACCTAGCTTGCCTTGTATCCGGGTAAGAATAGCACCCACCCATCTTCTCCTGTAGGGTATCGTATAAGGCGACTAAGGGAAAACAAATAAAACAGGGAGTGGTCTATCTCTATTAGATTACCTACCACCTATACTGCGATCCTCAGGCCGCCTGCCAAGCGCGGGGATTATGGCAACCCTTCCCTTCTAATGATGATGATGATGACTAAATAAAACCCCCAGTGGAACAACAGGGTTACTGGTACTGATACTGTACGAGTATACTATAGACAGGTACTCTTTCAACAACCTCCGTAACGCCTTGAAAAGAAGTGAGATAAAAATTCTTGCATCGTCATGAATTGCAAAAATATGTAGAGTAATCTTTGCTCTCGCATTTTTTCTTGGTGCTGCATGAATTCTTAATTTATTCATGCATGCACCTGCGAACATTTTTCACCGTGCCCCGTACTGTATAATTTATGTTAATCATATTTCTTAGTATAAGACTCTATAAAATAGTTTTGAAATAGAACATGTATATTAAAAAAATATAATATTAATAGCAAATAATAATATAATTTCAAATAGTTTTGTCTACAAAAACAATAAGGAAGCTATAAAGAATTAAGGGCTCCCACACATAACTGCGAATTCGCATCGCATCGCAAATATCTGCGAGAAACAAATTAATATTTCCATACAAATTCCTGCGATGCGGCGCCGCATCGCATCGCATCGCAGTTATGTGTGGGGAGACTTAGTGAGCACCCTATAGGTCATACATACTTGAAAGAAAAGTAAAAAATGTGATGTACTGTAAACCTTTTTTTATATCTAAATAAAAAAGGTAACTCAAGTCACAAGTTTACCAACTGGAGGAGAGAGGCAAAAAAAAGGAATAACTGGAAAATGACTGTTGAGAAGGTCAAGACCCACAAGGGGTTGTAGCGCCATAGGAAAAAGAAGAAAAAGAACTCAAGTCACTAAAAATCATTCGCATTTCAATTCTCGCGACGATAGATGCGGCGGTTTACGATGCAGACATGGGCTTACGCAGGGGGGGCAGGGGGGCCGTTGCCCCCCCCCCCTGGACTTGGCAATCGTCGACTAAGCTGATATGATTTTGTTTAATGTTATTATAAGTACATATTTTTAAGAAATTGAGAAAGGGAAATATTTTTTAATTACAAATCACATCGATATACTATCTAATCATCATGTTTGTGAATAAGAAATTAAAAAAATTTCGGCGCTACGCGCCTGGTCTTCTTCTATACTGAAATAAAACTCAGAGCACTTTTTCTGTACATTGAATATTTTTCCCAAATTTCTATGTGTAGCTGTAACAGCTCAGTGGGCGAGCGCTTGCCTTGGAAACGAGGTGCGCAGGTTCGTTCCCCAGCTCGCACCTCTGATTTCTTTAATTAATCATGTGCGAATCGTCTTTGTGCGATTGTTACTAGCTTTCGGTGAAGGAAAACACCGTGAGGAAACCTGCAAGTCTGAGAAACCCTAACTAGCTTTCGAATAACGTGTGAAGTTCGCCAACCCGCACTTTGCCAGCGTGGTGGACTATGGCCTAAGCCCCTTCATCTTGAAGGGAGGCCCGTGCCCAGCAGTAGGACATAAACAAGGGCTGGTATTATTATTATATGTGGGGGGATACTATACTATCGACATAGAGGCCAAAAGGTTATTATATAAAGGCCAAATTTTTGGAATTATTGTCTGTCTGTCTGTCTGTCTGTCGTTCTGTTCGTCCAGGTATCATTTGAAAACCCGTGGATGAATTTTGATAGGACTTTCACTAATGTGTTGTGTAGAATTGAGGGTATAAATTGGTATATAAAACATCACGCTATGTTTCATAGGGGCTAAGCAGTGAAACATTACTTGCACATATTACCACGTAATTTCCTTTGTATATGAATACGGTAATTATAGACTGATCAGTTAATCATTAAGATATGTATTATTACGCTATATACAATAGGGACTGAGCAGACATTTAGTTTGCATAAGATATGGTATTTCGCGATGTATCGTATTTTTTTTTTTGGGAATTATAGACGCTGTTGGCCGCAGATGGCCATTACAGCTTCACCGGACAATGTGATTCGTGGCCAAGTGGTTACGGAAGCGTCTTGCCAGCCCAGTAGGTCCCGAGTTCGAGTCCGACGCGTGATTCTTTTATAATTTTATATTTTTTTGTAATATATTTTTTTTAAATAAGTAGTTATTTTTAAACAATTTACTTAGATATTATTTAGATTTTTTGCTTTTACTATTTTACACAAGGTGGTGGTTTCAATTTATTGATGGCGTCATAGTGTTATAAAATATAATGGTTCTATGAAATCTCAAACCTCTGTAGATACTATGTTTATTATTTAAATCAACATCATTGAGGTAAATCTTAAAATTCAAAAGATAGGTTGGTAAGTATACAAAAATATATAAGAAGTTAATGACCACTTAAAATATAAAATTTAACATATTTTATTCTCTACACAACCTATACCTATACAAACTTTACGTAAGATTATTTATGTTGTCTTTTGCAACCAAACTGATTTTAGTCAGTGCCTACTATTCCGCTCAGTAGATGGCGATGTACGATATGGTTCCGGTTAAAATATTACCTATAAATCTCAAAAATCTTATTGCGGTACTTACATCCTTCTGGATCCGTAAATTTAAATAATAAAATATTTTGTAACTATTTTTAGCCACTCTGTACCATTTATCTCACTAGATGGCGCTATACCAAGATTGTTTCTAATTTCATTAAAATCTTGTTCTGTTTATAGAATCCATGAGGAATTGGGGGAACTCCTCAAATATTAAAGGTATACAGGTGTCCCAGAAATGGGGTCCAGCCGGTAATGACGCATTGTGTACCCCACAAGCAATCAATGAAAAATGTCAACAGTTTTAGAACAATACAGATCAATTTTGAAGGAAAACGAAAATGAAGGAATTTCTTATTAAACAGGGCCATCAATCAATAAAAAAGTGGCTCCATGGGAGTAGGCACGATGACACAGGGTTACTTAGAAATAGTTATGACGATATAAATTTTTATGTAACTAAAAATATCAATTTTCGCCGTATTGCCTTTTGGGGTCTTTACTATCAATACTTTTTGGCTTGATATACACCATCTGGGACACCCAGAATATTTATTTATTTTGGTATTATCAACAACATATTATGCATTTGCGGCATTTCTCCCCGGTCGTGTCGGTCTTCCGTCCCATCGGATTATGAGAGGTATTATATAAAGGAAGAGAGAGTGCACTTGTGTCTACGCAAGCGCTTGTGCACTATAATATCTCCTGCGTACATGGCTGATCTTGTGAAAGATTGGCCGCTGTGGTCGTTTCGGCCAGGAGGACATTATTATTATTATTATTATTTGCGGCAAAATGTTTTTTTTTTTTTAATTACGTGTATTTTCCAGCATGTCCCTATCCAAAACGAAACTATGTCTAAAAATAAATCTATAATAAAAATATATAAGTAAATATACTTCTTCTTCTTCTATAATTGATTCAGTATTATACCCACATACATTTTCCTTCGTAATGTAATATTTTTTCATTATAAATTATTTATATGTCCAAAAGGAAAGTCAGATACTTTCCTTTTGGACATATAATAATTTATGTCTATAAAATAGGGCAAATAAAAAAAATTGTTTAGTGGTCTTTGAAATTACCCCATGTAAAAAAATACCCTTGCGAAAGAGATATTTTACGGCGGTAAAAAGTTGTTCCTAAGGCCACAATCTAGAAATGCACTTTAGCATTTGCACTTTTTGAGTTTGAAAGGGACAACTAGACAAAAATTGTTTAAATTTAGGTTTGGGCAAGATAATGGAAAAACGCGAAAAAATTTATATAAATTGAAATGAAACTAATTTTACTGTTGTATACAAATGCTTGTCTTTGGATTTGACTATGTTTATCAAAACATAGTCAAATCCAAAGACAAGCATTCCACTGCAAGACCTCAAGATACTGTAAGCTCTTTCTGCGTAGATCGGACTAACAATAATAATTAGAAGACCTGAGGGTACCCTAAGACAACTATGACATATGGACAGCTACCACCTCAGTCCGCCCGTGACCATGAATGCTGTAAAGTATTCGAAACGTCGGGAAATTAAAATCAAAAATAAACCGCGATATAATCCGTAAAATTAGTTTCATTTCAATGTGTAATATTCGCGTAAGTATCAGAAATCATTAAATTTATATAAACCTAAAACTTTTAAAATCATAATCAGATACTTTCTGCCGCAACTACATATTTCGACACTCGGAGCCAAATAATACTTAACACGCTGATTTTGAGTACATATATCAATAATCTCGTAATTAATAATCAAATATACCTAATCGTGACGCTCTGAGCCTCACAAAAATAGATTACAAAAAATACCTAATTCGTATTAAAGTTAATTAACGTTTGTGAGTGCGGCAGTTTAATATTTTATTTTTATTTATTAATAATAATGGTACAATATTATGCATACTGAATGTAACATAAACTCATTAGAATTTATCCGTACATCCGCCGTCGTCATCTATGTTAGTCTATGTTTAAAATTTACATATTTTCATAATGCTATTAACAGTACGAAAACAGATAGAAGTGGAATCATCAATCATCGTAATAATTATATTGATGAGTTAAGGATGAGTTGAATAAACAATATAATTATTATAATGAAGGTAGTCACAAACAATTAGTTAAAAATTATACATGGAAATTCATTTCACGACAGTGAGTTCCATGCAGGTAGTTTTTAATGGTTAAATATAGGTTGAAGCTAAATTTTTTTGTAGTAATAATGTACATAAAATAAGTGTAATTATTGTCTGACTATCTGATTGTTATTTGGTAGTATGTATATATGAATATATGTATTATATATGCAAGTATGTATGTATAAATGTATTATGTATGTAAGTATGTATAAACATACAATACCTATATCTATTTCTTTGACATGGCCTACCAGTCAGCTGGCCAGGAATTTATACGTGTTGTTGTAAAAAATACTTTTTAAATATGTACTTTATATTTTTACTTGTTATTTTATTCTTTATAGAGTTTGGAACCTGATTAATCAAATTTGGTATTATATACTGTCGCGTTCTTTTGCCATATAAATTTGTGTATCTTGGTAGTAACAATTCGCCGTTTTTAATGCTACGCGTTTGTATGACATTTGTGTTTAAAGACTTTGTTCGTTTCAGGCTTTCATTGTAAAACTCTTCTACTAATAAGGAATATTTTATGATGAATTGGTAAGATTTTACAAAATTGAAATAACTTATGGTAATCATTTTTATATTGTAATTTAATATTATAAGGGACAATTTCTTTTAATAAACCTAACTGTAGAGTGTATATATGGTCAACATGAGTTCTATATTTCCTTCCATAGCTGGATAGTCCATAAGAAATTATTGATTCAGCTAATGAATTATAAAGCAACAGAAGTGTTTTGAAAGGTATTTTGTACTTAATCAAAGAAAATTTTGCCAAGATACCCCGTAATATGTCACAAACTTTATCAATGTGAGCTTTCCAATTCATCCTATTATCAATAGTGAGCCCTAGATACTTATATTTGTCAACAAGTTCAATTGTATCACATTTACAAGTAGTGTTCTTGTTATCATGCAGGCACTCGTGGTTATGTGATATCAGTTTTGGAATGTCGGGTCTTCTGTTTTGGCTACTACTTATATACATTAGTTTTGTCTTACTTGAACTTAGCACTAAACCAACGTCATGAGACCACATGGCCAGACTGTTAAAATCTTCTTGAAGTTTTTCGAGAGCTTCCTGCACGTTACGCCCAGTAGCTATGAGGCATGTGTCATCGGTAAATTGTTAATTTGTTGTATTTTTTATCAATTTTACTAGATTATTGACATACGTGAGATAGTGTAAAGGTCCTAACACCGATCCCTGAGCCGTGCCTTCAGTCACTTTAATCGTGTCACTATGGTCGTTATCAACTCTAACAACATAAGTTCTGTTTTTAAGTTAATCTTTACACCAATGGAGTAGTTTTCCCCTAATTCCGCTGTTATGTAGACTTTTAACTAACTTATCATGTTGCAAGGTATCAAAAGCCTTACTGTAGTCTATGAATAAGACCAATACGTGTTCTTTTTTATTTTTTTTTTAATTGTGTAGATTTGTGCTTTGATGGATATGACCACCAGAAAGAAATTCTTAATGTGATCACCCCCCCCCCCCCAGACCAAAAGCTGCGTACGCCCATTGATGCAGATATAGTTAACTAACGAATTCGATATTTTTAACCGTAAAAGCAATAGTGCTTGGGTTCAGAAAGCTTGCAAATAAATTTTAGATATTTATCTTACTCATACAATACGTAAATCACACCAGAACCTGTGTTCGAGAGATTTGTTCGTAAAACGTGGAATTGTTTGCTTCCACAACATCCATATTTGCCAAAACAGGTAAAACATTCAATCATCCAACAATACAGTAAAACAGCTACAGTAAAAATGCAATAAACTAACACGGATACGACCCGGTCCGCACGAAATAAGAACAATAAAGTTGGGTTAGTGGTACGGTGAAATTTCGGCGTAAAAATACGGTCGGCGGTAAGGCTGTCACGGGCGTGCCACGTCACCGCAACGTTAGCGGGTTCCGTCAACGGTAATCCAATATCATCCGCAACTGGACCATTGTATGGTACGAACTCATGAGACTCATGGATTTAAGTTATAGGCAATTCATTTTGAATAATGTGCGCAGTAATTGCATCACTTGATTCCACCATCGCCCCCCACCGGTCGGCCAACACTCCTGTGTAATTATTATATTCCTGTTATTTATTTATTGTTCTGAATTTGATCTTGTAAAGAAAAGCAGACAGTAAAAAGGAAAAAGAAGAAAAAAAAGGAAGGGACCTTTCCCTTCCTTTTTTTTCTGATCAAAGGGAGGAAGAAGGGATGAAGGGGGTTGAGAAAGGAGTAGTGTATGGGTATACATACTAATATTATTTTGACTCACAAGTTTACTGCGAGGATGAATTTATCATTTTATAATAACTTCGGTTCTGCGATAGTCAAAATAAAGGCGAATTTCATCGGAGTGTTAAATTATTCTTAAATGTCAACATCAGGGTTTTACTTCTGGTCGTTTGTTACTTGGACCAAAGTTCAACAATGAAATACTTTGGTTTTGCCAACTTTAAGTTTACTATTTTCGCTGAATTTTTATTAAAACTTGGTTTTTGACAACGATGCAGCTGGATTGTGGTTAGCCTGGAGACAAAATAAAGGGATGTCAGTTTTTTGTTCTTGCTTAATTGATTTGAAGTTTTGGTCGTTGAACGAAACGTACAATGCTTTTAAATTCGTTATCCGATGTAGTGACATATTTTGCGTGTATCTCTCGGTGTTCTGGGACCTCGTCCTCAATTCAAACCTCTGTTTTGAGACAGTTCCCATGGGATAAACATGAACTATGAGGCCGAAGATGCTATTACCTAACCATGTTAAACCAGCAAGTTTAATAAGTTAAGCATTTTTCCTTGTATTATGATGAGCCCATACTTATTGTTTCTCATAATGTGTTCAAGATATGGCAATTTTCAACCCTTAATGTTAGCTATGTTCATTCTCTGTAATACCGGTTTATTACGCACCTTAAGTTCTATGCATTACAAGTCATATTGCAATACTTTTAAACTCACAACGCAGAAAAGTTACTCAAGTAGAAACAAATGCAATCCGAGCCATACAGTTCATTCCATGTGAGTGAAGCTCTATCGTAGGCAAGTCCATGTATCGAGCCGAAGTTCCTCACAACGGCTAGTGAGCCCTCCGGTAACCAGCGGAGTGTGCATACTTTAAAATATCTAACTTGATATGGAAGCTAACTTTCCTTGATGTTGGTAAGGTATGGATGTGGTATTTTAAGACAGCAATATGAGGATGACTTATTAGGATAGCACCCTCCCATCTCTTCCCGATAGGTGTCCTTAAGAGGCGACTAACAAGAAAACGGGCAGCAGCGTCTTTCTATTGTATTACCTACCACCTATACTGCGTTCCCTAAGACGCCTACTAGCGTGGGGATTATGCCAACTCTTCTCTTCTAACGGGCATCCCCCTTTTGTTTAATAATGGACGTGTTTCAGCTCTTTAAGTAGTATTCTTTTGTTTTATATTTATATTTCTTAAACACTCAGTACGTCCTATTTCTTTCTTCCAACTTTCCACTCGCAGGCATGCTGAAAGAAATTTCTTTTGAAATAATCTGTGCTTTTCTAGGTACTTTTCTGTCCTATATTTCTTATTTTCTTTAATGTTATTGTGTGTACTTAAATGACAAAAAAAAAACAAATGCAGAACTAGGTGTTTTATAGAATTTTCGTTGTTCGATGAAGATACATCACCTACCTGTACGTACCCAATGATTATCGAACTTACGTCCCAGATTAATAATGCTTACGTCCTAAGTGGTTCAATGTCCTGTCCCCTAAAAAATCTTTTAAAAAAAAAATTGAACCGACTTCAATATCACTGAAAAGTATAAAATAATTTAAATATTATTGAAGTTGGTGTTAGCGTACCTGCTGTGTATATTTGGCACCAACTTCAATAATATTTAAATTATTTTATACTTTTCAGTGATATTGAAGTCGGTTCAATTTTTTTTTTTAAAGATTTTATTTTAAACTTTTTAGTGATATTTTCATATATAAAGATTGAACCATCGAAAACCGTAAAATTATCTAGGTAGGTTATGATCACATTATCGTATACATAGTTTTACATAATTCATGTTTCTTCAGAAAAAATATCCGGTCGTAATGAAATTTGCATGGAATCATCATAGTAGTTTACTCTCTCGAATAAAAAAAGAATCATCGATATCGGTTCATAATTGTCAGAGCAATGTAATGGAGAACATCAGTTTTATGGTTTTTACCAGATAAATTCCTCCACGTCGTTCATGGTCCTCCAGAAAGTTCTTATCCGGTTGTAATAAAATTCATACAGATTCAATACAGTGGTTTCTTCTTTCGAATAAAAAAAGAATCATTGAAATTGGTAAATATTTGCCAGAGTTATGACCATTTTTGTCCTTAAAAAGCGACTAAAACGTCATCTATATAAGCTTTCTTGCAGCTCTCAGTGCGCAGTCACCATTCTTGTTTTTTCAGGAACTACTTATTACTAAGCAATAATTTTTTTATGGGACCCAATTAACGGATTAAAGAATGGATGGAAGAAAGATTTTTTCAAATCGGTTCATAATTGCCAAAGTTATGCGCGAACATACATAGAAAAAAAAAAATATATATATATACAGACGAATTGAGAACCTCCTCCTTTTTTGAAGTCGGTTAAAAATGAAAAACATCATCATCAGCAGCAGAGGGAAGACATCCACGGAACAAAGGCCTCCTCCTTAGAAAACCACAATTAACGATAGTTAAACATATTCATGCACCGGTTGATCACGACTTTTATAATGTCGGCAGTCCACATAGTGGGATTCCATCCAGTTTGTGTTCGTCACTTAAGAACCTTTCCTCCCATCGGTTCCTGGAGACTCATTCTCTGGTTTTTCGGAGAATTTCCTCATTCCGGATTCTGTCGCGCAAAGCATCTCCGAGCATAACCCTCTCCATAGCTTGTTATGTGACTCTAAACTTCTCTAAAACGCCAACAGCTTAAGACCACGTCTCAGTGCCATACGTCATCACCGGCAACATACACTGTTCGATGTTTGTCTTCATAGGGCTTAATTATTGGTCATCATTGTCTTCAGGTACTGCGGAATTTTAAACGAGAAGAGTCATAAGATGAGAAGATAGAATTGGTCATCATCAGCAGCCTGACGTCCAGTACTCAACAAAGACCTCCCTCTTAGAAGAGAGGGATTACCATAATGCCTACGCTTGGCAGTCGTCTTGGGGATCTCAGTATAGGTGGTAGATAATCCAATACAAAGACGCTGCTGCCCGTCTTCTTGTATTTCCTTAGTTCCTCTTACTGGCATCTAACAGGTGAGACGGGAGAGTGCTATTCTTACCCGGATACCCGTTTAAAAATAGACTTCAATGAAAAATGCTTGAAAGCAAAGACATTGTGTAAACAATGACAACTGTATAAGTGAATGCGTGCTGAGAAGGTTTACATGTATCCATCAGCAGTCGAAAGACGCCCTCCGAACAAAGGCTTTCCCTTTAGAAGGGAGGGGTCGCCATAATCCCAACGCTTGCCAGACATCTTGGGGATCGCAGTATATATAGGTGGTAGGTATAAGTAATCCAATAGATAGAAAGACGCTGCTGCCCGTCTTCTTGTTTTCCCTTAGTCTCCTCTTACAGATACCCGACGGGAGGAGGGGGGGTGCTATTATCACAGAATTCCCTATTCTATATGTGCGCGACAAATAAGTGTTGGAAATTGCGACCACGGCGTAGAATGCAACCAGAACAGTTAAAAACTTTCTAGATAAACATTATAGCGAGGAATCGTAACTCTCAGGTGGGCACTTAGGAGTAAGACAAGTTAGAATTGAACGTTAAAATATTTTAGTACAAAATGTATTGAATACTGTTTACAGAATATTAAAATGCACTCTCCCATTGAAAATATTGTACACAATCTCTCACTGGTCAAAAAACCTTTATAGCAAAAAAAAATCGTTTACACGTGTCGGCGCATTCATTATAGCGATTGCTTTAATAAAATACTCTCCAGACGAAATGCTGCTGTGATAGTGTTACGACCGCGACATAAAAATGTTAATTACTACTTAATTGCACGTAATAATATTTTATTTAATAACCTTAATTAAGCACCATTACCATAAACCAATACTTGTTTATAAATCTTCAGTCGCATAAGGGCTGGCTGTTATAAATTTGAAGCCGGCTGTGTGTATGTGGAATCATAGCTCTCAAACGAATGCGTTTTTGAAGTTGATTTATTCGGGGTCCAAAAATCTACTCAGCCAGTTATTAAAAATTCTTCTTGCGTCTTGGTCTTTTTTTAAATCGTTTGCTTGATTTTGTGCTCAGTCTGTTAATAAATCATTGTTTAAATTTAATTCTGCTACAACATCTGATTCTACTTATGCAATGAGCTAATGACAGATTAAGGGCTCTAAGTGCGGCAGTTAATCTAAGTAACTTTTACATCCTTAGTCAAATTAACTGCGGGTTACAGATTTATATGATTTTTCTCAACTACGGAATAGTGAGATCACCGGGTCTCACCGCCCTAGCTAGTAGTGGAACATCTCGCTAACGGCATATCCAGAGGAAGGGACCATATTTTGTGTATGTCTGTTTTTATTAACATGATTCATACATGTAAGTATATAACTACATGTAGCTATATGTTTGGACAACTGCTGCGTTTCTACCACGGCTCGTATGAAACACCGCCGCTCGCCACATCTCAACGCGGCTTTTATTGGCTGATCGTCGCGCAAACATTTGTATTTCAGCGTTTTGTTTGCCCTCGGTTACAGGGATCCGTGTTTGTCGTTCATTTAAAGCGAGGCATAAACTTGACTAGCAAATATTGCTACACTACATACTACATCAATATTTACGTGTAAAATACACACATCAAAAGTGTCTAGGGATCAAGCATTTTTAAGCGGATTTCTTGAGATTGAGATGTGGCTTTGTAATAAATTTATGATTTTATAAATTTATATGGATCCTTTTTGGTGCATTTCATAATTTGAATCAGGAACTGTGAATCAAATTCGAGTAAAAGATGAAAATCAGCTGTCAATATTTTCCCTATAAAAACATACAACGCATTGAAGACATTATTAGTGCTACTGTTTCCCTACTACTGATTAAAACCAACGTTATTATGGAGCGGCGACGTCATTTAAGCAGGGAAGAAATGCTCAGAGCCGTGGGAATGATAGAAGCTGGTTCCCGGCAACGTACTGTGGCTTTAGCTCTGAATACAAGTCAGAGTGTTATCAGTCGACTTTGGACACGTTACCGAAGCACTGGTACCGTGGCTGAGCGCCATGGAGGACGGTATCGCTGCACCACACGGAGACAAGACCGATATATTCAAATCTTAACTCGAAGAGCTCCAACAATAACTGCCATGATGTTAGCCGTGAGGCTTCATCACTCTTCAGGGAACTTAATTAGCGACCAAACAGTCAGAAACCGCTTGCATGAAGTGAACCTTCATTCCCGAAGACCGCTACGGGTACCACCTATAGCAATGCACAATCGTAGGATTCGATATCAATGGGCTCTTGAACACAGAAATTGGGCAGAAGAACAATGGCGTTTCGTGTGCTTTTCTGATGAGTCTCGTTTTGGTATGAGACCGGATACAAGACTTATACGACACTGGAGAACCCCTGGACGCCAACAGCGATTAAAATCCTGCCAGGAAGTCCATCCTTATAGTGGTGGAACCATCATGGTATGGGCGGGTATTTGGATCGGCGGAAGAACTGAGTTGATTTGGATCAGAGGCAACCTCAACGCTCAAATTTATGCTGAGACGATTGTATCAGACGTCATCGTTCCTCTACAAGTGCAAATCGGTCCCTTATTTCAGTTAATGCATGATAATGCACGACCGCACACCGCAAGAGTTGTAAGACAGACTCTCGCCGCAGCTAACATCAATGTCCTGCCCTGGCCTGCTCAGTCGCCAGACTTGAACCCGATTGAGCATGCATGGGATATGCTACAGAGAAGAGCTCTGCCGAATATGGAGGGTATCCAGTCGCAAGAAGACCTTTTTTTGTTGTTGCAACGAACATGGGCGGCCATTCCACAGCGTGATTTGGATGAACTCATTTTGAGTATGCCAAACCGATGTTCTTGTGTTGTTAGTGTTCGCGGTAGAAACACGGATTATTAATTGTTTAAGTTACCCAATAAAATTTTAAAGAAAACTGTTATTTCAGTCTTTTTTTCGAACTTTTGTGTTAGTGGTTCAAATGTCAAAAATCCCTTTATTAGGAAAATGGCAAATTTCTTTATTAATGCAAAGGTGACTTGGTTTATCGTTACTGTGACAAACGAAAACACTTTATTTGATGAATCCTTAAAGAAAATTTTAATTAATATCAATCAGGAGAAAAGTTATTGCAAAAATATATGTTGATCCCTAGACACTTTTGATGTGTGTATCTAGAGAATACCAACCACTTATGCTCTACAGCGCAGGTTATGTTCTATAATTTTTATTTCTTCGTAACTTCACGTAGGTAGTGCTGGAAGTGGTATTTTTTAATTTTATTTCTTCGATCCTTCACGTAATGCAGGAAGTTGTATTTTTAATACTGTGAGGAGTCAAGAAAAAAAACCATTCGCTTGGTGAAAAGCGACACGCCTGTTCATAGAAGAAGAATTGCAGTGCACTGTAATTTTTCCAGCTAGTTATAATGGTATTATATTATTATTTTTTTGCTTATACAGTTGCCTCTCTCTTCCCAATCCGAAGAGATGGAAAGCCAACACGAACAGAGAAGATAAGAAGAGGGCCGTTTTCAGGCTTATCTTACTTTTCACGCAATCAGTGGGGGTGGACTATTCACAACAATCGGAAATTTCCGTATCCGAGTCTGATGAAAACCTTTTCGGTGATTTCTTGAAAACCCTATTTATGATTCAATCGTCCAAAGTTATATCAATTCTATTTGGAATGGAATGACAATGTAATTTCGTACAAACTAACAAATAGCTTTTACATTTTACAAGATATCACCGAAACTGTTTTCGGAAATAGTCGTCATACGGAAATTTCCGACAGTTTTGAATAGCCCTATAGATGTTATTATCCTAACCAAGCCTACCTATAATAAGGAACAACTACACAAAGTTGTTTGTCACAAGATTACAAAGCAAGCTCTGGGAGCATAACGTGTAATACCAAACATTTACAAGGGAACTTTTTTATTAACATGCTTGTTAAGATCCACGATGTCGGCACATCGAAACTTTAAACGACGCGATATATCACCGCGGAACATTAGTACTTTGTAAGTATTACTTTACGCCGATGTAAGGTCAAAAGTGGTGTCCCCAGGGTTGCCCCAGCAAGATTTACGACCACACCCGAACTTCTCAGAACAGATGCTACAATGTTCACGGGCAAAATCTTCCTGTACGAACACTTGTTGGGATGGTAAAACATGGGTTGTTACTGTCTAAGGATTTCTGGAATATGCCAGGTACTTTTTAACCGACTTCAAAAAAGGAGGTTCTGTATTCGACGCGTATGTATGTAATATTAATAGAAATGCGTAATATTCATATATGTTAGTCTATGTGGGCTTCTAAACAAATTTACCAAATTTCACGAGTGTATGTATGTATGTAGGTTTGTCCGCGCATAAAAGTCCGATTTCAAAAATTCTTTTTGCAATAGTTAGAGTATTTTTCAATTTAGGGTAGAGTACAAGTTTCATCATAATCGGTCCAGTAGTTTAAGAGATATAAACTTTTTATGTTTTCAGTAAATTACTGTAATGTAGATGTTCGAGTTGCGTGATAGTGCTGATACCTATCTTGGTAAAAATAAGTCACTAAAAAGTGTTAAATAAACTATTAAAAAAAAATAAAAACCGACTTCAAAGTAAATTATCTAAAAAGCATAAAATAACGAAAATATTATTGAAGTTGGTGCAGAATATACACAGCAGGTACGCTAACACCAACTTCTATAATATTTTCGTTATTTTATGCTTTTTAGATAATTTACTTTGAAGTCGGTTTTTTTTTTTTTTAAATAGTTTATTTAAATATTTTTTTTATTATTGAGATACAAAATATTTAAACATCAAAAATATATTGGTAAAGTTTCAGGTGAATCTGTGCCATGGTTCGTTCACCCAGACCATCACTATTGTCTTAAGGTGCAGAGAACTACATAAAATAAAATCTGAGCATAATTATCCTCAGATTTCGACTAAACTTTCCCTTCTTTGTAAAGATTATTATCATAAAATAATAGCCAAAGAAAAAATAAAATAAGGATGTCAAAGAATTTTCAACTTTATTAATTTAGCAGCAAAGCGGGAACAAAGTATACAAACTATGGAAATAATTAAGCTAAGTTTAAATAAGGTAACTTTCGAACCGAAAATTCAGCCTCTTAATATCCAATATATCATATTCGCAGTTTTATGTAGCAAAAACGAACTTTCGGTTCGAACAGAAACTTAACGCTGCACAGGGTGGACTGTAACTCAAGATAACTTAAGATTTAGATACGGTTAAGTGAGGCTAAGTTGGAGTTAAGTGCTAAGTTAACGGTGGTCCAGTGCTGTAAATCGCATATTCCGTCGGGAGTTTAAAATTGAGTTTGGACTTGGAACGTCTTAAGACTCCTAAGTTTTAATTTGATGCGACTGAACCCATAGAGAGCCGTATACTCCCGAATTGGACACATTTTTGTGCAGCATTGTTATAATATAATGTTGGTATTTCTGTTGTGTAGTTGTACAGTAAAGAATTAAAATATATTTATCACATTTTTGTAAAGTATTTCCGTCACGTTTGGAATTTGTGTCCATTATAACTAATTATGTTACAACAGTTGTAGTTGTTTGTTTCTCCGACGCAAAAAAAGTCGCCAGAACACAAACAGCATTGATTAAAACGCAAAATCACTGATTATTGATGTGGATGCTTAAAATTGTTATTATCTATGGTCCTTACAGGCAACTTGGAGATAAATCCAAGCGGCTCAACTTTACCAACTAAATTATTTGGGACTCTGAAAGAATGGATACGGCATTAGGAATTCTTGATGGTAATTATTCACTACATGATAAGTAATTCTCCGTGCTTCGTAATATCAGATATTCTGTCGGAAAGTAGCAATGAGAACCTTCGATATAGTATTTAAACTAGATTAGGTGTTACGGTCAGAATAGTGGCACACAGAAATAGCGCCCTTGTGACGCTATTTCTTTTCAAGCCACAGGCTGACATAATTATTTTTGCCGATAGGAGTGTCGCTACTGTCAAACTATACGTCATTATCATAATAAAACCGTTAGTTCACGTTTCTGCCACCAGCACAGATCCCGCAACCCCCGTGACCACATTTTAGATGTCATTTTGTTAGTGAATGTTTATCTTGTTTATAAATTATATCGATGGTGAGAACGTTGTTCCTATGTATTGCGGTGCATAAGGCACTGTAGCCGTATAAAAGCTGGGTTCTCTTGTGACGAGCGGTAGTGCAATCCACAATGTTTATGGAAATACCATCAACCTACCTACTCGTCTTATCAAATAGTCACACCTCACCTGACTCTAGTATGAGTTTGATGTAGTATCAAACACACACTAGTTCCTCTAGCAGTAATTAACAAGAACTAGTGAATTGTAAGTACTTAAAACTTAATGAAAGTTTAATCATTTTCGTTCAATTAAAAGCCGTTCTAGACCCCGTCTACAAGTAACTCACTACCTAATGAATTATCGGGAACTACTAACGCTTGGTTATTTTTGAACCGGCTTCAAAAAGAAGGTTCTGTAGTCGACGCGTAATCCCCATAATTATATGTAATTATGTTAGTCTATGTGGGCTTCTAAACAAAACCAAGTTTTACGAGTGTATGTTTGTTCACGGATTTCTCAGAAACTACATATATGATTTCGAAAATTGTTTTTGAAATAGTTGCAGTATTTTTCAACTTAGGGAAGCATATAAATTTCGAAATCGGTCCAGTAGTTTTAGAGATATAGACTTTTTATGTTTTTAAGTTACTGTAACGTAGACGTTCGAGTTGCGTGATAGTGCTGATATCAATCTTGGCAAAAAAAGTCACTAAAAAGTGTTAAATAAACTATTTCAAACTCCGAAACTGTTTACGAACACATTGGAGGACGTTATCATGCTCTTGGACTGGTACGGATTCGGCATCAACATCAATGGCGAATACATCACTCACCTTCGTTTTGCCGATGATATAGTCATTATGGCAGAGTCGCTGGAGGCTCTCAATACGATGCTCAGCGACCTCAGTATCGTTTTCCAACAGGTGGGTCTTAAAATGAACATGGACAAGACTATGATCATGTCTAATGTCCATGTTCCACCCGTACCGGTAGTCGTTGGGAACGATACACTCGAAGTTGTTGACAACTATATATACTTTTAGACTTTCGCGTTCCATTATCAAACTTTATTCTAATCGGGAATTAACGCGATTTACCTTATGTTTTGGCTTGACGTTTCAAATAAGGTAAATCGCGTTAATTCCCGATTAGAATAAAGTTTGTTGACAACTATGTTTACCTTGGACAGATTGTCCAATTAGGTCGGTCCAACTTCGACAAAGAGGTCACCCGAAGAATCCATCTCGGATTGGCAGCGGTCGGGAACTACGTAACATCTTCTCATCTGAAATTCCGCAGTGCCTGAAGACAAAGGTTTTTAACCAGTGCGTGTTGCCAGTGATGACATATGGTACTGAGACGTGGTCTCTAACAGCTGGCCTTTTAGAGAAGCTCAGAGTCGCACAACGAGCTATGGAGAGAGCTATGCTCGGAGTTTCTTTGCGCGACAGAATCCGCAATTCGGAGATTCGCCGAAGAGCCAACGTCACCGACATAGCTCTCAGAATAATAATAATACGAACGAACCGGAAGACGCAGCATAGGTAGGCCTCCCACTAGGTGGACAGACGACATTGTGCGCGTCGCAGGTAACCGGTGGATGCAAATCGCCAATTGTCATTCATTGTGGCGTTCCAAGGAGGAGGCCTATGTTCAGCAGTGGACTTTTTCCGGCTGGTGATGATGTCGAAACTATTAAAAAAAACCGACTAAAAAATATTGAAGTCGATGCTAACTGATGCTAGTGTTAGTAAACATGATGTACTAGCACCGACTTCAATATACCTAATTACATATTTTCATTATTTA
Organism: Furcula furcula; assembly: GCA_911728495.1. NCBI lineage: Eukaryota > Metazoa > Arthropoda > Insecta > Lepidoptera > Notodontidae > Furcula > Furcula furcula. The sequence continues at coordinate 21,903,339 of OU452253.1, forward strand.
ATGCTTTTTGGATAATTTTCATTAAAGTCGGTTTTTTTAAATAGAGTTTTTTTTAATAACATCGTTGTAGGTTTGGGCTCTATAGGACCAATATATTTTTATAATAACAAATCAATTAATCTCTTTAAATAAATATTTCAACACAGCTCTATGTTAAGAACGCTAACGATACAACTTATAGGTCAAAAGCCCGAGAAAGTTGGCCCCAAACTTGGGTTAACTATCTTGTAATGTGGGCAAGGACACTTGGCCGATCTTGTGATGGCGCGGCGACGATGTTTGTACGAAATTGATTAGGGAATCGATTAATCTCTTGGGATAATGTTCGAGGAGATTTGGCCTAAAGTTTTGAGACCATTTGAAGGACGATATACCTACTATAATATATTCGGTACCAGCAGGACGGGAACCCTGGTATGATAGTATTGAATTATGTTGGTATGTGTTCAAAAACAATAAAACACTTTTTGCAGATTTGAAAAACATACAATCAAATTGAGAACCTCCTCCTTTTTTGAAGTCGGTTAAAAGCTGTGCTACAATAATTTTACCACTGTATTATATAAGTACCTACACTAGCGGTAAGCTTGGGAGCTATTATTCGTTTAATTAATAACAAAACTTTTTTATTTAACAGATTGCTTAAATAAATATATGTATTAAGCTCTAAAGAAGCAAAACTATTTTTAGCAAGCACCTGAAATATAATTTTTGATTGCGCTCTACATTTTAAAACATTATCCAAACTCACAATATCCGAAACTAAGTTTTTGTTTTATGTTGTCATTATTGTCTACGTGCTTTTTTAACTTGAAAAAAGGGGATAATTCAGTTTATTTCTTTTTTTTATATGGTAATAGCATGGATGGCAATAGCCGATCGAATGCTGGCAGATATAACTAGAAATTCCGAAACGCAACTCCCAAACTTTTATTTATAAAGAAAAAGGTTTTGATCCATGAACTGGTTGTGTGATCACGTTTCGCCTGTGTAAATATTTAACGTCCATTACTACTTAATCCCACTGACGCGCAATTTGATGGATTAGCTGGCCGGACGCCATCTTTATTTTGCTTGGAGTTGGAACGAACAAGACGCTTAGTGTTGCAAGTAATTTAAGGAAAATAGTATTAACCATATAATTATCGGACGACGAATTTGCATAATAATGAAATTTCGTGTCCTAAAAAACTAATTTTATTGATTTAACTATCTACGTAGGGTGAGGGGGGGGGGGGGGAAGAAGAAAGTAAGACGTAAGGCGGAGACAAAAAGTCGCCTATAAAGTAAGTTGCATATAAAGTAAGTTGGTATTTATGTAGAAAGAATTGAAATTACGATGCTCCAGAATTACGTGATTATATAAAGGTAGCAAGTATGTAATTATGCAAAGGACCCTTTTCGCCCGAATGCCGCAGGCAGAGGGTTATGTTTTCAAGAGTATGTATGTTTAATGATTTCTGATATTTACGCGAATACTACACATTACATTTGCGTAGATCGGACTAACAATAATAATTAGAAGACCTGAGGGTACCCTAAGACAACTATGACATTTGGACAGCTACCACCTCAGTCCACCCGTGACCATGAATGCTGTAAAGTATTCGAAACGTCGGGTAATTAAAATCAAGAATAAACCGCGATATAATCCGTAAAATTAGTTTCATTTCAGTATGTATGTTTGTATGTCTATTTCTTTGGCACGGCCTACACCCTAAACGGCGTAATGGACAGTAAATTATAATGTCTTTAGATTCATCTTAGTTGTGGGAGTGACATAGGCTATATGTTTTTCCAGCCACCATTTTGTATTTTTTAGTTCCAAAAACATCAATATGAGTATTAAAAAACTATTTTAAAAAAAATAAAAACCGACTTCAAAGTAAATTATCTAAAAAGCATAAAATAACGAAAATATTATTGAAGTTGGTGTTAGCGTACCTGCTGTGTATATTCTGCACCAACTTCAATAATATTTTCGTTATTTTATGTTTTTTAGATAATTTACTTTGAAGTCGGTTTTTTTTTTTTTAAATAGTTTATTTAACACTTTTTAGTGACATATTTTACCAAGATAGGTATCAGCACTAACACGCAACTCGAACGTCTACATTACAGTAACTTACTGAAAACATAAAAAGTTTATATCTCTTAAACTACTGGACCGATTTTGATGAAATTTATACTCTACCCTAAGTTGAAAAATACTCTAACTATTGCAAAAAGAATTTTCGAAATCGGACTTGTAGTTTCTGAGAAATCCGTGGACAAACCTACATACATACATACATACATACATACATACACTCGTGAAATTTGGTAAATTCGTTTAGAAGCCCACATAGACTAACATATATGAATATTACGCATTTTTATTAATATTACATACATACGCGTCGAATACAGAACCTCCTTTTTTGAAGTCGGTTAATGAAAGGTCCTAACGAGACGAGTTGAAATATATATTATATACATATGTACATATGTATACGTATTATGTTTGTATAATGAAATTTAGGATAATTTTGTTTGATCGCAGTTGGGTTTTTATGCTTTTATAATTACAAATTCTCTCTTTTTTTTTAAATGTTTGACCTCAATAAATTCTGTTTTTTTTTTAAACTATGAACATTGTTAGAATTTCATCTTGGTATTTATATTGGTACAAATTAATTCTTACATACTAATCTTAACTTCAGAAATGATTTGTTATCAGAATAAATTTTAATATCAACTGAGATTGGAAAACCCTGCAAATCTTTGACATGTATGAAATATTCCAATCTTATCTATAACCAGTAGAAGTTAGAAAATATATGGGTTCGATATTACACAAACATTTCATATTTTATTTAATACTGAAACCTTCAGTAAGCGTGATTGCTGAAAACGTTGAACTTACGGACTTGCGTGCAAGTAATCAATTTTGTTTTGCAGATTTACGGAACTTTTGCCATTTTATTAAGTCTGCTTCGAAATTTTGTAATCATTTTATGGTGATGTATAATAATCACGAATCTATATAATATTATATATAATATTCTTGAATCTGAATTTGATTTAACTCAACAGAGGTAAGCTTAAGTTTATTTATCAAGTAACTATTTATTTATGCGGTAAAGATGTTACAATTTGCACTATTTTTAACTGTGATTCTCTCTGCTTGGGTCCATAGACTGTTCTACCTACAAGTAAGAGCATAATAATAATAATGTACCGATACAGCCACATGTACCAATCAGCTGACCATACTAAAGATAGATTACACTTACACTGATCACATTAATATTTCTTATATCACATACAAATAGTTATTGAAATCAATTTAAAACGGGTAAACTCATAAATGAACCGTTATTTCTGCCCTATGTAGATAGATACCGTCAGCGTCGTTAATACCGATATATTTTGCGCGTATGACGACGGCGTACCTTTGATCAAGATAGGGTCGTCGACCGCCGTCAGTTTAAAGACAGAATGCATAATTTTTGTCTAAAATACCGTATGTATTGATTTAGATAGCATTTCGTCGACTGGTTATTTTGTTGAAGCTTGCACGTTATTTAATTGCCGACCTGTAATACATGGTGAATTTTCAAGTGGGCTTGGATGGCCAAATCTGAAACTATTTATAAGGAATTGCGAAAAATACACAAAGGAGTCACCGAGGGCACGATTTTGATAAGCACTAACATTAACACTGGATAACATTTTTGAAAAATCGATCGCATAGCGGATTTAAAAGAAACACACTGTACACCATCTGATAGTGTCCATATTCGCGACACTATCAGGTCGCGAATATGGATCAAATTCTGAAAAGTACCACGCCATCCTAAAAAAATCACAAGTATAGCTTATACCTATAGCTGAGCATGAACGAAAGCATCTAACATAATTTTTTTGCAAACATACTGTACACTCCGACCCAAATAAGCTTGAACGCGATTACAACTTTATTATGTAGTCATAAAGCACCCCCGCTTTATAGTTGACCGTTAACGCGGCAGCAAAAAAGGTTGGTAATACAAAGTTGTTTTTGCTGACGCGCCTAGTTGACAATGTATGCGTTATGTAGTTATTGAGCCGCAAACGAACTTGTAATCGCCTTCAAGCTTATTTGGGATGGAGTAGGTATAGATACTTCAGCCCGTGCTAGCCCGTGGGATGGCCGGACAAGGATAGCACACATCCATTTCCTCTCGATAGGTATCGTTAGAGACGACTAAGGGGGAACAAGAAGACTAACAGCAGCGATTTTCTATTGAATTACCTACCGACTATACTGCGATACCCAGGACACCTGCCAAGCGTGTTTTTATGGTCTAGAGCACAGGTGCAGAGTAGCCAGCCCCTCGGTATTCTACAGGATGCATTTTGGAGAGTGTGCACAGGAATTGCATGACTTGATTCCACCATCTCCCTTTCATCATCGGACGACGAGACGTACACACCCTTATGTGGTGAAAGTGCCTTCAGTCCGGACTAAGCGGTTTGCTTCTTCATCTATACTATAATAAAACTCAAAGAGCACTTTTTCTGTACATTGAATATTTTTCCAAAATTTCTATGTGGGGATACTATACTATCAACATAGAGGCCAAAACAATTTTTTTTGGAATTATTGTCTGTCTGTCTGTCTGTCTGTCTGTCGTTCTGTTCGTCCAGGTATCATTTGAAAACCCGTGGATGGATTTTGATAGGACTTTCACTGATGTGTTGTGTAGAAGTCAAGGTGTAAGTTGGTATATAAAACATCACGCTATGTTTCATAGGGGCTAAGCAGTGAAACATTACTTGCACATATTACCACGTAATTTCCTTTGTATGTGAATAGGGTAATTATAGACTGATCAGTTAATCATTAAGATATGTATTATTACGCTATATACAATAGGGACTGAGCAGACATTTAGTTTGCATAAGATATGGCATTGGCGAAGGGTCAATTTTTGTAAGGGGTAAGCCGGTCCGGTACACCCAGGACATTTTCATTAGATTTCTGTATTGTTCTAAGTACTTTGCTGATAGCAATATGACATTATATCTTTGAAAAGTTAAAATCTGTAAATCCCGAGCGGATCCAAACTAGATTATATATGTATTACAGTCGCAACAATAAAAGATGCGGAAAACTTAAAACTTTCATTATCGAATATCATTAGACAGTAATTTACGATGTTAGCGTGATTTACATTATGAACAGCGCCATCTATCGGTGAAATTGAACATACTTTAATCTATATATTATATCAAAGAAAGTCGTGTTAGTTACACTATTTATAACTCAAGAACGGTAAGGTCATTAAATAGATGGGTGAACCGATTTGTATGAAAGTGTGCATATCGGGTAGCTCTGAGAATAGGTCATACAGTATATTTCATACCGCTAGGTTAAGGTTAAGCTACATAAGGCAAGGTCATTAAATAGATGGGTGAACCGATATGTATGAAATTATGTGTGCATATCGGGGAGGTCTGAGAATAGGTCATAAAGTATATTTAATGCCGCTGATACCATGATTGACGAGGATATATAGAACGAGAGGAGGGTGCACGAGAGGAGAAAGAGGTAGAGGGGATTCGAGAAGGGGGCGATGGGGTGAGGGATCGGGGCAGTTAGGTGGAGTAAGGGGGGAGTGAGAAGGAGCAAGTTCGTAGAAGAGAGAGGGGGAGAGGGTTCAGAGAGGGGATAACAGGGTAGGAAGAGAGGGAGTGTGACGGAAACCGAAGCGGGAGGGGGAAAGAGAGAGGAGAGAAAGAGCATATAATTAGATTTTTTTTATAAGAGAGAGAGATATGGAGAGAGATAAATCTAGGGAGGAGGGAGAAAAGGGGAGCAAAATGTAATAAAAGCGCGGGCGGAGCTGCACGGGTCAGCTAGTTTATAATAAGGACACCTAAGGACTGGAACAGTTTGCCTGCGTCGGTTTTCCCGCCCGATTATAATGTGGGTGTCTTCAAGACTAGAGTGAATAGGCTTTTAATAAGCTAGTGTGTCTGCCATCTCGACGCTGCTTTAAAAAAAATGGCAATCCCGCCCTTCAAATAGGGAGGCCTTTGTTGAACAGTGGACGTCTTTTGTCTGTTAATGATGATGATAGTTTACTTTAATATACTGCTGGTACAATGACTGGTAGCAATAGAATATTACAACAGTCGCACTCATAATTATGCGTACATTGCTAAATAGATAGCTTATAAATTACTATTAAGTAGTAGTCTTCGTACATTTAACGGTGCAGGGACCGCTTAAGCCGGTTAGAATAAGCTTTATGTCCATCCTTCGGAGTCGCTGGACGCTCGGGGTGTGGGCCCTTTGAGGGTCCATTGAGTAGGGCGGCGACTCCGAGTAGGACGGCGGCGGGGTTGCGACCCCCGTCCTCGTGAGCACCGTGACAGGTTCCCGGGGGGGCTACAATGCGCGCCCCGGCGGCGGGCTCAAAGGCAAGGCACTGAGGGGCCCCTGGTGCAGATCCCACCGGAGAGCCCTGGGGACCCTTCTCATGTGCCGATGCGACAGCCGCGGGGGTTTTAGTGGGTAAGAATCCCACATACCCCGGTCGAGCCCCACAGCTCCCGGAGATCTTTGGAAGATTTCCCCCGCGTCAAAAAAAAAAAAGAAAAAAGAAAAGCTTTATGTCCATGGAATAAGGTCGATAGCTTGACGATCCGACGCGCAACTATAGTGATATTCAGGGGGGTCTACATTTTACTAGTTTTTGGATAGTTATCGTTAGAGGCGCTGGTGTGAAATGTATGGAGAAAATTGGTCGTTCTCTATAACCATAAACCCGTACTAAACTCCTAGAGCGATGTAGTTTTCACCTATACTGCAGACTTAAAGCAATGTCAGACTATCTTACGCTAATAGTAAGTTAGTTAGTTAGTAGCCTCCGTGGCGCAGTGGGCAACCGCTTGCTTTGTAAAGGAGGTCGCGGGTTCGAATCTTGCGGGGTGCAACAAATTTGTGTAGTTGTTCCTTACTGGCTAGGACAATGCAGGCCGACCACCTGATTGTCTGTAAAGTAAGATGATCCATGCGTCGGATGGGCATGTAAAAAGTCTGTCCTGCGCCTAACCTCTCCCCGGTCGTGTCGGTCTTCCGTCCCATCGGATTATGAGAGGTATTATATAAAGGAAGAGAGAGTGCACTTGTGTCTACGCAAACGCTTGTGCACTATAATATCTTGTGAAAGATTGGCCGCTGTGGTCGTATCGGCCAGGAGGACATTATTATTATTACGCTAATTCTGCTAGGCGCGGTGACGCTAGGACGCTAGGTGTGGGGAGCCCTTAATATAACGCCATTAACATACTAAGTACTCCATTACAATACAAAACGTATCATCATAAGCCCTACGCAATTCGTATGTGGGAATAAATTATAATTCCGGTCAAAATGTCAAATTAGGAAGTGCTACACGTGAGCGATTTTTTAAGTCGGTAATGATTAGATTTTCTTAATAATTAAAATTTCATCAACTACAGTGCCCTTCACACCGGAACACAGCAATGTTTTCAGATTACTTCTGGCAGAATATCTGACACTGCGGTGATACCTACCTGGACGGTTCGTTACACAAGAGACCTAGGAATATGAAGTTAAAACTCTAGGGAAACATCTATCTAACAGCAACCAACTTAAATCCAAATCCTCTAAATCGAAAACGATTGGACTTTTAAGCGTCAGGTAACGAGCAGGTACTTGAACATCTTCACTTCAAGCGCGACTTTAAAACACAAGTATCAGAAAAGTTCAAGAGACTTGAAAAATGTGAGTTGCAAAATTCATCCAATATAATTATTATTTCTATGAAAAAAAAATACATCCAATCACAAAATAGTAAATTCGGAACATACATAATTTAATCATATTGAAAACTAGTTTTATGAAATATATTACCATTAATATATTCTTTAATATTATTTACGTTTTTTCTAAACATGTACTTCTAAGAAAGGTTTCTAAATTTTCTATAACTAGACTTGAAATTATAGTTGAAATAGCAACAATGCCATAGACTAAGATTAATATTTTTTCTAACCCATTGTATAGGTATATCATACATGTAGTATATTCATATGAGTTTATGTTGCACCTTTTTATGTATCTAACAAACGTTTGTTAACTAAATAATAAATTATGCAAAGAAAGATATATAGAATATGCATTGCTGTGTTCCGGCGTGAAGGGCACTGTAGCTGGTGAAATTACAGGACACAAAGACTTAACATCTAATGTCTTAAGGGTCGGCAACGCGCTAGTGATTCTTCTGGTGTTGCTAGCGTCTATAGGCTACAGTGTCTGCTTACCATCAGGCGGGCCGTACGCTTGCTTGCCACCTTGATAGTATAAAAAAAAAAAGAATTGCATTGAGACTATACAGACTGATCATGTTAAGTATTTTGTTGTTAAAGGATACAATTATTTATCTACGAGATTTTACGTCTTAGAAAAAAAATACAACAATTTTACGACTAGTCGAGCACATGTGAGCAATCTAAAGGTATAAATTAATAACCTCGGGGCTGGCACCAGGCACCACAAACAAACTAACAAAGAGCCGGTTAATTGCCAATTAACTGATGTTTACAATACTATTGCTGATGGGGTGGGTCAATTAATTTTTGCGATTAAACACGACTCGTCAGTCACTTGTCAAATAAATTAGGACTGCGTTCGAGGTATTAAGTAGAGTAATAATGGAAATTGTTTAATAAATAAATATCGCATTAAATCTCAATAGTATATTAGTACTAAAAAAATACAGATGAATTGAGAACCTCTTCCTTTTGTTGAAGTCGGTTAAAAACTAAGTAAATCGCCTAAATACAGTAGTTACGGATAGTTAGTAGCGGATCTTTGTGTGTCTGAAGTTGGCTGCAAGACGCTGCGCAGTAGCTATTTTTGTATAATGTTGTCTTTCACTTAGCGTATATTACACATTGAAATCAAACTACTTTACGGATTTTATCGCGGTTTATTTTTTGATTTTACTATCCCGACGTTTCGAATGCTTTGCAGCACCCATGGTCACGGGAGGACTGAGATGTTGAATGTCCTTATGTCACAATTATGCCGGTGTACCCTCAGGTCTTCTTAGTTATTATTGTTGGTCCGATCTACGCAGTAAGAGCTTACAGTATCTTAAGGCCGTGCAGTGATTTGCTTGATATTGGATTTAATTATATTTATCACATGATCCCAAGCCGGTGGTAACACCCAACCATCTTCGAAATTAGGATGTTTTTTGATTTCAATAGCCTCACGAATCATCCTAGGTAGGAATCGGTGTTCTTTTGCGAGGATTTGAGGATTATCAAATCTAATATAATGGTGGGTGCGATCCTGAACGTGTTCACATAATGCAGACTTCGTACAGCGTCGGTGTTTCACATCAGCTATGTGTTCTTTAACGCGAGTTTTTATTGCGCGCTTTGTTTGCCCAATGTAGGAGAGCCCACAGCCACAATCGAGTTTATAAACTCCTGCATCTTGTATATGATATTTGACAGGTGGTAAAAACTGACTAATCTTCCTTGGTGGCTTAAAATAAGTTTTGATTGAAGCTCGCTTTAAAATGTAGCCAATATTGTTTGTAACCCCTCTAACATTCAAGCATTCGAAACTTCGGGATAATAATATCTAAATAAACTGCGATATAATCCGTAAAAATAGTTTGACGGAAGACGTCCACTGCTGAACATAGGCCTCCCTATTACACCGCCACAATGAACGACAGCGACGCGAACAATGTCGTCTGTCCACCTAGTGGGAGGCCTGCCTACGCTGCGTCTTCCGGTTCGTGGTCGCCACTCGAGAACCTTTCTTCCCCATCGGTTATCGGTTCTTTGAGAGATGTAGCCTGCCCATATCCGCTTTAACTTGCGGATTCTGAAAGCTATGTCGGTGACCGTGGTTCTTCGGCGCATCTCCTCATTACGGATTCTGTCGTGTAAAGCTCGTTGTGTGACTGAGCTTTTCAAAAAGGCCAACTGTTAATGACCACGTCTAAGTACCATAATATGTCATCACTGGCAACACGCACTGGTTAAAAACCTTTGTCTTTTAATAAGACAAAGGTTTTTAACCAGTACGTAAACTGAACAAATTATAATTCTGTTTTAGTTCAAATTAATTCGAAAGCATAAATATTTACAGCCACCTCCTAGAGTCAAAGAGGATTACATTATGTTGCTTACTCCACCACCGGTACACGTCATATCCGCTGTTCATTAATTTTTACTTCGGCCGGAAATTGAACTAAGGGCCTTCCTTGTAGCGACGTCAGAAAGTGTAAACATGAAATTAGTAATACTTAATAATAAGTACGTGGTTATAAATTTGTGTGATGTTTTACAAAGTAATTATTGGCATTCGCCATAACTAAAATAGGACTTCATAAGACCAATGCAGACCAAGCAAACCCATTCGTGGGGCTCGTTTGGGCAATCTAACGAAACGTCCAGACTCTGACAGGACCAACGAAACCTAACACACCGGGCAAACTAAGGTCCGATGTGTACGCGGATGAAATGATTTAAAAAAAATGGCACAAAAATCAGTACGGTTTGAATTTCCTGTACCTTTTGTTGAACATAATATTGCAGATGAAACTAACAAATTTCCGAACAGCGATTTCCTCTCGTTCCGGATGCTTGAAATTGCAAAGCTCTAAGCAGTCAGTCCCTAAAATGAGAGATTTTGATGTCAGATTACACAGGTCCCATTTTTAAAGCGCGGAAACAAACGCTAAGGCGCGCTAAAAATCTCTTTCATATTTAGAAGTTAGAACAAATCAGCAGTGAACGAAAACCATCATACAATATCAATTTCCCAGTCATAATAAACAGTTAACACAAAAGCATACAAGTCCAAATCCCGGGATCCTGTAATCCCGGGATCACCCCGGGACAGCGGGTCATGGACGAGTTACCAAATGATCTCACTTCCGACTTTGCTGCACACGAGTTAACGTTCACCATTTGTTTTTATTCCCTTGGAATGGACTTGTTTTAGTGTTTCTGCTACAGTCCATTAATTTAACCGCGATAAGTTATTACGAGGACATGTGTAAAGTGTCGGAAGACAAATAAAGCGGTAGTGTTGAGGGTATTATTACTACATATTAACGTTAATGTTCTAAAACTTTTATGTTGGAAATTCTTTAAAGTGCTACTGGCGTATTGTTAATGGCGGTTGAATTAAATAATACATCACAATGTTATTAGGGTAATATGACTCGAATTCTCAGTTAAAGTAACAAGTTTATATTATAAAAGCACATAAAGCCTGACTACGAACAAACAACATAGATTAATTTAATTTTTATTTCAAAAAAACACACAGTTTTACAATACACAATTACAAACTAGACACAACAATAAACATTCTTAAAAGAATTACCAGGGGTTCCCAAACTAGGCACAGCCTGTATCTTGGGAAACCAGCTAAGAAGTGGACATCAGAATTTAAACAAGACTTGTTTAGAAGAAGTGTACAAAATGGGCTTAAATTACATTTACATAATTATGTTAATAATTTCAACTCGTCTCATTAATCTCAATCTTCAACCTTTCATTTAATACCCATATTGTTGTTCTTTGAAGTAAAAAAATAATACAAAATGGCGATTGGTGGTGCCATTATTTTTTTCATTTTTTGTGAAAATATATATACCTAAGTATATATCCTATGTCACTCCAACAACTACGACGAATCTAAAGACATATTATACGTTACTGTCCATCGAGCCGTTTAGAAAGAAAGAAATAGACATACTTAAAGATATACATCATCATCATCAGCAGCCGAAACACGTCCGTACTGAACAAAAGGCCTCCCCCTTAGTAGGGAGGGGTTGCCATAATCCCCACGCTTGGCAGGTTTATCGCGGTCAACATTACGTAAATATGTTATTATAGCTATCGATGGTAACTATTTTAACTTATAGTTAGGGATCGATATGATATTGGGACCGGCAGTTAGAGATAAACATATACCATCGAGGACTTTTTTGTAGACCTTGCTAAGGTGTACAATACTGTAGTACATTGTTTTGATCTCTCTCGTAGGGTTCAGCCAGCGTTTGCAATGTAAGCGCAAAAAATGTGTTTATTTACGACATCACATTAGAAACCTCTAAATTATCAGATTTTCTTTACTATATTATGCATGTATTATACATAAAAACCTTCCTTTTGAATCACTCTATCTATTAAAAAAAAACCGCATCGAAATCCGTTGCATAGTTTTAAAGATCTAAGCATACATAGGGACAGACAGACAGCGGGAGCGACTTTGTTTTATAATATGTATAGATATAGATTTCTATTCTATTCCATCGCTAATTTAATTGGCTAGGCTAAATTGCTGTGTAAAAAAAATTACGGTATTCTGATTTCTAAACATTGCTAGAAGACTGATTCATGTCGGAGCGCCGACAAAAATAAATTCCTACTTAAACATATTTAATGAAAACGCACAAGAGGACGCCCCTTACAGGGGGCATGCCCGCTCGCTTCGCTCGCTCGCACCGCACGCCCCCCGTACCATTGCGTAAACTAAATGAGCGATGTCGCGGTACTCTGTGAGCCCGAGCTCACTTCGCTCGCTCCCGCGTGCCATTTTAATGAAATAGATTACGCGTTTACTGCCAGCCCGCACTCCCCCTTCCCTGCTATCGTTTTTTACACACATTGCAGGCAGCGCATTTGGTATTGTATAGAATGCCTAGGCAAAGTATAAAATGAAAAATATTTCATAAATTACCTTAACGTTTTAGGTATTCTATACATTGCCTAGGCATTGTATAGAATACCGTATTATACAGATTGCCGGTAACATATACATATATTTATATAGAGTAATCTGAAAACTTGGAAATGCATAGAAAAATACAATATTCTCAATAGAAAACCTTACGCGAACCGTCATACTTTTCATAGTGAATTCTGAAACTTTTTTAATATCGAAAGAGTTGTACTTGAAAGTTTTGTTTTCATAAATTCGAACAGCGGCTTCAGGAGGCTTTATTGAAACTAGACGAGCTACGGAAACCCAAGAACCTGAGTGTAGCATATTTATGTAGAGATTGGAATACGATTTGTACGTGTATTGTAGCCTACGTGGTGCAGTGGGAAACCACTTGCTTTGTAAACCGGTCGCAGGTTGGAATCCCGCGGCGGCAACAACTTTGTGTAGTTGTTCCTTACTGGCTAGGACAATGCAGGCCGATCACCTGACTGTCTGTAAAGTAAGATAATCCATGCGTCGGTTGGGCATGTAAAAAGTTGGTCCTGCGCCTAACCTCCCGCCCCGGCCCCCGCCCGGTCGTGTCTGTCTTCCGTCCCATCGGATTGAGATTGAGGTATAAAGGAAGAGAGAGTGCACTTGTGTCTACGCAAGCGCTTGTGCACTATAATATCTCCCGCGTATATGGCCGATCTTTTACAAGATTGGCCGCTGTGGTCGTATCGGCCAAGAGGACATTATAATTACTGAATAACGCCAAATTATATTGCTTAGCTTTAATGATTTCAAGCATTTCACTGCAAGACCTCAAGATACCTTTATTTTTTTTGACGCGAGGGAAATCTTCGAAAGATCCCCTGGAGCTGTGGGGCTCGACCGGGGTATGTGGGCTTCTTACCCACTAAAACCCCCGCGACTGTCGCATCGGCACATGAGAGGGGGAACCCCAGGGCTCTCCGTTGGGATCTGCACCAGGGGCCCCTCAGTGCCTTGCCTTTGAGCCCGCCGCCGGGGGGCGCATTGTAGCCCCCCGGAAACCTGTCACGGTGCTCACGGGGACGGGGGTCGCAACCCCGCCGCCGTCCTCCTCGGAGTCGCCGCCATACTCAATGGACGCTCAAGGGGCCCACACCCCGAAGACCTCAAGATACCTACTGTAAGCTCTTTCTGCGTAGATCGGACTAACAATAATAATTAGTACACCTGAAGGTAGCCTAAGCCACCCTAAGACAACTATAACATATGGACAGCTACTACCTCAGTGCGCCCGTGATCATGAATGCTCTAAAATATTCGAAACGTCGGGTAATTAAATTCAAAAATAAACAGTAGAATTATTTTCATTTCAAATGCTTAGCTTCTATACTATAATAAAACTCAAAGAGAACTTTTTCTGTACATTGAATATTTTTCCAAAATTTCTATGTGGGGATACTATACTATCGACATAGAGGCCAAAACATTTTTTTTTGGAATTATTGTCTGTCTGTCTGTCTGTCTGTCTGTCTGTCTGTCGTTCTGTTCGTCCAGGTATCATTTGAAAACCCGTGGATGGATTTTGATAGGACTTTCACTGATGTGTTGTGTAGAAGTCAAGGTGTAAGTTGGTATATAAAACATCACGCTATGTTTCATAGGGGCTAAGCAGTGAAACATTACTTGCACATATTACCACGTAATTTCCTTTGTATGTGAATAGGGTAATTATAGACTGATCAGTTAATCATTAAGATATGTATTATTACGCTATATACAATAGGGACTGAGCAGACATTTAGTTTACATAAGATATGGCATTGGCGAAGGGTCAATTTTTGTAAGGGGTAGGCCGGTCCGTTACACCCAGGACATTTTCATTAGATTTCTGTATTGTTCTAAGTACTTTGCTGATAGCATTATGACATTATATCTTTGAAAAGTTAAAATCTGTAAATCCCGAGCGGATCCAAACTAGATTATGTATGTATTACAGTCGCAACAATAGAAGATGCGGAAAACTTAAAACTTTCATTATCGAATATCATTAGACAGTAATTTACGATGTTAGCGTGATGTACATTCTGAACACCGCCATCTATCGGTGAAATTGAACATACAATAACTATAGAACTTTAATCTATTTATTATATCAAAGAAAGTCGTGTTAGTTACACTATTTATAACTCAAGAACGGCCTAACCGATTCGGCTGAAAATTGGTGGGGAGGTAGCTTAAAACCAGTAAACGGACATAGGATACTTTTTATCCCGGTAGGTTAAGGTTAAGCAACGTTAGGTAAGGTCATTAAATAGATGGGTGAACCGATTTTTATGAAAGTGTGCATATCGGGTAGGTCTGAGAATAGGTCATACAGTATATTTCATACCGCTAGGTTAAGGTTAAGCTACATAAGGCAAGGTCATTAAATAGATGGGTGAACCGATATGGATGAAATTATGTGTGCATATCGGGGAGGTCTGAGAATAGGTCATAAAGTATATTTAATGCCGCTGATACCATGATTGACGAGGATATATAGAACGAGAGGAGGGTGCACGAGAGGAGAAAGAGGGAAAGGGGATTCGAGAAGGGGGCGATGGGGTGAGGGATCGGTGGAGTTAGGTGGAGTAAGGGGGGAGTGAGAAGGAGCCAGTTCGTAGAAGAGAGAGGGGGAGAGGGTTCAGAGAGGGGATAACAGGGTAGGAAGAGGGGGAGTGTGACGGAAACCGAAGCGGGAGGGGGAAAGAGAGAGGAGAGAAAGATCATATAATTAGATTTTTTTATAAGAGAGAGCATATCTCTCTCTCTGAGAGAGATAAATCTAGGGAGGAGGGAGAAAAGGGGAGCAAAATGTAATAAAAGCGCGGGCGGAGCTGCACGGGTCAGCTAGTTATATATAAAGTTACTAGCTGACCCGCGCAGCTCCGCCCGCGCTTTAATTACATTTTGCTCCCCTTTTCTCCCTACTCCCTTGATTTATCTCTCTCCATCTCTCTCTCTTATAATAAAAATCTAATTCTATGCTATTTCTCTCCCCTCCCGCTTTGGTCCCCGTCACACTTCCCCTCTTCCTCTACCCGTTGTCCTCTCTGAACCCTCTCCCTCCTCTCTCTTCTCCCAACTTGCTCCCTCTCACTCCCCCCCCCCCCTTGCTCCACCTAACTCCTACGATCACTCACTCCATCACCCTCCCCTCTCCCTCTCTTGCACCCTCCTCTCGTTCTATATACTTCTACTACGTATCAGCGGCATAAAATATACTTTATAACCTATTCTCAGACCTACCCGCAAAATTTCATACATATCGGTTCACCCGACTCTCGTGCACGTAACTCAGAGGTTCTCAGATTTTGTTGTACAAGGCGTTGCGAACGTTCGACACTCGACTCTCGTGCGCTTACCTGAGAGTTTCTCTGATTTTGTTCAGCAAGGCCTTGTGAACGTTCAGGTGAAGATTCTCCCATACGACGTATTCTTGCTGCCCGGGCTTGAGAACTATGTTTAGAAAGTTGAGACCTGGCTCTCTTAGGCATTTTCAAATGTTTAAGAAAATGCTGACAGCGTGCTAATATTCTAGCGCTGAAAAGAACTGTTGTTTAGCCCTGAAAAGAACTGTTGTTTAGCCCTGAAAAGAACTGTTGTTTAGCCCTGAAAAGAACTGTTGGTTAGCCCTGAAAAGAACTGTTGGTTACCCCTGAAAAAATCTGTTGGTTAGCCCTGAAAAGAACTGTTGATTAGCTCTGAGAAGAACTATTGCGTAGGTGTAGTTTTAAGAAAGAAATCTAAAAAAAATCGAGAGGGAGCCGACCTCGCGTCTGAGGCGCGCGGGTACCTTACTCATAGGTCTAAACCACTCTAAACTCCCCTCCCGCATGCGCACCCCCACCTTGGTGACGCTCACTTCGCAACGGGCCGTGCAGCAGAAATCGTAATATTTTAATTTCGCCATAACTACAAAACCAAATGTCCAATTTTAATCATTCAAAGACCAAATATTATCTACATAAACTGTACTTAATGATGAAATAATTTATTTTGTTAAGGATTAATAGATTCAAGATTTCAAACAAAATTCAAGATTTTTAAATAAAAAAATGGTTGTTGGGCCTCGACATAGACAGTGTGCCGCGGACTTTTTTGTAGATATTTATAAGATCTACAATTAATTAGAACATTTTATGGTTCTATCTTTTATAGTTTAGGCAGCGTACGCAAAATAAGTAACTTTTCTGGTTGATTTTTTACACCTTGTGTCCGAAAAAACCCAAATATCTTACGGAACCCTATTTTTTTCCAAAATAAAATTTAGCCTATGTTACTCGTGGATAATGTAGCTTTCGAATGGTGAAAGATTTTTTAAAACGGTCCAGTAGTTTTTGAGCCTATTCATTACAACCAAACAAACAAAGTTTTCCTCTTTATAATATTAGTGTAGATATTATAGCTATGATAATAAGCTATGATAATATCATTTTATTTATTTATTTATTCTGTACACACTAGAGACAGAGTTTTACAATAGAATAAAAAACATATGTACAATGGCGTGCTTAACCCAATATGGGTTTTCTCCCAGCAGGCCACTAAGGAGAAAAAAAAGAAAAGAAACAATATGGAAACAAGTGCACTATAAAAAAAGAAAAATACGTACTTACATATAATAATAACACACAGGTACAATCTATACTTATAATAAAACTGTAACAGGTCCAATTCTGTACATTGAAGATATTTTGAAAATTATATTTGGAGGGCATTCTATAACCGATACTGAGGACGAAAATGTAATTTTTAATATTTTTGTCTGTCTGTCTGTATCACGGCTGAGCATCACGCCGAAACTACTGAATGGACTCAAATGAAACTTGGCATGATTTGATCTTACTACGAGGTAGGACATAGGATACTTTTTATCCCATAATCTAGCACGGTTCTTTTGGGAGAGGGGATTAAAGTCAAAATGAGTACTTGGTTATACGCTTGGTCCGATTTTATAAATTTTTCTTAATAATATAATAAATATTAGTAAGGGAACACTCATAGAGAGTTTTTATCAAGGTTTTGTAATCGATCGGGTTAAGCAACGTTAGGTAAGGACATTAAATAGATGGGTGACCGTTTAACGCCATTTGAACTAAACGGGTCCATGCTTCGGAGAGCAAGTAAAAAGTGGGTCCCAGTTTTTAACCGACTATAAAGAAGTAGGTTATGTATTCGATGCGAATGTCTGCTATTAAAAGTTTAGTTAACGTAAAAATAGCGCAGGCGGAGCTGCGTGGGTCAGCTAGTAATATATGATAATATATAATAGAAAAAATAAACTATTATTACATTGATATAAATATTATCTACAAAGAATACATAATAAATTCAATCTATAAGGAGAGGAAATGCTGTTTTTTTTTTAAACGTATAAACTACCACTAGCACGTAAGGAATGTGGAAGAGAATTCCATAGCCGTACTGCTTGTATGGTAAAAGAACCGTCATAGCGACTAGAAGAGTGAGAAGGAACTTCAAGAATAAGAGATACAGTGGAACGACAAGGTTTGTCACGTACAAGAAAGGAAAAACGCTCACGAAGATAAAGAGATTTAGGATTGTTAAGTATAGAATATAGAAAAGAAAGAATATGCCAGTCTCGCCGTTGACGGATCGGCAGCCACCCTAGTTGAGCCCGAAACTCCGATACATGATCATATTTCCGTAGACCAAAAATAAAACGAATACACAATTTTGCAATCGCTCCAGTTTATTAAGAAGCTCCTCAGTTGCATCTAGAAAACACACATCTGCATAATCCAAAAGAGGTAGAAGTAAAGATTGAGCAACGGACGAACGGAAATGTCTCCTCAAAGCGGACAGATTGGGTGCGCCCACGAAGATATGACTCAAACCACTTGATAGCTGAAGAAGCAACATTGAGAGAGGAAAGTATGCCTAAAAGGATGTCAAAATCAACAGAATTGAAGGCACTGCTAAAATCCAATAGTGCCAGAATAGTCAGCTGTTTGTTTTCCATGGCCAAGCGTATGTCATCACTTATTTTTACTAACGCGGATACAGTGCTGTGGCCAGATCGAAAACCAGATTGATAAGGACCTAAAAGGCAATTAGATGCAAAATAGTGTACGATTTGTTTGTGGACAATACCTTCCAGGACTTTGGATAGAACAGGAAGTATAGAAATAGGACGAAAATGTGTAACAGAAGAAGGATTTGGTGTTTTTGGTAAAGGAATGATGAAAGCTTTCTTCCATGCAGACGGGAAAGAACAGGATTCAATTGAAAAGTTTTATATGTGAGTGATTATTGGAAGTATTACGTCAAGGATAGGAACAACATTCTTAACTGAATACCATCCTCACCAACGGTCTTCGTGGTGATGGATTTGATATAATTTCTAACTTGCCCCTCAGTAACCAAGCTTAAAGAGAAAGGAGAACATGATGGCAAAGAAAGCTGAGAGAGATAATATAAAGTGGACAATTTAGCTTGTTGTTCAAGACTAACAGGTGGCTTCGAATGTGTATGAAATGTGTATTAATCACATCAAGATCTAAAGTTGGAGCATTATCAAAAGTAGCTTTCCCTATCATCGTTCATATGTCTTACTTATTACTTACTTATTACTTATATATTTTTGCAATAACTTTTCTCCTGATTGATATTAATTAAAATTTTCTTTAAGGATTCATCAAATAAAGTGTTTTCGTTTGTCACAGTAACGATAAACCAAGTCACCTTTGCATTAATAAAGAAATTTGCCATTTTCCTAATAAAGGGATTTTTGACATTTGAACCACTAACACAAAAGTTCGAAAAAAAGACTGAAATAACAGTTTTCTTTAAAATTTTATTGGGTAACTTAAACAATTAATAATCCGTGTTTCTACCGCGAACACTAACAACACAAGAACATCGGTTTGGCATACTCAAAATGAGTTCATCCAAATCACGCTGTGGAATGGCCGCCCATGTTCGTTGCAACAACAAAAAAAGGTCTTCTTGCGACTGGATACCCTCCATATTCGGCAGAGCTCTTCTCTGTAGCATATCCCATGCATGCTCAATCGGGTTCAAGTCTGGCGACTGAGCAGGCCAGGGCAGGACATTGATGTTAGCTGCGGCGAGAGTCTGTCTTACAACTCTTGCGGTGTGCGGTCGTGCATTATCATACATTAACTGAAATAAGGGACCGATTTGCACTTGTAGAGGAACGATGACGTCAGATACAATCGTCTCAGCATAAATTTGAGCGTTGAGGTTGCCTCTGATCCAAATCAACTCAGTTCTTCCGCCGATCCAAATACCCGCCCATACCATGATGGTTCCACCACTATAAGGATGGACTTCCTGGCAGGATTTTAATCGCTGTTGGCGTCCAGGGGTTCTCCAGTGTCGTATACGTCTTGTATCCGGTCTCATACCAAAACGAGACTCATCAGAAAAGCACACGAAACGCCATTGTTCTTCTGCCCAATTTCTGTGTTCAAGAGCCCATTGATATCGAATCCTACGATTGTGCATTGCTATAGGTGGTACCCGTAGCGGTCTTCGGGAATGAAGGTTCACTTCATGCAAGTGCAAATCGGTCCCTTATTTCAGTTAATGCATGATAATGCACGACCGCACACCGCAAGAGTTGTAAGACAGACTCTCGCCGCAGCTAACATCAATGTCCTGCCCTGGCCTGCTCAGTCGCCAGACTTGAACCCGATTGAGCATGCATGGGATATGCTACAGAGAAGAGCTCTGCCGAATATGGAGGGTATCCAGTCGCAAGAAGACCTTTTTTTGTTGTTGCAACGAACATGGGCGGCCATTCCACAGCGTGATTTGGATGAACTCATTTTGAGTATGCCAAACCGATGTTCTTGTGTTGTTAGTGTTCGCGGTAGAAACACGGATTATTAATTGTTTAAGTTACCCAATAAAATTTTAAAGAAAACTGTTATTTCAGTCTTTTTTTCGAACTTTTGTGTTAGTGGTTCAAATGTCAAAAATCCCTTTATTAGGAAAATGGCAAATTTCTTTATTAATGCAAAGGTGACTTGGTTTATCGTTACTGTGACAAACGAAAACACTTTATTTGATGAATCCTTAAAGAAAATTTTAATTAATATCAATCAGGAGAAAAGTTATTGCAAAAATATATGTTGATCCCTAGACACTTTTGATGTGTGTACATTCATTAAAATAAAATTATGTTGCCTAACTCATTTTATTTAGATCACGGTCTCTGCCACCAGATCGGATCATTATAGTAGGTACCAAAATTATTTCCACTTCTACTAATCAAAGATTTAACATTGGTAAAGTCATCATATTGATAAACCAGGTATTTTCAAAAGCTTATCTGATCCCTTAGCCCGCTCCGTACATTTTATAACATTTCTGATCTCTTCAAAAAAACCGTTCCATTCCAGATTATTACCGAACTAAGATAAAAATCCTTAAAATTTCAATTAGTAAGTACCTAAAAATGTGTGTGTAAAACGTGTGACAAGTAAAAGTTATATTTGTGAAACAAACTTAATAAAAAATCAGAAGGAATTATAGTTTTTTTTATGTTAATAATAATATCTAGGGACAATCAACACACGGTCATCTAATTAAAAACTAGGCAGAGCCTGTACTATAGTAACCTGACAACTGATACTAATATTTATACTTTCTTGTAAATACTTATTTATATTGATAAATAACACCCAGACACAAGGTGGGAATCGAACCCACGACCTACTGGGTAGCGGCCAGGGTGTCTAAGCACTATTATAATGTTGGAGGCTATAAAATTGGGCCCGGTAACCACCGGAACGCACTTCGACCCAGTTGGATCCATTGTGCATGCCGTAGCCCTTACTCTGTTTCTGGCGTGTCGAAGAGTTCCCTTAGTTACGCAACGATTGCAGCATGGAGCTATACATAATCTGGTGTAGGATAGGCTACTCCCAGATGACTACGTCTCGCGAGAGTATGTGTATCATTGACTCTTTTTCCAACCACCAGACCAACGCCCTTCGGCCGTGTAGGAAACCAGAGTTTGGAAACCAGTTTCCTAAAAGGCTTTTTTTATACCTCTACGTAACTGGTTTCCTATAAGTATTTTTTTATACCTCTACGTAACTGGTTTCCTATAAGTATTTTTTTATACCTCCACGTAACTGGTTTCCTATAAGTCTTTTTTACACTTCTACGTAACTAGTTTCCGAAAAGATTTATAATTCATGTCACTGAATAACTATTCTGTTACAGTAGCCAATTAAATTGGCTAAAGTTGCTAATATTTTTAAAAATAACATGAAAAAAAAGTAAATGCTACCAAGAAATAGATACTGGAATTATTAATGCAATAAAATATTTGAAAAATGGACTAATAACTGTGGGGCACTGTATTGAAATTATTTCACCATACGCTTTTTTATTTTAATTTCTAAACTAAGAAAGTTGTTTTCATTTCATCTTAAGAAAAGATTTTATGTTTTAAGTTATTGAATTATGTGAACAAGCACTGAGCTTATATCAATGTTTGTATTGTTAACAATTTTTTTTTTAATTATTATAGCGGTAACAGCTCAGTGGGCGAGCGCTTGCCTTGGAAACAAGGTACGCAGGTTCGAACCCCAGCTCGCACCTCTGATTTATTTAAAGAATCATGTGCGAATCGTCTTTGTGCGATTGTTACTAGCTTTCGGTGAAGTAAAACATCGTGAGGAAACCTGCATGTCTGAGAAAGGCTAACTAGCTCTCGAATGACGTGTGAACAACTCGCACTTGGCTAGCGTGGTGGACTAAGGCCTTAGCTCCCTCATCTTGAGGGGAGGCCCTTTTTTTTTTTTGACGCGGGGGAAATTTTCGAAAGATCCCCGGGAGCTGTGGGGCTCGACCGGGGTATGTGGGATTCTTACCCACTAAAACCCCCGCGGCTGTCGCATCGGCACATGAGAGGGGGAACCCCAGGGCTCTCCGGTGGGATCTGCACCAGGGGCCCCTCAGTGCCTTGCCTTTGAGCCCGCCGCCGGGGGGCGCATTGTAGCCCCCCGGGAACCTGTCACGGTGCTCACGGGGACGGGGGTCGCAACCCCGCTGCCGTCCTCCTCGGAGTCGCCGCCGTACTCAATGGACGCTCAAGGGGCCCACACCCCGAGCGTCCAGCGACTCCGAAGGGAGGGGAGGCCCAACCCAACCCTACAGTGGGACATACACAAGGGCTGGTATTATTATTATGTTATAAATGTTATTATTAAATTCAAATATCTGAAATAAATAAACATAAAGAAATAAACACATAAATGTACAAATATGGATTTACAAATACAATACTCTATTCCAATAAAGATTTATCCTGAAATCCGGTTATTAGTTTCGTAGGCGGCTCAAACAACAATAGCATAGTACTCTTAGGAAACCAGTTACGTAGAGGTATAAAAAAAGTTTTATAGGAAACCAGTTACGTAGAGGTATAAAAAAAGTTTTATAGGAAACCAGTTACGTAGAGGTATAAAAAAAGCCTTTTAGGAAACTGGTTTCCAAACTCTGGTTTCCTAAACGGCTGAAGGGGACCAACGGGTCCGTTTTAGATGCCCATAAACTGGGTATTAAATTAAAAAAAAAACTGATACTTTATTGCTAGGAAAACTGATTCAAGTAGTTTTATTTTAGTTGGGTCCTAGAATATTTCGTATAGAACTGAATAGGGGAAGTTCGAAGCGTATAATTCTCAAGTTTTTATTATTCCACTTGAAACGGAACGACCGGCACTTTGTCTGGATGAAACTTGGATTCGGCATAAATCAACATAAAGTGGTTTTTTGGATTTATATTATCTGATGCTTTTCTTACAAGGGGAAGTAATTTTTTTACAAGTATTTATACCAAATTGAAATGTAATGACTACAATCTAACCTGGGGGTCAACCTTTTTTTAGATAACCCCCCCCCCCCCCCTGACCATAGCTGTAATTTTCCAGGCTTTCACTTTGTTTGTACCCACATAGCTTTGTACCCTTTGTAACTTACATATAGCGTTTGTTTTGACTAACTTTTATGACTATGGATTTAACTTGCGATTCCCTCCTTGCTACCACAGCCCCACAGCCTAAACGGCTGATTGGATTATGACTTATGATATGCCGTTAGATTCATCTTAGTTGTGGGAGTGGAGTACCAACTTAAAAAAAAATTATATACGTTTAATTCAGACTCCTGAGAATGTGGCTTTCAGCGCCGATAGCATAGTATGAACATAGGTGTGTATACGTACTTATAGAATAGAATATACTTTATTGTACACCAAACAAATGAACAAGAAAATGGTACACTTAATAAAAACAACAAATAACAACAATAAAGAATAGTACAAACGGCGGCCTTATCGCTAATAGCGATTTCTTCCAGACAACCTTATTGAAATGGAAGAAACTATGTTAAATACGGGTAGATGGTGGTGCACTTATATTAAATTTTTAAGCTTTTTTTATTCCGGTACGACAACAGCAACAATTTACGGAACCTATAATGAGCTACTTCACTAGAATATATGCCACAAAATTAATTAATAGACCATAGCATCTATAGTGTGGATGTGGCGGAAAACTTCCGTCATTATCTCCTTTATGGTGGAAATGGATTTTCCTTAGTCAAATATGTAACACATACATCTCGTTATACGCTCGTGGGATCAACGATTTTTAATTTAGCTAGCTAGAAAATAGAAACGTGGTTATCAAGTGGGATCAGGTGCAACAATAGTTCGAAGGGTTTCAGAAAATCTTCAACCCTTCTAAAGTGTTCCGGGTTTACCCACAACTCTGACTCACCACAACTCTGATTGATTGATAGTCTAGAGAATGCAAAGCCACTAGGCCTTCGGGTCTTTGGGGTTGGTAAATTGTTTATAAAAAAATATATTGTTTCGGTAAGCATAAAAATTTAATTAGGAAATAAAATTATCTTGAACGATTTTTTTGTTCAAGATATTAGTAACGTTGCAGAATTTGAGATGCAAACTAGGGTAACTGAAATTAATGATTGATCGAAATCCATGAGATTTACTTATCAAAATGAGTTTTTTTTTTTATATATTAGTATATTTTATTTATATTTTTCTGAACTAGATCCTTTCATTTACTCACTTGTGGGTTTTAAATCCAATGTAACATAAATTATTCGTAACATAAGATTATAATCAATACAATCACTAAATATTAATAGTTTATTTACAAATATACTGAAACTAAGTAAAAAAAATCCTCGAAGTTGTCGCCGCACTGGTAGGGAAGGGTACCTAAAAGTCAGGCGGCGTTACCTCTTTGTACGGCCAAGCTTATACGTTGGCACAGCAGCAATGATGAGGAAGGTTGGTCATACAATCTAATTTTTATAATTGGGTAAGTAGGTATATGACCATTACACTGTATTTTATGACAAATCTTTTGCTGTTCAAGCCGTCAGACTGTGGAACGCGTTGCCTATCCAAGTCAGGAAAGCTAAGTCCTTGCCTAGTTACCCGACTACGGAACGGAGGGAGGGTTATGATTTTAACAAGAATGTATGTATGTATGTATGTATGTATGTATGTATGTTCATCTGTTCCCGAATATCTTCTAATCTACTTAACATAATTAGACAAGAAGGGTGTCGTTAGAAGCGCCTTGATTGTCCGCTGGTTATAGGCTATATAATATTACATTAAATTCAATGTGGCGCCATCTACAGGACAAAAACTTCTGAAGTAAAACAAAATATTTTTTGTTTAAGTTGAAATTAGGTACACATGTGTATTTCTGTTGCCCAAGCATGATCGTGTAAAGTAAATAATCATCATCATCAATATACATACATAAAAGGAGATGTCCTGATTGATTGACTTATTGACTGACTGACAGACAACGCACAGCCTAAACTGCTGGCTCTAGAGACTTGAAATTAGGGAGGTGTATTCTTCACAATACGTAAACGCACACTAAGAACGGAATTTTCAAAATTCGCATCCTAAGGGGTCCACATAGGGGGTTTTATGTTTTATAAAAAAGCGTTATAATTCGTGTACGGTTGGTACTAGAGCCTTAAATTTTTACACGCAGACTCCTTAAAGAAAATGAATAATTACGTGTTTTTTGCATTACTCAAAATTTTTAAAAATCTCGAGTGTGGTGTCTTTTAAAAGGTAATTGAAAACCGTGTTTTTATGACATAAGCGATAGGTATGAGTTATATCATAGTATGAGTTATATATTGTGTTTGCCCCCTGACATAATGCTGAGCTTGCGACCTTTTAGCCACGATTATTAATATATTATAAAATTGTTAGTAACTAAGTCCTTCTTTGTAATTAAGTCAGTGAGCTAATAAATGTTGCTTCTTCTTCTATTTCTATGGGTTTTAAAACTAAAATACGACATCGATGTTTAAAATTTAAATTTGATATGATTTTAAAAGTGATGGGACAAGATTATATTGTTTAGTTAAACTATTTTGCTAACTGCTGCGTTAGCTCGAGTGTGGCTTCTAAGTACACGCAAGGTTTCAATTCAATAAGTGGCTGTCGAGAGTGTTCGAAAACGCACGTATCCTGCAACGTGCGCACCCGCGTCAATATGCCGTCTAAAAAAAAAAGCTGCCGCCTCGCTCCTCAGCCATAAGCCCGGACAAATAACGGGCAATCTTCGGAGTTGTCGGTTGGACGTTTGGGTTGTGGGCCCTAGATATCCATTGAGTACTGGGCGGTTTTAGTAGGTAAGATACTTTGGTTCCGAGCTAGGTACCGAATCAAACCAAAAAAAATAACCAGTCTAGTGCGAGTCTGACTCGCGCATCGAGGGTTCCATACCTTCTTTGCACGTATTAAAGTTATTTTAATCATCAATATATATAAAAGGAGATTTCCTGACTGATTGACTGACTGACAGACAACGCACAGCCTAAACTGCTGGCTCTAGAGACTTGAAATTAGGGAGGTTTATTCTTCACAATACGTAAACGCACACTAAGAACGGAATTTTCAAAATTCGTATCCTAAGGGGTCCAAATAGGGGGTTTCGTGTATTATAAAAAAGCGTTATAATTCATGAACGATTGGTACTAGAGCCTTGAATTTTCACACGCAGATGCCGAAAAAAAAAAAAACAATTACGTGTTTACGAAATATATTTAGTGAAACTAAGTAATTATTATAGCGATACTAACTTAATTCTAATAATTCTACGTGATTTGTAACGAATTATAAAGCCCCAAAATAAATAAAATAAAAAATAAGTTTTAAAAACTAAAACCCGACTACGGATAAAATCGCAGTCTAAAAAGTAGAAAACAAGAAAATATTTCTTGTCAGATATACTTATCTACCAACGCCTTAAGCAATTAATTATCGTCTAGTAAGTAGATAATTTGTATATTTCAATTTAACGTATTATAAGTATAATTACTATAGATTGTAGCCGTAGTCGCATGCCACCTTGCTAATGTCAAATATGGCCAATGTTATATTGTCGCGTTGGGAACACAAAATTCAGGATGCACTTCGACGACTAGCAGCTGACCAGAGGGCCTAGACAAAATGCAATCGCTTCATAGCGAATCTATTTCTTCATTCGCTAATGGTGTCAATTTCCTACAATATGTCACGTGATTTTTCGATGACTTATGTCATTTTCATAAAATTTTAAACTTTCTATTAGCGATAGCGCTTGTAGAATGTTACATTGTCTAGGGGGACAGATCGCCGACTTATGTATAAACGACAACGCCACGACGGATCATCAGGCATCAGTGGCATGCGACTACGGCTACAATCTATAGTAATTATACTTATAATACGTTAAATTGAAATATACAAATTATCTACTTACTAGACGATAATTAATTGCTTAAGGCGTTGGTAAGTCGTCGAAGTGCATCCTGAATTTTGTGTTCCCAACGCGACAATATAACATTGGCCATATTTGACATTAGCAAGGTGGCATGCGACTACGGCTACAATCTATAGTAATTATACTTATAATACGTTAAATTGAAATATACAAATTATCTACTTACTAGACGATAATTAATTGCTTAAGGCGTTGGTAGATAAGTATATCTGACAAGAAATATTTTCTTGTTTTCTACTTTTTAGACTGCGATTTTATCCGTAGTCGGGTTTTAGTTTTTAAAACTTATTTTTATTTTAAATATCTAGTTAAAGAACATTATCCCTCTTTATAATCGTAATTACAAAATATATTTTATATTATATACTACTATTATATATATTTTCTATTTTCTTCTTCTTCTTCTATTCAACAATAAAATTTTATTTTTATTGAAGTGCACCATCAACTGCCCATTATGTTTCTCTCTCTCATTTTCTAGTTAGGTTGCCTGGAAGAGATTGCTTTTTAGCGATAAGTCCGCCTTTGTACATTGATATCTTCAACGTATTGTTCAATTTACATGTAACTTTTGATGTACAATAAAGTGTATTTATTATTATTATTATTATATGTATAACACATGATAACATGTACCTATACGATAAAAAATACAGTAGGTATAGAGGCTTCTTTTTTAAATAAGTATACTTACTTAATTAAGTCTCAGCACTCAAGATCTAGTTAGCAGAAATCCTTTGTAAAAATTGTTCTTTTTTCTTATTATAATAATTTTTTTCTTGACAAAATGAAAAGAAAAAATGGGTCCTTGAAACATTCTGTGAACACGCAACTATTTTCGCAGATAAGTCTATGAGTCTATAATAATTACCACCTACATTCATATTAAACACCTGCTTCGGTCAGATATGTGAACCACCAATCGTTAAAACTATAACAAGAACGTTAACCTTACGCTGTAAAGTAAGCGATTTGGTTTTTCATGCATACATAATTCATTGACCTAGAGCAAAAGACCGAAATAATAAACCTGCGTCAATTTACTCACACGATTATAATGTCTTCTGGGCTAGAATGGATAGGCTTTTAATGAGCTAGTGAGCTTTATCAAGAACTAAAGTCACCGACATAGCTCTGCAAGTTGAAGTGGCAATGGGTAGGACCACATCGCATCGTGCGCGTCACAGGTCCGGTGGATGCTAACAGCCAATTGTCATTCATTGTGGCGTTCTAAAGGAGACGCCTATGTTCATCATCATCATCATCATCATCAGCCGGAAGACGTCCACTGCTGAACATAGGCCTCCCCCTTAGAACGCCACAATGAACGACAATTGGCTATTTGCATCCACCGGTTACCTGCGACGCGCACAATATCATCTGTCCACCTAGTTGGAGGCCTGCCAACGCTGCGTCTTCTGCGTTGGTGACCTTAGTTCTTCGGCGAATCTCCACATTTCGGATTCTGTCGCGCAAAGAAACTCCGAGCATAGCTCTCTCCATGGCTCGTTGTGTGACTCTGAACTTTTCTAAAAGGCCAGCCGTATGCCTATGTTCAGCAGTAGACATTATCCGGGTGATGATGATGACGATGATGAGCTTTATCCCCGATTACCGTAAAGTACCTACTGGCTAATATCGTGTAAAAAAAACTGCATCTACAATTTAAAACGTAACTATTAAGATTTGTGTAAATAACTAACCAAACATGATGCAGACCCGCAGCCAGGCTTCGTTCAAATTGACAAACGCTAAACGGTATAACTTGTAAAACAAATAAACAAACATGTGAGATGCGACGCCTAGCTTTTTCACTCTATAAAGTTTTCTGACGTTTTGCAGAAGCAAGAACTGCGCTGGCTTTTGCTTTTTATATTTGGTGTGGTATTTTTCCTGTATTGAGGTCGAAATATTTTTAAATTTAGATCCACAAAGGAGGTATAAGTTTGACGCCTATGTTTGTCTGTGACATTGTAGCTCCCAAATGGTTTGAATAGTTTCATTTTAAAAAATAGGGCCGCCTTAGTCTTCATTTCTGATCTCCTCCATGTATTTAGAGACAAGCTCAAAATTTTATACCATATAAATTTTGTGAAATTTGATTAAATTTTTAACATAGTCTGGTTTTTGTGTAGTTGTAACATCGATCGATATAATATGTAAACTAGATAAACATTCACGAACAAAATGACATCTAAAATGTGGTCGCGGAGGTTGCAAACTTATCTGTGCTGGTGGCGGAAACGTGAACTAACGATTTTATAATGATAATGGCTTGTAGTTTGACAGTTTCATATTAGACAGTAGCGACACTGATATCGGCAAAAATAAATTTGTCAGGATGTGGCTTGTAAAGAAATAGCGACACAAGGGCGCTATTTCTCGCTACCACTTTTTGAACCGTGACACCAAATCTAGTTTATATATTATATCGATGAGTTTTAACATAAAAATTATTTAATTTACAAACACTTCATATAGTAGTTTATTATTACAGAGCTCAGTTTACATGTTCAACCGCGGCGTCGTACTATTATATAGTGAAGCGTCTCTAACGTTCAAAATTTACCACCCAACATTAAACCAACTTTAATATGGGTTTCTGTTTTAAATTCCTCACACTTTCCCTGTTTATATACCCTAAAATGTTCCCGTATATATAAATAAACGGCACAAGTCACCGACTCACGCATACAGAGCGTCGCCAATGCGTTATTTCTGTCTGCAGAGCATAGTGAATCCAAAATAGAAAAGTCCACCGCATCTCTCCAGACGAGATACACGTACGCGGAAACAGTGTTATTAAAAAGGAAATTCAATATATCAAAGCAATAAATTAATTAAAATAACGGTTATTCGAACCCACGTCTATCAACTATGGCGGTCGTATATCGAATGGCCGCCATATTGTTTTTGCTAATAGTTCTCATGGAATTCGCGACGGGCTGTGGTGTTGATGATGTTGCTGTATACGAAGTGAAGTTGCATATGCTGTGGAGTGAGGAGAGGTTCCCGAAAGACTATCCCAAGAACCGCCCTAAAGCGCAATGGTCTCAAGTTTTTGGTTAGTATATAATCTTATATAGTTTAGTGTGTGTTATATATATATAATAATAATAATATCTTGGGACAATCCACACACGGTCATCTGATCCCAAACTAGGCAGAGCCTGTACTATGGAAACCAGACAACTGATACTAATACTTATATACATTTTTTTTTTGTAAATACATACTTAAATAGATAAATAACACCCAGACACTTGGTGGGAATCGAACCCACGACCCAGCGGTTAGCGGACAGGGTCTCTAACCACTAGACCAACGGGCCCGTCATATTGAGGTTAAAGTCCGTTTCAATAGGTCATTATACATTTGTGTATTAGAGCGTTAATGTATGTGCCAAGAACGATAAATAGGAAAATTGTCAAAGGAGTCCTCAGCCGACTTTTATGATATTTTTTTCTTTTTATTACGGTCAACTGTACAGTACATTTGTTGAAGATAAACATACTTACGGCCGGTCCCAATACTCTACCGCCGATAGCAATCTCAGTTAAAAAGTAACAATATGACACTTAACATTAATTTTCTTACCTCTAGTAAGCTTCAAGGTCTCGAAGCTAGACCAATAGTAAGGACAGATATTTCTATCTTTATTTATTGAAACGGAGATATGTCATAAAGCTATCGATGGTAACTATTTTAACTTATAGTAATAGATAGATAGGACATTGGGACTGGTAAGTAGTTAGTCTACCGGTTATGACTAGATGGTCAGTTTTTCCGTCGGTTGGTTTTTCAGTCTACCAGTTTTTACTGATACAAATGTTTTATTTGAAGTAACATTTTGCATTATGCTTTATTTATTTAATGTTAAAGTAACTTTAAATTCTTTACCAACCAGTTTTAGAACAATAAATTAGACTACTGATCCAATTTGCAACACTCTGCATATTCATCTCTTTTACATAAACTTGACTGACAGGATAATTAAGTAAAAAATTGTCCACAAGAAAATCCATAACTTTAATAAAAATTCCAAAAGATAAAATATTTTATTAGACTCTTATAAGGGCTAAATTGAGGCTCAACATAGCAAGGGTATCTAATGCTATTTGTATGTGAGATATTACTTCTTAAGACAGCCCTATTTGATCTTTAGCGGTTAAACTTTAATAATATTGTCTTCAACCAGGGGTGGCACATCATGTATTTTTTTTATTTCAACGTATTAACGAGACCAGCAAGACCTTCGCCTGATGGTAAGCAATAAGCCAGCCATTATATTGCCGCATGTCACCAGAGACATTGTGGTCGTCCATACTGCAGGCCTAGCGCGGTGGCGACGGCGGGCGCGAAATATCAAACATATGAAACCGCCGTTTGTGTCCACACTGAAGTGACTTAGGCGGAAGCCTTTTTTTTTGACGCGGGGGAAATCTTCCAAAGATCCCCGGGAGCTGTGGGGCTCGACCGGGGTATGTGGGATTCTTACCCACTAAAACCCCCGCGGCTGTCGCATCGACACATGAGAGGGGGGACCCCAGGGCTCTCCGGTGGGATCTGCACCAGGGGCCCCTCAGTGCCTTGCCTTTGAGCCCGCCGCCGGGGGGCGCATTGTAGCCCCCCGGGAACCAGTCACGGTGCTCACGGACTGGGGTCACAACCCCGCCGCCGCCGTCCTCGGAGTCGCCGCCGTACTCAATGGACGTTCAAAGGGCCCACACCCCGAACGTCCAGCAACTCCGAAGGGTAGGCGGGAGCCTAGCGCGACCGGCTTGAGCGAGTTAGCGTAGTCATCGCGCGTTCACTGTGTCACACAACCCTTGTCCGGTGAAGCTGTCATGGCCATCTGTGGCCAACAGTACTACTCCTACAAAAAAAAAAAAACTGGACAACCACATTCGCCCATGCACTATGCTGCTCCTAACTACATGCTCCAATTGCATTAAACTGGATTGATGATGATGATGATGATTAAACTGGATTAATTTAAATGATTTTAAAATGGACAGTCTAGGCTAAATGGACTAGACTAAACGACCTTTTTTTCTGTCAGAGAGGAAACCTTAAAAAGTGACCCCCAGTCTTCGTAGGAGTGGAGGGTGGGTTATGCGGGAGTTTTACCCACTAAAACCCCCCCGGTGGCCTTGATCGACGCTATGACTAGACCCTGAGCGTTCGGTTCGGACCTGGCCAGTTTGTCCAGTGGCAGACGACTCTCTTTAAAGCACGTCCCAGAGAGGAGCAGTAATACATGCTCCCTCCAGTACCCTCGCAGTGCTCTCGACGTTGCACGGCCGTACTTAACACTCCGCAAGACGCGCCGCGCCAGTCATCACTTATTCATCCTGGTGACAAGACGTTCGCCTAATGATAGGTGACACGCCTGTCTATACAGGGTTACAGGAAAAGTCGTGCTAGATCCGTTGAGGGCGTGGAGTACCCATCATTTCTGACTTATTTCACTATGAAACACCCCACCCTAAACTTAACCAAAATAAAAAAAAAGTAAATATAAAAATAAACTTAACTTAAACAAAATAAAATTTAATAGCCTAAAAATCGGCAACTTTCAATAAAAAATTTAAAGTCGAAAATCTCGAAAAGGGTTAAGTTTAGGGTGGGGTGTTTCATAGTGAAATAAGTCAGAAATGATGGGTACTCCACGCCCTTAACGGATCTAGCACGAATTTTCCTGTAACCCTATATAGACTGCCGCTCATCATCCGAAATATTAGTTATTAAGTCAATGAATCATCTCGTTGAGATCTATCTTCTTATCGAGAGATCGCTCGCTAAAGGTGAAGGAAAATATTATCGTGAGGCACGCCCTTGAATATATTCTAATGGTGTGTTTGATCCACCAATTGCACTTGTGTTTCGTGGTAACATAAGCTCTCATCTCTCATGTCGGGAAGAAAAGAGACGAGAAACGAGCCGACCATCGCCCAACCAGGATAACATAAAATTAAAATTATTCGCATGCATATTTGAAAGGTAGCTATAACATATTTACACAGAGTTGAGGCGCTCATTACCAGTTGTAATCGCTGCACGGTGATCGTTTAGTTGGTTAAACAACGCCAGGTATAAGATCAGTCCCTAGATGGGTGCCGTTTATTGACATTTCAACGGAGCGTCCCCTGCTTCGGAGGGTACGTAAAAGTTCGGTCCTGGTTTGGTCTCGGTGGTTGTCATCAACACAGCACTCGTTTAGCCAAATTAGATGCCTAAAGGCAGCTTGAACTCTGTGACTAATAACCATACGGCAAGAAATATAGCAATAAATACAGTTTTGGGACAGTAACATAGCAATTTATCTCCATTACAAATTTCATCAATACCCTCATTCAATGCGTAAAAGGGTGTGGACATAAAACAAAACCCTTTTAGTGGGTACTGTGCGAATTTCGAAATACACAAACATAACCAGGTGAAATGTTATTTCCTTGTGTCACATCAATTTCGGCACAAATTCGCCAGCCCTGGTCGCTCGCCCGGTTTTGATTGAAAATAACAAAAGGATTTTTTTTGGGCTGTCGAAAAAAGGACAAATGCCTTTCAAATACCGGCGTAACGGGAGATTCATACCCTCGCCGAGATAATTCAATACCCTCAGCCGTGATATAATGGAGACATCTTTGTTTTCTGGTCACGGATATAAAATTGTTAGTCTATAATTTTTTTTTAATATCCTGGAACAATCCACACTCGATCACAAATTAGGCAGTACAGACTCAAATGATAAAAATACTTAAATACTTACTTATTCTTGTAAATGAATATATTTATATATTACTAGCTGACCCGGCAAACGTTGTTTTGCCATAAAATAAAATAAAAAATTTTTTAGGGGGATGAAAAATAGATGTTGGCCGATTCTCATAGATACAGGATAAGCACAAAAAATTTCATCAAAATCGGTCAAGCCGTTTCGGAGGAGTATGGCAACGAAAACTGTGACACGAGAATTTTATATATTAGATGTTACCGGCAATCTGTATAATACGGTATTCTATACAATACCTAGGCAATGTATAGAATACCTAAAACGTTAAGGTAATGTATGAAATATTATAAATATTACTCCCCCTTCCCTGCTATCGTCTTTTACACACATTGCCGGCAGCGCATTCGGTATTGTATAGAATGCCTAGGCAATGTATAAAATGAAAAATATTTCATACATTACCTTAACGTTTTAGGTATTCTATACATTGCCGGTAACATATATACAAATAACATCCAGGCCATTGATCATGTTTTCATGCATCCAAATGTTCGTCTTGCGTCGGATTTCAACCCACAACTTATTGGGTAGCGGCCAGGGTCACTATACTTGTTTACTGAAAGGTTTGAAATCGGACCTCCTACTCACGTGCCTACCACCCCTCCTACAACTATCATGTACGAGGTAGGTTTATGATAGTTGGAGAAATATAACAGTTGGGTTCCTCGGATAAGCAATGTAGAATCAAATCCTTCACCAGTCACAGCCAAATATTTATGAATTAGTATTACTTGCCCCCTTTCTTTTTGAAATTAAAATGTGAGAAATTGGGGTAATAGCAAACCTCTCCACCCGTTGTGTCGTAAGAGGCGACTAAGGGAAAACAAGAAGATGGGCAGCAGCGCCTTTCTATTGGATTACCTTCTACCTACACGTAGAGCGATCTCCTAGACGATTGCTAAGCGTGATGTATTTATTCCCCACGTATTTATTCCCCACGTATTTATTCCCCATGTATTTATTCCCTTTTTCTAAGGGGAAGGTCTTTGTTCAGCAGCGGAAGTCTCGACTAATGATGAATTCACTTCATTATTTTATTACCAACAGGTCACTTACAACAATGGCTCGCCATAGCCATAAGAGTCCTAAACGGCAATCAAACGTTTAGGACTCTTTACAGTTCTTTCCTACCAATTGTTGGTAACATGGATTCTGTATAGTGTTCAGAACGTGGGGAAAGCTAAAAATAAGAAAAATAAGAAACCGAAAAATAAGAAAAATATAAAAATAAATAAAAAAAATAAGTTTAAAATAAGAAACCGGTCAAGTGCGAGTCGGACTCGCTCATCGAGGATTCCATACCTTCTTTGGACCTATTAAAGTTTTTTTTACTAATCGTCTAACACCTCAGATAGCAAAAGAAAAACAAACCACAAAACTTAGTTTGTCGAGGTTTACTAAAAGACTGTTATACTTAGAAAGATCATTATAATTTTCCTGACAGACATAATTATAGGTAATACAAATATGATGTGCAAATGAAGGCCTTTTATATGATACTCCACTCGATAAAGTATTTATTCCGACCACCATTAAAACAATTTTTTTTTATTTGCTTGATGAGTTAGTGAGTTTGGGTAAGTAAGATCTTAAACTGTTCCAAGGTTCAAATAAATAGCGTCAGTGGTTCCTGTAATATATAGGTGTGACTGACAGACAGACGAAGTCTGACCATATGGGTTCCTTTTTTACCTTTTAGGTATGGAACCCTAATAAAACTGCGATATAATGCGTGCAATTACTTTTATTTCAATACGCAATTTTTAGGTAAATATCAGAAAACATTAGATGGTATGTTAGTTCGTTGATAGATATAAAAAACATAACATAAAATCACGTCTTTTTCCCATAGGGATAGGCAGAGCCCTCCGTGAGAAACGAAACGTGATGGGTAGCGAACCACATCGTCGCCATTTTGGTTATATAAATTATTTATATGATTGACCATTGCGTTCTCACGAATAAGGAGGGAAAGGGAAGAATAGGTGTTGTGAAAAGGAAGATTGGCAATTTAAAGTGGGAAATAGGAAAAGTAGGATATTACCGCCCAGGAGGGCAAGGAATGGGACAGTAATAGCTAGGGAAGCCGGGGTCGCATACCCGTATACTATACCACAACTACCGGACAGGTAAGTTGGGATGAGTATCCCATGACACACCAAAGATATACCAAAGAAAGAATTATAAAAGCAAGGCGAAGTTGATTAAACAAACAATGTTCCACGGAAAGTTTGGAGAAAAGCAACAGCAGATAACATCACAAATCTTTTGTACAGAGGCTGGTGAACAAATAAATGGGGCGTTATCTGGCCACAGGCGAAACCACAAAACGTCACTAACCGTTGCAAGATAAAGGGAAACTTATTTTAGGTCCCTTTTTGTTTTTCTTCGTTTTACGACTTTCAGGAGTTACAAGGTATTTTTAGGATACCGCGCGTTCTAAAGGTACGCGTCCATTGGAACGCGCCGGACGCACCGCACGCACGGCACGCAACGGATTTTAGTGTGCTTTCTATGATTTTGACGGCCCGCATCGGAAAATGACGGCGCGGATAATGGACGCAGCGCTATGTAAGACATAGAAAGCAAACTAAAATCCGTTGCGTGCCGTGCGTGCGGTGCGTACGGCGCTGGCCTGTAACTAAGAGTAAGAGTGTTACCATCGATTTAGAATTGTTTTTGTGCTAATTTGGTGTGAATGCCAATATTTACAGTTGGCCAATGATATTATATGTAATAGATACGTTACCTACTAAGAAATCGACGATTAAAAGAGGCGCAGAATTCATTTATACTACCTAATGAAATGTGGTGTGTGTGTTATTGGATTTCTAGAATTTTTTTGATGTAATTGGATAATTTACATTAAAGTACTTTCGATTGTTTTGACGCGATTATTTAATAAAAATTCAAACGAAGTGACACTGTCAATGCTTCCATGGGTGGTGTGCTGCTGATTCTGGTTGTATTAATTAGCTCACATTTTTCCGCCGCTGTCAGATTACTATCTCTTTTTACTTAAAAAATAATAATAATAATATATATCCTGATAAATATAACTTGGGTGTATTCAAGTCTAGAGTGAACAGGCATCTTATGGGTAAGCGCGGTCCATCCTAGACCACATCTTCACTTACCATCATGTGAGATTGTGGTCAAGCGCAAACCTATTTATTATAAAAAAAAAAAATTGCAGTTAACTTTAATTTTTGTAGCAACGTTGTGACGAGACGAATGAACAAAAAACACGTTTTTCTGATGGTAGCAACACACCTACCCGTAGTTTCACTCTACTATTGCTCTTCGTGTCTCTATTACGTGTCATGAGCCGAATATAGGTACGCGTCCATTGGCCGGCGCCGGACGCACCGCACGCACGGCACGCAACGGATTTTAGTTTGCTTTCTATGATTTTACATAGCGCTGCGTCCATTATCCGCGCCTTTTCGGCATTTTCCGATGCGGGCCGTCAAAATCATAGAAAGCAAACTAAAATCCGTTGCGTGCCGTGCGTGCGGTGCGTCCGGCGCGTGCCAATGGACGCGTAGCTTAAATTCACCATTCCACCGGAACACTGTGCGCAATACCATTCGACGGCAGAATACCACCATACCCAGACTACTTAAGAATATACCAAAATAATATTTAATTTCTGATATTCCTCTGAAGAAAATACATGATAATATTTAATATGTATTAAAGTAAGAGGCAAACAGATTAATAATTCCCTCTGGAATAAGTAATATGTACGATGTAATCTCCTTTCGTGTATTTAGTGAAATTGGTCCCGTTAATCCAATAGGCTTACTATTGTTATTAAATAATGTTTCTTCTAGACATTGCGTTTACGTATTCTGTTTTATATCTTTTAAGTATTCTCTTATAAATAATTTGTTGTGTTATGTACTTGCATAATGTAATGTAATGTAAGCCTAGAGCACAGGCGCAGAGTAGCCAGCCTCTCCGTATTCTACAGGATGTATTTTGGAGAGAGTGCGCGGGAATTGCATGACTTGATTCCGCCATCTCCCTTTCATCATCGGACGACGAGACGCACGGCACGTACACACCCTTATGTGGTGAAAGTGCCTTCAGTCCGGACTAAGCGGTTTGCTTCTTCATTTATAATAAGGACAGCTAAGGACTGGAACAGGTTGCCTGCGTCGGTTTTCCCGCCCGATTATAATGTGTGTGTCTTCAAGACTAGAGTGAAAGCTAGTGTGTTTTGCCATCCTCAATTGCGTCGCCGCTTTCCATCAAGTGGGACTGCAGTCAAGCAATAGCTTATGCAAGTAAAAAAAATGTTATTTAATTTTGTTTGTTCGCAATACACAACGAGCTATAGAGAGAACTATGCCCGGAGTCTCTTTGCGCGACCGAATCCGTAATGAGGAGATTTGCCAAAGAACCAAGGTCATCGACATAGCTCTCAAAGTCTGCAAGTTGAAGTGGCAATGGGCAGGCCACATCGCTCGAAGAACCGATGGGGAAGAAAGGTTCTCGAGTGGCGACCACGGACCGGAAGAAGCAGCATAGGCAGGCCGCCCACTAGGTGGACATTGTGCGCGTCACAGGTAACCGGTGGATGCAAATAGCCAATTGTGGTTCATTGTGGCGTTCAAAGACCTATGTTCAAAAGTGGACGTCTTGGAGATGATGATGATGATGATGCAATAGGGCTATTCGTGCTTATATAATTTATACTTGTTACATAAGTAGTTAGGTACACGAGTTTTTAGTACCAGAGGGCCTAGACAAGATGCAATCGCTTCATAGCGAATCTATTTCTTCATTCGCTAACGGTGTGAATTCTCTATAGTTTGTCACGTGATTTTTCGATGGCTTATGTCATTCTCATACATTTTTATACTTTTTACTAGCGATAACGATTGTAGAATGTTACATTGTCTAGGGGGGCAGTTGAGTCTTCTATTGTCTATCTGCGGTTTATATGCTACACTCATAGTGTTAAATTAAAATAACTTATCACCCTTTTACATGAGATGCAAAGAAGGATGATATTTTATAAGCTAGATGTTCGGTGCACATAAAGAAGAAAAGTAGTAATTTTCGCACTTGGGGATAACTTGAACGCTATAGCTTCGACTTTTAAGTGAGCTTCGACTGGGTTACTTGGGATTATAGTGAGGGGCGATGGCTTCGTGTGATCGAAGTAACTTACCAACTTTAGTCTAGAAAATATAACAAAATAAAGCGATGAAAACATAAACTATCCATATTGATTCAATTTCACGACGCAAAAATCGTATAATTTGATATCTGATCAATTACTTACCTACTTATTGTTTTAGACGAGACAAAAAGTGAGATAAATTTTGGTGGTCCTTTTGGTCTAGTGGTTAAGACACCTTGACTGCTATCCGATGGGTCGTGGGTTCGATTCCCGCCAAGTGCCTGGGTGTTTATCTATATAAGTATGAATTTACAAAAAAAAAGTATATAAGTATTAGTATCAGTTATCTGGTTTCCATAGTATAGACTCTGCCTAGTTTGGGATTGGATGACCGTGTGTGGATTGTCCCAAGATATTATTATTATTTACAAAAAAAAGTATATAAGTATTAGTATCAGTTGTCTGGTTTCCATAGTACAGGCTCTGTCTAGTTTGGGATCACATGACCGTGTGTGGGTGGCCCCAGAATATTAATATATTATGAATATAAATAAATAAAGTTAAGGATTTGAACTTCGATTTAAATAACATACATAGATATGTTCGAAAGACACAACCCTCTTTCAGGGCAGTTGGATAAAAATTAAGAGTCACAACATTTAAGTATACCTTTAGTTGCTCACAATTATTTTCACCCAATTCTAAAATAAGAAAAGAAAATGTGATCACGCGCTTTGAACTAAAAATAATTTTAATTTATGTATCTGAACTACATATTATTTTGACACTTTTAAATTTTTCGGACTTTTTTTTATCTTTATTAGAGAAAAATCAAAGTACTAATATGTCATAAATATTGGCATTAAATACGAGGTGCTATGAATATAATGTACAAGTATTTGATGTAGCCGGTCGAACTAATAATAACAAATTAGTTCAGTGAACTTTTTTAATATATGATTTTTACACTTAATTCGTGATTCGGCTATAATAATATTTGAATGTGTGCAATGATTGAACTATTTCTTGATTGCTGAGTGACTGAGTGTGATGCTTTGATAAAATGTGTATACTAAGGGAGCTTAGAGGTTCGGCTTATTCTAGTATTATTCCTGTAATTATGACTGTAAAACGATTACTTATACACAATACTCGCACGTTCCGGGCATACGGTCACACACATACACAACACACACTCTCACTCTCTAACACACACATACAAATACATGAACATATTCATACACACATAAATGAACACATATACACAAATACACATACACGAGCACACAGTCCCACACCTACCCACACGCGCAGGCATGCACACATTTACTTTACCTGTTCATGGCATATTTTATATCAGCTGAGACATTTCAGTTAGTGCTGCCCATCGATATAATATACAAACTAGATAAACATTCACGAACAAAATGACATCTAAAATGTCGCGGAGGTTGCAAACTTATCTGTGCTGGTGGCGGAAACGTGAACTAACGATTTTATAATGATAATGACTTGTAGTTTGACAGTTTCATATAGACAGTAGCGACACTCCTATCGGCAAAAATAAATTTGTCAGGATGTGGCTTGTAAAGAAATAGCGACACAAGGGCGCTATTTC
The DNA here is from genome assembly GCA_911728495.1 of Furcula furcula. Lineage (NCBI taxonomy): Eukaryota > Metazoa > Arthropoda > Insecta > Lepidoptera > Notodontidae > Furcula > Furcula furcula. The sequence goes on from OU452253.1 coordinate 21,944,498, forward strand.
TCGCTACCACTTTTTGAAACGTGACACCAAATCTAGTTTATATATTATATCGATGGTGCTGCCATTTTTTTTGTATAAGCTGCTTTATTTAGCTCTCTGAAACTCAAAACAAATAGGTAAATTCATATCAACCTAACTAACCTCCCATAGGTAATTATAATATATCTCAGAGTTCTATCTATCTAGGTAATTATAATAAAACGCACATAGGACAGGCTTAGAAAACTGCTCTATTTGCATATCTCACTCGGCTTATTCCGAAGCAAATGGCCTATAAAATGCTTCGATAAAGCCTAAGGTAGGTACGCTTCGAGCGCTATTCTGCAAATATGCAAATCATAATTAATCAATTTAGATGATAGTCGAGCTATTGTTGTGTGAACTTGCTAATAGTTCAAAACTAAATAATAATACTTTACTTAGTTAAGTAAAGTTTAGAATAAATTTGAATTTTTTGCGTATCTATTTGACTTGCAAATCATGCTCTCCTGCAATTTATGTTTTAAAATTATTGATTATTATAGTGGCTATCCACACCTAAATATTGTTTCCATTTTTAAGTAGCCTATTCCTTTTTTTACAATAGACGCCACTTCTTTTTATATTTCAACAAGATCGATTTAGCCCTATTGTCATAAAAAGGTAGCAAACAGGCTACTATGATAATATCGTAGATTGTGGCTAGTATGCATCTTTACACATAAAATATTTATTAATTTTCAATAAGCATATAAACTTTCAAAATAATTATCAGAATAATGATATTTGGGAGTCAATCGTTTGAGAATCACCCACCATGCGATAGTGAGACGGTTGGATGGGCCGTTTCCTTTAAAGCCCTTTTATGTTAAATTTAACTTGATATAGCTCAATGTATATATAGATATAATGCATTTCAACTAAGAATGTGGCCGCCATCTTGCCATTTCAAATATATAATTACTCTAAATGTTGTTTTAACAAAAATAGATAGCAAAATAAGACATTACAATAAATAATCTAAACCGAGGCGAATTTTTCATTTTGTGTGTACACTGCTCCCGGTACAAAAATCGTAAAAAACGAGTGAAGTTCCGCTTCTCCGTTCAATGGGGTGATGCACGTCGTTGAGGTCGCATGCGTACGACCCTTCGGCCTCGCCGGCGAGAACGGTGACTGATAGCTTTCGTGAAGTTCCGCAGTCGTGATTATCATGGTGGCCACATTCTTAGTTGAAACGCATGTACGAGCCAACAAGTTATCAGACATATCATGAAATAAAAATAATAATAATATAGGTACTTAAAGGGCCAACCCACACACGTTCATCTAATCCCAAACTAGGCGTGCCTGTACTGTACTAAGAACCAGACAGTTGATAAATTCAAATTATTGTGGTTGCTTTTAAAAAAGATGAACTACTACGCGTTTCAACTAAGAATGTGGCTGCCATGATGATCGCGACTGCTTGTTTACAACTACCACCGGATCGTGGCCTCCACTTAGAAGATCCATATTATTTATTGTAATGTCTAATTTTGCTATCTAATTTTGTCAAAACATAATTTTTAATAATTATATATCTGAAATGGCAACATGGCGGTCACATTCTTAGTTGAAACGCGTAGTAGTTCATCTTTTTTTAAAAGCTACCACCCGATCACAACGCGGCCTCAACTGAAAAGATCCGGCAAGAAACCCAGCGGACTTGTCAGTTTTTCACTTTCACAAACAATGTTTGTCTTCATACAATCAGATTAGCATCAGCCACAGTGTATCCTGCCGTTCAAAAGATAAAACAAGAGAGAGAAAAAAATATATACGACGGAAATACAACAAACTAATAGTCCAAACTATCCTAACTATGTAGTCCGTGTTGTAAATTAGGAGAGAAACGCGTGCTTCGTGTTTTAATATTTATTTTAGAGAGACATTAATACAATTCATATTTTAAATATAAAATTGTAATTAAAACTTGTAGAGTTTAAATTGCCAGTATTAAATATAGAGCATATATTTAATACAACATCCGCCCTCAATTAAAACTCTAAAAGAAAAACGAATAGAAAAGAACAAAGAACATAAATACCACAATACCACTATAAAATAAAATACCTAAACAAAACCTAAACCGACTGTACACCGTTGATGTGCCACACGTCCTAAAGGTTTAGTAAGTACATCCGCAAACATTGTATCTGAACGGATATATCTTATTTCAATAGTTCCGTCACACACTTTTTCTCTAATAAAGTGGTATTTAGTGTCAATATGTTTCGTCCTTTCATGATGAATAGGATTTTGAACTAAACTCTGTGCACTCTGACTGTCATTATAAACCACAACAGTACCAGATTTACCACAGAGTTCTTCCAAAAAACGTTTTAAGTAGCAGGCTTTCTTAGTGGTCGGCCACACTGCAGGCCTAGCGCGGCGGCGGCGGCGGGCACGAAATATCAAACATATGAAAACGCCGCTTGCGGCCACACTGAAGTGACTTGCGCGGGAGCCTAGCGCGACCGGCTTGCGCGAGTTTGCGGGCGTACTTTTCAAACGTTCCTATCCGCTCGTTCTGGCCACACTGCAGGCCTAGTCAACAAGCGACCGATCGCGCGGCTGGCGGGGTATCAAACCATTTCGGTCTTGTCGCTCGTTTTAAGTATTTTTTTATTATTAAATAACTTTAAATACATGTATAAAAAAGGTTTTTTTGGTTGTATTAATAATTGTAAGTGTATAATATGTATATTGTTGATGTTCCTTAATAAATGAAATATACTTTTTTGACTACAATTTCAATTTTTAATATTTTTTTTTTTAATCTCCATTCATTTAACTGTTTTTAGTTATTTCGTGCGCACCCAGCACACCATCTCTTATGATCAACGCCTCCCATCTCAGGATTGGCCTATCCAGTAAAAAATACAGAATCCTCATAAAAGGTTTGCGACACCTGCAATAAGTGTTATCGCCACAACAGCCCGCGCGTCACTGTGGCCACCCGCCGCGCCCTCCGCCGCGCCCGCGCTAGGCTCAAGTCACCGCGCGTTCACTGTGGCCAACCACTTAGCTGCAGCAGTAAGCGCCATGTATTCCGCTTCGGTAGACGACAAACTTTCTAATGGTTGTAGGTTCTTAAACCAATTATTTCTTGGAGTCATGTGTTTAGATGCGCCAGAATCAATAAACCACTTATCCGAAGACGAAGATACGCCAAGAGCGGTAAGCAAAGTGGTATCCTCAGATGAACTAATGCCTTTCTTTTCCTTATTACGTAGAGGACAGTCCGGCCGTTTGTGTCCAGGTTTATTGCAGTCGTAGCAAACAATTTCTTTCTTCTTCTTAACACGATACTTTCTCAATCTACTCGTCGCTTTAAACGCTGTATCCGTTGCAGTCTCTAATTTAGATATCTCATTCAACAGCTTCCTTTTAACTAAATCGGTGCTCACTTCGATATTGCTGCTCTCTAATGCCATTATCAGGGGCTCAAATTTTGGAGTGAGTCCTCCTAATAAAATCGCAGCAATTGAGGCATCATCAATTATTTTGCCTATTTCAGCTAAATCCTGTGCCGTACTAAGGACAGCATTCACATACGCCTCAATGTCTTGAAAACTACATAACGAGAGTCTATATAGCTTTCTTTCGAGTGATAATCTTCTACTCATACCTTTATCTTCGTAAGCATCCTGTAAAGCTTTCCAAGCTTCTGCTGCTGTTTTTGAATTTCTAATATGGGTTATCACAGGTCCATCTACCGTCAAACAGATCTTGGCCAGTGCCTTTTTATCATTTCTGGCTTTTACTTGTATGGACGTCGCATCTCCATCTTCGTAACCATCAATTGCACACCATAGATCTTCGTGGATGAGGTAGTTCCTCATTTTAAACTTCCACGTTGTATAACCTTCCTTACTACGTAAAAGAAGTGATGGCAGCGGCGACGAAGACAAACATCGTTCGGAATGTGAATCACCCCTTGACATTTTCTTTTATTAATTTTAATGTCCCAACTCAAAATTTATATATTTTTATTCGTAAACACTATTAATAAGCACAGTTTTTCCTTTTATTTCGTGCTGATAACGATTTGTTGTAAATTAGGAGAGAAACGCGTGCTTCGTGTTTTAATATTTATTTTCGAGAGACATTAATACAATTCATATTTTAAATATAAAATTGCAATTCAAACTTGTAGAGTTTCAATTGCCAGTATTAATTATAGAGCATATATTTAATACAACAGTCCGACTACTATCCGGACCAGTCCACCCAAGCAGCACCCTCGCACGAGTTGACTCGAACAGCAGCTATTACTCACCTCAACCATATTCCAGGGATGGGGGTGACCCGCCAAATACATACATATACAAATATTTATATACTTTTTTTCTTTGTTTGTCGTATAGTTAGTGGCCAAACTGGTGTACATAGAATTAATAGGTGGTAGGTTCCTTGAGCAAGGAACCGTCCAGGTAGGTACCACCGCAGTGTCAGATATTCTGCCGCTTAGCAGCAGTATATAAACACTGCAGTGTTCCGGTGTGAAGTGCACTGTAGCTGGTAAAATTACCGGAAATTACCGGTCTTAAAGGTCGGCAACGTGCTAGCGATTCTTCTGGCGTTGCTAGCGTCCATAGCCGTGGTGACTGCTTACCATCAAGCGGGCCGCACGCTTGCTTGCCACCTTGGTAGTATAAATAATATGAATTGTGAGTTGTTCTAGCTGCTCTGACTGACCTCTGACTTAACTTAACGACTGCTATCTAGATGACAATAATCGGAACCTACTTACTACGTGCATACGTTCTTTAACCAACGGTTCCTTACATCATCGCCAGCTGGAAGACGTCTAATGTTGAACATAGGACGCCAGAATGAACAACAATTGGCTATTTGCATCCACCGGTCACCCGCGACTCGCACGATGTCGTCTGTCCACCTATTGGGAGGCCTGCCTACGCTGCGTCTTCCGGTTCGTGGTCGCCACTCGAGAACCTTTCTTCCCCAACGGTTATCGGTTCTCCGAGCAATATGGCCTGCCCATTGCCACTTCAACTTGCAGATTTTAAGAGCTATGTCTGTGATCTTGGTTCTTCGGCGAATCTCCTCATTTCGGATTCTGGCGCAAAGACATTCCGAGCATAACTCTCTTCATAGCTCGTTGTGTGACTCTGAGCTTATCTAAAAGGCCAGCAGTTAGGGACCACGTTTCAGTCCCATATGTCATACTGGCAACTGTGATTACAAGTGGCTTCGAGTTATTCCATGATTTTAATTTATTAAATTGTTTTAAATCTTGTTTTCAGGACAGTCACACAACAGTTCCTACAGCCTATACCATGTCGGTGACGTTACTAGATATGATGTCAGGAGTTTCGCAATGTACGGCAAGATTGACGACCTGGTGAAGGACGGTGATGAGGAGCCTAAGGTTTACGACCAATTCTCCACACCAGCTCTGGGCGTTGGTACTGGGGACACGGAGAATATGGTGTTCGTTGATGGAGAACACAGTATGGTAGGTTGCTGCGAATGGTGGTATTATCATTTGGTATGGCTGTAAAAATAGTGGAACCTCAATCTCAACCTGGTAGAGACCAGGTTGCGTGTCTCTTGAGCACTTCGGAGTCGCTGGACGATCGGGGTGTGGGCCCTAAGCGTCCATCGGGTACCCGTGAACAGCATGACTGGTTCCCTGAAGGGATATAATGCATAGCCCAGCATCAGGCTCGATCCTACCTAAGAAACCAGTCTCCCTCTCTTATGTGGCGATACGATAGGCGCAAGTTGCTGCGCCTGACTCCCTACAGGGCACCGAGGACCTGAAAGTTTCCCCTGAAAGATAAAAAGATCGCATGAGCAAAGCGACTGCTGTATTCCGCTGTGAGAGGCGCTGGAGACCGTATGTATAAGTTCGAAGAATAATAAAATACTCACCACCTGATATATCTAATGTGGAGTAGCTTTACTTAGATAGGGTCTTTATAAAAAAAATTTGGGGGGTCCAAATAAAGGGTAAACGGAGCCTCTGTAGCAAGGGGACCCCGTATAATTGATACGGTTGATAAGGTGATAGGTACGCCCCTGTCATCTAAATACCCCAGTGACGAATGTGAGAGTGAAAAATATTGTGCCTTCTTTTACAGGCTTGGCCTAGTTTGTGACGGACTCTTCGGAGTCGCTGGACGTTCGGGGTGTGGGCCCTTTGAACGTCCATTGAGTACGGCGGCGACTCCGAGGAGGATGGCGGCGGGGTCGCGACCCCCGTCCCCGTGAACACCGTGTCAGGTTCCCGGGGGGCTACAATGCGCCCCCGGCGGCGGGCGCAAAAGCAAGACACTGAGGGGCCAGGTGCAGATCCCACCGGAGACCTGCCTCATGTGCCGATGCGACAGTCACGGGGGTTTTAGTGGGTAAGAATCCCACATACCCCGGTCGAGTCCCACAGCTCCCGGGGATCTTTTGAAGATTCGCGTCATAAAAAAAATTAAGTTGTCTCAAACTTTTTTTATTACAGGACACAGTAATTTAAAAGACTGAATGCTAATTAAAGATTTTTTGAATTATTGTAAATAGATTTCTAAATACAATCTTCACTGATCTTACTAAAACTATCGACCGGCGACAATGTCAGAGTCGCAGGTAACCGGTGGATGGAAATAGACAGTTGTTGTTCATTGTGGCGTTCCAAGGGGGAGGTCTATGTTCCAGCAGTGGACGTCTTCCAGGATGATGACATTACATAAAGGATTTCAAGCACCGATTACATAGTAATAAAAATACACATTACCTTGCAGGTTTCACTAATTTCCCGAATGATACCGTCGCCCGATTGGTTCATTGGAGTGGACAGTCTTAATCTATGCATAGACTCCTCGTGGGTGGATGAAATTACATTGGATGTGAGTAAATGTACTATACTTTCTTTAATGTACCAGTACTTCATGGTAATAGGCAGGCCACATCGCTCGAAGAATAAATAAAACCGATGGGGTACCAAAGGTTCTCAAGTGGTGTTCATGAACCGGAAGACGTAGCATAGGTCTGCCTCCCGCTAGGTGGACTATGTTATATGACACTTATTAACATTAATAAAAACCTGGATTATTTTTAAAGAATCTATTTTAAGTAGGCTCGGATTTAAACCAAAGATAACGAGGACGAATACCTATCCAATCCTTAAGATTATACAGTATAACCTAAACTTAGATTTATCCTAATGCAGTTATTATACCAAAGCCAAACCCAGGGAGATTAATCAAATTCAGGCCTTCTGACGCTGTTTGTCCCAGTTTTCAAATACTAATAATCAACTTTCTAAATAAAGTTGTACTTAAATTCTGAGATACTTTCGACAATTGCCAAAAAAAATGCTATCTTCACTAGTGACTACTGTAGCACCTATCTTACCTGAGTAAGTATCAAGTGTTAGTGTAATGTGATTTCTTAAGGTCCTAAAATCCACAAATTATTAAAAAAAAATCCTTCTCGTAGTTGGAGCCATTGGATGCTGGGGCGTCCATCGGTCTAACGTTCACAGCGCCTCGTTGGGAGCCGAACGACCCTGAGCCTGTGTCGAAGCACCACCCCCGGTTGCCGAACCACCCAGCTGCCGGTTTCTACTACCCTGAGCTGAAAGAGTTGCCAGCTATTGCCAAGGCGGAGTTTACTAAGGTATGTTCAAAAATTGCCAAGGCGGAGTTTACTAAGGTATGTTCAAAAATTGCCAAGGCGGAGTTTACTAAGGTATGTTTAAAAATTGCCAAGGCGGAGTTTACTAAGGTATGTTCAAAAATTGCCAAGGCGGAGTTTACTAAGGTATGTTCAAAAATTGCCAAGGCGGAGTTTACTAAGGTATGTTTAAAAATTGCCAAGGCGGAGTTTACTAAGGTATGTTCAAAAATTGCCAAGGCGGAGTTTACTAAGGTATGTTTAAAAATTGCCAAGGCGGAGTTTACTAAGGTATGTTCAAAAATTGCCAAGGCGGAGTTTACTAAGGTATGTTTAAAAATTGCCAAGGCGGAGTTTACTAAGGTATGTTCAAAAATTGCCAAGGCGGAGTTTACTAAGGTATGTTTAAAAATTGCCAAGGCGGAGTTTACTAAGGTATGTTTAAAAATTGCCAAGGCGGAGTTTACTAAGGTATGTTCAAAAATTGCCAAGGCGGAGTTTACTACGGTATGTTTAAAAATTGCTAAGGCGGAGTTTACTAAGGTATGTTTAAAAATTGCCAAGGCGGAGTTTACTAAGGTATGTTTAAAAATTGCCAAGGCGGAGTTTACTAAGGTATGTTTAAAAATTGCCAAGGCGGAGTTTACTAAGGTATGTTTAAAAATTGCCAAGGCGGAGTTTACTAAGGTATGTTCAAAAATTGCCAAGGCGGAGTTTACTAAGGTATGTTCAAAAATTGCCAAGGCGGAGTTTACTAAGGTATGTTCAAAAATTGCCAAGGCGGAGTTTACTAAGGTATGTTCAAAAATTGCCAAGGCGGAGTTTACTAAGGTATGTTTAAAAATTGCCAAGGCGGAGTTTACTAAGGTATGTTTAAAAATTGCCAAGGCGGAGTTTACTAAGGTATGTTCAAAAATTGCCAAGGCGGAGTTTACTAAGGTATGTTCAAAAATTGCCAAGGCGGAGTTTACTAAGGTATGTTTAAAAATTGCCAAGGTGGAGTTTACTACGGTATGTTTAAAAATTGCTAAGGCGGAGTTTACTAAGGTATGTTTAAAAATTGCCAAGGCGGAGTTTACTAAGGTATGTTTAAAAATTGCCAAGGCGGAGTTTACTAAGGTATGTTTAAAAATTGCCAAGGCGGAGTTTACTAAGGTATGTTTAAAAATTGCCAAGGCGGAGTTTACTAAGGTATGTTTAAAAATTGCCAAGGCGGAGTTTACTAAGGTATGTTCAAAAATTGCCAAGGCGGAGTTTACTAAGGTATGTTTAAAAATTGCCAAGGCGGAGTTTACTAAGGTATGTTTAAAAATTGCCAAGGCGGAGTTTACTAAGGTATGTTTAAAAATTGCCAAGGCGGAGTTTACTAAGGTATGTTTAAAAATTGCCAAGGCGGAGTTTACTAAGGTATGTTTAAAAATTGCCAAGGCGGAGTTTACTAAGGTATGTTCAAAAATTGCCAAGGCGGAGTTTACTAAGGTATGTTCAAAAATTGCCAAGGCGGAGTTTACTAAGGTATGTTCAAAAATTGCCAAGGCGGAGTTTACTAAGGTATGTTTAAAAATTGCCAAGGCGGAGTTTACTAAGGTATGTTTAAAAATTGCCAAGGCGGAGTTTACTAAGGTATGTTTAAAAATTGCCAAGGCGGAGTTTACTAAGGTATGTTTAAAAAATGCCAAGGCGGAGTTTACTAAGGTATGTTTAAAAATTGCCAAGGCGGAGTTTACTAAGGTATGTTTAAAAATTGCCAAGGCGGAGTTTACTAAGGTATGTTTAAAAATTGCCAAGGTGGAGTTTACTAAGGTATGTTCAAAAATTGCCAAGGCGGAGTTTACTAAGGTATGTTCAAAAATTGCCAAGGCGGAGTTTACTAAGGTATGTTTAAAAATTGCCAAGGCGGAGTTTACTAAGGTATGTTTAAAAATTGCCAAGGCGGAGTTTACTAAGGTATGTTTAAAAATTGCCAAGGCGGAGTTTACTAAGGTATGTTTAAAAATTGCCAAGGCGGAGTTTACTAAGGTATGTTTAAAAATTGCCAAGGCGGAGTTTACTAAGGTATGTTTAAAAATTGCCAAGGCGGAGTTTACTAAGGTATGTTTAAAAATTGCCAAGGCGGAGTTTACTAAGGTATGTTCAAAAATTGCCAAGGCGGAGTTTACTAAGGTATGTTTAAAAATTGCCAAGGCGGAGTTTACTAAGGTATGTTCAAAAATTGCCAAGGCGGAGTTTACTAAGGTATGTTTAAAAATTGCCAAGGCGGAGTTTACTAAGGTATGTTTAAAAATTGCCAAGGCGGAGTTTACTAAGGTATGTTTAAAAATTGCCAAGGCGGAGTTTACTAAGGTATGTTTAAAAATTGCCAAGGCGGAGTTTACTAAGGTATGTTTAAAAATTGCCAAGGCGGAGTTTACTAAGGTATGTTTAAAAATTGCCAAGGCGGAGTTTACTAAGGTATGTTTAAAAATTGCCAAGGCGGAGTTTACTAAGGTATGTTTAAAAATTGCCAAGGCGGAGTTTACTAAGGTATGTTTAAAAATTGCCAAGGCGGAGTTTACTAAGGTATGTTCAAAAATTGCCAAGGCGGAGTTTACTAAGGTATGTTCAAAAATTGCCAAGGCGGAGTTTACTAAGGTATGTTCAAAAATTGCCAAGGCGGAGTTTACTAAGGTATGTTCAAAAATTGCCAAGGCGGAGTTTACTAAGGTATGTTCAAAAATTGCCAAGGCGGAGTTTACTAAGGTATGTTTAAAAATTGCCAAGGCGGAGTTTACTAAGGTATGTTTAAAAATTGCCAAGGCGGAGTTTACTAAGGTATGTTCAAAAATTGCCAAGGCGGAGTTTACTAAGGTATGTTCAAAAATTGCCAAGGCGGAGTTTACTAAGGTATGTTTAAAAATTGCCAAGGCGGAGTTTACTAAGGTATGTTTAAAAATTGCCAAGGTGGAGTTTACTACGGTATGTTTAAAAATTGCTAAGGCGGAGTTTACTAAGGTATGTTTAAAAATTGCCAAGGCGGAGTTTACTAAGGTATGTTTAAAAATTGCCAAGGCGGAGTTTACTAAGGTATGTTTAAAAATTGCCAAGGCGGAGTTTACTAAGGTATGTTTAAAAATTGCCAAGGCGGAGTTTACTAAGGTATGTTCAAAAATTGCCAAGGCGGAGTTTACTAAGGTATGTTCAAAAATTGCCAAGGCGGAGTTTACTAAGGTATGTTTAAAAATTGCCAAGGCGGAGTTTACTAAGGTATGTTTAAAAATTGCCAAGGCGGAGTTTACTAAGGTATGTTTAAAAATTGCCAAGGCGGAGTTTACTAAGGTATGTTTAAAAATTGCCAAGGCGGAGTTTACTAAGGTATGTTTAAAAATTGCCAAGGCGGAGTTTACTAAGGTATGTTTAAAAATTGCCAAGGCGGAGTTTACTAAGGTATGTTTAAAAATTGCCAAGGCGGAGTTTACTAAGGTATGTTTAAAAATTGCCAAGGCGGAGTTTACAAAGGTATGTTTAAAAATTGCCAAGGCGGAGTTTACTAAGGTATGTTTAAAAATTGCCAAGGCGGAGTTTACTAAGGTATGTTTAAAAATTGCCAAGGCGGAGTTTACTAAGGTATGTTTAAAAATTGCCAAGGCGGAGTTTACTAAGGTATGTTCAAAAATTGCCAAGGCGGAGTTTACTAAGGTATGTTCAAAAATTGCCAAGGCGGAGTTTACTAAGGTATGTTCAAAAATTGCCAAGGCGGAGTTTACTAAGGTATGTTTAAAAATTGCCAAGGCCGAGTTTACTAAGGTATGTTTAAAAATTGCCAAGGCGGAGTTTACTAAGGTATGTTTAAAAATTGCCAAGGCGGAGTTTACTAAGGTATGTTTAAAAATTGCCTAGGCGGAGTTTACTAAGGTATGTTTAAAAATTGCCAAGGCGGAGTTTACTAAGGTATGTTTAAAAATTGCCAAGGCGGAGTTTACTAAGGTATGTTTAAAAATTGCCAAGGCGGAGTTTACTAAGGTATGTTTAAAAATTGCCAAGGCGGAGTTTACTAAGGTATGTTTAAAAATTGCCAAGGCGGAGTTTACTAAGGTATGTTTAAAAATTGCCAAGGCGGAGTTTACTAAGGTATGTTTAAAAATTGCCAAGGCGGAGTTTACTAAGGTATGTTTAAAAATTGCCAAGGCGGAGTTTACTAAGGTATGTTTAAAAATTGCCAAGGCGGAGTTTACTAAGGTATGTTTAAAAATTGCCAAGGCGGAGTTTACTAAGGTATGTTTAAAAATTGCCAAGGCGGAGTTTACTAAGGTATGTTTAAAAATTGCCAAGGCGGAGTTTACTAAGGTATGTTTAAAAATTGCCAAGGCGGAGTTTACTAAGGTATGTTAACTTCATAATTTTGTGCCGCCACCGTACGGTTAACTTCATAATTTTGTGCTCATTAAGTAAAATTAATTATTTTGTGTTTTTAAGTGTGTTTGGATTGGATCTTTCGCAAATATACATAGGAAAGCAATTGTGTACTGATCAATTTGATGAATAGTGTGTTACTAGTAGCTAAATGTATTGAAAAATTGTCAAACTCTATTGGCAAGGATCTCGGCGAGTGTCTATCAAATACGTATATATAATGGCGTCGAAAATACTACTGTGGGGGTGTTGTGCTAATGAAAACATGGAAGATAACGAGCTTTTTATTAATTGTACCCGATGCAAAAAGTCATACCACTTTCTTTGTTTGTCAATACCCGAAATTCCATGTAACTCGGAAGCATATAATAAATGGAAATGTCCCGATTGTCTGAGTTCGTTACCTAAGTCTGCAAATAAGGACTGTACGCCAGTTCGTAATGTTACAACTGTTCGTGGCAGCAAGAGACCTGCCCTAAACTCTCCCCCAAAGTCGGTTTCTGTCACCGCCGATGAAGTGCGCACTATTGTGCAAGATGTCATTAAAAATGAATTTGCTTCAATGTTACAGCAGATAAATACAACGATTGTGAAATTAATTAATGATCAGTTGGAACCAATAAAAAAAGATGTAAGTGGATTGTGCGACTCTTTGAATTTTCATACTAAAGAATTTGAACAGCTGCAGAATGATTACGCTGCCTCTAAAAAAACCATCAAAGAATTAAGTGACAAAAATCAACAATTGAACAACTCGGTTGCTGATATGAACCAGCGAATTAATTATTTGGAGCAACAAGCGCGTTCTACGAACCTTGAGCTACAATGTCTACCTGAATATAAGCAGGAAAATCTGTATACAGTTATTAAGCAACTGGGTACCGTAGTCGGATGTGAACTTAAAGATGATGACATCCAACGTTGCACTCGCATAGCAAAAGTTCATACCACTAACAATCGACCAAAATCAATCGTATTTCAGCTAGCGTCTCCAAAAATACGGGACCAGTTATTGGCTTCCGTAATTGATTTCAACAAAAGAAATGCTGATAATAAACTCAATACCTCACATTTTGGACTGTCCGGTGTAAAGGCTCCGATTTATGTCGTCGAACATTTATCTCCTGCTAATAAAGCTCTTCATGCTGCCACAAGACTAAAAGCAAAAGAAAAGGGATACAAGCACGTCTGGGTACGAAGCGGTAGGATTTTTGTTAGGAAAGCGGACGACACTGAACACATATTGATAAGAAACTTAGAGTCCTTAGATAAGATTATTTAACTTAGTGTTGTTTAATTATAAGCTCTTTTTGCAATTGGGCATGTATTGGTGTTTTGTTATTCAAAATTCAATAATTATAAAATATATTATCAGAATACTAGAGGTCTAAGAACGAAAACGCATTTAGTTTACCGTAACATCTGCTGCAATGATTATGACGTAATTATTTTATCAGAAACTTGGTTAAATAGCTCAGTGCTAAGCAGTGAGATTTTTGATGATAGATACGTAGTTTATAGAAGAGATAGAGAAAGTTCTAGATGTAATAGTAAGGAGGGTGGAGGTGTCTTAATTGCTGTTAAGAAAAATATTCAATCTAAACGTGTTATTGATTGGGAAAGCAACTGTGAAGACCTGTGGGTGACCATTAATTTTCCAGATACGCATACTTTTAGTCAAATAGCTTTTTGTGCAGTGTACCTGCCCCCTCCTGTAAGCCGATCTAATATTGAACAATTTTTGGATTCATGTAGTGCTGTTTTTGAAAAAAATATCGATTGCGAAGTCTGTATTGTCGGCGATTTTAATATGGGTAATATTGACTGGAAAATGATAAATCGTTCACAAAATGTCCCTAATTGTAGCATAAATGATATGTTGATGGATTTTACAAATGTAAATAAATTGAATCAATTCAATGGTGTAACTAACCATATTGGTCGGATTCTCGATCTTGTACTTTCAACAAATGCGTGTATGGTAAGTAAGAGCCCGGTTTCCATATGCAACATTGATCAGCAACATCCTCCTCTGGATATTGTTTTTCCCTTAGATGTAGAAGCTAAACTACCATATAATATGTCCAGTGTAAGACCAAATTTCTATAAAGCTGATTATGAACAAATTTGTAAATTTCTAAAAGAAATTGACTGGAGTAAATTGTTTACCGGACAAAACGATGTAAACGTCATGTTAGAAACCTTCTACGAAACTCTTAATGTAGTAATTGATAAATTTATACCAGTCCGTATTCCGAAACGTAATAAATTTCCACCCTGGTTTAATCATAATATAATGAAACTGTTAAATGAAAAAAATAAAATTAGAAAGAGGTATAATAAATATAAGAACCCCCTTGATGCTATAGAGCTAAAACTCCTAAGTAAACGCTGTGAAACTTTAGCTACCACTTGTTATAATGCATATATAAGTAATATCGAAGATGGACTTAAAAAGAATCCTAAGTCATTTTGGAACTATATTAAAACTAAGCGAGGTGGCACTAGTACATATCCCATTACAATGACAGATGGTACAAACGAGAGCTCTGATGGTACTAAAATATGTGAATTGTTTGCCACACACTTTTCTTCAATCTATAGGCCTGACGATAATTTATCTAATGAATATAAATCTGAGTATCTGGAATCCTTATATAAAAATAGTCTGTGCTTATCTAATCTAGTAATAGATTTTGATGCTCTACTTAGCAAGTTAAAAAGCTTAGATGTTAATAAGGGCCCGGGCCCAGACGGTATACCTTCCTATTTCATCAAAGCATGTGCTTCTGAATTAGTGCATCCACTTATGCTTATATATAACAAATCCCTAGCTTTTGGTGTATTTCCTACGAAATGGAAAATGGCAAAAGTAGTCCCTATATACAAGTCAGACAATACTGAATTAATAACAAATTATAGACCCATCTCGATTTTATCTTCTTTTGCTAAAATTTTCGAGTCACTTATTTGTTCTCACATACATTCGCACCTTAAATTGTATTTAAGTGATCATCAGCATGGATTTATTACTTCAAGATCCACTAGTACTAATCTTGTGCCATTTACCGAACTTTTAATTCGTGCAATAGATTCAGGTAACCAAGCCGATGTTATATATACAGACTTTAGCAAGGCATTTGACAAAGTCTCCCATACTATACTAATTTTTAAACTCCGTGCCTACGGAATTTCTGGTCCATTACTTAAATGGCTGAGCTCATACTTAAAGGACAGGACATTTTATGTTGTAGTAAATGGTTTCCAATCAACCAGCCGAAGTATCTCTTCTGGCGTGCCCCAGGGCTCTAATTTGGGTCCTGTGCTATTCAATTTTTTTATTAATGATGTTCCAAACTGTTTTCATTCGTCTGAATTATTTATATATGCCGATGACCTAAAGTTTGTAAAAGTTATAAGATCTGTAGAAGATGCTATTGAATTACAGAAGGACTTAAATAGGCTGGTTGAGTGGTGTATTAATAATAGGATGCAATTGAATATAAGCAAGTGTTTTCATGTAAAATTCACAAGAAAGCATAATTTAATTAATTATGAATATTGTATTAACAATAGTAAAATCAACGAGGTTGATACAATAAGAGACCTCGGTGTCACGTATGACAGAAAACTAACATTTGAACCACATCTAAACAATATTATTACAAGAGCATCTAGAATGCTGGGATTTATTATAAGAAACTGTAAAACTTTTCGACAAACTAAAACCAAAATTATACTTTATAATTGTCTAGTTCGAAGTATACTTGAATATTGTAGTGTAGTCTGGCGGCCGCACTATGCAACACACACATTGCGTCTTGAAAGGGTTCAAAAACGATTTTTGTGGCATTTAACTTTTTCTATTGGCAAGGCTAAAAAAATACGTTCTTACAATAAAAGGTTGGATATGTTTAATATGAGTTCACTTGAGAAACGTAGGTGTATAAATGATGCCTTATTCGCATGTAAAGTATTTAGCAATAAGATTGACTGTCCTTGTGTCTTGGCTTCTTTTAATATTCGAGTCCCCGCTAGGATTCCTCGTTACCCTATCACACCCCTGTGTCCGCCGCAAAGAAGAACAGTTTTAGGTTCGTATTCCCCCTATGCCAGATTGTGTAAGATCATAAATGAGTTCAGCGACAGATTTGATTTACACTTTGATTCCCTTGCCAAAATAAAATTAATGCTGTACAATTTAATAATTAAGTAAACCTTAGATTTTTCTTTTTCTTACTTAAATTTCTAGTTTGTTTTTTGTTATTTTGTTATAATCGACGCTGTGTCGTAAGTTTTGTTTATATTACTCGGTTAACCGTTACTAATTTTTAAGCATGTGGTGTTTACCTTTAAGTAATTGTTGCACTGCTATTATAATAAGAATGTAACACTGTTTATAGTTGGTGTAAACAATTGTTGGTAAACCTTAATAAAATAAAATAAAATAAAATGTTTAAAAATTGCCAAGGCGGAGTTTACTAAGGTATGTTCAAAAATTGCCAAGGCGGAGTTTACTAAGGTATGTTCAAAAATTGCCAAGGCGGAGTTTACTAAGGTATGTTTAAAAATTGCCAAGGCGGAGTTTACTAAGGTATGTTTAAAAATTGCCAAGGCGGAGTTTACTAAGGTATGTTTAAAAATTGCCAAGGCGGAGTTTACAAAGGTATGTTTAAAAATTGCCAAGGCGGAGTTTACTAAGGTATGTTTAAAAATTGCCAAGGCGGAGTTTACTAAGGTATGTTTAAAAATTGCCAAGGCGGAGTTTACTAAGGTATGTTCAAAAATTGCCAAGGCGGAGTTTACTAAGGTATGTTTAAAAATTGCCAAGGCGGAGTTTACTAAGGTATGTTCAAAAATTGCCAAGGCGGAGTTTACTAAGGTATGTTCAAAAATTGCCAAGGCGGAGTTTACTAAGGTATGTTTAAAAATTGCCTAGGCGGAGTTTACTAAGGTATGTTTAAAAATTGCCAAGGCGGAGTTTACTAAGGTATGTTTAAAAATCATCATCATCAGCAGCCGAAAGACGTCCACTGCTGAACAAAAGCCTCTCATTTAAGAGGGAGACGTTGCCATAATCCCCACGCTTGGCAGGCGTCTTGTGGATCGCAGTATAGGTGGTAGGTAATCCAATAGAAAGACGCTGCTGCCCGACGTTTTCCGTCGAGTTTAGTCGCTTCTTACGGACACCCAACGGTAAGAAATGGGACGGTTTCTTACCCGGAAACCCGGAAACGGTCACCCCACGGGTAAAAATCCTCGGAATTAAGAAAACATCTCTTGACTTACTACTTTTAATTTGTTCTTCTCCGGAAAAAAACAAAATTGTTTTATACACTCCTTTTGCCACTTTCGTAAGCTCAACTCAAATAAACGATACCATTTAATAAAGGGCCTGTTGGTCTAGTAGTTAGACACCCTGGATGCTACCCAATAGGTCGTTGGTTCGATTCCCATCAAGTGTCTGGGTTTTATATATTTATCTATTTAAGTAGGTATGTGTATACAAAAATAGTATATACGTATTAGTAGGTATCAGTTGTCTGATTGCCACAGCACAGGTTCTGTCTAATTTGGGAACAAATGACCGTCCCGTGTGGATTGTCCAAGGACATTATTATTATTAAAGGAAAATAATTAAATTGACAAAAATAAAAGAGTAAACAAATAGACACTGACAAATATAACAATATAAGTATAGCACGTATTATAATAGGCTCTACCTTAGCATTGTGCTAGTTGACAAAATCGCTGATATTATTATTAGATACTCAATAGCCCCCCGTGAGTTTCCGGGTTAAAATTGCATCCACCCATCTCCTCTCGTTGCTCTCGTAAGAGGTCGCCTCGCGAGAGCAAGAAGACGGGCAGCAGCGTCTCTCTTTTGTTGTTGTCTTCCACATATATGCGATCCCCAAGCCGCCTGCCAAGCGTGGGGATTATGGCAACCCCTCCCTTCTAAAGGGGAGGCCTTTTGTTCAACAGTGGACGTATTTCGACTGCTGATGACTTAAGAACATGCCTAGCTATATGCACAAGATCATCCAAAAATTAAAAATTTGCACCAGGCGTTTCAAAATATCTACTTTCACTATTAACCACATTTTGTAACAGAAATCTTACGAACATAACAAAGCCATTTTCCCTCGAATATCCGTTTTATCTTCAAAGGGTTTTGAATTTCTAAGGCTGCGGTCTCATTGTTAAGTAAAGCGTATGTACAACAGTTCACGTTTAATATAATTCAATAACACAAGGGTTCAACCTAATTGTTGAAAGACTCCAACTAAAGACAGTTTGTAAACATAATGCATCGCCGATATCGCTAGGCTATGCGCTGTCTAAAAGAAGCTGTTAGATGCTGAAATCCCTCTTTGTATCTGCAAAGGTGTGCACTAGCTATTCCATTAGTAGGTAAACATTTAAAATTTATAGAAAAAAATAACGGTTATGAACAACATTTAAAAAAAAGTAGATGTACGTTACTGACATTCAGGTTAATGTTTTTTTAGTCTTTATCTATCTGACATACTTCCACCTCTCTTCCTTCCTTCTCTCTATTTTATTTATTCATCTCATCCATTATAAATGCTCTGCACAATAAAATGTATAATAGTAAAATATAGTATTTTAAAAATGGTTATACCTAATATCAAACCTCAAGTCACCAGCGTCCTATGGAAATCTTCAACAGGTTGCAGATAGAGATGATCAAAAGAGCTTGTGTGACACACTGTGTAAAGAACCATCTTCTTCAATTTTCAAGGGGACGTTTCGCTTCTCCCTCTTCTGCAGATAATATTGTGTTTAATAACATTGTCTAAAAATACCCCCCAATTATCTTCTCCTATTGAAATTTGTGAACCGCTACCGCTCATCGATGTGTAGACTACGACGACTAGACGTCTCCGCGTTATAAGATACTTGGCCAGTTATCTGCTAAACGCTAAAACTACATCACTGAAAGCAGCCTTAGTATGATTATCTCTATTCGCTTCATAAATATATGAGCGATGTAATGTAATAATTATGTTAATGTACTACATCACACGCTGCGTTCATTGGTAACGTCGATGCGGAACTTTGAGTGTTTAATTAAATTATTCTGTTTCGTTACACCCTGGTGGTGTGTAGTGGTTCACATGGAGAATGTAGTGTAGTCTAGAAAGATATCTGATAAGATATGGTAAGAGTAATTCGTAGGCATCTAATTATTTTAACATTGTATCTCCAATCTAAATAACTAAGTTAATACTTTAAATAGATGTATTTTTACGCGTAGAAACATGTTTAGAGGAAACCGTTATTTAGTTATATTTAGCATCGATATAATATTTAAACTAGATTTGGTGTGGTGGTTTGGTGGTGACTGTCCAGAAAGTGGTAGCGAGAAACAGCGCCCTGGTGTCGCTATTTCTCTACAAGCCACAGCCTGACAAAATTATTTTTGCCGATAGGAGTGTCGCTACTGTCTATATGAAACTGTCAAACTACACGTCGTTGTTATAATAAACCCATTAGTTCACATTTCCGCCACCAGGCACAGATAAGTTTGCAACCTCCGCGACCACATTTTAGATGTCATTTTGTTCGTGAATGTTTATCTAGTTCATATATTGTATCGATGCTCTCAAGCAATATCATGAGAGACTGATTTTGTATCGTAGTGGTTAGACACTGCACGGTACCAGAAAGATATTTGATATACAATGTGGCAAAGGATTAGTTTTGTAACTGGGTGTTTATGAATCTACATAAGTATATTAGTAGATTGATAACCAAGGGTTGAAAGTGACCCATTTCACCCTAGTAATTTCTGGCGCTCAAACGAAGTGAGAGCGCCAATAGTTCGAGGGTGAAATAGGGAATTTCATCTGAGTTAAACACTCTACTTTTCATTTCGACTGTGAGAAAAGTAAAATACTACACGCACATTTTCTAAAACAAGTGTATTAAGAATAATCAGTTAAAATTTAAAGTAAAATTAGAACAATTTCAATTCAATGTTTCGTCAGGCAATGTTTGCCTTTTCTGAGAAACATGAATTACTTGATTTCTTAGTTACATTATATTGAAGTAGGTAAGTTAACTATCTTCGACTCCGTGGCTAATCAGAAAAAAATACTTTCCACCCTAGAGATGAAAACGCAATTTTCCACCCGGCTATTTACCCATGAAAATTAAACAGGAGAGATGAACTATATTTCAATACAAAAATAATGATGTATTTGTGTCACTTGACTGTTTCCCATACCTACTGTAACTAAGAGTACCTAGTAGAAAAACACGGGCCTCTGAAACAAACCAAGGACGAGACCTAGGTTGGTTTCAGAGGACCGTGTTTCTTTCCAAGATAAAAAAAAATATATATATATATATATGTCTATAAATTAAAAAGCAATCTTTTTTTAGGTCAAAGAATACTCGACAAAGGAACTAAATGATCTCGCTCGCAAAGAACTGATTTCCATTATGAAGGAGAAAAATAGGCACAAAGGATTGCCAAGGATGAAACGGATTGACGTAGAGGCCGAAGATATCCACGACGACATCACGAGTAGGAGCAGTGTGGAACAGCTGATGGATCTGGAGGAAGACCCAGTTGGGACCCCGAGCCCGAGTTTACAGGGGAGTGACGTCATCGTTGTGACTAACCCACCGACCACAACGTAAGTTCAAAACATAATAAAATTTATAAAAAAAATTTTTGAAAAAATTAAAACCGACTTCAAAGAAAATTATCTAAAAAGCATAAAATAACGAAGATATGTTGAAGTCGGTGCTAGCACATCATGTTAACTGAGACTAGCACGAGCTGGCACCGACTTCAATATACAACGTGTTACAAAATACCCCGTAAAAAATAGAATTAATTATCAAAGCCAAAAATTTTGTCAACCCTAGCTTTGTCAACAGCTTATGTCATGTCAGGGAACCAGATTATTTAACGGAAAGGCATATATACCTATTTTACCTAATAATTGTATACTTTAATTGTTTTTCTATTATTCATTCATATAATATTATATAGATGTGCTATCTCAATACAAGGATGTCGTATACTCAAGTACTGGCTTCAGAAAATGTCACGTCGAAAAAAAAAATGTTGTCAATTTCAAATCTTCTAATCGATATCCTACAACTGTTCCGATTTTTTTTTTCCAACATTTGGACATTTCCACCAGTTTTTAGGTTGTTTCGTTAGGTGTCTTTTAAAATTTTTGTCGTTCCGCGAATTAGGTAGAAATGTAGTAGTATTCATTCTGCGTAGTTTTACTCTTTATTTTTACTGAAATAGGGTTTGCACATCAGTGAAAATAATAATATTTTTTTACTTTTTTGGGGTATATTTTTTATGGGGTATTTTGTAACACCCTGTATATTCGTTATTTTATGCTTTTTAGATAATTTACTTTGAAGTCGGTTATTTTCTTTTTTTTAAATAGTTTATTTAACACTTTTTTGTGTCAGCACTATCACGCACTCGAGCGTCTACGTTACAGTAACTTACTGAAAACATAAAAAGTTTATATCTCTTAAACTACTGGACCGATTTTGATGAAACTTGTACTCTATCCTAAGTTGAAAAATACTCTAACTATTGTAAAAAGAATTTTTGAAATCGGACTTGTATTTTCTGAGAAATCCGTGGACAAACCTACATACATACATACATACATACACTCATAAAATTTGGTAAATTTATTTAGAAGCCCACATAGACTAACATATATTAATATTACGCATTATTATCAATATTACATACATACGCGTCGAATAGAGAACCTTCTTTTTGAAGCCGGTTAAAAAAACACGTCACAATATTCAGATAAGCAGTAAGTATGTAGATACGTTTTATATAAATAAAACACACAAAGAGGCATCGAGATAATTGCCAAGAGGTCCCACATAATAAAGTAAAAAGCTTGTCAAAATCCTAAATAGAAACACGGGATTGCTTTTAATTTTTATAAAAAAACACAAGGAGCGCAGTTCTCTGAAAGTCACTCGAATGACATATCCAACGTTAAAATTGATACAATTTCGTAACGTTACTTACTTTTATTACTTTTCCATTAGCATTAACATAATAGAAGTAACAAGATAAACCTTTAATACACTCAGAGAAATGTTCTCGACATGTTGACAATGTGAAGTATTTTTAACCGACTTCAAAAAAGGAGGTTCTGTATTCGACGCGTATGTATGTAATATTAATAAAAATGCGTAATTTTCATATATGTTAGTCTATGTGGGCTTCTAAACGAATTTACCAAATTTCACGAGTGTATGTATGTATGTATGTATGTATGTATGTATGTATGTATGTATGTATGTATGTATGTATGTATGTAGGTTTGTCCGCGGATTTCTCAGAAACTACAAGTCCGATTTCAAAAATTCTTTTTGGAATAATTAGAGTATCTTTCAACTTAGGGTAGAGTACAAATTTCATCAAAATCGGTCCAGTAGTTTAAGAGATATAAACTTTTTATGTTTTCAGTAAGTTACTGTAATGTAGACCTTCGAGTTGCGTGATAGTGCTGATACCTATCTTGGTAAAATAAGTCACTAAAAAGTGTTAAATAAACTATTTAAAAAAAAATAAAAACCGACTTCAACGTAAATTATCTAATAAACTATTTTTAAAAAAAAAATACCGACTTCAAAGTAAATTATCTAAAAAGCATAAAATAACGAAAATATATTGAAGTCGGTGCTAGCACATCATGTTAACTAACACTAGCACCAGCTGACACCGACTTCAATATATTTTCGTTATTTTATGCTTTTTAGATAATTTACTTTGAAGTCGGTATTTTTTTTTTAAAAATAGTTTATTAGATAATTTACGTTGAAGTCGGTTTTTATTTTTTTTAAAATAGTTTATTTCTGTAATGCTTTTAAACTCGTATTTAGCGATGAAAGTGTTTATTTTCATGACACTTTTAGCGTCGAATTTGTTTGAGAACGCAATGGATTATTAAGGCCGGCCACATACTATACAATTTTTTTTTTGTTAGTGTAACTGTCGCCGGAACCATCCCGCATGGAAGCCCAATATTCCAGATGATAACCAATGTCAAGCATTTTCTTGATAATAAGCTGATTTTGGTCTTATTGGGGCCTGCCTCTTTGGAGCACGTTATGCAGATTTTAAGTCTGTCTTCTTTTATACGATCATCTATTACCTATTTAATTATGTATTGTCCATCTATTATTTGTTTTTTTTGTCGTATGGTTAGTGGCTCACCTGGTGTCAGATTTGTTCAAACTGCTTAGGCCCCTGAATTGGCTTAGCAGTCGCTATGCTGTCTTATGACAACAACTGGGATCGACTTTTTACGTGCGCTTCTGAGGGCACGGAGACGCTTAGTTCAGATGTCACTAAACGGTCGCCCATCTAAGGAGTGATGTTGCCTCACGTGGCTAAGCCATCGTTTACCGAATAGTGATTACAACTGGCTATAAGCGCCTCTATTGTGTTTGTGTGGTGTCGAAATAAATAGTATTTTTTTCGTAATTTCTTTCAGAAACGCACGCTCGGTAAACTTATGCAAATTTCTGAAGTCTGTGATAGGTATGGGGGTCTAGTAAAACATCTATAAACCCAACGTCCTGATCAGAAAAAAAAATGACATCCCATCGGCGGCATCCGGAACTCGTCAAATGCGATCGTCAGACACGTCAAATATTTGATAACATGCAGGGCTCAGATGCAGGGTCTAAAATAAAACATTTGGGCAGAGTGCCTTTCGGGCGTCAGAAATTTTCTGACGGTAAAATTCATTAAATATGTGGCCGTCCTAAATTGTGATTCCAAAACAGAGTGGAATTTGCAATTCTATTTTTCTCTATCGAATTTTTCTTTTAAATGTT
This sequence comes from Furcula furcula, assembly GCA_911728495.1. Lineage (NCBI taxonomy): Eukaryota > Metazoa > Arthropoda > Insecta > Lepidoptera > Notodontidae > Furcula > Furcula furcula. The sequence continues at coordinate 21,968,423 of OU452253.1, forward strand.
TCTTCTGTAATCTGCTGTATTTATTCTTGTTTTTTATTATTTACTCGTATGTTAATGGATTTTTTTTTGGTAATGGATACGGATTTGAATACTTTTGCGTTATTTTATCCAAGCGAATATCCCGTGGGGTAAGAATAGCAACTGATCGTCACCTCCAGTTGCGTGTCCGTAAGAGGCGACTAAAGTAAAACAAGACAGGCCGCAGCTTCCTATTGGATTTCCTACTATCTATGCGATTCGTAAGACGCCTGCCAAATGTGGGGATTATTTACAGCCACCCCTCTGTTCTAAGGAGGAGGCCTTTATTTAGCAGTGGACGTCTTTCGACTTCTGATGACTCGATCAGAAGGTCTACCATTATCTGTTCTAGCAATATTATTGTAATCTTATTTTCGAGAATAAGGAACGCAGCTATAAATTGCGTATAAGTGCGTCTCTTTCGTAAGTAAAATAAGCCTAAAAACCGCCATAAGAGATAGAGGGCTTCAGGTCTTATAGTAATAATTAACAATAATACAAGCCCTTGTTTTTATCCCACTGTTGGGCACGGGCCTCCCCTCCAGATGTAGGGGTTTACGTCATAGTACACCACGCTGCTGGTCAAGTGCGGGTTGGCGGACTTCACACGTCATTCGAAAGCTAGTTAGGTTTTCTCAGAATGCAGGTTTCCTCACGATGTTTTCCATCACCGAAAGCGACTAACGATTTCACAAAGACGATTCGCGCATGATTAATTAAAGAAATCAGAGGTGCGAGCCGGGGTTTAAACCTGCACACATTGTTTCCAAGGCAAGCGCTCGCCCACTGAGCTATTACTGCTAATAGTAATAATCCCTAATTTACAGCACTACAGAAAACGAATTTGATTTGAAGAATATGGATGATGTTGTCCTCGCTGTGGCCCATGGCAAGAAGCTGGGCCTCAATAAGCATCTCCCCAGGCACTTCAGATCCCGCCTGCACCATGCAGTCAACAGAATTCAACGTATGTATTACTAATGCTAACTAGGTGTCGTGTGTACGTCCAAGTTGGTACAGACTTGATGGTAGGTCCTCGGGGAGCTACAATGCGCCCCCCGGCGGCGGGGTCATAGGTAAGGCACTGAGGGATTCCTGGTGCAGATCCCACCAGAGAGCCCAGGTACCCCCCTCATGTGTCGATACAATAGCTACGGAGGTTTTAGTGGCTAGGAATCCCTCATACCCCGGTTAACCGCCACAGGTTCCGGGTACCTGTTGAAGGTTTCCTCGCGAGAACAACCTACCACCGAGTCAGTAACATGATATACTACTAGTTGTAGCCTCCGTAGCGTGTTTGCAAACTGGAGGTCACAGGTTCTTTTTTTTTTTTTTTTTTTTTTCTTTTTTTGGGGAATAATAGACGCTGTTGGCCGCAGATGGCCATTACAGCTTCACCGGACAATAGGAGGCGAGCGCTTAAAGCGCTCTAGCCTTTACGGCAGAAGTAGTGACGAGCTCAAGGGCACCTCAGGGAGGCACGGCCTCGGCTTGGGCTGTCGCTTAAGAGAGGGCTGAGTTTACCACCGGTTCACAACGCGCCCCCACTAAGAAGAACCCCGAAGAACAGGCTCAAAACCCGTGGGGAGCAACGATTTTGTGTTACTTGTTCCTTAATGGCTAAGTAAGATGATCCATGCTTCGAACGGGCATGTAAAAAGTCGGTTCTGCGCCTGACCTCTCCCTGGTCGCTGATCGCTGTTTCGATTTAAAGGTATACCTAACAACTAAAATTCCAACTAGGCTGTGTCAAACAAAGTCGTGATATAAAAACCACTAGTAGCCTCTTAACATAATCTTATAAAGATTTTTGGTAATCCAGCTTCTACGCACTTTAAATATATAATAATAATAATAATAATATCTTGGGACAATCCACACACGGTCATCCGATCCCAAACTAGGCAGAGCCTGTACTATGGAAACCAGACAACTGATACTAATACTTATATACTTTTTTTTTTGTAAATACATACTTAAATAGATAAACAACACCCAGACACTTGGCGGGAATCGAACCCACGACCCATCGGTTAGCAGGCAGGGTGTCTGACCACTAGACCAACGGGCCCGTATATAGGGTATAAATATGTAAATACTGCGAATACAAAAACTGTATTTGCAAATGTCACACGTCACATTGTGTGTTTAGGTGCTACGCAAATATAACAGGTATATTTGCAGACCCTTGAGGCCTGTCACCTGTGGTAGCACTTCACGATATGACGTTTTCACAAATAGGTAAATTCGTAATTCCAAAAAATATTTATTGACGCTATATAAAAAAAAATCCTCTCCATTTTAATTTTACTGGGTGGTAGGAGGTGTCTTGTGCAAGAAGCCATCCAGGTAGGCCATCCATCCATCTAACCACCATGTCATATTTTGCCAAAAAGCAACATATCTAATGAAAGGGCCACGCTCATTTGATTTAATAACTAATGTATCATGTAACGAACTGTATGGCGACGCATCCGTCTATATGGGCATGCGTATGAGATACCAAATGCTTAATTTCTTTTTTTTCTGACCTGTATTGTCCTACTGCTGTGCAAAAGTCCTCACCCATGACATATCCCTGTCTTGGGCCATTTTACACCAATCCTTAAGGGCTCCCACACATAACTGCGAATTCGCAACGCATCGCAAATATATGCGAGAAACAAATGAATTTTTGTATTGAAAATTCATTTGTTTCTCGCAGATATTTGCGATGCGATGCGAATTCGCAGTTTTGTGTGGGAGCTCTAAGGGCATCTAAGTCATCACGCCAACGTTCCTTAGTCCTTCCCCGGCGACAACCATCCTACGGCTCCGTACCTTTTGTCATTATGTTATAGAAAAAAAAATAAAACTACCAATTTTTTTATAGCAAACGATTGCCTAGTTTCTGAGTGGGGCGAATGGACTCCCTGTTCAGTGACCTGCGGTTTCGGCGATACGTTCCGCCAACGCCGCGTGATTAGAGAAAAGAAGAAGAATGGTCGCGACTGCCCCACCCTGAGCGAGAGGAAACACTGCGGCAACGTCAACTCGTGCGCGCATGTCGATTATTTCGAATGGTGATTTTAAATTTGGAATAATTTATTTGTATTTTTTTTTCAACCAACCATTTTTTAATAAATTGTTTAAATGCAATTTGTGTTTTTATTAGTGTACTAGCTGACCCACGCAGCTCCGCCCGCGCTGTGTTTACGTTAACTAAACTTTCAATAATATACATTCGCATAGAATACAAAACCTCATTATTTAAAGTCGGTTAAAAACTTGGACCCACATTGTACTTGCCCTCCGAAACACGGAGACGTTTAGTTCAAATGGCGTTAAACGGTCTCCCATCTATTTATTGACCATACCTAACGTTGCTTAACCTGATCGATTTCCAAACATTGTTAACAACTGTCTATGAGTGTTCCCTTACTAATATTTATATATTATAAAGGAAAATTGATAAAATCGGACCAAGCGTATAACCAAGTACCCGTTTTGACTTTAATCCCCTCTCCCAAAAGAACCGTGCTAGATTACGGGATAAAAAGTATCCTATGTCCTACCTCGTAGTAAGATCTCAAATCATGCCAAGTTTCATTTGAATCCATTCAGTAGTTTCGGCGTGAAGCTCAGCCGTGATACAGACAGACAGACAGACAGACAGACAGACAGACAGACAAAAATTAAAAAAATTACATTTTCGGCCTCAGTATCGGTTATAGAATGTCCTTCAAATATAATTTTCAAAATATCTTCAATGTACAGAATTGGACCTGTTACAGTTTTATTATAAGTATAGATTTCTTTAAAGTGCCAGTACGATAAGTCTACATCCATTAGTGCCTAGCATGGGGTTATTCATCCATGGTGCCTAGTCATAATCTTGCCGAGTATAGGTAACACTTGTTAGCTCTTCTCTTCTGATTTTTTGTATGATATGGCTAAAAGTCAACCTGGTGCTGACACCAGGTGGTGGTGCCCTTCTGAAAGGGCTTTACAACTGCTGTCTAGAGAACAACAACTGGGACTGAATCGCGAATAACGTAGTCGCCTTTTTTTTTTTGACGCGGGGGAAATCTTCGAAAGATCCCGGGAGCTGTGGGGCTCGACCGGGGTATGCGGGATTCTTACCCACTAAAACCCCCGCGGCTGTCGCATCGGCACATGAGAGGGGGGACCCCAGGGCTCTCCGGTGGGATCTGCACCAGGGGCCCCTCAGTGCCTTGCCTTTGAGCCCGCCGCCGGGGGGCGCATTGTAGCCCCCCGGAACCAGTCACGGTGCTCACGGGGACGGGGGTCGCAACCCTGCCGCCGTCCTCCTCGGAGTCGCCGCCGTACTCAATGGACGCTCAAAGAGCCCACACCCCGAGCGTCCAGCGACTCCGAAGGAACGTAGTCGCCTAGTCCAAGTCACTTAAAAGTCAACAATCTATAGATTGACCTTGCCTGACATTGCTTTACCAACCGATCGTTTTTATCGAGTTTTACAACTAGTTATGAGTGCTACAATAGTATATTTTGCAGTATGTTATGCTATTGGTGGACTACATTTGTTAGTTGTTGCAAAATGACATCTAGCAGCTTAGGACTCAGTGGGGAGGCGTGTTAAAAGGTTTATTGGTCAATCTTCAAAGCCTAGAGCACAAGCGCAGAGTTGCCAGCCTCTTGATGTATTTTGGAGAGTGTGCGCAGGTATTACATGACTTGGTCTCACTTTCACCGGAGGGTGAAGACAAGTCCAATCATCGGACGCACAGCGCTTATGATCCCTTATGTGGGGAACGTGCCTTAATCTTCTGCAGTATTGTACTATCGCTATTGGTGGACTAGGTACATCAAATTTCTTCTGATAGAACTCCACTATGGTGTATGTGTGGGGTATGTAATGTCTATACATAATTATGTAATAAGTATAATAATACTTAACAAGTACTGATCAAGAGGGGAGAGAGCACAGAGCCCTGGGGGACTCCGGCCTGTATAGGATGGGGCGAAGAAAACGTACCTTCGACCCGGTATCGAAAAGTACGATTCGAGAGAAAGTCTCGTATGATGAGTACGAGCCTATCGGGGACTCCTAACCGGAAGAGCTTGTATATCAAGCCGTTGTGCCAGACCTTGTCCAAGGCCTTGGCAACATCGAAGAATAGGGCGCCTGTGTAGACGGGCTTGGGCTGGTTGAGCCCGGTCAGGATGTGCTTCGTGAGGCGGTGCACCTGGTGGACGCAAGAGTGTCTGGTTCGAAAGCCAAACTGCTCGTCGATGAGGATATTATTGGAAGTGACAAACTCTTTGAGTCTCGCTAGCAGCAAGTGCTCATAGAGTTTGCCGAGAGACTTGATGCTCCTACCCCACCGATGACAAGCGGGCCCGCATGCGTGCTTTGCAGATGGACGTGAAGCGCAGCATCGCGGAACTCAGGGAGGATCGATGGGGAGGGTTTCTCGAGGAGATCTCGCCGTCACACCAGGCTTACTGGCGGCTTGCGAGATCCCTCAAAACCGACACGGTAGTTACCATGCCCCCCTTGACCCGCCCTTCAGGCAACCCACTCGCGTTCGAGGACGACGAGAAGGCTGAGATTCTCGCTGACTCTCTAGAGAGTCAGTGCACACCCAGCTCCGCTCCCGTCGATCCAACGCACCTCGATCTTGTGGATAGGGAAGTAGAGCGCAGGTCCTCACTCCCTCCCACCGAATCCCTCTCCCCGGTCACGCAGACCGAAGTGGAAGACCTAATCAAAGGCCTTAAGCCTAAGAAAGCACCGGGCTCCGACGGCATCTCCAATCGCGTCCTTAAGGCTCTCCCTATCCATCTGATATGTCTTTTAGTGACTATCTTCAACGTAGCCATGTCCCACTGCGTCTTTCCTGCTGAATGGAAAGACGCGGATGTAGTAGGTATCCCTAAGCCGGGTAAGCCTCGCAGCAGCCCTGCGAGCTACCGGCCTATCAGTCTTCTCAAGTCTCTCGGCAAACTCTATGAGCGCTTGCTGCTAGCGAGACTCAAAGAGTTTGTCACTTCCAATAATACCCTCATCGACGAGCAGTTTGGCTTTCGAACGAGACACTCTTGCGTCCACCAGTTGCACCGCCTCACGGAGCACATTCTTACCGGGCTCAACCAGCCCAAGCCCGTCTACACAGGCGCCCTATTCTTCGATGTTTCCAAGGCCTTCGACAAGGTCTGGCACAACGGCTTGATATACAAGCTCTTCCGGTTAGAAGTCCCCGATAGGCTCGTACTCATCATACGAGACTTTCTCTCGAATCGTACCTTTCGATACCGAGTCGAAGGTACGTTTTCTTCGCCCCATCCTATACAGGCCGGAGTCCCCCAGGGCTCTGTACTCTCTCCCCTCTTGTTCTGCCTTTTCACGAACGACATTCCTCGTTCGAACAGAGTCCAACTCGCCCTTTACGCGGATGACACCGCTCTCTATTATTCCCATAGGAACATGTCCTATTTGACGCGTGCTCTTCAAGCCGCAGTCGACGCCCTGGGTCAATGGTTCCGTACGTGGCGCATAGAGGTGAACCCGGAGAAGAGTGCCGCGGTGGTCTTCTCCCGGGGACCCGCCAATATGTTCTCCGCGCAGAGCCTTCGGCCCAGCAGACGACTGGCCCAATATCCCTATTCAATCGCCCTATCCCCTGGACTAGGTAGGTTAAGTACCTCGGAGTCACCTTGGACTCCGCCATGACTTTCGGCCCGCACATTCGGTCCGTCCGCAATCGAGCGGCTTTCGTATTAGGTCGCCTGTATCCCCTTCTCTGCAAGCGGAGTAAAATGTCGCTTAGAAATAAGTTGACATTATACAAAGCTTGCATTCGCCCAATTATGACTTACGCGAGTGTAGTTTTCGCGCACGCATTACGGTTTGAAGATAAAATCTTGTAAGTGATTTATTATTCTCTTTACCAGTGGCGAAGAGTCCATACAAGCCGATTCCTACCGGCTTCCCTTTGAATTTTCGCATTCTATACGATAATTTAATATAGAAGCATAATGATGTGTTTTTATTAATTATTAAGCATAACACAAAAAAAACGAATGCGTTTTCTATTTAAATGCCTACCTATTTTATAGGAAACAATTAATTCGGTTAAAAATTTAATATGAATTTTACTTTTTCCTATTAGGCACACAAGTGCGCGCCGCATCGCGCCGTAATGCCGAAAAATTTAATAGGAATCGACACACGAATATACCTTGCAAATACATAATGTATAACTATAGATGCGATCCGATAATACAACGCAACGGGTAAGCCGCTAGACTTTGGATTGTGAGAGAGATAGACATACAAAACATTGCGGGCGGGAGCGAGATAAATTAATCATGGATGTGCGAGTGATGAAAAGTAGTTTTGGTTCGCTCACGCACGCCTGCTATGGACATTATTGCTTTCATTCAACTTGCTCATTTCATTCCTTTATTATAATAAAAGTTATAACCTAATACCTAATTAGTTAATATATTATAATCAAACATTGAAATATTTTAGCTAATTGATTGGAGTTGTTTATTGTGTACAAATGTTTATATGTAGTGAGCAATTGTGTATAGTGTTGTGGTAGTGTGCAGTATATTGCTTTCCGTTCAGGTAAGAATTTAGCAAATTTGTTTTTGTATGTCATAGAAAGTACAGGAGAAACGTAGGTAATTAATATTATGACGGGGTTATGGCCATAGACTGCTGCCTGACGGATTATTTTTCTACTAAGAAATATTTTAAAAGTTTAATTTTGAAAATAAAAAACATGTTATTCAGCTAGGCTGTGGTTGCCCAGATAAGTTATAATTTACTGGATTTTTCAGTAACTGGAGTGCATACATCACATCACGTTTGAACAAGCTAACGTTATACATAATGTTTAACAATTTTGTGCTGTACGTTCGTACCCGTGGGGTTTCGGACCCGACGACGGGTCGAAGACGGGCAGCAGCGTCTTTCTATTGGATTACCTATTACCGATACTGCGATCCTCAAGACACCTGCCAAGCATGGGGATTATGACAACCCCTCCCTTTTAAAGGGGAGGCGTTTGTTTAGCAGTGGACGTGTTACGGTTGCAGATGATGATGATGACGTACTGGGCTGGCCCTACTATAATATAATAATAATATCCTGGGACAATCCACACACGGTCATCTGATCCCAAACTAGGCAGAGCCTGTAGGTACTATGGAAACCAGACAACTGATACTAATACATATATGTATACTTTTTTTTTGTAAATACATACATACTTATATAGATAAACCACCCAGACACTTGGTGGGAATCGAATCTACGACCTGTTGGATAGTAGACAGGGTCACTAACTACTAGACCAACAGGCCCGCCAATACTCCGGCTTACCTTTGATAAAAACTGACCCTTCGCCACTGCTCTTTACTCTATATTTACTACTTGCTGACCCACGCAGCTCCGCCTGCGCTATTTTTACGTTAACTAAACTTTTAATAACAGACATTCGCATCGAATATATAACCTCCTTTTTTATAGTCGGTTAAAAACTGGGACCTACTTTTTACTTGCTCTCCGAAGCACGGACCCGTTTAGTTCAAATGGCGTTAAACGGTCACCCATCTATTTAATGACCTTACCTAACGTTGCTTAACCAGATCGATTACAAAACCTTGATAACAACTCTCTATGAGTGTTTCCTTACTAATATTTATTATATTATAAAGAAAAATTGATAAAATCTGACCAAGCGTATAACCAAGTACCCATTTTGACTTTAATCCCCTCTCCCGAAAGAACCGTGCTAGATTACGGGATAAAAAGTATCCTATGTCCTACCTCGTAGTAAGATCTCAAATCATGCCAAGTTTCATTTGAATCCATTCAGTAGTTTCGGCGTGATGCTCAGCCGTGATACAGACAGACAGACAGACAGACAGACAGACAGACAGACAGACAGACAAAAATTTAAAAAAATACATTTTCGGCCTCAGTATCGGTTATAGAATGCCCTCCAAAAATAATTTTCAAAATATCTTCTATGTACAGAATCGGACCTGTTACAGTTTTATTATAAGTACTAGCGACCCGCCCCGGCTTTGCACGGGTGTCATTGAGAAAAAAAAAGAAGTGAATAATTTAAAGCTACTGCCTTTGATTATAGAATTTCTTGGAATTATTTATCAGTTTGTAGCTGACTTTTCGTAACGCAATATGAACAAATTTTGTATAGAAGTGACGCGTGAAAGGGCTACATATAGCTGCCTGTCCATGGGCAAAGTACTCAACGCTTAGGTTTAAGCCTGTAACGTTGAATCTCTGAGCTTGTGATTTGTTAATTGTATTTATAATTTTAGAAACTGCAGACGGCTACGGCTACGGCTATCACGTCGGCACATTAGAGGGCAGACCTGGGCTATCTGTCGGGATCTGCACCAGCTGATACCACTCAGTGCCTTGACTTTGAACCCGCCGCCGGAGAGGCACATTATAGTTCCTCGAGAACCTGTCATGGTGCTCACGGTTACAGGGATCACGGGGAAGCCTTTAATGGGATTTACGGGACCCTGTTGGTGGTCAACCGGGTATGTAGGTTTCTTATAAACTAAAGCCCCAACGGCCGTGCAATCAGCACATAAGAACCCCTTCTTGGGCTATCCGGTGGGATCTGCAACATTATACCCTCAGTGGCTTGCCTTTGACCCTGCCACCGGGGAGCACAGTAAAGCCACCTGGGAACTTTTCACCGTGCTCACGGTTACAGGGGTCACGGGGGAAGCCTTCAATTGGTCCCCGGGACCCTGTTGGCGGTCAACCGGGTTATGTGGGATTCTTATACACTAAACCCCCAACGGCTGTTAAATTAGTACATAAGTAGGAGACCTGGGCCATCCAGTGGGATCTGCACCAAGATCCCTCAGTGGCTTGCCTTTGAGCCCGCCACCGGGGGGCACAATAAAGCCACGCGGGAAACTATCATCGTGCTCAAAGATACGGGGATTGCGGGGGAAACCTCCAATAGGCCCCAGGATCCTGCGGGCGATCGACTGCAGTATGTGTCCCCCACGGCTGTCCACACAAAAGAGTGTGCACCGTGTACCCCTCAGTGCAAGGCAAGGGCCTTTGAAGCCGCTGCCGGGGGCGCATTATAGCCCTCCGGGAATCTGTGACCGTTGTCACAGTTTAAGGGAGTAGCGGTGGAAACATCCAATATGTCCCCGGGATCCCGTGGGGAAGTCAAACTGGGTATTTGGGATTCTTACCCACTAAAACTCCCGTGGCTATCACATCGGCACATGAGAGGGAAACCTGGGTTCTCGGGTGGGATCTGCACCAGGTGTCCCTGACTGACTGACTCAGACTGGCTGAATCCGAGTCAGTCCCGGTCAGTCCCGTCAGTCACGGTCAGTCCCGGTCAGTCCCGGTCAGTCCCGCACAATCCCGCTCAATCCCGCTCAGTCCCGGTCAGTCCCGGTCTATCCCGCTCAGTCCCGGTTAGTCCTGGTCAGTCCCGCTCAGTCTCGCTCAGTCCCGGTCAGTCCCGCTCAGTCCCGCTCAGTCCCGCTCAGTCCCGCTCAGTCCCGGTCAGTCCCGCTCAGTCCCGGTCAGTCCCGCTCAATCCCGCTCAATCCCGCTCAGTCTCGCTCAGTCCCGCTCAGTCCCGGTCAGTCCCGGTCAGTCCCACTCAGTCCCGGTCAGTCCCGCTCAGTCCCACTCAGTCCCGGTCAGTCCCGGTCTGTCCCGCTCAGTCCCGGTCAGTCCCAGTCAGTCCCGCTCAGTCCCGCTCAGTCCCGCTCAGTCCCTCTCAGTCCTGGTCAGTACCGCCCAGTCCCGCTCAGTCCCGCTCAGTCCCGCTCAGTCCCGCTCAGTCCCGCTCAGTCCCACTCAGTCCCGCTCAGTCCCGGCCAGTCCCGCTCAGTCCCGGTCAGTCCAGCTCAGTCCCGCTCAGTCCCGCTCAGTCCCGCTCAGTCCCGCTCAGTCCCGGTCAGTCCCGGTCAGTCCCGGTCAGTCCGTACCACACCGTACCACACCGAACCATACCGAACCACACAGAACCACTCACACTCACTCACTCACCCACTCGCCCGCTCGCCCGCTCGCCCACTCGCCCGCTCGCCCGCTCGCCCGCTCGCCCACTCGCCCGCTCGCCCACTCGCCCACTCACCCACTCACTCACTCACGAACGGCATAGGAAGTCGCATAAGAAGTTTCACTTCAAAAACCTGTCACCGTGCTCAAAGTTTCGGGGACCACGGGTAGACCTCCAATAGGCTTCCGTCGACCGTGGTGTGTGGGATTCTTACCCTCTAAACCCCCCACGGCTGTCCGCAAAAAATATGGGGCTGCACCGGGTACCCCTCAGTGCAAGGCAAGGGCCTTTGAAGCCGCTGCCGGGGGCGCATTATAGCCCCCCGGGAATCTGTCACCGTTGTCACAGTTAAAGGGGTGGTGGCACGTTTACTATGTCCCTGGGATCCTGTGGGGGATTCTTACCCACTAAAACTCTCGTGGCTGTCACATCGGCACATGAGAGGGGGTCCTCCGGTGGGATCTGCATCAGCTGTCCCTCAGTGCATTGCCTTTGAGTCCGCCACCGGGGGGCGGGTATATTATATCCCGGATATTTGGTATTGGTATTGGTATCACGGGCTGGTTTCCGCAACTCCACGTCAAAGCGCGAATCTATCCCGGATATTTACCTACTTTATAATATATGGAATTAATGAAATTCTCTAGTACTTGATTGTTAAATATGTATCTCTTTAGGTTTAGTCAATGTAAGCTATGTAAGTTTATTTACTTAGATAAAACTTAAAACCTTCAATGAAAAATTATCTAACCGATGGTGAAAATCGCTGCGTGGTTTAGGAGGTGCTATCCGATATTGACAGACTCGGATAGTGACTTTGTTTCACCCTATTTAAAGATACTTTGACGTCGTTGGTCCCCAACACCAGCCAACCTATAGAAAAACCCTGACTGACAGACAGACAATAATTCCAATAAAGTTTTGTTTTTTTTTTATATCATACGTACAATAGGTGCATGCATATTGTATTCCTACCCAAACAGACATTTTGAAAATATATTTTCATTATTTTATTTTTAGTTTGTTATATTTGCGAAACAAACAAATGATACCACTTATTACTTAATATAAGATCCAATAGTACAAAAATCAATTCAGTTTCCACTAATAACTAAATCATAACATTAGAGAGAAGTTAACTACGTATGCATGATTTTAAATTTAAAAAAGTATTAAATATAAAAATATATTAGATAAAAAGTGCCGGAGTCAATATGAGTTAAATATTTAAAACATCGAATCTTAATATAAATAAAAAAATCAAAACTAAGTTTAAAAATCAAAAAAAAATCCGCACACGGGTAGCGAACCCGGACAGTCCGCACTTAGAGGACGCTTCCGTAACCACTTGGCCAAGGAACTTTTATTTTATCTTTCGAATTATCGTATCTTATTGTGGTAATATATTTGTACCGCCATCGGTTGAGTAATAATACTTGTTTTTTACCCTGTAAAGGGATAAATTATAAAAAATATGAAATAGTAATTCAATTAATTTTCTTAACGAATGTCTGTGCAAAATTTCAAGTCAATAGGACCAAGGAATCGCGTTCTCCCATACAAACTTTGCCCCCCTATTTGACCCCCTTAGAGGTTGAATTTCGCAAAATCGCGTCTTAGTGAGCACCTACGTCTTAAAAGGAACCCCCATGCAAAGTTTGAGACTCCTAGCACTTGTAGTTTCTGAGATTTCGTGATGAGTGGGTTTTTGTCTACTCTTTTATATAATAAGACTAGCGACCCGCCCCGGCTTCGCACGGGTGTAATTGAGAATAAAAAAAGATGTGAATAATTTAAAGTTACTGCCTTTGATTATAGAATTTCTTCATAAATAATGTTTGTAGCTGACTTTTCGTAACGCAATATGAACAAATTTTGTTTATAAGTGGCGCGTGAAAGGGCTACGAATAGCTGTCTTGTCCACGGGCAAAGAACTCAACGCTTAGGTTTAAGCCTGCAACGTTGAATCTCTGAGCTTGTGATTTGTTAATTGTATTTATAATTTTATTAGAAACTGCAGACGTGTACCGGTGCACAATTTGGGTGTATTAAGGACAGGAACAGGACACCATATCTTTAAAACCAATTTATGGAAGCAATACGCGCTTCCTTGTTCGGTTTCATCGTTAAGACCTAAACGGGGGTCAACCGGGAAATTCTTACCCACTAAACCCCCCGTGGCTATCACATCGGCACATTAGAGGGCGGACCTGGGCTATCTGTCGGGATCTGCACCAGCTGATACCACTCAGTGCCTTGACTTTGAACCCGCCGCCGGAGAAGCACATTATAGTTCCCCGGGAACCTGTCATGGTGCTCACGGTTACAGGGGTCACGGGGGAAGCCTTTAATGAGATTTACGGGACCCTGTTGGTGGTCAACCGGGTATGTAGGATTCTTATACACTAAACCCCCAACGGCCGTGCAATTAGCACATAAGAACCCCTTCTTGGGCTATCCGGTGGGATCTGCACCAAGATCCCTCAGTGTCTTGCCTTTGAGCCCGCCACCGGGGGGCACAATAAAGCCACCCGGGAAACTATCATCGTGCTCAAAGATACGGGGATTGCGGGGGAAACCTCCAATAGGCCCCCAGGATCCTGCGGGCGATCGACTGCGATAAGTGTCCCCCATGGAGGTTCACACAAAAGATGGGGGCTGCACCGTGTACCCCACAGTGCAAGGCAAGGGCCTTTGAAGCCGCTGCTGGGGGCGCATTATATATAGCCCCCCGGGAATCTGTCACCGTTGCCACAGTTAAGAGGGTGGCGGGGGCAACATCCAATATGTCCCCGGGATCCCGTGGGGAAGTCAACCTGGGTATTTGGGATTCTTACCCACTAAAACTCCCGTGGCTGTCACATCGGCACATGAGAGGGAAACCTGGGGTCTCGGGTGGGATCTGCACCAGGTGACCCTCAGTGCCTGGCCTTTGAGTCCGCATAAAAAAATAGTTTTAAAGTACACAAAAACAATCCCAAAGAGAGATTTGAACCCGGACTCTGCTGTGCTTAGAAGACGCTTCCGTAACCTCCAGACCACGGCTACTCTTTTTCTATTATTCGAATTACTTGATCATATTCTTGTTATATGTCTGCGCAGTCCCATAAAACTTAATTAGGTTTTCTATATAAGTACATTTAAACCTTCAATGAAAAATGATCTAACTGATGCCGATGGTGAAAACCGCTGCGTGGTTTAGGAGGTGCTATCGGATATAGACAGGCTCGGATAGCGACTTTGTTTCACACTATGTAAAGATACGCCGATACAACTCCAGCCAACCTGTAAAAAAAACCCTGACTGACAGACAGACAATAATTTCAATAAAGTTTAGGCTTTTATATCATACGTACAATACAATATGCATTTGTATTCCTACCGAAACAGATATTTTGGAAATATATTTTCATTATTTTATTTTTATTTTATTATATTTGGGAAACAAACAAATGATACCACTTATTACTAATATAAGATCCAATAGTACAAAAATCAATTTCGTTTCCACTAATAACTAAATCATAACATTAGAGAGAAGCTAACCACGATTTTAAATTAAAAAAAAAAGTATTAAATATAAAAAATATATTAGAGATAAAAAGTGCTGGAGTTAATATGTGTTCAATATTTAAAACATATAAATAAAAAAATCTAAAACAAAGTTTAAAAATACAAAAAGAACCGTACACGGGTAGCGAACCCCGACGGTCCGCGCTTAGAGGACGCTTCCTTAACCACTTGACCAAGGAACTCTTGTTTTGTATTTCGAATTACCGTATCTTATTCTTGTTATATATTTGTACCGCCATCGGTTGAGTAATAATACTTCTTTTTTACCCTGTTAAGGGATAAATTTAAAAAAATATGATATACAAATTCAATAAATTTTCTTAACGAATGTCTGTGCAAAATTTCAAGTCAATAGGACCAAGGAATCGCGTTCTCCCATACAAACTTTTCCCCCCTGTTTCACCCCCTTAGAGATTGAATTTCGCAAAAACCCGTCTTAGTGTGCACCTACGTCCTAAAAGGAACCCCCATGCAAAATTTGAGACTCCTAGCACTTATAGTTTCTGAGATTTCGTGATGAGTGGGTTTTTGTCTACTCTTTTATATAATAAGACTAGCGACCCGCCCCGGCTTCGCACGGGTGTAATTGAGAAAAAAAAGAAGTGAATAATTTAAAGTATAAGCCTTTGATTATAGAATTTCTTCAGAAATAATGTTTGTAGCTGACTTTTCGTAACGTAATATGAACAAATTTTGTTTAGATAGACGCGTGAAAGGGCTACGTATAGCCACAGATTAATAAAGAAATAGCTGTCTGTCCACGGGCAAAGTACTCAACGCTTAGGTTTAAGCCTGCAACGTTGGATCTCTGAGCTTGTGATTTGTTAATTGTATTTATAATTTTATTAGAAACTGCAGACGTGTACCGGTGCACAATTTGGGTGGATTAAGGACATGAACAGGACACGATTTCCTTAAAACCAATTAATGGAAGCAATACGGGCTTCCTTGTTCGGTTTCATCGTTAAGACGTAAACGGGGGTCAACCGGGAAATTCTTACCCACCAAAACCCCCGCGGCTATTACGTCGGCACATTAGAGGGCTGACCTGGCATATCTGTCGGGATCTGCACCAGCTGATACCACTCAGTGCCTTAACATTGAACCCGCCACCGGAGAGGCACATTATGGTAGCATAGCTCTTTCTTTCCTCTTTTAGTTCTTCTAGATGCTTCTCTATCACTTCCTTGAGGTCCTCTACCTTTCTATTGCTCTCAGCAATTAGAAGGGAGTGTTCCTCCAGTTTTTTGAGAAGACCCTCATTTTCGTTGGGTTTCTCCACTTCGCGGTTTTTTCCCTCTCTTTCTCGCTGTTCTCCTTTACGGTTCTTGTGAGCTCTGCTACTGTGGAGATCAATTGATCGAGTTTCTCCTTTTGTGGCTCCTGTGTCTCCTTTTCGTTTTCCTGTTTCCGTTCTATACTACCCTCTTTCCCGCCATATGGTCTTCCTTCCTCGGCGTCTATCACCCGCTTATACAGCCTCAAGATAGCTTCATTAACGTCCGATTTTATTTCCGTTTTAAGGTTACGGCTGTTTTGCATTTGTAACTTGGCCCTCTCGAAATACGCCTTTGCTTCCGCTGGCCTGTTGTCGAAGGTTTTGTTCCATGGTGGTGATGAGATGGCGGGGGTGGCGGTCGTCGTGGTCGCAGTTGTTTTTGAAGGGCCGGGTTTTGGCCGCACCGGCTCGGTGATGCCCCGAGGCCGTTCCGATAACTTGGTCTTGGACTCGAAGCTTCTCCGACCCGAGCCTGCGCGACCTTTTTCCCCTCCGCTTCTTTACGGGACCCTGTTGGTGGTCAACCGAGTATGTAGAATTCTTATGCACTAAACCCCCAACGGCAATCAGCACATAAGAACCCCTTCCTGGGCTATACGGTGGGATCTGCACCAAGATCCCTCAGTGGCTTGCCTTTGAGCCCGCCACCGAGGGGCACAATAAAGCCACCCGGGAAACTATCATCGTGCTCAAAGATACGGGGATCGCGGGGGAAACCTCCAATAGGCCCCCAAGATCCTACGGGCGATCGACTGCGGTATGTGTCCCCCACAGCTGTCCACACAAAAGAGGGGGGCTGCACCGTGTACCTACCCCTCAGTGCAAGGCAAGGGCCTTTGAAGCCGCTGCTGGGGGCGCATTATAGTCCCCCGGGAATCTGTCACCGTTGTCACAGTTAAGGGGGTGGCGGGGGAAACATCCAATATGTCCCCGGGATCCCGTGGAGAAGTCAACCTGGGAATTTGAGATTCTTAACCACTACAACTCCCGTGGCTGTCACATCGGCAAATGAGAGGGAAACCTGGGTTCTAGGGTGGGATCTGCACCAGGTGTCCCTCAGTCTTCGGAGTCGCTGGACGCTCGGGGTGTGGGCCCCTTGAGCGTCCATTGAGTACGGCGGCGACTCCGCGGAGGACGGCGGCGGGGTTGCGACCCCCGTCCCCGTGAGCACCGTGACAGGTTCCCGGGGGGCTACAATGCGCCCCCCGGGAACCTGTCACGGCGGCGGGCTCAAAGGCAAGGCACTGAGGGGCCCCTGGTGCAGATCCCACCGGAGAGCCCTGGGGTTCCCCCTCTCATGTGCCGATGCGACAGCCGCGGGGGTTTTAGTGGGTAAGAATCCCACATACCCCGGTCGAGCCCCACAGCTCCCGGGGATCTTTCGAAGATTTCCCCCGCGTCAAAAAAAAAAAAAAAAAAGGTGTCCCTCAGTGCCTGGCCTTTAAGTCCGCCGCCGGGGGCAAGCATATTATATCCCAGATTTACCTTATATTATATGGAATGAATGATATATAGAATGAACTTCTCTAGTACTTGATTTTTAAGTTTGTACCTCTTTAGGTTTAGTCAACTTAAGCTAATTAAATTTATTTACTTAGATAAAACTTCTAAATAAATTCAGTTAATATATAAACCTTCAAAATCAAAAATAAAAATTTTAAAAGTACAAAAAAAATACCAAAGAGAGATATGAACCCATCCTGGGTTCAAATCTCTCTTTGGGTTTTTTTCCTGCTGTGCTTAGAAGACGCTTCCGTAACCTCCAGACCACGGCTACTCTTATTCTATTATTGGAATTACTTGATCATATTCTTGTTATATGTCTGCTCAGTCCCTAATGCATATAGCGTGATATTTTACCTTATGTATTAACGTTATCCGTGTACAGTATCTAATTTACGTACTAAGCAAATCTAAGTGAGAATATTTGTACCGCCATCGGTTGAGTAATAATACTGCTTTTTAATCCTGTTAAGGGATAAATATAAAAAAAGATCCCCTCAGTGGCTTGCCTTTGAGCCGTGCCCCAAAGTTTCGGGGATCACGGGTAGACCTCCAATAGGCTCCCAGGATCCTGCGGGCGGTCGACTGCGGTGTGTAGGATTCTTACCCTCTAAACCCCCACGGCTGTCCGCACAAAATATGGGGTTGCACAGGGTACCCCTCAGTGCAAGGCAAGGGCCTTTGAAACCGCTGCCGAGGGCGCGTTATAGCTCCCCGGGAATCTGTCACCGTTGTCACAGTTAAAGGGGTGGCGGGGGACACGTTTAATATGTCCCCGGGATCCTGTGGGGGATTCTTACCCACTAAAACCTCCGTGGCTGTCACATCGGCACATGGGAGGGGTTCTCCGGTGGGATCTGCATCAGCTGTCCCTCAGTGCATTGCTTTTGAGTCCGCCACCGGGGGGCGGGTATATTATATACCCATTTACCTACCTTATAATATATGAAATTAATGAAATTCTCTAGTACTTGATTGTTAACTATGTATCTCTTTAAGTTTAGTCAACGACTTTGTTTCACACTATGTAAAGATACTTTGACGTCGATATGGAACAACACCAGCCAACCTGTAGAAAAAACCCTGACTGACAGACAGACAATAATTCCAATAAAGTTTTGGCTTTTATATCATACGTACAATACATGCATATTGTATTCCTACCCAAACAGACATTTTGGAAATATATTTTCATTATTTTATTTGCGAAACAAACAAATGATACCACTTATTACTAATATAAGATCCAATAGTACAAAAATCAATTAGGTTTCCACTAATAACTAAATCATAACATTAGAGAGAAGCTAACCACGTATGCATGGTTCTAAATTTAAAATATATATATATATATATATATATATTTATTAGAAATAAAAAGTGCTGGAGTTAATATGAGTTAAATATTTAAAATATCGAATCTTAATATAAATAAAAAAATCTAAAACAAAGTTTAAAAATACAAAAAAAATTCCGTACACGGGTAGCGAACCCGGACAGTGCGTGCTTAGAGGACGCTTCCTTAACCACTTGACCAAGGAACTCTTTTTTCATATTTCGAATTACCGTATCTTATTCTTGTGATATATTTGTACCGCCATCGGCTGAGTAATAATACTCCTTTTTTACCCTGTTAAGGGATAAATAAAAAAAAAACATGAAATACAAATTCACTTAATTTTCTTAACGAATGTCTGTGCAAAATTTCAAGTCAATAGGACCAAGGAATCGCGTTCTCCCATACAAACTTTGCCCCCCTTTTTCACCCCCTTAGAGGTTGAATTTCGCAAAAACCCGTCTTAGTGAGCACCTACGTCCTAAAAGGAACCCCCATGCAAAGTTTGAGACTCCTAGCACTTGTAGCTTCTGAGATTTCGTGATGAGTGGGTTTTTGTCTACTCTTTTATATAATAAGATAGATAACTTGGTAAAAAAATAATAATATTTTATGCTCGCCGTTACAAGGTTATGTTGTTAAATTTTAATGAAGTGTCAAATTTGGCCCTATTAAAAGGCGATTCATTAATACAATACCTTTTGTGTGGTCATTAAATTAGCCCAGTCTAAAATAAACAAGCTACAGCGTTCTACTGACGTTTCATTATTAAATAATTAATTTCAATCATACAGAACGTTGCAAAATGCTTCAGTTCGCCGGCTACCGTAAAGGGAAACCACTTTATAGCGGCCCTCGGGTGTCAATAAACGAACGCCGTCAGGCGGGATTACTATATAAAATATTAAATAGTTCGCTCAATGTGGAAAATTTGGGTTATATATTTTCTCAGGTGACGTGGTAGCTCATGCTACAGTTTAATTAATCTTCGTAACAAGTCCTAAAATTTTTGATACAAAATAGGTAAGTGCATAAGTACCTACTGTGAAAGCCTAGAGCAGTCATACTCAACCTGCAGTCCGCTAGCCTTTTGCGGCCCGAAGTCTAGTATAGTATTTTTAGACTAACTGTAGTATTTCATTGATAAGTTTACAAAAATAATGTCGTTCGAATTAGGTTCGAATGAATAAATGTTCCTGTGGGGTGCCGGGTTAGAATTACATCCCCCCATCTCCTCTCGTTGGGTGTCGTAAGAGCCGACTAAGCGAGAACAGGAAGACGGGCAGCAGCGTCTTTCTTTTGGATTTATCTTCCACCTATACTGTGATTCCCAAGCCGCCTGCCAAGCGTGGGGATTATGGCAACCCCTCCATTCTAAGGGGGAGGCCTTTTGGTTCAGTAGTGGATGTGTTTCAGATGCTGATGATGATGATGAATAAATGTTCATTTCACTCGCTTACTCTTATAAAATAGCGCGCGCACAGAATTTAAGTAAAGAAATGTGTTCTATTAGTGGAATATCCCTTAATTTTTAAATAAATGCTATATTTCAAATATGCGATTTATTGTATTTTAATATACTTAGGGTAATTATAATTAAACATACCATTTAGGCTAGAATATTGCGGCCCGCAGGGTAAAGCAGAAGCGACTATGCGACCCGCAGGGTAAAGCAGAAGCGACTATGCGACCCACAGGGTAAAGCAGAAGCGACTATGCGACCCGCAGGGTAAAGCAGAAGCGACTATGCGACCCACAGGGTAAAGCAGAAGCGACTATGCGACCCGCAGGGTAAAGCAGAAGCGACTATGCGACCCGCAGGGTAAAGCAGAAGCGACTATGCGACCCGCAGGGTAAAGCAGAAGCGACTATGCGACCCACAGGGTAAAGCAGAAGCGACTATGCGACCCGCAGGGTAAAGCAGAAGCGACTATGCGACCCGCAGGGTAAAGCAGAAGCGACTATGCGACCCGCAGGGTAAAGCAGAAGCGACTATGCGACCCACAGGGTAAAGCAGAAGCGACTATGCGACCCGCAGGGTAAAGCAGAAGCGACTATGCGACCCGCAGGGTAAAGCAGAAGCGACTATGCGACCCACAGTGTAAAGCAGAAGCGACTATGCGACCCGCAGGGTAAAGCAGAAGCGACTATGCGACCCGCAGGGTAAAGCAGAAGCGACTATGCGACCCGCAGGGTAAAGCAGAAGCGACTATGCGACCCGCAGGGTAAAGCAGAAGCGACTTTGTGGCCCAGGGGTAAAAATGGTTGAGTATGGCTGCCCTAGAGGGTTAGAACGTTTAAAAATAAATAATTTTACATAAAATAAACCGACTTCAATATGTCTATTGAAAAAGTGAAAAATATTTTAAATATTATTGAAGTTGGACTCTAGACAGTCGATCCGGTTTGGCGTAAGTACTGTGTTTATTTAGCACAAACCTTAATAATATTTAAATTATTTTTCCTTTTCTAGTGTGGTGTCTTTAATAGATACATATTTAATGTTATCTTTTACTTACGCGAATACATACATACATATTTGGTGGAATTATGAGTAAACATACACTAAATAAAATCTTTTTAAAAAAAAATTGAACCGACTTCAATATCACTGAAAAGTATAAAATAATTTAAATATTATTGAAGTTGGTGTTAGCGTACCTGCTGTGTATATTTGGCACCAACTTCAATAATATTTAAATTATTTTATACTTTTCAGTGATATTGAAGTCGGTTCAATTTTTTTTTAAAAAGATTTTATTTTAAACTTTTTAGTGATATTTTCATATATAAAGATTGAACCATCGAAAACCGTAAAATTATCTAGGTAGGTTATGATCACATTATCGTCTACATAGTTTTACATAATTCATGTTTCTTCAGAAAAAAATATCCGGTCGTAATGAAATTTGCATGAAAACATCATAGTAGTTTACTCTCTCGAATAAAAAAAGAATCATCGAAATCGGTTCATAATTGTCAGAGCAATGTAATGGAGAACATCAGTTTTATGGTTTTTACCAGATAAATTCCTCCACATCGTTCATGGTCCTCCAAGAAGTTCTTATCCGGTTGTAATAAAATTCATACAGATTCAATACAGTGGTTTCTTCTTTCGAATAAAAAAAGAATCATTGAAATTGGTAAATATTTGCCAGAGTTATGACTATTTTTGTCCGACCGAGTGAGTCCGAGCGACTAAAACGTCATCTATATAGGCTTTCTTGCAAGTCTCAGTGCGCAGTCACCATTCTTGTTTTTTCAGGAACTACTTATTACTAAGCAATAATTTTTTTATGGGACCCAATTAACGGATTAAAGAATGGATGGAAGAAAGATTTTTTCAGATCGGTTCATAATTGCCAGAGTTATGCGCGAACATACATAGAAAAAAAAAAAAAAAAAAAAATATATACAGACGAATTGAGAACCTCCTCCTTTTTTTTGAAGTCGGTTAAAAAGTACTTACACCATGAATTAAGAACCACCTTCTTTTTGAAGTCGTTTAAAATGCACTTTCTATGCTACGGCAATGATAGTAGGGATTCAAAGCGCTCTTAGCCAGTTGTAATTGCTCGGTAACATGATCAGTCAGTTAAGCAACGCCGAGCAAGGTCAGTCTTAGATGGGTGACTGCTTAGTGGCTCTTGAATTGAGCTTCTCCCTACCTCGGAGGGCACTTGTAAATTAAATTTAGTTTATTACGGATCTATCGACGTAGAAACGTCATTTTCGGTATTAGCTAGGTCGATAACTACGTCATACTTCACACCGAACTGTCAAGATTACGAAGTCTTGGCAAATCGTGCTAAGCCTGCTAGTGGTGACGAGCGGCAGTGCAACACGACTGTCTTTGGGCTGGTGTGTCGCTTTCCATCAGGCAAACAACTTCCTCGTCTCATCACTAAGTTGTACCAATATAAAAATCTTAGTGTTTCCAAGTGTAACAACAATAATAAATAATAATATTCTGGGACAATTTACACACGGTCATCTGATCCCAAACTAGGCAGAGCCTGTACTATGGAAACCAGACAACTGGTACTAATACTTATATTTTTTTTTTAAATACATACTTATATAGATAAAACACCCAGACACTTGGTGGGAATCGAACTCACGACCTGTTGGGTAGCAGACAGGGTCACTAACCACTAGACCAACGGGCCCGTCCTAACACGGGGTCATGCATTACAATTCGTTCCGTGCGTTAAGAACAATCAATTCGCGTGAAACGTAGGATCACTGCGACCATGAGGCAGAGGTCGCACAGGGCAGACTACCCTTCGATCGAACAGGACACCCCGATCGTTTATATTCCGTCTGCGATCTGCTCAAAATCAAGGAGTATGTGATTCGATTTCTATACTGCTTCAGGATCTATGATAAGCTGTTGAAACACCCTTTGTTGTTTTTTGCATAATTATTCAAATACTTATCAGTAATTGATACTTATTTATACTGAGTGTCCTGGAAAGGCTATATCAAGCCAAAAGCTATGTAGGTACTTATAGTATTGTTAGTATACTCCGAAAAAAATGTCAACTACGGCAAAAATGTATATTTTGAAATACACAAAAAAAAATTCATAATGTCTTAAAACTGTTTCTGAGCAACCGTGTCGGTCATAAAAAGTCAAACTACTAATCAGACTACTTGGCATGCATCATGACTTACCACTACCTGGAATCGCGATCAAGGTCTTGGGGGGGCTTTTGGGGAGTCATAGTTGAAGGGCCCGTTGGTCTAGTGCCCTGGCTGCTAGCCAATAGGTCGTGGGTTCGATTCCCCCCTTGCGACTGAGTGTTTCAAGTGCGTAACCTATTTTGGATAAAATTCTTTAGACGTTTTAAAGCAAGAAGTTAAGTTTGTGAATTTGACGTGAATGAGTTTGAGATTTTGGGGGGGTCATGACCCCTACGACCCCCCCTCTCGGACCGCCACTGATTTGAAAGAAATATTTTTGAATTGGAATTTGAATCAATGTTCATTGTGGCGTTCCAAGGGGAGGCCAATATTCAGCAGTGGGTAGTGATGATGATGTGTATTAAAATCAGTGTACAGTATTATCCCCTCTATATAATTAGCTAGTTCACTCAATCGGAAACATCAATTGAGTGTCGCACCGCGAGGCACATACTAAATACGATCTCGTCCGTTTTCGTCGCGAGCTGCCTTGTCAAAACATACCACCGTTATACATATTTAGTATCTTAAATGTTTTTTTTATACAGATTAGACGATACGAACATCGACAGCCCGTTACCGCGTTGGTCTAGTGCTTAGACACTCTCTTCAGTCGCTGGACGTGCGGGGTGTGGGCCCTTAGAACGTCTATTGAGTACGGCGGCGACTCCGAGGAGGAAGGCGGCGGGGTTGCGACCCCCGTCCCCGTGAGCACCGTGTCAGGTTCCCGGGGGGCTACAATGCGCCCCCGGCGGCGGGCTCAAAGGCAAGGCACTCATGTGCCGATGCGACAGCCGCGGGGGTTTTAGTGGGTAAGAATCCCACATACCCCGGTCGAGCCCCACAGCTCCCGGGGATCTTTCGAAGATTTCCCCCGCGTCAAAAAAAAAAAGTGCTTACACTCTGGCCGCTACCCAATATGTTGAGGGTTGAATTTCCGGCCAGTGTAATTTAATGCAGTATAATTAACAAAAATAGTATATTAATATACTTACTTATATCACCTGTCTGGTTACCATAGTACAGGTTCTGCCTATTTTGGGTTCAGATAACCGTGTGTGGATTGTCCAAGGATATTATTAGACATTTATTACTAGGGTGCCTATGTCCATCAGTAAACGTCCGGGCGTTGCTGGGACTGTTGGTATAGAGATTAGATCTTGGTTACTACCCAATATAAAGCAACGAGTAACGGAATGGCTTTTAGATCTGGACTACACAGATACTGAACATTATCAAAGTATCAGAATAACACATGCACTCACACACACACACACACACACACAGCCATACACCACAAATACACAATATCTATGATCTACACATGCATGCTCACTCCCTTTTGTTTTTTTTTCTCTTTGTTTTGTTTCAAATTAATGAATTACTTTTTCTGTTCCCTAGCGACGAAAGAGACTAGATCCCACAACACAAAGTATCGTAGTGTGGGGTCTAGTGTATTTTTATTTGTACAACACACTATTTTTCGCTCAATAAAAACATTTTTTTGTATTTGTATACAATAGCTAAAGCCTAGAAGAATTTTGTATACAATAGCTAATGGGTAGACCCATTAGACAATTCTTCTAAATATTAAATCTGTTTTAAGCTAACAGTCAACTTAATCGGATAAGTTAATAAAGTACCAGTATTCCTGCAGTATAATAACAAGAGATCGCAAATGTGCGCATTCAGCAGAACCCTTGAAGCCGGACAAAGTATCCATCATAACCACAATATGGCCGTCCAACTGCTGACTGTCACATTCTGAATGGCGGTCCCTCAGTTTCTGCGTCTGACCCTCGGAAAATATAATTAATTGTTTATGAAATACAAAAGCTCTAGGTTTATAAATACAAAAATATAAGCGGGTCATGTCATTCAGGCGTGTCGTCAGACATACGATAATTTATTTACTTGCTCATGTATTTTGCTGCAGTAACAGCTCAGTGGACGAGCGCTTGCCTTGGAAACAAGGTGCGCAGGTTCAAACCCTGGCACGTCTTCTACGATTGTTACTAGCTTTCGGTGAAGGAAAACATCGTGAGGATACCTGCATGTTTGAGAAAGCCTATCTAGCTTTCGAATGACGTGTGAAGTCCGCCAACCCGCACTTGGCCAGCGTGGTGGACTATAACCCAAGCTCCTTCCTCTTGAAGAGAGGCCCGTGTCCATCAGTGGGATAAAGCAAGGTCTATTATTATTATGTTTTTCAATAGGTATAGTTTCTGAAGACCTTGAGCGATGATCATGATCTATAACTGCCGGTCCCGATATCCTATCGATCCGTAACTATAAGTTAAAATCATCGATCAAGTCATTGATATCCTGCGATAAACCTCCGAAATGAAGCGATAATTGAAAGCCTGACAGACTGTCATTTGAACAACCAACAGTAGGTTGCCACTGTTATTATTGAAACGGAAATATGTCATTATAGTTATCGATGGTAACTATTTTAACTTATAGTAAGGGATCGATAGGATATTACGACCGGCAGTTAGTTCAGCAGATAGATAGTTGGCTGTTAGACCCATATATTTAGAATATTTTCCACTACGTTCAATATCTTTGGTTAGAACCGTCGTCATAGGATGTGGCTATGGCAGCTATAGTAACTACCGGCTACCAATTTTATCACGTTGATTTTTTCAATACCTACTTAATCAATTTTGTTCGTTTCGGGTTTTTTTGCGCATTTATAGTTATAAAAGATCTTTTAAGGCAGGTGTCTTTTTTTTTTGGGAATGATAGACGTTGTTGGCCGCAGATGGCCATTACAGCTTCACCGGACAATAGGAGGCGAGCGCTTAAAGCGCTCTAGCCTTAACGGCAGAAGTAGCGACGAGCTCAAGGGCACCTCAGGGAGGCACGGCCACGGCTTGGGCTGTCGCTTAAGAGAGGGCTGAGTTTACCACCGATTCACAACGCGCCCCCATTGAGAAGAATCGGCAAGAAACTCAGTGGAGTGATGCACGTCGTTAAGGTCGCATGCGTACGACCCTTCGGCCTCGCCGGCGATGAGGCAGTTGTCTATGTTCTCGGCTTTCCGTTTCGGCTAATGTTGAATCCAAAGACAAAGTATTAATATTTAAAAATCCCTGGCAAACAGATATTTACATATTAAAAGTACTTATTTACATTTATATCTAAAAATATTTTTCATTTATTTATGTATCGATATTTTCTATTATATATTATTGGTGTAGCATAGGTCTAGCTATTTCGTCACATGTAAGCGTCTGTTGCTTCATACAAGGGCTTCTATTCCATGGGCTTCTACAGAGTTCGACCAGACAGAAAATCCGAACAACACTGCCTGACCAGTGGCCGAAACTGACACCTCACGAATACAGCAGAAACAAATTATGTTTTTTTACGAATCACCATAACAAACCGGAAAGCCGGAAGCCAAGAAAATCTTATCGATTTAAAATAAGCAACAATCGATTTACAGAATGACCAACAAAACTGTGTTAGTGTCGGGAAAAACTCTAGAATACGGGGGAGCGTTCAATTTTCCAATACATTACTCGCGGCGTGTACTGCAAGGGAACTAAGGTTGGTGATTGATTCACGCTCCACATCAAGATTCCGATGGTGATTGATACACGACTGCTGCAGAAAATGCGCGATATTTGATTTAAAAGGAAGAGAATTACACTACTAGCAACATTCGATTACTACGAATATACTTACTGGGCGCGCAGAACTCGCAAAGTAAAGTCAACAGTGTAAATTGCTTCGGGTTCAGATAAAAAGATGGCAACTGATGTCACCATCGTCGCCTTAGGACACTAGGCATACTGGTAGCCAGCACAGGTTTCTTGCAGGCCAATCAAGCGATTAGATCAGAATTTGTACTCTGCTTTTCCCTATCTTCACCGGCGTCTATTATGTAGCGATATCGCAACTATAGGCACTACCAAGTCAGCGCAGTGTCTTAAGTAGTTAAAATAAAATAGTAAAACTTAAAGCCTAGTAAGAGAAGAATTTATTTTGAGAGAAGTACATACAGAAGTTATACATATTAAAGCAATATTAAAGAAGTAAATAAATACTTACTTAATTATTAAAACAACCAAAAATATTATTGGACATATACATATGTATTTATATTTTTCATGACATGATACTTCCAATATGAGGTTAGTCGACAAACCATTCGTTGTACCATTTGTACGATCAAGCTAATTAGTACCTTCGTCCATCGTTCGTGCACTTATTCATTTTTCATTCCTTTGAACTGGAGTTCAAAGTTCAGAGCCTATTACTCAATAAAGTCCAATATTACAAAAATTACCGTTAAGATATCAATCATTAATCACGTTAATGATTGATACCTTAATACCACTACGAAAGGAAATAAATTTTAATGTGTCACTTTGACGTCTAACAGGTAACTTTTTGCGAAATACAATGTTTATTTGTCCTAAAATTTAAATGTATAATTTGAAAACAATGGCTCCAAGTTTCTAAGAAAAGTGCGATGAGTTATGGAGCAAGTCAAAAAATGTACGACGTTGACGACTATTATAGTAGATCAATAAGTAGTCTGTGACTAGACTATAGTGCCCATGCATAGGTACTACCGCGGACACGAACGCTGTACCAGTTTTCAATCAAAACCGTTTGTACGACGCCGATGTTCCGTGCGCTTACCCCGCCCGCATGTCTTTTGGGCCGGCTCGTGCAAGCGTTTATCGTCCTAAAGTTAGTACTCTATCGAGAGTACACACTGTGTAGTACACACTGTGTAGTACACACTGTGTAGTACACACTGTACAACCTCCGGGTAGGGTTACCAGATCCAGATAGCCAGAAAGTCAGGGAAAAGCTCAGAATTTTAGGTCTGGTAGGCATAGCCTATTAGTTACATTAGCGAGAATGGTTACCAAAAGCGCTCTATTTCTATCTACCGTACATGATCAGCAGCCGACCCACTGCTGAACAAAGACCTCT
The DNA here is from genome assembly GCA_911728495.1 of Furcula furcula. Taxonomy (NCBI): domain Eukaryota; kingdom Metazoa; phylum Arthropoda; class Insecta; order Lepidoptera; family Notodontidae; genus Furcula; species Furcula furcula. The sequence goes on from OU452253.1 coordinate 21,996,831, forward strand.
CCCTTAGTAGGGTTGCCATAATCCCTACACTTGGCAGGCGCAGTGGGGAACGCAGTAGGTCAGTGGCGTGCACAGAAAGTAGGCAAAAATATCTGCGAGTTATCTGTACTCTAAGCTATTTGTTAGTGTGCCACCACAAATATCTTTAAATGAACTAACATTACAGATTACCATTTACATTTTAAAACATCACGTTAATACCATGTCAGTACAAAATATTTTTAAATTAAGAATATTTACAGTAATCGTAAGGTAGGCAAAGACTTTTTGTGTGTATAAACCCTCTGAATAATCTTATTAAAGTTTTTAAATGCAAATTAATATGCCTATAGAATCTGCTAACTTATGGATATATAAAATGGTATACTAATATACCTACTTGTATTCGGCTTATTTAACCTATTATGTTTTTTTGCCTACCTCTACTTCTGTGCACGCCACTGCAGTATAGGTGATAGGTAATCCATTAGACAGACGCGACTGCCCGTCTTCTTAATTTCCCTTAGTCGCCTCCTACGGACACCCGACGGGAGAAGATGAGAGGATTTTATTCTTACCCGGACACCCACGGATTCGTCTACCGTACAATACTGTCTTATACCGCTGTATCGCTACAAATTATAGCTTAAAGTAAGCAAAACTTCACTACTAATACAGTGCCGCCCCCTTTCGCACAAAGAACACAATAACTGATTTGAATACACTCCGTTAGAATACAAATCAATTCATAATGGACCCGTTGAGGGCAAACTCCAACAGAAATTCTATGGAAATACAAATTTCTTCGATTATTGTCTTTTTTTTATGTGCGCGGATTCTTTAATTTCGTTACACTGGCACGTGCTAAAAATACATCATTATACTGGGGTTTTTAGGTGTCTATTGTTTGTTTTACATACTTAAGCACATATAGTAGGGTGATGTGGTAGCCAATGAACCACCAAAAGTTTTAAGAGCTGTATCACTATTTCTATGAGAGATTGTACAAATATTCTTAGCTGGGGCCTTGGTAAATTAATTAACTTTCATTATGAATACTTCAATTTGGTTTATATTTAATACGATCGTGCTACGAAGGTTTTTTTTTAAATAATGGTAAATGGGTCAGTGCGTACACCCACTGGTAGGGGAAGGTGGTCACCCTTCGTACGCTTTTTACATATTCTTTTTTTACTCTTTGATCAATTGTCTAAATTATCTAGTTTATGCACCTAAGTGTAACAAATATATCATAGTTAGTTACTAAAAACTTTGAAACTATTGTGTCAGACAATTAAAGGGTTATAGCCATTTTTCTACGATAACATATTTGTACGAACGCACCCCACAGGTGGGGTACTTTCATACAGCGAGTGGGGTACTTTCGTACACCATGGGGTAGATTAGTACAGAGTAATTAAAAAGCCTATTAAACTCGTTAACTTTATTAAATCATAAAGAATAATGTATTTATCATAAAACTAACTTAATAATGTTTAACTTGACACATAAATAATCAATTGTTCTTCCGTAAAATAACGAAAAATAAATTATTTTACTTTATGATAATTCTAAAATTTACTATCAATCTGTATAATCAATAGAGGTCTTTATAATCAATATGTGTGAGATGTTTGTAATAAATCTTTGAAAATTGAAACTTAAAGCAGGTCTATAAACATTTGGTTGTTACTTTAGAACTTATTGCACATTAAAATTATTTAAATTAACTGCAAAAGTAAAAAGTTTAGCCATTCTAGGTGTAGAATCTGCTCGTGGCGGAGGATCATGGCAATGCCTCCAAAATACAAAGTATGTATATCTTCTACATCAGGGTAATAGAATCGCCATGATGATCCCGGTTTCTTCCGAAGATAAAATACTTTCAGCTCTTCGGTTCGCGTACATTAACGTTAATTTCATATCAAAAAGCACAAATCACCGCAGTCATTGCCTTAGGTAGACCAAGAAATTCCACTTTCACGAACTATTCATGTTCTGTGAAGCAATCATAAAAATGTCATGCCATAGACGCTATTATCTAAACTATTTTAAACTGGAAATATATCATGGCAGGCTTCTTGAAAGACCTTATTTTTATAACTTTTCTTCTACCATCCGGTTCGCATCAACTTGTAAGTACAGTCCTTGATCTGGTATACGAGAAAAGTGGGTCATTTTTATTTATTCCAGACTTACGTCACAAAGGCGCACCGAATCCTAGCCTCTCGGAGTTTTTCGTCCGTGTACCGGTTTTAGTACCGGGCACATCGTATCCGAGTCGACCTTTCTTTTTATTCGTTCCGGTCTTGTCCCCATTCCGTTTTATGTGGTTCCTATGCGGATCTACAAAATTCTGAGAGTCTACTCTCCTAGGGTCGGGAGTTAAAAGTTTTACAGCCCATTTTAACAGCACGGCTGGATGGATTGACAAATTGTGCCCAACAGTTCTTTGTCGAGCGCGAAATTGTGAAGAATAGCTACGTGATTCTCTAGTTTATAGGCGATTTTACACCGTTCCAGCGTGTGTTAGTGATTGCAGATCGAATATTATATGTTTTAGCATTGACGATGGAATTTTCAAAGCTTCGGTTCGAAGTGATCATTTTTATTTGGTTTAGTATTTTTATATCCAAATAGGTATCTACCAAAGTATGTAAGTACACCACCAGTTACCCAATAGTTCAGATACTTCTTTCGAAAGTTTTGGTTGTCTGGAAGAAATCGCTATTACCGCTATGGCCGCCATTTGTACCTTATTTAAATTATTTTCTAAATTTTCTATAGGTTTTACTTTGGTATGCAAATAAAGAGTTTCTATTCTATCCCTCGGTGACACAGGTGCTCTTTCGTTACACTCAGTTCGATGGATCCGTGAGACCGAGCCGACCGGGAAGAGATCAAGCGCAGGGCCGTCTTTTTACCCGACTACGGAACGGAGGGTTATGATTTTAACAAGAATGTATGTATGTATGTTCCCGCATATCTTCTAATCTACTTAACATAATTTGACAAGTGTGTCGTAAGAAGCGTCCTGATTGTCCGCTGGTTATAGGCTATATAATATCACATTAATACATGTCCACCTGACGCATGGGTCAACTTACTTTTCCGATCAGCTTGTATGTAAGCAACAACTACACAAAGTTATTATTCCCCGCTGAATTTGAATCCGCGACCTATTTGCCAGCATAGCAAGTTGCTTCCCACTGCGCGAAGAAGGCGAAGTACGTCAGTGAAAAATCCTAAATCTATGGTACGTCATTAGCTTTCCAGATTAGATACCTACTAAATTAATCATGGGCAGGAGCGCTCAACATTTTTCAAGAAATTTTTTTTCATATTATCATCGTTCTTTGCATTGTTTATTTCACAATAATGTACCTATCTACACGTCGTTATTGCTTAATTTTTTACGCCGAGAATAAAAGTATTCCAATGTGTCACCAACAGCAAAGCGAACAGCTTACGAACTTTTTATGTTATGTGAATTTTGTTGATTGTCACTTTCGCAACAGCTGGAGATGTGCCAATTGGTGTCTGCTTGAACGCATTCAGATTACAATGAGAATGCGTAGTCCTGAATTATGTGTTTGATAAAGAAGACACTTCTACTTCTTTGGCGCGTTCCTAAATGACTAGATGGATTGTAACATACTTATGTGGTGTTAGTAGATGCATCTTTGTTGTAGAAACAACATATTAAGTTCAGTGCGATTATGTATTTCCAAAAAAAAACCTATGGATATGTACCTATCTAATTAAAGAGTACCTACAAACATACTCTAAATTTGAGTCCAGTTTGTTATCAGTCGATTATAGCGGTTTCTTGTGCTTTTATAATCTTTAGGTTTATCTTCAATGGGTTATTAACACTGAATTCTTTTACATAATAGCACCAATACAAAAAGTATTTTAAAAAAATGTTGACCGGCCCCTCCTCGCGAAAATTGCTAGTATATTTCTTTTAACTATCCAAAACATCTAAACTAGATCAGGCGAGTGGTCATAAATCAATCAGACGGGAGTGATGCCGTCGGAGGGTTACAAAAAACATCCGTGAACATGCGGTGGCGAAAAATTGCGGTCGAAAAGGCCCCGCAGCGCGGTGTTATGTTGCGTGCGGCCTGTCGGCAGTTGAAGGGTTTTTTTGTTATTGTACACATAACTATTATCCACGGGACGTCTGGCTATGATGTTTAAATTTTTCGTGAGCAAAAATATTTTGTTGGATGTAAGTACCTACTTAAGTACTTTGCTTACTAGGTAAGATTAAGTTATTTTCTTTGAGACTGTGCACACTTGTGTTGAATTCTTGGTTGCGAGAACCTAAGCGATGAGTAAATGTATTTTGAACTTTATAATCTCCTAACTTTAGAATTCAAAGCAGGTAGAAGTCATGAAAAAGGTAAAATATGGAAGTTAATGCACTGTAATATGCAACAAGCATTTACTAGGTGGTAGGTACTAGGAACCTACTTATAGTAAATGCTAGGAAGGAACCGTTCATCCAGGTAGTTACCACCGCAGTGTCAATATTCTACCGCCAAGCAGCGGTGTGTAAACATTGCTATGTTCCGGTGTGAAGGGAACTGTAGCTGGTGAAATTACAGGACACAAAAGATTTAATATCTAATCACTTAAGGGTCGGCAACGCGCTATTGATTCTTCAGGTGTTGTATCAGCATCTATAGGCTGTGGTGACTGCTTACCATCAGGCGGTCTGCATGTTGCTTGTCACCTTGGTAGTATAAAATAAAATAAATAAATCTTTATTTCAGACCAGACAGATCCATAGTTAGTACAAAAATCTTAAAAAACTAGTGTTAAAATTAAATAATATAAATTATAATACATCCACATCTAGGAAGGCCATGAGCTAGAGCACTGCACACCTAGCTACAGGCGAATGTAGCTGCATCCAATGCTCCAGCACAGGGCAGTCCCATCTATCAACACAATGTTCTCAGGATGCTGTGAGGGCTGGTACGTACCCTCTGCAAGAGGGAGGCACAGCTTTTTCGGATGACGGCATGAAAGCCGTCAATCCCAACATCAGCGAACATGCCTAATGCACTGCAAAATCTGGGCAACCCTAACAGCACCCTAAGAGCATTATTATACTGAACACGCAGGTCGCTGTATGCCCTCTGCGTATACCGAACCCACAGACTGCACGTGTACTGTGACTGACAGTATGCTTTAAATAGCGTGATCTTAACTGGTGTGGTACATCGTGCAAATCTGCGGGCCAGCATATTGCATCGGACAGCCAGCGCTCTGCGTGCTCTTTCAATGTCAACATTGTCACTTAAATTATCCGTAAGCCAGTGACCCAAGTACTTGAATTTAGTTACTTGCGTCAGGGGCTCATCGTATAAAAAAGGACCAAATGTGATTTGGACAGACTAATCTAATTCATGAATAGAATTTTAAAAACCGCAGGTGCGATACCGCGATTAAATTATTGAGGTACTTAATATGGTTTAAAAAGTCGTACTCATAAAACGGTTGTTAGCCTATAAGTGTCTATTTAACAAATTAAATTAATCTCCGACTCCAGATGGTTTTAAGAAATCTATACCCTTTTTATTCGCCAAGCAACATCGTCAGAAATAGATCGAGAAGCTCGACTACTTTCACAATACGCGATTATTTCGTCGGTGAAGCCGCAAGAGTTGGCTGATAAAGAAACAATTTGTATTCAATAAGCCGAACGAACCCACGGGAGTAAGTGCCGAGCCGAAATATCGCTTCGTTGTGGATTTTATGAACGCCGGATATTGAGAACAGGTGTAGCTGGAAATGCCTTTAACCTTTAGTCGTAAGTCTTTTTTAACCGACTTCAAAAAAGGAGGTTCTGTATTCGACGCGTATGTATGTAATATTAATAGAAATGCGTAATATTCATATATGTTAGTCTATGTGGGCTTCTAAACAAATTTACCAAATTTCACGAGTGTATGTATGTATGTATGTAGGTTTGTCCGCGGATTTCTCAGAAACTACAAGTCCGATTTCGAAAATTCTTTTTGCAATAGTTAGAGTATTTTTCAACTTAGGGTAGAGTACAAGTTTCATCAAAATCGGTCCAGTAGTTTAAGAGATATAAACTTTTTATGTTTTCAGTAAGTTACTGTAATGTAGACGTTCGAGTTGCGTGATAGTGCTGATACCTATCTTGGTAAAATAAGTCACTAAAAAGTGTAAAATAAACTATTTAAAAAAAAAAAACGACTCAAAGTAAATTATCTAAAAAGCATAAAATAACGAAAATATTAATGAAGTTGGTGCAGAATATACACAGCAGGTACGCTAACACCAACTTCAATAATATTTTCGTTATTTTATGCTTTTTAGATAATTTACTTTGAAGTCGGTTTTTTTTTTAAATAGTTTATTAGCTTGATGTTCAGCTAACCGACGACTAAGGTAAAACAAGAAGACGGGCAGCAGCGTCTTTTTATTTGATTACCTACCACCTATACCCCAAGATGCGTGCCAACAATTGGGATTATAGCAACACCTCCCTTCTAAGTGGAGGCCTTTTGTTCAGCAGTGGAAGTCGTTGATCATAAAGCGTACATACTCTTACGTACTCACGTAAGTAATGGTAAGATTCCGATTTCTAGGTCAAAGTGCTACTTACTGTAGATTTTTTACCGACTTCAAGAAGGAGGTTCCGTTTAACAGTTCTTAGTGCCGAAATAGGCAAGACGTTCGCCTGATGGTAAGCGACACGCATACCTAAAGACAGTTGCACTGCACTGCCACTCGTCACCCTAGACATCAGCGAACAAAGTCTCTTAATACCGGTAATATAACCAGCTACAGTGCCTTTCCCATCAGAACTCCTTGGCGGCAGAATATCGGACACTACGGTCGTACCTAACTTCTAGTAAAACTGAGTTTTCCTCGCGTAAAAGCTATAATAATAATATCTTGGGACAATCCACACACGGTCATCTGATCCCAAACTAGGCAGAGCCTGTACTATGGAAACCAGACAACTGATACTAATACTTATGTACATTTTTTTTTGTAAATACATACTTAAATAGATAAATAACACCCAGACACTTGGTGGGAATCGAACCCATGACCCATCGGTTAGCGGACAGTGTGTCTAACCACTAGAACAACGGGCCCGTCGGGTATAGAGATCTGCTGGAACAGACACGTATAGCTGTGCTACACTAGCTATCAGACACCGGTCTCGCCGGCGAGGCCGAAGGGTCGTACGTATGCGACCGCAACGACGTGCATCACCCCACTGAGTTTCTTGCCGGTTCTTCTCAGTGGAGGCGCGTTGTGAACCGGTGGTAAACTCAGCCCTCTCTTAAGCGACAGCCCAAGCCGAGGCCGTGCCTCCCTGAGGTGCCCTTGTGCTCGTCGCTACTTCTGCCGTAAAGGCTAGAGCGCTTCAAGCGCTCGCCTCCTATTGTCCGGTGAAGCTGCAATGGCCATCTGCGGCTAACAGCGTCTATCATTCCCAAAAAAAAAAAAAAAAAAAAAAAAAACACGTATAGCTGGTGATATATACGTGTCTGTTCCTGCAGATCTCTATATCCTCAAAACTGAGCGCGGTACATTGCGCATACACCATCGCCAGCTCTGTTGACGGGCAAATGGAATACGACGTAGATTATGAAAAGGACGTCTGCGTGCGTAAAATGTAATTTGAAACGTGTTACAAGCGTGCCAGAGATTAAACTCGATATTTCAGTACAGTAACTCATATTTTTTTTAGTACGAGTATTTTGTTTTATTAAATGAGTAGTTTTATTGTAGTAGTAATTGTAGTTTATGAGTAGTTTTATTATAAGGGTTACTTACTTAATACTTCCAGTTGTCAAACTTGAAGTATTTTTACATCTATTATGTAGGTATATCTAATTATCAAACTTTATTTTAATAGCGTTAATTCCCAATTAAAATAAAGATTGTTAATGGAACGCGAAAGTCTAAGTATAAGTATATCTAATGATATTCTACTAGGTATTACTAGGTAGGTTTTACTAGGTCTAGGTGTTTGTCACTGAACCCCTCCTCTATGTCAGTACTAACATTAATGTAATTTTTTTATGTGTAGGAGTGGGTCCCTGGAGGGTTTTATTTTCACAATTCGACCAGGTAGGTGGCGCTACAATCAGGTTTCAGGATATTTTTTATTTTTAGGGCAGGACAACGTCTAGTTTTGTACCCTACAAAGGTGTAGATATTATCTTGATTACCCTTCCTTGTTGTGTCGTCGTTAAAGTGTACAGCACCAAAAGCCGGCTCAGAAATGTGAGTAGTCAGACTGAGGAAATACCTTCATCTTACAAAAAGCCGTAACGAAGACCAAATGTAGCCAAAAAACACCAAGATCCAGTAACAATGTGTTCTAGCGGTGAAAAGGTTGTCAGTGTTACACATACTAGTCACTGTGCTGACGAGTTAGGATAATACATTGTCCCGCTTGCCGTTTTTAATCTCCATGCTTTGAACTCGCTGCACCTAAATATTTTCGAATATCAACCTATTTGCCAAGGATTCCACGATACTAGCATGGCACAGTAGTTACAGGCGAAACTAACGAGAATAAAAATGAATAATGTCGTTTGAACTAATGCGTCGGGCATTAAGTATTCGGTTCACATCGTGCACACACGTGCAAGAATCTTGCAGCAAGATGAAACTGCAGGCAAAGTTGAACCATTTACTATCCTCACGTAAAACGGGAAAACATCGCGGGAAGTCATTAGGATAGCAGTTTTGGAGATGTTAAAGAAAATATAGGAAATGTAGTGCGGAAATGAGAATGGAGACGAGTCTTTAAGGTCTCTGGTGCTTCTATGAAGTTGCAAGTGAGAAATGTTTTTGACAAACCAAACATTCTGATATTTACGCGAATACTGCACATTGAAATAAAACTAACCATGAATGCTGTAAAGTATTCGAAACGTCGGGTAATTAAAATCATAAATAAACCGCGCTGCCATTTTTAACCGACTTCAAAAAAGGAGGAGGTTCTCAATTCGTCTGTATATTTTTTTTTCTATGTATGTTCGTGCATAACTCTGGCAATAATGAACCGATTTGAAAAAATCTTTCTTCCATCCATTCTTTAATCCGTTAATTGGGTCCCATAAAAAAATGATTGCTTAGTAATAAGTAGTTCCTGAAAAAACAAGAATGTTGACTGCGCAGGAAAGCTGCAGGAAAGCCTATATAGATGACTTTATGTCGCTTTTTAAGGACAAAAAGAGTCATAACTCTGGCAAATATTTACCAATTTCAATAATTATTTTTTTATTCGAAAGAAGAAACCACTGTAATGAACCTGTATGAATTTTATCACTACCGGATAAGAACTTCCTGGAGGACCATGAATGATATGGAGGAATTTATCTGGTAAAAACCATAAAACTGATGTTCTCCTTTACATTTCTCTGACAAATATGAACCGATTTCGATGATTCTTTTTTTATTCGAGAGAGTAAACTACTATGATGATTCCATGCAAATTTCATTACGATCGGATAAATTGTTTCTGAGTTTCTGAAAAAACATGACTTCTGTAAAAGTATGTAGACAATAATGTGAAATCATAATGATGTCATAACCTACCTAGATCATTTTACCGTCTTCAATGGTTCAATCTTTATGTATGAAAATATCACTAAAAAGTCTAAAATAAAATATTTAAAAAAAAAATTGAACCGACTTCAATAACACTAAAAAGTATAAAATAATTTAAATATTAAAGAAGTTGGTGCCAAATATACACAGCAGGTACGCTAACACCAACTTCTTTCATATTTAAATTATTTTATACTTTTTAGTGTTATTGAAGTCGGTTCAATTTTTTTTTTAAATATTTTTGTATTGTGTTTTCTTTCAAAAACAAAAATATGGGTATCAAATGAAAGGTGTTAACGAGACGAGTTGAAATATGAACATAAGTAATTTGACTTTTATTTTATATATTGCATATATAATTTGACATAATTTTGTATGTTCGCAATCAGTCTTAATGTGTTTTTTTATAATTTACACTTGTTTGATTATGTAGGCAGATACAATAATACCACAAAAAAATCAATGCTCACACTCCTTGCTCATAAATTGTAAACATCCATTTATATATTACGTGACTGTTATAATGGAACTTCGATCATCAATCGTTGAGTTTTAGTGGGGACATTTCAAAATATGTCCATTACGAACTCCCCAACAAAACGTATGCGATCATCCATCACACAAAGTTGGGAAACACAACGACTCCACAACACACATTTCCAGTTTTTAACACAGATAAATGGGACCCAACAAAATAAAATGGAAACGTTGAAAAATAATGCTCAATTTATTAAACAAAAAGTTACAGAGTTACATTTTTTGGTCGTGCTTATTAAATTTAACAAATTTTAAATCGTCGGTCTAACGATAATTGACATTGCTTAAAAATGAAGGAAGTTGAGGAGGTAAAAAATTTAAAGAATCATGCATTTCACGGCCCCTAGCTCCGGTAACTTCGGGTATCCGTTTAAACTCATCTACATTATGTTTAATATTTTCTAGAGCTTTATTACAGAATCCAGGAATTTCCAATAAATCGTTTGATACCGTCTCATATCTATCTTTGTGATAAGGGCACACTGTATCAATCATATAGTAACATTGTTCTGTAGATCCTAGTTTGTTTTGTAGCATAGAACCACAAGCACACGGTTTAAGTACAATATGAGGTGACTTTGGCTTGTCCATTTTAGAGCTTACCTTCGTACAAATATGTTTATTTTTTTTAATACCATTAAAACTACTGTTTTTTCTGTGACTATTCAAATCAAAGTTGTCGTCTTGTAATAATGAAAGTAATTTGTGATCCTGTGTGTTAGGGTGGTAAATCCACTCCGTTTTGTCCCATTGCAATTCTTGACAAACACATTTAGATGAATTGCAAGAAACATCGTCAGGATGAGCGTTGCATGTCGTTGCAACCGCTTTATTGACTGGCCATTTAACTTTGCCAATAATGCAACTGGATCTAACATCAATACTGCTGGATGGTCCACATTTTTTACTATCTTTTTTCGTTATTTCTTTAATAACATTCTCATCAAGCAATACGTAAATATTGCCCGATCGTGTAATTTTTAAAGATCCATTAAGTTTATTTTTTTCTTTATCAGCGTTGTTTAAATTTATCATTATTTCACCAGATTCTGTTCGACTAATTGGTATAAGTCCTTTTGAATTTGCCGCTAAATGTTTCTTTAAATTATAGATGAACCTTTTTTTGGATTCTTTGGTTAAAACAACAGCAAATTTTCCAGACATAGTCTTTTTGAGTTTGATAGTAGAATTAGACATTACTTTATTACTATCATCATGGCAATTCATTTTAGCATACAAATTGGAATCACTACTCGATTTTATCCCAAGTATCCGTGATTTTTTTAACTTTTCTCTGTGAAACTCTCTACTCGATCGTGGTAATTTATCCAATAGCTTTCCAAAAGCTTTCGCAGAACTTAATGAACTTTTTTTAGAAGGTAGTTTAGACAATCCATCAAAAATTGCACTTTTAATATAAATTTTGATACTTCCTGATGGGGTTTTAACTAATAGTGCATTTGCATCTTCGACTGATTTATCTTCTTTATCATAAAGCTGAATTATAAAACTATCTGAATCTGTTTTAATCAAATCAACAAAGCACTCACCGCTATCACCAATATAGTCACGTATTGTTTGGTTATAATATTTTTCGAATTCTTTTTCTAATACTATGACATAATTATGTGAATCTGAAGTCTTTAGTACTGCTGGTAGCTCAATTAGATTATCTGAATTACTAGTTTTTGCTTTAATCTTGAAATATTCAACAGGTCTTTTGGTAAATGAATTGCTTGTGGTACTGATTGCATTTTCTGTAGCATTTATGCCATTATTTAATGAAGAACTTCTGGAAATAGTAGCTTTAAGAACTGCGTTAGGTGATTGATTATTAGTATCTAATAGTAAAGTACCGGAGCTAGATTTAGTCAAAAGTACTGGTATTTCTTTGGAGGAACTAATGTTGCGTAACGAAGATATATTTTTTAGATTAATAGTTACATTACCAGATGCCTTTTTAACTATCCTAGCACTTTCTTTATTTGATATATTAGTATCTCTTTTGATTTTAATTGAAATAGTTTTTATACCTTGTTCATACAATTGTTTCAAATCACTCTCGAAATCGTTTTTACCAGTAGATTTTTTGTCAGAATGCGTAGATGTTGTAACTTCGTGTTGTTGCGTTGTCTTTTTGAATTGTGAATTACTTACGGTATTTATAGTCGACTTCGTAACAAGTCTTGATGGTTTTCTTAAAAATACTTCTTTAATTTTATCCTCTAGTGCATCGGGTTTCATAATACCGATAACACTTTTGCGTATTTCAAGAACTCTATTTCCGGATAAGGTCTTTTTTATTTCTACTTTTACAGATTTTTCAAAACTATTATCATGTTTTGTATCTAAATATAATGTATGTTGCCCCGAATCAGTTTCTTTTAAAAACAATAATAAATTTGGATCATAACTCATCTTATCTTCAATATGTTCAAGCACTTTTTCATCAATCTCTACAGCTAATTTTCCTGACGATGTTCTAGTTAACTCACTATATTGATTACCTAACTGACCATGTTTGCCTTCAATAGATTTATTAATAACCGCTTCGCTTTTGCCTGATTCAGAATTATCTTGAGAAGTATCTTTATTATTTTGAGTAAGTTTTATGTGGTCATTCAAAGAAACCCTGTCCTTTACACAGCTAGGTTTAATTATTGCAATATGAGAAACCCTACTTAAAAACGAATCAATTTGAGACTCGATGCAAGTGCTCTGATCACAATGGTTCGTTACTTCTGCTTTCAGGTGTTTTGTACCTGAAATTGAATTAAAATATTCAATCATATAATAACTATTGTTATCTATTTTAAATAAAATTGTACAGTTAATTTACATGGGAGTACAAAACAAATGAAAGCAGTGATGAATTTAAAGATAAAATCATGGTGTGGTCAAGACACTGTGATATTTTTTCAATTAAATAATTACCTTTATTACAAATATTATAAAATCAAATCAATGTAATAGTAACTTCTCGTGAATTTTTAATGTGCATTATAAAGCAGATATATATCTGTTAATTTTATGGTAGTTTCATTTCTTCGCAATAATCTTTTTTTATTTCAGGTAACGCTGAATAATTGTTCTTTTCATGTTATACTCATTCTGGTAAAATATTACTTTTCACTTCGTTACCTTAGTTATTTTTACTGCAAAGATAATGTTCGATTTAATATTTACTATACATAGCATCTGCTTAGTTTTGCACTATATTCATATTTTTAATTTCGTTTGCCCAATTCCAAATGATGTAAACATTTTATGTTGTAAACACTTTCATATGCACTTAAATGTATCCCTATAGCTTACCGAGCTACGATTTTTAGGTAACTTATCATAAAGTTTCGTTAATTGGAAATTAAAGAGTGTTTTAGATATAATATTTTTATCACTAATATCACTACACGTAATATCGATTGTTACGTTACCTTGAGAAACATTCAAGGTAACATTATTCTTATTTGTTTTTATATTTTCTTCATCCACTGGCTGCCTTGTAAGAATATTACTTCCTCTATAAACATTATCATGAATGCATATCCTATTAGCTTCCTTAATTTTTACCATCTCCCGCGACCCATCCAATACTTGACAGCTTATTTCAACTTCATTTAAAGTTATATCACTGTTATGTTTAGATTGGGTCAACTGTTCTATTTCCCTATACAGAGACTCTACAGTAACCCATTCGCTATTAGACGGCATAGGTGCATGGCTCTCAACCACTAAATCTGGTAAAACAATATCTTTTATAAGTTCTATAACAGTATCATCAACTTTTCTTCCAACATAACTAGACTCATACGAACCTAAAGAACATTGTTCATTTTTTGACGATTGGCTGATACTTGGTTTTAAAAATGAATTTTGAAACATTTCAGTTGTACTTGTTGCTATACTTTGTACAATTTTTTTTCTACAAAAAGGAGGATATTTGGGACATAATATCACTTGCACCGTATTGTAATTTTTTAATATATTTCTCGTATTCCCATGATCTTTGGACAGAATTTTAGTCTGTATTTCATTGCCTACAAATATACTGTCTTTTATTTTTTTGCAAATAGCTAATGGTGTCTTATTATTTGTAATGGCGGTGTCTATTAATTGTTTGCTAAAACGAGAACATAATCGCTTTATCCTGTTTATAGAGGTACTTAAAATTACCCATTCAGTTTGATCTCTAGTATCCTCTTTTCTTCTGTATGTCGCCGTTTCAGTAAGACTGTAGTCTTCCGCAGTAACGATCTAAGGCCAAATTAAGGGAGCAATAAATAACTAAAAAATCCTTAGCCTAACATGGTGGCCTATTTTTAAACTATCAAGAAATAAAACCACCACGTAAGTATATTTTCTTTGGTTTATTAAGAACAATGTCAAAAATTACATTCAGAACATCGACGTATATGGAAATTTCAGCAAAAATGATTTGGTTAAATCAGCTAATTTTTTAAAGATATTATATGTGGACATTAAACGAATCATTGCTTATGATTGTGTAACTTACTTTCTCAATAGGTGACACTTCAATATATCTTCCCATTACTTCCTCAAAAATTCTTTGTCGAGGTCGACTACGATCTAAAATAACGACATTTAAAGATGAAGACGATGTAATTCTACTATCATAATTAAATTGTACTCCCACGTAATTAACTCATGTATATAATATTTTTGCTTACCTTCGCACGCACATTGCTTAGTTGGTGCATTACCGCACTTACACGTAATCTGTAATAATATTATTGACATTGAGAGTTTCATAAAAATTAGGCAGTACGATCTACGATCTTACAAAATGTTTTGACATAAGTTAAGTATAATTTAATAAAAGTGAAATTTATTGGGAATTTTAATAATAATTGTAGTATATTTTGCTGTGAAAACAGTATTTTTTGGAATTTTTGTATGTCTATCTGTCTAGTGTGCTGTCATTGTGGAAACTACTGAGTGAATTTTGAGAGAATTTGACAAATTAATATGTTATTTGATAATATTATAAGTACTATAAAATTATCCCTATGGAAGTTTCTACAGATAGAGCATGAAAATTAGGTCTTTTTTAAGTATAACGCGATAAAGATTAAATGGTGTGAAATAATGAAGTAATTTGTTACATATTATAATTATTGGAGTTACACATCCTAGTAATTACCCGGTATTATTATTATTATCCCGGTATTATTAGGATTAAGGCAAACAATCCTTCCGTTGTGTCGAGATCCCACCGCAATTAAAACCAATTCTACATATTTTATGCATACTCAAATATATTTTTCAGCAATCCTAGGTTATTTCGTCTTCGTATTATTATTATAGGTATCATCATCTGTATTTTTTGAACAATCAGTATTTCTGAAACTTACCACTTCATCCAAAATAGATACATCAGGTACGTAAGGTGCAGTAGCACGTCCTTTCGGCAAAGACGACAGTGACTCTGGACCCAGCATACACTGAGCTGCTCGCATATTCTTGGTAAAGGGACAAGATTGTTCCTTGCAAGGGTCAGGGCGCCAGGCAGATACGTCTGTGCCCACTGCACTTGGAACGGCTCGCATAGCGCAGTCTGGCCCACATGCAGCGCTTTCTTTTTTGTGAGGACAGGCCGTCGCCTTAAACTGGATAATTTAAAAATTACTTTGAAGAATAGCTGAACTATAAATTCCATACTATAAACATCTAGCATGTTTTCTTAACTTAAATTATATTAGGCAATAATTAATAAGGATATGGAATTACCGCTGCTTCATCTTCTTTATCGGGTGGCGGGCACGGAGTAGGATCACGAGGTGGTGGAGGCGCTCTCTTAGTACAAATACAACCTTTGGGACCTTTCGGGCAGTTGCACTCACTTGTACCACCCCAACGGAAGCATGGGTCCTGTTGACATTCAAAACATATTATGTGGAATCAATAGAAACTGCGTAACGGGTGTTCAGAATTCATTAATAGTATTTTACCTTCTTAGCCGCTGTTCCTTTATCTTCTTTCGGCGGCTGAGTAACCGTTACTTGTTTAAGACAAAGCATAAGTTGCTTATATGTTTCTGAATCCATCTAAAATAATAGTATCAATTTGCACTGTAACTTATAAGTAATTAGGATCAGTACAGTTCAGGCTCCTTCAGTCATACATCAACAACTTAATATAATCTCATACCCGTATACCATACTAAGCACATAAAGTCCTAACAGTTATGTTAATGAATATGGCGCAAAAAAATAATATTATTATCCTCGACGTACTTACCTCACACCTAGTCTTTACTGCACCTCCTACAATAGTTAAATTCAAATTCTTCTTTACCGTCGTCAAAATAAACTCCTGCAATATCTTTCTAGTATCATCGTCTAGCTTCCCGTTCCTGCTTCTTTTTAAACATTGCAATACAGCATCTGCTACTGCTTTACCGGGACCAGTCCTAGCTTGTCTTTCTAACACAGTGTACATATTATCAAAAACATTGTCTAAAAACTTTTGCTTGATACTTATACAAACACAATCCATGGTATGGTCAGGACTGCAGTGATCGTCTTCATACAAGCATTCCCTTTCCTCCTTACATCTAGGACAATCAGAGCACATCTTTCTAACGTCAAGAGTATCGGTACATTGGTGGCATCTGATACATCGCACTTTGTAATCTGCAATTTCTGCGTCAATCTTTTTCATTTCATTATTTATTGTGTTCTGTTTGTTTGTGCATTTGTCTCTGCATTGATCGGCAGTCTGTTTGAGGAGTTCAATTTCTTCTATTAAAGCTTCTCTCTGTGGATTTAATAATTTTATATTAAACTTTATATTAATGTAAAAACTGGCAGATTTAGATCACCATATATCATAATGTTTATTATAGAACAAATAAAAATTCATATGAATGCTTACTTCTGCCAAAAGATCTTCGTTTTCTAATTTCTTTCTCATCAACAATTTGCACATTTTCTGCAAGTCATCTCTCGCCTCTTTCACGTATATACTACCTTCCTTTTCTTTCTCAGATTTGCGATTCTCCTCGTCAGCCAGTTGCTTCTGAAGTCTTGATATATCTTGCATTATCTTTGCCACCTTACCCTTTAATTAATAGATAACTTCGAAAATACAATGCAACTAATCATTTAGTACTCACTGCAAATATAAAATGTTTCTCCAGATGGTTTAAGTTTACGCAACCAAGAAACTCGAAACGTCATTTATTTTAAAAATCTGGAGGTTCAAGTAAGGTTTATTAAAGTGTTAAATATTTTATGACGCTATTTAAATCTAAATAGATATTATTAAAATTTACAATACTTCTAAAAGATTATGTAGGTAGGCATAGAATACGTGCATACATACTGAATGGAAGTATTGTTCCCAATTTTCTCTACTTACATCACAAGATGCTTTCTTAAGAGACAGTGAATTCTTTGCATTTTCAGTATCCTTTTTAGCGTTTGCTACTCTCTTTTTAAAGTTTTCTATTTCCATGTTCATAATTTTTAAATCATTTGTCTTCTGGTTTATTTTTTCTTTAATTTCATCATGGCATTTACCTACATTTGCCAACTGGAATTCTAGATCCTTTTTATTTTTGCGCCATTTTGTTGCACTTGCTTCTACTTCTTTCATCTAAAAAGAAAGGTTGGAGATTTATTTAATTTACATAGAAATAGTAGAAAAATAACCGTAGTCCTAGTCAGAGCAGGCTGTTACTTTAAATCATTTTTTATTTTTACCCCTATTATTATTACCATTACTTTGTTTGTTGTAAATATTTCAATGTTAATGATCAATGCAACATACATAAGAATATCTGGCATAGAAATATTAGGATTAATTAATGTAAGTCACCTCTTTAGCTAAATTTTTTTGTCTCTCCATTGATTCAGCAACCTTCTGCTTATAACTATCTTCCATACATGACCACATACAATCAGCTTTCTTTAACATCTGTATTCCTTCCTGTTCCCTTTCTTCTAATACTTGGATTTGATTTTGCAACTCTCTTTGTGTCTCCATTAATTGGCTTACTTTAGCATTGCATTTCTGTTCGAATGACGCAGCCTTTGGAAACAAACACGGCAGTATTGGCCAGATTATTGCAGATTCTTATTTTAAAACTGTTAATGAGGAACACATAGAAATACATGTTTTATACACATAAACCATCCGGAAAATATTATCTAAATATTAATGGATAGGAAAAGCATAAAAATCCATTGTATTGTTACGTCGCAGGGTTCTTGAAAATGCCGTTTGCTTTGTGAAGATGATTTATTTCCACACACACTAAAGAGTACAACAATATTACAGTCCAGATCGCAGGTATATCACTCAGAGTCCGTTATCACAAGCTTTAGTCGTTCAACTTATCACTTCACTGAATCGCAGATATGTATATCACTCGGTATCGCAGCGTATCGCACACTGTATCGCGTTGAGATTCTTCCGGGATCGCAGCGTAGAACACACTGTATCGCGTTGAGATTCTTCCGGGATTGCAGCGTAGAACACACTAACTGCTGGTCGGCTCGACGGCGTCTTTTATATGGGACTATGCTTTTCCAGAAGGTTCGCAAGTTGTAAACAAGGCTGTAAAACTTGGGGTGATAATAGCGTTCGTGGAACCAATAACAATATTTCAACAATAGGCTTAAAGTGTAAATACCCTAATAAAATTAACGATTAAACAATAAAGAGTAATAGAAACAATACCGGCGTTCACGGAACTGATAGTAAACATGAAACAAAAGGCTATTGTCTTAAAACTAAAAACGTGGGAATTTTAAGAAACAAAAGACGTCTCGATATTTCGACGCTAGTCCAGAGCTGTAACAGTATAGTCTAGAAGAAGTAAACGAATAAGCAGACAGACGTTTGTACAAAAATATTTCTAATATCTTTGTTGTTTGACCTTTAGGACAAACACTTTGTGTTCATGTTGCTTTCATCTGATCATCATCATCACCCGGAAGACGTCAACCCCACACGACACAATGGTAGAATACGTTTAATTGGATATCACACAGAAAACGCTGCTGCCCTATTTCTGGTTTTCGCTTAGTCACCTCCTACAACAGCCAATGTGAGCTATTCTTACAAGGATACCTCACTGGGCAAATGATTGTGGCGACTCGACATAGCCAGATGACGCCACATGTGGTATGGTATCCACATCTGATCCTGAATCTCACAAGCCAAGTTTCCACGTACGCTAACAATATAAACAACTTCCCAACATCAACTGTTGGAGGCTTCGACCCTGGGTGATCATTACACCTCGCTCGGTTGGAGGTTCCTCCCGTAAGTCGCCGCCGCTGCATCCCCACATGATCATGATAATAATAATAATAAAACCAATTGAGCACTACACAACTATGAATATCGAGTCCACCAGTGTACGTTTATCAATAAAATTAAACTACTAACCTCTTTCAAATTACATAGGACTTTACTCAGCGGCATGGCAGTACTTCCAATTGGTGTGACAGATCTAGAGGCACAGCATGTTGACTTTTGTCTTTGTTCTGAAGGGGTGTGACTTTGGCAACATAAACTAAAGAGATAAATCATAGAAGATCTTAAAACATTGGCTAATATTCTCATTGTAAAGTTAATCTCTATCTAAAATTCTAATACTGATATTTGCTTGTAATCAAGAACAAAAAAATCCCTGCAGAGCTAAATCATTATCAGCAGCTGCCAAAAGACCTCCACTGCTGAACAAAGGACCCTAAGAAGGGAGGGGTTGCCATAATCCCCACGCTTGGCAGGCGTCTCGGGGGTATAATCCGATAGATAAACGCTACTGCCCATCGATATACTATATAAACTAGATTTGGTGTCACGGTTCAAAAAGTGGTACCGAGAAATAGGGCCCTTGTATCGCTATTTCTTTACAAGCCACATCCTAACAAATTTATTTTTGCCGATAGGAGTGTCGCTACTGTATATATGAAACTGTCAAACTACAAGTCATTATTATTATAAAATCGTTAGTTAGTACAGATAAGTTTGCAACCTCCGCGACCACATTTTAGACGTCATTTTGTTCGTGAATGTTTATCTAGTTTATATATTATATCGATGCTACTGCCTGTCTTCTCTAATCTCGGGTTTTCTTAACTTCGAAGTTAATGAGATTTCATTATTGACTGATTTCCAGGCTAATGCTCATCGAGATATTAGCATGCAGTGTGCAGAAAGAGTCTCTTTTAATAGATTTTCGCTTATCGCACAATGGACAAGTAGGCTCATCAGATCAAGCTGATTGACTAACCATTGTATTAAATCTAACATTATGAATAACGTTGTACCTTAGGTAGGTTTAATGTTCTAAGCGTTGTTGACACCAAAAGAAAATCGGAACATTCATGGTAGGTAGTAATATTACCTTTTTTTATCTCTACCGCCGCAGTCACTGCCAATCCTGCTAGCCATATAGCAACTAAAGTGTTGTGGTTTGAATACTCTGCTCTGCTTTGGAACTAAATTCATACGCTGCCGGACTTCCTGCTAGAATTTTATTATTGGCACATTATACTACATAACAGTAAGAGCAGGGTCACATGTCGTGAAACTTTAAAACTACTGTGTCTATCTGGTTAATTAATTTTCAGCCAATGTAGCAAATCTTGGTGTAGGTGGTAGGTGAATATCAAATATTATATAGCTAACCAAAAAGGTACTTCTGATAAGATACCATTTCAAACTGCTATTTCTGTGTACGAAATAATTTAAGTAGGATGCTAAGAACTAACTTTGGCGCGCATTTTTGCTGAATTTAACAGCTTTAGTTATAGCATATTTCTTTAATATACTTATATCATTACCAAGGAGAAGAATTTCCATAAGTTGACAATATGACCAACTTCATTTTGCTTGCGTAGACTTTTTTAGTGCTAGAGGTGCATGGAAAAGTCTTATTGAATGGCAAAATCATATACGATTTACAGGGTGCACCCGGTATAGCTTTATCTAATTTTGAAAAGATTTAGTGTCGAATTGTTGTATTACCTACCATCACTGTTATGGACATGAACAAAATGTTCACTATTCTCGTAAAAGCCGTATTGTATGTTGATGAAATGATCAATTCTGCCATTTAAAGGAGAATGGCCACGGCCCATACAAAAAGAAACCCAGGCCTGTTGCAAAATAATTATATCTCAGATTTTTAAGTTGAATTAGTATAAGTTATTCTTAGTTGTCAGTGACTAACATGATTTTTTTGCCCATTGTAGTTGCTTAGCTGGCTTTTTTTACCCCCTGGATCAGACCGAATCTTTTGCGCCGGGCTTGGTTATTTTTTGGTCATTCTCCTTTAGTATTAAAAACTTACATGTAAATTGCAATCAGGATTCTCCTTGAGAATATTCCAGAAATCGCACATCATTTTGATCCCTGCATTGTTGCACTCGCTGGAGCACTCCAATGGGCACGACGCCAAGGATTGTTGCGGTGCCATGGCAGAGCTCAGCTCCCTGATCAGCTCGTCCAGGGCTCGGTACCGACGACTCAGACATTCTGGTATCTCAGGCATTTTTACTTATTAGGAATACATCTACCAGATCCTAAAACCATTCGATACGTTCAAAAATAAGAATTGTATTCCTCTTACCAATGATCGACAATTCAATCTTAAATCATTATACGAAATGTATTTGGCCATTGGCATAGGTATATTCTTTTCATCCTGCCGCCCATGTCCAACAGAATAGAAGTTAAAATGTAGAGCCGCCCCCGAAGCCACTCGACATGGGTTCGAATCCAACACTCTCCATCGGAACCAGTTTATGTAGGTACCTATTCCTTACTGATTAGGAGAGCATGCGGGCCGCAACGCATGAAAAATGTCGATTCGGCGCCTGACCTCCCCGATCATGTCAATCCAGATGATCCTGAATCGGATTGTGCAAGTAAAGGAAGAGAGAAAGCACTCTCGGCCTCTCCAGTTATGAGCGGATAGTTTCGCGCTGTGCCCTAGGCTAAACTTTCAATATAGGAGGAATGACGCAGAATATTGAACTACTAGCTGTTAGGTGCCCCTAACCTGTCAGAGGAGGTGGGAACAACAACTTATAAAAGAGTAGCATCCGCTCTTGTTTAATAAATTTAAAACTATACTTACCTTACCAATAATTCCAGAGGTCCCGTAATCAAATGGTTTGAGAAACCCAAGTTGAAGTAAACGTAATCTAAATCTATTGTGCGTTTTTTTGGTCATGGTCTGCAGTCGCAGAACAATGAATTTATTTTAACATCGAAACGAAAATTTCGAGTTTCTTTTTCTATAAAAATTGGTTTTGTTTACTTAAATCAAATTGCTAAAATTTACACATAGGTAGTGTAGTACAAAAATTATTTATTGACATTGAAATGTGATGAAAATTATTTTGACATTTAAAAAATTAAGAAGATGTAGGTAAAAGAAGATTATAAGCTGGTCTTTATCAAATAAGCTCCTTAATAAAATAATCTAACTTGCCAGTAGCTGATTTATACTTATATTTTAGAAAAATCATCGTTTAGAATACCTAATCATTGAACTACTTCGTTCTGTTACGTGCTGCATGCCTGCCTGTCTGCCTACATAACATATCTAACGGTATGACAGGATCTTATATAAGTAGAAAACATTTACAGTATTAGTCGTGCTTGGTCAAACACAGGTAAACTCTCACAATCCGATGGGACGGAAAACAGCCACAGGACCGACTTTTCTCCTGCACCTGAGCTATTCCGGCAGTGGACTGACGTACTACACATATCTTTAGGTTTCCGTGCCTAAAAGTTAAATAAAAATAACGTAAAAAACTAAAACTTGACTACGGAAAAAATATATGAAAAGTAAAAAATTAGCAACTATTTAACACTGAATTTCAATCAACACATTATGTAGGTACAGTATTGTGCAGGTTATAGTCGTAGTCGCATGCCGCTATAAACTGTATACCTACAGTAAATTTGAGTAACTTTATACTTACGGCTGACACAATCGACACCTCATTTGCAAAATCAGATAAATAGTTAGTTCGAGCAGCGATCTTACAAACGCAGACACACAAATACATACGTACCTCTACATACATACAGTGTTAAACTCATTACCCTACCTTCTCCATAGTCGAGTAAAAAGGAACCCTTATGGTGCGACTTCGTCCGTTTGTCTGTCACATGGATGTCTTTTCAGAGCATCAGCATTAGCTGCAGCCGAAACTTCCACTACTGAACAAAGGCGATAGGCCTCTTAGAGGGGAGGGGTTGCCATTATCCCCACGCTTGGCAGGCGGCTTGGGGATCGCAGTATAGGTGGTAGGTAATGCAATAAAGATACCCTGCTGCCATCGATATACTATACCAACTAGATTTGCTGTCACGACCCGAAAAGTGGTCACGAAAATAAGAGCTACGGAGACGGCTGTCGCTCTATTGTCTGCAATTATTATTGAACCTTATTTTTTTAGTATGTAAGTTATCTTTTTATATGAACATATTATTGTTTTCCGTGTACGTGTATAGTTGTGTAAGTATATGTAACCGCGACCACATTTTCGATGTCATTTTGTTCGTGACAGCTAATCTAGTTGGTATAGTATATCGATGCCTGCTGCCCGTCTTTTTGTTTTCCCGAAGTCGCCTTTTACGAACACCCAACGGGAGGAGATGGGCGGGTGCTATTATTACCTGGACACACCACGTGGCAGATCCCCAACGCTTCTTTTCAGAGCAACGTCTTGAAATTCGGAATAGTTTTAACTATTGCTTACCCAACCTCAACGTAAATAAAATAAAGTTTTCTCTTTGATTTTCTTTTTCGTCGTCGTCGTTTTGGTGCTTCTTTTGGTGGCATCGAAATAAAGTGAGACTACCGTAAACAAGTGGGGTAGGTATCATAATGAAAGGGCTTCATTTGCACATTTTAAAACAGATTTTATTATCTCGATTTTTTTAGGCGTTTTTAGAGGTAGAACATAATTGAGTTTGGGGAACTTTTGAAATAGTTGGCTTGGCAGCCCTGCCCGCAACGTCCAACTCAAAGTTTTCTTACTCATATCTATGCTCGAGGTTGTGTTGCTTACTGCCGAACCTACAAACGTCAATTAAAGTTAATAATCATTAATCCATGTTTTGAAATCAGATTTTTCCGTCACTCGAAGCCCATTAGTACTTAATACGCAGATAGTGAGTATAGATAACAATTATCTCATGTTCAGTAATCGAAATAAATTATTTAAACTGTTCCGACAGTCGGAATAAATACATTTTAAAAAGTGACTTAATTAAAATTAAAGTTAATTGGGGTTTGTGAGTGCGGCAGTTAGAGAATAGCAGGGCTGGTCGCAACTGCTCGCAACTTATAGAGTAGGTAAAACAAGATGTTGCCGTTATTTCCGGCGGCGGGCGCGGCGGTGCGCCCGGTGCTGAACACAGGCTGAAGGACAAAAAATCATATGCTCTGTTTCTTTCTATCACATATAATATATATAAATGCATTCTTTTCTTGCGCGAATGAGAAAGAAAGTGCCAGCTCTCTATTGGTTTCTTTCTCTAAGCCCTGATACATACGTCAGTCAATTGTCACTGTCACTGTCAGTGTCAAGATGAAGATGTTATGTCAAGCTGGATGTCAAGGGTCAGTCAATATTGATTGTGATAAAAATTACAATTATTATATTAGGTATTTATTTACGAATAAGTATTAAATTAGCTAAGTACGTCATTTATAAATAATTGAACTTAAACAAGTGTGCGACTGTCCGTCTTGTGCTGATAAGATAAAGTACCTTGAAGCAACATAGAATTATAATACCTACGTCCTAAATCAAGCGGCAATTTTATGAAAATGACTGAAAAGGGGCCTGTAAGTATGAATATTTATGAGCAATTAAGGTGCGCGTCCACTGGCCGATGCCGGACGCACCTCACGCACGGCACGCAACGGATTTTAGTTTGCTTTCTATGATTTTACATAGCGCTGCGTCCATTATCCGCGCCGGCATTTTCCGATGCGGGCCGTCAAAATCATAGAAAGCAAACTAAAATCCGTTGCGTGCCGTGCGTGCGGTGCGTCCGGCGTCGGCGCGCACCTTTAACAATCATATTACTTTTATTTATTTGTTTTTATGTCTTAATGTTACTTATGTATATGCTAGTGCGCGCAACCTCCGCTCTTTGTAATTTCTTTTTTTTTTCTCCCTCCAAAAGTTGCCTGGAAGAGGTAGTTTTTAACGATAAGGCCGCCCACGCCACGATCCACTGCTTAACATAGACCTCCCCCATTGAAACACCACAATAGACGACAGTTGGTTGCCTGTGACTCGCAAAATGTTATAAATCCACCTAGTGGGAGGCCTGCCAACGCTGCGTCTTCCGGTTCGTGGTCGCCACTCGAGAACCTTTCTTCCCCAACGGTTATTGGTTCTTCGAGCGATGTGGCCGGCCCACTGCCACTGGCAGATTGCTAATTAATCAAAACTAATTTCCTAGGTCAATAACTCCTGTGCTGACTTTCAGCCCATCAGCCATAAAGGTGCTCAAAACATAGCTGTACTTTCTAACTGGGCACAAAAATGGGTCACTGCAAAACTGGTGCAGTAAGACATGACTTCCCTAGTAGGGTGAGTGTGTGGTGCTGGATAGACCAGTGAGGTGCAAAAGGAGTGCCCAGATTCTCTCCATAGAGATAAAGTGTGGCCTTCATCAGGTTTTAATGGGCATCATCCAG
Source organism: Furcula furcula (assembly GCA_911728495.1). Lineage (NCBI taxonomy): Eukaryota > Metazoa > Arthropoda > Insecta > Lepidoptera > Notodontidae > Furcula > Furcula furcula. The sequence continues at coordinate 22,022,686 of OU452253.1, forward strand.
CATAATCAAGCCTCTGCCCTAGTACCTTCAAAAGTTTCCATGGGGAAACTAGGTACCTTTTGAAGGTCTCCTCCCCGACAACAAAAGGACATGACTTAAGCCCACTCAACAAGAAATCAAATCTCTTTGTACTAGAAAATGAAATACCTTTTTTCACAGCTGCATCTATCTGCCAATTTTTTTGCTTCAAGATTTCTGTCTCAAGCAGTGATGGCTGTTTGTTTTCAGGAACACCCAAGGAACTTGATACCTGAGCTTTGTAAACAGTTTTATCACTTAGGATGGGTCACTGGCACTGGGGGGGGCATCTCAATAAGAGAAGGGTATGTGCACATTTTGGTTAATCTTTTCCTATATAATCCAATGCTTAAAGTGTAGGAATATCAGATCACTAAGGGCCCATTAAACTTGTGTAATATTGTCCTTAGTGTTTTATTAAATATCCTTAACCATGTGCCATAAATAATGCTTCTGTGTAGTAGGTACATATGTTAGTTTAATTAGATGAACCAATAGTGATGTGTTGGTGGCTAAATATGTTGTAGAACAGTGGATATCTTGTAAAAGCTGTTCAGTTTTCTTAATAAAAAAAAATGTTATTTATTTATTTCATGAAGTCATGCTGGATTATGACATATTTGACATATTTGATAAATTTTGTAATACCATGGAAAAATCTCTTGAAGAATAAAAATCAATTTAAATCCTATTACAACAGTGTAAAATGCAATTTGTCTACTGATTATTGTCTATAATTCCCTTTAATGTTGTTTACAGTGACAAAATATTCATTGCACCATCAGGAGTGCAAAAAGAGCGCATGAAGTTTGATGATCTATTTGTTCAAACAATTGACGATGAAGATTTGGAACTGCCTCCTGCTGCGAAGAAGTAAGTTTCTGCCACTCATTTGTGAAGACAAAACATGAAAGCCAGGGATATGCTGCTTGTCGCCTGATAGATTAGTGAGTAGCTTGAAAGCGGTAAACTCATCGATATACTATACCAACTAGATTAGCTGTCACGAACAAAATGACATCGAAAATGTGGTCGCGGTTACATATACTTACACAACTATACACGTAGCTAGAAATTGTAGAAAATAGTTTTAAATAATTCGGAAAGTCGGACTAATAGAAGCCTTCGCATGTAGTAATAAAGTCTAATTCTGTATGCAGTAATGTTGGTACATAAAACCTTTACATCGGAGACAAAGAAAAATCAATAAAACCGCCAAAGCTATGCGAAAAAAAGTAGTTGTTTTGACTTAAACAAAAATGTACTCATTTAAAAGAAAATCTTAACCACTACAAAATAAGGTTCAAAACAGGTGTGTTTCCATTGTGTGTGTACTGACTTACATACTTATCCGTGCTGGTGGCAAAAATGAGAACTAACTTTTTTATTATGGGAATGACGTGTAGTTTAACAGTTTCGTATAGACAGTGGCGACACGCCTATCGGCAACATTAATTTTGTCAGTCTCTAGCGGAGAAAATATCAAATAAATAATTTTTATTTCGTATTATAATGATATCTTACTTATATTTATTATTTAAACTAGTAGTAATAAGAACACGAAACGAAAAAAAAAATCTCCATCTGCAATTTTAGTATTACGATAAGTACTATATTATTTGGACAGTTTATAAACGCGCAATAAGGAATTTCGATACATCCTGTTGTCGGCTCCTACTAATTTGAAATAGATCGACAGCCATCTCCGTAGCTCTATTTTCTTGACCACTTTTCGGGTCGTGACAGCTAATCTAGTTGGTATAGTATATCGATGGGTAAACTAGTTATTTGACTCTGAGCATCCCTAAAAGGCCAGCAGTTAAAGACCACGTCTCAGCACAATTGGATAAAGCCCACAAACTTATAAAATAAAAAAAGATACCCATGATAATGTGTGAATTGACTCAGGGCAATATTATTTAAGCTTGTTTTATTATTTTATCAACAGTTTGAAGAAAAGTCAATGCACGCCTCTCTTCATGTTAGCGTACAAAGAACGAGGCGCGGGTGCTGTTATCCACACACACTCGCCGCATGCGGTGCGCTGCACTCTGCTCTATGATAAAGAGTTCACTATCACACATCAGGAGATGATTAAGGTAAGGTATTATTAGTCCTAATCTCCTTAGGTCGGTGCAGCGGTCACATTCCGATACTAGGCTTTATCCATGGCAAATATGCTCACGGGGTTGGGGGTCGCAACGCAGCAGCCATCCTCGGAGTCGCCAACGTCCTCGATGGATATCTAAGGCTAACTTAAAAACTTATTACCAGTGGTAATAACTATGACAAGAAATGTTTCTGAAATTGGCGTATTTCACGGTAAATTAGTGTTGCAGTTATTACATCTCAATATAATAAAATGACTAAATGATACTACAGTTTATTTTTATTCTGTATATTTGCCGAAGAATAAAGGAGGCAGTTGTAGGAATTGTTGACAGTTTTTGTATGAAAAAAATCCCAAAAGGCGCTGTTGAGCCTACTAATACCCGTGGGGTGCCGGGGTAGAATAGCATCCCCCCCCCCATCTCCTCTCGTTGGGTGTTGTAAGAGGCGTCTAAGCGAGAACAGGACGACGGGCGGCAGCGTCTCTTTTTGGATTTATCTTCCACCTATACTGCGATCCCCGCCTGCCAAGCGTGGGGATTATGGCTACCCCTCCCTTCTAAGGGAGAGGCCTTTGTTCAGCAGTGGACGTCTATCGGCTGCTAATGAATATACTTCTTTGTTTCCAGGGCATCAAAGACGCCCATCTCGGACGCTATTTGCGGTACGACGAGAAGCTTGTTGTCCCGATTATAGAAAATACGCCATTCGAGAAGGATTTGGCGGGCAGCTTAGCTGAAGCATTGCACAAGTATCCAGGGACCAGTGCAGTGCTGGTCAGAAGACATGGAGTTTACGTTTGGGGTGACACGTGGCAACAAGCAAAGACCATGTTAGTATTACATAGTATTACTTGCCCGTGTGGTGCCGAATTAGAATTGCATCCCCCTATCTCCTCTCGTTGGGTGTCGTAAGAGGCGACTAATCGAGAACAGGAAGACGGGCAGCAGCGTCTTTCTTTTGGATTTATCTTTTTTTTTTTTTTTTTTTTTTATACTACCAAGGTGGCAAGCAAGCGTACGGCCCACCTGATGGGAGGGTTGTTTTAGCTGTGGACGTCTTTCGGCTACTAATGATGACTAAGTGGTGGTTTTACTAGGTGTTCCTTGTGCAAGGAACCGTCCAGGTAGGTACCACCGCAGTGTCAGATATTCTGCCGCCAAGCAGCAGTGTGTAAGCATTGCTGTGTTCCGGCGTGAAGGGCACTGTAGCTGGTGAAATTACCGGACACAAAGACTTAATATCTAATGTCTTAAGGGTCGGCAACGCGCTAGTGATTCTTCTGTTTTTGCTAGCGTAGTAGCTACTAGCCAAGGTAGTATAAGAAAAATTACATCGCTATAAGGCAGGATTTCCCAACCTGAGGGTAAAGAGATCGCAGGTGGGCTAGGGTTGGTGAGATTATTAACGGTTTTAAAACAAAAGTCCAGTCATAAATGCCAGTCACTCAACGTAAAAATTAATTTAATTACGTAATTTTTTGTATCCAACAAAAGGAAAGGGGGGTGTGAAAATTTCAGGTATGGTCCAGGTCAAAAAGGTTAGGAACCCTCCTTTTTTTTTTTACTATACACGCCCCACCTGATGAGAATCGATCGGCGACGTAGTTAAAAGCCTGTTCACTCTAGCCGTGAAGACATCCATCATTGCACCCACATTATAATCTTGCGGGAAAAGCCACGCAAACTGTATCAGTCCTTAGCTGTACATATTATACAAGACGAACAAACTAAACGAAAGAAACAAAAATGGTACAAAAGTAACTTCCAACTAGACCAGACCAGATGATTATGTACAGCTCTGAGCTGGCGCAATCGTACCTGAAGGAACTCTTCGACACGTCAACAACAGAGTAAAGTCTAGGGTATGCACATTGTTAAAGGCTAGAGCGCTTCAAGCGCTCGCCTCCTATTGTCCGGTGAAGCAGTTTTTTTTTTTTTTTTTGTATGAGCAGTACTGTTGGCCGCAGATGGCCATTACAGCTTCACCGGACAAGACCGGTGAAGCTGTAATGGCCATCTGCGGCCAGCAGCGTCTATCATTCCCAAAAAAAAAAAAAAAAGGCATGCACATTGGATTTAATTGGGTCGAAGTGGCTACCGGGCCCAAATCCATAGCCACCGAAAATGAAATAGAAATCTCCAACTAACAAAATTGTCTAACATCGTCTCCTTCCTCTGGGCAAAATTGCCACCCAGTATGCAAAATCCGAGTTTGTAAGTTACCTCGTGGGGTGTCCGGATAAGAATAGCACCTTCCCATCTCCTTCTGTTGGGTGTACGTAAGAGGCGAAGGGAAAACAAGAAGACGGGCAGCAGCGTCTTTTTATTGGATTACCTACCAACCATACTGCGATCCCCAAGACGCCTGCCAAGTGTGGGGATTATGGCAACCCCTCCCTTCTCAAGGGGAGGCCAATGTTCAGCAGTGGACGTGTTTCGGCTGATGATCATGATGATGCAAAATCTGCACTTGACCAGTAATAACAATAACCAATTTTATGTTTTTTAGGACCGAATGCTATGATTACTTGTTCGAGATGGCCGTCGAAATGAAGAAACTTGGTCTGGATCCGGCACTTAATCCAGAAATTAGAGAAACCAGTAAAACTGGTCACAGTTCGTGACACATTCACAATGGACAATAATAGTAATATCTTGGGACAATCCATACATAGTCATCCGATCCCAAACTAGGCAGAGCCTGTACTATGGTAACCAGACAACTGATAAAAAACTTATATAGTTTTTTTTTGTAAATACATACTTAAATAGATATATAACACCCAGACACTTGGTGGGAATCGAACCCACGACCCATCGGTTAGCAACCAGGGTGTCTAACCACTAGACCAACGGGCCCGTCAAATAATAATATAATATCAAATAACGGGAATATATTGTTGAGTTTCTATCAATTGCTAGCTAATCTTTCTCGGGGAATTTTATAAATAACGGTGGAAAAGAATTATTTTGCTAAGCATAAATAGTTTGTCGTACACTCTGTCTACTGATACTATTTTAGTATATACGTGGCTATGAACCTCCTATAAGTTAAGTCAAACTTGAATCCTATGTTGTAAATAATAAAACTCAATATGGAACAGAAAGCAACGTATTTTACTTATTATGAACATTGAATTTCTCCCCTTCTCGGAGCAGCACAGCCACTATGCTTTCAGATATCACTCCAATTTCTTTCTTGGGCTGTCCCTCGCCTACGCATTGAACTTTCTTCCGACTGATCCCGTGTGCACTGGACCTGCATCTTGCTAGAATCAAATCTTTCACCTCTTGCAACTCTGCTTTTGACAACAAATTGGCGTTCGAAAAATCACTGTCCAAAGGCGGACGCTCTGTCTTCGCCATTTCATACAAGGAATGCAGATCTAAAGACTTTTTATTCTTCTTTGCGTCTATCATTTGTTTCCGCTTCAATATACGCTTTAAATCATCCAAATAAGGTCTGTTTTCCTCTATTTTACTATCGATGATTTCCATTTCTTTCTCCGTCAATCTCTTCAAGTCCTCTTGGTTTACGTGAAACTTGTTTTTAATGCCTGATGGGATATCCGTTATTGCGGCCTCACCTGCAAATAAAATAAATCGTTATTTTAACACAAAAATATAATCAAGCTGGTTGGTTTACGACTGCAACAGTACAGAAAATCAATTTTATTTCTACTATATTTGAATATCTATTTTATTTGTAGGTGATAGTGCTTTGCGCAAGGAACCGTTCAGATACTTAGGTATCAATATTCTGCCGCCATTGCTGTGTTCCGGTGTGAAGGGCACTGTAGCTGACGTAAGGACCAGGGGGTCTAGTACGAGTTACCAGCGCTCCTAGCGGTAACTATCAGAAACTAGTAATTTGTACGGGAAAAACTGACAGCTCGTAAACTATCCGACCCGAACAGACAACCCCTCCGACAGAACCCGTACTAAACCCCCAGGCTTGTAGAGTCCTAATATCTAATGAGATGGGTCCCGAGTGGCAGTGCAGTGCAGTCTATAGGCAGGCGTGCCGCTTACCATCAGATGAGCCAATAAATTGACTCGTCCGTAGATGAAATAAAAAAAAATTCATCATCAACTGGAAGACGCTGCGTCTTCCGGTTCGTGGTCGCCACTCGAGAACATATCTTCCTCATCATCAGCAGCGGTAAGACGTCCACTGCTGAGCAAAGGCCTCCCCCTTAGAAGGGAGGGGTTGCCATTATCCTCGCGCTTGGCAGGCGGCTTGGGGATCGCAGTATTGGTGGTAGGTAATCCAATAGAAAGACGCTGCTGTCCGTCTTCCTGTTTTCCCTTAGTCGCCTCTTACGAAGACCCAACGGGAGGAGATGGGAGGGTGCTATTCTTAACCCGACACCCCACGGGTATCCCCATCACTTATCGGGTATTCTTCGAGCGATGGCCTGCCCATTGCCACTTCAACTTGCAGATTCTGAGAGCTATGTCGATGACCTTAGTTCTTCGGCGAGTCTCCACATGGATTCTATCGCGCAAAAAAACTCCGAGCATAGCTCTCTCCATTGCTCGTTGTGTGACTCTGAGCTTCTCTAACTGCCGGTCATAATATCCTATCGATCCCTTACTATAAGTTATAAACTATTTAAAAAAAAATAAAAACCGACTTCAAAGTAAGTAAATTATCTAAAAAGCATAAAATAACGAAAATATTATTGAAGTTGGTGTTAGCGTTCCTGCTGTGTATATTCTGCACCAACTTCAATAATATTTTCGTTATTTTATGCTTCTTAGATAATTTACTTTGAAGTCGGTTTTGATTATTTTTAAAATAGTTTATAGTGACTTATTTTACCAAGATAGGTATCAGCACTATCACGCAACTCGAACGTCTACATTACAGTAACTTACTGAAAACATAAAAAGTTTATATCTCTTAAACTACTGGACCGATTTTGATGAAATTTGTACTGTATAGTGTATGTATGTATGTAGGTTTGTCCGCGGATTTCTCAGAAACTACAAGTCCGATTTCGAAAATTCTTTTTGCAATAGTTAGAGTATCTTTCAACTTCTAAGTTGACGTGAGTCTAACTATTGCAAAAAGAATTTTCGAAATCGGACTTGTAGTTTCTGAGAAATCCGCGGACAAACCTACATACATACACTCGTGAAATTTGGTAAATTCGTTTAGAAGCCCACATAGACTAACATATATGAATATTACGCATTTTTATTAATATTACATACATACGCGTCGAATACAGAACCTCCTTTTTTGATGTCGGTTAAAAATAGTTACCATCCATAGCTATAATGTCATATTTCCGTTTCAATAAAAACATAATTAGCAGCTTACTCGCGTCAGGGTTTTAGTTATCGCTCCATTTCGGAGGTTTATCGCGTGATATCGATAATTTTAACTTATAGTTAGGGATCGATATGATATTGGGACCGGCAGTAAAAGGCCAACAGTTAAGGACCAAAAAAAAATATAGCTTTAGTAAAAACTAAAGCTATTTTTTTTTTTGGTCCTTAACTGTTGTCCTTTTACTGCCGGTCCCAATAAGTACCAAAAGGAAAGAGGGCAAAAGTTACTTTACGGCACTATCCCAATCTCACCATCATTACGAGGAACAGGCTTCACAGAGAAGAACGCCCTCATCCTTTGAACAGGTTTCAACATGTCACCAGTTGACGAGTCGTCGTAAATGTCGTACTCGACGCAAACCACCTTCTCGTCCAACCGCCTCAGCTCAATATTATCTTTCTTATACTTGGAAAACTTCTCCGCTATGATCTTCACGCGAGGCACTTCGGATATGTGAATATTTTTCGGCAGACGATCGCAGGTCACACGAGTTGTAGCTGAGGAAAGTTGTATAAGCTATGTATCTTTTGTTTCTTGAATTCCTCTCCTTTACCTTTAAATAAGGTACCCGTAGAGGCGTAGGCCGGGTTATGCGGAATTCCACAAACCCTCCCCGGTAACCTTCATTGATGCTATGGGGTCTAGACTTCCATCGAGGACGGTGGTGACTCCTTGGGCATGGATAGCGGCGGGGTTGCTACCCTGTGCTAGTCAGCACCATGACAGGTGCCATGGGGACTATAATGCGTTACGCAGCGGGAGGCTCAAGGGAAATGGAGGAATATTTGGAGCAGATCCCACCGAAGTGCCTAGGACCCCCCTGTGTATTTTTTATAATTTTATAGTAAAGACTCCGAAGAATGTGGCGAAGGACAGAACCACATCTCTAGTTACGTCTGTGGTCGGAACTATTCCAAATATTCCTGCAGCGCGTAGCTTGATATTGCTATTGTAAGGATGCTTTCAAATTTCAGCGCGGCTGTAACGCAGCAAAAGCTCTGTCATGTAAACCAATACACAAACAAAACGCGCGCGTCTTTGTTTTATATGGATTTACAAAGCAGCGCTGCAGCCCCACTACAAATTCAATGGCACACTTATTTTGTTGCTAAGTAATAGAATACATTTTGGACACCAAAATTTGGAGAAGCGTAGTGCGCAGGAAATACGGATCACCAGACGCACGGCGGCAACGCATCCTTATGATAATGTCCCATCAGTCCGGACTAAGCGATTTGCTTCGTTATATAAATAATACGTACAGCAAACTACTGGAATATAGTTTCCCTGGGTCGGTTTTACCGCCCGATTATAATGTGAGTGTTTGCAAGACTAGTGAATATCACCGATTGCATCACCGCTTTCCTTTAGGCAGTCAAGCACTAGCCTTTAAAAAAATATTCAATACGGTATATCGATAGATTTGGATAATAGATGGACTCTTACGAACCTTTTTCCCCTCCAATCAGAAACTTGTCGATATCGTCTATGTTATCGACGTTTTGCCATTGAGAGCCATCTGATGTTTCCACACAGTCTGGCAAGCAGTCTTTGCAGTCACCATTCAAGTATTGCGAGCTATTTTCGACCTTAAATGAACTGCCGCATAGCACTTTTTTCAACTCCTTCAGTTGGGTAATTGTTTCTGGTATCACAGGGTCGAAACCGTATTGCTCAAACAGGACTTTCTGATACTGAAAAAATAATGTCCTGTAATAGGTACCTAGTCGTCCCTGTGAGCACATGGTTCCCGGGAGGGTACATGAGCAGGCCGCGTCATGCGGCCGCCAAACGCTTCGCTCCTCAGCCCTGAGCCCAGGGCTATAAATAACGGGCAACCTTCGCTGGACGTTCAGAGTGTGGGACGTCCATTGAGTACGGCGGCATTCGGCAACTGAGGGGCCCCTAGCACAGACCCCGCCTGAGAGTCCTGGGGTCCCTAGTGCAGATCCCACCTCATGTGCTGATGCGACAGCCGCAGGGGTTTTAGTGGGTTAGAATCCCACATACCCCAGTCGAGCCCCAGAGCTCTCGGGGACCTTTGTTTCCCCGCGAAAGAAAAGTTCTTAGGACACCCTGGCCGCTACCCAATTGGTCGTGGGTTCGATTCCCACCAAGTGTCTGGGTGTTATTTACCTACCTATTTATTTATGTACTTATGTATTTACAATGACAAAAAAAAACTTTGTAAATTAGAAAGTATCCATTATTACTGTCTGGTTTTCATAGAACAGGCTTTGTTTAGTTTGGGATTAATGATCGCTTAAACCCTAAAACCAACCAGTTGAAACAACTGTCCGAAAACGCCAACTAACTATAAGTTCTATTTGGCTAGACATATCTAGAATCTAAAGATACCTGTTCGGCAGGTATTGTATATTCCGTTAATTGTCCGAAATCCTTCTGTTCAGGGCTCACAAAACAACACCTATTTGTCTTCCCCTGCTCGACCTTGACAAATGCTCGTCTGTCCCTAGGTAGTACCTCTTCGATCCCATATTTACTTTTGGACACCTTCAATCCACTTTCATTTTTTCGAGGTGTCCTGCCGATCCTGCGCTGATTTCTGTTCATTTTAATGTAACATATTTGAACATTAATGTTTTCTTATGTTACATGATTTTAATAAAAAAGACGACAAAAGATAAGAATAAAATGTCCTTATTTTCGAAATTTGCTATCAAACCTGTCATAGACAAGTCAAAGAGGTAATACAAACAAGAATACAACAAATCTATGTTTAGTGAAAAGAATGATGTCAAGTTAAGATCTCAATAGAAGTCCCAATATTCAAAATTTAAATTCAAGCTAAATTAGCTCAGTTAATAAGGACTCAGTCAGGTGACGAAGGATGTGAGTTCGAATCTTGTTATGTGTAGTAATCGCTTGTTAGATAACACGCTTTCTTTTTACTATTATTTATGTTTCATTTTTTATTTTAATTGAAAAAAAATACAACAATACAAAGCACCTAGTATTATTAATATGAGAAAAGCAAAAAAGATTTGAGGGTGTTACCAAAGAGGAACCCCATCGAACAACAAGGAAGGACAATCAGTTGAGGAAAACAATCTTTTGATGTTCAAGTAGAGCGTTTCTATACTATGGTATCCATTTCTCGGGTAATTTCGACCAAATGTACCACACCTAGGGCCTCAGAGAAAGGGATAGCGTTTGCCGTGGCCTCAATCAAGTGTTTGGAGTGTGGTCTCTAGTTGTAGGTACCTATACAGTCCAACCAGTATAACTTGGCGCGGCTGTGCGCCACTGTGTTCAAAACAAATGTCCTTTTCTAACTGCTCCTCAACACCAATTTTAATGACTTTACGTATGATTACGGTATAGTATTTTTCGAAAAATACGCACTGAGTCTACCATGAAATTTCAAGTATGAAAGTGACTTTTCTGGTCGGCCTTTTTTGTTCCTCAAAAGCGCCACCCGCCTACTTATACTGGACGGACTGTATGTAGGCTTCTTGATCATGAAGCTAGTAGGTCAACAATGGAGCCCAAACTCCAAATACTTGATTGAGGCATACGCTATCCCTTTCATTGAGGTCCGATGTATGGTCCATGTTATAATTGAAATTACCCGAGAAATGGATACCCTAATATAGAAATGCTTTACTTACACATCAAAATAATGTTTTCCACCCGAAAACTTAAAATACGATGACAATCATGTCTAATAAAAAAATTATTGGTACTGTTCTGCGAGTTCGATTAGAATAATGCTCTATTGTGTTTTCGCCAATTATACTCAAATGCAATTTTAATTACCGATTTTAAGGGTTCGTATTTTGTGGCAACACTGTCGCTTATTGTCAGCATGAAACTGTCTGTCATTTAAATCGATCAAACATGCGTGTTATATACCATAATTTCACGATAAAGTGAATTAAAATCATAAAAATGGTGATAAAATGTGCAGTACTTGGTTGCAAAAATATGTTGTATCCAGTATTTAATACCGAATATCACTCGTAAGTGCGATTTTGTTCAATAATTACCTACCGATGATCCCTGTGCATTATGCACCATATTTTCGATCAGTTCTTCTTTCGATAGGCACATAACACGTTTTCAGTTCGTTTGTTAGTATTGGGTTTAAGTTTATATTAATTTGTACTTGAATTATTTAATTTTAAAATATTTCACATTATTTTAATAGAGTAACCATGGTAAAGATTTTTTGAAGACTTTCCGTTTTGGGGATTTTTTACCGCCACTTTATGATCAAAAAATAAACGATGTATTTAGTTCAAAGGATTGATATTGAAAACATATTGTATGTTAATTAATTTTACAAGTGTGTAGGTATGTAGGTTAAGTTTAGGTACAGTTAGTTTTGTAACTTATTAGATACATATTATTAAAATCATATTTATTCTTGTCGCCTCCTAGTCCTGTCGCGTCTAGTAGCCTCCGTGGCGCAGTGGGAAACCGCTTGCTTGCATACCGGGGGTCGCAGGTTCGAATCCTGCGGGGAGCAACAACTATGTGTAGTTGTTCCTCACTGGCTAGGATAATGCAGGCCGGTCATTGTCTGTAAAGTAAGATGATCCATGCGTCGGATAGGCATGTAAAGTACACTTGTGCACTTGTGTCTACGCAAGCATTTGTGCACTGGATGATGGCTGATCTTGCGAAAGATTAGCCGCTGTGGTTGGATTGGCCGTATCGGCGAGAGTATATCATTCCATAAATATACATACTGTTTTATTTACCCCTGGTCAATATTAATACATTTTTTATTTTCTTGTAGATTTCCTAAAAATATTGAGTGAAGGAATGTACCTATGACTATCCATTGTCCCATTGGAAAATAAATTTGACGAAGCTGCAATGATCTGCTGTTGGTCCAATGGAAAACTAAATTTACCGCGAATGCTTTTTCTATCGTCTAATGTGTTGGTTAAAAGGTGTTTTAGTTGTTTGCATATAATACTAATTGCTATTCAGTATCTTGTGATTAATCGGAGATCGTTAAACGTACTGAATAAATGATTTTATAGCACAATATTTTTTTTAATCATAACTTCATATGCTTTTATTTTCACAACCATTAGCTTATTATTTATCCCTTGATTTTCTGTAAAGTAAGATGCTCCATGCGTAAGATGGGTATGTAAAATGTTGATCCTGCACCTGGTCTCTCCCCGGTCGTGTCGGTTTTTCATCCCATCGTATTTTGAGAGGTAAACGGAAGAGAGAGAGAGAGAGTGCAGTTGTGTCTACGCAAGCACTTGCGCACTATAATATATTTTGCGTAGACTGAGATCTTTCAAAATACCCACTGTGGTCATATCGGCCAGAAGGAGGTCCTTATTTATTTATCATCCCTATCAATCACAGTTTGTTCTTCCTGTACACAGTTCTTCCGTATTTGGGCTGCTCCAACCCATAATCAGACTGATTAAGCAACTAGACATATTTAATCGGTTTAAACTTAAAGCATAATAATAATATAATAATATCCTGGGACAATTCACACACGGTCATCTGATCCCAAACTAGGCAGAGCCTGTACTATGGAAACCAGACAACTGATACTAATACTTATATACTTTGTTTTTTGTAAATACATACTTATATAGATAAAACACCCAGACACTTGGTAAACAAGCCAAGTAAGTCGTATTATGCGACGAAGTTAAAAAGATGTCCTGATTTTTCATGAAACATTAAGGTTGCTCTCTTAGAAAGAGAGATCCGACCTCAATGAAAGGGATAGCGTTGACCTCAGGCATGTATTTGGGAGTGTTTCCTCCACTTTGACCCTAATAGCTTCATGTTCTTGATAATATGCACAGACTACATAATATGCTTCTTAGTATAATCTATAAAGTATGATTGGACCATAGAGTAAAACAAGGTGATGCAATCATTTGAAGATTTTCCTCCAAATCTCTTTCTTTTTTTTTTGGGAATGATAGACGCTGTTAGCCGCAGATGGCCATTGCAGCTTCACCGGACAATAGGAGGCGAGCGCTTGAAGCGCTCTAGCCTTTACGGCAGAAGTAGCGACGAGCACAAGGGCACCTCAGGGAGGCACGGCCTCGGCTTGGGCTGTCGCTTAAGAGAGGGCTGAGTTTACCACCGGTTCACAACGCGCCCCCACAGAACCGGCAAGAAACTCAGTGGGGTGATGCACGTCGTTGCGGTCGCATACGTACGACCCTTCGGCCTCGCCGGCGAGACCGGTGTCTGATAGCTAGTGTAGCATACGGTTGTCGGGGAGGGGTCGGCGCATCCCGGTCCAATAGGACCGTCATGGGGTCAGGAGGGTCGAGCAGTACGTGCCGTGGTCTGCGGCGAGCGTCATAAGGACTAGCGGCGTAATCGGCGGCGGCGCGGATTAAACTGTTCGCGTGACGGGACGCGGATTCAAAGTAGCGTTTCGACGCTTCTTTGAGGAACTTACGAAGGGGATCTAATTTAAAATCGGAATGCAGATCTACGTTCCGCATGTACCACGGGGCACCGACGGCGCGACGGAGGAACCAAATCTCTCAGCCAACCCTGACGAACCAGCTTCCTATCACGACCTTCTAACAGCCTGGGAACCAGAGGTAGGCTACACAAGCCAGTAAGACTCCACCACCTACGAACGCATGTTCACATTACACAGCAACCATCACAAGTATCTACATAGAAATACACCAAGACATACCTAGGTACCAAGGCATACACGTATCACACGGGAGCAGGAACAATACTTTTTAAGCTAACGGTCATAGGAAAGAATAAAGAACTTTACTCTGAACACTCCCCGGCCGCTCCCCGACGCTGACCGCAGACTCTCGTTCGGATCCTCACAATTCGACTCACTACTACATCTCACTGATTTATTTACTAAGTCATGACTAAGACGATAGAATGCCTTTGCAACACCTATTTCGATTCTTATAAAGGCGCTAGACCTTTTGTGTGCTGCCCATTACCTACAATACGTAAAGATGACATTCTATTGTACATTCCCCGTATTAACCTTATCAAAACATCAATCAAAAATCACTGTCGCGAATAGCGGTCCGTCAGTTTAGTGTGCAAGTTTGTTCCATTCACATAAATAAAATAATGTCCTCCTGGCCGACACGACCACAGCGGCCAATTTTTCACAAGATCAGCCATCTACGTGGGATATATAGGTAGTGCACAAGCGCTTGCGTAGACACAAGTGCACTCTCTCTTCCTTTATACCTCTCAATACGATGGGACGGAAGACCGACACGACCGGGGGAGAGGTTAGACGCAGGACCGACTTTTTACATTGCCATGCGACGCTTGGAGCATCTTACTTTCCAGACAATCAGGTGATCGGCTTATATTGTCCTAGCCAGTGAGGAACACAAAGTTGTTTCCCCTCGCAGGACCCGAGACGTCCGGTTTGCAAAGTGAGGCCAGTCTAATACCACAGTGTATAAACAATACAGTGGGTCGACGCCTTTGATGTTTGAGTAAAAGCCGACACCGCATGGCGTACTCCGTACCACGTAGGGCTGTCACAGTTTGTTTTTATAATTTACTTAAAATATTATATTATTACTTATTTGGTCATAGTAAAATACTAACTGCCGCACTCACAAACGTCAATTAACTTTAATTACAATTAAGTTATTTTTTGTAATCTATTTATTTCGACTCTCCGAGCGTCTTATGTTTATTTTTTATTAGTAATTACGAAATTATTGATATCTCTACTCACAATCAGCGTATATAGTATTAATTGGCTTCAAGTGTCGAAATAATAAAATTTCAAAAAATTACTATTAGCACACGGGATGGCAATGATTTCTTTGTTTATATTTACTTTAAGTATTTATTGAAGTTCTTCATAGTAAGAAATACAAAAAGGCATTTCGTGGAGACAAATGCAAATAGAGTTTTACAATGTTATGAAATAATAATATATTGTAATTAATTAATAAATTTCCAAATCGTTTAAAACACCATTGGTCAACTGAAAAATATTTTCTGGATTTGAAATTTCTGTTAATGAAATGTATAAAATATGTCAGTCATTTTCACCCCCGAGAAACCTTGAAAATGACACCAATAACATTTTTTTGAAAAAAAAGAAATATTCGCCATTTTGGATTTGAAAATGGATGCTATTTTCGTAATCAGCACCCCGAGAAACCTCGAAAATGACACCAATAACATTTTTTTGGAAAAAGTAATTATCCGCCATTTTGGATTTGAAAATGGATGCCATTTTCGTAATCAGCACCCCGAGAAACCTCGAAAATGACACCAATAACATTTTTTTGAAAAAAGTAATTATCCGCCATTTTGGATTTGAAAATGGATGCCGTTTTCGTAATCAGCACCCCGAGAAACCTCGAAAATGACACCAATATTTTTTTTTTGGAAAAATAAATTATCCGCCATTTTGGATTTGAAAATGGATGCCATTTTCGTAATCAGCACCCCGAGAAACCTCGAAAATGACACCAATAACATTGTTCTGAAAAAAGAAATTATCCGTCATTTTGGATTTGAAAATGGATGCCGTTTTCGTAATCAGCACCCCGAGAAACCTCGAAAATGACACCAATAAATTTTTTTTGGAAAAATAAATTATCCGCCATCTTGGATTTGAAAATGGATGCCATTTTCGTAATCAGCACCTCGAGAAACCTCGAAAATGACACCAATAACATTTTTTTTGGAAAAAGAAATTTTCCGCCATTTTGGATTTGAAAATGGATGCCATTTTCGTAATCAGCACCCCGAAAAACCTCGAAAATGACACCAATAACATTTTTTTGAAAAAAGAAAAATCCGCCATTTTGGATGGATGCCATTTTTGTAATCAGCACCCCGAGAAACCTCGAAAATGACACCAATAACATTTTTTTGAAAAAAAGAAAATATCCGTCGTTTTGGAATTGAAAATGTGTAAAATAATATCTCTCTCACACAGCACAGGTAGTATAAACCTGTGGTATAAACCATTATAACTGATTACAAAAAGAATACATACACGACGAATTGAGAACCTCCTCCTTTTTTGAAGTCGGTTAATTAAAACAAATACGCGTCAGCCCTGAAAGTTATGTCCCGAGCTACTAACTAATTCGGGCGGCAGCAGCGTACGCAGTTCGGGCGCGCCGCATCTCACCCCTCACACCCCGCACGATTGCCCTGTCTAGACGGCTTCGTCGGACGACTGTATTGGTTTATAGACTGTGCTAATACCGTGATGTTGAAAAATTATGCAGCCAGTACAAAGCCTTATTTTGACTAAACAAAACGACCTTGAATTTTGATCCATCCATTCGTTAGGAAACTACGATACCACAGACAGAGAGACAAAGGCGTACAAACTTAAACATGTTTTTATTTTTATTTTTGGTATGTAATCTCCTCAGGCTTGTAATTTCCTCAGCTGCAGTGCTTTTTAATAATAGGAATACAGCAACGTTTACACACTAGGTAACGTAATTTGTTTTTTCAATACTTATTTAACTTGGAAATGCAAAAAAAAATATAGTGATCACATTGTTTTATTTGCATGAGTCAAAATATTTAAAACAGCGCTCTCTTGCATGTTTTTAGGTCTATTCTAAGTACTGTGCGCTTTCTTCGGTGGCGTTGCGTTTTGGCTTCTTCTTCGGCCACGGCACCTTGTCGTGCACATACTTGATGTGCAGTCGCAGGTCGCACTTGTGGATGAAGCCTTTGTCGCACATCGCGCACTTGTGTGGCCGTATGTTAAGGTGAATCTGAAAAAAATAAAGACATAGGATATCTGATACCGTAAAACACACCACGAGCAGCATCACACCACTTTACCTCGAAAACGTCACAACACTAGGCACGACGTAACCGAGTATCGCGACCCTACACTTGGACCAAGATCCCAGGAGCTCCAGACTAATCGATATTCCCAGACAGTTTGCGTCGACAGATATTTCAGCCAAACTCATCGAAGTTCGCAAAAAACTTTACTTATATTCTGTTAATTTTTTATATTATAATACTTTGAGAACCATTTCAATATTATTTGCAAGCAGCCAAACAAATCGTCTGCCCCTAGTGATACTACATAACGGCCACGACCGCTCTGTCAAGAGCGTTACGACAGAGAAGAAGAAAAATCGTAAGAGCCATAAATCCCCCAGACACATTTATAATGCTACCGCACCCACGGTGCACCAGGTGGCACTCAGTGCCTTGCCTTTGAGCCCGCGGGGACGCTGGTAGCCTCCCGAGAACCTGACACGGTGCTCACGGGGACGGTGGTCGCAACCCCACCACTATCATCCTCAGAGTCACTGCCGAATTCGACGTCTACGGCCCCAAACGTCGAGCAGCTCCTAAGAAAGCCGCTATAGCCTAGAATTAAAACAGTACCCGTGGGATGTCAGGGTAAGAATAGCACCCACCCATCTCCTCCTATAGGGTGTCCGTAAGATGAGACTAAGGGAAAACAAGAAGACGGACAGCAGCGTCTTTCTATTGGATTACCTACCATCTACACTATACCCAAGCTGCCTGCCAAGCGTGGTGATTATGGCAACACCTCCCTTGTAAGGGCCTTTGCTCAGCAGTGGACGACTTACGGCTAATGATGAAACAGTAGTCACAGTGCAGACATACCTTCACGTGCTTGTTAAGCGCGCTCCTGGTAGCGAGGTACCGTCCGCATAATTCGCAGCGATGTTTGCGTTTCCGCGCGTGTGTGGCTCGGTGTATTGTGAGTGCGCCGGGTATGGCAAAAGCCTTTCCGCACTCTCCACACTTGTACGGCCGCTCGCCCGTGTGTGCACGCTGGTGGTACACCAATAAGCATTGGCTCTGCAAACCATACACCTCAGAGTCAGTCAATTTATTCTTCGCCCACCCGTATCTTACAGTTATCCTGTGATCATAGCGCTTGCAACAGCGCAGAAATATCAATAATAATAATATAATAAAAAAACCGGTCAACTGCGAGTCGATCTCGCATACTGAGGGTTCCATCCCTTTTTTGGACCTATTAAAATTATTTTCAGATAGCAAAAAATAAACCGCAAAACTAATTTTGTTTGTCGAAGTTTTTTAGGATTACTAAAAAAACTGTATTACTTAGAAAATCATTTTATTAATCTTGTAAAATATGGAAATACATGTATTACCTCTAATTGGGTAAATAATATATGTTCGATTAATAAATACCTATAAATTGAAAAAAGAACACAAACTTATGATTAGGGACCGGATTTATAATGTATTTAAAATTCCAAAATATAGACTATAAAAACAATAATAAATTCGTATAAAATATTTTTTGTTTTCCGAAATATTACAAAAAAAGTCTATGATAGTTATGCTGCAGATGTGCTTAAAAATAGCTACGTTTCAATAGCTATCCAACAAGGTATAACAAGATGGGATAATACCAATTTTATTTTTAAAGAAATGGTCATTAAAGGCGCCCAGGTAGTAGATAAAAACAACGGTAGGTACGTATGCGTCAAATGTATCACTTGGGTGAGAAAACAAAATAAAACAAACGAAATAGGTATGAAATGACGTTTATTTCATGTTCCACACATACTCTCATTCTATGACATCATCCGCTTTTTATTACACCAGTTGTTAAACCCTGTCCTATTTCATTTGCCGCATCAATTATTCGCTGTCTCAAAACATCAACAGATTTAGGTTCAGGTTAGGTCGTTGTAAACTAAACTCTTCATGTGCCCACATAAAAATCCATGGGGGTCAGGTCTGGACTTCTAGCTGGCCACGGTATGGGTCCACCTCTTTCGATCCACTTATTGGGATAATTAGTATCCTCCAGCCATTCTCTGACACTTCTCATGTAGTGTGCAGGGCAACCGTTATGCTGAAACCACATTTCTCGAATGAGATTGAGTGGTACATCGTCTAGTAAGTCAGGTAAATCTTCTCTTAAAAAGTTTTCATAATGTTCTCCATTTAAACTGTCGGGAAGAAAGTCAGGTCCAATCAAATGGTATGATATAATTCCCATCCACACATTCACACTGAATCGTCTTTGTGATCCCTTTATCTGCTTCTTATTGGGATTTCCATGAACTTTTGGGTAGTTGTAGTAATTAGTTATGCCGTCTTTATCAAATTTCGACTCATCTGTCCACAAGATATGTCTTAGAAATTATGGGTCTTCTAAATTTGCATTGAGCATAAATCTCCAGAAATCCATCCTCCTCACAGGATCTCCTTCTTCGATAACGTGCACCGGCGTGTAATGATAGGGATAGAGGCCGGCAGTATTCACCGTAAACCACACTTTCCACTGCGAAACTCCAAGTTCTAAGAACAATAGGCGCAGCAAGTAACCCAACGAAATACTGTTATCTTTACTACTACCTGGGAGTTTTTCGTCAAAGTTTTTTTTTAAGAATCCTAATATTACCCTAGATTGTTATACCTTGTTAGATAGCTAATATAACGGAGATATTTTTAAGCACATCTGCAGCATAACTGTCATAGACTTTTTTTGTAATATTTCGGAAAACAAAAATTATTTTCTACGAATTATTTCAATTTCTAACTATCAATCGTCTACTACGACCCAGACGGGTTAGTAAACTGCAATTTTAGTGTTGATAACAATAAAGCAACCTAGCTAATACTAGCTAATGAGAGGCAAAAATCCAAAAAATATAGGCCAGTAGACAAAAAAATCGGCTATCTTGATAACGGTTTAGTTTGGGGTATAATGTTTCTCAGTTAAATCAGTCAGACTGATGGAAACTACAACCTCTTCAAGGATCTAGGTCGACTTAACCTGTAACCCTGTATGTCAGTTGTGTGTGTTTCGGCCTCCTTGTTATTAGGGTTTCAGTTGTCTTTATTCAAATTATTCTTGTGATTAAATTGTTTGTTAAATTAATAATAATTGTTGAGGGTAGTTTTACACAAAAGTGAATTTGGATTTACTATAAACACAATGCAACGGCCGGATTCGTAGCAGTTTTGCTCAGACTTTTCGGACCTGTCTCGTTTCGTTGAAAATATTAATGTGTGTTTTAAGTTAGATTCGCAGATTTTCCTGGGTGCTGCTTTTATTCTTCTGGATTGGATGTGTCCAGTTCGGCTTCTAAAGGTTTGGCGTATTACGTCGGTGAGTCGGACCAGTAATGTCCGTTTGAATTACTAATATGAGTTAATCGAGTGTTCTTGTATGACGATAATTAATAATTACTAGGGATGGTGATCCCACTAATGGTTAGATGGTGTTGGTGTGGTTGTAGGGGCCGGTGGAGTGGAGTAGACCACTTGGGGGAGTCCCCATATTTTTATGTGTCACAGTATGCGTAACCTTTGTATCAGTGACGTCAGCATTACTGACGTCACGTTATTTTTATAATTAAGCGTCGAAACCTATTGATATATTTAAAAAGTGAACAAAAAATGCAGATTAAATCAAAAGAGCAATACTCTCATACACGAATTGCAATACGCTGATCAGTCATCGCACATCATATAAGACTGTTCATTTTTGATGACAAATTAAATGCTCTAACGTTCTTCTTCTGTCATACCTTAAACATTTGTCCACAAATTTCACAAACGAACGGCGTTTGGACTTCGATGGTTAGTTTCGTAGCCTCGTCTGTGTTTGGGTGCTCTGACGTCACGTGCGATTTATACTCCGCAAGGTTTTGTAGCCATTTGTCACACTAAAATATAATGATATAAATATCAGTAGGTAGTCAAACAAACGAAAGAATGGAGGGAAGCGATTGGTCTAAATCACTCCTAAACTTTCGCCAACACAAGGATGGACTGTGAGCTTAAAATATTAAACCTAAACCGATCACAAATCAGGCACCTAATGGGTGCACTTACGGGCCATTTTGGCACCAACAAGCACCTACACAGAATGAGGCGAAGTACCGTATTTACTTGCAGATTCTGTGAAGATGAAAAAGAGTCGATGTTACACATACTGTGTGGCTGCGACGCTCTAACAGGACGTAGATTGAGTCATCTATCCTACACCAGACGATTATGCACAGCTCCAAGCTGGCGCAAACGTGGGGTTACCTTAAGGAGCTCTTCGATAATTCAGCAACAGAGTAAGGGCTAGGGCAGGCACAATGGATTCAGCTGGGTCGAAGTGCGTTCCCGTGGTTACCGAGCCCAATAAATAGCCACTAACAATAGAATCAGTGGGTAGTCGCCTGCTTAACAGAACACGGTTGCGGCACTAAATATCAGTGTACAGAAGTCACACTCATGTGTGTACCTCACTTTTCAACCTACGACCGGGGGTGCAAAGACTATCGTGACAGGGGCACTCGTATCTAGTTGTTTGATTGATTGTTGAAAATAAAAAAGGAAGAACGGAATTAAAAACCAATAATAACTAAAATAATTCAATCTTTACACAAAAAGAAACATTGCATGACACGTGTCTGAAGCGGACGGCACCGCGGTCGCACTGTTCCCAACCGTTCCCAGCTCAGAGTAATTAGAATGGAGCTAGTATCGCGTCGATTCCCCGAACAAATTTTTCGTGGCACTTTTGCAGGGTGCGGGAGGCGAAGTAAACACACACAGATACAATTTCACGCATACCTACACTATAATAAACTCTAACACATTCAAAAAGATACGCACACAAATAAGGAATGACCTGAACATATGAACAAAATTTGGCAGAGGGATTAGCGCATCATGATCTCTCCAGTGGTATCTCCTCTAAGGTTCCCAGATATCGTACCCGTGAGCGATGTCTATGTGTGCGTTGCTCGAGCGCGCGTTGTATGTAGCTTGACTTCTGTACACTGATTATTTTGTGGTTGCGGGTTCAAATTATGTGAGGAAATCCTGTGGGGAGCAATAGCTGCTATTTTTTTCTTCTTGCTTTGGCAATTGACCGTCTGTAAATTGTAATAATCCTGGATCGCTCGTTAACACTAGTGCACTTGATAAGTTCAACCGTTGAACTAGTGAGACTTTTTTTGTCGCAGTACTTAAAAATCTTTGTATGTATTAGTTTAATTATTGGGACTAAATAATCGCACATGAAAGCTTATTACGTAATATTAACTAGTGCTCGTCTGCGAACATTAGGTATAATTACTCATTGATTGTGGTACACATGTTCAATTCACCTAAGCGGACCACATATACTTTTATTAATACAAAAGTATAAAAGAATAATGTGATTTTTTGATACAAAAAAAAAGCCTTAGGCTTGCATGGTCTTGATTTTTTTACTCTATTATAAACCAGAGCAGTCCCTCCGATAGAAAGCGCAGACGCAATCAGGGATGGTGAAGCACACTAGCGTATTAAATGCCTATTCACACTAGCGTTGAAAAACCACATTATTTCCAATAGAAATGTGTAAATTTAATAAACCAATCCGTAGCTATTATGCCAAAAAAGTTATGTTATAGTACTTACATAGCAACAGGAAGCCGGCAGTTTGACGGGTTTTGTCTGTTTACGAGCATGCACGCGCGTGTGAGACTTCAGTTCATCAGCATTCGGAAACGTTTCGCCGCATGTTTTACAGCCATTGCTGTGGGTAAAACCGAAATTATGTCTATGTAGAATTATCATCATCCGCCGGAAGATGTAAGCCTCCCCCTTGTAACGCCACATTGAACGACAATTGGCTAGTTGTATCCATTGGTTACCTGCGGCGCGCACAACGTCGTCAGTCCACCGAGTGGGGATAGGCTTTCGGTTCGTGGTCGCCATTCCAGAACATTTCTCCTGCTTCAACTTGCAAATTCTGGGAGCTATGTCGCTGACTTTAGTTCTCCGGCGAATCGCCTCATTTCGGATTTTATCGCTTAAAGAAATTTGGAGCATAGTTCTCTCAACAGCTTGTTGTTTGACTCCAAGCTTTTCTAAAAGGCTAGCAGTTGGGGACCACGTCTCACTACCATATGACATACGAGAAACTATACATGATGCAAATTTACACAACTTTCAATGCGACAGAGTCATAGAACAAAAATCAGTACAAGTACTATAGAATGCTTAAATGCAAGTAAGAACCGTAGGCACAGGTAAGAACATACAAATACATGCATATCAGGTACACGACAATAGGTACTATACCGTCAGCTGTATTTATCGACATTTGCGCTTGTGACAGATCAAACCTATTACTACTTATCACTTAAATATCAATATAACTCTTGTAATATAACTTTATATAGTTCAATTCACCTGCCTCGTAGAGGAAAATCTGCCTACGCTTTGTTTAATGGGACCATAGACAAACGCGTACTCTATAGTGATCCTTCCTCTAAGGACAGAGTATTAATCACACTGGTGTTACGTGAACAGTAACGTTGGACGTCACTGTTACGTTTGCCTGACGGCTAGGTACAAGAAATAAGTACAACAAGTAAAATTACAAGTTGTTTATTGAATCGACAATAAAAAAAATATGTTAACCCGGCAGGAAGTTAAATTTTCACTAATAAAATGAAAACTCTATAGTCTCTAAAAATCGCACTAGTACCAATATCTAAGGTCTCTAAAGTAAAGTCAAAACACACGGGTGTGGATTCGCGGCACAGGGAAGTTATCTGGTCTGAACAATAAAATAGTGCAGAGGCTTAACTTTTGGCCGTCCGAGTCCTCGACGCTTGGGGGTCTTCGGTAGTGCCTTCAGCCGACACTCGGTTACTTGAAGGGCACCGGTGGCTCGGGTGTTACAGTGCAGCCTGAAGCGTCGCCGCTTGTACAGTCAATCTGTACGGTGAACGGTGGAGTCCCAACGGTGAACGGTGTAACGGGGAACTCCAAGCGGGCACGGTGTAGTCCCAACAGTGAACTCCAAACGGGAAACTCCCAACGGTGAATTCCAACGGGGAACGGTGAACCCCTAGCAGTGCAACCCTAGCGGTGCACCCCCAATCCTGGAACGCGTCGAAACATCTTCTGTAGCGCGAAAGATCCGATGCCCTGGCACTAGTGTGACCAGATATGGGCGTCGGTATCTTTCGCAAAACAATTAACATTATGCGAAATGGAGTGGTGAAATGCATTTCCGGTTGAAATGTAATTTAAAGAAAATTAAATATTTAAATGAAATATTTTTACCCAACCCAGAATCAAATCCCCAATGTTTTATATGCCGGACAATGACCACTCCACAACGCCATGTAGAACAAGGAAAATATTACTATTTGCATTAGCAATTATAATTAAAACATATAGAAGGAACAAAGACTTTTAATATTTATTTCCCCGGTGCTTTCCCTTATAATAACCAAAACTAAATATATCTCAGCTATGTGATGAACTAATAGAATGGAGAATAATTTATGTAAGCAACTACATTACAGTTGGCTTTAACACTTACAGGAAAAATTAAGACATTCTTATACAACAATGCACACATTAGAGATTCAAGACTATAAGTTTAATTTACAATGACAAACTTGTAAACAATTTTAACTCTGGAAAATTTTATTAGACTACTAATTATGAAAAACACAATGATTATTCCTTGCAAGTATAACTGATATTATGGAATTTAAACTATCTGGACATTCTAAAATAACAATTACTCATTAGAATATAGGTTAAGATTACTGGCATAGACTACACAATGGAATTAGTTATGAGGCTATATTTCACCTGATTCTTGTGATGGCTAAAACTGATTGGGCTTTAATATTAAGATATAGGAATATTATAAGGAAAATACCGTGTCGAAACATATATAAGAGTTATTGGGATGAATAAATAAATGAGGTTATAATTGATTGACATTAAAACATCCTGTCACATTCAGTACATTGAAGAAATTAAATTAAGAAATAAAATAGCAATACTATTAAAAGGTTGAAGATATTACTCGCTAGACTGTAACTGAATTACCTAACATGAAAATAAATTAATTTGGATAATTGTATAAACTTACCAGGGGGTTCCAACCGCCTATTCACAACACAATCACAATTAGGTTACATTTTTACACTTCAACACTACACAGAACAACGAATAAACATGATAATGACCGCTTCCCGGGTCAACTACCCAAATATATATCCCGACGATAACCTACGGCGCTCGCGACGCGACGAGAATGAAATTCCGAATCCATTCCTTCTATCCGCCATCAAAACAAGTGCGACGGAGATACGAAATAGACAACACTAATGCTTCCGAGCGAGAAGGAGCATCCCTCGAAAGGACTGGAAGCTCAAGATAATAAAGTTCGTTGATTCGGTTTCTAGAGAATTATTCTGGAAATTGACACTGAATGGCGCTGTGAGCGCTAATACTAGTTGCGTCGCGCGGCTTCCGTACGATAATAGAAATATGGCATTGCGGTTGTTTGTTCGTAAAGTTTTTTATTTTACTATTTAATGATTCTACGTTGTTACAACGTAACAATACCCCCTCTCCCAGAGAAAGGATTTTACCGTAAAATCCGCTGCGGTAAGCGCTTAAGAAGAACAGAACCGCCCAGTAACTGTCTTCACTTTCATACCTCCACATCCAAATACCTACCATGCGACCTAACATACGACCTGTCATAGTTGTCTGTGGAAATTTATAATCCACAGACTATCATACAACTAGAGTACAACTCTATTAAAAGATTGGACTCAAGAACAGCACTGCGTGACAAAGAGCGTCTAAGGGAAAGAATATTGAAACGTGAACAATAGACGAATCGGCACTGTGAAATACACTGGTCTTTGATGAATTTGTTACAGTCACGACCCGCTGTAACAAGAAGATTAGTGAAGGCTTATTTAAAGAGTCACAACCCGCTCTAACGAGGAAATTAGTGAAGGCTTATTTAAAGAGTCACAACCCGCTCTAAACGCGCAAAACGCAAAACAAAATACAAAACAGACCCAAACCAAAGGTCACAACGCGCCATAAATGCGCAAAAAAACAAAACAATAAACGAATTAGGCCTATACAAGGCTACTAACCCGCTATAACGCGAAAAACGCAAAAAAACAAACTCCCAACTAAACATCAATATCCGTGTAGGCTTAAATGAATTCATCAAAGACAATGTAGACAGAGACCGAAACGCAATAACAAACAATTAAAATTTATTAAAAATTAAACCAAATTCGAAAGACTATGTATCAATGAGAACAAGAGTCGAACCGATAACGGTGATGACTATATAAAAAAATATATGAATAAACAAAATTAAATAAATTAAGCAGCATTGTGAGTATGTCTAGTCTTTAGCGAATTTGTTACAGTCACGACCCGCTGTAACGAAAAAAGAAAAACAGCAGACGAGTAGACCTATACCAAGAAACTGTCATACTCCGCTAAAAAAAAACAAAACGCAAATAAAACAAACGTGTGTAGACCTATAACGAAGTCATACAACACAAAAACAAAACTCCCAAACATAACATCAAAATTCGTGTAGGCTTGTTTTAATCCGCTAAAGACAAACACAATCAACTACTGCGCGAAATAATGATTTAATATTTGCCTATTCATGATAAAACAAAATTAATGGTAATGTATCACAATATTGATTAACGACCAACAAAAACAAAAAATTAAATAAATAAAAGAAGAATATGAGACGAAACCACGCGCGGAACTAAAATGATAAGGTAGATCGGAATTATTTTTAAAGAGAAAAAATGTGACCCAATTAAATGAAATTAAAAATAAAGAATTGAATATTTTAAAACAATACGTAACGAAATGTGACACGATGTGAGCAAACTTAAAAAAATAAATAATAATAAATATATTAAGAATGAAGTAAAATAATGTACGTAACCACTATTATCTTTTCAGAGCACAAAAAGAAATAAAAAAATAAATAAAAACACAAAACAATAAATGTTTTGCAACAATAAAAAAATAATTAATGCAACAATTGCACCAAAAAAAGAAAAATTAAAATCTCTGAAAAGAACGTTAATTACGCACAACACAAATGCAAATATAAAATGCTAGAAAAAAAAACACAAAATATAAATACACAAAAATCAGTATGCACAGCAAAAAATATTGAAAAGAAATTGTCACTAAAATATTGCAAGGCGAAAGAAAAAAAAAAAAACAGTCCACTGTGCAGACTATGCCTGTGCGTGGGTAATCCGAGATGGTATTGGGTAACCCTGTGGAGCCAGAAAACAATAATCGGCTACCCGTTCCTCTTTAAGGAGAACCGGGTTAGTGGTACTCCCCCGTTCAGCCTCCGTCCACAAAAGGCTTACCACTGGAGCTGAAAAATACCGACACCACAATAATACACAAAACAAAAAACTTCCCTGTGCTTTGCCTTTAATATTTGGGCGCCACTGTTACGTTGGGTGCTACTGTTACGTGAACAGTAACGTTGGACGTCACTGTTACGTTTGCCTGACGGCTAGGTACAAGAAATAAGTACAACAAGTAAAATTACAAGTTGTTTATTGAATCGACAATAAAAAAAATATGTTAACCCGGCAGGAAGTTAAATTTTCACTAATAAAATGAAAACTCTATAGTCTCTAAAAATCGCACTAGTACCAATATCTAAGGTCTCTAAAGTAAAGTCAAAACACACGGGTGTGGATTCGCGGCACAGGGAAGTTATCTGCTCTGAACAATAAAATAGTGCAGAGGCTTAACTTTTGGCCGTCCGAGTCCTCGACGCTTGGGGGTCTTCGGTAGTGCCTTCAGCCGACACTCGGTTACTTGAAGGACACCGGTGGCTCGGGTGTTACAGTGCAGCCTGAAGCGTCGCCGCTTGTACAGTCAATCTGTACGGTGAACGGTGGAGTCCCAACGGTGAACGGTGTAACGGGGTACTCCAAGCGGGCACGGTGTAGTCCCAACAGTGAACTCCAAACGGGAAACTCCCAACGGTGAATTCCAACGGGGAACGGTGAACCCCTAGCGGTGCAACCCTAGCGGTGCACCCCCAATCCTGGAACGCGTCGAAACATTTTCTGTAGCGCGAAAGATCCGATGCCCTGGCACTAGTGTGACCAGATATGGTACGTCGGTATCTTTCGCAAAACAATTAACATTATGCGAAATGGAGTGGTGAAATGCATTTCCGGTTGAAATGTAATTTAAAGAAAAATAAATATTTAAATGAAATATTTTTACCCAACCCAGAATCAAATCCCCAATGTTTTATATGCCGGACAATTACCACTCCACAACGCCATGTAGAACAAGGAAAATATTACTATTTGCATTAGCAATTATAATTAAAACATATAGAAGGAACATAGACTTTTAATATTTATTTCCCCGGTGCTTTCCCTTACAATAACCAAAACTAAATATATCTCTCAGCTATGTGATGAACTAATAGAATGGAGAATAATTTATGTAAGCAACTACATTACAGTTGGCTTTAACACTTAAAGGAAAAATTAAGACATTCTTATACAACAATGCACACATTAGAGATTCAAGACTATAAGTTTAATTTACAATGACAAACTTGTAAACAATTTTTACTAATGGAAAATTTTATTAGACTACTAATTATGAAAAACACAATGATTATTCCTTGCAAGTATAACTGATATTATGGAATTTAAACTATCTGGACATTCTAAAATAACAATTACTCATTAGAATATAGGTTAAGATTACTGGCATAGACTACACAATGGAATTAGTTATGAGGCTATATTTCACCTGATTCTTGTGATGGCTAAAACTGATTGGGCTTTAATATTAAGATATAGGAATTTTATAAGGAAAATACCGTGTCGAAACATATATAAGAGTTATTGGGATGAATAAATAAATGAGGTTATAATTGATTGACATTAAAACATCCTGTCACATTCAGTACATTGAAGAAATTAAATTAAGAAATAAAATAGCAATACTATTAAAAGGTTGAAGATATTACTCGCTAGACTGTAACTGAATTACCTAACATGAAAATAAATTAATTTGGATAATTGTATAAACTTACCAGGGGGTTCCAACCGCCTATTCACAACACAATCACAATTAGGTTACATTTTTACACTTCAACACTACACAGAACAACGAATAAACATGATAATGACCGCTTCCCGGGTCAACTACCCAAATATATATCCCGACGATAACCTACGGCGCTCGCGACGCGACGAGTATGAAATTCCGAATCCATTCCTTCTATCCGCCATCAAAACAAGTGCGACGGAGATACGAAATAGACAACACTAATGCTTCCGAGCGAGAAGGAGCATCCCTCGAAAGGACTGGAAGCTCAAGATAATAAAGTTCGTTGATTCGGTTTCTAGAGAATTATTCTGGAAATTGACACTGAATGGCGCTGTGAGCGCTAATACTAGTTGCGTCGCGCGGCTTCCGTACGATAATAGAAATATGGCATTGCGGTTGTTTGTTCGTAAAGTTTTTTATTTTACTATTTAATGATTCTACGTTGTTACAACGTAACACTGGACTAAATAGTTTTTGAAGTCGTACCGATAAAAATAAAGTTATAATTTGAAGAAACGGGTAAGGGAAAGTCTAAGGGAGTAATCTTTTTTAACCTATGCAACCTCCATAAATCCAGCCAATGATATACTACCACTTGATCATTATAGTCGACACACTAACTTCAATTACTAATGACTAAAACATCAATTACCTGACGTTATGTTTTGTTGATAGAACTAAATGCCGCTTCCACGCTATATCCGAAGCAAAGCGTACTCCACACTCAATGCATTCGGGTCCCTGCTCGTTATTGACAACCTGTAAAAGATAATATTTTTGCTTTCTTTCATCTTTGACGGGCCCATTGCCCACTGGGCCCGTACACAGAGGGTAACCAAAAAATGTATTTGGCTTTTTTAACCTACTAGGACCTGTGGGGTGCCCGGGTAAGAATAACACCCTCCCATCTCCTTCCGTTGTGTGTCCGTAAGAGGCGACTAAGTGAAAACAAGAAGGCGGGCAGCAGCGTCTTTCTTATGGATTTATCTTCCACCTTTACTGCAATCCCAAAGCCGCCTGCCAAGCGTGGGGATTATGGCAACCCCTCCCTTCCAAGGGAGGCCTTTGTTCAGCAGTGGACGTCTGCCGCTGTCCCGGCTGCTAATGATGAAAATTATGAAGCATATTGAAATCAAACTACTTTTACGGATTTTATTTTGAAAAAAATAAATCGCGGTAAAATCCGTAAAAGTAGTTTGATTTCAACGTGTAATATTCGCGTAAGTAAAAGACAACATTATTATGAAGCATGTCAC
Source organism: Furcula furcula (assembly GCA_911728495.1). Classification (NCBI taxonomy): domain Eukaryota; kingdom Metazoa; phylum Arthropoda; class Insecta; order Lepidoptera; family Notodontidae; genus Furcula; species Furcula furcula. The sequence goes on from OU452253.1 coordinate 22,053,315, forward strand.
TATACAATGTCAAATATCCCTAAGCAAGCAGATACTATAGACATATTATTTTTTATAGACTTACGTGTCTGTGCACCTTCGTTTGGTGCAGGATCAATCCCCGCTGTGAGCCGAACACACAACCGCAGTTCTCACACACACACTCGCAGGAAGACTTGTTCAAATGTTTGATGTGTTTGTGCATCAGAAGGCTGTTTGGCATACTGGAATTATTTAAAAAAAATATTACCAAGTCAAAGTGAAACAGTGTTTGACAAAGTGGTTTATTCGACCGTTCGATCAAGAATATCACTCAAAACAATGCTGCTAGCTGGCTTATAAAGTCTACTCTGGCTGACGACGTAGTAGTGGTTTAGCAACGTCGCCATTGGCTGGCTATAAACCACCTTATTTTTATTTGGGCAGGCTAAGATCTGAGACCATACTGCCAAGTCTCACTTATAATTTTTTTTTCCTATTATATATGTTTAGTTAGAGTAGTCATTTGTTTTTTAATTTTTCTCTTTGCTAACACCAGTGTTTATGTATGGATCAAACAATTATAGTAACATCTTATGTACGTACTTATAGCAATAAATGATTATGATTACGTCACGCAAGCAGTGTGCCATGTCTCATAAAGATCCAGACATTACAGCGTCATAGTACGTGCACGTGTACGCTTACGTCTACGCATGTGGTGTGCAGTGACCTTAAAAACTATTAAATAATTACCTAAATATTTCACCACAGTCCTTGCACGGGTATTTCGTTCCTTTGTGTAATTTAACGTGAGTTTTTGCTTGGAAACTGAAACAGACAACTCACCTAATCAGAAAAAAATCATTAGTAAGGACTAATCTCATTATTTCGAATCAATAATATAATGCATTGATTACCTGATTGTCTGTAAAGTAAGATGATCCATGTATCAGATGGGCATGTTAATTCGGTCCTGCGCCTAACCTCTCCCCGGTCGTGTAGGTCCTCCGTCCCATCGGATTGTGTGAGGGTAAAGGAAGAGAGAGCGCACTTGTGTCCACGCAAGCACTTGTGCACTATAATATCTCCGGCGTAGATGGCTGATCCAGCCAGTAAGGAACAACTACGCAAAGTTCGCGACCTCCGGTTTGCAAAGCAAGCGGTTACCCACTGCCCCACGGCGTCAACAAATGGAAATAAAAAATATTTGTTTTACATACGTGCAGAAGCAGACGTACGGACACAAGTTGCAAATAAACTTTCTCTTGTGAGCAATCCACCGATGCTTGCAAAGGTGCGTCTGCAGCGGAAACCTTAGCTGACAAAACTCGCATTCATATTTACCATACTCCTGAAATAAAATCAAAATATTTAGGCTTAGGCTTAGCACTTTTAAACGATATTTTTTTTTTAATAGCTACCAGCAGATCACAATGCTGCTTCAACTGAGAAGATCCGGCAAGAAACTCAGCAGGCTTGTAAATTTTTCACTTTTTAACTTTTTATAGATAGTGTTTCGTTCATTAATCACGTGATGTTTTTTAGCAACTTTTTAACCCCTCCCCCCCTCCTGGTGATATGTGGTGAGGTTTTAAACTACCTCCCCCCCCTACCCAAAATCACGTGTATTTTTTTGTACAAACTACTTATATTGAAATTTTCGGAATATTATCTTTAAATACAGGTAGGTAACTGATTAAATGTTGAAGGGGAAGTCGTTGCCGGCAACGGTGAGTCAAGGCCACGTGCCGCTGTTTGGTTTAGAAATAGTGCATTCAACGAAAAATAAATACACGTGATGTCCCATTATACCCCCCCTCCTGGTGATATTTCGTGATTTTTCGGAACCCCTCCCCCCCTTTCGAGCCTCACGTGATTAATGGACGACCCCTTACAATTAGATCAGCATCAGCGAGTGTCCTGCCTTTCAAATGATAAAACAAGAGACAGTCCATGAGTCAGATGGGGATGTAAAAAGTTGGTTGTGCTGCCAAGTCTGAGGCCTAAGGCTCATTTCACACCAAGATGTCAGCGGCCGGCGGCGCACTTTCAGTGTGAAAGAATTTTAAACTTTATATACAATACGTAACAGACTAGTAGGTATCGCTTTAAGTGCGGCGCCGCTGCCATCTTGGAGTGAATTGAGCCTAAAGGCAGCTTGAACAAGTCTGACACCAGGTTGGTCACTAATTATATTATGATTAATAAAATATAATGTATCAAAGAGCTGTGGATTTTAAATTAAATAGTGATTTCTACGACATGCCTGGTCTTCACCACATTAACCATCCATGAGTGGAAAATCTATTGAATACATTACATCAATGAAATTCCTATAACATACTTACTATACTATGTCTTATCATGTGGTTTTCAAATGCTCTCATTACTTCAAACCCTCTAAAACATTTATCACATTTGTATGGTGATTTTTTGTAATTATTTGACTCTTTCCTCAAAAGAACTTCTTTTCTGGCATCTTCTGGGCTCAAACGCACAACGGTTGCATAATCTTCAAAATATCCTAAATCAGTTTGTTTTTTCTTCTTACTTGTTTTCTTCTTCGATATACTTCTATTAGATATACTTTTAGACAGTGGTTCATCATCACTCAAATCTTGTTTAATTTCAGATTTGCATATCACTTTTTGTTTCTTAGTTTTGGGTTCTATCTCTTCTGATTTATGTTCTGTTGTTACTATGTTACTTTTATCAGAATCAAAATGGTCTTCTAGGTACTCAACAAATAGTACATCACTATTTTCATCTGTATCAATTGCATCACTTTCTATTTTTATTTTGTTATTTTCTACATCCAATTGATCATCTTCTTTCAGTCCTATTGCAGTGTTTTCCTCATTACCAGAATGAATATAAGTCTCATTATTGTATAAAACTACTGATGTGAGTACTAATGATGATTCTAGTCTGTTCTGTTTCCTATCTATGTTTGCAATGTGATGTTGAGTTACCTGTTAGAAAGAAGAATTAACCACTCAAACCATGACAACATAACAATATAGTAACATATTTTGCTTCATGGTATTCTATTCTATTGTTGGTGGCTAAAAATCGAGCCCAGTAACCACCGGAATGCACTTCGACCCAGTTGGATCCATTGTGCTTCATGGTCAATGTCAAAGTCAAAAATCTTTATTTCAAATAGGCTTAACGCTAGCACTTTTGAATGGTCAATTTTTTAAAAGCTACCACCGGATCACAACGCGGCCTCAACTGAGAAGATCCGGCAAGAAACTCAGCGGGCTTGTCATTTTTTCACTTTCATTTAAACATTGTTTGTTTTGTTACAATTGAATCGACATTAGCGATAGTGTGTCCTACCTGTCCTACCGTACGAAACATAAAGCAAGGGAGAAAAGAAGAAAACAATAAATTACGACAAAAATTACAACAAACTAAAAGGTCAAAGGGATAGTAGTCGGACCAGTCCCCCCAAGCAGCACCCGCGCACGAGTTGACTCGAGCAACAGGTACACCCCAGCATCACTCCCCTCAAGTGGTAAGTGGCGAGTCTGCGTAATATGTTAAAGTGCTTTGTGTCTTGCCTGACGAGGCACTGCTTAACAGCAGAAGTTAAATGTTAGACGTGTGCCACTGTGATCTTAGATCGGTCATGCTCGCCATCGAAAAGTCTTTGCTTGTGGCGGCTTCGTGTGGCGGGTCACCCCCTTCCCTCCAATATGGTTGAGGGGAGTGATGGCTGCTGCTCGAGTCAACTCGTGCGCGGGTGCTGCTTGGGGGGACTGGTCCGACTACTATCCCTTTGGCTTTTTAGTTTGTTGTACCTACTTTCGTCGTATTTTTTTTTTTCTGTATTATTTGATCTTTTGAACGGCAAGACACATTGTCGCTCTGATCTAGTTGTAACATGACAAACTTTTAAAAAAAAATGTGATAAAATGACAAGCCCGCTGAGTTTCTTGCCGGATCTTCTCAGTTGAGGCCGCGTTGTGATCCGGTGGTAGCTTTTTAAAAAAAAAATACATGACCTTTCAAAAGTGCTAGCGTTAAGCCTATTTGAAATAAACTATTTTTGAGTTTGAGTTCTGCCAATAGACAGCTGCATTGCACTGCTGCTTGTCAGGTGAGACATTTTCATTAAGTATTTTAAGCCAGGTAAGGTCATGGCCCACCAAGTATGAAAGTTTTACTCATGGTGTACAGAAATTATAAATGGCCGGATTTACAGGGAAATATTTATACTTTACAATGACCTATGGCGCATCACTGTAGGAACTGGGTATTATGAAATAAAAAAGATATATTTCATTTGTTAGTGCAAAATATTTGTCTATTTTGGCCCAACAAAGTATGAAAATCATCTTTATAGTGGGTACTTTTTAATCATCAGCAGCCAAAAAACGTCCACTGCTGAACTAAGGCCTCCCCTTAGAAGGGAGGGGTTGCTATAATCTCCATGTTTGGTAGGCGTCTTGGGGATCGCAGTATAAGTAAATGGTAGATAATCCAATAGAAAGACATTTCTGCTCATCGGACACGCAGCCTCTACTGAGAAGTTCAGGCAAGAAACTCAGTGGGCTTGTAATTTTTTCACTTTTTTTTTTAAACAGCCATTTTAATTAATCTATTCTTACGGATTATATCGCGATTTATTTTAATTTTGAGGAAACTTAAAATATAAAAATTAAAATAAATCGCGATATAATCAGTAAGAATAGATTAATTACAATGTCTAGTATTCGCGTAAATAAAAGAGAACATTAGTTTGTCATTTTACAATTAGATCAGAGCGACAGTGTGTCTTGCCGTTCAAAAGATCAAATAGGAAGCGCACGTAACATTGTTCAAACAATTTTGATTGAAAACTGGTACACCGTTCGTGTTCACGATAGTACCGGTCAGGTACTATCGTGAACACGCACAGGGTTGCATAGGAGTTTAACAATATTTATTTGACAGAATGTCAATTATAATATTATAATTTGATTTTAACACAGTTAAAGATGTGTTTAACATCCAATCTTTATTGAGCATTTACAGGTTAACTCCATAGTTTTGTAATATTTTAGTTACATAATATAAAAAGATGCTTTCATCTAGATAATTTAGTGTCCTTGAGAACAAGCAATGTTTACACACTGCTGCAGGGCAGCAGAATATCTGCCACTCTGGTTGTACGGGTTAGTAGACACTATTGGCTGATACATTGGCAATGCTATATGTATCAGCTGCCGATGGAATAACAGTACTGAAAGGAAGACCTCACCCTTAGATGGAAGGCGTCTTGGGGATTATTGCTATATGAATGTTTTTTTTAATTTATAGTTAAGGGGTCATGCATTAATCACGTGATGTTTTTTAGCAACTTTTTAACCCCTCACCTGGTGATATGTGGTGAGGTTTTTAAACCATTAGAGTAGAGCTGACATACAGCCATGAAGCTGAAGCTGAAAGGTACTTACCCAGTCTCTGCAGGGGCAGAGACCGGTTGTAACTAAAACCTGTCCAGTGGCCTTCACTGACTCTATGGCCAGACTCAAAGCACTAGCTCATCAGGAGACCTACCACCTAGTAAAGTAGCAGTAGTACTTGCCTGTATATATTTATGTCTGATGCTCGATATGATGTTGTAGACTCTGTGACATTTTGATTTGAATTTATGATATTTGTGTAACAGTTGTGCACATTCAAAACACACATGTTGGTCTTCTTCATATGTCTGTAATATTATTTACTAGATTAATTATACAATAATATCTCTGATGCCATAAAATCTAAGTTAAAACCTACAAGTTGGTGAAGTCACTACATGTCTGTTAGCGATAAAATTAAAAAGGATTGAACATATTTTCATGCGGATTTCACCACTATTACTAGATATGTATATAATTTGTCACGGTTTTGTGTATATTGGTTGAAACGATAATTATTGTTCTTCTTCTTCTTTTAAAATGAGATGGCTTCCATCATGTGTATTGATGATTCTGCCAACGACAAAGTTTGCGATAACACGGGACGGTGGGTTGACAGTTGATAAAAAGATTTGACAATGGACGGTTAAGTTAGCAAAAATAAGGATGGGTTCAGACAGAGGAATTTAATATATTGATAGATAGGTAAGTACATAATAATATATAAGCTGTTTATAGGAGAATTTCGAGTGAGATAACACAGTAGATTATATTTTAATGTTATTTAAGGTTATGAATTTATATAGCATTTTGGTTAGGTAAGGATTCGGTAGGGTTAGTAAATATGGTAGGTTTATAGGCCGAGGGGAGTTTGATGGGAGCAAATCATATAAAGCAACAGATATTTTAGTACAATTAAAGAAAATGTGTTCAAGTGTACCCTCCTCCATGCCACATTCACACATTGAGTGTTCTCGTATTCGTAATTTGGCTAGAAAAACAGGTGAGCAGACATGACCAAGGCGAAGACGTATTATAACTGAGGTAACCCACTTGTGATAGTTTCGATACTTAAAGAACCATGGAGAATTTGGGATATAGGGTTGGATGTTTCCATACCATATGGCCTTTGTCTGTCTACTCCTTTGCCATAATCTGTCCCATGAGGATACAAGATATGCTTTAGATAATGGTAGTAAGTCACGTGCATAGATCGAATAATGTGAAGTAAGGCCAGAATGTGAGGCTTCTTTAGCTAGCTGATCAGCGATTTCATTGCCTATTATTCCTGAATGTCCAGGTATCCAGGCGAGAACAATTTCAATGCCAGCACGGTGGCAGCGATATAAAGCTTGTTTGATCTTTAGCGAGACGTCAAAATTATTCTTTGAGTGAAAAGGAAGCTTAGCAACATCAGAAAGGGAACTGAAAGAGTCCGATAGTATCAAAGTTTTGTTAATTTTGTGTGATTCGGCATACAGTATAGCTTCCAGCAAAGCAAGGGCTTCACCAGTAAAGACCGAGCATTGTGGAGGGCATTTGAAGTTTAATATTATTTTGTATTTTGGGATCCATACAGCAAATCCAACATTTTGGGCAGCTGATAGTTTTGAGGCGTCTGTATACATAATCAGCCATCCTTGCCAGTCGTTACCAATAATACTGTTGAGGATTTTGTCTGCTTCAGGGGAATTCTTCGGAATGCCAAAATTAAGTATGATTCTAGGTTGGTACGTAAGAGTATCATATTCAAACAGAAAGAGAGGGTTTAAATTATTTATTATTTATTTAATCGTATGGCATTTAATGAAGTATAGGTACATATGTAATAAAAATAGAAAAATAATACAAATTGAAGAATATTATGTCAAATTAAATGTCAATATCCAAGGTTTTTAACCAGGTGACTGCGTCAGGAGTAAGATGGATTAGATCGTCAGGAGGCCCCGAGTATGAGTATAACGAGCAGCGACGGACTATGTGCTCCATGGTTTGGGCTTCCTCACCGCATTCACAAATTGCTGAGTCTTTCCAGCCCCATTTATGTAGCATGTACTTACATCGCCCATGGCCAGTTCTGAACCTATTCAGACGGCACCACAAGTTTCGTGGAAGGTTGAACCCGGGTAATTGAAGTGATGGGTCAATGAGCTGTGTGCTAGATCTAGGGTTAAAATCAAATTGGTTAATATGAACCGGAAGGGACTTTATTCTATTTAGACTATGGACTAGAGGAGGCAGATCTTTATGTGTCCAGAAATTAGAAGTGGAACATGATTCTGCAAGGTCGGATAGTATGGGAATGAGGGGGTGAGAGGGATGTTGGATTATTTTACATAAGAATCGATCACTCAAGTATTGCCTGCGTAAACATAAAGGGGGTTCTAAGCACTCGACTTGCAAGGCATTTATTGGAGAAGATTTCATAGAGCCAGTGATAATTCTCAGACATTTGGCTTGCAACTTTTCAAGTTTCGAAAGAGCAATTTTATTACATGGCTCTAAAACGAAAGACGCATAATCAAAATGCCTCCGGATAAGAGCATTATAAAGTAACTTTTGATTATAGGGGTGGCAGCCCCATCGTACTCCGGAAATCGCTCGCATGATATTTAGACCTTTTTGACACTTGTCGTATATATAATTAATATGGTGTATGCCTGACATCTTAGAGTCAAGTATGACGCCCAAAAATTTGACATTATCTTTAAACGTTATCCTTTCGCCATTGATTTGTAAATTTATATCGGGTATTGATCTTTTGTTCGAGAACACTACTGCACTACACTTCGAGACAGAGAGGGATAGATTATGATCAGCAAGCCAGTCGTTCAGGTATATTAAAGCAGAATTCAGATTGGAGGAAGATTCAGAGAATGAAGATGAGCGTGCATATAGAGCAATATCGTCTGCATATTGAAGAATATTGCAGAAGGGGTTAACTGACTGTTCGAGGTCCGATGTATACAAATTATATAAAAGTGGACTTAAAACTGAGCCCTGTGGGAGGCCTTTCCAGACTTGACGGGGAGGAGTAAGGGAACCATTAAAGCGAACGGCAATAAAACGAGAAAAAAGAAGGTTATATATAAAGTCAGTTAGCCTCGCTGGGATACTCAGCTGGAGCATTTTCTGCCTGAGTATAGGAAGCTCAACGTTGTCATAAGCAGCGCTTATGTCAAGGAATACACCAATAACATGTTCTTTGTTTGAAAGAGCTAGACGAATTTCAGATGTAAGAACACTTAGACTATCCACTGTACCTGATCCACGTCTAAACCCAAATTGACTTTTCGCCAGAAGACCCCTATTTTCCAGTATCCATTCTAAACGATTCTTCAGTAAGTGTTCAGCAATTTTAGCCAGTGTAGAAGAGAGAGCAATTGGTCTATACGAGGATGGATCACTAGCATCTTTCCCTGGCTTAAGGATTGGGATAATGATTTGAGTTTTCCATGAGTCAGGTACAGTGTTAGAAGTAAAGAATGAATTAATAAAGTCAAGAAAAATGAGTTTAGATTCCTTAGATGCTTTACAGATAAAGGAGAATGGAATGCCGTCAATGCCTGGAGTAGAGTCCCGTAAGTGATCTAGAGCGCACAATAATTCTGCGAAAGAGAATGGGTCGTTCATTTTATCAAGCGATGAAGGAGTCGATGGACAAAGAGCAGTTGAGGAGTCTGGAGGGACGTATGGGGGGGCTAGTTTATTGGTAAACTCATCTAACCAGAGTTTTGGATCACTAGGGATTGGAGGGGAGGAAATAGCTCTACGAAACGAGTTTAAATTCTTCCAGACAGTGGAAATAGGAGTTCGGGGGGATAGAGATTCACAAAATCCTCTCCAGCCTAAACATTTCTTTTTAGACAATAGTCTTTTACTATGAGCCAAACTGCAGCTATAACAGCTCAGTGGGCGAGCGCTTGCCTTGGAAACAAGGTGCGCAGGTTCGAACCCCGGCTCGCACCTCTGATTTATTTAATTAATCATGTGCGAATCGTCTTTGTGCGATTGTTACTAGCTTTCGGTGAAGGAAAACATCGTGATGAAACCTGCATGTCTGAGGAAGCGTAACTAGCTTTCGAAAGACGTGTGAAGTCCGCCAACCCGCACTTGGCCAGCGTGGTGGACTATGGCCTAAGCCCCTTCAACTTGAAGGGAGGCCCGTGCCCAGCAGTGGGACATAAACAAGGGCTGGTATTATTATTATTATTATTTATTATGAGCCAAAACTTTTTTATAATTCAAATAATTTTCAGTGTTCATATTATTTGAGTATTCATTTTCGGCTTCATTCCTGTCCCGGACAGCCCTCGTACATTCCGCGTCCCACCAAGGGGGTGAAGGAATATTGTCTTTAGGAGATTTTTTAGTAGGAATACATTCTGATGCAGCGTCATGTAAGAGGGATGTAAACTCTTCATATAAATGAAGGCAGTTGGAAACGTTAATGGGGGGAAGTAGCGATAACCTGCTATCTAAAGTTGCACAGTATTGGGTCCAATTAGCTTGTGAGAGTTTATATTTTAAGAGAGGGCTAGGGGTAGGGGAAGGGGAGTAATTATTAAGAATAGATATTATTATGGGAAAATGGTCACTTCCATAGCTGCATGTTTGCGCACACCAGGACAGGGAGGAAACTAGAGAAGGAGAGGCAAGAGAAAGGTCAGGAGCACTTGTGCTTTGACTGGGAGATGTTCTACGTGTTGGAGAACCATCATTCAGGACACATAAATTGATATCATCCAGAAGATCGAGGAGAAACGACGAAGAAGTATCAATTGTGCTTGAACCCCAAAGAGTATGTCGACAATTAAAGTCACCAAGTACAATCAAAGGGGGAGGAATTGAGGAAAGAATAGACTTGAGCTCAGAAATACAGTTGTAGTTTGGATGGGGAATGTATATAGATATAAAGGAAATATCGAGAGCACGGACAGCAACAATATGAAAATCAGGTGAATGGGGGGGTATGGCAATTTGGGAGAAAGAGGTAGATCTTTTAACAAGTAAACAGCATCCAGCACAACCATCATCCCTGTCGTCGCGGATGCACACATACCCCGAAACCCTGAAAGGGGATCCAGGGACCAGCCATGTCTCCGCAACGGCAGCGGCAACGGGTTTGTGTCGATTTAGTAGATAGATAAGATCTTGTTTTATTGGTTTGATACTACGACTATTCCATTGCAGGAGATTGACCGCCAATTTTAAGGACCAAACAGGAGAGAAAACGTTCTAGTAAGGGAATGACATTGTTCGGTAGAGAATCGGAAAATTTAGATAACATATTAATTAGGGAACATACAAGGAGCTCGATTAGGTTATCATTAGGAGTGGGAGATAGAGTGGATTCGACTAGAGGAGGGTTATTCCTGCAGGCATGGCCATTAGGCATAGTAGAAGGAGGAGTATATATGATGTCTTTATGGGCATGGACATCATAAGATTTGCCCAGTTCCGGTTTAGGTCGAGGGGATTTGTAGATAGTTTGCCTATAAGATCTTGAGGCAGGGGAGGATTGGGAGGGGGGAAGTTGAGAAGGATCATCATAGAGAGGTTGGTACTGAGAGTGAAAGGGGGAAGCAGCTTGTTCTGAGTATAATGGACGAGCAGGTGGAAACCGGATAGAGGCCTCAGAATAGCTCAGATTTTCTTGGGACATCACCATTTTTATTGATTTTTGTCGGGAATGTTCAGGACATTTATCCTCTATAGCTTTATGAGACCCTCTACAGAGAATACAGGATGACAGACTGTCAGGGACATCACAAGCGTCTCCTGTGTGTGGTTGACCACAGCGGTAGCATCGCGGTTTTTATCTGCATTGGGGCGGACATGGCCAAAACGACAGCAATTGTGGCATTGTATAGTGGGAAGTTGGTAAACCGACACTGGTAAGGAGGACTCATAGCAGAACACCCTTTCAGGTAGAGATTGTCCCAAGAAGGTAAGAACTACTGTCGAGGAAGGAACCCATGAGGTAACACCTTCTTTATGAAGTTTCACATTAAGACGTCTCGCTTTTATTACTTTACCACATGGGGATTTTAGTCCTTCTACCAGTTCCTCTAAAGACCAGTCTGTCGGAACTGACCGAATTACTCCCATTCTGGATACCTGAAATCTAGGAATGCTAGCAGTATAATTATTAGTTTTAAGAATGGGATTTTCGACAAAATTGTTTGCTGCTTCTGCAGTGTTAAAGTCAATGCATATCTTGTTTCGTCCAATAGATCGGATACCCCCCTGGGCAATACCGACAACATTGTTCTTGTGCAGGAATTGAGCAAAACGTAACATCCGAATGGTAAGACCAGCAGAAAGATCAGGTTCTGAACGCGCAATGTGCACAGAAAACGGAGCATTGTCGAAATCATTGTACTTGAGGCAAGAATCATTTTCAAAACCGGGAACAGTATAAGTAGCTTGGATCGAGGCACTTGGAGAAGAAATTTTTTTAGAATCATTTTGTATCTGAGTATCAGCAGGACGTTTTAATGATTTTTGTGAAGCTTCTAGTTCTAAATCAGGAGATTGGGATAATTCTATTTCCATAGGAGTGTTAGGAGGTTTCCCCCTGTCGGGGGGTTTATTAGGGTCCATTTGCCTATGAACTTATAGTGTATAAATAAACTTACCAATAATAAGGTAGACAGACACAACACAGTTAAACCACCACCAAAATAAATAGAAATTTGTTAACTTAACACGAAATTAAGGAATGATAGTACCAAAACAAACTACTCCTCACCACGTGCTAAGACAAACCCCCAACTCTCGATAATTATTGTTGGAAGTGTCGGAATACGCGCTGGCGAAGCTCTGCGCGAGTCAGCTACCTGCTACCTACTATTGAATAATTATTTTAAGTTTAGGTTACCTACATCAATTTCTAAATTAGAAATTCATGAATATTAGATGTACCAGCAGACTTATGACTTATAAATATGATTGATAAACAAATATAATAAAAGGAGTGTAGGCGAAAGTAACTAATACTTATGTTTACATACCGGAATCTGCAATAACTCTGAATAAATCGCTCCAAACGGTGTTGTACTGAAACTATACATTTTCACATTGGTGGCCAGACACGCTATACAGTATTTAAAATTCTCCATTATCAGTTTATGTTATCTTTAAAACTCAAGTCTTCACGAGAGAAATTTAGAGAAAAACGAAGAATTTATTTATTTTGATCAAGCACAAAGAACAACCAAAACAATCCAGTGACCAAAGACAAATTACAAAGTACTCTGTGGCCAAAGAGTAAATAAAATAATAATACTAAAAGTGAGGGCATCCATCGTAGAGGGCATTGATTGAACGTAGCCAAGGAGCTTTACACACATGTATATACAGAATGGAATTTTGTAATGCCATCTGAAGGGGAAGTACTCCTAATACTGTAGATAGAAAATTTTACTAAAAGAAAACATTCCTTTATTTTTTAAAAGAAAGAAATCTGCATTCGATATTTTTTTTTAAATTCGCTTGCCGCACCCGGTAATCGAACCGACTAAAATCTCTAAAAGTTGCACTCTGTACTTTTATTGCATCGATCGTTAGGGTCAATTATAAGGATGAAATCTCTCTAACAAACTTCTTAAATTAAATAAAAGGAAAACAGAGAAATTTTAAATTATTAATTTAATGGATAAAATCCGTAAAAGTAGTTTAATTTCAATGTGTAATATTCGCGTAAGTAAAAGACAACATTAATGGATCAAGTTAAAGCACTTTTACTCAAAGATCCATCTGTTTACTTATGTTATTAATTAATAATTATCATTGACGTCAACTTCCTAAACATGGGTATCTGAATTCAGAGACCAAAGATATTTTTGAACGTAGTGAAAAAAATCTTAAATCTATGTCAGAGACCGATTTAGAAGCTTCTGATCACATTGTCCTTAATTCAGTGACTGAATCGAAATTACCCGTTACCGCGCGACGAAGTCGGACGTGTCGTGTACGAGGAAGGATCGCACCAGTACCTATTGTCCAGACAACAAAAAATTGACATTGGCCTAGCCCTGGCCGTTGACTTAATTAAGCCACCGATTAATAGTTTTTTTTTTCTTATTATATTGAGTACTAACAGACCGCGCTGCTCCACCCGCGCTTTTTTACGATAGCTAAATGTAATAGTATTAAGTAGGTAGATAGATGGTAGGTTATGCACAATGGATCCAACTGGGTCGAAGAACGTTCCGGTGGTTACCGAGCCCGATTTTATAGCCATCAATGATAGAATAGAATAGGTACATTTGCATCGAATACATAACCTCCTTTTTTTAAGTCGGTTAATACTATAAACCACTTTTACATGCCCTCCAAAGTACGGAGAAGCTTAGTTCAACTTTAGACAACTTTCTAGTACCTCATGCTGAATCAAATTCCTTTTCATCTGACAAAATGAATAACCCTTTTTCTTTTTCGGAGCTCTCTTGTGCTTTACATCATCTTCGGGACTCGTCTCCGGGAGTTGACGGCATTCCTTACTCTTTCCTTTGCAATGCTTCTAGAGAATCAAAAATTATCTATTTGAATCTTGTAAATGCTTTTTTTTCTTCTTGTACAGTTCCAGAGGCTTGGAAGACTCAAATTATCATCCCAATATTAAAGCCTGGTAAGGATCCATCTCATTTTTCCTCATATCGCCCTATAGCATTGTCTTCCACCCTAACTAAAATCACTGAAATCATGATAAAAAATCGCTTGGAATGGATTGTAGAAAGTAGAAGTCTTCTAGCAAAGAGCCAATATGATTTCAGAAAAGGGTTTAGTACAATGGATAATTTAAGTATTTTTTCCTCTGAGGTTCGTCTGGCTTTTTCTCGCGAGGAACATCTTGCAGCCGTCTTCCTTGACATCAGCTCAGCCTACGATAATGTCCAGCTTCCTTTGCTCAGGAGGAAACTACTTCAACTGAGCATTCCAGAAAGATTGGTAAATTTCATTTGTAAGCTTTTATATTCTCGTTATATTAACATCAGAGTTCAAGGCCAAACCCTACCTCCCCGTCTTGTATGGAAAGGTCTTCCACAATGATCAGTCTTAAGTCCTTTACTATATAATATTTACACATATGATTTAGAACCATGAATATATATGGTTTAGAACAGTCTGTCAATTCTTTTTGTGACATTCTTCAGTATGCTGACGATATTGTCTTATATACTCATTCTCGGTCTATCATAGAGTGCGAATCGAGGTTAAATGTAGCTTTAGAATATTCAAATAATTGGCTATGCAATCATGGCCTATCTCTTTCCGTTTCTAAGAGTAGTGCTATGGTATTCTCTAGGAAAAGATCGCCCCCTGTAGTAAATCTTATGGTTGATGAGGATCCTATTCCTATTAATTCGGTCACCAAATTTTTAGGAGTTATTCTTGACCCTAAATTATCTTATTTTATTTTCTTTATTTATAAAAAAGGGTACATATCAGTTTATTACAAAAAGTATCTCAAAAACCCTAAATCGGGTTTGTCTGGATACCAAACAAAAGGTACTCGAATACATTTTTTTTTTAACATATAGGCTGTCTATAAAATAATAAAATAATCGTTATAAACTAATTGTTATGGCTTCCCAACGCGTACGCGAACTATTGACGCGAAACCGGTTCCAGGTAAGACGGCACGGCCGGGTGGCCGGGCTTCTGTCCGTAGTGTGTAGCTTGATACGTTTTGCATAACATATAAATTATTTTTTGTTTATCTGGTATTAGTCATCTAAATTACATAGTTGATAAATGCCAAAAAGGCGTCAATGTTATGCGTGCAGTTTCGGGTGTTCACTGGGGTTCTTACCCGTATACCCAGAAGTTACTGTACAACGCTTTGATCAGGAGTCACTTTGATTATGCCAGTTGCCTTTTAAAACCATGTAACAAAGTTGCTTTGAGTAAACTAGATAAGATACAATCCAAATGTTTAAGCATCATTACAGGAGCTATGAAATCCTCTCCCATTAATGCTAAGCAAGTAGAATGTTTAGATCCCCCGCTACACCTTCGTAGGCAATATCTGGGTGATCGTTACTTACTTAATGTTATTAAGTATGAATCGCATCCTCTCATGTCGATTTCGATTTTACCTCAATTGGAGGAATATGTTCGATTAATAGATACTGGGCTCATAAGGATCCTCCAGTACTTATCACAGCTTATACATAGTATAAAAACATCCTTCCCAAAGTGGTTAAAACTAAGTTTAACCCCATTTATCATAGTGATTTTGAATCATTAATTTTTCAACCAGAGATAATTTTTAGCTTAGGTGTAAGTAAATCTTCTCCAGGGGCTGATATCGTTTTTAATAGCACTATTGATTCTAACTGGCAAGACTGGTCTATCATATATACGGATGCATCCAAAATTTCTGATAATGATAAGGTGGGCATTGCGGTCTGGATTCCAAAATTCAAAATAATTTTAAGCTTTAAATGTACTCCTCTTTGCTCAGTTTTTACTGGTGAAGCTATTAGACTTCTGGAAGCATGCTCGTTTGTAGAGTCTCATAATTTGAACAAATATTTGATTCTTACTGACTCTCTCAGTTGTTTGCAGGATTTAATTAAGCCTGCTTTCAGGTCGAAGGATAATTTTCAGTTATCTTTGCAAACGAAACAGATTTTACATAAATGTCATTGCTCTGGCCTTAAAGTTGTTTTAGCATGGATTCCGGGGCACTCTGGCATTAATGGTAACGAAGTTGTTGATCAACTGGCAAAGGAGGCTGCTCAATCAGGCATAGGTTCACATCTTTTTTATAATAAACTGCCCCAGGATATACGAGATCTACCAATAAAAAAATAATTTTTACAAAAAAAAGAACCGCCTTCAAAATGCAACTAAAAAGCCTGAAATAATTTCTAAGAATTAGTGGTTTTTACATCTACATTGTTGGACTTGGACTACAACATATTATAAATACATATTACTATCAAAGACGGCGCCAAACTGGAAAACAGTTAGGTACCTACTGCCCTTGTAAGTATTTGCTAGACGTTAGGCGCCGACTTCGATAGTAATATGTATTTTTAATATGTTGTAGTCCAAGTCCAACAATGTAGATGTAAAAACCACTAATTCTTAGAAATTATTTCAGGCTTTTTAGTTGCATTTTGAAGGCGGTTCTTTTTTTTGTAAAAATTATTTTTATTTTATTCTTTTTAGTGGTTCCCTTGGTGTATTACCTATTAGGTTAACTTTTAACCACTTATATTTAATTCTGACAAACAGCCAGTTTAATATTTATTTTAAAAACACCCACTACATAACACAACGATGGACCATCACTAAAATATAAGCTTTTGCAAAATTTAAAAAAAATGTTTATGTGACAATATCTTAATAAAACTAACCAATTGCCATAAACCGAAGATATCTAGGTGTTATACTCGTAGTTATCGAGAACCATGGACTGCAAGCTCGGTGGGTCTACATTTATTTGTACCGAGAACCCGTGCCCACCTTCTTGCTCCATCGTCAGACCCTGATCACCATTTTTCTAGCAACTGCTCATCGAGAGCTACCCAACGAGCCCAAACTCGGCGGATCTACGTTTATTGGGGCAGTGATCCCGTGACGACCTTCCTGCTCCATCATCAGACCCTGATCTCCATTTTTCTAGCAGCTACTCGTCGAGACCTATCCAACGAGTCCAAATTCGGTAGGTCTACGTTTGTTGGTGCCGAGATACCTTTACGACCTTCCTGCTCCATTATCAGACCTTGATCACCATTGTTCTAGCAACTACTCGTGGAGAGCTACCCAACGAACCCAAACTCGGTGGGTCTATGTTTATAGGTGCCGAGATCCCGTGACGACCTTCTTGCTCCATCATCAGACGCTGATCACCATTTTTCTAGCAACTGCTCATCGAGAGCTACCCAACGAGCCCAAACTCGGCGGATCTACGTTTATTGGTGCAGAGATCCCGTGACAACCTTCCTGCTCCACCATCAGACCCTGATCTCCATTTTTCTAGCAACTACTCGTCGAGAACTATCCATCGAGTCCAAATTCGGTAGTTCTACGTTTAGTAGGCACGGCTAGGATAGGATGGATTGTTAATTTTATTACAGAGTACCGGTGGCCATCTATGGCCTTCTTCATCAGATCCACTTCACCAAATGATACTTTCTGAATGAAAATGCTTGACTAGTTTCTAAAAATACCAAAAACGCTATATGTATGCCTATAATATTTAAGGAGTTCCCTCAGTTACTCATGGTTCCCATCATCAGAACTTGATTTTGAAAAAAATGGGACCAATCTGGAAGCATATCCTTTCAAATAAAAAAATAATTTTCCGAATCGGTTCGTAAACGACAGAGTTCTGAGGTAACAAACATAAAAAAAAAAAAAAAATAAAAAAAAAAAACATACAACCGAATTGATAACCTCCTCCTTTTTTTTGAAGTCGGTTAAAAAAATTTAAAACTACCATTAAGAGCCATTTGTCTAAAAAGGGCTATTATAAAATCTCGGATTACCTGGAGGATAAAGCTGCGTGGGCTTGAACTGCAGTACTCTTGCAAGCTTATAGTTTAAGATATATTTATTGTAAATTTGTTTAAAAAAAATCTTATACTTACCTAATTGAAAAAAGACAAGCCCGCTGAGTTTCTTGCCGGATCTTCTCAGTGGAGGCCGCGTTACGATCCGGTGGTAGTTGTAAAAAATGACAATATGTAAGAGCCCCCGTGAGGCCTATGCATAATAAAGAATTTTGAATTTGAATTTGAATCTTTCTATACATTCTTGTGATTTGCGGTCCATTACTAAACGAACGTTGTTTGACTCCTGGGATAGGCAGTGGCAGCGTTCTCGTTCGATTAAAGGAAAATGGTATGGCAATATTCAACCCTTTATTCCAAATAAATCCTGGTTTTTTAAATTCAAAAAGTATGAGAAGTGGTTTTTTTTTTGGGAATGATAGACGCTGTTTGCCGCAGATGGCCATTGCAGCTTCACCGGACAATAATAACAGAAGTAAACCACTTCTCATGTGTATAGATGAGAAGTGGTTTACTTCTGTTATTATTCGTCTCCGCCTCGATCACGTCTGCAGTCCTGTGTTTCTTGCTAAGATAAGAGTTCGTAACCATTATTTATGCGAATTTGGTCTTGAAGAGGGCACTCTGGAGAACATTTTCTTCAATTGTTCAAAATTGGTTGTCCCTTTATATGATTTGCTCCCTTGTGATATTCCGCGTCCAATAAACCTATCCTATTTTATTAACTCTATCTAATAACTCGTCCATAAAAGTTTTATACAAATTTATTCAGATAAATAATATTAGGATATAGAAAGATCTATTTTGTTTTATAATCCATTCTTATTTATTTACCCATGTTGTTTCTATCGTGCATTTGCACTTAGACTTTTTCTTGTTTTCTCAACGGCTTCATTCTTTTTTGCAAAATTATTTACAATTTTTTCACCGTAAAGTGTCATTACCGCACGCATTTAATCCCTGTCTTAGACTCTTAGAGGAGATACCACTGGAGAAAGCATAATGCGCTAACCCCTCTGCCAAATTTTGTTCATATGGTCAGGTCATTCTTTATTTGTGTGCGTATCTTTTTGAATGCGTTGCGAGTTTATTATAGTGTGGGTATGCGTGAAATAGCATCTGTGTGTGTTTACTTCGCCTCCCGCACCCCGCAAAAGTGCCACGAAAAATTTGTACGGCGAATCGACGCGATACTAGCTCTATTCTAATTACTCTGAGATCCCTGTGGATAAACACTCTGTTGTTGGCAAAATCACAGATTATAGGATACGGCAAAATCATCGACTATAAACGATGGAGGCCATGTTTTTTTTTTTTTCATAAAAAGTGAAGTGAAGGTGCCTACCATGTACCTACTTACTCTGAGTTGTTGTAGAAAATAAATAAAGCAAGCATCGTTTTTCTCATAATTTTTCTCTTGAAATCTTGAGTTTATAAACCGGTAATGGAGAATTTCAAATACTGTATAGCGTGCCTAGCCACCAATGTGAAAATGTATAGTTTCAGTTCCACACCGTTTGGAGCGCTTTATTCACAGTTAGTACAGATTCCGGTATGTAAATATAACTAATAGTTACTTTTGCTTAAACTCCTTTTTAAACTTTTGTTTATTAATCATATTTATATCTTAAGTCTTTGATGCTTTGCATAATGTACATCTATATTCATGAATCTATTTAGAAATTGATGTAACCTAACCTTAAAATATTTACCTGAAAAGACTCTCGCAGAGCTTCATGCCTGATTTACACGTATTATGTTGTCAAGTAGGTAACTAAATTTTAAGTATGCGTTTACACGTCGTCGCAATAATTTACTTAAACTTTAGTAAAGATTTAGTTGCCAACTTGCAACTTAATACGTGTAAATCAGGCATCAGCGCTTTTTTGGGCACTTCCAACAATTATCGATATATTTCAATCAATTTGCATAAAACCTTGACAAATTATATATCTAAACCTTATCTATTGGTAAAAACCGCAGGAAAATCCGTTCAGTACTTTTTGAGTTTATTGCGAACAGACAGACGCGGCGGACTATAAAATAATATTCTGGGACAATCCACACACGGCCATCTGATCCCAAACTAGGCGGAGCCTGTACTATGGAATCCAGAAAAGTGATACTAATGCTTAAATACTATAAGAATGTGATCGCGACTGCGGCCACTTCCCTCGTTGTTTACGATTTTGGTACCGCCAGCAGAGTAAACACAAGATGAAAAATTTGACCCGGGTTATTTTTTATTTTAATGTCTTATTGACTATCTATTTTTGTTAAAACATTATTTTTTGGTAATTATATATCTGAAAATATATGTACTGTATTTGTTGATGACTAGAATAAGAGTAATTAACCATAGAAAACAATTCGAGCAATAATGTGCAGGAATGGAATTAAAAGATGACAATTAATACAGCCTATTAATTTTCTTTATTTAGTATGCCTAAATAATGCTTAATTTGCTTTAATTTATGTCCGATAAATATTGTTTTTTATTGATTACTTTTAATTTCGTTCTATTTTAAATTCTCTGGCGTTAGCAGTGATGCTTATTCGAATTCAAGTGATAAATGCAACATAACTATAAGCTGTGTAGAGCATTTAATTTAATTTGTCATTTTCAAGTTCAGAAACTTGTC
Source organism: Furcula furcula (assembly GCA_911728495.1). NCBI lineage: Eukaryota > Metazoa > Arthropoda > Insecta > Lepidoptera > Notodontidae > Furcula > Furcula furcula. Next base: position 22,073,844 of record OU452253.1, read on the forward strand.
AGGAAACGAACCCACATCCTATTGGTTAGCAGCCAGGGTGTCAGACCTGTTAACTTTGTTTTATAATATTTAGTGATTTCACCAACCTGTAGGTTTTAACTTAGATTTTATGGTTTTAGTGATGTTGTGATACAAATAGTACAAATAATCTAATAAATAATATTTCAGACATATGAAGAAGATCATGTGTGTTTTGAATGTGCACGACTGTTACACAAATTTCATAAATTCAAATCAAAATGTTACACAGTCTACAACATTATATCCAGCATCAGAAATAAATATATACAGGCAAGTACTACTGCTAGTTTACTAGGTGATAGTTTTTCTTTTTTTGGGACTGATAGGCGCTGTTGGCCACAGATGGCCATTACAGCTTCACCGGACAATAGGAGGCGAGCGCTTATAGCACTCTAGCCTTAACGGCAGAAGTAGTGACGAGCTCAAGGGCACCTCAGGGAGGCACAGCCTCGTCTTGGGCTGTCGCTTTGGCTGAGTTTACCACCAGTTCACAACGTGCCCCCACTGAGAAGAACCGGCATGAAACTCAGTGGGGTGATGCACGTCGTTGAGGTTGTGGTTGAGGTGTGTACGACCCTTCGGCCTCGCCGGTGAGACCGGTGTCTGATAGCTAATGTAGCATACGGTTGTCGGGGCGGGTTCGGCGCATCCTGGTCCAATAGGACCGTCATGGGGTCAGGAGGGTCGAACAGTACGTGCCGTGGTCTGCGGCGCGAGTCTGAATGATACTAGGTGATAGGTCTCCTGATCTAGACTGAATTGAGCGCCCGAAGTCCACTGGACAGATTTTAGTGAGTAAAATCCCACACAATGCGGTCTCCGCCCCTACTGAGACTGGGTAGTACCTTTCTTTCGAAGATTTCTTCCCAGGCACTAAAAAAATGTGGTTAGGCTCTTCTGGAAAGGACCATCCTGGTAGGTAATGTGGAGGGATCAGAGGTTCTAATTATTTGTAACATTGTTATGGCACAACAAGAGGCTTTTATTGGTATTATTAAAATTCAAATAATATTTATATTATGTTCAATCAAACACCGTAATTAAAGTAAATACATGTAATGTGCTAAGCAGCAAAACGACGACAACTGATATTATTTTAGCCAATAATATTTAGCAAGTACCCACATATTTATACACAACAGTTTATAATATAGGAGAAGAAAGGCAGACATCAGCTTCATGGCTGCTGTTCCCCTCTATCTACAGCATAGCTATTCATAAATGTCGAGAACGTTCCGTTTCGGATCGGAAAGTAAGATGCCATGTCGAATTATGATCCGACGGATTGTCGAACGCTATTCACAGTTCCTATCGGAACGGGAGTTTACAAATTCGATATGAGTGTGTTTACGGAGAACATTATAAAATGGTAGAAATAGTAGTTTATGCACCAAGGGGATAAAGTAGTGTCTTATGTCGCGGGCGTTAAATTGAATCGCGAGCATAACGAAGGATTCTAGCAAGCCCCGAGCGCAGCGAGGGAGAATAGAGTTAATACTAGAATCCTGAGTACAGCGAGGGATTTAAGCGCGCCCAAGCTATGACACCTTTATCCCCGAGGTGAATACACTACTTTTCACACCTACTGCGAGGTAATAAAATACAAATATTGCTAGGATTAAAATAATAATATCTTGGGACAATCCACACACGGTCATCTGATCCCAAACTAGGCAGAGCCTGTACTATGGAAACCAGACAACTGATATTAATTAAATAACATCCTGACACTTGGTGGGAATTGAACCCATGACCCATCGGTTTGCGTCCAGGGTGTCTAGCTACCAGACCAAGGAGACTGTCAATAATATCAACATAGTGATTTGCAGCGTTATCGCGTTATTATCTATTTCTTTTTCTTTTCTAGAGCACTGGGTTCTGCTCGTCGCGCCCGGTTCGAATTTCAAATGGTTTTTTTTCGTGCAGGTCTCTGCTTGGAGTAGTATTACATCTGTGGTAAAAGTGTTGAGGAATTTTCGTTTGACGTTCGAAATTCAAATCACATTATTACCCAAGGGAGTTTAGTACAACATTATTACCCGGCTAGACTATAGGTATATAATGAGGTACTTTATGTCATCTTTACAAGACACATAATGCAACATTATCGAGCAGGTGGTGCGAAAAAGAAATTATTGTGGTAGAAAGTTTTAAAGTGGTTAAAGAATTGTTTATTATTGAAATTTTAATGTATTTTGTAACATATCATATAGGCAATAACATAATTTATATATTGTGGCTTATTTAGTCATTTAGAGGAATGTATTTTATTGACATAACATTTTTGTGAATTTTCTTCTAAACTTGCGTCGTAAACGCTTAGTCATTTTTTTCCTTTAGTGCCGTGTATACACCTTGGACGAAGGAATGTACACACTGGGCAAACGGAGGGGATTCGTTGGTCTTTTAAGGATGTTTCGGCGAAAGCTAACTATTGATTACTGCTTTTCTATGTATAGATTACCAAACAAACCCAGCTAATGTGTTCCTTTGCTCAATAGAGATTGATCCTATTTGAATGTTTAGTGAATGAGTAGTTTGTTGGCGTAGTGTAAATGGACCATAATAAAATTCTCAATTTAATTTTAATAGTTACGCGAGTCGCGAACAATCTTTAGATAAGTGAGTGTCTATAATGATACCCCTGCAGCAGAACTATTCAGAACAGTCGGAAAGTCCCGTATCCGAATCCGATAGAAAAGTTTCCGAGGCTGTCCTTCAAACGCTATTCACAAATCCGTAATGGAAAAGTTTTGACAGTTCGATTCGATAGCAAGACGATAATTCACGGAAACTATTCCGCGAGCCTTTTGCTGTCGGGAAGGTTAATATTTCACAAGAATATTATGTTTTTATACAACTACCGTTTAAAAAAGACCACAACAATAATAATTATAGACACTCACTTATCTAAAGAATATTTGCGACTCGCGTAACTAGTAAAATTTAATTGAGTATTTTATTAAAGTGCATTCACACTACGCCAACAAACTACTCATTCACTAAACATCCATATAGGATCAATAGAAGCAAAGGAACACATTAGCTGGGTTTGTTTGGTAATCTATACATAGAAAAGCAGTAATGAATGGTTAGCTTTCGCCGAAACATCCTTAAAAAAACCAAAGAATCCCGTCCGTTTGCCCGGTGTGTACATTCCTTCCTCCAATGTGTGTACACGGCACTAAAGGAAAAAATTACTAAGCGTTTACGACGCAAGTTTAGAAGAAAATTCGCAAAAACGTTATGTCAATAAAACACATTCCTATAAATGACTAAATAAGCCACAATATATAAATTATGTTATTTCCTATATGATATGTTACATAAAATATTTAAAAAAAAATTGAACCGACTTCAATAACACTAAAAAGTATAAAATAATTTAAATATTAAAGAAGTTGGTGTTAGCGTACCTGCTGTGTATATTTGGCACCAACTTCAATAATATTTAAATTATTTTATACTTTTTAGTGTTATTGAAGTCGGTTTAATTTTTTTTTAAATATTTTATTTTATACTTTTTAGTGTTATTTTCATACATAAAGATTGAACCATCGAAGACGGTAAAATGATCTAGGTAGGTTATGACATCATTATGATTTCACATTATCGTCTACATACTTATACATAATTCATGTTTCTTCAGAAACTCAGAAACATTTTATCCGATCGTAATGAAATTTGCATGGAATCATCATAGTAGTTTACTCTCTCGAATAAAAAAAAACATCGAAATCGGTTCATATTTGTCAGAGAAATGTAAAGGAGAACATCAGTTTTATGGTTTTTACCAGATAAATTCCTCCATATCATTCATGGTCCTCCAGGAAGTTCTTATACGGTTGTGATAAAATTCGTACAGGTTCATTACAGTGGTTTCTTCTTTCGAATAAAAAAATAATCACTGAAATTGGTAAATATTTGCCAGAGTTATGACCATTTTTGTCCTTAAAAAGCACCATAAAGTCATCTATATAGGCTTTCTTGCAACTTTCCTGCGCAGTCAACATTCTTGTTTTTTCAGGAACTACTTATTACTAAGCAATATTTTTTTTATGGGACCCAATTAACGGATTAAAGAATGGATGGAAAAAAGATTTTTCAAATCGGTTCATAATTGCCTGAGTTATGCGCGAACATACATAGAAAATATATAAATATATATATATACAGACGAATTGAAAACCTCCTCCTTTTTTGAAGTCGGTTAAAAATACATTAAATCTTTAATAATAAACATGTATTTAACCACTTTAAAACTTTCTACCACTATAATCTCTTTTTCTACCATTTTATAATGTTCTCCGTAAACACACTCGTATCGAATTCGTAAACTCTCTTTCCGATAGGAACTGTGAATAGCGTTTGACAATCCGTCGGATCATAATTCAATATGTCATCTGACTTTCCGATCCGAAACGGAACGTTCCCGACATGTATGAATAGCTATGCTGGAGTCGAAAGTGTTTTAAGCTAGGGCTGGCTCACTGTATCAAATAGCGAGGTTTTGTCATTTTAATCACTGGTTCCCAAGGAGTTGATGATCTAAAGCCATAATTTCAATCGCTTCACGAACCACTTGAGTAAAAGTGTCGATCGGTGAAAGGACTTGTGGTGGAACTCAATCCAGTGATTTGTATCCGACTGAAGTATATGCTCGGCAATCGCTGACTTGCTAATCTGACGGTTCTTTACAGCAGCGATATGCTCCTTAACCCTCACTGTAGCTAGTTTTAACTTAGAGTATGATGGTGTACCCAACTATTGAAAAAGCCCCAAAGCAATATTAGATAAAAAAAAAACAACATTCATATAGCATTATCAAACTGTACTAGCCAGTAGTGTGGTGTGTTTGGTGTGTCTGGTGTCCTGCAGCAGTGTGTAAACATTGCTTGTTCTCAAGGGAAGTACACTGTAGGTAAGGAAATTACCCGGCTTACAATACTTATTGATTATGTCTCGAGTGACAAGCAGTAGTGGCAGTGCAGCAGGTGGGGTGGGTGGAGTCTGTTGGCAGACTCGCCACTTACCATGAAGCACAATGGTTCCAACTGGGTCGAAGTGCATTCCGGTGGTTACCGGGCCCGATTTTTAGCCACCAACAATAGAATAGAATACCATGAAGCAAATGTCTTGTCACTAGATTGCATTTAAAAATATGTTACTATATTGTTATGTTGTCATGGTTTGAGTGGTCAATTCTTCTTTCTTACAGGTAACTCAACATCACATTGCAAACATAGATAGGAAACAATTCGAACTAGAATCATCATTAGTACTGACATCAGTAGTTTTATGCAATAATGAGCCTTATATTCATTCTGATAATGAGGAAAGCACTGCAATAGGACTGAAAGAAGATGATCAATTGGATGAAGAAAATAACAAAATAAAAATAGAAAGTGATGCAGATGATACATATGAAAATGATGACAGTGATGTAGAATTTGTTGAGTACCTAGAAGACCATTTTGATTCTGATGAGAGTAGCATAGTAACAACAGAACATAAATCAGAACTGATAGAACCCAAAACTAAGAAACGAAAAGTGATACGCAAATCTGAAATTAAACAAGATTTGAGTGATGTTGAACCATTGTCTAAAAGTATATCTAATAGAAGTATAAATAAAAAAAAACAACAAATTGATTTAGGGTATTTTGAAGATTATGCAACCGTTGTGCCTTTGAGCCCAGAAGATGCCAGAAAAGAAGTTCTTTTGAGGAAAGAGTCAAATAATTACAAAAATTCACCATACAAATGTGATAAATGTTTTAGAGGGTATGGAGTAATGAGAACATTTGAAAACCACATGATAAGACATAGAATAGTAAGTATGTTATAGGAATTTCATAAATGTAATCTATTCAATAGATTTTCCATTAATTGATGGTTAATGTGGTGAAGATCCGGTATGTCGTAGAAATCACTATTTACTTTAAAATCCACAGCTCTTGGATACGTTATATTTTATTAATGTCGTGTCTGTGGCATCGCAGCAGTCAAACGAGTGGACAGATTTGTATGCGTTTTTAGGATTCCATCCATACCTAAAAGGTAACTTCGTCTGTCTGTCTGTCACACCTATATATTTCAGGAACCACTAATGCTATAGTTTTGAAACTTAGATCTTTAGATCTTACTAACCCCATTGCAAATGAAAAAAAAAATTTTTTCTTTAAATTTTTTTATAGTGGGAGTTGAAATGGGTCATCATAATTTCAAAGTGAGACTACTGTATCGAGTGGGATATCATATGAAAAAGCTTCATTTGCACATCACAACACAGATTTTTATTTTGGCTTATGTTGCGCAGTTTTCGGCTGATAATAAAAAATGGCAAACAAAAATACCGTTCCGCTCTTATCTCCGACGTTTTTGGAGGGAAAAATCTCAAATAATGATGGGTAATACATAGGTATCTATATTTTACAGGAAAAATAAAATTATCTTTCTAAGTTATGCACTTTTTTAGTAATCCTAAAAACCTTGACAAACAAACTTAGTTTTGCCGTTTGTTTTTTTTTGCTACCTGAGGTGTTAAATGAATAATAAAGTTACTGTAATACGTCCAAAGATGGTATTGAACCCTCGGTGCGCGAGTCCGACTCGCACTTGACCGGTATTTTTTTATTTGAAAGCTGGTTTAATTGAGATGGTTCTTAGCGGGATATTTCGTATAACAATGGAAATTTTTCATTACTTCTATTAGTTCGAAAGATCTGAAATTTAGAACATAATTATGTAAATCCGTTGATACTACTACTACTACTACTACTAAGAAAATGGTAACCTTCACCAGGGTCTGATGATGTAGCAGGAAGGTGGTCACAGGATTTCTGCACCAATAAACGTAGACCCACTGTATTTGGGCTCGTTCGGTAGGTCTCGACTAGTAGTTGCTAGGATAATGGTGATCAGGGTCTGATGATGGAGCAGGAAGATGGTCACGGGATCTCTGCACCAATAAACGTAGACTCACCGAATTTGGTCTCGTTGTGTAGTCTCGACGAGTATCTGCTAAAAAAATTATGTTCTGGTGATGGGAGCAAGCAGGTACGTGGTAACAGGAACTCTGCTCCATTAAATGTAGGACCACCGAATTTTAGATATATGGTTGGGGTTTTTAAAAATTTTAAATTTATACTTGTTACTGATAAAACTTTATGTCCAAATCGGTATAAGTAGTTGAATAAAGACTATTCAAGAGAATATGACTAAAAAGAAAACAAGTATAAATTTAAAATTTAAAAAAAACCCCCGACATAGTTAGACGAACTCTTAAAATGACTTTCCTGTGCTATTTTCAGACCCTGATCTGTATCTGTCTAAGTACTCGTCAATATTTAACCATAAATTTATAATTCGGTGGGTCCTACATTTAATGGAGCCGAGTTCCTGTTGCCCTTGCCACCTTAATGCTTGCGTCCATCACCTGACTCTGATCAACATTTTTCTACCTACTACTCGCAGCAACGTATCCAACGAATCCAAATTCGGAGTGTCTACGTTTATTGGTACAGAGATCCCGTGACCATCTTCCTGCTCCATCACCAGACCCTGATCATCATTTTTCTAGCAACTACCCGTCGAGACCTACCTAACGAGCCCAAACTCGGTGGGTTTTATTGGTGCAGAGATCCCGTGACCACCTTCACAAAAAAGTGAAAAAAATAATTATAAGCCCGCTGAGTTTCTTGCCGGATCTTCTCAATTGATGCCTCGTGATCCGGTGGTAGACTTAAAAGAAATTTACCGTTCAAAAGTGCTAAGCCTAAGGGAGTGTCCTAATAAAACGTGATCACGCGATCATCGCAAGTTTGCGCGAACGATTCGGTCGCCAGCTAGGATACTCGTTTGACGTCCGTTTGAGGTTCGCGCGAAGTTGCGATGATCGCGCGATCGCGTTTAGTTAGGACATCGCCTAAGCCTATTTGAAATAAATATTTTGAATGTATTTCAGGAGTATGGTAAATATGAATGTGAGTTTTGCCAGCTAAGGTTCCCGCGGCAGCCGCAACTTGGCAATCATCGGTGGAGTGCTCACAAGAGAAAGTTTTGTTGCAAGTTGTGCCCGTACGTCTGCTTCGGCACGTATGTAAACCAAATATTTTTTATTTCTATTTGTATCCTCCGAGGCACAGTGGAAACCGCTTGCTTTGCAAACCGGAGGTCGCGGGTTCGAATGTCGTCTTTACTGGCTAGGACAAACCAGGCCGATTACCTGATTATCAGTAAAGTACATAAAATGATCCATGCGTCCGATGGGCATGTAAAAAGTCGGTCCTGCGCCTAACCTCTCCCTCGGTCGTGTCGGTCGTCCATCCCATAGGATTATGAGAGGTGCACGTGTGTCTACGCAATATAATATCTCCGACGTAGATGGCTGATCTTATGATAGATTGGCCGCTGTGGTCGTATTATTTAAAAACTACGAGCAAGTCGATATGTAACCGATATACTGCACTGCCTCTCATCACTAGAGACATTAGCTATAAAGACTCGTTAAGCTTGGTAAGTTGACCAGCTACAGTGGCCTTAATTATACTTTGTGAGGTAACTTTCAATCGGTATCCGGTCTCTGAAGGCAGAGGCTGGTATATGTGGGATACCTGTGGGTTAAGAATAGCACCCTCCCATCTCCTCCCGTTGAGTGTCCGTAAGAGGCGACTAAGGGAAAACTAAGAAGACGAGCAGCAGGGACTTTCTATTGGATTACCTACCACCTAAACTGCGATCCCCAAACCGCCTGCCAAGCTTGGGGATTATGGTAACCCCTCCCTTCTAAGGGGAGGCTTCTTGTTTAGCAGTGGCAACGGCTCCACTATTCGAAATAATAATAATAATGTCCTGGTCGAGATGACCACAGCGGCCAAACTTGCACAAGATCAGCCATCTACGCGGGAGATATGGTGCACAGACACAAGACACAGTGCGCTCTGTCTTCTTTTAACCTCTAACAATCCGATGGGACGGAAGACCTACACGACCGGGGAGAGGTCAGGCGCGGCCACGAATTCTTACATGCCCATCCGACGCATGGATCATCTTACTTTACAGACAATCAGGTGACCGGCCTGCATTATATTATTGATTCGAAATAATGAGATTAGTCCTTACTAATTATCTTGTTTCTAATTAGGTGACTTGTCTGTTTCAGTACCCAAGCAAAAAGCCACGTTGAATTTCACAAAGGAACGAAATACCCGTGCAAGGACTGTGATGAAATATTTAGGTAATTATTTAATAGTTTTTAAGGGCACTGCACACCACATGCGTAGGGGTACACGTGCACGTACTATGACGCTGTAATGTCTGGATCTTTATGAGTGCATGGCACACTGCTTGCGTGACGTAATCATAAACATTTATTGCTTTAAGCAGGTACATAAGATATTACAATAACTGTTTGATCCATACATAAATCCTGTAGCCCGATTCTCGTAATCAAAACAATAACGTTATCATAGCGACTTATTCGTTGAAACACTTTTCGTATTCACGTCCGTCGATTTTACTTCAACGGCAACGATTTAAAAGTCGTTCGATTGAACTATTCTTGAAACGTATTTTGGTATGATATCATCGTTCAATCGTTTTATAACGTTGACTAAATGGTATTCTCGTATGAAAATGACGTTACTACCGATCGGATGCCAACAAGTAGTGAACATTACCCCAGCAAGAAAGATGGTCGTAGAGAAGATTGAGTTTAACGAATAATTAGAGCATAATCTGCTGTAAATGTGCGCGGAATAAAAAATTAGTGCATCCTTTCGTTTTCGAGCAAAATCCGAAAAACGATTCTTGGTGGGGTAACGTTGTTCCAGCAAGAAGATTCTAAACCAATGATCGCAGAGAATGATAAACTTCAGGAAATATAGCTTATATTTGTGCGTAATTGTGCGCTGAAAATGAAATTCCTGCTGGGGTAACGTTTTGCAGAATCGTGTTTCTCGGAAACCAGTAATTGTGCACCTGTAGAATAAACGATTATCAGTAGCTCTTAATTTGTGCGAATTTGTGAATTAAGTAGATTTTCAAAAATATTTACCGTTTTAGCGTAATAATGGATTTATGAAAACCAAAAAAAAAGGTCCTAGCGCTTAAACGAACAAAAATTCATACACACTGAAAACGGTATTCGGTCCTTTTTAATACTCTTAACACTTTCGCTGCTGAAAACTATAGCGGTGAGTCGAAGAAAATATCACGCGTGTGCGCAATTACTCACCTGTCTAGTCCAACGAAATGTCGGAACACGAGTGCGCATCGACTATCGCCGTGAGTCCGTGAAATTGTAACGGCTGTGCGCGCCGACTTGCCTGTATAGTTCGGCGCTAAAGCAATACGCCAGTGCGCTCAACTAACGCGGTGCGTCCGCCAAGTTTAACGGCTGTGCGCAATAACTAGACAAGTGAGTTTCGCCGTGGCAAGACGGATATGCGGCTGATAGTGACCAGATGAGTCGAACGCGTGGCAAAACGGGTGTGCGAATTAACTATAGAGGTGCGTCCGTCGAACTAAAACAGCAGTGCGCATTGACTCACATGGCTAGTTTATAGGTACAATAGTATTTTCAGAAGGTTCTAGTTTCAGAATAAAGTAAATATTTACTCATTAAAGTTTAATTTATTCAATAAATGGACGAGACAAGCAAGTCGTTCACCTGGTGGTAAGCGACACACCTGCCTATGTCTGGTAATTTCGAAAGTAAACTACTGTGCCCTTCATACCGGAACGCAGCAATGTTTACACACTGCTACTTGGTGTCAGAATGTGTCACACTACCTACCTGGATGGTTTCTTGCAAAAGATATCTCATTCATTAGTCATTAACAGCCCAAAGGCATCCACTGCTACCCACAGGCCTCCCCTTAAAAGTGAAGGGTTGCCATAATTAATCCCCACGCTTGGCAGGCAACTAGCTGACCAGCGCAGCTGCGCCTGCGCTTATGTTATAAGTACCGCGATAAAAAATTTGATACATGATACATTATTATGAAATACTTTAAGCGAGACCATAATCTGCATTCTCAGTATATTAAATCTACTAAGTAATCTATTGAGCCGAATCTATATTAAACGAAACCATATCGCGATTTAGAAATGGTATAGCGACATCTAGTGGGATAAATGGTTTAGAGTGGCTAAGAATAGTTAGAAAGCCTTTTACTATATTAATTTACGGATTGTAAGTAGGTACCGTGATAAGATTTTTGTAATTTATACGAAATACATTAAGCGGAACCATATCGTACATGCCACCTACTGAGTGAAATGGTAGGCACTAACTAAAGTCGTTGTTAGCTCCAGCTTGATTGCAAAACTGAAGACGACATAAATAACCTTACATAAAGTTTGTACATATTGTGTAGAGAATGGAGTATGTTAAATTTTATATTTATAAGTGGTCAATTAGTTCTTATACATTTTTGTATACTTAGTTTACCTACCTATCTTTTAAATTTTAAGATTTACTTCAATAATTTTGATATATTAAATAATGATAATATATCACATCAACATAGTAGGTACAGAAGTTTCAGATTTAATGGAACCATTATATTTTTTTACACTATGACGCCATCAATAAATTGAAACCACCACAAAAAACAACTATTTAAAAATATAAAAGAGTCGGATTCGAACCTGGGACCTACTGCGCTGGTAAGATGCTTCAGTAACCACTTGGCCACAATTCGCATGCGATATATTGCGAAATACCTTATGTTATGAAAACTAAATGTCTGCTTATTCCCTATTGTATATAGCGTAATAATACATATCTTAATAATTAAATGATCAGTTTTATAAATTATAAAGTGACCTATTCACATACAAAAGAAATTACGTGGTAATATGTGCAAGTAATGTTTCACTGCTTAGCCCCTATGATACATAGCGTGATATACTAGTTTATGCCCAGACTTCTCAACACATCAGTGAAAGTCCTATTAAAATCCACCCACGGGTTTTCAAATCATACCTGGATACCCAAACAGAGAGACCGACAGACAGACAATAAATGCAAAAAAACTCTATGTCGATAGTATAGTGTCAAGTATAGTGTAATATAGTATAGTGTGTACAGACAAAGTGCTTTTTGAGTTTTGTTATAGTAGGTATATAGATAGAAGATAGATTACACTCTTATATAGGTAAATCTTATCTAGGTGTTACTAGACATACTTAATAAGACAAACAGACACAAATGTTTGTCCTGGGTGGGACGAACATTAGTGTATGTGTTTTTCGAACCCATGACCTATAGGATAGGATAACCACGAGGGTGTCTACTTGACTAACAGGCCAGCCAAATGTTGCCTGGTCACCATGGTTTAGGCTCTGTCTTGTTCGGGATCAAATAACCGTGTGTGTAAGTTTCATGTTGGTTGCACATACAATAAAGAATGAACTATCTACTTACTATGTAGTTTGCTACCGATGGTACCTAAATAAACTAGGTCAGTAACAAATTGATATGATGATCCGGTACTCTTAAATAACATATTTAGATTTTTTTATTACCATAAAACCAACAATAAGACTATAATTAGGTAGGTAGCTATTTGAGTGTTGTTCAAACATTTTTAAATATTTCACAAGTTTTGTTTCAAATAATAATTGGAATCCTTCTAATGTATGCAGGTATTGTTAACTGTTTTTTCTATGACCAACAACTATACTATTGCATGAATATATAAACACAAAAGACCAAGTTATTTAAGTACTTATAAGTACTTTTTTTTTTGTAAATTTGCAAGTAAACCAATGTTGTAGTTTTGGAAGTTACGACGTATAAATAGCTATGCTCTATTGTTCGATGTGAACACAATTATTGCCGGCACTTTCACCCTAATCCGTTAGTAAAAAATACCGCCATTTGTTTATGGTGCTCATTAGTGCTTCTGTTTTGTTATTTAAACAGTGGCGTTTTATTACTACTACTGGAGGCTATACATACTGGTACTAAAATGTACATACTTACGCGAGAAAACGTTTTCTTTTAACAATCAAATAGAATAGAAGTAAACTATTGATTACAAAAGTCGTAACGGGGTTTGCAAATATTTTATTAGTTATCAACAGGTTTATGTCTCAAGAGAAGTGGTATTATTTTCCTATTCGAGTTTGGAAACGCTCGGGAATACAGCCATAAACAAAAATGTTCCTAACGAATCAAATTCAAAACCCATGATTCATTTACTAGCACCAACAAGAAACTCAGTGGGGCAACGAGAACATGTCGAGGTTGCATGCCTTAGCCCTACATCATGCGGATGAACCTTCTGCCAAACCCGCGGGACTAGTGTATAGTATTGGTCGTTATATTCAATAACATTTAATTTATGCATTATTCTTAATATTAATATTCTTTATTTTATTATTAAATAATTATCATTATTAAAAATAACAGACATATCGATCTGCCAATAGTAGTCACCGACATTACAATAACCCAATCAAAAAATCAAGTTTATTGTCAAATTTACCTTAATGTCTTAAGGCTACAATAACGTATACACGTACGATTATATAATATATATAATGTTTACTAAAATAGAAGGGAAAAGGGGAAGAGGAAGACCCAGACGAAGTTTTATGAAGCAGGTAGCAGAAAAAGTGGGTGGAATGTCGTATCAGGAGGTCAAAATGAAGGTATATAATAGAGCAGAGTGGAAATTGCTTCACCGACAAGAACCCAGCTCTTAAGTTGGAGAGAGATAATGTTTACGTGTACATACGTACGATTATGGTCAATCAAAATACAGCAATAAAGTTTTTTTTTCAAATTCAATTTTACACCTTAGTTTAAGCGTTATCGTTAAATTATAGCTCCTTTACTTCACAGTGTACTCATATAATTATGATATTTTACAACATGGACATAAAATTCCGTTTCGTTTAGAAACTCAAACACAAAAATAGTTTATTTCAAATAGGCTTAACGCTAGCACTTTTGAAAGGTCATGTTTTTTAAAAAAAAAAAGAGCTTCCACCGGTTCACAACGCGGCCTCAACTGAGAAGATCCGGGAAGAAAACGAACATAACATCCAGGGCATTTGTTATAATTTAGCTCTGATGAGACTAGCTACTTGCATACGACTGTAATAAAGTTTTCAACACACTTGCTCGTAAAGTGAGCCTTATTACATCGTTTTTAGGGTCATAAACATAGCTCTAAGACACGCGTACGTAATGACATTACCGCACTAGTGTATAATAGAATTATTCCTACAAAGTTAAATTAGTACATTACCGCACTAATGTATAATAGAATTATCTTGTCCAAACACCAAAAAATTGGCATTTGCCTAGCATTGGCAATTAATATAGTCGTTTATTTTTAATTTTTGAACAATAAAATAGATCCATTTTCGTCGAATACATAACCTCCTTTTTTGTAGTCGGTTAAATACTAAAACCCACTTTTGCATGTCCTCCTAAGTACGGAGACGCTTAATTCAAATAGAATTAAACGGTCACCCATCTTTGTAATGATCTTGCCTACCGTTGCTTAACCTGCGATTGCCAAAATTTGATAACAACGTCCTCACGCGCGGAGAGCCACGCAGCGACTGAGTTGAAATTCAGTGACTAAATGCGATTATACCTTGCTAAATGCGTTTCTAATTAGGATTCTAAGTGATTTAGTCAGTTAGAAACCATCCTTGCCTCTGAATTTAGAATCCTAACTTCCTAAATGCGATTACACTTCATTGAATTCAGTGACTAACTCATTTAGCTACCTAAATAACGGACGGTGTAATAAGCCTTTAATATATTCGTTAGTAACATCGCCGCGTCGTGGCAGGCGGCTGTGGTGGTCGTACAATATCTATGTAATTTAAATAACGGATAAAAAATAACGCTTGCCTAAGATAATAAATAATAAGCGATTTGATTATTTATAAATAATAGATTATTTTTTCAGTTATCTAATATAACGAACATTCCTAATCGTAATATTCAAATTATGAACTCAAAACTAGTAGTCTAATGACACACTTTATTCACATGCCACTATATTTTTTTTTAGGGCAGGTCTCCCGAATTTAAAATTTTCGACAAAATGCTTTAAGTCTGAGCTTTCAGTAATTAGGAAACGCTCCTGAGAGAGAGGTCGTGGTGGCTGTCATGTCGCCATATCTCGCTGTTTGCTGAATCGGTACACTCATTCAAGTAATTCAAGTGAATCAGACAAGTTCAGATGCAGGCCGATGAAAAGACCATTCCCTTGAACCACTTGACCAGACTTCTATACAACCGTCACCTTCTGATTGATATAAATAATTATACTTATCATATAAGTATAATTATTTAACGTAGTTTACAATAACAATTCGAAAACTGAATATTAAGTACATTGATGCTTAAATATTTACTTTATTTTGAAAACTAGCACCTACCGAAAGCACTATTGTTTACGACTAGCCAGGTGAGGCAATGCGCACTGCTGTTTTAGTTCGACGGACGCACCTCTATAGTTAATTCGCACATCCGTTATGCTACGCGTTCGACTTCCCTGGTCACTACCAGTCGCATAGCCGTCGTGTCTCGGCGGAACTCGCTTGTCTAGTCGAAGCCGCATACACGTAATGCCACCGGCCGACTAGCCTAGTGAGTCGATGCGCATAGCCGTCGCGGCACGCCCGTCTCGACCGTGTTAGTCGGTTAGCACACGCGTTGATTGAACAAACGGCTGTGCGCAAGACTCACCTTGCCTATATTGAGCCGTATACGTCGTGCGCATACGATATTTGCTTAGCAGCGAAAGTGTTACATTCGACTAAAACAAGACAGTATAGATCCATTCTATACTTTGTGATCTAATTGGGCATAAACTAGTTTAGTCTTTTCGTTTACGATAACCGATCGGTGGATCAACGAATTTTATTTACAAATTGAATTAAGTATATCGTGTCTTTTTTCAAGTCTACATATGTAAATCATCATCTTCATCATCATCATCATTCACATCTTCGTCACCATTCATCATCTTTAACACTATTCATCATCATCACAGTACACATCTTTAACACCATCATCAAAATTCATCATCATCATTATTCACATCTTCATAACCATCATCACATCAACACCACACATCACCATTCATCATGATCATCATCAGTCACATCTTCATCACCATCATCACACATCATCACTATCCATCATCATCATCTTTGACATCTTCATCACCATCATAACACATCGTCACCATTCATCATCATCATCATTCACATCTTCATCAACATTCATCATCTTCATCATCATTTACATCTTCGTCACCATTAATCATCTTTAAGACTATTCATCATCATCACCATACACATCTTTAACACCATCATCAAAATTCATCATCATCATCCACATCTTCATCACACATCACCTTTCATCATGATCATCATCATTCACACCTTCATCACCATCATCACACATCATCACCATTCACATCTTCATCACCATTCATCATCTTCATCATCATTTACATCTTCGTCACCATTAATCATCTTTAACACTATTCATCATCATCACCATACACATCTTTAACACCATCATCAAAATTCATCATCATCATCCACATCTTCATCTCCATCATCATCACACATCACCTTTCATCATGATCATCATCATTCACACCTTCATCACCATCATCACACATCATCACTATCCATCATCATCATCTTTCACATCTTCATCATAACACATCATCACCATTCATCATCATCATCTTTCACATCTTCATCACCATCATCATTAGAAATTCGAAATAACCCCCCACACATTTCCTTTATACGGGGTGTAAGGGACATCGTACCGAAAACCGATACCAGGGATCCAGTACATGATTCTGAACATTCTAGTGTTGAAATTTTTCATCGGCTTTTTCATAAATTTCCAAAAAATAATCCACTTTTTTTTAATAAAATTAGTCTATTATCATTATTGGTAATAATAATAGAGCATAATTTTAATTTAAAAATTTTCAGTAGAGGCCGCGTTGTCATCCTGTGGTATTTCAAAAAACTTGACAATAATGTATAAGTGCCATGGATATATAGTATATCGATTAGTGCTCTCGTAAGGGCTATGCGAAATGATAAAGTAATTTTGAATTTGAATTAAAACTGAATAGGTACACAAATACATTGATTCGTAAATATTCGAACTGAAAGCACTAAACTATAAACTAGCCACGTGAGGCAATGCGTACTGCTGTTTTAGTTGGACAGACTCCCCTCGATAGTTAATTCGCACACCCGTTGTGCTACGCGTTCGACTTCCCTGGCCACTACCAGTCGCATAGCCGTCATGTCTCGGCGGAACCCGCTTGTCTAGTCGAAGCCGCATACACGTAATGCCACCGGCCGACTAGACTAGTGAGTCGATGCGCATAGCCATCGCGACACGCCCGACTCGAACGTGTTAGACGGTTAGCACACGCGTTGATTGAGCAAACGGCTGTGCGCAAAACTCACTTTGTCTATATTGAACCGCATACGCCGAGCGCCCGATTTTTGCTTAGCAGCGGAAGTGTTAACAGCCACGAAAAGTTTCAAAACATATTATATACGCATTATTGAATAATATCACTTTGAATCAAAACTGATAATGTCTATCTTTGACGTCAAAATACAAAAAACAAGACCAACCCTAGAGTTTTTGGTATAAACCAAGAAATAGAGCACTTAATGAAATACATATCCTGAAACTTTCAGCTTCAAATATTTCATAATAAAGAAGATACAAGCAAAAACTAGAACCCCTGTTAGATTACTGGTTATCCGACCAAATTGGAATGAACCCAAAAAAGCGAGGATTTCATACATACTCGTGACCTTCTTTAAATGACAGTATTATGTGAAGCTGTTGTCTGTACAGTTACGTTCATAATGTTTATCAACAATCGCGGTTATCTTAATAGTCCGTCAGGTGGTTATAGTTTGTCATTATTTTTACAATATATTGTTACAGTTCTGTTAATTACTATTTAATTACGATAACCACAGAATGCATTGCAAGTTTATAGGTGTAAATAGCAATGATTCGCATTGCAATAAAAAATCTATATTTCCAATACTTATAATAAAAACCGCTCTCCGAGAAAGTTCACTGACCTTTGTGTACGAACTATCGTGGACACGAACGGTGTACCAGTTTTCAATTAGAATCGTTTGAACGAACGTACGTGCTCCTACCCCGCCCGCATGTATTTCGGGGCGGCTCGTGCAAGCGATTATCGACCGACACCGTTCGTGACCGCGAGACTACATTGAGTCAAAATCAAAATTGCATTGCAAGATTCCATTACCATCATACATATAGCTCAAGCAAGTAAAAGCGTGTTAAAAATACATACAATTCAATTAAATTGAGAACTTCCTCCTTTTTAACTGACTTCAAAAAAGGAGGAGGTTCTCAATCCGAATTCGAATTGTACGGATAGGCCGCTCCATTAATTGGGTCCCATAAAAAAATATTACGTACGAATAAGTAAGTAGTTCCTGAAAAAATTAGAATGGCGACTCTGAAAAAACTGTAGGAATGCTGGAGGTTGATGTTTTTATGGCTTTTTAAGGACAAAACTGGTCATAACACTGGCAAATATTGACCAATTTCAATGAATCTTTTTTTATTCGAAAGAAGGAACCTGTATATAATGAATCTGTATAAATTTGATCACCACCGATTAAGAACTTCCTGGAGAACCATGATTTATTTGGAGGAATTTATCTGGTAAAGACCATAAAATTGGGGTAAGTAATATTTGATATAATTACAAAATCTCTAATATTTACAAGATATAACAAATGAATCTATAATTTAATTTGATATAATGATCAGTTGATATAATGTTATGTATGTCGGGGTTTTTTAAAATTTATACTTGTTAGTGATGAAACTGGGAAAGACATAAGCCTTGTCTTTCCCAGTTTCATCACAAAAAAATATGTCATGCTCGCTATCGAATCGCTCTGCTTGTAGCGGCTTCGTATGGCGGGTCACCCCCTTCCCTCCAATATGGTTGAGGGGAGTGATGGCTGCTTCTCGAGTCAACCCGTGCGCGCGTGCTGCTTAGGGGGACTGCTCCGACTACTATCCCTTTGGCCTTTCAGTTTGATTGTATTTTCTCGTATTTTTTTTCTTAGCGTAGCACTCGAGCTAAGCGAGCGCAACCTACTTACTTTTTAAACAGGGCATCAGTGTTGCCAACTTTACAATGGGATAAAAAACATATATCTTATTTTATGGGCTAAACTAAGGAACTTAGAACACTATTTAACTCCCGCCCACTGAAGAATCTAATGACAAGGAAAAAGGTAACTAGATCGTCCATCCAGGTAGAAGGTCAAAGAATTTTGTAGCAAATCTTCGTTTTCCATTGCTCATATTGAATTTGCAATGCAGTTTTAATTTAATTTCTGGTTTTCCACTTCACAATTGACGGGCCCGTTGGTGTAGTGGTTAGAGACCCTGGCAACCAACCGAGGGGCGCGGGTTCGATTCCCACCAAGTGTCTGGGCGTCATAAGTATATCAGTATGTATTTACAAAAAAAAGTATCATCATCATCACCAGCCGGAAGACGTCCACTGCTGAACATAGGCCTCCCCCTTCGAACGCCACAATGAACGACAATTGGCTATTTGCATCCACCGGTTACCTGCGACGCGCACAATGACAAAAAAGTATACTTATAAGTATTAGTATCAGCTGCCTGTTTACCATAGTAAAGGCTCTGCCTAGTTTGAGATCAGAAGATCGTTCGTCGATTGTCCCAATATATTATTATTATTTTCATGTTTTTTGTTTCACGGGATTTACCCGGTCTTTTAAGAGGCTTGCGTGGGGACGAATCCAACACATAGAGGCCCTTTTTACAATTAAATGGTGTGTGGTTGATTGGTACCTACCGAGGTCAACTACTTAATTGAAGAACAAATAACAGTTTACCTCGGCAGCCAAGGGAACTATTGTAAATGTATAGAAAGATAGTCTACTTACTAGTCTTGGTGCGTAACGACACCAAGGACCCGAGTACTCCAGCGAGTTGGTCAGGGCCCCCACCTTGGCGTGTCTTCGTCGGCCGAGTGAAAACCGAAGGGGACCCGCGGGACTCAGCTCTGGCTTACCTTAATTGGCCGTCCAGAGAGGAGTTGTTAGAGCTATATGCTCCAGGGGTGGAAGTGCTAAAAGTCATAACGCCGCGAGTAACTCCCGAGAAAGCGCAGCATACCTCTCAACACAGGGGTGTTGAGCCACCCACACCGTTGTTGCCTTCCGCCGTCTTATGACGGCCGTATGGAGAGTCCATTTAGTGGGTGGCAAGTCACCAGTTGTCAAAAAATAATGAGTAGGTGGCAAGAGACCCCGGCCTTTTACAACAGCCCAGTGTTCAGTCAACCAAATATCCACTCAAAAACATATA
This sequence comes from Furcula furcula, assembly GCA_911728495.1. Taxonomy (NCBI): domain Eukaryota; kingdom Metazoa; phylum Arthropoda; class Insecta; order Lepidoptera; family Notodontidae; genus Furcula; species Furcula furcula. Next base: position 22,094,305 of record OU452253.1, read on the forward strand.
GTATATATCTTTCCACATACTAGGTTAGGCACTATACTTATAATAGGCCAGAGTAGTCTGCCAGAGTCAACTGCTGTTTATATCTTATTTCCAGCAGTTTATTCTGACAGGTGTCTTTCATATCATTAATTTCACCCAACAGACCTCTACGTCTTGGATACGTCCCCACACAAGCCTTTAAAAAGTCCGGGTGTGAAAACTAGAGAAAATAAAACTAAAATAATAATAATAAATACACTTTATTCTACACCAAAAGTTACATGTAAATTGAACAATACGTTGAAGAAATCAATGTACAAAGGTGGCCTTATCGTTAAAAACCAATCTCTTCCAGGCAACCTACATTTAGTTTTAAAATAAAGTTTATTTGCGTAATAATATAACTGACATTGTATTGAACTCTTCACCTACATGAACTATAAGTAACTAGATACTATGCGTTTCATCTAAGAATGTGGCCGCCATCTTGCCATTTCAAATATATAATTACTAAAAATGATGTTTTAACAAAAATAGATAGCAAAATAAGACATTACATCAAATAATCAAAACCGAGGCGAATTTTTCATTTTGTGTTTACTCTTCTGCCGATACAAAAATCGTAAAAAACGAGTGAAGTTCCGCAGTATGGCGGACACATTCTTAGTTGAAACGCATAGTACATACTTTATAAAAAGAAAGGCACCAACTTTGGTTCTTGATTATATTTAAATTTAGAATAAAAGTAACTTCCGTTAACAGTTTTATGTATAAGTATACTTCAGTGTACCCAGGCAAAGCTGTTTGTGTGCAAAGTTAAGAAGGTCACGAGTATGTATGAAATCCTCGCTTTTTTGGGTTCATTCCAATTTGGTCGGATAACCAGTAATCTAACAGGGGTTCTAGTTTTTGCTTGTATCTTCTTTATTATGAAATATTTGAAGCTGAAATTTTCAGGATATGTATTTCATTAAGTGCTCTAATTCTGGGTTTATACCAAAAACTCTAGGGTTGGTCTTGTTTTTTGTATTTTGACGTCAAAGCTAGAGATTATCAGTTTTGATTCAAAGTGATATTATTCAATAATGCGTATAAAATATGTTTTGAAACTTTTCGTGGATGTTAAGAGTATTAAAAAGGACCGAATACCGTTTTCAGTGTGTATGAATTTTTGTTCGTTTAAGCGCTAGGACCTTTTTTTTTGGTTTTCATAAATCCATTATTACGCTAAAACGGTAAATATTTTTGAAAATCTAATTAATGCACAAATACGCACAAATTAAGAGCTACTGATAATCGTTTATTCTATAGGTGCACAATTATTGGTTTCCGAGAAACACGATTCTGCAAAACGTTACCCCAGCAGGAATTGTAATAACTCTGAAATCTTAAGACGCACAAATTTCATTTTCAGCGCACAATTACGCACAAATATAAGCTATCTTTCCTGAAGTTTATGTTTCTCTCCGATCATTGGTTTAGAATCTTCTTGCTGGAACAACGTTACCCCAGCAAGAATCGTTTTTCGGATTTTTCTCGAAAACGAAATGATGCACTATTTTTTTATTCCGCGCACATTTACAGCAGATTATGCTCTAATTATTCGTTTAACTCAATCTTCTCTACGAGCATCTTTCTTGCTGGGGTAATGCACACAACAAGTAAGCCTAAAAATCCGCGATTCAAGAGTCGTTGAACATACGTTGGTTAGTTGAGACGATTTTTGATTTCTTATTTTTGTGGTGTGAGTCAAAGTAATAAAATAACTTTAAAATGAGCCACGGACTTACGTATTTTCTATTCAATTTGTCTGCACAGCAAGATATTCAAAAAGGAAGCTGTTTCTGAATTTCTTGCTGTGCAGGCAAATATTTTTTTGGAGTGAGAACTTCTGTAGCGGCGCTGCACTTTTTTCGGATGGGGAAAAAATTTTCAATTCGCGTCAGGACACGTGACCGCAGGACCTGATCGAAAAATCGTAAGGTAAGATGTAGGCGGCGCTGGGGAAAAAATGACAAATTCGCGTCAGGACACGTAACCGTAGGACTCGTAAGGTAAGACGTAGGCGGCGAAGGGCGCTTGCGCGAATGTTTGTGTGTGTTTGTGTTACAGCGTGCCACGCGCATCCATGGATGATGGTGATGGCTCGACCGTTTATGTAGTTAATGTAAAATAATAGTCCTGAAGTGTTAAATTTTTAATGTAATATAAATAAATAGTTTTTCAAGGCTAACGAACGGCTTTATTCAATACCAATGTCAAATTAGAAAATCGTTTCATTAATGCATATTGGCTGTGGCAACAAAATGTGGATGTGTAAAACAGCGCCATCTGCTAACTTTACTTTATATCACGTCGTATAATCAACAACTTACTTCAGAACCAAAATAGTCTCAATAGACCATTCTAATAATATTTGCTCATTTATATTACACGTTGTACTAAAATTTCTAGACGGAAAATAGTAACATTCAGCCTGTTGATGTGTTCAAGTTAAATGTGAATATTCAAGTTTTCACCGCTCGCGGCCTCGAAGGCGACGAAAAATTGATTAGGACATCTATCATCAGGGCATAGAAAAACGTAGGTACCGAACATTGAACCGTTGACTACACTGTGTCCATTTTGTTATTGGTTTTTTGACAGCTCGACGTCTGACGTTTATAGGAACAACGTGAACATAGTAAGTGAACGAAATAATCGATATCGAAAAATGTACATTCGATTAAAATATTTTTTTGATTCTGACTACTCATGTTAATGTTTCAACCTTAAAAATTTGTTGTCTTTCTTTGTTATATTATGCACGAGGCCGGTTAATGTAAACAAGACGAAAGTAATGAAAACATATTACACCTTATTTACATATTAGCATTTATTTCTATCGATTATTTGTAATCTGTGGCACAATCGTAGTAATCGTTATGTGTGGCAGGCAACTCACTAAAGTGCGGTACGCGTCCATGAAGTACAATATTATTTCTGTGAATTTGAAACTTTACAATACGAAACTTCATGGGCGTCAACTGTCAAAAAAACCAATAATAAGAGTTATAATCGTTTAGTTTCGATACAATTGATTTGAAGTCGTATCGAAATACGTTTATGGTATACGAGAATACCGATTTTGGATAGGACTTCGATCGGACGACAACAAAACGTCAACGAAATTTGGACTGTTAGTTATTACGTGAATCGGGCTACTGTAAGGGCACAGCAACTTCTTAAAAACTATACATTTATTAAGAGCAGAAACTACATTATATTACTCTAACGCCACTGAAAATATTCTTTTAAAGTGTAAAAACAATTATTAATTAAAAAACCATCAATACATTTCTAAAATGGGATATTTTTTCCATATTTGCTATTGAAGCCGGTAGTTTTTTTTATATTTTATTGATTCATGGTAAGCACCTGAACTTACCATGTTTAACCTAGTATTCGGGAAAGCCAGCTTGTCTCTATTTCGTAGATTACTGGGTCTGGAGTAAAAATCTTTGTCTTGTGGGTACAAGTTGTTATTTTGTTTCGACGTAATAACGTATAGGTATTTGTAATTAATCTATGCCGGTGTGCCATGTCTCGTATAGTTCCACATTACAACGTAATGGGACGTGCACGTGCACGCGCAAGTCTACGTGTACGCATCCGGTGTGCTCTGGTCTTTATTCAGCGGAGAGAATGGCTTGTCAAAAAATTTAGGCTGACTGCGGACTACGGACCTATTAGGCAATCAGTTTGCGGCTGTTTACTACGCACGTACAGGGTGTATAATAACCCCTTGTCGGTGTCATTTCAAATTGTCTTATGTAAAAACAGAGACATAAAAAGCTATTTTTTTTAATTACTTACTACTTAAATAGTTTTTTTTTTTAAAGGTATGTTTTTATTGCGTCTATCCGAATGTAATATACTTACCCATCCAGCTACCCTTATTTATAATCAGTATTTACGGTCTACACCTATCCAACGAGTCCAAAGTCCATATTCAGTAGGCCGTTTAGTGGAGCAGAATTCAGGAATGCTGGTTACTGGTAACCAAATTCCTCCTCTATCACCAGACCCTGAACACCATCTTCCCACTAACTATTCGTCGAGACGTATGTAATGAATACAAATTATGTGGGTCTACGTTTAATGAATTTGAATTCCCCTTACCACCTTTCTGTTCCATCATTATGTGCAGTTTAATAGTAGTTAATGAAACTGTTGCACGATAGGGGTTATTAAAAAACACGAGTGAGTGTTTATAAACCGAGCCGAAAGCGAGGTTTACAGTAGTATCACACGAGTGTTTTTTTTTATTTATTTAAGGACAACCAACAAGACACACACTACATTGCATTATTATTACACTAATGCATTGCATTTTTTTACATTGGTGAACTTAAAACTAAGTGCAAGCTTAATTATAGGTCGCCACAGCATGCAAAAAACGCGTTAAAAGTGAAAAAACTAGTAATAATGTAGAAAATTGCTTAAAAAGAAAAATTAAAATATAAAAGAAATGAGTTGCTTTTCGGTTAAGTATATTTTTTTTTTGAGTAAACTATCAAATAACATGGCAGAATGGCCGAAGGCAAGATACAGAGTATAAAGTAAAGATTGTGTACCCTATAATAGAATACTAGCGGAATATAAGGTAGGTACCATTACTTTACGACGAAAACTAGTGATTTTCTCTGAGAAGATTTCTATTTTGTACTTTTTTTCTAATACATTGTACTGTCTCATAAGTCTGTTCATTGGGGAGTGGAGTCCCAAATTACTTTTGGACGAGGATATCTCGAAGGTATAGGATGTTCCTGATCTGGGTAATTTTCTTGGGACATGAAAGTTCAGGTTTTCGTATAAGGCTGTATACAATCAATTTGACCATTGAGTAATTTGTACAGAAATATATGGTCGAGGAATTGTCTACGTTGGAGCAAAGTGTCAACTTTATAGTAAGAAAGACGTTTATCGTAAGATGGGTACTGCTTGGCTTGTTTGTATTTAAACGCGAGGTGCCAAAGAAAACGCTTTTGAACTTTAATACCTAATTGTGTGTTGTTCCAATTACCCAAAACGCTATTTTAATTGCAATCAAAATCTGCTCTGCACTCCGAGCCGGTCTGTGTAAACGGACCCATTTAACATAAAAAATTAACGGGCAAGACTTTGCCATAATTGCATTGCAAGCAGCATTGTTTTGAGCGATATTCTTGATCGAACGGTCGAATAAACCACTTGGTCAAACACTGTTTCACTTTGACTTGGTAAAAATGATTAAAAAATAATTCCAGTATGCCAAACAGCCTTCTGATGCACAAACACATCAAACATTTGAACATGTCCTCCTGCGAGGGTGTGTGTGAATACTGCGGCTGTGTGTTTGGTTCAGAGCGGGGATTGATCCTGCACCAAAAGAGGGTGCACAGACGCGTAAGTGTATAAAAATTAATATGCTCTGCTTGCTTATGGATATTTAACATTGTATACATCGATATAATATTTATATTACAATTACTTAAATGGTGTGCCAACGTGCGCTTTCTGTGGGCGCACGTTTGGTGCAAAGATAGGGCATGCTATAACCTGAGGTATATTATAGTCACCTGAGAGCTGCAATAGCTCTCCCCATTAACTGGAGCGTCTGAAGCAGTCGCTGTAGCCGAATACGGCTGAGGCTATATATATTATTTAACCTAGATTAGCTGTTACGGTCCGAAACGTGGCACACAGAAATAGCGCCCTTTTGTAGCTAGGTATTTCTTTTTAAGCCACAGGCTGACAGAATTCTTTTTGCTGATAGGAGTGTCACTACTGTCTATATAAAACTGTCAAACTACACGTCATGATCATAATTATGGACCGGATTTATATGTAAATACATATTTTTAATTTCAATAGTTTTTGCTCAGTATGTTGTTTTCTACATGAATTATGACATTTGGAATGAGAAAATGCAATTTTTTATTTTCCATATTTTGGCATATTTCAAATATAAGGCCATATTTTTTACAAAAATGATATATTTCTGTAAAAAGGGTAGCAAATAGATGTATACGAAACAAAGTACTTACGATAAGCGTAATGAAAATCACAAAAAAAATGTACTTACGGGGTGAATGAGCAAAATATTTATTATTATGTAAACGTATCACATCGTAGTCTTTACAGTAAGCTATCGGCGCCGAATTTATTGTACTTTCCTCATATTCACCTTATAAATACACCTTCAAAAAATCACTGTCGCGAATAGCGCAGGTATAAAGGGTGATCTGTTAAGGTGGTTCACTTCATATATCGATAACAGATGTCAAGCTGTAGTATTGGGTAATTACATGTCCAGGTGGATGAACGTACCGGGTGGAGTGCCGCAGGGCTCACTATTACGACCTTTGCTCTTTCTAATATTCGTTGCTGATATAGATAGCTGTTTTCTGAATTCTAGAGTATTAACTTTTGCAGATGATATGAAGATATTTAAAGCTATAACTGATTTAGATGATGACGGTATTCAAGATGATCTTTCTCGTTTAGATGCCTACTGTATTAAGAACAAACTTGATCTTAATGTTAATAAATGTTCTAGTATAACTTTTACCAGGAAGAAAAAAACAATCATGTTTAATTACTCATTGAAAAGACTTAATCTGGTAAAAGTTAATCAAATTAGAGATCTTGGTGTACTACTTGACTCTAAGTTGCTATACGATGATCATATTAGCAATATAATAAATAAAGCTTCTAAAGCCCTAGGATTTATTATGCGCTCTTCAAAAGACTTTAAACAAGCAAAAACACTTAAAATATTATACTCAACATATGTGCGCTGCCATTTGGAGTACGCTTCACAAATTTGGAACCCCAGATATGTCATTTATATTAGACGTCTTGAAAACATTCAGAAAAAGTTCATAAGATTTTTAAACTTTCGCACTCGGTCTTCAGTACGTGACTACTACCAATCTTGTATGAAACATCACTTTTTACCACTGCAAAAGCGCCGTGAAGTTATGGATATTGTTTATCTTTCACGTATAATCACATCGCACTCCATCGACTGTCCTGAGCTACTCGGGAAACTTAAACTGTATACGCCCAAACGAAACTATCGCCATAGTCCCTTGTTTGCTGTCCATTCAGTGTCTACTAATTATCGTCAGAACAGTTTTTTCATTCGTGCTTGTTCCAACTATAATGAACTTATTCGCAATCACGATCTTGATATAACTTGTACCAGTCCTGAAGCGATGTGTAGGAAGCTAAACTGTACATTCTTTGAAACTTCATAATAGAATTCTCACTAATGTGTATTGATAGAGTTATTGCAATGTATATCTACTTTATATTTTGTTATTGAACAGTTCTATCCTGTCTATATTGTTACTATAAGTGGAGGCTCTTTTGTTACTAGTTTTTAATTTTTCATATTGTTATTCTTGTAGCCGATAATCTTCCTAATAAATAAATAAAATAGCGGTCCGTCAGATTCGTACCCGTGACCTCCGGTTTGCAAAGCAAGCGACTTTCCTCTGCGCAACTGAGGCTATGAGGCTACAACAGTAGGCCAGTCACATAATGCTATGTTGAAAGATTATTCAGCCAGTACCAAACAAAAGCCTTATTTTGACCAAACAGAACGACCTTGAATTTTCATCCATCCATTCGTTTGGAAGCTACGCTGTCATAGAAAAATGTACAAACTTAAACATGCCTTTTTTGCATTGGGGTTTTCAAAACATGTGATCCGTGTACTGCAACGACACAAATACTGAAAAGAACTGCCATATACCTGAAACTTATGGTTATTTTTAACTCCATATTTTTCCATATTTTCGCATTTTAGTCCATATTATCGTTTTTTTAGTCCATATTATATGTACATATTTTGGAATTTTGAATACATATAAATCCGGTCCCTAATCATAATAAACCATTAGTTTACGTGTCCGCCACCAGATAAGTCTGCGACCCCCGCGACCACATTTTAGATGTCAGAATGTTTATCTAGTTGATATATTAAATCAATGGTAACATACATATGGTAGGTTAAAAATCCAAATATATTTTTTTATCTACCCACTATTTACGCCACTGCATTGGGTCCGTCAAATATGAAAGAAAGAAAAAAGATAATAATCTTTTACAGGTTGTCAATAACGAGCAGGGGATCGAATGCATTGAGTGTGGAGTACGCTTTACTTCGGATATAGCTTGGAAGCGGCATTTAGTTCTATCAACAAAACATAACGTCAGGTACAGTTGTCGGCACGTAACTTGGCAAGATTTTGGTGTAGTGGGGGAAAGTTCGCGCATGTTGTAACATATCATGGTCAATTTAAAATAATATCAATTTTATTGCCATATTTATAACCATATCATAAGAAGAAGAAAAAGAGAGGAATGTTTGAAATATGTAGAGGTGTAATAATTAATGAAATTCATACAGTTAAACGTACTTAAAAAATGTATAGTAAAATAAAATATTGTGAGAAAGTAATTAGGTTATTTAATGCTTGGCGGCCGGCGGCTTGCAGGATGAAAAGTCAGAATCTACTTAGATTGATAAAATAACAAAACCAAAACAAACGGAACTATTTTAGTGCACGCAAGTGTACTCGGGCGTGTAGAGAACGGGAGGAACTTGAGTTGCGGGGAGCAAGGCTTGACCGCCTAACCAATAGTGCGCCCGGAACGATGTTACCTCGTTCCCCGCGTCCCGCTTGATAACCAAAGAGACCCAAACAATGGCTTCTGCGCATCGAACGAATCTTGCCAAGTTACGTGCCGCTAGTTATATTTGATGTTTTAGGTCTGGCCTCAGACCAATCTTTACTAAGTGATAAGTCCCTTGGGACCAATCAGGTATCACCGCAGTGTCAGGTTTTTTGATGCCAAGTAGCAATGTGTAACATTGTACATAGGAATAAATGAATGAATGGTTGTGAATTTAAATTATTTTCTAAGCTTTCTGTATGTTTTACTTTGGTATGCAAATAAAGAGTATTCTATTCTATTCTACAGAGGGCACTATAGCAGGTGAAATTACCTGGCAACCCCAGATGGTAACTACCTGGACAGTTTATTGCACAGGCACCTACGATTTAGTAATTTTGAACCTCTGACTTCCCCTTACCCGTTTCTTTAAATTACAACTTTATTTTTATTTAGTCCAGTGTGATCAATACTCCATCGCATTGAAAGCTTTATAGTCGATTATATTTGCATCAATTTAGTTTCTCATATGCCGTATGGTAGTGGTTCTGTTGGCCTTTTAGAGAAGCTAAGAGTCAAGCAATGAGCAGTGGAGAGAACTATGCTCGAAGTTACTTTCTGCGATAAAATCCGGAATGAGGACATTCGCTGAAGAACTAAAGTCAGAGACATAGCTCTTAGAATCTGCATGTTAAAGTGGTGGCCACAATCGCTCGAAGAACTGATAACCGATGGGGAGAAATGTTCTCGAGTGGCGACCACGAACCGGAAGACGCAGCGTAGGCAGGCCTCCCACCAGGTGGACAGACGACATTGTGCACATCGCAGGTACCCGGTGGATGCAATTAGCCAATTGTCGTTCACTGTGGCGTTCCAAGGGGGAGGCCTATGTTCAGCAGTGGATGTCTTCCAGAGGATGATGATAAGTCTACATAGATATAATTTCGGTTTTACCCACAGCAACGGCTGTAAAACATGCGGCGATACGTTTCCGAATGCCGATGAACTGAAGTCTCACACGCGCGTGCATGCTCGTAAACGCGCCAAACTGCCGACTTCTTGTCGCTATGTAAGTACTATAACTTTTTTTGCATATTATATACAGAACGGTGTAGTAAAAGACAGTGGGCAAAAGTGGTTCAAGAGCCGCCACGATTGAATCTTATATGGCAAATCAAAATATCTTTATTATGTATAGGCCCCACGGAGGCACTTACACAAAAATCATTTTTACAAACTACCACCGGATCGTAACGCGGCCGCTACTGAGAAGATCCGGCAAGAAACTCAGCGGGCTTGTCTTTTTTTGTCATTTTTTTTTAAAAATAGTTTTACAAATTTTACTTATGTCAGCCTTAAGCTTCTAAGCTTGCATGAGTTGAGCAGTTCAAGCCCACGCAGCTTTATCCTCCAGGTAATCCGAGATTTTATAATAAGCCTTTTTTGACAAACGGCTTTTTATCAAAGGTTTAAATTTCTTTATTGGAAGATCTCGGATATCCTGTGGCAGTTTGTTATAAAAGCGTATACTTTGGCCCATAAACGATTTGCCTGTTCTGTGGAGACGCGTGGCATGTACAACAAGATCGTGTTTGTTCCGGGTATTAATATTATGTGTATCACTATACTTTTTAAAAGAACTGATATACTTTTTAAAAGAACTGAATAAAAGAGTATACAGCCATACTCAACCTTTTTTACCCCTGGGCCACATCGCTTCTACTTTACCCTGCGGGCCGCAATAATCTACATACATACATATAGTTACGCCTTTTTCCCGTAGGGGTAGGCAGAGCCCATGGGCCGCTTTTCGCCCCCGTGAGAAACGAGACGTGATGGGTGGCGAACCACATCGCCGCCATTTTGGTTAGTTAAATTATTTATGACCAACGATTGCGTTCTCACGAATAACAAGGGAAAGGGAAGGATAGGTGGTGTAAAAAGGAAATAGAAAAAGTAGGATATTACCACCCAGGAGAGCAAGGGATGGGACAGTAATAGCTAGGGAAGCCGGGGTCGCAAACCCGTATACTAAGTATACCACAACTACCGGACAGGTAAGTTGGGATGAGTATCCCATGACTAAAACAATGCGATTATGATACTGGTCTTGATTATATAAACAAGGTAATGATTAATTTAATAAATATCAATTAATTGTCGGCAAATAACCTCTAAAGCAAGGAACAACTACTTATTACTCCAAATCACCGTGATAGATTTTGATGCGCTTCTGCGTGTATGATGAATTCATTATACCTACCTTTTCATTTGGCATATGTCAGAATCGTGGCAGCTCTTGGACCAGATCCCATACAAATTTGCCCGATGTCTTTTACAGATTCCTATTAGAAATAATGTGGCTCTTCAACGCTAGTGTGAATAGGCATTTAATAGCTAGTGTGCTTTACCATAACTGTTTGCGTCGCCGCTTTCCGCTGGGTCGGACTGCTCTGGGTTATATAGAGTAAACAAATCAATACAGTGCAAGCCTAAGGGTTTTTTTTAACAAAAATACGCTTTAGTTACGTTTATTCTTTTATATTTTTGTTATGTGTGTTAAAAATGCATGTGGTCCACCAAGTGAATTGAACTGGTATACCAATCAGTGATTTTACCTTATGTTCGCAGACGAGCACTAGTTTTTTTGTGCAAAGATTAAATTGTTTTAGTTATTATTGGTTTTTATTTCCTTTCTTCCTGTTTTATTCTCAACAACCAATCAAACAATACGAGTGCCACTACCACGATAGTTTTTTCACATAAGCCAGACTTGATAACCCTAGCGCGACTGGCGAGCGTAGGTATGAAAAGTGGAGTACACACAAGAGCTTGACTTCCGTAAACTGCTTAAGCTCTCTAAGCAAGCGACTACCCACTGATTCTGTTCTATTGTTGGTCGCTGGCTATTTATTGGGTTCGGTAACCACGGGAACGCACTTGGACCCAGCTGGATCCATTGTGCCTGCCCTAGCCCTTACTCTGTTGCTGAATTATCTAAGAGTTCCTTAAGGTACCCCAGGATTGCGCCAGCTTGGAGCTGTGCGTAATCATCTGGTGTAGGATAGGCTACTCTCAGATGGCTCAATCTACGTCCTGCTAGAGCGTCGCAGCCACACAGTAGGTATGTGTAACATCGACTCTTTTTCGTCTTCACAGAATCTGCAAGTAACTACGGTACTTCGCCTCATTCTGTGTAGGTACTCGTTGGTGCCAAAATGGCCCGTAAGTGTCCACTCTTGTGCTGGTGAATGTTTTTGAGTGATTTAGCCGAATCGCTTCCCTCCATTTTTTCGTTTGTTTGACTACTCACTGATAATATATCATTATATTTCAGTGTGACAAATTGCTTCAAAACCGTGCGGAGTATAAATCGCACGTGACGTCAAAGCACCCAAACACCAACGAGGCTAAGAAACTAACCATCAAAGCCCAAACGTCGTTCGTTTGTGAAATTTGTGGACAAATGTTTAAGGTATGTGTAACTTTTTCAAACACCTACAAACCTGGGTCTCTTGGTATTTTTGACGATTCAATTCCATCATGAATTTCGATGTATTTCGATTTATTATCATTTTTAAGGTTCTATACCTAAAATCCCTTTTAGGTCCTTGCCCTTATGGTGTGCCTTCGTCTATCTGTCTGTCTGTCTGTCTATATTCTATAGTCTGTTCTATATTTAAGGAACCACTGATGCTATCGATTTGAAACTTGGAATAGTTTTAGATCTTACTTACCCAACCTCATCGCAAATGAAAAAAACTATTATATTTTCTTTTATTTCCTTTTAATGGGGGTTGAAATAGGTTATCAAAATTTCAAAGTGAGACCACTATATCGAGTGAGATATGCTATGAAAGGGCATCATTCGCAAATTTCAAAACAGATTTTCATTTTGGTTTAAGTCACATAGTTTTTGGCATATAATAAAAAATTACAAAAAAATACCTTATCTCCGAAGTTTGTAGAGGAAAAAATCTGAAATAATTATAGGTAATACATGTCTATCTATATTTTACAAAAAAATAAAACGATCTTTCTAAGTAGTACAGTTTTTTACAAAAAAATAAAACGATCTTTCTAAGTAGTATAGTTTTTTAGTGATCCTAAAATATCTAGACAAACAAAGCTTAGTGTTGCGGTTTTTTTTGCTATCTGAGGTGTTAAACGAATAGTAAAATAACTGTAATAGGCCCAAAAAAGCGATGGAACCCTCAGTGCGCGAGTCCGACTCGCACTTGACCGGGTTTTTTATTCGATATTTGTGCGTTGTTGCGAGCGCCATTGATCACAGGATAACTTAAGATGCGGGTGGGCGAAGAATAAATTGACTGACTCTGAGGTGTATGGTTTGCAGAGCCAATACTTATTGGTGTACCACCAGCGTGCCCACACGGGCGAGCGGCCGTGCAAGTGCGGACAGTGCGGAAAGAGTTTTGCCACACCCATCACACTCTCAATACACCGAGCCACACACAAGCGGAAACGCAAACTTTGCTGCGAATTATGCGGACGGTACCTCGCTGCCAGGAGCGCGCTTGCCAAGCACCTGAAGGTAGGTCTGCACTGTGACCACTGTTTTATCATCATCAGTAGACCACTGTTGAACAACGTGTCTTTGGACCCACTGAATAATCTGATTACAGTTTTTAAATACAATATAATATGTCTATAGAATCTGCTAACGTATGGATATTTAAAATGCCAACCACGTTTCTTTGTCTACCCTCTGTGCACGCCACTGGTAGGTACTCCAATAGAACTCTTCTTGTTTTCCCTTCGCGTCTTACGAACACCCAACGGGAGGAGATGGGTGGGTGGCCGGGTAAGAACCCAGACACCTCTTACGGGTACTGTTTAATTATAGGCTATAGCGGCGCTCTTCGGAGCCGCTCGACGTTTGGAATGTGGGCCCTAGACATTCATCGAGTACGGCAGTGACTCCGAGACTGATAGTGGTAGGGTTGCGACCCTCGTCCCCGTGAACACCGTGCCAGGTTCTCGGGAGGCTACAATGCGTCCCTGCGGGCTCAAAGACAAGGCACTGATTGACACCTGTAGCCCATTTCTCGTAATCAAAACAATAACGTTATGGTAGCGACTTAGGTTAGAGGCGGGTAAGTGGCTAGGGCATGCTTTGCTTGCTTTCCTATGCTTGCTTAGTTTCCTTTCCCTTTCTAATGCACTAGCTGCTTGCCTACTTTACACACTAATCCCGTGTGTAATTTGGCAAACGGTCTTGGAGGGAGCGCAACAGTCGTGATTGATCTCCAGGGCAAGCCCGATGATCTAGCCTTCCCGAGGTTGCCGCCTGTTATTGGTTTGATTCCTTCAGAAACAAACGCAACAAAAAATCGTTGGGCGAATAACTCTTTCACCCCAATCCTCACCCATCCCTCATCCCCACCTTATATTTATATAGTATGAGTTTATGTATAATATATAGTATGTATATTTAAATCCCGCTATGTATGTATATATTCGTGTATGTAAGTTTATGCGTCTCAGTATATGTGTATGTTTATAAGCATATGTATGTATATGTATATATTTATTCAATACTGCGGCGTCATGAGGTCGGGCGTTGCGGTCCTACCATCTCAACAAACCAGCAGATGGTAGGAAGTAGGTAAGACCTCCCGTGTGTTTTTGCCGTGCGCGGGGACCCGTAATGAGGGGGAAGGGAGGCCTGGAGGATGAGCTGCACAGTGGGCCTGCGGACGCGGTCCCATGCGGCAACACGACTCTTCGGTCCCGGACTCCTATAACACGGGCGGTTGCGACTGAGCCGGTCGCAATCAATCGGCTGTTGGTGGTCCTTAAGACCAGCCGGCTAGTCTTCTTGGGTGATGGGGTCCGCAGTCAGCAATGTGAGCCGAGAACGTGGCGCGGCGCGGCGCTGCACAGGCGAACGTTGTGTGGACTCGTGGACAACTCACTTGGGAGGACTATATTTCACTGATAGCCCTGGTGCTTAGAAAAGCATCCCCAAAGGTGCGGGCTCCGTGGAGGGTGGGGAGTCAGTGAAATGAAGTTAGGAATAATATTCGCATGGATTCGCACAAGAAACCGCGCACTGTCCCTAGGGATGACGGGGGTAGCCCTTCCAAGGGTTGCTCTAGAAATATGACGGCCGGTGGAACTACTGCGGGACCTGGTGTGTCGGTAGTGACAGGGAACAGGAATGGGACCGGAACTCTGACCCGATGGGCTCAAGGTGGCAAAACTGAGCTGGCAAGTAAAGGTTTGGCCCTGACTTCGGCTGGCGGAGCAGTCACTGGAGAAGGCTCGTCAGAGCCTGGTTTCAGGACAGCGATGCTGCTGGGAAGGGCCACTACCAATAACTTGCCGGCCGGTGGAGCTACTGAGGGACCAGGTGTGTCGGTAGTGACTGGGAACAGGAATGGGACCGGAACACTGACCCGAGGGGCTCAAGGTGGCAAAACTGAGCTGGAAAATAAAGGTTTGGCCCTGACTTCGGCTGGCGAAGCAGTCACTGGAGAAGGCTCGCCAGAGCCCGGTTTCAGGACAGCGACGCTGTTGGGAAGGGCCACAACAAGTACAGCGCAAACGCGCAGAAGCAAGCCTGGAGCCGTTGAAAGGAGAGGCAGGCGTGATCAGGCCATTGGTGTTGCCTCACCAATGGGTTATCTAAGATGTATACAAATTAATCTACATCACAGTAAGGCGGCTACGGCAGTACTCTGCCGGTCGCTTAATATGGATAAATATGATGTCGCTCTCATACAGGAACCTTATCTGTACAAGGGCGTCATCAGAGGTCTAAACGTTCGTGGAGGACAGCTTCTCTATAGATGCCCTACAAATAATATGAGGACCTGTGTCTTTGTCAGGAATGGCATAATGGCAATGCCTCTATATGACTTCTGCTCCAGAGACCTCACTACTGTGAGGATTAAGGGGTTAACGGGAGGGGGCAGTAAAGATACTATTATATCTTCTGCTTACCTACCCTATGAGAATGAGGACCCGGTATCAGCACTGCTGCAAGACCTGGTTAACAATTGCGCTCACGACGACCTCATCATAGGATGCGACGCGAACGCTCACCACGTTGCCTGGGGTAGCACAGACAACAACAAAAGAGGGGAAGCACTATTGGACTTTCTGGTAAGCTCACCCTTACAAATTTTAAATAAAGGCAATAGACCAACCTTTGTGAATAGACGCAGGGCGGAGGTCATTGATATAACGCTTGCATCCAATAGAGCGAGTAAAGCGATCCGTAATTGGCATGTGTCGGAAGAGGTCAGTCTATCTGACCACAACTACATCTGCTTTAGGTATGTAACTTCCAATAATTATGGCAAGGTACGAAGGAGGAACCCAAGGAGAACCGATTGGGAATCTTTCAGGAGAGACCTTAAGGAACACCTCGGGGATCCTACGCAGCGACTCAACTCAGTTATAGATATCGAGTTTGAGTCTGACAGAATTACCCAGGCAGTTAAGACCAGCTGGATCAAGAACTGCCCGGAGAAAGAGGCGGCGACGCAAAAGGAACCGTGGTGGTCACCTGCCCTTGAGAATCTAAGGCAGGAGACGCGACGTGTTTTCAACTGGGCGAAGTCAAATAATGACTTTACGGTATATGCCGAAGCTCTTACGCACTATAGTAAGGAAGTGCGCAAGGCGAAGCGGAGATCATGGAGATCTCATTGCAGTAGCATCAATAGCCTTCCAGAGGGCATGAGGCTCAGTAAAGCAATGAGCTCTGCAAAGGTTAATCCACTTACATCTATCCGGAATGACCAAGGTAAGCTCACTGTAACTGGGAAGGAAACTCTTACGCATATGCTAAGAATGCACTTCCCGGAGTCAGTGGAGATACAAAATGTGACTGATAATGTCATTACCATGGAAGAACAATTTACAAAAACTTCCAAAGACGACTGGCGTACAGCAAAGAAAGTAGTTGACGCAGACAAGGTACGATGGGCAATTGATAGTTTCAGTCCGTATAAATCACCAGGACCTGACGATATATACCCCATCTTACTACAGGAGGGAAAAGGTATTCTCATACCTCACTTGTGCAGATTGTACAGAGCATGCCTAGCCTTTGGGCATGTCCCATCAGCCTGGAGACAGGCAAAAGTAATCTTCATTCCCAAACCAGGAAAGGAGAGCTATGAAGATGCCAAATCCTACCGCCCTATCAGTCTTACTTCATTCTTCTTGAAGACTTTGGAGAAGATGATAGACCGGTATATAAGAGATGGCCCATTAAGGAGACGACCGCTCCATGACATGCAATGCGCGTACCAACCGGGTAAGTCTACGGACACGGCACTGCACTATGTGGTCAACCGGGCAGAACATGCATTGGAGACCAAAGAAATCTGTGCTGGAGCGTTTTTGGATATTGAAGGGGCGTTCGATCGAACAACCTTCGCTTCAATAAGAACCTCAGCACAAAATCATGGCATAGAGGCGACAATTGTTAAATGGATTAGCACTATGCTGCAGGAACGTGTTATTAAAAGTAGTTTATTAGGTGATATGGTTACCGTAAAGGCAACTAAAGGATGTCCACAGGGAGGCGTACTATCCCCATTACTGTGGAGTCTAGTGGTGGATTCGTTGTTAGTGGAACTTAACAATGGACCATTTCAAGCCGTAGGCTATGCAGATGATATAGTCATACAAGTAAATGGCAAATTTCCAAACGTAGTAACGGATTTGCTGCAGGGTGCTTTGGTTAGGGTGGAAAGATGGTGTAAAGACAATAACCTTTCCATAAATCCAAGCAAAACGGTTATAGTGCCTTTCACGAGGAAAAGACATTTAGAGGGCCTTAGAGACCCAAAAATGTACGGCACCAGACTAAAATGGGCTACGGAAGTGAAATATCTTGGGGTAACTCTCGATAGTAAACTAACGTGGCATAGTCATGTTGGAAACATAACAAGAAAGGCCTTACGTGTCTTCAATATGTGCCGTTCTGCGTATGGCAAAACCTGGGGACTCAAACCAAAGGTAATGTATTGGTTATATACCACGATGGTGAGACCTATTCTCACATACGGCAGCGCTGTATGGTGGCCTAGGACCAAACTAAAGATCTGCAAGGATTCTCTTAGGAAGGTACAAAGAGTAGTTTGCATGGCAATTACAGGTGCCTTCAAAACAACGCCTACATTGGCTCTTGAGTGGATACTGGGACTAACCCCACTACACACTTACATACAAACAGAAGCAAGGAAGTCGCTATACAGACTTGCAAAAGCAGGAGTTTGGAATCGTAACAAGCCCTGTACAAAACACACTTTATTGGATCCCGTGAAAGAACTGGACGATCTAATGGACATGCCCTGTGATAGGATAAATCCAGTGTACATGTTTAACAAGAGGTACCGAGTACATATACCATCCAGGGAAGAGTGGACGAGGGGACTCAAACCGGTTGGTGGAACTCACCTCATATGGTACACTGACGGTTCTAAAATGGAGTCAGGTACAGGGGCAGGGATTTATTCCAAGGACTGTAGTGTCAGTCACAGCATGGGGCATTATGCATCGGTATTCCAAGCGGAAACCTATGCCATAATTGCCAGCATTAAAGAAATGCAAAGGAGAAACGTCAAAGGTAAAACCATTTGCATTCTCAGTGACAGTCAGGCAGCTCTGAAGGCTCTGAATTCCTTCCGAGTTGCTTCTAAACTAGTCAAAGAAGGTGTTACAGGTTTGAACAACCTGGGAAGACACAACAATGTCAGCCTTATCTGGGTACCTGGACACGAAGGCGTCGAGGGCAATGAGAAGGCAGATAGACTAGCGAGGGCCGGCTCACAGAGTCATTTGGTTGGCCCCGAACCATTTGTGGGGATTCCGTATGGAACATATCACCAAGCATTATATGCACATGCTAGGAACGAACACATGAAGGAATGGAGGGCAGCGTCAGGCCTAAACCACTCCAAAGCGTTCTCTAGCGGAAGGGTGGACTGTGGGGTTAAATTATTAAGCCTTAACAGATCACAAATAAGGCACCTAATAGGTGCACTCACGGGACATTTTGGCACCAACGAGCATCTACACAGAATGAGGCTAAGTACTGGTGACATTTGCAGATTCTGCGAAGATGGAAAAGAGTCAATGCGACACATATTGTGTAGCTGCGACGCTCTTGCGAGACGTAGGTTAAGTCATTTGGGAGTAGCCTATCCTACGCCAAATGATTATGTACAGCTTCAAGCTGGCGCGATCGTTGCGTACCTGAGGGAGCTCTTCGATACGCCAGCAACAGAGTAAGGGCTAGGGCATGCACAATGGATCCAACTGGGTCGAAGTGCGTTCCGGGGATACCGGGCCCAAATTTATAGCCACCAAGAATAGAATAGAATAGCGACTTAGTCGTTGAAACACTTTTCGTATTCACGTCTGTCGATTTTATTTCAACGGCAACAATTTAAAGGTCTTTCGATTGAAATAACATTGGAGCGTATTCTGGTATTATAATCATCGTTCAATCGTTTTATAACGCTGACTAAATGGTATTCTCGTATGAAAATGACGTTACTACCGGTCGGATGCCAACGAGTAAGCGTCAAATTCCGCGATTCAAGAGTCGTTGAACAAACGTCAGTTAGTTGAGACGATTTTTGCTTTTATTATTCTTGTGTTGCGAAGTAATAAAATAACTTTAAAATCAGCCACGGACTTACGTATTAACAATTAAATTCGTCTGCACAGCAAGAAATACTAAAAGGAAGCTATTATGGTCAAATATAAATAAATATGTAAGATATGGGGTATGGAACGCGCCTATTCGCATGCCATGCCATGTCATGTTAGAGTTAGAGATATTGTATTATATTGTTGAGAATGTAGCACTAAGCCGGAACATGAAAGCTAAGAGTGATTGAGTGAGACGAAAATAGGATCGTACGCTGTGAGGGAAAAAAGTAATTGCTTCAAATACTCAATCGTTTGACGAGCGCTGTGTGAGCTTGCGTTGTCGTGGTGCAGGATGATGCGTCGCTTTGAGTTGGATTTTCGAAGTTCTGCGATGACTTGTGGTAAACAAACTGTGGTATTATACCACTCTGCGTTAACCGTTCTACGATCTTCAAGTGCAATAGTCGCAACATGGCCGGTTTTTCCAACGAATGTGGCCACCATCTTCTTTGAAATGCTTCGAGAACGAACAACTTTAGTCGGCTTTGGCTCGTCTTGAAAGACCCAGATTGTAGATTGTTGTTTGGAATCAGGATCGTAGGCATAGATCCAAGATTCGTCACCACTGATGATGTCGTAGACGTGATTTGACTCTCCTCGGTTGAACCTTTGCAGAGTTTTCTTACACCATCTGACGCGGGCCGCCTTGTGATCGTCGGAAAGCTGATACGGTATCCAACGGCAAACTAGCTTTCTCACACCAAGCGCTTCATGCAAGATCTTCTGAATGGTTGTCCCTGAGATGCCTAATAGAGCCTCTATCTCTCGATACGTCACATGACGATCTTCGACGTTAACTTCAGTGAAGGCGGATTTTGGGCGTCCTTCGCGAGATTTGTCACTAACACTAGTATGTCCACGCTGGAATTCTAAATACCAGCGTTCGACAGTCCGCAGACATGGGGCTTCATCACTGAACACAGATGTTAGCTCTTCAAAACACTGAAGCCGTGTCAGGCCTCTTCTAAAGTTGTAGAAAATTATTGCAAGAAGATTTTCCTTAGAAAGATTCATTTTCGTACGTAACCTTACAGATTCCAATCGACGCTGTGACTAAACAATAGCATTAATCCTAATACTTTCAACTGTTTTGAGATTCAAAATTTAAACACATTCTAATATAGAACAGTTCCAAATTCAAAATTGCCGGGAAATATGGAAACGACAGAACTTAAAAGGCAGGCCTCGTACTACAGGAGGGTAAAAATACTCTCATACCGCACTTATGCAGGTTGTACAGAGCATGCCTAGCCTTTGGGCATGTCCCATCGGCTTGGAGGCAATCAAAGGTAATCTTCATTCCCAAACCAGGAAAGGAGAGTTATGAGGATGCCAAATCTTATCGTCCTATCAGTCTTACTTCATTCTTTCTCAAGGCTTTGGAGAAGATGATATGCAGATATATAAGAGATGGCCCATTAAGGAGACGACCGCTACATGACATGCAATGCGCGTACCAACGGGGTAAGTCTACGGAGACGGCACTGCGCCATGTGGTCAACCGAGCAGAACATGCATGGGAGACTAAAGAAATCTGTGCTGGAGCGTTTTTGGATATTGAAGGGGCGTTCGATCGAACGACCTTCACTTCAATACGAACCTCAGCACAAAATCATGGCATATATGCGACAATTGTTAAATGGATTAACACTATGCTACAGGAACGTGTTACTGAAACTAGCTTATTAGGTGATAAGGTTACCGTAAAGGCAACTAAGGGATGTCCACAAGGAGGGATAACTATCCCCACTACTGTGGAGTCTAGTGGTAGACTCGCTGTTAGTAGAGCTAAACAGTGGACCACTTCAAGCGGTAGGCTATGCAGATGATATAGTCATACAAGTAAATAGCAAATTCCCAAACGTAGTAGTGGACTTGCTGCAAGGTGCTTTGGGTAGGGTGGAAAGATGGTGTAAAAACAATAACCTTTCCATCAATCCCAGCAAAACCGTTATAGTACCGTTCACGAGAAAAAGACATTTAGAGGGCCTTCGGGATCTAGAAATGTACGGCACTAAACTGAAATGTGCTACGGAAGTTAAATATCTGGGGGTAACTCTCGATAGGAAATTAACGTTGCATAGTCATGTTGAAAATATAACAAAAAGGCCTTACGAGTCTTCAATATGTGCCGTTCTGCCTATGGCAAAAGTTAGGGCACCAATCTAATGGGCATGCCCTGTAATAAGATAAATCCAGTGTTCTTGTTTAATAAGAGGTACCGAGTACACATACCATCAAGGGACGAGTGGACGAGGGGACTCAAACTGGTGGGTGGAACGCACCTCATATGGTACACTGATGGTTCTAAAATGGAGTCAGGTACAGGGGCTGGAATTTATTCCAAGGACTGCAGGGTCAGTCCGAGCATGGGGCATTATGCATCGGTATTCCATGCGGAAACCTATGCCATAACTGCCAGTGAGAAATGTTAAAGGTAAAACCATTTACATTCTCAGTGACAGTCAGGCAGCTCTGAAGACTCTAAACTGCTTCAGAGTTGTCTCTAAACTGGTTAAAGAAGGTGTTACAATTTTGAATGACCTGGGAAGACACAACAACGTCAGCCTCATCTGGGTACCTGAACACGAAGGTGTCGAGGGTAATGAGAAGGCGGACAGGCTAGCAAGGGCCGGCTCACAAAAACATTTGGTGGATCCTGAACCAATTGTGGGAATTCCGTATGGAATGTACCACCAAACAGTATATGCGCATGCTAGGAATGAACACATAAAGGAATGGAGGGAAGCGTCAGGCCTAAACCACTCCAAAACTTTCTCCAGCACAAGGGTGGACTGTGGGGTTATATTGTTGAAACTTAACAGATCACAAATAAGGCACTTGATGGGTGCACTCACGGGACATTTTGGTACCAATGAGCACCTTCACAGAATGAGGCTAAGTACTACTGATACTTGCAGATTTTGTAAAGGTGAAAAAGAGTCAATGCGACACATATTGTGTAGCTGCGACGCTCTTGCGAGACGTAGGTTGGACGTAGGATCATCTGGGAAATAGCTTATCCTACACCAGATGATTATGTACAGCTCCAAGCTGGTGCAATCGTTGCGTACCTGATAGAACTCTTCGACACGCCAGAAACAGAGTAAGGGCTATGCACAATGGATCCAACTGGGTCGAAGTGCGTTCCGGTGGTTACCGGGCCCGACCTTAGAGGACATACCACTGGAGAGAGCATGATGCTAACCCCTCTGCCAAATTTTTGTTCATATGTTCAGGTCATTCTTTATTTGTGTGCGTATCTTTTTGAATGACGTGTTGCGAGTTTATTATAGTGTAGGTTCATAGAAACATGAAGAGTTTGCATTAGACATTTGCAAGAGTGTGGGTGAAATTGTATCTGAGTGTGTTTACTTCGCCGCAAAAGTGCCACGAAAAATTTGTGCGGGGAATCGACGCGATACTAGCTTCATTTTTATTACTCTGAGGGCCTGATTCAGCCACCAATAATAGAAAAGAATAGAACTTTTTCTGAGACAATTTTCGTTTTGGGCAGGATTTGGCTGGGTCTCCAGGGTACAGCCAT
Source organism: Furcula furcula (assembly GCA_911728495.1). NCBI lineage: Eukaryota > Metazoa > Arthropoda > Insecta > Lepidoptera > Notodontidae > Furcula > Furcula furcula. Next base: position 22,117,238 of record OU452253.1, read on the forward strand.
TGCGACTAGCGCTTCCGATTATCGTACAGTATCCACTTTTCATCACAAGTAATGATTCGATTTAAAATCCCTTCATTATTGTGTCGGTTTAGCAAAGTAACAGTAGTCGACGCGTGTTTGCAAGTTCGATTCACTCAATTCATGAGGTACCCGTTTTTTCGTTCGTTCAAGTTTTTTACTTTCCCGATTTGCTTCAAGTGGATTAATACAGTTTTAATCACTTACCCCGAAGCCTGCAGCTATCTCTGAAGTGCTTCGTGATGGATCAGCTTCCACAATAGCCTTTAATTCTTCATTTTCCACTTTGGTCTCCGGCCGTCCACGGGGTTGGTTCTGAAGGTCGAAATTTCCAGAACGAAAACGTTAAAACCAAAAACGTACCGTGCTTTCTTTTGCGACACCAGCGCCGTACACATCATTAATCCTTCGAGCTGTTTCTGCAGTATGTACTGGTGCCACGGTAGAACTCGTACTCTTTGATTAGATATACGTCTAGATAGCATGTTCGATGTTCAAACACTTCACAATATCAGGTACACCAAAACATCAAATTGGTATACTTGGTTGTTTAGTATCACTTGAACTGTACCGATGGTTTGTGCTCGCAAAAAAAAAAAACATTATGCCGAATTGTGTAATCAAATCGTGAAAATATTAACTAAGTAAAATTAATAAAGATCCTAACTTAATTTTCCATTCATAAGTCTTAAGATTCTGTGAAGGATTATTATAAAAACTCGACAATTTGTACATTGTCCGACTAGACTGGTGTTGCTAGGTAATAATGGGGGAATATATCTTAAGTCTCATGTGGTCATTGTGGCGTTCGAAGGGGGAGGCCTATGTTCAGCAGTGGACGTCTTCCGGCTGGTGATGATGATGATGATGATCTTAAGTCTGGGGTAATTTTTCTTTTAACAAAAATGAATTCAATGAAACGTAATACGTAGATAGTGACCAAAACATTAAATAAATCAATTAAAATAATTTTAATTTATTTTTTTGATTAATTAATTACTTTTATATAGGTAAGTAAGTACTTACTTAAAAGTATTTTTTCTTCCTGGTCATGAGGCAAATAAGACGTTCACCTGATGGTACGGGACACATTTAATTATATTTTATTTGGACAACAAACAGCTATACATTATATTTTACAAAAAAAGGAATTACACATTTACACAGTACATATCAATGCATAGCCCACAACGCTATTTATGGGAAAAATATTTATAACTGGAGATCCCCAAACACGCACACAACCACAGATGACGCGAGTGTACAACGAGGCCTGCACGCACACACGAATTATGAGGTTGCGATGCTTAGTAACGTAACGTTACAAGACTAATAGGTATCTAGACGTATATATAATCAAAGCTCGTACTCTTATGAGTACGAGCTCCGATATACCGATATTTCATGTTTTCCATTGTGCGGTAATAAGTGACCCCAAAGAAAAAAAAAATGAGAAAAAACAAATGAATGACTGTTTTTAAAAGTCAAGTGTACCTACCAGCTAAATGAATTTGGATTTTAGCTTATAAATTTGAATTTGGAATTCTTAACCAAAGAGGAGATATTTTAGATCAAAGTGCCCAGTAGGTAGGATAAACCCTAATTTCATATGTAAGGACCTAAATATTAACAAGTGTAAAAAACAAAAATTGGAATATTTCTATTTGCGGGCGCTACTTACGCTACCACAAAGATGGCGGCCGTGAACCAAATCCCTAATGTAGAGTCGCGATACTCGGTTACGTCGTGCCTAGTGTTGTGACGTTTTCGAGGTAAAGTGGCGTGATGCTGCTCGTGGTGTGTTTTACGGTATCAGATATCCAATGTTTTTGTTTTTTCAGACTCACCTCGGCATACGATCACACAAGTGCATGATATGCGACAAAAGCTTCATCCACAAGTGGGAACTGCAACAGCACGTCAAGCATGTGCACGACAAGGTGCCGTGGCCGAAGAAGAAGCCCAAACGCAACGCCACCGAAGAAAGTGCACAGTACTCAGAATAGATCTAAAACATGCAAGAGAGCACTAATGTTTTGAATATTTTTACTCCTACAAATAAAACAACCTGATCACTATGTTTTTTTTACATTTTCAAGATAAGTTCCTCGTATTGACAAATATAATTTTACATAGCTGCAAGAGGCAACCTAGGTATAAATCACTGCGGTGTGACAGTATTTGTAAGCAATGTGTAAACATTGCTGTATTCCGAATATTAAAGCACTGCAGCTGCAGAAAATTACAAGCCTCAGATGAGATGCGGCAATGATATCCACTGAATGAGGGGTGGGGTGGATGGATTAGTCACAAAAAGTACACAGTAGCTTGAAGAAGAAGAAATATTTTTTTTTTCTCACAACACGACGCTACATAAAATCATATTTAAAAAAATAATAATATCAAAAACAGATTTATGAAACGGATTGTTGCAAACATAATTCTAACTAGTCTTAATCTTATAGCATAGACGGTATAGACCAATAGACCCCTAATCGTGTACTAGGTTAGGCACTATACTTATAATAGGCCAGAGTAGTCTGCCAGAGTCAACTGCTGTTTATATCTTATTTCCAGTAGTTTATTCTGACAGGTGTCTTTCTTATCATTAATTTCACCCAACAGACCTCTACGTCTTGAATTCGTCCCCACGCAAGCCTTTAAAAAGTCCGGGTGTGTAGAGAAAATAAAACTAAAATAATAATAATAAATACACTTTATTCTACACCAAAAGTTACATGTAAATTGAACAATACGTTGAAGAAATTAATGTACAAAGGTGGCCTTATCGTTAAAAACCAATCTCTTCCAGGCAACCTACATTTAGTTTTAAAATAAAGTTTAATTGCGTAATAATATAACTGACATTGTATTGAACTCTTCACCTACATGAACTATATGTAACTAGATACTATGCGTTTCAACTAAGAATGTGGCCGCCATCTTGCCATTTCAAATATATAATTACTAAAAATGATGTTTTAACAAAAATAGATAGCTAAATAAGACATTACATCAAATAATCAAAACCGAGGCGAATTTTTCATTTTGTATTTACTCTGCTGCCGATACAAAAATCGTAAAAAACGAGTGAAGTTCCGCAGTAAGTATGGCGGACACATTCTTAGTTGAAACGCACAGTACATACTTTATAAAAAGAAAGGCACCAACTCTGGTTCTCGATTATATTTAAATTTATAATAAAAATAACTTCCGTTAACAGTTTTATACTCCAGTGTACCCAGGCAAAGCTGTTTATGTGCAAAGTTAAGAAGGTCACGAGTATGTATGAAATCCTCGCTTTTTTGGGTTCATTCCAATTTGGTCGGATAACCAGTAATCTGACAGGGGTTCTAGTTTTTGTTTGTATCTTCTTTATTATGAAATATTTGAAGCTGAAATTTTCAGGATATGTATTTCATTAAGTGCTCTAATTCTTGGTTTATACCAAAAACTCTAGGGTTGGTCTTGTTTTTTGTATTTTGACGTCAAAGCTAGACATTATCAGTTTTGATTCAAAGTGATATTATTCAATAATGCGTACATAATATGTTTTGAAACTTTACGTGGATGTTAAGAGTATTAAAAAGGACCGAATACCGTTTTCAGTGTGTATGAATTTTTGTTCGTTTAAGCGCTAGGACCTTTTTTTTGGTTTTCATAAATCCATTATTACGCTAAAACGGTAAATATTTTTGAAAATCTAATTAATGCACAAATACGCACAAATTAAGAGCTACTGATAATTGTTTATTCTACAGGTGCACAATTACTGGTTTCTGAGAAACACGATTCTGCAAAACGTTACCCCAGCAGGAATTGTAATAACTCTGAAATCTTAAGACGCACAAATTTCATTTTCAGCGCACAATTACGCACAAATATAAGCTATCTTTCCTGAAGTTTATGTTTCTCTCCGAGCATTGGTTTAGAATTTTCTTGCTGGAACAACGTTACCCCAGCAAGAATCGTTTTTCGGATTTTTCTCGAAAACGAAATGATGCACTAATTTTTTATTCCGCGCACATTTACAGCAGATTATGCTCTAATTATTCGTTTAGCTCAATCTTCTCTACGACCATCTTTCTTGCTGGGGTAATGCTCACGTCGAAGGCAGTATTTAAGTAGGTACCTAATCTGTGGACAAAAGTATGACATGAAGCCAACCATGTGTCAAACAAATGTCATACGCCCAGTGGCGTGCAGTCCATATAGGCAAAAAGTGTTTGCCTACCCTGTGATTTCCGGAACATTACATGATAACAAAAATAATTTAAGTGAATATTTCATTTTGTTTTGAATTATTTCATTATTATAAATAAACAAATTCGCGCCAAATGTCAAAAAAACAAATCAATCAAAAATTCAAATCAATCAGCTGAGCGCGCCGCATCAAAGCGGGCGGGCGCGGGCGCGCGGCAAGTGCATTGAACTATTCCTAAGTACGCGGAAATTTAAAGTTCGCGCGTTCGAGCCGCGAGGCCCGGTCTAAAGGTTTTAAAAGGCAAAATCTTGATTTGCACACATTCAAACGAAAATTTACTCACACCTGTATGCACGCCGACCATGCGAACAGAATAAATGTCACGCACACATACAAACATGATACTCTAAGATAGGCAATGTCTTTTTAGTGACAGTCGATCCCTGATTAGTCGATCCAATATACTCTTTTAGATGAGTCAACCAATAAGGAGCCCGATGCGTCGAACGAACGCAATACGTTATACTACAAATTATAAAATACCTAGTTTGTTCAAACTTCAATATTTTATAATGACATCCATTTTTTGTTGGTTTTTATTTTCATTTATACGATTGCTTTCGGTGCAGTATGTTCGAAAAAGTGACTACTCCGTGTATTATTATTTTATTAGTGTTTCCAAATTAAAAAAAATACTAGAAAATGGAAGTGGTAACGTGTGATCGATGTTCTGGCCAAGTGTGTATAGAAAAATTAAAAAATCACGCATTTTCGTCCCTTTCTTACGAAATTAAAAGAAAAATAATTGAAGATGGCCGTTGTATGCCGAATTTGGAATTAATTCAGGTCAAAGGTAAAGTCACGCGAAAATTTAATAATAAAGAATATGATAATTACAATTGGTTAGCCGGCTGTAAACATATAAACCGTCTGTTTTGTTTTCCGTGTTTATTATTTTCAAATAATAAAAATGTCTGGACCGACACCGGCTACGTAGATATACACAATTTTAAAGTCGCTGCAAAAAAGCACGACCAGTCAGAAAAGCATTTAGAGTCCTCTTTAAAATATCACACATTCGGGAAAAATCGTATTGAGACGAGTTTAAATTCTCAATATAAAATAGATATTGATCGACATAACGCGAAAGTTGATCGTAACCGTAATATTTTTCAGCGATTAATTGATATTGTTTGCTTTTTAGGTAAACAAGAATTGTCTTTTCGCGGTCATGACGAATCGGTTTCGTCAACAAATAAGGGAAATTTTTTAGAGATCGTTGATTTGCTCTCGAAATATGACGGGATTTTGGAAAACCATTTACAAAATGCTTCTAGTACATTTACGGGATTATCAAACCGCATTCAAAATGATTTAATATCGAGCGTTTCGTCGGTAATGTTAGAAAATATTAAACAACAGATAAATAACACTGATTTTGTCGCGGTAATGGTAGATGAGACCCCTGACGTAAGCGGCCGAGAACAGTTAGTACTTATTTTGAGGTATTTCCATAACTCAGAAATAGTTGATCGGTTCATAAAATATATCGATGTAAGTTCTGATCGCACCGCTAAAGCTTTAACCACTTCAATATTACAGGTACTGTCAGATTTTAATTGTTTGTCGAAATTAATAGCTCAAACATACGATGGTGTAGCCGTTTTGTCTTCTGAGCTTAACGGGGTGCAGTCATTAATTCGTGAACAATGCCCTAAAGCTTTATTCGTTTGGTGTTCCGCCCACGTGTTAAACTTAGTTCTTTCTAAATCTTGTGAACGTATTCCGGAGACGAAACGATTTTTTAGTTTAATTAAAACAATAGCAGCTTTTTTCCACAATAGCACCAAACGGCAGGCCCATTATAATCAATTTGCTGATATTAAAAAATTACCCCGTGTTGCCGAAACACGGTGGTCTTATCATTCGCGTACTGTAAATGTAATTTTTAACTGTTTTCTACATTTGATTAACTTATTAGAGGACATGGCCGATAACGAGAGCTCATGGGATGGCGAAACATTGGCACAGGTATCATCATTGCTAGTAAACATAAAAGATTTTGATTTTCAATTCTTTTTACATACTTTTAATGCAATTTTTACAGAAACCGATATACTTTACGACATTTTACAAAAAAAGACTTCTGACGTTGCCTATTGTATCAAAAAAATAAACGAATTCGAGTCCTTTTTACAGTCATTTAGATCTAGATTTGATTACATTTACGAAAATGCAAAAACTATATCGGGTCCACCAAAAAAAAAGCGTAATATCGAGAACGCGAAAGATAATTATAGGCGGATTTTTATAGAAATTATCGATAATATTTCCAGTGAATGTCGCGAACGTTACAAAAATCTTAAAAATCTCAAGTTTTTTGAATTGCTTGCGTGTGAAAATTTTAATAGGTTTGTCGTGGATTTTCCGAATGCGTTAGTTCTTGAATTTGTTAACAGCTATAAATGTTTTAACTTTAATTTAGACCGTCTTGTGAATGAGCTCAAATGCATTTATAAATCTACCGAATTTAAAGACCTCGGTATATACAAAATTATAGAACACCTGTACGAAAATAATTTGCACGCAGTTTTTTCCGAAGTTTTACGCTTTGCAAAATTAATAGTCACAGTTCCCGCGAGTAGTGCTTCCGCCGAAAGATCATTTTCATCATTAAAACGTATCCACACCTATTTGCGAAACACACAAGGCCAGCAACGTCTCACAGATTTATCCATGATTTCAATTGAAAAAAGTCTGCTTATTGATATAAAACGTAGTTCAACCTTTTATGATTCTGTATTAGAAAAATATTTAGTAAAAGACAGACGTATAGATTTAATATATAAATGAAATTAGACAAATCAGCATATTAATTAAATTTTGATTTGTATAAACATTTGTTACACATAAACAATTATAAAGTACATACCTACTCGTAAATATCTATTCATTTTGCAACTGATTGCAGTCACTTTTTTGTTTGTACGCGTACCAATAAGCAATCGGGTCTTTATCAAGGCCACTTCGTGTATCCTTAAATTAATTTGTCTATAAAATCAGTTAATTTTTGGATATTTGAGGTGGCATATTTACAATCATCTTAGTGTGTGTGTGCATGTGTGTAACTCGCAGTCTCTCTCATATTGGTAAGTTTTTTTACTCTACTACAAGAATAGAAGGGTTATGTTTTTAGAGTGTGTATGTATATCTGGTACTTCCTACGTACTCATTAGTAGTGGAAGTGAAATAGAATATATATTTTTAAAAAACCAGTAGGTATTAGTTACTCAACAAACAATTTAATAGGTATGTTTCTTTTGTGTTCACATCATTAAATTAAAGTCAATTTAGTTTTGCCTACCCTGTCATATAACCCAGTGCACGCCACTGCATACGCCAACACAAAACACAACCAAGAAGCAGATTCTGTCATCGACAAGAATTGTTCACGGTTGTCAATTTCCTCGTGGTTTATTAATTTCGTGTTTTCTCGTTCTTAGTTAGGCTTTATATATATTTTTCTGTTGTGTTGTATGGTGGTAAGTATATGTAGTTAGTAGTTAGTATCCCTTTTTCGTTTGCCGCACACACAGTGCGGATGATCCCCCCGATGGGGGTGGCCTACCTCCGGAAAAAGATGCTTCAACGATACCTATGGACGTAGATTTAAGTTCTAGGTCAAATTTAAAACGCCTCGCCGATATTTCTAATACTAAAGATACCAAGAAAATTAGATCCCCGGCGGAATCAATTCAGTCGGTGTACACAAAACCTGGCTTTGAGAGCACAAAATTACATTATAGTGAGCAGGACAATGGCCCGTTTGTAGTCCATGTCTCAAAAGTAGAACCTGATGCCACAGTTGGGACCTCTCTGAAGGTCTTTAAGTTTGCACAAACTTTACACAAGAACAGGGTTACAGGTATAGCTGAAGGTGGAATTAATCAGTATGGTAGGAACAAAGTGTCCATTGAGTTTCGTAAAGAAGAGGATGCCAACTCTTTTGTCAAAAATGATATTTTAAGTGACAAGTACCAGGTCACCATACCTAAATTTCTAGTTTCTAGAATGGGGGTGGTTAAAGACATCCCTACTGAATGGTCATTAGAAGACCTTGTGTGTGGAATCGTGACACCTAGATATTGTGGAGAAGTAGTCAGAGCTCGTAGACTTAATGTCAAATCTAGAAAAGATGACACTGTAACCTGGATTCCCTCATCTTCTGTTGTATTGACATTTGCTGGCCAAACCTTGCCGGAGAAGGTGTTCTGCTATCACGCTTCACTCCCTGTGTCTATCTACCAGCTGCCCACGATTCAATGTTTTAATTGCTGCCGATTTGGACACACAAAGGCCCAATGCCGATCTAAGCCCCGGTGTTTCATTTGTGCTCAACCACATGCTGGTGATAGTTGCTCAAGTCCTGAATCTTCAGCAACTTGTCTTCTTTGTCGTGGGGGTAGTCACAAAGCTACCGACTCTAAATGCCCTGAACATTCAAGACAGAGATCTATAAAAATGATTATGTCTACAGAAAATATTAGCTACGGGGAAGCGTCTCGTCGTTTTCCTCCCTCCAAAATGTCATTTTCTGATACACTTAGTCAACCTGCTCAACCTGAATATTCCAGTCCCCCACGACCTATTCCTAATTATGTCATTTCTTCTCACTCTCCTTCTCCATCTCCTAGCTCCTCTCCAATCAAGTCATCATATAGAAAAACCGTTCACCTAGCTCCTAAATCTAGACCCGAGTTGGGCAAGTCCTATGATGTCGAAGCTCATAGAAAACTCATTAATACTCCCAAGTCCTCTCAACCTAATGGCTGTGCCTATCTAGACTGTGAAGACTCAACTCCTTTAGCAACTCCCAATGACAACCTTATAGAGTTACTCACATGTTCCCTTATCAATATCCTTTCCAAATTTAGTGGCTCCCTACCGAACAATGTTATTGTCCTACTCCAACAGCTCCTCCAATCTTTCATAAATAATAATGGATTACAAGATCCTTCAGTGGAATTGTAGAAGTGCTATCCATAAGAAATCCGATATAATATACCTTTTAAATTCCCACAAACCTGTCGTTTTTGCTATCTCTGAGACATGGCTCAAGCCTGATTCCCGTTTTAGGGTTCCAGGATTTTCATGTCTCGGGGATGGCAGAAGTGATGGATATGCAGGAAGCGCCCTGTTAATTAATAGATCCATCACCTTTACCCAAATCCCTATCCCTGTACATGACCCCAGTTTTAATATTGTGGCATTTAGAGCACTTACCGTATCCATTGTTTCCATATATATCCCTCATCCCAACCATTCTATTTTTTCAGAACTCCAAAATATACTCTGTAATATACCAAGCCCCCTCCTCATTCTCGGTGATTTTAATTGTCGTCACACTTTATGGGGATGCCATTGTAATGATGCATCATCGTCATTCCTTTTAGAGATGTTTGACACTATTAATCTTTGTGTCTTAAACGATGGATCACCAACTCGAAGGGTTGCCCCTGGGCAGAATGTTAGTATTCCAGACCTATCTCTTGCTTCTCCTCTCCTTGTTTCTCGACTTTCCTGGTGCGTTTTACCTAATTCTTTTGGTAGATCATGTACTCAGATCTCAAGCCGATACCTTTCCCCCCACAATTGACGATCTGAACTTCTCCAAGGAGGAGGTTATAGAAATACTTCATAGTATGAACCCTTCTAAAGCCCCCGGCCTTGATCATCTGACCTCTGACATCTGTCTCCGTTTCGCCGATCTATACCCTCAACTACTGACCGACATCCTCAATAGGTGTCTCACCCTCCAACACTTTCCCGACCCCTGGAAAACGGCCTATGTAAGGATAATTCCCAAATCCAGCAAATCAGACCACACCGCACTCGACTCCTTTCGCCCCATTGGCCTGCTTCCTGTCTTCGGCAAACTGTTGGAGAAACTCTTCATTAAAAGAGTCACTTACCACGCCTCCAAAAGTGGCAAACTCAATCCGCGGCAGTTTGGCTTCAAGGAGCAGACCAATGCCACACAGGCCATCCACACCGCAATTGAAAAAATACATCAAGCCAAATCCAGGAAACAACAGGTCATCGCGGTCTCGTTAGATATCAAGGCCGCTTTTGATAACGCATGGCGGCCGGCGTTGTTCCAAGGTCTGCGTGTAATAGGATGCCCAAACAACATCTTTGGTCTAATTCGGAGTTATGTTGAGAACCGCGTGGTAGCCCTGGATCACGCCGGAGAAAGGGTATCCAAAAATACAACCAAAGGTTGTATTCAGGGCTCCACGTGCGGACCGATCATGTGGAACGTCATCCTCGACGAACTGTTAGGCGCCGACCTCCCGGAAGGTTGCTACATTCAGGCGTACGCGGATGACGTTCTACTGATCGCAGCGGGTCCTACTACCGGCGTTCTTGAATCGCGCACTAACGCAGCACTCAAGATTGTTAAGGAATGGGGAGAGGGGGTCAAGCTGTCCTTCAGTCCTCCCAAGACCAAGCTAATTGCGTTCACACAGAGAGCTAAATCCGCCAGAATTGCTCTTGGAGACCAAGTTCTCGACTTCTCCAGTGAAATAAAACTGCTCGGGGTGATCTTAGATGAAAAACTCACATTTAATCCGCATGTTCGTCACATCGTTGAAAAATGCACTAAAATCTATAAAAGGCTCTGTATCTACAGTAGACCTACCTGGGGAGCACACTCTGAAAATATTACCACTATTTACAAGCGAGTCATACAACCCACGGTCACGTACGCAGCTGGTGTTTGGGGGCACGCTGCGCATAAAAAATACATACAGAAGAGTCTCCTAAGTCTGCAGCGCGGCTTCGCCATCCGCATAGTCCACGGCTTCCGCACCATCTCCACTAATGCAGCAGTGGCCCTCGCACAGCTGACTCCTCTCGACCTTAAAGTCTTGGAAGTGGCGGCTGTGGAGAGGGCCAGACTTGAAGGAACCACCGACATACTCCCTACTGATATTCCAGTTGAACGACCCACACCCACACATGAACTCCCCCACCCCGCACTCAGACCTGCAGTATGCCCATCTTTCGCTCGTTCACAAGAAGAGATAAACACCCTTATACGTCACAAATCCTCCACTATCTTTACAGATGGCAGCAAACAAGAGGACGGCACCGTTGGGGCTGCTTTTGTTTGTTGTAATCCAGATAGCTACCCTCCCACTTCCACAAAGAAATTCCTGCTGCACCCATCCTGCACTGTCTTCCAAGCGGAGTTATTCGCTATTCTCCAAGCTATGAAACACGCCTATTCCCATCGTTTAGCTCACGTGATCATCCTCTCAGACTCCCTTTCCTCCATACAAGCCATACAAACTCGAAGTAACACGCATCCCATCATCAGTCAGATTCACTCTTTCTTGCTAGATAATGCTAATGTATTCACCCTGACTTGGGTCAAGGCGCATGTCGGCATCGCTGGCAATGAGGCAGCCGATGTTGCTGCCAACGCAGCTTGCAAGTTGCACAAGATTCCGGATTACATGCACTGTCCCATATCTTACGTTAGGAGGAGCATCAAAGCCCAAAACGCAGAAATATGGGAAACAAGATACCGCAGCGCACCCCAAGGTGAACACACGCGCCGGCTCCTCCCGCGGCTTGCGGACATTAAGTTGGTTTATTCACACTTAGACCAGACATTCGAACTCACACAATTCCTATCAGGACACGGCTATCACAAAGCCTATCTCTGCCGATTTCACATAACAAATGACGACTGCTGCCCATGTGACGGTTCAACATGTCAAGACATCCCTCATTTACTGGAGAAGTGCCCTAATTTTGCTGGACCTAGGTCTCGGCATGAATGTGTGTGCGCTAGTATGGCAGTTGAACCATACTCCATACTTGCATGTATATCAAAGCCAGAGGCAATTGCTTCCCTAAACAAATTTTGGAAATACATCGTCAGCAAGCTGAAATCTTTCAATGGCACCTAACACAAATTACTCAACTCAGGGAAATAATTTACTAGAAATATACATTTCATATATTTACATATATATAAGTAATATATCTCATAACACATACTTATACCCCTCTACTACATCTCTACTTCTAAGAAGGTAGTGAAGAGCAACATTTTCCAACTACGTAGCCCTCGGGAACAGTATCAAATCGCAGTTCTCCGACAGGCTTACGCACTCAAACTTGACACACTGTACACAAATGTAACACCTAAAACATTGTGCAACAAATTATTTTAATTAAAAAAAAAAAAAAAAAATTCTTTTGGTAGTGATCACTTTCCTATCTTTATTGAATTCCATCAGTCTCCTTCCCCTCCTCAACCCTCCGTTAGTCAACCCCTCCTTAAGTACAGAGCATGTAACTCAAGCAGATTGGTCCAAATTTTCCTCAGTTATGGATGAGGCTGTTAATTCCTATCCTGATGTAAATTTATCTAACTTCCTAGCCCTGTATGACCAATTTATCTCGTCTTTAATTCTTGCAGCAAACGAGTCTATCCCGCTGAAAAATTCTTCCCAGAGTCAAATTCCTTCTCCTCCGTGGTGGGACTCAGAATGTTCAGAAAGTGTTCGTCAGTGCAAGGCGGCTGAGTGCTTATATGCAGCAGACTTATCATTGCCAAATTACCTTAATTTGAAAAGAACAGCAGCTCAAACAAGTAGACTATTGGCTAAGAAAAAATGCTTAGGTTGGCACAATTACTGTGAATCTATTTCTCCAAGATCCCCTCCTTCCTTAGTATGGAAAAAAGTGAAGGCATACCCACCGTAGATCCCTTTCAAATTCTAACATCCCATCTAACGACCCTGACCTTTGGCTGAATGACTTTCTTGACAAACTTGCTCCCCCCTTTGTTCCTTTTTCTGACTCACTTCCTTCAACCGATCCCACGACTTGCTCTCAATCCGACAGGTCTAATGAGCCTTTTTCTATCTCTGAGTTATTATGTGCTCTTGACCTCCTCCAAGATTCCTCCCCAGGTGCGGATGGTATCCCATACTCTTTTATTAAAAACTGTTCTCTTAGATGCCAGCAACTTCTCCTCCAAATCTTCAATGCTGTATTTGATTCTGGCATCATTCCTGCTTCTTGGAAGTCACAAGTTGTAATTCCAATTCTTAAGCCTGGCAAAAATCCTAATGACCCTTCATCATATAGGCCTATTGCTTTATCTTCCGTTCTATGTAAGATTATGGAACACTTATTAAAAAACCGGCTTGAATGGTTTCTAGAGAGTAAAGGTTTGTTGCCCAATAGTCAATTCGGTTTCAGAAGAGGTGTGGGCACTATGGATAGCCTAAGTGTCTTCACCTCCGAAGTTCGAATTGCATTCTCTTGTAACGAAAGTGTTTTAGCTGCCTTTCTTGATGTTTCCTCAGCATACGACAACGTCCTACTCCCGTTACTCAGGCAGAAAATGCAACAGCTGAGTATTCCTGCGAGGTTGGTTTCTGTCATTTGCAATCTTCTTATGGAGCGATCTATCACCGTCCGTCATCAAAATTCTCTTCTACCTCCGCGCTTGGTGTGGAAAGGACTTCCTCAAGGTTCGGTTCTGAGCCCTCTTCTCTACAATGTGTATACTTCAGACCTGGATACATCCGTTAACTGCTTCTGTAAGATTTTACAATATGCAGATGACATTGTTATATATGCTAGATCTTCTTCCCTTCCCGATGCCGCTTCCCGACTTAACTCTGCACTATTTTATTTAAACCAATGGCTTATTGACCATGGCCTTACTGTGTCTGTTCCTAAGTGCAATGCCGTAGTCTTCACGCAAGCGTAATATCCCCCCCATAGACTTGTTTATTTCGAATGAATCTATCGCTATCCGGGATAACGTAAAATTTCTAGGCATGATTTTAGATTCCAAGTTAACTGGTCTGGATCACCTTAATTATATTATGAAAAAGTGCGAAAATGGCTTAAATGTAATGCGTGCTCTTTCTGGCGTTAGATGGGGCTCACATCCTGCTACACAAAAATTGCTTTACAACGCCCTAATCCGTAGTCATTTTGATTACGGCAGTTTTCTTTTAGAGCCTTGTTCTAAAATTGCTCTTGCTAGATTGGACAGACTACAGTCCAAGTGCCTACGGGTTATTACAGGGGCCATGAAATGTTCCCCAGTCTTAGCTCTCCAAGTGGAATGTCTAGAGCCACCATTGATTTTAAGAAGACAGTTTCTATCTAATAGATTTTTGTTTAATATTGCTCAGTCTAGTTCTCACCCCCTTCTTCCTCTTCTTTCTGCTCTATCTGATCTCATAACATCCTCTCCCTATTGGACCCATAAAGACCCTCCCTGTCTGGTCATTAGTTATAATAAATTAAAAAGCCTCCCTTTCCCTGTTAATAACTTATATAGAAACCCAATTTTCGAGGTTGACTTTGACTCGCTATTATTCAAACCTAGAGTTCTGTTGGATTTCGGCATTACCAAACACGGTCCTGGTTCTAATCAGTTATTTAATATGATTCTGGAGAGAGACTGGTCCGAATGGACTGCTATATTTACGGATGCATCCAAATTATCTGATGGTAGCAATGTGGGAGCCGCTGCTTGGATCCCTAAATATGGAATCGTCCTGAATTTTGCGTGTCCCTCGGCTTGTTCTATCTTTACCGGAGAAGCTATTGCTTTATTAGAAGCAGTCTTGTATGTGGAATCACACAATCTTGGAAATACTATAATCTTTTCCGACTCGCTGAGTTGCCTGCAGGATATCCAGAAAGTGCCATTTCGTTCACGGGATAACTTTATACTAACACTCAAAATCAAGCAGGTCCTATTAAGGTGTCACAATAGAAACATAGAGGTAGTTTTAGCTTGGATCCCCAGCCACTCTGGAATCACTGGTAATGAGTCGGTTGACTCATGCGCTCGATCGGCTACTCAGTTAGACTGTAGTACTTATAACTCGTGTTATTCTCGCGACCTGCGCTCTCTTGCTTACCCATCCTTAGTTAAAGCTTGGAACTTACTTTGGAAGGCTCAAACACGCAATGTAGCAAAATACTATGCCTCTATCCAACCAGAAATTCCCAATAAGCCTTGGTTTTGTCGAAATAAAAACTTGAGCAAATTAGTCACTTCAATTATTATTCGCCTAAGGTTAGGTTTCGTTTGTACACCGATATTTTTAGCCAAAATCCGAGTGAGGGATCATTCTCTGTGTGAGTGCGGGCTTGACGAGGGCTCGTTGGAGCATTTATTTTTTGCATGCCCTAAACTAGTCGTTCCTCTATATGACCTTCTCCCTGACGACATCCCCCGCCCTATTAATATTCCATTCATGTTAACCTTAGCCCATACTCTTTTCATAAATGTTTTAGGGAAATTTTTAACTTTAAATAATATTATATTATAGCACTCTCTCCCCTATTCCAAGTTTCCAACTCCATCCTACTTATTCCAATCCTCCATATTTTTCCATTTGCTATTTTTACATAAACATAATAATTGTATTTCATGTTATTAATACTGTGGCGTCTATTTACTAACCCGTTATTTGTTTTGTTCCAGCTTAACTAAAACCGAACAATCGTTAAGTCGAACCGCTTATTAGTTTAAAAAAAAAATCCTTTATCACACAACTTGTTTTTGGCAGAATCATCGTCAAACGATGGAAGCCATATAATTAAAAATTGAATTGAATTGAACCAAGAAGCATTATACCTAAATTAATTAACTCAGCAACATAAGTACCCACATATCCGACAAATGACAATACTTACTACTAAAAATAATCTAAAACGCATTAAAAAAAAAAAAACAAACTGTTTATTTCAAATTTTGTTAATTAAATTTACAAAAAACTCACCGCTTAATCTAGTTAGAAAAGATTATGTGCTTGAGTGATTCAATACACGCTCGATACATCCTACTTTACCACAATTTAAGACTTATTTGCATTACGTTATGTTACTTATGCAGAGGCTGTAAGGTTTGGAAGTATATATTGTCCTACAGTAAAATGGTGTTTTAATATACTTTTAATTTGTTTGGGGTTCTTATCTCTTAACTTACTGACTAAAGTCTTTGGTAACGCGTTTAAACTGTAAGGTAGAGTATACTTCCAAGTCCTTTTTCCGTATACATTATTCTACAGAGGTAGGTATTGCACATTACGTAAATTAACAGGCCGCTTGACTGTATGCAAACAGTCTAAATGGCTGGAGTGTTCACAGATAATTGCTTGAGTAACTTTATCGAAAACATTAATCACCTTACAGTATTTAAACAGATCTTCATAATTATCTTTATATTTTATTTTGATTTTGTACGGTACAATATTTTTGAGAATGCGTAATTGTATATTAAATATTTTTTGTAAATATGTCTTATATGTTCTGCCATAACTTGCTAAACCATATCCAATACATGAATCAGCTAGTTATAACATTCTCAGAGTTTTGTAAGGTAATTTATCCTTTAGGATATTTAATTTGGCTAACACGGCTCTTAGCTTGTTACATACGTGGTCAACATGGGCACTCCAATGGAACTTAGTATCTATTTTTAGTCCTAAGTATGTATGTTCTTGAACGTTTTGTAACGGGATACAATTACAGTTTTTCTGACCCTGATGTAAACATTGGTGCTTATGGGCTATTACTGTTGGTGTTCGGTTGGAGTTCAGGTAAGGTGAGTGAACGTGCATAAGCTTGGTTTTTAGATAATTAATAGACAGACCAACATCATGAGCCCATTTACACAGTTTGTTGAAATCATTTTGCATCATTGTTTCGGCAACATTTAAATCTCTATGCGCTACTATTAAACAAGTATAGTCAGCAAATTGGTATGCAGAACAGTGCTGAAATATATTGACCATATCGTTAACATAAAGTAGGTACTCTGTTGGAGCTAACACTGAACCTTGGGCCGATCCGTAGGACGTTGGAATCAAGGTACTTTGTTTTCCGGCTATACTGACCACGTTATACCTATCTGCGTGATAATTTTTAAACCATTCTAACAAATCATATTCTTTTCCGGGGTCAAATTGATATACCGACATAACCTCATATCAGATGAAAACAAATAGCAAAAATAAAATAAAAATATAAACAAAACTGGAGTGGTGCGTCGCATGTGCGGAAAAAAACAGGTCACTGCTCAGCTTGATGCTGCAACACCGGGTGGACCTGATGTCAGCAGCGCTGATTTTCAGCAGTAACCTCTCGAGTAACGTTCCCGGTTCCCACCAGCGAGAACCCATAACCATTCTATTTCTTATGAAAAAGTACCTGCCCAGTTGAACAATAGGTTAGTAAGTACTTATATAATTATATATTTCAAATTCATTTATCATTATTTTCATACCAGACAAATGTAAGTAGGAACATAATAATGTATTGCAGTGCCGGGCGTGGCCCGATATGCTCATTATATGGAATATATATTATTAGCAATCCTAGGTAGGATTACTTAAAAAAAAGAGAAGCTGTCCAGAAACCATTGTCTCTGGACCATCTTAGTATAACAAGAACTGAACATACCTCTGAAGTATTAATACCACACTCCTGTAACAGGAATACATTGTAATCACTAAGACGTAGCTACTTCACTAAGACTTCCACACTGTATGAGATCTGCAGGCTTAGCACGATTTGCCAAGACTTCGTAATCTTGACAGTTCGGCGTGGAGTATGACGTAGTTATCGACCTAGCTAATACTGAAAATGACATGTCTACGTCGATAACTACGTCATACTCCACACCGAACTGTCAAGATTACGAAGTCTTGGCAAATCGTGCTAAGACCGCTGGGAAACGAATGACCGCGGCACCGCCAGAGCGGCGATTTATATACGCGTTCGGCTATCCTTCCTACCCACAACTTATTTGATGACAGCTATAACTCCTAATACGGCCTCTCCTGACATGAGCACGTCCTTGGGCTCGCTGTTTCCCGAGAGCAACACGAAGGGAGTCTAGGCTGCGACAAGCACCGCCTAAGAGCGTTTGTAGGTCCTGCACAAAACAACACCCAAACAAAGTGTGCACATAACATTAAGTTTTAAGAATGCAACTCAATTCAAACGTAAAAATGTCCCTCGATTCGAACGTAAGAATGTCTAACTCAATTTGAATGTTAGAATGTCTAACTCTGAATTACAAATAAGGCGTATAGTTACTACTACTGTGCAGTAAAGCAAGTAGTGCATAAGGGGCGGCTTGCTATCCAAAGATTTTAGACTTTCTCAAAAACTAATCTTTAAAAAATAGGAAAGTAAAAATAAGAATAAAAAGTTAGGCCCAATTCACACCAGAAGAGCAGCGGACGGAAGCGGCGCAGCGCGCACTTTCACTGTGAAAGAATTTTAGACTTTATCTACAATACGTAAAAGACCAGTATCGCTTGAAAAGCTCAAAGAAGCCGCGGGCGGCCGCGCGACTCATCAAAGCGGCCGCCCGCGGCTGCGCGAGCGTCCGCGCGGCTGCGCGGGCATCCGCGCGACTGCGCGAGCGGCCGCGCAACTGCTCGAGCGGCCGCGCGACTGCTCGAGCGGCCGCGCGACTGCGCGGGCATCCGTGCGGCTACGGGGACTCGCGCCGCACAGTAGACGGAAAAACGAGGTTCCCTTTCATAGGATTTTTGAAAAATTATAATAGTAGTGTATGATTTCTTGGTAAACCGTACGATATTAAAGTTTTGGAAATGATAAGCTTAGTTAAGATAACAACTGAATTTATTATATAACTTAACTAAATTAATGAATTGTATGAATAAAATGAATTAGTGAGCACGCGCGGTTTTCTTGCCACCGATATATGCGAACTGATGAAGAGTTTAATTAGGCTACGCGTGCCGAGTAAAATGAATACGCATCAAATTATACGGTCATTCTGCATCGTGCATTACCCCGAACTTTCCTGTTCAAAAGATATGAATAAATTAAAAATGCATATTTGGACGATGTTTTAAAACGCACACGTGGTAATGTACCTAATTGTTTTTTACCCTTGATCCCTGATAGACAACAAACCTATATGACTATCTATCTTGACAAAAAGCGTACTTATTCATAACGTATGGATAAATTAACCATTTAATTTACACGACAAATAATGCGATATGAATTAATTATATATTTATTTGCAAGAATATAGGTAGCTAAGCTAATAGCTTTTTCTTCTTGTTCAAAAAGAAATTCTATGATAACCAATTCCATTTTAAAAAGTTTTTTACTTTTAGTTTATTTACTCCAAAACAAAAAAAAACACACCGTGTGTCGAACGAATCTACAAACTAGACTGAGCCAGCGGCGCGGCGGCGGCGCGAAGCGGCCGGTAGCGGCGCGAGGCGGCTGCGAGCGGCCGGGCGCGGCCTCTTGCGCCTGCTCTGCCGGCCGCGTCACGCCGCTGCCGGCCGCTTCGCGCCGCTTCTGGCCGCTGCCGGCCGCTGCCATTCTGGTGTGAATTGAGCCTTAGTGCTGTTACTCATATCCTTGTGCTTCTTTGACTGCGCCCACTGCATGGCGCCACTTAAGCAGTTATACCCGGTGCGCAGATCTTTGCTGTTGAATAGGTCACGCCAGGACATGACCTGCAGTATGTCTGCATGGCATGGCACGCGGCTAAGAAAAACAGAATAAGCAGCGAGCAATAAGCGCTCACATAAACACAGTCAAGTTATGAAGTAGTTCGTGTGGCGGGTCACCCCCTTCCCTCTAATATGGTTGAGGGGAGTGATGGCTGCTGCTCGAGTCAACTCGTGCGCGGGTGCTGCTTGGGGGGACTGGTCCGACTTCTATCCATTTGGCCTTTTAGTTTGTCTTAATTTATTGTTTTCTTCTTTTCTCCCTTGCTTTATGTTTCGAATGGCAGGACACAATATCGCTAATGTCGATTCATTTGTAACAAAACAATGTTTAAAAAAAAAAAGTGAAAAAATGACAAGCCCGCTGAGTTTCTTGCCGGATCTTCTCAGTTGAGGCCGCGTTGTGATCCGGTGGTAGCTTCTAAAAAATGACGATTCAAAAGTGCTAGCGTTAAGCCTATTTGAAATAAAGATTTTTGAGTTTGAGTTTTGAGTTTGAGTAAATTACAGAAAACATAAACAGTCATAGCATAGGCTTTAATCAGGTCTCATCCTGCGCAACCGATACCTTGTATGCAACTAAGCTTTACATCGGTCTCTATCAGGTTACCCCGAAACCTACGAAATGTACAGTCTTTACGCATGTCTAGTCAGCGTGGGCCCCGCTGACGCAACCCGTTATTCTTACATGTCATGGTCATTCCAAAACCATGTTTGCATGGCTTTACATGGGCGTCTTCCATCGACTGACAACAAAAAACGTAGGTAGATGGCATAGGTAGATGGCATAGATAGTGAGGAAGGCAGAACCGAAGCTCAATGCCCCCCCCCCCCCCATCACGGACAGAGGCGCCAAGTTTGTATGCCCAGGCAGAACCGAAGCTCAATGCCCCCCTATCGTGGACAGAGGCGCCAAGTTTGCATGTCCAGGCAGAACCGAAGCTCAATGCCCTCCTATCACGGACAGAGGCGCCAAGTTTGCATGTCCAGGCAGAACCGAAGCTCAATGCCTCCCTATCGTGGACAGAGGCGCCAAGTTTGCATGTCCAGGTAGAACCGAAGCTCAATGCCCTCCTATCACGGACAGAGGCGCCAAGTTTGCATGTCCAGGCAGAACCGAAGCTCAATGCCTCCCTATCGTGGACAGAGGCGCCAAGTTTGCATGTCCAGGCAGAACCGAAGCTCAATGCCTCCCTATCGTGGACAGAGGCGCCAAGTTTGCATGTCCAGGCAGAACCGAAGCTCAATGCCTCCCTATCGTGGACAGAGGCGCCAAGTTTGCATGTCCAGGCAGAACCGAAGCTCAATGCCTCCCTATCGTGGACAGAGGCGCCAAGTTTGCATGTCCAGGCAGAACCGAAGCTCAATGCCTCCCTATCGTGGACAGAGGCGCCAAGTTTGCATGTCCAGGCAGAACCGAAGCTCAATGCCTCCCTATCGTGGACAGAGGCGCTATGCCTTTGGCCTTTAAGTTTGTTGTAATTTATGTCGTAATTTATTGTTTTCTTCTTTTCTCCCTTGCTTTATGTTTCGAACGGCAGGACACACTATCGCTAATGTCGATTCATTTGTAACAAAACAATGTTTAAAAAAGTGAAAAAATGACAAGCCCGCTAAGTTTCTTGCCGGATCTTCTCAGTTGAGGCCGCGTTGTGATCCGGTGGTAGCTTTTAAAAAGTGTCTATTCAAAAGTGCTAGCGTTAAGCCTATTTGAAATAAAGATTTTTGAGTTTGAGTTTATTGTACACCAAAAGTTACATGTAAATTGAACAATACGTTGAAGACATCAATGTACAAAGGTGGCCTTATCGCTAAAAAGCAATCTCTTCCAGGCAACCTACATTTAGTTTTAAAATAAAGTTTAATTGCGTAATAATATAAATTGTATTGAACTCTTCACCTACATGAACTATAACTATAAGTAACTAGATACTATGTGTTTCAACTAAGAATGTGGCCGCCATCTTGCCATTTCAAATATATAATTACTAAAAATGATGTTTTAACAAAAATAGATAGCAAAATAAGACATTATATCAAATAATCAAAACCGAGGCGAATTTTTCATTTTGTGTTTACTCTGCTGCCGGTACAAAAATCGTAAAAAACGAGTGAAGTTCCGTAGTCGCGATCATCATGGCGGACACATTCTTAGTTGAAACGCATAGTACATCTAATATATAAAATTCTCGTGTCACAGTTTTCGTTGCCATACTCCTCCGAAACGGCTTGACCGATTTTGATGAAATTTTTTGTGCTTATTCGGTATCTATGAGAATCGGCCAACATCTATTTTTCATCCCCCTAAATGTTAGGGGTAGTCCACCCCTAATTTTTTTTTTTACTAGGTAATTATTTATATGGCAAAACAACGTTTGACGGGTCAGCTAGTACTTTATAAAAAGAAAGGCACCAACTTTGGTTCTTGATTATATTTAAATTTGGAATAAAAGTAACTTCCGTTAACAGTGGTACACTGAAGTATGTACAAAGCTGTTTGTGTGCAAAGTTAAGAAGGTCACGAGTATGTATGAAATCCTCGCTTTTTTGGGTTCATTCCAATTTGGTCGGATAACCAGTAATCTAACAGGGGTTCTAGTTTTTGCTTGTATCTTCTTTATTATGAGATATTTGAAGCTGAAATTTTCAGAATATGTATTTCATATGTGCTCTAATTCTTGGTTTATACCAAAAACTCTAGGGTTGGTCTTGTTTTTTTTGTATTTTGACGTCAAAGCTAGACATTATCAGTTTTGATTCAAAGTGATATTATTCAATAATGCGTATATAATATGTTTTGAAACTTTTCGTGGATGTTAAGAGTATTAAAAAGGACCGAATACCGTTTTCAGTGTGTATGAATTTTTGTTCGTTTAAGCGCTAGGACCTTTTTTTGGTTTTCATAAATCCATTATTACGCTAAAACGGTAAATATTTTTGATAATCTAATTAATGCACAAATACGCACAAATTAAGAGCTACTGATAATCGTTTATTCTACAGGAGCACAATTATTGGTTTCCGAGAAACACGATTCTGCAAAACGCACAAATTTCATTTTCAGCGCACAATTACGCATAAATATAAGCTATCTTTCCTGTAGTTTATGTTTCTCTCCGATCATTGGTTTAGAATCTTCTTGCTGGAACAACGTTACCCCAGCAAGAATCGTTTTTCGGATTTTTCTCGAAACTAGGATGCACTATTTTTTTATTCCGCGCACATTTACAGCAGATTATGCTCTAAATATTCTTTTAACTCAATCTTCTCTACGAGCATCTTTCTTGCTAGGGTAATGCTCACATTTTTTGTGACTAATCCCACCCCTCATTCAGTGGATATCATTGCCGCATCTCATCTGAGATTTTTAGATATGAAATCTCATTAGGCTTGTAATATCCTCAGCTGCAGTGCTCTTTAATATTCGGAATACAGCAATGTTTACACATTGCTTACAAATTCTGTCACTCCGCAGTGATTTAATCCTAGGTTGCCTCTTGCAGCTATGTAAAATTATATTTGTCAATACGAGGAACTTATCTTGAAAATGTAAAAAAAAACATAATGATCAAATTGCTTTATTTGTATAAGTAAAAATATTCACAACATTAGCGCTCTCTTGGGGGTCGTCCATTAATCACGTGAGGCTCGAAAGGGGGGGGGGAGCTGTTCCGAAAAAATCACGAAATATCGCCAGGAGGGGGGAGGGGTATAATGAGACATCACGTGTATTTATTTTACGTTGAATGCACGATTTCTAAACCAAACAGAGGCACATGGTCTTGACTCACCGCGACTTCCCCTTCAACATGTAGTCAGTTAAGTTCCTGTATTTAAAGATAATATTCCGAAAATGTCAATATAAACTATATTGAAATTTTGTACAAAAAATACACGTGATTTTGGATATTTAGTTTAAAACCTCACCACATATCACCAGGAGGGGGGGAGGGGTTAAAAAGTTGCTAAAAAACATCACGTGATTAATGGACGACCCTCATGTTTTAGATCTATTCTGAGTACTGTGCACTTTCTTCGGTGGCGTTGCGTTTTGGCTTCTTCTTCGGCCACGGCACCTTGTCGTGCGCATGCTTGATGTGCTGTTGCAGTTCGCACTTGTGGAAGAAGCCCTTGTCACACATCGTGCACTTGTGTGGCCGTATGTTAAGGTGAATCTGAAAAAATAAAAACATATCTATAGTCTATATATATAACATATCTATATTTATTATTATTATTATATCTTATACCGTAAAACACACCACGATCCAGGTACGGTCGCAGCCAACGATTGGGGGGGGGGGGCTGACACACTTAGGTATCAGTTACGTATGTAGGTACCTATTGTATTAGCAAAAGTAACTTAGTTATCTCACTCTAAACTGAGGTAAGCAATCACTGCAGGATCATGCATTTATTGCCATTTCTTAAATTATAGGCGTTTTAACACGAAGAGATTTAAGTACCGTAGATCGTAAAGTACAAACATTTGGGGGTTTTTTCTCGTGGACCCACTATTTTGTCCCACCAGTGGGTCCACGAGGAAGAACTATTTCTCGTGGACCACTGTTGTTTATAAACATCCTTTATATAATTATAGCAAGGGTTGGGATAATAGTATGAAATTATCATATGAATAAAAAAATATTAACTATAATTTATTAAATCAAATCTACCTGTATCATCGGACATTATATACACCACATAATATTCCACCAGAAGTACCAGGGCGGCATAAGATACAAGGAGGCCTCGCGTATTTTGCCATCCAGTAAATAAGCTCTGGTATGAGTTGTTTAATGGTATGGATTATTATACCCGTGGTATGTCCGGGTAAGACTAGACAACAGACTAAGGGAAAACAAGAAGCAACGTCTTTCTATTGGATTATCCGTTCCAATTAGTCCGATTAGTATAGTTCGATCATCAGACAGATGGGAAAAAATTTTCTTCCAAAATTCCCGTCTGTCAGTCGGACAGACAGGAATTATGGACGGAAAATTTTCTACGATCGAACAGTTTGGAAGTATATTTTGTGTAAATATTCCAAGTTTACACCTTCTGAATGTGGTAGCTCCAGACGGAATTTCAAAGGGCATCCACGAAATATCCCATGAAACCGCAAAATTACGCATTCTTAAACATTATTACCAGAAGTACTAGAGCAACAGAGGGCACAGAGAGGCCTTCCACTTTCGTGAGACATCTAGTTTTACCAAACTATGACTACTTTGCTTCAATATTTATACCAGAAGTACCAGGGTAGCATAGGACATAAGGTATAGTCTCATCATGAATTATGGTTAACTTCTTAATGGGAAGTTTATAACTTAGTAATGCCCTATAAGAATGTAGTTGTATAGGCCGACCATTTAATACGCGTATCGCCTGAGGGGGTAGAAGGGAGCGAGGGGAGATGTTAGCGGATGGGTGAAAGGGGTGCGCGGAGCAGAGAGCTTACGTCAAGTGCGGCAGTGCGCTGGCTGTGCTCGCAGCGCGCGGTTGGTGTTTTTGTTACGGACGCTTGAAGATAAACGCACAAGGTATACGACTGCCAAGATAAATCTCAAGATGAATCGCTCTTCCAGTTTTGCGAACAAAATTACCAAGCAAGCTAAACAAATAGCATACAATGTATATTCCTTTTTTAAAGCCAGAAAACAAGATCATAATTCTACAGAGTATCTTGAAGACGTAAACCTAAACAAACTTGTTGCTAAAGCTACAGGACTTTCGGTGACTACCATATGTAAAATAATAAAAGAAGGAAATGAACTGAAAGATGAACAAAATAATGTACATTTTAAATAACCAAAAAAAAATTAAACAAATCCTAAAGAAAAAAATTGAAGTTGACAGTTTTACAGAGGGCGTTGTTAGAAGAAAAATAACTCAATTTTATACGGTTTATAAGAAGGTTCCTACATTAAAAATTTTGAATGCGAAACTCAGAGAAGAAGGAATTTTAAATTGTGGCCGAGAATATTTGAGAACATTGATTCATAAACTTGGCTTTTGATTTAAGAAATGTCAATCAAAAAGAAAATTACTGATTGAACAACCAAACATCGTATCGTGGCGGTGGCGTTATCTTAATGCGATAAAGAAGCACAGAAGAGATCAAAGAAACATTGTTTACCTCGATGAAACATATGTCAATTCGTCATTAAATGTACCGGCGTGTTGGCAATCCAATGAAGAACGAGGGGTGCTGTCGCATATTGGCAAAGCGCCACGTTTAATTATTGTACATGCCGGTGGACAAGCCGGATTTATCGATGGAGCTCTTTTAATTTTTAAATTCAAAAACAAAACCGGAGATTATCATAGCGATATGAATTTTGTAAACTTCAGCAAATGGACTAAAGAAAGCTATTGCCAAATTTACCGCCAAGCTCAGTTATTGTTATGGATAATGCCGCATACCACTCGGTACAAGAGGACAAAAAGCCTACAATGACATCCACAAAAGCCACCATGCAAACTTGGCTGCAAAGACACAATGTTGAATTTGATACGTCTCTAAGAAAATGTGATTTATTGAATTTAATCAAACAACACGCGACAGAAAATAGATGAAATTTTAAAGGCGGCAGGTCATGAAGTCTTACGACTGCCTCCATATCACCCAGACCTGAACCCAATCGAATTGGTTTGGGGGGATATCAAAGGACAGCTCGCAAAAATTGAAATTGATTCTAATTTAGACAAAAAGAAAAATACACTGGAACAGTTATTTGCCGAATTCTCTGTAGAAAAATGGGTTAACTGCGATAAACATGTACAAACTATTGAAGATGAATATTGTCTGCACGATCGCATCGTTGATGAAGAGATGGACCGATTTATTATTAATTTGCAAGATTCTGACTCCTCAAGCTACACAGACAGTGATGATGATTCAAGCGATATGAATATTAGTGACGAATAGTCCTATAAATTTTTTATCTGTGGTTAAATATTTCTTAAACGGAGTTAATTATTGTTTTATGATTTTGTACCTATGAAGCTATTATATTTGTAAAACTTAAAAATAAATACTTAAAAAAAAGATACTTATTATTTTATTCTTTACCAACAATGTCTATCTCGAGATAAATCTTTGGATTATTGACTCCGTGTGTAGCGTTACCCGCCCCCGCTCCCTTCTTACCGCGCAGGCGATACGCGAGTTAAACGGTCGGCCTATAGTGACAAAATGGGTGTGGAAGCCTAAAAAAAACTATGAAACGATTTACACCGACCAGCGGAAGCGCATATTTTTTGTCTGCCACTTGTCACTTCACTATATGATAGATAAATTTCGACAATGCAATAAGGTGCTATACATCTTTATTATACAGGAGGAACATTTAATAACCGTAGAGTGCAGTGGGTCCACGAGAAATAGTTCTCCCTCGTGGACCCACTGGTGGGACAAAATAGTGGGTCCACGAGAAAACACCCGTTTTTTATACTTTCTGCATTTTCTTCGAAATCGTATCAACGATTAGCAATAAGAATGAGACCTCTACTAAGCACCGTTTGGTTCTTCTCAGTGGGGGCGCGTTGTGAACCGGTGGTAAACTCAGCCCTCTCTTAAGCGACAGCCCAAGCCGAGGCCGTGCCTCCCTGAGGTGCCCTTGAGCTCGTTGCTACTTCTGCCGTTAAGGCTAGAGTGCTATAAGCGCTCGCCTCCTTTTGTCCGGTGAAGCTGTAATGACCATCTGCGGCCAACAGCGTGTATCAGTCCCAAAAAAAAAGCACCGTTTATGAGAACGGCGTGGCCGCGCGGTTCTCCATTGGTCTTAAGTGGCATTTAAGGCCCGTAGGTCGTAAAGTTCAAACATTTAGGGGTTTTTTATACTTTCTGCATTTTCTTCGAAATCGTATCAACGATGAGCAAAAAGAATGAGATCTCTACCAAGAGCTACAAATTTTATACATTTAGTTTTGCTCTCATTCAGTTTTAAATTGTTAATATTGAACCAATGGACAATTTTAGAGAGGACGTTGTTCACTTCGTCATAATCATGGATTTTACACCTAACTTTAAATAAAAAAAGAGGTATCATCCGCGAACAATACAACATTAACTTTATCCCCCACGAAGTAGGGTAAGTCACTAATCTATATTAAAAACAGAAATGGGCCTAATACTGAACCTTGAGGGACGCCTAAGGAAACCACAGATCCTAGGGATCTCTTACCATTTATATCAACCTTCTGAATTCTATTATTCAAATATGAAGTCAGAAGGTCTAGAGCTCTGTTCCTCTAACCATAGTGGCGTATATTCCTGACCATCGTGTCGTGATCTTCCCAATCAAAAGCCTTGGATAAATCACAGAATACACCAAGACCACTATAGGTAAATATATTTTAGTAATTCGACTCCCGCGTCAGTAGTTGATCGATTTTTTCTAAAGCCGAACTGTTTATCATGAAGAAAATTGTTTTTATTAAAATGATCTAATATTTGATCTAATATAAGCCTCAAAAAAAAAATCTTAAGGCTGTCAACACCGAAATAGGCCTGAAATTCGTAGGCTCAGCGGTACTGCCAGACTTAAATATTGTTACAATTTTGCTGTGCTTCATGAGGTCAGGAAACTCTCCACTCATAACACAGCGATTAAATATCTAGCAGTGATTGAGGCGCAATTACTTCAAATATTGACGCTATTACTTGTACAGAAAGTCCCTATATATCAGCTGTCTTTTTCTGATTAAGCTGTTTGAAAGTATTTATAATATCATTAGCAGTAACAACACAGAATTGAAAGGCTACGGTAAGGCTCTGGTAAATTTTCTTTTAATAAAATTTCAGCGGAAGTGGACGACGAATTCAGAGTTTTCGTTATATTAATGGGAACATCAGTAAAAAATCTTTCAAACACCGTCGCTACATCTAAATCCGCTGTTACATCTTTATTAAACCACAATACCGTTATTCGAAGCTTATAATGAGAGAGGCATTTCCGGTTTCCCGTCATCTTTGTTCTTATAGGTCTACTTGACTGTGGTTTGATCGGATAATAATAAGACGTCACCATCGCCAGGCGGGTGGGAGGAGCTGTTGTAAAACACGCTCGCTCTATTCGTGTTCATTGGCGTCTTGTTTCCCGTCACGGACACCCGTCCGAGGCTACAATATACAACTGTTTGTGGAATTTAAATCAAATTGTAAATCTAAATAATTCCAAAAGAATAAAATATTGAACAACAATACAAATAGTTGAAGCCGAGCATAACGCACGTAAGTACAAAACATTTTAACGGCTTTTGCAGTTTGTTTTGTTTGTGTGTTCCTAATGAAATGTTTTATACTATTGATAATGAAATGTGTTATACTATTATAAATAGTGTGTGGTTTGAATATAGTGCAAGTAAATTGGGCTATGTTGGTCATAATTTTAGAAATAATCATTTTTCATTAAGCCTACTAATTTTCACGTTTTCAAATATTCAAATTACTGCCAGTAGGCAGTAATTTGAATATTTGAAAACGTGAAAATTTTATTTTTAATACTTGTGCTGAATTAATATTTTTAGTAAAGTTTAATGCGGGTAATTTTATGTGTACGAGATTTCTAAGTGGCTAAAAGAACACTTAGTAAACGACACCTAAGCATGTAATATTACAAATTGTAATCTACCTGCAGTTTTAAACATTTGCAGAACTATTTTGTAGTCAAGTCCTACGATAATATAGTACATCTACCTGCAGTTTTTAAGGCCCTGAAGTATTCTGGTATAGAGTAAATATATATTTAATCGTATTGGCTCTGAATTATTTCGGAGAGCAGACTCTGTTTGAAAGAGTTTTGAGTAATCTATTCATACCTCACAGCTTTTATAGTCAGTTTTCGTAAAGACATACAAATCTTCTCTATTAATAAACCATAGGGTTCTGAAACATAAACATGTGAGTTTTGGTGTTCTAGTTTTGACCTTTCAAATCGATCGAACTAGCTTCACAATTTAAATAACACGGCACAATGTAACTGTCAGCGGCCACTCCAACTATCAAGTTTTTAACAAACACTAATTATATGTCTTGAAAACTAGGAAACACAATAACACAGTTTATTTAGTGAAAAAAATGTAGTAGGACATTAATTAACTATTCAAAATTAATTTTAACTGCAAAACAAAACAAGAGATTTAGAATGAGCTGTTGACCTCAGGAATGCCACAGGAAAAAAATCCTCACGCCTCTAGTATACCTCGAAAACTTCACAAACTAAGTACGACGTAACCGAGTATTGCGACTCTACAATAGTGATTTGGTTCGCGGCCGCCATCTTGGTGGTAGCGACAGCAAATAGAAATTTTCCATTTTTTGTGTTCTCATTATACTTGATAATATATTTTATTTTGCAATTGCTAATTAAATACTTGATACTGGCGAAATCATCAATAATTGATGGAAGCCATAATTTTGTAAAAGAAGAAGACTCTACCCCGACTACCCCGTTGCCCAGCGTCGTAACGTAACGTAACGCGCTACATGGGCACAAACGTCACAACGCCATTCGACCCGAAGCCCAATGTCAATGGACTACTCTACACCGAAGCCAAGCATCAAAATGTCATTCAAATCTGATGACAGCCGTTACGACTTGGTAGCTTTACCACAAGGTTTAGCATTACACGCATTACATGATTTTGATTTGATTTGACACTAGCGTAACAACGGCACTCTACTCCAACACCCAGAGGAAATGTTCTCTTAATTCTTGTTACCCTCCTTTCTTAATAAAAGGGTTCTCCGGTGGGATTTGCACCTGGTACTTCTCAGTGCCTTACGCCGAGGGGCACATTATAGCCTCACGAGTTGCGAGTCCACTACCATCCTCCTCGGAATCCCTGACGTACTCGTTGGACGTCTAGGGCCCACCCCAAAAATACAGCGACTCCTAAAATTGCCCGTTATTTCCAACCCGATACCGTTATCATGCTCTCCACCATCAAAACTGTACTACTCCAACAAACACCGTTACAACGCCATTTTACTCTGACGCCTAGCGTCACACCACTATAACTTTTTTCTTGTTTACTTGGGGAAAACCTGTAGTAGGTCCCCGGGATCTATGGGGGCAAATGAGGGGAAACCTGAGCTCAGTGGGATCTGCACCAGGTGTCAGTCAGTGCCTTGGCTATGAGCCCGCGGGGACGCATTGTAGCCTCCCGAGAACCTGACACGGTCCTCACGAGGAGGAGGGTCGCAACCCTACCACCATCGTCCTCGAAATTACTGCCTTGTGCCGGTGTCCGGGTTCTTACCCGGACGGACACCTCTTACGGACACCCAACGGGTGGAGATGGGTGAGTGCTATTCTTATAGCACCCAACGAGGGAAGATGGGTGTCTGTAAGACGCGAAGGGAAACCAAGAAGACTGGCAGCAGCGTCTTTCTATTGGATTACCTACCAGTGGCGTGCACAGCGGGTAGGCAAAGAAACGTATTTGGCTTGTATAACCTATTATATGTATATTAGTATACCATTTTAAATATTCATAAGTTAGCAGATTCTATAGACATATTGATTTGCATTTAAAAACTGTAATAATATTATTCAGAGGGTCCATATACACGTTGTGCAGCAGTGGACGACTTACGGCTAATAATGAAACAGTGGTCACAGCGCAGACCTACCTTCACGTGCTTGTTAAGCGTGCTCTTGCTAGTGAAGTACCGTGCGCATAATTCGCAGCGATGTTTGCGTTTCCGCTCGTGTGTGGCTCGGTGTATTGAGAGTGAGGAGGATGTGGCAAAAGACTTTCCGCACTGTCCGCACTTGCACGGCCGCTCGCCCGTGTGGACACGCCGGTGGTACACCAAGACACATTGCGCCTGCAAACCGTACACTCAGTCAGTCAAATTATTCGTCACCGACCCGCATCTTAGAAATATCGAATAAAAACGGTCAAGTGCGAGTCGACTCGCGCACTGAGGGTTTCATCCCTTTTTTGGACCTATTAAAATTATTTTACTATTCGTCTAGCACCCCAGATAGCAAAAAAAAAAAAACCTCAAAACTAAGTTTGTTTGTCGAGGTTTTTTTAGGATCACTAAAAAAAAAACTGTACTACTTAGAAATATCGTTTTATTTTTTCTGTAAAATATAGATAGACATTGTATTACCTATAATTATTTCAGATTTTTTTCTTCTACAAACTTCGAAGATAAGGAGGGGTCGGGGAGAGGATTTTTTTGACTGTTTTATTATATGCCAAAAACTATGAGACATGAACCAAAAAAAATCTGTTTTGAAATGTGCAAATGATGCCCTTTCATAGGATACCCCACTCCATATAGTAGTATCACTTTGAACCTATTTCGACCCCCATTAAAAGAAAATAAGAGAAAAAATAATATTTCTTCCATTTGCGATGAGGTTGGGTAAGTAATATCTAAAACTATTCCAAGTTTCAAATCGATAGCATCAGTGATTCCTTAAATATATAGGTCTGACAGACAGACAAACAGACAGACGAAGGCACAGCATTAGGGCCATATCTAAAAGAGGTTTTAGGTATGGAACCTTAAACATGATAATAAATCATGCTGGATGTAAACCTATAATAATATTATGAGCATGTAATGTTGCTATCATACCATTAATCATTCGTAATACATCGAAATTCATGATGGAATTGAATCGTCAAAAAATACGGTACCAAGAGACCCAGGTTTGTAGGTGTTTGATAAAATTACACATACCTTAAACGATTGTCCACAAATTTCACAAACATACCGCGTTTGGGCTTCGATGGATAGTTTCCTAGCCTCGTCGGTGTATGGGTGCTTTGAAGTCACGTGCGATTTATACTCCGCACGGTTTTGAAACCATTTGTCACACTGAAATATAATGATTTATATTATCAGTGGGTAGTCAAACTAACGAAAAAATGGAGAGAAGCGAATGGGCTAAATCACTCCAAAACTTTCGCCAGCACAAGGGTGGACTGTGGGCTTGAAATATTAAACCTAAACACATCACAAATCAGGCACCTAATGGGTGCACTTACGGGCCATTTTGGCACCAACGAACACCTAGACAGAATGAGGCTAAGTACCGTACACTCCAAACCAAACAAGCTTGAACGCGATTACAACTTTATTATGCAGTCATAAAGCACCCCCGCTGTATATTTGACCGTTAACGCGGCAGCAAAAAAAGGTTGGTAATACAAAGTTACTTTTGCTGACGCGCCTAGTTGACAATGTATGCGTTATGTAGTTATCATTATCACAGTCTACAAACTAATAGAATTTAAAATTCCAAATTCTTAAATACCTACACCTCACGCTCGCCAGTCGCGCTAGGGTTATCAACTATCAGCATATGCGAAAAAACTATCGTGGTAGTGGCACTTGTATCTAGTTGTTTGATTGATTTTTGAGATTAAAACAGGAAGAACGGAAATAAAAACCAATACTAATTATATCATTAAGTGAAATATTATTGTGCAGGACGGGCGGACCCGAGTGAACGAGCCGCTGACGTCTTGTGTGTCTGTAGCTATCGCTGGTACGGTATGAACCCGCCGAAGAGTGGTTACGATGGTGGTTACAAAGTGTCCTTGAAATAAGAACTCCCAATTCGATAGAAAGCTTGATAGTGGCAACGTCAGCGGCGCTCTTCGGACTGAATATTTTCCTTTCGTCTACAAGTCTTCGATTCTTGCTTGTAGTTCCTCCGTCGACCGTTACTTGTTCACCGACAGTGGCGCCAAATGCGCATTCACTATCCTTGCGGGAAACTTTACCGTAACGAGAGCCCCACCGAGGCAGCCACTTTAATTTTATTTTTACTATGAAAACTGTACATTTTGCTTATCCTACATAAGCTATTATAGACACATACATGATACCTATACCGTTAGAAAGTGCATGTAAAGCAACTTTCTAACGGTGTACATAGGGTTTATCTATCTATTTCTGTTAGGGTACTACAGGCCGATAAATAGTGGAAGTTGGGGCCCGACACTTATGTTTTGGTGGCTTCTCGTTTCGCCTGCGCCTTGCCCGTAGCGTCCACATGCCCACAAATAGTATCGATAGCCTGCGATGTGTACTATCTGTGTACCTATGATCTAGACCACATAGGGGCCTAGATCATAGCAAAAACCCTATAAAACATGAAATGTGATAGAACATTTGCCAGTAACTCTGTAAATATGTACAGCAGTGCTGTTTAGGCACTTAGACCCACCAAGGCGGACCCAGATCTAGGTCATGACTTGGTTCTTAGATTTGGGACCTAACTGCAAATAGTTATTTGCTGTGCATATAGGTGCTTAGCACATCTAGGGCATGTGGGTACTTATGTGATACTATTACCCTACGCTAAGTACAAATAGCAAGTAGGTACTATGAGACCTATACTAGGCTATCTATGAGTGATTCAGCTCACCCCTCCTCGGGATAGTGAGCTTATACACAAACTATATTATAATTTATTTGGAAATTATGTCTTAACTATCGCAGTTATAAATCTTAACTATGACTATAAAACACAACACACTGTAACACAAATACACTATTTTGTCCATATTTTAGCGTAGTCCCGAAGAATTATGTAAGTATTTATTTTGAGAAATAAAGTTTCTATAATTCAATCTTTACACAAAAAAAAACAGGTAAGTATAGAGAAACCCACCGTGCGCGAAAGAGACAGACACATGCCAAATCTGTATATGAGCAAGTGAGACTTGATTTATCTCAACTCTCGCTGTGATTTTGTTGTACAGATCGACCAACTTATATTGGAATTGAAAATCGAGACAGCGCTATGCAAAGCTGTCATTTTCATATAGAGCTTTAAAAAAAGCTTCGAGCGAGACAAGCGAGGTAGGGACCGGACTCGGGAGGTAGAATAAGTAAGATAGTAATATTATTGAACGTAAAGGTGAAAAAAATATATCAAAAGTTAAAGCACCAAAAAGCCATATAAAATATGTTTTGAGGTACCTACTATACAGGGTGTAAGGGACTACGTACCGAATTTTTTTTTATAAGATTTCAAATAATGTCCGTTACAACATTACAGAAACCATTTACATATATGGAAAATGACAAATGACTAACTTATTAATTTTCGAGCATGTAATGAATATATGCGGAATAATATTTATTTTTCAAATTACATTGCAATTTTTCAAATTACATTGCAATTTTTTCTAAAATAATAATATTTAATTGCCTATTAATTAATTGCATAGGTACTGTTTTTGTGCATAAAGAATAAATAAATAAACAATTTTTCCACAAATAAGTAATTCATTAAAATTAAAATTAGGCTTTATTATTATACCAATAATAAACTCAAACTCAAAAATAGTTTATTTCAAATAGGCTTAACGCTAGCACTTTTGAAAGGTCATGTTTTTTAAAAAAAAAGCTACCACCGGATCACAACGCGGCCTCAACTGACAAGATCCGGCAAGAAACTCAGCGGGCTTGTCATTTTTTCACTTTTTTTTAAATAGTGTGTCATGTTACAATTAGATCAGAGCGACAGTGTATCTTGCCGTTCAAAAGATCAAATATGACAGAAAAAAAAAATACGACGAAAGTACAACAAACTAAAAAGCCAAAGGGATAGTAGTCGGACCAGTCGCCCCAAGCAGCACCCGCGCACGAGTTGACTCGAGCAGCAGCCATCACTCCCCTCAACCATATTGGAGGGAAGGGGGTGACCCGCCACACGAAGCCGCCACAAGCAAAGACTTTTCGATGGCGAGCATGACCGATATAAGATCTCAGTGGCACACGTCTATCATTTAACTTCTGCTGTTAAGCAGTGCCTCGTCAGGCAAGACACAAAGCACTTTAACATATTATTCATGTCATCAATTAATTGACTTGTGCAACAGCCTAAATATGGTGTTACAAATTGTAAGCCTTAAAATTCGAAGCTTGCATGAGTCAGGCAGTTCAAGCCCACGCAGCTTTATCCTCTAGGTAATCCGAGATTTTATAATAAGCCTTTTTCGACAACCGGCTTTTTATCAAAGGTTTAAATTTATTCAGTGGAAGATCTCGGATATCCTGTGGCAGTTTGTTATAGAAGCGTATACTTTGACCCATAAAGGATTTGCCTGTTCTGTGGAGACGCGTGGAATGCAAAACAAGATCGTGTTTGTTCCGAGTATTACACCATGAATATCACTATATTTTTTAAAAGATCCAATATTTTTCATATACTAAATTTTCAAATGTGAATTGTGAAACAACCGTTAGAATATCTATTTCTTTGAATTTTTCTCTAAGTGAATCGGTAGGAGCCAGATTATAAATGGCTCTCACAGCTCTTTTCTGCAGAATAAAAATGGCATTAAGTTCTGCAGAAGATCCCCACAGTAATATACCATAAGACATAATACTGTGGAAATAGCTGAAATAGACAATTCTAGCGGTTTCAACATCAGTTAAGCGTCTAATTTTTTTCACTGCATAAGCCGCAGAACTTAGTCTACCTGACAGTTTCTCAATTTGTGGGCCCCATTGTAGCTTAGCGTCTATTGTTATACCAAGAAACACAGTCGAAACCTCAAGGTCCAACGATGCTCCATTAATTTCCACATTGGTAGCTACCGGTCTTACATTAGGTGTTACAAATTTTATACACTTAGTTTTGCTCTCATTCAGTTTTAAATTGTTAATATTGAACCAATGGACAACTTTAGAGAGGACGTTGTTCACTTCGTCATAATCATGGAGTTTACGCTTAACTTTAAATAAAAGAGAGGTATCATCCGCGAACAATACAACATTCAGTTTATCCCCCACGAAGTAGGGTAAGTCATTAATGTATATTAAAAACAGAACCTTGAGGGACGCCTAAGGAAACCACAGATCCTGGGGATCTCTTACCATTTATATCAACATTCTGAATTCTATTATTCAAATAAGAAGTCAGAAGGTCTAGAGCTCTGTTCCTCAAAACATAGTGGGGTAATTTCCTGACCATCGTGTCGTGATCTACGCAATCAAAAGCTTTGGATAAATCACAGAATACACCAAGAGCATCATGTGAAGGAATCACATGATGCTCTTGGTGTATTCTGTAAATATATTTTAATAATATCCCAAGCCTGGTAATTATTTTTTTTTAAATTGCAAAACAAATTAAAATTCTTCGAAAATTCACACCCCATAAGATATTTTTATCTACCATGACCACAATTTTTCAAATATTACAGATGTTTTTTTGTATCGGCAACCTAAGTAGCACTGCTATCCATTTGGGACACGTTGTATAATAAAAATGTAAATAGTAACATAAAACAACGTAATAGGTTCAAAACGTATTTTGTAAACACGAACATGAATTAGTTAGGTACCTACATTATTATAAATACATATGCATTTTTGATGCCGTTCAGGCGTCTACAATTATAGAATTTATAAATTCTGCTGGTCTATGTATAATAATAATGTCCTCCTGACCAAATCATCGGGATAGATTTTGATGCAAGTCTGCGTGTATGAAGAACACATTATATTTTTTTATTTGGCATGATGCAATCGCGGCGGCTCTTGGACCACTTTTGCCCACTGTCTTTTACTAAACCATACCGTTAAGTATGTTATGTTATAGTACTTACATAGCAACAAGAAGCCGGCAGCTTGACGGGTTTTGGCTGATAACGAGCATGCACGCGCATGTGAGACTTCAATTCATCGGCATTCGGAAACGTATCGCCGCATGTTTTACAGCCATTGCTGTCGGTAAAAACGAAATTATATCTATGTAGAATTATCATCATCCGCTGGAAGACAGCTGAACATAAACCTCCCCCTTGAAACGCCACAGTGAACGACAATTGGCTATTTGCATCCACCGGTTACCTGCGACATGCACAATGACGCGGGGGAAGTCTTCCAAAGATTCCCGGGAGCTCGACCGGGGTATGTGGGGTATGTGGGATTCTTACCCACTAAAACCCCTGCGGCTGTCGCATCGGCACATGAAAGGGGTCGCCATGGCTCTCCGGTGGGATCTGCACCAGGGGCCCCTCAGTGCCTTGCCTTTGAGCCCTACAACGCGCCCCCGGGCGGCGGTCACGGTACCCACGGGGACGGGAGTCGCAACCCCACAGCCGTCCTCCTCGGAGTCGCCGCCGTACTCAATGGCCGTTCTAAGGGCCAACACTTTTTTTTTATAACAAAAAAGGCTTTACGAGTCTTCAATATGTGCCGTTCTGCCTATGGCAAAACTTGGGGACTCAAACCAAAGGTAATATACTGGTTATATACTACGCTGGTGAGGCCTATTCTCACATATGGCAGCGCCGTATGGTGGCCTAGGACTAAACTAAAGATCTGTAGATTCTCACAGGACGGTGCAAAGGGTAGTTTGCATGGCAATTACAGGTGGCTTCAAAACTGTACAAAACACACTTTATTCCCGTGAAATACCTGTTTTTTTTTTTTTTGACGCGGGGGAAATCTTCGAAAGATCCCCGGGAGCTGTGGGGCTCGACCGGGGTATGTGGGATTCTTACCCACTAAAACCCCCGCGGCTGTCGCATCGGCACATGGGAGGGGATACCCCAGGGCTCTCCGGTGGGATCTGCACCAGGGGCCCCTCAGTGCCTTGCCTTTGAGCCCGCCGCCGGGGGGCGCATTGTAGCCCCCCGGGAACCAGTCACGGTGCTCACGGGGACGGGGTCGCAACCCCGCCGCCGTCCTCCTCGGAGTCGCCGCCGTACTCAATGGACGCTCAAGTGGCCCACACCCCGAGCGTCCAGAGACTCCGAAGCCCGTGAAACACCTGTCCTAAGTTCTGTCTACCTGTCTGTACCTGTTTGAAGTCTTTTATTCAATGTACTTATATAAATTTACGTACAATAAAGAGTCATCATTCATCATAATTAGCAGCCCTAAAACGTCCACTGCTGAACAAAACGTATCTCCCTTGAAAGAAAGGGGTTGCCATAATTCCCACGCTTGGTAGGCGGCGTGTGTATCGCGGTATAGGTGGTAGGTTATACAATAGAAAGACGCTACTGTATGTCTTCTTGTTTTCCCTTAGTCGCCTCTTTAAGTGGCTATTACACTTCACTGAATTCAGTGACTAAGGCTGCCTGTCCACCGGAGCGGAGCGAGGCAGTGGAGCGGAGAAACGGAGAAATATTAACCAATAAGATTGCACAAAATCTCCGCTCCTCTTTAGTGGACAGGGAGTTGCGAACTAATTTAAAAATTCATACAAAACCGGTAAGCGGAGCGGGATAGCGGAGCGAGGCAGCGGAGCGGGCGCGGGCGCAGGGCGCACCCGCAGTGTGCCGTCGTAATCCGACCAGTGCGTACGTGACCGTAAACTCCGCTCCGCATAACTTTCTCGCTCCGCTCCGCAGCCTCACTCCGCTTCGGTGGACAGACACAGTACGCAACTCCGCTCCGCCTTACTCCGTCGCTCCGCTCCGCTGCCTCGCTCCGCTCCGGTGTACAGGCAGCCTAACTCATTCATTTAGCTTCCTAAATAACGGAAGGTGTAATAAGGGCTTTACGTACACCCAACTGCTGGCTGGCTGCTATCTCAAAGTGTATTTTATTCTATTATATCAATTACCTGACGTTATGTTTTGTTGATAGAACTAAATGCCGCTTCCAAGCTATATCGGAAGCAAAGCGTACGCCACACTCAATGCATTCAGGCCCCTCCTCATTATTGACAACCTGTAAAAGATAATATTTTTGCTTACTTTCATCTTTATAGACGTGGCGTACACAGAGGTAGACAAAAAATGTGTTAGGCTTTTTTAACCTATTATATGTATGTTTGTTTTCTTTGGCAGTCCCTCTCTTCTAAGGGGGAGGCCTTTGTTCAGCAGTGGACATCCTTCGGCTGCTGATGATGATGATATGTATGTTACTATCGGTATAATATATCAACTAGATAAACATTCACTAACAAAATTAAATCTAAATGTGGTCGCGGGGGTCGCAGACTTATCTGCTGGCGGAAAAGTGAACTAACGGTTTTATTATGATTATGATCATGGGCGCTATTTCTGTGTGTGTCAAATATCCATACGAAAGCAGAGACTATAGACATATTATTTTTTATAGACTTACGTGTTTGTGCACCTTCGTTTGGTGCAGGATCAATCCCCGCTGTGAACCAAACACACAGCCGCAGTTTTCACACACACACTCGCAGGAAGACTTGTTCAAATGTTTGATGTGTGTGTGCATCAGAAGGCTGTTTGGCATACTGGAATTATTTTTTAAAACTTTTTACAGTCAAAGTGAAACAGTGTTTGACTAGGCCTCCCACACAAAACTGCGAACTCGCATCGCATCGCAAATATCTGCGAGAAACAAATGAATTTTCCATATAAAAATTCATTTGTTTCTCGCAGATATTTGCGATGCGAGTTCGCAGTTATGTGTGGGCCCTAAGTAGTTTATTCGACCGTTCGATCAAGAATATCGTTCAAAACAAGGCCGCTGGCTTGCTTATAGTCTGCTCTGGCTGACGGCGTAGTAGTGGTGTAGCAACGTCGCCATTAGCTGGCTATAAACCACCTTAGTGTTTTTTGGACAGGCTAAGATCTGATACCATTCTGCTAAGTCTTCAGTTATTCATTCTTTTCCTTTTTACCTATTACAGAAGTGCAGATAACGTAGTGTATGTAACTGCACATAATTAGATATTAAAACACTCGTGTAATACTACTGTAAACCTCGCCTTCGGTTCGGTTTATAAACACACACTAGTGTTTTAATAACCCCTATCATGTAACAGTTTCATAAACTACTATTAAACTGCACATGACGATGGAAAAGAAAGGAAGGGGAATTCAGATTCATTAAACGTAGACCCACAAAATTTGTATCCGTTGCATAGGTCTCGACGAGTAGTTTGGGGAAATATGGTATTCAAGGTCTGGTGAGGGGGGGGGGGGGGGCAATGTGGTTACCAGCATTACTGAATTCTGCTCCGTTAAACGGCCTATTGAATATGGACTTTGGACTCGTTGGATAAGTGTAGACCACGTGGTTAACCCTGGCCTGTGTTCTGAACGCAGGGTCGTCACGAGAATTCAGCTTCTCTAATTACTTTGCATAAGTTTAAAATAATTGTTTGTTATGGCTTTGGCTAGGTTTTGTTATGTCAGGAAAGATATTAGTTCAATTTTTTTAACGAAGGTAATAGTTTTGAGCTTGTTTCTAGATACCTACTGAATAAGATATCAAAATAACGACCGTTAATTTTTTATACACTTTATAGTGTCCAATCACTGAGGGTGAAATTCGATGTATCAATTTAATTATATGTATGTATGTAACTCATTTTTTACTAATAAAAAATAGGAAAAAAATATATATTATGTCCTTACATATGAAATTAGCATTTTGTCGTACTGGCCACTTTGATCTGAAAGATCTCCTCTTTGGTTAAGAATTCCAAATTCAATTTATAAATTTGTTTAGCTGGTACATTTGAGTTTTGAAAACAGTCATTCATTTGTTTAGACCTCATTTTTTTTTTCTTTGGCGTCACTTATGAAACAATAGAAAACATGAAATATCGGTATATTTACGAATACGAGTTCTACCGTGGCACCAGTGCTGCAGAAACAGCTCGAAGGATTAATGATGTGTACGGCGCTGGTGTCGCAAAAGAAAACACGGTACGTTTTTGGTTTCAACGTTTTCGTTTTGGAAATTTCGACCTTCAGAACCAACCCCGTGGACGGCCAGAGACCAAAGTGAAAAATGAAAAATTAAAGGCTATTGTGAAAGCAGATCCATCACAAAGCGCTGCAGGCTTAGGGGTACCTAAGTGATAAAACTGTATTAATCCACTTAAAGCAAATCGGGAAAGTAAAAAAACTTGAACGATGAGACCCCATTGAATTGAGTGAATCGAACTTGCAAACACGCGTCGCCTGCTGTGTTACTTTGCTCAACCGACACAATAATGAAGGGATTTTAAATCGAATTATTACTTGTGATGAAAAATGGATACTGTATGATAATCGGAAGCGCTCGTCGCAATGGCTGTACCCTGGAGACCCAGCCAAATCCTGCCTAAACGAAAATTGACTCAAAAAAAGTTACTTGTGAGTGTTTGGTGGACTAGCGCCGGTGTCGTTCACTACAGCTTTCTAAAATCTGGCCAAACGGTTACGGCAGATATCTTTGTCAGCAACAGCAAACCATGAAGGAAGAAACAACAGCTGCTAAACAACAGAAATTGGTCAATCGCTCTAGGCCACTGCTGCTTCACGACAACGCAAGACCACTCACTGCACAACAAACGACCACTAAGTTAGATGAGCTACAATTGGAATGTCTGTGACATCCACCTTACTCCCGGGACCTTGCTCCAACAGATTACCACTTTTTCCGGAATTTGGACAACTTACAAGGAAAAATATTCAACTCCGATGCGGCAGTCCACACCGCCTTCAAAGAGTTTATTGATTCTTGCCCCCATGGTTTTTTTTAGTAAAGGGATCAATGAACTACCTATGAGATGGCAAAAGTGCATAGATAACAACGGTGCATACTTGATTAATTAAATATATTTTACAAAAAAAAAAGACTGTATTCCTCCCGTACTAATCGCTAATTTCATATGTATTTACCCGTTCACTTCGAGATTGCCGTCGTCAACCGCAAAAACGAAAAATATGTTTTTGACCCGAATGTTTTTGTTTTTTTGTTTTGGTTATGTTTTCGAGAGAGTACCTACTATGTAAGGTTTCTTTAGCACGGCCTGCAGCCTAAACGGTTTGTTGCTCTTTGACTTATAATTATGTAATTAGATTAGTTATTGCAGCGCGTCAGCAATGTTCGCTGAAGCGCACACAGACGGGTTCGCGGCTACCTGGCGCAAGCACACCGCGTCACTGCTGCGCCGGCTGCGCGACAGCCCCAACTCCAACCTGCGCGCGATAGTGGCGCGGCCCGATAACCCGCTCGTGAGAGAGTTGGTCAATCAGACCAAATCCCTTTTAGTTGTAAATATTTAATACTAACATAGGTTAAGTTTTTATTGTTACTAACAAATATGGGCCTAAGTTGCCTAAATAAATTAAATTATAGTATAAATACTAAAGACTCCGGAAAAAAATGTCAAATACGCCAAAAATTTATATTTCGATTACATAAAAAAATATTTATATCGGACTAAAACTGTTCCTAAGCAACGCTGTGTCATTGTGCCTACTCCTATGGAGCCAGTGCCGGATTAGCCATATAGCAGAGGTCAGCAAATGCTACGGGCCCCGCGCCTCGGGGGGCCCCGCACATATAGCAAAGAAAAAAATATCAAGTAAATAAGATGAGGTCAAGGGCGCTATGCTTATATTTGCTACGGGCCCCGCGCTGGCTTAATCCGGCACTGTATGGAGCTACTGTTTTTTATTGGTTGCGTGCCTGGCCTGTTTAATAAGAAATTCCTACATTTTCGGTTAAACAACGAACAAAATGTTGAGTTCACTGCACTAAAACATTTTTGCATTATTTTCTTTACAAATTTACAATTTTTTTACAAATTGTTTGCTTGTGGGTGACACAATGCGTTATTATCTCCATTTCTGGGACACCCTGTATATTCTTCAAAAAATAATAGTATGGCGGCCGTCAGCCGCAGTTTTGTATTTTTTACTTCCAAAAACAACAATATGGGTATCAAATGAACACATGTGTGTGTGATGGTCAAATTTTTATACCTACGTTTTATGTATGTTTAATGTAATTTAAGCCTTTTTTTGTATTGCATGAACGTAAATAATAAATCAACAGAAATAATAAAGACAACAAAAATAAGA
Source organism: Furcula furcula (assembly GCA_911728495.1). Taxonomy (NCBI): domain Eukaryota; kingdom Metazoa; phylum Arthropoda; class Insecta; order Lepidoptera; family Notodontidae; genus Furcula; species Furcula furcula. The sequence goes on from OU452253.1 coordinate 22,160,813, forward strand.
ACAAAAACAATAACAACAAACTCTAGAACGCACGGAAGCACAAAACGTAAATACACGCTAGCGTTGCTATCCCTAATAATGGGGCGACGCTTGAGGCGCGGCGCGAGGTAGCGGGAAGGGAGGTAACGGCATTCTACGAATGAACGCGTAGTAAGGACCTAATACATACTAAATGGTCGGTTCCTTGTGCAGGGAACCGTCCAGGTAGGTACCACGCAGTGTCAGATATTCTGCCGCCAAGCAGCAGTGTGTAAACATTGCTGTGTTCCGGTGTGAAGGGCACTGTAGCTGGTGAAATTACTGAACACAAAAGACTTAATATCTAATGTCTTAAGGGTCGGCAATGCGCTAGTGATTCTTCTAGTGTTGCTAGCGTCTATTGGCTGCGGTAACTGCTTGCCATCAGGTGGGCGGCATGCTTGCTTGCTACCTTTGTTTTATAAAAAAAGAGATATTTAACAAACCAGTTATATACATAATTTTAATGATGCACCGAATAATTCCCTCAGTGATCGGACTGCCATTTCAAAAAATCATACGATATGTTTTTCCTTAATAGCTGTATGTTCTAGCAACCTTTTATTTACGAGTAGAATAGAATACTCCTGAACATATATTAAAATAATTACATTGAAGAAAAGACTTAAGACAGGTACAATTGGCGGTGTTATCGCTAAAAGCAATTTCTTCCAGACAACCTCAACGAAAGAAAAAAATGTGCGTGCGCGGAGTCCCTCCGCGCGGAAGAAGTGAAACTTCACTCACCCACTCGCCCCCTCGCCCACTCACCCACTCACCTACCCACTCACCCACTCACCCACTCACTCAGTGACGGCGTCACATGAGCGCTTTCATAACCTTAACAAATTTAACGCCTATCGCCTATCGTTTAACACCTATCATTTAACGCTTAACATCTAATGCACAACGTCTAACGCGTTAAATGATTAACATTTTTGGAAGTCGCATAAGAAGTTTCACTTCAATAATATTTATAAAATAAGGGTAGCTGGGTAGGTATATTACATTCGGATAGACACAATAAAAACATACGTTTTCAAAAAATTTAAATTATAAGTATGTATAAGTTAGCAATGAAAAAAAAATTGCTTTTTGTGTTTCCTGAAAACGTCTGTTTTTACATACGACTTTTTGAAATGACAACGATGAGGGGTTATTAAACACTATGTACGTAGGTAGCAAACAGCCGCAAACTGTTTGCCTAATAGGTCCGTTGTCAGCCTAATTTTTTTGACCTTCCATTCTCTCTACTGAATAAAGACCAGAGCACACCGGATGCATACACGTAGACGTGCACGTGCACGTACTATAACGTTGTAATTTATGGAACTATACGAGACATGGCACACCGGTTACAAATAAGTCATTACGTCGAAACAAAATAAGAACTTGTATCCACAAGCCAAAGACTTTTACTCCAGACCCCGTAATCTACGAAATAGACACAAGCTAGCTCTCCTGTAGGTATCTATACTTATAATAAAACTGTAACAGGTCCAATTATGTACATTGAAGATATTTTGAAAATTATATTTGTAGGGCATTCTATAACCGATACTAAAGCAAAACTGTAATTTTTTTCATTTTCTTTTGTCTGTCTGTATCATGGCCGCGCATCACGCTGAAACTACTGAATGGATTTAAACGAAACTTGGCATGATTTGAGGTAATACTACCAGGAAAGATATAGGATACTTTTTATCCCGTAATCTAACACTATCCCTTGGGAGAAGAGATTAAAGTCATAATGGTACTTGGTTATACGCGTGGTCCGATTTTATCCATTTTTCATTATAATTATAATAAATAATAATGAGGAGACACTCACAGACAGTTACTGTTGTTATTGATGTTTGGCAATCGATTAGTTTAAGCAACGTTGGGTAATAGGCTTGTTCTTGCTCGGACACTGAACGGAGCGCTCCGTACTAGTACAATCTTCCAAATGTACTAGTACAGTCTTCTAGTACTGTAGTACACTGATGGAATAGTAAATTAAACGTGGAAGGAGTATCCTCAGGAGGAAATGATATCAGTCTCTTTCTAACAATAGAGAGAAATAGGCTTACGGCTAAAGAGTAGTAAGAAACGAGATATAGATACCTCATCTTCTATTTCACCCAGCGTGCCGGGTATTGATCTAAATATTTAGCCCACAACAAGGTACTGGCGACATTTTGCTTGCACTGCTTACATGGGATCTATATATCCTATATCTGTTGAATTATATTTTAAATATTATATCGATAGTAGACCAACAGTAGACCCATGACCATGACCCATGTAGTAACGTTCAAAATAGTTCCATGAATCAGAGATCAAAGTTCACAGGTGAATAGTATTATGCATCTCACTCTTTCGTACATTGATTCCATATCGCTCGTTCAATCGCGTTCCATGTACGTCAGCGAGCGGCTGATGAACGGACCGGCAGTGTCGCCAGATCGACACCTGAGGGGCCGATCTGGCAACACTGCCGGTCCGATCGTCTTCAGCCTTTTCAAAACTAGGCCTTCGGCTACCATTGGCTTTTAAGCCTCCGACTGCCAATCCATCGAAATCATTGGTACGGTTGACCAATCCCTCTTGTATAAGGATAATACATAAAAAGGAATGGACATACATAAGTTCAAAACATAACTCGTAATTAGTCGGATTATATTTTTTGAATGTCGGTCTTTACTGTCTAAAACTGCCAGCACTGCTTTCGGACCTTTTTTTAATTATCTGCTGGTAACACTGCGGACAAGTTCGTACAGACCCAGAGACTAGAAAGGAATACATCGCTCGCGAACGAAAGACAAAGTACTATGAACGATGTACTAAAAAGGAATAGGAATAGCTGACCAGTTAGTACAGAACCAGAGACTAAGAATACATCGCGAAAGACGAAGTACTAAAAGAATAATGTACTATAAAGGAAAAGGAATAGTACGTCCGATTCAGTGTCGGGAATATATTCCTTTTAGTACTTAGTACATGTACTACACAAGCCTATTGGGTAAGGCCATTACATACATGGGTGACCGTTTAATGCCATTTGATTTGTGTCTCCGTGCTTCGGAGGGCAAGTAAAAAGTGGGCCCCAGTTTTTAACCGACTTTAAACAAAGGTTATGTTTTCAACGCAAATGGATGCTATTAAAAATTTAGCTATCATAAAAAGAGCGCGAGCGGAGCTGCGTGGGTCGGCTAGTTAGTATTAAGACAGAAGATGTTAAACCTAGCGGCCCTAAACATGTTCTGTTTTATTGGTAACAATAAACCCAGGTTTAGACTCGGAAAATTGTTCCTTAAACCTGAGTCTAAACCTAGGTTTATCTTTAAACTACTTTTCGTAATAAGACCGGTTAAGTTCAGGTGCTTACCATGAATCAATAAAAAAATATATGAACTTCTGCCTTCAATAGCAAATATAGAAAAAATATTGTAATTTAGAAATGTTTTAAATGATCTCTTAATTAATAATTGTTTTTTACTCTTTACACTTTAAAATAATAATTTTAGGCCTACCTCTAGGAGTAATATAATATAAAATACGGCCACGACGCTTCATCCAAATTTAACAACTTTGTAATGGCGGGCACATAAAATATTATAAATTTTTTCGAAGTTTGAACTGCACAATTGCTTAACTTTTTCAACTATAATATTTATAGTCTAAGATCCCGTCATAGAACGACCTTCACCGAGCTGGTTAATGGATTAAACGTATTTTATATTCAATTTAATATGTCAATAAATATATTGCACATGGGTTGTCTAAAAAATTTCAGTCCAGGATAAGATTAATTAATAATTTAAAAAAATATTTTTTTTAAGTTTTTCACCGGTTTGGTTAATAGACAAATTCCATACCAATCGAAAGTTTAAAGCCCATAGAATATGAAAACGTTAGGTTGCCTTATCTTTTCCAGTCACAACTCGGGGGTTGGCAGGTATAAACAGGTAAATCGATACTAGTACTAACTTGCACCGGTCTGGTTAATGAATTAAAATTAAATGAAAATAAAGATTATTTCATTAGGAACACGGTGGTATAGGGTTGTCTGCGAAAATTCAGTCCTGAATTCCGGTTGTCGAATTTTAAAAAAGCATAGAGTTTATATATTAAGAATAGAGTACGAGTTAGTCTATGGTCCCTTTAAACAAAGCGTAGGCAGATTGTCCTCTATAAGGCAGGTAAATTGAACTATTTAAAGTTATATTATGAGAGTTATATTTATATGTAAGTGACATGTAGTGATGAGTTTGATCTGTCACAAGCGCAAATGTCGATAAATATAGCTGACTGTATGGTACCTACTGTCGTTTACCTGATATTTATGTCTTTTGATGTTCTTACCCGTGCCTACAAGTTCTTACTTGAATTAAGCGTTCTATAGTACTTGTACTGATTTTTGTTCTGTGTTTAATGACGAATGGTATTAGGGATGGTTGGCTGGGACCTCTCAGTAGCACATATTTACTCGCAGCAATATTTCAATTTTTCAAATTCGACAACCGGAATTCAGGACTGCAATATATTTATTGACATATTAAATTGAATATAAAATACGTTTAATCCATTAACCAGCACGGTGAAGGTCGTTCTATGACGGGATCCTCTACTATTAGTGTAATAATGAAAAAAGAAACAGAACAAAGAAAGTGACATATGTTAAATATGTTCTATTAAATTGGCTCTACAGTAGTTTCTGTTCTTTAAATGTATAATTCTTTAGATGTATAGTTTTTAGGAAGTCGCTGTGCCCTTATAATTATGTATGAATAAAAAAATTATTATAACATCTTAAGTACGTATGATTACGTCACGCAAGCAGTGTGCCATGTCTCATAAAGATCCAGACATTACAACGTCATAGTACGTGCCCGTGTACGTGTACGCTTACGTCTACGCATGTGGTGTGCAGTGACCTTAAAAACTATTAATAATTACCTAAATATTTCATCACAGTCCTTGCACGGGTATTTCGTTCCTTTGTGTAATTCAACGTGGCTTTTTGCTTGGGTACTGAAACAGACAAGTCACCTAATTAGAAGAAGACAAATAGTAAGGACTAATCTCATTATTTCGAATCAATAATATAATAATAATGCAGGCCGGTCACCAGATTGTCTGTACAGTAAGATGATCCATGCGTCTGATGGGCATGTAAAAAGTCGGTCCTGCGCCTGACCTCTCCCCGGTCTTGTCGTTCCTCCGTCCCATCGGATTGTGAGAGGTTAAAGGAAGAGAGAGCGCACTTGTGTCTACGCAAGCACTTGTGCACTATAATATCTCTCGCGTAGATGGCTGATCTTGTGAGTTTGGCCGCTGTGGTCGTATCGACCGTTCTGTCCGAAGCCGTTTCTGCTTATATTCCATTATTGAGTACGAGATAATAGATATCTACTCACATTACATCCACTGCTGAACAAAACCCTTCCCTTAGAAGGGAGGGGTTGCTATCATGCCCACGCTTGACAGGAGATTTGGATATCGCAGTTTAGGTGGTAGGTAATCCAATAGAAACACGCTGCTGCTCGTCTTCTTAGTTTTCCCTTACGGACACCCAACGGGAGGAGATGGGAGGGTGGTATTCTTAACCCGAGACCCCACAGGTATCCCACATATACCAGCCTCCACTTTCAGAGACCGGATACCGTTTGAAGGTTACCTCTCAAAGTATATTAAGGGCTCTGTAGCTGGTCAACTTACCAAGCTTAACGAGACTTAATAGCTAATACCTCTAGTGATGGGAGGCAGTCGCTTACAATTCGACTTGCTCATAGTTTTTAAATAATGCCCTCCTGGCCGATAGGACAGCAGCGGCTAATCTATCCCAAGATCAGCCATCTACGCGGGAGATATTATATTGCGTAGACACAAGTGCACTCTCTCTTGCTTTATACCTCTCAATCGGCACCACACTGGCTGACCACCGGGCCACAATACTCGGATGTGTGAGTGCATACCGTATACAGGATGTTCCGACGTATAAAATATCTTTGAATAATAACAAACTCGTTAAACAACTAGATCAAGTTAACTGGAGAAAAGTGAAAGATATGAAATGTCCTGTACAAATCTATAAATATATACATAATAACTTTACTGAGTCTTATAAAAAATCAGAATATACCATTAAAATCAAAACTTCGCGATGTCACAATAATTGGGTTAATAATAAAATAATTAAAGCTTGTAATTATAGGGATAAGTTATTTGATAAATGGATAAAAGATAGTAATAATTACATTTTAAAATTAAACTATAACAAATCCAGGAATTATGCTAATACTTTAATTCAAAAACATAAAAATCAAAAAATTCAATCTGAGATCGTAGATAACCAACATAACTCTAGGAACTTATGGCAAATTTTAAATCGTCTTACGGGTAAAATTAAATCATCTGTAGATAATTTCATCAAATCTAATTTTGAGGGACCTGGTCTAACTAACAAGGATATTGCAAATAATTTCGCTAATACTTTTGACGGAAATGTTAAGACAATGATTCGTAAATGTGACAAGACCCTTATAAATGAAGCAAATTACAATGCTTCGGCTAATGTTTCTATCCGCTTCAAACCAGCAGACTCAAAAATAGTAAATAAATACATTCAAGCTATAAATACCAGAAAGGCTCCGGGGGTAGACAGAATTAGGGCTATTGATATGAAACACATAGGCTGCAACATTAGCGCAGTCATTGCAAAATTAATAAACACTAGTGTAGAACAGGGTAAATATCCATGTGAATTAAAAACTGGAATAATAAGACCTATTTATAAAAAAGGATGTCGTTCTGATTATAACAACTACAGGCCCATCACTATATTACCTACAATAAATAAAATAGTAGAGAAATATATATCTAAGCAAATTATCGATTTTTACGCAAATAATAATATATTAACTGAAAGTCAATATGGATATCAACCTAAAAAAAGCACCACTCAACTATTAACGTCCTTTACAGATAGCATTTATAAAAGTCTAGATAAAAAAGAACACGTATTGGTCTTATTCATAGACTACAGTAAGGCTTTTGATACCTTGCAACATGATAAGTTAGTTAAAAGTCTACATAACAGCGGAATTAGGGGAAAACTACTCCATTGGTGTAAAGATTATCTTAAAAACAGAACTTATGTTGTTAGAGTTGATAACGACCATAGTGACACGATTAAAGTGACTGAAGGCACGGCTCAGGGATCGGTGTTAGGACCTTTACACTATCTCACGTATGTCAATAATCTAGTAAAATTGATAAAAAATACAACAATTTATCAATTTGCCGATGACACATGCCTCATAGCTACTGGGCGTAACGTGCAGGAAGCTCTCGAAAAACTTCAAGAAGATTTTAACAGTCTGGCCATGTGGTCTCATGACGTTGGTTTAGTGCTAAGTTCAAGTAAGACAAAACTAATGTATATAAGTAGTAGCCAAAACAGAAGACCCGACATTCCAAAACTGATATCACATAACCACGAGTGCCTGCATGATAACAAGAACACTACTTGTAAATGTGATACAATTGAACTTGTTGACAAATATCAGTATCTAGGGCTCACTATTGATAATAGGATGAATTGGAAAGCTCACATTGATAAAGTTTGTGACATATTACGGGGTATCTTGGCAAAATTTTCTTTGATTAAGTACAAAATACCTTTCAAAACACTTCTGTTGCTTTATAATTCATTAGCTGAATCAATAATTTCTTATGGACTATCCAGCTATGGAAGGACATATAGAACTCATGTTGACCATATATACACTCTACAGTTACGTTTATTAAAAGAAATTGTCCCTTATAATATTAAATTACAATATAAAAATGATTACCATAAGTTATTTCAATTTTGTAAAATCTTACCAATTCATCATAAAATAAAATATTCCTTATTAGTAGAAGAGTTTTACAATGAAAGCCTGAAACGAACAAAGCCTTTAAACACAAATGTCATACAAACGCGTAGCATTAAAAACGGCGAATTGTTACTACCAAGATATACAAATTTATATGGCAAAAGAACGCGACAGTATATAATACCAAATTTGATTAATCAGGTTCCAAACTCTATAAAGAATAAAATAACAAGTAAAAATATAAAGTACATATTTAAAAAGTATTTTTTACAACAACACGTATAATTTCCTGGCCAGCTGACTGGTAGGCCATGCCAAAGAAATAGATATAGGTATTGTATGTTTATACATACTTACATACATTTATACATACATACTTGCATATATAATACATATATTCATATATACATACTACCAAATAACAATCAGACAGTCAGACAATAATTACACTTATTTTATGTACATTATTACTACAAAAAAAAAAAAATTAGCTTCAACCTGTATTTAACCATTAAAAACTACCTGCATGGAACTCACTGTCGTGAAATGAATTTCCATGTATAATTTTTAACTAATTGTTTGTGACTACCTTCATTATAATAATTATATTGTTTATTCAACTCATCCTTAACTCATCTAGCATTATGAAAATATGTAAATTTTAAACATAGACTAACATAGATGACGACGGCGGATGTACGGATAAATTCTAATGAGTTTATGTTACATTCAGTATGCATAATATTGTACCATTATTATTAATAAATAAAAAAAAAAAAAAAAAAATACGATGGGACGGAAGACCGACACGACCGGGGAAGAGGTTAGACGCAGGACTGACTTTTTACATGCCCATCAGACGCTTGGATCATCTTACTTTACAGAAAATCAGGTGGTCGGCCTGCATTGTCCTAGCCAGTATAAGGAACAACTACACAAAGTTGTTGCCCCCAGGGGAATCGAACCCGCGACCTCCGGTTGGCAAAGCAAGCGGTTTCGGAGGCTACAAATGGAAAAAATATATTTGGTTTACATACATGCCGAAGCAGACGTACGGGCACAATTTGCAGGAGAACTTTCTCTTGTGAGCACTCCACCGATGCCTGCAAAGCTGCTTCTGCCGCGGGAACCTTAGCTGACAAAACTCACATTCATATTTACCAAACTCCTGAAATATATTCAAAATATTTATTTCAAACAGGCTTAGGTTAGCACTTTTGAATGGTCAATTTTTTTTTATAGCTACCAGCAGATCACAACGAGGCCTCAACTGAGAAGACCCGGCAAAAAACTCAAAACTCAGCGGGATTGTAATTTTTTCACTTTTTTTTAAACACTGTTTGTCTTGTTACAATTAGACCAGCATCAGCGACAGTGTCCTGCCTTTCGAAAGATAAAACAAGGGAGAAATAAAAATAAGAGGGAAATACAACAAACTAAAAAGGCCATATGACTTTATACATATAACTATGTATAAACCAATCAGGGTCCTGGGGAGGGGATATCAGAGTGGACCTGATACAGTGTAATGATACACAGAATATAGGTTACCGAAGTTTATTTCATTCGAATTTAGAACCCCATTCGAATTCTAACTCAATACAAATATTCCACATAAATTATAGGAACGCGCGCCAATCTTGCTAGCGCGAGTCACAATTTTGAAGGCGACATCTAGTTAAGAATATATAATTACAATAAACAATCACTACTAATTATACATTCCGCCCACCAAGGACAAATTAACTAATTTGTTCTTACATTAAATCCAGCCGCCCACCATGACAAATCGTACAAGTAAACAAAATACACAATTAAACACTAATACAAATTACCCATATTTAAACATTTGATACTGGCAATACACAAATTTTAGACGTAGGCCTTTTTATAACAGCTGCCTTAGTACGTAGTGACACAACCCGAGTAATACCATCAGAACCCGGATGCTTCATAATAACCCGACCCATCATCCAACGTGAGGGAGGCATACCATCCTCTTTTATTAACACCAATTGCCCTACACTTGGTTCTGAAGCTTGTGTAGCCCATTTGTAACGATACGAAAAAAAACTGTTAAATACTCCTGCGACCATCGTCTACAGAACTTTTGAGTCAATTGCCATCTACGAAGACTATTTACATTGAATGACTCGTATTTTTGTTCGGGCTTGGCCAGTAAAGGCTCACCAACGAGAAAATGCACAGGAGTTAATACACTGAGTTTATACCCTTCAGTCTCACTTTCCATACATGAAAGTGGTCACTAATTTTAACTGATCGTGTACGTATCACCCTAGCAACTGGTATTGGCCCCCTCGCTAAATTTGCCCCCAGCTGCGTTTTAATTACAGCTACATATTTCACATATTTAACACAATTGTGCACATAAATTCTAACCAATTCTTTGGCCCCAAGTATCCAACATCTAGATTTTAAATATACCAGCATTAACTGCCGTCCACCGTGCAGTTCTGTCAACTGAAACTTCTTAGAAGGTAACAAGGGTTTTGTTCGATCTGCCGGCAATGCCATCTCTAAACTTCCTCCAATCCTTAGGTTTCCATTCTTATCCATATAAGAATTTAACGGCTTCAGATGACCCTTTAACTTTCCTATTTTTACCGTTCCATTTAAAATCTTTATCTCCTCACTAAAATTCTCCCTTTGGCATTTTCTTATACAGATATACATCGCTTTCTGTAGTTCTATCCCAGTTAAGAATCCTTTTTTACTATCTGTGCCCTTTCTCCATAATATGAGACTCCTTATGTAAGCAACGACCCTTTCCAACTTGGTTAAACTTGCGAATTTTCCCCAAATTATATCATCTTCGTTGCTTACGAAATGAATTTTCATTTCTTTTAAGTCCATCTCTGCATCGTCGACTAAAAGTTTCGCTACGAGAAGGACCGCTCCGCACAGTTCCAGTCTCAGAATGGAGACTTGTTTTGTTGGTGCCCCTTTGGTCTTGGCGGTGACAAACGTTACTTGCGTTTCACCGTTTCCATCCAAAACCCGAATATAAACAGCGGCAGCATATGCCAACTTGAAGGTATCGCTAAACCCATGAAGCTCGACAAGAACAGTGATTGCAATAGTGTAAATTGAACGACATATATGTAACATGGAAAGCTGAGTAAGTTCACCACGAAAGGTAAGCCATTCATCTAATATTTTACTTGGCAATGATTTATCCCATGCTATACCAGACAACCATAGCTTCTGGATTATCATCTTATCAATTACCACGTGCGTGCTATACATATACGTGCTATGTCTGATAAAACCATTCTTTTTATTACAGGTTCCCGCAGCTCCGGCAACTTCACCGCGTAGTGGAAGGCGTCCTGCACTCTATTCCAGGTGAGACCTAGTAATTTCATTATATTATCCGTTTTAAACTTTAGGCCTCCTTCATCTATCCCATCCTTGTTTTCCTTTATGCTATCCAATAACTCTTCGCTGTTACTGGACCACTTCTGTAGTTTGAGACCCCCTTTTAGTAGTAGCTCATTAATTTCATTGTAGATATCTACCCCTTGCTCTATTGTATCACATCCTGTAAGCAAATCATCCATGTAGAAATCTTGAATGACTCTTTCAGCAGCCATAGGATACTTCGCCCCTTCATCGACTCCGACCTGCTGCAGCGCTTTTACAGCTTCATACGGCCCCGATGCAGTACAAAATATCTTACTGTCATTCTTCACTTCCAGATCCAGTTTATCAGTTTTAAATGGCAACTTAACTACGTAGCGACCATCCGTGTCACTAGTAGCTGTTTCAGCGAAAACTTTCTCACTTCGTGTCTCATCTTCGGTGAGTATGTTTCTTTTATTATTTATAGGATCCACTTCCAATTCCCAAAACTTTTTCAACATATCGTTTTCTTCTACACGGGAATGCATAACAACTACATTAGCTGTAGATCGTTCTGAATCCATAACCACACCTGATAAGATCCAGCCTAACGAAGTATTTTGTGCAACTAAATGCCCAAGTGGTCCTTTTCTTACCCCATCAAGAATCACCTGGCTGTATATTTCTGCACCAAGCAAAATATCGAGTTTGTTTTGTATAAAATATCCTTTGTCAGCTAATGGCAAATCACATACCCATTCCGCTTTAACCATTTTCTTGCTTGGAAGAAAAGAAGTAATAGATTTTAAAATATAAACATCCACAGAGATCTTTACATTCTCATCATAAATGGACCTAAGTGTAATATTAGTCATCCACTTAATTGAAACATCTTTCTTTCCCTCTAGGCCTGACACACTTCCCGATACCGCAGTCTTCTTAAGACCTAAGTACTGAGCAGTTGCTTCCGTTATAAAAGATGCTTGTGCACCTTGATTAAGCAACGCCCTGATTGTATATTGAACACCATTTTGACTTTCAGCCCGTACAAGCGCCGTCGCAAGTAATACCTGATGACTAGCTACCTTACCCGATGAAAAGCAAACAACTGGAGCGGAGTTCGACGGTCCACTCCCAGTAACCAATGCCACGCCTGCATCACTCGTTGATGAACCTGTACCTGCACCACCCGATAATGTATTTAAATCCCCAGAACCATCTGGATGGAGCAACGAATGATGTCTGCGATTACAAACCCTACACGAAATTCTGATTTTACAGAATTTGGCTGAATGGTTGCTAGCCAAACAGTTAAAACATAACTTATTTTTCTCCACAAAAACGCGACGAGCTTGTACCACTACGTTGGCAAACTGTTTACAATTTGCTAAACGATGATCCTCGTTACAAAACCTACAAACGTTATAATTTGTAACATGAAATGTCTTTGCTTTGTAAGTTGTGTAGCCTCTATTACCCTTGGGTCCTGAGTCCAGTACCTCTAGTGCACGATAACGACCCGTCACAAATTCTTTAAACTGTTTTAAAGTTGGCAAATCCTGTGAAGATGTACTAGATACTTGCAGCTCCCACTGCTTTCTGGACTCAGCATCCATTTTTGTTGTGAGCATATAAATTATAACTAAATCCCAGGTAGATACGTCCACACCCAAATTGGTTAAAGAACCGAGACATTCTGTGGTCGTATCTATCATATCTTTCAATAATGATGAAGATTCTGTGACTATTGCTTTCTGATTAAACAGCCTTTTTAATATTGAATTTGTCAAATATCTTTTGTTGTTGTATCTTTCTTCAAGCATAGCCCAACATCTATCATAGTTAGCCGTAGAAATATTTATGTGTCTTACTAATTGTTCTGCCTCTCCCGATAGTAAACCTTTTAAGTACTGCATCTTTTGTGCCCGGTCAATATTAGCATTGTGCACAAGAGAAACAAACAAATCGCGAAACGTAGTCCATTCACTGTACTGACCCGAAAATTTAGGAATTACTATTTTTGGCAACTTTAAATTAGTACCTTTTGAATTACCTGCAGTCATAGCTTTATATTCCCCAGTAGTATTCACATCGGCAGAACACTTAGCAAGTTTAGACTTTAGTAAACATTTATATTCAACATAAATTTCTTCAGTAACATAAAACAAATCATCTGTCATGTAACTAGTATCTTTTAAAATTTCAACCTCACCTTCACTTAATAAGTTTCTATGGTTATCCAAATATTGAGCCCATAGTGCTTCAAGTGATTCTAATTTACTTTCAATAAAATCTCTAGTCAACCTTTCTTTAGGCGACTTTTTGAAATTTACAAACGCTTTTTCAATTCGCTGTTGAATATCACTTTGAAAATATATTTTAGATTCCATTTTGTCAAACTCAAATCAAAACTTAAGTAGTCAAAACAATGGTAAAAATTCAAATTATTTTTCTAAGTTTCAAAACCAAATAATTTTTAAAGGTAAAATTTATGAAAAAATTACAAGTCCAAATTTTATCGAAAATTTTCTAAGTGTTTAAAAATATTAAACAAATAGAAAATCGAACATAGGTTCCCGTATGAACCAAATTCTTAAAATTATTTTAAGTCCTAAAACTATTTCTAAAATTTTACAAGTTATAAATTTCCATATAAATATTAGAAGTTAATTTTTCAATGAATTTAAAGTTCAATATTGCTTGAATCCAAATTTCTACACAAGGAACAAATTTAATGTACTCACAGTTTATCACAACACAACTCACTCTTGACCACTGACGTCACTGACGACTCGCCCTTGGTCAGTCTGCTGCTGACAACTCCTGGATCCTCTGCACCCCTCCTGGTGCAAGGTCCACCTTCTCTGGCTGCAACCCTCCTGCTGCTGCCGCTGACGACTCTTGGTTCCTCTGCACCCCTCCTGGTGCAAGGTCCACCTTCTCTTGCTGCAACCCTCCTGCTGCTGCTCCCCCGCTTCCTGACTGCACCCCGCCTGGTACTGGTCAGGAGCTGAAACCTCCTCCCGACTACTCGGGCGATCCACTCCGACGCTTTCCCCTCTTCATACAAGGTTGTTCCACACAGTAACTTACCGTGCCCCTGGAACCGATTCCTGTACCCCCAGGAACTCTCAAAAAAAGCTTCGGCTGAATCCGGCTCGAAGGACCAAAATTTGTAAACCAATCAGGGTCCTGGGGAGGGGATATCAGAGTGGACCTGATACAGTGTAATGATACACAGAATATAGGTTTCCGAAGTTTATTTCATTCGAATTTAGAACCCCATTCGAATTCTAACTCAATACAAATATTCCACATAAATTATAGGAACGCGCGCCAATCTTGCTAGCGCGAGTCACAATTTTGAAGGCGACATCTAGTTAAGAATATATAATTACAATAAACAATCACTACTAATTATACAACTATAAATAATAATACCAATAATTTATACCAATATTCTACTACTAGAAGTGACTATTATACAATACAATACAAATATTCTTTATTGTACACCAAAAGAGAACATACAGTTTAAAGGCGGTCTTATCGCTAAAGGGATCTCTTCCAGACAACCTTGGGGTAAAGGACAGTATGTTGAAGGGCACGGGCAGGTGTAATTACAACTTTAGATAGGTATATATATATAAATAACAATATAATAACTTATATTATACATATTACTATTGACTATTGTCCTTTTCGGCATGAAAGGTGCGAGCACTTAAGTCTCTATCTACCACGCGACACAGTAGTCACTGTGGCGAAGCAGGAAACCATTTGCTTTACAAACCAGAGGTTGTGAGTTGAAATCCTGCAGGGTACTTTGTGCAGTTATTTCTGTTTAGAACAATGCAGGTTGATCACCTGTTTATCTCATAAGTAAGATAGTCCACGAGTCAGATGGGAATGTAAAAATGGGTGGGTTGTGCTGCCAAGTCAGAGACCCGGGGGCAGCTTGAACAATTCTGACACCAGGTTCGTCACTAATTATATTATGATTAATAAAATATAACGTGTCCAAGAGCTGTGGATTTTAAATTAAATAGTGATTTCTACGACATGCCTGGTCTTCACCACATTAACCATCAATGAATGGAAATCTATTAAATACATTATAATTATGAAATTCCTATAAAATACTTACTATTCTATGTCTTATCATGTGGTTTTCAAATGCTCTCATTACTCCAAACCCTCTAAAACATTTATCACATTTGTATGGTGATTTTTTGTAATTATTTGACTCTTTCCTCAAAAGAACTTCCTTCCTGGCATCTTCTGGGCTCAAATTCACAACAGTTGCAAAACCTTCAAAATACCCTAAATCAATTTGTTGTTTTTTTTTATTTATACTTCTATTAGATATACTTTTAGACAATGGTTCATCATCACTCAAATCTTGTTTAATTTCAGATTTGCGTATCACTTTTCGTTTCTTAGTTTTGGGTTCTATCACTTTTGATTTATGTTCCGTTGTTTCTATGCTACTCTCATCAGAATCAAAATCGACTTCTAGGTACTCAGTAAATAAGTAATTACTCTCATTATTTTCATCTGTATCATTTGCATCACTTTCTATTTTTATTTTGTTATTTTCATCATTCAATTGATCATCTTCTTTCAGTCCTATTGCAGTGATTTCCTCATTATCAGAATGAATATAAGGCTCATTATTGCATAAAACTTCTGATGTGATTTCTAAGGATGATTCTAGTTCATTCTGTTTCCTATCTATGTTTGCAATGTGATGTTGGGTTACCTGTTAGAAAGAAGAATTGACTACTCAAATACAATATATTAACATATTTTTAAATGCAATCTACTGGCAAGACATTTGCTTCATGGTATTAATTCTTTATTTATTCTTTAAGTACGGCATACACGCGCAGGTATACCTGTACAGTTCAACTGCGCAGGTAAACCTGAGCGTGTATGCCGCAAAACTGTGCAGGTTTCCACGCCTGTACAGGCGAGTCAAAAAATATGAATTTTCATATTTTTAACTGCGCAGGTATACCTGTGCAGTTTACCTGTGCAGGCAAAACTGAGCGTGTATGGCGCTCGCCTGCGCAGGCGTCAGTTATCCGATGACTGTTAGGGGGAAAGGACGCGCGGCGCTCTAATACAGTATGTCGTCTCGTAAGCGGAATGTAGTAATGGAAGAATTTATAAACATGTACAAGTCGGAGCATTGTTTTTGGCATATTAAGTGTAAAGATTATCACGATAAAATTTAAATAATTTTATTCCTTGACATGATTATGTCACCCTGTAACGATAAAACATTTGTACGCCGGAAACGGTAGAATACTTGGTACCATCTATTATTGTAACATAAAAATATGCTGACAAATAATGATTCGTAATCTTTTAAAAATAAAAAAGTAGCAGCAATTATAATAAATCGTAAGAAAAAAATCATCGAGAAAAGTCTTTTCATCTTATTGGGGCCTGTTGGTCTAGTGGTCACGCCGGCTGCTACCCAATAGGTAGTGGGTTCGATTCCTGCCAAGTGTCTAGGTGTTATTTATCTATTTATGTATGTATTTACAAGAAAAAGTCATCTAGTTTCCATAGTATAGGCTCTGCCTAATTTGTGATCTGTGTGGATTGTCCCAGAATATTATTATTATTCGTAGATAATTGCGGTAATAATAATTCGGTTTAAATTTCAATTCCTTCAATAAGTCGACATAAGAGTACTGTTTGCTTTTCACCACTGTTCACGGTGTAGTCGTTTAATATCCTTTTCTTTAATAAAACAAACTATTAATATATTAACGCTACTGCGTCGCAGTCATGCGCCGCTGTCGGGGCCATGGTTTCAACTGAGAGTTTGTGCAGGTTTACCGTTACGTGTATGGTCTCTATGGAGTTCAATTATACCTGTACAGTTTAACTGCACAGGTATACCTGTCAGGTATACCTGCGCGTGTATGCCGTACTTTATGCACAAAACAGTACATAGGTGGACCTAATGCCAGAGGCATTCTCTACCAGTCTACCTTAGGGTGATGCAGAGACAAATCGTGGTAGGTGCAAACAAAACAAGTGAAACGAAATAATCATAGCTAAATATTTTAAAACTATAATTTAAATTACAATAATTAATATAATACTTATATATTAGAAAATAAAATATATTCTATTGTTGGTATTCTATTGTTCTACGGGATATCTTCTCGTCCGGAATACTGCAGTGCCTGAAGACGAAGGTTTTTTAACCAGTGTGTTGCCAGTGATGACATATGGTACTGAGACGTGGTCTCTAACGGCTGGCCTCTTAGAAAAGTTCAGAGTCACACAATGAGCCATGGAGAGAGCTATGCTCGGAGTTTCATTGCGCGACAAAATCCGAAATGTGGAGATTCGCCGAAGAACTAAGGTTACCGACATAGCTCTCAGAATCTGCAAGTTGAAGTGGCAATGGGCAGGCAGAAGAACCGATAATCGTTGGGGAAGAAAGGTTCTCGAGTGGCGACCACGAATCTGAAGACGCAGCGTAGGCAGGCCTCCCACTAGGTGGACAGACGACATTGTGCGCGTCACAGGTAACCGGTGGGTGCAAATAGCCAATTGTCGTTCATTGTGGCGTTCAAAGGGGGAGGCTTATGTTCAGCAGTGGACGTCTTCCGGCTGATGATGATTCTATTGTTCGTTGCAAAAAACTTTTGCAATGAAGAGATTGGTGGTTACCAGTACGCACTTCGACCCAGTTGGATCCATTGTGCTTCATGGTAAGTGGCAAGTCTGCCGATAGACAGCTGCATTGCACTGCTGCTTGTCACCTAAGACATTATCGTTATGTATTTTAAGCCAGGTTATTTCCCTATCTACAGTGTCCTTTCCTTGAGAACAAGCAATGTTTACACACTGCTGCAGAGCAGCAGAATATCTGCCACTCTGAAGGTACAAGTTAGGAGACACACTACAAGCTAATACATTTTGGTATTGCTATACCAATGTTCTTTTTTTATTTAATATTGCTTTGGGGCTTTTTCTGGGTACATGAATGGTTTTTTTTTCTTTTCGCAGGGAAATCTTCAAAAGGACCCCAGGAGCTGTTGGGCTCGACCGGGGTATATGGGATTTTAACCCACTAAAACCCCAGCGGCTTTCACATCAGCACAGTGACACTGAAGTGGGTTCACCATCCTATTCTAAGTTAAAACTAGCTACATTGAGCCAGCCCTAGCTTATAAAGGCTTTGGACTCCTGTAGAGTAGAGCTGACACGCAACCACGAGGTTGATATGACTGCCTTTCTCTCCCTATGTTATAAATATTATTACGAATTTTAATAATACCAATAAAAGCCTCTTGTTGTGCCTTAAAAGTATTATACATAAATAGGACCCCAATCCCTTCACATTACCTATTGGGATGGTGCTTTCCACAAGAGCCTAACCACCTTTTTTTTTTATCTGGGAGGAAACCTTAAAAAGAAAGGTACTTCCCAGTCTCCACAAGGGTGGATATCAGGTTGTGTGGGATTTTTACTCACTAAAACCTGTCCAGTGGCCTTCACTGACTCTATGGCCAGACTCTGAGCACTGTCTTCAGTCTACATCAGGAGACCTATCACCTAGTAAAGTAGCAGTAGTACTTACCTGTGTGTATTTCTTTCTGATGCTGGATATGATGTTGTAGACTCTGTGACATTTTGATTTGAATCTATGATATTTGTGTAACAGTTGTGCACATTCAAAACACACATGTTGGTCTTCTTCGTATGTCTGTAATATTATTTATTAGATTAATTGTATGATAATATCACTGAATGCATATAAGTTAAAATCTACAAGGTGGTGAAGTTGCTACTTAGTATAAAACAAAGTCTGGCTTAGCTTTCCATTACTGCCGTCGAGTTGGGGGTTGATATTTTTTGGGTTGGGGTTTGCTCTGCGCGAGTCAGCAGTATTGAATAATTATTTAAGTTTAGGTTACATCAATTTCTAAATTAGAAATCCATGAGTGTTAGATGTACCTACCTTATGCAACAACTTATGATATAAATATGATTGATAAACAAATGTAATAAAAGGCGTGTAAACGAAAGTTACTATTAATTATGTTTACATACCGGAATCTGCAATAACTCTGAATATATCGCTCCCAACGGTGTTGTACTGAAACTATACATTTTCACATTAGTGACCAGACACGCTATACAGTATTTAAAATTCTCCATCATCAGTTTATGTTTTCTTTAATTAAAACTAAAGACTTCAATAGAGAGATTTAGAGAAAAACGAAAGTTTATTTATTTTGCAACCAATTACAACAGCACACAGAACGAACAATAGCAATAAAATAGTCGTGTGTAGTTCACGAATGAATCCTTCAATTGGACTACTTCAGTTGGTTTACTTCCTTCATTCTCTAGTTCAGTTACTATTCATCTACTTCATAGTTCAGTTGTTTAGTCCACCGGGCGCGAACGATCCGATCCGAAACACGAACGATACGCAGTGCGGATAGATAATGCTGTCTCGCTCTGTTGTAGGTACTGAAGTGATTTTTCTACTTCACTCAATCTTTGACTCTGTTATGTAATACAATCGTTCGAGATATTAGGTGTGCTCTTACTTTAGCTGTACATTGCTTGTTATTTAGAAAAACTGATATTGAACTACCAAGCAAAATGGCAATGTACAGTTTATAAACACATTTGCACGAGCTTGAATATAAAATGTAGCTATCATAAAAGCGCATTGTTTTCATTCGTAAGTATCTGAGTAGTTATGAAAACTAAAGTTTTTAAAGTATTTTGAGCTTTATGACATGATGTTACGAGAGTACGGGACACTTTAGTATAATTGTTACAGTTTACTGTTCATCTGAAATGTGTTGTGTGCATTGAGATATAATGTACCAATTGTGCGGGATTACGTTTCCAAATGGCTTAATTATTTACTTTACAAAAACAGAAAATTAACGGAAGTTATATACTCATGTCTCAACTCATGTGATATTCTGGTTAAAAAGTGTACTGATAATTAATATATCAAACATTTCAATATCTCTCATTGAACTAAGAACGAAAACCGAGCAACAGACTAAATCATTTCTGTTGAGCTACTGGACTAGACTGAACTATTGAACTAAAAGATAGATATACTTCACAGTAGTGAAAAGATATGTATATATATTTTCATTCAAGTGACACATTCTGCGCAAGGCTACAATAAAAGAGCAAAGCACGGGTATGACAGCTAGAACATTGGTCCTCTCTCGTAATAGTTTGGGTATCCATGACGAATGATCACCAGATGGCGCTTTTAACCAGGCGGCCATGTTGGATTGAGACGTTTAGTTTGATTGACGACTTTGATTGACGTTTTAGTTACGTACGGTTGTGGTTGTGAGTTTATTTCTTCATTTGTACGGGTGTTTCAGGAAGACTGGATTTCTATCTTAGATTTCAAAGTTACAGTATTTTACGCGACCTGGAATTGGACAGACGAATATAAACTGACGCCGATATTGCTTGTGATTTGTGTGTGTTCGACTCTCGCTATGGCTATGCTATTGAATTTACCAAAACGAGACACCGGAAAGAAAGAAACGAGTTCATTGTCCAGAAGTCAAGTCAACAAATAAGAAATACGATTGTACGACACTTGAATGAAGGTTCCATAATTGCCAAAAAGACTACAACGCGTAACCTACCTTAATTATCAAAGAGGAAATTACAGCAGGACTATCAACAAAGCCTATTGGTTTTAAGGTAAGATTTTTTTGCTATAATTTATACATAATAACATATGACAACATACAACTTCTATAATAATATAAAGAACTGTTAAACATTTTCAGCTGATCAGATGTATTCAACGCCACTATGTGAATGAAATCTTTATCTTAAAACTTAAGATGAATGTGATGAAGATCAAAGAGCGACGGATGGGCCTGCTAAGCCCATCAAATGCAGCTGTATCTACCTCAAAGGCAACTGGTAAGTAAATAAACATAGCAAAAGATATACCAATTTAATTACAAAATATTACATAAATGGTACCCCCCGTGGTGTGTCCAGGAAAGAATAGCACCCACTCATCTCCTCCCATTTGGGGGCCCTAACAGGCGACTCAAGAAAACAAGCAGACTGGCAGCAGGGTCTTTCAATTGGATTATCTACCACCTAATACTGAGATCCCCAAGCCGCGTGCCAAACGTGGGGATTATGGAAACCCCTCCCTTCTAAGGGGACTCACCCTTTGTTCAGCAGTGGACGTTTTTCGGGTGCTGATGATGACATAAATAGTTATAAGTAAAATATATAAATAATTCTTCAGCGGATTGCCCTTCATGTCTGAATACAGTAATACATAGGCATAGGCTGAATATCTCGCAATAGTGGTGAAATATTGCTACAAAATATATTATATTAACACATAAATTATACACATTTGGTAGTTTTTGGATACTGTATTTCAAAAGAAAATTATATTGATTACAGGTCAACGATATGATAGAAGTGCAGTGAGTGTCACTGCTGTAAACACAGAGAGAGCAAGACGGTGTTGAATTTGTTGACAAACTTTTTGATAGCAATTGGTCAAGAGCAAGAAGTGTGTGTGGAAAAATGAGAGTGGCTGTCAAAATAATAATAATATCCTGGGAAGTGACAATGGAACTTGTGTAGATTACACACGGTTATCTGATCCCAAACAAGCCAGAGCCTGCACTATGGTAACTGGACAATTGTTACAAATACATACTTGTATTGTAAATCGATAAATAACATCCAGACACTTGGTGGAAATCAAACCCACAACCTATTGAGTAGCAGCCAAGGTGTCTAACCACTTCACCAACAGGCCAGTCAAATGAAGTGTCCACATAAAAGTTTTTGGTTAAAACATAAGTAAGTTCATAGAGAACATGCAGGCACAAAAAATAATGCTTATTAAAAATTTAATAACCATATTAGAAAGCCTGAAGTGACTTACTGACATTTTGTTTTCTTAGAGGGGGTCTATTTCTTTTGTATTAGAAATTTAAATCGGGCACCCTTGAAAACCTGTATAGGAATAATAATTCAGACTTATAAACATTCCAAAACTCTTTTAAATCTTTGATTATGACAAACATGTTAAGTTTTCATTCCAATCATGGAACTTGTGAAAAGGACATGGGGACAACAATAATTAATTTAGAACAATTATAGTCCACATGTCCTCCAGAAGAAATAAATAGTGAAAATGTTGTAAACAAAGCCACAATATCCCAACACAAAGACCTGCAGAGAATCCTCAAGGAAATAGAAATAAAATCAATTGTAATGTTTGAGGATTTACTGCAGGTTACATGTTAAATTAAGTTGAGTAGACTAATTAATGCCGAAAAACAATGGTGACGAGACATGATAAATATGCAGACTTTAATTCCATATACAAGAAAAATTGAAAAACAAATATTCTATATCCATCTACATACTTATTGTGGCTTTTTATGTGATTATAGATTTACAAAATTATTAAAATAGGCTGTAAATTGTTATAAAAAATGTTTGTTGAAGCTTAAAGGAAAATTATATCAAGATAGAGACGTGGAATTGTTAAGCTGTCGCACCCATAAGTGCTTAAAAAATAAGTTTATAATAACTAGGATTACAATTTTTTAATTGGTGTAGAGGTATTAACCAAATATTGGGTGGGAGAGTCCAGCTTAAAATAAGTTTAAGTGAACGGTGTCCAAACTTTAGCCTATAAGTTTTTGTAAAAAAAATGGGATATATAAGCAATAATAAATACAGTTGTTTTATTTGTCTAATCCCTCGAGAAAAAGCCAATATGGCTTTTTATAATTTTAATTTGGAAATAAATATATATGGTTTGTACATCACTATACTGTCGATAGAAATTATCGATATCGATAAGATCGCTTAATTGTATACTCAAAGTTGTATAGGTACAGCGCTACGCAATGCACAACAGTGCCTCTAGCGAGCTAACGTCATGGATACCAAAATTCGTTACGGCTTTGGCTAAGCTCTGAGCTGTCCTATCTGTTGTAAACATATAACTATCTAATCTGTGGAGCAAAGAGAATATAACGCTACCTACGCTATTAAAAGAGTTTATAGTACCACCAGGCCATAGAGTTAAGTATTAGGAATAGAGTACGCGTTTGTCTACGGTCCCATTACACATAGCGTAGGCAGATTTTCCTTTACGGGGCAGGTGAATTGAACTATTTAAAGTTATATTACAAGAGTTATATTGATATACAATGGTAAGTACTTACCTTGTTACGAATATTTTCTCATACTTTTCATTAGAATGCTACCTAATTTAACTTATAATCTACTATATCATGCATGAATTAACATTTATAACATTAGTTTTATATATTTTACACAGTTGTCTTGTATCTATACTATACATTATTGTACCTAATTTGTCATCATTTACTCCGATGATAATGATGTAAATTTTGTGCTGTAGTAGGACAGTTCCATACTATTAGGCTAGGCTAATAAATCTGCAAGTGCTGAAAACTTATTACTGTAAAAATAAGATAGAATCATAATTAACCGGAATTATTCACTTTGCACTAGGTTCTCTTATCTTCTCTCTCTGGTAATTGTGTGTGTCATACAAAATACTAAAGCATGCCACTATTTTGTTTCAGTTGGAATTTGTACACTCTGCGATGGTCCCTTTGATGCTGTTAACGATGCCAATTTATCGGACAAACAAACATATCTCTAAAAAGCTGTGACAAGCCACATCTCGACCATGGCATTAACCCATTCTTTAATAATATTTAACTAGCCGCTATTATAAATGGAGACAGTTTATCAAACAAATGAATTAACTAAAAACTACCCGGAGAGTCACATCCTGACCAAAGTATTAACCTTATTTACCTTAAATGTATATTTTTTTTATAAAGAATAAAAATAATTTAAATTATGTATATTGTATTTTATTCTAAACCTGAATATGAAATATTAATGAAAAATGGAATAGGAATATGAAAAGTAAAGCGGCTTAAAAGACTAGTCTCCGTTTTTTTTTAAACTGGGAGAAAAGTCCTGACCCACGGCACATGATATGAGCGCATGAAGCTATTAGGGTCAAAGTGGAGGAAACACTCCCAAATACATGCCTGAGGTCAACGCTATCCCTTTCATTGAGGTCGGATCTCTCTTTCTAAGAGGGCAACCTTAATGTTTCATGAAAAATCAGGACATCTTTTTAACTTCGTCGCATAATACGACTTACTTGGCTTGTTTACCAAGTGTCTGGGTGTTTTATCTATATAAGTATGTATTTACAAAAAAAAAAGTATATAAGTATTAGTATCAGTTGTCTGATTTCCATAGTACAGGCTCTGCCTAGTTTGGGATCAGATGACCGTGTGTGAATTGTCCCAGGATATTATTATTATATTATTATTATGCTTTAAGTTTAAACCGATTAAATATGTCTAGTTGCTTAATCAGTCTGATTATGGGTTGGAGCAGCCCAAATACGGAAGAACTGTGTACATGAATAACAAACTGTGATTGATAGGGAAACAGATGATAAATAAATAGGGACCTCCATCTGGCCGATATGACCACAGTGGGTATTTTGAAAGATCTCAGTCTACGCAAAATATATTATAGTGCGCAAGTGCTTGCGTAGACACAACTGCACTCTCTCTCTCTCTCTTCCGTTTACCTCTCAAAATACGATGGGATGAAAAACCGACACGACCGGGGAGAGACCAGGTGCAGGATCAACATTTTACATGCCCATCTTACGCATGGAGCATCTTACTTTACAGAAAATCAAGGGATAAATAATAAGCTAATGGTTGTGAAAATAAAAGCATATGAAGTTATGATTAAAAAAAATATTGTGCTATAAAATCATTTATTCAGTACGTTTAACGATCTCCGATTAATTACAAGATACTGAATAGCAATTAGCATTATATGCAAACAACTAAAACACCTTTTAACCAACACATTAGACGATAGAAAAAGCATTCCCGGTAAATTTAGTTTTCCATTGGACCAACAGCAGATCATTGCAGCTTCATCAAATTTATTTTCCAATGGGACAATGGATAGTCATAGGTACATTCCTTCACTCAATATTTTTAGGAAATCTACAAGAAAATAAAAAATGTATTAATATTGACCAGGGGTAAATAAAACAGTATGTATATTTATGGAATGATATGGGTACTCTCGCCGATACGGCCAATCCAACCACAGCGGCTAATCTTTCGCAAGATCAGCCATCATCCAGTGCACAAATGCTTGCGTAGACACAAGTGCACAAGTGTACTTTACATGCCTATCCGACGCATGGATCATCTTACTTTACAGACAATGACCGGCCTGCATTATCCTAGCCAGTGAGGAACAACTACACATAGTTGTTGCTCCACGCAGGATTCGAACCTGCGACCACCGGTATGCAAGCAAGCGGTTTCCCACTGCGCCACGGAGGCTACTAATAATAAATTAATTGCCACAAAATACGAACCCTTAAAATCGGTAATTAAAATTGCATTTGAGTATAATTGGCGAAAACACAATAGAGCATTATTCTAATCGAACTCGCAGAACAGTACCAATAATTTTTTTATTAGACATGATTGTCATCGTATTTTAAGTTTTCGGGTGGAAAACATTCTTTTGATGTGTACGTAAAGCATTTCTATATTAGGGTATCCATTTCTCGGGTAATTTCAATTATAACATGGACCACACATCGGACCTCAATGAAAGGGATAGCGTATGCCTCAATCAAGTATTTGGAGTTTGGGCTCCATTGTTGACCTACTAGCTTCATGTATGAGCGTATAATTTAAAAAAAAAATCAGACGTCATATTCTATTACTGCAAATCCGTAATGTGATTTTTCCTCTAGGGCAGTTCACCGTCTGATGCGTAGACAGAATATAATACAGACATATACCAAGCGTGCCGCCGATAAGGACAGAAAAATAAGTACATACTAAATTTAGAGTTGCCACGTGAGGGAAATTTTACCCTTTGTGTAAAGCAAATACGGAGGTTGTTGTAAATTATATTTTCTTTCCTAACCAAAAACCAATTTTTTTACACAACATTTGCTTTTCTTACATTATATCGTCTTAATCTATGACAGTCTGCAAAAAGTACGAAAGTGATTGTTATAATAATGTCTTCCTAGCCGAAACGACCACAGCGGCCAATCTTTCACAAGATCAGCCATGTATGCAGGAGATATTATAGTGCACAAGTGCTTGCGTAGACACAAGTGCACTCTCTCTTCCTTTATATAATAGGTACCTCTCATAATCCGATGGGACGGAAGACCGACACGACTGGGGAGAAGTTAAGCGCAGGACCGACTTTTTACATGCCCATCCGACGCATGTGTGGCGTATCTCGGATCACGGTTTCGGAACGCCAAAGGGGCTGTCAAAAAGATGACAGCGCGCTAGTATCTACGGCAGAGACATGTTTTAATTATTACGATTACTCCACTGTATTATAAGTTGTTCTCTCTCAATTTGATTATAAGTGTTTATTACCAAAGCTCGGTGTCTTAATTTGACGGACAGGAGTCAGGCATACGTCCTATCGCAAATCCCGACACATGGATCATCTTACTTTACAGACAATCAGGTCATCGGCCTGCATTGTCCTAGCCAGTAAGGAACAACTACTCAAATTTGTTGCCCTTCGCAGGATTCGAACCCACGACGGAGGCTACAAAGTGAATGTACACTTAATATCATATATGCTGTAGCTAAGGTCTATTTCACATTGTTCACCTGGGTGATATCACGTGGTGATTAAAGTGGCTAAGAGCTGTAGATAATTATTAGCCTCATACAAAAAAGTTAAGAGATAAAAACAATAATATGCTATTTCCCAGAGAGGTAAGCAAAAATTGGCTTTCTTATAACTTAATATAATACATACTATGGCCATTTACCGGGTAAGTTTTAGTAAATTTCTCCAATATACAAATCTATAGTACTAGTATCTTGGGACAATCTACGCTTGACCAATGACCACCTGATCTCAATCTACGTAGATCCTTTAGTAAGGTAACCAGATAAATGATTACAAATACTTGTAAACTGTATAAATACATATTTAAATAGATAAATAACACCCACAATAGTTCGGAATCCTTCGGAATCGAACCCATGTCCTATAGGGCAGCGGCCAGGTCCCTCAGATCGTCGAACAGCCGTACATCGCCGCCGTCCGCGGCATGTACTGCTCGACCCACCCGACCCGATTTCCGTCCTCCTGGACCATGACACAACACCAACACCGACAACGATGTCAAGAGACACCGGTCTCGCCGGCAAGGCCGAAGGGATCCGTACGCATGCGACCTCGACATGCATCCCCTCGCTGAGTTTCTTGCCGGTTCTTCTCAGCGGGGGCGCGTTGTGAACCGGTGGTAAACTCATTTTCTCTAAGCGGCAGCCCAAGCCGAGGCCGTGCCTCCCTGAGGTGCCCTTGTGCTAGTCGCTACCCAAACCTTTCTGGCTGGAGCGCTTTAAGCGCTCGCCCTCTTGTCCGGTGAAACAGTACTATTCCTACAAAAAAAAGTGATGATCAATAAAGCAAAGTGACTATCAAGCTTCAGTTGTCCACCAAACTTTGATGTCTACTGAAAGTGTGTTTGGTATTTATTGATGATTCAAGTTAGGCAATGCCAAATGAATCATTTGATAGTTATTTAATAGTCACTTTGCTTTATTGATCATCACTTTAGTTGTCAAACGAGATAGGTACATAATAGAGGGGCAAATGAAACAAACTATACAACGTCGGTACTATTTATTTATAATTCAGACAAATTTACCAATAAATTGTAACCAACAACATACATACATATATTTAAACAACATGCATATAGTAAAAGCACGATTAAATGTACAATGACCATTGTGCCTATAAATAACGAATGAATACGTCCTGCGCAGCCTTGGACGAATTACTTGAGCGCTTACGTTATTTCTGAATATTTAGGCATTCGGGAATAACTTTTAGCAACCTAATTAATTCTTTTTGTTGCTGCTATCCACAGTATACAAATATCCATATTTTCAGGAAATCATAAAAATATATTCGGGAAATCTGAGAAATTCTTCGATGCACCCAGCATGTGGGATCGTGTATGATGCACTTAATAATAATTTACCACTTATTTATGGTAGTCTCTCTTTTATACACTGGCAACACTGATAATGGCGATCAATAAACTGAAAATTTTAGGTTATGGATGAAAAACAAGAATTTATCGATCTTACACGTAACTTTCAAGTAAAATAGTAACTAATTTAGAGCAATAAGATCTAAATAAGTCGTTTACATGTATTAGTTTCTAAATGTAATCTCTAAATTGGCCATAATAATTCACGTTTACCTGTGAAACGATACTCCACTAATTTTACGTTCACTGTCACTTTTACAGCCTATAATACTGCACTGCACGATTCTTATAGGATTTCCACAACACACAGTAATGTCACAGTTAGTTGTTTATTGAATTTTAAGTTATTTATTCAATATTAAAACCAGGATAAAATTGTCACGGAGCAAAGTGGGAGCAAACGTCAAATTTGTTTCGCACCCACGGCGCGGAAAAATCGAACACATGCTGAGGGACAAAAAATCATATACACTGTTTCTTTCTATCACACGTAACCTACATAAACGCATTCTTTTCTTGCGTGAATGAGAAAGAAAGTGTCCAGCCCTCTATTGTTTTCTTCCTCTAAGGTCTGATGCGTAGCATCCCTAATACGTCTGTGCTGAGTAGTCTGTGTCTGTGAGTACCACAGTACCACGTACGACAAGAGTAATAAAAATAAGAGTCCTAAAAAAGTCTTAGAGTAAGTACCAAAGGAGAGACCATGACGCGCTAACCCCTCTGCTAAAATGGTCACTCAGAGTAATTAGAATGGAGCTAGTATCGCGTCGATTGGCCGAACAAATTTTTCGTGGCAGTTTTGCGGGGTGCGGGAGGCGAAGTAAACACACACAGATACAATTTCACGTATACCCACACTATAATAAACTCGCAACACATTCAAAAAGTTACGCACACAAATAAATAATGACCTGACCATATGAACAAAATTTGGCAGAGGGGTTACCGCATCATGCTATCTCCAGTGGTATCTCCTCTAAGTATGGTCAAGTCGTTTTATAATAAAATCTTTTTAAAAAAAATTGAACCGACTTCAATATCACTGAAAAGTATAAAATAATTTAAATATTATTGAAGTTGGTGTTAGCGTACCTGCTGTGTATATTTGGCACCAACTTCAATAATATTTAAATTATTTTATACTTTTCAGTGATATTGAAGTCGGTTCAATTTTTTTTAAAAAGATTTTATTTTAAACTTTTTAGTGATATTTTCATATATAAAGATTGAACCATCGAAAACCGTAAAATTATCTAGGTAGGTTATGATCACATTATCGTCTACATAGTTTTACATAATTCATGTTTCTTCAGAAAAAAATATCCGGTCGTAATGAAATTTGCATGGAAACATCATAGTAGTTTACTCTCTCGAATAAAAAAAGAATCATCGAAATCGGTTCATAATTGTCAGAGCAATGTAATGGAGAACATCAGTTTTATGGTTTTTACGAGATAAATTCCTCCACATCGTTCATGGTCCTCCAGGAAGTTCTTATCCGGTTGTAATAAAATTCATACAGATTCAATACAGTGGTTTCTTCTTTCGAATAAAAAAAGAATCATTGAAATTGGTAAATATTTGCCAGAGTTATGACCATTTTTGTCCGACCGAGCGAGTCCGAGCGACTAAAACGTCATCTATATAGGCTTTCTTGCAGCTCTCAGTGCGCAGTCACCATTCTTGTTTTTTTAGGAACTACTTATTACTAAGCAATATTTTTTTTATGGGACCCAATCAATGGATTGAAGAATGGATGGAAGAAAGATTTTTTCAAATCGGTTAATAATTGCCAGAGTTATGCGCGAACATACATAATAAAAAAAATAAAAAAATATATACAGACGAATTGAGAACCTCCTCCTCTTTTGAAGTCGGTTAAAAACTAGTTCACGGGCGATTTTTGTCCAGTCCGTATCAGGTCGTCATGCATTATACAGCTCCGTGAAAATGGATGTTTGAGCAATATTTGGCTGTTAAAATTACCATAAATCGGCGAGAGAATGGAGTCTTCTATCATTTGTAACTATTATTTTTTACGAATATGTTAGTATTAAAAAAATAGAAACCAAATATTGTTATCTCTAAATCAAAATTTCGCGCCATGTTTTATCCTAGTTACAGCATCGTAGACAGAATATAATACAGACATATACCAAGCGTGCCGCCGATAAGGACAGAAAAATAAGTACATACTAAATTTAGAGTTGCCACGTAAGGGAAATTTTACCCTTTGTGTAAAGCAAATACGGAGGTTGTTGTAAATTATATTTTCTTTCCTAACCAAAAACCACTTTTTTGACACAACATTTACTTTTCTTACATTATATCGTCTTAATCTATGACAGTCTACAAAAAGTACGAAAGTGATTGTGATTGTTTGTTATAATAATGTCCTCCTAGCCGAAACGACCACAGCGGCCAATCTTTCACAAGATCAGCCATGTACGCAGGAGATATTATAGTGCACAAGTGCTTGCGTAGACACAAGTGCACTATCTCTTCCTTTATATAATAGGTACCTCTCATAATCCGATGGGACGGAAGACCGACACGACTGGGGAGAAGTTAAGCACAGGACCGACTTTTTACATGCCCATCCGACGCATGTGTGGCGTATCTCGGATCACGGTTTCGGAACGCCAAAGGGGCTGTCAAAAAGATGACAGCGCGCTAGTATCTATGGCAGAGACATGTTTTAATTATTACGATTACTCCACTGTATTATAAGTTGTTCTCTCTCAATTTGATTACAAGTGTTTATTACCAAAGCTCGGTGTTTTAATTTGACGGACAGGAGTCGGGCATACGTCCTATCGCAAATCCCGACACATGGATCATCTTACTTTACAGACAATCAGGTCATCGGCCTGCATTGTCCTAGCCAGTAAGGAACAACTACTCAAATTTGTTGCCCTTCGCAGGATTCGAACCCACGACGGAGGCTACAAAGTGAATGTACACTTAATATCATATATGCTGTAGCTAAGGTCTATTCCACATTGTTCACCTGGGTGATATCACGTGGTGATTAAAGTGGCTAAGAGCTGTAGATAATTATTAGCCTCATACAAAAAAGTTAAGAGATAAAAACAATAATATGCTATTTCCCAGAGAGGTAGGCAAAAATTGGCTTTCTTATAACTTAATATAATACATACTATGGCCATTTACCGGGTAAGTTTTAGTAAATTTCTCCAATATACAAATCTATAGTACTAGTATCTTGGGACAATCTACGCTTGACCAATGACCACCTGATCTCAATCTACGCAGATCCTTTAGTAAGGTAACCAGATAAATGTTTACAAATACTTGTAAACTGTATAAATACATATTTAAATAGATAAATAACACCCAGACAATTGTTCGGAATCCTTCGGAATCGAACCCATGTCCTATTGGGCAGCGGCCAGGTCCCTCAAATCGTCGAACAGCCGTACATCGCCGCCGTCCGCGGCATGTACTGCTCCACCCACCCGACCCGATGTCCGTCCTCCTGGACCATGACACAACACCAACACCGACAACGATGTCAAGAGTCGTGAATACATCAACACACAGACACCGGTCTCGCCAGCGAGGCCGAAGGGATCCGTACGCATGCGACCTCGACATGCATATCGCTGAGTTTCTTGCCGGTTCTTCTCAGCGGGGGCGCGTTGTGAACCGGTGGTAAACTCATTTTCTCTAAGCGGCAGCCCAAGCCGAGGCCGTGTCTCCCTGAGGTGCCTTTGTGCTAGTCGCTACCCAAACCTTTCTGGCTGGAGCGCTTTAAGCGCTCGCCCTCTTGTCCGGTGAAACAGTACTATTCCTACAAAAAAAAAAGTGATGATCAATAAAGCAAAGTGACTATCAAGCTTCAGTTGTCCACCAAACTTTGATGTCTACTGAAAGTGTGTTTGGTATTTATTGGTGATTCAAGTTAGGCAATGCCAAATGAATCATTTGATAGTTATTTAATAGTCACTTTGCTTTATTGATCATCACTTTAGTTGTCAAACGAGATAGGTACATAATAGGGGGGCAAATGAAACAAACTATTCAACGTCGGTACTATTTATTTATAATTCAGACAAAAATACCAATAAATTGTAACCAACAACATACATACATATATTTAAACAACATGCATATAGTAAAAGCACGATTAAATGTACAATGACCATTGTGCCTATAAATAACGAATGAATACGTCCTGCGCAGCCTTGGACGAATTACTTGAGTGCTTACGTTATTTCTGAATATTTAAGCATTCGGGAATAACTTTTAGCAACCTAATTAATTATTTTTGTTGCTGCTATCCACAGTATACAAATATCCATATTTTCAGGAAATCATAAAAATAAATTCGGGAAATCTGAGAAATTCTTCGATGCACCCAGCATGTGGGATCGTGTATGATGCACTTAATAATAATTTACCACTTATTTATGGTAGTCTCTCTTTTATACACTGGCAACACTGATAATGGCGATCAATAAACTGAAAATTTTAGGTTATGGATGAAAAACAAGAATTTATCGATCTTACACGTAACTTTCAAGTAAAATAGTAACTAATTTAGAGCAATAAGATCTAAATAAGTCGTTTACATGTATTAGTTTCTAAATGTAATCTCTAAATTGGCCATAACAATTCACGTTTACCTGTGAAACGATACTCCACTAATTTTACGTTCACTGTCGCTTTTACAGCCTATAATACTGCACTGCACGATTCTTATAGGATTTCCACAACACACAGTAATGTCACAGTTAGTTTTTTATTGAATTTTAAGTTATTTATTTAATATTAAAACCACGATTAAATTGTCACGGAGCAAAGTGGGAGCAAACGTCAAATTTGTTTCGCACCCACGGCGCGGAAAAATTGAACACATGCTGAGGGACAAAAAATCATATACACTGTTTCTTTCTATCACACGTAACCTACATAAACGCATTCTTTTCTTGCGTGAATGAGAAAGAAAGTGTCCAGCCCTCTATTGTTTTCTTCCTCTAAGTACAGCATAGTGCGAGGACAGGATCTCAGAGTAATTAGAATGGAGCTAGTATCGCGTCGATTCGCCGAACAAATTTTTCGTGCCATTTTTGCGGGGTGTGGGAGGCGAAGTAAACACACTGTAGAGTTCACTATATTTGTTAATATTAACACTACACTATATCGGCTCGTTAACGCACACACCACGTCTGACCCGCACAGTGGTTAACACTCGACTGAACTCCCCTCCTACACTAGAGGGGCTTTTATGTCTTTCTCACATCCCCACTCAGTGCCTGCGTAGTGTGCCCGCTTGAGACGATAAACTTGTCTACCCACAACTTTACACAATTTACCAGTACACTACATCCCTTCCTTTTTAAAGAAAATTTAATTTTTAATTTAAATGTAAATTAATAATCGTTTCTCAAAATAACAAGTATGTAACTATCATAAAAT
Source organism: Furcula furcula (assembly GCA_911728495.1). Lineage (NCBI taxonomy): Eukaryota > Metazoa > Arthropoda > Insecta > Lepidoptera > Notodontidae > Furcula > Furcula furcula. The sequence goes on from OU452253.1 coordinate 22,194,677, forward strand.
GAATAATGTTCATTAACTGATCTTATTATACACTGTCCTTTATACATCTTTCTTTTTTTTTTTTTGATAATTATAAGAATATTAATGTCAAAACTAGACATTCATCGTAATTTAATTACCTAGTTAGAAATTTAAGACTATCTACTTCATAATAGCATTTCTGAAATAATGTATTTTTTAAATTCTTTACATAGAAGCATTTATTACATTTTATTAAACTAGGTAAGTACCTATTTTATTATATATTCTCAGAGTATCTAAAGCACGTTTCGTTACTCCTGCCAGTGTGGCTTAGTGAAGTGCCCCTGAAATGAGTTTCTACCAAACACCAGGTCCCAGGGGACCTCAAGGATAAGGCTTGTATTGAGAAGGATTGCGGGGTCACTCGGGGAAGGATATATTGGCCCGCAAGTTGGCGTGCTCTTCAAAGGAAGTTAGAAGCACTCTTAAGCATTTCGCCAGACATTCTAAATGTACCGGCTGTGGTCAACTGCACTCATGGTTGACTCACCGATGCTTGCGTTTAAAGCAATAAATAATATCTTGTGGGGACAAGACCAGCCATCGACGCGGGAAATAGTTCACCCGCGCGTACACCAATCTTATTCTTTCCCTCACAGCCAACCCTAGCCGACCAGCTTCCTATTCTGACTTTCCAACGACCTAGGAACTAAAGTCACAAGAGTGTTGATCATAACTATTATATGATTTGATAACACAAGCTAGTAAGACCCTGTGATACGAACCCACAGCACTACATGAAATATCACCAGAGAACATTCCCGAGTAATAAGAAAGTACAGCGGCAACAACAACAAGACTCGTAATATCTGTTGGTCGCATTGGATCTTTACAGTAGATTCACTACCACTGCTCCCCGGATAATTATCGATTATTATGATAGACTCAGTTGATTAAATAGGTAATATTGATAACAAATATTATTGTATCCTCCACCGAAAAGTTCAAATAAGACCACCGTATTTCGCTGTCAGTCAGCCACCCGTATCAATGACATCGCTAGCACGTCCATCCTACGAGACACTGCCTCCCCGTGTGTGGATCCATAGAGGAATATACTCACATAGCTTTATTTGCTCGGTCAGTCTTGACAGAGTTGATGGACTCTAGTGAAATAAAGCCAAAACTAGGAACTAATTAGACTTAACATTAAATGTTGAGATCAAATTCAAATCTGCTTACGACAGCCAATCAGTTCTAACTCTAATGCATCCGGATCAAGATTACCTACTGATCAGAACCGAGATGCCTAAGCCAACACGCCCTTGCAGTTAACTTCGATGAGAAGAAACCTCCCAACTACTCCGCGAGTCTTGCTGTCGAAACACTTAGTATTGTTCTGAAAATAACTCGAAAAACATAGTATATTAAATTAAACTTATATAAAATTAACAGAGCAGATTATTAGAACTTCTAGTCACACAAACTTTTCCCCTTAAAGTATCACCCGAGTTCCGAAAGAGGTTCAAGGAAACTGAAGGTTCATTAAAATTTTTGCGATGCAACGACGTACCAAAGGGAGAATCCTCCGACCGAGCGAGGTGTGATGCTCGGTCAGGGCCGAAGCCCCCTACAGTTGATGTCGGGATGTTGTATATATTCTCCACGTTTGAGAAACTTCACTTGCGAGATTCAGGAATCGGAGGTGTCGTCATGTATCGCGTTGTATGTGATGCTGCTTGCTTTTCATCGCATCGCTGTACCACATGTGGCGCCATCCGGTCATGTCGAGTCGCCACATCACTCTCCCCGAAGACTGGAAGTCGATGAACGTCTTCATTTGCTAGCTCATCCTTGTGTTCCAGTCGCTGTGCCAATACCAGTGGATGCAGTTCCAGTGAGTCGAAGCTGATGCTGCTACGTCTTCAGTGAGTCGAGGTGTGCAGTGGGTATGGCTGACGGCTGCTAGGCGTACTGGTGAGAGGGATGCGCTCTTCTTACAAGGACCGGCCATAGTGCAGGGGTGTTGTGCCATGTTGTGGCCGAAGGTCGACCAGGCTTGCATCCGCAGCCGCAATGCGTTGGTCATCCGATGACGCCGGGATACTGGCTGGCTTGTGACTCGCTGGTTGTTGCAGAAGAGAGCGATGGCGAAGCTGTGCTGTTGTCCGATCCGAAGGCTGCGTCGATGTTCAATGCGGGGTTACCAGTTCAGCCTCATTCTGTGTGATGCTCGTTGGTACCAAAATGTCCTGTGAGTGCACCTACTAGGTGCCTTATTGGTGATCTGTTTAGGTTTAATAATTTAAACCCTCAGTCCCCCCTTGTGCTAGAGAATGTTTTGGAGTGGTTTAGGCCTGACGCTGCCCTCCATTCCTTCATGTGTTCATTTCTAGCATGTGCATATAATGCTTGGTGATATATTCCATATGGAACCCCACAAATGGTTCGGTTGTCTAAGAGCAAGAGCCGGCCTTCGCTAGGCTATCTGCCTTCTCCTTGCCCTTGACGCCTTCGTGTCCAGGTACCCAGATAAGGCAGACATTGTTGTCTTCCCAAGTTGTTCAAACCTGTAACATGTTCTTTGACCAGTTTAGAAGCAACTCTGAAGGAATTCAGAGCCTTCAGTACTGCCTGACTGTCGCTGATAATGCAAATGGTTTTACCTTTTACATTTCTCCTTTGCATTTATTTAATGCTGGCAATTATGGCATAGGTTTCCGCTTGGTATACTTATGAATGCCCCATGCCGTGACCGACACTACAGTCCTTGAACAATCTCTGTCCTACCAGGGTAACCATCAGATCAGGATCAGTAATACTTGATATTGCTACCTCCCGATTGGCCTCCACCATACACTTTATTGTACGGTATTTTGAACTCATTTGAGATTTAATGCAAGGTATATAAACCCTCATTCGCAATTGAATGCCCATTCACAATCCAATGTGAACCACTTTTCGTCCGATATCTAAACCCACCCCTGCGCAATTTAATGCACGTTTGTTAAACCCTCGCAATTTAATGCACGGTATTGAAACCCTCGCAATTTAATGCACGGTATTGAAACCCTCGCAATTTAAAGCACGGTATTGAAACCCTCGCAATTTAATGCACGGTATTTAAACCCTCGCAATTTAATGCACGGTCATTAAACCCTCGCAATTTAATGCACGGTCTTTAAACCCTCGCAATTTAATGCACGGTATTTAAACCCTCGCAATTTAATGCACGGTATTTAAACCATCATTCGCAATTTAATGCCTGTTCACAATTTAATGTGAACCACTTTTTGTATGGTACCTTCGCAATTTAATGCGTGGTATTTGAACCATCGCAAATGAATGCACGGTATTCAAACACCCATTAGAAATTTGACACCGCCCTACATAATTTATTGAATGTCCTTAGCAAAATTTTATATAAGTAAGTAATACCATTTAGGTTAGGTACTGCAAATTAAATACTAGAATCAATAGCACTCAGGTACTTTAAAACAACCCTTACATTACAGATCAGGATAAGGTTTGCTAACCTTCTACACCTACACATTATAACTGAATAATTTCTTCTATTGGGACTAGTTACTTATAAGTAGTATTTCTCGTATAACAATTAGAGAGTGATCATTGAATTTATGTTTCATCTATACCCATTAATCATTCATATATGCAATTACATTTTATTAGGTTCACCTCACAACCTTAAGCAAATTTTGTGGGAAAATCTAATCTGGGATATAATAGCCCCAGGGACATTCATTGTTAATATAATATGCAAGTATATAGAAATTTTATTTAGCGTTTACATTTGTGGTTTAGCTGCGCGTATCAGGACAGGTGCCATTTTTATGAACTTTAGAGGCGTTGTGGACATACTTATAATAAAACCAACTACACGCCTTTAGGTCAGTCAATTATTAGCTATTCTATCTGTCTGGGAAAGCGCATCAAAACGCTTCTTTAAACTGCGGAAAGGGCACTACGATCTGTGGTTAATATATTATTATATATAATATTTTCTCTTTTTTTTTTAAGTCTTTTCGGCTTCGTTTTCGGTATCAAGGTATTTTTATAAAGAAGCCCAGGTTCTGACAACTAAAGTTCTGATATTTTACAGAAATGATTTTGTGTTTAAACCCGCATACTGTACTTACGGACCTTTGCACGTAATTTTTTTTTTTTTTTTTTTACAAGCTATTCTAAAGTATTAAGATATTTCTAAATCATCTGTCTGAAGCGAAAGATATTATGACAAAATGGTCGCCATCCTTTGACCTCGTTAAGATAGAGGAGACTACTTGAGAATCGAGATAATCATGACTTCACTGTTTTTTTTTTTTGTAGGTATGTTCACTTTTACATGTAAAAATATAATTTCCAAAAGGTAATCTTTAGACCATGTCAAGATAGAGGCTACTTGAGAATTGAGATAATCGTTTGACTTCACAATTCTGTTTTTTTTCTGTTTTTGTTTAATTATGTTCACTTATCACTTGAATATTATTTTTCCAAAAAGTGAAAAGATTTTAATTGTATGTAATTATATGATCAAATACTTATCTTGCCACTCAATTCTACACACACACACATCACTTGAATATTATTTTTTCCAAAAAGTGAATAAACTAATTGTATGTACTTATATGATCAAACACTTATTTTGTCACTTTCAATTATTCAAAAATAGTTTATTATGATTAATTTTATTAACTTATCACATAATAAAGTATTTCGTCCACGCCACTTATTTGTTTTTAATTTAAATTGCACTTTTATTTATCAAAAATATAAAATTACTCACGGTTTTCACCTCGTCGCCATGTAGAGTTCACTATATTTGTTAATATTAACACTACACTATATCGGCTCGTTAACGCACACACCACGTCTGACCCGCACAGTGGTTAACACTCGACTGAACTCCCCTCCTACACTAGAGGGGCTTTTATGTCTTTCTCACATCCCCACTCAGTGCCTGCGTAGTGTGCCCGCTTGAGACGATAAACTTGTCTACCCACAACTTTACACAATTTACCAGTACACTACACACACACAGATACAATTTCACGCATACCCCCACTATAATAAACTCGCAACACATTAAAAAAGATACGCACACAAATACAGAATGACCTGACCATGTGAACAAAATTTGGCAGAGGGGTTAGCGCATCATGATATCTCCAGTGGTATCTCCTCTAATTGAATGTACGAAAAAAATTTAGTTCATTCTAGGCCCCAGAGTAATTAGAATGGAGCTAGTATCGCGTCGACTCCCCGAACAAATTTTTCGTGGCACTTTTGCGGGGTGCGGGAGGCGAAGTAAACACACACAGAGACAATTTCACGCATGCTCTTGCAAATGTCTAATGCAAACTCTTCATGTTTCTATGAACCAACACTATAATAAACTCGCAACACATTCAAAAAGATACGCACACAAATAAAGAATGACCTGAACATATGAACAAAAATTTGGCAGAGGGGTTAGCGCATCATGATCTCTCCCGTGGTATCTCCTCTAAGTTCTAGGCTAATGGAGGAAATTCTATATATTATTTTTTTTCTTAATGCTGCTCCCACTATGTAGCACCAAGTTACAATCTAGCCTAAGGCTAATCAGTACTATTATTTTGACCTAAACGAATAAATTACTTAGTTTAAGAATGTGTCCAATGGCACTTTTCTTATTGTCTCTATTAAGGTGAAGACACTTTGTTATTGTGTTCTACACTTCTACACTGCATTACTCTGCACTAATTTAACACTTAAACTAAAAGGTTTTGTCCTTTTCAGTCTTCTCACTATGTCCGTGTTGTCTAATAATTATGAATGATGTTTATTATAATGAAGTTATTGTTATAAAAATAGATTAATGTATCGAGAGTATCGTGATAAATAACAATAATCTTCTTCTCCTTTTCTTATACATAAAAATCACGTTTCACGGTGTATGAGGATAGGTCTTATAGTATATTATATACCGCTAGGTGAAGCAGCGTTAGGCAGGGTAATTATACAGATGGGTGACTAGACGGTCAATCACAAATAAATTTGAGTCCCGGTTTTAACCGACTTTAAAAAAGGAGGTATGTATTCAACGCGTATGTATATAATACTATTAAAATGCAAAATCCATATATAAATCTCGTCTCACGGCATTCGCACTCCTCCAAAACGGCTAGACCAATGTTTATGATTTTTTTATGTGTATACATAACAATATGGTACCAAGGTATAAGAATAAATAGATGGGCGACGTTTGAACTAACCGTATCCGTGTTTCAGAGGGCTACTAAAAAGTTGGTCCTGGTTTTTAACCAATTTCAAAAAAGGAGGTTATTATCTCGACGCGTCTAAAGCGGTAATTAGTAAAAAATTCAACGTAATTTTGTTCGGGAATTAGCGCGATTTACCTTATATTTATCGGAAGAATCTACTTGAACTGTTCCTTGCACATGGAACCTACCACCTATTAAACCCTACAGAAACTCCCGCGGATATACATGAAGACAACTTGGTTTCTCCCGTGGGATTGGCACCCTCATTGCTTTGCCTTTGACACTATTATAGCCCGCGGGAACCTGTCACAGTGCTCACAGAGACGGAGTCGACAACCCGCCGATGCACCGCGCCGTCTTCATCGAAATCGGTATCAACGCATACGTTTGTGCAGTATAATGCACAAATTATACATACTGTACACAAATAATACGCAAATTATCGCGCACCAGATCATGGGAAATGGAGCAACAATGATGTACGTATCCAAAATCCAGCTAACTATCATGTTCTGAAGAGTGTCAGGGCTGCTCCGCGCCCTGCGCACCAGGGAAGCACACCTCTTGCGCATAGTAGCGTAAAAGCAATCTACGTGTGCGTCCGCGAACATCCTAGATGCGCTACGGAAGTGAGGCAATCACACCAGCACTCTGAACACATTATTGTATTGGATACGTAGGGCGTCGTAGGATCCTTGCGTGTAATTTCCCCACAGGCTGTAAGTATAAAATGCTGTGCAGTACGCGCGAAACAGTGTAATTTTAACAGTCAGTGATTAGGGTGCAAACCAGTGAGCCAGAATACTTACTCTAACTTTTTTTTTTGTTTTTTTTTTGTAGGTGTAGTACTGTTGGCCATTACAGCTTCACCGGACAAGAGGGCGAGCGCTTTAAGCGCTCCAGCCAGAAAGGTAGCGACTAGCTCAAGGGCACCTCAGGGAGGCACGGCCTCGGCTTGGGCTGCCGCTTAGAGAAAGTGAGTTTACCACCGGTTCACAACGCGCTCCCGCTGAGAAGAACCGGCAAGAAACTCAGCGAGGGGATGCATGTCGAGGTCGCATGCGTACGACCCTTCAGCCTCGCCGGCGAGACCGGTGTCTGTGTGTAGGTGTGTTTACGACTCGTGACGTCGTTGTCGGTGTTGGTGTAGGTGTTGTGTCATGGGGACGATGTAGGCAACCTCCACGTGGTGTACCCTGGGCATCGGGCAACAGCTTCCTGAGTTTCCCTCGGAAGTTTGTTGCCCGGTGGCGAATAGCCTACGAGACGGCGTCACGTGTGCTGCTCCCAGTACTCTCTGGCTTTCAGAGAGGACTGTGACGCAGCGCCATGACATGCGTGACGGGGGCCGAAAGGCCTGGCTGCGTCTTGTCACACCTGGTACCTCTGTTAAGCAGAGCAGACCGCGGAGTGGCATTTCCGACGCGAAGGTTATGTGTTCCTGTTTTGTCCGTTTTGTTATTTATTATTGTTGATTTTGTTAATTGTTAATTTATTGGTTTTATTTTACCTATTATTAATTATTATTTCATTTAGTGTTGTCTCTTTCCAAAATTATTTATTAGATTTTAATTATTTATTTTAATTTTACATTATTTCTTTTCTTTCTTTCTTCTCTTCTGTTTCCGGGAAGACAGGAACGCCGGTTGAAGTGCCCAACGCCGAAGGTGCAGTGTGCCATTAGGCTGAAATGCGGAGGGGCAAAACTCCGCCATAAGCGCTGGCAGGTTGGCCACTCCTGCTATAAAAGTGGAAACATCGACAATGAGTGCAAGCAAAAAAAACTTATTACCCCAGGAGAATCCCTCCCAGGGCCTTCGGGCCTTGGCAGCGCCACGTATCTGGGGGGCGCCAAAAAAGCGTGCACATCCACCGCCAAGTCCCAGTCTGGCGGTGCACAGAGCCAAGGGGGCTCACGTCGTGAATCGCTGTCCAGCGATTCCGATAACGACATCGGACCCGGTGTCGCAGGCCAAAAGCGCCTTCACAGGGCCCAGCAGCGTCGCTCCGGATCTCCGTCGAGCGACTCTGCCAATCCGGAGCCCAGTAAGGTGCCAAAGGCGAGGAGGGGGCGCGGAAGCGCCACGAGACGCTCGTCATCGGTGGGCGTCCTAAGGCGGGACGAGCGCGGCCGTTTTATTCGCACGCGTCGGGATACACCGCCACCACCGGCGGAAGATGCCAAGGCGGACGAAGACATGGCGGATCAATCTCGCCCATTGGGCCCCAGCTTTGCTTACTCCAGCGAGGCAATCAGGAGGCAGGCTGAGATTGTTGCCACAGTGGCCGCCAAATCTGGCAACCTGAAGGGGACCTGCCAGAAGGCCCTCAAGGATGCCGCAAGGATCATCGGTGAGAAGGCAGACGCGATCAGAGATCAGTCCCTCACCGATGAAGGCGCAAGGCTACACGCCGAGAATAATAAGCTGCGCCAATCGTTCGGACGACTGTATGCCGAGAACCAGAGCCTGCACAAGGAGATGGCCGAGATGCGCAAGCAACTCGGCGAACTGCAGGCGACGGTGGAGAGGCTACAGTCCCAGCCAGCCCCGTCGGCGGTCTGTCCGCAGCCGACTGTACAGGAGGCGTCGGACACCCTCAGCCGGGAAAACAGGGCTCTCGCAGAGGAGATTTCGCGCTCCGTCTTGCTCCAGGTGGGGAGCATGATGGATGCGCGAGTCGCGGGCCTTCAGGATCGGCTTCTGCCCGAAAAGCGTGTCAGGCCTCCACTGGCGGCGGACGCACGCAATGCAGCTGCCACCGCTGATGCGGGCGCCCAACCTCCTGCGCAGACGCGGACGACGTCTGCTGCGGGGGCGCCTAGAGCGCGGGCGACCCGCCCTGTGCAGCCTACTCTGGCAGCACCCGCGGCGTTAGAGTCGGGGTCCCAGCTGCCTCCACCGACCCAACCGATGGCGGTAGCACCGGTTGCGTCGGGTTCCAAGCCTGGGAAGAGGCGTAGGCGGGGGCGGAAAACTGCTCCACCAGTGGCGGACCTGCCGGCAGTGCCCGCGAACGCTGCGAATGCCGCGCCAGCTGCGCAGCAACCAGTGGAGCAATCGTGGGCCACGGTAGCGAGGAGGCGAAAGCCTCCACGGGCGGCGAATCAGGCCCGGCCTCAGCTGGCGGCGGCTCGTCCTGCGGCATCCGCCCCCAGTAAAGGGAGGCGGAAAAAGAAGAAGGGTGCTGCGCTTCCTCGGGCCCCGAAGTCTGCCGCCATCACCATCACGGTGGCAGAGGGGTCCCAGACGACGTACGCGGCGGTCACGGCGGCGGCGAAGTCCAGGGTGCGCCTGAGCGAGCTGGGCATCGCCAATGTCCGCCTGAAGCGAGCGGTCACCGGCGGGCTCCTCATGGAGCTGGAGGGGCCGGACTACGAAACCCAGGCGGACGCGCTGGCGGCGAAGCTGCAAGAAGCGCTGGCGGACTTCCCGCTGAAGATTGCCCGCCCGACCAAATCGGGGGAGATCCGAGTCACCGACCTGGATGACTCCATCACCCCCGAGGAGGTCGCAAAATCGCTGGCGGAGGCGGGTGGATGCTCGGCGGAGAAGATCTCCGTCGGACAGATCCGCCGCGAGGAGACCGCCATGGGCACGGCCTGGGCCCGGGTCCCCGTCGCCGCCATGCGCAAGCTGGTGGCGACAAAGGAAGTGACCGTTGGCTGGGGCCTGTCGCATGTGCGGGCGCTGGAAGCCAGGCCGCTGAGGTGCTTCCGGTGCCTGGAGAGGGGGCATGTTGGAAGGCGGTGCCCTAACGGTGGTGAAAACCGGAGTGCGCGGTGCTTCACCTGTGGCGAGCAGGGCCACAGGGCAAGCACATGCACCGCGCGCACACCGAAGTGCCCCTTGTGCACAGACAAGGGGTGCAGAGCGGACCACCGGCTGGGTACAAAAAAGTGTACCCCGCCAAAGGGCAAGGGCAAGAAAGGCCCTTCCGCCCCCTCCAACGAGGCGACTAACGCGGCTCCGGCCAGCGCAGCGGGCTCCAGCCCGCCGGAGGACATGGAGGCCTAACGTTCTCTCCCCACGTTAGGTTTCTACAGGGCAACCTGAACCACTGCCGCAACGCTCAGCACCTGCTCATGCAGACCGTTGTGGAGCGTCAGGTTGCCATCGCGGCGGTCGCGGAGCCCCACAGCGTCCCGGACCACCCGCGGTGGTTCGGAGACGACCTGGGCTCCGTGGCGGTCTACTGGGGAGGAGGAGAGGGTGTCCCACCCTGCACCCTACTGGAGAGGGGGCAGGGCTTCGTCGCCGTCGAATGGGGCACCATGGCCATAGTGGGCTGCTACGTCTCTCCCAACAGGTCCCTCGCCGACTACGAGGTGTACCTGGATCGGGTGGGGAACTGCATTCGCCGTTGCCTACCCCGTCCGCTGATCGTCCTGGGGGACTTCAACGCCCACGCTACCGCGTGGGGCTCCCCCAGAGACAACATCAGAGGAGAGACGTTGCTCGATTGGGCGGCTGGGCTCGACCTCCGGTTAGTCAACCGGGGGTCAGTGAGCACGTGTGTACGGTGGCAGGGGGAGTCGATCGTCGACCTGACGTGGGCGACTCCCTCAGCCATCGGCAAACTGTCGGGATGGCGGGTAGCGGAAGAGGGGGTCACATTGTCCGACCACCGCCACATCTTCTTCGATGTGGCCATCCGCCGCCGTCCCCGCGGTTCCAGCCGCCGAGAAGGCAGCCCCCCGCGACGTTGGTCCCTGAAGCGCCTCGACGTAGACATGCTCGAGGCGGCGGCCGACGTCGCGGCATGGCCGGAAAGCGCCGATGAGGTCCGATCCGATCCGAATGTGGAAGCAGACCGGTTCCGGGGCACGATGACGCAAATCTGCGACGCGTCGATGCCCCGAGCCGGCCGCCCCAAGCGTAGCCCGGTGTACTGGTGGACGCCGCAGATCGCGCAACTTCGTGAGGTCTGCTGGCGAAGCCGCAGAGAGTTCACCAGGGCGAGAAGGCGAAGGCGAGCTCAAGCCGACGAGGTAGCCAGGCTCTACAGGGCATACCGAGTGGCCACCAAAGCGCCATCAAGAGCGCCAGGGACCAGTCCTGGGGCGAACTCCTCGAGGGACTCAACGAGGATCCGTGGGGGCGCCCGTACCATATGGTGCTGGGCAAACTACGCCCATGGATGCCCCCGGTGACGGAGACTCTCGATCCGGCTTTGCTGGGAAACGTGGTAGACACCTTGTTCCCGGCGGGTCGGTCAAGTCCCTCAGTCCACCCCCTTCAGTTGCCCGAATGGCGCGACGATCTGGGGGTGACCATAGAGGAGATGGACTGGGCCGTTGGCCGCTTGAGAGCCCGAAACACCGCGCCCGGACCCGACGGTATTCCGGGTAGGGTGCTGGTGTTGAGCCTGGCTGCCCTGGGGGACGTGCTGAGGCAGCTATTCACTAGTTGCCTCCGTGAAGCTACGTTCCCCAGGGCCTGGAAGGAGGCTAGTTTGGTCCTCATCAAGAAGGAAGGCAGAGCCGCGGATTCTCCCTCCGCGTACCGTCCCATATGTCTGCTGGACGAGGTTGGCAAACTGTTCGAGAGAATAGTTGCCTCTCGTCTCAGCGGGCATCTGTCGCGCGTCGGTCCCGATCTGGCCGACAGCCAGTTCGGCTTCCGACAGGGCCGTTCGACCGTGGATGCGATAACTCGCGTCCGCGCCCTGTCGGATCAGGCGGTCTCCCGGGGTGGCGTGGCGTTGGCGGTGTCACTCGACATTGTCAACGCCTTCAATTCCCTACCCTGGGATGCGATCTGGGAGGCACTGGTCTACCATGGAGTGCCTCCCTACCTGCAGGCCCTGATCAGGGACTACTTGTGCGACAGGTACATCCTGTACGTGGATCGAGACGGTACGAGGATCCGGAGGGAAGTGGAGCGAGGGGTTCCGCAGGGGTCAGTGTTAGGCCCCTTGCTATGGAACCACTCCTACGACGCGGTTCTGCGTGTCGATCTCCCCGCCGGCGTAAGTGTCGTCTGCTACGCGGACGACACGTTAATCGTGGCCGGTGGGGACACCTTCGAGAGGACCAAAGAGCTCGCCGAGCTTGGGGCGGAAATCGTCGTCGCGAAAATACGCGAGTTGGGCATGGAGATAGCGCCTCAGAAAACTGAGGCGCTGTGGTTCCACGGCCTACCTAGGAGCCGGGAACCACCGCCCAACTTGCGCGTCCGTGTGGGTGAGTTGGAAGTCAGGGTGGGGCCGTACATGAAATATCTTGGCCTCACCCTTGACAGTCGCTGGGGCTTCGAGGAGCATTTCGAGCGCCTGGTCCCCCGAGTCGATAGGGTTGCAGCGGCCTTGCACAGGCTGCTCCCCAACCTCGGGGGGCCGAGCGAGGAAGTTCGCCGCCTCTACGCCGGAGTCGTGCAGTCCGTAGTCCTCTACGGGGCGCCCATTTGGGCGCCGAGGCTGGCCATACGCCGCTGTAGAACCAAAATCTACAGCGTCCAGAGGAGGATGGCACTGCGGATTGCACGAGGATACCGAACGGTGTCCTTTGAGGCGGCGACCATACTGGCACGCTTTCCGCCCTTAGACATCCTGGCGGGCATGTATGCGAGGGTCTATGACCGGATCCGCATCGCCCGCCAGAGTGGCGGAGGCGAGCCGGTGGCGCTCGAACCAATAAAGCGGCAGGAACGACACATCGCTCTTGCGACGTGGCGCGAGCGGCTCCAGCCGGAGCACATAGCGCGCAAACGCGTCGTTGAGGCATTCCTGCCGCTTCTCGAAGCCTGGATACAGCGACGGAGCGGACGACTCACCTATAGGCTTACGCAGATAATCACCGGACACGGTTGTTTCGGTGATTATCTGCATAAGATCGGACGTGAAGCGACGACGAGATGCTTCCACTGCGACCAATCTGACTCCGCCCAACACACGCTGGAGGCTTGCCCCGCGTGGTCGTTGGAGCGTCGAGACCTGGTCGCAGTCATCGGATCGGACCTCTCCCTGGGCAGCGTAGTGTCGGCTATGCTGTCCGGGGATGCGGCGTGGGGAGCGATGGCCGCCTTCTGCGAGACTGTCATGTCCCAGAAGGAGGCCGCCGAGCGGGAACGCGAACGCGCTGATCCCGCTCGGCGACGAAGGCGCAGGCCGCGTCAAGCGGCCGCCCAACGTCTCGCTCCCCAGCCCTGAGCCGGGGGCTATAAACAACGGGCAACCTTCGGAGTCGCTGGACGCTCCGGGTGTGGGCCCCTTGAGCGTCCATTGAGTACGGCGGCGACTCCGAGGAGGACGGCGGCGGGGTTGCGACCCCCGTCCCCGTGAGCACCGTGACAGGTTCCCGGGGGGCTACAATGCGCCCCCCGGCGGCGTGCTCAAAGGCAAGGCACTGAGGGGCCCCTGGTGCAGATCCCACCGGAGAGCCCTGGGGTCCCCTCTCATGTGCCGACACTCATGATGCGACATCCGCGGGGGTTTTAGTGGGTAAGAATCCCACATACCCCGGTCGAGCCCCACAGCTCCCGGGGATCTTTCGAAGATTTCCCCGGCGTCAAAAAAAAAAAAAAAAAAAAAAAAAAAAAAAAAAAAAAAAAAAAAAAAAAAAAAAAAAAAAAAAAGGTGTTGTGTCATCGCTGGGGCTTTGAGGAGCATTTCGAGCGTCTGGTCCCCCGAGTCGATAGGGTCGCAGCGGCCTTGCACAGGCTGCTCCCCAATCTCGGGGGACCGAGCGAGGAAGTTCGCCGCCTCTACGCCGGAGTCGTGCAGTCCGTAGTCCTCTACGGGGCGCCCATTTGGGTGCCGAGGTTGGCCATACGACGCTGTAGAACAAAAATCTACAGCGTCCAGCGGAGGATGGCACTGCGGATTGCACGAGGATACCGAACGGTGTCCTTTGAGACGGCGACCATACTGGCACGCTTTCCGCCCTTAGACATCCTGGCGGGCATGTATGCGAGGGTCTATGACCGGATCCGCATCGCCCGCCAGAGTGGCGGAGGCGAGCCGGTGGCGCTCGAATCCATCAAGCGGCAGGAACGACACATCGCTCTCACGACGTGGCGCGAGCGGCTCCAGCCGGAGCACATAGCGCGCAAACGCGTCGTTGAGGCATTCCTGCCGTATCTCGAAGCCTGGATACAGCGACGGAGCGGACGACTCACTTATAGGCTTACGCAGATAATCACCGGACACGGTTGTTTCGGTGATTATCTGCATAAGATCGGACGTGAAGCGACGACGAGATGCTTCCACTGCGACCAGTCTGACTCCGCCCAACACACGCTGGAGGCTTGCCCCGCGTGGTCGTTGGAGCGTCGAGACCTGGTCGCAGTCATCGGATCAGACCTCTCCCTGGGCAGCGTAGTGTCGGCTATGCTGTCCGGGGATGCGTGCGGCGTGGGGAGCGATGGCCGCCTTCTGCAAGACTGTCATGTCCCAGAAGGAGGCCGCTGAGTGGGTACGCGAACGCGCTGATCCCACTCGGCGACGAAGGCGCAGGCTGCGTCAAGCGGCCGCCCAACGTCTCGCTCCCCAGCCCTGAGCCCGGGGCTATAAATAACGGGCAACCTTCGGAGTCGCTGGACGCTCCGGGTGTGGGCCCCTTGAGCGTCCATTGAGTACGGTGAAGTATATGTAATTGTATTCCGCTCTTAGGTTACAAGCGCGGTTACTTTGTGCTGACATAGAATAAGTTACTAGTTTAAGTAAACGCTGTAAATTATAGACACTTCAATAAATGACATCAAACTGGAAACATGTCTTTTAAATAACACTTCGACTATACCAAGATCACACAATATCATATGGCGACCTACTGCCACTTACCATGGAGCTTAAAATCTAAATAAATTGAAGATCAAGAACCAAAACAGAACAAAGGAAAACAAAAATGAAGATTAAATTATGTCAAAAGAACTCGGAAAATAATTAGCCAAAAGAAGAAGTTACTATCGCCCGGAACGAGAATGCGGACCTAACAAGAAGATTAATTTAATGAAATGGCGCTGAATGTCTCTCCTCCAAATTTAACGTAAGCAGTTTAATCAAGAAGAAGCAGAGAAGAGGTGTCCAGGGATAGCCCGGCCCGAAGAGGTGTCCAGGGATTACCCGGCCCAATTCAAGAAGATGACAGCATTCCACTCCAGAACATGAAATTGGAGACCCACGCCACGCCGCGTTGCCGTCACCGCGTCGCCACGTTGCACCGCCGCCGCGCCGCGCGAGCGTCACACCATGCAACATGACTCCGCGTGCACATGTGCCGCGCATATTAGGTACATAAAGTATATTTTCTAAGTTTTTAAGTAATGATGCAAGTAATAATGTCTATATAATGAATACCTACTAGTTAAAACCCTTTAATAAGGCCTAGCAATATTTTTTATTTTGTTTTGCATCAGCATCATGGTACGTGAATTAACTCGTATAACTACAATATAATGAACTAAGTAAAGAATATTTATTTAACTCGGTCCTGAAATAATTCTAGATATTATGACCGTTTTGCGTGTACTTTTCAGAATTCTTTAATTTAATTAACGTAATCAATACTTTAAGTAAGTAGAATTTTAAGTTTAACTCTTTTGCACTTAAGATTTAGAAAGTTCAGACACAATGGCGTCGGATAATTTTGATATAAAATTAGCTATTTCCTTGTTACCAATTATGACTGGTCAGGAACATATTACTAAGCAGTTGATCGATGGTATACAGCTTTACAGTTCCATGATAACTGATACCACAAAAAGTAATTTAATTAATTTTGTCCTAAAAACTAGACTTTCGCCAAGTGCAAAGCTGCGAATGAAATCTAGTTACGAAGATGTAAATAGCTTGCTTGTTGATATGCGTAAGTTTTTATTGCAAAAGAAGTCAGCCGTAGCCATTCAGTCCCAACTTCAAACTTGTAAACAAGGTAACAGGTCAATAGATCATTTTGGGTCAGAACTTGAAAACCTGTTCGTGAATTTGACACTCACACAAGCGGACGGTGATGATGACAAATTTAAGGTTTTGCGTCCGATAAATGAATCTATGGCGATCAAACGTTTCGCCGATGGATTATCTAACACGCGACTCAGTACGATAATTGCTTCTCGTCACTTTGAGTCCTTGCCCGAAGCGATTCGAGCAGCAGCAGATGAGCATACGTTGTCCAGTAGGGAGGATCACGTAATGTCAGTTAAACGTTTTAGGGGGAACAATCGTTACCTCCGTAATAATTTTACTTCCAGACGTGGAAGCACACACAGTAATTTTCATAACGATTCGAAAAGTTACTACAAAAATCGTAACAATCATTATATGCCAGATTCGAACCGTGAACATTACGATAGGAGACCGGTAACTTATTACAATCGGTCTATGCGAGGTACTTTGCAAGCTACTGCACGTGTTCAGCCACCTGCAATTCGCGTAAACTCGACGCGTCCAATTCCGCGTATTCAACATACACGGTGTGATACGATACAAGAATACACTAACAGTGCACCGAATAGTGAGTTTTTTCGTGCCCATAACGAATGAACCATTTATATTAAATTATAACGTAAGTAGTATAGTGACTTTGAACTTAGATAATAATAATGTAGTAAACTTATTAGTCGATAGTGGAGCAAGTATTTGTGTTTTAAAATATGAATGGTTGCAAAATAGTAAGTACTTAAAAAACATTAGCTTAGATAGGATACCGATAAAAGGTGTCAGTGGACAGCTGATATCAGAAGGATATGTTTATTTAGACTTAGAATATAACGGTATTATTTTTACACAGAAGTTTTATGTTTTTAAGAATTTATCGTGTTATGCGGACGGAATTTTAGGTGAAGATTTTTTTAAACGTTATAAGGCTACTATTGATTATAAAACAACAACCTTGCAGTTGTCGAATCATAACGAGTCTGTATGTATAAGGATAAATAGTAATAATAGGTTTATGTATTCGATACCACCACGATGTGAAGTTATCAAGTACATACCTTGCGTCTCGAGTGAAGATTCCGTTATTTTAGCAAATGAAATAAAAGATGGAGTATTTATAGCGGGAATGATAGCGAAACCGGATAATGGTTATATCCCGGTACGAATTTTAAATACGAAGGACGAAGAGATGGTTATTGATTTATCAAATTTAAACATTCACTCTTTGAATAGTTTCGAAGTTTGTGCTTTTAACGATGAGTATAATTCAGTAAATCGCGTTAAGTCATTATTCGATTTATTGGATCTTAGTTATTTGAATAAGGAAGACAAGATAAGTATTGAGAACATATGCGCAAAATACGCAGACGTTTTTCATTTACCAGGAGATAAATTGTCAACTACCAATTTAATGCAACATTCGATTATTTTGAAAGATAACGTAGCGCCGGTTTACGTCAAACCTTACAGAATTCCTTACGCGCTAAGAAAAGAAGTAGACAAACAGATAAAGGACATGTTAGATAATGATATCATTGAGGAAACTGTATCGGAATGGTCAAGTCCGGTATTGTTAGTCCCAAAAAAGTCGATTAATTCAAATGATAAAAAATGGAGGCTTGTAGTTGATTACAGGCAACTAAATAATTTAATTAAAGACGATAAATTTCCATTACCCAATATATCAGATATTTTAGACTCTTTATATGGTTGTATTTATTTTTCAAAACTCGATCTTTCGCAGAGTTATTACCAATTGAATTTAAATGAAAATTCCAGAAAATATACGTCATTTAGTTTAAATAAAATGTATCAATTATCATTGGATGAGGATTCGCGTAATTGTACAGCATTTTCCGCCGGAAAACAGTATCAAATGAAGCGTTGTCCTATGGGTCTTAAGACTAGTCCAAGTGTTTTCTCTCGCCTTATGACAGTAGCAATGTCAGGCCTAAATTATGAAAAATGCTTCATATATTTAGATGATTGTATTGTGATAGGAAAATCGAGAGATAGTCATAATAAAAATCTTATAGAGGTTCTTAACCGATTACGTAAAGTGAATTTAAAATTAAATCCAATTGTACGGTGCAAGCATCGTGCATTGCGTTGCGCTGTGTCATCATTTACGCCGAGATGCAGTATTGCAACGATTTCACAGTCAGTTCACGTTTGATAGCCAATCGGTTCGCGTGTGCTCATAACCATTAACCATTTCATACCATTTAGGGTTAAGTGCTTATAATAAACCATTTATCTGTACTTAACTCTTTCTCTTATTTATATACCATTATAAATACTTCTGTACGGCTACCAGATCGTACATAGTGCCAGAACCACCTACCAAGCATACCAAGAGAACCCTGCTTTCTAATATATCAAAGGTATTTGATCCCTTGGGATGGCTGTCACCAGTTACTACCAAGTTTAAATTGTTATTTCAAGAGGTCTGGAAATTAAATATACAGTGGGATGATAGTCTACCAAATGACATCATTTCTAAGTGGGAATCCATACAAGAGGATGTAAACCATATTAACCAAATTAAGATTCCGCGATGGTTACGTTGTTGCAAGACTGACACCATAGAACTGCATGGATTTTGTGACGCATCGGAGAAAGCTTATGCCTGTGTTATTTACTGCAGGATAAATAATAGTAGCCAAACCGAACCATCAGTGGTCATTATAGCTGCCAAATCGCGACTCGTTCCAGCTAAGAAAACAGTTTCGTTACCAAGATTGGAACTGTGTGCTGCTGTCCTATTATCCAGATTAATGAAAACCATATGCCATTGTTTAACCAATAACAATATTAGAATCTTTGGTTGGTCAGATTCGACAGCAGTATTAGGATGGCTGAACGGAGACCCTTGTCGGTGGAAGCCTTTCGTCGCGAATAGGGTTAAGCAAGTGATAGAAGTCATGCCGTCTAAATGCTGGCACTATGTATCGTCCAAGGAAAATCCAGCGGATTGCGCAAGTCGAGGCATTTCCGCAGAACAACTTTTAAACCATTCCATTTGGTGGACTGGACCATCTTGGCTGTTATCATTTGATGAGAGAAGTTTGAAGAAAACCACCAGTTACGTCACAAATGAAGAAGTCAAAACATCAACAATACAAATTAATGTGTCAACATTAAAATACGAAAACATAACCTTGGATGCAATAATAAGTCGACACAGCGATTTTATCCGGGCGTCACGAGTGCTAGCCTGGGCGTTGCGAATGACTCAGAGGTTGCGTAATAAACCAGCATATCTTACAATCGCAGAATTAAGATACGCCCGAAATGTATTAATTAGACATGTACAGCGATTGGAGTTCGCAGATGACATAATGTACATCAAAAACCATAACCAGCCGAACCCCAAGAGTACATTATTACCATTAAGACCATTTGTTGACGACCAAGATCTTTTAAGAGTGGGAGGACGTCTCAAAAATGCTCATATACCAAAGAATATGAAGCATCCCTGTATTTTACCACATGACCATCCCGTGACAGATTTGCTGATTGACGAAGCACATAAAATGACCTTCCACGGCGGGGCACGCTTAACCAATGCGTGGCTGCGTCAAGAGTATTGGATAGTGGGTGGAAATAGTGCTGTAAAGAAAAGACTCCGTCAATGCGTGCCATGTAGAAAGCATGATCCCATCAAGCGCAACCAGCTGATGGGTGACTTGCCGGCAGCCAGAGCTAATGTAAGTCGACCTTTTTACCATACAGGGGTTGATTTTACAGGCTTTATTTACATCAAGTCGGCAAAAGGGTGAGGGGTACGGTGTACCAAAGGATACGTTGCTGTTTTTGTTTGCATGGCAACCAAGGCCGTCCATTTGGAGCTCGTGTCCGACCTTACCGCTTCAGCCTTTATAGCAGCGCTTCGACGACTGGCAGCAAGACGAGGAGCTCCCGGTCACATCTATAGTGACAACGGGACCAACTTTATAAAAGCAAATCGAGTCCTGCAGGAAGAAATAGTTAACCTAAGAGCAATATTAGACGACCAGTTCTATATTGAAGTAACAGACATGAAGATAGAATGGCACTTCAACGCCCCAGCGTGGCCCAGTGCAGGTGGCCTTTGGGAAGCGGCTGTGAAGAGTCTCAAATACCATCTGAAAAGAGTTGTAGGAGAGCAGAAATTAACGTATGAGGAGCTATCTACGTTACTCGCTCAATTGGAATCTTGCCTCAACTCTAGGCCTCTCTGCCCGCTGAGTGAAGACCCAGAGGACCTTGATTTCCTTACTCCATCACATTTCCTAGCGAGTGGACCAACTTTAACCATTGTGGAAACTGAGAAGGATCAACGCACCAGATGGCAACTCACTCAGAAAATATATCAAGATGTCTGGAAGAGATGGAAAACAGAGTACCTTACCCAGTTGAATACCAGGTCCAAATGGCAACGCGTCCAATCTAATATAAAAATTGGGGACGTTGTCATAATTCATGAAGACAATTTACCACCGGGAAAGTGGGCTCTAGGTCGAGTAGAGGAGCTCCATCCTGGAAAGGATGGGTGCGTCCGGGTGGTGTCCGTTAAAACCAAAAACGGGACCATTAAAAGGCCGATTATTAAGTTATCCCTTTTACCGATAAATAATAATCATGACCAGCATAACCAAGAAACCAACCAGACGAGTGAGGAGACAGTAAAACCAAGAACCAGACGTGTGCCCAGAAAAGGAATATTTCATTTCATAACCATGGCACTCATGCTGTTTACATTTTTTATGCCACCGATCCAATGTGCGCATAATATTATGAATTTAAACAACATTCAGAATTTATACTTTGATAAAATGTCTACAGTGCATTTTGTTCGGGACGATTGGAATCTAGTAGTATGCTACGATTTACAGCCCTATTGGCAAAGAAATAAGTTATTATTTAATTATATAAACCATTTAGATTCTATATGTACAAAGTCTGTAAGAAAGGAGCATTGTGAATCAATTTTATTGCAATTACGACATAGCTATAGTGAACTGGATCATTACAACAATGTAATGTCGGATCAGCAGTTCCCACGCGAGCACGTGCAAACGCGCCGCGGCCTTCTCAATGTCGTAGGTAATATTGCACATGGACTGTTCGGTGTACTCGATGACCAATTCACCGAACAGTATAAACAGGACATCGATCTATCTAGTTAGAGCGAACTAAGACCATTAGCGGCTCTGAAACCAGAATTTCCGGTCGACGGTTCAGAAGACGAGCTGACGGGTATAGGTCTTAGAATAAGACAAATGCAGTCACAGCCGAGCCTGGTAAGGAGCATTTCGTACCACGACGTGCACCATTACGTCGTGATCTACGTGCTGGTGGGAGTGGTGTGCGCTGCGGGCGCAGCGTGCGCGGTGCGCAGATGCCGCGCGCGCCGCCCGCCCGCCGCCGGAGCGACGCCAACGCCGGGGTCGGCGCCGTCGGCGCGACCTGCCCTGCGCGGCGTGACCAACGCTGCCTACCGTTTTAGTGTTAGTGACCAAAGTGTAGTGAGTGTAAGTGACAATCTGAACCATAATGACAATCAATTGTGTATAAAAGAGACCATAGACGGACCTAGTGGACATTTAGATCACTGTTCGTCGCCTACAGTTTTTAGACCAAGTTTTAGTGTTCTTAATAATTCATAACCATAAGGACACTAGTGTAGACTAAGGAAATATTGTTGATCACCCTTGTCTCACATCATTCATAACCATCACCACCATCACTTTCTTCTTTCTGGCTGTGGGAGCATGTACGGTGCAAGCATCGTGCATTGCGTTGCGCTGTGTCATCATTTACGCCGAGATGCAGTATTGCAACGATTTCACAGTCAGTTCACGTTTGATAGCCAATCGGTTCGCGTGTGCTCATAACCATTAACCATTTCATACCATTTAGGGTTAAGTGCTTATAATAAACCATTTATCTGTACTTAACTCTTTCTCTTATTTATATACCATTATAAATACTTCTGTACGGCTACCAGATCGTACACCAATAAAATGCGAATTTTTAAGACAGGAATTGATATATTTAGGACATAAAATCACGCCTGAAGGAATTTTTCCAGACACTAGTAAAATAGAAGTTATGCGTAATTATCCAGTACCAACAAATAACGACGAAGTCAAACGTTTTGTTGCCTTCGCAAATTATTATCGACGATTTATTTCTCATTTTGCAGATATAGTTTACCCATTAAATTTATTAACTAAAAAAGGAACTAAATTTAAATGGACATCCGAATGTCAATTAGCTTTTAATAAACTCAAATCAGCCCTTATTAATCCACCAATTTTGCAATATCCAGATTTTTCTGAAAACAATGTTTTTAAATTACAAACAGATGCGTCTAAAGTGGGTTTAGGAGCAATATTATCAAACAGCAATGGAAAAGTAATAGCATACGCTAGCCGAAACCTTAAACCAGCAGAGTCTAGATACCTAGATAGATGATAGATAGATAGATACGTGATTGAATTGGAATTGCTTGCCATTGTATGGGCAATCCAACATTTCAGGCCATATTTGTATGGTAGAAAATTTAAAATTTGTACAGATCATAGACCACTTGTATATTTATTTAATTTGCATGATCCATCTAGCAGATTAACAAAATTTCGATTATATTTAGAGGAGTACGATTTCGAAATAGAGTACGTACCAGGTAAAAATAATGGACCAGCAGATGCACTTAGTCGACTGCCAATCACATGTAAAGATTTGAAAGAAATGCGTGAAAAAGTAGTCTCTGTTTTAACTAGAGCTCAAACGCGAAAATTACAAGGACAAGACAGTATTAGTCACGATTTTGAGAACCCTGTCCTGTTGAAATGAAACTAATTTTACGGATTATATCGCGGTTTATTTTTGATTTTAATTTCCCGACGTTTCGAATACTTTACAGCATTCATGGTCACGGGCGGACTGAGGTGGTAGCTGTCCATATGTCATAGTTGTCTTAGGGTACCCTCAGGTCTTCTAATTATTATTGTTAGTCCGATCTACGCAGAAAGAGCTTACAGTATCTTGAGGTCTTGCAGTGGAATGCTTGTCTTTGGATTTGACTATGTTTATCACGGGATCCCAAGCTGGTGGTAGCACCCAGCCATCTTCTCTATTGAAATTTGGATGCTTTTTAATTTCAATAGCCTCACGAATCATCCTTGGTAGGTAGCGCTGTTCTTTTGCGAGGATTTGTGGTTTGTCAAATCTAATATAATGGCGGGTGCGATCCTGAACATGTTCACAGACTGCAGACTTCGTATAGCGTCGATGTTTAACGTCAGCTATATGTTCTTTTACACGGGTTTTTACCGATCGTTTTGTTTGCCCGATGTATGAGAGCCCACAGTCACAATCCAGTTTGTATACTCCTGCATCTTGTAGAGGTATATGGCACTTGACTGATGGTAAAAACTGACTAATCTTCTTTGGTGGCTTAAAAAATGTTTTAATTGAAGCTCGCTTTAAGATATAGCCAATCTTGTCTGTTACCCCTCTAACATATGGCAATACAGCAGGCATACGTTCGACTGTGGATGGCTTGACACGTTCACAGTGACGGCGGCGCGGAACTCGAACACACACACACACACCACACCACACCACAGTCGAACGTATGCCTGCTGTATTGCCATATGTTAGAGGGGTAACAGACAAGATTGGCTATATCTTAAAGCGAGCTTCAATTAAAACATTTTTTAAGCCACCAAAGAAGATTAGTCAGTTTTTACCATCAGTCAAGTGCCATATACCTCTACAAGATGCAGGAGTATACAAACTGGATTGTGACTGTGGGCTCTCATACATCGGGCAAACAAAACGATCGGTAAAAACCCGTGTAAAAGAACATATAGCTGACGTTAAACATCGACGCTATACGAAGTCTGCAGTCTGTGAACATGTTCAGGATCGCACCCGCCATTATATTAGATTTGACAAACCACAAATCCTCGCAAAAGAACAGCGCTACCTACCAAGGATGATTCGTGAGGCTATTGAAATTAAAAAGCATCCAAATTTCAATAGAGAAGATGGCTGGGTGCTACCACCAGCTTGGGATCCCGTGATAAACATAGTCAAATCCAAAGACAAGCATTCCACTGCAAGACCTCAAGATACTGTAAGCTCTTTCTGCGTAGATCGGACTAACAATAATAATTAGAAGACCTGAGGGTACCCTAAGACAACTATGACATATGGACAGCTACCACCTCAGTCCGCCCGTGACCATGAATGCTGTAAAGTATTCGAAACGTCGGGAAATTAAAATCAAAAATAAACCGCGATATAATCCGTAAAATTAGTTTCATTTCAATGTGTAATATTCGCGTAAATATCAGAAATCATTAACCCTGTCCTGCATAGGCCTGATCAACCTACCGCAGTAGAGGTACTCAAACGACCAAAAGACATTATAGAACTTATATTTTATGACTTTAAGGGAAATGAGTTGAATAAAGTAGAAAATGTTATATCAGATAAAAGGTTTTGTATTTTTAAGCCTTCGCAATGTGCTATATTACTAAATACTCGATCGTTATCGACCCCAGAGGTGTTAGCGAGAGATTTAGAAAAGTTATGCAAAAAGATTAATATTCAAGAAATATTAATAATAAAAGATAAAAATAATGCACAATTTATAGAGATATTATTACGAGAATTTAAAAATTTAAATATTATGCTACCAAAATTTCTTATAACTAGAGGAATTTTGAAAATAACTGATAACGACACGAAGAAAGTAATTCTTAACGACTTTCATTTATTACCCACAAGTGGCCACGCGGGGGTTAATAGAATGATAAATAACGTGAAAAAATATTATTACTGGCCAGGAATGAGTCGCGACGTTGCTAATTTTGTGAAAAAATGCAGAAGTTGTCAATTACATAAGTACACACATCAAAAGTGTCTAGGGATCAAGCATTTTTAAGCGGATTTCTTGAGATTGAGATGTGGCTTTGTAATAAATTTATGATTTTATAAATTTATATGGATCCTTTTTGGTGCATTTCATAATTTGAATCAGGAACTGTGAATCAAATTCGAGTAAAAGATGAAAATCAGCTGTCAATATTTTCCCTATAAAAACATACAACACATTGAAGACATTATTAGTGCTACTGTTTCCCTACTACTGATTAAAACCAACGTTATTATGGAGCGGCGACGTCATTTAAGCAGGGAAGAAATGCTCAGAGCC
Source organism: Furcula furcula (assembly GCA_911728495.1). Classification (NCBI taxonomy): domain Eukaryota; kingdom Metazoa; phylum Arthropoda; class Insecta; order Lepidoptera; family Notodontidae; genus Furcula; species Furcula furcula. Next base: position 22,220,012 of record OU452253.1, read on the forward strand.
GTGGGAATGATAGAAGCTGGTTCCCGGCAACGTACTGTGGCTTTAGCTCTGAATACAAGTCAGAGTGTTATCAGTCGACTTTGGACACGTTACCGAAGCACTGGTACCGTGGCTGAGCGCCATGGAGGACGGTATCGCTGCACCACACGGAGACAAGACCGATATATTCAAATCTTAACTCGAAGAGCTCCAACAATAACTGCCATGATGTTAGCCGTGAGGCTTCATCACTCTTCAGGGAACTTAATTAGCGACCAAACAGTCAGAAACCGCTTGCATGAAGTGAACCTTCATTCCCGAAGACCGCTACGGGTACCACCTATAGCAATGCACAATCGTAGGATTCGATATCAATGGGCTCTTGAACACAGAAATTGGGCAGAAGAACAATGGCGTTTCGTGTGCTTTTCTGATGAGTCTCGTTTTGGTATGAGACCGGATACAAGACGTATACGACACTGGAGAACCCCTGGACGCCAACAGCGATTAAAATCCTGCCAGGAAGTCCATCCTTATAGTGGTGGAACCATCATGGTATGGGCGGGTATTTGGATCGGCGGAAGAACTGAGTTGATTTGGATCAGAGGCAACCTCAACGCTCAAATTTATGCTGAGACGATTGTATCAGACGTCATCGTTCCTCTACAAGTGCAAATCGGTCCCTTATTTCAGTTAATGCATGATAATGCACGACCGCACACCGCAAGAGTTGTAAGACAGACTCTCGCCGCAGCTAACATCAATGTCCTGCCCTGGCCTGCTCAGTCGCCAGACTTGAACCCGATTGAGCATGCATGGGATATGCTACAGAGAAGAGCTCTGCCGAATATGGAGGGTATCCAGTCGCAAGAAGACCTTTTTTTGTTGTTGCAACGAACATGGGCGGCCATTCCACAGCGTGATTTGGATGAACTCATTTTGAGTATGCCAAACCGATGTTCTTGTGTTGTTAGTGTTCGCGGTAGAAACACGGATTATTAATTGTTTAAGTTACCCAATAAAATTTTAAAGAAAACTGTTATTTCAGTCTTTTTTTCGAACTTTTGTGTTAGTGGTTCAAATGTCAAAAATCCCTTTATTAGGAAAATGGCAAATTTCTTTATTAATGCAAAGGTGACTTGGTTTATCGTTACTGTGACAAACGAAAACACTTTATTTGATGAATCCTTAAAGAAAATTTTAATTAATATCAATCAGGAGAAAAGTTATTGCAAAAATATATGTTGATCCCTAGACACTTTTGATGTGTGTATACTAATCGAAGCGTGAAAGAACCAATGGTTATCACCTCGACAGCGAACTCAGCGTTCGAACGAGTTAGTTTAGATCTAATGGGTCCCTTAGGTATAGATAATTATAGTTATAAGTATATATTAACTATCCAATGCGATTTGACTAAGTTTATAGAAGCGTATCCATTAAGAACAAAAGATTCAGAAACAGTATCCAGAACTTTTGTCAAAGAATTTATTTTACGCTATGGTATACCAAAAGAGATAATTACTGATAATGGAACAGAATTTATGTCTCAAATTATGACAGAAACATGTAAATTATTATCTATCAATAAACTTAACTCGACTCCATACCATCATGAAACCTTAGGAGCACTAGAAAATTCACACAAACATTTAGGTACATATCTCAGGATACAGTGTGAAAATAACAAAACCAATTGGAGCGATTGGATTCCGTACTGGAGCTTTGCTTATAATACAACAGTACATACTATGACCAAGTATACACCATATGAGTTAGTTTATGGAAAATTATGTAGCTTACCTAATAATTTACAAAGAATAGTAGAGCCATTATATAATTACGGTGATTATCCTTTAGAATTAAAATATAGACTACAAAAAGCCAATGCCGATGCAAAGCAAAATTTACAAGATTATAAGGAACTAAGAAAATTTATGTATGATAATAATTCAAACCCAATTGTTTATAGGAAAGGGGATTTAATTATGTTAAAAAATCAAACTGGTACAAAATTAGACAGTATTTACACAGGTCCCTATATTGTAATTGAAGATTTGTCACCTAATGTTAAGATATGTAAGAATATTATAGAATACTTAGTTCATAAGAATAATACAAAATTGTTTTATGAATAAATTTTATAGTAATTTTTAGTATTTTTAAGTTGTTATAATTATTAACTAATTGATGTTTAAAAAAAAAAAAAATGTATTTTCGATCTTTTTTTTTTTCTCTTTAGCAATAGGGGTAATGATGAGACTTTTTCGGGGGAGATGAAGTATATGTAATTGTATTCCGCTCTTAGGTTACAAGCGCGGTTACTTTGTGCTGACATAGAATAAGTTACTAGTTTAAGTAAACGCTGTAAATTATAGACACTTCAATAAATGACATCAAACTGGAAACATGTCTTTTAAATAACACTTCGACTATACCAAGATCACACAATATTATAACGGCGGCGACTCCGAGGAGGACGGCGGCGGGGTTGCGACCCCCGTCCCCGTGAGCACCGTGACTGGTTCCCGGGGGGCTACAATGCGCCCCCCGGCGGCGGGCTCAAAGGCAAGGCATTGAGGGGCCCCTGGTGCAGATCCCACCGGAGAGCCCTGGGGTCTCCCCTCTCATGTGCCGATGCGACAGCCGCGGGGGTTTTAGTGGGTAAGAATCCCACATACCCCGGTCGAGCCCCACAGCCCCCGGGGATCTTTCAAAGATTTCCCCCGCGTCAAAAAAAAAAAAAAAGGTGTTGTGTCATGGTCCAGGAGGACGGACATCGGGTCGGGTGGGTCGAGCAGTACATGCCGCGGACGGCGGCGATGTACGGTAGTTCGACGATCTGAGGGACCAGGACCAGGATCGGGGTCGGGGATATAGTCGGCAGCGGCGCCGATTAGCGGGTTTGGGTGGACGCACGCTTTTTCAAAGTAATGTTCGGACATTTCTTTGAAAAATTTGCGGATAGGGACTAGACCGAAGTCAGAATGGAGGTCGACATTCCGCATGTACCACGGGGCACCGACGGCATGTCGAAAGAATCGGTTTTGAATAACCTGGAGGCTATTGATGTAGACGGGAGCCGCGTGTGCGAATACGGCACTGGCGTAAGCTAGGATGGGACGGATGCAGGTTTTGTAAAGTGTCAACTTATTCCTAAGCGACAGTTTACTCCGCCTGCAGATCATGGGGTAGAGCCGACCGAGGACGAAGGCCGCTCGGTTGCGTACTGACCGTATATGCGGTCCAAATGACATGTGGGAGTCTAGGGTAACGCCTAGATATTTGACCTTTCTGGTCCAGGAGATGGGACGCCCATAGAGGGTGATCGGACCTAAACGACGACTGGGATGGCCCGCAGTGTGGGATCTGATGGTACCCCGGGAGAAGAATACCGCGGCGCTCTTTTCCGGGTTCACATCGATGAGCCACTTACGGAACCATTCGCCTAGGGCGTTGACGGCGACTTGAAGAGTGCGCGTCAGGAAAGCCTTATTTCTGTGTGAGAAATATAGTGCGGTGTCGTCCGCGTATAGGACTAGTTGCACCCTGTCCGAACGAGGGATGTCGTTCGTGAACAGGCTGAACAGGAGTGGAGAGAGCACAGAGCCTTGAGGGACTCCGGCCTGAATAGGGTGGGGAGTGGATCGCGTACCTTCGACACGATATCGAAAAGTACGATTCCTGAGAAAATCTCGTATGATGAGAACGAGACGGTCTGGCACGCCCATGAGGTAGAGCTTGTGAAGCAAGCCATTGTGCCAGACCTTATCGAATGCCTTGGCGACATCGAAGAATAAGGCTCTGGTGTATATAGGTCTGGGCTGGTTGAGCCCGGAGAGGACATGCTCCGTGATGCGGTGCACTTGATGGACGCAAGAGTGTCCAGCTCGAAAGCCGAACTGCTCGTGAATGAGTATGCCCTTCGAGATGACAAATTCTTTGAGTCTTGCGAGAAGCAAGCGCTCGTAGAATTTGCCCAGGGCGCTAAGGAGACTTATGGGGCGGTAGCTCGTGGGATCGTCACGTGGCTTATCGGGTTTGTGAATGCCGATGACGTCTGCTTCTTTCCACTCCGAAGGGAATATAGCGTGCGTCATGGCGGCATTGAAGATGGCTACCAAGAGATAGATCAAGTGGTAGGGAAGGATTTTTAGTACGCGGTTCGAGATGTCGTCCGGGCCGGGGGCTTTCTTAGGCTTAAGGCCTTTGATGAGGTCTTCTACCTCGGAATGGGTGACCGGGGTGAGCGTGTCGGATGGCGGGGCAGAAACCCTGCGCTTTACTTCCCTATCTACGTGATCGCGGGTGGGTCGGAAATTGTGACACTAGGAGAACATTGTCTCTCTAGAGAGTCTGCTAGGACCTCGGCTTTCTCCTCGTCGTCAAAATCTGGAGGGGCGCCTGAAGGGCGGGTCAGGGGAGGCATAGTGGCTACCGTGTCGGACTTGAGAGCCCTCGCTAACCGCCAGTAGGCTTGGTGAGAGGGAGTGATACCCTCGCGAAAACCGTCCCACCGGTCCCCCCGGAGTTCCGCGATGCGGAGCTTTACATCCCTCTGTAAAGCGCGCATGCGGATCCGGTTGACTTCGGTGGGGTAGGAGTCGTGAGCGCGGATAGCCGCGTTTTTGGCTTGGACCAATTCTTTGACGTCGGCCGGCAGTTTGAAGCGTTGGACATAAGGGTCCACCGCTTCAACCTGCCGGGAAGATTGTCTGATGGCCGATTGGAGGTTGTCAGTGAAAGCACTGACGGCTTGTTCGGTGTCCTGAGGGGACGAGAGGTGGACTGGGATACGAGAGAGCTGTGGCGTGTCGGCATTGGCCAAGCAGGTGCTCAGCCGCTGCCAGTCCACCACGGTCTTCATGACCACGGTCTTCGGTGAGGGAGGTGGTCCGAACTCCATGAGAACGGGACGGTGGTCGGAGTCTAGTTCATGGAGCACTTCTAAGGAGCGCAGCCGAAGCGTTACGTTCTTCAGAAGTGCCATGTCTATGATATCGGGACGGTGGCTGATGTTGTTGGGAAAATGGGTGGGGCGCATTGGAGCAATGACGTCAAAGTCGAGAGTATCGACTAGAGCGTCGAGGCGCACGCCGTTATAATTGGTGATGTGACAGTTCCACCTGACGTGTTTGCAATTAAAGTCGCCGCCAAGGATGACGGCGCTATCCATGTCAAGAAATGCTTCGATGTCACTGCGTGCGCGAGGGCGCGGATGGCGGCAATGTTAAAATTGCTCATAGTGTTTCGGATCAGATGAATGTCCGACACTAGGGAGTTCTGTGCTGAGGGCACTGGGGTGAACCCGGCATGAGGCACCGGGGCGCTTGACGCAGGGTGCATGGGCGCACTGGGAACATGGGTGTTCCATGCGTTGGGACGTGGAGCAGAGGGCACGGGATGGTTGAGCCGTGGGTCGCGGAGCGCAGAAGACGCGACGCTTTGTGGACCTGGGTGCAGGTCATGAGGAACCTGCGGCAAGGAGGGTGCCGAACCAGTCGGTTTCGGGACAAATATTTGCGCAGCAGGCGCAGGAGGAGCAGGGGGCCCGGGCACAATGGGTGCCGAAAAGATGGGCGCTGTGGGCGCTGGGTTCCTGGGCGCACGGAGACCGTTGCGCCTCGCCACTCAGCGATTTCTCTTTGGGGCCCTCGAACAGCCGCGATAATTCGCGGGGTGTCCGACGGTTCCGCAGAGAACACAGCTGGGAGGCTCGGTCGCGGTCTCCTGCTTGCGAGTGCAGGTGGATGTCGGGTGGTCCCCGATGCATTTAACGCATCGGGGAGTGGCGTGGCAGTTACGAGCCGAGTGGCCGTATAACTGGCAATTGTGGCACTGACCGGGAGTGCCACGCTTATGGGGGGCTTCGACATAGAAACCCCCGGTGAGGTCGCAGATATGCGATATATTGAATATCTGCCTGCCTTCGGGGGTACGGTCGAGTATGACGGTGACCATACTGTATGGGACCTTGGGACCGCGGCCACTCGCCATGCGGTGGACTTCGTGGGCGGGGAATCCTTGGGACTGAAGGTCCTGAAGGATGAGAGAGGGCTCGAATTCCTTAGGAACTCCCCTAATGACCACTCGAAGAGTGCGGTCCTCTTCGAGGGTGTAAGTATGGAAGGAGATCTTCTCCTTCCTTAAGTGGGATGTCAGTTGACGGTGGTCGTCGGTGGACATAGCGGTTACGCTGATACCATTGGCCGTATTCGAGGCCTTGGTATAGCGAATGTTCTTCGCTTTATGAGCGTTAGTGACGCGCGGCCATGCGGCTTTGTCCTGTATAATTACAGGAGGAGGCTGGCGATTGCGGCCTTCGGGTTGGCTCACCGGGGCGGCTGATGCGCGCGGAGTGGGTGGGTGAGAGGGGACGGAGAGGCACGCAGGGAGTTTGGGGAGAATGCAGAGGCCTCCTCCTCAACACACTGGTGCTTAGATGGGCGCTGGTCCCGGGGTTGGCGCGCCCGTTTCCTGTCACGGACTAGCGTCCATTCGTCCTCCGAGGAGGAGATGGGACGCTTGGCGGATTCATGCTCGACCTCCATGTCCGAGGCTGACTGAGGGTCGTCCTCGAACCCCGGTGGAGGGAATTGGGTTGGCGCATCCAGGTGCGCCGGGGCGGGTTGCGGCGAGATAATCGCGGCGGAGGGTGGCGGGGTAGGCGCCGCTGGGGTCGGTGCGGTAAACGCACCGGAGGGCTGCGACTGAAGGTCGGGTGGGGTTGGCGACAGAGTATCGCTCGGAGAGGCGGCAGCGTTCATGGCTGAGATTAACTCCGTCAGGATCGTTGGATACTTGACGGAGATAATCTCCACCAGCCTCACCGCAAATTCGGGAGGCACTGCGGAGAGTGCGGGGGACGACATCTTTCCGTCCGAAGGGAAACTCTCCGGACGGAACGCGGGTGAACGATCCTCCCCGCCGGCAAGGCGGGGAGAGGGTGAGTGCCTAACGTGTGGCCCTAGTGTGTGGGTGAGTGTGTGTGTGTAGCCTAACAGCCCCGGGGCAGAGGAGACGAGACCGGCAAGCCGGCTCGAAACCAAACAGCACCCAAGGAATAGGATATAGGGAGCGGAAGGGTTGGGAAGGCGACGATCAAGATCAACTAGGGGGTCACTCCCAGGGCCGGTTGCCTTGATCCCGTCCGAGTTGCCGTTTCCTGAAGGGAACCGGCGAGCGCTCGGGTCACTCTCCACCTAGGTGCGTTAACACCGCAAGGATCCCCTAGGCGACCACTAAAAACACGTGGTTTTTAAAACGCGAAATGACTGCTTGTTATTTGGAAACAGGAACCTGTTTTCAAATAACAAAGAGTCACGGGTGGGTGCGCGCGACGCAGGTACGCGGTGCGCAGGTGGCTGGGCGAGCAGGTAGCCAGCGGCACAGGCCGCGGCAGTCCAGGCACGCGGCGGGTCGGTGGGCCGTCACGAAGCGACGGCGGTGACGCCTGGCGGCGAATCTGTAATACACAGAGCGGGAGAGCGTAGTGACAGCGCACGTCCGATCGGGACCGGAGCGCGCGGCGGAATTACTCTCACTGTCAATGCCCTCCGCTCTCACTCAATGTCTGCATCATCATTGAGCTCGGGATTAATATATGGCCTAAATATTTGAAATGATATGATTACATAAGTATATAATGATGTAGTTATATAATAATAACTAATTTAAATGCGTTACTTGTTTGATTTACAAAATGAATACATTAATCTCAATATTGAATTATTAGAATCTTTAAAACATTCCATTCTTTGAACCCGTTCATTATTTATCGGTCTTTGCACGCACCACATCACTACAATCTACGTCTGTGGACGTGCAATAAAATGTGTAGGAACGATGAATTCTTTATTTCTGTGCGTATCTTTTTGAATGTGTTGCGCGTTTATTATAGTGTGTGTTCATAGAAACAAGAAGAGTTTACATTAGACATTTGCAAGAGGGTGGGTGAAATTGTATCTGTGTGCGTTTCCTTTGCCTCCCGTACCCCGTAAAAGTGCCACGAAAAATTTTGTTAGGGGAATCGACGCGATAATATCTCCTTTGGTACTTACTCTGAGATTAGCCTAGAATGAACTAAATTTTTTTCGTACATTCAATCCTGTCCTCGCACTATGCTGTAACTAGGATAAAACATGGCGCGAAATTTTGATTCAGAGATAACAATATTTGGTTTCTATTTTTTTAATACTAACATATCAAATCATCTATCAAAGATGTAGTACAATAAACACATAACATTTACTGAGAGCAAGATTCGCCTACATTAATATTGTCAGTTCTTCAATAAACATCTATCATCTGCAATCTTCGTATCTGCGTTCTACTACTACTACCAACACCACCTAGCAACATCATGTGTGGACTCTCAGCACATAAGGACCCATACATAATGGTCCTTCGAAGAAAACTCCTGAGTGTGTTGTGTTCCTCGTAATGGTGGCGAATCGGTTGCTTGGCTTCCCACCAGCGGGATCCCCCAAGTCAATTGAGAAGGCGCGCACCTTGCGGGAGTGCAAGTGCACTGAGGCAGAACCGCGACCGGTGGAAAAGCTGTTCAAGTAAGAAAGAAGCAGTATTCAGCATTTCACAAGTAAGAACTGACTTCCAACAAAGAACAAGTATTTTATTCGTGCATAACTAGACATACCTAGGAGTATGTACCTATCAGGAAGATATACAGAATCTTCTAGCAGCAGAACCAAGAAGGAAACTAGAACGAACTAGAGTAGAATCAAGAAGGAAGTAGGAGCGAACCAGTTCAGAATCAAGAAGGAAACATAAACAAGAACGAACTAGAGCAGACTCAAGAAGGAAACTAGAATGAACTAGAGCAGAATCAAGAAGGAAACTAGAAAGAACTAGAGCAGAATCAAGAAGGAAACTAGAAAGAACTAGAGCAGAATCAAGAAGGAAACTAGAACGAACTAGAGCAGAATCAAGAAGGATACTAGAACGAACTAGAGCAGAATCAAGAAGGAAACTAGAACGAACTAGAGCAGAACCAAGAAAGAAACTAGAACGAACTAGAGCAGAACCAAGAAAGAAACTAGAACGAATTAGAGCAGAATCAAGAAGGAAGTAGGAGCGAACCAGTTCAGAATCAAGAAGGAAACATAAACAAGAACGAACTAGAGAGGAATCAAGAAAGCAGCAGGAACAGACTAGAAAAAATAACATAAAGGCAGCACAAATGAAGAAAACAGCACAGAAGAATTGTGAATAAGAAGAAAACATTTAATAACAATATTTGCAAGGATTGATCTGAGCACCCCCTAAAAAGAATGGAAGCTTGATGATAAAAAAATGTTTGCATTACATTCCGTATATTGCAACAAAGCCGTCGCGAACTTGCAATTATGCAAAACTATATTTATTGAAACACGACAACGGAATCTTCGAACTGTGTAAATGTAATATAACTCTACACAGTACGACAAACAATACGTTTAGTCGACAAGTATAAAAATATACGTCAAATGCATTACATTTATAACTACTTAAACTTCATACGAAATAAAAAAATTGTACAAGGAGACAACAGAACTGTTATCGAAGAATTATTATCAAAATTAGGAGATTTCAGCATGAGTTCCAAGATCAAGATTTAACGAAGCAAAACCTTATTATCAAATCAGAGTAAAGAAGAATTACGACATCAAAGCCAAAAACTAACACCAAACAACCGTCTGTAGTTGTTGCTGACGGCAGAAAAAACATCTTGTATCGTGTCACGCGCAACTGAGGACGCCGTGTCGACCGCATGGGAACGAAGCCCGCAACGTTTGCAAAGCCGGCAAGCCAGTTTCGCAGAAACAAGTAGGTAGCAGCGCGGTACTTTATGTTGTATTTTATTACTGTTTATTTACATTTATTATTTTTTGAACATTGTACAGGCTGCTCTTTCTCATAGTAGTTGTTTTACCCTTTTTTAGGGTTGCCAATGTGTACGGTTCAACCACCGTACATTTTCTGCGACGTTGCGACCTATTTGAGGCGCACCGCCGAGTATAGCATTGAATTTATATAAATATTAAAATATTAACATACACCAGGTAGTAGTCGTCCAGTAGTCGCACAGTAACAACGTAGTGCTATAACATCTATCAAAGATGTAGTACAATAAACACATAACATTTACTGAGAGCAAGATTCGCCTACATTAATATTGTCAGTTCTTCAATAAACATCTATCATCTGCAATCTTCGTCTCTGCGTTCTACTACTACTACCAACACCACCTAGCAACATCATGTGTGGACTCTCAGCACATAAGGGCCCATACAATATTCGTAAAAAATAATAGTTACAAAGGACAGAAAACTCCATTCTCTCGCTGATTTATGGTACCTAATCGATTTTAACAGCCAAATATTGCTCAAACATCCATTTTCACGGAGCTGTATAATGCATGACGACCTGATACGGACTGGACAAAAATCGCCCGTGAACTAGTTTTTATAAAACGACCTGACCATAAGACAAAAATTTTAGCAGAGGGGTTAGCGCGTCATGCTCTCTCCTTTGGTACTTACTCTCGAGTCGATATACTATGTAAACAAGATTAGCTGTCACGGCCCGAAAAGTGGTCACGAAAATAGAGAGGCTGTCGCTTATTTCAAATTAGTACGAGCCGACAACAGGATGTATCGAAATTCCTTATTGCGCGTTTATAAACTGTCCAAATAATATAATACTTATCGTAATACTAAAATTGCAGATGGGGAAATTTTTTTTCGTTTCGTTTTCTTATTACTACTAGTTTAAATAATAAATATAAGTAAGATATCATTATAATACGAAATAAAAATTATTTATTTGATATTTTCTCCGCTAGAGACTGACAAAATTAATGTTGCCGATAGGCGTGTCGCCACTGTCTATACGAAACTGTTAAACTACACGTCATTACCATAATAAAAAAGTTAGTTCTCATTTTTGCCACCAGCACGGATAAGTTTGTAAGTCAGTACACACACAATGGAAACACACCTGTTTTGAACCTTATTTTATAGTGGTTAAGATTTTCTTTTAAATGAGTACAGTCAAAACAACGACTTTTTTTCGTATAATTTTGGCGGTTTTATTGATTTTTCTTTGTCTCCGATGTAAAGGTTTTATGTGCCAACATTACTGCATACAGAATTAGACTTTATTACTACATGTGAAGGCTGCTATTAGTCCGACGTTCCGAATTATTTAAAACTATTTTCTACAATTTCTAGCTACGTGTATAGTTGTGTTCCCCGTGGGGTGTCCGGGTAAGAATAGCACCCACCCATCTCCTCCCGTTGGGTGTCCGTAAAAGGCGACAAAGGGAAAACGAGAAGACGGGCAGCAGCGTCTTTTTTATTGGATTACCTACCACCTTTACTGCGATCCCCAACCCGCCTGCCAAGCGTGGGGATTATGGCAACCCCTCCCTTCTAAGGGGGAGGCCTTTGTTCAGCAGTGGACGTTTCGGCTGCTGATGAGGTATAGTTGTGTAAATAAATGTAACCGCGACCACATTTTCGATGTCATTTTGTTCGTGACAGCTAATCTAGTTGGTATAGTATATCGATGACTCTAAGACTTATACGTAGAACTTAATTCGAGTGCAATGGCAAGAGGAATGTTAGAGTGTCGTGAAGAAATAAAGACTGTTTGCGTATGGTTAAGAGTTTAATACTGATTTAATACTAGGGCGTTACACGACTTATATATTATGTACTAACATACAGATAGGTGGGTTGACAGGCACACTACACCACCCCCCTTAATTTTGAGAAAAAAAAACACTAAACTAAGTATGTTCACATTCAAAAAAAAATTAACTGAATTTTAACATTTTTTTTTTTGTAAAATAGAATAATGTTTAGAAAAAAAAAATATGTAACAATTTCAGGCGAAACAACTGAAATTACAGAAAAACAATATATATACTTTTCATATTTGAAAAGTCACTAAAATCTATCTGATAAAATAAAATAAAAATCGAGTACTTACTTAATTAAGTACATACTTATCTAAAACTAGAAAAAAGTCTAATAACTATAATAAATCAAAAAGAATAAAAGTAAAGAGAAAAAAAAAAGATTTTTAGATAGGCATCTAGTATTACATAAATCTAGTACACATAAACTAAAGATTTATACCTACATATATTATTTAAGCATTAAAGTGTTAGAACATATTATCTAATAGTTGGATTAAAACTATTATAAAAAAAAAACTGACTTTGCCATTCGTCATATTTTTGTACAAAGTCTATCTCAAAAAAATATATTTTTTGGTCCTAGTAGAATTGCTAAATATTTATTCGCATTTAGGATATAATTTTTCCCTTGCAATTACATTATATCTAAAATATTATACTTATACATCCATATTTGTTTACATCTTACTGTTTTATTTTATACCTACTTAAATGGTACTTTTGCCAACTACAGTCAAATAAGATCAACTACAACCTCAAGCTAGGCTGATTTAGCACTTAGCAATTTTCAAACGTCAACATTCAATGGCAAGCAAGGTACACATTATAACATATTTTGTGGTAGGCCTACCGTTATTAATATAATACTTACGCAGGATACAAGGAATTATATTATTGTGTGCACACATAAACATTATTATTTATTATTATTATTTATTCAGGCAGTCCGTTTAACACATCCTAACTAACATCTATAAACATTCCATGTGTCCAAGTTGTCTTCACGAATGGTGCTCGACCTAGTCATGATCAGCACAACAAGGATTTCGTGCCTGCCTTGTATCCTGGTGTACCTTGCTATAAATACATTATTATTAGTCCTACAGTACTGTTATACCGAATTATACGAGTACCTACGTACTTTATTGTATACACATAAACATCTACTATACCTATTGAAAAAAAAAATAAAAAGGATTACCAATCAATATAGTCCGAATAAACTCCACTGCTTATACGAATTCCAAACAAACTCCTAGGTGATCAATCTAGTCATTAGTTGGGTTCTTATCCGCTAGTGTTGATTATTCTTTACATCCAGATCATCGATAACACATTTGCAACTGTATTACCGGGACCCTCTATACTCATCTAAATAGCTTTCCAAACCACAGTTATCAAATATCTAAAAAAAACCTTACTATAATACTTACTACACTCTCTAAAATGCAACAAACATCTAAATAATTGCGCAAAAAAATCAAAATTAGGTAAGTACCTACTATTAAAACAAAAATTAATGTTGTAAAACATTGCGGCAATTAAATCGTTATTTGCTATACTAGAAATTCCTCTAATTATTAAACTAAATTAAAACTATCCTCATTATTAAATCTATTTAAATTAAATTCCAAATTCAATCAAATTATTGTAATTTATGTATTACACTTAATTACATTTTAATTTTTCATTAACACTCAATACGTTACGATTCTATTATTTTTAAAAATCTTGCATAGTAAAAATAAAGTAACCATTCCTACATTATTTTCCAAATTCCTGGTCACCATTATCATAAATAAACATTTCCATTAAAAAATACAAAGATTTACCCCTATAGAGGATAGAGGCGTGAAGATACATTTTACTTTAAATTTATAAGTGCATAAAATAATGCACAGGTGCATCAACGCTATCGTGTAACACGAGACGAAATTACACACCACCGTGAGACTCGTTGTCGTCAAGCGTCTGGAATGCGGCCTCATATGTACTTAATTTGATCGCAATTTTTCTAAACAAATTTAATTAAGTTTACATCTGTTTCAAAATTAAGTTTACATTTATATAAAAAAAAACATAACTACTATTTACTTACTTCGAAAGCACAAAAATAAATGAAATAAAATAAATTAAAAAAAATCATTAAAACAAAAGGTTATATTGCCCTGAAAGACACTATCGGACCTCCCGGCGGCAAACTGGACCTCCACAAACTGTCTCCTCGCTCGACACCAAACATCACCCTGCTGTGAGGAAGCCTCACCATTTCCTGACTTCTTCTCCCGGCTCCGTCGGCATTCCCCTTGCTTTTTTTTTAGTAGTTATTTTCTTCTTTTTTTTTTTGTTGTTAAACATTTAATTTATTTATATGTTTACAAAAAGTACTTTTCCATATTTATATTCACTTTTTAGTTAGTTCACGTTTAAGTCCATTAAGTCCATTTTTTACACACTTTTATTTTTATTAAAAAGTCTTTTGTTTTTTATTTAAAAAGTCTTGTTATTAAAATCACTTTTTTTCTCAATAAAAATATTCCAAACCCAAGACAGCACTGCCCAGAGGCAGCACTGGCAGGGTCGCCATGCAATGGCAAGAGGAATGTTAGAGTGTCGTGAAGAAATAAAGACTGTTTGCGTATGGTTAAGAGTTTAATACTGATAAGGTATTACTTTTCTCTATGATACTGATTTAATACTAGGGCGTTACACGACTTATATATTATGTACTAACATACAGATACAGTGTTGCCAAGTCAATTTTTAAAAGAAAGCTAGATCAGCAATAAAAAATAGCTAAAAAATAGCTGTATATTTTAAAAAAATATAGCCAAAAGACTTTTAATCATTTAAACATAAAAAAAAACAGTCAAGCGTGAGTCGGACTCGTGCACTGAGGGTTCCATAGCATCTTTGGACATAGTAAATTAATTTTACTATTCGTATAACACCTCAGATAGCAAAAAAAAAACCGCAAAACTAAGTTTGCTTGTGGAGGTTTTTTTTAGGATTAATATAAAACTGTACTATTTAGAAAGATTATTTTATTTATATTTTACAAGATACAGACTGTATATTTCACAAAATGTTAATTTAGGGTCTGTATTATTATTAATAAATTTCGAGTTAGAAAAAAAACGAGCTTATGTATGGGTACGGAACTTCGTACTCCATTAAATAAATAAAACGACTCCAATTTATCTTCAACTCTGTAATGAACTGGAAAACACTGATATACATCGGCAACTTTACGTTAGGTGATTATTGACACTTAACACGTAATTATAAGGAAATACAATATTTTTCGATCTCTCGACTCCACTGTAACTCTCTCGACTCCACTGTAACTATGTCTAGACTGTGGCTGCCACCAGAATGACAGGACCACTCAAACACCGCACTATTCGATACTCAATTTACAGAATTCAAATGGCAAAGAGGTTTCAGTCGCCACAAGTTTGAGAAAATTTAACGATATTTAAAATTAGATAGTCTTGTGCTTGGAGGTCGTGTGGTAAAATGGTAAAATTCTTGTCGTGTGGTCAGGGTCACGTGGTCTCTGTAGTGTCGAAGACAATACGGAGGGGTGTTGGCTTTTCCCTTTTAGAGGTTAACCAAAAAAGCTAAAAAATGTAGATAAAAATAGCTTAATAGCTAGATCGATTTTTTTGTAGCTGATGAAGTTGATTTATAGCTAAATCTAGCTATAAAAACACTGAATTGGCAACACTGTACAGATAGGTGGGTTGACAGGCACACTACACGAGATTTTTCACCCAACGCATAGATGGCCCTGTTTATAAAATTGAAACTTACTTCAAGATAGTCGTGTGTAGTTCACGAATGAATCCTTCAATTGGACTACTTCAGTTGGTTTACTTCCTTCATTCTCTAGTTCAGTTACTATTCATCTACTTCATAGTTCAGTTGTTTAGTCCACCGGGCGCGAACGATCCGATCCGAAACACGAACGATACGCAGTGCGGATAGATCTTAGAGGAAGAAAACAATAGAGGGCTGGACACTTTCTTTCTCATTCACGCAAGAAAAGAATGCGTTTATGTAGGTTACGTGTGATAGAAAGAAACAGTGTATACGATTTTTTGTCCCTCAGCATGTGTTCGATTTTTCCGCGCCGTGGGTGCGAAACAAATTTGACGTTTGCTCCCACTTTGCTTCGTGACAATTTCATCGTGGTTTTAATATTAAATAAATAACTTAAAATTCAATAAAAAACTAACTGTGACATTACTGTGTGTTGTGGAAATCCTATAAGAATCGTGCAGTGCAGTATTATAGGCTGTAAAAGTGACAGTGAACGTAAAATTAGTGGAGTATCATTTCACAGGTAAACGTGAATTATTATGGCCAATTTAGATATTACATTTAGAAACTAATACATGTAAACGACTTATTTAGATCTTATTGCTCTAAATTAGTTACTATTTTACTTGAAAGTTACGTGTAAGATCGATAAATTCTTGTTTTTCATCCATAACCTAAAATTTTCAGTTTATTTATCGCCATTATCAGTGTTGCCAGTGTATAAAAGAGAGACTACCATAAATAAGTGGTAAATTATTATTAAGTGCATCATACACGATCCCACATGCTGGGTGCATCGAAGAATTTCTCAGATTTCCCGAATTTATTTTTATGATTTCCTGAAAATATGGATATTTGTATACTGTGGATAGCAGCAACGAAAAGAATTAATTAGGTTGCTAAAAGTTATTCCCGAATGCTTAAATATTCAGAAATAACGTAAGCGCTCAAGTAATTCGTCCAAGGCTGCGCAGGACGTATTCATTCGTTATTTATAGGCACAATAGTCATTGTACATTTAATCGTGCTATTACTATATGCATGTTGTTTAAATATATGTATGTATGTTGTTGGTTACAATTTATTGGTAAATTTGTCTGAATTATAAATAAATAGTACCGACGTTGAATAGTTTGTTTCATTTGCCCCCCTATTATGTACCTATCTCGTTTGACAACTAAAGTGATGATCAATAAAGCAAAGTGACTATTAAATAACTATCAAATGATTCATTTGGCATTGCCTAACTTGAATCACCAATAAATACCAAATACACTTTCAGTAGACATCAAAGTTTGGTGGACAACTGAAGCTTGATAGTCACTTTGCTTTATTGATCATCACTTTTTTTTTTTGTAGGAATAGTACTGTTTCACCGGACAAGAGGACGAGTGCTTAAAGCGCTCCAGCCAGAAAGGTTTGGGTAGCGACTAGCACAAGGGCACCTCAGGGAGGCACGGCCTCGGCTTGGGCTGCCGCTTAGAGAAAATGAGTTTACCACCGGTTCACAACGCGCCCCCGCTGAGAAGAACCGGCAAGAAACTCAGCGAGGGGATGCATGTCGAGGTTGCATGCGTACGGATCCCTTCGGCCTCGCCGGCGAGACCGGTGTCTGTGTGTTGATGTGTTTACGACTCTTGACATCGTTGTCGGTGTTGGTGTTGTGTCATGGTCCAGGAGGACGGACATCGGGTCGGGTGGGTCGAGCAGTACATGCCGCGGACGGTGGCGATGTACGGCTGTTCGACGATCTGAGGGACCTGGCCGCTACCCAATAGGACATGGGTTCGATTCCGAAGGATTCCGAACAATTGTCTGGGTGTTATTTATCTATTTAAATATGTATTTATACAGTTTACGTAAGTATTTGTAATCATTTATCTGGTTACCTTACTAAAGGATCTGCGTAGATTGAGTTCAGGTGGTCATTGGTCAAGCGTAGATTGTCCCAAGATATTAGTACTATAGATTTGTATATTGGAGAAATTTACTAAAACTTACCCGGTAAATGGCCATAGTATGTATTATATTAAGTTATAAGAAAGCCAATTTTTGCCTACCTCTCTGGGAAATAGCATATTATTGTTTTTACCTCTTAACTTTTTTGTATGAGGCTAATAATTATCTACAGCCCTTAGCCACTTTAATCACCACGTGATATCACCCAGGTGAACAATGTGGAATAGACCTTAGCTACAGCATATATGATATTAAGTGTACATTCACTTTGTAGCCTACGTCGTGGGTTCGAATCCTGCGAAGGGCAACAAATTTGAGTAGTTGTTCCTTACTGGCTAGGACAATGCAGGCCGATGACCTGATTGTCTGTAAAGTAAGATGATCCATGTGTCGGGATTTGCGATAGGACGTATGCCCGACTCCTGTCCGTCAAATTAAAACACCGAGCTTTGGTAATAAACACTTATAATCAAATTGAGAGAGAACAACTTATAATACGGTGGAGTAATCGTAATAATTAAAACATGTCTCTGCCATAGATACTAGCGCGCTGTCATCTTTTTGACAACCCCTTTGGCGTTCCGAAACCGTGATCCGAGATACGCCACACATGCGTCGGATGGGCATGTAAAAAGTCGGTCCTGCGCTTAACTTCTCCCCAGTCGTGTCGGTCTTCCGTCCCATCGGATTATGAGAGGTACCTATTATATAAAGGAAGAGAGAGTGCACTTATGTCTACGCAAGCACTTGTGCACTATAATATCTCCTGCGTACATGACTGATCTTGTGAAAGATTGGCCGCTGTGGTCGTTTCGGCTAGGAGGACATTATTATAACAATCACTTTCGTACTTTTTGCAGACTGTCATAGATTAAGACGATATAATGTAAGAAAAGTAAATGTTGTGTCAAAAAAGAGGTTTTTGGTTAGGAAAGAAAATATAATTTACAACAACCTCCGTATTTGCTTTACACAAAGGGTAAAATTTCCCTTACGTTGCAACTCTAAATTTAGTATGTACTTATTTTTCTGTCCTTATCGGCGGCACGCTTGGTATATGTCTGTATTATATTCTGTCTACGGGATAGATAATGCTGTCTCGCTCTGTTGTAGGTACTGAAGTGATTTTTCTACTTCACTCAATCTTTGACTCTGTTATGTAATACAATCGTTCGAGATATTAGGTGTGCTCTTACTTTAGCTGTACATTGCTTGTTATTTAGAAAAACTGATATTGAACTACCAAGCAAAATGGCAATGTACAGTTTATAAACACATTTGCACGAGCTTGAATATAAAATGTAGCTATCATAAAAGCGCATTGTTTTCATTCGTAAGTATCTGAGTAGTTATGAAAACTAAAGTTTTTAAAGTATTTTGAGCTTTATGACATGATGTTACGAGAGTACGGGACACTTTAGTATAATTGTTACAGTTTACTGTTCATCTGAAATGTGTTGTGTGCATTGAGATATAATGTACCAATTGTGCGGGATTACGTTTCCAAATGGCTTAATTATTTACTTTACAAAAACAGAAAATTAACGGAAGTTATATACTCATGTCTCAACTCATGTGATATTCTGGTTAAAAAGTGTACTGATAATTAATATATCAAACATTTCAATATCTCTCATTGAACTAAGAACGAAAACCGAGCAACAGACTAAATCATTTCTGTTGAGCTACTGGACTAGACTGAACTATTGAACTAAAAGATAGATATACTTCACAGTAGTGAAAAGATATGTATATATATTTTCATTCAAGTGACACATTCTGCGCAAGGCTACTTCAAGATTTTTACATCCGTCGCATAGATACGAGCTGTTTCTAAAAATCGATTTAAACACGTAATTTATATAATTGATTTTCTAAAAATCGATTAATATTATTATAAAAATCGATAATAAAAAAATCGATTATTAGAAAATAATAATCGATTTAAATAAAAATCGATTATTTTTTAACATCCCTACTGTAGCTAGCTTAGAGAAAGAAACCAATAGAGAGCTGGCACTTCCTTTCTCATTCGCGCAAGAAAAGGATGCATTTATATATATTATATGTGATAGAAAGAAACAGAGCATATGATTTTTTGTCCCTCAGCGTGTGTTCAAAGTCTGGCGCACCTACGGTGCGTTTTCTTCGAGTACTCATGAAATTTTCTAGTTCGCGACCTAGCTTTGGAGTTTTAAATTGAATTGCATTATCCACTTGAGCCTTTGAGTACCTATTAAACCAACCGGAGAGGCCACTGTCAGGCGTTCCCCTCTGTCAAAGTACGAGACCACCGGTCATACCCGTTATTTATAACTAGTTGACCCGCGTTCCACGCCATTCAACAAATCCCGGTGCGCGCGGAACGATCTAAGCTAAAAATGCCGAATGCCAGCGCGTTTTCGTGTAAAAAAATATAAGACTTATCTAGTGTACCCAAGGATAACGTTACTTTCCATCTGTAAATATTATTTCGTTTATAAATTGTCAAATAATGCTCTAAATTTGCAAAAAACTAAAAAATATTATTAATCAATAAGTGTTGCCACTAAATCGTACAAAAGCGTAACGAGCGTAATTTTAAAAGTTGAATGTACTGACATTAGTTTAAGACTTCTATTTCACGTAAATGATTGTTAATACCATTTATTTCTGTAGATGAATAATTAATTAATTAAAGATTACTGTTTGAAATTCAGTATCTTTACTTGAATTTTCTACATATTTTTTTACTAAACACTTTAAAAATTATCGATTCTATGAAACTGTATGTTTATGTTTGGGTGTACTTAATTATTATAAGATATTTACGGTCGTCACTTTTATTCCGAATACTTTTATTTATTTTTAAATACATTGGCCACACCGCAGCAAAGTTAGCGCTGGGACAGCTCATAATCAAATATCGATATCGACTATCAGTATGTTATTCTATTTATTAATCAGATATCCAAAAGAGTTTGTGTAGTGTACCGCATGCCGTGTCACTTTTTAGCCGACTTCAAAAAAGGAGGAGGTTTTCAATTCGACTATAAATATATTTACATTTACGTATGTTCGCGCATAACTCTGGCAATTATAGACCGATATGAAAAATTATTTTTTGTACGGATAGGCCGATCCCCTGATCGGGTCCCATTAAAAACGATTGCGATTTACGAATAAGTAGGTAGTTCCTAAAAAAACAAGAATGTCGCGTCAGAAAAATTTATAATAACGCCTTAAGGATGAGACTCGTCGTTTTTAAGGAAAAAATGGTCATAACTCTGGCAAATGTCTTTCTTTCACACTGAAAGTGCGCTGCCGGCCGCTGCCATCTTGGTGTGAATTGAGCCTAACTTCAAATATGAACCTATTTCGATTATTCTTTCTTTATTCGAGAAAGTTAACTACTATAATGATTCCATGCAAATTTCAATTACGTCCTGATAAATTGTTCCTGAAGAAACATGAATGATGTAAAAAAATGCAAATAAGTATACTCCGTAGGTACGCTAACACCAATTTCAATAATATTAAAATTATTTTATGCATTTTAGTGTTATTGAAGTCGGTTCAATCTTTTTATATATTTTATAAAATGATCATAAATTCTTTGGAATACATCTATACTCCTGCTTTTTGTGGTGTATCTATACTGACATCCAATCCTCTAGATTTGTTAGGTCTCAATTTATCCTCTGACCTCAATTTCGGACGATCCATTGAGTCAAAAGTCAAAATCTCTGCTAAAAAACTTGGTATCTTGAATAAGGTGAGGCGGTATTTCACAAAGGAACAGCTGTTGAATCTTTACAAAGCTCAGGTTCGACCCTGCATGGAGTACTGTTCTCACCTGTGGGATGGCTCTGCCAAATATCAACTTGACTCTTTGGATTCGCTAGACAGACGCGCTCGCAGGATAATTGACGATAATGACCTAACAAATGAAAAACTGCAACAATTGGATCATCGTCACCTAGTTGCATGCTTATCGGTTTTTTACAGATTGTTCCACGGTGAATGCGCTCAAGCACTTTTTGACCTTGTACCACCATCCCCATGGGCGCTGGCAGCAGGGTGCAAGGGGGTGCACTTGCACCCCCCTGTCACGGAAGAATATACATAGAAAAAATACATAAGTACGCTTTTGATTAGCGAAACATACTCAATCAAATACCCGCGTCTTTTGAATTTGACATTACATTTATTTACATCATATACATGTATAATTCTATAGTTTAAGTTAATAGTAAAATGTGTAGATGCAGATGCACCCCCCTGAAAGTAACTCTGGCAGCACTCATGACCATCCCCTTTCTTTTACCGGACTGCCAGGCGGCGGCAGGTTCTCCACCGCTTTAACGTTGACACTCCAACTTGCCGAACTAAGCGTTTCGCTTCTTCTTTCCTCATGCGCACGGCCAAGCTGTGGAATACCCTCCCGGACAACGTTTTCCCTGATAAATATAACTTGGGTGTTTTCAAGTCTAGATTGAACAGGCATCTTATGGGTAAGCGCGGTCCATCCTAGACCACATCTTATCTTCACTTACCATTATGTGAGATTGTGGTCAAGCGCAAGTAAACCTATCGCATCGCTGACGCATCGGCACATGAAAGGAGAAACCCGGGCTCTCCAGTGGGATCTGCACCAGCAGCCCGTCAGTACCTTGCCTTTGAGCCCGCCACCGGGGGATGCATTATAGCCCCCCTGGAACCAGACACGGTGTTCACGGGGATAGGGTCCCCGCCGCCGCACAGTGGACGGAAAAACGAGGTTCCCTTTCATAGGATTATTTAAAAATGAATTATTTTATTTGATACTTTCAAATATACAGTTTTGTCAAGTACATTAAAAAATTGAATAAATGAGTAGTTACCGGTTTTTTTATCGAGTGTATACCATCAAAGAATGACTTTCTATATTTCAAATGTATGAAAATGGAATTAGTTTTCCTCATAACTTTTTTCTGTCTAGGATTGTAAAGCTGAAACTTTTAGGTATTGTTGCCGAGCCTATTAAAAAACCACTTGACATTTGACCTTGAACCCGAACTTCCCCGTTCAAAAGATATGAATCAATTAAAAATGCATATTTACTCAATGCATAATTAATGCATTTTATTTATATTTATTTACTAGCTGACCCACGCAGCTCCGCCTGCGCTATTTTTACGTTAACTAAACTTTTAATAACAGAAATTCGCATCGAATACATAACCTCCTTTTTTATAGTCGGTTAAATACTGGGCCCACTTTTTACTTGCTCTCCGAAGCACGGACCTGTTTAGTTCAAATGGCGTTAAACGGTCACCCATCTATTTAAGGACTTTACCTAACGTTGCTTAACCCGATCGATTACAAAACCTTGATAACAACTCTATGAGTATGAGTATGAGTTTCCTTACTAATATTTATTATATTATAAAGAAAAATTTATAAAATCGGACCAAGCGTATAACCAAGTACCCGTTTTGACTTTAATCCCCTCTCCCAAAAGAACCGTGTTAGATTACGGGATAAAAAGTATCCTATGTTCTACCTCGTAGTAAGATCTCAAATCATGCCAAGTTTCATTTGAATCCATTCAGTAGTTTCGGCGTGATGCTCAGCCGTGATACAGACAGACAGACAGACAGACAAAAATTAAACAAAATACATTTTCGGCCTCAGTATCGGTTATAGAATGCCCTCCAAATATAATTTTCAAAATATCTTCAATGTACAGAATTGGACCTGTTACAGTTTTATTATAAGTATAGATATTTATTTATGATACTCTCTTTTTTTTGTGATTTGTTTAGATATTCTTTTTTATTTTAATATTTTTCCTGTATTTAATCATTTCCAATATTTTTTTATTTTAATAATCTAACTATTTATACTTTATAGAACACAAGCAAGCATATCGACAATGTTGTTTATACCTGTAATAGGTTCACTTATCAGAATTTATATTAACTGTGAACGTTGTAATGTTACTTAATCATAAGTGTACTGTTGGTATATAAATAAATAAAATAAAATATTTGGACGATGTTTTAACACGCGGTAATGTACTTCAAAAATAAGTTTTGTTTTATTTTTTTTACCCTTTATTGATCCCTGATAGACAGACAACAATCCTATATGACTAACGATCTTGACGAAAAGCGTACATATTCATAACGTATGCACAACACAACAAATAATGCGATATGAATGACTGATATTTTATATTTGCAAGAATATAGGTAGCTAACACAAGTTCTTAAAATACATGGGTTTCACGTAAATATTTGTACGGCTGAAATGCCGAATATAGTGATCTGGCATTTCAGCCGTAAAATTATTTAAAAAAAAACCGGTAACTACTAATTTATTCAATGTTTTAATGTACTCGACAAAACTGTATACTTGAAACTATCAAATAAAATATTTATTTTTAAAAAATCCTATGAAAGGGAACTTCGTTTTTCCGTCCATAGTGCGCCGTCCTCCTCGGAGTCACTGCCATACTTAATGGATGTCCTAGGGCCCACGCACCGTACGTCCAGCGACTCCGAAGGTAACGACTACTGTCTACAACAACCGAGACTGAAGCACAGGGAAGCTCAGTTCAAATGTTCAAGAAAATCCAGACGGCTATCTATGTATTGGCCTTACTTGACATTGCTTAACCAACGCTAGCTTATATCAAAAATACAACATATTTAGCAAAATGTTTTTCCCTTTTTGGCCGTTAAAATTTTATCATAGGAATGAGTAAAGATATTTATTTCTTTTTATTGCACAAAGTTGTTTATAGGCAGACTTTTCATAATATAAGAGTAAGAATGCAGCTTAGGTATTTCTTGAAGTTTCAGACTTAACCATACTGAAGTCAGTAGTCAGTACTGTAGTCAGTTAGGATAAGTATCCTAATTAATCGGATTTTGACGACAACCCAAGGTTCTTTTCCTATGATCCTAAATTTAAAAATACCTTACACCTATTTAACTTTCACCAAAAATATTATCGGAACTCATCGACAATAAAATATCGATAGTGTCATGCACTATCCTCGTTTACTTAAAATTGACGTCATCTCGTGTACAGACAGTGTTGTCACTGTGTGTGAATTTACTTGTGTGTGTATAGATTATGTTAGTGTTTGATAATATTGTCGTGTGCCTGCGTAGCGACGTGGCGAAGAATGCATTAGTAGTAGATAGTATTTGTGTGAGTTACCTCGTCCCCCGCGCAGAAAGTGACAGACTTTTTCTCATAGCGAATAGTGCGCGTGTCGTCTCCTTTTGGTTTAATACTCAAAGACTTGAGCGCAAGCGCGAGCGAGTTGTCAAGTGGGACTGTCACAGCGCAACCGTTCGGCGCGGCTAAAAATGACGCGAGATCTTCTCCCGATAAAAATGTTTGTCAAAAGAAAAGTTTTAAAGGAATTTCAAAATAAAAAATACCATTGATTACTTTAGTATGTTGAGAATAATCTGATATGAAAATATATGGCTCAAAACTATATGTTGATACTTAAAAAAAAATTTAAACTCAAAAATCTACATGTTTTCGTAAACAAACTCAAACAGTACTTGACAATTGGTTTTGCTAATTTTATCAACTTTTGAGATTATAAGAGTATGTTATTTATACACCATTCTATCGAGTACATTGTCTAGAAAAAAATGATATATTACAATATTAGAAATATGCAAGAAAACAAAATAAACTTGTTTACGACATAATTACGGAGACACTTGACGCACTGACACTCTAGTATATACAAAGTACTCTGTGCTGACACTTGAAACACGCCCAATTTCAATGCGTTGTTCCCTATTTCTTCATGGCGTTGTTACACCCACAGAATATAATAAAATCTGTTGTTTTTAGTTTCAGAGCCATCTCTCGTTAGTCCTGCGTACTAAAAGCACAGCAAACGAATGAAAGAACCATAGTTCTAGCAAAGATTCATATTTTTTTGTTACCGCGCGCTCTGGGTTCTGTAGTACCCGCGTCGTAAGTCCCCAAAAATATTTTGGGTTCTGTAGTACCCATCTGCGTCCAAGTGGTTAGGAAATATCGTTTAAACTCTCAGTTTAAACTACATAATAGGCGCATTTGAATAAATATTCATAACATGTGTTAAGTGTACGAATGATTATTTTCTGTCCTTATCGGCGGCACGCTACTAGATGTCTTGTTATATTCTGTCTACGGTAGCTAGCTACCGCACACGCACAGCCCGCAGGTTTTAGTTTAGTCTTTGGTTGCTGTTGTAAAAGATATAAATAAACCTTCGGCTGGAAAGTTGCTTACTTAGGATAATGTAGTTTTGGACAGTGCCATCTTTTACCTTTTCACCTGCACTAAGCGTAATAGTTCGTCTGAGGTGGCGTCACTGGCGTGAACTGGCGTCAGCGCAGCGTCAGTCAGAGTCTGATTGCAAATGGCTGACATTTGTGTTTTTTGGATTACTTTCTGTTTTCGCATGATAGTTCTGTTGCAAGTACAATGAGTCGAGTAATTTCTTCTCCGTCTTTCATATAATTATCGATTTCGGTCTGTGTTTTCGTCGAATTGTGTTTAACTTCGCGCTTGACGATCGGTACCGCGCCGGCCGGCCTTTTGTGAATTTGCGATACAGACGCTATTAGTTAAGTTTAGATAAGTTTTTACATATTTATGTTATCAGTAAGATTGATCAAAATAAAATACTATAATTCAAAAGTTTATGTGGTTTTAGTTTACCTATATAATGCTCGTAGTAGTTATGTATATATACCTAGTGAATTATGGGTATATGTATAGCTACCTATAGCAGCACGCTCTACGATAGTACTTAGTTTGAGGTGAACGTCTAACCCTGTGGCTACACCTGCACGCGAATATTCGTGTCGCCCTGTCGCGATAAAACTTCGTCTTCGCCCAACGGCGAAGTCGCTGGCTACATTATCGTCCTAGCAAAAGCACGTGGTATTCGGGCGAATATTCGTCGGAATCAGTATTGTCAGATGCATTGAGCGTTTTATAATCTGTATATAAATCTGTACCTACCTATGCCTTATCATGAAATCTGTATAAAATATGTATGGACAAAAGAGCTAAAATAAGTGAATTGGATAGGTAGGATTCAATAAAAATAAAAAAACAGTCAACTGCAAGTTGGACTCGCGCATCCAGGGTTCCAGGGCATACCTTTGATTGGACGTATAGTTATTTTACTATTCGTCTAATACCTCATAAACTAAACCGGAAAACTCAGTTTGATAGTCGAGGATAAAAAATAATAACGACGTTTGTATTAACCACTAGATGTCCCGCGCAGCTCTGCCCTCGTAATTTTCTAGTGTTTCTTTCATATGAATCTTCTCTTGACAATAACAAACACAAACAAAAAAAGAATTAGCGAAATTGGTCTAGCCGCCAATATGTCTGCATATTGCCGTAACCAAAGGAAACAACAGGGGGACAACATTTAAGATTATTATAATTTACTACGGAATAAGAAATCTGATATATGGCAACGCTGCTGCAACTGCAAGGCGATGTGTAGCCAGTTCGGCGAAGTTTGTCGCGATAAAATCCTTTGATGCGTGTCAATTTACCGACAACACCACGAAGGCATTCGTGTTCGCCCGAATACATCGCGCTAGCACGAATTGTTTGGCCACACTTGTCGCGATAACGCGAATCTTCGCCGAAGCGCGCAGGTGTAGCCGCAGGGTAATAGATGGCACAGGTTCATATTGAAATTCGGGTGACATACTGCGTAGTCTGTGGGTGACATAAAAAATGAGTCAGATGGTTCTCTATTTCCAAGGTATTACTTTTCTCTATGCCTTCGTATTTCTCTAAATTTCTCTATTGAAGTCTTGTCTTGAGTTTTAATTAAACAAAACAAAACATAAACTGATGATGGATTTTAAATATTGTATAGCGTGTCTGGTCACCAATGTGAAAATGTATAGTTTCAGTACCACACCGTTGGGAGCGATATATTCAGAGTTATTGCAGATTCCGGTATGTAAACATAATAGTAACTTTCGTTTACACTCCTTTTATTACATTTGTATAGCAACAGTGAGCTGTTATGTTTATCAACAGTGAGCAGTAATAACAGCTCATTGTTTATCAATCATTTTATATCATAAGTCTGCTTAACGTACATCTAATATTCATGAATTTCTAATTTAGAAAATGATGTAACCTAAACTTAATTAATTATTCAATACCTTACCTTGATGATGAGAATCAATAAAGAATATTATTATTATTATTTTATTTTCACGGGCTTTTATTATTAATATTATTAATGCTAGCTGACTCGTCTCACCCAGAGCAACCCCGGACCCCAACTCAAAAAATATCAACCCCCAACTCGACTCTGTTTTATAATATGTAGCGACTTCACCACCTTGTAGATTTTAACTTAGATTTTATGCCTTCAGTGATATTATCATACAATTAATCTAATAAATAATATTACAGACATACGAAGAAGACCAACATGTGTGTTTTGAATGTGCACAACTGTTACACAAATATCATAGATTCAAATCAAAATGTCACAGATTCTACAACATCATATCCAGCATCAGAAAGAAATACACACAGGCAAGTACTACTGCTACTTTACTAGGTGATAGGACTCCTGATGTAGACTGAAAACAGTGCTCAGAGTGGCCATAGAGTCAGTGAACGCCACTGGACAGGTTTTAGTGAGTAAAAATCCCACACAACCTGATGTCCGCCCTTGTGGAGACTGGGTAAGTACCTTTATTTTTAAGGTTTCCTCCCAGACAAAAAAAAAGGTTGTTAGGCTCTTGTGGAAAGGACCATCCTGATAGGTAATGTGATGGGATTGCGGTCCTATTTTAATTATAATACTTTTAAGGTACAACAAGAGACTTTTTATTGGTATTATTAAAATTCGTAATAATATTTATAATACTAGCGGGCCCGGCAGACGTCGTCCTACCCTATACCCTGATTGCAGCGCCACCCACAGGGTCCAATTGTGTTTTAAAACCATCCAGGAACCCATTTAAATATACACACAAAATTTCATCCAAATCCGTCCAGCCGTTTAGGAGGAGTTCAGTGGCACACACGTACAGTATAATTATATATATAAAGACTCGGGAGGACTGAGATGTTGAACGTCCTTATGTCACAATTATGCCGGTGTACCCTCAGGTCTTCTTAGTTATTATTGTTGGTCCAATCTACGCAGTAAGAGCTTACAGTATCTTGAGGCCGTGCAGTGTTTTGATTGATATTGGATTTAATTATATTTATCACAGGATCCCAAGCTGGTGGTAACACCCAACTATCTTCTCTATTGAAATTAGGATGTTTTTTGATTTCAATAGCCTCACGAATCATCCTAGGTAGGAATCGGTGTTCTTTTGCGAGGATTTGTGGTTTATCAAATCTAATATAATGGTGGGTGCGATCCTGAACGTGTTCACATACTGCAGACTTCGTACAGCGTCGGTGTTTCACATCAGCTATGTGTTCTTTAACGCGAGTTTTTATTGCACGCTTTGTTTGCCCAATGTAGGAGAGCCCACAGTCACAATCGAGTTTATAAACTCCTGCATCTTGTAGAGGTATATGGCACTTGACAGGTGGTAAAAACTGACTAATCTTCCTTGGTGGCTTAAAATAAGTTTTGATTGAAGCTCGCTTTAAGACGTAAACGTAGTTTGATTTCAATGTGTAATATTCGCGTAAGTAAAAGACAACATTAAAGTGAAATATTTAAAAAAATTAATTGGAACATCAAATTCATTTATTCAAACAAAATTGCTACAATAGTAGTGGTACACAATGTTTTCTCAAATAAAGAAACACACATGCATACCTACCACATGAATGACATAACATGCTTTTACTGTCCTGACTCTGAATAAAATTTTAATTCTGAAAAAAGGTTCAATTTGACGCCAAAATCCCCATTTACAAAATGATCCGCCATTTATTCGCCGTTCTTCAGTTATAAAATTACAACGAAAAGTGGCATTGATTTTTATAGATATAGATAAGGAGAGAAAGGCAGTCATATCAGCCTCATGGTTACGTGTCAGCTCTACTCTACAGGAGTCCAAAGTCTTTATAAGCTAGGACTGGCTCACTGTAGCTAGTTTTAACTTAGAGTAGGATGGTGAACCCACTTCAGTGTCGCTGGCCGTTCGGGATGTCGACCATACGACGTCCATTGAATACAGCGGCGACTCCGAGGAGGACGGTGGCGGGATTGCGACCCCCCTCCCCGTTAGTACCGTGACTGGTTTCCGGGGGGCTACAATGCACCCCCTGGCGGCAGGTTCAAAGGCAAGGCACTGAGTGTCCCCTGGTACAGATCCCACCGGAGAGCCCTGGGGTCCCCTCCTTTCATGTGTTGATGTGAAAGCCGCTGGGGTTTTAGTGGGTTAAATCCCACATACCCCGGTCGAGCCCAACAGCTCCTGGGGACCTTTTAAAGGTTCCCCTGCGAAAAGAAAAAAAAAGCATTGTGTACCAAACTATAAAAAAAGCCCCAAAGCAATATTAAATAAAAAAACAATATTGATATAGCATTACCGAACTGTATCAGCTTGTAGTGTGTCTCCTAGCTTGTACCACCAGAGTGGCAGATATTGTGCTGCCCTGCAGCATTGTGTAAACATTGCTTGTTCTCAAGGGAAGGACACTGTAGAAGATAGGGAAATTACCTGGCTTAAAATATTCAACGATAATGTCTCGAGTGACAAGCAGCAGTGCAATGCAGCTGTCTATCGGCAGACTTGCCACTTACCATGAAGCACAATCGATCAAACTGGGTTGAAGTGCGTACTGGTGGTTACCGGGCCCGATCTTTTGCTACAAATAATAGTATAAAATACCATGAAGCAAATGTCTTGCCACTAGATTGCATTTAAAAATATGTTACTATATTGTATTTGAGTAGTCAATTCTTCTTTCTAACAGGTAACCCAACATCACATTGCAAACATAGATAGGAAACAGTACGAACTAGAATTATCATTAGAAATCAAATCAGTAGTTTTATGCAAGAATGAACCTTATATTCATTCTGATAATGAGGAAAGCACTGCAATAGGACTGAAAGAAGATGATCAATTGAATGATGAAAACAACAAAATAAAAATAGAAAGTGATGCAAATGATACAGATGAAAATAATGAGAGTAATGACTTATTTGCTGAGTACCTAGAAGTCGATTTTGATTCTGATAAGAGTAGCATAGTCACAACAGAACATAAATCAGAAGTGATAGAACCCAAAACTAAGAAACGAAAAGTGATATGCAAATCTGAAATTAAGCTAGATTTGAGTGATGATGAACCATTGTCTAAAAGTATATCTAATAGAAGTATAAATAAAAAAAAACAACAAATTGATTTAGGGTATTTTGAAGGTTTTGCAACTGTTGTGAATTTGAGCCCAGAAGATGCCAGGAAGGAAGTTCTTTTGAGGAAAGAGTCAAATAATTACAAAAAATCACCTTACAAATGTGATAAATGTTTTAGAGGGTATGGAGTAATGAGAGCATTTGAAAACCACATGATAAGACATAGAATAGTAAGTATTTTATAGGAATTTCATAAATATAATGTATTTAATAGATTTTCCATTAATTGATGGTTAATGTGGTGAAGACCAGGCATGTCGTAGAAATCACTATTTAATTTAAAATCCACAGCTCTTGGATACATTATATTTTATTAATCACTAGCTGACCCACGCAGCTCCGCTCGCGCTGTGTTTACGTTAACT
The DNA here is from genome assembly GCA_911728495.1 of Furcula furcula. Classification (NCBI taxonomy): domain Eukaryota; kingdom Metazoa; phylum Arthropoda; class Insecta; order Lepidoptera; family Notodontidae; genus Furcula; species Furcula furcula. Next base: position 22,251,219 of record OU452253.1, read on the forward strand.
AAACTTTCAATAATATACATTCGCATAGAATACAAAACCTCCTTTTTTAAAGTCGGTTATAAACTTGGACCCACTTTGTACTTGCCCTCCGAAGTACGGAGACGTTTAGTTCCAATGGCGTTAAACGGTCACCCATCTATTTAATTACCTTACCTAACGTTGCTTAACCTGATCGATTTCCAAACATTGTTAACAACTGTCTATGAGTGTTCCCTTACAAATATTTACTATAATAATAATGAAAAATTGTTAAAAAATCGGAGCAAGCGTATAACCAAGTACACATTTTGACTTTAGTCCCCCCTCCCAAGGGAACCGTGCTGAATATCGGGATAAAAAGTATCCTACGTCCTACCTCGGAGTATTAACTCAAATCATGCCAAGTTTCGTTTCAATCCATCCAGTAGTTTCGGCGTGATGCTCAGCCGAGATACAGACACACAGACAGAAAAAAATAAAAAAAATTACATTTTCGGCCTCAGTATCGGTTATAGAATGCCCTCCAAATATAATTTTCAAAATATCTTCAATGTACAGAATTGGACCTGTTACAGTTTTATTATAAGTATAGATAATAGTGACCAACCTGGTGTCAGAATTGTTCAAACTGTCCCCAGGTCTCTGACTTGGCAGCACAACCCACTTTTTACATTCCCATCTGACTCATAGACTATCTTACTTATCAGATAAACAGGTGATCAACCTGCATTGTACTAACCAGAAATAACTGCACAAAGTACCCTGCAGGATTTCAACTCTGGACAACAACCTCTGGTTTGTAAAGCAAATGCTTTCCTGCTTCGCCACAGTGACTGCTGTGCCGCGTGGTAGATAGAGACTTAAGTGCTCGCATCTCTCATGCCGTAAAGGACAATAGTCACTTCTAGTAGTAGAATATTGGTAGTTATACAGGGTAGCCAGTGACGTCCAAAAATTGTTTTTTTGGTGCCTCGTGTTGAGAGGTATCTGAATCACCCCTATGTATGTTCTACGATTTTTCGTAGTTTTCGAGTTACGATTTTATTTATGAATTTTTGCAAAATTGCGACCGGATCGGTTTGAAACATTTCCAAAAAAAAAGTACTTAGAAGGTTTCTTCGATTGTTTTTTCTTGCAGCTAAATCTCTATGAATTGTACATTTAAGCATAAAATAAACAGCCTCATAACTTTAATGGAAGTTACTACAAAATTGACCTAAACTTTAGAATTTTTAAAAATCCAAAATTTTAAAATAATTAAAATAGTTTTATAGTTATTAGTTTAAATTTTTTAATCTTAGAGTTTAAAATAAATCTAAACTGATAGCGCATTCTCTGAAGCTACTTAGAAACTAAGAAATTATCAGTTTAGATTTTTAATTTTCAGTTGAAAATTTAAATGATCTCGAAGAAACCTTCTAATTTTTTTTTTTTGAAATGTTTCATACTGATCCAGTCGCAATCATGCAAAAATTCATAAATTAAATTATAACTCGAAAACTACTTAAAATCGTAGAACATACATAGGGGTGATTTAGATACCTCTCAACACGAGGGACCTAAAAAAAATTTTTGGACGTCACTGTTCTGGCCACCCGGTATACATATGGCCTTTTGGCTTTTTAGTTTGTTGTATATCCCTCGTATTTTTATTTCTCTCTTGTTTTATCTTTCGAAAGGCAGGACACTGTCGCTGATGCTGGTCTAATTATAACAAGACAAACACTGTTTAAAAAAAGTGAAAAACATTACAAGCCCGCTGAGTTTTTTGCTCTGCCGCTGATTCATCTCAGTTGAGGCCTCGTTGTGATATACTGGAAGCTATAAAAAAATTTGACCATTCAAAAGTGCTAACCTAAGCCTATTCGTAATAAATATTTTGAATATATTTCAGGAGTATGGTAAATATGAATGTGAGTTTTGTCAGCTAAGGTTCCCGCGGCAGAAGCAGCTTTGCAGGCATCGGTGGGTTGCTCACAAGAGAAAGTACTCCTGCAACTTGTGCCCGTACGTCTGCTTCGGCATGTATGTAAACCAAATATTTTTTATTTCCATTTGTAGCCTCCGTGGTGCAGTGGGAAACCGCTTGCTTTGCAAACCGGAGGTCGCGGGTTCGAATCCCCTGGGAGCAATAACTTTGTGTAGTTGTTCCTCACTGGCTAGGACAATGCAGGCCGACCACCTGATTGTCTAGAAAGTACGATGATCCAAGCGTCGCATGGCAATGAAAAAGTCGGTCCTGCGCCTAACCTCTCCCCCGGTCGTGTCGGTCTTCCGTCCCATCGGATTGAGAGGTATAAAGGAAGAGAGAGTGCCGTTGTGTCTACGCAATATAATGTCTCCCGCGTAGATGGATGATCTTGTGATAGATTGGCCGCTATGGTCCTATCGGCCAGGAGCACATTATTTAAAAACTACGAGCAAGCCGAATTGTAACCGATACACTGCACTGCCTCTCATCACTAGAGATATTGGCTATAAAGTCTCGTCAAGCTTGGTAAGTTGACCAGCTACAGTGCCCTTAATATAATTTGAGAGGTAACCTTCAAACGGTATCCGGTCTCTGAAGGCGGAGGCTGGCATATGTGGGATACCTGTGGGGTGTCTGGTTAAGAATAGCACCCTCCCATCTCCTCCCGTTGAGTGTCCGTAAGAGGCGACTAAGGGAAAACTAAGACGGGCAGCAGCGTCTTTCTATTGGATTACCTACCACCTAAACTGCGATCTCCATATCGCCTGCCATGCTTGGGAATGATGGCAACCCCTCCCTTCTAAGGGGATGCCTTTTGTTCAGCAGTGGATGTAATGTGAGTAGAGATATCTATTATCTCGTACTCAATAATGGAATATAAGCAGAAACGGCTCCGAGATTTGAAATAATAATAATGTCCTCCTGGTCGATACGACCACAGCGGCCAAACTCACAAGATCAGCCATCTACGCGGGAGATATTATAGTGCACAAGTGCTTGCGTAGACAAAAGTGCGCTCTCTCTTCCTGTAACCTCTCACAATGCGATGGGACGGAAGACCTACACGACCGGGGGACCGGGGGAGAGGTCAGTCGCAGGACCGACTTTTTACATGCCCATCCGACGCATGGATCATCTTACTTTACAGACAATCAGGTGAACGGCCTTTATTATATTATTGATTAGAAATAATGAGATTAGTCCTTACTAATTATCTTGTTCTAATTAGGTGACTTGTCTGTTTCAGTACCCAAGCAAAAGCCCACGTTGAATTACACAAAGGAACGAAATACCCGTGCAAGGACTGTGATGAAATATTTAGGTAATTATTAATAGACTAGCTGACCCACGCAGCTCCGCCTGCGCTATTTTTACGTTAACTAAACTTTTAATAACAGACATTCGCATCGAATACATAACCTCCTTTTTTATAGTCGGTTAAAAACTGGGACCCACTTTTTTCTTGCTTTCCGAAGCACGGACCCGTTTAGTTCTACAGGCGTTAAACGGTCACCCATCTATTTAATGGCCTTACCTAACGTTGCTTAACCCGATCGATTACAAAACCTTGATAACAACTCTCTATGAGTGTTCCCTTACAAATATTTATTATATTATAAAGAAAAATTGATAAAATCGGACCAAGCGTATAACCAAGTACCCATTGTGACTTTAATCCCCTCTCCCAAAAGAACCGTGCTAGATTACGGGATAAAAAGTATCCTATGTCCTACCTCGTAGTAAGATCTCAAACCATGCCAAGTTTAATTTGAATCCATTCAGTAGTTGCGGCGTGATGCGCAGCCGTGATACAGACAGACAAAAATTAAAAAAAAAATACATTTTCGGCCTCAAAATCGGTTATAGAATGCCTTCCAAATATAATTTTCAAAATATCTTCAATGTACAGAATTGGACCTGTTACAGTTTAATTATAAGTATAGATTTTAAGGCCACTGCACACAGTGGCGGTCCGAGAGTGGGGTCGTAGGGGTCATGACCCCCCCCCCAAATCTCAATAGTACTCGTCAAATTGATAAAACTTAACTTGCTTAAAACGTCTACACAATTATATAAAAAATAGGAAATCAATCAATATAATTTTGAAAAACTTGGTTGAGTACAACAGTTCATAGTGAGATTGAAAAGTTTAGCTCATCTATATGTATGTACATATATTCTGCGGGTGATCTCTTTTTCGAAGTTGTACCGACCATATCTAATACATCTGTGGACCTATCTGTCTGTAAAGAAAGTGGTCTTGAAATTCGAGTGTAACGTTCCCAACGACATGATATTCGTAGCCTTGTCCATGTTCATTTTAAGATCTGTTGGGAAACACTACTAAGGTCCCTGAGCATAATATTGAGCTCTTGCATAGACTCTGCCAGAATGACCATATCATCGGCAAAACGAAGGTGAGGGATGAAATCGCCACTGATGTTGATGACCAATCCGTTCCAGTTCAAGAGCTTATAAATATCTAGCTATCTACTTCGATATACTCGCCTTTTTTTGTTGTTGTGAGGGCGGAAACCTTCAAAAGTTACCTGGTCTCCATAAGGGTGGAGGCCGCGTTAGTTGGGATTTTTGACCTCTTGGATGTCCTCTGTGTAGTGTCAGGTTTGTTTGACTCTGGTGTCCTCTGGTGTAGCTAGAGTTGAAAGTTTTCGGGGTTCTGTTTTTGAGCGACGAGTAGACGAGACCTCTCGATCTTGACATTAATATTCAATGTGCCTCTAAGAATACGGTGATCGGTACCGGTTTTCACCCTGGCGATCACTAAGAGATCATTGAATGTACGCTTCTTGGCCATCATGATGATGAAGTCGATCTCATTTTTGTCTGAACTATAGGAGCTTATCTACGTCCAATTCCTAGATGGTTGCTTCTTGAAGAATGAGTTCATATCATAGAGTCCCTTCGTCTCCATGAAGTCGACCAGCCGCTGGCCCTACGAGCTCACTCTCAACTCATCGCCATTCCGTGTGCCCACATTCGCATTGAGGTTGCACATAACAATAGTGAAATTTATGTTTTAGTGTTATGTATGGGCTGATAATCTCCTCATACATTCTAGTTCATCGTCTCCCTTTACAGTGAGCCTCTACTTCATTCAGTGGCGTGCACAGAAAGTAGGCAAAAATATCTGCGAGTTATCTGTACTCTAAGCTATTTGTTAGTGTGCCACCTTAAAATATATCCTTAAATGAACTAACATTGCAGACGTATCCATTTACATTTAAAAACATCACGTTAATACCATGTCGTAAATCGTAAGAAATCGTAGAGTAGGCAACATCGATATACTATCTAAAGTAGATAAGCATTCACTAACAAAATGACATCGAAAATGTGGTCGCGGTTACACATACATACACAACTATACACGTACACGCAAAATAATAATATTATTCATATAAAAAGAAAACTTAGCATCTATAAAATAAGGTTCAAAATAATTGCAGACAATTCGGCACTTACACAGTTTTGGAGCTGACAGTTGTGTGCTTCGATTGAGTTTTTTTTGTTTATACTACCAAGGTGGAAAGCAAGCATGCGGCCCGCCTGATGGTAAGCAGTGACCGCAGCCTATAGACGCTAGCAACACCAGAAGAATCACTAGCGCGTTGCCGACCCTTAAGACATAAGATATTAAGTCTTTGTGTCCTGTAATTCTCAAATATTCGGTTTATCAAACTTAGTAGGACGTCAAACCAATGGATATTTGGTATCATTGGAACAATTTCCTGTGTCTAAACCTGGGTTTATTGTTAAGCTGCTTTTCGTAATAAGACAGAACATGTTTAACCACTATGTTAAACATATCCTGTCTAATAAGACAACGACGGCCGACGGGGATGGCGACGGCGGTGGCGACCCACGCAGCTCCGCTCGCGTTCTTTTTATGTTAGCTACATTTTTAATAGCATCCATTTGCGTTGAATACATAACCTTTGTTTAAAGGCGGTTAAAAACTGGGGCCCAGTTTTTACTTGCCCTCCGAAGCACGGAGACACTTAAATCAAATGGCATTAAACGGTCACCCATGTATGTAATGGCCTTACCCAACGTTGCTTAAACTAATCGATTGCCAAACATCAATAACAACAGTAACTGTCTATGAGTGTCTCCTCATTATTATTTATTACTAGCTGACCCGTGCAGCTCCGCCCGCGCTTTTATTACGTTTTGCTCCCCCTTTACTCCCTCCTCCCTAGATTTATCTCTCTCCATATCTCTCTCTCTTATAAAAAAAATCTAATTATATGCTCTTTCTCTCCTCTCTCTTTCCCCCTCCCGCTTCGGTTTCCGTCACACTCCCCCTCTTCCTACCCTGTTATCCCCTCTCTGAACCCTCTCCCCCTCTCTCTTCTACGAACTTGCTCCTTCTCACTCCCTCCTTACTCCACCTAACTCCCCCGATCCCTCACCCCATCGCCCCCTTCTCGAATCCCCTCTCCCTCTTTCTCCTCTCGTGCACCCTCCTCTCGTTCTATATATCCTCGTCAATCATGGTATCAGCGGCATTAAATATACTTTATGACCTATTCTCAGACCTCCCCGATATGCACACATAATTTCATACATATCGGTTCACCCATCTATTTAATGACCTTGCCTTATGTAGCTTAACCTTAACCTAGCGGTATGAAATATACTGTATGACCTATTCTCAGACCTACCCGATATGCACACTTTCATACAAATCGGTTCACCCATCTATTTAATGACCTTACCTAACGTTGCTTAACCTTAACCTACCGGGGTAAAAAGTATCCTATGTCCGTTTACTGGTTCTAAGCTACCTCCCCACCAATTTTCAGCCGAATCGGTTAGGCCGTTCTTCAGTTATAAATAGTGTAACTAACACGACTTTCTTTGATATAATATATAGATTAAAGTTCTATAGTTATTGTATGTTCAATTTCACCGATAGATGGCGCTGTTCATAATGTAAATCACGCTAACATCGTAAATTACTGTCTAATGATATTCGATAATGAAAGTTTTAAGTTTTCCGCATCTTTTATTGTTGCGACTGTAATACATACATAATCTAGTTTGGATCCGCTCGGGATTTACAGATTTTAACTTTTCAAAGATATAATGTCATATTGCTATCAGCAAAGTACTTAGAACAATACAGAAATCTAATGAAAATGTCCTGGGTGTACCGGACCGGCTTACCCCTTACAAAAATTGACCCTTCGCCAATGCCATATCTTATGCAAACTAAATGTCTGCTCAGTCCCTATTGTATATAGCGTAATAATACATATCTCAATGATTAACTGATCAGTCTATAATTACCCTATTCACATACAAAGGAAATTACGTGGTAATATGTGCAAGTAATGTTTCACTGCTTAGCCCCTATGAAACATAGCGTGATGTTTTATATACCAACTTACACCTCGACTTCTACACAACACATCAGTGAAAGTCCTATCAAAATCCATCCACGGGTTTTCAAATGATACCTGGACGAACAGAACGACAGACAGACAGACAGACAGACAGACAGACAGACAGACAGACAGACAGACAATAATTCCAAAAAAAATTGTTTTGGCCTCTATGTCGATAGTATAGTACCCCTACATAGAAATTTTGGAAAAATATTCAATGTACAGAAAAAGTGCTCTTTGAGTTTTATTATACTCAAACTCAAACTCAAACTCAAAAATCTTTATTTCAAATAGGCTTAACGCTAGCACTTTTGAATCGTCATTTTTTAGAAGCTACCACCGGATCACAACGCGGCCTCAACTGAGAAGATCCGGCAAGAAACTCAGCGGGCTTGTCATTTTTTCACTTTTTTTTTTAAACATTGTTTTGTTACAAATGAATCGACATTAGCGATATTGTGTCCTGCCATTCGAAACATAAAGCAAGGGAGAAAAGAAGAAAACAATAAATTAAGACAAACTAAAAGGCCAAATGGATAGAAGTCGGACCAGTCCCCCCAAGCAGCACCCGCGCACGAGTTGACTCGAGCAGCAGCCATCACTCCCCTCAACCATATTAGAGGGAAGGGGGTGACCCGCCACACGAAGCCGCCACAAGCAAAGACTTTTCGATGGCGAGCATGACCGAACCAAAATCACAGTGGCTCACATTTAACTTCTGCTGTTAAGTAGTACCTCGACAGGCAAGACACAAAACACTTTCACATAATCTTTATATTATCAATCAATTGACTTGTGAAACAGCCATCAGTAATCCACCAGATTAAGAGGTGTTACAAACTGTAAGCCTGCAATTCTAAGCTTGCATGAGTTGAGCAGTTCAAGCCCACGCAGCTTTATCCTCTAGGTAATCCGAGATTTTGTAATAAGCCTTTTTCGACAACCGGCTTCTTATCAAAGGTTTAAATTTATTCAGTGGAAGATCTCGGATATCCTGTGGCAGTTTGTTATAGAAGCGTATACTTTGGCCCATAAACGATTTGCTTGTTCTGTGGAGACGTGTGGAATGTAAAACAAGATTGTGTTTGTTCCGGGTATTAACACTATGGATCGCACTGTACTTTTTAAAAGATACACTATTTTTCTGAATATAAACTAAATTTTCAAATATGAATTGCGAAACAACCGTTAGAATATCTATTTCTTTGAATTTTTCCCTTAGTGAATCAGTAGGAGCCAGATTGTAAATGGCTCTCACAGCTCTTTTCTGCAGAATAAAAATGGTATTAAGTTCTGCAGAAGATCCCCACAGTAATAAACCATAAGACATAATACTGTGGAAATAGCTGAAATAAACAATTCTAGCGGTTTCAATATCAGTTAAACGTCTTATTTTTTTAACTGCATAAGCCGCGGAACTCAGTCTACCTGACAATTTCTTAATGTGGGGGCCCCATTGTAGTTTAGCGTCAATTGTTATACCTAAGAACACAGTCGACTCCTCAAGGTCCAACTTCGCTCCATTAATTTCCACATTGGTTGCCACCTGTCTTACATTTGGTGTTACAAATTTCACACATTTGGTTTTGCTCTCATTAAGTTTCAAATTATTAACATTGAACCAATGGACAACTTTAGAAAGTATATTGTTTACTTCGTCGTATTCATAGAGTTTACGCCTGACTTTAAATAAAAGAGAGGTATCATCAGCGAACAATACAACATTTAGTTTGTCCCCTACGTAGTAGGGTAAGTCATTAATATATATTAAAAACAGAAATGGGCCTAATATTGAACCTTGAGGGACGCCCATGGAGACCACAGAACCAGGAGATCTCTTACCGTTAATGTCAACCTTCTGAATTCTATTATGCAAATATGAAGTTAAAAGGTCAAGAGCTCTGTCCCTTATACCATAGTGGCGTAATTTCCTGACCATCGTATCATGATCTACACAATCAAAAGCTTTGGATAAATCACAGAATACACCAAGGGCGTTCTGTGATTCCTCCCAAGCCTCATATACATATTTTATTAATTCGACTCCCGCGTCAGTGGTGGACCGATTCTTTCTAAAGCCGAACTGTTTATCATGAAACAAGTTATATTTATTGAAATGATCTAACATTTGATCCAAAAGAAGCTTTTCAAAAATTTTACTCAAGGCTGGCAACACCGAAATTGGTCTGAAATTCGTAGGTTCAGTGGTACTACCAGACTTGAATAAAGGTATTATTTTACTGTGCTTCATGAGGTCAGGAAACTCTCCATTCTTGACACAGCTATTAAATATAACTGCTAATTGAGGAGCAATAATGTCAATTATATAAGCTATTATTTGGACAGAAAGCCCCCATACATCAGCCGTCTTTTTCTGGTTAAGTATATATAGTAGTACAGTATAGTATAGATAATTATAATGAAAAATGGATAAAATCAGACCACGCGTATAACCAAGTACCATTATGACTTTAATCTCTTTTCCCAAGGGAACCGTGTTACATTACGGGATAAAAAGTATCTATGTCCTTCCTCGTAGTATTACCTCAAATCATGCCAAGTTTCGTTTAAATCCATTCAGTAGTTTCAGCGTGATGCGCGGCAATGATACAGACAGACAGACAGACAAAAGAAAATGAAAAAAAAAATACAGTTTTGGCTTTAGTATCGGTTATAGAATGCCCACAAATATAATCTTCAAAATATCTTCAATGTACAGAATTGGACCTGTTACAGTTTTATTATAAGTATAGATACCTACAGGAGAGCTAGCTTGTGTCTATTTCGTAGATTACGGGGTCTGGAGTAAAAGTCTTTGGCCTGTGGATACAAGTTCCTTCTTATTTTGTTTCGACGTAATGACGTATTTGTAACCGGTGTGCCATGTCTCGTATAGTTACATAAATTACAACGTTATAGTACGTGCACGTGCACGTCTACGTGTACGCATCCGGTGTGCTCTGGTCTGGTCTTTATTCAACAGAGAGAATGGCTGGTCAAAAAAATTAGGCAGACAACGGACCTATTAAAATAGGCAAACAGTTGGCGGCTGTTTGCTACCCACGTACTTACATAGTGTATAATAACCCCTAATCGTTGTCATTTCAAAAAGTCGTATTCAGGAAACACAAGAAGCTATTTTTTTTCATTACTACTTAAAAAGGGTAAAAGTTTTTGAAAAGGTATGTTTTTATCATAGACGTACTAAAAATTAGTACGTCTATGGTTTTTATTGTGTCTATCCGAATGTAATATACCTACCCAGCTACCTTTATTTATAAATATTATTTTTTTCATTGAGGTTGCCTTTGACTTGGTAAAAATGTTTAAATAATAATTCCAGTATGCCAAACAGCCTTCTGATGCATAAACACATCAAACATTTGAACATGTCCTCCTGCGAGTGTGTGTGTGAAAACTGCGGCTGTGTGTTTGGTTCAGAGCGGGGATTGATCCTGCACCAAAAGATGGTGCACAGACACGTAAGTCTATGAAAAATAATTGTCTAAAGTATCTACTTGTTTATGGATATTTGACATTGTATAGTAACATACATCATCACTTTCATCATTAGCATCCGATAGACGTCCACTGCTGAACAAAGGCCTCCCCCTGAGAAGGAGAAGCCATAATCCCCACGCTTGGCAGGCGTCCTGGGGATCGCAGTATAGGTGGTCGGTAATCCAAAAGAAAGACGCTCACGCCCGTCTTCTTGTTTTCCTTGGGTCACCTCTTACCTTGTCCGTAAGAGTTGACCAAGGAAAAACAAGGATGCTACTCTTAAACGGATAACCCACGGCCATACGCCACGGCCCATCTAATATAATATCTACACGTAGTAACGTGTAGATATTATATTAGATGGGCCTGTTGGTCTAGCGGTCGGACACACATAGCCCTGAGCCCGGGGCCCTAAATAATGGGAAACCTTCGGAGTCACTGGACGTTCGGAGTATGGGCCCTGCGATGTCCATTGAGTACGGCGGCGACTCCGAGGAAGACGGCGTCGGGGTTGCGACCCGCGTCTGTCCCTGTGAGCACCGTGTCTGGTTTTCAGAGGGCTATAATGCGCCCACCGAGGCCCACTGAGGGTTTCCTGGTGCAGATCCCAGCGGAGAGGAAAAAAATTCTTCTACCCTCTGCACGTCACTGCAATGGGCCCGTGAAAGATGAAAGTAAGCAAACATATTATCCTTTACAGGTTGACAATAACGAGCAAGGACCCGAATGCAATGAGTGTGGTGTACGCTTTACTTCGGATATAGCCTGGAAGCGGCATTTAGTTCTATCAACAAAACATAACGTCAGGTAATTCATGTTTTAGGCCTGACCTCAGACCTATCTTTACTAAGAGGTAGGTAGAGGGACGCAAAAGTTCACTTTTAAAAGTTCACTTAAAGTGAAGTTCACTTTTAAAAGTTCACTTTAAGTGAACTTTTGCGTAACATGACGCAGTTACGTTCTATTGGTGCTGTCAAAAAGAAAATAAACGGTTGGATCTATTATAATTATTAATTACAAAAAAATGGTAAACAACTTTTATTTATGGAGAGGGTCCCCAAATCGCGAAACCTCAACATTTCACACAATATATATACATAAATATATATATATATACTAAATATATATATATATACTAAATATATATTTTAGGAGTCTCCTCATAGAAAAAGTTGTTTACTATACAAAAGTTGCTCAAAATATTATAACATTAAAAAATGTTGTAGAATATTTTGAGAATAATTGAAACATTATAAAATGAAACATTAAATTGTTAAGAAATAATCATAAAAAAAACAAATAAGTAGTAGGTACATAAATTAAAAAAAGAAAGTAAATTTTGGGATAAACGTTTACAAGGTTTCGGGATTTGGGGACTCTCCGACTCTCCATAAATAAAAGCTGTTTAACATTTTTTGTAATTAATAATTAAGTATACAGATATTTAACGATAATATGTCATTACACCTGATAAATAACACCCAATTTATGTAAAATTGTCTTAACTGTGATTAACAAATAAAAGATTTATGATTTTTTTAATATTTTTTTAAATGTTTACTTCATATTGTGTACCTACTCAAAACCCAGGTATATTTCTGATTTATATATTTGGTTTGGATTATCCATTAAAGTGAACAATTCAGCTAGAATCTATACAATTACATAGAAGGGACATTTTGCGAAAGGGCATTATGCGAAAGGGACCCTATGCGAAGGGGACATTTTGCGAAAGGGACTTAATGCGAAGGGGACATTTTGCGAAAGGGACCTTATGCGAAGGGGACATTTTGCGAAAGGGACATTTTGCGACGGAGCCATTTTGATACGTCCATGCCAGTGGCACTCTCCTTAAAACAGGTGACAAAATTTTAATGTATGGAAACTAGCACACCTTTAGGCGAGGGAAGGAACTAAATTTTAAGTTTCTACTATAATTTTCCTAGATGGCGTTAAAAATGCAGTTTATATATTTTTATTTATTTAGTTTACTATTGTTATTGTATATCTTCAATTTATTTGAGTAAATCTGTTATATTTCGAATATTTATATTAAATTTCCATAATGTAACAGCCGGCCTCAACGGATTATCTTTGTGTGTGGGCCCCAAGTGGAACGCGCTCCGTATAGTATTGTACTATATCTGTGGTATTGTAAATTGCCTTTGGCGGTTACTATGGCAACTTAGGTTGTTAAGTCATTTTTTTAAAAAGACTTGTTTCATGGAAGATAAAAAGCTTTATACATTTATTGAAACTAAATATTTACAGTTTATTTACAAATATGTTTTTGAAGAATTCTGTTTGTTCTGTGTCTGGGTGTTATTTATCTACTTAGGTAGGTATGTACTTACTTATTTACGAAAACATTTATAAAAGCTAAAACAAGTCATTAAGAACATGGCATAAGTATTTATTTATAATAACATCTATACTACTCGTGAACTATTTCAGGTCCACTACATCATTTTCTAGGTGGTAGGTTCCTTGTGCAAGGAACCATCCAGGTAGGTACCACCGCAGTGTCAGATATTCTGCCGCCAAGCAGCAGTGTGTAAGCATTGCTGTGTTCCGGCGTGAAGGGCACTGTAGCTGGTGAAATTACAGGACACAAAGACTTAACATCTAATGTCTTAAGGGTCGGCAACGCGCTAGTGATTCTTCTGGTGTTGCTAGCGTCTATAGGCTACGGTGACTGCTTACCATCAGGCGGGCCGTACGCTTGCTTGCCACCTTGGTAGTATAAATAAAAAAAATTAAAAAAAAAAAAAAATTGTCGTTAACCACAATGGCTTGAATTGGAAATATTTAATGCAAAGCTGTACTGAAACAAGAAACTCAAGTTTAGGGGATTGGACAATATATGTAAATAAAAGAGTACGATTGTGCGTCAGATATGTTTAGATAAAGTTATTGGTTACCAAGTAAACTTTTTACAATAAATATCTCTTTGTTTTGCCTTAAACATGTTCCTTACAAATATTCATTCAACATAAAGTTTCATTTCCCTATACGTAAAATGATTATTAAAAAAGCGCCATCTGTTGGCACATTTTGGATTCCTGTGAAGTTACGCCATCTTTTGGCGAGGGTAAAATTAGTTTATTAAAAGTTGAACGAGAGTGTCCAATCTATAGCTAAGTATATAGTGTATTATCTATGGATACGTCCTTACGCTAGCTGTGGTTGGCTCGAACTAATTTGAAATAGCGACACACCGTCAGCGTGGCGCTATTTCTGTGACCATTTTTTTGGCCGTAACAGCATATCGTCTAAATAATATATCGATGGTTACATATCTAGAATACTGCCTGCATAAAATTATAAAAATAATATCTATGTCTATGAACTTACGGTTGATATTGGAATATTTTGAGACGACATTGTGCGCGTCGCAGGTTACCGGTGGACACAAATAGCCAATTGTCGTTCATTGTGATGTTCCAAGGGGGAGGCTTGTTCAGTCGTGGACGTCTTCCAGCCGATGATGATAATTCTACATAGATATAATTTCGGTTTTACCCACAGCAATGGCTGTAAAACATGCGGCGATACGTTTCCGAATGCAGATGAACTGAAGTCTCACATGCGCGTGCATGCTACTAAACATACAAAACCCATCAAGCTGCCGGCTTCATGTTGCTATGTAAGTACTATAACATAACTTTTTTGCCATAATAGGTACGGAATGGTTTATTAAATTTACACATTTCCATTAGAAATAATGTGGTTTTTCAACGCTAGTGTGAATAGGCATTTAATAAGCTAGTCTTCTTCTTCTTTTTGTATCGACAACAGATGCTAGTAAGCTAGTGTGCTTTACCATCCCTGATTGAGTCGCTGCTTTCTATCTAGTGGGACTGCTGTGGCTTATAATAGAGTAAAAAAATCAAGACCATGCAAGCCTATGGTCTTTTTTTTGTATCGAAAATACGCTGTAGTTACGTTTATTATATTATATTTTTGTATTAATAAAAATTATGTGGTCCACTTAGGTTAATTGAACCAATGAGTGATTTTACCTTATGTTCGCAGACGAGCACTAGTTAATACTACGTAATAAGCTTTCATGTGTCCAAATATTTAGTCCCAAATAGAAAAGATTTATACGCTATTGAACTGCTGGGAGAAAAGTCAGTACTTCAACAGTTGAACAATTTAAGTGTACTAGTGTTAACGAGCGATCCGATGCCAGGATCATTACACTTTTCAGACGGTCAATTGATCGCCCTGTATTGTCCAAAGCAGTGAGAAAAAAATACCAGCTATCGCTGCTCCCCACAGTATCTCCTCACAGAATTTGAACCCGCAACAAAATAATCAGTGTACACAGAAGTCAAGCTATATACAATGCGCGCTCGAGCAACGCACACATAGACCACAAAATACTGAGAGTACAGAAGGCAAGCTCATGTATGTACCTCGCTTTTCATACCTACGCTCGGCGGTCGCGCTAGGGTTATCAACTCTGGCTTATGCGAACAAAACTATCGTGATAGTGGCGCTCCTATCTAGTTTTTAGATTGATTGTTGAGAATAAAGCAGGAAGAACGGAAGACGAGTGTTTGAAGCGGACGACATTCGTGCTCGCACTAAACCGAGATATACCGAGATATCGTGCCGTGAGCGCTATCTATGTGTGCGTTGCTCGAGCGCCCGTTGTCTGAAGCTTGCCTTCTGTACGCTCAGTATTTTGTGCATAGACATCGCTCACGGATACGGGGAACTCGATATCTGGGAACCGTTGGGAACAGTGCGAGCGCGGGTGCCGCCTGCTTCAGACACGTATTTTGTAATGTATTTTTGTGCAAAGATTGAAGTATTTTAGTTATTATTGGTTTTTATGTCTGTTCTTTCTGTTACACTCAACAATCAATCAAACAACTAGATGCGAGTGCCACTACCACGATAGGTTTTTCGCATAAGCTAGAGTTGATAACCCTAGCTCGACCGCCGAGCGTAGGTATGAAAACTGACACACACATGAGCTTGATTTCTCTACACTGATTATTTTGTGCCGCAGCCGTATTCTGTTAAGCAGTCGACTACCTACTGATATTTATATCATTATATTTTAGTGTGAGAAATGGCTACAAAACCTTGCGGAGTATAAATCGCACATGACGTCAGAGCACCCAAACACGGACGAGGCTAGGAAACTAACCATCGAAGCCCAAACGCCGTTCGTTTGTGAAATTTGTGGACAAATGTTTAAGGTATGTGTAACTTTATCAAACACCTACAAACCTGGGTCTCTTGGTACCGTATTTTTTGACGATTCAATTCAATCATGAATTTCGATGTATTACGAATGGAATGATAATTACATTACACGCTCATAATAATATTACGGGCTTACTGCTAGGATGATTTATTATCAGTTTTACGGTTCCATATACTTACTAAAAGGAAAAATTAATAGTTTAAAAAACTAAAAATACACGCTTTTTGGTATACTGCACTAAAAAGCAATAAATAAGTTATGGACCCATTTCTTCCTTTCTACCCCGTGTTGTAATTAAGCACTATATTTAAGTGAAAAAACGTGGGACGCTTTTTCTCTGTATTTACAGATTACAAATTGTCAATAAAAGTACTTGAACTTCGAAAGAAATGTTAAGCTGTAATTCCGAAAAGGCGCCCCACGTTTTTTCACTTATAGTGCTTAATTACAAACACGGGATAGAAAGAAAGAACGGGGTCCATAATTTATTTATTGCTTTTCAGTGCAGTATACCATAAAAGCGTGTATTTTTAGTTTTTAGGGTTCCATACCTAAAAGGTAAAAAAGGAACCCTTATTATGAGACTTCTTCTGTCTCTCTGTCTGTCTGTCACACCTATATATTTCAGTAACCGCTGCTCAAAGTGAAAAGAACTCTTTAAAACAAATCGAATGAGCCCAAACTCTATGTGTTTACTAGTAGCCATTCCTGGGTTCCGTCACCCACCTTCCAGTTCCATCATCAACTCCTTATTAATGGTCAAAGTGAAAAGAACTCTATAAAACAGATCAAATGTGTACAAACTCGATATGTTTACTAGTAGCCATCCAAGAGTTCCCTGGTCTACCTTCGAGCTCCATCATCAGATCAGCTCGATAATACTATACTATTGTACTGTCACGGGTCCGGTTGACGCATGTGCAAGATTTCAAACGATTTGAAAGTGTAGAAGTGGGTGAAAATTGAGTCGCAGGATTCCATTACCATCATACATATATACATACAGGTGAAGCTAATAAAAGCGTATTAAAAAAGGGGGCCCTTATGGTGTGACTTCGTCTGTCTGTCTCACCCATATAGATTTATAATAAAAGCCATAGATTGGCTATTGTCAACTTTTAGCAGGACCAAAAACGGTTTTTTTATGTGTGAGTAAGTAATTTGTTTACGTGTAGTGATTAGGGATTGCAATCCGGAAAACCGGATCCGGTATTTTGCCGGATCCGGCATCATTTAACGTTTCACAAAAATTGCTACCGGGCTAAAACCGGATCGGTTTTAGCAATTTTTGGCAATATAATAGAGCTGTTGCACGAGAGGTACTTTAAAGGCGGTGGTGTGGCTGGTGTTGGGGAGCACGTTTTGACGTGGGAGTTACCTATCTATTTCTTCTCAATCGCCTTGGCGACCAGCACTTACACCTTCTGTGAACATAACTACAGAAACCGAATTAAAAATTTGCCAAGGCTTTAAGGTAGGAAATCACATAAACAACTTGGTGAAAGCAATCAGCCTTGGTCAACATACTAGGCCTGTACGATCCACCAAAATATAACCGCTCGGCCTTCCTTAAAAAAAAAAGCCAAATCTAACCAGATTTCAAATACGATTATTAGTCACCAACCGAAAAATAATAAACAATGAGTGAAAAACTACACTTCACAAATTGTAATGACCGAGTGAGACTAACAAAAATATCACCTTTAACAAAATCCACCTTTACTGCCTAAATTATTAGCAATCGCATTCTAGCAGTCAGAACTCAAATCTACCCACTCGAATCTACCCACTGCTTCAAATAACGAAGCAACGAAATAAATAAATCAAACCAATACAACAACCAAATAAACAAAACCGGTATTAGTTGGTTTTTTGGAATGGTGAAGACATCTCTAGCTAACATCATCATCAGCCGGAAGACGTCCACTGCTGAACATAGGCCTCCCCCTTAGAACGCCACAATGAATGACAATTGGCTATTTGCATCCACCGGTTACCTGCGACGCGCACAATGTCGTCTGTCCACCTAGTGGGAGGCCTGCCTACGCTGCGTTTTCCGGTTCGTGGTCGCCACTCGAGAACCTTTCTTCCCCAACGGTTATCGGTTCTTCGAGCGATGTGGCCTGCCCATTGCCACTTCAACTTGCAGATTCTGAGAGCTATGTCGGTAACCTTAGTTCTTCGGCGAATATCCACATTTCGGATTCTGTCGCGCAAAGAAACTCCGAGCATAGCTCTCTCCATGGCTCGTTGTGTGACTCTGAACTTTTCTAAGAGGCCAGCCGTTAGAGACATCTCTAGCTAACATGTAACAAAAGAAAGTTCTAATTTTGTCAGAAGCCATCAAAAGAAAACCATTACACCAGACAAGCGAATATCACCTAGCGCAAACTTATTCGTGTTCCAGCAACCACTATTACCATAACAACGCCTAGACAATACCAACATGAATGATACAACCTGTGGGCATCGCTATCAATTTTATCAAAACACCAACTACTCGCATATTTTTTCCAATCCCACTTCTGATTTTAGAAACCCTAAGTAGAAATAATAAAAAAAGAAGACAGTTTACATACCCAAACTGGTTTATTGACACTAAAACATCACTGACACAAAGGTTACACATACTGTGACTCATTTACAGGTAATTATAAAAATGTGGGGACTCCCCCAATTGGTCTCCGCCAGCCCCTAATAAACCACGCCAACTCCGTCCTTATTACAATTCAAGAAATACATTGACAAAATTTAACAGTATGACTGCATTGCAACAAATCTAGTGACAGAATGACAGAGTGACCGCACTATACAACTACTGGAGCCGCAACCGCTCCGCACGAGATTTAACAAATGAATGTCCCTCGCACCGCCAGAGCAGTGTGTTATATAGGCGTTCGTTGCGTTCGGTCATTCTACCATTGAGTATCAATGGTATACGACCGAACTCAATGGTATTTATAACAGTTTTGAAATATTCGACAATATTATTATTGATATTTCTGCGCTGTTGCAAGCGCCATGATCGCAGGATAACTGTAAGATGCGGGTGGGCGAAGAATAAATTGACTGACTCTGAGGTGTATGGTTTGCAGAGCCAATGCTTATTGGGGTACCACCAGCGTGCACACACGGGCGAGCGGCCGTACAAGTGCGGAGAGTGCGGAAAGGCTTTTGCCATACCCGGCGCACTCACACTACACCGAGCCACACACGAGCGGAAACGCAAACATCGCTGCGAATTATGCGGACGGTACCTCGCTACCAGGAGTACGCTTAACAAGCACGTGAAGGTAGGCTTGCACTGTGACCACTGTTTCATCATCAGCCGAAAATCGTCCACAGCTGAACAAAGGTCCTTAGAAGAGAGGTGTTGTCATAATCCCCACGCTTGGCAGGCGACTTGGAGATCGCTGTGTAGATGGTAGGTAATCCAATCGAAAGACACTGCTGCCCGTCTTCTTGTTTTCCCTTAGTCGCCTCTTACAGACACCCAACGAGAGATGGGTGGGTGCTATTCTTACCCTGACATCCCACGGGTACTGTTTAATTCTAGGCTATAGCGGCGCTCTTCGGAGCTTCTCGACGTCTGGAGTGTAGGCCCTAGACGTCCATCGAGTAAGGCAGTGACTCCGAGGATGATAGTGGTGGGGTTGCGACCATCGTCCCCGTGAGCACCGTGTCAGGTTCTCGGGAGGCTACAATACGTCCCCGCGGGCTCAAAGGCAAGGCACTGAGTGCCACCTGGTGCACCGTGAGTGCGGTGGCATTATAAATGTGTCTGGGGGATTTTTGGCTCTTACAATTTGTCTTCTTCTCTGTCGTTAAGCTCTTGACAGATCGGTCGTGGCCGTTATGTAGTATCACTAGGGGCAGACGATTTGTCTGGCTGCTTCCAAATAATATTGAAATGGTTCTCAAATTATAATAACATAAAAAAATAACATTAGAATATAAGTAAAGTGTGCCTAGTGTTGTGACGTTTTCGAGGTAAAGTGGTGTGATGCTGCTCGTGGTGTGTTTTACGGTATCAGATATCCTATGTCTTTATTTTTTCAGATGCACCTTAACATACGGCCACACAAGTGCACGATGTGTGACAAGGGCTTCATCCACAAGTGCGAACTGCAACAGCACATCAAGTATGTGCACGGCAAGGTTCCGTGGCCGAAGAAGAAGCCAAAACGCAACGCCATCGAAGAAAGTGCACAGTACTCAGAATAGATCTAAAACATGCAAGAGAGTGCTAATGTTTTGAATATTTTTACTCATACAAATAAAATAATTTGATCACTATATTTTTTTTTTGCATTTCCAAGTAAGTTCCTCGTTTTGACCGTTTGTTGTCCGTGGTACCACCAGAAATAAATTAATTAAACTTCAATAACATTTTACTATTTTCATTCATTTTCTAATCGTTTACTTGGTATCTGGGTTGGACTGTTTGTATTGCACAACATTACACATGAAATTTCAAAAATATGATTTTTAGAATCAGAATATATACTAGAGATGTAGTATTGAGCTCAGAGAAAGTACCAAAGGAGTTAGTATCGCGTCGATTCCCCGAACAAATTTTTCGTGGCACTTTTGCGGGGTGCGGGAGGCGAAGTAAACACACACAGATACAACTTCACGCATACCCACACTATAGTAAACTCGCAACACATTCAAAAATACACGCACACAAATAAAGAAAGACCTGACCATATGACCAAAAATTTGGCAGAGGGGGTTAGCGCATCTTGCTCTCTCCAGTGGTATCTCCTCTAAGAGTATTGAGTAATGGTTTGGTGAGGGCCAGGAGGGTAACGGATGTATCAAGAGGCGAAATATCCTTGTATCTTGTGCTTCCCTGGTACTTCTGCTATAAATATGTTAGCTACTACTCAATAGGTACCACATCCTCAGTAGGTATACCCAGTACGTAGTTGAAAATCACATTGGAAATTGTATTGGATGTGGACTTGACGACTCTTAATTATGCCCTATGCTTCCCTGGTAGTTCTACTATAAACCTGTTAGCTTAAACTTTAAACCACATTCATAATTATGCTCACACAAGACACGGGTCAAGATTATGCACCTCCTGTGTTTTATGCTACCCTAGTACCACTTCCGGTAATAATTTGTCGATTTTATTACTCGATACCACATCTCTAGTATATTCTGGTTCTAGTATATAAAAATCAAATTCCATGTGTAATGTTTTGCAATACAAACAGTCCAACTCAGATACCAAGTAA
The DNA here is from genome assembly GCA_911728495.1 of Furcula furcula. Classification (NCBI taxonomy): domain Eukaryota; kingdom Metazoa; phylum Arthropoda; class Insecta; order Lepidoptera; family Notodontidae; genus Furcula; species Furcula furcula. Next base: position 22,272,552 of record OU452253.1, read on the forward strand.
TCATTCAAATATAATTTTACATAGCTGCAAGAGGCAACCTAGGTAAGATAATTTGTATGCAATATCCAAATATTGCTGTGTAAAGAGCACTGCAGCTGAGGAATTTGCCTGAGGAGATTTCATATCTAAAATATCAGGGGAGAAGCGGAAATGATGTCCAATTGGGAATTAGTCACAAAATAAATTACGTAACCACTTGTGCACTATATCTCCCGCATATAAGAAAATTGTAAAAGATTGGCCGCTATGGTCCTATCGGCCAGAAGGACATTATTATTATGTGTTCTGTGGTCCTAGTTGCCGCAAAGAAAATCAAACCACAAAAAATTTGAATTGAATAAGTTTTATTGAGATGAGTTCACTAAAATGTTCTATTTTACACGTGGATGATAAATAATGGATGCAGCCGGGTAGTGCCCCGTTGGTGCCACCTTTGAAGTGATTGTACGAATCGTCAGCAGAATCTTATCGCTATGGGGCAGGCACGTGATCACAGCCATGCATCTGGATGGACTGAAGATCTTCTGGACTGCTCGACCGTCGACTAAGAGCTGCGAGAAACAATCGAGGTTTATCGGTAAGTTGTTTTTGACCTACATATGAATCCCTCTATAACCAGTTCAGGATGAATTGAGTACATTTTTTAGGTTTTTCATCACAAAATACTAACGAAAGACGTTCGTCTGATGGTTAACGACTAGAGATGTGGCGGATATCCGAGGAAGAAGAAAAAACCGAATCCGTTACTTTTTTGTCGGTTCTTTTACAGATCTTTTACCTTATTAATTTTCAAGACAGAAGAAGAAATTCTATATAGGTGATGGATAAGGTAGTAATGAAGCTATTAAATTAAATTCAGATATTTTTTATGTTTTAAAACAAAATATTAGGTACCTTTATTTTACAGTGTCAAGAGGCCTAAAATAACGTTTAAGGACGCGGGCACCGACGCTAATTGTTAAGATCCGTATCCGCGGATCTTGACGGGATCATCCGGGACGCGGATGTTACACATTACTGCTTGGCGGAAGAATATTTGACACTGCTGTGGAGCCTAGATGGTGATCCATGGTCCGATGGTTAACAGTCATGGTATCAATTTGCAATATGACTCGCATGTCAGGACATGTCATGGCAATTACGATAATCATACATAAATACTTAAGATAGTTTTATAAGCAAACCTCAAATCCCTGTACGTCAGTAACTTCTTTCGGCAGGTTCCATTTCACAAGAACAGTGTGGTCCGACACCCTTCGCAATCCCAAAAAACTAACTTTCAAAGCTCCGCAGGTGCTTATTGAACTCTGTAAATTAAGTTTTACACAATAACTAACGTTATACCAACGACATTACATACATACATAGGCTTAATACTTAAATGCCGTTGCTTTATACGTTGAATGTACGGAAAAACGGGCGTACCTATCACGTCAACAACCAGCAATCCGTATTATGCGTGTGAGCTTTTCGGAACCAAAATAAAACATACTGCTGGGCGATACGACCACAGCGGCCAATCTTTTATAGGATCAGCCATCTACGTGGGCGTAACTACATATCTGCTTGCGTAGACTCAAGTGCAATTTCTCTTCCTTTATTCTTACAATCAGATAGACGGAAGACCGACACGACCGAGATCAGGCGCAGCACCTAATTTTTGCAAGTCCATCCGACGCATGAATCATCTTACTTTCCAGACAAAAGTGATCGGCCTGCATTATTCTAACCAGTAATGAACAGCTTATGTTGTTGCTTGACTCCGCGACCTCCAGTTTGCAATGCAAGCAGTTTTCCGCTGCGCTAAAGTGTTCTGGCTAAAATCTTTTTAACCATTTATGGTACCTACCCTTATCGTAGTAGAAGTAATCTAGTACTTTTAGTTATATCAAGCAAATAGGTACCGCTAGTAGAATATTTGCTACTATCAAATAAACTATGGTCGAACTGTACGACATTAGGCAGTAAAGGAATATAGGAAATGCTCGATTCACCTCGATGCGTGGCATGCGACAGTCGTTAGCAATAACGTTTATAGGGCTGTCATATTTCAACACTCGCTTCATAATTGGTTGAAGAATCGACAAATTCAACAGTTCTCTGACCTGTCGATCAATTTCCTCCGTCTAAAAATTATAAAACACACTTAGTACAAAGTATAGATGCAAATAAGGATGATGCTGTACAAAAAATAAGACTTGTCTTTACCGAATAAATTAAGTGATCACGAAACATTTCCTTGTCAATATTGTTAAAGCTCGTTTGCAAAGATATTTCCTTTGGTGGATCTTTCAACTCGAGTTCGAGCTTACTCTGAAAGCAAGGAATTCAGTTTTATGATTGGAATATGGTGGTAGTGATGTGGAGCGCCCAGCAAGATTTCAATCCAGAATCTTTGATTTCTATACGAAAATGACGCTTTCTGTGTCGTCATACACACGACAACGACCTTCTGGCCGATACAACCACAGCAGCCAATCTTTCACAATAACAGCCAACTGCGCAACTTGCTTGCGCAGACACAGGTGTATTCCCTCTTCTGTAATTCTGAGAGACCGACACGCATGACCGGGAAGAGCGCAGGATTGACTTTTTACATGTCTATCCAATTCATTTATCATCTAAATTTTCAGCCAATCGAGTGATTAGAATGTAAGAACACAAAGTTGTTGCAGTATTGAATTCCTAAATTTGTATTCTAAAATAGCTTCTTCTTTGACATTACCTTACGCTTAATATTTGAGTTTTCGTTACGAATCTCAGATTCTATTTCATCGGTATGTTGTTGCGTCGAGATTTCCGACTTTGATTCCGTTTCAATTTTACGTTTAGTCTACAAGATGAAAAGAAAAATATTTTAACCATCTCTCGAAGCGACCAAAGCATCACGACAAGTCTTAAAAAAATCTGTTGGGTAACAAAACTATTACAAATTCTTTAGTACTAATTAATAATAATTCTTTTTTACTAGGTGGTAGGTTCCTTGTGCAAGGAACCGTCCAGGTAGGTACCACCGCAGTGTCAGATATTCTGCCGCCAAGCAGCAGTGTGTAAGCATTGCTGTGTTCCGGCGTGAAGGGCACTGTAGCTGGTGAAATTACCGGACACAAAGACTTAACATCTAATGTCTTAAGGGTCGGCAACGCGCTAGTGATTCTTCTGGTGTTGCTAGCGTCTATAGGCTACGGTGGCTGCTTACCATCAGGCGGGCCGTAGGCTTGCTTGCCACCTTGGTAGTATAAAAAAAAAAAAAAAAAAAGTAAGGCAGTACCTACTTAGTAAAATTTTCTTATTTGTGAAAAATATTTTGCAGTAGGGTTTCATTGTCAAAGTGAATGACAACCACCAGTGGGTCTAAAGAGGCCACTTTCGGTGAATCATAATATGAGTAAGTTACAGTTTATTTGTATGGCAGCATAATTAGTACCTACTAATAAATGAATTGAATGAATTCACCTAAAATGTGCGACTATTTTATGAAAATTACAGGAATTGCGAATGATCTGCTGGGAATGCAGAATAAGAATTCCTTTTAGATGAAATGCTTAATGTGGCGTTTTAGGCCCGCAGATAATATGTGTAGCTATGTACAGCGCTAGTTTTTGTCTAATGAAACTTGAGAGTGCACGTTTTACGGTTTTAGAAACTGGCATCATTGCGACGAATGTCACCCTTTGTTTTCATAACTTCATGAATAAACGAATTTGTTACTATCGAGCATTTGCACTTAGACTTTTTCTTGTTTTCTCAACGGCTAGTATTCTTTTTTGCAAAATTATACATAATTTTTTTCACCGTAATAGTGTCATTACCGCACGCATTAAATCCATCATCACTACCCTGTAGATAATCACTCTGTTGTTGGCAAAATCATCGACTATAATCGATGGAGGACATGTTTTTTTTTTTAGAGTGAAGTGAAGTGAATAAACGAATTAGTTTTGATACTAGATTAATAAACGAATTAGTTTTGACACTTAATTTAATAACATAGTAGATGATTTTTATTTATAAGACTGATGTATTATATCAATAACATCATTATCATCACCAGCCGGAAGACGTCCACTGCTGAAAATAGTCCTCCCCCTTTGAACGCCACAATGAACGATGGTTGGGCATTTGCATCCACCGGTTACGTGCGACGCGCACAATGTCGTATGTCCACCTAGTGGGAGGCATACCTACGCTGCGTCGTCCGATTCGCGGTCGCCACTCGAGAACCTTTCTTCCCCATTGGTTATCAGTTTTTCGAGCGATGTGGCATGCCCATTGCCATTTCAACTTGCAGATTCTGAGAGCTATGTCGGTGACTTTATAGTTCTTCGGCGAATCTCCTCATTCCGGATTGTATCGCGCAAAGAAACTCCATTCACGCATAGCACTCTCCACAGCTCGTTGCGTGAATGAGCTTTTCCTCTCTTATATATTCTTATATCAATATATCAGTTTTTAATGTAGGACTAAGGTTTCTGAGTAAAATCAGCAATACAGCGAAACTTGACTTCATTAACATGTTTCTAACATTATGTCGTCTTGTTTATGGCAGAAAAATTTATAAAAATATAATATATACCTATATCAAGTATTTTTATTCTTAGTTGCAACACCTATTTTTTTCAATTCGCCGCCGTTTTGTACTCTCATGTTTCATTAGACAAACTCGTAGAACACGTATAGACATCATGTCACGCAATACTATTATTGCAGACAAGACAGTTTTAATGACAAGTCCACAATTGGTCCATACTACCTATTCATCTACACATTAACTATACTAAAGTTGCTTACAACAAGTGCGTTCTCTGGTTGTGATGCAACCACGTGATTCGTCTTTTCTTTGTTTCTCGTCTGCAGTGATATTGATTCAAATCCCTCCTTCACTTCTAGCTCCAAGTTAGGAATTATGCAAACACCTCTATTCTTTGTTGAGTGTGCGGTAACTAGATTGAAGTTTTTCTTCAAGATCGGCCAAGGTGTTCGTTCATCGAGACCTAGTCTCTTTAAAAGTATACATTTTTTATTTTTTTGGTGCCGCCTAATATCGGATGCACCAGTTTGTAGTCATATAACACTACAGCCGATGGGCTTGAAAGGTTCTCCAGTGGCGACCATGAACCGGAAGATTTAGCGTAGGCAGGCCTCCCACTAGGTGGACTGACGGAATTGTGCGAGTCGCAGGCAACCGGTGGATGCAAATAGTCGACTGTCGTTTATTGTGGCGTTCCAAAGGGGAGGCCTATGTTCAGCAGTGGACATCTTCCGGCTGATGATGATGAACACTATCTTCGAGTGGCGTCGTATTTCTGTGGTGAGTAGTGATGCCCGTGCTCTATGAGGAGTCGCTGTGTGTGTGTGGTTGAAAGACCATCGTTACGGGTTTTTGCAGTGGAAACCTTCTAGAAATATCCTTTTCCTTGTGTTGTCCTTATGTTAGTGTGCTTACTAAGAGGTTTGTGGGTGAAAACATGTAAAGAATCGCTTTGGGAGTAAGATTACGCAACTGTTTTAGTCCCATGTTCATAAACGGATGACGGACAGAATGAACCTTTAATGGATGCTTTAGGTTTAATTTATAAAAAAAATATAATGTAGCTGTTAAGAACATATGGCTGCAGTTAACTCTCAACAGATTTTATCTTGAGTGTATAGTTACTATACAGCGTTGCGTGAAAATTATTATGAAGTAACAAACTTAACATAAATTTGTTACTAATACCATGAATGATATTCAGAAGAAAGAAATAAAGTTTACCTGCATGGTAGCAGATCCTTGACTGTTTCTTCTTATTGAACTCAATTTGTCAACCGACGTGGACACAGATATCCCAGTAGTGCTACCAAAGACTGAATCCAACTTTCGCATAACCGGTTTTAAATCAAGTGTTTTGGCATCCTTTTTGTCATTTTCAATTACAGAGTTTTCCGCTAGTGTCGCGATAATAGATGTTGAAGTCTCTTTATCTACAGTTTTCGTTGCTAGCATATTACCAATTTCAGTTTCAGTTGTTGCGCAATGAAACTCCCTCTTTGAATCATTTTTTAAAGTAATCCTCTTTGTTACAACTACCCTACTTTTTACTTTGTCATAGTTCTTATGTGGTTTTCTAAGTGTTTGTCGTTTGCAGTCTGTGTGACTACTAGTTATGTCTTTGCAGTTTCCAGTCATTAGTATGGATTTTTGTTCGTTGACCACCTTGTCACTAGAGTTATGTGAATCGTTTGGCGTAATATTTGAACTGGTATCTTTAATATTAGTTTCGTCTAATGTTTTTTGAAACAATATTGTATCGCACTGAGACAAATCCTTTTCTATTAATTTAGGACGATATTGAGAAGAGGAGACTCTTGCGTTAACTGAATTTTGTCCGTCACTGGTTGCCGCGTTTTCAATACTTTTATTATTACTAATTATCTTATCATATGAATGTTTAAGTTTTTCAGATATACTTTCAAAGTCCCTATTTTCTTTTTCATATTTCTCTAATAATTTCAATAAATGTGATGAAAAGATTTTTGCTTCTTGTAATGTTTTATGTATTCTTTTATAATCTTGGTCCATTTTAAAACAATCTTTTCGTTTAGTAAAGTACACCAATGGCGTTGAATCCAAATAGTTCGAAGGAAATTGTTCATTCAAGGATTTAATGCTAGGTATTCCATCATTCAAAAAACTGTGTATATGATTACAGTTGTGTATTCTTTCCCCTATATTATTACGTGAGTTGCCATTTTGATCTTCTCTTTCATATCTATCAAGTTTTACAGAAGAGGTATTTTTGGTTATCTGTTGAATACAATGTTCGTGCGTTTGTGTGCTTATATTTTTTGCTATGTGTATTGCCATTTTTTCAGGCAGTTTGTTACTGTCACATCTTCGACAACATGCAAATAACGGTGTATCTGTATATTTGTAAGATTTCTTTTTGTATCTCTTATGAGAGCTACGCTTAACAGTCAGTGATGTAGTTTGTTTCTTATGTCTCCTTTTATCCTCATAACCTTGTGAGAGTTTTTGTTTTCCAGATATTGAGTTATCATATGAAGGGTTGTTTATAAAAAGATACTTAGTTTGGGGATTCTGGACAATTTTGACCGTATCAAGCTTTATATTTTTATCAAAATTTAACTTCATGACCTCTTTCAAGCAGGTTTCAACGGTTGATTTTGGAAATCGCATTAAATACTCTGGATGATCGTAACCAGAGCTGTTGCAAGAACTTTCACACGATTTAAATCTGTGTGCTGATAAATGTGAACCACTTCCATTATCCTTGCAATATGACAACGACTTAGAATTCGATTTTGTATAAGAACTACCGGAGATATAACTTCCTGATGATTTATATTCCATGGAATCGTTTTTATGTAAACTTTTACCATTGTTTCTATACTGCGTGTAAGCCTCGCATTTTGAGATATTACAAGTTTTTGAACATTTCCTTCTCTTAGGCTTAAGCGTATTCATATTAGCCTGTCTAATTGTACCAACGATCTGTCCTACAGTTTTAGGTACTGTTGTTTGTTGTGGAAAATCAAGAATTGGAAAGGCCTGATAGACAGATAAATTTTCATACTGCGAGTTAGATTTAAAGTCAGAATCTCTACATGTAATACTGGCGTCTTGTGATGTAGAAACTGAAAAATTATGAATTGGTGACCTACTTGAAGTTGCTACAATTAGTATAGGTATAGTTATTAATTCAAGAATGATATGATACATTACCACTAGTTGTAACTTTGGCCCATTCGCTTGAAACGTTTACATCTCGTATATGCTGTTTACAAATCATGCAAGTACTATAAGGAAGCCGTGTTTTTCTATTGGAAATAATTTTATCGCAAATAGTACATTCGCAAGGATAGCATTTGCATTCATCTTTGGTTGACATTTTACCAATTTGTTTTGTAGCAGTTGGCATTTTTTGTCTTCTGCAGCTTACACAAATGCACTCATCACATACGCAATTATTTTCGGAGTGTTTATTTAAATATTCTGGTTTATTGCCCTTATATCTATAACATATTTCACATTCGCATGGGCTACATTTGCATGCATCAGTTATTTTCGTTTTTTTGTCCATCTGTAACTTATGAGGTGTAAATAATTGGGATGATTTGATAGCGTTAATAGCATCTTCATTATAGCTGCACACAATACATTCGCATTCGTCACAATTACATTGTTTCTTGCTGTTATCTGTTACGTTTGCATATGTGTTAGATACAGTAGCATACATTGTAATAGGATTATGTCTATTGCCTTTTCTGTTGGAAAACGTTGGAAAATTATTAACAAGAACCGTACGTAGGTCGTATTCATATGTATCTCTCTCAACGGGCTTACTCATTACCCTAGTGTGTTTTTCACATTTGCAGGGCCACAAGCCGTTTGATTCACATGCTTCATTTTGACAGATTTCACAGCGGCATTGTGAGTTTCCTTGAACGTTTGTCCCGGTGGACATTTCATGCATTATGGCAGATGGCATTCCGTGTGCGCATTCAATACACTCGCAAGGCGAACATTGGCAGGTACTGAGTTGAGTGTTTCCTACAGCTGGAGCAACTACAACAGGTGTCTGTCTACGTGACATAGACTTGCATTCATAACACTGGCAAGGATTGCAGCTACAAGAATGCGTTACGTGGTCAGCACACTCAATACACTCGCAAGGTTTACAATTACAAAATTCAGACTTGTTAAGTTTTCTCGAAAATCTTCCAAACGAGTTCTTTTCGATTTCGTTACAACCACATCCATTCTCCAATGATCGACCGCTGACAGATTGTTGTAATTTTTCAGAGTATTTCAAACAATCATTGCATTCGCAAGGTTTGCATTTGCACATATCGTTTCTCATGGACGTGCCACCTATACATTCGCAAACTTTGCAGCTGCAGGCTTGATATACTTGTTTTATTTTCTGGAATATATCGTATTTTGACATTTTATTGACCTTGAACGAAGAGGTGTCCGGTCTGTTGCATGATATCGATTTTTTAAAGTCTTTGTACCCTATATTCATTATTTGGGAGCTGATTTTCGTTCTGGGGGATTCTTCTGCAGATTCTTTATCGAAATTTTTAGTGATTTCATCGTGTTTTGCGGCAATTGGCTTTTCAATGTCACAGTTATTCTTTGTACTATTTTTTTCCAATAGATTTTTTAAATTAGTTTCTATGAGTATGTCAGTGTACTTGGTTCCTACCATTGTAGTTTTATGAACATTCATTACTTCATAAATACAATTCGCTGACACTCCTTTTTTTATACCGACTGTTAAATTTGAATTTGACCGGCTCTCATTGAGATCGACATTTTTTCGTTTATAAAATATACATGTCTTGGAATTATTGCATTTTTCATACGAAGGGCATTGATCTTGCCGATATACAAAACACCCCAAAGAATCGCAACTGGTGCAAGAACAACTATCTTTTTTGATTTGTTTTTTATCTTTTATAATATCTTCGGTCTGGTTCCTGATCATCCTGATTTTGTGCAGTTTTTATGGTAGGCACTTCGAGTTGAGGCTGCTATGGATTCCGTTGAGATTACAGGGTTCATGAGCGACGTTGTACTGCGGCAACATAAATTTGCAGATTTCACAACCTGAGGAAAGTCAATATACATTACTAAATCGTTTGGTAGTTATAATCAAAGAGTCACCGGTTATGGAAAGACCTTTAAGGACATATGAAGGATTTATGGACTTTGATTATACATTTTTACCTACCTCGTGAACATTGGTAACCTGATGTTAGTGGTTCAATTCATGTCTATTGTCTTATATATCATGTCTTTGTTTTGTTATATTAATACCTATTAATACACAATGCATATTTATCGAATATTTTATTTCATTGTTACTGTTTAAGACAAATAATTTTATTCTTTACTGTGCTTTGCTGTCATTTTCAAAATTGTCATTCTTCTTTTTAGATAGTTGAATTGAAAGAAAACTATTTTCAATGCAAAAAGGAAGAGTGATATAGGTTTGGTACACCTGTGTTTTTCCATAGATTCAGAATTTTTTCACTACATTCAAAATCTGTGTGTTTTTATGTCTGTCCGATCGTTGTTTCTAAACGAATAGACGAATTTGAATGTAGTTTTATTTAAAATCTAGTTAAACCGGATGGATTTTACCCATAAATAATAATATAATAAATAATATCTTGGGACAATCCACACACGGTCATCTGATCCCAAACTAGGCAGAGCCTGTACTATGGAAACCAGACAACTGATACTAATACTTATTTTCCTTTTTTTTATAAATACATACTTAAATAGATAAATAACACCCAGACACTTGGTGGGAATCGAACCCACGACCCATCGGTTAGCGGACAGGGTGTCTAACCACTAGACCAACGGGCCCGTACCTATGTATAAATAACTACACTTCCTTGCCTCTCCTCACCCGAGATATTATTAAGTCTCTTGTGTTTGGTAATTCAACTAGCTATAGAGCTTTTAATACCGGTATTCAGCAATATATCAGACACTGCTGTGGTACCTACCACCTACCTGGTAGACATTAGTACAGGAGGACTAACTAATAAGAGCTTTTTTCAACCTATTGATGTGACAAGCCAGAGATTCGCCCGGTGGTAAACGACACGCCTGCCAATAGACTGCTGCATTGCACTGCCGCTTGTCACCCGAGCTATCTATCTATACTTATAATAAAACTGTAACAGGTCCAATTCTGTACATGGAAGATATTTTGAAAATTATGTTTGGAGGGCATTCTATAACCGATGCTAAAGCCAAAAATGTATTTTTTTTGTCTGTCTGTCTGTATCTCGGCTGAGCATCACGCCGAAACTACTAGATGGATTGAAACGAAACTTGGCATGATTTGAGTTAATACTCTGAGGTAGGACATAGGATACTTTTTATCCCGACATTCGGCACGGTTCCCTTGGGAGAGGGGACTAAAGTCAAAATGTGTACTTGGTTATACGCTTGCTCCGATTTTAACAATTTTTCATTATAATTATAATAAATATTTGTAAGGAAACACTCATAGACAGTTATTAACAATGTTTGGAAATCGATCAGGTTAAGCAACGTTAGGTAAGGTCATTAAATAGATAGGTGACCGTTTAACGCCATTTGAACTAAACGTCTCCGTGCTTCGGAGGGCAAGTACAAAGTGGGTCCAAGTTTTTAACCGACTTTAAAAAAGGAGGTTTTGTATTCTATGCGAATGTATATTATTGAAAGTTTAGTTAACGTAAACACAGCGCGGGCGGAGCTGCGTGGGTCAGCTAGTTAGTTAATAAGTTTCTTGTGTCCGGTTAATTTCACCAGCAACAGTGCCCTTCACACCGGAACACATCAATGTTTACTCATTGCTGCTTGGCGGCAGAATAACACTGCAGTGGTGTTTACCTACCTTGACGGTCTCTTTCACAAAGGACCTACTAGTATAATAATTATTTATATGTATCTTCAAATGTCCCCGTGGGGTGTCCGGGTAAGAATAGCACCCACCCATCTCCTCCCGTTGGGTGTCCGTAAAAGGCGACTAAGGGAAAACAAAAAGGGCAGCGCGTTTTTATTCGATTACCTACCACCCAGGCCGTCGACACTGCCTAGAAACCGATATTTGTATGGAGTTATGAACGTACTTATTAGAAATAATGGCACTAATTAGGTAGGCAATATAAAGTTACCAAATTAAAATGACTGCTAATACGTATTGGCTTCAACTGTATGAAGTTCTGTTTTAATTTGGACGTATTATATTTTAATACGAATTTGTTATTTTTTTGTTGTCTAACCTGTGGATGTAACTTGACATTTGAAAATTTTATTCTGGTTTGAATTTTGGCGGCTAATAAGTTATTATATTATTTACATTTATTTAAGCCTTAATGGGCGTTGTGTTAATATTATGGGTGGTAAATCGTTAAGAAAATGTGAAATATGTGGTGTTAGGCGAGTCACAAAAAGGTTTTCAGAGATATTTTTGGCCAGATTTCCACATGACCCGGCAAGGTAAAATTTTATGATAAATTAATATAAAAATGTAAATATTTCTTGTGGTGTAGCAGTTACATTACTTTTGAATCCTATTTAGTAGTCAATCGCAAGTTTTGTAATGGAATTATGAATTTATTCATAAAACTTAGTTGTTGAACAAAATAAATAGTGATGTACATATTATATACTGATAAGTCCATAAATATCGATATTTTTGCCTGACTAGCCCAGAAGGAGGGCTATATTTTTCGAGTGTGTGTATGTATGTTTTTATTTGTAGTTGTTTTTTGTGCTTTTATAATATTATGCTTTTTTCTTCAGATGGGTGAAGTTAATTGGAAATGAAGACTTGTTGTATTTATCCATACAAAGATATGGCACAACGTGTTATCAGGATTAAGAATAACTAATACAGCATATAAATAAGCATATCTAGTATGACGACTCCATTGTGAATCGAATTTTGAGATTAATGATCGTAAAGCATTCAAAAATCATAAATATTTCTTTATTTTATTTGTAAAAATTGCTTAATTTTATTTTGAAAACATAGTTATTGTACATAAGTAACTTTGCGTAAACTTAACAATTAACAATAAACACACCCGTATATTGTGTTCTTTCATTTTCATCGATATCGATAGAAAAACATACTAAGGGGTGGCAAGCCCTAGTGGTATACAATATTAAAAAAAAATGGCAGGTTGGCCAACTGGTAGCCATTAAATTTTATGTTTGTTAAGTTAGGAAAAGTACGTTCATGATTCGATTCAGGGGTTTGTATGGGAGTGCCGACTCTTATACGTAGTGTTAAATCCTCTTTGCTACCACCCATACTGCGTTCCTCAAGCCGCCTGGCAAGCGTGGGGATTATGGCAACGCCTCCCTTCTAAAGGAGAGGCCTTTGTTCAGCAGTGGACGTTTCGGCTGCTGATGATGATGATCTTCAAATGTTTATAAGCACCTGTCTGGTCCGCACGCGTGATCGCGCGTTCGTGTAAGCATGATACGAATCGAAATCATCTACCGTTGAGGTTCTGTATTTGTTGCATTAGTCAACTAAGTAGGTACGAGATATGTAATCACAAGCGCAAGTGTAGTAACAGGCGCACACTCCCTCTATTATTCTGACGATCCGATGGGACTGAAGACTAAGGCTCAATTCACTGTAAGACGGCAGCGGCCGGCAGCGCACTTTCAGTGTTAAAGAATTTTAAACTTTATCTACAATACGTAACAGACCAGTATCGCTTGAAAAATGAGGCGCGCGAGCGGCCACAGGAGGCCGCGAGCGGCTTCAAGCGGCGGCGGCGCCGCGCTTTTCAAGCGATAGTGGTTTGTTACGTATTGTAGATAAAGTTTAAAATTCTTTAAAACTGAAATTGCGCTGCCGGCCGCTGCCATCTTGTGATACGACCGGGTAGAAATCAGCTGCAGGGCAGACTTTTGTACATGGTCCATGTCATTTATCAATTAATCAGCTAATCGGTCTGTATTTTCCTAACTTAACCAGGAAAGAACTTTAGGAAGTGGCCCCCCATATGTTTTGTACAAAATACCTCCGGTTTATAGAGTCAGTTCTTCTGCGCTAAGGTGGATACTAAATAATTGTATTACAAGATTAAAATCGTACCAATAAATATACATTTATTGGTCCTGTGCGCTGTGTTCATACAAACACAGCGCACAGGAGTTATAGCCGATTATTTCCAGTCGTCACCACTGGCTACGTCCCCACTGGTGACAAACGGGAAAATTATTCCCATTTAGTTGCCACATTTATCTCTTATGTTTTTTTAGTTTATGTTTTCTGTTTTATGTAGTAAGTTTGTAAGTTTTTATTTTGTATATTTTTGTGTGTGTCGTTGTCCGCCGAATAAATGTACTTCTCCTTCTTCTTCTTATTTATCGCCAGTGGTGACGAATAAATCATTAAATTCCCAGTTGTTACCAGTGGCGACAATTGGGAATTAAAAGTCCCAATTGTCGCCACCGGTCACTTATTGGTCCGATTTGTATGCGTGATTCAATAAATAAATAAATTTTGATCTAGTTAAGAAAAGCAGGGTTACTCAATAAAAGCTTTACCGTTTCTTGGGCTGGGCTAATTTAGCTAAAACAATTTACAACTATTTAACAACAATATTCTATGTGTGCGTATTGTATATTATTGCGTCTACTTTAATATGTGCAATTACTAAAAGCTTAGATATTTTTACTGTTAATTCAGTTAATTTAAAAATACTAAAGAATACATTAAACTGAACAAAATGTGTTTACACTTCTGATAATTTATCAGTTTCATCATCATCATCATCATCAGCCGGAAGACGTCCACTGCTGAACATAGGCGTCCCCCTTAGAACGCCACAATGAACGACAATTGGCTATTTGCATCCACCGGTTACCTGCGACACGCACAATGTCGTCTGTCCACCTAGTGGGAGGCCTGCCTACGCTGCGTCTTCCGGTTCGTGGTCGCCACTCGAGAACCTTTCTTCCCCAACGGTTATCGGTTCTTCGAGCGATGTGGCCTGCCCATTGCCACTTCAACTTGCAGATTCTGAGAGCTATGTCGGTGACCTGGGTTCTTCGGCGAATCTCCACATTTCGGATTCTGTCGCGCAAAGAAACTCCGAGCATAGCTCTCTCCATGGCTCGTTGTGTGACTCTGAACTTCTCTAAGAGGCCAGCCGTTAGAGACCACGTCTCAGCACCATATGTCATCACTGGCAACACACACTGGTTAAAAACCTTCGTCTTCAGACACTGCGGTATTTCGGACGAGAAGATATCGCGTAGTTTCCCGAACGCTGCCCATCCGAGTTGGATTCTTCGGGCGACCTCTTTGTCGAAGTTCGACCGACCTAACTGGATAGTTTGTCCTAGGTATACGTAGTGGTCAACAACTTCGAGTGTATCGTTCCCAACAACTACCGGTACGGGTGCAACATGGACATTAGACATGATCTTCGTCTTGTCCATGTTCATTTTAAGACCCACCTGTTGGGAAACGCTACTGAGGTCGCTGAGCATCGTATTGAGGTCCTCCAGCGACTCTGCCATAATGACTATATCATCGGCAAAACGAAGGTGAGTGATGTATTTATATATATATTCGCCATTGATGTTGATGCCGAATCCGTACCAGTCCAAGAGCTTGAAAACGTCCTCCAATGCATTTGAGAACAGTTTCGGAGAAATAACGTCTCCCTGTCTCACACCTCGCTGCAATGGGATTGGTTTCGTGCTCTCGTCCTGTAGTCGGATCGACATGGTGGCGTTGCTGTACAAACACTTCAACACTTCGATGTACCTATAGTCAATGTGGCACCGCTGGAGGGACTGCAATACCGCCCAGGTCTCGATTGAATCGAAGGCTTTTTCGTAGTCCACAAACGCTAGACATAATGGCCGATTATACTCCTCGGTCTTCTGTATAATCTGGCGGAGCGTATGTATGTAGTCTACGGTGCTAAAGCCTTTTCGGAACCCGGCTTGTTCGGGAGGCTGGAAGTCATCAAACCTGCGTTCGAGACGGTTCGTAATGACTCTCGAAAACAGTTAGATTAAACAAAATTTATCAGTTTACACTTCTGATAATGCAGCGAACATTAGAAAAAAAAATTGGTTGCTCTAAATGTCAATATTCCTACGTGGTGGGTAAAGAGGGTTAAACAGTGAAACGGAGAATGTTTGCAACTGCGTAAAATAGCTATTTAGAATACTTATAGCTAACGAGCATCAATAAAAACCATATCAATTTCATTTTTCATTCATTCTATCATTAGCAGCCGATGGACGACCACTGTTGAACAAAGGCCTCCCCCTTAGAAGGGAGGGGTTGCATATCAAGTTACATACATAATAAAACAAACAAAAATAATAAAAGTGGTACAAGAAACATTATTTAATGTATAACGTCAATTGTACATTAAAAAAAAACTTTTTTAATTCAAAGACTTATTGCTTATAGGTAAGTATTTTATCTTATCCCCGTATAATAACGTACCTATTAGCTTTTATAGCGAAAAAGGGCAAAAATAGATAATAAAATACCAGTATTAATTTTATAATCATTTTAATTCATCAATGAAAGTCATCTCGTCGTAAATAAAACATATTGTTTAATACATACAATAGAGAAAGATACAATGAAAGTATCTAATTTTGTGAGTGACTCGATTTGTTAATTAAAAATTACATTCATTCGATCGATAATCGATAGTAATTATATACACAAACTATACTTGCTTGCAATAAAACTGCACGCATACAAAGTAATTTTTAAGTTTAGCGTCAATTATTAAATAAATTTATATAGCCCAATCATGATTTATTTATATTTTACATTTGAGTCTAATAATTAATTTGTCCAATTTTATTGCACGCAAGTGTACAAATAAACACGATTGGCACGGAAACAGAAAAACAAATAATAACGTCGAAAACCATGCGTGGTTATATAAAAAAAAAACTAATTCGTAATAGGTACGTTTGTTCGATATGTTTCGCTTACTTTAAAAAACTTCATCATACGAGTATTACTTTATTAATATACAAAATATTTACATTTCGTACGTAAGTTGCTAACGGCTTAACTAATGAAGGCACCAGAGTGAGGTCGGTGGAGGTATTACATCTGAAAAAATAAAAAAATACAATAGTATGTATAAACTAACTACAAAAAAATCTGCATGTTTTTAAGGAACTTTCTGATGTATTTTGGAAACCTAAGGGTGAAAATGACGTTAATATGCCATTCTTGGACATCATCTAAAAGAAAGAAATTCAAAATTGAATTGAGGAACACAAGGGAATTTGACCTTTATATGTTTCAGATCCAAAAGTAATAATAAAAATAAGATCATCATCAGCCGAAAAACGTCCACTACTAAACAAAGGCCTCTCCCTGAAAAGGGAGGGGCTGTCATATCCCCACGCTTGGCAGGCGTCTTGGGAAAAATAGGTTAAATAGCATAGAAGGAAAATTATTTTTATTAAAGCTGATAACGTTAGGTAAAATTGTTAAGGTTTAATATTATATATGACAGCTGTTAACTTACATTAAATCGCACAAACTGGCGTTATTATACGTCCGTGCTCCAAACTATTGCATTTGTACCCAATGCACAAGATGGACAATTCTGAAACAAAAGCAAAATGTTTGAAACTTGCTGGCCTTTTAGAGAAGCTGAGAGTAACACAACGAGCTATGGAGAGTGTTGTGTTCAATGAATCTGCAAGTTGAAGTGGCAATGGGCAGGCCACATCGCTCGAAGAACCGATAACAGGAAGAAAGGTTCTCGAGCGGCGACTACGAACCGGAAGATGTAGCGTAGGTAGGCCTCCCACTAGGTGGACAGACGACATTGTGCGCGTCGGATGTAACCAGTGAATGTGAACAGCCAATTGTCGTTCATTCATGTGGCGTTCGAAGGGTATGGTAATTTACAACGCGGGAATACAGATGTTATTTTATGTAGAGATCGCGTTATTATAGGACAATAATGTAGATGCATGGTATTTTTAACCGACTTCAAAAAAGGAGGAGGTTCTTTATTATAAAACTTATGTACAGTGTATTAGTGATATAATACTTACAACAATACTTTCTATTGCATTCGCTAATTGCTCCTCCATAATTTTAACATCGCCGTGATCCAGAACTTCCTGCATAAAAAAAAAACTCATTTCAATATTATTAAAGAACTTTTATTTTTACTTAACTTTTTTACTCCAATTGCGATAGACTCGCCGATTCATATTAACTGAAAGTTCATACGTATGATCTTACATCAATATAATGTGATTTAAGATCCGTTTTAGGTGTGGAAGTAAAAGAACCTCATCTTTTAACTACGACATCCGACCATAGCACAGCAATTGAAATAATTGATTTATGTGAGCCAAAGCAGCCAATCTTTAAGAAAATAAGCCAACGCAAGATTTATTGTAGCCAAAGGTTTCAGCTGAAAATTAACGCTGCTTTTTATTCAGTTTTCATTATTTGAGGTGTTGCCTACAATTCCACAGACGAGACAGCATTTCTTTTTTTTTGTCGTATGTTTAGTGGCCAACCTGTTGTCAGAGTTGTTCAAGCTTAGGCCTCCGTCTTGGCTATCTAAATGACAATTTACCGGGACCGACTTTTTACGTTCCCTCTGAAAGGCTCAGTCCAAACAACAACCGGGACCGACATTTTACGTTCCCTCTCTTTCAGAGTCAGGTCAGTTTAAATGCCACTAAACGGTTGCCCATCTAAGGACTGACCTTGTCTGACGTTGCTTAACCAACTGATCGTTCACCAATCAGTGGGGAATTCAAGGGGGTGACTGACCTCCTGGCAGGTCTTGACGGCGTCAGCGAGCGCGGGCGCGGCGGCGGCGAGTCTCGCGGCGGCGCACGCGCAGCTGACGCTGGCGAGGCGCGCCGCGCCCGCCACCACGCCCGCGTTACCCGCCAAAGCCGCGCTCTCGAGACGCCCCGCGCCTACCACTCCCCCCGCGACGCCCGCGTTGTACGTCATCGAGGATACCGCGCGCTGCCACTCCTGGCATCACCGGGTTTTGTCACAAATTACACAAAAAAAATATCGGCCTTCCGAACTCCTAGTGGATGTGGAGATACAAAGTGAGGTGTATTTTTCTTATTCTTGAAATGCGAGTTAAAGTCAGAGTTCGTGTGCTTCTGTCAAAGTCACTAATATATTTTCGTACTGACCAACCCTCCTTCTAACTAG
This sequence comes from Furcula furcula, assembly GCA_911728495.1. Taxonomy (NCBI): domain Eukaryota; kingdom Metazoa; phylum Arthropoda; class Insecta; order Lepidoptera; family Notodontidae; genus Furcula; species Furcula furcula. The sequence goes on from OU452253.1 coordinate 22,291,295, forward strand.
TGACCCACTACTACTGCGTCCAGATTTTTCAAGTCCTAGACCTATTAGAAAGTATGTTTATTAGACGTAAACTGTCATAAACGGGATAGCATAAAAACGTGACGGCTGCCCTAGAAGATCTTGAAAATATTTGTAAATCAGACTTATCTTCATAATACGATAAACATAATATTTGGAAAATTACTACCGACGTCAGAATAAAAAGAAGCCACGGCAAAAAAGAACCACGTTAACCTTCCGGAGGAAGTTCTTAAAATAAGATAGCAATAAATAGAGAGCGTAGAGGAGTATATAGGTATGTATAACTCAGACTTTAACCTTGTGTCTTGAAAAATAGTAATCTTGAAAAGGAAAAAAAACATAAAGCGCCGTATAATGACGACAGGCAGCGTTTAGCAAAATATCCAAAGTACCTACTTAAGGGGATTATACCTATGAACGTCAAACACCGTAGGCCTTCGAACAGAATATCCTTCTTCCTTATGGAGAAATCAAAAGAAAAATTAAAAATAACGTAGATTAGATATACAAACCCGCACGAGAAATAATTAAATCTCACAGAGAAAAGATCAATTAGATATTTTTTGTTATTTATGATAAGATAATTTTTTCTATTTGTATACTTATGTAAGCAGATAACAAAACAAAAAGCAACAAAATCTTTTTGTTTTTCATATGAGTAGATAGATAGACGACGTGTAAGCAAGGTATGCTTTTGGAAAATTATATGTCTTACACATTTCAATTCTTACGTAACATAAAATATATAAGGCATGAATGACAAATCTATGAGAATAGGATGCAATGACAACCCCGCGAAACTACCCATGAGAATACCACCGCTACCGTTATTAGCTTGGTAACATTCATGAATTAGTAATTGTAAACATGTCCTAATCTATGCAATTAGATCTTTAGTCACAATGAATTATGATTGAAATTAGAATGAACAAAACCTTTACCGTACTGACCTCTGTATCAGTCTTAGCGTCGGCGTCTCCTATGGACCTAACGAGCTCCTTCGATATAGCCATTAAGAGGTAATTTGTAATTTTCGCTTTGGTTTCAGCAGTTGCTTCCCTACCATTGATCTCCTTGCACAATCTGGTCAGATCATCGTCGACGGTGTTGTGTATCCTGTCAAACAAGTCCTCGATCAGTTGACCGACTAGTTGACTCCTCATTGACGGACAAGAGCAACGGGTCTCTGAAGTGATGTAACTCATGCTGTGGTGCATTTTCCCGTAATCAGTCTTCTTTGGTACCGCCGTGAACACGGAATAACCTTCGTCAATGTACTCCGTTCTCTCCGGCTTCAATTCAACACGAGAGGCATGGAACGACTGTTTCATTGTCTCGCTCCTCAACTCTTCCAACTCTTCTGTTTTGATCGAGAGTTCGTGACTCAGCGTCTTTATCTTCTCATCGCATTTCCTCTTGCATTGCGTTAAGGCTTTCTGCGTCAAAGTAAGCTGCTTTTCCAGAGATTCGACCTGAGAACACATGTCTTCTTAGAACTTCTTCCGATACTTCCATGCATATTTACACGTCACAACCGCGGTACGGAGCATGCACTGCCTTCGTGAAACGAGCTTTCGTAACGATATACCATAAAGTGTTAAGCTTACATGCAAATTGCGTTAGTTAAGAAGCAGTACACATTGAAAGCGTTAAAGAATGCTACACCAAAGCTACTACACACTAATTAAAACTACTAAACTATAAACTAAAACCAGCCCAAACTATCTAAGGAGCTTCTGAAAAGGAGATTCCATACCCAAATGAAAATGCCAAGGCGAGGACATAGACCCTGAATTTATGAATCCCAATATAAAGTCGGTTAGCTTGCCCAAATCCCATGAATCAGGTTATTAACATACCTCCTCCCGCAACTCGCTATTAGTTACTTCTAAGTCTTGATTGTTCTTGCACGAGCGACTTAGCTCCTTCCTGATGCACTCCAGGTCGCCCATGAAGCTAATCTCCGTTTTCTTCGATACTTCCTTTTGTGTCTTCAGATCGTTGTCCAACTGTCGGTTCATCTTACGCAAGTGTTCTATTTCTTTCTGCAATAGGTATACATAAACATTTTTATAACATTTTTTTTTGTGTCGCCTTGTTGCTGACTAGTCGAAATTACAAACGGCCAACCCGTTTTATCGTTTTCAGTATTAGAATTACATACAAAACAATTTAATACTGCTAAATTTAAACTATTCATATCTGTTCGTTGCCGAAATACGGAGTCTATCAATAGTCTAGTATTTGTGGTTGATAGTTCAAATTATTACTTACTTTAAATTTGGCATCTAGCATTTTAACCGTAGCCTCTGACTTTTTAGCCTCTGCATCAGCCTTTTTGAACATCTCCGCGAGAGTCATGTTCTGTGTCTTGAGAGCTTTTGCGTCCCTTTCAGCCTTTTCTAAAGCTATGCGCATCCCTGACTCGGACTCTTCAACCTCTCGTAGCTTCTGCTTGAGTGGATCGAAGCATTTCTTCCATTCGTCACGCTCAGTTTCTAACTTCTTTACCTAAAACAAAATTATTTGTGAGTATTTGACTTGCAAGACTTACTAATAATACAGACTTACTCTATAGTAATTAATCTGGTAATAATATCTGCTACCAGTATGTTACGATAATTTATAATTTTTTATAAATCGTAATGATGAGTAGTTAGAAGATGACCTTTTATACGTTTCACAACAAATAGTAGGTCCAAAAAAATCGCTTCGAAATAATTTTAATTAGCATGTTAAATATTTTAGTTTGTACGCTTACCCTCCCGACCAACTTCGACTCTGTAGCTTGCGACTCTTGTATCTTCTTCTTGTACCCGCCTTCCATCTCAGCCCACATGTCATCTGCCTGCGTCAACATCTCTAGGTATGCAGCCTCCCGTCTCTCTAACTCTGCGACTCTACTCTTTAATTCTTGCTCGCTGATTAACAGGGCTCGGAGTTTGCTGCCCATTGAAGGGTCGGGTGGGAGCTGAGAAATTGTATGTTTTTTAATTTAAAACTACCAATCTCAATACTTACGATTTACATCTAAAAGCGTCACTTAGGTCGATAGCATACTACATATTTTTTTATTTTAAATCTATTATATGCGATGTACTTAAATCTACAGAATGTACGTTTGCAAATGTTACAGTATTATTTTCTCTTTCTAACCGTGAAATCTGATATAAATAGTATACAAAGCTGATCAAGATTTCATCAGAACGGTCACGGTGAAAGAGTTTATGTGTTATTGCACACATGTTGTTATGACGGTCTAATTGCGATATGACTGGTATACTTACTGATATTTGCAAAATCTGTACCAGAATGGTTACGTTATGTTATAACCCATAACCAAGCAAATCATTTATAGGTCGGTTATGGACTACCATAACCGACCTATAAGCAATATAGTTTTAAACTATAGGTATTGTTTATTAGTTCCAAATTCGAGTTTACAATAATAATTCGTTTGTATCATTAAACAATTTATGACACTTTCGTGTCAAGAAAAACTTCGAAAGGAATGCAGCATCGGATCCGCATCCCTATATAATATTCAAATCTATGTCTCTCGTCTCTCCCTCTATTACATACAAACTTACTTTTGAAATAATAAAACGCCCCGGGTCTATAGTATGAAAAAAAATGTAACTAACCTTTTCACCCTCTTTGTCCTGTTTAATCTTCTGCTCCAGTTCTACGATCTTCTCTTCTATCTTCTCCTTCTTGACGTGAGCACCGGTAGCTGTGGCCAACATTTGCCGCTTTGTCGTTTCTAGTTCTTCTTCTAGTTCTTTAACTCTCTTTTCTAGTTTACTTATTACCGAAGCCGTTTGTTGCTCTATATTTCTTCTTTCCGCTATTAATCTGTAAAGTGTGAAGTTTAATTTATTACAAATTCGTTCGTTAGTGTTAGTTAACGAATGTCTTTGCTCTGTATTGCTAAGTTGGTCTGTAACAATTGGAAATTAGTCAAAAGTAGTTAAGCAATGTGAGTCGTTACTGAAAGTAGAACTCTCAACAAAGAACCAAATAGTCGTATAAATCTTTAAAGCCACGCAATTTTAAAACAAGGATATTATAAAATTCCCAAAGGTACAATATTGTTAACGATATCACACTAAATCCAAGGTGTGTAACACTCAAATGCTATTTCATATATGGTAAAATAGTATCATAGACGACTCACGTGCTGATCTGTTTCTGTAGTTCCTTGTTACAGGGTGTTTCGGCTATGGCGAGACCGTTAAAAGCGACTAGAGCGCCGCACTTTCGTTTCTGGTTGGACTCCTTTTTGATTTGAGCTATCATTGCTTTGGTGTCCTGCCCGTATGGGCTCATGCGGTTTATTAATGCACGCTAAAAAATAAATCCATTAAGTTCACCAGACAAATAAAGGATAAGAAATGATGTTCTGAAATATGTCAAGGGCTTCGTATATTAAGGCAATGGAAAGGTAGTAATAGGTCCCTTTGACACTGATGCTGCTTATATTTGTCTACATAAAATAACATTTTAACAACCAGAAGTTCTTATATCTAAAAGATTTTCGGAATATGTATTAAGATTATTTACCTGTCCACCAGTTGATAAGTCTGCACCAATCACCTGAATAACGTTCCAAGCAATCAATGCCGGCACGGCCTTCTCTAATTTCTCCAACCTCGTCAGCAATTCATTCTAAAACATAATAATTAATATTATATTTCAATTAATTTAATTGCAGTGTTATTTGTATGCTTAAAAATAAATATTGTTAATTTTCTTAATTCCAAGGCAAAAAGTTCACTGTTGACATTATCTAATTACTTCGTTTTATAAATTTCATTTTGAACTACACTTATACTTTCCTTAGTTACTCAACTTACCTCTCTGGACTTTAAAGCGCACTCCCTGTCAGAAAGTTCAGCCATCAGGCGCTCCACCTGAGCCCTGGAACACTCCCTTTGCTCCGTCATGTCTCTTAATTGTGCTGAACAGAGCTCATAGTCCATCTCAAGCCTAGAAGTTACATTTCATATCATAATAGTCACAGTATAATACTAAGGAATCAAAGTAATGTCTTCATCCAATACTTACTGCTGCCAATGTAAACGGGTGTCATTTTCGATCTCTTCTAATTCACAGCATTCCTCCTCTAGCCTCTCATATTTATCCTGAAGTTCTAAAAGTTGCGATTCTAGCTCCTAAAAGAAAAACATTTTAAATTAATTATTAACATCATTTACTGTTTAGTAAAACTGAGCAACGTGCAACGGAAGAATATACGAGTCTAGACATTTTTAACCAATGAAAATTTTCATACCTGTATCCGATTTTCAAGAAGGAACTCTTTTTGCAATCTTTGTGCTAACTTTGCCTGTTTCACGTCTTGCGCTGCCTCGTATATTGAGATTTTTCCCTCCAAAAACTTAAGCCTCCTTTCGTAATACTGCTTGTGTTTCTTCCCCAGCTTCACACACCTACACTCTAGGCCATCTCCGTCCTCCTTAGTACTTAATGTCCTATTTCTAACGCCTTGCCTCTCTAGTTTTTCTCTTATACTATTCAGTCGTTGTATTTCGGTGTTCAATTCACCAGTACATTCGAAGCTTTCGTTCACTTCAGTCTGGGTACACTTAGATTCTGTTTCGACACCTTCGAAGATGCCGCTCTCTTGCAATATGTTGTTAGGTTTCCTCTCCTCGCAGAGGCTCTCGAGCGATTCGTATTTGTACCCTTTCTGTTGGTACGGTGTTACTGTCGCGATCGCCTTCTGTGTTTTGTGTGATGGAATATCGGTATCTGCTTTTAGCCTTAGGTCGGAGATTCTTCTTGGTTTAGCCTGAAAACACGAAAAATTTTAAATTCGTACCAAATATTTATTTTACTGACACTGACAAGTTGCCAGAGTTTTCTTTTTCTTTTATTACCTGATAGCATTCATCTTCGCTGACAGAACTACTCAACGTTTGAAGGTTGTATAACAATATTAAAACTTGTTCTAAACAGGTCCTGTCCTCTGTCGACGCCGCGTTTAGTATCATCTGTTCCAGATGATCTTTGACCGGGTTGCTCTTCAAGGAATCGCTCGTGATTTCCGAGTTCCTGTCGAGTATATCGGCCAGGACTTGGGCTTTCGCGAAGTCTTCCTTGAAGTCATAGTGCGGTGTGGTGAGGTGCCGCCGGGGGTTGCAGGGGCTGCTCGGAGCGTGCGGGGATTTGTATCCGGAATCCATTCGTTTGAGTTCAGGCGACGCGGAGTCCTTGATACGGGAGCCGGGGGACACGCAACCCGAGTCCGAATCTGTTAGGTTGTCCCTAGCACCCTGGAAATAAACATAGTATTTATATACCACATGCTAGTAACAAAATACAAGTAGTTATAATAACTTAACTTAACAAAAAATGAAAACTATATTTCTTTGTACTTAATAATATGCACAATATTCTTATATCTTTGAAATTGTCTCATACAGACCGTTCATTTTGTTCAATTGTAACCCGTTTTAATGATATCAATTAAAAAAAATATCTTAGATAGATATTTTAATTAAAAAATGTATGTCCCATAAATACGATAACATTATGTTAAAATACGTCAAGGCTACATTCTTGATGTTATAGTAATCCGTCAAACCCTTTACGCTACAGGGAGTGTGTCAAAGATAAACATGCATTCAAAATACATAACCCATCATCTTGGGCAGTCGGGAAAAAGATATAACGATCATTTGCATTAAGACCGTATCTAAAACGCGGATCACTGCAACAATGAACACGCAACAGAATTGTTTAAATCACTATTCAGTACAAATTTAATAGGCATGTAGCAATAAATGTGTGCCAGGCGCAGTGTTTACAGCCAAGTACTAATAAAATTTAACAAGGTTATGTTATGACACTAACAAGGTATATTGTATAGAATAATATGATTTTATAACAAAAGTCAAAAATCTTTATTTCAAATATACTTAACGTTTGCACTTTTGAATGGACATTTTTTTAAAAGCTGCCATCATCGGATCACAACGCGGCCTCAACTGAGAAGACCCGGCAAGAAACTCAGCGGCATCCGGCAAGAAAATAAAATATAGTATAATAACCAGATTACAAACAAAATATACTCCAATTTTACTATCCATTTAGATAATATGCATTGATGTTTTTGAAACAGAACAAAACCTGTGAACAAAAATAAACAGCGCCTGTCACTGCCAGTTCTAACGATCGCTCCTAATTATGATAAGCTAAAACTCATTAAGCCTTTTAGACTGCAGACCGTGTCAAAGTATAAACAACACTTGTACTTGTACAACATAACCCTCCGTCTGGGTCAGTCGGTTAATTACGCAAACGAACAAGTAAGATTACCACCGCTGGAAAGGTTAACCAAGTCATTCTTCAGTTGTTTTTGTAATAGCAATTAAAGTAAACAAAGTATGCCTAATTTATTACCTACGAGTTTGTGCCATATAATTATGATTTAATGGTGGAATTTTATACAAAGCACGCCTCTATAACGTCACTTACGGGCGTGCCCATAGGATATACAATAGTAGTAGGTATCCTATGTCGCAGCATTCAGGACCAGTGGGACCTATTCACACCTATTAGAAATTTCTGTATCCGAATACAATGAAAACATTTTTGGTGATATATCTTTAACCCTATTTACGAATGTTTAATCCGGCATCGAAGTGTATCGTTAATTAAATTTGAAATAATAATAATAATTTCATACAAACTATCGGATTAAGTCATGGCGTTACAAGATATCACCGGAAACGTTTTCATCAGAAATTTACGACAGTTGTAAATAGGTACAGTACAGTAGGTACAGAATGTTTTAGTTAAGTACAAATCCACTTACTCTTAACCTTTCTCCCCTATAGCCTGAGTCTTGTGTATTTTTTTATAAGTGCCGAATATAGATATTTTTCCTCACAATAAATAAACGATCGTCCCCGTGACGAAGTGTCAACTAAGGATTGTTTCAAAAGCCGTTCCCAATCTTGTTCTCAGACATCGGCTATACCGTCGTCCACCATCAAAAAATAACTAGCAATTACTAATTCCCGAAGCGTTCCATACACGGCAGCTTTGACTGCCTATCAACCACCATTATCGATTTAATATGTTCCATTATAATTCGTATCAGGCCTACACAGTAATGTGGGCGTCAGAAAACTTAAGTTCTTTTATTTTACTAGCTGACCCGCCCAGTGCCGCCCGCGTTTTGTAACGTTGTTGACAGATATTTTTTTTTATTCTAAACCATCCTAGGATTAGAGCGAATAGAACAAAACAATAATGTTAGTTGGTAAATGCTTTGCATACCTGATAGGAATTGTGCCCACTGCAATGTTTTTCTATTAATATTTGATATGTATACGCATATGGTGGTGTGCCTTATTAACATTTTTAAAATATTTAAATCAGTCAAGTCGTTTCGTAATTTAGCGAGACTAACGGACAGCTATTTATTTTAAGGTTGTCTGGAAGAAACCGCAACCTGCGATAAGACCGCCCAATGTATACCATTGTATATTTTCTTTGTACTTCTTTGTTTTCCTGTACTTTTTGGTGTGCAATAAAGAGTTCTCTATCTCTATCTATCTATTTTTATATATATAGATGGGAGCTTGACGACTCTACCACTAGGATGGTATGCAGTCATGAAACCTTCCAACGTATCGGTACCTCTTGTTATGGACGTAATATATGACCGTAGGAATCCGAAAGGATATTATTTATTTAATAATATCCTTTTAGCCGATACGGCCACAACGGCCATTGTTTTACAAGATCAGCAAACTACTTATGAGATATTATAGAACACAAGTGCTTGCGCAACACAGTCAAGACATAGATGCAATCTCTCCTCCTTTACTCTCACAATTCGAGGGGACGGATAACCGACACGACCGGGAAAATATCGGGCACAGAATAGACGTTTTTAACCGGCTTCAAAAAGTTGGTTCTGTATTCGACGCGTATGTATGTAATCTATACTTATAATAAAACTGTAACAGGTCCAATTCTGTACATTGAAGATATTTTGAAAATTATATTTGGAGGGCATTCTATAACCGATACTGAGGCCGAAAATGTAATTTTTTTAATTTTTGTCTGTCTGTCTGTCTGTCTGTCTGTATCACGGCTGAGCATCACGCCGAAACTACTGAATGGATTCAAATGAAACTTGGCACGATTTGAGATCTTTCTACGAGGTAGGACATAGGATACTTTTTATCCCCACATTCGGCACGGTTCCCTTGGGAGAGGGGATTAAAGTCAAAATGGGTACTTGGTTATACGCTTGGTCCGATTTTATCAATTTTTCTTTTTAATATAATAAATATTAGTAAGGGAACACTCATAGAGAGTTGTTATCAAGGTTTTGTAATCGGTCGGGTTAAGCAACGTTAGGTAAGGTCATTAAATAGATGGGTGACCGTTTAACGCCATTTGAACTAAACGGGTCCGTGCTTCGGAGAGCAAGTAAAAAGTGGGTCCCAGTTTTTAACCGACTATAAAAAAGGAGGTTATGTATTCGATGCGAATGTCTATTATTAAAAGTTTAGTTAACGTAAAAATAGCGCAGGCGGAGCTGCGTGGGTCAGCTAGTATTAATATAAAAGCGTACTATTAATTATAGGTAGTTTCGTTATTCAATGCTTTTTAGATCATTTTCTTTGAAGCCGGTTTTAATTTATTCCTGAAAATATTTTTTACATACCCAAATGAGGTATGGATCATCCTACTTTCAGACAATTAGGGTATGGGCCTGCGTTGCCCTAAACAGTAAGAAGCGACTACACAAAGTTGTTGCTCCCAGTAGGATTCGAACCCGTGACCTCCGGATTGTACAGCGAGTGGCATCACGCTGCGCCACGGAGCCTGTGTCACAGGAATTGCAACAATAACAGCAAAGGGCCGAGCAGCAAAATCACTAGCAATCTTCACTCACGATAAAATCTATTCTAGGTACATACTTATGAATACACCTTGTAGACTAATCGTGCACACGTAATTGGTAAAGATATTTTACGCCGTCTAATTCAGACACAATAATAATTATCGCCAGCAAACCTAATTGGGTGAACGAAGCTCTCTACAGATTTATCGTGGCTAGCTCATTTACTAATTGCCAGTTGAGACTCTGTTTTTGCCGATATAACGTTATTTTTGTGTGTATATGTACTTTGTTTATTTTACTGAGTGTATAAGCTATGTTAGACCGTTAAACAGCATACATAAAATACGTATGAATGTAGCCAATCTCCTTCAAATGTACTTACTTAGTACTACATTACTAAGCGACCAACTACGTAATAATATTTATCATACAAACACATTCCCCATGAGTAACACAATGACTAAGGTCACCCATATACAGCCGCGTCCGGACACCGTAGAAATAACGAAAAACCGTTAATAATTGTCAATGGTAGTGCTTCCGTTGAAAATCTGGCTTAAGGCCCTTTTCATCCAGCCTAAATTGACCTGAGATTTGTATAGTAGAGATATGGTTGAGAAATTTCAGAGTAGCTGGCCATTAGTTCATAATTTTATGTAAATACTTGTCTTGACGTTCCACAGATTATTCATCGGCTTTGTGATCATAAAGCCAATATCAATAGTAAGATCTTGTATTGATATTGAGTTTCCTTATTTACAAGGTAGCCCATTATCTAGGATATCTATTCTTCTGGTTATAAATATCTATTGTTTATTATGTAGAAAAGTAAGTATATAAGTACTTACTTACATAAGCACGTGCGAGAATAATTATAGATTACATGGAAATTTCGCGAATCAAATACTTAGATATTTATTCTAGATGTAGGTACTTACATTATGTAAGTACGTATTTATTAAACATTTTAAAAATAATGAACATTTTCAGAATTAATCAATTATTTTTAACTTTTTTTTACTTAACTTTCATAGATATTTTAATTATTCTAACACTTTTATTGAAACTAATGCGCAGTATATAAAAATATCTAATCGTATTTCGACCAGGCACACAGCTTACCAGTGACATTATTTAATATTCGAAATTCAAACACAGCACGAATACAATCTTAAAAAAATACTGCGTTCACTTTATTTATTACTTTTTTTTTAAATTTAGAATTAACAGTTGACACCATAGATATATATATTTTTTTCACTTGAAACACTCGCGGCAATTGACGGACCCACCTTATCGGGATGAGCGTCTTCCAGCTCTAGAAGCCTGAACTCCATGAGCTCCAATTGGTCGCGCGCGTCGCGCAGCGCGTCCGCGAGCCGCGTGCACTCCCGCGCGGCGGCCGACGCGCGCTCCGCCGACGAACGGCATTGGCCACATGACTGGAACAAGGGAGGCCATCGGTTACATACTAAAGAGGACTTTCCTATTTATAATTTTGACTTGAAATGTTTTTATACAACTTAGTGAGCAAGAAGTACGCTTCATGGTAAGCGACACGCCTACCTATAAACAGATTTACTGCACTGATGCTCGTCACACCAAACATTAGTTTTTAAGTCTTTTCAGCACTTTAATTACACCAGCTACAGTGCCCTTCACGCAGAAACAGCAATGTCGACAGCTAGCTACACATTGCTGGTTGGCCGCAGTATCTGACAACGGCCTTATGCTTAAGGTCCACCTACACTTGACGCTTTGATTGCTCGACTTGGTGTTTTAACTTTTATTTAAGAAAACCTTTATCCATGCGCAAGCTTATGTAGAGTCATCACCACCAGGAGCCGACAGATGTCCCCTGCTGAACACAGACTTAGAACGGACGGGTTGCCATACTCCCACGCTTGGCAAGCGTCTTGAGGATCGGGGTATAGGTGGAGGATTACCTCCAAAAAAAAGACGGGCAGCAGCGTCTTTCTGGATTACCAGAAAGACGCTGCTGCCCGTCTTTTTTTCCCTTAGTCACCTCTTACGGACACCCAAGGGTGGACATGGGTGGGTGCTATTCTTACCCGGACACCCCACGGTTTATATAGAATAGAATCAATTATAATATGAGAGGAGAGAGCTTTAAGGTAAAACTAGACTAAGGCATACGCGTTTATTATAAGTAAACTTAGTTAATCCCGTTTTAAGGTATTTATTCGCAACCTGTTTGTATTGTAACCTATAAAATAACACTGCGGTGTTATCGCTTTATTTACGATAGAGTAAGATAGTAATCATGGTAATGAGTTAAGTAAAATAATTAACTCAAACTAGGTCTCAACGAAGGGCATCGGAATATTTACGCACCAACTTTGTTTCTCAGGATTTATATAACAAATCTATATGTAGGTACGCTTAATACTAATGACATTCACAGCAGTGGCCATTATGCAATATAATATTGATTTTGATTGAAGTTTAAAGCGATAAAAAAAATAACATTGATTAAGTAATAAATTAAACATAAAAGAATAAAATATAAAAAAGATAACAAGTTAAACGTTTCATGGCAAAGCCTGTGATGCGTGTGTTCGAGATAGATCGCAGTGCTGATTTTCAATCACTCCCATTTTCCTCATACAGAGCAGGAGTCAGAAAATAGAGATAAATCAAATCACACATCAAATATCAAGTATGGATTGACAAAAAGAAAAAAATTAAACCCAAACAAATTAAAAAAGAGTCAGGCATGTTTTTTCTATTTAATTACCGAGCTTGTTTAAATGATCCATGGTCACATTTATAACAATAAAATGTTTATTACGTGCCAGCAAGTTAACTCCATATACAGTTGAGATTAGATCGCTGGATTTATTTTGTCAGTGCTGCCTACCAGTCTTACAACACCCACTCGGTAGTGGCCGAAACATGGCCTGCCTGAAAAGGCAATGCGAACATGTTTCTCTAATTTAATTTTCTTTAATAGAGTTGATCATTTTTTTTAGACTTCCGACATGTTTCTTCAATCAATTTGGAGTTCTCCATATTAAAAGAAACCATATTAATGATCAAGGCTTTATTATAACGGGTGGTTAAATGTTAAGAGTCGATGTTGAATGTGAACCACACATAAACGTCGAGTTTTTTTCTGCATTTCATCTGACATTTCGCAATTCCAGACTAACTCAATTTGAACCATGGAAAGATACACAATCGAGCAACGCATTAAAGTTATTCAGGCTTATTATGAAAATGGGCGTTCAAATCAAAATGCATAACGTGCACTTCTTGATTTTTTCGGTCAATTTAATCGTCCAAAAGTTCGTACAATCGGAAAAATCGTGCCAAAATTTGAGCAAGCCGGGTCTGTGGAAGATGTGAAAACACCAGTGCATGCTCGTATAGCTCGTACTGCAGAATATATTGCTGCTGTTCGCGATACTGTGGCTGAAGAGCCGTCCACCTCAACTCGTCGTCGTGCCCAACGATTGCACCTCTCACGATGATGATAACGAACTTTTTATGGCCCGAATTGGAAGATATGGATGTGGACGATATGTGGTTTCAACAGGACGGTGCCACTTGCCACACAGCTAACGAAACAATGGCGACAAATTCAATGGCCGTGTTATCTCCCGTGGTGGCGATGTCAATTGGCCGCCAAGATCATGTGATTTGACACCGTTGGACTTCTTTCTTTGGGGTTATTTGAAATAAAAGGTGTACGTAGATAAGCCAGCAACAACTCAAGAGCTAAAGGATGAGATAATTCGGCACATTAACGGCATAGAACCTCAATTATGCCTCAGCGTCATCGAAAATTTGGCCCTTCGGAAGGAGGTGTGCCGCCGAGCTCCCGGCGGCCATTTCGCCTATATTTTGTTTCATATATAATTGAACCATACCAATATTATCACAATAAAAAGCAATGACAATAATTTCCTAAATAATTTGTGTTTTATTCAAAATCAACATCGGCCCTTAAAATTTAACCACCCTTTTTATGAACTATGATTTTTAGTGTTCGTAAGTTGTGACTTACGCATAAGAAACGACTTTAGTAGTTGTGACATAAATATTGTTTTTTATATTTAGACACCTATTTATATTTTCCGTCTATGATCTGTTTGTTATATAAACTTTGATGAAAAGATGTTCACTGCTGAACCAAGGCCTCCTTCTTAGAAGGGAGTGGTTGCCATAATCGCCACCGGCCATAATTAGCAAGCGACTTGGGGATCGCAGTATAGGTGGTAGATAATCCAATAGAAAGACGCTGCTGCCCGTCTTCTTGTTTTCCCTTAGTCGCCTATTACGTCCACCAAACGGGAGGAGATGGGGGGTGCTTTTCTAATTCGGACACCCCATGGGGGATATAGGTACTTACCAATTAAATTTTATATCATACATGAAGAAAAAAACTCACGAAAAGCGTGGAATACGTCTTGCTTAGTGCAGTTATTAATTACACAACTAGTAAAGTCTGAAACCAGCATCTAACAACTTGCAACATACGTGCTCAAGAACGGAACAAAGAGAACGTTTTTGCAACTGGGCAGCCTGCAATTAATTGTGTTCAGATCATGTGTGAAATAAACGTGTCTGTGCTAAACTGGCCAGCTATTGCCTTAATTTAGGAACGATAAAACGTGACCTAAATCTATTTTTAGTTGTCTTATTTGCGTGATTAATAAACATTTGGAAATTACATCAGAAGTCTGTCGAATTATGTTTTTATTAAAAACAGCGATACCTGTTTCGATTTTAACCGCCAGCACAAAAAGGTTGATGTTATAATTTTCGTATTTATCTGTGGCATCTAATACTTATCTGTATGGCCTTTTTCGAAACAAGAAAACAGTGGAACATTTTTAGATCGGCAATTATCGATAATTATATTTCGGAAAAAAGCTCAAGCGTCAAGCTTGAGCTTTTTTCCGTAGCCCGGCCAAAACGTCAAGAAAAAGTTTAAAGTAAATCGCACTAATTCCCGATTAAAAGAATTTTCGATAATGGAACGTGAAACTCTAAAAGTATATGAGAAAAAAGTGTCAAAAAGTGGTTACTATAATAATGTCCTCATATGTCATATTTTAAAGAGTATATTTCATGACTAATAATAACCAAGCGTATCTGTTATCTACCATTAGGTGAACGTCTTGTTTGTCTCGTCAGTTAGTTATTTGATAAAAAAAACTAGGCACCCCTCATTTTTGCGTTGGGATTTTAAAAAGCAGCCTATGTCGGCAGTCTTAAGCTATCACTGCAAAAAGTCTGTTCGTTGGTCCGTTGTTGGGAAAAGAAGGACAACCCGAAACAAACAAAAGCCCTTCTCACATGGATCTACTACAAAGAAGTTACTAACGTTAGTGACTTGTCGCGTTGTGTGTGAACCTCTACGAGAATGTAACGATGACACTCAAGTAACTTGTTAGTAATTTGACTTTGTAACAAGTTCTTTTTAAGTAGCTTCATGTAAGAAAGGCCTTAGTATGTAGTACGGGATAACAGTAGAATGTGATGTCTGAGTTGTCTGACGTGTCACCAGGTAAAATTACTGTTCTTATTAATGAGGTAGATATTTATATTATAGGTATTGTCTTACTAATAGCACTGTTTACATTCCAATCATATGAGTTTAATGCTCAAGGAATGCTTAAGGACTTACATTGTGTCGTCGCGGTCCTATAGAAATATTTAATAATAAAAACATATGGATTGGTAAACTATATAAATTGTACCTACCCACTAGTCAGTCTTTGACGAAAGAAATCGTTTTGGTGGAAATCGACTAGTCAGTCTTTGACGAAAGAAATCGTTTTGGTGGAAATCGACTACTCAGTCTTTGACGAAAGAAATCGTTTTGGTGGAAATCGACTAGTCAGTCTTTGACGAAAGAAATCGTTTTGGTGGAAATCGACTAGTTAGTTTTTGATGAAAGAAATTAGTTTTGGTGGAAATTGGTTTTGGTACCTAACCATTGAATGAATACTAAATTAATCATGATAATTAATACTAATACACATACATATACACAAGAAAGGCCGCAGTTCTAACATAAGCTTTGAAATTAATTTCCCTCTTTTAGGTTTTTTTTTCCTCACTGCATGCAATTTCATTTAATACTCTTTTATTACTTTAGAGTTATCCTTGTATTGTACGATCACAAATGTTAACATATAACTGTGTCTGGCAATTTCTTCGGTGCCTAAGATACAGGCCTAGCCTAGTTTGGGACCAACGGCAATTCATTTAACTGGATATTGTAAACTATTGTAATAAATAAATAAAGTAAAGTAAAGTAATGATGTGTGGATTGTCCCAAGATATTATTATTATTATTACTAAAATAGTCTCTGGGTATCATTTATACCCTGATACAATATAGACACGATAATTTGATCCCAAACTATGCAGAGCCTTTACTGTTATAACTAGACAACTTATACAAACACGTATACCTAATACGTGTTTTGTAAATATGTACATGCATATACTATAGATAAATAAAAGCCAGATAAAAGGTGTAATCGAACCCACGACGTTGATCGATCAGAGCTCAATAAACTTTGCTTTGGCACAATCAAGTAAAAACGAAGTCTAGGCGAAAAGAAACATGTTAGTCTAATTACACTTGTCGGCATCATATGCACCCTACACCTTAACACAATGCATCATGACGCAACAGTTGAGCCAATAGTTTACTAGGTGACAAAATGTTTATATTGCAATACTATTTGACATTATAAGCTGGGCTCAGATCCTCTCAGGAGACCCAAGGCCAAGCATTCTTCATGTCACGGCTTATAAGGCAACGCACGTTCTCGTTAGATGATATATTTCGTATGGTGCTTGCTTATAGTTTTGGTTTTATTGAACCATTAAAACGTTTAAGCAGTTAATTTATGACTATCTAGAAATCAATGATAGTTCTCTACGATTGGTTTAATACGTAAGTTACGCTTGTAATATAATAATAATACTAGCTCTTGTTTTTGTCCCATGGTTGGGCTCGGGCCTCCCAAGATGAAGGGGCTTAGGCCATAGTCCACCACGCTGGCCAAGTGCGGGTTGGCGGACTTCACACGTCATTCGAAAACTAGTTAGGCCTTCCTTAACATGCAGGTTGCACAATGTTTTCCTTCACTAAAAGCTAGTAACAATCTAGCACAAAGACCATTCGCACGTAATAAATAAACGAAATCAAAGGTGCGAGCCGGGGTTCGAACCTGCGCACCTTGTTTCCAAGGCAAGCGCTCGCCCACTGAGCACATACATATTTATGACTAGCTGACCCACGCAGCTCCGCATGCGCTATTTTTACGTTAACTAAACTTTTAATAACAGACATTCGCATCGAATACATAACCTCCTTTTTTATAGTCGGTTAAAAACTGGGACCCACTTTTTACTTGCTCTCCGAAGCACAGACCAGTTTAGTCCAAATGGCGTTAAACGGTCACCCATCTATTTAATGACCTTACCTAACGTTGCTTAACCCGATCGATTACAAAACCTTGATAACAAGTCTCTATGAGTGTTCCCTTACTAATAATTATTATAATTATGAAGAAAAATTGAGAAAATCGGACCAAGCGTATAACCAAGTAAGTACCCATTTTGATATTAATCCCCTCTCCCAAAAGAACCGTGCTAGATTACGGGATAAAAAGTATCCTATGTCCTACCTCGTAGTAAGATCTCAAATCATGCCAAGTTTCATTTGAATCCATTCAGTAGTTTCGGCGTGATGCTCAGCCGTGATACAGACAGACAGACAGACAGACAGACAGACAAAAATAAAAAAAAATAAAAAAATACATTTTCGGCCTCAGTATCGGTTATAAAATGCCCTCCAATTATAATTTTCAAAATATCTTCAATGTACAGAATTGGACCTGTTACAGTTTTATTATAAGTATAGATGGGCCTAAGGGTAAGACATCATCATCATAAGCCGGAAGACGTCCACTGCTCCCCCTTAGACCGCCACAATGAACGACAATTGGCTATTTGCATCCACCGGTTGCCTACGACGCGAACAATGTCGTCTGTCCACCTAGTGGGAGGCCTGCCCACGCTGCGTCTTCCGGTTCGTGGTCGCCACTCGAGAACCTTTCCTCCCCAACGGTTATCGGTTCTTCGAGCGATGTGACCCGCCCATTGCCACTTCAACTTGCAGATTCTGAGATTTATGTCAGTGATCTTAGTTCTTCGGCGAATCTCCAAATTTCGGATTCTGTCTGTAGGGTAAGACACTTTGTGTAGATTCCCTAGTTATGTATATTGTTACTATTATTTCCCGTTATCCCGTATAATTCCCCGTCCCGTATAATCCCGTTTCAATACCCGGGTGTATCTCCACTTACCAATAAGCGGGGTGGCGGTCAAGCACTAGCTTAATATTAGGTAAAAAATATATCTTAATATGCCCAGTAGCTGTTAAACAAACACTACGTGTGTTTGATTTCTCCAATATCATGTGCGGAGTGGCCTTCGCTGCTTGAATATATATGTAAATAAACTACTCGATACGCGATGCTAATTTATGTACAATCGAATTACATATGATATAGCTATCAGTAATACGTATAATGTATATTTATAAAGTGTATTTTTCCCTGAAGCTCTCTTAGCAGTAAGTACATAACACCTCAACGCTTAGCACTTACTTACCGCAATAAGTTCAAAAACAAAATAAATAGTGTTGACTTGGAAGTGCAGTTCTTGAGCAAAAATGTATGCAAGTAGGTAAGTACACGTTTTATCTATCAGCTAACTAAAGGGACAGTGAACTATGTAGTTTTGGACTCCACAACTTCCAAAACCGTGTACTAATTTAATAATATCTTTGGACAATTCACACACGGTCATCCGATCCCAAACTAGGCAGAGCCTGTACTATGGAAACCAGACAACTAATACTAATACTTAGATATTTTTTTTTTGTAAATAGGTACATACTTAAATAGATAAATAACACCTAGACACTTGGTGGGATTCGAACCCACGACTCATCGGGTAGCAGCCAGGGTGTCTAACCACTGGCTAGGCCAACGGTAAAAAATGTATTTAAACTTAATTGATAAGTGTAATATTTCAATGTGTAATATTCGCGTAAGTATCAGAAATCATTAATTGATAAGGTTATTGCTAAAATCGCTTCGTAATAAGCCATTATTTCTCATAAAAAGTAAAGGATAAAAAATGGTTATCGTGGGTTATCCCTAAGAGATAAACATATACCATCGAGGACTTTTTTGTAGACGTTGTTAAGGTGTACAATACTATAGTATATTATTTTGATCTATCTCGTAGGGTTCAGCCAGCGTCTGCAATGTAAGCGCAAAAAAATGTGTTTATTTACGACATCACATTAGAAGCCTCTAAAATTATCAGTATTTCTCTACTATATTATGCACGTATTATACATATAAACCTTCCCTTGAATCACTCTATGTATTAAGAAAAACTGGATAAAAATCCGTTGCGTAGTTTTAAAGATCTAAGCATACATAGGGACAGACAGACAGCGGGAAGCGACTTTGTTTTACACTATGTAGTGATAGTGATGATATCATACTTTATTATTCTGTGAGAACCATTTTTAATAACATAGTGTACAATAGTAGTTGGAAACAACATCTTTAATCACGGAAGAACAATTTAAGATATTTCAAACATTCTAATACCAAGGTTCCTTGCGGTATCCGGAACTAGAAAAGGTAGAACCCTGATGAATTAATAACTAACGCTTACAAACGAGTAGGTTGCATTATACAATCTGTGTTTTATAAACAAACATAATTTTAATAATAATATTCTGGGACACTCCACACACGGTCATCTGATCCCAAACTAGGCAGGGCCTGTACTATGGAAACCAGATAACTGATACTAATACTTATATCCTTTTTTTTTGTAAATACATACTTAAATAGATAAATAACACGCAGACACTTTGCGGGAATCGATCCCACGACCTATTGGGTAACAGCCAGGGTGACTAACAACTATACCAACAGGCCCGTCAACATAATTTTATTATAACTTTATTAGGTTATTTGACATTGAATGTTATTTTTGCCCGACTGCCCCAGAAGGAGGTGTATGTTTTTCGAGAGTATGTAAGTATGTCTATTTCTTTGGCATGGCCTACAGCCTAAGGCTTGATGGATTTTGACTTATATTATGTATTTAGATTCGCCTCAGTAGTGGCAGGTGACATAGCTAGGCTATATATTTTTTTCAAAACGGATAAAATGTCGGCCGTCATAGTCGCTATTTTGTATTTTTTTACTTCCAAAAACATCAATATGGGTACCAAAAGAAAGGCCTTAACGAGACAAGTTGATATACTATATACATATGTAAACGTATTATGTATGTATAATAAAATTTAAGACCTTTTTGCTTGTCGCAGTCGGGCTTTTTATAACTTCTAATTGTCCTTTGTATTCTCTAAGATATAGAAAATAGCAGAGTACGATGTTTACTGATAGTTTTTAAACAATGTGTAACAACAACAATTAAATAATATGTCCCGATCAAACTTATACTAACCTTGGTTTTTAATTTATAATGTTTTATGTAAGTAATTTTATTTTTGCAAAGTCGACATCGAATGCACTAGCTGTAATATGGCTTATTGGGCGATTGGCGAACGATGAATAGTATGGTTGAAATTTAATGTGCATAAAAAGATTAAAAATATTACTTTATTTTTCACAGATTTATGTACAATGTACATAACTGATAGGTAGGTAGAAGGTAACGAATATACCGATGTACCTAACCTAGCCTACCTACCTAGTGTACCTAGTGTGTGTGTGTATGTATACTGATGTATAATAACGATTTCTTCACATTAATTTTTTTTAGGACTTAGTTGACCACTGTGACTCCTGTCAGCTAGGATCTACTGTGGTCACCAGTGAAGACACTGAAGCTCGACCCACGGTGATTCCCAGATCCCGCAATAAAAGTCAAAAATACTTATATACTTAGGTCCGGGTAAGAATAGCACCTTCCCATCTTCTCGACTCGAGGCGACTAAGGGAAAATACGAAGACGGGAAGAATCGTCTTTCTATTGGATTACCTACCAGTACTGCGATCCCCAAGCCGCTTGCCAAGCGGCAATTATGGCAACCCCTCTCTTCTAAGGGGGAGGCCTTTGTTCAGCAGTGGACGTCTTTCGACTGCTGATTATGACGATTATGACTTATATAGGAATAAGAAAACCATTATTCGCATTCCCATAAAGTTATTTCAGTTTAACTTGTATATCAATGTTTACTTATTTGAACAGTCAAACACATTTGCTATTTCAATTGTGTGGTATACATCATCATCATCATCATCATCACCAGCCGGAAGACGTTCACTGCTGAACAAAGGCCTCCCCCTTAGAACGCCACAATGAACGACAATTTTCTATTTGCATCCACCGGTTGCCTGCGACGCGAACAATGTCGTCGGTCCACCTAGTGGTAGGCCTGCCTACGCTGCGTCTTCCGGTACGTGGTCGCCACTCGAGAACCTTTCTTCCCCAACGGTTATCGGTTCTTCGAGCGATGTGGCCTGCCCACTGCCACTTCAACTTGCATATTCTACGAGCTATGTCGGTAACCTTGGTTCTTCGGCGAATCTCCTCATTCCGGATTCTGTGTGTGGTATACAGTAAAGAACAATGATATACTGACCCACATGTCGTTGATCGGTTGGGGTGACAGCGAGGCGGGAGCGGACGACACCGCTGAGTCTTCGTCTGATGGAGCCTCCTGTGCAAGCAGAAAAACAATAATTTACACGATTTTCAACTTAAAGGAGAGGTAAGGTAGAGACTTTGGTCCCTCGTCTTCGGAGGTGCTGGTGTACTACGTACGATGTACGGCAGTCACTGCGAGGAGGACAGCAGTGGGGTTGCTTACTTGCTACTCCTGTGCGCATGTAGCACCGTGACAGGTTCTCAGGACTATAATGCACCCCCACCCCGCACAAAGGCATGGCATTGAGGGGTAACTAGTCTTGATATCCCCCCGGAGAGCCCAGGTCACTTGACGATGCGACATCCCCGGGATTTTTAGCGGGTATGCGGTTCGACATACCCTGTTTGACAAAAAGGTCCCAAAAAAGTGTGAATCCTAGATTCTGTATAAAAATAGACGACTTAGAAACATACTTATAGATATTTACACGCGTCCTACGCAACGTTGACGCTGGTGATATCGATGTGGGAAGGAGGGGGTACATGTGCACACTATACCACAGATAACATTATTTCAAGAACATGAACGTATAAGAGAAGTAGAGTAATTAGCTAACGTGCGTCACACACGCGGTACAAGAGACATCAACGCAAGCGCTTGTGCACTATAATATCTCCCGCGTAGATAGCTGATCTTGAGAAAGTTTTAAAGAAATCTTCCTTATATGTGGAAAAGAGACTCAGATAAACGCAGTTTATAACAATAATACTGTTTAAGCAGATGGTTGTATACCTCCAGTTTGTAGCTACTTGAAAACTTTTTATCTATGTTTTTTTATAAATCCGAAGAATAAAAATAATCAAACAAAAGCCTGTCATCCAAACAGAGTGGTCGACCACTCTGTTATGTGTGGGAGCCCTTACCTCGAGGTAAGGGCTCCCACACATAACTGCGATGCGATGCGGCGCCGCATCGCAGGAATTTGTATCGAAACATTAATTTGTTTCTCGCAGATATTTGCGATGCGATGCGAATTTACAGTTATGTGTGGGAGCCCTAAAGGTTTATAACTATGCCAACATAGCAGATAGGTACATGTGGTAGATGTATGTAGCTTACCCTGTAAAACGTTTCTTTTCTGTGCTGAATGTCTGTTTTCAGATCTTCTCTGTTGCTTTTCTCTTTTCCCTGTAACAATACAACGCGGCGTAAATAAATAATACAAAAACGTCCCATCAGTCCGGACTAATTGCTGTCCTTTAAAATACGCATAGCTTAAGACTTGGAAATTTGCCTGCGTCGGTTTTCCGATCCAATTATAATGTGGGTGTCTTCGAATCTTGAGTGAATAGGCTTTTAATAAGTTAGTGTGCCTTACCATTCCCGATAGCCGTCGAGAAGTCAACTGTCGTCCAACTGTCGACTAAACTGTTTCTCCTAATAGGTATATTATGTTTCAGTAGTTACTCTAGGTAAACCTAAGATTGGCTTATGTGAAGATTACTTCAATTAGATAAGAGTATTTTGTAACTGATTGGTTTCTATTTCATTAATTAATCATGTGCGAATCGTCTTTGTGAGATTATTACTAGCTTTCGGTAACCTGCGCCCATGCCTGAGAAAGCCTAAAAGCTTACAAATGACGTGTGAAGTCCGCCGACCCGCTCTTGGCCAGCGTGGTGGACTATGGCCTAAGGCTCTTCGTCTTGAGGGGAGGTCCGTGGCCAACAGTGGGACAAAAACGGGCTAGTATTATTGTGCTGTTGGTTTACTTAATATCTATAAAATATAAAGTCAGTCGAAATCAGTTTGATAATACTAGATACATAACAGCGTTGACTAGTAAGTAGATAATAAATAAACATGCTCTAATAAACGTGGGTGCAATTTCTTCATATCGAGCCTTGAGTCCGACAGCAGTATCACATAATTTCGCAAGCAATCCTCAGTTATCATGGCTTGATAATATAGTACTGTCAATTCCCGCCCCGACCAGCCGACGAGACGTCATTGATGTCGTGACCGGCTGCGATTCGGTTGCGACACGACACGCGAAATTAAAAGTGATCGGTACGTATCGTGGGAGCAAATCTGTAGCATGCGACCTGCAGGTCAACGCGCACAGCCATTAATTCGTTCTATTGAATTAAGCTCTTGTTTCACTAGTAATTGGTTGACGAAACAATATTGTGCTAGGTATAAGGTAGGCCCTTCGGAGTCGCTGGACGCTCGGGGTGTGGGCCCCTTGAGCGTCCATTGAGTTCGGCGGCGACTCCGAGGAGGACGGCGGCGGGGTTGCGACCCCCGTCCCCGTGAGCACCGTGACTGGTTCCCGGGGGGCTACAATGCGCCCCCCGGCGGCGGGCTCAAAGGCAAGGCACTGAGGGGCCCCTGGTGCAGATCCCACCGGAGAGCCCTGGGGTCCCCCCTCTCATGTGCCGATGCGACAGCCCCGGGGGTCTAGTGGGTAAGAATCCCACATACCCCGGTCGAGCCCCACAGCTCCCGGGGATCTTCGGAAGATTTCCCCCGCGACAAAAAAAAAAAAAAAAAAGGTATAAGGTAGGCTGGTCCGAGGAGGACGGCGGCGGGAATGCGACCCCCGTCCCCGTGAGCTCCGTGTCTAGTTCCCGGGGAGCTATAATGCCCCCGGCGCGGCGGCGTGATCAAAGGCAAGGCACTGTGAGGCTCCTGGTGCAGATCCCACCAGAGAGCCCGGGAGTCCCCTCTCATGTGCCAATGTGATAGTCGCGGGGGTGACCCACATACCCCTGTTGAACCCCAAGTTGAACCCCCTAAGGTCCCGGGACCTTATGAAGACTTAAATAAAAAAAAAAATAAGGTAAGGTCCATCGGAGTCGGTGGACGTTTGGGGTGTGATGACGACCATCGAGTGCGGCGGCGACTCCGAGGACGGCGGCGGGGTTGCGACCCCCGTTTCCATGAGAACCATGACATGTTCCCGAGGGGTTATAATACATATCCCTGAAAGGGCGGAAGGAGACAAGGCACTGAGGATGGGTGGGACATTGCACCTAGTGCAGATTTCACCACTAATAGATTAACGCCTGCTATAATTTTAAGAGCAAAGATTAACTGCGAGCATTGCCAATACATTTTTATCAGGAGTTTGCAAATTTTTAAAGTTTCGAAAGCATTACCCAGGTATTGCGTATGCAGTATGGTACCCGATGATATAATGTTTATAAAATAAATAATTTTTTATTGCTTACTATATATTAATCAGACCATGTAAAACTTTATATTTCGTTGTTAATTTCATTCATAACATTGATTATCGCATATTTACGTATGTACTTTTTACATAATAATATAACAAGATAGTCTAATGAAGTAGAATTTATGATCCAACACGCTATCCTTAACATATTAACCTTAATAGTAATTTTGTCTTGGTAAGTAAATTAGTAAGTTGAGTTAAATTAGTAATTGGTAAGTTAATACGCGGTAACAGCTCAGTGGGCGAGCGCTTGCCTTGGAAACAAGGTGCGCAGGTTCGAACCCCGGCTCGCACCTCTGATTTCTTCAATGAATCATGTGCGAATCGCCTTTGTGCGATTGTTACTAGCTTTCGGTGAAGGAAAACATCGTGAGGAAACCTGCATGTCTGAGAAAGCCTAACTAGCTCTCGAATGACGTGTGAAGTCCGCCAACCCGCACTTGGCCAGTTTGGACTATGGCCTAAGCCCCCTCACCTTCAGGGGAGGCCCGTGCCCAGCTGTGGGACATAACCAAGGGCTGGTATTATTATTATATATGATTAAGTAAATTAAACCTATACATTCCTGATTTGTTTAAGTACGAAGCTTTCTTATGCAATTGACTGGTTCAGAACAAGTAAAAGAACAAATTGGCACACAGAATTTATTTTAAACTATACAAAAAAATAACAGCCAGTGATTCCTTATAGAGTACCTACTAGGAAGTTAGTCACAGCGCCACTGCCCGCTACGGAATGGAGCATGCAACGATACTAAATCATTAAATGGGGACTTTTTATGGGGATCTACCGCTTACCTATGAGGTAGGCGACACGTACTAAGTACGGCGGCGACTCTGAGGAGTACGGCGGCGGGGTTGCAATCCCCGTCCCGGTGAGCACCGTGACTGGTTCCCGGGGGTTACAATGGACCCGCCAGCGACGGGCTCAAAGACAAGGCACTGAGGGACCCCTATTTTTTTTTCTTTTTTTCACGCGGGGGAAATCTTCGAAAGATCCGCGGGAGCTGTGGGGCTCGACCGGGGCATGTGGGATTCTTACCCACTAAAACCCCTGCGGCTGTCGCATCGGCACATGAGAGGGGGGACCCCAGGGTAGGGATGTTAAAAAATAATCGATTTTTATTTAAATCGATTATTATTTTCTTAAAATCGATTTTTTATTATCGATTTAATATAAATATTAATATTAATCGATTTTTAGTAAATCGATTATATAAATTACGTTTATAATCGATTTTTAGAAACAGCTCGTATCTATGCGACGGATGAAAAAATCTTGCAGAAAGTTTAAATTTTATAAACATAGGTAGATGGCCCCTATGCGTTGGGTGAAAAATGTCGAATTAAGTTCATTTATATTGTAACACATATCTTAAAGATTTCATAGTATGAAGATAGCTAAAGTAACTATCGTCTTCATTGTTTTCCTTGATCTTCGTTTTTCGCTGTATCGATGCACCTACTTACTTTTTATTATATAGCTCTACATGTAAGACAGAGCAAAACCACATTATTACTATAAGTGAACCTATTCTATTCCATAAATTGTCGTGGAACTAAATTTTGGCTTGGAGTACCGTTAAAGACACCTATAATTGTATTTATAAAAAAAACTGTAGTTTCCTAAATAAAATAATAATAAAATACGTATAAGTTCATTAAAAAAACGGCGCCATCTGTAGGTAGTTCTCTACTATCCGTGCGGCGAGCCGTGGATATTGGGTATAAATATAAAACGAAAAGGAGTTCGTTCATTCCCCGGGCTGGAGCGCTCAAAGCGCTCGCCCCTCTTGTCCGGTGAAGCTGTAATGGCCATCTGCGGCCAACAGTACTACTCATACAAAAAAAAAAAAAAAAGTTCGTTCATTCTCGTTACGTGCGTAGCGTGCGACGGTCGTGCCGTGTGCGGTTTCTCTCGTTCGTGCTATTTTGTTCATAATACAACACTATGACCGGTCGCGGCAAGGGTGGTAAAGGTCTGGGGAAGGGAACAGCCAAGCGTCATAGGAAAGTACTCCGCGATAACATCCAGGGCATCACGAAGCCGGCTATCCGTCGTTTGGCGCGCAGGGGCGGCGTGAAACGTATATCCGGTCTTATTTATGAAGAGACTCGCGGCGTTTTGAAGGTGTTCCTCGAGAACGTGATCCGCGACGCGGTCACTTATACGGAGCACGCCAAGAGGAAGACAGTCACCGCTATGGATGTATGCGTGTAAAGTAGTTTCAGTACAGTATGACCAGATTTGGCGGAATTCTGCTATTTTAGCCGAATTGAACCCTCATTTTAGGGTTTAGCAGATTATGTCGCAGAATAGAACATTTTAGAAGTTTTTAGCAGAATCTAATGAACTTCGGCAGAAATTAACAGAATACGGTAGTTAAACAATAATTTTACGGTTTACTTGAATAGTTTTGCAAAAAACGTAATCTTCTATCTATACTATAATAAAACTCAAAGAGCACTTTTTCTGTACATTGAATATTTTTTATTAAATAGATGGGTGAACCGATATGTATGAAATTATGTGTGCATATCGGGGAGGTCTGAGAATAGGTCATAAAGTATATTAATTGCTGCTGATACCATGATTGACGAGGATATATAGAACGAGAGGAGGGTGCACGAGAGGAGAAAGAGGGAGAGGGGATTCGAGAAGGGGGCGATGGGGTGAGGGATCGGGGGAGTTAGGTGAAGTAAGGGGGGAGTGAGAAGGAGCAAGTTCGGAAAGGAAGAGAGAGGAGGAGAGGGTTCAGAGAGGGGATAACAGGGTAGGAAGAGGGGGAGTGTGACGGAAACCGAAGCGGGAGGGGGAAAGAGAGAGGAGAGAAAGAGCATATAATTAGATTTTTTTTATAAGAGAGAGAGATATGGAGAGAGATAAATCTAGGGAGGAGGGAGAAAAGGGGAGCAAAATGTAATAAAAGCGCGGGCGGAGCTGCACGGGTCAGCTAGTTATATATAAATCCAATTTCTATTTACGTCTGATTATTCTTCATCTCAAGATGCTTGGCAAAGGCCAGAAATAACAACATTCCTACAACGTCCAATTTTTTATTATATGTCCAATTTTTTTTTATTAAACATTGTGTGTATCTAATACTGCGCTTACCTCAATTTCTTGTTTTATATTCAACTATAGCCAGTACGATTACGAGTAAACCTGATTTAGTATCATGGGCTATTGCCTTAATAGTAATACCTATCTTTATATTTATAACTAGCTGACCCACGCAGCTCCGCCCGCGCTGTGTTTACGTTAACTAAACTTTCAATAATATACATTCGTATAGAATACAAAACCTCCTTTTTTAAAGTCGGTTAAAAACTTGGACCCACTTTGTACTTGCCCTCCGAAGCACGGAGACATTTAGTTCAAATGGCGTTAAACGGTCACCCATCTATTTAATGACCTTACCTAACGTTGCTTAACCTGATTGATTTCCAAACATTGTTAACAACTGTCTATGAGTGTTCCCTTACAAATATTTATTATAATTATAATGAAAAATTGTTAAAATCGGAGCAAGCGTATAACCAAGTACACATTTTGACTTTAGTCCCCTCTCCCAAGGGAACCGTGCCGAATGTCGGGATAAAAAGTATCCTATGTCCTACCTCGGAGTATTAACTGAAATCATGCCAAGTTTCGTTTCAATCCATCCAGTAGTTTAGGCATGATGCTCAGCCGAGATACAGACAGACAGACAGAAAGACAGACAAAAATAAAAAAAATTACATTTTTGGCTTTAGTATCGGTTATAGAATGCCCGCCCTCCAAACATAATTTTCAAAATATCTTCAATGTACAGAATTGGACCTGTTACAGTTTTATTATAAGTATAGATTCTACTGTAAGTTAATACTGATTTAAAGTGGTCTGCATTTAATTCGGTACCGTAATAGCGATTTCACCACCCGATTCCCTTGCACGTTATCTCTCGATTAGCGAAAGTCGATAGAAAGTTGTTAAAGGTCGCACGATCATCTCGGCTTATTTGCAAGATCGCATCTACTTCTACCCTAAATAGGTTAGGGCTGTGATTGATTGTTTGTCTAAATCAATGGCTTATTGATGTTTTCTATCGATAAAAATCTAAATATAGGTACCAAATAAATTAGCGATATATTTGGAGGTTTGTGAGTAGTAACTAGTAATTTAAAATATGTATATATGGATATTTTTCCTCTACACGATGGGAAGCCATAGTGCACCAAGCAGGCCAAACGTATATACATCTCCATTCCCTTTTGGCAATCTTTATTTCCTTTTATTATCCCTGTCTCGTTTAATTTCTAATCCCTTCCCTTAATTGGTTTTTCCGTTCGTTGGTTTTGTCGTCACGCAAGCTTACTCTCCCTTTGTGCGACCTTCAATATCTCAATAGACTTGTTCGTATATTTCATGGTCTTCAGATATTGATATTCATATCCATGGTGGTCTCGGCCCCGTATATGAACACCGCTATGATACTGTGGTGTGGTCCCTAACTGCTGGCCTTTTAGAAAAACTCAGAGTCACATAACGAGCTATGGAGCCCGGAGTTTCTGATATAATCCGGAATGAGGAGATTCGCCGAAGAACTATAAAGTCACCGACATAGCTC
The DNA here is from genome assembly GCA_911728495.1 of Furcula furcula. Classification (NCBI taxonomy): domain Eukaryota; kingdom Metazoa; phylum Arthropoda; class Insecta; order Lepidoptera; family Notodontidae; genus Furcula; species Furcula furcula. Next base: position 22,320,753 of record OU452253.1, read on the forward strand.
TCAGAATCTGCAAGTTCAAGTGGCAATGGCAATGGGCAGGTCACATCGCTCGAAGAACGGATATCCGATGGGGAAGAAAGTTTCTCGAGTGGCGACCACGAACCGGAAGACGCAGCGCAGACAGGTCTCCCGCTAGATGGTTTGTTTTTGGATATATAGTGTGATCTTATCTTATGGCCTATATATAATGAATAGGTAGAATCTATATTATTACAGTAGTTAACTTTACGCAATGTCCTTGTAACAGTCGTTGTTAGTTAGCTAGCAGTTAGTGTTACCGTCCCGTCGACCCATAGGCTATTTGTTGGCGCATTGACCCAGTTCCCAAGCCTGTATCGCTCGACAGGGGAGTTTGTACTGCGGCTATTACTGTCGATTGTATTATATTGTGCTATTTCATGTTTTATTGTTGAACAAATGAATGTGTGACAGGAGACTTGTATCGTGAATTAAATTATAATCAGTTGTGGTAGGTCCCTTTCGCGAGGAACCGTCCAGGTCAAGCGTCGAAAACCCTTTTATTTATAAGTTTAAATCGTTTGAAACCTTCTTGAAATTTAAAAGTACAAAGTTTGAGCGTGAATGCACGAATGGGCGTGAACAGATTACTAATAAGCACCTATTGAATTTTGATTTGCTGTCCGTCATTTTCTTTAGTGACTTGTTAGTGACTCACATGGCTGGGTTGGACTTACATTATTTTTACGAATTCTAAAAACACATACGTTAGTAAGTACATTTTATCCATCAAGAAAAAAAAAACAACTACGGAGTACGATGCCAGTAGGTAATATAAATAAAATAAGTCAGAGAAATAAACAAGGGAACAAAACATACCTACCTACAGATAACGTGCGTGCATTGCATTTTTACAGACTTCAACATCTATATATCGATGGACTTCAACAAGGAGGTAATGTTCGTAATTCGAAAAAAATATCTAATAAGCATTGAATAACGTAAATATATTGAAGCCGGTGCCAGCTGGTGCTAGTGTTAATTAATATGATGTGCTAGCCCCGACTCTAATATATTTTGGTTATTTAATGCTTTTTGGATTATTTCCTTTGAAATCGGTTTTAGTTATTTAACCGACTTCAAAAAAGGAGGAGGTTCTCAATTCGTCTGTATATATATATTTTTTTTTCTAAAAATATTTTATTTGCATTTGATTTCAAAGGATTCTTTCATAATTACGCTTTGGCTAACAAAAGCTGTTTTATTTTCAATACCAGCTATAGCTGCGTACCTACCTGACGACAAATGTTGGTGCTAGATAAAGACGAATAGGGTATTGGTTTAACAGACAGGGTATTGTGGACCAACAAGGGGGACACCCCAGCCGTGGGACTTTATTATACATTAGAAAATAATAAGAAAGAGATTAACAATAAATTATTAAGTATATTTAATTCCAATCTTTTGATCAAGTTCGTATCGAACTAATATTTCACATAAAGTGCACCTTGGAAGTTTATTACTGCAGAAGTGACAAATTAATCGTTCAGGCCACCAACCCAGTCATACGTCATAATAAATCACGACACAAGGAATGGCATAAATATGGCAATAACGGACATACCCGATAATTCAGCAGTATTGTAAGTCAGTTATCCTGCTATCGGCGGAATCGATCTCGTAATAAATCGCGAGTTATCGATTATGCTGCCGGCAGCCGCTATGTTAGTCCAACCCTAGCATCATGATCATTTAAAAAGAACACATTCGGAATTCAAATATAATAAAAACGAAGTAAAAAAATATACTTAAGTGCTCAGAGGATGCTTGCTAATTACCCAAGATTTTATATTTTTGCCGTACGTTATTGATAAAATGTATGTAAGTATAATAATTACAATCTGCAATGCCATAAGAAAGAAAAATAGTTACTCGTTGGGTAAGATTCCCACCACTGTGACTGCTGTAAGCTAGAATCTACAGTCCGATCCCGGGAAACCTCCAAATTAGAACTCGCAAAAAACTAACTAATTAGTTTATAGCCCTAAGTCCTGTGATCATATTTATTTATAGCGTATTTTATAGTGGTTATTCTATAACAGACAGCCAATGAACAAAGGTTCTTCATCCACTTAGACGAAACAACAAGTCTATAAAGATAAATCACGGGAAAGTGTGACCCTAACTGCAAACTGACCCAAGGCGCGGAGTCGAGTGATGGCCGTCATTACCGCGCAGATTATTTATAAAATGTCGGATTATTGGAATATGATAGGAATTATAGTAATAGCGGTAAAATTACTGAATCCTCGATAGATGAATGGGAAAAACGTGAAAAAGGATAACGTAGATGGAACTTTATGGACTAGCTCAAAAGGATATACCTAATAATATTCTGGGCTAAGTTGTTCATAGCTATTTGATTTATATATATAGGCTGGGCTTGTACATGTATATGCATATTATAACTAAAACGTAAATTAGCCGATATACATTTTAATTTAGGAAGCAACTGGCCAACAACGGCTAATCCTTGAATAAATGTATATGCCGCAGGGAAATGAGTATACCAGGGATTTCACGAAATCCCTAGGGGTACCACGAAATCACAGCAAATGTCGAATATTCTTGTTTATTACGACAGAGACAGAATCATGCACCGGTGGCGCAGGCAGACAAACAGGTGATCTTGTATTGTCTTAACCACGAAGGAACAACTGCACACATTTGTTGATCCCCTCAGGACTTGGACCCGCGACCTACACGGAGGCTACACACTACATGATCCCATATCCACAACAGCGTGTACGAGTATATCCATGATAACAAGTTTGGTTAAAAGCTGGGTCATCGGCGAAACCTTTGACATTAGGGCGTCTCGTGTGCGCGTGCGCGTCCATGCACCGGCCGGCAGTCGACCGACTTTCACCGGCCGGTGCATCGTCTTTCCGATTCATTGTATTCGATTAGTCGATTATGTAAACGACTGACCGATTCAATTTTATTCGATTTAAATGCGTGTGCCCGTTTCGGTTTAAAAGGGCTATGATTTATTGAGAGTTCTTTCATAGTATGTACATAGCATAAACATTATGTCTAGGTACTTTATCGAGTTTTCGCCTATATTATGTATATTTATTTATTACTGGCTGCGCTACGATTTCGTCCACGTAAAACTATACTTATCCCCTTCCCATTACATTTCATTTATGGAGTTTTGAAAAACTTATTCAATAGAGTAGTTATAATTGCATTAAAATCAGTATAGCCGTTGACGGGCCTGTTGGTCTAGTGGTTAGTGACCCTGTCTGCTACTCAACAGGTCGTGGGTTCTATTCCCACCAAGTGTCTGGGTGTTTTATCTATATAAGTATGTATTTACAAAAAAAAGAAGTATATATGTATTAGTATCAGTCATCTGGTTTCCATAGTACAGGCTCTGCCTAGTTTGGGATCAGATGACCGTGTGTGAATTGTCCCAGGATATTATTATTATATGACATGAAATTAACAGACTCTACTATTTCAATTATATTATCGTCACTGCTCGCGTCGTTGGTCCAGTCATTGGTCTAACGTGGTACTTCAAACAAAAAATCGGAGTAAGTGATAATAATGGTTTCCTGGCCGATACGACATGGAAGACAATAATACAGAGCACATATGCTTGCGTAGGCACAAGTGCGCGCTCTCTTCCTTTACTCACAATCCTATGGGACGGAAGACCCACGCGACCGAGGAGAACTTTAGAGAGAGAGGAGGCTTTTTACATGCCCATCTGACGCATGGATCATCTTACTTTACAGACAATCAAGTGATCGGCTTGCATTGTCCTGGCCAGTAAGGAATAATGACACAATGTTGTTGTCTGCAATCTCCGAGTCGCAAAGTAAGCGGTGCTGGCTACAGCCGGCTGAAATAAGTATAAACGTATTGCATAAACAAAAGCCAGGCATGTAAGTTAGTGGTATCGTGCCGACGCGGCGTCTCGCAGGTTGGGTTGGGAAAGTAGAGTTATGTGTGTCGACGGGCCACTTCAACCGTGACATGTGGGTGGAACACCTGTCTATGCGTACCGTCTTCTACGTCACTTTTAATAAAAATAACGTGAGGCCGATGACATCGTATCAAAGACAAATCCAAATTCGAAGCTGAACCATTTATTAAGTGGGCCTTTGTGCAAGGGACAGTACCGCCGCAGTGTCAAATATTCTGCCGCCAAGCAGCAGTGTGTAAACATTGCTGTTTTTTGGAGTGAAGGGCAGCTGGGGAAATTACCCGACACAAGAGACTTAAGGACTAATGTATCGGATGACGAGCGTCAGTGCCAGCCAAGAGAGTGCCAGCGGCCCAGCCGTCAGGTGAACCTCTTCCAGTGACTAGACAAATTAGAAAAAATAAATAAAAGAATAAACATTAACAAAAAAGAGAGTTTAAGAGATGGCAATAGGAACACCTAATCAGAATTGAGGACGATGGTACCCCATCCAAAAAGGCTCATCAGCAGCCGTAAGAAGTCCACTGCTGAACAAAGGCCTCCCCCTTTGAAGGGAGGGGTTGCCATAATCCCCACGCTTGGCAGGAGTCTTGGGACAATAAGGTTACCCCACTCGGTATACCTAGTACTTAGTCTCACTTTGAAAGGAGTTGTTCCAGAAATGTATGGAGCCTGGGCCAACACCATGTACACTAAATGTATATATAACTATGCAATATAGTAACTGTTTTGTAATGTAGTCTTTTTTTAATATTGCTTCGTTTTATTGTACATTTAAGATATCATGGTCAAGGAGAGCAACACCAAAAAGAATATAAAATCTTTTAAAAAAAAAATTGAACCGACTTCAATATCACTGAAAAGTATAAAATAATTTAAATATTATAGAAGTTGGTTTTAGCGTAGCTGCTGTGTATAATTGGCACCAACTTCAATAATATTTAAATTATTTGATACTTTTCAGTGATATTGAAGTCGGTTCAATTTTTTTTAAAAGATTTTATTTTATACTTTTTAGTGATATTTTCATCAATAATGATTGAACCATCGAAAACGGTAAAATGATCTAGGTAGGTTATGATGACATTATCGTCTACATAGTTTTACATAATTCATGTTTCTTCAGAAAAAAATATCCGGTCGTAATTTGCATGGAATCATCATAGTAGTTTACTCTCTCGAATAAAAAAAGAATCATCGAAATCGGTTTATATTTGTCAGAGTAATGTAATGGAGAACATCAGTTTTATGGTTTTTACCAGATAAATTCGCCCACATCGTTCATGGTCCTCCAGTAAGTTCTTAGCCGGTTGTGATAAAAATTAATACAGTTTCATTACAGTGGTTCAATCTTTCGAATAAAAAAAGAATCATTGAAATTGGTAAATATTTGCCAGAGTTATGACCATTTTTGTCCGTAAAAAGCGACATAAAGTCATCTATATAGGCATTCCTGCAGTTCTCCTGCGCAGTCACCATTCTGGTTTTTTCAGGAACTACTTATTCGTATGCAATAATTTTTTTATGGGACCCAATTAACGGATTAAAGAATGGATGGAAGAAAGATTTTTTCAAATCGGTTCATAATTGCCAGAGTTATGCGCAAACATACATAGAAAAAAATATAAAAAAAATATATACAGACGAATTGAGAACCTCCTCCTTTTTTGAAGTCGGTTAAAAATACTACTGTAGCAACACCACACAATAATATGATGGATCGGAAATACGTAACTAAAATGTCATTTTGACGGATTTTGATTTTGACGGACGGATTCCAATCCAAATCACAGGCGATAATCAATACAATAAAGCCCCGGGTCAAGAAAGAAACAGTCAATGAATGTCCGCAAACATAAATAATCACTAAAAACTCCGAAATACAATATGTGGAGTACATATTGTATTTACGCTTAAACAATCTATTACGAACAAAATCGCTATCGAGCAAAATCGGGGGTCTAAAGTGTTCTTCCAGCCTTTAGGTAGGAGCCACTTAGCAAAGCTGACAACGTCAGCAGGAAGAGTCGTCACATCCCAGTCGGAGATTCTGTCAGAGGTTGAAGACTTCTATAGCAAGCTCTATGCCTCGCATGCTTCTCAACCCGAACCTAGTCCAGAAGATTGCAGAGCTATCCTGACCCGCCACTGCTCTGAGGATTTGCCCGAGATAAGCCAAGATGAGCTCGTGTTGGCCCTTAGACAGCTTAAAAATGGAAAAGCCCCAGGTGAAGATGGAATTACAACAGAGCTCTTAAAAGCTGGAGGAGCTCCTGTGCTGAAAGAGCTTAAGCAAATGTTCAATTCTGTCCTCTTCACTGGGAGAACTCCACGGGCATGGAACAGGAGCATGGTAGTTTTGTTTTTTAAAAAAGGCGATAAAACCCTTTTGAGGAACTACCGACCAATATCGCTTCTGAGTCATGTCTATAAGCTGTTCTCAAGGGTCATCACGAATCGTCTTGCACGAAGACTTGACGAATTCCAACCCCCGGAACAGGCCGGGTTTCGAAGCGGGTATAGCACCATAGACCACATACACACGGTAAGGCAGATTGTACAGAAGACTGAAGAGTACAATCGGCCCCTGTGCTTAGCATTTGTGGACTATGAGAAGGCTTTTGACTCCATCGAGACTTGGTCTGTTCTGGAGGCCTTGCAGCGCTGCCAAGTGGACAGGCGATACATCGAAGTGATGAGATGTCTATACAATGCCGCGACGATGACTGTACAAGTACAGAACCGGCAAACTGAACATATCTATTTGCGTCGAGGAGTGAGACAAGGGGATGTCATATCCCCGAAATTGTTTTCTAACGTCTTAGAAGATATGTTCAGGACGCTGGACTGGGAAAAGTGCGGCATCAATATTAACGGCAAGTACATCTCTCACTTGCGATTCGCGGATGATATCGTCATTATGGCCGAAACGCTGGAAGACTTGCAACGAATGCTGAATGGCCTAGCTGACTCTTCTCATCGCATCGGTCTCCGGATGAATTTAGATAAAACAAAAGTAATGTTGAACAAGCATGTTGTTCCGGGACCGGTTGCCGTAAATGGGATACCTCTTGAAGTTGTCCAGGAGTATGTGTACCTAGGACAGACGCTCCAACTAGGTAAGGACAACTTTGAGAAGGAAATCAAAAGAAGAATACAGCTGGGCTGGTCAGCATTCGGAAAACTTCGTCAGGTCTTCTCGTCACCGATACCGCAATGTCTGAAGACTAAGATCTTTAATCAGTGCGTCCTACCCGTAATGACGTACGGTGCTGAGACGTGGCCACTTACGGTACGACTAGTCCACCAATTTAAGGTCGCTCAGCGAGCTATGGAGAGAGCTATGCTCGGCGTTTCTCTTAGGGATCGATTAAGAAACGAAGTAATTCGCCAGAGAACAAAAGTTACTGACATAGCTCAACGGATTAGCAAACTGAAGTGGCAGTGGGCTGGTCATATTTGCCGCAGAACCGATGATCGGTGGGGAAGACTGGTTCTGGAGTGGAGGCCACGAACTGGAAAACGTAGCGTAGGACGCCCTGTGACCCGGTGGAGTGACGATTTACGCAAAGCAGTTGGCAGTGACTGGATGAGGAAAGCCGAAGACCGGGCTCAATGGCGTGTATTGGAGGAGGCCTATGTCCAGCAGTGGACTGATGTAGGCTGATAATGATGATGATGATGAATCTATTACGAAACGACACCTATAGCATTAACTGTCGAGTAGTAAACCAACGTCAAACGCAACTGTCATGGCTGCCCTAAAAACAGGGTGGACATACTAAATAACTCCATAAGTAACCATTTATGTACAATTGTACTCTGCTTCAAATTAATTTATAAGTATTTTTATGAAACTCTCCTATGTTTTTCCTATTTTTCCATGTAGTGTACATAGTGTTGGCCCAAAATGGAAAATCTCCTTTTGATGACTCATTTCGACTACCATTACAAAAAAAACTAAAAGGACAATATATATTTTTTTTTCATTTGCGATGAGGTTTGGTAAGTAAGATCTAAAACCATTCCAAGTTTCAAATTGATAGGGTCGGGAGTTCCTGAAATACATATATAGGTGTGTCAGACAGACAGACGAAGTCTCACCATTGGGGATCCTTTTTACCCGACTACGGAACGGAGGGAGGGTTATGATTTTAACAAGAATGTATGTATGTATGTATGTTCATCTGTTTCCGCATATCTTCTAATCTACTTAACATAATATGACAAGTAGGGTGTCGTTAGAAGCGTCTTGATTGTCCGCTGGTTATAGGCTATATAATAACACATTATTAGACTGCGATTTTATCCGTAGTCGGGTTTTAGTTTTTAAAACTTATTACTAGTTTACCTTTTAGGTATGGAACCCTAAAAGCTAACCCAACCATAACGAAATCTAGTCACAAGTACCAATACTTAAACAGTGGCATGGACCCATAAAAACTTGGAAAAAATATAAAAATAATGGCCAGTTTAAATCTCAGTTTTCATAATTACAGAGAAGCCTTGCCGTCGAAATATCAGGTGTTATAAGTGCTCAGATGCAGGTGAGAATGTGCAAGCTTCCGGTGGCACGACGGTTGACATGACAGTGATGGTGAATTACTCATTCAAGATTGACGTGGCTTGGTTTAACGATAATTATAGCAGGTTATGCAATGACGACATAATAGATGGTCGGTCTGGTTCTATTGGATACTATATTTTGCATAAATAGCACTTTGGCTTGCCTAATTACCCAATGTACGAATATAACTTAGTTACTGCCGCATTTTACTGTCAATGTTTTTCATTGATAGCAAAGATACATTTTTTTCAGTAGTACTTACTGTAAAGGGAATCATAAACATAATTTTAAAAAAAAGAAAATATTTACTTATTTAGGTACTTAATTAATTAAATAGTATCTCAAAATTCTTATCAGGTTTATCTGATTGAAAAAAAAAGAATAGGAAAAGTACTTTCATATACGTAATACAATATAAATAACTTATAACAGTTACTTAGCAAAACTAATTAAATATATTAAACACAACAAAATGCGTAGAAAAAGAAACCTACGTTATACATTTTTCCATACAAAATTAATTAACATAAATTATCATCTGAATACCAATACAAAACATGGGTGTTCCCTAAAAAGATTTGTTACCAAATAAAAAAATAAAAAAAAAACTTGAACATAGTTGTACAATGAATGAACCTCGGAACAGAACCGGTTCAAAAGAATTTCCAAATAGTCGACACCAAAAAGGGATCGGGACAATAATTTGGACCTCTATCAAATATTACAATGTTGACCTAACACGCCTAATGGCTCTTATGACATTGAGCATAAGAGCGAAATCTTACTAGCATCTTACTAACAAAATTTGTTAAAAAATAATCATTGTGATATTTCATGAATGAATTTGTTGCGTTTAGTTTTTGTCCAGAGATTTTTGTGTGGGAACCAATATGCAATTTGGAAGATTTTTAATTTAGTATTTTATTTCAAAGTTAATATTGATTGTTCTGATAAACCAAAAATATATCATGAATATAATACTATTTGGCACATTTTCCTCACAATTACTGTTGAATGTAAGGGTGGAAAAAATAAGAAATGGATTGCGTGTGATAGATCCGCCTTTATTCAAAGACGGTCTAGTAACTGTTATGGTAGTGTTAAAGTAATCTTACTTTTACGTGGGAAAGAGACACAGATATACGCAGTTTATAGCTCCGTTTCTTTCTCTGGCAAAAATACAATAATACTACTCGAACAGATGGGGGTGAACCCCCAGGTAGCTACCACCGTCAGATATTGTGTTCCGGTGTGAAGGGCAATACCTATAGCTAAAGAAAGAAATTATCGGACTTTAAGTAATGTCTCGGGTGATGAGCGATGCAATGGAGCTATTTATGGTCAGCATGTTGCTCACCAAGCGAACGACCTGCTTATTACATTAGTAACATAGAAAAACATATTACAAAGACGATTTGGTGCGTACTAAACAAATCCTGCTTATAACTATCAACACGCCCGTCAAATCGACAGTCGTCATCGTTTCGTAGACAATAAAATGTTTTATAATCTGTAATAATGTCTATGATCACACCTAGGCGGTGTGTAGACACATATTATCTATGGGCGATTGGGTGTATTCGGTCAATTTGTTGACCAACTTCATTATAATGGCAATACTTTGATTGAAAAACGTTCTAAGACGTATTAGTTATAGATGGTTTATGAAACGTTTATGAATAAGCAACTTTATAGAACGTTTTATAACCTTATAGAACACTATAACTAATCAGTGCTTAAAACCTTTGATAAGCTTTTTTTATGAATAAGACCATAAGTCTTCCGTAATTTCACCAACTACAGTGCCATTAACACCGTAATACAGCCAAGTTTACACACTGCTGCTTGGTGCAGAATATCTGACACTGCGGTGGTACTAACTACCAAAATATGCCTAATTCATTCAGATTCCAAGCCAAAAAAAGTTACGCGAGACTAGTCTGTTGATCCTCACGATCCTCACTCTATTCACCCATCTACACACATCAAAAGTGTCTAGGGATCAAGCATTTTTAAGCGGATTTCTTGAGATTGAGATGTGGCTTTGTAATAAATTTATGATTTTATAAATTTATATGGATCCTTTTTGGTGCATTTCATAATTTGAATCAGGAACTGTGAATCAAATTCGAGTAAAAGATGAAAATCAGCTGTCAATATTTTCCCTATAAAAACATACAACACATTGAAGACATTATTAGTGCTACTGTTTCCCTACTACTGATTAAAACCAACGTTATTATGGAGCGGCGACGTCATTTAAGCAGGGAAGAAATGCTCAGAGCCGTGGGAATGATAGAAGCTGGTTCCCGGCAACGTACTGTGGCTTTAGCTCTGAATACAAGTCAGAGTGTTATCAGTCGACTTTGGACACGTTACCGAAGCACTGGTACCGTGGCTGAGCGCCATGGAGGACGGTATCGCTGCAACACACGGAGACAAGACCGATATATTCAAATCTTAACTCGAAGAGCTCCAACAATAACTGCCATGATGTTAGCCGTGAGGCTTCATCACTCTTCAGGGAACTTAATTAGCGACCAAACAGTCAGAAACCGCTTGCATGAAGTGAACCTTCATTCCCGAAGACCGCTACGGGTACCACCTATAGCAATGCACAATCGTAGGATTCGATATCAATGGGCTCTTGAACACAGAAATTGGGCAGAAGAACAATGGCGTTTCGTGTGCTTTTCTGATGAGTCTCGTTTTGGTATGAGACCGGATACAAGACGTATACGACACTGGAGAACCCCTGGACGCCAACAGCGATTAAAATCCTGCCAGGAAGTCCATCCTTATAGTGGTGGAACCATCATGGTATGGGCGGGTATTTGGATCGGCGGAAGAACTGAGTTGATTTGGATCAGAGGCAACCTCAACGCTCAAATTTATGCTGAGACGATTGTATCAGACGTCATCGTTCCTCTACAAGTGCAAATCGGTCCCTTATTTCAGTTAATGCATGATAATGCACGACCGCACACCGCAAGAGTTGTAAGACAGACTCTCGCCGCAGCTAACATCAATGTCCTGCCCTGGCCTGCTCAGTCGCCAGACTTGAACCCGATTGAGCATGCATGGGATATGCTACAGAGAAGAGCTCTGCCGAATATGGAGGGTATCCAGTCGCAAGAAGACCTTTTTTTGTTGTTGCAACGAACATGGGCCATTCCACAGCGTGATTTGGATGAACTCATTTTGAGTATGGCAAACCGATGTTCTTGTGTTGTTAGTGTTCGCGGTAGAAACACGGATTATTAATTGTTTAAGTTACCCAATAAAATTTTAAAGAAAACTGTTATTTCAGTCTTTTTTTCGAACTTTTGTGTTAGTGGTTCAAATGTCAAAAATCCCTTTATTAGGAAAATGGCAAATTTCTTTATTAATGCAAAGGTAACTTGGTATCGTTACTGTGACAAACGAAAACACTTTATTTGATGAATCCTTAAAGAAAATTTTAATTAATATCAATCAGGAGAAAAGTTATTGCAAAAATATATGTTGATCCCTAGACACTTTTGATGTGTGTATATAAGCTAAAACAGGCCAAGTCGTGTTTCATTTGCCACACGAACAGCGTTCATCTGATCGCATTTTATAAAACATTCATTTATACAGCTGTGCCAATAAATCTCTTCGTCAATCTCTATCAAAAGTAAAGGACATAACCCAATAGTCCACATCGCGGAACGAGTATAACTTGATCGGAAGACGTCGACAATTAAGGCCTAGTATTAAACGGCGGAAACATTGAGAGAAAAAAGTCGTATGTGAAATGTGATGCACTTCCGATGCTCTTAACGGTTAGACTGATACAGTTATTTATTAAGTATTAAAGACATATAATCTTTTAAGTAAAAATATATTTTTATAATTCTAAACTCGATCGCAATCTCACGGAATCTGATAATAAGCGGTGCTAGAATAATGGATGCACAACACAAACTAAGGGTGGCATTATTTGTAAGGCGCAGGTAACGGGTGCCAGTACGAGTATTTCAATAATAGTCAGACTGTTTATTAGGATAAAGAGTAGAAGAGAGAATTAGTAGATAGGCCTGGCTTTCACTTCTGAATGATACCTACAAGCAACCTTATTTAAGTCTTATCCCTCTTTATTATTTTCCATTTTATCCTACATTAGTTACCGGCTCTATATTCTATAATGATTATTCACAGTTTGAACGACAAGTAGATCTGAATTATTTGCTACCTTTTCCTCAACTTTCATAAAACTTACAAATCGGCTTCGCCTTAAAAGCAGCAATGTACCGTTCGTCCGGTGGACCGGTCCGGTACGGTTCCTATCCGGTGCGTGATGGATCACCGTGTGACGTAGACACCTGGTCAAGTGTCGTATGTTCGCGCTTAAATCTGGGTGATTCATAATATGCCGAATAAAAAAAAACTCGTCTTATTATAATTTACGCTCGCGATAACCAACTTTCTCCAATTACGCAAGTGATTTATATTTTTTCCCTAACCGTTAATGTCCTACCTTGTATTCAAAACGCTAAATTACTCTTGAAATATTTGGAAGGAATGCTGGTAGATTTTGACTGACTAATTAATATTACAAGTTTGTTAACTTTAATTTTGGACTTATCTGGATATGATAACAGTACTCTACCTTGGGTTTTAGTTCCACTACATTATAGAGTATCTTGTATTTTAATTTGAAAAAAATACAGTAGTTGAAACTACTCAAATCAAAATACAAAAAATAGGCTAACTAAAGCATTTCTTAAGTTTCCTAAAAATTAACACCTTTTAATGAAAGCTTGAACTAGTCACTCTCGCTCGCTCTAACTCCCTCTAATCTACTCTATAATTCGCTCGCTCTAACTCTCTCTAATCTACTCTATAATCCAGAGTTAGAGAGATTAGAGGGAGTTAGAGCGAGCGAGAGTGACTAGCTGAAGGAGGCCTGAGGAGTCACGAGCCTCAACATGAGAATATCACTACGAAGAACTGCAACTGCACCGCTTACCGGGACACACCAAAACAGATAAAAAACTACTACAACGTTAGACGTCTGTTTGGAGTTACGATCATTGAAATTTTATAGTGAGTCAGTGGTTCAAGGGCCAAGCCCAGACAAACGTGCGGACAATATAAGAGAAATCTGAATAGTGACTTGTATCTCTGTGTTCCCACGAGCGTCGCATCTCGAGACTTTACCGTTTCAGTTTAGGTATGTTGTCCACTGAAAGCACTTAGAATTGTTTCAATCTATCAAGCGATTATATTCCAATAAATAATTACTGTTCACTATGTTATGCTATGGCTAAGGTGCTTTAAGTGTGTTTACTATACTGTCTTGATTACTTCCGTTTGTTTCTTCTTTCCAATGAAACCTCTGAAATAGGATGATTTTTGACTGAATGCCCCAGACTGAGGGTAGGGGGTTTTTCGAGAGTATGTATGTAAGTATGTCTATTTCTTTGGCACGGCCTTCAGCCTAAACATCTCGATGAATTTTGACTTATAATATGGCGTTAGATTGGTCTAAGTTGTGGAAGTTTCATAGGTTATTTTTTTTCTAAATTACACCGCAGCGTTCAGCCACCATTTTGTATTTTTTCACTTCCATAAATATCAATATGAGTATCAAATGAAAGGTACTAACTAGACAAGCTGAAATATATGTGCATATGTATACTTTGTAAGTATACTGTAAAATTCGCTTTGTTTGTTTGTTGGCAGTCAGGATTTTTGTGCTATTATCATCGATATACTATACGCTATTATCTATACTATAATAAAACTCAAAGAGCACTTTTTCTGTACATTGAATATTTTTCCAAAATTTCTATGTGGGGGTACTATACTATCGACATAGAGGCCAAAACAATTTTTTTTGGAATTATTGTCTGTCTGTCTGTCTGTCTGTCTGTCGTTCTGTTCGTCCAGGTATCATTTGAAAACCCGTGGATGGATTTTGATAGGACTTTCACTGATGTGTTGTGTAGAAGTCAAGGTGTAAGTTGGTATATAAAACATCACGCTATGTTTCATAGGGGCTAAGCAGAGAAACATTACTTGCACATATTACCACGTAATTTCCTTTGTATGTGAATAGGGTAATTATAGACTGATCAGTTAATCATTAAGATATGTATTATTACGCTATATACAATAGGGACTGAGCAGACATTTAGTTTGCATAAGATATGGCATTGGCGAAGGGTCAATTTTTGTAAGGGGTAAGCCGGTCCGGTACACCCAGGACATTTTCATTAGAATTCTGTATTGTTCTAAGTACTTTGCTGATAGCAATATGACATTATATCTTTGAAAAGTTAAAATCTGTAAATCCCGAGCGGATCCAAACTAGATTATGTATGTATTACAGTCGCAACAATAAAAGATGCGGAAAACTTAAAACTTTCATTATCGAATATCATTAGACAGTAATTTACGACGGGTAGGTCTGAGAATAGGTCATACAGTATATTTCATACCGCTAGGTTAAGGTTAAGCTACATAAGGCAAGGGCATTAAATAGATGGGTGAACCGATATGTATGAAATTATGTGTGCATATCGGGGAGGTCTGAGAATAGGTCATAAAGTATATTTAATGCCGCTGATACCATGATTGACGAGGATATATAGAACGAGAGGAGGGTGCACGAGAGGAGAAAGAGGGAGAGGGGATTCGAGAAGGGGGCGATGGGGTGAGGGATCGGGGGAGTTAGATGGAGTAAGGGGGGAGTGAGAAGGAGCCAGTTCGTAGAAGAGAGAGGGGGAGAGGGTTCAGAGAGGGGGTAACAGGGTAGGAAGAGGGGGAGTGTGACGGAAACCGAAGCGGGAGGGGGAAAGAGAGAGGAGAGAAAGAGCATATAATTAGATTTTTTTTATAAGAGAGAGAGATATGGAGAGAGATAAATCTAGGGAGGAGGGAGAAAGGGGAGCAAAATGTAATAAAAGCGCGGGCGGAGCTGCACGGGTCAGCTAGTAATTAATAATTATTGTTTTTGTTAGTGAGCCTAGCATAGATAATGTAAAAGAAACTCAACGATGAGCCCTTGGTGCACGATGGAAGGGTTTATTACGTGACCTACTTCTCGTGTCCGGCAAACGAATTAATAAAGCAACGATAAGAGTACCTATTAGCTGTGGCCTAGTTCTGGATAAAATTATCGAAGCCAGTGTTAAGATAAAAAAAAGGTGAGGAGCTCTGTATAGTGTAGCATCTCCACATGCAGATTGGGATGGCAAATATGTAATTAATTTTAAAAAAATAGTATAGTATACACTACAGCACAGGTTTTACAAAACACAATAAGATAATAAATATCTCGGAACCGCACCGCGAAGCTTTCATGTATATTACAAGAAGCTTTGCTGTCACATCCATTAGAACTGGTTCTGTAGTTATGATATATGAATGCTGATGAGGTCCAACAAGCGGTGAATACGAGAATGGTCCAATGGGGTATCTGCTCACATATGATTTTGATTGTAATTTATGTTTCGAGCATACTTAATTAGCCCGTTGAGTGTCCGGGTAATAATAGCACCCACCCATCTCCTCCTGTTGGGTGTCGTAAGAAGAAGACTGGCAGCAGCGTCTCTCTATTGGATTACCTATCTACTATACTAGGTGTTCCAGAAAGGGTATATCAAGCCGAAGGGTATGTATAGTATTGATAGTAAAGGCTCCGGAAAAAAATGTCTAATGCGGCAGAAATTGATATTTTATATTACATTTTTTTTTAATCACCTTAAAACTATTCCTAAGCAGCCCTGTGTCATTGTGCCTACTTCTATGAAGCTCTGTTTCGTAGTGATTGCGGGCCTGCCCTGTTTAATAAGAAATTCATTCATTTTCGGTCAAATAATGAACAAAATTTCGAGATCACTGCTCTGAAACTGTTGACTATTTTGATCATTTTCTTTCACAAATTGTGTGTTCCACAATGCGTCATTACCGGCTTGATACCCCATTACTGGGACATCCTGTATATACTTCTACCTACTAAATGGGAGGCTTTTGTTCAGTATTGGACGTCTTTCGGCAGCGGATGCTGTAATTTGATTATCATTTAGTTCTGAACGCCCAACTAACATGGAATTTAGCAAACGAATCAAGTGAAGAATCGTTGAAGTATAGCAATTTTAAGTACACTTAACCTGATGAAGTCGCTCAATCATCAGCTTAATAAGGATAAACGTAACATTTATCCTTCCTTATTTGTAAAGTATCTTATTTGTGCAAAATATAACATTCATTTAAGGCAGACCTAATTTAGGATCAAATGTACAAAAGGCATGTCCTACTATGACAACCAGACAACTGATAAAAAAGTACTTATGTCTACACTTTTCTAGATCAATTCTTTAATATGGGCCTTAATTCTTTGGATTGGTATTCTCCACGTCACTAACGTGACGTATCAGGATTTTAATGTAATTATCATTGACATAGGACAATCGGTTTTTAAGTAAAAATAATTTAAAATTTTGATGGCCACATTTGTGATGTAGTATGCCATTAGTTTTATTTAAATAATTAACACATAACAGCAGTAGCCAGGAGGTCTAACCACAATAAAAAGTAACTCGTCAAGAGCAAAGATAAGAGTTTTTACTCTTAGTTAGTCCTACTTCACTTTATCTCAGGTAATGTGAAGTAGGTAGATACTCGATAAATGCATTAATTACTTATAAAACTCACATTCCATTTTTGCAATTTACATACAAACATTACAGACGGCTTAATGTACCTATTCGTTTTACAAACAATACGTTATCACTTGCATTAGCGTTTCTCCTAATAGTATCTATGGGCGTCTCAGTTACGTGATTGGTATGTACCTATTGTTTATAAAACGAATACACTCAAACCTCAATACTATACGTATTTAAAAAACGACAAAAGGAGAAAGCACCTTACGAAAGTTTAAGTAGGACTTACTTAATGATTATTTGTTTTAAATATTTGCAAAGCATACATAATAGTGAAAAAAAGCATCACTAATGCCTTTACGTAAGTTAATTGAACTCAAATCAGCACATTTTAATGGACAATCGTCTATTTGTCGACAACGATAGTAGAAAGGAGGTCGCGTCTCGAGATGTTTATTTCTTATGAATATCGATACGAATAATCGATATATTTTACACTAAACTGTACAAAATATTAGTACAAATATTTCAGATTCCTTTCGTGTCAAGAATATTCAACATGTAAATATGTATTGTAAGTAGGTAAGTATATATTTTATTGAGAACAAAGCTAATTTTAAAGATCCTAAGAGTTTCATTTGAAAAAATACATTTGTTTTATTATGTACCTAAATATAAATTTCGTTTATTTATCTTCCGAATCCAAAAAATCATAAGTATATAAATATATCATAGCTTTTTGTCTTTAAGTAAGTAAATAGATTGATATCGATATATCAACATCATCAACCCATCACGGAAGCGTTACGTAAACTGTTCCTGAACTTCGATAGTAGAAAGGAATGAATTAAGCTATTCGCTTTTGCTCTACAAATATATATTTTTTTTATGATTATTTTTTTGTTTGAGATTCACAAAAAATAAACACAAAAATACGTAAAAAAGCAATTGTTGAGCTCTTTACGTTAAATTAAGACTTAATGGTTTATTTTGTTCGATAAACTGAAACTCCTATTACACTATTTACAGAGTTCAAAAAGAATAAAATAACATCTAATAGCAGCAATAAAAACTATTAATAACCACTAATTAGGCTCAATAAAAAAAATAAGGAAGGCACGTCATAACAATTGGTAACATTTAAAACGCCAATAATTGGCGAGCAATGAGAGCGATTCCAGTTTATAATTGCTAACAATAAATAGTTAACCCACAAACAGCTGATCAAGTACGTGTTGAGTATCTCTGTGTTGTGTACTCTACTTCTGAGACAGGTGGCCGCGAACCGGTTATATAATGACTGACAGCTGTCAAACGTTGCACCATAAAAATGCCACTCATGAGTGATGATTATCTTTGCGTCTGACGAATGTTTTTTTTAAATACTCTCGATCAAAGGGCAGCATTAAAATTTACCAATGATAATCATTTGTTTTAAAATAGCATTAATTAATTACGATGCAAGCTAGACAAAGCTATTATTATGTTGATTAAATTGAGCCCAACATTCGTTTTAATATGGGTGTATTTTAGTATCCAGTCACTGATTACATTATTTTACTCTTCGTAATTTGTAACTTCTTGTACCACCGCAACTTACATTAATTTGTCCGGGAGCATAAAGCTTCTTCTAATCACGAAATAGTAGACGTTCGGTTCTAATTTTAGACTACCAAAGGTGGCAAGAAAGCATGCCTATAGACGCTAGCAATACCTACCAGAAGAACCACTAGCGCATGGTCTTCTGTGTCCAGTAATTTCACCAGCTACAGGGCCCTTCACACCGGAACTGCACGAGTGTTTACACACTTCTGCTTGGCAGCAGAATATCTGACGCTGCGGTGGTAACTGGACGGCCCCTTGCACTAGGAACCTACAACCGAGTAGTCGTAGAAGATCTTCTAAATACAACATTTATCTCAAACTCAAACTCAAAAATAGTTTATTTCAAATAGGCTTAACGCTAGCACTTTTGAAAGGTCATGTTTTTTTTTTAAAGGAAGCTACCATCGGATCACAACGCGGCTTCAACTGAGAAGATCCGGAAAGAAACTCAGCGGGCTTGTCATTTTATCACTTTTTTTTAAACAGTGTGTCATGTTACAATTAGATCAGAGCGACAGTGTGTCTTGCGGTTCAAAATATCAAATAAGACAGAAAAAAATAAAAAAATACAAAGTACAACAAACTAAAAAGCCAAAGGGATAGTAGTCGGACTAGTCCCCCCAAGCAGCACCCGCGCACGAGTTGACTCGAGCAGCAGCCATCACTCCCCTCAACCATATTGGAGGGAAGGGGGTGACCCGCCACACGAAGCCGCCACAAGCAAAGACTTTTCGATGGCGAGCATGACCGATCTAAGATCACAGTGGCACACGTCTAACATTTAACTTCTGCTGTTAAGCAGTGCCTCGTCAGGCAAGACGATATCTATAACCATGAATTGGGCAATATCTCCAATACAACATGAATAAGCGTTTAGAGTCGTTCATTTTGCCACGATAAGAGAAGAGAGATGTATGTATTTATTATTGTTAAAATAAGGAAATACACTTTATTATTATTATATTACTAGCTGACCCACGCAGCTCCGCCTGCGCTATTTTTACGTTAACTAAACTTTTAATAACAGACATTAGCATCGAATACATAACCTCCTTTTTATAGTCGGTTAAAAACTGGGACCTACTTTTTACTTGCTCTCCGAAGCACGGACCCGTTTAGTTCAAATGGCGTTAAACGGTCACCCATCTATTTAATGACCTTACCTAACGTTGCTTAACCCGATCGATTACAAAACCTTGATAACAACTCTCTATGAGTGTTCCCTTACTAATATTTATTATATTATAAAGAAAAATTGATAAAATCTGACCAAGCGTATAACCAAGTACCCATTTTGACTTTAATCCCCTCTCCCGAAAGAACCGTGCTAGATTACGGGATAAAAAGTATCCTATGTCCTACCTCGTAGTAAGATCTCAAATCATGGCATGATTGATGAGTTTCATTTGAATCCATTCAGTAGTTTCGGCGTGATGCTCAGCCGTGATACAGACAGACAGACAGACAGACAGACAGACAAAAATTTAAAAAAATACATTTTCGGCCTCAGTATCGGTTATAGAATGCCCTCCAAAAATAATTTTCAAAATATCTTCAATGTACAGAAATGGACCTGTTACAGTTTTATTATAAGTATAGATATATTATTGATTACCTGGTCAACATGCAGCTTCCTATGCTCGTTGACTCCGCACTCCATTCTTTGTGCCTGAAACAAAACAAAATTAGATTAATTATCAAACACATATTGCCAAATAAAATGGTTTATTTGTGAAACTTAAAAAATAAATAAATGAACATATAAAATTAGTATTCATGACCTTAATCATGTACAAATATAATATTTTTTACGATATTTTGTAGAAAATAAATCGACTGAAATATTAATGCAAATTCATAAATTCGTTTCGCAATATTTTGGCGTTTGTCGAATTATATACTATAAACTTACAAATATCGGTTACACTTTCACTGCGAATTAATAACGCAACCATAACGCAACACATACTTATCTATATTACTAAGTAGTATTTTATAATCTCAACTTAGATTAGCTTAGATTTTAAAATCTATCAGAAAAAAGATATAATGATTTTTTTTTATTTAATTTTAAATAACAATACAGTAACGTTTCCACGTTCCCAGACAGGAATCGCCAGAAATGGGATTGAGTGGGCCATATTTGTCGAATGAAGGCAGATGGATGGGCCAAAGTTGTCATGCAACCAAAGGATAGACGTCGATGCCGGGAAAGGCTTAAGAAACGTAGGTATGATGACTTAGATCCAACCAAGAAGGATTGGTTTGAAGTGGCCCACGATAGGGATGTGTGGAATGGAGGAGACCTTTGCTCAGTAGTGGGATAATATTAGGTTAGAAAAGAACAGAAAAAGGATATAAAATATTAAATCTAATTTAAAACAAAAGTGAAAATCAAATTGTATTTAGCGAATGGAACATTAAAGGAATGCTTATTCAAGGTCCGTACGCGGCATGGGAAAGGAAGCCAGTACCTGAAAATACCTAAGACCATGACTGTACTACTGTGATCTAGATGTCTTTAATATAATTATGGACAGGTACAAATTAGTTTGGAACTCTGATTGATGAAGGTAGACAATGTTACGTGAATCGTAAATTATCTAGGCTTACATCAACAACAATTATAAATAGCAATACCAATTACAATTAGCATGTTAAGGTATCTTATTTATTTACATATCGATGTGGCATATATTTTACCCTGGTCTTAAAATTGTGCCTCAAGAATATAGTTGTTTTTGATTTACGCGAATACAACACATTCTAATAAAACTACTCTTACGGAATATATCGCGTTTTATTTTAGGTTTTACTTTCCCGACGTTTCTAATGTTTTGCAGCACCCATGATCACAAACATGGTGCAAAGCGCAAGAGCAAGAGTAGTATTATTACGATTTTGCCTCAAAACTCAAAGATACGACACATGATCAAGAAATCAATGTTAATAGCTATCAGTAAAACATCTACCACCTAATCATTATTATAAAATTCTGCCTATTGGTTGCTAGGTTTAGTTACTACTTTATTACTTGGTCAAGTTTAAATGCCGTAAAATTGATATCTTGCATATAGATAAGAGCACTATTAATCGTATCATTTGGATAGAATCGGGAACAAAATATACAAGATTTAATTTCTTCGGTACCTATGTTTTTTTTTCGTCACAGTTATATTCAACCTCATTAGCAATTTACATTATTTTAACACAAAAAACGAACCATCAAATGTTCTCACACGAATTGAGACTATTAAGTTTGTGGGTTTAGTCATTATAACTGTGTCAATCATCCTGACCGAGCCAGTGTTTACAAAACAAAAGAATGAAATCATCGCTAAAATAAATCTCAGGCTCAGAAATCTAAACAATAACTCAATGTCTACCCTATACGCGCGTACACTGGAGATGGACACAAAAAGCCCGTAATCAATTCTATTGCAGTCTTTTAAATACATTGACTTGCAGGTTGGTCGATAACCAAATGTTATGGCTGTACGTGCTTCAATGTATTACTAAATCCGTTTTAGTTGGTTTGTGATTCGCATGTCTTAATTCAGGTAGATTTCAAATTCACATGGTGTGCCATTTCTTGACAGAGTGTCTATCATAAGCAACCAAATTTCTCGTATTGCTCATCAAAGTGCAATAAACCTTATACCAGGTCCTTCTTTTCGCTAATTAACATTCAGCTCGGCTGTTTGTTTTTACTCAACCCGTCTCAGGTTTATTTAAAATCAGTATTCTTGGGACTTTATTGGAGAATGACTTATGAATAATTCACTTTCAATCCAACTTGATTGTGAGTTTTCAGATATCCAGCTACCAGATTTTAAAACCTTTTTGTTTCTATTTTATAAGTGGCTTTTACCAATGGATATTTAGTTCATAAATGTAAGTACTAAGTCCATTACGTAAGTACTTTATGATCTATACATTGCTTCACACAGGCCCAGGAAAAATAAACTGGGCGCAGTTGTTCCTAGACTCTAGAAACGGACCGACTTAAGTTCTTTTAGACATTGACAAACCATTGACACCAATAATCGTACTAACCTAAGGTATACAACGACACTCAACAGAGATGTTATTTGCTAGTGGTTTCAGGGCCATACTACCAGCTTTTATGGCAATACTAAAGTAATCTTACTTTTAAGCCAGAAAGGGACGCAGATATACGTAGGTTATACTTTAGTTTATTACTCTCGTGAAAATAAGATTACAATAATATAACGAACAGATTGAGGTACACCCGCAGATCTAGCCACACTGCTTTGAGTTATTGAGGTGGTTTCCCGTTGAGCCCTACTTACTTGTTTAATAAAATTTCTTTGACACGAAACGACAACTGAGATTCTAAGGTACAAAAACTCCAAGAAAGATATTATCAACAATCGACATAACTGAAACCGGATACTTGTAGAGATCTCATTCTTAGAACTGAGGTCTTATCTACATCATTTTCCTCAAGCATTCGCATTGAAGTTTGTTTACTCTTTTCAAATTTAATTATCAAATTGTATAGGATTTCAATTTTCTGATTTAACACCCGCTGCGTTTAGATGATAATGGTTTAGAGCAATGAATGAATTAAAAAGTGCCTTAACGTATTTACTTATTGAGATAAAATTGATCAGATTTGCAATTTTCTTTGTTAGTATTAGTTACATTTATCGAAAGAAATATGTAGTAGGTACTTAAGATTTTTATTCTGATTCTTTTTTTCAACTATGTCCGTCTCACACAATGAGGTGGATATTTTATAAAACAAAGTACTTTTCATACATAAGATGTCCACTACTGAATATTCCTACCATAAGGGATTAAGTGCCATCCGCACCCAAAGTGTAATACATACTAGTCTCTCAAGCAATAATATCATTATTAAATAGCGGAAACAGTCATACATATGTTATAAGATCCATTCGGAGTCAGTATTATACAATACTAACAATATCAGCTATGCAATTCATTAAAGTAACCAATCGTGACTACGCTCGACAGCAAGCTCGATGTCGAATTAGTCTTCATTTCGACGTCGAGCATAAATCCGCATTCTCTATCACATTTCGGCTCGACGACGAACTGGAGGCCGTGCCGTTCGCTGCCGTTATCTAAGGCGAGTTAAGGACTGCTCAAAGTTTTTTTCGGTAAAAATCGGTTTTTATTTTAAACACGATTCTAATGGAAATGCCATCAATAATAAAATTTCTGGATGCAAAAGATGGTTCAATGAACATCATACTTTCAGTTTTAGGCACAGGAATGCACTATACATTGTTTTTTCTTGATATGTATTTGTGTTTGGCAGTATGTGGTCGATACCTTTGCTTGATTTTAATTCAAAAAATCACGCAGGACATTTTGACTGTCATTGTCAATGTCATGTCGCGTTCCAAGTGTCTATCTAGTCTAGGTACAGGGTCTCCAGATTGGGGGTTTTTTCCCATTTTGGGGAAAAATAAAAACTTCGGGGAACTTTTGGCGAAACGAAAACTATGGGGAAAATTTTGGGGAACACATTTTTGCTTGGCGAAAGCTTGTGGAGAAACAAAAGTCTAATTCAGAAAGTTTATATCATTTTAAATCGTTTCATCAAACATATTTCAGAATCACACGTAAAACAATAAAATACTCATGGCTAATGGTCAGAATGGCGGGGGAAGGTGTGTTTTTTGATGGATAGAGATCTTATTTTAATAATCTCCGCTATAGTTTCATCTCATACTAGTAGTATAGATATGTGAATTTTGGTTCCTCTTGTCCCTCTGGAACAGTTTAATAATTCTTTTCCAAAGAGTAGCCTCTAACGTACAAGTTCCCATCTATCTCTATATGACAAAAAATCAGCCAAATACGTGAAAGCGTAACAAATAAACTAAGAAACTAACTCGTTTTTAGTTTTATAAAATTATTAGGTATAGCTAAGGAAGGATTAGATACGAAATTAATTTGGGGAAAATTGTATAAAAATGTATCTTTTTGGGGAAAAATAAAACCTGATTTGGGGAAATTTCACATGCAGGACCTGGATACCCTGTCTAGGTAACTGTTGTATATATCGATGTGTTTACATTTAATTTTTTGGGAAAACGGATATGGTATAGTCAATCGATAAAATTAGCAATAAGTTGACTTTTTTCTTAAAATGTGAAGTGAACGAGTTGAAACGTTAGAAAAGCATAAGGTTCTCGCGACTGGACTTGCTCGTACTCCTCATACCACACACCGTACTCAAGGAAAAATGAATCCTGAATACTACTAATACTATGATTGCATCAAAACCTTAGTCACAGACTAAAAGTTAACAACGATGAGCTAAGGTCAGTTGTGTTTTGATAATTCTTTATCTTTTACTGTAGGTATAATTTACCACTGAACTAAACTAATACAATTTATTTATTTTAGTACAGGGAAGATAAGAAGGATGTCCTTGTCAACTTCATTGAGATATATTCATATATTGATGGCGGTTGCAGTGGAGGAAATCCATTTGAGAGACAGCTGTAAAGGAACACAGGACGGCGACTATTGCATCGTAGTGCCCCAGCTCAGAAATTTATAAATGGCTAGTTTGACTGAAAGCTATTGGAAGAATTCAGTGTAGCGATAGAACTGATGCATGCCTAAATTTTGGTGAGCATGGCTCAAAGTTTCGATCACACCAGCCTGGATTTCTTACAACATAGCAGGTTTTGCGGGCTCTGGAAGTCGATATAAGAAATAATCTTAGAATGACATCAACTGTAACATGCTGTGTTTAGGTGCTATCAATATCACAATAAATGTATGAACACAGGTGTAATGATGAAAGAAAATGAATTATTGACTTTTATCTTCTAAAGAAAAACAGGGGTTTACATAGATAGTTCTAATCTAAGTATTTGTCTACTAACTGTGTAATATTTTTAATAAATGTTTTATTGTAAATAATAATTGTTTGTTTGTTAATACTAATCTAAGTAGTTTTTTGTATGTAGATGTAATCTGTGGAATTAATGAATTCTACAATCCTAAACTTTGCCCTCCATAGGTAAGATTTTTTCCTGCGGTTTCACCTGTTATATATTTTTTTTAATATTATTTTTGTAAAGAAACAAATTTTACCAGTTTATGTAACTATTGTTTGTTTGTTTCCAAATAAGGTATGAAGTTCTTTTTTAAATATTTTATTTGTTGAAAAAACAATACATAATTAATATTAAATATTTTATTAAATTAATTCTTTCTTATTACAATGAAACCGGCTATCACCCACTCTCCTGTATTTTGTAGAAACTTCGTGAATTCCTTTTTACAATATTAGCCTTGCATTTACAACATGAATAACTTGTGTGAGAGGACTGCGATATATAGGTAGTAATCCACATTTGTGGCCACTAGCATCTTGTAAGTTCCTCGTTCCATTAGCCTGAGATGATACTTATATAGAATCTGAAAACAGTAATTATTTTAATAACATAAATCAACTCAAACAAGTTATTTAGGTACTTTTGCATTTAATAAGTAAGTATTCACTGGCATTGTATTGTTTATTTATATTAGATAGGTTATGCACAATATTTTGAATAACATATCTAATACAAATAAACAATTGGGTCAGCTAGTTGAAGACACCGAGGTTTAACCCACGGCACGTCCCAGGGAAACGAAACAACAGGGAAACGGAACAAAGAAATAGATAGGTACACAGTACAGCAGGTATATATAGGAGTTAGAAAAATATAAATTAGTTACGAGACAAGTTAGTTACTTATATGAAAACGAATTGAGAGATTCAAATAGATACCCTTTTTCTTCTTTCCTTCAATTTATTAGTTAATGCACTAGTCATCTTCTATGTCGAGGTAGATAATTATGTTTTCTAAGTTTTCTGTATGTTTTACTTTGGTGTGCAAATAAAGAGTATTCTATTCTATGTTGAAATATTAGTAAATCTTCAAAAAGCCTTTAATTGAATTATGTAATTCACGAACTTGACGACGCTTAAGGAAATCATCAGATTTTTTGGCTCTTAGTAAATCTACGATGCACAACACACGTACAGCTACTTTAACACTATTCTAAACACAAAAACAATAAATATCCACGTATAATAATACAATTCAAAAACTTTTAAAGCAGCGGTGGCAATTCGTTCACAAATTCGCCTACAAAAAGCTGCAAAATACAAGCTTTCTATTTTGACAAGTTATGTCGAGGCTATGGGCGAAGTCGAGGGCAAGACGATTGACAAATTTTGCTTAACGAATACGATTTTCACCTACGAACAATCAAATTATTCGACCGCAAGTAGTTCCACCAAAACGCCGTTAATTCTCGTGGCGCTAGTGCTGCGTAAGCAAAGTTAGTGAATGCGAAAACGCAATTCGCCGGTGCCGCGGCGTCGAACTCGAGGTTATTTTGCTTAGCGCATAACACTACAGGTTATATTATGTCAGTTACAGTCACAACTAGTGCGTAACGAAATAAACCAATAACTTAATTTTAAATAGCATCACAGAAAGGAACACATTTAGAAAAAAAATCTTGCCCACCAGAGTAAGGAAGTAAGGAATTGTATTCTCATAGTTAAAAAGTTGAAATTCCATTGTCAAAAAAGTTGTTACATTAGTTTCTTACATTAGACAAGTTACGACATTTTAATAGTTTAAATTTTAACACTAACTATGAATCTAATAAGTTCTTTGTAATATATGCTGCGAAAATATGTTATTATTTGGTTAGTAAATTAAACAATATTTTTAAATAAATAAATTGTTTTGGTAAACGATTACGTATTAAATCTATTATTGTATGTCAGTTGACCTTTACTTTCGCGGAATAATTGCCAAATCCTTGACACACACAAATAATTAATTTATTTATGTCTAAGATTTACAATGGATGAATTGGTGGATTTAATTAGCGATAACCCTCTTTTTGTATTATTATTACCGATAACTAAGTGGTTTGGTGTCAGAGCACAGAATACATATAGTAAGTAAGAATAGGTACCACAATGACGCGACGTTTGAGTCAGAACTATTTAAGAAACAATGTGACAATGGTAATTCACTCAAAGCCAGTTATAACCACTGTCTATATCGATCAGTTGGTTAGACAACGGTCAGTCCTTAGATGGGTGACCGATTAGTAGTATTTCAAGTCAGTGGTCCTGGTCGAAGCAGAGGGCCTAAGGGCGACTTGAAGAATTATTCTGAAACCAGGTTGGCCACTAACAAAAAAATGGTAATACGAGTTAAAATTGTAGTTATGTAAAATTTAACGTATTTTTACAATGCTAATAATGTTACAAACAAGACGTGTTCACTTTAAGTGGTTTACCCAAATAAGGTAAAACTATTAATTGTAGCCTAAAACCAGTAACATCTCGTAACAACGGGGTCTCTCGTAACAATACAATAAATTATATTTTGGCGTGAACACACTATGTAATAAAGGTTGTAACAGAAACGATTGGAAAGTTTAACGGTCAAATCTCACGCAACGCGTAAGAACATTTTTGAACATCTTTCTACTAAATTTGGAAATTGCATTTTGTCATTTAATATTATTAACACTATGTTCATAAAATATTGTTAATTTCAAAGGTCAAGAGTCCTGTTGTTAATATGCGTTTAAGTAAACATATTTTTTTTAAATCCCTTTACGGAAACAAGGCCTAAAAACCGTTGTCGGTAATTTATGCGTGCATTAAAGGTAAAAAGTATTTCCTAACTGGACGATCCCTTGCATAATTGCCTATCCCCTTGTGTCTTTAATGCCTTGTAACGTTTTCTTAATAATAATATTTTTGTTACTTTCTCCAACTGAAGTAAACAAACCAATCACTAGAAATTTCAAGTAACATATAATTATGATTGATAACGACCGTTACGTGCACTCACTCAGATCCTTTAAAGGCATGTAACAGTTTTGGGGTCTGTCAACACATCACGCGATCGGTCAGATATCAGATTGTAAAAGTGTATGGAAATGTGAAATTAAACATACCTACAGACTGGATATTTATAAAGAACTATAAATTCCCTGCGGCTTCATACAGAGTTTACCAACCCCTACGCACCCCTTAAGTTTGTTTTTGAAAATTCGCGAAACACGTATGTATTTATTTTATTTAGAAAATCTTCTCATTAAGTTTCAAATCAATCGAAGCATAAAATAAAAAGTTTCATACAAATTAAAAGGAGTGGTGGTTTAAAAAAAAATTGGTAGATGATTACGTTGTAAGAAGAAATTAATGTCCAAATTGCAGTTTTCTAGGTCCAGCGCTTTGGCCTGTGCGTTGATGAACCAGTCAGTCAGGACAAGTACGTATAATTGATTATGATCAAAAACAAGGCTTACTTTTAACATAAACATGTTCTTATTCTGAGGATTACCTTTGACGCCCAAGCACCACTAATAAATAAACTTGTGCAATGGATCCTACAGATAGGTGCCACAGCATCATCAGTTATTCGGCCGCTATGCAGCCATGTGTAAACATTGCTATGTTCTGGTGTAAAGGGCACAGTAGCTGGTAAACCGCTACCGGACACAACATCATCATCATCAGCAGCCGAATGACGTCCACTGCTCAACATAGGCCTCCCCCTTAGAAGGGAGGGGTTGCCATAATCTCTTTATTTTATAATAATGTGTAATTATAACAATAAGCTTGGCTATTTTTGACCTTATCTTCTTTAGCATATTATTATTTTTAGGAATGTAAAAAATCTGCAGGTCTAAAAAGGCCACATTCAAGCATTGTATCTATAAGCAATTCATGTTTTGAATTTCAAGCATAGCATTAAAAATTCTACTAGTTTTTGAAAAATGGTCACACATTTTAGGTGAATCATACTCAATTCATTTATTAGCACTAACTAGCAGACTCATATTTGGTGTTAATGCTGCCACACAAAGAAAAATAAACCATAACTTATTCATATTATGATTCACTGAAAATGCCCTTTTTAGGCGTAGACGATTTCGTCTCACGATGCCTAATGTCGCTTACTTATATAACTAATAAACGAATAATTAAATAGTAGAATGCATGAATAAAGATGCATCGAGCCGATACGCAATTGTATTACAAAATCAGCCCTTTATGACTTAAACGATGTCACAGTACACATAAAACAGATGACTTCCTCATAATACGATGTAATCGTGAAAAGTGGATGACGTAAGGATGAAAGCAGACCGCGCCCAGAGGCAAGGCTTTAAAAGATAACAGGTTGAGGTTACAGGAAATTAAAACGACCTAATAAGGTGAAAACGTGAGGCGATAATGTTGCTGCGGTGGTAAAACATTAAAACATTTCTAATTTCCTTTATTTTTACTCAATTTAAGCTAGTGCTGGTCCACAAATTTAGAATCGCTTAGCGAGTTATGGAAAGGGCTGCTCGGAATTTCACTAAAACTGAGACCGTGAATTGGCAAACGCAGCGTAGGAAGTGCTCAGGCTAGATGGAGTGACGTGAAATGGCAGAGCTTGATGAGGAAATATGAAGGATACGTAAAGTGGCAGGAAAGAGCTAGATGAGGAGAGATGAAGGTAGGTCAGCTAGTGGTGTGCAATTAGAGAGGTATCTAATGTATGGTTCTAGTTTTGAGCAGGCGTTTCTGCTGCCTTACCTCTATCTTCTTATATTTTAAGAGCTTGATGAGTAAAGATGAAGGTAGAAACCAGCTAATGGTGTGCAATTAGAGAGGTATCTAATGTATGGCTCTAGTTTTGAACAGGCGTTTCTGCTGCCTTACCTCTGTCTTCTTATATTTTAAGAGCTTGATGAGTAAAGATGAAGGTAGAAGCCAGCTAATGGTGTGCAATTAGAGAGGTATCTAATGTATGGCTCTAGTTTTGAGCAGGCGTTTCTGCTGCCTTACCTTTATCTTCTTATATTTTAAGAGCTTGATGAGTAAAGATGAAGGTAGAAGCCAGCTAATGGTGTGCAATTAGAGAGGTATCTAATGTATGGCTCTAGTTTTGAGCAGGCGTTTCTGCTGCCTTACCTTTATCTTCTTATATTTTAAGAGCTTGATGAGTAAAGATGAAGGTAGAAGCCAGCTAATGGTGTGCAATTAGAGAGGTATCTAATGTATGGCTCTAGTTTTGAGCAGGCGTTTCTGCTGCCTTACCTTTATCTTCTTATATTTTAAGAGCTTGATGAGTAAAGATGAAGGTAGAAGCCAGCTAATGGTGTGCAATTAGAGAGGTATCTAATGTATGGCTCTAGTTTTGAGCAGGCGTTTCTGCTGCCTTACCTCTGTCTTCTTATATTTTACCTTCATCCTCAGAGCCTGTCCTTGCAAATCTATAATTCTTATCTAGTAGGTATATTTGTAGCAAAGTATAGTAGGTATAGTCATAGTGTATTATCAATATGTAATTGACATATAAGATACCTGCCCAATTACATATGTTCTAGATATCTTCTTTCTCCATCGTTGATTAGTGGTTAACCTGTTGTCATAGTTGACTGACTTGACTTACCGAATGCTTTTAACCAGCACCGACTTTTTACGTGCCCACCGAAGATGGTCAGTTACAATGCAACAAACGGACACCCTCTATCGACCCCCCGAGCCTAACGTTACATAACAAACTAATTATTTGGCAAATAGTGATTACAATTACTGGTCATAAGTGCCCCCATTTACATTGATATAAGAATAAAAATAATACGTAAATATACCACTGCTGGGCTGTCTCGTCTATTCAATACGAGAGATAAAAGTGCTAAATGCCAAATTTGGATTGATACATTGAACTTATTTTTTTTTATCTCGAGACATTAATTATCACTTTTACATTACACTTGAATGTGTCAATAGTGTCATAACATTGTAATTTTACAACCGCAACCTACTATTTCATTAGAAGTTTATCAATTCATTTATTCATGCCTAGTCTCATTGAATTCTTACATAAATTCAAAACATCGTTTATATATTACATAAACGTTAGGTTAGCCTAAATCTTATTAATCTGGTACTCTGCGTTTGATAATAATTCCGTTTCGGTACTCACAACTTCTCAAAATTTGTACGCTTCTTTCTCTTATGATCAACCTATATTCGTCCATTGCTGGACATCAGCCTATCCTAAATGTCACTGGCTTCGACTCTTGGTTTTCCTTATCCAGTTGTTGCCCGTCACTTTAAGTATATCATTGCTCCATCCAGCCCTGAAGACACCTTATGCTATGTTTGCCAATTCGCGGTGTCCACTCATAAACTTGATTGCTTCTTTGCTATCTGATAATTTATTAGCTTTAATAGGTTTATCGATCGTTGAACGATGAATCTAGGTTTAAACTCAGGAAATTGTTCTTTAAACCTGAATCTAAACCTAGGTTTGCCGTTAAACTGCTTTTCGTAATAAGACGCACATAAATTGGATTACTGTTTATTCGTCTGAATAAATCGAATCAGTTGTAATGTTATAGCAATAACCATTCACTACGGTCTTTCTTTCGATAAATTTATAGCAACAGTTAAGTTAATCAATATAGAAAGTTGCAAAAATCCAAATCGTCTAAACAATTAATACCTAGTAATTAAATTTCATATTTTCACTTTAAATATTTTGTGAACATATTCTATTAGTATTCAAAGAAAGACGGAAAACGCTATCATAAATTAATATAGGTACTTGTATTATGTATGTATAATATGTTGACACACATTTATTTCTTTGTTATGTCGATGATTCATTTGATTTCAAGTTTAAAGTTTTAACTCTTGTTTCGGCGAACATTGACATTGACATGTATGTACATTTTTGTGAAACTTTGCTGGTAGGTATTCTGCAACAAGCTTTTCCTAGGTGGTGTTTTAAATGTTGGCTATCTCCGCCTCAGCCTTTAACCTAATAATTTTGCTATTGCTTCTGACCACTACATCAAAATGGTTTATAGTTCATGGATTAAGCGTTGGAATATATTAGTTCCAAATTCTTCGTGATCATCAGTCGATTGACGTCCACTGCTGGACAAAGTCCTCGTCCATCTTAGAATAGTGTGGGAATTATGAGAACCCTTCCCGGTTCTCATAATTCCCACGCTTTGCAAGTATCTCGGAGATCACAGTATATATGGTAGGTAGGTAATCCAATTTAAGACGCTATTGCCCGTCTTCTTGTCGCCTCTAACGACACCCAACTTGAGAAAATGGGTGGGTTATGCGTGGAGAATTACCATGCTAGCACTTACACTTTTTGATGATATTTCTGACAGTGGTTCCAGAAATATGAAGAAATTTTCTAAAGGTATCCCACCTTTAGAAAATTTCTTCATATTTCTTAAAGGTAACAAATGATTAATACTGTTCTGTACCGAAATATACCCCGAGGGTTCACGGCTTACGCAGTTGTTTGAATTTTATGATTATATTATGTACTTGTTTACGTTTATCTTTTTTTTTTCTTTTTTTCGGCTTCTAAATACTCTTAGACTTTCGCGTTCCATTGTTAAACTTTATTTTTATTTTTATCGGGAATTAACGCGATTTACCTTATATTTTGGCTTGACGTTTCGGCCGGGTTGCACCAGCCGTCTGCTTGTGACCACGGCTGGTGCAACCCGGCCGAAACGTCAAGCCAAAATATAAGGTAAATCGCGTTAATTCCCGATAAAAATAAAAATAAAGTTCTAAATACTCATTTATTGAAACTAAATATTTACAGTTTATTTACAAAAATGTACACTTAAACTAGGTAAAAAACTTCCTCCATGTTGTCGCCGCACTGTGAGGGAAGGGTACCTAAAAGACTTGCGGCATTACCCCTTTGTATAGCCAAGCTTATACGTTGGCAGAAAGAAAAAGCTACCAGCCCGACAGTCTCCTGAGACTTCTTTAAGTTGGAATGAATTTTATTTTTAATTAAAACGTTGTGGCGCCTCGCTGTGGACAGTTTTTTTCACAGCTGTGCGTCCCGTTTGTAAGTTGACACCCAGCTATTTATACACTGTTTTAGCAAGATATGTGACACTGCGGTGGCTTGTGACCTCTTGTGCAACACACGTCCAGCCGCCTAGGTACCACATAGTAATATACTTACACAACTTCAAACTTATAGTGTAGTGTCGTATAACTTTCAAATTGAATAATCTAATTCGTTCGCCAATTCGTGCCGCCTATCAATAAAAATAGATGCTTTCGTTTAAATGGTTATTGATATACAATCTTCCGCATTCAATTATGTAAGAATATCATCTGGATTAATCGATGTAATCCATATTAGCCTCATTATTGTCATTACCGTTTTCTAAAATTTACATAGGAATTTTCATTAGGTTTGCACCTACCACAAAAATATTGTCCACTTAGATTACAGTATCAATCATAAAATTATACTAAGATTTTTAAATGTATAATTTAAAAGTCAAGGTAAAACGGGCAATATAAAAAGCATAGTTGGGTAAAGTGATCATAATAGCTCTAATGCAGAAAAATAACATATTTACATAAATGTGCGCATCGATTTTTAGTAATGTCTAAATGTCAAAATTCTGGTACCTAGTCATAGCCTTGTAAATTAAAACGATTTTTATACCATATTTTGAAAGCTATTAACTTAATAGCTTTTCAAAATATGGTAGAGATGGTCAACAGAGAATATTGTTTAGAAGTCGATAGCAAGCAATAATATGCGACATTAATACTTACAAAAAAAACTGAAGGAACATGTAAAACTTTGTAATTATTGTTAAGTAAAGTGATGCATTCACTGTTACCAATTATCATTAGGACGTAACCCTGTAATGATAGTAGAAGTAAGAATGATAAATAAATAATTAAATTTGTTAAGTAAACAAACATTTTTATTTGTTTTTTTTAATCTAAATTTACAATCTCACAAAATCCATGTTTAAAAATAATAAGATGTCAAAGTGTGTGTGTTCTTGGGCCGCCAAACCGCTAATTGATCAGAATAAACATAAATAACCAAAAAGATCTCAGTGCATTCGAGCCAGATGGACAGATAAGACAGATAAATAAAATTTGTTAAGTAAACTATTTTTTTTATTTTAAATCTTTTACATTCTCACAAAATCCATGTTTCAAAAGAATAAGATGTCAAGGTGTGTGTGTTCTTTCGACGCCAAACCGCTAATTAATCCGAATAAACATAAATAACCACAAAGATCTCAGTGCATTCGAATCAGATGGACAGATGAGTTAATAACCGATGGCAGGTGAAAGCACCATCATATCAGCTGGCTACATTAAGTCTAGCTCGCGAACCGGTCTCGCTAATTATTTCTGTTTGTTCATAATTGGCTGATAATTGGTTATTGCAAATTGCGCAATGGATTGTATGAAATTATATTGTGTAATTAAGAAGGTGTAAACTTTTACTAGTTCTTTTGGTAATATTACGTGTGTTAGTAGCGCTTGAAACTCGTACGTTGAATTAGAACGTAACACATTGTAGGGTTGATTATGCAAATCATCGTCGAGTCGCGCAAATTGTCCTGTTTGTATTTTTTTTATTCTGGGATGATTTTTATTATTTTCTACCTTAACTGGCCAAATTAACAAAAGTAACATCTGATAAAAATGAATCACACTCCAAACATGGCCACAAGCCAATTTAAGTACGCACTTTGTTTACAAATGGCTTCATAGATGGTAAAATATTCCTTGCTGGCCAAAAAGTTACGAGACTATCCCAAAATCAGTCAAGGATTCTATTGTAGCAACAACAAACAAAAGAGCTTCGTTTCCAAAAATGTATGTAAAGTACTTGTAATTTGACTTAATTGTATATTGCGTAATACTGAGCTAGGATAGATTTGTATTCATTGTTTTAGTAGAACAACTTGAATTAGTTAGTCCAGTTTTTTACGAGTAGATATGCAACAGTTTTTCAATGATCGGACGCCGCATGTTTTTAATACTAATTATCTGATATTACAACATCGAGATATTATTATCTTACAGTAGTGTGATCTACAGATTTTTTTAAATACCACTGCTGAAACAAGTTTGGGCTGTCACTGAACATTTTTTCTGATATATTTCGCAACATGAAAGTTGGTAAATTAAAAACAAAATATCCTGCTTTCGCCTACACTGGTTTTAAGTCAATGTACACTAGTACTAAGTAAGAATGATTAAAGTGCAGTTAGCAAGTGCTTCTGAAACACTTTCTAAGCACAAACGAGCCTTTACTGTTATCAAGCTCCGAGCGGTTATCATAAATACACTGCTTACTAGGCACGCAGCAACAGAGCTAAGTATCGTTAACAGGATTTGGTTCGGTGATTAGCTCCTTCATAGCTTACTGGCTGTTGCCTAAGTCTACTGTGTTCACAAGCACAGTTAGTATTATTTACTGTACGTACAATTCTTTTAACCAGTAATGTCCCAACGGTATCTTCTCCCATGCCACGAGATGAAAGGAAATCAGCCATAATCCATCACGCGGCAAAGTATGTTTTGATAGATCAGATAGTCTGAATTTCCTTACGATATTTACATAAAGGAATCGCAAATCTTTTAATTAGTTTATAGGATTCACAGAAAGTAGATTCAGACCGTTACCTAACGCCACTAATCCCTCCTTCTGCTCTACCTATTTCCTTTGCCAATAAGCTACTATCGCTTTAAGATATTGCATCAAAATTTGTTTTTTTTTTGTAAGTATGCCATCTAAGAATATATTTACAGTGAATGACATGAAATACAATAAAAAAAAGAATGTAAATCATCTATAATAACGCTACATTCATACAGCCTATCGCTTCATAAAATATAAGTAATCTTATCAAACTCGTGCCTATACAATTTGGTAAACTATGGAGTAATTAGTTAAACATAGATCTTAAGCACAGATATTATGTGATTACAGGTAAGTCAACCCATATTAAGTTGCGTGAAGTTCACGACTCGGGGTATCGTCTATCTCTTCCCTAGTCGGCTATCTGCACCTCGACGATCGTTAACGGTTGGCTTATTTACCGTTTCTAGCCTCCGTAGTACAGCGAATAAAGCCGCTGTCTATGTAAACAGGAGATCGTGAAGATTTAAATGACTTGGTGTTGACGTGCAGTTATGGAAAACGCCTAAATTACGAAGATAAAGAAGAAGAACTTTAACAAGTTGTTCCTTACGGGTTAGGGGCAAGAGAGGCTGAAAAGAAAAATAATCCAAACGCTAGATGGAATTGAAATAAATTTGGCCATCCACCTAATAACATTGGACGAACTATTCTATCTGAGGACTATAAATAACAGCGTACTTACGCAAATACTTATGCACTATAATATATCCTAGTAGTTTTGATCTTCTCGAAGATTACCGATGCTGAACAAGATGCCAAATGGACTCAAAGGAAATTTGGGCCTCCACCTAATAAGAATGAACGGACTATTATATCTAAGGAGCATAATTAAAGTGCACCTGTGATTACGCTTTTGTATCATAATATATATATCCTGCATAGCCTTGATCTTCTCGAAGATTGCCGATGTAACAGTATCGGTAATTTCTTACTGTATTACTACGAGTATCGGAGTTGTCTGCTTTATTCGTGTTCAAAACCTTATTCGTATGCACTAGTATGCAATAGTTAATGCTAATATTAACTAGCTTATATTGGTTTAGACGCAATTAATGTTGAAGCTGGAGCTATTAGATTTTGCTTAAGATTGTAATAATGACGTTTATCTTTTGTGTTTCCATGGCTAATTAACTAATTAACAAGAAACGATATATATATAGAAGCTCTTTTTACGAGTATGGAAGAAATAAAGTTATGTGTGTGGAGTTCAGTCAGAGTCAAAATTAGAGAAAATTTGACTTTGACTCAAATATAACTAAAGAATGTAGGTATTGTAATCTTAGAGAGACAGAATAATAGTAACGAGTTTTATTCAGACGAAACAATAATAAAACAACAATCCAATACGAATATTGCTGTGATCTCTATAACTGCAGTTAGGAATAAAGGATTAATTAATGTATTACGTGATGAGAGCTCTCTTACTAATAGACATCGCATCGCACTACTAAGCTGTAAGTTAATTTACAAATTCATTACGAAGCCAAAAAATAAAAATATAACTTAAACAATAACGGTTATGTGAAACAATTACTTAGTTTAACGCCTAGCATCTAGCATGTTAAGTTCTCCCACGCGTTCAATGTATAATAACAACGCGAATATAGTTATTATGTATAACGGACAATTAATTATTCCCACCGCATCATGTGAACGCGTCTACGTGATGACATTCGGCTCCGATTTTGCTCACGTCGCCGATGCCTAGAGCAATATTTCGATTGGGTTGAACGATCGGCCGCCCGCGCATTGGTCGTTGCAATTTTTAACATTTTACTCCCATGTCCGTTATAGATTTAAATTGTTGTGTACAAGATAATCGATTCTTTTTGCTGCTGTTTTGGAATGCTTTTTGCAATCTGGTTAGATTTTTTTAGATTTTGATGTAACAATGTTTTCATCTATAAAAATAAAACTTTCATTTGTTTTTTTTTCATTAACGTAATATTTATCGGGTTTTTCGCATCTTTCTTAGTGGTCACTGTTAGAGTCCCGTTGATAAAAATAGGACTACATACAGACAACATAATCCTTTTATCATGCATCCCTGATTAGAACAGTGAATTAAAACAGATTTAAGACAGTTTTTTTTTCTTTCACAATAATATACTTAAAGTAATTTTCAAAAATACAATTATGATGGGATGGACATTTAAGATAGAGAATGTTATATGAACAATTGTCTTGATTATGATGCACTATATCCTTTATTTATTTGCTTTTATTTTCTTGATTATCAGGAGTATTAAAATGTAATAATAACAAACTAATTCATTTGAACGTTAAGTTTGGAGCATACTAACAAATAAAGTTTATGTACCAACTTATACGTACGGAACTAAGGGCGCGTACAGATAGTAGAACGACAAAGACTAGCCAGCGCTTGTAGCCACTGAGTCATGTTGGTGGTTGGTATTCGGCAACTTACACTTTACTTACTAAATAGATTACTCAGAGTTATAGTCGATAAGCTTTAAAATAAAAATAAAGGCCAGAATTTACTTAGGTGATACTTAAATATAAGCTGTTACTGAATTAAAATAGCAACTCCTTAACTATATAATCTTATTTATATTATATTTAAACTTATCTATATTAAATTAATAAACTGTAACAGCTCAGTGGGCGAGCGCTTGCCTTGGAAACAAGGTGCGCAGGTTCGAACCCCGCCTCGCACAGAGATGCGAAGAAATCAGAGGATTTTATCGTCTTTGTGCGATTGTTACTAGCTTTCGGTGAAGGAAAACATCGTGAGGAAACCTGCATGTCTGAGAAAGCCTAACTAGCTTTCGAATGACGTGTGAAGTCCGCCAACCCGCACTTGGTCAGCGTAGTGGACTATGGCCTAAGCCCCTTCATCTTGAAGGGAGGCCCGTGCCCAGCAGTGGGACATAAACAAGGGCTGTTATTATTATAATTATTATATTATATTTAAGATTACGAATTAATTAATTACAATTGTATTTTTATAAAACCGATTATTTATTTATTTCATACCCTGCGGGTCGACTAAGGACCGTGCCAGTAATCACCGTTATGCACCAATAACACCGGAATTTTGACATGTATGTACGTACATTTGCCGGTGTCTATCGTCTTCCATTGTGTAGAAGTATCGGCGTCTATTGGCGCCGGTTGCCGTCTAACTGCGTGCACGTGCCCTAATAAATGATGATAGAACTTTTTCCAGTGACGTCGATGTACACGACACGGTGAATGTTAATAGCCAACACTCATTCATAAGAATTACACAGTTACTATACGATTCTTGAATGGTTAATGCCATACACTGTTTGCCTTTTGAATAAATATTAGTTACGTTATTTTTTATCTTATCATAGAAACCGAACAGTGCTACTAACGGAATAGTTTTAAACCTATTTTAAATTCTTATTGAATAATTTTTGGGTATTGTATGAAGAACATGCTGCCTATTTACAACATTTATAACTTAGGTCTATATTGGACCGAAATTATTAGTAGTATTACAAATACGAAATCATTAAATAAGAGCATGAGTAAAGTTTTGAGGTATACGATTTAAGCGTTGATCAATATTTTACTAACTTTAATTAGTAAAAAACGTGCCAAAATCGTTTAAATGTTTAAAAGTCATAAAAAACAAACCCGTTCTAAGTTCATGTATTTTATAACTTGTTGCCTGCAAATTGCCTAGTTCTATGGGAAGATAATTAGCAGTGTACTTTACCTAATTAATAAAACCTTTGCTGTTATGCACCTAAAGCATATTTCTTTTTCAATATTATTAACGTTATTTACTAGCTTTATTCTATTAAAAAAACTACCCATTATTTACCAGCATATTGCAGGCTAGCTAATGCGCGAATTGGCATTTGCTATATAGAAATACGGTCACTATATTATAAAGTAGGTAAAGACGCAAAAAAGCCTATTCTGAATTCATATGAAATATTCACTTTCATAACGGCACATTAAAGTCGCTAATAGATTCTATTCACAAAATAATATTAAGCTAGATAGTTGCTGCTTTTATTAAAAAAATAATCTGTATTCTTAGAACGGAAACAGTTAAGAATGGCGACATAGCTAAGAAGATTCAAAAAGATTCTAATATTTACATATTAGATTTGCAAAATTTTGGGATACCTTATAAATAAGAGGCATTTAGATTGTTACTTTCGCTTGAAATATTAATATGACAAATTACTTTCAGAGATTTAAAAGTAAGAAACAAAGGTAAAAATAACACTTTCACTACTTTAGTTTCAAATCATGGACTTTCTTACGAACTAAGACTTTATAAGGATTCAGACATTCTGAAGACATACAACTCCATTTTTATGGAATATTCTTTCATGGAAGTGGTTAACGATAAAACAGACACATTATGAGCATTCATAAAACTATAACTGCATCAAGATAATTGTGCGAATGATGAGCGAACATTGAACGCGGTCACTTGCTTTCTAGGACATTCGTGATTGCAAGACAACAGTGCAGTAATTATAACTATGAGAAACATATTAAACTATTTTCCTATTGTGCCTCTTTCTAGAATAGAATGTGGTCTTGCTGAGAATTTCAATGGGAATGGGAATTTCAATTAAAGCCTTACTCTAAATGGCTTTAAAATATTTTTAATAGCGAATATTGATAAAACAGGTTTGTATTTTAGGAATATGAAAATTAGTCTTTAAATGACAACATAGAAATTATTAAGTTCTAGCTGTCAAGGTCCCAAACTAATCAATGATGCTAATTTGTTCCAGTTTTTAAACCTAGACGCAAACACGAGGTATGTGGCATCGTAACTTCCAAACGAATATAAGATTTAGAATCAGGTATTATTGACCAAAATCCAAATAAAATTACTTTTATGGATTATATCGCGGATTATTTTAAATTTTACCATTCCGACGTTACGAATGCTTTGCAGCACCCATGGTCACGGGAGGACTAGTTCAGGTATTATATATTTGAAAGCTGGCTTAATTTGGCATGATTCTTGGTTATAATTGATGCTGTCTAAAAATTTATTATGAGTTCGATTCTTGTACCAGGTATTTTCACATTTTAATTTATACTCGTGTCATAATATGTTCTGATACTTACGCAAAGAGGTGTCATAATATTAGAAATCTCCAATAATTGCCTAGTTGTAATTGTAAATTCTATTTTATCTTTAAAGTAATAGAAGTCATTACAGAATAAATGATTCCAATTATGGTTCTTTATTATAGTCATCCATTGTAACTACGGCATGTGTCGGTGAGGTCGATTGCAATTATGGCCCATGTGAGATTACGATATTGTGTCGTTTCCTCAATAAATATTTATGACTTTCAAATCTTTTATCTACTGTGCTCATTATGAAAGCTTTTGCTGCATGTGCGTGCACCTACTTATATTTATATACAATACCGTAAAATGCTTGAAACGTTTTGTTATTCACATTACCTTTACTTTCGGTATTGATTTTGACTATCTTATGAATTTATTATAGAATAAATGTTAAAAATTTAACTAAAAAGTTTATGTAATACACGTACTAATTTTGGTTATTATTAGATACTATGGACATATATTTTACTAAATCAGAACAGGAGTATAATATGTATGTATAATTATGTGTAATTTCTAAATGTAATGAAAGAAATCACAGCGCTATACGCCCGTGAATGAACTACAAAGTTAATGACACATATTGAACTGAATGAACGTAGTTTATTCACGTCATTAGTAGGTACTAAATAACTACCGTGTTTTGTTTAATAAATGAGCTGTCTCTAAAACCAGGCATGGAACGAAATGTGTATATTAAAAAAGTCTATGGAATTTCTTGATCAAATATTCCCATATTTGATTATTAATAGTATCTACTTACCATGACTACAGAAAGTCAGTGGCTTCCTTTAGGTATTATTTGTTAAGGTAGATTGAGTCTTATAACTTCCAGTATGTCCTTAAATCTTATTCCTCCTGCATCCCCTTTTAAATTGGCCTTTCAAAGGTAATTTTGTAAATCCAGAAAAATTGAAATTAAACTACTTTTACGAACTTTATCGCGGTTTATTTTAGATTTTACTATCCCGACGATTCCAGAAAAATATCTTTGCTTCTTTAAATTGTTTTTTTTTTTTTATGTTGTACAGGCTTTAGCTAGCTAGAATCATGAATCACTGCTCTGACAACAAAAGAAACGACATGTGTTTCCTTTAACTCTTAACTAAACACTCACTAGTAGATTTCCAATAACTAATCTTTGAGGTAAGTTAGATTCACAGCATCGTAGACTACGAAACGTGTTCGATGTGTACACAATCAGAAAGGGACCAGACGTGAGAAGGGCAAACATACTCTGGCTTTATAAGCAAACAGCTACTTCCTAACTGCTTAATAAAACAAGTGTCAACGCTTTCCGCGTTAAAAGCTGTTGGAACTTAATTTAGGGCAAGTTTAAAATCTTCTGTTAAAGTTTATAATCTTCACAATGGTACTTATGTTCTAATAGCAAGCAAATAGCAAGCAACTTGAAAATTTATGCGTAATTTACTCAGTTAACTGGTTTAAGTTGCAACCGAACTACTTTTCGAATTGATTCGCCTGAACCTATAAGGTTAAGGAGAAGTCCAGGAAGGTACCACCGCATTGTTAGATACTCCGCCGCCAAGCAGCAATATGTCCATGTTCCGGTGAAAAGGGTATTGAAGCTGGTGAAGTTACCCGACACAAGAGACTTAATATAACAAATGTAATGAAAAACGATAGTGGAATGCAAGAAAGTCTTGTGATTATTGTTTTATCGGTAAGTTGTGTAACAGGTAGGTAGTGAAAGGAACGCAATCGAAACATATAAAAGAATGTTATGAGCCCTTTAAATTC
This sequence comes from Furcula furcula, assembly GCA_911728495.1. Classification (NCBI taxonomy): domain Eukaryota; kingdom Metazoa; phylum Arthropoda; class Insecta; order Lepidoptera; family Notodontidae; genus Furcula; species Furcula furcula. The sequence continues at coordinate 22,363,944 of OU452253.1, forward strand.
AAAACAAACAACAAAAATGACTAAAGTTACGGTAGGTAGTCATCTACTTCCTTCGGAGTCGCTGGACGCTCGGGGTGTGGGCCCCTTGAGCGTCCATTGAGTACGGCGGCGACTCCGAGGAGGACGGCGGCGGGGTTGTGACCCCCGTCCCCGTGAGTACCGTGTCAGGTTCCCGGGGGCTACAATGCGCCCCCCGGCGGCGGGCTCAAAGGCAAGGCACTGAGGGGCCCCTGGTGCAGATCCCACCGGAGAGCCCTGGGGTCCCGCCTCTCATGTGCCGATGCGACAGCCGAGGGGGTTTTAGTGGGTAAGAATCCCACATACCCCGGTCGAGCCTCACCGTTCCCGGGGATCTTTGGAAGATTTCCCCCGCGTCAAAAAAGAAAAAAAAAGGTAGTCATCTAACCTTTGGAGCCTCTGGACATCCGGGGTGTGGGCCCTAGGACGTACATTGAGCACGGCAGCGACTCCGAGGAGGACGGCGGCGACCACTGTCCCCGCGAGTAAAGTGTCTAGTTCCCGGAAAGCTATAATGCGGCCCCCGGCGTGGGACTAAAAGGCAAGGCACTGAGGGGTATTGGTGCAGATACCGCCGGAGAGCGCTGGTGTCCGCTCTTATTTTGTGAATGTAGCCGTAAGCTTCCCGAATAAAATAAAATATGCTGATGGGATAGCCGCAGGGGTGGGCAAGAATCCCACATACCCCGATTGATCGCTACAAGTCCCGGGGACCTAATGAAGATTTCCTCCGCGAAAAAAAAGGTAGTTATCTAAAGACTTGGAATGCTTAAACTTAGGGACAATTATTAGTATAATATGTACTATTATATAGTGATGATAATATCGATAATATAAAGTACAATATATTGACACACGTGTTCTAGACCACACACGTTACGAACCTCCACAGAATCCAAAGAGAACAGAACAATACGCGATTACCTCTCCGATAGATCGGATGTCGCGGCCGCAGTTGCGCAAGCGCAGTGAGGCCGCTCACTGCGCTTGCCGCCGCGCACCGTAGCAAGTTAGGGTTACCAGTAGTAAAACCGAACAGTCCCGACGAAAGCCGGATTTCTTTAAAAAATCCTTGTCTTGGCAGCAACCGCAAGTAAGTCGGTGTTTATAGGGTTCCGTACCTAAAAGGTAAAAAAGGTACCGTCATGGTGTGAGTTCACCTGTTTCTGTTACAACACCCATATATTTCAGTGGGGCATCAAATGAAAGGGCTTCATTTGGACATTTCAAAAATATTTTTTTTTATGTCACATAGTTTTGGACTTATAATTATTATTACGGGAGTATGAAATAAATTATGTCTATGTATTTTTTAAATCAAAACGAAGTTTCTAATTAGCACAGTTTTTTTAGAAAAGTTAGCTATGCGGTTTGGTTTTTGCAACCCAAGGTTTTACATGAATAGCGAAATAACGTTTATGACCTTCCTTTATTATACTAGGTGGGCGAGTCCGATCGCACTTGAACGGTTTTTTTTACTTTCTATCTATGGTTTCGGAGGGTTTTATACCACATGGTAATGGTGGATCGAAGCGATTTATCTTATTAAAAGCCTATTCACTTGTGCCTTTTGTATTATTATTATTTTAGCAGGCAGCCTCGTCATGAAAGCTGCTTGAAGTCTTAACATGACAGGAAATTGTCTGACTACTGGTAACCCTATCTGGGGTGAATGACAGTGATGCGATCTCATTATTCAATTGATAGTGAAACGTTAGCTTGAATGTTTTGCTTGTAGCTATTCAGTGGCAATATTTTTGTGACAATTTATGTATATTTGATAATGTATTAGTGTACATAATGGTAATTGAAATGAGACTGATTATCCTCCAGGCTAGAGACGTCGTCGTCGATGTTTAAAAAAATATAAATTCAATTTATAAACTTAATTCTGTTTTACACTTGCTACGTCCCCCACCCCGGTAACTCTTAGGGCGAGTGGAGGGGCTGCGGTGACTGCTAGTGATGCAAAGCGGCGCAAGTATAAAACAGCCCTAGGTTCCAGCTATATATTTGCACCCTTTGCGGTGGAGACCGCGGTGGTCTCATGAGACGCACGGTTTGGTGAAAGAAATTTCATCCAAACTTATCGAAGTCTCTGGACACCCTTGGGCTGGTAGCTTTTTTGCCAAAGTATAAGCTTTGCCATACAAAGAGGTAATGCCGCCAGCCTTTTAGGTACCGCGACCACCTGGAGGAAGTTTTTTACCCAGTTTAAGTATATTTGTAAATAAACTGCAAAAAATTAAAGATTAAATTGTTTGTTGGTTGTTAACCTGGTATTGTTCAAGTTCAGAGTTGTTCAATGTGCACTTATAACTCTGAAGTCTGACTTGGTTTAACGACTACTGCTGTCTAAATAACAACAACCGGGACTCACTTTTTAGGTGGCTTTTGAAGCACGGAGACGCTCAGTTCAAATGGATCCATGGAACTGCTAAGAATATTTACTCTCACAAAACGGTTACGCGCCTATGTGGATTGACATTGCGTGTTCATTTACCGTAAAGTGGCACAAAAATCCTTAAAAATATAATATTTATAGACTGGCTAAAGAGTGGCACTGTCAACTGGTCTATAAACTAGATAATTTTAAGATGACTACCATCCAAGTCGTATTCTATAACAATATGTACGTTGGGTATTAGGTTGCAGTATCAAAACATCTGGGCGCTCCGGGCTAAGTTATACAATGAGTGTAAGGTGCTAAATCATTGCATAATTACTTCCTACTGTGATATCCATCACTGCCCGACATATAAAAAAATATCTAAACTGTAATAATATTGGGTTAGCAGTCCCCCCTGCTGTTAACATGAAGTATTTTACTAGATTGCCGTGTTCTAGGGTGAAGGGTACTTTATTCCCGGGCCCGTTGGTCTAGTGGTCAGACACCCTAGCAGCTACCCTGTAGATCATGGGTCCCATTCCAACAAAGTCTGGATGAGTCTGGGTGTTTTATTTATATAAGTATGTACTTACAAAAAAAAAGTAAATAAGTATTTGTCTGGTTTCCATAGTACAGGCTCTGCCTAGTTTGGGATAAGATGACCGTGTGAATTGTTCCAGGATATTATTATCACTAAATCTGCTAGTTGAAGTGGCAATGGGCAGGCCACATCGCTCGGAGAACTGATAACCGTTGAGGAAGAAAGGTTCTCGAGTGGCGACCACGAACCGGAAGACGCAGCGTAGGCAGGCCTCCCACTAGGTGGACAGACGACATTGTGCGCGTCGCAGGTAACCGGTGGATGCAAATAGGCAATTGTCGTTCATTGTGGCGTTCGAAGGGGAGGCCTATGTTCAGCAGTGGACATCTTCCAGCTGGTGATAATGATGATTATTATTATTTTCGTTTATGTATCTTCACGGGTTCTACCCGGACTTTTGACAGGCTTGCGTGTAAACGAATCCAACACCGTTCTTCTCAGTGGGGGCGCGTTGTGAACCGGTGGTAAACTCAGCCCTCTCTTAAGCGACAGCCCAAGCCGAGGCCGTGCCTCCCTGAGGTGCCCTTGAGCTCGTTGCTACTTCTGCCGTAAAGGCTAGAGCGCTTTAAGCGCTCGCCTCCTATTGTCCGGTGAAGCTGTAATGGCCATCTGCGGCCAACAGCGTCTATCATTCCCAAAAAAAAAAGTAAAAAAAAAAATGTTAAAAAAAAAGAATCCAACACCCTTTTTATTAAATAAATGGTGTGTAATCTCCCGGAATCAACTGCCAAAATGATGACAAAATGGCAGTTGACCGCGGCAGGTGCTAATGATATTATTTGACTGGACAAATTATCGGGCTAAAGAGACTTAAAGTGGCGAACGGCAGTGCAGTGTTTGCAGCTGTCTGTCAATAGGCAGGCTCGTCACGACACTTTAAAAAATATATTTTTGTTTGAAAGTTTAGTTCCACAATTTGTCCTAATCTAATAATCATTTTTTTATTCAATAAATAATTGATTTATTCTATTTCTATTTATCCTTTATTGTACACAGAAACACATACAAAAACATTTATAAAAGTAAAGATATTACAAAGGGCGAGCTTAACTCATTAAATGAGTTTTCTTCCAGCAAACCCAGATTTACTTATATACTTACTTGTTGTGTTTACAGTTTAAGTACAATGATTACATAGGTAATTGTGCTCGCGTGTTGATGCCGTCCTTGTGCCGAAGATTTCACGAGTGCTGGCGATTTCCACACATCACCACAAAACTGATGGTTCTTATCACCAAACTGAATGATAAGCGAATTCAGGGATAGTGAGTGGTATGTCACAACAAACGCGGCAACCGTTGGCCACAGGGCTACTTACTGTATAGAAGTTTCATTTACTTTGTTTCAATACCTTTCTGCCGCCAACCTTCCAAGATAATTTAGCGTTCCCCTGGGACTCGCCGAGCGTCAAACCTCGGTGTCTTCAGTGGTGACCACTGTAGATCCTGGCTTACGGGAGTAACAGTGGTGGAAATGAGTGGTGGGATTAGTCCCAATAAAAAAAACCTTTCTGCCGCACTCATAAACGTTAATTAGCGTTAATAGTCCATTTTTTGGAATCCGATTATTTAGACTCTAGGGGCGGTTTATGAATACGTTTCATTATTACAAGATGATCAATATCTCTACTCACTAACGCAGTATAAAGTCTTAATTGGCTTCCTACAATATATATAGAATACCTACTTAATCTCGATATTACCGATGGTGGGTCTGGGCAAGAATAACACCTTAACACCGTTCCATCTCATACCGTTGGTGTCGTAGGAGTAGACTATAGGAAAACCAGTAGAAGGGCAGCAGGGTCTTCTTTTTAATACCTATCTCCGCGAATACTGCGATCTCCAAGATTCCTGCCAGGTGTGAGGCTTATGGCAACCTCACCTTAAGGTGCAGTCCCTTAAAAGTCTACAATCTCGATATTTTGTTCTAGCTTAACATCATCATCATCATCAGCCGGAAGACGTCCACTGCTGAACAAAGACATCCACCTTCGACCGCCACAATGAACGACAATTTGCCATTTGCATCCACCGGTTGCCTGCGACGCGAACAATGTCGTCGGTCCACCTAGTGGGAGGTCTGCCTACGCTTTTTTCCCCAACGGTTATCGGTTCTTCGAGCTATGTGGCCTGCCCACTGCCACTTCAAATTGCATATTTTTCGAGCTATGTCGGTGACCTTGGTTCTTCGGCGAATCTCCTCATTCCGGATTCCGTCGCGCAAAAAAACTCCGAGCATAGCTCTCTCCATAGCTCATTGCGTGACTCTGAGCTTCTCCAAAAGGCCAGCTATTAAGGACCACGTCTCAGTACCATAATGTCATCACTGGCAACACACACTAGCTGTTCTAGCTTAACAAATATAACAAATATAAAATTTCTTAAAATTCTGATATACTAGGCCTTGAAACCAAAGTCACAATTAGCGTAGCTACATGGCATCCGCACCGCATAAAATCTACAATAAAGCAGGTAGATTAAGTAGTAAAATTCGGATTTTGTAAGTCCGTGTGAAATAATAAAATTAATACGCAAGATAGGAAAGGTATATACATTAAAAAGAATTGATGCCACGAGGAAATATTTAATTCAAAACTCGTAGTCTCTCATTAAGAATAAGTACGCACATTATGCAAGCATTCGTCAGTTAACGGCACTTACTGAACCCTAGCTGGGAGCCGTGCGAATAATCAGACATTACAATATTTAAACTTTTAAATTAATTTAAATAGCTTTTTTATTACCTATTTAAAGAGAACTTGACCGCAACCCTACGTAAATGTACATGCCTACGGTGTGTGGTGTTGAAGCCATGGATGGGTCACTACGGAAAAGGACCCTGTGTCAGAAGTGTGTCGGCAGCAAAAAGGATGAAGGATAAAATCCATCGTGCGCCAGTACAGCGACTCCTCATGGAGAATCACATTTATAACTGATTTACCATTAAGATACCTATATCGAACGTTATTCTAGCGTCATTTTGCGAAAGGGACGTGTTGTGAAAGGGACCTTTTGCGAAGGGGACATTCTGCGGAAGGGGCATTTTGCAGAATAGACACTTTGCGAAAGGGACATTTTGGAAATGGACATTTTTATACGAAGATAGAGCACGAGCAACTTTAGAGAACTTTTTTGAGCAAAAACAACGTCTCTCGAAGATGGCGTTATTTAGTTATGATCTGCTCCGAGGTCCTTCTACCTGTCGGGTTGCTCCAATTAAAAAAAAAACAATTAAAAAAATGAAACAGTTCTTGTCGTTCAAAATGATTGCGGTTTTGAAGAGTAATGATTAAGTAATTTGCAGCCTCACATTTTTTTCATCAGTTCTCATGTCATTCAACCTCAAATGAATGAAATAACGCCTTGCGCAGTAACCGCAGTGTAATGAATTCGCACGATTTTTTTGTCTATTGACATGGTATTAGGCGCGAAAACAATAAAATTACGTTACAAGATAATTATTGACGCTTGTCGCACCAGGCAGGAATCTCATTCTCGATATTATAGTAGGTATCTAAGTAAGAAACAGCTGTCGAAACCATTATAAATTGTAAGAGAAAGAATAACGCTACTTTTCTAATTGGCCTTGTGATTCGATACACTCGAAGTTGTTGACCACTACGTATACCTTGGACAAACTATCCAGTCAGGTCGGTCCAACTTCGACAAAGTGGTCGCCCGAAGAATCCAACACGGATGGGCAGCGTTCGGGAAACTACGCGAAATCTTCTCGTCCGAAATACCGCAGTGCCTGAAGACGAAGGTTTTTAACCAGTGTGTGTTGCCAGTGATGACATATGGTACTGAGACGTGGTCTCTAACTGCTGGCCTTTTGGTGAAGTTCAGAGTCACACAACGAGCGATGGAGAGAGCTATGCTCAGAATATCTTTGCGCGACAGAATCCGTAATGAGGAGATTCGTCGAGGAACCAAGGTCACCGACATACCTCCTAAAATCTGCAGGTTGAAGTGGAAATGGACAGGCCACAACGCTCTGAGAACCGATAACCGATGGGGAAGAAAGCTTCTCGAGTGGCGACCACGAACCGGAAGACGCAGTGTAGGTAGGCCTCCTACTAGGTGGACAGAAGACATTGTGTGCGTCGCAGGTAACCGGTGGATGCAAATAGCCCACTGTCGTTCATTGTGGCGTTCGAAGAGGGAGGCCTATGTTCAGCAGTGGACGATGATGATGTTGTGATTCTGGGGTGAATAGAATGTTGCCAGTACCTACTGAGCATCGCCTAGAAGACATCCACTGCCGCCTGAATAAGGCCTACCCCTTTAGAGGGGGGGGGGGGTTTGACATAATCCCCATGCCTAGTAGGCGTCTCGCAGTATACATTTTGGGTTTCCTTAGTTCCTTCTACGACTGAATAGATAAAACACCAAAAAGACAAAGATCATCGGCTATAATTTATAAAAGCCATAGCCCTCCATCTTGGGCAGTCGGGCAAAAATAAATAATAGACTTTCCCTGATTTCATCGCCGCTTTCCATCAGGTGGGACTGCAGTCCAGCAATGGCATAGAATACGAAAAAAATTTTGATGAGTATTCTATTTAATGTGATAGGTTAGTTAGAGGCTAATAGACCTCTAACATTATCCTGCACACACAAAAAGATCATCATAAAATCTTTGAAGGCACTTGTTTAGCTTACACTGTTACATTTCCGGTGGGCGCGACACTTTCGTTGGCATTGTCATTCAATAATCGTATAACGTACTTTCCTCGAGGAATAACCTCGGAGGTGCGTCAACTCTGAATGGCTGTCTACATTGTATATTCTATTGTGTATAGTAAAAATATTATTATTTATTGTCTGTGCATCGACTTGGGAATAATGTCTTTATACGACTTACCATGTTATGTGTCTATTCAATGCATTCCGAACACGGTGTTATTGTAATAACTTTTTTACCATAGTAATACTTATGTAGTCATGGGATACTCATCTCAACTTACCTGTCCGGTAGTTGTGGTATAGTATACGGGTATGCGACCCTAGCTATTACTGTCCCATCCCCTGCCCTCCTGGGCGGTAATATCCTACTTTTTCCTATTTCCTTTTCACACCACCTCTCCTTCCCTTTCCCTTGTCGTGCTTTCCTCTTGAACCCCCTATCTGAACCCCCTAGGAGTACCAACACCACTCGCAATTCCTCTTGAACCCCCTAGGGGTTCCACGGCCACTCGCAATTCAAGAGGAATTGCGAGTGGCGTTGGTATCCCTAACCCCCTAGGGGTACCAACGCCACTCGATAGGGGGTTCAAGAGGAAAGCACGTCCCTTGTTATTCGTGAGAAAGCAATCGTTGGTCATAAAATAATTTAACTAACCAAAATGGCGGCGATGTGGTTCGCCACCCATCACGTCTCGTTTCTCACGGGGGCGAAAAGCGGCCCATGGACTCTGCCTACCCCTACGGGAAATAGGCGTGAATATATGTATGTATGTATGTAATATTTATGCCTTGAGGATGGTAGAATGTCGTGGTGATTCAAGCTGGGTTTAGTGCCAAGAGTTATTAACCACGCATAGGCGCAGCGGGGGCTCTACACAGTTTACTACCCTTGACCGATTCGGAATTCGTAACGCAGCTTCCACCGGAATCTCAGAAGAAACTCAGCAGGCTGTTTCTTCGATTATATAAGGATTCGTTCTTTGAATCGTTACATCTTACACACTGGTATTAAAATTGTAATGAAATGAAACGTGCCCTCCGAACACAGATTACTTCCTCCGAAGCACAGAGACGCTCAATTCCATTGGCATTAAACGGTCACCCATCTGGACTGATCTTGCCTAACGTTGCTTAACTTCGACTCTACGTTACGTTACCTTTGCTACGTTGTTTTATTTTTTATTTTATACGATAACTCCCTAACGCTAGTAACTCAATTCAAGTACTTGGGTCACCGGCTTACGGAAAATTTAAGTGACAATGTTGACATTGAAAGAGCACGCAGAGAGCTTGCTGTCCGATGCAATATGCTGACTCACAGATTTGCTGAATGTTCCCTATTACCAGTGGCGTGCACTGAAAGCAGGCAAAAATATCTGCGAGTTGATTGTGCTTTAAGCTATTTGTTCGTGTTCCAGCACAAATATCCTTAAATTAACCAATATTACCGACATATCCATTTACATTAAAAAAAATTACGTTAATTCATGTCCAAACTAAGATTTTTTAAAATTAAGACTGTTTAGAGAAATCCTAGGGTAGGCAAAGTATTTTTGTTAGTATGGAGCCGCTGAATAAACTTATTAATGTTTTCAAATGCCAATTAATATGTCTATAGTATTTGCTTGCATATGGATATTTTAAATGGTATAATAACATACTTAAAATAGGTGAAACAAGCCAACTACATTTTTTTGCCTACCCTCTGTGCACGCCACTGCCTATTACCTACATCTGTTATTTCACTTTAAAAGATATGTTGAAGATAACTTGCCCTTCGTTTATTAAACAGTCGCCCTTGCCGTCACAAGTTCAAACACAATTAAATCAAATGGAGGCAACTAATTGCTAACGGTGACTACAGCCTTCCAGTCACGATTATGCAACTCAGACCGACCAGCCAATATCATTTACATGGCACCGTCACGAATGGACTTGATCAATTACAATATACATTTATTTTGAAGCTAGGAATCAGTTTGAGCCCACAGCAACAGGGCTAATGCTTAGAGCATACATAGTAGGTACCCACGCATTGAAGTATACTAACGTACTATAGGCGACATCACAGTGCCGGAGGCGGGGCAGTTGATTATTTCAAAGAAGCTTTACGAGTTACGACGCACAAAGTGAGTTTGTGTAGATAACAAAACACTATTGAGTTTGTGCGCCCGAAGTTAGTAGCCCCCTCTAGTAAAACTTGATACCTCAATGTACGCACGGGAGTCCGCGGAAAGAACCTCTCCGAATGGCAAAATATTAGATGATTTCAACGATAATCTTAGCGCGCTTAAAACAGTGATTATTATTATTATACACTAGCTGACCCACGCAGCTCCGCCTGCGCTATTTTTACGTTAACTAAACTTTTAATAACAGACATTCGCATCGAATACATAACCTCCTTTTTTATAGTCGGTTAGAAACTGGGACCCACTTTTTACTTGCTCTCCAAAGCACGGACCCGTTTAGTTCAAATGGCGTTAAACGGTCACCCATCTATTTAATGACCTTACCCAACGTTGCTTAACCCGATCGATTACAAAACCTTGATAACAACTCTCTCTGAGTGTTTCCTTACTAATATTTATTATGTTTCACAGTTCGGTCCTTAGCAACTTATAATGTTTACTTATTGTAGTTATGCGTCCTTACTACTAGCCTTGCACGGAATGATTTAAAGTTTTTTTTTTTTTTTTTTTCGGGTACTTTAATATTTTGTCACCTCACCGCCTCATATAAGACGGCCCACCCGCAGTGTGTCTTCAATGTTTGTTTCCGTGCTCAAGCCTGCGCACGTCTCCAATCCAAAGCTCCAAGTGTATTTAGTATTAAATAAAAATAATTAAATTAGTATTAAAGAAAAAGTGAAAGTCAAGAACCGGACAACTGAGAGGCGACGCCGCGACGTTGGGACAACGGAGAGGTGCCGCCGCGGTGGTGACGTCGGACGACTCTTCGTCTTCGGGAAATGGATCGTCGTGCACTATTGGACAACGGAGAGGTGCCGCCGCGGTGGTGACGTCGGACGACTCTTCGTCTTCGGGAAATGGATCGTCGTGCACTATTTAAATTGTGTTCGTACGAATCGAGCTTCCATACAGGGTCGTCTCACACGTACATAAAGAACACATTTACGGTTAACAGCGATACCCCACCAGCGGGTAGTTGTCGCCCCACCAGCGGGTTTGACGTTTTCGCTGTGTTCAGACGATGCGAGCTTCCAATACAACCGGGGTCGTCTCTGTCGTAGTGTTGAACACGTTAACCGTATAGTGCGTTACACAAAAGCGATGCACACTCCTGTAGTTGTTGTTTTCGCTGTGTTCATACGATGCGAGCTTCCAATACAATCGGGGTCGTCTCTGTCGTAGATAATGAACACGTTCACCGTTATAGTGCGATACGTCAGCTCTGCAGATGTGAGTATATATGTGAGTATTTACGGTTCATGCGATGCACACACCCAACATCGGGTAGCTGTTGCTTGCGCTGCGTTCATACGATGCGAGCTTCCAATACAATCTGGGTCGTCTCTGTCGTAAGATAATGAACAACTTTACAGTCATTGTGCAATACACAATGTTCATGTGAGTATAGGTCTTGCTGCTGGTATGTCAGTATGACATGTTTCTTTACGGTGCGTGTTTCCACACCGTGTCGTCTCATTTGTACAAACAATGTACATCATCATCATCGTCATCACCAGCCGGAAGACGTCCACTGCTGAATATAGGCCTCCCCCTTACAATGTACATATGTACAGATAAACGCGATACGCATTCCTTATTGCGGGTAATTGTTGCAAACACTATTATGAAATGCATGCCGCCTACACATCTGGGAACATATAATCCGATCATAATCATCAGCCAGACAAAATCCACTGTTGAATATACGAAGACGTCCATCTTGGAACGTCACAATTAACTGTAATTTGCTACTACCATCCACCAGTTGCCTGGGATTCGTACAATATCGTCAGATATAATTCGATCTGTAGGTACTCCTAATTATCGGAATACGTCGTGCGCCACTGGACGAGATGAGTAAATAATTAAGAAGTTATAATAACAATACTAATATTTTTTCACAGTAGAATTAATAAGACTTCAAAACTTCGTAATTCGTACTGCAAAGTGGTATCTAGCAGATCCGAGGCGGACTGGCCGCGGCGGGCTTTACCACAGGCTCGACGAGATCCTGGCCGGCCTACAGCCGGAGCATCCGTGAGCACCACCGTGGAGCTGCAGTAAGTAGCCTCTGAACTTATGGGACAGTACGCCGCGCCGCCGGCCGCCGGCCGCCTCCTACACTTATTATAAATACTTAGTTGAAAATAACCATTGATAAATCTGATCTAGAGAACAAAACAATCGTCATATTATTAATTCGTCGTTAATTTAGCTAAATGTATGACCTTGATGACTATATTTATGGTTTAACTTTATGAACAATATAGTTGCAATATTTGAATACTTATGACAAAATTGAGGACGAATTTTTTGTCATACATAATTCTAGTTTCTAAATTTAATGGTCATAAAATATTGAATACTACATTAAATCTGTGTAGTAAATTCATAAAGTTCGATTTTTCCAAAAATCAATCATAATAATGAAGTAAAAGTATATACAGGGTGTTTCAAAAACCCTGTCCAAACACAGTTAGTCTTATTGTATTATCTTAACACGATCATTTTTACGTGATAATTTTTTTAACTAAGGCATATATATATATAAACCTATAAACAAAAAAAAAAAAAAAGTGAACTCTGTTCGAGCTTATCACTGTGTCATAATACAATTATATATTTATATAATCCACGCAGTTAAAAAGAAAAAAAAAAAAACTTCCTGGCTGATCTTTGATGTTATTATTCAGAATCCATACGATTATATTCTTGTAATTTTTTGTTGGATATTTCATTTGGATCTTTCCTGATATATTTTATCTACCAGCGTTGTGAATATTCCTCTTATAAGTTTGATGTGCCTTTTAATGTGTAATAAACCACAAACAAGCTGTCTTGAGTAACTTATATGCTTTGTCTACAATAAACACAAAACTATCTAGTTTACGCCCTCTATTCAATGTATTTTGCTTCTTAAGATTTTTGAGATTGACAACGACCATATCAGTATTTTTTACTACCTATTAATTTTAGTTGTTACTATATTTTTGGAGATAGGAACTATTCTTGAACTCAAATATATTAGTCGTGTTTACTAGTACTTACTATTACCATCCCTTGGTAATAATAATAATAAAAAATAATAATTAAAAAAAAAAAAAAAACTGTTGGGTAATTTTCATTGTTTTTTTTATGCCCTGGTTGCGGGTTCGATTCACATGCAAAACAGATTTGTCTGCGTGAAATGTCTTCAGCGTTATTTGTCTATACAAAATATAAAAACATACCTTGGCGTATTTGTTTGTATAAGGTCCAGATATGAGTATCTTACCTCTGATTTTAACCGTGATTAATAAACCAAACGGAAGGTCTAAGGTTTTTCTTTGATAAGTCTGTTCTAAACGCTATACATAATTATTTGCTTCATATATTTATATGAACACCAAACAATTATTTAGATATTTTTATTTTCCATGTTTGTAATATGGAGACTTTAAGTGTTTTCCCTATATTTTTAAAACTACTGCAAAAAAAAAAAAAAAAAAGATTATAATAAGGAACTTAAATCCTCAACTTATAAAATGTGCAACAACCTACAAAAATAATAAAAAAAAAAAGAATAACTTTCAAAGTGCAATTAATTAATCATAAAGATAGCTTTTACTGTTATGAATGAAATACAAGTTTGTTCATGAATTACAAATTATTGCGTACCTATTGTCAAGGTGATATGTTCAGTAATGTTTTCTGTTGTGCACCGTGTTAATTAAATAATTAATTTAAGGTTTTTCTAACTATTCTATGTGGCCTGTGTGGCCTTTAGGAACATTTACGTTCACAAACTGATATTTACTTACATTATTGATATATATATTTTATACATATATATATTTTTCGGTTATTGATTATACAAAATAATTACGAAAATAGACTTCAATTTCAGTCATTGTCTAATGGTGAGGTTATGCATATTTCCTTTGAAATATGTTTTATAAAGTGCATTTGCGCGTTTTTACAAGACAATGATTTATTGCCACTGTTGACAGGTTTTGAGAAGAGATTTTTCTCGATACGACTTATCTATTCTTAGGTGCTTAACCCTAATGTATAATTTTGCTTGCGGTTCCTCTGCAGTATTAATATTACGATAGGTCATTGGAGATAATCTACCATCCTCGACTGCGTCACCGCTTTCCACCGGGTGGGACTGAGGTCAAACACTAGCTTATATTGAATAAAAAAAAAAAAAACTAAAAAAAAAAAAACTTCTTTATTACGGACTTAATAAGTACTACGTATGGATTTTACTGTTGGCTAAGTGTAATATTGTATTATTAGTGTTATAAAAGTCGTAAGGAGTTAGACTCTCTCTTTTGATATTTAAAACAAAAAGGAAAATCTAGTGCCTAATATTATGTGATGCTTTTACAGAGATTACAGAGATAAAGGAATTTGGATTTTTAGGGCATAACTTGTATTACCTATTCCTCCAAATCATAATAGCTAACTATTCACATTTTATAGAACTAGACTCTAAACATCCTACAATAAGTAAACATTATAAGTTGCTAAGGACCGAACTGTGAAACATAATTAAGGATCAAACGAACTTACCCTTACGTGAAGTTCGATCATAATTATGTGAACAGTTCGGTCCTTAGCAACTTATATACTCCCCTCCCTTTTACACATCACCCGACCCAAGGATAAAATGTGAAACGTTTTTCCTACTCTAAACATAATGAAGACACACTGCGGGTGGGCCGTCTTATATGAGGCGGTGAGGTGACAAAATATTAAAGTACCCGAAAAAAAAAAAAAAAAAACTTTAAATCATTCCGTGCAAGGCTAGTAGTAAGGACGCATAACTACAATAAGTAAACATTATAAGTTGCTAAGGACCGAACTGTTCACATAATTATGATCGAACTTCACGTAAGGGTAAGTTCGTTTGATCCTTAATTATATTATATAATAAAAGAGCAGGGTGTTTTCTAGGAATCACGATACAGCAAAAACCATATTACGTACAATCTTGAAATTTGGAACCAACATTATTCAAATAGTCTAGGTGAACAATAAGAACGGATTTTTCGAAATTCCATACTTAAGGGGGTCAAATGGGCTCCCAAAGTTTGTATGGAAAAAAATATTTTTTTCGTCACACGGACATGAAACTTTGTCAGTGTACTAAACAAAAGAAATAAAGAAACACGTGTATCCCACTTTTTGAAAATCGACCCTTACAGGGGTTTTAGCATCGTTTTTGAGTATGCAACGCGGAAAAAAAATTTCATACTGCATTGCTGAAACTTTGCGAATACATTAATCAAATTATAGAGATCCAAGTGCAAAAAATATTTTTTTGAAAATCAACTCTTAAAGGGGTCCAATTGGGGTCCAAAAAATGTTTCTCGACCTACAGTCATAAGACTTAGTTTATATATTGCACACAAGAATCTAAGAAACTTAAATTCGGCATTTTTCGAAAAACTACCCCTAAGGTCATTTAATGGGGTTTCAAAGTTTGCACAAAGAAGGATTCCCATTTCATCATATGATGCACCTAGAGTAACGAAACTCGGTAAATATACTCAACATAACAATTGAAAAAACTAATTTTGAGCATTTTTGTAAAATCAACCCCTAAGTGGGTCAAATGGGCTCCCAAAGTTAGTATGAAAAAAAAATTTTTTTCGTCACACGGAAACGGAACTTTGTTACAGTACTGAACAAAAGAAATAAAGAAATACGTATATTACAACTTTTTGAAAATTTACCCTTAAAGCGGTTTTAACATGGTTCTTGAGTACACAATGTAAAATAAAAACATACTTACTGCATTGATGGAACTTTGCGAATATATTTATCAAATTATAGCAATCCAAGTGCAAATAATCATTTTTTGGAAATCAACTCCTAAAGGGGTCCAATTGGGGTCCAAAAAATGTTTTTCCACCTACAGTCATAAAACTTAGTTTATATATTGTACACAAGAATCTAAGAAACCTATTTCCTGTATTTTTCGAAAAACAACCCTTAAGGTCATATCAAGGGGTTGCAAAGTTTGCACAAAGAAGGATTTCCATTTCATGCTATGATGCAGCTAGAGTAACGAAACTCAGTAAATAAACTCAACACAACAATTGAACAAACTTATTTTGTAAAATCAACCCCTAAGTGGGTCAAATGGGCTCCCAAAGTTATTATGGAATTTTTTTTTCATCACACGGGTAAGAAATTTAGTCAATGTACTAAGCCAAAAAAATAAAGAAACACGTGTATCACATCTTTATCAAATTCGACCCGTAAAAGGGTGTTAGCATGGTTTTTGAATATGAAACGCAGAAAAAAATATCATGCTGCATTGATGAAACTTTGCGAATACATTTATCAAACTAAAGCAATGATTGTATAAATAATTATTTTTTGAAAATCAACTCTTAACGGGGTCCAATGGGGGTCCAAAAATGATTTTCGACCTACAGTCATAAGACTTAATTTATGTGTTGCACACAAGAATCTAAGAAACCCATTTCCGGCATTTAGCGAAAAACAACCCCTAAGGTCATATAATGGGGTTGGAAAGTTTACACGTAGAACGATTTGCATTGAATGTTATAATGCAGCTAGAGTAACGAAAATCGGTACATAGACTCAACAAAACAATTTAACAAATTTATTTTCACCATTTTTCAAAAATCAACCCCTACGTGGGTCAAATGGGGTATCAAAATTACCATGGAAAAAAAATATTCATAGCACATGGACACAAAACTTTCAGTGTACTGATAAAAAAAAAACGTGTATCACATTATTTTTTAAAATCAACCCTTGAAGGGGTTTTAGCATGGTTTTTGAATATCAAGCGCGGAAAGGAAATCATGCTGCATTGACGAAACTTTGTGAATAAATTGATCAAGTTAAAGCAATTTAATTATTTTGAAAATCAACCCCTAATCATCAATCAGGGTCTAATTGGGTCCAAATATATTTTTTGTCCTACAGTCACAGGACTTATTTTATGCATTGCATATAATAATCTAATGCCCGTTTGCACCAGCAATCACCTAACTAAGGGAACCCGCAAAGTCACTCTTAAAGAGCCCCTTACCTAAAAATCGGTTTCACCAACGCTTAGGTGTCACCTAAGGCGTTAAGAGTCCACTTATTTTTAGGAGCCCGATTGTCCACCCCATAACTGATCCCTAACGCTAGGAGGCAGCCATTATATGTTATTTTTTGGATGAAGTACTAGTTTAATTTGAAAACGGAGAGCTATGAATTATTAGAAAGTTTAAAATCTATTGAAATGAGATAGTTTAGCTTAGAAAAATATTAATCGTCATATTTATAAAATACCTACTTACTAAATAAAATGAACATATTTTTTTTCACAATGTTAAGATTAAATATTATGGGTAAATAACAATCTATGATGCCAATAATTACCGCTGTTTAGCACAAAACTAATACAACTAACTACAAACTATAAAAATCAAG
The DNA here is from genome assembly GCA_911728495.1 of Furcula furcula. Classification (NCBI taxonomy): domain Eukaryota; kingdom Metazoa; phylum Arthropoda; class Insecta; order Lepidoptera; family Notodontidae; genus Furcula; species Furcula furcula. The sequence continues at coordinate 22,381,278 of OU452253.1, forward strand.
TTGAAGGAACAAAAAAACAAGAAAGTCATCCCTTAATTTTATTGGCCCTAGATGTGTCGGCTTTAAAATACAAGGGAACCGTCACTTATCTAGGAGACCCCTGTAAAAGTGACACCTAGCATGGTGAAAATGAATTTAGGTAAGAATCCGATTTAGGGGTCACTTATCCTAAGAAGCTCCTACATATGAAACTTTAAGGGGATTGTTGGTGAAAATGGATATGAAATGGTGTGTTGGTGAAACTTATTTCAGGCATTCTTCAAAAAACAATCCCTAAGGTCATTTTATGACGTTGCAAAGTTTGCATGAAGAAGGATTTTCATTTTAGCTATAATGTCAACAGTCACACAACTCATTAAATAAACTCAACATAACAACAAATAAATTTTCTGCATTTTTCGGAAATCAACCCCTAACTGGGTCAAATAGGGTATCAAAGTTTGCAAAAAAAATATTTTTCATCACACGGACACAAAACTTAGTCATCAAAAGAAGTTGAGAAACACGTCTGACACATCTGATTTGAAAATCAACCCTTGACTGGGTTTTAACATGGTTTTTAAGTATGAATTCGAAAAAAAAGCATGCTGCACTGATGACACTGCGGATGCATTTATGAAATTAAAGAAATCCATGTGCAATTTTTTTTATTTGATTCTCAAAAGGGATTAATTGGGGTCCAAATCCTTTTGTTTTAGCCTACGGTCACAAGACTTATTTCATGTATTGCACATAAGAATCTAAAAAACCTGTTTCCTGCATTCATCGAAAAATAAAACCCCTAAGATCAATTAATGGTTTCAAAGTTTGCATGCGGATTTCCATTTAATTTATAATACAGCTACAGTCACGAAACTCGGTAAGTAAACTCAACACAACAATTTAACAAACTAATTTTCAGCATCTTTAACGGACTTCAAAAAAGGCGGAGGTTCTTAATTTGTCTGCACATTTTTTTTTTCTATGTATGATCGCGCATGATTCTGGCAATTATGAACCAATTTTAAAAAATCTTTCTGGTACGGATAGGCCGCTCCACTGATTGGGTCCCATAAAAAAATCATTTAGGAATAAGTAGTTCCTGAAAAAACAAAAATGGTGACTCAGAAAAAACTGTAGGAATGCCTAAAAGATGATATTTTTATCGCATTTTAAGGACGAAAGTGGTCAAACTCTGGTAAATACGAGTATTTACCAATTTCAATAATTCTTTTTTATGCGAAAGAAGGAACCACTGTAATGAATATGTATAAATTTTATCACAACTGGATAAGAACTTCCTGGAGAACCATGATTGATGTGGAGGAATTTATCTGGTAAAAAAAAAGAATATATACAAACGAATTGAGAACCTCCTCCTTCTATGAAGTCGGTTAAAAAAACATGAAACTGATGTTCTCCATTACATAACTCTGACAAATATGAACCGATTTCGATGATTCTTTTTTTATTGAAGGGAGTAAACTGCTAATGATTTCATGCAAATTTTATTAGGACCGGATAAAGTGTTCCTGAAGGAAATATACACAGTAGGTACGCCAACATCAACTTCAATAACACTTAAATTATTTTATGCTTTTTAGTGTTGTTGAAGTTGATTCATTTTCTTTGTTGTGTCGTGTGCAATGTTTTATTTGAAAATCAACCCGTGGGGTGGGACAAATGAGGTACCAAAGTTTGTATGTAAGAAAATATTACGCGGGCGAAGCCGCGGGCTACTGCTAGTTATATTATAAAGAAAAATTGATAAAATCGGACCAAGCGTATAACCAAGTACCCATTTTGACTTTAATCCCCTCTCCCAAAAGAACTGTGCAAGATTACGGGATAAAAAGTATCCTATGTCCTACCTCGTAGTAAGATCTCAAATCATGCCAAGTTTCATTTGAATCCATTCAGTAGTTTCGGCGTGATGCTCAGCCGTGATACAGACAGACAGACAGACAGACAAAAATTAATAAAAATACATTTTCGGCCTCAGTATCGATTATAGAATGCCCTCCAAATATAATTTTCAAAATATCTTCAATGTACAGAATTGGACCTGTTACAGTTTTATTATAAGTATAGATTAGGCAACTCCAATATCCAAAAATTCATACTATATCGGTCCCAACTCTATAAATTTTGGTGCAAATACATAATATATCCAATGTTTGGGGCAGCAATAATTGTTTGAGATAATTCACATTTAATCCGAAGCGACGCAACCAATTCCGCGAAGAACGCTACGGAGTCAAGGGAATACAAATATGTAAAAGCCTCCATTCACTTTCGTACATTTGTCGGTATATCAAAGGAAAAGAAGCGGACATCGCAAACAGCACGAGCGAAAACAAATATGTGCCCATTAGTCGGTGCAACGATTTTACTTACGTTTATTCCAGTTATTTTGAGGCGTGTTCATATAACATTTATCTTCTCTGTTTACGCGAATACTAACATAGTTGTACGAGAATACTAGTAGTCAAATAAAAGCTAATTTATTTTCTACATTGACGACAGTCAGATGTCATGTCAAACGGTGGTCATAGGCTAGCCGCCTACTTTGCACTTCCCTGGAATACGACGTCACAGCGCCTGGCTGGTGCACACTTAAGTCACACGGGTTGTAGAATATTGACAATATTATTGAAGGTGTGCGACTAGCCACTAGGATTACAAGAGGATTACCGGGTACTAAACCAGAACGTACTACGGGTTTTGATAGTTATCGAAATCGGCTAAAAGTTTTCTTTATACATTTCAACACACGCGCCCTAACCGCCTCAAGTGGTCACTATCAAAAATTCACTATTTTTTTGTGTTGATCTTATCTCACTAGAATATGTACGGGATAAATCTGACAGCTTGGTCGATTTCGTTAACTATCAAAATTAGGAAAAAATCGAAATCATTTGTTTCATTCAACCACTATTTAAGTATTATCTACGAAATGTATATTAGCAATTGAAAGCAATTTTTCAATGGTATGTTCATGGAAAACTGCTAAAATTATCGATGAGACGCAACTTGCACGTATTTGATTAAAATCACACATGCTTCTCAGATCTGTAATGATGCTGGCACCTGTGACATTATATATCTGTTCACACATTCGTTTCTAATAACACCTTCGGCTACTCACATGATGTTGAAATCTTTGATGACATTTACCTGAAACAGAATGAAAATCTTCATTAGAATTCATATAATTGAACCACACGTTTGTGTTGTATCGTGTCGTGACGCTGTTTTCTTGGAGCATCCTAACACGTGACAGAAATGTACTGCCAGTTATGTTACATTTGATATAAATAATAATAATAAAGTCCTCCTGGACAATACTACCACAGCGGCCAATCTTTTACAAGATTAGCTTTCTATGCAGCGGATATTATAGTGCACAAGTGCTTGCGTAGACACAAGTGCACTCTCTCTTCCTTTACTCTCATAATCCGATGGGATGAAAAACCGGCACTACCAGAGAAAGGTCAGGCGCAGGACCGATTCTTTCCATGTCCATCCGACGCATGATGGCTCCTCTTTCTTTCCAGTCAGACTTTCCAGAAACAGGTGATAGGCTTTTATTGTCCAAGCCATTGTTTCTCCCCTCGGGATTCGGACCGGCGACCTCTGGTTTACAGAAAAAGCGGTAACCCACGGCGTTATGGAGGCTACAAAACAACAAAGTGCGTGCTATCAAATAATTCATATAATACCATGACTCCATGGACCTTGGGATTCAAAGACTCTTGTGATTTATGTTCCCGTTTATCACCAGTGAGACCGTAGCCAATGGTGACGACTGGGAACTATCGCTTTAAGACTTGGTATTTCGGTCTCAGCTGTTTATAGATACGGTTTCATAATTTCTTTGATTTGATTGATTCGGAAACATCATTATATAGATGAACCATCTGTAAATTATGTGATCAGATATTTACAATGACAAAGACGTATGTATTGAGTATGTACTTCATCGTAATGAATGCGTACTCAGTATCATACCTGCCGATGACGAATCAAAATATTGACTAACAACAGCTGAGATGCTATCATGGTGCTAACAAAACAATGCATCCACCTATTGCAGTTAAACAATACATTATTCAATTTTATGTATGGTACAGGTGTCAGGAATTTAGCGGAACTCCAAGTGAAATCTTTAAAAACAATATAATATCTTTTATTATAACTACAACTGGATTCCATCGTGCCATAATGCAAGTTGGTTATTAAATTATACCATCTGCTGTCGACTATAACAGTCACACTATTTTTACGTAAAATAGGACCTCCAATTATTTTCGCATTGTCTCAAATCATTTAGTTTTCCTGAATTGACCCATACCATTAAAAAACATGTTTTTTAGGGAAATAAATTTCATCATCTGTTCTTGGAAAAAAAATTGATATTTAAAAAATCACGCGAATATACATGAAAAAGTTTTATATAAAACTAGATCTACAATACAATACAAATACTCTATAATGCACACAAAAGAAAGATACATTTCAAAATGAAACAATTAATAACTGTGAACAACAAGGCGAATCTATTACCTATTTAAATACTTTAAATTCTGCGTATTCTGTGATTTTGTAATTGTATTTATAACTTAGGCCATACTCCCGACACCATTGACGTTTGCATACCAAATGATTCATAGAAATTCATAAGTGAATGGTTTTTGAACGCTACGTTTTGAGCCCAACTATGGTACTTACATAACCATACATATGGTCATTACGCATTATCTTTGGATAAATTGATAAATTAAATAAAAGAGTATTATCATTCAAAAGGTAATTTTTCTTCATAATTTTCTGATATATTTTTATTGGCCATAAAATATGAACATCTTGTTCAGATATCAAAAAATATGTTTTCTCGCGGTTTTCTCGAAACTACGTTTTTGCGATTATTGCATTCTTAGTTATTACGGCAGAATAGTGACTAGGTGGTGTGTAAACGATCAGTTGGTTAAAAAGGAACTCAGGAAATGTCAGTTCATTAATAGGTGACCGTTTAGTTTCACTTGAACTGAACATCTCTGTGCTTCGAAGAGCACGTCGGTCTCGGTTGTTGTCATTTAGCCAGCAGTCCTTAAGTCAAGTCTGATGCCGACAGACAATTTGAACATTTCTGACAACCTCCTGGTTGGCTATTAACCATACATCAAAAAACAGCTGAATGACATGGTGCTATTATTAAAATGTACCTCTTTATATTTAGCAAAGATATAAACAACCAAACTATACGATCAATATTCAGAGCGCAAAAGTAAATTTATGTAAATAGGCAGCAGTTTGGAAAACGTTTACATTTACTTAAAACATTATCTCGAATGATAAATATACATGCATGTACACTGTGGTTATTTTGCAAGAGATAAAGCCTAACACTTTAACAGGTAACCCAGTTACATAGGTGAACGACTTAGGCAATGCCACGATATACCTACGATGCGGTTGAACACATGATACTATTGGATATTAGGTTACTTACGTATCGAAAATTGTATAAGAAAACTAGCATAAAAGGAGAGGAAGAAGAAAACAAAAACATAATAAGTGTTGAGGCATTACTGGTTGAGTCTTTTCGCTCCCCCAATCACAGGGCTGCATGCGCCACTAGCGCCTCTCAGACGTCGAAGGAAACATTAATAACGTGCAAACCGTTAATGACTACTTAGAATCGGAGCTTGAGGCGGTTAAATAATTCCACATCAATATTGTAAGAATTAAACAAATTAACATCGCGCGCGGTTAGATAAAGACAATTGTGAAAGCCAATACATATATCACCAAGAATAGCTACAATACATATATAACTCTTGTAGTGTGTGTGGTGCGGTGCTTTGATCGAAGTTCAAGAATCAGCCCGTCAGTTCCTCAGAACAGGTGAGTGAATTGCTCTTTCGGTAATGCCCTCAACCTAATCTATTTACCTTACCATAAGCAATTGAGCGGATTCTCTCTTCAATCTACCTCAGAACCGTCCCAATTCAAATCAGTACATTCGTTTTGGCCACACACTGATATGGATGCCATAGACAGACAGACAAAGATAAGCATCAAACCTACAACAGCCCTCTCTTTCGCGTCGGGTATTAATAACCAATTTGTCCTTAGTCATGTTACCTTAATCACTTTTTTATGATCGCACATCGCAAGAAGACATAAACGTCTCATTTCTCACAACAGATGAATAGACCCCATTCAGTATTCGTCTCCATGCACCGCCGATCACGACCACATCCCAAACAATAGGCAGTAGATGCCGACCTCGGCAGCGAGCCTTGACCGACTGCTAACACTAGAGGATAAAAACATGGAAGCACCATAAATCGTTCCATCTCCTATATTTATTCATTCTATTATACTCCCTACAACGAGCGAATTAGAGATCATAATAATATGCACCGTTTTAACAAAAGCGTAATCTGGTGTTGCAGGTACTACCGGCATTTGACTATGCTGATAGCAATGCGTTTTTGTGTCTGGTTTTCTATTAGCCTTAAGTATAATGATTTGTCACGGTGTAGTTGATAAAACTTAACTGATTTCTTTCTCGAGGAAATGGATGGTGATTCCCACGGTGGCCGTCATGCGAGGGCAGCTGCGCTTGGCGGTGCGCGAGTAAATAAAAATAAAAAAAAAAAGTTCATTGAAGCAAAAAGCAGATTTTGTAACCGAGCAATCTATTTCAGAATACATTGCGTGCGTAATTTTTAAACTTGCTTAATAAAAAGCTATAAAAGATTCAAGTTTTTATAATTCTACATGAATTGGATGAAGCAATACCTCGAAAGTAGTTTATTATCTCCAATAATACCTATGAATACTTACTTACACAGGTGGAATATACTCATGTAATATTAACACATTCAAGTATAGATTTATTGAAGTCTAATCTGTAATTAGCATTCGATAAAGATTGCATAAATTTAAATGATACATAAAAAATCTATGTCAGTGATCGTATCGACCTGTAACTCCCATCAAATAATGTCTAATCGAAGACCTATTAATCGTTTTAATATTCAATTGTCGATCGGTAAAGACACAAATGGCAATCTAATAACATAGTTTGACCATACGCTACATAACTTAATTGTCGTCTATCGCATATTTAATATAACAATGCATGTGGCACAGCTGCCGCTTTCATCGCCCGTAGCGGCTGCAGCCGACTCAACATCACCATTCTTGGTACAGTACTCTGGTACGCGTTCGACGCTTTCGAAATTATTGATTAAGTTTCACTATTTGATTGATTTATGCTTTTGTTATTATTAATGTAATAAATGCTTATCACGTAGATAGATCATTGCGTATATCTATTTATGAAACTAAAGTGCAAAACAAACTTTCAAAAAATCGAAGCAGTTCAACTAGCAGAGTAGCCACTTTCTTTCTATAGAAGATCCTAACCTTACAATCATACTACTAAAAAAAAATAAGGTAAAATTGCATAAAATGAACACTAGTTGGTATCCTTAACCTTCGGTACATACGCTTATTTATCTCATCAAAGCTAATAAATTTCTTTAATTATGGGCCTTTTTGTCTAACTAAAATAAGACAGTGCATAGCATAAATTTGTGAATGTTGTGTTTACTTTTAAGTGGTCACTATACTCGTACTTAGTAGAATTGTGTTGCATGCTGTTATCTTTGAATGTACCTAGTATAAGTGATCGTTAATAAACCTTTAAATAAATAAATACTAAGTCCAACAAGTCATGGAAATTCCTGTCAAAGAACATGACACATTTTACAGCATGTTGAATGATTTTCTGAATAACAAACACAATAAGAACGGTCTCAGGAGTGTGCCCTGAAGGAGTGTTACTATCCTAAAATGCGTTCACACTTACAAATACGAATCCTCTAAAAAACTTAGCTTAACTCATATCTTTATAGTTTCTCATAATAGCCTTCCTAATTTGGTGCGATCTGTTGCGTGTCTACTACTATATTAAACATACTCGTAATTTGGGCTTATAATATTGTTTTTCGTTAGATCGTTGAACGTGGGCTATTATTTATAATGATTCAGAGATCGGCCATTTAGATGACCATTTAGGTTGGTACCTACTATAAGACTGATTTAAAATTGTTTAATACATGATATTAATTAGTTAGATCATTTTGCAATAACTAAGATGTGATTAAAGCTAAGTCACTCAAATAAAGCGAAAACAGTAACAAAATTGTTTGTGTTAACCTCCGCGGTATCGATTACTTCCAACCTTGTTTGGATATTAAAAATATGCTCATTTTGGTGTCAAGAGTAATGTTAATTTTACAACTAACGCCGCACAGTGTGAGTGGTAAATAGGGATATAAAATTTAAATTAGACAAACATTAGCGTCGTGATGATAAAATTTTCGGGTGACTATGTCTAATCGCTGCTAAAGGTTACTAAACGTGAGACCTCACGAATGATATTTAATTTATTATTGCACAAAATTATATTCGAATGATTGCGATAAATTAGCATTTAATTAACTATGTTTTGACAGTATAAATGTAAACAAATATTTGTTAATATATTCAAATAGCTATATCCTACATTTTGTATAAAAATATAACAGTATATTATTAATGTTCTCAAGATTTCTAATTACTACTTGGAATACCATAACCTTTACTTAATAATCCGGCTTTTTTTAATAACACGTATCATATTGCATGTTATCAACACCATCATTACCAGTTCATATCAGTCCACTGCTATGTATGTGCCACTAAACCGGACCTTTCCACTTTTCCTGTCATAGTGTCAATTCTTCTGCGTATATCGTCGTTCCACCTGGTCACAAGGTATCCTAGGAGTTTGAGTTTGAAAGTGTCTATACTATATTTTTCGTAACGATTCATATCAGTGGTATAATTATACATTTACTGCACGATCAACTCGATGATAAATAACCTTGTCCGAATTATACAATACACTAAAACATATTTCTTCCTTTGCATTTGAATGAATCACACCAATCCTCTGCAATATTCAAGCTCCTTTTTATACGTATCTACACGCCATTTGCGCACTAAAAGTGATGACATGACATTGTTCCAAAATTGTATTCAATGAACTAGGATAGTAGACGGGACCTACTATCCTAGTTCACGTAGTAACGTAAAGAGCGTAACCTGTGCATTTGAAAATCAAGTAAAAAGAAAATCATCATCATCATCAGCCGGAAGACGTCCACTGCTGAACATAGGCCTCCCCCTTAGAACGCCACAATGAGCAACAATTGGCTATTTGCATCCATCGGTTACCTGCGATGCGCTCAATGTCGTCTGTCCACCTAGTGGGAGGCCTGCCAACGTTGCGTCTTCCGGTTCGTGGTCGCCACTCGAGAACCTTTCTTCCCCAACGGTTATCGGTTCTTCGAGCGATGTGGCCTACCCATTGCCACTTCAACTTGCAGATTCTGAGAGCTATGTCGGTGACCTTAGTTCTTCGGCGAATCTCCACATTTCGGATTCTGTCGCGAAAAAGAAAATAAATAATAAGAAAGGGATGTAACGTATGATACGTTAATTATACGTAGGTATATGAAAAAATATTTTAATTACAGGGCTCACGAATTTTTGGCGTGCATTAGTAGGGATAAAAACATTCTTGCGTAAAGTGCTTAGATTGAAATTAATATCACTAACAGTCCCTTTATACTGTTCCAATCCAATTGTCAATCCACGTATGAAATACCTGACTCGTATTCACAAACTGGGCCTTCGATGATTCATAGAAGCAATCGGATACTGAACATAAATGTCAAACTATAGAAATATCTCGCCTACACTGTATTCAATACTATTTAAAATTACAACAATGGTTTAGTCAGTCTGTTTGTAGATCTTTGAAAATATTTCGCAGTTTAACCAAAGGGCAAGCATGGGTAATAAATTCAGATGGACCTTAAGAGAAAGGCTGAACGCCATCAGTATTTACGACGCGAGACGAAACCACTAAGCTTACTGTAATATATCTTTATAACTTACTATTGTTACTAAATACCACATCTAATATTTAGTTCATCAAATTGTATATTTCACCTGTAATAAAGTAAGTTTAAATGACTCAATATACACGCTTTATTGCATTGCATAGCAGAAAAATTGAAGGTTGGATTTGAATACTCTTGGTATTTTTGTTAGTAGGTTATCAAAATTGTGGTTTCGTGGTTTCCGTTAAAAAAAAATATTTTCGTTTCGATATCGTCCTAATTTATAAGCACGTAAAAATGAATATGAAGTCTAAACTAAACATAGCTCCTCCCATAACTTCCTCCCTACCTATTATTGGAAACAAGTTTGAAAAATCAAATAGGCCCCTTAAAATATTAACAGAATCCGTGGTGCCTTATGGGTGGACTAGCCTTCGTTGGTCCGCCTGTAAGAGTCTTCATTTTTGAGGTTGTATCGACCGTTTGTTAATTCTTTGCTTGTCTCCCGCTTTGCAAAGGAGGGAAGTGGAATATATGTATTTCCAAGTCCTCCTATCTACCTTTTTAATTAAATTTGTTGCGGGTTCCAAGACAATTTAGTGTTCCCCTGGGACTCGCCGAGGATCAAACCTTGGTGTCTTCACTGGTGACCACTGTAGATCCTGGCTTACAGGAGTAACAGTGGTGGGAATGATTGGTGGGATTAGTCCCAATAAAAAAGCTCCTCCCATGTCCCGAGCCTTCTATGAGGTCACGGTAATTTATGTCGTGGATAGAGTAGAGGACACATTAAAAAACTAAAAAGTTCGAGTTACATAATAGACAGCATTTAGGTAATATTCAATAATATTAAGATATCTAAACTAATACCTACTTTCCATAAAAGCGCCGTACCTTTTAAGGATACTTGATTGTAACACCATCCTGGTAACAACAAGTTTATATGATACAATAATTGATTTAGGTTTATTGGCACAACGATTTACTATATTCAACAAAGACAGGTATCATGTTCGTCATCTTATGAAAACCCTACGCTGGTATATTTTTGGTATCTTTTTACTAGGTGGTAGGTTCCTTGTGCAAGGAACCGTCCAGGTAGGTTAGGTTAGATCTTCGGAGTCGCTGGACGCTCGGGGTGTGGGCCCTTTGAGCGTCCATTGAGTACGGCGGCGACTCCGAGGAGGACGGCGGCGGGGTTGCGACCCCCGTCCCCGTGAGCACCGTGACAGGTTCCCGGGGGGCTACAATGCGCCCCCCGGCGGCGGGCTCAAAGACAAGGCACTGAGGGGCCCCTGGTGCAGATACCACCGGAGAGCCCTGGGGTTCCCCATCCCATGTGCCGATGCGACAGCCGCGGGGGTTTTAGTGGGTAAGAATCCCACATACCCCGGTCGAGCCCCACAGCTCCCGGGGACCTTTGGAAAATTTCCCCCGCGTCAAAAAAAAAAAGTACCACCGCAGTCTGGAGACAACCACTTGCAAAAATCGGGGTGGGGGCGCCGAACTGCTGTTCCCGGTACGGGGGTACTGGTTGAGCGGCAGCGAGGCGCGGGGGGGAGTAGGGCCGAAAGGCCACGTAGGGCGGGGGCGCCGCTGCCGCTGCCGCTGTTCCCGATGGGCCACAACGTCGGTTGAGCGCGGTGGTGGTGCAGGGGGGAGTCGGGCCGAAAGGCCTTAGGGCGGGGGCACCGCAGCAACCGTGCTGTCGGGGTATGGGACCCGGCAGACGGCAGTACTTGGGGTATGGGACCCGGTAGCTCGGTGCAATTGGAGGTGTAGGGCCGAAAGGCTTCAGGGTGTGTTGTCACTATGGCGACCACAGTGACAACACACCCTGAAGCCTGGTACTTCTCTGTTGAGTAGAATGGACTGGTGGGCACCGCACGTGACACTGGGGGGGAAAGCCTGCAAAGGCTCGGCGTTGTGGGTTTAGCGCAAGCCGAACGGCCGCTGGAACCGGATGAAGTACTACGTACGTTCCCGGGGCCCGCCACTATAGCGGAGGTGCTGTAAAGGCCCGATGGTGGTTTAGTAGGTAAGAGTCCGACATAACCCGCGCATGGTAAGCATCGTGCGCGGTGTATCCATGAGGATTCCAACATCGCTAAAAAAAAAAAGAAGGTACCACCGCAGTTCCTTCGGAGTCGCTGGACGCTCGGGGTGTGGGCCCTTTGAGCGTCCATTGAGTACGGTGGCGACTCCGAGGGAGGGCGGCGGCGGGGTAGCGACCCCCGTCCCCGTGAGTACCGTGTCAGGTTCCCGGGGGGCTACAATGCGCCCCCGGGCGGCGGGCTCAAAGGCAAGGCACTGAGGCCCCTGGTGCAGATCCCACCGGAGAGCCCTGGGGTTCCCCATCCCATGTGCCGATGCGACAGCCGCGGAGGTTTTAGTGGGTAGGAATCCCACATACCCCGGTCGAGCCCCACAGCTCCCGGGGATCTTTAGAAGATTTCCCCCGCGTCAAAAAAAAATGGTACCACCGCAGTGTCAGATATTCTGCCGCTAAGCAGCAGTGTGTAAACATTGCTGTGTTCCGGTGTGAAGGACACTGTAGCTGGTGAAATTACGGGACACAAAGACTTAAGATCTAACGTCTTAAGGGTCGGCAACGCGCTAGCGATTCTTCTGGTGTTGCTAGCGTTTATAGGCTACGGTGGCTGCTTACCATCAGGCAGGCCGGACGCTTGCTTGCCACCTTGGTAGTAAAACAAAATATATATATCTTGACCGAACAGTAGGTATATTTATACAACCCGAATAATTGCAATTAACATTTATTTGCATGATCAGAACATCAAAATGCCTCATAATCTTACATCATCATCTTTATCAGCAGCAAACGAAAGACTTCCACCAACGTCCACTGTCCCTAAAAACAGAAGGGAGTAGTTGCCATAATCCCAACGCTTCTTAAGGATCGTAGTATAGGTGGTAGGTAATCCAATAAAAAGACGCTGCTGTCCGTCTTCTTGTTTTCTCACGTAGATGTTTGTACAAGAAGACGTTCTTGTTTTCCCTTAGTCCTCGCATAAGGACACCGAACAAGAGAAGATGAGAGGATGCTATTCATACCCGGACACCCCCCACAGGCCATAATCTTACAAATGTTCATAATAATAAACATGCAGAAGCAAAATGTGAAGAAAGATTAAACATCTAAAAATGAACTGACTAACAAATCAGATCAACGATTTATGTGAAACTATTAGGTTCATAATATCTAGCCAAACAGTGCCTAATAGAAAATAGGAAATTCCAGTAACAATTAATAATGAACAAGGATTTTCCCGTTGAAACCCAATTAAGATAGACAATAACAAATGCGGTCATTACGTGGGCTTGCGAAAAGGAGACAACAGACTAGGTTCCACTGAATCCCACACAGAGTGCGTCATCTTTTAATAGAGGTCAAGACCGTGGTATCATCTAGAACGAATTAATAATCACATTAACTCAATCAAATATACAGTATTTAAACAAAGTACTAATTAGATCTAAATGTAATTATTACACACAGAATTGTAAATATGTAATTCTAATTATCGAGGGTTACCGTGCCATCCAAAAACTTTTACACTTTTACTTTTACTATAATAGATCCAACCGTTTATTTTCTTTTTGACAGCACCAATAGAACGTAACTGCGTCATGTTACGCAAAAGTTCACTTAAAGTAACTTTTAAAAGTGAACTTCACTTTAAGTGAACTTTTAAAAGTAAACTTTTGCGTAACATGACGCAGTTACGTTCTATTGGTGCTGTCAAAAAGAAAATAAACGGTTGGACGCTCTATAGGTGGTAGGTTCCTTGTGCAAGGAACCGTCCAGGTAGGTACCACCGCAGTGTCAGATATTCTGCCGCCAAGCAGCACTGTGTAAACATTGCTGTGTTCCGGTGTGAAGGGCCCGGACCCTGGTGAAATTACCGGACACTAAGACTTAATATCTAAATTCTTTAGGGTCGGTAACGCGCTTTGTGTGTGATTCTTCTGGTGTTGCTAGCGTCTATACGCTGCGGTGACTGCTTACCATCAGGCGGACCGCACGCTTGCTTTCCACCTTGGTAGTATAAAAAAACTATAAGAATAGGCATGATGACTAATTTTGAAAAAAGACTCTATAATGTACTCACGGGTCTACTATTGTCATCGATATACTATAACTATTGTCGAAAATAATCATATTTTTGTATTAAATTTACAATTAATAGCAATATTTTCAATTTTTAAAATAGAGTTTGAATTTCGTTCCAAAACGATGGCCGGTGCATGGCGCCATGTTGTGATGTCACTACGGCGGTGTAAATAAACATCTGTCTAGGTATAAAAGTTAAAAGTGAATCATTGTATGAAACAAAAAGTTGAGATAACAGTTTGACAGTTGTTTATTTACACAGGATTGACGTCATTCACTCTGAGCAGCGTTTATTACAAAATGGCGATTAGCTGTATTATAGTAATTTATTTGCTTAAATATCACGAAAATCTCTCTATTATTATGAAAAAGAGATGCATCTTTGGAATCAGTGCAATCTGATCTAATATTTAATACCACAGATTTATTGGTATTGTGTTACAGTCATCATGCCTATTGGTATGATTTAGGTTAAAGAATCACTATTCGGCAAAAGGATCAATAAGTTAAGCAATATCAGACGTGATCAGTCCATAATGGGCTGCCGTCTAGTGATTTCAACTGAACGTCTCCGTGCTTCGGAGGGCACGTCAAAAACCAGTCGTCAACTAGACAGCAGTGCTTAAGCCAAGTCAGAGGCCTAAAGGCAGCCCGAACAAGTCTGATACCTGGTTGGCGACTAACCAAACGATAAACAAATCATGCTAACTGCATTACACAAGGAACTACAGATATCATTACGTATCGTGCTGGATTTAAGTATTACTCTTTCCTCTCCGTTAATATAATTAAAATTGTCAATGTATCTAGGCAACATATCGCAAGGTTGTGGACCGCTCCCTTGTAGTCAACTACTAACTCGCGGCTATTATCCCAGCACGCTTTGTTTATTGCCGTCATACATGAAACAAATGAACCGACTGTCCTTGGCACGCATAATTAAGTTACCGGTTCCAAAGCATTGTTTTAGAACAACAATTTAAAATTAGTAGGTGTGTACCACGACATGAGTGCTTTTTGGACGGTAAATTGTCAAAGGGTGTAGTCCGTAGTAACGTTTATCCTTCAAAAATGTGTTTTATACTTACTCCTGGCACGATTCCATAGTAGGTATTTTGCTTATAGCATTAGTATCACAAGTGTTCTGATGAAATATCATTGGTTTATATTGGAAGATATAGTATACAATCAAACGAACTTACAAGTGAAGTTCGATAGATATTATATGAGTCACTTCATTCGAAGATATAAGGATAATTATGGATCTTACAACGTAGTCCCTTAAACCTACAAAGTAGCTCGCACGATTATTTAAAGAAGAATCGATTACATTTTCTAATCGATTTTTTTTTTTTCGCTTCCCTAGTCTACTAACAACACTATGCCCGATATTCCTTCATTTACTTTAGAGATTATTATTATTTTTTTATTTTAATGCAAAACTGTCCTTAGGGTATTTTTGGGAGGGTGGGTTCTTATATCTTCGAATGAAGTGACTCATATAATATCTATCGAACTTCACTTGTAAGTTCGTTTGATTGTATATTATATTTCGTCACTTCATTCTCGATATAAGGATAATTATGGATCTTACAACGTAGATGTTTAGAGTAGGAAGTTTTGTATTAAAAATAAAGGCGTTGAATATGAACAAATAATTTTTATTTATTAAATTAAAAACGTAAATGCTAAATATATTTCCCATTTTGATTTTTCAAATACCTTATCTAGACAATCAGCATTTTAATCAGATCTAACTTAGTACAATATTATTTAGGCTGAGAAAAACAAACGGATTTTGCGAATTCACTATCGTCAACTATGGGCCGATTGTAAAATTTGGCGAATGTACATGAGGTGTTAGACCACCCTGCTGTCTTACGTATGACATCTATGCAGAGTCCGGCAGCACTTGCCGTGGACGTTGACGCATGGCGAGTACTATGGGCTTTATATATTCCAGTGTTTACGCCACTTTCAGACAGCACACTTTTAATCCATTTACTGATTGTTTGAGATGTCACATTCTTATTATTATTTTTTCTATTCTTATTATTTCTAATATCATTTTTTCTTAACAAATAATCACTTAAAGTTGTGGCCGAATATATTTTAGGATTTTCTTTAAAGTAAGGCAGGAAGAGTACGGGTTGATCACGACCCGGTCCTGAAGTTTTAATGGTAGATGTAATATTGATTTGAATACCATTGGGGTTGATATTAATTTCATCTATTTTAATTACAGATAGGGTCTGTACCCTATGAGCCGTACAAAAAGCTAGTAGTACTGCTAATTTTTTAGTTAATTTTTTAACAGAAATATCTTTATGCGGTACCCATTCTGAAATTTTATTGAGAACTAGCTGCGGATCCCACGTTGAACTGTACCGTGGTACTGATGGCTTTAACTTGTACGCCCCTTTTAGCATACACTTAATACGATCATCATCTCCAATATTACTATTTATCAATAGTGATAAAGCCGAGCGATGATTATTTAACGTACCGTAGCTAGCTCCCTTGTTAAATTGCTGGGCAATAAATGACATGACTATTTCATTTGACTGATTAAATGGTTCTATATTGACATCTGAACAATACTGCCACCACAACTTCAGAGATGAGCTATATTGTTTAAGTGTGTTGTCTGAAAGTGAAGCAAGCATTAACTCTAGGGCAGCTGTCGGTGATTCACGTCGGAAGAACGCTGCCCGGAGAGCCTCGCGACACCCAGGGTAAGTTGTTTGTGGAGCGGATGATGAACTCTGAATGGAGATGCAATAAATTTTTATTTGGCTCAAAAAATAAAATATCGGAATCCAATATACTTTTAAGAAGGGGGAACCATGGCTGTGATGGCCAATATGGAAACACTAATAATCCGTTTGCTTTGTCTTCTATAATTTTTCTAATGCATTTTAGTAACAACGAAAAAAGAGGAAATGCATAGAAGTCAAAACGACTCCAATTAAGAGTAAAAGCATCTATGGCTACTGCGTCAGGATCTTGTTTCTATGATACGTAACAATCACATTTCGCATTGGTACTAGAAGCAAATAGATCTATCTCTGAATGCCCAAACGATTTTAATATTTTTTGGTAAGCCGACTTCGAAAGTTCCCATTCTATGTCTGGATAATCCTTCGAGATTCTTCGTCAGCTTCCGTGTTTTCTCTGGTGTTTATGTACGATGCATACAACCAAATGCTTCGCTTCTCGTACCATTGCCAAATTTGTCTAGCAATGTTATTAAGGTGGGGATATTGGATTCCCCCCATCCGATTAACGTAACTAATAGCCGTAGTATTATCCAACCAAATATTTGTATACATAATATTTGTAACCAAAATTTGGTACTTATTTGCTTGTATTTGTATTTTTTTATGATAAAAATGGCATAATACTTTATGTAAGTATTTATACATATTGGGAGAAGCCACTGACTCCCGACACACAGTTTATTACTAGTTCGGGAGGCTATGGATTCATATTAACTTGTGTCAACTTATTATGTCACAATAAATCATTCTTAGTCCTATTCTTATCTATTCGTAATAATATCGCACAACTATTTTGTTCACGTAATAAATTTTTAAGCCCCAAAAATACCGCTAATAGCTCTAAGTAATTAATATGAAAATTTCTTTTTCTATTTTCCAACTACCATTAACTCGTTCACCATCGCAGAATGCGCTCCAACCAGTTAATGAAGCATCTGTAAATATTTCTTTATTATAGCTAGAAATCCTCATGGGACAGAAAGTTATAGGTATATTCTTTAACCACCATACTAAATCTTGCTGAATCTCGTTGGAAAGAGAAATTATTGCTTCGTAATTGTTATGCTTCTCTAATAGTAGGTATTTCTACCTTTCTAAAGTTTTTGTATACAGCCAGCCATATCTGACTGCTGGGCAAGCTGCAATTAATACCCCTATGAGCTGAGCAAATTCTCTGATCTTGCAGCGGGACAGGCTGCATTTTTTTTTACTAATTGTGCGATATTATTGCTAATAATAAGCGGGTAATGATAGTGTTAGATTCTTAGTGTGAAAGATAAAACCAAGAAATTTGCGTAATTGCAGAGGTTGTAAACAACTTTTTTCATAGTTCACTATAAAACCTAGACAATGCAACAAATTAACTGTCTCAGTTACATTCTGCAAACACTCAGTATAAATATTGCCTATGCATAAAATGTCGTCCAAATATTGGACTGATTTAAAGCCACGACTTCTTAGAATAGTTACCACTTCTTTCATAATTTTACTAAATACTCTTGGTGCTACTGAAAGGCCATAAGGCATAGCCGTAAATTCATATGTTTTTAAAGGTGAACCCTCAAATTCCTCAAATTGAAACCGAAAATATTTTCGATCTCGAGGGTCTTACGGTATCTTTTGATACCGTAAGATAAGCTTCTTTTAAGTCAATAGTGGCTAAAAATCCATCCTTAGTTATTAGTTTTGAAGCAGTTCGATGATCTTCCATTTTAAAATGCTCGGTTGTTATAAATTTATTAAGTAATTTTAGATTAGGTTCCTTCTCCATTAGGTTTTGTAGCTAAAAATATTTTTGAAATAAACTGCTCTGGAGTTGGCGAACATGTGGTAACTGCCCCTAAACTTATTAAGTTTTGTATTGCTAAAGACATAGCAGATGTTTCTCCTGGTGACAAATTATTTTTAGGAGCAGTGTATTGTATCACTGGTTTATCAAAAGGTATTGTAAGACCATATTGAATCCACTTCAAAAGTAATGAATTTTGGGTTATATTTTTCCAACATATACACAATAACTAACACGACCAGCGTGAGGTACCTGTTCTACTGTTGTATTTAAGCACGGGGTTGTGATCTGGTCTGCTTTGCTGCAGCAGGAAAGGAAGACGGCAACTTGCGCGACGTCGATGGCGGTGGTTTCCTGATGCCTCTCCCTCGTTGAAAGTTGTTGTTTTTGTTGAGATTGTAGTTACCCCGGCTCCCAACTGTTGCTGTCCGTATGTTAACTTTTTATCACGTAGACGGCTAGGATCTGTTATTGCTGCTGCAATTTCCGGGTTTAGTTTGGGTGCCATCAACAAAGGACAATTTTGTGGAACTTAGTATTCTTTTAGAATCTTCTCTTTTTCCTATTTCTGCAAACCTTTCTTTAATAGAGGAAGCCACAAATCTGCTAGATTTTGGTGGATTTTGTCTCCATATTCCGGTTCTTCGCTAGTTTTTGCGCCAAGAGCGAGGAGAATGTCTGAACAAAGTTCATGTTCTGGGCTGGGCTGTGCCTGTACTAAATCTAATATTTCTGGATCGACCGTAATAGATTCTGGTGAAATCTCATCTACGCGTTGTGGTTCTGATGGTACCTCGTCAATTTCTTTAGGAAATTCATCGTTATCTAAAAATAAAGATTACGATAAAAATGCTGGAAAAGTAATAACCATCGTCTCTAAATAAGAAAGGAGGTACCTACATAAAATACCTTCGTGTTGATTCTCGACCAACCCCCAGGTTTTATAACAAATAATACGCGTAATTAGTAATTAATTGGTTCTCGACCAATCATTAGGTATATATTTTGCAACCTTTGTGTTGATTCTCGACCAACCCCTAGGTACTTTATATAACTTTTGATGATTCATGATCACCAGCGCTTAAGCGTGTTAAAAATGCCTTCGTATTGATTCTCGACCAATCCCCAGGCTAAGTAGTTTACATACTGGCCCAGGTAATCACGAAGGTTTGTAAATAAAATACAAAAATACATATGTACTTGAATCTTCTGAATCCGAGGAATAAATGATGAGCCTTCGGCGTTTTATTTTTTCTGTGCTTCGACTGCGTTTACTATATTTTTGACTTCGCTCCGGCATTTTTCAAGTCAGTCTTGATATTTTATTATATATATATATTTTTTTTTTTTTTTTTTTTGTGGGTAGTTAGTACCCTCAGGCTAATTTTAAGACACTAGTGCGCGCTACCTCGCACGAAAAAGGAATGAAGGAATATCGGGCATAGTGTTGTTAGTAGACTAGGGAAGCGAAAAAAAAAAAATCGATTAGAAAATGTAATCGATTCTTCTTTAAATAATCGTGCGAGCTACTTTGTAGGTTTAAGGGACTACGTTGTAAGATCCATAATTATCCTTATATCGAGAATGAAGTGACGAAATATAATCAAAAACATACATATACGCCAAATTCTGACCAGAGCAGACAATGTAACATTCTACAAGCGTTATCACTAATAGAAAGTATAAAAATATATGAGAATGACATTATATGTCATAGAAAAATCATGTGACAGATTGTAGGGAATTGACACCGTTAGCGAATGAAGAAATAGATTCGCTATGAAGCCATTGCATCTTGTCTAGGCCCTCAGTTTGATTTAACCAATTACCCAAAAACGTCAAAACGTAGACTCATCATCACATTACCTGTATGGTACAAATCTTTACCCATAACTTCAGGTAGAACAATGTATATATATATATATATATATATATATTGTTCTACCTGAAGTTATATATAATATACACACATCAAAAGTGTCTAGGGATCAAGCATTTTTAAGCGGATTTCTTGAGATTGAGATGTGGCTTTGTAATAAATTTATGATTTTATAAATTTATATGGATCCTTTTTGGTGCATTTCATAATTTGAATCAGGAACTGTGAATCAAATTCGAGTAAAAGATGAAAATCAGCTGTCAATATTTTCCCTATAAAAACATACAACGCATTGAAGACATTATTAGTGCTACTGTTTCCCTACTACTGATTAAAACCAACGTTATTATGGAGCGGCGACGTCATTTAAGCAGGGAAGAAATGCTCAGAGCCGTGGGAATGATAGAAGCTGGTTCCCGGCAACGTACTGTGGCTTTAGCTCTGAATACAAGTCAGAGTGTTATCAGTCGAGTTTGGACACGTTACCGAAGCACTGGTACCGTGGCTGAGCGCCATGGAGGACGGTATCGCTGCACCACACGGAGACAAGACCGATATATTCAAATCTTAACTCGAAGAGCTCCAACAATAACTGCCATGATGTTAGCCGTGAGGCTTCATCACTCTTCAGGGAACTTAATTAGCGACCAAACAGTCAGAAACCGCTTGCATGAAGTGAACCTTCATTCCCGAAGACCGCTACGGGTACAATGCACAGCCCATTGATATCGAATCCTACGATTGTACAATGCACAATCGTAGGATTCGATATCAATGGGCTCTTGAACACAGAAATTGGGCAGAAGAACAATGGCGTTTCGTGTGCTTTTCTGATGAGTCTCGTTTTGGTATGAGACCGGATACAAGACGTATACGACACTGGAGAACCCCTGGACGCCAACAGCGATTAAAATCCTGCCAGGAAGTCCATCCTTATAGTGGTGGAACCATCATGGTATGGGCGGGTATTTGGATCGGCGGAAGAACTGAGTTGATTTGGATCAGAGGCAACCTCAACGCTCAAATTTATGCTGAGACGACTGTATCAGACGTCATCGTTCCTCTACAAGTGCAAATCGGTCCCTTATTTCAGTTAATGCATGATAATGCACGACCGCACACCGCAAGAGTTGTAAGACAGACTCTCGCCGCAGCTAACATCAATGTCCTGCCCTGGCCTGCTCAGTCGCCAGACTTGAACCCGATTGAGCATGCATGGGATATGCTACAGAGAAGAGCTCTGCCGAATATGGAGGGTATCCAGTCGCAAGAAGACCTTTTTTTGTTGTTGCAACGAACATGGGCGGCCATTCCACAGCGTGATTTGGATGAACTCATTTTGAGTATGCCAAACCGATGTTCTTGTGTTGTTAGTGTTCGCGGTAGAAACACGGATTATTAATTGTTTAAGTTACCCAATAAAATTTTAAAGAAAACTGTTATTTCAGTCTTTTTTTCGAACTTTTGTGTTAGTGGTTCAAATGTCAAAAATCCCTTTATTAGGAAAATGGCAAATTTCTTTATTAATGCAAAGGTGACTTGGTTTATCGTTACTGTGACAAACGAAAACACTTTATTTGATGAATCCTTAAAGAAAATTTTAATTAATATCAATCAGGAGAAAAGTTATTGCAAAAATATATGTTGATCCCTAGACACTTTTGATGTGTGTATATAACAGCATTTAACGTTATTGTTAACGATAACTATATTTTAGTTTTAATATAAATTTTGAGTGTGAAACTACACGCAGCCTCTAATTATATTGTTTGGGTGTCATTTACTCACGGGTTATTCTACAAACACAGTGTTTAGATATCACACGATGATTATTCGAGGCGCGAGACAACACGCAACGTTTATAAGCGTTAGACTTCAAGCTCTGTTATTATCTTCAATTTGATATGGCCTAGGGTTAAACTTAATTTAGCTCTTTGATACAAATTATTCTAGCACCTATCCGAGCAAGCACTTAGACAGGTGTCTAGGGGCTTACAGACGGACTTGGCATGTAATCATTTGCCAGATGGTAAATTGAATAACTGTCGTTTAGAAATGGCGTCGTTTATAAACGAACGATGTTATACCATTTACCTGTAACGCACATATGACTACATCTACGCAACTATTAAATAAAAATGGAGTAGGCCAAGAGACAGTTACCCTTATCAAAGATGAAAGTTAGGTACATAGCCCCTAATCCTAACTTACTTTACATGAGCGCAAGATTGGAATATTATACTAAGAAAATGACTTCATTACCGGAAATAAAATAAAATTTGCCTTTTTGCTTCGATTGACACGCACTTCGTTTGGAACGCACGTAGTATCGTAAAGCAAACTCTTTGGAAGGCCTAGGGCATTTATTGGGTTTTAAAAAGCAGCCTAGGGTTTACAACCATTTCTGATAACAATATTACCAGAACGGGATCGCCCATTACAGCCCTAGTGAAATATGGGTGTATAACAAAAGTTCCTTCCTTCGGGACTAATTTGTGATGCTAGTAGTGTAGTACTATTTTAGATCCAAACTTCACTCAAACTGTGTATGTGTATCTACCTAATATGTAGTAGTCTAGTAGATAATCTCGGTATAAATAATGTGACCGCAGATAAAGGTTATCTGTGGTCTACAAGCAGAACGAAAACATGTGTAAATATCTGTACAAAACATGTGTAAATATCTGTACACATGTTTATTGGCCCATTATCTTACCTTAAGTTATTTGGTCTGCGTTGCCGCAATGCATTTTTACGAAAATAGCTCTCACCTGTAACAAACAAAAAATATAATGTTGTAATAACTTCTTAAATTTATTTAATTTCGAACGATTTACTTAATAGTTGTCAACGTGAAGTAATCTGTAGGCTGTTTTACGATATTTGTACTCCAGTTGTGTAATGTAGGCAAGTAACACTCGAAACATGTTTTGCATTGCTAAACAATTGTTAAAGATAATGTTGTCTTTTTATTTACGCGAATACTACACATTAAAATAATACTACTTTTACTTTTGTGAACACGTTCAAGGTCGCACCCGCTATTATTTCTGATTTGAAGGCCCTCAAATCCTGGCAAAAAAAACACGGAAGGATGATTTGTGAGGCTATTGAAATCAAAAAAAAACATCCTAATTTCAATAGAGAAAATGGTTTAGTCTTACCACCGGCTTGGGATCCTGTGATAAATGTATTAAAATCCAAAACCAAGCAAAACACTGTAAGATAGGACCAGGTACTGTAAGTTCTTACTGCGTAGATCGGACCAACAATAATACTAAGAAGACCTGACTAGCTCCTTCCGGAGAAAAAATAACCGTTTTTTTTTTGTTTTTTTTTTTAACGGTATAAAGTTACTTTTGTCACTCTCATTATGTGAAAATGATTGATTTTAATAATATCCAGCATGTATGTATGTACGAGTATATGTAAAACATAGACAAATGCTTCCTAATACTTGTGAACTTACACATACATACAAGAATTAGAAGATAAAACTATAATATTTAACTCTGCCTCCTTAATAAGTAACACTATATATCATAATTTATCATTAAGAATACACGTTTTTATCTTAAATATGACATTTGCTATCAAGTTTTCCCGCCTCTGTAACCTCAATCTGTCTGTAAAGTATAAAATGGCGGGTGCTGGTTGACAAGCATTCCGGCAATGAAGTATAATCTTCATAATTAGTTTTCGGTCCGTTTCTGCATCCATCTAAATTATGCACACGTGAATTTTTCATAAGATTTACTGGTTTAATTGGCAGACTTTTTCGGAATGCTGCACTGTAGCAATTCGCGTGCATAACTTGTTCAAGAAAATGCCGCATTTAAAGTAATTATGTACCACGTACCACAGACAAATTCGTTTAAGGAATTCTATTTTTTTTAGAGCTTGTACTAGAGTTGTACTTGTAGTTCGATTTGTACTTGGGATTACACATTTCTACTATGAAAGTGATTTATATGATGAAGAATATTTTACAAAAATGCTTTCAAAATCAGCTAAGTAATACCTAAGGATTAAACAAATTACTTTCATTATACTTAAATTCTCGAATTAGAATACTTAAATTAGGTATTTCATTTTAGTTCCAGTCAATGATTTCAGTAATTTATGAAATCAATTTATTAAACGATTAACGAAAACATAATACTAGTCATTTAACGACAATGCATTGCCTTTCATAATCATCATCACCAGCCGGAAGACGTCCACTACTGACCATAGGCTTCCCCCTTGGAGAACCACAATGTACGACAAATAGACTTGTTACTACTGGTAGTAACAAGCCTATTTGTCGTACATTGTGGTTCTCCAAGTATACGAATCCTATTTACATCGACCGGTTGCCTGCGACGCGCACAATGTCGTCAGTCCACTTAAAGGGAGACCTGTCTACGCTACGTCTTTATCGAAACGCAAATTGCAATAAACAACATACCTACAATACAATCGCATATAATTTACACGCTTATCGCAGCCAAAAATCTTCCATTACAAACCAAGACAGTTGTCTTCAACAAGTGTACGCACAGTGTACGCAACCGTCGTGCGTTGTATAACAGTCTATGAACAGCAATCAATCAAATCGCAACTTTCACGGGTCTGGATGCCTCTTCAATTGGCACTCAATGCCCATCGTGGCATAAAGAAATTAAAATTGATTAGATTGCACGGAAGTGTAATTGAAAATTGTTAGCCGCGGGTGAAGTATTCTAAGGCTGCATACTTAATGTGAAACATGTTGGAGATAAGACTAATTTAGTTTGGAGTAGTTTGTATATTTTGGTTTTCCCGTTTAATAATGTAGGCGTCGTAAGGCTGAAGTTAAAGTAAGTAAGGTGGAATTGCACTCAAGCACTGGCTTATATTGGGTAAAAAAGACTCGTGAATGACGTCTATATTTATATAGCTTGACTTAAAGTTGAAGCCATAAGTATAAATCATACTCAACGCCATCGAGATCTGAGTTTGGTTACATTAGGTTGTGTTATAAAAAACTAGAGATGTGCCGAATATGAATTTGGCCGACTAGCCGATTAGTCGGTGGTAAAGAGGCCAACTAGTTGGCCACGCGATCACGGTTTTGGTAATTTCCATAATGCTTCAAAATTATTTTAGGGTTCACTACCTGAAATGCCTGAGGCATTAACTTCGCTCTGCGCAAAATGTTCATTAAGTTAAATAAATTAATAGCACTTGTCTTCTCCAAGAAGACCAGAGGAACTCATTAAACTGATCTGAACCCTTTTGTTCAATAATCATAACAATAAAACATGTCCATAAATTCTTAAAAGATTTTTTAAGTAATCGTTAAAGTTTATAACTTACTTTTCAAACGACCATTTACAAAGTATAATAGAAAAGAAACAACATTCTTGTCCCACCCAACACGTAATCACTCGACTTGACACAAAAAACCGTCTAGCCGACTGTCTCGCCTTATCAGTGCTGTGATAGTGATCCCTACAACTTTCGCCTTTTGCAACCCTCGCACGACGACTTTCAACTAACACGGGTCATTGGACTTACCTAATAAGCTTAAGTAATGTATGAATAAATTCTAAACTGAAGATTCAAAGATAGACACTACATGCTAAGATTACAAGTGAGTCTTGTTCAGTGGCGGTCCGAGAGAGGGGGTCGTAGGGGTCATGACCCCCCCAAATCTCAAACTCATTCACGTCAAATTACTACAAACTTAACTCCTTGCTTTAAAACGTCTAAAATTTTTTATCCAAGATAGGTTATACTTGAAACACTCAGACGCAAGATGGGAATCGAACCCCGACCGCGGTCAGGACACTAGACCAATTGGCGCCTCAACTATGACCCCCCCCCCCCCCCCAATCGTCGGCTGAGACCGCGCGTGGTCTTGTTTGCAATTTAGTTTATGCACATCTTGAACTCCTACAACAACATTACCAGAAATTTCTTTTGTTACTCAGACTCGCGCCCCCATCCACGTCATGATGATGATGACCTCAACGTTGAAGTGACATCATCAACTCAAACGTATGCTACACTTTAAAACAGACAACGCTCTCGCTCGCCGACAAGGCTGAAGGGTTGTACGCATACGACCTCAAAGACGATTATCAGCCCACTGAGTTTTTTTGCCTTACCTTCACTGAGTCATTCAATTCACCTTTTCAGTGAGGGCACGTTGTGACCCGGTGGTCAAGCCAGTCCTCCCATAAGGGACAGCCCAAGCCGAGGCGGTCCCTTTCTGAGGTGTCCTTGAGTTCAACGCTCCCCCTGCCTTTAAAGCTGGAGAGCTATAAGGGCTAGCCTTCTTGTCCAGTAGAGCTTTCATGGACATCTGCGGCCAACAGCGACCTACCCAATTCCCAATTTTTTCTTGTTAGCCTTAGCATATTTTTTATAAATGATAATTCACCTCAGAAGAATGCAATCTAAGTTCTAGTTTAAATTCGTACATGCCAAATTACATTTATTTTTCTTAAACATACTTACCTATAATATACACACATCAAAAGTGTCTAGGGATCAAGCATTTTTAAGCGGATTTCTTGAGATTGAGATGTGGCTTTGTAATAAATTTATGATTTTATAAATTTATATGGATCCTTTTTGGTGCATTTCATAATTTGAATCAGGAACTGTGAATCAAATTCGAGTAAAAGATGAAAATCAGCTGTCAATATTTTCCCTATAAAAACATACAAGACATTATTAGTGCTACTGTTTCCCTACTACTGATTAAAACCAACGTTATTATGGAGCGGCGACGTCATTTAAGCAGGGAAGAAATGCTCAGAGCCGTGGGAATGATAGAAGCTGGTTCCCGGCAACGTACTGTGGCTTTAGCTCTGAATACAAGTCAGAGTGTTATCAGTCGACTTTGGACACGTTACCGAAGCACTGGTACCGTGGCTGAGCGCCATGGAGGACGGTATCGCTGCACCACACGGAGACAAGACCGATATATTCAAATCTTAACTCGAAGAGCTCCAACAATAACTGCCATGATGTTAGCCGTGAGGCTTCATCACTCTTCAGGGAACTTAATTAGCGACCAAACAGTCAGAAACCGCTTGCATGAAGTGAACCTTCATTCCCGAAGACCGCTACGGGTACCACCTATAGCAATGCACAATCGTAGGATTCGATATCAATGGGCTCTTGAACACAGAAATTGGGCAGAAGAACAATGGCGTTTCGTGTGCTTTTCTGATGAGTCTCGTTTTGGTATGAGACCGGATACAAGACGTATACGACACTGGAGAACCCCTGGACGCCAACAGCGATTAAAATCCTGCCAGGAAGTCCATCCTTATAGTGGTGGAACCATCATGGTATGGGCGGGTATTTGGATCGGCGGAAGAACTGAGTTGATTTGGATCAGAGGCAACCTCAACGCTCAAATTTATGCTGAGACGATTGTATCAGACGTCATCGTTCCTCTACAAGTGCAAATCGGTCCCTTATTTCAGTTAATGCATGATAATGCACGATCGCACACCGCAAGAGTTGTAAGACAGACTCACGCCGCAGCTAACATCAATGTCCTGCCCTGGCCTGCTCAGTCGCCAGACTTGAACCCGATTGAGCATGCATGGGATATGCTACAGAGAAGAGCTCTGCCGAATATGGAGGGTATCCAGTCGCAAGAAGACCTTTTTTTGTTGTTGCAACGAACATGGGCGGCCATTCCACAGCGTGATTTGGATGAACTCATTTTGAGTATGCCAAACCGATGTTCTTGTGTTGTTAGTGTTCGCGGTAGAAACACGGATTATTAATTGTTTAAGTTACCCAATAAAATTTTAAAGAAAACTGTTATTTCAGTCTTTTTTTCGAACTTTTGTGTTAGTGGTTCAAATGTCAAAAATCCCTTTATTAGGAAAATGGCAAATTTCTTTATTAATGCAAAGGTGACTTGGTTTATCGTTACTGTGACAAACGAAAACACTTTATTTGATGAATCCTTAAAGAAAATTTTAATTAATATCAATCAGGAGAAAAGTTATTGCAAAAATATATGTTGATCCCTAGACACTTTTGATGTGTGTAGTTATGTAAATAAAATATTTTTTTTTTAAAATTGAACCGACTTCAATATCACTGAAAAGTATAAAATAATTTAAATATTACTGAATTTGGTGTTAGCGTACCTGCTGTGTATATTTGGCACCAACTTCAATAATATTTAAATTATTTTATACTTTTCAGTGATATTGAAGTCGGTTCAATTTTTTTTTAAAAGTTTTTAATTTAAACTTTTTAGTGATATTTTCATATATAAAGATTGAACCATCGAAAACCGTAAAATTATCTAGGTAGGTTATGATTACATTATCGTATACATAGTTTTACATAATTCATGTTTCTTCAGAAAAAAATATCCGGTCGTAATGAAATTTACATGGAATCATCATAGTAGTTTACTCTCTCGAATAAAAAAAGAATCATCGAAATCGGTTCATAATTGTCAGAGCAATGTAATGGAGAACATCAGTTTTATGGTTTTTACCAGATAAATTGCTCCACATCGTTCATGGTTCTCCAGGAAGTTCTTATCCGGTTGTAATAAAATTCATACAGATTCAATACAGTGGTTTCTTCTTTCGAATAAAAAAAGAATCATTGAAATTGGTAAATATTTGCCAGAGTTATGACCATTTTTGTCCTTAAAAGCGACTAGGCTTTCTTGCAGCTCTCAGTGCGCAGTCATCATTCTTGTTTTTTCAGGAACGACTTATTACTAAGCAATAATTTTTTTATGGGACCCAATCAACGGATTAAAGAATGGATGGAAGAAAGATTTTTTCAAATCGGTTCATAATTGCCAGAGTTATGCGCGAACATACATAGAAAAAAAATATATATATACAGACGAATTGAGAACCTCCTCCTTTATTGAAGTCGGTTAAAAACAGTTTCATGCGTCTGCGGATTGTTAGGACTAGTGATAAATGTATTACACTTCCGTCGATCAAGAACAAGTTAAAGTCGTTCGCAGTCGATACTGGTATTTATGAGTCTTCACTTCGGTTAGTAGAACGGAACTGATCAACTCCTTGCATTAGCTCTTAGCAAAAACAATCATTTCCTATTGGTAAAGACTGTTTGCACGAACTAAAGCTATCAATACGAGTATACGGTCAGGTTTAACATTTTAAACTATTTGTGGCAGTTTTAGGTAACTCAAAAACGAGACCAACATAATTAACACAAAAGCCTTTCAATAACCGATTATACAAGTCAATGACTTCAGTCACAAGTCGGCCGATTATGCATTATTATGCAAGTCATAGCTTGGCTGCACTAGTTTCGTTATATTTATTAATTTCCTGAACTAGTAGTATACACCTATGACGATAAACACCTCGTTATAAAATTAGAAGGGAAGTATTTGTGGGCTACCTTCGATCACCGACTGGTCGTGTGCTTCTATGGATAAAACGGTCAGCTAGTTATTTTCTCGTGTCGAAAATTAATAACATGTATGCGACTCAAGCAAGATGCAGGTATTGCAGGCTTCAATTTGTTAGAGTTATGTTCGTTTAACTGATCGAGCATCATCTTACACTGATATATGTATAAGTGTTTTAAGGAAAACGCTAAGACTAACAGATACTCACCAATATATCGGTTTCGATGATAGAGCAACTATATCTACCCATGTTTTCTGGTTCTATACTATAGCTAATTTGTACTGTATTATGCATGCCCCTACTAGAATAAATAAAATACAATTTACTTTCTTCAATAACACACTTTTACATTCTTCAGCGTAAAATGATTGTACATTTTGCATTGATAAGTATGTAAGTATGTCAATTGTATATCTGGATCACATTGTACACTATGGTTTATCTATGATCACAATTCCTCTAAATAAAGATGCGTCGGTGTATCCTACTTTTTCACTGGACCAAGCAAGCGTACGAATGCTTTCTTTCAATAATGTACCAACCCAATACTAAACTAAACTGACGCTACTAAATGTAGTACGGTACTCTACATACCAGATGGTATGGTAGGCAGAGCTGTGGTCTTCGGTGTCGCTGGACGTTCGGGATGTAGGCCCTAGGATGTCCATTGAGTACGGCGCCGACTCCGCGGAGGACGGCGGCGGGGTGCTACCCCCGACCCTGTGAAAACCGTGACTGGTTCCCGGGGGCTACAATGCGCCCCCCATCGGAGGGCTCAAAGGCAAGGCACTGAGGGGCCATGACGCAGATCTCATCGGAGAGCTCAGGGTTCCCCTCTCATATGGTGATGCGACAACCGCGGGGGCTTAGTCGGTAAGAATGGCTATGCATCCAGCGTAGCAACAGTAAAATATGCATTTCAGCTGTTTATAAATAAAGGTCAAAAAGGTATGTATTCGAATATCTTATAGCTAGCGTATGAACACCTTTATTACCTTATAATTACCTTTATTTATCTCCCAAATCATCGATATAATATATAAACTAGATTTGGTGTCACGGTTCAAAAAGTGGTAGTGAGAAATAGCGCCCTTGTGTCGCTATTTCTTTACAAGCCACATCCTGACAAATTTATTTTTGCCGATAGGAGTGTCGCTACTGTCTATATGAAACTGTCAAACTACAAGTCATTATCATTATAAAATCGTTAGTTCACGTTTCCGCCACCAGCACAGATAAGTTTGCAACCTCCGCGACCACATTTTAGATGTCATTTTGTTCGTGAATGTTTATCCAGTTTATATATTACTAGCTGACCCACGCAGCTCCGCCTGCGCTATTTTTACGTTAACTAAACTTTTAATAACAGACATTCGCATCGAATACATAACCTCCTTTTTTATAGTCGGGTAAAAACTGGGACCCACTTTTTACTTGCTCTCCGAAGCACGGACCCGTTTAGTTCAAATGGCGTTAAACGGTCACCCATCTATTTAATGACCTTACCTAACGTTGCTTAACCCGATCGTTTACGAAACCTTGATATCAACTCTCTATGAGTGTTCCCTTACTAATATTTATTATATTATAAAGAAAATTTGATAAAATCGGACCAAGCGTATAACCAAGTACCCATTTTGACTTTAATCCCCTCTCCCTAAAGAACCGTGCTAGATTACGGGATAAAAAGTATCCTATGTCCTACCTCGTAGTAAGATCTCAAATCATACCAAGTTTCATTTGAATCCATTGAGTAGTTTCGGCGTGATGCTCAGCCGTGATACAGACAGACAGACAGACAGAAAAAAATTAAAAAAAAATACATTTTCGGCCTCAGTATCGGTTTTATAATGCCCTCCAAATATAATTTTCAAAATATCTTCAATGTACAGAATTGGACCTGTTACAGTTTTATTATAAGTATAGATAGATATAGATATCGATGTCCCAAATAAACGCGTTGAGTGCGTAAGCTGTATTGTATGTTTCTCCTCAAAAAATCCTACACACACAACATAATAGGATACAAACAATAGTAACATAACTCGGTCCGCATTATGCAGTGCGCGCGCGCATCCGGACGGATGCTGCGCCCTACGGCTATTGTTAAGTCGCTTCTAAACACCGCCGACGGTTTATTGCCTCATATCTTCACGTTATGTCATTTCCAAGTTACAAACCCACCCACACGTATAACAATAACTTTCGTTACAGAATTGTGTGGCTTCGACGCTAAGGTGATAACTAACTTATAAAGCAGTATCAACTGTAAACCTAGTACAGTGGTCACAATGGATCTTTGTGGGTCTGAAGTTGGCGGCAAGACGTTGCGCAGTAGCTATTTTTGTGTTTTTGCATTGACAACTCACGACGTTAGTTGCGCTATGGTTGCCTAGGGATTGCAATCCGGGAAACCGGATCCGGTAATCCGGCGTATCCGACTTCATTAAACGTTTACCAGATCCGATACTGGATCCGGTATACGGATCCAGCGATAGCAATTTTAGGCAAAATCATAGCGATGTTGCAACAGCATGAATATAGGTAGGTACTTTATTCAAGTCTTATTATTGTTCAGCAGCAAACTTCTTCCGGATGGTAATGATGATGATCAAGTTCTGTGATCCCACAATAACTGACATCTCAGTAAATTACGTAAGGTTCTTTTTTTTCTTTTTTTTTTGGGAATGATAGACGCTGTTGGCCTCAGATGGCCATTACAGCTTCACCGGACAATAGGAGGCTCTAGCCTTAACGGCAGAAGTAGCGACGAGCTCAAGGGCACCTCAGGGAGGCACGGCCTCGGCTTGGGCTATCGCTTAAGAGATTGCTGAGTTTACCACCGGTTCACAACGCGCCCCCACTGAGAAGAACCGGCAAGAAACTCAGTGGGGTGCATTGTATTACATTTCATAAAGTAACTTACTAAAATAATTAATCCATGTGTGAAAGTGAAATCTAGGAAGACTGAGCCACTGGTTACCGTCGTTACACTACTTACCTACACCACATACTTACTAGATTTTAATTGTTTGTCCGTTGGACCTTGGAAATAAAATTAAATATTTTTGAAAATAAGTTATTTCTATAAAGTAGATGCCACTCAAATAAAAAGTGCGATCTAATAGCTAATTTTGGACTGAAAAGCGAAAATCAACCTGATTTGATCAATCCGGTCGGATCCGGCCGGATCCTACTTACCTATTGTATCGCCTACTTACCTATTGTGTTTTTTTACCCAAGCACAAGATAGACATGTTCATGATGTATACAAATGTGTGTCCTGGATAGGAATCGAACCTTCAATATCTCGGCTATTAGCCAGGGTGTCTGATCACTCCACCGTAATAGCCCGTATTCAGGTTTAGAACTTACTTTAACTATTTCAATCCAAGCCACGAATCGAAACTTACCTGTAACAAAATATAAAGAAACATAAATAACAATAAATAATATCTATCTAAGTCTATCTATCTAAGTATGTATCTATTTAAGTATGTATTTACAAAAAAAAATGTATATAAGTATTAGTATCAGTTGTCTGGTTTCCATAGTACAGGCTCTGCCTAGTTTGGGATTAGATGACCGTGTGTGGATTGTCCCAAGATATTATTATTATTATAATCTATTAGAATCTCACAGCGGTGTGGCCAGATTAACAGTTATTATGGCAAAAAACTACCGAGTACACGCGTCATTGTTCTCGACGCTCTATTTACCCAATAAAACATACCGCTATCTGCTAACCATGAGAAAGCACAAGATGATCATCAAAGTAAAGCATGTATTAACATTTTTAGAGCCGGTAAAAAACCCGTGTGGTGTCCGGGTAAGAGTAGCAGCCACCCATCTCCTCCCGTTAGGTGTCCATAAGATGCGACTAAGGGAAAACAAGAAGACGGGCAGCAGCGTCTTTCTATTGGATTACCTACCTCCCACCTATATTGCGATCCCCAAAACCACAGCCTAGCGTGGGGAGACCTGCACAATTGCACAATTGACTGTTTCAAAAATTCGTGATTCGTACAAAGCAAGAAAGTGAAAGGGGCGTGAAAATTTCAGGTATGGTCAGCGTGATGAAAAAAGTTTGGGACCCCTGCTGTATACTGTTTCCTTCAATAAATACATGTATCAATTTCACAACGCGTGCACTATTGTTAAACGATTATACCAGGAAAATATAACAAGGTCGGAATACGGATAAATACGTGATAGTATCCGTGTCGTAGTAAAAGTGGTTACAATAACAATAGACGTGACGAAATACCTAGACATGTAGATATGTGAAATTGACATAATTTTTTTTTATACTATCAAAGTGGCAAGCAAGCGTGCGGCCTGCTTGATGGTAAGCAGTCACCGCTGACGCTAGCAACACCAGAAGAATCACTAGCGCGTTGCCGACCCTTAACACATTAGGAAGTCTTTTTGTCCGGTAATTGCACCAGCTACAGTGCCCATCATGCCGGAACACAACAATGTTAACACACTTCTGCTTGGCGGCAGAATATCTGACACTGCGGTGGTACCTACCTGGACGGTTTCTCGCACAAGAAACCTACCACCTAGTATATTAATAATTTGCTGGAATTCTCCATAAGGAGTGGCTATCAGTAGCTGTTCAGCGAGTGAAAGACCATTCTGCCATTTTGATGCACTGTGATGTGTCAGCTCGTCTCGTCTAGTTGCACAAGAAAAGTCAACAAATAACATAAAAATTCTCTTTACACTTTCGTGCAATTCAAATATTTCTCTCTCCGAGGCGGTAAGGGCGTGCACGCGCCGCGTAACGGAACCACGCATTAGTGTTAGCCACACACTCGACGGCTCTGTGGTTAGTTCCACCAGATTCTTTAGAAAGCTGCCGATAGTTGTAAATGGCTTAACAAGTTTCAACAATGGGGAAAATGTTGGAAAGAAACGGTGCTACGAATAAAACTTCGACATGTGCAGCGGACTGAGCAGTGGCTTTACTGCCAAATAATGGTGCGGGTTTCCATTTATGGCGGATTTACTAGGTGGTGAGTTCTTGGTACATGGGACCGTCCAGATAGGTACACCACCGGGACGATCGAGGTGTAGGCCCTAGGACGTCCATTGAGTACGGTGGCCACTCCAAGGAGGATGGCGGCGGGGTTGCGACAGGTTCCCGGGGGGCTAAGAAGACCAGAAATGTTATATATAAATACTGGAGAAAAATTTGCATACATAATAAGCTTTAATATAGTTCATACCTACGATATAAAATCTATTAGAATTTGAAATAGATTATGATGAACGAAGCCGAAATAGGTACAATATAAATGCAGTTATTTATCTCTTTAGTAATCCCGTTATTTGATATTGACCTTGATTAGATTAATATACCAATGTCAACCTTAAAAAAACGAATTATCATTTAAATTTAGAACGATCCAACCATGTATCAACGTATTAAGATGATCAGACAATACAGAACGGTGCGTATGCGCAACCACATGGGAGCGGAACGCAGATGGCATCAATTTTATGAGTCATTAACCTTTTGCCGACATTGAAGTAACGTAGATCTATCTAATGGCAATATTGTGATAGCAAATTATGATACAGGTACGCTTATAAATCAAGGTATTTCGAAAATGGATGTAATTTTATAAAATGATCACAACTTATAGTCAACTAAAACTAATTACATTATTTTCCTTTAAGCTAGTTTCAAGAGTTTGATATCAAGATATACGCATGCTAAATTTTATTCCTAGCATATTTGAAGGTCAGTCATGGAAACATTACTATTATATGAACACTCATCTATAAACTATATTATGTATGTTATGTATTATTTTTCTTTTCTTTTCTTTTAAACAATTTCTTCTAATACCGCATAAAGCATCAAGTGAAACCTAAGCATAACATGGATTCCATTTAATCATAAGAAATGAAAGTCCGATGTTTCATGTTTGCTAATACAAAACCGTAAGGTCGAGATGACTCTGCTGGTAGTAACGACTTATCACTTGACCGTTAGCCCACATACCTACTTCTGGTAGAAAAATTTAACTATCAATGTTAAAAAGGTTTAAATCATGACTTTCTACGCTAAACCACGTGGCCTTACCATCTAACTAGTTATAGGTTAACTAAAACCCCAACGTGGCTGTTCTTAAACCTCTTAAAGCAAAATGTTTCAAACTAATACAGATCAAAGTCAAAGTCAAAATTATTTATTTCAAATAGGCTTATTATTATAGTTTACAACATATGTGTTTTTATGTGTCTTTGTGTTAATGTTACCTATTCATGTCTAGTGCGCGTACCCTCTGCTCTTTGCAACTTCTTTATTTTCCTC
The DNA here is from genome assembly GCA_911728495.1 of Furcula furcula. NCBI lineage: Eukaryota > Metazoa > Arthropoda > Insecta > Lepidoptera > Notodontidae > Furcula > Furcula furcula. Next base: position 22,417,546 of record OU452253.1, read on the forward strand.
TCCATCCAAAGGTTGCCTGGAAGAGATCGCTTTTAGCGATAAGGCCGCCCATTGTTGCATGTTTTATTAATTTGTGTCTCATTATTTTTGTATCTGTTTGTTTGTGCGCAATAAAGCATTGTCTATCTATCTATCTATCTATCTTAACACTAGCAATTTTGAACGGTCAATTTTTTTTAAAGAGCTACCACCGTATCACAACGCGGCCTCAACTGAGAAGATCCGGCAAGAAATCAATCTGTAAATATGTGCTAAGTGTGTATCTAACATAATTATTAAGAAGTCACACCTACACATCTACTACACATATCATGTATGATGTATGTGTGTACACACACATCTATAAGTATGCCTCCGCGCATTCTCCAGACACATTTCATTATGAGACAAACTAAATAAGCCGACCATATTTATAAATACAAATTGTGATTAAGATTGCAACCATCCCGAAGTACAAATAGTATCACCTCTAGATTGGCGTCTATTGAGATAGCAAACCGAACTAGCGCGGTATGTTTTTTTGTAACTCGGCGGTCAATCACCTCTTGTGCTATTTAGAGACGTAATCTAGTCTATGTACGGATCAATATATAATTGTAAAGCCTTTTTTGTAGTGACTAAAGTATAACGATAATTGCAAATCTTTTATCGAATATTTGCACCCATTGTCTTGCGTACACAAAAAAACCTACAACCGAACTGTGAAGTGAGAGAAATCGACAATAATTTAATAAAATACATTTTTTTATCAATAACTATAATCTTGTGCCGCAATCTCACCTAATAATAGTAATAGTAAGCAGCAATTTAGTCATGGCTGATAAAGGTCTAGGCAAGGAACCTGTATTCGAGGAAGCGCTGCGTTGGGAAAAGGAAATTCCTACCGCCGTTATTACAGCGATTCCTTATTACTGTAGAAGCTGTTGTTACTTGGCTTCTGGTTGCTGTAAGGTGAAGAGAATATTACAATAATTATGCAGAGCATTCCCGCTCTATATCCATTATTTTTAACTTAGCTGTAGCGTGACGTTATGGCCTGTCTCTAAAACATCTTCAATTTGATTATAGTAAATATTATAAGCACTGTTTTTGACACGACATTATAGCTGATAAAAGGCTTATCTGTTTGATTTGTTATAATATAACTATAGCTCCAGTAACTGTAATACAAAATGTTTTCGTGTACCAATCACAGCAACTGAACACTTTCTCCAATTGTGTGGTCACGACGGATTTATGTGCATTATAATATCGGACATTAGTTCAAGATTTGTTTTCTCTGCATTAATATTATGGTAAACCACGGAATCGCCGTTAAGAATTATCTATAAGTCAAAGTAGAGTTGAAGAAGTCAATAGTGTTCTTTGATATATGTATGGTCCACCCTGATTGAGGACATCTTTTTAGTAAATTTTATAACTGCGAAAACGTTAAGAAAGAATAAGATTACAAAATGACTGATGGAGATGGTTGTGCAAGGGTCAAGGGACCATCCACAGTATAAATACTGCTGGGTTACAGTGTTAAGGGAACTGTGGCTAGAGATTAGACCACCGACAGTAATTATACTGTGCCCAGAAAACTAGATTAGCAAGCGTTTTGCTTACCATTAGGCGAATGACTCATTTGTCATTTCATCAAGTAATACTGGTGTATTTATTACTGGGGGTTGTTTCCAGGCACAAGAAAACGAACTTATAATAAAAGTCTGTACAGATTTTTATCAAACCTAACTAGACAATAACTACTTATGTGAAAATGTTTATACGAAATGCAAGCTAGCAAATTTTGCCTGTCTGTGGCGAAATCGGACTCAGAAATATTTAGACAGTCCTTAACTCGTTTTAGTCGCCCATGGAGCTTCAATAAACTCTGGTAATAAAACATTATTAGAAGAGAAAGCAATTGCACCTTACATAGCCAGTTCACGAATCGCAAATAAATTAAAATAATACAACATGACTCGACTCGACAGCCGCTGTAAGCCGAGTGAATTTTCAAACTATTAAAATGTTTCGGATCATTCATTACGTACAACGATTTTTAATTTCTAAAAGCGTGAAATATCGCTTCATATTTATAAGAACATATCTGAATAGACAGATTAATTTTTATTAAGATATTTTTAAATGGTAAGAGAAAATCTTCTTGGTAAATGATCCAGACACTGTAGCATGTACCTATTTAAGAAAGTTATATATAATCGACTACAACTTATACTTAACAAAATAACAACGGACAATCTGTCAATAATGGATACGTGAGAACTTCTTAACATCCTAACACATCACAATTATCTAATTGCCGACACACAACACATACTGTTCTTGGTACTAAACGAGGTTGAAATATTCAAATGATATAACATTCTGGGAACACAGTGCAGTCGCTCGGAGGAAACGCATCCGTTCCGTTGTATGAGTATTATTACCGTAGACCTTTGCTGAGTAGCTTGAAGATCTTGCTTAAAAATTAGCTTGATAACTACATTCAAAGCTTGATGTAAAAGAGTAAACATTATAATAGAAAACATCAGTGATATTAGGAAGGTAAAAAGAAGTGAATGACAGATGCAAGGTTAAAGAAGCTAATACACAATGCACAAGTTGATAAATTTAGTAAGTACCAATTTTCCGAAGATAAAGTTAAATGTAGCTCGAGACTCGTAAGTTTACAATCGAGGTAGAGTTTCATAAGCAAAAACATAGAAGTAAAAGTTATTACAATCGAGACAAATGACTCATACACGTCTTGTTAATTCACCACATTTATGTATTATGTTTATTATGAATGAATGACTTCACCAAATGAATTTCATGGAGCTAAGGTAAAATGTATAACAATATGAAAAGATATTGCTAAACTTGACCAATATGTATGTATATACGAGAACAAATACACACATCAAAAGTGTCTAGGGATCAAGCATTTTTAAGCGGATTTCTTGAGATTGAGATGTGGCTTTGTAATAAATTTATGATTTTATAAATTTATATGGATCCTTTTTGGTGCATTTCATAATTTGAATCAGGAACTGTGAATCAAATTCGAGTAAAAGATGAAAATCAGCTGTCAATATTTTCCCTATAAAAACATACAACGCATTGAAGACATTATTAGTGCTACTGTTTCCCTACTACTGATTAAAACCAACGTTATTATGGAGCGGCGACGTCATTTAAGCAGGGAAGAAATGCTCAGAGCCGTGGGAATGATAGAAGCTGGTTCCCGGCAACGTACTGTGGCTTTAGCTCTGAATACAAGTCAGAGTGTTATCAGTCGACTTTGGACACGTTACCGAAGCACTGGTACCGTGGCTGAGCGCCATGGAGGACGGTATCGCTGCACCACACGGAGACAAGACCGATATATTCAAATCTTAACTCGAAGAGCTCCAACAATAACTGCCATGATGTTAGCCGTGAGGCTTCATCACTCTTCAGGGAACTTAATTAGCGACCAAACAGTCAGAAACCGCTTGCATGAAGTGAACCTTCATTCCCGAAGACCGCTACGGGTACCACCTATAGCAATGCACAATCGTAGGATTCGATATCAATGGGCTCTTGAACACAGAAATTGGGCAGAAGAACAATGGCGTTTCGTGTGCTTTTCTGATGAGTCTCGTTTTGGTATGAGACCGGATACAAGACGTATACGACACTGGAGAACCCCTGGACGCCAACAGCGATTAAAATCCTGCCAGGAAGTCCATCCTTATAGTGGTGGAACCATCATGGTATGGGCGGGTATTTGGATCGGCGGAAGAACTGAGTTGATTTGGATCAGAGGCAACCTCAACGCTCAAATTTATGCTGAGACGATTGTATCAGACGTCATCGTTCCTCTACAAGTGCAAATCGGTCCCTTATTTCAGTTAATGCATGATAATGCACGACCGCACACCGCAAGAGTTGTAAGACAGACTCTCGCCGCAGCTAACATCAATGTCCTGCCCTGGCCTGCTCAGTCGCCAGACTTGAACCCGATTGAGCATGCATGGGATATGCTACAGAGAAGAGCTCTGCCGAATATGGAGGGTATCCAGTCGCAAGAAGACCTTTTTTTGTTGTTGCAACGAACATGGGCGGCCATTCCACAGCGTGATTTGGATGAACTCATTTTGAGTATGCCAAACCGATGTTCTTGTGTTGTTAGTGTTCGCGGTAGAAACACGGATTATTAATTGTTTAAGTTACCCAATAAAATTTTAAAGAAAACTGTTATTTCAGTCTTTTTTTCGAACTTTTGTGTTAGTGGTTCAAATGTCAAAAATCCCTTTATTAGGAAAATGGCAAATTTCTTTATTAATGCAAAGGTGACTTGGTTTATCGTTACTGTGACAAACGAAAACACTTTATTTGATGAATCCTTAAAGAAAATTTTAATTAATATCAATCAGGAGAAAATTTATTGCAAAAATATATGTTGATCCCTAGACACTTTTGATGTGTGTAGTATCCCATAAAGAATAATCACCATCAACCGGCCAACGACATGACATCAAACACGAAACGACCGATGAACATATGATTTAAAACCGTCGTTAATAATGAAAAATCACAATAACGCTATTAAGGCACACGTTAAGTTGGCAACCATTAATTTTTGCAACATTGTCTTCGAATACGTAGAAAGTCTCTGAGTAACGACGACAAAAAACCGGTTGCACATATGAAAAAGTAATGTAACTGCAATTAATCCTATTATACGCATTGTCGATTATCAAGATCATGAGTAATTATCAGCAAAGCTAGATGTAATCAGACATGTTAAAGGCACCGAAACCAGTTTAGTTAAACCCCATTAAGTATTGGGCGAGACAGTGGCTGGTTATGAAATGTCCGTACAAGCTGACAGGTTTGAGCCATTGCCGGCATTGTATTCAAATGAAGTTGATGATTTAGAGCAGAGTCTTACATCACGAATTATTGTGTAGTATAACAGAATTCAAGGTCTTGTGTAGGTTTAGTGGATGACTGTGGATGTATTTGATTATTTTGATTAAGATATTATTTAAGGTGAAAATAATTCTGATTTGAGAACTTAGAACTTCCAAAATTCCCAATCCTGTTTTAATTTTTTTTTTTACTGTAGTATTAGTACTCAGTAAATATTAATTTAATATCTTTAAAGCATCGAGAGGTAGATTTTATGACTGGAAACAACCTATTAAAAACCTATGTCAAGGCTGTTTATAATTATGTTTACGTTAACATAGTTATGGAAAAAATGAATAAATTATAAACAAAACATGACATTTTCAAGAAGACAATATTGTGTGTCTGAACAATGTTTACAAATAGCACAGCATATCAAAATGGCAACTCCCTAGAGATGACCATGAATATATCATTCACAATGCAATATTGATTAATTTAATTCCAATTAAGTTGCGAAATGATCGCCGTGTGCACGGCTGGAATGATTGATATAATCTGTTCATTTGTAAACATATCTCGTATTGTTTACTATATTTGAATCGCGGTGAACGCATGTGGTGCTTTGTATCGCAACTATGGCAAAGGTGAGGGTATGGGTCGAGGATGTCATCATAGAATGGGATCATAGATATTGTTTCAGCAACCCGATCGTGGGAAGCATTCTAATTCGTAAATAAACGAGTATAGAATTGCCTAGAGTCAGAAGTCTAAAGTTCAAAGATCTTCGAAGTTCTCAAGAGATAATCCAATTTCACGGCTAATAGCGAGGCAATGCAGGATTATTCGTGCATATTTAAGCTCATAAGCAGAATAGGATATGAAATTACCTATAATAATTTCTGTCATTACTTCGTCTGCAAGGCCAAGTATTGAAACAACTGACGAAGATAGTACAAATAGAAAAGTAAACTTACAAATGTCAGTCAAAATAGTTCGCTTTCTCCGGAACGCCGACATGCTTCGTTAGGTCTGCACGGCTAGACAAGTGGCACAAACGCTAATAGAATAGAATACTGAATGTATGGGAATGACATAAACATACGATAAGTAATTTGATCTAACGAATAGAATAGAAAATTGGTAGCCAAATGTCATTCTAATCTATTCGATGAAACGAAACGTCGGAATAGTACATTAATTCCCATCGAAACCGTAGCCAAGTGGCAGGTTTGACATTCTACTTCGAATCAAAGCGTACGAAACGAAGCGATCGCCAAACACTTGTAGATAACGCTACAAAATGGCGCATATTTGACCTATTATTAGATATATTACGGAGATATTTTTTTTTGTAGGTGCTATGTACGCTAAGCTTCTTAGCTACAGGGTCCTATCAGAGGATTGTGGGTGTCACGCAACATTTGCCGCTAATGATTGTCGATATGGAATAGATACAAAGCGTTTGCCACTTGTCTAGCCCTGCAATGCCCAAGTGACAGATACTTGGATGACATTTAAGAACGAAACCATAGACTATATTTGTTATTTTTCGTAGCGATCGAATAGAATAAGCGTTCGATAACTCCTAGTACATTTGGCTACCAAACGAAGAACGATATCGCTAAAGCGTTTATGATTGTCGATATGGAATAGATACAAAGCGTTTGCCACTTGTCTAGCCCTGCTGAACCCAGCCGTCTCGAAACAGTTGCGTCAATTACGAGTCGCAATCGTAATGAAGCACTGAATACTACATGGTTGCAAGGCGCAGTTATGCTGGAAATATTAGGCAGGGAAAGAACTAAGTGGTTCTTGCCCACTCCAGACTTGCCAACGCTCCATACAATTCTGGGATTTTAATGAACCTTGTTATGCTAATTAATAATCATGAACCACGAGAGTGGCTTATGGATCAACAATCGTCAATTCTGACTCAGAGTTCTTTTCCTATTGCCCATATTTCTAGATAGATATATGCAACAACATTAAGAAAGTGTAATATAAACATAGTTACAAGCGTATTAGTACATTGCACATTACATCGGAATGCATTCAGCTAGTATAATATCAGATCAAGGTTCCGTTACCAAGGTGAGCTATCGCATTGTCTTAATAAACCAAGTGCTGACTTAGTTGTATTATTAATTGATTATGTTTAACTGCTTGAACTACAAACTATTTCTTTTTTTCATACTTGACCCTTTAATACTTTACTTATGCCAGTTTGGTAGTAGCAGTAACAACGAATATAACTTATACTAACAAACATCTTTGCTCATAATGAAATAGAAAAAAGAAACTGCTACTTCAAAAATGGCAGAAAATTGAGCGTAAAAGCAGCTTACATTATCATCTCCGATGTAATAAACATAGTTAACAGCAACTAAAAATCGAGTACTTAGGTACTTAACTTAATCTACATGAAGTGACTATTGGTCTATTGGTCTTTAACAATTTCTGATCAAATAAAGTTGGTTGAACCATAATAATGTCATCGACCTAGACTTGATAGCAATCTGCTTTGCAATCATTCACGTTCCATTATTTATTATGTAATGCTACTTTAGAGGCAATGAAAATATATAAGAGAGAATATAACCGATTTTAAAAAGGTATGTAGATGATATATGACATGAAGAGAAAAGTTTTCCCCAGTCACATTGTAACTAAGAAAATAATTAAGCAAAAATCTAGCCTAAAAGATAACTTTGCTTGATTCGTATAAAAATATTATATTAGTTAATTTTTATATTATATCCACCAATCGATCACAATGATTTAGTTAAGCCAATAAGTAAATAACTATATAAACAGTAGCGAGAATTTAATATCACACTAGTTTGTACAGTAACTTGTAACTGTTTACAAAACAACTTAACTTCGTAAACGATACTTTACATCATCATTACAAATCATTTCCTTGTCTCGAATGAACAAAAAATAGACTACATTGCTATGAACATGGAGGCTAATGTATACTACCGGTTCCCTAACAGATTTTATCGAAGACAAAAAAAGGAAATAAATATTCAGTTGCACTCAACGTTATCAGAATATTCTTATACTTATCCAAAACAAACACAATGGTATTGCTAAACAAAAGAAAATCAATAACAATTCGTTCATACCTATAGCGAAAGGTTAATAATACTACAAACTTTGTGAAAGCTGTATTTACAGCTTAACCTTTGTTAAAAGTGTTCGAGATTATTTCGGCGAAATACGATAAACCGCAGCACTGATAGGCAGACAAAACTGGCAAAGAAGTTCCGTTTCGAGAGACCAGATATATTCCGGCAGTGGGTACGTAAATGGTGGATTGAGTTACAGTTATTAATTAGCTGGAACACCTAACATCACCCTTATAACAATAAACCATGCAAGACAATAATGAATAATGACCATTGCCATTAAACCTTTATAGATGAATGAAAACATTAATCATTATTCAAGAACTTGTGTCATCAGGAAGCAGCCGATTTCTCAAATCCAAAGCAAAAAGTAAATTGTTTACTTTTTTCTGTTAATTAGCGGTTTTATTTTGCGCAGACGGCCTTAACGTCAGAGAGAGGACGAACGCTGGGCTCGGCGAAGCAAGACGAATGCTACTAGAAAACAACTAAGAACACACGCCTTTGTTTTTGATAACAATGCCAGCGAGCGCTGCGCTCTATAAATTGTCTATGGTATCTGCGTGATCTGCGAACGGGCAAGTCTAGTTAACGTAGGTACATAATGCTACCAAGAACCTTTTAGGCGAGTATGTAGGAACGATAATATGTATTGAAGAATGGTGAAAATATACTTCCCCGCTCTAGTTCTTACAAATTGAATGTACGAGTACATATCTCGAAGTTAACGAAAACAGATAAGTAGGGAAATTACTGGAAACTGCGTGATGGGTGGGTGTCTTCTAAGTTGCTTAAAAACAAAATAGTCTATGACAATAATCTTGCATTTATATACGGTAAAACTCGGTAATACGCTACACCATTTAATAATATTTTTTAGAAATAAAATACTTTAGATATAATCAAAGTTTTTATTGAGAAACATAATTAAGTTATTTCCTAACGTTAAGGCACTTAGTAATCTGAGGATTCCCTAAAGATATTGGACTTATCATATGTATATATTACTTTTACCTTAGGTGGGGCGTTTTGTATTACGTGCCCCAACCTGTATTATAAAATGCTCAAATGTTCAAGGTTATAACGGACGAATCAATAAAAAAACAAAGGTGACTTCAAGCGTTTCACTACGGTGCGGATTATTTCGGTGTAAAAACCATAGCAGTATAGATATACAAAATTGTTTGAAACTCACCACAAATTATAGGAACGGCAATAATTTAAAATTCTCAATATTTTTTTATCAAATAATAGAAATCAATCGCGAACATCATCCACGTTGCCGGGTGACTGACGAGTACACGAGCGGGTACAAGGGAGCCACATAGCTTTGTTTGTTTGAGTGCAAGACCAGTGGGGCGTTATGTCAAGTGGGGCGTATTACCGAGTTTTACCCTACTTAGTCAGCAAAAACTCGGTAAGTATTGGTATATTTAATTTCGTTTGGTACACAGTAATACGGTTAAGATACTTGCTACGAGTATATAATTTTCATGAGAAAAGTTCGACAAAAGTTTTTTTTTAATAAAATTAAGTTAATGTTTCAAAACTCAGCCCATAAACATTCTACACAAAATAGTCATATAATTTATGAAAGTTTTATTCGCTGCACCTACTGCTGTATTTACTCATCTATGCGTCTAAAGCTTATTTACTGCCATAAAATTTCATATTCAATGTTTAAATAGCATACTGAAATGCCTTATATTCCATTCGACACTGCAATTACGTGCAATGAACATCAAATCACAAGCAGAACGGTACAATATTTACATAACATCGTTACAAGACGATACTTTTATTTATGTAATAATTTCGAGATATTATTGGTTGATTGCAATCTAAAAAGATTTGAAGTGAAGCTCTCTAACTTGAAAATAACAAATGTTAGGTGATAAATAAAGGTGTGGAGATGTCAATTAAGTCACTATAATACACAATGGGCATGTCTAATGTATTAACTAATTAAAAACTGTATGATTTTGAGAACTTTTAGTAGTGCCTTTAGATTGGAACCTAGTCACACCTATGTGATGATAATACTATAAATGTTGAACAGCAGAAAGATAAGGAAATATCTATAATTCATTAGAAACTACCAATTCTGCAAGTCTTTCAACATTTTTTATTTTATTTTTTAAACAAATATCTATATATTATGACAAAATACCAACACGCTAGTTTTGCAGCCGGCGACAAAATAAAAGTTAATAATAAATAACTAAATGATTAATTAAGCGGCGAAAATTTTAATAGGCCGCCGAATGCCGCTAACTTGTATAAGTACCAATCAACGACGCTTGTTTTCAAGTTAACATGCTAATGTCACTATTTTTTTTCAACTGGCCCGGAATATATATTGTAGATGCTTATTTGAGGAGTTTGATTTTCAAGCACTTGCTCTATCAAAAATAAGACATTATATTTATAACAAATACAATGGAAATGTAAAAACCACTTTGTATATTAAGTATAGAGATACGCAAAAAAAAATAACAACAAATTCTTTGCGTGATTCTCTTCTTAATTTATCTAGCAATAAACGTAAATAATGGTAACTTATAAATGTTGTAAAAATTTCCTCAATTTTGCGGACACGTAATATCGTTACAGCATATATTTTTAAATCACGTCGCGATTTAATCCGCTTATAGGCCTTCCTTTTAAATATACCTGCCGCTTGCCCTGTGGCTCATTACCGATACCTAGCGACGATACCTATTTATTTATTCTCATGTAGTCAAAAAGATAACTGAATCAACATAAAAATGAAGTAGATAGTATTTTTAAGTCCCTGAGAAAGAATGACTTAAAGTAGGGCCAATTTAATAGATCACATTTGACACTTCATCAATATTTAACAATGTAACCTTGTTTGTAATGGCAGGCATAAAATATTATTATTATTATTTCGAAGTTAGAACTGCACAATTGCATAACTTTTTCAATTAAGATTATTAAAATAATGACAAAAGAAACGGACGAAACGGACATATGTCAAATGTAATCTATTAAATTGGCCCTACATTAAGCTGTTTCTTTTCACAGTAGTTTTAATTCAACAACAATAATGTTTAATTTCGACGATTGTGAGAAAGTTATCACAGGTTGGCACACCACAAATCACATCGACACCAATTTGCATTCGACTCAATCAAAACTACCCGTGGGCGGCTTTTACATTCTAAACGACTCGATAAATCAATTCCACTGATAATTTAGGCATCAAAAGTAGTATTGATATCATATCATTCATTACAAATATTTATGTGAGATTTGTACGTTTCTGGCCATCTGCTATGGTATTAATAACAATATTGATCTTATCCTCATCTAGTCATGTACGCCTGGGAATATTCCCACTGGAAATACTCCTGGCAATAGTCCCAATATCGTTGGGAACTTAAGATTTACCGTTAACATCGCCAGCAATATTCCCATTTTTGGGACTATTCCCGGGCACGGTACATAACTTACGCATCCCACTTCTGAGTAACTGGCGATAGAGTAGACGGTAGAATCGCACTAGTTAATAAGAGCATTATTCATTGTAGCCTCGAAGACACAGTTATTATAATAGGACTGAAAGAAACCACATAGGCAAATTATTCAGTTCCCTCAATGCACGATTAAGCAAAACGCTGCGGGAGTCAAAGTCAAAATATCTTTATTATGTATAGGCCCCACGGAGGCACTTACACAAAAATCATTTTTACAAACTACCACCGGATCGTAAGGCGGCCGCTACTGAGAAGATCCGGCAAGAAACTCAGCGGGCTTGTCTTTTATTGTCATTTTTTTTAAAACAGTTTTACAAATTATACATAAGTCAGCTTTATCCCACCACCGTTAAGAAACTTACAATGTTTAGCCGCGTTTAGACGTCATCTCAAAAAACTTCTCTGTGCACATCAAATAGGACAAGAAACGCTAAGGCATGACACCAGCCTAATCTAATTTAATGAGATCTGCTTCAAATTTTCTGCTGCTCTATTCTACTGATTAAATCTGTCTAACTCCTCATTTTGGTATGATATTATTTTTAATGTAACCGCAACACAACACAACACAATTACATACACGGTTATTGAAACATTGCTGTATGAATTTTTCCATTATTTCGTTAATTTTGCACCTTATGAACGAATTGTTATTTAAAGAAGAGTGATGCCATTTTTAGTTCTTTTGGTTTTTAGTTTTTGTTATTGTATTATTATTTAATTCTTTCTCGTGTAATTGTATGTGCATGGCAGAGGGTCCATGAGGTCTCTGTGGTCCCAACGGAAGATCAGCGTGGCTTGGCAACTAGCCACTTAATGCTGAGTTGGGACCCTTTCGTAGCAAAGTTATTTTTATTTTATTTTATCATATTTTAGTTTTTTAATCATGTGTCTACTGCCTTGTTTTGTTAATATTTTATATTTATTGATTATTGCTACGAATAAACAATTTTTCTTCTTCTTCTTTTCTTCTTTAAACTTCTAAGCTTGCATGAGTTGAGCAGTTCAAGCCCACGCAGCTTTATCCTCCAGGTAATCCGAGACTTTATAATAAGCCGTTTTTGACAATCGGCTTTTTATCAATGGTTTAAATTTCTTTATTGGAAGATCTCGGATATCCTGTGGCAGTTTGTTTTAAAAGTGTATACTTTGGCCCATAAACGATTTGTATATAGTAGGGTAATAGGAGTATAGTTACTACAGCAAAATGTAATCTAAAACAAATCGAAGGCGCGGTCGAAGTTATCTACCGATTTACTACAACGACTTCGAATACTGCTTTTTACTCCGATATTGAGTAATTGAACCACCTAGTCTTAAATGCATTCATTACCATGAATGTAAAAAATTGCAAGACCAGTGACAGTCAGGTTTTCTCTCACTCTCGTTCATCAAATTAAACCCTATTATCTGTAACGTGCGTGCTACTGGAATTTCCGTTCATCGTCAATGACAGGTATAGTTTAACTGCTCTAGTCAGGTGAGTACTTTTTCCAGGAAGCGTTTCACTCGTCCGACATGGATCAGCGTTCAAGCCACGATAATTGTTGTAATGATGGGCAGCACAGTCTAATGGTGTCTTATTATCTGTGCATGGGGTGCGGAAATAGCTCACTCTAAATGCGAAATAATATAATTTAGTCTGGCGCATCCTGGACATATATATGTACTAGTCGGTAGGTCACTTGTGCATGGGACCGTTCAGGTTGCATTGTAGTATCAGATATCCTGGGTCACGATGTAAGTACATATTTGGTGAATTGGTTGATGGTGGTACAAGGCTCAAGAAACTCAATAAGCAATGTCTCGGGGAACGAGCGGCAGACAGTGCAATGCAGCTGTCTATAGGCTATAGCTTGCCATTAGACATCTCAGTTGTCGTGTGACTAAGTTGAATATTAAAAGACCTTACTGATTGACTAATCCACCGATTACAAAATGAAGTTACGAACAAATAACAATTCTGCCATACATGTGTGCGTGTGTTTGTGTGTGAATTGTCTCAGGATATTAATTATCTTCAAGTTTAATCCCTTAAACAACATTTCTTCCTACTATTTCATAGTTCCAAGTCCCATGTAGCTTTTACACATTTTTACTTATGTGAATTAGAGGTCTAAGATCACAGTTACTGAATATTCACTGTATATTTTTTGTTTTACTTTTCCCAAAAAAGTAATAGAATCTCTTTAGAAACGTTTTGAAATTCTATTACAGTACCCTTGTTAGCTAATACTTGCATATTATCTACTAATTCATGGCTGCCATGTTAACTATGAAAGTCTTGTTCGACAAATTTCCACCGTTGTACAACTTTCTTCGTCAATTAACGTGCGTTGAGCAGTATTCCATTCCATGTTTGCAAGCCGCTACGTGGACGGAATCTGTTCTGTACATGAGCCAACAGGATCCTCCTGTTTGAAGATCCGCATCCGAGCACCGCGCTGCGATGCGATATGCGAATTAATGTTTCCGGTGCTTTGCTAATATTAAATACGATAACGCATTCTTGCGTATGGATGGTGCTATCCAACAATTTAGTTTCGCAGAAATTTTAGACTGAATTCATTCCCAAGAGTAAACTATTCGAAAATTTTGTGTAAACATACCTGACGTAAAGGCAATCGTTACAAGCTATAACAATGGCAAAGTTCACTACATGGACGGTGTAGCTATAATTTACAGCAGTTATTTATTAGAGGAAACTAAAAAGAAGACAACATTATTATAAGAATTAGCTCCAAATATTTAAATACAAACATTCAAAAGCTGCGGTATTTAATCAAAATTTCCTTGTGCTTGAGAGGTACATGATTTGAACTTAATTCTACTACAGCAGCAGTGTCAGTAAACGTATCTAGTAAAATTAATGAGCTCAAGCAAGATACTCATGTCTTGGGTGATGAGAGGCAGCACACTATTAAGCTGTATATATGTAGGCGTCGCGTCGTTAACGCATGTCGTCTAATCGTAGAGTACTTTGAAAATATAAAGATTAAAACCTCAATTTCAACCCAATCCTAGTTGTATAATGCAACATTAAATAAACTTACAATCAATAAAATATAGGAAGCAGATGACTCGGCCACTACTGGTTAGCCAGCAATCGATTAACCAATCGAAGATTACTTTCAAAACTGAACCACACCCTAGACTTGAGCAAGGTGATGTAAAAGTTGATTTAAGACGTAACCTAGCTGCTAACTCGGATAAATTTTGATGACATTATTACTATTTGGGGCGCTCACAGCAAGTTTTAATCACTGTTTTGTAAACGATCGGTTTAGTTAAACAACGTCAAGCAAGTTGGGAGATTAGTGACATATGAACTGAGCGTCTCCATATATCGGACGGTAATTAAAAATTCGATTCTGGTTGTATTATGTTATGATATAAAACAGTCGTTAAGCCAATTCAGAGGTCTAGCAGAACAGGTTGAATCAAGAAGAGCAGGTTGATCAACTCTGACAACACATTGACCACAAGCGATACAATTACAGTTTTTGAAATCAAAGTCGTTATTATTCAAACACGTTGAGTGTCAACGTCAACAATGCGAAATGTTTCAATTGAATCTGCTTTTCAATGGTTGTTTTATTATTTCGAGACTCTGTAACCTCTGAAGTATCTATAAGCGATTTTGAATTGATCGAGAGGTACTTCGCATTTGTTTGAATTTAATGGTGTCACTTCGGACAGTACATTATGTAATAAAGCTGCAATATATCTTCAAATATTAAAAATTTCAAAACGTGTGAAGTAGGTAGCGTCATGTTGTAACTTAAATTCTACATTTGCAAATCGTTTAAAAGTTCAGTAACGTCTATTCAAAATATCAATGTGTAGGTATATCTAGACTTCAGAATTAATATTTATAAGTAGGCATTGTTAAAACAAACCTACTAAAATTCATGTATGCGGCCTATAGTTGGACATGTCAGATATTGCGGTTAGACGTAGACTTTTATAAAAAAAGAGAAGAGAATTTATCTAATGCTCAACGTAATGTTTGTCTAATAAAAAATACATTAAAAACCAGTTCGTTAAATAAAATTACTGACATAAATAAGTATCATATTATTAGAGTTACTAATAAAATATCGAAGCTTAATTCTTAATTTATTTTAGACATTGCCATGTAATCAATCGATATAATAAAGAGCTTACTGTAGGTACCTATTAGGAAATTAATTAATATTAAAAATGTAACAGACGAAATGAAACTTCTGCACAAATCTAATGAGAGAAATTCTCTTACAAACTAAGACTTGCATGTGACAGCATAATTTTGCATAGAAATTAATCAATTATAGAATTAATACACAGTTATTAGTACGCAGTAAGACCGGTTACGGCTATTTATATTCGACATTTGAAGAAATTATTGTTACAGCTAAAATGAAAGGGAAAAGGCTAAATATTCACCTGCCGGTACGTAGCATCACCTGCACTCACATAAAAGTATAAACGAGTGTAAAAACATCTTGTCTAGTTATAGTATGAGACTTGAAGAATGCTATCTAGGTACAATTTATTCATATTATGCATCTGATGTATTATAAGTACCAGCAGCCGAAGGACGTCCACTGAACAAAGGCCTGCCCCTTAGTAGAGAGGGGTTGTTATAAACATAATCTCCACGCTTGGCAGTTTCTTTGGGCTTGCAGCAGGTATAGGTGCCGTGATAAGTAATTCAATAAAAAAAACGCTACTGTCTGTCTTCTTGTTTTCTCTTAGTCGCCTCTTATGACAGCCAACGGGAGGAGATGTGTGACTGATATTCTTCCCCGGACACCATACGTTCCATTTGTATCAGCGTTCGATATTTAAAAGCTATAAAATAAAATTTATAAAAATTTAGTTAAAATTTTGACAATTTCTTACGGTGTGTTGAGATTTAAGTTGAAGTTATATCAAATCGTGACAGTCTATTTCACGCGTTGCTGTGTTCAATATGAACTTGTCATGTTTATCTAGTTAGATAACACTTTGGTAGCAGTTCTTATTAACAGTTAAGTGTCAATCGTGAAATGGTGCTTTTACGTAACTATTCCTCGTATATTTTAAAAACTGTCGTGGGAATTAGAAAACATGTAACCCATATTGCCCTTACACACCGTCTCTGGAAGCCTGGAAGTTAGTTAGGTAAGGAAGAACACAAAAACACGGCGAATCTGTGGCGCGCGTCTCAATATAAAGAAATAATGGAATTATATCATGTTTCTCTTCTTAGTAAAGAAATGAGATATTCAAACTATTGATAAACTATTCATAACGGTTCTCATAATCAGTCGACAAAAGTACATTGAGCAAATGAGTTCTACTTCAAAATTTACCACAAACAAAGCAAAATACATATAAAAGCTTTTGTTTGATGTCGCTTTCAAAGCCACACTAAATGAAGAAATGTTGTCACTTAAGCAATATTGCAAAATTTGCACCATGCATAATTTCAATAGACACTTCGACACTATAAGTTAGTGCCACTCAGAGGCATGCAAGTGTGAAATCAGATAAATCTAAACAAAGTGCAGACAATTTACAACTTAACAAGCGTGAACTAATAGGAAATATTTGGCTATTTCATAAGTACATAATTGCTATATAACGACTTCCAGACTTGACACTTTTTAATGTTAAGTTTATCCTATGTACATTTTTATAAGTTGCCTAATGGGAACCACAGCTTGAAACAATAAGTTCAGGTGATTTGATGGGTTAAATGAAAGAACTTTGCTTTGTTACTAACTAAAAGAAAAAAATTGTGGAGACTACATTATAATTCACTTTAAAGTCCGCTGTCCTATCTGACTTTTCGCTTACACAATTGATTTTGATGCGATTTTCGCAATTAACGATTTAAAGCTCCGAAAGGTTAATGTGTTTAATGCATGTAGACATCTTTGTGTTTTACGACTTTAGGTGTAGAACTTTATGGTGAAGTTAAGCCGCAGCGGGTCGCTAGTATAAGATAAACGGTTGAAGATTCATTCGAACATATAAAAAAAAATTGCGGGTGAATTCGCACCGTTGATGTGGTAGATTCCTAGTGGAACCAGTAAGGACGTGTTACCTCCAAGCAGCAATGTGTAAATACTGGAGTGAACGATAGCTGGTAAAATGACCATAACATGTAAACATTACTTTATAATAAACTATAAATCTGGTTCATTGAATAACGTTGAAATCAACTGGCCCAACCACCACCGGACCGGCAAAATATTCTTGACTATAACTGGAAAATGAATCGAAATATAATTGCCTGTATCAAGCGATTTCTACACCGAACTGGCGAACCAAGGCGAGATCGAAATACATTCGAACAGCGTAACAACACGCAACACGAGCCTAATGCGTGAAAACCATATTGCGGTTCTACAATATCATATTGCGTTGTTAACTGCATTTCAAGTCGTTCTAAGCAAAATAGAGATATCAGTTACGCAATTGAATTTACAGTAGACAATATTCCAGATGCTGAAGAAATAGAAACAATAGAAATAATAACACTAAAAGAAGTAAGAAGGTAAGTGTAAATTGTGTTTGAGCGAAATCATTCCGTGAATGGAAGCTAACTAAAACGTTGTATAAGCATTAACAACAGAAGGAAATGAAGAAATCCTGTGACAAAGGAATTGCCCTAAAAAGACTAAAAGTCTCCATGAGCAACCTTAGTTCCCGCAAAAACAAAATGCCATTTATTATGTGGATGTGGTAAAGGTGAAACTTCCCCAATCAGGCTTTTTAAATTTTAAGCGACGTTTTTCTACCCCACATAATCATTGTCCTTAATCAAGATTTCTAATGGTTATTCTCAGACCAAAAACAAAATATTTGGAACAAGGATCATAGACTTGTTAGTGCGTATAAAAGGGTTGATAAATAAATTCAAATTAACAAGTGCTTATATGGACTTGTCAAATGTCGTATTTGTACTTTTGTTTTGCCAAATCAATAGGGTATCTTCTTCATTTATAATAAGGACAGCTAAAGACTGGAACAGTTTGTCTGCGTCGGTTTTCCCGCCCGATTATAATGTGGGTGTCTTTAAGAGTAGTGTGAATAGGCTTTTAATAAGCTAGTGTGTTTTGCCATCCTCGATTGCGTCGCCGCTTTCCATCAAGCGGGACTGCAGTCAAGCACTAGCTTATAAGTGGTAAAAAAAAGGGTCATAAAGATGCAGAAATCAAAACCAAATTAATTCAGGCAAGAAACGCGGTGGCAAAATCGGCCACAACATGATGCAACTAGGTACTTTGAACAATTCTATTTTGTTTGTAATAAAAACTAATGCAAAATCGTCACAACCACATCCCAAACACGTTTATCTTCGCTTGCGTCTACTGTTAAAATTAACATGTCGAATCCAAGGCTACCGTCATTTGTCTGAATCAGTCTAGCTGCTTCAATTTAATGCAATAATTTTAAAGAATCTGCAACTTCTCTTGTTGATAAATTTCTATTTTCTCAACTACATTATAGTTTTATATAATTTTAACCTATTTTATAGGTCTAGTGATTTCAGTGTTTTATAAAATGTATGTTCGTTATGTTTCCATATTTTTTACCATTCTCTGTACCAAAGTCAGGATAACTGTATAATAGGGTCCTCATTCATTAATTTGCCGTAACAATTAAACGTCAACACAACCATTCATAATGAAGTTTTCATTTATACAATACCACCTTAGCTGTGTATAGCGAAATTATCAGTAACTCAGTAAACGATTCACTTGGTAGGTTGGTCGATTTTCCCAATACACTTTACACTAAGTTAACCATTCTTACACGGAAAATGCAAATCGGAAGAAGCAAACAATTGCGTCTTGTCAAGTTTTACGTAGCTGCAAGTCAGAAGCGAGGTCGTGGGAATTGAAGTGAATGGTGACCTCTGTTTTTGCTTGGAAGCAGCGGTTGTGTTTGATATAGTGATCGTTTTAAAATCCTGAATCATTTGAATAACAACAAGCAAATTCTGACAGAAAATCTCAGTGGAACTAGCTCTGAACCTCAAGATAATATATGACAATGAGTTGTCAGGTTTTTTAGTTTCTCTAATTTTATAATTATACGAGCAATGCACTAATTTGTAACCACAGGTAGTCTTTTAACGCTTCTGCATCATTAAATTTGTCTTACGCGCCATTCCTATATTTTTAATTACTTTACATGTTAAAACTTGTAGTGTTATTATTCGGTTCTATTATTGGGGCTATGAATTGGGCCCGGTAACCACCGAAAGCGGTAGATAAACTCAGAGTCACGCAACGAGCGAGCTAGAGCTACGCGCGGTGTTTCATTGTGCGACAGAATCCGTAATGAGGAGATTCGCCTAATAACCAAGGTCACCGACATAGCTCTCAGAATCTGCAAGATGAAGTGGCAAAGAGCAGGCCGACTCTTTCATATTTACAAAATCTGCAAGTATCTACAATACTTATTCTCATTCTGTGTAGGTGCTCGTTGATAACAAAATGGCCTGTCGGTGCACCCATTAGGTGCCTAATATGTGGTAGTGCTATGACATACTTGCGTTGGTATTATCAGCTCTTTTTTTAAATTATGCATTGTACAAAATAATAATAATAATATCTTGGGACAATCCACACACGGTCATCTGATCCCAAACAAGGCAGAGCCTGTACTATGGAAACCAGACAACTGATACTAATACTTATATACATTTTTTTTATAAATACATACTTAAATAGATAAATAACACCCAGACACTTGGTGGGAATCGAACCCACGACCCATCGGTTAGCGGACATGGTGTATAACCATCGATATACTATGTCTAACCACTAGACCAACGGGCCCGTCAAACATATATAACGGAACTCTATTTCCTATTATACTATCCAGATGTAGGTAAGGTATGGTATTTCTGAACTGGTTACCAATCATTGGCCTACTATATTGACGATTGGTCAGCCGAATATTGCAATATTTTGTTAATGTTCAAGCACTTCTCTAGATTTCGAAAATATTTTTAAAATTTACAGTGAATTACGAGGTAATGATCTATTAATGGATTCTGAAAGCGACAGTAAGAATATGTTCTCATTTCAGTCTTGGTGAACCATATTAGTTCCGATTTCTATGTTCAGACTTGTCATGCTAGCACTCAAGTATATTAAGCTGAACAACAATTTCAAATTATCACATATTAATAATACGTCTATGGCAATGTAACCGCCATTGCATTTTTTATCTTACTTATTGTGTGCACGTTATCTATCGTAATCTCTAGTGCAAGCTGTTATCGTAACTAACCTCTTATCAACAGTTTCAATGTTACTGAGTCGTATTTTGTGTGAACACACTTTGGCGTGATTTAAGGCTTTCATTTTTATAACTGCGGGAAATACATATATATTACAGAAAATATATTATATTAAGCATTGCAGTACTTACTATCAGTCTAAGACCTTGCAATACGTTTTCGACGTAATTTTTACGCAAATAGATAATTATGCTGTCGTATCTAATACGTGACTCTATGAGGACAACAGTCAGCACTTATTCACTAGACTTCCTTCTGGCCGATGCGACCCTTTACCAAGATCAGCCATCTACGCGGGAGATAAGTGCTTGCGTAGACACAAGTGCACTCTCTCTCTCTTCCTTTACTCTCACAATCCGATGAGACGTAAGACCGCCACGACCGGGGAGAGGACCGACTTTTTTAAATTCTCATCCGACGCATGGATCAACTTACTTCCGAACTACCGGACAATCAGGTGATCATACAGTTAATTTTGTAATAAAATATTGGGTTCAAAATATTTCACGGAGTGTTGTACAGGGCTTTTATAGTTTATCGAATATATTTATGTCCGCTGAGGCACTGCCCTAGCCAGCCAGAAGGAACATCTACACAGCACTAAGGTCAGAACAAAAGTTATTTATATGCCGGTTGTAATAAAATGTATCAGTATAAAGCTAAATTTGCTAGTAGTAAACTAATAAAGCCACAATTTACGATCAAAGAATTAATTGATAGAAATTTATTAATTTTGCCTGTATCACAGGATAGCTATTAAGTTTATTATTAATCTATTGCAAAATTACGAGCGCTACCTCTATTATTACCAATGGTCGTTTTATTATAAAGAAAGTCGACACTCAAAACAACCTTTGTGCTACGTATGGATAATAAACATTGATGCAATTCTGACGAGCTGTTTGTAAACATTTCTGTAAAGAATGAGCAATAAATGCTAATTATGTTCGATTTAAATTGAATAATAATGAAATTAAACAGATATAATAAGAAACTGAAAGAGATGATATAATGGTCTGTAGACACCGGGTTAGATAATCCATTACTTTGAATAGGTACCGCACGGAAATGTCGCTAGTCTCTACCAAGTCTCTATCTCGCAATAAAATCTTTTTTAAAAAAAATTGAACCGACTTCAATATCACTGAAAAGTATAAAATAATTTAAATATTATTGAAGTTGGTGTTAGCGTACCTGCTGTGTATATTTGGCACCAACTTCAATAATATTTAAATTATTTTATACTTTTCAGTGATATTGAAGTCGGTTCAATTTTTTTTAAAAAAGATTTTATTTTAACCTTTTTAGTGATATTTTCATATATAAAGATTGAACCATCGAAAACCGAAAAATTATCTAGGTAGGTTATGATCACATTATCGTCTACATAGTTTTACATAATTCATGTTTCTTCAGAAAATAATATCCGGTCGTAATGAAATTTGCATGGAAACATCATAGTAGTTTACTCTCTCGAATAAAAAAGAATCATCGAAATCGGTTCATAATTGTCAGAGCAATGTAATGGAGAACATCAGTTTTATGGTTTTTACCAGATAAATTCCTCCACATCGTTCATGGTCCTCCAGGAAGTTCTTATCCGGTTGTAATAAAATTCATACAGATTCAATACAGTGGTTTCTTCTTTCGAATAAAAAAAGAATCATTGAAATTGGTAAATATTTGCCAGAGTTATGACCATTTTTGTCCGACCGAGCGAGTCCGAGCGACTAAAACGTCATCTATATAGGCTTTCTTGCAACTCTCAGTGCGCAGTCACCATTCTTGTTTTTTTAGGAACTACTTATTACTAAGCAATAATTTTTTTATGGGACCCAATCAATGGATTGAAGAATGGATGGAAGAAAGATTTTTTCAAATCGGTTAATAATTGCCAGAGTTATGCGCGAACATACATAAAAAAAAAAAAAAAAAATATATACAGACGAATTGAGAACCTCCTCCTTTTTTGAAGTCGGTTAAAAATAAACTATAATGATGACGGATGTGTACTTAAAATGGTTAAATTTTTGTAGGTTGGTTTAAAGAAACTTTTAGGCGATGTCCTAATAGAACGCGATCACGCGATCAAAAATGTCGCGCGACCGCTAGTTAGGACACTCGTTCGATGTCCATATGTTTGAGCTTTCATCGCGCGATGATCGCGTGATCGCGTTCTATTAGGACATCACCTTAGATTACTGTGGCATTACGCGACATGTGACGACACAGCGCGATATGTCAGACATACGTAGGTATGTTGTATGTCGCTGTCGCATCTGACAATCCCGTCTGTTCCTGTAACTATATATATGCTGTTTTTATTTACAAAATCAAAAATTTAACAATAAATGTATGACCAAATAGGACCAGTAGGGTCGAATATGACATATTCAACTCTACCAAGTCTTTCGCTGGCCACCGATCAGCCATCACGCCTGCGTTTATACATTTACTGTCCCATTTTTGATCTTGTAAAGTGAAACAGGGTATAAGTACAAATACAGCGTTAAACTCATATTTCATGTATCTAAGTACGTGTATGTTTACAACAGCATTATTTGATGTATGTTTATATATTATACTTATATGAATATATATGCCGGCACATCTTTATTACGAGATGTCAACTGTCATGTTTGACGTGACGCCATGACATTAGTTCGGGTGATTGGTTGACAATGACATAACAAGTGTGATGGTTGGAAAAGTAGTATGGTTATGTTTGATGATGATCGTAAATTATAATGGAGAGTCTATCGTGATATTTCCTAGTGAATCAGTGAGGTGTAGCATTGAGTCCAGCGTGAGGATCCGGACGAGAGTCCACGTTCAGTTATTCGGGAAACGATCAGTGGATATTGAGAGCTAAGTACTTTGTAGAATGAACACAGTATAGTCTACAGAGTAGTTCGTGCTGAGAGTCGTATATAGCTTGGGGTCTCGTGAGAGTCAGCGTGGTGATCTCGTAGAGAGTAGTTTGTATTGCGAGTAGTCTAGTTTGTGATCATGCGACAGTCAGAGTGATGATCCCGTAGAGAGTATTGCGAGTAGTAGTTTGGGATCTTGAGATAGTTGGTGCGGTGATCTCAAAGGGGGTGATTTGTGCTGAGTAATCTAGTTTGGGATGGCGTGGCGTGGTCGGTGGTCTAGTACATGGTCGCTTGTATTGTATGAGGTCGAACATCACTGTGTGTGTGAAGGGTCATGTCATCATACGAGATGATGACATGTTAAGGTGCCAGGTTGTCCAGTCCACGCTGTCATATGAGATGACAATTACTCGAAGGGACGTCTTAGCCAGTGATGGTTTGCATGAGGTCGAACATCACTGTGTGTGCGGAGGGTGAAGTCATCATACGAGATGATGACATGATGAGGTGCCAGGTTGTCCGGTCCACGCTGTCATATGAGATGACAAACAGCTGGTCGAAGGGACGCCTTAGCCAGTGGTGGTTTGCATGAGGTCGAACATCACTGTGTGTGTGTGGAGGGTTATGTCATCATACAAGATGATGATATAGCAAGATGTCAGGTTATCAAGTCCACGCTGTCATATGAGATGATCAAAGGGAAGCCTTAGTTGGTGTGGGATTATTTGTTAAGTGTGTGTGTGTGTGTGTTATGGTCCTTATGTGAGGTTCGCTGGGCAAGACTGTTACAGTAGCCTCCTTGAGGGACCAGCTGGGCAAGATTGTTACACCAGTGTGTGTCTGTGTGTGTTAATGTGTGTTGTGGTCCATATGCGAGGTTCGCTGGGTAAGACAGTTACAGTGGCCTCCTTGAGGGCCCAGCTGAACAAGATTGTCACAGTAGTGTGTGTCTCTGTATGTGAATGTGTGTTGTGGTCCATATGTGAGGTTCGCTGGGCAAGACGGTTACAGTGGCCTCCTAGAAGGACCAGCTGGGCAAGATTGTTACAGTAGTGTGTGTCTATGTGTGTATGTGTTAGTGTGTGTTGTGGTCTTTATGTGAGGTTCGTTGGGTAAGACGGTTACAGTGATTGTTACAGTTGACAGATATGAAAACAGGGATCGGTAAGACAGAAGAGAGTCTACAGTGAAGGTCGGTGTTGGTGAGCTAACATACTGCAGCTGTTGGTTTAGATTGTGATAGTTTCCTGTGAGATTTCATATTGAGTAGTTGTGCGATGAGTTGTCCTCTCTGGCTCGTGTAGTCCACTTATCTAGAGGTTGCAATCTACATTCCGGTGGGTTTGGTTACTAGGTTGATAGAAGGTCGAGATAGGAAGCGGTCGGGCAGGGGTGGCTGTAAGGGGCAGGTGGAGGCCACTCTAGGTAGGTAGGTAGGGCTTCAGTGCGTATTCGAGACCTTATGCCGGTAGTTTCCTCGTGTGTTATTCTAGTGTGCATGAGTGAGATTGTGTTTCTGTGTTCAAGTGATCATGTAAAGTTTAAAAAAAAAGGATGTTAA
This sequence comes from Furcula furcula, assembly GCA_911728495.1. Classification (NCBI taxonomy): domain Eukaryota; kingdom Metazoa; phylum Arthropoda; class Insecta; order Lepidoptera; family Notodontidae; genus Furcula; species Furcula furcula. Next base: position 22,442,781 of record OU452253.1, read on the forward strand.
ACGTGTTTCCGACATATATTAATATTTACCTATGCATATCTAGTGCGCGCACCCTCTGCTCTTTGTAACTTCCTTATTTTCCTCTCCATCCAAAGGTTGCTTGGAAGAGATCGCTTTTAGCAATAAGGTCGCCCATTGTTGCATGTCTTATTAATTTTTATATTTTTCTTCTAGTGTCTGTTTGTGCGCAATAAAGAATTGTCTATCTATATAAAAATATTTATTATTTTATTAACATAACAAAATAGTGTTTAAGATTTATTTAATTTCAAAGAAAGTAAAACTCCTAAGTACGAGTATGTATCTCTGGTATTACGCAAAACCTTCTATCTACTTTGTAAGTTTCAGATAGTTTTATTTTTAACCGACTTCAAAAAAGGAGGAGGTTCTCAATTCGTCTGTATATATTTTTTTTTTTTTTTTTTTATGTATGTTCGCGCATAACTCTGGCAGTTATTAACCGATTTGAAAAAATCTTTCTTCCATCCATTCTTCAATCCATTGATTGGGTCCCATAAAAAAATTATTGCTTAGTAATAAGTAGTTCCTAAAAAAACAAGAATGGTGACTGCGCACTGAGAGTTGCAAGAAAGCCTATATAGATGACGTTTTAGTCGCTCGGACTCGCTCGGTTTGACAAAAATGGTCATAACTCTGGCAAATATTTACCAATTTCAATGATTCTTTTTTTATTCGAAAGAAGAAACTACTGTATCGAATCTGTATGAATTTTATTACAACCGGATAAGAACTTCCTGGAGGACCATGAACGATGTGGAGGAATTTATCTGGTAAAAACCATAAAACTGATGTTCTCCATTACATTGCTCTGACAATTATGAACCGATTTCGATGATTCTTTTTTTATTCGAGAGAGTAAACTACTATGATGTTTCCATGCAAATTTCATTACGACCGGATATTATTTTCTGAAGAAACATGAATTATGTAAAACTATGTAGACGATAATGTGATCATAACCTACCTAGATAATTTTACGGTTTTCGATGGTTCAATCTTTATATATGAAAATATCACTAAAAAGGTTAAAATAAAATCTTTTAAAAAAAAAATTGAACCGACTTCAATATCACTGAAAAGTATAAAATAATTTAAATATTATTGAAGTTGGTGCCAAATATACACAGCAGGTACGCTAACACCAACTTCAATAATATTTAAATTATTTTATACTTTTCAGTGATATTGAAGTCGGTTCAATTTTTTTTTAAAAAGATTTTATTATTTAATGCAGTTTGAATATTCCATCGCGGACAATTAAACTCCAATAAAAGAATCGTAAAATACAATAATGAACGCCTCAACAGACATTAATAACGCGTGGCCTAATGTATTCGATAAATTATGAAAGCCCTGTACAAGACTCCGTGAAATGTTTCGAACAGAATTTCTTACTACCAGTTGAACTTTATGACGCTAAGACTTAAGTTTAAATTGAAATAACACGTTATGTTAACAGGTTCTTGCATAACGATGTTCAATTACCTGCGGCAGGCATCATACACGATGCGCAAGTAGAAAGTTCTTTATAGTCTTCTGTTAGCCAGAGTGAAAGACATTAATTTATCATAGCGAATTCTATTGAATGATCGCTGTTTCATTTGCTGTGGAAACTTATGATTTGAAAATAGAACTTAATCGCTTTTCATTACAACTTTAATTGTAATAAATCATCTTTGTGTTGTGTGTGTGAAAATAAAAATCGTATATCTCAATAGAGATCTCATGTCATGCAAAAAGCATATTTTTTTAATGATTTGTGCCGTTGTAAACCACATCAAGCTTGTTCTACAATTTATTTCAGATCTAGTAGTAATGGATTATTCGGTCTAGGATTTTTTTTACTTGCGGCAGGAACCTTCAATAAGTCCCCGGGACCCAGTGAGGGTTAACCGGGGTATGTGGGATGCTTATCTACTAAAACCCCCGCGACTGTCGCATCAGCACATGAGAGGGGAATCTGGGTTCCTCGGTGGGATCTGTCTTAGGTATCCCTTAGTGTCTTGCCGCATGCCACCGGGGGGTGCATTATAGCACGCCGACAACCTGTAACGGTGCTTACAGGAACGCTGACGTCCTCCACGGTGTCGGCGCCGTACTCGGTAGACGCCTAGGGCCTATACCCTAAACATCCAGCGACTTTAAAGGATTCTGTCTAGGCTATTATAACTACATCCCATAAGTTGACCCACATAAATCTTTGCCAACTTATTTACATAAAAAATAAGTTATTTATTTATAAGTTAGTTATTCTGTTAGAAAATTGTTCGAAAGCAATGGTTCAACTTGAAATCCTACAAATGCAAAGTCATGATCCTATTACATGGAATCCATGTCTGTAATTAGAATATGCGGTGTTCTGGAAATTAAGGACACGTACATGGAACAGACAGACTTTCAAAAGACCAGCGGGCCTAAAAGGCCACTTCGAGCAATTCGCCTAAATCATGTCATATTCCATATTGACAGCAGATGCTTAGCAATGCCTCTAAATTTTCGTAAAATGGTCACACAGATAACTTCACCTACCCTCGCGTACCCTCTACTTTCCCTTGGATCACCTTGGTCTCTATTGTCTCTACAAAATCTTATCGCTTCGGCCGTCTACAGAACCGGAGTTTCGGAACTGGTTCCGATCGAGGTTTTTTATTTACTTGCATGGAACTAGTTCCGATCGAGGCTTTTTATTTACTTGCATGGAACTGGTTCCGATCGAGGCTTTTTATTTACTTGTATGGAACTGGTTCCGATCGAGGCTTTTTATTTACTTGTATGGAACTGGTTCCGATCGAGGCTTTTTATTTACTTTTACGTAACCAGTGGACCTAGTTCACCCAAAAATGGATATTAAATGTACCAGAGGGCGACTATATTACCTACTCATCATCATCATCAGCAGCCGAAAGACGTCTAAAGGCCTCCCCCTTAGAAGGGAGGGGTTGCCATAATCCCCACGGTTGGCAGACATCGGAACTCAGGAATCGTAAAATGTGTATAATCGTGACGGGCCCGTTGGTCTAGTGGTTAGACACCCTGTCCGCTAACCGATGGGTCGTGGGTTCGATACCCGCCAAGTGTCTGGGTGTTGTTTATCTATTTAAGTATGTATTTACAAAAAAAGTATATAAGTATTAATATCAGTTGTCTGGTTTCCATAGTACAGGCTCTGCCTAGTTTGGGATCGGATGACCGTGTGTGGACTGTCCTAAGATATTATTATTATTATTAATCCAATAGAAAGACTCTGCTGCCCGTCTTCTTGTTTTCCCTTGGTCGCCGATTACGGACACCCAATGGGAGGAGACGTGAGGTTAATATTCTTACTCGGACACCACACTAATCCCTTCCACAGGTCTATTACAATTTACTGCGCACAACAGAAGTCTCTTGAACTCAGTAATTTTACCAGCCACAGTGCCCTTCACACCGATACACAGCAATGTTTACACAGTTGTTTGTGTCAGAATATCTGACACTGCGGTAGTATTTATTTACCTGGATGGTCTCTCGCACGAATTGCCTGCCACCTACTCTAAAAAAAACCTAGTAATCGTGCGCGTTATTGTTAGTGGTAGAAATAATAATATCTTGGGACAATCCACACACGGTCATCCGATCCCAAACTAGGCAGAGCCTGTACTATGGAAACCAGACAACTGATATTAATACTTATATACTTTTTTTTGTAAATACATACTTAAATAGATAAACAACACCCAGACACTTGGCGGCAATCGAACCCACGACCCATCGGTTAGCAGGCAGGGTGTCTGACCACTAGACCAACAGGCCCGTCACCGTCAACGGGTCCGTCACCGTCAACGGGTCCGGATTCCATAAAATTTGTAATTATAATCAAAAATCCACCCGGCACCCGTCGGTTGCCAGGTTAGAATTGCATCCCCCCCATCTTCTCTCTTTGGGTGTCGTAAGACGCGACTAAGCGAGAACAGGAAGACGGGCAGCAGTCTTTCTTTTGGATTTATCTTTCACTTATACTGCGATCCCCAAGGCGCCTGCCAAGCGTGGGGATTATGGCAACCCCTCCCTTATAAGGGGGAGGCCTTTGTTCAGCAGTGGACGTCTATTGGCTGCTAATGATAATGATGATGAATCAGAAATCACAATCATCTTAATAGTCTAAATTTGCAGTAACTATGGGAAATTGCTGAGTATAGGTAGTTATAGATTCCACAGTAAAAAGTACTATTTCAATAAGCTAATTCAGGCATGACAACGATCACTAACATTTTATTAAATTTCGTGTCAATAAGTAATTACAAGCAACGTAGTCACCCGTTGAAGGTCGTTTGTTTATTAAAACAGGTGGGTGTACAAATGTTAATTAAGTATAATTTTCATAATAGACAACACACCTGTAAAAAACTGGCATAATACAAAAATAAACATTATTTATTGAGCACGGATATCACGCAATTTTTAATTTTTTAAATATCTATTCTTTCTTCTTATTTAGCTTAATAAAAAAATATTGTGTACGGAAATCAATACATCACGCAATATAATTATATATATTTTAAATCGCTTAACTTCTATTTTTAAATTAAGAACACAGTAATTATTGTTATTGTAACCAGCTCCGTATCATCGGAAAATGGACAGAACTAATCTAAATATTATTATACAACATGTTTTCTTGCTATGGATAAATAGTAGTTACGGAAACAAGGTAATGTAGAGACACTGTTAGAAGAGGAATTGTTACTGCCAACCGAATTCTTCTTCCATTTTAACTCTTTACATTTCGGATTTAATCAAAGGATTGGAGTTAATAAGCTGATCTCGAATCCAAAGAAAGATAATGAAATGGTCGGAAATATAGAAATCTAATAACCAGGAAATATATGTAAGTATTATATAGAGCGATGACCCTTAAAATGACAACCACATTATTTTTGAAGATTTAAAACTGAATATAGCAGTAAAATAAATTCTTCAGATGATATTAAACTCCATCAAAAAGAAGAACTTAAACAGAAAAAAACAGACAGGTACACATACCTATATACATAATATAGAGAATAATAAAAATAGAGTCAAAATATAATACAACAGTTGTGTAAAGTACCTACCATGGGTAAACATTGAATGCACTTCAGTTTCAGGACACAAAGGTCATATGGTTAGTGGCCAACGTGGTGTCAGAGTTTTCAAGCTGCCCTTAGGCCTCTGACTTAGCTTAACAACTGCTGTCTTGACGACAATAGCCGGGACCGACTTTAAATGTGCCCTCCGAAGCACGGAAACGCTCAGTTCAAATGTCACTAAACGGTCACCCATCTAAGCACTGACCTTGCCTGACGTTGCTTACCCGACTGATCGTTTCACCGAACAGTGGTTACAACTGGCTATGAATAAAATAAAATATATAGATAGATAGATAGATAGATAATACTTTATTGTTCCACCATTATTAAAAAACACAAAAATACAAGAAAAAAAAACAGTAAAATAGAATGAAACAATGGGCGGCCTTATCACTAAAAGTGATCTCTACCAGGCAACCTTTGGATGGAGAGGAACTATGAACTGCAAGGCGGGGTTGTTTATACAAACCAATTATAAAAGAGAAAAAAAAATACATAACTATAAACAATAAAATACGTAACAGCAAAATAATATATATATAAATATTAGTATAATACACAAATATTATATTTGATAGAATCAAATATAAATAACCAACAATAATAAATAAATAAAATGCTTTCAAACGATCTTTAAAGATAGGCAGAGATGGTGCATGTCTAACAGTGACCGGTAAGGCATTCCACAGACGAACAGCTTCTACTGTGAATGACTTATCGTAAAACGAACTATTATGAGAAGGGAACATTTCTGATGACCTCAAACAGTGGGAATCATTGCCGAGAAAAACAAAACGTTCCTTTAGGTAACGCGGAGAAAAAGTATTAAATAGTATATTATAAAGAAGAGACAGGATGTGCGTATTCCGACGAAGACGAATAGGAAGCCACTTGAGCTTAGAACGAAATTGAGAAACATGATCATATTTGATATATTGCTTATTATAAATTTCTTATCAACGAACAGCATGGGACGCAACATCTTTGGGCTAATTGCCTACTACCGAGCACAAGTACGTTTCTACATACGATAACAGCACTGTTTCCTGTAAACACATTGGCACTTCACTATTATAACTAGGTATTATATAAATCATTTATGGTCGTTTTTTTTCAGTTAAATAATTCATGCAATGGTACTGTGAAACGTTAGTACCGTTCATTCGGTATTGATTCTTAACATATCGAATGTTCACAATACATAATTTATTAATTTATTCATTAGATTCAATGACCGATATTGAAAAAAATAATGAGGACGACGAAATTAATATTAAATTCAAACGTTTACTGTTAACATCCATTTTGTATGCGGTTATTATCATATTTAGATAAGAATTGTAACAGATTACTATTTAAAGATGAACTTTCTCTCTAACCTACTAATTCCATAACGAGTTAAATATAATAAAACGGCCACTTACAGCGGTAGAAAGTAAATCCGAAATACGAAGTCCCACAAGTTGATCACGTCTCTACATACCACAGTCACCGAGTTAATTTATTAAACAAATAATATAATTTAATGATTTGCACCAATCACAATCGTCACAGAAAACACTATACTGGATTGCAAATTTAAATTAAGAACACAAAACGGTTAACGAACGTTACAATTTAAAAAGAACGCGAGATAAAACAAATGACAGTTGGAAGATTCAAGATGGCCGACACGCGTGCGCGCTCTGCCACTACTTGGATCGGTCTGGCGACCCCGGTCGCAGCACTCAACGCTCTGCGATGCGCGACCACACGGATCCATGATAATGATACGATTTTATTAATCAGGATCCCGCATAATACGGTACAACCCTTTAAGTTTTAAGTGTCTCACGTGTGGCCCTCACTTAACCCAAAAAGGAATAAGTGACTCTAATCTTTTAAAACGTCATTTGAATAAGACTTCGTGCGAACTTATCTGACCTGCAAACCTAAATCCAAAAACAATTAAGTTAGCTCATGCAGTAATCAAGAATACTTACTTAACTGAATTCTATTTGAAAATATTAAAGCGTACGTGATTGTGAAATTAAGGCGCCTATCAAACTATTGAGGGCATTGATATTATGATTAGTAGGGATGTTTAATATACAAACCCAAAGTTTTAAAACTACACTCTCTTATTTGGAAGTTAAAGTAAGTTTCCTAAAAGACCCGAGTTCTTAGAAGATATTGCTCCTAGAGACAAAACATAGCGTAGGTAACCTAAGAAAAAAAATTCCAAATTTTAAATTAGATTCATCATCATCATCAGCCGAAAGAATTTACTAGGTCGTAGGTAGAGACTTCGTTGAGACTAGAAACAGCCATAATCCCTATGCTTGGCAGGCGTCTTGGGGATCGGTAGGTTATTCAATAGAAAGACGCTCTTGCCGGTCTTCTGGTTTTCCCTTAATCGCGTCTTATGGGCACGGACAACGAGAGGAGATGGGAGGCTATTCTTACCCGGACACCCCACGGGTAAATTACGTTTTTTTTTTATACAACCAAGGTGGCAAGCAAGCATGCAGCCTACCTGATCGTAAGCAGTCACCGCAGCCTATAGACGCTAGCAACACCAGAAGAATCACTAGCGCGTTGCCGACCCTTAAGACATTAGATATTAAGTATTTTGTGTCCAGTAATTTCACCAGCTACAGTACCCTTCACACCGGAACACAGCAATGTTTACACACTGCTGCTTGGCGGGGGAATATCTGACACTGCGGTGGTACCTACCTGGATGGTTCCTTGCACAAGAAACCTACCACCAAGTAAACGTACGTTACTTCGTCCATAATCTATCCTTAATAATCCATTAATAAATAATCCATTTCAACACAGGCTAAGATTTTAATCAAAGCTCATCAATGAAAGGCTAATCACAAAGTTTTGACAGCTTAATCGAATAAAGATATGCACTTATACGTAACATCCGAGTTATTAAAAAATAACAGTCGTAACGGTTAGCACCGAATGGCCCTGATTGCGTTACTTGTAATATTTTATACGAAAATACGCACTATCACGCAACAAACGTGCGTTCACTTAAAAAGCAAGAAAAACATGATCTCTATTCGTTTTTATGCTACCTATCTTAAATTTTTATCGACAGCCAGAAGGTATCTATTTAGTTAAGTTATTTTCTGTTGAAGGATTCACTAGGTTCACTCTGGCAAATAATATCTTATTCATAGAGTAAATTATAGAGTGGCGACACCCCCCTGCAGAAGTCGCGAAACCTATAAGCATTCGTAAGAAAAAATTAAGCCTACGAAGCCTGAATTTTATAAGATAGAGTCAAAGAAAGGCAGGATTAGCGTGAACACCAGATAAAATTTTGGGCAAAAATTATACCTGTCATTCTACTTAGGTTTTTTTACTATATTGACTTGGAGGACTATGCCTCCCCGTGGCGGTGCGGGTATCCATGAGTATTTCCCAAAGACAAACAAAAAAAAAGGTACTTTCTATAATATATCCCGGTTTCTTTAAACGCCTATTTCACGAAATTATTTCGCTTTGATCTTGCCTTTACATTATAGGATAACGCGTGAGGCGCTCATACCTGTTGTAATCACTCTTACTGGTAACCGGTAAACGATCAGTCGGTTAAGCATCATCGGGCTTAAATGGGTGACCGTTTAGTAAGTAGTATTTGAACTGAGCGTCTCCGCGCTTCGAAGGGAACGTGAAAAGTCGGTCACGGTTATTGTAAGCTAGGCAGTCGTTTAGCTAAACCGAATGCCTAGCTAAGGGTATTTTGAACTACTCAGACAGAAACAGGCTGTCCGCTGAAACAACGTTAGTTAACAAATAACGTTACGTTAACGTTAGTTACTTAGAAAATAACGTCATAATCGAGTTTCCAGAATTCATCATAGAGATAACTGCAGATCCGTTACCAGTTACATTTTACAACATAACCTATAAAGATGCGTATCTAAATTGTTAGTAGAGTAATAAAATTATTCCAGCTCTTAAATATAAGTTATATTGCAATAGGTTTAGAGTATACCCTACCTACTTGTTAAAGGTTATTTGCGTGTCTTGCGCAAATGACAAACCAACTAGTTAACTACAGGTTGTCCCAGAAATAGAGTATCAAGCCGGTAATGACGCATTGTGTATCCCACAAGCAATCCATTTCTGAAAGAATATAATTAAAAAGTCAACTGTTTTAGTGCAGTGGGTTAACATTTTTTTTCGTTATTTACACGAAAATGCATGAATTTCTTATTAAACCAGGTATAGGCACGCAATTAATAAAAAGCAGTCTCTACATAGGAGTAGGCACGATGGCACAGGGTTGCTTAGAAACAGGTTTTAAGACGCTACAAATATTTTTAATGTAGTTCAAAATATCATTTTTTTCCGTATTTGACATCTTTTCAGGGGTCTTTACTATCAATACTATACATACCCTTTGGCTTGATATACCCTTTCCGGGACACCCAGTTTATAGGTACATGTTTTGTTCTATAGATATCATATGGCGTTCTAGGGGTGATCCCAGTAACACCAAGGCAAGACCAGAAAGAATCACGGATATACCATTTCCGTCCGCTCTGTGCCAGTATCGAATTCTAGAATTAATTGATTTTTAAAGGAACTACCCTTATACAAATTCAGACTGGACCGTCCCGAATTATCAGACTAACTGACTATAGTTGCGGGTTTTTATTTTATACTACCAAGATGGCGAGCAAGTATGCGGCCCGCCTGATGGTAAGCAGTCACCGCAGCCTATAGATGCTAGCAACATAAGATGAATCACTACCGCTTTGCGGACTCCTAAGACATTAGATATTAAGTCTTTTGTGTCCGGTAATTTCACAAGCTACAGTGCCCTTCACGTCGGAACACAGCAATGTTTACACACTGACCTGGACGGTTCCTTGCACAGGGAACCTACCACCTAGTAAGCCGGTTACCGGGCTTAAAATCTCGAGCATCGATCTATGACCAGTTGTCTTTATGGCCTAATGAGGTAGGCATTCGCCACGTCTCTATAGGCAGATGTATCGCTTACCATAGGTAAATGTCTGGCTTATCTCTCCACTAAATTGAAAATGCATAAAAAAGATCTGGTATTAAAATTACCTAAGTAATATCATTTAGTAAATACTTGGAAACCCTGAGTTTAATTTGAAATTACTAATATGTATTTACACACATATTTGGTCTCTAACGGCTGGCCTCTTAGAAAAGTTCAGAGTCACACAACGAGCCATGGAGAGAGCTATGCTCGGAGTTTCTTTGCGCGACAGAATCCGAAATGTGGAGATTCGCCGAAGAACTAAGGTTACCGACATAGCTCTCAAAATTTGCAAGTTGAAGTGGCAATGGGCAGGCCACATCGCTCGAAGAACCGATAACCGTTGGGGAAGAAAGGTTCTCGAGTGGCGACCACGAACCGGAAGACGCAGCGTAGGCAGGCCTCCCACTAGGTGGACAGACGACATTGTGCGCGTCGCAGGTAACCGGTGGATGCAAATAGCCAATTGTCAGTCATTGTGGCGTTCGAAAGGGGAGGCCTATGTTCAGCAGTGGACGTCTTCCGGTTGATGATGATGATGATGATGATGATGATGAATATGTATTTACCGTCGGTATTAGTAATTGGTCGGTGTAGTAGTTGTAATTTACTTTAGTATACTCGGAGGTACAAAAAGGTACATAATAAATTAAATACCAATTGAATAAAATAAGAATAAAAAGCAAAGTCTATTGTCCTCTAAAATTGTGTGGCATAGTTATCTTTCGGGTCGCGTAGTACGGTAGAGACAGGGATGACGATGGTCTTCAAGTAATATATTACTGAGTTGGTTCAATGTTAAAAAGTGTTTTCACAGGAAAGCGTCCGTCTAGTGTTCTTCTTCTTAATGTTGTTGGTGAATATGGGTGTGAGACACCTATCTCTCCTATAAAATAATAGCATCCACCCATCTACTCCAGTTGGTTGTCGTACAATTCGACCAAGGGAAAACAAGAAGACAGGCAGCAGCGACTTTTTATTTGTTCATCTACCACCTACACTGCGATCCCCAAGGCTCCTATCAAGCGTGGGGATTAGGAAATAAAAATATTTTCATTTTTTTTCATTTCATTTTCATGTTAGTAATGCCAGAAACAGCGTCCGACGCAAGAACAATTGAATTTCAAGAAGGTTACCTGTCGACGCCGCGCCGCTATAATAAGAAAAGGCATTAAATGCGCACGTGACTCGACAGATGATAAGATTTGAGTTGAATTATGAGCGTGGGAATTTTACTAAGTGGATTTAAATAGTTGAAATAACTAGGTGCAAGGGACCACAGCCACAGTGTCATGATATTCTGTCAGAAACCCGTGTGTAAACATTGTACTCGGACGTAAAAGGCACTGATGATTAACTGTGCTTTATGTTAATGATTAATGTCTCAGGTGACGAGCGGCATTTCAATGCAAAGTGTCCATGAGCTGGCGTAACTGTTAAAAGCATAGGTTAAAAGTCGATATTAATTTTTACTAAGTCATTTCTAGCTGTCAAACTTGTAAAAAAATCTAAACTAAATTAAATATTAGGTATACAAAAAGCTGATAGCCTCGTTCAACTGTTTGTTTCCGTATACTTTTATGTGTTTAAGTATACTTAGTATTGATCTTCTATAGTAAACTAGTGTATATTCTATGGTAATATACTTATTATTAGTATGTATTAATGAGTATATGTGTCTGTGTATGTAGCTTATTTAGATACACATTACGTCCCATTTCTTTCTTCCAACTTTCCACTCACATGCCTGCTGGAAGAATTTTTTTTAGATATAAGCTGTGCCTTTGTACTATACTTTCGTATATATCCTTTAATGTTATTGTGTGTACAAAAATTATAAAATAAATAAACTTTTTCTAAACTGTACAAAGGATTTTTTCGCGGAGAAACCTTCAGAGGGAGCTGTGAAGCTAGACCGGGGTATGTGGGATTATTACCATTAAACCCCCGCCGGCTATCGCATCGGCTCATGAGAAAGGAACCCCGGGCTCTCCGGTGAGATCTGCGCCAGGAGCCACTCAGTGTCTTGCCTTTGAGCCCGCCACCGGGGAGCGCATTGTAGCCCCCCGGGAACCAGACACGGTGCTCACTAGGACGGGAAGCGCAACCCCATCGCCTGCCGTCCTCCTCGGAGTTGCCGCCGTACTCAATAGACGTCCTAGGGCCCACACCACGAACGTTCAGCGACTTCGAAGGGGGATTTTTTATCTTACTCCTTAGAGCACTCCTTAGAGAATTTCATTCGTTTTGCAGTTTGTCTGTAAAAAACCTTAGTTTATTACCAAAAGTGAAAAATTTATGATTTTTATCATCGATATAAATGGTTTTTATAGACAAATTGCAAAACAAATGAAATTGCATTTGTTTTCACGCATTCCTTTGGGCTGAGTCATATTTTTTTACGGAGCCCACCTTAAGTAGCGGTGATTGCCGCCCGCCCCGGGGCGCTCTCACGGTCCGGCTATCGAAGTCGGCTCCCGACACGTCTTGCTTTTATTTTAGGGTGTGTTTTAATGACAATAATTTAACTAATATCATAAAGGAATTCCTTCCTTTTTGACCAAATAAAAATGTAAACACTACCCTGTACTTTTCAAATCAACATTTCGATCATAATTTTCCTTGTATACGTTCTTTGTTCATAGATACCAATATTAGATGTTACGCAGTAGTTTTTTAAAGGGAGCGATGTCATAAGTTTGAGGCTCCTCTCTGCTTGTGTCATCATAGCTCCAGTAGAGACACACGTACCTATTTGAATGCGTTTTTTTTATCTGGCTGGAGCGCTTAAAGCGCTCGCCCTCTTGTCCGGGGAAGCTGTAATGGCCATCTGCGGCCAACAGTACTACTCCTACAAAAAAAAGCGTTTTTTTTATATTTAAAAGCATAAGGACAAGGCAGTGTTTTTGTTGTTTACTTAATGTCATTTGTATTTAAATTGTTATCATATCGGTGGTTTATATTATATGTGAATGTTTGATAAATATGTTAGTTACACACATTTGTTTCCTGCATAAATATGCGCAGCGCATAACACAGTTACACTCGTAAAGTAGTAAAAAAGACGATTTGAATAGTTTGTTATAATACTGAGGTATGCATGCGTGCATTGAACTATAAATTTCAGTAAAGTTCTAAGAAGAAAGCTCTTCCGGACGTCAGGAACTCAGGACTCGTAAAACGTCAGCAGCGTTTGAATTACAATTAGATATAAGTATTCTTGGTTTACAAGACTACCTAAATTCTTATGTCACAAGCATTGTGTAAAGAATTATAAAATATCTAACTTAAGTTTGGGTTCATACGAACTGTTGCCCCTTCCGGGTGACCACAAGACAAAACGAGTGTTTTTTTTTTCTTTTAATATAATTATCGCCTGACTTACAAACGTTAAATTAGTTTTAATTATTATCAATCCAGTTCTTGAAATTAGATTGTTTCGTCACTCGAAGCTAATTAATACTTTATACTCTGTTACTTTCAGTGCAAATGTCGTAAATTATGGAGATACATGTTCAAGGATTGTGCAAATAAGTGTTCGATAGTTTGGTGCAAATTATAAACGTATTGGAAGGCATAAAAATTCAATTCAAACAAACTACCACCGGGCGACCGATACTGCGTACAAGGTCATCGACTTTGTATAACCTAGGAAGCGAGATTACCGCAACTTGCATGAAGTTATTCATTGTTGTTGAAACAGAGTGATATTTTGACAGGTATTTTCGACGGATTACTAAAAATGTCGGATGCTGAGTTGGAATGGGGTTGTTGTAAAAATTTTACTGAAAATGATGAGTCGATTACTTGTCTTAATTGTAAGAAAAAATACCACCCAGACTGCCTTAATACAGTTAATACATTTATTTTTCACCAAAAATACACTAGCACGACAAAACAATAATAATATCTAACATAAATAAACTTTACAATTTGAATCGCAGGTAGATCGAAAAAACAATATACTTAGTACAATGTTCATTAACTTGACTAGTTCGACCACGAAAACTGGGAACTATTATTTTTAACATTTTATTGTTATAGTCAATGATATATAGTGTATTACAAACAACAATAATGCTAGTATCTAAACTAGGCCTAGCCTGTGTCTTAGATACTAGACACTTCCTTAAATGTATACAGTAAGCAACGGCACACACTAAGTACCGATTAATAGTGAACATTGACGCTATTGTTAATGAATTTGTAAGTGAGCTTGTTTACAGTTCTTAATATACCTACTTAAGTAATCATTTTAAATTAACTATATAAAAATAAGTAAGTTTATTTTCAGTGGGCGAGAACATAATTGGTAACAAAACATTTACTTAGCTCATTTTATTTTAATGAATAAGTTTTCAATGTCGTCATAAGTTTGCATTTTTAGCCACTTAGTCAATTTACTTTGGCATTCGTGTTTATTAAGCGGATAGATGTTAAGTATTTTATTAATTTTATTGTATAAAAAGGGTCCAAGAAAACATTGAAATTTCTCAACAAAAATGGTTCTATACCGAGTACTGCGACATACCGTGAATTTTCTACGCTGTTGAATTGTTCTACAGTCATAGTAGAGTTTGCTATGCTGAGTGAGAATAGTACTAGCAACAAAGAGTTGTCTCACACTTAACACATCACATATTGCGTACAACTGGGTGGTAGGGAATCTAAAAGGTTTAAAATTCATTACCTTAAGTAACGCTCGTTGGGCTCTTTCTACAATGATCATGTGAGTTTTTCTAGCTCCCCCCCAAGCTCTCAAACAATAAGACAGAATAGATTGAGCCAGAGAAAAATAAACTGTTTTAAGTAATTTTTTGTCCGCAACATGACGCAACGTTTTGAAAATGAAAATTAGTTTGCGTATCCTTTCCGCTACCTTTTCGATTTGTGGTTTCCAAGTAAGTGTTTGGTCTAATAATACTCCAAGATATTTTACTATATCGGCACGTTCAAGTTCTGTACACTGGCATCCTGAATCATTGGTACTGGATTGGCACATATGCGCCCTAATTTTAAAGCTGTTATCTGGAAGCTGATTGTTCCTGATACCAAATGTGATAAATTGTGTTTTGATTGTATTAAGGGTCAAAATATTATTCCGTAGCCACTGCATTGCCAGTGTAAGACCATTTTCTGCCTCAATCCTAGCCTCATTCCAGGTTTTGCCGTAGAATACTAATGCAGTATCATCGGCATATGTAAAAATTTGACATTTATTTAATTTTAAATTACAAAAGTTATTGATATAAATGAGAAAGAGGCTAGGACCGAGAACACTCCCTTGGGGAACACCAAAAGTGACAGGAGAATCAGGACTAATCAATTCTCCAATTTTAACCCTTTGCGTTCTATTGGATACATAACTTTCAAAAAGTTGAAGAGTTTTACCACGAATTCCAATTTCTTCCATTCTTTTAATAAGCAGAGGAGTGGAGACTGTATCAAAAGCTTTGGCAATATCTAGGAATATGCCGATACATTTGTTGGTACTATCAAGGTTTTGGGCAATGAAGTCTGAAATTCCAGTAACTGCGTCTGTAGTGGATTTGCCAGCCCTAAATCCATATTGATTTGGTGAAATTATTTTTTTCTTCTCTAGATATGACAACAGTCTTTTGTTCAAAACTTTTTCTACGACTTTTGAGAGGGCTGGCAAAATAGAAATGGGTCGGTAGTTATTGATACAGCTCTTTACTCCAGACTTATGAATGGGATGTATTATTGAAATTTTAAAGGCTTGTGGAAAAACTCCTGTAGTTATACACAGGTTGACAATATGCGTTAGAACGGGAACTATGTAGGTTTTACATGTTTTTAAAAATGTATTGGATATACCGTCCCATCCACTAGCGGAATCATTTTTAAGAGCCATGATAATAGCTTCGATTTCCGAATTGTCAGTTTCTAACATGACCATGGAGTTTACAGGAGATGTTTTATCCGTATTATCCTGAGAAAGTTGATCAGTAGTAGACATATTAGTAAAGAGTTTATTTGCATATGTTTTCCCTATATTTGCAAAGAAGGAATTGATACGTTCGACTGAAAGCTGCGGAGAGGCGTCTACTGTCAAGAGCTCAGTTGGGATTGATTTTTCTTTTTTCAAGTGAACAATAGATTTAATAGTATCCCAAGTCTTCTTAGGATTATTCAAATGTTTATTCAACTCATTCCGTTCATAGTTCCTTTTCAAGCGTTTAAGTAAATCATTACAGTAATTTTTATATCTATTATATGTTATAGCCATTATTTCATTATTAGGGTTTGTTTTACATTTAAGATGCATGTTATCACGTGTTTTAATGCAGCGTATCAATCCCGGTGTAATCCATGGCTTCAGACACCGAGATCTACGGGGTATTAGTATTTTCATGGTGTGCTTAATTAAATAATTTGAGAGGACATTAACAAGTCGCTCAGCAGCCCAATTAGCATCCTGAGAAGTTAATATGTCTTGAAGACCGCAGGATTCTAAATCAGAAAGTATAGCATCATAATTAACTTTATTAATGGAAAATGGCTGATGTTGGTGTGTTTTATTTGAGTAATTTGTACATAGAATAACTGCTGAATGATCCGTTAGTGGGGAATTTAAAACAAAAGTTATTACAGATTGATTTGTTTTAATTATCGTGTGGTCAATACAATTTGGTCCTCTGGTCGGGAGCGTATGACTTGTTTGTAATCCATAAGTAGCCAAAAGGTTCATATATATATGGTAATTTACGTCTTGATTGTTGGGTTTGATATCGATGTTAATATCCCCTGTAATAATGATATTTTTATAGGACTTGTGCGATGAAAGTAACTTATCGAGTGAGTCTATAAAAGTTGCAATATTTCTCCTAGATGGTGATCTATAAAGAGCAATTATTAAAGTATCAGAATTGACTTTAAATATAAGGCAACTGGCATCTATAAAATTTGGTTCCTCAACAATGCAAGTAAGATCATATTTCGTATAAATAACTAACCCATCGTTTTGATTAGCATTCATTTTGGTGTGATATAAATTGTAATTAGGTATAATAGGAAAAAGAGATGTTGTAGCATTCCAAGATTCGGTTAGTACATACAAATCACAATCCAGGTTTAGTCTTGTCAATAAAATATTGAATTCATTAAAGTTACGATTAATACTTCTAATGTTTTGGGTCAATATTTTAAAAGCATTGAGCCCGCACGTCTCAGTTAATATACGCTTACACGATTCTGGCTCGCACAAGAATGCCCTACCAGCTATAATGTCATCAATGTCGTTTGTAATATTAGTGTCATTTGTAGGTCCGAATTTTATTGCATATTATCAGTGACACCAATGTAGACGATGTGTTTATAATGCTTGTAGATTGTATCAGTATATGTCGCAATTTACTAGAGTTATTTTTGAACCATTCAAAATGAGCCAAGTTTATGGAGGACTGATAGCCTATTAAAAAGTATATATAATTAATGATCAGTTTATAAAAACACAAACTTATGCTAAAGTTTAGTAACAAACAGATATATAGAAAAGAAAATGAAACAGTAGTAATGCATTCCATGATAGATATACATTGGCCTTCCAATACGAGTCAAACTGCATTTCGAAGCTTAGTAAGATCTGCTTCCTCTTTAATTTCGATGTGTGGGGACTCGTCAGTTTTACGTAGGAAGACTCTGCCATTGCTTGTCCAACAATATTTGTACTTCGCCGCTGATGCAAGATCACGAGCCAGGTAAAAGAGTCTGCGTCCTTTTTTGTAAGACCTTCAGATATATATACTGGAACGGAACGCCCATCTACCCCTATTAGAGTAGAGTTTAAACGTCCATTTGGATGTTGCTTGTTGTACGTTTTAGCATTTTTGACTACAGCTTGTTGTGTCATAGTTCGTGTAAAATCCACTACTATGGTTGATGTGCCTGATTTACCTTTGGTGCGAAAAACATCCTTAATGTCGGCTGGTTGAACATCAACAGCAAGTACTTTACATACATTATTTACAATTGTTGTTAGTTCTGATTTGCTTTCATTTTTTGGTTGACACGGAATATTTCTGAGTTCAACGGTAGTAGATTTTAAAGATCTTTGCATGTCTTCCACTTTTGCTTCCAAAGTAGAAATATATAACAGATGTTCTTTACGTTCACGCTCTAGAGTATCCACTTTTACTGACATGTTGTCAAAGCGATCAGAGAGGAACTGCAATGACTTCTCTATTTCTTGGTTGGTTTGATGAATTAAGGAGTTCTGGGCCTTTATTTCAGCTACATCTTTTACAAGTGTACTCAGATTAAAATTCTGTTTATCCCCTATTTCTTTAATCATAGACCTCATTTCATCTTTGAATTTAGTTAGCTGCTCTTCACAACAAGTTATACGAGGTCTTTTATTACGTTGGCCTGCAAAGGATTGTACCGGTTGCGATTCGACCAAGTTGGAGACATCAGGATCCGAGACTGTGTGAGAAATCGTAGCAGCAGGAGGCGGACTACGTACCATTCTATTCATTCTTGTTATTTTTTTTATTTTTTTTTTCTTAAGTTCGAAGTTTATGCAATATTATTTATAAAATCAAGTACCTCGCTGGTGTTTACGCCGTGCGCGCTACTATCTCGTTTTTTCAATCGGAGTCTCACTCACACTTGCGCATAGAAACTCTTGACGTTCTTGCGCGCCTAGTAATCGCGATAGTAATATAGTAGGTTATTTTATTTAAAAAATGGTTAAACACGGAACTAGTACGTGTGCACGTCTACTCGCTTTGGCGGTCCGGAGCGGAAGGGGGACTTGTAGGCAATGTTGAAATAAGTGCGCGATGGTTATGTCCCCTCTGCAAATCTTTAAAACCTAAGACTATGAGGAATGACAACACTCCGCTGCGCGACAAACCGTCAGGGACAAACATAACCAAGAGAACCAAAAAAAGATTAGCGCCTTCTTCGTCTCCTGAATGTAACATCGAAAACCTGTTATCACGTAATGATGTGAGAGAAATACTAAATTCTGAATTAAAACAATTAATTCCCGAGTTAAAAAGCGCTATTCAAGACACATTCAGCTCTGAGTTTAAGGCATTAAAAAATGAAATCAAGGAGTTGAAGGAGTCCATGCATTTTATTAATACCCAGTATGAGGATTTTCGCAGCGAATTGAAAACTACTACCGATGAGGTAAAAATATTAAAAGACGAAAATGCTCAATTGCTTTTCACAGTTAGCAGTCTTTCGCAGCGTCTAAATAATATTGAGCAACACTCGCGTAGTAACAATATTGAAATTCAGGGAATTCCTGAGAAAAAGAACGAAAATCTCATGTCACTAGTTAAACGGATTGGTGAAGTGGTTAAATGCCCTTTAGAAGATAGCCATATAATGCATGTTTCACGGGTCGCAAAAATTAATCCTGCAAACCCCCGCCCCCGATCGATAATTGCACAGTTCTCGATGCCGAGAATTCGTGATATCTTATTAGCAGCTGTTATAACCCATAACAAAACTTCGCCACAGGAAAAGCTCCATACCGGTCATTTGAATTTAGAAGGAGAAAAGAAGCCAGTCTACGTCATGGAGCACCTGTCCACTGTAAACAGGGCACTGCATGCAGCAGCAAGGATGAAGGCTCGTCAATGCGGCTATAAATACGTTTGGGTTAGAAATGGGCGTATATATTTGCGCGAAAATGACCTAACGCCTTACAAGCTAATTAAGGACCTCAACGATCTTGATAAAATTGGCAAATTCAAAAACACTGCATAATGTATAATTATATTTTTAAGAGTTTCTTGTTTATTATTATCCTTGTTTATATTATCACTACACATAATTATAATGTCAAATTTAAATGTATATTATCAAAATGCTAGGGGTATTAAAAGTCGTACGCATGAATTTTACAAAAATGTTGCATGCAATTCTTATGATGTAATCGTGATAACAGAATCCTGGTTATTCAGTCATGTATTTGATAATGAACTATTTGATGACAGATATATCGTGTTTAGAAGGGATCGTGAAACAACTAAATATCATTATAAAACTGATGGGGGCGGTGTCTTAGTGGCTGTGCTAAAAAAATTCGAATGTCGCAGAATTAAATCATGGGAATCTACTGGAGAGGACCTCTGGCTAACGTTAAATTTAACTGCTAACCAAACATTATCGCGGCTTACTTTATGTGCTGTGTATCTAAGATCCCCTGTGGATAAATTGACTCTGACAGAATTTTTAAATAATTGTAATAAATGTTTAGAACAATGTACTTCAAATATATGTATTTTAGGTGATTTTAACTTAGGTTACATTGATTGGTCATTAGCTATTAATCCATCTAATGCTTACAGTACTACGCCAATAGCTCAGTCGTTAATAGATTTTACCTTACTAAACAGCCTACACCAATATAATAACATACTTAACAAAGACGGTAAAGTTCTGGATCTCGTTTTGGTGAACGGAATTAATTGTGATGTTTCGGAAGCAAAAGATTTACTTACACGGATAGACCCTTTTCACCCCCCTCTGCACATATCTTTCTCTCGCAGTATAGACAGTCAACTGAAACCAGGTTCTAATACGGTGCAGTACAATTTCTATCGTGCCAATTATGACGATGTCTGTAAATATTTGAATAATGTTGATTGGCCAAGTGAATTTCGAGCTTGCACCCATGTCGATGAATTTGTTTCAGTTTTATACAAGCACATTAATAAATCTATAGAAAAATATGTCCCTTGTAAAACGAAAAAGTCTAGTAAAACTCCGCCTTGGTTTAGTAGTGATCTCAAAAGGTTATTAAAGGAAAAGAATAACCTGCGTATGAGATACAAATTATATAAAAATCCAATAGACAAAATTTATTTAAAAGAGTTGGCCAGAAAGTGTGATAAACTGTCCTCGGAGTGCTATAAAACATACTTAGATACAATTGAAAAAGGGATTAGTACAAATCCTAAGCTCTTCTGGTCATTTATTAAAAATAAGAAAAAGGGTAGCAGTACATATCCGGGAGTCATGAATTACGGTAGCGTATCTTCGTCTAAAGGTGACGACATCTGTAACATGTTTGCTACACATTTTAAATCTGTCTATGAGGCCCATTCCACTACTTCTCAGAATATACCAATTCAACCGATCAACACTTCCGACTGTTTTTCAAACCTGTTTTTGACTGAAGATATGGTAGAAAAGAAACTTAGAGGTCTCGATATTTCTAAAGGAGCAGGAGATGATGGAATACCTCCTATATTTGTTAAGAATACTGCCTCATGCCTGGCTCTACCTTTGTGCTGGATCTTTAATTTATCCCTTTCTACTGGTAATTTCCCAGCGCAATGGAAAATTGCTAAAGTGGTACCTGTTCCCAAGAATGATAATGTTAGCGATGTAACGGAGTATAGGCCAATCTCATTACTCTCGGTCCTTCCTAAGGTTTTTGAGTCTCTTGTCTGTCCATTCCTTCAACACTATTTTACAAAATTTTCTAATTTACATCAACATGGATTTGAACATAAAAGATCAACTTGTACAAATTTAGTTACTTTTACTGAAGACTTAAGTGAGGCAATAGATAATAAAAGTCAAGTAGATGTGGTGTACCTGGACTTCAGCAAAGCGTTTGACACAATTCCCTTTACAGCACTGCTACAGAAATTACAATGTTATGGACTTACTGGTACTATGTTGAAATGGATACAGTCATACCTTAGAGACAGAAGCTTTTATGTTGTTGTAAATGGCTATAGTTCGAATAAGCATAACATCACTTCGGGTGTACCCCAAGGCTCGCATATGGGGCCAATTCTGTTTAGAATTTTCATGAACGACTTACCCGAATATATCAAGCATTCAATACCGTATATGTTCGCCGATGACCTTAAACTGAGCAGGATTGTTGAAAATTTTGATGATGCTGCCTTGTTGCAAAGCGACTTGAATAACATAGCGCAATGGTGTGAGCTAAACGGTATGAATCTAAATATAAAAAAATGTTACCATATAAAATTTACCCGTAAGCTCTTTCCAATAAAAACAGCATACTGTATCGAGGGAGTGACCCTTCAAGAGGTGAATTCTATTAGAGATTTAGGTGTCTTATTCGACTCTAAGCTTACTTTTGTACCTCACGTAGACACGGTTGCAAAAAAGGCATCAAAACTGATGGGTTTCTTATTGCGAAATGCTAAAGTATTTCGCAAACCCAGAACTAAGGTTTTATTGTATAATTCCCTGATCAGATCTCACTTAGAATACTGTAGTGTAGTCTGGAGGCCTCATTATTCTACACATATCTTAAGACTAGAAAGAATCCAAAAAAGATTACTCTGGCACTTAGCCTTCTCGGCGGGAGTAGCGAGGTCTGTACGGTCATATAGTGAGAGACTAGCGAAATTTAACATGATATCCTTGTCAAATAGACATGAGCTCTTAGATGCAATGTTTATATTAAAAGTAATTAGGAACAAAATCAATAGTTCACAAATACTGACTAAAATTAGATTCCGAGCACCAAATCGTCTTCCAAGACACAAAATAACGCCATTAGCACCGCCACCAAGAAGTACCGTACTAGGTGCCAACTCACCGATCCCACGACTATGCAGGATAATCAATAAATATTGTGACAAGTTCGATATACATGCAGAGTCATTGGCTAGCATTAAGAATAGTATTATAAGAGAAATGCGCACGTGATTATGTACGATTAATTTTAATCTTGTATTTGTTAGTTTTATCACAAACAATCTTAATATTCTCCATATTATTGCTTTTGTTATTCATTTTTGGTACTGTTGCTGATTAAAATGTGGTATCTACCTTTAAGTAGCTTATACGCTTGAAATTGTTATTCACGCATCTTTTTTTGTGTATTTTTAGTGTGTAAGCTGTTGGTGGATTAATAAATAAATAAAATAAAATTACTGAGTTGAGACATCGATTATCTCGTAGGTACTCAATAAGAAGAGGCTATGCTTAAGTTCCAGCTAAATGGCAGTTAAATGTCTGTCGAATCAATTAGAATTATAAAAATGACTAAATGAGAATTCACGCTAATTGATGTTTGTATGTGCTGCAATTAGTCACGTGGAAAGCAGGACTCTCGCTTGATTGCACTACGCCTATTGATTGCTGCATGGCAATGGAGATCGGCATTCAAGACATTTGTTACTAGGTATATTTAGCTCGATAATTTCTGCAACTCCAGTGGCCATCACACCAGGGCCCATACCATCACCTTTAATAATAATATTGTCACCTTACTTCTCGATAGAAAGTGAGAGCTATAAACTACGTATATTGACGTCTCTACCTCGCGTCAAGTAAGATGATAATAATACCGCTATTAAAGGTGGTGGTAAGGTCCCAAACACAGCAATATTTACTTCATGCTGCTTGGCGGAAGAATATGATACTGCAGTGAATGGTCCACTAGAGATCTACTTATCTACCTATTTACATTATTTTGTCTAGAATTAACAGCAACCTTCGGTTCTAATTTATTTTGTTGCTTGCAGTCAACCAAAGCGGTTACTGCAGCACCGTTACGCTTAGTATTGTTTTTTGTTGTGTTAGTATATTTCGTTTAATAATATGTACTATGATTTTTATATATTCAAAGTATTGGTACATTTATACAACAAGCCACAAGGAAAATTTAACATAGTTACAGCTATATCTACGTCATACGTATTCTCCCTTTCTATTTGATAAATTATATACGTGCCTAAATAGTATCCTACAATATTTCATTTAATTGACAATTATCTGTCTAGTTATTTTCCTATACTGTGTTGAAAAGTGCGTTATCCGATGGCAAGTGTAGTATTTTGAGGACATAATCTCATAGGACTTTCTTGTGCTATAGTCGAGCTGATCAAGATTCCACTGACCTGATCATTCTGTTGCGATGTCGTCGTCTTCGCCACCTCTCGCCTCAACTGTATTATCACCCGCTCCTTCGATTTAATTTCCTCCAGCTGCAGACAAAAACGTTTAATTAATAAATTATAAGTAAAAACATAAAATTCTCCTTTAGGAGAGGCAACGAGGAGGACGGCGGCAGGGTTGCGGCCCCCGTCCCCTAGAGCACCGAGTCAAGTGCCCGTGGGCCTATAATGCGCCCCCGGCGGCGAACTCAAAAGCAAGGCACTGGGGGGTTCCTGGTGCAGATGAGACACCAAAGAGCCCAGGTCCCCCTTTCGTGTGCCGATGCGACAGACGCGGAGATTTTAGTGGGTACAAAGCCCACATACCCCGATGGACCCCCACTGGTCCCAGGGACCTATCGAGGGTTTCCCCCGCAAGAACAAAAATAGGAAGTAGGTCTAGGTAGGTAGGTCAGCCCACAGCGAGGGTGACGTGTAATCTCTGCTCCTCGAGGCCTGCTCTAGCGGGCGTGCAGCGCTGGAGAGACTTGCCATTGTGTCCATGAAGGTCACTGGGATTTTCTTGGGTAACAATCCCACGTAGCCCTACTTCCGCCCTTATGGACACCGGATACCTTTTAAAGGTTTCCTCCTCCACAGCAAAAAAGGTAGTAATTTGGGCAATGGACCGTCCAGGGGGTCTAGTGCGAGTTCTGATAGTGTACGAGCTCGATCAAACTGTCAGTTTTCTCCATACATTTTTCACACCAGCGCCCCTAGCGGTAACTATCAAGAACTAGTAAAATGTAAGGGCAAAAACTGTCGGTTTGATCGAGCTCGTAAGCTATCGGAACTCGTACTAGACCCCCAGGTACTTAGCCAACATCACAGTGTGAGATATTCTGTTGCCCCAAACAGCAATGTATAAACAAAATTGCTATTCCGATGGGAAGGGCACTATAGTTGGTGAAATTGCTGGGCTCATCAGACTTTCTTATGTCTCGAGTGCCGAGTGACAGTACAACGCAGGTGACCATTGACTAGTATATTGGTTATCATAACGCAAACGTCCTGCATGCCCCATCGCCAAGTTAATAATGTGTAACGCCTGAGGAAAATATGATAGCAACGTTTAGTGAGACTGAAAGTTTTGTTCAATGGCAACACGTGACGTTTCAAATAGGTAGGCTATTTTTGGTATTAATAACAAGTTTTCTAAATACGGTGTTCTATTATAGTACCTACCTACAAGCTGTGGGTGGTCCCTTCATTTCACACCTTGTCAATAGATTCCCTAAAGGCGTTGCTGTCATGTCACAGTAGCTTTTTAGGAATAGAAAGAAGTCTGACTCACGGCAATGTAAACTTGTACTGTCTAACTTTAGTGGCAAAGCGGGAAGCCGCTTACTTTACCGAAGGACGTGGGTTTAAAGCCTGCGAGTAAGTAAAAAGTCGGCCTGTGATCTCTACCAAGTCGTGTCGGTTTTTCGTCCCATTGGATTGTAAGAGTTGAAAGTAGTGTGTTCTTGTGCAGTTGGCTAAAAGGATATTACTGTACGTAGTCGCTGTGCATATTATAAAGCCAATATGATATGATACTAACCAGTTTATGGCACTGTCCGCGCGCATCTCTCCGCGCGGCTTGTTCTAACGCCGCGTGTTTAGCCGCTTGCGCGCGCAGCTCCGATGCGCGGGCGCACTCCGCCGCCTGTGCGACCTGTCAACAGAGGAATTAGTCCACAAATTATTATGAATAAGAATAGAACACGTTAGGAACAAATCGGCGCTTAACGTCTCGATGATGGAGTGACACTTTGAAATTAATACTCCTCTTGTTGACATCGGGTCCTTTTTATCTTTTTAACCGACTTCAAAAAAGGAGGAGGTTCTCAATTCGTCTGTATATTTTTTTTTTTCTATGTATGTTCGCGCATAACTCTGGCAATTATGAACCGATTTGAAAAAATCTTTCTTCCATCCATTCTTTAATCCGTTAATTGGGTCCCATAAAAAAATTATTGCTTAGTAATAAGTAGAACCTGAAAAAACAAGAATGGTGACTGCGCACTGAGAGCTGCAAGAAAGCCTATATAGATGACGTTTTAGTCGCTCGGACTCGCTCGGTCGGACAAAAATAGTCATAACTCTGGCAAATATTTACCAATTTCAATGATTCTTTTTTTATTCGAAAGAAGAAACCACTGTATTGAATCTGTATGAATTTTATCACAACCGGATAAGAACTTCCTGGAGGACCATGAACGATGTGGAGGAATTTATCTGGTAAAAACCATAAAACTGATGTTCTCCATTACATTGCTCTGACAATTATGAACCGATTTCGATGATTCTTTTTTTATTCGAGAGAGTAAACTACTATGATGTTTCCATGCAAATTTCATTACGACCGGATATTTTTTTCTGAAGAAACATGAATTATGTAAAACTATGTAGACGATAATGTGATCATAACCTACCTAGATAATTTTACGGTTTTCGATGGTTCAATCTTTATATATGAAAATATCACTAAAAAGTTTAAAATAAAATCTTTTTAAAAAAAAATTGAACCGACTTCAATATCACTGAAAAGTATAAAATAATTTAAATATTATTGAAGTTGGTGCCAAATATACACAGCAGGTACGCTAACACCAACTTCAATAATATTTAAATTATTTTATACTTTTCAGTGATATTGAAGTCGGTTCAATTTTTTTTAAAAAAGAGATTATATTATGCATTCTCGTATCAACCATATTTGTATTGTTTGTTTGAGAATTTTATTCCTGTGCATGTAGTCATTCATAAGAAGTAATAGCGCACATTTTAGGGTTTTTAATAATCATAATTTGTGATATAATATGAAGCATATAAATTACAGAAAAGGTGACACAGATTTATAATAACCTCAATAACGATGTAACATTATACTGACGGTTACCTTGAAAATTGATGAAGTGTCACCGTTAGCTATCAACAATTACCCTTCTAACGACGACGAACAGATGAATGCCAACACAATATCCAGTGACAATATTTTCCTTGCCGGTAATTGACGTGCTTCGAATTGAACGATAACGCGCCCGCTAATGACTTCAAACGTCCTATAAATGCGAAAATGGCGTTGAACCTCGCATTTCGTATCACGATACTCTTCGTTATTAACGCTTAAAATGTTGGCACTTTTACTAGTATCACTATTGTACGACCAAGCGGCTTCCATAGACCCATCTAGTGCTTTGTATCAAGAGATATTTTCATATCACAATGAAACATCCAGGAAAGCGGAATTTGCATCTGAAGTTGTAAACCTAATCTACAATTCCTTTGAGCAATGGTTTTTCACTATAACATTTTGCGAGTTCACTTACTTTGAAAACAGAATTTTAAAGTATACTGAGAACTATGGCTACGGATACAACGTGATGCTCCTAAATGGTTGCACATCAAATAATAAGAGTGTAGTTAAACCTAGAATTAACAAACACGGAAAAACAGCATACTTGGTAACTGCAAATGAACTTTCATTAGACGGTAGTGAGTCTGTCATAGATGCTCTAACAAGAACAGGAGTTTTTAAACCCAGAAGTGCTGTTATATTTGTCATCAATGTTGAAGTTGAACTTGACAGGTATTTTTATTATATGGTGAAGATACATTTCCAGTTGCTCTGGAGCCGGAGCATTACAAATTCAGTGTTAATTTTAAAGGCTAACAGACTTAGGATGTACACATACAACCCTTTCTTAAACGAAGTTAAAGAAATAACGGACGTGACAGATGTAAGCAGATTTCTAGGAGATCAATATACCGACCTTTATGGATTTGAATTAAGATTGAGTGTATTCAGAAAGATTTATGTGTCAGAAGAAACAGGGCCAGTACGATGTGATTCAAACGTTGTAAGAACTGTGATGCAATTTTTTAACGCTACATGCATTCCAGTACCTCCAAGAGATGGAAACACAGTCGGTGATTTACTGGACAATGGGACTGCAACAGGAGTTACAGCTGATTTGCTTGATGGATTCACTGATCTCGAATTAAATTCCAGAATTCTTAAAAATTCTTTCTACGGATACATCGATACCACTTATCCATTAGTTCAAGATGAACTTTGTTTCTTAGTCAAGAAGTCGGATACAGAATCAACTTTTAGAACTACGATGAAACTGATATCAATGCAAATGTTTTTACTATTTACTTTTACATTCATTATTTTTCTTATTATGGCAATTACTGTACGTAACATAGAAAAAAATCTTCTGATGATTAAAGATCAACAAAGCATTGGAGCCACCCTAATAGATTTAGTTAAATGTTTCATACGTCAAACTGTCGACTTCACATTTGTTGGCCCTACATTCAGATATTTAGTGTTGTTAATCATCATCTATTCTTTGATTGTCGACTGTGTTATTGACGTATGTATTAAATAAATAAAAATAGAACCCTACTAAAAAAAAAAACAAATTGATTAATCAAACTTCTTTTTTTCAGGGAATCTTAACATCAGCAATAACATATCCACGGAACAGGCCAGACATCAACATACTGTCAGATTTATTTAAATCTAATAAAACGCTGGGAGTACACAATAGAAATTTTAACATATTTAATAAAAGCTTAAACCCTGAAGACTACGAAACATTAAAAAATCGTATGGAATTATTTACCGATCAAAAAATTAAAGAAGTTATTGACAGAAGAGAATACCAATATGCAACACTTTTGCGGAAAACTGAGGCTCTGTACATAAGTAGACAACCAAAAAATATGTATAGAGGTAAACCACTTTTTCACACAATGTCTGAATGTCCTTCACCTTGCTTTATTGTGTATGGTTTACGGTATGGGAGTCCATATCTACCGAGGCTTGATTACATATTGACTCATCTAAATCAAGGTGGAATTTTACAGCATTGGTCTCAAACTGAAATGCTGAAACTTAGTGGCAGTCTTCTCATAGAAGAAAGTAAAGGAACTAAACCACTTAATATTAGAAATCTTCAGGAAGTGTTTTATGTATTACTTATAGGAGAGCTAATTAGTGCCTTTGTTTTCTTATGCGAAATATTGGTACATAAGCTACTTAAGAATAAAAAGTAAAATTACCTTTAGTTTTTCTTGAAGACCCTTATTAGCTGATTTTAAAGACTGAATTTCTGTTGATAATCTCTTTAACTCATTTAATCTGTTGTCATTTGACTGAATATTATCGTTTGTTTTGTCAGGTTTGTTAGTTGTTCTGAGTTGTTTTTCTAAGAATTCCTCTTTCTTTTTGTGTTCAGTCTTTAGATTTCGTAGTGCGCTCTCATGGTGGGCCTTTAGTGCTCGGACCTCGCTCCGCTCGATGTCGAGCGACTTCTTCAAGGTCGCATTGTCAAGCCTTAACCTTTCGACGAGGCCTTTCAACTTGTTCAGGAATGCTTCGTCGACGGTTCGCTTGTGCTCTTCAGCTGCTACGGCGGATATCTGACTGCTGGTGGTCGATGTGTCGGTGGACGCCATGTTGTGACGTCACCGGACTCGTTATCACAATTCGGGAGTAAGTCTCGATCGTCCGCGGTCTTTAGCCTCGTACTATGATCGTACGGATCGCTCTATTAACGTTATTCGTTTCGATTCTCGTTGTTTCTTGGTACGGGGTTCGCGTTGCCAATTCTGGAATGTGAAACACGTAAAATTAATCATTGGAATGGTGCCAATTCAGATTTATTGTTAGTGTTGCTTTAATAGTTTTATGAGAGAATTTAAAGTTAGTTTCAATTAACTCTAATTAATATTCGCTTTCACATAAACAAACACTTCAACAAACAAAACTTAGTTGACTTCAGTAAATAATCTTAAGCTATTTTCTTAGAGTAGGTTGAACTTACTGAACAATCAAATACGAATAAATTGAATTCAGGAATTTTAAAACAGAACATGTTTACCTAAAATCGGAAATACAAATGAAATCACACAATTTACAAAACTAGATACATACACAATCCAAGTAGGTCAACATTAACTAGCCAAGTACGTGGGATGATAGACAATGTTCAAATTTAAAGAGCGATGTTTTAGGTACGTACATTGAAGATCATAATACAAATCCGTCTTACTCGTAGCTACTCAATTTTAGCGCTACTGACATTGACACGGTCGTCGGACTCAGGCTACCTTACTGCCGGTCCCAATATCCTATCGATCCCTAACTATAAGATAAATCATCGATCAAGTCTTCGATATCCCGCGATAAACCTCCGAAATGGAGCGATAGCTAAAACCCGGACAGACTGTCATGTGACAACCAACAGTAGGCTACTAATAATGTTATTAATGAAACGGAAATATGCCAATAAAGCTATCGATGGTAACTATTTTATAACTTATAGTAAGGGATCGATAGGATATTGGGACCGGCAGTAAGTTTCTTTTCTTTTTTAACCGGCTTCAAAAAGAAGGTTCTCTATTCGACGCGTATGTATGTAATATTAATAAAAATACGTAATATTAATATATGTTAGTCTATGTGGGCTGCTAAACAAATTTACTAAATTTTTATGAGTGTATGTATGTAGGTTTGTCCGCGGATTTCTCAGAACTACGCGTCCGATTTCGAAAATTCTTTTTACAATAGTTAGAGTATTTTTCAACTTAGGGTAGAGTACAAGTTTCATCAAAATCAGTCCAGTAGTTTAAGAGAGAGACTTTTTATGTTTTCAGTAAGTTACTATCTATACATCTTTTGACGAAAGACTTAAGAAATTGGAACATAGCACCCAATTTGCTATAACTAAACAAAAATGATTAAGTCACTTAAAATTTTAGCATGGAATGCTAATGGACTTCGCCAGCATCATCATGAGCTGGAAGTCGTTCTAAGTACAGAAAACATTGATGTGTGCCTCATATCCGAATCACACTTTACAAATGAATCCTTCATCCGAATAAAAGGATATAAAATTTATCATGCATTGCACCCAGACAATAAATTTAGAGGAGGCAGCGCGATTATAATAAAGGAAAATGTCTGCCATTACGAGATGTTTAAGCAAGAAGACCATAAGAAGACCGTGAAATTCAATGTGTGGCTGTTAGTGTCAAAACAAAATACTACCCGGTTACTATATCAGCTATATACTGTCCACCAAGGTACTCGATAAAAGCTTCGCGGTATGAAAGCCTCTTGAAACAACTTGGTAATAGATTCATCGTTGGAGGTGACTTCAATGCGAAAAATATCCACTGGGGATCAAGACTTACTACACCTAAAGGAAAATAACTCTCAAGCGTAAGTAGAAAAATGAAATGTGAAGTTATATCAACAGGTAAGCCAACCTATTGGCCCACTGACACACAAAAAAATCCTGATTTAATAGATTTTAAAAGCTTTTATTTAACTTGCAATGTATGTAACTATGTATGTAATTTGTTCGGGTGGAATCTTGCAACTCAATTTTCACCCACTTTTACACGTTCAAATCGTTTGAAATTTTGCACATGTGTCAAAGACCGGTGACAATACAATAATATAGTATCATCGATCTGATCTGATGATGGAGCTCGAAGGCGGATAAGGGAACCAGGACCTGATGATGGAATTGGAAGGTAGGTGACGGGACCCGGGAATGGTTACTAGTAATAAAATCGAGTTTAGGCTTATTTGATTCGTCATAAAGAGTTCTATTCACTTTGCCTAATATTGAGGACCTGATGATGGAATTGGAAGGTAGTTGACGGAACCCTGGAATCGTTATCAGTAAACACATCGAGTTTAGGCTCATTTGATACATCTTAAAGAGTTCTATTCACTTTGCCTAATAATGAGGACCTGATAATGGAGCTGGAAGGTGAGTAACATCATCATCATCATCAGCCAGAAGACGTCCACTGCTGAACATAGGCCTCCTCCTTAAAACGCCATAATGAACGACAATTGGCTATTTGCATCCACCGGTTACCTGCGACGCGCACAATTTCGTCTGTCCACCTAGTGGTAGGCCTACCTACGCTGCGTCTTCCGGTTCGTGGTTGCCACTCGAGAGCCTTTCTTCCCCAACGGTTATTGGTTCTTCGAGCGATGTGGCCTGCCCATTGCCACTTTAACTTGCAGATTCTGAGAGCTATGTCGGTAACCTTAGTTCTTCGGCGAATCTCCACATTTCGGATTCTGTCACGCAAAGAAACGCCGAGCATAGCTCTCTCCTTGGCTCAATGTGTGACTCTGAACTTTTCTAAAAGGCCAGCCGTTAGAGACTACGTCTCAGTACCATATGTCATCACTGGCAATACACACTGGTTAAAAACCTTCGTCTTCAGGCACTGCGATATTTCGGACGAGAAGATATCGCGTAGTTTCCTGAACGCTGCCCATCCGAGTTGGATTCTTCGGGCGAACTCTTTGTCGAAGTTGGACCGACCTATCTGGATAGTTTGTCCTAGTTATACGTAGTGGTCATCAATTTCGAGTGTATCGTTCCCAACAACTACTGGTACGGGTGTAACATGGACATTAGACATGATCTTTGTCTTGTCCGTGTTCATTTTAAGACCCACCTGTCGGGAAACGCTACTGAGGTCGCTGAGCATCGTACTGAGGACGAGGTCCTCCAGCGACTCTGCCATAATGACTATATCATCGGCAAAACGAAGGTGAGTGATGTATTCACCATTGATGTTGATGCCGAATCCATACCAGTTCAAGAGCTTGAAAACATCCTCCAATGCGTTTGTGCACAGTTTCGGAGAAATATCGTCTCCCTGTCTCACACCTCGCTGCAATGGGATTGGTTTCGTACTCTCGCCCTGTAGTCGGATCGACATGGTGGCGTTGCTGTACGAACACACGTACAAACTTCAACACTTCGATGTACCTGTAGTCAATGCCTGCGCTCGAGATGGTTCGTAAGAGTAACAGAGCTATGGAATGATACTAGTAAACCCATCGAGTTTGAGCTCATTTGATTTGCTTTGAGGAGTTCTATTCACTTTGCCTATATAAGCGGAATTGATTATAGACTTGGTAAGTGGGTGGGTGACGGGACGGAACCCTGGAACAGCCACTAGTAAACCTATCGAGTTTGGCGTCGTTAGATTCACATCAAAACAATCGTAAATACTATTAAGTATGTCAATTATTCAATATTTTCCAATCCTTAGTTAATTATTTATTAGTATAGTAAATTGTACATTTATATAAACCAATTTTTGCATACCTAATAAGGTAGACCATAGAGGACATTATCATAATAATATAACACCCATGCTAGTTCATGCATACCTATTGTCAGCAAATAAAGATTATTTGATTTGATTTGAGAAACCTATCCAGCAAAAACTAAAAAGTAAAAAATAAATTTAAAGGAAAAAACTTTTTAAAAAACAAGCTTTTATTTAAATGCGCTAAAAAGAATAAAATAAACTTTTCCTTTAAAAGTTTTAATATCTATTTATAACGTCATTACACAATTTATATGATATAAAAGCTTGTCGCGAGATTTACCTATAAGAATATAAACAAGAAAATTTATAATTTGATTTTATTGACTTTAAGTTTAAAAATTTTCAAACTATGTAAGTACGAGTAGGTACTATAAACTCGCGACAAGCTTTTATATCATATAAATTGTGTAATGACGTTATAAATAGATATTAAAACTTTTAAAGGAAAAGTTTATTTTATTCTTTTTAGCGCATTTAAATAAAAGCTTGTTTTTTAAAAAGTTTTTTACTTTAAATTTATTTTCATATACAAAAACATCTCGTCGAACCTTCTTTCTATTAAAGAGGGTTACGATATGTATTCTGACCATTCAGCAATTATGCTTACTATTAATGAAGGCATAATATACAGAGAAAACCACCCAACTCTAGTTAATAAAAATACTGATTGGCAAAGCTTTAAGCCTGACTTGGACTCGGTAGTAGTCCTGAATGTGCCCTTAAAAAACCGCAAGAAGTAGAATCAGAATTAAGAAAATTTATAACAGATATCCAACAATGTGCTTGGAAAAATACGCCTGATTTTAAAATTAAGCCTAGCTCTAGAAATTACCCAATAGAAATACGAAATATGATAGCTGAAAAAAGAAGACAAAGATGGAAACGAACAAGATATCCACCCGACAAAACACTGCTGAATAATCTTACAAAGCAGTTAAAAAGGGTAATTCTGTGACGACTCGATGCACACTTATCTCACACAACTAACGAGTGACCGTGCATCAGATTACTCATTATGGAAAGCCACAAAACGCTTGAAAAAACCCATTACGCAAATTCCTCCGATTAAAGAAGAGAACGGAAAGTGGGCTGTAAATAATGAACCAAAGGCCATTAGATTTGCAAGTCATTTGGAACAAATATTTCAACCTAATAAACTTGACACTGAGGAGTTCATTTTTGATGTAATAACTCAAAATGAAATTAACATAAAACTTGCTACACCAAAAGAGGTTCACGCAGAGATACTACGTTTAAACAACAAAAAATCACCCGGCTACGATCTCATTACTGGGGAAGTCCTTAGTAACCTACCACATAAAGCAGTAGTGAAACTTACCACATTAATAAATGCTTCATTCAGATTAAAATTCGTACCAGACATGTGGAAAGTTGCAGAAGTTATAATGATACCAAAACCTGGTAAAACACCTCATGAAGTAACTTCATACAGACCGATCTCGCTATTGCCAATAATGTCAAAATTATTCGAAAAAATCCTATTGAGACGGTTGAAACCTATTACCGACAATAGAAATCTTATCCCTGACTACCAGTTTGGCTTTAGAGAAAAACATTCTACAATAGATCAAGTTCATAGAATTACCAACATAATTGAAAAAGCATTAGAAGAGAAGAAAGTTTGCACTACAGTTCTTCTGGACGTAGCCCAAGCTTTCGATAAGGTATGGCATCAGGGACTCATATATAAACTATGAAAAATGTTGCCAAAGCAATTCTCAGACATTTTGGAGTCCTACCTAACAGATAGAATGTTCAGAGTAAGGCAGAAAGATGCATATTCTGATCTTAAGCAAATCAATGCTGGAGTACCACAAGGAAGTGTTTTAGGCCCGGTCCTGTACTTATTATACACCTGCGATATTACAGAATTAAAAAACAATACCATTGCAACCTTTGCTGATGACACGGCTATTATGTCTACAGGGGTCACTCATGCGGAAGCTGTGGAGAATGTACAAATTGCCATTAACACCATCTTTGATTGGACAAAAAAGTGGCGAATAAAACTAAATGAATCAAAGTCGGTTCATATAGACTTCACCAACAAAAGGACTAATTATCATCCGGTATACTTAAACAATCAAGCTATACCCTATGAGAATACCGCCAAGTACCTTGGTATGACTCTTGACGCAAAACTTCGCTGGAAAGCGCATGTCAAAAAGAAACGCGAAGAGCCTAGGCCTTCGATACAAGAAACTGCATTGGCTCCTTGGAAAACATTCCGTGTTTTCCGTGCAAAACAAAATACTGATCTACAAACAAGTCCTGATGCCAGTATGGACTTACGGAATACAGTTGTGGGGCTGTACCAAACATAGTAACATACAGATAATACAACGTTTCCAGAACAAAGTACTCACACGTATTGTAAATGCACCCTGGCACATAAGAATAAATGACCTCCACAGGGACCTTAAAGTGGACCTCGTCGCTACAGTTATTAAGAAATACGCCGAAGCTCATGAATGTCGGCTTCATCACCATGTGAATGTCGAGGTTATCCAGCTCCTCGACAACACGGACATAGTGAGAAGACTGAAAAGGACAAAACCGTTTGAGTTAGTTTAAGTGATAAAATAAGTGCAGTTGTAACGCAGTGTAGAACACAACAACAAAGTGTCTTCGCCTTAATAGAGACAATAAGAAAAGTGCCATTGGACACATTCTTAATTTAATTTAATTTATTCGTTTAGGTATAACTAATATTACTGATTAGCCTAGCCTGGCTAGATTGTAATTTATATGGTGCAACCTAATAAGGGAGCAGCATTAAAAAAAAAAATAAGTTACTATAACGTAGACGTTCGAGTTGCGCGATAGTGCTGATACCTATTTTGCTAAAATAAGTCACTAAAAAGTGTGAAATAAACTACACACATCAAAAGTGTCTAGGGATCAACATATATTTTTGCAATAACTTTTCTCCTGATTGATATTAATTAAAATTTTCTTTAAGGATTCATCAAATAAAGTGTTTTCGTTTGTCACAGTAACGATAAACCAAGTCACCTTTGCATTAATAAAGAAATTTGCCATTTTCCTAATAAAGGGATTTTTGACATTTGAACCACTAACACAAAAGTTCGAATAAAAGACTGAAATAACAGTTTTCTTTAAAATTTTATTGGGTAACTTAAACAATTAATAATCCGTGTTTCTACCGCGAACACTAACAACACAAGAACATCGGTTTGGCATACTCAAAATGAGTTCATCCAAATCACGCTGTGGAATGGCCGCCCATGTTCGTTGCAACAACAAAAAAAGGTCTTCTTGCGACTGGATACCCTCCATATTCGGCAGAGCTCTTCTCTGTAGCATATCCCATGCATGCTCAATCGGGTTCAAGTCTGGCGACTGAGCAGGCCAGGGCAGGACATTGATGTTAGCTGCGGCGAGAGTCTGTCTTACAACTCTTGCGGTGTGCGGTCGTGCATTATCATGCATTAACTGAAATAAGGGACCGATTTGCACTTGTAGAGGAACGATGACGTCTGATACAATCGTCTCAGCATAAATTTGAGCGTTGAGGTTGCCTCTGATCCAAATCAACTCAGTTCTTCCGCCGATCCAAATACCCGCCCATACCATGATGGTTCCACCACTATAAGGATGGACTTCCTGGCAGGATTTTAATCGCTGTTGGCGTCCAGGGGTTCTCCAGTGTCGTATACGTCTTGTATCCGGTCTCATACCAAAACGAGACTCATCAGAAAAGCACACGAAACGCCATTGTTCTTCTGCCCAATTTCTGTGTTCAAGTGCCCATTGATATCGAATCCTACGATTGTGCATTGCTATAGGTGGTACCCGTAGCGGTCTTCGGGAATGAAGGTTCACTTCATGCAAGCGGTTTCTGACTGTTTGGTCGCTAATTAAGTTCCCTGAAGAGTGATGAAGCCTCACGGCTAACATC
Source organism: Furcula furcula (assembly GCA_911728495.1). NCBI lineage: Eukaryota > Metazoa > Arthropoda > Insecta > Lepidoptera > Notodontidae > Furcula > Furcula furcula. The sequence goes on from OU452253.1 coordinate 22,479,933, forward strand.
ATGGCAGTTATTGTTGGAGCTCTTCGAGTTAAGATTTGAATATATCGGTCTTGTCTCCGTGTGGTGCAGCGATACCGTCCTCCATGGCGCTCAGCCACGGTACCAGTGCTTCGGTAACGTGTCCAAAGTCGACTGATAACACTCTGACTTGTATTCAGAGCTAAAGCCACAGTACGTTGCCGGGAACCAGCTTCTATCATTCCCACGGCTCTGAGCATTTCTTCCCTGCTTAAATGACGTCGCCGCTCCATAATAACGTTGGTTTTAATCAGTAGTAGGGAAACAGTAGCACTAATAATGTCTTCAATGCGTTGTATGTTTTTATAGGGAAAATATTGACAGCTGATTTTCATCTTTTACTCGAATTTGATTCACAGTTCCTGATTCAAATTATGAAATGCACCAAAAAGGATCCATATAAATTTATAAAATCATAAATTTATTACAAAGCCACATCTCAATCTCAAGAAATCCGCTTAAAAATGCTTGATCCCTAGACACTTTTGATGTGTGTAGTTTATTTACTTTCAGCTAGCACGAGGGCTGTTTTCAGCATGTTCTTCACAACGTTGTATTAAAGCGTTTTTCATCATCTGATTCCAGACAACTGATATTACTTACTAGCTGACCCACGCAGCTCCGCCTGCGCTATTTTTACGTTAACTAAACTTTTAATAACAGACATTCGCATCAAATACATAACCTCCATTAATATAGTCGGTTAAAAACTGGGAACCACTTTTTACTTGATCTCTAAAGCACGAACCCGTTTAGTTCAAATAGCGTTAAACGGTCACCCATCTATTTAATTACCTAACGTTGCTTAACCCGATCGATTACAAAACCTTGATAACAACTATCTATGAGTGTTCCCTTACTAATATTTATTATATTATAAAGAAAAATGATAAAATCGGACCAAGCGTATAACCAAGTACCCATTTTGTCTTTAATCCCCTCTCCCAAAAGAACCGTGCTTGATTACGGGATAAAAAGTATCCTATGATCTTACTACGAGGTAGGCTCGTAGTAAGATCTCAAATCATGCCAAGTTTCATTTGAATCCATTCAGTAGTTTCGGCGTGATGCTCAGCCGTGATACAGACAGACAGACAGAAAGACAGAAAGACAGAAAGACAAAAATTAAAAAAATAACATTTTCGGCCTCAGTATCGGTTATAGAATGCCCTCCAAATATAATTTTCAAAATATCTTCATTGTACAGAATTGGACCTGTTACAGTTTTATTATAAGTATAGATATATAGATATGTATACCTTTTAATAGGACGCTCCCATCTCCTCCCGCTGGGTGTCCATAGGAGGCGACTAAGGGAAAACAAGAAGATGGGCAGCTGCATCTTTCTATTGGATTACCTTCTAACTATACTGCGAGCCCCAAGCCACCTGCCAAGCGTGGGGATTCTGGAAACCGTTCCCTTTCGATGATTCTTTTTTTATTCGAGAGAGTAAACTACTATAATAATAATAATAATATAATAATATCCCGGGACAATTCACACACGGTCATCTGATCCCAAACTAGGCAGAGCCTGTACTATGGAAACCAGACAACTGATACTAATACATATATACTTTTTTTTTGTAAATACATACTTATATAGATATACTTATATACTATGATGATTCCATGCAAATTTCATTACGATCGGATAAATTGTTTCTGAGTTTCTGAAGAAACATGAGTTATGTAAAAGTATGTAGACGATAATGTGAAATCATAATGATGTCATAACCTACCTAGATCATTTTACCGACTTCGATGGTTCAATCATAATGTATGAAAATATCACTAAAAAGTATAAAATAAAATATTTAAAAAAAAAATTGAACCGACTTCAATAACACTAAAAAGTATAAAATAATTTAAATATTATTGAAGTTGGTGCCAAATATACACAGCAGGTACGCTAACACCAACTTCTTTAATATTTAAATTATTTTATACTTTTTAGTGTTATTGAAGTCGGTTCAATTTTTTTTTTAATATTTTATACGGTTAGTAGTTAGTACATAGAGCATTAAACTCTAAGAGTTAGTATGGTTGGCAGCAGAAGCAGTATAAAGCATGGGCGACGTGGGCTATCGCCTATGGCCTCGCGCTCCTAGGGGGCTTCGCACCTCGAAGGCAGAGCGAGTAAAAAAAATTGTCACGATTAAAGCGCCGGAATTTTCTTATTAAAAATCGCCGAATGTCCACATAAAATTTAGGTCTTACTCCGCCACTGGTCGGTAGTGCTCTACGTAGAGCTGATTTGCTGCTAGCCAAGAGGTTTTAACTTCATCTTTTCTAGTACCCTCGCTGAAATTCCTAATGTGCTAGTGCACTTTACAATCCATGACGGGAGACCACTCATATAAGATGGAATGTGGCGATCACTACCGTAATACAACATCATGTAGCATTTACACATGGCTAGTTCATCGTGATACCCACGCATGTTGTAAATAGCCCTTTAATAGAGCTCACATTACACGTGTTCTCTAAAATAAACACGTTACACACAGATTCATGTTTAACCGGGCGTTATACCGGATATGCGTATTGGGCACATTGTAGAGATTAAAAACTAAACGAAGATCATAGTACTTTCTTTTTTGTTTAGACGACATAGTTTTCAATGGAAGCTTTGGATAGCTTAGTGCATAATTCCAGCTAGGTGTTAGGTCTCTTATGTCCAGGTAGTACCACCGCAGTGTCAGATATTCTACCGCCAAGCAGCAGTGTGTAAATATTGCTGTGTTCCATTATGAAGAGCAGTGTAGCTGTTGAAATTACTCACTAATGTCAAATATTGAAATGAAATTAATTTTACGGATTATATCGCGGTTTACTTTTGATTTTAATTTCCCGACGTTTCGACATTCGATTCTATTCGATTCGATTAGATTTTACTTGACGACGTGATAAATACACATTATCAATTCCAAATACAAGCATTCCACTGTTACACCTCAAGATACTGTAAGCTCTTTCTGCGTAGATCGGACTAACATTAATAATAAGAAGCCCTGAGGGTACTATGATATAGGTATATATACCACCTCAGTCCGCCTGTGACCATGAATGCTGTAAAGTATTCGAAATATCCCGAAATTAAAATCAAATATATACCGCGATATAATCCGTGAAATTAGTTTTATTTCAATGTGTATAATATTCGTGTAAATATCAGAAGTCATTAATATCACATAGACGAATACTGCGTCTGTGGTGAGGACCAGCAGTACAATGCAACTGCCTACTGCATTAGTGTCACTTACGAACGTCGTAACTTACATAATTATACGGTTTTTTTGTAAAGACAGAATAACCAAAAATTTGATAGGTTTCTTTAACCTAGTAGTAGGTTCCTTGTTCAAGGAACTGTCCAGGTAGGTACCACCGCAGTGTCCGATATTCTGCCTCCAAGCAGCAGTATGGAAACATTGCTATGTACCGGTGTGAAGGGCATTGTAGCTGGTGAAATTACCGGACACAAGAGACTTAATATCTAATGTCTTGAGGGTCGGCAACGCGCTAGTGATTCTTCTGGTGTTGCTAGCGTCTATAGGCTGCTGTGACTGCTTACCATCAGGTGGGCCGCATACTTGCTTGCCACCTTGGTTGTATAAAAAAAACTTAATATCTAGTGCCATAAAGGTCGAAAATACGCTAGTGATTCTTCTAGTGTTGCTAGCGTCTATAGGTTGCGGTGCGTACTCGTCTTAACACTAGGTAATAAAAAAAAAACGCTTTATATTTTGAATCTTAATCGTAAGTACGTTAGACACAACCCATATTTACGTCCAATTGCCCCTAAAACGAGGGATATAAGTGCTAAATAAAAATAGCAGACGTGTTTTAAGTAGGGCACGGCCTGTCACTCGACACTCGCTCAATTAGCTAATGGGTGGATCGTGACGTACACAGCAACTAAATACTGGGAAACTATCACACGTTAAATAGTTGGTCCTTGAAATTATAACAAGGTTTTAAGAGAGAAAAAGATAGTGGAAACTCCAGCTTGATGAAAAAGCAAAAACGAGTGATGTTGTTTTTCTGGGGTAGAGTAGGGAAACATGAATACCATGTTACCTTGGCTCTAGCATTTCTTAAAGTTTAAATTTCTTCGTCTTCTTTAAAATTGTTCCAGTGTTCACGATTCGAAGCTACAAACCCAACAGGGTCAGGGCCGGGTAGCATATCATTTCTATAGCATCACGCCGAATATAGAAAAATGTCACAGACTGTCACCTCTGTCTAGTTGTGACTAAGGTTGGTTATAAGTCATGCTCGTTATTTCCTGGTAAAAAATATTCATCCGTCTAAATCTAACGTCCTAGTTACAGTGGTAGATAGTTTGCTGTATTCGAAAGTCAATTAAATGTCTCTAAAATATGTATACGGGATGTAAGGAACATCGTACCGAAAACCGATACCAGGGATCCAGTACATGTTTCTGAACATTCTAGTGTTGAAATTTTTGATCAGCATTTTTATGAATTTCCAAAAAAAATATGCCGCTTTTTTAAATAAAATTAGGATAACATCATTATTGGTATAATAATAAAGCCTAATTTCAATTAAAAAACAATAAATTACTTATTTGTGCAAAATTAGCAATCATTAGCAGCCGAAAAGTGCCACTGCTGAACAAAGGCTCTCTCCCTTCGAGGGAGGGGTTGCCATAATCACCACGCTTGGCAGGCGGCTTGATTGAAATTAGCAATGTATACCTGAATCCAGAATTAAAGTCATTTTTTGTAAACAAACCGGGCACTTCAAAACAAACTTAAATTTCTTCACCAAAACAACATGAAATCTTTCCATTTATCACCACACACACGTAAAACATCCAACTGATTCGGAAAACTAGTTAAACTACTGAAAATATAATTAAAATCTTAAGATATACGAATAAATAAAATATTTTTGACATGAGAATGCCACAGATAAAATATGTCAATATATAGAACACACACTTTGTCTATGGAAATTAGTGATGTCCAATATTTAAAGATCTAAATCTCGATATTGAATGATTTGAAATTGATCCACAACCAATCATTTTATAAAATAAAAAGTATTATATTAAACTCTGACTAAACTGAGGTAGATTCAACATAAACAGTAGGTCCGCCGTCCCTATTTCAAAGTAAATCGCTACTCTGCCCACGTCTACACGGATTATATTATGTTGATTGTAAGATAATATTTTATATTACGTATTTAATTATTTATTTAAATAAATATCAATAAAATTGAGTGCCGAATATGAAAATGTATGCGGTTTGACAGGTTCCGGGACTTACGCCTTAGTGCTGCCACTTGGTGCACGTCATTTTTGAACACCCTCATTGTGTTATTCATAGTCATTCATTCGTTGCTTCGTATCGATGTCGTACGTACTGAATGCTCTCTGGTGTCTTTTCTTTAACGACTTTGCTTTCGATTTTTGGTTTTGTGTTTGCTTTGTGATTTGGACCGTGTTTTCGATTGGACTGACGACTTATTGCTACGATCTAAGGATTTTGATACTCTCGATTAGATTTCAATTAAAGTGTTTGTGTGTATATAAGGTAAGATTTTATAAGATTATTTTAGTTGAAAGTAATTTAAGTAAATTGAAAAAAAAAATTATGATAAAGTAAAAAAAATACATTTATCAATAGAAATATACAACATCGTTTAAAAAAATTCAATTCACATACATGCACTATAGGTTCTTTTTTCCATCCATTTTTTTACATGTATTTTTACTAAGTGTTGACGATTAAGTCTCCAAAGCTGTTATAAATTTGCACTGTCGTGCACTCATTTGTTTCAATGAGCATTATTTTATAAGCTTGAATATTTAATTTATAAATTATGTCAATACTTTTTATTAGTAATTACAACAAGTCAATAAATCCATTTATTTCGTTTGAGTCCAAAATATAAATGGGTAATTACCCGGGTGGAACTCACGAGTGGGTTAAAACCCATTATAAATCAGTTCGCTCCACACACTGGATGGCTTGACAAAATGTATATAGATTTCACTCTGTTGAACCATCCAGTGGGTTGAGCTCAATTGGTGATAATCTTCGGAGTCTCTGCACGTTCAGGGTGTGGGCCCTAAGACGCCCATAGAGTATGGTAATGACTCCGGCGGGGTTGCGACCCCTATCACCCCACGTCCCCACAGGTACCAGGTACCTTTTAAACTTTTTTCATGTGAGAACAAAATAAAATGGGTGACTTTATTACAAGAATTATAAGTAATCACTAAATGTGTTTTAGTGCTTGAAGATGAGCGAACCTCGTCCTGGGCCATCTGAACCTACATCGTCAAAAAGGAAGAGACGTAACTCCCCGACAATTTTGAGTAGTCCCATGAAAAAAAGGCCAAGACCTACACAGTTAACTTCCAACGAAAAAAATATTGCAATCAATATTTATAAATTTGTAGCGAAAGCTATGCCCACATATCCGTATAAGTCGGAGGTTTCGCAGGCTACTGCAGAAGTAATGGGCATTTCTAAAAGAATCCATCAGAGTTAGTTTGCAGCTTGTGGCCAAAAAGATGGAAGTTACAAAATGGTTCGCAAAAATCCCAAATGCTACCCTTTGACGTATTATATTCAATCTTCTAGAGAATAAGTAAAATTGTTGTACACTCAAATTAACATTTTAATACTGACGCATTTGTTAATTATTTTGAATTAAAGGGTTTCGAGTTGTTATTTGTTTAAATAAAGGTGAAATTATCAATAAAAATAATTCACAGTAATAATGTATTCTTTTTAATCCTACCGTTGCTGACATAAATATCGATACTGTAATGGATTTATCCTCAGAGTAATTAGAATAGAGCCAGTATCGCGTCGATTCCCCGAACAAATTTTTCGTGGCACTTTTGCGGGGTGCGGGAGGCGAAGTAAACACACACAGATACAATTTCACGCATATTCACACTATAATAAACTCGCAACACATTCAAAAAGATACGCACACAAACAAAGAATGACCTGAACATATGAACAAAATTTGGCAGAGGGGTTAGCGCATCATGCTATCTCCAGTGGTATCTCCTCTAAGGGATTTATCATACATCTATGATGTGGTCAGATTCACTCGTTCATGAGGCGTCACCTCCCTAATATTGTCGATGGTTGCAATACCGCCATGTTTATTTACTTTTTACGACGGAATACTTGAATTCGAGTATAGTTTGAAAAATAATAATATTATTCCGCACGCATTCATTACATGTTCAAAAATTAACAAGTTAGTCATTTGTTATTCTCCATATAAGTAAATGGTTTCTGTAATGTTGTAATGGACAATATGAGAAATCTTATAAAAAAGTGTTAGGTACGTAGTCCCTTACAGCCTGTATACAGTCATTTAATTGCCTTTTTTTAACCGACTTCAAAAAATGAGGAGGTTCTCAATTCGTCTGTATATATATTTTTTTTTTCTATGTATGTTCGCGCATAACTCAGGCAATTATGAACCGATTTGAAAAAATCTTTCTTCCATCCATTCTTTAATCCGTTAATTGGGTCCCATAAAAAAAATTATTGCTTAGTAATAAGTAGTTCTTGAAAAAACAAGAATGTTGACTGCGCAGGAAAGTTGCAAAAAAGCCTATATAGATGACTTTATGGTGCTTTTTAAGGACAAAAATGGTCATAACTCTGGCAAATATTTACCAATTTCAATGATCCTTTTTTTATTCTAAAGAAAAAACCACTGTAATGAACCTGTACGAATTTTATCACAACCGGATAAGAACTTCCTGGAGGACCATGAATGATATGGAGGAATTTATCTGGTAAAAACCATAAAACTGATGTTCTCCTTTACATTTCTCTGACAAATATGAACCGATTTCGATGATTCTTTTTTTATTCGAGAGAGTAAACTACTATGATGATTCCATGCAAATTTCATTACGATCGGATAAAATGTTTCTGAGTTTCTGAGGAAACATGAATTATGTAAAAGTATGTAGACGATAATGTGAAATCATAATGATGTCATAACCTACCTAGATAATTTTACCGTCTTCGATGGTTCAATCTTTATGTATGAAAATATCACTAAAAAGTATAAAATAAAATATTTTAAAAAAAAATTGAACCGACTTCAATAACACTAAAAAGTATAAAATAATTTAAATATTATTGAAGTTGGTGCCAAATATACACAGCAGGTACGCTAACACCAACTTCTTTAATATTTAAATTATTTTATACTTTTTAGTGTTATTGAAGCCGGTTCAATTTTTTTTAAAAATATTTTTTTTATTGCCTTATCAGATGTTTTTCACAAACATCTGATAAGGCAATAAAAAAAATATTTTTACGTAAACTATTCAATCGCAATGCAGATGGCAGAATGCACAGAGAGTCGCGGCATATCCACGCGAATTTGGTCCGATTTAATAAGGAAACCAGTCGGAGCTCGCCGCCTAAAGGACGTGTGCAATTGGCACAATTACTAACGCGAATTGAACCCGACAGATGACCTGGAAAATATGCGATGCTAATATTATATTACTCGATCAGGTCAAGTTATTATTACAGCCCATGAATCAGTGATGACGTCTATGTATTGGATAAACTGTTGGATTAACTGGACCCGTTGGTCTAGTGGTTAGACACCCTGTCCGCTAACCGATGGGTCGTGGGTTCGATTCCCACCAAGTGTCTGGGTGTTATTTATCTATTTAAGTATGTATTTACAAAAAAAAATGTATATAAGTATTAGTATCAGAGGAGGCAGGAGAAACAGATATGGGCTAAGAGCCGAACCCTGGTGTAGGCCTACCGAGACTCCAAATCCATCCGTTACCCCAGCTGCAGATTTCACCTTGGTGACCGGGTTCTTGTACATGGCCCGAGTCAAGTGCACATACTTCGCAGGCACACCTTTCTTCTGCATCGCCCACCACAAAACCTGCCGCGGAACTCTGTCGTATGCCTTTTCAAGGTCAATAAACACCATATGCAGGTTTTTATGCGCTTGTCGGTATTTCTCCATCAGTTGGCGTACGGAGAATATGGCATCCGTTGTTCCTCGTCCAGGCATAAATCCAAACTGGTTTTGGGTGACTTCACATTCTGCTCTCATCCTTTTCTCTATCGCTTTCTCCCATATTTTCATACTATGCGTCATTAACTTTATTCCTCTGTAACCATTACAGTCTAGAACGTCTCCTTTCCCTTTAAAAATTGGTACCAAGTAGCTGTTACTCCATTCTAAGGGTATAGTTTCCTCGCCCAAGAGCTTGTTAAAAAATAAAGTTAACCACTCCCATCCCTCTTCCCCTAACACCTTCCATACTTCTGCAGGTATGCTATCAGGACCTAGAGATTTTCCATTCTTCATCTCTTTAACTGCCTTTTTTACTTCGTCTATACATATTTCCTCTGTCATTGCCATATTTTCATTTGGCATGTTTATAATACCATTCCAGTCATTCTCCACATTCAGAAGCCTTTCAAAATAATTCTTCCATCGTGTTTTAATCTCATCATCCTTTGTTAAAACCTTCCCTGCTTCATCTTTCATACTCCTTATGTGGGTCAGGTCTTTACTGTTGTTTTCTCTTGTTTTAACCATTCTATATAGAAGCTTTTGCCCCACTGAACTGTCCAATTGAGTTAGCAGTTTATCCTGTTTTTCGGATTTAGCTATAGCAACAGCTTTTTTTGCGTTTTTCTTTGCTTTATTTTATGTTGTTTGCTTTAATTTGGGCCAGTTCATTATTACTCTCACAATCCTGCCATTCTTTAAAGACATCCTTCTTCTCTTGTAATGCCTTTTTTACATCATCATTCCACCACCAGGTTTCCTTTCATCACTTCCACACTTTTGTAATTCCTAGAATTTCACTTGCATTATCTCTTATACTAGTAGCCATTACTTCCCAACATTCATTACCAGTCATTTGTGTAAATCTTTGATTCATCTCTGTCATTGTTTCTAGTACTTTTTCCTTAAAATTTTCCGCACACTCTATATTTTCTAGATTCCACCACTTTATTTTCGGAGTAGGTTTAATAAAATTTTGTACGTCTATAAGTTTTATTTTTAATTCCATCACTAATAACTGATGTTGTGCTACTACTGCTTCTCCAGGAATTACTTTACAATCCTTAACCTGGTTAAGTCTGTTTCTATTTATGAGAAAGTAATCGATTTGAGTACTGTGGTGTCGGCTTTTATATGTTATTAAATGCTCATCACTTTTCTGGTAGAATGTATTTACTAGTGCTAGGTCAAATGCACTGGCTGCTTCTAAAAGATGCTCTCCTTCTTCATTCCTTGTCCCAAAACCTTTTCCACCATGCACTCTTTCAAAATCTTCATTTATCCTTCCTACGTGGGCATTAAAATCCCCTCCTATTACCAAATATTCATCATCTGGCACAGCCATAATAACCCCGTCCATATCTTGCCAAAATTCTTCCTTCATACTTACGTGGCACCCCACTTGTGGTGCATACGCGCTAATTACATTCAAAACCATATTCTTCAGAACTACTTTAACACTTATAATCCGATCATTCACCCTTTTCACATTTGTCACACTGCTTTTTAGGTCCTCATCTACCACAATACCGACACCATTCCTTTTCCCATCCTTTCCACAATAATACATCTTATATCCTTCTCCAATTTCTCTAGCTTTACTACCTTTCCATTTCGTCTCTTGCAGACATGCTATATTTATTCTCCTCCTTTTTAATTTTTAAAGGTATGCCCTGGAACCCTGGATGCGCGAGTCCAACTTGCAGTTGACTGGTTTTTTTTATTTAATCCTACCTAACCAATTCACTTATTTTACACTTTATACAGATTTCATGATAATAAGGTTTACATAGGTAGGTACAGATTTATATACAGATTATAAAACGCTCAATGCATCTGGCAACACTGATTCCGACGAATATTCGCCCGAATACCACGTGCTTTTGCTAGGACGATAATGTAGCCAGCAACTTCGCCGTTGGGCGAAGACGAAGTTTTATCGCGATAGGGTGACACGAATATTCGCGCGCATATGTAGCCGAGAGGTTAGCGAATGAAGAAATAGATTCGCTATGAAGCGATTGCATATCCTGTCTAGGCCCTCTGTGCACACTGTACAATATATAGCATCATCTTACAGAGTATCGATAAATAATCGAGATATTAGGAAAGGTAGAGCACAGCCATAGAAATGTAAATAATATCGAAGCAAAATAACTTAAAAAAATAAAATAATTTTTGTTTGAATATCAGTCCCTATTTGCGTAAAAATGGGTATTGAAACTGCAACGTATTTATTTAATCTTAATTTAATTCCTTGTACCATAATCTTCAACCTACCATATAGCATAACCCTTCGAACAATCCTTATCTATATCTGTTGTTGTACACTGTGTTTTACCTTATTATCCAAATTTCCCTTGTATAGGGTTTGCTGCGGTTTGGGAGAAAACTCAGTATTGAGTTAAGCTCGCTCATGTTTTAACAATGTTGTGATTTCACTTTGTTATTTTTTTTGTTTACAATAAAGAATTAAAGAACATTTTTCTACCAATAAAATAGTCATACTTATGACCGGCGACTCTGAAAATATAAGTTACACTCATACTACACATTGCGCGTTCTAGATCTAGCTCTGATTTACGTGTATCTTATTTGTGATGGTGACTAGTGTTTTATGAATGCGAATAAGAGTGAGTCGGAACTCGGTTTTATTTAGACCTGTGTACAAAAACTTCAGCATAAACCTTACTTTTAAAAAAAATCACGCTACGTTATTTTTTTCGAATGAATTCTAAGTATGTAGTAGTACTACTTACTACGGTTATGAATAAAAAAACCTGGATGCTAATTCTTTTTTTTTTTCAGATTTGTCTGATATCCAAGCAGTTATATAATTTGAAAAAGTGAAGGCGATATATTGTTTACTAAAATAGAAAAATTTAACTTGTGTGTATTTTTCATATTTACATAAATTTGACCTTGATGAAACTTTTTGTAAAACAATCTATACTTATAATAAAACTGTAACAGGTCCAATTCTGTACATTGAAGATATTTAGAAAATTATGTTTGGAGGGCATTCTATAACCGATACTGAGGCCGAAAATGTTTTTTTTTTTTATCTGTCTGTCTGTCTGTCTGTCTGTATCACGGCTGAGCATCACGCCGAAACTACTGAATGGATTCAAATGAAACTTGGCATGATTTGAGATCTTACTACAAGGTAGGACATAGGATACTTTTTATCCCGTAATCTAGCACGGTTCTTTTGGGAGAGAGGATTAAAGTCAAAATAGGTACTTGGTTATACGCTTGGTCCGATTTTATCAATTTTTCTTTATAATATAATAAATATTAGTAAAGTAACACTCATAGAGAGTTGTTATCAAGGTTTTGTAATCGATCGGGTTAAGCAACGTTAGGTAAAGTCATTAAATAGATGGGTGACCGTTTTACGCCATTTGAACTAAACGGGTCCGTGCTTCGTAGAGCAAGTAAAAGTGGGTCCCAGTTTTTAACCGACTATAAAAAAGGAGGTTATGTATTCGATGCGAATGTCTGTTATTAAAAGTTTAGTTAACGTAAAAATAGCGCAGGCGGAGCTGCGTGGGTCAGCTAGTTATTATATAATTATTTGAGTGATTATTCACTCACTTTATTATGATTGAACAATATTTCAATCGGACATTATTAATATTAAACTAGTGAAAATGAATCCATCCACACGGACCTCCTACGGTCCTAGCCAGTAAGGAATAACCACACAAAGTTGTTTGATGGGGATAATATAAATAATATGCTGGCAATCGCCAGGTATATGAAGAAGAATATTGCGCCATTCCAGGAAAATGAGAAAACGTTAGCTATTCGGTGCGAGATTTGAGGATGAGTTTAACAATGTAACATGTGATAGTGACGTAAGAGGCGCGAGAAATATATTGTTCTTCCAGCTTATGACGTGGACGTCATACGACGTACCAATTGACGTACAGACAAGCGAGATCCCTGGCGAGTGAGGTTAAGAACTGTGATATTCAAGTTTGTTAAATCTTCTTTCAGAATAACCATGCTGAATGTTGAAAGATTGTGATGCTTATTATGTACATATGTATCTGATTTGAATGTTTTTTTTTTGGAAACTGTGTCTTTTCTATGTTTCATGAAAAATGATCTAGTCGATTCTTGCCGTTAACTTTTCTATTGCTTTTTTATATTTTTAACTTATGCTTCACATCGTGTTCCCGTCGGGCAGTCGACGGGTAAACTTACTGAAAATACTTTAAATGATTTCTTTATTCCACTAAAAACCAATTAACATACCTTCGCGTATAAAGTCATTTCACGACGGACCTCCCACTCATTCTTCAGAGGCACGAGGACGTATTCTATTGTGGGTGGCTATTTATCGGGCCCGGTAACCATCGGAACGCACTTCGACCCAGCTGGATTCATTGTGCCCCTTGCTAACGTATCGAAGAGTTCCTTAACCATTATGCCAAATTGATGCTGTACATAAATATCTGGTGGTCCCAGATGACTCAATCTATCCCGCGATAATGTACCTACCTACTCGCGTTTTTTATCGTAACCCTTGTCCTTGCTCTTGATTCTCTATATATATATTGCTGATCTAACTAATAAATCTGTAGTATTCATGACGACACGAAAAGTGTAAGAATCGTAGCTTCGCTACCGTTAATTTATTTTTTTGGGATAAAAATATAGCCTATGTCACTCCGGGATAAGCCGGCAAGAGACTATGAACATAAAATCTTTTTAAAAAAAAATTGAACTGACTTCAATATCACTGAAAAGTATAAAATAATTTAAATATTATTGAAGTTGGTGTTAGCGTACCTGCTCTGTATATTTGGCACCAACTTCAATAATATTTAAATTATTTTATACTTTTCAGTGATATTGAAGTCAGTTCAATTTTTTTTAAAAAAGATTTTATTTTAAACTTTTTAGTGATATTTTCATATATAAAGATTGAACCATCGAAAACCGTAAAATTATCTAGGTAGGTTATGATCACATTATCGTCTACATAGTTTTACATAATTCATGTTTCTTCAGAAAATAATATCCGGTCGTAATGAAATTTGCATGGAAACATCATAGTAGTTTACTCTCTCGAATAAAAAAAGAATCATCGAAATCGGTTCATAATTGTCAGAGCAATGTAATGGAGAACATCAGTTTTATGGTTTTTGCCAGATAAATTCCTCCACATCGTTCATGGTCCTCCAGGAAGTTCTTATCCGGTTGTAATAAAATTCATACAGATTCAATACAGTGGTTTCTTCTTTCGAATAAAAAAATAATCATTGAAATTGGTAAATATTTGCCAGAGTTATGACCATTTTTGTCCGACCGAGCGAGTCCGAGCGACTAAAACGTCATCTATATAGGCTTTCTTGCAACTCTCAGTGCGCAATCACCATTCTTGTTTTTTTAGGAACTACTTATTACTAAGCAATAATTTTTTTATGGGACCCAATCAATGGATTGAAGAATGGATGGAAGAAAGATTTTTTCAAATCGGTTAATAATTGCCAGAGTTATGCGCGAATATACATAAAAAAAAAAAATATATATATATACAGACGAATTGAGAACCTCCTCCTTTTTTGAAGTCGGTTAAAAAACACGTCCTCATTTCAGGTATTGCCACGGTTCTGTATATTGTTATAATAAAGCGAACAAACACACTTGTATTTTAGAGTTGCGAAAGACAATTCACATATGAATGTCACTGCATTTTCGCATTATATTTTATTCTAATGTAACACATTAGCTACCTCAATGAACATATTAACAGCGTTGTTATAAAACTATTTACTGGAAGGAAGTTGTAAAATGATGCATGAGAACGTCCCCCTTTGTGGGTGGTTAATGAAGTGGAACAAATCGTGAAGAGTTGAAGAGTCGTCTCGACTTGCTGTAATTCTCACAATGCTATATTAATTTGCGCGTAGGTTAGTAACCTTGTTAATGTATTATGCAGATTATGTCGCATTTCGTCCGAATAAGACGTTATTGAAAACGATGCAAGAAGGTTTTATCGTTTTAATATTATTTTGATAACTTTCAATAGTGAAGTCTAGACTACGTTTTACCGAATACGGTAAAGCAAGAAATTTTCATCATTATAAATGTATTTAACTGTATGCTAATAAGTCCTGAACGGGTTGATCTAGCGGTTAGACACCCTGGTCGTTACCCGACGGGTCGGTTCGATTCCCACCAAGTGTCAGGGTGTTATTTAGTACCTATCTATGCAATGAATGAATTTACAAAAAAAAAGTATATAAGTATGTGCTTCAGTTCTGGTAATAGTTTAGGATCAGATGAATGTGTGTGGATTGCCCCAAGAAATTATTATTATATACATACATACTATGAATTCCTTCATTAATTTGTGTTCATAATAAATACACACATATGTACATTCTATGGGATGGCAGAAAAGAAACCTTGAAATTTTAATCCTTTACTTTCAGAGCCAAGTAGGTAATTTTGAGGGTTCGCCCCCTTCTATAAGCCACGTAGCTAAGCAACTGATCAAGCAAACAAAGGTTTATTTATATTAAGGTTTTTCTTGGTTGGAAATATTTACAGTCGTTGAACTTTCATATAAACAAACTTGGATCGCCTAATATTACGTAGTAGGTGATAGAGTCATACGTACAACTGTACGTTATTATATTATAGGTAGTATAACCAAGATGCTTTGGTTTATAAGTAACAGTCAGTTTTGATAAATCTGTAAATAAAACAAAAGCTCATCGATTAGATTACTAATTATACTTATAATGGATAAGTGATGTTAAATATGACATACAAACATTGAAATTTGAAAAAATGAAGTGCGTTATTTAATTACTATATCTTACAATAATAAAAACAACAAATAACAAGTATAAAAAAAAAACCCCGCCTATTATCAGACCCTGATCAGTATCTGTCTAACTAGGTATGCCACTTTGCCATAGATTTTTAATTCGGTGGGTCCTAAATTTAATGGAGCCGACTTCCTGTTGCCACCTTGCTCCCATCACCAGACTCTGATCAACAATTGTCTACCTACTAATCGCAGCAACCTACCTAACGAGCCCAAACTCGGTGGGTTTACGTTTATTGGTACAGAGATCCCGTGACCACCGTCCTTCTCCATCATCAGACCCTGATTACCATTTTTCTAGCAACTGCTCGTTGAGACCTACCTAACGAGCCCAAACTCGGTGGGTCTACGTTTATTGGTGCAGAGATCCCGTGACCACCTTCCTGCTCCATCATCAGACCCTGATCACCATTTTTCTAGCAACTACTCGTCGAGACCTATGCAACGAGCCCAAACTCGAAGGGTCTAGGTTTATTGGGGCCGAGACCCTGTTACCACCTTCTTGCTGATCATCATCAGACCTTGATAAAGGTTACCATTTTATTAAGTATCATCGGATTTACATATGTTCTAAATTTCATCTTTCGGACTAATTAAAAGTAATGAAAAATGTCTAGTATACAAAACATCCCTCGACTTGAAAAAGAGCTAATGGTCCTCAAACGGCTGGACCGATTTTCATGAAACATAGCTAAGAACCATCTCGGTTAAACTAGCTTTCAAATTAAAAAAAAAACGCATTCAAATCCGTTCACTGGTTGGACCGCTACGATGCCACAGATAGACATACATAGACAGACTGACGGACAGACCCGGACATAGGCGTCAAACTTATAACTCCCCTCGTTTTTGGTCGGGGGTTAAAAAACAATCATTTTTATGTTTGTTTCCAGTGACCCAAAAAAGAGCGCTGTTATAAATTTTCACTACTACCGGTCTGCCTTTTTGGGTAATGAAAATCACGCGATGACAAAACATATGCCGAGAAGTGCATTGTAATTCAGTTATACCAGATGTTGCAAAATGATTTATGAGTTATTGAATGTCAATCACTCGCACGATTTTTTTGTACAGAATTATCCAGGTTGATATTTCCCAAAGAATAATGATGCACTAAATCTAAATCGAGTGAAATCTAAAATACTACGTCCTTCAAGCTCTTGAGCTTATGCTAAATATTTTATGGCGTGTTGCCAAGTCCGCAACTCGTTTATATTTCACAAGGAACCATATCAGCTACGTCAGCGGTGCAAGGGCGCTGTATTCATAGCAAGCAACACGCGGGCATGTTGATTTTACAATATTTATAGTGACATTAAATGCTTTCTTAACACGATTCTTTTTTGTTCTGTTCTTAGAATATTCATTTGGAGCCGGATTTTTGTTGCAGTGAATTCATTCCTCACATAAAGTACTTTTATTTTTCTAAAAACTGTCGTTCATTGTGTCGTTCAATGAGGAAGTCCTTTGATGGCTTCGTCGCAAAATGTTCCTTGGTAACCAAACGTCCCTTTCGCATACTATCCCTTTTGAAAAATATCCCTTTTAGCAGTGGATAACTTTCGGTTGATAAAGATTATGATGATGAAGATAAGTGATGTATCTTATCTAGGCCTGCTGGGGCCTACCCTGCTGGGTTTACTAAAGTAAATAACTCGCTCAGACTCCACTATTAAATAACCATATATATCTATACTTATAATAAAACTGTAATCTATACTTATAATAAAACTGTAACAGGTCCAATTCTGTACATTGAAGATATTTTGAAAATTATATTTGGAGGGCATTCTATAACCGATACTGAGGCCGAAAATGTAATTTTTTTAATTTTTGTCTGTCTGTCTGTCTGTATCTCGGCTGAGCATCACGCCGAATTTACTGGATGGATTGAAACTTGTCATGATTTGAGTTAATACTCCGATGTAGGACATAGGATACTTTTTATCCCAACATGCGGCACGGTTCCCTTGGGAGAAAAGAAAAAAAAAGTAAAGTCAAAATGTGTACTTGGTTATACGCTTGCTCTGATTTTAAATGTTCCATTACAATTATAATAAATATTTGTAAGGGAACACTCATAGACAGTTGTTAACAATGTTTGTTAATCGATCAGGTTAAGCAACGTTAGGTAAGGTCATTAAATAGATGGGTGACCGTTTAACGCCATTTGAACTAAACGTCTCCGTGCTTCGGAGGGCAAGTACAAAGTGGGTCCAAGTTTTTATCCGACTTTAAAAAAGAAGGTTTTGTATTCTATGCGAATGTATATTATTGAAAGTTTAGTTAACGTAAACACAGCGCGGGTGGAGCTGCGTGGGTCAGCTAGTCTTAACTAAAGTATAGATTCCGATATAACATAACAGTAGGGTGTTCGTAGCCAGCTGTAAGTATTTACCGAACGATCTGTTGCTTAAGCAATGTTTCATACATGATTGACTGTTTAGTGACATTTAAACTGAGCGTTTCCATGCTTCGCAGGGCACCTAAAAAATTGGCCCCAGTCGTCTTCTAGACAGCAAAGGGTAAATTAAGTCGGAGGAGCCAAGGGCAGCAGTATAGGCGGTGGGTACTTAATCCAATAGAAAGACTCTGCTTCCCGTATTTTTAATTTCCCTTAGTCGCCCCTTACAGACACCCAACGGGAGGTCATGGGAGGGTGCTATTCTTATCTACACCCTGCGGGTATATATTCCCCCATATTGTCTATGCTCCAGTCTTTCTCAACGTAAACCACGACGATCGCGATATAAAGCTATATTTCTTTTTGCGGTCGATTCTGGTAACTGTAACCGTAGTATCAACTCATATTAGTTTACATATATCCACCATTGTATCCATTTATCAATAGGTACATGTAATATTATATGACAATACAAACGATGATGTGTTTGGCAAGACTTGAGCATTGAATCTTGAAATATTCATTGTGAATTCGAACCCCGTTAAAAGAAAAATACCGACCGCAAAATATCACTCTGTATTTTCTCGGTGACTTTGTTTCGTACTGAGAACTCTATTTCTGCGCGTCTGTCTCGAAAGACTAGACTTTATTTCGGTCGTTAGGTTACAGCTAAGCACTTAAAGTAGTGTATGTACTTTAAAACAAAGAATGCGTGGTCACAGTGAGTGCTTAAATGCGATTCCACCTGTCGGGAAGTGATGATATAGCCGTGGGTTAAAGCGAAGGTTTATAGGCTAGAATCTAAAAACGCAGTTTTGTAGATTAAGCTAGCATTAACGCAGTTAAAAGAATCTATAATTAAAGGTATCTGTTGAGTCCATCATACATAATGTGTGCGTTTTATTGGGAACCTCAATTATGATTGAGATTTATCCCAAGCATTGCTTGATATATAGATTACCTAAAATAGGTAGCTACAGTAATAATTGAAAGAAAGAATAATGTCGTTTCGCATAAACCCTCATAGAGTTTACTTTTTTTTAAATTAAATTAATAAATAAAACGTACATATTAATTTGTATACGTATAATAATAATAAATAATAATAATCATTTATTTCAGGTATACACCCATAGTTTATAAACATTTACATTACATTTCATTAAATTAAATTAAATATCATTACATTACATTTCATCACATTTCATTTCATTACATTGCATGTCATTACATTTCATTTCATAAAAATATTATTAACACTAATGTCTAGACACCATGTGTCTTGCATGATTTATTCTTTCATGAATATTGCAGACTAGCGACCCGCCCCGGCTTCGCACGGGTAACGTGTAACTTAGAAAACAAAAACAGTGAAAAATTTAAAGTTACTGCTTTTGATTATAGAATTTCTTCATAAATAATGTTTGTAGCTGACTTTTCGTAACGTAATATGAACAAATTTTCTTTGGAAGTGACGCACGAAAGGCTACGTAGGTGTCTGTCCATGGGCAAAGTACTCTGCGCTTAGGTTTAGGCCTGCAACGTTGAATCTCTGAGCTTGTGATTTGTTAATTGTATTTATAATTTTATTAGCAACTGCAGACGTGTACCGGAGTACAATTTGGGTGGATCAAGGTTTCGTACCTAATACAATAACAGAACACCATTTCTTTAAAACCAATTTATTGAAGTAATACGGGCTTCTTTGGTTGGTTTCATCAATCAGACGTCCCCGCTTACGTCAACCGGGGAATTCTTACCCACTACCCACCCCCGCGGCTGTCGCATCGGCACATGAGACCCAGGTCTCTCCGGTGGGATCTGCACCAGGGGCCCCTCAGTGCCTTGCCTTTGAGCCCGCCGCCGGGGGGCGCATTGTAGCCCCCCGGAACCAGTCACGGTGCTCATGGGGATGGGGGTCGTAACCACCAGTGGCGTGCACAGAGGGTAGGCAAAAAAATGTATTCGGCTTGTTTCACCTATTTTAAGTATGTTATTATTCTATTTCAAATATCCATATGCAAGCAAATACTATAGACATATTAATTTGCATTTGAAAACATTAATAAGTTTATTCAGCGGCTCCATAGTGACAAAAATACTTTGCCTACCCTAGGATTTCTATAAACAGTCTTAATTTAAAAATCTTAGTTTGGACATGAATTAACGTAATTTTTTTTATGTAAATTGATATGTTGGTAATATTGGTTAATTTAAGGATATTTGTGCTGGAACACGAACAAATATCATAAAGCATAAACAACTCGAAGATATTTTTGCCTGCTTTTAGTGCACGCCACTGGTAACCACGCCGCCATTCTCCTCGGAGTCGCCGCCGTACTCAATGGACGTCGTACGTCAACGTACTAAGGGCCCACACCCCGGACGTCCAGCGACTCTGAAGGTTGAAGAGGGGGAAACTTTTTTTTTTTTTTTTGACGCGGGGGAAATCTTCAAAAGATCCCCGGGAGCTGTGGGGCTCGACCGGGGTATGTGGGATTCTTTCCCACTAAAACCCCCGCGGCTGTCGCATCGGCACATGAGAGGGGGGACCCCAGGGCTCTCCGGTGGGATCTGCACCAGGGGCCCCTCAGTGCCTTGCCTTTGAGCCCGCCACCGGGGGGCGCATTGTAGCCCCCCGGGAACCTGTCACGGTGCTCACGGGGACGGGAGTCGCAACCCCGCCGCCGTCCTCCTCGGAGTCGCCGCCGTATTAAATGGACGCTCAAGGGAAGAGGGGGCACCTGGGCTATCTGTTGGGATCTGCGCCAGGTCATACCACTCAGTGCCTTGCCTTTGAACCCGCCGCCGGAGAAGCACATTATAGCTCCTCGGGAACCTGCTACTTAAGAGGGAGGGGGTATCTGCAACAGATAACCCTCAGTGACTTGCCTTGGAGCTTGCCGCCGGGGGGCGCATTATAGCTCCCCGGGAACCTGTCACCGTGCTTACGGTTACAGGGGTCACGGGTGAAGCCTTTAATAGGTCGGGACCCCGTTGGCGGTCAACCGAGTACGTAGGATTCTTATACACTAAACCCCAACGGGCATAAGAAGGGCACCTGGGCTATCTGGTGCGATCTGCACCAAGATCCAATCAGTGGGTTGCCTTTGAGCCCGCCACCGGGGGACACAATAAATAAATAAGCCACCCGGGAACCTATCAGCGTGCTCAAAGTTTCGGGGATCACGGGTATACCTAGGCAATAGGCTCCCAGGATCCTGCGGGCGGTCGACCGCGGTGTATAGGATTCTTACCCTCTAAACCCCCCACGGCTGTCCGTACAAAATATGGAGCTGCACCGGGTACCCCTCAGTGCAAGGCAAGGGCCTTTGAAGCCGCTGCCGGGGGTGCATTATAGCCCCCCAGGAATCTCTGTCACCGTTGTCACAGTTAAAGGGGTGGCGGGGGACATGTTTAGGAACCCGGGGACATCCCCGGGTTCCTGTGGGGGAGTCAACCTGCGTATTTGGGATTCTTGCCCACTCCAGTGGCTGTCACATCGACACATGAGAGGGGAACCAGGGTTCTCCGGTGGAATCTGCATCAGCTGTCCCTCAGTGCATTGCCTTTAGTCCACCACCGGGGAGCGGGTATATTATAACCCGGATATTTACCTACCTTATAATATATGGAATTATTGAAATTCTCTAGCTCTTTAGGTTTAGTCAACGTAAGCTATGTAAGTTTATTTACTTAGATAAAACTTAATTAGGGTTTTATATACATAAACCTTCATGAAAAATTATCTAACCGATGGTGAAAACCGCTGCGTGGTTTAGGAGGAGCTATCGGATATAGACAGACTCGGATCTTGTTTCACACTATATTATAAAGATACTTTGACGTCGATAGGGAACACCACCAGCCAACCTGTAGAAAAAACCCTGACTGACAGACAATCATTCCAAGAAAGTTTTGGCTTTTCTATCATACGTACAATACATGCATATTGTATTCCTTCCCAAACAGACATTTTGGAAATATATTTTCATTATTTTATTTTATTATATTTGGGAAACAAACAAATTATACCACTTATTACTAATTTATGTTCCAATAGTACAAAAATCAATTAAGTTTCCACTAATAACTAAATCATAACATTAGAGAAAAGCTAACCACGTATGCATGATTTTAAATAAAAAAAAAAGCATTAAATATAAAAAATATATTAGAGATAAAAAGTGCTGGAGTTAATATGAGTTAAATATTTAAAACATCGAATCCTAATATAAATAAAAAAATCAAAAACAAAGTTTAAAAATACAAAAAGAAAATCCGCACACGGGTAGCGAACCCGGACAGTGCGTGCTTAGAGGACGCTTCCGTAACCACTTGGCCAAGTAACTTCTGTTTTATTTCTCGAATTACCGTATCTTATTCTTGTTATATATTTGTACCGCCATCGGTTGAGTATTAATACTCCTTTTTTACCGTGTTAAGGGATAAATTAAAAAAAATATGAAATACTAATTCAATTAATTTTCTTAACGAATGTCTGTGCAAAATTTCAAGTCAATAGGACCAAGGAATCGCGTTCTCCCATACACACTTTGCCCCCCTTTTTCACCCCCTTAGAGGTTGAATTTCGTAAAATCCAGTCTTAGTGAGCACCTTTGTCCTAAAAGGAACCCCCATGCAAAATTTGAGACTTCTAGCACTTGTAGTTTCTGAGATTTCGTGATGAGTGGGTTTTTGCTTACTCTTTTATATAATAAGATACAGTCAAATGTATTTTAATCCTATTACAAAATACTCGGATAACAATGCTTTCGTTTGTAATATCATTTGCAACAGTAAAGCTAGAACGGTAGATTTCTTACTCATAAATGTACCAGATTTCTTCAATGCTCAGAATTTCAAGAACTCGTAACTTAATAATTGTTGTTTTACTGTTTTATACCATATATTTACATTTTTATCATAAGTTAAAAATTTATTATATTAGCAATAATATTTTAGTAATCGTGTATGGTTTGTTTTCCATGTATGTTTTAAAGGCAACAGTAAAAATGTATGTTTACCTTTTTAACCGACTTCAAAAAAGGAGGTTCACAATTCGCCGTGTATGTATTTTTTTTCTCATCAGAAATTCCGCAGTGCCTGAAGACAAAGGTTTATAACCAGTGTGTGTTGCCAGTGATGACATATGGTACTGAGACGTGGTCTTTAACAGCTGGCCTTTTGGAAAAGCTCAGAGTCACACAACGAGCTATGGAGAGAGCTATGCTTGGAGTTTCTTTGCGCGACCGAATCCGAAATGTGGAGATTCGCCGAAGAACTAAGGTTACCGACATAGCTCTCAGAATCTGCAAGTTGAAGTGGCAATGGGCAGGCCACATCGCTCGAAGAACCGATAACCGTTGGGGAAGAAAGGTTCTCGAGTGGCGACCACGAACCGGAAGACGCAGCGTAGGCAGGCCTGCCACTAGGTGGACCGACGACATTGTTCGCGTCGCAGGAAACCGGTGGATGCAAATAGCAAATTGTCGTTCATTGTGGCGGTCTAAGGGGGAGGCCTTTGTTCAGCAGTGGACGTCTTCCGGCTGGTGATGATGATGATGATGATGATGTATTTTTTTTTTCATTTCATTGTAAAATATATACTTACTTATGTAATAATATCCTGGGACAATCAACACACGGTCATCCGATCCCAAACCAGAGCCTGTATTATGGCAACCAGGCAACTTATACATTTATACTTTTTTTTTGTAAAAATACATACTTAGATAGATAAATGACACCCAGCCACTTGGTGGGAATCGAACCCAGGACCTATTTGATAGCCACTGGCTAGTCTACTTACTGGCCGCTAGCTACTACACCTACAGGGCCCGTCAAATATAAGTAAGTAATATTCGAACAAATTAATTAATTTATGAACATGTAACGGAGTATATTTATTTTCTTAAGTGTTGAATATCGATTGCCATTAAAAAAATGGTTTAGTGTTGACATAGAAATAACTCCAGCAGGGGAGCGGACTCCAGTCAGGGCGGGGTCGTTACCCTACAGCTTCTAGTCACGCGATTACCTGCTGCGAGCCAGTTAATCAATTGTGATATACCTACGTTTTCAGCTGTGTCATTTAATACTTAGGAATATTCCTTAAGCAGAAATCTGAGATGCATTATTTATTTTACCAACAGGTAGAGTTTGCATAATATATGACGGATAGACGTTCAATTAGCACCATGTGTCTGGGTGTATTTATCTATATAAGTAGGTATGTATTTACAAAAAAAGATGTGTATTTGTGGTAGTGGTTATGGTGTTAGTAAAACTGCCACAGATTATCTCTTTGAGAAGATCCGGAAAGACACTTATCTTTTTCCGAATATTTATGAAACTGTATGAAAGTTTTTATCCTCAAATCCAAATCCAACAAATCCTCGTGAAAGAACTGCGATTCCTGCGAAGGATGATTCGTGAGGCTATTGAAATTAAAAAACATCCAAATTTCAATAGAGAAGATGGCTGGGTGCCACCACCAGCTTGGGATCCCGTCATAGATAATCAAATCCAAAGACAAGCATTCCACTGCAAGACCTCAAGATACTGTAAGCTCTTTTTGCGTAGATCGGACTAACAATAATAATTAGAAGACCTGAGGGTACCCGAAGACAACTATGACGTATGGACAGCTACCACCTCAGTCCGCCCGTGACCATGAATACTGTAAAGCATTCGAAACAAAAATGTAAAATTAGTTAAATTAGTAGCAAAATTAGTTTCATTTCAATGAAAGTTTTTGGTTACAAAATGAGTGTTATCGGCAGAAAGATAAAGGAAAGACAGGATTGCACGCAAAGAGCATCCTCAAACGTTGATGATAATCTTATATTCGCCTAGCAACTGCAAACCAAATGTTTGCTAATTAATACAAAACGAGTCCAACGGCTCCAAGAGTCCACACAATCATATTAAAAGTAGCTAAATGAGAATGAACCCTAATTGACGTTTTTGAGTGCGACAGGACGTCAATGTCTTAAAGTGTTTATGGTTCTACTAGTGTAATCTAGACTGGATAAGATGGGATAAGAAAATCGTAGCAGGTAGAGCAACGAAGATACTTAAAACTAACTACATTAATGAATACATAGCAAATACTCCATAAAATATACGATTTGCAATTTAACCATGAGCAATGTGAAAGCAAGGGTTAAATGCACTAGGAGAAAGCTAGCGTTTTAATTTTACTTCCTATCTTACGAACTTGAACTAGCTCTACCAGTATTAATTACTCGGTCCTACTGATTCTTATTAGCTAATCTTATACAGGGTGTAAGGGACATCGTACCGAAAAAAAATTTATAAGACGTCAAATAATGTCCGTTACAACATTACAGTAACCATTTATATGGTAAATGACAAATGACTAACTTATTAATTTTCGAGCATGTAATGAATATATGCGGAATAATGTTTATTTTTCAAATTACATTGCTAATTTTCTAAAATAATAATAGTTAATTGCCTATTAATTAATTGTCTATGCACTGTTTTTGTGAATAAAGAATAAATAAATAAATAAAAATAAAATAAAAACACAAATAATTAATTAATTGTTTTTAAATTAAAATTAGGCTTTATTATTATACCAATAATGATGTTAAACTAATTTTATTTAAAAAAAGTGTTTTTTTTTTTTGGAAATTCATGAAAAAGCCGATGAAAAATTTCAACACTAGGATGTTCAGAATCGTGTTCTGGATCCCTGGTATCGGTTTTCGGTACGATGTCCCTTACACCCGTTAGATACTGCTTAAAATATTAAAAAAACGATAGTAGAATGAACTGTACCGTGGGGTGTCCGGGTAAGAATAGCACCCTGCCATCTCCTCCCGATGGGTGTCCGTAAGAGGCGTCTAAGGGAAAACAAGAAGACAGGCAGCAGTACCTTTCTTTTGGATTACCTACCAGCTATACTGCTATCCCCAAGACGCCTGCCAAGCGTGGGAATGATGCAACCCCTTCCTTACGAAGGGGCAGGCGTTTGTTCAGTACTGAACATCTCACGGCTGCTGATGAATGATAAGAAGAAAGAAACACCTCTGAAAACCGTATTTAAAATTTCGGTTTTTTTTTTTGAGTTCTTTTTCATAAAATAGCTTCACCCATAAGAGACGCTATATGTTCTTTACTCTATCGTTAGTGACACTAGTCATATACATTCAAAATGTTTTTGTGTGTATGTGTGTGTAGTGTAGTGATAAAATCATTTTGTTGCTGGCTGTTCGGCATAATATTGAAAATAATTGAAATCTCACGACTCGTAGCGTATCTTATAAGTAAAATACGCAGAACTACATTGCCCACACATCTATGTAAAAAAGACACTGTTTACTTTTTACCATAAGTCATCTTGTTATTCTTATTTATCCAACTTTATTTGTTTCAGAACAAATAGGCAACTATGCCATCATTAGAATCTGAACTGTAGACTATACCGAATGTACAATACAGATAAAATTCAGTATACAATTCTCGTCAGTTTGAAAATAACTAAGTACGGATAGATTTAACATGCATTTGTCCTATCTATTTTTCAGAATCTTATATATTTAACTACTAATCAGTCCTCAACGGTACTGGGGGTGTCGAGCTAGGTTAAGATAATGTACTATTAAGGGTCCATAACCGGGTTATGGCTTACGGTGGTGGTGGAAAATAGATAATCGATTCTGAAAAATAGATAACGGACGTCCTTTTGTCGGTGCACTTGGGCCTAAGAGTCAATTGTTGACTGGTTGATCAAACCTTTATAATAACTTCTAAAATATGCACGAGGTTAGAGAATATTGTTAATCATTACTTAAGATTAGCACAAATTAAAAAGCACAGTAACACCGCTAGGCTAAACTTTGAAAATGTGTACATCACCTTCTAAAAAGAATCCACCAAGTGTATCCTTAAAATGCACCATAAACCATTGTCACCCCATTCGTTCGAAACACAATTTGAATTGAGAACATTGAATCAACGAATCGAATCGCGTTTCGCCGTTTCCCAAATATAAAAAAGTTAAAAAAAAATAACACGCGGAATTTTTGGTATCACTAGCGATTATAGATAGGTTTGATTTATAAATAGGTTGTCGGGAAACGACAGGCGGACCGCGCGGAGTGGACGTCGAGACTGGCGTGAACGCGCGTTTCAGTGGGCGGCGCACCGCCCAGCCGAGCTAGCCGGCGGGATGACGATGCGTCCGCGTCATGCAACAGTGAGACAGTGAGGATTGAGGATCATCTTAATCCTTGAAGAGCAGATAACATTCTTATCTTGGTTGTAGAGAGGTTACAATGCGATACATAAACATAAAACAGCCTATACTAAAAACATACTTTCTTTATTGTATCCTTGTGCAAAGGGACCGTCCATGTAGGTACCACCATAGTCTTCGGAGTCGTTGGACGTTCGGGGTGTGGCCCTAGGATTTCCATTGAGTACGGCAGTGACTCCGGGGAGGACGGCTGCGTGACTATTTCCCGGGGGCTACAATGCGTCCCCGGCAGCGGGCGCAAACGCAAGGCACTGAGTGGCCTCTGGTACAGATCCTACCGGAGAGCCCTATGTGCCGATGAGACAGCCGCGGGGGTTTTAGTGGGTAAGAATCCCACATACCTTGACCCCGACCTCGGTCGAGCCCCACACGCTCCCGGAGACATTTTGAAGGTAACGCGAAAAAAAATGTACCACCACAGTGTCGGATATTCTGCCACCAATCATGTTCCAGTGTGAAGGGCACTGTTGCTGATAAATTACTGCTTAATATCTAATGCCTCGGGCGATGAGTGGCAGTACAATGCAGCTGTTTAATGACAAGCGTACTGCTTAATATTAGGAGAACGTCTTGCTCGTCTCGTTACTAGGTGGAATTAAAACATAGTAAGTATAGCAAGCGCGCCTCAAATAATTTTAAAGCGTTATTAGAGAACTTTTTTTGCCTTTTGTTAAGTAATTCTACATCTCGCCGTTGCTGGACCTGCAGCAAAAATAATGATTCTCCCTCATCTGCTACTGCTAAGCACAGCGACTTCCCATAGGGCACTTTTTCTGTGATCAACCTGAGGTCAGAGTTATCCAAGCTGCCCTAGGCCTCTTGGCTTGGAGTGACGTCTGCTGCTGAAAAGTCCATCCCAATCATTTATATCATCTGGGGCCGACTTTTCACGGACTGTCTGAAACATGGAGAGACTCGGTGCAAATGCTACTAAACGGTCAACATCTAAGGACTGACCAAGGTCAGTCCGCAGTGAGACAAACCTGACGTTGCTTTCCCAACTGATCGTTTACCGATCAATAGCCATCAGCTGCCTCACTGAGAACTTTAGTTATTTGCTAGCGTTTTTTTTTATAGAAATAATCAACTAGTCAGGCAGCTAACTTTAAGGAGACAAGTCCACTATGCTCGTGTCCGGTTACGTTATCACCAATAACCATCAGGTGGGGACCGTCGGTAAAGAAACTATGAACATATTATTATCTGTACCTAAAAATAATTTTATCTTTCGATTTCATTAATGTCTATTAATGAGGACGATTATTTACACTAGCGATAGCAACTCCAATCAATAAGTCTCAGATTCTTATTATATCTATGCATTATCCCTCTCAGTTTTAATTCTAGTGGGAGGCCTTTCTACGCTTCGTCGTCCGGTTCGTGGTCGCCACTCGAAAACCTTTCTTCCCCAACAGTTATCGGTTCTTCGAAAGATATGGTCTGCCAACTGCCACTTCAACTTGCAGATTCTAAGAGCTATGTCGGTGACCTTGGTTCTTCGGCGAATCTCCTCATTTCGGATTCTATCGCGCAAAGAAACTCCAAGCATAGCTCTCTCCATAGCTCGTTGCCTCACTTTGAGCTTCTCTATAAAATATACCAAAAAGTTGTTTTGGTATGAAAAAGATATTTGAATAAATAAGATATGGATTATTTATCTGTTGTCTTGCAAGCCACAAATACTTACTGATCATGTTCCACGTCAGATTACATAAAAACAATGCTGATAATCACACAAGTGAGTGAAACTGTTGAGTTAGATCAAAATATCGTTGAATGAGATAAAATAGCGAATATGAAATCTTTAGCATAAATTGTAGAGTTTTGGTGACTGTCCATGCTGCAGATTAAATAGACCTAAACTTGATAAATATAAAATTACTAGCTGACCCGCGCAGCTGCGCCCGCGCTTTTTTTACATTTTGCTCCCCTTTTCTCCCTCCTCCCTTGATTTATCTCTGTCCATCTCTCACTCTTATAAGAAAAATCTAATTCTATGCTCTTTGTCTCCTCCCGCTTCTGTCGCCGTCACTCTCCCCCCTTCCTCTCCCCGTTATCCCCTCTCTGAATCCTCTCCCCCTCTCTCCCTTGCTTCACCTAACTCCCCCGATCCCTCACACAATACAAAATCCCCATTTACAAAATGATCCGCCATTTATTGAATTCATTTGTTACAAAAAATGTGATAAATGAAGAACCGCTCTACCGATTTTGTGCAAACTTCACATAAACCATCTACTAAATAGTCCGAACAAAGCCTAAACATTGGGTTTGGATAGGTTAGCCCGTTTTTAGGGTTCCATACCTAAAAGGTAAAAAAGGAACCCTTATGGTCTGACTTCGTCTGTCTGTCTGTCTGTCACAAACCTATATATTTCAGGAACCACTGATGCTATCAATTTGAAACTTGGAATAGTTTTAGATCTTAATTACCCAACCCCATCGCAAATGAAAAAAATTTTTTTTTTCTTTTACTTTTTTTATAATGGGGGTCGAAATGGGTCATCAAAATTTCAAAGTGAGACTACTATATTGAGTGGGGTATCATATGAAAGGGCTTCATTTGCACATCTTAAAAGAGATTTTTATTTTGGTTTATGTCACGCAGTTTTTGGCTGATAATCAAAAATGTAAAAAAAAATACCGTTCCCCCCCCCCCCCCTTATCTCCGAAGTTTGTGGAGGGAAAAATCTGAAATAATTATGAGTAATACATGTCTATCTATATTTTACAGGAAAAATAAAATGATCTTTCTAAATAGTACAGTTTTTTAGTAATCCTAAAAAAACCTCGACAAACAAACTTAGTTTTGCGGTTTTTTTTTTTTGCTATCTGAGGCGTTAGACGAATAGTAAAATAACTTTAATACGTCCAAAGATGATATGAAATCCTCGGTGTGGGAGTCCGACTAGCACTTGACTGGTTTTTAAAGTATTATACTTTACGAAGTCCTCGCACTTTAACAAACAAACAATCGATAACAACCGAACTAAGAGATACTACGATCAACAACCAATTGGGATAAAATCACTATGCCGACAAGATAGTATATCTCAACATCACATAAATAATTATAAAAATATGGACAACAATAAAATTTAACTTTTTATAACCTTTCGCGCATACAACAAATCGTAATCCTATAATCTGTGAACATAATAGGGAACATATGGCTTTTTTATTTTTATTACACCTCACCGAAAGACAGACAAAGGTACTCATACCATACAGCCTTGTTTATTTTTGCCACAGTTACATCGCAATTCGCCAACGAGTCGAGGTAAGGATATTTTGTATACAATAGACATTTTTCATTACTTCTATTAGTCTGAATGATCTGAAATTTAGAACATACGTAAATCCGATGATACTAAATATAATGGTAACCTTCACCAGGGTCTGATGATGATCAAGAAGAAGGTGGTAACAGTATCTCAGCCCAAATAAACGTAGACCCATCGAGTTTAGACTCGTTGGATAGGTCTCGACGAGTAGTTGCTAGAAAAATGGTGATCAGGGTCTGATGATGGAGCAGGAAGGTAGTCACGGGATCTCTGCACCAATAAACGTAGAACCACCGACTTTGGGCTCGTTAGGTAGGTCTCGACGAGTTGTTGCTAGATAAATGGTGATCAGAGTCGGATGGTGGAGCAGGAAGGTGGTCACGGGATCTCTGTACCAATAAACGTAGAACCACCGACTTTGGGCTCGTTAGGTAGGTCTCGACGAGTAGTTGCTAGAGAAATGGTGATCAGGGTCTGATGATGAAGCTAGAAGGTGGTCACGGGATCTCTGCACCAATAAACGTAAATCCACGGAGTATGGGCTGGTTTGGTAGTTCTTGACGAGTAGTTGCTAGAAAAATGGTGATCAGGGTCTGATGGTGGAGCAGGATGGTGGTCACGGGATCTCTGCACCAATAAACGTAGACCCACCGAGTTTGGACTCGTTATGTAGGTCTCGACGAGTAGTCACTAAAAAAATGGTTATCAGTCTGATGATAGAGCAGGAAGGTGGTCACGAGGTCTCTGCACTAATAAACGTAGACCCACCTAATTTGGATTCGTTGGATAGGTTGCTGCGAGAAGTAGGTAGAAAAACTTTGATCAGAGTCTGGTGATAGGAGCAAGCAGGAAGGTGGCAACAGAAATTCGGCTCCATTAAATATAGGACCCACCGAATTATAAATCTATGGTTAAATCTTGACGAGTAGTTGGACAGATACTGATCAGGGTCTGATAATAGCACAGGAAATTCATTTTAAGAGTTCGTTTACCTATTAAATTTATACTTTTAGTACAGTTACTAAAGCACAAATAAAAGTAAAGCATACCGTAATAATTCTGTTCTATATTGAGTCAAATTAAAAGAACCATCTTCCAAACACCTATAAGGTTGCCTAGCAACCTTAACAAATATTTATTTTGAAAAACATGCCATGGTTATTTTTTTTTAATAGGGGCTGAAATGTGGTCTCAAAATATCAGTGAGGCTACTATATCGAGTGGGGTATGATATGAAAGTCCTTTATTTGCACATTTCAGATGCGCATATTCTATATAATTATTTTAATTAGTAATAACAAGTTAGGATAGACACGTCTCTTTATTTTTAACAATGACAAAATGTACTGACAACACCTTCTAGATATAAATCTTACGCTATTATTTATTATTTTATTTAACACCTATAAGTTAGTGCTTGACTGCAGTCCCACCTGATGGAAAGCGGCGCTATGCTCTATAAAAACTTCGAACATGTAAAGTTATAATAAAATTATCAAATTTTAATACTCTTGCTATCTGAGGTGTTGGATTAATTGTAAAATAACTTTAATACGTCCAAGGATGGTATGGAACCCTCGGTGCGCGAGTCCGACTCGCACTTGACCGGTTTTTTTAGTTATAAAATTACAACGAAAAGTAGCATTAATTTTTATAGATATAAGTACATAGATATGGCTAAAACGGAATATTATGATTATTCTTTAGCAATGTCAATCGTGGTGACTAATGATGTTTAAAAAACTGATTGAATCTTATAAAGACTTTATCATCAACCATTTAGGTTTGTTGTTAGGAAACATCGATTATCGATGTTAGGAAACATTCAATTTCTCCATTATTTCCTACCGAAACTTGAGTGCTAGGAAAGACAAATCCATTATGCCTGTACATTATGCCTAAGCAGTTTCATTTGTGTCTACCGTGAAGCAAATTTATTGTTGCCTGGTTGGTTGATGCCCTGGTTTCCATGTAATGTTAATTACTACTTAATTGCTATTCAAAAATCAAAAAATCTGTAGGTACTCGAAGTTTATTTTTTTTATTCAACCTAGTCAAACTCAAAGTCAAAATATCTTTATTATGTATAGGCCCCACGGAGGCACTTACACAAAAATCATTTTTACAAACTACCACCGGATCGTAACGCGGCCGCTACTGAGAAGATTCGACAAGAAACTCAGCGGGCTTGTCTTTTTTGTAATTTTTTTTAAAAACAGTTTTACAAATAATACATACGTCAGCCTTAAACTTCTAAGCTTGCATGAGTTGAGCAGTTCAAGCCCACGCAGCTTTATCCTCCAGGTAATCCGAGATTTTATAATAAAGCCCAAGCCCAAGCCGTAGTGACGAGACGAGCAAGACATTCGCCTGATGGTAAGCAACAAGCACGCCTATAGAGTATAGACAGCTGCATTGCACTACCGCTCGTCACCAGAGACATTAATTATTAAATCTCTGGAACCCGGTGATTTCACCAAAACATTATAATTAATACCTATTTACAATGCAAGTCAAATGACGCGTAGGGTGTCTGGGTAAGAATAGCACCCCCCCATCTCCTCCCGATGGATGCCCGTAAGATGCGACTAAGGGAAAACAAGAAGACGGGCAGCATCGTCTTTCTATTGCATTACCTACCACTTATACTGCGATCCCCAAGCCGCCTGCCAAGCGTGGGGATTATGGCAACCCCTCCCTTCTAAGGGAGAGGCCTTTGTTCAGCAGTGGACGTCTTTTGACTGCTGCTGATGCTGCTACAATGGAAATGAAGAGATAATAATAATAAAGTAATAATAAAGTAGTAGTAGTAGTATAGTAGTAGTATAGTATTAATATAGTCACCTATTTTGATTACTAAATCAAAACTATAGCAACAAATGTCTATTAAATACTGCATTGCGTCGGTTTAACTATGCTAGCCGAGCGAAGAAACCGGTCCCGGCAAAAATAACTCCATAGCAAAAAGCTGTAATTCTAGTAAGTAAAAATCTTGTAAACCCATCTCTGATTAGATTAAAAACCAGCTCCGCGACCAAACAAAGCGAGATGAATTTACTGCAGTAAACATACAACCTACTTTACATGAAATAATTTATAGAACTTGGCTCCTTACCAGAAGATTGCAGAATGTTAATCTATACTTATAATAAAACTGTAACAGGTCCAATTCTGTACATTGAAGATATTTTGAAAATTATATTTGGAAGGCATTCTATAACCGATACTGAGGCCGAAAATGTAATTTTTTTAATTTTTGTCTGTCTGTCTGTCTGTCTGTCTGTATCACGGCTGAGCATCACGCCGAAACTACTGAATGGATTCAAATGAAACTTGGCATGATTTGAGATCTTACTACGAGGTAGGACATAGGATACTTTTTATCCCGTAATCTAGCACGGTTCTTTTGGGAGAGGGGATTAAAGTCAAAATGGGTACTTGGTTATACGCTTGGTCCGATTTTATCAATTTTTTCTTAATAATATAATAAATATTAGCAAGGGAACACTCATAGAGAGTTGTTATTAAGGTTTTGTAATCGATCGGGTTAAGCAACGTTAGGTAAGGTCATTAAATAGATGGGTGACCGTTTAACGCCATTTGAACTAAACGGGTCAGTGCTTCGGAAAGCAAGTAAAAAGTGGGTCCCAGTTTTTAACCGACTATAAAGAAGGAGGTTATGTATTCGATGCGAATGTCTACTATTAAAAGTTTAGTTAACGTAAAAATAGCGCAGGCGGAGCTGCGTGGGTCAGCTAGTAAATATAATAAGAATGTCATTAATTGATGGGCCCGTTGGTGTAGTCGTTAGTCACCCTGGCTGCGATGGGTCATGGGTTCGATTCCCACCAAGTTTAAGTATGTGTTTACAGAAAATATATACTTACAAGCATTAGTATCAGTTGTCCGGTTTCCATAGTACAGGCTCTGCCTAGTATTCTATAGTCTAAGATTAAGATACTAATAGAGATTTCTCGCGGTTAACGCACAGTGGTCTTACCGAATAGCCTTACCGGTTGAACTACTGGGAATTTACTTCATAATAGACTTACTGATAGATAGTCTCCTGCCTCATTATAACATAACACCGTACATTTTCATTGGTACAACTACAGCCGATGAGCGAATTCAAAAGCTATTGACCTAAAAATAACCAAGCGTCAGAAAAGAAAGAATTGTTTACTATACAGACTCTGTTGGCGTTAAAGCTATACACAAACTAGTTTAAGTTTAAAGAGTCAAGGATGTGAAACTCTATATCGATTTTATAGTAAAAATCTTTAATTGAAATGTATATTTGTTTGAAAAATAAAAATAATAAAATTCTAAGACAGTCTACACCCCAAACTAGGCAGAGCCTATACTATGGCAACCAGACAACTGATACTAATACTTTTTTGTAAATTTAGACTTATATAGATAAAACACCCAGCCACTTGGTGGGAATCGAACCCACGACCTACGGGCCAGGGTGTCTAGCCACTAGACCAACAGGCCCGCCCGCAGGTATTAAGTAGTTAAGAACTTAACAAACATTTCTTCACTTACTTTTTCTTACATAGAGTCATGGATGTCTTGATTAATCGTACGACAATCTTGGGCACGCAGAGCTTTGGCCCTCTTAGGAATAAAATATAATAATAATATTCTGGGACAATTCCACACACGGTCATCTGATTCCAAACTAGGCAGAGCCTGTATTATGGAAATCAGATAACTGATACTAATACTTATATACCTTTTTTTTTTGTAAATACATACTTAAATAGATAAATAACACCCAGACGCTTGGCGGGAATCGAACCCATGACCTATTGGGTAGCAGCCAGGGTGTCTAACCACTAGACCAACAGGCCCGTCAATATGTAGTTTTTTTGCTAGCTGAATTAATTAAAATTTAATTTTGGTCAATGATTCGTTTTTGACTACATTTTACCATTTTAGAGTCTTATTTCACTCTGTTCAGTGATGACATATGGTACTGAGACGTGGTCCCTAACTGTTGGTTTTTAAAGAAGCTCAGAGTCACAGAGAGAGCTATGCTCGGAGTTTCTTTGCGCGACAGAATCCACAATGAGGAGATTCGCCGAAGAACCAAGGTCACCGAAGTAGCTCTTAAAATCTGCCAGTTGAAGTGGCAATAGGCAGGCCACATCGCTCGGAGAACCGATAACCGTTGGGGAAGAAAGGTTCTCGAGTGGCGACTACGAACCGGAAGACGCAGCGTAGGAAGGTGTCCCACTAGGTGGACAGACGACATTGTGCGCGTCGCAGGTAACCGGTGGATGCAAATAGTCAATTGTCGTTCATTGTGGCGTTCGAAGGGGGAGGCCTATGTTCAGCAGTGGACGTCTTCCGGCTGGTGATGATGATGATTTCACTCTGACCTTGGCCTCATGCCTAGGATTTGACTTTAGACACCCGTTTCGTTCATATTTCTACCAGCGATTCCTTTGTTTTTAATTAGGTAGCTCGCTTTACGATCCTTGACTTCATAGTGATGAATCCAGAATCCAACCTGGTGGAAAGGTTGGATTCTGGTCAAGCACTAATGTCCTGATAAGTTACTCGGAGATAAAAAACGTTCTGACGTGCAAGCGATAGAATCGTTATTATCTCAATTCAAAAACGGTTTTGTATGAATTGAAGACTCAATAAAACAGAATTGCTTTTAAATTGGTGAATTATTATCCCTACTGAATGCCATTTGTAGAACTACATACCCAAACGACTACTTACTATATATATCTACAGGCCTAAAAGCTGGTGTAAACGTTATACAAATTGTGTAGAAAATAAAAAACTTGGAGTTCTAATCTCGTGATATAAACAGGCCCTTACCTACACAATAAGACAAACATGTGGTTTTGGTTATCTGTATATTACACCCGGGCTATTATTAACAGTCCATTGTGCCTATAAAAAACATTACATTTATTTTATTATTAAATTCTTAAGGCATGCGCCAAATTTATTGCAACCCACTACTTTACGTAAACCGCGTATCGTATAACCAAATCCATTGTAAGTAACAGTAGGTAGGTCTTA
Source organism: Furcula furcula (assembly GCA_911728495.1). Taxonomy (NCBI): domain Eukaryota; kingdom Metazoa; phylum Arthropoda; class Insecta; order Lepidoptera; family Notodontidae; genus Furcula; species Furcula furcula. The sequence continues at coordinate 22,516,895 of OU452253.1, forward strand.
AATTCGCTTGACCTGCATGACCTACTTCATACTCTTAGTACCTACTTCACTAGCTAGTAATTATGGAGACAAAAAAAGCGTGTTAAAAATGTCGAGCTTCCCTATTAGGCCAAAATAGGCTATGTGATACTCGGAGGGATAACAAGTATAATATTTTTTTTTAAACCCCGAGACCTACCTAACGATCGAGAACTACCTAACGAGCCCAAATTCGGTGGGTCTACGTATTATCGGTGTAGAGATCCTGTGACCACCTTCCTTCTCCATCATCAGACCCTGATCGCCATTTTTCTAGCAACTAATCATCGAGACCTACCAAACGAGCCCAAATTCGGTGGGTCTACGTTTATTGATGCAGAGATCCTGTGACCACCTTCCTGCTCCATCATCAGACCCTGATCACCATTTTTCTAGCAACTACTCGTCGATACCTACCCAAGGAGCCCAAGCTCGACGGTTCTACGTTTATTGGGCCCTAGATCCTGTTACCACCTTCTTGCTGATCATCAGACCCTGATTACCATTTTTCTAACAACTACTCGTCCAGACCTATCCAGCAAACCCAAACTCGATGGGTCTAGGTTTATTGGGGCCGAGATCCTGTTACTACCTTCTTTTTGTGATCATCATCAGACCCAGATGAAGGTTTATTTGGTACCTATCATCGGATTTACATATGTTCCAAATTTCAGATCTTTCGGACTAATAGAAGTAATGAAATATGTCTATGGTATACGAAATATCCTTACCTCGACTCGGAAAAGGGCTGATGGTCTTCAAACGGCTATACCGATTTTAATAAGACATAGCTAAGAACAATCTCGCTTAAACTAGCTTTCAAATAAAAAACACCGCATTCAAATCCGTCCACTGGTTTGAGCGCTACGATGCCACAGACATACATACAGACAGACAAACCGACAGACAGATTTCCGGACATAGGCGTCAAACTTATAACTCCCTTCGTTTTTAGTCGGGGGTTAAAACCACGACTACAAGGATTTGCGAGTGTGTTTTCAGCGATCTGATCGGTCACCGCGGTTATCGTTTGCAAACTACTTATCCAAAACAAATACAGTATATTTGTCCATTTCTGTTTTTTATTGGCTAAATAACCAGTCAGTTGAAATGATACCGGAATTAGTTAGGATATATCGACAGAATATCGACAACCCCTGTTCCCTTTTTAATCAAAACAAACACTGAAGGGTTTCAGTTTAGCACCGCACCACTTGACGTTACGTTACGATACAAACAAAATTGACCCTTATTTCAAAGGAATTTAGTTAGACGTAGAGTGCAGCATTATTTCTCACTGCTTCCGTGAATGTTCTAACATATTAATTACCTTTTATATCGATGTATACGTGACGTTAAACAGGTATAAATTATTGGGTGGTCCCCAATTAAACAAATATTATACATTTCAATACTTATCAACATTCTTATCTACCAACTAAGTATTTACAAGTAGCAACCACTTTTTTTTGTTTTCGCGGAAGATACCTTCAGACCGTCGCTGGGGCCTGTGAAGGTTAACCGGGGCATACCCCGGTTGCAACTTTGTATGTGTGACCCACTAAAACCCCCGCGGCTGCCGCATCGGCACATGTGAGGGCAGTGGCGGTCCGAGAGGGGGGGTCGTAGGGGTCATGACCCCCCCCCAAAATCCCAAAACCTTACATGTCAAATCGACAAATTTAACTTCCTTCTTTGAAACGCCGAAACAATTAAATCAAAAATATAGGTTATCAAAATAATTTTGAAAAACAAGGATGAGAGCAACCATGTTAGAAGAGTGGCTGAAAGGTTTAGCTCCTCTAAATATTTTTCTGGCAACCTCTTTGTTCTCTTTGTCTTTTTGTTGGTAAGAATAGCACCCTCTCATCTCTTCCCGTTGGGTGTCCGCAAGAGGCGACTAAAAGAAGACGGGCAGCATCGTCTTTCTGTTGGTAGAGGTACAGGTCAACCTGTACTGAGGGATTATGGCAACCTCTCCCTTCTATGGGGGAAGCCTTTGTTCAGCAGTAAAGGTTTTTTGGCTGCTGTTGTTGTTGTTGATGAATCTCTTTGTCAAAGTTGGATTAACCTAACTGGATAGTCTGTCCTAGGTAAACAAAGTGGTTAACAAATTCATGTGTGTCGTAACCCAAAGACTATCGGAACGGGTGCTACATGGACATTAATTAGCCATGATCTTCGTCTTGTCCGTGTTCATTTTAAAACCAACCAGTTGGAAAACGCTCCTGACGTCATATAGTATTGAGTCTTCTCCTCTGCCCTTTTTCAGTCCAAGAGCTTAAAAATGTCTTTCAATGCGTTCGTGAACAGTTTCGGAGGAATAAAGTCTCCCTGTCTTACACCTCTCTGCAAGCAATCGGATTGATTTTGTACTCTCATTCTGTAGGCGGATCGACATGGTAGCGTTGCTGTGCAAACACTTCAACCCTTCGATATACCGTCAATGTGGCTTCGCTGGCTACCGCCTAGATTTTGATTGAATCGTGAGCTTTTTCGTAGTCCATAAACGCTAGACATAATGGCCGATTATACTCCTCGGTCTTCTGTATAAACTGGCGAAACGTATGAATGCAGTCTACAGTTGGAAGTCATCAAACCTGCGTTCAAGTCAAGACGTTTCGTAATGACTCTCGAAAACAGCTTGCATGCGTGGCTCAGGAATGAGATAGGCGTATAATTAATATGGTGAATCAAGCATGTTTATTTCTAAGACCCTCTGTATCTACCCATATTACTGCAATAATAAACGAATTGAATTGAATTTAATTCTTAATATTTTTTTTAAAGAAAATTGCCACCACACTCATGTGCCATTCTTCTGGCGTATACCTCCGTAAGACGGAATTAAATAACTTCTGGAATAATAAAATGACCGGTTTTCCACCCACTTTCAGTATTTGTAATTCTGTCATCTGGTGCCTTGTTGTTCTTAAGCTGTTTCAGAAACATTCTAATCTCGTACAGGCTGACGGATGACCCCGGTGTGGTATCAGGTTAGTTTGGCTCTGGTGTCATGAGATGTTCTGGAAATGGGTTTCCGTGTCGAGGTGTATCTATAACTGTCCATAAAACTTCTCGAGCTCTCTCAATATTTCCGGTTTCGATGAGATGGCACTACCATCTTCGATCTTCAGCTTGGTCATTCGGTTTTACCTAATATATGAATTCTTTGCAAACACTTGAGAGTCTTCGTTTCGCTCAATTGAGTTCTTAATTCATGCCGTATTAGTAGAAGGCAAGTTGTGTAGCAGCGATTTATAAATTCGTCTATTGGATTCGTCATATTCCGTCATATTAGCTGAAGATTGCAGTCTTATCCCAATCCGGTTTTCCATTAAATTAATAGTTGTATCGGAGAGCTTCTGAAGCTTTTTGTGGCGTGGGGTCCTAAAAAGCTTAGATCCTACTGCGTGGACAGTTTACGTCAACCAATGGTTTAACTCATCAGCAGTTATGCATTATATGTTGGGCTAGACGATTGTGTATTCGGAGTTCAGGATTAAAGCGTATCCCGGTCGAAGCGTGGACTTCATTAGACGAGACCTTTTAAGCTTGACATTGATATTCGATGTCCCTCTTACAATACGGTGATCGCTACCAGTTTAAACCTTACCGATCACGGAGACATCATTGAATATGGTGCTTCTTGTTCGTTTTGATGAAGTCGATCTCACTTTTGGTTGAACCATTGGGGCTTATTCACGTCCACTTCCTAGATGATCGCTTCTTGAAGAAGGTTCATCACATTGAGTCCTTCCTTCCCCATGAATTGGACCAGCCCCTGGCCCCTTTTGGTCCCGCCACTCATACTCATACGACCCCACTCCCAACTCATCGCCATTCCACGTGCGCATCTTCGTGAAGTCCCCCCATAACAACGATAAAGTATGCATCTGGAGGTATGTATGGCTTGTGCTATCTCCTCATACAAAGCCTCTATTTCCTCGTCAGGGTGTGCTGATACCGAGCGGTTATTCTGAGTATATCCTTATACTGTTTATGCTACCCTGCTTGACACACTATCGACTTTTAAGACTTTGTTAATGAGGGACTTACGGACGAGAAACCCAACACCAACCTGGTATTTTCAGTCTCCTTCTCGGAAGAAGAGCATATTGCCGCAATCAAGGGTTATCGTATCCTATCCCTCTCTTTGGATTTCAGATATTCCCAAAATATCCCAACGCAACTTGCTAATTCTTCCTCCAGCTCGATAATCTTCGCTGTCGGTCTTATGCGTGCGGATGCGGTGTGATGCCAGAGCCAAACTTTGGTGGGGGTTGTAGCGGGCATCTTTAAAAAAAAAGGGGGGGAAGGGAGGGCTTTGTAAATACATATTTACAAAGATACATAACCCACGCCCACGACCTATTGCCTTAGACCAATTGGCCTGTCCAATATGACCCCCCCAAAAACTTTGTCTGCGACCGCGCCTGTGTCTGCGCCTGGACACCAAGGCTCTCCGGTGGGATCTGCACTAGGAGCCCATTAGTGCCTTACCTTTGAGACCGCCGGGGGCGCATTATAGAGATGCCCAGGGATTATAGAGATGCCAAGCCCAGGGATGGTTCCCACTGTGCTCACGGGGACGGGGGTCGCTACCCCGCCGCCATCCCCTACGTAGTCCTCACCGTCGTAGGATAAGAAAGGACACGTTTCCGGTGATATCTTGTACACGCTATGCACAAATCCGATCGTGTCTATGAAATTACATCATAATTCCACAGAATTGGCCAAACACTATGATGATGATGATGACATTTTCGATAGTTATAGTAATTTCCGATAGATAGTTGTGAATAGACAACAGGACACGATTTTCAAAGCTAATCGTAATAGGATATATATCCTAGCTTCATCACTTCCAATTTTCAAGGATCTGGTCGTGATCTGGTAAAGAAGTTTCATTTAGAGCGATAAGGCCCATAGTTGCATGTGTTTTTAATTTGTATCTTATTAATTTGTATCTGTTAGACTAGTATCTGTTTGTTTGTGCGCAATAAAGAATTTTCTATATATCTATCCTATCCCGGAGATTCTAGTACGAGTTCTGATAGTTTACGAGCTCGATCAAACTGATTCCAAACTAGGTAGGTTCTCTAACCCGCAGTGAAAAACCACTTGCTTTACAAACCGAAGGTCGCGGGTTCAAAGTCCGCGAAGAGAAACAACTTTGTTTAGTTGCCTTCTGCCGTAAAGGCTAGAGCGCTTCAAGCGCTCGCCTCCTATTGTCCGGTGAAGCTGCAATGGCCATCTGCGGCGAACAGCGTCTATCATTCCCAAAAAAAGAAAAATATTGTTGCCTTTATGGTTAGGATAATGCAGGCCGATCTCTTGATTGTCTGTGAAGATGATCCATGCGTCGGATGATCTGGTTTTGCGCCTAACTTCTACCGATGGGACGGCAGCCCGATATGACCGTATCGGGCTGCCGTCCCATCGGATTGTGAGAGACCTTACCTTACCAAGTTTTGAACTCTTTTAAACTTGGAAATTGTTAAGTACATAAGTAGCGGTGTGCTCGGTGCGCTGTAGTGTAGCTCAAGTCTATATTCCTTCGGAGGAATCGTATTAGTTTACGAATGGACATTGTCCACAAGTGTTTGTTATCCTCTTTGGCAGTCCATTGCATTGGGTGGACGGTGAAGAAGAATGTATGAATCATACTATCAGCGACGCAGCAACGACGATACCCGGGGCTTTGCACGCACGGCTACGTTCCTTATCATGCATTTTTATTGAAGCACTTATCAGAGGTATACACACTAAAAATTAAAGCGGTGATATTTAGGAAAACATGAAAGTAACTGCCGCACTCAGTATCCAATAATGATTTAATATCTCATTCCTTAACCCCTTTAAATTTTTAAGGTAATCAACATGACAAGGTACGGACGAGCTATTGATATATTTTTACACGACAATACGGCAGTTAATATAATATCCTATTTTAAATTTAAATTATGCACATAATACCTATTCAAGCTATCAATACACTGATTTCATTACAATCAATCTTTATACCTTCGATATTCACTATAAATTCAGAATGCGTGTAATGGAATAAACCAGATTTTTTTCTCCATATTTCTATACGTCATTCGTTTGATGACACTTTTGACAGATGATAGATAAAGGTGGCTGCCGTTTTGAGGTGCGATCCGTTTGTGAAAATTAGTGAAAAACCACTCCTTTATTAACAAGTATTAAATCTGCCGATGTATAAAAGTGTTCAAAGAGGATATACGAGTGTTCTGCAAGCAGTATAGTGTAGTGTCACTCACACAGATAGTGAAATGGCTTAGTTGTTGTAAAACTGTGAACAATCAACCAAAATGAGTGGGCGATCGGGTCGCGGTGTGTTTGGGAAACTCTTCTCAAAGAAGCAACACAAAGAGCGGGAAGAGAGGGCTACGGATATCGGTATGCCGACTAATGTACAACAACACATACATGTCAGCAAAAACTCCGAGACTGGCATGCTGGAAGGACTTCCTCCGTCTTGGCTCCGTCTATTGAACACACAGATCACTCCCGCGGAACAGAATGAGAACCCTGATGCAGCAATACAGGCCGTCAAGTTCCATATGTACACAATTAAGAAGGAAAAAGCTCCAGATGAACCTTTTAAACCATTTGTTACGCAGGAGGCTATCAGCGAGGAAAATAGAGAGATAGAGAAACTGTTAGACCACAAGAATGCCCACCAAAGCCAGGATTCAGACCTGTCTATTGGCCAGAGCAGTGAGGAGGAGGTCTCGAATGATATATTCGCACAGAGACAGACTATGCCAGCTGCACCAATTACTAAACACAACCTCAAGAAGAAAGACCCTTTGAAAGACTTAACCGCTGTTGTTGAAGACTTGAGCCTCATTGGTAATGACCCTGAGGAGAGTCCTATTCTTAGGAAAAAAGAGCTGATGTATGCCACGCTCACTGATGAGGAGATATATGGGGAATTGAAAAGAATATGCCACAGAGACGACCCATATGTGCGGTTTGAGAGGATCAAGCAGCTTGGTGCTGGTGCTTCAGGTAAGTTATCATATTATGTAAATAAAACAAAAAACCATTGATTAATGGAAAAAAATATCAAGCATATATATTTTATTGCAATACCTATCAATTCAATACAATTATCAATAAGGCTGTTTGTAGATTTTGTTTGATAAGTGTTTTCAATTTTTATATTTTGTTACATAATGCTTGTTACTGCTTACAATTGGAATTCTTATTAGGGCTAACATACAGAATGTTCAAGTTTTAGTTCAAATAAACACTTCAAACATAAATAGCACATTTTCCATTCCATTTATTCATGTTTGTAAATATAAATAGGTACATATAGTGTAGAATTATTGATGTGCATTTAGTAACTTTTGGTCATTGTATGTGGGATTTACATATACAAACAAGCCATAATAAACACAATGAGACACAATTTGATGTTGCGAACATTTCACAATGTTGTGGTAATCGGCAATGAACACTGTTAACTGAGACTATAACTAGCTTGACCGCAATAAGTAAAAAAGAAACAAGTCTTAACTAGTTTTGCATGTATGCAAGTATTAATTAGGATAAATGTCTTTTGTTCTTAGTTCAAAACCTCATTATAAATACTTAGCCTTGAAAATATAAATATTTAAAAAATAATTATATGCATTGTTATTGCTCATGCAACATTAAAGTAATAAAAAAGAACGCTATGACTCATTGTGCTTCATTTCACAGAATTCGCTAGCTTTTTTTCCACCTTACATACCTAACTGAGCTTTTAAAAAAACATCTTGGATTAATTCCAATGCTTCTCAAGAAATAACATTCACACATGCGTCACTAGATTAGGTATTTGGGGCTGCCACATCAAAGTGTGTATGCCAAAGATTCAAAGATTCAAAATTTTTATTTCAAATAGGCTTAACGCTAGCACTTTTGAACGGTCAATTTTTTAAAAGCTACCACCGGATCACAATGCGGCATCAACTGAGAAGATCCAGCAAGAAACTCAGCGGGCTTGTCATTTTTTCACATATTTTTTTTAAACAAAGTTTGTCTTTTTACAATTAAATCAGCACCAAATCATAATCACCCTTTTTAAGAAGTTCATAATCCACCATAAGCGCCAAATAGAGATCAGTACACATATTTCAATCAGTTTTAGTAAACTAAAAAGAGGAAAGGGAGGCTTTTGTCCTGCAGTGGGAAAGTAGCGGCTGTTTTTAATTTTTTTTTGTAAACTGGATTTTCCTCATTATGATATTATTCCTTTACATTCAGACTATGGTAAACTCCATTACATCACAATCCATAGACTCTCTTAAATCCAAATCCAAATGATGATTATGTATATATAATAGGATGTATATGTGCAATAGGGGTACTTAACTTAATAATAAAAGATGCTCAATACAACAACAAACTGTTTATTGTATTAAGGTACTAAATTGGTTGATATTTATTTTCAAAATACAAAGTGAATGCATATGATTTGCAGTCTGAATATTAACCTATAATAACCTAAATATTAGCATAATGACCTATCCTAACTTCATTTATTATTCCAACCTCAGCAATACGTGTTTTAATGTGCATCAAAATTCACCTCATATTACTCAAATCAATACTACAAATCTGGGTAGGATATAAACATCACCATCACATCAATACTACGAGGCTGGTTAGGATGATTGAACTGCCACCTAACTGCGTTTTTAAGCCACCATAGAGATGAGGAGAATGTTTGACTGATGGTAAACGACATGCCTGCTTATGGGCAACTACAGTACGCTAAATCATTATGTCTCTGGAGCCCGTTAATTTCACCAACTACAGTACCTCTCACACTCCAGTGTGAGTGTGTGTGTTCCAGCACAGCAATTATTTTATATTGTTGCGCTTGACACTACGGTAGTATGTATGGTTCCTTACACAGAAGAACACCCTGTTATTGCTTTTTTGCAATGTACTTTTTAGTTAAATCATTAATAATGACGTATTATAAGACAATGATAATGACCCACAAGTTGTCCTATCCTATTTAAATGCTTTATAATAATTACAATGTTATTCAGTGCTTATTAATATCACTGCATTGATAAGAACTGTGCCATTTATGGTTGAATGATTGTATTGGAAAAATGAATGGTGAATAATCTTATTTAACAAATTGATGACGAATTTATAAAAAACAATTATTCACCATTCAACTTATTTAAATAATTTACAAATATGAATTAAGTATAAATCATATTTTGCTGAAGCTAAATTTCATTTTCAAATGAATAATTTTAATATATTTTTATTTCGTAATTATTTTATTTCCTTTTATCCTTTCCCCTTAATAGGGTACATGGATGAATATAATTTATCAAACAACAACAAATGGTCATAGTCATGGTAATTAACTAACTAGCCCTGTTTTGTAAAATAATCACGTCTACTGATGAAGGAATGTAACTTTTCAATATTAAGTAGGTAATTGTATCATTAGCAAATACCATTAAAGGATTTAACAAAAATTTTTTTATTAAGATGTAATTGTTACAACACAGTACATGTTGTAAATCCATTTCCTAAATTACACAAGCTATTGTATTACAATATACACTTATATAACATGTGTACATTGGCTTATCTAATCAGCTGGGCACTTTCCTTGGAGTGATAAAAATAAACGTAAGAATAGAATATGAAAGATGTTTATAAATATAATGTTAACAGAACCCTGTACTTAAACGGTACTATTTAACAGTCGCCTAGAACAAATGGTTTTGTTGAAGGCGTATAAACCACTCCCTGCTGCCTATGTCTCCCTGCTTGCCCCAATATCCTGTATCCGATGTATAAACGAACTAAACTAACTGCACTACAAACGGTGCTCAATCTGTGCTGTGGGTCTAGTATGGGTTTTAATAGTTAACGAAATCCACCGCACTCTGTTTTCTCTATACTTTTCACACCAGCGCCTCTTGCGGCAACTAACGAAAACTAGAAAAATATACAGGACTAGCTGACCCGCGCAGCTCCGCCCGCGCTTTAATTACATTTTGCTCCCCTTTTCTCCCTACTCCCTTGATTTATCTCTCTCCATCTCTCTCTCTTATAATAAAAATCTAATTCTATGCTATTTCTCTCCCCTCCCGCTTCGGTCCCCGTCACACTTCCCCTCTTCCTCTGCCCGTTGTCCTCTCTGAACCCTCTCCCTCCTCTCTCTTCTCCCAACTTGCTCCCTCTCACTCCCCCCCCCCCCCTTGCTCCACCTAACTCCTCCGATCACTCACTCCATCACCCTCCCCTCTCCCTCTCTTGCACCCTACTCTCGTTCTATATACTTCTACTACGTATCAGCGGCATAAAATATACTTTATAACCTATTATCAGACCTACCCGCAAAATTTCATACATATCTGTTCACCCGACTCGTGCACGTAACTCAGAGGTTCTCAGATTTTGTTGTGCAAGGCGTTGCGAACGTTCAGGTGAAGATTCTCCCATACGACGTATTCTAGCTGCCCGTGCTTGAGAACTATGTTTAAAAAGTTGAGACCTGGCTCTCTTAGGCATTTTCAAATGTCTAAGAAAATGCTAACAGCGTGTAATATTTTAGCGCTGAAAAGAACTGTTGTTTAGCCCTGAAAAGAACTGTTGTTTAGCCCTGAAAATAACTGTTGTTTAGCTCTGAAAAGAACTGTTGGTTAGCCCTGAAAAGAACTGTTGGTTACCCCTGAAAAAATCTGTTGGTTAGCCCTGAAAATAACTGTTGATTAGCTCTGAAAAAAACTTTTGCGTAGGTGTAGTTTTAAGAAAGAAATCTAAAAAAAATCGAGAGGGAGCCGACCTCGTGTCTGAGCCGCGCGGGTACCTTACTCATAGATCTAAACTCCCCCCCCCCCCCCCCCCGCATCGCACCCCCGCCTTGGTGACGCTCACTTCGCAACGGGCCGTGCAGCAGAAATCGTAATATTTTAATTTCGCCATAACTTCAAAACCAAATGTCCAATTTTAATCATTCAAAGACCAAATATTATCTACATAAATTGTACTTAATGATGAAATAATTTATTTTGATAAGGATTAATAGCATGAGTAAAATAAATGCGTTTAAATGTAGTCCAAACAAAATTCAAGATTTTTAAATAAAAAATGGTTGTTGGGCCTCGACATAGACAGTGTCCCACGGACTTTTTTGTAGATATTTATAAGATCTACAATTAATTAGAACATTTTATGGTTCTATCTTTTATAGTTTAGGCAGCGTACGCAAAATAAGTAACTTTTCTGGTTGATTTTTTACACCTTGTGTCCGAAAAAACCCAAATATCTTACGGAACCCTATTTTTTTCCAAAATAAAATTTAGCCTATGTTACTTGTAGATAATGTAGCTTTCGAATGGTGAAAGAATTTTTAAAAACGGTCCAGTAGTTTTTGAGCCTATTCATTACAACCAAACAAACAAAGTTTTCCTCTTTATAATATTAGTGTAGATAAAACTGACAGTTTGATTGTTGCGTTAACTATCGAAACCTGTACTAGACCCCTGGAGGCCGAGGGACCATCTTATTAATTTTTTTTTATTCAAAATAAGCTAGTGCTTGACTGTAGTTACACTGCCACCTGATGTCCTGATGTAAAGCGGCGATGCACAGTGGACGGAAAAACGAGGCTCCCTTTCATAGGATTTTTGAAAAATAAAATATTTTATTTGATAGTTTCAAGTATATAGTTTTGTCGAGTACATTAAAAAATTGAATAAATTAGAGTAGTTACCGGTATTTTTTTCGATTCTATACCATAAAAGAATGACTTTATATATTTCAAATGTATGAAAATGGAATTAGCTTTCCTCATAACTTTTTTCTGTCTTGGATTGTAAAGCTGAAAATTTTAGATATTATTGCCGAGCCTATAAAAAAGCCACCTGACCTTTGACCTTGACCCCGAACTTCCCCGTTCAAAAGATATGAATCAATTAATGGTGTGGCTGATATATTAGTATTAGTTAAGATATTCGTAATATTGAAGGGATTCATGGATTAGTAATCCGACGAACTATGATATCCTAATATTTTATATTAGCCTAATCTCTGTAATGACCATCCTAAATAGACCGGATAATACCATTCGGATTAGTTCGGATTCACTCGATTGGCACTCATCGGATTCGTGAAGAGATCATTCATACAAATATTAACGTACGAATGAGGTGGATAGGTAATATTGTAATATTCAGTAATCTGTCTGTAGATTAGTGATACGCCTGCCAAGTCTATTTTAATGATATTAGTGAAATGTAAAATATTACTAATACTGATATATTAGTTACAATATTATAATATTGCCAGACGAATATATTAGTATTACATAATCTTGAGAAATATCGGTATTAACCCATCTTTAGAATCAATTAAAAATGCATATTTGGACACGCGGTAATGTACCTCAAAAATAAGTTTTTTTTTTATCCTTTATTGATCCCTGATAGACAACAAACCTATATGACTATCGATCTTGGCGAAAAGCGTACTTATTCATAACGTATGAATAATCATAGAATTTACACAACAATTAATGCGATATGAATGAATGATATATTTATTTACAAGAATATACATAAGTAGCTAACATAAGTTCTTAAGATCTATAGGTCCACGTTAATATTTGTACGGCTGAAATGCCGAATATAGTGAACTGGCATTTCAGCCGTAAAAATATTAAGGTTTTACATCTTGGTTAGATTAGCATGCAGTACACATTTAGTAATTAGCAAAAACAACAATAGTAATTTCAAATATGAAATCAATATATGAGTATGAGTTGAGTTGTATGAGTATGAAATCAATGATTCAAGAGAAGAACCAATCACAATTAAATTAGTCAATGTCACAGTCAGACAGATTGCCTATGTCTACAAAGTCTATATTTTCTATATCTGAACTAGAAGGTACCATTTTGGTTTCATCTGATAGACGTTTAGTACAAAGTTGACTTATCTTAGGTCTGAAACTAGAGAGATATTGGGTCTGAAGATATCAGTAAATTATGGATAATATCCTCATTTGTGGCAATTCTGCTAGTTTCCCGCGAGTGGAAGGTTCTGAATTTTTAAAAATCTTTATTTCGAGTTTCCGATGCCTCTTCAGAAAGTTTACCGATTGGAGTAAAGTTATTGTTTTCAATTAAGTCGGCAGCAAGCATGACTAATTTATGCACACTTGACGGCATATAATACCACGCATAGAGCCTAAATTATGTATGAATTGTTGTAGCACAATATTGCCGGAACTTTTCCACGTCTAAAAATTCTCCACATGAGATTACCTGAAGAATCACTCCAAATCTTCTAATGAGTTCTTTATCAACACCCGTGATCTGCGCAGTCAAGGCGGTAAGCAATGTGCAAGATGCATTCCATGCATCTAATACGTGCATGAAGGGAAGACAGACACATAAACATGTCGACAGAATGGCTGGTCTGTGTTACCATGTCGATATTATTCATCTCTTTCGGTGTCGCTTTGCAGATATCGCACGTCGCTGTGGAGGTATCTGATAGTAGAGGTGAGGTTATCTTGCCATCGATCATGGTCATATGTAGCTTGAGTCTTACATTTGCACCTTCAATAACAACTGGCCGTAGAGCGTAAATTTCGGTTTCAATTGACGCCTTTTCTTCAATATTCAAATCATTTTCTTTTGCGAATTTGAAATAAATTGGCCGACAGTAATAAGTTGAAGACGGTTTGGGATGTTCCCATATCTTTCACCATTTTCAACGGAACAAATGAACACATGAAGATGCTGGAATCATCACCTTCCATTTTTTGTTTGTAGTTGCTGTGTCCAGATGCACCGTCAAATCCCCATTTACTGACTAGAGTCAAATTACTGCCACTAACTTCAGTAGCCAGAGTTTTGAACAGTTTTTTGACCGTAATGTCTAAAATTGACTGTAGTTTAATTTGGGTTTCAGTATCGGTTATCACCATATCTTCTGTTCTATTATATTATTATAATATATTGACATTTTGACAACTTTATGTTGACGTATCCAACGCCTTATCAGCAGGTAAAATTCATTTCGTTGAATTCAGACAGGCTCGAAGCATCGATGCATCGAATGCTTCACTAATTCTGCAAAGTCCCTTAGATTTTCATTTTCACCAGCTTTCATTACAAGAGCATAAGCTAGTGTATCAAAATCATTTTTAGCTAGAAGATCTTCAGTTCGACTTCTTTTTTGAAGTGGACTTGTCAGGAAATTCTTTCCAAGGAGTAATTGAAGTGGTTGACGTCGACATAGACACAGTACGGGGCACAGCGAACTCTGTTGATGCTGTTTCTTTGATAGGTGCTGTTTCTGTACAAATACTTGTTGAGGCATCTTCATATGTCATCTCAATACACGATGGATCTTCAGTTCTAAATTGATCAAGGTTTACTTGGAGAAAGTCTGGCCATTTAACTTCTGAGTCTAACCAATTCGAAAACTTTTAAAAAAAATTATCTATTGTATTATGAGCTGATTTCCATTTTAATTTATTTTATTTTGAAACAAAATCCACAGCTCATAAAATAACACAGTCAGAACATATTTCTTATACAAAAAGCCAAGAACGGATTTACATTATTTAGCTAATTAAATTAAAGTAGTCTAAGTAGTCAAAGAAATCACGAGAAAAAAAGAAAAAGAATAATTAACTTATTCAACAAAAAGTATTCAACAAGAATTAAATAGTATGCGTGTGTGTAGATGGGTGTGTGTATGTGTATAGAAGTGTGTGTGTATGTGTGTAGAAGTGTGTGTGTAGCAGTGTATTTGAGTAGATGTGTGTTTATGTGTGTGTGCTCATGTGGGTATATTAATAAAACTGCATGCGTGTGTCTTTTTTAAAACTAGACTTACTACCATAAAAAACGTCCGCTGAATTAAATTTCTTATTATAATCTCTGTGTAAGCGATTAACTATAGAGTTCTGAGCATAGCTTGTGGATGAATGAGTCACAGCAAACAAACTTGTGTGTCTTGTTCGAATTTTTGGAGTACAGAAGCAGAGGGTTCTACAAGTCAAATCTGCACAGTCAATATCTCCACGACATAAACCATGCAGAAAAGCCATTTTCGCTTAAGGTTACTCGTATATGTAGCACAAAATGATTTAAGCTTTGTATTTTCCTCTTCAGATAGAGAAATGTTCACGGTAGTTAACACTTTTTGTAACAATATGTCCACATTAAAAGAATTTTGCTTCATGAATACAAATATATCGAGATTAGACGTATTTATTTATAAGACCTCCATACTGAGCAACTCAAACAACAAATTAGCGCAAGTAGAACGTTAGGGTACGAATCAGTAATGATAAGTGATATTAAGTAAACGTGCTCTCAGTATATATACTGCTTTCATTTAGAACAGAACTCTAATCCGTTTTTGGAAATGATTGTCTTACCTTAAGTGCACTTAAGTACCTACATATGTTCCCACTATTTGACAAACAAGGAATCTAATTAGCAAAACCAGAACTCTAATTCATTAACCGGAATCATTGTTTGATCTTTCATGACGTACAGTCATCTACCTAGAATAACAACAAACGTCTTAGAAAAATGGTAAGTGCACGCAGTGCAGTGGTGTGTTTAAGTATGTTCCCATTATTCGATAAACAATGAATCTAATCACCCTAATTACCAAAACCGAAATGTTTGGTCACATCTGCGCAATAACAATGGGAATTGAGGGTAGGTGGTGACTATTGTTAAGTGACGCAGTCTAATTTGACAAATATATAGGTAGGTAATTAAAGAATTCTTAGTAACTGAATACAATGTTGCGACTTTAACAACCATTTATACCATTTTAATTAATACATATGTTTTGAATAAGAACGTTTTTCGTCAAGATTAATAGCCACATAAGTTTGTTGTCTATCAGGGATGAATACTGGGTAAAAATAACTTATTTTTGATGTACATTACCGCGTGTCCAAATATTTCGGGGAAGTTCGGGGTCAAGGTCAAAGGTCAGGTGGCTTTTTTATAGGCTCGGCAACAAAAAAGTTTCAGCTTTACAATCCAAGACATAAAAAGTTACGAGGAAAACTAATTCCATTTTCATACATTTGAAATATATAAAGTCCTTCTTTTATGGTATAGAATCGAAAAAAAAACCGGTAACTACTAATTTATTCAATTTTTTTATGTACTCGACTAAACTGTATACTTGAAAGTATCAAATAAAATATTTTATTTTTCAAAAATCCTATGAAATGGGAACCTCGTTTTTCCGTCCACTGTGCGACGCACCGGCAGAGTGACATCTCTGCCACAGGGTCATGCCCCTCATGTTAGTGCAAGAAAAAACCTTCCTATAGTCTTCAAGCCAATTACCAGAAAGATCTACTGAAGTACAGATTTCAACAGTAGTTTCATAATTAATGTTGAAATCTCATGATGTGTGCAAGTTGTCTTATCAAATTATTTATACTTACTTACATAAAATATTCTTTAATGTTCCAGGTGTCGTCTTCGTCGCCATAGATAGTAAGGACAACTCCAAAGTCGCGATCAAAGACATAGACTTGACCAAACAGAGCAAGAAGGAGCTAATACTCAACGAAATCAATGTGCTGAAAGGGTTCAACCACAAGAATCTGGTCAACTTCCTCGACGCGTTCCTTCATTGCGACCACTTGTGGGTCGCCATGGAGTTACTTGACGGTGGCTCGCTCAACTACGTAGTGACTGAAGTTGTGATGAAAGAGGGACAGATAGCAGCAGTTTGTCGCGAAACACTACAGGCCATTGCTTTCCTGCACTCTAAAGGCACCATTCACAGAGATATAAAGTCCGATAACGTGCTACTAGGCATGGACGGCACTGTGAAAGTGACAGACTTCGGCTTCTGTGCCAATATAGTCGGGGACGAGAAACGGCAGACGATGGTCGGGACGCCGTATTGGATGGCGCCCGAAGTCGTCACGAGGAAGCAATATGGCAAGAAAGTGGACGTTTGGTCACTCGGCATAATGGCTATCGAAATGATTGAGGGTGAACCGCCGTACATGAAGGAGACTCCGCTCAGAGCTCTCTATTTGATCGCGGCTATGGGCCGTCCTAAAATCCCGAGGTGGGAAACCCTGTCGCCAGAGTTTCAAGACTTCCTCGACAAGTGTCTGCAAGTGGATGTGGACATGAGGGCATCTGCGGACGAGCTGCTGAACCACCCTTTCCTCGATTGTGCCATGGAACTCAGGACCTTGACTCCGCTCATCAAAGCTGCCCAGAAGATTCTCCACAAGAACTACGATTGAGACTGGTAACTTCCATTCCCATTTTTTTATCAATATTTCACTTTTGTAGCCATTTACAATTTTGTACGTTGTTTAGGGTATAAAGGTGCCAAGTTTTGGATACAAGTTTTAATACGATGGTTATAGGTAAAGTGTTCCCAAATACTATTTTTGTATGCAGGGCATTATTAAAAAGGTTCTGAAGTAGAGAACAGGCCCTGATTCCTTATGACCATTTTGAGATTTCACACTTAAATCATGTCCACGAAACTACGTCAATTTCGCTATACTGAACACCTAAAGTTACTTTGTTGTAATTTTATAAACAATGTATGTATACAATTACCGGCTTTAGCCGTTAAAAGAAACAAATATTGCCCAACGCGATATTGACGTGTTTTTGCAGGGCATTCTTCGTTAGTGGTCATAAACAATAAGGGTCATGGTAAAGAAGCGAAGTTTTTAGCATATTTATCGATAGGTATTGGAGCTGCAAAGATTTTACTACACGCTTATAGTGCGAAATCGCAAGATATTTATTTTGGCGTTACGTTATGCATTTAGCTTTGTCTTATCTAAGGACACGTAAAGATATGGTATCGCAACTGATATAGATAGATATTCACACATCACATTTCTCTTGACAATATTGAGGGACAAATGAATCTACAATTCCTAATGTACAAGAAAATGCCATAAATATTGTTACGCAATTAAAGCATAGAAATAAGGCTATTGGAGCTTCTAGTTACTTAATAAGAATATAATCTGTCCAAATTTGTATTTTTGTATTAAATGGTGTGGACTAATTAAATTTCTTATCTGGTTTTTAATTATTATGGGAAACCGCCCTTCTTATGGCCGGTTCTGACTGCCATTGACAAGGATGAAATAATTTTAATAATATTAAATTAGATTTAGAATTTGGGTTGTAGAATCGTTATTAAATTTAAAATACCATTGAATAACTATGTAGAAATTTAAAACGGCAGTAAAAATACTGAATGTTAATTCCATAATTACTGTTTTTGTAAAGTAATATATTTTCCATCGTAAAACTTTTGTCTATACTTTTTCAGTATTGAGATCCATAGTTTACGGGAGTTTGACCAAAAAGAATTGGTGCACAATATGATTTATTACCAAAAATGTACATAAACAAAGTAACATTTTAGCTAGTCGCAAACATTTGCAATGTATGTTAATTATTATTCCATTTATTCTTCCAATCAAAGGCGTATTTCGAGGCAGCCATGCTGATTAATCACATTCCTTTCACTTGTCTATGACTTCTTATCTTGTAATGAATTTAGTGTTAAATTATAACAATAATTAAAAGACTGTCCAAGATGCATTTTCATAATATTGGTAGTAATACGTGTTCACAATCACATCCTCACGTTTCGCTTAAACACGAGATATGGTTAGTTTTACGTATTTTTGTATCACATTGCGGCGGTTGGTCCCTTGTGCTAAGGGTACATTTAGGTAGGTATCACCGCAGTGTTTTTATTCAGTGATTAACGGGATTAAGAGGCCTAATGCCAATGGGCAGATCGATTGCCATCACCCGTACGACGTACGACAAAAAAACAAGGCCCCTCTCTAATTCCATAGACTAATTGCATCTAATTTCAGTTAAGTGATTAGGTAGGTATGAGTCGGAGAACTTGGTGTCGATTATTGGTCGAAGAACTTTACTAAATCTACAATAAATTTCTTAACTTTGGCCGGTAACTGATTTATTACTGCAGAGATGCGTGGTCAGTGATTAATTATATCGTCCTTGGGTTGCATTATACAGTGGCTGGCCGTAGCTCTCATAAACGAAACGTGAAAATGTATCAATCTTTACAAGCATGTTCTTAAGAACTATTCTAATAAAAAATTCTTTTACTTTTATCGTAAGCTAGTGCTTGACTGCAAATCCACGTGATGGAAAAAAATGCAGTTGAATATGATAAAGCACACTAGCTTATTAACTTCCGCACTCACAAAGGTCAGTTAACGATAATTATCTATTATCTAGTTGTTGAAATCGGAGTATTTTCAACCCTCGAAGTAAAATAATACCTAGTTTTTATATGGTACTGTGAGTAGATAATATATCGATTAGATTATCTCGTACTCAATAATGGTACATAAGCCTAAAGGGCTCTGAGAGTCGAAATAGTCTGATTAAATAATGGTTTAATGATAATTAACGCTAATTTACGTTTGTAAGTGCGATAGTTAGTCTATTCACTCAAGCCTTGAAAGCACATTGTAATGGGACGGGAAAACTATTCCGGTCCTTAACTGTACGTGTATTGCACCTTAATATTTAAATACGAACGCACACTTCCGCTCTGCGAATGCGATGATTCGGTGCCTAAGTTTATTAAATAGTTTGGCTACGGTTATATAAGGAAATTGATTAGTTTTATAAACAATGTAATGTCCATGTAAATTCTGTTTTATGTGACATATAGGATAGTTAGATTTTTACAAAAATGTGGTGTTTAGTTCGATTACGATGTTATTTTTTTTTATTTTAACACTATTGAATATGAAATTTCCACCGGTCAGTTGTAAGATATTGAGTTAGAATATAACTAAAAAAAAAATACCAGCCTCAATTGATTTTTCTTTGTATTATTATCTAAATTGTTTACTTGCCATTAAATATGTGTATTAACTGCCATTCTCACAAAAGTCCATTAGCGTTAATTCTCATCAACCTTTTTCTTATTCTGGTTATTTCGTCTCGCAAAGCCGTATATGCTTATGTTCCGTTATTATTAAGTATAAGATAATCGATATCTGTATTCACCAACAGAGTATAAAGTATTAATTGGCTGTAAGTCGAAATAATCCGACTTTTTTTGTCGTTTGGTTAGTGGTGTCAGAGTTTTCAAGCTGCCCTTAGCCCTCTGACAGCTTTACGACAGCTGTCTAGATGATAATAGCCGGGACCGACTTTTAACGTGCCCTCCAAAGCACGGAGACGCTCAATTCAAATGCCACTAAACGGTCACCCATCTAAGGGCTGACGTTGCCTACGTTGCTTACCCAAATGATCGTTTACCGAACAGTGGTTACAACTGGCTATGAGCGTCTCTCAATCCGACTTCAAGAACTGGATTAGTGATAATAATAATAATTAACGTAATAATAATAATTTACGTTTGTGAGTGCGGCAGTAAAGATATTAAAATAACCAATAGGTAGCCCGCACACCATCAATAATATTGTCAATATTCTATAACCCGTGCGAATTAAGTGTGCTCCTGGCGCTGTGACGTCGCTTTCTAGCGAGGTTCACAGTTAACTCGGGCGGGTTATAGAATATTGACAATATTATTGACAGTGTGCGGCTATTATTTGTTCCAATCTGGTTCTTTTGTTAGCAACTAACTCAATATCAATCATTCGATTAGAAATTCACACTGTGCAATATAAAAACGTGACAAGTTTTATATTTTTGAGATTTGTTTTAGTATTAATGTCAGTATCAATTTTACGTTAGTGTTTCATTAGAACTTATGGGAGATATTGAATTGTAATTGCTCCACAGTAAGTGCCTGCTAGATACAGCGATAAGTTTTTACTTGTATTTTATAGAATGTAGTTTATAAGTACTTTCGGCAACAACGATGTTAATTGGTTGAATTGTGTGGGGTGTTGTGTTAGACGAGGTTATCGTCACCGGCTCTCCTCCAATTGTTAAATCCCACCGGACATTGTCCAACTATTTAAGGGTAGTAGTAACCCAGTAGTGTTTGGCAAGCGACCGCGAAATGATAATTAACGTGTTTCTGAGTGCGGCAGTAAGTTTAACGAATTTCTTCAAGGGTCAATAAAATGCCTTTGGCCGTATACAAAAAGTGTACAAATTACACACTGTAAAAGTAGATTACCAAAAACGAGAGATACTGTTATGTATATCTACATCTACACTAATATTATAAAGAGGAAAGATTTGTATTTTACATACATCCGAACACGAATAAACTCAAAAACCTCTGGACCGATTTCAAAAATTCTTTCACCATTAGAATGTTACATTTTCCCTGAATATATATGTATTCCAAAAAAAAATCACCCGTGCGACGCCGGGATGGCCCGAAAGTATGAAATAAATGTATTATTGCTTTGGATAACATGGAATAAGATATTTCATTTAAGTTTTTTACTAAAATACCTACAACTGAACATTCGCGATCTCGCGACGTATTTGTAGTACGTAGCTAGAGCTTACCCAGCACTCAAACGATCGTTATATTGTGATATCACCCTAAATCAATCCATAAATTACTGCAACGAGCTAGACGTTGCGATTTCGCTTCGCATGAGATGACCGTTCAACCTATTAAAGTATATCCTGATTTTCTTTACATGATCAAAATCGTAGCAAAATAAACACAGGACTGATGGTTGACCGTGGCCAGCTGAGTGTGATGGCTGGCTACCGGTGAGTCATCACTCCTGTGGTCATACATTGATTGCTACGATTTTGATCTTAGCTTCACATCTCGGTACGTAATGCGTGTCGCGATCTCCGTGCGTCACAAGCATCTGCGATGATTCGCGCGACTTCCGGTTCTTTTTGCAAATTTAATTTGCACATTGTGTGACATGTACCTATTCGAGCGTGGGTACGTTCTGTCGTTTAATAAAATGATTCATCGTTGGATGAAGCCATTTCCTACTTTTAATTTCTCATTGGACAATGGCCTATCTTATGGAGTTACATACCTGAACTGGATTGACGCCTTAACCTGTTACGCAAGTTAACTCTCGTCTAGCACCACTAATTCTATATCAACACGCAATAGTGTGTCAACCAGTAGCTAGTCGTAGTAAAATCAACCTTATTGCTATAGAATTAAAAACATTAATTCCTTGGTTGACATGTTGTTGTGAAAATAATGTTCAATTATTGACGCTAAAATGCTATACTTTTAAGTTTATATACACCAATGACACTTTTTGAACATTTTATTAATATAATTTGCCTATTAAATTATTTTTGTATTATACTAGAGCGTTTTATTTAACACTTATAGGCCTCTGTATTTTTTAACTATTTAAAAATATCCTTCCTGAATACATTAACTTGACATTTACAAGTTTTAGCAAGGGCCGGCTCACAAAGACATTTGGTGGGTCCTGAACCATTTGTGGGAATTCCGTATGGAACGTACCACCAAGCATTATATGCTCATGCTAGGAATGAACACATAAAGGAATGGAGGGAAACGTTAGGCCTAAATCACTCCAAAACTTTCTCTAGCACAAGGGTGAACTGTGGGGTTAAATTGTTGAAACTTAACAGATCACAAATAAGGTACCCGATGGGTGCACTCACGGGACATTTTGGTACCAATGAGCACCTTCATAGAATGAGGATAAGTACTACTGATACTTGCAGGTTTTGTAAAGGTGAAAAAGAGTCAATGCGACACATTGTGTGGCTGCAACGCTCTTGCGAGACCTAATATGTTGGGTCATCTGGGAGTAGCTTATCCTACACCAGATGATTGATTATATACCGCTCCAAGTTGGCGCAATCGTTGCGTACCTGAGGGAAGTCTTCGACACGCCAGAAACAGAGCTAGGCCATGAACAATGGATCCAACTGGGTCGAAGTGCGTTCCGGTGGTTACCGGGCCCGACTCAACCACCAACAATAGAATTGAATACAAGTTTTACGTAGTTATAATCTGATTTATATAAACCGTTTTTGGCTCTCAAAAGCATTTTTAATTTGTGGAGCACACAAGATGGATGAATGGATAGTGGCTTATCGGATTCAGAGTGCGGCAGGAAGTGGATAATGGCAGACTTATTTTTACATAGGTTGAAGTTAGCAGGAGTTTTATCGTCCACACTTAACCAAAAGTTTACTAAAGAATATGTGCGTGTTTAAAACATGAATAATTTTAAAGCAAAATAACAACTTGTAACAATAAATATTTATTTTAATAAATAATATTCCTTTTGATCATCATTTAACAGTATAAAAACTAATCAAAACCTAATCATTTCAACCAAAGGATCTTTATTAACTCCAAGCGTCAATTACAATTTTCTTATCCTTTTGCATATTGTTTATAGATTTTTCAGCTTCCTCTGCATTCATGTTGCAATGGTCACACAAACATTTCATAATTACTTCCTTCACCTGTGTTGCCAGTGTTTTTTTGTCGCCACAAACGAACACAGTGGCTCCATCTTTTATTAACTGGGCCACTTCTGTGCCATTTAGTTTTAGAGAATCCTGTAAAAATAATTTATTTAAAGCAGATAGTACCAATTAACTATACTTTAAACATGCATTTACAAAAAAATATCCATTACAAACCCACCTGAATATATTTAGCCTGACTATTCTCTATTCTTGAAAAAGCTGTGCTTAGTCTATGTAAAGTCCCTTCTTTCAAAAAACCATTCATCTCATCTTCATAAATAAAGTCTAACTTCGGATCTCTACAACCAAAGAACAACCAAGTGTTGCCTAAATTTCGATTTGGACATTCACTTTTAAAAGATGCCCGTTCCTCCAAAAATCCAATAAAAGGTGCAACACCAGTGCCAGGTCCAATCAATATTAATGGCGTCTCTGAATTGACTGGAACACAGAATTGGTTCAAATTCTTTCTAAGATAAATAGGAACTTTCTGCACAGTCTTTGATTCAGAGAAGCTCAACTTTTTCATTTGATTCTCCAGTCCTATTTCTTTATTTAAAATCATCTCTTCCAACCAACCAGTTGTAAGTCCCTTTCTATTGTTAATTGTCATCACAGAAAAGCAAATTACGATTTTATCACTATTTTTCAAACCACTATTTACAATGGAATAAGGCCTTGGTAATAATCTTGGCAAGTTGGCTAGTAACACCTCTATTGGTGGTTTGCAAGACTTGAAGATATTAAATATGTCTAGTAAACAGAGGTTTTTGTTTAATATGTGTGTGGTGTAAGCAGCAGATCCCTCTTTGCTACAAAAGTACTCCAGTATGTTTCTCTCTTCTTCATCCTTTGTGTACTTTGCTAGAGCTAAAAGGAATAACTGTAAATAATGTACACAATTAACAATTATATTACCAGATTGAAATAAAATTATAGTATAATAAAATAAATATAGTTTCAGATACTTGTTTTAAACTATAAAGGCAAAGAAGAGTCTTTGTTTTTTAAATCTCATATTTAGCAACTTTTATGGTTTTTGATAATTTAATTTCACCTTAAAAACAATCAAGTTAATACAATTTTGGATCAACAGACCTACCTTCTTTAAAATAGCTCTCAAATCCACACAGTGTGTTAGACAATGTCGCAATGTGGATCTAGCTGGTACATGAGCAGGAATCTTTGCTTTCTTACTGGAGTCCACAGATAATATATAGGGCACATTTGCCTGTGGTTTTAAATCTAGATGAGCAATAACTAGCTCCACATCTGAATCATCATTTCGTGGAATCACTGCAATTGTGTCGCCTGCTTTAAATTTAAAACCAGAGCCCTGAAATATTACAAACAAAGACATTTAAAAGTTCATATTAAATTATCTATGGTTATATATGTGGCAGTAATTTTTTAGGGATGTAAAAACCCACCACAACATCAAAGGTGACCTCGTAAACTGCTTTACAAGCTCTTCCTGCTGCTGTGAGCCTCCTCCATTCTCTAATATTGGCATAAAATATTTCACTACTAGCAAAAGGTAAAGACAGTTCAGGTGAACTGCAAACACTATTCATACCCTGAAAAATAAATTAAATATAGTAAAAAAACTATATAAAGAACATAAAATTTTTAAAATAAGCTGTCTTGCACAACATTATAAAAAACTTACATCATCTTTGCAATCATATTCAATTTTCAAAGCTAACTCTTTGAGTGTTGGTAAAGTTAAGACGGACGTTCGTGGCACACTTTTGACAATATCTTGAAAATTATTTAAAACCATTTTGGAACTTGTTCTGGGCCTAATATTCATAGCACGAACCCTATACTGATTTTCATTTTTCAAGTCCTTCTAACCTTGCAACCAACACGTTGACATGTTTATCTCCATCCACTTATCAATATTATTTAATTATTGGGAAGATTTGGATTGGTATTCGATCGGGTAATCAACAAACAAACAACTCCACGTTTTGCACTTTTGCACAGATTGACGTTTTGTTTGTCACATGTTGGGTTGTCAATGTCATTGAGTCTGACAGTGTAAACCTTGTAGGTAGTATTGTTCTGTGGTGTAAGCTATCGAGCATTACGCACTAACTGCCGCACCTACAAACGTCAATTATAGTTAATTGTGATTAAGTCATATTTTGTAAATGGATTATTTCGACTTTCGAAGCCCAATAATACTTCATACGCCGATAGTGAGTAGATAATCTCGTAATTAAATATTAAAAGATAATCATGAGAGACTCGGAGAGTCGAAATATATAGATTACAAAAAATTACTTAATCGCGATTAAAGTTAATTGATGTCTGTGAGTGCGGCAGTTAGACTTTTTCTTGTTTTCTCAACGGCTCTATTCTTTTTTGCAAAATTAAATATAATTTTCACACCACCTGCTCGATAATGTTGCATTATCTACACATCTACACAAATATTATAAAGAGGAAAACTTTGTTTGTTTGGTTGTAATGAATAGGCTCAAAAACTACTGGATCGTTTTTAAAAATTCTTTCACCATTCGAAAGCTACATTATCCACGAGTAACATAGGCTAAATTTTATTTTGGAAAAAAATAGGGTTCCGTAAGATATTTGGGTTTTTTCGGACACAAGGTGTAAAAAATCAACCAGAAAAGTTACTTATTTTGCGTACGCTGCCTAAACTATAAAAGATAGAACCATAAAATGTTCTAATTAATTGTAGATCTTATAAATATCTACAAAAAAGTCCGCGGCACAATATCTATGTCGAGGCCCAACAACCATTTTTTTATTTAAAAATCTTGAATTTTGTTTGGACTACATTTAAACGCATTTATTTTACTCATGCTATTAATCCTTATCAAAATAAATTATTTCATCATTAAGTACAGTTTATGTAGATAATATTTGGTCTATGAATTATTAAAATTGGACATTTAGTTTTGAAGTTATGGCGAAATTAAAATATTACGATTTCTGCTGCACGGCCCGTTGCGAAGTGAGCGTCACCAAGGCGGGGGTGCGCATGCGGGAGGGAGTTTAGATGTATGAGTAAGGCGCGGCTCAGACGCGAGGTCGGCTCCCTCTCGATTTTTTTTAGATTTCTTTCTTAAAACTACACCTACGCAAAAGTTCTTCTCAGAGCTAATCAACAGTTCTTTTCAGGGCTAACCAACAGATTTTTTCAGGGGTTACCAACAGTTCTTTTCAGGGCTAACCAACAGTTCTTTACAGGGCTAAACAACAGTTCTTTTCAGGGCTAAACAACAGTTCTTTTCAGGGCTAAACAACAGTTCTTTTCAGCGCTAGAATATTACACGCTGTTAGCATTTTCTTAACATTTGAAAATGCCTAAGAGAGCCAGGTCTCAACTTTCTAAACATAGTTCTCAAGCACGGGCAGCAAGAATACGTCGTATGGGAGAATCTTCACCTGAACGTTCACAACGCCTTGCTGAACAAAATCAGAGAAACTTTCAGGTACGCGCACGAGAGTCGAGTGTCGAACGTTCGCAACGCCTTGCACAACAAAATCTGAGAACCTCTGAGTTACGTGCACGAGAGTCGGGTGAACCGATATGTATGAAATTTTGCGGGTAGGTCTGAGAATAGGTTATAAAGTATAACTTATGCCGCTGATACCATGATTGACGAGGATATATAGAACGAGAGGAGGGTGCAAGAGAGGGAGAGGGGAGGGTGATGGAGTGAGTGATCGGAGGAGTTAGGTGGAGCAAGGGGGGGGGGACTGAGAGGGAGCAAGTTGGGAGAAGAGAGAGGAGGGAGAGGGTTCAGAGAGGACAACGGGCAAAGGAAGAGGGGAAGTGTGACGGGGACCGAAGCGGGAGGGGAGAAAAATAGCATAGAATTAGATTTTTATTATAAGAGAGAGAGAGAGATAAATCAAGGGAGTAGGGAGAAAAGGGGAGCAAAATGTAATTAAAGCGCGGGCGGAGCTGCGCGGGTCAGCTAGTGTCTCATATAAATATCGAAAGGAATACGATATAGAAAGGAAATCGCTGCAAAGCGCTATGTTGATATTATTTTATTTCTAGCAGTATAAATTTATATTTTACTGCCTCGCAATTGGTGTGGGTGTGAACGCTGCAAATCGCTATGTTGATATTATTTTAATTCTACCTATTTGTATTTCATTACCTCGCAGTTGGTGTGAAAAGTAGTGTATTCTACTCGGGGATAGTGTTTTTGTCTTGGGCGAGCTTGAATCCCTCGCTGCGCTCGGGAGTTACTAGAATCCTTCGTTATACTCGCGATTCAATTTCACGACCGCGACATAAGACACTTCTTTATCCCCTAGTTGAATAAACTACTATTTGTTCACCGTAAGTGTCATTACCGCACGCATTAAATCCATCGTCATTACCCTGGTGGATAAACACTCTGTTGTTGCCAAAATCATCGACTATATAATCAATGGAGGCCATGTTTTTTTTTTTCTTAAAAAGTGAAGTGAAAAGCGGCGCGAAATTCTGGAAACGAGCGCGCGCGCGAAGTTATAAGAAAATAATGGTGTTTCAGTATATACTATTCTTATCTATGATGGTGGTGTGGAGTGTGGTGTGGAGCCGATACGCGTGTGCACAGACTACTCAGTAAGAACTACCGCGTTTGTTTGCTTGCGGATTCGCGTCTTCTCCCCAACTTCTCAGGCAAACCGCGCCTTCAAATGTCGTCAAGAGTCTTCGATATAATTAATTAATATATTGATCGATGTCAAGTTGAGTTGTGAAAAGGTAAGTTACCGTCGCATTTCTATTATTTCCTGCCGTTAAGACGCGAGAATGTTATCAGACTTTTTGCTACTTTTCACGGATCAATATCAATATATTGCTGCTTTCACATTTATAAATTTATTCAGTATAGAAGGTAATTGTAATTAAGTAAGTACTTCATTAAAAACTAAAATAAAACATGTTCAATTTTACTTAAGTTTTATTGCATCGAAAAAAACTAAACCATCTCACTCTGCGAATTGGGAAGATCAATTAGGTAATCTGCGAAAAAAATTAATGTGTTATATTAATATTAAATGAAACGATTTATTTCAAACAGGCTTGCTACCACTTATTTTTTAAAGCTACCACAGGATCACGCTGCTCCAACTGAGAAGATCCGGTAAAAACTACCTAGTCGTTGTTTTTCTTAGTACAATTGAATAATCTCCGACTGAGCCTTCAATCCCAAATATTATAATACTCTTTGGTCAAATCCCCTTATCCATATTGGCGGGGAGGGATCGCCACAAGATTGCCACAAGCAAAGACTGGGATTGGTACGACCGATTCAAATCCCAGTGGCTCACACACATTTAATTTCTGCTGTGTAGTGCCTCGTCAAGCAAGACACAACTCAGTATGTAACTTTTATTTCGCGGGGCAAACCGTCAAAAGGTCCTTGGGATCTGTGGAGGTTTATCGGGGTATGTGGGATTCTTACCCACGAAAATCCCCGCAGCTGTCGTATCGGCACTTGAGACGGAACACAATGGCTCCCCGGTGGTATCTGCACCAGGAGCCCCTCAGTGCCTTGCCTTTGAACCCGACGCTGGGGGTGCTCGAGAGGCCCCGGGACCCAGACACGGTGCTCACGGGGACGGGGTTCGTAACCCTGCCGCCGTCATCCTCGGAATCACCGCCGTATCCAAGTACTCAATGGACGTCCTAGGGCCCCATACCCTGAAGGTCCAGCGACTCCGAAGAACTCAGTACCTATGTACCGTGTTATCATATAATTGTTATACTTAATTACTTGTAAGTATGTTTTTGTCGTCAGGGAGGAAGCCTTTAAAAGGTAAGCGATCTCCGTAGGGGCGGAGGCAGGGTTATTTTTACCCACTAAAACCTTCCTGGCGACCTTTATCAGCGTTGTAGAGAGACTCTTGGCACTGCATTCGAACCTCGCCAGTCTCTCCAGCACCTAACGCGCTATAGAGCACGTCTCTATGGGAACATAAAATGCACGCGCCGCAAAATACGCACTTGGTACTTCGTATCCTTCTTCCGTCACATTCTCTTCCAGACATTCTGGGCATACTGTGCTCTCGCATGGATTCTCAGTTGTCGTAGGGAACACTGGCATCATCTCAACCGGTGGTGGCTGAAAATAAAACAAATGCGATTACCCGATGCGATTATGCGATTTGCTAAATATTTAACCTTCTTTAAAACCCTACTTTAAGACCCCCTAAGAGCCTGTCACGCGGAAGAGGCTGCAACCCTGCCGGGGCGCTGTGTACGAATCCGAAACAAAATATAATAATACTTACCTCAAGCCGATACAAGTAGGACAGTCGGCACGGATCCCACGTGCTGCAAAGTGTCGCATTATGCATCATATCTTTGCGGGGTTCATCGCCAAAGTAATCGAATGTGATGACTATGTTATTATCAATAGCACATTCTTTGAGGAATTCGGTTACAGCAATCTAAAAATAAAAACTGTAAATAACTTGAACTTTTTTTGGATTAATTTATTTAATTCACATATTTATTGTGTCTTGTCTCTATAATTTCGTGTTTCCGAATCCTGTGGGAAGCAAAAACTTTGTGTAGTTGTTCCTTAATGGTTATTGGGTTAGGACAAATACAGACCGATCATCTCATTGTTAGAAAATTACGATGATCCTTGTATCGGATGGGCATGTAAAAAGTCGGTCCTGCGCCTGATCCCTGCAGTGGTATCAGTCGTCCATCCTATCGGATTGATAGAGTGAAGGAAGAGTGACTGTACAAGGTACACTGTGTCTGAGCAAACACTTCATATCTCTTGCTTAGTCGATTGCCACTGTGCCAAGATTGGCTGCCGAATTGGTCGGATATTATCATTATGATTTTCCATTTCACCCACCTTAGTTTTATTACCACAATCCAAGGTCCCATTCTGGAAGTAATTGTTTTCCCTTTCCCCGTTTCCCAAGCAGAACATCCACCCCTCGTTGAAGGAATACTCTATTGGTGCCACCTCAGCCTCTATGCAGGGGTCCACGGGCACAGGGGTGGACTGCTGCCCATACGTGCATCTCCGCTCGTGCATATTTGCTTGCACGCGGTAAGCGTCTAAATCCGGCTCAGTTCCGTGTGGACATTCGTAATAGTTTCCTTTGAAGAGAAATGTAGGAAAATGTTTTAACATCGGGCGATTAGATTCACCGCGGATTGTTCGTGGATTTTCCACGACAGTCCGGATGTAGTGCTTGGCTTTGTCTTTTGAGGGACTGAGATAATTTGCGTGTCGGCCTTCTTGTCCGAGAATAATAATAATGATGGTGTCTGGTTTTATTGTTCAAGGGACTGAAATAATTTTCCTACTTGAGTTTCAGAATGTGGGTGAATTCAAGGCCAGAGTTAATGGGCTTTCAAAACGCTAGTACGTTTTACTATTCATGGCTGAATCGTCACATACGATTAGGTGGGATGTAGCCAAGCATCAACTATCATCAGAGCAACCGAAAAAAAATTGCGTTATATTTGGAGAACCAGTTGTGCCAGAACAGACTTTGGATTATAGATTTATATATAATTTTTATGTGTGAGTATACTCTAATCTTTATATTCTTCAAGTATTTTCGAAATATGATAATGTATCTTAACACGTTTTTTAAATGCTTTACCGTTTTGAATGATAAAAACAGTTTTCTTGCTCGCACTAATCACTGTTCTCACAGTGAGTCCATTGCCGCCACTCTTGATGTTCTCCATAAGCACCTCCTGGGCGGCGCGCTGTTCCCTTGACCACTTCGCTGCTTCTTCTGCTAATATTTGGCGACTCACTTTACCTGGTGATTGGGTGGACTAAAAAAAATCGATTACAAATAATACAGCGATGGGTTATACTTATTAAATTAAACACGTGCTCTTGCCTTATTTCGATTCGATTATTTAATTCGATTATTTAACTGACGTTCAGATAGTTCACAATTTATCCTTTCAAACATAATATGCTAATGGTATTGAATATAATATATTCAACATCAATCGCCAGTTATTCTGAATCCGGCTCGAAGGACCATGTCTTGGGGTAGTACAGGTTTAAGTGTAATTAAAAATTAAAATTACGATGCACCGAACTTGTACTGTGTAGGCTAATTGTCTTTATTATAAAATAAAAAATAGGTAGGTTAATAATTAATGGTAAACGCAACGAAAAGTAATGCATGCAGCTAATTTTAGAGCGCATATTTGAATAAGGATAATATTGTCAACTAAGCAAAATCTTTTTGACCAATTACAATTAATCGAGAAATCATCCTCAGGTGTCAAGGTTTAAGGTAGGTGTACTAAATGAAATGAAAAATTACAAGGACTAGTGCAGTAGAAACCTTAAACCCGGCGTGATTTATAATGACGCCATGACAACAAAAACTAACTGCCATTAAAAAAGTTTCGGCAAGAAGTCAGCCAAACAGAGCCGACGAAGTTGACGGGCCTGTTGGTCTAGTGGTTAGACACCCTGGCTGCTAATGTCGTGGGTTCGATTCCCACCAAGTGTTTCGGTATTATTCATCTATATAAGTAGAGGTACTTAAATACAAATATATAAGTATTAGCATCGGTTTTCTGGTTACCATAGTACAGGCTCTGCCTAGTTTGGGATCATGTGACCCTGTGTGGATTGTCCAAAAAAAAGAGCAAGACCATGCTATGAGTAAGTACCTAAATATTCGAGAGCCATGCTATCAAAAATATTTAGCTCTTCTCAGTAATTGCTGAATCTTTCATTTATTCTGTTGAAAGATCCCGACGCCAAACAGACCTATTGAACCTTATCATTTTAATCTCAGATTTTAATAGATCTCTGTTTTACTCTACCCACCTGTGGTGGATTCTCCATGATGACGTGCGGCCTTCCGAGCGTGTGCTGCCAAATTAGTTGAGCCGCAACCTTATATTTGGAGCTATGATGAAGTGGTTGGATTTGTAGTATACCGTACCACGCCAGTTCTCTATAGACGCTATCTGGCAGGTAGCCGGTCTAACGAGAATATGGAAAAGAGATACATTAGATTCTATTCGCAAAAATGACTCAAATAACGTATAGCTATATATTTTATAGGTGCACAGAATTAAAAACCATGTCGGATATGTAAGGGGATAATTCGTACTTCTGGTGACATATCAGGGAAAATACTTACAAAATATTCAGCAATTGATAACATTATAATACCAATCATAGCGTAGTTCCACCCAGAATAATACAGTGATCGGGATGGGTTTCAAAATGGTTTCAACACTCCTAAGTATTCGTGTACTTACAGGCATGAAGTCCATATGCCACTGAAAACAAAATTAAATAAAAAAACTAGAATATAGAATAGCAAAATATTTTGTTGCATGAGGAAAAAATGTAAATACCTCCTCTTCAATAGCTTCACCAGGCATTTTGTCTGAAATATTGCAAAATAATTTTACTCTATTTTAGACAACATTGTATTGTAGAGCATAGACTTCTGAAACATTAGTAGCATAAATATTACCATCATCGTCATCTGAATAAACGGTTCCAAACTAAAACAAAAAAAAAAGATAATTTTACAAAAATGTATGCTTTGTACGGCGACTCTGTAGGTACCTAATATGGGAGGTATTACCTGCCATACCTGCAATATGACGGCGATAACAAAAAAATGTTTCATATAGTTTGCCATTTTCAACTAAACTAATTGGTGAACTGAAGAAAATCTAGTTATTTTGTTCAGTTACCTAGAGAGAGTACATAAATATCGTTAACTTATCGCGGCTCTAATTGACTTGGAGGATAATTGTTTTCTAGCGTATGTATATCTACGTGCAGCACCTATTATAACGGTTATAATTGAATATCATGGCCATCCATCACTAGCCGGATGACGTCTACTGCTGAAAAATAAAGTGAAAAAAATGACAAGCCCGCTGAGTTTCTTGCCGGATCTTCTCAGTTGAGGCCGTGTAGTGATCCGGTGGTAGCTTAAAAAAAACATGACCTTTCAAAACTTTTAGCGTTAAGCCTATTTGAAAATACTATTTTTGACTTGACTCAACTTGAACATAGGCCTCCCATGGGCTTCCCCCTTCGAACGTTACAATGAACGACAGTGACGCCACTACTATTACTATTCTACCTAAATACCTAAGTATTGATTAAATAATTTAAAAAAAAATGTGCGTGCGTGGAGTCCCTCCGCGCGGAAGAAGTGAAACTTCATTCTCGCTCAGTCGATCGGTCGTTCGGTCGGTCCCTCACTCACTCACTCACTCACTCACTCACTCACTCACTCTCACACACACACACACACACTCAACTCAACTCGACTCAACTCAACTCACCCCAACTCACCCCCACTCACCCCAACTCACCCCAACTCACCCCAACTCACCCAACTCACCCCAACTCACCCAACTCACCCCAACTCACCCACTCGCTCAGTGACGGCGTCACATGAGCGCTTTCATAACCTTAACAAATTTACGCCTATCGCCTATCGTTTAACACCTATCACTTAACGCCTATCGCCTATCATTTAACGCTTAACGCGTTATTTGATAACATTTTTGGAAGTCGCTTATGAAGTTTCACTTCAAAATTAAAAAAAAAAACAGTTTTATCAACATTCAACTAAACAAATACGCGTTTGAACTTTCGTTCACTTGTTTTGGGATGCCACATAAACAGTAGTATGCTTCCGAAACAATATCAAATTGAGTAAAACTTGTAAGAATAGGGACTTTACAAAATGCACTTTAATTATGGCGGATTTCCCATTAGGCTAGCTAGGCTGCGGCAGCAAACATGCGTAGGTGGCAAATTTTTCGCAGCCCACGACCTGAGTGGCCGGGGTGTCTAACCTAACCACGAGAACAGGGGCCGTCAAAAACATTCCATAGGCGGCAATTTGGTTCCCTTTGAAGTCGCTGGACGTTCGCAGTGTGGGTCGTAGAACCCACATGTACAACGCACGGAAATAGGTCCATCAAGGATGGGAATGGCAGCGGGGTTGCGACCCCAAATCCACAATAATATTGAACAATACCGCAATACAAAAATATACTAGCTGACCCGCGCAGCTCCACCCGCGCTCTTATTACATTTTGCTTCCCTTTTCTCCCTCCTCCCTTGATTTATTTCTCTCTCCATCTCTTATAATAAAAATCTAATTTTATGCTCTCTCTTGCCCCCTCCCGCTTTGATCCCCGACGCACTCCCCCTCTTCCTCTCCCCGTTGTCCCCTCTCTGAACCCCCTCCCCCTTTCTCTTCTCCCACGTTACTCACACCCCCTTGCTCCATCTTATTCCCCCTATCCCTCACCTCATCACCCCCTCCTCTAATCCCCTCTCCTCTCTCCTCTCTTGCACCCTCCTCTCGTTCTATATATCCTCGTCAATCATAGTATCTGGGATTCTTACCCACTTAAACCCCTGCAGCTGTCGCATCGTCACATAAGAGGCCCTCCAGTGGGATTTGCACCAAATACCCCTCAGTGCGCATTATAGCCCCCTTAAACCTGGCACCATGATCACGGGGACGGGGCCGTCAACCCCGTCACCGTCCTCCTCGGAGTCGCCGCCGTCTCCCATCTACCAGACCTACCCGATATGCACACAAAATTTCATATAAATCGGTTCACCCATCTATGTAATGACCTTGCCTTATGTTGCTTAACCTTAACCTAGCGGTATGAACAACGTTCACAGCTATTTTTTCATTGATGTAAATATTATTGAAGTTTACGTTATATTGAAGAAGTGACAAATTCATGCTAACAACAATTTATGAATAGTTAATTATTTCTCATAAAAAGTAAAGGATAAAAAATGATTATTGTGGGTTACCATTATGAGATAAACATATATTTTTGTAGACCTAGCTAATGTGTACAATGTTAGAGTTTGTTTAGGCACGTAGACTAAGCTCTACGTTTTTTCTACTTCTTTATGTTGTCATAGCAATTTCTAGATAAATACTCTTGTCAAAATATCCTGAATAAAACACGATCGTTATTTTAAAACAAAGCTTTATAATTTCTCAAGTTTCAACATTAGCGCTCTGCTGCGTATTTTGCAATTATAGGTTATGGTTACTTGTTAGAGAAAAAAGCGTTTTTCAATAATGGAAAGTATCAAAGTTCAAAATTTAACACTGCTAAAAGGCAAAGCAAACTGGGTGACATGGAAGTACAAAATATCCATCCAGATAAATGGCATAGATAGGGATGGCCCTGGATATTTTGTACTTCCATGTCACCCAGTTTGCTTTGCCTTTTAGCAGTGTTAAATTTTGAACTTTGATACTTTGATCTTTCCACTATATCCATGGGGATATAGTGGAAGGAAAGCTTCAGAAGCCAGTTCTCGCTGAAGGTGCAGGGGATGCAGAACAAGCTGCACACCGCCTCGCACATGCCAAGTATATCAAAGCTGAAAGTGATGCTCTTATAATGATCACAAATAGTCTATCTGAATAAACTCTAGAGAAGATTATGCGTTATAGGACTGCTCACGAGGTTTGGCTGGAATTACATCGCTTGTTTGACGGTCAATCGGAAGATAGAGCCTATTCTCTGTGTTCAACATTCTTTAGCTTCAAATACGATCCTGCAGATGATATGTCCTCGTATTTATCAAAAATAAAGAAAATCTTAACAAAGAGATATGCTGTAGTGGTGGAAGCACTCGGTTACCAGACCTGCTACTCATATGCAAGATACTAGATTCATTGGGTGAAAGATTCTTTACTTTTAAATCGAGTTGGATGCTACTGAATAAAACAGAGAAGACAATCGAAAATCTAACAACCAACTTCTGTGCTTATGAAAGAACTTTGATGAAGGATAGTGACACAAGAAGTCAAGAGGCTTTAGTAGCCAAGACTGTGCAAAAGCCTAATAATAAAAAGAAGGATGCTTTTAAATGCAACTATTGTGGAGAGAACGGCCACAGAGTCCGTAAATGCCGAAAATGGATCGCGGATGGCAGACCTCCAAAGCAAGAAAGTGCATCAACATCTAAACAAGCTAATAATATCATGACAATGGTAGTTAACGCTGTCGCACAGAAGAGCCAAGACAAAAATGACTGGTTTGTGGACAACGGTGCAATGACCCACATTACAATGAGAGATGACATTTTTCAAGATTTTCATGAGTTTGATTCTAACCATACGGTGACAACTGCCGATGGAACAACCATTCCTGCGCTAGGAAAAGGGTCTGTAAACATAGAATCGACTGTTAATGGAAATAAGGAATATATCACATTGAGTAATGTATGGCTAGTACCTACCTTAATGATGAACTTGTTCTCGATATTGACGGGCCCGTTGGTCTAGTGGTCAGACACCCTGCCTGCTAACCGATGGGTCGTGGGTTCGATTCCCGCCAAGTGTCTGGGTGTTGTTTATCTATTTAAGTATGTATTTACAAAAAAAAAGTATATAAGTATTAGTATCAGTTGTCTGGTTTCCATAGTACAGGCTCTGCCTAGTTTGGGATCGGATGACCGTGTGTGGATTGTCCCAAGATATTATATTATATATATTATATTATATTGGCTGCACAAGATAAATTACCGAATAGCCTATTTACGTCTACACAAAGAGAATGTAAATTAGAAGTAGGTGGTAAAAAAAAATTAATTGGACGAAGAACTCCAGAAGAACAGTGGTCTGTATAAACTTCAAGTGAAGACAGTCATGCCAGACCAACCTACGTTTGTAAACGTATTGACTGCAAACCAGCGGGGCTATTACGTATCTCGTTTGGCAACTAAAGTGATGATCACCAAAGCTAAGTGGCTATCAAATAACTGTCAAATGATGCATTCGGTATTGCCTAACTTGAGTGACCAACTGAAATGACGTCATGAGCACCGATTCTCGGTGATGATCACCGTAGACAATATTTGACAGATGTTTCTGTATCGATAACCTATAATTGGTATTATGTAAGTAAAGTGTACACCAAACTGATGGTCACCCAAGTTGCGATGACCATCGTGAAAGCAACTAATAAGAAGCAGTGTTTTATACAGTTGAAGGTGATCGTCACTATAAGCCGGCTATTTGAAACGTTGACTAGAAGCATTATCAACGTAGGTAAAAATGTGACAACTATTTTCGCAGGATTATAACTTTTTTTTGTGACCTAAAGAAAGTATTTGGTTGGAGTGTATCCTTGGGGGCTATGGTGGGGGCGCTGTGAAGTTGAGATTTAGATGAATCGTTGAATAATTTTTTTCGTGCCGCGAGTGTACCTACTACTCTCGCGGTACGAACGGTGTACCACCTTTATGATGATAAATGCTTGCACGAGCTGGCCCAAAATGCATGCAGGCGGGGTAAGCGCACGTAGGTAACGACGTTCAAACCATTTTGATTGTAAACTGGTACAGCATTCTTGTCCGCGATAATACATTGAGCTATAATGTACTGAAGTAGGTACATAGTTATTTTTGATTAATTTCGGATGCTGCCTTTCTCTTGTCACTGCCTTATAGTTTAGCGGCAAATGGCATGAAAAGATGTAAAACACCTCGAATTTCTTGAAAACTTTATTTTAATTTAGTTTGTTTTTTTTCATAGAATTAGGATTTTTCACAATATCTTTGGGTTTTTTTATTAAACTTTTGTTGTCTATGCTCCCAATATCCACTAGGCGAAAATACCTGCAAATTAAAAAGTACCACTAAATGTTCTTTGTATAATGGTTCGGGGGGAAATTCAACTTGGTCGCATAATGTCGATAAAAAAGTAGAGATGGCTAAAAGACAAGTGATGAGCACCGTAGTACACCGTAGGTTGATGTCCACCGAAAGCCATACGTAATACCAATGTTATCACACTTTCGGTTGACATCAAATTTCGGTGGACAACTGAAGCTTGATAGTCACTTGGGTGGCTAAAGATACGCAATAATCCTGCAGATGCAAATATACCATGAAAGGTTTGTACATCAAAATAAAAGACATGTAAGAGAGCTCGTGAAAAGAGAACTAGGCATTGATCTCAAGCTTGATGAAACCAAGTGTGAAGGTTGCATTTATGGAAAGTCACATGGGCTGATATTTGAAACAAGGGAAAGAGCAACACAGATAGGTGAATTAATTCACACGGATGTCTGCGGTCCCTTCCTATATTCGTTTACCGCTACTATGTTTTGTTCAAGGATGACTACAGTTCCTATCGAAATGTCTACTTCTTAAGACAGAAATCAGAAGTGAAGAGTATGCTGATCCGTTTCATTAAGGAAATGAAAGTTGCGGGACATACAATAAAAACTTTACTATCTGACAATGGCGGACAATAAAGGAGTAAGAGATGTCCTAAGAGAGTATGGTATTACCCAAAGGTTAGTAATGCCATTTACACCTGAACAAAATGGAGTTAGTGAACGGGAAAATAGGACACTGGTTGAGACAGCAAGGACACTAATGCATGCACACGGAGATTTGCCTCAAGCATTGTGGGCAGAATTGGTAAATACAGCAGCTTACGTGCTCAATAGAACAGGTGCATCTAGAGTCAAAGGAAAATCTCCTTATGAGCTGTTTCATGGCAAGAAGCCAAATATAAAACACCTAAGAATTATAGGCAGCACTTGCTATGCTCATGTCCCGAAACAAAAACGAAAGAAACTTGAAAAGAAAGCCGTGAAATAAATATTGATTGGTTACGATGATGACGATGGCTATCGTATTTACAATCCCGAAAATCCAAAGAGACTTATTCGTTCCAGAGACGTCATATTTAATGAAAACCTCTTCCCCTCAGAAAAGGAAAAAAAGACTGACACAGAACCAACAACAGTTGAGTACAGATTGCCAATAAGAAACTCCTTAGAGACAGAGGGAGATATTCAAGAATGTACGGCGAGTACATTCTTGAATATCTCCCTCTGTACATGTACGAGGAACGACCAAGCGTAAGTTCACAAATTAATCATGAGTTAGAGGGAGAAGAAGAAGATAACTTTGTTGATACTGAAGATATAGAAGCTCCTCACGAACCTGCCCACACAAATGACGGATCATTTTGTTGATGTGGAGGAAGGATCATTTTGTTGATGTGGAGGATGAAGTTGAAGCTCGTGTCAGTGAAGCAATCCTTGAAGAAAATGATGAATACCAGGAACCTCAAAGCTATAATCTCCGAGACAGGTCGCGTTTGCGCCCCCCTGAGAAACTCAAAGATTTTGTTTGCGCACTCACAGGTATATGTCCTGATCAAGCCCCAGAAAGCTATAGTGAGGCTATGGGATTGAAAGACAAAGAGAAGTGGGTGACTGCAATGAAAAGTGAAATGGATTCGCTGGAAAAACATGACGCGTGGTCCATGCAGGAATTACCGCCTGGAAGGAAGGCATTACCATGCAAATGGGTTTATAGAATTAAACTAAACCCAGACGGATCCGTTGAAAAGTATAAGGCCCGGCTAGTCGTCAAAGGTTTTAAGCAGAAGAAAGGCGTCGACTACAAGGAAAATTTTAGTCCTGTTGTACGTTTAGAAACTATCAGGGCACTGCTAAGCGTCGCTGCTATGGAAAGTCTGTACTTAGTTCAGTTTGACGTAACCACAGCTTTTCTTTAAGGCACGTTGAAAGAAACGATTTACATGCAGCAGCCAGAAGGATTCGATGATGGTACCAAACGTGTATGCCGACTGAATCGAAGCTTATATGGCCTTAAACAAGCACCGAGGTGCTGGAATGCTTGTTTTAGTGACATACTGTTGGATCTAAATTTCAAAGCATGTGAAGCCGACTGCTTATACACCAAAACTATAGGTGATAAGAAATTGTTAATTAGCCTATATGTCGATGATGGCTTGGTGGCCGCTTCGGAAAAAGAAGTAGCAGATGAATTCTTACGTGAGTTGAGTAGCAAGATAGAAATCACGACAAAACCTGCTACATTTTACTTAGGCATGGAAATACGTCGGGATGCAAATGGCTCCATAACAGTAACTCAAGAAGCTTATGCTAGAAGAGTACTAGATTGTTTTGGTATACTGGATTGCAATCCTATTTCCACCCCAATGGAACCAGAGAAGTTTGGACAATCTGTGGAATCAGAGGGAGCTAAAGTGTTTCCATATGGTGAGGCAGTTGGATCATTAGCATATCTTATGGTCGGAACTCGACCTGCTGCCTATGCTGTTGGCGTAGCGTCTAGAAGATTGGAAAAGCCTACATACTATGACTGGCTAAAAGTAAAAATAATAATAAGATATCTGAAAGGTACTTTGGCCTATGGCATAACGTATAAGCCAAATTGCATGCCAATCTTACAAGCGTACAGTGACGCAGATCATGGAGGAGACTTGGACACAGCTAGATCAACGACTGGAGTTGTCAGTTGTTATGCAGCTGGAGCCGTTTCATGGTTCAGCAAACGCCAGACTTCAGTTGCTATATCAACTACGGAAGCAGAACTCGTGGCTGCAAGCGAAGCAGCACGTGAGCTTGTTTGGCTGAAGAGAATCTTTAGAGCAATAACTAATTTGGAAGGCGTCCCAACTCTTGAAGTGGACAATGAGGCCGCGGTTAGACTCGCTCACAACCCTGAGTTCCACCGGAGAACCAAGCACATACGAATAAGACATTATTTTGTGCGAGAGTTAGTACTTTGACAAGAGCTGAATGTCGAGAAGACACGGTCTTGCACACAAGTGGCAGATATCTTCACCAAGGCTTTGCCCAAACCTCAGTTCAGTTTACTGAGAACATCATTGGGAATGAAGGCTCATCAGTAAAGAGGGAGTGTTAGAGTTTGTATAGGCACGTAGACTAAGCTCTACGTTTTTTCTACTTCTTTATGTTGTCATAGCACAGAACAATAATCAGTACAAGTACTATAGAATGCTCAAATGCAAGTATGAACCGTAGGCACAGGTAAGAACATCAAAATACATCAATATCACGTACACGACAATATGTACAATAACGTTAGCTGTATTTATCGACATTTGCGCTTGTGACAGATCAAACCTATTACTACTTATCACTTACGTGTGAATATAACTCTTGTAATATAACTTTAAACAGTTCAAAAAACCGGCCTCGTAGAGGAAAATCTGCCTACGCTTTGTTTAATGGGACCATAGACAAACGCGTACTCTATTCTTAATACTTAACTCTATGTGTCATAGCAACTTCTAGATAAATACTCTTGTCAAAATATCCTGAATAAAACACGTACGTTATTTTTTTTAAAAAATGTGTATATACGACTCCTACTAGCTTCATGTATACGACATCACATTATAAACCTCTAAAATTATAAATTTTTCTTGTCTATTATTATTGCATGTATTATACAAAACCTCCTCTTGAATAACTCTATGTAGTAAGAAAAACCGCATCAAAATCAATTGCATAGTTTTAAAGATCTAAGCATACTTAGGGACAGACAGCGGGAGCGACTTTGTTTTATAATATGTATAGAATATAATATATATATATAGATATAGATGAGCATGTGTGGCGCTAGCCTAAAGTGAAAGTTTGTTTTTGGTTTGCATTTTGCATTGAGTCACGCCACAGATAACAAATCGGATAGATTTTTCTTGTCCTAAAAGCACAGACTACTCAGTAAGAACTACGTTCCTAAAAGACATTTGTGTCATTGTCTTGTCAATTTTCAATTTGGCATCAAACATTTTATCAAGGATCAAGGCGTAACGTTTTGTATTATTTCGTGTATAAATACAACAAAATAACAGGAAGAGAGTCGTAAAAATTACAAATATGAACACGCTTGACAAGCAATTGGCTGACTTACGGATATATGCGAATGAATTGGATGCAAAACTACAGGACGACATTAACTTGGCAAAGAAGAAACCATCGATTCCTCCAAAAAAAAATAAGCCGCCACTGCCTCAGATACCGCAAAGTTGCATGGTGAAGTCCGCTTGTGAGCCCTCCTACTCATCAAGGCTGGAATATGGAAGTCGGACCAGCTCTACATACTCAAACTTGGTACCAGTGAAAAGCTGTATAGTGCGAAACACAGCGAGAGTGCGCAGCGGAGATGTGCTCCTTTACAGCAATCTGCTGCCTCCGGGAGGTACTAATCATGTTTATTCCAATATTATGTTGCAACGCAACGCCTACGGGGGTGACAGTATTTACGGCGACAGAGATGCGAGGTCAGAATTATCGAGAATAAGCGATTTGGGCGCTCAGTCGAATTACAGCGAGTTGAGGAGGCCTGGATCCGCTTATCCTCCTTCGTCCGCCTCAGTGAACGCTCAAGACTTCTCCACTTATGGTGGCTCCCAAACCTCATCGACTTATGAATCCCTCTATGAGCCTATAAATCCAAGACCTTGTAGTCAGCTGTCCGGGGCATCAATGTATGGTGGGTATGTCGGCACCACCACCGAGCCCACCCCAGAGCCCGATGACGCGTTATACTGCGGAAACTGCTATAAGTGTGGTGAGAAAATCATGGGTGAGACAACTGGTTGCACAGCCATGGAGAGAATTTATCATATTAAATGCTTCTGTTGTCATCAATGTGGTATCAACTTGCAAGTAAGTGTTTTTCTCCTATGATTTACATATAACATTTTAGCTGTTGCAATTACCAATAATAATCTCTAACAATAACATGTGAATGAATACTTGATTGTAATGTATTAGTCATCGTTCAAAGTAATTTGG
Organism: Furcula furcula; assembly: GCA_911728495.1. Classification (NCBI taxonomy): domain Eukaryota; kingdom Metazoa; phylum Arthropoda; class Insecta; order Lepidoptera; family Notodontidae; genus Furcula; species Furcula furcula. Next base: position 22,560,025 of record OU452253.1, read on the forward strand.
TGACTCTATGAATCATAATAACAGATAAGCCAATTATGTAAACTGAAGGAAATCAAACTATCCCAATCACACAACATAACTATGTAAAATAAAACATTGACTTTTATGGTTTTGTCTTACTTTCCATCAAGGAAAGGCATTTATAAATTTTTTCTTATACTTTTTTTAGGGTCGTCCATTTTATGCTGTTCAAGGACGGGCATTATGTGAACGAGATTACTTAGATACTTTGGAGAAATGCTGTGTTTGTGGAGACCCAATCTTAGACCGCATCCTGAGAGCCACTGGCAAACCATACCATCCTCGGTGCTTCACTTGCGTAGTCTGTCAGAAAAGCCTTGATGGCATACCTTTCACAGTAGATGCTGTTAATCGCATACATTGCATTGAGGACTTCCATAAAAGGTAAGTACCAATAACTAATTTGTCAATATGTTAGCACTAGTAATTATTCACAAGATTCCACTTGTTGTCCGTAATTGGAAGACTATTGACTCTGTAACTAGGTTCTTTAAAATATCTATTAAGCATAGGCCTCACAGGGACTTACACATTGTCAACTTTTTTACAACTACCACCGGATCATAATGCACCTCCACTGTGAAGATACAGCAAGAAACTCATCAGGCTTGTCTTTTTTTCAGTATTATTATGTATTATTTTAATGGTTTTTATAATTAAACTCATAGTTGTAAACTCGCTTGAGTATCACAGTTTTGCCCATAGAGCTTTATCCTCCAGTAGTCGGCTGTGTTGGCCATTATCTAGAATCAGCAAAGATAGTCCTCAAACAATTGTTACGAAAAATAGAAATAGGGTTTTACCCTGTTCAAAAGGATTTTAGTATACCATCCCACCAAATCCTTTAAACATATTTTGTGTGCAATAATATTTATTATTTCAAAAGTACCCAATGGTTCGTTTACCTGAATTTATTATATATTTATTTGTTATTAGATACGCGCCGCGGTGCGCGCTCTGCCGAGAGCCAATAGTGCCGGAGGGCGGTGCGGAGGAGACGGTCCGCATCGTGGCGTTGGACAGGAGCTTCCACGTCGCGTGCTACGCGTGCGAGGACTGCGGGGCGTCGCTGTGCTCGCGGCAGGAGGGCCGCGGCTGCTACCCGCTCGACGGACACCTCTACTGTCGCGAGTGCAACGCCGGCCGTATACAGGACCTGTCCAGAAACATCAACTAACTTGCTATTACTTTAGGATGCATCTATATATAGATTGATTTCCTACCGACTTCCTTAATCTTTATCTTTACATAGTATAAAACAAAGTCGCTTTCTGCGTCTGTCTGTATATCCGCTGACTAGTAAACCGCGTAACGGATTTTTAAGCGGTTTTCATCATCAGTTATATTCTTTTTTACTGAAGGTTTATATTATTTAAAGGCCGTCCGTGCGAAGCCGGGGTGGGTCGCTAGTATGTTATAGAATTATCATATTTATGTCAAACTTAATCATTATTCTGATGGCTATTCTGTAAAAGTATTTTATTGACTTCAAATGTAGGTACACGGCAATGTACTGTAATCAACTTAGCATAAGAAAACAATGAGATTCTTAAAAGTATTTTAGTTTATATGTTTTATTAGGGTAAAAACATTCCGTCATGCATTTATTTCTAGAAGGCTGTGTAGCGCAGACCATTTATTATACAGTTATAATTTAAATTACAGTATTATTTAAGGCACTTGTGATTGTAAAGTAAGTTTTTATTGAAATAAAATATTTTTTAAGTACGTTAGAGACGTTTTTACCAAGATTCAATCAATAACTCTCGTTTGTTTTCCGTGGTACCACCAGTAGTACCACCAGTGTTACCACGGACAAAAATAATTGTCCGTGGTACCACTGGGGTACTACGGACAACTCCGTGGTACCACCAGAAATAAATTAATTATATTTCAATAATATTTTACTATTTTCGTTCATTTTGTAATCGTTTACTTGGTATCTGGGTTAGACTGTTTGTATTGCACAACATTACACATGAAATTTCAAAAAAAATGATTTTAATATCCTAAAACCGGAAATAGTACTAGGGTAGCATAAAACACAAGAGGTGCATAATCTTGTGCCTTGTCTTATGTGAGCATAATTATGAATGTGGTTTAGAGCTAACAGGTTTATAGTAGAAGTACCAGGGAAGCACAAGATACAAGGATATATCGCCTCTTGATACATCCGTTACCCTCCCGGACCTCACCTCTTGATTTGTGACACCAATCAAAACCAGTAAGCCAGACATACTCTGGATATCACAGGACGTGAGGACTCCTCTATGAGTTCTTTATGTGTTCCATGAGCTGTGTGGCTCGGTCGGGGTATGTGGGATTCTTAGCCACTAACCCCCGCGGCTGACACATCGGCACATGAAAAGGGGCGGACCAGGGCCGTCCGCTGGGATCTGCGCCAGGAGCCCCTCAGTGCTTTGCCTTTGAGCAAGAACCCCAGTAGGTATAGCCCGCCGCCGGGGACGCATTGTAGTCCCCCGGATCCATCACGGTGCTCGCCACTGTATTCAATGGACGGCCTAGGGCCCACACCCCGCACGTCCAGCGACTCCGAAGGGAGAACCTTCGGATTCGATGAGTCCTATGCTAACCTGGTACTTCTAGTATAAACCTGTTAGCTCTAAACCACATTCATATGCTCACACAAGACAAGGCACAAGATTATGCACCTTCTGTGTTTTATGCTACCCTAGTACTACTTCCGATAGTAATTTGTGGATTTTATTACTCAATACCACATCTCTAGTATATCCTGGTCCTAGTATATTAAAATCACATTTTTGAAATTTCATGTGTAATGTTGTCCAACCCAGATACGAGGTAAGTAAACGCTTACTAAATGAACGAAAATAGTAAAATATTATTAAAATCTAATTAATTTATTTCTGGTTACCACGGAGTTGCCCGTGGTACCCCCAGTGGTACCACGAACAATTATTTTTGTACCACTGGTGGTACTATTGGTGGTACCACGGACAATAAACGATAACTCTGGGTCCAATTAAAAATAACAACGCTTTGTTTGTGTAACGGGCATTTCCACTGGTAATAACCAATTTGTTAATGAGTTTTGTCGACACAATTGCGCAGTCGTACGTAGCACATCGAAGCAACCACACACTTATAGTAATGTCAACAGGACAACATAAATACGCGCTGATATGAGCTATACTTATTTTAGCCTAGTTGAGATGGTCGCTTCAACTCTGCTACCCTCTGTTACTGATCACTTCACACGGCTAAACTCACAAAACAGTAAAACAGAGCAATGATATTATTACCTCTTTTTCTAAATAATACTGAAATAGTGTAAGTTTTTAGCCTGTAAACTTTTCAACCAAATATAAATTTTTATAAGCAGTACCTAAGGCTCAAATCACACCAAGATGGCAGCGACGCGGTGCGCACTTTCAGTGTGAAAGAATTTTAAACTTGATTTACAATACTTAAAACAACAATATCGCTTGAATAGCTTAAAAAGGCTGCGTGGACGCGGCAGCCGCGCGTCCACTCGCGTTTGGTCAGCGCGGTCTCGGGAGCGGAGATTCTTTGTAGGATATACGAACTAGACTCAAGACGCCAAGCGGCGCGCGGCGACGTGCGCCTCTACAGGCCGCGTCGCGCCGCTACCGGCCGCGTCACGCCTCTTCTGGTCGCTGCCATCTTGGTGTGAATTGAGCCTAATAATAAAACCACCCTTTCTGACATTTTGTTGATTGGTGCAACAACCACGGTGCAGCTAATTATGTGTACGAAAGTATTAGTGCCATTTGTTAAAATTAGGTGTTTGAATTGTTGTGTCGTGTTTGGTACGATGTTTGTAATTAAGGTACTACATTTAAGTTGTCGGACTCGATAGCATGACCTATATATTAGGGTCATCATCACGGATTTCAATTCTGTGCAAGTAAAGTTGAATTTAGTTTGCAAACATCAAAATTAATTTGTTCGTGATTTTAAAGAGTATTTAGGGGTTCCTAGAGAGCCCAGATAACTTTTACCCACAGACCAACCATCTTATATAGATATCAAAGGAGATGTTCCATTTTGGGCCAACACTATGTACACTACATGGAAAAATAGGAAAAACATAGGAGAGTTTCATAAAAATACTTATAAATTAATTTGAAGCAGAGTAGAATTGTACAATAAACTATTTAAAAAAAAATAAAAACCGACTTCAAAGTAAATTATCTAAAAAGCATAAAATAACGAAAATATTATTGAAGTTGGTGTTAGCGTACCTGCTGTGTATATTCTGCTGACCCACGCAGCTCCGCCTGCGCTATTTTTACGTTAACTAAACTTTTAATAACAGACATTCGCATCGAATACATAACCTCCTTTTTTATAGTCGGTTAAAAACTGGGACCCACTTTTTACTTGCTCTCCGAAGCACGGACCCGTTTGGTTCAAATGGCGTTAAACGGTCACCCATCTATTTAATGACCTTACCTAACGTTGCTTAACCCGATCGATTACAAAACCTTGATAACAACTCTCTATGAGTGTTCCCTTACTAATATTTATTATATTATAAACAAAAATTGATAATATCGGACCAAGCGTATAACCAAGTACCCATTTTGACTTTAATCCCCTCTCCTAAAAGAACCGTGCTAGATTACGGGATAAAAAGTATCCTATGTCCTACCTCGTAGTAAGATCTCAAATCATGCCAAGTTTCATTTGAATCCATTCAGTAGTTTCGGCGTGATGCTCAGCCGTGATACAGACAGACAAAAATTAAAAAAATTACATTTTCGTCCTCAGTATCGGTTATAGAAGGCCCTCCAAATATAATTTTCAAAATATCTTCAATGTACAGAATTTGACCTGTTACAGTTTTATTATAAGTATAGATGTCCACCCTGATTTTAGGGCAGACATGATAGTTGCGTTTGACGTTGTTTTACTACTTGACAGTTAATGCTATAGTTGACGTTTCGTAATAGATTGTTTACACGTGGAGTACATAATGTATTTCGGAGTTTTTAGTGATTATTTATGTTTGCAGACATTCATTTACTGTTTCTTTCTTGACCCGGGGCTTTACTGTATTGATTATCGCCTGTGATTTGGAATCCGCAACAATTTCAATCGCAGGTATAGTCAGTTGTCAAAATGAAATTTTAGTAACGTATTTCCAATCCATCATATTATTGTGTGGTGTTGCTACAGTAGTATTATATTCTCTTTGCTGTTGCTCTCCTTGACCAAGATATCTTAAATGTACAATAAAACGAAGCAATATTAAAAAAAGATAACATTACAAAACAGTTACTATATACATATAGTGTACATGGTGGTGTTGACCCAGGCTCTATACATTTCTGGAACAACTCCTTTGTACGAATAGATTCACCTAACAGTCTGTTATACTTATCAGAATTTGTTTCTGTGATGGAGACCCCGGGTAAAGCACAGATCAAATTATATTACCAATTACTCCTTTGATTTAATTAATATTTGTATAGGTACATAATAGTGTAATTATAATACTAGGTAGGCATACTAGTCACCATTTACAATTTGTATGCTTGAATTGTATTCGAAAATAAAATACAAACTAGACCAAGCTGTTTCACTTCTATTGTATACTACTTAATCCATCTGCCGACATCAGAAGTGGGATCTGAGACCTAATCGTGTTAGAAAAAGTTGTGTTGCAGGTGGAATGATGCAATCTGCGGGTCTGAAAATAATAATAATAATATCCTGGGACAATTCACACACGGTCATCTGATCCCAAACTAGGCAGAGCCTGTACTATGGAAACCAGACAACTGATACTAATACATGTATACTTTTTTTTTTGTAAATACATACATATATAGATAAAACACCCAGACACTTGGTGGGAATCGAACCCACGACCTGTTGGGTAGCAGACAGGGTCACTAACCACTAGACCAACAGGCCCGTCAAAAGGCCATAATAAGCAATTCAATGAGTGGGAATTCTAGGCGATCTGTAATTTACACAAAATTTATTTCCTAACAGTTCGATCGCGGAAGCCAGTCGGACAGACGGGAATTTTGACAGAAAAAAAATTCCGTTCTGTCCGATGATCGGACTAAGAGGAATAAACCGAAAAAATTCCCATCTGTCCGATGATCGAACTACTAATCGGACTACAAGGAATAAACCATTTAAGCTCGTTACTTTACAAAACTTTTACTAAAACCTAATATTCAAATATTTTATGTAAACACATCTTTGGTTTTATCTTTTTAAAATTGCGCGATTGGTTTTACAAATTGTATTAGAAGTTTTACTATTTAGTAAAACTAGTCATTTTTTGAATCACGGCGCCGCGCTTTTCAAGCGATACTGGTCTTTTACGTATGGTAGATAAAGGTTAAAATTCTTTCTGAATGTGCACTGCCGGCCGCTGCCATCTTGGTGTGAATTGAGCCTAATGCTACTACCCGGGTACTTTTAGTACTTTATATAAATAAATTACTTCCTGACTGGAAAAGAATACATTCAACACCTAAATCTACTAGTGATCATTTTCACTATTTTTTGCTTAGTAAAAATTATACGTATTTATGGTGCAAACAATACACAGCAGTCATTTGCACCATTATCAGCAGTGCATGTGGGGTTATCCGGAAAGCAAGTTGTTATTAAATAAAACAAAACATAACTCTTTATTTCTATATTCCTCAATTCCCATTCTGGAATCGAATCACCTTAAAAAACCTTAATAACTAATCCTTTTACAAATAACAAGAAGACTTTGGCTTCTTAAAAACTCGAATGAACTTCATTAATATTTTTACACTTTGCATTATATCTACGAACAAGCATTCTTTTGTTACAAATGTTACACTGATCAAAATTACAAGTATATTTCAGTTTGATGTTTTCGCGTAAATAAAAAAAACTCAATGGAAAGGCGATAATAGTGACTATAAGTCTGCACACGACTAATGTCAGCCTTCTGCAGTATTTTTATGGGTATATACCCATTTTGCTTATGGTGAACTACATTTGTTAGGATTTATGCCATGCATGTGCAACCATCGGGCTAACACAATATTCTTTATAATCATTCAGTATGGGGGGTATTACATCACTATACACAATTCCATAAGAATATTTGTTTGCAAAATTCTTTTAACCCGCCAAGCTGCTCCCTCCATATATTTTAATATGGGTTCACATCTCAATCTGTTGATCTACTAAATGTCTTAAAATTAAAAATTACGAGCTCAATGTCATACACACGGTAAACTAAAATTAAACTCTATAAAAAAGCAAGCAATCAAACAGTTTTTTACATTTCTCCAACAGAACAAAACAGTTATCAACTCATAAAGAGATTCAAACATTATAATTTTATAGCCAGTCTATTAGTTTATAATCAGTGCCCTATTATTCCATTTTATAATTATAATAACAAGCGCTTGCGGCAAATGGTAATACCTATTTAGAATTATAACACGGTTCAAAATTAAAATGTAGACAAATTCAACATTCTAAGACGTTTTAAAACATGTAACATAATGACATGACGGCAATAGTAAAAATTAAATTCTTGTAGATATAACGCGCCTTCGTAAGCACTGCAAGAAATACAGTGCTTATATAGTAAAGGGAATGTGAAGGGTAAACGCTTGCAAAACAGTACCAATGCAATATTAGCATTAATAACAAATAGTAATAGCCTGCAAACAAATGTCTATAATTATCCATTAAATGGTTATAATTATGAATTGCATTGCTACAATTTTGGCAACCGTGTTTGACATATATGTACTTGTACACTGGGTGCTCATTTGATAGCACAAAATATATGAAAAATATTCTTATCTCACTACAGAAACACTAAATAAAATTACTTCATTGTTTATTTTACATTTTTACAAGTATACTTTTGTATGTAGCGTCTAGCCAATGTATGTGCAGTAAAGCTATATTTTAGACTCAAAGAATATTTCGAAATCATACAGATAATATTTATATTATCACTTCTCCCAAAAATTCATTTATATCTTTAAAACATAGTATTTAATCAAAATAAACTAAAACAATGACTTATAGTTAAATTTTTCAATGACTGAACCAAACTAACAAAGTCTAAGGGTCGTATAAGAAAAGAAGAAGTAGAATCACCTGACGCGTTCGCGATGACGTTTATGATTTTATTTTTAGGTGTTTTGCGTAAAACGATATTATCAGAAATTATTTGTAATAGAAAACAGACTGATTGCAGTGTAATATATTCAGAACTCAAGTAAGCAGAGATCAAAATCTCTACTCAAGACTAGACTCAGTTGATTTGAGTTTGAGGATTGTTTTGTAATACGTTGGGTGCTCAAGTCTTGATTCTTTGCTCAAGCAGTGATCAGTTGGATTGCAGTTTAAGAGCTACTTGAGTAAGTTCTGTAATACGACCCTTAGTTTGTGAATGTCTGTATTTTTTTAATGCAAGTGAAATCAGCGATATGTAGGTAGACCGGTTCAAAATCATAGGTAAGTGTAATATTGGAACTCTGATAATGTCAAAGAAAGTGATATAAACATATGTTTAAAATAAAATACATGAAAAATAAAATAGAAAAAAGAAACAAACAACAGACATTAATTTAAAATCCACGTATTTAAATTTATCTCCAATGCTCTTATTTGTAGCTATTTATAGTAAACAAAATATATAAAAAAAACTCACGTGGTATAATTATTCACTTGTCACAATTCAGCACTGTGTCGGTACGCTCACATTTAGACTGGACTTGTTTGAAATTCACTCAAATGCACTTATTTGCTGGTGTATTTTGAGTCTTAGATCACTACTATAGTTATCCAACTTTCACCTTAATGCAAAAGCCTTTAGGTCGCAACTCCAAGATAAACACAAGTCTCGGGTCGCAAGTCCAAGGTTCACATGAACTCGAGCCTCGGATTGTAAGTCCTAGATTCAAGTTGTTAACTCAAGCCTCAGGTCACTAGTCTAAGTTTGGCTTCAACGCAGAATCCTCGGGTCGCAAGTGCAAGATTCATCTAAAAGCACTCTTCCGACGTTCGGTACGTTCACTGGTGGGATCCCACTCGGCGTCATCGGGGTCGTCGCCGTCGAAGGCGGTGACCGAGGCGGGCGACAGCGTGCTCGAGTCGTCGACTTCCACGTCGTGGTCACGGTCGTGGTCGAGGTCGAGGTCGTAGCTGTGGTCGCGCGGCGAGGCCGACGCCGAGGCCGAGGGCGAGCTGGTGTGGGCGGGCGGCATGGCGCCCACCATGCGCACGTACTGGTCCTCGCGCAGCGGGAACTGGCGCGGCGTGTACGGTCTCACTGTCTGGAGGAACGGTGGTGAAAGTTAAACGACGGCCTGGATATGCAGATACGTGGCTACAGTGAGCAGCTGCCGGGAGATATTTAGTAACGTCAAACAGCTAGGAGACTGCCTAGTAGAGTAAACAAACCAGCCTACATCAATAATAATAATACCAGCCCTTGTTTATATCCCACTGTTGGGCACGGGCCTCTCCTAATACTGAGGGGGCTCAGGCCATAGTACACCACGCAAGTGCGGGTTGACGGACTTCACACGCGGTATAGGTGGTAGATAATTCAGACCCCCCCCCCCGGGGGACCCCCGTCCCCGTGAGTACCGTGTCAGGTTCCCGGGGGGCTACAATGCGCCCCGCGGCGGCAGGCTCAAAGGCAAGGCACTGAGGGGCCCCTGGTGCAGATCCCACCGGAGAGCCCTGGGGTTCCCCCTCTCATGTGCCGATGCGACAGCCGCGGGGGTTTTAGTGGGTAAGAATCCCACATACCCCGGTCGAGCCCCACAGCTCCCGGGGATCTTTCGAAGATTTCCCCCGCGTAAAAAAAAAAAAAAAAAGGTGGTAGGTAATTCAATAGAAAGACGCGGATGCCTGTCTTCTTGTATTCCCATAGTCGGCTCTTACGGACACCCAACGGGAGCAGATGGAGGTGTGCTATTCGTACCCAGACACAACCAGGGCAGCTTTTTATTTTGTAAATACATATTAATACAGGTACATAAGTAACATCCAGAAACAGGACCAACAGACATCATGCACACAAAAGTTTGACCTAGATGGGAAGCGAAACCACAACTCGATTGGGCGTCAAACTAGCTAAACTAACCGATCAGTAAAATGAGCGTTATAATACTCGGTTTGTGTAACTCTACCGAGATAATTTTATGTGTACACTGGCTGGGTTTAGAGATTAGATAAGCATTATTTTTTTTTTTAGCAGGACAGATTGTTATTGAGTAGGTACATGGTAATTTAATACGAAGCCACGTACGGTTGGCCAAGAAAGTGGTTTACCAGTTTTGACAATACTTCCTATGCAATCAAAATAACACTCTACGGTTGAACATTTTTATCAGATGCGACATTTTAAACTAGGAACACAAGTCAATGTTGACGTTAATGATAAAGAGAGCATTATAATGCTCTCTTTATCTGTATGAATAATTGCAAGGGAAAATCAACCTTTTTGTTTTATGATGTGCATATGAACTTCAATTGTAGGGTGGTAAACCATATATTTGGCTGACCGCACACGCCAAGTACATCATCTAACCCTCGCGACTGTCGCATCGGCACATGAGGGGACACACTGACTCTTCAGTGGGATCAGCACCAGGAGTCCCTCAATGCCTTGCCTTTGAGTTAGAGCGCCGGGGGGCGCATTATAGCCCCCCCCCCCGGGTTCTTGTCACGGGGACGGTGGTCGCAACCCCGCCACCATCCTCCTCGGTGTTTCTGAGAGCAATGGGCCAGTCAGATGTGGTATGTGGTCCCTCTCTCTTAAGCGACAGACCAAGGCCTTTGAGCTCGTCGTTCTCCCGTGCCTTCAAGGCTAGAGTGCTATAAGCGCTCGCTTCCTCTTACCCGATTTAAGCTATAATGGCCATCTGCGGCGTTGGCGTCTATCATTCCAAAAAAAAAAAAAATATCTTGGGACGATCCACACACGGTCATCCGATCCCAGGCTAGGTTGAGCTTGTACTATAGAAACCAGACAACTGATACTAAAACCTATATACATTTTTTTCTTAAATACATACTTAATTAGATAAATAACACTAAGTGCCCAGACACTTGGTGTCGAACCCACCCATCGACTAGCAGCCAGGGTGTCTAACCACTAGACCAACGGGCCCGTCGAAACAATAAATAAGTAGTATGTGGTACTAGCCTCGGGCGGCGGCGCGTCGTGCGTCGGCTGCGGCGCGCGTGGCTCGTCGTGCTCGCGCTGGTTGTGCTCGTGCTCTTGTTGGTCGCGCTGGTTGTGCTCGTGCTCGTGTTGGTCGCGCTCGTGTTGGTCGCGCTGGTCGTGGTCGTGGTCCACGTGCGGTCTCCGTGTGCGCGACTTGCGCATGTAGCGCGTGCGCTCGCGGTGCTCGGCGCGGGAGTGGCGCGCCGCCACGGCCGCCTCCGACACGTCCTCCTCCTGCACGCACACACGACTCTATTGGAACATACAACTGATATCTTGGGACAATCCACACACGGTCATCTGATCCCAAACTAGGCAGAGCCTGTGGAAACCAGACAACTGATACTAATATATACATTTTTTTTTTATAAATACATACTTAAATAGATAAATAACACCCAGACACTTGGTGGGAATCGAACCCGCGACCCACCGGTTTGTGGACAGGGTGTCTAACCACTAGTCCAACGGGCCCGTCAAAAGTAAAGTCTGAAAAGTAAAGAACTGGACCTTTCCCACGGCCGTCCAGTTTGGCGTTTATAGTTTGCATCCTGTTTGTTGCGGGCATGCGTATGCGTGCCTACGCAAAAAATTGCATAACTAGGAAAATTCAGACGTGATGGACGTGAATACTATGATATTGTATTAGTATTATCGCCGTCGGCAGTGTGAAATAGAAGGTTTTGGATTCACCAGATTCTGAAATAACTATCGAATTCGGGTATCCTTTCGTAATCTACGTAACTATTAAAAGAAAATAACTTTTTAGTCAAGAAGTGTTACTATTCTCTTGCTTGATGAATATCTATCACAGACACATTATTTACACACAGACAGATTATAGTTAGCTAGAAACTGGATCATAATCCGAATTGTAAATGCAAGTGAATATGACATTCTGTAGGTACTGTTGAAATAATTAAGCAATGTAAGCAAAGCATGACATGAGTTATCTAAATTAGTTGTACGATGTTGTATTGTATCAATATTATTACGGAAATTATTTAGACTGCCGATTTCTTATTTATTTTAACTTTATAATATTGTTAATTGATTTTTTTAAATTTGTCTGATCTACAATTACTAATTAACTTAATTAATTAAATTTCGTGAAATTCACATGCCTTGCCAGGCGAAATAGATCTAAGCACTTTCTCTACATATATCCACCCATTATACTCTATTTCATGTGAATAAATTATTATTATTATGAATCTCATGGGTGATTTAATAAAAAGAGACAAAAAATTTCAATTACTTCAAGATGACCATGAACACCTTTGACAATCTTTCAGAAAGACTGAAAGAGAATTTAAACACAGGATAAAGGATAAAAAAGCATCACTCCTGAAGAAAAGTTAGCATGGCCCGCGCCCGGACCCCAAAACCAGCAAAAAACCGTATGCAGGAAGCTGGTGTGAACACTTCCATTCCAATTATACAAGTATAATTCAAGAAATTAAACTGGACACTGTTTTTAGTTTAATTTCAAGAAATTAAACTGGACACTGTTTTTAGTTTAATTTAAAGAAATTAAACTGGACACTGTTTTTAGTTTAATTTCAAGAAATTGAACTGGACACTGTTTTTAGTTTAATTTCAAGAAATTGAACTGGACACTGTTTTTAGTTTAATTTCAAGAAATTGAACTGGACACTGTTTTTAGTTTAATTTCAAGAAATTGAACTGGACACTGTTTTTAGTTTAATTTCAAGAAATTGAACTGGACACTGTTTTTAGTTTAATTTCAAGAAATTGAACTGGACACTGTTTTTACTGTCCAGTTTTGGGTGACAAAACCGAATGACACAATTCGACTGAATCGTTTTTTAATGGATACAAATTCTTTAAAACTTTCCATAATAATTCAAAGCACGGCTGAAGCCACAAATTTGAAGTCACCCTCAAGACAAATATTTGCAATTTTTGTCTACTAATTTGAGTTTTAGCTATGATATGAACAACATCATATAACACCCAACTACACAAAAATATACAATTACACTGTCTATTCACAAACAACCAATAAAGAACTACATAACCACCCACATTCGATCAGTACGGCGGCGACTCCGAGGACGGTTGGGGCGGGGTTGCGACCCCCGTGTCGGTTCCCGGGGGGCTACAATGCGCCCCCGGCGGCGGCGGAGGACTTTAAGGCAAGGCACTGAGGGGCTCCAGGTGTAGATCCCACTGGAGAGCCGGGGTGTTCGTATGCCGATGCAACAGCCGCGGGGTTTTAAATGGGTAAGAATCCCACATACGCCGGTTGACCCCCGCGGCCCGGGGGATGTTTTAATGGTTTCCACCGCGAAAAAAGGGAAATTTACGACCAAAATAAATATAAGTAACTAAATACAAATATAATCATACCTCATCACTCTCTATGGAGATGCGATTAGATTTCATGACGCCGTTGTTGAGAGGCGTCTCCGGTATCTCCATAACCCGCCACCTGCAATCATAACATTTATACTTAAAGGGTGTCCAATGTCCATGAAAACGGGAAACCTGATTAAATTGAGAGCATAACACTAGTATGCGATCACACAAATAATTTCAGATCAAAACAATTTTTTTAGTGCCATTTAATTTCGTTTTCGCCATTATTTTAATCATGGTTTTGCCATTATCCAAATCAATATTCAAGTGCGATAACGCCCACTTGTAGGCGCTGGAAGCCCATAGTCATAGTGGACTGGAGAAATCCCAGAGAAAATTTCAGACGTCGATTTTATGGCAAATTAAAAAAAAATATTTCAAATTGAAATAAAAAAACATATTTTTTCAGCAAACTTAAATGTAAAATTGCACTCAGAAACAGCTCAAAATGGTAATATGATGATGACAGTTCGCATTTTTGGGGTTCAACAAACAAAAACAAAAAAAAAAGTCAAAAAGTCAAGTCTTTTTCTCAAAGTAATTGAGAAAAAGTTTCTAGCCCTCCAAAAATTGTTACCATCGATGCTCATTCTAAATTTTCTAGACTGGAGAAAAATTATTTTGAATCAATGGTCAGGGGGTCTAATACAGGTTCTGATAGTGAAACAAATCGCCCAAACAGTTAGTTTTCTTCTGTACATTTTGTTGGTTTTTGATAGTTACCACTAGAGGCGCTGTTGTCAAAAGTATTGAGAAAACTAAGTAAGACTGTAGACAAAGATGACTGTGTCATACCGGTTTGATAACATAACATATAAATAAAATTGCCTCACTGTTTACTCACTTGGGTGTGATGATCTCTTTATAAGTGAGTATCTGCGGCCGCGTGTTCGCTGCGACGCTCTGCGGTATCACGATGTTGTCGATGTCGTACGATTGCCGCCGGTACGACCGAGTCTCCGTACTCGACCGCCCACGGGACCTACCCACATGGTCTATGGTTAGCTTTAGAATAGAGAATATAACGAATAATAACGAATATTGAATTACTGAATATATCATCATTATCAGCCACTGAAAAATGTCCACTGCTGAACAAAGGCCCCATTAGAAGGAAGGGATTGCCATGATCCCTACAATTGACGGGCCCGTTGGTCTAGTGGTTAGACACCCTAACTGTAACTGCTACCCGATGGGTCGTGGGTTCGATTCCCACCAAGTTTCTGGGTGTTATTTATCTATTTATGTATGTATTTAAAAAAAAATATACAGGGTGACCAGAACAGTGACGTCATAAATTTTTTTTTAGGTGGCTCGTGTTAAGAGGTATCTGAATCACCCCTATGTATGTTCTACGATTATATGGGGGACAAACTTAATATTGTATTGTTCGCGGATGATACATCTCTTCTATTTAAAGTTAAGCGTAAACTCCATGATTATGACGAAGTGAACAATGTACTTTCTATGGTTGTCCATTGGTTTAATGTTAACAATTTAAAACTTAATGAGACCAAAACTAAATGTATGAAATTTGTAACTCCTAATGTGAGACAGCTGGCAACCAATGTGGAAATAAATGGAGCAGCGTTGGACCTTGAGGCGTCGACTGTGTTTTTAGGTATAACAATTAGGCTAAGTTCCGCGGCTTATGCAGTCAAGAAAATTAGGCGTTTAACTGATGTTGAAACCGCTAGAATTGTTTATTTCAGCTATTTTCACAGTGTTATGTCATATAGTATATTACTGTGGGGATCTTCTGCAGAACTTAATACTATTTTTATTCTGCAGAAAAGAGCTGTGAGAGCCATTTACAATATGGCTCCTATTGATTCACTTAGAGAGAAATTCAAAGAGATAGATATTCTAAAGGTTCTCACAATACATATTTGAAAATTTAGTTTATGTTAAAAAAAATATCAGTTCTTTTAAAAAGTATAGTGATACACATAATATTAATACCCGGAACAAACACGATCTTGTTGTACATGCCACGCGTCTCCACAGAATAGGCAAATCGTTTATGGACCAAAGTATACGCTTTTATAACAAACTGCCACAGGATATCCGAGATCTTCCAATAAAGAAATTTAAACCTTTGATAAAAAGCCGATTGTCAAAAAAAGCTTATTATATAATCTCGGATTACCTGGAGGATAAAGCTGCGTGGGTTTGAACTGCTCAACTCATGCAATCTTAGAAGTTTAAGGCTGACTTATGTATAATTTGTAAAACTGTTTTTAAAAAAAAATGTCAAAAAAGACAAGCCCGCTGAGTTTCTTGCCGGATCTTCTCAGTAGCGGCCGCGTTACGATCCGGTGGTAGTTTGTAAAAATGATTTTTGTGTAAGTGCCTCCGTGGGGCCTATACATAATAAAGATATTTTGACTTTGACTTAACATAAATTCTCAATTTTAGTTCAATTTTGTAGCAACTTCCATTAAAGTTATGAGGCTGTTTATTTTATGCATATATGTTAGGTTTTTTTTCGTTTTTTTTTTCTAAACTGATAGCGCATTCTCTGAAGCTACTTAGAAACTAAGAAATTATCAGTTTAGATTTTTAATTTTAAGTTGAAAATTTAAATGATAACTCACAACATAAATTCTCAAATAAATGTACAGTTCAGAGATTTAGCTGCAAGAAAAAAAAATCGAAGAAATCCTCTACTTTTTTTTTTTTGAAATGTTTCATACTGGTCCGCAAACAATCCGGTCGCAATTTTGCAAAAATTCATAAATAAAATCGTAACTCGAAAACTACGAAAAATCGTAGAACATACTAAGGGTGATTCAGATACCTCTCAACACGAGGCACCTAAAAAAAAATTATGACGTCACTGTTCTGGCCACCCTGTGTAAGTATTAGTATCAGTTGTCTGGTTTCCACAGTACAGGCTCTTCCTAGTTTGGGATTAGATGACCGTGTGTGGATTGTCCCAAGATATTAGATATAATTGGCACACACCTCAGGGATTGCTTTTTTAGAATCATAAAAAAAAAAATAGAAAAAAAATAATTGACAGAACGCTAGCACTTTTGTTAGCACGAGACAAACACGATGTTCGCCTGTTGGTAAACGACACGGCTGCCACCCGAGACATTAGTTATTTTTTGGGTAGCTGAGTAGGAGTATGTAGGGTTATTTATCCCCTATCTCCTGGTATCTACCAAAGGCAATGTGTATTTTTTTTTATACAAGACAAGTCACTAAATCGCGATGCAGCCGATCGCTAAGCGCCGACGCTAAAGTGTCGTGTATGTCTTTGAATAACAATACAATTTAGTCAAAAGAAACCGCAAAGTTTTTTTATGGGGAATTTATACAGATTAACTTATTTGTAATACGTAAATTTTGTATACTTATACTAGATTGATGAAAAGTAAAGATGTACAAACATCAAAATAATTTCACTTCAAAGTATCCACAATGCGCGCAATGATCATGGTCACGGGCGTTCGTCGCTTGCCGAGGTAACCTAACCTCACCTGCCCCTATCACTGAATACATTTTCCGTAATTTTGTGGTAGATAATTTACTAAAATTAATTGCAAAAATGAAATAAACATTTTTGTTTATTCATTACATAATTATGATCTATTAACGATACTGATTACGTATACGCATTGAAAAAAAAAAACCTGTATATGGGAGTGACTATAAGTATTTACAATTGCACAAATAAAAGTATTTACATTTTACCTTTCATGTCCAGATGTGGAAGTTTCCTCTTCTCTTTCTCGTTCTTTTATTTTTCTAGATAACGGTGGCCGTCCTCTTTTCAAGCCTGAAACATATTACGTAATGTCAGTAGTGTAAGTTTTATTTATATTATGAAATTATAATATTAGTACCTATAGTGATTTCTGATTTTTACGCAATTTTTTTTTTTTACATTGCTGTCAAATATAAACCGTGATATATTACGTAAAATTAGTGTCATTACAATAATAAATTAGTAGTTGTAAAAAGTGCATTACTGATATATTTATTCTAAAATTTATATATTTCTTTTTAAAATTACGTAAATTGAAACGTAATTTTAAACACCACGTGACGTCACCATCCATCAGCTCAGGTCATGACAGCTTGTACAGTCTTATTACGGACTGACGGCACAATACGTCACTTCACGTGCGTTTCCGAACGAATTTTGAGGAGTCAACTTTTAATTTGCAGTAACTTTTTTGTTTTTGGGCGTTTTTGTTTCTTATTGTTTATTGTCCAGTAGAGTAGAGGGGTAGTACTCACGTGTGGGGTGTCTGCGGGGCAGGTGAGCGCTGCGGGGCGCGGGCGCGGCGTGCGGGGCGAGGGAGGGGGCGGCGGGGGGAGCGCGGGGCGCGCGGGGGGGCCGGCCCAGGCGCGCGCGGAACCACGCGCCCGCCAGGAGCGTCGACATGTGCGCCGACACGGGCAGATCTGCGGGAAATAAACGTATTCACATGCTGATGGACTCTAGAAAAACCTGAAAAATGATAGCAGTGCGCATTTATCAGGTTTTTTTTTGTAAGGTAATGTCGAGACAAACGGGTCGTCCGTCTGATGGAAAGCGACACGCCTACCGATGGGCGGCCCGCTCGTGCCTGCCGCACCTGGCTAACATCTACACCCGTGCCAGGACCATAAGACTACAGCAGTTACGAGCGACTAAAGTAATTGAGCGAATACGCACAATTCGTCGTGCACTCGCCGCAGTATACAACATTATTTTTTGTATATCCTAAAGTTCAAACATCTAAAGTCCAAGTAGATTGTAGCACAAGGAAGCAAAATAATATTTTTACGGCGAGGACTATCTTGAATCGAGAGTAAAGCGAAGGATCCTAGAATAGACTCCCGAGCGTAACGAGGGATTCTAGAGTAAAATATGCCGCGTTGAGGTCGGCAGGCGAGATTCTTTTTATACCAGCCAGGACTTTATCGAAGCGAATTCTGTTCAAACTTGGTAATTTAAGAGTGTTACAAATTCAATAGTCATTTCGTCATTGTTATTTAGTGCCTACTTCAGTCGCACATAAGTGCGAGGAGCAAAGCATCGCTTTTCGAGTAGATAGGATGTACGAACGTGAACTAATTATAAAATTGCTAATAATCGCGCGCCTGACGTATATTGCCGACGCAGCAAGATGTACGAATTGGGTATTTGAATTTTTTTTTTTGTGATAAATGGAAAGATCATATTATAAGTTTTATAATAAACCTATGTTTTGTTTTTTTTTATGCAATAATTCAAGTTATTTCAAAATAAAAATACAATTTTTGAATCCAGTACCGGAAACACGCAAACAGCTCCTGAACAAACCCGAGCGGGTGTGACGTCGTTCAGTGACGTTCAGTGGCGTTCAGTGTCGTTCAGTGTCGTTCAGCGTTGTTGCTCGTATAAACGCGCCATGATTGGTCAACATAGTGAAATTTCACGTGACTATAAAGTCTCGTGAAATTTCATCAATTTTTAATTGTTTATAAATAATTTATTTTTTTCCTTTTTTAGTTTTTGTTTTAAATATCAATATTAATAATAATAAAGTTTTAAAATATATAAAAAAAGAAAACAACATTTTTTTCAAATACCTAATTGCCTCGTACATGGGATGATAAATACTTTTGCTCTAAAAGGTCCGAAAGAACATAAAATTAAAGTAACAACAAAAACTTAAATGATTTTAAGAATGTGCAGAGGTTGTGTACGGAAGTAAGCATAGCGCGGGCCCAGAGAAAAGCAAGTAGGTCACTAATCGCACAATGTCCATTGATTTACTTAATTTTACAATATTGGCTACCCAGTTTAGGTATTTTTTTAAAGAAAGTATAGGTTAATACATAGTAATCGGTTCTGTTACTGCTTCTCAACAAACTATTTTCTGCTTTAGGGTATACCCAAAATCATGTTGTATATACATGTTGCGTACCTCGCAGGTCGCTGAGCACGGGGTGGTAGCAGGCGTCGAGCCGCGCGAGGCGCTCCCGCGGCGCCAGCGTGCTGGCAGGTGTATATACATGTTGCGTACCTCGCAGGTCGCTGAGCACGGGGTGGTAGCAGGCGTCGAGCCGCGCGAGGCGCTCCCGCGGCGCCAGCGTGCTGGCAGGTGTATATACATGTTGCGTACCTCGCAGGTCGCTGAGCACGGGGTGGTAGCAGGCGTCGAGCCGCGCGAGGCGCTCCCGCGGCGCCAGCGTGCTGGCAGGTGTATATACATGTTGCGTACCTCGCAGGTCGCTGAGCACGGGGTGGTAGCAGGCGTCGAGCCGCGCGAGGCGCTCCCGCGGCGCCAGCGTGCTGGCAGGTGTATATACATGTTGCGTACCTCGCAGGTCGCTGAGCACGGGGTGGTAGCAGGCGTCGAGCCGCGCGAGGCGCTCCCGCGGCGCCAGCGTGCTGGCAGGTGTATATACATGTTGCGTACCTCGCAGGTCGCTGAGCACGGGGTGGTAGCAGGCGTCGAGCCGCGCGAGGCGCTCCCGCGGCGCCAGCGTGCTGGCAGGTGTATATACATGTTGCGTACCTCGCAGGTCGCTGAGCACGGGGTGGTAGCAGGCGTCGAGCCGCGCGAGGCGCTCCCGCGGCGCCAGCGTGCTGGCAGGTGTATATACATGTTGCGTACCTCGCAGGTCGCTGAGCACGGGGTGGTAGCAGGCGTCGAGCCGCGCGAGGCGCTCCCGCGGCGCCAGCGTGCTGGCAGGTGTATATACATGTTGCGTACCTCGCAGGTCGCTGAGCACGGGGTGGTAGCAGGCGTCGAGCCGCGCGAGGCGCTCCCGCGGCGCCAGCGTGCTGGCAGGTGTATATACATGTTGCGTACCTCGCAGGTCGCTGAGCACGGGGTGGTAGCAGGCGTCGAGCCGCGCGAGGCGCTCCCGCGGCGCCAGCGTGCTGGCAGGTGTATATACATGTTGCGTACCTCGCAGGTCGCTGAGCACGGGGTGGTAGCAGGCGTCGAGCCGCGCGAGGCGCTCCCGCGGCGCCAGCGTGCTGGCAGGTGTATATACATGTTGCGTACCTCGCAGGTCGCTGAGCACGGGGTGGTAGCAGGCGTCGAGCCGCGCGAGGCGCTCCCGCGGCGCCAGCGTGCTGGCAGGTGTATATACATGTTGCGTACCTCGCAGGTCGCTGAGCACGGGGTGGTAGCAGGCGTCGAGCCGCGCGAGGCGCTCCCGCGGCGCCAGCGTGCTGGCAGGTGTATATACATGTTGCGTACCTCGCAGGTCGCTGAGCACGGGGTGGTAGCAGGCGTCGAGCCGCGCGAGGCGCTCCCGCGGCGCCAGCGTGCTGGCAGGTGTATATACATGTTGCGTACCTCGCAGGTCGCTGAGCACGGGGTGGTAGCAGGCGTCGAGCCGCGCGAGGCGCTCCCGCGGCGCCAGCGTGCTGGCAGGTGTATATACATGTTGCGTACCTCGCAGGTCGCTGAGCACGGGGTGGTAGCAGGCGTCGAGCCGCGCGAGGCGCTCCCGCGGCGCCAGCGTGCTGGCAGGTGTATATACATGTTGCGTACCTCGCAGGTCGCTGAGCACGGGGTGGTAGCAGGCGTCGAGCCGCGCGAGGCGCTCCCGCGGCGCCAGCGTGCTGGCAGGTGTATATACATGTTGCGTACCTCGCAGGTCGCTGAGCACGGGGTGGTAGCAGGCGTCGAGCCGCGCGAGGCGCTCCCGCGGCGCCAGCGTGCTGGCAGGTGGCGCGGGCTGCGTGGGGTCCGCGCGCCCCGTGCACACGCCGCAGCTCTCCTCGCCGTACAGACACGAGCACCTGCGCACGACCACACATCCGCCCCATCAGCTCCCAGACTACTATACTAATCGATAGTTTACACCAGACCGATAAATCACCTTTGCTTTCCGACCGATAAAACACCTAGAATAGTCTGACGCTTTCGGCAGGCCTATCAAAACGGTTTGGATGTGTCGTAAGGTTACGCAATAAGACTCAGTGTTTTCGCCAAAAGTGGCAGTCGACTTAATGTGTAAACAACGCCTCAGCTTCACCTTCTTCGGCTGGCCGAAATCGCTCGCCTTGAGCGACAGACGCTATATCCTGATTAACGTGATCGAACAACATTGTAGCGACTTTGACGTAGACACTTTTCGCACATCCGTCGATCATACTTCAACGGCACCGATTTGAAAATCGTTTGTGATACACGCCGTCAGTCGAATCGTCGGTCAATCGTCTTTTAACGTATACTTTGACCAAAATAATATAATTACTGTCGCTCCGATGCCAAGGACCAAAAGTCAAATTTCCTGATTGAATAATCGCTAAACTAACGTTTACGAACGACTAAGACGTTCGATCTCCGGAATCGCTGGACGTTTCGAGCGTGGGCGCTAGAGGTCCATCGACGTACGGCGGCGGAGTTGCGGCCTCCGTCCCCGTGAGAATCATGTCTGGTTTCCGGGGGGCTATATTGCGTCTCACGGCGGCAGGCTCGAAGGCAAGGCACTGAGGGGTTTCTGGTGCAGATTCGACCGGAGAGCCCGCCCCTTTCATAATATTATTATTACTATCTCCCTATCAATGGAAATAGAACGCAGACGAGATAGTTTATCGGTAAAATCAGGCGCCGATCTAGAGGTCCGTCATTTGACGATAACACGAAAAGCATAATTTGGTAGTTTTATAGTAAGAAATTATGGTAAAGCACTTACTTGATATCAGACGGTTTAGCAGCTTTATTAGTGGCGATATGCAAGTTGTGCATCTGGAGCAGTTTCCGTTTCTTGAAAGTCTCTCGGCGCAGTGGGCGGACTCTGGCGCAGGTCTCGAGATCGCGCTCATCTTCGACCGGTTGCGAGGACCCCGGCAGAGAGCCCAGGTAACCCACCGGAGGACTCGGGGCTGGAGGCGGCTCACCCTCAAACTCCACGGCACCCTTTGCTTCGCGGACCTGTTAGTATTTGGAACATGATAAGTGTAGTGGAACGACAGGCTAAACTTTAAAGAGCGAAGCAGTGAGGGCGTGTGGAATTGTGGATCTCTTAGTATAAAATTATCGACTTGCTGACTTTGTCTTTGACAACTTTTCGACTAGGTTGTGGGTTTTTATTTAATTATCGGTATTGGCAACTTCATATTTGACGGTCCCGTTGGTCTTGTAACTAGACACCCTAGCCGCTAACCAATTTTGCCATGTACGAATATGGATTGTGGGGAGGGGTCATGACCCCTACGACCCCCGGACCGCCGCTGCTCTCTTATAAGAAAACTCTAAGTGTATGCTCTTTCTCTCCTCTCTCTTATCCCCTCCCGCTTCGGTTCCCGTCCCCGTTTTCCCCCCTTGCTCCATCTAACTCCCCCGATCCCTACCCCATCACCCCCTAATCGAATCCCTCCTCCCATCCACCTCTCGTTCTATATATCCTCGTCATTGATTTCAATGTGTAGTATTCGCGTAAATATCAGAAATCATTATATCCTCGTCTTTCATGGTGTCATGACCTATTCCCAAACCTATTGTCTGCCTATCTGTAAAGATCGTTTGAAAGCATTTTATTTGTCCCTATGAATTTATATTGATATTAGCCGGCTGCATTTATTTATTTATTATTGTTGGTTATTTATATTTGATTCTATCAAACATAATATTTATGTATTATACTAATATTTATATATATATTATTTTGCTGTTACGTATTTTATTGTTTATAGTTATGTATTTTTTTTTCTTTTATAATTGGTTTGTATAAACAACCCCGCCTTGCAGTTCATAGTTCCTCTCCAACCAAAGGTTGCCTGTTAGAGATCACTTTTAGTGATAAGGCCGCCCATTGTTTCATTCTATTTTACTGTTTTTTTTCTTGTATTTTTGTGATTTTTAATAATGGTGGAAAAATAAAGTATTATCTATCTATCTACATTAGCAAACAAAATTTCATACATATCGATTCACCCATCTATTTAATGGCCTTGCCTTATGTTGCTTAACCTTAACCTAGCGGTATGAAATAAACTTTATGCCCTATTCCCAGACCTACCAGATATGCACACAAAATTTCATACAAATCGGTTCACCCATCTATTTAATGACCTTACCTAACGTTGCTTAGGGCTCCCACACATAACTGCGAATTCGCATGGCATCGCAAATATCTGCGAGAAACAAATGAATTTTCGATACAAATTCCTGGCTTCGATACAAAAAATATGGCTAGTCTATTGCTAAATAGATGAATGTGGTTGGTCTCTCAGCTCAGGTGACGAGCGACAGTGCACGCGCAGGCGAACATCTAGCTCGTTCTGTTATTATGTTGCACAAAAAACAAAACATCTTACAGTTCCCATAATACGGCAAAAGTAGGATGACTCATAAATGATCAAATCCTGGTATACACTATATCGTCTGTTTATCACTGAATCACAACCTTGAATTTAAGTGAATACACATTACACAATGCGCGCGTGCGTAAATATAACATGTTCCAACATGTTACGAACGCTCAATCTAGCAGTAATTCTGAAATATGAAAGTAATGGAATGTTTAACAGAACAAACAATAAACCTGCTTCTAAAGCAATTTCCTAAGTTCTGCAGCTTCGGGCACAGTCATGAAGCGTTGTGCCATTATATCAACACAGAGCTTTAATCGATAATAGACTTAATTAAACCAAGCCTGAATCATGCATCACATCTTCACTAAATTATATAAATAACAAGTATTGTAAACAATTTAAAACAATTAAAGGAATGTAACTTCATCATCACCAGCCGGAAGACGTCCACTGCTGTACATAGGCCTCCCCCTTGGAACCCCACAATGAACGAGAAATGGCGACGCGCACAATGTCGTCAGTCCACCGCCTGACCTGCCTACGCTGCGTCTTTCGGTTTGTGCACGCCACTCGAGAACCTTTCTTCCCCGTCGGTTATCGATTCTTCGAGCGTGTGGCCAGCCCCCCATTGCTACTTCAAATTGCTGATTCTGATAGCTGTCAGTGACTAGTTCTACGGCGAATCTCCTCATTCCGGATTTTATCGCGCAAAGAAACTCCAAGCATAGCTCTCTCTGTGACTCTTAGCTTCTCTAAAAGACCAGCAGTCAAGGATCACGTCTCAGTACCATGTCATCATTGGCAACACACACTGGTTAAATCCGTCTAAAGCACTGCGGTATTTTGGACGAGATGATATCGCGTAGTTTCATGCGAGTTGGATTCTTCGGACGACCTCTTTGTCTAAGTTGGACCAACCTAACTGGATAGTTTGTCCTTGGTATTCATAGTGGTCAACAACTTAGAGTGTATCGTTACCAACGACAACCGGTACGGGTGCAACATAGACATGATTTTCGTCCCTCCTTCTCCATGAAGTCGACCAGCAGCTGACCCCGTTGGCTCCGCTGATTTTACCCGTACAATCCCAGACTCAACTCATAGCCATTCCACGTGCCCACCTTCACGTTGAAGTACCACATAACACAGGTGAAGTACGTTTGGGAGGTATGTATGGCTTCTGCTATCTCCTCATACATAGCCTCTAAAGTAGAGGCTGTGTATGAGGAGATAGTGAGTTGAGTCTACTTCATCGTCAGGGTGTGCCGAGCTCGGCACGTATACCTGTATGACCTCAGCGAATACCGATCGGTTGTTCTAAGTATAAAGTACGCTAACCTGCTCGACACTCTATCAACCTTTATGGTGTTGCTATTGAGGGGCTTACGGACGAGAAACCCAACACCACCCTGGGATTTACTGTCTCCTTCCCGGAAGAAGAGCATGTTTCCGAAATCTAGCTTGCCAAAATCTCAGTCTTGTGGATTGCAGTATAGGTGACAGATAAACTCAAAAGCAAGACGCTCCTGCCAGTCTTTCTGTTCTCGCTTAGTCGCCTCTTACGACAATCAACGAAAAGAGATGGGATATCCCATCCCCATTCTATAAAGTGATATGATAATAAAAACCCAAGTAACAAGATAGCAAACTCGCCGCCGTATTCATAGCGAGGCTGTTTCCTAGTCAAACACAAGGCTCATTAAACTCATTTTAACACATGCTACTGGCTGGGTGCTACTTATCTATTTAAGTATTTATACAAGTATTTGTAACAGTTGTCTAGTTATCAAAGTACAGGCTCTGCCTAGTTCGGGATCAGATGACCATGTGTGGATTGTCATAGATTATAATTTATTTATATTATTTATGTAACTCATAACTTTCTTATCCCTTGCTTGAAGACTGTCAAACCATATCATTCAAAGAGTGGATAAGGAACAAAGTATATATCTCATACCTGCTTGTGCAAGTCATTGTGCTGTCTGATTTTATACTCCAGCTCCTGTACTTGCGCCTGCAGCCAGCACCAGCGTGACGCGATAGACGCGCGCGCCCTCTGCCATGACCAAAGAGCACGTTTCTCACTGAAACAAACACATTTTATGTAAAGTAAAATGTTTTTGTAACATGTAATTTGCAAAATGTAACATACTGCAAGCGTTTATGTTAATAGAAATGCTAAAAATGTCTGAGAATGACATAAGACATAGAAAAATCATGTGACAAATTATAGGGAATTGACACAGTTAGCAAATGAAGAAATAGAATCACTATGAAACGATTGTATCCTATCTAGGCCCTCTGGATCTCTTACTTCTCTTTATAATTTTGTTATAATGGAATTAATGCTGTGAATCAGAAATTGAGATTACAATATCCTCAGGCAAGTTAGGACAACAATCTATTCCAGGTGTCCTGTGGCTATGACAGACATAGACAGGCAATGATGTTATATATAATAGTTATGATTGCAAATCAATACATGAGGAAATCCTAAAAATCAAAAGACCATGGAATTTCAGAATTGTGCCTCAAGTCACCGCATCATGTGTTTTGGTATATGATGCAATATTATATTATTATATCACATCACACCAATAAAAACAAGTGCAGTTCTATCACAATAATAATTAATTAATTGAGAAGGCAGCATACAATGGTGACTGAATATTGCTTTGAAACCTATTTTTTTAATATAAATAGCTAATGTAAACAAATAAATATACAGCAAAATAAACAATTCTACTAAATAAATAATTCAATTTAACTGGACTTCAATAGAATTTGATATCTAATAGGTACATTATATAATAATACATACATAATCAGGTAAATATGAATATAAATATTAGATTATATTTAAAATAGTATAAAAACCTCACAGTATGTTCAACTTTTCACATATTTGTCAACAATAAACATTGAATAAGATAACTTTGAAACCTTTTTATAATATGATGCAATACCTTGAAACACTGCTGAAAAAGCATGTATACAAAAAAATTAAGCTTTTATAAAAACAAATAGAAATAAATATATACAGACTATTATTTAAGCTGATGACATCCTATATTTAGATGTTAAATTACTTTGATGTTAAATTATTTTAAATAATTGCTGTCTGTTGCTTATTTCTTTGCTATTATGAAATATCAAGTAATAATTATTATATCCTGCTCACAGGAGTAAGCTCAGCTCAGTCACTCTCTGTTCCCTAATGTATTAGAGGCTAATTCTAGTAAGTATGAAAATATGATAAATGATTGTCACCTTAATACTAAATCCTTAGTATTTCATGCTATTCTACTTATTTAATACTAACACGAAGACAGGCAGCAGTGTCTTTTTATTGGATTACCTACCACCTAAACTGAGATCCTCAAGCCGCCAAGCGTGGGGTTATGGCAACCCCTCCCTTCTAAGGGAGAGGCCTTTGTTCAGCAGTGGACGTTTTGGCTGCTGATGCTACTTATATGTATAATATCAATATCAATCTAAGGTCTATAATTGGAACAATGAATTTTTCAAAGTATATCAAGGAAATGAATGCTTGGTTGTAATACTCACATTGGCATGTGCTGCTGATTGGGATTGTTGTATGTGACAGCCTCATCATTGCTCTCCGCGCCAGATGACGAAGCTGTTGCATCAGAGTCCAGCTCATGCTTCACCAATGATAAATGCGAGCGTAGTGCACCCGCTGTTTCCTCCAGCCCAGCCAATGTTCCTGATGGTATACCCAACGATGCAGAACGAGATGGGTCCCCTTTTGACGTTCCAGGTTTAAAATATTTGGGACTAACGACAGTCCGAGAGGCTGCATTTGCTTGAAGAGCAGATGTAGTCTCAATTGTTTTTAGAAATGTCTTTATTCCGACCGGTCTACCACCACCATCTTTGCGAGCACCACGGATACTCTTTTCAAATGTTTGAGTAACTTCCTCAGATATTCTCTTTCCAATTGCTCGGGCTTGCAATATTCGTAACCGCCTCTGCAAGAATGCACATCTCCTCTCCAAACGAGCTTGCACCACTTTTATCTTGTCTTCAACAGCATCCCCCTCTGAATCAGCTGCTTCAGGTAAATCAAAACCAGAAAGTGGAAAAATAGCATCCGGATCTCCAGTGGACAATGCATCACCGCCACTTTCCAGAGTTTTAATAGCCTGCAGCAAATCAGGGGCGAGATCACTATTGCCTAGGTCTACCAGGATTTGTTCCATTTCTTGAGAGTCTTTGGCAAGGCTGGGTTGGTTCTGGAGGCCCATATCGTCCTCCTCCATGTGTGTCGCGCGGTTGTCGACGGACGCTAGCGCCCGTCTACGGTGGGAGAACGACTTATCGGCGTCGTCAAGCGTTTCAGGGTCGTGGGCGTGCTGTTCTCGATGTGCTATGGCCAGCGCGGGGGCCATGACACGGGCCTCGCCCGCCGCGGACGCTGGCTACCGCCGCGTCAGGGCGGGCTCCTAATACACTTCATCCCGAGCCTTATGTAACACCGACACCGTCAATTCACAACACTAACACTGCACTTCACTAAAACTACACTTCTCGTCAACATTGTCCTCGCTATCAGTCCCCCGCCGGCTCCATAACGAGACGAAACGAGCGGCAGACCGACGGCGATTCGGCGCGCTTCTGAAAAACAATGTTTACTAAAGGTTAGGGGCCGGTTTTTATCTATTCGACAATCTTATTATGAATATTTATAGATGTTCAAATCAAACCACGTCAAATTCATTTCACAAAGGCTCATAATTCGAAATTTAACCCACGTGATAACGAAAAGAGTACGCTAGCGATCACAGTTGCTTGTTTCGAGATATAAAACAGGAAATGCTATACATCCAAAACACTTTCGGCAGGCACCAGTCTTTTTATGTTTCACATAAATTTGCGTTAAACATGTATTTCAACAACTGCTTTACACCAAAATAATGACAATGGAGATTTTTTAGTAATAATGGCGGAACCAGGCCAAAAAACACCAGTGAACTGGGTAGGTACGACTACGATACGAACGAATATCCAGTGACGAAACGTTTTGCCGCACACGACAAGCGTTCACTTGTGCGAAAGAGATGGTTAGCTTGTCCTTGAAAAGGTACTTGCGCGGTAAAGTCAAATTACTAATCTAGTAAGACGCCCATCGATTTTTCCTAAAATAAGACTAAACAAATGTTTTTAATCAGAAAAGTAAAGATTATGGTAATTATCTGTTGAGATTTAATATTTGTACAGAATAAATCAGCTATTGAAGTGTACAAACGACTAGTGTCTACAACTCCACGCTATGTATCAATATAAAGTCTGTTCAAAGCGGAGCTATTTTCTCCATGCAATCATGTTAAGTAACGTAATAAAATAAATTAAATGTATTTTTCCTAACGCACTTATATTAACATAGCATAAATAAATTACCAACTATTACAAACAAAGATAAACAGCAACCAATGACTTCCGCTCTAAATGCACACGAAAATCATTAGTCGCGTTCCAGTTTTGTTTCACCACACTTACTATGTTCTTTAGCATTCAATAGCAGATGTTTCCTTTCCTTCCTTGCCACTTCATTATATCTACTATCTATTCCATTCATTTCAGTAGATTTCAATTGTTTCACCATATTTAATTAGAATTACGTACATACATACATCGTTTTGTTATATTAATTTAATAGTAAAAAGTGCTTATTGTTTGAATATTCTATGAATATTCATTTTCTATCCAAGTTATTTTAAATTTCTTTTTACGTTTCGTTACACGCGCATTTTGATTGCAGGTGTTCATGTGTTCATTCTCTTTTACCTATAAATAAGATTAGCAAGTTTCTCATGTTCTTATTTTTCATAAGATCATATCTTACTTGTAATGTTAGATGTTGTCAATCAATTTTAAAATATACCTAGAAATATTTTTTACTTTCATTTTGTACCTATAGGTTGGCAAAGAAAACTAATCCATATTTTTAAACTAATTTAGATTGCACAGGCTCATGTCTGCATTCAAACAAAAATAATGAAAGGCATGTTAAACCTCAATGAAAACCTACTGAGCTCAGTGACTCTTATGGCTGGCTAAAAGCACTGTCCAGTAGTCATCATACACATGATGCAAACTGAATAATCTCATTTATTTATGTACTTAAGTACATATATTTGATTACAAATGATCTACCATCTATAGAATGCATTCTTAATTTTTATTCCACTGTGCAAGTTTTTTTTTTGCTTGTTTTTACTAGGCATCTCGTAATATTAGTGTACCTATCTAGTTTTTCTATATTTATATTTCAATTAATTACAGTTTCTATATTTTAGAAGCTGTTGACTTTATAATTACCACAAAATTAATTTAAGATCTACATGTTCCTTAGATAAATTTATAACCTGGTATCAGCATTGAGATTTGACATTGGTACTGATTACTTAGATAACATATTTATAATTTTACTTATTCATACAATAAATATTAATAAAGTCACTAATAAATATCTTACCTCTGATGCAGTGAACATTGTGTGTGCTTGATTCACTTGAATGTCAGAGAAAACCCTTTGAACTTCCATCATACACAGTACAGGCAGCATCTTTTCCCTTTAATTGACAAAAAAATAATGAAGAAATAATACTGCATAGAATAAAAATACCAACAATCTTATTGATAACAAGAGGAGCAGTCATTGTGCAGATCTTTAGTTCCCTAGTCCAGGTGAAGATAACTTTAAAGTGACAGTTGATTGACACAGAAGTTACAACAAAAGATAATGTCAGTGTATGTCAATAATTTGAAAAACAAAAAGGTATTTTGGTGGGTACAGTAAAAAACTTAACCATTGACCAAATCAAATGTGTATAGAAATAAATAGGTACCACATTATTTTAATATGGAAAAAAAAAGAATTAGGTACTTAAATTAAAGAATAGAATTATAATTTAAGACAATAAATACATTTGAATTAATTGGAAAACTCTTTAGCTTAATAATCAAAATTAATGCAGAAACAATGATATTGTAATATCATTGTGCAGAAAAGTCAACTTTAAATTAGATTTGAACAAAAACAGAGATCTAAATAATAAATAGAATTAAAATTCAAGACTGTAAATAAAACTGAGTTAATCAGTAAACTGTTTATACTTTGTTCAAACATTGATAGTCTGTATATCAATAAAGTTATGAGAATTATTTAGAAAAGGCAATTTAGAATTAGGTTTTAAAAGTAGAAATAAGATACACTTATATCTACAGAAGATACCTACTTATCTAGATGTTACATTACAGACAAGTTAAAGTAGGTAGTATAAAATATCTACTGTCAATAGTGCTGGTGTTAATAATAAATTTAATAATGATTTAGGATCAGCAGTTATATAGTAGGTACTTTAGGAGATTTGATGTTAGACTATTTTTTTATCATTTTAGTTTTTTAATTCATAAATAACAGTTAAGTTGTATGTGATGCAATTTAATAGATGTGTACCTAACTAATCTATAACATTAACATTCCATATATAATAAATAAATAAAATAATATCTTGGGACAATCCACACACGGTCATCCGATCCCAAACTAGGCAGAGCCTGTACTATGGAAACCAGATAACTGATACTAATACTTATATACTTTTTTTTTTTGTAAATACATACTTAAATAGATAAACAACACCCAGACACTTGGCGGGAATCGAACCCACGACCCATCGGTTAGCAGGCAGGGTGTCTGACCACTAGACCAACGGGCCCGTCAAGAAAGAAAATGGTTTCTGATGATGATACATTTTAGGTTCTACAACAAATAAGCCCCCCTCATCTTGAGGGAAGGCCCGTGCCCAACAGTGGGACATAAACACGGGCTGGTATTAAGTCAGTCAAAATATCTTTATTATGTATATTGTTTACAAACTACCACCGGATCGTAACGCGGCTGCTACTGAGAAGATCCAGCAAGAAACTCAGCGGGCTTGTCTTTTTTGTCATAATGGTATTTTTTTAATAATGTTACCTGTATCCAATTTCCATTTGGAACCAAAAAACACAGATTCTTATTAACATGTAGTAATTTAGAAAGTACATGATAGGGATCTGAAAATTAGTAGACAAGTGTCACATCAGGTTTCAGACACTCATATTAAACAAGATGCATAAAACATAGGTACAAATATAGTAAAAAGTAAATTACAGTATAAATACTTACCAAAATAGTAAATTGCATTAAATTAATTGGCGTTTGCAAAATTAAAATGTTTTGCTTCTGAACGTTTATACAAAATCTTCATTTATATGTTTAACTCAGGATTAGGATTTAAGTAGAATATTATGACAATATCCTTAGTTTATTTACAGTAAACAAAAGTAAATCAAAAAGTTGCAGCAACTATATATAAATAGATTTGATTCAATTTTAATTAAATATATACCTGCCTATTCTCAAGTTACCTTAATTTTGGAAAATTTCAATTTGAGCTTAAGTGTTTATGAAATAGATATAATTTTTTTTATAAAAATCCCTAAAGATTATAGAACTGAACTACTTTATGTTGGCTATGTAACCCACTATGGGTTACATGGCCAACATAAAGTAGGTAAATGATAAAATTATTGTAAAGATTCTAATGAAATAGTTGCAATGTAAACAACATTGCAACTGATTTCAAATAATGCAAGGATCTTTTGATATCTTGGAATTTATTAGAATTTGATGTAAGTAATATTAATTGATTAAGTTTAAGTTATCTAGTTATTTATGTATAGGTGCATGAATTAATGATATAAATATTATAAATTAGTAATACAGAAATATTTCAAATGTATTTTTGTGATACAAATCAAGTCACATAAAATTGTAAATAGTTGTAACAAGCAAATAAAAAATATTTACTTAATTGAACCCATTATAAAATAAAATAAAATTTTGAAAATTATTTTACCTTCCTTGAACGAAAACGACGAAGAAGACGAACACACGAACACCATCTCTCTCACTCCCCCCCACAAGTGTTGCCACCTCGGTAACGGAACTCTCAGAGTAACAATAAGCCTTATTCCACACCACAAACTTTTATATGATCTAAGACCACAAATTAGATTGCATGGACAGTATATTAAGTCCATGGTTGTATGTCACTAGGAGGAAGGATTAAATTTGAATCCTCTCAACGGCCGGTGTGGTTCCGATCTGCACCATCTTATCACGCGAACGCATAAGCGCGATCACGCGTCGACCGCCGACCTTAGAGGAGATACCACTGGAGAGATCATGATGCGCTAACCCCTCTGCCAAATTTTGGTCATATGGTCAGGTCATTCTTTATTTGTGTGCGTAACTTTTTGAATGTGTTGCGAGTTTATTATAGTGTGGTTATGCGTAAAATTGTATCTGTGTGTGTTTACTTCGCCTCCCGCACCCCGCAAAAGTGCCACGAAAAATTTGTTCGGGGAATCGACGCGATACTAGCTCCATTCTAATTACTCTGCGCCGCCGACGGATTAAGAAAACATTATGATGACCTATTATGTCTGTGGTTATGATCCTTCTTGATTTGATCGAATCCCCATCCTTCTTCAGTCTTCTTCTTTTTGTTTGCTGCAATCGGCTAATATTTTTTCTTGACGCGGGGAAACCTTAAAAAGGTCCCCGGGAGCTGTGGGGCTCGACCGGGGTATGTGGGATTCTTACCCACTAAAACCCCCGTGGCTGTCGCATCGGCACATGAGAGGGGACCCCAGGACTCTCCAGTGGGGTCTGCACCAGGGGCCCCTCAGTGCCTTGTCTTTGAGCCGGCTGCCGGGTAGTGCATTGTTGTTTATAGCCCCGGGCTCAGGGCTAGGAGCGAGACGTTGGGCGCCCGTTTGACGCGGACTGCACCAAGTTTGCGTTCCTGCTCGGTGGCCTCCTTCTGAGACATGAATGTCTCGCAGAAGGCGACCATCACTCCCCACACCGCATCCGACAGCATAGCTAGCCGATACCACGCTGCCCAGGGAGAGGTCCGATCGGATGACTGCGTGTGACCTCCATCCAACGACCACGTGGGAAAAGCCTTTAGCGTGTGTTGGGCGGAGTCAGACTGGTCGCAGTGGAAGCATCTCGTCGTCGCTTCACGTCCGAACTTATGCAGATAATCACCGAAACAACCGTGACCGGTGATTATCTGCGTAAGCCTTTAGGTGAGTCTGCAATCGGCTACTAGATTATCCGTCATAATACGAAAAGAAGTTTAACGAAAAACCTAGGTTTAGTCTAGACCCCAGGTTTCATTATTATAAAACAAGTTTTAGCGCTTAGTAGAGGTCACAATATTGAAATCATCATCATCATCATCATCAGCCGGAAGACGTCCACTGCTGAACATAGGCCTCCCCCTTAGAACGCCACAATGAACGACAATTGGCTATTTGCATCCACTGGTTACCTGCGACGCGCACAATGTCGTCTGTCCACCTAGTGGGAGGCCTGCCAACGCTGCGTCTTCCGGTTCGTGGTCGCCACTCGAGAACCTTTCTTCCCCAACGGTTATCGGTTCTTCGAGCGATGTGGCCTGCCCATTGCCACTTCAACTTGCAGATTCTGAGAGCTATGTCGGTGACCTTAGTTCTTCGGCGAATCTCCACATTTCGGATTCTGTCGCGCAAAGAAACTCCGAGCATAGCTCTCTCCATGGCTCGTTGTGTGACTCTGAACTTTTCTAAAAGGCCAGCCGTTAGAGACCACGTCTCGGTACCATATGTCATCACTGGCAACACACACTGGTTAAAAAACTTCGTCTTCAGGCACTGCGGTATTTTGGACGAGAATAATATTGAATTAACCTTGTAAAAATATTAATCAAAATGGAGTTCAGCAAAAAGAGTAGGGCTAGATGGAGCGAGAATATCGTACTAGAATTTCTCATTGCATTGCTTTTATTCATTATAGTTTGTGGGAATTCTGAGAATTTCTGACTTGAGTTTAGGGGTAAATTTTTCAAATGATTGTAACACCTTGCTTTACTCTATGGTTAGCCGTAAAAATTTGGTAGTTTGGTAGGTACCAACATGAAGCTAAGGTCAAAGTGGAGGAAACACTCCCAAATACATGCCTGAGGTCAACGCTATCCCTGTCATTGAGGTCGGATCTCTCTTTCTAAGAGGGCAACCTTAATGTTTCATGAAAAATCAGGACATATTTTTAACTTCGTCCCATAATACGACTTACTTGGCTTGTTTATGCTTAGAGTAAGTACCAAAGGAGAGAGCATGACGCGCTAACCCCTCTGCTAAAATTTTTGTCATATGGTCAGGTCGTTTTATAAAAACTAGTTCACGGGCGATTTTTGTCCAGTCCGTATCAGGTCGTCATGCATTATACAGCTCCGTGAAAATGGATGTTTGAGCAATATTTGACTGTTAAAATCGATTAGGTATCATAAATCGGCGAGAGAATGGAGTTTCCTATCATTTGTAACTATTATTTTTTTAAAATATGTTAGTATTAAAAAAATAGAAACCAAATATTGTTATCTCTGAATCAAAATTTCGCGCCATGTTTTATCCTAGTTACAGCATAGTGCGAGGACAGGATTGAATGTATGAAAAAAATTTAGTTCATTCTAGGCTAATGGAGGAAATTCTAATAATTATGAATGATGTTTATTATAATGAAGTTATTGTTATAAAAATAGATTAATGTATCGAGAGTATCATGATAAATAACAATAATCTACTTCTCCTTTTCTTATACATAAAAATCACGTGTCACGGTGTTTGTGGTCGAAATCCTCCAAAACGGCTTGACTGATTTTTATGAGATTTTCTTTTTATGTACATATATTTAGTAGGTATGAGGATAGGTCCTAAAGTATATTATATACCACTTGGTGAAGCAGCGTTAGGCAGGGTAATTATACAGATGGGTGACCAGACGGACAATTACCGGTCAGCATTAGACAATGCTCTTTGAACTAAACGTCTCCGTGGTTCGGTTGGAGGGCACAAATAAGGGAGAGCGTAAAATTTGAGTCCCGGTTTTAACAGACTTTAAAAAAGGAGGTATGTATTCAACGCGTATGTATATAATACTATTAAAATGCAAAATCCATTTATAAATCTCGTCTCACGGCATTCGCACTCCTCCAAAACGGCTCGACCAATGTTTATGATTTTTTTATGTATACATAACAATATGGTACCAAGGTATAAGAATAAATAGATGGGCGACGTTTGAACTAACCGTATCCGTGTTTCAGAGGGCTACTGAAAAGTTGGTCCTGGTTTTTAACCGATTTCAAAAAAGGAGGTTATGTTCTCGACGCGTCTAAAGCGGTAACTAGTAAAAAATTAAACGTAATTTTGTTCGGGAATTAGCGCGATTTACCTTATATTTAGCGGAAGAATCTACTTGAATTGCACATGGAACCTACCACCTATTAAACCCTACAGAAACTCCTGCAGATGCACATGAGGACAACTTGGTTTCTCCCGTGGGATTTGCACCCTCAGTGCCTTGCCTTTGAGACTATTATAGCCCCTGGGAACCTGTCACAATGATCACAGAGAAATGGGGGAGTGCGAATTCGACGGGCCTGTTGGTCTAGTGGTTAGTGACCCTGTCTGCTACCCAACAGGTCGTGGGTTCGATTCCCACCAGGTGTCTGGGTGTTTT
Organism: Furcula furcula; assembly: GCA_911728495.1. NCBI lineage: Eukaryota > Metazoa > Arthropoda > Insecta > Lepidoptera > Notodontidae > Furcula > Furcula furcula. Next base: position 22,596,547 of record OU452253.1, read on the forward strand.
ATCTATGTATTTACAAAAAAAAAAGTATATATGTATTAGTATCAGTTGTCTGGTTTCCATAGTACAGGCTCTGCCTAGTTTGGGATCAGATGACCGTGTGTGAATTGTCCCAGGATATTATTATTATTAAGAGACGGAGTCGAAAACCCGCCGATGCACCTCACCGTCTTCATCGAAATCGGTATCAACGCATACGTTTGTGCAGTATAATGCACAAATTATACATACTGTATACAAATAATACGCAAATTATCGCGCACCAGATCATGGGAAATGGGGCAACAATGATTTACGTATCCAAAATCCAGCTAACTATCATGTTCTGAAGAGTGTCAGGGCTGCTCAGCGCCCTGCGCACCAGGGACGCACACCTCTTGCGCATAGTAGCGTAAAAGCAATCTACGTGTGCGTCCGCGAACATCCTAGATGCGCTACGGAAGTGAGGCAATCACACCAGCACTCTGAACACATTATTGTATTGGATACGTAGGGCGTCGTAGGATCCTTGCGTGTAATTTCCCCACAGGCTGTATGTATAAAATGCTGTGCAGTACGCGCGAAACAGTGTAATTTTAACAGTCAGTGAGTAGGGTGCAAACCAGTGAGCCAGAATAATTACTCTCACTGTCAATGCCCTCCGCTCTCACTCAATGTCTGCATCATCATTGAGCTCGGGATTAATATATGGCCTAAATATTTGAAATGATATGATAACATAAGTATATGAATACAATAATCTCCATATTGAATTATTAGATTCTTTAAAACATTCCATTCTTTGAACCCCTTCATTATTTATCGGTCTTTTCACGCACCACATCACTACAATTTACGTCTGTGGACGTGCAATAAAATGTGTAGGAACGATGAATTCTTTATGTGTGTGCGTATCTTTTTGAATGTGTTGCGAGTTTATTATAGTGTGTGTTCATAGAAACATGAAGAGTTTACATTAGACATTTGCAAGAGTGTGGGTGAAATTGTATCTGTGTGTATTTCCTTCGCCTCCCGTACCCCGCAAAAGTGCCACGAAAAATTTGTTAGGGGAATCGACGCGATAATATCTCCTTTGGTACTTACTCTGAGTGTTTATGCTTTAAGTTTAAACCGAAAACAATGTGAAATATTTTAAAATTAAATAATTCAAGTACAAATTAATAGAAACTTAAACCCAATGCTAACAAACGAACTGAAAACGTGTTATGTGCCTATCGAAAGAAGAACAGATCGAAAATATGGTGCATAATGCACAGGGATCATCGGTAGGTAATTATTGAACAAAATTGCACTTACGAGTGATATTCGGTATTAAATACTGGATACAACATATTTTTGCAACCAAGTACTGCACATTTTATCACCATTTTTATGATTTTAATTCACTTTATCGTGAAATTATGGTATTTAAATGTTTGATCGATTTGTAAGACAGACAGTTTCATGCTGACAATAAGCGACAGTGTTGCCACAAAATACGAACCCTTAAAATCGGTAATTAAAATTGCATTTGAGTATAATTGGCGAAAACACAATAGAGCATTATTCTAATCGAACTCGCAGAACAGTACCAATAAATTTTTTATTAGACATGATTGTCATCGTATTTTAAGTTTTCGGGTGGAAAACATTCTTTTGATGTGTAAGTAAAGCATTTCTATATTAGGGTATCCATTTCTCGGGTAATTTCAATTATAACATGGACCACACATCGGACCTCAATGAAAGGGATAGCGTATGCCTCAATCAAGTACAAGTCGCGTCACGTAAAAAGAACGCTAGCGGTCAAGCTGCGCATTAGGCGATTTATCGGTCTATTTGGTGGTATGAGGTGCGGCACGGGGCAGGCGGGTCACGCGCCGCATGCTTGCAGGAGCGCTATTGGTTCGTCAGTTGAGCTTTGCTTCCCGCGCTGTGTCCACGTTACGTTCGTTCTCAAAATATCATCGCGCACAAAAGTTTTTAATTACGAAATGGAAGAGTTAGAAAAAATATTTATGATGTAGGTATATTTTGTTTTATGAAGAGAGAGGATGATAATAAATCAGTAGATAATTTAAAACAATGTATTAAACGGACCGTAGTAGAGGCAACAAAATGTGATGATGATGGTGATTTTGACTCAGATGATGGTAAAGGCTCAAGCGATGACAGCGATGACGATGAAATGACCACCTCTAGCACAATAACTGCTTACTGGAAAGACCCCAACTATTACCAAGGACTACTATATAGACCCCATTACTTTAATTTTATTATTTTTGACTTACTTTTTTTTTTTTTTATATGTACTAAATTAGATTATACAGTTTACACTGAATAAAACATGTTATAATTTCCATTCGATATTCTATCTAATATATTATTATTTTTAATGTTCCAACCAATAACCGATATACGATGCTTGTCGTGACCGAAAGGCTTAGTACTTTCGTGCGCGAGTATACCCATGCGCAGACACACCCCCTTCCCTTTCTTCCAGCGTTCTTTTTACACTTAGAGGAAGAAAACAATAGAGGGCTGGACACTTTCTTTCTCATTCACGCATGAAAAGAATGCGTTTATGTAGGTTACGTGTGATAGAAAGAAACAGTGTATATGATTTTTTGTCCCTCTGCATGTGTTCGATTTTTCCGCGCCGTGGGTGCGAAACAAATTTGACGTTTGCTCCCACTTTGCTCCGTGACAATTTTATCGTAGTTTTAGTATTAAATAAATAACTTAAAATTCAATAAAAAACTAACTGTGACATTACTGTGTGTTGTGGAAATCTATAAGAATCGTACAGTGCAGTATTATAGGCTGTAAAAGTAACAGTGAACGTAAAATTAGTGGATTATCGTTTCACAGGTAAACGTAAATTATTATGGCCAATTTAGATATTACATTTAGAAACTACAACTAGATACATGTAAACGACTTATTTAGATGTTATTGCTCTAAATTAGTTACTATTTTACATGAAAGTTACGTGTAAGATAAATAAATTCTTGTTTTTCATCCATAACCTAAAATTTTCAGTTTATTGATCGCCATTATCAGTGTTGCCAGTGTATAAAAGAGAAACTACCATAAATAAGTGGTAAATTATTATTAAGTGCATCATACACGATCCCACATGCTGGGTGCATCGAAGAATTTCTCAGATTTCCCGAATTAATTAAAAAATGGATATTTGTATACTGTGGATAGCAGCAACAAAAAGAATTAATTAGGTTGCTAAAAGTTATTCCCGAATGCTTAAATATTCAGAAATAACGTAAGCGCTCAAGTAATTCGTCCAAGGCTGCGCAGGACGTATTCATTCGTTATTTATAGGCACAATGGTCATTGTACATTAAAATTTAATCGTGCGTTTACTATATGCATGTTGTTTAAATATATGTATGTATGTTGTTGGTTACAATTTATTGGTAAATTTGTCTGAATTATAAATAAATAGTACCGACGTTGAATAGTTTGTTTCATTTGCCCCTTTATTATGTACCTATCTCGTTTGACAACTAAAGTGATGATCAATAAAGCAAAAGTGACTATTAAATAACTATCAAATGATTCATTTGGTATTGCCTAACTTGAATCACCAATAAATACCAAACACACTTTCAGTAGACATCAAAGTTTGGTGGACAAATGAAGCTCGATAGTCACTGCTTTATTGATCATCACTTTTTTTTTTGTAGGAATAGTACTGTTTCACCGGACAAGAGGGCGAGCGTTTAAAGCGCTCCAGCCAGAAAGGTTTGGGTAGCGACTAGCACAAGGGCACCTCAGGGAGGCACGGCCTCGGCTTGGGCTGCCGCTTAGAGAAAATGAGTTTACCACCGGTTCACAACGCGCCCCCTCTGAGAAGAACCGGCAAGAAACTCAGCGAGGGGACGCATGTCGAGGTCGCATGCGTACGGATCCCTTCGGCCTCGCCGGCGAGACCGGTGTCTGTGTGTTGATGTGTTTACGACTCTTGACATCGTTGTCGGTGTTAGTGTTGGTGTTGTGTCATGGTCCAGGAGGACGGACATCGGGGCGAGTGGGTCGAGCAGTACATGCCGCGGACGGCGGCGATGTACGGCTGTTCGACGATCTGAGGGACCTGGCCGCTGCCCAATAGGACATGGGTTCGATTCCGAAGGATTCCGAACAATTGTCTGGGTGTTATTTATCTATTTAAATATGTATTTATACAGTTTACAAGTATTTGTAATCATTTATCTGGTTACCTTACTAAAGGATCTGCGTAGATTGAGATCAGGTGGTCATTGGTCAAGCGTAGATTGTCCCAAGATACTAGTACTATAGATTTGTATATTGGAGAAATTTACTAAAACTTACCCGGTAAATGGCCATAGTATGTATTATATTAAGTTATAAGAAAGCCAATTTTTGCCTACCTCTCTGGGAAATAGCATATTATTGTTTTTATCTCTTAACTTTTTTGTATGATTCTAATAATTATCTACAGCTCTTAGCCACTTTAATCACCACGTGATATCACCCAGGTGAACAATGTGTAATAGACCTTAGCTACAACATATATGATATGTACATTCACTTTGTAGCCTCCGTCGTGGGTTCGAATCCTGCGAAGGGCAACAAATTTGAGTAGTTGTTCCTTACTGGCTAGGACAATGCAGGCCGATGACCTGATTGTCTGTAAAGTAAGTTGATCCATGTGTCGGGATTTGCGATAGGACGTATGCCCGACTCCTGTCCGTCAAATTAAAACACCGAGCTTTGGTAATAAACACTTATAATCAAATTGAGTTAGAAAAACTTATAATACAGTGGAGTAATCGTAATAATTAAAACATGTCTCTGCCATAGATACTAGCATGCTGTCATCTTTTTGACAGCCCCTTTGGCGTTCCGAAACCGTGATCCGAGATACGCCACACATGCGTCGGATGGGCATGTAAAAAGTCGGTCCTGCGCTTAACTTCTCCCCAGTCGTGTCGGTCTTCCGTCCCATCGGATTATGAGAGGTACCTATTATATAAAGGAAGAGAGAGTGCACTTGTGTCTACGCAAGCACTTGTGCACTATAATATCTCCTGCGTACATGGCTGATCTTGTGAAAGATTGGCCGCTGTGGTCGTTTCGGCTAGGAGGACATTATTATAACAATCACTTTCGTACTTTTTGCAGACTGTCATAGATTAAGACGATATAATGTAAGAAAAGTAAATGTAGTGTCAGAAAAGTGGTTTTTTGGTTAGGAAAGAAAATTTAATTTACAACAACCTCCGTATTTGCTTTACACAAAGGGTAAAATTTCCCTTACGTGGCAACTCTAAATTTAGTATGTACTTATTTTTCTGTCCTTATCGGCGGCACGCTTGGTATATGTCTGTATTATATTCTGTCTACGGTACAAATAAATAAAAAAAACTCTATGGTCCAATCATTTAAATAGACTCTTCCCATTTATTATTATTTGTATTATAGTGACAGTTGGTTGTAAATTATTTTATTAATTTGTTTTGGCCGATTAAAACAGTAAAAAATGGAAAAAAAACTAGATAGGAGTAATTTGTTGCATTCTACACAAATGACACCTCTACGCAATAAAAGATCTAGACAACTGTTACAACGAGAAGACGTATTGAATATATCGCCGATATTGAATGAAACTTCTTTAATGAAAAACCTCAACGATACTAGTTTGCGGCAAGTTTTAGATGAAACTTCATTAATTATAAATGCCGGGATTACCGCCGAGGGTTTGAGTGAAGCATTTTTCGAAATAATTCAAACAAGTCGTCCTAGTGATGTGTTAGATACTTTGGCGAGGTTAGCTCAGGTGTGTTGTGACTCTCTCGAGTTAGTCGAACCGTGGAACAGATATAACTCTCAAAATTATTGGTTAGCAGAGGAAGCAAATACTTGGAAACTGCTTCATTGCTTGTTTGCTGATTCCATTTCAGAACATCCAGAGTCAGTGGATAATTTGATTACTGAGCCCACATTGTCCCAACAGGTATTAGTTGCTGCTTTATTTAGAAGCGATTCCGAACTGAGACTGCTGCAGCTGTTAGTAGATTGGTTGGAAGCCATAGCAGCATATCAGGAAGAGGCAACTCGAACTTCTGCTCCAATCATTGGGAATAACATACATTGGGGTAACACACTACACCAGCTATTGATTGGAAGTAGCCTGTTCAACAAAGAAAATAACAAATCAATGGTAACATGTGTTGACCCAGATGCACCAAGACGCCAGAAGAAAACGATCCACTCTGATGATCAGAAAGATGATAATGATTTATGTAAAAGGATATTTACTGAAGTAAGATGTGGTAAGTTTAAAGAAGCTGTGTCTCTATGTATTAGTGCTGGGCAAGCTTGGCGAGGGGCTGTACTACAGGGATGGAAATTACTGCATTACATACCTAAAGAGGAATCCTACTCTCTTCTAGAAATATCTGGTAATCCATCTAGAGATTTATGGAAGTGGTGTTCATTAGGAATCTCAACTAATGTAGCTGAAAACACCTATTATAGAGCTACAGTCGGTATTTTGTGTGGTCATTTAGCAAGTACAATACCTGCATGTCAAGGCAACTGGGAAGATTTACTGTGGGCACATTTGCGAGTTCAAATTGAAGGTAGAGTGGACAAATTTCTTCATGAACACCATGCAACTGTTGATGCCAATACAACTTCACCTGATGTTCTAGAACTTTTACAAAAAGAACTGCAGATTGAAGAACTATCTCTTCAGCAGATTTTTAGTGCTGTGAAATCCCTAATGGATGGCAAGAAAGAGTCCCTTTATCAAACATGCCAGCGTTATTTGATGCTAGGCCATGTTAGAGCAATAATGCAAGATTCCTTGCAGTGGATTGAGGCCAGTGATGAGAAATTTGTGAGATTCTTAGCTCACTTGATTCTTGTTCTCAGACAAATGGGAAAAGATCCTCAACATGATATTGGGGACAAAATCTTAGAGAAATATGTTACACAACTTGTAGAGAAACTTACAGATGGTTCTGTGGAGTGCCCTGAGTTAATAGCATATTATACATCAACTGTGCCTGCAGATAGGCAAATTATGTTATATGCAGAACTAATGGATCATGTGCACAAGAGTGAATATAGGCAAGATGTAGTAAAAGCAGGACAGAGTGCTGCAATTGATGTTGCAGCATCTGCCAGACTTGCTATAAAAAAATCAATTGCAGATATTCAACAAGGCTATGGCAATTTAGATCTCACTTTCACTCAAACAACTGCAGTGGAAAAAGACAAAACCTTAATCACAAAAGCAGTGACATCTATGGAATGGATGTCCCTCATACCAAATCAACTTCAAGAAGCACTTTGGCTGAGTAATTCAATGATTCGTACATTTATCTTCATTGGAAATACAGATGCAGCAATAGCTTGTATAACAAATGTAAAGAAATTGTTCCCAGAATTTCTGAACCAAATAACTACCAATTCATCAGAATTGAGAGAGCATTTATGCTTAAAGGCATATTTAGATGCTTTAGAAGGATTTGCTACATGGTACCGGCATTTTATAAGTGGACAACCAAAAGATGTAGAACCTCTACCACCTGATGCATCATTCTCTGATAAAGTACATCATGAACAGAAATGTGCACATGTGGAACAACAGAAGGCACGTTGGATGAATGCTGTGCTGCATCAATCAAGACATACAAAAAATTTGCTGTACAATGTACTCTTGTTCCCTGGAGGATGGCTGCAGGATGAAAATGATAGTAATTCATCCCAGAAGTTTACAGCCAATGAAAAGCAAGAAAGGGCTAAACAGCTGGAAACATTGAGACGTCTATGTATTCCAGAGGTTGTTATTTTAATTTTGAAAATCTTGCAAAGTGGTGATGATGTTGATAGTCATAAGGAAGCTGTGAAACTGAGTAATCTAATTGCTGGCGAAAACCGAACTTTGTATAAAGTTTTCACTAAGAGTAAGCTTATGGAAGTGTTGGAAAGAATTAAAGAATCCTCATTGCTTCTGTTGGAAAAAGGAAAAGATATGTTTGGTTATGAAATAACAGAATGATTGTATTATTTTTTTTTAATAAAAATATGTCAACAATATGAATTTTCTTGACTTAATTATACATAAATCTGAAGATCATATAAAAAAGCTTTAAATATATAGAGTGACTAGGGAACAGTTACTGGATTCAAATTAATCAAATCATTGCTGGACTCTGCTAAATCTGTAATTGAAACTCTTCCTCTCTGTCTTATGAACTTTGCAACATCTTCTAGTTCCTTCTGAGATATATAAATGAACTTTCCCCTATCATCAACAACTCCAGTGAGTTCCCCTGAGGCTTGTAGTTCAGTGATCCGGTCTATGGCAGCTTGAGTTTTCAGTTTAAAATGTGCTGCTAAATCTTCCAGTAAAACCACTTTTTGAGTCTGAAAAAATATTTGTCTATGAAAAATTGGAAATTGGTGAAATTACTGGACACAAGGGACTTAATAACTAATACCTAGGATGCCTCATCTATAGCTTAAAATCAGGAGAATGTCTTGCTTGGCTCTACCAGGTTAATATAATAAATAAAATGTGTCTGTAAATTCATGGACCATAAGGCTCAATTCATACCAAGATGGCAGCGGCCGGCAGCGCAGTCAGTATGGAAAAGACAGATCTGTCTTACACAACACAAATACCAAGAAACGATCATCCTGTTTTATATAAAAGGCTAATTTAATATAACAAACATTGTTCAGTATGATGTAGTTGTCACTAAGGGATTAGAATATACAGGGTGGAATGTTGTAATGCCACCTGAAGGAGAAGTACTCTTAATACTGTAGATAGAAAATTTTACTCAAAGAAAACATTCCTTTATTTTTTAAAAGAAAGAAAAATGCATTCGAAGATTTTTAAAAATTTGCTTGCCGCACCCGGTAATCGAACCGACTAAAATCTCTAAAAGTTTAAGATTTCATTGTTTTCCTTTTATTTAATTTATGAAGTTTGTTAGAGAGATTTCATCCTTATAATTGACCCTAACGATTGATGCAATAAAAGTACAGGGTGCAACTTTTAAGAGATTTTAGTCGGTTCGATTACCGGGTGCGGTAAGCGAATTTTTAAAAATCTTCGAATGCAGTTTTCTTTCTTTTAAAAAATAAAGGAATGTTTTCTTTGAGTAAAATTTTCTATTTACAGTATTAAGAGTACTTTCCCTTCAGGTAGCATTACAAAATTCCACCCTGTATAGCATGTATTTTTGGAAATTAATCGAGTCTAAACAATTTTATCCATAAATTGATATTAATACTTACAAGGTAAATTTGCTATCTACTTAACTACTTATTAACTGTGCGAAATCTTCTCGTCCGAAATACCGCGGTGCCTGAAGACGAAGGTTTTTAACCAGTGTGTGTTGCCAGTGATGACATATGGTACTGAGACGTGGTCCCTAACTGTTGGCCTTCTAGAGAAGCTCAGAGTCACACCACGAGCTATGCTCGGAGTTTCTTTGCGCGACAGAATCCGGAATGAGGAGATTCGCCGAAGAACCAAGGTCACCGACATAGCTCTTAAAATCTGCAGGTTGAAGTGGCAATGGGCAGGCCACATCACTCGGCGAACCGATAACCGCTTGGGAAGAAAGGTTCTCGAATGGCGACCACGAACTGGAAGACGCAGCGTAGGTAGGCCTCCCACTACGTGGACAGACGACATTGTGCGCGTCGCAGGTAACCGGTGGATGCAAATAGCCAATTGTCGTTCATTGTGGCGTTCAAAGGGGGAGGCCTATGTTCAGCAGTGGACGTCTTCCGGCTGGTGATGATGAAATGTTCTATACAAAGGTTTAACTCAAAACCTACCTTAATGTAATCAATAAAGTCTTTCAAAAGATTCTCTTTGTCCTGCTCCTCATTCTCATCAAAGCCTTCCCCTTCAACCACAAATGCTGCTTTTAGTGCTTCATATTCCTCTTGTTCACGTCTCTTGCGTTCCTCCTCAGCCTTGCGTTCCGCCTCTTCCCTTTGTTTTTCTTCTTCCTGTAAATTCAATGCTTACAATTACCTATGTTTGTGAAATACTTTTATCATGTTTACCTGTTCCCACTAAGTTGTAATTTTATCATTCCAAGGCTACAGTTTTTATCGTCTTTAGCTTAATTCCACACACATTAGACAAAAAGACGAAAAGTGCAGTAGCATAATATATCATAAAATAGTGGGAATGGGCCTTGAGTAAAATTCTACCCATAAAACATGTGTAAATTGTGATCTAAATAAAGGTAATGCACATTTTTTTAACATTATTATAATTTTTTTTATTTTATTTAACCTATATTGTTCCCACTGCTGGGAAAAGGTATTATAATAATTATGACCTAATAATACAAACCTCTTCTTTTTCTTCTATTTTCTTCCGCTCTTGTTCAAGCTCCTCATCTTTTTTCTTTTTGATCTCTCTCATTTGTTCTTCAGCTTCTCTTGCTTTCTTTTTCTCCATTTTGGCTTCTAATTTTGCCCTTTTCTGGAAATATAAAATGAAATTTACAAAATGATAACTCAATGTATCATCTCAAGCAGGTATTTAATTTTTTTTCATACCTTTGCTCCCATTTTATCATCCAGATCAACTTTTTGGGAGGCATCTGGGGGACTTTCTTCATCAGGCTCTTCAATTGCATCTGGTTCTTCTTCAAGAGCTGCTTGGTGGCGAGCAGCTGAAAATATATATTGGCTTTAACAATATAAAACCAGTTATACACATTTGCAATACTATATCAGAAAACAACAAACAAAAAATTTGGTTATATTTGTTATGCATTAAATAACTAATTTCACAAGAAATATTTTGCTACCAATTAGGGTAGCAAGTATTGTGGCATAAGCTAGGTAGGTGGTACTGTAGCAGGTACAGAACACTGGAACAAATAATCTTATTTTCTTGTATAAAATACTGACAGCCTGCAGATTCCTTATATTTCATATTTATTTAATAAACAAGAACTGCCAGAACATAATGTAGCATTGTACTGCTAGCTGTCACCCGAGATATTAATACAAGCCTATTGAGGCCAGTAATATCTCTCGCTAAATGGTCCTTTAGGCTGAGCTAAAAGGCCTAAAGGAGCAGGTGACATAAGGATGGAGGATAGGAGGGAGATGTTTGCCCAACAGATGAATGGCTATTATAATAATAGAGATCTTTTACAATAGAGCAGAAATGTTACAGTTGTGTACACTGCAGTTTTGCAGCAGCATATCTTACACTGCAGTTGGCACTGCATTGCACAGTCTTTTACAAATCCACCTAGGACATTAAGACAAGGTCCTAGGATCCCCTAGACCCACTCTCTAGAATGATGTGAGAATAATTTATGAGATAAACCTATTCAAAAGTACCTAACATATGTTAAGAAGTAGCAAACTATACAACACTGATTTGATTATTATTAATAATACATCATTATTAACCATTGGCTCTCATGCGGGCTCTCTGATTTCTAACAGCAGCAACTCTACCAGGTCCGCCATCTCTCTGCACCACAGCTCTGGGCCTTGCTCCAGCTAGAAAATAAATTGTCAAGTAGGTAAACAAAAGTGAAAGAAACTTCTTTCTACAGAAAGGTACTTTTATTAAAGAGGCTTAACTTACCATGTGGTTTAACCTGGGAACCCACCCGAATAAACGCAATGGATAGAACAACAATGACAATCGCGCTAATCACAGCAGCAATAATAAATGGATCCATGTCTTTTTTGTTTGTACACCTATACTAAAATAAATGTATTTTTTTTTACAAGTAACTAATCCTAGACCGTTTCATTTCGTTATCTATCCCTAAATCTCCATTTTTTTCTGGTGGTTTCAACTTATTCTATAAATTAATAGGTAAGTAAAAACTATTTTTCACTCGAGCTCGCGGACAACTCGCAGACGTCAGGCAAAACGTCAAACAAACAAACTCAAAATGTTGGCACGTCACGTCAGCAAATTCAGTCAGAAAACCGTAGACAGAATATAATACAGACACATACCAAGCGTGCCGCCGATAAGGACAGAAAAATAAGTACATACTAAATTTAGAGTTGCCACGTAAGGGAAATTTTACCCTTTGTGTAAAGCAAATACGGAGGTTGTTGTAAATTATATTTTCTTTCCTAACCAAAAACCACTTTTTTGACACATTTACTTTTCTTACATTATATCGTCTTAATCTATGACAGTCTGCAAAAAGTACGAAAGTGATTGTTATAATAATGTCCTCCTAGCCGAAACGACCACAGCGGCCAATCTTTCACAAGATCAGCCATGTACGCAGGAGATATTATAGTGCACAAGTGCTTGCGTAGACACAAGTGCACTCTCTCTTCCTTTATATAATAGGTACCTTTCATAATCCGATGGGATGGAAGACCGACACGACTGGGGAGAAGTTAAGCGCAGGACCGACTTTTTACATGCCCATCCGACGCATGTGTGGCGTATCTCGTATCACGGTTTCGGAACGCCAAAGGGGCTGTCAAAAAGATCAGCGCGCTAGTATCTATGGCAGAGACATGTTTTAATTATTACGATTACTCCACTGTATTATAAGTTGTTCTCTCTCAATTTGATTATAAGTGTTTATTACCAAAGCTCGGTGTTTTAATTTGACGGACAGGAGTCGGGCATACGTCCTATCGCAAATCCCGACACATGGATCATCTTACTTTACAGACAATCAAGTCATCGTTCTGCATTGTCCTAGCCAGTAAGGAACAACTACTCAAATTTGTTGCCCTTCGCAGGATTCGAACCCACGACGGAGGCTACAAAGTGAATGTACACTTAGTATCATATATATATGCTGTAGCTAAGGTCTATTCCACATTGTTCACCTGGGTGATATCACGTGGTGATTAAAGTGGCTAAGAGCTGTAGATAATTATTAGCCTCATACAAAAAAGTTAAGAGATAAAAACAATAATATTCCCAGGTATAGGTTTAATGCTATTTCCCAGAGAGGTAGGCAAAAATTGGCTTTCTTATAACTTAATATAATACATACTATAGCCATTTACCGGGTAAGTTCTTGGGATCTTGGGACAATCTACGCTTGACCAATGACCACCTGATCTCAATCTACGCAGATCCTTTAGCAAGGTAACCAGATAAATGATTACAAATACTTGTAAACTGTATAAATACATATTTAAATAGATAAATAACACCCAGACAATTGTTCGGAATCCTTCGGAATCGAACCCATATCCTATTGGGCAGCGGCCAGGTCCCTCAGATCGTCGAACAGGCGTACATCGCCGCCGTCCGCGGCATGTACTGCTCGACCCACCCGACCCGATGTCCGTCCTCCTGGACCATGACACAACACCAACACCGACAACGATGTCAAGAGTCGTAAACACATCAACACACAGACACCGGTCTCGCCAGCGAGGCCGAAGGGATCCGTACGCATGCGACCTCGACATGCATCCCCTCGCTGAGTTTCTTGCCGGTTCTTCTCAGCGGGGGCGCGTTGTGAACTCATTTTCTCTAATCGGCAGCCCAAGCCGAGGCCGTGCCTCCCTGAGGTGCCCTTGTGCTAGTCGCTACCCAAACCTTTCTGGCTGGAGCGCTTTAAGCGTTCGCCCTCTTGTCCGGTGAAACAGTACTATTCCTACAACAAAAAAAAGGGATGATCAATAAAGCAATGTGACTATCAAGCTTCAGTTGTCCACCAAACTTTGATGTCTACTGAAAGTGTGTTTGGTATTTATTGGTGATTCAAGTTAGGCAATGCCAAATGAATCATTTGATAGTTATTTAATAGTCACTTTGCTTTATTGATCATCACTTTAGTTGTCAAACGAGATAGGTACATTATAGGGGGGCAAATGAAACAAACTATTCAACGTCGGTACTATTTATTTATAATTCAGACAAATTTACCAATAAACTGTAACCAACAACATACATACATATATTTAAACAACATGCATATAGTAAAAGCACGATTAAATGTACAATGACCATTGTGCCTATAAATAACGAATGAATACGTCCTGCGCAGCCTTGGACGAATTACTTGAGCGCTTACGTTATTTCTGAATATTTAAGCATTCGGGAATAACTTTTAGCAACCTAATTAATTATTTTTGTTGCTGCTATCCACAGTATACAAATATCCATATTTTCAGGTAATCATAAAAATAAATTCGGGAAATCTGAGAAATTCTTCGATGCACCCAGCATGTGGGATCGTGTATGATGCACTTAATAATAATTTACCACTTATTTATGGTAGTCTCTCTTTTATACACTGGCAACACTGATAATGGCGATCAATAAACTGAAAATTTTAGGTTATGGATGAAAAACAAGAATTTATCGATCTTACACGTAACTTTCAAGTAAAATAGTAACTAATTTAGAGCAATAAGATCTAAATAAGTCGTATACATGTATTAGTTTCTAAATGTAATCTCTAAATTGGCCATAATAATTCACGTTTACCTGTGAAACGATACTCCACTAATTTTACGTTCACTGTCACTTTTACAGCCTATAATACTGCACTGCACGATTCTTATAGGATTTCCACAACACACAGTAATGTCACAGTTAGTTTTTTATTGATTTTTAAGTTATTTATTTAATATTAAAACCACGATAAAATTGTCACGGAGCAAAGTGGGAGCAAATGTCAAATTTGTTTCGCACCCACGGCGCGGAAAAATCGAACACATGCTGAGGGACAAAAAATCATATACACTGTTTCTTTCTATCACACGTAACCTACATAAACGCATTCTTTTCTTGCGTGAATGAGAAAGAAAGTGTCCAGCCCTCTATTGTCTTCTTCCTCTAAGCAGAAAACCAATGAGTTTTTTTAAATGAACAAGATTTGGTATCGATATATAAGTTATCGATTGACTTTATAGATAAATAGAACCGGCCCCACGGGTTGTTGTTGTTGGTTGATTTACCAAATGAACCCAACGAATGGGTTCTTTGACTTTCATTAGTCCTATACTCAGAGTAATTAGAATAGAGCTAGTATCGCGTCGATTCCCCGAACAAATTTTTCGTGGCACTTTTGCGGGGTGCGGGAGGCGAAGTAAACACACACAGATACAATTTCACGCATACCCACACTATAATAAACTCGCAACACATTCAAAAAGATACGCACACAAATAAAGAATGACCTGAACATATGAACAAAATTTGGCAGAGGGGTTAGCGCATCATGATCTCTCCAGTGGTATCTCCTCTAAGTAGCGAAAGGATGATTGTTCGATCGATGGGCCAGTCTGTACACAGCTCAGAGAAAGTACCAAAGGAGTTAGTATCGCGTCGATTCCCCGAACAAATTTTTCGTGGCACTTTTGCGGGGTGCGGGAGGCGAAGTAAACACACACAGATACACTTTCACGCATACCCACACTATAATAAACTCGCAACACATTCAAAAATACACGCACACAAATAAAGAATGACCTGACCATATGACCAAAAATTTGGCAGAGGGGGTTAGCGCATCATGCTCTCTCCAGTGGTATCTCCTCTAAGGTACTGTCGTATAGTGCATAACTCGCTGTGTACACAGCGAGTTATGCACTATACGACAGTACCGTAGTGAAAAAATCCTAAATCTATGGTAGATACCTATCTATTTGACATTTGATTCGATGACGTGTGACATTTTGCGTACCGACACGATAAAATCTATAATTATTTTTTCGATCGAAAGTGAGAAGCCACGAAGATGGAAATATTCAGACTATCTTCTATTTTTGCCCTATTTATCATATTGGATGCTGCTTCGGCATTATATTTTCACATAGGAGATGGGGAAAGGAAATGTTTTATTGAAGAGATACCAGACGACACTACTGTTATTGGTAGGTCTAATACAAAGCTGTGTGCTGTATCTTATATTTTCCATTTCTTATACATATTTGTTTTCTTTTTTAGTGAATTACAAGGTGGAACTATATGACCCAAAGTCGGGGGGTTTTATGCCGCCGTCATATGGCATTGGTATGCACGTGGAGGTTCGCGACCCTAATGATAAAACGCTACTGTCCCGGGACTATTCGTCCGAGGGTATGATATCCTTTACCTCCGTCACGCCGGGTGAACATGCTTTGTGTATGTACTCCAACACCAGCTCCTGGTTCTCTGGGTCGCAATTGAGAGTAAGTAATAAAAAATCTTATGATAATAGAAACTAATCACTGTGACCTATGTATATTTACAATAAATATTAGTGAGAAAGCTCCAAAAGTATTTATTGACAAATTTATATTTAACATAATACATAGACTAACAAATTCCAAGGCTGTAACTATTTCTGTTGATTGGACATTGATTTTTTTGTTTATCATTGCACTTGTGTAAGTATACTAGATTTCAATGAATATGGCTAAACAGTGCAATCATTAGAAATTATTTTACTTGCTTCTCTGAATCTGTGAAAGATCTGTAGCTTTAAAATTATATGTTTAGGTGCACCTGGACATCCAAGTAGGTGAGCATGCAGTGGACTATGCCAACGTTGCACACAAGGACAAGCTGACTGAGCTGCAGTTGAGGATCAGACAGCTGCTCGACCAAGTACTGCAGATCACCAAGGAGCAGAGCTATCAGAGAGTAAGTTGGATTATTCTTCAATCTAGCATAAGTTTAGTAATTGTTAAATGAACCTTCATTTAAAAAAATAGGATTGCCCACTCTGGAATGAGGTGTCTATAGAATGCCTTGTATTATGCTTTCTTTTCCTTAAGTCATGATTTCTCTCATGCTGTTCTAAACACTCCTAACTTTACATTTAAATAGAATATTATTAATTTGATCATAGTAATATGTTAGTATTCTCTGTATAATATATTTTAACGTGGGTATGTTATTATTTGTGGTTTACTACTACTACTACTCAGTATAAAGGCAGGATAACATTGGATGCACTGTATAACCTGATTGAACAATCACATAAAGAAAAAAAACCAATACACTCCCATTAATGCTTGAGTCAAAATAATTAACCCCAAAATTTATGCCATTCCTTGATTGTCACTATATTGTGTATTTTAGCACCGTGAGGAGCGCTTCAGGCAGACATCAGAAAGCACAAACCAGAGGGTGTTGTGGTGGAGTCTTCTCCAAACTGGAGTCCTCGTAGCCATTGGCTACTGGCAGATGAGGCACCTTAAGAGCTTCTTCGAAGCAAAGAAACTAGTTTAAATTATATGAGATAAAGAATAATAAGTTTAGTTGTACTATTTTCATTATTATGATTTACCTACAACCTGTTGAGAATGATTTTAATAAATTGATAATTGGAAGTAATGTGAACAATGAACATTGTAAATGAATCTGTATTTTTCCAATAAAATTATTTATACTGTGAAAAAAATGTTTATTTCTTAACTCTTACATTTATTGCTTAAATTACGTACAGCACCATTTATTAAATTTTGTTTAAACCTTATTTAATACAAATGATTCTAAAGAAATTAGATATAAGAAAAAAAAATAGCCCTATTATAATAGACAAGTAATACAAATGCTGTATTATTGCTCGCCATAAAAAACAGATCTTTTTAACTTAGAATACCTTATTGTGTTTCTGGCTTAAGCCATAAACACATGGCGTGGCTCAACGCTTCAGCAGGCATATCGGTTACATAAATTTTGTACTATCTGATTGGCTGCTGACGTGATGAGTCATGGTATGAGACAGCCTAGTGTGCCGGCGGCTTTATTCCAAGTAGTTCTACATGGATGTATGACTACTTGGTCTTCATTAAATATATTTTTTTTATTCCAAGTAGATCTACACGATGATCAACCGCAAAAAATATTCGTTTGTTGTCCATGGTACCACTGGGATACAACGGACAACTCCGTGGTACCACCAGAAATAAATTAATTATATTTCAATAATATTTCACTTTTTTCGTTAATTTTGTAATCGTTTACTTGGTATCTGGGTTAGACTGTTTGTATTGCACAACATTACACATGAAATTTCAAAAATGTGATTTTTATATACTAGAACCAGAATATACTAGAGATGTGGTATTGAGTAATAAAATCGACTTATCATTACTAGTAAGTCCATGACCAAGTAAACGATTACAAAATGAACGAAAATATTATTAAAATCTAATTAATTTATTTCTGGTGCTACCACAGAGTTGTCAGTGGTACCACGGACAATTATTTTTAATATTAATTATTATGTTCCGTGGTACCACTGGTGGTACTACTGGTGGTACCACAGACAACAAACGAAAATATTACCTATACATTAATAGTGTGCTAGTAAAATTTACAATAAATTAGGCAGTCTTATCGCTGAAGTGATCTCTACCAGGCAACCTGGGGCAAGAGACAATATTGGAATTTATTATCTATCCATCAGTCTATATTTTTAACTTTAAAAACCTCATCTAAATACTTGATAAACAGTGATGGGTTCGGTTTGGGCAATGGTGTCAATAAACTGAAATCAACCACACTTAGCGTGTTAATTAAGGTATCACAAGTGCAATAGTACAAGTGGCCATTGACCTGGAGCTTCTCTGCAAGTTCCAATTGGTGGTTGTCCATCAAATCTTCATTTACTACAACCAACAGTGGTTTGTTGGCCTCCAAAGTTTCTAAGCAACTTCCAGCCCCTGCGTGACTTATAACTAAGTCAGAGTCAATAATGTCTTGATGTATAGAATCTTTGAACCTATATATGGTGAGTTTAACGCCCTCCTTCACAAATTCACCAGTTTCTGTTTCGCTGTTTCCAACTTGAAATGTGACCTCTTTGCAGCCGATATTTTTTAGAGCTTGCAGAACAGATTTGTTTAAAATATATTCGCAAAGTAAATCAAACCGTGTAGTTCCGACTGTTATAAAGCACTTTTTATATAGTTTTGTCATTTTTAGTTTTTACAAATCTTTTCAAAACAACAACACGTATTAAAGACGTACCACAGACAGGGTTGTCAACCGTTTGAAACATATTTATGTGACTGCATATTTATCCATGGCTTGAAAACTTTTCAATGAAAAGTTTCCGGAGTTTACCCCCAGTCAGAAATTCTGACTCAGATTATCTAACAAAAAATTTTCGTTGGAGTTAATGCTGCAACTGCTGAATCTCTGCAACATGTAATATATTTAAGGTATTCAACAAAGCCTTCAAGCATTTGTTCAGCTGTGGTCGGCTGATGATAATAATATAATGAACCCATAAAATATTTTACACCCTAAAATACATTTTTGCTCCCTAGAACTAGGGGAAAACCCCCAAGTTGGGAACCCTGCACTAGCAGTGTCATGTCTACTGTCAACTGTCCCTTTTTTTATATATTTATTTTTACAGCTCTGGGTACAAGCCCTTTTAAGCCATTCAGTTTTTTTTTGTGCTGTATGTGTTGCCACTATCTGAATTAAAAAAGGTCCGAAAGCTCTGCTGATGAATCGGTTCAATACCTGAATATTATACTGGATGGCTTGTGACTTGCTGATTGTTGATATGGGGAGAGAGCGATGGCGAAGTTGCGCAGGCTAACTTGATGTTCAGTGCGATTTCACCAGAGTCGACGATGATCGTGTCACTTCAGTGGCACCAATGTAGGGCAAGGGCGTGTTTATGTACCAAAGATACTTGATCACAGCCAGTGGTGTAGCTTGCCTTAGATGGGCCTCGTATCAAAATTTGTTAGGGGGTTTTACGAACTTTTGCTTACACATGTTCGGGGCCCCCGTAACCCGGGGGCCCCGTATCATACGGCTGATACGGCGGTAGCTACGCCCCTGATCACAGCAAAGAAAGTAAAACCAAAACCTACCCACTGACTCAAGCTAGCGTTTTTGACGCATACCGTCCACTTCGCATAACATCCACTTCCCAAAAAGTTAATTTCGCAAAACATCTACTTCGCAAAACGTCCATTTCACGAAATGACAACTTCGCAGAATGACATCTCTATTACCTACTACATTGGTTCACACTTTCCACAACTAAATAGGTACATTATCTAAATAAACTAATAATACATATACTTAAGTAGGTATATATTTTTTATTTTATGATGAAACTATAGACAGCTGTACTGCACTGCCGCTTGTCACACGAAACATTAGGTATAACTAGTTAGTTAGTCTCTTTTGTCCGTTAATTTTACCAGCTACAGTGCCCTTCACACCGGAACACAGCAATGTTTATACACTACTATTTCTAATGTCTTAAAGGCAATGCGCTAGTGATTCTTCTGGTGTTACTGCTTACCATCAGGCGGGCCGCAAGCTTGCTTGCAACCTTGGTTGTATAAAAAAAAAACTACTGCTTGACCCGCACGGTCGCACAAGGGACTAGTGACGTGACCAAATCAACTAACATGATGAACGGAGCGGAAGTCAGTGCTAGCCGGTGCTGGTATAACATGCTATGCTTAAGTTAGACAGATCTCAGTGTATTTTTTTTTCACTTTCAATATAGTGCCGACGCGACAACGCGGTTAATTATTATAGCTCAGGTACTGTTGCGGACACGAACAGCTTACCCCGTCCGCAAGTATTTTGGGCCGATTCGTGCAAGCGATTATGATCTTAAAGGTGATACACCGCTTGTGACCGCGAGAGTACATACTAACACACCTGAAAATACACCTGCGCGTTACTCTACACATTTTACATTGGATTTTACCTCACGAGATGCACAATTAATAGATTTCTTTTAGCTTATTGGCTTATATAATAATAATAATAATAAAATATTCTTTATTCAAGTGACCAAGACTCATAAACAAAAACAAAAAGCAAATCATCGCTGCACCAGACCATGGGAAATGGAGCAACAATGATTCACGTATCCACAATCCAGTCTATTTGCTATCATGTCCAGAATACTGTTAGGGCTGCTCCGCACCCTGCGCACCAGGGACGCACACCTCTTGCGCATAGTGGCGTAGAAGCAATCTACGTGTGCGTCCGCAAACATTCCAGATGCGCTACAGAAGCGAGGCAGCCCCACCAGCACCCTGAACGCGTTATTATATTGGATACGGAGGGCGTCGTAAGCTCTTTGCGTGTAATTTGCCCACAGGCTGCAAGTGTAAAATGTTGTGCAGTACGCACGAAACAATGTAATTTTAACACTCAGTGAGCAGCGTGCAAACCCAGCATATTCGCTCTCACTGACAACGCCCTCCGCTCTCGCTCAATGTCAGCATCATCTTTGAGGTCGGGAGTCAATATATGTTCTAGATATATAAACTTATATACCCTCTGTAACTGAATACCATTGAGTACTATTGAGGGTATTGCATCGGGACATTTACCGGCGGCCTCAAAGACCATGACTTCAGATTTTTTAACATTATACGCCAAGCCATGTAAGTTGGCGTACCTTTCACACTGAGCTATAATACCAATGTTCTGAGACCACAGACTGATGCACTCAGCAGCACCAAGTCATCCGCGTAGCTAATATTATTAACGCATATATCGTCTATGTGACATCCCAACTTGATGCCGCTGAGCTTAACTATAAGTTCGTTGACATATAGATTGAAGAGCGTTGGTGAAGTCAACCCCCCCTGCCTCACCCCGCACTCCAACCCATACGAACGAGCCAGCCACCACCAATAATGCGATCCCCAAGACGCTTGCCAAGCGACAAGACTATGGCAAATTCCCCCCTTTAAGAGGAGGTTTTCGTTCTGCTGTGGTCGTCTTCCGGCTGATAATACCGTAAATTTAAAAAAGAAGAACTACATTTATACGACGGAAAGCGAAGTGAATTGTTTAATGGCTGACAACTTGTGTGAAAGCTTAAATGACCAATTAAATACTGAATTTGGTTGTTAAAAATGATTTAATCTCATTGATATCTTTACATATCAGTGTTGTTAGGGGTTCGTACTTAAAAGGTAAAAAAGGAACCTTTATAATGGGACTTCGTCTGACCGATATTTTCAATTATTTTTGCAAATAACTTCGTATGCAATGTATTGAGGTACGTATACCTCAGAGTAAGTACTTACTCTGAGATACGTACACACGTAAGGGAGGTACAAACCCTTCCCTCGCGATAAAAAAAGGTAAGTACAAACCCTTCAACCTAAGGTGGATAGTAAGTACCCGTGGTGAAGTAGGTCTTACCTTCCGAGGAGTTGCGTGGCGCGAACATTGAGGCGCGCGAACGTAATTACGATGAATTTTTAAAATGCTGACCTTTCGCTAGCGTCTTCGTAGCATTATACAGCATGTTCCATTTTACACAGCTACTGTGAGAAAATAAATTAATTATAAACATCACAAGTGCACTTAGTTGATTTAATCCTTGGTCCCTGCGGCGACCGCTAGTGATGCAAAGCGGCACAAGTATGCAGCTCTAGGTTCCAGCTATATATTTGAGCACTTTGCGGTCGAGACCATGGGCGTAGGTTTCATGAGGCGCATGGTTTGGTGAAACAAATTTCATCCAAACTTATGGAAGTCCACCATCGGGCTGGTAGCTTTTTCTGCCAACCTATAAGCCTTGGCCATACGAAGAGGAAACGCGGCTAGTCTTTTAGGTACCCTTCCCTCACAGTGCGGCGACAACTTAGAGGAAGTTTTTTACTCAGTTTTATAGTTCTAGGTTCGTTTCCATCACGATCCGGTGTAGGCCCTGCGTCGTTGTAAACACTGCGAGGGTGCTGAAGGGAGCGAGCATTCTCAGCTCCCTTGTGTAACGAATGTCTGGTGCTGAATAGACTGGCTAAGTCCGAATAATGCGTGCTCAGTCTCTCTACAGGGTCGATGAAGGCGGCAGCGAGGAAGATTTTAGTAAGTTAAAATCCCACATATTTCGCACAAAATAATTAATTACTTAGACCAGAAAACCTTTACAGCGTTTGTGGCTGCACCAGAGTTTTTAACTTTTTAACTAATTACAACAATAAGAATTCGTATGCTTGAAGTTTAAAGTATAATAACTATGTAGAAGGCGGGCCAGTTGGTCTAGTGGTTTAGACACCTCGGCCGCTGACCAATAGGTCATGGGTTCGATTCCTAAAAAGTGTCTGGGTGTTTTTTCTATATAAGCACAGTCTAAACTGTGATATAAGTATGTATTTACAAAAAAAACTATATAAGTATTAGTATCAGTTGTCTGGTTTCCATAGTACAGTAGTTTGGGATCAGATGACCCTGTGTGGATTGTCCCAGAATATTATTAAGTATATTATATGTAAAAACACCGTAAGGCACTATAAAAACCAACAATACTTTAAACTGTATCTATACTTATAATAAAACTGTAACAGGTCCAATTCTGTACATTGAAGATATTTTGAAAATTATATTTGGAGGGCATTCTATAACCGATACTGAGGCCGAAAATATTTTTTTAAATTTTTGTCTGCCTGTCTGTATCACGGCTGCGCATCACGCCGAAACTACTGAATGGATTCAAATGAAATTTGGTATGATTTGAGATCTTACTACGAGGTAGGACATAGGATACTTTTTATCCCGTAATCTAGCACGGTTCTTTTGGGAGAGGGGATTAAAGTCAAAATGGGTACTTGGTTATATGCTTGGTCCGATTTTATCAATTTTTCTTTATAATATAATAAATATTAGTAAGGGAACACTCATAGAGAGTTGTTATCGATCGGGTTAAGCAACGTTAGGTAAGGTCACTATATAGATGGGTGACCGTTTAACGCCATTTGAACTAAACGGGTCCGTGCTTCGGAGAGCAAGTAAAAAGTGGGTCACAGTTTTTAACCGATTATAAAAAAGGAGGTTATGTATTCGATGCGAATGTCTGTTATTAAAGTTTAGTTAACTTAAAAATAGCGCATGCGGAGCTGCGTGGGTCAGCTATGCGACAATAAAACAAAATATACGCCACCCCCTGTATCACTTACACATAAAAGCGATAGCACATCACGAAACACCATTCGAGTGTCCATCCCTTCGGAAATAACATCAATAGTTAACGTGGCACAATCGTGTCGCAATTAGCCAGTCTTAATGAGCTCTAAATAATAACTGTCAAGTTTTGATTGAATCTAACAAGTTATCTTTCAACGAATTATGATTGGAACTTCATTGCTGAAGCGTTCTGGCCAGAAGCTAGTGAAATATGAAACTATGGGTGTTGGGTTTTGTATTTATGGCCGTGGCCGTACGTGGCGAGGACTTCCCGTCACTCATTACGGCCAACGCTTCAATTGGTAAGTTGTATTCAATTAAACTAGTGTTTGCTGAAGACTTGTCTTCTGGACCACTGGACGTTCGGGGTGCGGGCTTAAGACGTCCATTGAATACGGCAGCGAGGAGGTCCCCGTGAGCACCGTGTCTGGTTCCCGGCGGGCTATAATGCGCCCCCCGACGGCGGCCTTAAAGGAAAGGCACTGAGGGGCTCCTGGTGCAGATCCCACCGGAGAGCCAAGGTCTCCCCTCTCTCTCTCGGGGGTTAAAGGTACGCGTCCATTGGCACGTGCCGGAAGCACCGCACGCACGGCACGCAACGGATTTTAGATTACCCGCGCCGTAAATTTCCGATGCGTGCGGCGCGGATAGTGGACGCAGCGCTATGTAAAATCATACAAAGCAAACTAAAGTCCGTTGCGTGCCGTGCGTGCGGTGCGTGCGGTGCGTCCGGCGCGTGCCAATGGATGCGTACCTTTAAACCCCCGAGAGAGAGAGGGGAGACCTTGGCTCTCCGGTGGGATCTGCACCAGGAGCCCCTCAGTGCCTTTCCTTTAAGGTCGCCGCCGGGGGGCGCATTATAGCGGCGGGCGGGCGTACCTTTAGTAGGTAAGAATTCCACTTACCCCGGTTGATCATCACAGGTCCCGGGGACCTATCAGCGGTCTCCCCGCGAAAACAAAAAAAAGTGTTTGCCAATGATATTATGAACATATAATGAAGAAACATATAAAAGAACATAGATATGTTATATTTATCGTGATTGTATTAAAGTAGTAGCAGTTTTGCGGGCCTGTTGGTCTAGTGGTTAGACACCCTGGCACAGAATACATATAATAAACCCTGCCCGCTACCCAATAAGTCGTGTGTTCGATTCCCATGAAGTGTCTGGATGTTTTATCGACATAAGTATGTATTTACAAGTATACATACAGGTATTAGTATCAATTGTCTGGTTTCCATAGTAGAGGTTCCGCCTAGTTTGGGATCAGATGAACGTGTGTGGATTGTCCCAGAATATTATTATTATACAATGACCAAATGCAGCAAATCCGATGTGGGCTAATAGGGGGATTTGTTTTATGAACAAATTTCAGGAATTTAGTATTAAGAAAAGGTAACAACGCGTTCCCTCCTAACGGAACCTCATCCACATCCACCTATTCTACCACACATCTAAGTCCACAGGCGGCTAAAAAGGACTAAAGCTTCTAGTCATCGAACGAGTTTTCTCTGCGACAGTCAACAGGATGTCATAACATGTCTTCACTTTTGGATGAATTTATACAGACATAAGCGCCTAGAAGTCTCGCGATCTCTCCCATGCAATCCAGTCTGGATCTGCAAACTCTTTTTAAGAAGCATTGTGATTGTTTTCTTCGCAGCTGTAGTATTAGACCGCCAGTACCTCGGCGAGAAGCACCATTCAGTCTTGGACAAGCTCAAGGACTACATCAAAGAGTTAGCGAGGGTTGAGCTCAAGCACGGCGGAGTCGTTGTTCATTATTATTCTTGGACTTCTATCAGTCTCAAAAAAGGTAAAAGTATTGTTATTGATGTGTAACCCAATAAATATACATAAGATTTGCTGTCTTTTGAAATATCGGTCTCATAAATGGACATGGAGTTTTTACTCCTTGTACGAGTATATGGACGATCGAAATCTGATCTAACTGCTTTGTGTTACAAAGATTTCATCTAACTGCCGGTCCCAATACTCTACCGCCGATAGCAATCTCAGTTAAAAAGTAACAATATGACACTTGACATTAATTTCCTAACTCTAGTAAGCTACAAGGTCTCGAAGCTAGACCAATAGGAAGGACAGATATTTCTATCTTTGTTTATTGAAACGGAAATATGTCATAAATCTATCGATGGTAACTATTTTAACTTATAGTAAGAGATGATAGGATATAGGGACCAGCAGTAAGAGTCTGTTACCACTTCTATGTTCGGGCAATTATGGTACGTCCCTGTAATAAAGAGCAAGCCTACAGAACCGGCCACAGCCTGAAGGTACTTACTGTTCTTTTTGAAAATAGATTAAGTAGTTCTTTTTGATGTAATGAAGTAGGTACACACGTGGAAGCGCACAATTATGTATGTTCGTGCGATAACTATACGATTCGTGACGTCTTACTGCCGGTCCCAATATCCTATCGATCCCTAACTATAAGTTAAAATCATGTATCAGGTCATCGATATCCCACGATAAACCTCCGAAATGGAGCGATAACTAAAAGCCTCCTAGACTGTCATTTCTAGTAAAGGTAGATTTCTTATCTGTTTTATTTATTAAACGGAAATATGTTATTATAGCTACCAATGGTAACTATTTTAACTTATAGTAAGGGATCGATAAAATATTGCCAATTGTTTTTTTCAATCAATCAATCAATCATTTATTTATTTGTTTAGCTATTTCCATTTGAATTCCAGCTAGTGGCATGGCGGCGAAATTTACAAAGATCAGGGTAGGTAGTACTTGCAGTTTATCAGTATTTTAAATGTTATTTAACTATCACTTCAATGATCAAGATAGATAGACAATTCTTTATAGAGCACAAACAAACAGATACAAAAAGAATAAGACACCATTTAATAAAAAATGCAACAATGGGCGGCCTTATCGCTAAAACCGATCTCTTCCAGGCAACCTTTGGATGGAGAGGAAAATAAAGAAGTACCTTTACCTAGTGATTTCCGGATAACGAGTAAAAAAATATTGATTGAGACCCTTTTGATACAAGTTATTTTAAGGTTTTTTAGCGGTATTCAGCATAGCTTCGTGCGAGGACACGTGGGACTTATTCTCTCGCGCTGAAGAAGAAGAATTGCTGCTTTTCGCGCTGACAGAAGTGGACTGTCCACGGCTCCCAACGCGATCCGCCATCACGGTCACATACGCAGAACCTGGGGAGGAGCTGCCCCAATTGATCCTCGATTTGAGGACTTCAAACGCTTTTCAATGGAAATCCGCTGTTATATTACATGATGATACTTTGAGTGAGTAGTTAGTAATAATTTTGTTTTTATTCTCGCTGCAAACCCTTTCATAGATCCCCGGGACCTGTAGGACTCAACCGAGGTATGAGGCATTCTTACCCACTGAAACCCCCGCGGCTATCGCATCAGCACATGAGAGGGGACACCCGCGCTCTCCGGTGGGATTTGCACCACGAGCACCACGCACCCCTTGGCGGCGGGCTCAAAGGCTAGGTCAGTACCTAGCCTTTGAGCCCGCCACCAAGGGGTGCATGGTTTTAGCGCCCTGGGAACCAGACACGGTACTCATGAAGACGGGGGGGTCACAACTCCGCTGCCGTCCGTCTCGGAGTCGCCGCCGTACTCAATGGCTGAGATAGTAATAACTTTTTTCCACAAGGTCCCCGGGAGCTGTGGTGCTCGACTGGGGATGTGTGGGATTATTAAAATAATAAAATAAGGTGAACTAATATCAGGCGAATGTCTTGCATGTCTTGTCACTAGGTTAAATAAAGTTACCGGGGCTGTATGAGGTGGGACCATAGTTTAAAGGTCTGGTGCTGACACTGTGACACTTCTGACATAGCCCAGTTGCTGATATACGCTTCTATCACTAACATCATTTGAGATTGCAGACGAGGACTACCTTTATAATAATGTTTTCTTAGCTTGCGCCTTTTTTTTCGCGTGGAAACCTTCAAAAGGTCCCCGGGAGCTGTCGGGCTCTACCGGGATAAGTGGGATTCTAATCCACTAAAACCCCCGCGGTTATCGCCGCCGTAGTCTATGGACGTCCTAGGGCCCACCCCGAACGTCCAGCGACTCCGAAGGTGTCAAAGTACGCCTAGCCTAATGCGAAATCACCAACCTTTGTGAACCAGATCGCGATATGGTTTCTCGGGTGGTGCAGTCCCTGACGTCGCAGATCGACGACGAGAGCGCATCGCCGGTCTCCGTCACTGTGTACAAGATGAAACATGAGATCAACGAGTACCTGCGACGCAAGGAGATGTACCGGGTGTTATCCAAGTTGCCTGTCAAAAATATTGGTTGGTTTTACTCACGCATATCGTTTTGATAGGTGGTACACCTTGGTGCTATCGCAGTGTCGGATAGGTATATTATCACAGTCTGGCAGCAACAACTAGCTGCAGTGCAATACGAAAATCTGACACTGCGGTGGTCATGTCGTGCCACATAACTATGTTAGAACCAGGGAGAAAGTTCCATTCAGTAAATACTAGGTTTAGGTTGCCAAATCACCGAGCCAGAGTAAGTCAATTTTGTCAACTGGCTGGAGGCGTGTGCACTATGCATACATCTTGCACGATTGTAGAAAAGTGTCTCTCTGATTCTGGTAGTTACCCATGTAGTAGCACTTTGATTTTCCCTTCCCTCGTTCGTTATTGCCAGAGTATTAGCGCTGCGTCAAGTTTATTTTTGGCGCTGTAACATGCTGAGGCATCATTTATTTTGACCTTACTTTTTTTCCTTCTGTTAAATTTTTACCTATTTTGTTATTGAGTGTGTCAAATAAATGTATTTTCTTTCTTTCCCCTGGGGTCCAGCTTAAAGCTACTTACCTGGTGGCGTTAAAACATTTATTGCAGCGTTATTGCTACCTATACTAATAAACTAGGTAAGAAAATATGTTTTTCTTTGCCAATAAGCATTAAGTTCATATTCCTCACCTCTTAGGTGAAAACTTCATAGCAGTCGTAACGTCAGACGTGATGACGACGATGTTGGAGACGGCCCGGCACCTTGTCATGTCGCACACCACGGCGCAGTGGCTCTACGTCATATCCGACACTAACAGCCGGAAGGGAAATATGAGCAGTTTGATCAACGATTTGTACGAGGGGGAGAATGTTGCTTTCATTTATAATACTACGGATGATGATCCTGATTGTAAGGTACATAATAAACAAATAATAGATAAGCACGTGAGACGTGGTCTTTAACAGCTGGCCTTTTAGAGAAGCTCAGAGTCACACAACGAGCTATGGAGAGAGCTATGCTCGGAGTTTCTTTGCGCGACAGAATCCGCAATGAGGACATTCGCCGAAGAACCAACGTCACCGACATGGCTTTCAGAATCTGCAAGTTTAAGTGGCAATGGGCAGGCCATGTCACTCGAAGAACCGATAACCGTTGGGGACGAAAGGTTCTCGAGTGGCGACCACGAACCGGAAGACGCAGCGTTGGCAGGCCTCCCACTAGGTGGACAGACGACATTGTGCGCGTCGCAGGTAACCGGTGGTTGCAAATCGCCAATTGTCGTTCATTGTGGCGTTCCAAGGCGGAGGCCTATGTTCAGCAGTGGACGTCTTCCGGCTGGTGATATGATGTGATGTGAATAGATAAGCAAAATATTTTAGGCTATGTTAATTGATGTTTTGAAGAAGTTTTAATTACAAGCTTTTCTCAGCAAGTCAGGTTTCTCGTCACCGATACCGCAATGTCTGAAGACTGAGGCCTTTAATCAGTGCGTCTTACCCGTAATGACGTACGGTACTGAGTCTTGGTCACTAACGGTACGACTAGTCCACCAACTCAAGGTCACTCAGTGAGGTATGCTCGGTGTTTCTCTAAGGGTAGGGGTTCTTTACTAGGTGGTAGGTTCCTTGTGCAAGGAACCGTCCAGGTAGGTACCACCGCAGTGTCAGATATTCTGCCGCCAAGCAGCAGTGTGTAAGCATTGCTGTGTTCCGGCGTGAAGGGCACTGTAGCTGGTGAAATTACTGGACACAAAGACTTAATATCTAATGTCTTAAGGGTCGGCAACGCGCTAGTGATTCTTCTAGTATTGCTAGCGTCTATAGGCTGCGGTGACTGCTTACCATCAGGCGGGCCGCACGCTTGCTTGCCACCTTGGTTTTATAAAAAAAAAAAAAAAAAAAAAAAAAAAAAGGGATCAAATAAGAAACGAAGTAATTTGCCAGAGAACAAAAGTTACCGACATAGCTCAGCGGATTAGCAAGCTGTAGTGGCAGTGGGCTGGCCATTTTTGCCGAAGACTGGTTCTGGAGTGGAGACCTGGATAACATAGCGTAGCACGCCCTGTTACCGGGCGGAGTGACGATATACGCGAAGCAGTTGGCAGTTACTGGATGAGGAGAGCCGAACGCCGGGCTCAATGACGTGTATTGGGGGAGGCCTATGTCCAGCAGTGGACTAGGTAATGTAGGCTGATAATGATGATGATTATGTCGGGGTACTTTTAGTCCTCCAGAAGTTATTTAATTCCGTCTTACTTGACGGGTACTACGCCAGAAGCATGGCACAGGAGTGTGGTGGTTCTTTTCTTCAAAAAAGGTGATAACACTTTATTGAAGAATTATAGACCCATCTCACTCCTGAGCCATGTATACGTCACCGACATAGCTCTCAGAATCTGCAAGTTGAAGTGGCAATGGGCAGGCCACATCGCTCGAAGAACCGATAACCGTTGGGGAAGAAAGGTTCTCGAGTGGCGACCACGAACCGGAAGACGCAGCGTAGGCAGGCCTCCCACTAGGTGGACAGACGACATTGTGCGCGTCGCAGGTAACCGGTGGATGCAAATAGCCAATTGTCGTTCATTGTGGCGTTCTAAGGGGGAGGCCTATGTTCAGCAGTGGACGTCTTCCGGCTGATGATGATGATGATGATGATGATGATGTCGGGGTGTAGCGAAGTCACTTTAGCTAAACAAACATTATATCCCTATGTTCCGGTGCGAATGGCTTTGATGCAGTGCAATGCAGTCTTGGACAAGCGTGCCAGTCACCATCAGGTGAACGAACTTTCTGCTTGTCTGATCAATATTAATTTGAACTTAATTAAAATATTATACTTTTAGAATGGTATTATGTGTTACTGTCGAGAGATGATGGACGCGTTCATATCGGCATTGGAGGCGGCCGTTCAGGAGGAATTTGAGGTAGCCGCCCAGGTCTCGGACGAGGAGTGGGAGGCGATCAGGCCCTCTAAACTCCAACGCAGAGACATGCTGCTCAAGCACATGCAAGTATGTATACTGCGATCCCCAAGACGCCTGAAAAGCAGGTTTCGATGGCGATTATAGCGACCCTTCCCTAAAGGGGAAGCCTTTGTTCAGCAGCAGATATCTTCGGCTGCTACTGATGATGTTGATGTTGTTTTATAAGATTGGACTACTTATGTGACTATGTCAGGCACTAGTCTCTCTCAAAAATGGTTTTAATACTTATACAGTTAGTATAAAGTAGATTTTGTGATGTGAAAATAAATTAATAATCTAATCTGTCTATTTTCGTGTCTACCTGAATACTATAGGGTCATGATGATAGAAATATTGTTTAACCACCAAGTACGCCAGGTCTTCCATGCCACCCACATCCCTACTACAAACCCACAACGTTACGACATGGATGACTGACCCTGTAGAATTAGTATCGATTTAAAAAAGAAATCACAGGACAATTTAACTTGTGTTTTATAATAGCAACATATAGCAGCAAAGAGTAGATGCGGAAACTGTTCCACGTGGCGAGCGTTGTCAGCTGATACATGGGGC
This sequence comes from Furcula furcula, assembly GCA_911728495.1. Classification (NCBI taxonomy): domain Eukaryota; kingdom Metazoa; phylum Arthropoda; class Insecta; order Lepidoptera; family Notodontidae; genus Furcula; species Furcula furcula. The sequence goes on from OU452253.1 coordinate 22,628,229, forward strand.
TCCACATACAGGTTCACAGATGCCCCAGACACGACCAAGGATGTGCTCAATGGAACCATTGGCGTTATACAGCAAGTTGAATTGTTGCATGTAAGTGCTCTACGTTTACCTTCGTATTACCTACTTCAAATAGTTTGAAACAAGTATAAATTTAACAGCTGGCCTTTTAGAGAAGCTCAGAGTCACACAACGAGCTATGGAGAGCTATGCTGAGAGTTTCTTTGCGCGACAGAATCCGCAATGAGGAGATTCGCTGAAGAACCAACGTCACCGACATAGCTCTCAGAATCAGTTGAAGTGGCAATGAATGGGCAGGCCACATCGCTCGAAGAACCGATAACCGTTGGGGAAGAAAGGTTCTCGAGCGGCGACCACGAACCGGAAGACGCAGCGTAGGCAGGCCTCCCACTAGGTGGACAGACGACATTGTGCGCGTCGCAGGTAACCGGTGGATACAAATCGCCAATTGTCGTTCATTGTGGCGTTCCAAGGGGGAGGCCTATGTTCAGCAGTGGACGTCTTCCGGCTGATGATGAAGTACAAGAACCCGATTGCGTAGAAAATAAACTCAAAAAGTAATAAAATATATTATACACTCTACAAATAAATGTATATACAAATATTGCATCCTCTCGTTGGGTGTCGTAAGAGGGAACAGAAAGACGGGCAGCGGCGTCTTTCTTTTCTCGTCTTTCTATTTTTTAGAGTCTTTCTTTCTTTTAGCGTATTTGGATTTATCTTCCACCTATACTGCGATCCCCAAGCCGCCTGCCAAGCTTGGGGATTATGGCAACCCCTCCCTTCTAAGGGCAGGCTTTGTTCAGCAGTGGACGTCCATCGGCTACTAATGATGACTCTACAAACGGGTGAAACAAACTATTGTTTCAACTCATTTGTATCCGCCTCGCGGCGGGCGGGAAGCCTGATGATAGAGGTTGGGTTGAGGAGAGGACTAGAGGTTGCGATTTCAAATTCTGCGGGCTGCAATCATTTTGAGAATTTAATTGTTTCTGGTTATTGCCAAACTCTTGATAGGTTTCTAATTTTGCAGGTTGGTTATTGGCGACCTGTAGATGCCGTCAGGTTTTCCGACGTTTTATTTCCTCACATTCATCACGGATTTCGTGGAAAAGAGCTGCCTATCATAACATACCATGTAAGAAGCTGAATATTCTCTTAAATTAAACGTTTAGCCTTCTTACGGCCGCACTCACAAACGCTAATTAACTTTAATCATAATTAAGTCGCTTTTTAAAATCTATTTATTACGACTGTCGGAGCCGTTTATGATTATTTGCGATTATTGAATCAGAGATAATTGATATCTCTACTCACTATCTGTGTATTAAGTACTAATTGGCTTCGATTATCGAAATAATCCCATTTCAAGAAATGGATTAGTGATCATTAACTATAACTGACGTTTGTAGGTTCGTCAGTTAGACAGTTGTGTAGGAATCTAAGGTTAAAATACCTTGTTAATGGCATTGTATTCAGAATACTCGTTACCAGCTTACACATTTAACTTGAATTTATTTATTTAATTCCCGTTGGACATCCGTAAGAGTGTGTGTGTGTGTCAGCGTGCGTGTGTGTGGGTGTGTGTATAAGTGCGTGTGTGTGTGGGGGTGGGTGTGTATGTGTGTGTGTTTGTGTCTGTGTCTCTCTCTTTATCTCTCTCTCTCTCTCTCTCTGTGTGTGTGTGTGTGTGTGCGTGTGTGTGTGCGTGTGTGTGTGCCTGTGTGTGTGTAGTGTGTCGGAGCCTAAGTGTTATCTAAACCAGGCCCTGGGGCAAAAATCTGTGGCATTTACACTGGCATGCTCTTATATCTCATATGGTGATGGTGACTACAACACCTACACACAACGAGCTCGATTTGCGCGGTTCCAGCGTCATATCTTATGATTACGGGCGCCTCGGGCATCGGGTAACGAGAAGAACATGCCCACGGTAGACATATTCTGGGTGCTCCAAAAAGGAGTACATGACCACTCGAATGGGAAGAGCTCTTAGTATTTACGAAGTTCTGTCGCACGTCTCAATGGCTCAAGAGTGCCAGGACATGAACATCCTGGTTCAAAGCCATAGCAAGACTGCGTAAGCGTATCTACGCAGACAAGGCGAAACAAAGTCACCGGAAATGTGGTGGAAATATATATATTAGCCTAGTAGCTTCGTTACCTCCGACTTGTCACGTAATTATGTAGCTCTGGATTTAAAACACGAAAGAACGAGTCAATGCCGTCAGTTGAGTCTGGGTCTACAATCTGGCGTGGATCTTTGCTCCTTCCTGTCTGACGATCTCTAAGGAAACTGGTCGCCCTCAGTAATACATTTCATGAATGTAGCTGGAGGCCTAGTACTCTGAAGACGTATAAACAAGCCTGGAATCAATGGTTCTCGAGTTCTGGCATCGATATTAAAATCTGGGTGGGCATGGTTTCTCAACATACCTGATTTATGTGCATAATGCAAAAAATTTAAGCTATAAATCAATCTATCTTGTTCAGAAATGAATCTTATCATTTTTTTTGTCAGCGCGAACAGCACATTGGTAAGGCAAGTCTTAAAAGGTATATAGCTAACAAATCCGCGTGCTAATAAATAAGTCAAAACCTCCGATATGGACTACGGAACTAGTCTTTATTTTTAATGGCTATTGTAGACAGAAGCGAAACCAGACAGTAAATGTTGTTTCCCGGCTTTTCGCTGCCTTATTGGCCTCGGGCAGTACACGACCTGACACTTTTATCCATAACTGGAAACATAAGGTAATCAGCGAAGTTTCCGTTACACTTTGGCAAGTGTGTGGATCAAAGACTGATACAATTAGCTATAACAATCAATAATAGCAATCAATAATAATAAAAATAATAAAATTATTTATTATTATTAAATAATAATCAATAATAATGACAATCATGATAATTGTTATTTTCTGCGCAGGATTGGGGAATAGATCTTGTATCATGGATTAAACGGTAAGTAGAAATTTCTCAGCCAAGACGTCGGTCTAGGAATGATCTCCATCTGCATTCCGATTTCAAGTTAGATCCCCTTCGTAAGTTCCTCAAAGAAGCGTCGAAACGCTACTTTGAATCCGCGTCTCGTCACGCGCCGCCGCCGATTACGCCCCTAGTCCTTCTGACTCGCGCCGCAGACCACGACACGAACCATAGATAAGAGTATATTACTTAGACACGAACTGCTCGACCCTCCTGACCCCATGACGGTCCTATTGGACCGGGATGCACCGAACCCTCCCCGACAACCGTATGCTATACTAGCTATCAGACACCGGTCTCGCCGGCGAGGCCGAAGGGTCGTACGTATGCGACCTCAACGACGTGCATCACCCCACTGAGTTTCTTGCCGGTTCTTCTCAGTGGGGGCGCGTTGTGAACCGGTGGTAAACTCAGCACAGCCCAAGCCGAGGCCGTGCCTCCCTGAGGTGCCCTTGAGCTCGTCGGTACTTCTGCCGTTAAGCGCTAGAGCGCTTTAAGCGCTCGCCTCCTATTGTCCGGTGAAGCTGTAATGGCCATCTGCGGCCAACAGCGTCTATCATTCCCAATAAAAAAGAATGATCTCCAAAAAAATATTTGTATACTAGCTGTAGCCCGCGGCTTCGCCCGCGTTTACTTTGTTACTCAAACGTGTTTTAAATTATGGATCGAGGTTTTTTAAAATATCGTTTAATGTTGTCTTTTATTTACGCGAATGCTACACATTGAAATCATAGTTTGATTTCAATGTGTAGCATTCGCGTTAATTAAAACGTTCGTAATAAATTGTTACTTACCAATCTATCGTCCATGTATTTGTGGATTTCCATTAATCCTTTAGGCATTGACAATCTATTCGATGTCGTGCATTCCCAGTTTTCAAGGACAACATTCACCGTTTCTGTATTTTGAAGCCAGCTTCATAATAAATATGTAATAAGCTTATTGGAACGAAGTTCCTTATGGGACGATGCGCCGGGAAAAATCGTCCGGAACGTAAGATTATTATTATTTATGTGGAACCATCCGATCACATGTGTGTGTGTATGTGTGTATGTATGTGTGCGTGCGCGCGTGTGTGCGTGTGTGTGTGTGTGTGTGTGTGGTGTGCCGGTTTGTGTTTTTTTTTAAGGAGGGAATGACTGCGTCACGTGAGCGCTTTCATAAGGTTAACAAATTTAACGCTTAACGTGTAACACGTTAAGTAATAACATTTATGAAAGTCACCTAAGAAGTTTCATTTCAAACAATGTATACCCGAATAATTATTTTCTTTATATTATATATTTATTTTTTATTTTTATACCTCGAATAGAACTGTAAATTAATATTTTTATAATAAGGAACTTCGTTCCTATCCGGTGTCCCACGACACCACACGGTTTTTATACTTATTACTTACGCGAATTTTACACATTGAAATCTTTTTATGGATTTAATCGCGGTTTATTTTAGCTTTTACTATCCCGACGTTTCGAATGCTTTGCAGTACCCATGGTCACGGGAGAACTGAGATGTTGAACGTCCTTATGTCACAATTATGCCGGTGTACCCTGAGGTCTTCTTAGTTATTATTGTTGGTCCGGACCTGGATTTTCGGACGAACGATTTCAATATTTTCACACTTTTATTAACCCTGATCAAATCAAGTATGTAGCATGTATTTTTGCGTAAGCTATCATAGCTCCAATTTCTTAAATATTTACTACTTTATTTTAAAAGATACTGTAAGTACTTATTTTGCAATTCCATTAAAAACACATGAGGGTGTTGTGGAAACCATTTGGTAACCCCATTGGTAGATGCCCTTAGCGGTTGATTTTCGAAAAATGCTGGAAATAAGTTTATTCAACAGTTTTGTTTAGTTCATTCACTGAGTTTCGTTACCATAGTTGCAATATAGCATAAAATGGAGATCTTTCTTCACGCAAACTTTAGGGATTCTTGTATGCAGTAAATATGTCATGTGGCTGTAGGAATAAAATATTTTTTGGAATTCAATTGAACGCTTTTAGGGGTTAAATTATAAAAATGACATGGATTGCTTCAATATGACGAATGTATCCGCAGTGTCATCGGTGCAGCATGAATTTTTTTTTCGCGTTGTTACTCAAAAACCGTGCTAAAACCCCGTTAAGGGTGATTTTCAAAATAAATGTGTTAGACGTGTTTCTCAATTTTTTGATGAGTACAGTGACAAAGTTTCGTGTCCTTGAAAAAATATTTTCTTACATACAAACTTTGGTACCTTATTTGTCCCACGGGTTGATTTTCAAATAAAACATTGCAAACGACACAACAAAAAAAAAACCGGTCATGTGCGAGTCGGACTCGCGCACCGAGGGTTCCATACCATCCTTGGACGTATTAAAGTTATTTTACAATTAATCTAACACCTCAGATAGCAAAAGTATTAAGATTTGATAATTTTATTATAACTTTACATGTTCGAACTTTTTATAGAGCATAGCGTAAGATCGTGGTGATTTATTTAGGTGGTTTAATTCTTATATCTTAAATAGAACCCAAGCAGTAGTCCTTAATGGATTTACGTCTGATTGGGTCAGCATTACGTCAGGTGTTCCTCAAGGATCGTTGTTGGGTCCACTCCTGTTTGTTATATTTATCAATGATATTGATATTTGCTTCGAAAATTCAAAATTTCTGTTGTTTGCTGACGATCTAAAAGTTTTTCGTGTCGTTAATAATGTTGCAGATGCACTACTTCTCCAGGAGGACCTAAATAGACTTAACTCGTATTGTGAAAATAATAACTTACACCTAAACTTATCTAAATGCTTTATTGTTAATTTTACTAGAAAACGTAATATCTTTTCTTTTAATTATAAATTAAGGGACTCCGATATCCAAGTTGCCAATCTAATTAAAGATCTTGGTGTAATGCATGACAGCAAACTAATATTTGATCATCACGTTGAACATACACACATCAAAAGTGTCTAGGGATCAAGCATTTTTAAGCGGATTTCTTGAGATTGAGATGTGGCTTTGTAATAAATTTATGATTTTATAAATTTATATGGATCCTTTTTGGTGCATTTCATAATTTGAATCAGGAACTGTGAATCAAATTCGAGTAAAAGATGAAAATCAGCTGTCAATATTTTCCCTATAAAAACATACAACGCATTGAAGACATTATTAGTGCTACTGTTTCCCTACTACTGATTAAAACCAACGTTATTATGGAGCGGCGACGTCATTTAAGCAGGGAAGAAATGCTCAGAGCCGTGGGAATGATAGAAGCTGGTTCCCGGCAACGTACTGTGGCTTTAGCTCTGAATACAAGTCAGAGTGTTATCAGTCGACTTTGGACACGTTACCGAAGCACTGGTACCGTGGCTGAGCGCCATGGAGGACGGTATCGCTGCACCACACGGAGACAAGACCGATATATTCAAATCTTAACTCGAAGAGCTCCAACAATAACTGCCATGATGTTAGCCGTGAGGCTTCATCACTCTTCAGGGAACTTAATTAGCGACCAAACAGTCAGAAACCGCTTGCATGAAGTGAACCTTCATTCCCGAAGACCGCTACGGGTACCACCTATAGCAATGCACAATCGTAGGATTCGATATCAATGGGTTCTTGAACACAGAAATTGGGCAGAAGAACAATGGCGTTTCGTGTGCTTTTCTGATGAGTCTCGTTTTGGTATGAGACCGGATACAAGACGTATACGACACTGGAGAACCCCTGGACGCCAACAGCGATTAAAATCCTGCCAGGAAGTCCATCCTTATAGTGGTGGAACCATCATGGTATGGGCGGGTATTTGGATCGGCGGAAGAACTGAGTTGATTTGGATCAGAGGCAACTTCAACGCTCAAATTTATGCTGAGACGATTGTATCAGACGTCATCGTTCCTCTACAAGTGCAAATCGGTCCCTTATTTCAGTTAATGCATGATAATGCACGACCGCACACCACAAGAGTTGTAAGACAGACTCTCGCCGCAGCTAACATCAATGTCCTGCCCTGGCCTGCTCAGTCGCCAGACTTGAACCCGATTGAGCATGCATGGGATATGCTACAGAGAAGAGCTCTGCCGAATATGGAGGGTATCCAGTCGCAAGAAGACCTTTTTTTGTTGTTGCAACGAACATGGGCGGCCATTCCACAGCGTGATTTGGATGAACTCATTTTGAGTATGCCAAACCGATGTTCTTGTGTTGTTAGTGTTCGCGGTAGAAACACGGATTATTAATTGTTTAAGTTACCCAATAAAATTTTAAAGAAAACTGTTATTTCAGTCTTTTTTTCGAACTTTTGTGTTAGTGGTTCAAATGTCAAAAATCCCTTTATTAGGAAAATGGCAAATTTCTTTATTAATGCAAAGGTGACTTGGTTTATCGTTACTGTGACAAACGAAAACACTTTATTTGATGAATCCTTAAAGAAAATTTTAATTAATATCAATCAGGAGAAAAGTTATTGCAAAAATATATGTTGATCCCTAGACACTTTTGATGTGTGTATAATTGATAAGGCACATAAAGCACTTAGCTTCATTATTCGTACATCCCGACCTTTCAAACACATGAAAACAATAATGACTATTTACTGTGCCTATGTCCGTAGTCATTTAGAATATGCCAGCCAAGTTTGGAACCCTATTTATCATGTTTACCGTAATAACTTAGAAAGAGTCCAAAAAAGGTTTGTTAGGTACTTGGGTTTCAAGTTTAAACTCCCGCATCAGGACTACGAACAACAATGTTTTAAGCTTCACCTCTTGCCTCTTTATCTTCGGAGAAATATAGCTGATGTTTGTTTTCTTTTGAATATTGCACAGAATAAGATTGATTGTCCGGATCTCCTGAGCAATGTTCAACTTCATGTGCCAACTCGACGTTTACGCTCTCACAATCTGCTTCACGTTCCATCCTGCCACAGTAATTATCGAGGTAACAGTTACTTACCAAGAGTATTCCGTTCTTTCCACAAATTGAGCCAAGATTCAAGCATAGATCTATTTTGTACTAGTAATTTAAGTGTCAAGCATATCATTCGTGATGATCCAAATGTTTTGTCATAGATTAATTATTTATGTTCATTTTCCTAACTTTATAAAGAATCTTATCTGTGGAAGCTTGTAACTGGCATGTATTAATTTATAATGTTACTTATTTTTGTAAATGTAGCCGTAAGCTCCCCGAATAAAATAAAATAAAATAAAATAAATAAAATTTGTATTTATATCTACAAGGTCTTGTCAGTACATTTTGTCATTGTTAAAAATAAAGAGACGTGTCTATCCTAACTTGTTATTACTAATTAAAATAATTATATAGAATATGCGCATCTGCAAAATTTTGTTAGATTTGCAAAAAAAATAACTAGCTTTTGGTTGTATAAAAAAAAAAAATACATACTTACCAAAAACCAAAATAAAATTTAAAATGTGCAAATAAAGCCCTTTCATATGATACCCCACTCGATATAGTAGCCTCACTTTGATATTTTGAGACCACATTTCAGCCCCTATTAAAAAAATAACGTTAACATGTTTTTCAAAATAAATATTTGTTAAGGTTGCTAGGCAACCATAAGTGTTTGGAAGATGGTTCTTGTAATTTGACTCCATATAGAACAGAATTATTACGGTATGCTTTACTTTTATTTGTACTTTAGTAACTGTACTAAAAGTATAAATTGAATAGGTAAACGAACTCTTAAAATGACTTTCCTGTGCTTTTATCAGACCCTGATCAGTATCTGTCCAACTACTCGTCAAGATTTAACCATAGATTTATAATTCGATGGGTCCTATATTTAATGGAGCCGAATTCCTGTTGCCACCTTCCTGCTTGCTCCTATCACCAGACTCTGATCAAAGTTTTTCTACCTACTTCTCGCAGCAACCTATCCAACGAATCCAAATTCGGTGGGTCTACGTTTATTAGTGCAGAGATCCCGTGACCACCTTCCTGCTCTATCATCAGACTGATAACCATTTTTTTAATGACTACTCGCCGAGACCTACCTAACGAGCCCAATGTCGGTGGTTCTACGTTTATTGGTGCAGAGATCCCGTGACTACCTTCCTGCTCCATCATCAGACCCTGATCACCATTTTTCTAGCAACTACTCGTCGAGACCTATCCAACGAGTCTAAACTCGATGGGTCTACGTTTATTTGGGCCGAGATCCTGTTACCACCTTCTTCTTGATCATCATCAGACCCTGGTGAAGTTTACCATTATATTTAGTATCATCGGATTTACATATGTTCTAAATTTCAAATCATTCAGACTAATAGAAGTAATGAAAAATGTCTATTGTATACAAAATATCCCTACCTCGACTCGTTGGCGAATTGCGATGTAACTGTGGCAAAAATAAACAAGGCTGTATGGTATGAGTACCTTTGCCTGTCTTTCGGCGAGGTGTAATAAAAATAAAAAAGCCATATGTTCCCTATTATGTTCACAGATTATAGGCAAAGAGGATTTAACACTACGTATAAGAGTCGGCACTCCCATACAAGCCCCTGAATCAAATCATGAACGTACTTTTCCTAACTTAAAAAACATAAAATTTAATGGCTACCAGTTGGCCAACCTGCCATTTTTTTTTAAATATTGTATACCACTAGCGCTTGCCACCCCTTAGTATGTTTGTCTATCGATATCGATGAAAATGAAAGAACACAATATACGGGTGTGTCTATTGTTAAGTTTAATTCACGCAAAGTTACGTATGTACAATAACTATATTTTCAAAATAAAATTAAGCAATTTTTACAAATAAAATAAAGAAATATTTATGATTTTTGAATGCTTTACGATCATTAATCTCAAAATTCGATTCACAATGGAGTCGTCATACTAGATATGCTTATTTATATGCTGTATTAGTTATTCTTAATCCTGATAACACGTTGTGCCATATCTTTGTATGGATAAATACAACAAGTCTTCATTTCCAATTAACTTCACCCATCTGAAGAAAAAAGCATAATATTATAAAAGCACAAAAAACAACTACAAATAAAAACATACATACACACACTCGAAAAATATAGCCCTCCTTCTGGGCTAGTCAGGCAAAAATATCGATATTTATGGACTTATCAGTATATAATATGTACATCACTATTTATTTTGTTCAACAACTAAGTTTTATGAATAAATTCATAATTCCATTACAAAACTTGCGATCGACTACTAAATAGGATTCAAAAGTAATGTAACTGCTACACCACAAGAAATATTTACATTTTTATATTAATTTATCATAAAATTTTACCTTGCCGGGTCATGTGGAAATCTGGCCAAAAATATCTCTGAAAACCTTTTTGTGACTCGCCTAACACCACATATTTCACATTTTCTTAACGATTTACCACCCATAATATTAACACAACGCCCATTAAGGCTTAGATAAATGTAAATAATATAATAACTTATTAGCCGCCAAAATTCAAACCAGAATAAAATATTCAAATGTCAAGTTACATCCACAGGTTAGACAACAAAAAAATAACAAATTCGTATTATAATATAATACGTCCGAATTAAAACAGAACTTCATACAGTTGAAGCCAATACGTATTAGCAGTCATTTTAATTTGGTAACTTTATATTGCCTACCTAATTAGTGCCATTATTTCTAATAAGTACGTTCATAACTCCATACAAATATCGGTTTCCAGGCAGTGTCGACGGCCTGATTATAGGATTACGTAATATTTACGCGAAAGGTTATAAAAAGTTAAATTTTATTGTTGTCCGTATTTTTATAATTGTTTATGTGATGTTGAGATATACTATCTTGTCGGCATATTGATTTTATCCCAATTGGTTGTTGACCGTAGTATCTCTTAGTTCGGTTGTTATCGATTGTTTGTTTGTTAATTAAGTTAAAGTGCGAGGACTTCGTAAAGTATAATTATATACTTTAAAAACCAGTCAAGTGCTAGTCGGACTCCCGTACCGAGGATTTCATATCATCTTTGGACGTATTAAAGTTATTTTACTATTCGTCTAACGCCTCAGATAGCAAAAAAAAAAACCGCAAAACTAAGTTTGTTTGTCGAGGTTTTTTTAGGATTACTAAAAAACTGTACTATTTAGAAAGATCATTTTATTTTTCCTGTAAAATATAGATAGACATGTATTACCCATAATTATTTCAGATTTTTCTCTCTACAAACTTCGGAGATAAGGGGGGGGGAACGGTATTTTTTTTGTCATTTTTGATTATCAGCCAAAAACTGCGAGACATAAACCAAAATAAAAATCTGATTTAAATTGTGCAAATTAAGCCCTTTCATATGATACCCCACTCAATATAGTAGTCTCACTTTGAAATTTTGATGACCCATTTCGACCCCCATTATAAAAAAAGTAAAAGAAAAAAAATATTTTTTTCATTTGCAATGGGGTTGGGTAATTAAGATCTAAAACTATTCCAAGTTTCAAATTGATAGCATCAGTGGTTCCTGAAATATATAGGTTTGTGACAGACAGACAGACAGACGAAGTCAGACCATAAGGGTTCCTTTTTTACCTTTTAGGTATGGAACCCTAAAAATGAACCGACTTCAAGAACACTTTATCCAGTCCTAAAGAAATTTGCATGAAATCATTACAGTAGTTTACTCCCTTGAATAAAAAAAGAATCATCGAAATCGGTTCATATTTCGTAATCAGTTTCCTGTTTTTTAACCGACTTCAAAGAAGAAGGAGGTTCTCAATTAAAATAGTGTTAAAATTTCTCCAAATCAATCATGGTTCTCCAGAAAATTCTTATCCAGTTATGATAAAATTTATACATATTCATTACAGTGGTTCCTTCTTTCGCATAAAAAAGAATAATTGAAATTGGTAAATATTTGCCAGAGTTTGACCATTTTCATCCTTAAAAAGTGATAAAAACATCATCTTTTAGTCATTCTTACAGTTTTTTCTGCTTTTTTTCCAAATTATAAGATTGTACGTTATATGGTTTTTGCTGTATCGTGATTCCTAGAAAACACCCTGCTCTTTTATTAATATAGATGTATAGGCCGGGATTGATTCATACAGTACAGGTGGTTGTGCAGGTGTACAAGACTTGTTGCTTTGAAATTGGGCATCTTCCAATACGTATACGATTACGATACGATTACGATTACGTACTATTACGTATTACGTAGTACGATTTTTTATTTTCTCTCGTATCTGTACGAGAGAAAATAAAAAATCGTAATCGTAAATTTTATCGAATCATTGTACAACTTAACATTACTGGCGGGTTTAAAGTATGGCTAGAAGCCAAAAAATAGCGGTTTTAATATTTTAATTGTGGACTGTATAAGGTGTATTAATTAGTAGGTATTGAACGCTACTCGACGCTGTAAAACGCAGGTAAAAGACAAGGAGAAATGTAGGAAAACAGCAAGCACCACTCACCTGATGATTAGCTGGTACCAGGCACAATGTGTCGACACAAAAAGTTCACAAAAATTCACAGTTATAGGCAATAGAAGCACTCTCGCGACGGCGGCGGTGTGCTGTTAGGCTCGTGGTTAAAAGGTTACTAAGCGGATATAGGCTACTCAAGGAAGAACGGGGTTGGTTGATTTGGAAATACGTCATTTACGTCACAAGAGAGCGTTCAGAAATGCATGATTAATTTAAATACCAAACAACCTCCCGGCTTTGAGGTAACCTCAAAAACAAAATAAAAATAAACCCAAAAAGGGGGAAAACATATATAAGAACATCACCATTAAATTAGGTGTATGCGTGCGGTAATATAGTCTAATAATGCGGAATATAAACTAAGTCATAAGGACAAAAACTAGAGCGAAGGACAGTGCTTATATCAATAATAATTGTAACTTAAACTAGCGATAACATAAAGAAAACTACTGCGTTGGTAGCGGACAAAGTCGCACTACAGGACGCTGCAGGATGCCACTTTTGGTTTTCACTTCAGCAACTCGAATTACACCGTCTTTGCCGGGAAACAATTTAGTGATAACCCCAAGCGGCCAACGTAATGTCGGACAGTTCTCTACAATGATGAGAACTACTGTACCTACAGTTACAGGATTTGCAGGTGTGTTCCACTTTTCTCGCGACTGCAGATTATGTAAATATTCAGTGCGGAATCTCTTCCAAAACGATTGGACTAATGAGTCCATTAACGAAAAGCGCGTTTGAAGAGTCATGCGATCATTTTCTAACGTAGGAGCGGGTAAACATTCCAGCGGAGCGGTATGTATAAAATGGGCAGGTGTCAACGCGGACGGTTCTGACGGATCAGTGCTCAACAAATATAAGGGCCGCGAATTCAAAACTGATTCAATACCATTCAACACCGTAACCATCTCTTCATATGTTAATATTTGTTTACCTATTACGCGAAATAAATGGCCTTTAACAGACTTTATATGGGACTCCCAAATTCCGCCAAAATGCGGTGCATTTGGTGGATTCATCTTCCAAATTATACGGCTTTCCGCTAATTCGCTACTAAAAGTTTTGTAGTAATCGTCGGATTTAAGAAATTCATGAAGTTCGTTTAGATAGGAACGCGAAGCAACAAAATTCGTACCGTTATCGCTATAGAGATACTTACAAGGACCTCTACGCGATAAAAATCTTTTAAAAGCGTCTAAAAAGGTAGCTGAGGTTAAATCAGAAGCAAGCTCAAGATGAACTGCCTTGGTTACTAGGCATACAAAAATGCATAAGTATGCCTTTTGACTACGGACACCTCGTCTTCTAGTATGAGTTATATACAACGGTCCAGCGTAGTCTACGCCCGTATGCGTAAAAGCATTACAAGGTTCTACACGGCACGATGGCAAAGCGGACATCATAGGAAAAGTAGCTTTTGGTTTTAACCTAAAACATGCGTTACATTTATGTATGCGGGAACGAACAATGCGGCGGGCGGATAAAATCCAAAAACGTTGTCTCAGTATTGAAAGTAGTAGTTGCGGACCAGCGTGAAAGTTTTTCTTATGATAAAAGTCAATTATCAAATTAATTATGTGACCATTTTTCGGCAACAATATTGGATGTTTATGTAATTTTTCTAATGATGCGTTATCTAACCGACCTCCGACATATAGAATGCCGTCATTCATGTATGGCGTTAATTTGCGAAGAGCTGAGGAACAACCTTTTCCTTTATCTATAAGTTTAATATCATCAGCGAATGAAGCGTGTTGAACGGCCTTAATTATAACAAGTTCAGCAGCGTCTAAATCTTGCGCGGTTATTACATTATTGCGGGGCAATTTTCTTAGAAATCTTAACACATACACTACAGTGCGAAGTAACTTATTCCACGAGGATACTCTATAACTTAATGTCAGAAGTAAATGCTCAGTTTGCGCGGCGGCGGCGTCGCAAGCGACGTGAGATAATGTTTTTTCTTCAGGTAAACATGAGCTTTGCGGTGAAAATTGCTGAATTGGCCATTCACTAATAGGAAAAGACATCCAAGATGGGCCTTGGAACCAGAGATTATTCTCTATTAAGCGTGAGGGAAGCAGCCCGCGAGATACACAATCCGCGGGGTTTTCTACTCCTGCGACGTGATAAAAATGATCACTTGGCAATAAAGATTGACATTGCGAAATTCTATTGGCGACAAAAGGATTAAATCTGTGTGGGGAAGAGTGAACCCAGCACAGAGCGACTTCAGAGTCAGAAAATGTGTAAATATTATTTATTGAGTGTCTTATTGACAATGTATTGACCACTGAACGCACTAACTTAGCGAGCAGTGTTAAGGCGCAAAGTTCAAGTCTCGCTAAAGTCACGGTCTTTACCGGAGAAACGCGGGATTTTGAACAAACTAACGTGACTATAGGGGGAGAACCTTCATTAGCTACGTGAAGGTATATAACGCAGCCAAAACCTTTTTCGCTAGCATCAGCGAAAGCGATTAGCGAAACGACAGAAGAGTCCTTAATACCCATATGACGCGGGAATTGAAGACCCGAGATTAGCGGTAACTCTGAAATATATTGTTGCCACAACTTGACAACAGAAGAAGGCGGAGACTCGTCCCAATCAATTTTGAGGAGCCATAATTGTTTAATTAATAATTTAGCGAATAGCGTTATGGGACCGACAAGACCCAATACATCATAAAGTTGTGCGGTAGCGGATAGCATAGAACGCTTTGTACAACTAGCGGGCGGTTGAGATACAGTAAAAGTAAAATTATCAGTAACGGGATGCCAGCGAAGGCCTAAAATCTTATGAGTGTCATTATCGTTAAAAGAAATATATTCTTGTTGACGATGACTTGCGGGTATGTGTTCCAACAATTCGTGGGAATTACTCGTCCATTTAACTAGATCAAAACCACCGGCTTTGAAAAGTTGGATTAATTGTGTTGCTGTCGCTACAGCTTCATCTAGCGTTGAAGCTGTGGAAGCAAGGTCATCCATGTATATATCGAGCTGTCTTTCAATAAGACTCGCTGCGAGAGGATAGTTAGCTCCTTCATCTTTTGCTAACTCACGCATGACGCGAAGAGAGAGAAAAGGTGAGGAACGAAGACCAAAAGTGACACGAGTAAATTCATACGTTTGCAAGGGTTCGTCATCAGAAAAGCGAAATAAAATTCGTTGGAACTTGCGGTGCGAATCTTGTAAATGTATGCAAAAATACATTTTACGAACATCAGCGAAAAAAGCAATAGAATATATTCGTACATTGAGTAAAATATTGAAAATATCAGTTTGTAAGTTTTCACCGGTATGCAAAATATCATTAAGTGATAAACCGTTATCCGACTTACAACTGCCGTCTATTACTACACGGAGCGGTGTGGATGATTTATCCTCCCGAATAACCGGGTGGTGAGGTAGGTAAAAGCAAGGCACATCAAGCCTTATCATTTCTTGCGGAACAAGTGTTAAAAACCTTTTATCTAAATATTCCCTAATGACGTCATTGTAACGCGCGCGAAGTTCAGGATTTCTACTAAATCTTCTTTCAAGAAGAGAAAATCTTTTTTCAGCGATTTGAAGCGAATTACCTAATTTTTCTGGCGGATCCTTAAATGGCAAAGCGACAACGTAACTGCCATCAGGATTGCGAGCGGTATTAGAGGTAAAAATATTTTCACACTCATTATCTTGCGGACTGATATACTTGGTAGAAGGCAATTCTTCCATTATCCAAAATTTTTGAAGCATCTCATTAAGCGGTTCTTGATTAATTAAATGAAAAGAATGCGATTTATGAGTAGGGGACTCCACATAAGCGTCGCCCATTATTACATAACCTAGCGTTGTTTCTAGCGCCATAGGCGCGTGCGGCGTAATTATTTTATTTGACAGTAATATTTTACAATAGGTATTTACCCCCAAAAGTAAGGAAATTTCCCCAGGTACAAAGAACTGGTCATCAGATAAACGTATCGAAGATATATAATTAATCTTATTTAAATCAATCTTAACGTCTGGTAATTTCCCGGTAATGTGAGGCACTACTAACGGTTCGACTTCATATACGAATTCATTATCGAAGCGAGATGTGAATTTAACGTGAGTAACGCCTAATATTTTTTGCGATGAACCACCAACGCCATGAACTTCGGTAAAGCGGTTTTTTCCCGATATGGGTAAAGATAAACGTTTGCAACAATCAAGCGAAATATAGTCACTTTGTGACCCTGGATCTATTAAACATCTTACATAATATTCACGTCCATAATTATTTATTACTTTTATTTTTGCGGTCGCTAATAAAGCAGCGGTTTGAGTGTGATTAATATCATTGTTAAGGTTTGTAATACTAAACGACGATGAGACCGTAGTAGATTTCAAACTCTGAGTGCATACACTATCACCCGAGTTGGACTGCGGATTAATCTCGACCTTATTCGTGGAAGGATTAGAGGTTAAATTACAGTGAGCATTACGAATACCCGAGACGGCCGGCTGGGAAACCGGTTTTTGATCTAACGCTTGCGCTTCATATTTAATTGTAAAATGTAATAAGGAATGGTGGCGTTGATTGCAATGTAAACATGTACGTTGCGAATTACAAAAACTGGACTTATGTTTATTACTTAAACAATTCGTACAAAAACCATTTTGTTTTATGTAGTTATACCTTTCCTTAGGCGTTAATTTAGAAAAGCGCGGACAATTAAACAAGTGTGTGTGTGTGTCTTATCTTGACACATAACGCACGACTGATTGTTGTCAGTATTAATAAAAGTTCTAGTAGGACCACTGTTAGGTCTAGGTATATTATGTTTTTTATTATTATTAGAAAGTTTGTTTGCGGTAGGTTCAAATTGTTTTTGTATATTATTAAGTGTCTTACTTGGCTCTTGGACGAAACTGATAAGACTCTGATATGTAGGTATATCAGTTTGACGTTGCGACAATTCAAAGGCTTTAACAGTATCTGCATCTAATCTTTGCAATGCTAATTGCAAGCACATAAAGTCTGTTAAGTCATTTAATTTTAACTGTTTTAGCGCTTTGATTGAGGAATCAAAATTATTAATAAATGATTCTAGATTTGCGGCGGAACTAGAAGTAAGCGGTTTAAATCTTAACATATGATTAAAATAAGAGACAGCGAGTGAACGAGTATCGTTATATTTTTGTATAAGATTATTCCAAATTATGGGATAGTTTTCTGGCGTAGCGGACAGCCCAGCGCAAATTGCTTTGGCTTTATCAGTAAGTTTACCAACTAAATAATATACGCGTTCAGTATCCGTTAAAGTCGGATTATCATGAATAATACTTTTAAATTGTTGATGAAACATAGGCCAATGACGAATATCGCCATCAAACGATTGTAATTCAATAGGCGGCAACTTATTGTGGTAAGAAGAAGACTTGGATTCAGTCTTTATCGGAATATTAGAGTCTTTCTGTAACTTAGAAAGAACCCCCTTTATATGACAGTATAACTCTTCAAATGCGATCCAGGTTTGATAATCAACGGAACTGGTGGGGTTGGCTTGTAAGTAGACATTATTATAATCATCAACAACCTTTTCGAAATCAGTACGTAACGTATCTACATTACTAGCGTTTAACAAGAATGTATCACGCTGTTGTTCATCAGCGATAGCCGATCGCGACAATTCGTAAATTTTTTGCAAACGCGAGAACATTGCTTCTCGTTTTGCTCGAAGAATGACAACCTTTGGGTCCTCCCGGCATGGCGACCGTTCTTCACCCCTAGATTTACTCATTATTCAGCGGATTAATTTAATAAAAGCAGGCGATAATAAATAAAGTATGCGTTTGTTGGTTTTAATAGCTTAAAAACCAATTGCTATTAAATTAAAGCGGTACCTAAGTATTTATAAACGATTAAGTACAACTAAGCGAATGAGTTACCCTAACTACCGAGATATGCACCTATGAAATTATTTAATTAGCTTTAATAGCCTATAACCAATTAAATAATTAGCGAGCGTAGAATATAATATTATTAATAACTTAGCGTATTGTGAAGTGAAAATGAGCGCGTTAAGTAGGTAGGTGGCACGTATTAGCTGCGACGCGAGCCAAGCGGGGCACAGAATGCTACCTGCATACAGCGTATGATTGTAAAGAAAATAATTTTAAGTACGTAATTACGATTATCAATCTATAAGCACTGTCCTTCAACACAAATAAATGCCTGCGAATTAGACTGCAGAAATCTAGAAGCGATTGAATATACTTATGACTTATGTATATTATCAAAGCGGGCGGGAATAATTTATAATTAAATAGGCTTTTAAATGTTATTTCACAGACAGATAGATAATTATAGCGATTAGATAATCGAATAATGAAACCATTGGATGGGACCAAAAAAGGTGGCGGGTTTAAAGTATGGCTAGAAGCCAAAAAATAGCGGTTTTAATATTTTAATTGTGGACTGTATAAGGTGTATTAATTAGTAGGTATTGAACGCTACTCGACGCTGTAAAACGCAGGTAAAAGACAAGGAGAAATGTAGGAAAACAGCAAGCACCACTCACCTGATGATTAGCTGGTACCAGGCACAATGTGTCGACACAAAAAGTTCACAAAAATTCACAGTTATAGGCAATAGAAGCACTCTCGCGACGGCGGCGGTGTGCTGTTAGGCTCGTGGTTAAAAGGTTACTAAGCGGATATAGGCTACTCAAGGAAGAACGGGGTTGGTTGATTTGGAAATACGTCATTTACGTCACAAGAGAGCGTTCAGAAATGCATGATTAATTTAAATACCAAACAATTACATTACTTTACATTACATTACTTACATTACATTACTTTATCACTATTTTATCATTACTTTATCATTACTTTATCATTACTTTATCATTATTTTATCATTACTTTATCACTATTTTATCATTACTTTATCATTATTTTATCATTATTTTATCATTATTTTAACATTATTTTATCATTACTTTATCATTATTTTAACATTATTTTAACACTAATTTAACATTATTTTATCACTATTTTATAATTATTTTATCATTACTTTATCATTATTTTAACACTATTTTACATTATTTTATCACTATTTTAATCATTACTTTATCATTATTTTATCATAACTTTATCATTATTTTAACACTAATTTAACATTACTTTATCACTATTTTAACATTATTTTAACTCTATTTTAACATTACTTTATCATTATTTTAACATTACTTTAACACTAATTTAACATGACTTTACCACTATTTTAACATTATGTTAACATTACTTTATCATTATTTTATCATTACTTTATCATTATTTTAAAATAGTTTTATCATTATTAGTTTTGTTAAAAAAATATATTTAAAAAAAATTTAACCGACCACTAAAAAGTATAAAATAATTTAAATATTATTGAAGTAGGTGTTAGGTGGTGTATTAGGAAGTTCTTATCCGGTTGTGATAAAATTCATACAGATTCATTACAGTGGTTTCTTCTTTCGAATAAAAAAAGAATCATTGAAATTGGTATATCTGCAGAGTTATGACCATTTTTGTCCTTAAAAAGCGACATAAAGTCATCTTATAGGCATTGCTGCAGTTTTCCTGCGCAGTCAACATTCTTGTTTTTTCAAGAACTACTTATTACTAAGCAATAATTTTTTATGGCACCCAATTAACGGATTAAAGAATGGATGGAAGAAAGATTTTTTTGAAAAGGCGCCCCACGGTTTTACACATAAATATACTTAATACAAGCACGGGATAGAAAGAAAGAAAGAACGGTTTCGATTATTTATTTATTGCTTTTTAGTGCAGCAGTCCTTATAAAAGCGTGTATTTTTAGTTTTTTAAACTAGTAATTTATTAGCTTCCGTCGTTCCGTGCGCGCCGTGATTTGTTGAATGGTGCGGAACGCGGGTCAATTAGTTTTATATAACGGGTATGACTGGCGGTCTTGTACAAAGGGAAACGCCTGCCACTCATGCTATAGTACTACATACTATACTACACTAAACTATACTATACTACATACTATAGTATTAAACCAAAAGGAAAAAAAAAAAATCGTAGATCCGGGGCTGCTTATAAGCAGCTGATCTACGATTTTTTCGAACCGGGGCAGTAACTTGATAGTGGCTCCTTCAGTGTTTGAGAAATTACTTAAACAAACTCAAATCTTAAATCAGCATCACGTGTTCACTTGTGTTGTGGGCCTGTGTGCAGTGGCGTGCAGTGCAGTGTAGGGTAGGCAAAATACTTTGCCTACCCTACTTCTCTAAATGATCATAATACAGTAAATAATCTAAGAAATTTGCTTTTTTGCCTACCCTGTCATAAGAGTGTATGCACGCCACTGCCTGTGTGGCCCCTTTTTCTTATAAGTCGAAGGTGAGCCAACCAGGCTTCCGTTCCAGGCGCTTTGTGGAGCAAGTTTTTTATTTTATGATTTTGGTGCCCCCTAAAACTGTGTCCCGGTTTGCCCCCCACCCAGATCCGGACCTGGTTTTAAGTCTGTATCTCACGGTAGGATTTTTTTTTTCTCTTTATTTTTTCGAGACTTTGATTGTTTACAATCATGCCAGCCCCATCATAGCCTAATCTAAAGAAAGACAAAACTTAACCATTACATATTCTATAAACATATTTGTAAATTTTAAGCGCATTAGGACTAGTTGGCTCAGCCATAATACTTTGGAAAGCTCCAATATCCAAACAATTAATATTTAATTCGATGATTAAGTTCTCTCTCTCTCTTTTATGACGGACACACTCCATTAATAAGTGGTATACATCCTCTACAACTCCACATGTTTCACAATTAGGGCTATTTACTTTTTTCATTAAATAGCCAAACTTATTTAGTGGCATGTGTCCAGATCTTAATCTATGTGCAAACACTATATATTTCCTACACAGTTCTATTTTGGTAAACCATGGGATGCGAGGAGGTTCAGACTGCATTGTTTTATACCAGATCCCTTTTTCCCTAGATATTTTATCAAAATGCTCTTTCCACATCCTATGACAATTTAATTTACATTTTGGTAAGATCTCCGAATAATATGATTTTACTTCAATTTCTATTCCGTCGAGACAAGCTTTTCGTGCTAATATGTCCACCTCCTCGTTTCCCAGTAAGCCGATATGTGAGGGCACCCACTGTAGTATTATTTTTTTATTTGATGTTTTAAATGCTTCTATCAGCTTTAATATGGCATAAGCTTTCGGTACACCTCTAATACCAGAGGCGCATCGAGCTATATGCTGAAGGGCAGATTTACTGTCTCTCAATATCACGATTCGCCTAACATTGATGTCTTGTACGTACTTCAGCGCCTCACATGTCGCCGTAAGTTCCACTGACATAATCGATATAGTACTATTATTAATCTTAAAACTACCCTGCCTTTTAGTAAAAGAATCGTAAAAGGCTGCCCCTATACCATTACAATTTTTTGACGGTAGGATATATATACGTAAGGTTCACTAGCTTAAGAATCTTCATTGGATTTCTGTCCATCCAAAGGCTTCCAGACAGGAAGAGATCGCCCGATCGCCATTTTTACAGTACTTGTAACTTTATTACTATCTGCTAATAAATAAATAATCTTCTAGTGAGAAGTCACACGCGACATTTTATTTTATTTCCGACAGAATCCACCGTGGTCGATACTGCATCGCAACGAATCAGGTGCGGTTGTCAAATACGCCGGTCTTATGTTTGATATTGTTGAGCAACTGGCGAAAAGTAAGAATTTCACGTGAGTAACCTTAATTGCTATAGTTTTCATAAGTCTGTGCCAAAACGAGACGAATTTATCCTCTCGATAACATGCACGAGAATAGTAATGTAGGTGGTGGCTGCTCAAGTAAGTATCCTCCGACTCCGACCTGGTGAGGAATGTAGTTCAATCAGGGCAGGGTCGAAGCCCCCAATGGTTGATGTCGGGATAACGTAGCGGTCAAATTTTACTAGCGCAATTCAGGAATGTTCGTGTGATGTCATCATTACTACAGGGCTATCATGCATCAATCTCATGTTAAGTGTTAGCCAAATTAAACACTGTTTTGAACGCTATCGTCCAACAATTTTATGTTAAGTGGCAGTTGCGAAAGTATAATCTGTTTTGAACCCCCGACGCAAAAAGGGTTGTTTTAAGTTTGCCGCCTATCTTTGTGTTTGTCTGTGCACTTCCAGTGTCAGGTTTGTTTTTTATTTCAGAACTGTTTTGAGCTCTCTTTAACCGACTTCAAAAAAAAGGAGGAGGTTATCAATTCGGTTGAATGTTTTTTTTTTTTATGTTTGTTACCTCAGAACTCTGTCGTTTACGAACCGATTTGGAAAATTATTTTTTTTAATTGAAAGGATATGCTTCCAGATTGGTCCCATTGTTTTCAAAATTAAGTTCAGATGATGGGAACCATGAGTAACTGAGGGAATTCCTTAAATATTATAGGCATACGTATAGCGTTTTTGGTATTTTTAGAAAGTAGTCAAGCATTTTCATTCAGAAAGTATCATTTGGTGAAGTGGATCTGATGAAGAAGGCCATAGATGGCCACCCGAAACTCTGTAATAAAATTAACCATCCATCCTATCCTAGCCGTGACTACTAAATGTAGAACTACCGAATTTGGACTCGATTGATAGTTCTCGACGAGTAGTTGCTAGAAAAATGGAGATCAGGGTCTGATGGTGGAGCAGGAAGGTCGTCACGGTATCTCGGCACCAACAAACGTAGCCCTACCGAATTTGGACTTGTTGGATAGGTCTCGACGAGTAGTTGCTAGAAAAATGGAGATCAGGGTCTGATGATGGAGCAGGAAGGTAGTCACGGGATCACTGCACCAATAAACGTAGATCCGCCGAGTTTGGGCTCGTTGGGTAGCTCTCGATGAGTAGTTGCTAGAAAAATGGTGATCAGGGTCTGACGATGGAGCAAGAAGGTGGACACGGGTTCTCGGCACAAATAAATGTAGACCCACCGAGCTTGCAGTCCATGGTTCTCGAGAACTACGAGTATAACACCTAGATATCTTCAGTTTATGACAATTGGTTAGTTTTATTAAGATATTGTCACATGTACATTTTTTAAAATTTTTGCTTAAACTTTTATTTTAGTGATGGTCCATAGTTGTGTTATGTAGTGGGTGTTTTGAAAATAAATATTAAACTAGCTGTTTTTCAGAATAAAATAAGTATAAGTTGTTAAAAGTTAACCTAATAATACACCAAGGGAACCACTAAATATAATAAAATCAAAATAATTTTTACAAAAAAAAGAACCGCCTTCAAAATGCAACTAAAAAGCCTGAAATAATTTATAAGAATTAGTGGTTTTTACATCTACATTGTTGGACTTGGACTACAACATATTCATCATCATCATCATCATCATCAGCCGGAAGACGTCCACTGCTGAACATAGGCCTCCCCCTTAGAACGCCACAATGAACGACAATTGGCTATTTGCATCCACCGGTTACCTGCGACGCGCACAATGTCGTCTGTCCACCTAGTGGGAGGCCTGCCTACGCTGCGTCTTCCGGTTCGTGGTCGCCACTCGAGAACCTTTCTTCCCCAACGGTTATCGGTTCTTCGAGCGATGTGGCCTGCCCATTGCCACTTCAACTTGCAGATTCTGAGAGCTATGTCGGTGACCTTGGTTCTTCGGCGAATCTCCACATTTCGGATTCTGTCGCGCAAAGAAACTCCGAGCATAGCTCTCTCCATGGCTCGTTGTGTGACTCTGAACTTCTCTAAAAGGCCAGCCGTTAGAGACCACGTCTCAGTACCATATGTCATCACTGGCAACACACACTGGTTAAAAACCTTCGTCTTCAGGCACTGCGGTATTTCGGACGAGAAGATATCGCGTAGTTTGCCGAACGCTGCCCATCCGAGTTGGATTCTTCGGGCGACCTCTTTGTCGAAGTTGGACCGACCTAACTGGATAGTTTGTCCTAGGTATGCGTAGTGGTCAACAACTTCGAGTGTATCGTTCCCAACAACTACCGGTACGGGTGCAACATGGACATTAGACATGATCTTCGTCTTGTCCATGTTCATTTTAAGACCCACCTGTTGGGAAACGCTACTGAGGTCGCTGAGCATCGTATTGAGGTCCTCCAGCGACTCTGCCATAATGACTATATCATCGGCAAAACGAAGGTGAGTGATGTATTCGCCATTGATGTTGATGCCGAATCCGTACCAGTCCAAGAGCTTGAAAACGTCCTCCAATGCATTTGAGAACAGTTTCGGAGAAATAACGTCTCCCTGTCTCACACCTCGCTGCAATGGGATTGGTTTCGTGCTCTCGTCCTGTAGTCGGATCGACATGGTGGCGTTGCTGTACAAACACTTCAACACTTCGATGTACCTATAGTCAATGTGGCACCGCTGGAGGGACTGCAATACTGCCCAGGTCTCGATTGAATCGAAGGCTTTTTCGTAGTCCACAAACGCTAGACATAATGGCCGATTATACTCCTCAGTCTTCTGTATAATCTGGCGGAGCGTATGTATGTGGTCTACGGTGCTAAAGCCTTTTCGGAACCCGGCTTGTTCGGGACGCTGGAAGTCATCAAACCTGCGTTCGAGACGGTTCGTAATGACTCTCGAAAACAGCTTGTATACATGGCTCAGGAGTGAGATGGGTCTATAATTCTTCAGTAAAGTGTTATCACCTTTTTTGAAGAAAAGAACCACCACACTCCTGTGCCATGCTTCTGGCGTAGTACCCTCGAGTAAGACGGAATTAAATAACTTCTGGAGGACTAAAAGTACCGGTTTTCCACCCGCTCTCAGAAGTTCTGTTGTGATTCCGTCTTCACCCGGCGCCTTGTTGTTCTTAAGCTGTTTGAGAGCCATTCTAATCTCGTACAGGCTGATGTCTGGGATGTCCTCAGTGTAGTGTCGGGTTAGTTTGGCTCTGGTGTCCTGAGCTGTTCTGGCAATGGGATCCCGTGTTGAGGTGTATAACTGTCCGTAAAATCTCTCAAGCTCTCTCAATATCTCCGGTTTCGATGAGATGACACTGCCGTCATCGATCTTCAACTTTGTCATTTGGCTACGCCCAATAGACGAATTCTTTGCGAACACTTTAGAGCCTTGGTTCCGCTCAATTGCGTCCTTAATACATGCTGTATTATAGGAACGCAAGTCGTGTCGCACGGATTTCGAGATTCGTCTATTGAGTTTGGCATAACCCGACATATCAGCTGAAGATTGCAGTCTCATCTCAGTCCGGTTTTCCATTAGCTTAATGGTTGTATTGGAGAGCTTTTGAGGCTTTGTACGGCGTGGGGTCTTAAAGAACTTGGACCCCACTGCGTGGACAGTTTGCACCAACCCATTGTTTATCTCGTCCGCAGTTTCGCATTCGGCGAGGCACTGGAAGCGATTATGCAGTTCGAGTTGAAAGTCTTCGGGGTTTCGGATTTGGGCGGTTCCCGGACGGAGCGTGGACTTCATCAGACGGGACCTCTCAAGCTTGACGTTGATATTCAATGTGCCTCTAACAATGCGGTGATCGCTACCGGTTTTCACCCTGCCGATCACGGAGACATCATCGAATATATGCTTCTTGGTCGTCATGATGAAGTCAATCTCATTTTTGGTTGAACCATCGGGGCTTATCCACGTCCACTTCCTGGATGGTCGCTTCTTGAAGAAGGAGTTTATCGCAAAGAGTCCCTCCTTCTCCATGAAGTCGACCAGCCGCTGGCCCCTTTGGTTCCGCTGCCCGTACCCATATGACCCCACTCTCAACTCATCGCCATTCCGTGTGCCAACCTTCGCGTTGAAGTCCCCCATAACAACGGTGAAGTGTGTTTTGGAGGTATGTATGGCTTCTGCTATCTCCTCATACATAGCCTCTACTTCATCGTCAGGGTGTGCCGAGGTGGGAGCGTAAACCTGTATAACCTTCAACGAATACCGACTGGTTATTCTGAGTATAAGGTACGCTACCCTGCTCGACACACTATCAACCTTTACAACGTTGTTAATGAGGGACTTACGGACGAGAAACCCAACACCACCCTGAGATTTTCGATCTCCTTCCCGGAAGAAGAGCAAGTTTCCGGAATCAAGGGTTATCGTATCCTGTCCCTCTCGTCGGATTTCAGATAATCCCAAGATATCCCAACGTAACTTGCTCAATTCTTCCTCCAGCTCGATAATCTTCTCGTCAGTCCTAAGTGTCCGGACATTATGTGTTGCCAGGGCCAAAGTTCGGTGGGGGTGGTAGCGGGGCATCTGCCGGAGATTCTTCGCACCCCCTGCTCGACCGTTACCCCGCCCGCTACCAAGGCGGGGAATAGAGGAGCTACCGGGGACTGGGGGCCGTAAATAATCATTGTCAATCATTGTGGGGGGGGGGGGGGGTTTGCCATAATCCCCACGCTTGGCAGGCGTCTTGGGGATCGCAGTTTTGAAGAGATGGATATGTTATACAGAAGACGCTGCTGCCCGTCTTCTGGCTTTCCCTCAATCGCCTCTTACGAAACCCACGGGAAGAGAGGGGGGGATGCAAATTCTTAGCCGGCATCCCACGGCCAGCGGCAACAACATATTATAAATACATATTATTATCGAAGTCGGTGCCTAACGTCTAGCAAATACTTACAAGGGCAGTAGATACCTAACTGTTTTCCAGTTTGGCGCCGTCTTTGATAGTAATATGTATTTATAATTGTTGTAGTCCAAGTCCAACAATGTAGATGTAAAACCCACTAATTCTTAAAAATTATTTTAGTTGCATTTTGAAGGCGGTTCTTTTTTATGTAAAAATTATTTTTATTGAATATATATTTAGCTCTTTAATATACCTAGTTTTTAATCGACTTCATCTCTTAATGTGTCGTGGGTTTTCTAAATTGATATTTACTAGTTCGTTTCGGTTTCAGAATAAAAGTGATACTGCCTACCAACGTGAAACAAAGGATGTCTAATGAAACCGCGGCCGACGTGAGTTTCGAATACTTAAGTTTTTTTTTAATGAAAAGTAAAATAAAACTATTTACAAGTACTAGTACGTACATATAAATCTATTTTTAAACAAGTGAAGAGACAAGCGGCACGTTCTCCTGATGCTAAACGCAGCACCTGTCTGCTCTGCGGGCAGCAGTACTGACCACCATGTATAGCAACGCTAGCTACGAACAACACTTGCAAGTTACCGACCCTGGTTTATAAGCATCGCTGCATTGGTACGAGAAAGAAGCTCATATACTACCGACTTCACGTTGAAAGTGTGATGAGTACCATATACACACGAGAGATGGCGCTGAACATTCTTGTATCGCGCTAGCGAAGTTTTAACTCTACATGCAATTTATGTTGTACTCGCTACAAAAAGCACGTCAATACAATGGTATACCACACGTATTATTACTACGGTTTTTTTTCAGACGTTGCACAGCGCAAGTGCGTTGTGGACGTTGGCTGCTGTGGCCAAAGGACAAGCAGCGTTAGCGGCGGTGGCTTTTACAGTTTTGGCGCAACCAATGCCAGGTTCAATTTAACCACTCTTTTAGATAAGATAGAGCATTTTAATTAAGTAGCTGGGTGGGTGGTCAACGGCCGCACGGGATTGCGTGCGGACGACGTGCCTCGAAAAATAAGGCGCCGGCTGCGTCAAGCGGCCGCCCAACGTCTTAGCCCTTAGCTTTGAGCCTGGGGCTCTAAATAACGGGCAACCTTCGGAGTCGCTGGACGTTTGGGGTGTGGGCCCAAGGACGTCCATTGAATACAGCGGCGACTCCGAGGAGGACGGCGGCAGGGTTGCAACCTCCGTTCCCGTGAGCACCGTGACTGGTTCCTGCTACAATGCGCACCCCGTCGGCGGGCTCAAAGGCAAGGCAATGAGGGGCTCCTGCCAGCATCCTACCGGAGCCGCGGGGGTTTTAGTGGGTAAGAATCCCACAGAATCCCACATACCCCGTTCGAGCGCCACAGCTCCCAGGGACCTTTCGAAGGTTTCCCCCGAGAAAAAAAAGATACATGCGTTTCCGGCATCTTTTAAAAATGACACTGTATTTCGCAGGTATAAACTACACGTCTACTGTGAGTATACAGCCGTACTCGTTCATGATAGCCCGTCCGAGAGAGCTCAGCCGAGCGCTATTATTCCTACTGCCTTTTACAACTGATGTAAGTTAAATATGTTATTAAATCTGAGTTAAATCGATTTATTGTTATGTACACTCTATGTAAATGTTTTTTTTTCTTTCAATAAGTCCAACCGACGTACTCTCGCGGTCACAAGCGGTTTATCACATTTACGTCTACAATCGCTTGCACGAGCCGGCCCAAAATACGTGCGGGCGGGCACGTAATGTCGTTCAAACGATTTTGATTGAAAACTGGTACACCGTTCGTGTCCTCAATAGTACAAATAGGTACCTGCAGAGAGAAAAAAACAAGCGGTTAAAAATAAACTGTGGTTGTAATTTCTAACTAAGTAGGTAAATTGGTGTTTTGAGAGTAACTTTTTGTTTGAAATAGGCCCCCCTATTTAAAAGAACAAAACATTACTCTTCGTTAATTACCATTTTACGGCAATAGTGCCCGACCCGGGGTTACAAGACCACAGTAAAACTGTAAAATTGTGTTTTTTTGAGTTACGTTAAAACTTTATTACGAACAAACGCAATCTCTGATACTTACAGACATGGCTTTGCCTCGGTCTAGCCGTATTATTAATGGGTCCCACACTATACACGGTCCACCGTCTGAGCCCGTACTATGAGGCATTGGAGATAACACGCCAGGGAGGACTCGCAACAATACACAACTGTCTGTGGTATATTTATGGCGCATTGTTGCAACAAGGTGAATATTTTTCTAAGCACTCTTTTTTTTATCGTTTTCCTCTTTTTTATTTATTTTTCTAAATAAAATCTGTTAAACCACTTAGGTAAATGGTATAACAGATATTATTTTTTATTTTGTGTCTATACACTTGCTGCGTCCCACACCCCGGCAACTTGTAGGGCGGCTGGAGGGGCTGCGGCAACCGCTAGTGATGCAAAGCGGCGCAAGTATGCAGCCCTAGGTTCCAGCTACATGGGGCCTTAGTCTCATGAGACGCACGGTTTGGTGAAAGAAATTTCATCCAAGCTTATCGAAGTCTCAGGAGACCGTCGGGCTGGTAGCTTTTTCTACGTTTAAACGTTGGCAGAAAAAGCTACCAGCCCGACGGTCTCCTTTCTATGCCCAAGCTTATGCTTGGGCATAGAAAGTCTTTTAGGTACCCTTCCCCCCCAGTGCGGCGACAACTTTGAGGAAGGTTTTTGCTTAGTTTATATATGTATAGTTACTGTAAATATTTAGTTTATTATGTAAATAAAAGATTGCTTAGGTAAGAAAAAGAAGTTAGCCTGTTGGATACAAGAAGATAAGATTATGACTTAAAAGTCACTGACCTCCAATTATAGAGGCAAGATATAAAGCTACCTGAATAAAAAAGGGATGCTATTTGATAAAATAAAAATTAAATATGGTTACTTAAATATTCCTTTTTTATTCCTTTATTGGCGGTGTGGGTGCAATGTACTCGTTTTGTATAATTTTTTGATTCTTTTTATCAAAGGGGGAGTAGGTTTTTGGGTGCAATGCACTCAACGTTTTTGCAACCCACACACAAAATGGGCGGACCTTGATGCGCTTCACTCGTCAATGCCACTCTTGCACGAATTGGCATAAGCAATAGACATTATAGATTAACAATTAACACGCAGTATATTTTGGAAACACCACCCAACATCCTTCTCTAGAGACATTCCTCTAACACTGCATTCATCATCTTCATTATCATCAGCCGCAAGACGTCCACCGCTGGACAAAGGCCTCTCCCTTAGAAGGGAGGGATTATCATAATCCCACGCTTGGCAGGCGACTTGAGAATCGCAGCAGCGTCATTCTATTGGATTCCCTATTGCCTAAGTAGGAAATCAAATAGAATGACGCTGCTGCCCGTCTTCTTGGTTCCTCTACTCGCCTCTTATAGTCTAAGATCCGGCTGCAGGATCACTGCGCTCATCTGATTTTTGGTAAAATCCAATTTTTTGTGGATATTTATAATTAGGAGAATATATATCTACCAGGTTGTCTATCAAAATTTGGCCGCAAGTATTGTTAATAAATTTTTTTTTTATTTGATTTTTGGGAATAAATTTCGTTCACTTGTTTTTTTTTTTAAAAATGTCGTCTACATCACGGCAATTTATATAAAGATGCTAAAAAATTATGGTTGCCGTTACGTACTTGGCCGCACCTCTTCGCAGCCTGGTGTAAAGAGGGCTGATTTTGATACATTTATACGTTCATAACTTACATTTATTAATTATATATCAAATAAAAGCTAATTGTTTCCTTGATATTATCATATATGGTTGCTTAATTAAATGTGGCCGCAAATAATGGTTGCCGGCTGTTAAAGATGATAAATATTTAAGGTAGAGTGAAAGAGAGTTAGCACGTAACATCATTTGTCAGACGAGGATAGCGATTGCCAGCTGTGCGACGCTTTTAAGCCATTGCGCATGCGCCAAATGCTAGTGTTTTCAACCACCGTGGAGTAATAGAGGCGACTTAATTAATAAATACTCCAAAAAATATATCTTCCTTTTCAAAATATCTTTAATAAAAATTACAACAAAAAAATAACTCTTATTTAAAAATCTGAATCATCGGAGCTTTCAGTTACACTATCACTTTCATCGCTACAAATATCAGAATTGTCGTCATTATCGGAAAATTTGTTCACGGAATCACATAGTACACTCCTACCTTGCGTTGGAGTTGAGTCTCCCAGGAACTATGTTGGTTTTACAAAACCACCAATAGCAGCCAGTCATTATTTTCCGGGGTGAACTTGATACAGTCTGGTTCAGTAGCATTTAACCACATCGAATTAACAAAGATTGTCCGCAACAATTTTGTTTCAAAGATTTCCAGCACGGTGGAATGTGTTTTAAGTCCATACCTATAATTCTTTTCATAAATTTTTCATTATTATGTTTTGAAGCGTAAATTTTTTTAAATAATAAAAATCTTGCAGCATTTACTGTTTGACACTTTGGGGGTCCATACATAAGGCATGTAAACTCTTGGACTGTATCAATTTTGGTTTCATTAAAGATGTCAGTAGGATCTGTCAAAGTTGCAAAAACTTGTTGAATTTGTGGGTGCTTAATAAATACATTCAAGGGCCGAAGTTTCCCATTGTTGAAAAATGCAGCCGTGTAGTCGCAACCCGTGTAGGCGTGAAAAGCGGGAAGAGCAAGACATAAAGTCGCGCCTAATTTTATTGATAAGTCCGTACAGTTTATGTAAACTTCATCCTTATTTTAACTCCTGTTTGAAGATCTGTTTGCCAGCCAAATTTGCAAATTAGGAAATTTATGCATATTACCTAATAAAATTATTAAAACGTCAGTGACTGCTGTTTTTACTAAGAATTTTGAATTTTCAGGTACTATACTTATGTGGAAAACAATTCTCGTATCAGCTTCTTCATGTTTACATGCTAATTCAGTTTTCACTACGAAATTTCCAACAGAACAATGTGAAAAACATTGCTCTCCAACAGTATATATAGATAGAATGATGCATTATTAAAGTCGAGTACATTGCTTTTTTCGTTACACAGAAAACACAACTTCATCTTTATCAATTTTATTTTACGTTAATTAATTTAATAACTTTTAGGTGCACAAAGTAAATATAAAATGTAGTGTATTACGAAGTTCAAAACAGCGTGGTTTTTATGTTAGAATAAAAATGGCGCAGGTGTGCAGTTGAGAACACTAACATTTGACGCATGCGCAGTGCAATACGCGCTAACTCTCTTTCACTCTACCTTATATATTTATCATCTTTAACAGCCGGCAACCCTTATTTGCGGCCACATTTAATTAGGCAACCATATATGATAATGACAAGGAAAAAAATAGCTTTTATTTGATATTTATTATATACTAGCTGACCCACGCAGCTCCGCATGCGCTATTTTTACGTTAACTAAAATTTTAATAACAGACATTCGCATCGAATACATAACGTCTTTTTTTATAGTCGGTTAAAAACTGGGACCCACTTTTTACTTGCTCTCCGAAGCACGGACCCGTTTAGTTCAAATGACGTTAAACGGTCACCCATCTATTTAATGACCTTACCTAACGTTGCTTAACCCGATCGATTACAAAACCTTGATAACAACTCTCTATGAGTGTTCCCTTACTAATATTTATTATAATTATGAAGAAAAATTGATAAAATCGGACCAAGCGTATAACCAAGTACCCATTTTGACTTTAATCCCCTCTCCCGAAAGAACCGTGCTAGTTTACGGGATAAAAAGTATCCTATGTCCTACCTCGTAGTAAGATCTCAAATCATGCCAAGTTTAATTTGAATCCATTCAGTAGTTTCGGCGTGATGCTCAGCCGTGATACAGACAGACAGACAGACAGACAGACAGACAGACAAAAATTAAAAAAAATACATTTTCGGCCTCAGTATCGGTTATAGAATGCCCTCCAAAAATAATTTTCAAAATATTTTCAATGTACAGAATTGGACCTGTTACAGTTTTATTATAAGTATAGAAGATAATTAATAAATGTACGTTATGAACGTATAAATGTATCAAAATCAGCCCTGTTTACACCAGGCTGCAAAGAGGTGCGGCCAAGTGCGCAACGGCAACCATTATTTTTTAGCATCTTTATATAAATTGCCGTGATGTAGACTAATTTTTTTTTAAATAACATGAACGAAATTTTTTCCCAAAAATCAAATAAACAAATAATAATTAAAAATACTTGCGGCCAAATTTTGATAGGCAACCTGGTAGATATATATTCTCCTAATTATAAGTATTTATAAAAAAATGTTTTTTACCAAAAATCAGATGAGCGCAGTGATCCTGCAGCCGGATCTCGTACTATTACAACACCCAAAGCTGAATTAAATATTATGTTTTTAAATGTCACCAGAGCTTTGTTCTCTTAATAAATTAAGGTTGAATTTATTTTATATATACTTACTGGATTCATATTAGAATAGATAAAAAAAAAACTAACTATATTTTTCATAACGTTTTTGTCGCTCAAGGCAATGCAGATGGGTATTAATAGGACTTTGGATGGAACCTTGGCCGGAAGACACAGCGTAGGAATCTAGGCCTCCCACTGGACCTGTATCGTAAAAGTCGCGGGCAACCAAGGGTGTATCCCTTGGTTGCCCTAATAATGGCTAAATATCGTTTAAAGTGGCGTTCTAAGGGGTGGCCTTTGTTCAGCAGTGGACGTCTTCCGGCTTACCGCTTATGAAAATAAGACCTTGGATACATATAACAATCATACCTAATGTTACTCAGGGGGCATGTATCTTCCTCGCGCTGACAGCGGCCGTTTGGTCGTCGGAACATGGTGGCTGGTCGTTTTAGTGGTCGTCACCACTTACTCAGGAAACCTGGTCGCGTTTCTCACGTTTCCTAAACAGGAGGGGCCCGTGACGACGGTAGCCGAGTTGTTAGAGAACAGGGCCACTTATACCTGGTCAATCAGCAAAGGATCATATCTGGAGATGGAACTGAAGGTTGGTGGAAATAAAAGCAGACTTAGGCCTTTCTGAGGAGGACGGCGAGGGTAGAGTTGCGACTCCTGTCACTGTAAGCACTGTGAGAGGTTTCCAAGGACTATAATGCGCCTTCCAGGGGTGGGTTCAACGGTAAGGCACTGAGGAGAACCTGGTGCAGATTCCGCGGGTAAGCCCAGGTGCGGACCTGGGCTTGTGCCAGAGAGACTCTGGGCTCTCCGTTCGGACCTTCGCCAGAGTCTCTCCAGCGCCAGACGCTCGCTAGAGCAAGCCCCAGGGGGAAAGCAGAAATGCACGCTCCCTCCAGCACCCTCGCGGCGCTTTCGACGACGACGTAGGGCCTACACCACCTGGGGGTCGCATTTAGCAGGAACGCCCAAAACGCACCCTGTGCATCCACGGCCCAAAAGGTTGGATGCCTATCATCCGTTTACGTTCGCCCCATATCACATATCGATATTTGATCTAATCCAAAATCGAAATATGAACCGCGCGATATCGAGTATCTATTACTATTATTATACTCGTTATGATCCGGTGGTAGTATAAAAAAAACTATGCAAGAATCACAGTAGGGCTTGACTTTGGCTGTGTGCAGAATCAAACAGGTATTCAGCACAGCTGCATGACCGGTTGTAATAATATTCCCAGAATTCCGAAGAGCCAAAATATGTGGCTTTATTAAAAGGCGCTGAGCTGATCAACAGCAAAGGTGACTTGGACGGTATCTTAGCATCGGGTAAGTATCTTTTTATCGACTTCATTTAGCTCAGAATAGGGTGTTATAATGCCGCGTCCTCGCTGCGTTTATGTCATAGGTACTCAAAATCTACACAAAATAATGTTTCGCTACACAATTTTAGAGCTCCGTTTCAAATTAAATTACAAATGTAATTCATTTTAAAATCATCTACGAGTACATCTCAATAACCACACATTGCCTACATTGTCAACTTGGCGTAGCTGCAATAATAAACTTTACAAGACGATATTTTTGCCGTCGCACAATAAAGTTGTACTTATTGCTTGCAAGTTCTTTTGAAACGTTTGTCTCCGGCTCATCTAAAAGTGTAATGTAGTGAAACTATAATTCAGATGATGGGAGCAAAGATTTATTATTGCCAGATTAGAAGTTTATATTATGCTACATAATAATAATATTTCATATTAACATTTTACTATTTCAACGCACGCACAAATGGAATGCAATAATTTTGTCTAGAAGTGATGAAGATTTGATGCGGAATCTTACCTAATTTTGCGACATCGTGTGATGACATTGAGCTAATAATAGCTGCCAATAACACAATAACAGTGATTTCTGGCGAATGTAGATTTTTTATGGATGTAATCTCATCCACTGTGCTCTTATCAGCCAGGATCAGCAGTGGTAAATAATGAAGACTCCACGGCCATTGAGCCTCTGTGAGTCCCGGGTAAACACTAAATTGTCTTGGATGCTGTAACAAATAATTTACAAGTAGTTCTTGCTGTAATTTATGCTGGTGTTATTTGATTTTGTCAAACATGTTTTAGTATTAAACGTTTTTTTAACTGGGAATTATACAATTTACCTTATGATTTAGCTTGATAATTCGGCCAAGTTGCACTCGTGTTTACAAGTATACTCAAAACGATAAGACAAATTTTCTTTATGTTAGGAAAACATCTCTTGAATCGTGTGAGGTACAAGAGGCACGTGATCATCGACTGGAGGCTCCGGCTGAGCTACTTCATGAGGGCAGACAGTCTTCGCACCGACTCTTGCGACTTTGCTCTAAGTAAATATTTGTTTGACTTGTTTGATTGTCATTTTGCTATAGGTTCCTACACGTTTCATTGTCCTTGCTATATTGCTTTATGTATCTTTTTGTTTGATTACCCTTGCTACTTTGTTTTACGTATCTTTTTGTTTTATTGCCCTTGCGACTTTGTCTTAAGTACCTGCTTGTTTGTTTGTCCTTGCGACTTTGTTTTATGTACGTTTATTTGATTGTCCTTTCGACTTGGTTTTATGTACCTGCTTGTTTGATTGTCCTTGCGACTTTGTTTTATGTACGTTTATTTGATTGTCCTTTCGACTTGGTTTTATGTACCTGCTTGTTTGTTTGTCCTAGCGACTTTGTTTTATGTACGTTTATTTGATTGACCTTTCGACTTGGTTTTATGTACCTGCTTGTTTGATTGTCCTTGTGTGTGACTTTGTTTTAAGTATCTTTTTGTTTGATTGTCCTTGTGACTTTATTTTATGTACTTACCTGCTTTTTTATGGTCCTTGCGACATTGTTTTATGTAACTATTTGTTTGACTGTCTTTGCAACTTTGTTATATGTAACTATTTGTTTGACTGTCTTTGCAACTTTGTTTTATGTAACTATTTGTTTGATTGTCTTTGGAACTTTGTTTTATGTAACTATATGTTTGATTGTCTGCAACTTTGTTTTATGTAACTATTCGTTTGACTGTCTTTGCAACTTTGTTTTATGTAACTATTTGTTTGATTGTCTTTGCAACTTTGTTTTATGTAACTATTTGTTTGATTGTCTTTGCAACTTTGTTTTATGTAACTATTTGTTTGATTGTCTTTGGAACTTTGTTTTATTAACCGACTTCAAAAAAGGAGGTTCTGTATTCGACGCGTATGTATGTAATATTAATAGAAATGCGTAATATTCATATATGTTAGTCTATGTGGGCTTCTAAACAAATTTACCAAATTTCACGAGTGTATGTATGTATGTATGTATGTATGTATGTATGTATGTATGTATGTATGTATGTATGTATGTATGTAGGTTTGTCCGCGGATTTCTCAGAAACTACAAGTCCGATTTCGAAAATTCTTTTTACAATAGTTAGAGTATTTTTCAACTTAGGGTAGAGTACAAGTTTCATCAAAATCGGTCCAGTAGTTTAAGAGATATAAACTTTTTATGTTTTCAGTAAGTTACTGTAATGTAGACGTTCGAGTTGCGTGATAGTGCTGATACCTATCTTGATAAAATAAGTCATTAAAAAAAGTGTTAAATAAACTATTTTTAAAAAAATAAAAACCGACTTCAAAGTAAATTATCTAAAAAGCATAAAATAACGAAAATATTATTGAAGTTGGTGCAGAATATACACAGCAGGTACGCTAACACCAACTTCAATAATATTTTCGTTATTTTATGCTTTTTAGATAATTTACTTTGAAGTCGGTTTTTATTTTTTTAAAAATAGTTTATGTAACTATATGTTTGATTGTCTGCAACTTTGTTTTATGTAACTATTTGTTTGACTGTCTTTGCAACTTTGATTTATGTAACTATTTGTTTGATTGTCTTTGCAACTTTGATTTATGTAACTATTTGTTTGATTGTCTTTGCAACTTTGTTTTATGTAACTATTTGTTTGATTTTCTTTGCATCTTTGTTTTATGTAACTATTAATATATTATGTAATATCGGCTATTGTTTATAATGATCCCATCTGATGGTAAAATGGATTCGGCTATAGATGGATGCGCACTAACTTATTAAAAACACGAGGGAAATGACCCCATGTCAGAGGTATCGTTGTGCCAGCGACCAGCGCAGCAATTTCTTATAGAGTTCTGGGAACCTCATTGCAAGATCACAACGTCTCTCTCTTTCTTGCAAGATACGTACCTACTATATTCAACGACAGGGGCCCGTTGGTCTAGTGGTTAGACACCCTGGCCGCTACCCAATAGGCCATGGATTCGATTCCCACCTTGCGTCTGTATGTATAATAATATGTGTGATGTATGATACATCTCTGCCGACCACGTCAAGGTTTGACGCATGATGCTATGTTTATTTTAATTGCAGGTGCCGAAGAGTTTTTAGACGAAAAAGTGGCAATGATTGTCCCTGCTGGCAGCCCGTATCTTCCTGTTATAAACAAAGAGTGAGCAATTTCGTTTATAGCCCTCGACGGCCGCATAGGTATAAAATTATAATTTGAAAAACCCCCGACTTAAGAAAACGTATTCATATTAAGGCGTAAAACGCCCCCGTTTTGCTTTTTGGGTTTATAACGTATTTATTGTTTTTTTTTGTTTAGATCAAAAAAAACAATAAATACGTTATACGTTTTAAATGGAATGTTTTTTAGCGTAGAAAATCTGTTATTGTTTTTAGGTTCCGTACCTAAAAGATGAAAAAGGAACCCATAGGGTGTGACTCCATCTGTCTGTGACACCAACATGTTTCAGCAACTACTACTAATGCTCACGATTTGGAAGGTTCAAAATTGCTTGTCAATATCATCATCATCGCAAATAAAAAAGCCATTATATTTTATTTTTATTAGGGGGCGAAATAGGGCCTTAAAATTTCAGAGTGAGACTATTATATCAAGTGGGGTAAAATAAATAATAAATAAATATCTTGGGACAATCCACACACGGTCATCCGATCCCAACTAGGCAGAGCCTGTACTATGGAAACCAGACAACTGATACTAATACTTACTAATACATTTTTTTTTGTAACTAAAGATCTTTCTGTACCAGTTACGTATGTAGGTACCTATTGTATTAGCAAAAGTAACTTAGTTATCTCAGTGCCGATGAAACTGAGGTAAGCAATAACTGCAGGTTCATGCATTTATTGCCATTTCTTAAATTATAGGCGTTTTAACACGAAGAGATTTAAATACCGTAGGTCGTAAAGTACAAACATTTGGGGGTTTTTTATACTGTCTGCATTATTTTCGAAATCGTATCAGCGATTAGCAAAAAGAATGAGATCTCTACTAAACCCCGTTTATGAGAACGGCGTGGCCGTGCGGTTCCCCATTGGTCGACCGCGCGGCCATGGCATTTAAGTCCCATAGGTCGTAAAGTTCAAACATTTAGGGGTTTTTTATACTTTCTGCATTTTCTTTGAAAACGTATCAACGATTAGCTAAAAGAATGAGACCTCTACTAAGCACCGTTTATGAGAGCTGCGTGGCCGCGCAGTTCTCCATCGGTCGACTGCGCGGCCACGGTGATGCCTTCATAACTCTCTGAATATTGGGTCTTCGAATTTGCGACCTTCATCGTTAGTGTTCTGCAAATTCCTTCGTAATATTGACGTAATCATTTTTTTCTACGACACTGTAGCCGAGCACTCGAAACGGACACATCATTTCCACTGTTTCCTCTTATCTTCGAAGTTTGTGGAGGGAAATATCTAAAATTATTACAGGCTGCCGGTTTAGAATTGCATCCCCCATCTCCTCTCGTTGGGTGTCGTAAGAGGCGACTAAGCGAGAACAGGAAGACGGGCAGTAGCGTCTTTCTTATGGATTTATCTTCTGCGATCCCCCGGCCGCCTGCCAAGCATGGGGATATGGCAACCCCTCCTTTCTAAGGGGGAGGCCTTTGTTCAGCAGTGGACATCTAGCGGCTGCTAATGATGATTATGATGCAAATATTACTAACACACATAGTTTTATTATTAAAATCATAAAAAAAAATATGTCATACAAACTTAGTGGTTTGATCTTTTACACAATCTGAGGAATTAAATGAATAACACACTACGAAATAGATACCTAACACATAACTGTAGGATCGCCATATTTTATTTTGTTTTTTTTTTTAAGAATTATTTAGTTCTCAATAAATTGTTTCTCAGAATCTTGTCTTTTTTGTGGGAATGATAGACGCTGTTGGCCGCAGATGGCCATTACAGCTTCACCGGACAATAGGAGGCGAGCGCTTAAAGAGCTCTAGCCTTTACGGCAGAAGTAGCGACGAGCTCAAGGGCACCTCAGGGAGGCACGGCCTCGGCTTGGGCTGTCGCTTAAGAGAGGGCTGAGTTTACCACCGGTTCACAACGCGCCCCCACTGAGAAGAACGGGCAAGAAACTCAGTGGGGTGATGCACGTCGTTGCAGTCGCATACGTACGACCCTTCGGCGTCGCCGGCGAGACCGGTGTCTGATAGCTAGTGTAGCATACGGCTGTCGCGGAGGGGTCGGCGCATCCCGGTCCAATAGGACCGTCATGGGGTCAGGAGGGTCGAGCAGTACGTGCCGTGGTCTGCGGCGCGAGTCAGAAACAGAATCTTGTCTGTTGTGGATCGTCTGGTACCTAAATATTAGGATATTCATTAGGATTTTCCTTATCATCGTCCACAGCTTAACAAAAGGCTCCCTCTTAGAAAGGAGGGGTTGGAGGGGTTGGGGGGGAGGGGTTGAGGGGAGGAGGGGTTGCCATAATTCCTACGCTTAGCAGGCGTCTTGAGGATCGACGTATAATAGGTGGTCTGTATTCCAATAGAAACACGCTGCTGCCCGTCTTCGTGTTATCCCTTAGTCGCTCTTACGGACATATTGAGAGGAAACGGGTGCTATTCTTACCCCACAGGTGAGGATTTTCTTAAACACCAAATTACCTACACATTATTGTAGGTTGGATCGGATGCATAAGGCGGGGCTCATCTCTCGCTGGTTAGCCGCTTACATGCCGAAGCGCGACCACTGTTACAAGACTTCCAACGTGGCCCAGGAGGTGAACAATCATACCGTCAACTTGAGAGATATGCAAGGCTCCTTCTTTGTTCTTTTCCTTGGTAAGTGGAAGCAGTAGCCTCTCGAAACTAATGTTAATTTCAATCCAATCCAATCTTGAATTGGAAATCGTGTGGCGATGCCAATTCCGTCCTGTCAGTCAGCACAGGCTGTAGGGCAGGCTTGGATAGAAATTGACTTGGGTCTTTTTTTATACAATCAAGGTGGCAAGCAAGCCAAAATTGTTAGCAGTCACCGCAGTCTATAGACGCTAGCAACATCAGAAGAATCACTAGGGCGTTGCCGATCCTTAAGACATGAGATATTAAGTCTTTGTGTCCGGTAATTTCACCAGCTACAGTGCCCATAGAGTAAAGTATTAAGAATAGAGTACGCATTTGTCTATGGTCCCATTACACAAAGCGTAGGCAGATTTTCCTCTACGGGGCAGGTGAATTGAATTATTTAGAGTTATATTACAAGAGTTATATTGATATGTAAGTGATAAATAGTAATCGGTTTGATCTGTTACGAGCGCAAATGTCGATAAATACAGCTAACGATATAGTACCTATTGTCGTGTACCTGATATTTAGGTATTTTGATGTTCTTACCTGTGCCTACGGTTCTTACTTGCATGTAAGCATTCTATAGTACTTGTACTGATTATTGTTCTGTGACAGTGCCCTATACACCGGAACACAGCAATGTGTACTCACTGCTGCTTGGCGGCAGAATATCTGACACTGCGGTGGTCCTACCTGGCCGGTTCATTGCACAAGGAACCTACCATCTAGTAACTCTCCTAGTAGGTCTCTAGTTGACGTCAACAGCTGTATGGTTTCATAGAAGTTCATTATTTGCTGGTTATATATTACCTACTAAAGAACGTCTACTATAATTTGACCTTTTGGTGCCTATTAAAACAAGTCTCAAGTCAACGACTTTGAACTATCACGCGTGTAGCATGTGACATAATACTCAGAACGACAGTCGTTTTATATCAAACCACGAATATTAATTTGT
The DNA here is from genome assembly GCA_911728495.1 of Furcula furcula. NCBI lineage: Eukaryota > Metazoa > Arthropoda > Insecta > Lepidoptera > Notodontidae > Furcula > Furcula furcula. The sequence continues at coordinate 22,669,811 of OU452253.1, forward strand.
TTGGATGCCAACTAAGAGCTGGTGCGAGCTGGTATTAGTCAAACTCGGGGTGAAGGTTAAAAGTGACTGATTTAGACTTAGTTACGTACCTTAAAGGGGTTAAATCAAAATACAACCTCTTAGAAGAATTTGCGAAATGAAACAGTATTGCAGAGAATGAACAAAAAGCTGGAGATTCTAAATACCATCAAAAAGAGGAAATTGCAATATCTGGGGCACATTATGAGAAATCAAAAGTACAATCTGTTAAAGCTCATAATGCAAGGAAAAATACAAGGACGCCGAAGACCCGGACGACGAAGAACATCTTGGCTCAAAAATTTAAGACAGTGGTTTGCATTGAGCACTAAGTCACTGTTTAGAGCAGCAGTAGACAAGATAAGAATTGCCATGATGGTCGCCAACCTCCGATAGGAGATAGCACCGCAAGAAGAAGAAGAATTTTCATCATACGTACTAAGCAAAATTTGTCCACCACATGGCGTAGAAAATTCTAAATGTTGAAGTTGATCTTGATCTCTGAAATGACCTCCGGAGTCGCTGGACGTTCGGGGTGTGCGTCCATTGGCCATTGAGTACGGCGGTGACTCCAAGGAGGACGGCGGCCGGGTTTGCGACCCCAGTCCCCGTGAGCACCGTGACTGGTTCCCGGGAGGCTACAATACGCCTAGCGGCGTGCTCAAGGGCAAGCGGGGGTCTCATGTGCCGAAGCGACAGCCGCGGGGGTTTTAGTGGGTAAGAATCCCACATACCTCGGTCGAGCCCCACAGATCCTGGGACCTTTAGAATGTTACCCCCGCGAAAAGAAAAGATCTCTGAAATGCGGACTGCTTAAAAATATTCTCTTCGTATCTCTTTGTTAACAAATAACATCATCATCATCATCGTCACCTGCCGGAAGACGTCCACTGCTGAACAAAGGCCTCCCCCTTAGACCGCCACAATGAACGACAATTTGCTATTTGCATCCACCGGTTTCCTGCGACGCGAACAATGTCGTCGGTCCACCTAGTGGGAGGCCTGCCTACGCTGCGTCTTCCGGTTCGTGGTCGCCACTCGAGAATTTTTCTTCCCCAACGGTTATCGGTTCTTCGAGCGATGTGGCCGGCCCACTGCCACTTCAACTTGCATATTCTACGAGCTATGTCGGTGACCTTGGTTCTTCGGCGAATCTCCTCATTCCGGATTCTGTCGCGCAAAGAAACTCCGAGCATAGCTCTCTCCATAGCTCGTTGTGTGACTCTGAGCTTCTCCAAAAGGTCAACTGTTAGAGACCACGTCTCAGTACCATATAACAAATAACAATAATTTTTAATTCTGTTAACTATTCATGCTAAATATTGCATAAGTACCTACTAGACCATCGTGAAATATGTTCATCATCATCATCATCAGCCGGAAGACGTCCACTGCTGAACATAGGCCTCCCCCTTCGAACGCCACAATGAACGACGATTGACTATTCGCATCCACCGGTTACCTTTTTTTTTTTTTGAGAATGATAGACGCTGTTGGCCGCAGATGGCCATTACAGCTTCACCGGACAATAGGAGGCGAGCGCTTAAAGCGCTCTAGCCTTTACGGCAGAAGTAGCGACGAGCTCAAGGGCACCTCAGGGAGGCACGGCCTCGGCTTGGGCTGTCGCTTAAGAGAGGGCTGATTTTACCACCGGTTCACAACGCGCCCCCACTGAGAAGAACCGGCAAGAAACTCAGTGGGGTGATGCACATCGTTGAGGTCGCATACGTACGACCCTTCGGCCTCGCCGGCGAGACCAGTGTCTGATAGATCCACCGGTTACCTGCGACGCGCACAATGTCTTCAAACCACCTAGTGGGAGGCCTTCCTGCTTTGCGTCTTCCGGTTCGTGGTCGCCACTCGAGAACCTTTCTTCCCAAACGGTTCGGTTCTTCGAGCGATGTGGCCTACCCACTGCCACTTCAACTTGCATTATCTACGAGCTATGTCGGCGACCTTGGTTCTTCTGCGAATCTCCTCATTCCGGATTCTGTGGTGCATAGAAACTCCGAGCATAGCTCTCTCCATAGCTCGTTGTGTGACTCTGAGCTTCTCCAAAAAGCCAGTCTCAGTGCTGTCTCCATACCTCTGTGTAATTCTGAGCTTCTCCGCGAGCAGTTAAGGACCCCGTCTGAGTACCATTAGTAACACACACTGGTTAAAACCTAACCTTCTTAACACATAGAACGCCAAATGCCTGACACACAATGAATTTTTCTATTGGTATGATGCCTGACGGCAGTCTAATGCTAATTGCTTCGTAATTGCTGCTTGTGGAGATTATGTTATAGGGTTTGAATAACTAAGCTATAAAGCACTTATAGAAGCGAGTTAGGTACCTACTTTTAATTAATCAATTACCAATAACTAAGGTTGCGAATGTTTTTCAAAAAGTTTACCATTATTTTGCAGGTTTTTTCTCAGCATCGTCCGTGCTCTTTTTGGAATGGATGTACATTAGGCGGAAGCGTAGGAACGAGCAGATCGTCATCAAGCCTTATGTTGAATAATTTTGCGAACAACTATCAGATTAACATAACGCGTGGAAAAACACTAACACCTTTATTAAAGGTGACATTAAAATTTAAATCAATACCTTAATATTGTGGTTTTTTTTGTATACCTTAGTGACGTGATCACGATCGTCTATTAGTAACCGGTACGAATGACTCCTGAAGGGTGCATTGCATTTCCGCTCTACCTGACAAATTAGATTAGTTCTAAATCCTTTGAGTCCAGTGATTTCTCCATATGGATTTCCCTTCACAACGGAAAACAGCAATTTTTAGTAGTTGCTACCTGTGACGTTGCAGTGGCTCCTACCTGACAAGGTACATCCCCAGCAAAATTATAATTTATTCGTTAAACAAGTTTGCTAAGTAGAATTGAAGCTTAGTGTAATATTTATATTTTCAAACTGGTACATAACCATGCATAGATTAACCTTTACCAGTCTATTTTAACTTAATTTAACAATACCATTTGAATAAGTAACGGGTAAGTAAATGAGTTTGGACGCAATAGTGATTTGTATGAAGATGATATAGGTGGTTGGAGTGTGGCCCAAATTTTTACCCTTTACATACCGGATTTAAAGAGATTTCAAATAGGCTCTATTAAATAATAACAATAGGGCTTTACACATCGATATATAATAAGTAACCTGATAAGCTTAAATATTCCGTATAAACGTAAGAGACCGAGTGACCCGTCCAGGACTGCGCAGGATGTAAACAGTTTTTAAAGGCGCAATGGTCATTGTACATTATTTTTTTGTACAATGCTGTATCAATATTTACGCTACAAAAACAACGATGTATAGCGTTAAAACTATTTCTACGATGTTCCTACTATAGCGCATTATACCCGTAGTACCGTTCAAGTCACGCCACGAACGAGACAGGGATAGTGGCGGACAACGCGCGAAAGGGAGAACGGGATAACCGGAGGCACGAGGGGCGACCGAACAAGTCTCAACGTAGGCCGACCAACTTATCTTTGCTGGTGGCGCAACGAGAATCGAACTATAATCTTATGAGAACTACGTGTAGTTTGAGTGTTTTGTTTAGACAGTAGCGGCTAACTTAATTTGGGCAGCCGGTACCTTGGCGGTTGGCGGACTAGTAGCAGAGATATTTAAAGAAATATTTAGGGTAAGTCCGGGGGAGATGGCCGTACGGGAGAGATGGCCAGTTCAATTATTTTCGAAACTAATGGCTAGATGGCCCAGGCTTATACTCAGTTTGGTCCTTTCAGTGGAGGTCACCAGCGGCACGCGCAAAGTGATAGTGAAATTAAATCAAAAAGTAAGTAAAAAATAGTTTGTTTTCAAAAGTACTATTTTTTTTCAATGGGTTTACATCTTACCTCGTGGTGAAAAAAATTCAATGGAATCTTGTGCTTTTTATGTTTTATTATGTTTGAAATGATAGTTGTGTTGACATATGTCGACGCGAAATCAGAAGTAGTTATAAAGTTACCGAATTTACAAAATGGTATATTGTTTCCAGCAATTCTCAAACTTTTGGAGGCCATACAAATAAAATGACGACTACAAGCAAATTTGGTGGCAAGTGTGGCAAGTGGTGATCAGGATCTAATCGATTTCTAAATGAATCATCAGTACGCAAAGGCATGTCCGTTCTGGGAAAACTCATATGCCGACCTCTTCTATCGTATCCGATTACTGTACATTTCATGCATCCGTGGTAACTGTTAAACCTCACAGTACCTGAAATAAAATATATTACGAAATACTTATATATTACATTATTTAAAACGCACCGTACCTCCGCTCCGGTACACTATTTATATATTTAATTTTGCACTCACCTTTTATAAAGCACCTCGCAGGTGTATCACATATAAAGCAACGAATTTTGATGGTAACTATTTGCTTTTGAACCAGTAATCCATCATGAAATAACTTTAAGTTAATTGGGTCCCATAAAAAATGTGAGACGGAATCGTTTCGGATTTTTACTCATTTTTAACTACAATTGTAGGAACAGTTTGAAAAACAGTGTCTTATGACGACTTATTTATTTACATTTTAGCAATATATTGTTCAGTAACAATGTCGTAACGTTACAACACTTCGTGTAAGGATATATTTTAAATTACTATTCTTGTAACATAGTTACCACACCGTTACTACACATAAACACATAGTGTTTAAAAATAAGTCGACACAAATGATTACGTTACGTGTGAACACAGAGACTACACATAGTAACTAAAAAAATTCTGGTCACATTGTGTGCGAACTGTTACCACACATAGAGACCAAACCCCACACAGTAACCATGTTTCGTAACAGTTACGAAACTATGCAACGTGTTACTGCTTTTATGATTCTGTGACCGAAAAGTGCTATGTATATGTGTATGTATATGGGGAGTGTGCGCAGGAATTGCATGACTTGATTCCACCATCCCCTTTCCATCATCGGACGACGAGACGCACGGCACATACTCACCCTTATGTGGTAAAAGTGCCTTCAGTCCGGACCAACCGCTTGTGGCTTCTTTTTTAATAATAAGGACAGCTAAGGACTGGAACAGTTTGCCTGCATCGGTTTTCCCACCCGATTATAATGTGGGTGTCTTCAAGACAAGAGTGAATAGGCTTTTAATAAGCTAGTGTGATTTACCATCCTCGATTGCGTCGCCGCTTTCCATCAGGTGGGACTGCAGTCAAGCACTAGCTTATAAGTAGTAAAAAAAAAAACTACACTCATATCGTAATATTCAAATTATGAACTCAAAACTAGTTATATCTAAATATCTTTAATGACACACTTTATTGCACGCATAGATGATAGATGTATGCGTGAAATACATCGATATAATATATAAACTAGATAAAAATTCACGAACAAAATGACATCTAAAATGTGGAAGTGGAGGTTGCAAACTTATTTTTTTTATTTTTTTTTTTTGTATGAGTAGTACTGTTGGCCGCAGATGGCCATTACAGCTTCACCGGACAAGAGGGGCGAGCGCTTTGAGCGCTCCAGCCCGGAAAGATAGGTAGCGACTAGCTCAAGGGCACCTCAGGGAGGCACGGCCTCGGCTTGGGCTGCCGCTTAGAGAGTGTGTGAGTTTACCACCGGTTCACAACGCGCCCCCGCTGAGAAGAACCGGCAAGAAACTCAGCGAGGGGATGCATGTCGAGGTCGCATGTGTCTAAGCAACAAATACCCGCAACTTTTTATATTTATTACTACTGTCAATTCATTCAACCATCACGAACACATTATACTTACATTTGTTGGAAACGGGCGTTTTATTAAAATCACAAGATAAATTCCCTAATTCCGACAAGTTGGCGACCGTTTGATCATTACGAGAACTTGCAATCCAAGGTAGATCGAAAGTACAATATTATAATCGCCGCGGCCGATAATACTAACGGAACGGCAATATTCAAAAGGCTTGGATCGACAACGGCGAATTTTGAATTGAAGCGAAGAATAAAGGATTAAAAGGAGTTGCAGTGTGTGACAAGTGGGATTCCAAAAGGGAGGTTTGCCCGTTCCTTAAACTATCCTTATTTTCCCAATCAAATTCGTCTAGCATGCTTGGGTTCAAAGTCCATTTTTTGTTTGCATTTTTATCATATTAGCGTTTTGCTCTGATTTACGACTTGTTCGATGAATTATATTATATGCACGTAAATAAGTCATATAATCAATAATTTACCCAGTCTTTTGGCATTTGATTTCATAAATTAGTCACGTATTATATTAACCACTTAACTACGCAGTTCATTTATACGTTTACCTACATAACTTTATCTCCACAGCTACAGCAACTTGGTTGCTTCAATCACAGTGCAAGCTGCTTATATGCAAACTATTTACCTCAAACGACTTATATCCGTAACATTTTAAAAGTCTCCTATTGCATTCTATATAAAACATTACCAATATAACTAGTACATTACCTAGTAATTAATCCCCACATAATAACCGGAGAAATCGTTTATAATAGTGTAATTAATCAATAAATAATATACATTCCAGATTATTCAATCAGACGACAAGTGCAATCGATACATAGAACGAAATAGTGCACTGTTATCTATCGGCCGGTGACCGATTTCGACCGTGATTAACCTGCCGATTGTGCTTATCTGTGTCGGAGGACTGAACAGCTGTTTCTAAGGTTTGCAGCGGATAAAGGTATATATACATTTGAGTTTTTTGCCTTCATTGCAATGACTAGCGCAGATGATTTAAAAGAGCTTAAAGCAAAGAGGTCTTCTATAAAAGGGAGGTTGACTACTTTTGAAAAATATATTGATGAGTTAAAGTCATCAGCCTCTATCTGTAAAATTAAATGCCATGAAACTAAAACACGATTAAAAAAGTTAGAGGGTCTTTTTGAGGAGTATGATCTGATTCAAACAAACATAGAGATTAAGTTAGATAATCCAGAAAATGAAACTGAGAGAGAATCGAGTGAAAATAGGTTTTATAAAGCTATTGCTAACGCTCAAGATATTATAGAAAAATTTCTTAAGGCGGAATCCGATGAGTTAAGTTTGTGTGCGAATACGACCAGCCAAAAAAATAATATTAAGTTACCTCAAATTAAAATTCCTTATTTTGACGGTGATGGAACAAAATGGCTAGAGTTTCATGATACATTCACTTCTTTGATTCATGATAATGATTCTATTGCAAGTATTAATAAATATCAATATTTGAAAAGTGCACTCACCGGTTCAGCTGCCTCTGTGATCGCATCCCTAGAACTCTCGAGCAGTAACTACGACATTGCGTGGAAACTTTTATGTGATCGTTTTAATGACAAACGTAAGTTAGTCTGTACTCACCTTAAGTCTTTATTAGAAACAACTATAGATACCACGAGCACTGCGACGGAATGTTATCTACGTTTTTTGGCCGATCATATTGCTAAACATTTAAGGGCGTTAAATACATTAGGTGAAGAAACTGATAACTGGGATACTATCATTATATATTTATTTGCAATGAAGTTAGATAGCCTTACTAGTATGAAATGGGAGGAATATAAAGGGTCGTTGTCCAATATGCCTAATTTAGAAAACTTTTATACATTTTTACGTATGAGAGCCAACGTTCTCGAAGCGACGACGACGGCCGCAAGTAGCAGGGAGCAAGCTTCTGAGCAGCAGCAATCGCAAAAACATCAGCAGTTGCAGCAATACAAACGAATGAATAAACAGCAAAAGTCATTTGTAGCTGCTACTTGTGAGACTAATATCAGCAACGTAAACTGTTCTGTGTGTAATGGGGAACACTTAATCTAAAAATAAATAATAAGCCTTTTATTTCATGTAGAAAAAGTAAGATACATATATGTTTAAAAAAATCTAAGTAATAAAAAAAGAAGTTTGTTTACATGAACCCCTCCTCAAGTGAAGGTGAAGGCCTCCTCTAAAGAATGCCATGTGTCTCTATCTTGAGCTATTTGCGGCCAGCAGGTACCAGCTATTTTTATCAGCTCGTCTGCCCATCTCGTGTAGGGTCTGCCTTTGAGACGTTTGCCGATTGGGCCATTCCACGTTGTAACCCTGTTGGTCCATCTCTCGTCCTTTAGCTTCGCTACGTGTCCAGCCCACTTCCATTTTAGTTTCTTAGCGTAGGTTAGAGCATCCGTCACTTTGGTGGTTTCTCTAATTTTTGTGTGACGAATTTTTTGCATCTTTTTAATATTGAGCATACTTCTTTCTATTCCGCGTTGGCAGGTAGTGATTTTGCTTTTTAATTTCGATGTAAATTTCCAAGTTTGACATGCGTAGGTTAGACAAGGTAGAAGGCATGACGTCATGACCTTTGTTTTGATATTAGTTGGCATGTTGCTTTTGAATATCTCTTTTAAGGACCAGTACTTGTTCCAGGTATTTTGTACTCTTCGTTCTACTTCTAGTTCATTTTGTTTTCTGTTGAAGCCAATTTGTTTTCCAAGGTAGATGTATTTCTCTGTATATTTCAGAGTTTCATTGTCCACTGATATTCTTCTCTGTATACTATTTGTCATGACCATTGTTTTCGAAAGATTCATTTCTAGTCCTACCTGCTTACTAGCTATGTTTAGTGAATCGATCATGTTTTGTAATTGTGTGCTAGATTCTGACAGCAGAACTAAGTCATCTGCGAAGCGTAGGTGGGATAAATACTTGCCATTGATGTTTAATCCTGTCTTTTCCCAGTTGAGTCTATTTATTATTGACTCTAGGATAGATATAAATAATTTTGGAGAAAGCGGATCGCCTTGTTTCACGCCTCTACCTATGGAGAACGTAGGACCAGTGGATTCTAGTTTTATTTTTGCTGTGCTACATCTGTAAATGTTTCTGATTATGTCTATATACTCTTGTTCAACTTTTTGAGCTTGCAGGGCGGACCATATACTTGAATGTGACACGGTATCAAAAGCTTTTTTATAATCAATATATGCGATGTAGAGCGTTCTTTGCTTCTCTTGGTATTTTTCCATTATTTGTTCTAGAGTATGTATGTGATCGATTGTTGAAAAGCTCTTGCGAAAGCCTGCTTGTTCTATTGGTTGGTTTGCTTCGATTGTGACACTTATTCTCTTGTTAATTATGGAGGAAAACAGTTTGTAGATACATGAGAGTAAGCTTATAGGCCTGTAGTTTGTGATATCTTTTGAGTCACCTTTTTTATAAATTAAAATTATTTCCGACTGTACCCACTGCGATGGTATTTCAGCAGTTTTTAATATAAGGTTAAATAAATGTGTTAATGGGAGAGACAGTAGCGGCCAAGCAGCCTTTATAGCTTCATTTGTAATGCCGTCTGGTCCTGGGCTCTTATCTGGCTTTAGCCTTTTTATTTCTTGTGTGACTTCTTTTTCGGTTATTGGAGTTATGTTTACGCTTTTGTATGTAGAGTTAATATCATTTGCATTGCTATGGCTGGTACACTCGTTTCCTTGTGCTTTAAATAGGTTTTTATAGAAATGGGTTGCTACATCTATGATTTATTTTCGATTATTTACGGTTTTGTCCTTACAGTTTAAGCTATCTATCCAATTTTTATTTGTTTTTAGTTCTTTAAGGGCCTTTTTTGAGCTTCCTGCTTTTTCCAGATGTTTTTCGATAGTCTTCGATCTGTAAATTTTGTAGTCATGTTTAATGTATTTACTTATTAGTTTGTATAGAGCTGATAGTTCATTTTTTGTGGCTCGAGTTTTTATCTTAGCATGTTGTAACTCCTGTCTTCTCTTGATAAGTTGCAGTGTACGCTCTTTTAGAACTTTATGGTTACCTTTTGATAATTCGTTGGGGGTTCGAGCGTTCTGTAAGCTCTGGGTTATGGCCTTGGTTAATGTGTTATAGAAAGCCTGTACTGAAGTTTTTTCTTGGCATTTATGTAAATACTGTAACTGAGATGAAATGTTTTGTTTATAAGATAATATTTCTTGTTCAGTTTTCAGTGATGAAAATCGATTGCTTTTATACGCTGTACGTTTTTTCTTCTGCTTTGTAATAGACATTGTTGCTCTGATTGCTCTGTGGTCTGACGGGTAGTTCAGATTTAAAACTTCTATGTTTTGGAAGATGTTTGGTTGATTAGACAGTACGTAATCTATTTCATTTTTGTATTTACCATTCGGTGATCGCCAGGTCCATCTTTGGTTTGGTTTTTTATGAAAGAAAGTATTTAAGATGGCAAGTTTGTGTTCGAGGGCGAAATCAATTAGCCTCTGACCTCTCTGGTTTCTTTCACCATGCCCGTTTGGTTTCATTATTAGATGTTCATCTTTTCTTGGTTGACCTATTTTGGCGTTAAAATCACCCATTATTATATAGTTCTTGTAAGCTTGGTCCAGGGCTCTATTGACATTTAAGTAGAAGGTGTTAATCTCTTCTTCACATGCTGATTCAGTCGGTGCGTATATTTGTATAATTGACATAGGCAATCCTTGTATGTTTAAGTTCAATAATGCTACTCTATCATGTATGCCCATGAAACTTTCAATCCAGTTCTTGCGGGTTTTATTTATTATGAAACCGACTCCATGTTTGCCAGGTGTGTGTCCCGTGTGGCATAGTATGAAATTATTATATTCTTCTATCCGAGTACCCGTCCTCCTTATTTCACACAATCCAATTATGTCGTATTTGACTTTGATGAGTGCTTCGCTGAGTTCGATTAAACGTTCGTAGGTAGATAGAGTTCTGACGTTGTAAGTTACTATGTAGAGCTGATCTTTCTTCTTTTTAGTTGAGTTAAGTATTGCTTGAGTTTGTGTTTTATTTGTTATTATTGAAGAAATTTGAGATGTCTTCTTTAGAGGGTTTTGGTCTTGATCTTCCACGGTGACCAGCCGGGTTGGAAGATGGTTTTCGTTGCTTAGTTGAAATTAGTTGGATGTTGCATCGTTGATGGAGGGGGGAGTTGGTTGCTATGAATGTAAGTTATTGGTTGTATTGTCGTTGGTTTGGGTATGTGGTATGTTGACGTTATTGTTTACTAAGTAGCTTAGAATACTTGGTTTTAGAACTCCTTCTGAGACACTGTTTGATCTGGGTATAGATGGGTTTGATTGTTTTATTTTGTTTTTCTTGGTGGGTCTTGTTGTACTATTACCAACTAGTGCTTGAGAATTGGTACCTGACTCTGGTGAAGTCATTAGTGATCTTTTGTTGTTTGATTTTAATATAACAAGTTTATCGTATTTTATCGTGACTTTATTTCCTTTCTCGCGTTCTCTATTTGCTTCTTCCTGTAGTACTTTTCTTTTTTCTAATATGTATTTAGGGTAATCTTCGTTCAAGTAATATTGGGTGTCTTTTAATAATCTTTTTTGCTTGAGAATGCTGATCTTTGAACCAAGGGTAGAAAAGGTTACAATTAATGGTCGCGGTTTATCACCTTTTTTCCCCACTCTCTTTATTTCTTGAATATCTCTACAATCCAATTTTAAGAACAATTTTTCACTTATGAATTGCAATATATTGTTCTCCAAGTTATGATAGGATGTCTCACTCTCTTCTATACCGAAAAAAATTATGTTTCTTTGTCTGGCTTGTTTTTCCATAAAATTAATTCTTTTTTCTTGTTGTTCAACTTTTTCTTTCAAGGTTTGATGTTTTTCTTCCAATATGGTAAATTTCTCTTCTAATTTGTTAGTTATGTTGAGTGTTACTTGTTCTGTCACCCTTTCCCCACTTTTCTGAATTTCTATTTTTTGTGCGTTCAGTTCTTTTTGAATATTTTGTAAGGCTTTCATAATTTCCTCCATAGTGTCTGTTTTGTTTTTGTACTCGTTGCGCCCTCTAGTAGAACTGGATAGTATTGTGCGTAAGTCGAACGTATAGTGCTTTTTTTTTCTAATAGATGGCGCTGTTTCGCAGTTTCTTTTACTATGATAGATAGGCGAAATTGCAGACTCATTCAAGTGTGAGGTTATATTTTCCAAAAAAGGGGGATAACTTTCACGAATTTTCCTTTATTTGCACTCCGGCACTTTCATAGATTAACACTGGTACAATTTAAGTTCTTGGATTCGCGAGAAAAGACTTGAAAAGTTCGTAGATTGTCGTTTGTTTACACTTCAGTTTTTTTTAGGATTTTTGTGTATTATTCGTTAACTTAGGACTTTGTCTTCACTATATAGTCATATTCACTAGTTTATTGTCACTTGTACGATTTTTTATCACTAAATTCACTTTATATATATATTTTAAATAACTTTTTATACGGACTATGTTGTTACCGCGTCTCAGTGTCGCCCTCTCTCCACTTAATCTACTATTGTGAAATTTTTTTGGCGATGTCACCGAAAGATAGATTTAATTTAATTGCAAAGAAAAAACATTGCATAAACTGTCTTCGTAGCGGTCATTTAGCCCCACAATGCAAAGCTAGATCTTGCAAAGTATGCTCTCATAAACACAATTCATTATTGCATTTTGACAAACCTACAGTAGAGGATAAGTCTTTGATTGCTAGTCCAATTTCACTATCAACATCTAGTTCAAATCAAGTTTTATTATCGACCGCTATTGTTATGGTTTGGAACACCAACTCCAACGAGTTTATAGAAGCGCGCTGCCTGCTAGATTGCGGAAGCCAGTCGTCTTTTATAAGTGAACATTTAAGAAACAAACTACAAATCCCAACTGAAAATATTAACTCTGTCTGTGTAACAGGTATCAATAGCATTTCATTTGATGCATTGAAGCGCTGTAACATTAAAATACAGTCACGCACAAACACATTTAGCACCACAGTCAATGCGTTTGTAATTAAAGATATTACGGGTTCACTACCAAGTCAGGAAATTGATATATCAAACATAAAGCTGCCTAAAAATTTTACATTAGCTGATTGTTCCTATTATCTACCTTCGAAAATTGATTTACTTGTTGGATCAGATTTGTTCTGGAATATATTATGTTCGGAACAAATAAAATTAGGTAAAGGTTTGCCTATATTACAAAATTCTATGTTTGGGTGGTTAATATCAGGTCCAGTCATGTGTAACAAACAAACTAACAGTAATCTAAATACATTGTTTTGTAATTTCAGTCAAGAGATTAGAATCCAGTTAAATAAGTTTTGGGAACTCGAAGAACTGCCTCAAAAGCCCGTTATGTCTCAGGAGGAGATTGACTGCGAAAAACATTTTGAGCAGCACACTCGGCGGCTTGAGGACGGGAGGTTTTGCGTCACGTTGCCTTTGAAGGCGGACCCTGGAACATTAGGTGATTCTTATTATATAGCTAGTAAGAGGTTTCAGTCCTTGGAGCGACGTTTTCATAGACAACCTGACGTAATAACTCAGTATGTAGATTTTATTGATGAGTACGAAGCTCTCGGTCATTTGTCAAAGATTGAGAGACCTAAAAATAGCAGCGTTTTCCCTGAAAGAAAACGCATATTAAAATACTTACCTTATTCAAAGCTTATTATGAGAGTGGCACTCCCTGTTTCCCGTCGACTTTGCTCCTATTGGTCAACTTTCTTGTGATTTGACCGGAAATGGCATCACCATGGCAGGCGAGAGCTGCAAGGGTTCGTTAAAAATGCCCGCTCGCTCCGCTCTTGTTCATTGTGTCGAAGAATTACCAGGCAGGATTAAAAGTTAAGCTTTGAATAAGGTAAGTATTTTAATATGCGTTTTCTTTCAGGGAAAACGCTGCTATTAAATCACTGTACCGTTATTCAAAGCTTATTATGAGACGTGTTTGTTTTCGCCTGGTGATGCCAGTATACATGACGCCAATGTGATTGTGATACATAGATGTATTGTAATAACCATGTGTGAATTTTAAATAGAAATGCAATAAATTGCATACTTATATATCTACATAGTCTCCTACGAATTTCTTTTAGAAATGGGTAGCAAAGATAAGAGAACTGTATCTCAACCATTCCAATTAATATTATGGGCAATTGATAATCAAAAGTTATTTATATGCGATGTACTTTTGACTTCGATTTTATAAAACTGTCTAAAATGTATTAAAGACCTCCAATTTCCAGGAGCTAGCTAGTATCAAAAACTTAACTATGCTTGTGGTGCATGATAGCTAACTATTTAAGCTAGATTATGTTGGTGATTTTAGTCTTTTTAAACCAATCAACGGCAGCTATCGTAACTGGAATATACAAACAATTTGTTTTTGGTATTTAACGCTGATGCTTTAACCGCAATACAAATTTTATTTTAACGCTGCAGGCGTTGCAAGCAGGTGGTTTTCCGATTAACGCAATTCCAGGACGCCACTATGAATTACACCCTACCAGGTGCTGTTGTAATGTTTAGCTAAGCTACTGCATGAAAATTATCCTTGGACAGGAAATTCACTAAATCATATCCTATTTAAAAGACTCTTGAGGATGGACAAGTATAATCGATATAAGAACATATCGTTACAAGAAATTACTAGTAAAAAACTGGACTGATCAGTAGGACTGTACAATCATCAGACAAATGATTTAGGCCAAATAATGTTAAATGACAATTGTTTACTTATGTTTATTATGTATATATGTATGAATCTGCTATAAAACTGTCCAAAATGATGCCAATACTTTAAATTAGATTAGAAAAAGTCGGCACAGATTTTACAGACTAGGTCCTGGTACTTTGTGAATTTCAATGTATATATATTTTAGATTGCAAAGTCAAGTCCTTCACATTTCCACTTTCAGGATCACATTGTATGTTAATAGACAGTACGCCCACCTGTACGTCCACTAAGACTAAGGTAGTGAGATATGTATCAAAACTCGTTCAAGAAACGAGTCTACTCCCCAGAATACTTCAGCGATTAAGTATGTGTTAACCCACACATTATGTTTACCTTATACCATATACTCAAAGATTTAAACATAGATGATATTTTACGGTATACCTGCTCTGAAGTCCCAAAAATATTTATTGTAAATATTAATTTATGGACTTAGGTAAGTACTCAGTCTGTAAAACTATCTAAAAAAAAAATGATCTGTCAAGAGAATCTGTTTTTAAATAGATATTGTAGATAATCGATAAAATTTTATTTGTATTTATTTAATATTTCGTAGCGAACTTTATCTGGTATGTACATACTTATAATGTAATATCCGTAAGTGAATGGATGAGACCCCCCCCCCCCCCCCCGTCTTTGCGGAGGTAAAGGCAACTTTTTTGTCATAAAATCGAAATTGCAAGGGATAATAATCAGGATTGTTAACATTTCTTTCGGTTACAAATGTCCTGACATTGATCGGAATTTAAATTACACGCTTTTGTCTACCAAAATTGTGTCGGAAGTGAATTTCTGGCTGATAAAAATGCATGCGATCAGTGTTGCTACAATTTCGGGTAAGTGGTTTATTTACCTTACAATACAATCGAGTTTTCTAATATTATGGAAACTCCTGGATAATTCTTTTAGGCATTATCATTGATTGCATTATGTTATTATAGGTCCTCAAAACTTCCAATGATTAATTGCTAAACAGCTATTATAATTGTAAGATTACATACTTTCCTTTTTTGTAATCAGGTAATAGTATAGAAAAACAAATGTTGGTTTTCAAATAAACTTGAAGGAAGGACTAAAGATGCCAGGAATGGCACTTGGGGCGGCCCTTACCTCCATTATTTGTAGGAATTTCTTACAATATTCTGTACGAAACTTCGGTATAGTAGTTTCTGCTTGGTGGGTCCTGATATACCAAGACTGTCAAGAGAGGGGACCAAGAGTAAGATCCAAGACGTGACTGCGAGCCATAATTATGCAATGAATCCTCAAAGTATACATATATTAATATATGTTAAATATTCATGTTCATACAATCACGTATGTGCTATTTGGAATAGCAATTATACATACATCCTTCATCTGCAAAGTAAATCTCTGTGTTCCATCCCCCACGAGAGTGGGTCATATTCTGTGCAAGCTCTTCGAAACAGAGGTCAATAATAAGACGGACGATGTGCCAAGCGATGGCACTTATGTTAAAGTATCTAGGCTGAATTTATTCTTAAATAAGAGGTGAGTGTTCTGTCAAAGCGCAACTGTGCAGAGCAGCAATGCCTTTCCAAATGCCAAATCCGTCCTGCAAAGGACTGTTTAATATCTCAGGCCAATCCACACTCATTCGTTTGATCCCAACCTAGACAGAGTCTGTACAATGGTAACCAGACAACTGATACAAAATACATATTTATAGACTTTTCATACTTATATCGATAAACATCACACACTTGGTAGGAATAGAACCCGGCGATAGCAGCCCTTATCTTACCATTAGAGCAACGAGCCCGTCAAATTATTATGTTAAAATAGACTTAGCAAACAACTTTCAGACATTTTGAATGTCCCCGATATTCAAAATGATCCTGACAATCAGGTACCTACGTGCTTTCTTCACGAGCTGCTATTTGTATACCATCCCTGCGAGGGAGGTTAAGTCTATGTGTACCAACCCTGCGGGGGTGAGTAATAAATTATTTAGTCCCTGCAAAGGACAATATCATCATCATCATTAGCAGCCGATAGACGTCCACAGCTGAATAAAGGCCTCTCCCTTAGAACGGAGGGGTTGCCATAATTCCCACACTTAGCAGGCGGCTTGGGGATCAATAAAGGACAATATGCTGATGGTGAAATAGACTTCAGCCAACCATTTTTAAATTAACTAGGTTGTCAAAATTGATTCCAAATCCAGATGAGCAACCATCTATGTACCATCCCTGCGAGGGAGGTTAAGTCTTTGTGTACCCACCCTGCGGGGGTGGGCAGTAAATTGCTCAGTCCCTGCAAAGTAAAGTACGCGGATGGTGAAATATTCTTCAGGCAACCATTTTTATATTGACAAGATTGACAAAAATTGATTCCAAAACTAGATGAGTACTCCCATGATGAGCAACCATGTATGTACCGTCCCTGCGAGGGAGGTTAAGTGTTTGTTTACCCACCCTGCGGGGGTGGGTAGTAAATGGTTTAGTCCCTGCAAAGGAAAGTACGCTGATGGTGAAATAGACTTTCAGCCAACCATTTTCAAATTGACAAGGTTGTCAAAATGGATTCCAAAAACCAGATGTGCTCTCATGATGAGCAACAATATATATATATATATACCGTCCCCGCGAGGGAGGTTAATTATTTGTTACCCAGCCTGTGAGGGTGGGGTATTTATTTTATGCGATGATACGATGAAGTGGACTTCATTATCTGAAAACTACTACTTACTCTCTCGAGAAGCCACTGTACATGTCCCCCTTCTTTGGTTATTTATTTGTGTACCCAACCTGCGTGGGTGGATAATAACTTGTGACATGGGATAGCACTATATACTTATTGTAACCATAATGGGTTAGCCAGATTTGTGAATTTCGTGTAGGCTAGAATATATATTGCCTACGCCATCGGCTTTCTTGAACACAAACATAATTGAACACTTTTATGGATCAAGGTGGAATATTAATCTTTTGGTTACCATGATAGCTTCTCTACGTTACTTGATACTCTCAGCAATGTGTCCTTTGAACAGTTTCTTATAAATATTTTAATTTATTTATTACTAAAATTGCATTTTATTTTACTATTTTACATAGAATATACATTAACGTAATTGTATTTAACACGGTCACTGCATTATGAGGTCTAACAAGCCACATGCGTGTCTCCGCGCAGGTGCGGCAGTCAAAATCGCTTTCTTTCACTCTGTGCGGAGGACATTTATGTTAACATTTCTATGAGTATAACAGAGACAAATATATAAAATTTATTTTCTCACGAAGCTTAGCCTAACAGCGCAGTTAATACTATATGAGGTTGAATAGACCTCATACGCACTGAATAAAAATTAATTCCGTCTAGTGCGGAGAGAGGTCTAATCTGCCTCAAAAATTGCAGGCCTCATAGACGCACGGAGTGCGGCGTGGGCGGCGCGGGCGCAACGCATCCTAACTTAGTGTTGTGACAAGTTACGATACAGTAGTACGTTACTAGCCGGCGCGCTTGCATTTTTACGATTCATAAGTGTACCTATAAATAATTAGTTTTCGAATTATGGATCAATCAAGCCGTAAACAGTGCAAAAAGAAACTTACAAGAACAGTACAAACAGAAAGAAGGACATCAAAAATGGCACCAAGATGACTCTAAACTACAACTAGAAGAACAACAAAAGGAGCATCTAGAAACGTATACAATAAATCAAAAAGAATACCAAAAAACACACCAAGAAGAAAATCACCTAGAAGAACATCAAGAACAAGAGCAAGCAAAAAGAACAGAAAAATCTACATGAAGAGCAAAAAGAAGAACACCAAGAGCAGGGAGAAAAACATCAAGGAAAGGAAGAGAAATATCGACAGCAGGAAGAGGTACATCAAGAGCAGGAAGAGCAACATCCAGAGCAAGATTACGATGAACAGAAATTACAAAATGAAACAGAGAGTGAAACTATAATTCAAGCTACTATTAGAAGAAATGTTAACGAAGAAGATGAAGACACAGATATTTCGATTGAGAGCTCAGAATTAACTGGCGTAGAAGTAGATGAACCAACCAAGCAGCTGAAATAGAAAGTATTGACAATGAGAGAGAGCATTCAAATAAGGCATAGCAACAGTTTTAATTTCGACAATTTATCCGTACTTTTTTTATTTATGTTCATACTAGCCTTTGCCCGCGGCTCCGCCGCAGTCAAAAGGTAGGTTTATTTAGTTTTATCTCAGGTTCCCGATATAATAGCGATAAAACGTATACCAGTTGTTAAGTCTAATCAAGAGCCATCAAACAAAAAAAGTTGCATCAAAATCCGTTCAGTAGTTTTTGTGTGATGCGTGAACAAACAAACAGATAAACAGACAGCCAAAAAATCTAAAAAAAACATTTTGTGTTTAGACACGCCTATATAGCCTAATACATTGATTTTTTTCTCAAATATCTTAAATGTACAGACACAGCTCTTGTTACTGCTTTATAATAGTATAGACTAGTTGTTTGCGTCGGTATTGTTATTTTTTTTTAAAAGCATAACATCTATGCCATAAATAGTACTTCCTAAGACAGTCATTTTGATTCGATCTTCCTTCCATATCTAGACGTACTCGTATTATCTTTGGTAGAAATTTCATACTTCCAACAACAATAGCCAAGCTGTAACTGTTATCTATTCTACTCAAGCTTAATGTTTTCATAGCACGATTATACTCATACGCTTACTACTTACACTAGGATTCATGTAAGTAGTAAGCGTATGAGTAAGTACATACACTTTTTTTATCGCACATCTATCCTAGTGGACAAACACAAACATACACTCATCCACCTACACAAATACACACATACTCACACGTCTAGACACTAACATAAACACACACTCATCTGTGTCACTCATCCACCCACACAAATATCCATACACGCACACGTTAATACACATACATGTACATTTAAAGTCTTTAAAAATGCCGCTTATAGACACATTTCTTTTTTGTTAAGGCGGGAAAAAAATGTTCCCAACCGCACACCCCGTAATTCGGGGCAATGAATAGGGTAGTGTAGGGCCCTTACCCACTAAATAAACCCGCCGTGTGCCCTCTCCGCCTTTATTGGTGGGCCACTGGAACCATGCTACATTACTTCAGTGGTCGCTTATAGAAACACCTAACGTAAGTGTTTATTTCAGGATTTCCTCCTGGAAGATGTGCTGATCATGTGCTTCAAAAAGGTGGTCAATGAAAGCGCTGCGTAGGTTGCTATGACAAATTAAAGCTTACGTTAAATAGCAGTCAGGCAGCAAAAAATCCAAAAAAATAATTTATTATTTATTTATTTTTGTGTCCAGTGTGCGAAATCTTTCTGATTGCCCTGTTTTAATGAAAAACATTTTTACTGAACTATTTGAATAAATATTTTAATATTATCGTAACTGCAACTCTCTTTTGTTCCCATCCCTAGTTGAGACACAAATCGAACTTTCTTTTAGTGCGATGTGAGGCAGAACAGATGTCATATATATTTTTTTATATTATTCAATACTAAAAAGTCATAACTGTGGGCGAAGCTGGATTCAACTTTAGCATCTATTTAAGTTTATAATGGTAGAGTTTCAAGCAATTATTGTCACATTTGGGCTATATCTAAGGTGTTTTTAGAAACAAAATTTTATGAGGCCGGAAAGGTATCTTACGCACTGCAAAGAAGTTCAACTTTGCCTCTAAAAGACCTCATACGCACTGACTGAAAGTCCATGAAAAACGGCTCCGCAGCGAGCGTGTTAACTCGCAATTGTAATATTTTCACCTTCCGGCACACAGACCATATCTGTAATAAACTACTTAGCCCACACAGGAAGATTACGAAAACTGTCCAGCAGGCTATTTTTTTGTTTTAAGACACAATAAAAAAATCAAAATGGACGCAGTGGTGCGTCTGTATAACTGGGATACTAATTAACTGAACTCACTTGTTTGCTGCCTTTCACGTTGATAATAGAGTCACTATTTCACTGTTCAGATTTTCGTAAATTGACAGCATTGCGCTACTGTCTGCATAATAATGTGATTTAAAGAAATATTCATTCTGAAAAAAAAGCTTAGAACTAACTGTAAGAAATGTATTATCATCGTAGGACTTTGCTACAAAATAATTCAGCAAATGTTTAAAACTGCGGGTAGATTGTAAAGAAAATAATTTGCATTAATAATATGATTTATGGGTCGTTTACTAAGAGTCGTTTTTTATCCACTTAGAAATCTCGTACGTACAATTACCAGCAATAAACTTTACGAAAAATATCATTTCTGCACAAGTATTAAAAACTAAGTTTCGAGTTTTCAAAATAAAATTGTCGGTAGACTGAATGGAAAATAATTATTTATAAAAATATTGCTTACATAGCCCAATTTACTTGCACTATATTCAAACCACAAAATATTCATTAGTATAAAACATTTCATTAGGAACAAAGAAACAAAACGAACGGCAAAAACCGTTAAAATGTTTTTACTCACTGTTTGCTTGGCTTCCAACTATTTGTAACAACTATTGTTGTTCAATATTTTATTCCTTTGGAATTATTTAGAATTTGATTTGAATTCCATAAATAGTTGTAATATTGTAGCCTCGGACAGGTGTCCGTGACGGGAAATAAGACGCCAATGAACAAGAGCGGAGCGAGCGGGCATTTTTAACGAACCCTTGCAGCTCTCGCCTGCCATGGTGATGCCATTTCCGGTCAAATCACAAGAAAGTTGACCAATAGGAGCAAAGTCGACGGGAAACAGGAAGTGCCACTCTCATAATAAGCTTTGAATAACGGTACAGTGATTTAATGCAGTATTTTTGCCGCATCACCCTGTATTAAAGGAGTGCAGTGAAAGTACCAGATGTCGAGTGGTATTTGATGCTTCATGCCAGACCACTTCAGGTCTCTCACTCAATGATATAATGATGGTTAGACCTACTCTTCAAGATGATATTTTTTCTATATTAATTAGATTGAGACAACATACTTACATATTTACAGGAGACATAGAAAAAATGTACAGACAAATAATGGTTGAGGAATCACAAAGACATTTACAGACTATATTGTGGCGTAAAAGCGAACAAGAATCAATTAGTTATTTACAGTTAAATACCGTCACATACGGTATGGCGTCCGCTCCATACCTTAGTACAAGATGTATCATTAAACTAGCGATCGAGTGTAATGATCCGTTGATAAGCGATATTATGAGGCATGATGTGTACATAGACGACGTCATTACAGGTTACTCTAGTGAAATAGAATTAAATAATATATACATAGGGGTATCTACACAGCTAGCATCAGCTGGTTTTAATTTGCGAAAGATAAAAAGCAACTCACAGGCATTATTACGTGTAGTATCAAATAGTGGTAAAGAAAATGTACAAGATAATTTAAAAATTTCAAATGTGACAAATACTTTAGGTATTGAATGGGATCCTAACAGTGACACCATTATTATTGCTGTGGACAAATCCACAAGACGATACGAACAATACGATCGGCCTCTTACTAAACGTATAGTTTTATCAGTGTCATCATCTATTTTTGATCCACTAGGACTAATATGTTTGTGTGTCATATACTTGTAAAATTATTTTACAGAAACTTTGGTTGCAAAAGATTGGATGGGATGAAGAAGTTCCTAAAGATATTGCAGATATGTGGCACAAAGTTATTCAAAATTTAAAGCACGTTGAGCATCTGTCCATCCCACGCCAAGCTGTCTGCCCAAATGCTATTAAAATTGAAGTACACACATTTTCAGACGCATCAATGAACGCATACGCAGCGTGCGTCTATATACGTTCAACTGATGCGCTAGGACACTTATCGGTATGCCTTTTATGTGCAAAATCTAAAGTAGCTCCCCTCAAAACATTAACCATACCAAGGCTCGAATTGTGTGGAGCAGTTTTAGCCGCCCGTCTATCAAAAAAGGTAACAGAATCACTGCGCTGTTCGGTGGAACATAAGTATTTTTGGTGCGACTCATATGTTGTACTGGGCTGGCTGAATACTCCTCCGCACAAGTTAAGTGCGTTTGTGTCACATCGCGTTGCTGAGATAAACGAATTGTGTGCTACTAATTGTGAATGGATGTATGTACCGTCCGTATCGAATCCCGCCGATCTCGCGTCGCGTGGAGTGTATCCCGAGGAGGTGTCAAACCTTTCGTTGTGGTGGGATGGCCCTGCATACCTGCAAGGCTCTCAAGAGCAGTGGCCTGAACAGCAGCGTAGTGACTATTGTCACTACGCTGCTGTTCAGGCCACTGCTGTTGTGACAATCACAATTACCGGAAGTGCGAGTGCACGTTACAAATATTGATATGAATCCGAATTCAATTATTGATTTTAAACGATTCTCAAGTTTCATAAAACTTCGTCGTACATTAGCGTATGTCTATAGATTTATTACAATAACCAGAAAAAAGGTACATGTCATCGGACCTTTGACTGTAGAAGAATTAGAGTTCAGTGAGTTAAAGCTGGCCCAGTTCTCACAGTTAGAAAGTTTTACTATTTATAAAAATAACTATAAATCATTACCAGCCTTGCACAACCTAACGCCCTTCGTTGAAGAAGAGACAGGATTGATTCGCGTCGGCGGAAGGTTAGATAATTCGAATTATAGCTTTGATAAACGACATCCCATTATTTTAAGTAGCAAACATTATTATACAGAGCTACTTATGAGTTATTTTCACAGGAAATTGATGCATGCAGGGCCGCAATTGCTACTTTCAGTCGTGCGAGAGCAATACTGGCCGATCGGCGGCCGATGTTTAGCCAGGCGAGTATGTAACAACTGTCTAAGATGCAAACGACTGAAAGGAGCAGTTGCAAGGCAAATTATGGGTAACTTACCTTCTGTAAGGATATCACCAGGATCTGTTTTTGAGATAACAGGAACTGATTTCGCTGGACCTTTTTTAATTCTAGATAGAAAGGGTCGCGGCGCCAGGCTAATAAAATGCTATCTCTGTGTGTTTATTTGTTTTAAAGTTAAAGCGGTTCATTTAGAATTGGTAAGCGATTTGACCACAGAAGCTTTTATATTAGCCTTGCGACGCTTTATATCTCGACGTGGCAAACCTCGCTAGATCTTTTGCGACAACGGCACTAATTTCGTCGGTGCCAGCCGAGAAATTGCTGCTCTTGTTAAAAATTGCACAGATGCGGTGTCTAGTTTAAGCGATGAAGGCATCAAATTTAAATTTTCACCAGTATATTCTCCACATTTTGGTGGACTTTACGAAGCAGCTGTGAAGTCAGCCAAATTTCATTTGAAAAGGGTAGCAGGTAACGCTCATTTCACATTCGAACAGCTTGCCTCTTTATTCTGCCAAGTTGAGGCAATTTTGAACTCAAGACCGTTAGTCCCTTTATCCCCTGACTCAGATGACCCTTTAACCCCTGGGCACTTCCTCATAGGAAGACCTCTGACGTCACTACCTGCCCCTGATTTGCAAGACGTTAATCCTAGCCGTCTCCACAAATATGCTCTCATAGAACAGGCGAGGCAGCATATATGGAGCCGATGGAGTCGCGATTACATCTGTGAGCTTCAACAGCGAACGAAGTGGCAGAAGAGACATCCTGATATCAAGCCAAATCAACTGGTTCTCATCCGAGATGAAAGCAGCCCCCCTATGAAATGGCCATTGGGAAGAATCGTGACCGTATTTAAAGGATCCGATGGTGCCTGTCGGCTAGCAGACATTAAAACAAGCAACAAGGGAATCATCAGACGAGCAATCG
The DNA here is from genome assembly GCA_911728495.1 of Furcula furcula. Lineage (NCBI taxonomy): Eukaryota > Metazoa > Arthropoda > Insecta > Lepidoptera > Notodontidae > Furcula > Furcula furcula. The sequence goes on from OU452253.1 coordinate 22,694,099, forward strand.
ATAGAATTTGCCCTCTCATCGATCTTCCATAACTGAGGAACTCTCTTAAGGAGCTGTCCTCTTTTTTCCTGGCGACTGAGATGAAGCAGCAGTCCTCATTTTTCAAGGAGGCGGAGATTGTCTAAGCAACAAATACCCGCAACTTTTTATATTTATTACTACTGTCAATTCATTCAACCATCACGAACACATTATACTTACATTTGTTGGAAACGGGTGTTTTATTAAAATCACAAGATAAATTCCCTAATTCCGACACATGTGTACGATCCTTCGGCCTCGCCGGCGAGACCGGTGTCTGTGTGTAGGTGTGTGTACGACTCGTGACGTCGTTGTCGGTGTAGGTGTTGGTGTTGTGTCAAGGTCCAGGAGGACGGACATCGGGTCGGGTGGGTCGAGCAGTACATGCCGCGGACGGCGGCGATGTACGGTAGGTCGACGATCTGAGGGACCAGGACCAGGGTCGGGGTCGGGGATATAGTCGGCAGCGGCGCCGATGAGCGGGTTCGGGTGGACGCATGCTTTTTCAAAGTAATGTTCGGACATTTCTTTGAAAAATTTGCGGATAAGGACTAGACCGAAGTCGGAATGAAGGTCGACATTCCGCATGTACCACGGGGCACCGACGGCATGTCGAAGGAATCGGTTTTGAATAACCTGGAGGCTATTGATGTGGACGGGAGCCGCGTGTGCGAATACGGCACTGGCGTAAGATAGGATGGGACGGATGCAGGTTTTGTAAAGTGTCAACTTATTCCTAAGCGACAGTTTACTCCGCCTGCAGATCATGGGGTAGAGCCGGCCGAGGACGAAGGCCGCTCGGTTGCGTACTGACCGTATGCGGTCCAAATGTCATGCGGGAGTCTAGGGTGACGCCTAGATATTTGACCTTTTTGGTCCAAGGGATGGGACGCCCATAGAGGGTGATCTGACCTAAACGACTACTGGGATGGCCCGCAGTGTGGGATCTGGTGCTCCGGGAGAAGAGCACCGCGGCGCTCTTTTCCGGGTTCACCGCGATCAGCCACTTTTGGAACCATTCGCCTAGGGCGTTGACGGCGACTTGAAGAGTGCGCGTCAGAAAAGCCTTATTTCTGTGTGAGAAATATAGTGCGGTGTCGTCCGCATATAGGGCTAGTTGCACCCTGTCCGAACGAGGGATGTCGTTCGTGAACAGGCTGAACAGGAGTGGAGAGAGCACGGAGCCTTGAGGGACTCCGGCCTGAATAGGGTGGGAAGTGGATCGCGCACCTTCGACTCGATATCGAAAGGTGCGATTCCTGAGAAAATCTCGTATGATGAGGACCAGACGGTCTGGCACGCCCATGAGGTAGAGCTTGTGAAGCAAGCCATTGTGCCAGACCTTATCGAATGCCTTGGCGACATCGAAGAATAAGGCTCCGGTGTATATGGGTCTGGGCTGGTTGAGCCCGGAGAGGACGTGCTCCGTGATGCGGTGCACTTGATGGACGCAGGAGTGTCCGGCTCGAAAGCCGAACTGCTCGTGTATGAGTATGCCCTTCGAGATGACAAACTCTTTGAGTCTTGCGAAAAGCAAGCGCTCGTAGAGTTTGCCCAGGGCGCTAAGGAGACTAATGGGACGGTAGCTCGTGGGATCGTCACGTGGCTTACCGGGTTTGTGAATGCCGATGACGTCTGCTTCTTTCCACTCCGAAGGGAATATAGCGTGCGTCATGGCGGCATTGAAGATGGCTTCCAAGAGGTAGATCAAGTGGTAGGGAAGGATTTTTAGTACGCGGTTCGAGATGCCGTCAGGGCCGGGGGATTTCTTAGGCTTAAGGCCTTTGATGAGGTCTTCCACCTCGGAATGGGTCACCGGGGTGAGAGTGTCGGATGGCGGGACAGAAGCCCTGCGCTCTACTTCCCTATCTACGTGATCGCGATGGGGTGGGTCGGAAACTGAGACACTAGGAGAGCATTGTCTCTCTAGAGAGTCTGCGAGGACCTCGGCTTTTTCCTCGTCGTCAAAAGCTGGAGGGGCGCCTGAAGGGCGGGTCAGGGGAGGCATGGTGGCTACCGTGTCGGACTTGAGAGCCCTCGCTAGCCGCCAGTAGGCTTGGTGAGAGGGAGTGATACCCTCGAGAAAACCGTCCCACCGGTCCCCCCGGAGTTCCGCGATGCGGTTCTTTACGTCCCTCTGTAAAGCGCGCATGCGGATCCGGTTGGCTTCGGTGGGGTAGGAGTCGTGAGCACGGATAGCCGCGTTTTTGGCTCGGACCAATTCTTTGAAGTCGGCCGGCAGTTTGAAGCGTTGGACATAAGGGTCCACCGCTTCAACCTGCCGGGAAGATTGGCTGATGGCCGATTGGAGGTTGTCAGTGAAAGCACTGACGGCTTGTTCGGTGTCCTGAGGGGACGAGAGGTGGACTGGGATACGAGAGAGCTGTGGCGTGTCGGCATTGGCCAAGCAGGTGCTCAGCCGCTGCCAGTCCACCACGCTCTTCATGACCGGTTCCGGTGAGGGAGGTGGTCCGAGCTCCATGAGAACGGGACGGTGGTCGGAGTCTAGTTCATGGAGCACTTCTAAGGAGCGCAGCCGAAGCGTTACGTTCTTTAGAAGTGCCATGTCTAGGACATCGGGACGGTGGCCGGTGATAACGGGAAAATGGGTGGGGCGCATTGGTGCAATGACGTCAAAGTCGAGAGTATCGACTAGAGCGTCGAGGCGCACGCCGTTATAATTGGTGGTGTGACAGTTCCACCGGACGTGTTTGCAATTGAAGTCGCCGCCAAGGATGACGGCGCTATCCATGTCAAGAAGTGCTTCGATGTCACTTCTGAGAAGTTGCTTGTCTGGTGGAAGGTACACCGAGACGAGAGTGACAGGGGGATGACCCGAGAGAGAGAGGCGGCAAGCCGAGGCCTCGATATTGGTGAGCGCAGGGGCATCGAGTGGGATGCAGTGCAAGGATTTCCTATAATAGATGACAGTGCCGCCTCCGCATGAGGCAGTTCTGTCATTTCGCACGAGATGGTAGTTGGCGATGTTGGGACTCCTATGAGCGGGTTTGAGGAATGTCTCTTGCACTAGCATGACGTCAACTTGGTGATCCCTAAGGAATTCACCAACTTGATCGCGTTGAGGAGAGAGGCCATGGGCGTTGAAAAACGCCAGGCACAAGGAGCGGGGCTTAATCCGTTTTGGGTGTGAATCCATTGATTAAGGGTAAGATTGGGTGGTGGGAACCACTGACAGGGAACTGAGCACACTCTCGTGCTCGACAAGGGCCATGGTGCGTTCGAAGTCGTTTTTAGCGACTCGAAGCTTGTGCGCGAGGGCGCGGATGGCGGCAATGTTGAAATTGCTCATGGTGTTGCGGATCAGTTGGATGTCCGACACCAGGGTGTTTTGTGCTGAGGGCACTGGGGTGAACCCGGCGTGAGGCGCCGGGGCGCTAGTCGCAGGGTGCATGGGCGCGCTGGGAACATGGGTGTTCCATGCGTTGGGACGGTTGAGCCGTGGGTCGCGGAGCGCAGAAGGCGCGACGCCTTGTGGGCCTGGGTGCAGGCCAGGAGGAGCCTGCGGCACGGAGGGTGCCGAACATGTCGGGACTACTTTTTGCGCAGAAGGCGCAGGAGGAGTAGGGGGTCCGGGCACAATGGGTGCCGAAAAGATGGGCGCTGAAGGCGCTGGATTCCTGGGCGCACGGAGACCGTTGCGCCTCGCCACTCGGCGATTCCTCTTTGGGGCCCTCGAACATCCGCGATAATTCGCGGGGTGTCCGACGGTCCCGCAGAGGACACAGCCGGGAGGTTCGGTCGCGGTCTCCTGCTTGCGAGAGCAGGTGGATGTCGGGTGGTCCCCGATGCATTTAACGCATCGGGGAGTGGCGTGACAATTTCGGGCCGAATGGCCGTATAATTGGCAATTGTGGCACTGACCGGGAGTGCCACGTTTGTGGGGGGGTTCGACATAGAAGCCCCCGGTGAGGTCTAGGAGATGAGACAAGTCAAAAATGCGCTTGCCTTCGGGGGTACGGTCGAGAACTACTGTCACCATACTGTATGGGACCTTGGGACCGCGGCCACTCGCCATGCGGTGGACTTCTTGGGCGGGGAATCCTTGGGACTGAAGGTCCTCAAGGATGAGAGAGGGCTCGAATTCCTTCGGAACTCCCCTAATGACCACTCGAAGGGTGCGGTCCTCTTCGAGGGTGTAAGTATGGAAGGAGATCTTCTCCTTCCTGAGATGGGCTGTCAGTTGACGGTGGTCGTCGGTCGACATGGCGGACACACTGATACCGTTGGCCGTGTTCGAGGCCTTGGTGTATCGGATATTCTTCGCTTTAAGAGCGTTAGTGACGCGCGGCCAAGCGGCTTTGTCCTGTATAATTACAGGAGGAGGTGGGCGAGGCTTGCGGCCTTCGGGTTGGCTCACCGGGGCGGCTGAAGCGCGCGGAGTGGGTGAGGTGCGAGGGGACGGAGAGGCACTCAGGGAGATTGGGGAGGACGCACAGGCCTCCTCCTCAACGCACTGGTGCTTGGACGGGCGCTGGTCCCGGGGTTGACGCGCCCGTTTTTTGTCGCGGACTAGCGTCCATTCGTCCTCCGAGGAGGAGAAGGGACGCTTGGCGGACTCGAGTTCGACCTCCATGTCCGAGGCTGACTGAGGGTCGGCCTCGAACCCCGGTGGAGGGAACTGGGTTGGCGCATCTAGGTGCGCCGGGGTGGGCTGCGGCGAGATAATCGCGGCGGAAGGTGGTGGGGTAAGCGCCGCTGGGGTCGGTGCGGTAAACGCATCGGTGGGCTGCGACTGAAGGTCGGGTGGGGTCGGCGAAAGGGTTTCGCTCGAGGTGGCGGCGTTCATGGCCGAGATTAACTCCGTCCAGATCGTCGGATACTTGACGGAGATAATCTCCACCATCCTCACCGCGAAATCGGGAGGCACTGCGGAGAGTGCGGGGGACGACATTTTTCCGTCCAAAGGGAAACTCTTCGGACGGAAAACGGGTGAGTGATCCTCCCCGCCGGCAAGGCGGGGAGTGGGTGAGTGCCTAACGTGTGGCCCTAGTGTGTGTGGGTGTGTAGGGTGTGTAGCCTAACAGCCCCGGGGCAGAGGAGACGAGACCGGCAAGCCGGCTCGAAACCAAACAGCACCCAAGGAATAGGAAATAGGAGGCGGAAGGGTTGGGAGGGCGACGATCAAGATCGACTAGGGGGTCACTCCCAGGGCCGGTTGCCTTGATCCCGTCCGAGTTGCCGTTTCCTGAAGGGAACCGGCGAGCGCTCGGGTCACGCTCCGCCTAGGTGCGTTAACACCGCAAGGATCCCCTAGGCGACCACTAAAAACACGTGGTTTTTAAAACGCGGAATGACTGCTTTGTTATTTGGAAACAGTGACCTGTTTTCAAGTAACAAAGAGTCACTCACGGGCGGGTGCGCGCGACGCAGGTGTGCGGCGCGCGGGTGGCCGGCGAGCAGGTAGCCAGCGGCGCAAGCCGCGGCAGTCCAAACACGCGGCGGGTCGGTGGGCCGTCACGAAGCGACGGCGGTGACGCCTGGCGGCGAATCTGTGAACACACAAACACACGGAGCGTGAGAGAGCGTAGCGAGTGCGCACGTCCGATCGGGACCGGAGCGCGCAGCGGAATGAGCAAACTTATCTGTGCTGGTGGCGGAAACGTGAACTAACGATTTTATAATGATAATGACTTGTAGTTTGACAGTTTCATGTAGACAGTAGCGACACTCCTATCGGCAAAAATAAATTTGTCAGGATGTGGCTTGTAAAGAAATAGCGACACAAGGGCGCTATTTCTCGCTACCACTTTTTGAACCGTGACACCAAATCTAGTTTATATATTATATCGATGGTGCAATACGGTCTCCTGAACAAAACTTTGTTATTGTGTTTTACACTGCACTAAATGAATATTTAAACTAACTCAAAAGGTTTTGTCCTTTTCAGTCTTATCACTATGTCCGTGTTGTCGAGGAGCTGGATAGTCGCGATATTCACATGGTGATGAAGCCGATATTGTTGAGCTTCAGCATAATCTTTAATCATTTTGGCAACAAGGTCCACATTGAGGTCCCGATGCAGGTCGTTAATTCTTATGTACCAGGGCGCATTTACAATACCTCTGAGTACTTTGTTCTGGAAGCGTTTTATTGTCTGTACGTTACTTTGTTTTTTTTTGGGACTAATCCCACCACTCATTCCCACCACTGTTACTCCTGTAAGCCAGGATCTACAGTGGTCACCACTTAAGACACCGAGGTTTGACCCTCGGCGAGCCCCAGGGGAACGCTAAATTGTCTTGGAACCCGCAACAAATTTAAGTAAAAAGGTAAATAGGAGGAGTCGGAAATACATATATTCCACTTCCCTCCTTTGCAAAGCGGGAGACAAGCAAAGAATTATAAACGGTCGATACAACCTCAAAAATGAAGACTCTTACAGGCGGACCAACGAAGGCTAGTCCACCCGTAAGGCACCACGGATTCTGCTAATATTTTAAGGGGCCTATTTGATTTTTCAAACTTGTTTTCCAATAATAGGTATGGCAAAAACTTTTGAACGCACGGAAGTTCTCCTTAGTCGCCACAAGGTCCATGTAATATACGACTCCAGATGTGACAACCAAACTGTCTAGCATAAGACTACGCTCATGTTGCCAGAGACTGCACTCCCAAAGTATATGATGGGCAGATTGTTCTCATTATTTATCGCAGAACACTGACAGAGAGGCGAAGGCACTAGATTAAAAAATAATTTTTACAAAAAAAAAAAGAACCGCCTTCAAAATGCAACTAAAAAGCCTGAAATAATTTCTAAGAATTAGTGGTTTTTACATCTACATTGTTGGACTTCCCATCTGCTTTGCCATTCAGTTAGAAGGTCTTCATTAACTACCAATTGAGAATTAAACAAACGCGAGATTGGTAGGAATTCAGTATTCATATTATCACGAGTGGAATAATACATAGCCACACGTCCTCTAACTACGTTACTTTGTTTGGTACAGCCCCACAACTGTATACCATAAGTCCATATTGGCATCAGGACTTGCTCGTATAAAAGTAGTTTGTTTTGCACAGACAACACGGGAAGTTTTCCAAGAAGCTAGTGCAGTTTCTTGTAGCCAAGGCCTAACTCTTCGCGTTTCTTTTTGACATGAGCCTTCCAGCGAAGCTTTGTGTCATGCCAAGGTATTTAGCGATATTCTCATAGGGTATATAGGTTGATTATTTACGTATATTGGATGATAGTTAGTTGGTAATATCAATATGAACAGACTTCGAATCATTTAATTTCCTTGTCCACTTATAAATGGTATTAACGGCGCTTTGTACATTCTCTACAGCTTCTGCGTGAGTGACCCCTACAGCCATAATTGCCGTTTCATCAGCGAAGGTTGAGATGGTATTGTTTTCTAATTCTGGAACATCGCAGGTATATAATAGATACAGGATCGGACCTAGAACACTTCCTTGTGGTACACCAGCTTTGATTTGCTTAAGATCAGAATAAGTATCTTCCTGCCTTACTCTGAACATTCTATCTGTAATGTAGGACTCCAAAATATCTGTGAATTGTTTGGGCAACATTTTAACTATATATGAGAAAATATTTTAATTACATGAGTCAGAAGTTTTGGTGCGCATTAGTTTTGGTTCGGGATATTTACAACAGATAATAAATGCAGGGCAGGTTGGGGTAAGCTGCTTCCTTCAGAGTCACTGGACGTTCGGGGTGTAGGCCCTTAGAACGTCCATTGAATACGGCGTTGCGACCCCCGTCCCCGTGAGCACCGTGACTGGTTCCCGGAGGGCTAAAATGCACCCCCCGGCGGCGGGCTCAAAGGCAAGGCACTGAGGGGGTCCTTAATTTGATTTGATTTGGTGCAGATCCCACCGGAGAGACCTGAATCTCATGTGCCGATGCGACAGCCGCGGGGGTTTTAGTAGGTAACAATCCCACATACCCCGGTCGAGCCCCACAGCTCTTGACGCGGGGATCTTTCGAAGATATCCCCGCGTCAAAAAAAAACTGTTAGTGCTTAACGACATCACGAATCCGAGTGCTCCAGAGAGTCGGGCGCGACCGACAGTGTGTCTTCGTCGGCAGAGTGGAAACCGAAAATGTTTTTTTTACAAAATAGGAAAAATGTGTTAATGTTTGCATAACTTTTGTCAATTAATATTTGTACAAATATGTACCTATATTATGGCTTACTGAGCGCTTTGGTATAAACTGTAATTGCAGTCAGCAACTGATTTCTAATTAAATAAATGAGAGGGGAAGTATAAGCATCAAGAATTCTAAGAGATCAAGCCATCATTAGTAGGTATTTATATTAATAAACTTATAAGTATATTCTATACAGTAAACACTGGTGAACGTGACTGACAGCACGATGTCTAATAATAAGTCAATACTGAGAAGGAAACATATGTAACAAGGTAACAACCACTGTTTATCGATATTATTATACTGGATCAAAAAATCCATCAATATTGAAATGAAACTAATTTTACGGATTATATCGCGGTTTATTTTTGATTTTAATTACCCGACCTTTAGTTTCATTTCAATGTGTAATATTCGCGTAAATATCAGAAATCATTATGTAATCCATCAATATTTCCTTTAGATTCAAATGGACCACAGAGAAATATCTGTGAAGTATGACGGGGAATTCTTTCGAACGATCGGAAGTGATACGTCTCTCCATAGTAGTCTATTACTAGGGTGGGATTAGAAAGATTTATCTGTCGTGTAACAAATTGACTCTCAATGTAGACAACACCAAGATCATCCTTTGTTTTCGTGGTGGAAATTTTAAAAGGTCCCCGGAACCCTGTGGGTGGTCAAGAAGAGTATGTGGGATAAAACCACCGAGGCTGTCGCATCGGCACATGAGAGATAACTGGGCTATCCGGTGGGATCTGCTCCAGGAGCCCTTCAGTGCCTTTCTTTTGAGCCTGATTGATTGTTACTAGCTTTCGGTGAAGGAAAACATTGTGAGGAAACCTGTCTGAGAAAGCCTAACTAAGCCCCCTCATCTTGAGTGGACGCCCGTGCCCAATAGTGGGACATGAACAAGTGCTGGTATTATATTGAACTTGCTTTTTCTTTTTAGCTTTTTTTTCCTACATATATATATAGGTAATTAATATGTATTATTTTGTAAGTGGCTACCTGCGGTAACGGTTTGAGCCTTGACGTCATATGGCGATGCGGCTTGACGGGTTTAGCATTATTCGGTTTATTATATATACCTATTTACCTAATTAGGGATCTACCCATACACGTTTCACACATAACTCGTCCTCTTAATAAAATAGTCCTTTAATAAATAGGTAACCTTTGGTTCATTTGAAATGTTAATTCGAGTCAACACGTGTTTCATCTCTAACTCATGGCAAAGTTTTGATGTCAAACGTAAAACTGAAACTGTTTGCTTGGATTAATATCAACACAGCTAGATGAATAAAAAAAAACAAATCAAAAAAGAACCGGTCAAGTGCGAGTCGGACTCGCGCACCGAAGGTTCCATACCATCTTTGGACATCATCATCCTCAGCCGTAAGACGTCCACTGCTGAACAAAGGCCACCCTCTTAGAAGGGAGGGGTTGCTATAATCTCCACGCTTGGCAGGTGGCTTGGGGATCGCAGTATAGGTGGTAGGTAATCTAATAGAAAGACGCTGCTGCCCGTCTTCTTGTCTTCCCTTAGCCTCTTACGTAGGTACACGCAATGGGACAAGATGGGTGGGTGCTATTCTTACCCGGTCACCCCACGGGTAACTTCTTCGGACATCTTTGGACGTTGGACGTATTAAAGTAATTTTACAATTCGTCTAAAACCTCAGATGGTTTAGCAAAAAAAAAACAAACCGCAAAACTATACTTAGTTTTGCGGTTTTTTTTTTTTTTTGTATGTTTGTCGAGGTTTTTTTTTTTACGATTACTAAAAAACTTAGAAAGATCATTTTATTTTTCATGTAAAATATAGATAAATATGTATTCAAGTATGTAAGTATTTCAGATTTTTTTCCTCCACAAACTTCGCAGATAAAGGGTATTTTTTGTCAATTTTTGATTATAAGCTAAAAACTACATGACATAAACCAAAATAAAAATCTGTTTTGTAATGTGCAAATGAAGCCCTTTCATATGATACTACACTCGATATAGTAGCAAGCCCGGATTTAGAGGGCCAGGGCCCCTAGGCACTTGCCATTTGAGGACCCTACATCTCGAAATCATTCCATTTTGTTTGAGCAAATTAAATGCACTAGTACAAAACAATTCATAGTATAATCAGAATCATAATCAGAATTACGCAGTTATGTTACTGTAGTTACGTTAATCAATTTTATAGAACTATCTAAACGGTGAGCTTTCTTTTGAGCAAAAGAACGAATGACGTCATCATAGCTAATTGACTGCATTGTTTTTGACTCTGTGTGTATTACAGAGAGTGAATTTATCCTGTCCTCTTCTATGCTAGATGTTAAGTAATTCTTGACTTAACGCTGAAAACGAACGTTCTGCTGAGCAGTTTGACGCTGGTGTACACAATAGCATTCGGAGCGCAATTCCTACATTTGGATAAATATCCAAAAAGCCTGTTTCTAATAAATATGTGTACAGCTTTAATGACGATGGCTCTATAACTTATTACTAACTATTAGGTTTCTGGATCCTTCACTGATGTGTTTAGATTCCAAGCAATTTAGTTTCGTAAGAAAGTCAAACTTTATACATAACTCTTTATAAGCAGATCCGCGTCTGTGTAGTTCTGCAATCAGTCTATCTATAATGACATTATAAATGGTAACTCTGAATCTGTCCTTGCCAGAGAGTTCGGTCTCGTTTCCCTTGACTTCGTCGAACTGGACTTTACGCTTACGTTTCCTCTGCATATCATATGCAAAGTTATTATCACCTGATTTTTCGACAGCTTTTGACTCTTAAAGATTAAAGGTACTGGATTTCCTAAGTTCTTCTAGATAAGTTACTAAAGATTGATAGAGTTCAACAATAGTACCCAGGTCGATGTTGACAGATTGAAGGGATTTGTTAACTTTGTTGAACCTTTCTAAGATGTCATTCCAGAGAAGTGCCAAAAAGCAAGTTTCCATCGAGTCTAGTGAATTCAGAAGACCTGAAGCTTCAGAGCGCGTAGATAGTTTTTAATTTGTATCATTGGTAATTATCTGAAGAGCTGCCATGATTTCATCCCAGGAAGAACATAGGCTTCAGCTCGAGCAGACCATCTTGTCTGAGAAAGACTCTTTAAGACTGTCAAATTTGGCTTCAGTTTCGACAGCAAAATTTCCCATCTGTGTGTTGATGCCGAAAAAAAACTATACAATGATTGAAAAATACCGAAGAAAGATATAGCAGCTTGACAAGACTCGGCCGCACATGTTCCTACAAGATTCAGCGAATGAGCCGAACAGGGAACGAAATCTATCAGAGGGTTCACTTGTTTTAGTCTCGCTTGAAGGCCAGAATACACACCCGACATATCACTAGCATTATCGTAAGACTGCCCCCGACAATCGGAGATATCCAAGTCGTGATTTTTTAATATCTCTAGGACGATTTTAGCCAGGTCTTCTGATTTATGGATGAATTAGGAATGAATTTCAAAAATCGTTCGACAGGACATCCGTTTTCAGAGACATATCTCACTATAAAAGAAAGTTGATCTACGTGGGAAATGTCCGGAGTAGAGTCTACAGAGATGGAAAAATATTTGGCATGTTTTATTTCAGTCACGATTGTATTTATGACCTTTTCTGCCATAATATTTATCATTTCATCGCATATTGTTGAGGAAAGATATGATGTTGTGTCACTACCTTTGTTACCGTGGCATTTTATGTGTAAATCCAAAAGAGGATCGAACTCAGCCAAAAGGTCTAGGGTCATAAGATAGTTCCCACTGTTTTTAGATCCAAATTTCTCATGGGAACCTCTAAACGGCAATCCGCGTACAGAAAGCGACCTCACGACAGACACAATGCGCCTCAAAACCTCATGCCAGTATTTTATCTCTTCTTCCATTTGCAGAACAAGACTCTTGTCAACTCTATCGCCAGCATTTTTCCTAGCTGTCTCGCAAGTGCTGACCTGTGTTCGTCTGAATTCTCATGTTCCTTCATTCTTTGAACTGCGTTTTTCCAATCGTTGTACCCTTCAACAAGGAGCGCAAAACACTGCACCCTTGCTCTTCGAAAATACAAGCCAAGATCGAGGTCGTTTTTCACCATTGTTCAACGTTCGGCTAAAAAGTGACCGTGATAGATACCTGGATTTATCTGCGTACTGATGCCTTGAAGAAGAAAAGTCGGCATCAAAATTTTGTTTCGCACCATTTTGTACACTCCGATGTAACTTCGTCTAGCTTCCAGTCAGCAGGATCGTCATTTAAAGAAGTAGAAATCACAAATCATGTGTCTGAATGCAAATAATTTTCTGTAGCAGTGACGCGGTTTTCAGAAACAGGGCTTTCGGGTATCTCGTCGCAGTCAGATAAGTTTGCTTGAGTTGCCTATTGACGGTTATCAGCATCACTGCAACAGCCACTGCCTAATACACTAGTACTACTCGTACTAGGACTACAGTCAGAACTAGGTCTAGATGTAGACGAAGCGAAAAATTTATTTAACTTCGGAACATTACGAAGAAGTTCATTTTCTTTTTCTAATTTTTCTTTATTCCATTATCTGTCAAGATTTGCACTTCGCGCTACACCTGCAGATAGCTTGAATGAGTACCTAATATTGTTTCAAGACTTAAGAATATTTTCATTAAAGTTTTTTGATAAGGCAAGCCAGGCGTTTGAGCTTGTGCAGGTCCCGCCCCTGGAAGTGCCGCCTAGGCTGGCAGGGCCCCTAGGCCCGGGCCTTGTAGGCCTAGGCGGAAATACGGCGCTGTATAGTAGTCTCACTTTAAAATTTTGATGACCCATTTCGAACCGTATTGACAAAAATAACAGAAAAAATATACTTTTTTCATTTGCAATGAGGTTGGGTAAGTAAGATTTAAAATTATTCCAAGTTTCAAATCGATAGCGTCAGTGGCTCTTAAAATATATACGAGTAGGTTTGACAGACAGAGGAAGTCTCATTATAAGGGTTTTTGTTTTTTTTATTTTTTGCCTTAAAAAAAAAACAAAAGGGTTTTTTACCTTTTAGGTATGGAACCCTAAAAACCTTGAATTAGGGATGACCTATAAAAAATTAGTATTATTAACTCATTTTATTAATCATCTTATCTTCATTTTTTTATAACCTTGTTAGCAGAATCATCGTGAATTCCTTAATTTATATTAGAATTGGAATATGCAATGAATAGAAAAACCCAATTATACTTTTTCCTTGTTAGAAAAAAGTATAATTGGTTTTTTCTACTAAATATTTTTTATAACCGTAGATATTGTGTTCATTTAACAACGGTTGGCAACACTTGAGGTCTTTGATATGACGTACCGAATTGGTATAAAAATATTAGATAGGTACTCGCTGTTTCTAATTTTCTTTAAAGTTATGTTAAAGAACACATCGAAAAAATTATTAGCGAAATCGGTCCAGCCGTTCACGCGTGCTGCCGTGACCAAATGACCAAGGGAAATAGGATTCATTATTATAATTATAAATAGATAGAAAACTAGTTAAAAGCAGTTTCTTGTGGAAAATACCATTACATAATAGAAGTGATGTAGAATAAATAAATAAATAAATAGATGATCACGTATATACAGTATGTCTGCTGTGGCTTGCAATGTGACGCGGTCACAGAACCGGTGTGTCTAGAGACACATAAATGTTGTGTGACATTCCGTCTCTGTTTAGTTTCGTCTCGACCTCCATCGGCCGAGGAATTCAGTTTTTTCTGAGTGTTATTTTTATTTTTTCATATCAATCATTAGGTGTCAATGACAAAGACCAAGAGAAAGTTTGCGATAACCGACAAATTTCTACCAAGGTTAGTTTTGTAATTGTTTACGCTAAGTAACTAGACCTACTTTATAAGTTCTTGAAGTTTTTGTGTTTGTGGGAATTGTTTTTAACATTAGATTCAACAGCACTATATATGCATGCTTATAGTCAAGGCTAAGTTTTTGAATGAACAAAATGGCGTCAAATGAGTTTTCCAAACCGATCAAACAAGATAGGGTCTGGAAGTTATTATTTAATGGGCTAAATAATTACTTCCAGACCATTTTTCTTTTGATATGGGTATCGAAAGAAAAATTGCCAATATACAACTTGTATACCTTGGACCTGGAGATATTTGATAAAGCCCGTAACTAAACCTCTTACCTGTGTGTATCCGTTTATGTCACACTTCTTACAGAATTAGTATTGTAATACATTAGTATTGTAATACATTAGTATTGTAATACATTAGTATTGTAATACATTAGTATTAGATGTGCGGGTAAGAATAGCACCCTCCCATCTCCTCCCGTTGGGTATCCGTAAGAGGCTAATAAGGCAAATCAAGAAGATGGGCAGCACCGTCTTCCTATTTGATTTCCTACCATACTGCGACCCCCAAGACGCCTGCCAAGCGTGGGATTATGGCAACCCCTTCAACAATGGACGTTTTTAGGCTACTGCTGATGGTGATAATGATGGCATAGTATAAAATTAAAAATCACACCTATTTGTGGAAATGAAATTTATCATGGAAGCTCCAGTTGCCGGTTTCAACGGGAAGAGATGGGCTGGTACTATTTTTACTCGGACACCGTACGGGCTAACTTATTTTAAACATAACAGTAAATAATACCATTATACTCTTGTTTATATCCTACTGTTGGGCACGGGCCTCTCTTGAAGATGAGGGGGCTTAGGCCGTAGTCCACCACGCTGGCCAAGTGCGGGTTGGCGGACTTCACACGTCATTCGAAAGCTAGTTAGGCTTTCTCAGACATGGAGGTTTCCTCACGATGTTTTCCTTCACCGAAAGCTAGTAACAATCGCACAAAGACGATTCATACATGATTAATTAAATAAATCAAAGGTGCGAGCCGGGGCTCGAACCTGCGCAAGTTTCCAAGGCAAGCGCTGGCCCACTGAGCTGTTACCTATCTTAAAAATACTTAAATGGAACTTTTGAACACAAATAATATTTAGATCACAATACAATAAAGAAATGACTAAAACACTAATGATACGATGCCAACAAATCAAAGATTACCTTATGTGTAGTATGGTAACTCACAATGAACAGCCAGTGACGCCGACGTTGGAATGCCTATACCAGAACAAAACAACGAAAGTGTAGTTTTCGAAAATTGCTCTGTGAATGGAATCCGCAGTCTGCTAGAGCTACGGATACGGTCATCAGAATATCACAAATACATAATATCTCTTTTAACCTCGTAGATAAGTAGATGCTTAGACAGTTTCAAGATGATATTTTGTGTATTCCGATGTAAAGGAAGTTGCAAGTAGTGGAGAAGTAACTGGGTTCGTAAGACATAATAACTATGTCTTAAATGACGAGCGACAGTGTAACCTTAGACTATAGAATACTGAAGAGTGTAACGAAACTTGTTACCATAAGGTGAATGCCCTGCCCTGCTCGTGTTTCGTGCGAAATGTGATATGTGCGTTTTTCGGTATATAGGTAACACAGAATTTTAAACAACCGCTGTTTGATCCGTAATGTTCCCCATCAGCATTGCTGGTATGTACCAGCATCTACCTAAAATGTACCAGAAAAAAAATTAACAATTGAGTTATATAAGTACGTAGAATTCCTTGCCACAGAATATAAGACGAGCTCAGAATCTGGAATCATTTAAAACACAGGTTACCTCTTACTATCTTTCTCTTCCGTAAATCTATTCTTTCTCTAATTTATAGTATGTAATACTTATACAAAGTCATAGAGCTACATCATGGATTTTATTATTTGTTAAGTTATCTATTATAATATACATTTCATGTTATTATATTGTTATTTATATATACATACCTATCTAAAGTTGTAATTAACACCTGCCCTTCAACATACTGTCCTGTACCCCAAGGTTGTCTGGAAGAGATCGCTTTAGCGATAAGACCGCCTTAAATTGTCACACTGTAATCTTCTTATCCTTTAAACTGTATCTTCTCTTTTGGTGTACAATAAAGAATATTTGTATTGTATTATATTGTAGATTTATATGGTGAAGAAGAAGAAGAAAAAAAACATTTATTTGACCAACACAATTTAAAACAAAACTAAGAATATCTAAGTACTTACCTAAATAGTTTACAAAAAAATGTGTGGGGCCAAAAAGGGCTCTGTCTCAGTTTTTTGCTGCTCCATAAGAACTATAAGGCAGCGCTGTTATTCTGACAGCACCTTTAAAAAGAGGTGACGTCACGTATATCTAGTACTTAACATTAAACTAAAATCATTTACATAGACTTTATAATAAAATTCACGTTAAATTTAGTGCACGTTAAATTTGGTGACACCGCATATGACCCCTAGCGATCGAAAAGGGTTTTTTAACTAGTAGATACATTCTGACCACTAAGGCTGCTTGTAGGCTCTATATGGCTCAATATATAGATTATTTCTGACCACTAAGGTTGCTTGTACATGCTAAGAAATTTCACCGCGTCAGCTGCAGATAGGTCCAAAATTTGTCGTATAGGCACGAAAACCGCAAAAACATTGTACGTCGCGTCTAGCGCAGACAATTTTTTTTTCATGGACAGCGCCGAAGCATTGTACATAGTTCGTGTGCAGAAAAGACACGAATTCTTGCATAGGTCTGGCGACTTTTCTTAACGCCCACAAGCGGCCTAACTAACCATCGCGCAGAAGACGCTAAGTTTTTCCGCAGGTTCTTACCTAACTTGTTCGCGTTGTTTATTCCAATAAACTACAAGTTATTATTTGTATAAATGGCATTTGAAAATAAATCAACTGAACTTCAAATTCAACCTAGAAAATGAGACGACCATTCATTTAAAAAGCTTTAGAACGACATACTGCGGAACCTACAAACGTCAATTAAAGTTAGTGATGATTAATCCATTTTTTAATTCCGATTATTTTGTTACTCGAAGCACTGTAATAGTTAATACGCCAATGGTGAGTAGAGATATCAATTATCTCGTGTACAATAATCGAATATAATCATTCCTAATGGTTCAGACAGTCGAAAAAAGTAGATATCAAAAAGTGACTTAATTAGAATTAAAGTTAATTGCCGTTTGTGAGTGCGGCGGATAGGAACTATCACTAGAAAAACTACTTTCTTCATTTTTACCTCAAGCAAGTTGTAATTAAACCTTATTAAACTTTAAAATATTGTTGCAATAAAATGCTGTCTTTTTACTTATTACATCTTAACTTGAGAATTCGCTATATTTTAAAATTAATTTCCGGATTACTATCGACAAATTCGATTGCACATAGAACATAACAATCATTATTATGTATATCTAATAGCCAATTGATTGATTGAAATTGAAAGAAGATGTAGTGACATAAATTGAGAAAGGTATGTTGGTGGTGGTTGATGGTTTGGCCATGTCGAGAGAATGAATGAGGAATGATTGACGAAAAAAGTGTATAAGGCGAGTGTGAATGAAAGTTTTGGAAGGGGTAGACCTAGGCGGACGTTTCAAGACCAAATCAGGGACGTCTTGAAAAAAGGCCAGGTCAAGAGTACCCTAAACCGAAGAGCATGTATGAAGGGAATAATGAATGTGGACGAAGCGAAACAAGTATGTAAGGATCGTAGCAAGTGGAAAGAAGTGGTCTCTGCCTACCCCTACGGGAAAGAGGCGTGATTATATGTATGTATCTAATAGCCGTTTCACATTTTGGATTTTTCGCTTGAAGATCCCTTAAGATCTATGATACTTTTCAGGAAAATACTTGACAGCCAAAACTTACAACATTCTTGAACTACTTGACTCCCATGTGTCGTTAGTGAGTTAATATATTATAGGTACATTTCCGTTTTAATATACTTATAGAATTACTTAGATCTGGTTGGACCGGTTGGTTTACGTGGAGTGGTAGTAGGTTGTTCACGCGAGCACCGCGTGCACATGAAGGTTTATAAACAAGCTTGTATTACGTCACTGAACTTGAGTTTTAACGTTTTATGTCAATCGAACGTAAGGTAGAGTAATTAGTACTTGTAGCGTATTGGCTACCCCTGTTCTACAGAATTCGATGATTGGCTGTAGTTTATGTAAACATTTTGCTATTGGCAGAATGCATTAGCGTCCTGCAAGCATGCGGCCGCCTGGTATTAAGCAGTCACCGCAGCCTAAAGACGTTAGCAACACAGGCTATCAGACACCGGTCTCGCCGGCGAGGCCGAAGGTTCGTACGTATGCGACCGCAACGACGTGCATCACCCCACTGAGTTTCTTGCCGGTTCTTCTCAGTGGGGGCACGTTGTGAACCGGTGGTAAACTCAGCCCTCTCTTAAGCGACAGCCCAAGCCGAGGCCGTGCCTCCCTGAGGTGCCCTTGAGCTCGTCGCTACTTCTGCCGTAAAGGCTAGAGCGCTTCAAGCGCTCGCCTCCTATTGTCCGGTGAAGCTGTAATGGCCATCTGCGGCCAACAGCGTCTATCATTCCCAAAAAAAAAAAAAAAAAAAACGTTGGCAACACCACAAGAATCAGTAGCACATTGCCGACCCTTAAGACATTAGGTCTTTTGTGTCCAGTAATTTCACCAGCTACAGCAGAAGGAACCTAGTAACAGTATTTTAATTTGAATGTTACATTGGGGCAATAAACCGTTTTATTTGAACATTTGTATATAATCTCTAGTCCTTCAGACTCGCGCCGCCGTCCGCGGCACGTATTGTTAGATCCCCAGACCCAATGTCGGCCTTATTGGACCATGACATTGAGCCTGCCCCTCCCCGACAACCGTATGCTACACTATCAAACAGACACCGGTCTCGCCGGCGAGGCCGAAGGGTCGTACGTATGCGGCCCCAACGACGAGCATCACCCCACTGAGTTTCTTACTGGCTCTTACTTGCCGGCTTTGGAGGCCTATGTTCAGCATTAAATGTCTTCCGGCTGGTGATGATGATGATATGATTAAATCATGGATATCTAAGTATCATTGTTTACTTGGTGGTAGGTTCCTTGTGCAAGGAACCGTCCAGGTAGGTACCAACGCAGTGTCAGATATTCTGCCGCCAAGCAGCAGTGTGTAAGCATTGCTGTGTTCCGGCGTGAAGCTGTAGCTGGTGAAATTACAGGACACAAAGACTTAATATCTAATGTCTTAAGGGTCGGCAACGGGCTAGTGATTTTCTGGTGTTGCTAGCGTCTATAAGCTGCGGTCAATGTTTATCATCAGGCGGTCGCATGCTAGCTCGCCACCTTGTTAGTATTAAAAAAAACCTATATTTTTTCCTTTGTCGCGGGGAAAATTTTCAGTAGATCCCCGGGTCAACCGGGTATGTGAGACTCATTAAAACCCTGGCGGCTGTCGCATTGGCACATGACAGAGGAGGTCTAGGCTCTCCGGTGGGATCTGCACCAGTACCTTAGCGCGAGCCTTTGAGCCCACCGCCGGGAGGCCCATTGTAGCGCCCCTAAAACTGTTACAGTGTTCACGGGGACGGGGGTCACAATCCCGCCCCCGCACGCACGGGACATCTAAAGGCCCCAGTGTCCCAAGTGTCCAGTGATTACAAAGCAATAGCCTATACTACTCGATAAGGCTATACTAGCTTTCGATCTGTTAAATAATTTTCTGAATCCAATCAGTAGTTCCAGAGTTATCTCTGAACATCCAATAAGGCAAACAACTTTCTTTTTCGCGGGTTAACGTGGAAACCTTCAAAAGGTCCCTGGGACCTGTGGGGCTCGACCCAGGTATGTGGGATTCTTACCCACTAAAATCCCCGCGGCTGTCGCATCAGCACATGAGACCTCATAGCGCTCAGGTGGGATCTGCACCAGGGGCCCCTCAATGCCTTGCCTTTCTCCCGCCGCAGGTGGCGCACTGTACCCCCCCGGGAACCCGTCATGGTGCTCACGGGGACGGTGGTCGCAACCCCGACGCCATCCTCCTCGGAGTCGTCACCGTATTCAATTGAAAACAAACTTAACTTAACCTCTTCTCTGTACTATATTAGTATGGACATCTCCCATATTTTTGCTCTTTTAGAATAGAATAGAATACTCTTTATTTGCAGACCAAAGTAAAACATACAGAAAACTTAGAAAATAACTAAATATTTACAGTTTATTTACAAACATGTACACTTAAACTAGGTAAAAAAACTTCCTCAAAGTTGTCGCCGCACTGGGAGGGAAGGGTACCTAAAAGACAGGCGACATTACCCCTTTGTATGGCCAAGCTTATACGTTGAAAATAACTTAAACAACTTAGTAACAACTTAATATTTTTTAGCACAAAATACATACATTAATTTATCTGGCAACATAAATATATCGAATAAATCGAATCTAATCGAAGAAACATAGCTTTGCTTCTTTAAATAATACCTCGGTCGGTTGAAAATAGTCAATTCATAATTAGATACTTATTATGTATGTTATACGATTGGTTTTTAATTCAACGACACGCTAAATATCAGATCTAATATAAAACAATATGAATATAAAGTAGGTTATTATCCGCAAATATCTAGTAAACAATATGAAAATCAATCGGACTGGATTATGCAACCAGTTTATAATGTTGCATCACCCAGACTATCTGGTTTGAACCGGCTATAACCAGCTGTAATCTTGTCTGTGTTAATTTTACGCAGTTCCTGGATGCATATTGCATGGGTAGGTAAAATACTGCGACGGAAATTTCGAATCACCTGTAGACTCACTCAGAAAATCACCAGACATGGTTGCTTCGGTGAATATCTGAGTAAGATAGGGCGAGACGCGACGACGACTTGCCATTTTTGTGGCGGTGACCGGGATTCCGCCCAGCACACGCTCCAGGAGTGTCCTACGTGGGCCTCGGAGCGGTGGATCCTGGTCAGCCCGATCGGACTCGAACTCTCTCTGCCAGTAGTAGAGTCAGCTATATTGACGGAGGAATCGGCGTGGAGAGCGCGGGGCTCGGCGGAGGCGACAGCGTTAGGGGCCCAATAGAAATGTGAGAGGCAGGAGATAGCTGCCCGTTGGTCTCAGTCGCATAGGGGCTATGTGCGTCCCTACTAAATGCGAGCCCGAGGCGGGCGACAACGCGGTATAGGCCCTGCACCGTAGTGCATTTCTACTCAACAAACACTGCTCTGGCAAGCGTCGGAGCAAGGCGTTGGAGATACTCTAGCTAGGTCCGAGCGGAGAGTCTAGAATCTCTCCATAACCATAATGAAGGCCACTGGGGAGGTTTTAGTGCTTTAAAATCCCACATACCCAGCCAGCAGTTTTCCTCTTCGACAGCAAAAAAAAACAGTTAAGTATAATACGCATGCTTTATTAGGGATGCTTAAGAATGCTACATACCTACGTATTTTATTAAATACGCAAGTAAATAGTTGCCCGTGGGGTTTCCGGGCAAGAATAGCTCCCACACATCTCCTCCTGTTGGGTGTTGCAAGAGGCGATTAAGTGAAAATAAGAAGACGGATAGAGTAACGTCTTTCTATTACCAGTAGGTATAAGGCGATCTCCACACTGGATGCAATACCATACATCATAAAAGAAAAGATTACAATAATATTACTCCAACAGATGGTGGTAATGACTTGGCGTCCTCTACGCCAGCTGCTGCGTACGACTGTATTCTTCGTTTCAAATAAACTTGTAAACGATTACAAATTCTTGTGCGCTTTAATAACTACGTAACGCCTAGATAGTGAACTGCGCGTGACAGCAAATACAACGTTGTATTACCAAGTCGTTTTTGCTGACGCATTGCATTGTTAATTATACGGAGAGCGTGTTTTTGAACTACATAATAAAGTTGTAGGGGAAAGTGGTCACCCTTCGTACACTTTTTACATATTATTTTTTTGCTCTTTGATCAATTGTCAATATTATCTAGTTTATGCACCTAAGTGTAACAAATATATCATAGTTAGTTACTAAAAACTTTGAAACTATAATGTCAAATGATTGTAGGGTTATAGCCATTTTTCTACGATAAGATATTTGTACGAACGCGCCCCACAGGTGGGGTACTTTCATACAGCGAGTGGGGTACTTTCGTACACCATGGGGTAGATTGATACAGGGCAATAAAAAAAGCCAATTAAACTCGTTAACTTTATTAAATCTTAAAGAGTAATGTATTTATCATAAAACTAACTTAATAATGTTTATCTTCACTCATAATTAATTGTTCTTCCGTAAAATAACGAAAAATAAAATATTTTACTTTTTGATAATTCTAAAATTTCTCTTTCGATCTTTATAAACAATATGTGCGAGATCTTTGTAATAAATCTGACAATTAAAACTTAAAGCAGGTATATAAACATTTAGTTGTTACTTTAGCACTTAATGCACATTAACATTATTTAAATTAACTGAAAAAGTAAAATGTCTAGCCATTCTAGCTGTAGAATCTGCTCACGGCGGAGGATCAGGGAGAATCATGCCTCCAAAATACAAAGTATGTTTAGGTATCTTCTACATCAGGGTAATAGAATCGCCATGATGATCCCGGTTTCTTCCGTAGATAAGATACTTTCAGCTCTTCGGTTCGCGTACCCTTTTTTATATTTCCGCACCATGATTCTGCAATCAAATATTATTTAAAAGATTTACTTAATAAAACTGAGCAGCTGAGCTAAATAAAAGGTTTCTGATAGATATAAATAAAAAGTACCCTAATTATAGTATGCTTAAAACAAATTTTGACAAGTACCTACTGTATATATTTCTTAAAAATGAAATTTGATGTGCTGGCGGTAAATAAGATATTAAGGTGGAGTATTCGTACGCGTACGAATGTGCCCCCTGCATTACTGTCTGAATGTGCCCCTTGCATTACTGTCTGAATGTGCCACAGGCCTTAAACTAAAATTAAAATTACAACTTCATATAAATTCTAATTTAATATGAGAAATATTTCAATTAAAGCTCAAAATAAACAATGATAACATTAATTAATCATCTCTATTTAGTCAAAAACATAAAAATTCTTCTTACAATTACGAACTAAACTTTAGTAAAAGAAATTACTCACAACGCGCGGAAACACATTATGTCTTGTCAGCTCATACAGCGTGGCGCGACTGCCCCGAAGTTCCGTTAGTAACAAAGTGGCCGGTATGTCTATGCACACAAGCAAAGGCGTGTTTGTGCGCTGTTTAGTTTTTCTTCTATACTTACTGTAAGAATGTGCCCCGCGTACGAAGGGTGACCACTTTCCCCTAATTATTTTTATGTTTTTTTTTTAAATGGAATAAAAATGTAAATGTGTGCCTTAGTAAATAGTTGGACAATCGTCAGTACATACATAATTTGGCAAAATCGAAGTAGAAAGTTAAGAAACACAAACAAAAACAAATAAATGACTGATCCTATAATCTTATTTTATCTAAACTTAATCTTTGGAATGAGCAACAAGATTATTTCATCTCAACAAGGGCACTTTCAAACAATAAGGATTTACAATCTCTATGTCGGCCTGTTAGGATTTACGCAAATCAAGATAATCAGTATGGGCATCAGCCTAACTACATATATCACCTTAAATTTAAATAGAATCAATTCGTATTGCTGTGTAAAGTCGTATTCATTTTATATCCGTTACCTGTGGGGTGTCCGGGTAAGAATCAGTGGCGTGCACAGAGGGTAGGCATAAAAATGTATACGGCTTGTTTCACCTATTTTAAGTATGTTATTATACCATTTCAAATATCTATATGCAAGCAAATACTATAGACATATTAATTTGCATTTGAAAACATTAATAAGTTTATTCAGCGGCTCCATACTGACAAAAATACTTTGCCTACCCTAGGATTTCTATAAACAGTCTTAATTTTAAAAAATCTTAGTTTGGACATGAATTAACGAATTTTTTTTTAATGTAAATGGATATGTTGGTAATATTGGTTAATTTGAGGATATTTGTGCTGGAACACGAACAAATAGCATAAAGCATAAACAACTCGCAGCTATTTTTCCCTGCTTTCAGTGCACGCCACTGGTAAGAATAGCACCCACCCATCTCCTCCCATTGGGTGGATACCCACGGTTTACGCATGTAAGAGGCGACTAAGGGAAATCAAGAGGACGGGCAGCAGCGCCTTTCTATTGGATTACCTACCACCTATACTGCGATCCCCAAGACGCCTGACAGGCGTGTGGATTATGGCAACCCCTCCCTTGTAAGGGGTAAGGAGTTTGTTCAGCAGTGGACACCTTTCGATTGCTGATGATTGATTATATATCTAAGGCAAAAACATAGATAAACTGTGTACTGACATTGTATTTTCCTAATTTCCAGGCTTGCCAAAAACTTGTGTACGCGCAAAGGCAGTCGTCGGGCTAATACCGGAAACCGTTTGGAACACGCGGTGCTAACTCACCTCCAGCACGTGCCGTAGACTACTCGCCACAGCCTCTCCCATCCCATCATCATTCATCTCCCTCCCACCGGCACGCAGCCCATAAACGTGAAAGAGATTGATGCTAGCGATCATGGCCCGCGGAGACGAGTGCAAAACCGCCACCAAGGCTAACCACGCGTGCAAGTCGTTCGACGTGTCTGCTCCTATCAAGTGAGTTTAACTATCTTGAATTTATTTAAGCGGTAATGCGCATTGCAGTCGTGAATAAATGACTAATTTATTAAAAATACAAGAGAAACTTTATTAGTTCATGCACAATGGATCCAACTGGGTCGAAGTGCGTTCCGGTGGTTGGTAGTCAACAGAAAACTATATTAGTTGGTTGGTTGGTGGACCATCGCAGTGTCAGAAATTCTGACGCCAAGCAGCAATGTGAAACATTTCTGTGTTCCAGCGTGAAGAGCACTGAAGCTGGTGAAATTATCGAACTTAATAACTAATGTCTCGGATGTCGAGCGGCAGTACAATGCAGCTGTCTTCAAGCGTGTCGCTTTCCATCAGGCAATCGTCTTGCTTGTTTTGTTACTAAGTAGGTTGAATAAAAAAAGAAAAAGCCCTTGTGTCACAGGCATCACTTCGCAAACAGCTAGACTGTATAATCGATAAAAGAGATTGTTTTTTGGTTAAAAGCAATCTCTAGCCGATCTAGAGCTAAAAGCACAAGACCGCCATTTGTTCATCACATTATCTAGATTCAAGGTTTTGAATGTAAATCTCTTTTAGAGTATTATTACTAGCCCAATATCCCCACATGACTGTACCAAAAAGCAAAAAGTGGATGTAAGTTGATCCAAAAGAGAGGTTCCTATAATATAAACTCATAAATTTTTTAACTTTCTCCTGCGCTGGCATTAAACTTATAGAAATAAATTTAGAGTCAAGAAACAAGCAGAAAATACGCAACGACCTGAAAAAGCCTTCATACACTTTGAAATGTAACCATAAATAAGGTAACCTGTCTACTTTCAGAAAACCTGTAACGTACCAAGCAGCTAGCAGCTATAAAGCGCCGTTGAAACAAGAACAGAAGAAGGACTACGGTGCCTGGGGCCCTGTCTTCAAGGACAAGAAGAGTTTCCTTGAAATGCACCATTGCTGAACTCACCACCAGCCGGATCATCGCCTCCCATTTTAACAACGTCACATAGATTAAGAGCTTCTACCAAATATGTAACACCCATATCGACAAATAAAACAATTATTGTCATATAATTTCTCTCGTTATTGTAGTTCTGTGACGAATATTTCTCATTGCTTCCATCGGTGTAGGTTGCTTCAGTACTAACAAGCCATGTACCACTATTAACTGATTAAACATCATCACCATTTGATCAGATTTTTTGTTATTAGACCCGTTCACGAAGATTGGAACATTCAATTCGAAAGAAAATATCGATTTTGTGATTTATTTGTCAGATATGCTTTCTTCAGTGTACGAAAGAATTGAATTATTGGAAATTATGTTAGGTGATAGTTGATCCTCGAAGGAATTAAAATTATTTACTTGGTTCAGTTTTATTTTAAAAGTTTCTGAAAAGATAACCTTTTGGAGCGGATATTCAAGCAATTGGGATGAAAGTAGGTCACCACAATGTAACCTATATTCGGAATAAGGTGAATAAATTTCTTTTGAAAGGCAAGGCTGTGAATGTGAGCTATTTGTATATCTTGCTATCTCGGAGTCCTAAAGAGCGTGATACAGGTATCCAGACGACGGCTTTTATTTCATTCCAGCAGACATATTGTCACGTAACGGATAGTTTAGGGGTGAGTAAGTCGTCACGTTACGATATAGGTGTGAGCATAGGTGTAGAGGTCAGGTAGAGAAAACCCGGAGACCACTACGACGACAGGTAGGTACCTAAGGGGAAAGTGGCAATTAAAGGAATGAGAACACAGGACCTTCAATTACACTATTATATATTTACAGTTCACTAATAAGTTCACAGTTCATTTGAAGGAATCGGGAACGCGGACACTTATAAACGTAAAAGATCACATAACTTGCATGTAAGGGCTCCTGGGCGCAGGGAACGGTGTCCTAGTGCCTGCAAAAGCGAGGCGGCGTGCCTAGATGGCACAGCCGCAGCCAGGCCGTTAGACGCCGGCAGGTTCAGCACCGGCCACGAAAGTCAACCAGCAGGCCGACCAATGCAATGGGGTGCGGCGTCAGCACGCTACCACAGCAGCGCCCGTAGTCTCGTGGCCTCTGGCGTAGACACTCTCCGATCCCAGCTCAGGACCAGGCTCTGTCTCCGACTCTCCACGGCTCCAGCTCAGCCTCTAGACTGACGTTTATTTTTTCATCCGCCCACTTGACAACTAAATATTAATTAAAAATAGAAACAAATATTTTATGAAAATAATGAGGTATGAGAATGGAGGTTGATATATGAAATGAAATGAGGTGAATATCCTACAATATATTAAATAAAAGCTAGTCAGTTTTATGTAAAAAACTCGGGGCTATTTGTTGGACTGTGTGGATTTACAGTGGAAAAGTGCACAACACGCGACACATGACAGATTTATTATTATGCAGATGCTAATAGATGCAGGCGTCACATGTGAAACTAGCATTCCTAAAAATGCATGGAAGTATTTTTTATTACGGCTATGTATGATTTTTTTTTTCGTAAGTGTATATGAAATGTACCTTTTTTATACAACTTGATGAGGGCCCTTGACGTGTCCGGGTAAGAATAGCACCCTCCCATCTCCTCCCGTTGTGTGTCCGTAAGAGGCGATTAAAGAAAAACAAGAAGACGGGTAGAAGCGTCTTTTTTTTTTGTTTACCTACCTACTGCGATCTCCGAGAAGCCTGCCAAGCGCCCCACCCATCTAAGGGGAGGCCTATGTTCAGCTGTGGACATCTTATGGCTGCTGATGCTAAAGCGAGCTAGACGATACTTGATGGTAAGTGACACACTGTCCCAATAGATCGTTGCATTGTAATACCCCTTCTCCTGAAAGTCTAGTACTGGTTTTGCTAGTTAAAGAACTCCATCAAACTGACAATTTTCCCCCGTATCTACAGTTTACTAGTTTTTGATAGTTACCACTAGAGGCGCCGCTGGTGTGAATAGAGAACACTGTCAGTTTGGTATCCCAGAGGCATTCGTTGTTGACTATCATCAGCCTGAACACATCCACTGCTGAACATACGCCTCCTACTGAATGGGGGATGAGGTGAGGCGGGGCCTGGTTAGTTGCCCCACGTTTGACGGCCGTCTTGAGATCGCGGTATATGCGGAAATGGATATAAAACAGACGACGCTGTTCCCAGTCTTCTGGCTTTCCCTTAGTCGCTTCCTGCGACACCCAACGAATGAGATGAGAGGGTGCTAGTTTTGCTCGGTCCTTATGGGTAGAAAGTTAGTAACTACGGGTAACTTAGTATTAGTTGTTAAGTCTAGTAACATTTCCTGCCGTACCGTCCCACCGGAAGCTATCACTGTGTAATTGGAACAAAGTCTGGCGTACGCGAAATGAAAACTTCCCATTGTTCCAAGATTAAAGTAATACCGACCCAAGATATTGTAATACACGCCAGGCAAGAGCATTTGAGACGCGGGCGCTCGTATCCTCATGGGGAATATTACGTAATCTGCAGAGGAGACCTTGCATGTTAAAAATGTATAACTTGATTACACAAAACGTTTCGATTAGAACTAAGCAAGGTAGAGGTCAGATGCTTATTTAAAATTAATGGGAAGCTATACAGTGAAATGGGTATATAAAATTCTATTTGTTATTGAAGAGAAGTATAAAAGGTTAATTTAAAGATTTACTTAATAATATCCAGCGTTGTTTACGGAATATACACACATCAAAAGTGTCTAGGGATCAACATATATTTTTGCAATAACTTTTCTCCTGATTGATATTAATTAAAATTTTCTTTAAGGATTCATCAAATAAAGTGTTTTCGTTTGTCACAGTAACGATAAACCAAGTCACCTTTGCATTAATAAAGAAATTTGCCATTTTCCTAATAAAGGGATTTTTGACATTTGAACCACTAACACAAAAGTTCGAAAAAAAGACTGAAATAACAGTTTTCTTTAAAATTTTATTGGGTAACTTAAACAATTAATAATCCGTGTTTCTACCGCGAACACTAACAACACAAGAACATCGGTTTGGCATACTCAAAATGAGTTCATCCAAATCACGCTGTGGAATGGCCGCCCATGTTCGTTGCAACGACAAAAAAAGGTCTTCTTGCGACTGGATACCCTCCATATTCGGCAGAGCTCTTCTCTGTAGCATATCCCATGCATGCTCAATCGGGTTCAAGTCTGGCGACTGAGCAGGCCAGGGCAGGACATTGATGTTAGCTGCGGAGAGAGTCTGTCTTACAACTCTTGCGGTGTGCGGTCGTGCATTATCATGCATTAACTGAAATAAGGGACCGATTTGCACTTGTAGAGGAACGATGACGTCTGATACAATCGTCTCAGCATAAATTTGAGCGTTGAGGTTGCCTCTGATCCAAATCAACTCAGTTCTTCCGCCGATCCAAATACCCGCCCATACCATGATGGTTCCACCACTATAAGGATGGACTTCCTGGCAGGATTTTAATCGCTGTTGGCGTCCAGGGGTTCTCCAGTGTCGTATACGTCTTGTATCCGGTCTCATACCAAAACGAGACTCATCAGAAAAGCACACGAAACGCCATTGTTCTTCTGCCCAATTTCTGTGTTCAAGAGCCCATTGATATCGAATCCTACGATTGTGCATTGCTATAGGTGGTACCCGTAGCGGTCTTCGGGAATGAAGGTTCACTTCATGCAAGCGGTTTCTGACTGTTTGGTCGCTAATTAAGTTCCCTGAAGAGTGATGAAGCCTCACGGCTAACATCATGGCAGTTATTGTTGGAGCTCTTCGAGTTAAGATTTGAATATATCGGTCTTGTCTCCGTGTGGTGCAGCGATACCGTCCTCCATGGCGCTCAGCCACGGTACCAGTGCTTCGGTAACGTGTCCAAAGTCGACTGATAACACTCTGACTTGTATTCAGAGCTAAAGCCACAGTACGTTGCCGGGAACCAGCTTCTATCATTCCCACGGCTCTGAGCATTTCTTCCCTGCTTAAATGACGTCGCCGCTCCATAATAACGTTGGTTTTAATCAGTAGTAGGGAAACAGTAGCACTAATAATGTCTTCAATGCGTTGTATGTTTTTATAGGGAAAATATTGACAGCTGATTTTCATCTTTTACTCGAATTTGATTCACAGTTCCTGATTCAAATTATGAAATGCACCAAAAAGGATCCATATAAATTTATAAAATCATAAATTTATTACAAAGCCACATCTCAATCTCAAGAAATCCGCTTAAAAATGCTTGATCCCTAGACACTTTTGATGTGTGTACTTGTAATTGTATACAGGTATTTATAGCCAGTTGCAATCACTGTTCGGAAAACAATCGTTTTTTTTTTTTTGGGAATGATAGACGCTGTTAGCCGCAGATGGCCATTGCAGCTTCACCGGACAATAGGAGGCGAGCGCTTGAAGCGCTCTAGCCTTTACGGCAGAAGTAGCGACGAGCACAAGGGCACCTCAGGGAGGCACGGCCTCGGCTTGGGCTGTCGCTTAAGAGAGGGCTGAGTTTACCACCGGTTCACAACGCGCCCCCACTGAGAAGAACCGGCAAGAAACTCAGTGGGGTGATGCACGTCGTTGCGGTCGCATACGTACGACCCTTCGGCCTTCACCGGCGAGACCGGTGTCTGATAGCTAGTGTAGCATACGGTTGTCGGGGAGGGGTCGGCGCATCCCGGTCCAATAGGACCGTCATGGGGTCAGGAGGGTCGAGCAGTACGTGCCGTGGTCTGCGGCGCGAGTCAGAAGGACTAGCGGCGTAATCGGCGGCGGCGCGGATTAAACTGTTCGCGTGACGGGACGCGGATTCAAAGTAGCGTTTCAACGCTTCTTTGAGGAACTAGATGTAATAGTAAGGAGGGTGGAGGTGTCTTAATTGCTGTTAAGAAAAATATTCAATCTAAACGTGTTATTGATTGGGAAAGCAACTGTGAAGACCTGTGGGTGACCATTAATTTTCCAGGTACGCATACTTTTAGTCAAATAGCTTTTTGTGCAGTGTACCTGCCCCCTCCTGTAAGCCGATCTAATATTGAACAATTTTTGGATTCATGTAGTGCTGTTTTTGAAAAAAATATCGATTGCGAAGTCTGTATTGTCGGCGATTTTAATATGGGTAATATTGACTGGAAAATGATAAATCGTTCACAAAATGTCCCTAATTGTAGCATAAATGATATGTTGATGGATTTTACAAATGTAAATAAATTGAATCAATTCAATGGTGTAACTAACCATATTGGTCGGATTCTCGATCTTGTACTTTCAACAAATGCGTGTATGGTAAGTAAGAGCCCGGTTTCCATATGCAACATTGATCAGCAACATCCTCCTCTGGATATTGTTTTTCCCTTAGATGTAGAAGCTAAACTACCATATAAAATGTCCAGTGTAAGACCAAATTTCTATAAAGCTGATTATGAACAAATTTGTAAATTTCTAAAAGAAATTGACTGGAGTAAATTGTTTACCGGACAAAACGATGTAAACGTCATGTTAGAAACCTTCTACGAAACTCTTAATGTAGTAATTGATAAATTTATACCAGTCCGTATTCCGAAACGTAATAAATTTCCACCCTGGTTTAATCATAATATAATGAAACTGTTAAATGAAAAAAATAAAATTAGAAAGAGGTATAATAAATATAAGAACCCCCTTGATGCTATAGAGCTAAAACTCCTAAGTAAACGCTGTGAAACTTTAGCTACCACTTGTTATAATGCATATATAAGTAATATCGAAGATGGACTTAAAAAGAATCCTAAGTCATTTTGGAACTATATTAAAACTAAGCGAGGTGGCACTAGTACATATCCCATTACAATGACAGATGGTACAAACGAGAGCTCTGATGGTACTAAAATATGTGAATTGTTTGCCACACACTTTTCTTCAATCTATAGGCCTGACGATAATTTATCTAATGAATATAAATCTGAGTATCTGGAATCCTTATATAAAAATAGTCTGTGCTTATCTAATCTAGTAATAGATTTTGATGCTCTACTTAGCAAGTTAAAAAGCTTAGATGTTAATAAGGGCCCGGGCCCAGACGGTATACCTTCCTATTTCATCAAAGCATGTGCTTCTGAATTAGTGCATCCACTTATGCTTATATATAACAAATCCCTAGCTTTTGGTGTATTTCCTACGAAATGGAAAATGGCAAAAGTAGTCCCTATATACAAGTCAGACAATACTGAATTAATAACAAATTATAGACCCATCTCGATTTTATCTTCTTTCAGGGTCTCCAGGTTATGCATGTGAAATTTCCCCGAATCAGGTTTTATTTTTCCCCAAAAAGATACGTTTTTGTACAATTTTCCCCAAATTGATTTCGTATCTTATCCTCCTTTAACTGCAACTACTTAAGTACGACTTTACATTAACTGCTGTCGAATTGAGTGGTGAGAGGGGGTTGGGGGGAAGTGGGGGTAGTAGTACTGTGGTAGGGATTGAAATAATTAAAAAATTATAATTGCAAAATAATTGATTTTCAATAATATTTTTCTCAAAAACTACGCGTCTCCGCGTTGTTGAAACTTTGCGTGTGTGCTTATAATGATGTAACCTTTCTGTATAACAAATATCAACCCCCAACTCGTTGGCAGTCAATGGAAAGCTAAGCCCCTACTAATGTTATAAAAGTAAAAGCGTGTTGGTTTTTCTCTAATTTGAACTTATAGATGAGGCTACTTTTTGTAAAAAAAATATTAAACTGTTCCAAAGGGACAACAGGAAGCGAAATTCACATAGCTATTATGAAATGAAACTATAGCGGAGATTATTTAAATAAGATCCTGTACTTTACCCATCAAAAAACACACCCTCACCCGCCATTCTGACCTTTGGCCGTAAGGGGAACATTATCGTAAGAGTAATGTTGACAGCATTGTTCATTGTATTGTTTTAAGTGAGAGATAGTGAAATATTTTCGATTTTAACCTTTCTGAATTAGACTTTTGTTTCTCCCCAAGCTTTCGCCAAGAAAAATTGTGTTCCCCAAAATTTTCCCCACAGTTTGCGTTTCCCCAAAAGTTCCCCGAAGTTTTTATTTTTCCCCAAAATGGGGAAAAAAACCCCCAATCTGGAGACCCTGTCTTCTTTTGCTAAAATTTTCGAGTCACTTATTTGTTCTCACATACATTCGCACCTTAAATTGTATTTAAGTGATCATCAGCATGGATTTATTACTTCAAGATCCACTAGTACTAATCTTGTGCCATTTACCGAACTTTTAATTCGTGCAATAGATTCAGGTAACCAAGCCGATGTTATATATACAGACTTTAGCAAGGCATTTGACAAAGTCTCCCATACTATACTAATTTTTAAACTCCGTGCCTACGGAATTTCTGGTCCATTACTTAAATGGCTGAGCTCATACTTAAAGGACAGGACATTTTATGTTGTAGTAAATGGTTTCCAATCAACCAGCCGAAGTATCTCTTCTGGCGTGCCCCAGGGCTCTAATTTGGGTCCTGTGCTATTCAATTTTTTTATTAATGATGTTCCAAACTGTTTTCATTCGTCTGAATTATTTATATATGCCGATGACCTAAAGTTTGTAAAAGTTATAAGATCTGTAGAAGATGCTATTGAATTACAGAAGGACTTAAATAGGCTGGTTGAGTGGTGTATTAATAATAGGATGCAATTGAATATAAGCAAGTGTTTTCATGTAAAATTCACAAGAAAGCATAATTTAATTAATTATGAATATTGTATTAACAATAGTAAAATCAACGAGGTTGATACAATAAGAGACCTCGGTGTCACGTATGACAGAAAACTAACATTTGAACCACATCTAAACAATATTATTACAAGAGCATCTAGAATGCTGGGATTTATTATAAGAAACTGTAAAACTTTTCGACAAACTAAAACCAAAATTATACTTTATAATTGTCTAGTTCGAAGTATACTTGAATATTGTAGTGTAGTCTGGCGGCCGCACTATGCAACACACACATTGCGTCTTGAAAGGGTTCAAAAACGATTTTTGTGGCATTTAACTTTTTCTATTGGCAAGGCTAAAAAAATACGTTCTTACAATAAAAGGTTGGATATGTTTAATATGAGTTCACTTGAGAAACGTAGGTGTATAAATGATGCCTTATTCGCATGTAAAGTATTTAGCAATAAGATTGACTGTCCTCGTGTCTTGGCTTCTTTTAATATTCGAGTCCCCGCTAGGATTCCTCGTTACCCTATCACACCCCTGTGTCCGCCGCAAAGAAGAACAGTTTTAGGTTCGTATTCCCCCTATGCCAGATTGTGTAAGATCATAAATGAGTTCAGCGACAGATTTGATTTACACTTTGATTCCCTTGCCAAAATAAAATTAATGCTGTACAATTTAATAATTAAGTAAACCTTAGATTTTTCTTTTTCTTACTTAAATTTCTAGTTTGTTTTTTGTTATTTTGTTATAATCGACGCTGTGTCGTAAGTTTTGTTTATATTACTCGGTTAACCGTTACTAATTTTTAAGCATGTGGTGTTTACCTTTAAGTAATTGTTGCACTGCTATTATAATAAGAATGTAACACTGTTTATAGTTGGTGTAAACAATTGTTGGTAAACCTTAATAAAATAAAATAAAATAAAACTTACGAAGGGGATCTAATTTGAAATCGGAATGCAGATCTACGTTCCGCATGTACCACGGGGCACCGATGGCGCGACGGAGGAAACGATTCTGGATAACCTGGAGTCTGGAGGCTATCGATATGAGTGCGGGCGGCGTGCGCGAAAACTACACTCGCGTAAGTCATGATAGGGCGAATGCAAGCTGTGTATAATGTCAACTTATTTCTAAGCGACATTTTACTCCGCTTGCAGAGAAGGGGATACAGGCGACCTAATACGAAAGCCGCTCGATTGCGGACGGACCTAATGTGCGGGCCGAAAGTCATGCGGGAGTCCAAGGTGACTCCGAGGTACTTAACCTTCCTAGTCCAGGGGATAGGGCGATTGAATAGGGATATTGGGGCTAGTCGTCTGTTGGGCCGAAGGCTCCGCGCGGAGAACATATTGGCGGGTCCCCGGGAGAAGACCACCGCGGCACTCTTCTCCGGGTTCACCTCTATGCGCCACGTACGGAACCATTGACCCAGGGCGTCGACTGCGGCTTGAAGAGCACGCGTCAAATAGGACATGTTCCTATGGGAATAATAGAGAGCGGTGTCATCCGCGTAAAGGGCGAGTTGGACTCTGCTCGAACGAGGAATGTCGTTCGTGAACAGGCTGAACAAGAGGGGAGAGAGCACGGAGCCCTGAGGGACTCCGGCCTGTATAGGATGGGGTGAAGAAAACGTACCTTCGACCCGGAAAACAATCGGTTAAGCAATGTCAGGCAAGGTCATTCCTTAGGTAGGTGACCATGTAGTGGCATTTGAACTGAGGCGTCTCCTTGCTTTAGTGGCCTCAACATGTAAAAAGTTTATTGCAGTTGTTGTCATCCGCCATTTGTCGACAGCTTTCGTTAAGCTAAATAATATGGTTGAACAACATTGGTTCATTGGTTCTACTAATTTTGATATACCTATTCTTTTCTAAGTCGTCAGTAAATATATTCATATTGTTTGCTATAAATGCAATCGGACTTAATTTTCGTGACCTCGTAGAGCTATCTCCACGCTAAAAAAAAATCAAAATCTTAGTCTTACCGAGTAGTCTTACCAGTTGAACTACTGGGAATTTTCTTCTCAATATTACATTTTTACCCGACTAAGGAACGGAGGGAGGGTTATGATTTTAACAAGAATGTATGTATGTATGAATGAACGGAGGAACGGAAGAACGGAACGGAGGGAGGGTTATGATTTTAACAAGAATGTATGTACATGAATGTATGTATGTATGTTCATCTGTTCCCGCATATCTTCTAATCTACTTAACATAATTTGACAAGTAGGGTGTCGTTAGAAGCGTCTTGACTGTTCGCTGGTTATAGGCTATATAATATCACATTATTAGACAGCGATTTTATCCGTAGTCGGGTTTTAGTTTTTAAAAGTTATTACTTGTTAAGGCAGTAAAAAATAAGGAATTAGGTAATAAAAGTTGTAGGCGAAGAAAAATGATTTATATAAAGTACCCCGGGAAGGATCTTAACCAAACACCATGTTAAACATTACATGGTAAACTATTTTAATATCTTATTAAACTAATACAATTGCGACACACATAACCTACTATTTACGTGATTCCGTGTACATTATCGCTATAAACTTTTAAATGTACTTACCTAATTTAAAAAAACTAATCTGTATAGCGTTTAGAGCATTTGACATGTGAACGAAACGGTATCGAGGTTATTAAAGCACGACTCATTGTGTGAACGAATTACGTGTTTACCGTTAAATATTTTATAAGTTTCAAATACCAACATTGCCTGTTTACGTCACTATTAATGGCATATGTAGGAAATATTTTATAGTAAAAATCCGATATAATATGTTCAATGCGGCATTTGAATCTGAAGTCTTGCAAGCTAGTCTACTAAAGGGTTTAGTGTCTTTATCTAGTACAACTATCTTTATCTAGTGATCAGTGATCTAGTGTTAAGAGATATGATATAAACAACAGTTTCGCTCCCATCGTCAAAAAGTAGATAATTATAAAAAACTAGCTGACCCACGCAGCTCCGCCTGCGCTATTTGTACGTTAACTAAACTTTGAATAACAGACATTCGCATCGAATACATAACCTCATTTTTTATAGTCGGTTAAAAACTGGGACAAACTTTTTACTTGCTCTCCGAAGCACGGACCCGTTTACTTCAAATGGCGTTAAGCGGTCACCCATCTATTTAATGACCTTACCTAACGTTGCTTAACCAGATCGATTACAAAACCTTGATAACAACTCTCTATGAGTGTTCCCTTACTAATATTTATTATATTATAAAGAAAAATTGATAAAATCGGACCAAGCGTATAACCAAGTACCCGTTTTGACTTTAATCCCCTCTCCCAAATGAACCGTGCTAGATTACGGGATAAAAAGTATCCTATGTCCTACCTCGTAGTAAGATCTCAAATCATGCCAAGTTTCATTTGAATCCATTCAGTAGTTTCGGCGTGATGCTCAGCCGTGATACAGACAGACAGACAGACAGACAGACAGACAGACAGACAGACAGACAGACAGACAGACAAAAATTAAAAAAATTACATTTTCGGCCTCAGTATCGGTTATAGAATGCCCTCCAAATATAATTTTCAAAATATCTTCAATGTACAGAATTGGACCTGTTACAGTTTTATTATAAGTATAGATAGATAATTGTAAAGAGACGCATACTTACGATCTTTCTGTAAATCACTTAGGTATTCAATTACATCTATACTTATTTGTGTAAGTACACGGATATTTAAGCATTTTAGCAAAGTCTTACATAAACAATTTTCTGAATAATTTTGATACTATAAAAATATATTTTCTTTATTCAAGATGGCCTAGATAAACCTTTGCTTGGCTGCAGTCTCTCTTGATGGAAAGCGGTAATGGTTTATGAGTATTTAATAATCGAAATGAAAATATTTAAGTAATAAAAACACAATGTAATATTTTTAATATTGAAGGATCGCATCGCTCGAAGAACCGATAACCGCTGGAGAAGAAAGGTTCTCGAGTGGCGACCACGAACCGGAAAACGCAGCGTAGGCAGGCCTCCCACTAGGTGGACAGACGACAATGAGCGCTTTGCAGGTGGATGCAAAAAGCCAATTGTCGTTCATTATGGCGTTCTAAGGGGAGACCTATGTTCAGCAGTGGACGTCTTCCGGCTGATGATGATGAATATTGAAGTAGAAACAACAATTCTTTGAGAAATCTATAATGCCTTCAACTAAGAATGAGTAAGTACACATGTACTCAAGTACATACTTGGACAAAACCACATTTGTGAATATGTCCCATTTAAACAAACTACCTAATGCTGAATGAGAGTAATTTTGTGTAGGAGAATAATTATTATTCTACACAAAATTACTCTGCTTTCATTCCGCGTAACCATAAAAATATGTATGTTCAAATGTGAATAGCACGAAATTGCATGAACCCTGAATTATACAAAAATGTCAGTGAATATCTACTAAATACGTGTGACCTTTGAAAAGTTCGTTAGCTATTTGGACTGAATTCAACTCTCTCAAAAATATTATCTCATAACAACTCACTGACATTTGTAAAGAGCCTTTATTCAGACAGACGGAGGATAATTTCATTCAATTAATATTCATGTAGAGCAATCCCACGACAATCATTGAAAATAAATAATCTAAGTGGATATTTACGCTGAAACTGTATTGAAAACATCTTAAGAATGATTAACGGGCCCGTTGGTCTAGTGGTCAGACACCCTGCCTGCTAACCGATGGGTCGTGGGTTCGATTCCCGCCAAGTGTCTGGGTGTTGTTTATCTATTTAAGTATGTATTTACAAAAAAAAAGTATATAAGTATTAGTATCAGTTGTCTGGTTTCCATAGTACAGGCTCTGCCTAGTTTGAGATCGGACAACCGTGTGTGGATTGTCCCAAGATATTGTTATTATTATTATTATATTCCTCGTCCTCTTTAAAACATGTAAACAACGCTTGCAAATAATAAAAAAAAAGTTTTTAAAATGATAAAAAAACATCAAAATTCAGCGTACTCGGTCCACGTCGGTAGGTCTTTGAATTATTAAACGGATTCCTTTGTTTATATTTATATATTTAAAAAAAATATATATATATATACAGACGAATTGAGAACCTCCTCCTTTTTTGAAGTCGGTTAAAAACAGTGTTAAATTACTAGGTACTGAGATATAGTGAAGTCTTCTGAAGACTATGCAGGTTAGATCCTTTTTCAGATCACACTGTAGAACTGATAAAATATTAAATAAACATTAAGTATTCCATCCATAAGATGTAAGGCAGCTGTGCAGGACGGGCGGACCCGAATGCACGAGCCACTGACGTCCTGTGTGTCTGTAGCTATCGCTGGTACGGTATGAACCCGCCGAAGAGTGTTGACGGTGTTGGTTACAATGTAGGTTACAAGGTGTCCGTGAAATAAGAACTCCTAATTCGATAGCAAGCTTGATAGTGGCTCCGACGGTGGCGCTCTTCGTACTGAATATATTTTTTTTCTATTTATATCTTGCTTTTAGTTCCCGCGTCGACCGCTTGCCTGTTCCTTGTTCACCGACAGTGGCACTTTTTTTTGTTTTTTTTTTTATCGGAATTATAGACGCTGTTAGCCGCAGATGGCCATTGCAACTTCACCGGACAATAGGAGGCGAGCGCTTGAAGCGCTCTAGCCTTTACGGCAGAAGTAGCGACGAGCACAAGGGCACCTCAGGGAGGCACGGCCTCGGCTTGGGCTGTCGCTTAAGAGAGGGCTGAGTTTACCACCGGTTCACAACGCGCCCCCACTGAGAAGAACCGGCAAGAAACTCAGTTGGGTGATTCACGTCGTTGCGGTCGCATACGTACGACCCTTCGGCCTCGCCGGCGAGACCGGTGTCTGATAGCTAGTGTAGCATACGGTTGTCGGGGAGGGGTCGGCGCATCCCGGTCCAATAGGACCGTCATGGGGTCAGGAGGGTCGAGCAGTACGTGCCGTGGTCTGCGGCGCGAGTCAGAAGGACTAGCGGCGTAATCGGCGGCGGCGCGGATTAAACTGTTCGCGTGACGGGACGCGGATTCAAAGTAGCGTTTCGACGCTTCTTTGAGGAACTTACGAAGGGGATCTAATTTGAAATCGGAATGCAGATCTACGTTCCGCATGTACCACGGGGCACCGACGGCGCGACGGAGGAAACGATTCTGGATAACCTGGAGGCTATCGATATGGGTGCGGGCGGCGTGCGCGAAAACTACACTCGCGTAAGTCATGATAGGGCGAATGCAAGCTTTGTATAATGTCAACTTATTTCTAAGCGACATTTTACTCCGCTTGCAGAGAAGGGGATACAGGCGACCTAATACGAAAGCCGCTCGATTGCGGACGGACCTAATGTGCGGGCCGAAAGTCATGCGGGAGTCCAAGGTGACTCCGAGGTACTTAACCTTCCTAGTCCAGGGGATAGGGTGATTGAATAGGGATATTGGGGCTAGTCGTCTGTTGGGCCGAAGGCTCCGCGCGGAGAACATATTGGCGGGTCCCCGGGAGAAGACCACCGCGGCACTCTTCTCCGGGTTCACCTCCATGCGCCACGTACGGAACCATTGACCCAGGGCGTCGACTGCGGCTTGAAGAGCACGCGTCAAATAGGACATGTTCCTATGGGAATAATAGAGAGCGGTGTCATCCGCGTAAAGGGCGAGTTGGACTCTGCTCGAACGAGGAATGTCGTTCGTGAACAGGCTGAACAAGAGGGGAGAGAGCACGGAGCCCTGAGGGACTCCGGCCTGTATAGGATGGGGCGAAGAAAACGTACCTTCGACCCGGTATCGAAAGGTACGATTCGAGAGAAAGTCTCGTATGATGAGTACGAGCCTATCGGGGACTCCTAACTGGAAGAGCTTGTATATCAAGCCATTGTGCCAGACCTTGTCGAAGGCCTTGGCAACATCGAAGAATAGGGCGCCTGTGTAGACGGGCTTGGGCTGGTTGAGCCCGGTCAGGATGTGCTCCGTGAGGCGGTGCACCTGGTGGACGCAAGAGTGTCTGGTTCGAAAGCCAAACTGCTCGTCAATAAGGATATTATTAGAACTGCCAAAGTCTTTGAGTCTCGCTAATAGCAAGCGCTCATAGAGTTTGCCGAGAGACTTGAGAAGACTGATAGGCCGGTAGCTCGCAGGGCTGCTACGAGGCTTACCCGGCTTAGGGATACCTACTACATCCGCGTCTTTCCATTCGGCAGGAAAGACGCAGTGGGACATGGCTGCGTTGAAGATAGTCACTAAAAGACATATCAGATGGACAGGGAGAACCTTGAGAACGCGAATGGAGATGCCGTCGGAGCCCGGTGCTTTCTTCGGCTTAAGGCCTTTGATCAGGTCTTCCACCTCGGTTTGCGTGACCGGGGAGAGGGATTCGGTGGGAGGGAGTGAGGACCTGCGCTCTACTTCCCTATCCACAAGATCGAGGTGCGCCGGATCGACGGGAGCGGAGCTGGGTGTGCACTGACTCTCTAGAGAGTCAGCGAGAACCTCAGCCTTCTCGTCGTCCTCGAACGCGGGTGGGTCGCCTGAAGGGCGGGTCAAGGGGGGCATGGTAGCTACGGCGTCGGTTTTGAGGGATCTCGCGAGCCGCCAGTAAGCCTGGTGTGACGGCGAGATCTCCTCTAGAAACCCTCCCCATCGAGCCTCCCTGAGTTCCGCGATGCTGCGCTTCACGTCCCTCTGCAAAGCACGCATGCGGACCCGATTGGCATCGGTGGGGTAGGAGTCGTACGCGCGAATAGCCGCGTTTTTAGCGCGGACTAATTCCTTAATGTCATCGGGCAGCTTGAAGCGCACAGCGTAAAAGTTGTCCGCTTCAACCTGCCGGGAGGACTGGCTGATGGCCGATTTGAGATGATCGGTGAAAGCGCCGATCGCTTGGTCGGTGTCCTGAGGGGACGAGATTTGCGCCGGGAAGCGGGCAAGATTCAGAGAGTCGGCATCGGCTAGACAGGTGTTTAGCTGATGCCAGTCCAGAACGGTCCTAGTGACCGGCTGGGAAATGGGCGGCGGACCTAGTTCCATTAGGACCGGTCGGTGGTCAGAGTCTAGCTCATGGAGAACCTCTAAGGAGTGCAACCGGAGGGTCACGCCCTTCAGGAGGGCCATGTCTAAGACATCGGGGCGGTGATTGACATTATTGGGATAATGGGTCGGGCGCATAGGTGCGATGACGTCAAAGTCGAGAACGTCGACCAAGCCGTCGAGGCACCTGCCGTTGCCGGTGGTGACGTTACAAGTCCACCTGACATGCTTGCAGTTGAAGTCGCCGGCCAGAATGACCGCGTTGTCCAGGTCAAGGAGTGACTCGATATCACTCCTGAGGGGCCGCTTATCAGGTGGAAGATAGATAGAGACGATAGTGACAGCCGAATGGCCGGAAAGAGAGAGGCGGCAAACCGAGGCCTCTATATTAGTGAGCGCAGGGGGATCGATAGGGATGCAGTGCAGGGCCCTTCTGTAATAGATGGCAGTGCCACCTCCGAGGGAGGTGTCACGGTCATTTCGCACAAGATGGTAGTTGACGATATTCGGACTCCTATGAGAGGGTTTCAGGAGGGTCTCCTGCACCAGCAAGATATCAACTTGGTGACTTCGCAGGAAGTCAGCAACCTGATCTCTTTGTCGGGAGAGGCCATGCGCATTGAAAAATGCGAGGGAAAGGGAATGGGGTTTTTGTTTACTCTGGTGTAAATCCATTTACGGGCCTACATTTGAGTTTACGGGGGACAGGGCGTAGTACACGTCCTCGAATTCGGCGATAGCTAATACTGTATCGCCGGGGTTCTGTGCGCACCGAAGGCGGCTCGCGAAAAGGCGGATTCTATCGATGTTAATACCATCGATAGAGCGTCGGACCAATTCGAAGTCCGAAGCGAGGCTGGACGCGTGCGCTGAAGGCGCAGGCGCGGCCGGTTGCTTGGCGGGGACGCTCGTTGCTTTAGGAGCAGCGGCGGGGCGGACGTAGGGCAGTGTCTTATCCC
This sequence comes from Furcula furcula, assembly GCA_911728495.1. NCBI lineage: Eukaryota > Metazoa > Arthropoda > Insecta > Lepidoptera > Notodontidae > Furcula > Furcula furcula. The sequence goes on from OU452253.1 coordinate 22,736,406, forward strand.
ACGCGTTCGGTGGACGCACTGCGGGCTGGGACGCTGAGAGCGGTCGCGGCGCAGAGGGCGCGGGGACGCGGGGGGCCGGAAGCGGCTGCGTAAGAGGCGCTGAGGGCGCCGGGGCCTGAGGCGCTGAAGGCGCGGGCGGGTAGGACTCCAAGGGTGGAGGGGCGGGGGGGAGCGCGGAGATTGTTGCGCCTCGCCACCCGGCGGTTCCTCCTCGGGGCCCTCGGGCAGCCGCGATAGTTCGCGGTGTGCCCGATGGTCCCGCAGAGGACGCATCCGGGAGGCTCGGTCGCCGTCTCCCTATCGCGCTCGCACTGAGACGTCGCGTGGTCTCCTGTGCACTTCACACAGCGAGGCCGCGCGAAACAGTTGCGGGAGGAGTGGCCGTACAGCTGGCAGTTATGGCACTGCCCGGGTAGGCCACGTTTGTGGGGGGCTTCTACGGCGAAGCCGGTGAGGCCGCAAACAGTCTTCAAATTGAAGATCTGCTTGCCCTCGTCGGAACGCACGAGATGGACCAGAACCATCTCGTACGGTTGGAGCGGGCGGTTGCCAGGGTGCATACGGTGCACCTCCATCACCGGTAAGGACTGCGACAGAAGGTCGTCTTTAATAAACTCAGTACTGAGTTGGGTAGGGACTCCGCGGATTACAGCGCGGATGATGCGGTCCTCGTCGAGAGTGTAGGTATGAAAACCTATCTTCTCGGCTCGGAGAAATTTCGACAGTTCGCGGTGTTGGTCCGCGGTGGACATAATTATCCTAATACCAACGGGCGTGTTCATCGCCTTGGTATAGGAGATCCTACGGGCGTAGATCGCCTTACTGACTCGCTTCCACGCGGCCTTGTCTTGAACGACAATGGGCGGGGGCGGGGGGGACTTACGCGGTGGCCGCGTGGGCGGAGGGGACTTGCGGGGCTCGGGGGCCGGAGAAGCCATCGGCGAAAAATACGTCGGCGGCGGGGTCGAGCGGATCGGGGGGGTCACGCGAGATGGTGACTCCGGGCTTTCCGACTCAGTACAGATGTACTTGGTCGGTGGAAGGTCGCGTTTCTTTCTGCTGACTACCGAGAAGCCGTCAGCAGGCGTGGTGGGACGCGGCGAGTTAATGAGCTCGACCTCCATGTCGGAGCTCGAGGCAGACTCAGAGTCCGTCTCGGGCTCCGCATGAAGGGCGGGCAGCAACGGAGTCGCGGACGCGGAAGACGCGGTCATCGCGGGGCAGGACGTGGTCGCGGGGGACATAGTCGCGGAGGACGCGGTCGCGGGGGACGCAGTCGCGGGGGGCGTAATCGCCTGCAGCACCTCAGGCATGTTCGCCTTTACAAACTCAAAGGGTTTGCAAAGGAAATCATGCCCAGGGCGGTCCATACTGCTCGTAGTACGGGGGGAAACGCACGACTGGGGGGGACACCCCAGTCGATGTGTAATGAATGGCTCCCCCCACCGGGTGAAGGCGGGGGAAGGGTGAGTAGCCTAACGTGTAGGCCCTAACGTGCGTCTCTCGCCAATCTCAATGTGCGAGAGGTGAGTAGCCCTAGCTGCTCCGGGGCAGAGACAGCAAGCAGACCGGAGCCGACTTGGTGCCAAACAGCACCCGAAGAATAGGATCAGGAAGAGGAGGGTGGGAGGGAGACGATCAGGGTCGACTAGGGGGTCACTCCCAGGGCCGGTGAACCTGATCCCGTCCGAGTTGCGCGGTCCCGGAACGAACCGCGCGAGCGCTCGGGTCCCGCTCCGCCAAGGCAGTTGTCACCGTAGGGTACCCTTGGCGACCACGTAAACCGGTGGATTTAGCAACCCGTGAAGCTAAAGTCTCTAGGAAACAGGAGGATGTGCTTTTGTCGTGAAAACGACAATCGCAGATCAAAAAGCGGACGCGTAGATCACTCGCAGACGTCGTAGACGGTGCGAGGGAGACGGGTAGAGACCGCAGCACGCGAGCGACTAGTGTCGACACCACGCGGCGGAATCTGGAACACAAGCACACGAATTTATCGGATAATGGCAGCGCACGACCGATCGGGATCGGGGCGCGCAACGGACTGCGACAGTGGCGCCGAATGCGCATTTACTATCCTTGCAGGGAACTTTACCGTAACGAGAGCCCCACCGAGGCAGCCACTTGAGTTTTATTTTTATTATGAAAACTGTACATTTTCACTTATTCTACTTAGGCTATTCTAGACACATACATGATACCTATACCGTTATAAAGTGCGTGTAAGCAGCTTTCTAACGGTGTACATAGGGTTTATCTATCTATTTCTGTTAGGGAACTACAGGCCGATAAACACTGTAAGTAGGGGTGCGACGCCTATGCTTTGGCCGCTCGTCGCTTCGCCTGCGCCCTGCCCGTAGTATCCACATGCCCACAAATAGTACCGATAGGTAGCCTGTGATGTGTACTATCTGTATACCTATGATCTAGACCACCTAGGGGCCTAGGTCATAGCAAAAACCCTAGAAAATATGATATGCGATACAACATTTGCCTAGAAATATGGAAATATGTACAGCAGTGCTGTTTAGGCACTTAGACCCACCAAGGCGGACCCAGATCTAGGTCTTGAGTTGGTTCCTAGATTTGGGACCTAGCTGCAAATAACTTCTATCATACTATTACCCTACGCTAATTACAAATGGCAAGTACTATGAGACCTAGGCTAGGCTATCTATAAGTGATTCAGCTCACCCCTCCTCGGGATAGTGAGCTTATACACAAAACTATATTATAATTTATTAGGAAATTAAATCTAGGCTCTTAACTATCGCAGAGTTATAAAACTTAATTATATATTACTATAAAACACAACACTCTGTAACACAAACACTATTTTGTCCTTTCGTAAACGTCGTCTTGAACAGTCGTCCTGAACAGCAGCTAAACAACTTTTATAAATTTTAATTTTTGTAAGAAAAATATTAAATAATATGTAGGTACATTTATGATATCGACTACATTATCATAATAAGAGTGAAATATTTTACAGATAGGTATTTAGTTCATTTTTTTCGCGATGTTTCAACATTAGCTTCCATGGTGACAGGAGGGAGGACTGGGGTATTTGAAGACCTCTGAGCTCCTTTCAGCATAATTAGTTTAATAATTCCCGAAACCTAATAAACGTCTTATGGTAAGATTGATTTTTATCAATCATTCAGATAATATACAGGTTATTTTTAATGATACTAGTAATAAACCAGATGGGAAGGTAAATTTATTTGACACAAGGCAAAAATACTAATATGCTGCAAAAATAATTAAAAAAAAGGAAAAAAAAGTAGAATAATAACAAATAAAATTAAAAAAATGACCGTCGTGCGACTTAAGCGAACTTGCAATTCAAGGGTGCCTGAGAGCTGGTTTCAGTCAGTACCCCACCAGTAATTCAGAGCGACACATGGTTTGTTGAGAATAAATTAAATATCATCATCAGCAAAATAACCGTATCCAGCCAAGTCAACTCTTCAGTGTGGTGGCGCCAACCTCACATTGTTATTGTTCAAGTGTCCGCATAGTGCAGCCAGTGGTCCTGCGGGCCGCACGGCCACGCACGGCGGCGGGCGTATCGACCGTACGTAGTGCGGGACCGGACGGCTAAAACGCGCCGCGCGCACCTTGCGACGGGACGGACCGGGAAGAAACGCTGCATTTCAAAGTTAGTTGGGAGATTTTGCAGAGCGTTCAGTAGAAACTTCAATTATGTACGAGTATTAAACAAAACTTTCCTACTTTTTTTGCCTGGTGTACACCAAGGCAAAACACAATTATAAAACACACAACTTTTTTAATTTGGACTTTTGTTAATGTGTGTATTAACACACATTAACAAAAGTCCAAATTAAAAAAGCTTTTAAGGTAATGCAATAATTTACTAAACTCCTTGATATCGTAGTATATTCTGCCACCAAACAGTAGTGTGTAAAGTATAAATGGCAAAATTACCGTGCTCAAAAGTCGTAATATCTGTGGTTAGTAGCGAGCGGTAGTTAACTGTTCATGGGCGCTTGCCCATGTCGCCTATCAACAGGCTGAACTTTTGCTAGTCGTGTCACCAAATTCCTTAAAGAAATCTAAAAGATAGGTAAATAGAACTTCAAGAATATTCATTCGAGAACTATTTAGGTTTTGTAAAATAAATATTATCTATGTTTATTTGAAGACTTGATAAAGACAAAGAAAAGTGCAAATAAAAATTTAAGAAATAATGGCCATAATGTTAAATTCACATCTCCAAAATAAACATTACAACCCGCACCCAGAATAACTAGGTTTTATTTTATACGAAATGTTAATTTAAACACAATTCCACGATTGTACGCATTATACACACAGTCTCATTAAAATATCACCAACCCGAACCGGTGAATTTTAATTGGGCATACAAGCGACAGTCCCCATGCTGAATGGAATGAATGTATTCCGGCAGGAATGCTAGCTTTATCGATAAGAGGCCGGCACGCTGCGGCACTCCGGGCCGGGGCAGCCGCACGGCAGACGCCGCATGGCCGACCGGAGCAAATATCGCGTCGCGCCCCTTCCGGCGCCGACAAAGAAACAATACGCTTACTTTCCGTGTCCGAGATCCGAGGAAGTAGGCACGGAACTTGCTCTACAATTGCTCAAGGGATACCATCATAGCCATCGTGACGAGCCTGACACACCACAGAAGTCGCCGTCCGGTGAGTTTAATACTTACAAGTCTTCATAGGCTGTCGTTGCAAGTTTTGCATTTGGCGGGAAAAGTTTTCGCGCGCGTGTTGCAGGGCTACTTTATTATGATCTAAGTTTATTGCATAGAATTTTTAAAAGCATTTGTATTTTTTCTTTGGGTGTGTGGACTGAATACAAAGTTGCGTCGAAAGTTGTCGTCCATATATCTATCTACCTTTTGTTACTTCTGGTGTATGTTAAAAGAACATATTTTTTATTAAACGATCAATACATTTACAACAATATGTTAAATGCATACATACATACATAAAATCACGCCTTTTTCCCGTAGGGGTAGGCAGAGCCCAAGGGCCGCTTTTCGCCTCCTTTTCCTTTTCGATATGTTAAATAAACTGTAATATTATGTAATAAATATTTTAATGATAAAAATGTGTTAAGAAAATTTGTCTACATAAAAATATGGCGTTGTTGAACTAAGTTTTATTTTTTTGTATGTACAGAAACACTTATGCACCTATAGGTTAAAAGCCTCCATTAGTTCTAAAACAATTTTACATTATAATTAGGTAGTTAAGTACATTTAATATACTTACTTACTTAGTAAAAGAGCAACAGACAATACAGATTATTGGATAATTAGTTCTGGTGCACATCTTATTACTCAGACGACAATTAAATAGTATTTAATAGTAATAAGTAATATTTAATAAATAGGTAGGTACTACACATTGAAAGTGTGCTACAGTCCACTGCTAAACAACTGCAACTACTAAAATTGACAAAAAACTTATGGAAAAAAGGAAACACTTCAATTGTCACATTTTTTTTTATCCACACATAAAATCCTTATTTCAAATAGACGGATTAGGACTTTTTCTATTTTAAAAGATTTTACGTAAGTATACAGTATGGGCTCGTCATCATCAGTCGGAAGACGTCCACTGCTGAACACAGGCCTTCCCCTTAGAACGCCACAATGAACGACAATTGGCTATTTGCATACACCGGTTGCCTGCGACGCGCACAATGCCGTCTGTCCTAGGGAGAGGCTTGCCTACTCTGCGTCTTCCGCCTTGCACATTCTGAGAGTTATGTCGGTGACCTTAGCTCTGCAGCGAATCTCCGAATTTCGGCTTCTGTCGCGCAAAGAAACTTCGAGCTATAGCACGTGGAGAGAGCTCCATGGCTCGTTGTGTGACTCTGAGCTTATCTAAAAGGCCAACAGTCTAGGACCACGTCTCAGTACCATATGTCATTACTGGCAACCTGGTAAAAACCTTCGTCTTCAGGCAATACTCACAGCCAAATATTTAGGTACATACTTGTAACTCATACATACGTATTGATACTTTGTCTGTATTTAGACTATGATAATTTACTTGATCTAATTTGGTGTCATAAAAATAATAATGAAATGGCTCTGGATACATTACATTCAGTCTATTAAGATATGTTAGATATCGAAATCGTAGTTACATAGAAAGTAGGAATCAGGGAATAATCTAGGCGAGTTTATATCTGCATGGTTCTTCGAGCCGGATCGTCAATTTCGACGACATACCTAGTACATTATTATTATCGAACTCTCCATTACTCTAACTAACATACGTCGAGCTTATCGCCATATGAACTTTGAAAATTACATGGCAAGATAGCACGGCTCTAGTAGTGTGAAAATAAGATTTCGTCTGTCATTCTATAACGTACAATAAGATTACTTTATTCTCGTAATAGCAAACAAACTTATATTCCTAAGCATTCTTACATTATCGGTTTCTGGCACCTTGACACGGCTCTTACCTGTTAAGATAATCAAGGTAAAATTTATCAACCAAGCAACATTTATACAATAATTTAACATGAACACACAAAGCACGCTGAACGTCCGCATTGCGACCAAGCTTGACACGCTCTATCATCCCCGCTTTTGTTATAAAACAATCTGTTTTAATCACACCTCGTAAATACTGAGGATCCTGAAAATGTTCTTGTATAATATTCGGTTAGGCAAATCTTAACTTTAGTGCAGCAAAAATAAAGTAGATATTCAGTTATACAAAGTGTTTCAGTTGCAAATGAACTTTAGTTAAAAGTAGTGTAATTAATATCGTATATAATAAGCATAATTACACAGTCAATGTATATATTATAGTGTATATATTGGGGATGATAATTGTACTCGAATTACCTTAAAAAATGCAATATTATATTATTTTTTGTGACAGGTCTACAGAACTTTACTTTAATTCTTATTAGGAGGCAGATTATATATGAATTCATTGAGAAAAAACATTTGTCAAGACTTAAATAAATTCGGTTAGACCAGTATTTCTCTTGCTTTTCCAAAAAAATATCACCCTTTTATGCTAAGAGCAAGCTGAGTATCTGAAATTCAAGTTCGGTTTTAGTATTGTCGTTGTAAACGTTGGCTTTTGGCTTGATATTTGATTGGTTCTGTTATCGGAAGCAATCGTAGAGTGCAGTTGTTTTATTAATTTTATTTGGGACAGTTAATAATCCCCATTGTCGGAAATGGTATTTTAAATTGCGTTGCTATAATACCACAAATAAGTTAAGGAAAACTTGTGCAAAATGTAGTGCAAAGTTTGTCTGTGAGTCAAAACTACTTAACATAAAAAATAATCAATCTGAACTTTATTCAGAGTTGTTTCAAATACAACACGGACCAAAATTAAGATAAGCTTCACCGTAGTATTCACTCCGGGGACAAAGAAACTTATTTTTGCAAAACACCGCAACATAATTCGCACAATATTGCGACACGGCCCGGATAGGCGGAATACGGTGGAGCCTGCCGAACGTGTGCACGAAATTAGTTTCAGAACATCTGCCCCACAATAAAACGCCGATGTGGCGGTGTTATGACGGACATGTCATTTTTGGATGTCAATACTTGAGGTGGTAGGTCTCTTGTGCATTGTGGTTGCGTCTTTCTGCTTTCTGTACCTTGGTCACGTGGCTACTAAGGACTTGAAGGATGATGAGGATATAAGAGGGAAAAGAGGGCGTTGGTTGACCGCTACAATACATTGATTCGCATATTTGCTTGGTGGACCAGGAACTTCCTCGCTAGAGCGAAGAGGTAAAAATAACACCTTTTTAAGCTTTTTGCCAAAACCTGTGCACCTGGTAATTAATGGGTTAATTACACATAGTGGGCTATCAAAGCACTCCAACTACAGTACAATAATCCTTTTAGGGTGGTGCGGGAGCCACAACATCACCCTAAAGGCATTATATGCCGGTGGTTTCAAAGCAAGCATTTTAGCCATTCCTTGCATAGTGTACAATTCTACTAATTGATTACCAAAACCAATTGAAAATTTACTCTAAATTGCTAGAATTGATGCGGCATTTCATAAAACGAACCAATTAGCAGAATATGAAAAGTTGTTCCCGCAAACAACGTGGCCAAAAGTGAACGTCGCCTTTATGGTGAGGCATTTTCATTCTGTGACGTCCTAACATTGGCACAAAGCTCGTTAAGCCTCCCGGAGACCGGCCCTCATCTGTGGCATGGGCCGAAGGGAAATAATACTTTGGATATGATATAGCTTATCGTATTTGTTTAGTATCACAATGAATATTTCTTTGCAGTATTTCGTTTCAGACTTTTTCACGTTTTCTCTTAATCTTTTTTTTTTATTCAACATAAGCCAATGCTTGACTAAGTCCTACTTGATGGAAATCGGCGACATAATCGAGGATAGTGAAGCACACTAGCTAATCCTATTCACTTTAGATTTGAAGACAAAGTGAATTTTTCCTGTTCCTTACATGTTCTTACTATAAATGAAGAGATGCAAGTCGGTTAGTCCAGACAGAAGGCACGTTCACTACATAAGGATGTGTACACGCCGTGCATCTCGTCGTCCGATGATAGAAGGTGTATGGTGGAATCAAGTGATGTAATTCTTGTGCATTCTCTTCAAAATGTATCTTGTAGAATACCGAAAGACTGGCAAGTAAGGGCCACCAATTAACATTAAGATGTTAAAAACTAAGCGGCGTGCTAAGGCACGCCTCTCAAGTGAGTCCAACTGAGTCAATTGATTTTAGTTTGGAGTGTTAGACCGAAGTGCACGAGCTTTTTAACAACACAAGGGAAAAGGATCCTGTGTCACAGGCAACGCTGTGTCAGCAGCAAAAGGGACGAACAACAGTCCATTCACCGCCAGCTCAGCATTTCTTTATAGAGCATTACTTATTCATCGTAGAAATACAAGGTCGATCGAACGATCTTAAACGCAATATGCCAGCTGTCTTATTGTTTTGGCTGCAGTTTTATTTTTAACGAATGATTTTAACAATACTGAAAGGGTTGATAGCAAAATATTATTAATAGACTAAGCAAGATTACTCTGGTCATCTGGGAGTAGTCTATTATGTACAGCTCACTGGCGCAATCCTTGCGTACCTTAAAGAATTCTCCGATACGTCAACAACACAGTACGGCACGCACAATAGATTCAACTGGGTCAAAGTGCGTTCCGTTGGTTACCGGGTCCATTGAATAGAAAGTGAGATCAATCAGCCATCGTTACAGCAACTGAAGCATATCAGTATAGAGTTATGATGGCTTTATGTGGTTGCTGGTTACTTCCTCAGTCGCACTGCTCTAGATATTTGAGCGGATGTGCACTACCTCTTTAAAACTAAGGCACATCAGCTGATGTAGCTTGTAGCGTATAAGGTCGGTCTGCGTTTATTTTTTATATGTAAATATTTCAAGCTGTTGAATATTTAAGAATGAGATCAAACATGTACGTCGAAATAAAATAAAGGCGTGTACAAAAACGAGTGTTAAGCAATGTGCTCCGTTTATTATCTTCATTATAATTATTTATGTTGCTCCAGAGTGGTTTAAAACCGTGGTACCCCGAAACCGTTTGTTTTTTTGCCCTTAAAAGTTTAATTGAACGACTTTTATATGGAAAGGTTTAACATGGTAAGTGTTAATTTTTAACCGACTTCAAAAAAGGAGGAGGTTCTCAATTCCTCTGCTTATATTTTTTTTTCTATGTATGTTCGCGCACAATTCTGGCAATTATGAGCCGATTTGAAAATATCTTTCTTCCATCTATTCTTTAATCCGTTAATTTATTTATTATTTATTTATTTATTTATTAAACAGAATTCTTACCACTAACAGAAAACCTTATGTGATAAGTGCTTACAATGATAATAATTACCTATTAGTATTAAAATTCTGTGATAGTTACGTTACAATACTGCTGCCAGCTGTCATGAACTCAAAGTAACCCCTGCTCCCTGCCCCTGTCCCTGCTGATAGAATAAATGTATGTTCTGTGCGATGATGAGGTTGATGTAAGTATTGGGTCCCATAAAAAAATTATTGCTTACGAATAAGTAGTTCCTGAAAAAACAAGTTTGACGGCGGCGCAGGAAACCTGCAGGAATGCCTATACGATGACTTTATGTCGCTTTTTAAGGACAAAAATGGTCATAACTCTGGCAAATATTTACCAATTTCAATGATTATATTTTTATTCCACACGCGTCATCAGATTATCCAGAAGACAGAAGAATACAATCAACCACTCTGTCTCGCGTTTGTGGATTATGAGAAAGCCTTTGACTCGATCGAGACATGGGCAGTGCTACAATCCCTTCAGCGATGCCAAATAGATTACCGGTACATCGAGGTTCTGAAGTGCTTGTAACAATGCTACCATGCTGTGCCGAGTACAGGATCAGAGCACGAATCCAATACACGTCCAGAGGGGTGTAAGACAGGGTGATGATCACCGAAACTGTTCACCACTGCATTGGAAGACGTGTTTAAGCTCTTGAACTGGAAAGGATACGGAATTAACATAAATGGTGAAAACATCACGCACCTTCGTTTTGCTGATGACATAGTGATGATGGCTGAATCGCTGGAAGACCTTGGCGCTATGCTCACAGACCTCAATAGTAGCTCTCAACGTGTCGGTCTTAAAATGAACATGGAAAAGACGAAAATCATGTCGAATATCCATGTTACACCCGTACCCGTGTCTGTTGAGGGCGCTGTTTTCGAGCGTGTTGACGAGTACATCTACCCAGGACAGGTAATCGGGCTTGGAAGGTACAACTTTGAGAAAGAGGTCAGCCGAAGAATCCAACTCGGATGGGCAGCCTTCGGGAAATTGCGTTACATCTTCTCGTCTGAATTACCTCAATGTTTAAAAACCAATCTCAGTGTGTGCTGCCAGTGATGACCTATGGATCTGAGACTTGGCCACTGACTATTGGCCTCATAAAAAGGCTCAAAGAAGCTCAACGTGCTATGGAAAGGGCTATGCTCGGAGTGTCTCTGCGTGATAAAATCCGGAACGAGGAAATCCGTAGAAGAACTAAAGTAACCGACTTAGCTCTAGTAGTTAGTAAGTTGAAGTGGCAATGGGCAGGTCATATAGTCCGGAGAACTGACAACCGGTGGGGAAGAAAGGTTCTCGAGTGGCGACCAAGGACTGGGAAGCGCAGTGTGGGTCGGCCCCCTACTAGATGGACAGACGACCTCGTCAAGGAGGCAGGGAGCCGTTGGATACAGGCGGCACAACATCGGTCGCAATGGAAGTATATGGGGGAGGCCTATGTTCAGCAGTGGACGTCTTGTGGCTGACATGATGATGATGATGATATTTTTATTCGAAAGAAGAAACCACTGTTATAAATCTGTATAAATTTTATCACAACCGGATAAGAGCTTCCTGGAGGACCATGAATTATGTGGAGGAATTTATCTGGTAAAAACCATAAAACTGATGTTCTCCATTACATTACTCCGACAAATATGAACCGATTTCGATGATTCTTTTTTTATTCGAGAGAATAAACTACTATGATGATTCCATGCAAATTTCATTACAATCGGATAAATTGTTTCTGAGTTTCTGAAGAAACTTGAATTATGTAAAAGTATGTAGACGATAATGTGATATCATAATGATGTCATAACCTACGTAGATCATTTTACCGTCTTCGATGGTTCAATCTTTACGTATGAAAATATCACTAAATAGAATAAAATATATAAAAAAAAAAATTGAACCGACTTCAATAACACTAAAAAGTATAAAAAAATTAAATATTATTGAAGTTGGTGCCAAATATACACAGCAGGTACGCTAACACCAACTTCTATAATATTTAAATTATTTTATACTTTTTAGTGTTATTAAAGTCGGTTCAATTTAAAAAAAAAAAAAATATTGTATTATCAAGGACGCATGTGTTCTTTAGTATCTTTCTGTGTTCTGTAATGGTAAAGTTGCTATCGGTATTTTTTGTGAGTGATTTTATGAAATGGATAAATATCCGTAAAATTTCAAAAAAATTAGTACGTAACTTATAATATAAATTAGTGTGCCGTATTTTATTTTAAAACAATTTTGCGTAAATCAGAGGAATGATATTTTTTCTTTTTTGTTTAATTAACACTTAAAGAATCGGTATCCGATGAGGAAGAAAGTTTTAACGACCAGAAGACGCAGAAGACCACGAACCAGAAGACGCAGCGTAGGCAGGCCTCCGAATAGGTGGACTGACGACAGTGACGATATTGTGCGAATCAATTGTCATTCATTTTGGCGTTCCAAGGAGAGGCCGTGTTCAGCTGTGGACGTCTTCCGACTGATGATGAATTCATATTAGAAGACTTTTACGAAATCTTCTCAAATATGGTATAAACGCGACTTCATAGCAATATGCTAGCAGTAATAGCAGTTTACAGTAATGGATACTGTTAAGTTAACGCACAGGCAAATAAGACATTCCCTCATGAATATTTTAACAAGCACTCACTAAGTAGGTACAGGAACGTTTATATCCTGTAACAAAGATAAGGATTAAAAGCAAATGCAACGCATCACCGGAATTTACATAGGGTATATAAGAAGCAGGGTTTATGTCGGTTGCCTTAACAAGGTTAAAGAAATAACGGCAACATATAAGCAAGCGTACAATAATTGGACTTCGTTGTTTCAACAAGGCTAATCGTGTAACTTTTGTTAAAAGATTTTAAAAGTTTTAATTTAGCTTTGTGCACATATTCAACTACACCGACCTTAAATGCTTAGTAAATAATAATAATACCAGTCTTTGTTTATGTCCCACTGCTGGTCACAGGCCTCCCCTCAAGATGAAGGGGCTTAGGCCATAGTCCACCACGCTGGCCAAGTGCGGGTTGGCGGACTTAACACGTCATTCGAAAGCTTGTTAGGCTTTCTCAGACATGCTGGTTTCCTCACGATGTTTTCCTTCACCGAAAGCTAGTAACAGTCGCACAAAGACGATTCGCACATAATTAATTAACTAAATCAGATGTGTGAGCCGGGGTTCGAACCTGCGCACCTTATTTCCAAGGCAAGCGCTCGCCCGCTGAGCTGTTACAACTACCTTAACCGGCTAGCTCAGTCGGTAGAGCATGAGACTCTTAAATGCTTATTAGTTTTTATTTAGTTTTGTATATTCAACTACGCTGACCAAATGAAAGTTATATGACTAACATTGATGAATATTATTTACTGTTAGCTTACAACATTCCACTGCTAGACATAGTCTTTATCAATTGCCCGACACTAAGCTTTATGCTTAATTTATATTAACCAGTTCCTGACGTCCGAATATCCTTATCATCATCAGCCAGAATAAAGACCTCCCTTTTAGAAGAGAGGGGTTGCCATAATCCCCACGCTTAGTTGGCGTCTTGGGGCTCGCAGTATAGGTGATAGGTAATCCAATAGAGAATGCGGGTGCCAGTCTTCTTGTTTCCCTTAGTCGCCTCTTACAGACACCCAACGGGAGATGGGGGGTGCTATTCTTACCCGAACACCACACGGGCAATATATAGCTTTACTTAATTTGAGGTGTCCAACGCTAAGCTTGCCAATTCATGGATTCTAATCATCGATATAATACATAAACTAGATAAAAATCCACTAACAAAATGGCATCTAAAATGTGGTCGCGGTGATGGTGGCAGAAACGTGAACTAACGGTTTTATTATGATAACTAGCTGACCCGCGCAGCTCCACCCGCCCTTTAATTACATTTTGCTCCCCTTTTCTCCCTACTCCCTTGATTTATATCTCTCCATCTCTCTTTCTTATAAGAAAAATCTAATTCTATGCTCTTTGTCTCCCCTCCCGCTTCGGTCCCCGTCACACTTCCCCTCTTCCTCTCCCCGTAGTCCTCTCTGAACCCTCTCCCTCCTCTGTCTTCTCCCAACTTGCTCCCTCTCACTCCCCCCCCCTTGCTCCACCTAACTCCTCCGATCACTCACTCCATCACCCTCCCTTCTCCCTCTCTTGCACCCTCCTCTCGTTCTATATAATTATCCTCGTCAATCATGGTATCAGCGGCATAAAATATACTTTATAACCTATTCTCAGACCTACCCGCAAAATTTCATACATATCGGTTCACCCATCTATTTAAAGACCTTGCCTTATGTTGCTTAACCTTAACCTAACGGTATGAAATATACTGTATGACCTATTCTCAGACCTACCTGATATGCACAAAAAAATCATACAAATCGTTTCACCCATCTACACACATCAAAAGTGTCTAGGGATCAACATATATTTTTGCAATAACTTTTCTCCTGATTGATATTAATTAAAATTTTCTTTAAGGATTCATCAAATAAAGTGTTTTCGTTTGTCACAGTAACGATAAACCAAGTCACCTTTGCATTAATAAAGAAATTTGCCATTTTCCTAATAAAGGGATTTTTGACATTTGAACCACTAACACAAAAGTTCGAAAAAAAGACTGAAATAACAGTTTTCTTTAAAATTTTATTGGGTAACTTAAACAATTAATAATCCGTGTTTCTACCGCGAACACTAACAACACAAGAACATCGGTTTGGCATACTCAAAATGAGTTCATCCAAATCACGCTGTGGAATGGCCGCCCATGTTCGTTGCAACAACAAAAAAAGGTCTTCTTGCGACTGGATACCCTCCATATTCGGCAGAGCTCTTCTCTGTAGCATATCCCATGCATGCTCAATCGGGTTCAAGTCTGGCGACTGAGCAGGCCAGGGCAGGACATTGATGTTAGCTGCGGCGAGAGTCTGTCTTACAACTCTTGCGGTGTGCGGTCGTGCATTATCATGCATTAACTGAAATAAGGGACCGATTTGCACTTGTAGAGGAACGATGACGTCTGATACAATCGTCTCAGCATAAATTTGAGCGTTGAGGTTGCCTCTGATCCAAATCAACTCAGTTCTTCCGCCGATCCAAATACCCGCCCATACCATGATGGTTCCACCACTATAAGGATGGACTTCCTGGCAGGATTTTAATCGCTGTTGGCGTCCAGGGGTTCTCCAGTGTCGTATACGTCTTGTATCCGGTCTCATACCAAAACGAGACTCATCAGAAAAGCACACGAAACGCCATTGTTCTTCTGCCCAATTTCTGTGTTCAAGAGCCCATTGATATCGAATCCTACGATTGTGCATTGCTATAGGTGGTACCCGTAGCGGTCTTCGGGAATGAAGGTTCACTTCATGCAAGCGGTTTCTGACTGTTTGGTCGCTAATTAAGTTCCCTGAAGAGTGATGAAGCCTCACGGCTAACATCATGGCAGTTATTGTTGGAGCTCTTCGAGTTAAGATTTGAATATATCGGTCTTGTCTCCGTGTGGTGCAGCGATACCGTCCTCCATGGCGCTCAGCCACGGTACCAGTGCTTCGGTAACGTGTCCAAAGTCGACTGATAACACTCTGACTTGTATTCAGAGCTAAAGCCACAGTACGTTGCCGGGAACCAGCTTCTATCATTCCCACGGCTCTGAGCAATTCTTCCCTGCTTAAATGACGTCGCCGCTCCATAATAACGTTGGTTTTAATCAGTAGTAGGGAAACAGTAGCACTAATAATGTCTTCAATGCGTTGTATGTTTTTATAGGGAAAATATTGACAGCTGATTTTCATCTTTTACTCGAATTTGATTCACAGTTCCTGATTCAAATTATGAAATGCACCAAAAAGGATCCATATAAATTTATAAAATCATAAATTTATTACAAAGCCACATCTCAATCTCAAGAAATCCGCTTAAAAATGCTTGATCCCTAGACACTTTTGATGTGTGTATTTAATGACCTTACCTGACGTTGCTTAACCTTAACCTACCGGGATAAAAAGTATCCTATGTCCGTTTCCTGGTTCTAGGCTACCTCCCCACCAACACGTTCAGCCGTTCTTGAGTTATAAATAGTATAACTAACACGACTTTCTTTTATATATTTTTAACCGACTTCAAAAAAGGAGGAGGTTCTCAATTCGTCTGTATATATATATATATATATTTTTTTTCTATGTATGTTCGCGCATAACTCTGACAATTATGAACCGATTTGAAAAAATCTTTATTCCATCCATTCTTTAATCCGTTAATTGGGTCCCATAAAAAAATTATTGCTTAGTAATAAGTAGTTCCTGAAAAAACAAGAATGGTGACTGCACACTAAGAGCTGCAAGAAAGCCTATATAGATGACGTTTTAGTCGCTTTTAAGGACAAAAATGGTCATAACTCTGGCAAATATTTACCAATTTCAATGATTCTTTTTTTATTCGAAAGAAGAAACCACTGTATTGAATCTGTATGAATTTTATTACTACCGGATAAGAACTTCCTGGAGGACCATGAACGATGTGGAGCAATTTATCTGGTAAAAACCATAAAACTGATGTTCTCCATTACATTGCTCTGACAATTATGAACCGATTTTGATGATTCTTTTTTTATTCGAGAGAGTAAACTACTATGATGATTCCATGCAAATTTCATCACGACCGGATATTTTTTTCTGAAGAAACATGAATTATGTAAAACTATGTATACGATAATGTGATCATAACCTACCTAGATAATTTTACGGTTTTCGATGGTTCAATCTTTATATATGAAAATATCACTAAAAAGTTTATAATAAAATCTTTTAAAAAAAAATTGAACCGACTTCAATATCACTGAAAAGTATAAAATAATTTAAATATTATTGAAGTTGGTGCCAAATATACACAGCAGGTACGCTAACACCAACTTCTTTAATATTTAAATTATTTTATACTTTTCAGTGATATTGAAGTCGGTTCAATTTTTTTTTTTAAAAAGATTTTATATATTTTAAAGTTCTATAGTGATTGTATGTTCAATTTCACCGATAGATGGCGCTGTTCATAATGTAAATCACGCTAACATCGTATTTTTTTTTTTTTTGGGGTGATAGACGCTGTTGGCCGCAGATGGCCATTACAGCTTTACCGGACAATAGGAGGCGAGCGCTTGAAGCGCTCTAGCCTTTACGGCAGAAGTAGCGACGAGCTCAAGGCGCCTCAGGGAGGCACGGCCTCGGCTTGGGCTGTCGCTTAAGAGAGGGCTGAGTTTACCACCGGTTCACAACGCGCCCCCACTGAGAAGAACCGGCAAGAAACTCAGTGGGGTGATGCACGTCGTTGAGGTCGCATACGTACGACCCTTCGGCCTCGCCGGCGAGACCGGTGTCTGATAGCTAGTGTAGCATACGGTTGTCGGGGAGGGTTCGGCGCATCCCGGTCCAATAGGACCGTCATGGGGTCAGGAGGTTCGAGCAGTACGTGCCGTGGTCTGCGGCGCGAGTCAGAAGGACTAGGGGCGTAATCGGCGGCGGCGCGGATTAAACTGTTCGCGTGACGGGACGCGGATTCAAAGTAGCGTTTCGACGCTTCTTTGAGGAACTTACGAAGGGGATCCAACTTGAAATCGGAATGCAGAGCTACGTTCCGCATGTACCACGGGGCACCGACGGCACGTCGGAGGAAACGATTCTGGATAACCTGGAGGTTATCGATATGGGTGCGGGCGGCGTGCGCGAAAACTACACTCGCGTAAGTCATGATAGGGCGAATGCAAGCTTTGTATCATGTCAACTTATTTCTAAGCGACATTTTACTCCGCTTGCAGTGAAGGGGATACAGGCGACCTAATACGAAAGCCGCTCGATTGCGGACGGACCTAATGTGCGGGCCGAAAGTCATGGCGGAGTCCAAGGTGACTCCGAGGTACTTAACCTTCCTAGTCCCCCCTGGAATAGGGCGATTGAATAGGGATATTGGGGCCAGTCGTCTGTTGGGCCGAAGGCTCCGCGCGGAGAACATATTGGCGGGTCCCCGGGAGAAGACCACCACGGCACTCTTCTCCGGGTTCACCTCTATGCGCCACGTACGGAACCATTGACCCAGGGCGTCGGGTTCGAAAACCAAACTGCTCGTCGATGAGGACATCGTAAATTACTGTCTAATGATATTCGATAATGAAAGTTCTATGTTTTCCGCATCTTTTATTGATGCGACTGTAATACAATTCCTATAAACTACCTGGACTTGAGGAGTTTCATTAAAATTTCATGAACCCCCCTGAGCCCTGACCTTGAAGCGTTTTTTGGGAGCGCTGTTCATTGTGTGTAATGTGAATTGTAGTTGTACGTACATTTTATTGCGTTAGATTAGATCATTTCGAGTCATTTTAGGTCTTTTACCTAAGTATAAATTTAGCAATTTCGTTTCTCTCAATTTCTACCTACCTATACAAATGTAGCTTTGGTGGTGCAGCGGACCTAACCGCTGGCTTTTAAATGAAATGAAATGGTATTTTTCCGTTGCCTATTTCTTTCCTAATCTAGTTTGGACTCGCTCGGTATTTACAGATTTTAACTTTTCAAAGATATAATGTCATATTGCTATCAGCAAAGTACTTAGAACAATACAGAAATCTAACGAAAATGTCCTGGGTGTACCGGACCGGCCTACTCCTTACAAAAATTGACCCGCCGCCACTGCCATATGTTATGCAAACTAAATGTCTGCTCAGTACCTATTGTATATAGCGTAATAATACATAATATCTTAATAATTAACTGATCAGTCTATAATTACCCTATTCACATACAAAGTAAATTACGTGGTAATATGTGCAAGTAATGTTTCACTGCTTAGCCCATATGAAAGATAGCGTGATGTTTTATATACCAATTTATACCACTACTTCTACACAACATATCAGTGAAAGTCCTATCAGAATCCATCCATGGGTTTTGAAATGATACCTGGACAAACAGAACGACAGACAGACAGACAGACAATAATTCAAAAAAAAATTGTTTTGGCCTCTATGTCGATAGTATAGTATCCCCACATAGAAATTGTGGAAAAATATTCAATGTACAGAAAAAGTGCTCTTTGAGTTTTATTCATCGATATGTTTTATTATAGTATATATGACGTGTAGTTTGACAGTTTCATATAGACAGTAGCGACACTCCTATCGGCAAAAATGATTTTATCAACCTGTGGCTTGAAAAGAAATAGCGACATAAGGGCGCTATTTCTGTGTGCTACTTTTTGGACCGAAACACCTAATCTAGTTTAATTATTATATCGATGATTAATCAAGAACCGAACAGTCAGCTCTATTGTAAACAATGCCACCATTTTTATGTTTCAACTTGTATAAAAAAACAGTAGTCAAAGTATTTTTTATTCACAGTGAAGGACGGCACAAAAAGTGGTTTCCCGTTGTGGATAGCCTAGTTATTAAGTCATGAGGTTGAGGGTCGGAATATGAACATGATGAAACCTTGCAATCTATACAAATAATGCTTTTTGTACTTTTCTCTTGCCTGTTAGATTTTTCAAATGTTTGTGACAGTTGGAAGCGGTCAAATGCTTTTCTAGTTAGTCAGTTATTTTGTGATTCAGATGCATCTATGTCGTTTTTAAAATGAATATGGGTTATGACTTGAATATTATGAAACGCCACCACGTTGGGGATGAAAATTTTATACTGATTTTTGTTTCGAATAAGTATGTGAAATGATAATCACTTTGGTGCTAATAAATAAGTACTTAAGTACATATTTATCATAATATGTGCATCAGTGAAATGTAGCTGTAATAATTATGTCTAACACCATCGTCGAATATTACCCTTTTTAAAAAATATTTATTAGCTTGTATTTTAAAATTTCGAATGTAGTTCGGTAGATTAATATTCTCTACTAGCTGACCCACGCAGCTCCGCCTGCGCTATTTCTACGTTAACTAAACTTTTAATAATAGACATTCGCATCGAATACATAACCTCCTTTTTTATAGTCGAGTAAAAACTGGGACCCACTTTTTACTTGCTCTCCGAAGCACGGACCCGTTTAGATCAAATGGCGTTAAACGGTCACCCATCTATTTTATGACCTTACCTAACGTTGCTTAACCCGATCGATTACAAAACCTTGATAACAACTCTCTATGAGTGTTCCCTTACTAATATTTATTATATTAAAAAGAAAAATTGATAAAATCGGACCAAACGTATAACCAAGTACCCATTTTGACTTTAATCCCCTCTCCCAAAACAACCGTGCTAGATTACAGGATAAAAAGTATCCTATGTCCTACCTCGTAGTAAGATCTCAAATCATGCCAAGTTTCATTTGAATCCATTCAGTAGTTTCGGCGTGATGCGCAGCCGTGATACAGACAGACAGACAGACAAAAATTAAAAAAAATACATTTTCGGCCTCAGTATCGGTTATAGAATGCCCTCCAAATATAATTTTCAAAATATCTTCAATGTACAGAATTGGACCTGTTACAGTTTTATTATAAGTATAGAAATTCCTAATACAACTTAAAATTACAGACTAAACTGTCTACTGTAAAGTTTCATTAGGCTCGTGGTTAAAGATTTGTATTCTTGAATTATATTATGTTCCTCTATTCTAGTTTGGCCTACTTTGTTTGTGATATGAAGTATCAGCATTATGTGACAACTACGTTAGGTGTCAGGCTCAGAGCATTAATGCTCTAAGGGTGTTAGGTCGATATTTAGTTACAAACACCTTTAAATAATAACAGTAAACATAGCGTCTATTATTATTTAATATATTCTTATCATGTTTCAACAAATAATAAAGCCTAGTTACAGTACATACTATCTTCCAATAACACAGCCCAGTCGCCTTTTATTTCTATTATCCAGATGAGAAATAATTATTGAATAAAAGAGATGTTCCAAAATGTATGGAGCCTGGGCTAGGACTTTGTACACTATACTCTAAAAAAGGGAAACGCACATAAAACAGTTTTTAACTATCCATTTACTTTAATTTGGCTTTATTTGCTTGTAAAACCTAGAATGTTTACTTAAAATTGCAACACATAACATAAAACTGGCATGGCGGAAAAGTGTCACTGTCATGTGTCATTTTTATTATCAAAGGCGTTATAAGTATTTTTATTACAGTACTCTTTGTATTTTTGTTTCTGTTTTCTCATACATCATTTTATTAATTAAAATATCAATGATAATCAATTCACTACATACAATACACGCACACAAACAACTGTGACAGCAGCAGTAGTTATTGACAGCTGGCTGGCTGACAGTTCAATTCGACATCAGTGAGGCGCCATCTTAGGATGCCATGTTGAATATAGATATAAAATAAATGATAATTATAATTAAAATTACAACAATAATAGTAATTTAAACGAAATATTTATATTTTTCCCGGATTCTATGGATTTTTCTCGATTTTTTGAGGTGGTGTACATATTCCTATCCCATTTTGCAACAACTCCTTTATTATATTTAGAAGAAAAATCACGTATTATTTATATTCAAAAATCGAACTAAGTAAGAGTTATTAAAGTGCAAAACTGACCATAGTAATACGATTTCCTTCTTACTTTAAAGTTCGATAGGATGGAAGTGGAAGGTCGACACGACCAGGAGGAAGTCATGAGTTCATGACCTACTTATTACATGCCCATCTAATTCGGATCACCTTTTGCTTCGTTCATTTAGTTAATAAGCCTGTAAGGATGTATATAACATAGTTTGGCCCACTGCAGCCACGTAGGCTATACCATCGCGTTTTTATTTTTCATTGTCAACGTGTGCGGCAGAATCAGCGCTAGTAAAAATATTGGTGAAACCAGCTCTTATAAAATCTTTGTATTGTCCACTTGTTGGCTGCTAGAGCACCTGAATTCCCTTTTCTAGTCGACCATCTGTTGAAATTAAGTGGACGCCAAGCGGCGAGTTTCTGTCAGGTGACGCGTACGTTAATTTTCCAATAGTTCGCCCGTTCGCTATCATCAACGTCATCTAGCAGACAGACTACAGACTGCGAGTAGTCTTCTGCTGACTGCATGTCGCCTACTTTGCTGCCGTACCATTGTTATGTTGAACATTGCAAAACATAACTAGTTTTATTCCAACCTATCGAATTCAATCTAAATACAGTTTTATTCCAACCTATTGAATTCAATCTAAATACAGTTTTATTCCAACCTATTAAATTCAATCTAAATACAGTTTTATTCCAACCTATTGAATTCAATCTAAATACAGTTTTATTCCAACCTATTGAATTCAATCTAAATACAGTTTTATTCCAACCTATTGAATTCAATCTAAATATCTACATATTTAAGACTATCTGTAATTTTATAAGACATTTAATTTGACAAGACAGAGAACTAACAAGGTAATGAAATAGATATCTAGGTCCAAATGGAAAATCCTAGATATAAGCCACAGCACATAAGCTTGTACGAAACGAAAGACGAAATATAATCATACTTCACTGGTATTGAATTCCAGTTAGGACTTGTTATTCTCATCTTGTACCGTTATGTTCAAACAGTGACTGTGGAATTTTCGACATACTTGTGTTATATTTTATTGAAATCGTGATTGTATGGTTAATCTCTATATGCAGTGAATGATTCCTTTTTCCATTTAGGAATACCTATAATACTATTCATGGAAAGGAAGTTAAATAACACGCTCGATTTATCATGAATCTTACACTCACGGGATCTTACACAAAATTATTTTTTTAGAACCGCCTTGAGATCGTAACGCTGCTTCCATTGAGAAAATTCAACATAAGCAATGATATTTTAAACAAGTAAAATATCATTGAACATAAGCCTTGTTTTCTTAACTTGGTATTTTGTAGTGTTGTATGTGTAGCAAAGAAATGAAAAACCAATAATAACATTAAAATAACATGTAACATACCCGATCACAGTTGGTTTTCTGTTGATTATTACCGCTTGGGGAGTTGTTATAATAATTCAGAACGATCTCCGTACTGCGGGTTGCGGAATTTGCGGCACACAGATGTTCAAAGAACCTCCGCGGAATAACAAAGGTTTAGTACAAATAATAAACATTTGAGAAGTTATAAATGTAGATTTTTATTTTAGCCAGTATACGAGTATTTTTGGAACAATAATAACCATATAACTATCTAATCTGTGATAATAACCGATCACACTCTCAACTATTGTATATAGAGCTATATATCAGATCACATCATCATATCATAGAGCGTTTTAAACTCGTACTTATTTTTATGAAAAATATCATAAAGCAAATTAAATAAAGTGCAGTCATTTTATCATAGTAGCATTAATATAAATTAGATTTAAGTATACCGCAGTAGCTACAGTCGATCGATTGATTAAAATCGATGCACAAATATGTGGTTATTTAACTAAAAGTAGTTACAGTAAAAGTATGTGGTCGTTTCCGGGCCATTACACGTAGATAAAAATGATTTATTGGATGTGGTACAACTACAGCAGTGACCCGGGGCGACTGGTTCACTGGAAGATTTACATCATGCGCACCGATGTTCAAACCTGGAATGGCTTATTGTTTGTGTTGATACAAAAAAAATGGTAATAACCAACTCTTGAGGTCTTCATACGTAATCTGTAAAAGTACACACCTACACTTTTAGTAAGTAGCTAATTATAACTTGCAAGCAGCATTTATTCATTCGTAAATATATACTTAGGTAGGATGAAGAAATCTCACTCAATTTGTTAACATCACAGACCATTAGCATCGACTGTCATTTAGCTGAGCGGTGTAGTCGCATTTGTACGCTTTTGGAAGAGAGCAAATTTAGACCAGCTGAATTTCAGGGAAAAGATAAATACATATAATATGAAGCGAATGAGTCGCAGTAGTATGAGGAAGTGGAAGTGGGCGGGCTACATATGCCTTAGACAGGACGAGAGATGGCAAAAAAGGTACCGCGCACGGGTCACAGAAGCGTCGGCAGACCACTAGCCAGATGGTCTGATCTAGTTATGGTAGCCGGACGAAGCTGGATGAGGTAAGCTCAAGACAAAGGTGGCATGCATTGGAGGAGGCAACAGGCTGAAGAAGAGAGAGAAGAGAGAGTTGCATCAATTCAGATTAAAAAAAAAGCTAAAAGGAGAATTAAGGTCAGCAAATGTCTATCACCATCATCGTTATCATCCATGTTGTCTTATCATCAGTAAGATAGTCTCATTGTTAGAAAGAGCGTGATGAAGAGAATATTTGGCACAGCAATTCTATATAACGAATTACGAATATTTTGCTTTGTGCTTTGTGTTCAAAATTTATGGTTGACGTAGGCAGGTTTGAACCGAAGGTTAGCGTCCTTTGTAACATAGCTACCTACTAGTATTGTGAGCGAGTTACTAGAATATTGAAGCTATTTTAATGTTTGCACAAAACAAAGTTTTGTCGTTACACGCGGCGTGATACTGACAAAACATTATAAATGGCTGTAAATGACGAAGTTCTTGGTACGGTTTCTGCAAAAACAACGCGTTAGGCTTGAATGATTTTTACGATAATATTTTTAGGGTGGCTTTGTATTCCTGCGGTAAATTAAATTGTCGGACGTCTATGAAGATTGGTTTATCTGGAGTATAAGTATGGAGACCACTTGCTTTGTCCCTTTTGATGCAGGATCAGCCATTCCTCTAGCAGAGATTTTTGATACTAAACTCTAATTTAGAAAAATACACCATCAACCGAATACTGATAACAGGTTAGCTATGTAAGTAGGCATTTCGAAACGAAATACGAAATAGAAAACAAATCATGACATCAGTAGAGAGTAATAATGTAAAGTAATACTCGTAATATTTTTGTATACATAAGGAAGAGAAAATATCTAAACGAATAACTAACAGAATAAAATTGAACTAAGTACTAAATAAAAATCTTATAAATTGATAATCAAATAGTAATATCGTCTTTATCGTCTTTAGATTTAGAACTATTAGATGGAGAGATAGCAAATTCAAAATAAAATTTTGGTTTTAATTCTCTCTTCAATTTGTGCACCAATTGGAAAATATACGCAATTGACACAGAATGACACACACAGACAAATAATAAAAATATAAATAATGTTATCATAATTAACAAATGCGGTAAATTTCGGTAGGTAAGGTAATTATTTGTACAACATCAAACATGTATACAATGTCAGCAGGTAGTCATCATCTAGGTCGTCAATTATCATATATTTTTGACAAATGAATGAATGTCTCATCATCAACTGTCTAATGGCTTATTGTACATTACTGGGCCTGCATTAGGGAGACCCTGTTTCTCTGATGTTATCGGGTTAATGGATCAGAATTGAAGAGTGATTTTCGAAGCGACAGAAACATTAAACGGGCAAAAAATGAGAATCCAACGAGGGTCTCTCGGCAACTTTAATTTATCATTGAGACATTTTCCTCTAATTAAACGTTAAAACCCTTCGTGAACCTTTGGGCATTTCGTAATAATTGATTACTGCAAAAACTCAACATTTTACATTTCATCATATTTAAAAACTAGTAATTTATCGTTAAACGTAATATATTTTAAGTAAACGGCTTTGAACGTAACTTATATGTAAACCTAGAGCTTCTGATACATCAGAAACATAATGTAATCCTTCAAATTTACTCGACCCTTAAGCTGTTTCGATTTAATTGATTCAAATGAATATTTGGAGGCCTCCGTCGTAACAATGTCCGTGCCAGGTACCTCCAAGTTGAGTAATAACGCTCTGTTATATAAACAAGTTGAATAAAGGTTTCCTTATTTTGTAACGCATGTCCCATCGCTTTTTCTGCAAGCTGGAGCACCATTTATTACCTATTATAACTTTTATTTTACTATTAAGCTTATTATCAGGAAGAATAGCAATAGCTTATCAACATCATCAGCAGCCGAAAGACGTCCTGAACAAAGGCCTCTCCCTTAGAAGGGAAGGGTTTCAATAATCCCCACGCTTGGCAGGCATCTTGGGGATAGCAGTATAGGTGGTAGGTAATCCAATAGAAAGACGCTGCTGCCCGTCTTCTTGTTTTCACTTAGTCGCCTCTTACGGACACCCAACGCAAGGATATGGGAGGCTGCTATTGCTACCCGGATGCAAATGAATGTGAAGAAATCTGATTTAGACTCAAAATTAAAATTCCTAACGAACTCGGACCAAATGAAAAAGTTTAGTTGCTTATATACTAGTATTGTGCGCTGCATTAGTTCTTATTCCATTTGGTGTGAAGACTGCGGGCGTTTTTTTTAATATAAAAACTGTACCTACTGTTTGGTTTCATGTAATTTATTTTAACCTCAGTAATGTTTCAATATTCTAGTTGAGAGTAACATCCCACGTTGGGCGCCAACAAAACGAAGGGAAGGTTCAGGATAGGCTGTGCAATGAATTATGCAATGGCGGAAAAGAATCCTCGCGCTCATTGAAGGCAAATTCGTGTAGACTCTGTGCGGCATTCTTACAATGATATTGAAAATGGCTGACCTTCTACTATTTGTTAAATATTGCTTCATATATTTTTGCGCAGTAGAATTCAAATAGACCTTCTCAAACTTGGTAGATGTCTGGCAGTCGTATGTTGTACTTAGCTTGTTATTTCCCTTGTAAAAGTCCTCCTTTCTAGGGTTGTATTGACTTCTGTGTTTTTTGTTTGTATCTCTAGAAGTGCGATTTATATATTTCCAGCTATTCCTATCAACGTTTAGTTTTCTCCCTGGTCGTTACCTTTAGATCCTAGTTTATACGTACGTGTAGTACATACAATATTTCTTATTTAGGTGTCGTAATGTGGTCGTATTCTCATTTTTTCTTACTAAAATCAATACCAATACTACGAGTAAAACGTAAACGAAGACTCTTACTTTTATTTCTATGTTGTTACATACTTCACATCACATAAGCCGTAAACAAAGACTTACTTTGGTTTATGCCTGTAACCTACTTCACACCGGCGGTAACTATTGAAATCGAATAAAATGAAATAGAAAGAAATAATGTACGAAGAATAAAATAAAACATAAACTTGAATGCAAATATTAAGACCGATGGAGTTTACGATACAAAACTTAAACAACAGATAAGTACATGAAAAGTTAACAACTATAAATCGAGAAAGTGTTTTAGTGTTATTATGTATAACTAAAAAAAAGTGTGTCTTAATAAATAATAAAAAAAAATAACCTAACCGAGTACCTAACTGTTAATACACCCATTTTGTATTAATGACTGCACGTCTACGTAAATAGATTTACGGTTCTAGTTTCCCTATTGACGTTTGTCAAACGGCAACAAGTCGTCGGGTCGTTGGTAACTACACTGAGTTTTGTAGCATCCACAACCTAATAGCCCGTGGGATATTGCTGTTTTATGGGCGCACGTCTTAGGAACTAGCTGTAAACCTTAGCTGTGAATTAATTATTTATTTGACGCTCTGTTGACCTAGTTAATGTTGAATTTTATTTAGATTGTTAAAAGAAATTTATATTCCAGAGTAGGTACGTAATTTAACTAAAAAAGAATCGTCAAGGATGATTGTTCAATGCGCGTCCATGGCGCCATACATACATTGCTTGAACCTTAATTTAGTTATAATTAATTATATTTGCTTTACTCTGGTTGTTACTTTATTTATAGGTGACTTTCTACTGTACTAAGTATTTATAAATGTAATACAATCATCTTATTATGAAACCTTCAAGTATAAATCACTTTTTTTAAAAGCTCCGACATAAGCAAGTCATATCTTACCGTACCGTTCAACCGTCCGTTCCTTTGGCAACGATATAAACAGTCATCAAACTTAAAACAAACCGACAATCGTAGTATACCTACACAAAATTAAAACAATTCTTTAAACTTTTTAATCCAATCCATTCATTACTAGCCAAAGAGCAATCCGACTAATTGCCAATAGTAAGGAGCTAATCTTAATTAGCTCCAGCGTTGCCGGCCACACTCTAACTCTTCTTAACAACCAGTGATGTTGGAGCTTTATATAAATAACTTGAACTTCGTTGTTCACAGAATATAGAATAGTGATTGGCGAAGGTAGGTAATGCTTGCTAATGACGCGTGCGTGAGCCACTGATTAGGAGTTAACTTTGACATTAGTATAGAGTTGCCCAAACTAATGCCAAACAATTATTAAACGGCCGTATTATACGGCTATATGGGGTGCAATTTGTTTTAGGTTCTTTCTTCTTTTTCTGCTAGAAGCTTGATTGTTATTCCACATCGTACAGCCTCATACTTCACATCGTCATACTTTTAGTTTTCTCTTGTACATCTAGATGTAGTGCTAGTACTAGACCCCCTGATGATTATTTGACCCCTGATGATGATCTAAAATATTTTTTTTTTGCTGATTTCCAGTCCTCATACAAGAATTCGTTAGTTCCAAAGATAGATTAGGTACATTAATTTGATAGCAGGAATAACGCGAATTAAGTCTTTTGTGCCTAGTAATTTCAGTAGCAACAGTGCCTTTCACACCGGAACACAGAAATGTTTAGAAGAAATGGCAGAATATTCAGATATTTAACCGTCCAGGTAGGTACCACCGCAGTATCAGCACTGCGGTGGTACCAACCTACCTGGACGGTTTACTTGTTGCATAAGATACCTACCAACTAGTAAAGTAGGTTTGTGTATGTCGCGTAAAAAAATTAAAAGAAGGACATTTAAAGTCAAATTATATATTGTTTTTCTCAAACGTTAGCCACAGCAGGTATGATAGTTTCGAATATCTCGATGCCCCTGAGGAAGGTGTCTGCGCGCAGGCTTTCATTATGTTCATGCAGGCCCGGGGCAGTGCGCGCCATGGGCGAGAAGCCCAGCGCGGGGATGCCCAGTTCGCGCAAGAAACGGCTGTCAGTCCCACCGGGGAAAGTGCGCCGCTTTACGGATATTTTGCTGAAAAGAGAAATACATACTTACCGATTATTGATGTAAAAGCCATGAACGAGAGGTGTTCTAAATTTAGCCTAGGTATGTGTCTATCTACATTTATGTGCGGTTTTTATTCGCGCTGGGGGAACCTTCATAAGGTACTGTGACTAAGGTATGTAGGATTCCTATTAAAATCCCCGCGGCTGTCGCATCTGTCGGGAAACCTGTAACGGTGCTACTCGATGGAATTCTTGGGCTCACATACCTACTAGACGTCAAGCGATTTTGAGGATCGCGGGGAACCTTAAGTTACCTTCTGTGTCACTGCTATGTCTGTTAGTGTTGTAGTCCGACAATTTTTATAACGCTATTTTGAAGTAAGGAAGTGTACTTATAGAAAAAATGTCCAAATTGCAATTAAGATTTCGGTTAAGATAAAATTTATTAAAACATGTGGAATAAAGTAAATGAAGATAGGCAGGTACTCACAGTTGATCGGCGGCGTTTTTAAAAGCGACCCAATAATGATTAGATTCGTCCAACTTGGTGGGTACTACGTATAAATCTTTCTGTTCGAATTCATACGTCACACCGGCACCTGCTTCGGCACACCAACGCTGGATCTATTAACAGTATAAAATTATGTCTTTGTTGCAGTGCATCCCGTCACCTCTCCCAATTTTGTAACTTATGTCCGGTAGTCACCAGTAAATTACAGTACGGTAGCCTCCGTGTTGCAGCGGAAAACCGCAAACCTTTGCAAAACCAGTGGTTGCAGTGCAAATCCCACAAGCAAAGACTTCGTGTAATGGGGATGATGACTGGTTAAAAAAAAATCTAATTAGTCAGTCAGATTATCAAAAAATATTGGACACGTATTTTTTTATTTCGAAAAAAATAAAAATACGTGGGTTCGATTCCCGCCAAGTGTCTGGGTGTTGTTTATCTATTTAAGTATGTATTTACAAAAAAAAAGTATATAAGTATTAGTATCAGTTGTCTGGTTTCCATAGTACAGGCTTTGCCTAGTTTGGGATCGGATGACCGTGTGTGGATTGTCCCAAGATATTATTATTATTATTTAACATATCAATAGAAATTGCCAAAGATATAGAGCGTCAAAGTTCGGGAGTGGGGGCTCGTGACGTCACGCCTTAATAAAAATAGTAGGTATATAGGCGTGGCTGCTGTAACAGCTCAGTGGGCGAGCGCTTGCCTTGGAAACGAGGTGCGCAGGTTCGATCCCCAGCTCGCACCTCTGATTTATTTAATTAATCATGTGCGAATCATCTTTGTGCGATTGTTACTAGCTTTCGGTGAAGGAAAACATCGTGAGGAAACCTGCATGTCTGAGAAAGCCTAACTAGCTTTCGAATGACGTGTGAAGTCCGCCAACCCGCACTTGGCCAGCGTGGTGGACCTAAGCCCCTTCATCTTGAAGGGAGGCCCGTGCCCAGCAGTGGGACATACATAAGGGCTGGTATTATTATTATTATATATATAGGCGTGACGTCACGCGGAATTACAACGCGCTACATCTTCGTCATTTTTTGTTTAATTGACAAAAGAACAAATACGTGTCCAATGTTTTTTGATAATCTAACTGACGAATTAAGTAGAATTTTTTAGTCATCTAGTCTAGTAGATTCTTAATGGCGGACAATGCGGCCACCATCACCTGACTATCTGAAAAGTAATATGATGCATTGGTTAGAATGTAAAAGTCGCCTAATCTCTTCCCGGTCTGTCCTGTCTTCCTTCCCATCTTCGATTGTGATAGTGTATTCGCAAGCACTTCTGCGCTATAATATCTCCTACGTAGATCGCTGATCTTGTGAAAGATTGACCGCTGTAGTCATAACCACCAGGAGGACAATATTATTACATTACAGTAATGGTATAAAAATAATAATAATGTACTAGGTGGTTAGTCACTAGTGGAGTAGATAGTCCAGGTAGATAAAAGTTCATCATGATCATCAACACCCGAAAG
Source organism: Furcula furcula (assembly GCA_911728495.1). Taxonomy (NCBI): domain Eukaryota; kingdom Metazoa; phylum Arthropoda; class Insecta; order Lepidoptera; family Notodontidae; genus Furcula; species Furcula furcula. The sequence continues at coordinate 22,767,186 of OU452253.1, forward strand.
ACGTTAGTATATAAACGATTTAGTATATAAACTAGATAAATATTCACGAACAAAATGACATCTAAAATGCGGTCGCGGAGGTTGCAAACTAATTTTTTTTTTTTTGGGAGGACAGTCGCTGTTGGCCGCAGATGGCCATTACAGCTTCACCGGACAATAGGAGGCGAGCGCTTGAAGCGCTCTAGCCTTAGCGGCAGAAATAGCGACGAGCTCAAGGGCACCTCAGGGAGGCACGGCATCGACTTGGGCTGTCGCTTAGAGAGGGCTGATTTTACCACCGGTTCACAACGCGCCCCCACTGAGAAGAACCGGCAAGAAACTCAGTGCGGTGATGCTCGTCGTTGAGGTCGCATACGTACGACCCTTCGGCCTCGCCGGCTAGACCGGTGTCTGTTTGATAGTGTAGCATACGGTTGTCGGGGAGGGGCCGGCTCAATGCCATGGTCCAATAGGGCCGACATTGGGTCTGGGGGATCTATCAATACGTGCCGCGAACGGCGGCACGAGTCTGAAGGAGGCAAACTTATCTGTGCTGATGGCGATTTTATAATGATAATGACTTGTAGTTTGACAGTTTCATATAGACAGTAGCGACACTCCTATCGGAAAAAATATTTTTTTTCAGGATGTGGCTTGTAAAGAAATAGCGACACAAGGGCGCTATTTCTCGCTACCACTTTTAGAACCGTGACACCAAATCTAGTTTATATATTATATCGATGGTGGGAGACCTTAGAAGGGAGGAGTTACCATAATCCCTACGCTTGCCATCTTGGGGACCGCAGTATAGGTGGTAGGTATCCAATAGAAAGGTACTGCTGCTCGTCTTCTTGTTTTCCCTGAGTTGTCTCTTACGGACACCCAGCGGGGGATGGGTGGGTGCTATTGTGCTTACCTTATTTTCGAACTCTTGCTGATCGACAGAGAGTGCAATACGTATATCGAAGCTCACTGTTAGTTTCTCTGGAACTACATTATTCTGAATGCCTCCCTGGAAACATGATTATAATTAGTACCTACTAAGATAATATAATTATTACACAGGGTGTTACAAAATACCCCGTAAAAATATACCCCTAAAAAGTTTTTGTGCTCTGTCATAGTTGACGAGGCCGTTGGTTGGTCTAGTGTCTTAGCCGCTAGCCAATAGGTCGTGTGTTCGATTCCCTCCTTGCGTCTGAGTTTTTCAAGTGCGTAACCTATTTTTAGTCAATTTGAAGTGAAATGGTTTCAAATTTTGGGGGGGTCATGACATCTACGAATCTCGGATCCGCCATTGGTCTGTCACCCCTTTATATTTTAGGAACCACTGATGCTATCGATTTGAAACTTCAAACAGTTTTAGATCTTACTTACCCAACTTCATCGCAAATGAAAAAAAAAATAAAAAATTAATAGAGGTCGAAATAGATTATCGAATTGATTGATTGGAGTATCATATGAAAGGGCTTCATTTGCACATCTCAAAATAGATTTTTCTTTTGGTATTTTTGGCTTATAATCAAAAATGTCAAAAACAAATACCGTTCCCCTTTATAGTCCTGAAATAATTATGATCTATCTATATTTTACAGGGAAAATAAAATTACTTTTCTAAATAGTGCAGTTATGTAAGTAGTAATGTTAAAAAAGCCTAGACAAGCAAACTTAGTTTTGTGGTTTTTTTTGCTATCTGAGGTGTTAGACGATTATGTATATGTTTATTAGGTCCAAAGAAGGTATAGAATCCTCGGTGCGTGAGTTCGACTCGCACTTCACCGGTTTTCTTTTTTTTTATAAGAGAGACCTATCGCTATAGGCATGCCGCTGCATGCCTGCCTATAAAACAATGGCTTACCGACAGCATGGTGAGGTTGACCGTGGTGACGTCACCGAGAGTCAGCTCCGGATCGCTGGCCAGCTTGGTCTTCTGCTCCTGACGCAGATCCATCAGCTTGTCGATGATGTAACGCAACTGTAGTAAAATAAACTCTAAGTAAGATACTAAAGACAAAATAATAATTTATTTATCAGTAACGTTTCTTTTGTATGTAAGTACTTACATATTTATGAGTAGGTAAAGTGAAAAATGAAAATTCCTAGTCTGATTTAGATACGGTTTTGTTTCTAGGCTATTACGGAGGCTTATATACGTATGACGACGTTGAATGAATGACGACGACGGCACAGGAAGACGCGGGGCGGTAATGGTCGTGGTAATTTTACTCTATATTAAAATTCATGCTTGTGAATATATTTAAAAAAATATTATATCTTCTGAGTACATAGTAAAATAATAGCTAATTAATTAGAAGAAAAAATAAAAGGAAACAAAAAAAGTCCTGTCAGAAGTGGGATTCGAACCCACGCCCACAGAAGTGGACTGCGACCTGAACGCAGCGCCTTAGACCGCTCGGCCATCCTGACTTGTCGGGAGATGTTGAAATAGGGCATTGGTTCATGTATGCATTGTGCCCATTGCACACATAAGCATAATAAAGGTAGAGACAGACATATCACGCGTACCTACACAACGCATGTAATACGACGCTGCTCCCACGTTAATTATGCACTGTTGCCCCACCCACCCACATACATGTAATATACTGACTGACACATTGCATGTGTTTTATTTAAGTTTCTTGATCGCATGCATCGTAAGCACTTTTCACGCACAAATGCGCATTTCTATAAATACGCGCGCGACCTTGCATTTAGTTCTCTCGGCCCATCCTGTACGATATCTATACAAACTGAATATGACTTTAAAATCTCGATTAAGATCGGTCATATATTTTTTTTAAATAGAGAATAATGAATATAATAATTAATACTTTGTTAAAAATATTAATTGTAGCCATTGGCTATGCTTCTTCTTTCTGTATGTAAGTATGTTATGTATATAAGAACCTACCTATAAGAATTGTAAAACCTTTCATTTATGATAGCCTTAATAGCCTTGATAGCCTTTTTTTTTTGTAGGCTTTACTATGGTCTAAGCCCTCTCATCATGAGGGGAGGCCCGTGGCCAATGGTGAGGCATAAACAAGGGCTGGTAATATTATTATTGTAGGCTTTACATTTGTTTCTATAAAAAAAATCTTAATAGGCGTCCTGTGGCTTAACTAACTACTGCATTTATCTAATTGATATTTGAGGACGACCTCAGAATGCATATTGTAAGGGTTTAGTTTAATGACATCGTGTCTACTTTTACTAGAATACTTACTATAAATACATTTTAAACAATATCTATATAGATATTGTTTAAAATGTATTTATACACACACACAAACACACACACACACACACACACACACACACACACACACACACACACACACACACACACACACACACAGAGTATATACTCTGTGTTACAGGAAATCCAAACAGTGAATCTAACACCACCTCTCATAGAAGTATTATAATTATCTTACTATAACACTATTAACACGTGATAGAGACGTCAATATACGTAGTATAGCTTTGTCACTTTCTATTGAGAAAGTAAGGTGAAAATAATACTGATATTTGAAGTGGTGGCAGTCAGCCCCAGATCTACGATTTTTTCGAACCCATATGAAATTACGTTTCTGTAATATGTTTAATGGTATTTTAAATTAAATTTACGATACCCATTATTCTTGTTACTAGGATAAGCACTACGTCAATTTCCCGTAGTGGCTGCCATTCTGGCTTCGGGCCAAGTATATATGTACCTGAATATTCACATTGACTCAATTAGTAGAGTCGATGTTCAGGTACAATTACAATTAACGTCAATCAACTAAATCCATTGCGATTGATTGCATCCATAGTTGATTGGAAACTTAATTGACCCAATGTTTACGAATGGCATCTAGCGCAGACGATCTGCCTTGAAATTGCCGGTTGATTGCATGGACAAATTTTCCGTCCCAATTCCCACAGGTTTTATAAATGTATTACTTTAAGTGGGTATACTATCTTTGATTTGACGGGCCCGTTGGTATAGTGGTTAGAATACCCTGTCCGCTAACCGATGGGTCGTGGGTTCGATTCCCACTAAGTGTCTGGGTGTTATTTATCTATTTAAGTATGTATTTACAAAAAAAAAAGTATATACGTATTAGTATCAGTTGTCCATAGTACAGGCTCTGCCTAGTTTGGGATCAGATGACCGTGTGTGAATTGTCCCAAAATATTATATTAAATTTGATTTCTACAGGTACACGCGTAAGATTAATGTTAAATAATATCACTAAGTAAGTACCTATATTTACTTTACTATTTATAAGAATATTGTTAATTGACAAATTATAATTGAATTAATGCTGACGAATGAAATATTTGGATATAGAATTAGTATTTATAATAATGTAAAATTAAACGCACTGACTTGCAAACGCCCTTACAGGGTCCATGTACTGTACTTATACTTAAATCCTATCTAATACCTATGGAGATTAAGTACATGTATGCAAAATTGTCAAATAAACAAATAAACCTAGAAGAATTAAGATGCATAAAGCCTTAGAACAAAATAATAAAAATGGAAGGAGCGCACAGTACCAATACGTGAAACCATCAAAAGTAATACTGAATCCCAAAGCCACAGTCTAAATAATACAGTAGAAGCGATTTAATAAAATAAATCGCGCACCAAGGGTGTCGTACCATCATTGATGTATAAAAGTTAGTTTTCCATACATTCATCTAACCTCAGGCACAGATTCTCAGGTAGCTAAATGACCAATCCGCATACTAATTGTTTGTCGATGTTATTGATGATCTCAAAAAACTATCCTTAGAGAATAGCGAAAAAACTTTTATGCATCCATTCTTTGGATGGTGAGAATGTAAGGAACCCTCGGCGCGCGAGTCCGACTCGCACTTGACCGGTTTTTCCCAGTGCTCATTCTTACGTAATCCAAACGTTTGGCGCAGCATTTAAACTTTAGTATTCTTATTGAAATGAAACTAATTTTACGGATTATATCGCGGTTTATTTTTGTTTTTAATTTCCCGACGTTTACGTGATAAACATAGACAAATCCAAAGACAAGCATTCCACTGCAAGACCTCAAGATACTGTAAGCTCTTTCTGCGTAGATCGGACTAACAATAATAATTAGAAGACCTGAGGGTACCCTAAGACAACTATGACATATGGACAGCTACCACCTCAGTCCGCCCGTGACCATGAATCATCATCATCATCATCAGCCTACAGTCGTCCACTGCTGGACATAGGCCTCTCCAATATCACGCCACCGACTACGATCCTCGGCTTTTCTCATCCAATTTCTGCCCGCCACTTTACGTATATCGTTACTCCATCTAGCTTGCGGACGTCCCACGCTACGTTTGCCGACTCGCGGTCTCCACTCAAGAACTCGTTTGCTCCAACGATTATCGGTTCTACGGCAGATATGTCCAGCCCACTGCCACTTCAGCTTGCTAATCCGGTGACCTATGTCGATAACTTTGGTTCTCTGTCTGATCACCTCGTTCCGAATTCGATCTTTCAGAGAAACTCCAAGCATAGACCTTTCCATTGCTCCATTGACCATGAATGCTGTAAGTGTAAAGTATTCGAAACGTCGGGAAATTAAAATCAAAAATAAACCGCGATATAATCCGTAAAATTAGTTTCATTTCAATGTGTAATATTCGCGTAAATATGAGAAATCATTTAGTATTCTTATTTCAAGCTGTCAGAACAGAAAACCAACATATTTTTAGTGTTACAATGTCTATAGAGAACCTTTTATAAGATTTAATTTTGTTTTTTTTTTTGCATAAGGTATCGAGTGCTATTGTAATAAGTTTACACGTGGTTAGTTAACATTACAGAATGGACCCATAAAAAGTAAAATTTAAAGCTGACCTTTTCACCGCTGTTATCCGGCAGCAGGAAAGACCCATGTCCGGATTTGCCCGGACAGATGAACCGCACGTCTGTAACCATTGGCTGAGATTTTTATACCGCAATGAATACCCTACTTATTACTATTTCACACGAGCCCGGGTTTCATTTGGGTTACACCCATTACAAAATCCTTATTTCTAAGTCGCTTAACCCATATCATGTGGAATTTATATTTGTATAAGTACGTGTATAAATTCAAAGATGATAATTATAGGGTGAAACAAAATCTCCCGTGTTTTTATAATTCAAATTCAAAGCTTAGATGATATTAGTATAGAGCAATTAAACCTCGAATTTGTAAATGTATGTGTTATTTAACCGTGTTGTTATGTATGCACCTACCCATTAACTATTAATCCCCCGGGGCTGTCACAACAGCTCATGAAAAGCGAGACCTGGGCTCTCCGATGGGATCTGCACTTGGAGCCTCTCATTACCTTGGCTTTGAGCCCACCGCCGGGGGGCGCATTGTAGCCCTCCGGGAACCAGACACGGTGCTCACGGGGAAGGGGGATACAACCCTACCGCCTTCCCCTTTGGAGTCGCCACCGTAGTCAATAGACGTCCTAGGGCCCACACCCCGAACGTCCAACGACTCGAAGGAAATCTTTTAGATATTGATCATCCAAGCCTAAAAATCCAGGATATTATTCTTGCTATTGCTGAAATTATATCTTATAACATTCCTTCTTCTTAGAAAGCTAAAGGTACCTCTGCCTTACGGAAAACCGCATAACGCTACTTTCGACTGGAGTAATAAAAAAACATACGCCAAATAGTTCTCTCGCAGTTGAAGACGAGGAAGTCGTCAGTAGCGCTGGCGATGCCCTCGTCCAGTGCAAACCCGACGTTTAGTTTCTTGAAGTGGTCAGTCTTTACGAACTCTGCCATGCCCGTGCGGCCACCTATCTCCTCATCTGAAATAAACAAACAAACTCGACTGTAACATAGAATAATTAATTACCTTATAATACCAGCCCTTGTTTATGTCCCACTGCTGGGCACGGGCCTCCTCTCAAGATGAGGGGGCTTAGGCCATAGTCCACCACGCTGGCCAAGTGCGGGTTCGCGGACTTCACACGTCATTCGAGAGCTAGTTAGGCTTTCTCAAACATGCATCCTCACGATGTTTTCCTTTACGAAAAGCTAGTAACAATCGCACAAAGACGATTCGCACATAATTCATTGAAGAAATCAGAGGTGCGAGCCGGGGTTCGAACCTGCTCACCTTGTTTCCAAGGCAAGCGCTCGCCCACTGAGCTGTTACCGCATCTTTACAATTAATTACCTTATTCACCAATAATAAAGTGTTTATAAAGTGTGTTAATAAAGTGTTTTTTTAATACAAAATGAAACAAGATAGAGAATGATGACAGCCATTTGTAAAACTTACGTAGCCACGTACGACCTATTTAATATCCTCGTATCCGTATGTCAATGCGTATGTGTTTTTTATATCTTAGCTCTAACACTACTAAAGATATCGCTTAGCAAGCCACAGGCCTGTGTTTCCAAGTACTATCGCGGACACGAACGGTGTACCAGGGCCTGTACCATCACCTCTTCGAGCAATATTATTTTCACCTTACTTTCTGTATAGATAGTGCCAGAGCTATAAACTACGTATATAGATGTTTCTACCTCATGACAAGTAAGATGATAATAATACTGCTAAGAGGTGGTGGTAAGGCTCCATTATTCAATCAAAATCGTTTGAACGACGTTACGCGCGGTTGACCCGCCCGCATATATTTTGGTCCTGCACGTGCAAGAGATTGTCGTCATAAAGATGATAGACCGCTTGTGACCGCGAGAGTACGTTATACCTCAATGGTTTCAAATCACTATTGGACTGCACATGATCTAGATACGGGTCTATCTGCTTGTATATCATTTCTTCATTAGTGTTGATAGAGGACTTTTATAAAATCAGAATAAAAGAAGTTTTAATAAATTCCCATTTAATGATTTTAATTTAGAGTATCTTAGGAAGAGTCAGTTGTAGAGGTGGGTATCGAATAGATTAAAAAGCGAAGATGCACCACCATGTATAAGTTCTCTAAGGATTTATATAATTACACGAAATCAGTCCACTCCATTAGCAAACTTACCAGGAACAAAGGACAAATGAAGAGTTCTCTTCAGTCGGATACCCTTGCTCTTCAGTCGTCGCACGGCTTCGATGTACTGAATAGCCACCGACTTCATATCCTGCACCCCTCGCCCGTAAATCACTCCGTCTGCCAAGTGTGCATCGAATGGAGGGTGGGACCAGCTTTTCTAAAAAAAGTATAATTATTTTTTGTCTGACTATTAAACAACTTGCCCACCCTTCTATGAGGGTGACCCTCGATATCAACCCAGGGTAGGTAAGCGTAAGAGAGAGTCCTCTGCTGCTCTCTCTCCAACTTAAGAGCTGGGCTCTTGTTGGTGAAGCAATTTCCAATCCGATCTATTATATGCCTTCATTTTGACCTCCTGATACGACATTCCACCCACTTTTTCTGCTACCTGCTTCATAAAACGTCGTCTGGGTCTTCCTCTTCCCCTTTTCCCTTCCATTTTACCTTCCACTATCGTTTTAAAGAAGGTGTCGTGTCGTATCAAGTGGCCAATCATCTTTCCTCTCCTATTCTCAATAGATCTTAAAATTTCTCTTTCTTCATTGACCAATTCTAAAACTTCCTCATTCGTCTTCCTTTCTGTCTAACTTATTCCCTCCATTCTCCTCCAACACCACATCTCGAATGCTTCCAACCTTTCTCTATCCTCTGCTGCTAGGAGATTTTATTCTATGAACTGCTCGTTCCTGTGTACTAATTAAACGAAATTTGATATGCGTGGAAAGAACCTCCTGTGAAGTGTACAATCAGTGATTGGACAATCTTTCTATCGCAATATCAATAACCTTATAGGTTTTATGAGACCGAAGAAGAACAAAGAAGAAATCAAAATATGGATCGTTTTGGTCCCTTTTCCAAATGTGATACCCATCATGTATTTTGTTCCGAATTCAGAGACACCCCGCGCTAACGCTGACATATAAATTCATTTTATATCAATATTATAATGCACTTAATTCATACACAAACTCTCTTTCTCTCTATCTCTCCTACACACACTCAAACATACACAGACTCATACACACACACACACACATATATCACAGGCTTTTTGTAAATATTTGTATTCACTCAAGGTGAGTAGTGTTCTTCATCGTCCATCCTCTGTGGCTATCGATTTTTAACCGACTTCAAAAAAGGGGGAGGTTTTCAATTCGTCTGTAAGTATATATATATTTTTTTCTATGTATGTTCGCGCATAGCTCTGGCAATTATGAACCGATTTGAAAAAATCTTTCTTCCATCCATTCTTTAATCCGTTAATTGGGTCCCATAAAAAAAATATTGCTTAGTAATAAGTAGTTCCTGAAAAAACAAGAATGTTGACTGTGCAGGAAAGCTGTAGGAAAGCCTATATAGATGACTTTATGTCGCTTTTTAAGGACAAAAATGGTCATAACTCTGGCAAATATTTACCGATTTCAATAATTATTTTTTTATTCGAAAGAAGAAACTACTGTAATGAACCTGTATGAATTTTATCACAACCGGATAAGAACTTCCTGGAGGACCATGAATGATATGGAGGAATTTATCTGTTAAAAAACCATAAAACTGATGTTCTCCTTTACATTTCTCTGACAAATATGAACCGATTTCGATGTTTTTTTTTTATTCGAGAGAGTAAACTACTATGATGATTCCATGCAAATTTCATTACGATCGGATAAATTGTTTCTGAGTTTCTGAAGAAACATGAATTATGTAAAAGTATGTAGACGATAATGTGAAATCATAATGATGTCATAACCTACCTAGATCATTTTACCGTCTTCGATGATTCAATCTTTATGTATGAAAATATCACAAAAAAGTATAAAATAAAATATTTAAAAAAAAATTGAACCGACTTCAATAACACTAAAAAGTACGCTAACACCAACTTCTTTAATATTTAAATTATTTTATACTTTTTTAGTGTTATTGAAGTCGGTTTTTTTTTTTATATTTTATATCCTTGGATGTTGTGAGAGCGCTGGTACCCATAACACAAGTTAAATATTAATTTGGGTACCAGAGTTCAAAATAACACTGTACTCTTTGGGATTTAATTTAATTAGAATGTTTTTACATGAAATTTTGTATATGTGTTGCCATGTCACCTTTTTGTGAATAAATATATTATTATTATTACTTATCTATGCAAACAATATCAGATTTCCATGAACAAGATAGGTACATACACAATAATTATAAAATAAATAGGTATTTAAGTAGACAATAATATAACACTACAAATGAAGATATTTATGCACACAAATGTATATTATCATCTATGGAAATCGAACCCTCGACGACGCTTCTGTAGGAGAATCATAGAAGAATACACAAACCAGCCCATTAAATAGATATAGTAACAAAAAATCTTACCTCGAAAACGGGCACAACGTCCATATGAGAGTTGAGGAGTATGCTGGGCAAGGTCGGCTCTGTCCCTTCCCACGTCATCACCAGCACTGGCTTCTTCGGAAGCGGCTCGACCACCTGGACAGGGAGACCAAGCTCGGAGGCCTGGCCTCTTAGGTACCTCAAGCATTCATCTGGTGAGAAATTTAACACGTAATTAGGAACTAGGTGGTCCCCTGTGACTAGGTGGTAGGTGTCTATGGCAAGGTAGGTATCACTATCACCGCAAGTACTGCCACATAGAGAAGTGCTTCGATGCTACGGTACAGTGTCGCTATGTTCTGATGTAAAGGACACTGTACTGTACCTCGTGAAATAACCGGAATTTAGAGACTTTATAACTAATGTCTCGGATAAACAGTGGAGTGCGGAAAAGATAGCGTATCGCTTACTATTAGGCGGTAACTTGGAGTGAATCTGACAATATTGTACCATTATGTAATCGTATCGTAAGTGAATTGCATCTGTTAATCTGACAATATTGTACCGTAATTAACGTTGGGGTGAACACTGCGGATTCTCAGGTAATTCCGCAAATTGTTCACCGCCGGCTCCGATGCGTAATCAATCGACATTTTCACTCAAATAATAGCAATGTTTTTAAAAAAGTCCGCGCACAAAATGTAATATTTCGAATTTAGGTCAGTAGAAAAAACAACTGTTTTTATTGTTCACTTATTGCTACGTTTTATAGTTTTGTTATCAATTTTCGTGGTCAGTAACTGTCTTTGTGGCGTGGGAATTGGGGAAGTCGAGGTAAATTAGACTATTAGACCAGGGGCCTTACCATGAAATCTTATAGCTTAACAGTTTAACACGAAAAGTGACCTGTGCACTTATCATGAGCGCACTAATTAGCAGGCCACTCAGCACGTCACCCAAACATGTAAATAATCAAAGGGGGCTGAACACGTAAATGATGAAATGGGCCTCACCCAGCACGATTAAAAGAGATATATACTTACTTATACAGGGTGTAAGGGACTACGTACCGAAAACTTTTTTATAAGATTTCTCATATTGTCCATTACAACATTACAGAAACCATTTATATAGAAAATGACAAATGACTAATTTATTAATTTTTGAGCATGTAATGAATACGTGCGGAATATTGTTTATTTTTCAAATTACATTGCTAATTTCAGTCAAGCCGCCTGGCAAGCGTGGAGATTATGGCAACCCCTCCCTTCTAAGGGAGAGGCCTTTGTTCAGCAGTGGACTTTTCGGCTGCAGATGATTGTTAATTTTGCACAAATAAGTAAATTATTGTTTTTAAATTGAAATTAGGCTTTATTATTATATGTATCAATAACGATGTTATTCTAATTTTATTTAAAAAAGCAGCATTTTTGTTTTTGGAAATTCATGAATATATATATATACATTTTAATGTTATTGTAATTTTTTCTTATATCGGTTTACATAGTTTTGAGATGATCTATCCTAATATACCTTACTAGCATCAGACTGTATTTTTAACAGACTTCATTGCATTCATTCATAGAATTAGGTACCGACAAACCGATTTTATATTTAGTCCCTATGGAATAAGTCAGGATGGCCGAGCGGTCTAAGGCGCTGCGTTCAGGTCGCAGTCCACTTCTGTGGGCGTGGGTTCGAATCCCACTTCTGACAAATACCATTTTTATTTCTTTGTTTGTGTCTTCTTCTTGATCCTGGCTTTTTCCATTGGCATTTCTTTGTTTGTGTACTACGGAAAAAAGAACAGATGATAATAATCGCAAACGCCATAAAGCCATGTGCATTCCTGAAATTTTGGTAAATTTCCTACTTGTTAAATAAGAGCTGGGGAAGTAACATACGGAAGCCGGACCCAATAACACCACCATCGAGTAGGTATTGTGATGTTCTTACTTTCAGTAATGGTGTCGATGCTCCATGTGGAGTCACAGTACCAGTACTGTCAGTTGAGAGAAACTCTTCACGTTCACGTACCTGAAATGAATGAAAAAAAAAAGAAATTCTTTATTTAGGACACTATGAAACCCGTGGGGTGCCAGGTTAGAATTGCATCCCCCATCTCCTCTCGTTGGGCGTCGTAAGAGGCGACTAAGCGAGAACAGCACGACGGGCAGCAGCGTGTTTCTTTTGCATTTATCTTCCACCTATACTGCGGCCCCAAAGCCACCTGCCAAGCGTGGGGATTATGGCAACCCCTCTCTTCTAAGGGGGGGGCCTTTGTTCAGCAGTTTGTTTTGTTTGTTTTCCATCCATAAATGCATCAACGCGGAGAGCGTTAATGCATTTATGATCAGGCTAGATTGCGATTCGCAGCATATGAATTTTCAAAAACCTCCTCGGCTACGTAATTAAAAAAAAAAATTGTCAACCACATGATATTTAAAGATAATTGCAAAACCTTCGGATCCAAAAATGCTACAATTTAAAATGTAGGCGTGTGTTGTTTTGCCTCGTCTCCTCCTCACACGTGAAGCGACCGCGGCAACCATATAATATTTAATTGATTTAATTTCGCAAGACAGGAAGCAAGTGGTCTGCACAAACTGATAAGAATTATCGACTCAATTATTATGGGTCAGTAAACCGTGGCATATGGACATGATACAACTCAAAATAAAACATATATCTATAAGTATAATAAACAAATTTTTATGGCAAATCATTTTCAGCACAGGCAGTACGTTTATGGAATACCTTACCTGTAACGATAAGGCAATCTAAATCTATATACATTTTTAAAAATCGTTTATAAGCACATTAGGTAAGTACCTCACTTTGTAGCTCATTGTTATTTTGCTGGCCTTTATTTTGATTTCAGAGTGCTATCAGTATATTTATAAGAATTCATTTATATATATAATATACATATATTAATAGTTCTCTTTGTATGTTTATATATATATATATATATATATAATATGTTGGTATTTATATATATATTTGTATATGTTCATATATATTATATGTAAGTAGGTGCACATCATAAGTATACATATTTTTACTAGTGTATTTTGTCTCACATAGTAACTACCCCACTTTTTGTATTCCATGCAATATTTTTTCCATCCCAAGGTTGCCTGGAAGAAATCGCGGATAGCGATAAGGCCGCCCTTTGTACAAATTTCTTGAATTCCTTTTCTTATGTTCATTTATGTGTGTACAATAAAGAGTATAAATAAATAAAAGCACAAAATAGCCGAGCTTATTTAAAATAATCTAGTTTTGATGTCTGCTCTAGTACGTACTACTATATCCTGTTTTTCTTTACAAGTGGTACTTACAAGTACCGTGTGTGGATTATCCCACAATATTATTATTATTTTGTTGGAAGCTATATTGATGTTGATGTTTATCATGTCACGGAAAGTAAATTTAAAAGGAAAATTGATGATTTTCTTCAGAAAATTACCCACTAACTTGCTTTATTTATAATTTATGACATTTTTAAAAAATTTTAAGTTTAATCTTTCATTGTTAATGAATTACTAATTTTAATTGTTTATTTCAACTTTTAATTTCGCTTTAATTAATTATTTATTTATCACATTTTTATTTTTTTAGGTATTTCTTCTTGAATACTCAAATAATTTTAATTTTTAACCTTTACATACTTATAGAACATAATTATTTAATGTTAGTATACATTCAATTATTATTATATTCAATGCAATCAAATTTTACTCACAAATTCATCCAAATTTCTTATTTTTTTGTAACATGCACATTGTGTTGTCTACCTATTTTATGTAAGCTGTGTTAACCTGTAAGTGGCATGTTATATCGGGCCAGTCTTTAAATGTACTTTTCTGTGTTCTTTTTATGTATAAGCTGTGGGATAACAATAAACAATTATAGCTAACCGCTAGACCAATTAGCCCGTATTTTACAGGCCTGGTGGAGATATTTACCTAGTCGGAATGCCTAAATTATGATTCTCAAGTTAGTAAAACCTACAACTGACCTACGTTTATATTTAGACCTTAAACATGCCCTAATTTTTAATTTATTAATATCACGTGAGTAGCAACCGGTACACGCGAGCTAACCTGTTAAATAATTATAAAATTATATTATGTAAGGCGATGTTTGCTTGCTACATTCTATTACATTTTCATTCTAATATTTGTTGTTTTAATTGCTTAGGTAATGTAGGTAAACTTTATTGAAATGTTGTAATAATGATGAAAGATTAATTTAAAATTTATAATAAGTACTTACTCCTTTTTGCCTTATCCTCCCCAAATCCTATATTATGCAAAAATTCAAAAATTCAAAATTCAAATAAAAATGATTTAAAATAGGCTTAACACTAGCACTTTTGGACGGTCAATTTTTTAAAAGCTACCACCGGATCACAACGCGGCCTCAACTGAGGAGATCCGGCAAGAAACTCAGCGGGCTTGTAATTTTTTCACATTTTTTTTAAACAAAGTTTGTCTCTACAATTAGATCAGCACCAGCGACAGTGTGTCCTGTCGTACAAAATATAAAAAAAAAATACGACGAAAATACAACAAACTAAAATGCAAAAGGAATAGTAGTAGTGCAGTCTGGGGCTCTACCTCTCATAGCAGTATTATATAAATAGTATTCAAAGTTTCATAATTGTTTGTTATGAAAATACAGACGAACTAATGATATTGGGTACGAGTGTTTTTTCAACCAAAATTTCTATTTCTAAAAATTCTGTCTTGTAGAATATATTTCTTTTCTAAAAACATTATTTAAAAATAAATAGGATACCGTGCAAACACCTGCGCGTGCCGAGGCTAGATTGTTAATCATAAAACTAAAGTTTCTTCAAGTAGAGGCCTCGCCTCGTTGGCCCCAGCAACGAATCTGGAATTTTAAATCAAGTTTTTTTTCTCAATTCCGATTCCATGCCAAATTGAAGAAAAAGGTTCTCTTTTCATAGCCATATAATAACATTTTTCCAATGTTCTATTTGTATTTATTTTCTCGATATTTATATTTACCTAAACGTAAACTAAGCTCTTTAGTTGTTACAGTTCGTCCTTACAAAGCACATGAGTAATGTGTAGTCTAGTAGGTATTCTGTCATGTAAACTTTGCTATGTATGGTCCATTAAAAGGCACTTTAGCTAAGAAATTACTAGGATTAAGTGATTAGATTAGGGATTTGCGGATTGCATAAGGCTGGAGTGGCTGCTTAATTTCGTAGCTCCTTGAATATTGCTACGAATAATATGGACTTTTATTGGTTGTGTTCAAAACCACAGGCAGATTCAGATTCACGGTAAACTTTCTTTAGTAGTGGTAAAAAGTACGCCACCTAACGACAAAGACTGGTTTCATTCTTGAATTTCAGGACTGCTAGTTTACAAAGCTTCAAGCGTTCGCTTTCAGACTGTTGTTAATTTTAGTACATAGATGGCGCTACTTGGTGGATAACGTTTCAAAAGGAACGTATAGATGGCAGCAGTGTTCTAGATTGAATAAGATATTGTTCAGAATATGTAGCTTATCATTTGATAATTTAACACGTTTTTTTTTAAGTTTTTGGACACCTAACACTCCACCTAAGCAGTGAGCATTTTTTGGATACGGTCTTCGATAAGGTCGAAGAGGTACTTCCTGACTCGAATGGTCCTCCTGTGCCCTACCTACCTCTATAAATATCGAGATTTCCTTTAATTTTTGTCTCCGTGGTCCTCTAAAACTGTTGTAATCTAAAGGATCGCCAATCGCCTCATAGGAATTTCTCACTAGCAGCGCGGTATTGGAATAAAATCTATTGAAAAGTAAAATGTATGGCTTCTAGCGCACCTACACCCTCAACTACTCCTACAAGCCTTTTCAAGTGCACAATTATTTTATAATTGCGACTGGAAAATAACCGTGTTTGCAATAATTAATTATCCAAAGTTTCGTCGATGATAGCCTTAGCATTATAATTATAGGCACCTAAGTACTTATATGTAGAAATAATGTACACATGTGTGTATTTTCTTATAAAAAAAACTGGGCCGGCAAATCTTTACGATCTCACCTATATGATTTATGAAGCTTTTACGTATCTTCATAATATGCATCATGCTTACATACAGGTTGATGAAGGGAAATATTTCACAGTATGAATCATAAACTTATGTTAGGCTTAGTTTTTTAAGAGTTAGTTACTGTATTTAATTATACTTCACAAGATCCAGATATATTAGGTTTTTTTTTCATTACTATTTACATTTTATTTACAAATATGTATACTTAAACTAGGTAAAAACTTCCTCCAAGTTGTCGCCGCACTGGGAGGGGAGGGTACCTAAAAGACTGGCGACATTACCTCTTTGTATAGCCAAGCTTATACGTTGGCAGAAAAAGCTAACAGCCCGACGGTCTCCTGAGACATCGATAAGTTTGGATGAAATTAATTTCACCAAACCGTGCGTATTTAGATTGAATCAGTATTATTTTCGTGTATTATCATATTATTCTGATCATTATAGGTCAATCATCCATGCTGATTTGTTTCCTAAAACTACTCCTGTAAGTTAATAATATGTTACAGTATCAACTTTCTTAATAAATAACACATGCGATTTTTCCCCAGTTTTCATTATTAAGGGTAGTTTCTTCCGATTTCCTATGTTATGACGTCTGGCTTTTCCGATAACTATAGTTTACACGTTGTCTGCTCCAACCTTTATTTCTTTCTACTCCTTGTAGCTTGTAGTCTCTCCTTCCAATAATGTTTACAACACAAAATCTGCCACAGACAATTTAGCGTTTCCCGGGACTCGCCGAGGGTCAAACCTCGGTGTATTCACTGGTATCCACTGTAGATCCTAGCTCAAAGGAGTCACATGGGAATGAATGGTGGGATTAGTCCCAAAATCCCAGCTGCTCTTTTAACATGAGTTTATTTACCCATAAAGCTATAAAAACATATTTCAATTACCTTGTCATGGTAAATAATGAGTATTTCAACGATTGCATCGCTGCTTTCCACATTGAATAAAAACTCCAACACTAGTCATAAGTCATACATCATTTATTACAATTAGGCTTAACGCTAGCACTTTTGACGGTCACTTTTTTTTTAAGTGTCTACCACCGGATCACAACGCGGCCTCAACTTAGTAGATCCGGCAAGAGACTCAGCAGGCTTGTAATTTTTTTCCACTTTTTTTAAACAGTGTTTGTCATGTTACGATTAGATCAGCATCACAGTGTGTATTGTCGTTCAAAACATCAAATAAGAGAGAAAACAAAAAACGACGAAAGTACAACAAACTAAAAGGCCACTATTTAATTAAATCGACTGGCTTAGAAAAAGTCAGGGTAAAACCCTTGCCTCCTTAAAAGGAAATTAAGACTAAGACATGTATTGCTTGCTGAGTTCACAATCAAACAATGTTTATAATCGCCTAAATATGATACTCGCCTTTAGTAAATAAAATACCTAGTTAAGTAGGTACATAATTATACCTACTTAAGTACATATGTAATTAGATCGCAGAACATTTTAGTGTGTTTGATATCACTATTCATCAGTTCGTACGGTCGCAACTTAATCTAGCGCTAATCCAACCGACAAACTGTTACGCAGTTTAGCGGGTTTAAAACCAGAATATCTTTTTGTCACAATATCGGATTTATTTAAAAAAAAAATATAATTCTTCATCAATAAGTAGGCGCGGGAAAATCACCCTGTATAGGCACCTGAGCCGTGTGCCGCTGCAAAATGCCAAGATACTTCCACATTTTAACGACACCCACGCCCTTTTCACGCATATTACGATATCATTTAGCATACGACTAATGTGCGTCAGTCAGTTTTCGTTTTCTGCTGTTAATTCTCTAGACGAACGTCCTTTGATAACATTGTGAAAGAAAATTAAAACGATTGTATAAATTTAAAAATAATAGCATTGGTGTTTGGCACGAAAAGGTTGCCGTTGGCGGCGAATCTCAGTTCGTTTTTAACCGAATTCAAAAGGAGGGTCTGTATTCAACGCCTATGTAGGTATAGGTAGTATGTAATAATAATAAAAATACGTAATAATAAAAATATTATGTTAGTCTATTTGGGCTTTTAAACAAATGTACCTAATTTCACGAGTGTGTGTATGTTTTGCATTAGTTCGAGTATTTTTCAACTTAGAGAAGTGTAAGTTTCATCAAAATCGGACTTTTTATGTTTTCAGCAAGGTACCTACTGTAACGTAGACGTTCGAGTTGCGTGATAATGCTGACCTATTTTGGTAATAATAAAAAGTGTTCAATAAACTATTTAAAAAACTCACTTCAAAGAAAATTATATACTGACCTACTTACTTAAAAATATCATTATATTAATTTTTGAATGCTATTTAGATAATTTTCTTTTGAAGTCGTTTTTTTTAATAGTTTCTTTCTAAAAATTATTTCAGTTCATGTTTTTTTTATATTTTTAGTTGTGTACATACGTATATTATGTTTGCCTATACCTAGTCATAGTAAAGAGTTCTAACCACTGACTTAGGCATGTTAGATTCGTCTTAATTGTGGCCCTTCGGAGTCACTGGACGTTCGGGGTGTGGGCATTTTGAACGTCCATTGAGTACGGCGGCGACTTCGAGGAGGACGGCGGCGGGGTTGCGACCCTCGTCCCCGTGAGCACCGTGACTGGTTCCCGGGGGGCTACAATGCGCCCCCCGGCGGCGGGCTCAAAGGCAAAGCACTGAGGGGCCCCTGGTGCAGATCCCGCCGGAGAGCCCTGGGGACCCCTCATGTGCCGATGCGACAGCCGCGGGGGTTTTAGTGGGTAAGAATCCCACATACCCCGGTCGAGCCCCACAGCTCCCGGGATCTTTGTAAGATTTACACCGCGTCAAAAAAAAAGGCTTAGTATGTACTTACATATTTTTTTCAAAAATGTAATAAGTACTTACCTATAGATTTTTTTTAATATTATACTTTTAAACATCAATATAGGTTAATACTTGTCTACCTGAAGAACTGTTAAGCCCACTGAGCTTCTTGCCGGATCTTCTCAGTAGAGGCTGCATTGCGATCCGATGGTAGGATATATAAAAAAAAAAAAAAAATTACTTCTGGCCTGCTTGAAATAAACGATTTCATTATATTTCTGTGGTATATATGAATTACCTGTAACAAATCAGATCTATTATTTAACATACAAGGAGGAGTATGCAGTGTCAGGATATTAGGTATGTGTACGCTAGAAGTGTGGGCCCTAGATATCCATCAAGTACGGCGGCGACTCTGAGGAGGACGGCAGCGAGGCTACCCGCTTCTCTGTAACGACCATGCAGGCCCGGATCTAAGGGGGGTGTTCAAACCGGGGCAATCGCCCCGGGCGACAGTATCAAGGGACGCCAGAATCGTAATTTCATATGATTAAAAATAAAAAACTTGCTCCACAAAGCGTACTTAAGTAATAGTTAATAAAAAGTACAAATTTATTAAAGGGTTCTTAATGTCCCATTCATTAAAAATGCCATTATATTACCTATAAGTACATATTTGTGATTTTTTAAAGTAATTTATCTGAAACGCTAGAGAGAGGGGCACCACTATCAAGTTTTTGCCCTGGTTTGAAAAAATCCGGGGCTGCGACCATGACAGGTTCCCGGGTAGCAACAATGACCCCCTAGGTGGTGGATTCAAAGGCAAGGCACTGAGGGGTACCTGGAGCAAATCTCACCGTGAAACCCAGGTTCCGCCTCTATCATGTGCCGACGCGACAACTGCGGGATTTTTATTAAGAAACAATCCCACGTACGGTACAGTACGCGTACCCCAGTTGACCCCCATAGGGTCCCGAATCCCACATACGGTATACGTTGGAACGAAAAAATGAATATTAATGTAAAACGATAGTTGTCGACGAGACACCTGTGTCTCAAATCGAGTTCCTAAATGATTTATAGTGTGTACGCCTACGTAGCAGTCTGCCAGATTTCAGCGCATAGCATAGGTATTTTTATCTGTTATTGAACGCTTTGTGGTGATAACATAGTAATAATTATGATTATGTCTGCCTATTCTGTCCCACGTTTGGGCAAAACCCTCCTTTCTATCATATTACATTAAAAAACAACTACATAATAATTATTTTATTAAAAAAATGTCTTGAAAACGTTAGTTTTAAAATTACTATCGTTACAATTCCTTTTTTTTGTATTTCATATCCTAATGTTACACACCAACTGCCGACTGTACCAGATAACTTAAGTCATAACTTATTAACTAAATTATGAAAGGTTTAAATTAAGACCCTAAAATGTCTTTTGAAGTTACCCTATCATAACTTACAATTAAGCTGTAATGAAATGATACCATCTTAGGTATTGTACCTACGTTTTCGCCACTCGAACTAAACTGTCTGCGTTTAATAAAATGTAAAAAAAGTACAAAAGCGTTCAAGTAAATGCTTTCTATCAATTATGGAACGTGATAACGCTGCAAAGTTACAGCTTAGTATTTTATTTCATATTTTCAGCGGCCGCGAGCTTTCTACGAAATAACAAAAAAATGAGTTATGAATTCACATTTGAAAAAATAGAAATTTTTCGTTAAAGCTGTTGCCTGTAACTCATTGTTTCGCTTCATCACCGGTACAAGTCAAACCCTGACCCCATTTGTTCGTTTGTTATCAAGATTGAAATCATCGATAGTACGCTAGTGACCAAGGAGTAAAATATTCGCTGAGCGCGCGGCAAAATCCTCAGTCGGCTTAAAGACCGCGTACCGACAACACTATCGTGTATAGTGTTAAAATTGTTAAAAAACACAATATCAACTCGAACATTGATTTCAGAAATGAAACTGGCCGATTAGAAAAAAAACTTTAGTGACGCATGTGTTCTAAATTTGATTTTCCGCGCCAAACGCGATGCGGTCGGAAAAGCGCGCGCTTTTACCACTTTCAATACTTGTATTAACTTGCATAGGTAGTTGACAATGAAAACATTAGTTGTGATAAAATTAAATGTTTATTAGTGATGCTTAGTGTATAGTTCATTTGTAAGTGCTCAATTTGTGTCAATAAGGCTATGGTAAGGTTAACGATGCGAGGTGACTAAAACTAATAATCCAAACATTACATTATTGACAAGAAGAATAACAAACTTAACATCACAAAAATAAAGTCAATCATAGGATTGACTTTATTTTTGTGATGTTAAGTTTGTTGTTCTTACCTAGTTACGAAATACGTATTAAATATTCATATCACATCTATTAAGTAATCGATTAAAAGTAATTGTATCATTCAATGTCACGTTACCTGTACCCATTGATATGTGTTTAAGCACATTATTACTTATATAAATTATTCACCCTTTTAGATCCCACCATTTTAGATAACCTACTATTTATTTAAACTTTAAAGATAGTCAATTACCTGAACATCAAATAAAAACAAATCATCTTGACCGATAGAATTGAGCGGCTGTATCGTAAAATGTGAAATAATGACCATTAACCCACGTTAATGTCTTAAACAACGGCATTAAAAATTATTAGACAACGCCTGAAATACATACTAAGCACCTAATACACGTTAAAACGAATGAAATTTAAAACCCTTTCTTTGTAGTTCTTAATTATTTTACATTAAAATAATACGAATAAAATAATATAATGTTTTATCATTGGTCCTCGAAATATCTGTAAAGTTTCAATAGGCTATCTAGAAGTGGATAAAAGCATTGAGGTATACTTAAGTACAATGGGTTTGTAGCCTCCGTAGCACAGTAGGAAACCGCTTGCGAACCGGAGGTCGTGGGTTTGAATCCAGCGGGGAAGAAAAACTTTGTGTACTTGTTCCTTACTGGATAGAACAATGCAGGCCTATCATCTGATTGTCTGTAAAGTACTTAGAGGAGATACCACACTGGAGATAGCATGATGCGCTAACCCCTCTGCCAAATTTTGTTCATATGGTCAGGTCATTCTTTATTTGTGTGCGTATCTTTTTGAATGTGTTGCGAGTTTATTATAGTGGGGGTATGCGTGAAATTGTATCTGTGTGTGTTTACTTCGCCTCCCGCACCCCGCAAAAGTGCCACGAAAAAATTGTACGGTGAATCGACGCGATACTAACGCCATTCTAATTACTCTGAGGTAAAGTAAGATGATCCACGCGTCGGATGGGCATGTAAAAAGTCGGTCCTGCGTCTGACCTCTCCCCGGTCACAGTTAAAATATGGATACAGTTTGGAAACTAAGCCTAGTTGACGAAATAATTACCTACACTCCATGGAAGCGATAGGGTTGACACCTTCAATTTTTATAAATAACTTGTACATACAGTAACTTATAGAACTATAGATCTTAAACTTTGTCATTAAGACGTAACGAATAAGTAGAAAGAAAAAAGAAAGAAAGAAAAACATTTATTCAACGACATCTTGTACAGTAACTAGCCTACTTAGTACACTTAAACTAATAATTAGAATGCCGTTGAAAGGTTATCCACACAGCATGTGTCGTTGCTCCTAGCTGGCACAACGACGCTGAACTTCCCTGGATACCCGTCAGCTAGAGTGCGTCGGAGAGCAACAGCATACACCGGACACAGGTTTTACAATTAATAAAAACAACACAAGTAATTGAAACTGACCACTAGGAATTGAGAAGTAGGAACATGAAATGAAAAAAATAAATTATGATTTCATCAGATTGAAAAATTAGGCTAAAAGTGATCTTATTACTTAGTCTATTCATAAATACACTGTAGGTATACTATTACAACTAAATGCTATTACATCTAAATGCTGATTTCAAATAGTGTTTAAATATTATGCGATATGAAAAGAAAGTAAAAAAAAGTGACGAAAAAGTTGAAATTTTATTGCGGCCGCCATCTTGGATTTGATAGCACCAGCGCAGCGGCTTCAATACCTTCGAAAACCATGAAAACGATACCCATGACAAAATAGTTTATAATTATTGCAACCGCCATCTTTGATTTACTTTTGTGTTAATAAAAGCGCCGCCATTCTGGATTTACAAATAAGTTCACGAATTCATTATGATCGATCACACAGACCAGATATAATATAACGATACATTAATATAAGAATAACAATATACCTATCATTCTTACCTTTTAAAATCAGCAGGTAATTTAAAATACTCGTACGATAGCTCCGGTTTTGATGAATTGTTAAAAAGATCGCGGAGACTAACTTCGCGGCACGCACAACTGACGGCATCGCGACATTCGCTTAGAACTCTCGTCGACGCGCATGTTTGTGTGAGTGTGCCGTTTCGAGCGTTTGTAGGTAGCTTCCATACTGTATACATATTTATACTGTGCCCCGGTCGTGTCGGTCTACCGTCCCATCGGATTGTGAGAGGTAAAGAAAAGAGAGTGCACTTGTGTCTACGCAAGCACTTGTGCACTATAATATTACTTTTATGCCGAGTAAATGGCTGATTTTGTGAGAGATTGGCCGCTGTGGACATATCGGCCCGGAACACATTATTACTTCAATAGGTGGAAGTAACATTAAAAGAGTTTATTATATTTATATTATAGGTAGATACATACTCAGTCATTACCTACCCATAATACAAATTTTCATAGTTAATGAAAGTATTCATATTTCAGATTATGTCCATTCTACGTCTTAGCGAAAGCAATTGAAACAATAAATGTATGGCCAGCCAAAGACAATTGGTTGGCTGACCACCGGTCAGCCATTGTTCCGATTTTGATCCTGTAAAGAAAAAAAAATTGGCGTAAATGTTTTTTTTTTCCAATCAAAACTCGTTAGTATTTGTTTTCTCGGGAATTATAATGTTTCATTTAGGTGATTTAGGAAGAGCGAATAAATAATATGAATAACCGAATCGTCATTTTATAAGTATACAAAAATGACGTTTCTAAATGGTGACGGTCATGATTACACTAATCAGGGCCTTAATTCTCTATGACCATTCTAATATTCCATGCTCAAATCTTGGCTACCATGGATAAATTTATCCATGTTGGCTACGAAACCGGTAAATCGATAAAATTAAGTTGCTTCGCTATACATTTACTAGCAGTACCCGCGGCTTTGCCCGCAGCCAGTATTTTTGATGAACTCAAGCAATGTTAACGTCATTGCCAAGCAAGTAAGTGGTACACCGGAAGGCGCTCGTTTAAACCTCACCCTGGGGTGAGCCAAGGCCTTGGCTTGATTCAACTTAAGCCATTCCTTTTTTTAACGTGGAAAAATCCCAAGGGTTGCCCATATCACCACGGGAGTGACAGTGTGGGTTCAGTATGACTCCTACTGACTCAAACCCTTCGTGTCCAAATTCCGCTATGTTGATGGGCACCGGAAACGTATCTATCTGTATACAATTTCGAGTCCCACCAGCAGCCGACCAGCCCATCATCTTCCGTGGGTGTAAGTAAAGCCCACGGACCTGCCTGTCGCTATAAAAGGCCCGCAGAATCTCATCAGGTGGCATGCCGGAATACTTTAGCACGCCATATTAGCGAGAGTGAAATATAGTGGTGCACAGGCAGCAGTTCCCTCGTTCCTGCTGTCTGCACATTCTCGATACGGGGGCATAAGGTTGGCGTTGGTCCGCCTTCTGCCCTTCAGAATCGCGGGACGTTCGGGGTGTGGGCCCCAGGACGTCCATTGAGTACGGCGGCGACTCCGAGGCGGAAGGCGGCGGGGTTGCGTCCCTCGTCCTCGTGAGCACCGTGACAGGTTCCCGGGGGCTACAATGCGACCCCGGCGGCGGGCTGGTGCAAGGCAAGGCACTGAGGGGTTACCCTGGAGCAGATCACACCGGAGAGCCCTGGGCTCTGAGCTCTCATGTGCGGATGCGATAGCAGCAGGGGTTTTAGTGGGTAAGAATCCCATATATCCCGGTCGAGCCCTACAACTCCCACCAACCATTTGAAAGTTTACCCGCGTCAAAAAATAAAATGGTCCGCCTTCTGCGCCCGGGCGTCTTGCTGCGTTGCGAATCTCGGAGCTCACTCTCCTTTATCCGCTCTGTTACATGAAGCTCGAACTGCCCTTTTTCATTCAAAACCTCAAACCTTTAAAGGGCCCTGAGATACTGTGGGGGATCAATCGATGAGATTTGTCCTTGCCTTTGAGCTTGCTACCGGGGAGCGCATTATAGCCCCCCGGGTACCTGTCAAAGTGTTCACGGGGACGGGATTCGCAACCTCGCCGCCGTCCTCCGAGTCACCGCCGCCGTACTCAATGAACGTCTAAGGTCCACATCCCAAACATCCAGCGACCCCTAAGAGTAACTGGAGCCATTCGACCCAGTTCGACCGACATGTATCGGTGTCGCCTTCAGTGTCTGTCCCTGCAACTTTTTGATTTGAGAACCATACGCTTACAGAAAGATTGGCATGTTCGTAGCCAGTTATTATCACTGTTCGCAAACGATCAGTTGGTTAAGAAACGTCATTCCTTAGATGAGTGAGTTAGATGAGTGGTTAAGGTATCATTTGAACTGAGCATTTTCGTGGTTCGGCGAGTACGTAAAAAGTCAGTCCAAGTCGTCAGCTAGATAGCAGTCGATAAGCCAGGTCAGATGCCTAAGGGTAGCTTGAACTTTTAATTAAACTTTGAGCTTGACTCGTGTGTGTTATTTGAAAGGTGAATTAATAAATTGGGATGCTGACCTCATAAAATACTACAGACTTTTGAAATTTCCTAATGTTCTTGTATACGTTAGCGAAACGTATAACTCATGCTTTTGGGCTCCCCTCTCTTTTTTCAGGGTCAGTGAAGTTAATAAGTAACGTAACTATGTATGTAGATAAAAAACTCACTCCTAACTTTCTCTACCGCTTCTCTTCTTCAACTTTGACTAAGGTTAGCCATCCGAACGACGATTTTTGGATTCATCATATAACTTGTCCACGGTAAAGAGTCTAATACTGTGGACATCAGATGACTACTGCCTATGTCTATACTACAGACATTGGCAGTAGGTATATAATCTGCAACGTATTCTGTTTAGACTGAGTATAATGCAGAGGGCCTTAGACCATTTGAACTTGACACGTCATTGTCACGTTCTTGTAACAGACAGAACCCCAGTAGCGTCGACTGACACGCGTATGGCGATAATAATGCTGTGCTGCGGCACGATGGAGCTCACGTTGACAGGGAGTACTATGAACTGAAGTGCGCGGAAAGAGCCTCTTCAAATGGCAAAATAATATATACAGTTCAACGGGCGCAGCCTGGCCAACAATCTAAAATATTTTGGTAATTGACCATTCCTTTCACTAAGATAATATGCAATTGACTGTGGTGCTTTCGATCATAACTGAGTTAAGCTTCACACTCACCACTGTTACCAAGGAACCGATAAGTAGGTACACAGTGTGTACAGGATATGTTATAGGCGCAAGCTTCACTGTAGCGTTCCCAATCGCTTATAACTTACAATTTCCTTACTTGGTTACTTACTTTCTTTAAATCGAGATGCAGCAGTGGGAACTCATATTTTATAACCCATCTGAGACTGGAGCTATTCAAAAAATTAACATTTTAATTTATTTTATTAAAAATTTAAAGCAATACCTATCGATTTTCAAAATTCAAAATTCAAAATGTTTTATTCAGAAACAAGGTTGTACAATTGGTTAACAATGGCCGAAGACTTCTTTTAAGCATAGATATACTTGTGTTAGAAATCTCCGCTCTTCTATTACATATTTAATAATAGGCAAGTACTATATCTGATTATTGTTCAGCAAGAAATAAAACTATATAATGTGAAACTAAAGAAAAAAGTTTATCAAAACAAAAATTGAAAAAATATGTTCAAGTGTTTGTGTGGGGATATGAGTATATAGAAAGAAAGTGTAGTGTGTGTGAGAGTGATGCATGAGTGTGTGACGTTATGTTTATATGTAATGTTAGGGCGTGTGAGAGTGATGCATGACTGTGTGATGTGTGTGTGGATAATATATATTTTCTAACTGTATTGTTTTTGCAAGAGTTCTTCGATATCTTCATAACTTTTATTCTTTAACCAGTTAGTTATAGATTTTTTACATTTATGCAGAGTTAAGGGGTAGATGTTTAGGTGTTTATTTACTTGATTATATAAGTGTGCTGACATCATTGAAAACTGTCGTCTGGCAAAAACGGTATTAACTGAAGGTGAAGGGGCAACAATATATTTTCTCCTTTTGTTCAAAATGCCAGGGTCATAGGGTAGGGATTTGTGTAGTCTCAGAAGACAGAGCAATACATACAGTTTCCTAACAGTAAGTAAGTTACATATGGAGTATAAAGTATCAGTAGGAAATCTGTATGGTTTAAAATACATGACTTTTAACAGTGAGCGCTGCGCTCTTTCTAGTTCCAGGAACTTAGTTTTGGTGGCTCCGCCCCAAATAGGTATACAGTATATTATTATTGATTGGATTAGTGATACATATATCTGATTTAAAAGGGTTTTATTTGTAATATGTCTCAGGATTTTAAAAATCCAGACTATTTTTCGTATTCTTTCCATGACTAGTTCTAAATGGGAATGCCATGATAGCCGTTGATCTACAATAACTCCTAGATACTTTATTTTTGAAACTTTATTTATTATATTGCAAGAACATTTACAATTCCTAGGGTTGCCACACGTATGAAGTTTAATTTGGAATTCATTTCCGGGTTGGGTATTGTTGTAAATAGAGAAGCATATATAGTGAGTTTTACTGGTATTTAGTGAAAGTTGATTACAATTAAGCCAGTCCGCAATTTTAGCTAGCCCAACTTCAGCAGAGAGGTGGACTTCCGCCCAAGTTTCTCCCGTGAAAACTATAGCAGTGTCATCGGCGTAGGAAACTATGTGTGCATTGTCAATTTGCATATCACAGAGGTTGTTAATGTAAATTTGGAAAAGTGTAGTGGACAAAATACTGCCTTGTGGGACGCCGTGGGTGATATTGGCTTCTTCACTGGTGTAATTTCCTATTTTCACTTTTTGTTTCCTATTTCTGAGGTAGTCTTGGAAAAGGGACAAAGGAATACCTCTTATTCCTATGTTTTCAAGCCTGCGCAAGAGTATAGAAGTCGAGACGGTGTCGAACGCTTTTTTTATATCTAAGAATACAGTAATACATTTTTTCCGTTTATCCAGTCGCTGTGCAATAAATGAGGTAAGATCACAAATAGCATCCTCAGTGGACATTCCTTCTCTAAAGCCATATTGTGCTTTTGACAGTATTTTGAATTTATTTAGGTAAGTTTTTAATCTAATGTTAATTAATTTTTCTAATATTTTGGAAATTGAAGGCAACACTGAAATTGGTCTGTAATTACAGGTATCGTCCCTACTTCCACTCTTATGTACAGGAGTGATTATGGCTTGTTTAAGAGTATTTGGGAAATTACCTCGTCTAAAACATAAATTGACTAAGTGTGAGATAATAGGAACAATAAGCGTGGCGGCAGATTTTAAAAATCTAGTCGGTATGTTGTCCCACCCTGGTGCGCTCTCCGATTTAAGGCTCATCAGTATCTCGTAAACCTCTGAGGGGTCTGTTTCCGTGAGCACAAAAGATGATACTGTTCTATTCGTAAAGTCATTTGCATTTGTCACGGAAGGTGTTTGTGGGGATTTATTTTTCTCAATTAACCCTCCAACTGTCGCAAAATAATTGTTGACAAAATTTAGGGACTCCTCTGGAGAATTTTTTACATCTAATAATTCTAAGTTTCTTGATTTACTAGAGTTGCGATTGGTTATGGAGTTTATTGTTTTCCATAACTCTTTTGGGTTCTTGTTGACTTTGGTTAATTGGTCACGGTCATATTTACGTTTTAGGTTTCTTATGATTTTATTACAATGATTCCTATACCTTTTGTAGGTGATTCTTAAAATATTGTTATGCGGTTCAGATTTTAGCTTTTTCTGCATATAGTTTCTGTTTCTTATGCAGCGTAATACACCTATGGTCATCCAAGGTTTTAAAGTACGGTTACTACATGGAATATGGATAGTTATGGTGTTTACTAATAAACATTCCATAAGTTTATTAGTCAGATCATTAGTTAAAGTATTAGGATCGTTATATGAGAGTAACTCACTTATATTATAGGAATGCAGGGTGCTTAATGCCTTTTCCAAGTTAGTAGTTGACCTAGTAGCACTTCGTATACATGGTTTTGTAACTTGGGATAGTATTAAAAGGATAGTATGATGGTCAGTTATGGTAGTATTTAATACCACGATTTTAGCACTTTGATTATTTAATTTTAAAATAAAATGGTCCAGGCAGGTTTTTTGTCTAGTGGGTAAGTTATGGCCGGGGAGTAAACCATGTGTGGAAAGCATATTTAGATAGTTAAGCCTGTTTGTCCTTTCATATGAATGTGCATTGTCGTTGCAAATTAGGTTAATATTTATATCACCAGTGATTACAATATTACTGCCATTTGATTTAATTGTATCTATGTGTTGATTCAGTGAATGAATGAAGTTCTCAGCGTTATTTATTGATGGTGACCGGTATATGCCCAGAATAATGTAATTAAAAATTTTTATTTGTAAACAGGATGCATTAACTAATTTTATTTCATTAATGCTAGTTTTATGGGTACTTTTGATATAAACTACTACACCATCGCATTGATTATGGTGGTTAGTTGTGAGAAAAGATACATAATGATGTAGACGCGGAATAGGTTTATTAGAGTTTAGACGGCATTCGCTTAGTATAGCATCGGGATCAAAGGGTAGTTGAGCTAAGTTAATTTGCAAATCATCAAAATTGTGGTAAATACTTCTAATATTCTGGGATATAATGGTAAAATCAGAGTTTTGTAAACGGAATTGGCTGTCAAATTTATCAATGTCGCATATACTAGATTGAGCACATTCAATTTCATCTAATTCCTGAATTGTTGAGATAGCGCTATTCATAGTTAAACGTTATGAAGGGACTAAGATCTTTACAAGAGGAGGGTCTGCAAGTGTAATTCGGGCCATATAATTTTATATTATGTATATTTAAGTATGTGTGTCTCCGTTTACTATGTTTGTATGAATATATATGTGTAAATGTAAATATAGCTGCATGTATAAATATTTGTTTATGTATTAGTGTATATAGGTAATGTTTTGGAGTGAGTTTGTACAGTGTGATAATTACATATTTTCGTAGTATTAATATATTGGGTATTAAATTGTATTTAACAAACACATTATTATTCTTCTTACAAGTAAAGAAAAAAGTATAAAATATATGGATACTGTATACCATTAGATCCAATTGCGACGTGATCTCTAGTCATTTAAGTTGCAAAAGATTGTTAACTTGTGTTTCACTATATATCACAATAGTAGGCGAATCTTCACTCTTTCTAAGGTATACTTTCCCGTAGGCTGTCCAGCAAAACTTGTATTTTTTTACTTTTGCCAGGTCTCTTGCAAGAAAGTGTAGACGAGCGGCTTTCGTGGTTAGCTGCTCGGAAACATAAATAGGGGTGTATTCATCTTTTTTAAATCCAAGGTGCTTTGCACAGAGCTTTTCTTTATGCTTGATGTTAAATATTTTAGTCATCTTCAAAAACTCCGTTTTTAGGATAGTTGACGTCATTTCAACTATAATAGGACATCTCTCTGTATTTCCTCGTTTAGTATGTACTCTAAAAATATCTTTAATGTGATTTTTATCAACTTTACAGTCGACAGCTTGAGATAAGTTTATAGCAATGTTTATTAAATCATCTTTCGACTCCTTACTTATTTTTGGTACGTTTTTTATCTCTATGCAGGTTTTCCGGCTTCCGCGTTGTAAGTCCTCGATTTTATCCTCCAGTATGGTAATGTAGTCTTTATCCTTTTTAGCCTGTGATTCCAATAGTTCTATCTTATTTTTAAATTCCTCATTTTGCGCTGCGAGAAATGCCACCGAATTTTCTATGTTACTATTAGTGTTTTTAATTTCCATGAGCGTGGGATATATTTTTTTAATTTCTTCGTGTTGAGCAGTCATTAATGTCGAAATAAATGTTTTGATCTCATCCTTGAAAGCAACAAAGTCTGATTCGTAGTCATGCATTCTGCTTCGTTTATTTCGTTGAAACCCAAAGTTTGGTGTAGTATGTTGATCAGTTGTCTCAAAAATATTAGATTCCGAGCGCGACTTATTAAATGCGTCTTCCATTTTAAAGATTATAATACTTAGTAATATTTTTGTCGAATTACGGAGAACAGTAGTCAATCAGTGCAGAATACAGTTTAAATACCGCCGTCATCAGATGACAGTAGCCATCCAAGACTTTCGCACCGGTTGTATTCTCGTACGTATAGGGTCGTCTTTGCCGCGACACACGTCAACACAGATATCGACTCTTTCCAACTAAACCTCTGTGTAGCACAGTGTTTTTATATTTTAGATGCGGGTAATGGCGGCTATTATTTTATGTTTTAGTTTAATATTTCCTTAGATAATAGTCCAAAATATCTTCACCACAGTGTCCAATTGATAGTTTGATAGTTTACAACGCACAGATTATCACTATGTGTAATATATCCAATTATCTTCACTTTTTTACTGGAATTTAAATTTAATTTGCACAGCTACGCACAGTACGTGCACACCAAAGCGATTCACGGTCGAAGAGATTTAAGTTGTAGAATTACCTCGTACTGTACCGGTATGTCGTAATAGTACTATAAAAAATAAAATAAAAATGAAAAATAAAACTGAGTTAATCCGGGATCGAACCCGGAAACACAAAAATACCGGAAGACCATTCAACCGCTACGCTGTATCAGCCGTTAGGATACATTTCGAAATTCCCTTGCTTATGTAGCAATATAGAAAGTTATTGCTTAGCTCCTTATGTTAATATTGCGTAATGATTTTAATTTTGGAGTTTAAATCCACTATTATTCTGTTATATTGTAACATTACTCTAGTTTTTTTACAATTTCACGGAAAAATGAAGAAGAAGAAGTGCATATTAAAATATTGCTCATTCCCTGTAACAAATAGCTTGATATTACTTATATTAAAGTCTGACCAGGTCTACAGTAAACATGTCCGTTAAATATCAACTTAATCTGTTGAACAGTTTGTGCAAAAATCTTCAACACAAAATAATTTCGAGGCAAATTGTAGTAGAAAAAGTACATATTTCGACACTGCTCATTCCCCGTAACAAATAGCGAGGTAATTTATATCCTATAATTTTTCTAGGATAACAATAAATATTTTTGCCAAATAGCAACTAAATCTGTTCAGCAGTTTTGACGTCAAGTCTACACAAAGTCACAGACA
Source organism: Furcula furcula (assembly GCA_911728495.1). Classification (NCBI taxonomy): domain Eukaryota; kingdom Metazoa; phylum Arthropoda; class Insecta; order Lepidoptera; family Notodontidae; genus Furcula; species Furcula furcula. The sequence goes on from OU452253.1 coordinate 22,799,836, forward strand.
TACAGACAGACAAAAATTCTAAAAATCATATATTCGGAATCAGTATCGTTCCTAGAACACGTAGCAATAAAAAAATAAAAAAAATATTCAATGTACAGTTTTTACTTTTCTACGATTTTATTATATGTATAGATATAGATAAACGACTTGTACAATTATCTGTTTTTATTTTGACAGGCCAGTTGGTTTAGTCATTAGACACCCTGGCTGCTACCCAATATGTCGTGGGTTCGATTCCCTCCAAATGTTAGAAACGTCATCGGGAAAGTAAAAAAAAGCATAACAGGCCGCGATAAGATTCGTAAAATTATAGTCTACTCGTAAGTAAAAATACAAGTATCACGTATATTCAATGTTTTCAGACGAAGGTGGTCAGTCAGACGTGCTATTCCGAAGATATTCTTGTATCTGAGCGAAACGTTTTGCAATAAAAGCCAACTCTGATCTATTCGCGACAACATTAACGGGAATAAATTGAAATACATTGGCAGCCGTGTGAGCGCTGTATTGTTTTAATTTCAAATACAATTGTAAATTACTTAATTTACTTACCTACTCAATTAGTTTTATGAGCTATTTTAAGAGCAAAGATTAATAAATATTCACGTACCTAATAGAGATGCCACATGAAGGCCAAAAAATTAAATGATTATTATTTTAAAATAAGATGAAAAATCACATTTTAGACGTTTATTATTACATCATCATCATCATCACCCGGTAGACGTCCACTGCTGAAGAAAGGCCTCCCCCTTAGACCGCCACAATGAACGACAGTTAGCCAAATGGCCAAATGGATGCAAATGCATCCACCGTTTACTTGCGATGCGAAAAATGTCATCGGTCCACCTAGGCAGGCTTGCCTTCGCTGCGTGTTCCGGTCCGTGATCGCCAATCGAGAACCTTTCTTCCCCATTGGTTATCGGTTCTTCGAGCGATGTGGCCTGCCCACTGCAACTTGCAGATTCTAAGAGCGGTCGGTTACCTTGGTTCTTCGGCTATTCTCTTCATCACGGATTCTGTCGCGCAAAGAAGCTCGTTGTGTGACTCTTCTCTTTACATGGTAAATTATTATTACAGGACATCACAGATTTTTCGAACTCAAATAAAACAAAGCTAATGATCCTACAGCTTGAGTGCCATATTAACAAATGTTTAGATAGCAATTTTTTGCCTGCAATTTTGCGTATGAAGCCCGGATTTTGTCCAGAATAATATGTGTGATGTTGACTGCCGACGACCTAATCAATAAAATGAATGCTCGAAGCAGTAGATCTCTTACTAAAGATAGAAAGTATATCGATGAAATAGAACCACTAAATAATAAATCAGAATAAAATATTAATATTCAGAGATAGAAGACAATAAAACAATATACAAGGAACAGGAAAAGCTTTGTTATTCGGGGCGTCAATCACAAACTTGACCCTTTGTGAGTGACCAGTCACACAATCCTCGGTCGCATGGTTACACGAATACCTGTAAACTATTCAAGATAGAACAAAGATACATATAAAAATAGGTGTGTCTGTTTGTCGGCAAAGGAAGGACAACAGGCATATTGTCCGTTCCGGTGGCACACTAAAAATAACTACAGATCGCGTGAAAAGTTATTTACAACGAGCTTTCAGAGGTCACTTTCGTGGTCTGTCTGTTTAGCGAGACAAGTGCTATAAAATTATTCTTTTTATCAAAATATTATGTATTTTCTTAACCTTTTGGTGAAGCTCTGTTCATATAAATACTTCAAAAAAGCTCATCAAAAATATTCAAGGTGATCTTCACATTCGAATAAACGAAACGCATCGATTCATCGATATATTATCATCGATTGTAGTTTTACGTTGACACAGTTTAAAAAGAGGTAAGGTAGCGGAACGTTACAATAACTATTATAATATAAATCCTACACATACCTACTCATTTATAAATAATAATATTACCAATACTTATTGATATTCAACTCTTTGAACCGCAAGGGAGTTACCTAATAGGTATCGAGATGGATGGAACCGAAAAAGCTAATACGTCAAACGTAATAAATTAGAAAGTTTCAGGCAACGATAAAGGAGGGAAAGAAATGTTTCTACCGAATAAGTAGGTACGGCCAATTTGGAAATAATAATAATACAATATGTAGAGATTTCTAAATTAACTTTCAATAAATAACGTAACCACATTGTTCAATTTACATGGTAATGACAGGCAAGCGGAAGACCTGAAATTAATTTGTTCAGAATGGAAAAATGGATCGACTACAGGGGAGTGATGGCTGCTGCTCAAGTCAACTCGTGCGCGGTTGCTGCTTGGGGGGACTGGTCCGGCCGCTGTCCTTTTGTCCTTTCTTTTTTTTTTCTTTAGTAGTCTAGCAGCAAAATTGATTGTTGCTATATTTACGTTCTGAAGGCAATTCACTTGAGCTTGTAAATTATTCTTGGAGTGTATCTAACTTAGACGACTTGTGATAAAAGTTGGTAATATGTTAAAGTGCTTTGTGTCTTGCCTGACGAGGCACTGCTTAACAGCAGAAGGTAAATGTTAAACGTGAGCCACTGTGATTTTGGATCGTTCATGCTCGCCATCGAAAAGTCTTTGCTTGTGGCGGCTTCGTGTGGCGGGTCACCCCCTTCCCTCCAATATGGTTGAGGGGAGTGATGGCAGCTGCTCGAGTCAAATCGTGCGCGGGTGCTGCTTGGGAGGACTGGTCCGACTACTATCCCTTTGGCATTTTAGTTTGTTGTATTTTCGTCATATTTTTTTTTTTATATTTTGAACGGGAGGACACACTGTCGCTGGTGCTGATATAATTGTAAAAAGACAAACTTTGTTTAAAAAAAATAAAACTGTGAAAAAATGACAAGCCCGCTGAGTTTCTTGCCGGATCTTCTCAGTTGAGGCCGCGTTGTGATCCGGTGGTAGCTTTCAAAAAATTGACCGTTCAAAAGTGCTAGCGTTAAGCCTATTTAAAATAAAAAATATGAAGTTTGAATTTTTTGAATTTTACAGTCATTTTAAAATGTTATTTTTTTATATACTGCGATCCCCAATAGGTACGCTTGCCCAGCGTGGGGATTATGGCAACCCCTCCCTTTTAAGGAGGCCTTTGGACTCACAGAGTACATTATTATATTTGGACTGTTTCGGCTGCTGCTGATGATGATCATTCTTTTAGCAGAGTAATTAAACTACCCTTACGGAATATATCGCGGTTTATTTTTGGTATTACTTTTTTGGTCGCAAAAGCATTCGAATCGTCAGCAAAAATAAACCGCAATATATTCCGTAAGAGTAGTTTTATTACAATTTGTAGTATTCTTTTATCACTTAACTTTTCCACCCTGGATATTTATATAATTAATATTCGCTAGGCTATATTCTATTATTTAAAAAAATAGGAAGTCAAAAATTGTTTGATACTGTACGAGTACTATGCATTCAGATAGGTTTACATTAATTAAGTTTATATTTTGTTGTATATTCTAATAGGAGTTTGATGTCTTGCACATATTCTTACAAATTATATAGCTGTTGACTGGATATAATAATAATAATAATATCCTGGGACAATTCACACACGGTCATCTGATCCCAAACTAGGCAGAGCCTGTACTATGGAAACCAGACAACTGATACTAATACTTATATACTTTTTTTTTTTGTAAATACATAATTATATAGATATATATCCGTTTGTGCCATATGTGCTTCTACTTCGGAATTATTTGGCTCATTGGTTGAAACAATGTAAGTACGGGAACCAAACCGAGCAAATGTAACGGCTATATGTTTTACATCTACACTAAACCCATTCCACGTTTCTTCAGATACTCAAACTTCACAAAAAACTCAATCAAACGTGGATCAAATAGCAATCTCGTGTAAGCCCTCTCCCTGGTCAGTCCTGATTAGACGCGCATCGCTAGCGATCATTAGTGTCGCGGCTTCAATTGCTCTCTGCCACAAATTGGCACTGTCTAAACCGACCACATCACGTTGCCACGCCTCAGCTAAGCTTTTATCTTGTGACGTGACGCCTACTGAACTCGACTCGTTAATTCGATTCGAAAACTTTTACGCTAGTTTTATTGCCCACGATTGACGTAAGTTTATGGTATGGATTCTTTGTTTTTAAAAGTTCTTCTTTCTTTATTGGTTGGCTATTTGGTGCCAAAGACAATGAAGAGCAACTAGAATGGTAGGTACCTACTCTCCGAAATAAAGAAGATTGTGAGAGATTAGAATAATTTTCTAATCGAACCTATAAAATTCTGACAGGACACTCAATGTACCAGAGCTTAATAAAATGTGTTTAAGGAATAGAAATGTAACATTGAGAGGACACTCACTGAAGCTGTCCGTTCCTTAACAATTTGTGAACAATAAATGATTGATTGATAAAAAAAAAAAAAAAAAAAAAAGAACGCCTCTCGATGTTGTCTCTGCATAAAATAATGGGTATATTACGATACGCCTGTCGTGTCGACGTCAAAGTTATGACTTCTATAGGTACAATCAGTATGCCTTGCGGCGTTCTATTTTCTATACTAATACATGGAAGGGCATTCTGTAGCGTCACCTTGGTCACCACCAAAGTGAAGAAATTCTAAATCTATGGTCGACACAGATAGAATTTTAACCTCTGTTATATCGTGACGTTAAAAAAAATCAACAAAAGTGTGTCCTACACATATGCAAACCCCGATTTTCTTTACAAGATCAAAATCGTAGCAATAAATGTAAGGAGTGCTGACTGACCGGTGGCAGGCCAAAGACAATTAGTAGGGTACAACATGATCACATATTTAGAATGTGTAGAACCCATAATGATTCATGCAAAAACCTCGATATATTTTCTCAAAGTTTGCACTCCTACCTGCAGGTCTTGTACGTAAGCAGCCAATGTACCTCTAAAAACCTAGTGTATAGTAACATAAATTTAATTATTATATAAGCTGTGCGCGGCATTTATAAGGCTACAGTTTTATATAAATTTTGCTAGAACATTGTTATTTACTCATTTGAACTGTAACCTGTTGCTGTGCCTTTTCAATAAATAAAATTAAATAAATATATTCACGGGGTATACAATACATGGACAGTTTCTTATACCCTCTCACTAGGCCCGTGGACGTCGTAATTTCAAACATTTTCTCGAGTAGTAGGTATACAGCGGGCAGCGATTTACTGTTGCGATGTGACACAACGCCCTAGGCAATGTATGACATTTTGTAGTGATCCATCACGTTCTACCAATGATGGTATACTGTCCGTCAACGTGTTAAGCGCCAGCAACCGTGTAGGCAATGTACTACTGTTATAACCAAATCTACTAAATGCAGAATAAATATTCGCTTTCTATCTACAAACAATAAATTATGATAATGTCTCGATAAGTTTGAACCCTATAAGCTTCATGGTTTGAACCATGTTTGAACGAACCAAGCTAGTCGCCTTACCCGAAGGCGATAAGGAGACTGAAAAAACTAGGCGTTTGACAACAGAGGTCACAGCCCGAAGTCAATCGAATAGACGAGATATAAACACTCGGTCACCCCGCGATTCGGACATCTCAGGAAAGTGCGTAAACGTGATTATGACTATTTGTAACTTGACGAAAGGTAACAGTCGATTCCATGACGTTACGCGCTTCGACTGCTTTTGAAAAGCAAAAGCTACTCGCAGAAGAAGCAAGCACTGCTTCGCAATTGCACCCATTGGTCGGTTGGCTTTGGTTTAGGGCGGACAAACAATTATGACAATACCTTGACATAATTACAGCAGTCTCTATCATGCCATAATATAGATTTTGTACCTATTGAAATCAGACATGTAACTTACGATCATCGATATACCTAATTACAATTGAAATCTAGACTATTGATTAATTAACGACGAGATGATGATTAGTTAACGGACTCCGAGTGCGGTAGTAAGTGTTTTAATTTATATATATTAAACATTTCATTGCGATAGACTCGCAACAAATCACTTAACGCATGGCCTGCGGCCTGATAATAATCCTCTTTTGAAGTCGGTCCCATTAACTGAGAAATTCTCATTTCATCTAATACGGTAAGCGGATTATGTAGGTATTCCCTTTTAGGATTCGAAACCGAAAGGTACGTCCTTCATCATTATTTATGTATGATACATGTAACTCTATTGTCTATTTTTATTCAATTTAGTGACTAGACACGCAAGAGATTTACCTGATTGAAAGCGACACGCCTGCCTATAGAAACCTGCACTCCCCTGCCGTTTGTCACCCGAGACATCAGGTTACTCTTCATCAGGTCTTTTTTGTTGCCCAGATATTTCACCAGCTACAGGGTCTTCCACATGCTATGTTCCGGCATAGCAATGTTTTTCACACTGCTGCTTGGCGGCAGAAAATCAGACACTGTGATGGTACTTACCTGGGTGATCTACTATCTTACACAAGGATTGTTCGCGAAACATCTGGCTCCGAATTAGTAATTTCTCCTTGCATAAGCAAGTCAAGTAAGGTTTGTGGTAAATGTGAGATTCCAATAAGCCCCAAAGGAAAAAGTCTGACTTCGTCAAATCTGGTGATCTGGCCGAAACTCATGCTACGCTAAATCAACAGAGGGTCTAGTACGGGTTTCAAAGTTTACGAAGTCGACCAAACTGTCAGTTTTCTCCATACATTATACACCAGCGCCTCTAGCGGTAGCTATCAAAGACTAGTAAGCTGTACGGGAAAAACCATCGACATCGATGGAAAAACAGACAGTTTTATCGACTTCGTAAATGTTAAAACCCGTGTTGGACTCCCTGACCAGAAATTGGTAAACAGAAACAATAATTCCGCGTTCATCAGTTGTATTTGGATCATCACTTGTTATCAACCTTATAAACTCACAGGGTAGCAGCACGTCGCTGCTCCCACCATGTGTACATACCTATTATTACCTCAATCTTGTAGGTATATGAACAAATTTGAAGTTGGTGTAGTGTAGTAGGTACATTCTTCTGAACAATAAAGTTATTTGCTTAGTTCACGGGAAACTAAACACATAACGAAGAATTATTATCGCCGGTTGTATATTACTTTGCTTATTGTTGTAAGCAGGTTGGAACAGGTTCAACTGAAATCTTGGCAATCATCTTTATAGTGCCAAATGACTTAATGGCTATCATTAGGTACAAGCTGATAGCCAGAGATATTCCGCTATTAAATAAAATATTACAATAGTAAAGGAAACCGAGAATGGTAAGTAGGTGTTTTATGCAAAGTAGATGTTTGTTCATGAGGATGGGCTATTTTACAAAAATATTACTTCACTTGAATAAAAAACCTGCCAGTTGGATCGCACACGGATGATACTGTTTTAATAAGTTAGGATCGTTGATCATAAGAGATGGTGTGCAGGGTGCGCACGAAATAACTAAAAACAGTTAAATGAATGGAGATTTAAGAAGTTTTTTTTATTAAGAATTGCAATTGTAGTCAAAAAGGTTTATTTTATTTATTAAGGAACATCAACAATATACATATTATACACTTACAATTTCAAATGTCCAAAAAAACCTTTTTTATACATGTATTTAAAGTTATTTAATAATAAAAAAATACTTAAAACGTGCGACAAGACCGAAATGGTTTGATTCCCCGCCAGCCGCGCGATCGGTCGCTTGTTGACTAGGCCCGCAGTGTGGCCAGAACGAGCGGATAGGAACGTTTGATAAAATCTTTTTAAAAAAAATTGAACCGCCTTCAATATCACTGAAAAGTATAAAATAATTTAAATATTATTGAAGTTGGTGTTAGCGTACCTGCTGTGTATATTTGGCACCAACTTCAATAATATTTAAATTATTTTATACTTTTCAGTGATATTGAAGGCGGTTCAATTTTTTTTAAAAAGATTTTATTTTAAACTTTTTAGTGATATTTTCATATATAAAGATTGAACCATCGAAAACCGTAAAATTATCTAGGTAGGTTATGATCACATTATCGTCTACATAGTTTTACATAATTCATGTTTCTTCAGAATAAAATATCCGGTCGTAATGAAATTTGCATGAAAACATCATAGTAGTTTACTCTCTCGAATAAAAAAAGAATCATCGAAATCGGTTCATAATTGTCAGAGCAATGTAATGGAGAACATCAGTTTTATGGTTTTTACCAGATAAATTCCTCCACATCGTTCATGGTCCTCCAGGAAGTTCTTATCCGGTTGTAATAAAATTCATACAGATTCAATACAGTGGTTTCTTCTTTCGAATAAAAAAAGAATCATTGAAATTGGTAAATATTTGCCAGAGTTATGACTATTTTTGTCCGACCGAGCGAGTCCGAGCGACTAAAACGTCATCTATATAGGCTTTCTTGCAAGTCTCAGTGCGCAGTCACCATTCTTGTTTTTTCAGGAACTACTTATTACTAAGCAATAATTTTTTTATGGGACCCAATTAACGGATTAAAGAATGGATGGAAGAAAGATTTTTTCAGATCGGTTCATAATTGCCAGAGTTATGCGCGAACATACATAGAAAAAAAAAAAATATATACAGACGAATTGAGAACCTCCTCCTTTTTTTGAAGTCGGTTAAAAAGTACGCCCGCTAACTCGCTCAAGCCGGTCGCGCTAGGCTAAGTCACTTCAGTGTGGCCGCAAGCGGCGGTTTCATATGTTTGATATTTCGCGCCCGCCGCCGCCGCCGCGCTAGGCCTGCAGTGTGGCCGACCACTAAGGAGGCATTTGTTCAGCAGTGGACATTTTGGCTGCTGATAATAGGACGATTCCCCAACTTTCTTTACACAGATACTCGAAAGAATATATCGGCTGATTATATTCGTATATCAGTTATTCTCTAAATAAATCATTTGTTTTATTGCCTACCTTCATTTTTCATACGAGGATGCCAAAGATTGGTAGAGCCGGAGCTAAATCGATAAGCTATTTCGGTCCCAAAATTTATATGAACCCAGAAATCATTTTCACCATATTGTCATTTAAAAGATACTAAACTAGACGTGTTAAACTTGTAATGCACCACTGTACAAACACAAGAGCATGTACCCCAAAAAAATACGCTAGGTACTAAAATTATATTGTATTGAAAATATCAAGACCAGATTTCGCTGTATCGATTGTCTCCCTCCAACATCGATATACTATGCCCTCCAAAGATACAAACTACGTACATACAAAAATCATAAAACAAACTCATAAGCCAGTGTCTATCACGGATGGTTTCAAATTTCCACAGACTACAAAAATGTTATAAATTAGTATACTTTGTTTATGCTCCTACTTTACATATAATTGAATCATCGTGACGCCAGTGATATTTGCATCAAAAATTATGATGCGTCAACAACGTTAGTTAATACCTTGTAAATAGTTTTTATTTTCATCAATATGCTTACTTATGAAACCAAAAAATACAAGTGATACACAAAAATAATAGTTAGACGTTAAAAACCTTGGAGGAAGGAATCTGAGTTAAAAACCATCCACTTGACAATAGTGGATATGCTGTTGCAAACACATCAAAGGTCGGACGCTGATCTACGGTAGATACTCGTGAAAATAAAGTCATTTACGTTAAACCATCTATGTAACTATGTAGTGAATTCATACTTATACCTATAATGATTTTTAAGGTCGGCATGTAATACACCGTGCTCTTGTTTTTATTCTTTTGCGTCTTCGTGCTACTGATAAAGATCTTCGAGTAACGCTTTTCTTTCGTCAAATTACGAAGTAATAACGCTACAGAAAAATGCTTTAGGCTTGGGAAAATATAAGCAATTTTACATGTAATTCTTGCAGTTTAGAACCGAAGCCACAATGCACATAATATGTATATAGGTACCTAATAAAAGAAAGAACTGTCATTTCAACAACGGTATCGTCCCCTTAAATCGCCAGTCTGTACGAGTTAGTTTTGTGTCAACACATGCCAGTCAGGTCAACGTTAGCACTCACATAAATTGTACGAAATTCAACGACTAAAGTCACATAGCCATTGACTACTCTATTTTTAACCGACTTAAAAAGAGGATGTTTTCAATTCGACTATATGTATATTTCTTTATGAAAAACAAATTACCTACCTAAATAATCCAGTCTTAAAACTTTTTGCTTAGCGTATGTCGGCCAGTGGTATTTACCGTAAGATCAAAGGAAGACTTTGGCGAATTCCGGCCAGCTAACCTATACCCGGTGACATACCTACCTATAAAGTTAAGTATTCAAACATTTCTAGGATTTAGAGCGACACACATTTTTCCCGACTGTCACAGAAAGCTTTTCGATTTTGTTTAATTTTGGCACATTTTGGCATATAAAGTACAAAGAGCGAGTGGAGCCGCAACTAAATTGACAATTATTTATTATTAGAGAGTTAGTGAAGAAAGAAATAAAGCGCGCGCGGAGCTGCGCGGTTTAGAAAGTCATTGTGTAACCTATTGAGAATAGAGTTATAGATAAGAGAACCTAGATTAAATAAAACGCATAGTCAATCCCGATTTATCAGGGTTTTGATTTAAACCAGTCTAGACGTTGATAACTCAAATACACGATCAATCAACTTAAATAGATTTAAGAATCCCCGAGAGTGCTCGAACGATGTAAGAAAATTAGTTTTACTTTCTTAAATCACTTTTATGTTTTTACTTTTTTTAAGTAGATTAAGTAGCTATCTAAATGAATACCTCTGTATGGTTAAATTTAGTTTTTCTTTGTTTTTGCCATGGTTAGTGGCCAAGCTGATTTTAAAGTTATTCAAATTGCACTTAGGCTTCTGACTTGGCTGCCGCTGTCAAAACGACAACCACAATACCGACTTTTTACGCACCTTTCGAAGCACAGAGACGCTCAGTTCAAATGCCACTGAACTGTCACCCATCTAACGATTGACCTTGCCTGACCTTGCTCAACGAACTCGTGATCGATTACCGATCAAACAGTAATTGCAGTTTAAAATCTCATCAAGAGAAACATTCAATATTCAACAATATGAAATTAGATTTATTAAAGTACTTTGAAACTACTTGTTAGTGAAATAAACAGATGTCTCTCTCCAACTTAAGAGCTGGGCTCTTGTCGGTGAAGCAATTTCCAATCTGATCTATTATATGCCTTCATTTTGACCTCCTGATACGACATTCCACCCACTTTTTCTGCTACCTGCTTCATAAAACGTCGTCTGGGTCTTCCTCTTCCCCTTTTCCCTTCTATTTTACCTTCCACTATCGTTTTAAAGAAGGTGTCGTGTCGTATCAAGTGGCCAATCATCTTTCCTCTCCTATTCTCAATAGATCTTAAAATTTCTCTTTCTTCATTGACCAATTCCAAAACTTCCTCATTCGTCTTCCTTTCTGTCCAACTTATTCCCTCCATTCTCCTCCAACACCACATCTCGAATGCTTCCAACTTTTCTCTATCCTTCTGTGTAAGTGTCCATGCCTCAATGCCATACAAAGCGATGCTCCAAATATATGTTTTAATGAGCCGTTTTCTTATAGCAGTTGCTATCCTGGCTTTGAACAAATGTTTCTTACGATTGAATGCCCTTTTAGCCATCGAAATTCTAGCAATAATGTCAGGTGTTGATCTAGAATCGTGAGTTATTTGACTACCTAAGTATTTAAAAGTATGAAGACCTGAGGGTACACCGGCATAATTGTGACATAAGGACGTTCAACATCTCAGTCCTCCCGTGACCATGGGTGCTGCAAAGCATTCAAAACGTCGAGATAGTAAAATCAAAAAATAAACCGCGATAAAATCCGTAAAAGTAGTTTGATTTCAATGTGTAATATTCGCGTAAGTAAAAGACAACATTATTTAAAAGTCTTTACTGCTTCTACTGAGGTGCAATTTCAAAGCAATTTGTCGGTTGAATGATGGAAATTTAGCAGTTGTTAAGATTTTAGTTTTTGTTATGTTAATTTTTAATCCAAATTCCTCAAAAGTTGTATTCATTATTTGTAAAAGTTCTTCTAAATTTTCTATACTATCAGCTAATGCTGCTATGCCATCTGCAAATCTAATAAATCTTATATTTTCTCCATTAATTTTAACCCCTCCTTTGTTAGTTTCTAAAATTCTACGAAACAAAGAACTTTCTAACCGTTACATACTTCTATTCCAAATTAAACTCTACTAACTCCCGATAGCTGCTGAAAATGTTGAAATTGTAATTTACATTTTTCAAGAAGTGATAATGAGTAATGAAGAGCACATAGGAACAGCACTTCCTTTTTTCGAGGCAACATAAACACAATGCAGTTATTCCTTCTATACTTGAAAGATAGCTAAATCAACTAGGTCATGGAAAAAGGCTGGTTGACCAGAGTGGTTTCTGTGTAGAGCACTAAGGACAGTTTTTAACACGTTAAACGCCATGTGTGCGAGACACAATGGATTTTTCTATTGTTATGTGTCCCGACGGCTTGATTCAAAGGCTTATACTAATATTTAGTTGTATAAAAATAAATATAAAAATCTTTCCTATTTTGCATACATAATGTATTTGGGTACTAATTAGGAAATGGTCCATTAGTTAGCTGAATTGCATTTTGTTTGGACATGTTAGTGAACGTCATATTAAAAGGTTGATTTTACTCGTTTGAAATATCTTTAATGTTTTCTCCAAGATGTTACGTACCTTAAATGAGTCGCAGTTTTGGGGTGTAATTATGGGGAATGGGCTCCATTATAAAGATAATTATGATAAAAGTTTTACAGTTAATGGATGGTCTTCGAAAAACGGAAAAAATACGGATTATAAGCCTTTTATGATAGATCTAGACAGATAGATTTTATGAGAGATTTTTGATTTTAGGATGATCAGAAAACTAAAATAACCGATATAGCTCAATGGCTTAACCGGCTGTAGTGGCAGTTTGCTGGACATATTTTCCGCAGAGCCGGTAATCGTTGGGGTATGCTGGTTCTAGTATGGAGACAATATTCGCAGGGCGGTTGGGAGTTACTGGATGATGAGAGCCGAGAACAAGCTCAGTGGCAAGCCTTGGATACTGCATCCAACATATCTATAAGTACTATATAAAATCCTATTGTCAATAGACAATAATACGCTACACAAAGATAGACTCTTAACAAATGTATTGTGGCCCGCTAAACAAGACCACGCGCCAAAGACCAGGTTATTTCAGACAAAAACACATAAAGAAAATTAAAATACGTTTTATCTTACGAAAATATATCTACATCGCTCGTCACGGCCTTGACGTCATCAGCCCGAAAGATGGCGAACCACAATAATAATGCTGAGCCAAAATAATGTCGATTTGACAAATAACAATGGATATTGCATCGTTAGCCAACCAAGATTTTCAAGAGATGCATAAAAATACGCTTCTCTGAATAATTTATTGTATTTTTATGCACTATGATACTGTAACTTGAGAACACTAGTCGTTTGTGTACTACATTAAAATAGTCGCAAATATTTTAATACTTTATCTAGGTTACCGATACTAAGTAATTATTATTATGGTTTATTTTTAACATAGAAAATACAGTTAGACAGGATTGGTTATGCCATAATACTTTGTAAATTAGACAGTGACAGTTATTGTTTTTTTTTTCTTGTTTGTTAGCACCATAACACAAAAGATTGTGCAAGAGACTGTCTAGGTAGTACGTTGCCCAGCAATATTATAACATTATGTTAATGTAAAGCAGAGTGGTGTGAAAATTCTGCTGTATAAAGAACGCCACTTTATTAGTGCAGCGTGACCACCTTCCTGCTCTATCATCCCTGATCACCATTTTTCAAGCTACTACTCGTCGAGCTCGAACAGCTGTAACAGCTCAGTGGGCGAGCGCTTGCCTTGGAAACAAGGTGCGCAGGTTCGATCCCCGGCTCGCACCTCTGATTTCTTTAAATAATCATGTGCGAATCGTCTTTGTGCGATTGTTACTAGCTTTCGGTGAAGGAAAACATCGTGAGGAAACCTGCATGTCTGAGAAAGCCTAACTAGCTTTCGAATGACGTGTGAAGTCCGCCAACCCGCACTTAGCCAGCGTGGTGGACTATGGCCTAAGCCCCTTCATCTTGAAGGGAGGCCCGTGCCCAGCAGTGGGACATTAACAAGGGCTGGTATTATTATTATATTATTACTCGTCGAGACCTACCTAACGAGCCCAAACTCGGTGGGTTTACGTGTATTGGTGCAGAGATCCCGTGGCCACCTTCCTGCTCCATCATCAGACCCTGATCACCATTTTTCTAGCAACTACTCGTCGAGACCTACCTAACGAGCCCAAACTCGGTGGGTCTACGTTTATTGGTGTAGAGATCCCGTGACCACCTTCCTGCTCCATCAATTCATCGCACACAGTCACATTCGAACTCAGGGCGTTATTTTATTGCGATTTTTTTTTATAAAGTGGAGGACTTTACTGGACTCTTCACATATAAATAAATACTGCTCTACCTTTTTACCAAATATAATACAATATTTGCCTTCAAAAGTCATATTACACCTTCAAATAACCGCTCATATGAACAACATAAATTTTCCTTTGACGGAAATACGAGACGTGAAATTATATCAGTAGGCACGCATGTACGGTTAATAAATTCACGATGGCCGACCGCGGCGGCCGTGACCCGCCGGGGCACGGACAGCCTTGGGGTCACTACGAACGACCCACGGTAATCACCTCACAACAGTGATAATCACCTATGGGAATAGTTAGAATTCTACTATGAACAGAACAGCTTTCAGTTTTAGAAGGAAAATATTGAACCTGCGTGCCTTCCGTATTACTGATTTGGCTAACGAATAACGATGAAATCTGTAAATAGTATAATACAGACTCGTTGTCTACGTTAAAATTACACTTGAAACCTCTGCTTTAGATGCTAAGACATAACTAGTTCATACTTTTTGACGGTCCTGTTGGTATGTTGGTTAGATTAGACTCCCAGACCGCTACCCAGTCGTGGGTGGGATTTGACCCACATTGTGACTTGAGTTTTATTTATCCATAACAGTACCTATGTACTTACAAAAAATGTATGTATTTACAAAAAAGTCTATCCTAACTACTTAATTTTTTTGACGGTCTAGTGGTTAGACTCTCAAGTCGCTACCAATTAGGTCGGGGGTGCAATTTCCACCTTGTGACTAAGTGTTATTTATCCATATGTACCTTTTATGTACAAAAAAGTTTTTAAGCATTTGTATCAGCTGTATGGTCACCATAGTACGGACCCTGCTTAGGTTGGGTTTGTGTAGAAGTCTGTGGATCGTCCTATTATATAGAATATTATTAATATATTTACTATTACAATAAAAGTTCTTGTATCAAAACTAGTGCCATAGTTATAAAACTAAGATATAAGAGCACATGCCCGTCTTGGCTAACATCATCATCATCAGCCGGAAGACGTCCACTGCTGAACATAGGCCTCCCCCTTCGAACGCCACAATGAACGACAGTTGGCTATTTGCATCCACCGGTTACCTGCGACGCGCACAATGTCGTCTGTGCACCTCGTGGAAGGCCTGCCTACGCTGCGTCTTCCGGTTCGTGGTCGCCACTCGAGAACCTTTCTTCTCCAACGGTTATCGGTTCTTCGAGCGATGTGGCCTGCCCATTGCCACTTCAACTTGCAGATTCTGAGAGCTATGTCGGTGACCTGGGTTCTTCGGCGAATCTCCACATTTCGGATTCTGTCGCGCAAAGAAACTCCGAGCATAGCTCTCTCCATGGCTCGTTGTGTGACTCTGAACTTCTCTAAAAGGCCAGCCGTTAGAGACCACGTCTCAGTACCATATGTCATCACTGGCAACACACACTGGTTAAAAACCTTCGTCTTCAGGCACTGCGGTATTTCGGACATACCAACTTGGCTAACATAAAGAACGTAAAGTACGAATAAATAATAACAACTATGATATTTAATAACAAGAAAGAAATAACGTCCGTTTCAATAATGCATGTTGTTGTATGTAGGAAACGAGTGTCCGAAAACCTCCAGCTTTATGCTTTAAGCCGCAAAACAGCTCTGGTTTTCAGTGGCCAAGTACCAAGTGACCTCAAGAAAGCTTCCCCTACCAAACCAATATACATACTTATCTAAAACATAGTAAGGTTAAATAATCAGTAAATTGGTATACATAAAACATAAGTGTTGTAGCCTCTTGAGACTATAATAGGTAACTCAGTTACACGGTCTACCTCCCTGTAATGAGTAGTTGGAAACATCGCAGTAACCGTAAAAATGAAATTTTTACAACATGGCCTCTCTCCATACTTTATGTTACGCCCCATAAAAATATTTTGTAAAGGCCGACCAGTCTGGGAAATTGACCAGTTAACCTAATTACGAGACATGGTTTCACTATTTTTTATAAACATATTTTAAAATTGACTGGCCACATTTTAAATTCTTATAAAGTATGGTATAATACCATATATGGTGTGTATGGTATCATATCAATACGTAGATATCAATACGCATACTAAATAACCAAAAAAGATGCCAGAAGACACTCGGCGCAATTGTTTCATTAGTACTTAATCACTAAATACGTTATTTCAAGTGTAGGTATACTTGAAATATTGTCATACTAGCTGACCCACGCAGCTCCGCCCGCGCTGTGTTTACGTTAGCTAAACTTTCACTAATATAATATATTCGCATAGAATACAAAACCTCCATTTTTAAAGTCGGTTAAAAACTTGGACCCACTTTGTACTTGCCCTCCGAAGCACGGAGACGTTTAGTTCAAATGGCGTTAAACGGTCACCCATCTATTTAATGACCTTACCTAATGTTGCTTAACCTGATCTATTTCCAAACATTGTTAACAACTGTCTATGAGTGTTCCCTTACAAATATTTATTATAATTATAATGAAACATTGTTAAAATCGGAGCAAGCGTATAACCAAGTACACGTTTTGACTTTAGTCCCCTCTCCCAAGGGAACCGTGCCAAATGTAGGGATAAAAAGTATCCTATGTCCTACCTCGGAGTATTAACTCAAATCATGCCAAGTTTCGTTTTAATCCATCCAGTAGTTTCGGCGTGATGCTTAGCCGAGATACAGACAGACAGACAGACAAAAATAAAAAAAAATACATTTTTGGCTTTAATATCAGTTATAGAATACCCTCCAAACATAATTTTCAAAATATCTTCAATGTACAGAATTGGACCTGTTACAGTTTTATTATAAGTATAGATTGTACAACTACCCCGGATCGTAACGCGGCCTCTACTGAGAAGATCCGGCAAGAAACTCAGCGGGCTTGTCTTTTTTCAATTAAGTATATAATAAGATTTTTTTAAGCAATTTTAAAACAATATTTTACAATAAATATATCTTAAATTTTAAGCTTGTAACAGTACTGCAGTTCAAGCCCACGCAGCTTTATCCTCCGGGTAATCCGAGATTTTATAATAGCCTTTTGTATAAAGCATAAAAGCTAAAGTATGCACAAAAACTGCAAACAACTTAAAAAAAATACATATGTAGCTAGTACCAGTAGAACGCACTTCAGATGATTTTAATAGTTTTAAGCTTTTAAAATTTATACTTGTTTATAAATACTTATACTTACATGCTATGTTTGTCTAATAGTGTTAACCTGCCACCGATTATCATGAGAAGTACACACATACATATGCGTGTGATACATCTGAGATTTATTCTGTGATTGATAGCTATCTGTCGCGCGAGAGCGTAAGTACGCACGAGTAATGTTACGAGCTCGCACTGATTGATATATCAAATCATACCTCACACTTTCACGTGAGTTACATTATATGGCTTATATTATTTCACGTTAGTTCATATTTGTAGATAACAGTTGTTATGAGGGAATTATGACAAGCCGATTCATATTGATCCCTCTAGTTTGATTAATTTGGCCAGGATCAAATGGAACGAAGGACGTTATCGGAAAATTCGTCAATAAATTTTATCTCGGAGAATCTAAGTACTAAATTTAAAAACTTACAAACTTTTCAAGACGCTCGGTAGGTATATACTGACGCTTCATCACTGTCAGTGTAATTAGTTTCTTCACATTTTATTTAATTGTTTTTTTAAGTTTGTCTATCACTTCGAAATCTGTTTTTGAATTAGCTTAACTATTACTTGCAGCTTTGCAATCAAATCATTTTGCTAGCTACTTCTTCGCCGTTACGAAATTTTATATTAATAGCAGACTACTACTTACGACTGACAAAGTAATTCTTTGTGATTCAATCAAACCCTCCCAAAATTTGAACTTCGCAATCCATTGTATTCAAAGACACGAAGGCACTAAGTGATTTAACAAAGATTTGCTTAAACCTCAAAATCTCAAACCACAAATTTGAAAAATGGGTTACGATGATTATTTTTTTATTTTAAGCTACCATAATGATTATAATTTAGCAAAAGAATTACCACAATTAGAGAAATTTCTCAACCTACACATTTGTCTAGGTACATTTGTCTTAAATGAATTCAGAGGCATTACGGAATTAGCTCATCCATTTAAGCCTTTATAAATCATTCTGAAAAATGGATGTCTTTATTTTATCTGGACGAGAAGGACGGCCACTTTATGGTAAGTGTAATTACGGATGGGAAAGCGCCACTTTTGGGCGCTTTCTCATCCGCTGTTGTACCTACTGGCGGTCGCCGTTAGAATTAGTATTTAAAGCGCAAAAAAGATTCATACGATCTATGTGTGGTCTGAAATCAGATGATAGCTGTGAGCCATTATTTAAAGCGTTAAAAATATTGACTGATGCCCTAAAATGCCTGAATGTAGTACAGTTTAAAAAACAATTAAAATCATTATTAGTTGAGAAATGTTACTACTCAATTAATGAATTCCTAAATAATTAATTATAACCTGTGACCTATCAATTTTTTATCGACATTTTATTATTATTGTATAATAAATTATTTTCATATCTATTTTAATAATTTGATATCTTTGTTTGACATTTGTAATATAATCTGAGTTCTAATCATAATGATACTAACAATAATCACAATTAGCAATAATCATTATTTAGCTGAAAATAACATTTTTGTACGCCATCCGGCATAACATAGCGCTCCACACCTTATTGAACATCTAAATATACGTAGTGTTAAATCCTCTTTGCATCTAAATTGTTTTTACTATTTACACCTATGTAAACAAAATTAATAAATGATTTATGACTTAATTTCATTTCCCATAAATGTGGCCCAAAAATTCGGCTGTTTGGTCCGTAATTTTGACACCAATGGTATATTGCTATTTTGCAGCCATAAAAAATGTAAGTTTGTGTTGCCAGTTTTTTTATTATCAATGAAATTATATAAAATAGGTTAAGTATATTATGTTAATTAATATATTGTTAGAAAACCCTAAGTAGAAATAAAAATAAAAATACGAAAATAACATACCAGATGTTGTTTAATGGCACTAGCACAGAATTTACATATTGACAGGTAATTATAAAAATGTGGGGACTACCCCAAGTGGTCTCCTCCATCCCCAATACACCACCCCAACAACTCCTTTGATTTTATAGTTACCCGTCAAGAAATACACTGACATAACAATTATAAACAATACGTCCGCAATATAACAAATACTAGTGACAGAATGACAGAATGACAGAGTGACAGAATGACAGAGTGACCGCACTATACGACTACTGGAACAACTTTTCAGCACGAGATCAAATAAATGAATGTATCCCTGCACCGCCATAGCAGTGCCTTATATACGCGTTTGGTGCGTTCGGTCAGTCTACCATCCTACCTTACACTTTTTATTTTCTGAATGTTTCGGAATATCTAACACGGCCTCTCCTGACATGAGACCGTCCCCGGGCTCGTTAAACTTTGACGACTGTTCTCCGAGAACACGAAGATGCAAACTCCACAATCCATCGTTCACAGGACCACCCGATGTAGCGGACTCCACCATCCAAAGTAAATCCCGGAGTCTAGACTGCGACGAGAAGAGCCCAGTTGCGTTGAATCGTCCTACACAAAACATAATACCCAAACAAAGTATGCACATAACATAAAATTGTAAGGTCTACCTCGCTGCAGTTCATCACAAGACGTACGCTACCACTATTCTGCATTGAACATGAAATGTCAAGGTCTACATCGCTGCAGTTTAGTTCAAGACGTATGGTACACTACTCTGCATTGATCATAAGAGTAGTCTTGCATTAAATCGGTAAACTATAAGGGAGTCTCGCATTAATGGTTAGCTTGCTTTGCAATGTAGCCATTGCCCTTTTAGCCCTTCTCAAAAATAAGTCTTGAGAAAATCAAAACAAATTTATGAAGTAGAAATAATAATAAAAAGTTGGTTTTGTTACTCATATCCTTGTGATTCTTTGACTGCAATCACTGTACGGTCTTCGGTAAACGTACCGCCTCCGCTACGCAGATGTTCGTTGCTGGTGACCAGGTCACGCCAGGGCACGCCCCATGCCTCGCAGCGTATCTGCTTCTGCCTGCAGTCTGCGCATCAGTCAATCCCAGGTATACGTGGCTACGAGAAACAGAATAAACCGCGAGCACAGCGCTCACAAACACACGCACACATAAGTCATAGAAATCTGTGTAAATTTTAAATCAGTCATAACAGAGCAGTGAGAAAGCATACACAGTCATAGGCTTTAATCAGGTCTCTTCTGCGAAACTGATACCTTGTGCGTAACCAGGCTTTACACCGGTCTTAACAGGTTACTCCGAAACCTATGAAAGGTACATGCTTACACACAGCACAAGAGTACACAGAAAATATAGAAAACGTACACAGTCATTCACAGCTTTAGGCTTTACTCAGGTTTCTTTTTGCGCAACCGATACCTTGTGCGCAACCAGGCTTTACATCGGTCTCTAACAGCTCACCCCGAAACCAACGCGAAACGTTTAGGCTTTATACAGGTCTCTAGTCAGCGTGGGCCCCGCTGACGCAACCCGTCACCCTCACACGTCAAGGTCACCTCAATACCACGTGCACATGGCTTTACATGAGTCTTTCCAAAAACGGTGAATAAAAATACATCGTGGTCACCACAAAACCACGTGAATGGCTTTACTTGGGCTTCTCCCAACGACTTTACAGAAAATACTTAAGCAAATACTTAAGATCCCGATGCACACGACGCCTTGGCCACAGACGCCGACGTCCTCCACCGCACGCTTCGGGACACCTTGCACCTCGCAGAATACGACGTCAAACGCCATCATCTGCAGCGCACGCCTCCCAAGCCAGGCCTCAGCACGCCACAGCTAGCACCCACGTGCCTGTATTTTCCTCTGCGAACAGAACAATAGAACGCAAGCACTTTTCCTTTGGATTTATGGTTCACAGCACCTTATCGGCGCAGCCCCATCAGAAAATATCAGTGACACACCAAACAAGGCAAAGATGTCTTGACATCTACGTATATTGCATTTAGCCTGTTAGTAAGAATTTACAAACAGTAAAGTACAACAGCACTGTCAGACCCGGGAATCGAACCCAAGACTAAGTGACCACAATACCATTGGGGTATGTCAAATAAAGATCCAGTCCTCCACAACAGTATGCTACAAGCCGCATCAAAAAACCACTTTCGGCGGGCATTCGTTGTTTTGCCCACTCCACCGATCATAAATTCTACGCTACTTGTCAATGATTAGCGTATTGCTCCCATAGAACGCCACAATAAATAGGTTCAATAAATAACACCTCTATAAATGCTCTATAAATTTTCAAAGAACAGTGTGCAACTTACGCCAGTGCGGCTGTCATTACCACACGGTCAACCCTGCAGCTGTTTTTCTTATTTCGGTGTCTGGCCATCACGGCCACGAGACAAACGCCAATGTGCAGCGCGGCGACCAACGATATAAGCGGTAGCGATCAACACCGCGCCGGTGCGTTGCACCAGCGGCTCCACGCCACCGTCGCGTGTGGCGGCTCCGCGCCACCGTCGCGTGTGGCGGCTCCGCGCCACCGTCGCGTGTGGCGGCTCCGCGCCACCGTCGCGTGTGGCGGCTCCGCGCCACCGTCGCGTGTGGCGGCTCCGCGCCACCGTCGCGTGTGGCGGCTCCGCGCCACCGTCGCGTGTGGCGGCTCCGCGCCACCGTCGCGTGTGGCGGCTCCGCGCCACCGTCGCGTGTGGCGGCTCCGCGCCACCGTCGCGTGTGGCGGCTCCGCGCCACCGTCGCGTGTGGCGGCCCAGCGCCACCGTCGCGTGTGGCGGCCCAGCGCCACCGTCGCGTGTGGCGGCCCAGCGCCACCGTCGCGTGTGGCGGCCCAGCGCCACCGTCGCTTGTGGCGGACCAGCGCCACCGTCGCGTGTGGCGGCCAGTCGCCACCGTGGTGTGGCGGCAATGCCACCGTGGTGTGGTGGCCCAGCGCCACCATCGTGTGGCGGCCCAGTGCCACCATCGTGTGGCGAACCAGTGCCACCATAGTGTGGCGGCAACGCCACCGTGGTGTGGCGGGACAGCGCCACCGTCGTGTGGCGGCTCCACGCCACCGTAGTGTGGCAGGTCCGTCGTCACCGTGGTGTGGCGGCCCGTCGCCACCGTGGTGTGGCGGCCCGTCGCCACCGTGGTGTGGCGGTCCCGTCGCCACCGTGGTGTGGCGGTCCCGTCGCCACCGTGGTGTGGCGGTCCCGTCGTCACCGTGGTGTGGCAGCCCGTCGCCACCGTGGTGTGGCAGCCCGTCGCCACCGTGGTGTGACGGCCCTGTCGCCACCGTGGTGTGGCGGCCCCGGTGCCACCATGGTGTGGCGGCCCGGTGCCACCGTCGTGTGGCGGCAACGCCACAGTGGTGCGGCGGCAAAGCCACAGTGGTGCGGCGGCATAGCCACAGTGGTGCGGCGGCATAGCCACAGTGGTGCGGCGGCAAAGCCACAGTGGTGCGGCGGCATAGCCACAGTGGTGCGGCGGCAAAGCCACAGTGGTGCGGCGGCAAAGCCACAGTGGTGCGGCGGCAAAGCCACAGTGGTGCGGCGGCAAAGCCACAGTGGTGCGGCGGCAAAGCCACAGTGGTGCGGCGGCAACGCCACTTGTGCAGCGCCATCACCACTCCTGCAGCGCCAACGGCAGAATTGCCTTGGCGACTAGTACTTACACCTTCTGTGAACAGAATTTCAGGACAAGACACAATAGTAGGCCTATTTAATATCCAACCCGCCTGTACGATCCACCAGACTAAAACCGCTCGGCCGTCCTTAACAAAACATAACCAAATCTAACCCGATATCAAATACGATTATTAGTCAACAATGAGCCAAAAACAGCACTTTACAAATTCCAATGAGACTAACGACAAAAACACCTTCAACAAAATCCGAGTTTACTGCCATAATTATTAACAATCGCTCTTTAGCAGCCAGAACTCAAATCTACCCACTCGAATCTACCCACTGCTTCAAATAACGAAACAAATTAAATAAATAGACCGAACAAAACCAATACAACAACCACATAAACAAAATCACTTACAATCACAAACTAATGCCGAACAGTAAAGACACTTATACCGAATAGCAATGGTAAAGACATTTTTACAAAACAAAGTTGCAGTTTTGAGAGTAGCCGTCAAAAGAAAACTATTACACCCGACTACCGAATATCACCTAACTCGAAACTTAGACGTGTTCTAGCAATAGTGGTCACTATTACCATAACAAAGACTAGACAATACCGACATGAATCATACAACCTATAGGCATCGCGAATAATTTTTGATAAAACATCAACTACCCGCAAATGAATTTTTTTTCCGAGAATAACAAAAAATATGAAAATAATAGAAACGAATATAATAAAATGCATCAGAAAGCGAAGCGGATAGGCCAGAATCCAATCCCACTTCTGATGTTAGAAAACCCTAAGTAGAAATAAAAATAAAAATACGAAAATAACATACCAGATGTTGTTTAATGGCACTAGCACAGAATTTACATATTGACAGGTAATTATAAAAATGTGGGGACTACCCCAAGTGGTCTCCTCCATCCCCAATACACCACCCCAACAACTCCTTTGATTTTATAGTTACCCGTCAAGAAATACACTGACATAACAATTATAAACAATACGTCCGCAATATAACAAATACTAGTGACAGAATGACAGAATGACAGAGTGACAGAATGACAGAGTGACCGCACTATACGACTACTGGAACAACTTTTCAGCACGAGATCAAATAAATGAATGTATCCCTGCACCGCCATAGCAGTGCCTTATATACGCGTTTGGTGCGTTCGGTCAGTCTACCATCCTACCTTACACTTTTTATTTTCTGAATGTTTCGGAATATCTAACAATATTATATACTTAATATTAATCGGGTTCTAGCCAACTACAAATTATATAATTAGAGCGAGAGATTCTCTGCACTGATAATCCTAAATTGCTTATTTGATGTGCTTTCTGTTTTCGGCATTAATTAAGCAATTAATAAGTGTTGAAATAAGGTTTAAATAGCTTGGCGGCCTTGGCAAATATATTTTTTAAATGTTAAGAAACTGAAAAATGGTGTTAGTGAAAAAAATTACAAACAAGGGCGAAGCTGCATGGGTCAGACAGTTATATTTATTTATTAAAGCGATAATCGTTACTATCGATTGTATAATTCAATGTCATGGGAAAAGGAATTTTCCAATATCCAGTAGCCGACTTGTGGTTCTCATTGTCTTTTATTCACAATTATTAATAATGCATTGTCACAATGTCACGTTAGTCATTGTCATGGTGGATTAATAATCCAATAACACGTATGCTCGTATAGGATCTATACCCTAAGAGCAAAATGATTTGGCCTGAATATAGACCCTTCGTTATGCGGGCAAGTGATATTACCTATGCAAACTTAGGGCTATATTTTAGGGGTAAGACTCCATAAAAGGTAGCTTTAGAAGGGAGGGGATGCCATAATCCCCACGCTGGACAGATGTCTCGGGGATCGCAGTATAGGTGGTATGTGATCCAACAGAAAGACGCTGCTGCCTGTCTTCTTGTTTTCCCTTAGTCGCCTCTTGGATGGATACTATTCTTACCTGGACACCTAATATTTGACACATTCTATTACGTTGCAATCTGTAAAAACAATTACACAAAATATTCGTTCTCGCTATGAACGGAAGATATTACTAAGAATCATGATATATAATCTGAAGTGCATTTTAGCTTATGCTGCTCTGTAATAGGCAAGAATATAACAATTAAATATTTCAGCGCGTTATTCGTCAATCTGTAAAAGTCACAGCTACAGCTTTATTACAGTGCACTAATCAAGAGTGTTTAATTTTCAACTTCTCTGTCCTATTCACGGGGTATAGGAAAGAGGGAGAAAGGTAAAGGTGTTCGTAACTTGCTCAGTACGTTTATCAGCAGCCAGCGGCTGGATGAATTCTGGATGGAAGTCAGCGAAAGCTTAATGGAAATGAAAAATTATTACTCGTATGCATAGCAAACTCTGAATGGAATAAATGTTGGATTAGACCACAAGTGATAAAACCTGGCAAGTGTTTTTATTATGAATATATTTAACTGAAAATCGATGAATCTTATTAAACCGGGCAGACACGCAATCAATAAAAATCAGTGGCTCGTAGACACACGAGGGTTGCTTGAAAACAGTTTCAAGACAGTATAAATGTTTTTTATGGAATTAATTCAAAATATGAATTTTTGAAATATTTGTCATTTTTTCGGGTTTTTACTATCCCCTTTATCAATCACTTTCGATATACTTACCCTTTCTGGGGCACCCGGTATTTATTTATAAATAAATTAAATATAGTGCTAATTACTTTACAAAAATTACTTATTTACAATTATAAGGAACTGTTTTTAACAAATTACACAATAATATTTTACTTTACTATTGTAGGTACCTATGTGCACATATTAAGGTAGGTACTTATAAACAAATAAAACCAAATAATTAATTATATAAACAAGGATTAACTAAAATTGTTCATACTGGCCTGTTGGCCTTTACTTTGAATTTATATATGTACTTATTTCAAAGTTTTACAAGAATATTGAAGACGAAACCACGACTTGAGACTTGCTGCCCGCGCCATATGGTTGGTTGGACATATTTTAGTAAACGTATATGAATTCGAATGCCCACGCATTGTCAACAAGCGGCCAGGGCCAGTGTCATTGAGACAATAATATAACATCTTTGCGTCCAGAATTTATAAATACTTTTATCAAGTAAAATCATCGATATACTATACCAACAAGATTAGCTGTCACGGACAAAATGACATCGAAAATGTGGTCGCGGTTACATATACCTACACAACTATACACGTACACGCAAAACAATAATATGTTCATATAAAAAGATGACTTACATACTATAAAATAAGGTTCAATAATAATTGCAGACAATTGAGCGACAGCCGTCTCCGTAGCTCTTATTTTCTTATTTTCGTGACAACTTTTCGGGTCGTGACAGCAAATCTAGTTGGTATAGTATATCGATGAGTAAAATAAAAGAAAAAAATGTTAAGCTTGCTGGGTTTCTTGCCAGATCTTCTCAGTTGAGACCGCGTTGTGATCCGATGGTACCTTCATCAAATATTAAAAGGGCTTATTTGAAAATTCATTTCATAAACCTACTATAGACTTATGTAGGTGTGAAACTTAAGAATTTGTGGGTCGGGGGTTGAAACAGCCACGTTAAAAAGCACGAGTCCGCCCCTTTTTCAGCGTCGTACCTTTTCTGTAATGGGCTCCACCGGTTATTCTAAATTGTATTCCGTACGTTTTATGTCCTACTTTTAAGGCAATCGAATAAAATATTTTATTTTGTAGCTCTACATTTCAATTCTTGAAATTAATTAATTTATCTTATAATTTATTACAAACTATAACATTAAAGGAAACAAGAAATTTAGGAAGGAAAGTACAAAGGCAAGCTTATTTGTAAAGAAATTTCTTCCAGCAGGCCTGCGAGTGGAAATTTGGAAGAAAGAAATGGAACTCTCTTCCTCAATTTTCAAATAATTTGTGTCTCCCGGAACGTGATACACTAAACACATTTACTTTGCTATTAGTTAAACAAAATACAGCGGCGTAGTATAAGCAAATAGTAGTAATACAAGCTACGCACCAAAAAGACAGTGACGATATCAAAACCAAAACTTTTAACACACAAGACAAAACCGGTAAGCTCGTAAAAAAACACTATCTTGGGAAATCAATTGGGATCCTTTGTCTAACAATGGGATAGTAAAAAAATATTGTATCAAAAATTCCTGCAATCCATCATTTTTTTTATAATTCAATCACAATGAATAATTGAAGCAATGAGACGCAGTTATATGTAAAAGAAGTACCTACGCTTGAAATTGGCATGCGGCATACAAATGGTTAAATTAGTAGTCACAGTATCTAACGCAGGTTCGTACGAATAATTAATGTCAATCGATTATCATAATCGATATCTGATAGAAGAAAGGTCGCAAACTTGTCCTTCAATTACAATTACCCTTGATAAAAACACAGACGGCGGTGTGACATTCGCAGGCAGAGATAGTGGGACGAGCTGCAAGCTTATGACGCACGATAGACCTAATCAGCATGTAACCAGGAAAAGAAGAAGGAACCCACCTTTCACTTTTTCTTACCTTAGAGGATTGCTCTACTTTGACTTGCCCTACAGACTTGACCTAATCAAAACTTCATCAAATCGAACAAATTTTTTTCGGTAACCTTCGGATATATTTCCTTACTAGCTGACCCACCCGCGCAGCTCCGCCCGCGCTAGTAGCGTGTAGTATACATAGCCGTTGAATACAGATAACCAACCTCCTTTGTTAAAAACTGGGACCCACTTTTTAATTGCCCCCCGAAGCACGGAGGCGCTTAATTCAATTGGCATTTAACGGTCACCCATCTACATAGATGTAATGACCTTGCCGATCGATCAAGAGTATCTGTCTATGAGTGTCTCCTTATTATTATTTATTATAATTATTATGAAAAATGGATAAAATCCGACCACGCGTATAATCAAGTAACATTTTGACTTTAATCCCCTCTCCCAAGAGAACCGTGCTGAATTACGGGATAAAAAGTATACTATGTCCTACCTCGTAGTATTAACTCAAATCATGCCAAGTTTCATTTGAATCCATTCAGTAGTTTCGGCGTGATGCAGACAGACAGATTACAGATATGGTTTGAGTATTGGTTATAGAATGCCCTCTAAAAATAATTTTCAAAATATCTTCAATGTACAGAATTGGACCTGTTACAGTTTTAATATATAGAATAGACGTAGGTACCATAGAAAAAATCTGTGCTGTATGCATTACGGGTTTTTTTCTTGAGAGTGACGACAGGTATGGTTAATATCATAGATTTAGGATTTTTCGTCATCAGCCGTAATACGTCCACTGCTCAACAAAGGCCTCTACCTTAGAAAAGAGGGGTTGTCATAATCCCCACGCTTGGCAGGCGGCTTGGGGATCGGATTTTTCACTACGTTCAAATCTTTGGTTAATCTCATTGATTTAGATATTTTTTTCATCGTTCTACTACTACAACCAAAAGATTTAACCCTGTTTCAACTAGGTTTACCAATGTGCTAAAGGTAAAATTCTAAATTGTTTTGATTTCACACTAAGCACACTTCACAAACCACCAACACCGTTGCATAAATAAATTTAACATTTGCGAACGCATCCAAAATTTTGGCGGCGTTCAAAGATATTATTTAACAGTGACATTGTTCTGAAAATAACAAATCCGAGGTATCTGAGCCTCGGATACAACGAAAACATGTTTATGTCGCAGTGTGCTTAGGTTGTTTGTCTTCTATAGATATTGGATAAGCTTTATAGGATTCCCATTACCTTGTAATAAAGTTCTTATGTTGTATTTTATCTACGGCGGAATCATAATTGGCTGTTACGTTTTCTTAACAGCTACTAAACCGATCACGACGCTTACTTACTACGTTCTTTTGAACTATTATTTTCAGAGATGTTCTTAGACTAAAGTGATAAAAACCAAATTGAGTGCACTGTGTTTCACCTTCGTACCACAGGTTTTCACTTGCATGGCGTAAATAATATTCGCCTTCAAAATATTGTTAAATTTAGGCCTTATTTGGGGAGCGATCGTCTCATCAAAATATTACGGTATTTTGTATTATTTTATGAAATAATACATTTTCTTAACTTATACGTAAAAAATATATATTAATTTCGTGTCAATATCAACAACACTAGAAAGATTGAGCAATTAGTAAGATTTTTAAAAGCTAATTAAAATAAAAAATAAAAATAGAAAATTGTCAAGGATATATGCCAGGTGAATGTAATATAAAAAAGTAAATTTTACATAAAATATTACGCTATCAGGGTATTTTATTAAAATATTCAAGAGTGTTCTAAAAATAATACAGTACGCATGGCAACACAAGTTCTATGATTACGGTCAGACGGTCAGTAGGACCTTGGAGGAAGGAAAAACTATTTAAAAAAAATATAAACCGACTTCAAAGTAAATTATCTAAAAAGCATAAAATAACGAAAATATTATTGAAGTTGGTGTTAGCGTACCTGCTGTGTATATTCTGCACCAACTTCAATAATATTTTCGTTATTTTATGCTTTTTAGATAATTTACTTTGAAGTCGGTTTATATTTTTTTAAAATAGTTTATTTAACACTTTTTAGTGACTTATTTTACCAAGATAGGTATCAGCACTATCACGCAACTCGAACGTCTACATTAAAGTAACTTACTGAAAACATAAAAAGTTTATATCTCTTAAACTACTGGACCGATTTTGATGAAACTTGTACTCTACCCTAAGTTGAAAAATACTCTAACTATTGCAAAAAGAATTTTCGAAATCGGACTTGTAGTTTCTGAGAAATCCGCGGACAAACCTACATACATACATACATACATTTGGTAAATTTGTTTAGAAGCCCACATAGACTAACATATATGAATATTACGCATTTCTATTAATATTACATACATACGCGTCGAATACAGAACCTCCTTTTTTGAAGTCGGTTAATAAAATGGAGTCGTTCTAGGAATTCGAAACCAATCACTTAGTATCCATCCTCTTTCCCCATATAGGACATGCATCAAGACAAAAAAGGACACCTATATATTTCTTAATGCGTCATTTAGAAAGGTTGAACACACTTTTAGATTTAAAAAATAAAAGTTAGTGGTGTCCATGCAAGGATACGCATATCGATATTTAGACAATGTCATCGAAACCATTTTTAATGCAGCGTTTCAGTACTTTAATGTTTTGAATCAATATATTTTGTAGTATGTTTAATTAATGAAAGTAATAATTTATTTCAAATAGGGTAAAATTACCACTTTCGTATTGTTATATTTTTCTGTAAAAGCTACTACTGGATCATAACGCGGCCTCAATGTAGAAGATCTGGCAAGAAACTCAGCGGGCTTATCTTTTTGTTTTATTATTAGTAAGTAATTAAGTTTTATCTATGTTGATGGAAAATAAAACTATTTTTGTTATTATTTTTATCTAAGAAAATAAATATGCAATACAGTAACAGGTGACTAAGGGAAAACAAGAAGACGGACAAGCAGCGTCTTTCTATTGGATTACCTACCACTTATACTGCGATCTCCAAGCCGCCTGCCAAGCGTGGGGATTATAGCAAGCGTTTGTTGTCCGTGGTACCACCAGTAGTACCACCAGTGGTACCACGGACAAAAATAATTGTCCTACTACCAGAAATAAATTAATTCGGTTTCAATAATATTTTATTATTTTCTTTTATTTTGTTATCGTTTACTTGGTATCTGGGTTGGAAGTACTAGGGTAGCATAAAACAGGAGGTGCATTGCTCTGGTTCTAACATACATACATTGTAGCTTCCAATGTGTCACTGTATATAGTATAGCCTCCGTGGCGCAGTGGAAAATCGCTTGCTTTGTAAACCGGAGGTCGCGGGTTTGAATCCTGCGAGGGACAACAAATTTGAGTAGTTATTCCTTACTGGCTAGGACAATGTAGGCCAATCACCTGATTGTCTGTAAATTAAGATGATCCATGCGTCGGATGGGCATGTAAAATGTCGGTCCTGCGCCTAACCTCTCCCCGGTCGTGTCGGTCTTCCATCCCATCGGATTATGAGAGGCATAAAGGAAGAGCGAGCGTACTTGTGTCTACGCAAGCGCTAGTGCACTATAATATCTCCTGCGTACATGGCTGATCTTGTGAAAGATTGGCCGCTGTGGTCGTTTCGGCCAGAGAGGCATTTTTTTTTATCTAACATACATAAATTATAGGAAAATGTAGTGATATATAAAAACAAACTTATATTAAATTATTTAATATAATAATATATTGGCCTTTTCAATAACATTTGTACCCATCCTGTAGTTCCAAACAGCTGTTGCAGAACGTACTCGCAGAGGAAACACATTTTCATTGATGTCCATGGGTTCCGCACTGGTAAACTGGCAACAAAGTATACACTTATTACACTTATGAATTGCAGTACCTACGTACCATTCTATGATAGACATTATCAATTGATGTTTGACAGGCCTTATTAACATTTTTCGAAAAGTGTATACTTCGCCTATGTCAGAATCCATCAAGCCATTTAGGCTATAGACCGTACTAAAGAAATATGAAAACATACATACATCCACACTCTCGAAAAATATAGCTCTCCTCCTTAGGCAGTGAAGGCAAAAATGTATACAGGTATTCGTATCAGTTGATTTGATACCATGGTACAGGCTCTGCATAGTTTAGGATTAGATGGCCGTGTGTGGCTCTCCCAGGGTATAACTGTAAACAATTTATAAGTACTTTAATTCCTAAATTTGGATTCATTCCATATAACTTTAGTTCGTAATAAACATTTTAACTTTAAATTAATACATAATGTTAATTAAACTCACAACGGACGATGATTCCGTTCTGCACCATATTTAACACGGGATCCGCTTAAGCACGATCACGCGTCGACCGTCGACGGATTAATAAGTATCGATAAAAAAAATCCCATCACTACGATAAAATTTTATAACCTAAAAGGTTAACTATTCTGATCGAAATATCTCAAAATATTGCGCATTTCGCAAATATGCTTTATCCTTCGATGATAATTAATGTATTTAAAGAGTTTTAATGAAGTTATAACGCTTGGTTATTTGCACTTTTATTGTAAAATCATGAAATGTACTTACCGATGAAAACTTACATATTCAACTTCATTTCGCTTTCGCCCCGTAAGGAATCGACATCCACGCACAACACACGACATATACAAGTTGTTTTTATATGAATACTAATGTAATTATTATAATAAACACATTTTTTTTTTCAAATCAAAACATCATCGAGAAAGTAAACAATGCTGTCAATTTATATGACTCAAAGTCAAAAGTCAAAAATAGTTTATTTCAAATAGGCTTAACGCTAGCACTTTTGAAAGGTCATGTTTTTTTTTTTTTTTTTTAAAAGCTACCACCGGATCACAACGCGGCCTCAACTGAGAAGATCCGGCAAGAAACTCAGCGGGCTTGTCATTTTATCACTTTTTTTTTTTTAAACAGTGTGTCATGTTACAGTTAGATCAGAGCGACAGTGTGTCTTGCCGTTCAAAAGACTAAATTAAAAAGTCTATCACTATAAGCACACTATAAGTTCCACCATAGACAAATATTGACTTTTAAATTTTGTAGTATTCGAAAGTAGTATTGTGGTCCCATGGGTCCATTGACGTTTAAAAAAAGTGTACGACTGAAAAAGTGGGACGTGAGAAACATTATCTGTCTCTTTTTTTCTAATGCTCATTCCCCATAAGAGTAAACGAGGTAAATATTCATTTTAGTTAACGCTTTTAGCTTATTTTTGAGACCCTCTCTGTATTACTCTGTGAGTAGGACTACCGGCGAGGGCAACCCCGCCCTTAACGGGGTCACGCACTCACGAGACATCTTCAAACCAATTGTTAGAAAACAAACCTTATTCCCAAATAATTGGTCTGAATTTACAATAACTCAAATGTCTGTCAATAACGAGGGTGACGCAGCGAAGGTACAAATGTTTCGGTTTTTAGGGTTTCATACCTAAAAGGTAAAAAAGGAACCCTTATGGTGAGACTTCGTCTATCTGTCTGTCTGTCTGTCACGCCTATATATTTCATTCAAACTTGAAACAGTTTTAGATCTTGCTTAAGCTCACCTCATCGCAAATGAAAAAAAATCTGTTTTTTCTTTTACTTTTTTTATAATGGGAGTCAAAATGGGTCATTAAAATTTCAAAGTGAGACTACTATATCGAGTGAGGTATCATATGAAAGGGCTTCATTTGTACATCTCAAAACAGATTTTTATTTTGGTTTATGTCACGTAGTTTTTGGCTGATAATCAAAAATGTCAATAAAAATACCCCCCCCCCCCCCCCCCCACCCCCCTTATCTTATAATTATGGGTAATACATATCTATCTATATTTTAGAGGAAAAATAGAATGATCTATGATGAATGATATTTTACTAGGTGGTAGGTTCCTTGTGCAAGGAACCGTCCAGGTAGGTACCACCGCAGTGTCAGATATTCTGCCGCCAAGCAGCAGTGTGAAAGCATTGCTGTGTTCCGGCGTGAAGGGCACTGTAGCTGGTGAAATTACTGGACACAAAGACTTAATATCTAATGTCTTAAGGGTCGGCAACGCGCTAGTGATTCTTCTAGTATTCCTAGCGTCTATAGGCTGCGGTGACTGCTTACCATCAGGCGGGCCGTACGCTTGCTTGCCACCTTGGTTGTATAAAAAATAAATAAATAGATCTCTCTAAATAGTACAATTTTATAGTAATCCTAAAAACACTTCGACAAACAAACTTAGTTATGCGGTTTGCTTTTTTCTACCATCTGAGGTGTTAGACGAATAGTAAAATAACGTTAATAGGTCCAAAGATGTTATGGAACCCTCGGTGCGCGAGTCCGACTCGCACTTGACCGGTAATTTATTGTTTAGTTTCGTTCACAGGTGTCGGTTTAAATGGAACATTTTATCTTAATGCCTGCATCAGTGAAAGATTAGAAAACCAAGCTGTTTAGAATAATTTATACCTATTTAAGATACCCAAGAAACTTTGATTTTGGTATTAGAAGCTCGCATTAATTGGGTCAGGGCAGATTTCTTGTAACCTTCGGAGTCGCTGGACGTTCGGGGTGTGGGCCCTTTGAACGTCCATTGAGTACGGCGGCGACTCCGAGGAGGACGGCGGCGGGGTTGAGACCCCCGTCCCCGTGAGTACCGTGTCAGGTTCCCGGGGGCCTACAATGCGCCCCCGGCGGCGGGCGCTAAGGCAAGGCACATAGGGGCCCCTGGTGCAGATCCCACCGGAGAGCCCTGGTCCCCCCTCTCATGTGCCGATGCGACAGCCGCGGGGGTTTTAGTGGGTAAGAATCCCACATACCCCGGTCGAGCCCCACAGCTCCCGGGGATCTTTGGAAGATATCCCCCGCACCTAAAAAAAAAGAATTCTTGGAAATCATCTCCAATAAAGTAATATGTACCTGGTAACAATGTTTTTCAACTTAGGGTAGAGTCAAAGTTTCATCAAAATCGGTCCAGTAGTTTAAGAGATATAAACTTTTTATATTTTCAGTAAGTTACTGTAACGTAGACGTTCGAGTTGCGTGATAGTGCTGATACCTATTTTGCCAAAATAAACGTCACTAAAAAGTGTTAAATAAACTATTTAAAAAAAAAAAAACCGACCAAACTAAATTATCTAAAAAGCATAAAATAATGAAAATATATTGAAGTCGGTGTGAGCTCGTGCTATTCTTAGTTTAACATGATGTGCTAGCACCGACGTCAATATATTTTCGTTATTTTATGCTTTTTAGATAATTTACTTTGAAGTCGGTTTTTTTTTACATAGTTTATTTTCTTTCTTTGTATCTTTTATGGTACAGGCTCTGTCGAGTTTGGGATCAGATAACTATGTGGATTGCCTTAGTACTTTCACAGTTGCAGTCGAAGGTACTAATGTGAATATTAATAGAAATGACAGTCACGTATGCCCTTAATAAATAACTCTTACATTCTGTCTGTGCACAGCAGAAACCCGTGAAGCAATATAGTTTTTAAATTCATTTAATTAGAACATTGCTACGAACGTGGTGCGTTCGTAGGCTACATAGCATCGTGTATAGCTACGATGCTACGTCGTAGCTCGTAGCACATAACGTACCCTTATCAGCTGAAGTTACCTGTTTTATCCAAAATCTTTTAATTGAGCGTATTTTAATGTCAATATGACAAATAAATCCAAAGAATCTAGAATAAAGAAAAAATAATCAACTTTGCATTTAATAATTTTCAGTACTATCGCGGATACGGACGCCGTACAAGTTTCAATTCAAAATCGTTTGAAATACGTTATGTGCACTAACCCCGCCCGCATGTATGTAGCTCGTGAAAGCGATTATCGTCCTAAAGGTTCACCGGGACACCGTTCGTGACCGCGAGAGTACCTAACTAAAGTGTAAACTTTAAGTACATATAAAAAAAATACATTAGAATTTGATAACTACACATAAAACAGATATAAATAAGCACAATGCGTATTTCACAACCAGTAAACTCTGTGTAATTAATGATGGTGAAACATGCAAGTGGGGTATTAACATTCTACTGAGCACCGTATGTGGGCTCGACCAAACTCGCTTTTATTTAAATGTACGAACATTAACCTTTGAATTACATAGCACAACATCACGCCTCACCCCATCACGTATCACTCCATTTTTCCATCTATAGTGGCTACACTTTGGAATAAGGATTAATTAAAACCATTAAAACATATAAAATAACTTAACAGATTTTACATTGTTTGAAACATTTCAATTCAAATAAATAAAAAACAACGACACAACGAGCTATGGAGAGAGCTATGCTCGGAGTTTCTTTGTGCGACAGAATCCTGAATGAGGAGATTCGCCGCAGAACCAAAGTCACCGACATAGCTCTTAAAATCTGCAAGTTGAAGTGGCAATGTGGCCACATCGCTCGGCGATCCGATAACCGCTGGAGAAGAAAGGTTCTCGAGTGGCGACCACGAACCGGAAGACGCAGCGTAGGTAGGCCTCCCACTAGGTGGACAGACGACATTGTGCGCGTCGCAGGTAACCGGTGGATGCATCCACCGGTTACCTGCCAATTGGTATAGGCAATTGTCGTTCATTGTGGCGTTTGAAGGGGGGGGGCTATGTTCAGCAGTGGACTTCTTCCGGCTGGTGATGATGATGATGATGAAATAAAAAAGTACATAATGATTTCTGATATTTACGCGAATATTACACATTGAAATGAAAACTAATTTTACGGATTATATCGCTGTTTATTTTTGATTTTTATTTAATTTTTGATTTTTATTATTATTAAAATTAGTTTTCATTTCAATGTAAAAAAGAACATTCAAATCGTTCGACCTACCTACCTACCACCTACCTACCTACCTCCTACCTACCTCCTACCTACCTCCTACCTACCTCCGTCTACCTACCTCTGTCTACGTCGTATCCTACAGACAAACTTAGGCGTTAAACTTATAAGTCGCTCCTCCCTTAAGCGACGCGGCATAAAAATATCGGTTCTACTTTCCTCCTTTGAAAATGAGGCTACCAATAAAATCTGCACATCAGCAACCAAAAGACGTCCACTGCTGAACGAAAGCCTCTTCCTTAAAAGAGAGGGGTTGCTATAACCCCCACGCTTGGCAGGCGGCTTGGGGATCGCAGTATAGGTGGTAGGTACTCCACAAGAAAGACGCTGCTGCCCGTCTTCTTGTTTTATCTTATTCGCCTCTACGGACACCCAACGGGAGGAGATAGGAGGGTGCTATTTTTACCCTGACACCACACGGGGTTCTAATCCCGACACCCCACGGTAAAGATCTGCACATCCTAGGAAAAATGCAAAATAAATTCCAGCTTTTTTGAAGTTCAAGAAGTTTGAAGTTTTTGTAGTTAATTAAATATTAATTTCCATACCCGCATAGGTAAATGTTTGTGAGACTATGTGTGGGAGCTATGGAGTATATAATGTAAACAAAGTAATAGTACCTACAGACGATATGGCTGGCGCGACGCCAGAGATGAATAGTTAAATCATTCTTAATGCCGGAACCGATATCCATTATAGACTAACACGAAATACCGCGAATGTATCACTATTATAAGAAATATGTGACATCTACATCTTTATGTGAAAATGTAGAAGCTTCTCGGTAGCAATGTTAGTTTTGAATTTATATAGTTCACACGACGATGGAAAGCAGGATTTTATATCATTATTTATTTTCTTCCAAGATTGTGTTTCTTAACAGAAAATTGAATTTATTTAGATTCAGCAAAAATACGGTACGGTAGGGTTCCGTTACTTAAAAGTAAAAAAGAAACCCTTATGATTGCTAGGAATGAACACATAAAGGAATGGAGGGAAGCGTCAGGCCTAAGCCTAATAGTAGCCTATCCTACACAAGATGATTATGTGCATAATCATCTACATGTACAGCTACAAGCTTGCGCAATCGTTGCGTACCTAAGGAAACTCTTAGACACGTCAGCAACAGAGTAAGGGCTA
Organism: Furcula furcula; assembly: GCA_911728495.1. NCBI lineage: Eukaryota > Metazoa > Arthropoda > Insecta > Lepidoptera > Notodontidae > Furcula > Furcula furcula. The sequence continues at coordinate 22,837,477 of OU452253.1, forward strand.
GGGCATGCACAATGGATCCAACTGGGTCGAAGTGCGTTCCGGTGGTTACCAGGCCCGATATTATAGCCACCAACAATGGAATAGAATAGAACCCTTATGGTCCGACTTTGTCTGTCTAACTATCTGACTGCGACGGTGCACTAGTACGACTCGCAAAGTTCCTACCGGTTTTTTAAAGCAAGTTAGTGATGATATGCAACCGGCATTCGCCTTGGTGATTTGTTTGGTGGCAGAACAACTTACAGACACCACAGCCCGCTAATATCCACATGACAGTTCCTTGCACAAGGACCCTACCAGCTAGAAACTAAAAAGAAAGGTTTAACTTTATTAATAGGTTTATTTTCAGGTTTAACTTCATTAATAGGAGCTGTATGTCGTCATAATAATGGTAATAAAAATATCAAATATTTAAAATATACAAAAGTATATCAACAATATGCATATTCAGTGATTAAAAGCACGATTTATTAGAATAAATCAGTAGAGTAACTTCCTAAGGACGTATTCGGATAGAAAGAATGCACTCGGCGCCGGCCGACCCATCTCCACCTATCGGCGCCGATTCAGACTGGTACTCGTCGCAGACAATTTCAATTTTCTAATCTCATTTCCATCATGTTCCCCCATCATCATGTTCTCATTTAATTATTACTAGTATTATAAGTGTTTTATTTTCCCACGAATACCGACCGACAATACAAAAGAAAAAAAATTATATAGAATAATAAAGGTCGTTAAGTGCCGGTAAGAGTCGATAAACGCCAGTAAATAAGTTTGACATTTAGTACCCTACTGATTATACTCCTCTACCTGCTTCTTTGGCGTTCTGAAGCGGTATCAACTATTATAGGCGCTGGTAGGATGGCGCTGATTAGGTTTCTGACTACCTGAACACGCCCTAAACTGAATTTGGGTCTCAGCCAGCGGAGATGCTCCGTTAATTCACATATTTTAGCACATCCCAGTAAGCGTGTCACAGACTCCAAACAGAAATACACATGCCAATTACCTAGTACTTTAAAATTGTCTTTGAGAAGAAAATTTGCTCTATTTTCAACTGGATACCATCTAGCACATGAGGGCTTCCAAAATTACGGATATGTTAATTACGTAACTGATTACGAATTTTAGCAGTCAATTACGTAACTACGTAATTTGTAAAATATTTCTTAAATCGAAAGTTTTCTTTAAGTATTTTGTATTTATAGTTAGTAAACAGTAAAGAAAAGCTAAGGAAAATGTAAGCAGTGAAAAATGACATTAATTACAAAAGAATTATTTTAAAAAAAAATCAATGAAGTGATCAGTTTAGTACTTGTTTTCCTATTACCTACGTTATGGGCATGAATATTGTGACATAAACAACAACACAAGCTCGCGTTAATTTAAAAATACTAATTATATTATTCGTCATCATTATCAACACAACTAACTCCTAAGGGTTTTATCCTTTTCAATCTCCTCAATATGTCATGTTGTCGAGGAGCAGGATAGCCTCGACATTCAATTGATGATGAAGCTATGTGCTTCTGCACAGGCTTTTATATAACTTTGGCTACGAGGTCCACTTTCAGGTCCCTATGGAATACCTCTGGGTACTTTATCTTGGAGTGTTTGTATTGTCTGTATGTTACTTATACTTTGTATTGTCTGTATAACTCACAGCAGTATACCCACAGCTATCGATTTACATACATAGATAACGCAAGTATCACGATTTGTATTGAAATCAAGCGTGCCGACTTATGAGCCAAGTTTTTAACACCTTCTGTAAAGTCACGGCCGAATTTAGTTATAATACCAGCCCTTGTTTATGTCCCACTGCTGGGCACGGGCCTCCCCTCAAGATGAGGGGTCTTAGGCCATGTTCCACCACGCTGGCCAAGTGCGGGTTGGCAATTTAGTTACGGGAAGTCTAAACCGATTCAAAGACACCGATGTCGCCGATGCCCCGCCGATTTTTTTAGTTTTTGCGGCCGACCGGCAACAAGGCTGCAACAACAGACGAGCGCGGACTGTAAGTTAGCGGCGACCAACCTCGACGTTTCGTCGGGGTTCGGACATGCGAAGTACATGCATTTGCGTTATCTATGTAAATCTATATCTGTGAGTATACCAATAGCCCATACATGGACCTGTTTGTACAAAAGTTTTGTTGTTTTGCACACACAATACGGTGTATTTTCTAAGCAGCTAGTGAATTTTCTTATAGCGAAGGCCTCTTCGCGTTTCTTTTTGACATGAGCCTTCCAGCGAAGCTGTGTCATGCCCGGTATTTCACGGTATATTCCAAAAGTGCAAAAACCTAAATCTATGGTATATTCATAAGCATGATTGTTTAAACACATGATGGTCTTGCCGGGTATTTTCATACACTGCTGCGAGATAGCATATTGATCTACTTTCCAAATCTACTTTTAAAAAAATATGATGAAAAAAGGAATTGAATAAAATACTCTTTATTGTACGTAAATTTAAATACCCATGTATTTCCTACTGGTTGGGGGCTGGGTTTTCATATCATACAGCAGTCTTAGCACGATTTGCCAAGACTTCGTAATCTTGACAGTTCGGTGTGGAGTATGACGTAGTTATCGACGTAGAAACGTCATTTTCGGTATTAGCTTACTTACATGTATTTACAAAAAAAAAAAAGTATATAAGTATTAGTATCAGTTGTCTGGTTTCCATAGTACAGGCTCTGCCTAGTTTAGGATCGGATGACCGTGTGTGGATTGTCCCGAGATATTATTATTATTATACTCCACACCGAACTGTCAAGATTACGAAGTCTTGGCAAATCGTGCTGACTGCTGTTTAGAATAAAGTTGCCAACATGACAAGAAGTCGCTACTCTGTAATTTAACAAATCATTTTTTTATATACATCATTATATATTTTTAAATAAGAGAATTCGATACTTACGTAATTACGGATTTCAATCCTTCAGTTACGGAATTGTCAGTTGAAAATCTTTGCGTAATTACGGAATTGCGTAAGTACGTAATTACGGAATGGAAGCCCTACACATGACCATTATGTATGTAGTATTTGAGCAAAAAATAAATATAAAAATTTGTATGGGCTGTCGGGTTAACGTAGTACAGGCTCTTTCTGGTTTGGGATCAGATGGTCGTGTGTGATTTCCAAGGATTTATTATTATTATCTTTAGCGTTCTTGCTCCCTATATCCGTCAATTAAACGCAAATCCAACAAAGGCATTTTCCAAATATAATACAAATACTATATCATTAGTGAAAACAAAACGGAAACTGGTGGGTTAAATCGCAATGAGACGGAAGAGCGATATGCGATACAATAATCGCAGCTCACTCAGACTGGCATATCGCCAATGATCATGTACCGAAGGTAATTCACTTTGCATACACAACGATATGCGTTCTAACTTATTTTATTTAATCTGTCATGTGAACTTATGTATCGTACTTATACCCTGTTTTTAGGGTTCCATACCTAAAAGGTAAAAAAGGAACTCTTATGGTGCGACTTCGTCTGTCTCAGGAACTGATGCCATCAATTCGAAAAAAATGTTTTTTTTTTTTTTTTTTTGTTTTTAGGTCAAAACAATGTTATTGGTTAGGTAGTCAAAATTAAAAGTCAGAAGGCTATATCAAGTGGAGTATTATATGAAAGGGCTTCATTTGCACATTTCAATACAGATTTTTATTTTGGATTATGTCTCGTAGTTTTTGGCGTATAATTAAAAATGTCGAAAAAATACCGTCCATTCATAGTCGACACTCGAGAACCTTTCTTCCCCATCGGTTCTTTGAGCGATGTGGCCTGCCCATTGCCACTTCAACCCTGCAGATTCTGAGAGCAATGTCCGTTACTTTAGTTCTTCGGCGAATTCCTCATTCCGGATTTTATCGTTCAAAGAAACTTGTTATTTGAATATAATGTGTATTAAACACCAAGTTTAAAATTAAGTTAGCGCGTCAAGCCTTAAAGTTTTAGTTACGCAACTGAATCTGGCATATTGTTGGCATTAAATATGAACAAATGTGCCGGAAGCCGATCGGATGTGAAAACTAAGGAAGCAACTGCTAGTACAACGGAAAAGTAACATAATATTGTAGATGTGTACGCGGGTAAGCACGTCTGGCTTGTTGCCAGATGCGGCTACGATACGTGTCGACTGTGGAGACAAACGTGTTGTTCGGACGTGGCGTCGGCTTCTGTGTGATGTGGGTATCTTAATGATTTCATAGTTCAAGACTGATTAACCAATTATTCGTTCATCAGAGAACTCGTGATGGATGTCCGTGAACCAACCTCATGAATTTCTTAACCCCCAAAGCAAAAATAGTTCATATAATCCATATTTTACTTAATATCTATATCTGTGTGATCCAAATTACACTTGCTTTTTGGTTTGCTGTAAGAAAACTCAGTATTGAGTTAAGGCTTAACTGTTAAGCTCGCCTGTGTACATAGTTTTTTTTTAACAATGATGTAAATTTAATTTGTTTATTAGGGTTCCATACCTAAAAGGTAAATAAGGAACCCTTAAGGTCTGACTTCGTCTGTCTGTCTGTCTGTCTGTCACACACCTATATATTTCAGGAACCACTGATGCTATCAATTTGAAACTTGGAATAGTTTTAGATCTTAATTACCCAACCCCATCGCAAATGAAAAAAAATATCTTTTTTCTATTACTTTTTTTATAATGGAGGTCGAAATGGGTCATCAAAATTTCAAAGTGAGACTACTATATTGAGTGGGGTATCATATGAAAGGGCTTCATTTGCACATCTTAAAACAGATTTTTATTTTGGTTTATGTCACGCAGTTTTTGGCTGATGACCAAATATGTTAAACCCCCCCCCCCCCCCATTATCTCCGAAGTTTGTTGAGGGAAAAATCTGAAATAATTATGGGTAATACATTTCTATCTTTCTAAATAGTACAGTTTTTTTAAAACCTCGACAAACAAACTTAGTTTTGCGGTTTTTTTTGCTATCTGAGGTGTAAGACGACTAGTAAAATAACTCTAAAAAGCTGTTAAATTGCTCCTTATAACAAAAGCGTATTATAGTACTAAGGAATATTTGGAAGACAAAATTTGACTAACATATTTGAAATTATTAATTGACATTTTATAGACATAGACTCAGTAACATAATACCAGACTTGGGCAAAATGTAATCAGATTAATGATTAAGGATTACGATTACAATTTGTAATCATTAATCATGATTACAGATTAATCTAATCTTACAGAGTAATCATATTTAGTGATTAATGATTATTAATCTGTAATCATAATCATGATTACTTTTTCTGATTGATTAGACCAACAGTAAGAACTTTGAAAAATAAAAAAAAACAAATTGTACAACAATAAGTCACCTTTATTTAACACATCATCACCATTTATCATCATTATTTACATCTTTATCACCATCATCACACATCACCATTCATCACATCATCATCACCCATCATCACCATTCATCATCATCATTCACATCTTCATCATCATCATCATCACACATCATTACCATTAATCACCTTCATCATCATCATAACACATCACCACCATTCATCATAATCATCATCATCACCATTCATCATCATTCACATCTTCAACACCATCATCATCACACATGATTACCATTCATCACCTTCATCATCATTATAACACATCATCACCATTCATCATCATCATTTACATCTTCATCACCATTCATCACATCATCATCACCATTCATCACATCATCATCACCATCATTCACATCTTCATCACCATCATCATCATCACACATCATTACCATTCATCACCTTCATCACCATCATAACACATCATTACCATTCATCATCATCGTCACTATCATCATCCGAAATGAGCCCCGAGAAGCGTAGAAATAATAGACGTTGGACTTGGTCCTGTGATATGATACAATAATTAATTATATTATTGAATTCCTATGTTATAAATTATAATTCATATAGACTTAGTCAACATTAATCATGTAATCTTGATTACTAACTACTGTAATCAAGATTAAAGATTACATGTGAAATCTTGATTATAAGTAATCATGATTACTTCAATCTGATTAAAAGTAATCATGATTACTTTTAATCAGATTATTAATCAGATTACAAAAGTAGTTGATTACGCCCAACTCTGCATAATACATATTGACATTTTATTTATCATTGATTATAAATTTGGAAATAATAATTAATTAAATTATATTTTTTACTAGTATTATTGAATTTATTAATTAATCAATTGTCTGTATTTTCGCATGCCTTACCCAGGCGAGATATGTTGAAACTTTTGTTAATTTTAAGATCTTGTAGGTATGTACCATTTCTCAAGCGAATAAAAACTATGACTATGACTAACTTTAATACGTCCAATGATGGTATGGAACCCTCGGTGGCCGAGTCCGACTCGCACTTGACCGGTATTTTTTTTTGTTAGTGTACAATAAATAATTAGAGAATTAAAAATATAAGGAGTTTTTTATGTTTTACAACTCTGTCTATCTAGCTATGTATTCTGTGGTGTCTAATGTGGATGATGTGTGGTGTGGTCTATATAGTGTGGATTCGGGGCTCCTAAAAGAATGGGAATGCAGCTTATTCATGTGAATCGCGAATTTGTTGATATAATATTAATCGTTACTTATTCGGTTGTTTTTTTGTAGCGGGGTTTTTGATACATACATAACTAACTTTTCCAAACAACTTTTCAGTCAAATGTGTTTGAAAAACTTGGACACAAAACGTTTAGGTCAAAACAATGTTACTATCGGTGAGCGCCTTTTAAGCACAAAAACTTTTATTATTTGCCACATATGACGTCGCTATATCGTCCAACTCTCGCGGGTCCTAGAATTTTGTTCAACATGACATTTGTGCTAAAACGCCTTCTTTTGTATAGTACTAGACATTTGTTATTACAAACAGACTTATTCACATTTGCATAATGGGTTTAGTTTCAGTATTGAGAAAATTGTATAACTTGTTTGTATCTAACGGGACAAGACGTTCCAAGTTAACTGACTGTAATGTTATGAGTTTTTAGAAATTTTATTCTATCATATACGACCATGTCATGCAGTTTCGCAAAGAACTTGAGTGACTCCCTATCCGTCTTCACACGAACACTTGCATCCCTTATAATCTTTCAACTCCTTCCTATCTGCAGGAGCGTTGTTCCTTTGCTCGTGCACGTGACTCTCCTTGCGGATCCCATCTCCGCAAAAACCTAAGATTCCCTCCCCAAATTTACCTACTGGTTTATCATTATTAGAAGTTTTAAAAGAAAACTATGAACATGTAACACTTAAACTAGGTAAAAAACTTCCTCGAAGTTGTCGCCGCACTGGGAGGGAAGGGTACCTAAAAGACTGGCGGCATTACCCCTTTGTATGGCCAAGCTTATACGTTGGCAGAAAAAGCTACCAGCCCGGCGGTCTCCTGAGACTTCGATAAGTTTGGATGAAATTTCTTTCACCAAAGCGTGCGTCTCATGAGACCAAGGCCCCATGGTCTCCACCGCAAAGGGCGCAAATATATAGCTCGAACTTAGAGCTGCATACTTGCGTCGCTTTGCAACACTAGCGGTCGCCGCAGCCCCTCCAGCCGCCCTGCAAGTTGCCGGGGTGTGTGCCGCATCCCACACCAGCGGCTTTCCATGTTGACATGGTATTAAAGTGACACCATCACCCTCCCCATAAAACTGACTTTTACTCCTTTACTGTGCATGCAGTCCGCTTATATAGTGCACTTCCACCACTAGCTACCCAAATAGTTCAGTTTCTTCTTTTTAAACTTTTGGGTGTCTGGAAGAAATCGCTATTAGCGATAAGACCGCCATTTGTACCTAATTTAAGTTATTTTCTAAGTTTTCTGTATATTTTAATTTGGTGTGCAAATAAAGAGTATTCTGTTCTATTCCACCTAACATACGCGTTTGCGTAAATGTAACGTTCAAAAGACGCGTTATAAAGCACTATTTTTTCCAACATTTCTTTTAAATAACGTTTAGAACAACAAAACGTTTTCGTCGTTGTTTTTTGTTGTTGTGTTGTCTCTTTCCTTACTTTTACATTTCTTACAATACAACTCTTTTCACTTTTATTATTTCTGTGTGTTCTGTACATATCATCCGCGTGGGGTGTACGGGTAAGAATAACACCTACCCATCTTCTCCCGTTGGGTGTCTGTAAGAGGATCCCCAAGACGCCTGCTAAGCTAAATCATTTTTTTATTTTTTAAATCGAATTTTTATATCAAAGCAGTTAGGAACTTTAAAGGTTTTTCTTAGCTATGCACACATAACAGTCGCTACTATTTTAAACCTTTTCGTTAAATCGTAAATGAAGTAAATTGAATATTGTAAAACATGTAACAAAGGTAGAAAACTAAAACAAAAACTAGGTTAAAGAAAAAACCACTATTACAACCATTTTTTCTAAAATAAGGTGCGTGCAGTGACTCCTTATGTTATCAAACGTCACGTTAAAACCCCAATTACCTTCACAGATTTTTGCATTCTACACCAGCATTCGGTATTTCGTAGCAGAAAAGACTGTAATTTATTCCACACTTTAAAAAATCAATTACGTTGCTACGGTACTGTTTTTGATAAATTATTTTTAATGTTGCGTGCGTTCTTACCGTAAAAATCTAAGGGAGCCGAAATCTGCCTCTAATGATTTTTCAGCCAGCTCAGCAGTTAAACCTGCTGATAGCAGGTTTAACGATGAACCTAGGTTTACAATCTAGAAATTGTTCCTTAAACCTTGTTCTAAACCTAGGTTTTTCGTTAAACTGCTTGTCGTAATAAAACGGCTTAAGTATATCTTACATAAAGATAACCTCAATGAACGAGGCAAGCGAGACGTAGGCATGTAAACCTTGGTGGTTTGTTCAATATCGCCCGTCACTTTAGACTGTCTCACTTGGGGCCAGTATTTACTTGAGCTTCAATGCCCTTCACACCGGAAGACAGTAATGAATACACGTTGGAGCTTTGCGGCAAAATCTGGCATTGCAGTGGTATCCTACGTACTGTGGTACTACGTAGGTACTTACCTAAGCTCTAGCACAATGGATAAATCTTACAAATATAGGGTAAAAATGGGATAGATAAGGGGATATCCTTAAGTACTTATATCTTTACCGTTTCATCTTACTATGGCTTTTTACGAAGCAATTCTTTTGCTTCTAAACGAGCTTATTTTTGCAGTAGAATAAAATGGCTATAAAATGGACCGCAAGTATGTGTACATGCTGAGCACACAGTCTATACAGGATGCCGCGTTACAATACTAAATCAAGTAGTTTATGAAGCCTCCTTCCAATAGAAACATTGGCATCGCGCCTTTATACTCTGCGGTGTAATATAAAAACTGTAGCGTGTTTCTTTAGGCTGGGTTTGGTTGTGATTTGATTTCGGAGACGCTAGACGTTCGGAGTGTGGGCCCTAAGACGACCATTGAGTACGGCGGCGAATCCAAGGAGGACGGCGGGGGCAGGGTTGCGACCCCCGTCCGTGAGAGCACCGTGTCAGGTTCCCCGGGGGCTATAATGCGCCACCCGGCGGCGGGTTCAAAGGCAGGACACTGAGGGACTGCTGGTGCAGATCCCACCAGAGAACCCGGGGGACCCCTCTCAACAATGCCACTGCCGCGGTTTTAGTGGGTATGAATCCCACATACCCTGGTTGAGTCCCACAGCTCCCGGGGACTTGTTGAAGGTTTCTTCTGCGAAAAAAAACGGGTTTAGTTGTTGGTTGAGTGACCCTTCGAAGTCGCTGGACGTTTGCGGTGTGAGCCCTAGACGTCTATTCAGTACGGCGGAGACTTCGAGGACGATGGCGGGGTTGCAGCCCCTGTCCGCGTAAACACCGTGTCAGGTTCCCGGGGGGCTATAATGCGCCTTTAAAAAGTCCCAGTCTCCGTAGGGGTGGAGGCTAAGTTACGTGGGACTTTTACCCACTAAAATCGGGAAGCCACACCGGGGAATGCCGGGGATGGTGGTCGACGCTATGAAAAGCCCTGGGCACTCCTTTTGGGCCACGCCAGTGTCTCCTTATAGTTATAGTAATTTTAATTTCCTATTATTTACAACGGGTTTTGAAACCTTTCATAAGCCCTACATCCTGTACTGTGTATCAAATCATTTAAAGTAATTTTTAGAGAGCTCGAAGAGCAAAATGCGCTCATCTATATTGGAGTTAGCGGGCAGTTAATTGGGCTTTAAAAAAATCAACAAAGATAGTGCTGGCCAATGTTTGTTTAGGAAAACTAATAACACTGCTTGCAGGGTATTTCGTAAAAACCGTTATAAGTACTCGTATGGAAAGATATTTAAAAAATTTTTTTTATGGAAAGTTTCACTTTATTCACACAGATTATTTTTTATTTTTTTGTGTAAACATAATTATCCGGGTTATTCGTGTAGTAATGGATATATTCCTCGTGTAAAAACTCCGGTAATAAATGCAACCTCTCATTTTTTCTTGTTGGGTGTCGTATGAGCCGACTAAGGAAAAACCAGAAGACGGGCAGCAGCGTCCTCTGTGTGATCCCCAAAACGCCTACCAAGTATGAGGAGTTAATATTAATGAAATACATCAAGAGTTCTCCAGGGTATGCCAGGCGAATGTATTATATTCCACCCTTAGAGAAGAAGCTTATCGCGCAATCTATTAATCAGCGCATTCATATAGTGACACGCATGCCAGTAACACTCAAAAAACCTTAAGGTGTAGTTATGCCTGGAAACCCGTACCACTGGGTCTTGTGACTCTCAAAGTGAACATATCATCATTGAGTTTATGCAAGGCTTCATCACATTTTTTCCAAGTGCGAAAGTACTGATAGGACATGGTTGGCCTGATGGTAAGCGACCCCCCTGGCTTATGGCCATATTTCATTATACTGCTATTGTTTACCATCAAGTCCCTTGGTTCCAATAATTTCGCCCGTTACAGTGTCCTTAACCAGCATTTCTAATTGCTGCTGCTTGGTGGCAGAATACCTGACGATGCTGTGGTACTATGCGATAGTAGGTCTACCACCTAAGGGTCTAACATAAGTCAATTAGCGAGGATTGATTAGATACAGTCATAAAACCGGTACGTTTACGATAGCCCCCAACAAACCAAGCGGTAATCTTTATTTCGCCACAAAATTGCTCAATAAACCCGCTACATTCCGACACGCCTTGGTGAGAGGGTAAATAGAACATTCTTAACTTTTTCTGCAACCTAAATATAACATCGCGAAAAGGCATTTTTTTTCAGAAATTTAGTGATGGGATAAACAGGACGTCTGTTTTTTTATTTAGCGCGCTTAGCACATTCACATGGACCCAGTACTTTTACCAGCAATAGTGCTCTACACCGGAGCACAGCAACATTTATACTGCGGCTTACTTTTTTTTTTTTATACTACCAAGGTGGCAAGCAAGCGTACGGCCCGCCTGATGGTAAGCAGCCACCGCAGCCTATAGACGCTAGCAACACCAGAAGAACCACTAGCGCGTTGCCGACCCTTAAGACATTAGATGTTAAGTCTTTGTGTCCAGTAATTTCACCAGCTACAGTGCCCTTCACGCCGGAACACAGCAATGCTTACACACTGCTGCTTGGCGGCAGAATATCTGACACTGCGGTGGTACCTACCTGGACGGTTCCTTGCACAAGGAACCTACCACCTGGTGGTGGTAGGTTCCTTGGTGGCTCGGAGTCGCTGGACGCTCGGGGTGTGGGCCCTTTGAGCGTCCATTGAGTACGGCGGCGACTCCGAGGAGGACGGCGGCGGGGTTGCGACCCCCGTCCCCGTGAGGACCGTGACAGGTTCCCGGGGGGCCAATGCGCCCCCCGGCGGCGGGCTCAAAGGCAAGGCACTGAGGGGTCCCTGGTGCAGATCCCACCGGAGAGCCCTGGGGTCTCCCCTCTCATGTGCTGATGCGACAGCCGCGGGGGTTTTAGTGGGTAAGAATCCCACATACCCCGGTCGAGCCCCACAGCTCCCGGGGATCTTTCGAAGATTTCCCCCGCGTCAAAAAAAAAAAAAAAAAGGGTTCCTTGGTGGCAGAATCTGTGACTCTACGTACGTTGGGTTATAAATACTGCATTATATCTACAAAGTATTCATATTCATATGTAAAGTAAAATGTGGATAACGAGTCGAATCCTCTAGCGACGAATTCGTCTAGAAAGTTTTTTCGTTTATGTTATACTACTTACCGACCCGCTGAAATGTCCAGCTTTTAACGTTCAAAATCTGTAGCAATATTACACAAATAAATTTAAGCAGCAGCAACATACACGTAGACACTGATGCACTCTCTTCCTCGCTCTATTTTTCTTCTCATATAAGTTTCTCTACTGACGAATTCGTCTGCAAAGTGTTTTCGTTTATTTTATGCTACCGACCCGCTGCGATGTCAGGCTTTTTAACTATCTATCTATGTTTTTAACGTTCAAAATATATAACAACAAATAAAGTTAAGCAACGCAGTAGCAACATATACGCAGACACTGATGCACACTTTTCCTTGCTCCATTTTTCTTCCCATATTCGATGATACCACCAACCTAGCTGTCAACAATGAACGTCAATGCATCTAGGAAGGGATCATTTCACCTATTTATTTACATGACAGAACATACCTACTCTTTATTGTACACCAGAAACATATTATTTAAAATTAACATCGCCTAAACATAATGTTATACAAATGATCACCACACACGAATCTGCCGTAGGTTAAAAAGTTCCCCACAGGACTCAAACCCACGACTCATTTCTTTAGTAAGTACCTACCTAAGTTATACTAAGATACGAATTAGATTTTTTGATGTCGATTTTGCTGATAGAGCTTCTCAATTTAAATTTATTGTCACGGCAAGGTAATTTGTCATTTCCAATATCCGAAATGACAAAAGAAATATGTAACCTTGGATGTACCTACTTGAAAAGTTATGTCAGCCGTAAACACTTTGCTAAAGAGGTATAATAAATTATTTCAAAACGATCAATGACTTTGCAAACAAGCGAGTAAGTAGAAGAAAATAAAATAAATGCCACAGCAAAATTGGCCTAAAGAATTTGCATATTTGGCCATATTTCATTGAAAAGAAAAATTGTCATGTACCCAATGATCATTGAGTTAAAGAGTTACGACGTAACACTAAAATATTATATGACTTGAGATAAGACATAATACAAAATTCTTTGCTTGAGATACCTAAGTGAGGTTTATTAGATAGAACTTTGAAACTGTAAAAATTTTCGCGAAAAATAATAAGAGAAATCAACTCGTGTAAAACTTAGATATAAACTGAAATCGATGAGTCCTGAATGTTTGATACGAAGACTGAAGGTAACTTATGAGCAATGACCATGACCTACATACTGTCCACAGCACAGTCATATTGAAAACTACCAAGAAGCTTATAGAAAAACTACTACGTACTACTTTTGAGCACGGGTCCGAAAGTCGAATTATAAAAGAGCAAGGCTGGAATTCAACTTTTTAAATAGAACCATTTTTTTGGCTTTGTTTTCCGTTTTTCAAAAGAAAACCATTATAATGAACCTGAAGATTTTTAAAGTTTAGAAATTCCTATTACGGTTATTTAATAAGTTACTTACCCGATCAAAAAAGTAGAGCATCCCGATATGATCCCGACTGGAGAAGAAGCTCCACCGACCGCAGCTAAATAACGCTACATTTGCAAAGCATTGTGTTCCTGACTGACATCCGTGGAACACAGTGCCAAGATAAAAACAAGCGTCAGACATTCGCTTGACAATAAGCAGACCTGGGACCCTTTGGACCCTCCTTTTTGGCCCTCATATTTACTATTCTTTTGCGTTTGTTTTCATTTCTATTAGTAGACAATTAAATATGTCTACTTTGTTTGTTATAGGCATGTTTTTTTCTTTCTTTCTTATGATATGTGTGCTGAAAGATGGTACAGTTCCTTTTGCTTTGTTACTAGCGCGTAAGCTTTAATCTTAAAGCTGTTATTCCTCAGAAGCTGCGTATTTGTGTGAGTAATTAAAGTTTTCTAAGTCTTATGACCTCTCGATTTTACCAAACTAATCTCATATTTTGGTAAAATATGACATTAAACTATGCCATTAATTCTATCCCCTTAAACAATAATAAACGTCTCCCGCAGCAGGCATGAAAAATGCTTACTCCTTAAAACTCTTCGTAACACATTTATTCGGTGAAGTTTTGCCGTGTCTGTAATTTGGATTAGATCCAGACGACCCGATCGAAGCTAACAGCCGAGGTTTACACGTCACAAGTTCAATGACAATGATATTACGACATAATGATGGTTAAAAATGTTGAAAAGCTCGTAATCAACCATTAATACTACGTACAAACTTTAATGGTACATTAACCAACGTATCGTATACACCTCGCATCAGTTATCCAAACCATTATTTATACACATTAAAACTTTGTAGTGGAAATAAAACTAACCCAAACAACAGGAGACGTCTGAATATAGCCGAGTTTAATCTTAGCTTGGACTAATTACTGAGTTGGACAATAACAGAAAAGTGTGAACTTATACAGATTTAGCTTAGTGCGAAAGAGAACGAAGTGGGCACTTTTCCAAGATGAATTTGATGTTTCGGAAGAACTTCAGCGGGGAGAAGACCCTCGTGTCGGGGAGCGGGGGGGGGGGGGAAAGCGAGGGGCGCGTTGGGCGCAGGGAGGAACGCTAAACGCCGCGATAGAGAACGCTACTCTTGCATGGAGGAGCATCATTACAAGACCCACATATTCTTCTCGGCGGCGCCAAGGGCCAGTACACAATACAACGACATCACAGGTAATGCTAAAGCGTAAAGTTGTTTGTGACAAGAAAAGTGGCAGTGTGTGCGCGACGCGCGGAAACTTCGCTTTGTTTTGTTTATACTTACAAAAAGTTTTCATGTAAGTTTGTTAGTAGAAGTGTTTGAACGTTCAAAATTGAAATTGTCCGACATTTTCTACAAGCTGTCGGCGGCCTCGTTAGTTTGTTCTTTATAAATGCGAGACATACCACGCTGACGGAACTATAAATACATTTTGTGACGCACCGTCAAACACCGTGTTTAAGTTGAGTTCATAGACACGATATCAAACAAAAATATTCATGAAGGGACTAAACAAAGACCATAAACCTGTCAGAATACAAGAACATTCTATAAGCGGCACTGTACTAATATAACCCGTTACACACTCTATTTTGGCGCTAAACGCATGCATATCAAGGTTATTTACCGCGTAGGACATATACGCACGTTATAAAATGCATTAAATTCAACCTCATTCAGATTCAAAATACGATATACAATTTGTAACTATATTTACAGATGTATTAATGTCAATCTTAAACATGACCATGCATATGCTTTCAGTATTACCGTCATCTCTAGCGTTTGACAAACAACTATCAATCCATACAATCCGTCCAAACGCTCAAATACTTAACTGCATCTATTCCAGAACGATGTGGCCCAGTCATCGGCGGCGGTCTCGGCCCGGAGCCGGAGCCACCGCAGCCGTTGGTCACCCGGGAGCCGACGGTGTCGCTCCTGCGATGGGACCGGCCCTCCACCACCACCACGACGACTACAGACCGCCGCAGAACGGAACCGGTGTCGCTGGCGACGCTCGAGAAAGACTGCTTTGTGATCCCTGCTCATGCCCTTGATCGGTTTTTGCCGGAAGGTGTGCCGGTACGTATATGTTTATGATTTTTGGACTCAACCATTCTTGTTCACGTCACTGATTTCTAAAATCTAACCAGTAGAGGTCTACATCTAAATGTAGATATAACACTCGATGAGTCTAGAATTTGAAACTGCGTTAGAATCTGTATCGACAATTTTAAAAGTAAGATTGATAGCGAAGTCTAGATTATTATCTGCTACATTATTGCTACAGCATTCGAAGTTCTGTTCTGTGTGATTCTGAATCACCTACTTGAGCTAATTTACGTAAAACCATTTTTAGAGACAAAAATTATGGATACATTTTTTTGGAAGCTTGATAAATAGCAAGAACAGAATATTTAATAACCAAGACCAAGAAGCGTGGGGATTATGGTAACTCCTTCCATTTAAGGAAGAGGCCTTTGTTCAGCAGTGGACGTTTTTGGACTGATGATGATCACACACAGTACAGTGACACAGTGGATAACAATGAATTTTTAATAATTGATAGCTAAGTTAATAAGCTGTGATATCGGTGTAAAGAACTTTATTTCTCAAAAGAACATGGTTCACTTAATGAGAAGTACATACAAAATAGAATAGTTAAATTACATGCCATCCAGTGTACGTAAAAGGTGTCAAGATACATTTATTTGTTACCATTAGGTACTACATTATTTATATGTATATGTTATATAGGCACTACGAAATGTAATAATGTTTACAATATGTTATAATGTGTTACAAAATTATTCTAAAATAGTAAAAATTGATCGTTACTACAAATGTATTCTTTTAGCTGTTTTTTGAATGTCAAAGTGGAATTGGCTTCACGTATACATAGCGGTAGTTTGTTATATAGTTGCGCACCTTCATACTGTATATTCTTTTTACCATATTGCGTTCTTGGAAACCTTAATGATAATGCACTTTTATTTCGTAAATTATATTTGTAAACTTTTCTAGAGAATGTTATCTGCGAATGCACTTTTTTATTTATTATTTTATGTATTAGGATGCAGGTATTGTACGTGTAAATTTGTCTTATAGTCATTAATTTCTTTTCAGTGTAAATTTTTTTGGTAGGTGTTAAATAATCATAGTTAAAAATCAATTTAACAATTTTATTTTGCATGATTTGTAATTGTTTTAGTATCGTTTTATAGGTACACCCCCATACTTCTATCAGATATTGAAAATGAGGTCTGACTAAAGCATTGTATATAATATATTTTACATTTTGTGGTAGTTGTGGGGCGAAAGAACGTAAGGATCCCATAAGTGCTATGATTTTAGATTTTATATGACCAATGTGGAATTTCCAAGATATCCCGCCGTCCAGTCTTAGACCGAGGTACTTTTCGCAGTTACTTTTTTTAAGTAATTCCTTATTAATAGTTAAGTGTGGAATGGAGGGGATTTTTTTGTTTTTGGCCGAAAAAAGAATATAAGACGATTTCGCGGCATTAATTGTTAGTAAATTGCAGTTAAACCAAATGAAAAGTTTGTCCAAATCACTTTGTGCTTCGTTGAATATTTCAGCAGTGTTCTGCCCAAAATAAAATAAACACGTGTCGTCAGCATATAGCGTCAGTTGACCAGCTAAATCTAACTCGTGTATATTATTGATGTATATTAAAAAGAGGAGGGGGCCGATTATAGAGCCTTGGGCCACACCGAAATTCACAGACTGCATGCTACTTGTACAGTCACCAATTTTAACGACTTGCTGCCTGTTTGTTATATAAGATTTTAATAGTTCAAATGCTTTACCTATAACACCAATTGATTGTAATTTTTTTAGTAATATATCGTGACTGACTGTATCGAAAGCTTTTTTGAGGTCAATAAAAATACCTAAGGCTATATTTTTCTTGTCAATATTGACTTTAATATTTGTAATTAAATCTATACTGGCAGAAAGTGTGCTCGAATGCGGTCTAAATCCAAACTGTCTCTCATATAAATATTTAATATCGTTGAGGTATGTGCTTAATCGAATGTATATTAATCTCTCAAAAATTTTAGAAAATATAGGCAACACCGATATGGGCCTGTAATTACTGGGATCTGATCTAGATCCAGACTTATATATTGGGCAGACTTTCGCAACCTTTAAGCTATCTGGAAATAGTCCACATTCAAAGCATTTGTTAATACAATCAGTTAAATCATGTACTATATATTTTTTAATGCATTTAATTGTTTTTGCACTTATACCATCAATACCACAGCTGCTATTAGAATCTAGTTTATCAATAATTTTTTCGACCTCCTGAACAGTACAAGGAACAAAGTATGGTACGTTTTTATTTGGGGGGTTAATTTTGTTTGTATATATATTCGTTAAATTCTTATGATATTTTAAGGGTATTTCATCAGCTAGCTGCTCTCCGATAGATGAAAAGAACTCATTAAAAGTTTCGCAAATGTCAGTTAAGTTCGTTATTGTATTATTGTTATATATTAGTTTTGAAGGGGCGCAACTAGTTGGTATTTTGTTACTGTTTAAATCATTAATAAGCGACCACATCTTTTTAGGTTTATTCTTGTTCCTCGTAAAAATATTATGGTAGTAACACTTTTTTTCAGACTTAATTAAGTCGTGTAGTTCATTTCTTTTCCTTATAAATTTTTGTTTAACTTCATGGCTCGCCGGATTGGACTTCAAACTATACCAAAGTTCGTTTCTTTCATTAATATGTTCTATCACTTTCTTATTAATCCAATCTTCAGTGGGCAGGTTTAAAATTTTGGTCTTAGTATTTTTATTTCCTTCTATTTGTTTCTTGATAAAACCTTCCAATTCGTGAAAATCCGAGCTTGTAGTCTTAAAGTTAGCATGTTGCATCGAAGTTCTCAATTGTTCATAATTAACAGCAGAATAACATATTTTTTGTTTAGGTGGTTTTTTAATTTTTTTCATTTCCAGATAGATCTGTCTGTGATCCGAAAGGCCAGATTCAATAATAGCCATATTATATTCATTTCTTGTCAGATTAGTAAAAACATGATCAATAATAGTGTTCGTAGTTCCTGTTGTGCGAGTAGCGTAGGTTTTATGAAGTTTGTTAAGCATAATAAAGCCGTTTTCTGTTATTGTGTCTGTATAGATGGTTGTGAAGCTGTTTGTGTGAAGAAGGTCGAGGTTAAAATCTCCAAAGACTGTGCACCTCGTTTTGTTTTGTAATTGTAAATAAAGATTTTCTGTGAATTCTTTTGTATTTGTGTCAGGTGGTTTGTATAATAATCCAATATCCATACCATATGTTTCCAACCTTATCCAGAGGTAGTTATTTCCGCCAGAATATTTCTCTTCGATCAGGTCATGTTTAAGGCTGTTGTGGATGAACATCGAGACACCCCCACCCTTGCGGTCTGTACGCAGATTAAAATAATGTGTATAATTTGGCAATCTAAGTGATCGAGCTGAAGTTTCTGTTCTAATCCACGTTTCCGTTAATAAAATGACATGAACTTCGTGGGAAAAAGTTTTTAAGATGCATTTTAATTCGTCAAACTTCCCTGGCGCAAGTATACTTCGGGCGTTGACATATAAAAATTTCAAAGCCGATGAATTGACACACAAGTTTGAATATGTTGTTGCGAACTGATAGGAAGTATTTTTATGCTTATCCTTATCGGTAAATATGGTTATTGGTTGATCAGTTAGTTTTTTGGCGCAGATCTTATTATTTTAGGTATGCCTTTTATGTATTTGATGATAATATCATTTTCACCATTTTCCTGCCGCTGCTTTAATTCCTGTCTGAGATTATTCATGTACGATTGTTGAGAAACAGTTTGATCGGAGTAAATTTTTATATTAGATGGTAATTTTGATTTTTGCTTCAGTGTGTTCTTGGCAATTTCCGATGATTCAAAGCAGATTTTTAGCGGTCGTAATTTTGTTTGGCTATATTTACCCAGTCGAAAGCATTTGATTATGTTGGGAAGGTTTGAGTCCTTAAAGATCGAACCCAAGGACTCCAATACCTTGGCCTTTTCTATAGTTTGCCTGTCCAATAAGTTCGTGGCATTTGGTTCTGGAATTCCGACTAAAATTATATTTTTCTCCCTGTGGCATCTTTCTTGGACCTCAGAAATAATATCCTCAGAACTAGTATTGTACAAGGAAGACGATTTATCGTGCAAAATCTTCAGTTCACATTCAATTGTCTGTATTTTTTGGTTTGTTGTAGTTATTATTTCCGATAAATTCGTTCTAATTGCACTTTGCTCAAGCGCTAAGCTATCTGTACGCGCTGAGATGTTTTGAATATTTTGTTTCAGGTCACTTAAATCGCTTCGTATAAGGGATAAGCTTTCAGTTTGAGTTGCGGTAAAGTTTTCTAAAAAGTTCATCATGTCTGAACGCATTTTAGACATTTCAATCTTAAAATGCGAACTAATTGTCGATATTTCCGCCTGAATATCATAATAATTCGGTTCAAATTCCGGTTTTCTTTTCTTTTGACGCATTGTTATTGTTTGTAGTTCATCGTTCGGGCATTTGCTTAGGTCGGGCTGCGAAGATGATGCATTACCACGAAAACTACCGTCAGGTGATCTTCTTACGCTCATGTTTGTTTTGGCACGTAGATAGTAATTACAGACTAATTACTTCTTGCACAATGTCTATTATCGCGGAAACGACGAGTCGTCACAATATGCGTAAGCGCGATGAAAAATAGCCACCGACTCTTTCCCGCGGGGTTGAGGTGCGGGCTCGGCGTGCTACGGTTACCACGCACCAGTAATTAAAATGTTTTTCACATTCACACTAATATGACATTTATTCACAACAGTACATGCACTATAATTCCATAATGAGTTTATTTATTTTAAAGATAAACTTGACACACGTCTGACACCGACGACGACTAGACGGCATTTTTTCAATTTTTTCAATATGTCTATACGTAAACGTGGTTTTGAATATAAATTAAGAATACGTACATTTCTATTATTTCTATAGTTGTAAGAAAACATGTATTTCGTATTTCAGCTACCAGTTCTACCCCCAACGCCAGAAAAAGGAATGACGACAAAGACTAACCAGAACTCGCTCAGCGTCTTAGAAGTCGCAGACCCCAAACTCTGCATATTGGCCCACCTAATGAGCCCGTTGGAGTCAATAGAGCCAATATTGGAATCGCCGCTTGCTAAACCTTTGATTAGACAGAAAATGGCTGCAGCAGATCTATTGAACGAAGTAGCGCAAGCGAATACGGCAGTTGGAGGGATGCTATTAGCAAACATGGAGAAAAACTCAGAATTCCCATTCATATCGTATTATGTGATAAATACAACGCAAACGGATCCATTGCTTTTCTATAACAACATGAGATGTGCTTCCCTCAACAAATTCGATCCGAAAACGATAAGATACTCTGCAGCACATACATTAGACTTATACAGTGAAGTAGCTATGATATGTAGACCACCGTTCAACGATTTAGCTGGAGGACCGAAGAAGTCTCACACGCCGAGTACTGGATATATCATCAGTGTTTATAAGGTAGTGATGAGTTTTTGGTTATATGATTAACTCAATCGTATACTTTGGAATTTACATGCTACTTCTTATCCTATACGTACCAAAAGCAGACGAAAAAACCAAATCCACAATTTTATGCAACGTGTGTTATTTTATCGACTCATACCATCGATATACTATATAAACTAGATTTGGTGTCACGGTTCAAAAAGTGGTAGCGAGAAATAGCGCCCTTGTGTCGCTATTTCTTTACAAGCCACATCCTGACAAATTTATTTTTGCCGATAGGAGTGTCGCTACTGTCTATATGAAACTGTCAAACTACAAGTCATTATCATTATAAAATCGTTAGTTCACGTTTCCGCCACCAGCACCACAACCAATAAGTTTGCAACCTCCGCGACCACATTTTAGATGTCATTTTGTTCGTGAATGTTTATCTAGTTTATATATTATATCGATGACTCGTATGCTTAGATCTTCAGTGCTCCTAATATCTCCTTCGTATATCTAACTTCGTTCTTCATCATCACATCATCATCATCACCAGCCGGATGACGTCCACTGCTGAACACAGGCCTCCCCCTTGGAACGCCACAATGAACGAATTGAGATTTGTATCCACCGATTGCCTGCGACGCGCACAATGTCGTCTGTCCACCTAGTGGGAGGCCTACTTACGCTGCGTCTTCCGGTTCGTGGTCGCCACTCGAGAACCTTTCTTCCCCAACGGTTATCGGTTTTTCGAGCGATGTGGCCTGCCCATTGCCGCTTCAACTTGCATAATCTACGAGCTATGTCAGTGACCTTAGTTTTTCGGCGAATCTCCTCATTCCGGATTCTGTCACGAAAAGAAACTCCGAGCATAGCTCTCTCCATAGCTCGTTGTGTGACTCTGAGCTTATCCAAAAGCCCAACAGTTAGGGACCACGTACCATATTATGTCATCACTAGCAATACACACTGGTTAATAACCTTCGTCTTCAGGCACTAGGTATTTAGGACTTCGTTCTTCACTCTTACCCAATGTTATTGTGATTACACTTTTACAAATTCGTACGTCCATTTATTCTTACTCACAAGCTATTCTAAACACGTATTGCATATTGAGCAATCCAGCGTTACTCGAATGTCGAATTAGCCCTTAACTACAAAGAATTAAATTGTGTTTTCCATCAGGTAAAAACAGAATTAAATTATATATAATCCGAAAATATAATTTAATAAAGAAATCCCTCTTACAAGACGATAGTTCAGCTTGACTATCCCAACTATCAAACTGTCTAGCTTAAATATCAAAATATTTCAATCTATCAGAAGCTTTCTTTTAAAAACACTCCCCAAAATTGCTTCAGGTGTTCGAAGGTGACGATGGTGAACGATTCGAGAGGAACTGGCTGTACTGGACCGGGGCCCGAATGATCTACCGCCATCTCCCACACACCGTGGGCATGAGGAAGATCGCGCTCCACAAGTCAGTGGCCGCCCATGGAGACAAAATGTATTTGCTGGTATGCGAATGTGCCAACTTGATGGACGACTTATCAGGAGCAGCGATGCTCGTCACGGCTCTCAGAGCTCGGCTGTGCGGCTACACGGGCCTGTATAGACCTATACAGACTTTCTAGTAGAAGGAGGGGGCTCTAGCAGCCCTTGATTGTGTCGTTCTGTGATTTTTGGGACATCTTTGAGTAAGGTTTGGTAGATTGTGTGATATAGTAGGTTACGTTTTGGTGATGGATTTGCGAAATATTTTCTTCGGCGCAGTCAATTGTAGACATCATTTATGCATTAGTTTCGGGAGATACTGTTCATCAGTATCTTCGCAGTTTTCAATAAAGAGATAATTAAGAACGAACGGTCCTCTGAACCTCACTGAGTTTCTTGCCGGTTCTTCTCAGTGGGGGCGCGTTGTGAACCGGTGGTAAACTCAGCCCTCTCTTAAGCGACAGCCCAAGCCGAGGCCGTGCCTCCCTGAGGTGCCCTTGAGCTCGTCGCTACTTCTGCCGTTAAGGCTAGAGCGCTATAAGCGCTCGCCTCCTATTGTCCGGTGAAGCTGTAATGGCCATTTGCGGCCAAAAGCGTCTATCATTCCCAAAAAAAAAAAAGAACGGTCCTCTGATACGTTGGAGGCAAACATTTTTGACGAAAAAAATATTTTCGTAAATTCATCAACAAATCTCGCTTGGTTTGGGCTTGTAATTAGATTAGCAAAGATGTCTCTTAAAATGATCATGGGAAGTTGGGAACCACATATTGTGAACAAAATGGACCAAAGTATTAAATATTATCATAAATGGTGTACTTGTATGACAAACGCGTGTCGAACCGAAGTGTTCTTGCTGATAGTAATAAAAAAAATAAAAATGTAATAATTAAACTCACTTCTAAATAGTGTAATTATGCTTTATTATATTTTCTTTTTACAGCAATATTTAGACTCTTTTTTTCTTCTATTGTCTTCTAGCTTTACACATAGTTATACTTGAAGAGAGTCCTATTTAATTAATAGGTAATGTGATTTAAATATATCAATTAGGGCTTTTGGGAAGTCTTCCAAACCAAACGCATACGCAATTGATTCTTAAAATTTTCAGTATTAATCTATTTTTTTTTATCAAAACCACGTAACTCTACATGACATATTTTGGTTATAACATGATTATTTTTCCTCGATTTCCTAAGATATTTTAGAGCAAAACTGCATTAGCATATCGTGTGATACATATCGATAAATTTCATTTACTTACGGCAACAACAATCGGTAAGTACCTATTATAAAAATTATACGTTCAAATATTAAAGCAATTAAAATTAGTAGATAGGTAACCGAACATTAAATTGTATCTATACCTACCACAAACATGTAATAATTATGTAACTTATGTTTTTAATAATTATTCATTTACTCTGCAGCACAAATCACTTTTAGACTCTATTCTGAAAGTATAAGTAGGTACTTTCAAAGTTTGCATTAAATATTTAAAACAACGTTACTTTACATTAAAATCGTTGGGTTATAATATAACCAATGTTAATAACTAAAATATAATACACGCTATATACACAGAATAGGTACTTACTGCAGCACTCACAAACCCCAATTAACTTTAATTCTAATTAAGTCACTTTTTAAAATCTATTTATTTCGACTTTCGGAGCTATTTATGATTAATTTCGATTATTGAATACGAGATAATTGTTATCTCTACTCACTATCAGCGTATTAAGTATTAATTGGCTTCGAGTGTCGAAATAATCAGATTTCAAAAAATGGATTAATCATCATTAACTTTAATTGACATTTGTAGGTTCGGCTGTTAGATACGTTATTTCGTATCTAAGTACCTATTCTGTGTATATAGCCTTTTTAATGCTTATATGTATTCGTATATGCATTAAAAAGGCAGATAGAAAATTTAATTTTACCATAGATAATATTCTATTTTATTAATGATAGCTATAAGTTGGGTCCGGTAACCACCGGAACGCACTTCGACCCAATTGGATCCATTGAGCATTAAACATAAATTTATATTTCTTATATGTAAGTACTTATAACAACTAGTTATTTGTCATTTAAATGCTTATTTATTATAAATAATACACTTTGAAAGTCAGAGATGTCACAGAACTCTACCAATGACTGTTATTACCGGTTAATGTGATTCATTAAATTTAATAAAAGCTCGACTTATATAGTTATCGGCTTAAAGCATGAATTAAAATAAAAAGGTTTACCTTACAATAGCTGTATAATAGCATTACTATATTATTATGATACTGAATAATCAAATTATAATATTTTTTTGAGGCTTAATATATGTCATGTTTGCCAATTGAATATTTTATTATTAAGTAGAGTAGGCCATAAATTAGGGGTGGGCGTAGAATGAACAAACTGTTTATTTCGACTGCTTTTAGTAGTAAACGAATAAACTAGTTCACAGTCCACCGATAAAGTAGTCTATCATTAGTCTAGTTTATTGGTGTATTGTGAACTACAATCTATAATCGTAAACAACATTCGACGTCTAACGTCGACTACAAGATTTTTCGACAACAACGGTATAAACTAGTCTAACTTTAGACTGTTTTATAAACTGGTTTATCGTGGACGATAAACGGTCTCGTTTCGTCGATGGTAAATTCGTCGACGACCCATAACTACCATTACTAAAACAAACCATTTTAATATAGGTAATTTTATTTATTAAAACTTATCTTTGTATAACACATTGCCTAATATCAACATAATGTTATATTTTATTTACGCGAATATTACACATTGAAATCAAACTAATTTTACGGATTTTATCGCGGTTTATTTTAGATCTAACTTACTATCCCGACGTTTCGAATGCTTTGCAGCACCACGCAAAAACTGTACGACCCCAACTTACTGCGTAGATCGAACCAATAATAACAACTAAGAAGACCTGAGGGAAAGCGCGAGAGTACCTACTCCGGCATAATTAAGACATAAGGTCGTTCAACATCTCAGTCCTCCCGTGACCAAAGCATTCGAAACGTCGGGATAGTAAAATCTAAAATAAACAGCGATATAATCCGTAAAAGTAGTTACATTTCAATAATATGAAGTTATTTAAATGATGATTAATTATTTCGTTGCGGTGCTAACTTAGTCAATTGGTAGCTAGCAATATACCAAGCCTGCAAGTAGGTAAGAAAAGAAGAAGTGCTTGAGTTTATGTAATAAATAATTCAAATTAAGTACACTTTTCTTCAAACATTTTTTTAGATAAGTATAGGTGTTTCAACTGCAAAAAAAAATTCGGTAAACTATGCCTTGCCAACAACGTAAATCTCCTCTTAAATCATCGATATCACGGTTCAAAAAGTGGTAGCGAGAAATAGCGCCCTTGTGTCGCTATTTCTTTACAAGCCACATCCTGACAAATTATTTTTCCCGATAGGAGTGTCGCTACTGTCTATATTAAACTGTCAAACTACACGTAATTAACATAATAGAAATGTTAGTTCACGTTTCCGCCACCAGCACAGATAAGTTTGCAACCTCCGCGACCACATTTTAGATGTCATTTTGTTCGTGAATGTTTATCTAGTTTATATATTATATAGATGTCTTAAATTATCCTATTTGTAGCCGGCCCGATCAGAGTGCAATTAAATAACATAAAAATCTTTATAGTTCCGTACGATTTTTTGAGGCGCTCATAGCTAGTTGTAACCTCTGTTCGGTGAACGATCAGTTGGGTAAGCAACGTCAAGCAAGGTCAATCCTTAGATGGGTGACCGTTAAGTTGGTATTGAACTGAGCGTCTCCGTGATTCGGAGGGCACGTTAAAAGTCGGTCCCGGCTATTGTCATCTAGACAGCAATCGTTAAGCTAAGTCAGAGGCCTAAGAGCAGCTTGAAAACTCTGACAACAGGTTGGCCACTAACCATACGACAAAAAAAAGTGGGAGCTTATAATTCAAGCAATGTGACAAGACTATCGTTACATATATATAATATAGGATGGTGATATGAGGACACAAAGTTTGGAAACAATATTTGGAGAACGCTTGCCAAAGCCTTAAACTATACCTACCTACCGTTTTTCTTTACAAGATAAAGTTCGGAACAATAAGTGAATGAATGAACCACAAGAATAATAATAACACTGACAAAACTATACATTTTAACCGACCAGATATTACAGTACTAGACAAAATCAACAAAACAGTATTTATCATAGATATAGCAGTTTGCAACACACACAATCTCCTCACAACATATACAGAAAAGATGACGAAGTATATTGATTTGGCAACGGAAATTAAAAGACAATGGCAGGTAGATACAGCAAAAATTATACCCATAGTTATTTCCACGACTGGAGTAATTCCAAAAACCCTTCAATCAAACCTCAACACACTTCAAATGCCAAAATCTACTCTCTCACTCATACAAAAAGCCGTAATACTTAATACGTGTCGTCTCACACGTAAATTCTTAGCTTCATCATCATCATCATAGCTGACACACTTGGTCAAGACCCGTGTGTTAGTTTTTACCCCTTTTCCAAGGGAGAAAACATTTTGAAACAACAATAAATAATAATAATAATAATACCAGCCCTTGTTAATGACCCACTGCTGGGCACGGGCCTCCCTTCAAGATGAAGGGGCTTAGGCCATAGTCCACCACGCTGGCCAAGTGCGGGTTGGCGGACTTCACACGTCATTCGAAAGCTAGTTAGGCTTTCTCAGACATGCAGGTTTCCTCACGACGTTTTCCTTCACCGAAAGCTAGTAACAATCGCACAAAGACGATTCGCACATGATTATTTAAAGAAATCAGAGGTGCGAGCTGGGGATCGAACCTGCGCACCTTGTTTCCAAGGCAAGCGCTCGCCCACTGAGCTGTTACAGCTAACCACAAGAATATCATTGTAAAATATTTTATGGAAAAATATGTTCCAAAAATTGCGATCTTTGATTGTGAAATACGGTAAAAAACACTATCTAAAATAACTGTATTAATGGCAAGCTATTTAAAAGCTACCGTTTAGCTTGAAAAGCTAGTTTGTTTATTGAATAAGCTCTCAATAAATGTAGTTTATATAGAGTACTTAATTAAATTTCAATTATTTTTATATTAAAATATTTAAAATAAATAATTATGGTGTTTTATTTCAACACCCTGTAATACGATTATTATTAGGATTTATAAGTATACATTTCATTATACTACAGTAAGTAGGACTGTTTTAAACTTTCATGGCGATTGACAATAATGTTTTGACTCACGGGTTTACTGCAAGGATGATTAATTATTTCTTTCCAATATTTCGATGCTGTTGCAAGCGCCAAAGCGCGTAGTCGTAGCAAAAGACCGAAGAAGGGGTATTTGTCTGTTCCAAATTTATTCTTTCACCCACCCGCATCTTACAGTTATCCCGTGATTATGACTCCATGACCACTCATGATCATCCTGGCAGTAAACCCGTACAGTAGGACTGTACGGCAGCAAAAGGAACAATACCTTTTTTAGAATGAATGTTGACCGCAGATGGCTGTTCCGCCGGCCAAGAGGGCGAGCGCTTAAGTGCAATAAAGCGAAGAGCTAAAGCACACCTCAGCAGCAGGCCTAGCACGACTTGCAATCTTGACAGATCGGTGTGGAGTATGACGTAGTTCAGTAACACCGAATCGTCAATTCTCCATACAAAAATGTGAAATACTACGTCATAGTGACGTCATACTCACACTTGTCTGTCAAGATTTGCACATCATGCTAAACCTGCAGGCTTAGCACGATTTGTCAAGACTTCGTAATCTTGACGGTTCGGTGTGGAGAATGACGTAGTTATCGACCTAGAAATGTCATTTTCGGTATTAGCTAGGTCGATAACTACGTCATACTCCACACCGAACTGTCAAGATTACGAAGTCTTGACAAATCGTGCTACGCCAGCTGGCCTAGCACGACTTGCAGTCTTGACGGATCAGTGTGGAGTATGACGTAGTTTTCAACTGCGGAACCGTCATTCTCGTCATTCGTAATATTACGTCATATTACGACGTGACGTCATACGCAAACTTATCTGTCAATATCTGCACATCGTGCTAAGCCTGCAGGGATGCACGGGCTTAGCTTTCGCTATGGCTTAAGAGAGGATTGGCTCGACTACTAGATCACAACGCGCCGCGGCGCCGCCACTGAGAAGATCCAGCAAGAAACCGGGGTGATACCCGTCTGTTGCCTCATGAAGCACCTACGAATTCTGATCGAACACTAGCCTCACACGCCGCCAGAACACAGCCCCATACAAATTTCGCTTTGATGCGCTTCTATAAGGCTGTTCTGCTGAGTTAGTCGAGATCAATTTGTAAAGCCTTCTCAGTATTCTTCAGGATGCATTTTGGAGAGTGCGCAGGAATTACATGACTTGATGTTGTCTTTTATTTACGCGAATACTACACACGGTAAATAACTTACTCTTACGGAATCATCAAAATCTAAAATAAACCGCGATATAATCCGTAGGAGTAAATTAATTACATGACTTGATTCCACCATCCCCCTTCTATCATCGGGCGACGAGACGCGCGACTAAGCGATTTGCTTCTTCATATATACTTTTTACGCACAACTAAGGACTAGAACAGTTTAACTGGATCAGTTTTACCTCCTGATTAAAATGTCGTCTTCAAGGGCGTCTTCAAGACTAGAGTGAATAGGTTTTTATAAGCTAGTGTGTTTTACCCTTAGAGGAGATACCACATACATATATTCTAATTACTCTGAGGTTTTACCATGCCCGCTTGCGACGCCACTTTCCATCAGTTAGGTAGGCCCACCTACAGGGGCCACTGATTGAATTTAGCATCGATATAATATTTAAACGTTACGGTCCAAAAAGATAGCACACAGAAATAGCGACACCGAGTCGGTTGTGTGGCTATTTCTTTTCTTTGTTTATATATCCATGGCATTTATAATTTACCTCTTGAAATGTTTGACATTGTTTAACTAGTAGGTACTTATATTTCACACGAGGTAAAATCCACATTGGTATTCAAAGGCACGGGTGGAAATCAAACTAGCGCCTCGTTACAGCTCTCTGTCACATAGAGTAACATGATGAATCTTTAGTACCAGATCATAGAAGAACTAGACCAGAGGCTTAATTTCTACTACTTATATGTTTTTGTGCAATATCAATATATGTAAACCACATGTCAAAACTCATGGACAGTTAAAGTACGCATGCTGGAACTTTCTGCCAGAATATCTGACACCTCTGCATCGTATCATTCAAATTATAATTTTAAGGGATAAAATGCAAATATTTTAATAGTGTATAACAAATTATTGTTATGAATAATTTGATAATAATAAATGTTTATTTGACTTAATTAAGGATGTACACATATATCTATTCCAAAAAAATATATGGATTTTCAGCAGCACTCCACCCGAAAACCAGTTTGTTTTTACTTAAAAAAAAACTGTATTACCTGATTAAATTAAGAATGATCTGTATACTCGCATACAACCTGCAATAAGGTACTAATTTAACGTAGCAGGAATAATTCTATTACGCTCTAGTGCGGTAATATCATTACGCACGCGTGTCTTATAGCTAGGTTTAATGGCCCGAAAAACGATGGAATAAGGCTCACTTTACGAGCAAGTGTGTTGAAAACTACATTATACATCATATACGAGGTGTATATGTCAAACAATGTTTAAATATTCCCACAGAATGTGTCTTGTTTCCCTTCTCTCCAGGGCCTGATGGAAGACATTTTTTTTAAATAAACAATGCCTTTGTACTTGTATTATCCTAAGGTTTATTGTCTCTGTGTTGTGTGTGTGTGTACAAAAAATGTTTAGGTTAAATAAATAAACAATTACATACCCTCTAAGCCTGCAGCTTGCTCTCCTAATGTGTTTATTTAGTCCAAACCATTTTAACAGTAAAAAGAAGATGTGATGTCAATATTTATTAACAATAACAATACTTTGTACATTAAAGAATAAAAACAAATATACTATTTTACAAAACTAAACTGGAACTCACATATTCAGTACCCCTTATGACCTCTAAATCTTCTTCTGTTATCAAGCTGAAAAAAGGAAATAACAAAGTAATGATAAAATTTCAAAATTCTCTTTCAGAAAGACATTATACAACAACTGATGGCTTAGCTATGGCACCTATTTTTTAAGTGCAGAGGTGGTTTTTATGATAATATTTTTCATCCATCTTAGCTCCCAATTTAAGAAGTTTTAATAAATCATTCAATATATTAGCACTAAGTTAATTAATATAAATAAATGGCTTTGGAAAGGTTTAATCAATAAAGTATCTAGATTTTAATACAGGTAAGAACAAGCTTCAAGCTTCATGGATGATCATGGCTTTTAGTCACAAATATATTATATAAATTCCTTACCAGTGACCGCTTGCATTCAAAGAAACTTTGTCGAAGTTGTACACATTCCTCGGGCACCACATTATTTTGCAAACATTCACGGGGTGTCTTTTTATCCTGAAAAGTAATATAGTTAAGTGTATCAAATTTATAGCATTAAAATAAATTAAATTCCTCTCAAAAGTAGTGCAGTATAAATGAAAATAACCTCATAAAACATTCCAACTGAACTATAATAATATCTTGGGATAATTCAGACACAATCATCTGATCTCAAACTAGGCAGAGCCTGTACTAAGGCAACCAGACAACTGTCTGTGTTGTACAACTACTAGACCAACGGGCCTGACGATGACCCTTTCATATACCATAGTATTATATTTAAAGGAATGTTATAAAAAGCCACAGCTAATAACATATTTGATTATTTCATCAAATACAATGTAATTATGCTACACTGTTAAACCTTATATTTAAAGAACATTTTGGATACATTATGTTTAGTTGCTCTTTACTTGGTCCAATGTGTAAAAACTCTTCTTGGTAGTAACTACTGTGCGCAGTGTAAGAAAGATATTCCGCTGTTAAGCAGTGAATAAACAGTACTTATTTGCCGTGGAGAGCACTGTATTTGAAATTTCTGGGGCTAAGAGGTGTAAGCTAATGTCTCAGACGAGACAGATTGCAAGCGTAAAGCAAATTTCTCTGGTTATGGTCGGAGCACCTATGAGCAGATGGGTCGAGAGTCAGGCGAACATCTAATCGCTAAGGTGTATATACGAGGAAGGTAAATAAAATAGTTTCTAACCAATGATATTGTATATAATATCATTGTTTCTAACCTTTTTACAACAGTCGCTGTTTAGTAAACAAGTCTTGAGATCTGCTCTTATACCAGCACACGGTGACTTATCAACTAAACCTATTTCGTCAGGTGCAAATGTTACCATCTTGGAGTTGTTGTTTCTCGGGTTAAACTTATAAATGCAAAACTAATTGGATTATTGTAGTAAATAAAATATCAGCAATTCGAAGGTTATTGTTGTGACCAGTGTTGCCAGCAGACAATTTAAGAATGGGCCGAAAGCAGTGCTGGCAGGGGCCGATTTAAGGCAGTAAAGGCCGAAGTACGACTTTCCATTGACGTTCGTCAAATTGAGGGGTGGGAAGGGGTTGGGGGAGGCGGGGGAAGATGTACTATCCCCCCCCATAGGGTACATTATTTTACCCCTTTTAAAAGGAAAAGTTGCTGAGGAAATTTTCCTCATTTTATGAATTAAAATTAGTTACGTGTAAAAAACAAGGGATCCCCTTGTTTTTTGGGGGAAAGGGGGGGGGGAAGCCCTCTCCATCAGAAACAGTACACGGTTATCCGGTTAGTAAACGGGAAAAAAAGAGATGTAAATAAAAAAAAAAATATACGAGCCCATCCTTCACCTTTATTTTTGTATGTTTAGAACGTATGACTGTCTATTTCTTTTTATATAAAATGCTATGCTTTTAGAATAGGAATTGGTCAACCGAACCAATGATTTCGATGGATTGGCTGTCGGAGGCTTAAAGGCCGATGAAGGGCCGACGGCAGCCAAAGGCCGACATAGTTTCGAAAAGGCCGAGAATCGGCCCCCCAGGGGCCGATCTGGCAACACTGGTTGTGACCAAAGAGGATTTAACACTACGTATAAGAGTCGGCACTCCCATACAAACAAGCCCCTGAATCGAATCATGAACGTACTTTTCCTAACTTAACAAACATAAAATTTAATGGCAACCAGTTGGGCAACCTGCCATTTTTTTTAATATTATATACCACTAGGGCTTGCCACCCCTTAGTATGTTTGTCTATCGATATCGATGAAAATGAAAGAACACAATATACGGGTGTGTTTATTGTTAAGTTTAATTCATGCAAAGTTACCTATGTACAATAACTATGTCTTCAAAATAAAATTAAGCAATTTTTACAAATAAAATAAAGAAATATTTATGATTTTTGAATGCTTTACGATCATTAATCTCAAAATTCGATTCACAATGGAGTCGTCATACTAGATATGCTTATTTATATGCTGTATTAGTTATTCTTAATCCTGATAACACGTTGTGCCATATCTTTGTATGGATAAATACAACAAGTCTTCATTTCCAATTAACTTCACCCATCTGAAGAAAAAAGCATAATAATAAAAAAGCACAAAAAACAACTACAAATAAAAACATACATACACACACTTGAAAAATATAGCCCTCCTTCCGGGCTAGTCAGGCAAAAATATCGATATTTATGGACTTATCAGTATATAATATGTACATCACTATTAATTTTGTTCAACAACTAATTTTTATGAATAAATTCATAATTCCATTACAAAACTTGCGATCGACTACTAAATAGGATTCAAAAGTAATGTAACTGCTACACCACAAGAAATATTTACATTTTTATATTAATTTATCATAAAATTTTACCTTGCCGGGTCATGTGGAAATCTGGCCAAAAATATCTCAGAAAACCTTTTTGTGAATCGCCTAACACCACATATTCACATTTTCTTAACGATTTACCTCTCATAATATTATCACAACGCCCATTAAGGCTTAAATAAATGTAAATAATATAATAACTTATTATCCGCCAAAATTCAAACCAGAATAAAATTTTCAAATGTCAAGTCACATCCACAGGTTAGACAACAAAAAAAATAACAAATTCGTTTTATAATATAATACACTATATACTTAAGAATAGATGGGTCACTCTGGTTCATCTTTTAATTAACTAATTTTACCCTCGCCTAAAGATGGCGTAACTTTACAAGAATCCAAAATGTGCCAACAGATGGCGTTTTTTAAAATAATCACTTTACGTATAGGTAAATGAAGCATGAATATTTGTAAGGAACATGTTTAAAGGCAAACCAAAGAGATATTTATTGTAAAAGTTTATTTGGTAACCAATAACTTTATTCAACATATCTGAAGCACAATCATACTCTATTAATTATATAGTCCAATCCCCTTGAGTTTCTTGTTTCAGTACAGATTTGCATTAAATTTTTCCAATTCAAGCCATTGTGGTTAAAGACAATGATGTAGTGGACCTGAAATAGTTCACGAGTAGTATAAATATTATTATATTTATATACTTATGCTAGGTGCATAATGACTTGTTTGTTTAAGCTTTTGTAAATAAGTACATACCTACCTAAGTAGATAAATAACACCCAGACACAGAATAAACAGAATTCTTCAAAAACATATTTGTAAATAAACTGTAAATATTTAGTTTCAATAAAATTTATAAAAGCTGTTTATCTTCAATGAAACAAGTTATTTTGAAAAAATGACATAACAACTTAGGTTACCATAGTAACCGCCAAAGGCAATTTACAATAGTACCTGGTAACCTCCTTGAGTAAAACCATAGTGTTTTATTAGGCATCCGTTAAGGCCGGCTGTTGCATAGGTTTTATTACATTATGGAAGTTTACTAAAAATATACGAAATGTATCAGATTTACTCAAATAAATTGAAGATATACAATAACAATATTAAACTAATTAAATAAAAATATATAAACTTCATTTTTAACGCCATCTAGGCAAATTATAGTAGAATCTTAAAATTTAGTTCCTTCCCTTGCCTGAAGATTGTGCTAGTTTCCATACATTAAAATTTTGTCAGCTGTTTTAAGGAGAGTGCCACTGGCATGCACATGACACTACTGACAGACAGGATGACTCACTGTCAGCAAGATTTGACAGACTGACAGTGTGACCAGATTAAAATTGATCATTATGCTAGCCGCTCAAAGAAAGTACCAAAGGAGTTAGTATCGCGTCGATTCCCCGAACAATTTTTCGTGGCACTTTTGCGGGGGGCGGGAGGCGAAGTAAACACACACAGATACACTTTCACGCATACCCACACTATAATAAATTCGCAACACATTCAAAAATACACGCACACAAATAAAGAATGACCTGACCATATGACCAAAAATTTGGCAGAGGGGGTTAGCGCATCATGCTCTCTCCAGTGGTATCTCCTCTAAGGCTAGCCGCCATGCCAAAGCTGCTAAATTCTGCTAAACATTTTGAAAAAAATGCTAAAATTCTGCTAATTCATGATAATTACCTACCTAAATTCAATAAAAACACTAAAAAATATAAAATTAATTTATAAGATCAGGTATATTAACTGACCCGTGACTGCTTTAACAAAATAATATGATCTTCTAAAACCTATTAAATAAAAAAAACATGCTTAAACCTTATTTCATATCATATGCTTTAAAAAAAGGAGTATTTTTTTAAAAGATGCCCGAGTAAAATTCTGCTAAGCCCTAAACTGGGGGCTCAATTCTGCTTAAATAGCAGAATTCTGCTAAATTTGGTCACACTGCAGCTTGATCGTGGAAGACCATGGTCATGAATAAATATTATTAAAAAAAAAATCGTGGAAGAAAGTCAAACACGCACAGACAGAAACCAGCTGTTTTGTGTCAATGTCATCATTCATTCAAGCAATCGAACAGTGTCAAGTCAAACAGAATCTATCGATCATCTATTTTGATATTTTATTTGTATCGGCATGAAAAATAATAACTTTGAAACAAATTAATAAAAATGAAAAAGGTATTACCTATATTCGCAAGAAGACTGTCACACGTTTGCAGTTTGAAGCCGTACAAGGAGACAAAATGGTTGATGCCAAACGGTAACCCAACTGGAGTTTACATTTACAACTGTGTCGCAAATGAAAAGGTCCCTGTGATATTAAGTGACCCGCACATCGCCACTTGGTACTCATGCGGCCCCACGGTGTACGACTCCGCACACATAGGCCATGCCAGCTGCTATGTAAAACTGGACATTATACAACGAATAATAAAATCATTTTTCAACATAAAGTTAGTTACGGCAATGGGTATTACAGACATAGATGATAAAATCATAAAAAAGGGTATAGAAATGAAATCGCATTTTAAAAACGTTGCTAAACAGTTTGAGCACGAATTTTGGCTCGATATGGCTTCCTTGAATATTGAAAAACCATTGATAATAACTCGCGTATCTGACCACATCAATACTATAGAAAGTTTTGTGAAGAAGCTTATCGATTTAGATATGGCTTATGTGGCTAAAGATGGGTCTGTTTATTTCAACACTAGCAAGTACCCTTCATATGGTAAATTACAGAAAATGCAAGACATTGGAGAACCGTCCAATGATGAAAAACTAAACAAGATGGATTTTGCTCTCTGGAAAGGTTGTAAGCCAGGGGAACCATTTTGGGAAAGTTCTTGGGGTAAAGGGAGACCTGGCTGGCACATAGAGTGTTCGGCCATGGTCAGCAAAGTGTTTGGCTCACAGATTGATTTCCATGCTGGGGGCATTGACCTAAGATTCCCTCACCATGAGAATGAAGAAACACAATCCTGTGCTTTTCATAACACGAGGCAGTGGGCTAACTACTGGGTTCATGTTGGCCACTTGCATGTCAAAGGAGATCAGAAAATGTCTAAATCATTACAGAATACCATTTCGATCCCAGATTTGCTTGAGACTTATAGTGCTGATACTTTCCGTATGGCTTGTCTAATGTCCAAATACAGATACTCTATGGAATATAGTGATGAGGTGATGAATACAGCTGGAGAGGTATTGAACAAGTTTAAATTCTTCCTGAAAGATGCCTTTAATTACGTTAACAACAATGCCACAGTGAATGGTGATTATAAAGATAAAATATTGGATGATTTGCAAAAAACAGAAGAGGCTAACTATGAAGCTCTCAAATCTGATTTCGATACTGCAACATGTATCAACAATCTTTTGACATTGATTAGCAATACTAATAGAATTATTAAGTTAGACAATGACTTTTATCCTGTACCTGTAATTTTGATTGCAGAGTATATAACCAGTGTACTAACAAGGTTTGGTTTAAATTTGCAAGAGTCATCTCAGAATAAAATACTTTCAAATTCTTTGATAGATACATTAGTGGAATTTAGACATACAGTGAGATCAAATGCTTTGTTGAAAAAAGACAAGGACCTGTTGCAGGCATGTGATATTGTTAGGGATAAGATGAAATCAATCAAAGTCCAAATTAATGATAGTAATGAGAATGCATCTTGGGTGTTCACTAAATAAGTTAATAGTTATATATAAGTCTATCATCTTATCTATGTTATGAGTAAATAGATAATGTTTTATTTAGGGAAACAACTTGTAATAATTTTAAGCCAGATAAGACAATCTTTATTATGTTTACACATATGAATCTATATTATTCTGTTGACAGAACACCAAAGACATGTAGAGAGTACCTATATTTTATTATATGAAATTTTTCAAATGAAAATTCTTAACTGTTCATTCATGTTTTTATTTTGATAATTTACTTACACTGATGTTCGTTGACTAGACTATCGTGAGATGAGATTTACATGGGTACAAAGATATTTAAAAAATAATATATCTCAAACAATTGTTAAGTCCGATATTATTCATTGAAAAAAAAATTAGATCATTGGTAGATTTTTCAACAAGAAAATGTAGGAAGATTACAAATAATGTAGTAAGTAATTCAGTTACCCTCAGTCTTATGAATAACACATTCTTTTACGCTCGCGTCACGTCAAAACTACGCTAGACAGTTTTAGATGGTTTTATTACGTTAATTTTACAGTGTAGGAATACATATTGTTAACTAGAGTTTCATGTGATGTGGGCTGTAATTTCTTTGTTCTAAAACTGAATCCTTAAAAATATTAGCGCGTATCCAATGTTCAAGTACAATTTGACATCATGAGAAAATCCACAGCTTTCGATACACCAAGATCTATAACACCATGCTTGCAATAAAACCTACTTTATGAAGACGCGGAGCTTAACTATTGAACATGACGAATAAGACTCCGATATCCGACTTTCGATAGTAGGTATATTGTAGATTTTATGCGGTGGCAGGTGTGCTGTATCAGCTGCGAATGCGTCTTTATTTTATAAGATATATAATAATATAATTCAGCGTCTCCATGAATAAGGTCTCATTGCAAATTTCAAAAGTGGAATGTAAAGAGAACATTTTAATACATATATTCAACGTTACCATACCCCTGGAATTCCATAACAAAAAATAATATAATGTTGAATACATTATATCAATAAATGTTTATCAATGTAAGTACTTAAGTGAATTACAATTCAATACACAAAATACATTTTTATTTGCATTATTATTAATTGAAACATGAATTAGATATTGTAAACCGCCACAAAATCAGTTTTATTTTAATGATCATGTTATTGAGAATAGAAGAATTAGGTAGGAGTTTAAGTGGGAATGAGACGAGGATAACATTTTACGAACTTTTTATTACACCCAGCCGGGGCCCCTGTAGCACTGGCCCCGTATCATTGATACGGCGGTAGCTACGCCCCTGGCTGAGGGTGCGTAGTACTGTCATGCTAGGTATTTGAACGTAGTAGTATATATT
This sequence comes from Furcula furcula, assembly GCA_911728495.1. Lineage (NCBI taxonomy): Eukaryota > Metazoa > Arthropoda > Insecta > Lepidoptera > Notodontidae > Furcula > Furcula furcula. The sequence continues at coordinate 22,876,127 of OU452253.1, forward strand.
ATATAGTAGGTATTTATATAAGGTGGTTTTTCACACACTAAATATTCACATCCAAAATAGTCTAGTCAGTCACAAAATGAAAGTATTACGACACTTGATGTAACGATCGCTGGTCGTGAAATTTTTTGCGCGTCAATCACTTAGGCAAGAGCACACACAATACTTTAAGCATCAGGATCAGTTCTTTTGTGATTACACCTTTTGGCTTCTAGCAAGCACCCAATTATTATATACTAGTATGTAGGTATGTATTTTGATATCAAATCCAAATGCAGCGGGCGTTGTCAAACTGGTTCATTTTATCAATTATTTGCCGCACTTACAAACGTCAATTAGTGTTATTTATCACTAATCCAGTTCTTGAAATTGGATTATTTCGATACCTTTCCAATTATTAATTTATAGTCATTAGTCTGCTATTGAGTACAGATATCAATTATTTCGTACGTTGTACTTACGTATTATTGATAATGGAACATAATCATAAACGAGATTTGATAAAAAATGCTAAATGAGAATTAACGCTAAAAATAATTTAAATTAAATTAAAAAAAAAACTAAATTAGAATTAACATTAAAAATAATAATAATAGTCAGAGTAAAAAAAAAGCTAAATGAGAATTAACTTTAAAAAAAAATAGTCAGATTAAAATAATGCTAAATGAGAATTAACGTTAATTAATAATTGCGTGGGAGGCAGCTAAATTACTGATACTAAAAGAGCGCAAAGTTTAGACCTCGGCCGCATAGCAGAAGACAAAAACACTGATCACTGTTGCTAAAAGTATCAGCTATGCTTTGTATAGCTCTTAAATATAAAAACTAATCAATTGGTTGGTATTAGTTGTATAGGACTGTTTTTGTCCTGTATCATATTCTCCGCCTTGTAAACTTTCCACGCGACCAGATAGTCGCGCATCATTTTGAATAGTGTGTAGTAATTGATGAACAGTAATATTACTATTGATAAGAAATTGTGCCACTGTATGGAGCTGAACAGCAGGCATAGTTGTAGCACTATGAGCGAGAGTTGCATGCACAGGAGTAGGCACAGCAACGTTGATGGGTTTATGAATACCGCCTGCGGGGAAAATTTTATAAGAATTAGTATGGCAATAATGCTATTGTAAATTGGATTTGAAAGAAAAAGAACTGTAATGGCGATACTGACTTAAAACCATTACTTACTGCTACCTTTTTTTTTCGTGGGGAAACCCCGAAATAGGTCCACGGAACCTGTGGGGGTCAACCGGGGTATGTGGTATTCTTTATCTTGTCTATCGAAATGTTTATGATTCTTTTATATTTTTACTATGGGTTTTGTATTAAATATCAATTACACAAAGAGCGACAGTGCATTTCACCTGTCTCTAAACAGACCATCAGGCAATCGTATCGCTCGAGTCAACGCCTCCGCGGGTGCTGCTTGGGGGGACTGGTCCGACTTCTATCCTTTTGGCCTTTTAGTTTGTTGTAATTTTTGTCGTAATTTATTGTTTTCTTCTTTCATAAAGCAAGGGACTTTATGTTTCGAACGGCAGGACACACTATCGCTAATGTCGATTCATTTGTAACAAAACAAAGTTTAAAAAAAAAGTGAAAAAATGACAAGCCCGCTGAGTTTCTTGCCGGATCTTCTCAGTTGAGGCCGCGTTGTGATCCGGTGGTAGCTTTTAAAAAATGACGATTCAAAAGTGCTAGCGTTAAGCCTATTTGAAATAAAGATTTTTGAGTTTGAGTTCGTTTTGCTTGTCTAGTCACTAGTCAGGAGTGGGGGGCTCGTAACGTCACGCCTCAGTGAAAATTGTATACCGGCGTGACGTCACGCGGCATTTCAAAGCCACTATATCTTCAACATTTTTTGTCTAATCGACAAAAGAAAAAATACGTCCTATATTTTTTGATAATTTAAAAGAGACTAAAAATTTTTTTTAGTCTTCTTTAACTAGGTGGTAGGCTCCTTGTGCAAGGAACCGTCCAGGTAGACACCACCGCAGTGTCAGATATTCTGTCGCCAAGCAGCAGTATCTGAACTATTGCAGTTTTCCGGTGTGCCGGGCACTGCAGCTGGTAAAATTACTGGATACAAAACACTTAACATCTAATGTCTTAAGGGTCGGCAACGCGCTAGTGATTCTGCTGGTGTTGCTAGCGTCTATAGGCTGCGGTGACTGCTTACGATCAGGCGGGCCGCATGCTTGCTTGCCACCTTGGTAGTATGAAAAGATTTTTTCCGAGTAAAGTCATTGACCGAGCGCTGAGAGAAAGTTAACCTTCCTTCGCAGGGTATACTCACGTAAAATCTGGCGTGCGGTCGACAGGCGGGCTCGGCGGCGACTGCGGGCGCGGCGGCCACGAACACCGCGCCCCCCGCCCCCGCGCGCTCCCCCGCCCCCCACAGCCGCGCGCCCGACCACTCCACCGCCTCGCACTCACCCTCTACGACCATAAACAACTTTGAGGAAGAATCCCTAGAGAGCTGCCACTTTCTTTCTCATTATTCGCACAAGAAAAGAATGCACATATATATATATATATATTACATGTGATAGAAAGAAACAGAGCATATGATTTTTTTGTCCTGAAGTGTGTGTTCAGCATTTGTCGCGAACTCGAAGAAAAACCGCACCGATGGTGCAGTATACTTTGAAGCTTTTTCGGCCACGATCTAGCTTTGGTGTTTTTAAATTGAATTCCACTAAGAAATATTGTCTAAAGTACTTAAAAGCCGCATTTTAATAAATATCCATAACGTGTGTTTCGTGTACGAATGCTGATTTTCTGTCCGTAGGCTGCCTGTCCACCGGAGCGGAGAAACGGAGAAATATTAACCAATAAGATTGCACTAAGATTTTGGAGCGGAGTTTTTGTGCAATCTTATTGGTTAATATTTCTCCGTTTTTCCGCTCCACTGCCTCGCTCCGCTCCGGTGGACAGGCAGCCTTATCGGCGGCACGCTAGCTAGACGTCTTGTTATATTCTGTCTACGATAAACAGAGTGTTAATAAAACTATGTCCGATCGCTGAGGGTATTATTTGTTCTCGCAATACAATCATCATCATCACCAGCCGGAAGACGATCGTTGCTGGACTTAGGCCTCCCCTTTCAAACGCCACAATGACCGAATTGAGATTTGCATCCACCGGTTACCTGCGACGAGGAGAATTTCGTCTGTCCACCTTTGGGAGGCCTGCCTATGCTGCGTCTTCCGGTTCGTGGTCGCCACTCAAGCAACTTTCTTCCCCATCGGTTATCAGTTCTTCGAGTGACGTGGCCTGCCCATTGCCACTTCAACCTGCGTATTCTATGAGCTATGTCGGTGACCTTGGATCCTCGGAAAATCTCCTCCGAGCATAGCTCTCTCCATAACTGGTTATGTGATTCTGAGCTTCTCCAAAAGTCCAGCAGTTACAACGTAAATGCAACGCTACTTCAAACGTTACATCGTCCATTTCATCATGACCTGTCAGGAACGCATTCTCTCGGCGGCTGGACTGTAGGGATCACGTCTCAGTACCATAATGTCATACTGTTTTTCTTCAATATGTTATGTTCAACCCAACCAATTGTCCTGTGTTCATAGATTTATTGCTACGATTTTGAAAAACAGGGTACTTATATGTATAGTATAGATGACGTATAAGGCTCAATTCACACCACGATGGCAGCGGCCGGCAGCACACTTTCAGTGTGAAAGAATTTTAAACTTTATCTACAGTACGTAATAGTCTAGTATCGCTTGAAAAACACGGCGCGCGAGCGACCGTAGGCGGCCGCGCGCGACCGCCCGCGTCTCCGCGCTTTGCAAGCGATACTGGTATTTTACGTATTTTTTTTTTTTTTATACCACCAAGGTGGCAAACAGGCATGCGGCCCGCCTGATGGGAAGCAGTTACCGCAGCCTATGGACGCTAGCAACACCAGTAGGATCACAAGCGCGTTGCCGACCCCGTAAATATTTGTTAACTCCCTTTTTAAAAAAACCCATGCTGTAATTATTCGGGAAAACCTCGGCAGGCAATTCATTCCACAACTTCAAAGTGCGGAGAAGAAAACTTCTTTGAAACCGCAAAGTGCGGGATGACATTGTTTTTAAGATGTGAGGATGTGTGTGTGTGCGTATTGTAGATAAAGTTTAAAATTCTTTCACACTGAAAGTGCGCTGCCGGCCGCTGCCATGTTGGTGCGAGTTGAGGCTAACGCCACAGGTGTATAGTGATGTATATCGCCACACATACCGGCGCGCGCGTCGTGCGGCCGCCACCGGCCGAGGTGCAGCGCGGCGCGGTGCGGCACGTCACACAGCGCGCCGGACAGCAGCTGGCCCGCGTAGCGCCCGAACAGGCCGCCCCACACGAACGCCACTTGCTGTGACGCCGCGTACACGTCGTAATACAGATACGACTGGAACGAGCAACCACTCGTTCATCATCATAATTAGCCGCACGACGTCCACTGCTGAACAGAGACCCCCACCCCCCATAGAACTCCACAATGAAAGACGGTCGCGACTTTTACATAGTCGTCGGTGCACCTAGTGGGAGGCCTACCTATGCCGCATCTTCTGGTTCGTGGTCCAAATGGCCATAACAGCTTCAGGACACTTCAGGGAGGCAAGGACTCAGCTTGGGCTGCCGCTTAGTGTTAATGGGTTTGCCACTGGTTCACACCGCGCGCCCCACAGAAGAACCGGCAAGAAACTCATTGAGGGAAAAACTACTATGTCGGTAACTCTGATTCTTTTATTTGCTGGTTGATCAGTCACAAACACTTCAGAAGGAGGCCGCAGAGCGGGAACGGGAGAGGGCCGATCCCAGGCATTCCAAAGGGGTTACGTGGGTCGCGGACGCATAGGGTGGGGCTCTGTGGGTCCCTACTAAATACGACAAAGAGAAGGGTGGCGATGCGTTGTAGGCCCTGCGTCGTTCCTTCGGAGTCGCTGGACATTCAGAGGTGTGGGCCCTAGGACGTCCATTGAGTACGGCGGCGACTCCGAGGAGGACGGCGGCGGGGTTGCAACCCCCGTCCCCGTGAGCACCGTGACTGGTTTCTCGGGGTGGCGGCGGGCTCAAAGGCAAGGAACACAGCAGCGGTGCAGATCAGATCCCACCGGAGTGCCCAGGAGTCCCCTCTCGGGTAAGAATCCCACATACCCCGGTCGAGCCCCCCCAAAAGTCCCCCGTTTAAAGGTCTCCCCCGCGGAAAAAAAGGGTCGTGCGACGCCGCGTCATTGCGAGGATGCCGGAGGGGGATGCATGCTCTAGAGAGCATGCGGCGCTAGAAAGAATGTAGCAAGATTCAAACGGACTGCTCGGTCTCTCATTGCGCTAATGAAGTTCACCAAAATGGTTTAAGTTAGTATCTCACACCACCCGGCCGTACGTTTTCACTAACATCTTCCTCTTCGTGTATGTATCATTATATCAATTCAAATTTAAAAAAATACAGAACACGATCAATTAAAATCAATGACAAGAAATACTCCACTCACCTGTGCAAAACAGCATGGTATAAAACTAGAATAGTAAGCACCAACTACGGAATTGAACAGGATCTTCTTGACCCTCATGTTGAAATCCTGTCGTAGTACGTCCACTTCAGCGCGGACCTGCTGCGGGTCGTGAGTGCAACAATGTAGTGGCGGGGTGTCTGAATGGTTCAGTTCAAGGAACGGACTCGATTGGAAGCCGAACAGCAAGAAGTATATCACTGCCCTGTAAAAAAAAAAATAGATTCATTTACGGGCCTGTTGGTCTAGTGGTTAGACACCCTGGCTGCTACCCGATGGGTCGTGGGTTCGATTCCCACCATGTGATTTCCCCACATATATGATGATGTGATTGCCCCACATATATTTAAAAATCTTTTGAAAACCTATTATCTTTCTTTATAGTCATTGTTTTTTGCTTTTTAATTGCTGTCTTTATTGTTATTATTATTATTATTATATATTTTACTATAATTATATTGCTATTTATTATTATATTTAGGTCCTTACATATTTTGTAGTACATAATGTACGTATAAAGGACCATGCCCATATTAGTATGGAGCTGAAAGTCAGAAATGCCATGCAATGCCCAAATTGCAGCTCTATGTCATATGATAACTATTTAACAGTATTTATATGATAACTAGTTTTAATGTCATATAAAGCACCGGTTCAAAAGATATTGGACATTAAACATGATAACCTCCTACTGGTTTTTTATACATTTTATCGTTTACAGACAGCATTGCTATTAGTTTTTCACTAGGAACTTCATGATCATCATCACATAAGCTAAGCCAGATCAGTGTTATTTTATATACTTATCTGTATGTTATCAGATAAACATGTCAATTATATGGAATTATTTAGTCTGTCTCCATTGTATAGAGTCAATATGTATGTGAAAACAATTTGGTTAGATACACTGGTACTGCAATGTCAACAGAACGTCTTGTTTTTTTATTTTTTTTATCCAGTGCTTCATATGATTTAAAATTAACAACATAATTCTAGTTTTTATTTATTAGAGCAATCTTGTAATATACTTTATCTGGGCATTTCTGGGGTACAAATGGGCATGGTCCTGTAAGATATATATATATATATACACACATCAAAAGTGTCTAGGGATCAACATATATTTTTGCAATAACTTTTCTCCTGATTGATATTAATTAAAATTTTCTTTAAGGATTCATCAAATAAAGTGTTTTCGTTTGTCACAGTAACGATAAACCAAGTCACCTTTGCATTAATAAAGAAATTTGCCATTTTCCTAATAAAGGGATTTTTGACATTTGAACCACTAACACAAAAGTTCGAAAAAAAGACTGAAATAACAGTTTTCTTTAAAATTTTATTGGGTAACTTGAACAATTAATAATCCGTGTTTCTACCACGAACACTAACAACACAAGAACATCGGTTTGGCATACTCAAAATGAGTTCATCCAAATCACGCTGTGGAATGGCCGCCCATGTTCGTTGCGACTGGATACCCTCCATATTCGGCAGAGCTCTTCTCTGTAGCATATCCCATGCATGCTCAATCGGGTTCAAGTCTGGCGACTGAGCAGGCCAGGGCAGGACATTGATGTTAGCTGCGGCGAGAGTCTGTCTTACAACTCTTGCGGTGTGCGGTCGTGCATTATCATGCATTAACTGAAATAAGGGACCGATTTGCACTTGTAGAGGAACGATGACGTCTGATACAATCGTCTCAGCATAAATTTGAGCGTTGAGGTTGCCTCTGATCCAAATCAACTCAGTTCTTCCGCCGATCCAAATACCCGCCCATACCATGATGGTTCCACCACTATAAGGATGGACTTCCTGGCAGGATTTTAATCGCTGTTGGCGTCCAGGGGTTCTCCAGTGTCGTATACGTCTTGTATCCGGTCTCATACCAAAACGAGACTCATCAGAAAAGCACACGAAACGCCATTGTTCTTCTGCCCAATTTCTGTGTTCAAGAGCCCATTGATATCGAATCCTACGATTGTGCATTGCTATAGGTGGTACCCGTAGCGGTCTTCGGGAATGAAGGTTCACTTCATGCAAGCGGTTTCTGACTGTTTGGTCGCTAATTAAGTTCCCTGAAGAGTGATGAAGCCTCACGGCTAACATCATGGCAGTTATTGTTGGAGCTCTTCGAGTTAAGATTTGAATATATCGGTCTTGTCTCCGTGTGGTGCAGCGATACCGTCCTCCATGGCGCTCAGCCACGGTACCAGTGCTTCGGTAACGTGTCCAAAGTCGACTGATAACACTCTGACTTGTATTCAGAGCTAAAGCCACAGTACGTTGCCGGGAACCAGCTTCTATCATTCCCACGGCTCTGAGCATTTCTTCCCTGCTTAAATGACGTCGCCGCTCCATAATAACGTTGGTTTTAATCATTAGTAGGGAAACAGTAGCACTAATAATGTCTTCAATGCGTTGTATGTTTTTATAGGGAAAATATTGACAGCTGATTTTCATCTTTTACTCGAATTTGATTCACAGTTCCTGATTCAAATTATGAAATGCACCAAAAAGGATCCATATAAATTTATAAAATCATAAATTTATTACAAAGCCACATCTCAATCTCAAGAAATCCGCTTAAAAATGCTTGATCCCTAGACACTTTTGATGTGTGTATATATATGTATATATATAAATATGTATATATGAAATTAAATAAATTGAAATAAATAAATAAAAAATTAAATTTAAATATTGATCTCCTTAATCAGCATTTCTCTTCCTCCTCCTCATTGTGCAGGACAACCAAGGCTCAAACCCTTAATAGTCTTTCATCTCTTCCAACTCCTGACTGTTCTCAATTTGTATTTAACCAATTCACTGATTGTGATGTTAAGAAGAGCATACTTTCAATTAGTTCCAATGCCATTGGAAGTGACAGTGTTACACGCAATATGATTATCCCCATTTTAGATCAGGTCCTTAAAATTATAACATATATTCTTAATTTCTCTATCACTAATAGTACTTTCCCATCTTTATGGAAAGAAGCCCTTATCACTCCTATTCCTAAAAAATCTCACCCTTCGTCTTTCTCTGAACTTCGTCCCATTTCTATACTTCCCTTTCTGTCTAAGGTTCTTGAACGTCTTGTCTACTATCAGCTCAGCTCCTACCTTTCCATAAACAATCTTTTTAACCCTTTCCAGTCTGGGTTTCGTACGGCTCATAGCAGTCACTGCTCTTGTTAAAATTACTGACGATATTAGATTAGGTATGGACGAAGGTAATCTCACTGTCATCTGTTTACTAGATTTCAGTAATGCCTTTAATACTGTAGACTTTGATATTTTGCTTGGGATACTTCGCTCTCTTAACATATCTCCAACAGTGATTGGTTGGTTTCATAGTTACCTGTCTGGGCGTCGGCAGCGTGTTCGCGTGGAGGACAGTTTGTCTTCTTGGTGTAACACTTCTGCTGGTGTTCCGCAGGGTGGCGTGCTTTCCCCGTTACTTTTTGCTGTATTTATTAATACCATCACTAAAAATCTGTATTCGACCTACCACCTTTATGCTGATGATCTACAAATTTATTCCCATGCTTCTTTAGACCGTTTGCCAGATGCCATTGGTAAAATTAATTTAGATTTGGCCCAGATCTCTACTTGGAGTAAGTGTTTTGGTCTCCAGGTTAATCCTAATAAGACTCAAGTCATGGTTGTTGGCAGTACTAGATTAGTTTCCAGAATCGATTGGACTCTACTTCCTCAAGTTAAATTTGAAGGTGTAAATCTTCCTTTTGCTGATAAGGTTAAGGATCTCGGGATATTAATTGATCAGAAATTATCCTGGAAGCCCCAATTACAGGAAGTCAGCCGTAAGCTGTTCGCTTCAGCGGGGTCCTTACGAAGACTTCGCAACTTTTTGCCTGTCTCCACTAAAATTGCACTTGCTCAATCTCTTCTCCTTCCTATCCTAGACTATGCCGATGCCTGTTACCTTGACCTTACAGAAGATCAACTTAATAAGCTTGAAAGACTGCAAAACTTTTGTATCAGATTCATTTTCGGATTACGGAAGTTTGATCACGTTTCGGAATTTCGTGCTAAACTTAAATGGCTTCCAATTCGGCTTCGCCGTAATCTACATATTCTGTCTCTCTTATACAACATTTTATTTAATCCCTTTACCCCTTCCTATCTTAAAGATCGTTTCATATACTTACATGAATCGCATTCTCGTTCCTTAAGATCGTCAGAGAATTTAATCCTTAAAATTCCAACGCATTCCACAGCATATTACGGTAACTATTTTTCAGTTCGTGCTGTCAAACTGTGGAATAGTCTACCTTTGACTATTAGACGTGCCGAGTCCTTAGTTACATTTAAAAGGCTCCTGAAGGAATATTTCTTGGTCTCCTAGCCATGACTTTTTTTTTATTTTCTATTTTATTTTTTTTCATCCACGATATCACCTCTATACTATCATAATATGTTTTATAGTATTATTACTTATTTCCTCATCATAGATAAACTATGTTATATTATGTTTATGTATATCGAATATATAGATATATATTTTTTTTCAATGTAGGTATATATAATATTTATCTTATATATTATTATCTATATTACATGTAGATTTTTAGCTTTTCCTCATTTTATTTTATTTTGTTTTCTGTACACCATTGGCTACCTTCTTTTGCTATTTGATCTTTCCTTTCCATCCTAAGGTTGTCTGGAAGAAATCGCAACCTGCGATAAGACCGCCCAATGTATACCATTGTATTATTTTTCTTTGTACTTCTTTGTTTTCCTGTACTTTTTGGTGTGCAATAAAGTGTTCTCTATCTATCTATCTATCTGTTTCTTGTTTTCTAAGTATCATAATTGTTGCACTAGCTAACTACCCCACTTTTATGTTTCATTCTCTCTTTTTTCCATCCCAAGGTTGCCTGGAAGAAATCGCAACCTGCGATAAGACCGCCCAATGTATACCATTGTATTATTTTTCTTTGTACTTCTTTGCTTTCCTGTACTTTTTGGTGTGCAATAAAGTGTTCTCTATCTATCTATCTATCTGTTTCTTGTTTTCTAAGTATCATAATTGTTGCACTAGCTAACTACCCCACTTTTATGTTTCATTCTCTCTTTTTTCCATCCCAAGGTTGCCTGGAAGAAATTGCGAATAGCGATAAGGCCGCCCTTTGTATATATTTCAGTTTTTAAGTGTTTTTATGTGCTTTATTTTATGTGTAGGTGAGTTTGTGTACAATAAAGAGTATATCTATCTATCTATCATGTGTCTGGGTGTTATTTACCTATTTAAGTATGTATTTACAAAAATAAAAATTAGTAATTAGTATTTATGTATTAGTATCAGTTGTCTGGTTTCCATAGTACAGGCTCTGCCTAGTTTGGGATCGGCTGACCGTGTGTGGATTGTCCCAAGATATTATTATACCTATTATTGTTTTCTAGCCAATTGTCGTTCATTGTGGCGTTCGAAGCGGGAGGCCTATGTTCAGCAGTGGACGTCTTCCGGCTGGTGATGATGATGGTTTTCTAAGTAGGTCCATACTCTGGCGAGATCTCAACGGAGCGCCCAGACCTTCTCCCCTACGAAGACGAGGCGAAGACTGTTTGTACGCCTAGATCATTTAATCTACTGATTTTAATGCAGTTTTCACTATTTAATGCAGTTCCATGGGCGGGGCGCCAGAATCGTAATTTCATATACTTATTTAAAAATAAAAAACTTGCTCCACAAAGCGTAAGTAATAGATAATAAAGAGTACAAATCCATTAAAAGGTTCTTAATGTACCATTCATGAAAAACCATTCTAATACCCATATTTCTGAGTTTTTTGAGTAATTTATCTGAAACGCCAGAGACAGGGGCGCCACTATCAAGTTTCTACCCAGGTTCGAAAAAATCGTAGATCCGGGGCTGCGCGGATCAGCTAGTTAAACATAAGACAAGATTGTTATTCAATGGAAGCTAGTTCTAGGCCGTGATTCAACTTTATCGTATGATGGAGTGCTACACTAGCTAATAAGAACACTCTTTGGTTTAGCTGAGCAACTTTTAACATATACTCATGATAACATAATATGGGAATAGCTTTTAACTTATAAAAGATAAGTTAAAAGCTATTCTATAAACAAAAACTAATTGAATACTAAGAACATGGATGAATGAACTATAGGATAAATAACCTCCATAGAAAACAGCGTACCACGTTTTTTAACCGACTTCAAAAAAAGGAGGAGGTTCTCAATTCGTCTGTATATATATATATTTTTTTTTTCTATGTATGTTCGCGCATAACTCTGGCAATTATGAACCGATCTGAAAAAATCTTTCTTCCATCCATTCTTTAATCCGTTAATTGGGTCCCATAAAAAAATTATTGCTTAGTAATAAGTAGTTCCTGAAAAAACAAGAATGGTGACTGCGCACTGAGACTTGCAAGAAAGCCTATATAGATGACGTTTTAGTCGCTCGGACTCGCTCGGTCGGACAAAAATAGTCATAACTCTGGCAAATATTTACCAATTTCAATGATTCTTTTTTTATTCGAAAGAAGAAACCACTGTATTGAATCTGTATGAATTTTATTATAACCGGATAAGAACTTCCTGGAGGACCATGAACGATGTGGAGGAATTTATCTGGTAAAAACCATAAAACTGATGTTCTCCATTACATTGCTCTGACAATTATGAACCGATTTCGATGATTCTTTTTTTATTCGAGAGAGTAAACTACTATGATGTTTTCATGCAAATTTCATTACGACCGGATATTTTTTTCTGAAGAAACATGAATTATGTAAAACTATGTAGACGATAATGTGATCATAACCTACCTAGATAATTTTACGGTTTTCGATGGTTCAATCTTTATATATGAAAATATCACTAAAAAGTTTAAAATAAAATCTTTTTAAAAAAAAATTGAACCGACTTCAATATCACTGAAAAGTATAAAATAATTTAAATATTATTGAAGTTGGTGCCAAATATACACAGCAGGTACGCTAACACCAACTTCAATAATATTTAAATTATTTTATACTTTTCAGTGATATTGAAGTCGGTTCAATTTTTTTTTAAAAAGATTTTTTAGTTCTCAATTTGTGCATAGATCGCACTAAGAGTCTCAGTTTTATAGAATTTACATATATTCAGTGGCGTGCACAGAGGGTAGGCAAATAAACTTATTCAGTTTGTTTAACCTACTTTAAGTATATTAGTGTACCATTTTAATTACCCATATGTTAGCAAATTCTATAGACATATTAATTTGCATTTAAAAACTGTAATAAGGTTATTCAGTGGCTCCGTACACACAAAAAGACTTTGCCTACCCTACGATCTCTCTAAATAATCTTAATTTAAAATTATTTTGTACTGACATGGTATTAACGTGATGTTTTTAAATGTGAATAGATAGACCTATAATGTAACTAACATTAGAGGATATTTGTGGTGGCACACTAACAAATAGCTTAGAGTACAGATAACTCGCAGATATTTTTGCCTACTTTCTGTGCACGCCACTGCATATATTGTGGAAAATCAGCGCCATCTAGTATATTTATTTGCAAATAACTAAAATACTGATAGGCTAAAACTTGAGATCGAGTTTGCGAAACTATTCATAATCTTCAAACAGTTTCTGATATTTGAAAAAATAATGATTCAATACTGAAAATATTTTTTAAATAAATCGGTCATCTGATCCCAAACTGGGCAGAGCCTGAGCTATGGAAACCAGACAACTGATCAGTACTAATATTTATATATATTTTTTATATAAATACATACTTAACTAGATAAAACCGTTCCCTGGTGGGGTGTCCGGGTAAGAATAGCACCCTCCCATCTCCTCCCGTTGGGTGTCCGTAAGAGGCGACTAAGGGAAAACAAGAAGACGGGCAGCAGCGCAGCGTCTTTTTATTAGATTACCTACCACCTATACTGCGATCCCCAAGCCGCCTGCAAAGCGTGGGGATTATAGCAACCCCTCCCTTCTAAGGGCGAGGCCTTTGTGCTGAACAAAGGCCTCGCCTCGTGGAGCATCATTATCAGCAGCTTTCGGATGATGAACTAGATAAAACACCCAGACGTATAATGGTAGGTAATCGAACCCACGACCTATCGGTAGCAGCCACGGTGACTAACCACTAGACCAAGAGGCTCGATAAATTAAACGGTTGTCGTATTGGCACATGACCGCCCGGCCACGAACATTTGCTACGAGCGAAGCGTTCCGGGCCAATGGAACAAATGTACAAACAAAAATGTATGAAGCATGCCACGAGCTGCCTGCCACTCACGGCGGCAACGCGGGTGAATTTCAGCGGGCGACCGACGACGGCGGCGGCGGCGGCAGTGCGTGGTACAGAAGGCAAGCTCATGTTTGTATGTACCTCGCTTTTCATACCTACGCTCGGCGGTCGCGCTAGGGTTATCAACTCTGGTTTATGCGAAAAAACTATCGTGGTAGTGGCACCGGTATCTAGTCGTTTGATTGATTATCACAGACAATATCTTGCAACGATTTCGACTTGGCGAAATGCTCGATTATTATAGTAGGTACCTATTTTAAAATGTAATAAATTCGCATTCTTATGTACATTTTTTTACAGTAAGCACTAGCTTACTGCTTATTTGGTTTGCTTATGGGTGAGTGAGTGACCTAGTTGTCACTCTTTTCCGAGTCGAGGTAGGGATATTTTGTATACAATAGACATTTTCCATTACTTCTATTAGTCCGAGAGATCTGAAATATAGAAAATAATATGTAAAGCCGATGATACTAAATAAAATGGTAACCTTCACCAGGGTCTGACGATGATCAGCAAGAAGGTGGTAACAGGATCTCGGTCCCAATAAACGTAGACCCATTGAGTTTGGGCTCGTTGAATATGTCTTGCCAAGTAGTTGTTAGAAAAATGGTGAACAGGGTCTGATGATGGAGTAGGAAGGTGGTAACAGGATCTCGGTCCCAATAAACGTAGGCCCACCGAATTTTGATTCGTTGGATAGGTTGCTGCAGAGAAATGTTGATCAAAGTCTGGGAGTAAGCAGGAAGGTGGCAACAGGAACTCCGGTCAATTAAATGTAGGACCCACTGAATTATAAATCTATGGTTAATCTTGACGAGTAGTTAGACAGATACTGATCAGTGTCTGCTATTAGCACAGGAAAGTCATTTTAAGAGTTCGTTTTCGGAGTGGGGGGGGGGGGGGGGTCTGTGATTTAAAAAAAAAATACTTGTTTACGCGACGGAAACCTTCAATAGGTCGCTGACCGGTGGGGGTCAACCGTCAACCAAACCAGGCAAGAATCCCACATGGATATGTGACACTAAAACCCCCACGGCAGTCACATCACACACACATGAGAGATGGGATCTAGGGTGTTCGGTGGGTACTGCCCCAGGCAGCAGGTACCCTATATGTCCCCAGGTTCTCGGGGGACTACAATGCGATCCCCGGCAATGGACTCAACGAAAGGCACTGAGGCGTCCGGGGGGTTTTAGTGCTTAAGAAACCCACATACCCCGGTTGACCTCTACAGATTCCGGGGACCTATTGTAGAATTCCCAAGGTTCCCGGGGACCTAATAAAGGATTCTCCAGGTCCCCGGGGACCAATTGAAGGTTTCTCCAGGTTTCCGGGGACCTAATAAATGATTTATCAGGTCCCCGGGGACCTATTGAAGGTTTCGCCAGATTCCCAGGACAATGTGACCCCAGCGGCAGACTCAGAGGCAAGGAACTGAGGGGTCCGCGGGATTTTAGTAGGTAAGAATCCCATATACCCCGGTTGACCTCCACAGGTCACGGGGACCTATTCAAGGTTTCCCCAGGTTCCCGGGGAAATACAATGTGACGTCCGGCGGCGAACTCAAAGGCAAGGACCTAAAGGATCCACGGGTTTTTAGTGGGTAAGAATCCCACATACCCCGGTTGACCTCCACAGATTCTGGGGAACTGGGGTCCGCTGCCAGGCTAACCTAAGTACATATTTCACTCTTTTTTTTTCTAAATCACACCCGTAGTAGGCTTATAGTGTGAATATTACACATTTTTTATAGTGTTGTCTTTTATTTACGCGAATACTACACATTGTAATTAATCTACTCTTACGGATTAAATCTCGATATATTTAAATTTTCCCGACGTTTCGAATGCTCTGCAGCACCCATGGTCACACTCACGGGCGGGTGTTTTTTTTGGGACGGGAAGACGCTGTTGGCCGCAAATGACCATTACAGCTTCACCGGACAATAGTCGGACTGTGATGTTGAACGTCCCTGCGATCTATTTATACTTTCATAATTTTCGGTGTACCCTCATTTTTTTATTGTTGTTTTTATCGGATCATTTTTATTGTTATTTTTCATTTTTAATAGTACTAGATACATAGGTACCTACTCGTCTTATACAAAACCTCTTTTTTTAAAGTCGGTTAAAAACCGGGGCTTACCTTTAACTTGCCCTCTGAAGCACGAAGACGCTTAGAATGTAATTAAATGGTCACCCATCTATGTAATGACCTTGCCTTATGTTGCTTAACAAAGCGGCATGAAATATACTTTACGACCTATTCTCAGACCTACCCGATATGTACACAAAATTTCGTACAAATCGGTTCACCCATCTATGTATTTGACCTTGCCTTATGTTGCTTAACCTAGCGGTATGAATATACTTTACGACCTATTCTTAGACCTACCCGATATGTACACAAAATTTCATACAAATCGGTACACCCATCTATGTAAAGACCTTGCCTTATGTTCCTTAACCTAGCGGCATGAAATCTACTTTATGACCTATTCTCATACCTACCCGATATGGTATTTGATTAATGTAATTAAAAAAAAAATACATTCGAAAAAATATGATACATTAGAATTTCCAAAAATCCTTTCTGGAGTCATATATCATAACTAGAATCTACTGTCCAAAAATCATGTTTCTCGGTTCAGCCGTTTGGCCTGTGCGTTTATAGACGTAGGTAGGTATGACCATGTATGACTGATAAGTCCACCCGATGGACTCTCCGCTTGTGCGCAAAGATCGCGAATATCGTCCGATTGAGTGTTTGATTACAAGTACACAAGTACATTTTATATGATGTGCCCTTGGGTGTATACGCTATTTTTAAAATATCGCCATCTATTGTTAATCTTGATAAAACTGGTATTCTTTCTAATTTATCTGCTATACTAGCGCTTGCGGAAATTATTGGCATCTTCTAACGATCTGTGCACAGTGGCGCGCCCTGAATCTAACGAGTTTTTTTGCAAAACTTCAAGGTACGCTCGAATGTATAGAGGTTGTTTATCCTATACTTCATTCATCCATGCTAAGAATAAGCAACAGCTCGGCACTGCTACTGGCAGTAACAGTTGCGCTTGCCTTGGAAACAAGGTGCGCAGGTTCGAACCCCGGCTCGCACTCACGTGCAAATGGTCTTTGTGAGATTGTTACTAACTTTCGATGAAGGAAAACATCGTGAGGAAACCTGCATGTCTAAGAAATCCACATTAGCTTTCGAATGACGTGTGAAGTCCACCCACCCGCACTTGGCCAGCGTGGTGGACTATGGCCTAAGCCCCTCATCTTGGGGGGGAGGCCCAACAGTGGGGCATAAACAAGGGCTAGCATTATTACTATTAATTGAATACTAGCACGCAATACTTACGGGTAGCACAAATAGAATAACTTCACTAGTGGGTGTTTGAGGAAGATAAAGTAAGCGCACCAGGCGAGCGCGCCCAGTATCACGCCAAGTATGAACATTCTGTAACAAACAGAATAAAACGTGTTCAAAAATTAACAACCAAATTTTGATGACTCAATCACACACAAATATGGCACCACAGAAATTTTATTTAGTATACAAATATTTATTTATTATACATGCTTCTTTTTAACCGACTTCTTTTTAGATTAAACTCTTAACGTTATGTTTATTTCCCAACAGAGCCTGCAGGTGGTATATTAATACAATACTACTCCCATACTAGGTGAGCCTTTTCCCATTTACAGTACATATCTCCTATGACAAGACTAAGTTTTTCTATATTCTAATAACAGTACCCAAACAGGATATTAAATTTATCTCAATTCAATATCCTGTTTGGGTACTGTTAACAGTTTTTTTTTGGACTGAGAAAAAGTTTCTAGCCTTTATGGACTAAGCATTCCTGCAATCTTGTGTGGGAACAATGGCAGAATAGTTGTACTGTGTGAGAACAACAGTTAAACTGGTACTTAGTCACCGAGTTTTGGAAAACATCTGCATAACAACGATGGTAATAAGAACAATGATGTAAAAAATTATATACCAGTGGCGTGCAGTCCATATAGGCAAAAAGTGTTTGCCTACCCTGTGATTTTCACAATCAGACATATCAATAAAAAGTGTGCATAGTAATATTTCGTTTTCAATTATTTCACCATTGTAAATAAAGAAAAGCACGCAAAATATTTGAAATCAATCACCTATGCGCGACGAACTTAACATAAATGCACTGTACTATACCTATCTACTCATAAATGTAAAGATAGATTTTGCGCGCGGGCCACGCAAAGACACGATACGGCGTTGCCTCAATATGCACACATTCAAACAGATTTCTTGCACACAGACTCACACCGATACACGCACCCATAAATAATCTGACATGTATAATAGAAGAAATATCACGCACACAGACAAAGGACAGAGACACAGAGAGACACTGCCTACCAAAAGTGACATTTCAATATAGTTTAGTCCCAATAGATATTTATGTTACGACATGAATGCTAATTTGACGCGCATAGATATTGCAGCGGCAGATCATTTTGTTAGGCGTTCGGAAGCGAATCACGAGACGCGAGTTCGTATCCTCTTAGAATCGAAGTTTCTTTTTGTAATGTTTTTAAATTATTTAATAGAATATAAAGCGGTGCAGGTATACAATAAGTAACGAAAAGGAAAAGAGGACGTGTGAGCGAGCACGTAGGTCGTACTTTGCGAAAGATAATAATTTAGCTATTATATTTTTCGATAGTAGGTATGTTTATTTTTTTAACATGGTCTGCGGCATATTAAAGTAAAATCCATGGCTGCATGGATTTTAATTTAATATACTTAGGTACTTCCTACATAATCGTAAAATTCGTTTTAGTTATGGGAGTGAAATAGAATATATTTAGGAATATTTGAGCAATAATGCAATAATGAGTCAACAAAAATGTAAATAATTCTGTGTTAACGCCATCTATCTCTTGTTATAGGCCCAGGCGACGTTTAAAAAAATGCCCATGTCAGTAATTCAGCTCAGTAAGTTAGTAAAGCTCCATCTAACAAAAAAAAATCTTAATGCAGTTTGTCGCCTAGGCCTATAACAAGAGATAGATGGCGTTAACACAGAATTATTTATATTTTTGTTGACTCATTATTGCATTGCAGTGCTCATTTATTCAAAAAAACATCAGTAAGTACAAATAAATAGACTTACTTATGTTACAGTGTCAATACGTACAAACAAAAAGACTGTTACCCTACGACTCTAGAGATCTAAGAAATTTGCTTTTTTGCCTACCCTAATCAAAAAGTCAGTGCACGCCACTGTTATATACCCATCTCTAAGTTATGTATATTCGCTAAAATATTAGAAAGAATCATATATAATCAATTGTATAGTACACTTAATAAAACATTTATCTCAGAACAACATGGGTTTCTTAAAAAAAGATCTACAACCTCAAACCTTCTTACCTTTTCTGAGTTTACCACGTCTAATATAGACGCTGGAGGTCAGGTAGACGCCATATTTACGGACTTCAGCAAGGCATTTGATCGAATTGATCACAAAATACTCCTACAGAAACTCTTGTCGGCAGGAATTCATGGAGATCTGTTTAGATGGTTCTGTTCGTACATTAATAATCGATCCCAAGCTGTTGTAGCTAACGGGTACTCCTCTAACTGGTATAATGTGCCTTCCGGTGTCCCCCAAGGTTCTTTGCTCTCGCCTTTGCTATTTAATATCTTCTTAAATGATGTCATGTCCTGCTTTAAATACTCAGAGGTCTTACTTTACGCTGACGATATGAAGATTTTCATGAAAATTAATAATGCAGACGATTGCTTACTATTACAGGAAGACCTTCATAGATTTGAAGAGTACTGCTATTTAAATAAGCTAGATTTAAATGTATCAAGATGTTCTTTTATTACCTTCACACGTAAGACTGCTGTGTTTGAAAGATATTATACATTTAAAGAGATGCGACTCAAAAAGGTTGATTCAATCATGGATTTAGGAGTGATACAGGACTCTAAAATGGCTTATGACAAACATATAAACCATATAGTAAGCAAAGCAGGGTATGTACATATTAGTATAGTTTTAGGTAACTTAACCTTTAGCTTAAGACTGTATGTATAAAACGCAAATAAATGAAATGAAATGAAAGCGAATAAGGCCTTGGGTTTTGTTCGGAGAGCATGTGCACAATTCTCTAATATTAAAGTTATCAAAATCTTATACTGTTCTTATGTGCGTAGCATTCTCGAGTATGGCTCCCAAGTCTGGAACCCACAGTATAATGTTTATATAGATAGACTAGAAGCTATACAAAGAAAGTTTTTGAGGTTTCTACAGTATAAATGCAACTGTTACGATATTGACTATAAAGCAAGATGCAAGAGACAACATATACTCCCTCTACAAGAAAGACGTAGAATTTCGGACATCTTATTTTTGGTAAAGATAGCTCAAAATTACATCGACTCCCCATATTTATTGTCTAAAATAAACCTACATGTCCCTGGTAGATCGGTACGGCATCCTTATTATTTATCAGCTCCTCGCTCTTGCACTAAATATAGACAAAACTGTTTCTTTAATAGATCGGTAAAATTTTTCAACGCTCTTGTTACATACCCTGAACTTGACTTATTTATGTCAAACACTCATACTTTTAAATCGTTAATTACAGCGCACTGGTTCGAAAACTAAAATAATACCTGTTGTACGTAACATAACTAACTATCATTATGTTGCATATGTTGCATTTAACTATAAGTATTTGAGTAACTATGTGTACCTGTTAAGTACGTAAGTAGTATTTTAAGCAAGCTAGCAATTAGATTTTTAAATGCGAAAACATTAGAATAGTGTATCGCTTCTTAATCAGTATTTTTTAAGTCTCTGTTTGTTTTCCAAATAAATTAAAAAAAAAAAAAAAAAACAACGAGAGTCACTTAGTCAACAGGACATTGCCTCCTCTCTTATCCTGCTACGAGCTATTATTATACGTGATCATTTTTAAAACCACATCAGACCACCAGACAACTAAGGCATTCAATTAGACTCAATTCACACCAAGATGGCAGCATCGCAGCGCGCACTTTCAGTGTGAAAGAATTTTAAACTTTATCTACAATACGTAAAAGACCAGTATCGCTTGAAAAGCTTTGTTTTGCTTGTCGCGCGGCTACAGGCGTTTGGTCAGCGCGGCCGCGCGGCGTCGTTTCCTTGTCGAATGTACGAACTAGACTCAAGGCGCGAGGGAGCGCGCGGCCGCGTCGCCCCGCTGCCAGCCGCGTCGCGCCTCTTCTGGCCGCTGCCATCTTGGTCTGAATTGAGCCTTAAGGTGTTAATACTATACACAAACCTGGCAGCTACTGTGGCATGTGGCATCAATTTCGGTGCCAGCACAGCTCTGAGGATCGCCAAGCAGATGCTCAGCAATAGTCTTCGGAATATTATTGTTACTATGAATGCCACTAGATGAGGATCAATCAGATAGAAGTTCTGAAAACAAATTAAATTAATCACATTATGAAGAAAATCTATGGACCCGCAGTATTGATATTATAGCTAGATAGTATGACAATGATATTTGTCTGATGTTCAGAGTGTGGTGTTGTTCGGAGTGATGGCTGCTGCTCGAGTCAACTCGTGCGCGGGTGCTGCTTGGGGGGACTGGTCCGACTACTATCCCTTTGGCTTTTTAGTTTGTTGTACTTTGTATTTTTTTATTTTTTTCTGTCTTATTTGATATTTTGAACGGCAAGACACACTGTCGCTCTGATCTAATTGTAACATGACACACTGTTTAAAAAAAAGTGATAAAATGACAAGCCCGCTGAGTTTCTTGCCCGATCTTCTCAGTTGAGGCCGCATTGTGATCCGGTGGTAGCTTCTTTTAAAAAAAAAGTCATGATCTTTCAAAAGTGCTAGCGTTAAGCCTATTTGAAATAAACTATTTTTGAGTTTGAGTTCTGGGCAAAATATAGTATGAGAAAGTAAAAGTTTTAGTGTGTAGAAAAATACAATAACAGTTGTTTACAGAAGCAGCAAGTGTCTTATGCACCATTATTTTATAGAATAGATAGAAATCCATCAGATACAATATTTATTTATTAAATATCTGTATTTGTTCTTGTTTCTTTACTCACCATAGCCTGATTTGTATACGAATGTGGTAACCACCATGCTGTCCTATACAAATTCAGGAACTGCAATCCCGTAGCCACCAGAGAGAATACAAAAGTCATGGCTTCAAATAGCAGGGTCCCGTCCTGCGGTAAGTACGGGAATGGGATATGTTTGGGAGGTACGGGTCCCTCAGCCAGCTTAACATCAGCTAGATTAACACTCGGCAGAGTTGTTGGTGGAGTCCTTGCTGCCCGTCCCAGCGTCTTGCTGCCACCATTCATACCCTCATCTTGTATTGGGAATAGTCCCTGCAATAAAAAAAATGTATTCAGTTAAAAACTGATTTAAACATTTATGAAATAATTTTTTTTAATAGATATCCAGCCATTCTGTCGAAAGCCTGACCTGTGTTTTTTTTTGTTTACATGCCTGAATATTTTTTTGTGGTATTTTGTTATTTGGTTTTCCATATGTCTCTTAAAGATTGGTATCATATTCCTTCTATGCTTACCGGTTATTTTTCATGTTATTTTTCACCAGGAATGAATATGATTTAACTTATATTATAGCTTGAAATTTCTAGTCACAAGCAGACTAGTTAAGAGTGATGAATGGAAGATTTTCTGAACATCCTACATAGAGTGGTAGTAAATAGTGAGCCAAAACGAAAAACTTAGGTGTTTTCTGATAACTTAAACATTGTAATACTGGCTGTAATAAATGTAACCAAAATTAGTCACAATCTCATAGTGAAAGGTAAATAGTTGATTACCTTTTTGCTCACTCCAGATGCCTTCTTTGATCCTGGTGGCAACATTTTACAGGCTATCGGCGGCAGCGGCCGCTTGATAAGCGGGTCTTTGATGATCTTCCGCCGCCGGGAGACGGCTGTGGAAGAGGTACTGCTAACTTGCGAGTTCGCCCAGCGTCGCGCCAGGAGTATCGTCAGGCAGCCTACGACCGCCGGTAAGAAGAACACGACAAAAGGGCCACTTTCATTTTCCGTACAACTCATCACTCACATGTTAAAATGTTTTGTAAATCGTCACAATATTGTTTTATTCCGATTATTTCCGAACACACACCACACCACAGAACACTATTACTCAAGAGAAGAAGGGCCACTCCATACAAAAAATATGCATACAACTTCACATAGGTTGCTCAGTGGCGCCCACTAATCTTTCCCACATGAACTAATCTCCGCGCGAAATTTAAAAGGTATATTTGTAATTCGCGCCCAAAATAAATTCTTGGAGGGAATTGGGATGCAGGGATGAATGGGCACAAAACTGGTTAAGATTTTTAACGTTGAATTCATATAGTTTGTTGATTATAAATAAGAATCTCTAATTAAAAATACCTAACAAACTATAATTATTCAATGTTAAAAAAATTAACGAGTTTTGTGCCCATTCAATCCTGCATCCCTATTTCCCTCGGAATATATCTTTATTCTGCCATATACTTACTGATAATATTAAAAAAGGGGTTAAATTAAAAGTGTTTTATTCCATCATAAAGATTTATTACCAGTAAATAGGTACTTAAGTATACTGATGAACATAATAGCAAATTATTGATCAGGCAACCGGGAAAGCTAAATCCACATGGTTTAAAAAACTAAATATAGTATAATAACAGTTACTGACTTATTACCATCATCCCTACGATTGAAATATTCAAGATATAAAATGAAAGCCATTCTTATATAACTTATAGGAATTGATTCAAGTTTAAAATGACATAAGTATTAAAATAAGTATATAAATCAATAATACATGTCAAATTCACGGTAGGTAAAACAAACGTATTACATTATCTATCCCTGCAGCGATATGTGTAAGCTGTTTAAGTAGAACAACACACCCTTGAACAAGTTATCTTTTTAAAAAAACTAAATATTTATTATTAAATAATACATATAGGTGGAATACTGACGATGTGACGATATATTTATATAATGTATAAAGTGATATTACAAAACCTGTTAGATAAATTAGATGCCCTAATGAGGAAACATTCAAATTCAAAATTCTTTATTATGCATAGGCCTCACGGGGGCTCTTACATATTGTCCTTTTTTTCAACTACCACCAGATCGTAACGCGGTCTCCACTGAGAAGATCCGGCAAGAAACTCAGGGGGCTTGTCTTTTTTCAATTATATAAGATTTTTTTTAAACAAATTTACAATAAATATATCATAAACTATAAGCATGTAAGAGTACTGCAGTTCAAGCCCGAGATTTTATAATAGCCCTTTTTAGGCAAATGGCTCTCAGTAGTAGTTTTAAATATTTTTATTGGTAGATCTCATATATCCTGGGGCAGTTTATTATAAAAACGTATACTTTGGCCCATAAAGGAATTGCTAATTCTGTGGAGACGCGTGGAGTGTACAGCAAGATTGTGTTTGTTCCTAGTATTTATATTATGTCGATCACTAACCTAAGCGAAAGTATTTATGTTCTTTTTTACATAAATCAATAATATCGTGATTATTGATAAGTTATTAATGTTTACTCATTGGGGTATCTCAAAATTTTGAATTAAATTCATCCGTTCAATTAAATCCTGATTAATTTCTAACAAGTTCTATTAATATCATTATACTCATTAGAGGACCTTTCTATTCGAGTTTCTATACCTATCTATTTTTTTTTGGAATATCCCTGTAATCTACTTAAATATCGTCTGTGACACTTTACGTATCCTCCTGGTATATGTATGTTATCACCCTTAAATCGACACATTCAGACAAAAACTAATTGAATAGGAATGCAATGGTAAATAGGAACGACACTAGTTTATAGATTTTAGCATTGTTACTAACACTGAAGTATATAAGTAATAATAATAATAATATTCTTTATTAATTTGCCTTGTACATTTTATCACTTAAACAAACTAGACAATTCACGGTGCTGCGCGCCGGCGGTGAAAAGGACACAAGGTCTACAATACTGTCTGTCGATATAATAGTGTTAGAAATCAAAGAAATTCCATTCCTATTTATTGTATTCCTATTCAATCCATTTTACGTTAGAAAAAATACATTATTCATCACTACCGTCTCACTTCTTTCAAAGGCCTTTAAAGGAAATCGCAGCGTCACACAGGTCACCAACAGCGTCACGAAGGCCGCCACCATGTCGAACAGATCGATGTCAAGTCGAGCAGATCGATGTTGCATCGCGCAGCTCTCCCTGAAATGTGATAATCATTAAATAAATGCGAGAATTGACAGTTGAAAACTCATCTACATGAGTAGCTAGTAGAAAAATTAATAAATGTCATTAGTGATTTCTTTATAAGATCGACCTAAAACTACACGACAGTGCATAACTATTAAGGTTACTATTATTTTATTATTATACAATTATTCTAATGCAATATTTTTGTATTAATTTATCTATACTTAATGTTACATGCCAGATCTTAGTGAAACATGTCACATACCTAAATTTATTACCAAAATACACACATCAAAAGTGTCTAGGGATCAACATATATTTTTGCAATAACTTTTCTCCTGATTGATATTAATTAAAATTTTCTTTAAGGATTCATCAAATAAAGTGTTTTCGTTTGTCACAGTAACGATAAACCAAGTCACCTTTGCATTAATAAAGAAATTTGCCATTTTCCTAATAAAGGGATTTTTGACATTTGAACCACTAACACAAAAGTTCGAAAAAAAGACTGAAATAACAGTTTTCTTTAAAATTTTATTGGGTAACTTAAACAATTAATAATCCGTGTTTCTACCGCGAACACTAACAACACAAGAACATCGGTTTGGCATACTCAAAATGAGTTCATCCAAATCACGCTGTGGAATGGCCGCCCATGTTCGTTGCAACAACAAAAAAAGGTCTTCTTGCGACTGGATACCCTCCATATTCGGCAGAGCTCTTCTCTGTAGCATATCCCATGCATGCTCAATCGGGTTCAAGTCTGGCGACTGAGCAGGCCAGGGCAGGACATTGATGTTAGCTGCGGCGAGAGTCTGTCTTACAACTCTTGCGGTGTGCGGTCGTGCATTATCATGCATTAACTGAAATAAGGGACCGATTTGCACTTGTAGAGGAACGATGACGTCTGATACAATCGTCTCAGCATAAATTTGAGCGTTGAGGTTGCCTCTGATCCAAATCAACTCAGTTCTTCCGCCGATCCAAATACCCGCCCATACCATGATGGTTCCACCACTATAAGGATGGACTTCCTGGCAGGATTTTAATCGCTGTTGGCGTCCAGGGGTTCTCCAGTGTCGTATACGTCTTGTATCCGGTCTCATACCAAAACGAGACTCATCAGAAAAGCACACGAAACGCCATTGTTCTTCTGCCCATTTTTTTGCCCAAAAATGCTTGATCCCTAGACACTTTTGATGTGTGTATTTAGGAATAGTGTAATCATCACTACACAACAAACAAAGTCGTTGGCGGGTCTTTCTGTCTGTCTGTCTATTGGCAATAAACTCAAAAACTACTGAACGGATTTTAAGGCGGCTTCCACCAATCAATAGTGATTCATGAGGAAGGTTTAGGTATATAATTTGTCAATTGGTTAAAATATAACGATAATTGTTGGAAGTGTCAGTCAAAGCATACAGCATACTCACGTAGCGCAGAACACCGTTGTAACGTATAAGACACGTAGTATTGCTCAGGACACCGCCGCCTTGCCTAGGACACCGTCACACCGTGCGGAATACAGTCATATCTTGCAGGACACCTTCGTTTCGTGCAGACCGCCCACAGCGACTTCAAATCATGCAACATTATATTTGTGTCTACATCACAATTTCGTTTTATGCATATGTGCAATAAAATGGCCAATATTTATATTTTCTGTATTGGGAATTGGGATCCACAATTATTGGCTGTAATCTACTGTCAAAACAATTTTACAGGGATCTTGATGCCATTCGGTAGATATACTAACAATATTCATTTTAATCAAACTGTCATGCAAATGTTACATTGCATTTAGTGCGCGTATACAACCATCGTGAGAAAGTGGTCCAGTTCTTGTTTCCACAACTATATTAATTACGATTTCTTTTCATTAAAAAATTCCACAAGAGGGTTATTTCTCAAGAACTTTTTCCTTACTGTACTATCTTCGTTCGGGAAAGTTCGTCTGAAAAGAATTATATTTTATTGATTAAAGATAAGAAAGTGAAATCATTTTTCAATATCCAAATAACTTATCGTCTATGACGACGATTTTATTTTAATGGTATCCTGGGTCAATTCACAATTTCTAACATGGTCATCTGATCTCAAACCAGGCAGTAACCAGACAAGTAACTGATACAGCTACTTATATACTTTTTTGTCCTCTGGCCGATACGACCACAGCGGCCAATCTTTTACAAGATCAGCCAGTTGGCTGATAAACCTAATAACTGGTTGGTACCTAAAAGTAACTACTTTTGTAACTATTTTTATTTTATTTATTTAGGTCAACCAATACTTACAAACTAGGTTACAACATACAAAAAATATTTAAGTTTTATATTATTAAGTAAGTAACCAACCCCGCAAATTGCTAAAATTAAAGTAATTGAGGAAGACTGTTTTCTTTAAAGATACCTATGTAGAATTATGTACTCTATACAAAAAAAAACTCCGTTTACTTACGGACTTCATTATGAAATCCGTAATCTACGCGGGATATTTTATAGTGCACAAGCGCTTGCGTAGGCACAAGTGCACTCTTTCTTCCTTTATACCTCGCATGAATCTTCTTACTTCACAGAAAATTAGGTGATCAGTGCATTGTCCTAGCCAGTAAATAAATAAATAATTTAAATAAATATTTTTTTTATTTTCACAAAAAATGCGTTTAAACTTACAAACTGTACGTCAATGCCTGTGCTAGTTTCAAACTGTGTTACAGGCATCGGCGCCATTACATTACAAGCAAGGAACAACTACACAGTTTTTGCCCCTCGCAGGCTTCGAACCCGCGACCTCCGGTTTGCAAAGCAAACGGTTTCCCACTGCACCATGGTAGCTACGTTTTGTAAATACATACATAAGTACTCTTAAAGATAAATAACACCCAGACACAGAACAGACAGACATGTTCATGCAAAACAAATGTTTGTGCTAGGTGGGAATTGAATCCACGACGACCTATAGGGTAGCGGCCAACACAAAGATAGATGAGATACTTACTTGCACTAATCTTAGCATGCAAGCCAGACTCCTGAATGGCTGAGAACTTGTATAGCTGCTCCTTTATTTTCTCTTTTCCATTTGAATCCTACTGCTGTGTTGTTAATGCAGACACGCAATAGCGTAATTAGGGCTTGTGATATCTTTAATCTTTGGCTCCATTCTGCAATATCTGAAAAAGGTAAAAGGTTTACTAGGTATTTACCACACCGCAATGTGATGTTTTGCCGTTAAGCAGAAATGTGTAAACTTTGCTGTGTCACAGCGTGTACGACACCGTATTTGATGAAATTACCAGGCTCATAGAAATTAATGACTAATGTCTTGAGTGACGAGTGGCAGTTAGGAGTGGGCGTTGAATAAACTGTTTTTAGACTGTTTTTAAGACGTCAACCATCGATATACTATCTAAACAAGATTAGCTGTCACGGCCCGAAAAATGGTCACGAAAATAGAGAGGCTGTCGCTTATTTCAAATTAGTACGAGCCGACAACAGGATGTATCGAAATTCCTTATTGCGCGTTTATAAACTGTCCAAATAATATAATACTTATCGTAATACTAAAATTGCAGATGGGGAAATTTTTTTTGTAACCGCGACCACATTTTCGATGTCATTTTGTTCGTGACAGCTAATCTAGTTGAAATAGTATATCGATGACGTCAACTAATAAAAAAGTTTACAGTACACCGATAAACTGGTCGAATCGTAAACATCATGCTGCACCGCTTTGAATAAACTGGTAGAATCGTAAACAACATCATGCTGTACCGCTTTGGCCTAAACTAGTAGATTGAACACTTCAGTCGACGTGACCATACACGGTTATTACCGAAGTGAGCCGAAATTAACCATGAGGGGGTTAATTTCGAACGATAATGATGATGAATGGTGATCATGTGTTATGATGGTGATGGTGATGATGATGAATGGTGATGGTGATGAAGATGTTCACATCTTTATTACACATTATCACTATGATAATGAATGGTGATAATGTGATATGATGGTGATGAAGATGTGAATGCTGATGATGATGATGGTGATGAAGATGTGAATAATGATAATGAATGGTGATGAAGACGTACCTAAATGGTGATGATGATGAATGGTGATAATGTGATATGATGGTGATGAAGATGTGAATGCTGATGATGATGATGGTGATGAAGATGTGAATGCTGATGATGAATGGTAATAATGTGCGATGATGTTCAAATGACGGGTGATGAAGATTTGAATGATGATGAATAGTGATGAAGATGATGGTGATGAATGGTGATAATGTGTGGTGATGATGAGATTATGTGTGATGAAGAAGTGAATGATGATGATGATAAATGGTGATGAAGATGTCAATGGTGATGCTGATGAATGGTGATAAATGGAGATGATGTTGATGAAGATGTGATAATGTGTAATGATGATGAATGGTGATAATGAGTGATGAAGATCTGAATGATGATGGTGGTGATAAAAGTGATGAATGGTGATGAAGATGATGATGATGTGTGATGAAGATCTGAATGATGATGTGATGAAGATGTGAATAATGATGATGATGAATGGTGATGATGTGTGATCATGTTGTACATAAGTACACATGAAAAGACACGACATACTTATTTCAATGTGTAAATAAAAATCGCTGATCAATCGATTAGTAAACGTAAACAAACAAAAAGACTAAACTAGTTTAGTCGTTGACCAAACGAACAACACAAACACAACACAGTCTGTTTTATAAACTAGTTTATCGTGGACGATAAACGGTCTCGTTTCGTAGATTGAAAATGCGTCGATGACCCATCCGTAGTGGCAGTGCAATGCAGCTATCCATAGGTAGGGGTGTCTCCTACAATCAGACGAAGATCTTACTTGTCTCGTCACTCGTCAATGTTGTATAAAGATCCACAGAATTATTCAATGTAGGTTATCCGAAATTCTTTTAATATAAGTC
This sequence comes from Furcula furcula, assembly GCA_911728495.1. Classification (NCBI taxonomy): domain Eukaryota; kingdom Metazoa; phylum Arthropoda; class Insecta; order Lepidoptera; family Notodontidae; genus Furcula; species Furcula furcula. The sequence goes on from OU452253.1 coordinate 22,906,204, forward strand.
TACCACTTCAGCCTGTAGTTTCGCACTCGTCGTATCTAGGTCAGTTCAACTACCTTTTGATACGGAGTTCGGTAAATATTATACCAGAAACAAATCCTTAGGGAATGTCACTTTCGGAATCTTTATAATTGAATTGGTAGTGCCATCCAAGTATAGACAGTACGAGTATTCGGAAGTCTACAAACATACAAACTGATAAACTACTAACTCTTATGAGTGTAGACCTGTCACTGATTATTCATTTACATGTATTTCTCTTCCTTACATTCTATATTGAATTATAAAAACATGTTGATTTTCTGAATGAAATCCTTCCAGTTATTTGTCACATCTTTTTCTGAATATCGTCCTATTTCTATTTTACCTTTCCTGTCCAAAGTTCTCGAGCGTCTTGTCCATGATCAATTAAGCAGTTTCCTTCTCGAGAACAGCTTATTTAATCCTTACCAGTCTGGTTTCCGTCCTGGTCACAGTACCGTCACAGCTCTAATTAATATTACGGATGATATAAGACAAGCCATGGGAAACGGCAATATAACAGTTTTAGCTTTGCTCGATTTCAGCAATGCGTTCAATACAGTAGATTTCGATATTTTGCTCAGTGTACTATGCTCTCTTAACATATCTCCAACGGCGATTGACTGGTTTCGTAATTACCTGTTTGGTCGCCGGCAACGTATTCGTATTGAGGATAGTTATTCCTCTTGGTGTAGTACTACTGCTGGTGTACCACAGGGTGGCGTACTCTCTCCTCTACTCTTTGCAATCTTCATTAATTCCATCTCCAATCAACTACGTTCAACCTACCACTTATATGCAGATGATCTTCAAATATACACTCATGCATCGGTGGCCAAGGTGTCTGAAGCAATAAATATTATTAATACAGATCTCGAAATGATATGTACGTGGAGTAAGAATCATGGAGTCAAGATTAATCCTTCAAAGACGCAGGTTATCATTGTTGGTAGCTTCAGAATGACCTCTCGTCTAAATTGGATGCAACTACCTTTTGTCATTTGCGATGGTAGCATAATTAATTTTAGTACAACAGTTAAAAATTTAGGCATTTATATTGACTCTAACTTCACCTGGAATCCACAAATCCGGGAAGTCAGTCGCAAACTTTTTGCGTCTGCAAGCAGTTTGAGAAGATTACGAAATTTTCTTCCTACTACCACTAAAATTGCACTTGCTCAATCCCTTCTCCTTCCGATACTTAACTATGCCGATGCCAGCTATCTTGATCTTACACAAGAACAGCTAAACAAACTTGAGCGACTCCAAAATTTCTGTATAAGATTCATATTTGGTCTTCGCAAATATGATCATGTCTCTCGAGTTTCGTACTAAGCTCAAGTGGTTACCCATTCGACTTCGCCGGAATGCTCACATACTATATCTTCTTTATAGTATTCTATTTAATCCGATTACACCCTCTTACCTTAAAAATCGTTTCATTTTTAGTCGTGAAGCGCATGCTAGAATTTTAAGATCATCAGAGAACTTGATGTTGGAAATGCCAATGCATTCCACAAACTTCTTTGATAAATCCTTTTCCGTACAAGCTGTTCGTTTGTGGAATGCATTGCCTGTTTCGATAAGAAGTGCTCCTTGATAAGAAGTACACCTTCTATAACCAGTTTGGAGACCACTCGGAAGGAGTTTAGAACCTTCAGAGCTGCCTGATATCCAGAGATATCCTGATATCTGAGAAAATATTAGATATTTTCATAATATTTTCTCCAATCAAATCGACTGTGCCAACAATGTTAAATCCTGTGAAAACACGATGATTGATACATATGTATTTAGGTCTATGCACTGTGTTCAATTAATCTATGCGCGCGCCTAATTATTACATATTCTGTGACCGACTGAAGATTCGGTTTCGGCTATAATCTACCGAACTTTCAGCCCCACCGAAACTACGTGATGATCGCGTGTCGTTTAGTATACAGGTTGTTCAGGAGAGTACGTTTTTCGTGTGTCAACCGTCATTGTTAGATTCGCCAATCGATGGATCAATGAATTTTATTTACCAATTGAAATAAGTAAGTATATCGTGTATTGAACTTGTGTACAAATGAAAAAATACATAATCATAATCACACATCATCACATCATTCATCGTCATTCAGATCTTCGTCACTATCATCACACATCATCATACAATGATCATCACTATCACCACATGGTCATCATCATCATTTATCATCAAATCATTATTCATATCTTCGTCACCACCATCACATCATCATCATCACACAACGATCATTATCATCATCACCATCCTCACATCATTACCTCATATTAGTTCGTAAGAATACATGAACCCAGTGACTTTGTTCCTTGTTCATGTTCCCAAAGCGCTTATCGGGAACATTGGCACAATACAAATCATATTTAGACATACGAGTACAATCGGAACATATCAACATGTCTTTAGTTTTTATAGAGTTGTGACAACAGGTACATTTGTTGGAAGCCATGATAAATATTAGAAGAAAACGAAATAATACTTTTGCGCCAGCAAAAAGAGTCCTTAGCAGGCGAGATTTGAACGTCCGGCAAACACGAATGCGATGATTTCAACCTCCGTCGTTTCTTCTGAGCAAGTCTTAGTCTAGTCTTAGAGTTAGTCTTTCTTAACAAGTAACTTATATGTGAAATTTGTTGATTATATCGTTGCAATTAAAGTCCTGTTCCTTTTAAAGAATTTATAAAGAACTTTATGGAGCGTGTATTACTTATTTACACCATATTCTGTCAAAATGTCACTTTCCCACTGTTCTATTTTTTGAGAAGTAAATTAGTTTTTAACCGACTTCAAAAAAGGAGGAGGTTCTCAATTCGTCTGTATATATTTTTTTTTCTCTGTATGTTCGCGCATAACTCTGGCAATTATGAACCGATTTGAAAAAATCTTTCTTCCATCCATTCTTTAATCCGTTAATTGGGTCCCATAAAAAAATTATTGCTTAGTAATAAGTAGTTCCTGAAAAAACAAGAATGGTAACTGCGCACTGAGAGCTGCAAGAAAGCCTATATAGATGACGTTTTAGTCGCTTTTAAGGACAAAAATGGTCATAACTCTGGCAAATATTTACCAATTTCAATTATTCTTTTTTTATTCGAAAGAAGAAACCATTGTATTGAATCTGTATGAATTTTATTACAACCGGATAAGAACTTCCTGGAGGACCATGAACGATGTGGAGCAATTTATCTGGTAAAAACCATAAAACTGATGTTCTCCATTACATTGCTCTGACAATTATGAACCGATTTCGATGATTCTTTTTTTATTCGAGAGAGTAAACTACTATGATGATTCCATGCAAATTTCATTACGACCGGATATTTTTTTCTGAAGAAACATGAATTATATAAAACTATGTATACGATAATGTGATCATAACCTACCTAGATAATTTTACGGTTATCGATGGTTCAATCTATACTTATAATAAAACTGTAACAGGTCCAATTCTGTACATTGAAGATATTTTGAAAATTATATTTCGAAGGCATTCTATAACCGATACTGAGGCCGAAAATGTAATTTTTTTAATTTTTGTCTGTCTGTCTGTATCACGGCTGAGCATCACGCCGAAACTACTGAATGGATTCAAATGAAACTTGGCATGATTTGAGATCTTACTACGAGGTAGGACATAGGATACTTTTTATCCCGTAATCTAGCACGGTTCTTTTGGGAGAGGGGATTAAAGTCAAAACGGGTACTTGGTTATACGCTTGGTCCGATTTTATCAATTTTTTTATAAAATATAATAAATATTAGTAAGGGAACACTCATAGAGAGTTGTTATCAAGGTTTTGTAATCGATCAATTAAGCAACGTTAGGTAAGGTCATTATATAGATGGGTGACCGTTTAACGCCATTTGAACTAAACGGGTCCGTGCTTCGGAGAGCAAGTAAAAAGTGGGTCCCTGTTTTTAACAGACTATAAAAAATGAGGTTATGTATTCGATGCGAATGTCTGTTATTCAAAGTTTAGTTAACGTAAAAATAGCGCAGGCGGAGCTGCGTGGGTCAGCTAGTCTTTATATATGAAAATATCACTAAAAAGTTTAAAATAAAATCTTTTTTTAAAAAAATTGAACCGACTTCAATATCACTGAAAAGTATAAAATAATTTAAATATTATTGAAGTTGGTGCCAAATATACACAGCAGGTACGCTAACACCAACTTCAATAATATTTAAATTATTTTATACTTTTCAGTGATATTGAAGTCGGTTCAATTTAAAAAAAAAAAGATTTTATTTAGTATAATGTTCACGAACATTTGATATTTTTTATTTTTAACCAACTTCAAAAAAGGAGGAGGTTCTCAATTCGTCTGTATATATATATTTTTTTTTATGTATGTTCGCGCATAACTCTGGCAATTATGAACCGATGTGAAAAAATCTTTCTTCCATCCATTCTTTAATCCGTTGACTGGGTCCCATAAAAAAATTATTGCTTACGAGAAAGTAGTTCCTGAAAAAACTAGAATGATGACTGCGCAGGACACCTGCAAGAATGCCTATTTAGATGACGTTCTAGTCGCTTTTTAAGGACAAAAATGTCCATAACTCTGGCAAATATTTACCAATTTCAATGATTCTTTTTTTGTTCGAAAGAAGAAACCACTGTAATGAATCTGTATGAATATTATCACAACCGGATAAGAACTTCCTGGAGGACCATGAACGACGTGGAGGAATTTATCTGGTAAAAACCATAAAACTGATGTTCTCCGTGCAAATTTCATTGCGACCGGATAATTTTTTTTGAAGAAACATGAATTATGTAAAACTATGTAGACGATAATGTGAGCTAACCTACCTAGATCATTTTACCGTCTTCGATGGTTCAATCTTTATGTATGAAAATATCACTAAAAAGTTTAAAATAAAATCTTTTTAAAAAAAATTGAACCGACTTCAATATCACTGAAAAGTATAAAATAATTTAAATATTATTGAAGTTGGTGCCAAATATACACAGCCGGTAAGCTAACACCAACTTGAATAATATTTAAATTAGTCCAGTACCAGTCTTTTTATTATCATCATCACACATCATTATTCATCATCATCATCATTCATATTGAACGAAGATATCATCACATCATCATCACATAACGATCATCATCGTCATCAACATAATCACCATTATCACATCATCGTCACACTTCATTCATCATTCCTATCTTCTTAACCATCATCATATCATCATTCATTATTATTTCGTCACCATCATTACTTCATCATCATCACACGAAATACCATCATTATTACATCATGTATTTATTCGTCACCATAATCATCATCACCACAATCACATTACCATAATAATTTATCATCATCATCATTCATATCTTCGTCACTATCATTACATAACGATCATCATCGTCATCAACGTCATCACCATCATCACCATTATCACATCATCGTCAAACTTCAATCATCATTACAGCACCATAATCATCATAATTTTACCGTCATCATCGTTTGAATGATATTAAACATAAAATAAATCAATCACATTAAATATTTTTTTTGTTAGCTTTATTTGTTTACATACTGCAATAATACTTCAAAAACGACTATAGAAATGGAGATCATTAATAAAGCCTATTATAGCTACGCAATATTAGCTTGATCTGTGACCAGTCAACAAGTGCGGAAAGTGGGCATGTATCGGTTCATTTCTGCTCATTTCGTCAATAATCGTGAACGTCGCGACTTGACCATACACGATTAATGCGTCGACGACGCGTCAACTGAAACGTTCAATCTACTAGTTTACAAAGCGGTTCAGCATAATGTTGATAAGATTCGACCAGTTTACCGGTGGACTGTAAACTAGTTTATTCGTTGACGACAAAAAACAATCTAAAAAAAAAAGTTCATTTATTCAACACCTACTTCTACGGACGGTCACTACTTTTTAGTGAGCATGCCGAGTACTTAATGAACCCACTATGCAGTTTTCTTTTTTTTATTTGAGACAACTTTACATCCCTTTTGTGAAAAAATAAAAATATTTTTAATCATTTCATTTCAATGGCATTATTACTATAGTAGGGCCAATTTAATAGATCACATTTGACACTTCATCATAATTTAACAGCGTAACCTTGTAACGCCGGGCATAAAATATTTTTTTACAAAGTTAGAATAGCACAATTGCGTAAATTTTTCAATTACGATTACATAAAAAAAAGTTAATATATTTATAAAAGAATAATGACAAAAGAAATAAACAGAACAAAGTAACTGACTTAAGTCAAATGCGATCTATTAAATTGGCCCTACAAGATTTTGATTGATTTAGCAGCTATGTATAATATGTTTGTATTAATATTTAAGTATGTTGCACACTAATTGGACCCCATATAATGCTAAAGTGTTTATTAGTTGGATTGCTGGTAGAAAACTCATGAGTAAAGCTCACCAGCACCCATTTACTATTTTTATAATTATAATTACATTTTGTAATACATTGTTTCTCTATGTGCAATAAAAAAAAATACTAACCTCTAAAGATTAGAACTTTCAGTCCATCAGCAGTAACAAAATCCCTTGAAAAGCAAAATGCGGAAAATGTTTTTACATTTCCTAGACCTGGCCATGTACAAAAGATTTTAACATGCTACTTCCAGTCTCCTTCTTTGTTTTCATCGCTTTGACAACCTGAAATTTTTACAGATTCATATGTTATCAACTAATAATAACATATCAACTAATAATAATAATTATTTATATAATGTAAACACAGTCGCCTAATTCTAATCTAGGCAGAGCATGTACTATGGTAACAAGATGACTGATATAAATACATACATACAAATAGTTTTTTTGTATATGCACACTTACAACATGTTAATGAATTAACACAATACTTTTGAATTTGCTTAGTATTGATTGAAAGTGCAACTGATTAGGTACAATACTTATTAACATTGGTAAATTTTAACCATATCTATGGACTGTCCCACCAGCCAGTATGAACTAACCTGACATGTTCACACACAAACATATTTTTCAACAGGTGGGAATCAAACCCACAACCTATTTAATATAAACATCTAGTGATAAAAAAAAACTTTCAGAATGCCAAAGTTGCTACCACTATAAGGAGGTTGTTCCCTTGTCAGGTATGCAACTAATGGGCTCTATTAAAAAGATTTAAGTCTTCGGGCTTGTCTATTTTTGTGTTATTGTTCTTAAATAAACAACTGCTTAATACAATAATGACCGTGAAAACAAAACTTACTTCAGTATTACAGTCAAGCACTTGCAGCTTTATCCTACAGATATTTTTTTTTATTAAAAATACAGATAAAATTTATTCAATCATTTTGCTCTAGATCAATCATAAAATTCTAGACGGGCCCGGTGGAGGTCAGAAGCCCTGACTGTTACCCAATAAGTCATCATGGGTTTGATTTCCACCAAGTGTCTGGGTGTTACTTTTCTATTTAAGTATGTATCTACAAAAAGAAAAGTATTAAGCTGGTTACAGACTGCGCTATAATATTAGCATATAGTATATATGTAGGTCATAGCACAATAATATCGCGCACCATAAATTGTTAAGGACACGTTCACACAGTACTGTACTATATACTATTGGCTTACTATACACTATAAATTGGTGCCATGTGCTGAGTTCATGCTGTGCTATAATAATATCGCGTAATGTGAACACTATGCTATATAGTATCGCATTAGGTCCTTCTTTGCTATACTATATAGCACAATAGTATAGCGTAGTTTCCATAGTACAGGCTCGGTCTAGTTTGGGATCAGATGACCATGTGTGGAATTGGCCCAGAATATTATTATTATTGTTTTTCACAGGCTTTTACACCCGGAATTTTGAAAGGCTTGCATGGAGATGAATCCAACTACTTATTATTATTATTTGAGTATATATTTACAAAAAAAGTATATAATAATTAGTATCTGTTGTCTGGTTTCTATTGTACAGGCTTTACCTAGTTTGGGATCAGATAACCATGTGTGAATTGTCCCAGAATATATATGAAATAATTTACTACCTAATTGAAATGGAACTAACTTTAAAGATTATATCACAGTTTATTTTACTATCCCAATGTTTTAAACAGACCTCTTTTGTCCATGAATGTTGTAAAGTTTCATTTCAATGTATATCACATAAATTATTATTATTATATTATTATCAGAAATCACTGTCATTTACTAATTCTGTGGAAATCTATACTACTATCAATACTGATAATCCCTAGTGAAAGGGACCATCCAGTGTGTAGTGTCAGATATTCTGATGCCAAGCAGCAGTGTGTAAACATTGCTGTGTTCTGGTGTAAAGGACTCTGTAGTTGGTAAAATTACCGGACACAAGTGACTTAATACCTGTCTCGGTTGACTAGTCAGTGCAGTGCAGCCGACTATAGTCGAGCGTCTTTCTTGTCTTGCCACTGGGTAGAATTAAAAACTATCTATTTAAGTAATTTGGGTATCTAAATATAGCATGCATTAACACTGTAGTAATAATAAGAAATATCCATAAATACGGAGTAATCTCATTGCAAATAACTTTTTATTGTATAGATCCTTTTTTACCTTTCATTGTTTTTCTATTATATATTTTCATTTTCACCACCTTGGCACTTTCTAAAACGCCTTTTTACGCCACACTTATTTACATTGTCGGTTTATTCGATCGTCGGTATATGTCGGTGTAATTTTGATATATATCAAGATTAATATTTTTAGTCACTTTTATCACACTTTTATATTAAATAGAACTAGTTAAATGAAATGATTCCAAATTATTTTATTTGTAAAACCACGGGTACCTAACTTACGGTAAAGTACCTATGTAACCCATGTTAGTACACACATTTCTCACATGAACTGTATTTTTAGTACTTTGTGTATGTCTTTATTGTACCGTGTGAGATTTTACTCAAGCAAAAACGAGTGAAATTACATAAACTAAGAGTTTTCAACATTTTTATCAAAGCAAAAAGAAAATTGTCCGACATTTTGAATTTTTTTTTCGTTTGTTAGTGTTGCAATGTGTAATTGTTTAAATTGTACACAAAATAAAGTTCAATTAGAGTAAATATAGTTTTAATTATGACTGGAAACAATATGATTAATAAAAATACCTTTGGTATCAAATTTTAACGGCAAATCAGTTAAAATAATATAATAAAAAAGATAATTTTTAATAAATAACAAAAATGTAGAATAATTTTTCCTACCAAAATATTAATAAACTTCGGTAGAAAACTTGTACTACACATGGCTATTATTCTTGTTATGTCAACCTATGTCTATCTCCTTTAGGTATATAGCGGTGTCCCTATAAAAAAATCTCTCCCACAACAAACATTCGTGTTGGCATTGGCTCCATACAAAGTGACCTCCCCCTGCACCACACACACAATATTGATTGATTGACGTTATTGTCGTATCCTACCTATCTGTGGTTTTGTGTTCTGTCAACTTCTGTCAAACAAAACAAATGTCAACAGTGTGACCAGTATGAAAATACCGATGCCTGCCTGAAAAATACTGAGGCTGATTATAGCTCGGTGCGCACTAAGGTGCAAACCGAAGGTTCCGTTCCTTCTTTGACGTAGAAAAGTTAGTTTCCTATTCATCTTCCTCCTCAAAAGACCAAATCGCACACCTAAGTTTTGTTTAACAAAGGTTTTTTTTGAGGATTTCTACAAACATTGTCAGACAACATTGTTTTGTACGATATTTCATAATGCAATTCAATTTTAAAACTCCAAAGCTAGATCGTGAACGAGAAAATTTCATGAGTATCGAAGAAAACCGCACCGGCGGTGCGCCAGGCGCTGAACACACGCTGAGGGACAAAAAAGCATATGCACTGTTTCTTTCTATCACATATATACACACATCAAAAGTGTCTAGGGATCAACATATATTTTTGCAATAACTTTTCTCCTGATTGATATTAATTAAAATTTTCTTTAAGGATTCATCAAATAAAGTGTTTTCGTTTGTCACAGTAACGATAAACCAAGTCACCTTTGCATTAATAAAGAAATTTGCCATTTTCCTAATAAAGGGATTTTTGACATTTGAACCACTAACACAAAAGTTCGAAAAAAAGACTGAAATAACAGTTTTCTTTAAAATTTTATTGGGTAACTTAAACAATTAATAATCCGTGTTTCTACCGCGAACACTAACAACACAAGAACATCGGTTTGGCATACTCAAAATGAGTTCATCCAAATCACGCTGTGGAATGGCCGCCCATGTTCGTTGCAACAACAAAAAAAGGTCTTCTTGCGACTGGATACCCTCCATATTCGGCAGAGCTCTTCTCTGTAGCATATCCCATGCATGCTCAATCGGGTTCAAGTCTGGCGACTGAGCAGGCCAGGGCAGGACATTGATGTTAGCTGCGGCGAGAGTCTGTCTTACAACTCTTGCGGTGTGCGGTCGTGCATTATCATGCATTAACTGAAATAAGGGACCGATTTGCACTTGTAGAGGAACGATGACGTCTGATACAATCGTCTCAGCATAAATTTGAGCGTTGAGGTTGCCTCTGATCCAAATCAACTCAGTTCTTCCGCCGATCCAAATACCCGCCCATACCATGAAGGTTCCACCACTATAAGGATGGACTTCCTGGCAGGATTTTAATCGCTGTTGGCGTCCAGGGGTTCTCCAGTGTCGTATACGTCTTGTATCCGGTCTCATACCAAAACGAGACTCATCAGAAAAGCACACGAAACGCCATTGTTCTTCTGCCCAATTTCTGTGTTCAAGAGCCCATTGATATCGAATCCTACGATTGTGCATTGCTATAGGTGGTACCCGTAGCGGTCTTCGGGAATGAAGGTTCACTTCATGCAAGCGGTTTCTGACTGTTTGGTCGCTAATTAAGTTCCCTGAAGAGTGATGAAGCCTCACGGCTAACATCATGGCAGTTATTGTTGGAGCTCTTCGAGTTAAGATTTGAATATATCGGTCTTGTCTCCGTGTGGTGCAGCGATACCGTCCTCCATGGCGCTCAGCCACGGTACCAGTGCTTCGGTAACGTGTCCAAAGTCGACTGATAACACTCTGACTTGTATTCAGAGCTAAAGCCACAGTACGTTGCCGGGAACCAGCTTCTATCATTCCCACGGCTCTGAGCATTTCTTCCCTGCTTAAATGACGTCGCCGCTCCATAATAACGTTGGTTTTAATCAGTAGTAGGGAAACAGTAGCACTAATAATGTCTTCAATGCGTTGTATGTTTTTATAGGGAAAATATTGACAGCTGATTTTCATATTTTACTCGAATTTGATTCACAGTTCCCGTAGACGGAATATAACAAGACATCTAGCTAGCGTGCCGCCGATAAGGACAGAAAATAACGGAAAATAATCATTCGTACACTTAACACGCGTTATGGATATTTATTCAAATGCGCCTATTATGTAGTATAAACGATATTTCATAACGCAATTCAATTTAAAACTCCAAAGCTAGGTCGTGAACTAGAAAATTTCATGAGTACTCGAAGAAAACGCACCGTAGGTGCGCCAGATTTTGAACACACGCTAAGGGACAAAAAATCATATGCTCTGTTTCTTTCTATCACATATAATATATATAAATGCATCCTTTTCTTGAGCGAATGAGAAAGAAAGTGCCAGCTCTCTATTGTTTTCTTTCTCTAAGACAGTTCCTGATTCAAATTATGAAATGCACCAAAAAGGATCCATATAAATTTATAAAATCATAAATTTATTACAAAGCCACATCTCAATCTCAAGAAATCCGCTTAAAAATGCTTGATCCCTAGACACTTTTGATGTGTGTATAAATGCATTCTTTTCTTGCGCGAATGAGAAAGAAAGTGCCAGCTCTCTATTGGCCTAAAAAACCTCTAAGCCATTTATATTATGATTTCAGGTTAGCGGATTTTTTTTCAAATGATCGCAACACCTTGCTGTACTCTATGGTTCAATCCAAAGAGGATATAATTAACAAGTTCAAAGAGGATATAATTAACAAGTTCAATCATTAAAATAGACTCGGCCGAAATTTGAATGATGTCAGCAGTGTGACCAGATTTAGCAGAATTCTGCTATTCTGGCAGAATTGAGCCCCCATTTTAGGGCTTAGCAGAAATTTAGCAGAATTTTACTTGGATAGTTGCACAAACCGTGAAATAAAATCTGCCACTTTTATATATGTATTTTAAATAAATACTGCTTTTTAAAAAGCATGTGATATGAAATAACGTTCAAGCATGACATGTCTTAGTTTTTTAAGATACAAACCGGTGACTGTCTGGATGGTATGGATTTTCTAGACAGTCACCGGTCAGTTAATATGTCTGCTCTTATAAAATTATTTTAAAATCTTTATACTTTTTAGTTATTTTATTGATTTTCGATGGGTAAACATGAATTAGCAGAATTTTAGCATTTTTTCCAAATGTTTAGCAGTATTTAGCCTCAGAGTAATAAGAATGGAGCTAGTATCGCGTCGATTCCCCGAACAAATTTTTCGTGGCACTTTTGCGGGGTGCGGGAGGCGAAGTAAACACACACAGATACAATTTCACGCATATCCACACTATAATAAACTTGCAACACATTCAAAAAGATACGCACACAAATAAAGAAAGACCTGAACATATGAACAAAATTTGGCAGAGGGGTTAGCGCATCATGATCTCTCCAGTGGTATCTCCTCTAAGAATTTAGCAGATTTTGGCATGGCGGCTGGCATAATGATCAATTTTAATCTGGTCACACTGGATGTCAGTCAGTATGTCCAGGTGGGCGAAACTTCCATAGTAGCGTAGAACGGACCACCGACGCGCATTTCTATGGCAGTCAATATGGCAGCCAATATGGCCGCCAAGATGGCTACTCCATCCATCTTGCTCGCACCAAGGCTCGCACCGTAGACAGAATATAATACAGACATATACCAAGCGTGCCGCCGATAAGGACAGAAAAATAAGTACATACTAAATTTAGAGTTGCCACGTAAGAGAAATTTTACCCTTTGTGTAAAGCAAATACGGAGGTTGTTGTAAATTATATTTTCTTTCCCAACCAAAAACCACTTTTTTGACACAACATTTACTTTTCTTACATTATATCGTCTTAATCTATGACAGTCTGCAAAAAGTACGAAAGTGATTGTTATAATAATGTCCTCCTAGCCGAAACGACGACAGCGGCCAGTCTTTCACAAGATCAGCCATGTACGCAGGATATATTATAGTGCACAAGTGCTTGCGTAGACACAGGTGCACTCTCTCTTCCTTTATATAATAGGTACCTCTCATAATCCGATGGGACGGAAGACCGACACGACTGGGGAGAAGTTAAGCGCAGGACCGACTTTTTACATGCCCATCCGACGCATGTGTGGCGTATCTCGGATCACGGTTTCGGAACGCCAAAGGGGCTGTCAAAAAGATGACAGCGCGCTAGTATCTATGGCAGAGACATGTTTTAATTATTACGATTACTCCACTGTATTATAAGTTGTTCTCTCTCAATTTGATTATAAGTGTTTATTACCAAAGCTCGGTGTTTTAATTTGACGGACAGGAGTCGGGCATACGTCCTATCGCAAATCCCGACACATGGATCATCTTACTTTACAGACAATCAGGTCATCGGCCTGCATTGTCCTAGCCAGTAAGGAACAACTACTCAAATTTGTTGCCCTTCGCAGGATTCGAACCCACGACGGAGGCTACAAAGTGAATGTACACTTAATATCATATATGCTGTAGCTAAGGTCTATTCCACATTGTTCACCTGGGTGATATCACGTGGTGATTAAAGTGGCTAAGAGCTGTAGATAATTATTAGCCTCATACAAAAAAGTTAAGAGATAAAAACAATAATATGCTATTTCCCAGAGAGGTAGGCAAAAATTGGCTTTCTTATAACTTAATATAATACATACTATGGCCATTTACCGGGTAAGTTTTAGTAAATTTCTCCAATATACAAATCTATAGTACTAGTATCTTGGGACAATCTACGCTTGACCAATGACCACCTGATCTCAATCTACGCAGATAAATGATTACAAATACTTGTAAACTGTATAAATACATATTTAAATAGATAAATAACACCCAGACAATTGTTCGGAATCGAACCCATATCCTATTGGGCAGCGGCCAGGTCCCTCAGATCGTCGAACAGCCGCACATCGCCGCCGTCCGCGGCATGTACTGCTCGACCCACCCGACCCGATGTCCGTCCTCCTGGACTATGACACAACACCGACAACGATGTCAAGAGTCGTAAACACATCAACACACAGATACCGGTCTCGCCGGCGAGGCCGAAGGGATCCGTACGCATGCGACCTCGACATGCATCCCCTCGCTGAGTTTCTTGCCAGTTCTTCTCAGCGGGGGCGCGTTGTGAACCGGTGGTAAACTCATTTTCTCTAAGCGGCAGCCCAAGCCGAGGCCGTGCCTCCCTGAGGTGCCCTTGTGCTAGTCGCTACCCAAACCTTTCTGGCTGGAGCGCTTTAAGCGCTCGCCCTCTTGTCCGGTGAAACAGTACTATTCCTACAAAAAAAAAAAGTGATGATCAATAAAGCAAAGTGACTATCCAGCTTCAGTTGTCTACCAAACTTTGATGTCTACTGAAAGTGTGTTTGGTATTTATTGGTGATTCAAGTTAGGCAATGCCAAATGAATCATTTGATAGTTATTTAATAGTCACTTTGCTTTATTGATCATCACTTTGGTTGTCAAACGAGATAGGTACATAATAGGGTGGCAAATGAAACAAACTATTCAACGTCGGTACTATTTATTTATAATTCAGACAAATTTACCAATAAATTGTAACCAACAACATAGATACATATATTTAAACAACATGCATATAGTAAAAGCACGATTAAATGTACAATGACCATTGTGCCTATAAATAACGAATGAATACGTCCTGCGCAGCCTTGGACGAATTACTTGAGCGCTTACGTTATTTCTGAATATTTAAGCATTCGGGAATAACTTTTAGCAACCTAATTAATTGTTTTTGTTGCTGCTATCCACAGTATACAAATATCCATATTTTCAGGAAATCATAAAAATAAATTCGGGAAATCTGAGAAATTCTTCGATGCACCCCGCATGTGGGATCGTGTATGATGCACTTAATAATAATTTACCACTTATTTATGGTAGTCTCTCTTTTATACACTGGCAACACTGATAATGGCAATCAATAAACTGAAAATTTTAGGTTATGGATGAAAAACAAGAATTTATCGATCTTACACGTAACTTTAAAGTAAAATAGTAACTAATTTAGAGCAATAAGATCTAAATAAGTCGTTTACATGTATTAGTTTCTAAATGTAATCTCTAAATTGGCCATAATAATTCACGTTTACCTGTGAAACGATACTCCACTAATTTTATGTTCACTGTCACTTTTACAGCCTATAATACTGCACTGCACGATTCTTATAGGATTTCCACAACACACAGTAATGTCACAGTTAGTTTTTTATTGAATTTTAAGTTATTTATTTAATTTTAAAACCACGATAAAATTGTCACGGAGCAAAGTGGGAGCAAACGTCAAATTTGTTTCGCACCCACGGCGCGGAAAAATCGAACACATGCTGAGGGACAAAAAATCATATACACTGTTTCTTTCTATCACACGTAACCTACATAAACGCATTCTTTTCTTGCGTGAATGAGAAAGAAAGTGTCCAGCCCTCTATTGTTTTCTTCCTCTAAGGCTCGCACGCTCGCGCGCAATGGGGTCTCTTTCACACATTGTTTTTTATCCACTTTGCCGCAAGGTAGGCAAAGGTATTGAAACCATACAGCCTTATTAATTTTTAACCAACTTTCGTTCTCATGTGAATACTTATTTTTAACCGGTAATTATCAAGTAATCATATAATTCCATTTGGCGACGTTGCGAAGCCAAATACAAACTGACCAGCTCAGCGAGCGGAATATCAGATACCAGACAACTAAGAGATTGAGAGAGAAACTAAGTAAACGCTCAATGAATTTCCTTTGGTACCATTCTAATATGGGTTGTAGTAAGTAACGTTGGTTGTTAAGTCCTGATCGGTCCACCAACTCTAAAAGAAGTTTTACTATTATCTTACTTTACACCAGGTAGAGAAGTCAATATACCATGAAGCTATCAATATACCTATAGCATAGAGTTTATATATTAAGAATAGAGTACGCGTTTGTCTATGGTCCATTTAAGCACTAAAGCGTAGACAGATTTTCCTCTACGAGGCAGATAAATTGAACTATTTCAAGTTATATTATAAGAGTTATATTGATATGTAAGTATTATGTAGTGATGAGTTTGATCTGTCACAAGCGCAAATTTCGCGCAATTTATAGTTTTGATGTTCTTACCCGTGTGTACTAGTTCTTACTTGAATTAAGCATTCTATATTACTTGTACCGATTTGTGTTCTGTACTCTATCCGGAATACCAAGAAAATAAAACAAAACCAATATTTCTCAAACTATGCTTCGAGATATTCTAATTCCGAAGAACTCACCTAATAAAAACTTCAAACGTTATTAAAAAGCAATTAAATATCTAAGAAAAACAATGAAAAGAAAACACGACACACCAGAAACTAAACCACAAACACGAGAAAGAAACATGGCGAGTATCATCCGACCGAATTACAAAACACTACCTGTCATGTAAAATATTCACGTTTGCAGTACTCTTATAAATTGTTAACGTAAAATTCCATTTCGAACTTGAAATCATTGTCATTTTAGGTTCTTTATGATGTAAGCTACGTAGATTAATAAAATAATTATAGTAACTGTCAGTAAATAAATTTAAAATCTGTTAATACTGTTCTCAATTTTAGTTGTACAAATAATACATTTTAAGCTTGATAAAATGTATTTCTACGAAACAATTTAATTTAGTTTAAAAATGTTCCCTAAACGTCTTAATAACTGTAAAAACGACACCCCAAGAACCCTTTTTACGATTGGTTTACATTTTATTTTTGGGATTCCGGATAGCATTTAGTGCCTTTCTCTAAGATTTAGTGTATAGCTCTGTCACTTTCTATCGCGACATGAAATAAGTATACCCGTTTTTCGAATTTATCTAACAAGTATAAACAGCTCAGTGGTAAAGAGCTCGGATTACAATAACGTAGTCGTGGGTTCGAATCTTGGTAGATGGGTTGATTTATTGTTTATTATTTTTAAATTACTCTTTCTTATTTTCCTATATAATATTTCTTAAATTCAGTAAAAAAACCGTTTAAAACCTCTAAAATTAGAAGTTAAGAAAAAAAGAAAAAGTTTTGGGGACGCGATGCGACTGACGATTTTTAATTCCCCTTATTACCGGCGTAGCGCTGCAATCGCCAACATTTAAGTTGGCTCTTCTGGAAACTGTCAATATTTATTTTTGTGTTGTATAAACTGTTCGCGTCGGACATAGTCAAGTCAATAGTTGCGATGTATGGAAGTCCCGACTCTTATCTATTACATCCTCTTTGAGTATGTCAATTGTCAGGTAGCATGAAGCATCCCTAATCAGATCAACGTTGGCTCGTTATAACAGACAGCATGAGTGTTTTAAGTGCTTTGCAGAATAATATCTTGAACAGCAAGACTAACTATATTTTATATAATATCAAGAGTCGTTGGCTTCAATTGAAGAATCAAGGCAAAGAAGTACAGTTCCTTTGGACACCAGCGCACGTGGGAGTGACAGGAAACGAGCAAGTCGACTTTTTGGCAAAGTCAGTTGTTGACAGTGACAGCGGCAGTCCTGTTGACGATGTTGCCATACCATTCTCCGACATAAATTCAATCCTAAAAGAGTCTTTGCTTAATGAATGGAATGAATATTGGCTAAGTTCATTGCAAACAAAAGGTACACACTATGCAACAATAAATAACCATGTGGGAAAGTGGCCTTGGTTTTCTACATCCAAATCCAACAAGCATCGCAAATTCTATACTATAATGAACAGACTCCGATTTGGTCACGGTCGTTTTAAAGCCCACCTCAGTCGAATGCGCATTATTTCGTCCCCCTTATGCACAGAATGCAATCAAAATGTAGATCAAACAATAAATCACATTATATTTGAATGCCCTGCCTACAATGTACAAAGACTTGTGCTTATCGACAAGTTAATTGATATCTACGGCAAAACTGAGCTTGTCCCGCGCTCTATTGAAGACTTACTTAAAGAAACAGAGACATATAATGCTATTTACGAATTTGTAAATAATACTGTAATTGATATTTAAACGCTACTGGATTTAACGGAAAACAGAGTTTAAGACCTGTAAATTTGAATGGACTACTACTACAATCTAAGACTTGGCCTTGGCCTGAAAAAATAATATGGAAAATGACAACAATCTAATGAAGAATTGGCTTCGGCCTGAAAACATAAATGAAAAAAGACAATAATTGAATGAAGAATTGGCTTAGGCCTGAAAATATATATTAAAAATGAAGACTTGGCTTATGCCTATCTATTATACAAATTGATTGACTGTTTAACTATTTAAGACGAGGCTGTATGGGCTAGATCCCTTTGCCTTCCCATTAGGGTCAACGAATTAAAAAAAAAAAAAAAAAAAAAAAAAACGTCTGTGATTGTCAGATTTCCTCGGATGAATGAATTGAATTTCATTCAGACATTTATTATTTTAGCGACTAATAATGCCGATAATAGTTCAATTTGAATATAAAAAATGCAGAAAATAATCAAAACATCAGGCTGAAGTTGTAATAATGTCTTTTTCAATTCTTTGCTCCTTTGTATTAGCATTTTATGTTGTGATATGGTTCTTCGATGCGTTTTTCAAGGTATTGCTTCATAAACAAATTATTTTATCCATGTCCACGCTATTAATAAATTGGTTTCGTATGATTTTACGTGGTTTTATGCATTTCAGAGCTGTATGCACTATCCGTATTATGCGTTCTTGGAAGGAACTGGACTTAAAATTGGTATATTCAACTTCACATGGACAACTACAGCTTTCAATAGATTTATATATAGATGGAGCAAAAACATGACGAGGGTGCTCCGAAAGTGGTACACATGTGGCTACATATTCACAGTTTGGATATTCCTACCATTTGCACTGTGGACTTTACTAACATTTATATTCGAACACTTCTATGAAACCATTCAGATTAACAATGTGCCAGAAGTGAAAGCGATGCTCCCTGGCGTCAACATACCGGCGTCAGACTTCTGGGTGTACTTTATGGCCATAGCATTAAGCACTATATTACATGAACTAGGCCATGCCATGGCTGCAGCGCATGAGGATGTGCAACTTATATCTGTAGGCATCTTTGTGTTTACAATAATCCCAATAGCATTCGTGCAATTAAATACGGAACACTTAAATAGTTTAGCTGTTACTAAAAGACTGAAAATCTACTGTGCAGGGATTTGGCATAACATTGTTATCGCTTTTACTGCATTATTGTTATTCTTTTCTGCACCAATTTTATTTAATATTGCATATGAAACTGGTATTGGTGTAAGAGTAACAGATTTCTCGGAAGACTCTCCTCTAAAAGATGTTAGAGGTCTAGAGAATGGTGATATAATAACTTCAATAAATAATTGTGAAATTAAAATGTCTAATGACTGGAATTACTGTCTTCATTTAGCACACGAGAGGTACGGCATATGTACTAGTGCAGAATTCGTAGCAAATAATGATGAAATTATTATGGAGACAATAAAAGAGAATGATGTGATTGAATGTTGCCACAAAGATGATTTATACAGTTTTTGTTTTGAATACATGGAGCCTAAGGTGGCTGCAGATTCTCTTTTGCCAGGACAATTTTCCTGTTTAAAACCAAGGGACATGGTCAAAGATAAATTCACAAAATGCACAGAAGCCGGTGGTTACTCTTGTCCAAGAGGAAGGCATTGTTTAAAGCCCTCAATGAACAATCATACTTATCTAATAATAATAGAGAGAAAGGATAAAAATGCTGTTTTATATTTGGGACTGCCATATGACTTACACAAGACTGTGTTTATTGATCAGTATTTTCCTAGGATAAAGCTATTTTCATTTTTCTCACCTTCACAGTTTGAGAAGTTGCTTAGGTATATATTTATATTTTCAATGGGTATTGGATTTTTAAATGTGATACCATGTTATGGTATGGATGGTCACCATATAACTAGAAACCTTGTACAGATATTAGCAAAACTATTAAACAAAAATGGTGATTTCGTAACATTCTTTACAGTGTTTGCAGTTGTTGTTGGGACAGGCATAACAGGGCCTATTCTTGTATATTTGTTTTATAGAGCCATTTATGTAGACAATTAATAAACATAGACTTTGTTTTATATGGTTTGTAAAATAAAAAGGAGAAGGAAGATGCCTATCTAATGTAAATATATATGTAAAACTCAGCTGTAGGCAGAAACTTGGCAGGCATGAAAGCTTGTTACTTGCTTCTGAGATTTCTCTCAGTACACTTTTTCTACAGATATTTCCTGATGTAAAAGGTGCTTAAGAAAAAGTGAAGTAAAGGTAATTCCATGTAACATAATTTTGGGGAATGGGTTATTTTATTATTTACCCTGTCAATAATTGACAATGTTCAAAAGTGTCACCTAATAATAAGTAAAAGAAAAAAAAAATTTACAAGATACTAGTTTAATGTCAAAGCATTATAAGGCAATAACATTTCAATGGATATTATTACATTGATAGATAATATTTATTTGCAAAATTCTAATACTGTGTTTGTATGCCTACCTATCTATTACAAATTTTGTTAATTTAGTATTAGTTAATTTTATTAGCTGTGAACTATTCTAAGCTTATTAAAGATTTTATACTTTACAAAAGTTTTTATATTCTTTTTTCTAATAATTGTTATTTAATTTTGTACTAAGTGTATATAGGTAAGTACACCAACATAGTTTCATTATTCAAATCTGTACAGGTACAATTACATAGATCAAAATTAATACTAGCTCTTGCTCAAAGCCAGTGAATGTTGCAAATCTTTCAATGATTTCTTTCCATAATGTAACATTGCCTTAATGGCTGTCTCATCGGTGTGGTGCATGTTATTTCTAAAGTCTGTTCGCGCCCAAGCTTTTAACTCCGAACGAGTAGATTCATCTGGCACTTGCTTGAGCGTCCGAAATATCTCTCTATACAACTTTAGTACTTCCTGGCGGAGCATAAACTGAGGACCAAAAACAATCAAATAAATAATTACGGAAAGGCATAAGTACTGTATACTAAGCTCTATAATGTTCACTAAGCAGTGTGCATTATAAAATCCTGATTGTTTTACGTAATGTAAAAGGCAAGGCTTCGTTACTTACCTGTTTCAAATTCAACGTAGCCTTTGTTAATTTTGACGACATTTTTCATATTTCACAAATAACTTTCAAGCTGCAAATCATTTCTTTAATATACGCCATTCAAACCCATTAATTGAAAGAAAGAAAATTATATCCATCCCACATTCCACAATATCAACATAACCTCAATCAAATACATCAGCTGTTCAGCTGACAGCTAACTATAATAACATCTGTTTTTAATGTCATTGTCATTTAGTTTTGCTGACAAGGCTGTCACTCAAACTCAGCTGTCATTTTTCGGATTTGGTTGAGGAAGGACCTCTGAGGGAAGGACTCTCATAGATTTATAATAAAAATAACTATTAAAGTACTCAGAAAGTACTCTAAGAGTTCGCGGCCGCGCGCCGGCCGCCATCATGGTGGTAGCGACTGCAAATGCAAATTAATATTCCCAGTTTCTCATTTTATTAGGCACTTGATATTTTAATTTATTTTGTAATTGCTACCTAACTACTTGCCACTGGCGAAATCATCAATAAATGATGGAAGCCATATTTTTGTAAAAGAAGAAGACATCTTCATACCTCAGCTTCTATAGGTACTTGTTCATCTTCTAAGCTCAGATTCATACAGACAGTTCAATCTCTTTGCATGTTGTACATACAAGATCAAGAAGCACAGAGGTACTTACTTATAATAAGATTCTAGCAGATGGTGTGCAACTCTGCAGTCTGCAGTAGGTAAGAATAGTACATATAAGGTGTGCTAATCCCTTGGGCAATGATTCCTTGGTCTAATCCCAAGATTCTAGTCTTTGTTTGTCATCAAAGGGTCTATAGTAGGTACGGGTTTCGGTAGTTAACGAACTGCATCAAACTGTCAGTTTTCTCCATATACATTTCACACCAACGCCCCTAGCGCGGTAACTATCAAAAACTAGTCAAATGTACGGAAAAAAACTGTCAGTTTGATCGAGCTCTTAAACTATCGGAACTCGTACTAGACCCCCAGAACCTGATCGATTGCCCAAACATTGTTAACAACTATTTATGAGTGACTCCCTATTATTATTTATATTATAATTACTTACTTATAAAAAAAAAATACTAATTAAATAAACTCAATTAACTAAGTAATAATACTAACTAATAATTAACTAAGTAATTAATTAAATAAACTTAATTATTAACCCATTAACGCCCAAAATAAAACTGCTTGTAAAAATTATATTTTTATAATATTTATTGTATCATTATAAAGTAAATAAAAGGTATGTAAGCAAAAATTTTTAAAAATTTATCCAACGCAGAAATTATAAGGGTGTACCTGGACGAGTACAACGGGCGGATTAAGAATATAATTGCCTAAAGCAAAGTAGTTCAACACATAGAATTTTCCTGCAAAGTTCGCAACGCCAACCAACGCGATTGTAAGGAATAACACATTGCAACTAATAATTTTTATTGCGCTCGGGATTGTGACCAGCATGAGATACTCCCTTGGGTTTTGGGCAAGTATAGGTAAAAATTGCAACCTCCAAGGTTCTTCCGTTGGGTGACGTAGGAGGCGACAAAAGTAGAACCAGAACACGGACAGCAATGTCTTCTGTTGAAATATCTATCTTATCACGTATACTGCTATCCCCAATGCTTCGGCAACATTCCCCATATCTACCCATCATAATTGAGGCAGACTGACGTTATCTTTTCGAAGTTGGTCACGAATGCATTGGACGTGTGAGCTCTTGGACTAAAATGATACAGACACTAGCAGAGTCGCTGGAGGACCTCAATACTATGCTCAGCAAATGAACATAAATAAGATAAAGGCGTCTAAAGTCCACCAATTGGAGAGACTGTCCAGTTTCGGATTTCAGTCCAACGTCGATAAAGAATTCTTCCTAAGAATTCAACTCGGATAGGCAAATTACGTGGTATCTTCTAAAAAATACCGTAAAGCCTAAAGATAAGGGACTTCAAATAAAGTGTGTTGCCACCAGTGCCAATAAGACGTGGTTCCCGACTGCTAGTCTTTCAGAGAAGGTCTAAAGTCTCACGAAGGGCTATAGAGAGAGCAATGTTCAGAGTTTCATTACGCCATAAAATCAATACATTCACCAAAGAATCAGTCATCAGTATAGCTCTCAAAATCTGCAATTTGTAATGGCAATGGGTGGGTAAGCCCTAGCGCTCACAGAATCGATAACAAATGGCGAAGAAGAATTCTCGAATGGCGACCACGAACCGGAAGATGCAGCGTAGGCAGATCTCTTACTGGGTGAACCGATGATATTGTGCGAGTTGCAACCGGTGGATGTACGCCAATTGGCAATTGGTAAGAGGGGGGGGGGGGGCATCTATGTTCAGCAGTGGTCTTACAGCTGATGAAGATGATGATGATTATTATTTTTGAGGGCTTTTTCTAATCCTGAAAAGCAATTTTGGCTTGTAAAGACGCCCTTGTAAAATTATCAAAATGTCTGAAAATATTAGTCCATAAGTGCCCATTGTACCCATCCGGGTACAGTGACATAAATGGACTCTGATATGGGCTTACTGAAAGTAATTGTTACTAAAATGGTATCATATGTTTCTATATAGATGTACAATAGTTTTTAATAAAGAAAATATCAAATTACTATTTATTTTATAGTAAAAATATTTTTTTTCATTTTACCTAAAGACCTTGGGCCTCAATCACAATTTGTCACAAAAAAAAATTACATTTGTTTTCGCGCCGCTGCCAAACTTATTTTTTTCATACACTAGTTATACCATTTAGTTACTATATATGTAATTACTTTAATACAATCCACAAATAAATATAACTAAATCATGCATTTTGTTGCTGTACCCGCGCGAGTACAGAGGGCGTTAATGGGTTAAATTAACTCATAAATGTTGATTAAGTCTCAAAGTAAGCTGTATATAGCCTGTATAAACCTCCGTGGTTTTTAATGCTATATTAAGCTAACAGTAGGTATATTATATGTATTCTTGAAAAGATAAATAAATGAAAAAAAAAAAATGGATAAAATCGGACCACGCGTAAACATTTTGGCTTTAACTTCCTCTCTCAAGGGAACCGTGCTGGATTCTCAGAGTAAATCTGAGGCTGGATTACGGGATAAAAAGTATCCTACGTCCTACCTCGTAGCCAAGTTTCATTTGAATCCATTCAGTATACTGAATGGATTCAAATGAAACTTAGTTATACATATAGTTTCGGCGTGATACGCGGCCATGAATCATGATACAGACAGACAAAATTTTGAAAAATTACAATTTTGCCTTCAGTATCGGATAAAACTTAAGTATAAGAAATGCCCTCAAATTTTTTTTTTTCAAAGTATCTTCAATGTACAGAATTGGTCCAGTTACAGTTTTATTATAATATACTAGCTGACCCACGCAGCTCCGCCCGCGCTATGTTCACGTTATCTAAACTTTCAATAATATACATTCGGATAGAATACAAAACCTCCTTTTTTAAAGTCGGTTAAAAACTTGGACCCACTTTGTACTTGCCCTCCGAAGCACGGAGACGTTTAGTTCAAATGGCGTTAAATGGTCACCCATCTATTTAATGACCTTACCTAACGTTGCTTAACCTGATCGATTTCCAAACTTTGTTAACAACTGTCTATTAGTGTTCCCTTACAAATATTTATTATAATTATAATGAAAATATGTTTAAATCGGAGCAAGCGTATAACCAAGGGAACCGTGCCGAATGTCGGGATAAAAAGTATCCTATGTCCTACCTCGGAGTATTGAAACCAAATCATGCCAAGTTTCGTTTCAATCCATCCAGTAGTTTCGGCGTGATGCGCAGCCGAGATACAGACAGACAGACAAAAATAAAAAAAAATACGTTTTTGGCTTTAGTATCGGTTATAGAATACCCTCCAAATATAATTTTCAAAATATCTTAGAGCCCTAAAACATTCAGAATCCTTTTCGAATTTCAAATCTAAATGAAAAAGAAAGGATCGATTGGAGGAAACAAAGTTCCTTCGTCCAAGCTCTATAGTTTTATTTTTAAGTCTGATACAAAGTTACTTAAGGTTACTTATATGTTTGATTTAAAATATCAATGCAAAATTAAGTGCAAAATGCTTAACCAAAGATGATTAATTCTTATTTATAATAATTCTTTATTTACTGGACGTAGAAAAAAAAATTGTCTTGTCAAATTTGTTTTTGTGTAAAAAAATCATTAGAACCTTCTAAAGCTTTCCTTCTCGATAGCAAAAAAATGCCAGGTCGCTCGTATTCGACACGCTAGACAAAAATATAACACGAATATTGGGTGAGCTTAGCTGTTTACGTACTGTAATTTTTACTGAATTATTTATATATAAATATGGGACGTTCATAGCGATTTTTTTAATATACTTATAGTCACATCGAATAAAATCTATCGCGATCACAAAGTTATATAACCTTAGAACATATATCAGTACAAGTACTAACTCTATGCACATCACATTAGGAACACTAGTACATTAATTCATAATTAGTATTTTCTAACCGTCTTCAAATTTATCTCTCATTACTTACATTAGTTAAAGAGATTATACAGGACAAAGTAGATTTTATTTTATTTTATTTTATTTTATTTTATTTTATTTTATTTTATTTTATTTTATTTTATTTTATTTTATTTTATTTTATTTTATTTTATTTTATTTTATTTTATTTTATTTTATTTTATTTTATTTTATTTTATTTTATTTTATTTTATTTTATTTTATTTTATTTTATTTTATTTTATTTTATTTTATTTTATTTTATTTTATTTTATTTTATTTTATTTTATTTTATTTTATTTTATTTTATTTTATTTTATTTTATTTTATTTTATTTTATTTTATTTTATTTTATTTTATTTTATTTTATTTTATTTTATTTTATTTTATTTTATTTTATTTTATTTTATTTTATTTTATTTTATTTTATTTTATTTTATTTTATTTTATTTTATTTTATTTTATTTTATTTTATTTTATTTTATTTTATTTTATTTTATTTTATTTTATTTTATTTTATTTTATTTTATTTTATTTTATTTTATTTTATTTTATTTTATTTTATTTTATTTTATTTTATTTTATTTTATTTTATTTTATTTTATTTTATTTTATTTTATTTTATTTTATTTTATTTTATTTTATTTTATTCGGGGAGCTTACGGCTACATTTACAAAATAAGTAACATTATACATTATTACATGCCAGTTAAAAGCTTCCACAGTTAGGATTCTATTCAAAGTTAGGAAAATAAACATAAATAATTAATCTATGACAAAACATTTGGATCATCATGAATGATATGCTTGACACTTAAAGTACTAGTACAAAATAGATCTAAGCGTGAATCTTGGCTCAATTTGTTGAAAGAACGGAATACTCTTGGTGGGTAACTGTTACCTCGATAATTACTGTGGCAGGATGGAACGTGAAGCAGATTGTGAGAGCGTAAACGTCGAGTTGGCACATGAAGTTGAATATTGCTCAGGATATCCGGACAATCAATCTTATTCTGTGCAATATTCAAAAGAAAACAAACATCAGCTATGTTTCTCCGAAGATAAAGAGGCAAGAGGTGAAGCTTAAAACATTGTTGTTCGTAGTCCTGACGCGGGAGTTTAAACTTGAAACCCAAGTACCTAACAAACCTTTTTTGGACTCTTTCTAAGTTATTACGGTAAACATGATAAATAGGGTTCCAAACTTGGCTGGCATATTCTAAATGACTACGGACATAGGCACAGTAAATAGTCTTTACTGTTTTCATGTGTTTGAAAGGTCAGGATGTACGAATAATGAAGCTAAGTGCTTTATGTGCCTTATCAATTATATGTTCAACGTGATGATCAAATATTAGTTTGCTGTCATGCATTACACCAAGATCTTTAATTAGATTGGCAACTTGGATATCAGAGTCCCTTAATTTATAATTAAAAGAAAAGATATTACGTTTTCTAGTAAAATTAACAATAAAGCATTTAGATAAGTTTAGGTGTAAGTTATTATTTTCACAATACGAGTTAAGTCTATTTAGGTCCTCCTGGAGAAGTAGTGCATCTGCATCATTATTAACGACACGAAAAACTTTTAGATCGTCAGCAAACAACAGAAATTTTGAATTTTCGAAGCAAATATCAATATCATTGATAAATATAACAAACAGGAGTGGACCCAACAACGATCCTTGAGGATCCTTGACGTAATGCTGACCCAATCAGATATAAATCCATTAAGGACTACTGTTTGGGTTCTATTTAAGATATAAGAATTAAACCACCTAAATAAATCACCACGAATTCCCAAGACCCATAATTTTTTCAGTAATATATTATAATTTATTTTATCAAAAGCTTTACTATAATCCATATATATGGCGTCAACTTGGTTTTTATTATCCATACTATCAGTTAAATATTCATTAAAGACTGTAAGATTGGAGGTTGTAGACCTAGCCTTAATAAATCCATGTTGTTGCGGCAATAAATAATTTTTAATACACTCATATGTTTGTTCATAAACTAAGCGTTCAAATATTTTGGATAAAATACAAAGCTTAGAAATTGGCCTGTAGTTCTCAACTTCATTCTTCGGCCCTTTCTTATATACCGGCGTTATAAAAGCTGATTTCCATATTTTAGGCATTAACCCTTCTCTAAGTGAACGCTGGAAAAGAATAGAAACAGGGGTTGCTAGTTCCTCTGCACATTTCACCAAAAACAAAGCAGGAATAGTGTCAGGACCTGCTGATTTGTTGAGATTAAGTCTTAGTAGCAATTTGTGTACATGCTGCTCACTTACTTCAATAGTTGGTAAGTGACATGGAGATTGGGAATCACCCGCTTCACTTATTTCAAGAGATGAAATAGTGTCATCCGCTGAAAATGTAGAACTAAAGTATGAGGAGAAAAGTTGGCAGATGCCTTCACTAGTATTACTGACAGAAGAAGAATAGGTCATAGGAGACGGATAAGAGCTACTTCCCCGCTTATTTTTAATATATGACCAAAATAGCTTAGGGTTATTCGTAATCGCATTTTCGACGGATTGTATGTACTCTTTATAACACTTATCTTCAACTACTTTAACTCTATCACGAAGCAGTCTGAAAGTGTGCATGTCAGAAAGGTTACCATAGGTCTTGTATTTTTTAAAGTATTTAAATTTTTCTTTGATTATTTTGATAAGCGAAGGCTTAAACCAAGGTGGATATTTATAATTGGGCGTAGTGCGAGTTGGTACAAAACTGTCTCTTAACCCATATAAAATGTTATAAAAAGTCTGTACTGCGTCCTCAACCGTCTCAGATTTTATTAAACACGACCAGTCTGTCTGAGTTAAATGGCTACAAATTTTGTCGTAATCGCCTTGCTGGTACAAGTAGGTTTTTCTTCTAGGAATATCAAGCGCACCTAACTCAATAAATGCAGTCTGGATAGTAAGAGATTTATGGTAAGGGTCTTCAGGAACCAGCGGATCAGTGCAAACACATACTGACACTGTGTTACTACACAAAACAAGATACTTAAATATCATTGTGTATTAGTAATTTAGGTAAATGAAGTTTACTTTAGATACATATATAAGATTATTTATATTTGTGCGACTGGTTTTCTTATAAACGAAATTAATGTAAAATCGGTCGGCAAAAGTTAACCGCCCATGCCCTACGTACGTCCGGTGAGTAAGCTCCGCCCGTGTCCGCCCAAGGCCTAGTGTTCGCGGGAAAACGAGCTTTTTATCTCGGTGGGCCACTGAAGCGGCCAATCATTCATGGCCGCAGTCAGTCGCGCTGCAAACGCCGTGCGATTGACACGTATTGTAGGGGATATTTACGTCGCGCGCTTCGAATAATGTTTACGCGAACGCTGAAGTTTACTTAGATGAACTTTTAAAATTAAGGCTTTGTAACCTATCGTTAATATTAATGTGGATTTTTTTGTTAATCTTATATAAAGTGAACATTTAATTCTATTACCATGAGTAGCAAGACACCGAGTCCCTCGTCGCCGCCGAAGGCTCAAGTGAAAAAAGAAAACGAAGAAGAAATCAAGGTAAGATTCAGTTACAAATATTTTTACAGAGATTGACGTGAGTTTCCGTTGGTAAAACATCATCGTGTTACTGTTTCGTGTTATTGGCAAGCGGCCTGTTTCACCCGGTCTCGTAATAGGAGACGATGGATTCGTATTTTTAAATTTGATATTTATTCATCGCTAGCAGCGAGGGGACCTCGACAAAGACGAGATCGGGGTTACGCCGAATAAATTATTCAGTGTAAGATTACAATATTAATTACATTTTGCGATACACAATAAAACGCGTGTAATATCACGTTTTCGAGGCCTTTTCCAGCCATTAAAGTGTGTAACACGATATCCGAAGCGCGCTCGGATCGCTGTAACCAGAGTCGCTGGATGTTTTGATAATAGATATAGGCGGTGGCGCTGTGTTTGTGTGTACGGACGGGCTGCTCTATAGCTGTGTGCGTGCGGGGTAATTTTAGCCGTTCCTTTGCTCAAAACGTAACTCGAGACCGTCCCAGGCCACAAGCCGACGCTTCAATTTATTGTTTTCATATGTTTATCGTAATTTGTGTACGTATTATAGAGTCCTAGCTACGCCTGTGCACACTAACGCTTATTTTGTCGCCGATGCGATGGTCGGCCGCCCCCGTGGTTTCGCGCGCTTTTATTTTGGCGTCAAACTATTTCAGTTTGACATGTCAATAACCCCATTGGCAGTGTCCACGCGACGGTGACGTTACGGGACACACGCGTCGATTTGTTACTAAATTTTGAGGTCGATTAAATTTATTATATTACTCTTCTACCCGTCCTACTTACAAGGTATCTTGTAATTTTTATTTTTAGGATTTTTATTACGCGAATCAAAATAGTGCTGAGTAATTTGTCGCATTATTCGCATCGTATACGAAAACAGTGGTGTTTAAAGTCGAAACACCTATATATATGTTTCTTAGGTTTTATAGATTATTGTACACCTAGACCATAGAATATGTAAACGTTAACATGAAACTTAAATAATTCTAAATTAATTAACTTAAATATAAGCTAAATGTTTTGCGTTATACATATAATGCCTATGATAATATAAACAGTACCTTTATTAAGCATTTGACGTGTTACTATTATAGCCTCATTTTACTTACCAATTGTAGATACAAATTTCATGTTCTCTAACTCATCTCTAAAACATTTTTAAATAAGAAAAAATACTTGCCAAATAAAACCAATAGTTCCTGTTGCATACACAATAACTTCGTGGAGTAGTCATTGTAAACTACCTTATTAGTTTAAGTTATCGTGGAGTAGTCATTGTAAACTACCTTATTATGAGTGAGTGGGTGAGTGAGTGGGTGAGTGAGTGGGTGAGTGGGTGAGTGAGTGGGTTAGTGAGTGGGTGAGTGAGTGGGTGAGTGGGTGAGTGAGTGGGTGAGTGAGTGGGTGAGTGAGTGGGTGAGTGATTGGTGAGTGAGTGGGTGAGTGAGTGACTTCGTTGACTCCGCCGACTCCGCCGACTCCGCTGACTCCGCCGACTCCGCTGACTCCGTTGACTCCGTTGACTGTGTTGACTTTGTTGATTTCGTTGCGCGGGGAGGTGGAATTGAAAGAGACAGAGCGAGAATGAAGTTTCACTTCTTCCGCGCGGAGGGACTCCACGCACGCACATTTTTTTATATATTTCTTTTCTTTCAGGCTAACTCTACTTTCTTACATATCCATAAACGATTGAAGCAAGTGAAGATATCAAAACCATCATTCTAAATGCAAATTGCATATGGTTCCATTACGCGATATCGTATCGTAGTACATCAAATTGTAATCGTGATTTCATGTTGTGCGGTGATGAATACGAAACAGTAATGTCATGGAAAATTACCGTTTGAGGGGAAAATAAGGGTAGTCACGCGAAGCAATAGAACACTGAATGCATGATTGGTAAACTTTAAATAAGCCATAAATTTATGATCTCTATCTCCTATTACGACCTATCAAAATCTGGACGGTGGATGTACTCATACAATCAATGACAATACATTCGCTACCTTTGCAGTACTGGCCTTTTAGATAAGCTCAATCACACAACGAGCTATGGTGAGACCTATGCTCAGAGTTTCTTTGTGTGATTGAATCCGTAATGAGGAGATTCGTCGAAGAACCAAGGTCACCGACATAGCTCTCAAGGTTTCTGAGTTGAAGTGGCAATGGGCAGACCACATCGCTTGAAGAACCAATTACCGATAGGGTAGAAATGTTCTCGAGTGGCGCCCACGAACCGTAAGACGCAGCGTAGGTAGGCCTCCCACTATGTGGACAGACGACATTGTGGCGTTCGAAGGGGGAGGCCTATGTTCAGCAGTGGACGTCTTCCGGCTGGTGATGATGATGATGACATTCGCTAATGGCTGAGAAAGCAGCTTCAAATACATAATCAAGCGTCGATTCGACCCCCCAGCCTATTAACAAATACGAATAGTCCACAACTCCACTTTGTATTCACCATCTTACAAAATACTATATACCTAGATACTGTTCAGTAAAGAAAAATCATATAATCTAGGTACCAAATGTAAGAAGAAAGGTACATTGATGACATTATACTATTTCAGCTTTCATTGTAGTAAAGAATAGATTTATAATTGGGGTTTTGTATTTGAAATGTACCGTTAATTATCAAATTAACAATCTTTTAACTCTAATTCATAGCAATTATTTTTAACCGACTTCAAAAAAGGAGGAGGTTCTCAATTCGTCTGTATATATATTTTTTTTTTTTTTTTATGTATGTTCGCGCATAACTCCGGCAATTATGAACCGATTTGAAAAAATCTTTCTTCCATCCATTCTTCAATCCATTGATTGGGTCCCATAAAAAAATTATTGCATAGTAATAAGTAGTTCCTGAAAAACAAGAATGGTGACTGCGCACTGAGAGTTGCAAGAAAGCCTATATCGACGACTTTATGTCGCTTTTTAAGGACAAAAATGGTCATAACTCTGGCAAATATTTACCAATTTCAATGATTCTTTTTTTATTCGAAAGAAGAAACCACTGTATTGAATCTGTATGAATTTTATTACAACCGGATAAGAACTTCCTGGAGGACCATGAACAATGTGGAGGAATGTATCTGGTAAAAACCATAAAACTGATGTTCTCCATTACATTGCTCTGACAATTATGAACCGATTTCGATGATTCTTTTTTTATTCGAGAGAGTAAACTACTATGATGTTTCTATGCAAATTTCATTACGACCGGATATTTTTTTCTGAAGAAACATGAATTATGTAAAACTATGTAGACGATAATGTGATCATATAGTATGCTATACCGTAAAATCGAAAACCGTAAAATTATAGGTAGGTCATAACCTACCTAGATAATTTTACGGTTTTCGATGGTTCAATCTTTATATATGAAAATATCACTAAAAAGTTTAAAATAAAATCTTTTTAAAAAAAATCGAACCGACTTCAATATCACTGAAAAGTATAAAATAATTTAAATATTATTGAAGTTGGTGCCAAATATACACAGCCGGTAAGCTAACACCAACTTCAATAACATTTAAATTATTTTATACTTTTCAGTGATATTGAAGTCGGTTCGATTTTTTTTTTAAAAGATTTTATTAAGACCAAAAGTATTTTGGTTGCGGACTAAAATTCTATGATACAAATATTTATTTTGTAACAGTTCGTTGGCGAAATTTGCGCTGGTGTCAGTTTTGCAATATATAAATGCTATAATGTTAATAAGTATGTAATTCTATATTAAAAACATTTGTTTGACACGATGCCCTAGAATAATTTTCCGTAAAACGCTTACGTATGACCAAAACGTCAGATCATAAACATTGCACTTGCAACGATGAGCACGCGCAGATTATGGGCCAAGGTCGATTATACAACAGACATGGTGCACTTTTTCGTGAACCCTATTTCGTCGTATTAAAGTGCAAATTGCAGGCTCGTGGCACAGATAATGTACTGCATTGTTAGTGTCGTCTTGTAGGTATTGTATATAATATATGATACCTGTATTTAGGTAGGGTTGTATACTATAAAAAATATTTTACCTTTATTAAATAAAAAGAAAATCAAAATGGTCCTTTTTATTAAGCATGTATGTAAGTACATTGTTCAAAGTTTTGAATACTCTTGTTATACTTAAATTGTAGACTAAATAATTAATAGCCAATAATATAAAAATAATATACTTACCTAATATATTGTATCACTAATAAGTAAGTTAGAGCGATACGGTGTCAGAGGAAATGCATTACAAATCATAAAATCCTATTTATCTAACCGTACCCAAATAACTTCCATTAATAGGCTTTGTGCGGATTCTAAAACGACGAATACATACATGTCTCGACCTAAGAAAGTTTCTTATGGGGTTCCACAGGGGAGTATACTTGGCCCCTTGTTGTTCAACATGTACATAAATGATATGCCAAAAGTGACTAATCACCAAATGGTCTTGTTTGCAGATGACTGCACCATTCTATACTCTTGTAAAGATATGCACCTTATTGAGAAAGAAATAAATAACGATATAAAAAATATAATTCAATGGACCACTGTAAATAACTTAAAAGTAAACCTTACTAAAACAACTTTAATGAAATTTCATCAAAAAAAAGATGCAACCGAACTTGGTTATTAAATATAAAGAAACGCGCATTGATGTAACAGACAATACTAAATTTCTTGGCCTTTACTTAGATACACATTTGACATGGAAAAATCACATAGATTCTCTTTCAAAGCAAATAAATCAATTCGCATTTGCCCTGTACAAATTATCAAAAACAGTGAATCGCTCAACCGTATTAATAGCTTACAATGCTTATGTTGCTTCTAACATTAGATACGGGATTATCTACTGGGGTAATTCAACTGACAGAGACATTCCCTTTAAAGCTCAAAAAAAATGTATTAGAGCCATATGCAGGTTACATTCGACTGATAGTTGCAAATCCCTATTTAAAGAACTAAAACTAAAACATCTATGTATATTTACGAAATGGGAATTTTTGTTAAGTGTAATTTTCATTTATTTAAAACATTGCGTTCACGACGTCATCAGAATACTATCAGTGTTACTCCCCATAACACAGCTCTATTTGGTAAAAGTGTTCTTGGTATGGCAGCTAAAATATATAACAATATACCAGTTAATATAAGGAATATGGAATGCCTAGTAACATTTAAGAAATCTTTGTTCAAATTTTTAATAGACAAGAGTTATTACTCTATTACAGAATTTACCAATGATAGACAGAAATGACTAAATCCGACTTATTAATGATGACCAGAATCATAGTATTACATAATATATTACTAAGGTTATTAAGTGAGTACCTGTTTGTTACCAATGCTTGCTGATAAAATGTTAATGTGATCATGACAAACTGTTGCAGTACCTAGTTGTAATTATTCGAAATCCTAGTTATAAAATTATTATTAATGTATTCCAATTTTTGTACGCCATTCGTTGGCAAACATAGCGGACTTGTAATTATCTATAACATCTATGTGTACCTATGTTTACAAATAAATAAATGATAGATTGATAGACTAAAAAATAGATGATTTATGATATCATAATTACATACCAATATAATTGATCTACATCATTGGGTCAGACTGATAGTAATCTGACAGTCTTCTGTCAGTAAAATGTTTGCTATGACCAATAAATTAAAAAAAAACCTAATCATACTTTATAATAATACACACGGTCATCCGATCCCAAACTAGGCAGAGCTTGTACTATAGAAACCAGACAGCTGATACTAATAGCTAATAGATACTTATATATCCTACTTTTTTTGTAAATACATATAATACTATAGATAAAACATCCAGACACTTGGTGGGAATCGAACTCACGACCTATTGGGTAGTGGCCAGGGTGTCTAACCACTAGACCAACAGGTCCGACTTAAATTTTACTATCTTAATTATAATACATTTAGTAGGTTTATCGTAGCCCTAATGCATTGGTGATGTTGCATTTGATGTAGTGGCAATTTAGTTTGAGAGGTCAGCGCTTGCACGGCCAAGGAAGCGTTTCTGATGATGCGTTGTATTTGCAGCAATGATTAATGATTAGTAGGTCACCCGAAAACCTTATTAAATGTCCTTTGTATTGCATTAAAATGAAAAAGCGTGTGTCAGTAGAGTATTTGTAATGCGCTCGGAATACGTCTCTTATTATTATGAGAATCTCTTCAACATTATAAGTGCAAATTGTTTAATAACAACATGAGTTTCTACAGGAGTTTCAAACACATAGCATAGACTATTAATATAGCCATAACTAAAATTTAGTTATATTACCTCAATAATGCGCTAAAAGAGTTTTCATATTTATTTCAGACATTCAGTCATTTTTGACATGATATTTTATAACGATGCGACGATATATTGAAATTGAAAATCCCTGAAGTTGTGGAATGAATTGCCTGGCGAGGTTGTCCCGAATAATTACAGCATGGGGTTATTAATAAATTTCTACGGGATCGGCAACGCGCTAGTGATCCTACTGGTGTTGCTAGCGTCTATAGGCTGCGGTGAATGCTTACCATCAGGCAGGCCGCAAGCTTGTTTACCACCTTGGTGGTATAAAAAAAAAAACACTTTTACTGAATACTTTAAAACTCGAAGCACGAATTAGGTTAAATCAAGTCTGCCAATTATCATGATTATCTTCAGCAGTTACAGGCACTTGCCTGTAACTGCTAATTGCCAGTAGTATTGAGTAAATAAGTTTATTGATTTTAAGTATAATATTTTTAAAAGACAAAGTAATATAATACAATTACAACAATATAAAGTGACGCAAGTAAACATGGAAAGTTAACGCGCATCGCTGATGGGAGCGTCACGCGATATCCCGTTGTAACCGACACCGGCGATGTGATGCGTCTGCATTGTACACTTACATAGACTAGCCAGGTAATGTCTTGCAGATACGGTATCATTCTTCATCATCATCTTTATATCATACATCTACTTATCTCATTTGATAGTGTGATCTGCTCAGAATAGGATCCTTTTTTCTTAATCACTACGCTACAGCATATCGCCAGTGGTACCAGTCATATAGACTAACCAGCTAATGTACCTATTGCAGATTAGGAAAGGTTCCGCTTTATATAATACGTCTATCACATCATCTTTTTTGGCTTCAACATTTACTTATCTCTTTTGTTAGTGTCATCTTCAGAATTGTACTATTCTTATTTGTTTTATTCTTTCTCTTTCATATTACAAATGTATGTTTGTCACATGTTACATATGCCATATACATAGATTCTGTTAGTTCTAAGTATTATATTACATCTGCCTGATTTTTTAGTGGTTCTATCCCATATCTACCCAGCCTTCGTCAATTTTTAATATTTTGCATTATATGGTCGAAAGAAGTTACTCCACAACTCCGAATAGGATTTTGTTTGTTACTCAGGGTTTCATACAAGCTCCACGCGTTGGCTGCCCTTTTAATCTTTGCCAACGGGGGGTGAATAAACACCACCTTGCTGCCACTGGAGACGTGCATGAGCTTATCAAGTAGTTATCCAACAGTAGCTGCTGGTTAGTTTGTCTACTCATAAAAACTCTATGTGAATGGCATAAGCATACAATTGCCTTAACACAACTTCAAGTACTCACAGTGTAGAGTCCAATAAATCTAGCTCGCAGCTTGGATTTCTGAATGTTGGCCCTTATCTACATTGTTGATATTCTGTGTGCAAATTTTATTCAATTTATGATGAAGTAATCGGATACTAGTGAGCGAAAAACAACATTTGGTTTTAATTATTTATTCCGAACAGTGTATTCGCGATGCTCGGGTTTAATGATTATTTGCTACAAGTTGTAGGGGATAAATATTGTCTTGATTAAATGCATCTATCTAGATAGTATGTACATACTTACTTATTTAAGAACTACAATAAAGATTGATAGGGATTTTCTATATGAAGTAAACACGTAGTAAAAACACAGTTGAGAAAATATAATAATAATATTCTGGGGAAATCCACACACGGTCATCCGATCCCAAACCAGGTAAATCCTATATTATGGTAACCAGACAACTGATACTAATACTTATATACCTTTTATTGTAAAGACACACTTAGATAAAACACCCAGACACTCGGTGGGAATCGAACCCACGACCTATTGAGTAGCGGCCAGAGTGTCTAACCACTAGACCAACATGCCCGTTACAAATAAATAATACCAGCCCTTGTTAATGTCCCACTGTTGGGCACGGGCCTCCCCTCAATAGGAGGGGGCTTAGGCCGTCACAAAGGTACATATTAATTAATTATATTTAAATTAAAATAAATTCATAATTACAATAATTGGTAGGCGGGACTTATACTGAGATTTCACCGGATAATCCCAAATTAAGGATAAAATGTTTGGACATCCTAGCCAATTTTTTTTTTGGATAATTAAGTATTATTATTTCTGCACACCGATAACTCTGCCAGTGTAGCGAAGCTAATGACGAACTTATGTCCATTTTCTCTCAAAATTTAGATTTTAATCGAAGTTTTAGGAATTTTATTGTGATTTAATAATTTCACACATTTCCTACATTACAAGTCACGGGAAAGGGGGTGTTGTTTTTATGTAAAAAATATACCTAAATATGTTTTTACAATACCTATTTAACCGTCAACTATTATTTTAAGATATTTCGTAAACATTAAACACCCTTTACGTACAAATATGTAACACAATACGTCTGAATGATGTGTCTACTAAATTCGGACGGGTCGCTTTTAGTCCAGTGTCGTTTTACAAACACTACTCATGTTACTACTTGACCGGACATCACTAAACATTAGTGACGTTCGATCTATAGTATTTTAGAATGTTCTAGTTATATACAGACATGTGTGTAGTATCTTCTAATCAGCACTATCAAATGGCTAAGGTTGGTTCGAAATAAACCACACTGTGTACATAGGTACTATCTTTTGATTTCCGCTTTATGTGAATCAGTAGCAACCTACTTATAAGAAACTAACTACCTATACCATACTAACCTACCTAGAAGAAATTATCGTCCCGGAGTGATGGCTGCTGCTCGAGTCAACTCGTGCGCGGGTGCTGCTTGCAAAGGGATAGTATTCGGACCAGCACCCGGTCCGAATACTATCCCTTTGGCCTTTTAGTTTGTTGTAATTTTTGTCGTAATTTATTGTTTTCTTCTTTTCTCCCTTGCTTTATGTTTCGAACGGCAGGACACACTATCGCTAATGTCGTTTCAATTGTAACAAAACAAACAATGTTTAAAAAAAGTGAAAAAATGACAAGCCCGCTGAGTTTCTTGCCGGATCTTCTCAGTTGAGGCCGCGTTGTGAACCGTTGGCAGGGCTGGGCAAAATACATGCTTTCCTTTAATTGAAATACAAATTACAAAATACTGTATCGCATGTAATTAAAATACGAAATACAAAATATATTCAAGTAAGGTATTTAAAATATAAAATACAAAATACAGTATTTTAGCTATTTTTAATTGAAATACAAAATACAAATTACAAAATACTCTACACCAGCACGGGCTGAAAAGTAGATGAAAACAAGATTAATTATTCATGAACACTATAGATTTTTAAATGTACTGTCAGACAAACAGACTCTTGTTGGAGAGTGAATAAAACCTGCAAAGAAAACAATCTTTCTACAGGTCCTGATGAGAGAGCACAAACTTGTGTTAAATTGTATGAACAAGCTTCTTATATTTGGATACATAATTTTTTTTGCGTTTTGTTGGTCA
The DNA here is from genome assembly GCA_911728495.1 of Furcula furcula. Classification (NCBI taxonomy): domain Eukaryota; kingdom Metazoa; phylum Arthropoda; class Insecta; order Lepidoptera; family Notodontidae; genus Furcula; species Furcula furcula. The sequence continues at coordinate 22,945,479 of OU452253.1, forward strand.
ATTTTGACGTACAGTCATAGCGCACAATATACATAAGCTTCTTGGTATACATAACAGTGCAGTGTTGCCAACTCTAATAGCTGCTTTACCATCATTACACCATTGCCTCGCACTTACACCCACGATCGTTAAAAGAAGGTTAAATCTTTGATTATATATACGTCTAGATAGCACGTTCGATGTTCAAACACTTGACAGCGAAATTTCGACCAAAACTAAAATTGGTAGACTTGGTTGTTTAGTGTCACTTGAACTGTGCCGATGGTTTGTGCTCGCAAAAAAAAAAAACATAATGCCGAATTGTGTAATCAAATCGTGAAAATGTTAATTAAGTAAAATTAATAAAGATCCTAACTTAATTTGCCATTGATAAGTCTTAAAATTCTGTGAAGGATTATTATAAAAACTCGATTGTTTTTTACGATAATTTGTCCATTGTCCGACTTGACTGGTGTTGCTAGGTAATAATATCTTAAGTCTGGGGTAATTTTTCTTTTAGCTAAAATAAAATCAATTAAACGTAGACAGTGACCAACACATTAAATAAATCAATAAAATTAATTTTAATTATATATTTTTTAGATATTTTTTTTTTATAGTGGTACTTAGAAGTATTTTTTTCATTCTGGTGACGAGGCAAGTAAGACGTTCGCCTGATGGTAAGCGACAGGCCTGCCTATGATTTTTTAGGTGGCTGAGGGGCTAGGGGATAAAAATGTGTAACAATGAATAACGACACGAAATACCGACCCACATGTTTTTGCATATTATTTTTCGCAATCAAGGTAGATTGAAAATAATTGTACCTATATACTGAAGATACAATAAGATGGATTATGATGCAATAAGACGCAATAATACGCGGTAAGGCGTGGTAAGATGCGGAAAGACGCGGTAAGACGCGACAAGACGCGGTAATAAGCGGTAAGACGCAGTAAGATGCGGTAAGACGCGACAAGACACGGTAATAAGCGGTAAGACGCGGTAAGATGCGGTAATACGTGGTTAGACGCGGTAAGATACGGTAAGATGCGGTAAGACGTGACAAGACACGGTAATAAGCGGTAAGATGTGGCAAGACTCGTTAAGACGCGACAAGACGTGATAATAAGCGGTAAAATGCGGTAAGACGTGACAAGACGCGGTAAGATACGGTAAGAAGAAGAAAGAATATTTATTTCTGACACTTACATACATAAAGCAGACATAGAAGAAAAAAAATACAACTATACTATAATATTTATGTATGTGCGCCACAAAACGGCCCCAACTCAGCAAAAATGTTGGTGGTAAACAACCAACGCTGATCTTCCGTTGGAGCCGATTGGTGTCGTCACGACGACGCTATAACAATATGGCTACACAATACACAATAGCAAACAAACAAAAAACGATTACGATCAAATTACGAACGCGAACAAATTATTTAGGATTTTAAAGTAAAATAAAAATAACAACTAAACGTCACTTTTGACAGTATGACATCACAAACTTGTCAAAAACTTTGAGACAGGATTGTTCGTTCTGTGCATACAAGCGAGCGTGCGTGCGAGATGAATGTAAAGCTTACTTCTAATTTAAAACTAGAATTCTTACATCATGTTTAAAATTATTAGGTACACAAAGAAAAATGGTATTGATGCAAGTGTATACATAAACAGCACATTACAATAAAAGTGTTAAACAAGAATTACGTAAAAACGGTGATGACGACGGTAAGATATGGTAAGACGTGGTAAGACGCGACAAGACGCGGCAATAAGCGGTAAATGCGGTAAGATGCGGAAAGACGTGGTAAGATGCGGTAAGACGCGGTAGGATGCGGTAAGACGCAATAAGATGCAATGACACACAACGAAACGCAATGACACGCAATCACACGCAATGATACGCAACAACACGCAATGACACGCAATCACACGCAATGATACGCAGTAACACGCAATTACACCCAATAGCACCATAAGTCATAATAAGACCAAGTCTCGAATGACACTAGTAATCCATCCAGCCTATATTCCTATTTTTTGGGAAAAATATTTATAACTGGAGATCCCCAAACACGCACACAACTACAGATGACGCGAGTGTACAACGAGGCCTGCACACAAACACGAATATGAGGCTGCGACGCTCAGTAAGGGCACTTTACAAGACGACTAGGTATCTAGACGTATAATTATAATCAAAGGGTTAAATGTATTTTATTAAAATGTATTTTGAAGCCTGAAGTATTTAAAATACTAATTACAAAATACCTCGGGGTCAGGTATTTGAAATACGAAATACAAATTACATTTTAAGGAAGTAATTGAAATACAAATACCAAATACGTATTTGTATTTCAATTACGTATTTCAAATACAAGTAATTCAAATACTGCCCAACCCTGACCGTTGGCAGCTTTTAAAAAAATGACCATTCAAAAGTGCTAGCGTTAAGCCTATTTGAAATAAAGATTTTTGACTTTGTCTTTGACTCAGGCAACTGACATGCTGAGGAAATTATACGATAGCTATTAGCAAGCTCCTGAAAGAGAAGAGGTGACTTTTCCCAACACTGAGGTATTGTGTTGAAGACTGTCGAACGCGAGAGAAAATTTAACGCAAGTAGGTAAAAATATAAAATAAAATGGGCTTTATTAACCTATAATTGAAAGAATGATGAAATTTCAATATAGCGAAACATTATGAGGTATAATTAAAATTATTTTTAATTATAATAATTTGAGAACATGAACGGAGGTTTCAATCGCTCGTTTTAATTATTATTGTAAGTTCTCGTCTCGACACCCGATGCTCGGTATCGTATCATCGTTAATTTTAGTGTAAAACGAGACGGCTCCGTGTGCCTACGAAGCTGGGTTTATGCAAAAACAATAGCTAGAATATTTTTAATATTAATATTATGTTCAAACACAAGAAACATCGTTACATTTACTCGAGAGTACAGCCAAACTCAGCCAAATTAATACGGTGACAATGTTTCTCGTAAATAAATGCTGGAGTTACTTTCATTTTTTTTAATAGGCTGTATGATACTCCATATTAAGAGACAATATAATGTGATCACTGATCATCACTCCATCATCCAGTGATCGGTACCCATACTATTCTCTTCACTCATTATAAACGATTGCTTGACCGCAATTCCACTTACAACTAGCAAATTAACATTAAGTATATGGAAATAAAACCATTGTAAGAGATGCTGAGATCGAGATCGCTGTGCAGGTAGGAAAAGGATCACACCTTTTTGCTGGCCTATATCATGGCACCTTAAACACCAGCACAATGACTATTTATAGAGCAATGATAAATTCACGCTAAGAACTTCACTCAAAGGTGGCAGTGGTGTTTGACTACAAGATTCTGTTACAAGTTGATAGTACTTCCCCATTATTCCCCAGTCAAAGTAGTCTGATTTCAAGCAGCCGTTCCCGTTGAGTCCTGTCTTTCTAGAAACAGTATCCTTTTAACACAGATCAGATACTAGAGACTACACAGACAATTACTATAAGACGAGTTTCAACAGAGCTGTGCGTGAGCGGCGAAACCCTAGTGCTCAGTTGTAGAACATGATCCCATATAATTAATGCTCGTCTCAACTAAACCGGCCCTAGCGTCATTTGACTCCATTTTGCGTCACAGCGCCGCCCGTCAGTCTGACGTTAATTTTCGAGTAACACGAACCGTCTGGCTTTATTAATTTTTATGTCTATATTCTATGATGTGTGTTTTAGTGAAAAATCTATGGTTTACCTAAAGAATAAAGGTAAACAAATTAGATGCAGAATTGAACAATATATGATTTATCTGAAGAACAAAATTGATAAGAGGGGCAATAGTATATATTTTTGGCATATGTTTTTTCCTTGTTAGTTTTTTTTTATATTTTATATAATAGTATTAAAATTATGATTCTGGAAGAAATTATCTGCATAGAATATGCTGTATAGTTTACTAATACGGATAGTAACTTTCGTTAATAGTCATTAGATATTTATGAGGTAACTTTTATATAACCCGTGATTCAAGAGCAGAGTTTAATGCCAAAGAATGCTAATCTGCCTGTGTATGATTAAGAAACAGAGGAAGCTTTCGTCTTATACGAAAGCTTCCTCTGTCCTCTTCTTTAAAAAATACAAGTTGTATATAATTGACGAGACTTAGCAACTTGACGTCCAAAAGGTCGTGGGTTTAATTGCCATCCAGGACTGTGCAGGATATTTTTGTACATACACTTTCAAATGTCTGTTTATATTGCGTTGCTATATCTTAAGAAAAAGGTATGTATCTACTTGTTTCAGTGGTTTGGTTACCATAATATAGGCTCTGCCTTTTATCAGAGCTTGGAATCAAGCAGTCGTGAATGGATTGCAAAAAAATGTACTGGAGAAAACTTATTATATTAATTCAGTTACGTGTATACTGAATTAAGTTAAACTAATGAAAATTTAACATTAACCAAATCGAATTAATGCACAATGTAATATAAATAAATATACATACACATATAGTTTATTATCTATCTACTACGTATATATAAAATTAACTTCTCTCAACTCCCAGTTATATAAAACGAATATATATTTGTGTCTGAATGCAATAACATTAATTTATTACTGTCACATAAAAACAGTGGTCAACACGGTCCCATGTTGTCATATTGTAACACGATACCCAACACCGCCACCCAATACCCATCGTCGCATCGGCAGTAATATCTCGAAATCAAACACCGCATTTTGTTTTTTTATCCATTGTAAATGTTTGTTGAAATCCTTTGCTGATTTAAAAATGAAACACCGGGTTATAAGACGCTTAGTGCCAGTGAGATCATACTTTTATAAACTGAAATTTAAAACGATTTGGTAGGGTGCTTGCGATTTCTGTGAATAAGACTATTTTTATTGCAATGTATTGTTTGGAACTGTAGTTATTAATTTGACGGTCATATTTAAATATATTAAAATTAACAGTAAATAAAATAAATGCTGTCATTCGATACGCTTCTATACATAGTATACAACGAAGTCGCTTTCCGCGTCTGTCTGTATATCCGCTAACTCCTCCTGAACCACTTAATGGATTTTTAAGCGGTTTTCACCATCGACTATATGATGTTTCACTGAAAGTTTCTAAAGAACAAAAAAAAAAGCCATATATCCGCGAGAATCCGGGGTGGGTTGCTAGTATATAAACACGTAGAAGTGATTATTTATTGAAAACTATGTCTGTTCATCATTCATCATTTCAATATTATTATTATTTGTATTAGATCATTATTGTTATTAGATATTTACATAAATATGCATGTAATTACAGTACCATAAGAATGACGAAATCTTTTTACTTCGTTTTTAGCGATTTATTTAACGCATTCCTAATAAATAAAATATGATAGTAATTAAAGAATAATTATGCTACAATTTTAAATCGATACAATTGAACAAATGTGTGGCCACAATTCGTTTAATAATAATCCACATGCCTATCGATGGACAATTGCATTGCTCTACCGCGCTCGTCACCCAAGACGTTAGCAGATAGTGAGTATTTTCAGTGCAATAATGCCTTCCCACTAAAACACAGCAATGTTTACACACTGGTGCATTGCGCTGAAATAATACGACACTGCTATGTGATACCTACCAGGACGGTTCTTTTTTACATTTATTCAGGCATCAAACGGTCATCTACAAATCGTTCATATCTAAAGCGTAGTCTTGAAATTTAGTGTTTAGTTAATGGTCACCCTACTTTAATTCTCAACAATAGCTCAAGTCATTTGAAAATTTAAATCATAGTGGGCTGCGTACAGGTTGCGTTTACCTTGATATGTTTAGATTGTCAAAAGTCGCTTTTCTCTTCGAAATTACCCTCATTGCGTTACACCCAGTTACATTTGATATAATTTCATAATTAAAACAATAGCCAAACTATAACTGCTGCAGCACACCATTAGTCAGCTCATCTCAGCCCTTTTAGTATTGTATACAATAACTGCCGCACTTACAAACGACAATTCATTCATTCATGTGAATACAAATACTTACTTCTTGAAATTTGACAGAAATGTTAAGCTGTTATTCAGAAAAGGCGCCCCACGCTTTTACACATAAATAATCCATAAATTACAAGCACGGGGTAGAAAGAAAGAAAGAACTGTTTCGATAATTTATTTATTGCTTTTTAGTGCAGTAGTCCTTATAAAAGCGTGTATTTTTAGTTTTTTAAACTAGTAATTTATTTTATACTTTTTAGTCTTAGAAATATTCGCCTAAACTACGGATAAAATTAGCCCAAGTATTGATTTGTTCGTAGCTTGAAACGTAGGCAGGTTGTGGCAAAACATATTTCGATGGCTCCTACGTTAAATATCGTATGTGTAAAACCCGCACTTTACAGGAGAGCAAATTAAAGGTATTTTTCTAAGCTAATTATTAAACGTTTGTTTTCATACTATTCGGTAAAATAAGGCATTTTCTATGGTTGGTACAAATTTCAGCCAAATAGCTTCAAATTTAAAGAACAAGCGTAGAAAAATACCTTTAATTTGCTCTCCTGTAAAGTGCGGGTTTTACACATACGATATTTAACGTAGGAGCCATCGATTTTTACTAAACTAGGTATTACGCGTAGGTATCTGATTGAGTTTAAGAAAGCACTACGTATTTACCCTTTAAACAGTCGAAAGTACGCTAAAAGTCAATAGCTTCACAAGTAGTATTTAAGGGTTCCGTTACCAACTTTCCGGGTCCATCAACAGGTCCACGTTATTAGGCAATGTGGATATAACTCCTTTATACAAATCAAATGAGCCCGAACTCGATGGGTTTACTAGTAATCATTCCAGGGTTCCGTCAACCACCTTTCATTTCCATCATTAACCCTGATTATTGGGCAAAGTAAATAGAACTTTTTAATACGAATCAAATGAGCCCAAACTCAACGAGTTTACTAGTAGCCGTTCCAGGGTTCCGTCACCCACCTTCCTGTTCCATCATCAGGTTCTGATTATTGGGCAAAGTGAATAGAACTCTTTAATACAAATTAAATGAGTCCAAACTCGATGTGTTTACTAGTAGCCATTGCAGGGTTCCATCACCCACATTCCAGTTCCATCATCAGGCCCTCATTAATGGTCGAAGTGAAAAGAACTCTTTAAAACAAATCAAATGAGCCCACACTTGATGTGTTTACTAGTAGCCAATTCAGGGTTCCGTCACCCACCTTCCTATTCCATCATCAGGTCCTGATTAATAGTAAATGTGAAAAGAACTCTTTAAAACAAATCAAATGAACCCAAACTCGATGTGTTTACTAATAGCCATTCCAGGGTTCCGTTACCCACCTTCCTGTTCCATCATCAGGTCCTCATTAATGGTGAAAGTGAAAAGAACTCTTTAAAACAAATCAAATGAGCCCAAATTCGATGTGTTTACTAGTAGCCAATCCAGGGTTCCGTCACCCACCTTCTCCAGTTCCACCATCAGGTCCTCATTAATAGTCAAAGTGAAAAGAACTCTTTAAAACAAATCAAATGAACCCAAACTCGATTAGTTTACTAGTAGCCATCCAAGGGTTCTCTTATCCACCTTCGAGCCCCAGCATTAGACCAGCTCGATGATACCATATTATTGTATTGTCACCGGTCCTTGATACATGTGCAAAATTTCAAATGATTTGGACGTGTAGAAGTGGGTCAAAATTGCATCTGAAGATTCCATTACCATCATACATACATAGTTACATACATACATACATACATACAGGTCAAGCTAATAAAAGCGTGTTAAAAAGTAAAAAATGTCAAGCCCGCTGAGTTTCTTGCCAGATCTTCTCAGCTGAGGCCGCGTTGTGATCCGGTGCAGACACTGGTCTCGCCGGCGAGGCCGAAGGGTCGTACGCATGCGACCTCAACGACGTGTATCACCCCACTAAGTTTCTTGCCGGTTCTTCTCAGTGGGGGCGCGTTGTGAACCGGTGGTAAACTCAGCCCTCTTAAGCGACAGCCCAAGCCGAGGCCGTGCCTCCCTGAGGTGCCATTTAGCTCGTCGCTACTTCTGCCGTTAAGGCTAGAGCGCTTTAAGCGCTCGCCTCCTATTGTCCGGTGAACCTGTAATAGCCATCTGTGGCAAACAGCGTCTATCATTCCCAAAAAAAAAAAAAATTGATCCGGTGGTACCTAGCTCTTAAAAAATTGACTTCAATTTAATAAAAAAACTAAACGATCTTGGTGATACAAATCGACCACAATCGCGTTATTATTTATAGAAAGCATCTTTCCTCTTATTCCCCGTTGTAAATTTTATTTTAATTCATTTGTCAACATCGCAGCGCACTGCTTTCCCACAATGCAACGCGAAATAAAACCCTATCATCGCAATAGAAAACACAAAACGCGCGAACACGCTCACCGAACAAAAGGCGCGGCGTAATATTACGTCTCCGATATCCATAGATCGATTATGTTTCACATGTTTCTCATTATAACGTCTGGGTACGAAACAAAGAGAGTGTCGTATTGCCGTGCAATGCTCTTCTGGCAACCGGAGAGGTGCGGCGGCGGCGGCACCCTGTTTTGGTCATGCGAGAACGAAACACCACACTTTCGGGGAAGACTCGTTTTAGTTGACAACACCGTGTGTTTCGCGCGCCCGGGGCATAGACAACGCTCCTTTGTAAAATAACGCTATTTTGCGATCTAATTGTAGCAATGATGTATTTAACTTATAATATAGTTTAGATTATTGTTTTGTTCTTGATTTTCCTTAAAACTTATTGTAGCATTCAGTAGCAATCCTACGAGTTTTGGCCAAGTATTTTTAAAATGTTCATCCTTAGCACAAGCGTTCATTAATTGTAAATTAACCTAAAAAGATATTAACTTAAAAATGATTGTGAATCCATTGTGTAGTTTAGAAGAAGTAAGCGTACAAACAGACAGACAGACGCGAATGTTTTAATCGTACACAAGTTAATTAGCGATTTGATAAGTATACCTAAGTACGTATCTAATTAACGTCGTTATTATTTTAAATCAAAATGATAGATAGAAAATTCTGCAGTGCTATCGTTATTAGATTTTTAATAGGCTTATTTATTTTTATTAATCACATAGTGGTTAGTTTGCCCATAGTGCAAACGACCGTCTAAGTAGGTAGGTAGGTAGATAATTAGATGTTCTGCCACAAAGCAACAATATTTAATACGGGTTCCTGTGCAAAAGAAAACTGTAACTTCTGTAGCTGAAAAACAATTACTGGGCATATGACACATAATTAACGTAGCTCGAATGACGAGTGGCAATGGTTTGCTATATCTCGATTCTCGCCATACGTTATCCCTTGAAATGAAACTAATTTTACGGATTATATCGCGGTTTATTTTTGATTTTAATTACCCGACGTTTCGAATACTTTACAGCATTCATGGTCACGGGCGGACTGAGGTGGTAGCAGTCCAAATGTCATAGTTGTCTTAGGGTACCCTCAGGTCTTCCAATTATTGTTAGTCATTAGTTAGTTATTGTGGTCTATTATTGTTAGTCCGATCTACGCAGAAAGAGCTTACAGTATCTTGAGGTCTTGCAGTGGAATGCTTGTCTTTGGATTTGACTATGTTTATCACGGATCCCAAGCTGGTGGTAGCACCCAGCCATCTTCTCTATTGAAATTTGGATGCTTTTTAATTTCAATAGCCTCACGAATCATCCTTGGTAGGTAGCGCTGTTCTTTTGCGAGAATTTGTGGTTTGTCAAATCAAAAATAAACCGCGATATAATCCGTAATATTAGTTTCATTTCAATGTGTAATATTCGCGTAAATATCAGAAATCACTATACGTTATCCCAATAAAAAATATATATCCCGTTACAAAATTCAAATAACTCCTAAAAGAAATTGCCAGTATCTAAATCTTATTTACCCATATTTATTGTTGATGCCGGTTACGATTGTGGTAATAAAATTACACAATTATTTGCAAACAAATCCCACCTTCTTGAAACGTGCGTCACCATTGTATTATCATTAGTCTCAAACAATAATGGATATGACGCAAATGTGATTCGCTGAATGTGCGGGGATCACAATGAAAATTTATGAGTTTCGCGATGATTGGCCTCATTAAGTCATAACTAACATAACTCATAACGTTACGTGTGCAAGGGCAAACTTTCTTCATTACCTACCTACATCGAATTGAGGTCACTTTGAAAAATTACCTAGTTAGACTTGCTTGTTGTGCAAATGTACCAACGAGTTAGTATTTAAAATCAATCTATCTATACTTATAATAAAACTGTAACAGGTCCAATTCTGTACATTGAAGATATTTTGAAAATTATATTTGGAGGGCATTCTATAACCGATACTGAGGCCGAAAAAGTATTTTTTTTAATTTTTGTCTGTCTGTCTGTCTGTATCTCGGCTGCGCATCACGCCGAAAGTACTAAATAGATTCAAATGAAACTTGGCATGATTTGAGATCAGTAAGATCTCAAATCATGCCAAGTTTCATTTAGCAAGAGAGCAAGTAAAAAGTGGGCACCAGTTTTTAACCGACTGTAAAAAAGGAGGTTATGTATTCGATGCGAATGTCTAAACGTTTAGTTACCGTAAAAATAGCGCAGGCGGAGCTGCGTGGGTCAGTTAGTGACAAATAACTCATAATATTCAATTGTTGCTGGATTCCTCTAGTCCAGGGGTTCTCTACCTTTTTACGTACGCTACCCTTTCCCAATGTATGCAACTTACCAGACATTGCGTTTAGTGACTGACATTTATGGCATTATCACTGGCTACTATGGATTTATCTTTTGAAACCGTCAATCGTTGCACACCCCACTGCGATCTCTCTACGCAAAAGAAGGACGTGGCCCCCTGGTTGAGAAGTCCTGCTCTGGTCCATCGTGAGAACTGAGAGGGTTATGTATTTTACACCATGCATAACTACTGATTATTGGATAAGACACATCCTTACGCGATTTGTTTTCCATACAATTAGAAATCAATGAAAACTATTTAACTGTCAAATTTTTAACACAATGATTTTCCTTAAACATGTTCCCATGTAGCATCTACTGGCTACAAAGTACATGCCTCTATGCCATGCATGCATTGTACCATGATGTACCATGTTACACAAACAGGAAGGCGGTATAAAGAATGTGCTGATATTGCCCCATCAAACAAACCTACGGGGAGTACCCGAGATTATTTAATAACAGAATTATATAATTTTGGTTACAGTGTTATATTATAACAATGATGTCCGTTATCACGACGGTAGCCACGCACTCCTGCTTGCTAAACAAAAAGAAAGAAAAATTCTTGAACTACGATTCTTTTTCTTGTTTAGTTATGTTTTATCTAAATTTTGTGCAATAAAGATTTATCTATCATAGAACCTATGGCAGTTGTGGCATTAAAAATTATGCTCTAAAATTTCTCTGTTTACAACTTAATCACCATATACTTTACACTATCATAACGATAGTTCAATTTTGGGATGAGCAGACAGAGAAATAGAGAATAATATTGTCTTATTTATATTAGCATCTAATTAGCATCTAATCATTTTTCCACAAAAAGTCACCCATAATGATCTAAAAAAATATTGGTCACAAATCCTGGATAAATGGAAGTCATATTACTAAGTATAAACGACTCGCCTTTTCTTACAACCGCAACTTTTGTTTCTAATCTGCAATCTTAGACATAGCTATCCCTGAAATAAGCAAATCCATAACGAAAAAACGTCGTGAGTAACAATTTGATCCAAAAACGAAAGATTTAAAATTTTGATCATTAATCCCGCTTATAATTCTGATCCTACCATAAAATACATCTTCGGATTGCTGCATTTCCTAACGTATGACGTCCATATTTGTTTCCCCGTACATTAGCCCAGCGATCGTTTTACACGGCATTAGGTAAATTATAAGCTCCACTAGTCAGTGAAACGCGATATGTTTGCAGTCGCTGCCGTCTCGCCTTCGCCCTGCGACAGTGTAGCGAAATACAGTGTGAAAATAATAATAGCTTGAACAAAATCCTTAATCTATTGACGTGTATGTTATATTTTATTTGGAGTTTAGGAGTCGTCGCTTCGGTATCATAAAATTTCAAAGTTAAAAAAAATAATCTTTTTCATATTGATTTACAGCCCGAATTTTCTTTCAATCTTTCTTCTAATATATAAGCTAGTGTGCAGACTAGACCTGCATTCTCTGTCGCTGTATAAGTAAGAGTACCATAAGGTTTTACCACCGGAGTTAGTAAAGGTCGACAGAAGGTCGTAGCGACAGCTAGAAACTTCTGCTGCTGATGGGCAAGTTGATGATTGATATGAACGGATCGGGTCTTTTCAGCGTTTTTTTGTATGACTTAGTCAATTGGTTAAACGCTCATGAAAACCTTTTCAACAACAACGTCGAGCTTCAAGCATCCGGAGTTTTACGGGCTCTGGCGTCAATTTACAATGCTTGTTTTTTGTGCAGTTTAAGCAAATTCGTCGTTTAATCTCGGGCTTGCTTTGGCAATGATGACTACCTACATTAGAGGATGGTTACTACCTACCTATTCCATCGCTTGACGCAGCACAGAGGTTTAGCATCTCCTTGCTAACGGTAAAGCGCAAAAAAGTGCCGCAAAATCACGATAGAGACTTCTCCAGACAGTGATCCGTGGTTCTTAATAGTGAGGTAACCTTAACATCATATTTGTCCAAATCGGTAGTCAGCAAAATTTTTAGATAATTTTTTGTAATCATTACACTCGTTTAGTCCTTTCCTCCCTTTGTATTACTGGCAGTTTTTGCTCTGTGACACTTCCCCCTAATGAATAGTGCGATCCGCGCCTGTACGGTGATATGATAGTCAGTGTGTGGGTTTGATTAGTTCTTTTGTGCGTAGCCTGCAGCTTCGGGTCACTAGGGCAAGGAAACTTGAGCTATTTTTATACTAAGTTTCCTTGAAATTCCAAGCAATGGATGGAATCTTGTCGGTTTGAGAATGGTCCAGAGTGGTTATTCTGTAAGAACATCTAACAAAACTCGAAAGCTAAATCCGCGGTAATATCTTATCGCGGATCCAGATTCAACTTTCAAGTTTGATAATGCTTCTTATGGAATACCACTAGTGTAACATAACGAGAAGTCACATTTAAATATTAGCTTCTATGTAATTGTGTGGATGAGTTATAGGTAACGTTTACTAGCCTTACTTGATGATCTATCCACAAGGGGATAAGAATAGGGTAGATGAAGAAGTAAGAATAGGGATGCTTTGTGTGCAGTGTGAGCAACCTCTACCTTAGCTTAAACTCGAATTCTGATGTTCATACCATAGATATATTGTTGTATATAAATTATGTGCATACCTAATTATATTAAACAAATAACAAAATATCGAGGTCAACAAAATCGATCTGAAATTCGATACTCAATTTTGCTTCTCAGATATACAAGCTGATAACCGATATTACAAATATATCCTATGTTGATGCGCCAAATGTGCTTAAATTTAACATCAATAGACAAATTCGTTGGGCATTTAGTAATTTAAAGTATTTATCTACAGAATTGATCACGGTACTGTATATGCGGCCATTATATAAATTGGGAATATGTATTACCAATGTTGCTTACTCACTTTCTCTAAGCGGCATCGCGGCAGCCCAAGCCGAGGCCGTGCCTCCCTGAGGTGCCCTTGTGTAACACCTTGTTTTTCTACCACTAATACTTACAGTTATTTATGAAATCTTCACTAATTTAACAATTAATGCTAGTCGCTACCCAAACCCTTCTGGCTGGAGCGCTTTAAGCGCTCGCCCTCTTGTCCGCCTTCAGTTGTTGGGAGTTGAAATTTCCTCAAACCTCAACTTTGGGCGGTTCATTGAGTCCAAGGCCAAGGAAGCTAGGTGTCCTTGCAAAGGTCCATCGGTACTTCACACCGGAGCAGCTTTTGATGTTATATAAAGCGCAATTCCGATCGTGTGTGGAGTACTGTAGTCACATATGGGCTGGTGCTGCGAAATGCCATCTATCAGCTTTGGATTCAGTGGAGAGGCGCGCTAAGAGGCTTATTGGTAGCTCTGGGTTAGTAGAGACCAATTTACAAAGCCTGGAGCACAGGCGCAGAGTAGCCAGCCTCTCGGTATTCTACAGGATGAATTTTGGAGAGTGTGCACAGGAATTACATGACTTGATTCCACCATCCCCCTTCCATCATCGGACAACGAGACGCACGGCGCGCACACACCCTTATGTGGTAAACGTGCCTTCAGTCCGAACTAAGCGATTTGCATCGTCATTCATAATTAGGACAGCTAAGGACTGGAACAGTTTGCCTGCGTCAGTTTTTCCGCCCGATTATAATCTGGGTGTCTTCAAAGCTAGAGTGAATAGGCTTTTAATAAGCCAGTGTGCTTTACCATCCTAGATTGCGTCGCCGCTTTCCATCAGGTGGGACTGGCTTATAAGGACTAAAAAAAACAAAAAAAGCTGTCATGGCCATCTGCGGCCAACAGTACTACTTCTACAACAAATAAAAAAACCAATGTTGATTAATGAATTACCGCATAGTGTGCTTGATGAACTCTGGAGTAAACCGGAAAGGTGTAGAACGCTCCTTAAGTCAGTATACCTATCACATGGGATCTTACAGACGACTGCAGACGTATAGTAGCAATTATTGTGCTAACATCTGAAAATTTTAGTTATTTATCTTTTAATTTAAACATACTAGTGATTGAAGCAGCGATACATAAATCAATATGATTTTTCTCGCTGTTAATTTTGTATCCAACTTTTGTAACCATTTGTTTTATCATGAACAAATTACTAAAAAAATATTGTTGTCCGTGGTAGCACCGTAGACGTTCTTTGCTTTTTTTTGTAACTGGTATAGCGGGCTGTTTTTCTTGGAGGAAGGATTAGAGAAGTTACTCTGAGCGCATAGGTACTACGCGTGCGGGTGGGACCGGAATAATCAGACCCACACACATACCCCTCGAGAAAGGCCAGCAGATGGACTTGTTCCTGCTGACAATCTCGGTACTTGTAGATACTTGGGTTACTGAAGTAATTAGCAGCTCACTAGCACGTGGGCCGCCGTTTTCTCCTTCTCCATGCTTGCTCTGCATAGAGGGCTCTCTGTGACTCTTTGGACAGAATAGTGTTTGTTTAATTAATCATATCCTTTACAAGTATTTGGCAAAAATGGTGGAATTGTGGTCAAGGATTTCATTAAATAAAATGCGTCTCGACAACCAAACGAAACTTAGTAGCCATTATTTTAATTTAACACAAATTATACATTAAAAAAAACCAATAGCTTCCAACATCCGCTTAGTTATCGTATTTATTACTAAGATTTTACTTTTGATAAAAATGTCATACAATACCTTTGTAATTCAAAACATGTTTTGACATATAAATAATATTAGAATACATAATTATCTATAAATTAGTTCAAATAATATTCTCAGCGGTAGATGGGTAAAATATCTAAATGTGGCTCCTCCCACGTAATATTTATACTAACACTAGTGGTCGCACGTGGCTACGCTGGTGCGGTATTCGCGTATCAAAAATAGTTACGCGTCGATTCGACCCAGTATTAGTAGGTAAGTAAGTAATACCAATGTAATTCTACTTTGTATTAATCACATTTAAAAAAAATAAACTGTTCGGTAAAGAAAACATTCTACTGAACTTGTTCCAGTTGTCGTTAGTAGTCGTGCGTGTTTACCACCATCTGTTAGATTAGTATTATTGTAATATTATTTTCGCGAAGAAGAGATATAATCTGCGTCACTGTCTTACGGAAGAGTAATATTATTCTAACACTGCTATAAAAGCTGCTGGTATGCGTTATGTGATACTTAAACACTGGACAAACAGATAATTTTACGTATGTACAGACACCCACTACCGTGTTAAAGTTTTAATATGTATAAAACTATACATAATATACTTAGATGTGTTATGCATGCTAATATTCAGAAACCATATCTTGCGCTTGACGAATAATGTTATGACCCATATTGTGTTTCAACTGCACAATAAAAGATTTGCAACGGAAATGGTCTGACCGCGTTCACACTATAAGATATTGAGGTAAGTAAGTTATAATAATATAATTTAATTCCATGGCGCCTTGGTCTCATGAGACGCACGGTTTGGTGAAAGAAATTTCATCCAAACTTATCGAAGTCTCAGGAGACCGTCGGGCTGGTAGCTTTTTCTGCAGAAGTATAAGCTTGGCTATACAAAGGGGTAATGCCTTGCATCCCAGTGCGGCGACAACTTGAAGGAAGTTTTTTACCTAGTTTAAGTATAGATATTTGTAAATAAACTGTAAATATTTAGTTTCAATAAATGCTTGTATTCCAAAATACAGTACATTTTGGTCTAAATTAGTTATTTACTACCGCTCGTCGGTCTCGTCACCCGAAATATCAGTTATTGAATGCCCTTCACACCGGTACACACTATCTGAAACTGTTTTAGCGCGTACCTGATTAGTCTCTTGACTTACTTGATTTATGCGACCTCAACAACTGACATCACCGCGCTGAGTTTCCTGCCGGCTCTTCTCAGTGGCGGCGCGTTGTGAACCGGTAGTGGAACCCACCACCTCTTATGCGACAGCTCAAGCCTGTGCTATGAGGCGCTAAAACTTTATGCACATAAGGGCGGACTTAAGCCTCAGGCATTTTCTTACAGTTTACCTTTGTTTGGGTAGTGCAGAAATATTGATAAGCTCGTGAGTGATAAAGAGTATTAGGTATTATTTGTAATTGCCGATATGTACTCGGAATTGCAATATGGAACTTAGAATAATTATTCTAAGATACATATTTGGTAGTTACGTGGTTCTAGACTAGACTTCGCGTCGATGCAAGTTTTCTGCTCGAACAAAACCGAGCCGGGCGTGCGTAGGTCGCCCGGTGTCGGGTTACGAACGCTCCTAAATTTACCTTAGCCGAGCTACTGCCATTAAAAGCATTTATGTTATATTGGATATCACAATATTATCGACATGGGGCGGGTAATGTTACTTGCGACCGCGCTTTGACCGGTCTTTGTTCGGGCTTCTGTGAAATTATGTGTAATCCTGATTGTGACAAGCAAGGTCGAAAACCTAGGTTGTTTAGTGTGCGGGCATATATTTTGGGATAGTGGCTTTTGTTGGGTTAATTCCACCAAAGTATTTTTTACTGTATTTCCCTTCGTATCAAAGAATAATTTATATACACTGCTGCTTTATATACTACATAGTATAAAACAAAGTCGCTTCCCGCTGTCTGTCTGGCCCTATGTATGCTTAGATATTTAAAACTACGCAACGGATTTTGATGCGGTTTTTTAATAGATAGAGTGATTCAAGAGGAAGGTTTATATGTATAACTAGCCGACCGGCGCAGCTCCGCTCGCGCTCTTTTTACGTTAGCTAAATTTTTAATAGCATCCATTTGCCTTTAATACATAACCTTTGTGAAGTCGGTTAAAAACTGGGGCCCACTTTTTACTTGCCCTCCGAAGCACGGAGACGAATTTAATTAGAATGGCATTAAACTGTCACCCATCTATGTATTAACCTTGCCTATCGTTGCTTAACCTGATCGATTGCTACATATTGATACTGCCTATGAGTGTCTCCTTATAGTATTAGATATTCGTCGAATACATAACCACCTTTTTTTAAGTCGGTTAAAAACTGCATCTCTTTTTACGTGCCCCCCGAAGCACGTAAACGCTCAGTTCAATTATCATTAAACGGTCACCCATCTATGAAATGACTTTGCCTAACGTTGCTTAACCTGATTACCTGATTGCCAAACATTAATAACAACAACAACTGTCTAAGAAGAGACAACTGTCTCCTTATTATTATTTTTTATATAATAAAAAAGGGATAAACTCAGACCACGCGTATAACTAAGTACCATTATGACTTTAAGCCTTTGACTGCCGTCCGGTCACATTACAATAGAAAAATCCACTGTGTGCCGGTCACTTGGCGTTTAACGTGTTAATCTCTTCTCCCAAGGGAACCGTGCTGGATTACGGGATAAAAAGTATCCTATGTCCTTCCTCGTGGTATTAGCTCCAATCATGCCAAGTTTCGTTCAAATCCATCAAGTAGTTTCGGCGTGATGCGCAGCCGTGATACAGACAGACAGACAGACAAAAATGAAAAAAATTACAGATATTCGATTCGATTCGATTCGATTCGATTCGGCTTTAGTATCGGTTAAAGAATGCCCTCCAAATACACACATCAAAAGTGTCTAGGGATCAACATATATTTTTGCAATAACTTTTCTCCTGATTGATATTAATTAAAATTTTCTTTAAGGATTCATCAAATAAAGTGTTTTCGTTTGTCACAGTAACGATAAACCAAGTCACCTTTGCATTAATAAAGAAATTTGCCATTTTCCTAATAAAGGGATTTTTGACATTTGAACCACTAACACAAAAGTTCGAAAAAAAGACTGAAATAACAGTTTTCTTTAAAATTTTATTGGGTAACTTAAACAATTAATAATCCGTGTTTCTACCGCGAACACTAACAACACAAGAACATCGGTTTGGCATACTCAAAATGAGTTCATCCAAATCACGCTGTGGAATGGCCGCCCATGTTCGTTGCAACAACAAAAAAAGGTCTTCTTGCGACTGGATACCCTCCATATTCGGCAGAGCTCTTCTCTGTAGCATATCCCATGCATGCTCAATCGGGTTCAAGTCTGGCGACTGAGCAGGCCAGGGCAGGACATTGATGTTAGCTGCGGCGAGAGTCTGTCTTACAACTCTTGCGGTGTGCGGTCGTGCATTATCATGCATTAACTGAAATAAGGGACCGATTTGCACTTGTAGAGGAACGATGACGTCTGATACAATCGTCTCAGCATAAATTTGAGCGTTGAGGTTGCCTCTGATCCAAATCAACTCAGTTCTTCCGCCGATCCAAATACCCGCCCATACCATGATGGTTCCACCACTATAAGGATGGACTTCCTGGCAGGATTTTAATCGCTGTTGGCGTCCAGGGGTTCTCCAGTGTCGTATACGTCTTGTATCCGGTCTCATACCAAAACGAGACTCATCAGAAAAGCACACGAAACGCCATTGTTCTTCTGCCCAATTTCTGTGTTCAAGAGCCCATTGATATCGAATCCTACGATTGTGCATTGCTATAGGTGGTACCCGTAGCGGTCTTCGGGAATGAAGGTTCACTTCATGCAAGCGGTTTCTGACTGTTTGGTCGCTAATTAAGTTCCCTGAAGAGTGATGAAGCCTCACGGCTAACATCATGGCAGTTATTGTTGGAGCTCTTCGAGTTAAGATTTGAATATATCGGTCTTGTCTCCGTGTGGTGCAGCGATACCGTCCTCCATGGCGCTCAGCCACGGTACCAGTGCTTCGGTAACGTGTCCAAAGTCGACTGATAACACTCTGACTTGTATTCAGAGCTAAAGCCACAGTACGTTGCCGGGAACCAGCTTCTATCATTCCCACGGCTCTGAGCATTTCTTCCCTGCTTAAATGACGTCGCCGCTCCATAATAACGTTGGTTTTAATCAGTAGTAGGGAAACAGTAGCACTAATAATGTCTTCAATGCGTTATACAACGCATCCAATCAATATTTTCCCTATAAAAACATACGTTTTTATAGGGAAAATATTGACAGCTGATTTTCATCTTTTACTCGAATTTGATTCACAGTTCCTGATTCAAATTATGAAATGCACCAAAAAGGATCCATATAAATTTATTAAATCATAAATTTATTACAAAGCCACATCTCAATCTCAAGAAATCCGCTTAAAAATGCTTGATCCCTAGACACTTTTGATGTGTGTATAATTTTCAAAATATCTTCAATGTAAAGAAATGGACCTGATACAATTTTATTATAAGTACCTATAGATACATGCATAATATACTAGAGAAACACTGATAATTTTAGAGGTTTCCAATGTGATGTCTTAAATAAACACATTTTTATGCGCTTACATTGCAAACGCTGGCTGAACCTTACAAGATATATCAAAATAATGTACTAAAGTATTGTACAACTTAACAAGTTCAACAAAAAAGTTTGGTGGTATATGTTTATCTCTTACGGATAATCCACAATAACCATTTTTTATCCTTTACTTTTTATGAGAAATAATGGCTTATTTACGAAGCGATTTTAAGCAATACAGCATTAATCCTTACCCAATTAAGTATAAGTAAGTAAATACATTTTTTAACACCCGTGCACAGCCGGGGCGGGCCGCTAGTATGCAATAAAAATGCCCACTGAATTAGGTAATTTCCAGATCTTCTCAGCTGGTGGGCTGTTGGGCTGTTTTCGCGTTTTTAACAAATGACAATTTGAAAGTGCTATTTTTGGCTTACTTGTTGCAATTAATGATTTGATAAAATATTTGGAATGATACTAACAAAACACAAATCAGAGACCATGAGGCCTTGGCCTTATAAGACGCGCGGTTCGGTGAATGTTTCATCCAAAGGAGTTGTTCCAGAAATGTATGGAGCCTGGGCCAACACCATGTACACTATATGTATATATAACTATGCAATATAGTAACTGTTTTGTAATGTTCTCTTTTTTTAATATTGCTTTGTTTTATTGTACATTTAAGATATGTTGGTCAAGGAGAGCAACACAAAAGATAATATAATACTACTGTAGCAACACCACACAATAATATGTCACTTTGACAGCTGACTATACCTGCGATTGAACTTGTTGTGAAATACGACGGATTCCAATACAAACCACAGTCGATAATCAATAGAGTAAAGCCCCGGGTTAAGAAAGAAACAGTCAATGAATGTCCGGAAACATAAATAATCTCTAAAACTCCGAAATAACGCGTAAACAATCTATTAGGAAACGTCACTTATAGCATGAAACTGTCAAGTAGTAAACCAACGTCAAACGCAACTGTCATGACTGCCCTAAAAACAGGGTGAACATACTAAATAACTCCATAAGTAATCATTTATGTACAATTGTACTCTGCTTCAAATTAATTTATAAGTATTTTTATGAAACTCTCCTATGTTTTTCCTATTTTTCTATGTGGTGTACATAGTGTTGGCCCAAAATGGAACATCTCCTTTATCTCGCGTCTCAGGAGACCTTCTGGCTGGTAGCTTTTTCTAACAACATATAAGCTTGGCCATACAAAGAGGTAATGCCGCCAGTTTTTTAGGTACCCTTCCCTCCCAGTGCGGCGACAACTTGGAGGAAGTTTTTACCTAGTTTAACTATATTTGTAAATAAACTGTAAGTAAATATTTAGTTTAAAAACATTTATTTTTTGTGCGTCTCGCGCTGGCTGACATTTCGCCACTTCATAATCTTTTTTAATTTATTAGTAGAAGGAATCTGAAACTAAAATCTCTAAAATAATACCTAGTCTTTGTATAAAAGTGGGACAAAGAATAGATAGGTAATAAATTAAAAAAATAATAGCTTTAAAATGGCATTCCTATTTTTATTTTGTTACATTTTTCTAAAATAGTTACATACCTAAGCATTTATGAATTTGGGAAACTATTTACAACCAGAAACTTATTTACTTTCTTGTTCTTAACCATTACACAGTGTAATAATTTATGCGTTATTTAACCGACTTCAAAAAAGGAGGAGGTTCTGAATTCGTCTGTATTTTTTTTCTATGTATGTTCGCGCATAACTTTGGCAATTATGAACCGATTTGAAAAAATCTTTCTTCCATCCATTCTTTAATCCGTTAATTGGGTATTTGAAAATTTGATTTTTTTTTGTGATAAATGGAAAGATCATATATAAGTTTTATAGTAAAACTATCTTTTGTTTTTTTTTTTCGCAATAATTCAAAAGTTATTTCAAAATAAAAAATATAATTTTTGAATCCAGTACCGGAAACACGCCGACAGCTCCTGAACAAACCCGAGCGGGTGTGACGTCATAATGTTAAAGCTATTTAATAACAGTACAGCGTCAACGGCTATTACACTTGACTAGACAATAATATTGAATCAGTGACGTTCAGTGCCGTCGTTCAGTGTCGTTCAGTGACGTTCAGTGCCTTCGTTCAGTGTCGTTCAGTGACGTTCAGTGACGTTCAGTGACTCAGTGTCGTTCAGGGTCGTTCAGTGTCGTTCAGTATCGTTCAGTGTCGTTCAGTGTCGTTCAGTGTCGTTCAGTGTCGTTCAGTGTCATTCAGTGTCATTCAGTGACGTTCAGTGTCGTTCAGTGTCGTTCAGTGACGTTCAGTGCCGTCGTTCAGTGTCGTTCAGTGACGTTCAGTGTCGTCGTTCGGTGTCGTTTTTTAGCAATAAATTTTCAATATTATTGTCTAGTCACCTGTAATAGCCGTTAACGCTGTACTGTTATTAAATCGATTTAACATTATGACGTCACACCTATAAGGTGACCAATCTTGGTGCGTTTAAAGCAGAGTTCCCCAAACCTTTTTGTGTCGTAGACCACTTGCCATGTTTTTCCGTGTTGGGTAGACTCCCCTACTTACCTGATATTGATTTCCTGTAAATTTCTAATTGTAGTGAAGTTTAGTGTTAAAAACTTAAAGTAAAAACACAAAAAAAAAGAAAAATTTTATGTTCGCCATGTAAACATTCGTCTGGTCCGTCCGGTTTTTATATTAACACTTAAATGATACCCTTTGATTATTATATAAATAGATTCCGTATGTATTCAGCATATTAACAGTGTTATTACTTTTGTTGTAGCACTTGTAGTTTTCGAACGACAAGTGTTTTTATCACCCCGAGGTCAAGTGGGTATCGAATTATATTGTTATCGCGCAGGGCGCGGACGGTTCGGTTACATCTAGTCTCGAGTGCCGGACGTATGAGTGGATAAACGTATTTGTCCCACATTCGTATTTTTAAAGTGACGAATTGAACAAGTCAGTGCAAGGTAGCGAAGCTCTGAGACTGCAACTACGACTGCGACTCTCAGGTTTTTACAAGATCAAAATGTATTGCGACCACAAAGCGAATACCAACAACTTACACAATTTTATAAACATATATAATATTTTTTTACTTCATAGGTAATTTTATAAATAATGTATATGTCTTGATATTATAAGATAGTATGATGTAAGTAAATAGGTACTATCAGTGTATGTGTTGAGATCCACTATCGTGGACCTCAATTTTCATTTCTTGGACCCCCATATTTTTTTTTGCTGACGGCCTTTCAGTTTTACCATACTTTCCTGGCGGAGTGCAGGCTGGGTGCGTTCAGAATATCATGTTTCCGCTGTTTATAATTATTACGCAACTCAACACTGGCACCACTGACGGTGAAACTACTGTGTTGAAACTCTTGTTTGGATATGGTTAGAATAGAATTTAGTGATTTTGGGAAACACAATATTTTTTATTTAATCAATTGCATACATCAATTGTATTGCATACGTAATATACGACTCAATGTTTTTTTTCCTTTGTATAACTAGGTACTTACCTACTTTGTAAGTATTTGTTTTTCGTAGCAACAAAAGTGCGATGTTTCTTGCGTAGAGATTTTAGAAGTGATTTGTCCCGCGGAATGTAAGAGATTATGCAAATCAGATAATATGGCGGTGCGGCTAGATAGGTTAATTGGCTAATTTGAATGTTTCAGATCCATAAAATATAGAAAAAGTTTATAATTAAGTACCTGAATGTCTACACTTTTCACATGATATGTCGGACTATTTATTCTAAAAAACATTGTAGTATTTAAGACCTTTTACAAAACAGTAGGTTCTAGGTCTCTACATATGCTTTGGTCTTCCTATTTTTTTAGAACCAAGTCAGTTTAGCTTGACATTAACTTGAATATTAAAAAAAAGCATGGCTTAGGTAAATTTTTGGGAAAATCTATAAAAATACTTTATTTATTGTAGGTACCTTATTTTTCGCAGTTACCTTCGCGATCATCCTACCAGAGACATCTCCATCCATGATTTCTTTCTGTAACCAGAGCCCAATTATCTTAGCGTCGCGTCTGGTCATCTTGTCCTCTGAAATATTAGCCGGCTCGGCAGGACGTAGTCACACTAGAGGCTTGCAAGGTGCTGATTAATTAACACCACGTTATTTTGATACTCGTGTATCAAACATATACGGTTACCTCACGTAATGAAGGTGTCTTTGGATATAAGGTCCATTTTGAGTGATAACTACTGATAATGTAAATATTGTTTATTTTACGGCACCCAGGTAACGGTTTAGGCAGTTTGTCAAGTTTTGTATGAGGTGCTCATAGTCAGTTGTGATCACTGTTCGGTAAACGAGCAGGTGGTTAAGTAATATCAGTTGTTAGATGGGTGACAGTTTAGTGGCATTTGAACTGAGCATCTCCATGCTTCAGCGGGCACCCTAGAGGAGATACCACTGGAGAGAGCATGATGCGCTAACCCCTCTGCCAAATTTTTGTTTATATCTTCAGGTCATTCTTTATTTGTGTGCGTATCTTTTTGAATGTGTTGCGTTTATAATAATAATAATAATATATAATAATATAATTATATAATATAATTTATATTTTTAAATGTACTTGTTTTTGTATTTATATTTAAAAATGTAAAAAAATCTGTTAGAAGTGAATAAATGAATATAATAATAATTTATTTCAGGTATACACCCATAGTTTATAAGTATACTATACTATACTGCACTTATATTTGTAATTTTCTCAATCTATTTGACGATCATCATCGCACTAATGATCTAAAGAAGGGCGATGTTAATGTTTGGTCCAAGTGAGACATTTCGAAGCTTCTTGGTTGTAAGACAAAATATCTTGGTCCTAGTATTGTTGCTTGTTTCTTTCTGCCTGGTTCTACCCAGATAATTATATTTAGTTCTACCCAATGATGTCAATAGTAAGTCAATGGTTCTACCTTTCCGTTTACGTACCTAACGTTTCGCTTGGGCATCTAAATCTACACAGATATTTAGTGAAAGTTCAAAAAAAACAGAACTTTCAGTCCATACTTGTCATTGAAACACTTAAAGGTGTTGAAATATTTTACTGTGGATGTGTTACCTTGTCATTTTCGTTAGTTGCCAAACGGGAGCAAATAAATGCCTTGTGGCTTAGTAGGCATTTAGATACAACCCAGTATAAAATTATCTAATGCCTGCCAAGCGGCTGTTCAAAACTAAGAAAAAGCTTCGAAACATATCACCAATCTGCACTGCAAAATGCAAGTGAACTTAGTGATCTTACATCCATAAGAATCATTGCATTAATATGCAATGAAGGTAACAAACTTCCTTGAAGTTCTATATAAATAATACAACAAAACACAATGCTAAGTAGTAACATTATTTACAATTACAGTATACAACACTGAATTTTTTTAAGTGACACAGATGCCTCTTGGATTACGTCTTGTTCTTAAATCGCGACGTTTTTGTTCATCCATCTGAATTTATTAACGAGATCTCTGGCAATAATTCCAACAGTAAGGAGGTCATCAGCGGCGCCGTATATTTTATATAAATTGCGTTTTATTTAAAGCTGGATATCAAAAATAGCTGTTATATTTTGGGGGTATTGTGGTTAACATTACAGAACAATACAGATTTTTATAACGTGAACCTAGAAAACTTCTCTAATCAAATCATTAATTTGATCTCCATATGTTTTCAAAGGTGGTAAAATAACTATTCTAGTACAATATGGACCCTGTTGAGCACGGCAGAGATGGGAGAAGAGATATAATATCTATTAGTACTTATAAATCTTTTAAAAGCTGGTATTTCTAAGAAATATCCATAGCTTCGTCAGGGTTCTGAATCAGAGATTGGAGACCACGCGCCATGTGTTTACCAAATTGCTACAAGAACACCACTGAAAGGACTGGCAGAGGATTTCTCATAGATGGGCCAGAGAGTTTTTGAATAAATTCTAGGGCGTGCGTGGGAAGCGCACGATTTTTTCTTTCACCGTTAGGGAGCGGTATTCTTCGGATTAGTATATAAATAATTCACACAAGATGAAAGTTAAATTGGTTCTAAGGATGAGTTGGGGTTCGAACCGGCGTACCAAGCGGAGGTAACCATGGCTCGACGTAGATAGGCCTAGCTATCTATTACTCTTCTATAAGTGGTTTTGTCATTGAACTTCTCATATACGGCTGGGCCGATTCTGTTTTTTCCCTGAATGGTTATTAATTAGACACTATAGGTAGCGCTGCAACCGGGTTCTAGCTTTTTTTTCCAGGGCAGTAAAAAGTCTGCTGGGTCTGCTAGTTTAAAATAAATTATTTTATTAATAAGCGGATGTATTATATAGAAATATATTCGTATACTTTTCAAAGTATTATTCTAATCATGTTAATTGAGCTATCCATAGAATCAATCACGATATTACATAGCTCATGGTCGATGTTCTTTAAAAAAAATCAGCAGAGATTTTTTAAAATAATTGCAGTTGTAGAAACGTAACGAATATTAAAATGTTTGATTGCAGGAATTCGCTGAGACGGCGATGAATGAGCTGTTAGGATGGTACGGGTACGAAAGGCTGGAACTACGAAGATGGGCGGCCTCCCGTGCTCGCGATGCCTCTAGTCCTGAGCAGTCAACTGAACAGAGGAATAAAGGTAATAATGACATATTGTTGAAAACATTTATAAGGTGGTGTGGGAACTGTAGCTGGTGAAACCGAGAGTGATACAAGCCTAGGCCGTGCCTCCCTGAGATGCCATTAAGCTCGTCGCTACTTCTGCCGTTAAGGATAGAGTGTGAGTTTAAGCGCTCGCCTCCTATTGTCCGGTGAAGCTGTAATGACCATCTGCGGCCAACAGCGTCTATCATTCCCAACACCTAATAATAAATGTATGAAGTAAGAATAATGAGTCATTATCTTATCCCATAGTTATGTATTGATGTATGGTTATGTATTGATGTATGGTTATGTATTGATGTATGGGTTTGTATTGATATTTACTAGTGTGGTTTCCCATCATCAATTGCATCGCCGGTTTCCTTCCGGTGGGATCGTAATAGAGTACTAGCTAATAATGATTAAAAAATAAATCTAATAATTGACGGGCCCGTTGGTATAGTGGTTAGACACCCTGGTTGCTAACCGGTGGGTCGTGGGTTCGATTCCCACCAAGTGTCTGGGTGTTATTTATCTATTTAAGTATGTATTTACAAAAAAAAAATGTATATAAGTATTAGTATCAGTTGTCTGGTTACCATAGTACAGGCTCTAGGCCTAGTTTGGGATCGGATGACCGTGTGTGGATTGTCACAAGATATTATTATTATTTTGACTTTTATGATGGCTTTTAGACCCGGACTTTTAAAAGGCTTGCGTGAGGACGAATCCAAAATTATTATTATCTTCCCCTCATAATCGTACTCCATTTTAATTTATTGTCGGCACAAATCAGATTGAATTTCTTAGAAACATAAAGCCCTACTATGCAGCTTGATTTCTACGAATAATTATGTTTTCGAACGCACCCTCACGCTATGCGGTAAAAATGGCGGCAAAATACAATTGCCCAGCGTGATGTCACAGATAATAATCAAATTCGATTGTAATCGAATATAATAAACTCATTTTCTTGGAACAACTACCAAATATGCTGTGAATATATTAAATGTACTGCGTTACCATAATTTGGTTCCCTTCCCTGTGTAAAACGCCGAAATATTAAGCTTTTCTTGCTATAAATTTAGGCATTCATACATCGATGTTGCCAAAACGAACGCTATTTACAAATTTGATACCGCCAAGCCGGTTTACTATTCCTAATGAACGCTCCGCGACTACCTACGGTATAAACAGGTGGTTATGTGTGCCACAAGTGAAAATGTAGAACTTTGTGGTTAAATTGTGATGATTAGGAACGTATAGTACGTTACGATATAACGTTACATAGACTTAAATTTGGAACGTAACATCACTCCCGCCGAGAAATTTAGTGATTTTCGTAACATGAGTTTTCGTTTTATAATTATAGGATAGGATACAAATAATTTGTTATAATATTTTTGTGTTTATTTATGTAACTGGAGAATAAGTACTACTACTCCATTGATTATTAAAAACTGCGAAATATGTTCGAATTACGATATAACATCACATGAGTAGGTTTAGAGTTAGAAGAAAAAACTTTAATATTTAAAAGTTTCTGCTATGCGCTTAAAATTACGGAAGTAGAAAAATAGTTAGTTTCCAGCGGGTATTGAATCGTTCGATTGGAAAGAAATGGGATTTAATAACGTTCATAACGAGCTATCATTAACTCGTCCCGCGGACAAACAGCCGGTAACGAGAAAGCCAGTGTAGTGTTTCATGACGCACTTTTTTCCCATTCAATATCATTCACGAATTAATTGGAGATGGATACCGGAGACGCTCACAATACCCAGATATTATTTTTTATTTTCCATCCAGTTGAAGTTTCAATTAGCTCGAGGAAATTACGTATTTTTTATGTATTTCAATATCAGTAACTTTAAACCTATTCTCGAAGCGTGAAATTACCTCAGTGGTGTATTAGTTGCAAGTTCCGGTTCCAATCCCAGGTCGGCAAGATAATTTTTTTTTTTTTTTTTTTTTTATACTACCTAGGTGGCAAGCAAGCGTACGGCCCGCCTGATGGTAAGCAGTCACCGTAGCCTATAGACGCTAGCAACACCAGAAGAATCACTAGCGCATTGCCGACCCTTAAGACATTAGATGTTAAGTCTTTGTGTCTTAATTCATTCGTTTTTATTGTAAATTCCTATTAAGTAAGTAGTAGTAGGCCGAAGTTAGGAAATATGTTCGATAAATGGCTCTGTCCCTATGGCGAAACTTGTCAAGTTTCGCCAGCTATTTCAGCTATAATGATGAGTCCTGAAAATGGTGAACCTGGTGAATAAGTTATTGGTTTACTAATGAATACAACAAACGCCTTTTCCTCTGAGAAATTCATACGCTTGTCCCGAATTTGATCACTGGTTAACTCTCTGAGCTTTTCGCTGGATCACCTTACAGTTCAGTGACCCGTGGGGTGTCCGGGTAACAGTAGCACCCTCCCATATCCTCCCGTTGGGTGTCCGTAAGAGCCGACTAAGGGAAAAGAAGTAAATGGGCCCCAACGTCTTTCTATTGGATAACCTCCCACCTATACCTACTGCGATCCCCAAGACGCCTGCCAAACGTGGGGATTCCAACCCCTCCCTTCTAAGGGGGAGGCCTTTGTACAGCAGTGGACGTCTTTCGTTCGGCTGCTGATGATGATGAGCTTACAGTTCCCATTTGAATTGTCTAGTGAGTAGGTAGAGATATAAATGATTTCGAACTCAATAATGAAACATGACGTACCTACTTATATCTACGCCTCCACGGCTCCGGGAGTCAAAATGTCTAAATGAAGATTAACGCTCTCTCTTCTTCAGCCTGTTGCCACCCAATGCTGAGGCTGACGAACTTTCGCTCATGTAAGCCTCCTCCGATCCACCCCACCCTTCTGGATCTTCCCACCCCACCCTTCTGGAGCTTTCCTCATCCAGCTTCGTCCGGCCAACACAACAAGGTCATCAGACCATCTGGCTAGTGGTCTGCCGACGCTTCTGCGACCCGTGCGTGGTCTCCACTTCAGTACTTTTCTTGCCCATCTCTCGTCCTGTCTACGGCATACGTGACCCGTGCACTTCCACTTCCTCGATTAACGCTAATTAAATGTAATTAATTATAATACTTATACCTTACTTCGTCGTTCCAGACGAATGTTCGTGGTGCAACAAAGGCATCGTCAACGAGATCGGCCCGCTACAGCAAGCTGGTGCGGCATTCTGCTCGGAGTTGTGTTTCAGCCAATCGCGGCGCGCCAACTTCAAGCGCGCGAAGACCTGCGATTGGTGCCGACATGTGCGTCACACGGTCGCATACGTCGACTTCCAGGTAACGTTAAAGGTCGTTTTATGACACCCACAGACATTTTTTTATACTACCAAGGAGGCAAGCAAGCATGCGGCCCGCCTGATGGTAACCAGTCACCCACTCATAGACGCTAGTAACACAAGAAGAATCACTAGCGCGTTGCCAACTCTTAGATATTAAGTAATTTGCATCCAGTAATTTCACCAGCTAAAGTGCCCTGCACACCGGAACACAGCAATTGTCTATGGGCATACCCTAGACTAGAAAGATAGTGCGCTTATATTAATGTAGCCTGACTGTTCCATACGACTAGTCAAATAATGCCTTCTGTGTTCCGAATGATTTTGTGGGTAGTACCGTTGTGGGTGGTTGAGGTACTATATGTCTCTTGAGGCCGATAATTATACCATCCACAGTGCCTTTCACACTGCCACACAACAATGTTTACACATTGCTGCCTGGCGGCAGAATATCTGACACTGCGGTGGTGTCTACCTGGACAGTTCCTTCACAAGGGACCTACCACCTAGAAATACTTACCGCCATACCTAGCAGTTAGTATTACATAGTTTAGCGATGCGACTGCGGTGCTAAAGTGTGGATCCTCCGACCGAGCGAGGTGTGATGCTCGGTCAGGGCCGAAGCCCCCGACAGTTGTTGTCGGGATGTTGTATATATTTTTCGAGTTGGAGAAACTTCGCTTGTGAGATTCAGGATTCGGAGGTGTCGCCATCTATCGCGCTGTATGTGGTACTACTCGCTGCTCATCGCGTCGCTATACCACATGTGGCGCCATCTGGTTGTGTCGAGTCGCCACACTAGCATTGAAGTTCACTTCTATTGGCGGTTGCCACCACCATTATGTAAACCGGAGGTCGCGGGTTTAAATCCCGCTGGGAAAAACAACTTATTTGTGTAGTTGTTCCTTACTGGCTAGGACAATGCAGGCCGATCACCTGATTGTATGGAAAGTGTTCCATGCGTCGGATGGGCATGTACAACGTCGGCCCTGCACCCGACCTTATCCCCGTAACATACGATCGTGTCGGTCTACCGTCCCATCGGATTTTGAGAGTACAGGAAAAGTGAGTGAGTGTACTTGAGGCTACGCAAACACTTACGCTCTATATATCCCGCGTAGATGGCTGATCTTGTGAAAGATTGGACGCTGTGGTCAAGTTCTAGTTTATTATAGAATAAATAGATTTAATTAATTTAACCCTCTCCATAGTTCTCTTCTCAAAGCTTAAGCTCAGTTCACGCACGGTCACGCAGTTGCGCAGGTACTTCCTTCTGGCATCAGACTTTAAACCGCTATTGTTGAATTGATATTATTTAAACCGCTATTGTTGATAGATTGATTATATGTATAAAAGTTAACTATCTTCATCGAATTACGAATAAAATCTAAGCGCATAACGCGGGTGTAGTAACTCAGGCTCTATGAATACCCGTGAAGACAAAGAAACATAATTTCGCATCCGTAATACTATAATGTAACCCTGCTTACGATTTTAATTATTGCTGTATAAATGCCTATCATAACTAAAGGAAATTGTTTTATTATTTCAGGACGGTGCCACGCAACTCCAGTTCTGCTCGGACAAATGTCTCAACCAATACAAGATGCACATATTTTGCCGAGAGACCCAGGCGCATCTCGACCTCAACCCCCACTTAGTTGACGCGTCATCCTCTTCAAACCTCATTACTCCAGAACTGTGGCTCAAAAACTGCAAGAGTCGGTCTACCTCACCGACATCGGAGCGGTCCGGTTCTCCGAGCCCTGATACCGGTAAACAAACAAATGCAGAAAAGGCAGACCAGAAAACAACCCACAAAACTCAGAACAGATCTCCGCTCCCATTAATAACTGTAGCCCCGACGGCAAAACTGATGAAGCAGAAACGTCTTTCAGACGACGCGCCGATACAGAAGTCACCAGAAGCGAAAAAAGACGTTAGGAGCACTAAAATGAATTTGCGCAAACGAAGAACTTCTAAGTGCACGGCTACGGTAACGTCGCAGACAGTGAGGCAACGGACTACTACACCTAAGGCTCAGGATCTCCGAATGTGCAGTCCCTCTGAGGGCTCGTCGCCAGCATCTACGGTCGGAAACGCGATGCACTCACCTCCGCATCTTCCACCACAGCACCCTCCCCCTCCACCATACCCGAATCCAATGTTCAACATGCCTCCACCGATGTTCATGGAAAATCATGAACCGAAGCACCCGCACATGTTCCCACCCCGGCTCAGCTTCATGCCTCGCCCTGGCCACCCAATGGAGAGACCCCGACTTCCACCACCTTTGAGCTTCCCGCCGCCCTTAGGTCAAGCGCCTCCCGTCACAGTATTAGTCCCTTACCCAGTAATCATTCCAATACCCCTTCCTATTCCAATACCTATACCTTTATCGACGTTCATTCAAGCGCACTGCGCCAATAAAGTAGTAAAAACGGAAAATAAATGTGACGATTCTGAAGGCCCTTTAGATTTTACTATGAACAGTGACAAGAAGAAATACGAAGAAGTTGTTAATAATGAAACACACGTTGAAGCTTCAGAAGAAAAGGATATAGAACAAAACAATGATAGAATGGAGGACGATAAAATTGAAAATGAAGTTTATGAACCGGATAATAAAATTGGAAATGAAGTGAATGAAACGGGTAATCCAGAGCAGAAGTTACCGAAATTTAAAATAACGAGACTAGGCAATAAGATGGCGAAAATAGTGACCAAGAGTAGAGAACCATCAGAGTCCACGAGACCTTTGAGGAAACGGCGGAGACTAGTCGAAGTGGCGACAGACGACGAAGCGCTCATTCCAAAGACGAGAAAAATAGTTGAAGTTTAAACAAAACAATCAAAATAAAATTATATCTGATACATATCACAAACATGATAATCCGAACAGAGTTCAATAATGTTTCAGATTGCTAGTCTTAGTTGTAAGATTCGACTAAAAGTGTATATCTTAGATTTTAGGGCGCATTGTAAATGTGATATTAGTAACTTATTGTTTACTTCAATGTATGTAAAATAAAATTATTATTACGTACTAAAGTGTACCTAGTTGTGTGTTTATTTTGTTTGAAATTCCCCACAATAATATCACACACCACATGAATATTTGTATCTATCACACATTCGTATTTGTTCTCAACTACTTGCCGTATACCTAACTATTATTATTTTTATTATTAGGTAGTTTACTAATATAAAAGCTGAGAATTTAGGCCAGGCCTTGGTCAGGCTAAACACATTGCTATTAAATAAATACAAAAAGACTAATAGATCAAGTTTTAGGTTTGCCTCTGGATCTTCGATAGGAGACATGATGGACTGATGTAGTTCTAAAGAACATTAGGGTGCTAAGTATCAGAGGAAGAGGTACAATGATAGAGCGAAGTGGAGGGGAGGACACGAAAGGCTGATTACACGATCATTTGGGATATTATTTATGGGACTAATCCTACCACCGTGACTCCTGTCAGCCAGAATCTAATGTTACAGACATCACTCACCCAACCATAGGATAATATTGTTACAGCTCTGGACTAGCGTCGAAATATCGAGACGTCTTTTGTTTCTTAAAATTCCCACGTTTTTAGTTTTAAGACAATAGCCTTTTGTTTCATGTTTACTATCAGTTCCGTGAACGCCGGTATTGTTTCTATTACTCTTTATTGTTTAATTGTTCCTTTTATTAGGGTATTTAGAACTTTAAGCCCATTGTTGAAATATTGTTATTGGTTCCACGAACGCTATTATCACCCCAAGTTTTACGACTTTGTTTACAACTTGCGAACCTTCCAGAAACCATAGTCCTATATAAAAGACGCTGTCGAGCCGACCAGGGTTAGTGTATTCTACGCTGCGATCCCGGAAGAATCTCAACGCGATACAGTGTGCGATACGCTGCGATAACGAGTGATATATCTGCGATTCAGTGTAGTGATAAAGTGAACGACTAAAGCTTGTGATAACGGACTCCGAGTGATATACCTGCGATCTGGACTACTATATTGCTGTACTCTTAAGTGTGTGTGGAAATAAATCATCTTCACCAAGCAAACGGCATTTTTAAGAACCCTGCGACGTAACAATTGGTGTCAGAAGCGGGATGCCTTTGTTGCCGCGTGAAGAAGACGACCGTACACCACGCACGAGGCGGCAAGTCGAGATGGACCGCACTCGTCGGCAAGCTGAGGAGGAGCGGACGGAAGCATCGACATCGACGAGTGTGCCTGCTACGCCTTCGATGGATTTGTCCGCCCTATTGGAAGTTATGCGACGAGAGTTCCAAGCTAGCCAAGAGGCTAGTCGACGAGAGTTGCGGGAAGCTATGCAGGCCAACCAGGAAGCTCTGCAGGCCAACCAGGAAGCAAGTCGACAAGAGTTGCGGGAAGCTCTGCAGGCCAACCAGGAAGCTCTGCAGGCCAACCAGGAAGCAAGTCGACAAGAGTTGCGAGAAGCTCTGCAGGCCAACCAGGAAGCAAGTCGACAAGAGTTGCGGGAAGCACTGCAGGCCAACCAGGAAACAAGTCGACAAGAGTTGCGGGAAGCACTGCAGGCCAACCAGGCAGCTATGCAGGCCAACCAGGAAGCATTAATGAACAAATTAGATACCGGCCTCAAGGAAATTGGACAACGAGTAAGCACCGTGGAAAAAGACATCAAGAAAGTCAGTGCACAAGCGAATGAGCTACAGGTGAGAGTGGATGCGCACGACGAGAGTCTTCAATCGATGAAGAAAGAAATGATCAAGCTGCAAGCTCGTGAACCAGTCGTAGTGGGCTCGTCATCGTCAAAGCTTGATCTACCTCATTTTGACGGAGCCTCTTCGTGGACTGCGTTCAGGCATCAATTTGAGACTTTAATGGAGGCAAACGCCTGGAGTAACAAATATGCACTGACTGCACTTACTCTCGCCCTGCGAGGAGATGCCTTGGTGGTCCTAGAAAATCTGCCTGTCGAAGGAAGAACCGTGGAGGATCTGATGGAAGCCCTCGAAACCCGGTACGGCGAGAAACACCTGGAGCATGTGTGCCGGGCACAGCTGCGAGAAAGAACTCAGAAACCTGGCGAGAACCTCCAGCAATGGGCTAGTGAGATCGAACGTCTAGTACGCCGTGCATACTCATCAACACCGGAGACAATACCAGTGACGCTGTTGCAAGCCTTCGTGGATGGAATACGAGATCCCGAAGTCAGAGCCACTGTGCGGCTGGCACATCATACTTCTTTGAAGACCGCGCTCGCTCACGCTCTAGAAGTTGAAGCTGTGAGGCAAGACACACGGGTACATAAGATAAGGGAAGTAGTGGCAAATAATCGAACCAGTGCTCCACGAAGCTCGCGATTTGGGCCGATGTGCTATGGCTGTGGTGAAAGAGGACATATACGGGTGGATTGCCCACAACTGAAGAAGAAAAGTGTCTCAAATGCCGAGACACAATCAGAAGATGACGTGTCGTTAAACTAAGTGTCGCCAGGGCCGCGGGGCGGGTGCTGGCTGGTCATAATGAAGCCCCAACCATCACTATCACTCAAGTTTGTAACGGAAATAGCCTTATCGTCGAGGGAACGTTGGACAACAAGCCGTGCAGTTTTACTGTGGATACTGGAGCATCACGTACAGTAGTGAGACCAGAACTAATGAAGAGGACGATCCTGTGGAACAAGCAGCAACCAGCACTTCACCTTCAAACAGCAACTGGCCAGTCAGTCTCCGTCCTCGGCGACACCGACGTGGAGCTTAGTATCGGTGATAAAGTATATCGTCAATCGGTGCTAATTGCCAACATCACCGATGACTGCATATTGGGGTTGGACTTCCTGAAAGATCACCGTTGTATTTTGGACATTGCAAGAGGAGTGTTAAAATTCTCGGACCAAGAAGTATGTCTACAGGGATCACGACCTTGCAATCTATACTGCTTGAAGGACACAATATTGGCTCCAAGATCAGAAACCATTGTACGAGTGAAGTTTCCTTCGAATGTTAAGCACGGACGCTGTGTTATTGCTGAAGATAATGGTCACCACCCAAATTGGATAACAGCAAGAACATTACTTGTAACAAAAGGCGAAACGCAATTAAGAGTTCTGAACCTCAGTAACAACGAGATTCACCTGAAGAAAAACACAGTTATTGGAAAGTGTCAAGAACTCAAGTCTCTTCAACGCCTTAGCGATTCTAACAGTGCAACGCATACCTCCGAAGAACATGTTGAAGATCTTATGGAATCTTGCAAAGGAACATTAACAGCATCGGAGTATTCTCAAGCAAAAGATCTTCTTCTGCGGTATAAGGACATATTTGCATTAGGAAACGACTGTGGAAGGACTGGACTGGTGAGACACAGGATCGACACAGGAGATGCCAGACCAATAAAACAGAGGCCTCGTCGTGTACCATGGGCCAAGGAAGCTGAAGTTACCGAGTTGGTGAATGAAATGGCCAAGAATAAGATCATCGAGCCGTCGACGAGTCCTTGGTCATCACCAGTAGTCTTGGTGAAAAAGAAAGATGGTAGCACCAGGTTCTGCGTAGACTACCGGATGCTGAATAATGTCACCAAGAAGGACAGTTATCCTCTGCCACGGATAGATGACACACTGGACATGCTCAGTGGCATGAACTGGTTTTCAACGGTGGATTTGAAGAGTGGCTATTGGCAAGTGGAGATAAGCCCTGAAGACAAAGAGAAAACTGCGTTCTGCACGGGAATAGGAAACGGTCTCTGGCAATTTAATGTCATGCCATTTGGACTATGTAATGCTCCAGCGACGTTTGAGCGCCTCATGGAAAGAGTCATGGTTGGTCTGCTTGGAGACGTATGTCTAGTGTACCTCGACGATGTCATCATAATGGGGCGTCACTTTAAGGAGCATTTGAGAAATCTGGAGAAAGTCTTCACCCGGATCAGAGACGCCAATTTGAAGCTAAGCCCGAAGAAATGTGAATTATTTAAGAAGGAAGTTAAATACCTGGGTCATGTGATATCTACGGAAGGCGTGCAAACTGAAGCGGATAAAGTGAAAGCTGTACGAGAATGGCCAATTCCGAAGAACAAAACAGAAGTGAGAGCTTTTCTCGGCTTATGCACATACTATAGGCGATTTGTCAAGAACTTTTCGGACATAGCAAGACCGCTGCATCGCCTAACGGAAGAAAAACGCGCCTTCATCTGGGATTCAGACAGTGATGAAGCCTTCAACACCCTGAAGCAATGTTTGTGTGAGTCGCCCATCTTGGGCTATCCAAGCAGAGAGGGACGATTTGTTGTGGACACTGACGCAAGCAACACGGGGATTGGAGGTGTCCTATCACAGATACAAGGCGACCGCCAGGTTGTGATAGCTTATTTCAGCAAGGCACTTTCGAAGCCGGAAAGAAATTATTGTGTGACTCGCCGTGAACTGTTGGCTGTTGTGAAGACCTTACAG
This sequence comes from Furcula furcula, assembly GCA_911728495.1. Taxonomy (NCBI): domain Eukaryota; kingdom Metazoa; phylum Arthropoda; class Insecta; order Lepidoptera; family Notodontidae; genus Furcula; species Furcula furcula. The sequence continues at coordinate 22,982,877 of OU452253.1, forward strand.
CACTTCCACAAGTACTTGATTGGGCGACAGTTCACGTTACGGACAGATCATGCCGCATTAAAATGGCTACTACAATTTAAGAATCCTGACGGTCAAGTGGCAAGATGGCTGGAACAGTTGCAAGAATTCCATTTCGACATAGAACACCGAAGTGGAAAAGGGCATAATAATGCGGATGCATTATCAAGACGGCCATGCCCAGAAGATTGCCAACACTGCAAGAAACAGGAAACGCGTGAAGCTCTGAGAGTTATTAAGATCCATGGCACCGATGATGAGTGGGCGGATGACAACATGAAGAGAGCTCAAGAAGAAGATAAAGATCTGCAGCCTATCATGGCCTGGTTGAAGAGTGGAAACAAGCCACAATGGAGTGACATATCGTCATACAGCCCAATATGTAAGGGTTACTGGGCTCAGTGGAGTAGCCTGACACTTAATAACGGGCTTTTATGCAGGAAGTGGGAGTCGGAAGATGGCAGAGAGGTCACTCTACAGATTGTTGTTCCGCGGAGCAAGGTTGCACCTCTTCTGAAACACACGCACGATGGAGTATCTGGTGGACACCTCGGCATAAAGAAAACTCTTGTGAAAGTACGGCAAAGGTTCTACTGGTTACGATGTCGGGAGGACGTGGAAGACTGGTGCCGGAAGTGCACTGCGTGTGCATCTGTGAAAGGACCTCAGACAAGAAGCAAAGGAAAACTTAAGCTATACAACGTTGGAGCACCTTGGGAGCGCATAGCTATAGATGTTGCTGGACCATTCCCAGAAACCGACAGTGGGAACAAATACATAATCGTTGTTCAGGACTACTTCAGTAAATGGCCGGAAGTCTTCGCTACGCCGAATCAAGAAGCCAAAACCGTAGCAGAGAAGCTGGTTCAAGAAGTTGTCTGCCGATTCGGAGTTCCGTTGGAAATCCACTCTGACCAAGGACGAAATTTCGAATCTGCCTTGTTTCAAGAACTTTGCAAGCTGCTTGGCATGAACAAGACAAGAACGACTCCAGCACATCCTCAGTCAGATAGAATGGTTGAGCGGTTCAATCAAACGTTGGAAAATCACTTGGCGAAGGTAGTCGATGAACACCAAAGGGACTGGGACAGATATATACCACTTTTCCTTATGTCATACCGCTCAGCCATACACAATAGTACCGGCATGTCACCAGCCAGAGTAAACTTTGGAAGAGAAATTAGGCTTCCAATTGATGCTATTACGGGTACACCTCCTGAGGCTCCGAGACCAGTAGTGGATTACGTGTGTGACCTACAAAACCAACTGGATGACGTGCACACATTGGTACGCGAGAACAGCCTAAGGACCAGCGACAAGATGAAGACTCGCTATGACCGTCGTGCAAACACCAGTGGTTTCGGCGAGGGCACATTGGTGTGGCTGCATAATCCACTACGGAAGAAAGGGAAATCTCCGAAGCTACAGGCCCGTTGGGAAGGACCTTACAAGGTGATTACGAGGATAAATGATATCACCTATCGCATCAAACAAGGGACGAGAGGAAAACCAAAGATAGTTCATGTGGACCGGTTGGCTCGATATCACGGCAACAATGATGCTCGGGACGAGCATGTCTAAGAGGGGGACAGTGTTACAGCTCTGGACTAGCGTCGAAATATCGAGACGTCTTTTGTTTCTTAAAATTCCCACGTTTTTAGTTTTAAGACAATAGCCTTTTGTTTCATGTTTACTATCAGTTCCGTGAACGCCGGTATTGTTTCTATTACTCTTTATTGTTTAATTGTTCCTTTTATTAGGGTATTTAGAACTTTAAGCCCATTGTTGAAATATTGTTATTGGTTCCACGAACGCTATTATCACCCCAAGTTTTACGACTTTGTTTACAACTTGCGAACCTTCCAGAAACCATAGTCCTATATAAAAGACGCTGTCGAGCCGACCAGGGTTAGTGTATTCTACGCTGCGATCCCGGAAGAATCTCAACGCGATACAGTGTGCGATACGCTGCGATAACGAGTGATATATCTGCGATTCAGTGTAGTGATAAAGTGAACGACTAAAGCTTGTGATAACGGACTCCGAGTGATATACCTGCGATCTGGACTACTATATTGCTGTACTCTTAAGTGTGTGTGGAAATAAATCATCTTCACCAAGCAAACGGCATTTTTAAGAACCCTGCGACGTAACAATATTATTAAAAAATATATTCTTTTGTATCGTTGTTTAAGTTGGTATAACACGTGTGCATTATGGATTTTTAACCGGCTTCAAAAAGAAGGTTCTCTATTCGACGCGTATGTATGTAATATTAATCAAAATGTGTTAGTCTATGTGGGCTTCTAAACAAATTTACCAACTTTTATGAGTGTATGTATGTAGGTTTGTCCGCGGATTTCTCAGAAACTAAATGTCCGATTTCAAAAATTCTTTTTTCAATAGTTAGAGTATTTTTCAACTTAGGGTAGAGTACAAGTTTCATCAAAATCGGTCCAGTAGTTTAAGAGATATAAACTTTTTATGTTTTCAGTAAGTTACTGTAACGTAGACGTTCGAGTTGCGTGATAGTGCTGATACCTATTGTGCTAAAATAAACGTCACTAAAAAGTGTTAATAAACATTTTTTTTTAAAATAAAAACCGACTTCAAAGTAAATTATCTAAAAAGCATAAAATAACGAAAATATATTGAAGTTGGGGTCAGCTCGTGCTAGTCTTACTTAACATGGTGGTGGTGGCACCGACTTCAATATATTTTCGTTATTTTATGCTTTTTAACCGGCTTCAAAAAGAAGGTTCTCTATTCGACGCGTATGTATGTAATATTAATAAAAATGCGTAATATTAATATATGTTAGTCTATGTGGGCTTCTAAACAAATTTACCAAATTTTACGAGTGTATGTATGTATGTATGTATGTATGTATGTATGTATGTATGTATGTATGTATATATGTATGTATGTATGTAGGTTTGTCCGCGGATTTCTCAGAAACTACAAGTCCGATTTCAATAATTATTTTTGCAATAATTAGAGTATTTTTCAACTTAGGGTAGAGTACAAGTTTCATCAAAATCGGTCCAGTAGTTTAAGAGATATAAACTTTTATGTGTTCAGTAAGTTACTGTAACGTAGACGTTCGAGTTGCGTGATAGTGCTGATACCTATTTTGCTAAAATAAAAGTCACTAAAAAGTGTTAAATAAACTATTTTATAAAAAATAAAAACCGACTTCAAAGTAAATTATCTAAAAAGCATAAAATAACGAAAATATATTGAAGTCGGTGTCAGCTCGTGCTAATTAGTTAACATGATGTGCTAGCACCGACTTCAATATATTTTCGTTATTTTATGCTTTTTAGATAATTTACTTTGAAGTCGGTTTTTATTTTTTATAAAATAGTTTATTAGATAATTTACTTTGAAGTCGGTTTTTATTTTTAAAAAAATTGTTTATTTGCGCCCAAACTTCGAGTGACGTCTTTAACGAGGGGCCCCCAGCCCGGGCGGTCAGACTGAATCTGTACGCGTAGGGCGACACATGTGATCATAATAAATAGAAATATAAGTACATCAATTTTGTAATGGATAAACTATTTCCACCGGCCCCTTCACACTACAGTGGTTGCCAACGAATTACACTCGGATAAATAAGCCAGGAAGATAGAGAGAGAATCACGAGCGAGCGTTGTTGGTTTCGTAGCCTCCGTGCCAAAAGGACGGAATCCACTTGCGTAGAATAGAAAGACCGGAGGTCGCGGGTTCGAATCCCGCGTGAAGCAACAACTTTGTCTAGTTTAGTTGTTCCTTACTGGTTAGGATAATATAGGCCGATCACCTAATGTAAGTCTGAAAGTAAGATTGATCCATGCGCCGGTTGAGCATGTAAAAACCCGGTCCTGCGCCTGAGCTCTCCCCGGTCATGTCGATCTTCTCTGGTGTATCAGATGAGTATCAAGTATCAGTATAAAAAAAAACAGTAAGTACCTAAGTACATATACCTAGAATGTCATCAGTTATAAGCATACCTATGGTCAGCAAATAAAGTGTGCTTTACTATCTTCGATTGCGTCACCACGTTCCATCAGGTGGCTCTGCAGACAAGCACTAGCTTATGTTGAAAAAAAAAATGATGATTTTATTTAACGTATGTACTTACTATTTATGATTAATACAACGTACCGACTTAGTAATTATACTATCCATCCATACTGCCCCAACCAAGCCTGAGTACCTAGTGCAAGAGTGCGCAATGTCGATATGTGCAAGAGTGCGTGCGCACTCTTGTCCAATATTTTTTATTTATAAATAAGTTACCATATTTTTTTACGGTTAAAGTTAGTATACTTTTTTAGTTCTTTATTTTTTTATTCTGACTAATGTCAAGGAGACCGGTGACGACGAAAAGAAAAAAATGTCAAACCGAAAGTAATGTAAGAAGTTCAAAAGTTTATAGGATAGGGAAGGGACAAGTAGCAGCCCAACTAGGTATGCCCGAGTCTACGTTAAGCAAAAGATTGCAAAAAGAAACCATCTCCCAGTCCTTAGGTACACATTCACCAAGGAAATGGAACTAGAGTTTCTTCAATAAATTTAAAATCTTGACTACACTTTTTGGAATATCTCCTAAAAATTTAAGGCGTTTGACTTATGATTTACCTGAAAAGAATTTTCAGGCACAAAAAATATTTGATATGGAGGGGTCTAGATTTTCTCTAGTTCCCAACAAACCACCAAAAGTTTCATCCACTAAGGGAAAATGATGAGTGCGATCAATGACTTTTCGCGCACTCTTGCACACCTGGCTGCGCACTCTTGGCCACACATACTGCGAAAGATTGCGCATTCAGGAGGTTGATTATAAGTTCTATAGTTTCTAAATTACTGGACTTACGTTAATTAATACATTGTTTTTTAGTAGATGAACAACTAAAGTTAATAGCGACATTAAAAAATTATCTTACAATGTATTTTATTGGTTTTACAGCCTAAAATATCAAAACCGCGCACTCCTGCACCAGCTTTCCCTAATTTCATTTGGGGCCCCACACAAATTTCAATACAGGGCCCGTCTAAAGCAAACTATGCCACTGTTTCCATGAATAGATGCACCTATGACGTCATTGTGACGTAGTAGTTGACATTGTTAAGAAAAGGGGAAGGGTACAGCTAGAATCATCATCAGCAGCCGGAAGACGTCCACTGCTGAACAAAGGCCTCCCCCTTAGAAGGGTGGGCTTGCCATAAGCCCCACCAGGCGTCTTGGGCATCGCAGTATAGTTGGTTAGGTAATACAATAGAAAGACGCTGCTGAATAACAAGAAGACGAGCTTGGTTTTCTTTAGCTGCCTCTTACGGACACCCGGATAACGAGAGGAGGTAGAAGGGTGCTATTCTTACCCGGACACCCCACGGGTGACAGCTAGAATTCCTCCAAATAATTGGAGAAGCACGATTCCACCTTATGAATTTCGCAGTCAAAACGAACTTCGAGTGACACTGTTTCTATAAGGTTAATAGCTCCATAAGGAAGCGCTGTAGCAATTGCTAAGGAACGATCTTTCGTCCTTTTAACTGGCACAGTGTCATGTTGTATTGTTGTTATCGTTCCCATGATGTAACATCATGGGAAGCGACGTGGAGGGAAGATATTGCTTCGCTGTTCGTAGCTTCCCACTACGCCACGTGTGTACTTATACGTACGTGTGGATAAAAAAATTCTTTTCTTTTCTTACTTGTGTCTCGGTTTTCATCATCATCAGTAGCCGGAAGACGTCCACTGCTGAACATAGGCCTCCCCCTTGGAACGCCACAATGAACGGCAATTGGCTATTTGCATTCACCGGTTACCTGCGACGCGCACAATGTCGTCTGTCCACCTAGTGGGAGGCTTGCCTACGCTGCGTCTGGTGGTTCGTGGTCGCCACTCGAGAACGTTTCTTCCCCATCGGTTATCGGTTCTTCGAGCGATGTGGCCTGCCCATTGTCACTACAACTTGCAGATTCTGAGAGCTATGTCGGTGACTTTAGTTCTTCGGCGAATCTCCTCATTCCGGATTTTATCGCGCAAAGAAACTCCAAGCATAGCTCTCTCCATAGCTCGTTTTGTGACTCTGAGCTTCTCTAAAAGGCCAGCAGTCAAGGACCACGTCTCACCTACCATATGTCTCGGTTTTATTCCATACTTACTTCAGACTAAAAAGTATTTAACTAAGTTCAAATATCGTTCTCTCATGATATAATTTTATTAATCAACCAGTCACCAGACCAGCAAGACGTTCGCCTGATGGTAAGCGACACGCCTGCCTATAGACAGCTGCATTGCACTGCCGCTCGTCACTAGATGCATTACTTGTTAATCCTCCTGTGTCTGGTAATTTCACCAGTTAGTGCCCGACACACCGAAATGTTTACACACTGTTGATATCTGTAACTGTAAGAATAGCACCCTCCCATATCTTCCCGTTGGGTGTACGTAAGAGGCGACTAAGGGTAAACCAGAAGACTGGCAGAAACGTCTTTATATAGGATTACCTACCAGGTGGTAGGCAGTATAGGTATACTGCGATCCCCAAGACGCCTGCCAAGCGTGTGGATTATGACAAACCCTCCCTGCTAAGGGGGCCTTTAGTGCTGATGATAATGACGTAAATACGCAAAAAGCATCCAATGAGCGTTGAGTCTCTTTGTGGATTGGATTCTTATGTACCTACCTACGTCTGCGTCCTTTAAAAACAGATCCACGGTGTCGCGCCGGCTGTAAAAACAACGAATCATTGAAATTCATGTATGTAGATTCAGGTGCCAAACATACATGATGAAATCGGATTGCGATACATGCGCGGTGGATAACGAAATGAAACATGAAATAAAATTTCAAAGGCTTTTATTATATCGACGACGTTGAAAATCATCGCTAAAAACCACTTCTTGAGAAATATTAATTAGTTAATATTGTAACAAGGCAATAATGTGTCCACCAGTTGCAGTATTTTTTTAAGAATGAATGTTCTCAGTGGCTGACGCATTATTCGATACATTTTGGTAAATAATTTTCTTAACACTGTTCAACCACACAAGGTGGTTTCCAACAACTTCTTTGTTTGTACAATCAATGATAATGAGATCCAATTACAATTCTATGAAATTATATTTTTAATTAATAGCACTACTATATAAACGTCATCACATAACTACGTCATAGCATAGCAATTAAAGGCAATACTGACATATAAATCATCTTTATCTTATTGCGTATAAGGCTACTTGGAATTATTGCGAATCCACATGAACATGATATGTTTCCTCTAAGTATTCAGATGAGTACAATTTTATAAGTTTAAACAAAATTTCGAATTGTACTGATGTTTTTCATTTGAACATAAAGAGCTCTACTTTGTAAGATTGTCCTCATTTGAAAACAAAGGTAAATCAAATATAACCAAGGTGTTAGAGATCTTACCAATTTCATGTTACTTAGATTATTCTTAAGATGATTTATGAATTCTCTGCAAGTACAATAGGGCAATATACTATCATCTAATAATGTTAAATGCATTACTGTTTGTTATTATATAAATCCCAAAGTGTGATAGCACCATCCAGGCCACCGGCTGCCATTATATTCGCTTTCCAATATGATACCTTTTCAGATGAATAAACAACATCTTGTATGGCCTGTTTGTGTTCTGTGAGCACAACCAATTGCCTCATTGAGTACCAGGAAAATATGCGAATATGGCCATCCCAGCCCCCAGATACAAACACTTTGCCGTCCGAACGAGATTGTACTTTATTTATACCTGGATTTTTAATACTTAGGTCCATCTTGTGGGCCAAGGTTAAGTCTTTTCTCCCTATATTAAATATCTGTATCACATTTGAAGCGTTGCCAATCATGCCGCGCTGTTGTTCAAGATGGTAGTCAATAGACATAGGACACTCCTGCGTCTTCAGCTTGCTTATGCATTGACTAGTGTTGAGATCCCACAGGAGGACCCATCCTGCTTCATATCCAGCTAGCAGACATGGCCGATCACAAGGGAATTCAATGTATTTCAAACACATAGGATCTCCCAGTTTAAGTGATGTATCAGGCTCTAAAAAACCAACTTCTTCACCAGAAAAGTTATAGATGTGAATTTTTGATTCCCTGTCAGGTACATACAGTGTTTCGAGTTTTGTGTTGGCTTCAAAACGGCAGAAACCAGGGTAATCAATGTTGATAGATGCGTCTTCCTCATAACCGCTGTTGTTTAAACTGAATATTTTGTAAATGCCACCTTTCTCTTGAGTGATGAGGTGTTCATTGGTGTGGATGAGATGAAGAATCGGAGCTTGACCAACGCGGATTTTCTGTTGTACTCGGTTTGTCTGAAATTTAACAAAACAGATGGAATAATGACGGGCCCGTTCGTCTAGTGGTTAGACACCCTATCCGCTAACCGATGGGTTGTGGGTTCGATTCCCACCAAGTGTCTGGGTGTTATTTCGATGGCTCCTACGTTAAATATCGTATGTGTAAAACCGGCACTTTACAGGAGATCAAATTAAAGGTATTTTTCTATGCTTGTTGTTTAAATTTGAAGCTATTTCGCTGTAATCTGTACCAAACATAGAAAATGCCTTATTTTACCGAATAGTATGAAAACAAACATTTAATAATTAGCGTAGAAAAATACCTTTAATTTGCTCTCCTGTAAAGTGCGGGTTTTACACATACAATATTTAACGTAGGAGCCATTGATTTATCTATTTAAGTATGTATTTACAAAAAAAAAATGTATATAAGTATTAGTATCAGTTGTCTGGTTTCCATAGTACAGGCTCTGCCTAGTTTGGGATCAGATGACCGTGTGTGGATTATCACAAGATATTATTATTATTATTAATGGGTAGGTCTAGCTAAAAATATTTCATTTCTTTAATGTTTATATGTTACAGTAATAGCAAATATATACGAGCTGTGTGTGGTCAATAATAGAAAAAAATAACAAGTGATAAACTAGATAACTAGTCCAATTACAACTCTGTTTTCTTGGCAGATGCTGGACACAATTTCTAGGTCACAAAATGGGGGTAGTAAACATTGTTGCGCCATAAATTGAAGTCATACAACACTTTATCCCAGCTACTGCGTTGTCGAATCTACTGAATAATATCCTTGGAATATATATGTGATCTCACCTGAAGGTTGTATGCATAAACATAGCCGTTCTTCGAGCCGGCAAGTAACCTCTCGAGACCCCCGGGCAAAAAGTTAAATGCCAACGAATAAACAGGAACGTTATCCACGTTCCTGATCGTATAAACGGGGTCTGGGGGTAATAATGCCATCTCCGGTCAAGAACAAACCGAAATACTTAATTGGAATCGGTAAAATAAAATAATAACAAAATTAATCAAGCCATTAGAAACTCAACCACAACTACGCACAACACAAAACTGACAGAAAAACAAGAAAGTTTACGTCTTCATATTTGGTAACGTTCCAAAACTTAGCTTATGAAATTAACAAAAACTGTGCCAACTTCACATAATTAATGTAATTAGTGAATGCTTTGCTATCAAAACTTCAATTTCACTTCCCTAGATAAAGACAATAAATTGTACTTTAACATCGAAATTACTAATTTCAATTAAATAAAGTTGACTCATGCCATACACATATTCCACAATGCCACAAATTTTTCTGTAGGTATATAGCATTTTGAACGCACACGAAATGTGTGGAAAGTTTTGGGTAGTGAGGAGTGATAATGTAATCGATTAAAAAATCAATTAGATTGATAAAATCGTTATGAGTTTTATCGCGCGGAAAATATTACACAATTTCCTTTTATTCTCACAATCCGATGGTACGGAATACCAAAATACGAATATGACCGGGAATAGCTCAAGCACAAAACCAACTTATTACATGGCCTTCCGTTTCGACGCATCATGGATCATCTTACTTTTCAGACAATCAGTTGATTAGCCTGCTTTCCCTAACCAAAATGGCACAACCTTAGTTGTTGCTTCCCGCAGGATTTGAGCCTGCTGCCTGACCTATGACTTTCTTTGCAAGCGGCTTCTCGTTACGCTACACGACAATTACTCCAAGGTGGACTATTATGATTTCTGAGCTACCTAACATATCAAAAATGAAATAGCTGTATCATTATTCGTTAGTTAAAGGTATAAAATAGGGGATGAAATTTTGGTAAAAATAATTTTTGTTTGACCATTTTCTGATAATAATAATAATATCCTGGGACAATTCACACACGGTCATCTGATCCCAAACTAGGCAGAGCCTGTACTATGGAAACCAGACAACTGATACTAATACATATATACTTTTATTTTGTAAATACATATGTATATACATATGTATATATGTATGTAAAGCATAGTACGGCTGCATTTCGTGGCAGTTTCCGCTACTTAGCCACGAAATGTTGGAATAACATCCCTCCACCATTCAAAAGCTTGTCCGCTGTTAGTTCTTTTAAATATAAGTTTAAAATGCATTTACTTTCACAACAAAAAATAACTCAATAGTCGTTCTGTGCTTTATTCACTACATACATACTTTCACACTCTTTTATATACATCTATCATACTACATACATTTAACCACGGGATTTACTTCATTTACTTCGCCACTAAATTTAATTTTAATTTTATATAGACTAAAACCGTCACTTTTAAATAATTGTTTACTTCCATGTTCTTGTATGTCTCCTGGTTTGCTTGTGATTGTTTATTGTTTATTTATTTATTTATTTTATTTTTTCCCTTCTTTTCTTTGTTATACTTAAGTATTTTATGTGCGGTGTATGCTGTTGCGCTCAGATGCGCTCTCGTCAACGGGTGTCCACAGAAGATCAGCGTCGTTGTTCCAAATAGGAGCAACGGCACATGCTGAGTGGATAACCCTTCAGCGGCATTATTTAAAATAAAAATTGTAATAGATAAGTTAGATTTAGATGTCGCTGAATAAATGTTTTTCTTTCTTTCTTTCTTTCTTTCTATATATAGTACTCGTAATATTTGATAATCATCGCGAAAGAACATTCGTAGGGTACCGTAAACTACGATTGATAATAACAGATAGACAGAAACACACCCATGCGCGGCTCACATACACACATAAACACACACACACGCTAAACGCATACATACTTACCAGCTCATATTGTAAGTATGGTCCAAATTGTACCTAAGTCCTATTAGTATTCAGCAATTCTGCCCGGCACAGAATTGTTCTGACCAAACTTAAATCTACTGTAATCTTTGGTTTTTACCGGTCCTTACGATACAAGCTGTGCTTAGTGTGAGGGCCTTAGGTAATTATAATAAAGTTAATAGTATTTAAGTACTAACAGTATGTAAAACATGTAACATCTTTTTGTTAATATTTCTGTGTAGATGTGGTAAATAAAGAATTTATTATTATCATTATTTATATACACATTTAATATTGGCCTGAAATTGAACACACATACTCTTAGATTAACAAAAAAATGAGACGCATTTCTGTTTTGAAAATTCATCACTTATGGGTTTAAAGCAAAGCACCTAGTAATTTGTGTACGTATATCACCTGTCACCAGTGCGTTTATTATTTTTTGGATTTGTTCTCGTAAGAGGCAAAAAAATGAAGAAGGAAAGTTTGCATTTTGTTGAATTTACTTGAAACTTAGCTAATAATTTTGGTTAATACTCTTCAACAACATTATTTAAAACACTTACTTACTTATTTACAACACGTTATAAATAATTCAATTTCTTAGGGTGTAAGACACAAGACACACACAATTTAGTAGTTATGAAAAAATTGATAATCTTATTTTTAAATAGATTTACTTTTACATATCTTTCTTAATATTATAATCTAAACATTTTTTTTTATCCGTGCGAAGCCAGGCTAGGCTTCTAGTAAAGTATATGACGCTAAAATCCATCATTAAAAAAAAAAAATATATATACAGACGAATTGAGAACCTCCTCCTTTTTTGAAGTCGGTTAAAAATGATAAAAACATATTCATTATCTATAAAGTAGCACCGCACCGGTTCGTTCCCAGGGCTTCCACGCAAAGCTGGATGCGCGTACCGCTCACGGTCATCATCATCAGCCGGAAGGCGTCCACTGCTGAACATAGGCCTCCCCCTTAGAACGCAACAATGAACGACATTTGGCTATTTGCATCCACCGGTTACCTGCGACGCGCACAATGTCGTCTGTCTACCTAGTGGGAGGCCTGCCAACGCTGCGTAACCGCTCACGGTAACGGCCACTAAAACTCCAGTTTTAGTCAGTTGGAGTCGAAATATCTATGAGGCTTTTCCCACAAACAACAAAGATACTCTGGGAACCAATTTAAAATTTAATTAAATTTATTTCAAATACGGAAGGCAGCGCCAGGCCACTTGTTTGATGGAATTAAAAATTAGGAAACTGCACAATTTTTGTTTTTAGTGTACACAGACTTATTAGGGATGCTACGCATTTAGTGTATAATAAAGATTTTAGGCTCACTTAGAGATTCTTACCAAAAACAAAAAAGTTAAAATAAGCACAAATTACTTATCTAGATATAGAAAGTTGACCTTTCCACGTTGGCTCGAAAATGCCCACTGACAGCCGTGACGTAATTTTTGATTGACATACAAGTAAGTAAATGTTCATATACGGGTGAATAAAATAACAATCACTTAATAATAATGTTATCATTACATTTTTGACAACTAATAAACTCATAATGATAGGTTGATCTCCTAGGTTATGAGTTCAGAGAAAAATAATATCATCGAAAAAAAGTTATGTCCCGGGGCACCAGTCACGTAGTTGGACGGGTACGTTGATCTAGGGGTAGTCCCTCCTTCGGAGTCGCTGGACATTCGGGGTGTGGGCCCTTTGAACGTCCATTGAGTACGGCAGCGACTCCAAGGAGGACGGCGGCGGGGTTGCGACCCCCGTCCCCGTGAGCACCGTGACAGGTTCCCGGGGGGCTACAATGCGCCCCCCGGCTTCGGGCTCAAAGGCAAGGCACTGAGGGGCCCCTGGTGCAAATCCCACCGGAGAGCCCTGGGGTCCCCCGTCTCATATGCCGATGCGACAGCCGCGGGGGTTTTAGTGGGTAAGAATCCCACATACCCCGGTCGAGCCCCACAGCTCCCGGGGATCTTTGGAAGACTTCCCCCGCGTCAAAAAAAAAAGGTGTAGTCCCTGGCCAAGATTCAAGATTAAATATTTTATTTCAAATAGGCTTAACGCTAGCACTTTTGAACGGTCATTTTTTTAAAAGCTTCCACCGGATCACAACGCGGCCTCAACTGAGAAGATCTTGAGAGCTTGTCATTTTTTCACATTTTTTTTTAAACAAAGTTTGTCTTTTTACAATTAAATCAGCACCAGCGACAGTGTGTCCTGCCGTTCAAAATATCAAATAAAAATAAAAAATACGATGAAAATACAACAAACTAAAAACTAAAATGCCAAAGGGATAGTAGTCGGACCAGTCCCCCCAAGCAGCACCCGCGCACGAGTTGACTCGAGCAGTAGCCATCACTCCCCTCAACCATATTGGAGGGAAGGGGGTGACCCGCCACACGAAGCCGCCACAAGCAAAGACTTTTCGATGGCGAGCATGACCGATCCAAAATCACAGTGGCTCACGTTTAACATTTACCTTCTGCTGTTAAGCAGTGCCTCGTCAGGCAAGACACAAAGCAGTTTAACATATTAAATTTTATCACAAGTCGTCTAAGTTAGATACACACCAAGAATAATTTACAAGCTCAAGTGAATTGCCTTCAGAGCCACTACCTAGTATACCGTTGGTTTGATTCCCACCTTGTGTGTGTCATTTATTAATGTATTTACAAATAAGTATTCGTTTTAGATAATGTGATGTTAATGTGGAGATTCACCGAAGAACTAAGGTTACCGACATAGCTCTCAGAATCTGCAAGTTGAAGTGGCAATGGGCAGGCCACATCGCTCGAAGAACCGATAACCGTTGGGGAAGAAAGGTTCTCGAGTGGCGACCACGAACCGGAAGACGCAGCGTAGGCAGGCCTCCCACTAGGTGGACCGACGACATTGTTCGCGTCGCAGGAAATCGGTGGATGCAAATAGCAAATTGTCGTTCATTGTGGCGGTCTAAGGGGGAGGCCTTTGTTCAGCAGTGGACGTCTTCCGGCTGGTGATGATGATGATGATTCGTTTTAGTTTTATGGTTACCTTAATATACAGGCTCTGCCTAGTTTAAGATCAGATGAGCGTATGTGGATTGTACCAGGCCCAGGATATTATTATATATACATTGTGTAAATAGTCATGCTCATATTTTTCATCATAAAATAAATAAACCCCGCTTGAAATAAAACTTTTTGCATTTTAAAAATAACAAGATGAAAAAAAAAAACAGAGCTACAATCAATATAATAAATACATAATTAAATAAAAATAAATACCTATGTATATATATATATAAATAACTAAATATATACCAATAATATAAACAAATAAGAAAGCATTGTATTTGTAGACCGCTATTGTAGTGCCACCAGTATGTTTATGGAGGCGCGCATTAATTCCTTCACTGTGATTCAGAGAACCAGAATAGCTAAGTTTATGTCCAGAGTTGACATGTGTACGAACTCCATCATTAAAGAACTATCAGATAGGATATTCCTATCACACATGTACAAACGATCGCGATGGCTACTATTCGCAGCCTGAATGAGTAATTTAGGTAAGTACCTACTTAATTTATGTATAGGTACTTACACTATTATATAACTGTATTTTATATTATTTTTGGAGCCACTTGACTGGCCCGTTGGTCTAGTGGTTAGTGACCCTGTCTGCTACCCAACAGGTCGTGGGTTCGATTCCCACCAAGTGTCTGGGTGTTTTATCTATATAAGTATGTATTTACAAAAAAAAAGTATATATGTATTAGTATCAGTTGTCTGGTTTCCATAGTACAGGCTCTGCCTAGTTTGGGATCAGATGACCGTGTGTGAATTGTCCCGGGATATTATTATTATTATTATTATTACTTGAGCTTCTTGCGAAATTGAGAGACGTGATCATACTTTTTGAGACCGAATATAAAACGTATACATCGATTTTGCAAACGCTCAAGCTTGTTTAGGAGCTCCTCTGTGGCATCCAAATTACAGGCATCAGCGGGCATCATATTATGTTGTTATCATATCATATTATGTTATAGATATGTATGGTTATACATGTTATTGTTATATATTGAGAATATGTATGAGACACCTACCCTTCCATATTCTGTCCTGTACCCCAAGGTTGTCTGGAAGAGATCGCTTTAGCGATAAGACCGCCTTAAATTGTCACACTGCAATTTTACTTTTCCCTTTCCGCTGTATCTTCTCTTTTGGTGTACAGTAAAGAATATTTGTATTTTAATTTTTATGCTAGTTTCCATTTACATTTATGTGATTTTAAATCGATAATTCGATATTTAGAAGTAGGTGACACATACCTACACTACATCCTTATTAAAAGCTGTCAGTGTCAGATTGACACTGTCAATAGTGTCATCTACACTGCGTCAATCAGTGCGTCAGTTTCTGTCCGCGAGCACTGATGATTAAAGTTAAATCATTTTATACTTTCATGGATTTTTGAATGAGAAAGAGTTTATCTTCTCTGATAATGGGTGCCATATATAAATTAAGCAGATTAATTTAATCGCCGAAATCACAAATGGCTGCGGACTCGCTTCTGAAAACTGGCAAGCATTCAAAGTATACATCGTACAGGAAGATCGTGTATCATAGGTTTTTCGTCGGTCTACTCTTGTTTATAGTGATATCTCTAGTGTTTACTGTGGTGTTTAATGCAATATCTGGCAGCTCGCCGCGGACAGATGTACAGCAACCGGTGAATTTAAACAGCAGAAGTAAAGTGGTAACTCTCAGTAGCGGTTTACTTCAGGCGAAGGCTCGCGTCTCAAACTGCACTTACTGGGACTGCTTCGATGTGTACAGATGCGGCAGAGGCGGCCACAATAAGATAATGATATACATATATCCACTAAAACATTACCAGACTGAGAATGGGAATTCTGTATCACATTTTTCTAGAGAGTTTTATATGATATTAGATACTATAAAACGTAGTAAATATTACACGCCTAATCCGGAAGAGGCGTGTTTATTAGTGCCTAGTATAGATACATTGAATCAACAGAGTTTCTCAAGAGAACATGTTGCCCAGGCCTTGCATTCACTGCCCTAGTAAGTAGCCAATAATAATAATAAAAATGTAAACAACATAGTTAAAATAAAAATAAAATAAAAAGACTTTATTATTATTAAGTATACCATTACTTAATAATAATAAAGTCTTGATTCCTTATTAAGTAGCCAATAATGAGAAAACTGATTAATCAAATTTCAGTGATTTGGATTTATGAATAATTGATTCAAAGTTAAAATATCTTTAGTATGTATGGCCCTATAGAGAGTTTTTACATAAAATATTACAAAAAAACCACTGGATAATAATGTGGTTGCTACTAAAAAGATCTGGCAATAAACTCAGTGAGCTTGTCTATTTTTTGAGCTCCAACAGATAGTGTGCGGACTTAAACTGTGCAAGGAAAGAAATCTTGTGTCTGAGGTATTACTGTGGCAGCAAAAGAGACGATGATGGTCCTCACTGCAATCACACCAATTGATGGGCCTGTTGGTCTAGTGCAGAGGTTCCCAGACTTTTTGTCTCACTTTCAAAATTTAGCTGTTTCCAGTTGCAGCTGGTTGCAGCTATGTTTCTAACAAAAAGTCAGAATTGATTGGTTAATTAATTAATTTGATACGCCAATGTAGACTTCCATCGACTCTCCCGTGGACCCCTGGGGGGCCACCTGGACCAATTTGGGAACTACTGGTCTAGTGGTTAATCACCCTGGCTGCTGCCCAATAGGTCTTGGGTCTCCATTAAGTATATCATTTCTGGTTACTTCTTCTTGGTCTTATATTATCCACTTTAATCATCACATTTTGATTGATATTGTCATCTTTTTCAACAGTTGGAATAATGGTGAAAACCACATCATATTCAACATGCTGCCTGGTTCAGCACCAAACTACAATTCCGTTATTGACCTCAACACTGATAAAGCAATTATAGCAGGAGCAGGCTTCAACACATGGAGTTTCAGATACGGTTTTGATGTATCAATGCCCGTATACAGCGCAGCCGCTGAGAAAATAGATAGCACCCAACCAGAGAAGAAGAAGTACATGATAGTATCCAGTCAAGTGAACATACCGCATGACTATTTAGAAGTGTTAAAGAATATTGCATCATCGTCCAATGACTTGCTATTACTAGACAGATGTAAGACACACCAAATGCATCATAGTAAACGATGCGAATATGTGACTGGCACAGAATTTGAATACCCTGATGTATTAAAAGATGGAATGTTTTGTATCGTTGTACGGAGTGCAAGACTAATGCAAGCTGTGCTAATGGATATCCTAGCGTCTCAATGTATACCGATAGTAATAGCCGACTCAGTAGTAATGCCATTTAATTCTCATGTTGATTGGAATAAATTGGCCATCTTTATTCCGGAGGATAATATAAAGAATTTACTGAATGTTGTGCATTCCGTCAGCAAGGAGAGACGCGGTGAACTGTACTGGCAGCTCCGGTGGGCCTTCGATAGATACTTTGCTAGCATAGAGAAGATTACTTTAACAGCGTTAGAGATAATAAATGAGAAAGTGTTCCCTTTGGCAGCTAGAATGTACGAAGACTGGAATATGCCAGAACATTTGGTGAGTTTTATTTTAATTATAAAATAACATGCCTAGACTAGAGCCATGTAGAGTCTAGATTAAGGTTGACCTCCTTCAAGGCAGAGAAAATTAAATTCTTAAATGGACTATGCATTCTGGCAGAAAGACCACAGCTGGTGCTGAGCCAGCAGTATTATAGAATAAAATTCCTAATACCTGTTTAAACAATTTAGGGGATAGTGTCCGTCGGGTGTCAGAAGAGTAGCACCCTCTCAGACACCGGTCTCGCCGGCGAGGCCGAAGGGTCGTACGTATGCGACCTCAACGACGTGCATCACCCCACTGAGTTTCTTGCCGGTTCTTCTCAGTGGGGGCGCGTTTTGAACCGGTGGTAAACTCAGCCCTCTTAAGCGACAGCCCAAGCCGAGGCCGTGCCTCCCTGAGGTGCCCTTGAGCTCGTCGCTACTTCTGCCGTAAAGGCTAGAGCGCTTCAAGCGCTCGCCTCCTATTGTCCGGTGAAGCTGTAATGGCCATCTGCGGCCAACAGCGTCTATCATTCCCATAAAAAAAAAAGAGTAGCACCCTCCCATTTCCTCCCATTGGGTGTCCGTAAGAGGCGACTAAGGGAAAGCATAAAGATGGGCAGCAGCGTTATCTATTGGATTACCTACCACCTATATCTATATCCCCAAGACAGTAGATTTGCGGATCGCAGTCGCTAAGTGTGGGGATTTTAGCAACCCTTCTAAGGGGGAGGCCTTTGTTTAGCAGTGGACGTCTTTCGGCTGCTGATGATGATGATGATGATGATGAGGGGATGGCGAAAAAAATGCTCGCTCAGTTTCGCTGTCAGTGTTATACATTCATGTTTTTTCGGTAAGTTATTAGATTAATATTCCAGAGGTTTCGTACGAGAACTTAAAAGGTTGATTCCTAAATATTCGGGATTTTATAGCAAAAATATTACAGAATGAATATTAATTAAGTTAATGCACTTTTTTATTTAAGACTAGCTGACCCACGCAGCTCCGCGCGCGCTGTGTTTCCGTTAACTAAACTTTCAATAATATACATTCGCATAAAATACAAAACCTCCTTTATTAAAGTCGGTTAAAAACTTGGATCCACTTTGTACTTGCCCTCCGAAGCACGGAGACGTTTAGTTCAAATGGCGTTAAACGGTCACCCATCTATTTAATGACCTCACCTAACGTTGCTTAACCTGATCGATTTCCAAACATTGTTAACAACTGTCTATGAGTGTTCCCTTAAATATTTATTATAATTATAATGAAAAATTGTTAAAATCGGAGCAAGTGTATAACCAAGTACACACTTTGACTTTAGTCCCCTCTCCCAAGGGAACCGTGCCGAATGTCGGGATAAAAAGTATCCTATGTCCTACCTCGGAGTATTAACTCAAATCATGCCAAGTTTCGTTTCAATCCATCCAGTAGTTTCGGCGTGATACTCAGCCGAGATACAGACAGACAGACAAAAAAAACATTTTTGGCTTTAGTATCGTTTATAGAATGCCCTCCAAACATAATTTTCAAAATATCTTCAATGTACAGAATTGGACCTGTTACTAGAGAATACAATCCCGGGAACCCGAATCTCGGGATCCCGGGATCCCGGCCGTTTTCTAGCCCCGAAAATCCCGGGACTGCATTTGGCTAATCTCGGGATTTTCGGGATTGCCAAATACAGGTCTAGTTTGCATTCCGTAGTCCCTTTCACCTTGACAATAACCTTGCCTAGACTATATTATTATAATTTATGTCATAATGACAAAAATAACCCTTAGATACGCCATACGATACGTATTACACATGTACAGCCCTAATAATATGTTTGTCGTCTTGGAGAATTCTCTGAGTTTGTCGTAGAACTTAGAACGGACTTTCCCACTCGACTTTTCGCAATACCCCTCCGCGACCCCGCGTCAGCCGGCCCGCCGCACCGGACACCCCACGGGGAAGGAACAGATGCATTCTTTCGATAATTTCTCCAAATTTTCTAACGTCAAAAAATATATGTACTCAATATTTATTTGAATTCTTCATAAAATTCCCTACAGATAATTATGTAATAGGTATTAGGTAAGTAGTATAAAGTTTTTACATATACATTTTTTGAAAATAGGTGGTAAATAAGAGTGCAAAAAATATTATGGAAAAAATATTATGTTATAATACATAGTCTAATCCCGGGATAGTCCCGGGATTAGGAATCAAAAATCCCGTAATCCCGGGATTGAAAAAGATGCTCGGGATTGTATTCTCTACCTGTTACAGTTTTATTATAAGTATAGACTTACCGCCACCCTACTGCCACGTCAGTGCTACAGCCCTGGGGTCGCAACTTATTTGCATAGTTTGTACACGAAAGCGAACGCTTCGTTTTGACCTTAATTGTATGTATTTTCTTTTAACATTTGAAGGTTATTTTTTTAAGCTAGCCTAGAACGTAAGGTCCCCCTTATACCCCCTTCACGATATTTTAATTACTTAACCCTTTTAGGAAGTGCCTCCACATTTTAATAGATCGTTGCGTGCGACATAACGCTATTTTCAATTGGCGTTGTTCAGTCCAGCGATGAGTAATATTGTTCTGTGAGCTAAAAAGCCGTTTTCGGCTGCAAAAGTTTGAGTGTCCTGTCTAAAGTAACAAAGGAACTTTTGGCTGTGATCGTTGATTTTTTTTTTTGGGGATTGACTGTTACTGTTGGTCAGAGATGGTCGTGATAGATCCACCGGACGTCATAGGCGAGAGCTTATAACACTCCAAGCTAAAGGTCAGGCGAGTGACGGGTTCAACCTTACCTCAGAGAGGAAACGGCTAGAATACTACTGGATCAGAACGCGCCCTCACTGAAAAGATCCGGCCTGATACCCAGTGCGAAGGGTGATGCTCTTTGGGGTCGCACGTGTACAACTCTTCAGCTTCGTCGACGCAACCATTGTCTGTTTGAAAGTGTAGCATTGTCTTCGTGTACGGGGTAAAGTCATGGTCCGATGGAACCGTTATTGGGCCTGGGGATCTAACAATACATGTCGTGGACGGGACGAGATTCTAAAGGGCTGGGGTAATAGTTGGCCGCGTTGCATATGTAGGAGGTTTTGCTGCTGAAACATTGTCTATGTTGTTCGCCTTTATCTCTTTTATTATATGCTCCATTGTCACACCACTGCTATAATACTCTAAACAAGTATTTCCCTATACGACAATATACAATTACTACAGGTGTTTTCTTTTGTTTTGTTATAAAATGCAAGGGTGGTTCGATTAGTAAGTGACTTACTACACTTTTAGACGTTCGCATTCCATTATCGAACATTACTTCCACCGGTAATTATAGGCCGACCATTTAATACGCGTATCGCCTGAGGGGGTAGAAGGGAGCGAGGGGAGATGTTAGCGGATGGGTGAAAGGGGTGCGCGGAGCAGAGAGCTTACGTCAAGTGCGGCAGTGCGCTGGCTGTGCTCGTAGCGCGCGGTTGGTGTTTTTGTTACGGACGCTTGAAGATAAACGCACAAGGTATACGACTGCCAAGATAAATCTCAAGATGAATCGCTCTTCCAGTTTTGCGAACAAAATTAACAAGCAAGCTAAACAAATAGCATACAATGTATATTCCTTTTTTAAAGCCAGATAACAAGATATTATATTGTCTGCACGATCGCATCGTTGATGAAGAGATGGACCGATTTATTATTAATTTGCAAGATTCTGACTCCTCAAGCTACACAGACAGTGATGATGATTCAAGCGATATGAATAGTCCTATAAAATTTTTATCTGTGGTTAAATATTTCTTAAACGGAGTTAATTATTGTTTTATGATTTTGTACCTATGAAGCTATTATAAAATATTTGTAAAACTTAAAAATAAATACTTAAAAAAAAGATACTTATTATTTTATTATTTACCAACAATGTCTATCTTCTCGAGATAAATCTTTGGATTATTGACTCCGTGTGTAGCGTTACCCGCCCCCGCTCCCTTCTTACCGCGCAGGCGATACGCGAGTTAAACGGTCGGCCTATAAACGCGATTTACCATATAATTTGGCTTGACGTTTCAGCCCGGATAGTCATTAACTTTGGAAGGAAAAAGTGGTCTGTATCCATAGTATATTTGAACTTTACGCTATTTCGCTCGCCCTTCCAAAAATATTCTCTCATGATTTGACATACACTGAGAAAATATTATCTCGTTATTCTCCACTTCCGTTCAAAATTGCGATGAGATATTTCCTGTAGACAGATCAATTTTTTTTTTTTTGACCTGGAGCCTGCCTACGAATAATGACAGATTCTGATAACAGAACAATTTGATTCAGATCTTATAGCTTTTGTAAAGTCATTGAATTATCATATAGCCCTCGTACTTTGCTCGTACGTAGTTCGTAGAAGTTAAGGGTGTGCCATTCAATACGATTTTTTGAGTTATGCGAGCTTTTTGCTTTGGGCGTCGTTGCGCTCACGTTTCCGCGTACTTCGTATGCCTATACGTAAAAGAACTTGTTTGTTTGAACTTCAAAGACTCTACAATTGGCAATGTGGGTTGAGTTTAACATTTTAAGAAGTCTGCACGCACTGGATTTGGAAAAGTTGGAATTCAAATTGCGAAGTTTTTACGTAGACAATACGAAATAAAAGTTAAGTATTTTTATATAAATACTAGCTGACCCGTGCAGCTCCGCCCGCGCTTTTATTACATTTTGCTCCCCTTTTCTCCCTCCTCCCTAGATTTATCTCTCTCCATATCTCTCTCCATATCTCTCTCTCTTATAAAAAAATCTAATTATATGCTCTTTCTCTCCTCTCTCTTTCCCCCTCCCGCTTCGGTTTCCGTCACACTCCCCCTCTTCCTACCCTGTTATCCCCTCTCTGAACCCTCTCCCCCTCTCTCTTCTACGAACTTGCTCCTTCTCACTCCCCCCTTACTCCACCTAACTCCCCCGATCCCTCACCCCATCACCTCCTTCTCGAATCCCCTCTCCCTCTTTCTCCTCTCGTGCACCCTCCTCTCGTTCTATATATCCTCGTCAATCATGGTATCAGCGGCATTAAATATACTTTATGACCTATTCTCAGACCTCCCCGATATGCACACATAATTTCATACATATCGGTTCACCCATCTATTTAATGACCTTGCCTTATGTAGCTTAACCTTAACCTAGCGGTATGAAATATACTGTATGACCTATTCTCAGACCTACCCGATATGCACACTTTCATACAAATCGGTTCACCCATCTATTTAATGACCTTACCTAACGTTGCTTAACCTTAACTTACCGGGATAAAAAGTATCCTATGTCCGTTTACTGGTTCTAAGCTACCTCCCCACCAATTTTCAGCCGAATCGGTTAACTGATCAGTCTATAATTACCCTATTCACATACAAAGGAAATTACGTGGTAATATGTGCAAGTAATGTTTCACTGCTTAGCCCCTATGAAACATAGCGTGATGTTTTATATACCAACTTACACCTTAACTTCTACACAACACATCAGTGAAAGTCCTATCAAAATCCATCCACGGGTTTTCAAATGATACCTGGACGAACAGAACGACAGACAGACAGACAGACAGACAGCCAATAATTCCAAAAAAAATTGTTTTGGCCTCTATGTCGATAGTATAGTACCACCACATAGAAATTTTGGAAAAATATTCAATGTACAGAAAAAGTGCTGTTTGAGTTTTATTATAGTATAGATAGATCTGTTTTCTGAATAATGTCAAGCTAATTTAATACGTCTACATTCAGATGGTCTATCTATATAATATCTAGGATAGTGCTCATAGTATGTATACCTACCTACAACTTCTCATAAATATATTTTTTTATGAGCCTACGCAACATGTTTTCCTGCTTACTTTAGTAGATTTATCCTTGCTTGTGAAGGTACCGTGTTTGATTTCCTTATAAGTAGGTATCTTATGGATGCTGTGCTCAGACCCGGTACCGTTATAAAAGGTTAGCTGTCATAAAACGATTGCTCTCTCTGAATAACAAAATATTACTCTTGGATTTACTTTGGCTGAACTATATAATCTGCAGTAGCGATATGCTACCGCGGCTTTGCACCACATTTTTATGATTTTATACCTCAAATTCATGTGAAACATAAATCTTCTGAAAGAAAATCTCTCGATGATATGACAAACCGCTTTAAAATCCATAATGGAGTTTAAAAGTAAGCGAACTAAAACAACAGACGGGGATCGCAAGTTTGTTTTATGTTATAATAATAATAATAATATCTTGGGACAATCCACACACGGTCATCCGATCCCAAACTAGGCAGAGCCTGTACTATGGAAACCAGACAACTGATACTAATACTTATATACTTTTTTTTTGTAAATACATACTTAAATAGATAAACTACACCCAGACACTTGGCGGGAATCGAACCCACGACCCATCGGTTAGCAGGCAGGGTATCTGACCACTAGACCAACGGGCCCGTTATAGATTATTGTCCTTTTCGGTACAAAGTATCATTATTTTTAGTTCCGTTATGCCAGGTCCACATGGTACCTTCGGAGTCGCTGGACGTTCGGGGTGTGGGCCCTTAGAACGTCCATTGAGTTCGGCGGCGACTCCGAGGAGGACGGCGGCAGGGTTGCGACCCCCGTCCCCGTGAGTACCGTGATGGCACCCGGGGGACTACAATGCGTCCCCCGACGGCGGGTTCAAAGGCAAGGCACTGAGGGGCCCCTGGTGCAGATCCCAACGGAGGCCCCAGGTTCGCCCCTCTTCATGTGCCGATGCGACAGCCGCGGGGGTTTTAGTGGGTAAGAATCCCACATACCCCTGGGATCTTTGGAAGATTTCCCCCGCGTCAAAAAATAAAAAATAAATAAATAGGTCCAGATGGTGGTAGTCTTTGATCATATGATAGTGCGACGGCGGGCGTAAAATTTAAGCGCGTACAATAAATGAATGAATGATAATCTCTGTACACGCGTTTGGAAGTTCGCCCGTTTTCGTGCAACCATCTGAGGGCCTAGACAAGATGCAATCGCTTCATAGCGAATCTATTTCTTCATTCACTAATGGTGTCAATTCCCTACAATTTGTCACGTGATTTTTCGATGACTTATGTCATTCTCATACATTTTTAAACTTTCTATTAGCGATAGCGCTTGTAGAATGTTACATTGTCTAGGGGGACTGAACTGTCTCTTATATTCTCTATGCCCTACAAACACTACGAGCGTTTTTCTTTATTAACATCAACGAAGTTTTCTTCTCTAATTTAAGTAATGTCTCCATAAATATGGGTCATGTCCTATTAATCTCGCTTAATCTTGGCTGCCACGGTATAAAGGTACCTACAAATCTCCGAGGACATGAAAGAATAATGAAATCAACCAAGATTGTGTAGGAGTGGCCGTAAGACAGCCATAAGCAACTCGTAAAATTCGTATTTACTACGTTATACGTTTATATCGTCGGGTGTATTGCGATGCGATCGATATCCCTATTGTTGAATAGGCTCTCATAAAACATGTTGGAGCTTTAGGTCCAACGGTCCCTAAAAATACGGGTTACGCGCAATAAACTGGCTAACACAACGGGATGAGCCCGGATGATTCATTCACTGTGTACGATTTTCAATAAACAGTATTATCATTTGACTCACATGCTTCGAGGCGTCAACATTGTGGTACCAACTTCCTTTCCTTCAGTATTAAAAGCAGTTTTATTTAAATTCGAATTAGTGACATGTTGGATGGACGATATACTACACACATCAAAAGTGTCTAGGGATCAAGCATTTTTAAGCGGATTTCTTGAGATTGAGATGTGGCTTTGTAATAAATTTATGATTTTATAAATTTATATGGATCCTTTTTGGTGCATTTCATAATTTGAATCAGGAACTGTGAATCAAATTCGAGTAAAAGATGAAAATCAGCTGTCAATATTTTCCCTATAAAAACATACAACGCATTGAAGACATTATTAGTGCTACTGTTTCCCTACTACTGATTAAAACCAACGTTATTATGGAGCGGCGACGTCATTTAAGCAGGGAAGAAATGCTCAGAGCCGTGGGAATGATAGAAGCTGGTTCCCGGCAACGTACTGTGGCTTTAGCTCTGAATACAAGTCAGAGTGTTATCAGTCGACTTTGGACACGTTACCGAAGCACTGGTACCGTGGCTGAGCGCCATGGAGGACGGTATCGCTGCACCACACGGAGACAAGACCGATATATTCAAATCTTAACTCGAAGAGCTCCAACAATAACTGCCATGATGTTAGCCGTGAGGCTTCATCACTCTTCAGGGAACTTAATTAGCGACGAAACAGTCAGAAACCGCTTGCATGAAGTGAACCTTCATTCCCGAAGACCGCTACGGGTACCACCTATAGCAATGCACAATCGTAGGATTCGATATCAATGGGCTCTTGAACACAGAAATTGGGCAGAAGAACAATGGCGTTTCGTGTGCTTTTCTGATGAGTCTCGTTTTGGTATGAGACCGGATACAAGACGTATACGACACTGGAGAACCCCTGGACGCCAACAGCGATTAAAATCCTGCCAGGAAGTCCATCCTTATAGTGGTGGAACCATCATGGTATGGGCGGGTATTTGGATCGGCGGAAGAACTGAGTTGATTTGGATCAGAGGCAACCTCAACGCTCAAATTTATGCTGAGACGATTGTATCAGACGTCATCGTTCCTCTAC
The DNA here is from genome assembly GCA_911728495.1 of Furcula furcula. Taxonomy (NCBI): domain Eukaryota; kingdom Metazoa; phylum Arthropoda; class Insecta; order Lepidoptera; family Notodontidae; genus Furcula; species Furcula furcula. Next base: position 23,009,374 of record OU452253.1, read on the forward strand.
AAGTGCAAATCGGTCCCTTATTTCAGTTAATGCATGATAATGCACGACCGCACACCGCAAGAGTTGTAAGACAGACTCTCGCCGCAGCTAACATCAATGTCCTGCCCTGGCCTGCTCAGTCGCCAGACTTGAACCCGATTGAGCATGCATGGGATATGCTACAGAGAAGAGCTCTGCCGAATATGGAGGGTATCCAGTCGCAAGAAGACCTTTTTTTGTTGTTGCAACGAACATGGGCGGCCATTCCACAGCGTGATTTGGATGAACTCATTTTGAGTATGCCAAACCGATGTTCTTGTGTTGTTAGTGTTCGCGGTAGAAACACGGATTATTAATTGTTTAAGTTACCCAATAAAATTTTAAAGAAAACTGTTATTTCAGTCTTTTTTTCGAACTTTTGTGTTAGTGGTTCAAATGTCAAAAATCCCTTTATTAGGAAAATGGCAAATTTCTTTATTAATGCAAAGGTGACTTGGTTTATCGTTACTGTGACAAACGAAAACACTTTATTTGATGAATCCTTAAAGAAAATTTTAATTAATATCAATCAGGAGAAAAGTTATTGCAAAAATATATGTTGATCCCTAGACACTTTTGATGTGTGTATTTTGCATTTTCTCTAGTTACCTGAGACTTTAGAAGTCTCCTAAACGCTATAATTTTTGCAACTATACCCTTCACGTCCGCAAAACGTCTACAAGTCACATAGGTCGTCGGGACCTGTGGTGGTCAACCGGGGTACATGGGTTTCTTACCCACTAAAACCCCACTGTTGCATTGTAGGTACATGAGAGGAGAAACCTGGGCTCGCCACTGCAGATTGGGTCTGCACCAGGAGTTTTAAAGTGCCACCTGGGGGTGCATTGTAGCCCCCCGGGAACTAGACACAGTGCTCACAGGCTCCCCTTCAGTGGCCTCCATGTTCAATGGACGTCTAGGGCCCACATCCCAAACGTCCAGCAACTCCGTAGGTTGAGCAAGGGACCTACGACCTAGCCTACCTCAATACCAGCAAGTTACTAGTATGAAGACATTTAGGGTTTTTTGTCAGAATACGACTAGCCGATTCATTTTCACCTTTTCTATGAAAGACTTTGTTAATTCTCCTTAAGCACGTATAACCTAGTTTTTACTATTCGGTAATATAATCTTCAATAAATATTGCAACTGTCATCGGGGAGTGGAAAATAGGTGTGGCTGTCGGCACGGGGTTATGGAAGGGCAATATTCACTAATTTGAAGACAAATGACACGTAGGGCGTGATTAATCTGTTTTTCTTTTTGATAAATAATACAATGATAGTCCATTGCCGCTGTAAGTTCTACAATCTTGCTTTTTAAGACTTGCATTATTATTCCGTCTTATTGTTTTGCAGTTTTTAGTAGTTATTCGTGTTCTTGGAAGCTCGGTTGGATTTGTGTTTATCTGTCGTCTTTTACTGTGATACTTACTCTAGTAAACGGAATTATGTTATGATTTGTGTTATGTAGATTGCGTTTGTAACCATATTCATCTGCGAGACCAGTGTTTTTGCTTTTATATACTTACCTTACATTTAACTGTCGAATGTTTTGAATTCATCATCATAAGCAGACGAGAGACGTCCACTGCTGAACAAAGACCTCCCCCCTTCTCCCGCTTAGAAGGAAGGGCTTGCCATAATTCCCACGCTTAGCGGGCTTGGGGATCGGTTTATAGGTGGTAGGTAATCCAAAAGAAAGACGCTGCTGCCCGTCTTCTTGTTTTCCCTTAGTCGCCTCTTTCGGACACCCAACGGGAGGAGATGGGAGGGTGCTATTCTTACCCCGGACACCCCACGGGTAATAATTTATAAGCTAGAGTTTTCAGTGATCCTATTTGTATACAAATTAATTTGAATGAGCATGGTACCTGCTTGCTTCATTATTATTAACTGGTAATCACGGGATCAAATGTTCTAGAGTGCAACTACTTTGTTAGTTGATCCTGGTTAGGACAACTCATGCTTAGCAAAATTTTTATATCTGATTATATTTGGTGTAAATATTAAGTAAGTACTTAAGGTGTCGTACCAAACGTTGATAACATGAGCCGAATACACAGAATATTAGAGTACATATTAATGTACTCTTCCTCTCGCGCCATCGTCATCTCTTCGTTTATTCTCACAGGCGCAGGACCAAGCGTAGTAGATTATACCTTCGTACGGATGTTTTACATACTGACAGTGGCGTAGCTACCGCCGTATCAGCCGTATCAATGATACGGGGCCCCCGGACTACATGGGCCCCGAACATGTGTAAGCAACAATTCGTAAAATCCATGTTCTCAAATAATCTCTTAGGCCGTACCATCATTTGGGCCCCCCAACAAATTTTGATACGGGGCCCATCTAAGGCAAGCTACGCCACTGCATACTGATATGGCACATGTGTCATCGTACTTTTCAGGCATTCAGGAATTGTTTAACTGCTACTCAAAGTTTAAGTCATCATCATCATTATCAGCCCACATCAGTCCACTGCTTGTTATAGGCCTTCGAAAGGCACTGCGTCCGATCTTCGGTTCTCCTCATACAGTGTCTGTCAATCGTTTTAGTGTTCACTCTCATTATGTTTTGCGGCCAAACTTCTATTTTAGCGCATAAACAACAAAACGTAAATCTCGCGTGCGATTTGGTGTGCATTGTGCAGTATTTATTATTTCAGTAACATAGTATAATTTCCTTAATTTTACTTTAAGAAAATTCAGTTACTGTTGCGGAACAGTTGATACTTACACTTACTTATATAAAACTTATGAAATATGGTATAAGTCGAATTTTACTCAAAGAAAATTCAGTTACGGATCAGTTAGTTTACAATAAAACTTATGAAATATGGTATATGTGGTAAGCTTGTACGTGTTATGTATAAACAGTAAGATCTTATACACAAAAATGTCTTCCTCATGCTCCAGCATTAATTTAAGAAACTGCAGAATTATGCTGAGATGGGTGCCATTTTTGGCATTGCACAGCTTTGTATAGTATATTGTTAGTATTATGTTCTTCGAGTCTGTCTTATGTCTTTCCTTTTACACAATTTTGTATTCTTTTTGAAGAATTGCACCCACCCGTCTCCTCCCGTTGTGTGTCCGTAACAGGCGACTAAGAAAATACAAGAAAACGGGCAGCAGTGTCCTACCACCTATACTGCGATCGCTGAGGCGCCTGGCAAGCGTGGGGATTATGGCAAACCCTTCCTTCTATAGGGAAGGCCTTTGTTCAGCCGTGGACGTCTTTCGGCTGTAGATGACCATTTCTTCTTTGTAATAATTATTTATTGTTGTATCCGGTAAAGATCGATTAACACAAACGTTAATGTAAAATACAAAAAAAGCGCCATGGTGCAACCATCCTTGTATCATCCTTGTTGCATCACAATGCCTATATTCAAGATTCTTAGTATATTATGTCTCAGGCGACAGGCTGGAGTGTCGCTTACCGACAGCCGATCGTCTCTTCACCAATTTGCCTCTTCCTAAATCGGCCTGATAGAAAATTGTTCACAAATATGGTGCCTTCAATTTAAAAAGTAGTTCGAGAGTCAAGTTTTAGGCGCCCTTAGATATCTTGAGACGTAAAACATTGTATCGTGAAAAGTAATTCCAAGTACTTACGGTTCAAGATTTCATAGTCGGAAACATGGTGTTACCGCAAAACAGCTGATTGTGTAGTAAACACGAAGAGCGGAGAATAAATCCGGAGCGGCGGCAGTGTGGGCAGGGCTGACTCAGTTTACAAGGAAAACATTTTCACGTAGCACGTAGGCAGATTACAAAATAAATTATTCTGAGATGTATATAAAGGAAGTAGATGGAGTATGTCAATCATAATAAAGCGTTATATTCGTTTATGTTTTTATACTTTTATTCTGTTCGCAAGTTTAGGATCAGTGATGTGGGGAATTTTGCCGTGTCTCAAGAATGTAGTATGTCAAAATATCTTTATTATAATTTTCACATCTACCGCAGGTCCTATCAATAATTCCGATTTAACGCGGCTTGCAGTGAGACCATCTGGCAAGAAACTCAGCGGTATCGCTTGTAATAACTGAAGAGTAAATCTTTATTAAAAAATAATATAAATATGTTTGTTTTTAACCGTAATCCTGGTCTAATGGTAAGCCGTGACGCAGTCGTAGGTGGTAAAGGATACCAATTTATTATTACTGCGCTAGCTCCCCGCGGGATCTAATCCCGCGGTCTCCGGTTTGCAAGGCAAGCGGTTTCCCAGATTTACAAACGAGCCAGACAGCTAGACGAGATAAGAACGAATTTAACAATTAATATACCTATAGTATTGTGGTATTTAATCAAATAGAGATCGTATACGTACAAAAACATAGTACAAAAAAAGAAAATTAGGATTGTAAAAAGAGAATAGGTTAAAACAAAAACATCAGTTTCTTGACGAAGATAAAATTAAGTATATTGTTTTTACCAGTAATAAGTAATAGCGTGGTGATAACTCATTGATCAATTTAAGATAGACTTAAATTACCTATAATGATTTTTTTTCAGTACCTATTTATATCCCCCTCGCTATTTTCTGTTTATTTGTTTTAATTATTTCAAAGTAGTGCGTGCTATTTCCCCATAAATTGATCGACAAAGTGAAATTTTCGTCGAATCATCTAGTAAAAACTATTTATGTGCCCACGTGAACCGGAAAATAGGTTAATATGGTGCATGCAGGTGGGTACCCTGTAACCTACTAACGCATTATCATAATCCATAAAACTGCTTGCTACGTTCATGGTTAAAATAAACCTGTTGAGTTTAAAAGTTTATTATTTTAATTTAGTTTATTGTTAAAGTGTAGGCAAACTTCATTTACGTTGCCGTCTTTCTGGAGTTTTACTATTATTAGCATTTTGAATTCAGTGTCTATAGACATTGATAATTGGTCCATTCGTATAAAGATGAACAACGTGGTTTTTCCTGTCAATCAGCGAGGTCTTCAGAAATTGTCTTTTAGGCGAACATGTATTATTTCAATCCGCGTATAATTTGTGATTTAAAAAACTAGAAGCATGTTATAATGCTGTCACACATCTATCATAAGCAAAACTGTTAATCGAAACCCAATTCAAGCTTCTAGGATCCAGAAGTGACCAACAGGGTCCATTATGCCTTAGTAGCCAAAATCGACCAAAAATAAGGGACCTAATCTGTTCCCCAGTACGGGCCAGTGAATCCGTTGTTTCTCCCGGTGACCGCATCGAAGTCGGCCGGGTTCACCGCGGTCATACTCACGTACGACCGGGTTGAGAGCCTGTTCGCGCTGGTCACCAAGTTGGTGCGCACCCCGAGCCTCGCCAAAATACTCGTCGTTTGGAACAACCAGAGGAAGGCGCCGCCACCATGTAAGTGATTTTAGCATGCGATGCAACTCTTGGCATAATGTTTTTTTTTTTATTATAAGCTTGTACTGAAATCTGTAACAGCTCAGTGGGCGACCGCTTGCCTTGGAAACAAGGTGTGCAGGTTCGAACCCCGGCTCGCACCTCTGATTTCTTTGACAATTAATCATGTGCGAATCGTCTTTGTGCGATTGTTACTAGATTTCGGTGAATGAAAACATCGTGTGGAAACCCGCATGTGTGAGGAAGCCTAACTAGCTTTCGAATGACGTGTGAAGTCCGCCAACCCGCACTTGGCCAGCGTGGTGGGCTAAGGCCTAAGCCCCCTCATCTTGAGGGGAGACTCGTGCCCATTAGTGGGACATAAACAAGGGCTAGTAATTATAAACTTGGGAAGCCGTGATGGTAAAGTCTTAAAAACACCCAAATTTAAGTCAGGCAATATAACCGACGAAGGCAAACTGTTCCAGTCCGTCTGTGCTGTATGTATTATAAATAAACGATAAAGCAAATCGTTTTGTCCGGACTGATGGGGCGTTCACGTACGTTTTGTTGTCTGGTGATGATGGATGGTGGAGTCAAGTCATATAAATCCTGAATTGAAAATATATATCTGCGTTTACTACTGGAAACTGCAAGTTTAAGTAGCAATGTACAGGCCACATCTTCGTTCTCGGGTGGCAAATAGGAACCGAAAGGAGCAGTGTAGGTAGGCCTCCCACTACGTGGACATATGACATTGTCCGCGTCGCAAGTAACCGGTGGATGCAAATAGCAAATTGTCGTTCACTGTGGCGTTCCAAGGGGGAGGCCTTCTTCTTATTTGTCTAATCTTTAATATATTTAAAAAATATACCGTATATGGGATTGATATTCGCTGAAAACAAAAATAGGCAAGGTTTTCTTGGGTATACTTTTTTTTTTAGTAGGTACGTTATGGGCTTATTGCGATGTTAAACATAATAATGAAGCTAACGAATATAATGAAGCTAATCCATAGAACTAAACCACAAAGCATGTTTAATGTATGAGAAAGGGTTTTTATCTTTGAGAAAAGATCTTCTATATTCAATATCAGACGAGCTTAGTTAACGATTTCTGGTGAATATATGAAATCTATACTTGGGTAATTCTACGATAAGAGGTAACTTGTGCGGCAATTAGGTTAAATCAGGTTTTTTGTTCTATAAGTTGTTGTTTTTCTGCAATGAATCATATCACTGTAATGTACTTTATAAATAACATCACGATTAAATGCCCAATTATAGCACATTTTCCTGAAATTCGAAGCTGAAGCTTAAAAAAGTATCTACCCTGGCCTGTCCTTTTGCCGGTTTTAGTTTAACATGCAGACAGTAGATACCTCCTTTGTGTCAGTTGCTAAACTAAAGTATGTTTAGCACAAAATTAAATAAATATACTAAAGTATTATTAAGAAAAAAGGCAATAATAGTTGTTTATTTTCAATAATTTTTAAACTTAATTATTGTCCCGCTCTTTTTTGTGTCTCTACCCTGGCAAATTTCTTTCCATTATTACAAACGTAAATATTAGACGGCCTTATTACGAACTGCTTTTTAGGACATCTATCAACGTAAAGTTAGCAATACTTAATACGCGAGCCGTTAAAGTGCCGCCACTTTTTAGTTATTGCGACGCGACTGTGCGGTGGGGTGCTTTAGCAAGGTCATTGTGTCTCTCCACTGGTAAGTTATAAAAGTTGTAATAGTCATTGAATTTATCTGCATTTACGTCCTCGTTTAAAAATACTGTAATACTTCAAGTGTGATATATAATTAAGCTAAAAAAATCTTATGTCAATAAACACACTTAATTTTTCATGAAAACGTCTCTCCCCTGCCCTATTTCCCCTGGCAAAATAACTGCCAGGGGAGAGACTTACTGTCCAGGGGAGATAATATGTATTATGAGATGTTTGTGCAAACTTACTAAGATGTCACTAAAATCTATCAACGTTGATTTTAAATGACTTAAATAACTATGGTAAATGAAATATCTTATGATAAAAATAAATAATAGCTTTTCAGTTCATATTAATAATATATAATTGTATAAATATTGTTATAGTATATGGCACCTGTGGGGAACTGGTTGTTTACAATGTCCTTCGATAGTTCAGTTAGCCCTGATGGCTCCAATTCCTACACATTGTGCGCTGGTTTGGGAACAAATAGCATAAAGATATACCCAGTGCAATCCGTGTAAATAAAACAATTGTATACATAAACAAATAGTCTAATTATTATTAATTTACATGGACAAGAATGTCGACGGTATGTCCGCCCTTGATGCAAAACAAGTATGTACTTACACGATTCAGCTTAGAACTATAAACACATATTAAACACTATAAAACTTACACTTTGGTTCTAATAACAAAATGCCATCTGACTGACTGTTTACTTTACTTTCATTACTTTATCAATGAACATACATTAAACACTATATTTACAATATCTATGTCCATCTGACTGAATACAAATAATTAGTACAATCACAAAATTTACACCACTTGTATACCTTATTCTATTACGCGTTATCTATAGGTACTTAAACAAACTATTAATTCTTATGTGCCAATCTGGCTGACATTACACACAATGTTTACCTAAATAATATCACTTCTCTACAGACTATTAAGTACTGTGTCGATCTGACTGAGATTGATTAATTAACAATTAATTAATTACTAAAATTAGTCCCTAAAACGCACTGAGATTAGATAATTTTAATTTGTGAACACTTTATGTTTACTAGATGAATGCTGCTCGACGACTGCCCTATTTATACCACTTGTGTTTACTAGATGAGAACTGAACGACGACTGCGACTAATCTGCCGTGTCAAACAGTTTTGTATGGTCGCTACTAGGCAATCATAAACAGCTAATACAAGATCATATTATTATGTGTGCGTGATGAGCTCAACCAATCACAGCAATTCCGTTCGCTTGTGGTGGTTTTTTCTACTGATTGCAGCTATTTACATAATAAATATTCAGAAGTTACATTCATGTATGGTTTCAACAAATGTTTACATTATTTTCGTTATATAAAATTAATGTTATCCCTATAATTTTAAGTAGAATTTAACATGTTAGCCAACCTAATCACTGGGTTGGCGGCCTATATGTGTGCCGTACGTGTGTATCAAGCAGTGAGCGAGCACGAAAGATCTCCTATCTCTACTTCTAGACCAGTGATGCAAGTCGCACGACATTGAATTAATTTATTCTTGATTTATTTTGTACTGAATGATAAAAATGTTTAAAAATATGAAATATGTATGTGAAAATGTACTCATGCTCGCTCCCTGGGTCACCTCTTACTACCTACATAAGTCCTGTCCTGCACATCTCTCCCGCCGTGCATCTGCCGGTGGCGCAGCCGGCGGAGATGCATCCCCTAGTGGTGCAGGCGATGACTCGATGTCAGGAAACACGATGATCTTCTTCACCGGCCGTCGCAGAATGCCTCCTCTCGTTCTGATGTCGACGGTCCGGACCACGCCGTCAGGCCCGGGATGCGTGGCGCAGATGATGCCTCGCACCCAGACGTTGCGTGGCAGGTTTGGGTCCACCACTTGGACCAGGTCGCCCAGTTTGAGCGATGGGCCCTTGGAGTGGGGCTCCCGCCGGTTTCGGAGCTCCGGCAGGTACTCCTTCAGCCAGCGCGCCCAAAACACGTCAGCGAGACGTTGGGCGGCGCGCCAGCTGGCTCGCAGATTCACGTCGTCGTCGGCGAAGTCACCCGGCGAGGTGACACGGCCTGACCCGCCCAACAAGAAGTGGTTGGGGGTCAGGGCCTCTGGATCTTCGGCGCTCACAGAGACATGGGTGAGCGGCCGACTATTGACCGAATACTCGGCCTCGGTCAGCAGAGTGTGCAGCACCTCTTCTTTAGGGTGCCGCTCGCGAAGCGTGGCGGCCAGTGCAGTCTTCACAGAGCGCACCATCCGCTCCCAGGCGCCGCCCATGAATGGCGCGCCGGGCGGAATGAAGCGCCACTCGATGGCGTTCTTTGAAGCTTCCTCTTCGACGGCTTCCTGTATGGCACGGCGAAGCTCGCGCTCGGCGCCGTGGAAGTTGGTGCCGTTGTCCGACCAGATTTGGACCGGCTGTCCGTGACGCGGGATCATTCGCCTCAGTGCCATTATTGCAGAGTCGGCACTGAGAGACCCTGCAACTTCTAAATGTATCGCTCTCATGGTTAGGCAAGTAAATATGACAACATACCTCTTTTGGTGTGTTCGATCTACCGTGACTGATAGCAGGTCGAAGATTGTAGTACCTGGTGGACCACGGTCTGTTGCTATAACCGTTGGAGGGCTATGTTCTTTGGTTGAGTCCTCTGGTACGCCGTGGTCTTCAGTGGTAGCCCCTGGTGGGCCACGTTCTGTGGCAATGACGCCTGGTGGGTCATCCCGTTTGACACTTGCTCTCGATGGACCACGTTCTGTGTTTGTAACCCCTGATGGGCCACGTTTTATGGCAGTAGCCCCTGGTGGGCTATGCTGTGCGGTTGCAGACCCTAGTGAAGGTTGCAGTAGATCAGGACCTGTCAACAGTTTAACGTTAAGACTCACTCCTCTCGTTTCGGTTGCAGCGTTGTGTACAATACAAATCTTGTCTGTCTTCTGTGGATTAAATACTGCGAAATGTGGGAGGCACCACACCTTTCCTTCAGTCAGAGGTGGTGCTGGCTCCGTGCATCCTTTGCTGATGAGCGCGTTAATCTGTTCGGTGTACCTGACTTTGAGCTCCGCATCGCGATCAAATTGTTTCTCAACCCCGTGCGACTGCACGGGGTTGAGAAACAATTTGATCCGTTGAGTGTTTTCATAATTGTTCGGTAGCTGAGGGTCCGGGGTTCGCCATAGCAGAGTAGTCTCATATCTCCCTTCTGCGGTCCTTTTCGTTGATTCTTCTAATGTATGCAGTGCCTTCTCACCTAGATCGCTAATCGGCTTCTTAGGTTCTATATACAGATTGTCGCTAGCAATATATTGTTTTACAGTTTCCTCTAATTCCTCATCGGCTGTACAGTGTTGAATAAAATGTACTCTATGTCCTAACGTTCTAGTGTGGCTTCCATGCAGGACCCAACCGAGCGCAGTCAACGAGGCTACTGGTTGGTCTCTCCCGCCGGTACGAGTCTCCGTTGCTAGCAACAAATTCCAGTTATCCTGGCCCACAAGAATCCTGGGTTGCGCTTCTCTGTATTGCAGATCATTCCTGAGTTCGCGCAGGTGTTTACATTTGTCTACAATCCCATACGGTATCCTTTGTGACGCTAACTCTAATTTATGAATAGTACGAGCACGTACCTCTAGACTCCCGCCTGTCTTCCCTCTCATGGTGAAGGACACGCGGCGCGAGGCCCGTTGCGCATTCAGGCTGCCGTCAAACCCGGCGATATTGAGCGGTTCTTCGGGCCCGGTGACGCCTATCTGGTCGGCGAGCTCGGCGTCGATGAGCGTCACCGTCGACCCATCGTCGAGAAGCGCGTATGTGTCCGCTGTTCCGTTTGGTCCTGAAACACGCACGGGTAATATTTTTAAAAATGAAGCTTGAGGTGCCCATGCAGAATTCACCTTCTCTTCCATTGGTTCTTGGCTGTCCTGTTGATTCGTAGCGTGGGGTGGCTTCGGGTGATGAAGCAGTCTGTGGTGAGCATGTGGACAGCCGCCTATTCCGCATTTCCTTGTTTTGCACCTATGTTGTTTGGTGCGTTCATTTAGGCATCTAAAACATAGACTACATTTCTTTGCGACGTCCCATCTACTGTTTACCGACAGCTTCCTTAGCTCTGGGCAGTCACCGTTATAATGACCCCGCCGACCGCATAACTGACACAGCGGTTTATCCTTATAATTAGATTGAGCTGTATTTACCCGCTGTATCCTGTGCTGCGGTGGCTGCGTGCCTCTGTCCGCTGAAGCGATCGGCTCCGGCGGGGCGTACGGGCTGCATATTTCCGCCTCTCTCGTGATGAAGCGGCTAAATTTCAGCAAGTCCGGCTCGCCTCTGGGCTGCGATGCGGCGAACTCGTACCACTGTCTTTTCGTCGTAGCAGTCAGCTTATCTATCAAAATCTTTGTTATTTCTGGATTAAACATATAATATATACAATTCAATGCTTGAAGGGTACTAATTGCATTTTCAATCTTAGTGGCAAATGTGCATATATCCCTAGGACTGTCCCCTAGTCGTGGCAGTGTTTTAAGGCGATCTATTTCGGCCATCGCTATGGCGTCTGGCCTCCCAAAACGCATTTCTAATGTGCGCATAATACTATTTGGGTCAGCATTAGCAATAAGGAGTCCCTGTACTGCTTCCCTAGCGGTGCCTTTCAGGCTTTTCCTTAACCTTGACATGTTTTCTAATGGCGATAAATAATACGCAGACTCGCTATACGCTGCCCTGAAGGTCAACCATTCCTGGTGGGAGCCGTTGAAAAACGGTAATTCCGCATAGCGCGGTGAATGATTGCGTTGTGTAGCTTGCATAACATTCGTGATAGCCGACGCAAGCTCCTGTATGTCTGTCTTTGGAGTATGATTTGCGTTACCTCGGTCATCTGTGTGCGGCGGCCAAGATGTGGCTGCAGGCTGGACCCCCCTTGTGGGGATCGGTGGCGGCGCTGCGGCGTTCGTCAGCCACGGGTCGGCAGCGCCCGTCGGCTGATGCGGCGCTGTTTGCTGTTGCTGCCAGGAGGCGGCAGTGCTCGCTGGCGGCGGCGGCGGCCCGGCCGAGTGCGCCTGCCAGGGGGCGACAGTGTCCCCCGGCTGCGGCGACACGGCTGTCCGCGGTGGTTGCCACGGGTCTCTCACACCCGTTGGCGGAGGTGGCGCGGCAGATCGCGCCGGCCAGGGGGCGGCAGTGTACACCGGCTGCGGTGGCGCGGTTGTCCGCGGCGGTTGCCACGGGTCTCTCACACCCGTTGGCGGAGGTGGCGCGGCGGATCGCACCGGCCAGGGGGCGGCAGTGTCCCCCGGCTGCGGCGGCATGGTGGAGTGCGCCAGCCAGGGAGCGGCAGTGACCCCCGGCTGCGGCAGCGTGGTGGAGTGTGCCGGCCAGGGGGCGGCAGTGTCCCCCGGCGGCGGCGCTATTGACGACTGCGGTAGCCAAGAGCTTGTCACGCTCACTGGCGCAGTCGGCTGCGGATGCTGGTTCAGGCCCCAGGTCGTGGTGGTCACTGGCGGCGGCATCGGCGCAGGATAATACCACGACGTCCTGTGGTAAGCTGGAGCATCCCTCTGGTTGGGATACCTGTATACTGGCGTCGTCGTCGTCGCCGTTGGTGCTGATGTGTGATGCGGGGCGCAAGCTATGCCCGAAGGTTGCAGGGACGGGGGTGCGGCAGTGACTCCCGCCGGTGCAGCTGCCGAAGGTCTCCAGTCATCCACTGGGACCAGAGGTTCGGACGGCAGGTGCGGTTCGTTCTGCTTTCCTCCTGCGGTGCGAGGCTCGTCATCTAGGGTGAGCAGTCGGCCTGTCTGCAGCCAGGACTGCACCCTCTGCTCCTCATGTCGTTCGGTGATCACCGATTCAAGGTCATCATCTGAGGATTCAGCTTCTATGGCAGCGACTTTTGCTGCGGCAGCCTCCAGTTTCAATCGCGCAAGTTCGGCCTTGGCGGCGGCTAAGCGGCGTTGTTTCTGTCGAGTAGACGTAGTGGACACAGTGGGGCGTGGTTCAATCACATTTTCTATAGTGGGTTCTGCGGCGGTGATCGGGCGGCCTTGTGCCGACTCGCCGACTTTCGCAGATTCCCTAGACGTGGTCTGTTCCGTGACCATTATCGTCTCTGCTGACCCTTCCTGTGAAGTGGTCACAATGATGGACGGTACCTCCACCCTTTTTCCCACCGATCGTGTCACAGGCATCGTGTGTTCACAAATTAAATGTTCACAAAGAGTTCGAAAAATATAGTTCAAAGTTCAGTGCGTAATATAGTCCACTTAATAAACACAACAATAGACAATGTACATACAAAATATTTACACAATATACCTACAAGTAAGTACACGGCTTGCACTGGGATATACGTTTATGTCCTAAATTTGGGCCAAAATCCGGCTCGCAAGGAACAAAATGTGGGGAACTGGTTGTTTACAATGTCCTTCGATAGTTCAGTTAGCCCTGATGGCTCCAATTCCTACACATTGTGCGCTGGTTTGGGAACAAATAGCATAAAGATATACCCAGTGCAATCCGTGTAAATAAAACAATTGTATACATAAACAAATAGTCTAATTATTATTAATTTACATGGACAAGAATGTCGACGGTATGTCCGCCCTTGATGCAAAACAAGTATGTACTTACACGATTCAGCTTAGAACTATAAACACATATTAAACACTATAAAACTTACACTTTGGTTCTAATAACAAAATGCCATCTGACTGACTGTTTACTTTACTTTCATTACTTTATCAATGAACATACATTAAACACTATATTTACAATATCTATGTCCATCTGACTGAATACAAATAATTAGTACAATCACAAAATTTACACCACTTGTATACCTTATTCTATTACGCGTTATCTATAGGTACTTAAACAAACTATTAATTCTTATGTGCCAATCTGGCTGACATTACACACAATGTTTACCTAAATAATATCACTTCTCTACAGACTATTAAGTACTGTGTCGATCTGACTGAGATTGATTAATTAACAATTAATTAATTACTAAAATTAGTCCCTAAAACGCACTGAGATTAGATAATTTTAATTTGTGAACACTTTATGTTTACTAGATGAATGCTGCTCGACGACTGCCCTATTTATACCACTTGTGTTTACTAGATGAGAACTGAACGACGACTGCGACTAATCTGCCGTGTCAAACAGTTTTGTATGGTCGCTACTAGGCAATCATAAACAGCTAATACAAGATCATATTATTATGTGTGCGTGATGAGCTCAACCAATCACAGCAATTCCGTTCGCTTGTGGTGGTTTTTTCTACTGATTGCAGCTATTTACATAATAAATATTCAGAAGTTACATTCATGTATGGTTTCAACAAATGTTTACATTATTTTCGTTATATAAAATTAATGTTATCCCTATAATTTTAAGTAGAATTTAACATGTTAGCCAACCTAATCACTGGGTTGGCGGCCTATATGTGTGCCGTACGTGTGTATCAAGCAGTGAGCGAGCACGAAAGATCTCCTATCTCTACTTCTAGACCAGTGATGCAAGTCGCACGACATTGAATTAATTTATTCTTGATTTATTTTGTACTGAATGATAAAAATGTTTAAAAATATGAAATATGTATGTGAAAATGTACTCATGCTCGCTCCCTGGGTCACCTCTTACTACCTACATAAGTCCTGTCCTGCACAGCACCACGAAAAAAGTTAACACGTGAAGAAAGACTAGAGAAGAAACCTGAAGCAGAGAAACTAAGATATCAAAAGATTAATAATGATCCAAAAAAGTATAATGCATACTTTTCTGGATCATTATTAATCACGAAAAAAGATATGAAGACTGAGAAAATTTGGAAAAGTACGATAAATAGAAAAAAAAGGAAAAGCTAGTTATGAAACAATAATGAGGAAAATTATAAATTTCTTGAACATGATAATTTAAATTTATTTTTATAAATCACAATAATGACACTTGCTTTAGATTTATAAAAATACCAATACTATAGTCTGATTAATGGTTAATATGAAAGTCTGATGAAAATGATAGTCTGATCATAACTGTTAAGAACAATATGTTTGATAAAAGTTGATTCAATTTACTTCATTCATAATTTTATTGCGACAATTTCTCTCCCCTGCAGGGTATTTGACCAGGGCCCTGGTCAAATACATGTCTACCCTGTTCTTGATGTCTCTACCCTGTCCGATGTATTTACCCTGGCCTCTTAAAAAGTAACAAAATATGTATAAAGTGACCTGCCCTTTCATGAAAAGGTATATAAACGGGACAAAAATCGTAATATAAGTGTTTAATTAAAAAAATCGCATTTTTCTCCTTGGCCGTATCGTCTATGGACTTAAAACCTCTTATCGTAGAATCACCCACTTATAATAAAACTGTAACAGGTCCAATTCTGTACATTGAAGATATTTTGAAAATTATATTTGGAGGGCATTCTATAACCGATACTGAGGCCGAAAATATAATGTTTTTAATTTTTGTCTGTCTGTCTGTCTGTCTGTCTGTCTGTCTGTCTGTATCACGGCTGCGCATCACGCCGAAACTACTGAATGGATTCAAATGAAACTTGGCATGATTTGAGATCTTACTACGAGGTAGGACATAGGATACTTTTTATCCCGTAATCTAGCACGGTTCTTTTAGGAGAGGGAATTAAAGTCAAAATGGGTACTTGGTTATACGCTTGGTCCGATTTTATCAATTTTTCTCTATAATATAATAAATATTAGTAAGGGAACACTCATAGAGAGTTGTTATCAAGGTTTTGTAATCGATCGGGTTAAGCAACGTTAGGTAAGGTCACTAAATAGATGGGTGACCGTTTAACGCCATTCGAACTAAACGGGTCCGTGCTTCGGAGAGCAAGTAAAAAGTGGGTCCCAGTTTTTAACCGATTATTAAAAAGGAGGTTATGTATTCGATGCGAATGTCTGTTATTAAAAGTTTAGTTAACTTAAAAATAGCGCATGCGGAGCTGCGTGGGTCAGCTAGTACAGAATACATTTGTTATGGTTCACGCAAAACAAAACAGATATTGAAACGTGATACCTACATGAAAAGTACCGTCTGTGTACGTGCAAATCAACCCGATAAACAAGGCATTAATATGCTCGTAGCGAGAATATAACGCATTTAGAGTAAAATCATATGTACAAATAACTACCAACCTTATTCCCATATGAGAACTTTCAAGTTCCTCTGTTTTCCTGTCTACAAATCTCTGTAACATTATGTTCAATCGAATTTGTATTCAATATTAATATGCATAAGGATGATTATAGTTTAGAATGTGTAAGATAGTGTGTATTTTAATTGATGAGCAGTAGAGCCGTATAATATTAACGCGTTCCGAATTTTCAATTATTTTCACTTTGACTGAATAATATATCAAAGTCTCCCTCCTGGGACTATCCATGCGCAGCCACCTGATCCCAAACCAGGCACAACCTGTACTATAGGGAACACGTAAAGTATATACTTTAAATATATGTATACTTTAGATATCAAGGGGCCCGTCGATTATTTTGTTCATCTTTATGACAGCTCATCTTGAAACGGGATGCTAGTTTCTTTTTTTTTATTTCTTCTAAATGTCTTCTATATTTTTTTGCAAACATACGTATTATATTTTAAAACGCCTTTGTTTTATTTTTACTACTCCCTCGGGTATCTTTATGAAACATCGAAGTATCTAATATTTTTTTAAAGATATGTTGCGTGCGTGTTTTTTTTTATTCTTGGCAAACCGCAGAGTGCGCGTTTAGAGAGTCTTACTACTTATAAATGTACATACTGTTTGTATTTTTTGCAGCATCGGAATGGCCAGTAATAAACAAACCATTGAAAGTGATACGAACCAAAGAGAACAAACTGTCAAATAGATTTTTTCCATATGACGAGATTGAGACTGAGTGTCAGTTGACCATAGACGACGACATAATTATGCTGACGCCTGACGAGTTGGAGTTTGGGTAAGTTCTTATTTTCCTTACATTGAAACTTGGGTGCACTCACGGGCCATTTTGGTACCAACGAGCACCTACACAGAATGAGCCTAAGTACCGCCAGTTCTTGCAGATTCTATGTAGAGGAAAATCGCTCTTGTTAGACGTAGATTGAGTATCTATCGTATACCAGATGATTATGTACAGCTCCAAGCTGGCGCAATCGTGGCGTATCAAACTCAAACTCAAAAATATTTATTTGAAATAGGCTTAACGCTAGCACTTTTGAATCGTCATTTTTTAAAATGCTAAACTCTGACTTTGACATAGTTCTCATAACAGAAACTTGGCTCATTCCGGGTATCTTGGATTCTGAAATCTGTGACAATAGATATGACGTTTTTAGACTAGACCGTCAGATGCCCAGTAAGGGAGGAGGTGTCATGATCTGTGTAAAAAAAAACACTTGGAGCAAAATTACGCCCTGAATGGTCCATTACTCCTACTGAAATGCTCTGGATAACCATACCACATTTATCCCTAGCACACACACAGCATGACATTCATATATGTCTTACGTATATTGTTGGTGGCGGATCCGATCAAGACAATAACATATTCAATCTCCTAAACAAACTAAAAGCGGCAACTGCATTACATCCCCATGATTACGTTTTAGTTTGTGGTGATTTTAATCTGCCCTGTATTAAGTGGAACACGCCCCATCCGTCGATTCGCCATGAAGGCTATGTCAGAACCCAAGAAGCCGCAGAGCAGCTATTACAAGATATGAATATTTTAGGGTTGACTCAGTATAACAATTTTCTCAATAAGTCTGGCAATATCCTAGATCTAGTATTCACTAATTTCCACATAAAGTTAACTACTACTTCTCAGCCCTTTGTCAAAGAGGATTCATTTCACCCGAGTCTGTCCATCACTGTAACAGATATGTTTCTTCCACTACTACCTAATACCCATACTCCTAAATTCCAATTCCGTAAGGCCAATTTTAATAATATTAATCATGCGATCCGAGAGACCGACTGGTCAACTTTGTTAACAGCAGGATCCTCCGTAGAGGACTCCGTTGATATTTTTTACGAAAAACTTAATGAAATTATTATACTTCACGTTCCAATGAGTCGTAATAATCAAAAACAAGGTTATCCTATCTGGTACTCGCCCGCACTTATAAAAATTATAAAGGAAAAGAACAAAGTTCATTGCAAATGGAAAAAAATCTCTAATGCAAGAGACTATGACGAATTTTCTTTACTACGTCACCGACAAAAAATGGTACAGGATGAATGTTTTAATAACTTTATTCAATCCTCTCAAAATAACATCAAACAACAACCAAAACTGCTATGGAATTTTGTGCGCACGATGAGAGGTAAGCGTGGTAGTACATCTCTGCCTCATAGTCTGTCAAATGGTTCAGAAAATTTTCATACCGGACAAGAAATATGTAATGGCTTTAATATATTTTTTAAGAGTGTATTCGTAGACCCCGCAGCTTCTTATGACCAGTTCGAGTGTCATGATGCACCCAGAGGAGAAAACAACAATTTGCACACATTAACTTTCAGTGAAACAGATATTGCTAAACAAATTAAGTTACTTGATGCTTCCAAAGGTAATGACGGTATACCCCCCCTGTTTCTGATAAAGTGTGTCGATACTATATGCAAGCCCTTATCAATTATTTTCAACCGCTCAATCAGATAGGGCGTGTTCCCTACCCCATGGAAAGTGGCAAACATTACGCCAGTTCACAAAAAAGAGTCAAAAACAGTAGTACAGAATTACAGACCCATATCTATCTTAAATTCGATTTCTAAATTATTTGAAAAATTAGTTTATAATGCCATATATCCCTCTATTGTCCCTAACATCAGTACTCATCAACATGGGTTTCTAAAGGGTCGATCAGTTAATACCCAACTCGCTGAATTTACTAATTACGTACTCAATACAATGGATAAAAAATCACAAGTGGAGGTTATTTACACAGATTTTGAAAAGGCTTTTGACCGCGTAGATCATGTTATCTTGCTGTCCAAATTGCAGAAATTGGGTATACATGGTGACCTTTTTAGGTGGATAAAATCATATGTAACTAACAGAAGACAAGCAGTAGTTGTAGGTGGCTACCAATCTGATTATGTCACCATCACATCTGGTGTTCCTCAAGGTTCCCATCTAGGGCCCCTTCTCTATAATGTTTATCTCTTTGACATTGATACGTGCTTCGTCAATAGCAGACATCTGCTCTACGCTGATGACAAAAAGGTTTTTCTTCGTGTGGACACTATAGAAGATTGCAATAAAATCCAAGGCGACTTAAACAGATTATCATATTATTATAGGTTAAATCGCATCAGTATAAATGTAGAGAAATGTGCCCAAATTACATTCACACGCAAAACAAAGCCTATGGAATTTAATTATGTTATTAATGGCCAGCCCATTACTAAAATTAAAGAAGCTCGGGATTTGGGAATACTTATGGACCAAAAACTTAACTTTATTAAACATATTGATAATGTAGTTAACAGAGCATACAAGAATT
Source organism: Furcula furcula (assembly GCA_911728495.1). NCBI lineage: Eukaryota > Metazoa > Arthropoda > Insecta > Lepidoptera > Notodontidae > Furcula > Furcula furcula. Next base: position 23,029,001 of record OU452253.1, read on the forward strand.
TGGGTTTCTTGATACGAGCTTGTAACCTTTTAAAGACCTATATTGTTTAAAATTAGTATACTATGCCTATGTGCGAAATTTGTTAGAATTTGGTAGTGTCATTTGGAACCCTAATTACGACGTGCACATAAACAAAATCGAACGTATACAAAAGTTATTTATCAAACATTTAAATTATAAATTTAATACACATTTTGATGATTATGATGCAGCATGTCAACATTGCAAGCTCATCCCTCTTAGTGACCGGCGGAATTATCTTGACATGGCTTTTCTGCACGATATAGCAAATGCAAATGTAGACTGTCCTAACCTTGTCTCATCTCTTACTTTAAATGTTCCAATACACCGCCCTCGTCACATAATGCATAAAGTCTTCCATACTCCAACTTCCAGAACAAATTATGCAAAAAACGAGTTTTTCTCTCGTGCCACTAATACTTATAACAAAAATTTCAGTGACATTGACATATACGCCCTAACTAAAACCCACTTTAAATCTCAAGTACTTCGCAAATTAGACCCGTCTAGACCATCATAACTTATCACTACTTACTTTTAGCTCTTGCTCTTTTATTAGTTACTAGCTGACCCACGCAGCTCCGCCTGCGCTATTTTTGAATAACAGACATTCGCATCGAATACATAACCTCATTTTTTATAGTCGGTTAAAAACTGGGACCCACTTTTTACTTGCTCTCCGAAGCACGGACCCGTTTATTTCAAATGGCGTTAAACGGTCACCCATCTATTTAATGACCTTACCTAACGTTGCTTAACCCGATCGATTACAAAACCTTGATAACAACTCTCTATGAGTGTTCCCTTACTAATATGTATTATATTTTATAGAAAAATTTATAAAATCGGACCAAGCGTATAACCAAGTACCCGTTTTGACTTTAATCCCCTCTCCCAAAAGAACCGTGCTAGATTACGGGATAAAAAGTATCCTATGTCCTACCTCATAGTAAGATCTCAAATCATGCCAAGTTTCATTTGAATCCATTCAGTAGTTTCGGCGTGATGCTCAGCCGTGATACAGACAGACAGACAGACAGACAGACAGACAGACAGACAGACAAAAATTAAAAAAATTACATTTTCGGCCTCAGTATCGGTTATAGAATGCCCTCCAAATATAATTTTCAAAATATCTTCAATGTACAGAATTGGACCTGTTACAGTTTTATTATAAGTATAGATTTTGTGTGAAATGAGATAAGATATGAATCCTATTTATATATTTATTTATTTATATATATTTATTACTGCTCTTTAAAATGAAACATGCTGTGAATATGATGATTGCATTGGGGGAATTAAAATTAAAATTAGTAATGTAAAATTAAATTTAGAAATCGAATTTAAAATTAAATACAACAATTATTTCATTATTTCACACAATTTTATTCTTATATACTTACTATATTTAATTAATCTAATACTACATAACTGGTTTTTGCTTTTTAGATAGCGCAGCTCTTGAGTAACTAGCTAAGGATTTGTATGTTTAAAATTTTAAGTTGTATGTAATTGTTGCAATTGAAGCTGTAATTTCTAGCATTTCCTTTTCTACACCATTAAGTTCTTTTTTATGTTAATTTTTAACCTATTTCTACTATTTTTTCTTAAAAACATCCTTTCTATTTTTAGTCTTTCTAAACTTTAGCAACAACCTACTGTTAAATTACTTGTTTAATTAATATTAGTATCTATGGTATCCTATATTGGCTTAGCTTAATTATCTAGTTTTAAATTGTCTGTATTCTATGGAATGTGCTGTTGGATACCTTCAATAAATAAAATAAAAAAAAAAAAAAAGCTACCACCGGATCACAACGCGGCCTCAACTGAGAAGATCCGGCAAGAATCTCAGCGGGCTTTTAATTTTTTCACTTTTTTTTAAACATTGTTTTGTTACAAATGAATCGACATTAGCGATAGTGTGTCCTGCCATTCGAAGCATAAATAAAGGGAGAAAAGAAGAAAACAATAAATTACGTCAAAAATTACAACAAACTAAAAGGCCAAAGGGATAGTAGTAGGGGATAGTGGCAGCACCCGCGCACGAGTTGACTCGAACGCGGACTTATCTTAGGAACTCTTCGATACTTCAGCAATAGAGTAAGGTCTAGGGCAGGCACAATGGATCCAACTGGATCAAAGTGCGTTCCCGTGGTTACCGGGCCCAATTAATAGCCACCAACAATAGAATTAATTACTTCTTGCTAGCCCGTGAGGTGTCCGGGTAAGAATAGCACCTTCCCGTTGGGTGTCCGTAAGGGACTAAGGGAAAACAAGAAGACGGGCAGCAGCGTTCTTGTATTGGATTACCTACCACATATACTGCGACCCCCAAGACGCCTGCCAAGCGTGGTAATTATGGCAACCCCTCCTTTCAAAGGGGGAGGCCTTTGGTCAGCAGTGGACGACTTTTGGCTACTGATGATAAACTTCTTGCTAGCATGTTTTATACTTTTGTTAAGTCCGGGCGAGTCACCATCATTACAGGGTTTTTATTTCACTGGTCAGGCTGTACAATAAATACCCTCTGGGTTGTAACATGACCGAATTGAGTAAGTCTGGTATACATTGGGGACACCCTAAATTATGATTGATGATTTGATTGGTTGTCACACCAACCAATCAAATGGTCATTTGGTATTTAAGGTGTCAACGTAAAAGCTAGCGAAAGTTGGGATTGTTGATTTGTGAATTGGTCGATAGGGCCAAACTATAGTTCTTTAGTCATCATCATAAGCCCACATCAGTCCACTGCTGGACATAGGCCTCCCCTAAGGCACGCCACTGAGCTCCGGCTCAGTTCTTTAGTACTTTATTGTTATTTTTAATGGATTAAACTTAGTGCTTGTCTCAATTTGATGGTAAGCGGATATGCAGTTATAGATGGTAAAGCGCTCTAGCTTATTAACAATAGGGGACTCGTTGAGCTTGCAGCCTAAATGACGTAATAGTTGGCTCTCAACCACCACATAGGTATATAGCGGCTATAAAATGGAAACAAAAAAACAAAAATCTTTTTGAACACTCAGACAAAACTTTATACCCATTTAATTCTAAAATGAAAACAGGTACAACAAAAGTAATTAACTGACAATGTATCAGTACAAATGCAATAAAAGCGAAATCATCGTGTCGTCGACGCTCGGTGTGATGGTATTGAAAGTGAGTGAATGATGAATCGGTAACACGGCACGATGCTTCGCTGGCTCGTCGTCAAATCCAATGATGCGTCTGCTGTTTCATTTCTAGGCTCCCGCACCTTAAAAATACATAAACTCTGAGGAATAAACAAAATGGTCTTAATATTTCAACTCGTCTCGTTCAGACCTTTCATTTGATAAAAATATTGTTTTTTTTTATGTAAAAAGAATGCGAAATGACGCCTGTAATAAATTTTTGAAAATGATTTATTAATAGACTCTCCCACAACGAAAACAAATCTCACATACTTAATTATCATAAGTCAAAACCCATCGAGCAGTTTAGTCTGTGGGCTGGGCCAAAAAAATAGACTACTTACACACATACTCTTGAAAAACATCTCTCTTTCAGGGGCATTCTGGCAAAAAGGACCCTCATGGTGCGACTCAGTATGTCTGTCGCACCCAATTTCTCACTGATATATTCTTCATTTATTATTTCAGCAACTACATTAGTAGTTGCAGGCATTAGCCTGCAATTTGAAATGTCTTCAATTAAGGTCGAAATGGGGCGTCGAAAACTGAATGTAAATCTAATGATACTTCATCATATGAAATGGCTTTATTTGCACAAAACAGGTTTTTATTTATTTATTGTAACGTAGCCTTTAACTTATAATTAAAAATGGCAACATAGTGCTTTTTAGATCATTCTTATGAATATATTTTATTGTACTTATATTGAAATTATTTTCTGTTTTTATGTGAATACTTAGGTTTTATTGAAGATTGAAGCCTGTGGCGTGCAATTAGAAAGGTGTATATCCAGTGGCAGTGGACGGACATTAGGCGTATGATCATGGTGACTTAGGTCACTGCGCTATCCGGTCGTCAAAGGACGACAGACACAATTTGAATGAGAATATGGAAGGAACTGATTTACGCAGGCCCGTCGTTTAGCATTAAGTCCAGTCCCGAAACAATGTAATTTGAATTTTATATCAAGTATAAACAGCAGATTTTCTTTTGGCATTATCACATTGCTTAGCTTATAAAGTTGCGTCCTTTTCTTGTCGTAAAATGAGATTTACGACTTTATAGGGGACGAATATAAATTAAAATAATAAAAATCAATTTTATATTGTGAGTAATAAAAAACCTATCCCAGCAGCCGAAAGCCGTCCACTACTGCACAAGGGCCTCCCCCTTAGAAGGGAGGGGTTGCCATAATCCCCACGCTTGGCAGGCGGCTTGTGGATCGCAGTATAGATGGTAGGTAATCAATAGAAAGACGCTGCTGCCCGTCTTTTTGTTTTCCCTTAGTCGCCTCTTACGAACACCCGTCGGGAGGAGATGGGAGGGTGCTATTCTTACCCGGACACCCCACGGGTGTATCCCGTATGCTAAATATATATTATACTTACATACATATATTTAAAAATAAAATTTGTGTCTTCATAATGTTTGAAGCGGTTGTAACATAGTATTCTTCTATAATTATTTATGCGTTAGGTTTTTTAAATTGTATTCGTGTTCTTTCACTCCGGAGTGTGCAGAATGGTACGCATGAGGGAAAATTAACTACAATATTATACAATCAACTAACAAAATACAGTCAACAATCACTCGGGATTGTTAATTAGTGCCAACAGATTAACAAGCCCAAATGATTATTAATAAGTGATAACAAATTACAATACCCGTGGGGCCGGGTTAGAATTGCATCCCCCCATCTCCTCTCGTTGGGTGTCGTAAGAGGCGACTAAGCGAGAACAGGAAGACGGGCAGCAGCGTCTTTCTTTTGGATTTATCTTCCACCTATACTGCAATCCCCAAGCCGCCTGCCAAGCGTGGGGATTATGGCAACCCCTCCCTTCTAAGGGGGAGGCCTTTGTTCAGCAGTGGACGTCTATTGGCTGCTAATGATGATGATGATAACAATTAACAATCCCGAGCTATGTCAATTATTAGTGACTCGCGTGTTCTTTCCTGCGCGAAAGACTCTAGTAGTCTTGTAGTTCGCAGAGAACGCCAGTGAATGACCGATTAGACAAGTGTTACCTATGTCAGTCAAACTGGGACTTTGCTGATAACTGATATAGATATTACAATGTAGATGCCACTTGTTTACTTTTGATAGCTTTATCTCAATCAGTCTAATTTTCTGATAAAGTTATTACGTTAAAATAATATGGCCGATATCATTTTATGCGCTTCGTACGCGTGATGCTTCATTGATGTATTTATAATCTTGATACTTTCTAATACCATTCTTATCTTCGTACGATTATAGTGCAATTCACTGCTTGCGCATGCGCATGCACGGGTGCAATCTCCTTTCTTGTACTCTCACAATCCGATGGGACGGGAAAACGAGGCGACCGCGGGGAAGATGTCAGGCGCAGCACTAACTTGTTCATGCCCATCCGACGCATGGATCATCTTAATTTACAGACAATTAAGTTGTTGGCCTGTATCGGCCTAACCAGTAAGGAATCTTAGAATCCAATTCGCGACATCCAGTTTGCAATGCAAGCGGTACCATTATTATATAATTTTATCAATAACTGACGTTGGAACTGAAGATGCTGAAGCTTCCAAGTGCATTGCTTCCGATAGTGTTTAAATCTTCGGTGAATATGAAATTGTATTCACCCTTCTAATTTAATATAACACATTGAATCTCACGACTACCGCACTGTCAAATTTTATCTCCGGTGGCCAAATCAGAAAACAAAGGATGTATCGATTTTAAATATACATAAAACACAACATAATATATGTTATATTCATTTTGTCCTTATGGGTAACAATATACCCTTTTGAAAGGGTTCTGAGCAAACAATAGAAACAACAGATTGATTTGATGGCATAAACATTTTGGAGGTCGCCAATTGGTTGAGCGAGGTCCGTCCAATTGTTGGGGACAAGTGCCTGTCGACAATACGCTTTGATTTATTGTGTACTCGTCATATTGGAGACTAGCTGACCCACGCAGCTCCGCATGCGCTATTTTTACGTTAACTAACTACTAAACTTTTAATAACAGACATTCGCATCGAATACATAACCTGGTTTTTTATAGTCGGTTAAAAACTGGGACCCATTTTTTACTTGCTCTCCGAAGCACGGACCCGTTTAGTTCAAATGGCGTTAAACGGTCACCCATCTATTTAATGACCTTACCTAACGTTGCTTAACCCGATCGATTACAAAACCTTGATAACAACTCTCTATGAGTGTTTACCTTTACTAATATTTATTATAATTATGAAGAAAAATTGATAAAATCGGACCAAGCGTATAACCAAGTACCCATTTTGACTTTAATCCCCTCTCCCAAAAGAACCGTGCTAGATTACGGGATCAAAAGTGTCCTATGTCCTACCTCGTAGTAAGATCTCAAATCATGCCAAGTTTCATTTGAATCCATTCAGTAGTTTCGGCGTGATGCGCAGCCGTGATACAGACAGACAGACAGACAAAAATTAAAAAAAATACATTTCGGCCTCAGTATCGGTTATAGAATGCCCTCCAAATATAATTTTCAAAATATCTTCAATGTACAGAATTGGACCTGTTACAGGTTTATTATAAGTATAGATAAAGTGGGCAGCATTATTACTCGACATTAAACTACTGAATGACGTCACAGTAAAAAGGGAATTTGAAGTCTCCTATAAAAATGGAAATGTTCATTCCGTCTGACATTTATTCTGATTTATATCCGAATTTACTAATCTCTAAACATAGCATCCAAGACGCGTGGCAAGCGTTGGGATTATTGCAACCCCTCCCTTCTAAGGGGGAGGCCATTGTTCAGCAATGATCGTCTTGCGGCTGCTGATGAAGATGAAATATAGCATCAGGATTTTTTCTTGTAGAAATCCGCAGGGGTTTCGTACATGCAAAACAAGAACTTGGGTGTACCCAAGTTCGGGGGGGGGGGGGGCGTATCCGGGTGAGAATAGTAACCACCAATCTCTCTCCCGTTGTGTGTTGTACGAGGCGATTAAGGGTAAACAAGAAGACGGGCTGCAGCGTCTTTCTATTGAAATACCTACCACCTACTACGATTCCCTTCTAAAGAGGACGCCTTTGTCCAACAGTGGTCGTATTTCTTCTGTTATGAAGTTCTGCTAGCTGTGTTCCCGTGGGAGACAGTCTATATTATTTTACCGAGAACTCGTATGTGATTTAATTGGGGATATTTGAACGTTACAGTTTCGACGTGTGGCGAGAGTTTCCCGATCGGATAGTGGGGTTTCCGTCCAGGCTGCACGTGTGGGACAACGTCACCAACGCGTGGCGATACCACAGCGAGTGGACCAATCAGATATCAATGGTAAGAGCATTTTAATCACTCCAAGAAGGTATATAAGTCTCTTGTGCTTGTATGAGTTCACCACCGCAGTATCAGGTGTTCTGCCGATAAACAGGTATTTATAACACTAACATTGCGGCGCTCATAGACATTTGTAATCACGGTAAATGTATAGTCGGTTCAGCAAAGGTAGATAAGGTCAGTCATTAGATAGGTGATGGTTTAGTGGCGTTTGAACTTAGAGTCTATGGCTTCGGAAAGTACGTAAATAGTGGGTCCCTTAGAATAATAACGCCTAGAATGATAGTTTCATACGAAAAAACTCGTCTCGTTTGAGGCTCAAAAACATAGATGTAGGCGTAAGTCACGCGTATTGACGCTCTGCGACACGCACACAAGTGAGAAAATAATGTTGTTAGTGGAATCAGATTTTCCCTAAAATTACGGAAATTGGAATTGCTTCTTCCTGAGGTCATTATATAATTTTTAAAATAAACTACTATTATTGCTGTCAGTAAGGAAATATTTTTTAAATTAAAAGATATAAATCTGAAATAACAAATCTACTATTTATAAATCTCGTGTCAGTGTTTGTGGTCGCACTCCTCCGAATCAGCTCGAGCGATTCTTATGATTTTTTAATGTATATACTTGGTAGGTATGAGAATAGGTCGGAAAGTATATTTCATATCGCTAGGTTAAGCAACGTTAGACAAGGTCATTACATGGATGGGTGACCGTTTAATGTCATTTGAAAACGTAAGTGTGTGCGGATCATCAAGTAATTAAATAAATCTTTTCTTACTAAACAAATTTGGGGTAGCAATTTTCCTTTTATTGGCAACATTTTGATATAATGTCATCTGTTGAAATTTAAAATTATTGTTTTCACTTTGGCGATTGTTTTACGTTAAAATATTAGGTTAAACGTAGTGCTTGCAGGTGAAATGTTATGTTACAATGTTTCTTAAGTTTTTCCGATGTACTGTGATTTCCATTTATTCCACAAACCATCATTTTAAAATAAAATATCGGGAGCTACCAGCGCTACGACTCGACTATAAGCACTGACGCGGGCTCAGTGTGACCGTTTCATAAAAAGGTAATCAACTAAAAGAATATGATTTCAGTACTAAAAATACTAATATATAAGCAGAATTATACTAAAATTATACTAAAAAAAAAACGGTCAAGTGCGAGTCGAACTCGAGCACCGTGGGTTCCATACCATTTATGGACGTATTTAAGTTATTTTAATATGCGTCTGACACCTCAGATAGCAAAAAAATACTCTAAACTAAGTTTGTTTGTAGAGTTTTTTTTGGAAATATCGTTTTATTTTCCCTATAAAATATAGATACACATGTAATAACTATAATTATTTCAGGTATTTCCCTCCACCAACTTCGGAGATAAGGGAATGGTATTTTTTAACCGGATTCAAAAAGAAGGTTCTCTATTCGACGCGTATGTATGTAATAAAAATGCGTAATATTAATATATGGTAGTCTATGTGGGCTTCTAAACAAATTTACCAAATTTTATGAGTGTATGTATGTATGTAGGTTGTCCGCGGATTTCTCAGAAACTACAAGGCCGATTTTTGCAATAGAGTATTTTTCAACTTAGAGTAGAGTACAAGTTTCATCAAAATCGGTCCAGTAGTTTAAGAGATATAAACTTTTTATGTTTTCAATAAGTTACTGTAACGTAGACGTTCGAGTTGCGTAATAGTGCTAATACCTATCTAAGTGTCAATTTAACTATTTAAAAAAAATACCGACTTCGTAGTAAATTATCTAAAAAGCATAAAATAACGAAAATATATTGAAGTCGGTGTCAGCTCGTGCTAGTCTTAGTCTGTGCTAGCACCGACTTCAATATATTTTCTTACACATCTCTTAACAATCGGGATCGTTTGTTGCCAACCGAGTAGCCGCAGTGTTATGATGTTCTATCCATTAATTACCCACCCGAACGTGCAAGAAATAAGTAATACAACAACGAATTACGCATTGTGGAACTAAAAGTAAAATATTAATATAAAAACTGTACAAAAGAGATAAATCATGCAGTTTCGGTAAACATCAGACAAAGACAAAACTACGCAAGTGAAATTGTATGAATGTTTGTGCTACCAGAAAATTTACCAAAAAATACACTACAAAATGTCCTTTTAGTTAAAATTTTACCAAAATATACTAACATTTGAAATTATACCAAAAAAATACTAAATCAAAATTGTGAAGCCCAAATTCTACCAATTTGGTATCGAATATACCAAAAACGGTCACACTGCGCGGGCTGTTCGATACCAAGCCATTCTGGCTTGGTTTTACTTGCCTCACTGTGCGTGCATGTTCTCGATTTCTAGGCGTTATTATTCTAAGGTGGGTCCTATATAGTCGGTACTAAATAGTAGGTCCGGCAGGGCTATTGCTTTAGCCATCCAAGTGACTATCGAGCTTCAGTTGTCCACCGAACTTTGATGTCAACTGAAAGTGTTTTACTATTGGTATTTATTGATCACTCAAGTTAGGCAATACCGAATGAATAATTTGACAGTTATTTGATGGTCACTTGCTATAGTGATCATCACTTTATTTGTGTAAACGAGATACATAATAGGGACCAGACAGCTGCAGTCGTTAAGCCAAGTTGGATGCCTAAGGGTAGCTGTAAAAACTCCAAGTAGGCCACACACCAGACGATATAAAAAAACGTTTTTGTGGCTTCATTTAATAACCAGATTGATGTTTTCGGAAGTTAAAAACAAATACAAATTGGCGTCTGACTTTTTTTTAGAAAAATATATAGCCTATGTCACTCCGACAACTTAGACGAATCTAACGAAATAATGTCCATCGAACCGTTTAGACCAGTGATTCCCAAAGTGGTCTATATCGACCCCTAGGGGTCTATGACAACCTGCAAAGGGTCTACGTCAGCGAAAAAAAATTTGGGGGTCCATGAAATGAAAATTCGGGTCCACGATAGTGCAACACGTACACTGATAGTACCTATTTACTTACATCATACTATCTTATAATATCAAGACATATACATTATTTATAAAATTACCTATGAAGTAAAAAATTTATTATATATGGCATATGTTCGTTTTATTATGAATCAAGAAATCTACGAAGAACTGCTCTTCGCAAGAACTTTGATAACCGACACTAAAGGTGAATCAATATTTCATGTTTTAAATTTTAAAGGATTAATAATAATAATATATAATAATAATATCAGCCCTTGTTTATGTCCCACTTTTGGGCACGGGCCTCCCCTCAAGAAGAGGGGGCTTAGGCCATAGTCCACCACGCTGGCCAAGTGCGGGTTGGCGGACTTCACACGACATTCGAAAGCTAGTTAGGCTATCTCAGACATGCAGGTTTCCTCACGATGTTATCCTTCACCGAAAGCTAGTAACAATCGCACAAAGACGATTCGCACATGATTCAGGGGTGCGAGCCGGTGTTCGAACCTGCGCACCTTGTTTCCAAGGCAAGCGCTTGCCCACTGAGCTCTTACCGCTATGATATATATTAAAGGATTACTTTATTGAAAAAGCAATCCCTTTATCAAATATAATATCAGTATCTAGCTAGAGTTAAGTAGACTGTAGGCAGTACCTAAGAAATAGACATACATACATTCATGCATACACATACTCTCAAAAACATAGCGCAGCTCCTGCGGCATTCGGGCAAAAACATATTCTTCATTTGAAAAATCTGGAAATTACACTGGTACATTAGTAATATATACAGTACTAGTCCTTAGATGGGTGACCGTTTAGTGGCATTTGAACGGAGCGTCTCCTTGCTTCGGAGGGCACGTTCAAAGTCGGTCCCGGGTGCTGTTATCTAGACAGCAATCGTTAAGCCAAGTCAGAGGCCTAAGGGCAGGTTGAACAACACTTACACTAGTTTGGCTACTACCCATACGACAAAAAAAACACCTACGAGTATTACTAGGGTTGAAATTTTACTCCATATTCGTTAGTAAGAAACCCTTAAGAGAAAACACCGTTTCGCAATAAAAACCCAATATATTTCTAGAATTTACCAATAAATAAATAATTATCTCTACACTATAATGCATTTGTTATCAATCTCGGCTCTCGCATATAACGTATCGGGTCGGCACCTATCGTCCAGTTTGACCTTCGTGTTATTGTTCCAACGAGAGGTATGCACGGCACCACTTAACTGTAGCCCAGATTTGTTGACCAACTGTGTTTAATTGTGTATAGTGTATAATATCTTTATGTCATGACTATTTATACTCAGCATAGCCATTAATCTTGATCAAGCTATAATTAGTAGAGTTTTTAAAATTTAGTTCATCAATTTGAAGCAACTTTCATACTTATTTACTCGCTTTTAAAGTTCTATTCGCGTTACTGTCTATTTGTTCGCTTACGTTTTTACCTTGATTTTAAAGATTTTTTTTTTTTTCAAAAATATTCGGAGGGTAGATTTTGCTGACAGTACGGTCTATGTTAAACGTTGTAACTCAATTATAATTATGTATTATGTATCATTATAATAATGTCATTGTTATAGTTTCGGGAAAGTTTTCTTAGAAGTTCTAAGATTTTGAAGAAATATGAATGTGAGCATTCACAGATTTGGAAAAAATTATCTTTAGTAGTGAACGAGAAAATGGTTCATACAATCCTGTTACTTAAACCTCGTAAACAAGGATCTTTGGTAGCATGTGGCGCAGCGGGAAACCCTTTGCATTGCAAATCTGACGTCGTGGGTTCCAATTCCGCGGTTAGCAATAACTTTGTACGTTCCTTATTATTTAGGTCAGTGCAGACCGATCGCCTGGCGGTCTGGAAAGTGAGATGATCCATCCGTCGATGCCTATCCGACGTACGACGTAAAAAGTAAGACCTGCGTCTGACCGAGAAGACCCGGTCGGTCTTCCGTCCCGTTATATTGCGAGTGTAAAGGAATAGAAATTTGCAATTGCACCTGTATCTGCAAAATCATTTGTGCATTGTAATATCTCCTACATATCAATCATAAAACCAATGACAATAAAGGTGGTTATCCCTTGCAGGTGCTAACGGGCGCGGCATTCCACCACAAGATCTGGTCGTGGTACTACACGTATAAGATGCCGGCGGAGATCCGGCAGTGGGTGGATGACAACTTCAACTGTGAAGACATCGCGATGAACTTTCTAGTCGCCAACGTCACTAGGAAGGCTCCGATAAAGGTTTGCACGATATAACATAGATTTTACTGCCATAAATAAAAACCCGAATAATTGAATCTGAACCCGTGGGGTCTCCGGGTAAGAATAGCACCCTCCCATCTCCTCCCGTTGGGTATCCGTAAGAGGCGAATAAGGGAAAACAAGAAGACTGGCAGAAGCATCGATATGATATATAAACTAGATAAACATTCACGAACAAAATGACATCTAAAATGTGGTCGCGGACGTTGCAAACTTATCTGTGCTGGTGGCGGAAACGTGAACTAACGATTTTATAATGATAATGACTTGTAGTTTGACAGTTTCATATGGACAGTAGCGACACTCCTATCGGCAAAAATAAATTTGTCAGGATGTGGCTTGTAAAGAAATAGCGACACAAGGGCGCTATTTCTCGCTACCATTTTTTGAACCGTGACACCAAATCTAGTTTATATAATATATCGATGGGCAGAAGCGTCTTTCTATTGGATTACCTATCACCTGCCAAGCGTGGGCATTATGGCAACCTCTCCCTTTTAAGGGGAAGGGAGGGCCTTTGTTTGCCAGTCTCCAACCCCAGACGCAGTTTGCTAGAGCACATCCCGGGGTCCATACTACTTTTTTCGCGGGGAACTCATCAAAAGATCCCGTAAGCTGTGGGGCTCGACCCATGCCCCCCAGCTTACGGGGATCTTTACCCCCCACATATCCCCCCTCGATATGTGAGATTTTTACCCACTAAAACCCCCGCGGCTGTCACATCGGCACGTGAGAGGGAACCCCCGGGCTCTCCGGTGGGATCTGCAGATCTCATCAGTGCCTTGCCCTTGAGCCCACCGCCGGGGGCGCATTGTAGCCACCGCAAGAACCTGTCACGGTGCTCACGGGGACGGGGGTCGCAACCCCGCCGCCGTCCTCCTCGGAGTCGCCGCCGTACTCAATGGACGTCCTAGGGCCCACACATGGAACGTCTAAACCTAACCCTCCAAATTGAAACTACTTTTACGTATTTTATCGCGGTTTATTTTAGATTTTACTATTCCGACAAAAACCAAGCAACACTGCACGGCATCAAGATACTGTAAGCTCTTACTGCGTAGATCGGACCAACAATAATAACTAAGGAGACCAGAGGGTACACCGGCATAATTGTGAGATAAAGACGTTCAACATCTCAGTCCTCCCGTGAACATGGGTGCTGCATAGCATTCGAAACGCGATAGTAAAATCTATACTTATAATAAAACTGTAACAGGTCCAATTCTGTACATTGAAAGATATTTTGAAAATTATATTTGGAGGCCATTCTATAACCGATACTGAGGCCGAAAATGTTTTTTTTTTAATTTTTGTCTGTCTGTCTGTCTGTCTGTATCACGGCTGCGCATCACGCCGAAACTACTGAATGGATTCAAATGAAACTTGGCATGATTTGAGATCTTACTACGAGGTAGGACATAGGATACTTTTTATCCCGTAATCTAGCACGGTTCTTTTGGGAGAGGGGATTAAAGTCAAAATGGGTACTTGGTTATACGCTTGGTCCGATTTTATCTTTTTTTTTTATAATATAATAAATATTAGTAAGGGAACACTCATAGAGAGTTGTTAACAAGGTTTTGTAATCGATCGGGTTAAGCAACGTTAGGTAAGGTCATTAAATAGATGGGTGACAGTTTAACGCCATTTGAACTAAACGGGTCCGTGCTTCGGAGAGCAAGTAAAAAGTGGGTCCCAGTTTTTAACCGACTATAAAAAAGGAGGTTATGTATTCGATGCGAATGTCTGTTATTAAAAGTTTAGTTAACGTAAAAATAGCGCAGGCGGGAGCTGCGTGGGTCAGCTAGTCAAAAATAAACCGCGATAAAATCCGTAAAAGTAGTTTGATTTCAATGTGTAATATTCGCGTAAATAAAAGACAACATTATGTCTAACCCGCCAAACCCCCGCAGGTAACGCCTAGAAAAAAGTTCAAATGTCCGGAGTGCACGAACACTGAAATGTTATCCGCGGACGCGCGTCACATGTCCCAACGGTCGGCGTGTATAGCGCGCTTCGCGGAGATCTACGGCCACATGGCGCTGCGGACGGTGGAGTTCAGGGCGGATCCGTTGCAGTACCGCGAGACCGCTGCCGGAGTTCCGCACGCATATCCGGATATCGGCGCGCTGTAAGGTGAGCCGGATCCTCTTGATTACCGTAGGAAATTTTGACTCGATGTCTACTGTTTACCGTGTATTCGGACATCAGCCCGCTGTTAGGTCAGCCGGATCCTCTTGATTACCGCGGGAAATGTTATGTCAATGTACAGTGTTGTAGTTTGCAAGTGTAGCTTGAATGGGTATGCAATTCTGCTCTCGATTACCGTGGGAAATTTCATGCGAATGTGGAGTTTTTGTATGAGTACCCGGTGTGTATCTTCTTGTTTACCTCAGGGAATTTTATGTATTATGCGCTATTCTTTACGAGTGTAACTCTGAAGAGTAAATAGGTCCGTTTGATTATCACGGCAAACGCACGGATGGTGCAAAATATGTGTTAAACTTTATCAATGTAGCTAAGATAAGAAGCATAACTGGTGGGTGTTGTCCACTTGATTACTGCGGGAAACTTTGTGTGCTCAGAAAAGTAGGTTATGAATAGGCTCTTTATAGCCAGGAGGGAGGGTAGGTTTCAATAAATAAGTACTTTGCTAGTGTTTGTAAATACAGCTCCGGAATGTAGCTTTTATTGTAGAAATCGAGTTAGTTGAGTTTTTTTTTAAATTTACCTTTTATGCTTGTTCGATGTAAGCTAACAATATTTGTGAAATGCTTAATGCATTCGAATTTCGTACGAAAGGAATTATAATGGGTACGAAATTTTAAAGGACTGATTTATTTTAATATTATTATAAAGGGTTTTTACTACCGAGCTACACTTGAAAACCGACTTCATTCAACTTGACTTTAATGACTTTGTCGTCGAGTAATTACCGCAGGAAAAACATTGTTGTATTTGAGTGTTGTAGAGAAATAAGCTAGGCTATATTGATGTTGTGAATGGTTGTCGTAGTGTAAGATAAAGCGGTTGATAACCGTAATGAATTGTTGTGTGATCGACTATAACTGAAAAAGGTGCAAATACATATTCCACCCATTAATCAAATATATAAAAAAAACACATTTTACCGTGGTAAACATGTAAGGATGCAAGTATACATTTTAATATATCTAATTAAACTCAATTTACATTATGTTTGTACTAGGAATTTCTATCAAAATAGATATCATTTATTCTAAAGCTAAACGGGAAACTACGCGATATCTTCTCGTCCGAAATACCGCAGTGCCTGAAGACGAAGGTTTTTAACCAGTGTGTGTTGCCAGTGATGACATATGGTACTGAGACGTGGTCTCTAACGGCTGGCCTTTTAGAGAAGTTCAGAGTCACACAACGAGCCATGGAGAGAGCTATGCTCGGAGTTTCTTTGCGCGACAGAATCCGAAATGTGGAGATTCGCCGAAGAACTAAGGTCACCGACATAGCTCTCAGAATCTGCAAGTTGAAGTGGCAATGGGCAGGCCACATCGCTCGAAGAACCGACAACCGTTGGGGAAGAAAGGTTCTCGAGTGGCGACCACGAACCGGAAGACGCAGCGTTGGCAGGCCTCCCACTAGGTGGACAGACGACATTGTGCGCGTCGCAGGTAACCGGTGGATGCAAATAGCCAATTGTCGTTCATTGTGGCGTTCTAAGGGGGAGGCCTATGTTCAGCAGTGGACGTCTTCCGGCTGATGATGATGATGATGATTCTAAAGCTATGAATACTTACCCCAAATTAATAAAAAAAATATCGGCAAAGTAGTTGGTATTAGAACGGAGTTCTTTATGTTTAATATTACGGTACGGGAATTATTACAACATGATGATGATTTCCACGAATTATCACTATTTTTACTAATTAGGAATTATTAGGAATAAAAACAAAATACAATCAAGTTTTTTTTGGTTTTGTATGGATACATATTGTACGGATTTGTAAAGTGTCATTAAAATATTGCATGAGAGAAACAATATTACAACGAGAACATGTTTACCGCGGGAAATATCGAAAAATTATTCAGTACACAGTTTGGGTGGGCTATCGAAATATTTATACATACAAGAGGGCCCCAACGTAGCGTTAATGGATTGTAGGAGGTGCGGACAATAACAAATTGAATGAAGGCTGTAAGAGAATTAAAACAATGGGATTTCTTCCCATATACCAGGGTAAAGTAGTGTTAACTGGCATTGGCATTTTTTGTTTGCTCCAATTTTGCGTTTTGGGTAAGTAATTATATTAATTGGTCTCAATGATGGCAACTATTGACATAAGTATATAATATTATATAAATACGGACATCCTTAGTGTCGTAAGAATATAGCAATTTTTTTTTAGTTACCGTCAGTTAATTTTTATAATCAATTACACAAGTCAAAACTCATAAACATAATAGTTTAAGGAACATACATACTTTTACATTTATTTTTATAGAATAAATATTGTTTTTTTTTTTAAATATACATAAGTATGTAATTCGTAATTACGTGTCCTATGCTCAGAACGCAGCAATGAGAAAACATTGATGCTTGGCGGAACATTGTGTATGTGCACTAAAGTTATGATTATTAATTTTCTACCCAAATTGTACAGTCAGCTTGAAAAATATCCACTCGTCTGTAGGTTGATAGTTTTGAAGCTTGATTGGCCTGCCCTCTGCCCTTAATTTAAGAGTAAACCTTAATTTAAGGGAACGTTTTATGTTGTGAGCTTAATAAATGCCTTCGGATTTTATTTAGACTTTTACAAGTCAATTTTATACGATTTTAATACACAACTGATATACCTAGTGAAGGTACTGAATAAAATGAATTGAAGTAATTTACTAGGAACAAATGACATTTGTGCTTGTCAAACAGTATTGTCCTCAACTTCTTTGGCGTGACAATATAACTAGAACATATCTATTCGTAACCTAGCAATATTTTATTGTGTACTAATAAGTAAAGCCTATTATTAGGCCAACTTTTATGGGTGCGACTGTACATTTCTTAAAATAATTATTTGCCTAAAATACAGAGACATTGCCATTTTTTGCAATTTTGCATTTTGCATTTAATCTATAATAGTACCCATATTAAGCAGAGCAGGTATGTTGAATAATAATAAAAATATTTATAAATATAGCTAATTTAATAACTATTTTTTTTTTATATTTATAGTAAATATTAAATAAACCTGTTGTACTTTTTTTTTGTTCAAATGTACAGGTCGCGTCTATAAATATTGTTTTTAATTAACCTCAAGAACTTGCCATTCCTTTTTTTTACAGTAGGTAATATATGACAATAAGTTCGTAAATATGTAATATGTAACACACCCCAATTAATTTCGTCAATTTTAGCTGTAAAACTAATGATACTGTAGGTAAATTATAATTGGTATTTGGAAAAATAAGTTTTACCGTAACGAATACATTTTATTCAGTTTTCCAAAATAATATTATTAAACGATTTTTTTATTATATGGTACTCATTTTCCCAAATAACAAGTGTAAAAAAATACTTTAAAAATATATAATGCCATGTCTGTCCTTAGGTGAGTAATGAAATAATATTCTAAAGAGTTAGTGAAGGTACATAGGTAATATATACATACGTATAGCAAAATATAGTCCATCTGAACATATCGGTGCTTGCGTGGAGGTTTTATTGTAATTCCTAATAATATTAAATTTGTAGATATAGTATTTAATATGTACCTTTGTGAGACGCACGGTATTGTAGTGAGATGTAGATAGTTAGTTGTATTAGGTAATTTATGCGATGTATTTATATACATTTTTGTATTTAATTTTAATATATGGTATATAATTGACGCTGTAAACGTTTGAACTTAAAACTGGTCATATGTAAAGATGTAATTCTAACCACTGGCACATTAAAATATGTGTCTTCTGTTTCTCTCAGCATCTTAACGAAGCGACACAATTTGAAAGTTGATTTAATCTATATGTTTCTAAGTCACGTTTGATGAAAATCTTTTCAGACATTTATTCTGAATTAATCTCCCATTATCAAGAGTTTTTTAATTTTCAATTTATACGTGTTGTCTGTAAATCTACTACTGCTATAAGTTTAGAGTTGTCGGAATAATTTAACACCACACTTTGAAAAGAGATGTCTTGGTACTGTTGAGATTCTTTGTTCTTCTACTTCATACCATACAACTTATGTATTTTCCTGATCAATTGTAAGTTTTTTTTTAATTGGGAAAGTAGCTTTCTTAATTATACACCTTGTTTTAAAAGTTAAGATTATTCAATATTATTGTGAATGGTTAGTTAGTATAGATACATAAGAAATGATGTTCACCGCTTGAAGTTTTAAATGTGTTCAATTTTTTAATATGATTCACTCCCAATCTTGGTAACACTATCATGTTTTATTTCAATTGAATGTCTGATATTTTAATAGCATAACCATGATCCTTTAATTTCAGTTTATTACAATTTTTTATTTATTTACATATTATCAGGTCATTTTGATACTTTTACAGTAAAATACTCTTAAATATTTATTTGTACATAAATCGACGATGTAAAAATACTTACATAGCAGCTATTTTTTTTTTTAATTAGATCTCTTCTAGCATGACTTTTTTAGTTTATATTCACAATGCGGTCGTTTTGAGTCATTAATACTCTGAACTCGGTAACATTTTAACTTTCGCTGTATTTTAAGTTATACAATCTATTGTTAATAAAATTTATTTAATGATTTCTGATATTTACGCGAATACTACACATTGAAATGAAACTAATTTTACGGATTATATTGCGGTTTATTTTTGATTTTAAATACCCGACGTTTCGAATACTTTACAGCATTCATGGTGACGGTTGATATTATCCGTAAACTTAGTTTCATTTCAAAATTTCTTTATTTTTATTTTTTTTAAACTGGCTGATCCTTTGGCTTTGTAAGTATCCATAAAATGTTATTTTTATTTAAAAAATATTTGAAATCATAGCCAAAGACCTAAACGACTAGTCGCAGAGATGTAATTTATGTGTTTTTGTCGCATTTATTTTGTATTGGTTAAGTAAAGCGTTTTACGTTACATTATTTTTAAAAATGTTACCAAAACTAATTTATTGGAAGGGCTGACTGACGTAGTGTTCTCTGTAGTGAGGGTATCATACTACATAGATGTTAGGAAGATTAGGCGTAGAATAAAAAAATACTGATATAAGGATTTTGATGATACGAAAATTATATTTCAAGATAAAAGTTGCCCATTGATTATCCATATATATTTTTTATTTTAATAAAAAGGACCGTTCACGTTTTTTATAAATAGATTAACTTACATCAACTTATGATGATAACAGTAAGTACAGTGTACAGTCAGTATCAGTATATTATGCAAAAAAAATTATACCTTATTATAAGTAAGTATACCTTTTATTTTTTAATTTATAATAAAAATAATGATTCGTCATTTATCGATTGAAAGTGCATATTGCGCACCAACGTAGTAGTAGTTTAACTCGAATACACCTATTTGTGTTAATTAAAAATAAATCTTATTTTTACAGCGCAATAATTAGGAAAATATCGTTTTTACGTGGAATGTAAAATGCATAAAATAATGCACCTTTCTTATATTATTATGGATTTTAATGATTATACCGTATCCAACGTATTGTTAAAAAAACTATTGCGGTCGTAAATATCTGAAAAAATATAAAGTATGTACCTATTCGTTAGTTTACCTTAGCACAGGTCACGAAGTACAGTAACGAACAATAATTTACTACGTCATACTGACTGTATGACAGTACCGTCAGTCATATTTTTAACCGTTTTTATATTTTTTTTAATATGTAGAGTATTTATTGATGTTTTTTTTTTCATGCACGTGGGCGACTATGTTTAAGTTCAAGTACTTTATAGATAATAAGCAATAATTATTGTAAATGAAATAATATGATCAAATTACACTGTTAAATATGATTGCGTTGACTTATACAATATGTACAAGACAAATGGCTTTTTATTAGTGAATCTATGAAATGTTTTATTTGTAAATATTCAAATATTACCAAAACAGTCTTGTTCAAGCTATGTTTAGACTATGGAATTTGTTATTAATATTTTTATACACTTTATTTTTTTATATTTTTTACGTCTTCATTTTTTTTATATCAAATTATAATTTGGTACAGATCTAATAAAAGTGACGGCTATATTGAAAAATAATAATTTTTATAGTTATAAAAAAAATCACTGCCCAATTATTTGTGCATGGGAGTGTACTCCATAGTTTTTAATTTATCTACATGTTGTTGACATTCATTTGTATTATCTGTGTAGATAGATGTTTTAAGCGTATTTTTAAGTACTTAATAGATAATAAATAATGTGTTGCGATCATGTACAGCCTGTAAATAGTAGGTACACATATACTGTGAATAAAAGGAGACATATCAATTTGTAAAATTTGTTTCATTTTGTTAAAAACCTTATGCCAAGAGAAAATCTAACAAGCCACTTTTGACCCGCTAAGCTAACGTACTCGGAGACGTTATAACATATTTTTTTTTACTCAATATAAGCCTTTAGTTGCTTGACTATAGTCAAGCTACTATAGTCCCACCTGATGGAAAGCGGCGATGCAATCAAGGATGGTAAAGCACACTTACCTATTAAAAGCGTATTTACCTGAAAACAGATGCAGGCAAACTGGTCCTTCGCTGTCCTTATTAAAAAAAAAAAAGCAAATCTTGTCCGCAATAAAGGCACGTTCACCACATAAGGGTGTGTACACGCCGTGCGTCTGGTCCTCTGATGATAGAAGGGGGATGGTGGAATCAAGTCATGTAATTTCTGCGCGCCCTCTACAAAATGCATCCTCTAGAATACCGAGAGCTGGCTACTCTGCGCCACCTCTACTAACCCAGGCATCAGCTTAAGGTAGGGCCAGCGATTCTTCAGAGTCGCTGGACGTTCGGGGTGTGGGCCCTTTGAACGTCCTTTGAGTACGGCGGCGACTCCGAGGAGGACGGCGGCGGGGTTGCAACCCCCGTCCCCGTGAGTACCGTGTCAGGTTCCCGGGGGGCTACAATGCGCCCCCCGGCGGCAGGCTCAAAGGCAAGGCACTGAGGGGCCCCTGGTGCAGATCCCACCGGAGAGCCCTGGGGAGCCCCTCTCATGTGCCGATGCGACAGCCGCGGGGGTTTTAGTGTGTAAGAATCCCACATACCCCGGTCGAGCCCCACAGCTCCTGGGGATCTTTGGAAGATTTCCCCCGCATCAAAAAAAAAAGGGCGAGCGAATGGTCCCACATACGCAATGCAAATACATAAAGTTCAGCAACGTAGGTATTCATGTTATAACGCAAAAACTGTTCATGATCGTCAACAGCCGCAAGACGTCAACTGCTGTACAAAGACCCCTTATAAGGGAGGGGTTGCCATAATCCCTACGCTTAACAGGCGTTTTGGGATTCGTAGCGGGCAGCAGCGTCTTCTATTGGATTACCGGTAGGTAACGTCATCTTGGTTTCCCTTAGTCGCCTCAAACGGACACCGAACGGTAGGATGGGAGGACGCTATTCTTACCCGGACACCCCATGGGACATTTTCGTATTGACAATTAAAAATTAAAACAACCCTGACATCAAAAACATCATCCAGGGTCCTACCTAACAATTGGAATGGTCTGGTACCTAGATCTACTGTTAAATCTGTAGTAAAATAAAAGTGAACTCAAACAATAGTATAAAATAAACAAAGTCTGGTGAATGCAGAAAGAGACAAAAGAATGGAATCCCGTGGACACGGGCCTTGTCGCGTGTCGCGTTCCGGCGCGCCGCGAATACCGCGCGAATTGTAACAAGGCGCGAGATACACTCACATTAGTTAGGTAGAGATGGGTACCTACCTGATTAGACCTGCGGGCGTTGGAAGTGCTTTATTTTTTGCCTAAATAAGCACTAATAATAATAATAATATCTTGGGACTATCCACACACGGTCATCCGATCCCAAACTAGGCAGAGCCTGTACTATGGAAACCAGACAACTGATACTAATACTTATATACTTTTTTTTTTGTAAATACATACTTAAATAGATAAACAACACCCAGACACTTGGCGGGAATCGAACCCACGACCCATTGGTTAGCAGGCAGGGTGTCTGACCACTAGACCAACGGGCCCGTCGACTAAGTATATGTATTACGAGGGAATTGAGAATTGAGTAGGATGTATTATTTAGATCAAGATTTAGGTAAGTATATAATGCACTCTGTAATTTAGATTTACTGGTTAAACGGGATAGAGATATAAATTTAATTGCACTTTTTATTTATGTACTATGTAGTTAAGATATTTATAATTAACTAACTGACCGGCGCAGCTCCGCCCGCGTTTTTATTGAACCTAAACCGTTCTCGAATCCCCTTGAACACACACAAACAATTTCATCAACATCGGTCCAGCCGTTTAGGAGGTGTTCAGTGACATACACACGTACAGTAGAATCTATACTTATTATAAAACAAAGTCGCTCCCGCTGTCTGTCTGTCCCTATGTATGCTTAGATCTTTAAAACTACGCAACGGATTTTGATGCGGTTTTTCTTAATAGATAGAGTGATTCAAGGTTCATATGTATAATACATGCATAATATAGTAGAGAAACACTGATAATTTTAGAGGTTTCTAATGTGATGTCGTAAATAAACACATTTTTTTGCGCTTACATTGCAAATGCTGACTATTTTGATCAATCTCATAGGGTTCACCTACGAGATTGATCAAAATAATGTACTACAGTATTGTACACCTTAACAAGGTCTACAAAAAAGCCCGCGATGGTATATGTTTATCTATTAGGGATAACCCACAATAAAAAAAAATATTCTTTACTTTTTATGAGAAATAATTAACTAATAATAAATTGTTGTTGCATGAATTTGTCCCTTCTTCAATATAACGTAAACTTCACTAATATTTACACCAATGAAAGAAATAGCTGTGAACGTTGTTCGTAACGCTAGGTTCAGGTTAAGCAACATAAGGCAAGGTCATTACATAGATGGGTGAACCGATTTGTATTAAATTTTGTGTGCATATCGGGTAGGTCTGAGAATAGGTCGTAGAGTATATTTCATGCCGCTAGGTTAAGCAACGTTAGGCAAGGTAATAACATAGATGGGTGACGGCGCGACTCCGAAGAGGACGGTGACGGGGTTGCGAGCCCTGTCCCCATGAGCATGGTGCCAGGTTTAAGGAGCACTGAGGGGTATTTGGTGCAGATCCCACTGGAGGGCCCAGGTCCCCCTCTTATGTGGCGATGCGGCAGCTGCAGTGGTTTAAGTGGGTAAGAATCCCAGATACCATGATTGACGAGGATATATAGAACGAGAGGAGGGTGCAAGAGAGGAGAGAGAGGGAGAGGGGATTCGCGGAGGGGGTGATGGGGTGAGGGATATGGGGATTAAGATGGAGCAAGGGGGAGTGAGGGGAAGAAAGGTGGGAGATGAGAAAGGGGGAGGGGGTTCAGAAGAGACAACGGGGACAGGAGGAGGGGGAGTGTGACGGAGACCGAAGCGGGAGGGGGAAAGAGAGATGAGGGAGAGAGCATAGAATTAGATTTTTCTTATAAGAGAGAGATGGAGAGTGAAATAAATCAAGGGAAGAGGGAGAAAAGGGGAGCAAAATGTAATAAAAGCGCGGGCGGAGCTGCGCGGGTCAGCTAGTTATATATATAAAGATTTGGAATCAAGAAACCTGAATAACTTACATCTTTGATTATACAGAGGGTTCGATGGACCTGACAGAAAGTTTCAACATGAGCGTACTAGATGACGCTACTAGGCATGACTGAGAAATCATCTAGAAATCGAATAAAGATTGATGGACTGTGAATTGAACATAATAAGATATCGAGACGTACCTACTTACCTACCTAGTTGCCTCTATAAAACAGTATTTGATTTACATAAACAGAAATCCCATTATTCCCTATTCACCAGTAGGTCCTTATTTCCATACCAGCGATGTCATTAAAAACAAAACCCACGGATCCACACCGAAAACAGTCTCATTCGAGCGCAATAAATCGCTTGAAACCACGCTTAAACATCCACTAACCTCGAAACTCCTATTCTATTAGCCGAAACAGATCCGATCTGCTTCGAAACAAAGCTCCCGGGCCGCAATATATCCGCGCTACTTTACTTACGAGTCGACTAAATGCATTGTCAGTTATTTAAAGCCGCGAATCGCCTTTGTAGGGACCCGCATTGTGGGCCCCAAGGTGTTAATGTCAGGGCCACAAATATGTAGCAAGTGGAACAAAAAGGACTACAGCGCACACGGCCATCGGGATTTATTTAGCGCGTTACAGTATACAGAAACAATTTTAATTAGTACGGTGTCGTTTTAATGAATCTTATTATATAAAAGAGTAAGCAAAAACCCACTCATCACGAAATCTCAGAAACTACAAGTGCTAGAAGTCTCAAATTTTGCATGGGGGTTCCTTTTAGGACAAAGGTGCTCACTAAGACGGGTTTTTGCGAAATTCAATCTCTAAGGGGGTGAAACAGGGGGGCAAAGTTTGTATGGGAGAACGCGATTCTTTAGTCCTATTGACTTGAAATTTTGCACAGACTTTCGTTAAGAAAGTTAATTGAATTTGTATTTCATATTTTTTTTAATTTATCCCTTAACAGGGTAAAAAAGGAGTATTATTACTCAACCGACGGCGGTACAAATATATCACAAGAATAAGATAGGGTAATTCGAAGAATAAAATCAAAGTTCCTTGGTCAAGTGGTTACGGAAGCGTCCTCTAAGTATGGACGGTCCGGGTTCGCTACCCGTGTATGGTTTTTTTTGTGTTTTTAAACTTTTTTTTTTATTTATATTAAGATTCGATGTTTTAAATATTTAACTCATATTGACTCCGGCACTTTTTATTTCTAATATATTTTTTAGAATTAATACTTTTTTAAATTTAAAATCATGCATACGTAGTTAGCTTCTCTCTAATGTTATGATTTAGTTATTAGTGGAAACTTAATTGATTTTTGTACTATTGGATCTTATATTAGTAATAAGTAGTATCATTTGTTTGTTTCCCAAATATAATAAAAATAAAATAATGAAAATATATTTCCAAAATGTCTGTTTGGGTAGGAATACAATATGCATGTACCTATTGTACGTATGCAGATGTCACCGGAGAACCCTGGTTCCCCTCTCATGTGCCGATGTGACAGCCACGGGAGTTTTAGTGGGTAAGAATCCCCCACAAGATCCTGGGGACATATTAAACGTGTCCCCCGCCACCGCTATAACTGTGACAACGGTGACAGATTCCCGGAGGGCTATAATGCGCCCCCGGCAGTGGCTTCAAAGGCCCTTGCCATGCACTGAGGGGTACCCGGTGCAGCCCAATATTTTGTGCGGACAGCCGTGAGGGGTTTAGGGGGTAAGAATCCTACACACCGCGGTCGACCGCCCTCAGGATCCTGGGAGCCTATTGGAGGTCTATCCGTAATCCCCGAAACTTTGAGCACGGTGACAGGTTATTTTTTTATTGTGCCCCCCGGTGGCGGGCTGAAAGGCAAGCACTGAGGGGATCTGTTTTTAAATTTATCCCTTAACAGGGTTAAAAAGCAGTATTATTACTCAACCGATGGCGGTACAAATATTTTCACTTAGATTAGCTTAGTACGTAAATTAGGTACTGTACACGTATAACTTTAATACATAAGATAAAATATCACGCTACATGCAATAGGGACTGAGCAGACATATAACAAGAATATGATCAAGTAATTCAAATAATAGAATTAGAGTAGCCGTGGTCTGGAGGTTACGAAAGCCTCTTCTAAGCACAGCAGAGTCCGGGTTCAAATTTCTCATTGGGTTTTTTTTGTGTACTTTTAAACTTTTTATTTTTAATATTTTTTTTATTTTTTCAAGGTTTATATATTAACTGAATTTATTTAGAAGTTTTATCTAAGTAAGTAAAAACCTAAAGAGGTACATACTTAACAATCAAGTACTAGAGAAGTTTATTCTACATATATATCATTACCATTCCAAATAATATAAGGTAATTCTGGGATATAATATGCTTGCCCCCCGGTGGTGGACTCAAAGGCCAGGCACTGAGGGACACCTGGTGCAGAACCCACCCGAGAACCCAGGTTTCCCTCTCATGTGCCGATGTGACAGCCACGGGAGTTTTAGTGGGTGAGAATCCCAAATACCCAGGTTGACTTCCCCATGGGATCCGTGGGACTTATTGGAGGTTTCCCTCGTGATCCCCGTATCTTTGAGCACGATGATAGTTTCCCAGGTGGCTTTATTGTGCCCCCTGGTGGCGGGCTCAAAGGCAAGCCACTGAGGGATCTTGGTGCAGATATCACCGGATAACCCAGGTCTCCTTCTTATGTACTGATTTAACGGCCGTAGCAACGGGGTTTAGTGAATAAGAATCCGACATACCCGGTTGACCACCAACAGGGTCCCGTAAATCCCGTTAAAGGCGTCCCCCGTGACCCCTGTAACCGTGAGCACCGTGACAGGTTCCCGGGGAACTATAATGTGCCTCTCCGGCGGCGGGTTCAAAGTCAAGGCACTGAGTGGTATCAACTGGTGCAGATCCCGACAAATATCCCAGGACCGCGCTCTAATGTGCCGACGTGATAGCCGCGGGGGTTTTAGTGGGTAAGAATTCCCCGGTTGACCCCCGTCTACGTCTTAACGATGAAACCGAACAAGGAAGCCCGTATTGCTTCCATAAATTGGTTTTAAAGAAATGGTGTTCTGTTCCTGTCCTTAATCCACCCAAATTGTACACCGGTTCACGTCTGCAGTTTCTAATAAAAATAAAAATACAATTAACAAATCACAAATTCAGAGATTCAACGTTGCAGGCTTAAACCTAAGCGTTGAGTACTTTGCCCATGGATAGATAGCTATACGTAGGTCGTAGCTCTTTCACGTGTCACTTCTAAACAATTTTTTTTCATATTGCGTTACGAAAAGTCAGCTACAAACATTATTTTTGAAGAAATTCTATAATCAAAGGCAGTAAGTTAAAATTAAACACTTCTTTTTTTTCTCAATTACACCCGTGCGAAGCCGGGGCGGGTCGCTAGTAGAGACATAAACCGCGACGAGGAATACCTCCGCTTTCGATACTGCTATTGGTGCGTTCCTCAATAATTGGGTACTAGATGAGGATATTCGCGCGATGCGAGGCATTCGTTTTGTTCGCGATTGTCTCCTACGATGGGCAATGTTTGCGGAAAGTTATGGGGGAATTGGGAGCTGTACGCTGCTTGGCCAAAGATTTTTCCAATTGAAACGGTTTCGTCTGATTTATATTTGCATTCATCGTTTAGTTGTATATCAGTTCGTGTAGTTGCGTTAATTTGAGAGACTTAGTACATAAGCTTTAAAAAATATTATTTTATCAGTTCCAATGCTTCACAATGATTGATCTAATAAATTCATTTGACTTGCTAACTTCGAACAAACTGATAAGTATAAAACATCATCTTAATTCTTCTCTTAAATAAGAGAGGTAGGGTAGAGCGGAAACGCTTGCTTAACACTGATTAGCTTCAATAGAGACGTATCTATGTCTTAGCATTTCTGTGTTTTAGTGTGTAAGAATCCCACAAACCTCAGTTGACCCCCACAGTATTCCTACAACCATACCTGTAAATACCTTTTAGATTAAGTGATGAGCTTAAATTGTAAATTATTGAAAAAAATTCATTATGTTTATAATTTTATCTCTATTAATACAAATTCGCACCGTTCGTAGGTGCAGTCATTTGATTCGTAATGACTAATGTTTCTTTTAGTTATTTTTTCGGTATGTTAAAATTGCCTCGGTGGTGCAGCAGGAAGTGCTTGTTTCTTACAGGATACGACAATGCTGGCCGACTGCCTGAAAAGTAAGATGATCCATGCGTCAGATAATCATGTAGAAATTCGGTCCTGCGCCTGACTCTCCGCGGTCATGTCGATCTTCCATCCGATCAGATTGTGAGAGTAAAGGATGAGATGCACCTGTTTCTATGCAAGCACTTGTGCACTTGAATATTTCCTGTATAGTTGGCTAATCTTGTGAAAGATTTTGTTTAAATTAAAATCATTTTGCTTAACCATATTATCGCGATTAGTTTTTTGCTACCGGACTTGTTTGAGGACAAATCGCATAAAGATGTACCTGTTCCCGCTGAAGGCTACCGAAAATTGAACCGGCACCATCACTTCAAACGTGTCCTTCATAGAGTTAATTAATTCTAAACATAAATCACCTTAATATGGCGCATATAAATATGCAATACATAATATTATATTCACAATAACAATGGCTATTAGCATGTACTGACGCAAAGAGATTAATATTATGTATGTACCAGCACCATAATTCAGGTTGTGAATCAAACGGCCCGGGTCATCGACATGTACATCTATGACAACCACACTGTGTAAGGAAACCATGGTTTATTTGTGAAGTGGGATGATTCCGAGCAAAGAATACAAATTACATGGGTATTTTATGACAGTTAGAGCTCAGATATTTACAGATGATTCCGGGCAAAAAAAAGAATACTAACTGGTTATTTTAAGAGGTTTAGAGCTATACATATTACTCACTGTGAAAACTCCCGCCGCGGCCCACTTCATAATTGTAGCAGCAAGACAGGAATTAAGTAGATTGCATCGCCGTTTTTCATTAGGTTAGATAGCAGCCAACAAGTAGGTATACATTATGAAAGACAAACAAAGTACTTATTCTTAAATTAAGCGATTTGATTCTTCATTCATAATACGGACAGCTAAGACTGGAACAGTTTGTCTGCGTCGGTTTCTCCGCCTGATTACAATGTGGGTTCAAGGTTAGAGTGCATAGGCTATTAATAAGCTAGTGTGCTTTACCATCCTTGATTGTGTCGCCGCTTTCCATCAGAGAGTATTGCAGACAAGCACTGGCTTGTTGAGTATATTGAGGAGTAGGAAAAATTACAAAACGGCAGTTGACGTGTGCCATAATTTTTGTAAAAATATATTGCCTAAGTATGTCTTTTTTAATGACATATCATAAATCAAAATCCAACGAGCCGTTTATGCTGCAGGCTGTGCCAAAGAAATAGACATAATGTACATACGCACTTACTTATACACACGTCCGTGCGGTGAGTATGAGGAGTAGCTGTGCTCGCGGCTGAGGGATCATCTTTAGTCCTCAGCCGCTAAAAATAATCTATTTATTTTTTTATACTAGGTGGCAAGCAAGCAAGCCTGATGGTAAGCAGTCACCGCAACCTATGAACGCTAGTAACACCAAAAGAATCAAAAGCGCGTTGCCAACCTTAAAAACATTAGATATTAAGTGTTTTTTGTCCAGTAAATTCTTTTTTTTTTTTGGGAATGATAGACGCTGTTGGCCGCAGATGGCCATTACAGCTTCACCGGACAATAGGAGGCGAGCGCTTGAAGCGCTCTAGCCTTTACGGCAGAAGTAGCGACGAGCTCAAGGGCACCTCAGGGAGGCACGGCCTCGGCTTGGGCTGTGGCTTAAGAGAGGGCTGAGTTTACCACCGGTTCACAACGCGCCCCCACTGAGAAGAACCGGCAAGAATAGAATGAATAGAATAGAATATATTTTATTGCTCAATTGTGTACAAAAGGTGTTCTGTATCATACATTTAGAAACAACAATTTATCCTCTCGGACATGCAATAGGTATTGGTTACTTACGACTAAAGAAAAACATACTAATTACTTTTAAAATTAAAATACTCTTTTAAATCATAAAAAACATTTTGCTTAAGCCATTTCTTTAAGGTTGTTTTAAACAAATTTCCATCTATTTGCTTAATAAATATAGGTAAATGGTTATAAACGCGTATGGCTGTTATATAAGTGCTTTTATAAAATACATTATTTCTTATAACGGTAGATAAGCTTATAAGAAACTCAGTGGGGTGATGCACGTCGTTGAGGTCGCATACGTACGACCCTTCGGCCTCGCCGGCGAGACCGGTGTCTGATAGCTAGTGTAGCATACGGTTGTCGGGGAGGGTTCGGCGCATCCCGGTCCAATAGGACCGTCATGGGGTCAGGAGGGTCCAGTAATTTCATAAGCTACAGTGCCCTTCACACCGGAAACTGTGGTGGTACCTACCGAGGTCTTACCATGTAGTACGCTTACACCAGGGCAGTTTAACACGAAAAGTGACCTGTCTTACTTTGTACCATGAATTAACGTGACAATAATATTGTCACGTGACCACTCACCTGTTTGTGTGACGTAATAGCTGGGTGGCCTGCTAATTAGTGAGCTCGTGGTAAGTAGACAGGTCACTTTTCATGTTAAACTACCTTGCTTTAAGAGTTCATGTTAACCCTGGACGGTTCCTACCACATAGTAAAATGTGTCCCATTTTTATCATAAAAATAATGTGTTTGCTATTGTATGTGGCATATTGAATGGTATTGCGTCAACACAGCCATCCCGGGCGATGGCGCTCGCCACTTTTGGCGAGGAATGCGACGGCAGCCGTCCTGAACGACTCGTCCAGTGTACCCGCTGCCACTCATGAACATAACACTACTAGCTACGAGACAGAACCCGTCTAGAGTGAAGTATTTGACTTAAATAATGACAGTGAAAAGTCAAAATATCATTATTATATATAGGCCTCACGGAGACACACAAAAATTATTTTTTACATACTACCACCGGATCGTAACGCGGCCATTTCTGGCAAGGAACTCAGCGGGCTTGTCTTTTTTGTCATATATTTTTTTAAAAGCCAGTAATGTATCTTCACAAGGAATAATAAAAATATTATTCTTTGTGGAAGAGGAGCAGGTTGTAATTACAGCTCGGTACAATAAGTAGGTTAAGTTACGTCAGGCAATGTCAGTCCTTAGATGGGTAACCGGTTAATGACATTTAAATGAGCGTGTCCGTGCTTCAGAAGGCTATCCCTTGGGGTGTCAGGGTAAGAATAGCACCCTCCCATCTCCTCCCGTTGGGTGTCCGTAAGAGACGACTATGGGAAACAAGAAGTCATGCAGCAGCGTTGGATTACCCAAACTCAAACTCAAACTCAAAAATAGTTTATTTCAAATAGGCTTAACGCTAGCACTTTTGAAAGGTCATGTAAGTATATTTTTTTTTTTAAAAGCTACCACCGGATCATAACGCGGCCTCAACTGAGAAGATCCGGCAAGAAACTCAGCGGGCTTGTCATTTTATCACATTTTTTTTTAAACAGTGTGTCATGTTACAACTAGATCAGAGCGACAATGTGTCTTGCCGTTCAAAAGATCAAATAATACAGAAAAAAAAATACGACGAAAGTAGGTACAACAAACTAAAAAGCCAAAGGGATAGTAGTCCTACCTACCACCTATACCCAAGACGCTCGCCAATCATGAGAATTATGGCAACCCCGTAATTATCACGCTTGGCGTTTATTATGGGAGAGGCCTTTGTTCAGCAATGGACATCTTTCGACCTGCTGATGATGATGATGACGCTGAAGATTATGATGAGCCTATTTGTGTTATGGTTACAAAACCTGGCTGCTAACCAAACCATGGCGAGCTTCCCGATTCCCACCCGGGATAATCATCTACTGTACATAAAGTGTCTGTTAATTTTATATCAAGACTAGCTGACCCACGCTGCTCCGCATGCGCTATTTTTACGTTAGCTAAACTTTTAATAACAGACATTTGCATCGAATACATAACCTCCTTTTTTATAGTCAGTTAAAAACTGGGACCCACTTTTTACTTGCTCTCCAAAGCACGGCCCGTTTAGTTAAAATGGCGTTAAGCGGTCACCCATCTATTTAATGACCTTACCTAACGTTGCTTAACCCGATCGATTACAAAACCTTGATAACAACTCTCTATGAGTGTTCCCTTACTAATAATTATTATAATTATGAAGAAAAATTGATAAAATCGGACCAAGCGTATAACCAAGTACCCATTTTGATTTTAATCCCCTCTCCCAAAAGAACCGTGCTATATTACGGGATAAAAAGTATCCTATGTCCTACCTCGTAGTAAGATCTCAAATCATGCCAAGTTTCATTTGAATCCATTCAGTAGTTTCGGCGTGATGCGCAGCCGTGATACAGACAGACAGACAGACAGAAAGACAGACAGACAGACAAAAATTAAAAAATTTACATTTTCGGCCTCAGTATCGGTTATATAATGCCCTCCAAATATAATTTTCAAAATATCTTCAATGTACAGAATTGGACCTGTTACAGTTTTATTATAAGTAATATAGAAGATATAAATAGTAAACAAATTTATATATATTTTAATCAATTCCTAACCTAGTTACCATAGGAAGTTAGGAAGATCGTCCATTGAGTACTGCGGCGGTTCCGAAGAGGACGGCGGCAGGGTTACGACCCAATTCCCCGCGAGCACCGTGTCTGGTTCCCAGGCGGCTACAATGCACCCCCGGCGTGAGTGGTTCCTGGTGCAGATCCCACCAGAGAGGTCTCACGTGCCGATGCAACAGCCGCGGGGGTTTTAGTTCATAAGAATCCTACATACCCCGGTTGACTCTCGCAGGTCGCTCGCTTTTGAAGGATTCCGGAAGTTAGGTAGATAGTACAAACAAAGTCGTTACGCTACAATCAATTTTTTTTTTTTTTTTTTTTGGGAGGACAGACGCTGTTGGCCGCAGATGGCCATTACAGCTTCACCGGACAATAGGAGGCGAGCGCTTAAAGCCCTCTAGCCTTAGCGGCAGAAGTAGCGACGAGCTCAAGGGCACCTCAGGGAGGCACGGCCTCGGCTTGGGCTGTCGCTTAACAGAGGGCTGAGTTTACCACTGGTTCACAACGCGCCCCCACTGAGAAGAACCGGCAAGAAACTCAGTGGGGTGATGCTCGTCGTTGTGGTCACATACGTACCACCCTTCGGCCTCGCCGGCGAGACCGGTGTCTGGACGCTACAATCAACTGTCCGTCTGTTTGTTCGTTTACTTCGTCTAAACTACGCAATAGACTTTGATTAGGATTTGATCACTATTTAGATGAATTCTTTCAAAAGGTTTATAAGTAAATACATTTATTTAAAGGTATTATTTCATGAATTGGTTAAGAACCATAAAAGTCGAGCAAAGCTTTATTCCTACTAACCATTTGGCGCTATAAATAATACTTAGTATTAATTCTAAATACGGCAATATCACGCTTGTAATCCTCTAAATGTTGATGAAAAGGTAAAGTTTTCCATGTCCGAGGGTTCACTGAACTCTGACTAAGAACAATAAAAGCCAGTAAAGGCGAAACAAGGTAATATTGTGTATTGAAGTGGGCGATCTACGACGTAGCAAGTCCAGGAAATTTACATTTTTTTTTGCTTAGGTATAACGTAAGTACAATTCATTCATTAGTTGGGTATCTTTAAAATATTTATCATTTTTTTTATTGGGGAGGATACCTTCGTAAGGTTTTTCTTTACGACATCAAAGTCGTAGCAATTTATGTATGAATATAGGAGTGGAGTCTATTCATTAGCAGACGAAAGACTTCCACTGCTGAACAAAGGCCTCCCCCTTAGAAGGGAGAGGTTGCCATAACCCCCACAGTTGGCAGGCGGGTTGGGGGTCGCAGAAGACGTGGAAGATAAATCCAAAAAAAAAGACGCTGCTGCCCGTCTTTCTGTTCTCGCTTAGTCGCCTCTTACGACGCCTAAAGGGGGATGCAATTCTAACCCGACACCCCACGGGTGCCAAAGTCAATTGGTAGGGTGGAATATGTCATATTGATAAAAGAAATACTGGGTATACACTGGAAGCAAAACGTGTTCACAGGAAAATTTTACCATGTTCTTCTTGTCGGGGAAGAAAACTTCCACAGGTCAACCGGGTCTCCGGAGGGGCGAAGGCTGGGCTATGTGGGATGTACACCCACTAAAACCCCCTTCATTGTGCCCGGGGTCTCTCCACAGCGTCGAAGCAGGCAACCGGGGATGTTTTAGTGGGTAAAAATAGCGGATAGTGGGGAAATCTGCGGAGCGAAGACCCGGTTGACCTGTGGAAGTTTTCTTCTCCGACAACAAAAACATGGTAAGGTTTTCCTGTGAACACGTTTTGCTGCCGGTATTTTTTGACATTTTTGATTATCAGCCAAAAACTACGTGACATGAACCAAATTAAAAATCAGTTTTGAGATGTTAAAATGAAGCCATTTCATATGATACCCTACTCGATATAGTAGTCTGAATTTGAAATTTTGATGACACATTTCGACCCCTGAATCATTCTGAAATAATAATGGGTAAGTACTTAATACATGTCTATCTATATTTTACAGGAAAAATAAAATAATCTTTCTTTGACAGTACTACTTACAGTTTTTTAGTAAGCCTAAGAAACCCCCTACAAACAAACGTAGTTTTGAGGTGTGTTTCTTTTTGCTATTTGAGGTGTTAGACTTAGACGCTATTCGTCAAGTCTAGATGATATGGAACCATCGGTGCGCGAGCCCGACTCGCACTTGACTGTTTTATTTTACCTTACAGATATGGAACCTTAAAAACAGCTACTTATGACTAAGGTACGACAAAAACCTACCATAGATAAATATAATTATGTAAGTATATATGGACAGATATAACAGTTGATCGCCTACGATCACCATAAGGAGCAACCGGCTTCCTTCATTAATTGATGGAAAATAAACATTTTAATATCATTCGCAGCCAATTAGCTGATAATTTACTCCTACAAGTATTTGTCATGGAATTAATTAGCTGCTTGAGATATCTAAATTTAAGAATATGTAATTTTACCACCAAATAAGCAATCGCTCCGTAGAAGTAGTAAAAGCATAGATATACTTAAACGTTTTTCAATGTGTGAAAAAAATTATAAGGATTAATTAGCTCAATAAGCTGTACAACTATAGATAATCTTTGGGGTCGTTCTTCTGGGTGTTATTTGTCTACATTATGTAAGTAGGTATGTATTTAAATAAAAGTGGATAATTATTAAATGAAGTGAATATTTTTATCAATTGTCTGGTTACCAAGAGTGGAATGTTCTAGGGTAATATCAATTTTATTTTAAACACGATTCAAAGTTTTTTGTCTTGATCAAGATGGAGACTAACTCAGGGATTGGATCTATCATCTACCTGAGAACTTTATGAGCATTTGAGTCTAAGCAACACTTTATATTTAAATATTTTGTTACAACAATTATAAAAAATCTAGACTAAGATTTTCATCTTTTCCTGATAGCGGCGAATATGAAAGTATGCTCGAATACAAAAGTGTTTACATTCAATTGTACCGTACAATATACGTTTAATGAATCAAATGCATTTCCTTCGGCCTTTTTGATATACGGATATGGCAATGTGTTACGATGACCGGCACCACTGGCACCGATGTGACGTCACGCGTCACTTCCTATTTCGCGTTTCCGGTGGTTAGGGAACACGTTCCAAGATTCGGAAAAACTGTTTTTTAGCTGCCTTTTGATAGCTGCATTGCATTTCCCGCGCAACTCACCCGAGGCAATTCTTGAGCATCACCCGGTAATTTCCACCGGACACAAAGACTTAATACTTTGTCTATGGAGACAGCTTTTCCCGTCACCTATAGCTACGTCCCACAGAATGAAGTGCTACCACCCGGGTCAGACTTGCAGTGGCCGTTATGGAAGTCCCTAAACACAATTCGGCCACAGGTCGGCCGCTTCAAAGAAAATCTCCGCCTATGGGGCTTCAGTAGTGGTTGACCAATGGCCCATTTACTTTTTTTCCTTGCGTGCCCTGACAACTGCACTCTTGAGACTTTGGAATGCCACAGACTACGCACAACTGGGCTAATACGATTTAGGTTTTGCCATAGACACTTTAAGAAGAAGATTAGCTGCTGTGGCCGGTCGAGCCATCAATTTATATGAATAGTAAGATCTTAACCTTAACATTAGGTACATTTAAGTAAGTACTCATATAATATCTAGTCTAGTAAATAAATACCAATTTTAGTTACAGAGAGCCTAAGGTTTTTTAGTTCAATTAATTAAGAAACATTCTCTGTCAAGTCCAATAAATAATAATTACCTATACGAGCAAGGCTAGAATGCTTTATATCGTAGGTTTTGCAAGCATATTCAACAAAAAATGCATTGAATCTACCTATCTTCCTAAATAGGAGATGCAGATATGAATGCTCGAGTACATACAGTACGGTACACTCATACTAAGTAAATGTAATGAGGCGGGTATGTATGTACCATTCAATACCTATGTGACGTGACAAAGTTTTTAATTATTAGACGTGAAAATCGCCAGCTGCGAGTAGGAGGGATTTCAGTGGCCCCCATTTGACCGTCGATTGCCATATTTGGAACAGCTCGCGTCTAAATATGGCTCTAGCACTGCCCACCGCCCCGCCGCCGCGTCCCGGCGCTCTACTTCCGACTCTATTATTTCTATTTACGAATTATACTCAAAATAAAAGCTCTATTTTAATACGGTTTTCAGGCACCCGAAACGTTCGCGACTTCCCGGCGAACGTTCGCTTTTCCTACGGATGTGTCGGGTTTCGCGGCTCTCGGTTTTCCGTCTCGCTCGCCGTTTATTGGTGACACACTGCAAGAGCGAGACGGCTATAGGTCGAGGTGCGCGGGACGCAGCGGCGCGAAGTCAGTCGCGGTCCGAGCGGCCGACTCGTCAGTCCCGCCCTCGGTTCTTTCGCGTTTTCGGTCAGTCTCCGTTCGTCGTTCGGACGGTGAGGTGTGAATTGCGCGTGCGCGCACCGGTTACTGTGGCGTACTGCGAGGTTATCATGGACGCGCCCGGCGGAGCGCGGGAGCCCCGCTTCGGGTCGTCGTATATGGGACTGTTGGGTGAGATGCCCGAGATGTATGGCGGTGGCCGGCCGCCCAGCGCCCTCGGCGGCGGAGGCCTGAGGCCAGGCATGCAGCCGTGCCCCATGCCGCGCGCTGGAGTCAAGCGGCCCTCGGACCAGTGCTACGACGACCGACCCTCGCAAAGCGTCGGCCTCGAACACTGCCCCATGCCCGACATAGCGGACGATGGCTATGCATCCCTTCAGCCCAAGAAATCGCCACCCTCTAATGGCAAAAAGACCAAGGGCCGCGTCAAGATTAAAATGGAGTATATTGACAACAAACTCCGGCGGTACACGACGTTCTCCAAACGGAAGACTGGTATAATGAAGAAGGTGGGTGGCCGACACCGGTTTTGGCAATATTCCATATGGGTCGACGGAGCTCTGACTGTTACATACACCTACTGTGGCAGAATGCATTACAATGTATTAGTTCATGGCAATATTAAGTGAATTAAGATGCGTTTGTGACTGCAAATAAATATCTCACACAAGTTAAAGTATTGTGATAGATTTTAATACAATGTGCGGAGTGGTTTTAATCAATAAAATCAAAGTTAGTTTTGAATAATTTTAAATTCTTCCTATTACATGAAATAAATAAACAATACTTTATAGTTATTAACTTAATAAAACAGATACAGTGCTCTTGAAAATTAAAATTAACATCATACACAACATTTCAGTATAAAATTAAATCATATAACAGTTTTACAAAATAAATTGTAATTATATCTATTTACTCTTGTTTAACAAAGTTTAGCTAAAACATTTAGTGCCATTAATGTCTTCTAAGATTGTGTTTAAAACATAATTTAAAAATCCAGTTGGACTGGAAAGCGCTTCCAAAGTATGAAATTATCAAACTTCCATTAAAATATATATTGTTGCTTCAAGTTACAAAAAGTCAATTGTAATAATTACGGAAAATCTATTTTATTATCTGGTTCAGTGAAATCAAATCCAATAATATTAAAATCTATTACTGTTAAGCCTTTTGAGGTTATATTTTGTCGACTCCTAAAACCCTATGGAATATTGCTAAAAATGTGTCCCAATGTATTTTTACTTTCAATTTGATGTAATTTTTCGCCGGCAATGATAGAAAGTTGTGTTTTACGTTTATTTATCGTGTTTTTGTGAACATTTGTGGCGAAAGTTTTGACAGGTGTCAGCTGTTGAATGGTAAGTAGTTTCGTATTTAACTGTTATTTGTTGCAAGTGTATGGCCAGCTTATAGATAATAATTGTAACGTTTTACAAAACTTACAATATTAGTTTTATATAGGAAATTATCTGGGTAAACTCGTAAGTAAAGAGGGAGAATCACGCACGACATCTGTCATTCTACTTACTCCAACATAACAATAGATGGCGCTGCATGTAACGTTTTGCCGGTTTAGAGAGGTGCCGTGCGCGGTGTTCGTTTCGGCTTGTTTTGTTTTTAATTAAAATCGATTTTATTGAGACAGAAAAACAGAAACACCAAAGTTTGGTGTTTATTTTTAAAGGCAATATTAAATTTAGGCTTTTTAAATATTTAAAATCTTTCTAAATAATTTAGTTATTAAACTGAAATTTAGGTTTCATGCAATTTTTTTTTATTTTTTTTTTACTTGTGCTATAAGTTTATGTTTTCTTCATTCTATTACCCGATGTGTCTGACAGTGGCGTTGGGTACTAAGAGAAACTTTCATAATTAATTTGATTTTGATAGCAATACTAAATATTTAGATCAATTTAATATTGGGTGCTAAGGGTCGTCTCAAATGGCGTGTTCACGGGGGAAGGTTCCACTAAAACCTTATGAACATGAGAAGGGACCTGTCCCCTCCGGTACCCTTCCGTATCTTGCCTTTGAACTCGCCGTCGGGGGTCCAAGCATTATCCCCGTACATCAAGACTGAACGTTTGGGGTGTGGGCATGGAGTACGGAGGCTGCTCCGAGGAGGATGGCGGTGGGGATGCGACTCCCGTCCCCGTGAGCACCTTGATAGTTTTCCGGGGGGCTACAATTAGCGCTCAAAGGTAAGGCACTGGTCCAGATCGCACCGGAGAACCCAGTTTCCCGTCTCATGTGCCGATGCGAGAGCCGCGAGAGTTTTAGTCAGTAAGGATCCCACATACCCCGGTTGACCCCCACAGGTCATATTGAACCTCGGAGTAATTAGAATGGAGCTAGTATCGCGTCGATTCCCCGAACAAATTTTTCGTGGCACTTTTGCGGGGTGCGGGAGGCGAAGTAAACAAATACAGATACAATTTCACGCATACCCACACTATAATAAACTCGCAACACATTCAAAAAGATACGCACACAAATAAAGAATGACCTGAACATATGAACAAAATTTGGCAGAGGGGTTAGCGCATCATGATCTCTCCAGTGGTATCTCCTCTAAATATTGATTTATTGAAGGCTTTCCGCGCGAGAGCAAAAAAACATAGATAACCTTAAACGGGAAAATATTTCGCTATCGGAACTACTGGAATTGAGATTGGAATTGGACCTACTGGAAATAACAGTTTCAGGTAAATTGTTAGTTTTGGGTTATAACCTTGAACGTAGTGAAAAATCTTAAATCTATGGTTAAACAGGTCAAACCAAGAAGCTATAAGCTTCTTGGGTCAAACAAGATATCTGTTGTTCCTGTTACTGTTACGGAAGAGTAACAGATGTCATTATCTGTTATTAATAACTGTCTGTTATTTTTCTAAGCACGGTCTGCCAGTAAACACATCAAAAGTGTCTAGGGATCAACATATATTTTTGCAATAACTTTTCTCCTGATTGATATTAATTAAAATTTTCTTTAAGGATTCATCAAATAAAGTGTTTTCGTTTGTCACAGTAACGATAAACCAAGTCACCTTTGCATTAATAAAGAAATTTGCCATTTTCCTAATAAAGGGATTTTTGACATTTGAACCACTAACACAAAAGTTCGAAAAAAAGACTGAAATAACAGTTTTCTTTAAAATTTTATTGGGTAACTTAAACAATTAATAATCCGTGTTTCTACCGCGAACACTAACAACACAAGAACATCGGTTTGGCATACTCAAAATGAGTTCATCCAAATCACGCTGTGGAATGGCCGCCCATGTTCGTTGCAACAACAAAAAAAGGTCTTCTTGCGACTGGATACCCTCCATATTCGGCAGAGCTCTTCTCTGTAGCATATCCCATGCATGCTCAATCGGGTTCAAGTCTGGCGACTGAGCAGGCCAGGGCAGGACATTGATGTTAGCTGCGGCGAGAGTCTGTCTTACAACTCTTGCGGTGTGCGGTCGTGCATTATCATGCATTAACTGAAATAAGGGACCGATTTGCACTTGTAGAGGAACGATGACGTCTGATACAATCGTCTCAGCATAAATTTGAGCGTTGAGGTTGCCTCTGATCCAAATCAACTCAGTTCTTCCGCCGATCCAAATACCCGCCCATACCATGATGGTTCCACCACTATAAGGATGGACTTCCTGGCAGGATTTTAATCGCTGTTGGCGTCCAGGGGTTCTCCAGTGTCGTATACGTCTTGTATCCGGTCTCATACCAAAACGAGACTCATCAGAAAAGCACACGAAACGCCATTGTTCTTCTGCCCAATTTCTGTGTTCAAGAGCCCATTGATATCGAATCCTACGATTGTGCATTGCTATAGGTGGTACCCGTAGCGGTCTTCGGGAATGAAGGTTCACTTCATGCAAGCGGTTTCTGACTGTTTGGTCGCTAATTAAGTTCCCTGAAGAGTGATGAAGCCTCACGGCTAACATCATGGCAGTTATTGTTGGAGCTCTTCGAGTTAAGATTTGAATATATCGGTCTTGTCTCCGTGTGGTGCAGCGATACCGTCCTCCATGGCGCTCAGCCACGGTACCAGTGCTTCGGTAACGTGTCCAAAGTCGACTGATAACACTCTGACTTGTATTCAGAGCTAAAGCCACAGTACGTTGCCGGGAACCAGCTTCTATCATTCCCACGGCTCTGAGCATTTCTTCCCTGCTTAAATGACGTCGCCGCTCCATAATAACGTTGGTTTTAATCAGTAGTAGGGAAACAGTAGCACTAATAATGTCTTCAATGCGTTGTATGTTTTTATAGGGAAAATATTGACAGCTGATTTTCATCTTTTACTCGAATTTGATTCACAGTTCCTGATTCAAATTATGAAATGCACCAAAAAGGATCCATATAAATTTATAAAATCATAAATTTATTACAAAGCCACATCTCAATCTCAAGAAATCCGCTTAAAAATGCTTGATCCCTAGACACTTTTGATGTGTGTACATCAAGTAGAGTACAAATATGACTACATGTAAATTATTGTTTGATATCATGATATCATCGTAAAATGATGGGTTGACGTGTTACCAATTACCATGCGTATTATTTTCTAATTTCAAACTAAACACTTTTTTCATGCTTTAGAACTGGCTTACGACATATTGAGTACCTACTGTGATAAGGGATGGGTAAGATTGTGATTAAGTGATTTTTTTAACAGATATTTGATATCACTGGAACAATTGTTATTCTATCTAGTATTTACGAATACTTGTGATTTGTATCTGTTACGGTAAATACGCCTCACTCCTAAAATTGACTGCAAACTTGCTCAGAATTACAACCGACATACAGTAAACTCCGCAGATCCATTCCATAAGTTCCCAGGAGCATCGGTAGCTTCATTAACCGGCAGGACATTGTCAATCTATGCGTGTAGAAACGTCCCAGCGGCCCGTGTACGGATGTCCGTCAAAAT
Organism: Furcula furcula; assembly: GCA_911728495.1. Lineage (NCBI taxonomy): Eukaryota > Metazoa > Arthropoda > Insecta > Lepidoptera > Notodontidae > Furcula > Furcula furcula. Next base: position 23,071,471 of record OU452253.1, read on the forward strand.
ACACCATTAAACGTTGATGTGAATGGTAAGCGGTCAGCGATCGATCCCGCCAGTGCATCACGGAAGTGGATTCGGAATTCGGATCATGTAGATTATGGACGTAATGTTGGACGAGAGCTGTGATAAGAACTTTTATGGTTGGTAATTGATCTATAATATCCGTTTAGTAAGGCACTGTAGCTGGTGGGATAATTGGGCTCGAGAGACTTAATAACTAATGTCTACGATGACTATTGGTAGTGCAATGGAACTGTCAATAGACAGGTGAACATCTCACTAGTAATAGCAAAAAAAAAAAAACCAAATAGGAAACAACATAATGTGGTCAATGATACCGTATCTATCCAACATAATTGTCATTACGAGGTTTATTAGATTTCATCTTATCGCAACTTTTTAATTTCCTTTAAATATACGTTATTTAGGAAAAAACACGGTTTGACAGACAAAGTTGATTCTTGTTTTACTGTTTTCTTTATCGTAGATCAATCGTGTATAAGTCGTGATTGCTATAAATGTAATTCGATATTCATCATATAATTTAGCGTATTTACAAAAATCATAAAAATAAAGCTGAAATTTACAGATACATTTATTAATATTTTGATATAGTTGTAAGCTAGGTAAAAAGTAACAATTCGTTAGTGTTGTTACGGAGTTTTAGTATCCGGGAAATTACCTAATATTTCGGCGTAAACACGTAATAATTTGCGTGATTCGGTTCTCACACCCAAAATGGACTTTACATTCGTAGTATTCATTTTATCCTCGCCTTTCTATGGGAAATTGAAGTACTACATTAATTATTAATTGACGTCATCTATGAAAAAAATGAAAATGAGCAATAACCCATTAAACTCTTGTATCATTATTCAAACTTTTCAATGTTATTAGATCTCTAATATTGATTGTAGATCATTTTCTGAAAGCGGTCCTCACTCGTTCTTGCTAATGCTAATCTCTTTATTTAGTACCTATAACAATACTGAACATTTCTTTACAACCTTGATCACCACAACCGTTTCTATATTTCGATTGACCAAGTAAATTTCCATGGGAAAGCTTGTGATCGCTTTAATCTTGTGCCACAGCAGTTGCAGACTCGGAGTCTGCACGCAAGCGGTCCTGTCGCGCAGCGGGTATCAAAGTCGCCGGCCGTGCTCTGTTCTTACTTGTTAGCGGAACGTGCGCTCGCGCATCCATCCGGACTCGTTATACCGATGTAGCCCCCGAGTTAGCCTGTTTGACCTAACTTTGCAGTTAATAATTTGGCATCTAGAATGAGAGATTTACCTAGCTTTTACGACAAACGGTGATAAAAGCATCATCGTTTGCCTAATTTTGGGATTTTGCATAATTTCTAATCTAAGTACAGGAGCCATTTGAAATAGCTAACGCACAAATACACCCCTAAATAGAGCTTTTTCGTTACGGATAGTCTAACTCCCCTATTCCCGACGCATTTTTAACAGAAAAGCGATGAAGTGTCCGTTTGAATCTCTAGTACCGAGTTCTACAGCTACTAACCTACGACCGCGAAGAATCTTAAAAGTTCATTATTTGTATAATCAATACAAAGTTTAGTCGCTATTAAAAATTTATTTCTGCTACAATATCATCATATAGTCTGATCATAACCTCTATAAAATTCGCATTTAACTCTTTATTATTATTATTGTAATGCAACAGTATTATTATTATATATTGTTCATCAATTTGGCCCACCGATCACCTCCTGCAACCGGGACTTTAATTGCGACGCCCCAGGGGCCGTCGGGCCAACACGACCGCGTTTTGTTGTCGGCATGTCGGTGTATTGTGCCGACTTTGTCATGAAAATTGCTGACAGTATGTTTAGCGACCGCACTGTTTGCTCAACGGACAACCTTGTTGATTTAGCTCAAATGCTTTCCTATGTTTATCATAAAATTAGATTCGCTTACGATCAAGATTTTTTTAATTTTTAAGGTTATAAACTCAGTTTTGTGTAATCTTCCATTACCACCATTAAACTTCTTTAACAGCAGTTACCATAATTTTTACACCAAAAACATTACTAAATTTTCACCGGTACATCAGTGAAACTTATGGTAGAATTTTTGAGCAATAAAGATAAGCATTTTTTCACCTATATTAACACCTGGATTTTTTAAAGTCCCTAACTAAGCTTAGTATCTCCAGTAGTATTTCTGGTAAAAGAATCAATCACAATTCAAACAATGATCATATTTGTATATTTGTGACCAACAAAGATATACCAATGCATTTATAAATCAAAAACGTGCACTTTTAGAAATGATAATAGCCCTCATTGTTTAGCGCGTTCCTCCGATGCAAGAATAAATTATACAGTCCGATATAGGCGTTCCGATATAGTCCTTAAAGAGGACATTTTAATAAATTTAAAATAACGATTATCGTTGTCTGGCGGAGTCGTGATTTCGTTAGGTTCGTGGTTCGGTCTAGGGCCGGAATAAGTCGTCACGAACGATTACTAAATTAATTAGGACCTAGCTCGGATGTAGATTGCGCTTGAGATTATTTTCCCACACGACTTGACGACGTTTAGATCTTAAGATTTTGTGAAGTATTGTCTAGTGGTATACTACAAGAATACACGTATATTAAACTATGTATTTTCGCTACCAATACGTACTTTTCTTCTACTACTCTACACACCGCTTTGATATTTTAAGATGTTTTTAATAAAAATCCGTTTATTTCTATTCTGAGTAAACGATCTGATTATGATTCCGTAATCAGCTTACGAAAAATCGCAGGAGCCAAAACAGGTTGTTCTGAAATTAAACAATTATATGTTGCGCTTACACTAATTACAGTGGTGCGCGGGCGCGCATCTGCGACCCATATCTCACGGCCCGCTGCCGTTTTGTAATGCTAATACGCGCTGGTGCGACCTGTGGGGTGCTATTTTGAATATCGATGGCATCTTCAACTCTAGACATTGGGAAAGCAAATGATTTCTTCCCTTTTCTAGTTCTTGCCGTCAGCTCCAGCAACCAAGCGCTCTTCGGATCTATTCTTTGAGTAATTTTTTTGTTTTAAAGGATAAACGTCAACACCTGACTCTTATATTCGACCCTACCAATTCCTTCTGGCCACCGGTCAGCCGTCACTCCTATATTTATGCATGCCATTATATTTTCCTTTATTTATTGCTACGATTTTGATCTTCTAAAGATAAACGGACTATAAAGTAATGTTTGTACCCATACTACAATATACCTAGCTAACTGAACCTCTGGCTGCTATATTTCATAGCTATTCTTCTATTTTTGCTTCATGAACTTTCTAACTAATGTTTCGAACATGACCTTAAAAATTCAGCCCAATCGATCGTCTGCTCTTTTTCTATACTTATAATAAAACTGTAACGGGTCCAATTCTGTACATTGAAGATATTTTGAAAATTATATTTGGAGGGCATTCTATAAACGATACTGAGGCAGAAAATGTATTTTTTTAAATTTTTGTCTGTCTGTCTGTCTGTCTGTCTGTCTGTCTGTCTGTCTGTCTGTCTGTATCTCGGCTGAGCATCACGCCGAAACTACTGAATAGATTCAAATGAAACTTGGCATGATTTGAGATCTTACTACGAGGTAGGACATAGGATACTTTTTATCCCGTAATCTAGCACGGTTCTTTTGGGAGAGGGGATTAAAGTCAAAATGGGTACTTGGTTATACGCTTGGTCCGATTTTATCATTTTTTCTTTATAATATAATAAATATTAGTAAGGGAACACTCATAGAGAGTTGTTATCAAGGTTTTGTAATCGATCGGGTTAAGCAACGTTAGGTAAGGTCATTAAATAGATGGGTGACCGTTTAACGCCATTTGAACTAAACGGGTCCGTGCTTCGGAGAGCAAGTAAAAAGTGGGTCCCAGTTTTTAACCGACTATAAAAAAGGAGGTTATGTATTCGATGCGAATGTCTGTTATTAAAAATTTAGTTAACGTAAAAATAGCGCAGGCGGAGCTGCGTGGGTCAGCTAGTGTTAAATAAATCATTAGGATTAGGAGAATTTCTCACATACTACTAAGTACTCGTTTAAAAGAAAAACATGCATTCATTCAATTATGATGAGTCCGATCTCTGCTCAGTAAAATCACGTCACGTCATCGAAACGAATGCGCCTAATATGGTCCCGGATTTACTAGGAGCGCATATTACAGGAGCAGATGGTTTATTCCCAGTCAGATTCGTCCATAGGCCCTCTTGTGGTGAAAAATACGATACTATCGAAACTTGAAAATAAAACACATAGATGGCGCTTGTTTTCAGCCTGCTATTTCCTGTTAATTCTCTCTAAATATATTAGAATACTAGAAATTTTATTTACTATTCTATTGTTTTTAATAAGTTCGTTTTCATTACTTATTATTTAGACTAAAATTAATTATTTAAAGCTGAGATGGTGGCTAAATAACAATGGTGTCTTGGGCAAAAAATTGTTACCAGAACGCGCACCTACAAACATTACGGTTCGTTAACTAGCTCCATGCGCGACCGCGTAACCAACACATTTACCAGGCGTTCACATCTATAAAGAGGTTGTCAAATGGGACCATAATATAAAGGTCCGTAGTTAACTAACGCATTGCTTCTTGTTAGCTGGAAATCGTCATGGAGCGGGGGACGCGGTGGATCAATAGCGATGGGCGGTGGGAAGGGAATGTCTGGCGCGTCGGCCCGCCTCCCAGCGACACCTAGCGTGAACGCCTTGTTGTTATGCGCGCCTAGTACTCGGGTGCCAATGCGATGCCTGCTACATTTTGGCCACCAGATTGATTTTACTCATTTAACTTTCAAACATTTTATGGAAATAAAACTGGGGGCAGATGACGAGAATCAAGGTGACTATAATTTAATCTTGGTGTTAGAAATCGCAGTACAAGGAGTTTGCTGTTTTCATAGAATCAATTAGCATAATATAAGCGACATCTGTCGGCATGTTAAAGAAACTTATAGTGGGCTTTTCGGTCGGCACAGTTGATAGTAGTCGGACACACATCAAAGAGATTTTCGAGACTCACGACCGAAATGATCACGATTCAAGTTTTCAAGAAAACCGTGGTATGTGCACGAATGTGTGGACATTAGATTGGTTAACATGGCCAGAACAAGCAATTCCTTGTGGTAGTCATCAGGAATGCATGATTTGTAAGATATGGATCCCTCAATTGCCACATGAGCTATATATTATGAAGACCCTGACCAAATGTTTGTAAGGAGCAAAATAAAGGCCTCCGCTTATATTATTAATGGAATATGCTTAAGCCTATCAGATAGGCTATCGAAAAATTCTTTATGACTTTTGAGTATAAGTATAACCTGTACGACTCTAGGTAAAATTGTTGAGTATTGGCTTACATATTGAGTGGCTTTGATGGTGCGGCTGAAAGACGCTTCCTTATCAATCCGGAGTTCGTAGGTTCAAATATTGCGGGGAGCAACAGCTTAGTAGTTGTTCCTTACGGCTTAGGACCTGACGATACAGGCCGATTACCTGGTTGCTTGAAAAGATGGTCCTATGGTAAAAAGTTGGTTCTGCGCCTAACATATTTTTAGTCATGTCGGTCTTTCCTCCCATTTGATTGTGATAATAAAGGAAAAGAAAGTTCACCTGCAAGCACATGTGCATTATTGATCAGAAGGACATCATCAACACTAGCATTGCAATGTTACAGGGCTATTGGGATTAAGATAATAATTATTATGTATGAATTATTAAGTTGTAAATGTCATTTCAGCAAGTATTTAAACGCCAGTCTTGTCTTAAGGCGGTAAATTGCGCGTTACAAGAAATTGCGTGTTATCAGAGTGCTGGGTAAGTGTTCCCTTTTAACCAAATGAATATTTAATAGCAGAGCTAAGAGTTCTACTGAACAATTTGTTATCAGCAAATTGTAAAGTTAATTTTATAACTGTTTTGTAAATTCCATTGGGAGTGTGGCTCGGCTCGATTGTATGTTGCTACTGCGGTATATACTTAATACTTTTGTTGATATGTATTTATTTATTATTTTTTAACAATGTTCGCGTAGTACGGTGTCTATGGATTTTTCTTTTTTGTTGACGGGTGTTGACAAATAAAAATAACAACTTCATTGACAATTTTGTGACCACCTAAGAAGTTACTGATTAGGTTTATATGTAAAAATATGATGAAACTAAAATAGCATTAGCGATTAGCGTTGCCATTAGCATAAAATACTCAATTAACCTTTTCAAATTCACGCAAAAAGGTCAATTTAATGTTAAATGCATGTCTAAATCAGATATAATACCCACACCTATTTGTCATTGGTCTCTTAGTTTTCATTATCTGGTTATAAATTACTTTATTAATTGTTACTAAAATAAAGATATCTCATCTTGTCGTGGTCCGAGTAGTAAAAGATAATGTATTGCTTCCTGCCAATTGTATTTTTAAACGCGTATCTCGCACAATGGAGGCAGATATCGCATTACACTTGCAGATAGATCCAGTCATTATCGCGTGTAATAAGCGCCCTCTGGACAAACAAACTTGCATTGTGGTTTGTTGTACAAGCTATAGCGGGGAGATTAATAAAATAATTTTAAAATTTCATTATCATAGATATTTATTATAATCATAAAATAAACTTGGTTACCATCGTAAATATGCCGAATAATAATTAGTAAAGGTAAATGAGAGATCATCCAAGAACAGTGCACATAGCCAGTTGCAATACATTTTTGAATTTTGATAAAAACAAGCATGGCACGGCCGGTTACGCGACGTTCTATTAGACGTTGCATCATACAGTTTCACATAAATAATATATTTTTGCCTGATACGTTTACAGCACGGGCATAGTATGGTCTGGTCATGGCAGACACATTAACAGGATTTTGGTACATGATATAAGTTTGTGATTTGGGCCGAATAACTTGTGTCTGTAGAATTAGTACGCGTCGCGGCCAGTTTTTGTACCATGGTGCGTAGGTTCCATGCTGTTACATTTTAAACCATAGATATTATATCCCTACTAATGCACGCAAAAAATTGTGACCCATGTAATTAAAATATTTTTCATTTATAGTTAAGGTATGATATCCCTTCCTTATTAATTACTTTTGTGCAGTACTTTGTCCATTTTCTAAATACGCATGACGGCGTTTTACTTGATTTTCAAAGGCACACGTCGCTTTCGTTATATTTTACCGACGAGCGACTTAATAATGGCATATTATCTAATTGGTCCTAAGGGATGGCACAATCGTGACTCCTGTTTTTAACAAATACTAGTAGGTACCTATTAATACAATTAAGAGCCTCGTCGCGGATTCGACCGCCGTTTATTGAATTTAAGCTAAAGAGTCTCTAAGCTTAAGTATCTATATTGAGAGCCGCTGCAATTAAGAATGACAGTATTGATGACAGTACTTAATAAAGCATATTAGATAAATCATTATACATTAAAGCCAGATAAGATTACTTACATAATGAAAAGCACCTCGTGTTTATTAATATACTCAATACTGTTTTTAAGCATCCTTCACTACTTCTTTATTACTAAGATAAAAGTACGAAATATCGTCTTTTATTTACGCGAATACTACACATTGTAATTAATTTACTCTTACGGAATATACCGCGGTTTATTTTAGGTTTTACTTTCGAATGCTTCGAATGCTCACGGGCGATATATTCCGTAAGAGTAAATTAATTACAATACGAAATATCGAATAATCAACGGTGTCAATTGCAAGGAACTTGTCGAAATTGTATGCATTTGGTAAACCAATAAGAAATGTCATTTAGACAGTCAAAAAAGTCAGCGAATATAATTCCTTTTTTATAATTAAACGAGTAGAATTCCCCAATGCACGGCTTAGGTCTGAGGACATGGCCTTACGATACTCCGATGGCAAATGCTGAAATCAACCCAGTCTGGGGCATTCTTGACGAGTGTTTTCATATGTAGTGTTAGACAAGATAATCTAAGTCAACTAAATCAATATTGTCGGGGCTAACATCTCACTAACCGTATTGCCGATTGACGCGTTCCCGCACTGTGTGGGCCACAGACACGCTAGTGATTCTTCTTGTTTTCGCACCATGAGTGTTTGTGAGAATAAATAATTATCTTGATTTAATTCAGTGTTTTCTACGTTCTTCCTAGCTGGTATTATGCTAAAATCACCACCGCTAAAATAACACGCACTGTGATTAACCTCCGTTTGGCTTATTTATTAAATTAGCGCAGCTTCGCAAATTCCTTATCCTTTTGCAAGACAACTTTATTAGTTATTGCAAAGAAATATTACAGTGTGGGGGACTGTCCTATGGTCCCTGATTTTAGCACAGCCACATCTCATAACACCGGCAACAATTGTTTCCACCATAGAAATTGACACTACTCAAATGTGGTGTTATTTTTAAGTCGAAGGTATTTTTGGTGCTCTTATTTTAAGGTGCGATTACTGCCCCCGTAAAGTACATCCTTCAGGATCCTGCACCTGCGTACACGACGTCTTGTACTAAAATGCAAGACGCCATGATGGAATGGATGCAAAACTAGACGTCTTTTACTGAAATGCAAAACGCCTAGAAGGGAAGTAAGTAAAGCCAGATTACAGTTTTGCAATAACTTAGCGCTCTGCTTGGCGCCCGACATGTAAGAAAAAAGGACCTAGAATGGTGTACTTAACTGAGCCCTCTTATGACGTGGTCTAATTCAATTTCCAAGGGCTCTATCACCACCTCTTAGGAGCAACATTATTTTCACCTTAATTTCTCGATAGAAAGTGACATAGCTATAAACTACGTATATTGACGTCTCTAACTCGAGTCAAATAAGATGATAATAACACTTTGGTGGTACAGGCCCTGTTAGTACTTAGTACACAATGTTAAGACAGTAATTGCTTGTAAGCGTCTAATGCGCCTGCCATCATTGGCACCACACTCGTCTCACCTGCGCGTGCGCCGCTAACGATCCACTCGCGCGACTGGTTCGACCGAAATAGTCCTTCAGGTGTCATTTGAACATGTTGCGATGTTCACTGTAATAAATTGAGATTGTTTACTAATTGCCAGTGTATTTGTAAACGTCATAAGCGTATTTTTTTTAATTATTAATGTTCTCTGATAGTTGTTGGAGTAGGACAAATTATAGGTGTATTTGTATTATTCAGTTTATGTTCTTCTTTATGCAGTTTAGTCAAGAGGCTAAACGTTCACCTGACAGTAAGCGAAAGGACTGGCTGTAGATATTTGCGATTAACGCTCGACGCTCCTCATAATGAAACAGTGTCTCCACTACAATGCCCAACACATCAGAAAACCAACCACCAATATCTGACGCTACTTATTTAGAAATACATAATAGAATTATTAATTTTACAATTCACAACTTGTCATTGACTAAGCAGATAATAAGGATGAGATCCTTTTCAATTTCTAGTCCAGGACTTCCAAACCGAGGCAGGCACGCCCCCTTTTGTAGAGAGATCGCTGGAGGTTCGTGGTACGATTGACGGTTTCTTAAGAAAAATCCAGTTACTAAATGAAAAAAATCGTAATTTGGGTACAAGCCTACCTACAAGTCCTCCTGTTAAAGTAAGAAAGGTTTGGAACCCCTGTTCTAGTCGATATACTTATATTAAAAAATCTGTTACTCTAGAAAATCCATAGAAGTACAATAACATGATGATTACTATTTAAAAATACCACTTGGTAAGCAACTTTTGCTCCAGAATTGTGAATAAAAAGTTGATGCTCACCAAACTGATATATTATTTACATACTAAAGACCTCCGGACTGCGGAACGTTCACTCTCCGCCGACATTATGCGACATAAGATGTTATCGGACGCCTTGAGTTGCGAAAAAATACAGAATGAGATCTGTGGCTACCATAGAGATCGGTGATACCTGTCGTTCTGTCAAAATTTCCGAACGAGCTGAACCAGCGGGACTCCATCCATAATGTATCGGCCTCGGGAATCTCATAAATAAAACATTAACGAGTATGGTTTTTATTTGATTGCGCTCCGGGATCGAAAACGCATACTTTTTCCGATCAATTAAAAAATCCCCAAACATCCAGGTTTCGGTGGGAAACCGCACGTTCGCGGTCGTTATCATGACGTCGAACAATCCAATTCTACGGAATTCTCTATATTTAAAGAGAACTGGATTTTCTTGCAGTAAGTTTTCGAAAACGATGTTTTTTCCAGTTAAGCTTCTTGGATAATTAAATGGAGTTTGGCAGGTAATAGTTTTAACACTATTTGCGGAGTATATCGAATGTGAAACGTCAATAAAGTTAGCCTTTATATTTCAGCTTTCGCGGGCCCGGGGGGTCGTTGTTATATCATAGACTAATCTTTCTTATGGATATTTGTATTGAACGCGGCCGACGGCGTTCGTGTTGCCAGTGTTACGGTCGCCGCCCACGCGAGCGGTCGTGCGGTGGCACACCACAAAATCACAACCTCGTCACGTGCACGCCCACGTGACGCCTACCAACGCATAACATTGCGAAAAAACTAAATCTCTTAACGTAATTCCTGCTTTAACCTTGAGATTTAATGCCTTCGTTAAATTGCCGCATGTGGGCTACTTGGGACGTCTCATAAGTTCCTTTCTGATTCTTTTGTTCATTGTGTGCAAGGGAATTTAAAGCCTTTGAATTTACCTACAAAGTTTACCGGATAACAATGGTGAATCATCCCAAATACAATTTTGTGGTTTCGATTCAATTATAACTTTGAGTAAATAAAAATAAGGAAGATATTCTGGTATGGTGCAGACACAACCATTTGGATAATCTTAATAACCCTCATGTTGTGAGTTAGCCGTTAATTAAGCTATTTGTCAGGTAGCGGGACAATTTACATTTCTCCCGGAGTCTTCGGGATTCTTCGTGGGTCGGGAGTTTCGAAACGATGTATTATTATCCTTTTAGGGAGGGCGGCATCCTCACACAGCGCCGGGCGTCCTCCCAACCTTTTATTGGGACCACCTGTGTTTGTTTGCTCGGACGTATGAATTGTCCAGTAAATAAGGTTAGAGAAATATTTTCCCGTACCTGCATTAATGCTATTTAGAGGCAATGCCGTACATTTGCATAGGCCCGAGACGGAAATTAGCATTTAACACAAGATTAATTCTTCCCGATCAAAATCTTCGATCGCGTTGAATCTGTGTCCTCTTGGAGTCAAGTCTTATAGGCCATCACACAAACGTTATGAGATCATCGTAGTAATGCTGGCCAGATTGAGAATATATTAACATGTAAGCCATGTTGGATCTGTAGTAAATGTTGTCGTACAGAAGTATAAAAATGTCGTGCACGCACCACAATTCATGGGAACTCGTACTGGGCACAGACAGGCCATCAAGTTAGTTCAACTCGCAGGTGAAATGTATTGACAACTGGTCTTCCTTGATGTATATCGGCGTGATGGTATCGTTGCGGCGGCGCTTCAGTCGGCTCCTGTTACCCACGGACCCGTTGCATTGTGGAGATCGCTGATAAAGCTTGTTTATTTAGCGCTAAAATTTATGCAGCCATGAGTGGCCATTAAGAAAAGAATTATTAACAGTTGGACAGGTTTACGTTCATAAGCTCCGGTAATAGCGTGTTATGTTTATTTCTTTTTTTTTGCGTTCAAGTTATGAATTGAATGTTAATTTAATGAATTCATCTTTCGTGCAGTCATATGCTTTGGTTGCATCCGCTGTATCTAATTGGTCAAAGATTAATGCTCACTTGTCTAAATTAGTTTTATTAGTCCAAGGTCTTGTTGACCTCTACAAAATGGTAGCAACAGACGTTAAATGGAAATAATCGAAAAGGTAACTAATATAAGTGCAGAGCGATGACAAATTAAGAACATGAGCTATCAACCATTCATAAAGTAATCTCGCATATTTATGAATGAAACTAGGAACGTGTAATTATTGACGGCATTGGCGTTGGCATCGACGCCGCCGGCCACATTTGCATACGGCTCTAGGTTCAGTCCGACTTCTATAGAACACCCAGTCTGCTTATATTGAATCGAGGATTACCTATTGTTCTTCGGATTGTTTATTGTTGGTCACAGATTCTATTGTACCGAGAGGTTCGGTCGTTTAATTCAATCTTCCTTATATTGTCCCTTCGAACATAACCTCCTAATTGCTCGGTGACTTTTGTGCTTCAGTATAGCTGCTGAAGCACCAGTCTCTGAGCTATTACTATTTAATTAGCAATTAGAACTAGTGGTCTAACATGCTTCTTCAAAATATTCTGTAATGATTCATACAAGATGCTGCATAATGAGCTCTCCAGTTTCAATACAAATTCATTTAACCGGCCATCTTCAATGGTAGATTATCTTATACTTTTAATATGCACTGACAAATTGAAACGTTGCATTATTGGAAATTTTTACACAGCTCAACGATTAATCTTGATCGCCACAGTCCCGTGCCAGAGTTATGCCGACGATAACACGCCGGTTCTCGGTAATCGGTAATTATTGTTTAAGCGACGTTTAAACTAATCGCAGCAGAAGCCGCTACACCGCCACTCGAGTGCTACTTTAACGCCTCAAACCGTGCAATCACTGCTCTGAGCTGCATGACAATTTTAATATTGCTGATACCGATTTTTACTTAATGAACAGGACTAACAACATTCACTTTGTAATTATCGTGATACATTTTGATCAACAGCTGATTTCAACTTACATTTGCGCAATTTGCTACTGTTTTTTAAATTTTTCCTTTAATTTTATACGATCTCTTTTTGTAGGTCGAAGGGTGTTTCGTTACCGCACAACTAAACGTAATTTAAATATATTGTTTCAAATCGATGTTCGTTACTCGGTAAGCAATAGCAAAACGCAGTCGCGTATGAACTGCGATGCACTACGTACTATTCAAATCGTTGGAGCGTTAGCTATACGTGTGGAGCACCAAACCACCGTCGCGCGGGAGTGTCTCTTGGTCTCCTCGGTCTCTTACCTCTAGAAGAGAATCTAATCCCTACGCGAGTGATAATTTGTGCCACAAGAACGAATTCCAGTACCACATCAGAGCCGGCTCTTGGACAATCGAAGGTGGAAAGCTCATCGTGTGCTGTACGCAATCCAGGGTATGTAGTTCATTCTGTTTTGCTAGGCACATCTGAGTAGTTGAACATCGACTAAATCGTATATCGTATTTTCCCTGTGTAGTAGAAAGCCACCCAGCTGTTTCGGCTAGGTGCGTATGCTACATAATTTCTGGTGCCGAAACCCGGGAGTTTCCACCTAATCATCAGAATCGTGTATGTGCTTATGGTATTTCTGGTAAACATCGCGGTATTTTAGCTTAGAACGCAAAATTGATCGATATAAATCCACCTACATACTTACTGCATTCTAAGTTATTCCATCACACTCTTTACGTACCGGAATCATATGTGCATAATCATATTTACGTTCACGAGTCATCACCATCGTTAAACTGGAATTAATTTAATTATTTTGTTGTAATACGAATAGTGGGAATCATTGCAAGAACTAGATAAGCAAACACTAATTTTATCGGTGCTTATTCTCCATCGGCTTGCAATAATTCTATCATCCAAATCTAAAATATTATACGTAATTATTTATTCTATTGAAATAATTAGCATTCAAACTTATATTTGCAAATTTAAAACATAAAATTGTAACTTTATAAAAATATCAAAAATTGAAGGTACACACAACTTGTTGGCGTCGGCCACCGCATCCACGGTTGCGCTCGAGCATTTTTACGCCGAGTACAGCCCTCCCCTCAAGTTCGAATAAATTCTCACATCATTCATACAAGTTAAATTTAACTTTTTTGTGCGGTTGTATCTCGTGTATCATAGTAACGAGGTTGTCATTTTTTACTTTTGTGCAACCTTATGTTGACCGAAATAAGATCTAAAATAATTTATTTATTTTAGTATCGTGGTTTGCACGGCAATTTCTATTGTCCTCGCCCGCCTGGTGACTGTTTTAAGCTTAGGTATCTCTTATCTCACGATAGCGGGATAATTCTCACACGTATTATTGAACGAAACAAATAACTCGCTCATTTGTTTACATTATTTACGTTTTATTTTTAGTTAATTGTAACGTTAAATAAATCAAATCAAATTAAAAATGTCGCTTCTTCGTAAACATTCTACACGTAAACAGGGAACCTTAAAGAAATCGAAATCTAAATGCGAAGATATTGAGTATACGGTTCAAGACTTAGCAACATTACGGAGAAAACGGACTATTGCTTATAAACGGTTGGCTAAGGCATTGGAGATCGGCGAGTTAGCCACAAATAATGACGTGCAGTGCAATTTGTTTCTTTCTTATCATCAAGAACTCAATCAAATCGTATCAAATTTTGAAGATTCACATTTTACTATACTTGAAATTATAGACGATCCCGAAAATGAGGACAATGAGATCCAAGAACGTTTTGATGAAATGTATTTTCAGGTTTTATCTATACATCGTACTTTAACGAGGAATGAATCGGTACATAATAGTCAACATCTGCACAGTGGTTCAACTTCAAACATTCGTTTGCCAAAAATCGTGTTGCCGAGTTTTTCCGGCAACATCAAACAATGGCCTGAATATTATGATACGTTTAACGCGTTAATACACAACTGTTCTTCGATTTCTGATACGGAGAAGTTTCACTATCTGATTTCTTCTCTTAGCGGCGATGCGTTATCAGTGGTCAAGGCATTTCCTATGACACACGAACACTATTCCGATGCATATCAGGCGCTCGTAGCTCGCTATAAAAGTAAACGAACTTTAGCTTTTACGTGTTGGCGGGATATTTTAAATACCGATCTTAAAAGTAATAATGCTCGCGAATTTCAAAAATCGCTTGACCTCTTTGAAGAAAACTTAAGTATTTTAAAAACGATCGACCTGCCGGTCAGCCATTGGGACTTCGTTTTAGTATATCATATTTTATCGAAACTTGATAAAGATTTGCGCCGTGATTTTGAAGAAAAATATTCCGACACCGAATTACCGTCGTATGAACAGTTAAAAAAGTTTTTGCGGTCTAAATGCGAAGCTTTGTTACGTGACACACATTTTACTGAACCGTACAAATCGAACAAGCCATTGCCCAAGACCACGCAGCAACCACTTAAACGGATCACTGCATCACATACGTTTTTGACTGCAACCGCTGCAACTAATCAACCCCAACAAAACGTAGACGACACTAAATTTAAATCGTATTCTATCAAGTGTGCTTTTTGTAATGGGTCACATTCAATATCATCATGTCAAGATTTTCTTAACAAATCGCTTGACGAACGTATGGCAATTGCCAATCAGAAAAACTGGTGCTATAATTGTCTCAAACCATCGCATCAATTAAAGAACTGCAATTCAATATTTTCGTGCCGCACATGTAAACGTAAACATCACACCTTACTCCATCGCGATAAATCAAATATCGAACCAAATCACATCGAATCGTCGTTGGTATCAAGGTCACAATCGAACGTTACTGTGTTACTAGCAACTGCTATCGTGCAAGTTCAAGATGCGTCAGGCAATATGCAATCGTTTCGTGCTTTATTCGACTCAGGAAGTCAAAGCAATTTTATTACCGAATCTGCAGTGAATCGTTTAAACTTAAAGCCGACTGCAACAAATGTAAAGGTTAGCGGCCTAGGAGCAGCATCGGCGCCTATTATGGGCGATATCACTTGCTCCGTAGGCAATAACGATCGTGTTCTCTTTAAGTTAGACATGCATGTCATATCTGAGATATGTGGCGATCAACCTACCGTACAACTCAATACATCGGGATGGTCACATATCAAATCGCTGCCCTTGGGTGATTCTGGCTTTGACACTCCAGGGTCTGTCGATATTCTTTTCGCTGCGGACGTTTTCGCTGATTCCGTGCTTAACGAACATATCAAAGGAGATGTCGACCAACCCACCGCATTTAATTCTCTCTTCGGTTGGCTACTTCTGGGCAAAACTTGCCAATCGTCTAATTCTCTAAAACATACGTTACCGGATATCAATAATCACATAAATTCTTTGGCACAGCGCTTTTGTGAAATGGATTCCATACCAACATCGATAATGCTATCTCCGAATGACAGAGACGACACTACTTCCAGTTTTCAAGGTTTAGAAAACGTTCAAGAAGCGAAATCGCAAGTCATAGCTCCCTTTAATCGTGGATGTTTTCAACTAAGAAAGTGGGTAAATAATAATCCCCAACTGTTGGCTGATTTACCCAGCGAAGATTGTCTAGCTGGTTCGGTATCGTTTGACAAGGCTGAAACTCAAACTTTGAACATTCTCAAACCGAAGTGGGATCCATCGTCAGATGAATTTTTATTCAAAATCAAACCTCCTGATCGGCCATGTTCTGAACATTCAATTCTGAGCAAAGCCACCAGAATCATCGACCCATTAGGGTTTCTCGGTGTTGGTTGGGATCCGACACCTCCTGATGAGGTCACTCGAATACGGAACACGTATATTCAACAGTTGTCGTCTTTATCGCAACTTAGAATTCTCCGGAAACTTATTTTCACCAACATGAAATCGTGCGAGTTGCGTTGGTTTTGTCACAATTCAGAGATCGTATACGGTGCAATCATCTACTTGCGTATCACTGATGCTGATGATAAAGTTCACGTTTTCATGGTTTGCTCCAAAGCTCATATGACACCTCCTGAACGCACCTCGTTACCTCGACTTGAACTTTGCGCTGCTGTTCTACTATCGGATCTCGTATACAAATTTGTACGAGATATTCTGGTTTCTGAAATCTACGTTGACGCTGTCTACCTTTGGTCGGATCCCGTTGTTGTCCTGTCGTGGTTACGTTCTCACTCTTCCCGTTGGGCCACTTTTGTCGGCAATCAAGTCAGTCATATTCAAGACATAACTCCTATCGAAGGCTGGCATCATGTATCATCTAGTGACAACCCTGCAGATATTTGCTCATGCGGACAGTATCCGAACGAGCTTTTGTGCAATTCACTATGGTGGGCGGGACCTTATTGGCTTTTGCAAGACGTACAGTCTTGGCCTTTAAGCGCAGCAAATATATCACATAAAGAAGATGTAACCATAGCAGCCGAAGAACGCAAGTCAGTGCTTTTAACAACTACTGCAGTTGAACCATCCATTTTCGACAATTTGCTGACTCGATTCTCTTGTTTACAAAAACTTGTAAACACTATAGCTTACGTTTACCGTTTTATTCATAATTGTCGTAATCCAAATCAAGCTAATCGTATCGTATTCTTGAACAATGTTGAACGACACAATGCACTGATGCAAATTGTAAAACACGTCCAAAGTAGTAACTTCGCAAATGAAACCGCTAACCTTAAATCGAAAAAACCATTATCGAAACCGTTCCGCAAACTTAAACCATTTATCGACCGTCTAGGTATTCTCAGGGTGGGCGGCAGAATCTCTCAATCAGGTTTAGAATACGAGCAACGGCATCCTGCATTCCTGCCGTCTGATCACCCCTTAACGTTTTTAATTATCGACTTTATACATCGTAGCTACTTGCATCCGGGTATAAATACGACTCACTATCTGCTCTTACAGCAATTTTGGTTAATTCCTGCCAAACGCACAATGCGTCGCCGTCGTGCTAGAATAGAAACAGGCTCGATGGTGATGATCAAGGACGATAATCGCGTTCCACTGCAATGGCGTTTGGCCAGAGTTGTGAAGCTTCTCCCTGGTGTTGATGGGATTACTCGGATTGCAGAAGTTAGGACTGCGAAAAATAATATAATTCAAGGACCGTTGGTTAAGTTATGTCCTCTACCTTTAGAAGACTAGCTTAAATCGTTACTTATCGTATCTTTCAAATCAATTTAATCATATTTTTTCTTAATCTTAATTTATTCGTATTATATCGTATTTATAAATCCTATCGTTTTATCTGTTATCTTAAATCGTATACTAAGCTAAGTCTAGTTTTAGTAATCAATACAACTATCGATCCTGTCCCTAAGATTGTTTTTTTTTTATCGTTTAACCAGAAAATACCATAGGCATTTTGGTGGGCGGGATGTTTCGTTACCGCACAACTAAACGTAATTTAAATATATTGTTTCAAATCGATGTTCGTTACTCGGTAAGCAATAGCAAAACGCAGTCGCGTATGAACTGCGATGCACTACGTACTATTCAAATCGTTGGAGCGTTAGCTATACGTGTGGAGCACCAAACCACCGTCGCGCGGGAGTGTCTCTTGGTCTCCTCGGTCTCTTACCTCTAGAAGAGAATCTAATCCCTACGCGAGTGATAATTTGTGCCACAAGAACGAATTCCAGTACCACATCAGAGCCGGCTCTTGGACAATCGAAGGTGGAAAGCTCATCGTGTGCTGTACGCAATCCAGGGTATGTAGTTCATTCTGTTTTGCTAGGCACATCTGAGTAGTTGAACATCGACTAAATCGTATATCGTATTTTCCCTGTGTAGTAGAAAGCCACCCAGCTGTTTCGGCTAGGTGCGTATGCTACAAAGGGCGATTACAGATTGGATTGGGTGAAGAACTAATGCTATTAGAAATTAATGATTAGAAAATAAATTCTGCAAATGATAAATTCTGTAAGTAAATTGTACTCGGCTCAGCAGATCAGTCAGAAACCTTATTGTACCATTGTTATTTTTAATAATACATTCTTCGTATGCGTAGCTTTCATATCAGAATTCTTCTGCGTATCATCTCCGATATAATTTACATATTGTACCGCTATTCAAGGAAACATCAGAACGTCTGGCTCGTACTGAATCATTACATTATTTTTTTCTGTAATCAAGTTTTCGGCCAGATCTGACGAGCTCTCAAAACAAACAAGCCGCGACTCCGAGTTATCTTGATGTCGTATTAAATCAATTTTGTTGCTTAAGCTTTTGAGTTAAGTTCTGTGGTACATTTTCTGGATAGCAAAGTTAAGTTGGCGCAGATTTCAGTTGTGAACGAGTAGTTTTAATCGTGATTAAATGCGTGGCTTTTGATTGGATCACAGTCAGAGATAATGAAGCTTGAAACTTTCACTTTTCAGTCATTACTTGTACCGCGGATATTTGTTGCTGATCTTGGAATTGGCAACTCCCAGTGGATCTTCATAGAATAGAATAATTGATTGAAGTTGTTATAGAATGGGCTATTATGGCTGTCGTGGTTAATGAAATATTCTAACTACCCCGAATAAACAAAGATGATTTATCAATTTGTAGAGAAAAGAGCAATATAAACAACTCGATCGTTACCACCGTTGGACTATCAACAACGGATTAAAAACAGTTATTACCATCAGAGGTGAATCAACTTTACGTCCTTAATGCAATGGCATCATCCTTGCCATAAAGGGTGGGCGATGACGTAATGTTGCAGACAAATACAGCCACGTGGCGTGGTACGCTTCGGTAGGCAAAAGACGAACACGGCCCGTTTAAACCTTTTACGACTAATCCAGTCGAGTGCGGCCCACAAATGGTAACCTGGCCTTTCATAACCTGTTTTTGGGGGTTTCCTTAGCCCCTTGTTAAGACTACGTTATTTTTATTATGTTTATAGCACGTGGCGTGTGACGTGCATAGTGTCCGTTACAAATCGGTTCGTAAATGTTTACATTAAATTCTAAATCAATAGTTTTTTTGCCAATCATCACGCGCTTCAAACTATATTTTCCATTTTCTAATTGTTTTTGCGGTCCATTTGTTATTGATGTGTTTTGTTGATACTCGATGCATTATTTAAAAGTTCTCACTATTTTTTTGTCTTGCGTGTTGATACACGCAACAACGTATACCTGATGAAATACGTTCTTCTTGTGTCTTAACTGTTAAATAATTTACTTGTGTTTTAATAATTTACTTGTTCATCAATGCTTCATTAGATTTTAATTGTGTACAAATTCTTTACGTGGTTTGTAATCGTCTGAAGTTGCAAGCCTGTTACTAATTTAATGCATCTAGAACTGACGAACGTTCACCATTCAGAGTATTAATATTATTATTGGATGCAGCTAGTTCACCACTTCCCGTAAACTAATTAAACTTAATGCTCACCGTTTAGCTTTGTGCCGTCAGCGAGCAAACCAGTCCCATGGCGGCTTCATTAACATACGAATTACCGTCGTCTAGCCACCGTCAGATTATAATGGGTTAACACCTAGAGGGCACAGTGAAAGTGGATCAATGCACTTGATATCAGGAATTTCTGGAATTCTACAGATATTTTACATTGAAACTGCATTGTGTTAGGAATTATAGTTAAAAAAATTAATTAGTCCATTGCTGGACATATACATCCCCCAAGGTACGCCACTTAGCCCGATCTTCGGCTCTCCTTACCCAGTTTCAGCCAACCGCTCTGCGAATACCGTCGCTTCACCTGGTCACAGGGCTACACACTATGCTTCCAGATTCGCGGTATCCACTCCAGAACCAGTTTACCTCAACGGTCACCGGTTCTGCGGCAAATATGACCAGCACACTGCCACTTCAGCTGGCTAATCCTTTGAGACATAGGTCACATTGGTTCTCTGGCGAAACACTTCATTCCGTATTCGGTCTCTTAGAGAAACCCCCAGCATAGCTCTCTCCATAATTAAAGAATTTACCAACTTCTTATTTGGATTTTAGTTTTCCTTACCAAAACCCGTTTTATTTACTTAAGTAATTTAATATCTCCTCTTATAGAAATGGTTCTTCACTCCTCTGTCAAATGTCTAATCATATTATCAATTAACTATTGCACTCCTTTCAACTGACTTCACCTTATATTCATGCCTAACATCTGAAAATGTGTATTTTAGATTCGTTATTTTAATACAGTTTTATAACATTTTTGTATTTTCTTATCTTTAATCAGTATTTATTTCTTTAATGGTATCTGCAGTGTAATGTATGTTATATTGTAGTAATTTGTTTGCATTTTAATAGGCTTTAAGCGCATATGTAATTAGTAGTTGTTCTGTGCTTATCTTTTCTACATTGTGTTTATTAACTAGTTTTCTGGCTGGGTTAATGTATTCTTATATAGTGTTCATTATTGCGTTCATTGTCTACCTTTACCACTTATTAGGTACTTGAGCCAACTGGACTTGCTATTATTGTAATATTTGCATTTAAATGACACAAACTGCATTTGTAACTTCAATAGCTGTCATTATAAGCGTATTCAACAATAATTAATGTCAATATTTGCCTCGCAGCAATGAAGTTATTAAGGCAAAATTTCGCAAACAAAATTTTAAAAATTGCATTTAGCAATAAAATTAAAACATATTAAAAAACCGACTGTGCACCGGAATTGACACATGCACGATCGGTTATTATTCGTAATCTTGCATTATTATTAGTGTGTTATTGCGATTTTTATCTGTATTCTGGTTTTTGGTTTCCATGAAGCGTTGCTGTTTGTGTGAGGGGCGTTTCTACAGTCGCCGGATTTAACAAGGCTTGCAATTAAGGTCTGTTTACCGGGCATTAATTTTTGGCAATAAAAGACGAGCACGCATGAAATGATCGGTACGCATGCGCGGCCTCGGTGCGTGGGAACAGCGGCGCCTTTGTACTCCATTGTGCTCGCAATTAGCCGTTTTTTCGGCTGCGTTGTCGTCAGTAGAGCCTGTGACAGCAATGCTCCTTACCAGAATGTTTACCAGTTTAATTCGTTTGCCACAACTTTCCCAGTCATTTGTACGTCTTTTTCATCAGAAGTTGAAAGGACAAAAATTCGTGAAAATCAAAATGTAAAGTTTTTTTGCAATTCAGACGTTGTTACTCACATGCGCACGGTTTGAATGACGTTTTTCGTTGCCCGTTTATCTTATTTGTTCTTTTTTTAATTTTATTCTTCGTTTATTTTTTTATAGCTTCCGTTAGCATGCTTAATGTCGAGCTTGATAATCGCTACACACACCTTGAGGTATAAATGTTTGTTATTAATTTATGAGACGCGCGATACCTAAAGTGCCCAAACTTAAGCATAAGCACACTGCAAATCGCCCAGATTTTTTTTTAATATAAAGATCGCGATCTAACGGTAACCTTTAAATCAGTGACATTGAAAAATTATTGCGACTTAAAGCATCTTTTATTTTTACATACGTGACACACCGCTATCAGAAACTCTTTAAAATTCTAAACTTTCATACTTTTTTAAAGACATTTCATAAATCGCCGGCAGGACATTAATTCCCGGCGTTAACAAGGCGATTATCTCGTTTATAGAGCTATTAGCCGGCGTGCTATCGGATGCTGTATCTTATCTCCGCAAAAAGTGTAGTTTTCATTGCTCTGCGCAAGAGATGACAAGGATTAGTGTAGCCAGGTGTAAATTGTAAATATGCTAGGCCCTAGGCTTTACTACATAAGTGTCAATATTGCTCGCAAGCATTACTATGAATTTGCGGCTCAATTAGTTAAAATAACTTCTTCGTTTAGTATTTTCAAAGATGCGCTAATGTACTAAGGTAAAGACACAAACGCGTTGTATTACGCCTCTAATTCATCCATTTGATGTAAAAATAATAATAAAAGAAAAATGTTTTTACACATTATACAGAGTGTTAAAAAACCCTGTGTCGTAATGTAATGAATTAAATGATACATATTTTACTCTATTGTATGTCTCATGATTATTAACACTAACTGTATAACACATTGTATAATAATAATGCAATTTGTTTGAATTATTCGTCAAAATTTTACATTTACATAAAAAGTTGTTGAATTGAGCAATTGAAACTTGAATTCACCTGTTGCCAATTAACTTTGTTCTTTCATTTACATGCTTATTAAATCGTTTAAATTGTATCCTTTATCCAGTTAACACATATCATTATAATAATGCAAAAATAATTGGTCCACTTTATTTTAAGTGCAGCGTTCATAATAGGCTATAATTTTTATAGCTTATACAACACAATATTAAAGTATCAATTCTGGACGCTATTAAGTTATTTGGTTTAGTTGTTTGAAATCTAAATAAATGTGAAAAGTTTGCAAGAAACGCGAAGATAACGTTGATTATAATAGTTTAACTAAGGTTTACACAAAAGATCATTAACTAAGCAAGCAGCTCCTTGCTAGAGTAACTATGATGGTGAATTAACGTGTCATGAACCAAAACTAATATTTTACTTATGTACTGTTTTGGTCTGTTCCAAATAGGTTTTGTTTAAATTCAAAGTGCGATATTGTTAAATATTTCTAAAGTTACCAATATCAAGGGTTCAGGCACCAAGTGTAATCGTTTTAACAACTTATAAAATAAGAATACGATTTAATTTGTTGGCATCTTTCTGCGTAACATTATTTACAGATTCACACGAGCTTTTTATCGTTCTGTATACTCGTACGTCGGATTTTGTGACAACACTTGAAGTCTTCTTACGTCGATATTACGAAATGTATGTGACAGTGGTATAAATAAAGCGGAAATATCAGTACAGTTTATACATATATTTTCTGTTGCTCTAAAAATTATATTTAAATATTTGCTTCTCGTTTAGGATAGCTCCTCAAAATCTTGACGAAACGCAAGAACCTATGTTGTTTTTTTTTCGTTTCATCCAGATTTTGTTCTTTAATTCGGTCATGCACATTTTTTACTCAATGTAAGTTAATGCTTGTCTGCAATCCCACCTGATGAAATGAGGCTTTCGTTCATCAACAGTCGTCGTTTATTAACAACAACATAGGAATAACAAAGATTGTGTGTCAAATCAATTTCTTCGCTCTGGCAATAAAAGAGTGAAACGCAATCAGATGTCAGCACAGTGACTCCTCGTAGATAGAGGATTGTTAATCTTACTCACCTCAAGAACACGACACTAAGGTGGCGTTAGAAGTTGTTGTCTTTTGTAAGTAGTTCCCCGATAAGGTAGTTCTTGGGCGTACACTTCGGCTGTGGTTATTTGCTATCTCTCAAATCTTTCTGACTTTATTCTATGAATAGTTAAGTTTTGTTATATTATTAGCTAATGATCTACTAAGATGTAAGATCCAATCTGACGACACATTATTAGATTAACATCTTTGATCAAACGAATAATGAATCTTTAATTGTAAGAATCATGAAACATATCCATCCACGCTAGTTACAGTAATAACCATTGACAAGCTTCAGCTCTCGATTGTGGAAAAGTCAAAATCCCAAGTTGACTTTCGACTTGATATCAGAATTCAACGCGCACCGAACAAGTTTCACGGATTTCGAGTAGCACTTTGCTACAATCACTTGTGACTTTACTGGGCCATTTTTTGCAATATCGGTTCATAATATATCAATATGAACGAATCTGTCAATCTTGCTAATACGGTTATATTTTAATTCGAAGATTACGTCAATGTGGCGGCACGTACGAGCGCACGTTAAGGGATTAAAGTGAAAGTTGTTAATTTGTGCGATTAGAATATGTTTCGGAGCCGATGTCAATTCATAGTTGATGACAGTCTGATAGGTTACGGTGTGACAGTTGATTTAACAAATCTTCGTTAATCTCCTTTTATAAGAACTTCGGAATAATTAAAAAAGTTTAAGGTTTGATTTTGTAATAACCACTAAAGCATATAAAAAACGGAATCCGAAAGTAGAATTGTGGAAGATTCCTGACAAAATTTAAGACGACCCGTCATAAAAAGAAAGTTGTACCTCACAGAGAGGTCAACACTGTGAAGGTTCTGGTCGAAGAGGCTCAAACTGATTATTGCTCCATCCTTGGTAACACTGCGCCAGGTCACGCCGGAGTCAATCGGAGGTTAACCAATTGTTTGCTCGGCTAATCATGTTTTAAACAAAGTTATTGGTTTAAACTTCGACAGGGTAATTTCTAGGTAACTGTAAATTGGATGAGGTAAACTTATTTATGGTGAGAATCTAACTAGCAGTGTAAATATAGTGGTTGAAATTCCATCTAAAATGATCGATTCGAGATTTAACATTGTTGACTAGATTTAGATAGCCTTTTCCTTGTTTACTTCAAAATACGTTACATATTTCCATGCTTTTATTAGTTTCATGCAAAATGTAAGTATATGGGAATAATATCAAATCACAGAAATATATTTAAATATGATTTGTTATTATTACTTTCCACTTTTCAGGAAACTCTTTCTTTTACTTACGACATTTGTTACGCTACTGTGCCAGTTGCATTAATTTATAGACACATGAAAACGGTCATAAAATCAATTGCGGGCAATATAACTGAGTCTGTATAATGCAGCTTGTTTGTATCGATAATCGCTTTGTTTACGATATCCGTTAATCGATTGTCAACAATATGTCATTACACGTAAAAAAGTGGTAAGTATTTGTGTTAGAATTAAAAATCTTGCAAAGGATATCAACTAATTCCTTTTAAAGCTTAAATGTGAAGTGTTTAATTATCATTTGATCGATGACTCGAAAATGATCCTCGTTATCTGAAAGAAATTTCGGTTTTTTAAAGTTTAACCTTAGTACCAATAATTTGTGGTCCACTGAAATTTTGTTGAAGCTTCATTAATCATGTTTACAACAGAGCTTATTACGTCGGTGCGTTTGTATTTGTCAATTTCAGCACTGTTATACAGCGAGGCAAGGCAAATTATGCAGTCGATGAGATCCTTATTTCGAACAACGTACGCATTATTTCTCTTTACTTCAATGTTAAGATTAAGGGTGTCAGTGTCAATGATGCAAGGAGTAGGTTCGCTAATTACAGCTTTATCATCAATCACTTCAGTCATTGGGGATGGGAAGTACAAGTTTTAAGAAAATTGCTACGTTTTTGTTAATTTGGATTCAGTTTTATGGTAAGGTTATTAAATTTAAAGGTTCTAATCAGATTGATTCAATGAACTTCGAATGTCGGAAGGACTTTCAGTTTATCTTTGCCGTTGTATAGCTATTGACCAACGATTCCCCAATCCATCGATTTATTGTATATTTTGTGAAATTCCACATCTAGCACATCTAGCTATCTTTCCCGTTGGGTGTCCGTAAGAGGCGACTAAGGGTAAACAAGAAGACGGGCAGCAGCGTCTTTCTTTTGGATTACCTACCACTGCGATCCCCGAGTCGCCTGCCAAACGTGGGGATTATGGCAACCCCTCCCTTCTAAAGGAGAGGCCTTTGTTCAGCAGCGGACGTCTTTTAGGCTACTGATGATGATGATGACGACATCTAGCATGTGTCTTAGTGATATCACAATCTTATGTTTACCGTGGGTATGGGTTGAATTATTTGATTTGTGGCTCTTGATGTTCTTAAAAATGTTGGGTAGTCAGCGGATATACAAATTAACTTTGGACTAATGGGCTTTATAAAGTATGTCCTACTTTCGTTCGTAAGTTCGTACTTGAATTAAGCTTTAATAAGTTCTATGAGAATAAATAACGTTACGAACATTAATGATAATAACATCGAAATCCTGGCAGTGAATTCAATTAGTGATTGTAAATATGAAATGGTTTACTAACAAAACCGTTACCACGTAACCGATAATACAAGTGGGCGAATTGTGCCGAGACTTCAGACCGATATTACGCAACACAAACCAAATTCATGTCCAGCACAAATATCAATTTGCATTTGAAAAAGCCCTTAAATCATTGGACACAGTCTCTAATGCCGACGCTCTAAGGTTTACTGTCTATTTAACATCAATTTGAAAGGTGAACATAAAGCAAACTGCTACCTGACTTTTGTCAATTGTCCGGCTCAAATTGATGTTTTAACAATTTGTTGTCACGCAGTTCTTAATACGTCTGCTTTGGAGTCGACTTTAGAATATGTCATAGGTAAATATAAGTTGGTGCAAGGTAGGAGGTGTGGGCGGTGGGCGCCAGTGGGTGTGATAATTCGTCTTGCATACACAAAGAGTGCCGTGAGAGAGTGATATGCTCCCGAAAACGAAGCCACAGTGGTTTACATACGAATTAGTGGCGTGGGAGAGGTGAAAGGTCGGAGGGAAACGTTCAGGATTCCGATAACACTAGTACAAGTCACACTTTGAAGCACCGAGGGTCGAAGTGCCTCGAGTACATTTCTTATCATATTGTTGACAGACGGAAACAAACAGTTATCCCGGTTTGTGTAATAGAGCGCTGGGCGATGTTTAGTTTTTATGTAAATTGTAGAAAGCGATGAAAAATGACCAGCGAGTTGAGCGTGGACTAGAAAACGAACTTCCAAGGCTAAGTTTAGGTCGAGCTTTGAATTATAATATCTGGTTGGTTCGAATTACCGCAGTAAAACCTCTTGCGAATGCTAACCGAATGAGATTTTGAAATGTTTTTTTCTGTTAATACAAAAACGTTAAGGCTCACAAATGTTCACAAAACCTAGCTTAAAAGGATAAGCGTTCTTCGTAAAAGGCGAAGCGCATTAACCGATATTATTCTCTTTTCAGGCATATGAGCTGTCGACCCTGACGGGCACACAAGTGATGTTACTAGTCGCGTCTGAAACCGGACACGTGTACACATTCGCCACGCGGAAACTGCAGCCGATGATCACATCGGACTCCGGCAAGAGGCTCATACAGACGTGCCTCAACTCGCCGGACCCGCCGACGACCAGCGAGCAGCGGATGGCGGCGACGGGTTACGAAGAAACAGAGCTCACGTATAACGTAGTAGACGACGATATGAAGGTGAGGCAACTGGCATACGCGGGCTCCGCGCAATACCCAATAGACCACCACCCGGGGTTGGCGTCCTCGCCGCTGCAGCAGTACCACCAGCACCCGCCCTGCGCGTCCCCCCTCCCCCTAGGTTCGTTAGGTCAGCCGTACTCCCACGCTCACCTATCTCACCACATGCCCCATCACCCACAACGGTAGTTCCGATGGCACTTAGATTAAATCGATCGATGCGGTCCCGTGCGGGACGTTGCGACTGTTTAACGAGATAGTCACGTTCTAGATTAGCTTATTTTAGTTAAGGAAAAAGAATAATATACAAACGATAAAACTGTTTTGTTAATATATTATTGTAAATATTTTGACGAGTGGATTGTTTTCGCGGATCACGTCGCTGCGAGGGTTTGAGTTACGATTGTGTTTATGAAAGTGTTTTTACGTAATAAAATAAAAAAGCGAGGTGACGAGAGGATGTCTTGCAATGGATTGGGAATCGAGACTGACTTGTTCATTCAGATCGTTAAAGATAACGTGAGGCATGGACGCAACAAATGAATTATCACGCTGTGGAATTTTACGCTTCCGTTGACTGAGAGGTTCATCATGATTATTTTTTGGGAGTCATTTCGCATCGCATAATAATTAATAGATTTCTAAAGCGCATTCTATAGAAGTAAGCGTCTTGTCTGAAATGCAATTTGAACATGATGATTAGATTAAATTTTTCAAGCAAGAATGCTATCAATGAAATTGATGATCACCGTAAATAAGATATCGAACCGATAGAGCGATGTTCGGTAGCGAAATAATCTGATTCAAAATCGGTTTATAATTAACGGCTGGATACCGGTTATCGTTTAGAGTGACGCCTCGGAAGTGGGAGCGGTCGCGGTCTTCTATTGATTCATTATGATGAATGAATCGGCCTTTCATTCTTGCTCTTTAAAAAGTTCATGTATACGAAACGGTTCTTAATAATATTGATTATCCTCCAAATTGAAACGAGATTTTCTAACGACCTCTATTTCTTACAATTAGCATATAACTTAAATGCGGGTACAAAAAAAGCCAGCTGTCTGTGATCTGACTGTACTTAATATTTATGAAATTACAAAGAATAGAATGAAAAAATTAATAATAAAGTAGGTAGCAGGTGTTATACGTGGCTAGAGACAGTTTCCAATTATCACGGGAGAGCGCTGTCGCCTCGGGTTCTAAGTCCCCACCCGGCTTCTCGTGATCCGGATTATCAAGAAATTTAATTGAAAATTACTTTCGGTGGTACAGAGAGTGATTATTATAAATTCTCCTGTCAAACTCGACGCCAGCCGACGAGTTACTGGGAAAATCAATCAGAGTAACGCGGTAGCTTTCTCGTTCACAAGTGAACACAACAGACCACAAAGCCTACAGTGCGTGCGTGGACGAATATGAATGTTGATAAATATAGTTTATAATTTGGTGCGTATCGTCTCCGTGCCAACGGTTAATCAATGAAACCACCAACTGATCAAATACACCCAAATACGGTGCGTTCGACGCGTCGATTCATTCAACCGCTTGGATTCAATTCGATTCATCCATTAAAAGCTGAACACATCTTGCGCCACTAATCGGACACTATTTATTCGTCGATTTGTACCCAGTAGCTGATCTCGCTGCCGTCGCGTCGATTGCACCCGACGATTAATTCTCGTCCCTAATTTGCATATCGTTTTAATTTCGTATCCATCCGGCGCCCACATCTTCGTCCCCGACCTCGAATATAGCTCGTCAGGTACATGTCTGATATGTTAAAATCGATTACGTCGATTCATTCGTTTCGCGGATGGTTCGATAAAAATCTTACCTCTTCAGGTGGGTCGGTCTCACCGGGTCCTCGTTTGACGTACGGAAATAATACGTCCACCGTGATATCGATCATTATTGTTTGCGCATCATCGATAAGTCGAATCGATTGAAATATTCACGCGGTAATTACGATTCCGAGAGATAAGTGCGTCCCGCGATGACCGCACTTTGTGATCTCTATCGGTCCGTGTTCTATTCGATGTACATGTTTTCGTGACTCTGTTACCTATGTGTTGGACATACCGTATCTCGTTTTGTATGTCTTAATATTCAAAGGCGGCATTTTTCTCCGGAGCTAGGAACGGTTTCACCTGTCATCGCTGTAAAGTCGTTTACATAAATATAATTCTTTACGTATTCTCGGCGTGTAATGTACGTCGTCTGGTGCGTCTGTTCCGTGAATATATACCGTATTAGCTGAGCCGCGAGTGTTTGGCGTAACGATGTTTCGTAGGATGCAGATGCTCGCGTGCATGAATTAGCCGTATAAATGTGGAAGTCGGTCAGTGCCCTCGCCTCGTATCCCCTAATCGAGAGTACGTTTCGTAACGGCCAACTCTTGAGTTTTCGCTTTCGGTGCTAGTGTGCATTCCAGTGCGGATTCTTTCTTTCTGTTTCGCATCACGCTCGCTCCTTGCGCCCGAGCGCTGGAAAAAACGCCCACTACACAAGTGGTCGATGAGAGTTGTAAATTCTATTCATTTTTTAGCAGTCGACAAGCCGGCTCAGACCGCTTTTCCAATATTGACTGTGAGTCACGCATCCATAACGTATTCCGCTGGCGCGCGAGACGCGTGGCGTCTATTCTCCACATCGCTAGTAATCGCTCGTTAGCTGGCTCGCACTTCGCTTTATTAACTTATCAATACTATTGTTTTGATAAACGCTCGGGACGCAATTTTTGCTGACTCATCGTATTGTAACAGCTAATGTGCGCACATAATTGTCTGAGTGTAAGCCGATTGGTCGCCTTGTGCAACTCAAAGACAACAATAAAGCTAATTTGCCTAATAGGTGCCTTGTAATCATCACTGCGTGTGGTTCTAGGATTACAAGATTGCCGCTCCGCGCCGGCTTTCTTCACCGTTGCTCACCGTCGGTTAATGAACATCGTTCCTCGTCTATTGTTCTAGTTAAGGTTTAATTTGCTCTTGTATTCAAAATTTCCGGGACATATACATGTGTTAATCTCAAGGAAGTGGTGGCCACGTGACGATTCCATCGCGACTCGCGTTTTGTACGTTCATTAATTTATTATTCCTCGCACGAACGCATCGCCGGTTCGAAATTTTAAAAATTATTTAATGTTTGCGAAATTCGAGTTAAATGATCGACTCTCCCCTGTAATTAACGTGGTGCCGCCCGACCACCCGGGCTCGCGATCGATGGACCCAGAGCCGACCAAGCATAAGGCTAATTTTTGAAAACCGCCTTCGCCGTGTTTCCTTTCGGCGGACAAATGAAGACATCCATTTTGTGTCCGCGCAGAGGGACTCGCGACTTGGTAAAATCTCTTCGGAACCAGCGACCGCGATAAATGCCAACCGCGCCGTCATTTAGGTAACGGATCGGTGTATTAATGCGCAGAGAAGACTGCACCGGGCATGGGGGTATTCCGTCGCGCGGTGGTCGTGCGTATCGCGTGAAATTTCGGCAGACTAATGTTATTTCGAGAGGCGCGGCGCCGTAACGGCGCTTATCCACATTCGCGGTACATATTATTTTAGGAGTTGCGTCCGGCGACCACTCCGTGCACTATTACGGCAGGCCTGCGCCCGCGCCGCTCTGTTGCATAATTCAGACACGAGCCCGCCGCTTGCATTCCGATACTTGATATGTGCTTTCACATGTATTTATGGACAAGATTTTGTGTCTCCGTAATGTTTGGCGAATAAATAAATTGTGTTTAAGGCATAAATACAATGGGCGAGCCGGCTTCCCTCGTTACGTCGGCGAATGTAAAGTCCGAGCTTCTTGTGTCGTCGACATGTCAGCCGCTGAGATATACCCAGGGGTCCGTCGCGATGCGTCCGCTTATTTCGTTGTTTAGCTTCGTTACGGGGCTGTTTATGTCGGCGCTTACAAATTGGCGGACGAAGACGCATCGGCGGAGGGCGTCACAAATCCTTCGAGAAAATTATGCTTCGACGTATATATCGTGCATCATTCCCGGGCGCTGGCTGCGTATATCTTGACACTTTAATTAATTTCATTGCTGCATTTATTTAACTGCGAACAACGTTATCTAGTTGTAGATAGTTCCATAAACATGTGACCTATACTCTGTTCTGTATGACAAGCAAACATCCTAGTTGGCCGGTGCCAGCTAATCCGAAGTGAACGTCATTATCTCGAGCTGGGATCGGATCTAACAATTCCGCTCACATCTCACTTACCGCAATTCTAATGATTTGTGGCGGAGGTCCCCCTTTGTATGCGCTGAACGCGGTCATCGGTATGCGCGCTGTCGCGCCGCTATCCCGGACTCCATCTCCAGAAACTTCCGCGAGGCCGGCCGATTGCTCTAATTGAAATTTATCCGAGCACGGTACGGCAAGAAACTCCCTTTTTAATTCTTCCACATTAATGAGTAGAGCCGCATTGTCTTTCAGTATGCGTCCGATTATGCGATCTCGTTTACTGGATTGACACGGGACGCGCCTCATCCATTATAGATTTAGTCCGGAGTATCGTCCGGCCGGCTGTGCCATTTCGATAATTGGACCCTCGATTATAATACCGCTTGCGCAACCACGAACATCTGTGCTAGATCCTTTGATACGCAACCATTGCGTCATATCTCTATCTAAAGCCAATTATCTGTTTTGTTTTCAATTAAATACGATGTAAATCGATCTATATCGTTTATAAACTTCGAATGTTTACGTTCACGTCGGTGTATAGGCGATTCGCAAAATTAAGTGTCTACGTCACCAGGCGTGTGGTTCGAAAATCGAATAATCGGTCGTAAGTATCGAGATCCAAGTCGATTAATTCGACGAATCCGAGTCGGCCCACTTCCTAAAACTAGACTGGGAGACGCACATGGTTAAAATTAGGCCCGCGCTGAGAATAGCGTAAACTGCGAGCGTGCCGCGTCACCATCACAGCGTGCACGCCGCTTGCTTCGGATATTGTGTTACAGTACATCAAATCAATTTGATTCTGTTTGTTTGTGAATCGCCGCTACGTTATTTGCTATCCACGTAATTCCTATCATAAATCATAGAGATGGGAATGTGCGGAACTAGATTTTTCCGTGCTAGAAAACTTTGCAACGCAAATCGAATTCGTGGCATAGGTTGATATTGTGATAAATTTATCTAAAAGCAGTGCCGGGAACAATGTAGTGTCAAGGCTATTGCGATGTTCGGAATTAGAAATAGATTAGCGTTGGCCGAAATAATTTTATATTACAGTTAGTCAAACGAGATTGTTCTCTAAAAAATAAAACTTTATTTAGCCTTTCCCTCAAAATAAAAAAAAATCGCAATCATCCATCTTGTCAGTATAACGAATGTGGTGACTCAAAATATTCGCACCAGAGCATCGGTCATAGCTCTTTATCGAATCATGACACCGATTTCTCGGATTTATTGTTCAAACAATGTTTTCTTCTGTTATTGAAAGAACACAATTTATCGGTCAAGCTTTTGTATTGCGATCTATGCGAGTTTCGGCTTCATCATTGCGTTGCTAGTATCGGGAGGTGATACATCTCCGTCTTGCTCTGTAACGTCTTCAGTATCCGTCGAAGCGGGAGGGTATTGGATATCGTCTGCGGCGATTGTTCCGCAACCATAAATTCAAACTAGCGTCCCCGTTGAGGTCCGACCGTTACTGCGTGGGAAATGATTGGGTCCGGGCCGGTCGGTGTG
Source organism: Furcula furcula (assembly GCA_911728495.1). Classification (NCBI taxonomy): domain Eukaryota; kingdom Metazoa; phylum Arthropoda; class Insecta; order Lepidoptera; family Notodontidae; genus Furcula; species Furcula furcula. Next base: position 23,104,878 of record OU452253.1, read on the forward strand.
GCTTTGTTAGGACGATTGTCCACCGGAGTGCTGTAGATGCACCGATAGCCGGTGTATAGTGGGCTTCGCCCGCGGTGACAGCGACGTGGGAACCAGCGGGATTGTGTGTAAACACCGTGGTTATTTGGGTGCCATTATCATTTTTGCACTGAAGATTTATGCCCTCAATTTTGCGTACACTATTGCAAGCTTACTCAATTTGTTTGCACGTTCCATAGACAAGATCTTTGCAGATTTCGTTTGTCGTGTTGGATACACAATGACGTATAAATAAAATTGAATACTATGAATGCTATGGAATTTGAAATTATAATAAATATATCCATCACGGTAAACATTTGCAAGACTGGGCCGACTTAACGGTGCATCTACAAAGGGTACACAGGTTTCTCAGTAGACGTATATGGCGACTGGTTGATACAGCCACCTTGTATTCCACACATTGTGTCATATTATTTCTCCTCAACACTTGTGCACACAGAGTGGAAATGTACTTCCACATATAATGTATTCAACACGCGTCCGGCGCTAACTCGACGGCCATTCAGCACTGAAAACAAATCCTTAGCCTTTGTGACCGGCCAATTCATCAAAACACTTTTTCTATAGGCCAGTATCAACGAGCATTACACAAACAAAACCTTTTCAAATTCAAATAGACAGTACGTGCGGATTAGTTCCGCTGGTAAACGTGGGAAATGTCCGAAACACTTCACGTTGCCTTTCGATGTTGACTAATTGTCGTTTTGAACATTAACATTATAAGGCCACCTACATAAATGGTGATATAATCGAGGTATTGGCTCATGGCTGCATTAAAATGAGGCGTGGGCGACGTCCTTCTCCGTCTAGTGTCGATCGTCTAATGCCCGCGTTTGTTTGTTACACATATCCGCGCGTGCGCGACTCCGTACTCCTGCGCATTGTTTTTGTATGACCGTATATCGCGTTGGTTCATTTAACTAGATATATTCTTACTGCTATGATCGTGTTGTGAATATTAACTTGATGCGTTGCATCCACGTGAGATTCTATTCCCTAGGATTTTAACGTACATTTAAGCATTAATTAAAATATTAGGTAATAAATCAAAATGTTTTAGTAACTCTCTTCGTCGATCGTTTTTTTAAAGCGTAATCGATGTCCGTCTCCTTCAGACCAGACATTGCAATTGCCTTCATTAACAAAGCGGGCCTTTCTAAAGAAAAAAATCTGTACCGCGAAACCAGTTTTTTTTTCTCTATAATCGAATGTCCCTTTAAAAACTGTAGCAAATTAAATGAACGCGACCGTTCAAAAGGAAAGTATACATTTTTGAACCAGAATAAACAACTACATGTAATTGTCTGACCAAAATTTAAAACACCGATATCGGTCTGTATGAAACGTGGCGCGTTATTCTGCGGTGGTTAATTAAGGGATAATTACTAACATTCAATGGCCCGGAAAGTATAAATTCTTGAATTAGCGGGAGATTAATCGAAAGTTATCAGTCGTAAATTGTGAGGAGACAAGAGACGTAGGAAGTCTCAGATTCCAGACATAGTCTTTCGCGGTTGCGTCTCGGGCTCTGTTCTAGTGATTGGGTCGTAAAGATCTTGAGATGTACTCGCAGGGGGTAGGTGCCAAGATAACGGCGGTAGCGGATAAATAAAAGAAAAATCAATAATTACGTAACATTTTAATTTTAGTTTTTGTGGCGTTCCAAGGGGAGGCCTTTGTTCAGCAGTGGTCTGCCGGCTGATTATGATGATGAAGACAATTTAAAAATAAAGATGATAAATTATTTGAAGGTTCAGTTATTTCATGTCATTGCCTCGGTATTAATTATGCGATTTCAATCTTAAATATTGCTCAAATTCATTTTTGCGGCGAAGAACGGTACTAGAGTACCTAATGTTTTGGTTGTGGCATATGTACTATCGCGGACATGAATGGTGTACCAGTTTTCGATCAAAATCGTTAGAACAACATTACGTGCGCTTACCCCGCCCGCACATTCGTCAACGTTCGTGACCGCGAGAGTACCTACCCTTTTCTATCTAACTTAGTCACTTGTAACTATTGAACTAGTCGGTAGACTGACATTTAGATCTCAATATAACATATCAGCGTTAGTTCGAGTAAACCAGTTGTAGTCGAGATTTATAAACAGCTTATCATTTCAAATTCAATTTATTTTACTGCAAATATCTCGAATCCCATAACTTACACCACACCTTGATCGCCGATAAACTATGAAATCGCATTAGATTCGCCGCCGATCGCGTAAATTTGACGCAATGGCGAAAGACCGCGAACAATTTTATTGCTGCAAGTAATCCTTTTGTCTCCCTGTACCTAGGGTGTCGTCGATGCCTTTAAAAAGCGTCGCTGATTGCATCAAACGTTTCGCAGAAGTAATTATAGCGGCGTATTTTGAGACAATTCGATTCTAAAGAAGAAAAGAACTATCATTCGACTTAGAAATTTATCTGCACGTTAGTAAAACTATAGGTGTCCTGAAACGTAACATCAATAATGAGTTCATCATCATATGCAGCCGAAAGACGTCCACTGCGAACAGAAGCCTCCCCTTTCGAAGGGAGGGGTTGCCATAATTACCACGCTCGACAGACAGCTTGGGGATCGCATTATAGGTGGTAAGTAATCCAATAGAAAGACGCTGCTGCAGTCTTCTTATTTTCTCTTAGTCGTCTCTTACGACACTCAAGGGGTGGGTGCTATCCTTACCCGTGGAGTGTCTAGGGCCTTCAGCAGTAGACGGTTCGGTAGATAATGTTTAAATTGAACCCTCCAACGGTATCCATTCCTCGTTTGTTCGATTTTCCGCATGTCGATTATAAAATCGCTTGCAATATCGGTTTTTACGCCGTGTCAAGGTAGCGTTTCTACCTGTCATACTACTTTTGATATCTTATTATTTACATAATTTCAACCTTGCAAAAAGTTGGCTAACTGTATCAAATTAACGTGTAGGTATAAATGACCGAGCCTTGACACAGGCGGACAACACGCCTGTTTATTTAAAAAAACGTATCAATTCCGAAACGATTCAGCTTAAAACCGATGTTTAACCTAAATTGTAATAAGAGTAATCGTGGTGAAACGTGACTCGAATATTATAAAATTTGCAGTAAGCACCCGTACGATAATCACTGTAATATTTTTCTGAATGAATGGAGCGCGTAGCGATGAACCGCGTTTTGAGATCCGATCGGTTGCATCATTTTGCACCGAAAGTGGTCGTAAACTGACGAGCCTTGGCTAGTATCGGGTTTTGTGATCTGTGACATTGCGGAATTATCTGTCGGCTGTCCCCATCGCACTAATGTTCGGTATTCGGGGTTAGATAAGGACGGAAAAGTCTCCGGGCTGACGCTCTCACTTCCGCCCGCCCACGACATTCGGGCGCAACCTACGCGACCTAACTTACTTTTTTAAATCGCAAGCCGGTGGTCTCGTGCCGGTTGCAACGTTTTAAAATCAAGAAAATATATTTTGATATTTCTTTATATTGTTTCGTTCGGCTGATGTCACAGCTCCGTAGCGTAGGTGGCGCGCGATAAAATGCGATTGTGAAGTTTTCGCATTGCACCACATTTCTTAGTGGCCATCTTCCTTAAATTATGACTTAATTCTGTCCTCTCTTTCGTGTTGCCATACGATATCTGTTGTAATAACTGTACTGCAGTGCCCACTTCGTAATTTGTCGATTTATTTTCAAGTTAGTGTATTTTTTTTTTAAATATTTTTCCACGTTAGGTCCAGTGAATTGACCAGTAACCCATTGTTTAACTTAACAATCAATAAACTAAAATTATCATATAGAGATCAAGTATTCTAGCATTTCTATTTCGGTATTCTACTTATGAATTCATAGCTAAATGTAAAAGCAAAAATGTATTTTTTGGCAGATCGTAACACAATCCCTCGTCTAACGAATAATAAAAATCAAACAAGTCATTAAAATAGCCCTGTCATAAATAGTTGATAAAACAGTACATTACAGAATGCAGCGAGACAAACGGGAAGACAAACAAACAAACATAAGTACGTGACTCGCTTTACCAAATCACACGAGAGACGCGCGAGGCTTAGCATAATAAACGTTTACGTTCGCTATGTACATTTTGTTTATATTTTCGCGTTTTTTTTCTATAAGCACACTTTTTCGCAAAAATAAATTTTAAACGAAAATAAAACTAATGATTTTTAATTAGATATAATTGAAATTTATTTTTGCGCAAATCGATTCGTTTATTTTAAGGAGTTACTCTAATGCATTTTACTCATTAATTCTCAGGCCATTAAACGAGTGCCATCCTCTTTGTAGTTTTTAAGTCCAACGGTTGATTCTGAACGCATCGAATTAATTTTAGGTAGCCGCAGATTATTATGTCTCAAAGCGCATATGTTCCGATTATTAATTACTATTGGTGCTATAATGTTGGTGCTGCTGCAGCGACTTGGATACATTCATGGGTGATCTCTTTATAAATTTGTTTCATAATAATTTTAATGGTATACTTTTTTATATATATATTTTATAATGTAGTTAGTGTCGCGTCCTTTCAGGACTAAGTCCTGTTATTGATACCTGTATGTACGTAACATTCCAGTGTGCGCTTCAGTGTATATTTTTAACATTGTTTGTGATCCATCCAGAGTAACGAATTTAGTTATAAGGCATGATGTGTGTTTGAGCGAGTTTTTATGTCGGCTGATGTTTGATAAATTTGTTTTTTTTTTCTTAATCCATGGCACGCTTTTATATGAATAAAATATACGTTTTTTCTTAGTAAATTATTTATTATAAAATAAAATTGTTTAAAATCAATTAAGTAAATAACATTTGCGCAAATGGTACGAATTCACATTATTTTTATTTATTTAAAATTTATCAAAACATCCGTCGATTTTTAGTTCAATTTTACTAGTGTCCAAATTAAATACGGCTAAGTAATAGTAATAAGAAACTGCTAGTAAAATTGGATATCGATATTTTTGACGTTAAAAACAATAATAAATTAATATATAAATAAGTGTTAAGTATGTATCCTAACAAGGTGCGGTTGTACACTCAGCCACATGAATCAATATATTGGCGTGATCTTGTATATATTTCAAGTTTTAAATTCAGTGCAAGTTTTCGTCACACAAGTTGTCGCTGACTGTACTTATGAAGACTTAATGAAGTGTCTTATTAGTGCCTTACGAACGACCAAGTGAGATACCGAAGATGTACTTAAACTTATAAATTAAATGACTGTGTCTCAGTATTATTAGGTCTCTTGGAAAATTATGATGCAATTTGAATACTATAAGTTTGTGCAGTGAGTGCATTAGATCTGATTCTTAGTCTTGATCTTAAAACAAAACGTATTGACATTTCACTTGTTTAGTTAATTTATTGAAGTCGAGCAATATTCAATCAATCTTTCTCGATATTTTTTATTTATATATCAAACTGGATTTTTTACTGACAATTTAAAAATAGATCTCCGTAAATTTAAACAAGTGAACCGTCAATTTAGAAATTAGCATTACAGCAGAAATTTTTTTCAACATTTAGAACTTTTAGAACGAAGTAAAAATACTAATTTAAAAATACCAAGGAAATGTTCAGTCAGCTGCATATACCGACCGTCTTAATTTTGCCGTGTTTACCTCACTACCGCGTTCATAAATTGGAAATCAATCATTATCATGTAACTTAGTGTAGGTTTTAACACAAAATCTGTACTAAGGGATGAGATAAATACTCATGGACTCTGAGTAATTTAGTGAGACAAGAAGACAATTCATCCAAAATATAAATTAAAATGTATAACACGGTTAAATAAAGATAAGCTACATGTTTATGATAGCATAATTAGAATGATAGGTTTGCTAATTAGATTGCTAATGTTAGATGAGATGCCGCTCTACAAATAGTGGTGATATCTCGCTCTAACATAAGCGAACTGTCATTCTGATCAAGCTATCTTGAATATTAGTGCGCGACTGTACAATGAAAACATATATTTAAATATGGAATTAAGTTTTTCGACGGGCGTTCATTGCTTTTCTCGGCGATTATTCACGTTCCCTGATAAATGTATGACGTGTAATAATTCCATTCTCGTTTAAGTCTTCGTGTTAAAGCCTGTACACACACGCGGTAGCCGCGGTGTATATTTTTGGATGAAGTTTATAGCTCTCGATATTATATTTATAGTACATTTTTGACCAGGTTTTTTATTACTGATCGTGTGTGTAATCGCTTCGAATACATTACTGTAACGAATATTTTTATACAAGTTGTAAATGAATATCAAACACTGATATTTGCATGGCAAAAAAGAAAAAAATAAATAGTGTTGTGAAAATACATCCTTCTGCAGAAACATTTTAATGCTCGATCTGCATGGCGAAAAAAAAACTTGGAATTGTTCGTTCAATTTGAAAAAAGAACGAAGTTTTTAAGTAGTTAAATTTTTATATCCATTTACACCTTGTGTTGTTGAGCAACTTTAAATATATTAAAATAGTGTTGTGAAAATCATCATAGTGCAGAAACTTTTTCCAATGGTTGTGAAATGGCCGGCTATAAGTGCATGTACCTAGAGGGAAAATTACTCGATCATTAAGTTTTTACTATAATGCCGCGTTTGGGCAGCGTTTTGTGTCTGAATTGTGTCATAATAAAAGACAATGTGATAGAAATAATACCTAAAGACGCTAGATCATTGTTACTGTAAAATACATTTTTTTTTTGTAAATATGTACAATAAATTAACGTAAATAAGCGAGAATAATAATGGTAATACTAGATGCAATGTTGTACAAGTTTTTCTATTTAAATATTTTTTTTTGAAAGATTTAATCTACTCTATTTTTAATAAACTTATTTTATCGTTTCGAATAATTTATATTATGCGGTTGTACAATGTCGTAGATGAAATCGGAAGAGACATTACAAAAAAATTATAAAAAATAATAAAATGTTAAAAAATTATTCAGGTTTTGTATTGTGATTAATTAAGACCTACCTACCTCGCCTCACTGTCGGACATCCCTGGGAATGTGATCTATTGTGATGTCCTGTGTTGGAAATTGAAGCTCCATCGCCACAAACCCTTGTAAGTAATATTTTCCAGTTATCATTTCAGGTATTTAAAATTCAAAGATGAAGCTTCAATGAAAACACCCTAAAAAAGCAAGGAAATGTATATAGGGGCGGCGATCACGGGGGCCCCAATTACGGTACAACACTAGTCTATCGACATTCGGCACATCACTTAAAGGCCTAAAGTAATGTGTGCGCATTCGATAGAATTTTGTCGTACTTTAATTCTGATCGCCGCCAACCGGACCATAACGATCATCCTCCCATCGCGATTATACATCACTAAGAATGTCGTAAAACATTCAATTTTGACGTTTTTAATTACCCAAAGATATTAATACCGTTGTTTTTTTTTGGGTGTGTCCGATAGTGTTTTGATTTTTATCGATGATATTACCTGGCCGAATTGAAACGTTGCTTCGAAAGCTCGCGATCCTTTAGGCTTTTGCGTTTTCGATTCGGTTGGGTTGTAGATTTTATAAAGTCGACGCCAAAAGCTGTATCGTTGTCCCAGTAATTACTTCGGCCGTTCATTCGCGTATATTACAATAATAAACATACAATAATTGCTCAATGATTCGCCTTCGGGTTTCCGTACACCGACACAGGAAAGGCGTTTCGGCCAGCTTTCTTTTGACGTCGATTACGTTACAATTTAATTCTAGAATTTAAGATTGGCCAATCGTTTGCGTCTTGTGAATGAACATTGAAAAAAGAAAAAAGAAGACGACATTAAGGTATGTGGTTTTTATTTTATATTTTTTTAATAGTAAGACAATTAATTTATTAACCACTAATGATTTTGATTGTTGCATTTTGTGTGTTATTTTCGATGTGCTTTTTCAGGTAGGTACAGGTATCAATATGTTTAATCAGCTAGCGAGCTATCTACTCGAATATTCATGAAAAAATATCTAGAAGTTTTGTGAAACTATTTTTGGCGACATTTTTGCTCTAAACCTCTTAAGATCTTATTTCCTTGCATGAAAATTTATGTCCCACTTAAGGAAAACGAAGAATAAATACGTTAATTAATAGGTTTAGTTAGAAATCAACAATCCAGAGAGCTTGATTATACTTGAATATTCTTGAATATACTTTAAAAATATCTAGAAGTTAGTTTTGCGAAACTATTTTCGGCAATTTTATTTGCTCTAAACGTCTTAAGACTTGTGCAGAAATATAAAATCTTATTTCGTTGCATGAAAATTTATGTCTCACTTAAGGAATACGAAGAATAAAAAGCAACGAACGTACAATTTAGTTTTCGCTTTCACGCGGCCGCAATGCAGTATCTCAAGACTTATGCACGTTTTTGCATAAAGTAACACCTTATTTTTCCACATTCATTAAACAATATATTAAACTGGACACCTATATTATCTGTGCGGGGTCAAAACTTAATGTATCCGTTTAAAATATTGTGGCAGTCCGTGAATAATCTTTGCTACGTGAGAGGATTACCACATAACGACATCCATTTTACTCTGACCCACCGGCTTATCCTACTACTCTCGTATCTAAGAGAGAAGTATATTAAAGAGGGAGGGGGAGTGTGTCATTCTATACTGGTTAAGTAATTTCACAAGTTGATCGTCATTTGAATGGGGTAAATTTATATAGAAATGTGGTGGCGTTGGTTTGTTTACAGTCTTTATTTGACCGTCAATCTAGTGGTTCCGTGTGGCTGCGGCATCGGGATTCTATGCGCACAATGGCCTATTGATATTTGAATATTAGTTTTTGTGTGGTCCTTTTCAGTTGGTTCTGTTAATAAGCCCGTAAAGAATCCGTCGTAAGAAATTTTCATTGTTTATGTATTCTACGTAATACGTAATAATTATCTACCAAAACGAATTTATATGTAGTAAAACTGTAAAATTCTTTACAGAAATCGAAAGGATTTCTAAGTAAGTCTTAATCCGTCGGCGGTCGATGCGTGATCGCGCTTATGCGGTTCCCGTGTTAAACATGGTGCAGATCGGATACACCGGCCGTTGAGAGGCAACTTAGTTTAGCTTCTTAGCTGGGAACCCATTCTTAGTCACGACAATTGACTCTTACTTGGATTCAACTATTAGTGCACATATCTTATTTTTTTTTACTAACTCGGGTTTTAATGCAATTGAGTGATGAGATGATTGAGACCTTCATCTGATGGTAATCGGTGCGTCTGCCAATGGACTGTTACATTGCAACTCGTCAACTGAGACATTATTCATCAAGTCTCGTCAGGAATTTCCTCAGGTATAGTGCTTTCCAACCCGGAACACAGAAATCTTTATAAACTGCTTCTTTCTGGCAGAATATCTGACACTGCCTTGGCATCTACTGTACAAGACAGTCCTGTCTTGTACAAGGAATCTGCGTGCAAGGAATAAATGACCCGTGGGGTGTCCGGGTAAGAATAGCACCCTCCCATCTCCTCCCGTCGGGTGTACGTAAGCGGCGACTAAGGGAAAATAAGAAGACTTATATTGCGATCCTCAAGACGCTTGCCAAGCATGGGGATTACGGCAACCTCTCCTTTCTAAGGAGGAGGTCTTTGTCCAGCAGTGGACGTATCTCGGTTCCTGATTATGATAAATTATCCGAGTCTCTTCGTATTATTAACACTAAGAACACTAATTATGATACACCCTAAATTTTTGTCATATGGTGACCTAGTTTTGTGCCTGTTTATATCTTCAATCCGAATCTTAGTTACAAATTAAAAAAATGCGCACGTATTATCTCTGTCATATCTCGCAGTACATCATCTAGTCATCAACTTTCTACATTTCCTGCAGATCTATTAAGATTCTTAGTTCGTCCTTACTTCTGTATATCTCGCAGTGAATGCTCTCCTAATACAGTTAGTTTGCGTGTTCCATATAATCGCAAACTTTTCCCATTCCACTATCCTTGCCTAATCAAATCTTAACTTTTACCGAGTCGCTTTTGATGTCGGAATTCGTAACTTCGATAAGTTATCTTGAATAAAGATTTCCGGTAATACGTATTCGCATATATGTTTTGATTTACGAAAACAACTTGGCCCAAATACGCATTTACATTAATTACTTACTAGTAAGAACATTTGTAAATAAGTGTGTAGCACGATGACAACGCAAGAGCCTGGTCTGCCATTTTCGGCAGTATTCTTCTATTAACAACCATTGATAGTACATGCCTCACCCACTGAGAAATGGACCACTACGAAATATGAGTATTTTTTTTTAGCAAGTAATTATTTTTATTAAATATCTCTGCTTCGATGCACGTAGGACAGTAACGCCCATAGAAAAAAATGATAGTCTTCATGTGTTCTTTCGAACAAAACACTTTTCATTTAGTGGCCGCGAATTTCAAAAATCATGCCACTTTTACCCAAACCCCTTTCTGGCACGCGCAGAGTTTGTATGCTACACGTAACACTATAACTAACTGCCTAAAATATTTAAGTTTCGAACCAATTTCGAACAAACTTAGTTGACACTGGCTATGCTAGAAAAATAAACCAATATTGTAATTTTGATTTAAAAATTATGTATACGCCATTTTTTTTTGTTTTACTGTATGCTTTGAAGCATAGAGAAAAAAAATACCGTAAATCGATTTCAATTTTACAGAGATATGAATATTTCTGCTCCGTAACGGTCCATAAGTGTTGCGTTATGTTGATGTATGGCTGTCACATTAGGTAGGTATATACTAGTTAGTGAGAGCAATGATAGATGTACCGGGGCAATTAGCGGGATTCCTTTGCGAATGTGTGTGGAACTTCATAGGCAGCGGAAACCTTAAAATATTATATATTCGTAGCAATTATTGAAGATTTGTGCTACTAGCTACTTCGTAGCGGGCGAGTATTATGACCAAAAACGTTTTATTTATATTTACCTAAAGTTGATAGAAATAGAAAATCCAAAATAATATTCTAATTGCGATATCTGAATTCAATGAGCAATCAATACAGGTGTTTGGCATAAGCTAAAAGACTGACAAGGGGATAATGCTAGCCTCTACCATAACGTAGCGCATTCGTTTCATTTAGCAAATATTTTGTAAGAATCATTTGTATTTTGCTGCGGTTCATTGATTTTGTTACTCAGAATTCTATGCATAATTCATGTCCAATCTCTTTATGCTTACGATATTTTATTAAAAGGACAAGACCTTATTGTGTACCTACTTATTTCCGTATGTGTATTAAATTGTTAAGGCATCATATCATCAAATTGCCGTTGCGAATAAATTAATTAGAAGATTATTCGGTCAAACAACTCAAGATGTTTCTCATATTAAACCTTGAACATGAGCTACTGTGATATTGTCATTTGATTGCAGCGCCAATATTGCACATCCCGATTCTGACTCGTCATAAATTCCAAATATCGCAGTTATTGAGACAGTTACCTCATAGAGACTGCGGATGTCAAATTATATTGCCATCATTATAAAACACCGGTTTTTAGTAGTGTACTACTAAGTAACGGGGACTTTAATGCATATAACGTGTTGGAGTCCTCACCTGTTGTCTTTACGTTGGGCTTGGGTAGTCTACGATAAAAGGGTTTTAGAGTAAGACCTAGGTTCGATGGATACCTACTACCTCGGCTCGCAGCCAGAATTATTTCATTACTATACGTAATTGAGTACTTCAACTCCGAAGTGAAATTAGTGCACGTCAGACCCCGTCCTGCCTACCTACATATAGGCAACTAACCTAACTAAAGATAGAAAACTTTATTGAGCAAGTCATATATTTTATAAGGGAATGGTAAAATACTACAGTTGGGTTACACGATATTGGTCAAGTTTTATATTAGTCAAATCGAGAATTCGTCAACTTTGATATTGGTCAAATTGTTTTAAATTGCGCTTTGACGGCAGTAAAAGCGTCATATATGTATCTCATTGATAATTGTCTTCAGAAATGAAAAGAAAAACATACTTAATGATTTTACATCGAATGTTCTTTACCGAATTATTTGCTTGTGTATCCTCAAAGACGGTAATATTTTGGGATCAATATCGGAGCGGACGTAAAAGGCAGCTATATATGTACATAATTATATAGGTGTTTCACACGTTTTATTACCGATATCGCATGTCACCGATATCGTATCCGATAGTTTAAACCGTTGTTGCAGAATATTCCTTGAATACACTCTGATGACTTCGGAGACGACTGTACTAATATATATCACCATACATATATCTTTCGTTTTGCTATAAGTATTCTCCGAAGAGATAGATGTAAGTGAACTTTTAAAATTACTACTTCACCGATATACACACATCAAAAGTGTCTAGGGATCAACATATATTTTTGCAATAACTTTTCTCCTTATTGATATTAATTAAAATTTTCTTTAAGGATTCATCAAATAAAGTGTTTTCGTTTGTCACAGTAACGATAAACCAAGTCACCTTTGCATTAATAAAGAAATTTGCCATTTTCCTAATAAAGGGATTTTTGACATTTGAACCACTAACACAAAAGTTCGAAAAAAAGACTGAAATAACAGTTTTCTTTAAAATTTTATTGGGTAACTTAAACAATTAATAATCCGTGTTACTACCGCGAACACTAACAACACAAGAACATCGGTTTGGCATACTCAAAATGAGTTCATCCAAATCACGCTGTGGAATGGCCGCCCATGTTCGTTGCAACAACAAAAAAAGGTCTTCTTGCGACTGGATACCCTCCATATTCGGCAGAGCTCTTCTCTGTAGCATATCCCATGCATGCTCAATCGGGTTCAAGTCTGGCGACTGAGCAGGCCAGGGCAGGACATTGATGTTAGCTGCGGCGAGAGTCTGTCTTACAACTCTTGCGGTGTGCGGTCGTGCATTATCATGCATTAACTGAAATAAGGGACCGATTTGCACTTGTAGAGGAACGATGACGTCTGATACAATCGTCTCAGCATAAATTTGAGCGTTGAGGTTGCCTCTGATCCAAATCAACTCAGTTCTTCCGCCGATCCAAATACCCGCCCATACCATGATGGTTCCACCACTATAAGGATGGACTTCCTGGCAGGATTTTAATCGCTGTTGGCGTCCAGGGGTTCTCCAGTGTCGTATACGTCTTGTATCCGGTCTCATACCAAAACGAGACTCATCAGAAAAGCACACGAAACGCCATTGTTCTTCTGCCCAATTTCTGTGTTCAAGAGCCCATTGATATCGAATCCTACGATTGTGCATTGCTATAGGTGGTACCCGTAGCGGTCTTCGGGAATGAAGGTTCACTTCATGCAAGCGGTTTCTGACTGTTTGGTCGCTAATTAAGTTCCCTGAAGAGTGATGAAGCCTCACGGCTAACATCATGGCAGTTATTGTTGGAGCTCTTCGAGTTAAGATTTGAATATATCGGTCTTGTCTCCGTGTGGTGCAGCGATACCGTCCTCCATGGCGCTCAGCCACGGTACCAGTGCTTCGGTAACGTGTCCAAAGTCGACTGATAACACTCTGACTTGTATTCAGAGCTAAAGCCACAGTACGTTGCCGGGAACCAGCTTCTATCATTCCCACGGCTCTGAGCATTTCTTCCCTGCTTAAATGACGTCGCCGCTCCATAATAACGTTGGTTTTAATCAGTAGTAGGGAAACAGTAGCACTAATAATGTCTTCAATGCGTTGTATGTTTTTATAGGGAAAATATTGACAGCTGATTTTCATCTTTTACTCGAATTTGATTCACAGTTCCTGATTCAAATTATGAAATGCACCAAAAAGGATCCATATAAATTTATAAAATCATAAATTTATTACAAAGCCACATCTCAATCTCAAGAAATCCGCTTAAAAATGCTTGATCCCTAGACACTTTTGATGTGTGTATTTAACGCATGTACTTAAATTGAAAGAAATTAAAATTGGTTTAGATTCAGTTTTCAAGTTACCATATTTTATTCTGAATAAGTCAGGTCCGACATAGTTCAAAGGATTAGCCAGCTGAAGTGGCAGTGGGCTGGCCATATTTGCCGCGAATTGGAAAGCGTAGTGTAGGACGCCTTGTGACTAGGTGGAGCGACGATATCCGCGGAGCGGTTGGCAGACACTGGATGAGGAGAGCCGAAGATCGGGCTTTGTGGCGTACCTTGGGGGAGGCCTATATCGAGCTGTGGACTGATTTTACAGATGATGGTGATGATGAAGTCAGGTCTCTTTACTATGAGGGAAATTTGATCTAAGAGTTTACTTTTGTACGCGTTTGCGATCGCTATAGCCAGCGATATATCATAAAGTATTATACAAAATTAAAAAAAGAACACATTCGTCAACTTTATTAGTACTTTCTAAAGTTTTATACAGGTCCAGCTACCCGTTACATAATTCTTTAAACAGCACACCGCAAGCGTTAACGTGAACGCGTTTTATTAATGCAAATTGTTCGTTGGCCGTCGCGCCATCCAGCATTATCCACCATTTTTATACCAACACATACCGCGACGCCATTACGGTAAGGGCGCGGCCAGACGATCGGAACTTGCGACATTTACACATTATGACATATCCGCGCGTAAAGTTTATCTTTGTCACAAAAAAATTGTCCAATGACTATGTTTTTTTTTATTTCGAATTTGAATATTCCGGATCTTCTCAGTTGAAGCCGCGTTGTGATCCGGTGGTAGCTTTTAAATAAATGACCATTCAAAAGTGCCAGCGTTAAAGCCAAGCGTTAGCCTATTTGAAATAAATATTTTTGAATTAGAATTCAGCGAGAAAAAAATATGAATTTGCTTGACTGTCGAAACGTTTTTAATTTATCACTAGACGGGATTGGACGGGACCACGTAGTTTGTTTCCACAGTAAATATAATGAACACAGAGATTAGTCGCTATACCAAATTCATCACCATTTGGACCAGTCCAAATGTCAACGAAGATGATACTCCATCTTCTTTTCAGAATATTATCTTTCCTGAATTCAATTTTTCCGAAATAATCTCTTTCCGGACAATCGCCATAAGGCCATAAGAAAATTTGATTAAAAAATGTAATTTTTTAATTTAATTTTCTTGCTGGTCACGATCCCCACAATTAGTAATTATGTAGCTATCAGAAGGATTCAAATGATCAAACTCAAACATCTTTATTTCAAATAGGCTGAACGCACTTTTGAATGGTCATTTTTTAAAAGCTACCACCGGATCACAACGCGGCCTCAACTGAGAAGATCCGGCAAGAAACTCAGCGGGCTTGTCATTTTTTCAGTTTTTTTTTTAAACATTGTTTTGGTACAAATGAATCGACATTAGCGATAGTGTGTCCTGCCGTTCGAAACATAAAGCAAGGGAGAAAAGAAGAAAACAATAAATTACGACAAAAATTACAACAAACTAAAAGGCCAAAGGGATAGTATCAATCTACCTATATTAGGTTTCAAAGTACCTATATATCTTAAGTAGACTATTATATATAACATAAAATAATGAGCCATACATGACGTATAAGTAAAATAAGTTTTGAATTTTAAATATCAATAGAAAAAAAACTTGCAAACATCGAGTTACATTTGTACATACGTAGCTTCACATGCGTAAGTTCTCTATTACGAAAGGATGCGTTCCATAAAATTATAATTTATATTCTTGTTTCTTTACAAATCGATTTCTTTGTTCGCCAATGATGGAGGGCTGAAAAAAAATTGAATTACGGGGAACGTTGACGGAGTTATGTTTATAGCTCTACTAGAAGTTTTTCTATAAAAAGGGGGTGATTGATTTTACTGTCCAGTTCAGTCGGGCCTTGACGGCTATTTTGTTTTTCTTCTTTTAAATAAGGGTTGGTTATATAATCCTGTTAGAATTATTTAAATAATTGATTTAAGTATGAGAACTCACTTGGATATATTTATTTTTTATTTCTCCACCTAGATAATAGGACGAACTATCCAGTTAGGTAGATCAAGTTAGACAAAGAGGTCGCCCGTAGAATTCAACTGGTATAGTATAGGTAGCGTTCGGGAAGCTACGCCATATTTTCTCGTCCGGAATACCGCAGCGCCTGAAAACGAAGGTTTTTAATCAGTGTGTGTTGCCAGTGCTGAAATATGACGTGGCGTGGTCGTTAACTGCTGGCCGTTGGCACAACCAGCTATGGAGTCAGCTATGCTCGGAGTTTCTTTGTGCGATAAACTCCGGAATGAGGAAATTTGCCGAAGAATGTTAGTCACCGAAATAGTTTTCAGAATCTACAAGTCGAAGTGGTAATGGGCAGGCCACATCGCTCGAAGAACTGATAACCGATGGGGAAGAAAGGTTCTCGAGTGGTGACCACGAACCGGTAGACGCAGCGTAGGCAGGCTTCCCACTAGGTGGACTGACGACATTGTCCGTATTGTAGGTAACCGGTAGATGCAACTAGCCAATTGTCGTTCATTGTGGCGTTCGAAGGCGGAGGCCAATGTTCAGCAGTGGACGTCTTCCGGCTGGTGATGATGACTTAAATAATAAAGGGGGGTCTGACCGAGCATTGGATCTCGCGCGTTTGCAGAATCATCCGCGATGCGGCACCAATGCACCTGTGATATACATAAGTTATACAAAAAATGAAGAAGGAGTTACAGAGGTTACAGTTAAACCATCTCGGGTATTTTTTTTCTGTATATTTGATATACTTTATAATACGCAAGTATGCAGCTCTAGGTTCGAGCTATATATTTGCGCCCTTTGCGGTGGAGACCATAGGGCCTTGGTCTCATGAGACGCACGGTTTGGTGAAAGAAATTTCATCCAAACTTATCGAAGTCTCGGGAGAACGCCGGGCTGGTAGCTTTTTCTGCCAACGTATAAGCTTGGCCTTACAAAGGGGTAATGCCGCCAGTCTTTTCGGGTACCCTTCCCTCCCAGTGCGGCGACATCTTTGAGGAAGTATTTTACCTATTCTAAGTGTACATGTTTGTAAATAAACTGTAAATATTTAGTTTCAATAAATGTATTTAATGTTGCTTTATAATCTTAGATAGATTATATATTTTTGCTGTATTGTCAATATTGTCATCGGCATACACCTGGTTCCCTACAATTATATTTTTATCGACTCATATATCCGTATTAAATAAATAAAAAGTATATAAACGTGCATCAATAAATAAAAATATTTTATGTCTGACGCTTTTAACATTACACTTAAACACACAATATGTAAATTTTTATACGAAGCACCTGAATGCAATGCGAAAAAATATCGTGGAATTTTATTATAATATATTTATCTGGGCGTGTCGCTCTTGACCTGTGTTACGGAGCACCTAGTAATTTTGGAAAGTTTCACTTTAAAATCAATGGCATTAAGTTTTCAATTACCAGGGGACGTTATATCAATTATATGCAGTGGAAATTGATGGTTTGCACACCGTCATTTAAACGTTCGGTATTGTGGACATTATTTGCACTGAGCGCGCGAAAGGACACGGTTATAGGGCTGTGAGGTGCGGCTGTGAGTTTGTTTTTATTTTAATAACCCTTAATGTCCCACTCTGTCACCTGAGTGACAGAGAGATGGGCAAGGGAGATTAAGAGGTGGGGAACAAATAAAGACGAAGATCATGTCTAATGTCCATATTGCACCCGTACCGGTAGTTGTTGGGAACGATACACTCGAAGTTGTTGAACACTACGTATACCTAGGACAAACTATCCAGGTACGTCGGTCCAACTTCGACAAAGAGGTCGCCCGAAGAATCCAACTCGGATGGGCAGCGTTCGGGAAACTACGCGATATCTTCTCGTCTAAAATACCGCAGTGCCTGAAGACGAAGGTTTTTAACTAGCGCGTGTTGCCATTGATGACATATGGTACTGAGACGTGGTCTCTAACGGCTGGCCTTTTAGAAAAGTTCAGAGTCACACAACGAGCCATGGAGAGAGCTATGCTCGGAGTTTCTTTGCGCGACAGAATCCGAAATGTGGAGATCCGCCGAAGAACTAAGGTCACCGACATAGCTCTCAGAATCTGCAAGTTGAAGTGGCAATGGGCAGGCCACATCGCTCGAAGAACCGATAACCGCTGGGGAAGAAAGGTTCTCGACCACGAACCGGAAGACGCAGCGTTGGCAGGCCTCCCACTAGGTGGACAGACGACATTGTGCGTGTCGCAGGTAACCGATGGATGCAAATAGCCAATTGTCGTTCATTGTGGCGTTCTAAGGGGGAGGCCTATGTTCAGCAGTGGACATCTTCCGGCTGATGATAGATAGATAGATAGATAGACAATTCTTTATTGCGCACAAACAAACAGATACAAAAAGAATAAGACACAAATTAATAAAAAATGCAACAATGGGCGGCCTTATCGCTAAAAGCGATCTCTTCCAGGCAACCTTTGATGATGATGATGATGAAAAAAAAAGAAGCGTCGGCAGACCACTAGCGAGAAGGTCTGATGACTTAGTATTGATAGCCGGATGAAGTCGGATTAGGAAAGGTGGCGTGCATTGGAAGCTTTCACTCTGCATTATGTGGAAACGGGCTGAAGAAGAGAAAAAGAGAGAGAATGTTCTACAGCTGGAAAAGGGTCTGCTCTCCACCTCTACATGAGAAAGGAAAGGCCTTGGGCCATAAGCTACCTCTCGGGCCAAATGCCGTTTGGTGGATATGACACTGCTGTCCAAAATTTTGTTCGGAGTATGCCTTGGTTTCTATAACTCACGATATTCTTTATCTTTATTGAATGTCAAAGCTAAAGTGGGGCTTAAACTTCCTCACGGCATGCGATGCAAACAGGTCTTGGTGAATATTATTATGATTTTTTAAATATTCCTATTGTCTCCGAAGGGCGGTTCTAAGGTCATCTGTGGGCGTTTATTACATACACTTGTTATTTACGTAGAACATCTGATACTACGGTGGTCCCTACCCAGAAAGTCTTTTGTACGGGGGACATGCATCATGGTAATTTTTTTATGGACTAGTGACCCGACGCGGCGTTGCTCGACCTTCTTAAGTTTCTAAACCTACAAGCTGGTATCATAAATAATAATTTACACCTACAATCTTCTTAATGAAATCCTCTAAATTATAGTAAAAACCGGATTAGAACTCATTATGTGGTTTAGAACAAATAAACGAACAAACAGACAGACGCAGATTGATTTTGTTTTACTATTCAGTTGTTTCTAAAGCTATTTATAGGTCGTTTTTACTGTCAGTTATGCAAACAGATACACTTTAAAATGAAGACGTTTTAATATTCCGTCATTTTGATAGATTGACCTTTTGATAAGGATCCCGCAGACGTTTTATTTACATGAAGTCGTATGCATATACTTGTAGCCCAGTCAATGATTATAAACAAGAGTCAGAATCGTAATAAATTTACTAAGGGGAAAATATTATTTTAGCATTTGACGGGCCTGTTGGTCTAGTGGTTAGACATTGCAATGTAGCTGGTGTAATAATGTAGCTGGTGTAAGGCCAAAATTAGCACTTTCGAATTGTCATATTTTATTGAAAAAAAAATTACTACCGGATCACAACGCGGCCTCAACTGAGAAGATCCGGCAAGGAACTCAGTGGGCTTGTCATTTTTTAATCTATTTCATGTATTTTTTCTTTTTAACATAGTTTGTACCTACATCTGGTTCTCACAAACATTATTTTATCAGTGCCAATGTTTTGCTATCGGAATTAAAAAAAAGAAAAAAAAAATTAACCAACAGAGAAAATAAAAAAGAAAGAAAGAAGAGGACAGTGGCCGGGCCAGTAGGCCCAGCAGGAGGGCACGAGTTGATTTGAGCAGCAACCATCACTCTCCTCAA
Source organism: Furcula furcula (assembly GCA_911728495.1). Taxonomy (NCBI): domain Eukaryota; kingdom Metazoa; phylum Arthropoda; class Insecta; order Lepidoptera; family Notodontidae; genus Furcula; species Furcula furcula. The sequence continues at coordinate 23,124,749 of OU452253.1, forward strand.
CTAATAACCGGCTTAGACTAGAGACTTACTTATTAATGAATGTCTCGGGTGACGAGCGGCAGTGCATTGCAGCTGTCTACAGGCAGGGGCGTCTTGCTCGTCTTCTTTCGTTGCTAGGTTGAATAAAAAAAAATGATTGCCAGATTTGGCAACCCTAGCCGTGCGGGGTGGTAATCTTGTATTAAATTACCATCTCTGCTCGTTCACGCAACATCAGCTGTCAAAATTGCGCAATTGGCTGCTTTCTGCGTGTTATTGTGTGAAAAGTCAGACCACTTGGGTTTGTTTACTTAACTTTCTTAAAGGATCTTCTTAAACGTTGAATATATGAGGTGGACCTTTGACCCGTACGTATAAAACTTGATTCCGACAAGGATTTTGCGTTTCTTTAGAACGCAATATTAAACTGACTGACTTTTTTTTGACGCGGGGGAAATCTTCCAAAGATCCCCGGGAGCTGTGGGGCTCGACCGGGGTATGTGGGATTCTTACCCACTAAAACCCCCGCGGCTGTCGCATCGGCACATGAGAGGGGGACCCCAGGGCTCTCCGGTGGGATCTGCACCAGGGGCCCCTCAGTGCCTTGCCTTTGAGCCCGCCGCCGCGGGGGGCGCATTGTAGCCCCCCGGGAACCTGACACGGCTGGGTGGGTACCTATCTGAACCTCTCAATTCAAATTCAAAAATATTTATTTAAAATAGGCTAAACGCACGTTCAATAAACTATTTAAAAAAAAACCGACTTCATAGTAAATAGTCTAAAAAGCATAAAATAACGAAAATATATTGAAGTCGGTGCTAGCTAATCATGTTAACTAACACTATCACCAGTTGACACCGACTTCAATATATTTTCGTTATTTTATGCTTTTTAGATAATAATAATAATAATAATAAATACACTTTATAATATAAAATAAATAATAATTTACTATGAACTCGGTTTTTTTTTTAAATAGTTTATTTAACACTTTTTAGTGACTTATTTTACCAAAATAGGTATCAGCACTATCACGCAACTCGAACGTCTACGTTACTTCATGTCTTTTTCGTTATTTTATGTTTTTTAGATAATTTACTTTGAAGTCAGTTTTTAAAAAAAAAATAGTTTATTAAAAGCTTTCACCGGATCACAAGGCGGCCTCAACTGAGAAGATCCGGCAAGAAACTCAGCGGGCTTGTCATTTTTTAACAGTGTTTGTCTTGTTACAATAGATTAGCATTAGCAATAGTGTGTCCTGCCGTTCGAAATATAAAACAAAAGAGAGAGAAAAATAAATTACGAATAAAATTACAACTAACTCTGCTTTGAGATGCACGTCAATCAAACTTTCTTTGTTTATGTTTTATACTATTTGTTTGTTTTGGTACATAATTTGTGTCACAATATTGTGTGGTGTTCAAATAAATATTTTTCTTCTTTAGTATCAGATTAAGTAAGTTAAGTCTCTTGAGTAAGGACCGTTCAGGCAGGTACAAGCACTGTTTCAGATATTATTCTGACATATGACAAATTGTAGATATAATGGAGTTTCGTTGTGAAGGGCACTGTAGTGGTTGGCTTGTAAGGAATTTTAAAAGAACAGCTGTTCCTTCGAACCTAGTATATTTTAACTTAGTGCGAGACAAGCAAGACCTGATGGTAAGCGATACCCCTGCGTATTGTTTCCCCCATAGTTTTTACAGGAGTAAGGCAGCCATCATAACGTAGATAATGTGTTACCACTTTTTTTTTTTGGAGAAACCAGTAGGCGTCAAATATGTGGAATTATTTCCCACTAAAACCCCAATGGTTGTCGCATCGGCACATGAAAAGGGAGACGTGGGCTCTCGGGTGAGCACCAGGTGCCTCTTAGTGCCTTGCCTTTGAGCCCGCCGTCGGGAGCACATTGTAGCCCCCGGGAACCAGACACAGTGCTCACGGGGACTGGGGTCGCAACCTTGTGGCTGTCATCCTCGGAGTAGCTGCCGTACTCAATAGAGGTCATAGGGCTCACACCCCGAACGTCCAGCGACTCTGAAGGGATGTAGTACCACCTAGATTTCAAGAAAAGAACTCTACCATAAACAATGTTAGCCCGGATTTTACATTGAAAGTACCAAGTAATAATTGTCATGTATTAATTAAGGTTAATTATTTTAGGATCACGATGAATTACACCGATTCCGCAAACAGTTTGTGGGTCGAATTAAATTTAAGATTTTAATACGTATCAATTACGAATATGCCTTGAGAACGGGTTTGTCATCAAAGTGAAGACTTTTGGTAATTATAAAACATTACGCAGTAATCTGTTAAACAAAGCCAACGGTGCACGGCAATTTCGGCTTTTAAGCAACCATATAAAGATCAATGTTATGAGTTGATTTTCTGTGTTTTCGACACTTTGTTGTATGTTGTATCAGATTTCACATCAATTCAGGTTTTCATTACTGACATGTGGCATAAAATCGTTGGCGCATCAAATTAAAAGTTAATTACTATTTAGTCCGAAATTGGACTTTCGGCGCCGTGATATAAATAAATATGGTGTTCAGAAGTTATCGGGACGACAAAATGGTGTCGCAGAAAATCTCAAAAATAATAATAATTTCCTGACCGATATAGCGACAGCAGTCAATGTTTTGCAAAATCAGCCATCTACGCGGGTGCTTGCGTAGACACAAGTGCACTCTCTCTATCTCTTAGTAAAGATTCTATACTCACAATCTGACATCTTTGCTCTCACAATCCGATGGAACGGAATATCGACGAGAGGGGAGGCGCTTTACACCGCGCTGTGACGATTTTTGCCCCTCTATTTGTTTGCGTTGGGCTGACGTGCCACTCCCACTCCCAATTTAACTAAATACTACTCTATTCTTTTGTTGGTGGCTATGAGTAGAGGCTATACTAGAGCCCGGTAACCACCTGAACACATTTCAACCCATTTGGATCGATTGTGCCTCAACTAAACACTACATAACTTTCAGTGATAAAAATATATCGTTTAACGGCAAAACCGACTCCAATATCTGTTTATTGAAATTCGGAATGCATCCATAATTTATTAATTTAATAACACCTTTAATGAAAACACCTGAACTGTGGAACACCAATTTCCATTTACCCGGAACGCGTTCGAAAATAATTTCGCTTATAATACTCGGGCGTTAATTTAGGGGCTGTCGACGATAAAAATATGATGAAATACTATGTTAATGAAAGGACGATTACTCTGCTATCTACAGAATTAGGTAGTAGGTACTTTTTTTAGTGGGGAAACCTTTAAAGATACCCGCGCCGCCAAGGTTATGCGCATAAATTCTAAACCTCCACACATCACAGCAACACACCTCCGGACTTAAGTCTCCAGAATCTAGATATGGCAATTGGATATGATTGTATTTATACTTACATGAGTAAAACGCAATTTACTTAAGGCGAATTGTATTGCTGGCTGATTTAGTCGCCCATATCCGCACTTATCTAATTTCAGCCAAGTCACTTGATTGTAGTATAAACGAAACATAGGTTTCAAATTTTAGATGGGATGCAACAATATGTTGACGAGTATTCGAATCCTGGAGCGAATTTAGGTGAGCAGAATGACAACTGCATGTAGGTACAGGTCGATAAAAACTTCTTAAGCGAAACGCGAATGCCTTAAGTCTTAACTGGAGGATATCTAGTTAGTCTACTCAAGTATTATCTACTTTCTTAGTTGCTCCATCTTGTTTCGTCCTTTGGATAAGAACAGAAAACTAACAAGTAGCTACTTCTACAAAACTACAAGAAGCTAAAAGGCTGCGTCGGTTTTATCATCTGATTATAATATGGGTGTCTTCAAGACTAGAGTGAATAGGCTTTTAATAAGCTAGTGTGCTTTACCATCCTCGATTGCGTCGCCGCTTTACATCAGATAGGATTGCAGTCAAGCACTAGGTTTTTATCACTAAAAAGGCTAATTTTTAACACTGCGACTTTCATCTCTTTTCAGAACAAAGAGAATCGGTAACCTATACGGAATTTTTAATTGAATATTCTATTTCATAATTTGACTCTTATCAACACATTTGTTTATAGTATCGATAGTTGAATCCGGCACATGCGACACAGACGCGACGATATTTCACAGCAATCTTCCTATCAGATCGAAAGGAAGGTCGGCCCGTGTTGCATCGGTCTCAGCATAGAATTTAACACAATAATCGTCCATCATCCGCTATCTCGCTGATTAGAATTGCGGGTCAGATGTGCTTGAACTTAAAGGATGAAAGCTCGGGTTTATGTAGGTGAAGGGGCGGTAATAGGTGACAAATTGGGAATATTTGATGGTTGGGTAGAAAGACAATTTCGTCTTTAGTACCGTGAGTGAGGGCTGATATTACATCACCATGTTACGGTGTCGTTGTTCACAGTGGCAGTGTATGGGGGTGGCATATGGCCAGCAGTGGACGGTTTATAGCTGACTTGATGACGTCACAGGCTGCGTCGATGTCTACGAAGCATACTGCGTCGTCTTTGTTGTAACATTTTAAAATTATTAATGATAGTTGGTAAAATTAACGAGAGTTGCAGTTTCTAAACTAGAGATTCAATGATTGCTAACCACCCTAAATGCGGTGGGTCCTTCCCAGCAAGTTTGGAGTTTCGGAGTATTAGTCAATAAGCAAGTTCTAACAAGACTGATTGTCCAAGGCGCGCCAGCGGCCTAAGCACATTATAAGACGCCCTCTTCGTCATTACTTGTGCATATATATGAATCTAAAGTCAAAAAATGACATGTTTTTTTACTCATCTTAAACTAATGCCGCGAACTCTCCTAATGGTAAGTGGCGATGCAGCCACCGCTGGAAGCGTAGTAACTTAATAGAGGACCCTGTGTCAGGGGTATTACGGTGCTGGTAACCAAAGGGCCAGTACTAGCAACCTATTCATCATTTTGTTTTTATATGGGTCATTAAAGCTGGTTTCAGACTACGCTATAATATAATAGCATATAGTATATAGCTCATAGCACAACAATATCGCGCACCATACATTGTTAAGGACACGTTCAGACTGTACTGTACTATATGTTATTGGCTTACTATATGCTATAAATTGGTGCGATGTGCTGAGTTCATGCTGTACTATATCGCGCGGTCTCCTTTTCTTCCTCCCTCACCCCCGGCTGACCCGCAAGCGAAACAAGCGACACAACAATCTGTGGACACAACACGTCTGGCTATATACTATAAATGCTTGCGATAATATCGTGTAATGTGAACGCCATGCTATATAATATAGCATTAGGTCTTTCTTTGCTATACTATATAGCGCAATATTATAGCGTAGTCTGAAACCAGCTTTCCGGTACAATCAAAAGTGAGCATACTTATACAACGTGTTAGTAAAATAACGCAAAGCCTGAGACACACTCTATCACACTATTATAATTATTTTCATAAATTATCATCAAAGTTTTTAGTCTAATATCATAACTATTCTGTTTGTTCTTAAGTCTACGCTCTCTACGCCCTCGTATTAAGTAGACTGCACGTGATTTTAGACACGGCATGGTAAATAAATTGAAAAAATATAATATAAACTACATATATTAATAAATATCTAAAAAAAAATTGGAATAATAAATTCTCCGAATATGATCTTGTAAAAACTGGGTAGGTAATACGTATATATAACCGTGGTGCGGAATGCGCCCGTTAATCGATGCGTGTAATTTCTCAAGATGCGCGCGCGCATCCTTTACGCGTTGATATAAAAATGTGGCGATTTTAGGCGATTTTCGCTGTAAGCGATCAATTTGACAGCGGCACCCAATTTTTTATAGCGTTGATTGAATCGAGTAAAAAAAGAAGAAAGAAACACCGCGAAAATATAATAAGCATATACTCGTAAATGTCTGAAAATGAATAATTACGGTTAATAAATTAATAGTTAATTAATTAATGGTTAATTATGTTTCTCTTTCTCATTTTCTAGTTAGGTTGCCTGGAAGAGATTGCTTTTTAGCGATAAGGCCGCCTTTGTACATTGATATCATCAACGTATTGTTCAATTTACATGTAACTTTTGGTGTACAATAAAGTGTATTTATTATTATTCGTTTGAAAAACAATAAAAATATGCTTTTTTAAGATGTACCCTAAAAAGCAAATGATAATTATCGAACCTGTTCTACCCTGTCAGGTTTTTTTTCGCGGTGGAAACCTTAAGGTGCCCATTGACGATACGTCCATCAATCCAAATGGCGTGGACGTCTTCCAAAATTGTTCCGTGAATGTGAATTGCCATTTGCCATTTTATTGGACGACGTCCAGCTTTGGATTTCCAAACGGATTGAAATCCATGCATCCAATCCAAATGGACGTCGTCTGAGGCCGACTGTCAATGCGAAAAACGTGTGCCACGCCATTTGGAAGACGTCCGAACTGTCAGTGAATGGGCAAAACCGCGTCCATTTTTTTTAAATTTTCTTCTCAGTTTATGCTCTGGCGATTATAAGAGCTCTGTGGCTGAGTCTATGAAACGTATAAATAAAATCCCCGGATTGCATTAATGTTATCGCAGGCTTTCTGGAATATTGCTACCCAGCCAGCCATCGTGTACTATTTCTTTAGGTGAAGATAATTTAAATAGTGTCTCTCAAATAAAAGTTAATATAAATGAAATTATTTCTTTACTCCAAAATCTAGATTGCAGGAAATCAGCAGGCCCTGATAAAATATCACCTATATTTCTTAAGAATTGTGCCCAAAATATTGCTTTGCCAATCACGCTATTATTCAAAAAGTCTTTGTCTACAGCCACCTTCCCTTGCATTTGGAAATCTGCTTATATAACACCGATTCACAAAAAGGGTTCAAAGTCTGATATAGAAAACTACAGACCAATCTCAAAATTATGTATCTTGGCAAAACTTTTCGAACGTATAATTCATAATCAAGTTTATTCGTCCCTTGAACCATACATTGATTTATCTCAGCATGGTTTTGTTAAAGGGCGATCGACGTCGACAAATCTTATCTTACTCAATGATTTTGTAACAGAGGCTATGAATAAAGGAAGCCAGGTTGATGTAATCTATACTGATTATAGCAAGGCATTTGACCGTATTGATCATAACATTTTGTTACAAAAACTCTATAGTATGGGTATTCATGGCAATTTATTAAGATGGTTTACCTCTTATATAGAAAACCGAACCCAAGCAGTAGTACTTAAGAATTATGTGTCCTTGTGGACTCCCATTCCTAGCGGCGTGCCACAAGGTTCTTTGTTAGGCCCGTTATTATTTCTCATATATACTAACGATATTGGCACATGTTTTCATTCATCATCTTTACTTTGTTTTGCGGATGACATGAAAATTTTTGCTAAAGTTAACACAGTTGATGATATGGTCGCTATTCAAGAGGACCTATCTCGTTTAGACACTTACTGTTTTGTTAATAAACTAGACCTTAACCCATCCAAATGTGCTATAATAACATTTACCCGTAAGCCCGTACCCTTGCAGACATACTACTCATTGAAGAATGAATTGCTCCCAAGACGCGAAGTAATTCGCGACTTGGGAGTAATTCATGACGCAAAACTCCTTTTTGATCAACATATCGATCAAATTGTTGCCAAGGCTTCTAAATCGCTAGGGCTCATTATGAGACTATCTAATTCATTTTCACAAGCCAAAACCTTAAAGATACTTTATTGTACCTTCGTTAGAAACCTTTTAGAATATGCTTCACAAATATGGAATCCTCGCTATGATAAGTATATAGACAGAATTGAAAATGTCCAGAAGAAGTTTATTAAATGTTTGTGTTACCGTCTTAAGATCCCATACAGATCGGAAAATTATATAAACTTGTGCAAACAGTTTCATCTTTTGCCATTAATCAAACGGCGGGAAATTGCTGACATAACATTTATCATCAAAATTTTTTCCAACGCTGTTAACTCTCCGGATCTATTAGATAAATTATCATTAAATGTTCCATCAAGAGCTATTAGATATAATCCTCCAGTCCACGTTCCTTACGCATCTACCAACTATCGGCAGAATACATTTACTGTGAGAGCGAGCAGGAGCTTCAACGAATTATCTAAGCAATTTAATATAGATTTATTTTGTACTACTGTTGCTGCTGTGAGAAGACAACTAAGCAATGATTTTTTTAAGCGAGATTAGTTCAGTTAAATTTGTATCCTGCATCTGTGCACTATTTAATTTAATCTGGTAACCCTATTTTTGTTCCGTTTATTTACATTAATATCCGCATACCGTAGAGTTAAGTTTTACTTAATTTTCTAACAACTTTAGTATGTTCACACAACTGTTTTGCATTTTGCCTTATAGTCGTGAGAACCTAGAAATGGCTCTCTGTTTTCTCTTTTGTTATCATTCCTTTGTAATAGCTGTAGGTTTTCCTTTATAATAATAAATAATAATAAATAAATAAATAAATAAATATGTCTTTACAAATAAGCAGTGCCTCTGTACTATAATTATCCATACTAATATTATAAATGCGAAAGTAACTCTGTCTGTCTATCTGTCTGTCTGTCTGTCTGTTACTCTATAACGCCTTAGCCACTGAACCGATTTTGATGAAATTTGGTACAGAGATAGATTAGACCTCAAGGCCTTCCTTGAGGTCTAATCTATCTCTGTACCAAATTTCACCAAAATCGGTTCAGTGAATTTTTTCGGGATAAAAAGTAGCCTATGTCCTTACATAGGCTACTTTTTATCCCGAAAAAAAAGATGAAAGGGGTTGAAATAGGGAAGGAAAGTTAGTATGGAATTTCGTCATTGTTAAAGGAAAGACTTTATTTCACATCCCTACTTCCCTATCCAGCCATACTTCCATACTAATATATACATACTTACATACTATAATATTATAAATGCGAAAGTAACTCTGTCTGTCTGTCTGTCTGTCTGTTACTCTATAACGCCTTAGCCACTGAACCGATTTTGATGAAATTTGGTACAGAGATAGATTAGACCTCAAGGAAGGACATAGGCTACTTTTTATCCCGAAAAAAAAGATGAAAGGGGTTGAAATAGGGAAGGAAAGTTAGTATGGAATTTCGTCATTGTTAAAGGAAAGACTTTATTTCACATCCCTACTTCCCTATCCATCCATACTTCCATACTAATATATACATACTTACATACTATACATACTTTTTACATACTAATATTATAAATGCGAAAGTAACTCTGTCTGTCTGTCTGTCTGTCTGTTAGTCTATAACGCCTTAGCCACTGAACCGATTTTGATGAAATTTGGTACAGAGATAGATTAGACCTAGTAGCCTATGTCCTTCCTTGAGGTCTAATCTATCTCTGTACCAAATTTCATCAAAATCGGTTCAGTGGCTAAGGCGTTATAGAGTAACAGACAGACAGACAGACAGACAGAGTTACTTTCGCATTTATAATATTATAGTATGTAAGTATGTATATATTAGTATGGAAGTATGGATGGATAGGGAAGTAGGGATGTGAAATAAAGTCTTTCCTTTAACAATGACGAAATTCCATACTAACTTTCCTTCCCTATTTCAACCCCTTTCATCTTTTTTTTTCGGGATAAAAAGTAGCCTATGTAAGGACATAGGCTACTTTTTATCCATCCATACTTCCATACTAATATATATATATATATATATCCATACTTCCATACTAATATTATAAATGCGAAAGTAACTCTGTCTGTCTGTCTGTCTGTCTGTCTGTTACTCTATAACGCCTTAGCCACTGAACCGATTTTGATGAAATTTGGTACAGAGATAGATTAGACCTCCATACTTCCATACTACATTAAAATATAAACATTGAGAAAATCCTAAACAGTTGAGAAAGCGCGGGCGGAGCTGCGCGGGTCAGCTAGTTTCCTATAATAATAATATTCTAGAACAATCTACACACGGTCATCCGATCCCAAACTAGGCAGAGCCTGTACTATGGAAACCAGACAACTGATACTACTAATACATATATACTTTTTTTTTTGTAAAAACATACATAAATAGATAAATAATACCCAGACACTTGGCGGGAATCGAACCCACGACCTATCGGGTAGCAGCCAGGGTGTCGAACCACTAGACCAACAGGCCCGTCGAAAAATTATGAAATGCTTACAAATAAATATTACGTTTGCGCGTGACTTTGTAATAGAAGTCAGTCTCTACTTATAATAAAACTGTAACAGGTCCATTTCTGTACATTGAAGATATTTTGAAAATTATGTTTGGAGGTCATTCTATAACCGATACTAAAGCCAAAAATGTATTTTTTTTATTTTTGTCTGTCTGTCTGTATCTCGGCTGAGCATCACTCCGAAACTACTGGATGGATTGAAACGAAACTTGGCATGATTTCAGTTAATACTCCGAGGTAGGTCATAGGATACTTTTTATCCCGACATTCGGCACGGTTCCCTTGGAAGAGGGGACTAAAGTCAAAATGTGTACTTGGTTATACGCTTGCTCCGATTTTAACAATTTTTCATTATAATTATAATAAATATTTGTAAGGGAACACTCATAGAGTTGTTAACAATGTTTGGATATCAATCAGGTTAAGCAACGTTAGGTAAGGTCATTAAATAGATGGGTGACCGTTTAACGCCATTTGAACTAAACGTCTCCGTGCTTCGGAGGGCAAGTACAAAATGAGTCCAAGTTTTAACTGACTTTAAAAAAGGAGGTTTTGTATTCTTTGCGAATGTATATTATTGAAAGTTTAGTTAACGTAAACACAGCGGGCTACGTGGGTCAGCTAGTTGAAAAATAAAAATGTAAATCGCATCCATGTTTATGGCAAGTGAAACATCATGATTATCTATGACGCTGTTCATCGTGCATTTCTTTTTTCTCTGTGGAGAAATGCAGCAATGAATGCTCTGTTGGATTGTTTCAAAGAAAGGGTCCTGGCGCTAACTTAAATACAGTTAAAGAAAATATCCTTTAATCCATGTTCTCTAACGTTTTTCATATGTGCAACGTGCAACATTCGAAGTGACTGTGCGTACGTCCAAATGGACGTACGTCAATGTGCGTATAATATGGAGTGCTTCCATTTGGAAGCATTCCAAACGGACGTATCGTCAGTGGCTACCTTTATAACGTCTCCGGGAGCTGTGGGGCTCGACCGGGGTATGTGGGATTCTTACCCACTAAAACCCCCGCGGCTGTCGCATCGGCACATGAGATGGTACACCCGGAATCTACGGTGGGATCTGCAGCAGGAGCCCTTCAGTGCTTTGCCTTTGAGCCCGCCACTGGGGGACGATTGTAACTTCCAGAGAACCAGTCACGGTGCTCACGTGGACGGGGGTCACAACCCAGTCGCCGTCCTTCTTGGAGTCGCTGCCGTACTCCAATGGACGTCCTAGGGCCTACACTCCGAACGTCCGGCGACTCCGAAGGACCTTAGCGTAAGTTGTATTGGTAATTAATCAATGAGTTTACTAGCCGTAGCCAGTCAAGTCTTCCGTCTCCGTCATCAGACCAGGTCGATGTTACTACGTATATTATTGTATTGTCATTGGTTCTTGATACTTGTGCAGAATTGTCAAATAATTTGGAACTACTAGAAGAAGATAAAATTGTAAGCTATAAATTGAAAGCTTCCATTATTATGACACATACATAGGTGAAACTAATGAAACATATTATTTTTTAAAAAAGAATAAAGTATAAAAATATTTTTATATCATTTACATGATAGATTTTTAACAGCTTTTTGTTGGCATAAAATAAAATAATTGAAAATGAAGATTGTGTTTAAATGCGAGGCTCTATTAAAATCGAATCAATCCAACGCAAGAGGTCGGACGAGCACAACGCACAATTACTGGGCTTGGCTCGTCACCCAGCGTTTTGCTTATTTATCATTTTTGATGCACAATCAACATGTCTGCATTGATGGAGGGCTGTAAGCAGGTGCGGTGACGTAAATGTTAATTCATGGACAGCATCGATGTTTATATCGATTGCAGAATCGATGCCATAACCGTAGATAGTGAATTCTACGTAGTCCATCGGTAGAATCGATTGTACAAACCTCCGTCACTTATCACCTCTCTACCGTTTCGTATATCTTATTCAACTGCCAAGTTTTACAGTAAGGGATTCCCCGGGACTCGCTGAGTCTCTTTAACTACTGTAGGATATATCCTGGAATGTAGTGGATTAGTACCAAAAAAAAGTTCATCCGTAAAAAGGCGAGTCGAGGAGTAAAACATTCATCTTGCATCAAAAGAGACGTGTTCAGTAAAATTTCAACATCTTGACTAGGGATTTACCTCCAACTTACAGAAGACCGACCATGACTGTATAAAACTACCTTCTCATAACTTTTATGGAATATGTCATCCTTTTATCCTGTGATTAAATATCTACAGGGTGTCCTAGAAATGGGGTATCAAGCCGGTAATGACGCATTGTGTAAACCAAAAACAAAATAATAAGAATTGTCAACAGTTTTAGTGCAATGAGCTCAAAATTTTGTTCTTTATTTTACCTGAAACGGATGAAATTCTAATTAAATAAGGCAGACACGTAATTAGTAAGATACAATGGCTCCATATGAGTAGGCATGATGACACAGGTTGTTTAGAAACAGTTTTTAGACGATGTAAATAAATTGTGTATGTTATGCATTTTTTTTTTGCGTTTTAGACATTTTTTTCGGGGTCTTTACTATCAACACTATACATACCTTTTGGCTTGATATACCCTTTCAGGGACACCCAGTATATCCTAAGAAGACTTGAAAGTACACTGAAATAATTGTGAAATGAGGACGTTCAACATCTTAGTTCCCCTATGACCATGGGTGCTGCAAAGCATTCGAATCGTCTGGAAAAGTAAAAATCTAAAATAAACCTCAATGTAATCTGTAAAAGTAGTTTAATTTCAATGTTTAGTATTAGCGTAAATAAAAGACAACATTATGTTAACCACCTTCTCTTCCAACTTCACTCCATAGTCGATAAGTCTTACTAACTTTACTACTTCTACTGTGATTCTTTTAAGCCAGGATCCACAGTCATTAACAATGAAACAATAATATTTTAGTTAGTTCGGTATGAACCCAGTAATGGGCTATGGGATAAGCTAAAGTTAAATAATTAATGTAGCAACATTGGCGAAATTTCAAAGGGAAGGGAGACCCACTACAATAATAATTAGGTCTAGTAGATGCCTATAATGTAAACATTAACTTAGAAGTCAAAATATTTGTGTCGATAAATCAAGAAGTTCATTGTTAGTTTTACATATTGAATTGATATCGATTTCACAATATCGACGCATTTTCAAGAGTACTCGTAATTCGTAAAGGTTTTATTGGATGGTGTGAAGATTAGTATCTCCACCACTATGATATTATGTTATTCGATACAGGGTCGTTACGACCTTCGATTCTTTAAAGGTTACGAATTAAGAAAGCGTCATCGCAAAGTGTTAACAGTTCTATTCGTAATCAAGATGTTATTTTATAGGAACTATTGAATTTGTAAAGAGTCATTCAACCGGACGGTTTTTGATCGGAGTCAAAAACGGGAATTTTCGTAGTTTCTGAATATACAACTCTTTAGAAATAATATCACATATTCAGTGGTCAAATATCAGTGCTATGTCACACAGAGAATTTGTGCGGCGGAACTTCAAAACTCGTTTGAAATACTTTATTTGCAATATCTCCTTTAACATATTCGGTAAGTACATAGATAGGACTCGATTTAGAATTTAAAATTGAATTGGATTGCTTACATTTCCAGAGTAACCCTAGGTTAGATTCCGGTCCTTCGGAGTCGCTGGACGTTCGGGGTGTGGGCCCTTTGATCGTCCATTGAGTACGGCGGCGACTCCGAGGAGGACGGCGGCGGGGTTGTGACCCCCGCCCCCGTGAGTACCGTGTCAGGTTCCCGGGGGCTACAATGCGCCCCCCGGCGGCGGGCTCAAAGGCAAGGCACTGAGGGGCCCCTGGTGCAGATCCCACCGGAGAGCCCTGGGGTCCCCCCTCTCATGTGCCGATGCGACAGCCGCGGGAGTTTTAGTGGGTAAAAATCCCACATACCCCGGTCGAGCCCCACAGCTCCCGGGGATCTTTGGAAGATTTCCCACGCACAAAAAAAAAATTTTAGATTCCGGTCAACCGCGAACTGATATTTCTAAAAATGTGACCTTGTATGATATTAGGCCGTAAAACACCGAAAAGGATTAAAAAGCATATGCTCATCGACCTTTGAGCAGCGTGTAGGTATGTAGTTGACATATAGCGTAATTTATAACGAATATTATAGAATGTATCGGCGCGTCATATCGCGGTTCGGCGTAGGCGATACACTTAATTGACTGTTCATTATGTGTGGTACAAGTCATAAACTTACAAGTGTAACAAGTCCTCCTACTGATACGGACAAAGCGGCCAATCTTGGAGATCAGCCAACTGCGCAGGAGATATTAAAGTGCATAAATATACAAAACAGAACATCGATATGTTAAAATATCGCTGGCGCAGACAGGTGCGAAATTTTATTCTTAACTCTGATGGTCAGAACGGTAAGAGATTAGGCGCAGGATTGACTGTTGCCCATCTGACGCATCAATGTGACTATCTAGGTAACAGATTTAAGGACATATTCTCTTTTTTGAAATTCCTTAGTTGTGACTTACTTGGATTGTAACTAGTAGTTTATGCACCAAGGGGATAAAGCAGTGTCTTATGTCACGGGCGTGAAATTGAATCGCGAGCATAACGAAGGATTCTAGTAACTCCCGAGCGCAGCGAGGGAGTATAGATTTAACTCCCGAGCAAAGCGAGGGAGTTAATACTAGAATCCTGAGTACAGCGAGAGATTCAAGCTCGCCCAAGACAAAGACACCTTTATCCCCGAGGAGAATATACTACTTTTCACACCTACTGCGAGGTAATGAAATACAAGTACTAGGAAGAGATTGCTTAGGTTATCTGGAAGAGATTGCTTTTTAGCGATAAGGCCACCTTTTTACATCATCAACGTATTGTTCAACTAACTAACTTTTACTTGTAACTTTTGGTGTAAAATCTCAATGGTACAATGAAGTGTATTTGTTATTATTATTAAATACTTACTGCTAGAAATAAAATAATACAAACACCGATTTCCAGCGTTTGCGCCCACACCTACTGCGAGGCGAGACAGTAAAATACAAAACTTCTAGAATTAAAATAATATCAACAGCGTTAGCGCTTTCTTTTTATCTATTTTTTTTCTTTTCTAGAACCTAGAACAAGGTTTGGCTCCAATTCGGCTCCCGGCGCTCGGTTCGATTTTCAAATGTATTTTTTCGTGCAAGCTTCTGCTTAGAGAGTGGTTTATATACCTACTGTAAAGAGTCTCCGTGGTAAAAAAAGATTTGACGTTCGTAATTCAAATTACATTTTAATGAAGAATTGGCTTCGGCCTGAAAACATGAATGGAAAATGACAGCAATTTAATGAAGAATTGCTACAAATTGATTTATTACGAGATTACTTATGACGAGGCTGTATGAGCTAGAACCTTTTGCCTTCCCAATTAGGGAGAACTAAAGGACAAGAAAAAAACACACCACATTATTACCCAAGGGAGTTTAGTACAACATTATTACCCGGCTAGACTATAGGGATATAATGACCTACTTTATGTCAAGTTTATATGACACATAATGGAACATTATCGAGCAGGTGGTGTGAAAAAGTTATTTAAATCTTACTTAATATTTGTTTTACCCATACACGGCTCGGATACAATTATCTCATATATTTTTATGTAACTTACCATACCGAAGTATAAAAAACATGCATAAATTACTTTATGATACTGCGTAAAATCTTAAAACTTGGGTCACAACACTAAAATCTGTATCGAATAAGTTATTGAACTACTACATCTTTTAATGAATAAAAGATCTCTAAGGGATTACTGAGCCCTGATTTTGTTTGTAAGTTGCTTCAATAGTTGAGATCAGCATCAGATCGGTTTTGTAGCACTGCCAAAGTATATGTATTCATGCACTGTTTTATGGGCAAACAATGTTTTTTTTATTGTTATGTCACCCGATCGCAGTCTAAGGCTTCAACATTTTTATCGCTGGCTCTTTCAGCTTAGGCCAGTAAATCCTTGACACCGCCCGCTCAAGTCGCAGTGGGCGACACAAAAACACGCCGCGTGACAAATATTGTTGTCCTAACAATTTCGCTAACACGGCTCATGCATACCACTTTGGACATTTTTCATATGCATATTAAATACAATAATAAATATTGATTATGCCGATTTTTGGATATATTTTACCGTTAATTTGTGAAAAAGGGAAATTGTGTCGGTCTTGTTTGAGTCACGCAACGTAGGCACCTTTTTATTGGTTTTGCACACGGCGCTTCCAATGTTAATCGACTGTTATTGAGAAACTAGTTCTAGATTGCGTTTCTGGTGATTTAGAATTGACTATATTAATATTTTTTATTGGATTTAGCGGGATATTATGTAGTACATAACTAAAAACGGTTTGGATTGTTAAGGAAATGCAAGAATAATGTAGAGCGTCAAAAGTTATTTTGCACTTGAGAACACCAAATCTGTTCGTTCAGTAACTGAACTGAATGGTTGTGAACTTTGAACTATAAACTAGTTTTGACTTCAAATCTTTCTCATGCATCATAATCTTATGCATGCACTTATGCATTGAGGTGATAACAGAAATAACTGGCTTCTTATGGATTATGACTTATCATAATGAAACGTGAAACTTATTTCACCTCTTCAATTCTACTGTGAAGTTTTTGGACATTCCAGATTTCATCATTGACCTGAATCTGCTTGCATTAATGTATATCTGTCTCTTAAACCATTCATCAGGTATTCTCTCCAAATAACCGAACCATTGACACATTGCGTTTAATGTTAATTTGACTTTATACTTTTGGAATTCTCAGAACCATCAATTATCAAAAATAATTCAACAAATCATCGCAATATTTACGATTGGGTCCCATCAACTTTCGTCCGGTATGCCCTGAATATAATCTTATCTCGATCGGCGATCCACCATCACTCGTGCATCACCAATAAACATGTCACCGAGTTGACGTGGCGCTATGGAGCGAACAATGGCATAATTTGACGGCATATCGGAATATGAGAAGTTGATGTTTCAGGGTCCTGAGAGCCACACAGTGTGGCTTTTTATAATCTTCAGTAGAGACCGTCAGAACCTACACACCAGCACATATACACTACGGTGACCTTTTCTACGTTGACTAAAATGTACTCCTCCTGAACCTATAGTTAAGTCAGGACCAATTTATCTCGCTAAAGTATGAGTGGCGTGGCGCGTAACTGCTGATTGCATTTTTAAGGATTAGTAGCATGTAAGATATGCTTAGATTTTTTAATAGCCCTTGATTTTGTTCCACTGTTGGGCACTGGTCTCCCCTCAAGATAAAGGGGCTTAGGCCATAGTCCACCACGCTGGCCAAGTGCGGGTTGGTGGACTTCACACGTGATTCGAAAGTTAGTTAAGCTTTCTCAGACATGCAGGTTTCCTCACGATGTTTTCCTTCAACGAAAGCTACAATCGCACAAAGACGATTCGCAGATGATTATATGCGAGCCGGGGTTCGAACCTGCGCACCCTGTTTTTCAAGGTAAGCTCTTGCCCACTGAACTGACACTGCTAATATGCTTGGAATTAAGAGGCTAAAATCTATTTCTTGGTGGTTGGTTCCTGGTGGGTACTACCGTAGTGCCCGATATTTGGCTAGCTGTATTCCTAGTGAAATAATGGGACTTAACAGACTTAATTAGGTATTAATGTCTAAGATGACGAGTGGCAGTAGGTGAAGCTATCGTAAGCAGACGTGTGGCTTACTTTAGGAGGAATATCTCGCTTGTATCGGTACTAAGTCTTCCGAAGCTTCGAATTCTTTGCAGCACCCATGATCACGGGGCGACTAGGTATTGAACGTTCTTATGTCATAATAATCCCGGTGTACCCTCAGGTCTTCTATAGTTATTATTGTTGGTCCGATCTACGCAGGAAGACCTTACAGTATCTTGAAGCCTTGCAGTGTTAGGTTATGGATTTAATTATATTTAAAACAAGATCCCAAGCCGGTGGTAGCATCCAGCTATCTTCCGTATTGAATTTTGGATGGTTTTTGATTTGTTGTCGTTAAATTGATAGTTAATGTTATAAATCTCCTAAATAAATATACCTTTGACACATTTAAGACTATAATTGGCCACATTCTGAGCACAGCTTTTTTGTATAACTATGTAAAACAGTAGGTACCGCGTGGATGCACTGTACCGCATGTAATAAAGATCTAAGGGCACCTCCCATGAACTGATCCCGGCGAGATAACGCTCTTCAGATCATCACTATCGATAAGCTCACAGATTTGAAAGTATAAAATGTTTGGACAGCTCTCGTATAAAATCTTTCACGTTCGTAGACGCACGAATATGACGTCAAATCGGATCAAACATAAATGAACCTTAACCGCATTCAATAAAGTTAAAATTTATTGGTAGGGCGAGTACGAGCCCAGTTATTTCCTTAACGGTAGAACAATGTGAAATACATCTTATAACTGGTGCTGAAAGCTGAAACTCCAGTGGGATATCTTTATCAGGCCTCATCGCTTGACTTTCGCACGATTGATCGATAGTATTTTTTGCGGTCGCCTTTATTTATAAAACAATCGAACATTCGATGATTGCGAGCCCTTACCATCGTTATGGGTTTTGTAAAATTACGGAAGCACTACCAACTCGTTATATGTTAGTGCTGAAATAATGACAAAAAATTTTCAATACGTTAGGATGCAATAATGAAATCTAAAATGGAGGGGGAGAGAGGGACAGGTATTGTCTATTATTATTTATTATATATTATATCAAATTATTTTTTTAATTCGCTTATGTTGACGTGGTTGGACAGCCGTCGCCTGTCCTTTATAGTGAGAGCCTTCCGAATTTAATTTAGGATGTCATTGACCCCTAAATGATAATTGATAAAAATTACTTAAAATAAAAAGGTAAAGGACCACACTAATAAAAATCCAAGTACCTTACAATTTAGAAGAAAATCCATATACGGTAAAATATATTGTGTTCACACAATGTTAGGTGCTAATACTTTGTCTGTCCTAGGATAATAATATCACTTTATCGAAGACCTGTTCACGTCTCAATTAAAAAAATATATAATTTATCTGTACGAGTGACATTAAATCGCGAACACAGAGTAACTCGATTCCACCGTACGATTCCCAAGTCAGTGACTTACCAAAGAATTCTCTCCCTTGTCGTACCGTAATTGTCATTTCATTATAGAAGTATTCGCAAGGCTGTAACGCAGGTATTTGGGCCCAGTTTTTGGTTCGTAACGAAATTGCCGATAATCGGGCCGATCGATTCGAGATCGTTGGTGTACAATCGATTTTTACTTTGTTTTCAACAGGTTTATAATTTATATCTAAGTTGTTAATTGTTTTGTATTCTTTGGGAAGGAAAACATCTTGAGGAAACCTGTATGTCTGAGAAAGCCAAACTAGCTTTTGAATGACGTGTGAAGTCCACCAACCCGCAATTAGCTAGCGTGGTGGACTATGGCCTAAACCCCTTCCTCTTGAGGGGAGGCCCGTGCCCAACAGTGGTACAAACACAAGGGCTATTAAATAAAAAAAATACTTAATAGGAAACACCGTCCCCTAAACCATTCCATCAACGACGACGTTGCGAGGTATGTTCGTCATTTCTGTGCCTTAAATGTCATGGTCATTTATATCATTGATATGATATAACACCCCCCTTCGTTAGACGTGGACGTTTTTGGCTGATAATGATGGCTTAAATAGATAATCGTAGATAAATAACATCCAGATACAAAGATAAGTGTCTAACCCCGTCCCCCTGAGCACCGTGACAGGTTCCGGGGGGCTACTATTGGCTCTCCGGCGGCGGGCTCAAAGGCAAAGCACTGAGTGGCTCCTGGTGCCCGATCCCACCAGAGAGCCCGGGGGTCCCCTTTCATTTGTCGATGCAACAGTCACGGGGGTTTTAGTGGGTAAGGATCCCACATACCCCGGTAGAGCCCCACAGCTGCTCGAGTCAACTCGTGCGCGGGTGCTGCTTGGGGGAACTGGTCCGACTACTATCCCTTTGGCTTTTTAGTTTGTTGTACTTTCGTCGCATTTTATTATTTTTTTTCTGTCTTATTTGATCCTTTGAACGGCAAGACACACTGTCGCTCTGATCTAATTGTAACACGACACACTATTTAAAAAAAAAGTGAAAAAATGACAAGCCTGCTGAGTTTCTTGCCGGATCTTCTCAGTTGAGGCCGCGTTGTGATCCGGTGGTAGCTTTTTTTTAAAAAAAACATGATCTTTCAAAAGTGCTAGCGTTAAGCCTATTTGAAATAAACTATTTATGAGTTTGAGTTTGAGCTCCCGGAATCCTTTTGAAGATTTTCACTGCGAAAAAAAGGGTGTCTAACGGGCCCGTCAATGGTCATTGTTTGTATGGTCTAGGATTATGGGCATACTCGTAATAGGTAATACGCAACCGTCTCTGTTATATTAAAAAGTACTCGTTCAATCATACCGAATTTCAAATTCCGTATCGTTTATTGCATCACTGGTAGCGATGGAATACTGTCTCTTAGCAAAACAATACGCATACAAATTAGGCGTATCATACGATTTGCAACATCGGACCATTTCTTTTTATGCTTCTCGAATCTTTTTCTATCATTGTAACGTTGTTCGCGGGCAAGTCACTCAATCATTCGTGCAATAAATATTTCGCCTCATGTTTTCATAATAAACACACATTTCACTTGTAATGCACCATTATGACATGAATATAGCAATAAAAACGTTAAACGATGGACATTGACTACCGAGGATACGGAACTGTGACGGGGGCTGTACGTCTTCAGGCTTTGAGAGGCGGTCTCATACGTGCTACTTTGAAATTTTTAATTTCTTCAATTCTTTATTGTACACACAAAAATTAAATAACAAACATACTATATACCGAGGCGAGCTTAACTCATAAATGAGTTATCATCCAACAAACACTTTAGTAAGAGATTAATTAATATAATGAGTAGGTACAGCATTAAATGTACAATAGGATAGAAAACAAAAAAAATATTAATTTTATTTTGTTATAAGATAGTTCTATAGCATCCCCGATTGCGTCGCCGCTTTCCACCAGATGGGACTGTAGTCAAGCACTGGTTTATACTTATTAAAAAGACGAAATTGTTTTGGAGTGTGCCTGCCATCTACGAAGAAAGCATCCAGGGCCGTCTTAAGTCTATTCGACGCCGGGGTGCGGGGCTCAGCCTGCGCCCTCGATTTCTTTTACACTGCAGCGTGGCACGCGACCGACGACACACTGCAGTATGAAAGGGGTACTAGTCAACCAAGAAAACACAATACACGTAATTTTGATAGTTAATTTCTTTATTTCTCTAAAATGCAAAACGAAAATTAAACTTTAATTATACAAATTAAACCTAATTATACAACTAAAAAACGTTTTTAAAAAAATATATAACCGCCTTCAAAAAGAATCTTCAAACAAAAATTAACAAACACTAAAAAACGAAAAAAATAATTAGAATTTTTAATTCAAAGGACGAAAATGCGTGACTTTTTCTAACTTATCTTGGTACCTACTTACTGAACTGAAGTCGGTGTCAAGCCAAAAGAATAAGAACGAATTATATTGAGATGATTGTAATGGCGAAAAACACCAGCAATCCAACTCTCGTTTATGTTGTTATTTAATTGCTTGTTACGAGCCAGTATGCCTCGTCAGCATATATCTAGACCGTGGGACATTTGCCGCGCATCGGACACCGAGCTCATGACGTCACGGCTTCATGAGATGGCTTTCCCTTACCTAAGATCGGTGGGAACAGACGCATAGACTTTAAGGATAGATACTAAGATTATATATATTCTAATAACTATTGTGGAAGATTAAATATACCACTTTATTAATTTAATCAAATATTTTATTGGAGTTCCTGTGTTCGGCGCCCCCAAACACGTAATTTGCTAAATATCTATTTATTGTATGTACATACATCAAACAAACTCAATTTTTCTTGCTTTTGAGTTGGCAAAGATTTTTATTAAATCATTTATTTTTATATCAATTTTGGATTCTATACTTATAATAGCTAAGTTTGTCAGTCTGTCTTGAGTCATGGTTGACCGAAGATAATTTTTTATTAATTTTAATTTTGAAAAGGATCGTTCACCTTCAGCTACTGTAACAGGCAGTGTTAAATATATACGTAGAGATGTTGAGATATTAGGAAATGAGGAGATTAAATTATTAGAATATATATAGCTTAAAATATCAGTGGGAGTACTTGTTGATACATTGGGAAAAAATATTGGCAACAATTCTAATTCATTATATAAATCCTCCCCGTCAATATCAAATCTATTTTTAAATGTTAGTTTTTCTTGGAGCCGAGAACATTGAGATTTTTTTTCATGCATCTCTAATTTCCTCCAGCATTCAATGTTTAGGAAGAATGAAAAAACTGAATTGTGTTCCGTCAGCAAATCGAATTTCTCATTTAATTTCGAGATAGCTGTGTCCACTAGAAAAAAATAAAAACATACTTTAAATTTGTTGGTTGGGTCTAAAATGGGCTCATCTGCAGCCTCGTAATCAAAATGTCTTTTTCGGGGACGTGGACGAGCAGTTTCTTTAAATTCTGTTTCGCATTTTAATTCTTCAGCAATTAATTTTGCATCAGATAACAACTGTTCAAACGCACTATCGGTGCGGTATTGCTCCAAATCTTTTTTAACCAGATTAATCATTTTGGTAGCCTCTGAAATAAGTACGTCTGATTTTTGCAAACCTAATTGTAGTGATTTTTTAGAGATCATTTCTCTTTAAGTGCGAGTGCCCGGACGGCTATGTCAAAGGACGCAATTACTCGCCTATGACAGACGCACAGGTGCCGCGCCGCGCACCCATTACAAATGAATTTACGACTTACACTTTATTGACTTAGAGATCATTTTGCTTCAAGTGCGGGCGACCGGGCGGCAATGTGTCAAAGGTTATATACACTCTCTTTGGATTAGAGATTTTGCCGCGCGCGTCTTGTATGAAATAAAATTGTTATTTGTGTACTAATAAGAGTCATTTTAGCTTGCACACCATGAGCGGTGTGACAAGCGCCGAAAGCGTAATACAAGTAAAAACTAATACCTAACCTGTGGTAAAACAATGATTTTTGTTGATGACTATTTTGTTTTAATATTTTATTTTGCGCATACGTATTCGTCGTAACAAATATATGAAACTGTGCAATGGCGTTAAGTTCAATGAAATATCTAAATATTCAGCGCTCGGCAGGCGCCCCCGGGCGCCCTGCGCCCGGGTGCACCGCACCTCTTGCACCCCCTGGTAAAGACGGCCCTGAAAGCATCTTTGGTCACATTTCAAAAAGGTGCGACCTTCGACAGGCTTACCGTTGTTAGCAGTACCGGAGGCAAGAGGTCGAGTAAGCGATCATGAGCACGATGGGCAGACCAATTCAAACAATCCGTATCTCAAAACTTGTACATGTGGTAAGAAGCGCTGCAGCTTGGAGACAGATAGGCAAGAAGGGATTCACTTTGAGACGACCACCTGCAATTGTTTAATACTAAACAGAGTATAAGGTGGTCCAAAAATAATATGCACAAATCTTTTTTTACAATGCAAAACAAAGTGCACTTTTTAAAATTTCGCGGGAATACGCGTTCTGACTTGACGTTTCGTCGTTCCATAATTGTTTCGCGCGATTTTCTCCTTATTCACGTCAAAGAATTTGCATAATTATTCGTTGTTTGTAATAACGTATAATTTTTTTTTAATAAATCTAACTGTAAAACTAATGTGATCACTATCAATATTTATTTTCATAATTTTCTTGTCAGTTCCTCGTCATCAGTAAATTTCCCACAGGAAACCGGCACGTGTGAGACTCTGTATTAAGGCTAAATTCATTTATCAATGACATGAGTTCATTATTTAAGCCCAACTGTTGCCGAACGGCTACGATTGCAAAAACAATGCTGATTTAGTAGCAACTTCTGCCTTGTTTAGCACAAAGGTTAGCGCTTTCGCTTCAATGCTGTTAGTAAAAAAAGCTATATGAATTCGTTAAGGAATCTCTTTTTCTTACTTAGTTATTTCATTTATGAACCCACACACACTACCTTAGGATAATACAAGTACGAAGAACATATAATAGGAACAGAATATACCACCTTTTGGTGTCGAGTAGGAAACCTTTAAAAGTTACCCGGTTTCCGTAGACGATGAAGCCATATATGTCGGGTTTTACCCACAAAAATTTCTTTGATGGACTTTATCAATGCTGTGGGGAAATTCTGGGCAATCCGCTCGGATCTCGTGGTAGTTTCTCTAGCGCCGGCCGGATGCTTACTGCAGCACGTTCTGGGGGAAGCATAGAAAGCACGCTCCCCCCGGCAACTTCGGTGCTCCCGACGCCGCGGACATAGACCCTACACCGCGCCGTCATCGCCCGCCTAGGGGAAAAAAACTGGTCAAGTGCGTGTAGGACTCGCGCACCGGAGTTCCATATCATCTTTGGACCTTAAAGTTATTTTACTATTCGTCTAAAACTTCCGATAGCAAAAAAAAACCGCATTACTAAGTTTGTTTAGCCATAAACTACGTGACACAAATCAAAATCTGTTTAGAGATGTGCAAATGAAACCCTTTCATATGATACCCCACTCGATATAGTGGCGTCACTTTGAAATTTTAATGACCCATTTCGACCCCCATTAAACAGAAGAAATATATATATTTTTTTATTTGTGATGAGGTTGGATAAGTAAGATCTAAATCTATTCCAAGTTTTAAATCGATAGCGTCAGTGGTTCCTGAAATATATTGGTGTTTTCAGAAAGACAGATAGACAGACTGACATACGAAGTCTCACCATAAGGGTTCCTTTTTTACCTTTCACGTATGGAACCCTAAAAAATATACCTACTGCCTAGTAAACGTACAAATTTGAATTATATATACGTATGCGTAAGTAAATATGTTTTCTGATCATCTATCTTATTATATAAAAGAGTAGACAAAAACCCACTCATCACGAAATCTCAGAAACTACAAGTGCTAGGAGTCTCAAATTTTGCATGGGGGTTCCTTTTAAGACGTAGGTGCTCACTAAGACGGGGTTTTGCAAAATTCAACCTCTAAGGGGGTGAAATAGGGGGGCAAAGTTTGTATGGGAGAACGCGATTCCTTGGTCCTATTGACATGAAATTTTGCACAGACATTCGTTAAGAAAATTAATTGAATTAGTATTTCATATTTTTTATAATTTATCCATTTACAGGGTAAAAAAGAAGTATTATTACTTAACCGATGGCGGTACAAATATATTACCACAATAAGATACGATAATTTGTAAGATATAATAAGAGTTCCTTGGCTAAGTGGTTACGGAAGCGTCCTCTAAGTGCGGACTGTCCGGGTTCGCTACCCGTGTGCGGATTTTTTTTTGTATTTTTAAACTTTGTTTTGATTTTTTTATTTATATTAAGATTCGATGTTTTAAATATTTTACTTATATTAACTCCAGCATTTTTTATCTCTAATGTATTTTTGATTTTTAATAACTTTTTTTAATTTAAAATCATGCATACATGGTTAGCTTCTCTCTAATGTTATGATTTAGTTATTAGTGGAAACTTAATTTTTGTACAATTGGATCTAAGGTAAAATATCACGCTATATGCAATAGGGACTGAGCAGACATATAACAAGAATATGATCAAGTAATTCGAATAATAGAAAGTAGCCGTGGTCTGGAGGTTACGGAAGCGTCTTCTAAGCACAGCAGGGTCCGGGTTCAAATCTCTCTTTGGGATATTTTCTGTGTACTTTTAAATATTTTATTTTTGATCATTTTGTTTTTTTTTAATTTTTCACTGAAGGTTTATATATTAACTGAATTTATTTAGAAGTTTTATCTAAGTAAATTAATTTAATTAGCTTACGTTGACTAAACCTAAAGAGGTACCTACATACTTAACAATCAAGTAAGTACTAGACATTCTATATATCATTATCATTCCATATAATATAAGGTAAATCTGGGATATAATATGCTTGCCCCCCCGTCGGCGGACTCAAAGGCCAGGCACTGAGGGTGTAGACACCAGGTGCAGATCCCGCCCGAGAACCCAGGTTTCCCTCTCATGTGCCGATGTGACAGCCACGGGAGTTTTAGTGGGTAAGAATCCCAAATACCCAGGTTGACTTCCCCACAGGATTCCGGGGACATATTGGATGTTTCCCCCGCCTACCCTTAACTGTGACAACGGTGACAAATTCCCGGGGGGCTATAATGCGCCCCCGGCAGCGGCTTCAAAGGCCCTTGCCTTGCACTGAGGGGTACATGGTGCAGCCCCCCTCTTTTGTGTGGACAGCCGTGAGGGACACATACCGCAGTGGATCGCCCGCAGGATCCTGGGGGATTATTGGAGGTTTCCCCCGCGATCCCCGTATCTTTGAGCACGATGATAGTTTCCCGGGTGGTTTTATTGTGCCCCCTGGTGGCGGGCTCAAAGGCAAGCCTCTGAGGGATCTTGGTGCAGATCCCACCGGATAGCCCAGGTCTCATTCTTATGTACTAATTTAACGGCCGTTGGGGGTTTTGTGTATAAGAATCCGACATAACCCGGTTGACTGCCAACAGGGTCCCGGGGACCTATTGAAGGCTTCCCCCGTGACCCCTGTAACCGTGAGCACGGTGACAGGTTCCCGGGTGGCTTTATTGTGTCCCCGGGTGGCGGGGTCAAAGGCAAGCCACTGAGCGTATCATGGTCCAAGCGCATAGCCCAAGAAGGGGTTCTTATGTGCTGATTGCACGGCCGTTGGGGGTTTATACACTAAAGAATCCTACATACCTGGTTGACCACCAACAGGGTCCCGTAAATCTCATTAAGGGCTTCCCCCGTGGCCCCTGTAACCGTGAGCACCGTGACAGGTTCCCGGGGAACTATAATGTGCCTCTCCGGCGGCGGGTTCAAAGTCAAGGCACTGAGTGGTATCAGCTGGTGCAGATACCGACAGATAGCCCAGGTCCACCCACTAATGTGCCCACGTGATAGCCGCGGGGGTTTTAGTGGGTAAGAATTCCCCGGTTGATCCCCGTTTACGTCTTAACGATGAAACCGAACAAGGAAGCCCGTATTGCTTCCATAAATTGGTTTTAAAGAAATGGTGTCCTGTTCCTGTCCTTAACCCAAAATGTGCACCGGTACACGTCTGCAGTTTCTAATAAAATTATAAATACAATTAATAAATCACAAGCTCAGAGATTCAACGTTGCAGGCTTAAACCTAAGCGTTGAGTAGGTACTTTGCCCATGGAGAGACAGCACTTCTAAACAAAATTTGTTCATATTGCGTTACGAAAAGTCAGGTACAAGCATTATTTATGAAGAATTTCTGTAATCAAAGACAGTAACTAAATTATTCACTTCTTTTTCTTCTCAATTACACCCGTGCGAAGCCGGGGCGGGTCGCTAGTACTTATAATAAAACTGTAACAGGTCCAATTCTGTACATTGAAGATATTTTGAAAATTATATTTGGAGGGCATTCTATAACCGATACTGAGGCCCAAAATGTAATTTTTTTAATTTTTGTCTGTCTGTCTGTCTGTCTGTCTGTATCTCGGCTGAGCATCACGCCGAAACTACTGAATGGATTCAAATGAAACTTGGCATGATTTGAGATCTTACTACGAGGTAGGACATAGGATACTTTTTATCCCGTAATCTAGCACGGTTCTTTTGGTAGAGGGGATTAAAGTCAAAATGGTTACTTGGTTATACGCTTGGTCCGAATTTATCAATTTTTCTTTATAATATAATAAATATTAGTAAGGGAACACTCATAGAGAGTTGTTATCAAGGTTTTGTAATCGATCGGGTTAAGCAACGTTAGGTAAGGCCATTAAATAGATGGGTGACCGTTTAACGCCATTTGAACTAAACGGATCCGTGCTTCGGAGAGCAAGTAAAAAGTGGGTCCCAGTTTTTAACTTTAAAAAAGGAGGTTATGTATTCGATGCGAATGTATGTTATTAAAAATTTTGTTAACGTAAAAATAGCGCAGGCGGAGCTGCGTGGGTCAGCTAGTATACATTATGTTTGTATAGCTGGATACGTGTCAACGTTTCCATAGTGATATCACCGAAGTATTAGCGCCATGTCGTCCTTGACCATGACAAGCCCGCCCACTTCCACGAAACTATTGTAGGTATTCGTGACACAACAGACACAAGGTTTTTTTTCTTCAACTTAAGTATTTGACTAGGAGGACAGTTCGCCTGACAGAAAGCGACCACATTTGCATCCACATACAGTCTTCTGATCACAAACTATGCAGAGCCTTATACTATGGTAACCAGATAACTGATACAAATACCTATGATCGGCATACCTACCGGGCATACTCGCATGAAAATTATTTCAGATAAAAGAAATATATAATCCAAAATATAATAGTTGCTTAATATTTTGATAAAATCGATAGAACTATCCAAAAATTGTTCAAAGTTACTTGACTGTATGCTTTACAATCCACTACCTAATCATCGCTTATCATCAGGGCGGAATGCGATCAAACACCAGCAAAACTTGAACAAAAAATAGTTCTATTAGTTAATAAGCAAAAATAGTTCAATTAGTTCATTGTGATAATAGTAGTAATTGAACTTTTTTCATTACCGAGGCTGTCTCGGTAACGACTATTTAAACCTAGTAATTCGACATATCAACATTTTCAAAACATCTGCCTCTTTGTTCCTGGAGCAGTTGTTTTTATAGAAGTCATTTTCATGTCAAGATGTCGTTACCAACGCGTCCACGTCACGGTGGAAAGTGGTGAAGGGTCTTTATTCTCGTAATAGGCCTTATATAAGTAACCTACAATAATAACAATAAAAAGTTTTTGTAACAGTATTATGTACTTACAAACAATGCTGTTAATTTTTTATTAAAACTTTTTACAGTAGATTCACTTTTTTATAGAATTCTAAATACACATGATTGAAATTATAGGTTTTTGTATTTGGTTAAAGACGTATGCTGTAAGCTGGAAACATATTACTCGTGTTGTCAGTCGTGTTGTCTTATGACGCGTCAGAAGCATATCTGTTACATTCATTAGTATACCAGAGTAGTATAATTACATGCGTCTAGTATGACTAGAGGACTAGTATAACCGATATAATTCTGACGCGCCATAACACTACACGACAAAATAGTCTGTCTCTGGTTTAAGTTGCTTTTGTTTAGGAATATACATACTTTTAGACTTTCGCGTTCCATTATCAAACTTTATTCTAATCGGGAATTAACGCGATTTACCTTATATTTTGGCTTGACGTTTCGGCCGGGTTGCACGAGCCGTAGTCACAAGCAGACTGGTTCAGCGAGACGGCTCCGTGCGCGAGGCAGAAATATCTTCGTCTACCCCCGTTCTTTCACTTGTAACGTTAAGCCCACTACACACTACAGTCACAGTATCTGTATATTTAACCGCCGGCAAATAGCGAGGTTTTG
The DNA here is from genome assembly GCA_911728495.1 of Furcula furcula. Lineage (NCBI taxonomy): Eukaryota > Metazoa > Arthropoda > Insecta > Lepidoptera > Notodontidae > Furcula > Furcula furcula. The sequence goes on from OU452253.1 coordinate 23,154,440, forward strand.
TCATTTTGATCACTGGTTCCCAAGCAGCTGATAATCTATAGGCCGACCGTTTAACTCGCGTATCGCCTGCGCGGTAAGAAGGGAGCGAGGGGAGATGTTAGCGGATGGGTGAAAGCGGTGCGCGGAGCAGAGAGCTTACGTCAAGTGCGGCAGTGCGCTGGCTGTGCTCGCAGCGCGCGGTTGGTGTTTTTGTTACGGACGCTTGAAGATAAACGCACAAGGTATACGACTGCCAAGATAAATCTCAAGATGAATCGCTCTTCCAGTTTTGCGAACAAAATTGACAAACAAGCTAAACAAATAGCATACAATGTATATTCCTTTTTTAAAGCCAGAAAACAAGATCATAATTCTACAGAGTATCTTGAAGACGTAAACCTAAACAAACTTGTTGCTAAAGCTACAGGACTTTCGGTGACTACCATATGTAAAATAATAAAAGAAGGAAATGAACTGAAAGGTGAACAAAATAATGTAAATTTTAAATCACCAAAAAAAATTAAACAAATCCGAAAGAAAAAAATTGTAGTTGACAGTTTTACAGAGGGCGTTGTTAGAAGAAAAATAACTCAATTTTATACGGTTTATAAGAAGGTACCTACATTAAAAATTTTGAATGCGAAACTCAGAGAAGAAGGAATTTTAAATTGTGGCCGAGAATATTTGAGAACATTGATTCATAAACTTGGCTTTCGATTTAAGAAATGTCAATCAAAAAGAAAATTACTGATTGAACAACCAAACATCGTATCGTGGCGGTGGCGTTATCTTAATGCGATAAAGAAGCACAGAAGAGATCAAAGAAACATTGTTTACCTCGATGAAACATATGTCAATTCGTCATTAAATGTACCGGCGTGTTGGCAATCCAATGAAGAACGAGGGGTGCTGTCGCATATTGGCAAAGGGCCACGTTTAATTATTGTACATGCTGGTGGACAAGCCGGATTTATCGATGGAGCTCTTTTAATTTTTAAATCCAAAAGCAAAACCGGAGATTATCATAGCGATATGAATTTTGTAAACTTCAGCAAATGGACTAAAGAAAAGCTATTGCCAAATTTACCGCCAAGCTCAGTTATTGTTATGGATAATGCCGCATACCACTCGGTACAAGAGGACAAAACGCCTACAATGACATCCACAAAAGCCACCATGCAAACCTGGCTGCAAAGACACAATGTTGAATTTGATACGTCTCTAAGAAAATGTGATTTATTGAATTTAATCAAACAACACGCGACAGAAAATATTTACAAAATAGATGAAATTTTAAAGGCGGCAGGTCATGAAGTCTTACGACTGCCTCCATATCACCCAGACCTGAACCCAATCGAATTGGTTTGGGGGGATATCAAAGGACAGCTCGCAAAAATAGAAATTGATTCTAATTTAGACAAAAAGAAAAATACACTGGAACAGTTATTTGCCGAATTCTCTGTAGAAAAATGGGTTAACTGCGATAAACATGTACAAACTATTGAAGATGAATATTGTCTGCACGATTGCATCGTTGATGAAGAGATGGACCGATTTATTATTAATTTGCAAGATTCTGACTCCTCAAGCTACACAGACAGTGATGATGATTCAAGCGATATGAATATTAGTGACGAATAGTCCTATAAAATTTTTGTCTGTGGTTAAATATTTCTTAAACGGAGTTAATTATTGTTTTATGATTTTGTACCTATGAAGCTATTATAAAATATTTGTAAAACTTAAAAATAAATACTTAAAAAAAAAGATACTTATTATTTTATTCTTTACCAACAATGTCTATCTCGAGATAAATCTTTGGATTATTGACTCCGTGTGTAGCGTTACCCGCCCCGGCTCCCTTCTTACCGCGCAGGCGATACGCGAGTTAAACGGTCGGCCTATAAAGCCATCTTGCCGGTTGAAATTTTTATATTTCTTTATTTCAATCGCTTCACGAACAACTCTAGAATAAAAGTGTCGATCGGTGGAAAGGACTTGTGGGCGATGAAACTCAATCCAGTGATTTGTATCCGACTGAAGTATATGCTCGGCAATCGCTGACTTGCTAATCTGACGGTTCTTTACAGCTGTGATATGCTCTTTAACCCTTTCTGCGATAGTCCGCTTCGTTTGGCCTATATAGGAGCTACCACAACTAAACTAAACTAAATTGCGTTAATTCCCGATTAGAATAAAGTAGGAATATACAATTAACAATTCTTAAGTTATTTTGGTCTAATGTGAAATATGTAACACAGCTGCAATATACCCATTGTTTATTTATTCACGCAATCGAAATTCATGTCCAGAATCATAAAATTGGCTTACAACGACACAGTCGATATTTCTTGAGCGACTTGACTGAGTTATTGTTTCACAAACCTTTATAAAGTGACCGCAAAACAGACATACTTATGCCAGTTATAAACAGGCGAACATGTCGCATAAAACATCAACACCAATAAATCATGTTATGACTTAGATACCAATTTAGACGAAGAAACTAATACTACTGTAACTCAGCTTTCTAGGACTCACTATTCAATTTACGTTCTCCGCCGGACAAGAGCTGAAACAATAAGCGGGAGCAACATGGGCGAGCACTACCGACCATTACGTATTCCGACCACGATCCTATCTCAAACTCGAACGCGTAAGCTTACAGAAACGATTAAACTTTCCGAGCGATTGTCCATCGACGCCTGTGCTCCGGAGCTTTTGCGATCCTTTGCTCAGATCCAGCAATGGTCTCGAAACTGTGATTTTCCGTTGGCTCTCCCTGTTATTCTGGTCTCTGCGAAAACGCACCGAGCAAACGTCATTGGCTGATAATTGTCGCTCCCTGGCGCGGCGCCCTTATCGCCCTAGATAACCACGCTTCCATCTTATTGTCCATTTGTTAAGATACCACAATGCACTCGGAATATTACTAATTAGGCTCTGTTTATGAGCCTGCCGGCCATTGTTGAAAGAATGAGATAGTTATCTGTTTGTTGTCTGCAAATGAGATTTGCGATGCCGCTTTGTAGGTTGGCGAAATTGTATGAGCTTTGTTTCATCTGAAATATTATCTGCAAACCAGTGTGGTGGACATTGTTTTTGTGGCAGTTACCAGGAGGCGCGTGTTCGCTATCAGATGGCTGGATTAAGGTACGGTTCGTTATGTTCGTTGCGATCGCGTTTCGGGTTTTCGGGAACTGACCCTTGATCCTGGACTTGAAGACTGGTGGGTGTGTTGCGTGTATTCAAGTTATTTTAAGGAGTTTCTAAAGTGTCTTACTCAAAGTCCATCAGGGTGGATCGACTTTTAATTGTCCGCTTCATTAATTCTTCTGTCCCCAAATAAGAAAAGTCGTTATCTTAAAAATATAAACTATTATTTTAGGAAAGATAAAATATAATTATTAGCCCTTACTTAGTATTTTAGTGGTTATCCAATAGAAGTTAAAATCCCTTCCATAGTGAGAAAAGTTGTCCAAAAGACATTTTAAATTGAAATATCTTTACAATTACTATATCTAATGATTACAAATCAATTACAAACAGAGGTGTATGATATATTTAATAGAGATCTCCCGATATCAAAACACAAAATAGAAATAATACTCTACTAAATATATGACATAGTTAAATGAGCAAAATATAAATATAATTAAAAATACAAAATCTTTATATACTTATATAATTCTACTGTACGTGTGTATGTCACAGAACTCCTCCTAAACGGCTGGACCGATGTTGATGAAGTTTTTTGTGTATGTTCAAGGGGATTCGAGAATGGTTTAGATTCAATAAAAACGCGGGCGGAGCTGCGCCGGTCAGCTAGTATTATATAAATATATTAATCGGGATGTCCCTTTCTGCAAAATCTGTAGGAACTAGTGAATAAGATATTGACATGTCAGTTAGAATTCAGAATCGAACTTTTTAACAAGATAATTTGGAAGAATTTGTTTGGGTTCACATTATGCACACATCTCTTATAACTGTTACAACCCTTAATACCCTTATAATACGCGTACTGAAATAGATTATAATGCCAGTAGACACTAAATAAAAATATAGACAATTAGCTTGGAAACTCTGATATCTCTAATTGGATTATTCAAGATGCATGTGCCTAATGCCAACTTCATTGATGAAAAAGTTTATACTTAGGTATTTGCATTTTTGTCAATTGCCGTATAAGATTTACACTTGTAAATAAAAAAGTCATAAAATGTCAATACAAAGATAAAGTATATTAAAATATTCACTCGCGTATCGTAAAATTCAATTGTGGGGGTGTAAATGTACAACGAAGTTGGAAATTTTAAAACAAGCTCCGGTTTACAACTTTGGTCCAAATGCTGATAGTAGTAGCCTTATATTATGTTGGCCCACGGTTAGGCAAATGTTTGTGCCAATATTTTTTAATATAGAAAGACAGGTAAATAGACTGGCAGATTATTCTGGGTGCGCAAAGGGAACATTATTACGTCTCTAAGGTTCTTCACGTACTCTATTTGTGATAATATTACTGGTATACAACTAATTAACCGATCCCTACTCCTTTAGGTATATCTGGGTAAGAATCTTCTTCATTTAGCGCCTCTCCATTACCTACTAAAGGTCGGCGGTTAGATTCCGAAACTTTACTTTGTCTATCGCTAGTCTGAATCTGTTCTACAGACTTGATTCCGGTCTATTCTCTGAAGTTACGTAGCCAGGACATATTTAGTCTTCCAACTTTATTTTCTGCTATTTTCCCTATCATCATTGGGTAAGAATAGCATCCTTCTATCTCTTCTCGGAAACCAGACTACTGGCAGCAGCGTCTTCTGTTTGATTTTCAACTAAATGTATACTGTGTTTCCTAAGACGCTTGGCAAGCGTGGGGATTATGGCAAAACCCTCGTAAAGGGGAGGCCTATGTTCAGCTGTGAACGTCAGCTGATGATGATCATAATAGTCACAGTTAATGTCTTAAGAAATATCATTTATACTGTCGTTTAGTAGTTTTTCCACTAAAATAATTCATTAGAATTTGAAATTAAAGGATAGCACAAAAATCTGGTTTGAGTTTAGAGTTCCCGCAGTGTTGACCAATTTTATTTTCATGCTTGTTGTTAAAATACGGATGTTTAAATTAGCATCGATATATTACCTACGAGATTTTGAAATTATTCTTACAACTTCTAACCACAACTCATTGATCCTGTATTATCGAAGGTCAAGTTATAATCATTAAAAATAAGCTGTCAACGTTAATGATACTAAGAAACGGAAAGGATGACTAAGGCTAAGGCATTGAAGCATATTATAGCGAAAAACTGTTTTATATGTCTCTATCATGCGCTATCTCGGCAATGATGTTTTATACAATAGATATGCCATTAGCGTACGAAATTCACCCAATTGTGAACTAGCAGTAAGTCCCGCGTCGTAAAAATGTAACGAACATGACGTGTGCCTTTGAAAATCAAATAAAACGCCGTCATGCGTATTTAGATAATGCCCAAAGCACTCACTGCACACCAGTAAATAATAATGAAGGGATATCATACCTTAAGTAATGAAAAAATATTTTAATCACATGGGTGATATTTTTTGGCGTGCATTAGTAGGGCTATAACATATCTATGGATCATAGTATCATTGTGTATTGGAAACAAAATAAATAACCAAGTATACACATTGCAAATATATGTACCAACGTAAACCCGTGCCCGGGTGGCTGGCGCAAACGACTTAATATTGGTTCCGTCGAAAAAACAAGTCGCTAAATTTTACGTCGCCATCTTGTCGCTAGATAAAATCGCATTTCGCGTTTATTGCACAATGAATTGTGGCGTTTTATGTTAATAACAGGCGCATGTGGGCCGAGAATGTCGAAATACTGACTAATCTGACCGTGGGTTGCCAGCGGAAAAAAATGGCAATTTTAAATTATACACGCTACCCACATTTGTGTTCGGCGTACGTTTTACATTAATAAGATTGTTAATTACTTAATTATTTATTAAAATATACGTATTTTGTATCTGATTAATTGATTGTTATGTTAGAAGTAGGTAAGTTTATTTGTTTTATTCGGTTTTTGTTTAGAATATGAACCAGTACAAGTATTATGGAATGCTTAATTCAAGTAAGAACACGCAGGCACGAGTAAGAACATCAAAATACATAAATATCAGGTACACGACAATAGGTACTATACCGTCAGTATTTATCGACATTTGCGCTTGTGACAGATCAAACCCATTATCACTTAAAACCCTATCAATATAACTCTTATAATATAACTTTAAATAGTTCAATTCACCTGCCTGTTAGAGGAAAATCTGCCTACGCTTTGTTTAAGGGGGCCATAGATAAACACTTACTTTATTATTAATATATAAAGTCTATGGGTTTTTGTACTATAAAATATTTTGTGTTTATAAATATTGAAACTGCGAGTCTCAAGACATTTCCGACAGATATTGGTAAACCACATTGAACCTAAATTTTCATTAAAATCCGTAGGATAATTTTGAATAGCTATTTGAAAACCTACAGCCGATATAGCTAAATTATTTTGCTGTAGTGCTTGCAGTAGTGTAGCAAACTGGCTGTTTAATCGTTTCGTAAAATAGTTTTAGGGAAAGGGATTAAAAGATGGAAGGAGTCGTCGTCGGCCTGTGTCTTTATGATTGCCAAGACATATTGCTATGTTGACTTTACACACGAAGTTCAATCCAGCTCTCGCCAGCGGGTGCAGAATAATAGTGCTTTGTTTATTAGACGCATAAGCTTACAAAAATATTGGCTTTCCATCTTACCCACTCTGTCCATCTTGCCCTCACTTACCCTATAGTTTTAAGAACATTGTTTATCGACACGCTTTTCTATTATATAAAACAGATTTTTATGGGTCAAAACTTAAACCTTTTAGATTTCAAAATCAGCCAGGTATTTACTACTATAGTCTCAAATATTCTTCCGCAAAGTACCAGTTTGTTAATATTGATATCGTCATGCCGAAACACGTCAACTGCCGTACCAAAGGCCTCCCCTTTAGAAGGGAGGAGCTGCCTCCCACGCTTGGCAGGCGTCTTGGGAATCGTAGTATAGGTGGTAGGAAATAGAGAGACACTGCTGCCCGTCTTCTGGTTTCCCCACCAGTCGACTCTTACGGACACCCAACGGGATGAGATGGGAGGGTTCTATTCTTATCGGGACACCCTACGGGGACTCATTGATGTGTTCTGGTGTACAGGGCACTGTAGCTGGTGAAAGCAAAAGACTTAATTATGAATATCTGAAGAGCGACAGGCTTACCGCCATTCGAACATACTGTGTCATGTTAGTAATTTGTATGAAAAATAAATTTATAAAACTACTAGCTGACCCACGCAGCTCCGCCTGCGCTATTTTTACGTTAACTAAACTTTTAATAACAGTCATTCGCATCGAATACATAACCCCCTCTTTTATAGTCGGTTAAAAACTGGGACCTACTTTTTACTTGCTCTCCGAAGCACGGACCCGTTTAGTTCAAATGGCGTTAAACGGTCACCCATCTATTTAATGACCTTACCTAACGTTGCTTAACCCGATCGATTACAAAACCTTGATAACAACTCTCTATGAGTGTTCCCTTACTAATATTTATTATATTATAAAGAAAAATTGATAAAATCTGACCAAGCGTATAACCAAGTACCCATTTTGACTTTAATCCCCTCTCCAGAAAGAACCGTGGTAGATTACGGGATAAAAAGTATCCTATGTCCTACCTCGTAGTAAGATCTCAAATCATGCCAAGTTTCATTTGAATCCATTCAGTAGTTTCGGCGTGATGCTCAGCCGTGATACAGACAAACAGACAGACAAAAATTAAAAAAAAATACATTTTCGGCCTCAGTATCGGTTATAGAATGCCCTCCAAAAATAATTTTCAAAATATCTTCTATGTACAGAATTGGACCTGTTACAGTTTTATTATAAGTACTAGCTGACCCGCGCAGCTCCGCCCGCGCTTTAATTACATTTTGCTCCCCTTTTCTCCCTACTTCCTTGATTTATCTCTCTCCATCTCTCTCTCTTATAATAAAAATCTAATTCTATGTTATTTCTCTCCCCTCCCGCTTCGGTCCCCGTCATACTTCCCCTCTTCCTCTCCCCGTTGTCCTCTCTGAACCCTCTCCCTCCTCTCTCTTCTCCCAACTTGGTCCCTCTCACTCCCCCTAACTCCTCCGATCACCCTCCCCTCTCCCTCTCTTGCACTCTCCTCTCGTTCTATATATCCTCGTCAATCATGGTATCAGCGGCATAAAATATACTTTATAACCTATTCTCAGACCTACCCGCAAAATTCCATACATATCGGTTCACCAGACACTCGTTCTCAGATTTTGTTGTGCAAGGCGTTGCGAAGTTCGACACTCGACTCTCGTGCGCGTAACTGAGAGTTTCTCTGATTTTGTTCAGCAAGGCGTTGTGCACGTTCAGGTGAAGATTCTCCCATACGACGTATTCTTGCTGCCCGTGCTTGAGAACTATGTTTAGAAAGTTGAGACCTGGCTCTCTTAGGTATTTTCAAATGTTTAAGAAAATGCTAATAGCGTGTAATATTCTAGCTCTGAAAAGAACTGTTGTTTAGCCCTGAAAAGAACTGTTGTTTAGCCCTGAAAAGAACTGTTGGTTAGCCCTGAAAAGAACTGTTGGTTACCCCTGAAAAAATCTGTTGGTTAGCCCTGAAAAGAACTGTTGATTAGGTCTGAGAAGAACTGTTGTTTAGCTCTGAGAAGAACTTTTGCGTAGGTGTAGTTTTAAGAAAGAAATCTAAAAAAAATCGCACGAAAATTATTAGACTTCGCGCACGACCGCTGCGCTGCGTAGGGAGCCGACCCACAGCCGACCTCGCATCTGAGCCGCGCGGTACTCATAGATCTAAACTCCCCTCCCGCATGCGCACCCCCGCCGCGCCTTGGTGACGCTCACTTCGCAACGGGCCGTGCAGCAGAAATCTTTTAATTTATAAGCAGTAATATTTTAATTTCGCCATAACTTCAAAACCAAATGTCCAATTTTAATCATTCACTCACCAAATATTATCTTCATAAACTGTACTTAATGATGAAATAATTTATTTTGATAAGGATAAATAGCATGATTAAATAAATGCGTTTAAATGTAGTCCAAACAAAATTCAAGATTTTTAAATAAAAAAATTGTTGTTGGGCCTCACTCGACATAGATACGCTTGTGTGCCGCGGACTTTTTTGTAGATATTTATAAGATCTACAATTAATTAGAACATTTTATGGTTTTATCTTTTATAGTTTAGGCAGCGTACGCAAAATAAGTAACTTTTCTGGTTGATTTTTTACACCTTGTGTCCGAAAAACCCAAATATCTTACGAAACCCTAATTTTTTCCAAAATTAAATTTAGCCTATGTTACTCGTGGATAATGTAGCTTTCGAATGGTGAAAGAATTTTTAAAAACGGTCCAGTAGTTTTTGAGCCTATTCATTACAACCAAACAAACAAAGTTTTCCTCTTTATAATATTAGTGTAGATAGTGTAGATAGATGTTATACGTCTTACAAAGGAATTCTTAGAACCGGTCTATATTCTATCTCTTATATTAAATTCAAATCTGATTCAATGAAAAGTTGTAACATTAAAATTAATATCTATCCGTCGAAAGTTTCGCGTTCTCTATAATTGATGTTTTATTATAAAATTATGTTGTTATAAATACTATCATATATTATCCACAAATGAATATTGTCTTATTTGGTTTGAGCTTGTTAACAGTTTTGTAGTAATTTCTCAAAGAAGTGTGTCCTTATATTTGGACTTCTGAACGATTTGTCTTGTCTACATCGCGATGTTTGCGGTACAATGGTGATTTAGTTCGTGATACATGGGAGGCGATATTTTCGTATTTATAATATAAAAACAAGGATTGCCGTTCAACTATATATTTGACATCATTATTTGTTGGCTATGAATAAGGAAATTATGTTTTTGATTATTATAAAGTTCGTCGACCTTTGATTTTGTATTATTTCCTTAGTTTTGCATTTTTGTGTATTTTGAAGTTGTTTAAAGAATTATGTTTATCTGCTATAAACGGTCCAGTCATTTAGACTAAGATTGTCAAAAAATATTGGACAGGTTTTGTTTTGTCAGTTAAAAATATAATAACGAAGATATAGTGAATTGAAATTCCGCGTGACGTCACCTCTACGTACACTTTTTTAGTAAGGTGTGACGTCACAAGCCCCTACTTTCGAACTTTGGCGATCTTTATCTTAGTCAAAGTCTATTGATTTGTAAAATACGTGTCCAATATTTTTTGATAATCTATCTGACGGACTAATTAGAATTATTGTTTTTTTTTTACCCCGTCATCATCCCTATTTTGTACATTGTTGTTGAAGCTACTTGTAACTGTTGACTTATTATTATTTCCAATACATATTTAGACTGACTGACTTCCGATAGACAGACTAATGTACCTAACATCTCTTCCTAACAGTGACCTATGTAGCACTGTATGGACTTGAAGTTAAAAATCATAATCAAATGTCTTTTATAGTTAGTTCATTGTTTTCGTCATAACGAACCCACAAATTATATAGCATTGGAATCCTTTAGCATTCTTACTTTACGCATTATTTTAACATTCTTACTTAAAAACAGTTAATAATCAACCACATTTCTGAAATCCGATATCTCATACATGCGAATAATTTTACCAGTTACCTCATCGAGTGCTGTCGTTACCTCGATAGTATCGATACACCGAAAGTGAGACATCGCGAATTACAATCGATTACGGCGATCGGTGAAATCACTAGTGTCGAAAGGCCCCTGGTCACCCCGCCCACGTGCGCGCGTGAAGATCGTCCTCTTATTAAGTTGTTAACGTGTTTTCTCTCAAATGAACACATAGTTGAAAGTTGTTTTTGTCCTGGAGACATTTTTTGTGCGGAAATGTGAACGGACAATTTAAATTCGGATTTCGGTCGCTTGCATACACCCACTGAGTCTTAAAATTTGATTAGGCATTTTTACAACCTCTAATGATACATGAACGGTGATTGTACTAGAAATAGATTCGTGGGTATAGCATATAGAAGCATCGCATTTCGGTTTTCAGGTGTGACAGTAGGTACTAACTTCAATCTGGCCATCGAAAAGTCTTTGCTTGTGGCGGGTACTCCCTTCCCTCTAATATGGTTGGTTGATATGAGTTAATATGGTTGGTTGACTGGTCCGACTACTATCGCTTTGGCCTTTTAGTTTGTTGTAATTTTGTTGTATTTTTTTTCTCTCTTGTCTTATCTTTCGAACGGCAGAACACACTATCGCTGGGGGGCGATTCTCGCTTACTTCGAATCGACTTTGATTTCGAATCTGCAATACGAAGCCTATCTCTACTAAGAAATCTCGTAACTCGAAGTGATTTTCTCGAATCTTGTATTCTGGGCAACCATCGAAGTAAACTTCGAAATAATCTCTATTCGAATGAGGAAATTGTTGCCATTATGAAAGATAAATGTCCCGCGAGTCATTCCGTTCAAGTAGTTGATACGGCTTTTTTACCGGATGGGATGTTTTTAGTAGAAAAACATATCTTTAAAGTGGTTCACGTCTATAAAATGGTAGAACGACATTTTGTACGATTTTTCACATAATTTATCACAAATTAATGAGTAATAAATACATAAAGCTGTGTGTTCTTACCAAAGATTTTTATAAATCTATGGTTCTTACTTAGTAGTATATGGCTGTATGATCCTAGTACCTTTGCCTGTCTTTCGGCGAAGTAAAATTAAAACAAAAATACCATATGTTTATGTATTTATGTTTAGGATTTTGTTTTAGTATGCCCGAAAGGTTATTTATAAAAAGATAAGTTTGATTATTGTTGTCCGTATTCTTAAAGGCGTTTATGTGATGTTTAGGTGTATATAATCTTGTCGGCATAATGATTTTATCTTAATTGGCTGTCGATCGCAGTATCTCTTAATTAATAGTCTATGTTGTTGATTGTTTGTTTGGTAATGTATTAAGTTTTAATCAAGTGCGAGGACTTCGTAAAGTGTAGTTGTACTTTAATAAACTATCCAATTATTTTATTTTGAATAAAATAATCTAGGAATACGGTACTCATCTTAAAATTATAATCATATTATACGGCAAGGTTTGACATTTGTTGTGATTCGAACTCGAGATGACGATTCGAATGGTCTTGACCAGTCGAAGCAGTTCGAGCGGCTAGCGTTCGAAATAGGTTGGGCTCGAAATGTCGAGAATACAATTACGTGATTTTTAGTCGCCAATAGTTCGAATTCGAATATTTTTTCGAATTCGTGATTGATTCGAAAGTGCGAGAATCGCCTCCCTGATGTTGATCCAATTGTAACAAGACATTGTTTAAAAAAGTGAAAAAATGACAAGCTCGCTGAGTTTCTTGCCGGATCTTCACAGTTGAGGCCGCGTTGTGATCCGGTGGTAGCTTTTAAAAAAATTGACCATTCAAAAGTGCTCTAGCGTTAACCCTATTTGAAATAAATATTTTTGACTTTGACTTTGACTCAATACTAGGTGCAAGGTACCGTCCAGGTCCATCGCAGTGTTAGATATTTAGCCGGCAAGCAGCAGTGTGTAAACATTGCTGTGTTTCAGTGTGACGGGCACTGTAGCTGGAGAAATTACGGGAGACACGAGACTTAATAACTAATGTCTCGGATAACGAGCTGAAATTCAGCTGTTTAAGGGCGGGCTTATCGCTTACCATCAGGCGAACTACGGCGTCGTCGTTATCTTTTTTATTACCCTGCACTACATCTCTGTTCTCTCTCTTCTCCATTATGTACCATTGATTTGTTTTTTTTATTGCAATGTAGGTTTAAGGGATATTTTAATTTATAAAGTCTCATGAGACGCACGGTTTGGTGAAAGAAATTTCATCCAAACTTATCGAAGTCTCAGGAGACCGTCGGACTGGTAGCTATTTCTGCCAACGTATAAGCTTGGCTGTACAAAGAGGTAATGCCGCCTGTCTTTTAGGTACCCTTCCCTCCCAGTGCGGCGACAACTTAGAGGAAGTTTTTTACCTAGTTTAAGTATACATGTTTGTAAATAAACTGTAAATATTTAGTTTCAATAAATAATTAATTATTATTATCTCAGTAATTTATAAAGTTATAAAAATAGCTAGATTCTTTTCCCGGGAAAAGATAATAAGTTTTTTTTATCAAATAAAATATATTTTTACTCAAATCGAAAGTGATCAAAAACTGGTTGATGAAATGTGAAACGCTGATATCGAATACAAACCATCATGGATTGAATAAAAATCCATAAACGTCACATACATCTCAACAGCAATTACACATTCAATTGTGATGCACAAAAGAGGATGAACAAAAAAACGAATAATATAAGATGTATCGGTGGCGTATGTGGAAATCTGCGCATGCGCACTCCGTGGCCCATTTGCATCAATCATCAGTAGGATGTTGATTCAAGTAGTGTGGACGTTGCTTTAATAATAAAAATTATAGTTTTTAGTAACATTGCAAAGAAAGATGGGCGTCGGAAGCTCATGCTTACTTTTTAAAATTAATTTAACGAATACTTTAAACACAAATATGTTCTTGTCGCTCAAAAAACACCATTGGTTTGTCCAAGAGTTTGCATCCCTCATTTAGGAGATTATTTTTTGTTTAAATTCTCACATGTATATGTCCGAGTAATGGAAGAGAGACGTGAAACGCCGCTGTCAGCTTCACCAGAATACAAAGAGCGGAACAAAACCATTAACAGGTTGGTACGACGCGACCTCCGATCTGATAATACTTTGCAGATTAAAAAAGCAATCGAGCAAAATCGGGGGTCGAAAGTGTTTGTCCAGTCTTTGGGTAGGAGCCACCTGGTGAAGCTAACAACGTCAACAGGAAAAGTCGTCGCATCCAAGTCGGCAATTCTGTCGGAAGTTAAGGAGTTTTACAGTAAGCTCTATGCCTCGCATGCTTCTCAGCCTAAACCCAGTTCAGAGGATTGCAGAGCCACCCTTACCCGCCACTTCTCCGAAGATCTGCCCGTAATAAGCCAAGATGAGATCGTGACGACGTTAAACAGCTCAAAAATGGAAAAGCCCCGGGTGAGGACGGAATTACAACAGAGCTCTTAAAAGCTGGAGGAGCTCCTGTGCTGAGAAAACTTCAGCAGTTGTTCAATTCTGTCCTTTCCACTGGGAGAACTCCAAAGGCATGGAACAGTAGCATAGTAGTTTTGTTTCTCAAAAAAAAGTGACAAAACCCTTTTAAAAAACTACCGACCAATTTCGCTTCTGAGCCAAGTGCATAAGCTGTTTTCAAGGGTCATCACGAACCGTCTTGCGCGAAGACTCGACGAATTCCAACCTCCAGAGCAGGCCGGGTTTCGAAGCGGGTATAGCACCATAGACCACATTCACACGGTAAGGCAGATTGTACAAAAGACTGAAGAGTACAATCAGCCCCTGTACTTAGCGTTTGTGGATTATGAGAAGGCTTTTGACTCGGTCGAGACCTGGTCTGTTCTGAACGCCTTGCAGCGTTGCCAAGTTGACTGGCGATACATCGAAGTGATGAGATGTCTTTACGATGCCGCGACCATGACCGTAGAAGTACAGAACCAGCGAACTGAACAAATCCACCTACGCTGAGGAGTGAGACAGGGGGATGTTAAATTCCCGAAACTGTTCACGAACGCTTTGGAGGATATCTTCAAGACGCTGGACTGGGAGAGGTCTGGCATAAACATCAACGGCAGGTACATCTCTCACTTACGATTCGCGGACGATATCGTCATTATGGCCGAGACGCTGCAAGACTTACAACGAATGCTGAATGCTTTGCATCGGTCTCCGAAAGAATTTGGAGAAAACCAAAGTCATGATAAACGAGCACGTTGTTCCGGTACCGGTTGCCGTCAATGGGGTTCCTCTCGAATATCGCTGGTCATATTCGAAGTTGTCCAGGAGTATACCTACTTAGGGCAGTCGCTAAAACTAGGTAAAGACAACTTCGAGAAGGAAGTCAAAAGAAGAATACAGCTAGGCTGGGCAGCATTCGGAAAACTTCGCCTGGTCTTCTTGTCGCCAATACCGCAATGTTTAAAGACAAAAGTCTTTAATCAGTGCGTCCTACCCGTGATGACATACGCAGCCGAGACGTGGCCACTCACGGTACGACTAGTCCACCGATTCAAGGTCGCTCAGCGGGCTATGGAGAGAGCTATGCTGGGTGTTTCTCTGAGGGACCGAATACGGAATGAAGTAGTTCGCCAGAGAACCAAAGTGACCGACAAAGCCCAAAAGATTAGCCGGCTGAAGTGGCAGTGGGCTGGTCATATTTGCCGAAGAACCGAAAACCGTTGGGGTAAATTGGTTCTGGAGTGGAGACCGCGAATCTGGAAGCGTAGAGTAGGACGCCCTGTGACTAGGTGGAGCGACGATATCCGCAGAGCGGCTGGCAGACACTGGATGAGGAGAGCCGAAGATCGGGCTCAGTGGCGTGCCTTGGGGAAGGCCTATGTCCAGCAGTGGACTGATGTGGGCTGATGATGATGATGATGTATATGTTACGTACATAATGCACGATATTATAATACTTAATGACGGTAGTTTGGATTTTAATGCCAATAGACAACCCGCATGCACACTGTAGCCGCACATATACTTAAAATTTAATGGCACGGTAGACGATCGAAGTTCAAGAAGTCTTTGTCCTACAAGATGGCCTGCCAAATCCGTTCCTCCTTAAAAGTAGATGACCAACGTCCAATAGTTCCTTGTCCTTCAAATCGTCTGACAAAATCCGATCAACGCTGAAGTTAGATGACTGAAGTTCAATAGGTCGTATGTAGCCCTAAAAATGATCTGACAAAATCCGATTATCCCAGAAGCTAGAAGGTCGACGTTCAAGTAGTCGTGACCCTAATGTGGTCTCACAAAATCCGATCTTCCCTGTAGGTAGATGATGGGAATTCAAGAGGTCGTAGTCGAAAATATGGTTTGACAAAATCGGATCATCCCAGAAGGTAGATAACCTACTTTCAAGAGGTCCTCTGACAACATCCGATCTTTCCTGAAAACCAAACTTTAGGACGCCTTTCAAGATGCTAAAGATTGCGAAGAATTATCAGAGGATTCCTATTGCTAATGTAGGCATTTAACGTCTGTTTCTTTTGTCATTATTAAAATAAATATGGATGGTCTATCTATATATATATATAAATGAATGTTTGTCTGTATGTCCTTTATAGAATCGTAAACTATGCATTTGATCATGCCATGATCTTCAGCAAAGTGAAAGAGCGCGAGCGGAACTGCGTGGGTCAGCTAGTCTATATCTATACTTATGATAAAACTGTAACAGGTCCAATTCTGTACATTGAAGATATTTTGAAAATTATGTTTGGAGGGCATTCTATAACCGTTACTGAGGCCGAAAATGTATTTTTTTTATTTTTTGTCTGTCTGTCTGTCTGTATCTCGGCTGAGCATCACGCCGAAACTACTGAATGGATTCAAATGAAACTTGGCATGATTTGAGATCTTACTACGAGGTAGGACATAGGATACTTTTTATCCCGTAATCTAGCACGGTTCTTTTGGGAGAGGGGATTAAAGTCAAAATGGGTACTTATATACTTTTAGACTTTCGCGTTCCATTATAGTTAGTCCAGTTGTGGTAGCTCCTATATAGGCCAAACGAAGCGGACTATCGCAGAAAGGGTTAAAGAGGATATCACAGCTGTAAACAACC
Organism: Furcula furcula; assembly: GCA_911728495.1. Classification (NCBI taxonomy): domain Eukaryota; kingdom Metazoa; phylum Arthropoda; class Insecta; order Lepidoptera; family Notodontidae; genus Furcula; species Furcula furcula. Next base: position 23,171,223 of record OU452253.1, read on the forward strand.
GTCAGATTAGCAAGTCAGCGATTGCCGAGCATATACTTCAGTCGGATACAAATCACTGGATTGAGTTTCATCGCCCACAAGTCCTTTCCACCGATCGACACTTTTATTCTAGAGTTGTTCGTGAAGTGATTGAAATAAAGAAATATAAAAATTTCAACCGGGAAGATGGCTTTAGATTATCAGCTGCTTGGGAACCAGTGATCAAAATGTAACATATTACATACTGTATATACCTGGGCGTACTTTTGCAAACAAGCTTGCACTACATTGACTACAACTACATTTTAAGTACTACATTTTAACCTCATACTCTCAGTAAATAGGCGTTTTACTTAATTAAATTGCTTTTACATTAATTTAAAACGACAATTAACATTTTTTTAAAACTAATTGTTTGTTAGAAAAATAAATTACTTGGACACGACGTCGGATATTTGCTGGTATTCGCGATATTTACACCTTGTGAGACCCCGCTGTTTTGTTGTAATAACGTTGATAAATAGCTATTTGTAATATATTATGTACATGCAAGTTTGCTAGGGTCAGCGTTCAATGAAACGGAAACGCGTGGGAAGACGTAATAAACATTAGGAATTTGGTATATTTTTTAATTTATTCCTTATTTTATTTTAAATCTAGTTTTTACACGCCGCTACGCTTCTATATTTCAAAAGAAATACATATAGCTATCTCACCGTGTCTTGGTGCATACCGTAGCTCCTTTTTTTCGCTAGGGAAACCTTCAAATGGCCCCCGGAAGCTGTGGGGCTCGACCGGGGTATGTGGGATTCTTACCCACTAAAACCCCCGCGGCTGTCGCATCTTGATCTGCACTTGAGCACCAGGATCCCCTCAGTGCCTTGCCTTTTACTGTAGCTCCTAAATTTACACCTCTAATTAGCGTTTTATGCAATCAACTTGTGTTCCATGAAGATAAAATTTCACAGCTAATTATCACTTTTGCACGTATCTTTTTTTGCACCCAACACTGTTCGTGTCATCGCCATAATTCACGGGTTTAATAACACCGCGGCGGTTCGTCCATATTATTCTTACGCGAAGGAAGATGCGCTGTTAAAGCAATATTTTAATGGGTATGGTGCAAGTTGCTAGAATAAAGCGAGGAAGTGGTGGATATGTGTACTTTTATTAGGACTTTGTGTCGTCCCTACATGTGATTTAAAAAGTATATAGCTGCTCTGTTTTTCCTATTATATAACTAGTAATAGATTATTTCTTTTCTAGTACCTAGGTACTAGTACCTTCTTACGTACCTATACTCCATCCCAAATAAGCTTGAAGGCGATTACAAGTTCGTTTGCGGCTCAATAACTACATAACGCATACATTGTCAACTAGGCGCGTCAACAAAAACAACTTTGTATTACCAACCGGTCTACTCCACGGATAACGGTCGTTATCCGTGGAGGTTGCTATTCTTACCGGTCACCCCACCCCAGACAACTGATACAAATACGTATTACCTATACTTTTTGTGCAAATACTTAGGTACCTACTTATATATAAAAGAAACATACAACCGAATTGATAACCTCCTTTTTTTGAAGTCGGTTAATAATAAGTAAATAACACACACAATTGGTAGGAATGGAACCTACAACCTAATGTGTAGTGGCCAGAGTGTCTAACCACACCAGGCGCGTCATTGACTAAAAACGCTTGGAAAGTATGCAATCGCGAACGGCCGTCACTTACACCGCCGCGTAACGCAACCGTTCATTATAGTACGCGTTTCGAATAATTACGTACTGATAAACCAAGCAAATTGTTCGCGAATTATCTTCTCGGGGCGTGTGTGATGAATATCATCTGTGTCCTAAAAATGATTTTTTTCCCACTGATAAACTGTCACTGTAATTGCGTTGTGTTAATTATACAGTTATTTTGAAAGTTTTATGATGTATTCAATGTGTGCATCATTACGATCGGTGTATTCGAAAACCATGTCATTAAATATATAATTGGTAGAAATTACTACTGGGTATTTATAATGCTTTGTTAAGTGTGAATTCACTTCTGGGCTCTTGCTTTCGTTTAATATGAAAACGCTATTACGTCTGCATTAATTGTGTTGGATTGGAGGATGCGTTTGTCAATTGTCCTTTCTATAAAGTAGTTCGAAATATTGATGTTTTTTTACTCATCATAACCTGATGGAAAGTGGCGACGCAATCAAAGATGGTAAAGTACACTAGCTTATTAAAAGCCTATTTACATGAAAGACACCCGCCTTGAAGACACCCAAATTATAATCGGGTGGTAAAACCGATGCAGGCAAACTGTGCCGTTCCTTAACTGTCCTTATAAATGAAGAAGCAAATCGTTTAGTCCGGATTGAAGGCACGTTCACTACAAAAGGGTGCGTATGCGCAGTGCGTCTCGTCGTCCAATGACAGAAGGGGGATGGTGGGAGATGGAAATTAGGTCCTATTAAGTTGTTATCTTTCGTTTGTATTAAATGTGCTTGAAAACGGAAACATATTATATTGTACGGGTAGTCTAATCTAAAGATAGATTCACAAAATAGATGATTCTATTTTGTGAATCTATCTTTAGATTAGATTATCATTTAATTTAATTTTATTTTCTGTGAAAGCTCAAATTTTGGGTTTGAAAATAACAAGTTATGTAAAAAAATCCTTGATATAAACTTTATAAAAACATCATCGGCGCACAGACGCATCAAAAATAAAAGGTTTTTTTTTTTCAAGAAACTGCAAGTAATGGTCGGTTGGCGTCAAAATTACGCGTCAATCATCGATTACTCGTCTCGGAACCAATTATAGTGACACGTTTAAAACCAGGCCGGAAAAATTACCATCTACTTATCAAAGAGCTATATACCTTATATAGTGTATTTAAGTACGATATTATTTTAGCGTTCCAAAAAGCCGACCCGTTTGGTCGAAAATCACATTCTGATGTTCTTTATGTCCTCTGTTTACTTTAAACCAGCCGATGTTAATTATCTCATGTAATTTAATTTTATGCGTTTTCCTATATCTGCACTTCTTTCACTTGTTAGGTTAGAGCGAGAGGTGGTACATGTGAATCGACTTTGTAAAATTTTACGATGTAATCGAAGCAAATTGAATGGTACACTGCGGTGTTATAAACGTCGTGAATGTTTAGTCTTTTGATTATGGAGTAATTTTACGCAACAAAACTGATCTTGTATTAAAAATGCCGAACGTTTACTATAAATTTTACTACGCCCTGTATTTCTTTACAAGATCAAAATCGTAAATCAGTAAATTTATAATGAACAACGGAGTGATCCCTGACCGGTGGCCAGCCAGCGACAATTTTGGTAGGGTTATTTATAGGGACCTACCACCTGTACCCTGTTTGTCTTTCAATAAGTCATATTAAGATGTTGGTACTTGTAAAGAAAAGCAGGGTATAGGTGGTAGGTAGATACCATGTACACGGGAGGGCCGTCCATGTACTATCGCGGACACGAACCGTGTACCAGTTTTCAATCAAAATCAATTAAACGACATTACGTTCGCTTACCCCGTCCGCACGTATTTTGGGCCGGCACGTCCTAAAGGTGATACACTGCTTGTGACCGCGAGAGTACACGGGGCCGTCCAGGTAGGTACCACCGCAGTGTAAGGCATTCCACGGCCAAGCGCCAATGCGTAAAAAAAATGCTGTATACCGATGTGAAGAGCACTGTAGCTGATGGAGTTAAAACAGTCTATATAGGCAAGTGTGACATCATCAGGTGAACGTCTTGCTAGTCTCGCCACTAGCTTTACTAAAAAAAAAACTTCAAAGATCTGATCGAAGTTTTCTATTCCATTGTTGGTGGCTATGAATTTGGGCCCGGAAACCACCGGAACGCACTTCGACCTACTTATATTCATTATGCATGCCCTAACCTTTACTCTGTTGCTGACGTGACAAAGAGTTCCCATAGGTACGCAACTATTGCGGCAACTTGGAGCTGAACATAATCATATGGCGTACGATAGGCTCCCAGATAACTCAACCAACGTCTCGCAACAGCGTCGTAAGCAGCATTGGCACTTTTACAGAATTTGCAAGTATCTAGTAGTCTGCATCTAGTCTAGTATTGTACTTAGCCTCATGATCGAGGTTTTAATAAAACTAAAAGAAAATTGTCTCTTCGTAACAAATAGCAAATAATCTTGGAATAATCATTTATCCTCAAGTGAACAGCTATTGTCATTTTCTTACGCGCTGCCTCACGCAACGTCTTTTCAGAGTAACCGGAGGGAACAATCTATTATCCGCCTAAGAATAATTGTGCACGATGAAAATACTATTAAATCACATTCACACAAGCGAATCCTTGTAAAATGTTTGTAATAAATAACAATACAATATTTAGGCGTACTTACAAAATGTGTCGTTCTGTGTTGGAAGCAGGGCTGTCAAGTTTTTTCAAATGTTAATGTTTATCTACTTTATTCTACATATATAAACCAAGGAATTATCCTTTGCCATCAGTAATTCTGGATAGTATATAAGCGTCACCGTTCTTAATGAATAGTAATAGACTTCTTATCAAAAATGTCTTTGTTATTTTCATGACGAATCTATTTTCCAATACCTAATTGTAATAAGCTGAGAATTTCATAATTGCAACGTTTTAATGTTTCTTACAATAGTACTACGTGGTAGACCTCTTTTTTTTTGAGGCGGGGGAAATCTTCCGAAGATCCCCGGGAGCTGTGGGGCTCGACCGGGGTATGTGGGATTCTTACCCACTAAAACCCCCGCGGCTGTCGCATCGGCACATGAGAGAGGAGACCCCAGGGCTCTCCGGTGGGATCTGCACCAGGGGCCCCTCAGTGCCTTGCCTTTAAGCCCGCCGCCGGGGGGCGCATTGTAGCCCCCCGGGAACCTGACACGGTGCTCACGGGGACGGGAGTCGCAACCCCGCCGCCGTCCTCCTCGGAGTCGCCGCCGTACTCAATGGACGTTCTAAGGGCCCACACATAGACCCCTAATGCAAAGGGAGTTACAGGTACACGTTCTGTCTCCTTGATAGTTAATTTACCGTAAAGAACAATGTATAAACATTGCTGTATTTCGATTGCCCTTCACGGCTAGAGAAATTACCGGACACAAAAAACGTTTGTAACTGTCTCAGGTGACTTATATTTCTGGTGACGAGCAAAAGTCAAAAGTCAAAATATCTTTATTATGTATAGGCCCCACGGAGGCACTTACACAAAAATCATTTTTACAAACTACCACCGGATCGTAACGCGGCCGCTACTGAGAAGATCCGGCAAGAAACTCAGCGGGCTTGTCTTTTTTTGTCATTTTTTAAAAAAAATAGTTTTACAAATTTTACTTATGTCAGCCTTAAACTTCTAAGCTTGCATGAGTTGAGCAGTTCAAGCCCACGCAGCTTTATCCTCCAGGTAATCCGAGATTTTATAATAAGCCTTTTTTGACAAACGGCTTTTTATCAAAGGTTTAAATTTCTTTATTGGAAGATCTCGGATATCCTGTGGCAGTTTGTTATAAAAGCGTATACTTTGGCCCATAAACCATTTGCCTGTTCTGTGGAGACGCGTGGCATGTACAACAAGATCGTGTTTGTTCCGGGTATTAATATTATGTGTATCACTATACTTTTTAAAAGAACTGATATTTTTTTTAACATAAACTAAATTTTCAAATATGTATTGTGACACAACCGTTAGAATATCTATCTCTTTGAATTTCTCTCTAAGTGAATCAATAGGAGCCAGATTGTAAATGGCTCTCACAGCTCTTTTCTGCAGAATAAAAATAGTATTAAGTTCTGCAGAAGATCCCCACAGTAATATGCCATATGACATAACACTGTGAAAATAGCTGAAATAAACAATTCTAGCGGTTTCAACATCAGTTAAACGTCTAATTTTCTTGACTGCATAAGCCGCGGAACTTAGCCTACCCGACAACTTCTTAATTTGTGGGCCCCACTGTAGTTGGCGTCAATTGTTATACCTAAAAACACAGTCGACGCCTCAAGGTCCAACGCTGCAGTGTAATGCTCCATGCAGCAGTGGTTCTCTACCAACAGACATGAAGCTTACGTATTAAAGATGTGGCAACCCTACTGCGTAGTCCGGTGCTTTGTCGCGCTGCGTCGTGTTGTATTGTGTGTCGTGTATAGCGGCACTTATGATGATAAATGTACGCGGACATATTGTGAGGTTCTGTTGTGGCGTCACGGGTATAGTCAGCAGAATAAGTTGTATTTACTACATGTTTCTAAGTGCATTCATAAATCCGATTCATTATAAAAACGTACATTGCGTACATTTTACAACTTTTTGATAGTTACCGCTAGGGGCGCTGGTGTGATATGTTTGGAGAAAACTGACAGTTTGATCGAGCTCGTAAAGTATGGGAACTCGTACTGAACCCACAGGTCGCTAAATTGGCAGCACTATTTGGACTAGAAATAACATCACAGCTTTATTACTTCAAACAACTTTTTCAACAAGTTCCGGCGCACAAACTCAGTCATGTTCACTCTGTTTTAGTGATAATTTAAACAGAACGTTCACCCAATGGTAAGTGACACATGCGTGACTACAGTGCAATGCCGCTCGTCGCCGATATATTAAGTATTCACTGCCGCGCTCACAAAGGCCAATTAACGTTAATTGTTACTTAGCCATTCAATTCAATTTCATTTATACATGTCTATCTATATTTTACGGGAAAAAGTACAGTTTTTTTAGTAATCTTAAAAAAAACTCGGCAAACAAACTTAGTTTTGTGGTTTGTTTTTTTTTGCTATCTGAGGTGTTTAAAGAATAGTAAAATAAATTTAATTCATCTAGAAATGGCATGGAACCCTCGGTGCGCGAGTCCGACTCGCACTTGACCGGTTTTTTTAATCTTATCCGTCATAAAACTGAACTTCTTTAGACGTACCTACCCAATAATATTGAAATAGTTGTAATACATTTAGTCATGCCGACAGTACATAAGTGTGAATCGTTTATTTTTGAGTAACATTGGACAATATGTTTTCGGAGGTGACCAGACTTAGTCCGAAACGCGTCCATCATTCTGTCTTGTGGATGGTGTTATACGAGTGCGAGTCATCAAAATTATTACAGTTAAATAATATTGGGATATTTTGTGATCATACTTGTTTATAATTATTAAGTCTATTATATCTATATTATTGAGTATCGTCTTGCCTTTGTTATGTAATGGTAACCTGTCTGTATAAGAAATATGTAACATTATAAAAATAAATCCATTCCACATTTAAATTTATTCAATGCACATAAATAAATCGAGAAATAACCCTAGTATTTCTCGATGTTTTTACTTGCAAATTGATTCAAATCTGTTAAATAAATAGGAAACTAACAGATAGAATATAAGTAAATAGGTAGGTAAAGAATAATATCAGCACTACCGTGCAAAAATTAAATTCACATTAGACGTAGTGCCACTACGTCTGATGTGAATTTAATTTGTACCTAATTTGTGTGTGTTTTACATCCATGTTTAAGGTAAATTTTAAGCCTAGTTTTGAGCGTATCATCGAAAAAATTTAACAAAAAAATTAAAAAACCCATAGTTTTATAAATTATGAACAGCGATCATGCGAGCCCCGATTAATATTACTTAATATTATGATAAAACAAACTATATGCTGTCTTGTAGGCATTATTTTAAAGATTAGTAGGTATTGTAACTGTAACATCAATAGCAATAATATAAAAATGTAAGTTCTTACTGTATGTGGGAGACAATAAACGTTTATTATTATTATTGTATGTCAATTTTGAAAAAAAAAACAATCACAAAATCTTACATAAGATGTGAAAAATAGTTAAAAATGGCAAGAAAAAAGAACGCAGCCAGTGTAGCCAGCTAATTGATTTTATGCAGATATATTCAAACTTAAATGACCACACCAAGTCAACACATGTCATGCGCAACTCTAAACATTTTGCAGCCACGCCCTTTTAATAATAAAAAATGTCTGCAAATTGCATGTGTACCCATTAAATAATGTACACTGTTACATATGCATGAGTCGTAAGCCCGTTTACAAGTTAACGATTAAATAATGAGGGATAAATGTTTACGCGCAATCTAACAATTAATAAGTTTTTAATGTAAATCATTTTTTTACCCTCATAGTGGTATTAATAATGGGTAACGCTTCCAAAACATAATTGATACTTTGTGATGCATTTTATGAAACTCAAAAATCGCTTGTTAAATATACTACTTACATATTTTCGTGTGTACGATACTACGATATCAGCGCCGAACCTCGTTGTTTTATATCGATAGGTGGTGAAGTAGCCATGTGCATCTCATGACGTTAACCCTTTACATTTTTTGTACCGTTATAAGGGCCTGTTTCATAGGTTGTAGATAAGTGCTAACTGGTATTGATATTTCCCATATAGACAATTTTATCTGCCGATTAACACTTATGAACAACAAGATGAAGAACTGGGTAAACCTAAGGCGATGTCCTAAATAAACGAGATCACGCGATCATCGCAAGTTCGCGCGAACTTGAACCGCCGGTTAGGACACTCGTTCGACGTCCATTTGTTTCAGATTTCGTTCTTGCGATGATCGCGTGATCGCGTTCTATTTGGACACTCCCTAATAATTTATAGGGCAGAATCGGGATATCTATATAACAATGCGTTTGAGTAGTCATATTATATTAAATCTGTAGAAAATTATCATCAGCGTACATTAAAATTTATTTTCATATTTTCAGGTCAGTGATCTTTGGATTGAAAATAAAAGAGGTCAGTCAAAGCATGTGTGTGGTCGTGTTTTATAACGTGTGTGCAAACATTTTTGATCGGAGTCTTTGTTTCGTTATTTATTGGTAGGCACTTCTGTGAATTTAAAAATATATTTTATTGTTTACCTCTTCTATTTTATTTATTTGTATATGATTTAAACGTAAACGATAAAATGGTAAACCCTTTACAAAAAAAGAAATGTTTAGTTTCATGTTTTCATAGTGGGGAAAACTGATACAGTTTCCAAGATAACTGAAGGGTTCCAAGACGAGTTTATTTAACTTATACTTGCCTTGATTAACACATAAACAAACAAACAACATAAACATTGCTTTTTATTTTCTAAACATATTTATCGATATTGTCTAAAATAGTCGTAAAAGATACAAACTATACAGTAATTGATTTCGTCGCAGTTAAACGCCTTACCTAAAGTAGGGCCAATGTGATAGAGAACATTTGACACTTCATCAAAATTTAACAACGTAACCTTTAGGTAACGGCGCGGCGGGCATAAAATATATTTTTTATTAACTGCATAAGTGCTTAACTTTTAGCAATTACGATAATGTATTTATTGTAATAATGACAAAAGAAACAGACAGATGTCCAATGTGATCATTGGCCCTATTTTAAATTGCATAACGTTCGAATTTTTTTTTTTAAATGTAATGAAATTTGTTTCAAAGTATATGAGTTAGGGTACATGCTACATATTTTAATTAACCGACTTCAAAAAAGGAGGTTCTTTATTCGACGCGTATGTATGTAATATTAATAGAAATGCGTAATATTCATATATGTTAGTCTATGAGGGCTTCTAAACAAATTTACCAAATTTCACGAGTGTATGTATGTATGTATGTATGTAGGTTTGTCCGCGGATTTCTCAGAAACTACAAGTCCGATTTCGAAAATTCTTTTTGCAATAGTTAGAGTATTTTTCAACTTAGGGTAGAGTACAAGTTTCATCAAAATCGGTCCAGTAGTTTAAGAGATATAAACTTTTTATGTTTTCAGTAAGTTACTGTAATGTAGACGTTCGAGTTGCGTGATAGTGCTGATACCTATCTTGGTAAAATAAGTCACTAAAAAGTGTTATATAAACTATTTAAAAAAAAAAAAACCGACTTCAAAGTAAATTATCTAAAAAGCATAAAATAACGAAAATATTATTGAAGTTGGTGCAGAATATACACAGCAGGTACGCTAACACCAACTTCAATAATATTTTCGCTATATGCTACATATTTTAACTATACGTTTAATGAGTACAGATTGTCAGGGTACCTAGATGACTTCCGTTACTTACATTAGGTCTCTTTAGAGCCTGTGTTGTAAGTAAGCAGTTCTCTTGGTGTCCTGTATAAATTTTCGTTTTTGTATAGGTGAACTGGAGACTTAAAAGCTAATATTAGAAAAAAGAGTAGTGATATAATAAACTATTTAAAAAAAATTAAAAACCGACATCAAAGTAAATTATCTAAAAAGCATAAAATAACGAAAATATTATTGAAGTTGGTGTTAGCGTACCTGCTGTGTATATTCTGCACAATGTATTCAGTGACATCAGTTATTGCATCCTCAGTACTAAGTCCTGTTCTAAAGCCAAACTGATTAGGCGAGAGAAGATTCTTGGTTTTCAAATACTTTTTTAGACGATTATTCATAAGCTTTTCTAATATCTTAGATATAATTGATAGTTTACACACAACAACAATCGATAATAATCTGATAAAACAATTATCAGATTATTATCGATTGGTTATTACAGCATAACACTGTCCAGTTGACACAATTTCACGGGCTCAGTTCACGATTCGCCCCCCTTCAGCCCACGCGCTCCTTCCAAAGTAATAACTGTTGTGGCAATTTGAACTTTTTCAATATGAAACTGTACTATTTATCATTTTTGATACATTTCAGTGAACGATCTAAGTGATACGGCTCGTAAATTCGCGAAACTTTGTTTCCTCATGATTCCTGATTGCTACTGTTCTGTCTTTTTATGTAGGCAAAGTTCTGGTACTAACTAGGTCATAGACATTTCACCAGTGTTATGGACTTTACTACGATGTCACAATAATTAATTTGAAAAAATAAATACTATAACCATTCTTATTATAATTTTTTTCGATTCTAATGACATAACGGCATTATGTAACAATATTTAAACAAATAAAAATTAAGAATGTTAATAAGAACACTATTCTATTAGAATAACACTAAACTGACTATATATTTATCTAGTAGGTACCTATGGGCGCTGTATCGATTTTAATGATTAAATGTTAAAATAACGTCATATCCGCGATAATATAAATGCAATAAAAAGAGTAATGTATTTGATAGTTACAGAGATTAATTAAATAGGTCAATTAATCAGTTTGAATTCATTTAATATTTTATTTGTATGCTCGAATCTGAATATAAATTTAAATAGATTGTATTGTAAAATCAAACGCGAATATGACTGTCATTTGTTTAGGAATCATTCCTGGTTATTATTATATAAATTATTCTACGAAAATAAATTGTAATACAATGTTTAAAAAACATGTGTGATTTAATATGATGCAATTTTCTTTAATTTATACTAAAATATGTTTGTTTATGGAAGTACTTTGTTTTATATAAAAGGCGAATATTGTTAACAACGGGAACAGTCGTTTGAAATTCATCGAAGTGTAAACATCTCTTGTGCATACGCTATATTTCATATAATAATACAGTGTTTTGGAAGATCTGTGCGTTATTACTCCATAATTATGGATTCCGAATACTCACACCATGAAGCCACGCCGACAGCAGCGGTGGGATCACAATCCCCTGTACTTGGAATCCCCAGAGACCGTAAAACTCTACCCGAGCCTACTTTTTCCATGGAGCAAATGATGAATTTACTGACCAATGTGACCAAACAAGTAGCTGCAAGTGCAGTTACAGCGGCCATCTCTACCACCTCTTTGTCACGTGATCGCAGCAATTTCTTCGGACGACGTTCATAAATGGCGCAGCTACACATCGGATCAAGCCGTCAGCTACTCCGAGTACGCTACTGGACATTATTCAGGCGAGTCCGGCCCGAGGCTTCAGACCCCGAGGTGATCGACGCTTTGATAACAGGTATTTATCCGAAACATATTAGATCGTAACTGCTTAGAAACACACCTGACTCTTTGCCCAAGCTGGTTTCTGTGTTAAAAACTTATCCCAAACGGGAAATTTGATAGTTTAGATAAACCTGGTAACAGTAATATTAAAAGACCGTGAATATCTGAAACTTCCGCTAGAAACGACCAAGGTCTTACTTGCTTTAAATGTAACAAATCCGGGCACCATTTTCGTGATTACAAGGAAGCTCCTGCTCCTTCACCCGCTGTGATTCCTAAATCTAGTTCTTCTCAAAACAATATTCCTAATAATTCTGCAAAGACTATCGAGTGTAAATATTGTCATAAAATGGGTCACGTAGAAAATTGCTACCGGAAAATAAATAACGAGGGTAATTTGACTTAAAAAAAACACGGTATTTTTTTGTAATTCGATAATTCGTAGTTAAAACTAGTTAAAATCGACAACAAGCTTTACTATTGCTTATTCGATATAGGCACCGATTGTTCACTGATTCGACAACGTTTCTCTGGTTCGATCCCAGGGAACAGGAAAGTAATAATATTATTGTAGATGTTGTATTTTCGGGAATTGGAGGTTGCCCAGTGCATTCAAAACAAACTGATCAAGTAAGTATAGAGCTAGAATTTTATGTGGTCGGGGACGCATAGACTCGGTTTGATATTTTGTTTGATTGGCTATGATCTGTTACAAATTCCTGGGCTCACCGTTACTTTGACTAACACTAGAATTTCTGTAAAACAAAATGAACAAATTGTGAAGGTTGTGAATGAATGCACTGGTCAAAATTCTCTTTGTGGCATTGATACTGACGTTAAAGAACAGATTTTATATTTTAGTAAATTGCAAACTATCGTCAACAGCTTTAAACAACATTTTACAGCTGGAAATAAGGTATCACAAGTTAGTACAGGTGAATTAGAGATCGGACTAAAAGACCCCAAGAAAATTGTTCAGCGAAGACCCTATAGATTATCCCCCGTAGAGCGTGAGAAGGTAAAAGATATTATAAGCGGCCTCAGGTGTAATGGCATAATCCGTGACAGTCATTCTCCTTTTAGCAGTCAGATTCTGCTTGTTAAGGGGAAAGACGGTTCTGATCGCCTCTGAGTCGATTTAGGAGAGCTAAATGCCGATACACTTGGGAGTCGTTGTCCTCTGCCTTTAATCGCGGATCAGATGGACAAATTAGGTAAAGCACGCTTGGATATGGTACCGTATTAATACAAAGGCAAGATCACACTCCCCATGTATTTGGTTATTTTAGTATGAGGACGACCAGTGCGGAGAGCACCACTCATTTGAGCTTGAAACACTAGCCGTTTTTGAAGCAATTAAACATTTTTGTCGTTTCTTATATGGTTGTTCATTTATAGTCGTAACTGATTGTAATTCTCTAAAAGCTTCTAGACACAAGAAAGAATTGACGCCTAGGTTACACCGTTGATGGTCTTCCCTGCAATCATTCCAGTTCGAAATAGAGTATCGTAAAGGCGAAAAGCTAGGTCACGCGGATTATTTTAGTAGGAATCCTGTTGATATAACAGGCCCACGAAAAGCATTTTTCTAAAGATAATTCATCACACCTGTTTCCATCATCTCACTCGGCTTGAACTTTTTGTTTTTCCACTAATGCTTCAACTCTTGACCAAAATTGGTTGTTCTGTGAACAAAAACGTGATCCCGTACTCAAAAATATAGTTGATCAACTACAGTCCGATTCTATTCCTAAAGACATCGCAGATACCTATGTTATTTTGAAAGATAAATTACAGCGTAGAAAAGTACAAATAGAAAATAAAACCCTTAAATTAATTGTTGTTCACTAGCATAATTTTACATTTTAGCTGGGAAAAGGCGGAGATACGAGGGCAATATTGATTTCCCAACATGTAAAAATTGGTTCAGAAGTTCATTGAAAATTGTGTAAATTGTAGAGTTAGAAAGGGGATCTCGGGCGCTAGGCAAGTTTTTCTGCATCCAACTGATAAAACTCCTTTGCCTTTTTACACGGTCCATGCAGATATTACGGGTCCAATGAACGGGAAGCGTAATCGGCCCGAATACGCGTTTGTTTATGTAGATTCGTTTACTAAATATGTTCATTTAGTATATTCAACAGATCGTACAACGGATTCCGCTAACCGATGCTTTCGTGAACTCATGACCATTTTTGGGACTCGCACTGGATTCATAACTGATCAAAATAACTTCTGTAGAATATTGTTTATGTTCTAGTTTTTTTGACAATTTTAACATAGACCATCGTGGCGAAAGGCGCTAGTAGGGCTAATGGTCAGGTGGAACGCAAGATTATTAAAAATAACATGTCGGTGTAGTAGCGCTTGATAAACCTTGGCACAGAGATCTAATTGCGATGATCTTATTGCTATTAGGAATGCTTGTAAGAAAAGGATGGACGAGCGATCTTTTCAGAACATCCGCGTAGATTTGCGTGTTTTAATTTATAACGGTCGTTAGGTAGAATCTCCAAAATTTCCATTGGACCTTCAAATTTGGGTCCTAATTTAGTAGTATGTCCTTCATGTAAACGCATTAGAACAAAATCTCCAACTTTGAAATGTTTGATTTGTGCTTTACCCTTATCAAATCGAATTTTGTCCTGAATGGATCGTCATGTCTATTTGAGACCTGCTTCCAATGGGCAAACCGATCCATTCGATGGAAGTGGTGAAAGTGGTTAATTTCCCGTATGGGCGTATAATGAATTAATTGACTAGTTATTATTAACATCTATATTAATAATAATTAGTTACAAGTACTGTGTGACATAATAATAATACTAGATATGTGTTACATTTATTTATTGCCTATCCACAAATCCTTCCTTGACGCTGGCTGGCCACCATGCGTTTCCTTTCCTGGTCTTGTGAGCTAGATCCTTGTGTAGGTGATGCTTGTGGGTGGGCTAGATCCCGTGATGGGTGATGCCTGTGTGAGCTAGATCCTTGTGTAGGTGATGCTTGTGGGTGGGCTAGACCCGTAATGGGTGATGCCTGTGTTGACTAGATCCCTATGTGGGTGATGTCACGAGTTGGCTAAGATCCCGTCATGGGTGAAGCCTTATTTGTTAGATCCCGTGATGGGTGATGCATGCTACAGGCTAAGATCCTAAGACTAGGTGAAGCCTTGTAAGAACCTTTAGTTAATTTTGTAATAAGTTAATAATTTGTAACTGATAAGTGATCAGCGCGGAGAGCGCGCTGGATCAGAATGGCCGTATGGGCGCTGTATCGATTTTAATGATTAAATGTTAAAATAACGTCATATCCGCGATAATATAAATGCAATAAAAAGAGTAATGTATTTGATAGTTACAGAGATTAATTAAATAGGTCAATTAATCAGTTTGAATTCATTTAATATTTTATTTGTATGCTCGAATCTGAATATAAATTTAAATAGATTGTATTGTAAAATCAAACGCGAATATGACTGTCATTTGTTTAGGAATCATTCCTGGTTATTATTATATAAATTATTCTACGAAAATAAATTGTAATACAATGTTTAAAAAACATGTGTGATTTAATATGATGCAATTTTCTTTAATTTATACTAAAATATGTTTGTTTATGGAAGTACTTTGTTTTATATAAAAGGCGAATATTGTTAACAACGGGAACAGTCGTTTGAAATTCATCGAAGTGTAAACATCTCTTGTGCATACGCTATATTTCATATAATAATACAGTGTTTTGGAAGATCTGTGCGTTATTACTCCATAATTATGGATTCCGAATACTCACACCATGAAGCCACGCCGACATACCTTACTTTAGTTAGTATATTATGCATTTTGTACGTGTCGTATAGGTATCTATGCGACAAGAGTTGATTAGAGCTCATTGAAAAACACGGATATGTCAACTGATTAAAAAAAACAAATAAATATGCATAAAACTGTACTTTTATTTTACAATGCTATTTTTTATTAACCGACTTCAAAAAAGGAGGTTCTGTATTCGACGCTTATGTATGTAATATTAATAAAAATGCGTAATATTCATATATGTTAGTCTATGTGGGCTTCTAAACGAATTTACCAAATTTCACAAGTGTATGTATGTATGTATGTATGTATGTATGTATGTAGGTTTGTCCACGGATTTCTCAGAAGCTACAAGTCCGATTTCGAAAATTCTTTTTGCAATAGTTAGAGTATCTTTCAACTTAGGGTAGAGTACAAATTTCATCAAAATCGGTCCAGTAGTTTAAGAGATATAAACTTTTTATGTTTTCAGTAAGTTACTGTAATGTAGACGTTCGAGTTGCGTGATAGTGCTGATACCTATCTTGGTAAAATAAGTCACTAAAAAGTGTTAAATAAACTATTTAAAAAAAAATAAAACCGACTTCAAAGTAAATTATCTAATAAAAAGCATAAAATAACGAAAATATTATTGAAGTTGGTGCAGAATATACACAGGTACGCTAACACCAACTTCAATAATATTTTCGTTATTTTATGCTTTTTATTAGATAATTTACTTTGAAGTCGGTTTTTTTTTTTATTAAATAGTTTATTTTTATCCTTGAATACTGCGCCACGCTATGTTGCCCGTTTAGACAGTTGTCTATTGCTGTAGTTATTTCGTGGAACTTGGTAACTAGGTCCGTTTAAAGGATCAATTGTTCTTCCAAAGGTACGTAGGTCCTGTCCCTAGTCCTTGACTCTAGTGACACAATTAAAAAAAAACAACATTTTTTTATTACACTTTTATTTCTTAAGCCTCTGAAGCGACTTTTACCGCTTTGTAAGGTACCGATAATAGGAATATGTATTGAGTATACCTAATACTCAATAAATATTCCTATTATCGCCAAAAAAATGTCCAAGTCCAAGAACTATACGTTACATAGTAAAACAATTTCATGTCGACGGCACTATTCCCGCCAATTAGGATAAAACTCGGCGAAGTATTTAAAATGCGCCATTAATGGTGGCGCCTGCGCAGATCAAGGTTCAGCAATTACATCGTTATCTGGGTCGCGGTGTCGTATGTCGCTGCCTATCGATGTGTGGCCGTGGTATTAAACCTACCCTTAATGTGCATAGGGGATTTCTTCTTGGGAAACTACATGGGATCTGTTATAGATTTTTCTTTTAATGATAATAATATGTGGTTCGTAAATCAACATCAAAATGAGTTATTTTTAGGTACTCAGAGGTTTTTCCCGCTTTAATAAATGTATGCGTGCCTAAGTTAAAGTCACTGTCGAACTTTCTTTATTTTGTATAGACGCCACGGAGGAATATACACAAACATATTTTTTAACCTACTTCAAAAAAGGAGGAGGTTCTCAATTCGTCAGTATATGTTTTTTTTTCTATGTATGTTCGCGCATAACTCTGGCAATTATTAACCGATTTAAAAAAATCTTTCTTCCATCCATTCTTTAATCCGTTAATTGGGTCCCATAAAAAAAATTATTGCTTAGTAATAAGTAGTTCCTGAAAAAACAAGAATGGTGACTGCGCACTGAGAGCTGCAGGAAAGCCTATATAGATGACTTTATGGTGCTTTTTAAGGACAAAAATGGTCATAACTCTGGTAAATATTTACCAATTTCAATGTTTTTTTTTTATTCGAAAGAAGAAACCACTGTAATGAACCTGTATGAATTTTATCACAATCGGATAAGAACTTCCTGGAGGACCATGAATGATATGGAGGAATTTATCTGGTAAAAACCATAAAACTGATGTTCTCCTTTACATTTCTCTGATAAATATGAACCGATTTCGATGATTCTTTTTTTATTCAAGAGAGTAAACTACTATGATGATTCCATGCAAATTTCATTACGATCGGATAAATTGTTTCTGAGTTTCTGAAGAAACATGAATTATGTAAAAGTATGTAGACGATAATGTGAAATCATAATGATGTCATAACCTACCTAGATCATTTTACCGTCTTCGTTGGTTCAATCTTTATGTATGAAAATATCACTAAAAAGTATAAAATAAAATATTAAAAAAAAAATTGAACCGACTTCAATAACACTAAAAAGTATAAAATAATTTAAATATTATTGAAGTTGGTGCCAAATATACACAGCAGGTACGCTAACACCAACTTCTTTAATATTTAAATTATTTTATACTTTTTAGTGTTATTGAAGTCGGTTCAATTTTTTTTTTAAATATTTTATTACAAACTACCACGCTGGTTCGTAGCACCTGGCGCTGCTGCTACTGAGAAGATTCGACAAGGAACACAGCGCGCTTGTCTTTTTTTGTATTTTTTTCCTCCATTGAATATTCCAAGAAACCTGTAAAAAAAAATAGATTAGATACCATACGGGTCATTATTAAGGATAAAATTCTAACACTGACTGACGGACAGAATTCATCTGTTTGGAAGCATAGTTTTTTTCCATAGGATTATTTTTCATAGGACTTCCTATATCGCACGTAGGTGGTAGTTTACACTAGTATTTTTCTATTTATTTAAAACAACTGGGTGATTAGCTATAGAGTTAGTAAATATCTGTTTTTGTTTTATTTTATTTGCGTAATATTATTTTTACAAGATGCAAGCACCTTATCTGTTTCTAACGTTTTAGAATTCGTTTTTTAATATTGCTCAATAATAATTTAGATATCTCTGCTTGGATTTACTCATCTTCGTGACCGTTCACAATAAAACAACCAACATATTGATTAAACTTACTTTATTAACGTTTCTTACTTTATTTATTACACGAGTGCCAGATTCATTAATGGTATGGCCAAATTTTACAAGCAATCAATTGCATTTTATATGTTTGAAGTTTAATTGACGTGATTTTTTAACGTAAATATTTTTTTTTGCGATATTATTCGTGAAGAATTAAGGCTTCACCTCTGATTGTCATTATTAGATAATAATAATGTGCCGGGACAATCCAACCACAGTCGTCTGATCCCAAACTAGGCAGAGCTGTGCTATGGCAACGAGCCCACGGATACTAACACATATATAGTATTTTTTTTGTAAATACGTTCTTATAAATATAAAAAATAACACCCAGACACTTCGTGGGAATCGAATTTACGACCTACTGGGGACAGGCTGTCTAACTACTCGATAAATGGCCCGTCATACATTTTGCATGAAAGGATACAACGTGACGTCATAGCGCCTGAAGTCGATAAGGTAACTGTCTCCTACATACATACGAGGCCAGTCCACGGGCGGAGATACTCGAGTACATCTTCTAACACCAGTTACCATTATATGGCTAGTCGCACACTGTCAATAATATTGTCAATATTATATAACCCGCCCGAATTAACTGTGCACCTCGTTGGAACACGACGTCCCAGCGCCAGGTGCACATTTAAGTCGCACGGGTTATAGAATATATTGACATAGTATGCGGCTAGCCTATGAGTTTGTGGGCAAGCACTAGCTTTAAAAAAACTACTGCAATATAATAATAAAAGTTTGGCATGTTTTTGTTTGTATTTTTTCTTCAAACACCTTTTATTTTTAAGTGCATGATTTTATAAAATAATTAATAAATTATTCACGCTAACTAATTAAAAAATAACATCATTCTCAAAATTAATAGATATATAAAAAATAAATCGCATTTTGAATTGATGTGACTCAAAATATAGCAAGTAGGTGAAATATGGTGGCATTTTGTGAGTAAGGGTCTCATCATTTCTAAAGCAGTATTATACATGACACGAGGCAAAAACTTCAAGGTAGTTTCTGGCTTTGTCACTTTCAATTGAGAAATTAAAGATTACACTAACATTGCTATAAGAAATGGTGGTATCCCTGACCAATAGCGTGTGGAACTTTTTTTGATTACCAATTGAATAATTAAAACGTTTTTTAGACCAAACTCAGAAACAACTATGCAATCCTTAGTACTAAGTGTTGATTTCTTATAACTTATTGTATTCAAAGTAGTAAGCTATTAATAACTGCTCAAACAATTAATCCTTATTTTCTTCGATATTATTTAAAGTAACATTAAATTTATTCTATCATTCTCTAATTGGATGGATCGCAAACTAACAAAAAATGCACTGTAATATTATTAATGTTTGGTCTTTTCTCGCTTGTCTAACATATACCTAACACTAGTTTTCTTTCTCTTTCAATAGGCCCTGGAATCTACGATCAAGAAGAAATTGGCAAAGGTATGTACTTGAACTATTTTATCTACGTATCAATTTTTCTTTCCATTGTTACATAAAGAATAGGTCCTTTGAATATTACAGTATACAGTCCGTACAGTAGTTATAACATAAATAGCTAGATGAGAGAACTAGAGAGAGAATACACACACAATGATGATAATGCAACGGCAGATATATTTCGACTTTTTAACCGACTTCAAAAAAGGAGGAGGTTATCAAATCGTCGTGTATGTTTTTTGTTTATTATAGCAAATAATCCATTATTTTTAGGTGAGTCGTTATTGCATAATGCCATTCAAATAATGTTTACTGTATTTCGATGTTCATCTAAGAATAATAAGTAACATACGTATAAGAAATTCATATTATGTCCTATGTTCCTTGTCAAAAACGATGAGACTTGTCTCCACTTACACTTTACGATTTCTTCTATGTATAGATGAATTATTGTTTAAATAAAAGGTAGGTAGGTACCTAGAATCTTTCTCCTAGATCGCAAGAGACTATCCGGGCACTCTCTACCACCGCAGTGACTTGTGGCGCTCAATCACTGTTCGGTAAACGGTCCGTTGGTTAAGCAACTCCAGGCAAGGTCAGTCCTTAGATGGGTGTCCGTTAAATGTCATTTGAATTGAGCGGCTCAGTGCTTCAGAGTCATATCATCTGTCATCTAGCCAGTAGTCAGCTAAGCCGCTGCTCTACCTTCGAAGTCGCTGGACGTTTGAAGTGGGGCCATAGGACGTCTATTGAGTACGGCGGCGACTCCGAGGAGGACGGCGGCGGGGTTGCGACCCCCGTCCCCGTGAGCCCCCGTGACTGGTTCCCGGGGGGCTACAATGCGACCTCCGGCGGCGGGCTCAAAGGCAAGGCACTGAGGGGCTCCTAGTGAACAGCGGAGAGCCCTGGGATCCCCTCTCATATGCCGATGCGACAGCCTTTTAGTGGGTAAGAATCTCACATACCCCGGTCGAGCCCTAAAGCTACCGGGGACCTTTTGAAGGTTTCCCTCGCGAAAAAAAAGCCTAAGCTGGTTCCTTTAGTCCTTCCTCCAGCAAGCAGGTGGACTATTTAAAGTTAATTTATAGGTATGTGACAAGTAGTCCATTCTTGAAATATAAACTCTATGATACCAGCCCTTTACTCCGTAGCTCATAATTACTGTGTACCAGCAACCTCCTCAATCTTGTAGGCAAATAGGTAATCCGTATTCAGTTTCAAATCATTAATCTAACAACCACTATGATCGTGTTAGCGCTGATTTTCTCAGTGATTTATGCGACACTAGTCGCGCTATTTAATTATTATAACACCTATTAAAAGACCTAGATGCGAGGTGTCTGATTTCATGTTGTTGATAGCAATTTATATTTCAAATGCAAATCGAGGTGCTCATCTTTCATTGAATAATGTATGAAGTGATATTGAAAAGAATATCACTTGATGACATGAATTCGTGTTCGCTCTCAAGTACTCTTAGAATGTTCAATGTTATAGTTTGCAAAACCATGACTGGCGGAAATTGTGTTGTTATGAGTAATCGCAGTACAGGTGGTAGGCAATTCAATAGAAAGACGCTGCTACCCGTCTTCTTGTTTTCCCTTAGTCGTCTCTTACGGACACCCAACGGGAGGAGATGGGTGGGTGCTATTGTTACCCGAGGGTTGTCCCACGGGTTACCCAAAACGCCTGCTAAGTGAGGGGATTATGGCAATCCCTCCCTTCTTATTAGAAGGAAAGGATTTTGCCATTGGGATGTCTTTGTTCAGAAGTGGACGTCTTTCGACTGCTGATGATGTTGTCGTTGAAACACTAGCTTTCCTATGTATATAAAAATGAATGTTTGTCTGTATGTCCTTTATAGAATCGTAAACTATGCATTTGATTTGATCATGTCATGATCATCAGCAAAGTGAAAGAGCGCGAGCGGAGCTACGCGGGTCAGCTAGTATTGAATAAAAAAAATCACTATCCTTTTTAATAAACTTAGTCGCAAGACATGCAGCAATTCATCATCATCATCATCATTATCAGCCTACATCAGTCCACTGCTGGACATAGGCCTCCCCTAATACACGCCATTGAGCCCGGTCTTCGGCTCTCCTCATCCAGTCACTGCCAACTGCTTTGCGAAAATCGTCACTCCACCGGGTCACCGGGCGTCCTACGTTTTCCAGTTCGTGGCCTCCACTCCAGAACCAGTCTTCCCCACCGGTCATCGGTTCTGCGGCAAATATGACCAGCCCACTGCCACTTCAGCTTGCTAATCCGTTGAGCTATGTCAGTACAAACAACAAAACTTATTCCCACTTCGAAACCCGGCCTGTTCTGGGGGTTGGAATTCGTCAAGTCTTCGTGCAAGACGATTCGTGAACCCTTGAGATCAGCTTATAGACATGACTCAGAAGTGATATTGGTCGGTAGTTCTTCAAAAGGGTTTTATCGCCTTTTTTAAAAAAGCAAAACTACCATGCTCCTGTTCCATGCCCGTGGAGTTCTCCCAGTGAAGAGGACAGAATTGAACATTTGCTGAAGCTCTCTCAGCACAGGAGCTCCTCCAGCTTTTAAGAGCTCTGTTGTAATTCCATCTTCATCTGGAGCTTTTCCATTTTTAAGCTGTCCAACACGAGTTCATCTTGGCTTATCTCGGGCAAATCCTCAGAGCAGTGGCGGGTCAGGATAGCTCTGCAATCTTCTGGACTAGGTTCGGGTTGAGAAGCATGTGAGGCATAGAGCTTGCTATAGAAGTCTTCAACCTCTGACAGAATCTCCGACTGGGATGCGACGACTCTCCCTGCTGACGTTGTCAGCTTTTCTAAGTGACTCATACCTAAAGGCTGGAAGAACACTTTAGACCCCCGATTTTGCTCGATAGCTTTTTGAATCCGCCGTGTATTGTCGGATCGGAGGTCGCGTCGTACCAACCTTTTTATGGTTTTATTGCGCACTTTCTGTCCTGGCGAAGCTGACATAGGAGTTTCACTTCTCTCTTCCATTAATCGGAGAGTTTCTGTCGAGAGCTTAGACTTTTTGCCCGTACTTCGCCTTTCGCAATACTTCGTTCCGTCTTCCCTAAGGATGTCCATCACTTGTTCAAGCTTCTGATCTACGTCATCTGTAGTTTCCAAGGCAGCGAATCGATTTTCTAGTTTTAGTTGGAATGTTTCAGATCCCATAGCGGCTTGGAGCAGAGTTGGTCGGAGTGTGGACTTCATCAAACGGACTCGCTCGGCTTTGAAATCGATATTCAGAGAGCCTCTTACAAGCCGGTGATCACTTCCGGTGTTAAACCTGGTGAACACTGAGACGTCCCTAAATATACGCCGTTTATCCGTTATGATGAAATCGATCTCATTTTTGGTAACATTATCGGGACTTAGCCAAGTCCACTTCCTTTGGGTCTGTTTCTTGAAGAATGAATTCATCAAGAAAAGCCCTTCTTTCTCGAGGAAATTTACCTGCATTTGCCCTCTGTGATTCCTACTGCCAAATCTGTTGCCAAATTCATGCATTTGGTTCCTCAGATTCGCGCAGCCGGTATACGGCATGTATCGTCAGATTCCCTTAGATCCAATGATGGCCCTATTGAACCACCTCTTGCAGTCATCCATTTGCTACACTTTAAAATAGACGCCGGTCTCGCCGGCGAAGCCGAAGGGTCGTACGCATGTGACCTCAACGACGAGCATCAACCCACTGAGTTTCTTGCCAGATCTTCTCAGTGGGGGCGCGTTGTGATCCGGTGGTCGAGCCAATCCTTTCATTAGTGACTGCCGAGGCCGTGCTTCCCTGGGTGCCACTGAGCTCGTCGCTCCCTTGCTCTTAAGGCTGGAGTGCTATAAGCGCTCGCCCTATCGTCCGAGTGAACAGCGACATTCATTCCCAAAAAAATCAGCTGCCAGCTGCACTGCATTGCCGCTCGTATAATAGATCCAACCGTTTATTTTCTTTTTGACAGCACCAATAGAACGTAACTGCGTCATGTTACGCAAAAGTTCACTTTTAAAAGTTCACTTAAAGTGAACTTTTAAAAGTTAACTTCACTTTAAGTGAACTTTTAAAAGTTAACTTTTGCGTAAGTTCACTTTTAAAAGTTCACTTAAAGTGAAGTTCACTTTTAAAAGTTCTAGTGAACTTTTGCGTAAGTTCACTTTTAAAAGTTCACATAAAGTGAAGTTCACTTTTAAAAGTTCTAGTGAGTTATAGTAGGTCCTCCTCCAGTCGTTAGCTCATTGCTGAGCGTCGTGATGTTCCCGATCATCTTTTGTCCTGATAATCTCTCGCCACTTGTGTCGGTCTGTGGCACAGTGAATCGCGTCAGAGATCTTCTTCGTAGTAGGTATAGTATATATTAAGGCTTTTGTAATTTTACCAGTTACAGTCTCCTTAACACCGGTACGCAGGAATTATTAAACACTGCTGCTCGGCGCCAGAATATCACACAGTAGTGGAATCTACATTGTATCAATCAGTACAATACAGAAAGAGCGTCGGCCTAGTATGCACAGTAAAAAAATAGAATTTATTTAAATTAAAAAAAAGAAAGTAAAAAAAATTTAGAAAAGTATTCGCGTAAATATCAGAAATCAAAATTTGTTTGATGTGACTCTATAATGTGTATAGAGGTGCGTGTGTGTGTGTGTGTGTGTGTGTGACTTAATAATGTGATGCATCAAGGGTTGGCAACGCGCTATAATTCTTCTAGTATTGCTAGCGTCTATAGGCTGCGGTGACTGCTTATCGTCAGGTGGGCCGCATGCTTGCTTGCCACCTTGGTCGTATTGAACATTTTATTCAAAATTTCATCATTGTGGCAACATGACCAAAAGATGCGCAGCGGAATATTTATCGTTGAAAAATAAATTAATAATATTTAAAAATAATATACGCTCCTCCTTATTAATAATTTCTTATTATCTTATCGATCAGTCTTTCGGTTAACGAAGGGATATCACGCAATGTCCTCAAAACTTGAGGCGGGTACCAAGTAGCAGATCGGTAGGAAGTAAAGAAAGATGTATGGAGATTTAAACAATATCAAATTACTTTAGTAAATTAATGCCAATGTTGTAAGATTTGTAAGAGAGGACACAGGGAAAATGGGAACGTCTGGCTTAAAATTTTGATCAGCCCGACTGAAGAAGTACATACCTGCCTATTAGGGTGGTCCAAGCACATATGGTGAAATAAAAAGTTTCAAATATAGGTGTCGCCCCCCCCCCCCCCCTTGATTTGTTATACCTACCATTCCTATTATGTGTGAAAATTTTCAGCGCGCTGTCTTATATACAAGGGGGTACTCATCGAATTAGAAGTTTCTGCCAAAAAGTTCAGAATTTTAAGTAAACACGTAATTTAAGATTTAATTACGTACGAATTTCAACGTTCTTAGTGTTGCAAAAGCTTCTAATGTAACCTCTGAGGCAAGCTGAGCAGAATCACCTCGTACTGAACATCAAATCATCACCATCATCATCACCAGCCGGAAGACGTCCACTGCTGAACATAGGCCTCCCCCTTCGAACGCCACCATGAATGACAATTGGCTGTTTGCATATGTGGTGATAACGGTGTTAAACTTGCCAAAGTAGGGAGTTGGTTAAGCCTCATCAATGGCTCTACATCTCAAACGCAAAGTAGAAACATTTCGCCTTCATTCACTTCACAGTCTACTATCAAAATTGTTAAAATTTGTCTAGAAAACTCTTTAATATTTTATTTTAATATATATTATTTGTTTAACATAAGAAAATGTCCTTTAATAAAAAGTAAACATTAAGCATTTATACAGAAAATATCAAAAACAACACTCGATGTAGCACCCCCTTCTACTTGAGCTAACTTGCTGAAATTTTACTATGTTATTACTATGAATACGTGTAACAAATTCATGCGGTGGCCAAATGATAAAATAATAAAAAAAAAAATTGGACCACCCTAGTGCCTATACACAATGTGTTAACTAGTATAGTAGATCTTCTTTGGCGTTAACAAATTAACGCGAAATCTGAAATATATATTTTACTAGTTTTTATAGTTATCGCTAGAGGCGCTGGTGTTAACTGTATAGAAAAAACTGCCAATAAACCCATATTAGACCCTCCGAGCGGTAACTGCGGTTAACTCCGGCGTCTCTCTGACTACGCTGACGAAGCATTACCAAAGTAAAAATTCTCAAGAGTAGAGTAGTTTTTGGTGACGTTCTTTAGTTTTTGATAGTCTTATACATATGTATAAGCGAGCTAGTCTTGTAAATATATACAGGGTTACAGGAAAAGTCGTGATAGATCCGTTGAGGGCGTGGAGTACCCATCATTTCTGACTTATTTCACTATGAAACACCCCACCCTAAACTTAACCAAAATGAAAAAAAAGTAAAAAATAAATAAACTTAAACTTAACTTAAACAAAATAAAATTTAATAGCCTAATAATCGGCAATTTTCAATAAAAAATTTAAAGTCGAAAATCTCGAAATGGGTTAAGTTTAGGGTGGGGTGTTTCATAGTGAAATAAGTCAGAAATGATGGGTACTCCACGTCCTTAACGGATCTAGCACGACTTTTCCTGTAACCCTATATAAGGTGTTGCTAGTGATATCATATATAACTAAGATGTGAACGTCCCTAACTGCTGGCCTTTTAGAGAAGCTCAGAGTCACACCTACCAGAGAGTCAGAGTCTACCTAGCTATGGAGAGAGCCATGTTCGGAGTTTCTTCGCACGACGACAAACTCTGGAATAAGGAGATTCGCCAAAGAACTAAAGTCACCAACATAGCTCTTAGTATCTGCAAGTTGATGTGGCAGGGGGCAGGCCACATCGCTCGGGGAACCGATAACCACTGGGAAAGAAAGGTTCTCGAGTGGCGATCACGAACCGGAAGACGCAGCGTAGCCGGCTGCTTGCGCTATAATAACCTCTTCTTGTTTGGAATTTTTGGTACCCATGTCTTTTTTTTTTTTTTCACTATAAAACACCGAAGTCCGCTGTGATGACAGTCACGTTATAGTCCATTACATGTTTTCATTATTTTTTTATTTTTTTTGAACACGCACCTTTCTTCATTGAATTTATCACCCGATGCGCGGTGTCAAATTGCGTGCGCGGCAGTCCATCCTACTGGCAGCGGTCGCCATGTAGGGACGCGATATTAAAATGAGACAATGGATTAAGTACGACACGTCTTTATTGAAGACACAAAACAATGTACATGCTTATTATAAGGTGCAATCCCTATACACATACATAATCACGTATACATCCCGTACAGTGGCTTCTCAGTGGGTGGAGTGACGACATTGTGCTCATCGCATGTAACCGGTGGATGCAAATACCCAATCGTCGTTCATTGTGACGTTCGAAGGGGGAGGACTATGTTCAGCAGTGGACGTCTACCGGCTGGTGATGATGATAATGCGAGCTTTATTAAGAGGAGGAGGAGGAGGAGGAGAGGAAGTAAAACTAATTGGCTTAGTCACAATCGAGTTTTAAAAGGGGCGGGTGCTGCTTGGGGGGACTGGTCCGACTACTATCCCTTTGGCTTTTTAGTTTGTTGTACCTACTTTCGTCGTATTTTATTATTTTTTTCTGTATTATTTGATCTTTTGAACGGCAAGACACATTGTCGCTCTGATCTAGTTGTAACATGACACACTGTTTAAAAAAAAATGTGATAAAATGACAAGCCCGCTGAGTTTCTTGCCGGATCTTCTCAGTTGAGGCCGCGTTGTGATCCGGTGGTAGCTTTTTAAAAAAAAAAAAATACATGACCTTTCAAAAGTGCTAGCGTTAAGCCTATTTGAAATAAACTATTTTTGAGTTTGAGTTTAAAGGCACCATGAAATTAATCTCAAAGCGCGGGACTAGTTAACTTTTATCACCACATAACTGCAGCTTTTTAACTATGAATAATGGATGAACGTACAGCGCAAGTTATAACTATTAACTAACGTACAATAAAGTAAATCGATCTCGACAATAAATATTCAAACAATATTCATGCCGTATTGTTTACTACGAATTAATTTCTGAACCGGTCAGCCTTGTTTTCAATAAATGACCTTTGTTTGATACCATTTAGGTTGAATAG
Organism: Furcula furcula; assembly: GCA_911728495.1. NCBI lineage: Eukaryota > Metazoa > Arthropoda > Insecta > Lepidoptera > Notodontidae > Furcula > Furcula furcula. The sequence continues at coordinate 23,199,410 of OU452253.1, forward strand.
TTTATTGAATGAGATATGGGACTGACGTAAGTGCGAAGTCTAGGGTTCGATGCCGGACAACCCCGAATTAGGGATTACGATAAATGACAAAAGGCTCCTACTACTTGATATACAGTCCTTGCGATATGAAGCTATACAGTGCGCTTTAAAAATAAAAAAACCGTACAATCGAGAGTGCGCCCGCACGGTAGCACTGCGTCGATCTATGACGATGTTCAAAGTCAAAAATATTTATTTCAAATAGGCTTGGTCTCACTTTTGAATGGTATTTTTTTTAAAAGCTACCTCCGGATCACAACGCGGCCTCTACTGAGAAGATCCGGCAAGGAACTCAGCGGGCCTGTCATTTTTCACTTTTTTTAAACATTGTTTGTCTTGTTACAATTGGATCAACATTAGCGATAGTGTACAAACATAAAATAAGAGAGAAAAGAAAAAAAAATACGACAAAATTACAATAAACTAAAAGGCCAAAGGGATAGTAGTTCGGCCACGAAATGAGCGGGAATACTATTTAAATTAAGTTGAAGTTAAATAATTTTATTCGTATGTAGTTGAAAAGAGTTACCGATCTATATATTGTAAAAATATAATGTTGTTTTTTTTATTTTTGTTGTTTATAGTAAAATCTAAAATAAACCGCGATATAATCCGTAAAAGTAGGTTTTATTTTAACGTAAAATATACTAATTTACGAAACACACTTAATTCTTTTAGGTATCTGTTAATTGGATCGGACCTTCTAGTTCATTATAAATGTTATTGTAGTCACTGCAATATCATTGCTGAATAATCTCGTAATGTAGGTGTAGTAACTATAAACTTTTACCCATTAGATTAATGATCCTAGAACAATCTACACACGATTATCTGATCCCAAACGGTATCTTAACCAGATACTTATATAAACATCCAGACACAAGGTGGAAATCGAATCTACAACCTATCGGTTAGCGGCCTAGGTGACCACTAGAAGAACAGGCCCGTCCGCGTATTTAGTGGCTATGGCGTTATTTCTTCATCTCGGTGTACCTGCAGAAGGCTAGCAGGGCCGGGACGTTACGTCATCACGAATTTACGACAGCGGTTATCTTGTTTACGATTGTATACCGAACTGAATTTGTAGACAATGTACAAGTATCAACCTACTTTGGTTTGAATATTTGTATAAAATATAGTTCTACGTAATGATATTAAAAACCATAGATAGAATGCGCGCCAAAAATTGACTCATGTTATTAAAATATTTTGTAATATATAGTTAAGGTAATAATATATAGATAAGGATATCATAGGTTCTTCGGAATTGTTGGATGTTCGGGGTGTAGGCCCTTTGAACGTCCATTGGGTTGCAACCCCCGTCCCCGTGAGTACCATGACTGGTTCCCGGGGGGCTACAATGCGCCCTCCAGCAGCGGGCTCAAAGGCAAGGCACTGAGGAGCCCCTGGTGCAGATCCCACCGGAGAGCCCTGGGGTCTCCCCTCTCATGTGCCGATGCGACAGCCGCGGGGATTTTAGTGGGTAAGAATCCCACATACCCCGGTCGAGCCCCACAGCTCCCGGGGATCTTTGGAAGAATTTCCCCGCGTCAAAAAATAAAAAAATAATAAAAAAAGGATATCATAGGTTTCAGCTTTAACTTAACTAAACTTTCAGTATTTCATACCTAATTAAAACAGTCCCGTTTTCCTTCTTTCTACCGCCATTTTATAGGATTTTGCGATAATAATTGGTTGTGATCAGAGTTATTCATGTCGTGGGGGAAAGATTCGTCAATCGGCTAAGGTCGACTAGGGCCGATTGTCCAGGGTGCGCCGGGCGAACACTAACGAAACGCCACACGGGGAGGCTCTTTCCACGCACCCCCGTGGTGCATTGGTTGTGATAGAAGTCATTCGTTTCTCTGTCTGCAATCCGCTGAAGCAACTTGCTTGCAAAATTTAGTTGCAAAGGCGGACTGAATGAAAGCTGTGCAGTTTGGAAGCTTATTTCATACGACACGCAATGTCTATGTTAACATTTGCACATGTGATATTCACAGCCGTTGGGAGTTTCCGTTTTCGATTTCGACGAAAACATATTCGGTGTGATACGAAATAAATGCTATTCACAAATCTGAATCATCAGCAGTCGAATAACGACTACTGCTGAACAAGGCCTTAGAAGGGAGGGGTAGCCACAATCCCCACGCTTGGCAGGTGGCTTTGGGATCGCAGTATAGGTGGTAGGTAATCCAATAGAAAGACGCTGCTTCTCGCCTTCTTGTTTTCCTTTTGTCGCCTCTTACGGACACGTAACGGGAGGAGATGGGTGCTATTCTTACTCACACATCTGATTATTTCCATGAAATGACGTTTATTATTCCAAATTGAATTGTCAAAACGTTTCGATGACGAATTCTTCAATAACGTGTACAGGCTATCGCCGAAAATGTTTTCATCGAAACTTGAAAACGGAAATACCCGACGCTTGTGAATAAACTACCTGGACTATTGTTGTATTTTTCTCTAAACCTATTAAACTTCCGCAGGTCGATTTTGGAATCAATGCTTCCTGATGTTTTACTGCCTTCTGTGGATAAATATTATGATTAGTGTTTAAGTTTGACATAGGTATTTATTAGGTATGGTCACGGTAACGCTTGATCACATTTAGGTTGATAATCGCTTGCATGAGCCAACCGAAAATACACGCAAGCGGGGTGAGCAGACGTAACGTCGTTCAAACTATTATGATTGAAAACTGTTACAGCGTTCGTGACCGCGATAGCACATACCATTGATGCAGCGGTGTCAATAATTAGCTTAACTTAATTAACATTTTGTTAGTGTTTCAGCTTCATAACATATTTGAACAGGTATGGTACCAGCTGCTGCAAGCTGCAAATGATAACTAAATTACACTTGTAACTAATCATCCCCGGACGAAATAATTTTCAAAGTATTTGATCTTTGAGACCTTATTGACAAAGTTGTATGCTAGTTCAATTTATGCATCCTCAATTAACTCTATAATTAAAATAACCCTTATTTTTAGCACCTGCCTGGCTTAGACGTTGGAATAGAAAAATATTCTAAGAAACTATAGAATACGCTTGTAATAAACCTTTTAAGATTCAACCTGTAAGCGCTCACAGACGTGTTTGTAAATGTTTCTGTCTGGTAAGAAATTCAGGTCCTGGTTAAGAAATTATTATATAGTCCTCGGTAGCACCATACATATAATATACATAATGTAAGATCATGTATTGTTTCGTTTGTCCGTATATTCGAGATATAGCAAAGCTGTTGTTGCAAAGTTGGTATTACGCTGGTCTTCGCAAATATGATCATGTCTCTGAGTTTCATACTAAGCTCAAGTGGCTACCCATTCGACTTCGCCGGAATGCTCACATACTATATCTTCTTTATAGTATTCTATTTAATCCGATCACGCCCTCTTACCTTAAAAATCGTTTCATTTTTAGTCGTGAAGCGCATGCTAGAATTTTAAGATCATCAGAGAACTTGATGTTGGAAATGCCAATGCATTCCACAAACTTCTTTGATAAATCCTTTTCCGTACAAGCTGTTCGTTTGTGGAATGCATTGCCTGTTTCAATAAGAAGTGCTCAATCCTTGCTGTCTTTTAAAGAAATGGTCAAAGACCATTATCTGAGCCTATAAATTCCTGATACTGTTTTTACTTTTTTTGTTAAATGTATATATTAATTACTATTAGATACTGTAATATATAACTACGTATACATATATATATAATGTGTATAAGATGTACAATTTAAGATATGTACCAAGGTATGTACACCACTAACTACCCAAATAGTTGTTTCTTCTTTTTAAAGTTTTGGTTGTCTGGAAGAAATCGCTATTAGCGATAAGACCGCCATTTGTACCTAATTTAAGTTATTTTTTTTTTAAGTTTTTCTGTATGTTTTACTTTGGTGTGCAAATAAAGAGTATTCTATTCTACGCTAAAAACCAAGCTTTAAAAAATATGGTCTAAATTCAAGTGTCTATTCAAACTCTTTGTAACGTAGAATAGAATAGAATACTCTTTATTGTCACACCAAAGATAAACATACAGAAAAACTTACAAAAATAACTTAAATTAGGTACAAATGGCGGTCTTATCGCTAATAGCGATTTCTTCCAGACAACCAAAACTTTAAAAAGAAGAATCAACTATTTGGGTAGTTAGTGGTGTACATACTTTGCAACGTACATGCTTTGGTATGAGGAAAATCATGTGCCCTTTATACGAGTTCCGATACTTAATAAAAAATACGCTCTATTTTTCGCACTGTGAGAGATTTCTCAATACATTTAACACTTATTTAATAGGTTTTGCTAGAACTTACGGCTACTCCCCGTGGGGTGTCCGGGTCAGAATAGCACCCTACCATCTCCTCCCGTTGGATTTTCTTAAGAGGTGATTACGGGAATACAAGTAGACGGGCAGCAGCGTCTTTCTATTGGATTACCTACCACCTATACTGCGATCCCCAACACGCCTGCCAAGCGTAGGGATTATGGCAACCCCTCCCTCCTAAGGGGGAGGCCTTTGAACGAACGGTTACTCCGGTAAGGTTTCATATATTAGTATACAAACGAGTAGTACTAAACATACTGTTATTTGAAAAATTGACCAGAAATCAAATCAGTAAGTATCGTGAGAAAATCTTTAGTCAGTCTCAAAAATCAAATCAAATCAAATCAAGTCAAATCTTTCTAATGAAATGACTAAGTCGTGTCGCATCGACCTACATTACATTCTTTTTATGTGTTCAAAGAAATTAATTGGTGGCAACATATTTCTCACTAAACGTATTATTTCGCCTGTCAACACTGACCGTTACAAGCCACCAGTACTACTGTAGATGCATCTTCAAAATTAATTTCACCACTTCCACTACCAATTTAATAATGCAGTCCACTGATTGATAATACAAAGGATTTTTAACTTTAAACTTAAAGGAATAACGAATACCACAAGATGATATTTTAGTTTTAAAAAAGCTTTTTAAAATTGATAGCGCACATTAACAATTTTTTTGGTTGCATATCGCGTCAATCTTAATATCAAAGAGGTAAGGTCGAAAGTTATTAGTGTCTTGTTTTTGTATAATTTTTATAGATTACAACGATACGGGAGTCATAAAGTAAATCGTCCAGTTTTAAATATAGTTATGTTGCTGACAGTGGACTCAATTTAGGTGTTTAATAGAATGTCTAGATCAAGTGTACAGGCTAAAACGGGCCAAAGTGAAATGTTTAGGAAATATACAGAACTACTCTAATATCCAAGTAATATTTAAAAAAGTCCTGAAATAAAGGCCATGCGTATTATAATTATAAAATAGCTCTCCTTCTGGGTCAGACGGACAAAAAGGAGAAGCTGAAAATCATGATTCTAAATTTTTAAGTAATCAAAAAATTACGTATTTGTAAAGCGTAGCAGTAGCATAACTAGCATTACTTGGGTATGTAATGACATTTAAATTTTACAATACGTATATAATAACGATATATTGAATATTTTATTTTGTCTAGGCCGCAAATAAATCCACGTTAGCGGGACGCAATTGAAAACCCTGAGTATAGACGTATAATAGATTTTGCAGTCGCTTCAAATAATAATGTTTAGATATTTTCTAGACTAGTGGGTTAGAGCCGGAGGCACCGGCCAATATTGATATCCTCTTTGTATGAATCATATTAATCAAAAGATTTACTATTAGCTTACGGCGAAGGGAAGAATCGTGAAAGCAGGGACGCTATACAATTTATTCGAAAGTCAAGTCCGGCCCTCTTGTCATGGATATGTACCATAAGCCCGAACCTATAACCCCTTCATAAGAAAATATCACTGACAATCGACTTATGTGCGATTAACACATCCCCTGCTCTGTTGAGCGATGTATTTTTGACTCAAATCTACAGTGAAGGAGACTTAAGATACTTGACAGGCCCGTTGGTCTAGTGGTTCGACACCCTGGCTGCTACCCGATGGGTCGTGTGTTCGATTCCCACCAAGTGTCTGGGTGTTGTTTATCTATCTAAGTATGTATCTATACTTATAATAAAACTGTAACAGGTCCAATTCTGTACATTGAAGATATTTTAAAAATTATATTTGGAGGGCATTCTATAACCGATACTGAGACCGAAAATGTATTTTATTTAATTTTTGTCTGTCTGTCTGTCTGTCTGTCTGTCTGTATCACGGCTGCGCATCACGCCGAAACTACTGAATGGATTCAAATGAAACTTGGCATGATTTGAGATCTTACTACGAGGTAGGACATAGGATACTTTTGATCCCGTAATCTAGCACGGTTCTTTTGGGAGAGGGGATTAAAGTCAAAATGGGTACTTGGTTATACGCTTGGTCTGATTTTATCAATTTTTCTTCATAATTATAATAAATATTAGTAAGGGAACACTCATAGAGAGTTGTTATCAAAGTTTTGTAATCGATCGGGTTAAGCAACGTTAGGTAAGGTCATTAAATAGATGGGTGACCGTTTAACGCCATTTGAACTAAACGTCTCCGTGCTTCGGAGGGCAAGTACAAAGTGGGTCCAAGTTTTTAACCGACTTTAAAAAAGGAGGTTTTGTATTCTATGCGAATGTATATTATTGAAAGTTTAGTTAACGTAAACACAGCGCGGGCGGAGCTGCGTGGGTCAGCTAGTTTACAAAAAAAAAGAATATAAGTATTAGTATCAGTTGTCTGGTTTCCATAGTACAGGCTTTGCCTAGTTTGGGATCGGATGACCGTGTGTGGATTGTCCCAAGATATTATTATTATACTTTGTCCGAATTAATATTCCGTCCGCGACATACCTGTAAATTATATTAAATTTGCAAACGGACAAAGATGAGCAGATTTCGTCTAAACGATACTATCTTTGTAAATAAGCGACGTACCTAACTGTCGTGAAATTATAATGCATAAGTTAGTAGATAAGCTGTTGAAATAATGTGCGAGCGGATCCTTTGATAGGATCCGAGTAGCAAGCGATTAGTATATCGAGTTACTGTAACGATTGTATCGATACTCGCATACCGCTACTCTAAATTGTTTCTTTAAGGGCTAAATAGATAACTCTATATTTCGAAACTTTATTTTCGAAATATTATTATTTTATAAATATTTTATTTTTTGTGATATTTCGTATCTCGTTTGACTAAAGTGATGATCACTATAGCAAAGTGACCATCAAATAACTGTCAAACTATTCATTCGATATTGCCTAACTTGAGTGACCAATTAATACCAATGCTTACACATTTTTATTTGACATCAAAGTTCGGTGGACAACTGAAGCTTGATAATCACTGGGGTAGCTAAAGATACGCAATAGCCCTGCAGCTCTACAAAATTTTAGTCAGTTTAAAAATGAAACTGCCTCTTTTTCGACAATAAGATAAACCCTTTTATTTTGATAAAACTTCATATGGTTAGTAAATAGAATGGTATACGTAATATAATAAGTTACACCCGTGTCCGGGTAAGAATAGCACACTCCCATTGGGTGTCCGTAAGAGGTGACTAAGGGCAACCCCTCCCTTCTAAGGGGGAAGCTTTTGTTCAGCAATTGATCGTCTTTCGGCTGCTGATGATGATACTAAGTTCACTTCCTCCAAGCGTCCGTAGTGAATCGAGTCGTCTATAACATTATATTTATATTTTTGTATTCTGTTGTAATTATTCACCAAGATTGCAATCTTTTTATTAGTGTCGATGTTATGGAGCATTCTAGTGTATGCTAATTTATTTTAAATACATATTTTATAGGGCCGTTCACGATAAAACTTTTAATCGACATTATCAAATATTGTAAATAGTCATAAAAGCTTAAACAGTGGTAAAAACGTTAAAGCCGGTAGAAATATTTTATTATATGAATAATTATAAAAAATTGGGCCCGTTACACATCCTGTCCGCTACCCAATAGGTCGTGTTTACGATTTCCATCTTGTGTCTGGATGTTATAAGTATTTGTATCAGTTGTCTGGTTAACATAGTACAGGCTCAGCCCAGTGTGGGATCAACTGACTGCGTGTGGATTGTGCCAGGATATATATTATATGAATAGTATAGAAAATATTGAACATAATAATAAAATTAACCTACTTTTACGGAATATATAGCGGTTTATTTTAGATTTTACTATCATATAATCCGTAAAAGTAGTTTCATTTAAATGTGTAGTACTCGCGTAAATAAAAAAAACAGTATTAAATAATAATAAAAATGAATAAATATTAAAAATTATCATTAAAAATTACATTGAGTAATTTTAATGGCCAACGATTACCGATCGATAATGATTTGCTTTTAAGGACAGTGTACTTTTCTGGCTCATAATTCTGGCGACATAAGCTGGCTGACATCTAAAGGAAGGTACCGACAGTACCTACCGACTGTATAGTGATCTGTTACTCAATGTGAACACCCTATACAAAAATATGTTATTGCATGTCATGGATGTAGAAACAGTGGCGAGAATGCGACGACAGAAATGTCGGCGCATTACCAACAAACTTAACAAGCGGCTGTCACTAGTGACGCGACGTGTCGATGAAAAGTGCACTATGAATATGAATTTATATCGACACTCGTAAAATATAGTAGTACCTGCTGATGTACGATTTGAGTTATCGAAACACAGCGTGGTTCCGCACGCTACATTTTTATGATTTGTAAAGGTGCAGACAGCTTTTAATAGAATGTTACTAATAAATTTTTTTAATGTTTTCTACATGTAAATTTTATGACCTGATTAATGTTTAAGGGCGTCATTTAATGTTTATTTTGAAATATATGTATGGTCTGTAAATTGCAAAAAAATACTACATATTATAATTATGTTTTGACTATTATTGAGTGTTGACAAATAGGCAGTGGCGTGCACTGACTTTTTGATTAGGGTAGGCAAAAAAGCAAATTTCTTAGATCTCTAGAGTTGTAGGGTCAACAGTCTTTTTGTTTGTACGTATTGACACTGTAACATAAGTAAGTCTATTTATTTGTACTTACTGATGTTTTTTTGAATAAATGAGCACTGCTATGCAATAATGAGTCAACAAAAATATAAATAATTCTGTGTTAACGCCATCTATCTCTTGTTATAGGCCTAGGCGACAAACTGCATTAAGATTTTTTTTTGTTAGATGGAGCTTTACTAACTTACTGAGCTGAATTACTGACATGGGCATTTTTTTAAACGTCGCCTGGGCCTATAACAAGAGATAGATGGCGTTAACACAGAATTATTTATATTTTTGTTGACTCATTATTGCATTATTGCTCAAATATTCCTAAATATATTCTATTTCACTCCCATAACTAAAACGAATCTTACGATTATGTAGGAAGTACCTAAGTATATTAAATTAAAATCCATGCAGCCATGGATTTTACTTTAATATGCCGCAGACCATGTTAAAAAAATAAACATACCTACTATCGAAAAATATAATAGCTAAATTATTATCTTTCGCAAAGTACGACCTACGTGCTCACACGTCCTCTTTTCTTTTTCGTTACTTATTATATACCTGCACCGCTTTATATTCTATTAAATAATTTAAAAACATTACAAAAAGAAACTTCGATTCTAAGAGGATACGAACTCGCGTCTCGTGATTCGCTTCCGAACGCCTAACAAAATGATCTGCCGCTGCAATATCTATGTGCGTCAAATTAGCATTCATGTCGTAACATAAATATCTATTGGGACTAAACTATATTGAAATGTCACTTTTGGTAGGCAGTGTCTCTCTGTCTCTGTCCTTTGTCTGTGTGCGTGATATTTCTTCTATTATACATGTCAGATTATTTATGGGTGCGTGTATCGGTGTGAGTCTGTGTGCAAGAAATCTGTTTGAATGTGTGCATTTTGAGGCAACGCCGTATCGTGTCTGCGTGGCCCGCGCGCAAAATCTATCTTTACATTTATGAGTAGATAGGTATAGTACAGTGCATTTATGTTAAGTTCGTCGCGCATAGGTGATTGATTTCAAATATTTTGCGTGCTTTTCTTTATTTACAATGGTGAAATAATTGAAAACGAAATATTACTATGCACACTTTTTATTGATATGTCTGATTGGGAAAATCACAGGGTAGGCAAACACTTTTTGCCTATATGGACTGCACGCCACTGCAAATAGGTATTCACCCGTGGTGTCCGGGTAAGAATAGCACTTTCCTATCTTCTCCCGTTGGGTATCCGTAAGAGTAGACTAAGGGAAAACAAGAACACGGGCAACAGCGTCTTTCTATTGGATAATCTACCATCTATACCTACTGCGATCCCCAAGATGCCTGCCAAGCGTGGGTATTATGGCAACCTCTCAGTTCTAAGGGGGAGGCCTTTGTTCAGCAGTGGACGTCTTGACAATGATGAATATGATGAGGTATTCATGGGCAACATTTTTAAAATTACTGTTTTTACGCTTAATGTACGTTTTTTATTGAATTGAAATAAAACTACTTTTACGGATTATGTCGCGGTTTATTTTAAATTTTCCTTTCCCGATATTTCGAATACTTTGCAGCACCCATGGTTACTGGATGACTGAGATGTTGAAGTTGTTTGCTTGGATTGTGTTTATTGAATTGTTTCTTTTATTTATATTGTGAATAAAACTAATACGTATACCTATAAATATATTTTATAGAATTAAAAGATTTAAAAGGCAAAGATAAAACTCCGTGTAACTAAACTTTACAACAAAATGTACTATATTTATTAGAAAAAAAATCTCAATTTACACCTACTGTCAACGTCTTTTCACACCCGTCATTGGGTGTGGTAACCCTATTCGATCTCCCACGGTTGTTAAAAGAAACAAAACATGCTTGTACATCGCGCGGTGCGCTAACAAATCGGCTTGTTATCAACCGATCGGCGGCAATAAGTCGCGACGTCGCGTCGGCAAATATATCGATAAAATATCGATACCGCGGCTGACGACACGCGAGCTCGCACACCACTATCTCATGTGGTTTGACACGCGAATGTCTCTGGTTAGCAATGCTCTTGATTTAATATTGTGTGTTTATATGCAGTTTAAGCTTTGAATAAATTTTACAAACTATTAAGTGGCGGCTTGTACTGTTTTATATAATGATTGCTTTTATTTATTATTTTATTAAAATAGAACTAATATGAAATAAAAAATAATTTGTTTATTGAAGTTCGATGTTTTAAACACTACATATATCCATGGCTAAGAAAAAATAAGGTAAATAAAGTAATTAAAAGTAACAAATTTCTTGTAAAAAAATAGTTTATTGTAAAGGGTGAACATTGGTTATAGGCGTAAACGTGTTCGTATTATGGCTAGGATAGGCTCATAGGAGACAGTTTATCGTATAGGTTGGCTCTTTTCTTTGTCAAAGATGGCCACTGTGGGCACATGAGTCGTGAAGATATTTATTATTTCAAATAGGAACATCCCAGGATCCATTGTTAGTTTGATTAGGAACAATGATTTTTTAATATTTCCTAGAGGTAGTTGACATTTTGCTATGAACTCTTCTTTCTTTGACGTCTTACTGAAACCGTTTCTTCTCAAAGAGTAATTTTTGAAGCTGATATTAATTTCTCAAATCCAAAGTGGTTTTACTAGCAGCAATTTTATAGTTGATTTTTCCTCAAACAATTGAATCCGAAATTTTCAAACTCAATCTAATAACTATTAATATCGCCCGTTAAAGATTGAGATGTAGAGATTACTTCTCCAAACTCACATTAAGCGAGCAAGCCAGCCGCAGTCGTCTCGATTTCTTGAAGACCCAGCTACCGTTCGATGACGTCACTGACCTGAGATGCGAACACATTCACTCCGCGAGATAAAAAAGGACAGAATCACGATAAAAACAACATACCAAATACGGTGGTCACATGTGTCTAAATATCTTCATAAGTGCCGACATATTGCAATTATGAGGGCGAAAATTTCACAATGGCATCTTTCTGCGTTTAGTGAACTTTTTTTAATATGTTGGTGGTAGTTTTTCATAGTAAGGTGGGCAGGAGTGGATGTTTTCGTGACATGTGGCGTGTGGATCTGTGCTAAAGATGTACTCGCGTATATCTTGTTATCCGTTAGAGATATTTTTTGAGTGAAAATCACGCCGTCCTCGCCGGGTTTTCTAGCGGTTGTGTAGATGTCATGGTTGGATAATGTTACTTTTGTACCACTGTAATCTTTATTAAAACTCATTTACTTTGGACTTCCTTGATGGAACAGTAAAGTACGATTGCTGTGATTGACGATTGTTCTTCCAAGTTCGACTCCCAGATCGTCATTAAAATTTGTTGATAGAGTTTTCTGGAAGAAAAATCTTAAGTAAAAAAGACATTTTGGGTTTGACTCTTAGTTTGGGAAATGTTGTAGGGGTTTTTCTATCACAAATCTTAAACAACTAGCATTGTCCCTGTTCCATTTCCGGAAAATGTTAACTTTGAACATTCTCCTACACGACCTTTTTTAGAGTATAAAATACTAACCCTCACCTAGTGCAGTCGGGCAAAAAAGTCTTTAATTCCATGCATAACTCCACAATATAACAGATTTCAGATAATTATATTTCTTTAAATTTTTATAATTATTTAGTAAAAGGTCGCGAGTTCGACTTTAAATCCATGGTTATATTTAATCATCCGTGACATTCTGGTTAATAACATACCTGTTCGAAGCAATTTTTAAAACAGCAAAATAATAGCATTGAATTTTTGCGATGCCATGCTACAGAATGCCGCGAGGCTCCATTCCTTTAACCAATAATCAAATAAAATACTTTATAATTACAATGTTTAATAATAATAAGTTCGTCCTTTTGGTCGATGCGACTTTGCCGATCTTGTACAAGATCAGCCTTCTATGCGGGAGTTATTGTAGTGCAACAGTGATCGTGTAAAAACAGATGCATACTGTCTTCCTTTACTCTCACAATCCGATGTGTCGGAAGACCGTCACGACCGGGAAGAGCCGGTCAGAGCCGATCAGGCGCAGCACCAGCTTTTAACATGTCCATTCGACACATGTATCAAACGGCTTCCCGCAAGATTTAACTCGACCTCGGGTTTGCTAAGCAAGTGGTTTCCTCATCTTACTACAATTGTAGTGCCTCCGTGGCACAAAAACGAAACGCTTAAGATCTTTTATCGTTTAAAAATATTTTCACGAAAACATTTAAACTTTTAAGTATTTGAAACGACATCTTAATAACGATCTAAGTATAAATGAGTTATAATTGTGCGGCGGTTATGCGCAAACAAACATACAGTTATCACAAACTATTATCTCAGTTTATAGTAATAAATTGAGATTTAACTTTTTAAGGCAGGTGTACAATGATGATATTGTGTTGGCCGTGTTGACGGGTAATTAATATTACAGATATGCATATTACATAAACAAAAAAAAAAACAAATTAAATTATAGATTCAGGTTTCGAGTACATATATTTCGGTATATACATAATTAAATATTTTAATATTTAAATACAAGAAGCAGTAAGTTTTTATGTCCAATGTTTATCGTGTCACCTTTAAGAATATTCGCGCAATGAAAAATACACTTATTTTAATGAATAAATGAACTTGTTCATATTTTAACAGATTTAGCCGACAAGGCACTGTGCATAGTTCCAGTGTTTTCTTATATCTTGCCTGATTTTTTCAGTGTACACTTACCGGTGTAAATTGTGTCAGATCTTGGCAATCGGCGGTCAGCACTTAGCTTAACGCTCGAGGCGCCGTTGAGACCGTATCTCTTAGATCTACGCGCATGCGTACTAACATTAGCACTGTTTATTACTTAGCCTACCGATATCATACTTAGATTTCACTTAGCTCTCTACTCGCACACCCAAAAACACACCTTATTGCGTAAAAACTCCGGTTCAAATTCTCTTAATAGCAGTTTTGTCGTCTATTTATCAGGTTAAAGCTTATTGATTCGAATAGATAGCGCAAAATAATCTTGTCTCTTTTTACTGCACCACGTTTTGGTATTTTCGTCTCGCTCTAGAATAAATAATTATATTTTCAAGTTAGATATCTAAGTTCTGATCATTGTTTTCGATGGTGATTTATTGGTACAAATTTCGAAAGGCTCAGTAGGTACTATTAATGCAATGTTTTTCTTTATTGTGTATTTCAGATTATACACACACACATTTAATACCGATAGTTATTGCAATTAATCTATTCTTACGGATTATATCGCGATTTATTTAATTTTCCCGACGTTTCGAATGCTTTGCAGCACCCATGGTCACGGGCGGACCGATAGTTAACTAAACGATGACAAATTATTTAAATTTCTTTTTATGACTAAAACATAAGAGTTAGGAATTAGACTTCATTCTAAATTTATAACTTTTCGTGCCGCTGTGTATTATAATCAAAAACCAATGCGGATTGATCGTTTAATATTATCAATTGATTTTTAATGCAAAAAAACAATAATATACCAATTCAAATGATTCGAAATACACTATCCGATTTATAATTAGTGAAGGGAAAACTTATCGATAAACATTCTTAACAAATTAATCGAATATTCGCGTTAACCATATTGATGGGCTGTCATCGCGTTTGTGAGTCGTTTAATCACGACACGCAGTTGTAAGGTAACCGTGAACCAGAAGGGCACCTCACACCTGAGGATTGAAAGTTGTAGAGAGTGATTTTGATTAAAAAAAAATCCACTTCGTTAATTTATTCGGTCCTGATATTATTCGAAAATTCAGTTGCACAAAATAATATTCGGTGCGAAAATGTATGATCAAGTATTAAATTTACTTGCCTTCTTATTTTCCCTTGCGGCACCCAACGGGAGGGGATGGGTAAGTGCTATTCTTACCCGGACACCCCACAGATTGTTACTCCAAACCCTCACTAGGTACGTATATTATACGAGCATTTGGCTCTTCCTTTACTCTCCAAATTCGATGAGATAAAACGGGTAAAGCACATTACCTATTGGAATGACGAATCTAATTTTTTGGAGGGTCAGGAAAACAGTTACCATTACCCTAAACGGTAATGAGCAATTACACAAGTTGGTATCGAATCCTGCGGGGTGATTCGAACCTACAATATCTGTTTAGCGGATTCCTGCCGCTCTAACAGCGACTACAGTAGGTGCATATAACTACATATTTAGCTGAAAGTCAGCTAAACGCAACTTATTACCACAAAATGTTCAGTGACCCCGAAGCGGAAAGGTATCGATAAATGGAGCACGCGCGACCGAGATAACGCGGCGGACGGGCGCGCCGTGACGTCACTTCCTCGCCCGCGCGTGCGACGCTTTGCCGACACGCGATTACAAGGTATAGGCGAATAGTGGAATTTAAATACGTTAAATTTATATTTAAGAAAAATTAAGTTTCACAAATCGCAAGTAATGTTCACTTACATTAAGCGGTTTATAAGCATATATTAATGCCTTATAATTGTTAATGAAGAGAGAAGAAAAATTAAAGATCTGTAGGTATGTATAGTATAAAAATAATGCAATAATTTCTCGAGGATTTACTAACATATTCATGTTAGAGTTTTGTATAAAATCGACTGAAATTCCGAACCAAAATATCAAAAACCCTATAAACCGTATTTCCATCACATACAGCTGAAGTTAGTTTTTGACTGAATCAAATTGTATATCGAATTTAGCCGACGTTACAAGTATAAGTCTCTAAATGTCTACGTTTGAAGACTGTTATTTTTGTCATGTATCAGCAGCTTGTCACTTGTGCCATACACATAACCCGAGGCCGCACCGCTTCCGCCAAGATACTACAAATATAGAAATCCTACTTAAACCTTATTTTCTATGTCTTAAAGTTCATTATTCCACAAACATATTCGCGTGTGGTATGTTTGTTCTTTTTTTCGAGCGGCGTCGTGTAAAAGAGTTCAACGGGGTGCTTTGAGGATGTCCGCATAGATCTTGTTCTAAGTTCTTACAAAGTGTACCCAAGCAAATGTTGAAAATTATCCAATTTTATACATGTTAAAATATTTGCAGAAAATTAACTATCCTGGATTTATTTCTAACGCCATTGAATTTTTGATTATGTATGTAAATTACCAGGTTCATTCAGATAGGTTCATATTATGCTTGTTATATTTAATTCTTGTTTCATTCTAAACTGTTTAATTCGTCTAATCATTTGTTTTTCTTTGGCGTGCGCTAAAGGAACCTAGTCATTAGCAGTGGCGTGCACTGAAAGCAGGCAAAAATATCTGCGAGTTGTTTTTGCTTTATGCTATTTGTTCGTGTTCCAGCACAAATATCCTTAAATTAACCAATATTACCTGCATATCCGTTTACATTAAAAAAAAATACGTTAATTCACGTACAAACTAAGATTTTTTTAAATTAAGACTGTTTAGAGAAATCCTAGGGTAGGCAAAGTATTTTTGTCAGTATGGAGCCGCAGAATAAACTTATGAATGTTCTCAAATGCAAATTAATATGTCTATAGTATTTGCTTACATATGGATATTTGAAATGGTATAATATCATACTTAAAATAGGTGAAACAAGCCGAATACAATTTTTTGCCTACCCTCTGTGCACGCCACTGGTCATTAGTATGTAACATTATAAGCTTTAGTAGGCGCATCTTGTATGGTCTGAAGGGTCTTGCTGTTTAACTTGACTTTTAATGACGACATGATTAGCTTTTAGGTGAAGAAAGAGTAGAGAAACTACGATAATCTTTTTTGTATGAATCACTGGAATCTTCAAACTATAGGAAGTGTACTACTATTTTGAAAGCGTGAATATACCGTGCGTTCATCTGTAAATAACTTCAATGTGTACCGTGAGGCATGTTTTTTAAAGGCAATACAAACTAAAGCGTTAGTTAGAAATCTGTCCAGCAGCATTTATGTAGCCCAGCTTATATAAATGATATATGACATAAATACTGTAGAGATGACATAACGCGAACCGCACGCTTCTCGGAACGCTGATGACACTTCAGATTTTAGAGATATATCATCGGTCAAGGGACGCGCAACATTTTAGTCTATAACAAGAAAATGCTTTTTGTCAGGATTATTATAAACTCAAACCCAAAAATCTTTATTTCAAATAGACTTAACGCTAGCTCTTTTGAATGGTCATTTTTTAAAAGCTACCACCGGATCACAATGCGGCCTCAACTGAGAAGATCCGGCAAGAAACTCAGTGGGCTTGTCATTTTTTCACTTTTTTTTTAAATATTGTTTTGTTACAAATGAATCGACATTAGCGATAGTGTGTCCTGCCGTTCGAAACATAAAGCAAGGGAGAAAAGAAGAAAACAATAAATTACGACAAAAATTACAACAAACTAAAAAGCCAAAGGGATAGTAGTCGGACCAGTCCCCCCAAGCAGCAACCGCGCATGAGTTGACTCGAGCAGTTAATGTTGCTTTAGTGGATGCTTCGTGCACGTGGCCGTTTAGCTAGGTATTTTGACCTTTTTGAAGTGTTGCCAGAATACTAGCGCTGCGTCAGATTTATTTTTGGCGCAACAACTTGCTGAGGCAGTATTATTTTTTTGACTCCACTCAACTTCTGTATTTTTGTAAAACCTACTTAAATAATTAAAGAAGCTTTATAATGTGTTAACTGTAGTTTTACTACCTGTCGACTGAATGTATGCAAATTAAAATTGATAACACAGTAACGGTATTCATTACTTGCTATTCCGAAGACATATGTATAAATAGCATTTATATTAGTAGGTACCTAATAATTCACTGAGGCTCTTAACCCCATCTGAAATCAAAATTAAAAAAAAAACAATTCAATTAATAAAATATATTTTATTTTCTAAACGGGTTACGATAAAATTAAACACGTCTTGCGCAGGTCAACAAAGGCAATTGCACAACAATAAAAATATAAAATAACTCTCAGTTACAAAATGTTGTCAACCCCTGCTTTATCCCAGCGAATCCGAGTCGTATCGAATTGTATTACAATCAAAGACGATTATTTTAAATGTCCTACACAATATAAGGTCGAAGTCCGGATCATTGATCTTATTTACTTTCGCTGGAAGCGTGACAAATGACATCTTCGATACATCTATCTCTACCTAATTAGGAGTAAGTGGAATAAAGGTTCTCGATTGGTGACCACGAACCGGAAGACGTAGTATAGGTAGGCCTCCCACTGGGTGGACTGACGTCATTGTGAGCGTTGCAGGTAATCGGTGGATGAAAATAGCCAATTGTCGTTATTTGTGACGTTCGCAAGTGGAGGCAGTTCAGCAGTGGACGTTTTCCGGCTGGCGAAGATGATGTAGAGATAAATAACAACTAGACACAATGTGGGATTCGTACCCACGATCTATTGGGTAGTGGCTAGGTTGTTTAACCACAAGACTAACGGGCCCGTCAGCATACAGCATCTCTAACATTGTGTAATATAAACGTTCAGTGAAATATTCTAGTCCCGTGGATTGGTTGCTTCTAATCCATTCCAAGTAGGCTGTTATTCTGAAACAGGATTTTGTAACTGTTATATCAATGGAATAACTGTAGCAGGTAAGACCTATCTATTTTTATCCGTAGTAGGTCACTTGTGTACCCCAGGGCGTGGTCTAGCATTCGACGCTGGAGAGAATCTCTGGCGAGGTCTGAACGAGGTGCCCAGAGTCTCCCCATAGTGTTTACGGGAAGGCCTCCAACCCTACGAAGACCGTGTACCTTTTGATGGTTTTCTCCTAAACAGTAAACAAAGAAGTATCCTTCCGAGCCAGGAGTCTAGATCGAGACCTGATAGTTGACGAGCTCGATCAAACTGTCAGTTTTCTCCATACATTTCACACCAGCGCCCCATAGCGGTAACTATCAAAAACTAGTACAATGTACAGTAAAATGTACAGTAAAATGTACAGTACAATGAACAGTACAATGTACAGTACAATGTACAGTACAATGTACTATCAGAATCGTACTAGACCTCCAGTACAACCGACCAGACCATTAACCCACCCATGCAGCGATATCTTTTGTACAAAAGTTTGGGATCAAGTCTGATCTGGTCAATCTTGACTCCTTCAAATTACTCAAAAAACGAATATAGCTTTTAAAGGACAAAAGTATGTCACTATAAATGTCATTATTATCATAATTAAACTTCTATATTCCTCTCCTATGGCGTAAAAACATTGCGTTCCTTTAAACACTAATTGATTACAACGCGACCCGGTTATCACACGTTAATATATTGCGTCGAGCAAATTTAACGAAAGGCACCCCACCGGCTCATGAATTGCTAATATCAATTTAATTAAACTTTATAAAATTAACATCGAGCCGAGTCGCAAAAAGTCGGTGCACGTAGCCGTGGCGCAACTCAACGTTTTAAATACATATTTCCGAGTAGGTATATACTTACCTCAAAGAAGTTTGTATATTATAAATAAGAAGAGTTGTTAAAGTTACTGTTGCAGCTGCAGCTGGCTCAGCACCGGATCACAACGCGCCACCTAAAAACAGTATTATAGAATGTATATAGGAAATGATTCCATATTATGTATTTCACTAGGCGGCAGGCCCATTGACCTAGGAGCATGGAACTGAGGTGTTCCTGGTATTGCCTCTCATGTGCCGATGCGAAAGCCGCAGGGGTTTTAGTGGATAAGAATCCCACATACCTCGGTTGACCCCTACATGTCCCGGAGACCTAGTGAAGGTTTCCCCCGCAAAAACAATAGAACAAAAAAGGTGCTGCCGTATAGATATTCTGCTGCTAAGCAGCTACATGTGCTGCTATCACTGCTGTGTTCCAGTGTGAATGGCTAAGTTTACTTGTAACCGAACTACTTGATCGTCTCATCTTGCATATTGCGGTCACAAATGTAATTTTTTCAACACATTATAAATACTACCATTGTTAGTCTCGATCGCCAATCTGGACTTGTCAAAGGGAAAGTTTAAAAAAACATTATCTCAAACAATGTCCATTGCTGTGGTAACGAGCCTCAATAAGGCCTCCTGCAAATCATTCAAATGTTATAGCTAAATGAATATTTATCTTTGAAATACAATCGCATTAGAATAAATGAGGGCAGGTGTTTTCGCTGGATGTCATTATAATTGTTTTTATTGGTGTTAGGTTTGCATTTTATGGGACTGGGCATAATGCGTATATAATTAATGTTTCATATTGACAAAAGTTTTCGGAACAATGAAAACAGTTTTTTGAGTAGCCTGTTATTAGGATGGAGGCAGCAAAATAATGCTGAATGTTATAATAGATCCAACCGTTTATTTTCTTTTTGACAGCACCAATAGAACGTAACTGCGTCATGTTACGAAAATAAACGGTTGGACGCTCTATAGTGGAGATAAATCATGAACCGATTCATAAATTAAATACTACAGCTAACTATTAAATATTTATTCCTACAGTGAAAATGGTAGTTACTATTGCCTGTAAATGACTATGTCAGTTCCACCGGCCAAGATGAGTGCTTTAAGCACTCCACCCTGATGCGCAGGGGAGCGACAAGCACAAGAGCACCTTAGGTTGACACGGCCTCTGCTTGGGCTGTGCTTAGAGTGCACTAATTTTACCATCGGTTTACGTATTTCCGCAGTCGCGTTTGTGAGGTATTTGAATTCAAGAGATATGTAGAGCCTCTTTTCAGGAAATTAATGCTGCCATTATGTAAGAACTAAATTTGATAGATATTTATAGGGTACCGTACCCAAAGGGTGCCAATAGAACCCTAAGCCTCCGTCTGTCTGTCTGTCAGCGGGCTGTATTTCATGAACCATAATAGGTAGAGATTTGAAGTTTTCACAGAGTTGCTATTTCTAGTGCCACTATAACGACAAATAGTAATTTTATCGATATTGTAACATTTCGAATATCTTGCAGAATACATAGTTTCAGGAGGACTGAGGTATTAACTGGTGTTAGACATTAAGTCATCAGTATACCAGTGCACCATCTGATCTTGTATTACGGAGCATATCTATACAGAAATCATGATGCCACGTAATGTGCTTGGGTTTTGGTTCTCATTTATCACATGATTCCAGATCATGTTATAAGGTAGCCACTGACGATACGTCTATCAATCCAAATGGAGTGGACGTCTTCCAAAATTGTTCCGTGAATTTGAAAAACGTTTGCCAATTTATTGGATGTCCAAACGGATTGAAATCCATGCATCCAATTCAAATGGACGTCATCCGCGGCCGACTGTCAATGTGAAAACGTGCGCCACGCCATTTGGAAGACGTCCGAATTGTCTGTGAATGGGCAAAACTGCGTCCATTTTTTTTTTTTGTCTCAGTGTATGCTCTTGCGTTGGCGGCGGCACATGTACTGGATTATAAGAGCTCTGTGGCTGAGTCTATGAAACGTATAAATAAAATCCCCGGATCACATTAATGTTGTTGGAAGAAATGTCTAAATAAGCAGTGCCTCTGTACTATTATTTCCTATAATAATATACTAGGACAATCTACACATGGCCATCCCATCACAAACTAGGCAGAACGTGTACTATAGAAACCAGATAACTGATACTAATACACTACTTTTTTTGAATAAATACTTCAATAGATAAAACACCCAGACACTTGGTGGGAATCGAACCCACGACCTGTTGGATAGCGGCCAGGGTGTCTAACCACTAGACCAACAGGCCCGTCCTATATTTCTACTTTCCTTGTATGCTATTGTGTACAAAAATGATGAAATGTTTACAAATAAATATTACGTTTGCGCGTGACTTTGTATTATGAGTCAGTTGAAAAATATAAATCGCATCCATGTTTATGGCAAGTGAAACATCATTAATATCACACTGTTCATCGTGCATTTTTTTTCCTGTGAAGAAATGCCGCAATGAATTCTTTATTGGATTGTGTAAAAGAAAGTGAATCCTGTTGCTAACTTAAATACGGTTGAAGAAAAGATCCTTTAATCCATGTTCTCTAACGTTTTTCCTATAGCGTGCAACATTCGAAGTGACAGTGCGTACGTCCAAATGGACGTATAGTCAATGTGCGTATAATATGGAGTACATCCATTTGGAAGTATTCCATTTAGAAGTATTCCAAACAAACGTATCGTCAGT
Source organism: Furcula furcula (assembly GCA_911728495.1). Classification (NCBI taxonomy): domain Eukaryota; kingdom Metazoa; phylum Arthropoda; class Insecta; order Lepidoptera; family Notodontidae; genus Furcula; species Furcula furcula. Next base: position 23,221,545 of record OU452253.1, read on the forward strand.
GGATACCTTTATTCCAAACTGGTCGGGCCTGTTCGTCTAGTGGTTAGATACCTCGGCCGCTTCCCAATAGGTCGTTGGTTCGGTTCCCACTCTGTGTCTGGGTGTGATTAATCTATTTAATGCGTTTACTAAAAAGTAATATTTGTTTTCAAAAAAGTTGTAGTTGCCAATAGTGCAGGCTCTGCCTTGTTTGGGATCAGATGATATTGTGAGGGTCTCGTTGTCCTAGGATATTAATATAAGAGAACGAAAAACAAAAAGGCATATTTGCGTGAATTAAAAACAAAACATGTGGCTATACATCGCCATATTGCAACATACATTATACAACTTATACTAAGGTGGTTAAATAGATGATACTTTGGCACTAATTGATCATTATTTTGAGGCGCGTAATAAGCTTATTGGATCGTGTTCTGAACCACCTGTTGCAGAATAATGATGGTGTTTCAATCATGAGCCCTCTGTTGCACATTAACTGCTTCTTAAGAGAGCATTGATAGATGGCGTTGTGATGATAACATTTAATGACGCGCAGCTGTAGTTTTTTCATTAAGATGAATGAATATAAGTTGTATGAAATAGAGAACAGATTTACAGTTTCCTACGAACGGCTGTTTGTTAGCAACTTGACGGGTCTGTTGGTCTAGTGGTTAGACACCCTGGCTGCTATACAATAGGTCGTTGGTTCGATTACTACCCAAGACAAATCTGCATGATGCAAGTTTTCTAGTCGCAACGTAATTAAGATTCTTAAAAAAATGCTTCTTCGTTAATTGAAACATTATGTTCCCTCATTTTCGTATTGTTATGGGAAATGAGTATTTATCTATTTGTTTACACTTATTTGCACAAACAATATATCAAACGAAACAGAAAAAAAAATACAGTGCAGATGGCGCTCTTATCGCTACGATGATGAAAAGCGATTTCTTCCAGGAAACCTGGCAAACAAGTACACATTCATAATTTATCTTGCGATCTGCTACCGTAATGTGGATCCCCAAAACGCCTGCCTAGCGTGGGGATTGTGGCAACCCCTCCCTTCTAAGGGGGAGGCCTTTGTTCAGCACTGGACGTCTTTCGACTGCTGATGAGCATAAAGCGTTTTGTAAATGTGAAATAAATTTCCACTATCCCATTAAAGTTGCGTAGATTGAAGTCTTAAGATTTTTTATTAAATTGGGTAAAAGTATCCGTTTCGTTATAAGGGTATCAGAGATCTACGTAATGGAAGGAAAAGTGGTTGTGATCGGCGGCTTAGTGATGTTATACAATAATCTTATCGATTTGGTCTCGGGAGAACCAGTAAGCACCGTGGAGAATCGGCATTACTTCCGAAATTTCGTGGTTTCGTTGTGACCACAGGGTAGGCGAATGCAGTAGGTACATAACTTAAAGTAAAAAATATTTTGTGTATTTTTCGTTTCATGCTCATGATGAAGAAGTAAAATTAGAAAAAAAAAACGATATTTTTTTCATTTAAAATATTTTGTTTTTTGTCTATTCATCATCATCATCACCAGCCGGAGGACGTCCACTGCTGAACATAGCCCCCCCCCCCCCCCCCTTAGAACGCCACAATGAACGACAATTGACTATTTGCATCCACCGGTTACCTGCGACGCGCACAATAGTAAGGTTAGGTGCATATAATAGGTGTTATGCGAAAATTACGCATCATTTACATAAATTCTTTTCCACATTATTTAAAATTATTTTTTTATTTACTAATGTATCGTGTTATTTCCATAACAATGTTGTATAATGTAATAATTACTATAAATACGTAAGTATTATATACTTTTAGACTTTCGCGTTCCATTATCGAACTTTATTGCCTAAGTATTCATAAATAAACTTTGATATTAATTCTTTGGTATTTTTTACCCTGTGTCGTGAGTATCGTGGTTCGTTAATAAACTGAGCTGTCAGTGGGTGAAAGTCCCCAGATTTATATACTGCGATGTTCGCGGGCCCATCTTTATGTAAGTTCGCGCGTTTTGGGTTAATGGAATTTTTTAACACACATTTTGCGGCCCTAGGGGCTTGTACCGGCCGCGGCTGCGGAGACAAAAGTGCCTTTAATTGGTTATTTTGAGAAGAAATTCATTATGTCCTCTTTTATGGTTTATAACCCTATATAATGAATCCATTTATAGTAAAACTTCAGAGTAAGAATGCTAAGTGGTGATTGAAAGGCTCCGCTTGGTGTTATTTTCTTCTCCTAGTAATCCATTAGAAATAACCAACAATTTATGGAAGATTAGTTCTTTATAGAGGTTTTATCGTTAGGCAGGGAGCGCCAGACGAACATCTATTAATATATTAATGTGGCACAACTGTAAAACTTCATCATCACCATCATCAAAAGCTGAAAGACGTCCACTGCTGAACAAAGGCCTCCCCTTTAGGAGGGAGGGGTTGCCATAATCCCCACGGTTGGCAGGCGTCTTGGGGATCGCAGTATAGGTAATCCAATAGAAAGACGATGCTGCCCGTCTTCTTGTTTTCGCTTAGTCGCCTCTTACACACTCAATGGGAGGGTATGGGAGGGTGGTATTCTTACCCAGACACCCCACGGGTCGTAAGACTGTAAAATTATATCTATCAAGATAACACATTTTCATGGTTCGTCAAAGAAGTTTAGAGATAAGCTATAATGCTGCTCTACGAACTGGGTTTAGAGGTTTAGGTTAGACAGATAAAATTGCAGCCAAAACCACAGTTTCGAGTGGAGTTCTGTTTCTGCGGCCAGTATGGCTGCCTGTCTTCTGTGAAAAGTATCTGTACCCGCGCTTGAGTCACTTCGTTTTTAATTCAAAGTCAAAATCATTTATTTCAAATAGGCTTAACGCCATGTGTATACTACCCATTCTAACCTACGGTGCTCAAACGTGGTCACTTACTGAAGCTCAAAAGTCCAAACTCAGGGTCTGCCAAAGGGCGATGGAACGTAGCGTGCTGGGCATTAAGTTGACCGATCGCGTTCGAAATACAGTTATACGTTCCCAAACAGGAATTGCCGATGTAGGGAAAAAAGCTGCCAGGCTGAAGTGGGATTGGGCGGGACATATTTGTCGCATGAAGGTAGACAGATGGGCCAAGGTTGTCACACAATGGGTGCCGAAGGATGGACGTCGTCGTCGTGGAAGGCCTAAAAAGCGTTGGCGTGACGACTTAGACGCATTTGAGAAGGACTGGTCTGAGATGGCTCAGGACAGGGATATGTGGATGGTCATGGGGGAGACCTTTGCCCAGCAGTGGGACAATATAGGTTAAATAAAAAAAAAGGCTTAACGCTAGCGTAAACACTTTTGAAAGGTATTTTTTTTTAAATGCTGGCACCGGATCACAACGCGGCCTCAACTGAGAAGATCCGGCAAGAAACTCAGCGGACTTGTAATCTTTTCACTTTTTTTATACAGCGTTTGTCATGTTATAATTAGATCAGCATCAGGGACAGTGGGTCTTGCCGTTCAAAAGATCAAATAAGAGAGAAAAACAAAAAACGACGAAAGTACAAAAAACTAGGCGGCCAAAGGGATAGTAGTCGGACCAGTCCCCCCAAGCAGCACCCGCGCACGAGTTGACTCGAGCAGCATTATATAGCCATTTTAATCGCGTCGCTTAATCACTTCTAATTATGATAGACACCTGTATGATTCGTTACTGTATTGCATATAAATGTAAAAAATCAAATCTCCCATCTGTCAATTATATTATCACGACATACCCTGAGCGTCGGCAATGAGTCGCCGATAGGACGTGACGAGTATGTAAATACACGATGATTCAACATTCCCTAGATATCGATGGTGTTGGGTTACTGTGTTATTGTTATCAGCTTCGATTCCTGTACTACGTCAAGGTTTTTATTGTGCCGTTATGAGGTCATATATACATATGTGAATGTAATTTAATATAGGCATCATAGGGTGATCGTAGAATCGAGATAATGATAGTTCTTTGATCTGATAAGAGGTATATAGCACACTACGGCTGGGAAAACACACCTTTTGTTTCGTGAGGAAACCTTCAAAAAGTCCCCGGGAGTCTTACATACTAAATCACCTGGCTGTCGCATCGGCAAATGAGAGGGGACACCCGGGCTCTTTCCGGTGGGGTCTACTCCAGGAGCCCCTCAGTGCCTTGCCTTTTAACCCGTCGCCATTGTAGCTCCCGGGGAACCAGTCGCGGTGCTCTCGGGGACGTGGGTCGGAACCCCGCTGCCGTCCCCCTCGGAGTCGCCGCGGAAAGATACACCTATTGCAATGAACAAACGTGTTCTAGCAAATCACAGTCAACAGTAAACTGTATCAAACGCGATTTCGTTTTTAATAAGGATTTTTGTACAGACCATATTTTTCAAGGCAGGTTATATTTTAGTATTTGAAAGCAGAAGTTAGTAAGAAGAATTACTTTAATGAACTTATCTGACCTGTGATACTAGTACAGTGGTGGTTTCATGACAACTGACATCTTGTGGTGAAAACATCTACATAAAAACATAACAAGATTACCTAACTTCTTTTGGAATCTCAGCATTTGCGTGGAACCTAGAAATTAGAGAAACTTATTTGAAAAATCCAGATACTACTACACCTACTACATGTTGGCATTAAGGTATCATTAACCCAAATAATAATACGTATTTGATCCTCACAGGTTCAGCGTGACCTTTTCTTATAAACCGTAAAATGTACCTAACATTCAAAGTAATCCAATGTACGATACAAGTCTAAAATTGGCCTAACAAAAGGTGAAATCGCTGCGTGGGTGGCGCTAAGTGGACTTAGTTACGTTTGTTTTACGTCACTTGCGTGACACGTAGACGGGCAACTGGTAGCGACTGAACTTTTATTTATAATTATTTTGGCGACCTTATAAATAAAATCAATCCTAACGGGTATTAATGATATGATTCGTTTTCGAGAATATTGAGCAATTCTCGGGAACATACAACTTATAACAAAGACTCACTAATCAGTATTCCTGACTGATTAACCACAAATAAATTTGCTACATCATTTCAGCTGGTAAAGCTTTTGAAATCGGTAAGCATTAATCAAGAACGAGGCGAAAACATCTCTTTTTGTCTGCCTATAAACTTGTAAATGTACCTGTCCGGGTAACAATAGCACCCACCCATCTCATCCCGTTGGGTATCCAAGAAGGGTAAATAAGAAGACGGTAAACAGCATCTTTTTATTGGATAACTTACCACATATACTGCCTAATCCCCATGACGCCTGCCACCCGTGGGGATTATGGCAACCCCTCCTTTCTAAGCGGGAGGCCTTTGTTCAGCAGTGGACGTCTTTTGGCAGATGATCCCTCGATTAGTTCTGCCAATTTCAGAATTGAGACTTGCTTGCCGAGCCATGATTTATGTTTATAGTAACGATTAAATATAATAATAATATTTTGGGACAATCCACACACGGCTGATCCCAAATTAGGCAGGGCAGAGTCTATGGAAACCTGACAACTGATACTAATATGTACTTATATACTTTTTTTTATAAATATATATAGATAAAACACCCAGACTGTTGTTGGGAATCACACCCACGTCCTATTGGTCAGCGGCCAGGGTGTCTAACCACTAGACCAACAGGCCGCAGGCAATATATTGCTCTAGCCATGGTTTCGCAACCAATTATGGTTTTATATGAATGTAGCTAAATAACTTTAAAATTTAGGTAGGTATAAGAACTTAAGTTTGATACTTGCGTGAACAACTATCAGGCGATTCTTTAGTCGTTCGTCTACTCGCCTGTGGTTAACATACATTGTTTTACGTCACTTGGCTTTAAGGAGCCGACCTAGGACTTAGTATCTCGCCGCTAAGTCTTTTATGTTCTCAGCAATGACAGATAATGGCAGTTAGGAGTAACACTTGCCTTCGCTAAGGTAACGTTTTAGAAACGGTATTTCAATAACTTGTCGCCTTTGGAAACTAGGTCAATACTTTGAAATGAGGCTGAACACAGTTATGGTACAAAAAAAAAACGGTTTAAAAAACTAGGGACTTTTAGTATTGGTTCTTTCTGAAACACTGAATTCGCATGGATTTGATAGTGATGATATAAGAAAGAAGCTAGATACAGGTTAACATTAAAAAATGTAATAATATGGAATGTGAGCATGTATTGATAGACATTCTTAGTTTTTTAATGTGAAGTTTCTAACTGACTGATTTGTAACACTGAGATGGTACGGTCATGTACTCCGACGTAAAGATGACCACGTCGTGAAAAAGTGCCTTTCCATGGCTACGAAGAACAGTGGAAGAGGTAGACCACAACGACATGCTTGACGAAGGTCCAAAAGGAATGATTGAGCTGCGACTGAAGGAAGATGACATGATCGAAAAAAAGAAGGAACATGATCGAAATAAATGGCGTCACATGATTGGGAAAGCCGACCCCGCATAACGGAAAGAGGCGAGGCCCAATAAGAAGATGTAAAGTTTCTAAAAAACTACACAATAATTATAATTTATCGATGTACTTTTGGTTTTGCGTACACAAGATTTTCGTGTCGGTGATCGTTGAACCGTTCTTTTATCTGAAGCTAATTCTGGATTTTGATTCATGTCATGCTCAACAAGGCATTGTGACTGAACCAACATGTAGGTAAATATTCATCTCCGTAGGATAAGAGAAAGTGATTTTAATTCACCATGCAAGAGTTTACCTAAACAAAAGAACATTGCTAGTTAAATAAAAGCTTTGTAAAAATACAAACAGTAGCCATGGGTACAATCTACTCGTTTGGCTTCTGTTTAATCTGATATATACCGATGGCTACTGTTTGTATTTTTACAATCCCATTTACAAGCCAATGGCCACATGTCTATTTCGCGGTTGGTTAGTAACTGTTGTATAATATTACTACAGTTGAATCACCACATTATTCGTACGCCATTGACGTGTTATGATGTACAAACGAAATAACCACATGGGATTCCTATAGTTACTCATATGTCGGAATGCTTTGAACAAAAGCGCTGCGTGCTGGTATGTTTGCGTGGTTCTGATCTACGATGCGTTAGCTGACAGCGATTTTGATAGATAAACTGCATTGTGATGATGTTGGCTTTTAAATAAAAATAAGCGTTCGTAAGAACTTCACGCCTCACGCCACTCCGTGTCCGCTGTGTTTTCCAATGGGATCTGTATCAGGTACCTCATCGTTAAGTCCGCCGACGGGGGCCGCATTACAGACCCCGGGAACCTGTCACGATGCTCAATTCTGCAGCTTTCGGAGTCGCCACCGTACTCGATGGAGTTTAGGGCCCAAGTCCAAGTAGGTCCAGCGACTCCGAAAGTCATACAAACCCCTCCACCACTTTGTATTATTCTTAACGAATATTAATAATATTCTGAGACTATCTACACACGGTTATGAAAGAAGAAATAGCCGCGATGCATCTGCCATTTTGTTTTCATAACCCTTATGTTTTCATTATTTTGCAAACAACATTTAAAAAATAAATAAAGCTATTGTCGCTCTACAAATAAGCTTAATATCGTACTAAAAGCTGTTTATCAGTGGTCGTTCCATCTCGCCCTTGGCGCCTGCGCATGATTCAGCCCGGTCAAGGGTACAAGCGTCGCTCGCTTAATTTTATACATTACCCGTCGTTTATGCAAAAGGTTGCGTAAATTGCGCGATTTTTAAGCTTTTGTTGCTGTAACTTTTGTCCGCTTTTGCGTCATCACGCGTTCTAGATGTAGACAATAAATAAATTAGTGTATACTGAAGGGGCAGCGGCGACCGCTAGTGATGCAAAGCGGCGGCGCAAGTATGCAGCTCTAGGTTCCAGCTATATATGTGCGACCTTTGCGGTGGAGACCAAGGGGCCTTGGTCTCATAAGAGGCACGGTTTGGTGAAAGAAATTTCATCCAAACTTATCGAAGTCTCATGAGACCGTCGGGCCAACTTTTTTTGCCAACTTATAAGCTTGACCATACAAAGAGGTAATGCCGCCAGTCTTTTATGTACCCTTCCCTCAATGCGGCGACAACGTGGAGAAAGTGTTTTACCTAGTTTAAGTATATTTGTAAATAAACTGTAAATATTTAGTGTATACTCTATGTATCGAAATTGAAAGGACCGATTAAAGGCGATGACAACAATAAGCTAAAAATTTGATACATACACACTTTATTTATTGTAAAGAAAGTCAAAAGTCATAAATTTGAAAGCCATTCGCATTGGAACATAAATCTTTACACATTGCTGATTAGCGGTGAACTATCTCAGATAGTTTAAAAATATTTTTGCTGTTCATACTATACGTTTAGTTGGGTGGTAGGTCTATCCAGTTACCAGTACCAGTAGTATCAGTACTAGTGTAGTAGGTAACTGGACAGACCTACCACCCAACTAAACGTATAATATGAACAGCAAAAATATTTTTACTTTCCACAAATGGTATACATTTGACAAACTTAGGTACTCAACGAGACGAAAATTCTTTACGCCTCGGGTTTTTCTTAAACTATTAGCGAGTACATGACCACTCCACAGCTACCAATTAAAAACTGAGTTTTAACTGAAAAAGGAAAATTAACCTGTACGCTAACAGCAAAAGCAATCACCCTTAAACACACAACCCCTTTCTGTGCACCGAGTAAAACAATTACATTTCTCGTTTGCCACTTAAGTCGGTTTAACTTACAATTAGCGTTAAACGTGTTGCCGGTTGGTCCAAGCTATAAGCGGACACCGGGTCCGCAGTCGATGGACGCTTGGGGTATGGACCGTAGCCTCCCATCGAGCATCGCGAGCACCGAGACAGGTTCCCGAGGGGCTATAATACTCCCCCCGCGGAGGGCTTAAAGGCAAGGCAATAATAGGTACCAGCAGGCTTAGCACGATTTGCCAAGACTTCGTAATCTTGACAGTTCGATGTGGAGTATGACGTAGTTATCGACCTAACTAGTACCGAAAATTACGTTTCTACGTCTTGGCAAATCGTGCTAAGACTGCAGGTGATCCTACCGAAGAGCCCAGGTCCCCCTCTCATGTGCCGATAAGACAGCAGCGGGGGGTTTAGTGGGTAAAATCCCACATACCCTGGGGGACACTAATAGGGTGTCGGGGACCTATAAAAGTTTCCCCGGGAAAACAAAAAAATAGATATAAGCCTAGTATGATTCGGTATATTTGCGGCTGCAATCCAAATTCGATGACAGATTTCGCTCGGTATATTTGCGATCAGATAATCATGTAATTTTTTACAATGTTCGTTAGAAATTGATATGCTGGTGGACCATTGTTTGCTCATTTAGATGCTAGCAAATAGACGCTGGTAACACATGGCCCTATTTTTATGTTTTTTATAAGTAGATATATTTCTTCTTCTTCCATCATTGCTTAGATCAGGTGGGACCGTGATCAAGCACACACAAGATTTAATTTTGAAATAGTCCCGTCACTCAATTCCACTGCTGTGACTCTTGTAAGCCAGGATCTACTGTGGCATCAGTAAAGATATCGAAATTTTCCCCTCGGCGAGTCCCAGGAAATGGTCAAAGAAATAGTCTTCGAACTTAATGAGCAAGGTAGAGCGGTCTGACAAGTTTAAATTAGGTAAAAATCTGCGCTAGCTTCCTAAACAGTAAATAATTATTATAAAGTTGTCTGTAATAAATATGTCGTAATCGCTCCCGCTTGTCCCTTGTTCTCTCCTAAAACAATCGGAAACGTTACACGCAGTAGGTACTGTAGTGTTCCCATGCCCCGCCCACTCGTGGCGTCAGTGCGAACGGTTTAATTAGTGATAACTCAGTAACAGCCAATCGTTAAGCGTTTACTTATTATTTTTTGATGTGCGCTTCCAGCTCGCAAGGGAAAAAGAGAAGTCAGTTTTTTTCGATTTTGAATTTCGAAGAATATAAAAAAGTCGGTAGTTTGCCTTTTCTAAGGGTTATACCTGGTTTCTAAAAGACGTATTAATCGTAAAGAAACAAAAAAATAAAAGTATATTATAGAAATATTTTTATTTTCATCTGCGTTTCAATTTCCATCCAATCAATTCAATTTAATTATCCATGTAATTTAAAAGAACATTTTATGTTTGTAAGGGTGGATTGTAAGATTTTTAAGAATGGTAATTTTTAATTAGTAGGGCTTGCTGCAAACTTCAGAAGACTGACTGGGGGAGTCTCGCCATTCATCAGAAGATCGTAACTAAGTATCACTATCGACTGCATTCCCACTTACCATTTGTTTTGATCGCAGCCAGTATACATGTATCACGTTAAAAAAAACGGAATAACTAGCTTTTAAAGAAACCCCAATGAAATCGGTCCATTTTTTTACGTCAGCCAAGGCTAGGATAACGGATCCACTGGGTTGAAGTGCGTTCCGGTGGTTACCGGACCCGATCCAATATACACGAATAGTAAAATTGAATATATCTGTTAAAAGTATTTTGCATGCACATCATAGATTAGACATGTTCACTAAACAGGTTTGAATATTGTATATTATAGATAGAACAGTTAAAACGCATGTTATGCCCATGTCTCCATTTTGTAGTGGGTAATAAAAAGTGTATCCAATGAACAATGGATATTATAAATGTTGTACATTCTAATCCGTCACGGATCAACATTGACAAATGGACGGACACGCGAACAATGAGATTTCGCTACCGACGATTAGTACGATGCGATTGGCTAATGTAATGTTACCTTTTGAGACGGAGAGAGTATTGAAACTTCATGATATGTTTAAATGTTAAGTTTGACATGTGGTTGGAGCATAATTATAAATATAGTATTCTATTTCTAATTATGCTCTAGCTCTATTAGGATATTTATAAAGAAATTCCTTTGAAAAAAACAAGGTACTGTAGACAATATTCTATTGAAAAGAGATCAAATGTAAAAATACTAATACAGTAAATGCAGCAATAGAGATAATACCGGTTTTTTAAATACATACGAGTACATAATTATTAAGCTGAAAAGACAGGATGGATACATATACTCACGGTTCACCATCTATGTTAGGTAATGTGTAGGTGGCGAACCTTTTCCTAACCCGTGGCGTGTCCGCGTTCTTACCTGGGCACCGGAATCGCTTACCCGGGAAGCCCTCCCTCGTCCCTCCTGAGTGTCCTTAAGAGGCGACTAAGGGAAAATAAGAAGGCGGGCAGCAGCGTCTTTCTATTGGATTCTTTCTAACGTACCCCTTATATTGCGATCCCCAAGCCACCTGCCATGCGTGGGGATTATAGCAGGCCTTTGTTCATCAGTGGACCTCTTGCTGCTGATAGTGATAAACCTTTCTCTTTGTTATCGGAAAACTTCCAAAAGATCCCCGGTCGTTGCAGGAGCAGAGGCTGTGTTATGTGGGATTTTAACCCACTAAACCTCCCCATGGCTTTTGAGAGACTGGGTACTTCGGGAAGAAAACCTCCAAAAGGTACCCGGTCATTGTAGGGGCAGAGGCCGGCTTATGCGGGATCATTACCCATTAAAACCTCACCGTGGCATCGAGCCTATAGAAACACTCTGTACGCACGAACCTCGCCACCAGAGCACGTCTCTGGGGGAGCAGATATGCAATACACCACGTCATCGCTCGTCTCAGGGTCACATGGGGACGAGCAAACGTCCAAACTCCGGGATAAAATTCAATACAATTTTGCTCTAATCGGGGAATCAAATTGAAGACCAGCATATATTAACAGAGTACTAGACGCAATCAGTCGTATAACGTTTTCAAATATATGCTCTACATAGTTTAAAACAGGTATTTAAAGACACCAGTAAAAGTTTATTCAATTCAATCCGGGCCTGTAGCCCACGCACTACATTAAGGCCGGCTCTAATATGACGTAATTTATTAAGCCACAGTATGCGGTGGCCCTTATCTGGGCTAAGCCTTTGTTGCCACTGTAGTAGAGTATAAATATAACCCATGAATTAGTTAATGTGAACATTGGAAGATGGATTGGCCGATTGTGGTGCACAATTGTTGGGAATGGGACGTTGGTGATAAAAATGTGGAGTTCAATTGTTTAGGTCCAATTCTGAGTTCAAAAGGCCTCATGAATTTTGAATTTCGATTGAGGCATTCGATTTTTAAATTGAAGTGTAATTTTAAAAGGGAGGGGTTGTCACGTCGATATAATATATTTAAAACTAGATTTGGTGTCACGGTTCAAAAAGTGGTAGCGAGAAATAGCGCCCTTGTGTCGCTATTTCTTTACAAGCCACATCCTGACAAATTTATTTTTGCCGATAGGAGTGTCGCTACTGTCTATATGAAACTGTCAAACTACAAGTCATTATCATTATATAATCGTTAGTTCACGTTTCCGCCACCAGCACAGATAAGTTTGCAACCTCCGCGACCACATTAGTTTATATATTATATCGATGGGTTGTCATAATCCCCACGCTTGGCAGGCGGCTTGGGGATCGCAGTATAGGTGGAAGATAAATCCAAAAGAAAGACGCCGGTGCCCGTCTTGCTGTTATCGCTTAGTCGCCTCTAACGACACCCAGCGAGAGGAGATGGGGAATGCAAGTCTAACCCAGCACCCCACGGGTAACGGGTTCAATACTTTTAATTGAAATATTAAGACATAAATCTGATTATTAGTTATGTAAATTGAATTATTTTGATTTATAAATTGTTGTGATGTGTTGTGATTTATAAAATTAAAAACTAAAAGCATTTTAATTCTTCCTGATTCATGGTTATGTAAATAAGCAATTTCGTGGTCAAATAAAACGGCCGGTCTCACTTTTTCGGTGACCTACTCTAACTTTCTAATCTATAAATCTTCAGAAGAACATCAACACTACACAAAAAAAAAAATATTCTAGTTCAAGCACTATTTTTAGTGGGAATTAAACCGGTTTAATTTATAATCTGGCCTGAAGTTTCGTGTTCATTAGTATATAGTGTGTTTGCCATAGGCACATAATACTATGATTATGTACATTGTTTTATTTTAATATTAAATATAATATTAAAATAAAATATAATATTAAATTAAGGTATCATTTTGCTATATATTTTTTATTGATAGATCCCTTATGCAAGGGACGGTATCTACCCCCAAGCCTGTATGTTTTCAATGTTATCGGCTTATTAGAGGAAAGGAATAAACAGAGCATTCTGTGTGCACTAGTATTGTATTTGGCCGATTTTGTCAGTTAGCCGCTGTTTCCGTATCGATCATGTATACATACAATATAGATACATATATAGAAAAAAGTGTAAGCACCTATTATTATTAAGTATAACATTTACAATAAAAATAGGATTGAAAAACATTTTAAATCTTTTATCGATTGATCGATGATAATTTTATACTGTTGCGATGAAGCTTAGTTCGGGGCACTCGCTGACGAGACATAAACGTCATCAAGGGTATCCTGCGCCCTGCAGTGCAAACGTTCTCTTGCGCTGCGGCACATTACATCGCTCTCGTATTGGCTTGTTTAGTCACCAAAGGCGGTCTCATAGAAATTACGCCGTGAATCGTCGGTAATAGACGTAAACGCCCGCCGTAGCAGTTCCGTCGTGCAGTTCAACATCGTTAACACAACCACAGATTAAAAAATAAGAGTAGGGTCGCCAGCTTTATGATTTACTACAAAAACAGCAATTTAGAAGTGGTACCTTTTTGCGTGCAAGTCACCCACGCCTCCCACGCGGCACTTTGCGTTATTAACAATGTCGAAAAAACCTGTTTCGTTATTTGATTTTGTTTTGCTGTATTTAGTTATGTTTTTTTCTTTATTTCCGGTGTTATTTTTATGTAGACATCTATTAATGTAATTAAGTTTCTCAACTTTTTTGTTGTAATGTTTTGTCTCTATATTATTGAGTTTTATTTGTATTACCTTGCTTTAGATTGTTAAGGGAGAAAATGCAAAATGTTTATTTTTTAATTATATTTTTTTATGTTTATTTTTTTAAAGTGCGTCACCGTTCTCTAACTGATGGTAAGCGGTAAACGAACGGTGATGGGAAAGCGCACTATAGGTAGCTTATTACCAGTAGAAGTATCACTGCACCCTCAGCCTCCAGCGACTGTTTATATAACACTGGCAACCGTCTACTGAATGAAAAACCACAACGCCACAAAACAGTTACGTTATTTAACTGGTACAACAGTTGGCGATACTTTATGGAGCTTTATAATAATTTGGTGAACGTAAATAATATTTTTTATTTATTTATTTATCTTCATGCACATAAAGTACAAGGCGGACTTAATGCCTTATACATTTTCTAACAGTCTGCCTTTATAAAATATTGTGTACTAATAAGTAAGATAGAGATGCGTCTCTAGGCGGTCAGCTCTAAAAAACTAAATAGAAAGAGGCGATTTTTTTTTTTTACAAAAATATCATCTTCCCAACAAACACGTCTAATACTCGTACAACAATAAAAAAAGAACCGTCGGAAATCAAACAAAGCCGTCGGCACAAAGGCCCAACAATAATAAAACGAGATTAATACGATACAAAACGCTGGCCATGCTTCATCTGGCGATGCTATCACGCAGTTTTGTCTCGTGCAGCGCAAGCGCAGCTCTCGTTACAGGATGTAAACAGCTGTCGCCATGTCGTCGGCCAACCATTGTGCTGTCATAATAATTATGTATCGCGAAGCGTTAAATATCGCATCGGAGTTTGCATTTGCTACTTTGTTCGCGACGAACGTGGATTTGTTTAAGGGACCACTACTCGTAATCTGTGCGTACCCACTTACATTCGCAAGAGATTACGCGGATGTCAACATTTATTTGCGCAGAGATATAAGGTGCAACCTAAGAGATTACATTAATATAGGCCATACCTTTTGGCTTGCCTTTGGGATTTTTTTTCATACAAAAACTGCCTTCACTTAAATTCTTCACTAAATATACAAAAAAATATCATCATCATCATCATCATCAGCCGGAAGACGTCCACTGCTGAACATAGGCCTCCCCCTTAGAACGCCACAATGAACGACAATTGGCTATTTGCATCCACCGGTTACCTGCGACGCGCACAATGTCGTCTGTCCACCTAGTGGGAGGCCTGCCAACGCTGCGTCTTCCGGTTCGTGGTCGCCACTCGAGAACCTTTCTTCCCCAACGGTTATCGGTTCTTCGAGCGATGTGGCCTGCCCATTGCCACTTCAACTTGCAGATTCTGAGAGCTATGTCGGTGACCTTAGTTCTTCGGCGAATCTCCACATTTCGGATTCTGTCGCGCAAAGAAACTCCGAGCATAGCTCTCTCCATGGCTCGTTGTGTGACTCTGAACTTTTCTAAAAGGCCAGCCGTTAGAGACCACGTCTCAGTACCATATGTCATCACTGGCAACACACACTGGTTAAAAACCTTCGTCTTCAGGCACTGCGGTATTTTGGACGAGAAGATATCGCGTAGTTTCCCGAACGCTGCCCATCCGAGTTGGATTCTTCGGGCGACCTCTTTGTCAAAGTTGGACCGACCTAACTGGACAGTTTTTCCTAGGTATACGTAGTGGTCAGCAACTTCGAGTGTATCGTTCCCAACAACTACCGGTACGGGTGCAACATGGACATTAGACATGATCTTCGTCTTGTCCATGTTCATTTTAAGACCCACCTGTTGGGAAACGCTACTGACGCTACGCTGCAAAAAAATATATAAATGTGAAAATAAACTGTACTCTCGCTAGGAGGACTTGAAAACGTTATTAAGATCCTTATTAAATAACGGTAAATTATGAGTACTATATATAGCAACGTCAAAATATTTGATGTCACAGGATTTCGTTATGAGTTTACTAACGTTATGGGGTATCTGTAAAATATTTAATATTATGACACTATTTAACTTTCATAAAATACTCGACACAGTAACATTACAATTGACGCTAATTTTGATGCTTGCTATACCTAGCCAGTCTATTTCTAAGTACATAGTTATGTTATTTTGACTGACGGATTTAATGCCAGGATTATTATTTTTGGGTTTTATCGGAAACCCAAAAATTTTCGGCGCCAAATCCAAAGCGTCAGTATAATATTGTAAATCGCCTTGAAAGTTTAAAACCGTGTTTACATTACTTATGCGCCGAACTTATAACATCCATCCTCTTTACGTTGGTGTAAAGCATAATACGAACATAATATTACCCCCGCTCCCTGTTGTAGGTTGCCTGGAAGATATTGCTTATTAGCAATAAGGGCGCCTTTGCACATTGATATCTTCAACGTATTGTTCAATTTATACATGCAACTTTTGGTCTACAATAAAGTGTATTTATTATTATTATTTATTTAACCATCATAATACGTCACTGAAGGCATTTGTAATAACACTCCCTCCGTTCCGTAGTCGGGTAATTAATTGTTAAAGTTCAAATGTCTAAGATCCTCAGGCGTTTAAACTATGATGCTCAATGAATATAACGTATTCAATTAATTCAACCATTAATACTAAATCAAATCAATTAAGACCCGCACGGACGGATGATTATGTCATTAAGTTAAATCAATTCTATAATTGAGATACTATTTTAGCTGACTTTTTGCGATATCCTAGTTTTTTTTAATAAAGCGGATTTAGTCATTTTGCTTCTGCGGAGGAAATCTTCAGAAGGTGCCCCGTTTCGGTAGGGGTGGAGACTGGGTTCCGTGGGATTTTTACGTACGTTATATAGCGACTCTGGACAATCCGTGCGGTCTTTGTCAGGGTCTCTGTAGCGCCGGTGCATACCTGCATTTCAGCTCACCCCGGTACGAGCGCTAACCTTTTTCCTTTTTCGCTAGGGAAACCTTCAAAATGTCCCCGGGAGCCACAGCTCAACCACCAGCTGAACCAGTCAGCCCCACAGGGCTGGACCGGGGTATATGGGATTCTTACCCACTAAAACCCCTGCGGCTGTCGCATTGGCACGTGAGGGGGGACCCCAGGGCTCTCCGATGGGATCTGCACCAGGTCTTGCCTTTGCACCCGCAGCCGGGGGGCGCATTGTAGCCTTCCGGGAACCAGTCCCAAGCCGCCTGCCAAGCTTGGGGGATATGGCTACCCCTCCCTTCTAAGGGAGAGGCCTTTGTTCAGCTGTGGACGGCTTTCGGTTGCTGATGATTATCACTAAGTTGCAAAAACATAAACTCATCTCATATTTTTGTAAATTCCTATGTAAATATAATCCTCAGTCAAGGCTAGGTGGTTCTTCGGTTATTACCCTGTAGTGAACCTTGTCATCACCACTTGTCTACACAATATGGCTTTACCTTCGTCGGGCTGCGCCGGCGTCGGCCGCAACGCAAATATTTGACATCCGCCCGTCTTCCCGCCACACATCCGATCCATGACTGTTTCACTTTTGTGTGTCATTCTTAGAAAATACACGATCACTATATGGTGCGGAAAAAGCGATCTCGAAAGACGTAATAATAATTATTCACCAAGCGCATCTAGTACAATCGGTCCCAGATCATACGGACTAACTAATATTTCTATTACGGCATGTATAACTCTAAAGTATTGCATAAGAATCTTAAATAACCCACATATATTCGCAGTTTTTTCTCTTGATTTCCGCGTAAAATCTAGCATAATAATTTGTCTGTACCTATTCATCAACTACCACGATTTTACTTTTGTATTAGTAGACTAGCTGACCTACGCAGCTCCGCCTGCGCTATTTTTACGTTAACTAAACTTTGAATAACAGACATTCGCATCGAATACTCATTTTTTATAGTCGGTTAAAAACTGGGACCCACTTTTTACTTGCTCTCCGAAGCACGGACCCGTTTAGTTCAAATGGCGTTAAGCGGTCACCCATCTCGTTAATGATCTTACCTAACGTTGCTTAACCAGATCGATTACAAAACCTTGATAACAACTCTCTATGAGTGTTCCCTTACTAATATTTATTATATTATAATGAAAAATTGATAAAATCGGACCAAGCGTATGACCAAGTACCCGTTTTGTCTTTAATCCCCTCTCCCAAAAGACCCGTGCTAGATTACGGGATAAAAAGTATCCTATGTCGTACCTCATAGTAAGATCTCAAATCATGCCAAGTTTCATTTGAATCCATTCAGTAGTTTCGGCGTGATGCTCAGCCGTGATACAGACAGACAGACAAAAATTAAAAAATATACATTTTCGGCCTCGGTTATAGAATGCCTTCCGAATATAATTTTCAAAATATCTTCAATGTACAGAATTGGACCTGTTACAGTTTTATTTTAAGTATAGATTAAAGTATAAAATGAATGCGGTAACAGCTTAGTGGGCGAGTGCTTGCCTTGGAAACAAGCAGGCTCGAACTCCGGCTCGCACCTCTGATTTCTCTAATCATGTGCGGATCGTCTTTGTGCGATTGTTACTTGCTTTCGGTGAAGGAAAACATCGTGAGGAAACCTGCATGTCTGTGAAAACCTAACTAGCTTTCGAATGACGTGTGAAGTCCGCCAACCCGCACTTGGCCAGCGTGGTGGACTATGACCTAAGCCTCCTGTGTTAATATGGCCTCCCCTCCTCATCTTGAGGGGAGGCCCGTGCCCAATAACTGGACATAAAAAAGGGCTGGAATTTTAAAGTATAAAATAAATTGCACACAGCTTGAATTTATGTCATTGACACGATGAAATTATTCCAGGATCATTCGATGTTTTAAGATGCCAACTCGTAGCTTTGATCGGAAATTCAGTGTTTTTTCAAGAGGTTAGCTTTTAATCGATACGGTCGTTTAACATAGTGGCATTATGGAAAATAATAATTTTTAACCAAAGGTTATCTGAAATATTGGGCATGAAAAATTAATTCGAAAGTTGAATATTAATTAGGAACAGTCAAATTCCTATCGTTTTCAAGAGGCGAGATTTGTTCAAGAGACAAATTATTTCTTACGAAGCAAGCTTTTATGTCATTTAAGTAATCCAAGTTTCTCCTAACATTTGGAAGGACGCTCAGCGATGCGACCCGCGTTGTTATCAGCACCCGGCTAGTGAAAGCAACCTATCGTAGTCGTGGTCGCGAGATCGTGCGATGGTCGCGACAAAGACGCCGCGCGTTTGTTCCGCGC
The DNA here is from genome assembly GCA_911728495.1 of Furcula furcula. Lineage (NCBI taxonomy): Eukaryota > Metazoa > Arthropoda > Insecta > Lepidoptera > Notodontidae > Furcula > Furcula furcula. Next base: position 23,240,619 of record OU452253.1, read on the forward strand.
CGCCCGGTGCGTACGCGCACTCAGATAAGTGATTTTAAATTGCTCGGAATATCAAGGGTTTTTTTTGCTGTGAAGTGGGTGACGCATGCTGAGGCTTAGTGAAACGTATTGTTTGTTACTTAATCAAGCACACCCGTGGGGTGGTACTGTGGGTAAACAAGAAGACGTACAGCAGCGTCTTTCTATTGGGTTACCTACCACCTATATAGCGAGGCGATAGCCAAGCGTGGGGATTATGGCAAACCCTCCCTTCTAAGAGAAAGGCCTTTTTTTAGCAGTGGACATCTACATGATGTATGATAAACACAGAGGAATCGCGAATAAAACAAATGGATTAAAATAAATAAATAGAACGAGACCAGTATAAGGATACTGCCAGTACCTGCCTTCTATCATCAAATCCACAAAGCAGTCTGGCAACCATCAGGATAAACAAAAGTGAAGCAGCCTAAAGTGATACAAAATCATAAAGTAAATAGAATACAAAACGTTTGCTGTTGTGGTTTAACTGTTAACATGGATTCATTTACTAGTTAGTATAGGTTCTGTGGGTGTCCATTGAGTACGGCGGCGACTCCGAGGAGGACGGCGGCGGGGTTGCGACCCCGGTCCCCGTGAGCACCGTGACTGGTTCCCGGGGAGCTACAATGCGCCCTCCGGCGGCGGACTCAAAGGCAAGGCACTGAGGGCCCCTGGTGCAGATCCCACCGGAGAGCCCCGGGGTCCCTCTCATGCCGATACGACATCCGCGTGGGTTTTAGTGGGTAATCCCACATATTTCGGTCGAGCCCCACAGCTCCCGGGGATCTTTAGAAGATATCCCCCGCGTCAAAAAAAAAGGTTTTGTGGGTGATTTAATTTTATATTTTTATGCCTTAAGTTGTAGCGATACCATCATAGATAAGTCACACACTGACTATCGATTGTTAAATTGAATTACACCCTCTAAATAGCCGCAAAACAACGTCCACGACCCCATATAAACATGGCCATACACCATTCGCCACCCAGCGTTGCTACCGCGTGGACAATTTATAAAGCCTGCCAACCGACCGCCCACCGATTCAGTCGGGAATCGAACCCGCACATTGCAATTAAATGACGCCTCGGGACCTCTCGGTCATCTGATACTATCTATGTGACCCGGCACCGCCTGCGGAGATCTTTACTTTTCATTTGTTGCATGAAACATCCTTTGTGATACATCGAACATCATAACTCTACCTTATTTTTGAGATGCTAAAGTCCAATTTTAAATATTCAACTTCAAAGAATCCTGCCGTTCAATATGTTACTCTATTTTGTTACAGTTAAGGTTTATTGTTCATAGGTTCAAGGAAAGGACGGCATTATCCTATTGTTGTTTGGCCAGTAACTGTATCACGAGCTCTCTGACCCCGTCCAGTGGTCATAGTCTCATAGTTAAGGCTCGTGCTGAAATACGGACCTTAGTAAATATGTCCCGGACAGATAGAGTGACATTATGACTTTCAATTTTAGAAATAAATCGCTAATTAATTAGATTTATAGCGTTCCGAATCGTTCTGGTTTTCTTATCACTGTAATATCGACGATTTCGTGCCGTAACGATGTTAACTAAAGGTTAAGGCAAACCTTATTAAATAAATTCACTACAATTTTGGGTAGATAATATTGTGTGTTTTTTTTTGGTAATTAAGTTGCAATTAAAGAAGGGGAAGAAAGGTTCTCGAGTGGCGACCACGAACCGGAAGACGCAGCGTTGGCAGGCCTCCCACTAGGTGGACAGACGACATTGTGCGCGTCGCAGGTAACCGGTGGATGCAAATAGCCAATTGTCGTTCATTGTGGCTTTCTAAGGGGGAGGCCTATGTTCAGCAGTGGACGTCTTCCGGCTGATGATGATGATGATGATGAAGTTGCAATTTAGGACCAAGTGCTACTACAGACAATTTTGCTTAACCGTGGTTCTAGAGACGAATCCATTAAAATTGAGTCAAAACAGCATTTCTAAAGAATGAACGCATAGACTATTGGATAATGTGTCATAAGTGTTTTTTCCGTCTCAATAGCGATTCACTTAGGATAATCGTCATCCTATTCAATGTAACGTATGCAAACACAAAGATCTTAATTTACAAAAAACATATATGGCTGACTTATCTTGTTCATAATAAAACAATAGGTAAGTTTTCATAAGCATCCCATTTCTTACACGAAATGACTCATCTAGTCCGCAGGTTTTGCATAAATACATCCTTATAATTGTGTTCAATCGTATCCAACAACCAAAGCAAAAACAATCTTAAAACTTTGCAAGAAAGCTTAAATTATACTAAAACTACTACCACATACGACTATTTAGAGCATTTTTTCGTGCTTGCAATAAATGTCGTATGTGCAAAAATATACGAAGAATTTTTGACTTTGAATCCAATGACTTAAAGTTTAGTTCGGAATTGTTTTCGTATGGTATGGTTAGGCGCAGTGATTCAAACAGCTAGTTTTGACTCCCGGGGTGGTTTGTACATTGTACGCGCGCGTGACACTGCTCTATTTACGACTGAGTCGGTCGCACGGACCCATAAGGATGTTCTGGGTACCACGAATTGTGGAATCCACTCATTTATTTTAAAAGCACTCTGATAGCGGTTTTTATTGATTCTTAGTATGACTAGAATACTTTTAGAAGTGAATGATTTATTCAACTTAAATCTAACCCAATATTTTTACAATGATGTTAATTTGGGCTTTTCGGTCGCTGTTTCATTTTGTCCAAATTCTCTCTCTCTAGCTCTCGGACGATCCCTAAACTAATCAATGGGTGACGACAACTTAATACATATACTTATTGTGCTATATACAGGTAATATGAATATGAAACATACTGTATTTCACAATTTAGATTTAGGGGTAGTTATTAATGAAGATAAGATGACACTGTAAGAGCTGTGAATATGTTTTTTTTAATACTATAAAAGCTAGTGCTTGTCTGCGATTCCACTTGATGTAAAGCAGCGATGGAATCGAGGATGGTAAAGCACACTAGCTTATTAAAAGGCTACTCACTCTTGCTTTGAAGACACCCACATTATAATCGGATGGGAAAACCGACGAAGGCAAACTATTCCATTCCTAGGCTGTACGTATTCTAAAGGAAAAAATCGTTTAGTCCCCGGACTGATGGGAAATTCACAATGTAAGGGTCCGCAGTTGCCGTGCGTCTCGTCGTCCGATGATAGAAAGGGAGTAGTGAAATCAAGTCATGTAATTCCTGCGCACACTCTCCAAAATGCATCCTGTAGAATTAGAAGAAAAAATATTAAGAATACCGAAAGGCTGACTATTATATCTATAATATAAATAATTAACATTATGTAGATAATTTCAATTGACCTCTAGTTACATACATACATAAAATCACACCTTTTCCCCGTAGGGGTAGGCAGAGCCCAAGGGCCGCTTTTCGCCTCCCTCCGTGAGAAACGAGACGTGATGGGTGGCGAACCACATCGCCGCCATTTTGGTTAATTTATATATTGACCATTGCGTTCTCACGAATAAGGAGGGAAAGGGAAGGATAGGACCTCTAGTTAATTATTTATATTGGGAAGCAACGTTGGTGATGTATTCAAATTGTTACAAACTAAGATTTTCATAAAATACTCACGGGCTTTACATTCTCCATGGGTTTATCCATTCAATCATTCATCCAAAGTATATAGTAATGTTCTGCACATTACGTCGCTGGGATAAATATTTTCAAGCAAAGAGGCGAATCAGATTGGATGAGAAAAGCACGGAATAGGGAAGTTTGGAGGAAATTGGGAGAAGCCTACGCCATTGAGGCCTCTTCCGTATTTATAGAGTATACAAATAAAAATAATAGGTATCTATACTTATAATAAAACTGTAACAGATCCAATTCTGTACATTGAAGATATTTTGAAAATTATATTTGGAGGGCATTCTATAACCGATACTGAGGCCGAAAATGTAATTTTTTTAATTTTTGTCTGTCTGTCTGTCTGTCTGTATCACGGCTGAGCATCACGCCGAAACTACTGAATGGATTCAAATGAAACTTGGCATGATTTGAGATCTTACTACGAGGTAGGACATAGGATACTTTTTATCCCGTAATCTAGCACGGTTCTTTTGAGAGAGGGGATTAAAGTCAAAATGGGTACTTGGTTATACGCTTGGTCCGATTTTATCAATTTTTCTTTATAATATAATAAATATTAGTAAGGGAACACTCATAGAGAGTTGTTATCAAGGTTTTGTAATCAATCGGGTTAAGCAACGTTAGGTAAGGTCAATAAATAGATGGGTGACCGTTTAACGCCATTTGAACTAAACAGGTCCGTGCTTCAGAGAGCAAGTAAAAAGTGGGTCCCAGTTTTTAACCGACTATAAAAAAGGAGGTTATGTATTCGATGCGAATGTCTGTTATTAAAAGTTTAGTTAACGTAAAAATAGCGCATGCGGAGCTGCGTGGGTCAGCTAGTCTATACTTATAATTCTAAATATAATTACAAATGAAATAATGTATAATATATCTATACTTATAATAAAACTGTAACAGGTCCAATTCTGTACATTGAAGATATTTTGAAAATTATGTTTGGAGGGCATTCTATAACCGATACTAAAGCCAAAAATGTATTTTTTTTATTTTTGTCTGTATCACGGCTTAGCATCACGCCGAAACTACTGAATGGATTCAAATGAAACTTGGCATGATTTGAGATCTTACTACGAGGTAGTACAAAGGATACTTTTTATCCCGTAATCTAGCACGGTTCTTTTGGGAGAGGGGATTAAAGTCAAAACGGGTACTTGGTTATACGCTTGGTCCGATTTTATCAATTTTTCTTTATAATATAATAAATATTAGTAAGGGAACACTCATAGAGAGTTGTTATCAAGGTTTTGTAATCGATCGGGTTAAGATACGTTAGGTAAGGTCATTAAATAGATGGGTGACCGTTTAACGCCATTTGAACTAAACGGGTCCGTGCTTCGGAGAGCAAGTAAAAAGTGGGTCTCAGTTTTTAACCGACTATAAAAAATGAGGTTATGTATTCGATGCGAATGTCTGTTATTCAAAGTTTAGTTAGCGTAAAAATTGCGCAGGCGGAGCTGCGTGGGTCAGCTAGTTAAAAATATAAATAAATAATCAGTAAAATGAACTTTAATGTAGGTAACCTACTTGATACTGATTATTATTATATTTAAACTTATATTGTTGTATAGAATGATTTAAATTATATATAGAAGATTATTGCATGAAATGATTTATAAATTAATTTAATGAAAACGGTAGAATAAAATGGCTTTTTTATTTTATTTATGGGTTTATGTATCCCGAATATTGGTGCCGAGTTGTACTTGCCCTTAACTTATAGAAAGAGCACAGGCAGTAGTATTGTCTGCCATGTCCACACTATTACTAGCCCGATTTATATGCCCTTAACTGCGCAGCGGGCCACTCGAGGGTTTTGAATAATTACAAGGGATGCGCCCGCGCATCGACGATTTATGTAGATGTCGCCACCGCGCGCTACTTTATTGGCCGATTGGAACGTCAGTTGGCGGGAACACAATGTAATTGGCGTGTTTTTTTGTATTATGATAATTGGTTGTTATGGTAAATGTGTCGATGGTAATGCACTCCCTTCAGCTCCTGTTGCTAAGCTTTCTGTGATCAAAACAAACATTCATTAGGATAGTATATTATTCATGATAATACATTATTTTTATGATATAAGTTAATAAGTAATTTTTATAATAATGATGAACTAATGTAGGGCCAATTTAATAGATGACATTTGACATCTTGTCAGTTTCTCAAAAATCTTTATTTCAAATAGGCTTAACTTTTGAATCGTCATTTTTTAAATGCTACCACCGTACACAACGCGGCCTCAACTGAGAAGATCCAGCAAGAAACTCAGCGGGCTTGTAATTTTTTCACATTATTTTTTAAACATTGTTTTGTTACAAATGAATCGACATTAGCGATAGTGTGTCCTGCCGTTCGAAACATAAAGCAAGGGAGAAAGAAGAAAACAATAAATTACGACAAAAATTACAACAAACTAAAAGGCCAAAAGGATAGAAGTCGGACCAGTCCCCCCAAGCAGCACCCGCGCACGAGTTGACTCGAGCAGCAGCCATCACTCCCCTCAACCATATTAGAGGGAAGGGGGTGACCCGTCACAATAGGCTTTTAATAAGCTAGTGTTTACCATCTTCGATTGCGTCACCACTTTCCATCAAGTGGGTCTGCAGTCAAGCACTAGCTTATGTTGAATAAAAATATATCTAATATATAAAATTCGCGTGTCACAGTTTTCGTTGCCATACTCCTCCGAAACGGCTTGACCGATTTTGATGAATTTTTTTGTGCTTATCCGGTATCTATGAGAATCGGCCAACATCTATTTTTCATCCCCCTAAATGTTAGGGGTAGTCCACCCCAAATTTTTTTTTTTACTAGGAAATTATTTATATGGCAAAACAACGTTTGCCGGGTCAGCTAGTATATATATATATATGTAATCGTAATTGAAAAAAAAAGGAATTGTGCAGTTCTAACTTCGAAAAAATTAATTATATTTTATGCCCGCCGTTTCAAGGTTTCGATTGTGATGAAGTGTCAAATGTGATCTATTAAATTGACCCTACTTTAGATATACATTTTCCTAGTTTGGGATGTACGAATTCATTTTCTTGTGTACTTAAAAACTAGACATTGTAAATCACTTCTTGCATTTCATTTACACTTGTCGCCTTGTTCCCGTTAACCTTAGCCTTTGACGCGGGGGAAATCTTCTAAAGATCCCCGGGAGCTGTGGGGCTCGACCGGGGTATGTGGGATTCTTACCCACTAAAACCCCCGCGGCTGTCGCATCGGCACATGAGAGGGGGGGACCCCAGGGCTCTCCGGTGGGATCTGCACCAGGGGCTCCTCAGTGCCTTGCCTTTGAGCTCGCCGCCGGGGGGCGCATTGTAGCCCCCCGGGAACCAGTCACGGTGCTCACGGGGACGGGGGTCGCAACCCCGCCGCCGTCCTCCTCGGAGTCGCCGCAACCTTAGCCTACATCAACCGCCCGTTGCCGGTTCTCACGTGTCTTCAGTCCATCGACTATGTGACGACACTTAAAATTAAATTAAACATACATGATATCGAACGATACAACCACTTACGATTTAATTCGCTTATACTTACACGAGTCGAATCTTCTCATCGCCGATACCGCAATGCTTAAAGTCAAAAGTCTTCAAGCAGTGCGTCCTATCCGTGATGACATACGAAGCTGCGACGTAGGCACTCACGGTACGACTAGCCTACCGATTCAAAGTCGCCCAGCGGGCTATGGACAGAGCAATACTGGGTATCTCTCTGAGGGATCCAATACGGAATGAAGTGATTCGTCAGAGAACCAAAGTGACTGAACATGGCCAGCCCACTGGCTGGTCATATTTGCCACAGAATCGATGACCATTGGCGTAAACTGGTTCTGGATTGGAGACCGCGAATCGGGTAGCGTAGTGTAGGACGCCCTGTGATCAGGTGAAGTGACGATATCCGCAGAGCGGTTGGCAGAAACTGGATGAGGAGAGCCGAAGATCAGGCTCAGTGGCGTGGCTTGGGGGAGTCGTATGTCCAGCAGTGGGCTGATGTAGGCTGATGATGATACTTACACACATTTTCTTGTCAGTCGTTATACTAGGCCATTAATTGTTTGTACGACGAATTATGTACCTTATTAGTTTGCAATAAAGGTTTTATTCTGTGATGCACTGTATGTGGGTGAAGATTCAACGGTAGTTCATGAAACGAGGCAGGTTTGTGACGTAACACTTGAAAGTTACGATCGAGAATGTAACGATTCCTTTAATTACTGACAATTTAAGAGAAATATTTTAATTGTGGCTAGTAATTACTCTGTCTGACTTTAGGACATTTTCTAAAAATAAATATGTCCAGTTAATCACTAGTAATGTATTACGTTCGTTTTTACTAAAGCAAAACGATTTTGACCTCACTAAATTTGGAGTCCGTTTTTTTGCCCGAATACCCCATGCCGAAACAAGTCTGTTCTCCGAGGGTACATACTCTCTCTCAACATAGACTTTAGTATGTATACACTCCTTTGCAAAAAAAACGGGCACCTTACACTCATTGGCTTTTCTATGGATAATATTAATATTTTTAGTATTTCATTAGCTTAGATGACTAGAAATTTCTTATTATCAATGAGAATATAGGTTTTAACACTTAAATCCTGGAATCGGTGTTTCAGTTAATGACAACAAAGAGCCGTGTAAAAATTAACATTTTTATGGGTATAGTGAAATTAAGACTAAGACATTTTTTATGGAATTTAATTAAAAAATACATTAAATAATAAACATTAATAATGAGTGTGACCTCCTCTTGCAGCGATTACGGCATGTAATCTTCTTGGCACGCTTTCCACTAGACTTTTGAAGGTGTCCTGTTCCCATTCAGCCGAGATCACACGTTTCAGCTCCCTGATGTTTTGTGGAGGTGGTGGGACAGATCGTACTCGCCTTTTTAGGAGGTCCCAGACGTGCTCAATGGGGTTAAGGTCGGGACTCCGCGCTGGCCAATCCAAACGACGAATACTGACCTCTTGCATCTAAGCATCTACAGCGCCAGAACGGTGGGCCCTAGCATTATCGTCCATGTAAATGGCATCTTCATCAATTACAGCCAGTGCGCGTTGTGCATGTTGACAAATGATTTCTGTTATGTACCTTTGCGCATTTAGTAAGCCATTTTCAATGAATATTATCTCAGTACGACAGCTAGAACTTACGCCCGCCCAAAACATAACGGACGCCCCACCATAGAGTGTGATTTCTTCAAAACACACGTCGGATAGCGTTCTCCTGGTCTTCGTAACACTCGCCGACGTCGGTCCTCACCATGCAGACAAATTCGAGCCTCATCCGAGAAGAGTACGTTACTCCAGTTACGTAGTGTCCAAGATAAGGCAATTTCTAGCGAACCCCAATCGAGCAATGCGGTGCTCACGGAGTAACTTAGGGGTCCGCGCTGGTCGTCGACTGCGTATATCAGCTGCTAAAAGCCTCCTCCTCACAGTCCATAGGCTAACTTGAGTTCCTCGCACCTCTTCAAGGTTTCTTTTGAGGTCTAACTGCATTTGCGGTTCCTCAGCGCCTGAGTCACTAAAAAGCGGTCGTCTCGTGGTTGTGTGCAACGTTTTCTCCCAGAACCTTGCCTTCTCTGCACGGAACCTGTCTCTTGGTATCGAGTCCAGGTTCTTTGGACGGTTGAACGACTCACGTTTAACCGCTGTGAGACGTAACACTGGCTACACCCCTCTTCCAGCAGCGCTATAATTTTACTAGCTCTTATTGCTTTTTCTGCCACCGCAATAGACACAAAGATATTTGTTTTAAGTCACAAAAAGGCAGGATTATGCGCCAAACATAAATTACTCTACGAGAAGTACTACTACAAGAAGTTAATTTTAGTTACCTTATAACCTTTTACCCGAAAACCCGCGAAAAGTAAGTAAAAAGTCACAAACTGAAAAAGGGATTATTATTTTTAAAAATAAAGGTTTCGAATTGGGAATGAACTTTTTTTCATACGCAGACTGTTTATTAAGTACCAGTAACATAGTTTTGCTATTAAAACCCTCAGAGAAAGTACCAAAGGAGTTAGTATCGCGTCGATTCCCCGAACAAATTTTTCTTGGCACTTTTGCGGGGTGCGGGAGGCGAAGTAAACACACACAGATACACTTTCACGCATACCCACACTATAGTAAACTCGCAACACATTCAAAAATACACGCACACAAATAAAGAATGACCTGACCATATGACCAAAAATTTGGCAGAGGGGGTTAGCGCATCATGCTCTCTCTAAAACCTCCTTAGAACTAAATTATTACCAATAATGTAGAAAAATCAAAACCGCCCGTTTTTTTGCAAAGGAGTGTATATGTATGTGTGTCTATTTTTTTGACACGGCCTACAGTCTGAACGGCTTGATGCACTTTGACTTATAATATGTCGTTGGATTCGTCTTATTGCCGGTCCCAATATACTATCAATCCCTTAGTATAAGTTAAAATAGTTACCATCGATAGCTATAATGACATATTTGCGTTTCAATAATAACATATTAGCAGCTTACTGTTGATTGTTCAAATGACAGTCTGTCAGGGTTTTAGTTATCGCTCCATTTCGGAGGTTTATCGCGGGATATCGATGACTTGATCGATGATTTTAACCTATAGTAAGGGATCGATAGGATATTGGCACCAGCAGTTGGTTGTGGGAGTGGCGTAGGCAATATACGTTTTATGTGTTAATAATGTTATTTAAGCAATTCAAGATGATTCTAATTACACGAGTCACAATTTTTGGTGCGCATTGGTAGGGATATAACATATCTTGACATAATTTGTCTAATATCATTGGTGGTTTAAGAGTTGTTCACGGATATAACAAAAACACAAAACTATCATATAAACAGGTAGAACTACATATATTCTGTTTTGTAACAAGTTCAAAGATCTTCGGTTAGTAAACATTTCTACTTGCAATGCGACACCTGCTTCCAGATAAATGGGAATAGACCCCATCCCGTCTTTCTAGTAGCTTGATAGCTACTAGTTGATCCTAGTGGTACTTACCCGGTTTACTGCGCGCAGTATCACCTCCGACAAAGCGTAACACTAATTCCGATTTACGTGAAACTACCAGACCGCCATCTTGTTAACTATATAGCTTCCGCCATTTGCTTTTTACTGCGTCAAGATTAGATTGTTGAGGTTAGGAGGTGGCAGATCTGGCAAGCTATTACTGGACGTTCACACGTACTTACATACGATCGGAGATGGTTCTGGTATAAATTGTCTGGATTTTTAATTTTTTTTTTGTTTTGTAATTTTTTTTATGTATTCTTTATTTGGCAGTTCAGCAAACGATAAATTATTTTAAAAAAAAACGTTAGTGCGGGTGCCAATCCGTTTAGTGGCATTTGACGGGCCCGTTGATCTAGTGGTTAGACACCCTGGCTGCTACTCTTGGTTTGTGGGATCGATTCCCACCAAGTGTCTGGGTGTTATTTATCTATTTAAGTATATATTTACAATTTTTTTTATCTAAGTATTAGTATCAGTTGTCTGGTTTCCATAGTACATGCTCTGCCTAGTTTAGGATCGGATCACCGTGTATGGGTTGTCCCAAGATATAGGATGCGTTAAAAGCCCGTGCCGGTTTGTTTTCATCTAGACAACAGTTGTTAAGCTAAGGCAGTGGCCTAGCAGCTTGAACAACTCTGATAACACGTGGACAAGCAATACGTTAAGATTGTTTTTAACCGACTTCAAAAAAGAGGAGGTTCTCAATTCATCTGTATATATATATTTTTTTAATGTATGTTCGCGCATAACTCTGGCAATTATGAACCGATTTGAAAAAATCTTTCTTCCATCCATTCTTCAATCCGTTGATTGGGTCCCATACAAAAATTATCGCTTACGAATAAGTAGTTCCTGAAAAAACAAGAATGGTGACTGCGCAGGAGAACTGCAGGAATGCCTATATAGATGACATTATTTCGGTTTTTAAGGACAAAAATGGTCATAACTCTGGCAAATATATACCGATTTTGATGATTTTTTTTTTAATCGAAAGAAGAGACTACTGCAATGAACTTGTATGAATTTTACCACAACCGGATAAGAACTCCCGGATAAGGACCATGAACTATGTGAATGAATTTATCTCGTAAAAACCATAAAACTGACGTTCTCCATTACATTACTCTGACAAATATGAACCGATTTCGATGATTCTTTTTTTATTTGAGAGAGTAAACTACTATGATGATTCCATGCAAATTTCATTACGACCGGATAAATCGTTACTGAAGAAACATGAATTATGTAAAACTATGTAGACAATAATGTGACTTAATCTACCTAGATCATTTTACCGTCTTCGATGGTTCAATCTTTGATTGAAAAATATCACTAAAAAGTATAAAATAAAATATTTTTGAAAAAAAAATTGAACCGACTTCAATAACACTGAAAAGTATAAAATAATTTAAATATTATTGAAGTTGGTGCAGAATATACACAGCAGGTACGCTAACACCAACTTCTATAATATTTAAATTATTTTATACTTTTCAGTGTTATTGAAGGCTGTTCAATTTTTTTTATCAAAAATATTTTATTTAAAATATGTTGATGCGCTCTTATTGCATAATAATATCCTCTGTGTACAGGTGGCCGTTAAAGTTTTTGACCAGGTTTTGATTTATTATTATTAGGGTCAGTTATAGCAAGAATATTAAATAAAAGGTTTGATTCTCATCCAGACAAATATTTGTTTGCTTAAACATTTCTGTTTAAATATTTCTTTAATTTTAAATTATCTACTAACCTAAGTACTTAATATGTATTTAGCTAAAATTTTAGTGGGTAGAATGGTTATGTGACTATTAAACAAGGACATATGTACCTACTATAATTTTGAATAGGTATCATTATTTTTTTATCGTTACATATTTAATTATAATCTTAGTTTAGAAACAGTCACGATCTGAGCTAACTGTTCTGTTCAAAATAGGTTACATACATAGTTTGTTTTGGGGCGGTTTTAACCAAAACTAAGCCAATGTTATAAGATATCCTAATTTAATAATATGGAGTTAAAAACCTGTAGATCGTTAGTTCTAAACCCCTTGTACCTTCTTCTTCAGTAATTGAGTTTTTCAAAACTTTAACGATGTCTTTGTTTTCAACATTATTCTGCGCACGCCGACCAATACAAGACCTCAGTATTTCACATAAGGAAATTAAAGAAAAACGAAGGCAATTAGTAAAACAGTTGATTTTTTCGTCGTTCAGACGTGAGCCGTTAAAATTCGCACCTCGCTCTTGTACGGGTACCGAAGCCGTTGGGAACTTAACGACCTATTGATTCAGGATAAAGTTGTTGTCCAAAAACTCCGGGTAAATGGCCCAAGCGCTATTGTGGTGGCCACAATGGGCTGTTACTTCTTAGGCGGAATACTCAACGGACTTCTCACTTCAACGGACACGGTTTGAGGGACTTCGTTTTTGGATTAGATTTGCAATTTCTGATAGGTTTTCCTATTTTCATCTGCGATATTCAGTATGCGGTATTGAAAACAATTTCTTGTTTTCAGGAATTCTCTGAAGGTTAAATCTTCTTGTTTTTACTGGTAATGATAGTAAATCCTGGCCTAAGGACACACAGTATTGAGAATGAGAAATATTTTGTTGGCGTAGTATCATCAATGGCAACAGCATCTTTACCGATGTTTATTGCAGCGTCTGTGTATGTCGCCTGGAGACATCTGCGTTTATGACTGAACAAACCAATTGCTACACGACAAATCTTTCCATATTTGTCACACACAAACACAGAATTTAGAGGCGGCGCGGTGGCGTAGTATATTCATCAAGATTAACTGATAATCCTATTATTTGAATAATGTTAGCGAATAATAAAATAACTCCAACAATATCTATTACTACTATTATTAATGCGAATGCACCATTGGAATACGTATTATCAAATTCCACTATAAATAATTTAGCGTTATGTTATGACAGAATGAAATAGGTATGTAAGGTATCAAATTGTTACACAAACCATCATAATAGTGAGCAATGATCAATCAGATGATTTAGTTAAGGTATCCGTTTCTTTTTATATAAAAAAAATAGTTTACGGACTAGTGTGGAGCGAGCTCTATAAGCTCTTTGGTTCGAAAATTGATTAGCCAATAAAAAACAGGCGACAGTCGACGTCGACGCGGCACGTGTTTGCGGCGGAGACAAAAAAACCCGACGCGACAATACGTGGTGCCGCGCGGATTTTCGAAACGGAATGCAAAAAAAATTATGCGGTGCGACGGAAAAAATTGCCGATTGACAATTTTCCGAGGAATTTACGGCCGCAAAAACCATCGATGAGCTACGATCGGTGTATTGGAGTCTGTAAACTGTAGGTTTCGTTCTGTTATTGATATAAGTCAGTTCTCTGAGGGCAGGCCTTACATTTCAAAGGTGCCGGCCTTTTAGTTTCGATACGTTTGATCTTTTACATATTATCTGTGTACTTTTCTTCTAGTGTATTGAAGCTTTCCTTGACGTTGTCATAAAATCTTAATTTTTCTTCAGAAATAATTAATTTCAAATGGAAATTTGTCAATAATTATGTACCAACTATGTGAAACAAAAGTTTGTGTACAGACAGAAAGTGTTTTCTACTAAAGTATTTAATAGATCACATTTGTCACTTCATTAAAGTTTAACGTAACCTTGTAAGCCGTTGCAGGCATCGATATAATATATAAACTAGATTTGGTGTCACAGTTCAAAAAGCGGTAGCGAGAAATAGCGCCCTTGTGTCGCTATTTCTTTACAAGCCACATCCTGACAAATTTATTTTTGCCGATACGAGTGTCGCTACTGTCTATATGAAACTGTCAAACTTCAAGTCATTATCATTATAAAATCGTTAGTTCACGTTTCCGCCACCAGCACAGATAAGTTTGCAACCGCCGCGACCACATTTTAGATGTCATTTTGTTCGTGAATGTTTATCTAGTTTATATATTATATCGATGGTTGCAGGGCATAACATATTATAATTTTTTTTCGAAGTTAGAACTGCACAATTGCTTCATCTTCATCATCATCATCATCAGGCGGAAGACGTCCACTGCTGAACATAGACCTCCCCCTTAGAAGGCCACAATAAACGACAATTGGCTATTTGCATCCACCGGTTACCTGCGACGCGCACAATGTCGGCTGAAAAATTGCTTATCTTTTTTCAATTACGATTACATCTTTATTGTAATACTTAATGACAAAAGAAACAGACAGCTCAATAAACTGACAGATGTCAAATGAGATCTATAAAATTGGCCCTACATTACCTAATTTTGTGCGGTTATTTCAAGCCCCAAGTCAATAACACCTAACTGTTTAAGGTTGCCTTACCTATATTATTCAGTCTTGTCTTTCATGCTACATAACACGACTAAGCCTACACTATTCGTCTGGATACCTTTTACTTTGACAATAAGGTCGGTTTAAACACTAGGTTGGTTATTTCAATTAGAAAATTCTAAGGCATCTCAAAAACGTAAAGTTGTAGTTTTTAGAAAGAACGTCATAACACGAAATACTGGTGTAAAGAAAATTAATATACAATCTGTACATTACGGATGGAGTCAATAATTATGCTATTTTTTCAATCGAAAATCAATTATAATTATAATTGGAACTTACTTCAAATTTAAAATCGGAATAATAAATGTATGAACACAGGCGTAAGTGGTTGATTAAGACATATTGAACCCTTACCAATTTGTTTTTGGCTGGCCACAGGTCACCTATCATTGCTTACGATTTTGATCTAATAAAGAGTTTGTTTGAGTTTCATCAATGTTAGGTACCGGTAATGGAGTCAACAACGGATCACCGCCGTGGCAACATATTAGGGTCACACGTGAACGCGTTAGATATCATACAGATAAAAACCTCATCTGAAGTGCAACGCACGATACATTTGCGCTTACAGACTTTGTATTAGACACTACACTATTACAACGTTTTTATAATGATGGGCACTAGCTGTAGCTAGTCAACCTGTAGGTTGACGGGTGACGAGCGGCAGTGCTATAGCACCCACCATCAGGGAAACGTCTTTCTTGTCTCGCCAATAAGCTGTATAGGAAGTAAGGGGATAGTAGGCGAATTAGAAACTATAAAATAAATTGGTTTAAATTTACCTACTTTAACCAATGTGTGCTGCCAGTGATGACATATCTGAGAGAAGCTCACACAACGAGCTATAGAGAGAGCTGTGCTCGATGTTTCTTTCCGCTACAGAATCCGTAATGAGGAGATTCGCCGAAGATCCTAGGTCACCGACATAGCAAGGTGAAGTGGCAATGGGCAGGCTACATCGCTCGCAGAACTGATAACCGTTGGGTAAGAAGTCTCGAGTGGCCACCACGTACCGGAAAATGCAGCGTAGGAATAGGTCTCCCACTTGGTGTATGGATAACATTGTGCGCGTCGCAGGTAAGCGGTGGTTTTTTTTTCGTGGGGAAATCCTCATGATACCTGCACCGCCGGATGGTGACAGCGCAGGTTATGTTGGACTCATGTTGTGAAAAAAAAGCGTAATCGGTGGATGCAAATTAGCCAATTGTTGTTCATTGTGGCGTTATCACCCAGCTCAAATCACCCAGGTGATTTGATTCCGAGGTGATCAAAGTGGAATAAATTGTTCCACTTTAATCACCCAGGTGATATCACCCAGGTGATCAAAGTGGAATAGACCGTTCGAATGGGGAGGCCTATGATCAGCGGTGGACGTTTTCCGGCTGGTTATGATGACTTAAAATTATTTCATCTTTAAAACACGCAATGAATCATAGTTAGTTATAGGTTGGAGATATTAATTTGTGTAGCTAGGATATTATTATCGATGTATTTTTTTTCACGGAAACCTAGGTAAAGCGTCGTCCACACACTTGCGACGCGATACTGATCGCCGGGCGACGCTCCCACGGTGTCGCGCCACAAAAACCAGCTCTCATTAGAATGCGGCGGGCGACACGGGCGCGCAGCGACGCAAGCGCAGCATTGTGGACGGACAATTGCGCTTTTTGACCGCCCCGTGCCGCTCCGCACCGCGAGCTCACTCCGACGAAATTCGTGTTATTTTTAAATGAATTGTTTTCCTAAAGTTCACATACGGTCGGATTTTCTTGTGATTATTGTTTTTGTTTTATACACAGTACTTTATAGTGAGCGACACGCTAGCTCATAGACAATAAATTAGAAGATGGTTAGGTATTACCATCGACTCGGGATCGTGTGATAAATAAAATCCAAAACCAAGCAAACCACTGCACGGCCTCGAGATACTGCGTATTTCGGACCAACAATAATAATTTAGAGGACCTGAGGGGTACACCGGCATAATTGTTAGTTAGTTGTATGGACTTTTTAGGTCTCAGTCCTCCCGTGACCATGAGTGCTGCAAAGCATTCGAAACGTCGGGAAAGTAAAATGAAAAATAAACCGCGATATTATCCGTAAAAGCAGTTTTATTTCAATTAGGTACATAGTACACTTAAGTACCATAGTAAAGTAAATATACACAGTAAAGTGTGGTAATGATTTGTTTTTAATTTGATAATTCTTTTTAAACAGCGGAAAGACTTGCACGCGCGGCGAATCCAATTTACAAAAGACGTAGGCGGCCTTATCTACCAATTAGCCTTCACCTTCAAAACTAATCACAATAAACGCTGTAAATTAAATAATTATTATAATCATTTGCATTTTTAGTACAGTCACACATAAAAATCACTCCAGTAAAGGTGTTAGTTGAATCCGGTATGTACCGGTCCCCACCGCTATGTCAGTGGTCCATCCGGCGCTGCGCTAAATGCCCGCAGACCGGGGGGCGCCTCGCTTCGCAGAAACGTACGGGAGACATCCTATTAGAAATTATTGTGGATGACTGTACGGGTCAGGCAGTAAGGTCAGATTAGTTGACTGTTGGAAACGACGATGCGAATGTAAGAAAGGCTTTTATTTTTATTACTTATCATAGAATATGATTCTTTCACCTACTTAACACGCAAAATTAGAAGTAGCGGAAACTATTGTGGATTATGATAATTATGTGGATTAATCATTGAAGGAAAAAGAGGACTTGGTAGAAGAAGGATGTCATGGACTGGAAACATAAGAAACTGGTTAAAGGTTGGAAGGGACGGACAAATTAATTCGCATGACTGCTGATAGGGACTTATCGACAAATGGTCGCCGACCTCCGTGATGGAGATGGCACGTGAAAAGAAAGAACGCGCAAAAAAATACATGTTTCCCTGTAGATTTGTATGTATTGCAATACTCCTTATTTGTTATAGCAGGGAAACCTTCAAAAGGGGGACCTTTTCCCGAGCCGGGATCCTGTGGTCAACCGGGGTATTTGGGATTCTTACCCACTAAAACCCCGAGACTGTCGCATCGGCATAGTTATGTCAACACACTATCAACTTGCACATACGAATAAGAATAGAATGAGAATAATAAGAATTAAAAAAAAACGTTTATTTGTGACGCATACAGAAACACATAAACACAGTGACAGTAAACACATTAACACATTACAACATAATTGATGCGCCACAAAAAGGTCCCAACTCAGCATATTGCTGGTCGCGAACAACCAGCGCTGGTCTTCCGTTGAGACCTCCTTGGTGACGTCACGAGACAAACAAATAAAAATACTAACTACAAAAAATAAATAAAAAGAAAAACCCATACCACCCAATAAAAAAGAAAAATAAAGATAAAAAGATAAAACATGAGAAAAAAAAATATAAATGACATGGCAAAAACATTGCATAGGCTAAACATGGCCATTGATTTATATATTTATAATTAAAAAAAAACGAATTCTCAATGATTTCGCCAGTTAAATACCAATTGCAAAATAAATTATTCGATACACCATTCGAAGGAGATTGCGTGGTTGCTGTCTTTGTACCTATGGTACTTCCGAAGTCGCTGATAGCCAGCTGTAATGACTGTGTAATCCCCGTGGGGTGCCCGGGTGAGAACAGCACCCTGGGTGGGTTCTCCCCTCCTCCCGTTGGGTATCCGTAAGAGGCGACTAAGGGAAAACAAGAAGACGGGCAGCAGCGTCTTTCTATAGGATTAACCTACCATTTATACTGTGATTCCCAAGCCGCCTGCCAAGCGTGGGTATTATGGCAACTCCTCCCTTCTAAGGGCCTTTGTTCAGCAGTGGATGTATTCCGGCTGCTGACGAATCACTGTCCGGTTAATGATTAGCTGGTTAAGCTACTTCAGACAAGTTCAGTCCATAGATGGGTGACCGTTTGGTGACTTTCTTCATTTAAAAATCTCGGTTGTAGTCACCAAGACAGAATTAACGCGATTTACCTTATATTTTGGCTTGACGTTTCGGCCGGGTTGCACCAGCCGTGGTCACAAGCAGACTGGTTCAGCGAGACGGCTCCGTGCGCGAGGCAGAAATATCTTCGTCTACCCCCGTTCTTTCACTTGTAACGTTAAGCCCACTACACACTACACTCACAGTATCTGTATATTTAACCGCCGGCAAATAGCGAGGTTTTGTCATTTTGATCACTGGTTCCCAAGCATCTGATAATCTAAAGCCATCTTCCCGGTTGAAATTTTTATATTTCTTTATTTCAATCGCTTCACGAACAACTCAACAACAAGTGTCGATCGGTGGAAAGGACTTGTGGGCGATGAAACCCAATCCAGTGATTTGTATCCGACTGAAGTATATGCTCGGCAATCGCTGACTTGCTAATCTAATAATGGAACGCGAAAGTCTAAAAGTATATACACCAAGACAGAAGTTGTTCAACAAAATCAAATAAGTACTTTTTTAGGGTTCCATACCTAAAAGGTAAAAAAAGAACCCTTATGGTCTGACTTCGTCTGTCTGTCACACCTATATATTTCAGGAACAACTGATGCTATCGATTTGAAACTTGGAACAAAATTTAGATCTTACTTATCCAACCTTATTGCAAATGATAAAAGTATATTTTGTCTTTTACTTTTTTTTTTTATAATGTGGTTTGAAATGGGTCATCAAAATTTCAAAGTGTTTTACGAGTGGGGTATCATATGGAAGGGTTGATTACCACATCTCAAAACAGATTTTTATTTTGGTTTATGTCACTGTAGTTTTTGGCTGATAATCAAAAATGTCGAAAAAATACCGTCAAATTACTTTAATACATCCAAAGATGGTATGGAACCCTCGGTGCGCGAGTCCGACTCGCACTTGACCGGTATTTTTTTCTACGGAGGGAGGATACCTCCAACCCGTACCCGGAACCTGATCTTTGGAGGCTGGATTATCTGGGATTTTTAAAACCTTGCTTTTACTGACGCTCTGTGGAGAACCTCTGGGCACTCCGTACAACGGGCTGCTTGCTCCTAACCAAACGGCAAACTAACTTCCTAAGTTGGTTTGCTAAGTTTGCTTCAATTTTAATTTTATTACAGGTGAATTCCTTAGACTGTAGGTGGATTCGTTTTGATTGTCTTTCCTTGTTGCTGATTGTCTTTGTTTCCTTTACGTCAGTAGAAAAAAAAATGCCATTTACCAGACTCTACTAAAACAAAAATTGTATCGTTTTAGAAGTATGGAAATCCTTACTATTCAGCAGATAGCATATGGCAATATAATCTACGTATGTATAATGTTGTCTTTTACTTACGCGAAAACATTACACATTGAAATCAAACTACTTTTACGGATTTTATCTAAAATAAACCGCTTAAAATCCGTAAAAGTAGTTTGATTTCAATAATCTATGTAACCAATGAACAAGAAAGAAGATTCACAAAAAGTTCTATTAGAAAAATGTTACGAAATACAGCTGTCATAATAGGACAGTGTGTGTGGGAAGAGCTAGAAAATCATTTCGTAGTATCGTTTACGCGCTCACGTTAAATGTTTTAATGAGTGATTCCGAATGCCAATTATTTCAAATGTGCACTTTACTGTGAGAAAATCAAAGACGACGCTATCACGGAGGTTCAAAGAGTTGTAACTACGCAGAGGCACTGAAAATTTAAAAAAATCTAATTCATATTTTTAGTTCTATTTTTTATTCGATCTAAATAAAAAAATAATTGTTAAATTGTTATTGAAAAGCACGTGGATTTCTCGGTTCATTACAGTATGGAGTTCTTAGAAATGAGGGTAAAACATTTTTTACAGAGTCGGCACGTGTAAGTAAGTTTCTGGTGCTGGTAGCTTAACCATTGGTTATAATTTCGACATTTAGTAAATACATATTAATTTATTCATTTAGACTTATACAGAGAGGTGCCTAGACCATATCTCGCCAATGTATTAATATATATTCCTAGTAATAATATTTCTGTCCCCGGTTGTCAGTGGTAGGAAATCTCTAGGTAACCTGCTTGAACGGGCAATGGGCATTCAAGTTCCACATTTCGTGATCTTGGATTTAGTAATCATATTTTAATGAAGCAGTTATTACATTTTCGAAAAATAAATACACAACACAACATCTCTTGGAGGATCAAACATATATCCGCAACACACGTTCTCATTTATATTATAATCTTTAGTGGTAGCCCATAATCGTCATCCTATGCATTCCCGCGCGTGCAACTTTTTGCTCAGCCAGCAGCCATTACGATGACTCAAATCATATTGTTTATAACGATATCTCGCTTACATCATTACTAATTATTGATATTGGAAACTAGTAAGCTACTAACATAATATTATGTTACCTACGAATTCTTATTACGATCGACGAATATGTGTCTAGAGAAATTTTGGCTACGGTAGATAGATCTTTTAAGATTTTTTTGGTATTGTTTGCATGGTTTTTCCGTACACCAAGAAGCGAAGGCGTACATAAAGGCCAGAACACGCGAGAGACATTTGTTCGTGGAGGTTAAAAGCTCGCAAATATTTTACCTACTTATGAACGTACCTACCATCCCTGTGCTGTAACGAACGCTGTACCAGTTTTCAATCGAAATAGTTTTAACAATGTTTTTAGCCAACTTGTGCAAGCGATTATTGACCGTAAATTGATCAAGCGTTAGTATCCGCGACTCTACATACAGTCCTTCGTGTGCGTTATGAAATCTTTAGTAAACTCTAGGTTATCTCTTGTGAAGAGATAACCTTATTTTTGAAATAATTTGACGGGCCTGTTGGTCTTGTGGTTAGTGACCCTGTCTGCTACCCAACAGGTCGTGGGTTCGATTCCCACGAAGTGTCTGGGTGTTTTATCTATATAAGTATGTATTTACAAAAAAAAAGTATATATGTATTAGTATCAGTTGTCTGGTTTCCATAGTACAGGCTCTGCCTAGTTTGGGATCAGATGACCGTGTGTGAATTGTCCCAGGATATTATTATTATTAATTGCATTGCACTAGGTTGGTATTATATATTTAAAATATATTGAAGTCGGTGTCAGCTCATGCTAGTCTTAGTTATCATGATGTACTAGCACCGACTTCAATATATTTTCGTTATTTTATGCTTTTTAGATAATTTAGTTTGAAGTCGGTTTAAAAAAAATAGTTTATTAGGAGAATTGTATGGCATATTACGTCACTCACTCCCATGTTTCACAAATAATTACCAATCCTAGTGCAATGCAATTATTTCAAGAATAAGGCTAAGTAATGGTAAGTGAAACAATAAAATGATCCAAATTGTGTCGTGCCGCGTCGCGCCGAGCCCGCGCCGAGCCCGCGCCGAGCCCGCGCCGAGCCCGCGCCGAGCCCGCGCCGAGCCCGCGCTGCGCCGCGCCGCGGTCGCATGGCCGCCGGTCGTGCCCTTTGTTATGATCGCTTTTTATTCGGCAACATCTTTTTGTTATCTGCTGATGCACCTACTGTGTAATGATTATGTACACGGTACGGTCAGCACAACAAATTGTAGCAAAATATCGGTTAAAACATATTACAAAAGGCTGTTTGTAAAATCATCAATCTACAAACGTGTATTAAGGGACATACCTAGACGCCCAAAAGAATAGTTTATGAAACTGCTGCATAATAGGCGTTATTAATACACGAGTGTGTGTTTATTAGCCCAACCGATGGCGAGGTATCACACGAGTGTATTAATACCTAATACCTAATTATGTGCCGTTTCATGCACTACTTTAACTAAACTCATAAAACTCAATTTTAAACCACCAAACTACAATACAAAACAGATAATATTATGGCGCTTAATTCATTCAAATAACTCCTATGCGCATCCGTACACCAGTATCCCACCAAAGACGAATGTATCGTGGCCTACTGGATTAGATCTCGGCCTACTAGATGACGTTGCGGCTTACTAAATCTGCTTAAAAATATATTGTAATAGAAAAAAAGTTATTTTACGGCATCGTTTTGATCAGGAGACCTATACTATGTATGTTTTTATTTTTTTTACAGAGTATGTGAATAAAGTATGTCATTAGAGTACTAGTTTTGAGTTCATAATTTGAATATTACGATATGAGTGTAGATAAATATTCTTTTGAAATACACTTATAATTTGATCAAGAGAGAATTAAGACTCTATGGACTTGATGAAATGGTGCTACTTATGTAATAAAAAACTTTTACCGTAAACATGAGTTATTTTGTTTAGTAACTTAAATTCATTGAACTGAAAAAAAAAAACAAAACGAAGAAGATTACAGGAGTAAAATTCATATTGTATTTTTTTCCAATTGGGTTAATATAACATTGCATCATTCTTTTACATTGCCCAAAATTCAGTAACAGATTTAACATTATTCGTACAATTCAATACACTGTTTTCATTTTGTAGTGATATTTATTACTTTGTTGTTTTTTTGTCTGTCTGTACAAATTAATTAATACAGTATTTACGTGAGTGCCTTGTGTCGTGGTTAGAGCCCGCCCCTCGCTCACTGCCTTAAGGCAACGTTCAACATTGTTGTCTCTGGTTACCCATCGTATGCTATTCGATTATCCCGTCGATCGATACTAAGTCGTTTATTCGATTTAAAACATCGATAACGAGACAGATGAGTGGTTCTATCTGCGGTGCTAAAGAGACGAGACAAATATTGTCAATTGATGTGTGTATTAGTAACTACCGCACGCACAATCGTCATTTAACTTTCATTATAATTAAATCATTTACTAAAATCTATTTATTTCGACTCTTACAGCCTCTTATGATTGTTTTTGATTCTTAATTACTAGATAATTGATATATCTACTCACTATCATCGTACGCACTGCCGAACCTCACCCGAGAATTTAGTTTTAAAGTCTACATAGAGGTCTCTAGGTTCCGGACCTAGCAATGTTTACACACTGCGGCTTGGCGGCAGAAGATGCTATCCACCACCTGGACCTTGTATTAGAATTACCACCACTTAGGAAGTTACACCTGTAAACATTAAACTTGTCCTTAAAATATATCAAAAATGTTATCTGAACACGAGTTATCTCCGCGTGCTGAATATTAATAACGAACGTGCACCGGTATTGTATTATTCCGGCATGCTCGGAAACATATGGATGTTGCTTATTCGATAATCGAATACGATTATAATCGATTACAATACCTTTACTGTTTTGTTTTCATGACGAAGCTTGTTTTGTCAAAAACGTAACTACGAATGTTTCGTCGGAAAACTTCGTGTAAAAAAATATAATACCTACTGAGTGCTATTTTAAATAAGTTTTTCTTATATGCAATGATGAGACGCCTTATGAGTGATGACATGGACGATAGTACTACACGCTCGTCTCCCAAGTGATTAGTTATTAAGTCTCTTGAGTGAGCCTAATTATTTCTTCAGGTACACTATCTTCACATTGAACCATATCAACGTTTTACAAACAGCTGCTTTGCCGTATAATATCTGGCACTGTAGTACTTAGTAGGTCTTTTGATCCCTGTGGTGCCCTTGAGCTCGTCGCTCCCCTACCTTTCTGGCTGGCTCTTTTGTCTGGTGAAGCTGTAATGGCGATCTGCGGCCAACAGAGACTGTCCTTCCAAAAAAAGTAAAAAAAACGGGCTTTTGATCATGAAGCCTACTACGTATACTCTAGTACCTAGTAAAATATATTTGACCTCTTTCCTGTTCTCGCGGGGAAAAGCTTTATAACCAAGCAAGCATGCATAATACAGGGTGTAAGGGACTACGTACCGAAAATGTTTATATAAGATTTCTCATATTGTCCATTACAATATTACAGAAACCATTAATATGGAAAATGACAAATGACTAACTTATTAATTTTTAAGCATATACTTAATGAATACGTGCGGAATAATATTTATTTTTCAAATTACATTGCTAATTTCAATCAAGCCGCCTGCCAAGCGTGGAGATTATGGCAACCCCTCCCTTCTAAGGGAGAGGCCTTTGTTCAGCAGTGGACTTTTCGGCTGCTGATGATTGCTAATTTTGCACAAATAAGTAATTTATTATTTCTAAATTGAAATTAGGCTTTATTATTATACCAATAATGATGTTATCCTAATTTTATATTATCCAAATTTTTTTTTTTTGGAAATTCATGAAAAAGCCGATGAGAAATTTCAACACTAGAATGTTCAGAATCATGTACTTGGTATCGGTACGATGTCCCTTACACCCGTTATATTGAGAAAAACGCTAGGTATATAGATAGGTAATGCAGGTCTAATTACAGAACACGATTAAAAATGTACGAAAAGTGTATCGATTGGCCAAGAGGTTTACTTATCGAGTCCGTGTCTCAAAGTGGAGCAAATAAATATCAATTACTGCACTTAATTTGGTTGGTTTTGCGTTGGCGTTGTGTCTCAAGCTATAAGCAAGTAGCGGAAAAATATGAGCTATTTGTTAATAAAAAAAAAATTATAATGTCTTGGGACAATCCACACACGGTTATCCGATCCCAAACTAGGCAGAGCCTGTACTATGGAAACCAGACAACTGATACTAATACTTATATACTTTTTTTTTTTTGTAAATACATACTTAAATAGATAAACAACACCCAGACACTTGGCGGGAATCGAACTAACGACCCATCGGTTAGCAGGCAGGGTGTCTGACCACTAGACCAACGGGCCCGTCCGTGTTTGCTAATGTGTTTTATTTACGCGAATACAACACATGAAAATGAAACAACGCTTACGGATTATATCGATCGTAAATAAACCGCGATATATATATGTATGTGTAGATATAATACGTAGGTAAATGTAGTTTTAGTCCAATGTGAGCTATTTCTCAATACTAAGAGTATCGTGACTCTTGGTAAATCATGAGAACTGCTAAATAGAGACAAAAACATAAATAAATAAAATATGTACTTATGTACTTAAATAGCTATAATTGGATTAAACGTTTTTTGGAAGCATAATAGACTGAAGAATAAAGATGGAATTTTTTTTAATCAAGTGCTTAATCAATAAGCCAAGCTTTTCTTATATCATACATCGTTCGAAGAACCGATACTCGATGGGGAAGAAAGGTTCTCGAGGGGCATCCACGACACAGAAGTCGCAGCGTAGGCAGGCCTCCCACTAGGTGAACTGCAGACATTGTTCGCGTCGTAGGCAACCAGTGGATGCAAATGGCTAACTGTCGTTCTTTGTGCCGGTCTAAGGGGAGGTCTTTGTTCAGCAGTGGACGTCTTCCGGCTGATGATGATGATGACGCAGTGAATCGCCAAAACACCATGCAGCAACGATACAGCTCCAATTATTGTGTATACTATCACTCTTAATAATACGTAGATGCACCCCTTTCTCTCTATGCCTTCTTTTATTGAAATTCCAAAATGTGTGGAAACAAATGTCGCCAGTCATACATACCTGCTTTATAATTATTTTAGCTTAGCTACTGGTGTAATCATACCTAAGTCTAGTTTACATTTGTTGTTAACATAATTTAAAAATGAACAAAACTGACTCTAAATTGAAAATGCGTTCGCCGACGCTTATACTTTGGACCACCGCAGTCAGGTGCAATGTCCACCCGATAGCACAGTTTTGTTAAAAATTAACGAGTTTTAATTAACAAAAAATGAAACTGTATCAAAATCTCGGCGAGCGAACAAACGAGCTGTTATAAAAATACTACACAGGTAATAAACAGAAGTTTAAATGTACCAAAAGGCGTTGGTTGTAACAAGATAATTTGATTAACAATTTATTACCGGTTACTCCTAACCTCTTTATAATATCAGTCCCCCTCTTTATAATATCAGTTTAGATAGATAGATGTAGAGTACGCTAACCCTAACAACAATTAATCTAGTTAATTAATTAGTTAGATTCTTAATTTGTTCAGTTTTCTACTCTATCTACTCTCTTCTTTAGGAAAACTAGATAAAAAATCCATTACAGTTTACCAGTTGTTGTCTTTATAAATATTATGACTGGGAGTTTTATACCTATTTGCAAAAATTTAATGAAGATAATTATCACGCGGTAACCTTATTCCTATTGTTACACTTTAACTATGCGAATTATACTACTGATATATCTGTTTTGTGTCAGCTATGACGTAATGAGCATTTAATTTTGATCCGCAAGATTGATAACAATCCTACTGACAATTATTATTTTAACCTTTTGAAAACCATTTTTGTGTACTTTTTAAGTATATTATAGTATATTGTTTACTTTATTACCTACTACACAGTCAATTATGTTGATTGCAGTGATATATTTATGATAATATTTTTAGCAATATCGGTACTTTAGTATCTCCTCAACAAAGACCTAAAGCTCTAGAATTGTCTCGAAAGAGGAATTTGTCCAAAGGGTGTCTTGTTTTGCCGATTCAGAGGTCGGCTACATGACAACGTGCGCAACACGACGACGAGTCACTAGTTAGTAATTATAAGTCAGCCACAAGACGTCCACTGCTGAACATAGGTCTCCCCCATATACATCCATTGAGACCGATGTTGTGCCGCCTGTATCCAACGGCTCCCCGCCATCTTGACGAGGTCGTCTGTCCATCTAGTGGGGGGGCCGTCCCACACTGCGTTTTCCAGTCCTTGGTCGCCACTTGAGAACTTTTCTTCCCCACCGGTTGTCAGTTGTCCGAACTATATGAGCTGCCCATTGCTATTTCAACTTACTAACTACTAAATCAACTTGCTGTAACAGCTCAGTGGGCGAACGCTTGCCTTGGAAACGAGGTGCGCAGGTTCGATCCCCGGCTCGCACCTCTGATTTCTTTAATCATGTGCGAATCGTCTTTGTGCGATTGTTACTAGCTTTCGGTGAAGGAAAACATCGTGAGGAAACCTGCATGTCTGAGAAAGCCTAACTAACTTTCGAATGACGTGTGAAGTCCGCCAACCCGCACTTGGCCAGCGTGGTGGACTATGGGCTAAGCCCCTTCATCTTGAAGGGAGGCCCGTGCCCAGCAGTGGGACATAAACAAGGGCTGGTATTATTATTATATTATTATAATTACTAAATAAATAATTATTTCTGATATTTACGCGAATTTTACACATTTCCTCACCACCTCAGTCCGCCCGTTACATCAACCGTTACCGTCGATACGTCGGGGAAGTAAAATACAAAATAAACCGTATCCGTAAATTTAGTTTCATTTCAATAAATATTTCGATTCTGTAAGTTTACTATAGGTCCAACGCACTTTAATAACTCTGCTATAGTCTCGTGTATCTAAAATCGGAAATAGAACAAACAGTACAAAGAAGGAACCTCTTCCCATTTAACAATTTGCGGTCCCGTTACACAATTGACAAATGGTCAGACATATATCTAGTAGTCCATCGCGGATCGGAGCGGGCACCAAACCGGCTATCTGTGAGTTAGCACCGAGAATGATTTGGTCAGTGTCGGGGGTCACGGTGCATTTTTAGTTGGCCGATAACGCGCGTGGTTGCCGACGGCGCGGCGGCGTAGTGATGGTATCTACATCGATTGTTTTGCTATCGATATAGTAGCAGCGGTATCGCATTGCTATTTTTTATCTATTATTATTAGATTTAATCATGGTTTTTGCTTGTTAAAAAAATCTCCGATTCTCCAACAAGGATTCACTTCTAATTTTCCTACAAGGATAACAATGATAATGTAGCTATACCTAAATTACAATTTATTTTTATCGTAACTGTATTAATTCAAGCTGTCCACATCACTATCATGTTTTTCAAATGGTTTTGGATAAATCAATTTATGAATACCTTTAAAAATATCTTTAAATGTACTCAAATAAACTCAAATTAACGTATGTTAATAGCGTAACGTATGTTTCGCTCAAAAGACGGAAACACATTTGTATCTTTTTATTTCCATAGTACCTATGTAAGAGTTTATCCCAGAGGAATTCTACCTCAGATTTCCTTACCTGTACCATTTAATAAAACATTTTCATTTTATTTATGGTTTTTGTGAAGTATCGATAATGATAAGCAACGGTACAACCCTGGCGCGACTATAAGGCGCGTAAATCGGTGCGCGTGCGCGCCGTGGGGCGACGCTCGCTCGTAATTCGCGCCGCCCCCTCCTCCTTTAAATGTACTTGTCTATGATTTTTCACACAATATATGTAGGTATATAATATAATACATTTCCCGAGGTATTTCACGATCAAAAGCATGCTGGTGAAGAAGGATAGCTGGGTGGGATAAGTGGAATAGCCGGAAGTAAGTACCTAAATCCGATTTTCAAATGAAGTCTTAAAAGTGACCTCTTATCCAAAATAGCTTCATTATAAAGGTAAAAAAGCAAAATATTATACAGTTTTAGTCTTAATGTTATTTTTAAACCTAACTCACGTTTAAAAGGATTTACTTACGTACTTTTTGTAGCATAAAAGATTTACCCTTTATCTCTGATTTACAATTTGAAAAGTGCATTGAACATTACAAAAGCGACAGTAAATTAAAAACAAAAACCGTAGGCTCAATCTTTTTAGCTTAACCAACAATATAGCTTTATATTATCAAGCACGTCTCATTGTGCCCGCACGCCCCGCTACGCCTTTAACAAAAAGGAAAATAAAAATAATAAAAAAAAGTCTGCATATGATTATACCGAGCAATATCCGAAAAGATTACCATCTTATCTCGTGATCGAGACACAGGCGCATCTTGAGACGTTTACACCATGCGATAATTTCAGTACTGTGTTTAAAGGATCCGACATTTTTATACAACGTGTTAACGAATAAACGCAAAAGCTGAAACTAAGTTGTTTAGTATCGTGAGCAGAATTGATGACACTACTTTTAAATTTTTAATATATTTCTAATTATTTATCGTGCCGAGTCTAAAAGTTCGGAGGTCTTACCAATACGCCGCGCCGCCGGTGATAAGACGACACGCATAACTATATAAATAACTAGCTGACCCACGCAGCTCCGCCCGCGCTGTGTTTACGTTAACTAAACTTTCATTAGTATACATTCGCATAGAATACAAAACCTCCTTTTTTAAAGTCGGTTAAAAACTTGGACCCACTTTGTACTTGCCCTCCGAAGCACGGAGACCTTTAGTTCGTTAATGGTCACCCATCTATTTAATGACCTTACATAACGTTGCTTAACCTGAGCGATTTCCAAACATTGTTAACAACTATCTATGAGTGTTCCCTTACAAATATTTATTATAATTATAATGAAAAATTGTTAAAATCGGAGCAAGCGTGTTATACGCTTGTAGTACACATTTTGACTTTAGTCCCCTCTCCCAAGGGACCGTGCCGTATGTCGGGATAAAAAGTATCCTATGTCCTACCTCGGAGTATTAACTCAAATCATGCCAAGTTTTGTTTCAATCCATCCAGTAGTTTCGGCGTGATGCTCAGCCGAGATACAGACAGACAGACATACAAAAATAAAAAAAATAAAAATTTGGCTTTAGTATCGGTTATAGAATGCCCTCCAAACATAAATTTCAAAATATCTTCAAGTATAGATAATAATAAAGACAAATATAATCGATAATAATTTATGAAATTAAGTAATAGTGTGCTAAATAAATATTAAGTATTCTAAAATAAAATTAAATCAACGTTTTGCGTAATTACATTAACACGTTGTATAGCTGGGTACGCCACAATATTATCGTATTGAACGCATGCACATGCAACATTAATATTGCACCGTACGAGTCGGTTTACGATAAAAACTTCCATCATA
Organism: Furcula furcula; assembly: GCA_911728495.1. Classification (NCBI taxonomy): domain Eukaryota; kingdom Metazoa; phylum Arthropoda; class Insecta; order Lepidoptera; family Notodontidae; genus Furcula; species Furcula furcula. The sequence continues at coordinate 23,271,430 of OU452253.1, forward strand.
AAGAAGATCACGGCCAAATAAGGCCAACTTTAAAGTGAGTGAGTAATGTTTTTCAATGCTCTATCTACATGAATAGTCGCCGGGCTGACGGAACACCTTCCGTCACTTCTGATGACTCTACAGCGATACCTCTGACACAGGGTAGACTATATTATAAGTTAGTGGTCATCCACTTTGGACTTCCCATCAAGTTGGAGCTTGAACAAGTACTAGTTAATGCTGAGTAAAAATAAATGGCGTTTTCAGTAGATATTAACGCTTGTATTGATTGCTTGATATTTTATAAATGGATTGTAAATGCTTTGATTATATATACGTCTAGATAGCGTGTTCGATGTTCAAACACTTGACAATATCAAGTACACCAAAACATCAAATTGGTATACTTGGTTGTTTAGTATCACTTGAACTGTACCGATGGTTTGTGCTCGCAAAAAAAAAACATTATGCCGAATTGTGTAATCAAATCGTGAAAACATTAACTAAGTAAAATTAATAAATATCCTAACTTAATTTTCCATTTATAAGTCCTAAGATTCTGTGAAGGATTATTATAAAAACTCGATTGTTTTTTACGACAATTTGTACATGGTCCGACTAGACTGGTGTTGCTAGGTAATAATGGGGGAATATATCTTAAGTCTGGGGTAATTTTTCTTTTAACAAAAATGAATTCAATGAAACGTAATACGGTAGATAGTGACTAAAACATTAAATAAATCAATTAAAATAATTTATATTTTTTTTATAAATTAAGGCAAATAAGACGTCCACCTGATGGTAAGGGACACGAAATTTAATTTAATTTAGTTTAATTTCAATTTCAATTTCAATTTCAATTTCAATTTCAAATTCAATTTCAATTTCAATTTCATTTCATTTTATTATTATTTATTTTATTTATTTTATTATTACACATTTACACAGTACATATCAATGCATAGCCCACAACGCTATCGCTATTTATGGGAAAAATATTTATAACTGGAGATCCCCAAACACGCACACAACCACAGATGACGCGAGTGTACAACGAGGCCAGCACGCACACACGAATTATGAAGTTGTGATGCTTATGAACGTAACGTTACAAGACTATTAGGTATCTAGACGTATATATAATCAAAGTGTAAATGGTGATAAATTTAAAAATAGAATATCAATCATAATAATAATAAATAAAAAGATTGCAAATAAATCGTATACGACCACCAAATCGAGTCGTGAGTCGTGACTTATAAATATCACCTTATTAATGCGCCTCTCTGTAATCTGTCTTGTGAAATCCTGCATTGTGTCCACTTTCTTCTGGCCGTTTGCGATGCACCAGCTTCAGAACTGACTTTTGTATCGAAAACAGAAAATATTACTAAAAAGTGTTGGCCGAAAATCAATTACAAAAAAATATTAAAAATAAATAGATGAAATTCAAAAAAGGAATATTTTTAAATAAAGAATAATACCTAAACCACTATATTTTATCTATGGCTCCGTAAAAGCTTTAACAATAATATTGTCTCCAGCGTTCAATTAAGGTGGATTGAAAAAGGTACTTTCACGGATAACTTCGCGCGGCTCGCGCTGTCGCGCTGCGGTCTTGTCAATAGACTCCATATAAATTGCCTTCCAAAGTGAATTTGAATATAATAGCCTGTTTTCTACGGGTCCTTTTTACCCCCTTTCCTTGAAGTCGCAATCTTTGTACGATTATATTGTAAGCAAATTATCTGCTCGGATCTGGCAAGCGGATTGAAGTTTTGAAAAAAGATTTTTGATATTTTTATTTTGCTTATTGTTTATTCATATATTTCGTTCTGAGATTAAAAGACTGAGAACGTGAAATAAACTTGTAAATACCTATTGATATAATTCGTTGGAAAACAATGAGTTCTTCGTAGTAAGTGTATACACTGTTTTTCTGTACAAGATCAAAAATGGAACTATAAATGTATAAACATAGGAGTTATTTTTTTTTTTTTTATAATATTTATTCATGACCATGGATACAGAGTCCTTCAGTCGCATACATTTTACATCTTAAAATTCTAACTTTAAAAATAAACAAAAAATATAAAAAAAAAAGTAAAAATAACAAATACATAGGAGTTATGGTTGACCGGTGTGGCCAGCCAAAAACAATTGGTAAAAAATATGATACATTCGTTGTAATTAATTTACTCTTACGGAAATATATCGCGGCTTATTTTAGTCAGTCCGCCCGTGACCAGGGGTGCTGCAAAGCATTCGAAACGTCGGGAAAATAAAACCTGAAATTACAATGTATAGTATTCGTGTAAATAAAAGACATTATGATACATTCAACACTAATCACCCATCACTATCACCATCACCATCACCATCACCATCCGGCCAGCTGTCTCTTCTGTGTTCATACATTTATAGTTACATTTTTGGTCTTTTAAACCAAAACAGTGTATAGGATGTAGGTATTGAAATTGTTATAATTAAGTTAAAATATCATCCTTAATTCGATTTTAAATTCAAGGAAATAAATTTATTTCGCAATTTCCTTAATTGTTATAAAGCAATCGTGTAGAGTAATCGACGACTTATTATATAATAATACTAATTACATATGTATAATATTCGAGGGGCCTATTGACCCAGTAGGTCGTGGGTTCGATTCCCGCCAAGTGTATGTGTGTTATTTATCTACTTAAGTATGTATTAACAAAAAACAGTATATAAGTATTAGTATCAGTTATCTGGTTTCCATAGTACAGGCTCCGCCTAGTTTAGGATCAGATGACCGTGTGGGGATGGTCTCAAGATGTTATTGTTATAAAATATGCGACTGAAATTTACCGTATTACGGCTGCAACAGGTGAGATCCGAGAAAAAATATATACACTCCAAACCAAATAAGCTTGAAGGCGATTACAACTTTATTATGCAGTCATAAAACACCCCCGCTGTATAGTAGACCGTTAACGCGGCAGCAAAAAAAGGTTGGTAATACAAAGTTGTTTTTGCTGACGCGCCTAGTTGACAATGTATGCGTTATGTAGTTATTTAGCCAAACGAACTTGTAATCGCGTTCAAGCTTATTTGGGATGGACCTCCATAGTCCTACAGTAGCATGTAGCATAAACAACATAATTGTTTTTTAGCATACAATAATATAATTACGAAACCAGTTCGGACACAAAAAAGCAATACAATAAAACCTTCGATTTACGTTAAACGAAAGTAATCCGGCCTGATTTACATTCGACAGTTCGGAAAAGTTTAATTCGCGTCGGTAATTATTAATTTTTTAACTTCAATTAAAATGGTAGCATTTTAGTTTTACATAACATAATACTGTATCATGTAATCAACTGACAAATTTACGCAACGCGATCGTGAATGATAACACAAAATTGGCGTTAAGGTATAAGTTGAAAGATGTTGGAGTTTTGATTGTACTTAATTAAAATAAACTCTATCGACATTCAATTATAGTGATTATTTATTATCATCATCATTAGCAGCCGATAGACGTGCTGAACAAAAGCCTCCCCTTAGAAAGGAGGGGTAGCTATAATCCCCACGATTTGCAGGCGGCTTGGGGATCCCAGTATAGGTGGAAGATAAATCCAAAAGAAAGACGCTGCTGCCCGTCTTCCTGTTCTCGTTTAGTCGCCTCTTACGACACCCAACGAGAGGAGATGGGGGGGGGGGGGTAATTCTAACCCGGCACCCCACTGGTTTTCAATAAATTATTGTGAGTGAATTTATTTAAAAAATATGTCTTGATAATTAATGAAATTATTGCCGGTGGGGTTGTGGGTAGGAATAGCACCCCCCCCCCATCTACGCCCGTTGGGAGTCCGTAAGAGGCGACTAAGGGAAAACTAGAAGACATACAGTAGCGTCTTCGGTTTAATATACGAGTACGGTCAGCCAAAAATATGGTTTACCACCCTACGGTTGAAGTTCATATGCACATCATAAAACAACAAGGTTGATTTTCCGTTGCAATTATTCATACAGTTACTAATGCTCTCTTTATCGTTAACGTCAACACTTTGACTTGTGTTCATAGTTTAAATTGACGTATCTGATAGAAATGTTCAACCTTAGTGTTATTTTGATTGCAGAAGTTTTGTCGAAACTGGTAAAGCACTTTCTTGGCCGACCGTACATCTCACTTATACTACGATCCCCATGATGCCTGCGAAGCGTGGGGATCATGGAAACCCTATGTTTCTATGTGATGTGTGATGATGAATGAACGAAATTACGCATCGTAACTTACGTAGACAAATGAAAAGAGCTGCTATGCTGCACCGAGTCCGAACTAGTTCCAACAGTATTCTAAAAAGGTAGGCAGACAGGTTTAACTGTCCTATGTCGAGACAAGGTTCAAGATGAAGGTGCTTAGGCCACGGTCCACCTCGCTGGCCAAGTGCGGGCTGGTGGACTTCACACGTCATTCGAAAACTTGTTAGGCTTGCTCAGGCATGCATGTTTCCTCACTATGTTTTGCTTCACCGAAAGCTAGTAACAATCGCACAAAGAAGAATCGCAAAAGATGGATGATCGTTTATTGACTGAGCGTCTCTATGCCCCGACTGTTGTCTTCTGTCAGCAATCGTTAAGCCAAGTCAGAGGGCTAATGGCAACTTGAACAAGTATAACATCAGGTTGGCCACTAACCATACGACAAAAAAAAAAGGTTTAAAGTAATACTAGAGATATTAGTTCTGGCAAACTACACGTTTATCACCTTAGTGGTACTCTTCAATTACTGAGTCGATTCAGTCAGAGCATGGGAATCCATTGATCTAGCGAGCTAGCTGTCCTAGTTGTGTGGTCTAGGACGGCGAGGGTCCGCGCCCCGTGGCGACCCATTCATCCGCAGACACGTTGTACTTAATCTCAGGGTTGCCAGCGCTTGCTGCTTGTTAATAATAAAACAGCGATTAGCGGTCCTCATCGAAGATAATTTAACTCATGGCGTCGAGAAGTTGCAGGCAGTTACAGGCATCTTATGGATAAGCGTGGTCCATCCTAGATCACATCTTCACTTACCATCATGTGAGATTGTGGTCAAGCGCAAACCTATGTATAAAATTATTAGATTTAAAATACCTACTGATAGCATTTGTATACCGATATGGTGGGACATAGTGGAACCTGCACATATTTTATATCTTTTTTTTATCACCTATGTTCTGACAAATAAATTATTCATTCATTCTACTGCTTAAATAAAAAAAGTTGATATCAAATCAAACTAAGTCTCAAATGCCTATTTGAAATAGACTGATATTTGACAACTAAGTTTTTTTGCGAACTAGCTATATTCTATAACTAGCTGACCCGCGCAGCTCCGCCCTCGCTTTTATTACATTTTGCTCCCCTTTTGTCCCTCCTCCCTAGATTAATCTCTATCCATATCTCTCTCTCTTATAAAAAAAATCTAATTATATGCTCTTTCTCTCCTCTCTCTTTCCCCCTCCCGCTTCGGTTTCCGTCACACTCCCCCTCTTCCTCTCCCTGTTGTCCCCTCTCTGAATCCTCTCCCCTCTCTCTTCTACGAACTTGCTCCTTCTCACTCCCCCCTTATACTCCACCTAACTCCCCCGATCCCTCACCCCATCACCCCCTCCTCGAATCCCCTCTCCCTCTTTCTCCTCTCTTGCACCCTCCTCTCGTTCTATATATCCTCGTCAATCATGGTATCAGCGGCATTAAATATACTTTATGACCTATTCTCAGACCTCCCCGATATGCACACAAAATTTCATACAAATCGGGTCACCCATCTGTTTAATGACCTTTCCTTATGTTGCTTAACCTTAACCTAGCGGTATGAAATATACTGTATGACCTATTCTCAGACCTACCCGATATGCACACTTTCATACAAATCGGTTCACCCATCTATTTAATGACCTTACCTAACGTTGCTTAACCTTAACCTACCGGGATAAAAAGTCCTATGTCCGTTTCCTGGTTCTAAGCTACCTCCCCACCAATTTTCAGCCGAAACGGATAGGCCGTTCTTGAGTTATAAAAGTTCTATAGTGATTGTATGTCCAATTCCGCCGATAGATGGCGCTGTTCATAATGTAAATCACGCTAACATCGTAAATTACTGTCTAATAATAATGAAAGTTCTTAGTGTTTCGCATCTTTTATTGTTGCGACTGTGATACAATACCTATACACTACCTGGACTTGGGGAGTTTCATTAAAATTTCATGAACTGGCTTTTAAATAAAATGAAATGTTATTTTTCCCTTGCCTATTACTTTCCTAATCTAGTTTGGACTCGCTCGGGAATTTATTATTTTATTTAAGATTTTAACTTTTCAAAGACATAATGTCATATTGCTATTAGCAAAGTACTTAGAACAATACAGAAATCTAATGAAAATTTCCTGGGTGTACCGGAACGGCTTACCCCTTACAAAAATTGACCCTTCGCCACTGCCATATCTTATGCAAACTAAATGTCTGCTCAGTCCCTATTGTATATAGCGTAATAATACATATCTTAAGGATTAACTGATCAGTCTATAATTACCCTATTCACATACAAAGGAAATTACGTGGTAATATGTGCAAGTAATGTTTCACTGCTTAGCCCCTATGAAACATAGCGTGATGTTTTATATACCAATTTATACCCCTACTTCTACACAACACATCAGTGAAAGTCCTATCAAAATCCATCCACGGGTTTTCGAATGATGCCTGGACAAACAGAACGGCAGACAGACAGACAGATAGACAGACAGACAATAATTCCAAAAAAAATTGTTTTGGCCTCTATCTCGATAGTATAGTATCCCACATAGAAATTTAGGAAAAATATTCAATGTACAGAAAAAGTGCTCTTTGAGTTTAATTATAGTATAGATAGAAGATAGAAGAAGATACGTTAGTGCATATTACCTCAATGTATACAGTGTGTTACAAAAACCATGTTCAATCATTAGGGCTATTATACGGGATGTATCAATATAATTATACGTATATCTCATTTGTTGAATACCTCACATCTTTTTCCTAATTTGTCGAATCTGATCTGGTATTTCTGATACAAATTAGAAAGATAAATATGAGATATTCAAAAAATTTTACACCAGATTACACCCATACTGTAGATAATTACAAAAAAGGCATGTAAGTATTATTATCAGTTGTCTGGTTACCATAGTACAGCCTCAGTCTACTACTACTAATAATGCTTCCATTCTGAAAAATATATAAAAGTATATATTGATTCTTTGAAAATATGCTACGCAGCATTCTCGGCTGAAAGTCAACAATGTGTCAGGAAGAGTCCTGGAACGGACAGTTTGAGGCGTCTCTCGCCCGAGGCAGGGCCGAATTTAAATAACCAATTACTTTGTACAGGGCCGCAGTTGATTTATAGATCAATTTACTTTAACACTGATTGTGTGGCGAAATTAAAATTGCCGGCGAGTCTTTGCTGTGTCGGCACCTTGTCGCGTCGGCTCTCAATTTTCTGTTTAGTGAAATATGTATGTCAACACTTTTTTATATTTATGTAAGGAAGATGATTGATCTTTTATAAAATGGTCTATTTTGTTTATGTTTAGATATTTTATTTATTTTATTTTATTTTATTCGGGGAGCTTACGGCTACATTTAAAAAAGTAAGTAACATTATAAATTATTACATGCCAGTTACAAGCTTCCACAGATAAGATTCTATAAAAAGTTAGGAAAATAAACATAAATAATTAATCTATGACAAAACATTTGGATCATCACGAATGATATGCTTGACACTTAAATTACTAGTACAAAATAGATCTATGCGTGAATCTTGGCTCAATTTGTTGAACGAACGGAATACTCTTGGTAAGTAACTGTTACCTCGATAATTACTGTGGCAGGATGGAACGTGAAGCAGATTGTGAGAGCGTAAACGTCGAGTTGGCACATGAAGTTGAACATTGCTCAGGAGATCCGGACAATCAATCTTATTCTGTGCAATATTCAAAAGAAAACAAACATCAGCTATATTTCTCCGAAGATAAAGAGGCAAGAGGTGAAGCTTAAAACATTGTTGTTCGTAGTCCTGACGCGGGAGTTTAAACTTGAAACCCAAGTACCTAACAAACCTTTTTTGGACTCTTTCTAAGTTATTACGGTAAACATGATAAATAGGGTTCCAAACTTGGCTGGCATATTCTAAATGACTACGGACATAGGCACAGTAAATAGTCTTTTCACACCACCTGCTCGATAATGTCACATTATATGTCATATAAAGATGACATAAAGTGCCTCATTATTGCCCTATAGTCTAGCCGGGTAATAATGTTGTACTAAACTCCCTTGGGTAATAATGTGTTTGAATTTCGAACGTCAAACGAAAATTCCTCAACACTTTTACCACAGATATATATTACTACTCTAAGCAGAGAACTGCACGAAAAACAAAACATTTGAAAATCGAACCGAGCGCGACGAGCACAACCCAGTGTTCTAGAAAAGAAAATAAAATATTTAGATGATAACGCGGCAAATCACTATGTTGATATTATTGACGGTCTCGTTGGTCTAGTGGTTAGACACCCTGGCCGCTACCCAATAGGTTGTGGGTTCGATTCCCAGCAAGTGTCTGGATGTTATTTCACTATTAATTAATATTAGTTATCTGGTTTCCATAGTACAGGCTCTGCCTAGTTTGGGATCAGATTACCATGTGTGGATGGTCCCAAAATATTGTCATTATTTTAATTCTAGCAATATTTGTGTTTTATTACCTCGCAGTAGGTGTGAAAAGTAGTGTATTCACCTCGGGGATAAAGGTGCCTTTGTCTTGGGCGAGCTTAAATCCCTCGCTGTACTCAGGATTCTAGTATTAACTCCCTCGCTACGCTCGGGAGTTAACTCTATACTCCCTCGCTGCGCTCAGGAGTTGCTAGAATCCTTCGTTATGCTCGCGATTCAATTAAACGCCCGCGACATAAGACACTACTTTATCCCCTTGGTGCATAAACTACTATTTCACACCACCTGCTCGATAATGTCACATTATATGTCATATAAAGGTGACATAAAGTGCCTCATTATTGCCCTATAGTCTAGCCGGGTAATAATGTTGTACTAAACTCCCTTGGGTAATAATGTGTTTGAATTTCGAACGTCAAACGAAAATTCCTCAACACTTTTACCACAGATATATATTACTACTCTAAGTAGAGAACTGCACGAAAAACAAAACATTTGAAAATCGAACCGAGCGCGACGAGCACAACCCAGTGTTCTAGAAAAGAAAATAAAATATTTAGATGATAACGCGGCAAATCACTATTTTGATATTATTGACGGTCTCGTTGGTCTAGTGGTTAGACACCCTGGCCGCTACCCAATAGGTTGTGGGTTCAATTCCCAGCAAGTGTCTGGATGTTATTTCACTATTAATTAATATTAGTTATCTGGTTTCCATAGTACAGGCTCTGCCTAGTTTGGGATCAGATTACCATGTGTGGATGGTCCCAAAATATTGTCATTATTTTAATTCTAGCAATATTTGTGTTTTATTACCTCGCAGTAGGTGCGAAAAGTAGTGTATTCACCTCGGGGATAAAGGTGCCTTTGTCTTGGGCGAGCTTAAATCCCTCGCTATACTCAGGATTCTAGTATTAACTCCCTCGCTACGCTCGGGAGTTAACTCTATACTCCCTCGCTGCGCTCAGGAGTTGCTAGAATCCTTCGTTATGCTCGCGATTCAATTAAACGCCCGCGACATAAGACACTACTTTATCCCCTTGGTGCATAAACTACTATTATTGTTTTCATGTGTTTGAAAGGTCGGGATGTACGAATAATGAAGCAAAGTGCTTTATGTGCCTTATCAATTATATGTTCAACGTGATGATCAAATATTAGTTTGCTGTCATGCATTACACCAAGATCTTTAATTAGATTGGCAACTTGGATATCGGAGTCCCTTAATTTATAATTAAAAGAAAAGATATTACGTTTAATATTACGTAAAGATATACGGGAATGATAGAAGCTATGGCTCTTCTTTGTAATACTCAGCGATACGCCTCACTGCATTTTCTATTATAATACAATACCAACACAAAGCTACAGTTTAAAGTAAAATAAATGTCAATATTATAATTGACAGATGTGTTGCTATAGCGATCTCTTACAGGCGATATAGTGTGTGGGCCCTAGATTACCATCGAGAGCTGCGGCACTGTGGCGTATTCGTCCGCGGAGGACGTCGGTGGGGTTGCGAGTCGCATATATCGCTATAATGGTTGGCAAGTCCAGGTTCTAAGATTAAATTTAGAGTTCCTTTTAATTACCCTCACGCTCCAATTACCGCTTTGGTGCCACCCATACTAACCCATACTTTGGGTGCTAACTCCGCCATCCCTCGGTTATAATATATTATATAAGATAATAAATAAATATAGTGACAAGATGGATATACACGCTGACTAAGTGGCTAGGTTTCATCGTAAATTACTCACTACTGTATCTTATTCTCTCGCTGTTTGAATGATGTTGAATTTTATGTATTTAGATTTAGAGTACTGTAAAGTATTCTGCATTTTTTAATTGTTTATATAATAATAATAATTGGTTAAATTATCTGTTGCCGAAAAGTGCATGTGGTATCTACCTAATAATGATTTACACATTTTTATTATTGTTAATACAGTTAATAAATTCTTAGGATGTGTTAGTGTGTAAGTTGCTGGTAGATTAATAAATAAAAAAAATGTGCGTGCGTGGAGTCCCTCCGCGCGGAAGAAGTGAAACTTCATTCTCGCTCAGTCGATCGGTCGTTCGGTCGGTCCCTCACTCACTTACTCACTCACTCACTCACTCACTCACTCACTCACTCACTCACTCACACACACACACACACACACACACACACACACACACACACACACACTCAACTCAACTCACCCCAACTCACCCCAACTCACCCCAACTCACCCCAACTCACCCCAACTCACCCCAACTCACCCCAACTCACCCAAATCACCCCGACTCACCCCGACTCACCCCAACTCACCCCAACTCACCCAACTCACCCCAACTCACCCCAACTCACCCCCAACTCACCCCAACTCACCCCAACTCACCCAACTCACCGCAACTCACCCCAACTCACCCCAACCCACCCCAACTCACCCCAACTCACCCAACTCACCCCAACTCACCCCAACTCACCCCAACTCACCCGCTCACCCACTCACTCAGTGACGGCGTCACATGAGCGCTTTCATAATCTTAACAAATTTACGCCTATCGCCTATCATTTAACACCTATCACTTAACGCCTATCACCTATCATTTAACGCTTAACGCGTTATTTGATAACATTTTTGGAAGTCGCATAAGAAGTTTCACTTCAATAAAATAGATAACCACCACTTGTTAATGTGTAGTACTGTAGCTAGCTGTACATAGTGTAGGTACATCGAGCTAAAGTGGAAGAAAATAGGCTGATTGTTTCTGTCACTCATTAGACTTTTTATTGCTGATTGTTCTCCGAGCAATGATATCTAGAGCAGTCTAGTAGCTTCGTAGAACCTAATAGCTTAATGGCGTAGAACTTGATCTACAAATAATAGACCGATGATAATACAGAAAAACAGAGCAGCAGCCGTTCTCTATTTTCCAATAACAATGTATCAAAATTCTAGAGCACCTAAACATAGTCCTATTAGCAAATCATTTTCAAACAACGTCTAGTAATTAGACCAGGGTATCATAACAATCTGAGATTGTTCACTCGCGCAATCTGGATCCATTTTCTGGTGACGTCATCGAAATGGCTGCGCTTGCAATTACCGTATGTCACAACAGCGCTTACTCATGTAATTGAGAGTTTCAGGTTGATTCTGTTTTAGTAATCTGCTATTATGATTCGGCACATACACTTCTATAATGCAAGCAACTAGGTATATTGCAAACTTCTATACTGTAAGCCAATACTGCAGTTGCTGCTCGAGTCAACTCGTGCGCGGGTGCTGCTTGGGGGGACTGGTCCGACTACTATCCCTTTGGCATTTTAGTTTGTTGTATTTTCGTCGTATTTTTTTTATTTGATCTCTTGAACGGCACGACACACTGTCGCTGGTGCTGATCTAATTGTAACAAGACAGTGTTTAAAAAAAAAGTGGAAAAATGACAAGCCCACTGAGTTTCTTGCCGGATCTTCTCAGTTGAGGCCGCGTTGTGATCCGGTGGTAGCTTATAAAAAATTGACCGTTCAGAAGTTCTAGCGTTAAGACTATTTGAAATAAAAAAAATTGAATTTTGAATTCTTTTGAATTTTAAAAGCAGGTCAATTTTACCAGATCTAGGTGCTACCTAAATGGTTGTAGGGTCGATACCCACTCAGGAAAATCATCGCGATCCTGAATAAGCATGCCAAGCGTGGAGATCATGGAAACCCCTTCCTTTTAAGGGTGAGGCCTAATAGGCCTCTGCAGTGAACTTCTTTCGATCGCTTATTATTGTCTTAGGAATAGAATGTTATATCCGGATTTATTACTTACCCACCACAAATTCAGCAACTGTTAAACACTATGAACATAATTGTTGTGAATTTACTTCACAAAACCACATGATATATCAGATGTTATTAAAGCGACACACTACTATATAATTCTGTTTATCGACCACCGGGTGAGACTGGACCTATTCTGGAAGAAACTTCACGATCGCGGAATATTGTCATTACGATATTAAAACAATATAATTACAAGGTGTTAAGATCTAAATATCATATTCTAAATGTAATTACAAATGCAATAATTCTAAGTAATAATAATATAAAATAAACTTAATTATGAATTTGCTGTGCCCTATCAGGGTTTCATGTCTCTACTATTACTAACTTATAACACCATTATTGTATACATGAAAGCAGTAAATACTTTAATTTGATTTGATTTTAAGAGAATTATAAGGGCAACATCGATCGTACGGGTCAAGTGCAGGTAAAGGGCAAATTGGCCAGTAGTGGAATGTATCCCCTGCATAATATATTTCTGAAATGATATCTAAGTGAGCTTATGCCATAATAAACCACTACGCGTGCGTACATATGTCCAGATTGGTAAAGCAAGCTCGCGTTTCGAATAAATTGTGGGGCATTTCTGATTTTTTGATTATGACATATTCGATGCCAAAATTACTTTGTAAGTAGGTACTGTCAGGCTGGGATGGGTCTTATGTATTATGTACGTCTAAAATAAATTCCGTTTTCATATCGATATAGTCTCGATATAACTAGAATACGCCGTCAAGTATAAGTGAGCACAGCGGGGAATCCGCAGCGCTATGCGTAATTCATTCGTTACTTTTTACAAGAAAATTATGGTATTATACATGAGACGGAGACTTCTTCACTGCGATTTTCATTAGTAGGTATGCTGTACCTGATTATTCAATAACGTTTACATCGATAAGTTCCGATACTTGGAAATACTTAACGATTGTAATCGATTAACAATTGTAATAAAGAGTTAAGTGAAGCAATGATATTTTTTTTTGTTTTTATTATGTATACTAGCTGACCCACGCAGCTCCGCCTGTGCTGTGTTTACGTTAACTAAACTTTCAATAATATACATTCGCACAGAATACAAAACCTCCTTTTTTAAAGTCGGTTAAAACTTGGACTCACTTTGTACTTGCCCTCCGAAGCACGGAGACGTTTAGTTCAAATGGCGTTAAACGGTCACCCATCTATTTAATGACCTTACATAACGTTGCTTAACCTGATCGATTTCCAAACATTGTAACAACTGTCTATGAGTGTTCCCTTACAAATATTTATTATAATTATAATGAAAAATTGTTAAAATCGGAGCACCCGGGCAATCGGAGAGTACCTCGAGTATGAACTCAAATCATGCCAAGTTTCGTTTCAATCCATCCAGTAGTTTCGGCGTGATGCTCAGCCGAGATACAGACAGACAGACAGAAAAATAAAATAAAAAAAAAACATTTTTGTGTTTAGTATCGGTTATAGAATGCCCTCCAAACATAATTTTCAAAATATCTTCAATGTACGCAGTTTTATTATAAGTATAGATTAGGAAAGTAATCTTTAATGTTATCTTTTACTTACGCGAATATTACACATTGAAATCAAACTACTTAATCAATCTAATCAGTAAAAGTAATCTTTATTATTTTAGTAGGTATGTACTAAATCCATCCCATCTCCTCCCGTTGGGTGTTCGTAAAAGGCGACTAAGGGAAAACAGGAAGACGGGCAGCAGCGTCTTTCTAATGGATTACCTACCACCTATACCGCGGTCCCCAAGCCGCCTGCCAAGCGTGGGGATTATGGCAACCCCTCCCTTCTCAGGGGGAGGCCTTTGTCCAGCAGTGGATGTCATTCGACTGCTGATAACGATGTACTAAATGTAAAGTGAGTGTGTCAAGCTTACGGATTACGATGGCCCAAAAATACAGTATAGTAGGGGTTTGACATCATACCTACGCTGCATCTTTCGGCTCGTGGTCGCCACTCGAAAACCTTTCTTCCCTATCGGTTATCGGTTCTTTAAACGCCCATTTATTGTTAAAATCTAATTCGTCCAGTGAAGACAAATTAAACCGAAAATATAGGTAGCCACCGTTTCTCAAACACTGCGCATAAAAAATATTAATAAACTTTATTATTATCGGCTGAGACGTAACCATTTCTAGATTAATTGGATTCAATTAGCGCAAGACCTCGACGCCTCGATTCCAGGCGATTATATCGATATTAACCACTCGATTGAGGTAAGACAATACGGGATTCGTTGCCATGTGGCTATTTTGGCTCAATTCTTAATAATAACATGGATGAATTAATTATTCGTCCATGATAATAATGACGCGTTATTGAGTGCAGTTTATTACATAAGATTTAACGTTCTAATGATAACTACTTTACAACTCTCGAAAGTTTAACCTTGAGAACCTTGGTTATTGGTAATTTTTCGCGATAGGAAATTTGATGGATATATATATTTCAACCTTAAATGACATTACCCCATTGTCAAAGGGGAAAAAAAATTACGAAAATACATGATTTTATTGGAGAATCTTGAAAGAAAATCTTAAATGGAGACCGTTACACAAAAGACAAAACAAACAAAAGACCATGGGGTCGCCGCCACCTAAACGATGGGTTCATGATAGATCATGAACTTCTTAGAAGAAGACACGCGGGCCACGACTGGATAACGAAGGCCAGGGACCGAAATTTGTGGAGGAGATTGGGAGAGGCCTATGTCTCTGAGACTCTGGTCTAGTGAGGTCCATAGCGTCGATGAAGGCCACCGGGGAGGATATAGTGAGGAATTCCACGTAACCTGGCCTCCACCCCTACGTAGATCGCTATCCGGTTACCTTCTGACGCTTTCCACCTCTACATAAAAATAAGAAGAAGAGACACACACTAGAAAACACTTTCATGTCCCGAAGTTATTAGATAAGTGCTTACTTACCAGTAAATAAATGTATGTCTAACTCATTATAAAAACATTTACCATTACTCGGTACAAATCTCGAACGCAGCTCGATTATCGGAACAAATAAAACGAAATCGATAATTATAACAGATACCGATCAATCGCCACAAATAGTTCGTATCGATGTATCTTACGAATCAATTGCCGGTTAATGATCGGGAGATGTGTTATCAACGTTTCTTATTTGTCATTCAACGAAATTGCTACTAGTTTGGTCTAAGTTATAAGACCCAAAGCGATGATCACTATGCAAATTTACGATCAAATTGTTAGTCAAACGACACTTTGATATTGGCTAACTTGAATGATCAACTGAAAATACCCTCACCGTAAACTTTTTGTGTGCGTCTGTTGTCCCACCCGATTATAATGTGGGCTTCAAGACTGAAAAGCTTTTAATAAACTAGTGAGCTTTACCATCATCGATTGCGGCGCTGCCTGCAGTCAAGCACTAGTTTATGATGAATAAAAAAAAATCGTGAAAACAAATGCTACTACGGTAGCATGAATTGATATCATATTGACATCACAGAAAGTTGTACGCAATACCAATAATTCTGTTACATTTTTGGTTGTCATAGAAGTTTGGTGTACAACTTAACCGCAACGGTCATTTGTTAAAAATAGGTTCCCCTCAGTATTCTGTCACTAAGTAGTATTAAGTAAGTAGTAGTAATGTCTTTAATTTATGAGAATTCTACACATTGTAATCACTACTCTTACGGAATATATCGCCCACCCGTGACCATGGGTGCTGCAAAGCAATCGAAACGTCGTCGGGAAAGTAAAACCTATATTAAACCGTGATATATGCCGTGAGAGTAATTTAATTATAATAAGTAGTAGTAGTTTTTGTGTCGGGGAGGTAACCTTCAGAAGGTACCCAGACTTTTTTTTTTTAATTTCTTGGGACAATCCACACACGGTCATCTGATCCCAAACTAGGCAGAGCCTTAGCCTTAGTAATACTTATATACATATTTTTTTTGTAAATACATACATATATAGATAAATAACACCCAGACACTTGGTGGGAATCGAACCCGCGACCCATCGGTTAGCGGACAGGGTGTCTGACCACTAGACTAACGGGCCCGGAGCAACTTTGTAGGGGCGGAGGATTTTTACACACTAAAATCCACCCGGATTACCCGGTGGCCTTCATCGACTATGGATGGAGAGACTCTTGGCACTCCGTTTTCGGACCTCGCCAGAGTAAGACTGGGTAGTAACTTCTGAATACCTATAGAACAAAATATTTGCATTCTACCGCAAAGCCGCAGTGTGATAACAACGCTATGCATATTCTACTGTGTAGGACACTGTAGCTAATCGCGAATATCTCACACGTTTCATTACTTATTTGCATTAACACCGCTTTATCACGGAACTTGGACCGAACCCCATACCCACTCAATACGTAATAGATTTAAACAAACATTCCTATTACGACCCGACAACGGTAACCGAGTAGCAGCAAAAAATACCATTATCACACGTTATAAAACTATAGAAGTGATAATTCCTATAATTATGGCGTCACGGACGAAGTGATGATAGTGCGCGCTTACTATTGAGGTTATGTGGCAGTGTGTGTAATAATATAATCTTCTATACTATACAGGGTGTCCAGAACAGTGACGTCATAATTTTTTTTAGGTGCCTCGTGTTGTGAGGTATCTGAATCACCCCTATGTATGTTCTACAATTTTTCGTGGTTTTCGAGTTACTTAGTAGTACCTAGTTAATTTTTGCAAAATTGCGACTGGATCAGTTTGAAACATTTCTAAAAAAAAAGTAGAAGGTTTCTTACATAATTTTTTCTTGCAGCTAAATCTCTATGAACTGTACATTTATGCATAAAATAAACAGCCTCATAACTTTAATGGACGTTACTACAAAATTGAACTAAAATTGAGAATTGATGTTAAGTGAGATCATTTAAATTTTCAACAGAAAGTTAAAAATCTAAACTGATAAATTCTTAGTTTCTAAGTAGCTTCAGAGAATGCGCTATCAGTTTAGATTTTTAATTTTAAGATGATAATTTAAGTGATAACCCACTTAACATAAGCTCTAAACTTTAGGTCAATTTTGTAGTAACTTCCATTAAAGCTCGCTGCTCGAGTCAACTCGTGCGCGGGTGCTGATTGGGGGGGGGACTGGTCCGACTACTATCCCTTTGGCTTTTTAGTTTGTTGTAGTTTCGTCGTATTTTATTATTTTTTTCTGGCTTATTTGATCTTTTGAACGGCAAGACACACTGTCGCTCTGATCTAATTGTAACATGACACACTGTTTAAAAAAAAGTGATAAAATGACAAGCCCGCTGAGTTTCTTGCCGGATCTTCTCAGTTGAGGCCGCGTTGTGATCCGGTGGTAGCTTTTAAAAAAAAAAATACATGACCTTCCTAAAGTGCTAGCGTTAAGCCTATTTGAAATAAACTATTTTTGAGTTTGAGTTTGAGTTTTGAAAGTTATGAGGCTGTTTATTTTATGCATAAATGTACAGTTCATAGAGATTTACAAGAAAAAAAAACGAAGAAACCTCCTACTTTTTTTTTAGATTTGTTTCAAACTGATGCGGTCGCAATTTTGCAAAAATTCATAAATAAAATCGTAACTCGAAAACTACGAAAAATCGTAGAACATACATGGGGGTGATTCAGATACCTCTCAACACGAGGCAATTAAAAAAAAAATTATAACATCACTGTTCTGGCCACCCTGTATACCTAATATAACATTT
Source organism: Furcula furcula (assembly GCA_911728495.1). NCBI lineage: Eukaryota > Metazoa > Arthropoda > Insecta > Lepidoptera > Notodontidae > Furcula > Furcula furcula. The sequence goes on from OU452253.1 coordinate 23,289,688, forward strand.
ACTTGTCGCGACTAACTTACTGATTCATCAACGCCCAGGCCAAACCGCTGCACCTTAGAAAGCTGTGTGACAGTAGGTTCTTCTCATGACATTAAGCATCCTCTAAGAATGGGTTTTTAAAAATTCCACTCCTAATTTTATTATTTTATGGTTCGATTGACTTGAAACTTACTGAAAAGATTCTTTAAATAAAATAAATAATTACGTGGTTCGCGTATTTTCAAAAACAACGTTTAGAGATGCGCTAGGGGTTGATAAACTTTGTATAGAAAGAAAAATAATAGCGAGCAAAGCCGTAGGGAATAGCTATTGATACTTAGAATTATTGATAAATATAAGTTGTTAATATAGTCTGTTGTAATTAGTGTTTGGTAAAAAGATCCCCGTGCGGTGGTGTGACTTCACCCGCGGGGTGCCGGGTTAAAATTGCATCCCCCATCTCCTCTCGTTGGATGTCGTAAAAGGCGACTAAGCGAGAACAGGAACACGGGCAGCAGCGTCTTTCTTTTGGATTTATCTTTCACCTATACTGCGTTCCCCAAGCCGCCTGCCAAGCGTGGGGATTATGGCAACCCCTCCCTTCTAAGGGGGAGGCCTTTGTTCAACAGTGGACGTCTATCGGCTGCTAATGAAAACGATCAACCCGTTAAACAATGTCAGGCAAGGTCAGTCTATAGATATTCGGAGTCGTTGAGTCGGGAGGTGAGCCCAAGAAGTCCATCAAGTACAGCGGCAGCGAGTCAGAAGAGGACGGCGGCGGCCTCGTGAGCACCGTGACAGGTTCACTATGCACCACCCGTCATATGCACTAAGGGGTACCGGGTGTAAATCCTACCGGAGAGACCGGACCCTCCGCCCCCTCACATGTGCCGTTTTTAGTGGGTATAGTTTGCTTTGTCCCTTTTGTTGACAGCGCAGCGATACTGGTGGCAATCCTTACTTAGGTTTCCTGTGCCAATATTAAGCTTTTTTTATCATTCATGTCTGCATCGCAGATTAAAGGTACTATTTAAGAGGTGGTGCTTTACTGAATCTGTCCCGAGAACAGTGCACTTTCATATTTATGAATCCATTTATTTTTTTCCGGGAGTAAAACTTTCAAGGGGCCTGGTCTCCGTATGGACACAAACCGGGATCATTTCCCACTAAAATCTGGTAGCCTTTAAGGAGAGATTCTGGGCCCTACGTTCGGACCTCTCCAATCCAACGGAACCATGGGCGTGTTAAACGTCTGTACTTTCACGAAGACGCTCCAAAAAAGAAAGTACTATCAAGAAAAAAGTGAATTACCAACGACGCGGACGCTCCGGGCGCCAGGCGCGACTCCCAAGCAAAATATTCAATTCTTATTTATTTACGATCACTAGTGGTGGTAATGATAAAGTGTAGTATCGATAGACTTAAACTATTATTTTCCCAGGTCTTAGAAACTGCTTTTTGCATCCATTGTATTCCAACTTCATAGCGTGTTTTAATACTTGAAAAACCCACACAACAATATATTATTGGTAAATAATTAAATATATAATATCAAGAAAATACAAAGAAACGAGTTCATTTGGATGATAAGCAGCTAGTAACGTAAGAGTATTAATTGTCAGAAGTTATTTTTTGCAATAACTAATTAGGAAACATAATGATCTCGGGAAAAATCTAAGAAACTCAAAAATAAACAGAATAATGGTGTCTTTTGTTTACGCGAATACTACACATTGAAAAATCTACTTTTACGGATGTTAACACGGTTTATTTTAGATTTTACTATCCCGACCATTGATATATAGTATATCGCTGATCCCGACGTTCGGATAAAAAAAAACATTGAACGTCGAAACGTAGTACGAAAGTAGTTTTAATTTAAAATAAAATCTACAACGCAACTATGTAATGCAGGCGATTAATATATTAGATAAAAATATAATTCGATGTAAATAAGTATAGAAACTTTTTACTTTCTGTAAAAGGACTTGTCCGGTGAAGCTGTAATGGCCATCTGCGGCCAACAGTACTACTCACTCATACAAAAAAAAACTTTCTGTAATTGTTTCCTTTGTAAGAAAATACATATTTTTTTCGTACACTAATATTTATAATGTCATGAGTAGGGCCCGGATTTATATGTAAATACACATTTTTAATTTCAACAGTTTTTGTTCAGTGTGTTGTTTTCTACACGAAACATGACGTTTGGAACGAGAAAATGCTTTTTTTATTTTCCATATTTTCCCATATTTCAGAGATAAGTCCATATTTTTACAAAAATGATTATATTTCTGCCAAAAGGGTAGCAAATGGATGTACGATACAAAATACTTACGATACAGCGTAGGTAAATCACAAAAAAATCTTCATACGGGGTAGGAACAATTTGCTAATGAGCAAAATATCCCTTTTTAACCGACTTCAAAAAAGGAGGAGGTTCTCAATTCCTCGTGTCTGTATTTTTTTTTATTCTGTTATCATGTCGTGTGTGTTGCAGTCGCGGGTCGCTACAGTAACCTATCGTCGCGGAATTTATTGTACATACACCGTATTCACCTTATCAATACATCAATCAAAAATCAATGTCACGGATAGCGGTCTGTCAGTTCAATGTGTAAGTATGTTCCAGTTACATATTGTGATGTTGAAAGATTGTTCCGCCAGTACAAAGCGTTATTTTGACCAAACAGAACGACCTTGAATTTTGAAAATTTAATCAACAATCCATCCATTTGTTTGGGAGCTACCTACGGTGGAATCGTAGCGTAGACAGACATCATAGGCGTCACTTAAACATACTTTTCGCATTGGGGGTTACAAAACATGAGATCCGTGTACTGCAACAATACAAATACTGAAAAGAACTGCCATATACCTGCAACCTATAGTTATTTTTTACTCCATATTTTGTCCATATTTTCGATTTTTTAATCCATGTTACATATTTTGGAATTTTAATACATATAAATCCGGTCCCTTTTTTTTTGTTTGTTGTTGGAGGAAATCTTCAAAAGGTACCCTGTGTCCGAGGGGGCGGAGGCCGGGTTATTTGGGATTTCTACCCACCAAAACCTCCCCGGGGAGACTGTGAGCCCTCCGTTCGGACCTTCGCCAGAGTCTCTTCAGCGCCAGACGCTCGCTAGAGCACGCCCCGCGGGGAAATCCCGAGGGGAAGTCATGAATTAATTTATCGTTATTACTAAGGAAACATTATTTAATAGTTTATCAAGCCTGTAATTACATCATGTGTGAGGGGAAGTCATGAGTTAATTTATCGTTATTACTAAGGAAAAATTATTTAATAGTTTATCAAGCCTGTAATTACATCATGTGTGCGTACACATTATAAAATAATTTGTATGAATGACGTACAGACTTATCTTGAAACCACCAAACAAAATTCATATCATTAAAATACTAACTGAAATTAATATTAATTTAAAATTACTTTATTAATTTAATATATTATCCTTTAGATTCAATACGTGACGTATACTATGTATCCTGGCTACGCTCTGATACTCAGTCTCAGATACACAGACTTAAAAAAAAAAACATATTTAAATCATCATTATTATGGCAACCAACAATGACAGACGATATTTGTACATATATAAATATAATACTAATAAATAAATAATATAAAATATATCATTGACGTAGGTACACAAAAATCGACATATTCGCATCCTTAGTAACTTCAATTACCGTTACATTCAGCGTACGTTTACTTTGCAGTGCACATCAAACACCGCACCCGCCCACCGATATTCGCGACAAAATATCCTTTTATTGCCTACCTGTAATACGGAAACCAGACAACTGATAATAATGACAGCCCTTGTTTATGTCCCACTGCTGGGCATGGGCCTCCCCTCAAGATGAGGGGGCTTAGGCCATAGTCCACCACGCTGGTCAAGCGGGTTGGCGGACTTCACGCATTCAGACATGCAGGTTTCCTCACGATGTTTTCCTTCACCGAAAGCTAGTAACAATCGCACAAAGACGATTCGCACATTATTCATTGAAGAATTTAGAGTTGCGAGCCGGGGTTCGAACCTGCGCACCTTGTTTCCAAGGCAAGCGCTCGCCCACTGCGCTGTTACCGCATACTACAACTGATACTAATACTTTTTTTTTTGTAAATACATACTTAAATAGATAAATAACACCCAGACAGTTGATGGGAATCGAACCCACGACCTATTGGGCGGTGGCTACTAGACCAACAGGCCCGTCCGTAATGATTCTAAAATGACAATGTCGTCTTATTTTATTAATCAATCCAGTATTAGCGTGTTAATTCAGTTAAATACTACGTAACTAATAAAAATTATGTAACTTTTCCCTTAGTAATAAAAATAAATTGGGTCATTGTGAACCCTAGATCTTACGTACTTACCTACAATAATTACCACTACTACCTTATATCGAATACCTATCTACCGTCTATCGTTTTGGGGAAAAACTACATACTTAATTATATTAGTTAATTTATTTAATTACAGCCTCAATTCAATGTTGCTATAGGTAGCAACTTATTTCCTTCGGAGTCGCTGGACGCTCGGGGTGTGGGCCCCTTGAGCGTCCATTGAGTACGGCGGCGACTCCGAGGAGGACGGCGGCGGGGTTGCGACCCCCGTCCCCGTGAGCACCGTGACAGGTTCCCGGGGGGCTACAATGCGCCCCCCGGCGGCGGGCTCAAAGGCAAGGCACTGAGGGGCCCCTGGTGCAGATCCCACCGGAGAGCCCTGGGGTCCCCTCTCATGTGCCGATGCGACAGCCGCGGGGGTTTTAGTGGGTAAGAATCCCACATACCCCGGTCGAGCCCCACAGCTCCCGGGGATCTTTCGAAGATTTCCCCCGCGTCAAAAAAAAAAAAAAAATTAAAAAAAAAAAAAAAAAAAAAAAAAAAAAAAAATTACCTGGAGGTTATCGTGCAAAAGGGGCCTTTTTTGCTGTCTGGGAGGAAATCCTCTATAGAGGCGAAGGCCAGGTTATGCGGGATTTTTACCCAGTAAAACCTCCTCGGTGGCCTTCACTCTTATAAATTATGAAGAGACCCTGGGCAATCCAGTGGGACCTCAGCCAGAGTCTCTCCAACGCCAAACGCCCACTAGAGCACGTCTCCGGGAGGAGTAGTAATTTGTAAAAGGGGTCTAAGGCTTGGCTAATATACTTACCTACTAGATATAGAATTATTACGCTTTAGTAATATTACCTAACCAAAATGTAATTTATTTTCAGGTAAGTTCATGGCAACCTTCTGTATTATACCAGAGTAAGTAATATTTTGTTCTATTTTACGCATGCCAAATAAAACGGTAAGGACGAGAAGTAAGTACCTACGTAAGTTCGTTAGCTTGAAGGCGCGTGTACATGCGACTCTGACAAGCCGCGATTTATCGCCACCCGCGCCGCTAGCTGCGACATACCTAATACCTATCGACGTCGATAATCGAAATCATAATCGCGTGTTCCATCACTAGAGTTCAGAGTTCAACATTAAAATGATTTTAACATAATTATGTATTAATTTTGTTGTTGAAGTAAGCTACTTAATATTATTTTATGAGTCGCGAATTCCTTTACAGAAATAATTATTATGGTTTTTTTTTAATTATGTGATACCTCAGAGTAATTAGAATGGAGCTAGTATCGCGTCGATTCGCCGAACAAATTTTTCGTGGCACTTTTGCGGGGTGCGGGAGGCGAAGTAAACACACACAGATACAATTTCACGCATACCCACAGCATAATAAACTCTCAACACATTCAAAAAGATACGCACACAATTAAAGAATGACCTGAACATATGAACAAAATTTGGCAGAGGGGTTAGCGCATCATGCTATCTCCAGTGGTAACTCCTCTAAGTGTGATACCCTGTGATGAAGTGGGCACAACCTAAATTATTGAGTTTATGGTCAATTCAAACACCACCACCCACCACCATCTCTAAGAGTAATATTTTTTTCTCATTACTTCCTCGATGGAATGTGAAAGCGCTATAAACTATGTATTTGTCTGTACGTCGTGTCAAATAAGATGATAATAACACTGCTATTACAGGTGGTAGAGGCCCTGAAGGCTGAAACTCCACTTGAAATGATTTAGCGAAGTATTTAAAGTTATTAGTTGCTAACAAAAATCTTTGATTATTAATCAACATAGCATTGTCAGCATCGGCCACACCTACCGTCGCGTTACTCAGCCACTTACGGCGCACAATTAAAACGGCAGTAACTTATCAACACCTAGCACTAATCCCGATAAAGTGCTATAGAAAGCAAATAGAAATATTGCTGCGCGTGTAATCGCGCGACCGCGCGCGGGCGGCGCGCTTCTGCATCTTAGTTCGCAAAGGTGCCGCTAGATGCCGCTAGCCGCGGCGATTAGATGCGTGCGCGCACAATTTACAGCGCGGGCGTGCGCTATCACCAACAATAAATTAGAAATTCGTTAGATAGAGACGTTCCGGCTGGATTCCAATTATTCTGCGTCGGTTTAGCTATGTCTCTGATTTTATTTTCGTCTTGTTTATTGTTCTATGTTGGAGGTGGTGGAAGATTGTGAGATTTTTATAATTGATATTGGTGGTTTGAATAACTTAGGTTAAATAGGTATAAATAGTCTAGATAAAAAATAATAACAGATGTTCACCTGGTAAACTTAATTATCTCCTTAAAAATATAGGCTTTTGGCCACTCATTTATAACTTTTCATTAAGAAATTAATTTCTATTACTAATTCTGAATATATCTATCGAAAGAAGGCACCATCAATAAACATTTAAAACTTGGAAACAAATATCACGTTGACCTAATTAGAAAACTTTAATTGCGCCCCCATGCTTAACCTACTTTTGCTATAACTATTCAAGATTTCGCAAAGGCTTAAACATTATTTTGACATCACATGTAATAAGTATAATTTAGGGAGTTACTTGAGCTTCACTCATTTGCTTACTCAACTTAATGATGAGGCAGCATAGGCAGGTAGCCTATAGAATAGATAGCTGTATACCCTGTTTTGCTTTACAAGATCAAAATCGGATTAATAAATGTATGACACAGGAGTGATGGCTGACTGGGTATTGGTAGGGTTCCATATGATATTCAACCCTACCAATTGTCTTTAACAGCTGGCCTTTTAGAAAAGCTCAGAGTCACACAATGAGCTATGGAAAGAGCTATGCTCGGAGTTTCTTTGTGCGACAGAATCCGCAATGAGGAGATTCGCCGAAGAACCAACGTCACCGACATAGATCTCAGAATATGCAAGTTGAAGTGGCAATAGGCAAGCCACATCGCTCGAAGAACCGATAACCGTTGGGGAAGAGAGGTTCTCGAGTAGCGACCACGAACCGGAAGATGCAGCGTAGGTAGGCCTCTCACAAGGTGGACAGACGACATTGTGCGCGTTGCAGGTAACCGGTGGACGCAAATAGCCAATTGTCGTTCATTGTAGCGTTCCAAGGGGGAGGTCTATGTTCAGCAGTGGACGTCTTCCGGCTGGTGATGATGATGATGAATTGTCTTAGGCTACTAACTTACCACTGATCATTCCTATGTTCATACATTGATTGAACAGATATTGATCTTGTAAAGAAAAAAAAGCAGGGTATAATGCACTGCCGCTGATCACGTAATGATTAGGAATGGCGTAAATCCTCGCTCAGAATTGAAGCAGCACGTCTCGATAAGTTGCTGTATATAGGCAGGCGTGTCTCTAATTATCAGGCGAACGTCTTGCATGTCTCGTCAGGTACTTATAGCTTGTTTTACAACCTAGTTATAAAAAAAGCTATAAGTACCTTTCCTTATCTTATTAGCCTACACTGTCCCACTGCTGGGCAAAGGCCTCCCTTCCGTTCTTCCATTCACCCCTATTTCTGGCATTGATTTTTCAATCCCCACAAAATGCTCGCAGCTCATCGCACCATCGTTTCTTTGGTCTACCTCGACGTCGAAATCCCCAGGGGCCCAATCTGTAGTGGCTTTGGCCCATTTGTTTTCTGGCATGCGGCAAACGTGACCAGCCCAGTCCCATTTCAGTTTGGCCGCTGAGATGATAACGTCGGATATACGTGTGATAGAACGCAGTACTGTATAAGTACCTACTTACATATTTTTTCTAACCTAAAGTAGGGTCAATTTTATAGATCACTTTTGAAACTTCATCAACATTTAACAACGAAACTTTGTAACGGCGGCCGGCTTATAATATTTCTAATTTTTTCGAAGTTAGAACTGCACAATAATTCAATTACAATTATATATTTATTGTAATAATGACAAAAGAAACTGACAGACTACATTATGTCCCAATAGTTTGTGAAAGTTTCCGCCATCTATCTACAAATCTCTGTCGTGTTCCTAAGAAGTGAGGGCTCCGAACATAGAAAAAGGGCTCATAATGAATGGCTGTATGTTCACCATAATCAGCCTACATTAGTCCACTGCTGGGCATAGGCCTCCCTCAATACACGCCATTGGGCGCGGTCTTCGGCTCTTCTCATCCCGTCACTACCAAAGGCTGTATGTATGTATATTTTAATCAAACAAAAAAACACTAGAATCCCTCCATCCGTTAGAGTAAAATGCCAATAACAAAAAGACATACGAGTATTTAACCCCTTCGTAAGGAAGGGGTGACCCCTTCGTAAGGAAGGGGGGAATGCAGTCAGGGCAAAAAATCATAATATCCGTAACCATTATGGTTACGCTCTATTAGCGAAGATATCGTAAACGACGTCTCAAGGTCAAATATCAAATTCACACCGAAGCTCTAAACATCAGGTATTCTTAAAGAATCTTTTCATCAGCAATCGCATAGAAAACGCACAGCTTAATTTTCCATCTATCACAGAGCCTTGGATACCGAACAATTGCTTGGTAGGAGCTCAAAAACATGGTTCATCATTATCCCTAATTGACGTCCGCTTGAACAATGTCGCCAGACCTAGTGGTGTACCGCAAAAACTGTAATCTATCGATCTTTTCGTCTCACGTATCCGCTTTTTATTTCCGAACGCATGCCGATCCCAGCTTGAATTGCTATACAATGACATTATCGACCTTATTGACATCACTAGTTTAAGAAAAAAAAAATTTACTCCCAAGAGTCGCGCAATAAGGCCGCTTATACCGCGCACCTCATTTTTATAATAGTTTTATACCAATAGGCACTTTACAGCAAAAACCTATAAGAGGGATTCATGAATTAATCATGAGTATCGACAAATAGTGTAGCAAAGGTCAGCAGCGTTATTATAAATGCGCACAGCTCACCCGATTGATTGAATATATTGCTAAAACAATGACAGTCATTCAATCACGTCAGTGGAGATTTATATTTTAATGTTGGCAACTTTTTAATTTGATAATAGAACGGTCGACGCGTTCGGTTTTCAAACATACCGAGTGCTGGAAAGCGCGACGCGGAATGACACGGAGAACTCATTGCGATCGTTTGCCGCGCACTGAGCGTCACACCCCGCCCCGCCTTCGCTCCGCCCACTGTTGTGCTGCCAACTTCACGGCGGTCCGGAAAAGTGGGAAACTCGAAGGCTAGTGGGGCGAAGGTGCCATGGTCGCCGCACTGGTGGGGTGGCGACGTGTGAGCGCTATTTGTCAATGCAGAGTATTTTGATCGATCATGGAGCGCTGCGGTTGATTTTCACGATGAATTCTTGGGGTCCTTTTTTAAATTATGCATTGTAAATTACTTATTTCAATTATGTATTCCAGTCAGGAGTAATGCTTGTTTTTGAAAAAAGTGGGGACCTGCCAATGTTATTAATAAAATAATGAACTACAAAGCGATGGTAGCAACTTGCCTTCTGTGTAACTTGTTTATGGTTTGAAATTTAACATTCATGTTTTTTTCTGAAATTAAATATTCAAATCATTTGGCTGATGACGTATTTTATATTGATTAGTTTCGGACTAATTGTACTTTTACACTCGCCAAAATAATATACAATTAAGGCCAGTTAGCAGGCCTTCAGTCGTCCTTTTTGCTACCAAATATCAATACATTCCCCTCAGAGAGCTTAACTTCTATTTCATTGCTGTATCATCACACGAGATCATTACACGAGATCTTAGTCAAGGACTATCCTTCAACGAGAAAAACATTCTCAACCATACCCATAAAGCATTTTAGATCGTTTTTATTTATGTTCTCAATATGAATCCCAATTCATACATGATGAAGTCTGATGCCTGTGCTTTTATCGATATACTCGTATTATCGATACAGATAGCATCACCATACATTTGAAAAGAAAGGTAGAACATAGAATACCTGTTCTGTCTGCTCAAAATATTCTAAGTGGGATACTACCAGTTCTTACGATACTGTTAAAGTAATCTTACTTTTACGTGAAAAAGAGACGCAGTTCTCAGTATATAGCTCCGTTTCTTTCTTGGATAATACCTCAATCTCATTAAAGCTCTCTGCCAAATAAATGCCGCTTCCGATTGGTATTGTGTTTCTAACTTCTGTAGTTACATATATTGCCCCCTGGGCCACAAAACTATCGCCCCGCTTGAGGCTGCTGCTGTTTTTCGCTGCAAACATCACTTCTAAGCATCACAAACAAGGCCACGAAATTCAGATGTTCGCTTATAACGTCAATAAAATGAAGGCGACAGGCACGTTGTGCGACTGTTTCGTGTACGCTGTAGAGTACTATCATATACGTTTGTTCTCAACGCTCATAGAAAACGCAACGCCAACCATTCGACCCACGCGCAAATTCGCTCACAGCAAATTTCGCTCGCGACCTTCGGATTTTTTTCCGTAGTGCTGCCAGTGCAACGATTTCTCTGTTGTTATTATGCTGGTGCTTTTTACCATCCGCTGTGTCACTGCTTACTAGCAAGTGATTACTACTACTAAAAAACACTACTACTAAACATTAGTAGTAGTGTTTTAGTAGTAGACCAACGGACCAACAATAATAACTACGAAGACCTGAGGGTACACCGGCATAATTGTGACATAAGGACGTTCAACATCTCAGTCCTCCCGTGACTATAGGTGCTGCAAAGCATTCGAAACGTCGGGATAGTATAATCTAAAATAAACCGCGATAAAATCCGTAAAAGTAGTTTTATTTCAATGTGTAATATTCGCGTAAGTAAATGACCACTTCATTTGTTTAGTAGTAGTTTTTTTCTCATACCTCAATAGGTATCTCATCTTTTCCATGTTAGATATAATACGAATTATGAAAAGTCACATCATAAGATCGAATGATATCAGATGGTGCATCGCCATATTTCCCTGGAGGTGCAATGTTCACAACACACAGTTGTTGTATACAGAAGCTCTGATGCATATTACAGTGGCAGCTCGAATTTTATATAAGAATTTTCCATTTTAAAATGCACATTTTGGCTGTGCATCCTTGTATCCGTGAGATGTTGCTGCCCAAATTTATTTCAAATAGGCTGGACAAAAAAGTGGCGAATAAAACTCTACGAATCCAAGTCAGTTCATATTGATTTCACCAATAAAAAATCAATCTATCATCCGGTATACATAAACAATCGTGTTATAACCCTATGAGAATACCGCCAAATACCTTGGCATGACACTCGATACAAAGCTTCGCTGGAAGGCTCGTGTCAAAAAGAAACGCGCAGAGTTAGGCCTTCGCTACAAGAAGATGCACTGGCATCTCGGTAAAAACTCCGTGCTGTCAGTGCAAAACAAAATACTCCTGTACATACAAGTCCTAATGCCAGTATGGACTTATGGTATACAGCTGTGGGGCTGTACCAAACAAACCAATATAAACACAATACAACGCTTCCAGAATAAAGTACTCAGAGGAATTGTAAACGCTCCCTGGTACATTAGAACAAACGACCTCCATCGGGACCTCAAATTGGACTTCGTGGCCAAAGTTATCAAGGACTACGCTGAAGCTCATGAACATCGGCTTCATCATCATGTGAATGTCGAGGCTATCCAGCTCCTCGACAACACGGACATAGTGAGAAGACTGAAAAGAACAAAACCTTTTGAGTTAGTTTAAGTGTTAAATTAGTGCAGTGTAATGCAGTGTAGAACACAATAACAAAGTGTCTTCGCCTTAATAGAGACAATAAGAAAAGTGCCATTGGACACATTCTTAATCTAATATAATTTACTCGTTTAGGTTAAAGTAAAATTGCTGATTAGCCATTAAGCTAGATTGTAATTTATATGGTGTTACCAAGGGAATATCATTAAGAAAAAAAAATAGGCATAACTTTTGAAAGGTATTTTTTTTAAAAGCAACTGGATTACATCGTGGCCTCAACTGAGAAGATCCGGCAAGAAACTCAGCGGGCTTGTCATTTTTTTTAAACAGTGGTTTTCCTTGTTAAAAACTAATTCAGCATCAACGACATTGTGTCCTGACGTTCGAAAGATAAAATCAGAAATAAAAACGAGGAAAATAAAATAAACTAAAAGGCCAAAGAGATAGTGTCTGGGTGTTTTATCTATATAAATATGTATTTACAAAAATAAAGTATAGAAGTATTAGAATCAGTTAGTTTCCATAGTACAGGCTCTGCCTAGTTTGGGATCAGATGACCGTGTGTGGATTGACCAAGAATATTATTATAAACTTACCAGAAATTATCTTAAGATTATTTATGGTAAGATTATCATGGACACGGTGAATGGAGGTGACCACCCAAGTCGTCAGGTCTGCAAGGAAGTCCGGCCTAGGCGTTTGGAATAATTACTGCGAATGCAATAGAATTGCACTATTTATTGAATAGCAATTAGGCCCTTTGTGTTCGAAATGCCGCCGGCGACAGAGAGATAGTAGTAATAATTTTCTATCTAAAAGGGTCTGTTTAGGTTTAGTATTCATTTATACAAAAAAATAATAATACAAAACATCGTTTCTAATCCGTCAATGGTTTTTACAAGTGTGGCCTTTTGTGGCCATTCCCGGTCGAATATGGCAAATTTTAATTTATTTTCTACACATTAAGGTATTATCTTATTACTCCTAACAAATTTTTTCCACGTTTCTTTCTTAAACGAATAATACACAAAAAACCATCTGCGGTTCATTCAATCATCCTAAACCTTAAACTTTATTTCTTTTTGCCCCAATGCCCTAGGAGGAGGTTTATGTTTGTCGAGAGTATGTATGTATGTAAGTATGCATGTGACAGGCCTATTGGTCTAGTTGTTAGACACCCTGGCTGCTACCCAATAGGTCATGGGTTCGATTCCCGCCAAGTGTCTGGGGTGTTAAATATCTATATATTTTAAAAAAATGTATATACATATCTAAGTATTATTATCAGATTAAAAATGTATTTTTTTTTATCCCGGGACAATTCACACACGGTCATCTGATCCCAAACTAGGCAGAGCCTGTACTATGGAAACCAGACAACTGATACTAATACATATATTTTTTTTTTTTGTAAATACATACTTATATAGATAAAACACCCAGACACCTGGTGGGAATCGAACCCACGACCTGTTGGGTAGCAGACAGGGTCACTAACCACTAGATCAACAGGCCCGTCAAATTATATATTTAAAAAAAATGTATATACATATCTAAGTATTATTATCAGATTAAAAATGTATTTAAAAAGATATATAATAAGTATTATTATCAGACATCTGGTTTCCATAGTACAAGCTCAAGATGACCGTGTGTGGATTGTCCCAGAATATTATTATTTATGTATGTCTATTACTTTGGTACGGCCTATAGCCTAAACGGCTTGACGTAGGAGTAACTTTAATAAATTTACAGGTTTATTTTCTACTTATAAGCTAGTGCTTGACTGCAGTCCGACCAGATAAAAAGCGGCGACGCAATCGAGGATGGTAAAACACACTAGCTTATTAAAAGCCTATTCACTCTAGTCTTGAAGACACCCACATTATAATCAAGCGGGAAAACCGACGCAGGCAAACTGTTCCAGTCCTTAGCTGTCCTTATTACGAATGTAGAAGCAAATCGCTTAGTCCGGACTAAAGGCACGTTCACCACATAAGGGTATGTACTGTCGTGCGTCTCGTCGTCCGATGATAGAAGGTTTAAAAAAACACCTCCGTTAGGTGCCTTTGAGATCTAGTTTATAATACTACTAGGTAAGTTCCTTGTGCAAGGAACCGTCCAGGTAGGTATCACCGCAGTGTCAGATATTCTGCCGCCAAGCAGCAGTGTGTAAGCATTGCTGTGTTCCGGCGTGAAGAGCACTGTAGCTGGTGAAATTACCGGACACGAAGACTTAGTATCTAATGTCTTAAGGGTCGTCAACGCGCTAGGTGCGATTCTTCTGGTGTTGCTAGCAACACATGCAGACGCTAGCGTCTATAGGCTGCGGTGACTGATTGCCATCAGGCGGGCCGTACGCTTGCTTGCCACCTTGGTGGTATAAAAAAAAAAAATGTAATGTCTCAAGTGACGATCGTACAGTAGTACAATTATATTTCTTAACACGGCACAACGAACCAATAGATCTAAACAGTGGCCCGTTCCGGCACTTAGCATCCCGGTATCACCACCATCGCTACGTACACAATGTAAACAAAGAAAAGTATCCACAGCGTATATGGAAAAGGATAGCGACACAGTGGGTTTGAACAAACAGTACGTCAAGTCCGCGTGGCGGTTTATCGTAGGTACTGACCTGGCCAGCTGCATCCTATCCCACTTCTGAAATCGATTTTGACAGATGCAGAAATATATTCGACCAAGTTATATGCGTGTGGTGGAAATAGGAACTAAAATATTCCTAAGAACATTAAGATCACTGAAATCAAACTACTTTTACGGATTATATCGCGGTTTACTTTAGATTGATAATCCGCGATATAATTTAAAAGTTGTTTGGGAACTGCTAGTATACTGCGATGCGGTGGTAGGTAATCCAATAGAAAGTCACCTTTTACGACATGCAACGGGAGGAGATGGGAGGTTGCTATTCTTACCCGGACACACCACGGTCACATTGTGTACAAATAACTAATTTTACACAGAAAGGTTACAAATTGTGCCACGAACGGACTTGTGGTTATGCAAAAAGCAGTTTCTTTCAGGCAACCTGCAAATCACAATTTCCAGATAGATTATTTAGTCGGATCAAGTTTTTTTTCATTATGTCGGAAAACTGAAAATAACAAAAAAGTTGTTTTTACTTGCAGTGCAAAAGAAGATGCCTATTTATTTTGCATACATGTAAAATTTAGGGTTTAGTGTCAAAAGTAAAAAATAATTCTTACTTGATTTTTTATTAAACAGGTACCTCTGTTTTGGACTCCCTTTTGGCGTATTAGGATACGAGTTTTGTATATATCTTAGTGTGCGCCTACCATATAGAATCCACCTTTCAAGCGTTTTAAACTGTGCGATTTCTGGCAGTCAGGGCTTTCCCTTTATAACAAGCATTGATTTTTTTGATGAGGTAATATCATCATTTCCTCAACGTACTACCTCAGCTACTGCGTGCCCTCGCACAGTGCACATAATCTAACTCGATCGGATCGTGTTATTATCAGTGTGCTCGCGTGGGCGTCTGACTCACTCACCATATTTGGCGATTTTGGCCCCGCAGCACCGTCCAAAAAGGGCCATCAACAATTAAACGTGCTTTTTGTCCAAATCATCACGACACGCTACCATTTATGGCGGCTACCGTGTCTGTATGGACCACTTGAACATAATGTTTTATTATGAATTGATGCTTAGATTAATTGTTAGCCGTTTTTGGTTGGACTTTCTCTTAATTATATAGACTGTGGTATGGTCGTCGTGTTTTGTCGCCTCCTACGAGTAAGTTGGGGTTTGTACTGGCTGTGCGTTATAGTATACCTAAACATATGCGTGCAGTTTGATACATTACATATATTAATGAAATGTTGATTTAAATCTTAGAACAGGTGTCGCCAAATGGTGGGCCGCGGTCCGCATCCGGACCACCGACCCATTTTGTGCGGACCGCGAGAACACAGCAACTTGCACTACAGACTACGTAATTTATTTACTCTCTGCATCCTGATGGTGAATGGAGCAACAAAGCTGCAATTGTTTTCGAGAGCGATAAAGCTACCTTGCAAATGGAAATGATCGATTTCCAAGAAAACACAGTTTTAATTCACAAACATGCGGAAGTTTTCAATGAAGAGTGCTGGATAAAATTTGTGTGTGGTAATAAATATCCAAAACTACAAAAAAAAATTGCTTTGAAACATTTTACTTTGTTTGGGTCAACATATTATATTTGTGAAGCAGCATTTTCGAAGATGAACTTCATTATGAATAAAAGATCTCGGCTTACTGATGAACATCTCTAGGATTTAATGTCAATAGCTTGCACCAATTTTACTCCAAACTTCAGACAGATAGCCCGCAACAAAAAACGTAATTTTTCTCATTGATATGTAAAAAAATACCTTTATTATTTCCGTAATTACATATGTTTAATTAATATTTTTTTCTATAAAATGTTGTGCGGACAGGGATTGTCATTTCATTTCTTAAAACGGACCCCGAGTGAAACTAATTGGTGACCCCTGTCTTAGAACATAGTTTATTGTAGAATTTCTATTATACAGATACCTCTAGAAATAGTATAAGTACCTACACTCTCCCTACAGTAGCCTCCGCCTTTTAGGCTGGTATTCGACTCGACAATTTTTTTGTCCAATGTATATTTCATCAATTAAATTGGATGACTTCATCCAAGTTACTAAAGATACCGATATTTCATCTAAGATTTTGACATTTCAATCAAAACGGCTACAAATGAAATTTCGTGGTCAACTCCAATGACAAAATCCTTATAAAAGCAATGAATGTATTTGATCATTGATGTTTTTTTTTTTTTGAAGATATATCTTTTTTTTTCAATATTAATCGAATGATAATAGCAGCACATAAGGTCGCGCCACGTTCCCCCATTTTCTCAACTACGCAAATAACAAAGAAATCATGGATAATCTTTGTCCAAATTTTCTTCGCTGTGTTATACTTATTAGAATAAGGAGATACACTTATTCATTCACTCTGATGGTTATATTATAATTATACTATGGTCATATTCCAAAACTATGGTAATTACAGTTACCCAATTTATCATTAACAAATTGATACTGTGGGCAGACAGGACCACTGAGATCTTAATTAAGACGCTAAGCTTTGCCAAGATATCAATGTATGGCGATTATTTACATAATTTTAGACACCTGTGTATCAACTCAACAGATAAAACCAAGTAACAGTGTCCATTTTATAGTCATGCGTCAATCAAACTAGTTTTTAATCGTTCTTTAATACCTTGTTTAGACATTGGTACTAAATTGATTTTCGAATCTAAACTGTCGTATTAGAGATCACAATCGATCGTAATTATTAGAAGTCCGAAAGGCAATTTGAAAATGGAATCTACATATAAGGCGCTAAAGTTGGTATTGGTCGGCGGTGGGCTGACGTCATCGGCGCCCGCGCATCCCACACAGCGTTCTCATTCACAATCTGACTGATACAGATGATTTATTCATCACGACATGTGATAAGGGTCGTGATCCAGATCGCTAAATGGTGGTCCTTCATTGCATAGTACTTTGATTATTGAATCTAAGATTTTATGGGTGCGCTATGATTTAGTAGATGGGAAATCCAAGAGTGGGGTTACAATTTTACTTCGTATTATTCTGTTCAGAGAAAACTTACCATCATCAGCATCACCACCAACCGGAAGACGTCCACTGCTGAACCGCTGAAGACGTCCACTTTCCTTTCCATAATCAACAATTGGCTATTTGCATCCAGTTACCAAAGTCGTCAGTCCAACTTTTTTTCGCGGGCGTTTCCTTCAAGAGGTCTCCGGGAGCTGTGGGGTTTGACCGGGGTATGTGGGATAATTACCCACTAAAACCCCCGCGGCTGTTTCATCGACTGCTGATGTGCGGGCGCGGTAAGTACACGTAATTTTTTCGAACGATTTTGATTGAAAACTGGTACATCGTTCGTGTCCGCGATCGTACATACATACTTGACACTTTTATTTTTTTTCGTGGTGGAAACCTTTAAAAGGTCCCGGGGACCTTTGGGAGGGTATGTGAGATTCTTACCCACTAAAACCCCCGTGGTTGTCTCATCGACACAAGAGTGGGGACACCCGGGCTCTCCGGTGGGATCTGCGCCAGGAGCCTCTCAGTTTGCCTTGCCTTTGTGCCCCCCGGAAGCCAGACCAGTGGTCACGGAGACTGAGGTCCTCCTCGGAGTCACCGCCGTACTCAATGGACGTCCTAGGGCCCACACCCCGAACTTCTAGCGACTCCGAATGTTGTTGGTATATTTCACATAGTACCTATTAAAATTTTAGGATTGTTTCTCAAATATATTTTTTGTTTCAAAACTAATTGCCAGTCAGTAGTCACAGGCTTGTTTTCATAACAGAACTAGGGATATACTTTTCAAATAATCTATATTAATAAAAGAGCAGGGTGTTTTCTAGGAATCACGATACAGCAAAAACCATATTACGTACAATCTTGAAATTTGGAACCAACATTATTCAAATAGTCTAGGTGAACAATAAGAACGGATTTTTCGAAATTCCATACCTAGGTGGGTCAAATGGGCTCCCAAAGTTTGTATGGAAAAAAATTTTTTTTTCTTCACACGGACATGAAACTTTGTAAGTGTACTAAACAAAAGAAATAAATAAACACGTGTATCACACTTTTTGAAAATCGACCCATATTGGGATTTTAGCCTGGTTTTTGAGTATGCAACGCGGAAAAAAAAATTCATACTGCATTGCTGAAACTTTGCGAATACATTAATCAAATTGTAGCAATCCAAGTGCAAATAATCATTTTTTGAAAATCATCTGGTAAAGGGGTCCAATTGGGGTCCAAAAAATGTTTCTCGACCTACAGTCATAAAACTTAGTTTATATATTGCACACAAGAATCTAAGAAACTTATTTCCAGCATTTTTCAAAAAACTACCCCTAAGGTTTTATAATGGGGTTACAAAGTTTTCACAAAGAAGGATTTCCATTTCATCCTATGATGCAGCTAGAGTAACAAAACTCGGTAAATAAACTCAATACAACAATTGAAAAAACTAATTTTGATCATTTTTGTAAAATCAACCCCCAAGTGGGTCAAATGGGCTCCCAAAGTTTGTATGGAAAAAAGAAAATTTTCGTCACACGGACATGAAACTTTGTCAGTGTACTAAACAAAAGAAATAAAGAAACACGTGTATTACAACTTTTTGTAAATCGACCCTTAAAGGGGTTTTAACATGGTTTTTGAGTATACAACGTAAAAAAAACATACTTACTGCATTGATGAAACTTTGCGAATATATTTATCAAATTATAGCAATCTATGTGTATATAGTTTATGAAAATTAACTCCTAAAGGGGTCCGTAAGGTCATATAATTGGAGTTGGAAAGTTTACACGTAGAACGATTTCCATTGAATGTTATAATGCAGCTAGAGTAACGAAAATCGGTACATAGACTCAATAAAACAGTTTAACAAATTTATTTTCACCATTTTTCAAAAATCAACCCCTACGTGGGTCAAATAGGGTATCAAAAATACCATGAAAAAAAAAATATTCATAGCACACGGACACGAAACTTTATCAGTGTACTGATAAAAAACACGTGTATCACATTATTTTTTTAAATCAACCCTTGAAGGGGTTTTAACATGGTTTTTGAGTATCAAGCGCGGAAAGGAAATCATGCTGCATTGATGAAACTTTGTGAATAAATTGATCAAGTTAAAGCAATTTAATTGTTTTGAAAATCAACTCCTAAAAGGGTCTAATTGGGTCCTACAGTCACAAGACTTATTTTATGCATTGCACATAATAATCTAAGAAACGTATTACAGGCATTCTTCAAAAAACAATCCCTAAAGTCATTTTATGAAGTTGCAAAGTTTGCATGAAGAAGGATTTTCATTTTAGCTATAATGTTGCTACAGTCACACAACTCATTAAATAAACTCAACATAACAACAAACAAATTTTCTGCAATTTTCGGAAATCAACCCCTAACTGGGTCAAATGGGGTATCAAAGTTTGCAAGAAAATATTTTTCATCACACGGACACAAAACTTAGTCATCAAAAGAAGTTGAGAAACACGTCTGACACATTTGATTTGAAAATCAACCCTTGATTGGGTTTTAGCACGGTTTTTGAGTATGAATTCGGAAAACCGATGACTGATGACTCTGCGGATGCATTTATGAAATTAAAGAAATCCATGTGCAATTTTTTTTTTATTTGATTCCCAAAAGGGATTAATTGTGGTCCAAATCCTTTTGTTTTACCCTACGGTCACAAGACTTATTTTATGTATTGCACATAATAATCTAAGAAACCTGTTTCCTGCATTCATCGAAAAATAAAACCCCCTAAGATCAATTAATGGTTTCAAAGTTTGCATGCAGAAAGATTTCCATTTAATTTATAATACAGCTACAGTCACGAAACTCGGTAAATAAACTCAACACAACAATTTAACAAACTAATTTTCAGCATTTTTAACGGACTTCAAAAAAGGAGGAGGTTCTCAATTTGTCTGTACATTTTTTTTCTATGTATGATCGCGCATGATTCTGGCAATTATGAACCGATTTCAAAAAATCTTTCTGGTACGGATAGGCCACTCCACTGATCCCATAAAAAAATTACTTAGGAATAAGCTCCTGAAAAAACAAAAATGGCGACTCAGAAAAAACTGTAGGAATGCCTAAAAGATGATATTTCTATCGCATTTATTTTAAGGACGAAAGTGGTCAAACTCTGGCAAATACGAGTATTTACCAATTTCAATAATTCTTTTATATGCGAAAGAAGGAACCACTGTAATGAATATGTATAAATTTTATCACAACTAGATAAGAACTTCCTGGAGAACCATGATTGATGTGGAGGAATTTATCTGGTAAAAAAAGGAATATATACAGACGAATTGAGAACCTCCTCCTTCTTTGAAGTCGGTTAAAAAAACATGAAACTGATGTTCTCCGTTACATTACTCTGACAAATATGAACCGATTTCGATGATTCTTTTTTTATTCAAGGGAGTAAACTACTGTATGATTTCATGCAAATTTAATTAGGACCGGATAAAGCGTTCCTGAAGAAAATATACACAGTAGGTACGTCAACATCAACTTCAATAACACTTAAATTATTTTATGCTTTTTAGTGTTGTTGAAGTTGGTTCATTTTTTTGTTGTGTCGTGTGCAATGTTTTATTTGAAAATCAACCCGTGGGCAAATGAGGTACCAAAGTTTGTATGTAAGAAAATATTTTTTTCAGACACGAAACTTTGTCAGTGTACCTACTCATCAAAAAAATTGAGAAATACGTCTAACACATTTGTTTTGAAAATCACCCTTAACGGGGTTTTGGCACGATTTTTGAGTATACGAGAAAAAAAATCCATGCTGCACTGATTACACTGCGGATACATTCGTCATATTGAAGCAATCCATGTTATTTTTTTAAATTAACCCCTAAAAGCGTTCAATTGAATTCCTTCCAAAAAATATTTTATTCCTACAGCCACATGACTTATTTTATGTACCTACTGCATACAAGAATCCCTAAAGTTTGCGTGAAGAAAGATCTCCATTTAATGCTATAATGCAACTATGAACTAAACAAAACTGTTGAATAAACTTATTTCCAGCATTTTTCGAAAATCAACCGCTAAGGGCATCTACCAATGGGGGTTACCAAATGGTTTCCACTTAACAATCTCATATGTTTTTTAATGGAATTGCAAAATAAGTACAGTATCTTTTTAAACAAAGAAGTAAATATTTAAGAATGTTTTGATTAGATCAGAGTTAATAAAAGTGTGAAAATATCGAAATCGATCGTCCGAAGATCGGACCAACAATAATAACTAAGAAGACCTGAGGGTACATCGGCATAATTGTGACATAAGGATGTTCAACATCTCAGTTCTCCCGTGACTATGGGTGCTGCAAAACATCGGAAACGTCGGGATAGAAAAAAGCTAAAATAAACCGCGATTAAATCCGTAAAAAGTAGTTTGATTTCAATGTGTAATATTCGCGTAAGTAAAAGACAATAAGCTTACTATTTATGAAGCTGGCTTCAAAATACAGAAACGGTAAATGTTGTCCTTGGGAACTCCTTTGAAACTTGGAATGCACGATATCAAAAAGATTATCACTGCCTAAAGGATTAATGGAAATCCACAAATACATGGACGATAGATTGGTAAGTAACAATTTATTACGAACGTTTTAACTAACGCGAATGCTACACATTGAAATCAAACTATGATTTCAATGTGTAGCCTTCGCGTAAATAAAAGACAACATTAGTGTAAACAATATTTTAAAAAACCTCGATCCGTAATTCTAAACACGTTTGAGTAACAAAGTAAACGCGGGCGAAGCCGCGGGCTACTGCTAGTTTATAATAATTTTGCGATGGTAAAGCATTTTTATAAATATCTATTCATCAATACTGCCCAGCACAGAATCGTTCTGACCAAACTCAGTCGACTGTAATCTCTGGTTTTTATTAGTCCTCACGATATAATCTGTGCTTAGTGTAAGGGTGTGCATAAGTCATTATAGTAAAGTTAATCGTATCTAAGTACTACAGTATGTAAAAACATGTATCATCTTTTTAGTTAATATTTCTGTGTTCTTGTGGTAAATAAAGAATTTATTTATTTATTTTATTTATTAAAAAGAAAAAAATGTGTCAAAAAATACCATCCTAACATAATCAACGCAGTAAGTTATCTATACTTATAATAAAACTGTAACAGGTCCAATTCTGTACATTGAAGATATTTTGAAAATTATATTTGGAGGGCAATCTATAAACGATACTGAGGCCGAAAATGTAATTTTTTTAATTTTTGTCTGTCTGTCTGTCTGTCTGTCTGTCTGTCTGTCTGTCTGTCTGTCTGTATCACGGCTGAGCATCACGCCGAAACTACTGAATGGATTCAAATGAAACTTGGCATGATTTGAGATCTTACTACGAGGTAGGACATAGGATACTTTTTATCCCGTAATCTAGCACGGTTCTTTTGGGAGAGGGGATTAAAGTCAAAACGGGTACTTGGTTATACGCTTGGTCCAATTTTATAAATTTTTCTATAAAATATAATAAATATTAGTAAGGGAACACTCATAGAGAGTATTTATCAAGGTTTTGTAATCAATCGGGTTAAGCAACGTTAGGTAAGGTCATTAAATAGATGGGTGACCGTTTAACGCCATTTGAACTAAACGGGTCCGTGCTTCGGAGAGCAAGTAAAAAGTGGGTCCCAGTTTTTAACCGACTATAAAAAATGAGGTTATGTATTCGATGCGAATGTCTGTTATTCAAAGTTTAGTTAACGTAAAAATAGCGCAGGCGGAGCTGCGTGGGTCAGCTAGTATAATAATATAATACACAACTTTAATATATAAACCGCATTATTATGTGGGAACATATTATCTTATGTATTTAAATATTCGCGTAAATTACATTATTAATGTTGCAATTAGTTCGTTCCTGGTATAAGGATAGACCGACCGATAGTCGGTTCCCTTAGTAACAAAGCCAATAATCATTTTAGTATTTATTAGAGGTATTATTAGTGCAATTTTATTATTTATTTGAGGTAGTATTAGTGCATTGACATTTTGCTAACGCGCAATGTCAATGCACCCATCCGAAAAACGTAATATCCTGCGAATGCGACCGAAATAGATATTAAAAAAATGCACAATGAGTACTTCCCGATTTCCGTGCAGACGTCGCTTCCGTCTCAAAACGGGTCATTGACAGTACTATGAAGAAAAAAGTATTAGAAATGCAAGAGCTACGCCGAATTACGATTTTGACTACAGTGTCTTATGTAGGGTGGCTATAGTTAAGTTTTTATTTGGATAAAGATGACAGGACAGTAAATTGACACAGTAAATTGTGGTAATTTCTGTTTATACTTATTTCCAATATATACATTGGTTTAAAAAAAAATGTTGGTCCGCACACTTAACAACCATGCACATATAATCGTCACTAATTCACACGTCCTTGAATTTAACAAGAAGCGAAAACCTTCAGCCGAGGACAAATTATGTCGTAATGTTGTTTTCTGTAATAAATAACTAGTCACCATTTAAAACCCCGTTCTCTTCCTCATTAGAAGAAATTGTAGTAATATTATAAGAAATTTATTTCAAGACACAACTATTGTGACTCCCGTCATGTTAAAATACTGCTTTCTTTAAGATAATAAAGTCATTTCTAGTGACGAGCAGGCGTCGTAATGCAAGTGACGTTGACAAGGCGTTTTGCTTATCTTCAGCAAACTTCTTGCTCGTTATGTCACTATGTATGATACAGTAATTAATATACGCCTCGCACACCCTGGACAATCAGTCCAGAGCATCTCCTGATGATTGACCAATCTTTCCATTGTGACATCCTCCGAGGTATTCATAATTCGAATCAAAAATAATAAAATAATTAAAGCCATAGGAACGTCTCGTTTCTATCAGCGATCCGTGGTCACTGTAGCAACACTTAAAATAAACGGAAATGGCCGAACGTGCGCCGAGCGCTTCCGAGGGTCATACGTCACACGGGTACCGCCGCAACATTTGGTATTGCGGTCACTCCGCACCAACGTGTTTAGTGTCTTATCGGCGATTACCTAGTGGTTACTAATTATCACTAAACTGTATAGAACACATGAGCTGCCTCGTTAATTGTTAATTCGGGATTGCTTTTCTTTTACACCAATATTTTTTTACAGGTTCATAAGGTTCCGTTGAGTACGGCGTCGACTGTCGACTGCGAGAGGGCGCCGGCGGGGTTACGACCCCAATCCTCGTGAGCACTGTGACAGGTTCCCGGGGGGCTATAAGACGCTCTCCGACGGCGGGCTCAAAGGCAAGGCACTGAGGGGCCCCTGGTGCAGATCCCACCGGAGAGCTCGGGGGTCCCCTCTCATGTGCTGACTGAAACGACAGCCGTGGGGGGTTTTAGTGGGTAAGAATCCCACATACCCCTGTCGAACCCCACAGCTCCCGGGCACCTTTTGAAGGTTTACCCCACACAAAAAAATGAAAAAGAATTGAATATGACATACTGAACTTTGGCTGGCGGCCTCCGGTGAGTTCATACATGTATTGTTCAGATAATGATTGATCTTGTAATGAAGAAGAAACGCAGGGTATAAATATTTCAGTAGTATCTAATCTGCCAATATTCCAGTTTCAAGATTCAGTTTAAAGTCAGCCATCCTGACTAATTGTTCTATGATAACTTAAAGTTGGTATAAGATTTCATATCACGTGTCCAAGTAGCTATCGTCACGTCACCGACACCGTCCTAATTGCATCGCTGCACACAGCATAGTGAATGCATTCGATGGAAATGATATCCATATTATTTCCTGGCGCCAGAATATAGCAGTAGCTGTAGTTACACATAAGAATTATTATTAAAACTTTTAAGGCTAGAAGTGGTACATTACTAAATTAAAAGCACTTGTTGAAAAACTGTTCATTTAGCATTGGTCTTCCTTGGACAGCCTGAGTGACAAGTGCGCAGAGGAAAGATCGAGGGCAAAATCAACATTTATACGCTCATTCGACACTTGGGTCATCTTTCTTTTTCCGGATCAGATTATTAGCCTGTATTGTCTAAGAAATAACTGCATAAAGTTCCTACACTGGTTCCTACCAAGGATGATTCGTGAGGCTATTGAAATCAAAAAACATCCTAATTTCAATAGAAAAGATGGTTGGGTGTTACCACCGGCTTGGGATCCTGTGGTAAATATAATTAAATCCAAAACCAAACAAAACACTGCATGGCCTCAAGATACTGTAAGCTCTTACTGCGTAGATCGGACCAACAATAATAACCAAGAAGACCCGAAGGTACGCCGGCATAATTATGACATAAGGACGTTCAACATCGCAGTCCTCCCGTGAACATGGGTGCTGCAAAGCATCCGAAACGCCGGGATAATAAAAATCAATAATAAACCGCGATATAATCCGTAAAAATTAATTTCATTTCAGTAGGTACTAATGATTAAAAAAAATGCATAATGTGATGAAGTGTCGTATACTGACTTGCTAACTTGAATCATGCCGGCACTGTAGACGAATATTTTTTGCAGGCTTTGTCTATTGTCCATCCCACTTCTTAACTATTCAGCTCTCGTCCGCGCCTATTACATGTGCCGAAATAGGCGACTTGCTCATGTGAAGCACGTCTCCACTCTATTATGTCATCATTGTACACACTTCTTCCTCCACATAAAAAAAACACACAAACGCAAATTACCTTTAGAGAATGATGTATGAAAGCATTTTAAAAGCAAAATAAGGCTTTAGTGCTTTAGAAATTAGATCTAGAATCGGATTTGTTGATGGTTTTATGGAGTGTATAGCTAGGATTGTTTTGTGGAAAGTTCACACAGTACGTCCGGTGACATTTCGTATGCTGAGGACATTAGCAATGAGGAAGTATAGGTGTCTGCACTTTTGACAGGTTTGTGCTTTGAAATTTGACAATATTTCGTATGATTGATTGATCATCATCAGGCGAAAAACGTTCACTGCTGATATAGGCCTCCCCCTTGGACCACCACAATAAACGACTGTTGGCTATTTGCGTCGAAGGATGCAAATAGCAACCGATGGGTTGCCTGCATCGCGCACAATTTCGTCACTCCTACTAGGAGTGGGCCTGCCTACGCTGCGTCTTCCAGTTCGTGGTCGTCACTCTGGAACCTTTCTTCCCCATCGGTTGTCGCTTCGTCGAGAGATATAGACTGCCAATTGCTACTTCAACTTGCCAGATTCTGAGAGCTATTTCATTCATTTGCATCCGGTATAAGCATATTTTTCACATTTTGATAGCTTCAAAAGTTCCCCGAGAGTCCCCATGTGAGATTATTTCCCATTAAAATCGCCACGACATTGGCACACTAGAGGGAGGATCCCGGCTTTCCAGTGGTATCAACACCAGGTGTCCTTCAGTGCCTTGTCTTTAAACCCGCCGCTGGTGGGCGCATGGTAGGCGCCTGGAAACGAAGTCACGGAGTTCACGGGGCAGGGGTTGCAACCCCGCTGTTAACCTCCTCGTTGTTGCCGCCGTACGTCTAGGGCCCACACCTTAAACCTCCAGTGACTCTGAAGGTACCTCAATATTCAGTCTCATGTGTACCTGTTTTCGTGGCTCCGATAGAAATGAGCATGTCTTTCTAGATCCATCCATCCACGCGCATTGTAAAATAATAATAATTGTAATCGCTATTAGCGATAAGACCGCCGTTTGTACTACTGTGTTTTTTTACACTACCAAGGTGGCAAACTAGCGTGCGGCCCGCCTGATGGTAAGCAGGCACCGCAGCCTATAGACGCTAGCAACACCAGAAGAATCACTAGCGCGTTGCCGACCCTTAAGACATTAGATATTAAGTCTTTGTCTTACCGGACGGTAATTTCACCAACTAAAGTGCCCTTCTACCACCTAGTTAAATTTACCATTTTCTTGTTCATTTGTTCGGAGTACAATAAAGTTTATTCTATTCTATTAAGCTGAAATTAAATATACTTATGGACAAATTATTTACGGTTTTACCACCTAAAATTACCACGTCATTCAAGATAGCGACTATCAGTTGCGGTTTCAATCGATTTATGTTCAGAATTAAATACGGCAGCGTTTAATACTGTGAGCCGATAATCCAATAAATTAATTAATATTTTAGTTGCCATGAAGAATAGCTGTATAATCAATAGTAATATAGTGTTAGATCCAAAAGTATGCCCTCTAGCGAGTACGCGTAACACTAGTCATTGTTGATAGTTTGACATTAGAGGATTTCCGCGTGGATAATAATAATATCTTGGGACAATCCACACACGGTCATCCGATCCCAAACTAGGCAGAGCCGGTACTATGGAAACCAGACAACTGATACTAATACTTATATACTTTTTTTTGTAAATACATACTTAAATAGATAAACAACACCCAGACACTTGGCGGGAATCGAACCCACGACCCATCAGTTAGCAGGCAGGGTGTCTGACCACTAGACCAACGGGCCCGTCAATGATGATTGTCAACATCACCGAGTTTTATTATTACTTGATATAAATTGTAATAAGATCTTCTATAATTCTTCTTACAGTCTTTCAACAGTCCTTCTGATCGATGATCAGCCATCGGGGGGATATTATAGTGCACAAGTCCTTGCGCAGTCGCGCAGACAGATGCACTCTCTTTTCATGAACTCTTATTTCTAGTACACATTTTATATTTAAGGAGGACGATCGTTTCCATTTTCCTTTCCATTTTCTCCCCTAACACATTTTACTCGACAGGAGTTACACTGACCCCGTTGGAATACGTGAAAATTTTTACTCCTGTCTGTCTGTCTTTCTGTCGGTATATGGCATCGTAGATCTAGAGAGTTCGTTGCCATACAAGTTCAAAAATTTATTTTCGTTCAAAAAGGTAGGTATTTTCGATTAAACGAAAAAAAATTTTTTTTTAATAAAACCAATTTTTTTTAGATAGTTCTTGGCTATGTTTGATTACAATTTTCTTAAACCGTTTTAAGACCACTGAATTTTGTAATCGGTGTAGGGATATTGGCTATACAATGAACATCGAAAAAATTATAGTAAATCGCAAATCGTAGATAATGAAGAATAGCGTAACCTTCTGTGGGGCTCGACTGGGACCCTAGGGATCCCTCTCCGATGGGATCTGCACCAGGATCCCCTCAGTGCCTTGCCTTTGAGCCCGCCGCCAGGGGGTGCATTGTGTCAGGTGCTTAAGGGGATGGGGGTCGCAACCCCACCGCCGACCTCCTCGGAGTCGCCGCCATAGTCAATGGATGCCCTAGGGTCCACACCCCGAACGCCTCCCGAGAACCTGTCACAACTCCACCCCGTTCTCTTCGGAGTCGCCGCCGTACCTACTCGATGCTATCCCGGACACGAACACGAACGGTGTAAATAAAATAAATAAATAATTAATACCAGCCCTTGTTAATGTCCCACTGCAGGGCACGGGCCTCCCTTCTAGATGAAGGGGCTTAGGTCATAGTCCACCACGCTGGCCAAGTGCGGGTTGGCGGACTTCACACGTCATTCGAAAACTAGACAAGCAGGTTTCCTCACGATGTTTTCCTTCACCGAAAGCTAGTAACAATCTCTCATAGACGATTCGCACTTGATCTTGAGAAATCAGAGGTGCGAGCCGGGGTTCGAACCTGCGCACCTTGTTTCCAAGGCAAGCGCTCGCCCACTGAGGTGAAGCTCGTGAAGCTGTAACTTCACGAACGGTGTACCAGTTTTCAATCAAAATCTTTGACGAAAGACGTTATGTGCGCTTGTATATTGGGCCAGCTCGTGCAAGCGACTATCTTCCTAAAGGTGGTATACCGTTCGTAACCGTGAGAGTAGATACCTAACCCTCGCCTCATTTCTTTTCAATGAAATGCAAATCATGCCGTGACTTCGCTATCACAGTATCGATGTGATCGAACTTAGTAAATACAATATATTTTGGCGGATGATTATCTGTCGAACGCGACTTCCGATCCGTGGCCATTCACACCGGAAGCGACGTTGTCATGTGAATGAAGCGACGTTCGAATAATCATCAATAACGTTTAGTTTTTCTTTGTATGCAGAATTTCATGGCAAACATTTAAACTCACACTATCTGGCAACGTGTGGCTAGTTATATTATACAGATTATAACTATCATTATCAACAGCAACCGAAACACGTCCACAATTGAACAAAGGCCCTTAGAAGGGAAGGGTTGCCATAATCCCCACGCTTGGCAGGCGTCTTGGGGATCGTAGTACAGGTGGTAGGTAATCCAATAGAAAGACGCTGCTGCCCGTCTTCTTGTTTTCCCTTAGTCGCCTCTTACGGATACCCAACGGAGGAGATGGGAGGGTGCTATTCTTACCCGGTCACCCCACGGGTCAGGTTTGCGACCTCTATGGCTATCAAATAACCAACGATTATAAAAATCTTAACAGTAGGAAACATATTGCAATGCTGGTTGACACGCTTGTTTGTATATTTACCACAAGTATCTTGGTACGTAATCTCATATAAATTTTAATTGTACATAATAAAACATTTAATTGGCTAGCGGATTAATCGAAACCCACACAGCGTAAGATGATTAAGGAGATATAAATTCACACTGCTTGCTAATTAAGTTTATATGACGATTTTGTTTTGGTTACTATAAAATTAAATGGTAATGGTATGTATGGCAGTTTTTTTTTTCTAATTAACGTACGTAATATTCTATATTAGTTATTGAGCCGCAAACGAACTTGTAATCGCCTCCAAGCTTATTTGGGATGGAGTATATACTTACGCCGACATTGTTTTAACTCCTCAACATACTATAATGTTGATTAAGCCATAAAATGCACCGTCCCATAATGCGATTTAAATATGCATTAAAGCCCACGATCTCGTTATTAAAATCGACCAATTATATTATTTTCTGGAACTATCCGGGATTCCTTACCGCAACGGAATGTGGACAATGCGTTTAATTGTTAATTAAAATAACTCGAGGAAAACGTTTATCGTTTCGTTAGCATTGTTGAGGACTAAGTGTGGTCGTTTAGTGATTTTTTTACCCAATATACGAGTACGTTAGAGCTTATCCATGAACCTACCTGAGGTATTACCTCGTAGTATAATTCTGTGGGCATTACCACCAGCTCTAATACCAGTATTATTATAATCTTGCTACTCCACGAGGTGGGGACGTCCATATACGTTC
Source organism: Furcula furcula (assembly GCA_911728495.1). Taxonomy (NCBI): domain Eukaryota; kingdom Metazoa; phylum Arthropoda; class Insecta; order Lepidoptera; family Notodontidae; genus Furcula; species Furcula furcula. Next base: position 23,320,542 of record OU452253.1, read on the forward strand.
GTTAATACCTCTGTCACGTTTTATCCAGAAATTAAAATCTTCTCTTTTTCATATACTTTTAGACTTTCGCGTTCCATTATCAAACTTTATTCTAATCGGGAATTAACGCGATTTACCTTATGTTTTGGCTTTACGTTTCGGCCGGGTTGCACCAGCCGTGGTCACAAGCAGACTGGTTCAGCGAGACGGCTCCAAACGTCCGTCGTCGTGGCCGAAACGTCAAGCCAAAATATAAGGTAAATCGCGTTAATTCCCGATTAGAATAAAGTTCTCTTTTTCATGTCAAGAATAATTATAAAAAATCTCATCAACATCATCAGGTCCAAATGACCAAAAGGCCTCCCCCTTAGAATCCCTTTGCCATAATCCCCACGCATGGCAGGCGTCTTTGGGATCGCAGTATAGGTAATCCAATAGAAAGACGCTGCTGCCTGTCTTCTTGTTTTCCCTTAGTCGCTTCTTACAGACACACAACGGGAGGAGATAAGAGGGTGCTATTCTTATCTGGTCATCCTATCACCAACGGTCAAGGGCCAAACAAAAAAAAAAACAAAACATGTTTTTTGTCCAAACTATTAGCACTCTGATTTTATTTTATTTATTTTTATAGATAAGAGAAACAAACAGCATAAGTAGTTCATAATATGGAACATACAATTAAAACGTCCAGCCAACAAAGTTTCTACTAATGATTGAATTAAGGGAGTGAACATATTTATAGTGCTAATCAAACAAACATTTGAGAAAATTAGAAAAAAAAAATAAGTTAAATGGTAATGGTAGTGGTAATGGTGGATTTGCCTGGAACAAGTTTCCTCTTGTGCAGGTAGTTAGACAGGCGGGACAACTGATAAGGTGAGACTTAGTTTGAGGGTAGGCACCACACTCACAAGTGATGTTAACGTTTCTGATAAATACCTACTTAGTTAGAGGGTGTTTATAGCGGCCTACTTGGGATCTTAGAGATTGCAGGATTTCTTATGGAGATCATGGTTCTCCTAACCCTGGATCCAGATTTTATGCTGGGTAATATGGACGGTTCCTTGCACAAGGAACCTACTACCTAAATATATTATGACTTTGACTGCGGTCATTAGTATCGTGTGTCAATATAACAATTCCACAGCCAGCAGACGTCACTGGACATATTATACTGTGCTCAGGGTATTGATTAGTGGATATGCAATATGAATGCTATTGTTCGTGCCACGTGTCACGCCAATATACTTACGGTGTAGAGACACCATATGGCCTCTGTTTTTGGAGACAAAAAATTCTAAACTGACTTAAATGACTGAACAATAAAAACTTGACTAAAACTAAATGAATTAACAATAGAGAATATACAGAAATCCCGCTCTAAATTAAGTCCTAGGAAAAGTACCTATACTTAACGAATGATGAGTCTATGATGATGAACGAGACCGTTTATCGTCAAAGATAAATCTTTTCATACAACAGTCTAAAGTTTAGACCAGTTAATACCGTTCAAACATGTCTCTAATTTCCCCGTACACTCATGGCCACATAGGTGCTACGTGACGCCAATGATTAAGGTACCATGCATAAAACGTATTAGTCAGCCGACCAAGGCCACTGATGTAGTACGAACTTTTACATTGTTTTGATATGAATTTCTAGGAAATATGCGTTGTAATAGCAATGGTATAGGGTCCCTCGACGGTGCGCTGAAAGTCGCTTGCTATACAAACTAATGTAGGGCCAATTTAATAGATCACATTTGGCATCTATCAGTTTCTTTGTTCTACTGTTTCTTTTGTCATTATTATTTATACTACCAAGGTGGCAAGCAAGCATGCGGCCAACCTGATGGTAAGCAGCCACCGCAGCCTGTAGTTGCTAGCAACTCTAGAACTCTAACACCAGAAGAATTACTAGCGTGTTGCCGTAAAGACATTAGATATCAAGTCTTTGTGTCCGGTAATCTTACCAGCTACAGTGCCCTTCACGCCAGAACATACCAATGTTTACACACTGCTGCTTGGTGGCAGAATATCTGACACTGCGGTGGTACCTACCTGGATGGTTTCTTGTACAAGGAACCTACCGCCTAGTAGTAATTATTACAGTAAATATGTATTTGAAAAAGTTAAGCAATTGTGCAGTTTAAACTTCGAAAAAATTAATAATATTTTATGCCCGCCGTCACAAGGCTACGTTGTTAAATTGATCTATTTAATTGGCCCTACTTGAATGGTTCTAGTTACAATCCTGTGGGTTCAATAACTTTTTGCAGTTGTTTCTAACGCATTAGAGTGATTCTACAGGTCATATTTGATCTGAACATTATAGACATACATCATTATTAGCTAGTAAACGTCCACTGCTTAACAAAGGCCAACCCCTTACTTAGAAGAGAAAGGTTGCCATAATTCCAATGCTTGATGGCAGGCGTCTTAGAAAGACGCGGGTCTTCTTATTATTTATTTATGTTATAATTTAGGTACCTAGTTACGTCTGTCGACTCTACCAATAACTCACGTCAGCGTTCAATCTTCTAAGAATATAGACCACACCAAAACGCTGAATCGACAAACGTCTCTCAACTTCCAATAACTAAGACCACGCAAAACGCTGAATCGGAGACGGCGAGCCCATCCGGCGAGATAAGCCCATCCGCTCCGCGGTGGTCTAATGTTCAGGCCCTAGATTTAAGTAGCATTTTAAGTTAGTCTTAGACACGCTCTTGTAGAGAATAAACGTATTTAAATTAATACAATTGTTTTTTAAAAGATCCTTCGGCTCCCAGAGAACTTGACTGGCGCAGCCGGATCGGATTTCCGCGTCGCGAAAACTCGACTTTAGTACCGCGTGACGTACGTTTTCAAGCGTTTTACGGAAAACCCACGAACCAAATAAATTTTGTCAAGGACATTAAAACTGTGAGTGCTACACACCGGATCCGGAGGAAGGCGTCTAAGGCTCAAAGAGGGACATGGGCAGTCTGTGAGTAGACCCAAATCGCTATTTCCAGTCGAAGTCCATTCCTATTCACTATTTTAGTTATATGTATCTAGAAAATCTGAATGCTATTTCCAAACATTGAAGTACGTTTTATGGTTTCTTTTAAGTGGATTTAATGTAATATAAGAATACGATACGAACGAATAAAATATATACAGATAAATAATATACATAAAGAAATTAGACATAGTTTATTTAGTAGTTTCAAGTTAGGTAGAAAATAGTTAGATATATAAATATAATAATGCAGAACATAGTGCAAATTCCCCGTGACTTCGCTAACGTCATCCCCAAATTTGATGGTGACGAAAAATTGCTTAATCTGTTTATTAGAAAGTGTGAGTATGTGATACGCTGCTGTAGAGTAGAAGGAAATGAACAACAGGATCTATACGTTTTTCACATTATAACATCGAGATTAACAGGTAGAGCAGCGGCACTTATTAGCGAGCGACAAGACTTAGAAACCTGGCCAGAATTAAAACGAGCATTTGAACAACATTTCGGAGATCCCCGTTCAGAAGAATGTATTGCAATAGAGTTAGAGACATTAAAAATAAATAATGGCGAGTCATATCTCGATTTTTGTAATAGGATTCAACATGTAAAAAGCACATTGATTGCCAAGGTCAATTTAATCAATGACGAAAATCTTCGCACCAGTAAAATAATAATATATGACAACATGTCAATGAATGTGTTTTTATATAACTTACCAGAAGAGTTGCTTCGCATTGTGCGACTTAAAGGCTCAAATTCATTGGAAAATGCCCTAAGTACAGTGCTCGAAGAAGTGAACTTCATGTACCAATATAATTCTAAAAATAAGATGCTTCGTTCACAAAATCAGTTACTACCAAAGGCTCCAGCTGTAACCCAAAACCCTTTTATAGAGAAATTTGGAATGAAGCCTTTCTTTACATTAAATCCGCAAAATCAACATAACTTTAAATTCGGTGTTCCCCAAAATAACCCTGGTTCTTCAAACCTGCACCAACCACAGTCTAACTTTAAATTCGGTGTACCATCCGGTAAACAAATTAACTTACCTCCTTCACGACCCCAACAATTCGGGTATAAGCCCCAGCTTCCCCAACAGTTCGGCTACCGACCTCAGTTTAACCAAAGTCAGCAGCAATTTGGTTACAAACCCTCATCATTTAATCAAAATCCACCTCAATTTGGCTATCGACCTCAGTTTAACCAAGGTCAGCAGCAATTTGGTTACAAGCCCTCATTTAATCAAAATCCACCTCAATTTGGCTATCGACCTCAGTTTAACCAAGGTCAGCAACAATTCGGCTACCGCCCTCCACAACGATTAGCACCTCAGATATCCACTGACGTAAGCATGCGCACCGCCCCGATGAAAGCTCAAGGATTTGGAGTAAATGAACTCTATAACCTAAACGAAAACGAAATTTGTGAATCAGAAAATCCTGAAACTGACTATGACCACGACTACAGCAATAACGATTATATTGACAACGTCGAAACTTACGAGACTAATACTGAACAAGAGGACCAAGATCCAGGTATCCTCGGTATCGAAAATTTTCACATGAGTGCCTCCGACAGACCCCTGAAATAATAAAACTTAATTACAATACGCTAAAATTACCACACATATTTATACCCGAAATCAACTCTAAATTTATGATCGATACTGGAAGTTCCAGATCGTTTATTGGCCCCAAAAAGGCTAATGAATATTTTCAAAACTTTAAACACTACGAACCATTTGAAGTTGTTAGCACTCACGCATCCAGCCGACATAACGAAGTAATAGTCATACCCTTATTCCCTACTTTTAACAGCAATGAAACACATAAGTTTTTCATTTATAACGTGGACGGCTGCTACGACGGACTTATCGGAAGTGACTTTCTTAAACTACTGGACGCTAAAATTGACATGAAAAATCAAATTTTATACACCCAATCGTCAGCTATACCTATCATTTACAATCCTAGCAATGAAATTAAATTAGCTCCACGTTGTGAACAAAGAGTTAGATTACCGACTGAACTAGAAAATGGCGATGCTATTCTAAACTACAAACTATTCTGTAAAGGTATTAGAATGCCTACCGCTTTAGTTAGATGTGAAGACGGCTACGCGACTACGATAATTCAGAATACTCTAGATGAAGAGATGACTTTAACAGTTACGCGACCCTTTAAAGTGACTAAATATGACGGTGAGAAATGTGACTTAAACAAATTAGATGACCAAAACGACTTAGACATTGACCAAATACTAACTGAAAATATTAACAAGCTGCGTTTAGATCACATGAACCCTGAGGAAAAAGACTCTATTAGAACACTTTGCCTACAATACAAAGACATTTTTTACACTGAAAAATTACCGTTGACCTTCACCAACGAAGTCAAACATCACATTCGTACACGAAACGAAGACCCGATCTTTATTCGACCATATAGACAACCCCAAGTGATCAACGACGAAATCAATAGACAAGTAGATAAAATGCTACAAGACAATATAGTACAAGAATCATACTCGCCCTGGAGTGCGCCTGTGCACCTAGTGCCAAAGAAATCAGATGCTAGTAACGAAAGAAAATACCGACTTGTTATAGACTACCGAAAACTGAACGAAATCACTGTCGACGACAAGTACCCATTACCCAATATTACAGAACTATTTGACAAATTAGGACGCAGCTGCTACTTCACTACCCTTGACCTTGCCAGCGGCTATCATCAAATAGAGGTTGCTAAAGAGGACAGACAGAAAACCGCATTCAGTACAAACTCAGGTCACTACGAATTTTCCCGTATGCCATTCGGACTTAAAACAGCACCGGCAACATTTCAAAGAACTATAGATAATGTACTACGTGGATTGCAAGGGATCCACTGTTTAGTGTATTTAGATGATATAATTATATATTCATCTAGTTTACAAGAGCACATAACTAAATTACGAACTATTTTTGACAGACTAAGACAGACTAATTTGAAAATACAGTTGGACAAATCTGAGTTTCTTAGAAAAGAGGTCTTATACCTAGGACACACAATAACTAGCGATGGTTTAAAACCTAACAACGACAAAATTAAAGCTATTTTAGAGTATCCCCTACCCCGCACTACGACAGAAATAAAGAGCTTCTTAGGTCTAATCGGCTACTATCGTAAATTCATAAAGGATTTCGCAAAAATTACTCAACCAATGACAGCCCGATTGAGGCAAAAGCGCTCAATGCCCGTGGATGATGAAAAATACATAGCATCCTTTAATAAATGTAAAGAATTACTCATAAACGCCCCAATATTGCAATACCCAGATCCCGAAAAACCTTACGTACTGACAACAGATGCTTCGGACTTTGCTCTTGGAGCAGTTCTTTCACAAGGCCCAGTTGGTGCTGACAAACCCGTGGCATACGCCAGTAGAACGCTGAGTGATGCTGAAACCCGCTACAGCGTTACTGAAAAGGAATTACTTGCGATAGTATGGGCAGTGAAACATTTTCGCCCCTACCTCTATGGTAAGAAATTCTTAATAGTAACTGACCACCAGCCTCTAGCCTGGCTGAACTCCTTAAAAGAAACGAATAGCAGGTTAACACGTTGGCGACTACGATTATCTGAATATGACTTCGATATAATCCATAAGAAGGGTAAGCTTAACGCCAACGCGGATGCGCTATCACGAATCCGAACTAATGCATTAGGTAATGATGACAATATTTCCACACAAGTTAATATCGACACGAGCGAAAATAAAAATAGGGAAATAAAACAGTTGACAAAAGAAATACAACATTTAGGTAAAGAACGAAAGAAAATAATAGCCCAACCAGATCAAATAATATCTCTTATATCAGACGATGAAGAGGAAATAATTATCTCAGACTCGGAAAAATCTGTTAGATGTCGTTCCCCATATTCAATACCGTGCCCTTCAAGTTCAACTTTAACAGCTTCTGAAAATTCCTCCAGCACTGAAACAGCTCATTCAGGGCAAGATACTGAATCCAAAGGTATACCAATTTTACAAGAGGCCATAGACACAAAACCCAATCAGATATTAGTCTACTCCTGGTCAATTGATAGATTAACCGTTAAGAATTTATCTAGAGAAAAGCAAAAGATTCTAGAAGTGCACTTACCGCTAAACCGACCGGATCTCGTGAAACAATTTCTAAAAGAATACATAAGGAATAATATAAAATATTTTATTTACTTCGAGGAAAAACAGCATAGGAAACAGTTTACGCAAATGGTAATATACTTATTTAAAAAGGAATCTGTGCAATTTTTAGAGTGTACCAAAAGAGTAGTGTTTATAGAAGATGAATTAGAACAGAAAGAAATTGTCGGTAAATACCACACTGGGAAAACTTGTCATCGTGGCATTAGAGAGACCTTAGCTCACATCAAGCGCACATATTTTTGGCATAATATGGAGCAAACTATTTCCAGCTTTATAAATTCGTGCGAAACATGCAAACGAATGAAATACGACCGAAAATCATTGAAACCCAAACTTCAACTGACACATACTCAGTCGAAGCCCTTAGAAGAAATTTTCATAGATCTTTTCTCCATTGAAGGACGTTATTATTTAACAATAATTGATGCCTTCAGTAAAGTTGGTCAAGCTTTTGAAATTCCTAACAGATCTACTCCGGAGGTAGTAAGAGCCCTCATTAAATATTTCTCATTCTATGGTGTACCCCGAAAAATCAGTTCCGATCCCGGTTCTGAATTCAATAATGCTCTCTTAAAAGAACTTCTAGCCCTTTATAAAGTAGAGCTCCACATTGGAACCCCTAACAATCCTAATTCCATGGGTGTTATAGAGAGATTCCATTCCACTATAATAGAGATCTACAGGTTAGCTAAATATGAACACAAGTATACTGATGCTGCTACCGTAATGACTTACGCTATAATGGCCTATAATCATTCCATACATTCTACTACCGGCTTTACCCCCTTAGAAGTTTTATTAGGACATACGGACTCTAGAAATGTATTTAATATCGAATTTGAAAAACAATATATGCAACAACTAGTTAAAGAGCATGCAAAGAGAACTAAGTTTCTATACGAACATTTAGCAGAACAAGCCACTAAACAGAAAGAGAAAATAATAGAGAAAAGAGGTGGAGAAACAGAGTTTGAAGTAAACCCTGGCGACACAATATTCGCGAAAGAAGTTAATAAGAGAATTAGTAAAGATAAACCGCGTTTCCAAAAGGCTATAGTTTCTGATGAAATCGATAGAAACGTAGTTCCTATTCAAGTAAAGAACCGTCACACTAAGGTTCCATTAAAAAATGTTAAACGCCCTTCACAGGCACCTCCACATCCTCCTGGCAGTAGCCATGGTGACTCAACTGCAGGCCCTTCAACTTCAAGCGCTAGATAAAAATCCTGGAATCCTGCTTGTGAAAAATGGTGTTGCAGTAATCAGTAGAGACAAATGGGTAATTGCAAAAGTGTTAGACTTAAAGCCCTTAGAAGAAGAGCTAACGTTTAACCTTCAGCGACTCTCTGATTTAGATAAGTTAGTTAAGATTAATTTTAATAAGAATTTTACTGATAATTTAATAGATATAAGAAGTCAATTAGAATACATAAAAAATATAACTATAAATAAATTTAATCAAATCATCCCAACTGTCCGAGTTAAACGAGGTCTTCTTAACCCATTAGGTTCACTTGTTAAAATGATCACTGGAAATCTTGATAATGACGATGCCATTAAATACGATAAGTTAATTAACGACATTAAGTCTCAGCAAAACCACAGTAACAGAAAAGTAACGGTGATTACCGAAATGGTGCAAATCTTGACAAACTCTACATTCATAATGAACAACAATCTCGTTCAAATTAATAGAAAAATTGAAATGATAGCTAAAGATCTCGAAGATATAGAACATTTAGGTATTCAGTTTCTAAGTACATATAATTTAATGATACATAACTTTCAGATTATGTATACCCAAATAAACGAGATAGAAACTAGTTTATCATTTAGTAGGTTAGGAATATTACATCGATCTATAATAGAGTCGAATAAGCTGCTTTACGCTCTTGAGAATATTAATAGATCAGAAAAGTTAGTTTATACACCCAACTTAGGGAACTTAGTTAAGATAGAGCAAACTATTACATTAAAAGCTTATTTAAAGGAAAACCAAATCACTTACCTGTTGGAAATACCTCTGATTGAAAAAGATACTTATAACTATTATAAATTAACTCCCTTACCTGTACGATCCCGTAGTTCCACCGTAGTCATAATACCCAAGTACCCTTACCTCTTAGCGAAAGGGTTGAAAACTAGACAGCTCACTCATCCATGCCAAGAAGTAGACGAGTCCAGCTTCCTCTGCACTGATGATGGAATACTCCAGTTTAGTCACGATCCATGCATCACCGAGTTGATGACGTATGCTGAAAACGTTACGTCATGCACTCAGATCCCAATAACCATTGAGAAGGTCAGAGTCCAGTTCCTGCAAAATAATATATGGATTCTCTATAGTAGAGATGAAGAGTTACTTACAAGAACATGCAACGACGAACTATTCCGCTACAGGATTAAAGGCACATACATACTTACCTTAGACGACCCCTGCGAGGTGAACATCCGGAATATTACACTAAAAATACACCAGATATATACGGAAAATATAACATATCCAAAGTTATCAATCGTAAACTTGCCTTCGCTCTCCCCACATGATGACATCAAACCTCCATCACCTGTAAACCTGGAAGGCGTTGATCTGGACGACCTGAAGCTCCTGTCATTGGCGCTGAAGAAAAGTTTTAGTGATAACGAAAATAGTGAAAGTGAAAAGGCATTTATTGAAGTGCGTAGTATAAGCGTTTGGACTCTTGGCGTTTATGTCCTGATCTTTGTAATACTCTGTTACCTAGTTTATAAGTATAATTCAAATTTAATGTCAAAGTTATGCTTTCGAAGTTCTCAAAAAAATGATAACTTCGAACTTGAGGAGGGAGGAGTTACGTCTGTCGACTCTACCAATAACTCACGTCAGCGTTCAATCTTCTAAGAATATAGACCACACCAAAACGCTGAATCGACAAACGTCTCTCAACTTCCAATAACTAAGACCACGCAAAACGCTGAATCGGAGACGGCGAGCCCATCCGGCGAGATAAGCCCATCCGCTCCGCGGTGGTCTAATGTTCAGGCCCTAGATTTAAGTAGCATTTTAAGTTAGTCTTAGACACGCTCTTGTAGAGAATAAACGTATTTAAATTAATACAATTGTTTTTTAAAAGATCCTTCGGCTCCCAGAGAACTTGACTACCTATACACAATACTGTTATTGTTTATACCTAAATTATATCTTGTTTCCTTTACTGCTAAAGGAAACAATAAATATAGGAACGAATAGTACAAACGTACGGCTTATTTCTAAAGATATTTTTCCAGCAAGCCAACAAATGGAAAGTTGGAAAAACAAGAAAAGGGACGTAGTGTGTAAAAGAAATAAGGCTAGAGCGCTTTAAGCGCTCGCCTCCTATTGTCCGGTGAAGCTGTAATGGCCATCTGTGGCCAACAGCGTCTATCATTCCCAAAAAAAAAAAAAGAAATCTTATTTTCCCATAGTCGCCTCTTACGACAACTAACAGGAGGAGGATGTGGTTATCTTGCTGTAAATAGTACCTACCTATAATATAAGCGCGATTTATACCTATCACCTAAGCCACACCTCACTGGCAACCTTCGATACTTGGAATACATATTTGGAATAAATAATAATATTTAAGATATCAAGTAATATCTTAACACAATTTAAAACCTTAAAAACACATTTCAAACCACTTCATTATTATAATTTACTCGTCATAATCGACGTCGACGGTTGCACACGGTACGATTGTCAAGTGAACACACAATTTTAAATCGTATTTTATAGTTAATAGAGTCTGTTTTGCAGTGTAATTTGGAAATAAAATCATTGCTACCCATACCATAAAAGGCTGCTATAAAATTGAGGTTACACTTTGCGTCTATAATCCCTATCTCGCTCTAAACATTATAATAAACTTGTATTGTTTCATTTATAGTAGTTTATTAAAAAAAAAAATGAAGGTCGTATTGTTTAATTAGATTTTTTATTATTTTGTAATTGTCTTTGAACAAAAATCCATTATTATTTGACGGGCCCGTTTGTCTAGTGGTCGGACACCCTGCCTGCTAACCGATGGGTCGTGGGTTCGATTCCCGCCAATGTCTGGGTGTTGTTTATCTATTTAAGTATGTATGTATTTACAAAAAAAAAGTATATAAGTTCAGTATATAAGTATCAGTTGTCTGGTTTCCATAGTACAGGCTCTGCTTAGTTTGGGATCGGATGACCGTGTGTGGGTTGTCCCAAGATATTATTATTATTAAACTCTGCTTGTGTTAAATCAGTAAACAGTAGTCAGGCTAAATTTTAGTTTAGTCGTGTCAAACGATGATTCCTATTCAGAGATCCATGATTTAAACTAGGTAAGGAGTTAATTAAAATTAGGTATAGTTTGATAGAATATAATTGGTTTTAGTTACTCAATTTAGTTTCAAACGTATTTTGCAATTCTGTTGTGCATAATTTATGTCAAGTTACGCATATTATTAGAGAATTTAAACTAAAATTAGAACAAAATAGTTGGCATCGTCCTTAGGCTTAATAATATCAAATTTCATAAGAAAAAGTCCATCTTAAAGTTACGTAATAAAAGCATTTTAATAAAAAAGCTTGTTTAAAAATAAACAAAGACCAAAAGTGTCAATTAAACTCGTTAGATAAATTAATTTTTATCTAACTAAGATGACCTGTGGAACTGTGATGACCACCCAGTATGTCATTAGGAACTCTCCCATTTACATATAACCTAGGTAACCTTAGCACTAAGTCGAGTCCTACAAACAGCTAACAGCGAGATTATCATAACGAATTAGGGTACCATTCTAAAGCCAATAAATTATTTTTTTAGCTAAAATCTGTTGTTCAGTTTGGTCCCGTTACGTATTAGCGCTGATAAAACAAAACTAGAACCGGACATACAGACAAACAAAAACATCTCGGATGTAATGAGCGCTTTCATCGTAATAACTGTTCAACGCGGCAAACAGGACGTGTGAAATTATTATAATAAGCTGGCTAACTCGGCGATTGTAGAGTCAACAATAATTAGAAATGAAGTAGGACAGTCTTTTTTTAGAAAAAAATATTTAATAGGCTTAAGCACCAAATCATTTCGCGGCCTCTACTGAAAAGATCCGACGAGAATCTCGGTAGGCGTGACTTTTGTTATTTTTTTACGATATATATTGAAGCTGAGCTTTCACCAATAAAGACTTTTCAGTGTTTCTTCATCATCATCAGCAAGAAGACGTCTATAGGTGAACGAATCCCCTCGCTTGGCAAGCGCCTTAATGAAAAGTCTTAATAAAAGTAAACGTGATAGTAAATCAAATAGAAAGACGCTGCTACCCGTCTTCTTGTTTTATCATAGTCGCTTCTTATGCCACCCCAACGGGAGGGGTGGGCGCTATTCTTACTAGGACACCCCACGGGATTTTTCAGAATTTACTGTTCGAATACTGTACTATATTTCCGCTCTTTAGCTGACTCACGTCAAGGACACAAAGCACTAAAAAAAATTTGCACTAGATGTCTATTTGAAATTTTTACTTTTTTATATAAAATACAGTACTTGACAATCAACAATGCAATATAACTGTTCATAGGCAGGCGTGTAGCGGTATTTATACATAAATACCTTGATTTTAAAATTCACGGTCACCCTACCCTCATTCATTCACTTACTCATTAATAGCTCGTAGCTAATGAGCGGTTTTGAGATGGACCATTGAAATATAATCGCTGTATATTCATATTTTATTTGTTTTTAACTGTGAAAGCTACTGATTTCACAGCTGGTTTGTTTTTATAACCTACATTTATGTTATTTTTTATAATATTGTGATACTAATCAATTTGCTCGGAACTTAGCACCTTTAGTAAGTGTATTCCGGATACAAGGAAAGTAATAGTAAGTATAAAAATAAGAATTTGAGCACATTAATACAGGTATTGTCAAAAGGAGGGACAAGCAAAAAGAGCAGGTTGTGACCGCATTATACAAACCTTCGGTACTATGGAACAGGGATGCTGGAAATTCGGGATCGTATTAATTTGGCCAAGATGAGACTATTGTTGCATCGTTCGATATTTTCACTCGTTAAATTTTATACTATGATATTTTATCGGTACTAGAACGTCGAGTTTTCTGATAGTCTTGTCAATACGTAGCGTACTTTATAAAGACCCAGTTCAGAAAAAGTTGGCATGAAACGTACCAATACTTTTGGTCCGTTTTGCAAAGGTGGGAACTGGATTTTTTATCTTTCCAACTCCTCCTAACCTTTCCATTAAATATGTTGCGGTTTCCAAGATAATTTAAGCGTTTTTCCGGGACTCACCAAGGGTCAAACCTCAGTGTCTTTACTGATGACCACCGTAAATCTTGGCTCAAAGGAGTAACAGTGGTGGGAATGAGTGGCGGGATTTGTCCCACAAAAAATGACAGCATAGAAGTACGAACCTGATGAAGAACTACTCGTCATCACAGAATACTAGATGGCCAGGTCTAGTTGCTCGCTTGGAGCAGGTGTAACTTATTCCTAGACTAATATTCGAGATATCGAATGAATATTATTCTACGAATAAGTTACAAACTTAATGCAGTTAGCAACAAATTTAATGGAAAGGTTAGGAGGAATTGGAAAGATAAAAAATCTAGTTCCCACCTTTGCAAAACGCATCAAAAGTATTGGTACGTTTCATACCAACTTTTTCTGAACTGGGTCTTTATAAAGTACGCTACGTATTGACAAGACTGTCAGAAAACTCGACGCTCTAGTACCGATAGGGACTAGGAGACAGACGCGTAGAATTTTTAAGTAAATTATTCCGGCCCAATGTTTATTTTAGCCTACGCGCGGAGCGGGGCGGTCGGGGCGGCGCAAAAGGATAATCTACCAAAGAATAATACACTAAACTAATACCAGACCAAATAATCTAATATTCTAAAAAAATATTTTATTTCTTACGTCGGTTTTACGACTGAACGATCGATCGCTGTATTGAGTGTTATGAGAGTTATCTTCGCACGGCTCTTTAGATAATGATAATAATTAATTAGTGGACTATGCGTGACTAAACCGCCGAACGCTGATGCAAAAAGCACGAAGTCAACATACTGACTCATAGTGATAATACATCACTTCTTATTATTTTTACCCGTGGGGTGCCCGGGTAAAAATAGCACCCTCCCATCTCCTCCCGTTGGGTGTCCGTAAGAGACGACTTAGTGGTCGGCCACACTGCAGGCCTAGAGCGGCGGCGGCGGCGGGCGCGAAATATCAAACATATGAAAACGCCGCTTGCGGCCACACTGAAGTGACTTGCGCGAGAGCCTAGCGCGACCGGCTTGCGCGAGTTTGCGGGCGTACTTTTCAAACGTTCCTATCCGCTCGTTCTGGCCACACTGCGGGCCTAGTCAACAAGCGACCGATCGCGCGGCTGGCGGGGTATCAAACCATTTCGGTCTTGTCGCTCGTTTTAAGTATTTTTTTATTATTAAATAACTTTAAATACATGTATAAAAAAGGTTTTTTTGGACATTTGAAATTGTAAGTGTATAATATGTTTATTGTTAATGTTCCTTAATAAATAAAATAAACTTTTTTGACAACAATTTCAATTCTTAATATTTTTTTTTTTTAAATCTCCATTCATTTAACTGTTTTTAGTTATTTCGTGCGCACCCAGCACACCATCTCTTATGATCAACGCCTCCCATCTCAGGATTGGCCTATCCAGTAAAAAATACAGAATCCTCATAAAAGGTTTGCGACACCTGCAATAAGTGTTATCGCCACAACAGCCCGCGCGTCACTGTGGCCACCCGGCGCGCCCGCCGCCGCGCCCGCGCTAGGCTCAAGTCACCGCGCGTTCACTGTGGCCAACCACTAAGGGAAAACAAGAAGACGGGCAACAGCGTCTTTCTATTGAATTATAATAAATAATAATAATACCAGCCCTTGTTTATGTCCTTCTGCTGGGCACGGGCCTCCCCTCAAGATGAGGGGGCTTAGGCCATAGTCCACCATGCTGGCCAAGTGCGGGTTGGCGGACTTCACACGTCATTCGAGAGCTAGTTTAGGCTTTCTCAGACATGCAGGTTGCCTCACGATGTTTTCCTTCACCGAAAGCTAGTAACAATCGCACAAAGACGATTCGCACATGATTCATCCTCCATCCATCATCATGATTTGATGTCTATTGTATTATCGGTAGATAACCCAATACCTATACTGCGATCCCCAAGCCTCCAGCCAAGCGTGGGGATTATGGCAACCCCTCCTTTCTAAGGCCTTTCTTCTGCAGTGGATGTCTTTTGGTTGCTGATGAGGACGATGAAACGCTTAGGTAGTTGGGCAGGCTTACGCCAGGCAGAGAGTCCGTCCAGAGAGAGCGATCCCCTCGCTGACCCGCGACGCAGGAGGAGGCCAGGGCACAGAAGGCGGGCCCACGCTGACCTGACGCCCCCGTAGCGAGGTAGTGCGGGCAGCGGAAACGGGGAAACTGCTGCCTGCGCACAGCGATTTATCGCCCTTGCGGAGGATGGCGTGCCGGTGTATCCGGGCACGCCACCCGGTTGTGAGTCTGCGGGCCTTTTACACCCGCAGACAGGTCCGTGGGCTT
The DNA here is from genome assembly GCA_911728495.1 of Furcula furcula. Lineage (NCBI taxonomy): Eukaryota > Metazoa > Arthropoda > Insecta > Lepidoptera > Notodontidae > Furcula > Furcula furcula. The sequence continues at coordinate 23,336,311 of OU452253.1, forward strand.
TACACCCGCGGACGAGGAAGCTGCTGACGGGGCCCGGACGAGTACCAAGTACGTTACCGGGAGCCCGTCGACACAGCGGGTTAAGGATATCGTGGGGTTTTAGTCGGTAAGAGTCCGACATAACCCGCGCTGCTACCTTCGTGGCGGCGCGGGTATTCATGAGGATTTCCCCAAGTAATAAAAAAAAAAAACAGACAGTCCGTAGATGGGTGACCGCCCGAGAGTCTACATACTTTGGAGGGCACGTAAAAAGTCGGTCCCGGCTGTTGTCATCTAGAAGGAGTAGCGGCCTAGCTTGAACTACTCCGACAACAGGTTGGCCACTTACCAAACTACAAAACATTTAATGATTGAAATTAATAACTCAAACTCATTCTTAGAGGTATGTTAAAAATTTGACATTCTAGACATCCCATAGACCAAGGCGATGTATGTAGTTTGCGGAGCCGGTGTCGTTGTTACTGTTCAGGATCAGAATGCATGGAAAAAGCGAGGTCTTTGGTCATCTTTGGATAATATGACAGGCACTTAAAAATATATATATTTGTCGAAACACGGGTAAGGTGCATAACGAACAAGAACTAACTGAATTGCAGCAGCATCCTCGCCCATTCCCTCATCTCTCAAATACGCAACTCACTCGCTAGCGCCCAGAAGCGACTCTTACAAAACCTCACTTGAGTGACCCTTGCGTCACCAAGGATACCAACAGATCATGATTAGAGTAGGGCATCGAGGCCCTACCTACCTAACGATTGGCCTCCACCATATCCCCTCACAGCCAACCCTGACCGACCAGCTTCCTACTCCGACCTTCAAGCTACATCAGGAACTAGTCCCACTCATCCAGAAATATCACAATAGACCGACTCACTGTCATGACATAACGACTCGACTGACTCAAACAGACTACCTCAGACAGACCTTCCCAGACAGACTGCCACAAACAGACTGACCTCTCCGCGCTCGGAACACTTCTTATAAAGTCCAACGTTAGTTAGTTTCCCTCTCCATTACAATTCGTGAAATGACTCCTACCCTACATTTAAGAATCAACACGATACTTCGTATTTTGTAGTCAATTGACGACCCATACTAATGACCCGGATGCGACATATTTCTTAAATGTGATCTAGGATAGATCGCGCTTACCCATAAGATGCCCAGTTTTCTTTAAACTTGAATAAACGCATCTTATAAATTTCTGGGAAAACTGTATCCAGAAAACTTAGTCCACAGTTTTGAGAATAGCGGCATCATTTAAAATTCGTGCATAAACAGACATGTCTGGACATGTCAACAAAAACGTTCGGACATGCCCCGGGCCGTGTTAGAACTGTGTATTCCACATTTTGTCCACCGTTTTTGTGCATATTGTAAACTCGTGTTTCGCTTGTCCGCTGTTTGCGCAGGCATCTTCAAGGCATTTCGCGTTAAACGAATTGTATTTAATCACTTATTTATACGATGTTGGTTCGAATGAAGAATCGCAATGTGGAACTATCCCGATTAGTTTGTGGTCACAATATGAGCTGACCGCGATTTATAGTTTGTTGGACCACCAAAGATTAACACTATAACGATGCAAAAAATAGTCAAAAGCAGTAAACGAATCTAAAATCCATCGAAGTCTGATTAAATGATGCAAAGTGTCTCAATAACAATGTCACCCCCACTGAGCTCTACGAGGGGGGTCGCGCAGCAAAAAGTATAAAAATCTCAAATTTATTTGTCCCAATTTTCTTTTTGTTTTCTACAATTAATTGGAGGCACCAGTCGCGACGATATCATTTCACGTTGACAGATCCTATGCCAATTTAGAAGGTTTTTACGTAAACGCTAATCGCATAAACTAGTAAGGCTTACTGTTATCGAAATAAGGGTCATTGTCGTCGGTACAATATTGTGGGTAAATGCAGTTGTAATTTGGTTTTATAAAAAGCGAATCCATGGGTTTTTGTGGTGAAATGAGTAGTCCTGGGACCACACAAGATGTGCACAAAATGTCCCGTGGAACTGTCAAGCGTCTTAACTTTCCAACTGCAGCGAGAAACAAGATAAAAGTTACATTAGAAACTTTGGAACAATAAAACATTGTGTTGCAAAGTTTTTATTTAATTAAAGAATATTTAGTTCGTATACTGTAGGTTATACATAATAATATAATGACGTGTATCATTTCATTTAAAAAAAAATAAGGTTTCCACCGTAAATAGTCGATGAAATTGCCAATAACAATGCAATGTTACATTACATATTTCTTCATTTATTTATAAGTAAACGATCAGCATAACATATAACATAATGCCACAGCATAATATAACATTGCTTGCTATCACTTCAATATTTCTTCATTTATTTATAAGTAAACGATCAGCATAACATATAACATAATGCCACAGCATAATATAACATTGCTTGCTATCACTTCAATATTATCACTTGGAGAGTAACCAAAACAAAGATGTTATAATCGTACATAATCTCTAAAACAAAGAAGATACATACCGGTGTCTTCTTTAAAATTCATACGTATACATACATACATACACATACATAAAATCACGCCCTTTTCCCGTAGGGGTAGGCAGAGCCCAAGGGCCGCTTTTCGCCTCCGTGAGAAACGAGACGTGATGGGTGGCGAACCACATCGCCGCCATTTTGGTTAATTAAATTATTTTTATACTATATTATACTATATTTATATACTTAGTTAAAATAAATGTGAAACTGAATATATGTAGTACTATTCATGTATTCCTTTACATTGTTTACGTGAACTTTATTTAAGCTGACTAATTTGACAGTTATAGATATATAGCGACTGATAAAGCGGTTCTGTCTACAAATCGACCGTAAAACAAATTTTTTTTGCAACTTATTTCTTGTATCGCAGCGCAATCGACATTGATGAAATGTATAATTAATATTTTTTGCCAAGTGCCCGGGGCTGATGAAAATTACGAGATACGTCACTATTGAAAGCGATACGTCTAGCTTTTTATCTTATTTATCGATCTTGTAGCTCGAAGAAATACCGCAAAACAAGGATAATTAAAGCCGCTCCAATCAATTGCTCACTTTTTGTTCTAAAGGGTTACAAACATTAAAGTCACGTAGTGATATATAGCGTATTAGCTTTTACCTGTTACTTCGCTTGCTTGAGTTATTTTTTAAACAGTAGTATTATATCCCCGTGCAGCGTCTAACTTCTGTTGGATTACCTATCACTTATACTGCGATTACCAAAACGCCTGCCAATCATGAAGATTATGGCAACCCCTCCTTTCTAAGGGGACGCCTATTTCAAGTAGTAGTCGTGTTTCAGCTGGTGATTATGATGATGATGATGATTGAAATGAAACTAATTTTACGGATTATAACAGCTTGGGATCCCGTGATAAACATAGTCAAATCCAAAGACAAGCATTCCACTGCAAGACCTCAAGATACTGTAAGCTCTTTCTGCGTAGATCGGACAAACAATAATAATTAGAAGACCTGAGGGTACCCTAAGACAACTATGACATATGGACAGCTACCACCTCAGTCCGCCCGTGACCATGAATGCTGTAAAGTATTCGAAACGTCGGGAAATTAAAATCAAAAATAAACCGCGATATAATCCGTAAAATTAGTTTCATTTCATTGTGTAATATTCGCGTAAGTACCAGAAATCATTAGATGATGATTATTATTATTATACAAATAAATTGTTTTCCTATTTGATTTCAACAGTATTAGTTTAGCCGTTTTGTTGCAATCTGTTAACATATAGACAGACAGTCTTAGTCATATTTTCGGAGTGTTTATCTGAAATGAAAAGAGCTTGTACTCGTATTAGATTAGACATTTAGGAATTTTTTTTATCCTTTAGTCATATTAATATCATTGCTAAAATGAAAAAAATGAATTAAAATTGACGTTGCAAAACGTATATCTCGGTGAAATTGGATTCATCACTCAATATCGGGGTTCAAATTGTTTGATGTTGCATCATCATCATCATCATCAGCAGCAGCCGAAGACGTCCACTGCTGAACAAAGGCCTCCCCCTTAGACCGCCACAATGAACGACAATTTGCTATTTGCATCCACCGGTTTCCTGCGACGCGAACAATGTCGTCGGTCCACCTAGTGGGAGGCCTGCCTACGCTGCGTCTTCCGGTTCGTGGTCGCCACTCGAGAACCTTTCTTACCCAACGGTTATCGGTTCTTCGAGCGATGTGGCCTGCCCATTGCCACTTCAACTTGCAGATTCTGAGAGCTATGTCGGTAACCTTAGTTCTTCGGCGAATCTCCACATTTCGGATTCTGTCGCGCAAAGAAACTCCAAGCATAGCTCTCTCCATAGCTCGTTGTGTGACTCTGAGCTTTTCCAAAAGGCCAGCTGTTGAAGACCACGTCTCAGTACCATATGTCATCACTGGCCACACACACTGGTTATAAACCTTTGTCTTCAGGCACTGCGAAATTTCTGATGAGAAGATGTCACGTAGTTTCCCGAACGCTGCCCATCCGAGTTGGATTCTTTGGGCGACCTCTTTGTCGAAGTTGGATCGACCTAACTGGAAATACATTTAAAAAATACATATTATATTATATTATTACATTTGTAATAATGGTATAACCACGATAAGGAGTTCCAAAAAAAAAGTAAAATCTCTACTTACTATCTACTACTATCTTATTTACTTTAGAAAACCAACTCCAATATATTTTCAATTCCGCAGCTTTATGTTCCTATTTGTGACTACATTGGATAATGGATACTGTTGAACAGGATTTGTAGAGCCACTTAGTTCAAATTGGGTTAAATATAAACTGATGGCATGGTTATCAGAGTTTGCCAGCAGTGGGGATTGCGGTTAAGCTTATACATACATACATATACACGTAATATAAAATCGTTTATTTTAAATAGGCCAAAATTAGCACTTTCGAATTGTCATATTTTATAGAAAAACACTACCACCGGATCACAACGCGGCCTCAACTGAGAAGATCCGGAAAGAAACTCAGTAGACCTGTAATTTTTTAATCTATTACATGTATTTTTTTCTTTTCAAAATAGTATAGGGTTAAAGTGGGATAGTTGCCCCAGGGGTATAGTTGCCTCGATTGTAATTTCTCTAGTTTGGCGGATGACCTCATGTTATTTTATTTATCTTTCGAGAGACTCTACAACTACCACTAAGTTGACCGTGTTGCATGTCTTTGTGCGATTGCATGGAAGGGTAAGGTGACATCAAAGTTTTTGCAGGATAGATGGCCTCTTTTTCAGCGGGGCATCTATCCTAAATGTAATTTACATAGATTATTCAATTATCCCCTATATGGGATAGATGCCCCAAAATTTAGAGGTCCGCAAAAATCGCCAATACTCTGGAAATATCAAAGATGATGGTTTTTCCTTTCATAAGCTTGAAGATAATAAACCAAAATACCTACCCGTATTACAAATAAAGAATTTTGCTTTTTTCACTGAGAAATATAAAGTGATTTCAAAAAGTGTGGCAACTATCCCACTTTTACCATATAGGATCTGGTTCTCACAAACATAATTTTAACTGTGTCAATGTGTTGCTATCGGAATTTTAAAAAAAATTATAAAACGAATCAAAAGAGTATAACTAAAAAAGAAAGAAAAGGACGGTAAACGGACCGGTCTCCCCAAGCAGCACCCGCGCACGAGCAGCAGCCATAACTTCCCTCAACCATATTAGAGGGAAGGGGGTGGCCCGCCACACATAGATAGTCTGGGTCTATCTTCATTCATCTGTATATTTTTGCATTGTATAATATGTATTATGTCACTGGATAATTGAATGAACCGGTAGTTTATTATTAATCTAGTTAACCTGTTTTTATTTACAATATCATTTCATTTATTTCCGTTATATACATACAGTTTTAGGCTAAGGTTACAAGTCACCTAGAACTATGCTAGAATATACATACCCTGGTAGGGTGTCACAAAATTGCTTTTCATTCACTTTTGTAGGGTTGAACATATCATATTGGACTCATTCATTGTCTTTGATCATTACTCCTATGTTTGTACATTTATTGCTACGGACCCTAATCGGGTCAGTTAGGAAAGGTTGAACCACCGAGACCACCACGTGACCCGTATTGCCAATTCTAATAGCTTCTGCTACGTTTAGTGGCTGCGAAACCTAACCCTAACCCTATGTCGTCAATTTCCCACTAATCATTAGATATTATGATTTATCTTTTACTCCATTAGAATTGAATTGAAAATCATTTATCGTTTACTCCATTGGTATAGAGGTGAGAATCGCGTGTAAAAGAAGTCACCGCTACCACAACCCTTTATTAGATCGGTTTTGCTAAAACAATTTAACATTTCGCCAACTCATAAAATTTCTGGTTTACACAGCATTTCATCATTTATTACGTGACACAGACCATTTAATCATTAATGTTATTATAACTGATTGAATGCTCACACAACACAATGAAGCTATGTATTATTTACTGAGTAGTGTCCTAATGAGACAGGATGACGGGTGTGCTGCGCCCGCGCAGCTACGTCGAAAGTGAGAAAAAATCCACAGTCCGTCCGCAGTGAGGTATAAATCAATTTTTGGTGAAGGCAGCTATGATTCATTTTGGATGCGCAAGCTTAGTTGCCAAATGCGCACATGCCGCTTTCCGATATATCGATATCGGAACGAACCAATTTATATTATCTTCTTTACCATCGGGTAAAGAAGATAATATATAGCTCGTAGGTATAATCATAAAGAACATCCCTTTTCTAGTAGTTAAGAAACATGCTAGTGGGTGGACAGCATTTTGACAACAAAACAAAAAATTTAATCATTTATAATTGGTATTTTTTTTTGCTGACAAAAACTTCAGGATAAAACACAGCCTTCACACAGAAAAATTGTCAATAGCTCAACAGTCCTATTTATTGTCATTGTTTTGTGACAACTCACTATAATATTACCTATCCGTTGTGCTCAAGTGACAAGTATATTAAAGGCAAGTCATATTCTGTGCAAAATTCATAGTTTCTGTTAAATATTGAACCTATAAAATTCTATAAAGTTTAATCAAGAACAGAATATTTTTTAAGTTATACTTCTATACTCGTAAATGTCTCCTCTGCAATCCCATTTAACTCATAAGCTTACCATAATCTACCACACTGGACAAGATTACGTATTTTAAACAAGCAAGTTTTATAAAAACTCTATCTTCACTAATAGTTTGTAATTTTCTCAGCATAACAGCTGTATAAATTTCAGCCAAAAATAATGCTCAATGATATTTCGGAACGCGCTCGAAACGACGCGACGCGTCCCGTAAGACTTGGTTTTATCGACATCGATTATCGATACATATTTGTATTCGACACGTCTTCATTTAACCAATAATGGTCGCCGCACACGCAATAACCGTTGCCATTAACGATGACCACTTGACATTTATAAATATTAGCTTCAGCTGAAAAAAGAGTGGTTTTGTTAAAAGTTTCACGTCTGTCTTATTATAAGGAAAAAAAATTTACCAAACGAAGCAATAACATTCAGCAGGTAAGGGAGGTGTACATAGGCAGCCGACATATATCCACTCCTGAACAGAGGCCTCCCCCTTAGAAGGGAGGGTTGCCATAATCCCCACGCTTGGCAGGGCTTGAGGATCGCAGTATAGGTAGGTTACTTCTTACTTCTTACTTCCTACGGCGCTACAACCCCTTGTGGGTCTTGGCCTCCTCAACAGTCATTTTCCAGTTATCCCGTTTTTTTGCCTCTCTCCTCCAGTTGGTAAACTTCCCCATAGCTCTTAAGTCTTCCTCAACACAGTCTATCCATCGTTTTCTTGGCCTTCCTCTAGGTCTTTTCTGCTGAGGAGCCCACTTGGTCACACTTTTAGTCCATCTAGTTCCATACATCCTTTCAATATGTCCAGCCCATCTCAATCTCTGCGACTTACAATACTTCACTATGTTTTCTTTATGAATCAGACTATCGAGCTCATGATTCATTCTTGGGCGGTAGGTACCATCATTATTCCTAACGGGACCAAATATCTTCCTGAGGACCTTTCTTTCAAAAACAGCTAATTTTTGCTCGTCCTATAGGTAGGTTAATCCAATATAAAAACGCTGCTGCCCGTCTTTTTCTTTTTCCTGACGGACGCCCAACGGGAGGAGATGAGTGGATTCTATTCTTACCCGGGCACCCCATGGGGAACAGGGAGTAACTATTATGTGTATGCATCTTTTACGAGGTGTTTAGACCTTCGATCCTCCATTACTTAGGCCCGAGACGTCCGTTGAGTACGGCGAGTCCGAGGAGGACGTGAGTAGAGTAGCGACCCGCGACAGGTTCTCGGAGGGGCCATAATGCGCACTGAGGGATGCCTGGTGGATATCCCACCGCCTCTATGCCTATGCGACAGCCGCGGGTGTTTTACTGGGTAAGGATCCCTCCCACGTACCAAGGTCGGCTGAAGGTGTCCAAACTGTAATGTATAAACATTGCCGTGTTGTTTTTCGGTGTGACGGACACTGTAACTGGTGAATTTAGCGAACAACTAACGTCTGTAATCTCATCACCAAATTGAATAAATAGTATATTTCATTACGAGTGCGGAAAGCCTGTCATTGCAAAGAGTTCCGACAAATGTCTACCCGAGCCGAGGCGCAGCCGGAGGCGAGGGTTGACAGTCGGAACAAGTTGCAATGACGGTTCCGCACGTGTACTGAACAACTATTTTTAATACAGTTGCGAAAAAACGAAGCAACTTAATAAAATAATAAAAATACACAACAAACTCAACTAACTTATCATTTATTTCTTACTAGCTGACCCACGCAGCTCCGCCTGCGCTATTTTTTTTAGTTAACTAAACTTTTAATAACAGACATTCGCATCGAATACATAACCTCCTTTTTTATAGTCGGTTAAAAACTGGGACCCACTTTTTACTTGCTCTCCGAAGCACGGACCCGTTTAGTTCAAATGGCGTTAAACGGTCACCCATCTATTTAATGACCTTACCTAACGTTGCTTAACCCGATCGATTACAAAACCTTGATAACTACTCTCTATGAGTGTTACCTTACTGATATTTATTATATTATAAAGAAAAATTGATAAAATCAGACCAAGCGTATAACCAACTACCCATTTTGACTTTAATACCCTCTCCCAAAAGAACCGTGCTAGATTACGGGATAAAAAGTATCCTATGTCCTACCTCGTAGTAAGATCTCAAATCATGCCAAGTTTCATCTGAATCCATTCAGTAGTTTCGGCGTGATGCTCAGCCGTGATACAGACAGACAGACAGACAGACAGACAGACAGACAGACAGACAGACAGACAGACAAAAATAAAAAAAAAATACATTTTCGGCCTCAGTATCGGTTATAGAATGCCCTCCAAATATAATTTTCTAAATATCTTCAATGTACAGAATTGGACCTGTTACAGTTTTATTATAAGTACTAGCAGTAGCCCGCGGCTTCGCCCGCGTTTACTATGTTACTCAAACGTGTTTAGAATTATAGATCGAGGTTTTTTAAAATATTGTTTACATTAATGTTGTCTTTTATTTACGCGAAGGCTACACATTGAGATCATAGTTTGATTTCAATGTGTAGCATTCGCGTTAGTTAAAACGTTCATAATAAATTGTTACTTACCAATCTATCGTCCATGTATTTGTGGATTTCCATTAATCCTTTAGGCATTGATAATCTTTTTGATATCGTGCATTCCCAGTTTTCAAGGACAACATTTAGCGTTTCTGTATTTTGAAGCCAGCTTTTTAAATAGTAAGCTTATTGTCTTTTAGTTACGCGAATATTACACATTGAAATCAAACTACTTTTTACGGATTTGGTCGCGGTTTATTTTAGCTTTTACTATCCCGACGTTTCGAAGCTTTGCAGCACCCATAGTCACGGGAGAACTGAGATGTTGAATATCCTTATGTCACAATTATGACGGTGTACCCTCAGGTCTTCTTAGTTATTATTGTTGGTCCGATCTTCGGACGATCGATTTCAGTATTTTCACACGTTTATTAACTCTGATCTAATCTTATTATATAAAAGAGTAAGTAAAAACCCACTCATCACGAAATCTCAGAAACTACAAGTGCTAGAAGTCTCAAATTTTGCATGGGGGTTCCTTTTAGGACAAAGGTGCTCACTAAGACTGGATTTTACGAAATTCAACCTCTAAGGGGGTGAAAAAGGGGGGCAAAGTTTGTATGGGAGAACGCGATTCCTTGGTCCTATTGACTTGAAATTTTGCACAGACATTCGTTAAGAAAATTAATTGAATTAGTATATCATATTTTTTTTTAATTTATCCCTTAACACGGTAAAAAAGGAGTATTAATACTCAACCGATGGCGGTACAAATATATAACAAGAATAAGATACGGTAATTCGAGAAATGAAATAGAAGTTCCTTGGCCAAGTGGTTACGGAAGCGTCCTCTAAGCACGCACTGTCCGGGTTCGCTACCCGTGTGCGGATTTTCCTTTAGTATTTTTAAACTTTGTTTTTGATTTTTTTATTTATATTAAGATTCGATGTTTTAAATATTTAACTCATATTAACTCCAGCACTTTTTATATCCAATATATTTTTTATATTTAATGCCTTTTTTTAAATTTATAATCATGCATACGTGGTTAGCTTCTCTCTAATGTTATGATTTAGTTATTAATAATAATAATAATATCCTGGGACAATTCACACACGGTCATCTGATCCCAAACTAGGCAGAGCCTGTACTATGGAAACCAGACAACTGATACTAATACATATATACTTTTTTTTTTTGTAAATACATACTTATATAGATAAAACACCCAGACACCTGGTGGGAATCGAACCCACGACCTGTTGGGTAGCAGACAGGGTCACTAACCACTAGATCAACAGGCCCGTCAAATCAATCAATTAATGTCAATTAGTGGAAACTGAATTGATATTTGTACTATTGGATCTTATATTTAGTAATAAGTGGTGGTCATTTGTTTGTTTCGCAATATATTTACAAACTAAAAATAAAATAATGAAAATATATTTTCAAAATGTCTGTTTGGGTAGGAATACAATATGCATGCACCTATTGTACGTATGATATAAAAAAAGCCAAAACTTTATTGGAATTATTGTCTGTCTGTCAGTCAGGGTTTTTTCTATAGGTTGGCTGGTGTTGGGGACCAACGACGTCAAAGTATCTTTAAATAGTGTGAAACAAAGTCGCTATCCGAGTCTGTCAATATCGGATAGCACCTCCTAAACCACGCAGCGATTTTCACCATCGGTTAGATAATTTTTCATTGAAGGTTTTAAGATTTATCTAAGTAAATAAACTTACACCGGTTACTACCGGTGGCGGACTCAAAGGCAATGCACTGAGGGACAGCTGATGCAGATCCCACCGGAGAACCCCCTCTCATGTGCCGATGTGACAGCCACGAGAGTTTTAGTGGGTAAGAATCCCCCACAGGATCCCAGGGACATATTAAACGTGCCACCACCCCTTTAACTGTGACAACGGTGACAGATTCCCGGGGGGCTATAATGAGTCCCCGGCAGCGGCTTCAAAGGCCCTTGCCTTGCACTGAGGGGTACCCGGTGCAGCCCCATATTTTTTGCGGACAGCCGTGGGGGGTTTAGAGGGTAAGAATCCCACACACCGCGGTCGACCGCCTGCAGGATCCTGGAAGCCTATTGGAGGTCTACCCGTGGTCCCCGAAACTTTGAGCACGGTGACAGGTTTTTGAAGTGAAACTTCTTATGCGACTTCCTATGCCGTCCGTGAGTGAGTGAGTGGGTGAGTGGGCGAGTGGGCGAGTGGGCGAGCGGGCGAGTGGGCGAGTGGGTGAGTGGGTGAGTGAGTGAGTGTGTGAGTGGTTCTGTGTGGTTCGGTGTGGTACGGTGTGGTATGGTGTGGTACGGTGTGGTACGGTGTGGTACGGTGTGGTACTCGGACTGACCGGGACTGAGCGGGACTGACCGGGACTGAGCGGGACTGACCGGGACTGAGCGGGACTGGCCGGGACTGAGCGGGACTGAGCGAGACTGAGCGGGACTGAGCGGAACTGAGCGGGACTGACCGAGACTGAGCGGGACTGGGCGGGACTGACCAGGACTGAGCGGGACTGAGAGGGACTGAGCGGGACTGACTGGGACTGACCGAGACTGAGCGGGACAGACCGGGACTGACCGGGACTGAGCGGGACTGAGTGGGACTGACCGGGACTGAGCGGGACTGAGCGGGACTGAGCGGGACAGACCGGGACTGACCGGGACTGAGCGGGATTGAGCGGGACTGACCGGGACTGAGCGGGACTGTCCGGGACTGAGCGGGACTGAGCGGGACTGACCGGGACTGGCCGGGACTGACCGGGACTGACGGGACTGACCGGGACTGACTCGGATTCAGCCAGTCCGAGTCAGTCAGTCAGGGACACCTGGTGCAGATCCCACCCGAGAACCCAGGTTTCCCTCTCATGTGCCGATGTGATAGCCACGGGAGTTTTAGTGGGTAAGAATCCCAAATACCCAGTTTGACTTCCCCACGGGATCCCGGGGTCATATTGGATGTTTCCCCCGCTACTCCCTTAAACTGTGACAACGGTACAGATTCCCGGAGGGCTATAATGCGCCCCCGGCAGCGGCTTCAAAGGCCCTTGCCTTGCACTGAGGGGTACACGGTGCACACTCTTTTGTGTGGACAGCCGTGGGGGACACATACTACAGTCGATCGCCCGCAGGATCCTGGGGCCTATTGGAGGTTTCCCCCGCGATCCCCGTATCTTTGAGCACGATGATAGTTTCCCGGGTGGCTTTATTGTGCCCCCCGGTGGCGGGCTCAAAGGCAAGCCACTGAGGGATCTTGGTGCAGATCCCACTGGATGGCCCGGGTCTCCTACTTATGTACTAATTTAACAGCCGTTGGGGGTTTAGTGTATAAGAATCCTACATAACCCGGTTGACCGCCAACAGGGTCCCGGGGACCAATTGAAGGCTTCCCCCTTGACTCCTGTAACCGTGAGCACGGTGAAAAGTTCCCAGGTGGCTTTATTGTGCTCCCCGGTGGCGGGGTCAAAGGCAAGCCACTGAGGGTATAATGTTGCAGATCCCACCGGATAGCCCAAGAAGGGGTTCTTATGTGCTGATTGCACGGCCGTTGGGGCTTTAGTTTATAAGAAACCTACATACCCGGTTGACCACCAACAGGGTCCCGTAAATCCCATTAAAGTCTTCCCCGTGATCCCTGTAACCGTGAGCACCATGACAGGTTCTCGAGGAACAATAATGTGCCTCTCCGGCGGCGGGTTCAAAGTCAAGGCACTGAGTGGTATCAGCTGGTGCAGATCCCGACGGATAGCCCAGGTCCGCCCTCTAATGTGCCGACGTGATAGCCGCGGGGGTTTTACTGGGTAAGAATTCCCCGGTTGACCCCCGTTTACGTCTTAACGATGAAACCGAACAAGGAAGCCCGTATTGCTTCCATAAATTGGTTTCAAAGAAATGGTGTCCTTAATCCACCCAAATTGTGCACCCGTACACGTCTGCAGTTTCTAAAATTATAAATACAATTAACAAATCACAAGCTCAGAGATTCAACGTTGCAGGCTTAAACCTAAGCGTTGAGTACTTTGCCCATGGACAGGCAGCTATACGTAGCCCTTTCACGCGTCACTTCTATACAAAATTTGTTCATATTGCGTTACGAAAAGTCAGTTACAAACTGATAAATAATTCCAAGAAATTCTATAATCAAAGGCAGTAGCTTTAAATTATTCACTTCTTTTTTTTCTCAATTACACCCGTGCGAAGCCGGGGCGGGTCGCTAGTCAAGTATGTAGCCTGTTTTTTTGTGTAAGCTATCATAGCTCCAATTTCTTAAATATTTACTTCTTTAATTAAAAAGATACTGTACTTATTTTGAAATTCAATTAAAAAACATATGAGGTTGTTAAGTGGAAACCATTTGGTAACCCCATTGGTAGATGCCCTTAGCGGTTGATTTTCTAAAAATGCTGAAATAAGTTTATTCAACAGTTTTGTTTAGTTCATTCACTGAGTTTCGTTACCATAGTTGCATTTATAGCATTAAATGCAGATCTTTCTTCACGCAAACTTTAGGGATTATTGTATGCAGTACATAAAATATGTCATAAAATATGTGGCTGTAGGAATAAAATATTTTTTGGAATTCAATTGAACGCTTTTAGGAGTTAATTTAAAAAAAATGACATGGATTGCTTCAATATGACGAATGTATCCGCAGTGTAATCAGTGCAGCATGATTTTTATTTTTGCGTTTGATACTCAAAAACCGTGCTAAAACCCCGTTAAGGGTGATTTTCAAAACAAACGTGTTAGACGTGTTTCTCAATTTTTTTATGAGTACACTGACAAAGTTTCGTGTCTGAAAAAATATTTTCTTATATACAAACTTTGGTACCTCATTTGTTCCACCGGTTAATTTTCAAATATAACATTGCACACGACACAATAAAAAAAAAATTAACCAACTTCAACAACACTAAAAAGCATAAAATAATTTAAGTGTTATTGAAGTCGATGTTGACGTACCTACTGTGTATATTTTCTTCAGGAACACTTTATCCGGTCCTAATGATATTTGCATGAAATCATTACAGTAATTTACTCCCTTGAATAAAAAAAGAATCATCGAAATCGGTTCATATTTGTCAGAGTAATATAATGGAGAATATCAGTTTCATGTTTTTTTAACCGACTTCAAAGAAGAATTCTCAATTCGTCTGTATTTATTCATTTTTTTACCAGATAAATTCCTCCACATCAATCATGGTTCTCCAGGAAATTCTTATCCAGTTGTGATAAAATTTATACATAATCATTACAGTGGTTCCTTCTTTCGCATAAAAAAGAATTATTGAAATTGGTAAATACTCGTATTTGCCAGAGTTTGACCACTTTCGTCCTTAAAATGCGATAAAAATATCATCTTTTAGGCATTCCTACAGTTTTTTCTGAGTCGTCATTTTTGTTTTTTCAGGAACTGCTTATTCCTAAATATTTTTTTTATGGGACCCAATCAGTGGAGCGGCCTATCTGTACCAGAAAGATTTTTTGAAATCGGTTGAATTGCCAGAATCATGCGCGATCATACATAGAAAAAAAAAATATGTACAGACAAATTGAGAACCTCCTCCTTTTTTGAAGTCCGTTAAAAATGCTAAAAATTAGTTTGTTAAATTGTTGTGTTGAGTTTACTTACCGAGTTTCGTGACTGTAGCTGTATTATAAATTAAATGGAAATCCTTCTGCATGCAAACTTTGAAACCATTAATTGATCTTAGGGGTTTTATTTTTCGATGAATGCAGGAAACAGGTTTCTTAGATTCTTATGTGCCATAAATAAAATAAGTCTTGTGACCGTAGGGTAAAACAAAAGGATTTGGACCCCAATCAATCCCTTTAGGGAATAAAAAAAAATGCACATGGATTTCTTTAATTTCATAAATGCATCCGCAGTGTCATCAGTGCAGCATGTTTTTTTTTCCGAATTCATACTCAAAAACCGTGCTAAAACCCAGTCAAGGATTGATTTTCAAATCAAATATATCAGACGTGTTTCTCAACTTCTTTTGATGACTGAGTTTTGTGTCCGTGAAAAATATTTTTTTGCAAACTTTGATACCCTATTTGACCCAGTTAGGGGTTAATTTCCGAAAAATGCAGAAAATTTGTTTGTTGTTATGTTGAGTTTATTTAATGAGTTGTGTGACTGCAGCAACATTATAGCTAAAATGAAAATCCTTCTTCATGCAAACTTTACAACCTCATAAAATGACCTTAAGGATTGTTTTTTGAAGAATGCCTGAAATAAGTTTCTTAGATTATTATTATGATAAAAAATATTTTTTGTCCTACAGTCACAGACAAAAAAATATTTTTTGGGCCCAATTAGACCCTTTTAGGGGTTGATTTTCAAAATAATTAAATTGCTTTAACTTGATCAATTTATTCACAAAGTTTCATCAATGCAGCATGATTTCCTTTCCGCGCTTGATACTCAAAAAACATGCTAAAACCCCTTCAAGGGTTGATTTAAAAAAATAATGTGATACACGTGTTTTTTTATCAGTACACTGATAAAGTTTCGTGTCCGTGTGCTATGAATATTTTTTTTTCCATGGTAATTTTGATAACCCATTTGACCCACGTAGGGTTTGATTTTTGAAAAATGGTGAAAATAAATTTGTTAAATTGTTTTGTTGAGTCTATGTACCGATTTTCGTTACTCTAGCTGCATTCAATGGAAATCGTTCTACGTGTAATCTTTCCAACCCCATTATATGACCGGCATTTAGCATTCCGGCATTTAGCGAAAAACAACCCCTTAGGGGTTGTTTTTCGGAAATGGGTTTCTTAGATTCTTTTGTGCAATACATAAATTAAGTCTTATGACTTATCTTGTGTTTGTGTGGTGAAAACAAAATGTTTTCCATACAAACTTTGAGATCCCATTTGACCCACTTAGAGGTTGATTATCGAAAAATGCTTAAAATTAGTTTATTCAATTTTTGTATTGAGTTTTGTACCGAGTTTCGTTTCTCTAGCTCTATTATAGCATTAAATGGAAATCATTCTACGTGTAAACTTTACAACCCCATTAAATGATCATAGGGGTTGTTTTTTGCAAAATGCCGGATATAGGTTTCTTAGATTCATGTGTGCAACACATAAGTTAAGTCTTATGACTGTAGGTCGAAAATCATTTTTGGACCCCCAACGGGGTCCCCGTTAAGTTGATTTTCAAAAAATAATTATTTATACAATCATTGCTTTAGTTTGCATAAATGTATTCGAAAAGTTCCATCAATGCAGCATGATATTTTTCGCGTTTCATACTCAAAAACCATGCTAACACCCCTTTACGGGTCGAATTTGAAAAAGATGTGATACACGTGTTTCTTAATTTCTTTGGCTTAGTACATTGACTAAATTTCTTATACGAGTGATGTAAAAAAAATTCCATAATAACTTTGGGAGCCCATTTGACCCACTTAGGGGTTGATTTTACAAAAATGCTCAATATAAGTTTGTTCAATTGTTGTGCTGAGTTTATTTACTGAGTTTCGTTACTCTAGCTGCATCATAGCATAAAATGGAAATCCTTCTTTGTGCAAACTTTGCAACCCCTTGATATGACCTTAGGGGTTGTTTTTCGAAAAATGTAGGAAATAGGTTTCTTAGACTCTTGTGTACAATATATAAACTAAGTCTTATGACTGTAGGTCGAAAAACATTTTTTGGACCCCAATTGCACCCATTTCGGAGTTGATTCTCAACACATGATTATTTACACATGGATTGCTTTATTTTGATAAATATATTCGCAAAGTTTCATCAATGCAATAAGTATGTTCTTTTTTACGTTGTATACTCAAAAACCATGTTAAAACCCCTTTAAGGGCCGATTTTCAAAAAGTTGTAATATACGTGTTTCTTTATTTCTTTTGCTCAGTACTGTAACAAAGTTTCATTTCCGTGTGACGAAAAAATTTTTTTTCTATATAAACTTTGGGAGCCCATTTGACCCACTTAGGGGTTGATTTAACAAAAATGCTCAAAATTAGTTTTTTCAATTGTTATGTTTAGTTTATTTACCGAGTTTCGTTACTCTAGCTGCATCATATGATGAAATGGAAATCCTTCTTTGTGCAAACTTTGAAACCCCATTGAATGACCTTAGGGGTAGTTTTTCGAAAAATGCCGAATTTAAGTTTCTTAGATTCTTGTGTGCAATATATAAACTAAGTCTTATGACTGTAGGTCGAGAAACATTTTTTGGACCCCAATTGGACCCCTTTAGGAGTTGATTTTCAAAAAATTATTATTTGCACTTGGATCGCTATAATTTGATTAATGTATTCGCAAAGTTTCAGCAATGCAGTATGATTTTTTTTTCCACGTTGCAAACTCAAAAACGATGCTAAAACCCCTGTACGGGTTGATTTTCAAAAAGTGTGATACACGTGTTTCTTTATTTCTTTTGTTTAGTACACTGACAAAGTTTCATGTCCGTGTGACGAAAAAAATATTTTTTTCCATACAAACTTTGGGAGCCCATTTGACCCCCTTAAGTATGGAATTTCGAAAAATCCGTTCTTATTGTTCACCTAGACTATTTGAATAATGTTGGTTCCAAATTTCAAGATTGTACGTTATATGGTTTTTGCTGTATCGTGATTCCTAGAAAACACCCTGCTCTTTTATTAATATAGATAAAAGTTATTATTCACATGTACATAACGTAGAAGGTTTTAATTTTGCTGAGAGTTCGGAGAAGTATGCCAACATAACATTTTCTGAAAAACTATTTGCTTTTTTCTCTTCTCTCCACGCAATAAATTCGTCGTATGTAGATATGTTGCGACTTTTTGACTTTTCCGGTAAAATGTTCTCCGAAGCATTTTGTGCAATTATACTGAGATCGGGTGGTTTTAATTCAAAAAACATATCGTCGAAATTACTCATTTTGTGCAACAAGCAACTAAACTCACAACAAACAAAGTACAAGAATTTTTTTTGGAAAATGGCGCCAACCGTAAAATAATATAAGCAGTTTTTTGTTTTCTTTATCCATTCTGGGTAGGCAAAGGGAAATATGCCCATACAGCCAAATCTGATATTGAAACAAATTAGTAGCTGAATCGTAAAAACTTCTATGAATTCTTTTTAGTAAAAACTTCGTGGTTGTTTTTTTTTCTCTTTTTAATAGACATTATTTTGACAGTTGGGAAAGAAAACGCACGAGTGCGGGAAAGGTAAAGAAAAAGCACTAGTGCGTAATAGCCTACATCCCGAACGCTATACATCCCTGCAATACGCCACTTTTTGAGCAACTGTATTAAAAAAAACTTTATAGTTTTGTTTGTTTCTCGAGTGAACGAGCTCGTTAAATCCGAAGTAAGACGTTTCTATATGTACCTAGTACCTTCATTATTCTTTCAAAATCTTCTCAGTTCGGTACAAGCTCGATCGCGCAAATACCGAGCATGTATGAGACAATAGTCTTCAATACGGGAGCCGGGACCTTTGCCATCAGCGTATCGGATCGCGTCATCTAGCTACCGACTTCACCCCATGACCTTTGGGGACACCATGATTTCGGTAACTACGGGATAAGTCTACTTACAGAATGAAGTGGTCCATTCTTAATACCTAAATGAATCTAAATGAACGTATTCAAATACGTATTCGTATCTTATATTTTATGACATTTTTAATAAGAGCTTTTCGAGTGGTGTTCGAACCGTAAGACGCAGCATAGGCAAGGCTTCTACTAGTTAGACTGAATCAAGCGAGTCGCAGGCAACCGGTGGATGCAAATAGCCAACTGTGGTTCACTTTGGCGTCTCAAGGGGAGAGGCCTATGGCCTATGTGGACTTCTTCTAGCTGGTGATGATGATGTTATGGCATAGTGAGATCATGAAACATCAAGTATGTTTAATTATGATAGTTAGAGCAGAAAACTTGCTGTAGATACTGATTGAAAAAGGCTGAGATTCGAAAGGATCCGATAACCACCAATTAAATAGCACGCAAGGGAATATTTTGTTTTGCCTCTTGCCTGGTCATCCTACAACAGCTCTTGTTTTTCCAATCCCAGCTTTTGCGTCCTGCAGTGCAACCAAGCGGAGTCATAAAACTGGTGATCAAACGCGCTGCCAATTTATTGCATTGCAACCTGTCCATAGCGCGTTTTATATTGGCCTATTTTGTGTCACATAGAAAATAATATTCAATGGATCAATTCTTGCAAATTTTTGTAAATTGTTTATTTTTTTATTATAGTCAAGTGTACGTGATATACCGATTTCAGTTATTATTAAGTTAGTAGTGTCGTCAATAGTAGAAGGCGCGGTCGTATCAAAAACAAAGTCTCTATCCGCGTCTTTCACTTTCCTCACTCCCTTTTTCTAAACTATACAATACTACGATTACTACTACGGTTTTGTATATTTTTTTTGTATTTTCATTTTATTTATTCAAACAAAAATCAACCAGCTCTTAGAATAAAAAGTACAACTTGACAGTTCTCTCTTTTCAATCTTTATATTTAATATCAATTTTACTTGAAGCCTGTATAACCGGTGTGTTGTGTGTGGTGGCAGGAGCCTGTCCGACAATTTATAGTAAGAATCGCTGAGCAAAATTTGAGCATTTTAAAACTTTATCAGAATCTAAAAGGTTTATGCCTCTAAAACATAATATATGTATAGACATAAATAAAAATTTTAAACTCCGGGCAAAAGCGCGTCGGTTCTATAGATTTGAAATAAAAAATATATTTACCAAAATATAATAGAAAATTACCTGAACATTTCAGATCAAAATCTAAACGACCCATATTGAGAATGCTATACCGGCAAAAAATGGAATATTTCGTTAGAAACATTAAAATTCATAACGAATATAGGTTATCATATCGAAATCGCGGATTAGGAATTCTTTCGGAAAGAGAGATGAAATGTTATGACAGGGTTAAGTTTTTACTGGCGCTAATACTGAAATATATTATACATATATGAACTATATAACGTTTGGGTTTCTTCAAATCATTTATTATTATCTCTTTTTACATTAGGCAAGGTCATTACATAGATGGGTGACCTTTTAATGTCATTTGAACTAAGCGTCTCCGAGCTTCGGATGGCAAGGAAACGTAGGTCCCGGTTTTTAACCGACTCCATATAAGGAGTTTATGTATTTGTCAAATTCTATTTACGTGTATGTATATAATACTCTTAAAAATGCGTATATAATCAATTTATTAAAAATGAGTTTAATAATATGTAAGTCTATGTGGGCATCTAAAAAAGTCAAAAGAGCGCGAGCAGAGCTGGGCGGGTTAACTAGTTGCTCTATAAAATATCTTATAGATAGACGCCGAATCAACAATTTAAAAAGGGCTCGATTCATACAAAAATAAATTATTAATCGAATCGATTTAACAATTCTTATATTTAATATCGTTCATCAATCATAAGCCGCGTGCGCCGGCGACATTATCACAACAGTGCATCGCCGAAGAATCGAACCCCGTACCTTTGTGTTTCTTGTCGGTCCTGAACAACAATTAACTATTGTTTATTGTATACGAATTGTATTGAATTGGAATCGCAAAATGGATATTTTATACGATACTTAAATAAATTTATATCGTTTTGAGTATATAAATTTTACGGTTCGTTGAATACAGGAGCGTTTGTTTTGTTAGAATTGAACGAAAATCACCCTGTATATAATACAATTATTCCAAAGAGATTTAATACGGTTGACGGGCCCGATGGTCTAGTGGTTAGACACCTTGGCTGCTACCTAATAGTTCGTGAGTTTGATTCCCACCAAGCGTCTGTGTGTTATGTATCTATACCTATCAGTATGTACAAAAAACTGTATTTAAGTATTAGTATCAGTTGACTGCCATAGTAGAGGCTCTGCCTAGTTTGGTGTGGGCCTAGGACGTCTATTGAGTACGGTGACGACTCCGAGGAGGACGACGGCGGGGTTGCGTCTCCCGTCACCGTGAGCACCGTGACTAGTTCCCGGGAGGCTACAATGGGCCCCCCGGCGGCGGGCTCAAAGGCAAGGCACTGAGGGGCCCCTGGTGCAGATCCTACGGGAGAGCCCTGGGGTGCCGATGCGAGAACCTCGCTTTAGTGGGTAAGAATTCCACTTACTCCGGTCGAGCCCCATAGCTCCCGGGGACAAAAAAAAAATAACACTGCAGTGTCAGATATTCTGCCGTAAAGCATTGTGTTAACATTATTGACTTTTGGTTTGAAAGGCACTGTAGCTGGTGAAAATATGACTAAATAACTAATGTATCGGGTGAGGAATGGCGGTGCAATGCAACTGTCTATAGGATGGTGTGAACACTTACAGCCGGCCAGCGTATTGTTTGTTTCGTAAATAATAAGTATAATAAAACAAAAATATATAATTATTTTTAGCGAACATAAATGAACCATGATCACCACCACCAACTGAACTAAAATATTAAGTTTCTTAGGCCCAATTATTCCACCAGTTACAGTGTCCTTTCCTCAGAAAATTGTATACACATTGCCGCTTGGCAGTAGAATATAACATCGCTGTGGCAACTACCTGAATGGTATTGGTCTTTTCCTTTTTCCACCTCAGAGGTACCGGTTTCTTTTAAAATTATCGGTAGCTTTAAACATTCACAACACATAATAATAATAATACCAGCCCTGGTTTATGTCCCACTGCTGGGCACGGGCCTCCTCTCAAGATGAGGGGGCTTACGCCATAGTCCACCACGCTGGCCAAGTGCGGGTTGGCGGACTTCACACGTCATTCGAGAGCTAGTTAGGCTTTCTCAGACATGCAGGTTTCCTCACGATGTTTTCCTTCACCGAAAGCTAGTAACAATCGCACAAAGCCGATTCGCACATGATTCATTAAAGAAATCAGAGGTGCGAGCCGGGGTTCGAACCTGCGCACATTGTTTCCAAGGCAAGCTCTCGCCCACTAAGCTGTTACCGCATCCACGCCACAACACATTACTGATTCTTATTCAGAATTCATCTGAGTAACAAAAACGAAATAAACCTAACCGTTCAAATACCTAAATTAGAATAGTTTGTACAGAGAATCATCATTCACAAAGCTAAATACATACGACCAATACAATACTTTGCCAATAACTTTCCGAGAAACGTCCATACGATTAGTGAGAGAGCAAAACAGAGCAAAACAGAGCAAAACTCACCGCATTCACTCTGTCACATTACGGCCTATAATAAACGTAAAAATATACAATCAAATGCCACCGCCACAAAACACGGGGTTTGTTATAACAAATAAATTCTTCTATGGGCACCGTATACCTCATTATACACTTGTGGTATGGAGGCTGAATCATATTTAGCTTTTTGCCAGTTCAAACGTTCCTTGTTATATCTTTTGGCGCTCAATATTTAAATTGTAGTAGCTTCTAAGATTTCAGATAAACTTTGGATTTCAACGGCTGGATGGATGGGTGTAGTAGGTAGGTGAATTTTTATAAATGTTTTTTTTTAAATCTTAATGAGATTTCAGAAATTTCATTACATAGAAACACTAAAGTATTTTTGTCATGGAGTTTTATTTTTGAATCTGGTTATTTTATGATAATAGGACGGGGAAGTGGCTGACTCAACTCAACATTCGAATTGTCTGACCACACGATAATTGATCAATGTCCTATGGTGAAACTTTGGTATTTTAAGGCCCATTCTTACCAAGCTTTTCTGTTGTTGTCCGAAAGCCATGCTCTCTCATTTCTCTCTGGCTTTATAGTCTTTCAGGTCAGCTTCCTAAAGCCTTCTTCGAGTACTGCGAGAAGAAATTGGTCTTCTAATTTCAGTAGAAAACTCAGCAGCTAGCTCGGAAGAAGATTTTTTTTCCATTTTTTACGGACTCTCTTATTAATTTCCGGTCCTTACGATCTGTGGTAATGCGTTTACGCCCGATTCTGTGTCTATTTTTATGTGATTTGATATCAGCGAGTTGCTGAATAGAATATTATACAGATTGGCGCGAGTATTGCAGAGTTTTAAAATTCTCTACCTGTGAATTCTCATGCTTATGCAGAAGCTGTATCTTCCCGAGTTGTTTAGTATTATGATTCTTTCTTTTAGGCATACTGAAACGATATCACTCAGTGTAATTGCTGCAAAACACCAATACAGCACTAGATCATTGGATGTGTACACAATGAGCGAAAGTAGTGAACTGATAACGAAATACCAAAATATTAAAACTTCATATTTTCTCCAACACTGTTTATTGTGGGTATGGTGGATTTCCGTATGTTGTCAGTGCGACGAAATGTCGCCCTCGTAACATACTTCTTCCGTTTGATACGCGGTATTACATACAGTCCTTTACTGCTATCTCAAGTGCGATTCAATGTACCGCGCCGTACCGCAGTGCGCGAGTGCCACCAGTGTCCGCTGGCTTAAAATGCCTTTTAAGTGCTGAAAAAATAATTCATAAACAATCAGCTTAGTTTTCTGCAATACTTATTGTGTTCGTTTGTAATTCTCTGGGTTCTAAATACTCTTGGCCAAGGCTGTATATGTAATGTCTCAACATTACCTAATTATTCGCTTCGCTTGAGTCCATTAATTTCATCAGCTGCAATGTCCTTTACACCGGATCATAGCCGTGTTACTACGTTGCTGCTTTACGGCAGAATATCTGACACTGCGGTCAGTGGCGTGCACTGAAAGCGGGCAAAAATATCTGCGAGTTGTTTATGCTTTATGCTATTTGTTCGTGTTCCAGCACAAATATCCTTAAATTAACCAATATTACCAACACAACTATTTACATTAAAAAAAATTATGTTAATTCATGTCCAAACTAAGATTTTTTTAAATTAAGACTGTTTAGACAAATCCTAGGGTAGGCAAAGTATTTTTGTCAGTATGGAGCCGCTGAATAAACTTATTATTGTTTTCAAATGCAAATTAATATGTCTATAGTATTTGCTTGCTTATGGATATTTGAAATGGTATAATAACATACTTAAAATAGGTGAAACAAGCCGAATACTTTTTTTTGCCTACCCTCTGTGCACGCCACTGACTGCGGTGTGGTACCTACTTGGACCATCCCTTGCACAAGGGACTCATCAGCTTTTAAATTCTATCATCATTAAATATGAACAAAATTTATAAATATTTGTCTGTAAACCAAGTATATACTGTACCAAAATTCCTAAGTCCATCGCATCTAAAACGCATTTATGATATTTGGTTTTTCTCCATATACACGGGCACAGGCGCCGGCTGCTATGGTCCGGGCGGCGTTACAAACCAACTAGTTCAATATCAATTTATTAATAACCCCGTTTTTGTGGGACGCCAAAGCAGGCAACATAAATATGTCATTATTCGCACTGCTCAATTAGGGGCTCCTTTTAATTTTTTTTTTGTATTTTTTTGATCAAAAAATGGTTTCACAACGCACAATGTTAATACGAAACTTGGGTTAGACTTCGAAACGTATGATTTGTGACGTTTATATAAATGTTTGAGATCCTTTGTCCCGTCAGAAGCGAATAATGTGAAATTTAGAGCAAGTGTGGTTAGATTTTAGTTTAGAAACTGCAGACTTAAGTTGTGTATAATGTGTGAAGACAGAAGCGTCTCATTAAGCTTTTGTAATGCATATAAGTTTTTCAGTTATTTGGTTTTTTTAATACCTACCTCTCTCTCCAATTTAAGAGCTGTGCTCGTGTCGGTGAAGCAATTTCCATACCGATCTATTATATACCTTTATTTTGACTCCCTGATACCACACTCCACCCACTTTTTCTACTACCTGCTTCATAAATCTTCGCCTTGTTCTTCCTCTTCCCATTTTCCCTTCTATTTTACCTTCTACTATCGTTTTAAAGAAGGAGTCGTGTCGTGTCAAGTGGCCAATCATCTTTCCTCTCCTATTCTCAATAGTTCTTACAATTTCTTTTTCTTCATTAACCAATTCCAAAACTTCCTCATTCGTCTTCCTTTCTGTCCAACTTATTCCCTCCATTCCTACCTATCGTGCAATAAAAACTGGTGTTAGAGTATAGCTCATGAGCTATGTATGCCAATGACCCTGTACCTACGAAGTGTGCAGTCTGTAAACATGTTCAGGATCGCCCTGCCATTTTGTTAGATTTGATAATTCTGGCAAAAGAACACAGATTCTTAACAAGGAAGCATCTTGAGGCTATTGAAATCAATAAACATCCAAATCTCAATAGAGAAGATGGTTGGATGTTACCAGCGGTTTAATACCCTCTTATAAATATCATCATCATCAACAGCCGAAAGGCATCCACATCAGGAGATAGGCCTCCCCTTAAAAGGGTTGCCATAATCCCCACGCTTGGCAGGCTTCTTGGGATCGCAGTATAGGTGGTAGGTAATCCAATAGAAAGACGCTGCTGCCCTTCTTCTTGCTTTACCTCATCTGCTTCATACACCTAACGGGAGAAAATGGGTGGATGCTATTCTTACCCGGACAGTTAATAAATACTTAAATCCATAACCAAGCATAACACTGCCAGGTCTCAAGATACTGTAAGCTCCTACAATAATAACCAAGGAGATCTGAGGCTACACCGGGATATTTGTGACGTTCAAGGCCTCAGTCTATAACCATGGGTGCTGCAAAGCATTCGTAACATCGGAAAAGTAAAAACCAAAAATAAACCGGGATATAATCCAAGTTTGATTTAATTAATTATTGAAACAAAATATTTACAGTTTATTTACAAATATGTACACTTAAACTAGGTAAAAAACTTCCTCGAAGTTGTCGCCGCACTGGGAGGGAAGGGTACCTAAAAGACTGGCGGCATTTCCCCTTTGTATGGCCAAGCTTATACGTTGGCAGAAAAAGCTACCAGCCCGGCGGTCTCCTGAGACTTCGATAAGTTTGGATGAAATTTCTTTTACCAAAGCGTGCGTCTCATGAGACCAAGGCCCCATGGTCTCCACCGCAAAGGGCGCAAATATATAGCTCGAACCTAGAGCTGTATACTTGCGTCGCTTTGCATCACTAGCGGTCGCCGCAGCCCCTCCAGCCGCCCTGCAAGTTGCCGGGGTGTGGGACGCAGCAAGTGTGTCGACACATGTCGCATCCCACACCAGCGGCTTACCATGTTGCCATGGTATTAAAGTGACACCATCAGGCATTAATTATTGTGTATTATTAATATTAAAATATTTTGTTTCAGGTATGATGTAGCTGGATTGCACCAAGTCAGGTCTATCCCTTTCTTATTTTTTTATAATTAATCTAAACGAATGGTTGACTGCAGTTAACATCATCTAGTACAGACTACTACTATTAACCATCCGGTTCATTGTCGAGGTTCTGTACCTACATAGTAAGTTGAGACAACCGTCTCCCAGTGAGCTTCTTTTCTCATTGGAGATGCATTTTGTGATCTGTAGATAGTATCAGTCTTCTCTTGAGCAGAAGCCAAAGCAGAGACCGTGCCTCCTTAGCTTTTGCCCTGGGTATTTTCAATATGTACATATGTATATGTGACATCGATGCAGCCGTAACATTCGTTCGTAATCTCTCTGGTGTGGACGCATCCTCAATAAAGCCTTTTAATCTCAAGTACAATATTTCAACTTACCATCTTCCAACATTCATCGCACGTCCGCGTTACACACAGCTCGGCCGCCCATTACACCGCCACAAACATTAAGAAAATTATCATTTCCGATAACGCGAGACATCCTCTCTTTAATAGCCACAAGCCAAACAGTTAATTTTTAAAAGCCGACGATACTTATAACTCATTCGCGAGGCGTTATTTTTCGTTCGTTTATCAGCGAATCTGCGATGTAACAAGTGTGATTAATTCTCTGTGTGATCTTTACCATGGCCTCATCTGCCTCGAGGCGTCCGAGTCATTTAAAATTTACCGTTCCCCTTTGCCGAATGTTTATTTGCCGCGTCTCCTTGCATTCGTGCGGTATTTAAGTGCTACTCAACTGTTGCCAGTTTAATGATTACAAATATTATTGATCGTCTCACTTTCGAACTTTGCACGGTTCATTTTTTAATGAGATGGCTCGTTACACGCCGCGCGATGTGTAATGGTAATTCTTATAAGACAAATAAGTTAATTATTCTTGTTTACTCCGCAATGAATTACGTAAGGCGTGATATTAGCGATAACTGATTTATAAATTCGAAGTATTGGATTTTATTCTCTTGTTGCTTTAGTGGTGACTTACATTGCACTGGAGACCGCAAAATATGAGTTTGCTTATAATTATTTAATAAATATTATTCTATCGAAGAACAATAAGATTATTTCTAGACTTGAGAATAACCAAACTGGTCTGGTCTGGCCTAGGGAAAGCCTAAGCTATTCATATCGTGAATCTAAACGTCGGAAATTTAATTCAAGTAAGATCTTTGGAAATCCAATATCCTAATGGTCTGACCGAAGAAAAAAATGTATTTGGAACATGAAAAAAATATGAAGTCTAGTAAACGTAGACGAAATCTTGGTCTATCAGAAATTTATAAAAGTGTAATGTTAAATGAAAATGCAACGGGAGTACAGTAGATAAAATATACTTTGCCATTCTTCAAAAAAATTAAAAAAATATTATTGTAAATTTTACGGCCCTCATCAAATTCATCATTGTTATGTCAAAAATGTAGCACGCAGCTCAAAGATATTCAGCCATGAAAGTCAGATGAACCGAAAGAACAGTACCTGTCGATGCAATCATAAGAACTGCTTCTGTATTCATGTTATGCAAAGATTTATTTGTTTTGAAAATGGTACAATAAGAAGTAGTCGAGAATTTTCAATTTAAGTTTAATCCTTCACTAAAATATTTGAGTTATTTATTTAATAGTTCTTAACAGCAGTTTAGAATGGGGACTGTAGAATTTTTTGCGATTAGTTGCCTAACTGATAATTTATATTGATACAAATTTCATGAGAAATCGGATGACAATATTAAAAATCTCCAATTAACACTAACAAGCATCGTTCAATATGTAGACGATGCGATATCGCAACCGTCTAAAGTAATTAAGCCGACATCCCGCCTCGATACATTTAATCGATTAAACACACAATCGATTATAATCGTCGAATCGATCATCGTACGATTTGAGGTCGGCGCGAGTGCGCTGTCAGTGGATTGCACCTTCATTACTATACAGGAGCGGGTAGCAAATCAACCAGACAGACAGACGGACAGACGAGCGCTGGATACAATAAGATATTTACAAGCGGTTCCTCGGAACGAGTATCGATATACGAGTATGCATTGTTGCAACGTTGATCGAGTTGTGTGCGGAATTGTAGGGTAATTTTTGTTTTGACAATACAAATGCATTTTATATTGGCGGCTCGTAATTTCTTTAACTTTATACGCCAGTCTTGCCGTTTCCTTAGTTACGTCGCAGTTTTATATATATTATGTATTGAAATGTGTATAGAATATTGATTTTATAATATTAGTAATAGATGCATTTGCATTTCTCATAGGAGTGCCTCAAGGTTCATTAATAGGTGTCGGTTTTCATTTTATTGGCCTAACCTAAATACAGAAAGTTCTTTATTAAAACAATTTATTAATAGAATGTGAAGCTCTAAACTCAAATAAACAGAGGAAAGATAAAAAGACTTTACAACGAATGTACCTAACTAGTAGTAGTTTCATTTGTCTAAAATTCTAGGTTCTTCGCTTCAAAATCAATTTAAATCTGAAGTTTTGAGAAGTATAACATTCACTCTAAATATCTCAGAATGTCAAAGATCACCCGGAATCAGAGTGACATTCCATCATCCGATCCAAACTGTCCACTCGTTCCCCAATCATTACCGATCATTAAAAACGATTCAAGTTTGAACCACTTCTTAAGAGTCGTGACACTAGCAGAGCTCGCTTAATGATGCACTATTTACAACTAAATCGTGTTTTAGTCACGTGTGGGATCTAGAGTTGCCGGCGTCGCTCATGATTTCTTTAATGGAAATATCTTTGAGTGTT
Organism: Furcula furcula; assembly: GCA_911728495.1. NCBI lineage: Eukaryota > Metazoa > Arthropoda > Insecta > Lepidoptera > Notodontidae > Furcula > Furcula furcula. Next base: position 23,365,931 of record OU452253.1, read on the forward strand.
TTATGGATACCATTCTCTTTGGTTTTAGATATTTGTGGAGCAGTACTGGGTGCTGCTTCATTAGTCATTAGTCCTTTATTCATAAACAAGAAACTTGTATCTGAATTAGATATTTTTTCTTCATTCATTTGATATCGTATATCTCATCGATGAGGCTTTGTATTTTTATTACCAACTTGATTCTGCAACTGCGTTTTTTTCTCTCTCTACCAGCTCCTATTTTGTATACCTGTATAGAAATAACGTTTCTTGGGAAGAAGAATCGATATTAATTAGTGTTCAATACTAGGTAATGTGTAATTAGTAATGAAGCATGCTCATTGAACATTTAGACGCTAATTGTGCTACCGCATCAACATTTCAACTATCATTAACGTTATTATCGTCTACTTAATGTTGAGCAATATTTACTTGTGCACTCACACTGCTGTTACTGAAAGTTTCAATAATGAACTCTTATTCAAGTGAATTGGGTTGACATTTGTTTAAAACATCTACAAGACTTAAATCGTTATGAGCTCGTTCAAAAACAACCGTAGCATAACAGGGTGATCCGAAGTGCCGTGTCCTTTTAGGGCAGTCGCGCGCTGGACGCGTGGCGACGAAACTTCTTCAAAAGTTTTTAAAAGGTTAATTGCTCACGAAAAACTGACTACACCGCCGATGGAATCTCACTGTGTAAGGCCACCATCAAGGTTTTCTGTATATCCATTAATATTGATAGCAGCCAAAATAGTTTAGATTCTTCCATCGAAATCTGGATAGTGCGTGGGTGTTCACATTATTTGTGCCGATGCGTTTATTAGTGCAAAAACAGTGTTTCAATTATTTGACGTTTTATTCTCTATTGTGTTCAACTGGATCTGTGGTGTGGACAACATGAATTCAAATTGGGACCGTGTCGATTTCTGGAAAGCTTTTCGAGCCTTTTAATTATTTTCGTCCCGGCCATTGTTCCGTAGGAATCTTTAATACATTATGTAGGTTCCTTTCCAGGTTGGTTCTTAAAATATTATACAAAAGTAAACCAGACATAAATCCGATATATAAACAAATCACGACCAAAAATATTATGTTGAGGAAAAAGAATATAAAGATAATATTTGGGTCTGGATAGTTACTTAATAAATAAGAGTATATACATATGGAATTACCAGTTTTAATTTTCAGGATTGACTGACCATTATCCTAGATTTTATGAGATAAACTTTATGAAATAAAAAATACAGATAATATTTGTCGTAGGTTTATGTATCATTATCATCAGCAGCTGAAAGACATCCGATTGCTGATCAAATGCCTCCCCCTTAGAAGGGAGGGGTTGCCATAATCCCCACGCTTGGCAGGCGTCTTGGGGATCGCAGTAAAAGTGGTGGGTAATCCAATAGGAAGACGCCGCTGCCCGTCTTCTTGCTTTCCCTTAGTAGGCTGGAAGAGATGGGAGGGTGCTATTCTTACCCGGACACCCCATGGGGATTTATGTATAGTTATGATAAATAATAACTATTTTTTTATAAAAAAAGATTTATATAATTAAAAGATGCTTTTTTTTAAATCTGTGCTAGCACATTATGGATATCTTTCTAACATGTCCGTAATGCAACGTAAATCGATCACCACGGAAATCGTTATCTGTGCTGTGATCCTCCCTGATAACGCGAGTCAATTAACACATGTAACCGCATGTTAATGCCACCCCACAGCACCTTGTTAACACAGTGAATATATCCTACTAATTACATACAGCACCTTGTTAACACAGTGAATATATCCTACTAATTACATATGTGTACGTGACAAAGAGCTTTATTTGTAAAGATGTACGTAGAGACGTCACTTTGAAGTGCCATCTGAATTTTGTGGCTTTGTTAACCGACTTCAAAAAAGGAGGTTCTGTATTCGACGCGTATGTATGTAATATTAATAGAAATGCGTAATATTCATATATGTTAGTCTATGTGGGCTTCTAAACAAATTTACCAAATTTCACGAGTGTATGTATGTATGTATGTATGTACATACATACATACATCCGCGGACAAACCTACATACATACATATGTATGTAGGTTTGTCCGCGGATTTCTCAGAAACTACAAGTCCGAATTCGAAAATTCTTTTTGCAATAGTTAGAGTATTTTTCAACTTAGGGTAGAGTACAAGTTTCATCAAAATCGGTCCAGTAGTTTAAGAGATATAGATTTTTTATGTTTTCAGTAAGTTACTGTAATGTAGACGTTCGAGTTGCGTGATAGTGCCGATACCTATCTTGGTAAAATAAGTCACTAAAAAGTGTTAAATAAACTATTTAAAAAAAAATAAAAACCGACTTCAAAGTAAATTATCTAAAAAGCATAAAATAACGAAAATATTATTGTAGTTGGTGCAAAATATACACAGCAGGTACGCTAACACCAACTTCAATAATATTTTCGTTATTTTATGCTTTTTAGATAATTTACTTTGAAGTCGGTTTTTGTTTTTTAAATAGTTTTTTTAGATATTCACGTCGTTATTGTTTTTTAAATTCAGTGTGTATTAGTATTATTAAAGTGCGCTTAGAAAGACGGCTGACGGCACCGACCCATGAGCGTCGACCAATGTGCCTTGCTTATAGTCAGCGTAGGCAATATCAATTTTATGGGAACAACAATCTCTCAATAAACATCAGTAAGTACCTAGGCAGCTTCAATAAATACCGAAAAATTCCAATTAATTCCAAAAAGATCGACTGCTGAGCTTGAAATTTTGTATTACTACTGATTTTCTAATCTTTACCAACCCCATTGTATAGTGGCCTTTCGGCGCTGACTGTCGTCTTTGTATATGAATACGCCCTTATAATAAAACCTTATCAGCTCTGATAGACGTTTATTGTAAACATCGATATAATATACGGGCCCGTTGGTCTAGTGGTCAGACACCCTGCCTGCTAACCAATGGGTGGTGGGTTCGATTCCCGCCAAGTGTCTGGGTGTTGTTTATCTATTTAAGTATGTATTTACAAAAAAAAAAGTATATAAGTATTAGTATCAGTTGTCTGGTTTCCATAGTACAGGCTCTGCCTAGTTTGGGATCGGATGACCGTGTGTGGATTGTCCCAAGATATTATTATTATTATTATATATAAACTAGATTTGGTGTCACGGTTCAAAAAGTGGTAGCGAGAAATAGCGCCCTTGTGTCGCTATTTCTTTACAAGTCACATCCTGACAAATTTATTTTTGTCAATAGGAGTGTCACTACTGTGAATATGAAACTGTCAAACTACACGTAATTACCATATTAGAAATGTTAGTTCACGTTTCCGCCACCAGCACAGATAAGTTTGCAACCTCCGCGACCACATTTTAGATGTCATTTTGTTCGTGAATGTTTATCTAGTTTATATATTATATCGATGATTGTAAACGAAGATTAGTCTAAACATAATGTATATACTATCTAACCTAAAGCGGTAAACAGGTCAATCCACGATGTCCAAATATGAATCAATTCACTTAACATATCTCGTAAATGCTCAATAATTATTTCCTGCTAGATAAGTTTCACATTATCATATAACAACTCAGCGATAGGCTGGTAAATATCATTGCTTTGTCTGAAGATATACTGCCACAAATTCGATCTAGAATCGCAATACAACGTCAAAACATCGTTTTGTTTTGGGGCGCTGTATCTGTTATTTTTTTTGTAAGGGTAAGCAAGTATACGGTCCACCTCATGGCAAGCAGTCACCACAACCTATGGACGCTGCAACACCAGAAGAATCGCTAGCGCATTGTCGACCCAAAAGACGTTAGATATTAAGTCTCTTGTATCCAGTAATTTTATCTTCACACCGGAACACAGCGATGTTAACACACTGCTGCTTGGCTGAAGAATATCTGACACTGCGGGGTACCTTTTTTTTTTGACGCGGGGGAAATCTTCGAAAGATCCCCGGGAGCTGTGTGGCTCGACGGGTGTATGTGGGATTCTTACCCACTAAAACCCCCGCGGCTGTCGCATCGGCACATGAGAGGGGACCCCAGGACTCTCCGGTGGGACGTATAGGCATGTCCAGATTTAAAACATCTATGTTCGCACACGCAGCAATTAAACTACAAAACTAACGAGCTGACTATCGAGACGTTTTTTATTCCTTCATCACCATATTAGACGAGGAAGGTGCGCGCTGTAAACATTCATATTGTTATTCTAAGTACATACATCAATATGGCTATGGAACGTGACTGTAGAAAAAATAATGGGATAACATTAATTAGTTTCAGTACGATTGAATAAATTCCATTCGATTTCAGACATTTTTTGAAATGTTTTACGACTTTTTTGCATCATCATCATCATTAGCAGCGTAAAGACGTCTTACTGCTGAACAAAGGCCTCTCCCTTAGAAGGGAGGGGCTGACATAAACGCCACGCTTGGCAGGTGTCTTGGGAATCGCAGTATACGTGGTAGTTAATCCAATAGAAAGACGCTGCTGCCCGTCTTCTTGTTTTCCCTTAATCGCCTCTTAGTGACACCCAACGGGAGGAAATCGAAGGGTGCTATTCTTACCCGGACAACGGGTCATAAAAGATGACTAACGGAAAACAAGAAGACAGGCAGCAGCGTGTTTGTATTGGATTATCTACCACCTATACTGCTATTCCCAAGACGCCTAATTTGCCTATGTTCAACTGGGGATGTCTGTAAACAAAAACTAACCAAGAAAAATTCATTTGAAAATCTTGTAAAGCTATAATGTTCACCACACCCCCACATTACCTATATATACGGGACTTGGAACTGATTTATGTGTTCATTGTAAAAGCGGATGATATAATATCATAATTTTATATAGAAAGTTATGTTGGCTCTGGGCTTTAAATTTATTCAGCGCGAATAAGAAATATTACTGCGACTAGAAATGTTACACCGAGATTCTAAGTATTCTAGTGATCCTATTTTAAAGTATACAAGCCATAATAAACAACAGATTTTCGACTAAATATACCTAAGAATTATCGCTATTAAACCAACATTCAAATAAGAAAACCTATTCAAATCTGCCCACTCGCTTGGTAACTGCGATCCTCGCGATGGTCAACGCGTTAATTACAGGAATGGGAATGATGACGGGGTAAAAAAATAATAATTCTAATTAGTCAGTCAGTTAGATTATCAAAAAATATTGGACACGTATTTTTTTATTTAACAAATCAATATTAATTGCCAAAGTTAAAGAGCGTCAAAGTTCAGGAGTGGCGGCCCGTGACGTCACGTTACAGTACAGGCGTGACGACACGTGGAATTTCAACACACTATATCTAGTAATTTTTTGTATAATTAACAAAAGAAAAAAATACGTGTTTTAATGATCTAAATGATGGACTAAACAGGATTTTTTAATTATCTAGCCTATTATAAAAATAAAATATTATACAACTAAGGTGGCAAGCAAGCATGCGGCCCGCCTGATGGTTAGCAGTCACGGCAGCCGTCTATAACGCTAGCAACACCAGATGACTCACTAGCGCGTTGCCGACCCTTAAGACATTAGATATTAAGTCTCTTGTGTCGGTTAATTTCACCAGCTTCAGTACCTTTCACACCTGAAAACAGCAAGGTTTCCACACTGCTGCTTGGCAGCAGATTACCTGACACTGCGGTGGTGCCTACCACCTGGACCGTCTTGTCTAGGTCCTAGGATATTAATATTATCACATAAATCGTCGGCTAAGTGACCATTTTGCATTTGCAATCTGAATCAGATAAGGGTCATATTATGATCAAACTTTGGCCTCTTTAGATCCTGTACCTATACTTTTAAGGAAAAAAACATAGAGATCCTAATTGAGGAGGTTATCTAAGTATTTTTAAGTCATATAAAATTAAATGTTTTTTTCTTATTGCAATGATTCCTCTCACGTCAATATGTCGCATCCCACGGTATTCTTAACTATAAATCTATTTTTTCCCATCAATCGACGGGGTGCCGCCGACACCACGGTTATCCCATTGAATTGCAGATTTACCGCCGTGATTAGTATTTGTTTTTATAATTTATTGTCTGCAACTACCAGCAATGCCGACGGATAAGAGACATTATTTATATGTTGTACTGTGTTTTGATTTGATGTTGGATGGTCATCTAATTTTCTTAGGGTGACCCTCAGAATTAATCAAAATAGTCTGTAACAATGTGAGCAGGTGAGCGGAGATTATGAGGGGTACAGAATTAAAAATTAATTTTAGTTTAGAACAGAACCTAACTTGTCGAATGAGTTATTAAAACTTAACACAAATTCTAATTAAAATGAATAGTATAACATTGTAATAAAACTACTCTTACGGAATATGACTGCGATATATACGAGTAGTTTTATTACAATGTGTAGGTAGTATTCGCGTAAATAAAAGACAACATTATATGAACAGTATAGACTGAATGATAATCGTTCTCATATATTAATATTTATTGTTACAAATTTATTACATGTTATAAAGTCAAAATATCTTCTTTATGTATGGGCCCCACAGAGATAGTTTTTTTTTCGTCATAGTCTCTGTCTATCTATCCTTCCTTTCTTGGGTTGGGGTAGAGAGGCAGTGACCATCTAACGAATGGCCTTGCTAATGGTATACAAGTTTCACCATTCGTTGTTGGGAAATAAATTAATGAGAAGTTAGTGAATTAATAATGAGAGTTGAGCTAGCAGAATCAAGTCTATGAATTGTTGAATTTCTTGAGTGTTGTGATTATTATTTGTAGAAGATTTTCAAAAGATTTCACTAAACGGTCACCCATCTATGGACTGGCCTTGCCTGGGATCATTTACCGAACAATGGCTATGAGCTTTCCGACACATTGTTAATACCGCCACATCCAAATTCCAAAAAACTACAATGTACTACATCATCCACTAATATTGCAAAACCAAAATACCAAATATCTTAAATACCAGCACGTGCCGGTCCCTCTCCCCTCTTTTTTAGGGACAATAAACATTTCGCGTGCGCCGGCGCATCAACCTGACGAGATCACGTCAGCGGCCGAGGTGTATCTGAGTTTATCTGTTTTGGGAGCAGACCACATTCTAAAAGTATTTGGTACAACATTATAAATACATTTAATTAAAACTGCTTTAGTCCAGCGCTGTGTTGTGGCTTATTATTAAGCTGAGTGGGAGCCCTATTTCACACGATGACGACGACGACGATGTGCATTCAATACTATAATTAAATTTGTTGTGTAATCTGTATTCTGTGTGAAATAAAATTCATTATATTCTATTCTTTAAAATAACTGTTCTAACATAAAATTTATGTGGCCCTAGTAGGTACTATTATAATTTAGCCTCCGTGGCGCTGTGGGAAGCTTTACAATCCGCCGCTACTTTGTATATATTTGTACTTTACAGCAAGCTTAGCACAACTTGCAAGTCTTGACATATTAGCGTAAGTATGACGCCATTATGATGTAGGTAGTTCACATTTCTGTATAGAAAATAACGTTTCGGCGTTGAAAACTAGACGTAGCATTCAACGCCTAGTTTCGATGAGTATGACGATACTCCACACCGAACTATCAACTCGACTTGCAAGTCGTGCTACGCCTGCTGGAGACGACTCTACAGACTGATCATATCTGGAATATAAAATTATTATCCAAGCATCCCGTGGCCCTGTAAAATGTCGTTCCTGCGCCTGACCTTTTACCCCAGTCGTGTCAATCTTCCGTCCCATTCGAGTGTGAGAGTAGCGGAAGAAGAGATCTCTGATACATCATCTGCTGCGTAGTGGATTGACTGATCTGTGAAGGAGGACATTATTATTATTAAAGTTGCGTATGCACCACGGTGTTTTCCATCAGGCCGGTGCTACACGCGCGTCCCCGAGCGAGTACGAGAGCGTACACACTCGTAACGTAGATTTTTTGCGGCGCACGCGCATCGCATGGAATACAAACGCGTCTCGAACTTCCCCCGCCATTTAAGGCTCGGCCCTTAGCCCGGATTCCGTCCGGGGACGTGTCCGCACAATAAAAAGGATTTATATTTATTTATCGGATAAATAAAGGAGGCGATCGACCTCAACGTTCCTTGGAAGTGTTTTAAATTAGTGTTTCTTCCGTGCCTCGTGCTGCCGCGGTAGATTGGCGGCGGTTTCGGCATTTCTCTGATATGTAGCAGTTTAACAGCGTACACTCTAGTGTTGATTTAGTTATTTTTAATTAATGAGACTAATTCCACCACTCATACCTACTCTCACTGTGGCTGCTGTCAGCCAGGTTAGAAAGTTGTCGCCACTGAAGACACTGAGGTTTGACCCTCAGCGAGTCCGGGGAAATGCTAAATTGTCTTGGAACCTACAACAAATTTAAAAAAGTATTTAAGAGGAGACAGTAAAAATCACACAGGTCACTGAGGTTAAATCCTCAGAAGGAGAGATTCTTACCGGTGCACCAACTAGAGTTTGACTACCTATAAGGCACCGTGGAAGTTACTAGATAGGTATGGGAGAAACGCGAAATGAAAGTACGGACATTTTCTGTAGTCGCCACAAGGTTTCCAAACTCTCCAACATAATATTGAGTAGATTTAGTTTGGGAAGGGTATATCTACAATTTTATGAACTCCTTTTATTATGTTCGTTGTTAACTTTTTTTAAATTAAACGCTCATAACACAGACATGACATAAATACAGCTTCCGAATCAGTCTCTACGCACCGATACCCACGTAACTAAGGCCCCATCAGCATTTCAACAATGCCGCCGCGTCGTCAGAAAAAGAAATGCCATTTGTAAACACATTCTTAAAACTTGTTTTAAAATTAATAAGCAGAATTTATGATCGAGAACTCATCATAACAGAACCATAAATCGATTGTGTATCGATTATCGGACGCAAGTTTTTTTAAATAATTTTCAATCGTTTAAGTCCGCCGAGAATCCGTGGTCTATGTATAGAAATGTGAGGACATGTCGCATCGACATACCGTTGTTTTATAGTACGGCAATCCTAGTGGCTTCACAAGGGAGGAGTTGATACTATCGATATATGTAATTATGACGCATCGATACCATTTATCGATATTTTATTAATTGGTTTCTGTTCATTGAATATGGTAGTATAGAATTTTATTATGGAGACTTTGTTGTTGTAAAAATGACTGATTTGCCTTATATTTTGGAACTTAGGTCATTCACATCTACGATTGGTTCAATAAAACCATTTTCTGAATGTAACTTTTTATACAATAATTGCGCTTTTTTTGGTTATGATTAATATGTTAAAAGATTTTTGCGTAGTGCTGTCATAAAATAAAATATGCCAAAAACGAATAGTGATGTGTCAAATCTCGTCAATTAGTCAGTGGTATTTTTCTTACCGAAGACTTAAGTAAATAAATCCTCCCTTCGATAAACGGTGTTCTGCGGTGAGTACAAGATGGTATGTCCCGTGTGTAAGGAACCTTCCAGGTAGGCCCCACTGCAATGTTGAATATTCTAACGCCAAATAATTTGTGTAAATATTGCGGTGCGTAGCTGATGAAATTACCGGGTTTGTGAGAGCTTTAACTAGTATCTCGGGGGACGAGCGGCTAAGCCATGAAACTCTCAATGTATCTCATCATTTTTTTGCTTAAAAATGAGTAAATTTAGTACTCTATCAAGAGCCGCTACGAAACTCGTGATGCGGTCTTCGGCAATCTTCCGGGGCTTAAGGCCAAACTGGAGAGTGCGCATTTTTGAAATCAGGTGTCATTTCAATCTTAGTTGAAATTACGACAAGTTTCTCCAGGACCTTCCCCAGTAAAGGCAACGGTCCAATTGGCCTGTATGATTTTGGATTTGAACCTGCTACTTTAGGGTGCGATATGCAGAGATACATTTCAAAGGCAATACACAGTAATGTGCCTAGTTTTGGCGATGCAATCGATGGTGGTAAAGCAGACTAGTTTATTAAAAGTCTTTCTCTCAATAGCCTTAAAGACTCTATTTAAGTCATGACTTAAATAGAGAATTGAATAAATTACATGTAATTTATTCATTTTGTTTAACATAGATGTAAAAAAAATATTTCGAATAATTTAAAAAAAATCGTTTCGATCGTTGTGAAAATATAGTTTATTTTTAATTCCGATAATTTTATCGGACGTGTTTATTTTACTGGTTTCCCCTCACTATAGGTCCGAGAAAAAGCTCCCCAACAGGCTAGCGTATAGTTCCCATCGTGTGTTCCGGGTTTAATTCCGCGTAGCACGTGGGAAAATCATGTCTATAAATCAGCGCCTCCCGTTTTTACAACAAACTCCTTTAAAACGATGCGACGGACACGCACAGTTATTAGTTGTTGATATTTTTTGTTGCGCCATATTGAACGAGGGTAATATTTTTCGCGCGCGTGTTTGAATTTTATTATTTTGCGGCGCGGACTTGACCTTTTTTTCCGACTGCTGTAAATGGAGGAAATGTAAGCACGGATTGCAGCCAAAACGGCTTCATAATTTATAAATATATACTAATGTGGCCTCCGTCGGCAAATTTCAAATATCGTCTCCAAGACAATTTAGCGTTCCCTGGGACCGAGGATCATACCTCGATGGCCTTCAGTGGTGATTACTGTAAATTCTGGCTTACAGGAGTGTTGGATTACTCCCAAAAAATATCACAACCGAGTGAGAGAATCATTCCGATAGGAAAATAGTTTTTCAGTTACAAACTTTTCAAAAGAGCGATGGAGCGCAGTATATTGGGCATAAAATTGTCAGATCGGGTCCGGAACACCATACTGCGAGCCAAAACGGGTGTAATAGATGTGGGCTACAAGGCTGCCAAGCTAAAGTGGGAGTGGGCAGGGCACGTATACCGCATGAGTTCCAACAGATAGGCAAAAATTGTCACACAGTGGACTCCAGCAAATGGGCGAATACGCCGGGGCAGGCCACGTAAAAGATGGTGTGACGACTTGAACGCCTTTGAAACGGAGTGGGCGGATATCACTATGGACCGGGGTAGGTGGAAGTGTATGGGGGAGACCTTTGCCCAGCAGTGGGACACAACAGGTTAAAAAAAAAAAACAAAAAAAAAAACTTTTCAAAGTGCACGTAAACCGAATGAAGTCAAATCATTATCAACAGCTGGAAGACTGCTGAACAAAGGCCTTGGAATTGTGGCCTTTGGCAATTAACGACACTTAGCCATTTTCATCTAATGGTTACATGCGACGCGCACAATGTCGTCGGTGCACCTAGTGGGAGGCCTGTCTACGCTGCGTCTTCCGATTCATGGTTGCCACTCGAGAACCTTTCTTTACCGTTGGTTATCAGTTCTTCGAGCGATGTGGCCTGCCTACTGCCACTTTAACTTGTTCTAAGAGCTATGTCGGTGACCTTGGTTCTTCGCCGAATCTCCTCATTACGGATTCTGTAATCATCTCGTAAAAAACGTAAGATGTCGTAGGCCACGTAAGAGATGATGTGACGACTTGAACGCCTTTGAGATGGGACGGAGATTGCTATGGACCGGGATAGATGGTAGTGACGAAGTTACAAAAAAAAACTATTCAGTAAGTTGTACTTTTATACTGTAAGTACGTATTAATGAGGACATTAAATCATGACTCCACGTCTGACGTTGTTGACCATAATCTGTCAACAGTGGGATCTGAAATTCCATATTCTTAGACCAAGATAACCACTCGCTCCCAGGGCCCTCGCATCTATAGGTTACTGTGACAGTTTTTTTTTAATTACCACCCCGTTCGACGTGTCATGTGACAGATGATGCCAACGTCAGCGATTTGATTTATTGAACACCAAACCTTTGCAATATTGGTCCTTAACGTACGATGTTATGGATCGTTTTTGTATGTACCCGACTGAAAGATGTCACTGCGATCCATTTTTGATGATGAATGCGTGATTTAATATATTTGGAAGTGCTCTAATTGAATAGGCTTGATTTCCGCGGCTCGTGTAACGAGCGCATTAGAAAGGTGTGCCAACGTTACACCATAAAGCCAATACTTTTTTTTTCGTTTTACTACCATGGTGTGGGGGTCCTATCGGAGGAGATAAATAAAACCCTCAATCGACGTAAAAACAATAATGGACTGTATTTCGCTTTCTTCAATTCTTCCTTATAACTAGTTCGTATATACAAATTCTTATGTTCTAGGCTTCCTATGTTCTAGGCTTCTTATATTCTAGGCTTCTTATGTTCTAAGCTTCTTTTTTTTTTCTGGGAATGATAGACGCTGTTGGCCGCAGATGGCCATTACAGCTTCACCGGACAATAGGAGGCGCGGCGAGCGCTTAAAGCGCTCTAGCCTTAACGGCAGAAGTAGCGACGAGCTCAAGGGCACCTCAGGGAGGCACGGCCTCGGCTTGGGCTGTCGCTTAAGAGAGGGCTGAGTTTACCACCGGTTCACAACGCGCCCCCACTGTGAAGAACCGGCAAGAAACTCAGTGGGGTGATGCACGTCGTTGAGGTCGCATACGTACGACCCTTCGGCCTGGCCGGCGAGACCGGTGTCTGATAGCTAGTGTAGCATACGGTTGTCGGGGAGGGTTCGGCGCATCCCGGTCCAATAGGACCGTCATGGGGTCAGGAGGGTCGAGCAGTACGCGCCGTGGTCTGCGGCGCGAGTCAGAAGGACTAGGGGCGTAATCGGCGGCGGCGCGGATTAAACTGTTCGCGTGACGGGACGCGGATTCAAAGTAGCGTTTCGACGCTTCTTTGAATTTACGAAGGGGATCTAACTTGAAATCGGAATGCAGATCTACGTTCCGCATGTACCACGGGGCACCGACGGCACGTCGGAGGAAACGATTCTGGATAACCTGAAGGCTATCGATATGGGTGCGGGCGGCGTGCGCGAAAACTACACTCGCGTAAGTCATGATAGGGCGAATGCAAGCTTTGTATAATGTCAACTTATTTCTAAGCGACATTTTACTCCGCTTGCAGAGAAGGGGATACAGGCGACCTAATACGAAAGCCGCTCGATTGCGGACGGACCTAATGTGCGGGCCGAAAGTCATGGCGGAGTCCAAGATGACTCCGAGGTACTTAACCTTCCTAGTGCAGGGGATAGGGCGATCGAATAGGGATATTGGGGCCAGTCGTCTGTTGGGCCGAAGGCTCCGCGCGGAGAACATATTGGCGGGTCCCCGGGAGAAGACCACCGCGGCACTCTTCTCCGGGTTCACCTCTATGCGCCACGTACGGAACCATTGACCCAGGGCGTCGACTGCGGCTTGAAGAGCACGCGTTAAATAGGACATGTTCCTATGGGAATAATAGAGAGCGGTGTCATCCGCGTAAAGGGCGAGTTGGACTCTGCTCGAAAGAGGAATGTCGTTCGTGAACAGGCTGAACAAGAGGGGAGAGAGCACGGAGCCCTGAGGGACTCCGGCCTGTATGGGATGGGGCGAAGAAAACGTACCTTCGACCCGGCATCGAAAGGTACGATTCGAGAGAAAGTCTCGTATGATGAGTACGAGCCTATCGGGGACTCCTAACTGGAAGAGCTTGTATATCAAGCCGTTGTGCCAGACCTTGTCGAAGGCCTTGGCAATATCGAAAAATAGGGCGCCTGTGTAGACGGGCCTGGGCTGGTTGAGCCCGGTCAGGATGTGCTCCGTGAGGCGGTGCACCTGGTGGACGCAAGAGTGTCTGGTTTGAAAACCAAACTGCTCGTCGATGAGGATATTATTGGAAGTGACAAACTCTTTGAGTCTCGCCAGCAGCAAGCGCTCATAGAGTTTGCCGAGAGACTTGAGAAAACTGATAGGCCGGTAGCTCGCAGGGCTGCTGCGAGGCTTACCCGGCTTAGGGATATCTACTACATCCGCGTCTTTCCATTCGGCAGGAAAGACGCAGTGGGACATGGCTGCGTTGAAGATAGTCACTAAAAGACATATCAGATGGACAGGGAGAACCTTGAGGACGCGATTGGAGATGCCGTCGGAGCCTGGTGCTTTCTTCGGCTTAAGGCCTTTGATTAGGTCTTCCACCTCGGTCTGCGTGACCGGGGAGAGGGATTCGGTGGGAGGGAGTGAGGACCAGCGCTCTACTTCCCTATCTACGAGATCGACGTGCGTCGGATCGACGGGAGCGGAGCTGGGTGTGCACTGACGCCTGAAGGGCGGGTCAAGGGGGGCATGGTAGCTACCGTGTCGGTTTTGAGGGATCTCGCGAGCCGCCAGTAAGCCTGGTTTGACGGCGAGATCTCCTCGAGAAACCCTCCCCATCGAGCCTCCCTGAGTTCCGCGATGCTGCGCTTCACGTCCCTCTGCAAAGACGCATGCGGGCCCGGTTGACATCGGAGGGGTAGGAGTCGTACGCGCGAATAGCCGCGTTTTTAGCGCGGACTAATTCTTTAATGTCGTCGGGCAGCTTGAAGCGCACAGCGTAAAAGTTGTCCGCTTCAATCTGCCGGGAGGACTGGCTGATGGCCGATTTAAGATGATCGGTGAAAGCGCCGATCGCTTGGTCGGTGTCCTGAGGGGACGAGATTTGTGCCGGGAAGCGGGCAAGATTCGGAGAGTCGGCATCGGCTAAACAGGTGTTTAGCTGGTGCCAGTCCAGAACGGTCCTAGTGACCGGCTGGGAAGTGGGCGGGGGACCTAGTTCCATTAGGACCGGTCGGTGGTCAGAGTCTAGCTCATGGAGAACCTCTAAGGAGCGCAACCGGAGGGTCACACCCTTCGGGAGGGCCATGTCTAAGACATCGGGGCGGTGATTAATATTATTGGGATAATGGGTCGGGCGCATAGGTGCGATGACGTCAAAGTCGAGAACGTCGACCAAGGCGTCGAGGCACCTGCCGTTGCCGGTGGTGACGTATAGCTTTTCGTCCGTCACAAATTTGACTGCTTGCCTACCATCTGATGGAAAACGCCGATGTAATCGGTGATGATAAATCGCACTAGCTTCATAAATTCTTGTTTTATACTGAAATGAAACTATTTTTACGGACTATATCGCGGTTTATTTTTGATTTTAATTTCCCGACGTTTCGAACACTTTACAGGATTCATGGTCACTGGCAGACTGAGGTGTCTATATGTCATAGTTGTAACTATGCCATATACAAAGCCATGACATATACATATACATCTACAAAGCCTAGAGCACAGGCGCAAAGTAGCCAGCCTCTCGGTATTCTACAAGATGCATTTTGGAGAGTGTGCACAGGAACTGCATGACTTGATTCCACCATCCCCCTTCTATCATCGGACGTCGAGACGCACTGCGCATACACACCCTTATGTGGTGAAAGTGCCTTCAGTCCGGACTAAACGATTTGCCTCTTCGTTTATATTGAGGACAGCTAAGGATTGGAACAGTTTGCCTGCGTCGGTTTTCCCGGCCGATTATAATGTGGGTGTCTTCAAGGCTAGAGTGAATAGGCTTTTAATAAGCTAGTGCGCCTTACCATCTTCGATTGCGTCGCCACTTTCCATCAGGTGGGTCTGCAGTCAAGCACTAGCTTATGTTGAATAAAAAAAAAAAAAAAAAAAAAAAGGTCTTTTAATTATTATTGTTAATCCGATCTACGCAGAAAGAGCTTACAGTATCTTGAGGTCTTGCAGTGGAATGCTTGTCTTTGGATTTGAGTATATTTATCACGGGGTCCCAATCCTTTTTTTCTAGCTTTGAAAACCGGGACATTATAATTGGGCAGAAAAACTGATGCAAGTAAACTGTTCTATAAGTTGTCTGGTTACCATAGTACAGGCTCTGCCTCGTTTGAAATCAGATGACCTTGATATTATTGTTATTAAAATTTAGTAGACGGATTTTTGATACTTGGTTCCCTAATTGCTTGGCTAAAGCTACTTAGAGATTAATGTGGAACAAGACATTGTGATGTGGAACAAAAAGCGCGGCGGGAAGACGGAACAATTAATAAGACGCCCGGGGACACAAGTCTGTGTCAGGCAGAACCTTTCGCTTGCCATTTTAATTGGAGCTTTTAAAATAGCGTTAATAGACCTTTCTAACGCTCGAAATACATGTCAATCTAAAGTCTCTGATTGTGATAACATTCTCGAAGAGCCCTATTTTTAAACCTCCATGTTAAAAGGGTGTGTGTAAGAGTCTGTCGTTAGCCTCATAGCTTGTCTGCGAAATCGTAACACCCACAGTTGTAACTACAGTATGTTGGCAGTGATGACATATGGAACTGAGATGTGGTCATTAACTGCTGGCGTTTTGGAGAATCTCAGAGTCACACAACGAGATGTGGAGAGAGTTATGCTCGGAGTTTCTTTGCACGATAATGATCGACATGAGGAAATTCATCAAAAATCTGCCACAGACGTAGCTCTCAGTATCAAGTAGAAGAGACAATGGGCAAGCCACATCCTTCAAAGACTCGATGGGGTAGAAAAGTTCTCATATGACAATCATGAACCGGAAGACGTAGACTAGGCAGGCCTCCTATTAGGTGGACTGACGACATTGTGGTGGTAATCGCAGGCAACTAGTAGATGCAAAAAGCCAATTGTCGTTCACTGTGGCGTAACAAAGGGGAGGCCTCAGCAATGGACGTCTTCCGGCTAATGATGAGGGTGTTTTTTTAATTCCCAATTTGTAGGAAATGTCGTGACGGCTAGAACCGCTGCCTTCGTAGCCACAAGTTAATATTTACACAGAGGCGGTACCCAAGGTCCCTCCTCATCTATATGCTAATTCCGCAATAGCCAACTGCAAGTCGTTCGCCACGTTAACTATGGGTTATTATGGGTGGGAATTTTTCATTTTGTACTTAGTAGCGAATAATGTATTGGAGTTTATTTTTATCGAATTAGGAATCATCATCATCATCAGCAGGTGACAGACGTCCACCTCTGAACAAAAGGCGTACATATGTTTTTTTTTATTCTATTGTAAAACCCTTTCTATTGCTCTAGTGCAGCCATACTCAACCTGCGGCTCGCTAGCCTTTTCTATGCGGCCCGAGGTCTAGTACAGTATTTTTATTAATACGTGTACAAAAGTAATGCAAAAAATGTCGTTCGAATAAGGTTTGAATGAATAAATGTTCATTTCACTCGCTTTCTCTCATAAAATAGCGCGCATACAGAATTTAAGTAAAGAAATGTCTTCAATTAGTGAAAAATCCCTTAATTTTTAAATAAATG
This sequence comes from Furcula furcula, assembly GCA_911728495.1. Taxonomy (NCBI): domain Eukaryota; kingdom Metazoa; phylum Arthropoda; class Insecta; order Lepidoptera; family Notodontidae; genus Furcula; species Furcula furcula. The sequence continues at coordinate 23,383,075 of OU452253.1, forward strand.
CTTTATTTCATATATGCGATTTATTGTAATTTAATATATTTAGGGTAGTTATAATTAAATATACAATTTAGGCTAGATTATTACGGCCCGCAGACTAAAGCAGAAGCGACTATGCGGCCCGCAGGGTAAAGCAGAAGCGACTATGCGGCCCGCAGGGTAAAGCAGAAGCGACTATGCGGCCCGCAGGGTAAAGCAGAAGCGACTATGCGGCCCGCAGGGTAAAGCAGAAGCGACTATGCGGCCCGCAGGGTAAAGCAGAAGCGACTATGCGGCCCGCAGGGTAAAGCAGAAGCGACTATGCGGCCCGCAGGGTAAAGCAGAAGCGACTATGCGGCCCGCAGGGTAAAGCAGAAGCGACTATGCGGCCCGCAGACTAAAGCAGAAGCGACTATGCGGCCCGCAGACTAAAGCAGAAGCGACTATGCGGCCCGCAGGGTAAAGCAGAAGCGACTATGCGGCCCGCAGGGTAAAGCAGAAGCGACTATGCGGCCCGCAGGGTAAAGCAGAAGCGACTATGCGGCCCGCAGGGTAAAGCAGAAGCGACTATGCGGCCCGCAGGGTAAAGCAGAAGCGACTATGCGGCCCGCAGGGTAAAGCAGAAGCGACTATGCGGCCCGCAGGGTAAAGCAGAAGCGACTATGCGGCCCGCAGGGTAAAGCAGAAGCGACTATGCGGCCCGCAGGGTAAAGCAGAAGCGAAGTGCCGGGTTAGAATACCATCCCCCCCCCCCCCTTTCCTCTCGTTGGGTGTCGTAAGAGGCGACTAAGCGAGAATGGGAAGACGGGCAGCAGCGTCTTTCTTATGGATTTATCTTTCACCTATACTGTGATCCCCAAGCAAAGTGTGGGGATTATGGCAACCCCTCCTTTATAAGGGGGAGGCCTTTGTTAGTAGTGGACGTCTTTTGACTGCTAATGATGATAAATTATGAATCCAATAGTCAGACGCTGCTGCCCGTCTTCTTGTTTTCCCTTAGTCATCTCTTGCGGACACTATGGGAAGAGATGGGATTCTTAACTGGACATCCCACAAGTGCAAGATAAAGTCACAGCTGACAGGTCTAAACACTCCTTGTCACTAAAAGAGGTCTGCATCTATACTTATAATAAAACTGTAACAGGTCCAATTCTGTACATTGAAGATATTTTGAAAATTATATTTGGAGGGCATTCTATAACCGATACTGAGGCCGAAAATGTAATTTTTTTAATTTTTGACTGTCTGTCTGTCTGTCTGTCTGTTTTGTAATCGATCTGGTTAAGCAACGTTAGGTAAGGTCATTAAATAGATGGGTGACCGTTTAACGCCATTTGAACTAAACGGGTCCGTGCTTCAGAGAGCAAGTAAAAAGTGGGTCCCAGTTTTTAACCTACTATAAAAAATGAGGTTATGTATTCGATGCGAATGTCTGTTATTCAAAGTTTAGTTAACGAAAAAATAGCGCAGGCGGAGCTGCGTGGGTCAGCTAGTTTATAATAAGTTTGTGATGCTTACTTTGCTGACACAGCTGAAGTTCCTAGTTTATGTTTGTATAACGGGCCAATTTACTTTGCTCGGTCCTGACGCGTTTATATATATCTAGTTATCTGTGTATGTATATACAACTTTAGTTCTAAGTTTGACATATTTAATTTTAAAAGTGGTTAGGGCAGGCTGGATTCTACTCTTCTGAGTCGCTGGACGCTCGGGGTGAGGGCCCCAGGACGTCCATTGAGTACGGCGGCGACTCCGAGGAGGACGGCGGCGGGGTTGCGACCCCCGTCCCTGCGAGCACCGTGACTGGTTCCCGGGGGCTATGAATGGTTGTAAATTACATCTATACATATTCTAAAACAAAGTCGCTCCCGCTGTCTGTCTGTCCCTATGTATGCTTAGATCTTTAAAACTACGCAACGGATTTTGATGCGGTTTCTCTTAATAGATAGAGTGTTTCTTAAGGAAGGTTTATATGTATAATACATGCATAATATAGTAGACAAACACTGATCATTTTAGAGGTTTCTAATGTGATGTCGTAAAAAAACACACTTTTTTGCGCTTATATTGCAAACGCTGGCTGAACCCTATGAGATAGATCAAAAGAATGTACTACAAGATTGTAAACTTTAACAAGGTCTACAAAAAATTCCGCGATGGTATATGTTTATCTCAAGGTTAACCCACAATAACCATTTTTTATCCTTTACTTTTTATGAGACTTATTTACTATTAATAAATTGTTGTTAGTATGAATTTGTCCCCTCTTCGATGTAACGTAAACTTCAATAATATTTACACTAATGACAAAAAAGCTGTGAACGTTGTTCATACTGCTAGGTTAAGGTTAAGCAACATAAGGCAAGGTCATTAAATAGATGCGTGAACTGATTTGTATGAAATTTTGTGTGCATATCGGGTGGAATCTAAGAATAGGTTGTAAAGTATATTTCTTGCCGCTAGGTTAAGCGGCAAGGTCATTACATAGATGGGTTAGATGGGTGACGGTGGCGACTCCAAGGAGGACGGTGACGGGGTTTCGAGCCCCATCCCCGTGATAACGATGCCAGGTTTCCGGGGGCTATAGTGCGCACTGAGGGGTATTTGGTGCAGATCCCGCTGGAGGGCCCAAGTCCCTCTTCATATGTGCCGATGCGACAGCCGCAGGGGTTTAAGTGGGTAAGAATCCCAGATACCATGATTGACGAGGTTATAAGTAAAGAACGAGAGGAGGGTGTAAGAGAGGAGAGAGAGGGGGACGAGGGGGTGACGGGGTGAGGGATAGGGGGATTAAGGAGGATCAAAGTGATTTGGAGCAAGGTGGGAGAAGATAGAGGTTCAGAGAGGGGACAACGGGGAGAGGAAGAGGGGGAGTGTGACGGGTTCCAAAGCGGGGGAGGGGGAAAGAGAGGAGAGAGAGAGAGAGAGAGAGAGCATAGAATTAGACTTTTTTAAAGAGAGGTGGAGAGAGTAATAAATCAAGGGAAGGAGAAAAGGGTGGCAAAATAATAAAAGCGCGCGCGGAGCTGCGCGGGTCAGCTAGTTATATACATAAAATATATTATTAAGCCCTTTCATTGGGTACCCATATTGATTTTTTCCCGACTGCCCTACAAGGAGGGTTATGTTTTTCGAGAGTATGTATGTAAGTATGTATATCTATTACTTTGGCACGGCCTGCAGCCTAAACGGCTTCATGGATTTTGAATTATAATATTTCTTTAGTTTTGTCTCATCATCTTAGATACATACATTCTTGTTTTTGTTTTTTTGGGAATGATAGACGCTGTTGGCCGCAGATGGCCATTACAGCTTCACCGGACAATAGGAGACGAGCGCTTAAAGCGCTCTAGCCTATACATTCTTGAAAAAACATGGCTTTCCTCCTGGGGCAGTCAGTGTAATAGAAACAGATCGCGTAAATAAAGACAATACAGAGTTTTTAATACTTATAACAAATTTAGTAGCATAAACAAATTTCGTTTTAAATATGAAAGACACTGGTATCAACGTAATTCGTGTCCAGCTGTCAGATTCCAAAGCTCGTGATAGGGCGGCCGGCCTGCGGCGTTCCGCCCGAGCTGTAACACTAAATCATAGACCCTTTTAATATATTAAAGAGTTTCTCTAATTGAGGTCCTTGAATATCTGAGAGTCTGAGTCTATTAAGCCTTAAGAATGTAAACACACTGTCGTACGCATTCACTAACAAACTGACATCTAAAATGTGGTCGCGGACTTATCTGTGCTGGTGGCGGAAACGAGCACTAACGGTTTTATTATGATAATGACGTGTAATTTGATAGTTTTATATAGACGGTAGCGACACTACTATCGCCAAAGATAATCTTGTCAGCCTGTGGCTTGAAGAGAAATAGCGACACAACCGTTTCGGGGGCGCTATTTCTGTGTGCCACTTTCTGGACCGTAACACCTAATCTATTTTAAATATTATTTCGATGGTGATACGTTATGTTATACGATTAAGTCGGAGGACTACTAATATTCCGTGGGCCTAGTATTACCTACCGTAAAGTTAAGTAGAGGGAAATGTGGGTGGACATATTTCCCCTGATTGGGGAATTGGCTGCTGTCGACGATATGGCCTTCAAACGTATTCTATACTAGCAGCGCCTGCGGCTTCGCCTGCTTGCCCAGTCTATTTAAACACCAGTCCAGCCTTTACGTTACATTACTAAACTTGATGTCCAGCTAACCCTGACCCCTTGTTTGTATGCAGCTGCCTACAATCGGAGGGTCAAGCTGTAGCTCTTAATCTACTTGACCGATTTTTATACAATATAGCCTATCATTAAGTTGGCCGTTAAGCCGTTTTCCCGTGATGAGGTAACAGACTTTTAAATATGTTAATTTTATATAATTTGCAATGACTGGAAAAGGCTACCAAGTTAAAAGAACAAGATTGTATAAAACAACAGCATTATACACACTTGGTTTAGCAAATAAAGATTTGATTTGATTTAATTTGAATTCTACTGTTTTATTATAGAAGATAGATATATAGATAATTAAAGAACTCCTGAACCGCTAAGCGGTGACCTGACTCAAAGGCCGCGTCACACGTGACTGTTTTTTTCTCGCTGCGACCCTGCCGCGGTGTGTGGTCCACTCATTAATCTCACTTTTCCCAGTACTGATCTGTGATTAGGACCTCTTTACGCTGTAACGTGTTCGGATCACGGAAGGTTGAAGGGTTTTTTTGGAAAATAAAAACAAGATTTCTTTTCGGGAGTATTTTTTTGTGTGAATATTAGCAAACGCCAGGCTAGCACAAATTGTGTCACCGCAAATTTTAGTGTAGGTATGTCTTGCTTACCCGTGGAGTGTCCGGGTAAGAATAGCACCCTCCCATCTCCCCCCATTGGGTGTCCGTAAAATGCAACTAAGGGAAAACAAGAAGAACAGCAGCAGTGTCTTTCTATTCTATTACCCACCACCTAGGTACACTGCGAATTGCGATCCCTAAGACGCCTGCCAAGCGTAAGGATCATGGCAACCCCTTCCTTTTAAGGGAGAGGCCTTTGTTTAGCAGTGGACGTATTTCGGCTGTTGATGATGCGCAATATTGCGCTCAGCTTTAAAAGATCCACAAAATTAATTTGCCTAAGTCATGTAAAAAGTCGACCCTACGCTTGATCCCTCCCCGGTCTTGTCGTTCCCGTCGGACTATAAGATTAAAGGACGTGTGATATTTGTACAGTTTACCATTAATAAGGCTAATCTTTTAAGCAACTCTGTAACGTAATGGTAAGACGTTTGCCTCTTCCGCACTGCACTGTCGTTCGTCACTCGAGACAGTAGTCATTAAGTCCGTTGTTAGTTCTTTTAAATATAAGTTTAAAATGCATTTACATACTTTCACAACAAAAAATAACTCAATAGTCGTTCTGTGCTTTGTACACTACATTCACTACATACATACTTTCACACTCTTTTATATACATCTATCATACTACATACATTTAACCACGGGATTTACTTCATTTACTTCACCACTAAGTTTATTTTTAATTTTATATAGACTAAAACCGTCACTTTTAAATAATTGTTTACTTCCATGTTCTTGTACGTCTCCTGGTTTGCTTGTGATTGTTTTTCTTTTTTTTTTTTTTCTTCTTTTCTTTGTTTAACTTAAGTATTTTATGTGCGGTGTATGCTGTTGCGCTCAGATGCGCTCTCGCCAACGGGTGTCCACAGAAGATCAGCGTCGTTGTTCCAAATAGGAGCAACGGCACATGCTGAGTGGATAACCCTTCAGCGGCATTGTTTAAAATAAAAATTGTAATAGATAAGTTAGATTTAGATGTCGCTGAATAAATGTTTTTCTTTCTTTCTTTTTTTCTTTCCCTTGTACTCTGTAATTTCAGTGGCTGTCGCACCGGAACTTAGCAATGTTTATACGTTGTTGCTTGGATACCTCCAAGCAGCAACGTGTAAATCAGAATCGGACATTGCGGTGGTATCTACCTCTTTTTTGACGCGGGGGAATCTTCAAAAGATCACCGGGAGCTGTGGGGCTCGACCGGGTATGTGGGATTCTTACCCACTAAAACCCCCGCGGCTGTCGCATCGGCACATGAGAGAGGGTCTCCCTAGTGGGATCTGCACCAGGGGCCCTTCAGTGCCTTGCCTTTGAGCCCGCCGCCGGGGGGCGCATTGTATCCCCCCGGGAACCAGTCATAGTTCTCACAGGTCTGAGGTCACAACCCAGCCCACACCCCGAACGTCCAGCGACTCCGAAGGAGCGGTGGTATCTACCTGGACCATCTCTTGCACAAAGTAAATCACCTTAAAGTTTGGCCGCTATGGTTGTATCGGTTAAGAAGTGGCATTACGTCCTCACGGATTATCAGTTTATTAGACGTGATTTTTAGCTGTTTCACACTGGATGACTTAGAAAACCACCTCAGACCTCACCTATATCTCAAATTAAACCGATTTGTTATTCTTTCCTTTACACCAAATGTACCGAAGACGGGCGCAACGGTACCGCGCGGCCGCCGCCCGCGGCCCGCACGACGAGTCGATCTCGCATCGCCACCGCTGTGATTTGCGCGTTAGTCGATGTTTGCGCTCGATCGATTTGAATTCGTCACGTTCGGACGCTGTATCGATGCTGGTGCTAATTTTCGAGGCGGAGCCGGGAACGTTTCGGTGTGAACTCGCTAGATTTGAGGCAATTCGATTGTACAGGATGGTGCTCGATCGCAGAACTAATTTGTATCAAATACATCCTCTTGCTTATTTTAAATTTTTGCTAAACCAGGACACACACTTTTTCATTTCTTGCAGAAAGAGAACGCTTACTTAAAGATTATTTGTAATTCCATAGTCTAGCTGCTCTTATAATACAAATAAAAATATTTTTTACAAAAAAAAGAACCGCCTTCAAAATGCAACTAAAAAGCCTGAAATAATTTCTAAGAATTAGTGGTTTTTACATCTACATTGTTGGACTTGGACTACAACATATTATAAATACATATTACTATCAAAGACGGCGCCAAACTGGAAAACAGTTAGGTACCTACTGCCCTTGTAAGTATTTGCTAGACGTTAGGCACCGACTTCGATAGTAATATGTATTTATAATATGTTGTAGTCCAAGTCCAACAATGTAGATGTAAAAACCACTAATTCTTAGAAATTATTTCAGGCTTTTTAGTTGCATTTTGAAGGCGGTTCTTTTTTTTGTAAAAAATATTTTTATTTTATTCTTTTTAGTGGTTCCCTTGGTGTATTATTAGGTTAACTTTTAACAACTTATATTTTATTCTGACAAATAGCCAGATTAATATTTATTTTAAAAACACCCACTACATAAAACAACTATGGACCATCACTAAAATATAAGCTTAAGCAAAAGTTTTTAAAAATATAGATGTGACAATATCTTAAAACTAACCAATTGCCATAAACCGAAGATATCTAGGTGTTATACTCGTAGTTCTCGAGAACCATGGACTGCAAGCTCGGTGGGTCTACATTTATTTGTGCCGAGAACCCGTGTCCACCTTCTTGATCCATCGTCAGACCCTGATCACCATTTTTCTAGCAACTACTCATCGAGAGCTACCCAACGAGCCCAAACTCGGCGGATCTACGTTTATTGGTGCAGTGATCCCATGATGACCTTCCTGCTCCATCATCAGACCCTGATCTCCATTTTTTTCTAGCAACTTCTCGTCGAGACCTATCCAACGAGTCCAAATTCGGTAGGTCTACGTTTGTTGGTGCCGAGATACCGTGACGACCTTCCTGCTCCATTATCAGACCTTGATCACCATTGTTCTAGCAACTACTCGTCGAGAGCTACCCAACGAACCCAAACTCGGTGAGTCTATGTTTATTGGTGCCGAGATCCCGTGACGACCTTCTTGCTCCATTATCATACGCTGATCACCATTTTTCTAGCAATACTCATCGAGAGCTACCCAACGAGCCCAAACTGGGCGGATCTACGTTTATTGGAGCACAGATCCCGTGACAACCTTCCTGCTCCACCATCAGACCCTGATCTCCATTTTCCTAGCAACTACTCGTCGAGAACTATCCATCGAGTCCAAATTCGGTAGTTCTACGCTTAGTAGGCACGGCTAGGATAGGATGGATTGATAATTTTATTACAGAGTTCCGGTGCCCATCTATGGCCTTCTTCATCAGATCCACTTCACCAAATTATACTTTCTGAATGAAAATGCTTGGCTAGTTTCTAAAAATACCAAAAACGCTATATGTATGCCTATAACATTTAAGGAGTTCCCTCAGTTACTCATGGTTCCCATCATCAGAACTTGATTTTGAAAAAAATGGGACCAATCTGGAAGCATATCCTTTCAATTAAAAAAATAATTTTCCAAATCGGTTCGTAAACGACAGAGTTCTGAGGTAACAAACATAAAAAAAAAAAATAATAAAAAAAAAAACATACAACCGAATTGATAACCTCCTCCTTTTTTTGAAGTCGGTTAAAAAAAAGGTGTTATGGGGAGTCAAAAATGTTAGCCGGTCCAAAATGGCATGACCGGTGCAGAACCTGATGCTGCTATTTTCTATTCCGAACTTGGCGCATACACTGCCATGTGACTAGATACATCTTCTTAATCATAGTTAATCTGTTTGAAATAGAGTAATTTTACTAACAATCGTATTTCCTGAAATGTTAAGATAAATTCCAAGCTGACTTTCTCGCTTTAATTAAACCAGTAGAACTTTTGGACTATATTGGGACCCAGAAAGAAAACTTTTAGAAAGTTACGCGTCGATATTGAACGGGTCCTTATTTCTGTATTGATTCTGTTCCAATCTTCGGGCCCAATATCGGCTACTGTTCTGAGATAAAAATGTTGGAATCAGAATTTATATTATAAGAATCCACTGATCGTGTAATTTTTTACGTTTTTAGCATACTTTTATGAGCTTGACCTGTTTGTATGATAACTTTGATGGTCATTTTTTTTTATTACAGCTAACATGATCAAACATTAACACCGTTAGTACTTTTTCTAAAGATCTTGATATTTTTATGTAAACTACACAATCTTCTCAAAAAAATATGTTTAATTGAAAGGAGGAATTAAGAAAGAAAATTCATTTATTTTCCCAACACATAGAATAGAAAAAAACAACAGATAAAAATACATTCTGATTAGGTTGTATGCGAGCAAACAGGGCCCTGCCTCAGCATATTCCTGCACCATAGTGTATAGAATAGTGCAGCGATGGTATTTAGGCATGATAAAAAAAATATTCCCCAAAAGGGCTGCTTTTTGGTGTCTTTAACTAATCTTCCTCTACAAATTTCATGCGGTACTTTTTGTACATTACTGGTAGTTTTTGTACTTTAATTTTAAAACACGCTGTATCAGTTATGGGCGTCATCCGTCGGTGTCGGCCTAAAGTACCGTGGTTTACAAATTTCGCTGAACGATTTACCATAAACTAGTGTTTCATATTTAGGTTCTATTGTTGCAATGATGCACTTCATTTTGTATGTAACATCATTCAAAGCAGTTACTTTCCAATTTGTTCACGTTCAATTTTACTGTAGCATTCGTCTTATCGTGCCCTTATAAGCTAATAATATTAATAATAATAAATAGTAATATTGTATATTAGTAGTCATCCTAGGAGGTAATAGGTAACCAACATTTGTGAAGGTATTATAAAGTAGGTACTTTTCAGACATGTTCACACCCAGCAGTACTTAAAGCGTTCGACCAACTTTTGTCACTGTAGCTGTTAAGAGCTAACCAACCTTTAGTCCTCATCATCATCACCAGTCGGAAGACGTCTACTGCTGAACATAGGCCTCTTCCTTCGAACGCGACAATGAACGACAATTAGCTACTTGCATCCACCGGTTACCTGCGACGCGCACAATGTCGTCGTCCATCTAGTGGGAGGCCTACCTATACTGCATCTTCCGGTTTGTGGTCGCCACTCGAGAACGTTTCTTCCCCAACGGTTATCGGTTCTACGAGCGATGTGGCCTGCCCATTGCCACTTCAACTTGCAGATTTTAAGAGCTATGTCGGTGACCTTGGTTCTTTGGCGAATCTCCTCATTCCGGAATCGGTCGCGCAAAGAAACTCTGAGCATAGCTCTCTCCATAGCTCGTTGTGCGACTCTGAGATTTTCTAAAAGGCCAGCAATTAGGGATCACGTCTCATTACCATATGTCATCATTGGCCGCATACACTGGTTAAAAACCTTCGTCTTCAGGCACTGCGGTATTTCGGACGAGAAGATTTCGCTGGCCATTCGAGTTGGATTCTTCGGGCGACCTCTTTCTCGGAGTTGGACCGACCTAACTGTATAGTTTACCCTTTATAAGCACCCTTTAAGTACCCTTTATAATATTTACTACTAGTGAAAGAATCAAAGGTAGAATTTATGAAATTTTCAAATTAAAGTAGGTACCTATTTAATTTTAACAGTTGATTATTAATAATGGCTTCAAGATATCTATTTTGCATTTGAAAATTATACTAGTTGATACCTAGTCATACTAACGAACTCATCACATAGGTTACGTTAGGAATAACATAGCTGGTTATCGACAGAATGTTTTATCCGTGGGGTGTCCGGGTAAGAATAGCACCCTCCCATCTCCTCCCGTTGTGTGTCCGTAAGAGGCGACTAAGGGAAAACAAGAAGACGGGCAGCAGCGTCTTTCTATTGGATTACCTACCACTAATACTGCGATCCCCAAGACGCCTGCTAAGCGTGGGGATTATGGCAACACCTCCCTTCTAAGGGGGAGGCCTTTGTTCAGCAGTGGGACGACTTCACGCTGAAGATGATGATAGTGGTGGCTGAACGGTCGCTTGCACAACGGATTTACGTGTATTTATTTATTTACGTGTATTTAACGGATTTAAGTGTATTTATTATTATTATTAACGGATTTACTTAGCACCTAGTAAAGTAAGTCAAGTATCGCAAATAACGCTCGTGAATTTGGTTAATACGGATCGTGTCCGATAAACAAAATCCCATAACAATGGCAACAGACGCGGGCCCACCATTAGCGGCCATTACTGCACGCATATTAAGTGCGCTTTCATCTCGCCGGCTATTGTGCCACCGTTGCCGCACTGTGACCGGGACTTCCGTGTGCCTTGTACGAATGCCCACCGCGGGGAACATGTCCAACTCGCAAATAGGAGAAAATTTTAATTTTACTATAATATCGTAAGTCATAGTAAAAATATCTTTATTTATTTTATTTTATTTTATTCGGAAAACAAACAGTATCTTATATCTAGAATACAACAATTTAAATGACAAATAACCATTAACAAGTTTTCGCATATTGCAACTAAAAGCTTTTATACTTAAACAGTGTAGCAGGTTTTATAAATGTACTACAATTAAGAAACAAGGAACTAAAGAAAATAATATAAACTATGTTAAAAACAAATCATCTAATTTGGTTAAACCAGTCGTTAGAGATTGTATTTTTAAAAATAGTGGGATTAGAATTAAATAAATCCAACTCGGTAAAGTCAGCTAGGTCGTTGAAGTAGTTAACTGACCGCATTAGGAATGAATTTTTCCTATACCTAGTGACACTATGCGGAACTTGTAGGAGCTTAGGATGCCTAACTGTTTTACTTGGGACTCGTAATTCGAGCATGCCAAGGAGACGAGGTGAATCAATTTTAGACTGCGCTATTTTAACAAGAAGAGAAATATCTAATAATATGAGACGGAAAATAGCATTCCGTCTCATTTGGAGTGGTAATATATGATGTCGTCTACATCTAGCCTCATAGCAAATATCATATTTTTTACTTTTATACTGTAAGAATCTTAGAAATTTACTCTGTACGGATTCTATTCTTTGGATATAAATATCATACTGCGGACTCCAAACCTGTGAGCAATATTCGAGTTGGCTGCGCACATATGCACAATACAATATTTTGATAATTTTAATACTAGAGAACTGTGAACATGATCTGATAACGAAGCCCAATGCCTTATTAGCCCGTTTAACGACATTATCTATATGCTTATCGTACAATAATTTAGAATCATGAATTACACCCAGGTCCTTAATTTCATCTACCCGTGTAATTATGACGCCTTTAAGGGTGTAATTATGCACGATTGGTTTTGGTTTACGGGTAAAGGTTATGGAGTAGCATTTAGTAATATTGATGTCTAGTCTGTGCTGATTACAATACTTTTCAAATCTAGAAAGATCTTCTTGTAAAAGGATAGAATCGTTATGAGAACGTATTTCCTTAAAAATTTTCATGTCATCTGCGTAAAGTAGAAATTTTGAATGTAGAAAACAAGAATTGATATCATTAATGAATATATTAAATAGGAGTGGAGCGAGCAAAGATCCCTGGGGAACACCAGAAGGGACAGTTTGCCATGCAGATAAGTACCCATTAAGTACGACAGCCTGAGATCGCTTCTCGATATATGAAGTAAACCACCGGAATAGATTGCCATGTATTCCTGCCAGTAACAGCTTTTGAAGTAGAATTGAGTGGTCAATTCGATCAAACGCTTTCGTATAATTTGTAAATACCGAGTCTACCTGTCCTCCAGAAGTCATTTTACTAGTTATAAAGTCTGTAAAAAGTAACAAATTGGTTGTGGTGGAGCGATTTTGTAGAAAACCATGTTGTTCGGGAATAAAGTTGTTCGACAATGCATTATATATTTGGTTATAGACAAGGCGTTCAAATATTTTGGCAAAAATACACAACTTAGAAATAGGTCTGTAGTTTTTAACTTCTCCTTTGTTGCCACTTTTATGTACTGGTGTAATAAATGCAGTTTTCCAAATGTCAGGCACGTAACCTTCACTAATAGATCGCCGAAATAAGATAGTAAGCGGTGTGGTCAAGCTCTTAGCACAGTTAACAATAAATATTGGTGCAATATTATGTATAGGCCCCACTGAGGCACTTACATAAAAATATTTTTTACAAACTATCACCGGATTGTGTGCGGCCGCTACTGAGAAGATCCGGAAAAGAACTCAGCGGACTTGTCGGTATTTTCCTAATTTTTTTCATCGCCACCAAGTCGTGTTGTCGGGCGGGCTGAATGGCTATTAACCAATTCTTGCTGCCAGCACATTGGTCCATCAGACATAAGGTCCTTCGGGCCGGAGGTCGTTGTTAATAATTTAGTACCAAACAAACCACGGCGGCATTTCCACTTGCCATCAGGTGAGATAGCGGTCGAGGCCTTATAATAATTAAAAAATATTTATAAAAAGACTGTAAACTCATGCGCAAATAAACAACGTTTAAAACAGCACCATTTATAAGAGTGAAAAACAATGTAATGTTATGTCAAATACTTGGATACTTCGAAGTTATAGGACTCATAACATTGTGAAATGACAGCAGTTTAAACATAATATGCACATAAACTTTATGCGTAGTAACATCGTCCAATATGAATAAATTGGAAGTTCATACACTTGTGTATTGAACATCGATATACTTATTATATATCGATGGTATTGAATTTAAAACAAGTAGATGTTATAGAGCGTAAAATCAATTTATAATACGTTTAATATTTAAAATTACATAATATAGAGAAACCATTAAAATTACGTACCTTAATAAAATACACATGCGCAGTTTGATAAATAAATAGTTTTTATTTGCATCAAAAAACACAAACATACACGTTAAAAAATGCCATAAAAATATAATAGTAGTTTATGCACCAAGGGGATAAAGTAGTGTCTTATGTTGCGGGCATTTAATTGAATCGCGAGCATAACGAAGGATTCTAGCAACTCCCGAGCGCAGCGAGGGAGTACAGAGTTAACTCCCGAGCGTAGCGAGGGAGTTAATACTAGAATCCTGAGTACAGCGAGGGATTTAAGCTCGCCCAAGACAAAGGCACCTTTATCCCCGAGGTGAATACACTACTTTTCACACCTACTGCGAGGTAATAAAATACAAATATTGCTAGAATTAAAATAATAACAATATTTTGGGACAATCCACACATGGTAATCTGATCCCAAACTAGGCAGAGCCTGTACTATGGAAACCAGATAACTAATATTAATTAATAGTTTAATAACACCCAGACACTTGGTGGGAATCGAACCCACGACCTATTGGGTAGCGGCCCAACGACGTTGGACCAACGAGACCAACGAGACCGTCAATAATATCAACATAGTGATTTGCCGCGTTATCATCTAAGTATTTCATTTTCTTTTCTAGAACACTGGGTTGTGCTCGTCGCGCTCGGTTCGATTTTCAAATGTTTTGTTTTTCGTGCAGTTCTCTGCTTAGAGTAGTAGTATAAATCTGTGGTAAAAGTGTTGAGGAATTTTCGTTTGACGTTCGAAATTCAAACACATTATTACCCAAGGGAGTTTAGTACAACATTATTACCCGGCTAGACTATAGAGCAATAATGAGGCACTTTATGTCACCTTTATATGACATATAATGTGACATTATCGAGCAGGTGGTGTGAAAAAGTACAATACGATACTATGACAATCAGGTTAGGCGCAGGACCGACTTATTACATGCCCATCCAACGCATGAATCATCTTACTTTATAGGCAATCAGGTGATCAGCCTGCATTGTCCTGGCCAGTAAAGAACAATTACCTACACAAAGTTGTTTTGCATTCCCCCCTTTGGTTTGCAAATCAAGGTTCCCTCTGTGCCACACAGGCTACAAAAAAAAACCTTTTTAAAAATAAGGAACCAAAATAACATATAAGTACATAAATTATATTTTCGAAAAAAAATCGAATATTAACTGAGAATTGTGTGTTATTTTATTATTTAAAATAGAAACATAATTTTTAATCACTCGCTCAACCCGTTCCCAACGAGGCGTTAAAAGGGGCGCAAATTTTAAAACAAACGTCTCGTCCATTGTTTTATTTGCAATAATAGCCACGTAGCTAACAAAGGAATTTCCGAGCTTGTCGCCCGAACCAAAATACAAATAGGCACCTATATACCTATAATAACACCAACTATAATAAATGTACGCCTGTTCAAACAGTTTCTATCTTAAAAAAATATATGCATGTTGAAACATGGGAAGAAAAGCTTATGGGAGAAAAATTTCACAATAGGTCCGAAATTGACTGCCGATTAAATATACACAGCCTTACTTATAAACGATGGTTAAATTTTATGCAACACATAATAGCTATTTAAAAATATTTGTTACTTATAAACGATGTTTATCCCTAATACGTTGCATAACAGCTTGCTAAAGTAGCTGTCAAATTAAACAGCGGCCGACCCTTGTTTAGAAGCTTACTAGCACGTTATGTAACAATATGGCGGTTCTCTATCAGCTGATTCAGTCAGTTGCACTTGCATTGTAATTTGTATCGATCGATGAATAGAGTTTATATATTAAGAATAGAGTACGCGTTTGTCTATGATCCCCTTAAACAAAGTGTAGGCAGATTTTACTCTGAGAGGGAAGGTGAATTGAACTATTGAAAGTTACATTATAAGAGTTATATTGATATGTAAGTGATAAGTAGTGATGGGTTTGATCTGTCACAATCGCAAATCAGCGCTTGAACGGAAACGAACACGGACGAAACAACGAAACGGAAGATCATCGCTGGTTGCGTGTACGATCAGCATTGTTGCTGAGTTGGAACCATTTTGTGACGCACATTTTTGTTAAAGTATGTAACTACCTACTTACATATATCTATTTTTATTTTTTTGTTCTATTTTTTGATTGTTAATTGTGTGTCACAAATAAATTATTCTTTCTTTCAAATGTCGATAAATACAGCTGATGGTATAATACCTATTGTCGTGTACCTGATATTTATGTATTTTGATGTTCTTACCGGTGCCTACGGTTCTTACTTAAAAATAATCATTCTATAGTACTGATTTGTGTTCTATGCATCCAAATTTGAATTTGACAACCTAGCTTCATAATTGTCGAATTGAATTACAAAATGTTGCCATTTTACCAAGTTTTAGGTCAGACGGAATATTTCAAGCTGACAACACGTGGCGGTATTTACAGAGTAAAATATGTTTTGCCTTATTAACTGTTCATTATTTATGTCGCTCTTATGCAACGTTTATAAGTAGAAAATATAAAACTGCTTAATAAGGAGTTATGTAGTAAGTAGTTATTTGGTTGCTAAGACGGTGATTAGTAGATTTTTATAAGTAAGGCTGTATATGTGTTCTATTTGATAAATTTGTTACAGTATAGGAAAATCGTAAAACTTAAAACACTGGTTATTAACAACAACTAATATCAGCAGTTTTTCGCTTAGGACAGTGACAGATATTCTGCCGCCAAAGAGCAGTGTGTAAACACTGCTGTGTTCCAGTGTGAAAGACACTGTAGTTGGTAAAATTACCGGACACATGAGACTTAATAACTAATGTCTTGGAGGGCGAGCGACAGTGCAATGCAGCTGTCTTTAGGCTGGCGTTTCGCTTACCATCAGGCGATTTGTTTGTCTCGTCACTACGTTGAATAAAAAAAAATGCTCCTTTTTAAAGATTTTATGCATTGATGACTTGTTATGTTTTACCCCGCGGCGGCTTGCTTGCTCCTGTTCTGTTACAGTTTCGATCCCAAATAGGCTGAGTCTTGTTATTATGTTATTAACATTAGAAATTACGACATCTTATTGTACTGTAATCGGTATCGGCTCGCGATGCCTTTGTGACCACTTGGAACATTGTTTGTTACTGCAATGTTATAAATTTATTCTCCTTCTTTATTTGTTACTGCTGTTTCAAGCACCGCGACGAGGCAAAAGGTTCGATTTAAAAAAAACTTAAATTAAAAATATGACGTCAGGAAACCAATTTTAATTTGTCCTCTGCTGAATGATGTCTAGAGTAGTACATTTTTAAATCGTATTGCACCAAAGGTGATAAAGCAGACACCGGCTTCAACCGTCGTCATAGACACTGGCGGTCTGCAGTCGGGCTTCTGCATTTTTTTTATAATACTGAGGTTTTCTTGTATAACCGTTATACAGTTACAGAGTCTTTAAAAACACGTGTCAGATCCGTGAGGTTACTATCAGGTGTATCAATACAATTAAATTTATATAACTCATTTGTTTAATACGTAATATTTCTTTTCCTAAATTGTGCCAGAATAACGAATCCGATCTTATATTTCTGGTACAAATTAGGAGGAAAAAATATGAGATATCAACAAATGTGTTACGTACATGTATTTGTATTGATACCCGACTAAGACCCTCACGGATCCGACACGTGTTTAACACGTTTTAACACTCTGTATATTTTACCTATCATCGGTACCCGAGGGGTGTTCGGGTAAGAATAGTTACTCTCCCATCACCTCCCGTTGGGTGTCCGTAGGTGGCGACTAAGGGAAAACAAGAAAACGGGCAGCAGCGTCTATCTATTGGATTACCTACCACCTATACTGCGATCCTACCTACATAACAACGTTCTAAAAATCATCTGCATGAGGGAGTGACCGATGATGACGATAAGGAAGTGACTGATGATGGTTTTCATATGCATCGAGATCGAGATCCATTAAACATTTTTTTTATATATCCCTGTCGTGAGCCATCTCAGACCAGTCCTTCTTAAATGCGTCTAAGTCGTCACGCCAACGCTTTTTAGGCCTTCCACGACGACGACGTCCATCCTTCGGCACCCATTGTGTGACAACCTTGGCCCATCTGTCTGCCTTCATGCGACAAATATGTCCCGACCAATCCCACTTCAGCCTGGCCTATTAAACTATGCCTAATCAAATCAAATTAATTTATTTGTTAAACATAGGTATTTTACATAAAGGTCTTATCTAATACTATAGTGCGCTATGTTTTGTCAATATGACATACAAATATTCTTGAGTTGTTGACAACTTGGTTGACAAAATGCTGACTGACTGACAAAGGACGTCTTACAATAAAAATAGTATTAATAGATGATTAGAAATGTGCATTAGATTTTAGATTGTATAGAGTATTCATTAATAGTCATTTTAAATTACTTAATCAATACTATACATTTACTATTTAAAGCATAATCAATGATATCCAAAGGTACCTAATACATAAGTTTTATTTAAGTACATATGCAATACATGAAAAAGTTACTACACTTTCGATTCCCATCAGATAAAAATAACCGGCAGTACATGCTATTCGCAATAAGTAAAAAGAATATCGCAAGTAATTGGCACTGTGTTTTAAATTCAGCTGTCGCATCATGGGCATCTGTGTCGCGCCTCGTCGTGCGGACGCGTCAATGGACGCGCGTCAACGCGATATGCTTGCGCGGAGCGGTGCGCTCGGATAGGTTCGGATCCTTTCTAGCAGGTTTATTTTTGCCCGACTGTCCCAGGAAGAGGGTTATGTTTTTAGAGTATGTATGTATGTATGTACATACATACATATGTCACACATATACTCAGACGTACATATTATGTCATATTATTTCTTTGGCACGGCCTACAGCCTTAACGGGTTGATGGACTGCGATAATATGTCGTTGGATTCGTCTTAGTTGTGAGGGTGACATAGGCTATATATTTTTCCAATCAAATTAATAATTCGGCCGTTAGCCGCTATTTTGTATTTTTTCAATATGGGTATTAAATTAAAGGTATGGGTATTAAATTAGGCTTAACAAGGCGAGTTGAAATACATATACATGTGTATACGTTTAATGTATGTATAATGTAATTTAAGCCCATTTTGTCCAGTCGGGGGTTTTTGTGCTTTCAAAATTTATAATTGTGTCTCAAACTAAAGCCGCACGGGCCTATGCACAAATTCATGTCTTTTCTACACACGAACTGTGTACACTGCTTCGGCGCTGACCAAGACAAAAATCTTGTCTGCGTTACAGCCGATGCGCAAAGATTTTGTGGCTTTCGCGCCTAGATCTGACAAAATTTGGTATTTTTTAACCAGCTTCAAAAAGAAGGTTCTCTATTCGACGCGTATGTATGTAATATTAATAAAAATGCGTAATATTAATATATGTTAGTCTATGTGGGCTTCTAAACAAATTTACCAAATTTTATGAGTGTATGTATGTATGTATGTAGGTTTGTCCGCGGATTTCTCAGAAACTACAGGTCCGATTTCAAATTGCAAAAAGAATTCTTTTTGCAATAGTTAGAGTATTTTTCAACTTAGGGTAGAGTATAAGTTTCATCAAAATCGGTCCAGTAGTTTAAGAGCTATAAACTTTTTTATGTTTTCAGTAAGTTACTGTAACGTAGACGTTCGAGTTGCGTGGCAGTGCTGATACCTATCTTGGTAAAATAAAAATCACTAAAAAGTGTTAAATAAACTATTTAAAAAAAAAATAACCGACTTCAAAGTAAATTATCTAAAAAGCATAAAATAACGAAAATATATTGAAGTCGGTGCTAGCACATCATGTTAACTAGCACGAGCTGACACCGACTTCAATATATTTTCGTTATTTTATGCTTTTTAGATAATTTACTTTGAAGTCGGTTATTATTTTTTTTTAAATAGTTTATCTTAGAGTGGTACACGCAGTCTAAACGGTTGTGACAAATGTCAATTATAGTTAAGGATCATTAATCAATTTTTTGAAATCGGCTAATTTGGACATTAGAAGAAAATTAATACTTAATACGCAGACAGAAAGTAGATACATCTCATTATCATTATCACCAGCCGGAAGACGTCCACTGCGGAACATAGGCCTCCCCCTTACAACGCCACAATGAACGACAATTGGCTATTTGCATCCACCGGTTACCTGCGACGCGCACAATAGATATATCTAATAACTCGTATTCAAAAATTAAAAATAATCACAAACGGCACTTAAAATTCTAAGATTTTATCATTAAAGACACTTAATCTAATCTATTCATGATTTTAATATTAAAGTTAATTTGCGTTTGTGAGTAAAAAAAATATTTTTTACAAAAAAAGAACCGCCTTCAAAATGCAACTAAAAAGCCTGAAATAATTTCTAAGAATTAGTGGTTTTTACATCTACATTGTTGGACTTGGACTACAACAATTATAAATAGGTACTAAGACTAGCCTTAGCGAACAAAATTTTCATCAAAAACTTGCATAACAAGTCAGTAGACACGTAGGTCCGCTCTAAGCCGACAAATAATATTATAGAAGAAAATATGCCTAATTACCTTTCCCTCTAAGCCGACAAATAATATTTTTTAAGAAAATATGCCTAATGTCGTGATGCTAACTCGCAAATCTCACTATGATGAAATGACGAAATTAGACTACGAGTACTTAAAAGTATAAAAATACAAAATGGCAAAAATAACTATAAATAACTAAGTCTACCTACTGCTTATTCCCGTACCCGCGGGGTGCCGGGTTAGAATTGCATCCCCCCATCTCCTTTCGTTGGGTGTCGTAAGAGGCGACTAAGCGAGAACGGGAAGACGGGCAGCAGCGTTCATCGTTCTTTTGGATTTATCTTCCACCTGTACTGCGATCCCCAAGCCGCCTGCCAAACGTTGGGATTATGGCAACCCCTCCCTTCTAAGGGGGAGGGCTTTTTGTTCAGCAGTGGACGTGTTTCGGCTGCTGTTTTTTTTTTATTATAAACATTAGACCAGCCATCAACTGTTTACACCATTACCTGCTTACGCAAATCATACGTATTTTATACAATGCTAAGTGCTACAATCACTTACAGGCTAGATACACTATACACACTTAAATCAATCTAAAATAGTATACCATTAGATATCAAAAGTAAATGTATAACAAAAAGATCATTCTCAAATGTATTGAAAAAGGAGTCTCTGTTTGTTAATATTATGTAATCAGTAATCATACTACTATGTGTCCATATAACACGCATTCAGGTTTAAATTATTTATTTAATTAATTGACAGTTACGTCTGCCAACAAACTGCTATGCAGTTTGGCAGTTGTTAAAATGTTTGTACAAGGTATTTTGTTTCCACTTAATAAACATTTTTTCATTTTCATTTTTCATTTTCATAAACATGAATGTCTTAGCATGTTACATTATAATGAAAACTTAGTTAAACATGGAAATCTACTGAGATCGGAAACTAAATTTACATTGATACATGTTTAAGAACCGTTTTATAGAAACTACTTATACTATCCCAATTTACAGCTATTGATAGTTTTACAAAATCTTGAGACCGGAGAATTCGAACCCAACACGGTTCTTCTCAAAGGAGGACATAGTGATGATATACGGGAACGTGGATACCTAGATGGGGCACGAAATTTAATGAATTCTAACAATCGAGGACAGTCTGTTATATTTCTTAATAATTTAAATGCAAATAACGCATCAACTACTTCCCTAAGTTCTGCTAATGAATCCATCTTAAAATATTGCAATCTAAACCTGTAAGAGGGAAGATGTTTTATTTTCCCCATCGAAAATGAGAGATGCTACATAAATTGTTTATGAATGCGTTCAAGTCTCAAAGAATGAGTAGCATAATGTGGCTGCCACACTACGTAATATTGTAGTGTTCCTAACGAGACTACAATAAAGCATTTTTTTGATACTACTCTGCTGAAAGTTTCTAGTATTTCTAATGATGATAATGATGACGATGACTGTTTATTCTGAAGTCCTCTTCCAATGTTGGCCGTTTAAAAATAACCCGATAAAAGATAGGACATATATATTAAAATTTAACCCATTGTTTAATATAAAGTACTTACAGGAAAGCTCCAGCCTCCTTGTGTGTCAGTAGACTAAAGCTCTCAACTTACTCCAAGGATAAACCCCAAATACATAAAACAGTAGCTAAAGTGCAGTTTAACCCAACGTCTTTGTAAGCTTATCTAGAAGTTCTTAGTTAAGACAAGCGCAGTTCGAAGATCTACTTGCGTACGTACAATTTTAAAGAGAACTTTCAAGACTGTAAATAATAATAATACTCATTTAATTTTCGGAAATTCATTGATGAAATTAGTATCGTAGTAGTAGTAGTATAGTAGTATATAAAACAAATCTATATTTACACTAGCTGACCCGCGCAGCTCCGCTTCCGCTCTTTCACTTGTGAATCTAAACTATTCTCGAATCACCTTGAACACACACAAAGAATTTCATCAACATCGGTCCAGCCGTTTCGGAGGAGTTCAGTGACATACACACGTACAGTAGAATATATATATATCGTCCCCGTAGAGCGAAAAGTCACTAAGTCGAAAAACACTGATTTGAGATATGAGCTCTTAAAGATGGACAAAAGAAAAAAAAAAACATAACTTTCATTTGACATTAGTTATTGTTTAATTTATAGTCTTATCTTTTAGGTATTTGGTTTAAGCATATTTGACAATTCTAAATATCGAATTAAAGTCATTTGTTTTAAGGAGAAATAAGTTAATTATTTTTTACTCTACAGTTTAAACTCAGTTAGTGAGTTTTCGACTTATAAAAAAGTAATTAATAAGACTTAGTTATTTTTCGCGTTTGCAGAATAATGCATACTGTCTTCAAGCGTCAATTGAAAAATCACCAAGTATACTTTAATTAGTTTTCGCTTTCACATTTTGTTACAAAACACTGCAAAACACTTATTTTAAAATTAACTATATCGTGTTAGTGAATTTGACAACAAAGAAAACTTAGATAAAAATGTTTAAAGAAAAAGGATTAAAGTTATTAAGTCTACTTAGGTATTTGTTCCGTTAACTTTGAAGATCCAACATGCTAACATGGTGAATTTTCGCACTTACTAAAACCAAAACTATTTGACTTTTTGAAAATATTGTTAGACAGGTGGATAGAGAAAAATACGATGAGTTTGACGACATTTAAAACTCATTTTGGCCATTTTGGGACTTGGTGACTTTTCGCTCTACGGGGACGATATATATATAATGATAAACAATATTTATTTTAAAAAAAATATTTTTGTTTTAATTAGGCCTACCTAATAAAAACAGTACCCTACCTATATAAGTACCTATACTTATATAAGATTTACTGCCGCACCTACAAACATTAATTACGGTTAATGATAAATAATCCATTTTCTAAATTGTATTATTTCGACACTCGACGAAGCGTCCTCCTCCTCCTCCAGTCGTTAGCTCCCCCTGTTCCTCTAAGTTCAACTATAAGTTCAACCAGTTGGACTTATTGGACAAAAAATTCCATTTTTTTCAATTTTGTGCAATTGGGTATTTGAATTTTTTTTGTGATAAATGGATTCAGTGTCGTTCAGCGTTGTTCAGTGTCGTTTTTTAGCAATAAATTTTCAATATTATTGTCTAGTCAAGTGTAATAGCCGTTGACGCTGTACTGTTATTAAATAGCTATAACATTATGACGTCACAACTATGGTGACCAATCATGGCGCGTTTATAGTCACGTGAAATTTCATCAATTTTTAATTGTTTATAATTAATTGTTTTTTTTTAAGTTTTTTTGTTTTAAATATCAATATTATTAATAATAAAGTTTTAAAATGCATAAAAAAAAAGTTTTTTAACCGACTTCAAAAAAGGAGGAGGTTCTCAATTCGTCTGTATATTTTTTTTTATGTATGTTCGCGCATAACTCTGGCAATTATCAACCGATTTGAAAAAATCTTTCTTCCTTCCATTTTTCAACCCATTGATTGGGTCCCATAAAAAAATTATTGCTTAGTAATAAGTAGTTCCTGAGAAAACAAGAATGGTGACTGCGCAGGAAAGCTGCAGGAAAGCCTATATAGATGACTTTATGTCGCTTTTTAAGGACAAAAATGGTCATAACTCTGGTAAATGTTTACCAATTTCAATGATTCTTTTTTTATTCGAAAGAAGAAACCACTGTATTGAATCTGTATGAATTTTATCACAACCGGATAAGAACTTCCTGGAGGACCATGAACGATGTGGAGGAATTTATCTGGTAAAAACCATAAAACTGATGTTCTCCATTACATTGCTCTGACAATTATGAACCGATTTCGATGATTCTTTTTTTATTCGTAAGAGTAAACTATTGTGATGATTCCATGCAAGTTTCATTACGACCGGGTATTTTTTCTGAAGAAACATGAATTATGTAAAACTATGTAGACGATAATGTGATCATTACCCTACCTAGCCAACCTACCTAGATCATTTTACGGCCTTCGATGGTTCAATCTATATATATGAAAATCTCACTAAAAAGGTTAAAATAAAATCTTTAAAAAAAAATTGAACCGACTTCAATATCACTGAAAAGTATAAAATAATTTAAATATTATTGAAGTTGGTGACAAATATACCCAGCAGGTACGCTAACACCAACTTCTATAATATTTAAATTATTTTATACTTTTCAGTGATATTGAGGTCGGTTCAATTATTTTTTTAAAAAGATTTTATTCAAATACTTAATTACAAAAAATTATGTAAGAGATGAAATAAATGGACATTTTATGTCCACCAAGTACAACGATCTATTTAAAAAATACGTAGGTACTATATATATACATTAAAAAAACAATTCAAAAAATATAATTTATACGACTTTGACGGGCCCGTTGGTCTAGTGGTCAGACACCCTGCCTGCTAACCGATAGGTCGTGGGTTCGATTCCCGCCAAGTGTCTGGGTGTTGTTTATCTATTTAAGTATGTATTTACAAACAAAAAAGTATATTAGTATCAGTTGTCTGGTTTCCATAGTACAGGCTCTGCCTAGTTTGGGATCGGATGACCGTGTGTGGATTGTCCCAAGATATTATATTATTATTATTATAGCTCACTGCTGAGCTGCTGATACTCTTATCTATGTGCTGAGCGTCGTGATGTTCCCGATCATCTTTTGTTCTGCTAATCTCTCGCCACTTGTATCGCATCAGAGATCTTCAGTTTTGGGTGTTTTATCACTTGATCCGACCATTGTGTAGGACTGCGTCCTCTTGCTCTCTTTCCTTCCACCTTCCCGGTTACTATGTCACTCCAGATTGTCGGGAGATTTTCGGGCTATATGCCCAAAGTATTACAGCACCCCAAAAAAAAATAATAATTAAAGAATGACATTAATTAATAATAAAGTTAATTGGCGTTTGTGAGTGCGGCAGTGAGACGACTTAAGTCGGACTAGCTAATTATTATTTTAACAAAGTCACGCTACGATTATTGATGGTTAAATAAAGTCATATTAAATTGAGTATTACAGCCTACTAAAATAATAATACTAAAGTGAGTATACAACGCTATACTTTTTACGCTACTAAAGTTATCACAGATCTTACGACGTTAGGGGCCGTCCATTAATCACGTGAGGCTCAAAAGGGGGGGGGGGGGGTGTTCCAAAAAAATCACGAAATATCACCAGGAGGGGTATAATGAGACATCACGTGTATTTATTTATTCTTCGTTGAATGCACGATTTCTAAACCAAACAGCGGCACGTGACTTGACGTGACTCACCATTGCCGGCAACGACTTCCCCTTCAACATTTAATCAGTTATCTGTATTTAAAGATAATATTCCGAAAATTTCAATATAAGTTGTAAAAAAAAATACACGTGATTTTGAATAGGGGGGGGGGGGGGGGTAGTTTAAAACCTCACCACATATCACCAGGCGGGGAGAGGGGTTAAAAAGTTACTAAAAAACATCACGTGATTAATGGACGACCCCTTAGGTAAGTATAATAATTTGTGTATATGTATTTCTCGGTTAGTCCCAAGCTTCCACAGGTTTGTATATTAAAATGGCACATACATTTAACCAATTGTACGGGTCGGGAACATTAGCCCGATTGACGGGAACACGGGCCTTGTTACCGCGCTATCGAGATGCGTATCAAACGCCTTTGGGCTACTGTTTTCGTATCTTGTACATGGATGTACAGATAACACTGGAAGGGACGTATATCTGGTATTAAAGTACACTTATTTAAACGTAACTAACGACATGTCATAATAATATGTCAAAATGCATCGAGGCGCTCAGCAGCGGCGTGCAGTCCATGCAAAAATATACCTAGACATCCCTTAAGACGTCTAAGTCATCCCTTAAGACTTTTCTGAATGATTATAAGAAAAATAATCATATCATTTTATAATCTATAAGTATATATATATGTATATGGATATCTAAGGGGGACACACTCAAATTGCCAATAAAATAAGACATGATCAATTTATATTTCCACTCGCGGGTAGTAACTCGTCGTCAGTTACAATGTATCGAGGGACTTAGTGAAACAACTGTATTGCGCGGAAGCTCGTTTAATACTGGCGTCAACAGTGGCGCCGTTATGCAAATACACTCCAATAATACAATCATCATAGTGGCAATGAACTCTAAGACATTTTTGGTTATTTGCTATTTTTTCTAACCCTGGCGTGAAAGTGTGTCACTGGCACTTAAGCTATAGACATACACACATACATACATATTACTCGGGGTACTCGGGGAAAAACTTACAACATATTGATCTGAAATTCGAAGATTCTGTGTTAAGATTAATAATTATTATAGGCCTTTTTATTTTACGAGTACAACACGATGTCCCATCCAGTATAAAATCATCTATATATCAAAGTGTCCACCGCTGTGGTGTAAATGGGTGCATAATAAGCGGCCATTCAAAATCAAGCAGACGCATTCCGCGCGGTATAATAGGAATTCTCCACTATACACATGTTTGTTCGTCCGTACGTATGTCCGGACGTTTGTATGGTGTGCCTTGAATAATGATTTACTATGTATTGGGTGTAAATAACGCGAGGATTCGGCTCCGAAAGTGTTGATTTTTGTGGGTACTTATTGTACTTTTTGCAATACATACTTTTTTTTGTCGATTTGATCATGGATGGTTTGTTTTTCCTATCTTTGTTGTTTGTTTGACGGGCCTGTTGGTCTAGTGGTTAGACACCCTGGCCGCTGCCCAATATGTCGTGGGTTTTATGCCCACCAAGTTACTGGGTGTTTTATCTATTTATGTATTTACAAAGAATAACAGTGAATATTAGTATCAGTTGTCTGGTTTCTACAGTACAGGCTCTGCCTAATTTGGGATCGGATGACCGTGTGTAGATTGTCCTAGAATATATTATTATTATTATCTAAATTTGATTTTTGTTTTGTTTGATGATATTAGAAATATTAATTATATCATCGGTCCTAAGTACGAACTAAGACATCTAATAATTGTGGAAAAATTAAGGTAGAATAAAATCTGACCATAGTGGGATATCACATCATCATCACTAGCCAGAAGACGTCCTCTGCTAAAAAAATGGCCCCTCTTTAGAACGCCAAAATGAATGACATAAACATTTGCATCCACTTGCGACTTTTCTGTCGCCGAATCACCTAGTGTAAGGCTTGCCTGTAAAAAATAAATGACTTATTCATTTATTACATGGTTCAATTTACACTATTACATGCTTTTTCACTATCAAAAGGACATTCGTCCAATGTGTGTTGAAATAGATATCTAATGAGCAATTTTGTCTTGTACACCCAGATAATAGCACTTAAGCTTGAGCTTAACAACATCTTTGCTACAATTATTTAGGGAATCAATAATGTTGCCAGGTAATTCATTCATAAGTTTAGGCAATACATAATCCACTGTCCTTGTACTATATGTGTGTTATTGTATTTAGGAAGCACAAATGTTCTAGTAAGTAGTCTTAGGTTTTCTGGACGTTTTCTAGTCTTTACTTCTTCTTGTCTTAAATTATGTTGTAGTACTAATTTTGTATGCTCAAAAACGTTTAAAATATTACAATATGCATCGATAGTTTGAGAAGACACTCTGGACCTACAATAAGGCTAGCTACAAAGGGGCAGTTATGCGATAGCATATCGGAACATAAATTACTGTAAAATCCGATCAATTTGTTTAATATTGTGTGACAATCTTATCATCCGCGTAATAAATAACATTTATAACTGTAACGACATAAAATGGCATGAAGCTTACAAATTCGTGTTTATTGCTTGTCAGATCTTGTTGTATCGTATCTCGCGATCGGGGGGCGATATCCGCGGGCACATTCATGTAATTTACAAGGACATATTATATTTAAAGAGTACCTGTCTTATAAATCTAGTATGTATGCTGGCTGACAGGAGTCACAGTGGTGGGGATGAGTGGTGGGATTAGACGCAAAAAGTACTTGTCTTATACAATGTGTTCATGAAAAAAAGCAATACCTCAGACACCCCAACTTAATTTTATTTTTAATAAAAAATATACTGGCGCACTATTATTTTCTTTCAAATTATCATCTTTTTATTAGTTGATAAAAAGATGATAATTTAACAGAATAATTATGTAATGGTTTCTGATATTTACGCGAATATTACACATTGAAATAGAACTAATATCCGATATAATCCGTAAAATTAGTTTCATTTCAAAGAATAATTATGGTTATTCTGCGTGTTCGTAACTCTACAATCAATACGTGCGAGTCGTATAGATACCCTCGCTGGAGGTTAATAACTTCTTAGAAGATTTGGTATGATAAATAAATAGAAATATACAAAGTGGTAATAAAACCCTGTCCGATCGCTGAGGGTATTCTGCATCGCATTTTTTTTTTTTTTGTATGAGTAGTACTGTTGGCCGCAGATGGCCATTACAGCTTCACCGGACAAGTCATCGCATTACAATCATACTTATATAACTCATTTGTTGAATATGTTAAATATGTTGTCCTAATTTGTATTACCAATGAAAATATCCCCTATACAAATGACAGGGGTTTTAACACCCTATAGTTTAAAAATTAACTTCACTAAAAAGTAGTTGTGATCAATTATGTTTTCGATAGTGAATAAACTAGTTTCAGGTTTTACGTTAATCGTGAAACACGTTGTATAGGCGCGATGTCTTTTGCTGCTAGAACAACGATATCACATCAGTTTTACAGAAAGTTGTATTTGTTTCTGATTCTTTTAGAGAACAGATCCTGTAGCCAGGTTGTCACTGCAAAATACAAAACGCTAGAGAATAAAAAAAAATGCATGGGAAGGACATATCTCTCCACGTGACCTAGTAAAGAGATAACATTCCTAATGACAATTTGGCTAAGGGGGTAGTAATCATTAAATCAGTCGGTGTAGTGAGGATATACGCAAATCAGTTGGCAGGGACTGGATGAGGAGAGCCGATGATCGGGCTCAGTGGCGTGTATTAGGGGAGGCTTAAGTCAAGCAGAGGACTGATGTGGCCTAATTAAGAAGTGATGATGATGAGGAATAAATTACGATGTAGAATTCTATCAGGCCATAAAATTCACACTGTTGGATGCAGTTATATATCATTAGATCTTACTGAGGAGCTTTTAAACAAACTTGAGCGACTTCAGAATTTCTGTATTCGGTTCATATTTGGCTTGCGCAAATTTGACCACGTCTCCATGTTTCGTAACAGGCTCAAGTGGCTCCCTATTCGCCTTCGCCGGAATACTCATATCCTGTCTTTGCTTTATACTGTTCTTTACAATCCTAGGGCACCACTTAATTTAAAAGAGCGTTTTATGTTTTTTACTTCCCAACATCACACCCTTCGGCCTTCCTCCGAATTGCGACTAATTACACCTTCTCATACGTCTCATGCCTACTTGGCTTGGGGATCACAGTATAGGTGGAAGATAAATCTAAAAGAAAGACGCTGCTGCCCGTCTTGCTATTCTCGCTTAGTCGCCTCTTACGATACCCAACGAGATGGGGGGGGGGGGGGGGGGAGATACAAATCTAACCCGGCACCCCACGGGGGAGGGCAGTTATACATATGACTAACAAATTCGTCCCTAAGCCACTATCCACTATCTGTCTTCTTAACTTCTTGTCAAGTACTCTAGTATAATTAATGCAATGGCTGTAATTTATGCAGCCATACAAAATCAAAGAACTAACCAAATCTCGTGTTGTATCAACGTATCAGCGAATGATATCTAACACGATCGGACGCTATACGATTGACCATCTGCGTCTGTGATCGGGTATGTTCCTCATTCGGGAAATTTTGGTTTCGTCTCGTTGCAAAAGTATTAAAATGATCCCATTTTAAATTGAAGTCCGAAATACATATAATATGTATGTATTGCATTCATTCTTGGAATATGACTCTACTTGCGACGTTTTTCGTCATTGTTGAGGGTCGTGCCCACATGTCCTCAAATAGTCACTATCACTTGATTAAAGCAAAGGCAACAAGCATTCATTTTTTGTAAGTTGACCCAATTATTTACGCAGTGACGTGATTCATATAATATACCTATAGGTATATCGAGAATACATAACATAATATTTTAGAAAATAACCTATTAAAACTCAGTTCTCCCTGCCTACCAGGCCGCGTTGTGATCCGGTGGTAGTTTTTTATTAAAAAAAAAACAGAAATTTTCAAAAGTTAAGCCTATTTGAAATAAACTATTTTTGACTTTGACTTTTACCATGAACAGGACCTCTGTTATTATAATTAGTATGACAATAATTATAGTAGAAAAATGGCTTAGTTCGGAAGCAATAAAAATATGAGTATTTCTCAAAATAAATGTACATTTGTGAAAAAAAAAGTGTGCCTCGTAATATTTAAAAAGTTACACGTTTTTATTCATATATGAAAACATAATTGTAAAGTTAACATATTAAACTTTAAAATTACTAACATGATTAGTATAATCTATCATCCAACTAATTATAAAACACTTTTTTAATAACCATATTTTTTGCTTTTTATACAAAAATAAATTGAAACCCTACCACCCTCATACGTATTATACTACATAAAATACGTTATGTCACGTCAATATTGTCCACTTTTGTGTATTACTAGTCCATATTAAATGTAGTTTCTATTGAAAAGTAATTTTATATGGGTTTCCATAGTAAATTAATTAATTAAATGAGAAAAACAAAATGAGTCATGCCCATTTACTTTTTCGTTATTACTCTTTAGTTACGTTTTATTTCTACTTCCATGTAATTTCTAAATGAATTTGTTAAATTTTAAGATGGGCAAGCCTAGCTTCTTTCAGATTGGTTGTTGGTCTGGCGTCTCAATCATATCTTTGAATATGAAAATCAGTTAAAACCGGTTTCATTTTTCAACTACTTTTTCGTAACACAAATTATTACCAGCAGTTTTTCACAATGTGGAGAGCCTTGATTTGTTTTTCTTATTATAATACCTGTGGTATGAACATAGAAGCGTATATATATAATTGCAGTTTCATGGTATAACATACTGTTAACTTTTTAGAATCCTGTTTTGTCTAATCCTTTTTAGAATTTCGTTACGTTTTCGTTACGTTTTCGTAACGTTACGAAAAAAAATTATAAAGCTGAGTGTATACAGTTACAACCTAATTATGCATAGTAACATTCATTGCCAACATGAAATAAATACACTTATGCTGAAAATAATAATACGATAGAAAATAACACTAAACCTGAACGTAATTGTATAAATAATGAGAATGTCATGCATATTGAAGATACTAATACAATCTACAGCAGAATACGTGGCCTATTTTTAAAGAAGAAACACTGGAAATTATATTACCTTTTTGTTCAATTCTTTAAAAGAACAGATCTTGCTGATTTTTAAATTTGGATAGCTTTTTTTTTATAATAACATGAATAAATGTATAACTTCCTTGTTGTATTTTAAATGTTCCAAAAGACAGTAGAAAATATAAATAGGTAAATATTACAAAAATAAATAAGAAGATAGGTACTTATGAAACATCAACAATATTCGATTAAATAAATTATGTTTCGCCATCATGTAACAAGCCTTAAATTTACTATTTCGTAACAACTATTTCGTTACGTACATTAATTTTGAGAAATACTCATATAATAATAATTTTCTAGGACAATTTCACACACGGTTATCTGATCCCAAACTAGGCAGAGCCTGTACTATGGAAACCAGATAACTGATACTAATACTTATATACTATTTTTTTTTGTAAATACATACTTAAATAGATAAATAACACCCAGACGCTGGGCGGGAATCGAACCCACGACCTATCGGGTAGCAGCCAGGGTGTCTAACCACTAGACTTACAGGCCCGTCAAATCTAATTAGAGATTAAGATTTAATTATTAACTCATTTATCCTCAATATAAAACTTAATCCTGCATATTTTGTAACTCGGCCTATATAAGCGACACGTTTAATTAGCTAGTAGCTTTGTGTTCGTACATTACCCAAATAGAAATTATACCAGATGGCAACGAGCCGGGCCTCGTTCCTTTGCGAGCTGTGCGTTAAAGCAGCTCTAATGGTTATTTTATCTCACTCGATTTATATCTTGTTTCCTGCTCTTTAATCCTTGCTATTGCATTTCAGAAATTCCAGTTAAAAATGTTACTTCTTAATTAATAGAACTCACATTTGTGTGTACAAATACTGATGCGTTGATGAGTATAATTACAAACTACAATTGTGTGTGCGTGTGTTTGTGTGTATATGTGTGTGAGTTGGTTTGTGTGTGTGTAAAGTGCAATTTATAAATTTTCGAATTTCTCTTCATCTACGTGTTTTAGTTATAAACACGTTCATCGAAAATAAACCTAATTTCTGATTACTCATACCATGCTATACGTTACGATTATCACTTATGAATGTTTACTAAGTAAGCTTAGTATTCTGTAAGTGAGCTTTAACTTTAACTTACAGTTATCAAAGTAATGAGGTAAGCGGGCATTGTGACGTCAGCGCTGCGGACAAAATAAACCGTACCGCCCAAAAAAGGCAGTCGATTGTGGAATGGACAATAAATATCACAATGTGGGTAGTATGCAGAACAGGAATAAAGCCGTTGAAAACATTTTAAAATTAAGAACTCTAGTTTACGTCATTACGAATATGAATTCTGACGTCATCGAGGGTTACAAGCAAAGAAATTATTGTACTATTTATTGGGTGTTAGATTGCTTATAGGTAACCGTGAGATAGTCGACGATGTAGACCATGAATCCTCGTTGAATTGCTCTTCCCTGCTCCCTCACGTGACGTGATCCAGCGTTGTAAAGACTCTGGCATCGGCGAAAAGGAGTGCCATGAGTCGATTAAGGCCACCGGGAAATTTTTCATCATCAGCCAGAAGTGGTCCACTGCTGTACAAACGATGAAGGAGAGGTTTTAGTGCTATAAGAATCCCACATAACTCGGGCGAGTTGGGATTCATGAAGCACTGAAAACTAAGGAGGTTCCTTAGCCTACCTTTTGAAGATTTTCTTTAAACAAAAATAAGGCACTCTCGAGGTTACGAACGGTGTACCACCGGTGTACGGTGGACGATAATCGCTTGGAAGAGCAGACCCAAAATATATGCGGGCGGGGTAAGCGTACGTAACATCGTTCAAACGATTTTGATTGAAAACTGGTACAGCGTTCGTGTCCGCGATAGCAATCAGTGCATACGTACGTACGTAAAACGATAGATAGTGAATGTCATGCTGACTGTACCGAACTTATCAGATGTATAGAAGAAAGCCGAATGCGTTAAACGGTAGTTAGTTAGCCACAATTATTATTATTTAGTGCGTCGGCGAATACGACACCCACGCGGCTAGCCTGCGTTGGCGTTGTGTGGATACGCCCACGTTCCATTTCTATGATTAAATTCTACAAACCTATGTAAATGTTGGTAATTAAGATTGGACTCTTGAAAATGTCGGCATGAATAAAAAACTGCGGTACGTATTATATAGTATTAATCTATTATTCGTTACCGTTTATTTATTTATTTATTTATAAACTCTTTATTGCACACATAGATAGTAATAAATGTACAAGTTTAGCAAGTATAAAAAGTACAATGGGCGGTCTTATCACTCATGGCGATCTCTTCCAGACAACCTTTGAATGGACAGAATGAAAATATATTAAATGCAATGGGCAATCGTGGTGCAACAAACTATATAAGTAAACTAAACTTAAACTACCTTCTTAAATAAGAATATAATTTACATACTAATACTTAAATAATTTCTAGGATATACTAATACACAACATCTATACTTATAATAAAACTGTAACAGGTCCAATTCTGTACATTGAAGATATTTTGAAAATTATATTTGGAGGGCATTCTATAACCGATACTGAGGCCGAAAATGTAATTTTTTTAATTTTTGTCTGTCTGTCTGTCTGTCTGTCTGTCTGTCTGTCTGTCTGTCTGTCTGTATCACGGCTGAGCATCACGCCGAAACTACTGAATGGATTCAAATGAAACTTGGCATGATTTGAGATCTTACTACGAGGTAGGACATAGGATACTTTTTATCCCGTAATCTAGCACGGTTCTTTTGGGAGAGGGGATTAAAGTCAAAATGGGTACTTGGTTATACGCTTGGTCCGTTTTATCAATTTTTCTTTATAATATAATAAATATTAGTAAGGGAACACTCATAGAGAGGTTTTATCAAGGTTTTGTAATCGATCGGGTTAAGCAACGTTAGGTAAGGTCATAAAATAGATGGGTGACCGTTTAACGCCATTTGAACTAAACGGGTCCGTGCTTCGGAGAGCAAGTAAAAAGTGGGTCCCAGTTTTTAACCGACTATAAAAAAGGGGGTTATGTATTCGATGCGAATGTCTGTTATTAAAAGTTTAGTTAACGTAAAAATAGCGCAGGCGGAGCTGCGTGGGTCAGCTAGTATTATATATAAATACAAATTAGAAACAGATACTGACAGAATTAAATTAGAATTAATAATACAATTAGAATGAAAGGGACAGATACTGTTCCTTTAAAAGAGATTTGAAGGAAATAACAGGAGTTGCTTGTCTTATTGGTGTGGGTAACGCATTCCACAAGCGTACGGCTTTAACCATGTAAGACTTATCTAAAAATAGTGTATAATATTGTGGAATGCGGTGGTATTTTCAACTCGAGAGTTTCAGATGATCTCAGGGATCGCGTATGTGTCTCATGTAAGAAACTAAAGCGTTCTTTAAGATACGACGGAGAAGAGGGATTGAAAATAATATTATATAGTAGTAAGAGAATGTGAGTATTCCGGCGATAGCGAATTGGCAACCACTTGAGCTTATCACGAAATACTGAGACATGATCATATTTACGAAGTCCAAATATGAATCGTATACAGAAATTTTGGAGACGCTCAAGTTTATTAAGTTGTAGTTCAGTTAGATCAGGATAGCTGGCATCGGCATAGTCAAGAATTGGAAGAAGAAGAGACTGTGCAAGAGTCGTCTTAGTGGAAATTGGAAGGAAGTTACGAAGTCTTCGTAAAGATGCTGCTGAGGCAAAAATTTTGCGACTGAGCTCCTTCAACTGATGATCCCAAGATAAAGTTTTGTCAATGTAAACGCCTAGATTTTTCACAACATCCTTGTATGGTATAACGGTTCCGTTTACTAGGTTGTAAGGAAATTTGTGTAATAAATGGCATTGTGCTCATCTGCTATTTTAAGCAACCTAACATAAATGACACAACGTGGTTGTAATACTCTCTTCGGCCAACAAATTCGGAAAAAACAGTATGTTAATTTTGGTAAAAAAATTCTATTATTTACGTACGTACGCGTAACGCACACACTTTTGAACGGACATTTTTTTTTCAAAAGCACTACTGGTTCACAACGCGGCCTCAACTGAGAAGATCCGGCAAGAAACTCAGCACAGCAGGCTTGTCATTTTTTTTAATCATCACAAATTCATAGTACATTGTATATAAGTAGGCAAATTACTTTCAAGTTAAAATAAGTTGTACATATTTCTTTACTTACCTACATACCGGTACTTTTTATTGTGCCACGTGATTGCGCTATTGTTCAGATCCGAGCCATCGGCCGTGGAGGGGTTCCATTTTATAAAATTAATATTTTTTATTGAACCATATCCATATTATTACAAACAACAGTAAGCCTACGATCGTATCGGCGCGCGCGCAGTCGCGTCGGTCCCTGGAAATCATCCTTTGTAGGTATTTATTAACAATTGTACTGCTTTGATGCTCCTGATACCAGCTAATTACTGCAGTGATTTATTGTCCAGTGACGTAACAATGCGAGGGTACATGCGTGCGCGATCATCAGAACAGTTTATAACAAACCTTTAAAATCTTTGTTGGAAATTTAAGCTTACTACTTTAGTTATGCTAATGACCCCTTGAGGTGTCCGGGTAGTAATAGCATCCTCCCGTTGGTTGGTATGTTTTTATATTTGTTGAGGTGAGCATGGTTTTGCTAGTAGTTAGGAATCTTAGGAGTCTCTGGACGTTCGGGGTGTGGGCCTTTAGAATGTCCATTGAGTACGGCGGCGACTCCGAGGAGGACGGTGGTGGGGCTGCGACCACCGTCCCCGTGAGTACCGTGTCAGGTTCCCTAGGGGGCTACAATGCGCCCCCCTGGCGGCGGGCTCAAAAGCAAGGCACTGAGGGGCAGGTCCCACCGGAGAGCCCTGGGGTCCCCCCTCTCATGTGCCGATGCGACAGCCGCGGGGGTTTTAGTGGGTAAGAATCCCACATACCCTGGTCGAGCCCTACAGCTCCCGGACATCAATGGAAGATTTCCCCCGTGTCAAAAAAAAAAGTAGTTAGTATTTTGCTACCGGTGTTCTTAATAAACTAATAAAAAAAATGTCTTCCTAGGCGATACGGCCATAGCTGCCACTCTTTCACAAGATCAGACCCCAATTTGTTCTGAGTGTTTGACATCTTTTTAAGCAGTTTGCCACGAAACCATAAGTCGTAGACAGAAACCACCCGGAATGGGAAACTTATTTTTGACATATTATAAGATGGCTTAATAAAAAACACAATATCAAAAAACAAATTCTACCCAAAAGTACGGCTAAGTCCTAATTCTATAGCGCCCCCAAAGATACACTCCTACCGAATTACGAAAACAAGAAATTAGTACCATAACCTAAGAAACTAGTACGGGTCCAGAGTAACCGTATATAACACCAATATTTACAGGCAGTTTTTTTGGAAATTATATTTATGTGGCCATAAAATTTTTACTAGGTATGATTAATCATCCAATTTAATAATTATAATCATTATTAATCCATTTCATGATAGAATGATCGAGCAAAATCTTCTCATGTTAATTGTCTGGCCCAGCGAACATTATTTCTTCCTTGGAGGAGACATTTCCAGCTCACTCAAACAGTTTGGAATTGACACATTAAGCATATATTTCATGGATTTCTGGCCATACCAATATTCTTGCCTTGTTCCAGGACGAGCCAGCATCGTCAGGCGATAGCGGGGATGAGAGCGGCAGCGAGCCGGAGTCACCAAGCGAGAAACTTTTGCTCGTCCACAAACAAGATTGGAATTGCGATAATGAGAGGGAACTGACTAAGAGGTAGTAAAAGCCTTTATTTACTCAAAACTGTATCATTACCTCTAATTAATGTAAGGCATGAATCGCTCATCGCACTTGTCTGTTCACTTCCAAGGAAGAATCAGTTTGGAATTTAGTCAGTCAGAATTTAGTTAGTATCAGTTTACATTCAGTTTGGGAATTTTACAACGATTTTATTTTGATTTCCTCTTTTTTTTTAAATCTGTCTGATTATAACCCTGCTTAATTGTCGCCTCTGTGACGCAACGCGAGACGCTTGCTTTGCAAACCAGAGTTCAAGCTCGCTGGAACAACTTTTTGAAACTATTTCTTACTGTTTTGGACAATACAGACCGATCACTTGATTGTCTGAAAAGTAAGGTGATCCATGCGTTAGACATGTAAGAAGTCGGCCCTGCGTTTGATTTCTTCCCGGTGGTGTCAGTCTCACTTCTCAACGGATGCACCTGCACACTCTCTTCCTTTACTCTCACAATCCTCAGAGCTTGAACTAACACAGGTGTGTCAGCTCAAGCTCTTGATGTGAACTGTACCTAATGCGCGACGTTAGGGCTAATTTTTCACTAGGAGGTAGGTTCCTTGTGCAAGGAACTGTCCAGGTAGGTACAACCGCAGTGTCAGATATTCTGCCGCCAAGCAGCAGTGTGTAAACATTGCTGTGTTCCGGTTTGCAGGACACCGTAGCTGGTGAAATTACCTGACACAAAATACTTAATATGTTAAGGGTCGGCAACGCGCTGGTAACTTTCCTGGTGTTGCAAAAGCTGCGATGACTGCTTACCGCATGCTTGCTTGCCACCTTGGTAGTATTCAAACATTATTGATAAAGATTGGTCGCTGGATCGCTGGAGGACATAATAATAATCATCTCGCATATCTACAGAGAATCCCACAATGAACCCATGGCCTCCACATCATCGACCACCCAAGAAGCGGACAGCAGCAAACCAAGCCAGCCTTCTCTACCAAAGCTCATGCCCCAGCTTGACCTGCCTGGAGGTGCAATGCTGTACCCATCTGGAGTTCTCACTGGAGTGGGCTTCGACGGTATCGGGAGTAACATAGGCCTGGGCAATCTTGCTATGAGCTACCCTCATAGTTTCATTCTGGGCCTGGCTAATCAGGGGCAAGAAGGTGGTAAGTAAATTTTGTTTATAAGAAGTAGCTTGTATGTCGTATATATTTATTTAACCATTCTCATTGTGCTGTCTAAATAAATATATTTCTTCTTCTTTTTCTTTGAGTAGAAAACCGGGACTATCCACTCTCGTAGCAAAATAACGTCACAATTATGTAACGTTGCTTTCCAGGGGGCCTACTACTAGCTCAAATGTTGGGCCTCACCTTCCGAGGCTATTGGGCATGCTCTTTACTATATGTATAAGACATTCATATCTACCAGCCAGTTTGATGGATACCGTAGTAGTACCAATAGTAAAAAATAAGACTGGGGACTGTTCCGATAAGTGTAATTATCGACCAATCTCGCTTGCTACGGCCGCATCCAAGGTGCTTGATGGTTTACTTGAGAGGCAACTTAAAATACATTTAAAACTACATGATGGTCAGTTCGGCTTTAGGCCTGGATTATCAACGGAATGTGCCATCATGTATCTGAAGCATACCGTCAAATATTATACGGATAGAAACACTTGTGTATGTGCTGCATTTCTTGACCTCTCCAAGGCATTTGACTTGGTTAGATATGATATTCTCTGGGCTAAATCAAGAGAAACAGGTGTGCCTGGTGAGTTTGTTAACATCTTTAAATATTGGTATGGCCATCAGACTAACCGGGTCAAATGGCGTGATCAATTTTCTGATGAGTACAGGTTGAAGTGTGGGGTGAGACAAGGAGGTTTGACTTCTCCTTCACTATTTAACCTGTATGTTAACGAATTGATTGTTGAGCTCAGTAACACACGCGTTGGCTGTTCTATTGATGGACATTTTGTAAACAACATCAGCTTCGCGGACGATATGGTGTTGTTGGGCCCAACAGTCACTGCGATCAGAAAGTTAATTGCTGTTTGTGAGATGTATGCTTTGAATCACGGTCTCCAGTATAACACTAGTAAAAGTGTATGTATGGTATTTCGAGTGAGGGCTCGAAGCACAGTTCGCGTGCCACCTATAATGTTGAGTGGTACTAACATCGGCAGAGTTGCGTCTTTCAAGTACCTTGGTCACATGGTTAATGAGGACTTGAAAGATGATGATGATATTGAGAGGGAAAGGAGGGCTTTGGCAGTCCGCTGCAATATGTTGGCTCGCAGATTTTCTCGGTCCAGCGTAGAAGTAAAAATAACACTTTTTAAAGCTTTTTGCCAAAACCTGTACACCTGTGGCTTGTGGGTTAATTACACGCAGAGGGCTATCAACACACTCCGAGTACAGTACAATGATGCCTTCAGGGTGATGTTGCGGCTCCCTCGATACTGTAGTGCATCTGCCATGTTTGCGCTGGCTCACACAGATGGTTTCCATGCTGTAGTGCGCAAACGTATTGCATCACTGATGCGTACAGTGCGTGGGAGTAGCAACACCATGCTGAAGGTTATTAGTAGTAAGCCAGATTGTCCAATTATGAGGCACTGGGTACATTCACATGTGCATGTACCCGGTGTGTCAAATAGCGCGGGCAGGTACTTAAACTGAAATTATGTATGTATTTAGTAATTAAATTCTGTATATATCCCATTATGGACCTTGTCTGTGTCTGAAATAAAAGTATTTTATTTTATTTTTATTTTTATTTTAAATGTTAGTGTTAAAGTAATGTTACTTTTACATGGAAAAGAGACGGAGATATACGCAGTTTATTGCTCAGTTTCATTCTCTCGCTAAAATAAGATTACAATAATATTGCTCGAACAGACGGTAGTAGACTCCTTGAGGTAAGTTAAGGTTCCAACTGCTTTATGTGGAGGCGGCTGAGGGATTTTATTTTTATTAAAAGCCTATTCACTCTTGCCTTGAAGACTATATAGTCGGATAAGAAAACCGACGCTGGCAAACTATTCCAGTCGATTAGCCTCCATATTATACGTGTGTGATGGGAGATTTGCAACGTAAGGGTGCGCAGTTGCCGTGAGCCTCGTCGTTCGATGATAAAAGGGGGATGGTGGAATCAAGTCATGTAATTCCTTCGCACACTCTCCAAAATGCATCCTGTAGAATACTGAGAGGCTGGCTATTCTGCTCCTGTGCTCTAGACTTTTTAGAGTGACCTCCACCAACCCTTTGGGGAAAGCCTTCAAAATTTCGCCAGGACCTGTGATGGACCCGGATGTCGCATTAGGACACCCGGACTCTCCGGTGGGATCTGCACCAGGAGTCCCTCAGTGCCTTGCCTATGAGCCTGCCGCCGGGGGGCGCATTGTGGCCCCCCAGGAACCAGACACGGTGCACACGCGCTACTCCGCTGCCGCAGTCCTCCTCGGAGTCGCCGCCGTACTCAACGGAAGACCTTCACCCACTTAGCGTCACCAATTAGCCTTTTTTGTCCGAATGCCCCAGACGGAGGGTTATGTTTTTATGTATGTATGTAAGTACTAAGTATGTATTTATGTATGTCTATTTCTTTGACACGGCCTACAACCTAAACGGCGTTTTGAAGCTGTAATGGCCATCTGCGGCCAATAGTACTACTCCTACACAATAAACAAAAAAGAAACTAAACGGCGTGGTGTACAGTAACTTATAATATGTCGTTTGATTCGTCTTAGTTGTGGGAGTGACATAGGGTACATATTTTTTCAAACCAACTAATATGTGTTTTTGTATTTTTTACTTCCAAAAAACGTCAATATGGGTGTAAAATATAAGGTCTTAAGGCGCTAATAACGGTGAAATGCCTGAATTCTTGTTATTTTAAGTTAAATGTTCACATAAACTGTTAATTTAATCTGTATAGAAAAAATATAAAACGTTAGTTAAAGTTTCGATAAATACGTTTACTTGAATAAAAATTTATTTTTGATAACCACTTTTTAGGAAAAAAAGATCTAAAAAGGACCTATTTATGTCATAATTTGCAAATGTTCTCTAAAACCGCTCAAGCTATTGTGTTGGCGTTTACACAGGAAAAAAGGTCTTGAAAATACGAATGTCTTTACTTGAAAGATATATTTTTATTCCGTATTTTACTAGAGAAATATCTATTTTTCCCAAAATTTAATACATCTGCGCAAGTATGCCTGCTGCGATCTCTGATTCAGTCCGCTTCGCGGCGTTGTCGAGGGAGGACTGCACGTCGGTGTTGGAGCAATATTGTTTAACTCATTTAATTTTTTAAAGAGTTTATGCGCATTTATAAATATTGAAATTAATAGAAGTACTTAGTTTAGTTAATATCTATACATTAGTAACGGTAAATATTTTTTTGGAAATAAATTAACTTTTTAAGTACGCAAAGACTAAGAAAACTATGCCAATGCATTGGGGCCGCCGGTGGGTGACGTCGGTTTGTGAATTCGGAACGGTCTTAAATACCGTAATTCATCACGGTTCCCTTGGGAGAGGGTCCCAGTTTTTAACCGACTTTAAAATTAAAAAAGGAGGTTATGTATTCGACGCGAATGTATTTAATAGGTACTATTAATAATAAAGAGAAACTCATAGACACTTGTTATCCAATATGTGGCAATCGATCAGGTTAAGCAACGTTAGGCAAGGTCATTCCATAGATGGGTGACCGTTTAATGCCATTTGAATTAAGCGTCTCCATGATTTGGAGGGCAAGTAAAAAGTGAGTCTCAGTTATTAACCGACTAAAAAAGGAGGTTATGTATTTAACACAAATGTATTTAATACTGACTTATTTTTGATTTTGACGGGCCCGTTGGTCTAGTGGTTAGTGACCCTGTCTGCTACCCAACAGGTCGTGGGTTCGATTCCCACCAAGTGTCTGGGTGTTATATCTATATAAGTATGTATTTACAAAAAAAAAAGTATATATGTATTAGTATCAGTTGTCTGGTTTCCATAATACAGGCTCTGCCTAGTTTGGGATCAGATGACCGTGTGAATTATCCCAGGATATTATTATTATTATTACTATAAAAAAATGAGAAGCCCGTCATAGACAGTTGTTATCAATGTTTGGCAATCGTTCAGGTTAAGCAACGTTAGGCAAGGTCATAACATAGATGGGTGACCGTTTAATGCCTTTTGAAGTAAGCGTCTCAGTGCTTCGGAGGGCAAGTAAAAAGTGGGTACCAGTTTTTAACCGACTATAAAAAAGAAGGTTATGTATTCGACGCGAATGTATCTAATACTATAAAAAAATGAGAAGCCCGTCATAGACAATTGTTATCAATGTTTGGCAATTGATCAGGTTGAGCAACGTTAGACAAGGTCATTACATAGATGGGTGACCGTTTAATGCCATTTGAAGTAAGCGTCTCCGTGCTTCGGAGGGCAAGTAAAA
This sequence comes from Furcula furcula, assembly GCA_911728495.1. Taxonomy (NCBI): domain Eukaryota; kingdom Metazoa; phylum Arthropoda; class Insecta; order Lepidoptera; family Notodontidae; genus Furcula; species Furcula furcula. Next base: position 23,425,809 of record OU452253.1, read on the forward strand.
AGTGGGTCCCAGTTTTTAACCGACTTTAAAAAAGTAGGTTATGTATACAACACAAATGTATCTAATACTATAAAAAAATTAGAAGCCCGTCATAGACAATTGTTATCAATGTTTGGCAATTGATCAGGTTGAGCAACGTTAGACAAGGTCATTACATAGATGGGTGACCGTTTAATGCCATTTGAAGTAAGCGTCTCCGTGCTTCGGAGGGCAAGTAAAAAGTGGGTCCCAGTTTTTAACCGACTTTAAAAAAGTAGGTTATGTATACAACACAAATGTATCTAATACTATAAAAAAATTAGAAGCCCATCATTGACAGTCGTTATCAATGTTTGGCAATCGATCAGGTTAAGCAACGTTAGGCAAGGTCAATACATAGATGGGTGACCGTTTAATGCTACTTGAAGTAAGCGTCTCCGTGCTTCGGAGGGCAAGTAAAAAAAGAGGTTATGTATTCAACGCAAATGTATGCTATTAAAAATTAGCTAACTTAAAAGAGGTCGGGAGGCGCTGCGCGAGTCAGCTAGTATATAATATATCTTTTGTTCATAATATTTTTGTGTTCTATATTTAATGTTCTATTCATATTATCTAGAATTCTGTATATACAGGGTTACTGGTAAATATCACAGCAATCCGTTAAGGGTTTGTAGGAGAGATCATTTGCAAATATCAACCATTTTTGAATAATTTGACATTTTATAATTTGAAGATATCTGCGATATACAACTTCCAAAGTCTATGAAAAAAGTCAATTTGTGATTATTAACCGACTTCTTTTATTCTCTGCTTGATGATACATACTTGCATGTATAATAATCAGACATGATTATTTATTATTATTGGTTAATAGTAAGTATTAGAAACTGCTGCACAATAGGAGTTATTAAAACACGAGTGTTTTAATGCTTAATTATGTGCAGTTTCAAACACTACTTTATCTAAACTCATGAAATACAATTTTATACCGCTAAACTACATTACAAAACATATAATACAGACAGAGGGAGCTCTGTTTCACACAGACGACGTGCTTTAGTTCTATACTATAGTTAAATTTGTTGTACCAAATAGTATGTAATCTGTGTGGAATAAAATTCTATTCCAGTCTATAATATTATGGCACTCAATTCATTCAAATAACTCCATAGGGCATGCGTACAACTGGGTCCCACCCTCCCGATGGATGTATCGTGGCCTGCTGGATTAGATCGCGGACTACTAGATGACATTGCGGCCTACTAGATTGGCTTAAAAATATTTTGATATAGAAAAGTTTCTCTATTACAATATATTTTTAAGCAGATTTTACGGCATCGTTTTGATCAAACGTTTTTTTTACGATACACGTGTACCGTAAAAAACTTTTTGATGTTTGTAAAGAGGCATTATGTATAAAATGTGTCATTAGAGTACTAGTTTTGAGTTCATAATTTGAATATTACGATATGAGTGTAGATAAAGGGTATTTAAACATTAAAATTATAAAATAAAGATGCTTAAAATGTTCCTTTTGTAACAATTTATGAAATAAATAATGAGAATAGTAAAATATAAAAAAGACCCCCGTGGGATGTCCGGGTAAGAATAGCACCTACCCATCTCCTCTCGTTGGGTGTCCGTAAAAGGCGACTAAGGAAAAACTAGAAGAAAACTAGAACTAGTGGCAGCAGTCTTTTTATTGGATTACCTGCCACCTATACTGTGATCCCCAAGCCGCCTGCCAAGCGTGATGATAATGGCAACCCCTCCCTTCTAAGGTAGAGGCCTATGTTCAGCAGTAGACGTTTCGGCTGCTGGATGATATAAAAGACATTAAAGCAAATGAATTGCTAGGATTTGTACCCACGTCTAACATCACGTTATTACCTTAGTTAAGCTCATATACCACTGAGCCAATTATACATAATATAGTACCGTCGCCAGAAACAAATATACTATTAGGAGAGCAAGTCGAGAGCTGTAATGCAATAATCAAACCAGCCATGTCTATATTTATAAGAAAATTGAGACTTTAATACGTTGACATTCAGTTCAAGTCCGTTTGAATCTGTATAAACATTAGGCAGCTTTTTAAATAACTAACAGTTTTGGTGTCGTTTTTCATTGTTACAGTGTTACATTTTTTCGGTCTTGCCCCTCAGCAGCCCATTTTTTTGTGTATAAAAAAATATAATGTTTTTAGAACGGAGTTGCATGTGTATGAAGTGTGTCATTAGAGTACTTACTAGTTTTGCATTCATAATTTAAATATTACGATATGAGTATAGATAAAATTCATTACTTTAATGTTTTATATTTATTGTTATTGTTAAGTACCTAACTAGACTTTGTAGTATGTATGTGTATACTTAATTCAGGCTAAAGTATAAATTAAACTTTTTTAATAAACCCCGACATGGGTGAACGAACTCTTAAAATGACTTTCCGGCGCCATTACTCTGATTGATGTCTGTCTAGTAATTACTCGGCAAGATTTAACTATCGATTTACAATTCGATGGATCCTACATTTTATGGAGCAGAGTTTCTGTTACCACCGTCCTGCTTGCTCCCATCCCCAGACTCTTATCATTATTTTTCTACCTACTACTCATAGCAACCTATCCAATACGTCTGCGTTTATTGGTGCAGAGATCCCGTGACTACCTTCCTGCTTCATCATCAGACCCTCGTCACCATTTTTCTAGCAACTACTCGTCGAGACATAACTAACGAGCCCAAACTCGGTAGGTATACGTTTTTTGGTGCAGAGATCCTTTATAATAATATCAATAATATCTTGGGACAATCCACACACAGTTATCCGATACCAAACTAGGCAGAGCCTGTACTATGGAAACCAGACAACAGATATTAATACTTTTTTTTGTAAATACATACTTAAATAGATAAATAACACCCAGACACTTCGTGGGGGAATCGAACCCACAACTCATCGAGTAGCTGCCAGGGAGTCTAACCACTAGACCAACGGGCCCGTCACCTCATCCTTTGACCACCTTCCTGCTCTATCATCAGACCCCATCTTAAGATCACCATTTTCTAGCAACTACTCGTGATACCTATCCAAGGAACCCCAATTCGGTGGGTCTACGTTTATTCGTGCAGAGATACCGTGACCACATTCTTGCTCCATCGTCAGACCCTGATCACCATTTTTCTAGCAGCTACTCGTAGAGACGTACGCAACGAGCCCAAATGCGGTTATTGATACAGAGATTCCGTGACCACCAACCTGCTCCATCATCAGACAATGATCACCGTTTTTCTAGCAACTACTCGTCGAGACATATCTGACGAGCCCAAATTCGGTGGGTCTACGTTTATTTGTGCAGAGATCCTTTGGCCATCTTCCCGGTCCATCATCAGGCCCTGATCATCATTTTCTAGCAACTACTTATCGAGACCAGCCCAAGGAGCCTAAACACAGTAGGTCTACGTTTATTGGTGCAGAGATCCTGTGACCACCTTCCTGCTCCATCATCAGACTCCCATTCATCTAGCAACTACTCGTTGAGAACTATCCCACGAGCCCAAACTGAATGAGTCTTCGTTTATTAGGGCCTAGATCCTATTTCCACCTTCTTGCTGATCATCATCAGATCCTGGTGAAGGTTACCATTCTATTTACTATTATCGGATTTATTCTTTATATATCTTTTGGACTTATAGAAATAATGAAAGATGTCTATATACGAAATATCCCTACCTCGACTCGGAAAAGAGCTGATGGTCTTCTAACAGCTGGACCGATTTTCATGTAACATAGTTAAGAACCATCTCGCTTAAACTAGCTTTAAAAAAACCGCATTCAAATCCATCCACTGGTTGGAGCTCTACGATGCCACAGCCAGCCATACAGAGAGACAGACACTTCCAGTCAGACATAGGTGTCAAAGTTATAACTCCCCTCGTTTTGGTCGGGGGTTTCAATTAGCCTTTGAATAGAACATTAAAAAAACAATAAAAAAAAAATCAATAACAGCACTTCAATAGACAGCACACTAAAAAGTATAAAGTATTTTAAATATGATTAAAGTTGGTGTTAGTTGTACGTACAATCGCGGACGGAGTATTCAATCAAAATCGTTTGACAAATATTATGTGTGATTATCTCGTCCGCACGTATTTCGGGCCGGCTCGTGCAAGCGATTCTCGTCCTAAAGGTGGTACACCGTTCGTGACCGCGAGCGTACATACCTACTGTATAAATTTAGCACCAAATAATTTTATATTTTTTAGTGACCTGTATACTGGTCGGGTTCATCATCATCATCAGCCGGAAGACGTCCACTGCTGAACATAGGCCTCCCCCTTAGAACGCCACAATGAACGACAATTGGCTATTTGCATCCATCGGTTACAATCGGTCGGGTTAATTTTTTTAAATAATTTATTAGTAATTTTTTCATTCATAAATCGTCGTGATGAACTTGGTATGATACCATTGTAGTAGATTAGTCTCACAAATAAAGAAACTCATTGAAATCGGTTCATATTCGTTAGAGTAGGTATAACGGAAGATGTCGATTTTATGGTTTTCACCAGTTAAATTCTTCCATATCGTTTATGTTCCTCCAAATTATTTTATCCGATCTGTATGAATCATAAATATCTATAACAAGAAATCGGAATTGCATTGCATTGCATATCATGTATTCTCATACGTTCTTTAGACATAGGTTCATGTTCAGCTCACTCATACTAAACGCTCCCAAATACACACACTACAAAATGACAAATTGAACATATTTTTTACCTACTATAGTTTATTTTACTAATACTACTAATTACTCTGTAAAACTATGTTGTTAGTAGGATAGTAGGTCCCTTGTGCAAAGACCATCCGGTAGAAATGTACAATCGCAGTGTCAAAAATCATATAGTGTAAAGATTGCCTTGTTCCGGTGTGAATGGCACTGTAGCTGGTGAAATTAATGGGCTCAAGAGAATAACAGTTGTTTATAGGCAGACGTTTCGCTTACCATCAGGCGAACATCTTGCTATTCTCATCACTAGGTTGAATAAAGACATACTACCACTAGGTTGAATATTACACAATTTAAATTACTTAAACTGTGCATATAAAAAAAAACACATCAAGCACAGACACTTGCATGATAGCCAACTGTAAGCTCCAGCAGCAAACCGTCCATTGGAATTAAAAACGCTTTAAATCGTGTGTACATGATAAGACTCAGTGATGCGTTACAATAATAGGCAATATCCTACTTAAAATGATTGTTCTCTCTGCATTTTCATATTCTTCGGACAAATTTAGACTTTGTGTAAGCAGTACCGAGTGAAATTGCTAGATGGCGTTGACGTCGGCGGCGGGGTTCCGCGGGCTCGAATGCTCAAGGTCGTTCAGAGTTATTAAGGCCTTAACGAGACGAGTTGAAATATGTGTATACATTTTATGTATGTATAATGTAATTTAGGCCCATTTTGTTTGTCCGCAGTTGGGCATTAAGAGTTTTATAGTATTGTAATCCGTCATAATTGTTGTGCAGCGTCATCATCAAGCCAACCGCAGTTCATCACGATCCCGTTGTCGATGGCAATGGCGGCTGCGGCGGGCGGCGCGCCAGCTTCCTCCGCGCCCAACGGCTGCCCGCCCAGCGCATCCAGCGACGATAGCAGCGAGCTACAAGACTTGAGCACCGGGAGGAAGTGACCTCGTGCGGATTGAGGGTACATTTATATATTGATGAATCTAAAAACCTATCAAAAATTAGAGTTCTTCAAAAAACTAGAAATCTAAATAACAAAATATTTGAGAACCGTTATGTAAAAAGCTTTTATACAAATTCAAACGGACTTGATCTGTATTTCAACATTATAAGGTCTCTATTTCCCCGTGGGGTGTCCGGGTAAGAATAGCATTCCCCATCTCCTCCCGTTGGGCGTCCGTAAGAGGTGGCTAAAGGAAACAAGAAGACAGGCAGCAGCGAAGACGCTGCTTTTTGTCTTACCTACCACCTATACTGCGATCCCCAAGCCGCCTGCCAAGCGTGGGGATTATGGCAACCCCTCCCTTCTAAGGAAGGGGCCTTTATTCAGCAGTGAACGTCTTTTGGCTACTGATGAAGGACTCTATTTTATTAAAAACTAGCTGACCCGCGCAGCTCCGCCCGCGCTTTTATCACATTTTGCTCCCCTTTTCTCCCTCTTGCCTTGATTTATTTCTCCCTCCCTCTCTCTCTCTAAAAAGGCTAATTCTATGCTGTCTCTCTCCTCTCTCTTTCCCCCCTCCCGCTTCGGTCCCCGTCACACTTCCCCTCTTCCTCTCCCCGTTGTCCCAACTTTAAACCCACTCCCCCCTCTCTCTTCTTCCACCTTGCTCCCCCTCACTCTCCCTTTGCTCCACCTTAATCCCCCTATCCCTCACCCCCTCCTCGTTCCCCTCTCCCTCTCTTTTGCACCTTCCTCTCGTTCTATATATCCTCGTCAATCATAGTATCTGGGATTCTTACCCAATTAAACCCTTGCGGCTGTCACATCGCCACATAAGAGGGGGGGCCTGGGCCTGGCATCGTGATCACGGGGACGGGTCTCGCAACCCCGTCACCGTCCTTCTTGGAATCGCCGCCGTCACCCATCTATGTAATGACCTTCCCTAAAGTTGCTTAACCTAGCGGCATGAAATATACTTTACGACCTATTCTCAGACCTACCCGATATGCACACAAAATTTCATACAAATCGGTTCACCCATCTATTTAATGACCTTGCCTTATGTTGCTTAACCTTAACCTAGCGCTATGAACAACGTTCACAGCTTTTATGTCATTGGTGTAAATATTATTGAAGTTTACGTAACATTAAAGAAGGGACAAATTCATGCTAACAACAATTTATTAATAGTTAAGGATTTCTCATAAAAAGTAAAGGATAAAAAATGGTTATTGTGGGTTAACCCTAAGAGATAAACATATCCCATCGAGGACTTTTTTGTAAATCTTGTTAAGGTGTACAATACTGTAGTACATTATTTTGATCTATCTGGTCCCTACCAGAACCCTTTCTGCCAGCGTTTGCAATGTAAGCGTAAAAAAATGTGTTTATTTACGACATCACATTAGAAACCTCTGAAATTATCAGTTTTCCTCTACTATATTATGCATGTAATAACATATAAACCTTCCTCTTGAATCACTCTATCTATTAATAAAAACCGCATCCAAATCCGTTGCGTAGTTTTAAAGATCTAAGCATACATAGGGACAGACAGACGCGGCGGACGACTTTATTTTATAATATGTATAGATATAGAGACACGGTTGACAGATTATTGCATAACAGCTCGCATTTAACTTCTTTTATTTATTTATTTAGATAAGAGAAACAAACAGCATAAATAGTTCATAATATGGAACATACAATTGAAACGTCTAGCCAACAAAGTTTCTACTAATGATTGAATTAAGGTACATGGAGTGAACATATTTATAGTGCTAATCAAACAAACATTTGAGAAATTTAGAAAAAAAAAATTCAATACTCAGCTCTTGTGACAGATAGGCATGATTAATTTAATAGAAATAGCAAAATTAGAACCTCGCCTAAGCAATTTTAATTAGGAACGAGGAAGCGAATGCCCTTTTCATCCTCTGAATCATCATCAGCCGGAAGACCATAGTCCCAACGCTTGGCAGGCGGATCTGCGGTCTTGGGAATCGCAGTATAGGTGGTAGGTAGTCCAATAGAAAGGCGCTGCTGCCCGTCTTTTTGTTTTCCCTTAGTTGCCTCGTACGACACACAACGAGAGGAGATGGGTGAGTGCTATTCTTTCCCGGACACCGCATGCAAAAATATTACTATTGATATGGCAATATCATATATATTATTTATATATAATAATTATTAATATTTATTTAAATATATATATGTATATGACGGCTCGCCTGATAAGCAGTCACCGCAGCCTATAGCCACTAGCAACACCAGAAGAATCACTAGCGCGTTGCCGACCCTTAAGACAGTGGATATTAAGTCTTTTGTGTCGGGTAATTTCACCAGCTTCACCCCGGAAGACAGCAAACACACTGCTGCTTGGCGGCAGAATACCTGACACTGCGGTGGTACCTATCTGGACGGTTCCTTCCTTGCATTATGAACCTCCCACCTAGAAATATCACCGACTGCAGTGCCATGTACACCGAAACACAGTGAAATAAATAATAATAAATTATAATATTCTTTACAGGACCACCGCCAGTAGCCAGCCTGCAATCGTTATATTTAACAAACCTATTACTACACTTATGAAAAAAAAAGTTATTAAAAAATATGTACCAAAGTTTTATATTTGGACTTAGCAATTAATTACAAATCTATCTAGAGTTGTTGATAGTTAGGTAGAACTGGTTGATGTTAATATTTGCTCTATATTTCAAAATCTTTAACTCTACCAGTCTTGATAAGTAAGTCATAACAACATAATACTTAATGTTGTCGTAAGTAAGACAACATAAGTGAGTGTTATGGAAAAAAAAATAAAGTTACTTCAAAATCCAATGATTTTGGATTAGATTGAATATTAATTTTGACCCATAATTAAAAATGCGATAAGGAGTGCAAGTATCTGTATGTTGGGTTGCATCTTGATATAAAGCTGGGTTTGTTTTGGAGCGAATAGCGAGAAACTATTAATATAGAAAAAATATTACCATTATAAACCTTTTTTTTATTTTCCGGGTTGGGTGCACAATAGGCTTCGCTTTTAGCTCTTCATAGCACACAATTGGTACACGGAATTTACAAAAACAAATTGCTTATTTGCAATGCATATCCTTGCCAGCTTTAAAAAACACTTTAAATTACATATTATTAAATAAGACGCCCAAAATCACCATTTAATTGTATCTAAATTCAAAAATCAATACTTAATTTATTGTAATATTAAGATATTAATATTGTTTGTATCGAAAATAACAAAATGTATGCGTATTTTTGTACCAAACAATTAATTATGTTTCCTTATTAAACAGTTAACTAGATGGTTTTAGATTAATTGATACACTTGTTTTAAGTACATTTCATATGTTATGTGAGTTCTGTATAAGTTTTTAATGTCAGTTTCTTGGCACAGAGTTTTAGTTTTAATTTTTTACTGTACGGAAGCGGGATATTAAAAAGAAAACGTTGCTAAATGTATGTAATTTATTTACTTTTAGTTCGTGTCTATGATTAGCAGAATTAGTCTTAACACGACAAGTCTTACTGCCGCACTCACAAACCCCAATTAACTTTAATTCTAATTAGGTCACTTTTTAAAATCTATTTATTTCGACTGTGGGAACCGTTTATAATTAATTTCGGTTATTGAACACGAGATAATTGATATGTCTACTCACTATCTGCGTATTAAGCATTAATGGGCTTCGAGTATCGAAATAATCCGATTTCAAAAAATGGATTAATGATCATTAACTTTAACTGTCGTTTGTAGGTTCGGCAGTTAGCAAATATAGGCGCAAAGTGTTTAGTTTAATTTAACATCATACATTCCCGCTTCCGCGCAACCGTCCGCTCTCGATCGGACCGCGTTCTTATACATTAATTTTCTTGTCACTATTATTGGAAAGCATTTATTATAATTTTGTTATTCGTCAGTATTTTAGTTTTCCTTTATGTATAAATAGACCACAGGCTCTCATTATTACTTGAAAATGTATGCAATCCGGTGAGCTTTTTATAGTTCAAGTCGTATTTAGATTGATTACGCGTCCGAACGTGCGCGAATGAGCAGATTCCTCAAGCCTTAGTATCATGTATGGTAACAAATTGCTCACGAGCGCGGGCCTAACATACTCTTACTTTGCTCATTGCGAGCATTACTGTAACTACGTGAAACAATATTGTGATACGTTATTTTGAATTTAGAATATGCGATAGAGTTGGTCGCGAAGTTAGCACCAGTCGCTGCTATCTCTTTCTAACGCACGACAGTTTGTATTAGTAACTTGTATTGCGCATCTTGTGCATGACAAATCGGAAAGCCTGTTTTCACTTTAATTCATCGCAAATACTGTAAGTAGGTAAAAAATAGGTATTCATATTTCATTACGATTGGATTTATCAGTCGTTTGTCAATTAACTAACACTTAATATAGTATTATAGAGGGATAATTATTTTTGTTTGTACTGTAAAAAAATGACATGTTTTAGAAAGGTTTCCTATTGCGTTGGATATTAGTGCACTACTTTTTCTGGACAAGTGTATTTGTAAAAATTTTTAGCCTGTGGTCTTACATATCGAACAATTCTATATCAATGCTGTAAGGATTTTTTAAATGTAAATGTTCCTTTTCGTTTCGATTTTTTATAATAAAAGTAATATAAAAATTCTTCTGTTTTTATTGTAACTCATTCCCTGTGCCTCCTGTCAGCCAGTTTCTACAGTGGTCGCCAGTGAAGACACCGAGGTTTGACCCTCGGCGAGGGGAAATGCTAAATTGTATTGTAGCCCGCTGCAAAGGTAGATAGGAAGTTGATTACAATAAAGAGTACCATCGCAGTCATCATCATCATCAGCCGGAAGACGTCCACTGCTGAACATAGGCCTCGCCCTAGACCGCCACAATGATCGACAATTTGCCATTTGCATCCACCGGTTGCCTGCGACGCGAACAATGTCGTCGGTCCACCTCGTGGGAGGCCTGCCTACGCTGCGTCTTCCGGTTCGTGGTCGCCACTCGAGAACCTTTCTTCCCCAACGGTTATTGGTTCTCCGAGCGATGTGGCCTGCCCATTACCACTTCAACTTGCATATTCTACGAGCTATGTCGGTGACCTTGGTTCTTCGGCGAATCTTCTCATTCCAAAAAGGCCAGCAGTTAAAGACCACGTCCACGCACGTTGGACTACGTACCATCGCAGTACATACCAGATATTCTGGCCCAAAACATGAAGGATCCGATGCAAAGGACACATACTACTACTGGAGAAATTGCCGAGCTCAGCGACTTCATCCAATGTTATGAATGATTGAAACTTGCCTGAAATCAATAAATTAATTTTCTAGGAACGTACACCACACACACGACGTACGGACTAGTACGCACGGTTATCCGATCCCAAACTAGGTATAACAGCCTATACAATGGAAACCAGATAACTGATACTAATACTTATATATTTTTTTGTAAATATGTACATACTTAAATAACTTTGTGGGAATCGAACCCACGACCTATTGGGTAGCGGCCAGGATGTCTAACCACTAGCCCACAGGTCCGTTAAAAATAAAAAGGAAATATCAAAAGCAATTTAACAAGAATATGTACTTACACACTACTCGCACACACAATATTCGCATCTTATCAATGTAATTGTTAACATGGCTGCAAAAAAAACGTCTTCCACAATCCGCCATCTTTAAAAATAAATAAACAAATAAGTACCATAGAGATCAAATTACGAGAATACGCAAAAAACTTACATTCACAAAAAACACAATAGCCTCGCATGATCGACTAATTTAAATAGATCTCGCAAACCATACGTGTCTTAACAAATCGACTTACAATTTTAAAAAAATGCATTCATACTCGGAGTTCTTACATGACTGGTGGTTATTTGGCATAGTCGTATGGCGTCTACATTATTATTCGGTATTTAAAAAATTATATGAGCTGGCCGCTGATTGGTCAGCTGAGGACCAATCGAAACTATTGATTGATAATGTACCAGACTACAAAGATGTGGAGTCGTTGCAAAAAGTGCACGATACCTATTTTCTGGGATCTCTATTTAACCTGTTTTTATCCATAAAAACAATAGTGTGGCTTTAATAAACACACAGACCAACTGGTGAAATTACCGGACACAGACTTAATATTAAAAGTCTTTAGAGTCGGCAATGCGCTGTTGCTAGCGAGCGTCAGCAAGATCGTCAAAGGTTTGTCGTCGAGAGCGTGTTAGGAGAACAACTATTGGAGAATGCCCCAATGCCAATCCCAGTCTTCTGCCAATATATAAGTATTAGAAAAAAAGTATAAAGTAAAAGTAAGTTTATTAAAAAAAAGTATATAAGTATTAGTATCAGTTGTCTCGTTTCCATAGTACAGTGCCTAGTTTGGGATCGGACAACCGTGTGTGGATTGTCCCAAGATATTATTATTATTATGATTATTAATATGGTATTATCAATAATACATTACAGAACCCTTGCAACTGATAGTGGCACACCATTGAGCGATTCATTGGGCGACACAGGCCCGGCACCGGCACTTGTTATAATAATAATGTTTTGGGACAATCCACACACGGTCATTCGATCCCAAACTAGTCAGAACCTGTACTATGGGAATCTTATATACTTTTTTATACGTTGTTTTCGATATTTGAAATAATAAATAAACAAGGAGTCTCCACTGCGCTTCTCTTCCAAGTTAAATAATCAGTCTTATTCCATCCAATGTGCATGCGTTGTACATTACTGGGCATACGAGTATGCAACGAGCCCACTTAGGCCTTAAACCACTCACTAAGCTGTCTCTCAACTAGTTCTTAGAAAAAATAAATGATTAAAATGTAATAAGATATATTACCCATCTACTTTTTATTGTAGAAGTTACCTATTAAACATAAACATGTGTATTTAAGAGTAATCTTTATAACTTGTTACCAATTAAAAACGTAAAACTTGTTTGTAAAAGTGTGATTTCTGTAGGTACACTGCTCGTCCGACATGCGGCAGACATGACCGACTATATTTAAAACTAGCTGACCCACGCAGCTCCGCCTGCGCTATTTTTAGGTTAACTAAACTTTTAATAACAGACATTCGCATCGAATACATAACCTCAGTTTTTTCGTTTAGTTCAAATAGCGTTAAACGGTCACCCATCTATTTAATGACCTTACCTGACGTTGCTTAACCCGATCGATTACAAAACCTTGATAACAACTCTCTATGAGTGTTCCCTTACTAATATTTATTATATTATAAAGAAAAAATGATAAATTCGGACCAAGCGTATAACCAAGTACCCGTTTTGACTTTAATCCCCTCTCCCAAAAGAACCATGCCAGATTACGGGATAAAAAGTACCCTATGTCCTACCTCGTAGTAAGATCTCAAATCATGCCAAGTTTCATTTGAATCCATTCAGTAGTTTCGGCGTGATGCTCAGCCGTGATACAGACAGACAGACAGACAGACAGACAAAAATTAAAAAAATTACATTTTTGGGCTCAGTATCGGTTATAGAATGCCCTCCAAATATAATTTCTATATCTTCAATGTACAGAATTGGACCTGTTACAGTTTTATTATAAGTATAGATAAATAAATAGATTTTTATTTTAGGCATCTTCACATGTAGCCCATATAATGTGTGTATGTATGTATAGTACATATAAGACAAAAAAATACAATAAATAAATGAAATATACTTGAACGGCACAATGAACGACAGTTGGCCATTTGCATCCACCGCTTGCCTGCGACGTTTGCTCACCTAGTGGTAGGCCTAACTATGCTGCGTCTTCCGGTTCGTGGTCGCCACTCGAGAACCTATTTTCCCCACTTCAACTTGCTTAATCTAAGAGCTATGTCGATGACCTTGGTTCTTCGTCGAATCTCTTCATTACTAATACTGTCGCACAAAGAAACTCCGAGCATACTTCTCTCCATGCCTCGTTGTGTGACTCTGAGCTTCTCTAAAAGGCTAGCAGTTAGGGACCACGGTTCAGTAATGTATGTCATTACTGGCAACACACACTGGTTAAAAACTTCGTCTTCAGGCACTGCGGTATTTCGGACGAGAAGATATCGCGTAGTTTCCCGAACGCTGCCCATCCGAGTTGGATTCTTCAGGCGACCTCTTTGTCGAAGAACAACTGTACAATGATGCTATTTCCCGCAAGATTCTTCGATGGTTTGTTTAACAGCTATTTATAGACCTTGACGCAAAAGGAGGAGGTGAAGTAAGTTTGGAGTCGTTTTTGTATTTTGCCATTGCCCTTTTAGTCAAGTCAAAGTGATAAACGAACTCTCTTGTACCATTAATTAGTGAATTTCAATAGATATTGTAGCAAGACAATTTGTCACTACAACTTTTACTAACATTTAAAATAATTAGCTTTTTCAAGAGACGGTGGCCGTGAATAAATAAATAAATTAAACGTTTAAACATCGCGAAGTTGATACGCCTAAAGATAAATATAACTTCGTATGCCTGGTGAGTCTTGTTTCCAATTACTAATAATAATAATATCTGGGGACAATCCACACACGGTCATCTGATCCCAAACTAGGCAGAGCCTGTACTATGGAAACCAGACAACTGATACTAATACTTATATACATTTTTTTTTGTAAATACATACTTAAATAGATAAATAACACCCAGACACTTGGTGGGAATCGAACCCACGACCCATCGGTTAGCGGACAGGGTCACTAACCACTAGACCAACGGGCCCGTCAAATTTATTGGCTTTTATACTTACGTACTGTGACCTATCTATCTCCTCCCGTAGGGTGTCCGTAAGAGTCTATACAAAACAAGAAGACGGGCAGCAGCGTCTTTCTATTGAATTATCTACCACCTATACTGTGATCCACAAGCCGCCTGCCAAGCGTGGGGATTATGGCAGCCCCTCCCTTCTAAGAGGGCGGGGGGGGCTGTACAGAGTTGGACGTCTTTCGGCTGATGATGACTGTGACCTGGTGGTACCGTATCTGCATAGAGGCACCTTTTTTTTTATCACTGGGGAAACCTTTAATAGGTCCCCTGGACTAGGGTCCAGGCTAGGGCAGGCTAGGCTAGGGTCCAGTCCAAATCTCACATACCCTGGTGGGGGATAGGTCCCCCACCAGGGTATGTGAGATTTTTAGCCACTTATATCCCCACAGTTGTCACATCGGCACATGAGAGGGGAACCTGGAATCTTCCATGGAATCTGCACCAGGTGTCTGCCTTGCCTTCGAGCCCGCCCCCGGAGGGAGCATTATAACCCCTGGGAAATTCCGAAGAACCGATGCTCACGGGGACAGGGGTCGCAGCCCTGCCGCCGTCCTCTTTTGAGTCGCCTTTACTATAGAGTAGAGGCGACTCAAAAGAAGACGGCGGCAGGGTTGCGACGAGCATAGGCTCGTATGGGGCTCACACACAAAACGTCCAGCGACTCCTACAGTGCATAAAGACACTTTAACTGAAGGCTTGAACAAATATCATAGTTGTACATTGTCTCGATTTAAATTTTTTATTAAGGACAAAACATACAAATTTGACATTTATTGAAACAAAATATTTACAGTTTATTTACAAACATGTACACTTAAACTAGGTAAAAAACTTCCTCGAAGTTGTCGCCGCACTGGGAGGGAAGGGTACCTAAAAGACTGGCGGCATTACCCCTTTGTATAGCCAAGCAGCAATACGTTGGCAGAAAAAGCTACCAGCCCGGCGGTCTCCTGAGACTTCGATAAGTTTGGATGAAATTTCTTTCACCAAAGCGTGCGTCTCATGAGACCAAGGCCCCATGGTCTCCACCGCAAAGGGCGCAAATATATAGCTCGAACCTAGAGTTGCATACCTGCGACGCTTTGCAACACTAGCGGCCGCCGCAGCCCCTCCAGCCGCCCTGCAAGTTGCCGGGGTGTGGGACGCAGCAAGTGTGTCGACACATGTCGCATCCCACACCAGCGGCTTTCCATGTTGCCAAAACAGGACAAAACTATTTATCAAAACATAAAACCTATTTTATTTAAAAGTGTGTAAATTAACCTGCTGTATCTTTCCTATGTGCCACGGAAGATTGTCAAAGTAGTAGTAAAGTAAACAAAGGCCCATGCTAACATGTGCAAGGATATCAGCTTCGACAAGGTTCTAGAGAATTAAAACATTTTCCTGCAAATAAATGGAATAGCTAACCTTTGTAAAGAATTATAAAAAAAAACTGCATCTCCTCATTAGGATAATGTTTACGTTGATAATGCAACACGCAATCATATAGTTTTGTTGTTGCGGGTTACAGGCTATAAAAGAATACCGATAAGTTGTGTTATTATTTTTCATTCGCCCATAGATCTTTAATAAAAAATAATAAAAAAATACAAGACGTGATGGGTGGCATACCACATCGCCACGTCTCATCATCACGTCATCATCACGTCTCGTTTCTCACGGAGTCGAAAAGCAGCCCTTGGGCTCTGCCTACCCCTACGGGAAAAAGGCGTAATTTTATGTATATATGTATGTATAAAAAAAAACTGGGACAATCCACACACGGTCATCTGATCCAAAACTAGGCCTGACCAGAGCCTGTACCGTGGAAACCAGACAACTGATACATAGATAAACACCCAGACACTTGGTGGGAATCGAACCCACGACCTATTGGTCAGTGGCCAGGGTGTCTAATAGGGTTCCCAACCCTCCCGGATTGCCCGGGAGACTCCGGTAATAATGGTTAACCTCCCGACCTCCCGGGGTGGAATCATTTCTCCGGTTTTTCTAAATACACACATCAAAAGTGTCTAGGGATCAAGCATTTTTAAGCGGATTTCTTGAGATTGAGATGTGGCTTTGTAATAAATTTATGATTTTATAAATTTATATGGATCCTTTTTGGTGCATTTCATAATTTGAATCAGGAACTGTGAATCAAATTCGAGTAAAAGATGAAAATCAGCTGTCAATATTTTCCCTATAAAAACATACAACGCATTGAAGACATTATTAGTGCTACTGTTTCCCTACTACTGATTAAAACCAACGTTATTATGGAGCGGCGACGTCATTTAAGCAGGGAAGAAATGCTCAGAGCCGTGGGAATGATAGAAGCTGGTTCCCGGCAACGTACTGTGGCTTTAGCTCTGAATACAAGTCAGAGTGTTATCAGTCGACTTTGGACACGTTATCGAAGCACTGGTACCGTGGCTGAGCGCCATGGAGGACGGTATCGCTGCACCACACGGAGACAAGACCGATATATTCAAATCTTAACTCGAAGAGCTCCAACAATAACTGCCATGATGTTAGCCGTGAGGCTTCATCACTCTTCAGGGAACTTAATTAGCGACCAAACAGTCAGAAACCGCTTGCATGAAGTGAACCTTCATTCCCGAAGACCGCTACGGGTACCACCTATAGCAATGCACAATCGTAGGATTCGATATCAATGGGCTCTTGAACACAGAAATTGGGCAGAAGAACAATGGCGTTTCGTGTGCTTTTCTGATGAGTCTCGTTTTGGTATGAGACCGGATACAAGACGTATACGACACTGGAGAACCCCTGGACGCCAACAGCGATTAAAATCCTGCCAGGAAGTCCATCCTTATAGTGGTGGAACCATCATGGTATGGGCGGGTATTTGGATCGGCGGAAGAACTGAGTTGATTTGGATCAGAGGCAACCTCAACGCTCAAATTTATGCTGAGACGATTGTATCAGACGTCATCGTTCCTCTACAAGTGCAAATCGGTCCCTTATTTCAGTTAATGCATGATAATGCACGACCGCACACCGCAAGAGTTGTAAGACAGACTCTCGCCGCAGCTAACATCAATGTCCTGCCCTGGCCTGCTCAGTCGCCAGACTTGAACCCGATTGAGCATGCATGGGATATGCTACAGAGAAGAGCTCTGCCGAATATGGAGGGTATCCAGTCGCAAGAAGACCTTTTTTTGTTGTTGCAACGAACATGGGCGGCCATTCCACAGCGTGATTTGGATGAACTCATTTTGAGTATGCCAAACCGATGTTCTTGTGTTGTTAGTGTTCGCGGTAGAAACACGGATTATTAATTGTTTAAGTTACCCAATAAAATTTTAAAGAAAACTGTTATTTCAGTCTTTTTTTCGAACTTTTGTGTTAGTGGTTCAAATGTCAAAAATCCCTTTATTAGGAAAATGGCAAATTTCTTTATTAATGCAAAGGTGACTTGGTTTATCGTTACTGTGACAAACGAAAACACTTTATTTGATGAATCCTTAAAGAAAATTTTAATTAATATCAATCAGGAGAAAAGTTATTGCAAAAATATATGTTGATCCCTAGACACTTTTGATGTGTGTATTATGTACGCATTCGTCGCTACCAGTGTAAACCTTTTCGTCTCGCCGTCGACGTTGTCGATTCCTTGGTTGAATTCAGCGGCTTCTCATGCCTCCTCTACATAATAGACAATTACCGGCGTGCACGACTGTGCCTAAAAACGAAGGTTTTTAACCAGTGTGTGTTGCCAGTGATGACATATGGTACTGAGACGTGGTCCCTAACGGTTGGCCTTTTGGATAAGCTCAGAGTCACACAACGAGCTATGGAGAGAGCTATGCTCGGAGTTTCTTTGCGCGACAGAATCCGAAATGAGGAGATTCGCCGAAGAACCAAGGTCACCGACATAGCTCTTAAAATCAGCAAGTTGAAGTGGCAATGGGTAGGCCACATCGCTAGGCGAACCGATAACCGCTGGGGAAGAAAGGTTCTCGAGTGGCGACCACGAACCGGAAGACGCAGCGTAGGTAGGCCTCCCACTAGGTGGACAGACGACATTGTGCGCGTCGCAGGTAACCGGTGGATGCAAATAGCCAATTGTCGGTCATTGTGGTGTTCGAAGGGGGAGGCCTATGTTCAGCAGTGGACGTCTTCCGGCTGGTGATGATGATGATGATGACGACTGTGCAAACCCCGAGTGGATATAAGCTGGGTTGACTTCTTTACGAAATCGAAAGACAGAAGTCCCTGTCCTGAATTGAACAAAATGGTCATGTTTGTTAAAAGTAGAGTTACAAATACTAACTAGTTTAAGGCGATGTCCTAACTAAACGCGATCACGCGATCATCGCGCGAACGAACGACGCACGGGACCATCGCGCTAGGCTTGTTCTTGCTCGGACACTGAACGGAGCGCTCCGTACTAGTACAATCTTCCAAATGTACTAGTACAGTCTTCTAGTACTGTAGTACACTGAAGGAATAGTGAATTAAACGTGGAAGGAGTATCCTCAGGAGGAAGTGATATCTGTCTCTTTCTAACAATAGAGAGATAGGCTAAAGAGTAGTAAGAAACGAGATAGAGATACCTCATCTTCTATTTCACCCAGCGTGCCGGGTATTGATCTAAATATTTAGCCCACAACAAGGTACTGGCGACATTTTGCTTGCACTGCTTACATGGGATCTATATATCCTATATCTGTTGAATTATATTTTAAATATTATATCGATAGTAGACCAACAGTAGACCCTTAATAAAGTTCAAAATAGTTTCATGAATCAGAGATCAAAGTTCACAGGTGAATAGTATTATGCATCTCACTCTTTCGTACATTGATTCCATATCGTTCCCTTTCGCTCGTTCACTCGCGTTCCATGTACGTCAGCGAGCGGCTGATGATCGGACCGGCAGTGTCGCCAGATCGACACCTGAGGGGGCGATCTGGCAACACTGCCGGTCCGATCGTCTTCAGCCTTTTCAAAACTAGGCCTTCGGCTATCATTGGCTTTTACGCCTCCGCTGCCAATCCATCGAAATCATTGGTACGGTTGACCAATCCCTCTTGTATAAGGATAATACATAAAAAGGAATGGACATACATAAGTTCAAAACATAACTCGTAATTAGTCGGATTATATTTTTTGAATGTCGGTCTTGTCTAAAACTGCCAGCACTGCTTTCGGACCTTTTTTTAATTATCTGCTGGTAACACTGCGGACAAGTTCGTACATACCCAGAGACTAGAAAGGAATACATCGCTCGCGAACGAAAGACAAAGTACTATGAACGATGTACTATAAAGGAATAGGAATAGCTGACCAGATCCAAGCTCCCAACTGTGCGTGTGTGCGTAGCGACGGATGTACCCGCCAGATTTGACGTCAGTCCCCAAACTCTTCTTCTTTGTCTTTCTTCGAGACAAAGAGAACCATCACATATTATTGATAATTTATGCTTTGAAATCAGTGAGCTGATAACAGCTCACTTTTTGAAATAGACATTTTTACAGACAACCGTATTTGCTAGAATTACGATCTGAACTACTGCGCGATTCGCCACACACGAGTACGGTCGTGTGTGGCGAATCGCGGATCTGCCTGTCGGACAGATCCGGCGGGCACATCTGTGCGTGTATGGCTAGCTGATGGTCGCGTCGTTCGTTCGCGCTATGATCACGTTCTATTAGGACACTCCCTAAGTGTACATGTCTGTAAATAAACTGTAAATATTTTGTTTCAATAGATATTATTTTTAATACTAACAAACTTCGATTTTTTTTTGGAAAAGGTTTTATGATTTTGTGGTGAAAACCGACAAATATTAGATGCTGCTCGAATGGTACATTGAGATTTTCTTCACAACACAAAGCTCCCCCCCCCCCCCCCCCCCCCCCCTCTACTCGATTTCATAAAATTCTCCCGGGTTAGTCCTTTCAAGAGTTGGTAACCCTAGTGTCTAACCACTAAACCAACAGGCCCGCCAAAAAACACACAATTAAGAAAAAGAAATCCGTTTACTCAGCATTGAAATCATAACCGGTCATGACCAAACATAATATACAAATTCCTTGGGCATAAGGCATGGCTGTTTTAGCGGAAACATGGAAATTAAAAAAAAATGAAATAAATCACTAACTACCAAACCTACAAACCTCAATTAAGGTTAATTATAATTAATCCATTTTTAGAAATCGGATTGTTTTAGCACTTGAAGCCAATTTATACTTAATACGCAGATAGTGAGTATAGATATCAATTATCTCGTGTTCAATAATCGAATTTAATCATAAATGGCTCTGACAGTCGAAATAAATAGATTTTAAACAGTGACTTAATTTGAATTAAAGTTAATTGGCGTTTGTGAGTACGGCTGTAAGGTACCAAAGTATGTAACACAAATTCATCAACTCTTGTAGTTGTAATAATTAAAGAGAAAATTAAAAGCATTTCTAGAGAACTCACTAATTCACTAAATAGTTTAAAACAAATTTTCTGCATTTTAATCTGTCTTATTAGTTTCTTCTAAAGTACATAGTGTACCTACCTATAATTTGACACTGTTTTTATCATTTAAAGAATTTGTTATAAATAAGACTTTTTAGGTTAAGAACCATAAAAGGCCGAGTGAATTGTGGCAAATTGTTAAATGGGTGTATTTTAAGAGTTGAATGCAAATGTTTTTACAGTTAGGTAATTTACTTTAAGATAATGACACCGACACAGAACGCATCGCATTTCTCAGTACCTATGTACTTGACATTCTATTTAATTAATAGTTTTTTAACTTTACATTGTACATCTTTATAAGTAGTTTGACAACGTTATTATAGATTTTATGTTCCAATGAACACATGTAAGTACTTAACTATATTAATTATAATAGTAAAGAAACAAATTTAAAATCATTGAGGTAATTTTTTTGAAACGAAATATTTACAGATTATTTACAAACTTGTACACTTAAACTAGGTAGAAAATTTCTTCAAAGTTGTCGTCGCACTGGGAGGGAAGGGTACCTAAAAGACTGGCCGCATTACATGCCGAGGAGATCGTAGAATATATGCGAGTGAAGACCAAATTCGTGCTGAGGGTCGAACGGTTGGTGTCCCGCCATAGGGTGAATTTTAATTCCTTTGTGGTGAGAATACCGACCGCCCATCTATCAACCTTCACGAAGGAGGAATTTTGGCCGAAGGGTGTCTTGTTTCGCCGCTTCAGAGATCGGCTACATGACACTGTGCGCGACAAAACGACTCTCCGTGTCACCAATTACTAATAATATAATATACTTGTTAGTCTTTAAGGTATTTGTTTATATGGGCCATAGTTGCCTGCAATAAAGGTTTATTATTATTATTCCATTTATTTATTTTTTAACAATTGTTTAACATTTTTAAATCTATTATATTTGGAGGGCATTCTATAACCGATACTGAGGCCGAAAATGTATTTGTTTTAATTTTTCGATGGCTCCTACGTTAAATATCGTATGTGTAAAACCCGCACTTTACAGGAGAGCAAATTAAAGGTATTTTTCTATGCTTATTCCTATTATTATTCTTAAAATTTGAAGCTATTTGGCTGAAATTGGTACCAACCATAGAAAATGCCTTATTTTACCGAATAGTATGAAAACAAATGTTTAATAATTAGCGTAGAAAAATACCTTTAATTTGCTCTCCTTTAAAGTGCGGGTTTTACACATACGATATTTAACGTAGGAGCCTTCGTTTTGTCTGTCAGTCTGTCTGTCTGTCTGTCTGTATCACGGCTGCGCATCACGCCGAAACTACTGAATGGATTCAAATGAAACTTGGCATGATTTGAGATCTTACTACGAGGTAGGACATAGGATACTTTTTATCCCGTAATCTAGCACGGTTCATTTGGGTGAGGGGATTAAAGTCAAGATGGGTACTTGGTTATACGCTTGATCAATTTTTCTTTATAATATAATAAATATTAGTAAGGGAACACTCATAGAGAGTTGTTATCAAGGTTTTGTAATCGATCGGGTTAAGCAACGTTAGGTAAGGTCATTAAATAGATGGGTGACCGTTTAACGCCATTTGAACTAAACGGGTCCATGCTTCGGAGAGCAAGTAAAAAGTGGGTCCCAGTTTTTAACCGACTATAAAAAATGAGGTTATGTATTCGATGCGAATGTCTGTTATTAAAAGTTTAGTTAACGTAAAAATAGCGCAGGCGGAGCTGCGTGGGTCAGCTAGTATAAATATAAAAACAAGTACATTTAAAAATATAAAAAAAACACTTCCAACCGGCTGCGGGAACAGGGTCCTAGCAGACAGACGGTGGTCAAGGCTCCAGAGAGGGGAACTTCCTCACAATGCGTGCCGTTTCCAATAGTACTAATAGCCTTCTGCATCTGGCCCTTGATCCAGCCGTCTAACGTCAGCGTGTTATTATTATTATTATTTTTACCCCTTTGTATGGCCAAGCTTATACGTTGGCAGAAAAAGCTACCAGCCAGGTCTCCTGAGAGTTCGATAAGTTTGGATGAAATTTCTTTCACCAAACCGTGCGTCTCATGAGACCAAGGCCCCATGGTCTCTACCGCAAAGGGCGCAAATATATAGCTCGAACCTAGAGCTGCATACTTGCGTCGCTTTGCATCGCTAGCGGTCGCCGCAGACCCTCCAGCCGCCTTGCAAGTTGCCGGGGTGTGGGACGCAGCAAGTGTGTCGACACATGTCGCATCCCACACCAACGGCTTTCCATGTTGCCATGGTAATATAGTGACACTATCAGGCATCTTGCCGTCATCTCGTGTAATACTTACTGGTTCCAGAACGGCAGAGACACCGGCAGTGACAAGCCCCCTGCGTATAATATCATTAAGGGCGGCATGGCGTGACATACGGCCAGTGCTACGCGATCAAGACAGTCCGTGGTGACCATATTTATCTACGTACTCCCCACAGCGACAGCGATGAGGAAG
Source organism: Furcula furcula (assembly GCA_911728495.1). Taxonomy (NCBI): domain Eukaryota; kingdom Metazoa; phylum Arthropoda; class Insecta; order Lepidoptera; family Notodontidae; genus Furcula; species Furcula furcula. Next base: position 23,449,229 of record OU452253.1, read on the forward strand.
GTTGGTCCTGGCACCCACCCGCAAACAAACTGCAAGACTAAGTGTGGTATTGGACAATAAGGTACCAAAATGAGACGATGGCATAGCGTGAAGCCAGTGACCGGACTCCTTCGCAGAGACAGCTAGCAACCGCGCACGATCCAAATCGTTAAGGCTGGATGATAAAAGTGAATGCCAAATTGAATTACAAAGTGGTTTATCCCACTGGTTTACAACGGTATTTAAATTGTTACGCTGACTATTATAAAGCTAGCCAAACTCGTGCAGGCTTAGAATAATAACGCCAGGTATACCGGATGGCCAGCACTGCTTGACTAGATTTTCCGATAAAAATACCGTACCATACTTTTTTTTTTGACTGCAGCACATCGCGATTAGCTTTGATGCTTGAAATGTCTCAAGTATTAATTTATTAATAGATCGAAGGTCCCAAGCGACACTGCTTGACTTTAAAGAAAATTAGTAGCAAGGAAAAAATACATTTAGGTATAGGTACTTTATGATGTCTTCATTCTTTATCATATGGTTAGTGGAAAACTTGAGTGTCCGAGACATTCAAGCTGCCCGTACAACTCTCACTTGGTTTAACCAACGCAGTAAAAACAACCACTCGGTAGTGCCCTCCGAAGGACGAAGACTCTCAGTTCAAATACCACTAAACGCTCACCCATTTACAAACTGACCTTGCGTGACGTTTAACTAACTGTCCGTTTACCGAACAGCGGTTAAAACTGTCTATAGTAATACGGCTGTTCTATATTGAAACTACCGCTCTACATAGCACTACACTCGGCATTAGTTTTAAGCAAAGAGATTAAAGTTAATTAGACTAAAGAGAGCAGCAATGTTTACATGCTGCTACTTAGTGGCAGAATTTCTGATTGGTTTTTATCTGAACGATGTCTTGCACAAAGGAGCTACTTCCGAGAAAACTTAACGATAGTCTAGTGGACTAGTCGTAACTAGTCCAAAACCAAAGATGGAGTTATTTAATATCGCCTATCGTGTATTTAAATACTCCCCAATAAATAATATATAATAGTGTTTTTTAATAGTAGCCTCCGTGGCGCAGTGGTAAACCGCTTGCTTTGTAAACCGGAGGTCGCAGGTTCGAATCCTGCGGGGGGCAACAAATTTGAGTAGTTGTTCCTTACTGGCTAGGACAATGCAGGCCGATCACCTGATTGTCTGTAAAGTAAGATGATCCATGCGTCGGATGGGCATGTAAAAAGTCGGTCCTGCGCCTAACCTCTCCCCGGTCGTGTTGGTATTCCGTCCCACCGGATTATGAGAGGTATTATACAAAGGAAGAGAGAGTGCACTTGTGTCTGCGCAAGCGCTTGTGCACTATAATATCTCCTGCGTACATGGCTGATCTTGTCATTCCGCTGCGCGCCATTCCGCTGCGCGCTCCGGTCCCGATCGGACGTGCGCACTCGCTACGCTCTCTCACGCTCCGTGTGTTTGTGTGTTCACAGATTCGCCGCCAGGCGTCACCGCCGTCGCTTCGTGACGGCCCACCGACCCGCCGCGTGTTTGGACTGCCGCGGCTTGCGCCGCCGGCTACCTGCTCGCCGGCCACCCGCGCGCCGCACACCTGCGTCGCGCGCACCCGCCCGTGAGTGACTCTTTGTTACTTGAAAACAGGTTCCTGTTTCCAAATAACAAAGCAGTCATTCCGCGTTTTAAAAACCACGTGTTTTTAGTGGTCGCCTAGGGGATCCTTGCGGTGTTAACGCACCTAGGCGGAGCGTGACCCGAGCGCTCGCCGGTTCCCTTCAGGAAACGGCAACTCGGACGGGATCAAGGCAACCGGCCCTGGGAGTGACCCCCTAGTCGATCTTGATCGTCGCCCTCCCACCCTTCCGCCTCCTATTTCCTATTCCTTGGGTGCTGTTTGGTTTCGAACCGCCGGCTTGCCGGTCTCGTCTCCTCTGCCCCAGGGCTGTTAGGCTACACACCCTACACACCCACACACATTAGGGCCACACGTTAGGCACTCACCCACTCCCCGCCTTGCCGGCGGGGAAGATCACTCACCCGTTTTCCGTCCGAAGAGTTTCCCTTTGGACGGAAAAATGTCGTCCCCCGCACTCTCCGCAGTGCCTCCCGAATTTGCGGTGAGACTGGTGGAGATTATCTCCGTCAAGTATCCGACGATCTTGACGGAGTTAATCTCGGCCATGAACGCCGCCGCCACCTCGAGCGAAACCCTTTCGCCGACCCCTCCCGACCTTCAGTCGCAGCCCACCGACGCGTTTACCGCACCGACCCCAGCGGCGCTTACCCCGCCACCTTCCGCCGCGATTATCTCGCCGCAGCCCACCCCGGCGCACCTGGATGCGCCAACCCAGTTCCCTCCACCGGGGTTCGAGGCCGACCCTCAGTCAGCCTCGGACATGGAGGTCGAACTCGAGTCCGCCAAGCGACCCTTCTCCTCCTCGGAGGACGAGTGGACGCTAGTCCGCGATAAGAAACGGGCGCGTCAACCCCGGGACCAGCGCCCGTCCAAGCACCAGTGCGTTGAGGAGGAGGCCTGTGCGTCCTCCCCAATCTCCCTGAGTGCCTCTCCGTCCCCTCGCACCTCACCCACTCCGCGCGCTTCAGCCGCCCCGGCGAGCCAACCTGAAGGCCGCAAGCCCCGCCCTCCTCCTCCTGTAATTATACAGGACAAAGCCGCATGGCCGCGAGTCACTAACGCTCTTAAAGCGAAAAACATCAAATACACCAAGGCCTCGAACACGGCCAATGGCATAAGTGTGTCCGCCATGACGACTGACGACCACCGTCAACTGACGTCCCATCTCAGGAAGGAGAAGATCTCCTTCCACACCTACACCCTCGAAGAGGACCGCACCCTTCGAGTGGTCATTAGGGGAGTTCCGAAGGAATTCGAGCCCTCTCTCATCCTTGAGGACCTTCAGTCCCAAGGATTCCCCGCCCATGAAGTCCACCGCATGGCGAGTGGCCGCGGTCCCAAGATCCCATATAGCATGGTCACGGTCATTCTCGACCGTACCCCCGAAGGCAAGCGTATCTTCGACTTGTCTCATCTCCTAGACCTCACCGGGGGCTTCTATGTCGAACCCCCCCACAAACGTGGCACTCCCGGTCAGTGCCACAATTGCCAATTATACGGCCATTCGGCCCGAAATTGTCACGCCACTCCCCGATGCGTTAAATGCATCGGGGACCACCCGACCTCCACCTGTTCTCGCAAGCAGGAGACCGCGACCGAACCTCCCGGCTGTGTCCTCTGCGGGACCGTCGGACACCCCGCGAATTATCGCGGATGTTCGAGGGCCCCAAAGAGGAATCGCCGAGTGGCGAGGCGCAACGGTCTCCGTGCGCCCAGGAATCCAGCGCCTTCAGCGCCCATCTTTTCGGCACCCATTGTGCCCGGACCCCCTACTCCTCCTGCGCCTTCTGCGCAAAAAGTAGTCCCGACAAGTTCGGCACCCTCCGTGCCACAGGCTCCTCCTGGCCTGCACCCAGGCCCACAAGGCGTCGCGCCTTCTGCGCTCCGCGACCCACGGCTCAACCGTGCCAACGCATGGAACACCCATGTTCCCAGCGCGCCCATGCACCCTGCGACTAGCGCCCCGGCGCCTCACGCCGGGTTCTCCCCAGTGCCCTCAGCACAAAACACCCTGGTGTCGGACATCCAACTGATCCGCAACACCATGAGCAATTTTAATATTGCCGCCATCCGCGCCCTTGCGCACAAGCTTCGAGTCGCCAAAAACGACTACGAACGCACCATGGCCCTTGTCGAGCACGAGAGTGTGCTCAGTTCCCTGTCAGTGGTTCCCACCACCCAATCTTATCCTTGATTAATGGATTTACACCCAAAACGAATCAAGCCCCGCTCCTTGTGCCTGGCGTTTTTCAACGCCCATGGCCTCTCTCCTCAACGCGATCAAGTTGGTGAATTCCTTAGGGATCACCAAGTTGACGTCATGCTAGTGCAAGAGACATTCCTCAAACCCGCTCATAGGAGTCCCAACATCGCCAACTACCATCTCGTGCGAAATGACAGAACTGCCTCCCGCGGAGGCGGCACTGTCATCTATTATAGGAAATCCTTGCACTGCATCCCACTCGACGTCCCTGCGCTCACCAATATCGAGGCCTCGGCTTGCCGCCTCTCTCTCTCGGGTCATCCCCCTGTCACTCTCGTCTCGGTGTACCTTCCACCTGACAAGCAACTTCTCAGAAGTGACATCGAAGCACTTCTTGACATGGATAGCGCCGTCATCCTTGGCGGTGACTTTAATTGCAAACACGTCAGGTGGAACTGTCACACCACCAATTATAACGGCGTGCGCCTCGACGCTCTAGTCGATACTCTCGACTTTGACGTCATTGCACCAATGCGCCCCACCCATTTTCCCGTTATCACCGGCCACCGTCCCGATGTCCTAGACATGGCACTTCTAAAGAACGTAACGCTTCGGCTGCGTTCCTTAGAAGTGCTCCATGAACTAGACTCCGACCACCGTCCCGTTCTCATGGAGCTCGGACCACCTCCCTCACCGGAACCGGTCATGAAGAGCGTGGTGGACTGGCAGCGGCTGAGCACCTGCTTGGCCAATGCCGACACGCCACAGCTCTCTCGTATCCCAGTCCACCTCTCGTCCCCTCAGGACACCGAACAAGCCGTCAGTGCTTTCACTGACAACCTCCAATCGGCCATCAGCCAATCTTCCCGGCAGGTTGAAGCGGTGGACCCTTATGTCCAACGCTTCAAACTGCCGGCCGACGTCAAAGAATTGGTCCGAGCCAAAAACGCGGCTATCCGCGCTCACGACTCCTACCCCACCGCAGCCAACCGGATCCGCATGCGCGCTTTACAGAGGGACGTAAAGAACCGCATCGCGGAACTCCGGGGGGACCGGTGGGACGGTTTTCTCGAGGGTATCACCCCCTCTCACCTAGCCTACTGGCGGCTAGCGCGGGCTCTCAAGTCCGACACGGTAGCCACCATGCCTCCCCTGACCCGCCCTTCAGGCGCCCCTCCAGCTTTTGACGACGAGGAAAAAGCCGAGGTCCTCGCAGACTCTCTAGAGAGACAATGCTCTCCTAGTGTCTCAGTTTCCGACCCACCCCATCGCGATCACGTAGATAGGGAAGTAGAGCGCAGGGTTTCTGTCCCGCCATCCGACACTCTCACCCCGGTCACCCATTCCGAGGTGGAAGACCTCATCAAAGGCCTTAAGCCTAAGAAATCTCCCGGCCCTGACGGCATCTCGAACCGCGTACTAAAAATCCTTCCCTACCACTTGATCTACCTCTTGGTAGCCATCTTCAATGCCGCCATGACGCACGCTATATTCCCTTCGGAGTGGAAAGAAGCAGACGTCATCGGCATTCACAAACCCGGTAAGCCACGTGACGATCCCACGAGCTACCGTCCCATTAGTCTCCTTAGCGCCCTGGGCAAACTCTACGAGCGCTTGCTTTTCGCAAGACTCAAAGAGTTTGTCATCTCGAAGGGCATACTCATACACGAGCAGTTCGGCTTTCGAGCCGGACACTCCTGCGTCCATCAAGTGCACCGCATCACGGAGCACGTCCTCTCCGGGCTCAACCAGCCCAGACCCATATACACCGGAGCCTTATTCTTCGATGTCGCCAAGGCATTCGATAAGGTCTGGCACAATGGCTTGCTTCACAAGCTCTACCTCATGGGCGTGCCAGACCGTCTGGTCCTCATCATACGAGATTTTCTCAGGAATCGCACCTTTCGATAGCATATCGCACCACACGATTCGGTGGCTGATCGCGGTGAACCCGGAAAAGAGCGCCGCGGTGCTCTTCTCCCGGAGCACCAGATCCCACACTGCGGGCCATCCCAGGAGTCGTTTAGGTCAGATCACCCTCTATGGGCGTCCCATCCCTTGGACCAAAAAGGTCAAATATCTAGGCGTCACCCTAGACTCCCGCATGACATTTGGACCGCATATACGGTCAGTACGCAACCGAGCGGCCTTCGTCCTCGGCCGGCTCTACCCCATGATCTGCAGGCGGAGTAAACTGTCACTTAGGAATAAGTTGACACTTTACAAAACCTGCATCCGTCCCATCCTATCTTACGCCAGTGCCGTATTCGCACACGCGGCTCCCGTCCACATCAATAGCCTCCAGGTTATTCAAAACCGATTCCTTCGGCATGCCGTCGGTGCCCCGTGGTACATGCGGAATGTCGACCTTCATTCCGACTTCGGTCTAGTCCCTATCCGCAAATTTTTCAAAGAAATGTCCGAACATTACTTTGAAAAAGCATGCGTCCACCCGAACCCGCTCATCGGCGCCGCTGCCGACTATATCCCCGACCCCGACCCTGGTCCTGGTCCCTCAGATCGTCGACCTACCGTACATCGCCGCCGTCCGCGGCATGTACTGCTCGACCCACCCGACCCGATGTCCGTCCTCCTGGACCTTGACACAACACCAACACCTACACCGACAACGACGTCACGAGTCGTACACACACCTACACACAGACACCGGTCTCGCCGGCGAGGCCGAAGGATCGTACACATGCGACCTCGACATGCATCCCCTCGCTGAGTTTCTTGCCGGTTCTTCTCAGCGGGGGCGCGTTGTGAACCGGTGGTAAACTCACACACTCTCTAAGCGGCAGCCCAAGCCGAGGCCGTGCCTCCCTGAGGTGCCCTTGAGCTAGTCGCTACCTATCTTTCCGGGCTGGAGCGCTCAAAGCGCTCGCCCCTCTTGTCCGGTGAAGCTGTAATGGCCATCTGCGGCCAACAGTACTACTCATACAAAAAAAAAAAAAAAAAAAAAAAAAAAAAAAAAAAAAAAAAAAAAAAAAAAAAAAAAACTGATCTTGTGAAAGATTGGCCGCTGTGGTCGTTTCGGCCAGGAGGACATTATTATTATTTAAATACTTTCTAAATAAATAGAAATTAACTTGTCATTATATAATGACAAGTAAATTTCAATTAGAAGTTTATTACAATTTCATTTGTTTTTGTATTAAGTATATATTTTTTACATCATAGCAGAAAAATTTAAGGATATTTAACCCTTGGGGTTTCGAGTTACCAGTGGGGTGTCTGGTTAAAAATAGCACCCTCCCATCTCGACCCGTTGTGTGTCTGTAGGCGACTGAAGGCAAACAAGAAGACGGGCAGCGGCGTCTTTCTATTGGATTATCTAACAGTTGCCACCTATACTGCGATCCCCAAGCCGCCTGCCAAGCGTGGGGATTATGGCAACCCCTCCCTTCTATGGTAGAGGTCTTTGTTCAGCAGTGGACTTTCTGCTACTGCTGCTGATAAAGGAATAGGCTGCTGATAAGACAACAAAAAAAAAGGATATTATATGACTGTATCATCAAATGTATAGCTGTAACAGGTCAGTGGGCGAGCGCTTGCCTTGGAAACGAGGTCCCCGGCTCGCACCTCTGATTTCTTTAATTAATCATGTGCGATTGTTACTAGCTTTCGGTGAAGGAAAACATCGTGAGGAAACCTGCATGTCTGAGAAAGCCTAACCAGCTTTTGAATGACGTGTGAAGTCCGCCAACGCGCACTTGGCCAGCGTGGTGGACTATGGCCTAAGCCCCTTCATCTTGAAGGGAAGCCCGTGCCCAGCAGTGGGACATAAACAAGGGCTGGTATTATTATTATTGTTTATTCTTTATTACTTTACTATTACTATTACTTTTCAAATGGCATATGTCTATAGTTTAATTTGAATTTCAGCCAGTTCCTTCTTATTGTCCAAATGCCTCAGATGTCTTTCAAGTGTATGTATGTATATTTCTTCGGCACGGTCTACAACGGTCTTGAAACGGTTTGATGGTTTTCCACTTATAATACGTCATTAGATTCGTCTTAGTTGTGGGAGTTGTGTGTTATATCGTCAGAGACACTCTTTGAGGTGTTTGTCTAATTGTAATTGCAAATGGAAATCTAAGTGAATTCATTCAATCATCATCGTGAACCATTTTTTTTTTGTTCTTTTTTTTTGTTCTTTTTTTTTTATGAAGGGGATACAAGCGACCTGATACGAAAGCCGCTCGATTGCGGACGGACCTAATGTGCGGGCCGAAAGTCATGGCGGAGTCCAAGGTGACTCCGAGGTACTTAACCTTCCTAGTCCAGGGGATAGGGCGATTGAATAGGGATATTGGGGCCAGTCGTCTGCTGGGCCGAAGGCTCCGCGCGGAGAACATATTGGCGGGAGAAAACCACCGCGGCACTCTTCTCCGGGTTCACCTCTATGCGCCACGTACGAAACCATTGACCCAGGGCGTCGACTGCGGCTTGAAGAGCACGCGTCAAATAAGACATGTTCCTATGGGAATAATAGAGAGCGGTGCCATCCGCGTAAAGGGCGAGTTGGACTCTGTTCGAACGAGGAATGTCGTTCGTGAACAGGCTGAACAAGAGGGGAGAGTGCACAGAGCCCTGGGGGACTCCAGCCTGTATAGGATGGGGCGAAGAAAACGTACCTTCGACCCGGTATCGAAAGGTACGATTCGAGAGAAAGTCTCGTATGATGAGTACGAGCCTATCGGGAACTCCTATCTGGAAAAGCTTGTATATCAAGCCGTTATGCCAGACCTTGTCGAAGGCCTTGGCAACATCGAAGAATAGGGCGCCTGTGTGGACGGGCTTGGGCTGGTTGAGCCCGGTCAGGATATGCTCCGTGAGGCGGTGCACCTGGTGGACGCAAGAGTGTCTGGTTCGAAAGCCAAACTGCTCGTCAATGAGGATATTATTGGAAGTGACAAACTTTTTGAGTCTCGCCAGCAGCAAGCGCTCATAGAGTTTGCCGAGAGACTTGAGAAGATTGATAGGCTGGTAGCTCGCAGGGCTGCTGCGAGGCTTACCCAGCTTGAGGATACCTACTACATCCGCGTCTTTCCACTCGGCAGGAAAGACGCAGTGGGACATGGCTGCGTTGAAGATAGTCACTAAAAGACATATCAGATGGACAGGGAGAACCTTAAGGACGCGATTGGAGATGCCGTCGGAGCCCGGTGCTTTCTTCGGCTTAAGGCCTTTGATTAGGTCTTCCACTTCGGTCTACACAAGATGGTAGTTGGCGATATTCGGACTCCTATGAGAGGGTTTCAGGAGGGTCTCCTGCACCAGCAAGACATCAACTTGGTGACTTCGCAGGAAGTCAGCAACCTGATCTCTTTGTCGGGAGAGGCCATGCGCATTGAAGAATGCGAGGGAAAGGGAGTGGGGTAGGCAGAAGCCTACTATGGTGTATAGTGCCTACGTTTGTGTTTACGGGGGACAAGGCGTAATAAACGTCCTCGAAATCGGCGATAGCAATGATCCTATCGGTAGCGGTCTGTGCGCACCGAAGGCGGTTCGCGAAAAGACGGATTCTATTCGTTTGATCATCGTGGGTCATTCACTCACAGACTCATCTAAAAAACAGAGCGTAGTTTACCGCCCCGTAGCACCCTTTCCGTCTTGATTTATACCGGTGCTCGAGATAATCTCTAGCAGTAAATACCACCCCACCCCTAAAACACCCCCCGTATGTTGTTGCTGGGTTAGACATCTGCCGGGAAATGTGTATTTCTTCTCACAAACTAATACTAAAATTGCATCTTCAATATATAATATATTAAATAATTATAGAAAACATACATAGAAGTCTAGAGGCTAATAAAGACTTAACAAAATATGTGACAACCATACATTTATTTAGCCTCACAGAACTTATTGGAGTTCATTAACTATTATACCTATTGGAGTTATTATATTATACTCCAATAAGTTCTGTGAGGCTTTATATATTATTGGGTCTATAGATATCCCACTAGTCTTAGTGGGACTAGACCATAATATTATGTTAAACACGTACACAAGACTACTTCTTCCAAATTTGAACCTTGGACACCGCAGCAGTAATAAGTGAACTTAATTTTGATATGTCATCGTCCAAGATCTATAAGCTATTCTCCGACTCGGCTTGCAAGCTCCCTGGATTTTCCCCATAATAATAAGTTGGAGTAGCTCTTTGGACCTCGAATAATATGGCCAAAGTATAGCAGTTTCCTTTTTGGATAGTATTCAGAATCTCTTTTTACTGTTACATTGCGAACTTTGAACAGAAAACAATCTCGCTATAATGTTGAAACCTATTTGAAATGTTTTAGGAACATACATAAATCTACTAATTTATTAGACTTAAATGTAGATAGATTTTTCGAAACTCATGCACGCCCAATTTATTAGTTATTGATTACAAAATTTTTACAAATACGAAACTAGGATCAACCCAAAAAAAAAAAACAATTAGGTATAAATAAAACGATTGCCATAATAGTTACTTATGTCGGTTAGACAAAGGACTAGCTATTCAATGTTTTATTTAAATGACGATACCGAATAATAAAATCAAAGTGTTTTATGTCTACAAGGCGGGCGCAATAAAATTTTCCTTCTGACAACAATGAAAAAATAAATGAATTAAAAATTCAATGCTGACAACACATGAGTATTTTGCTAATGCTCATTATTATAATGGACTCCCTAATTGGGATTGCCAGTCATTTTTGTAGGGTGACAACGAAATAAATTTATAATAGGTAATATAATCATTTTTTTAAATTTATAATCGTAAAAGTTGTAAAAACAATGTAAATGAACAGGGTTATTATTATTTTGATATGTTCGCCTGGTGGTAAATAACACACTGGCTGCCGCATTGTGGTGCTGGTTGTAATCCGAGACCAATGTTGTTACGTCTTTTGGGCTCGATAACTACGAAATTAGTAGCATTTCGGCATGACGGCAGAATATGTGACCTGGTGGTAAATAACACACTGGCTATGGACAGCCGCACTGTGGTGCTGGTTGTAATCCGAGACCAATGTTGTTACGTCTTTTGGGCTCGATAACTATGAAATTAGTAGCATTTCGGCATGACGGCAGAATATGTGACCTGGTGGTAAATAACACACTGGCTATGGATATTTATAGATTATGGCTATTATTTGATGGTCAATTGCTATAGTGATCATCACTATATTTATCAAACGAGATACGGAATAGGGGGGGCTGGCTTCAATTCAGGCACAAAAAAAGTGCGTTGGTATTTACCTAGACGACATCTTACAGTATTATTAAATTACTTCATGGCCTGAATGATGGTTGCCCCAGCAACAGCATCGTAATGCCTGCGCACGCGCCAGCCCGCCTAAATCGCGGCGTCCGCTCCGCATATGGCGTCCCATCGACCGTGCCGATCACGCCTGCGCCTGCTGAAGGACGAAGGACGATTTTCACGTAGAAATATTATCGAGACTGATAACATCTATGAGTACGTATTTCGGTTGTAACCAGTAGCGGGCAGTCGCTTGTTTTGCAAACGAGAGGTCGTTGGTTCGAATACTGCGGGGAGCAATCATCATCATCATCAGCCGGAAGACGTCCACTGCTGAACATAAGCCTCCCCCTTAGAACGCCACAATGAACGACAATTGGCTATTTGCATCCACCGGTTACCTGCGACGCGCACGATGTCGTCTGTCCACCTAGTGGGAGGCCTGCCAACGCTGCGTCTTCCGGTTCGTGGTCGCCACTCGAGAACCTTTCTTCCCCAACGGTTATCGGTTCCTCGAGCGATGTGGCCTGCCCATTGCCACTTCAACTTGCAGATTCTGAGAGCTATGTCGGTGACCTTAGTTCTTCGGCGGATCTCCAAATTTCGGATTCTGTCACGCAAAGAAACTCCAAGCATAGCTCTCTCCATGGCTCGTTGTGTGACTCTGAACTTTTCTAAAATGCCAGCCGTTAGAAACCACGTCTCAGTACCCTATGTCATCACTGGCAACACACACTGGTTAAAAACCTTCGTCTTCAGGCACTGCGGTATTTTGGACGAGAAGATATCGCGTAGTTTCCCGAACGCTGCCCATCCGAGTTGGATTCTTCGGGTGACCTCTTTGTCGAAGTTGGACCGACCTACCTGGATAGTTTGTCCTAGGTATACGTAGTGGTCAACAACTTCGAGTGTATCGTTCCCAACAACTACCGGTACGGGTGCAATATCTTAATATTTGTGCAATAATTAGACATGATCTTCGTCTTGTCCATGTTCATTTTAAGACCCACCTGCTGGGAAACGCTACTGAGGTCGCTGAGCATCGTATTGAGGTCCTCCAGCGACTCTGCCATAATGACTATATCATCGGCAAAACGAAGGTGAGTGATGTATTCGCCATTGATGTTGATGCCGAATCCGTACCAGTCCAAGAGCTTGAAAACGTCCTCCAATGCATTTGAGAACAGTTTCGGAGAAATAACATCTCCCTGTCTCACACCTCGCTGCAATGGGATTGTTGCGTGCTCTCGTCCTGTAGTCGGATCGACATGGTGGCGTTGCTGTACAAACACTTCAACACTTCCATGTACGTATAGTCAATGTGGCACCGCTAGAGGGACTGCAATACCGCCCAGGTCTCGATTAAATCGAAGGCTTTTTCGGCGGGTAGCAATAGCTTTGTGTAAGTGTTCCTTATCATAATACCAGCCCTTGTTTATGCCCCACTTTTGGGCACGGACCTCCCCTCAAGATGAAGGAGCTTTGGCCATAGTCCACCACGCTGGCCAAGTGCGGGTTGGAGGACTTTACACGTAATTCCAAAGCTAGTTTAGATTAGAAGAATTAGGGTTGACATCACTGGAAGCGCGGAGACAACGTGGAGATCTAATAGAGACCTATAAAATCCTGACAGGACACTAAAATGTTCCAGAGAGTTGATAAAATGTTTCTACGAAACAGAAATGTAACATTGAGAGGACATTCACTAAAGCTGTCACGCTCCTTAAGCGCTAGCAACCCTTTTTTTTTTGACGCGGGGGAAATCTTCGAAAGATCCCCGGGAGCTGTGGGGCTCGACCGGGGTATGTGGGATTCTTACCCACTAAAACCCCCGCGGCTGTCGCATCGGCACATGTGAGGGAGGACCCCAGGGCTCTCCGGTGGGATCTGCACCAGGGGCCCCTCAGTGCCTTGCCTTTGAGCCCGCCGCCGGGGGGCGCATTGTAGCCCCCCGGGAACCTGTCACGGTGCTCACGGGGACGGGGGTCGCAATCCCGCCGCCGTCCTCCTCGGAGTTGCCGCCGTACTCAATGGACGCTCAAAGGGCCCACACCCCGAGCGTCCAGCGACTCCGAAGAAGCGCTAGCAACCCTAGACACCACTTCCTAGGCAATCGTGTAGTGACAATGTGGAACAGTTTGCCCGAGACGGTAATCAGTGCGCCCTCAGTTAATGCATTTAAAAAAAACAGACTAGATAAACACTTTAAACAAATTAAACATAAGTGAACAGTGATATGCACGCATCAGCTTTAAGCTGCTTGTGCATTAACAAATAATAATAATAATAGTTAGGTTTTCTTAGACATACTCACGACATTTTCCGAAATCTTTCACCGAAAGCTAGTAACAATCTCATAAAGACGATTCGCGTATGATTAATTAAAGAAATCAGAGGCAAGGCACTGAGGGGTCCCTGGTGCAAATCCCACCGGAGAACCCCTCTCATGTGCCGTTGCAACAGCCGCGGGGGTTTTAGTGGGGGTTATCCCACATAGCCCCACAAGGTGAAGGTTTACCCCGCGAAAAAGAAAGCCCAGTCAATATTTGTCAAATATTAACCATTGCTCCTAAAATCTACACAGACGCCAACTCTATTAGATGTTATCCTAATTAAACGTTAATTTAATGTAATAATGCAAAATTGTACGTAGAGTGAAATTAAAATGGCTTTGTTACGGCGGAGTTTTTTTTTTTTGGTTGCAGGGGAGGAAAATGAGTCCTTTTGCCGTCGCTTTTCCCTTTGTACAGGAGCAGTGCGGCTACGTTTAATTAAGATGTATGTGTATAACATTATTCTTTTTTACCCTAGTAACTGTAATTTGAAACACCTTTATTATTATACAATTTTGTACTTAACGTGGTATAACATAACGCATTTGCATTAGAAGGTATTCTGTTATGGTAATAATTAATTAATGTAATATACAATTTAATATATTAATGTACAATACACACATGGTCATTAGATCATAAATTAGGCAGTGGTAACCAGATGGTATGTATACTATGGTAACCAGATAAATGCTACAGGGAGCGACTTCCGACCGAACGAGGTGTGATGCTCAGTCAGGGCCGAAGCCCCCGACAGTTGTTGTCGGGATGTTGTATACATTCTCCAAGTTGAAGTTGGAGTGTGGTACTACTCGCTTCTCATCGCGTCGCTGTACCACATGTGGTGTCATCTGGTAGTGTTGAGTCGAAACAATACAAATACTTATATGCTTACTTTTATTTTGTAAATACGTAAATAATTATACAGATAAATAACACTCAGACATTAAATGGGAATCGAACCTACAAGGTATTGAGTAGCGGCCAGGGTGTCTAACTACTTACAGCGGGCATATCCATAGTTTTTATTCTTTATGGTCACGTAATCTATTAGCATCGATTTTTTTGCATTAATAGGTAGGCACCTAACCTACCAACTTAAAAAAAGAAATAAAAGTTTTTTTTTATTTGCGATGAGGTTGGTTAAGTAAGATCTAAAAGTCAGTGGTTCCTTTAATATATAGGTGTGACAGACAGACAGACAGACGAAGTCTCACATAAGAGTTCCTTTTTTACCTTTTTATTAGGGGAAATAAAATGTAACGAACGAACTTCATCTGACATCATGATTAGACTTTAAATTGTAGGATAGTTCTAATTGAAAACTAATTTTACGGATTATATCGCGGTTTATTTATGATTTTAATTCTAATGCCAAAAAAAGATAGTACCTACTCCGTTACAGCTAAGAAGCCTATATATACTAGTCTTTGACCACAAACACAATCAGCAACAATCTATAATTTTCCATTAATCTCAAAATAAGTGTGTAATATCTAATACATCATTAAGAGATATTACTATCACCGCTCCACGGGCAGCTCAGACTACGCGGCGCAATGCGCGGAATCCTGACGCGTCGACGCGCGATTCCGAAGGCCCGTACCGCTAACTATAACTAATGGGACTTAGATACTTACTAGAACTGATTAGATGTTCATTTGTATTACTTTTTTGAAGACTGATACGAATGCGAACGTTTACTCAATAATACACCGTATTTATAGCACAATAACACTCATTTAAAACCTAATGATGACAATGATTATTGAAACTGAATTGCTATTTATATCGTATTCCTATCCGTAAAATCGTAACTGACAACTCTTTGAATTGACTGTTCCAATTTTTAATTTAAGCTTCAACCACCACCAGCAATAGAAAACAGTATAGATAGATATCTAATCTATTTCATAGCAATAGCAACTGTCAATCATTAGCGAGTGTACTATGTAATCGAGGATCTTCCATAGGCTTAATAAGGCCGTGCTCAGGATCGACAGGGAAAAAACGCTGAAATTATGAGACGGGACGATCGTGTTACGAGGCGGGGCAAAAACTGCGATCTGCGCACACGCACTCTACGAGCGCTCGTAAGGATCGGGTTGTGGGGAACGGGGACTTTTAGATACGACGATTTATCGGTTAAGGGGCATATCGTTGGTGTTTACGGAGACGATTTTGTATAAAGACATAATTTATTATTATTTAAATTTGGAATATTTATAGTTTTTTTATATCAGATTCTATTTTACTGTTTGTATGTTTACCACAGGTACCATATTATGGAAAATAATTTGCGATGTTGTTCCAAGTTTAAAATAAGTCACGTTTTTTAAATTATTTTCTTAAATTTTTATAATCGAATCGTACGTAGAGAGTAAGTTTATCAGTTGTAGATAAGTAGCAGTAGTGAGTGGCCGGTAGAGGGCGTAGTGCTGTCTCCCGTCGACAACAGACTGTTCACACGGGGTGACATATTAAAACAGTTAAATTCAAATGACAAATACATTATATATCTAAAATTTGTTGTATTATATTTTTTACAAGCTTTCGTAAGATAATATAATAATAAGTTTGCCAACTTATTATGAAGTTCGTTAACATTAAATTGCAAATCCAATTCGACAGAATTAAGATGATGATGATGTATTTTTTTGGCATACGACGTCTACTTTTTACTACTATCGCATTCAAAAGTAAGTTTTTTCTTCACATGTTTTTGTGGTCCACTTTTAAGTTGAGTCGTTCGTCAGTAAATATAAGGTACTTTATTTAGAAATTAATTTTCTAGAATAACTAAAAAAATTATACATATTTTAACTTAACTAACTCCACCCTTACAACAGTTTACCCAGCCCGGGCTTATGACGCTCTGAACCTAAAAGGATTGATTCGTAAATATCAATTGTGCACATAAATAATCCGAAAAGATTCTGATTTCGAAAGCCACATGATCAATTATTTAGAGAAAGTAAGCAACCACAGAGAGACGCGAATAATATAATACTTAGTTTTATGCTATTTAAAAATGTTTCAATTCCACCCAAAGATATTTTGAACGTAGTGAAAAATTCTATATCTATGATTCCACCAAAAACTTATGAGTTTTTGGTAATGTATGTGTTACCAACAATCTGTATAATTCAGGTATTCTATACAATACCTAGGTAATGTATAGAAGTATGTATGTATGTGAAGTATGTATACAATATATAATGTAAAAGACGATGGCAGGGATGCTATCGTATTTTACACACATTGCCGGCAGCGCATTCGGTATTGTATAGAATGCCTAGGAAAAGTATAAAATGAAAAATATTTCATACATTACCTTAACGTTTTAGGTATTCTATACATTGCCTAGGTATTGTATAGAATACCGTATTATACAGATTGCCGGTAATATATGCATGACATCCTTGTAACCCTTTTTAAATCTTTACAGAATGATAATTTCAAACTAATCGATAGATTTAAATATGCAGTGAAAAATGCCCCCGTGTGCGTCGACGCGCGCACGTAGCTTATGATATTCAGCGTACGCGCACATCGCAAAAACCGGCACCCGCCATTTTGGTGCCGCGCGCGCACCGCTCTGTTATTACGGGAAATCTTATGTTAATTACAATTATGTACTCGCATGAGCACCGTCACATACGATACGGGGGCAAAAACATCGATCCTATACAATTTTAATGCGATCAGGGGAATTTACGGGGGATTCCACGTGGTGCCGGGGAAAAAGCGATGTGTAGGTTGTGTGCGACGAATTTTGATTGTAGTCAGTGGTAGTTGGATGTGTTTCATACTGTTTTGTAAGAGTTTTTGGGTAACTTTGAATGACTATTGTTTTGAATATTTTAAAGAAGTTCAAGCTTGTTCTCTCAACGGGTCGACCCTGGTGTGTGGATTACCACCTATACTGCGATCCCCAAGACGCCTGCCAAGCGTGAGGATTCATCATCATAATCATCAGCAGTCGAAACGTCCACTGCTGAACAAAGGCCTCTCCCTTAGAAGGGAGGGGTTGCCATAATCCCCACGCTTGGCAGGCGGCTTGGGGATCGCAGTATAGGTGGAAGATAAATCCAAAAGAAAGACGCTGTTGCCCATCTTCCCGTTCTCCCGTTCTCCCATGACTGCTCGAGTCAACTCGAGTGCGCGGGTGCTGCCTGACACCCGCGCACGAGTTGGCACGAGTTGGGGACTGGTCCGATTACTATCCCTTTGGCCTTTTAGTTTGTTATACTTTCGTCGTTTTTTTTTCCCCTCTACTATATGATCTTTTGAACGGCTAGACCACGCTCTGATCTAATTGTAACATGACACACTGTTTAAAAAAAAAGAGTGAAAAAATGACAAGCCCGCTGTGTATCTTGCCGGATCTTCTCAGTTGAGGCCGCGTTGTGACCCTGTGGTAGCTTTTTTTTTTAAAAAAACATGACCTATCAAAAGTGTGTTAAGTCTATTTGAAACAAATTCTTTTTGACTTTGACTTTGACTCGCTTAGTCGCCTCTTACGACACCCAACGAGAGGAGATGGGGGATGCTATCCTAACCCGGCACCCCAGGGGCAAAATATAATAGTATAGCTGTTCATTACTATAGTTCATACTATAGGTACATCTTCAGAATGTCAACTTGTACCGATGTAAGCACATTACTTGATTAACTAAGTATGTAAATTCTTCAGCCACTATGTTGGTATCTACGTGTAGAAGTTCTTTTTTTACAATCGACTATTTTAAAATGTCATGTTAATTTAATTGTTTTGTTGCAGTTAATTTGGCATTTGTAAAATGTTCAAATGCAAAACTTAAAAAAGGAGAAGTTACTTACATGCCTTAAGGTCGCTTTTTCTGCGCCACGCTTTGTTGGTCTTGACGTTTGACATGTTTTCTCTTCATTGTTCTTTTGTTTTTGTTGTTTATTTAATTATTTATTGTACACACAAAATAAAAGAACATACATTTAAAAAAATAGTTACATTATTAATTTTGTTTAATGTTTTTCTTTAATACATACTCGTATAAGTACATATATGTTATTATGCCGTATGGAGGTATATACTAGTAGGTTCAAATATATTATATTAGGAGTACCTACACCACCAATTGCTGCCCATATACAGACACAAGTTTAGTATGATACTCTGACTTCTTTAACTCTTACAATCCGGTGAGAGTTCAGGCCTAGATTAAACTTATGCCCATTCGACGCATGAATCGTTTTGCTTTTCAGACTTTCAGATTATCTGCCTATATTGTTCTAGCTAGTAAGGAAGAATTACACAACGTTTTTGTTCTCTACCTGCAGGAATTGACCCCACATCCTCCGGTTTGCAAAGCAAGCGTTTTTCTGCTGCGCCACGGAGATTACATCCACCACGAACCAGAAGTACTAAAACAGTAACTGTATCACGAGATTAACTCCAAGACTACTAGCCTAGGAGTAGTTACTCCTATTACTATAGTTACGAGCTCTGACGGGAAACATACCTACGTGCAATGATATTTTAAGTAAGAGAAATTTTACCTACTAAGCAATCGACGATTAAAAGTGGCACATAATTAATTTATACTAACGAATGAAATGTGATTTATTGATTTCAAGAAAATTTGATTGTGTATTTGGATAATTCACATAATAGTATTTTCGAAGGATTTGATGCGATTATTCAATAACATTTAAACGAAGTGACACTGTCATAGCTTCCGTGGGTGCTGTGATACTGATTAAAGTTGTGTTAATTAACCCACCTTTTTCCGACGTTTTTGTTTGTCGTATAGTTAGTGGCCATCCTGGTGTCAGGGCTTCCATGCTGCCCATAGGCCTCTGACTTAGCTGAACGACTGCTGTCTAAATGACAATTGCCGGGACCGACTACTCAAGTGCCCTCCGAAGACGGAGACGCTCAGTTCAAATGCCACTAAACAGTCACCCATCTAAGGACTGACCTTGCCTGTCGTTGCTTACCCAACTGATCGTTTACTGAACAGTGGTTACAATTGGCTGTGAGCGTCTCGCCGCGTTTCGGCCGTTGTCAGATCGCCTATAACCTACCTCTCTTTACTTATAATATCATTACCTACGTGCCTGTCCCACATCTAGCCCTTTTCCGCTCATAGTGGAAGCCCAGCTACCCAGATTTCCGTGTTTTTCCGGCCAGCTGCAACCTAAGGTCAATTAAGATGCTCGCACCGTCGACCCGCGCATGATAAGCATAGCTTCCCCTTATGGGGAAATGGGCGATCAGCTTAGTTTACTTTCGTCGCCGACGTCCGCCGGATGGGTACCGTTCGGCGCACCCGTTCGGTGTGTTCCTAATTCGGTAGCGATCGCGGTTTCATTATAGGTACTGTTACTTTTAATCTTTGGGAATTTTTAGCTTAAAGTCGAGAGGGACTTTTTTAAATTTGCGTGATTGTCATGAGACGCGTTCTCAGTGGCATTATAAGGCAAAATAAATGTAATTCCTTTTCTTTTTTTAACATCTCTTGTTTTTGTCCCACTGTTGGACACGGGCCTCCCGTCAAGATGAAGGGCTTAGGCCATAGTCCACCACGCTGGCCATGTGCGGGTTGGCGGACTTCACACGTCATTCGAAAGCTCTTTAGGCTTTTTTTAGAC
Source organism: Furcula furcula (assembly GCA_911728495.1). Lineage (NCBI taxonomy): Eukaryota > Metazoa > Arthropoda > Insecta > Lepidoptera > Notodontidae > Furcula > Furcula furcula. Next base: position 23,469,298 of record OU452253.1, read on the forward strand.
ATGCAGATTTTCTCACGATGTTTTCCTTCACTGAAAGCTAGTAACAATCGCACAAAGATGATTCGTGCATGATTAATTAAAGAAATCAGAGGCCGGGTTCCGAACCTACGCACCTTGTTTTCCAACTCAAGCCCTCACCCACTGCACTGCTTTAGCTTTTTTCTTAGTTTGTATTGATTGTTAAGACTCATATGCATTTTAAATTCTACATCCACAGCGCCTTCACACCGGAACAGCTATGTTTACACAGTGCTGCTTGGCGGTTTAAATATGTGACGCTACGGCGGTATTAATCTAAACCATCTCTTGCACTACCTAGTAGCCAATATTTGCTTACCATGTGTTATTTCTCGCTAATTACTGGCTTGATACTTCATCATACTAGAAGTACTATGCGTTTCAACTAAGAATGTGGCCGCCCCGCCATCTTGCCATTTCAAATATATAATTACAAAAAATGATGTTTTAACAAAAGTAGATAGCAAAATAAGACATTACAATAAATAATCAAAACCGGGGCGAATTTTTCATTTTGTGTTTACTCTGCTGCCGGTACAAAAATCGTAAAAAACGAGTTAAGTTCCGCAGTCGCGATCATAATGGCAGCCACATTCTTAGTTGAAACGCATAGTACCTACTTATATTAAGTTTTTTGTCGATCCCGTGCCGTTTTTGTAAGTCAAATATAATAAATAGCAAGCGAGACTATATCACTTACTAAAATCTATTCTATACTCAATTAACTGCAAATTTTTGTAAAGTACCTATTTCGTAATTAAGACATATTTAAAATACCGAATCAGGACACGGCCGAGCATCGCACGCGCATCCATCAACAAGATGGCGATTGTTATGCAATTGGCGCGAAAGTAACTGTCCATTGCCTTCCTGTGCCCGCCGGATATGAAAATAATATAAATATAATAATAAATGCGCCACCATTGGATGTCCGCGCACGTACCACACTGTGTCGTATGAATTTATGATTGACATTGAAACTTGAAAGAAAGTACAATAGTTCTAACGATGGTGGCGGTTAATTGAGACATTATGAGTTTATCGACTTTCTTTCTATACTTGGACTAAATGGTGATAGAATAATGGCTGTTAGTTGCATAATTAATTTTGTTTGTAGCTTCCGTGGCATAGTACGAAACCGCTTTGCAAACCGGAGGGTTTAAATCCCGTGGGGATGTGTCTCAGAGAAAGTACCAAAGGAGTTAGTATCGCGTCGATTCCCCGAACAAATTTTTCGTGGCACTTTTGCGGGGTGCGGGAGGCGAAGTAAACACACACAGATACACTTTCACGCATACCCACACTATAATAAACTCGCAACACATTCAAAAATACACGCACACAAATAAAGAATGACCTGACCATATGACCAAAAATTTGGCAGAGGGGGTTAGCGCATCATGCTCTCTCCAGTGGTATCTCCTCTAAGGACCCATCGGATTGTGAGAGTAGGTAAAGGAAGAGAGAGTTGAGTTCACTAAAGTCAAGCACTTGTGCACCATAAAATCTCCCACGTAATTGCTGATCTTGCGAAAGATTGGCCGCTGTGGTCGTATCGATACTAGGATAAATAATTAAAATGCAAAATATATTTAGGCCTCAAAAAATCTCTCTCTCTCTCTCTCTGACTCTGGAATAACCTTCCCCTTTCTCTTCGTGTCTGTCGATCTCTGGCCGTCTTCAGGGAAAGAATCAAGGAACATTTCCTATCTTTGTGATTTATTTATTGTTGAATGTTGACCTTTTTGGTGTTCAGTCAATCACTGTTTGAATCGTCTTTACGTATTCTGTACTACTGTCGTGTATTACTTTAAAAAAAGGAATGACAGGAGAATTGTCTTGTCAACGTATCGCGGTGACTGTGCTCATGTGTATTTTCTAAGTGGTTTTAATTTTACAATTACACCTACTGTTGTACAACTCTTTGACTTTGATTGCGATCTACGAAACCCTCTGAACTCTTCTCACAAGAAGTTAACAGAGGGTTATGGGCCCAGAGCGCCTGAAGGAGAGGAATTGTATCGAGATACATTGACCGATCGAGAGCTGGCTACCATGTCTGCAGAAGGCGGAAGCGTGACTGGATTTTCTATTGAGAAACTGAAAGGGCGAGAAAATTTTCTCCTCTGGAGGTTTAATATGAAAAACCTGCTTATTCATGACGACCTTTGGTGTTCTATCGTTGGGTATCCGGAGGGCGATAAGTCCAGTCCAGAGCTGAAACGACGTAAGGATGAAAGGGCGTTGACTAAGATCTGCCTGTCAGTGGATGCTTCGTGCGTGTCCCACGTGATGACTGCGAAGACAAGTAAGGAAGCCTGGCTGAGTCTGGAGAAGGCGTACGACGATAAGGGCATAGGCAGGAGATTAAAACTGTTGCGAATGCTGTGCTCGGTAAAGTTGGACGACTTCGGCGGCGATATGGACAAATATGTTGGCCAATGTTTATCATTGTCGCAACAGTTGGCGGCTATTAATAAACCGGTTGACGATGAGTTCCTGGCGGCGATAATTCTTCAGGGATTACCTCCTAAATTTGATCCAATGATCATGGCTATGGAGAGTAGTGTAAGCGAACTTACCAGCGACTTCGTGAAGGGGAAATTGCTTCAGGAAACGAAGTGGTCTGATAATTGCAAACATGGAGATTGCCTAGTTGCTGATAAGTCCGGGAAAAGGTTTGGTAAGAAGCGCAAAGAGAAGAAGCCGAGGTGTTGGAACTGCGGAAAGTCTGGTCACGTAAAGAAGGAGTGTACCCAGAAAGGGGCGGCCATGGTCGCGACTCGGTTCTTGGCCGACACGTGGTACGTGGACTCGGGTGCGTCGAGTCACATGACAGGTCGGAGAGACTGGATACACGATTTTTCTACAAGCAGTGTAGAGGTGAACGTGGCGAGTGGGCAGACTTTGAAATGCGTCGGTATCGGTAATGTGTGTTTGAAACTCGGAGATAATGAGTTACGCCTTAAAGAAGTAATGTACGTTCCGGGACTGAGTGTAAATTTACTATCTGTAAATAGTTTAGCGGTTAAAGGGCTTAGAGTGGAGTTTATTGAGTCTACTTGTAAGATTTTTAGGAATAAATCTTGTATAGCTAGTGTTAGGGCTGTTGGCGGTGTATACAAACTGCATACTAACGCGGTAGCTTTAAGTAGTGTAAACAATGAGGTTTCAAAGGAGTCTTGGCACCATAGATTAGGTCACCTGAGTTATGACAGCTTGAAGTCATTGTCACACGTTATTGATTTTCAGAATAATGAAACTGCAAATAATAATTGCGATGTTTGTATTCTTGGAAAACAAATTAGATTTCCATTCAAGAAATCCGGTCGTAACGTAGCGGCTAAGCGTTTGGATCTGGTGCATACGGACTTATGTTCGATTCCTGTTGCGTCCCACTCAGGTAAGCGGTACATTTTAACATTTCTAGACGACCACTCGCGGAAAGTATTCTTGTACTTCTTGAAAAATAAGAGCGAAGTAGCTAGCGTCACTAAAGATTTTGTTAGGCTTGTTGAAAACCAATGTGAATCCAAGGTTAAGGCTATACGCAGTGATAACGGTACGGAGTATGTTAATAAAGAGTTGAGCGAATTTTTCAGACAGAAGGGCATTGTACATCAGGTCACTGTCCCTTATTCACCCCAAATGAATGGTGCGGCTGAAAGGTTGAACAGAACTCTTTTGGAACGGGTGCGCTGTATGTTGTATCACGCGGGTTTGGATCACAAGTTATGGGCTGAGGCGGCTAACACCGCCGGGTACCTTATTAATCGGTCTCCATCTAGTAGGTTAGGTGGGATGACACCCGAGGAGGTTTGGTCGGGTAAAAAGGTGAAGTATGACCACTTGCGAGTTTTCGGTTGCGAGGCCTATGTACACATTGATGATGTTAAGCGGAATAAGTTACAACCTAAGAGTAAGAGGTATATCTTTGTCGGTTATGATGACAATGGGTGTTCTTATAGGTTGTATGACTCAGAGAAACATGATATAACTAGAAGCCGTGATGTTATATTTAATGAAAGTGTGTTCCCAGCCAAAGAGCTAGGAACTGGACACGGACAAGCCACTATAAAAATATTTCTTTCAGGGGAAGAAGTTGATGATTCCACCAGTGAGGGGAAGTCAAGCGTGCCTGAGAGTGAGGTGGTGGTTGGTGATACAGCTCGGGAGCCTGTCACTGAAGAGCCGGTAGCAGTGAATGTTGAGCCGGTTGTGTCAGCGAGCGGTGATGATGGCGGCGACGACACTTTGGTTTTTGAAGATACCATTGCGGAGGTGGTGGAGTCTCCAGAACCGAGGTACAATCTTAGATCTAGACAACCTAAGGGTTTGTACGCACATGATGAGATCCCAGCTGAACCGCGTACTGTAAAGGAAGCTCTGAGTTCAGGGCAGAGCGACTTGTGGCGACAAGCTATGCAGGAGGAGATTGACTCGTTCAATCAGCATGAGGCTTGGGAGTTGGTGGATAAGCCTATGGGCAAGAATGTGGTTCAGAATAAATGGATCTTCAAAATTAAGTGTGACGCCGAGGGGAAGATAGCCCGGTATAAGGCTAGATTAGTAGCCAAGGGTTTCACCCAAAAGTATGGTGAAGATTATTTAGAAACGTTCTCACCGGTAGTACGGTACAGTTCTTTGCGACTGTTGTTGGCGATTGCCGTAGAGATGGATCTGGACATAGATCATCTGGACGTACAGACGGCGTTCCTCAATGGTAATTTAGACGAGGAAACTTTTATGTATCAACCGGAGGGGTTCATTTCGCCTGGTAGCGAGAGTAAAGTCTACAGATTGAAGAAGGCAATCTACGGACTGAAACAAGCTTCGCGAGCTTGGTATCAGAGGGTGAAGGAAGTGCTTCTGTGGACAGGTTTTGTTCAATGCCAACTTGAACAATGTATCTTCTACAAACGAAATGGTAAGTCGGTTGTTTACATTGCTTTGTACGTGGACGATTTCATCGTGTGTTACAATGATGTGTGCATGGCTGAAAAGCTGAAAGAGAACTTGCGTAAACCATTCAAGATTAAAGACTTGGGTGCGGTTCGACATGTTCTTGGGGTCGCGGTAGAACGTGACAGGGCGAACAAAACTTTCAAGCTTTGTCAGGCACGGTATGTTGAGCGTTTGCTTGACAGTTTTAGTATGTCGGAATGCAAACCAGTCAAGACTCCTTTAGATCCCAATGTTAAGTTTACTGATACGAATGTGTTAGGCGAGGGTACTGTTCCGTATAAGGAATTAATAGGTTCTATTATGTACTTAAGTGTTTTTACACGACCGGACATTACGTATGCAGTTTCATACTTAAGCCAGTTTAATACCTGTCATACTATGGAACACTGGAGGGCTGCGAAACGTGTGTTGAGATATCTAAAGGGGACTCAAAACGTTTGCCTTGTGTTAAATAGGTCGGGTCATGGTAATATAGAGGGGTTTGTAGACGCGGACTGGGGCGGTGATGTACGAGATCGAAAGTCATTTTCGGGGTTTGTTTTCAAGTATGGAGGAAATACCATCTCCTGGGAATGCAGAAAACAAACGTGTGTTAGTTTGTCAAGTACTGAGGCTGAGTACGTTGCTCTTAGCGAGGCAGCTAAGGAGGCACATTTTCTTAGGGAATTGGTGACTGAATTGACTGGTAGTTCTGGGTTAGTGGTTGATTTGTTTAATGACAATCAGTCTGCTCAGAAACTTAGTGTCAATCCAGTGTTTCATAGGAGGACTAAGCACATAGATATTAGGTACCACTATGTTAGGGAGGCTGTAAATAATAATGTAATTAAGTTGAATTATTTGTCTACTCAAGAAATGGTGGCTGATATTTTAACTAAGTCTTTGTGCGCTCCTAAACATAAGTTCTGTGTAGTGAACTTGGGCTTAGGTCTTTAAGCCATTTGAGCCAGTGGTGATGTCTGAGTTCAAACAGCGATTGAGGGGAAGTGTTGAATGTTGACCTTTTTGGTGTTCAGTCAATCACTGTTTGAATCGTCTTTACGTATTCTGTACTACTGTCGTGTATTACTTTAAAAAAAGGAATGACAGGAGAATTGTCTTGTCAACGTATCGCGGTGACTGTGCTCATGTGTATTTTCTAAGTGGTTTTAATTTTACAATTACACCTACTGTTGTACAACTCTTTGACTTTGATTGCGATCTACGAAACCCTCTGAACTCTTCTCACAAGAAGTTAACATTTATACATCTTTTTTTGTATGTATTAGTGTATATTATATATATTTTTATATATAAACATATATATTTATGTGTTTTTCTTATATATATGGTTGTGTATTTATGTATGAATTGTAATAAGTATATGTCAACATTTTACTTCTTTCTTTTACCCACTTTTGTGCACTATTTTGCTTTTACCCCTGATTTTGTCTCAACTCACTCAATGCACCTGGGTTTTCTGGAAGAAAACTCATTTAATGAGTTAAGCTCACCCTTTGTAATATCTTTACTGTTATAAATGTTTTTGTATGTGTTTCTGTGTACAATAAAGGATAAATAATAAAAAATAAAATGCAAAATATATTTAGGCATATTTACAGAGGCCTCACGAGGGCACTTACATATTGTCAAATCTTTTGCAACTTCAACCGGATCACTCTCAACACGGCGATCTATTAAGAAGATCAGGCAAGAAACTCAGAGGGCTTAATGTATAATGTATGTATGTGTAATGTATGTTAGGAGGTAGGTATAATGTTCTCCTGGACATTATTATTATAATTTTTCCTAATTTCATCGTTTTTACAGTACTTTACTTATATCTTACCACATAGTACCTATCGGTACTACTACTAAGTAGTCACACGTGTATGGGATGTCTAGTTAGATACACCGCTCACCGCAGTGTCAGATACTTTGCCCCCTAGAAGCAATGTGTAAACGTGGCTGTGTCAAAGACACTGTAGTTAGTGAAACCGGACTCAAGTGACTAATGTCTCGGATAGGCAGAATAATAAATAAACAAAAGTGGAAAGATAAATAATTTCGAAAATTTGTGAATTTATGGCCAAATTCTAATTATTCCGATATAAATATAAAATAGTATAACACATATTCTTTCTTTCCATTTTTGATGTTTCAAGATTCAAATTTTTTATTTCAAATAGGCTTAACGCTAGCACATTTGTACGGTCAATTTTTTAAAAGCTACCACCAGATCTCAACGCGGCCTCAACTGAGAAGATCCGGCAAGAAACTCAGCGGGCTTGTCATTATTTCACTTCTTTTTTTTTAAACAAAGTTTGTCTTTTTACAATTAAATCAGCACCAGCGACAGTGTGTCCTGCCGTTCAAAATATCAAATAAAAATAAAAAATACGACGAAAGTACAACAAACTAAAAACTAAAATGCCAAAGGGATAGTAGTCGGACCAGTAGTTTCGCGTCGCAAGTTTTGGTTTTTGTATTGTTTTAGTCCGGACGTGACAGTTGAAACGCGATTTGATACGTTGCCTGTCAGTCCGGGTTGGAGTTTAATTTGCTCCGCATTAGGTGTTAGTGGACTTATGTACCATTGAATGCAGCCGATCCACTATGAAGCTGCCGAATCGGATGAAGGAATTCAATTCCTGGGGGTGATTAGTAAGTTCCACCAGGAGGAAGGCCTCGACTGTGTTTGATTCGCATACGTTGATCTGTGAATTCGGGACATTCCTCCAAAAGGTGTTGAAATGTTTGTGGAGTTGCCCCACAGGGACAATCAGGATATTGAGTAATGTGGAATCTGTGGAGGTATGCTTTATTGTAACCGTGGCCAGTGAGGATTTGTGTAAGCTGAAAGGAAATGCCGGTTCTTTGGAAGAATTTCCGGACATCATTTATGGTTTCTTGGTGTGAGATCCCTGTGGGGCACTTAGGTATCTGGAAGACCAGATGTCGGTGTTATTTTTTTTCGTTTCAGCGATACAACACATATAAGTGGTATAACACATATTGTGAACCCTTTGTTTTGGAAGAATGCTCCCCATGCTTCATTCATTCGTCAAATGAAAATAATGTAATCGTTGCGACGCGGCGACGGCTTTATGGAGTAAGCCTTTAGTTAGGCCTAAGTATATAATAATGATGTGTGCCTAATTAATTAATGTTTATTTAATATTAAGTTATTAATTAACATTTGATGTGGTAACAGCTCAGTGGGCGAGCGCTTGCCTTGGAAACATGGTGCGCAGGTTCGAACCCCGGCTTGCACCTCTGATTTCTTTAAGTAATCATGAGCGAATCGTCTTTGTGCGGTAATCCCTTGCCCAACAGAGGGACAAAATCAAGGGCTGGTATTATTATTTATTATGGGTTTTACTGATTTAAATAACTAAATGGCAGGAGTGCCATGGCCACGTATTCTGTAGTGCTTAAAAGTCACATGAAGAAAATCAAGTAGGCACGGTATTTAGTTATTTAAATCAGTAAAACCCATAATAAATAATAATACCAGCCCTTGATTTTATTACCTGACTCCTTAGGTGATATGAACAAACAGCCCTCGTTTTTGTCCCGCTGTTGGGCACGGGCCTCCCCTCAAGTTGAAAGCGCTTAGGTCATAGTCCACCACGCTGGCCAAGTGCGGGTTGGCGGACTTCACACGTCATTCGAAAGCCAGTTAGGCTTTCTCACACATGCAGGTTTCCTCACGATGGTTTCCTTCACCAATAGCTAGTAACAACCGCACAAAGATGATTGGCATATGATTAATTAAAGAAACCAGAGGTGCGAGCCGGGGATCGAACCAGCGCACCTTGTTTTCCAAGGCCAGCGCTCGCGCGCTCGCCCACTGAGATCGTATTTTTTTTTAATATTGTGGGACAATCCACACACGGTTATCTCATTCCAAATGAGGCAGAGCCAGATAACTGATACTAATACTTATATGTCTTTTTTGTAAACACATATTTATACAGATAAAACACCCAGACACTTGGTGGGAATCGAACTCATGACCTATTGGGTAGCAGCCAGGGTGTCTAACAACGGGCCCGTCGATTTATTTATCAATTATTAATACTCGTCTAAATATCAATATTAAAATAATAGTTTAAAAATATACAAGTAATTCTTAGTAAGCTAAGTAATCATAGTTACAAAACTTCAGGGAACTTTGTAACGCTAATAGTGTTAAAAACTAAAACAAAGTCCATACGTCTAAAAGCGCAAATCAGTATGTTATTGAAAATTGTACACTTATACATCACATGTGTGAAGTGCATTGTCCACAGAGGCGTTATTAAATTGACATAATATGTGATAAATGTTGGTTTTCAAGATCAAAACATAAATAAAGCCAATACATAACCTTAATTAATGCCAAGCTTTAATTTTCATTATAACCGTCACTTAAGTATGTACTTAAGTGAAATACTACCTTCGTATATGTTACGAAGGTAGTATTTCATTATTACGTATAGTAAGGCTAAGGACGTACTTCTTCAAAGCTGATCCAATTTTAAACCGACGTTCTCGCTTGCCCTATATTACTTGTAAGTCATACATTATAGTCAAATGAGCGCTAATGACCGTCATATTTATGTAAGTGCTGTGACCAGGACCCTTTGTCCATGGGGTGTCCAAGAATAGCACCCTCTCATCTCCTCCCGTTGGCTGTCCGTAAGAGAGAGAGAAAGGGAAAGTAAGAAGGCAGCAGCGTTTTTATATTGGATTACATACCACCTATACTGCGATCCCCAAGACGCCTGCCAAGGGTAGGGATTTTGGGATACATCCCCCCCCTCCCTCTAAGGAGGCCTTTTGTTCACCAGTATACGTGTTTCGGCTGCAGATGATGGTGATGATGTGACCAGGACTCCATCATGTTCAATTTAGCTAGGTAATCATATAACCGAAGTATTATAATGTCCTCCTGTCCACAGCGGCCAATCTTTCACAAAATCACCCCTACGCGAGTGATATTATTATATATTACACACAGCCACAGCCAGCCAGCTGGCAGTGTTACAGCCAGTTATGTTACATTTGATATAAATAATAATAATAATGTCCTCCTGGACAATACTACCACAGCGGCCAATCTTTTACAAGATTAGCTTTTGCAGCAGATATTATAGTGCACAAGTGCTTACGTAGACACAAACGCACTCTTTCTGCCTTTACTCTCACAACCCGATGCGATGCGAAGACCGACACTGACGACGAGAGGTAAGGCGCAAGACCGACTTCTTACAGGATCATTTTGCTTTCCAGAGAATCAGGTGATCGGTCTGCATTGTCCTAATCAGTAAAGAACATCGCACGGCAGGACACACTGTCGCTGATACTGATCAAAATGTAACAAGACAAAAACTGTTTAAAAAAAAGTTAACAAATGATAAGCACGCTGAGTTTATATCCGGATCTTCTCAGTTGAGGCCGCGTTGTTACACAAAGTAAAGTAAAGTCCAAAAGTAGGTAAGTACTAACGTTAAGCCAATTTGAAATAAATATTTTTGAATTTGAAACAACTACACAAAATATATTCACTTTCCCTTCCTATATTATTATTATTTGCATATGAGCAAAGCGTCGAACCATAAAAATGTTCGACCTATAATTACCGCACCAAAATATGGTCGCTGAAACAAAAAAAACACGTTCAAACACGTAGCGTAAACAGTTCATTCATAACGTTACATAACGGCACCATTGAACCTTCCATTTGAAGACACCGGCATACCAAAAAGAAAATCCCACGGCGCTAAAAAGAGCATCTTAACCCATCACCAGTTTAGGTTCCCTGCCTTACCGAGATGGATGGCCGAGCTAAATAAGTAATGAATAGTGATGTTCCGCTATGCGAATGCGAATATATAGCGACATCTGTGGGTGTTTATTGTATTTTGGTTAGAAAATAATGTGTCGTCTTTGGAGATAGAATAGTTAATTTGTAATTTATTACACGCTTAATTTAACAAATCACGCCTACAGTTGCTGATTTTGGTGCCTATCACCAAAATCAGCATATAGTAAAATTTTATATAGTAGGTAGTTGTTATTAGTGCTACTTTTCAAGAGAATTAATAAAGTCTCATAAAATTCTTCTAAATAAAGTACTAATCAGTTTTTATAATTGAGTTTTTAGAATAAGATTTCAATTGTAACGTATATTTTTTCTGTAAGGTCTGTTCTACAACATGATAAATTTTTCCCTTCTCTTTCGGGAATGTTTTCTAATCTGCCACTACTGAACATAGACCCTTAAGAGGGGGGAGGGGGGGGGGGGTAATCGTACCCACATAAAACCACTACTAAGGTCTGGGCCTATTGGTGTAGTGATTAGACAACCTGGTCTACCTACCCAAAAGGTTGTGGGTTCGATTCTCCTCCGGGATATAAATGACTGTTTTCTTGGCTCCGGCTGTTATTTATCTGTATACGTATGTACAGACGAAATAAAAATATTTAAGTTAGTCACCTGGTTAAATACCATTATACCTGCTCTGTCTAGTTTGAAATCCCAAAATACTTTATTTTTAAAAGGGAATTCGTAAACCGAATTTTCGCTACCGGCGTCCCATCACTAGTAGTTACGTTCGCAACTGGAGTAAGTCAGCGTTCCCTTGCTTATGGATTGGATCCAAAATTATGGTTCGTATCGCTAGTATGGAGATGCACGTGGTGTCTCTGGTCTGCGTCTGTGAGGGGTATTCTCGCTTTGTTTATAAGGTCACGGATCAGGTGATTCACGTTTAAATGTGAAATTAAGTGCCCTGTTTGTGCTGTGCGTTATTTATGTTACTTATAAGGGTGGCAGACCAATGTGGTTATGGATTCTTGTTTCGGTTATGTTGGAGTACATTGACATTAAGGTTTAGGCACATGGTGTGTGGTGTTTTAGCCACTGTTGAACTATTAAACGTAGACTATATTTAGAATCAATTTGTTTGTAGAAGATATTATTTACTTTCGCCACCGTTCAAGGTTCAGAAATAAATGAAAGCTTGCCGCCCGCCTGAGGGTAATCACTCACCGCAGCCTATAGACGCTAGCAACACCAGAAGAATCACTAGCGCGTTGCCGACTCTTAAGACATTAATATTAAATATTTTGTGTCCAGTAATTTCACCAGGTGCCCGGTGAACGCTGAACATAGCAATGCTGCTTGGCGGCAGAATATCTGACACTGCGGTGGTACCTTTTTTTGTTTGTTTTTTTGATGCCAGGGAAACCTTCAAAACGTCCCCGGGAGCTGTGGGGCTCGACCGGGGTATGTGGGATGCTTACCCGCTAAAGCCCCCGCGGCTGTCGCATCGGCACATGAGAGGGGGACCCCAGGGCTCTCCGGTGGGATCTGCACCATTGGCCCCTCAGTGCCTTGCCTTTGAGCCCACCGCCGCATTGTTGCCCCCCGGGAACCTGCCACGGTGCTCACGGGGACTGGCGTTGCAGCCCCGCCGCCTATCCTCCTTGGAGTCGGCGCCGTATTCAATGGACGTCCTAGGGCCCACACTCCGAACGTTCAGCGACTCCGAAGGGCTGCGTGCGGTGGTACCTACATGGACGGTTCCTTACACAAGGAAATAATAAATAAATTAGATTTAATATCGTTTTCTATGTTTTGTTTGCGAGATCTCTATATTCTTAGTTTTCGCTTTCCGCCAAATTTTTATATTGTAACCAAATGTTTCGTTATATCACAAACTAGCTGTTGTCTGCAGCGTCGCTTGTTAGTTCTGAATACTTATGTGAGATATTCTGTTCTAACAATAGTACTACTTACACAAAAAACAGATGAATACATAAATATAAATTAACTACAAATTGCGTTCTTCTTCCAACTAAACATATGAAAGAATATAGACACCTGATAGCGTAGCCTACTTTTTAAATTAGGATACAATCTGACGCTGTTATAAAATGGGGCTCTATGACTACGAAGTTACATTATCTTGCTAAACTCAAAAAAAAAAAAAACTACTTATACCTAAGTAGATACCACTTTTTCTGTGCCAAACAATATCTCTCGAGAATATCGTCTGTTTGTTGCAAAACGTTAATAGTGCCTCTATTCTTATACTATAGGTTCTCGTGAATCAGTGCGCGGGGGCGACTTGCAAACAATCGATTGTTAACGATATAGGGGATACGGAATCGATTCGATGATGGCGAAATCGACACATCGATGTTTACACAATCTTTTGTTTTAAACTATCAGTATATTTTGTTCGTCGACCATTTCTAGGTATTTTCTCGGGAATCGGAACCGATGAGCGTTTAATAATTTTATAATCGATGGTTTATTTCATGCATTCATAGAAATCGAGTGATTGTACAGGTCATTAGACGTATTTCGAGGCGCTCATAGCCAGTTGTAATTACTGTTCGATGAACGATTAGTTTGGTTGAGTAACGTCAGGCGAGGACAGTCCTTAGATGGGTGACCGTTTAGTGGCGTTTGAACTGACCGTCTCCGTGCTCCGTAAAGATTCGGTCCCGGTTGGTCTCATCTAGACATCAGTCCATAGATAAGAGTATATACTGTCGTTAGACATATCAGGGGCTTAAGCGTGCTTTCCTTCTTCTTTAATTAGGTATAACTTCGAGGTAGTGTTTTATATACATTTAATAAAAATTTATAGCTGTCCGTTAGTCTCGTTAAATCTCAGAAGCGGCTTGACCGATGTGAATAATTTTTATTTTATTTTGTTTGCTCTAATCCAGGGGTGGGTTAAAAGCAAGGGCGGAGCTGCGTGGGTTAGCTAGTTTGTAAATAAAAGGTACTTGTAGGGCGTCTGGGCGGCGAAAGTATGCAACTCTAGGTTCCAGCTATATATTTGCGCCCTTTGCAGTTGTGACCATGGGGCCTTGGTCTCATAAGACAAACGGTTTGGTGAAAGAAACTTCATCCAAACTTATCGAAGTCTCAGGAAACCGTCGGGCTGGTAGCTTTTTCTGCCAAAGTATAAGCTTGGCTGCCATACAAAGAGGTAATGCCGCCAGTCTTTTAGGTACCTACCCTTCCCTCCCAGTGCCGCGACAACTTGGAGGAAGTTTTTTACCTAGTTTAAGTATATTTGTATATAAACTGTAAATATTTAGGTTCTAATAAAATCTGTTCCTTTTATTATTATGTAAAATAAATATTCTTTCTGGAATAATTTTATTACAATTTCAAGTTACTACCGATACCTAGGACGTACCGATACTAGGTTACTACGCAGGACGTTAAAAATAGTATATGTATTACAGAATCCAGTTCAAGTGCAAGACGAAATGTGATAACAAGCAACCAGTTACTAGAACAATGTAATAACGTCACAAAACCCTCCACAAACCTTGGGTGACATAACGCACTCAACTATAACATGTAGAGTTAACATTTGGCCGCCAATTCGCGTCACCAAATACGGACCAAATATTTGTGGTTCCAATTGGTGCCGCCCAATATGGCCCGCCCATTTTCGAGTGGCCACACTAATTTTAGTTAAACTAATTTTGTCCCGTTTCGGTGTGTTTGTACTATTAGTTTAGTGTGACGTGGAGATGTTTAATGATATAAATAAATAAATGGTGTAAGGCAATGTTTAGTAGCGACGCCGATCGCTGACTTTGGAAGGTACCTTGGATTACACTGAAAAAAAAACATGTATGTAGGTGCATGCATGGCACCCACCTTTCCTCCGGTTGGTTGTCGTAGATATATCATCGTAAGCAGCCGAAAGCCGTCCGCTGCAGAACAAAGGGCTCATCATAGAAGGGTGGGGTTGCTATTATCCCCACGCTTAGAAGGTGTCTTGGGAATCGCAGTATAAGTGGTAGGTATGTGACCGAGGACCCCCAGTTTTGTAAATTACTTCAGGAGATGCTCCACAATCCCCGATTTCAGTTACACCTTAATGGGAATAAGAGCAGGTGGCGTAACCAAAAGAATGGTCTCCCACAAGGTAGCGTTTTGGCTCCACTGCTATTTAATATCTATACAAACGATCAACCGATGAGTCCAAATAGTACTCGTTACTTATACGCTGACGACCTAGTTTTAGCTACCCAAACCCATTCGTTCGAAGAAGCTGAAAATAATCTAACCTTGGCTCTATCTAACCTTAGTAATTATTATGACGAAAATGCCTTAAAGCCGAACTTATCTAAAACCGAATCATGGTTCTTCCATCTTCGCAATAGCCAGGCTCTCATGGCGAGGCGAACCTGTTACCCACAATGCCCATCCTAAGTATCTGGGCGTAACATTAGATAGATCATTGACGTACAAGCAAAACTGCGGTAAAGTCAAAATGAAGGTCATAATCCGAAACAATAACTACAACTAAATGGGGAGCTTCTCCAAGTGTTCTCCGGACAACTGCTTTGGCCCTTTGTTTCTCGGCAGGGGAAGAAGTGGTAGGTAATCGATTCTTGCTTCCCCTTAGTCGCTTCATGTGGACATCTAACGGGAGGAGATCGGGGGTGCTACTCTTACCGAGATTCTTACAAACATAATTTTATCAGCGCCAACATGTCACTATCGGTATTAAAAAATAAAGGTAAAAATAAGGATTTAAAAAAAAAAAAAATAAAGAAACTGACAGTGGCCGGATCAGTCCCCCAAGCAGCACCCGCGCACTATTTGACTTGCAGCAGCCATCACTCCTCTCAACCATATTAGAGGGAAGGGGGTGACCCGCCACCTTAGAGGAGATACCACTGGAGAGATCATGATGCGCTAACCCCTCTGCCAAATTTTGGTCATATGGTCAGGTCATTCTTTATTTGTGTGCGTAACTTTTTGAATGTGTTGCGAGTTTATTATAGTGTGGTTATGCGTAAAATTGTATCTGTGTGTGTTTACTTCGCCTCCCGCACCCCGCAAAAGTGCCACGAAAAATTTGTTCGGGGAATCGACGCGATACTAGCTCCATTCTAATTACTCTGAGCCCGCCACACGAAGCCGCCACAAGCAGAGACTTTTCGATGGCGAGCATGTCCGAACCTAAAATGCCAGTACTTTACAGCAAAACCCGTGCAAGATCTTAAATTAAAAAAATAACATACTTACTGCCGCACCTACAAACGTCAATTATAGTTAATTGTGATTAAGTCATATTTTGTAAATTTAGATTATTTCGACTTTCGAAGCCAAATAATACTTAATACGCGGATAGTGAGCAGATATATCAGTAAACTCGTAATTAATACTAAAAGACAATCATAAGAGACTCGTAGAGTCGAAATAAATAGATTACAAAAAATGGCTCAGTTGCGATTAAGGTTAATTGATGTCTGTGAGTGCGGCAGTAAGACTTCTTCCAGGAGAACACTTTTCACTTTGACATGGCAGCTTATTGCCAGGCTGTTTACTCGTAGTTTTGCAAGTAATCGGAAATTTTATAGTAGCCTTTTTTAGCAAGTTTAGACTCCCATTTCACTCCCGTTGGGTCTTCGTAAGAGGCGACAAAGGGAAATCAGGAAGACGGGCAGCGTCTTCCTATTGGATTGCCTACCACCTATACTGCGATCCGCAAGCGGCCTGCCAAGGGGATTATGGCAACCCCTCCCATCTAAGGGGGAGGCCTTTGTTCAGCAGTGGACTTCTTCCGTCTGCTGATGATGAGATTGTACATTTGATTTATTAATAGGCAAATTTCTGAAACCATTGGGAAGCTTATTATAAAAACGCTATACACTCTCCCACAAAAGAATTACCTACATAGAGTAGGTAATTCTTTACATGGAGACGAGTAACATCTAAACTAAGGTCATTTTTACTACGTGAATTAAGCCTTAAGATTGCCTCCCTGATTGCATAAAAATGGCTCCGTGGTTGATTTGATTATCCTAATAAACCCTTTACGGACAGAAGAAATAAGTCCCTTGTTCAGGTATTAGGAGATTCTGGTTATTTATTTGATCTACATAGTAGGTACTGTTATTGAATATTATCTTGCATACATTACCGTATTACCGTAGGTAGACAATGTGCAAGAGCAAAAAGAAACCCCAATTTAAATGTAGGTTTACCGTTATTCTGATCTCATCCTATTAGTATCCGTTTTCAGCAATATCGCGTCACGAACCGTTACTTGCCGATCTAATTTCCTTAAAATACCGATTTTCACCTCCCCACGCTTCAAGAAAACAATCGTAAATTGCCGAAAAAGGGTAAAGTAGGCTATTGTTGGTCCGACGACTCGGATATTAACAACATTGATGCCATTTTGGTTATATTAACGGACAGTCTAAGAAAGTCTTTAGGGTACCTAGTTGCTGTGATTCTCGGAAAAAAATATTAAATTTATTTTGTATCGCACAACTTCAAAACTAACTAAAATTAAGGGTTAAAACATAGAAGTATCCCAATTTCGGATAGGTATACATCCGAATAATTTATTTATTTAGTTCGAATGTTGCAATGCGTAAAAAAAGTTACTGACTAGGATAAAACAGACTAAACACGTGAGAGCCTTAAAAGTAAAATAATTCATGCCTTTCTCGGATGCGCATGTAATAGTCGTTTCTGTGCCTGACTTCTCCCCGGCCGTAGTGATCGAATTGTGAGAGCAAAGGAAGAAAGGATTTTGTCGTACAATACATATTATCGCACTTTGTTGCCATGCCAAATATTTGAAACCACCATACATTAAGTGCGCCTAAGTAAGCGCAATCGCTATAATATGCACCCCTATAACAAATATGTACCTAATCCAATCCTAAAATATAATATTAATGAAACGTTATGTAGATGGTACCCGCACGCCGTTATTATGTAGATGGTACCCGCACGCCGTTATGTTCCCAGTTGAAATCGTCATGCAATTCCGCTAACAATTCTCAAATCTGCTCTAACTAAATAACCAACTAGCAATTTCCAGAATTTACAGAGTTTACCAACCCCTAACACACCCCCAAAGGTTGTTTTTGAAAATTCGCGAAACACGTATTGATTTATTTTATTCAGAGAATCTTTTCAGTAAATTTCAAGTCAATCGAACCATACAATAAAATGTTTCATACAAAAGAAAACACCCCATTTAACCCCCTTAGGAGTCAAATTTTCAAAAATCCTTTCTTAGTGGATGCTTACGTCATAAGAAGAACCCACTGTCCAAATTTCAGCTTTCTATGTCCAGCGGTTTGGCCTGTGCGTTGATGAATCAGTCAGTCAGTCAGTCAGGACGAGTAATTTTATATGTATTGATGACCGACAGTTGGCGCTTTTACCCTATTATTTGAACTGGCCCCAGATTCTCCATTTTACATTAGTATTAATCGGCCAATGACCTCGTGTTTGTGCCGGCAATCAGGCGGTTTACCCTAATCTGTTCCTTTTTCGAAAACGCGTGGTACGCTGTTTGCGAATCCGATTTAGAGTCCGTTATCGAATAACAGAGTTTGAATTGGAATCGATTAGATGAAATCGGATAAACGATATCGATTTCGCGCTATCCCGTCTCCATTCGGTGGGATACCTTTTACAATGGACATCGCGGTACAGTTAAAGGTTCAACAAGATTTAAAGAGAAATCCAACAGTGTGTATCATAATATGAAGATTTAATTAAGTTAACCCAAAGTTCAGACCAATGAACACCATTCCATAAATCTGAACAACAAATGTATGAACACAGGCAGGAGTGATGATAAAGTTGAATAGGTATGAAATATACGTTAATATATTATACTTACCTAAAGCAAAGACATTTAACTCAAAAACTTTAAGGGTGACTTCAAATTTGCAGGGCGACAGCAGAGTGGCAGCGGCAAATTTGAAGTTGCCTTAACTATGTATCTATCTTCTATATCATATAAAATTACTTGTCCTGACTGACTGATTGATTGATTCATCAACGCACAGGCCAAACCGCTAGACCTAGAAAGCTGAAATTTGGACAGTAGGTTCTTCTTATGATGTAAGCATCCAATAAGAATTTGAAAGGGGTTTTGAAAATTCCACTCCTTAAGGGGTGAAATGAGGTGTTTTCATTTCTATGAAACTTCTTATTTTATAGTTCGATAAACTTGAAACTTGTTTCATGAATTTTCAAATCAGCCTTCAGGGGTGCGCTAGGAGTTGGACAACTTTTGTTGTTGGTGGATTTGGCAGGGAATTAGTATATATTTGACATAAAGTCATTAAGTACTATACTTAAACAGGTTTAATAGAGAAATATTAATAAGGGCTCCCACACATAACTGCGATGCGATGCGATGCGGCGAGAAACAAATGAATTTTCGATACAAGTTGTAGGAACTTGAATCGAAAATTCATTTGTTTCTGTTCAACCAGTTAAAGATTAAGAGTGATTTTAAATCAAAGGAAGTCCAACAGTTAAGAACCACGTCTCAGTGCCGGTGTGAAGAGCACTGTAGCTGGTGAAATAACCGGGCTCAAGAGACTTAATAACTAACGTCTCGAGTGACGAGCGGCAGTGCGAGGCACCTGTGAATGGGCAGGTATGTCGCTTACCATCAGGTAAACGGACTGCTTCTCTCGTTACTAAGTTAATTAGAAAAATCCAAGATGCTAAAAGGCATTGACTAAAACCTACAGTACATAATGTAAAACTACTTTTCCGTATCAAAAAATTGTACTAAAGAAATAGTAAATTTGTACTTATTAAAATAAAACTTTGATACTACTAGAGTCATCTATTGTTAAAATGTGGCAGCTCTTGGTAGCAGGTCGATATTTTGATAACAAACTAAGCGAACAGAACTTATAAGCGTGCCGACTCGCAACATTATTAAAGCGTCAGTTTGATGCAGTTTTTAATCACACACATAGATGGCGCTGTAATACAAAATTTAGAACGAGCTTTAAAGAAGAAGCTTCTCACATCATTTTATAGCAAAACAGATGATTTTGCAGGAGAATTAATATTCTGGTATAAGTAGGAATATAATTTCAATTCAATCTGAATTCGGATCATTTGTGCACATCTGACAACATTTTGGATAATGGTTGGTAACAATGTATTGGGTTTAATCATTTCAAGTAATTTGGTTAATCACCATTTTTTGGTCTTTTATATTGAAATAGACTAAATTTTCAGGTCCAATTTTACCATTTTTAATCACTTCTAGTGGGTAAAAAGTGAGTAAAAAATATACAGAGCACGGACACACCCACACACTCTGACAACCTGATAATTATTAAAATCGATTGGAAACTGTCGACATGAATACAATCACCAGTTCACCTTGACCTCTACAGTTCAACAAATTCTAGTAACGATACGGCTCACTGTAGTCTGGTTGGCAGAATAATTTGAGGCCATTGGGGGACGAAGGGGGGAGGGGTTGTCTATGCATTATGTAGCGGCAATCAATGGTAGGTGTTGGTGATTGTTCGCCACGATGAGTGACGACCTTTATGTGGTGGCGTGGAATAGCTATTAATTCTAAATATTTTTTTAAATTCAAATTAAACGTAAAAGAAATGGGGGAAGGAGAGAAGGTTTTAGATGAGGTAGAGAATTACCCGGTAAGAATAGCTCCCTCCCATCTCCTCCCGTTGGGTGTTCGTAAGAGGCGACTACGAAAGAACTGCACTGTTGAACAAAGGCCTCTCCCTTAGAACGGAGAGGTTGTAAGAATCCCCACGCTTGGCAGGCATTTTGGGGATCTTGCTGACCGTCATCTTGTTTTCCCTTAGTTGCCTCACCCAACGGGAGGAGATGGGAGGGTGCTATACTTACCCGGACACCCCCGGGCAAACCTGTGGATGCAAATATCCAATAGGCATGATGACTAATTTTGAAAAAATACTCTATAATGTACTTACGGGTCTACTATTGCCGAAAATAATCATATTTTTGTATTAAATTTACAATTAATATCAATATTTTCAATTTTTAAAATAGAGTTTGAATTTCGTTCCAAAACGATGGCCGGTGCATGGCGCCATTTTGTGACGTCACTCCGGCGGTGTAAATAAACATCTGTCTAGGTTTAAAAGTGAATCATTGTATCATTGTATGAAAGAAAATGTTGAAATGACAGATTGACAGTTGTTTATTTACATAGGATTGACGTCATTCACTCTGATCAGCGTTTATTACAAAATGGCGATTAGCTGTATTTGAGTAATTTATTTGCTTAAATATCACGAAAATTTATTTATTTATTTATTCTTATTGTACACAAAGAAACACAGATACAGTAATTAAAAGATAGTAAATGCATGTACATTGGCGAGCTTAACTCAAACATGAGTTTTCTAACAGCAAACCAATTTACAAAGAGAGATTTGTAAATGGGGTACAATTAGTGTACAACATACCTTAATATTAAGTTAAAAATACAATACATACCTACTTAATAATATACTTAATATATAATTATATACTATAAACAAAAAAAAAATATAAAAAAAAAAAATGTAGAAAATCTCTATTATGAAAATGAGATGCATTTTTAGAATCAGTGCAATTTGTTCTAATATTTAAAACCACAGATTTATTGGTATTGTGTTGCAGTCATCATGCCTATTGTCGTTCATTGTGTCGTTCCAAGGCCTATGTTCAGCAGTGGACGTCTTCCGGCTGATGAAGATGATGATGATGAACTCATTTAATTTTGTTGCATATATCTTTTTTTTTATAGTTTGTACTAGCAACAGGAATCCGATCTTGTATAGGTATTTGAATAATTAGAACACGCCATCGAAAATATTAAACCATGTATTTTACATTTAAGTTTTTAGACATACCTACTTTTTTATGTTATAATCATAATATATTTATTTGCATAAAAACATGGTATAATTAGATTTAACAATTTGTATAAAGTACATACATGTTATATTATTTTTAATTGCATAAAATTTGTTAGTAAGTAACTAGATTAAAGAGTTCGGTTAACGTTCGGCTCGTCAGATTTCAATAGTTGTAATGCTAAGGGGTTGGGTGAACTGGTGGTGTCGATTGGTAATTTCTATGTAAGCTTGGAATCCTGAATCTATGCGAACCAATGCTCTTGATACTTGCCTGAACAACTACATATTATTTAGTGTAAGAAGAAGCCAGAAAGGTGTCTCGATGATTGAAACCACGGAGTTCTCTTAATTCTTTTATTCTTACACTGAGAATATTATAGACGATAAACATCTTATTACCATTTTACACTTGTTTAATAATACACTTTTTACACTATCTTTGTTTACCGCTCAATTCCAACTGACGTTAATAAAACCGTCTCTACCATTTATAGTTTCCTTTTCTTTGTTCACTAATCAATATATTACTTTTATCTTTTTTTGTCACTAAGAAATTGGAAATGTATTCTGCCAAAAATACTTAATAGATTGCCTAAATCCGTACTTGAAAAAATTGTAAGCAAAAAACCAGGCCAAATTAAAAGTATATTCAAGAGACACCTCTTAAATATGTAATAATTTTCAGACTTAAGCTGCTACTCCTTAACTGTATAATCTTTATTCTCATTAAGATTTTAGTTAAGAAACATGTCATTTTTGTTAATATTATTTTTTCCGTAATAAACAGTTCATTTATTTATTTATTTATCTGTTTTATTAATCTAATGTACTATTATACAATGTAAAATAGCTAATTAATTTAATAAGTAATAGGTAACGAATATATATACAAGTGTTTTACAATAGTTTCAATATTAAAAGGATTGCTCAACAGTCAACGGAAATACGTATTTTATGAAGATATCAAAAACTATTTTCTATTCAGTTATTTCTTATTAATTTTAAAATAATGTGTCATTAAATAACTAAACCTTACATTAGTTAATAAAACAGTTTAAGATGATCCATAATAAATAGCTTAATCGATTTTTTTAACAAAGTTAAGAATCATACCGTGTTCGGAGGTAACTCAAACACCTTTTCTTTTTACATTGGCATCGCGGGGCTTAAAATATTGATGCAAGAGCAGCTGCATGTAGGAGCACACCAACTTAGTCCACCAGTTAGTCGTATCTTCTTTTAATTTGCCCTCATGTAAATCAGCCTTCTTTCATAAAAATTGTTATATCCTAATATAATATAACCATTTACCTAAATATTTTAGGGAAATGCCTTTCAGTAAGTTTAAGAGTCGCCTAAAAGAATAGTTAATAGAAAAATGTTTCTACACAGTTAAGGAGTTTTTTGAGTACAAAGAAAAAAAAGCTGATTACCTAGACTGGGCCTAATTTGTGTATACCTACCTAATAATTATATTTTTCATGTTATCGACCGGAACTAATGTGAAGAGACTTGTGTTATTTAGAAATAAGATCTTTGTGTACCACATTATTGCAAATAAATAATCTTATCTTATCTTATCTTTTAATAATTATGTAAACTTGGTTCAAATTCAAAATAAAATCAAATTTGCATTATTTCACACCAGCAAGCAATTTCTTGATGAGATGATCTTAATATTGCTTAGCTACAACAACAGTCATGTTTTGCTCTTTAAAATCTGTCCAGATAAATATACAAATTACCCAAAAACTAGAAGATAAGTATGACTCTTAATATAAACACAAAAAAGACGTCCTAACTTTTTGTCGATGGGCGGCAATGTATCCAGAACGCTTAAACCCCGGGACTCCTAGGTGTAAAATACTTGGCAAAATAAAAAAAAAATACCAGAGCTATTTAATCGTAGTATAACTAAACTAAACTACGAACTAGTATTGGAAAAATACACGTTGTTAAGGGTGAAAATAAAAGTATGTAGTATTAATCGCATCGGATAGTTGCGTCGACGATGCGATGGTGGTCGCATGCCACGTCCGTTCCACATCCGCTATATTAATTAAACATACGCCGTAATAGAAAAATATTAGTGCATAAGTAAGATTGAGTGTTGTTACTAAAAAAAAAGTTTTTTTAGAAACAGAATGCCGTGGTATTATTAATCAAAAAATATAGTAAAACCATGGTTAAATAAATAATACATATTAGACACAGTGCTACACATGGTGCTACATATAGTACACGACTTTGTTCGCGTCAAAATGTACACATTACTTAATGATTTTTTTATAGAAATTAAACTATAAAATAAAAACCTGTCAAGTGCGAGTCGAACTCGCGCAAAGATCAAACCGAACAAATATGAATTTCAAAAACTATACTAGATTAAAATTTCTTTTTAATATTACTGTAAAACTAGCTGACCCGCGTAGCTCCGCCCGCGCTCTTTTTATGTTTTAAGATAGGCCCGCATTGGCTTATTATGTGAATATTACACATTTTTAATTGTACCTATTAGACACATAGGTACTCGTCTTATACATAACCTCCTTTTCTGAAGTTTGTTAAAAAACGAGGCCCATCTTTTACTTGCCCTCTGAAGCACGGAGACGCTTAGAATGGAATTAAATGGTCACCCATCTATGTAATGACCTTGCCTTATGTTGCCGAACCCAGTTATAAAAAGTATCCTATGTCCGTCTCGTGGTTCTAATCTACCTCTCCGCCAATTTTCAGCCAACTCGGTCCAGCCGTTCTTGAGTTATAAATAGTGTAACTAACACGACTTTCTTTTATATAAATAGAAAGATATACAGAGACAATACTTTGGATACAACTTTTTTTATGAGTGGTTGCTGAAATACAGCGGCGTGAAAGACAGACAGACGAAGCCTCAAAATACCTTAGGTTTATTCCATTTTGATCACCTGGGTCAAACTGGGTCATCAAAGAAGTGATCCCTTTAACCTTTTAGATACGAAATCCTAAAAAATGTTTTAAAATTAAACCAACTTCCGCAGCTTTAAAAAAAAAACCAAATGTTTTTTCCTTTGTTTTTTTTACGGGTAGTAGAGATCCATGGCCATTTTTATATTATTTAATTTTAAACGTAAATAGCAATAAATTCATGCTGTCGTGCGCCATTTTATCCCAAGATTGCCGGCATCGAGGGGCCGGATAATCAGGAAATATTGGAGGCAATTCATCGCATTTCCCCCAGCCGGGGGTTATTGAGAGCGAGGTAAATAGCAACACCGGCGCCAAGCGCCGCCGTTGCCTGATTGAAAAATAGCAAAACATCCTTTGAACGTCCGAACAACCGCCATATTGGATTGATGTATATTTTCTTTTATAACAAGTATAAATTATAAAAGCTTAAAAACCCGACTGCAAACAAAGAAAATGCTCCTAAATTACATTATAAATAGTACATATGACGTATACATATGTGTAGGTATATATTTCAACTCGTCTCCTTAAGACCTTTCATTTGATACCCATATTGATGTTATTGGAACTGCAAAAAATAAAAAAAAAGAATTAGGCATCTTACTCTCGATCAACATAACTTCCGCCTGGAGCATTAGGCAAAAAAATCTAAATAGAACAGACGACCCACCGTCGGGCTACTGAGAAGATCCGGCAAGAAACTCAGCGGACTTGTCTTTTCCATTTATTTTATTACTAGCTGACCCACGCAGCCCCGCATGCGCTATTTTTACGTTAACTAAACTTTTAATAACAGTCATTCGCATCGAATACATAACCTCCTTTTTTATAGTCGGTTAAAAACTGGGACCCACTTTTTACTTGCTCTCCGAAGCACGGACCCGTTCAGTTCAAATGGCGTTAAACGGTCACCCATCTATTTAATGACCTTACCTAACGTTGCTTAACCCGATCGATTACAAAGCCTTGATAACAACTCTCTATGAGTGTTCCCTTACTAATATTTATTATATTATAAAGAAAAATTGATAAAATCGGACCAAGCGTATAACCAAGTACCCATTTTGACTTTAATCCCCTCTCCCAAAAGAGCCGTGCTAGATTACGGGATAAAAAGTATCCTATGTTCTACCTCGTAGTAAGATCTCAAATCATGCCAAGTTTAATTTGAATCCATTCAGTAGTTTCGGCGTGATGCGCAGCCGTGATACAGACAGACAGACAGACAGACAGACAAAAATTAAAAAAATTACATTTTCGGCCTCAGTATCGGTTATAGAATGCCCTCCAAATATAATTTTCAAAATATCTTCAATGTACAGAATTGGACCTGGTACAGTTTTATTATAAGTATAGATATAGATATATGCAGCTGGTTATGATTAATATTATGCAAGCAATGAATACCTAGTCAATGAGTGAATGAGTATCTAGTTCAGTTACTACTTTGAATTACAGGCGTAACAATTGTAGGTATATTTTTGGAATAAAATAAACCGAAAAATTCGAATAAGTATTACAAACAGATACTCCAATTTTATTTATGTTGATTGATTTATACTAGTACGATGTTAGCCACCCACCAAAAGCTGGGCCCTTGTTTAACTTTATCAATAGAAAGTAAGTCATTTTATACCTTACTAGCCGCGCAGCTTCGCCCGCGCTTCTTCCGACACTTCCAAACGATTATCGTTATTTCAAGCAATTTATACAACACCACCTATTATAACGTGATCCCCAAGATGCCTACCAAACGTGGGAATTATGGCAACCCCTCCCTTCTAAGGGGGAGGGAACCTTTGTTCAGTAGTAGTCGTGATGACACAACACCTTGACAAATTATTTGTCTAAACCTTCGTCAGTAATCACTATATCCATTGGTGAAAACCGCATTAAAATCCGTTATAACTAACCTAACCTACTTTTTGAGTTAGCCGCGAACAGACAGACAGATACGGCGGAGGACTTTGTTTTATAATATCTAGTAACTAGTGTACATAAGTAATTTCATTTTAGTTTATTTGTGTCTGCAAAAAAATCCGTAGCAGTTGACTTTATTGTTTAATCAATAAACCGCGGGAATTTATTGTCAGTAAGTAGGGCTTGACATTGGAATGCAATGTATTGGCTTGGTCTACCAATGCCAATACAAGCAGTAGGTACTTGCAAACAACCATGGGAATACCGCAGCTTTGCATAATGTCATTCTGTGATCTGTCCAAAGTATTTATAATAATATGTCGATACTATTACTGTACATCGCTTATTCTGTCATCTAGGTAAGGGGTACCAAAGGCATTTAACTACTTGACTAGACCGGCATTAGTGAGCAAATTATTCATAGAAAACTTGTTACACGTGTAACAAGTCAGTAGAGACTTGCTGTGACAAATAATATTTTTGGTTATACCATAACTTGGGAACGACTTTACCGATTACATCCATCTTTTTTAAAGTTATAGTATTTTGTAGAAGAAAGAAATGATCATCATCATAATCAGCCTACATCAGTCCACTGTTGGACATCTATGTCCAACAGTGGACTGAGTGGGTGAGCTCTAGCTCACCCCAATACGTACCACTAAGCCCGATCTTCGGCTCTCCTCATACAGTCACTGCCAACTGCTTGGCGTATTTCGTCACTCCACCTGGTCTCAGAGCGTCCTACGCTACGTTTCTCGGTTCGTATGGTCTCCACTCCAGAACCAGTCTTCCGCATCGATCATCGGCTCTGCGGCGAATATGACCAGTCCACTGCCACCTGAGCCTGCTAATCCGTGGAGCTATGTCGGAAACTTTGGTTCTCTGGCGAATTAGTTCGTATTTTTATTCGATCCTTCAGAGGAACGCCGAGCATAGCTCTCTCCATAGTTCGCTGAGCGACCTTGAGTTGGCGGACTAGTCGTACCGTAAGTGACCACGTCTCAGCACAGTACGTCATTACGGGCATGACGCACTGCTTAAAGACCTTAGTCTTCAGACATTACGGTTTCAGTAACGAGAAAACCTGACGAAGTTTTGTGAATGCTGCCCAGCCCAGTCACTCTCACACACTCTAAATAGTATTGAAATACTTAGGTCGATTGATAAATACACCACAATTCATCAGCATCCAGAACAAGTCCACTGCTGACCAAAGACCTCCCAATAAGAAGGGAGGGGTTGCCATAATCCCCACGCTTGACAGGCGACTTGAAGATCACAGCATAGATAGTCGCCTCTTAAGGAGACCCCATGGGAGGAGATGAGAGGGTGCTATTCTTACCCGGACACCACACGGGTAGGCGACACCACAATTACTGTTACTAAAATCTCCAGTCGCCGGTTAAGTGGCACTCCGATTTTATTTAATTTGTCTTTCCATTTGCTTCGTTTTAAATTCAATCTCGCCGACGTCAAAACAGAAATGGCCTCTGAATTCTTTAAGGACAAAACAAAGGGCTTATGCAAAATGTATAATGAGTCTGCATTTTATTCACAGCCCCGAATCGGATTAGTCTTTCGCGACGCGGTTTTGTTTAGGCCAGCTACACACTGGAGCTGTTGGTATCTAGTCCGTGGCAAATGATATTTTAATAATATCTCATAATAATAGGTACTGAGAAAGGTAAATAATATGTTGATTAATACTAATTAACGTACGTCAAAGATTTTGTAGGTACTATCGCGGACACGAACGGTGTACCAGTTTTCAATCAAAATCGTTTGAACAACATTAGGACGTGCGCTTACCCCGCCCGCACGTATTTCGGGCCGGCTCGTGCAAGCTATTGTCGTCCTAAAGGTGGTACACCGTGTGTGACCCCGAGAGTCATTATCTGTGATACTAAATAACGATACAACAGGTCACTGATCACTGTCAAGTGATGAATATTTTTACATAGTACAATTATATTAAATTCTCTTTGATGACTAAAGTCCAATCAATAATTCAGTAGAGTAAACTGTCACTTTGTAAAATAATATTGCCATAATAACAGTAGTAGTGATGTTCCCAGTCTATAGTGATTCAATCACTTGCTCAAAGTTAATGAGAACATATCTAATAATAAACAATAATTTTAATATAAATTTTATTTAGTTGTCAACAGATGATAACTATAAATAAATCTGTGAAATTGACGAACAACAAGGCTGCATGGGCTATAATTTTATCTTAAAAACATCACACGCACACCAAGTCGGTGGGAGTAAGTTGACCTTGGTTTTACACACGCCGCGACACGCCGTCATTTTATTTATCATTTGGCTTCTTCTGGTGTGAGTGGACGAATGTGTTTTGCTCACAAGTACTGACTAAGTGATCAATAGAATCATTTTGTCACTTCACTATTTTTTTTTTCATCAGAAACCGTCACAGTAACGTCAGTTTACTCTAAGTTTCAAGCGGAATTTTGGGAAATTGAAAAAAAAAAACCGAGTTGCAGGTAAAAAAGAGTCAGGCTTAGTTTAAACGTAGTGAAAAAAATCTAAATCTATTGTTTAAACGATTGTGTATAAGTGACATTACTGTAAGCTCAGTAGAGTGAATCACACGCAAGTGACAGGTACTATAAATCGTTAGAATCTTTTAAAAAGAAGAACTGAATACATATACATACTCACCAACTCTACAAAAGTAACTTTTAAATATTGCTATCGTAAATACTTCATCATCATCATCACCGGCCGGAAGACGTCCACTAGGTTCGAACGCCACTATGAACGACAATTGACTATTGCATCCACCGGTTACCTGCAACCTTCGTCCTCAGGCACTGCGGTATTTCGGACGAGATGATATCGCGTAAATACTTATATTAACTAAATTTTTATTTAAAAATGAGAGGTTTTATTTTTCGCTTTTTTTACTGTCACGATTTCTAATGATTAATAAAACGTACATCTGTTGACTCTATACTCTAGACAAACTCAATTAGCAGTATTGTTGAAATACTAAGTCTAGTGGCTTGTATGCATCCACCCTAATCAGTTGTACTCGTAAATGATAAATGTGGGCCTTTTATCAAACTAGACAGAGTGGCGTTGATCAAAAACCCTTGGTTGGTTCAAAGGAGGGTACGCAGAGAGGAGGGGGGTACGACTATTAATTTGATTACTTTTCCAGGTTTGCGGAATCGATTTAAAGAAACGAGGTTATTGGGTATCGGGTTTAATTATTTCAGGGGGAATACACTCTGAGCTAGTTCCACGTGGTTGACTTTCCATAATACAATGTACTCAATCTTTAATACGCGTTCTAAATAAATAAATTGCTAATATAATTGACGTCTATACTTTTAGACTTTCGCGTTCCATTATCAAAGTTTATTTTAGTCGGGAATTAACGCGATTTACCTCATATTTTGGCTTGACGTTGTGCAACCCGGCCGAAACGTCAAGCCAAAATATGAGGTAAATCGCGTTAATTCCCGATTAAAATAAACTTTAATAATTGACGTCATCCAAATTAATACCAAATTGGGTAATACCGTTCAATTTCTGACGTGAACAAAGTAGTAGGAAATAAAAATAATTTAAATGTCATGAATTAGATAATAAATAAATTAAAAGTACCTATCTTAAAAACGATCTAAAATGAATCTTATGCCGCAATTATAAGCATCAAAATGGGTTGCGGATCATCAAGCAACACTGCCACGGTTACAGAAGAAGCCACCAATGGGGGTCCCAAAACAGCCAATGGAGTCAACGGCCAGGATCACCATCAGGATGACGATGACGACCTGCCCACCGTCGTGCTGCCTGATACTCCAGCCAAACCTAAACCACGTAAGAATATACCAAGATACTATAATCAAGAACATACCTAAACACATAAATAATTTAAAGATCCTGCTATCATCATCATCGGCCGAAAAACGTCCACAGCTGAACAAAAGCTCTCCCTTAGAACCTTGGCAGGCGTCTAGGGGATCGCAGTATAAGGTGGTAGGTAATGAATAATAAAAATTTTTTTTTTTAATTGAACCGACTTCAATATCACTGAAATGTATAAAATAATTAAGGATCAAACGAACTTACCCTTACGTGAAGTTCGATCATAATTATGTGAACAGTTCGGTCCTTAGCAACTTATAATGTTTACTTATTGTAGTTATGCGTCCATACTACTAGCCTTGCACGGTGTTATTTAGTTTTTTTTTTTTCTTTTTTTTTTTTTCGGGTAGTTTATTATTTTATCACTTTGCCTACCACCACCACACTGACACTCCTATAAGACGGCCCACCCGCAGTTTATCTTCATTATGTTTAGAGTAGGAAAAACATTTCACATTTTATACTTGGGACGGGTGATATGTAAAAGGGAGGGGAGTATATAAGTTGCTAAGGACCGAACTGTTCACATAATTATGATCGAACTTCACGTAAGGGTAAGTTCGTTTGATCCTTAATTATGTTTCACAGTTCGGTCCTTAGCAACTTATAATGTTTACTTATTGTAGGATGTTTAGAGTGATGATCTATAAAATGTGAATATTAGCTATTATGATTTGGGGAATGTTGTTGGTTGTACATTTGGCTATACTACGCATGCATATTGTGTACTGATACTAAAATATATAACTGTTTGTTTTCCCCAATAAAATAAAATAGAATAGGTAATACAAGATATGCCCTAAAAATCCAAATTCATTTATCTCTGCAATTATTATAATCAAAAAACAACATTACATAATATTATGCACTAGATTTTTTTATCCTTTTTTGTTTTAAATATCAAATGAGTTTTCTAACAACAACCTTGATACACTAATATTATATTACACGTAGCCAACAGTAAAATTCAGACGTAAGTATTAAGCCCGTAATAAGGTAGATTATCTTCCCTGACCAATCGTAATTTATACTGCGGAGGAACCGCAAGCAAAATTATCCATTTATAAGGTTAAGTATGTAAGAATAGAAAGGTCGAATCGAGAAAAATCTCGCTTCAAAACCTGTCAACAGTGGCAATAATCATTGTCTTGTAAAAACGCGCAAATGCACCAAGCTTACAAAAACAATTTTAAAGGAAATATGCAAAACCTCACCATTAGACAATGACTGAAATTGAAATCTATTTTCGTAATTATTTTATATAATCAATAACTGAACAATATAATAAGGGTAACATGTAAGTAAATATCAGTTTGTGAACGTAAATGTTCCCAAAGACCACACAGGCCACATAGAATAGATAGAAAAAACCTTAAATTAATTATTTAATTAACATGATGCATAACCGAAACATTATTGAACTTTGACAATAGGTAAGCAATAAATTGTAATTAATGAACAATCCTGTATTAATTTCATCCATAATAGTAAAAGTATCTTTATGATTAATTAGTTGCACTTCAAAGTTACTGCGTAATATATATATTTTTTTTTTTTTTTGGAAAACAAGTATTGGTTCAAGACTTTATGTCACATTTTATAAGTTGAGGGTAGATAAGGAGATATACCCTCCAAATATTATTTATTGTGTCACCTACCCTCATATGTATGGGTCAAGACTTATGTCACATTTTATAAGTTGAGGGTAGATAAGGAGATATACCCTCCAAATATTATTTATTGTGTCACCTACCCTCATATGTATCTACCAGCTGTCAGCTGATTGTAATGTCAATGACCGTTAGCTTATCTCATAAAGGGTATTATGTACAACAGTCATATAATGAACTTAAAGTTTTTATTTTTATTTTATAATATATATACAGCCCGTATGGCGCCAATAACCCTAACGTTATTGCTGATTACTGGTGATAACCACAACCTGAAATTGCGTGAATGTCTTTTCAGTCAAGAAGTATAACTTATTTACCAATTTCGCAGTCAGACAAATAAAGAAGATTGTTAGCAGATCATGGTCGTGATCGGTATTTATTTAGTACATTTGGGTGCTATAGAGGTAGGTAGGTATATACACAACAGTCACAATCTTTAATTAATGCACTCATTAGATATCGAACCTAATTTTAAATGTATCTAGTCATTGTTCCAAAAAGGATTTAAGTTCTGTGTTACAATTTTTTTATTTTTTTTTAAATATAGGAAGAACTCGTATATCCTCCAAATTACAAATATATCTATTTCTGGTGTACTTAATGTATTTTATTTTTTTTAACAAATACGCCAAGGTATGATTTATATTCTGTGTAGACAAATAACGCTCAAACTAAGCATGTTCACGCAGACAAATGTGTTTTGCGTGTGAATCGAACCCGCAACCAGGGCATAAAAAAAAATTAAAATTACCCAACAATTTTTTTTTTTTTAAATTATTAATACTGAGGGATGGTAATAGTGACGTACTAGTAAACACAACTAATATATTTGAACTCAAGAATAGTTCCTATCTCCAAAAATATAGTAACAATCAAAATTAAAAGGTAGTAAAAACTAATAATATGGTCGGTGTAAAATTATTTTGTCGATCTCAAAAATCTTAAGAAGCAAAGACATTGAATAGAGAGCGTAAACTAGATAGTTTTGTGTATATTGTAGAAAAAACATATAAGTTACTCAAAACAAACTTGAATGTGGTGTATTACACATTAAAAGGCACATCAAACTTATAAGAGGAATATTCGCAACGCTGGTAGATATAATATCAGAAAAAATCCAATGAAATATTCAACAAAAAATTACATAAGTATAATCGTATGAATTCTGAATAATAATATCAAAGATCAAACAGGTGTTTTTTTTTTTTTAAACTGTGTAGGTATACTAAGATCATGTATATTATTTTTATGATATATTTAGCAAAGGATTATGTAATATATAATCGTATTTTGACACTGAGTGATAACCTCGGTAAACAAACAGGGTTTTTTTTTTTTGAACGCTGTATATAGGGTTTTATTTATCTAAGTATATAATAATATATACCTTAGATAAAAAAATATTACGTAAATATGATCGTGTTAAGATATTTTATAACACTCACTGTGATTGGACAGGGTTCTTGAAACACCCTGAATATATATATATATTTTAGAAAATATTGAACTTTATAAATTTACTACACAGATTTAAATGTAGTATTCAATCCTTTATAGCAATAAATGTAGAAATTAGAATTATGTATAACAAAAATTCGTCCTTAATATTGTCACATTCAAATATTGCAACTTGTTCATAAAGTTATACCGTAAAGGTAATTAATTTAGCTAAATTCGTCATATTGTTATGTTCTCTAGAACAGATTTATCAATAGTTACTTTCCACTAAGTACTTAGGTATTTTATAATAAGTGTAGGAGGCGGCCGGCGCGGCGTACTGTCCCATAAGTTCAGAGGCTACTTACTGCAGCTCCACGGTGGCACTCACGGATGCTCCGGCTGTAGGCCGGCCAGGATCTCGTCGAGCTTCAAGCCCGCGGCGGCCAGTCCCCCTCGGCTCTGCTAGATACCACTTTGCAGTACGAACTATGAAGTCTTGAATTCATTCTACTGTGAATTATTATATTATTATAATTATTATTACAAGTTTTTAATTATTTACTCATCTCGTCGAGTGGCGCACGACGCATTCCGCTAATTAGGAGTACCTACACATCGAATTATATCTGACGATATTGTAAGAATCCCAGGCAACCGGTGGATGATAATAGCAAATTATCGTTAATTATGACGTTCCAAGATGGACGTCTTCGTATATTCAACAGTGGAATTTTTCTGGCTAATGATAATGATCGGATTATATGTTCCCAGTTGTATTGGCAGCTTGCATTTACTAAACACAGCGTTAAATCATAAGTCATAAAAATTACCCGCAATAAGGAATGCGCAACGCATTTATTCGTACATCTGTACATTGTTTGTACAAATGAGACGACACGGCGTGGAAACAGGTATCGTAAAGATAACATCGTAAACATGTCATACTGACATACCAGCAGCAAGACCTATACTCACATGAGCATTGTGTATCGCACAATGACGGTAAAGGTGTTCATTATCTACGACAGAGACGACCCTGGTTGTATTGGAAGCTCGCATCGTATGAACACAGCGAAAGCAACAATTACCCGCTGTTGGGTGTGTGCATCGCAATTAACCGTAAATACTCATATATATATGTATACTCACATCAGCAGAGCGGACGTATCGCACTATAACGGTGAACGACTTTTGTGTAACGCACTATACGGTTAACGTGTTCAACACTACGACAGAGACGACCCTGGTATTGGAAGCTCGCATCGTCTGAACACAGCGATAACGTCAATACCCGCTGATGGGGTGACAACTACCCCTGTTGGGGCATCGCTGTTAACCATAAATGTGTTCTTTATGTACGTGTGAGACGACCCGGTATGGAAGCTCGATTCGTACGAACACAATAGTGCACGACGATCCATTTCCCGAAGCACGAAGAGACGTCCGACGTCACCACCGCGGCGGCACCTCTCCGTTGTCCCGACATCGCGGCGTCGCCTCTCAGTTGTCCGGTTCTTAATTTTCACTTTTTATTTAATACTGAATACACTTGTAGCTTTGGATTGGAGACGTGCGAAGGCTTGAGCACGGAAACAAACAATGAAGATAAACTGCGGGTGGGCCGTCTTATAGGAGTGTCAGTGTGGTGGTGGTAGGCAAAGTGATAAAATAATAAACTACCCGAAAAAAAAAAAAGAAAAAAAAAAAAACTAAATAACACCGTGCAAGGCTAGTAGTATGGACGCATAACTACAATAAGTAAACATTATAAGTTGCTAAGGACCGAACTGTGAAACATAATTTAAATACACACATCAAAAGTGTCTAGGGATCAAGCATTTTTGGGCAAAAAAATGGGCAGAAGAACAATGGCGTTTCGTGTGCTTTTCTGATGAGTCTCGTTTTGGTATGAGACCGGATACAAGACGTATACGACACTGGAGAACCCCTGGACGCCAACAGCGATTAAAATCCTGCCAGGAAGTCCATCCTTATAGTGGTGGAACCATCATGGTATGGGCGGGTATTTGGATCGGCGGAAGAACTGAGTTGATTTGGATCAGAGGCAACCTCAACGCTCAAATTTATGCTGAGACGATTGTATCAGACGTCATCGTTCCTCTACAAGTGCAAATCGGTCCCTTATTTCAGTTAATGCATGATAATGCACGACCGCACACCGCAAGAGTTGTAAGACAGACTCTCGCCGCAGCTAACATCAATGTCCTGCCCTGGCCTGCTCAGTCGCCAGACTTGAACCCGATTGAGCATGCATGGGATATGCTACAGAGAAGAGCTCTGCCGAATATGGAGGGTATCCAGTCGCAAGAAGACCTTTTTTTGTTGTTGCAACGAACATGGGCGGCCATTCCACAGCGTGATTTGGATGAACTCATTTTGAGTATGCCAAACCGATGTTCTTGTGTTGTTAGTGTTCGCGGTAGAAACACGGATTATTAATTGTTTAAGTTACCCAATAAAATTTTAAAGAAAACTGTTATTTCAGTCTTTTTTTCGAACTTTTGTGTTAGTGGTTCAAATGTCAAAAATCCCTTTATTAGGAAAATGGCAAATTTCTTTATTAATGCAAAGGTGACTTGGTTTATCGTTACTGTGACAAACGAAAACACTTTATTTGATGAATCCTTAAAGAAAATTTTAATTAATATCAATCAGGAGAAAAGTTATTGCAAAAATATATGTTGATCCCTAGACACTTTTGATGTGTGTATTATTGAAGTTGGTGTTAGCTTACCGGCTGTGTTTATTTGGCACCAACTTCAATAATATTTAAATTATTTTATACATTTCAGTGATATTGAAGATGGTTCAATTATTTAAAAAAAATATTTTATTTTAAACTTTTTAGTGATATTTTCTTAAATAAAGATTGAACCATCGAAGACCGTAAAATGATCTAGGTAGGTTATGATCACATTATCGTCTACATAGTTTTACATAATTCATGTTTCTTTGGAAAAAAATATTCGGTCGTAATGAAATTTGCATGGAATCATCATAGTAGTTTACTCTCTCGAATAAAAAAAGAATCATCGAAATCGGTTCATAATTGTCAGAGCAATGTAATGTCGAACATCAGTTTTATGGTTTTTACCAGATAAATTCCTCCTCATCGTTCATGGTCTTCCAGGAAGTTCTTATCTGGTTGTGATAAATTTCATACAGATTCATTACAGTGGTTTCTTCTTTCGAATAAAAAAAGAATCATTGAAATTGGTAAATATTGTTGGCCAGAGTTATGACCATTTTTGTCCTTAAAAAGCGACCAAAAAGTCATCTATATAGGCTTTCCTGCAAGTTTCCTGCGCAGTCACCATTATTGTTTTTTCAGGAACTACTTATTCGGAAGCAATAATTTTTTTATGGGACCCAACTAACGGATTAAAGAATGGATGGAAGAAAGATTTTTGCAAATCGGTTCATAATTGCCAGAGTTATGCGCGAACATACATAGAAAAAAAATATATACAGACGAATTGAGAACCTCCTCCTTTTTTTGAAGTCGGTTAAAAAAGACGCTGCTGCCCGTCTTCTTGTTTTCCCTTAGTCACCTTATACGGACACCCAACGGGAGGAGATGGGGGGGAGCTATTTTTACCACACGACAGCCCACGGGTTAGGTTATCCTGCTATCGGGTCTCCCTAATAGGCGACTTAAGGTACGCGTCCATTGGCCGGCGCCGGACGCACCGCACGCACGGCACGCAACGGATTTTAGTTTGCTTTCTATGATTTTACATAGCGCTGCGTCCATTATCCGCGCCGGCATTTTCCGATGTGGGCCGTCAAAATCAATTAAAATCCGTTGCGTGCCGTGCGTGCGGTGCGTCCGGCGCCGGCCAATGGGCGCGTACCTTAAGGGAAAACAAGAAGACGGGTAGCAGCGTCTTTCTATTAGATTCGCCTGCCAAGAGTGGAGATTATGGCCTATCTTCCTATGGATGTATTTCCGCTATTGATGATACCTTTGTAACTTGTGTATAAGGGCTCAAGATGTTGGATTAAGATGGTATTGTTTCAGCGATAGCTTTCGAGATCCCGGTTGAAGAGTTCGACGGGACACGTCGACCGAACACCCCACCTCCACACCTACAAAGACTGCTGCAGCCTCCACAAACTGATATCAGTCTGCCTGACATCGAAGAGAAGTTGGCCGAGGCTGAACAAAGGAGGCAATCTGTAAGTATTCATATATGGAAATGTCTGATTATACGTCACTATACCCTGTACAGGGAGGATTGCTGACCAGTGGCCAGCCAAACACAATTGGTAGGGTTCATTATGTCTTAGTTAGAGATGGGAATAGGTAAAGTATATTTACCTAAATTTCTAGAGAGGAAGTAACATAAAGTGGATAGTACCTCCACTAAAATCTCGAAATAATTATAATGACGTTTTAATCATTTATTCAACTTTATTTATGATTACAAAATAGATTTAAAAAATAAAAAGGGTTACCTTAAACCAGTTAACTTAAGTTTATTTTACCTACTTAAAACAAAACACTTGAATTTGACACAATATTAGTAAGGAAACCTAAACATTGTTAAATAATTCTTCAAATCAATAATTTATAGCTGTATAAATAAGGTTTTGAAATCCTTGGATAAAACGTCATTATAATTATTTCGGGATTTTATAGGGGGTATTATCCACTCAATGTTACTTCGTTCCTCGAAGTTTAGGTAAATATACTCTACCTATCCCGATCTCTGGTCATAGTCAACCCTACCTTGTCTTTGGCTGGCGACCAGTCAGCTATCACTCTTGTGTTCAAAAACTTTATGCTTGAAGAAAAACAGGATATAAATGGTAGTACACTTGTGGAAGGCACAATCCAGGTAGGTATTAATGCAGTCAGATATTCTGACGCATAGCAGCAGTGTCTAAACACTGCTGTGTTCCAGTTTGAAGGGCACTGTAGCTAGTAATATTACTTAATAACTAAATGTCTCGAGCTGATAATAATAGGTCCGAGTGAGTCCGGTTTCGAATGACCAACGTGGCACTGCAATGTAGGTTTTGGGCCCTAGGACGTCCATTGAGTACGGCGGCGACTCCGAGGATCCTCCTCGGAGTCGCCGCCTCGGAAGGGGGTCCCTTCCGAGGCGGCGACCCCCTTCCCCGTGAGCATCGTGTCTGGTTCCCCGGGGGCTACAATGCGCCCCCCGAGGAGGTCTCAAAGGCAAGCCACTTAGTGCAGATCCCACCGGAGAGCCCTGGGGAGGCGACAGCCACGGAGGGTTTAGTGCATACCCCGGTCGAGCCTCACAGCTCCCGGGGACCTAGAAGGTCTCCCCCGCGAAAAAAAAGAAAAAAGGTGCATGAGAGTGTCTCGTACTACCAGGGAAATGTACATGCTTTTTTTTATACTACCAAGGTGGCAAGCAAGCGTGCGGCCCGCCTGATGGTAAGCAGTCACCGCAGCCTATAGACGCTAGCAACACCAGAAGAATCACTAGCGCGTTGCCAACCCTTAAGACATTAGATTTTAAGTCTTTGTGTCCGGTAATTTCACCAGCTACAGTGCCCTTCACGCCGGAACACAGCAATGTTTACACACTGCTGCTTGGCGGCAGAATATCTGACACTGCGGTGGTACCTACCTGGACGGTTCCTTGCACAAGGAACCTACCACCTAGTAAATTTAGTTAGTTTAGTCACTAAAATCATGGATAAATGAACTAATTTATCCATTGAAATCCAACTACTTTTACGGATTATATCGCGGTTTATTTAGATATTACTATCCCGACGTTTCGAATGCTTTACTGCACCCATGGTCACGGGAGGACTGAGATGTTAAACGTCCTTATGTCACAATTATGCCGGTGTACCCTCAGGTAGTAGTAGTGGTGGTAGTTTGATTTCAATGTGTAATATTAAAAGACAACATTAATTTATCCATGCCAAAATAAAAATTATATTTCAATACAAATTCAATACAAAAATATGATAAATATTACAGATACTGCAAGCAAGAGCGGCGTCAGCACAAAAGAGAGCGCAGAAAATGATAAAATCGATCCACGAAATGGACGTACTCGATTCAGAACATGTGAGTATCCGGTTTTGATTGCCCGAATACCTCAGAAGAAGGACTATGTTTTCGAGAGTATGTATGTACGTATGTACGTATATTTCTTAAAGACAGTCTAAACAGCTCGATGGCTTTTGACTAATATGTCGTTAGATTCATCTTGATTGCGTGAGTGACATGGGCTATTTATATTTTTTCAATAAGTAATGTAGTGGCCATCAACCGCCATTTTGTATTTCTTTTAACGGCCCGTTGCTCTAGTGGTTAGACCTCAGGGTTAAACACCCTGGCTGCGACCCAAATGTCTGAGTGTTATTTATTTATTTAATTAAATACTAATGTATTTACAAAAAAAAAAATTATATGATTATTAGTATCAGTTATCTGGTTTCCATAGTACAGGCTCTGCCTAGTTTGGGATCAGATGGCCGTGTGCGGATAGTCCTAGAATATAATAATTATTATTTTTTTACTTCCAAACCCATCAATCATCATCATCAGCCGGAAGACGTCCACTGCTGAACATAGGCCTCCCCCTTTGAACGCCACCATGAACGACAATTGGCTATTTGCATCCACCGGTTACCTGCGACGCGCACAATGTCGTCTGTCCACCTAGTGGGAGGCCTACGCTGCGACTTCCGGTTCGTGGTCGCCACTCGAGAACCTTTCTTCCCCAACGGTTATCGGTTCTTCGAGCGATGTGGCCTGCCCATTGCCACTTCAACTTGCAGATTCTGAGAGCTATGTCGGTAACCTTAGTTCTTCGGCGAATCTCCACATTTCGGATTCTGTCTGGGTATCAAATGAAAGGTCTTAACGAGACAAGTAATAAAATATATACCTGTACATACATGTGTACGCACGTATGTTTTATGTAAAATGTATTGTACCTGTTTGTTTTTCTCAAGAACTTTTGCATTTAAATATCTCTTAAGATTTTACATATCTCCAAAAAGGTTGGCCCCCCCAGTGTAGCCGTTTCGTTCAGAATATAATCGGCTTTCACTATTTTTCAGGAGCCAATGGACACTACGAAACACGTGACGAACAATATCACAATACCCCCGGAGCCCGGCGTCTGTGAAGATAAGAATATTTGATAAATACACCTCCGCTCCGCTCTACGTCTGACGACACTCTTGTAACTTTGATGTCAATTTCAGTAAAAGCTTTCTTTTTCCCCGAGTAAAATAAACTGACGGGCTGCACAATGTGACGCGATGCAATTTCGAAGATTTTATTTTACTCGGAGAAATGAAATTTGTATTTGAAGCGTGTATACTTAAATCTCAGCGCCTGATTGCCCAGCTATGGATTCAATTTGAGAAGTAGTGAATGATATAGTATAATCTACTTTTAAATCTGTATATAGAAATTATCATACATCATCGTTATATTTAGACCTTATTTCATCGATTATACACCTACTATTTTCCATATCGATAAACGCTTCTTTACATTAAACACATCGCAAAATCATAATTATGGTGTAATAATCTTCACTCCAGCTGTAACAGTTCAGTGGGCGAGCGCTTGCCTTGGAAACAAGGTGCGCAGGTTCGAACCCCGGCCCGCACCTCTGATTTATTTAATTAATCATGTGTGAATCGTCTTTGTGCGATTGTTACTAGCTTTCGGTGAAGGAAAACATCGTGATGAAACCTGCATGTCTGAGAAAGCCTAACTAGCATTCGAAAGACGTGTGAAGTCCACCAACCCGCACTTGGCCAGCGTGGTGGACTATGGCCTAAGCCCCTTCAACTTGAAGGGAGGCCCGTGCCCAGCAGTGGGACATAAACAAGGGCTGGTATTATTATTATTAATCTTCACTCTGGTAATTACGGATATGGTCCATTATGATTAATTTCTGTTTTTAGTTATTTGAATATATTTGAGTATATTTTAGTTAATAATTTTTATCTTGTTGTTTTGCCTGGTTTATTTTGTTTCTTTTTATTTGCACCTACCTCGAATCTTCTCTGAATCACCCTAAGGTAGACTGGCAGAAAATGCCTAAGGCATTAAGTCCGCCTATGTACAATTGTGCATGAAGAATAAATAAATAAATAAATAAATAAATATAAAATATATGATTAATTTTATTAATTAAATTATATTAATAATTTGATTTCACTGTCGTCGGTTTATTCATTTATGTTTATATTGTTTTAATTTAATGGACAATAAAAAAATATTTGATTTTACCACATTTCCTTTACAATTTACGTTACGTTAGACGTCTCTCAGCTGATGATGATGATAGACCCATATAGTATATGTGCAGGAATGGTGTTAAGCTAAAATTTTATTTATTTGATTAGTTTTTGTTGCTTGCTACTTTGAACTAAGACATACTCTATGATATGCTAGCTAATGAGGCTAAGTAGGTACTGGTGACACTTGCAGATTCTGCAGAGGTGAAAAAAGTCAATGCGTGCGACACATATCGTCGAGCTGCGACGCTCTTGCGAGACGTAGGTTGAATCATCTGGGAGTAGCCTATCCTACGCCAGATGATTATGTACAGCTCCAAGCTGGCGCGATCGTTGCGTACCTGAGGGAGCTCTAATGGGATGGGCCGTTGGTCTAGTGGCTATCCAATAGGTCGTGGGTTCGTTTCCCACCTATTGTCTGGGTGTTAATTATCTATTAAAATGGGTATGTATTTAAAAAAAAAGTTTATGTATCTGTTGTTCAGGATTTTTTTATAATCGTCACAGTAATATTAAGTACACTATTATTGTTACGACTAAGATTGAACGCAGAATGTTGTGGAATTTACGTCAAATCTTTAAATATAATAATTTGTTTTCTAATATAATTTTTTTAATCTATTATTGCTTTTATTTTATTTGATAACCCCTGATTTGGTATTCTTCAGTCCCATTTTTACATTGATATCAGTAAGAAACTCAGAGAAAGTACCAAAGGAGTTAGTATCGCGTCGATTCCCCGAACAAATTTTTCGTGGCACTTTTGCGGGGTGCGGGAGGCGAATTAAACACACACAGATACACTTTCACGCATACCCACACTATAGTAAACTCGCAACACATTCAAAAATATACGCACACAAATAAAGAATGACCTGAACATATGAACAAAAATTTGGCAGAGGGGGTAAGCGCATCATGCTCTCTCCAGTGGTATCTCCTCTAAGGTAAGAAAAGAGTGTTAAGGATTCTTGTTTTTATGGAAGATATCCACTGCTGGACATAGACCTTCCCCTTTGAACATCACTATGAACGACAATTGCATCCATCAGTTACCTGCGACTCACACAATGTCGTATCCAGTATTTTTTTATAATGGTACTATATATATTCGATGTTGAATATTCATGGTTAAAAATCTTCACCATAATATATTCTCAAACTATCTTCTATATTTTTTTATTCTGTGATCTGGGGTAATCCCAAAAATGTTCTGTTTATTTTACTTTTTTTATTTATATTCCAAAACTAACCTATGTATGTTATCTTACGATGCAGGAAGGATAATTTAAGTGTTTCACTGCAAGTGAGCATCATATAATTCGCCATCGTCGAGTATTGCGAGACGACAATTTCCTACACCGGAAATCAGCTTCGGCTGTAGGAAATACAATATTACCTTGAATGCGATGCTATTGAAAAAGACGCATTGGTTTCGATTTTGAAGTGCACTAGACTAGGTATATAGACGATAAGTGGATTTTTGTAAGCCCAAATAATATGTGGATGAACTAAAGTAATCTAAGGAAATGTCAGAAATTAAATTTTAAATCTATCAAACTGGCACTTTAAATACTTACTATATGGCCCTAATAGAAGGAATTTCATCATCATTATCGACAGCCGAAAGACGTTCTCTGCCGAACAAAAGCCTCCCCCTTATAATGGAGAGGTTGCCATAATCCCTACGCTTGGCAGGCGTCATGGGAATCAGTCTAATCGCAGATCGCAGTAGAAAGACGCTGACGCCCGTCTACTTGTTTTCCCTTAGTCGCTTGTTACGGACACCCTAAGGAAAGAGATGGGTGCTATTCTTACCCGGGCACCCCACGGGGCTCGCATACTCTAATATACTGTTGGCAGGTTGGCATTATCGTCGACAGAGGGCGCGGGCAGACCGCGCGACAATACGCTGTGCAACTCGAGTGCATTACCACCACACATGATACATACACTCCAAACCAAATAAGCTTGAAGGCGATTACAACTTTATTATGCAGTCATAAATCACCCCCGCTGTATAGTTGACCGTTAACGCGGCAGCAAAAAAAGGTTGGTAATACAAAGTTGTTTTTGCTGACGCGCCTAGTTGACAATGTATGCGTTATGTAGTTATTGAGCCGCAAAAGAACTTGTAATCGCCTTCAAGCTTATTTGGGATGGAGTATAGATAATTGGTTCTGGAGCTACGAGAATATAAATGATTACATCCACATTACACAGATTGGCAACATCATAATCCTCATTTTAATTGCCCTGGTTGCATAAAAAAAATTATATTGAGGTATTGATCCAATTTCAAACATATACCTATACTTAAACACGATTTGTATAGATTGTTTGTATTCTGTGATGCATGTAAATTATTCTTAACACGAGCAGGTACGTGCTGTGCCGATTAACAAACAACAATAATTAACTATAGCTCTATTTAATTACTTATGAGTATTTTTTATACCGTTTTTTTTTTTGGCCGCATATGGCCATTACAGCTTCACCGGACAATAGGAGGCGAACGCTTAACGCACTCTAGCCTTAACGGCAGAAGTAGCGACGAGCTCAAGGGCACCTCAGGGAGGCACGACCTTGGCTTGGGCTTTTTTTATGCCGTATGGTTAGTGGCCAACCTGTGGGGCTATAGCGTATTTCGCTTGACAACTAAAGTGGTGGTCACTGTAGCAAAGTGATCATCAAATAACTGTCAAATGATTCATTCCAAAGATGTAGATTTACATAGATAACGCAAGTATCACGATTTTTGTTTAAACCAAGCGTGCCGACTTTTTAACACCTACTGTGACGTCACAGCCGAAATTTAGTGACGGGAATCCAAACCGATTCAAAGACACCGATGCCACCGATGCCCCGCCCATTTTTTTAGTTTTTGCGGCCGACCGGCTGCAAGGCAGCAATAACAGACGCGTGCGGACTGTAAGTTAGCGGCCACCAACCTTGACGCTTGGTCGGGGTCGGACACGCGAAGTAGTTAGTCTAGTGCGTTAGCTATGTAAATCTATATGTGCGTTATTCGGTATTGCCTAACTTA
The DNA here is from genome assembly GCA_911728495.1 of Furcula furcula. Taxonomy (NCBI): domain Eukaryota; kingdom Metazoa; phylum Arthropoda; class Insecta; order Lepidoptera; family Notodontidae; genus Furcula; species Furcula furcula. The sequence goes on from OU452253.1 coordinate 23,514,184, forward strand.
AGTGACCATTAAATGCTAATGTTGAAATACTTTCAGTTGTCATTAAAGATTGGTGGACAACTGAAGCTTAATAGTCACTTGGGTGGCTAAGGACACGCATTAGCCCTGCTGGTCTCAGAGTTGTTGAAGCTGCCCTTTAGGCCTCTGACTTCGCTTAATGAGTGCTGCACTCCTAAGCACGAAGACTCAGTTTAAATGCCATTAACTGTCACCTATCTCCACTCCAAACCATAAGCTTGAAGGACAACTTTATTAAGCAGTCATAAAACACCCCCGCTGTATAGTTGACCGTTAACGCGGCAGCAAAAAAAGGTTGGTAATACAAAGTTGTTTTTGCTGACGCGCCTAGTTGACAATGTATGCGTTAAGTAGTTATTGAGCCGCAAACGAACTTGTAATCGCCTTCAAGCTTATTTGGGATAGAGTATAAGGACTGACCTTACCTGACGTTGCTTATACAACTAATCAATCTGTATTCTGATATAATTTTTAACATATTTTAATTAAATGATCTATCACTTTAATACCATGGCAACATGGAAAGCCGCTGGTGTGGGATGCGACATGTGTCGACACACTTGCTGCGTCCAACACCCCGGCAACTTGCAGGGCGGCTGGAGGGGCTGCGGCGACCGCTAGTGATGCAAATCGACGCAAGTATGCAGCTCTAGGTTCGAGGTATATATTTGTGCCCTTTGCGGTGGAGACCATAGGGCCTTGGTCTCATGAGACGCACGCTTTGATGAAAGAAATTTCATCCAAACTTATCGAAGTCTCAGGAGACCGCCGGGCTGGTAGCTTTTTCTGCCAACGTATAAGCTTGGCCATACAAAGGGGTAATGCCGCCAGTCTTTTAGGTACCCTTCCCTCCCAGTGCGGCGACAACTTCGAGGAAGTTTTTTACCTAGTTTAAGTGTACATGTTTGTAAATAAACTGTAAATATTTTGTTTCAATAAATGTATTTATCAGATTAAAAAATAAATCTCCCAAACGGACGGAGTCTCATCCACTCCGCTTTCGTTTTAATTTAAATATTTACAATTCCGGTTATCCGCCGTTTTAGCTTGGAAATATGAGCCGAAACATTTCTCCCCATCCGTGTAATCGGCGAACCGGATAAACGGAATATTCATTGGCGTAAACTATCTGTTTTAATCCGGCTGCAAGTGGATTAATTAATTTATTACTTGCATTTATTGTTGTATTTTCTTACCTAACCCAACCGGATATATGGAGTAGTGAGTAGTGCAAATGAGGTAGTGTATATGTACCTACTGATTTGAGTGGGGTTCTTATCCGTGTTTGATAAAACTCTTTTAGACGTTAACTAAGTATAAACTCGTTTTCTTGTGTTTTAATCAGGTATAGAAGACCTTGCTGTCTGTTACATATTTCCACTAAAAAATGAAAAACTAATAGTAACAAAAAGAAGAACCGCCAACCCGCAAGTGCGGCAATGGAAGGAAGTCACTTTAGCAACTATCCCGATGGTCAAGAGACCATCCAGGGGCCTTTTTTATACTACCAAGGTGGCAAGCAAGCATGCATCCCGCCTGATGGTAAGCATTCACCGCAATCCATGGACGCTAGCAACACCAGAAGAATCACTAGCGCGTTGCCGACTCTAAAGATATTAGGTATTAAGTCTCTTGTGTCCAGTAATTTAACCAGCTACAGTGCCCTTCAGACCGGAACACAGGAATATTTACACACTACTGCTTGGTGGCAGAATATCTGACACTGCGGTGGTAACTACCTGGATGGTTCCTTGACTTACCACCAGGTGATTTTTTTTTGTGGGAAATCCTTATGGGGTATAAACTACTACCGTCATGGTTCGGACACCTAACGACCCTAACTCCACAGTGTCCTCGTTCGACTTTGTGAGGATACCGTAGTATTATCGTCGTATAGAGTACAAGGCCTATGTCCAGCAGTGGAAGACTGTAATGATAATGAGGATAAAGGACTTACTGGTCATTTAATTTTCTTTATATAGCTGAAGCAACAGGCCCAACGTGATTGTGTCGAAACCTCGCATGTTTCAGTGCGCGTACGCACAAGACAGCGGTATCCTGCAGTATTTCGGCAATCAACGGATACGTTGGCGAAGTATATAAAGGGTGAACCGTATGTCAGGGGTACCACATCCAACGCGGTACATCTACAATGAACTCCTACATTACTGTAAGTTATTTTATATACCTATTCGCCCATAGTTGGGAATTAACATTAGACCATCGGGAAATGGGATAAGGAAAAAGTACTTTATCATTATTGAAAAAAATAAGATTTTGATATGGAACAAGCATTATTGCTTAGTCTTAATTTTGGATTGTATCTTGCTCCGCAATTTTGGTACTATTTTTAGACCACCAAGGTGGTAAGCAAGCACGTGGCCCGCCTGGTAGTAAGCAGTCACCGTAGCCTATAGACTAGCAACACCAGAAGAATCACTTGCGCGTTGACGATACTAAAACATTAGATATTAAGTTTTGTGTCCGCTAATTTTACCAGCTACAGTGACCTTCACACGTCAATGTTTACACACTGCTGCTTGGCGGCAGTGGTATCTACCTGGACGGTTCGTTGCACGGAGAACCACCACACCAACCAGTGAACTAAGGCCATGAAAATAAATTGTGTGTTAAAAGTTTTGTACTAGGGCTCCAATTCAATCATGACGTATTTTTTGGTTATGTTATTATGTTACACGTTAACTATGAACTTCAAATGTAATAACAAAAAACTAAAATAAAATTACTATATTATTATAAGGTTAAATTTGTTTTTATACATTTCAAAATATGCGATGTAATACTTAGGAAGGAGGGAACACAAAAAGTGATCCTTGACAAGGACGTGGAATCCCTCCAAAAATCATGGAATATGCAGAGCAGTTAGATCTAGAGCAAATATTACCTGTATTTAATTTAAAAGGAAATGATGATAATTAACGATTAAAACACGTAATTAAGTAAAGTGTATCAATTTCCAATCGCATTGAAACTATCGCCATCATTACCGTATATTTCACACATTCCGCGTTTTTCATCAATTCTATAATTATTTGTTTCCCAACGATGCTCGAGCGACCGGATTTGAAGCCCAGAAATTCTGCACGCAATAATTGCTGATAATTTATTCATGTGTTTATTTGTTCACAGCTGGCTTGCCTGCTCGCGGTCGTTGGCCTAGGTCATTCAGTACCTTCTGGCTATGGATATGGATACGGTAATTATTATTTTAATAAAATAAAAACACAATAGGAAGCCATTAGTTACAATTCTCTAAGTACGTTATATGCACTTAACCAAACTTTATCATCGTTAGAATAGGCATGATTTTGAAAAAAATACTCTATAATCTACTTACGGGTCTACTATTGCCGAAAATGATCATATTTTTGTATTCAATTTACAATTAATAGCAATATTTTCAATTTCTAAAATAGAGTTTGAATTTCGTTCCAAAACGATGGCCGGTGCATGGCACCATTTTGTGACGTCACTGCGGTGTAAATAAACATCTATTTGTAGGTACAAAAGTGAATCATTGTATGAAAGAAAAAGTTGAGATGACAGTTGTTTATTTAAACAGGATTGACGTCATTCAGTCTGATCAGCGTTTATTACAAAATGGCGATTAGCTGTATTTAATTAATTTATTTGCTTAAATATCACGAAAAGCTCTCTATTATACCTATTCCATCATTATAAATAAAATATTGTTTTGCTATGTTTGGCGGGCCTGATGGTCTAGTGGTTAGACACCCTGACCGCCGACCAAATAGGTCCTGGGTTCGATTCCCCCCAGTGTCCGGGTGTCTTATCTATATTAGTATGTATTTACAAAAAAAAAAAAACAAGTATATACCTAAGTATATAAGTATCCGTGTAAAAGCTTTCAGTACATACTTTCTACAAATTACAAATTTTGTTAACGCTGAAAATGCATCACTATGTAATATAACATTCATAACGTAAGATTTGTAATTTATAATAAATATTTTTTCATTTTTTCATCAGTTGTCTGGTTTCCATAGTACAGGCTGTGCCTAGTTTGGGATCAGATGACAGTGAGTAGATTGTCTCAGAATATTATTATTATTATGTGGGAGGTTCAATAAGTATGCTAAATTATTTGCTGCCCCTGTAAGGGTGCTAGCTAATTAAAGTTTCCTAATACTTGGTAGCTACTGAGAATTTTGCCCGTAGGGTCTCTGGGTAAGACTAGCAGCCTCACATCTCCTCCCGTTAGGTGTCCGTATGAGACGACTGCGGGAAAACAGAAAGACGGGCGCTGCTGCCCGTCTTTCTGTTTTTATTTTATTTACTTACTAAACTAAAACTATAAGGTGATTCCAATCCATGATAACACCTCCCTCCTTCTCCAAGGGGGAGGCCTTTCTTCAGCAGTGGAAGTCTCTCGGCTGCTGATGATTATGAAAAAGAAATCCAAAAGAAAAGCATTGAGCTGGACAATTTTACATGACAATGTATTTATAACTTTTGTTCTTGAAATATAACAATAAGACGCACGGTTTGGTGAAAGAAATTTCATCCAAACTTATCGAAGTCTCAGGAGACCGTCGGGCTGGTAGCTTTTTCTGCCAACGTATATGCTTGGCTATACAAAGGGGTAATGCGCCAGTCTTTTAGGTACCCTTCCCTACCAGTGCGGCGACAACTTGGAGGAAGTTTTTTACCTAGTTTAAGTATACGTGTTTGTAAATAAACTGTAAATATTTAACAATAAACCACTTTAATTATTTCAGGTTTGAGTACTCCATACATCACGCCCCATATTGTTACTGCCCCAGCTGCCATTTCCACTGCCACCGTCGTTAAGGCTGCCCCAATCCGCGTCATCAGACCAGTCCTCGCGCCAGTCTACACCGCCCCGATAGCCCATGCCCCAGTCATCACAGCCCCAATTAGTCTCAGCTACGGTTTGAGCAGCCACGGATTGGGCAGCTATGGTATGAGCAGCCACGGATTGGGCAGCTATGGTATGAGCAGCCACGGATTGGGCAGCTATGGTATGAGCGGCTACGGATTGGGCAGCTATGGTATGGGTGGCCACGGTATGAGCGGCTACGGTATGGGCGGCCACGGTATGAGCGGCTACGGTTCGGGCAGCTACGGCATGAGCGGCTACGGAATGGGCAGACACTAGTTCTAAGCCAGATGTAGTGAAAAGTATCCGCATGTATATATTGTAATCTGTCATCTATTGTTTTGGCCATAGTATAGCACGAAAATAAAGTATCCACTGTTATTTATAGTTTTTATTTTTGTAGGAACATATTACCATCTGTGATAAATAGCCTTCATTTTTTAGTGCGTTTGTGGATGTTAAGTTACAGTATTTATTTCGGAACAGTTTTTCCCTTAAAATATCAATCAGTACAAGTACCTACTATAGAATGCTTAGGTAAGAACATGTAGCCACGAGTAAGAACATCAAAATACATTTATATGAGGTACGCGATAATAGGTACAGTCGGCCAAGAAAGTGGTTTACCAGCTTTGACAAAACTTCCTATGCAATCAAAATAACACTAAGGTTGAACATTTCTATCAGATGCGACAATTTAAACTAGAAACACAAGTCAGTGTTGACGTTAACGATAAAGAGAGCATTGGTAACTGTATGAATAATTGCAAGGGAAAATCAACCTTGTTGTTTTATGATGTGCATATGAACTTCAACCATAGGTTGGTAAACAATATTTTTGGCTGACCGTACTATACCGTCAGCTGTATTTATCGACATTTGCGCTTGTTACAGATCAAACCCATCACTATTTATCACTTACATATCAATATAACTTTTATAATACAACTTTAAATACACACATCAAAAGTGTCTAGGGATCAACATATATTTTTGCAATAACTTTTCTCCTGATTGATATTAATTAAAATTTTCTTTAAGGATTCATCAAATAAAGTGTTTTCGTTTGTCACAGTAACGATAAACCAAGTCACCTTTGCATTAATAAAGAAATTTGCCATTTTCCTAATAAAGGGATTTTTGACATTTGAACCACTAACACAAAAGTTCGAAAAAAAGACTGAAATAACAGTTTTCTTTAAAATTTTATTGGGTAACTTAAACAATTAATAATCCGTGTTTCTACCGCGAACACTAACACAAGAACATCGGTTTGGCATACTCAAAATGAGTTCATCCAAATCACGCTGTGGAATGGCCGCCCATGTTCGTTGCAACAACAAAAAAAGGTCTTCTTGCGACTGGATACCCTCCATATTCGGCAGAGCTCTTCTCTGTAGCATATCCCATGCATGCTCAATCGGGTTCAAGTCTGGCGACTGAGCAGGCCAGGGCAGGACATTGATGTTAGCTGCGGCGAGAGTCTGTCTTACAACTCTTGCGGTGTGCGGTCGTGCATTATCATGCATTAACTGAAATAAGGGACCGATTTGCACTTGTAGAGGAACGATGACGTCTGATACAATCGTCTCAGCATAAATTTGAGCGTTGAGGTTGCCTCTGATCCAAATCAACTCAGTTCTTCCGCCGATCCAAATACCCGCCCATACCATGATGGTTCCACCACTATAAGGATGGACTTCCTGGCAGGATTTTAATCGCTGTTGGCGTCCAGGGGTTCTCCAGTGTCGTATACGTCTTGTATCCGGTCTCATACCAAAACGAGACTCATCAGAAAAGCACACGAAACGCCATTGTTCTTCTGCCCATTTTTTTGCCCAAAAATGCTTGATCCCTAGACACTTTTGATGTGTGTAGTTAAATTCACTTGCCTCAGGAAAACCTTTCTAAGCTTATATATAAACACTATGGTTTTTCCAAATGGAGTTAAAATCATAACCTCTCAGAGTTTATAATTGTTGTAGTAATAATGTTTTCGAGAGCTTTGTTGGCCGAAACGGCCAGTCTTTTTTAACACGATTAACCAACTACGGAGATTCGCCGAAGAACTAAGGTCGCCGACATAGCTCTCAGAATCTGCAAGTTGAAATGGCAATGGGCAGACTACATCGCTAGGAAAATACATGACCACCTCAATGTTGTCTTTTATTTACGCGAATATTATTTACAATGATGCCGGAATGATGAATGTTTAATTATTTATAAATATATTGTTATTTTTAATATACGTTAACGACATAGCAAACACATTAACAAGTAAGTTCTGTATGTACGCTGATGATTTGAAGTTATATCGCATTATTAAGACTGATGAGGACGTAGTGCAATTGCAGAGTGAAATAAATAAATTGACGGACTGGTGTGTGGATAATTGCATGGTTTTAAATGCTGATAAATGTCGTTTTATTAATTTTACGAAAAAGAGGCATCCTAGAAACACTAGTTACTTTATAAATGATACTTCATTGGAAAAAGTATCGAAAATTCGTGACCTCGGGGTCATTTTAGATGACCAACTGAATTACCGTTACCACATAGAATCAGTAGTACAGAAAACGTCAAGACTGTCAGGTTTTATACTAAGACAACTGAAATGTTTTAAAGATCCTAACATAATAATCCCTGTGTACTATAGTATTATTCGTAGCATATTGGAATATTGCAGCCCAGTATGGAATCCATGCTACGAGGTTAATTCTAAAAGAATAGAACGCGTGCAAAAGCGATTTCTATTTCAGTTGTCGTATATTGCGAATAAATGTCAAACCCTAAAAAGTTATGAGTCAAGGCTGCACTATTTCAATATGTTGCCACTTTATGTACGCCGGAAAACAGCAGATATTGTATATTTGTATAAGCTGTTAAATGGGCACGTTGATTGTGCAAGTTTATTAGCTAAGATTCAAATATCGGTACCCCGACAGGGTAGTAGATTAAAAAATAGGCAGACGTTTACAAATTCACTTTGTAGAACTAATTTAGGGCAGCACTCTGCTGTAAATCGCATGACTTCTGGTTATAACAGCATACGTAATAGTTTTGATATATTTTCGTCCACCTTAAAAAAGGTTAAAAAAGAAATAAGGCAATATCTTTATAAAACTGACAATAGTTTAATCCACTAGGCATGATTTGTATACACCACTTACGTTAACACCTACGAATTGTTATTGTTACTATAACTATCTACTTTTACTTAGAACCCTTTTTATTTATAAAGAACGCCGTGTTCACTATTTTAAGGCGTACATAGAACAATGTCATGTAGCTTATGTAGTCTAAAATTAGGATGATTATAATGTACTGCCCGATTTGTGAACCAATAAACAAAAAAAAAATATATATATATAATTAAATCCAATAACAATCAAAACACTGCACGGCCTCAAGATACTGTAAGCTCTTACTGCGTAGATCGACCAACAATAATAACTAAGAAGACCTGAGGGTACACCGGCATAATTGTGACATAAGGACGTTTAACACCTCAGTCCTCCCGTGACCATGGGTGTTGCAAAGCATTCGAAACGTCGGGATAGTAAAATCAAAAAATAAACCGCGATAAAATCCGTAAAAGTAGTTTGATTTCAACATGACCACCTTTATTTATAGTCAGTTAAAAACTGAGACCCACTTATTACTTGCCCTCCAAAGTAAGGAAACGCTTAATTCAAATGGCATTAAATGGTCACCCATCTTTTTAATGACTTCTTATTTGCTCTAATCTCGAGTAGAACGAGTCATGCTGTATTGTCGTTGCTGTAAGCCTGTAATGTTTGTTGCACTGTTAACAAAGTCACAGTCTATGTAGTCACAGTGAAGTATGATCATGGTTTCGGTTACAGTTAAAGTCGTTGCTGAGGTAACTACTATAACAGCCATTTTGGCTGATAATATTAAATGCTAATGAGCTACCCCTCAGTAAAACTCCAATCGTATCGCCCAAATTAATTTTGCTTCGATAGGCTTAGCATGTTTTAGTAAAAAATAATAATACCAGCCTTTGTTTATGTCCCACTGCTGGGCACGGACCTCCTCTCAAGATGAGGGGGCTTAGGCCATAGTCCACCACGCTGGCCAAGTGTGGGTTGGCGGACTTCACACGTCATTCGAGAGCTAGTTAGACTTTCTCAGACATGCAGGTTTCCTCACATGGTATGTTTTAATAAATCGTTCACAAATGAAATTTATGTTTTATTTTGCAATTTCCAACCCTCCTTTTTCAAGATAAACAGGTTGTTTACATAGGTAAAAATAAATCTTTAAAAGCATACCGAATATTTTATCTTTTCTATGTCTTAAAAGAACAGTTTTGAACATCTGGTTGTTGCATTCAAAAGTCTTACCTTAATATTATAATATTAGTCATCACCAGCACAATGAACGACAACTGGCTATTTGCATCCCACGGTAACCTACGACGTGCACAATGTCGTCTGTCCAGCTAGTGGGAGGCCTGCCTACGCTGCGTCTTCCGGTTCGTGGTCGCCACTCGAGAACCTTTCTTCCCCATCGGATATCGGTTCTTCGAGCGATGTGGCCTACTTATTGCCTCCACTTCAATTTGCAGATTCTGAGTGATATGTCGGTGACCTTGGTTCTTCGGCGAATCTCCTCATTCCGGATTTTATCGCGCAAAGAAACTCCGAGCATAGCTCTCTCCATAGCTCGTTGTGTGACTCTGAGCTTCTCTTAAAGACCATATTATCTCAGTATCACTGGCATCACGCACTGATTAAAAATCTTCATCTTGAATAAGATTAATTTAATATATTAATAAGATTAATTTATTGTTTTATTTTTATTTTATTTTATTAGGAAAACAACCAGTGCCTAACTTATAATAAATAACAAAGTGAGTAACAATATGGGTTGATTAAACACCTTTACATGTTTCCACATATAAATAGCTAAGGGCTTGTTCGTTGAGTGTGCTTGAATAAACTGTTATTGTTGGAATACAAAGGTAAACTAAATTGGAGTAGGAATATACTTAATCAAATCAGTTGCTATCTATAATTATTATTACCTAGGAACAGCTGTTGAACCATTGCTTAGCCAGGTAAGATTTAAATATAGGCGCTTTTGTGTTGAAAATATCTAGTTCTGGATATTTGCTTAGTAGATTAAACTCTTTCGCCGATCTATTAAAACACGAGTTCTGGCGATAGTTGCTGGAACAATGCTGAGCAGATAAATAGGTTGGGTGCCGCACCAACCTTGTGGGAACGTGAATGTTTATTTTGGATAACAGCATAGACGAGTCTATACGGTTTTGAGCTATCTGTGCTAAGAATGCTGTCACATATTTTGCGTCTTTCTAAGAGCGGCAGGATATGGTATCTTTTACATCTTGCTTCATACGTGGGATCATAACATTTGCATTTGAATTGTAAAAACTTGAGGAATTTACGCTGTATAGATTCTAATCTATTGGTATATATATGTTATATTGCGGGTTCCATACTTGAGATTCCTTAATAATACAAATAAAGGGTAATATTTCTCTATTAAGTAAGATAATCTTGTCAAAGTAATTCAAACTAAGTTACTAACTGCTATATCTAAGTGCTCCATTCTAAGAAAGCATAAGAGCGTCGACTTCCGGAGAATTTAATAGATTTATATTACCAAGAATCCCATACTCAGACGCCTACGATCAGCTAAAATACATATAACTTTTTATAAGTTTAAAACAGTATATAACTTCTGTTTCGTTTAAATAGCTAGAATATAGACAGGTGAAAGTTCTACCTCCGAGAGCTATTAAAGGTGCCAATGAGCTAGATCTAACTTCAACTTCAGCCAATTTGTCGCTAACTATCTACTGAAACCGTTATAGCTTCCGGGCGAACTGCGGTCGTTAAGGTGTTGAATGCTTTAGCGCAAAACGTAACTTTCTGCTAGTACTTAGTCTTACAACTTTTAAAAAACAGTGGTCTACCTCTTCTTTTGTTTTGCGGGGGGAAACCTTCAACAGGTCCCCGAGACCCTACTCTGGCGAAGGTCTGAACGGAGGTCTCTGAGTCTCTATGGCTTCGATGATGGCTACCGGGGAGGTTTTGGTGGGTACAAATCCCACATAACCTGCACTGCGCCCCCTCGGAGACCGGGTACCTATTGAAGATTTCCTCCTCGACAGCAAAAAATAAAAGGTCCCCGAGACCCTGTGAGGGGTTGAGCGGGGTATGTGGGATTCGTATCTACTAAAACCCTCGCGGCTGTCGCATCGACATCAGAGGAGCTATCTGGGCTCTCCGGTGGATCTGCACCAGGTACCCCTCACCTCAGTGCCTTGCCTATGAGCTCGCCGCCAGGGAGTGCATTATTATCCTCCGGGAACCTGTCATGTTGGCTGCTGCTCGGGTCAACACGTGCGCGGTTGCTGCTGGTCCGACTACTATCCCTATGGCCTTTTAGTTTATTGTATTATCATCGTAATTTTAATATTTTTCTTTCACTTGTTTCATCTTTCGTACGGCAGGACACACTGTCGCTGATGCTGCTCAAATTGTAACAAAACAAAAACTGTTTAAAAAGAAAATGACAAGCCCGTTGAGTTTCTTGCCGGATCTTCTCAGTTGAGCCGCTTTGAGAACGGGTGGTAGCTTTTAAAAAAAAATACCGTTCAAAAGTGCTAGCGTTAAGCCTATTTGAAATAAACATATTTGAATTTGTTGCTCACGGGGACGGGGGTCGCAACCCCGCGGCTACCTTCTCGCAGTCGGCGCAGCACGTGGACGTCAAGGGCCCACCTCAAACGTCTAGCGACTTGAAAGGACCGCAATCCTGCATGTCTTGGTTAGCGAAGCGCACTAGCTAATGAATAAATTGATTAACAAGCACTCGCTCGAAAGACCATTGTGCAAGTGATCGTCTACCGCACCACTGCAGTATCAGGTATTTTTAACCGACTTCAAAAAAGGAGGAGGTTCTCAATTCGTCTGTATATATATATATATTTTTATGTATGTTCGCGTATAACTCTGGCAATTGAACCGATTTGAAAAAATCTATGAAATGTCTATTCATTCTTTAATCCGTTGATTGGGTCCCATAATAAAATTCCTGAAAAAACAAGAACGGAGACCGCGCAGGAAAACTGCAGGAATGCCTATAAGATGACGTTATTGTCGCTTTTTAAGGACAAAAATGGTCATAGCTCTGACAAATATGAACCAATTTCGATGATTATTTTTTTATTCGGGAGAGTATGATGTTGTACTATGATGATTACATGCAAATTCATTACGACCGGATAAATTGTGACACATGAATTATGTAAAACTATGTAGACGATAATGTGATCATAAATCTACCTAGATAATTTTACCGTCTTCGATGGTTCAATCGTTTAGTATGAACATATCACTAAAAAGTATAAAATAAAATACTTAAAAAATTTAAGGTTCAATTGAACCGACTTCAATAACACTGAAAAGTATAAAATAATATAAATATTATTGAAGTTGGTGCCAAATATACACAGCAGGTACGCCAACACCAACTTCAATAATATTTAAATTATTTTATACTTTTCAGTGATATTGAAGTCGGTTCAATTTTTTTTTACAAAGATTTTATAATCAATACTATTCAAGTCAGTGGAATCATAATAAAATAAAACAAACAAAATAATAACCATATCATAAAATGTATGTGTCTATAATAGTGTCTATAATATTTAAATTATTTTGTACTTTTCAGTGTTATTGAAGTCGATTTTTAAAAAAAATATTTTATTTCTAATCGACATTTCCCTCCTCCGGTGGGCACCAGGACCTCCTAAGTGCCTTGCCATTGGGCCCGCCGCCCCGGGGGCGGATTGTAGCGCCCTGGAAACCAGATGCGGTGCTCAAGGTGCGGGATTTGCAACTCTGCAGGTGTCCTCCTCAGAAGGAACTGTGTCTTACCGATCTCTCGGAAATTCCACCCTATATACCGCGTACAGAACACACTCACCGTAAGAAAACCACACCACTCGAAAGTAACGTTCTTCGACAGCGGTCTCTACAACACCAATTTAGAATAGAATAGAATATACTTTATTGTACACCAAACAAATGAACAAGAAAATGGTACGACTTAATACAAACAAAAACAACAAATAACAACAATATAGAACAAACAATAAAGGATAGTACAAACGGCGGCCTTATCGCTAATAGCGATTTCTTCCAGACAACCTTAACCTTAACCTTATTTACTACCCTTTTTCATAACTAGCCTTTATTAAAGTAGGACCAATTTAATAGATTGACGCTTCATCAAAATTAACATTTGACACTTCATCAAAATTTAACAACGAAACCTTGTAACGGTGGGCATATTTTTTTTTTATAAGTTAGTAGTTTTCAATTACGATTACATAAATATTGTAATTATCACAAAAGAAACAGACAGAACAACGAAACTGACACATGTCAAATGTGATCTAATAAATTGGCCCTACATTAGTCAAATATTACTGTGTCGAGAAGAAATAAACTATTTTTAAAAAAATAAAACCGACTCTAAAGTAAATTATCTAAAAAGCATTAAATAACTATATAAAAATATATTAAAAAATATAAATATATTAAATATATAAATTAAAATATATATATTGAATATATTTTAATATATAATATATTAAAATATATTCAATATATATATACTTACTATTAGAATTATTTCTTAAGGTCGCCCGCGATACAGGTTCGCCTAGTGCGGGGTCCATTGACTCTTCATTATGTTTAATGTACTTAAATGTATTTTTGGATTAATAAATAAATAAATATAAATATGTATATTGAAGTCGGTGCTAGCATATCATGTTAACTAAGACTAGCACGAGCTGACACCGACTTCAATATACATATTTTCGTTATTTAATGCTTTTTAGATAATTTACTTTGAAGTCGGTTTTATTTTTTTAAAAATAGTTTATTTAACACTTTTTAGTGACTTTTATTTTAGCAAAATAGGTATCAGCACTATCACGCAACTCGAACGACTACGTTACAGTAACTTACTAAAAACATAAAAAATTTATATCTCTTAAACTACTTGACCGATTTTGATGAAACTTATACTCTACCCTAAGTTGAAAAATACTCTAACTATTGCAAAAAGAATTTTTGAAATCGGACATGTAGTTTCTGAGAAATCCGCGGACAAACCTACATACATACATACATATATACATACATACATATATACATACATACACTCATAAAATTTGGTAAATTTGTTTAGAAGGCCACATAGATTAACATATATTAATATTACGCATTTTTATTAATCAATATATATAAAAGGAGATGTCCTGACTGACTGATTGACTGACTGATAGACAATACACAGCCTAAATACACAGACAATACACAGCCGCTGGTCCTAGAGACTTGAAATTTGGGAGGTGTATTCTTCACAATACGTAAACGCACACTAAGAACGGAATTTTCATAACTCGCACCCTAAGGGGTCTAAATAGAGGGGTTTATGTTTTATAATAAAATATTTAAAAAAAAAATAAAAACCGACTTCAAAGTAAATTATCTAAAAAGCATAAAATAACGAAAATATATTGAAGTCGGTGCTAGCACATCATGTTAACTAACACTAGCACCAGCTGACACCGACTTCAATATATTTTCGTTATTTTATGCTTTTTAGATAATTTACTTTGAAGTCGGTTATTTTTTTTTTTTAAATAGTTTATTTAACAGTTTTTAGTGACTTATTTTACCAAAATAGATATCAGCACTATCACGCAACTCGAACTTCTACGTTACAGTAACTTACTGAAAAAATAAAAAGTTTATATCTCTTAAACTACTGGACCGATTTTGATGAAACTTGTACTCTACCCTAAGTTGAATATTTTATAAAAAATAAAAACCGACTTCAAAGTAAATTATCTAAAAAGCATAAAATAACGAAAATATATTGAAGTCGGTGCTAGCTAATCATGTTAACTAACACTATCACCAGCTGACACCGACTTCAATATATTTTCGTTATTTTATGCTTTTTAGATAATTTACTTTGAAGTCGGTTTTTATTTTTTATAAAATAGTTTATTTAACACTTTTTAGTGACTTATTTTACCAATATAGGTATCAGCACTATCACGCAACTCGAACGTCTACGTTACAGTAACTTACTGAAAACATAAAAAGTTCATATCTCTTAAACTACAGGACCGATTTTGATGAAACTTGTACTCTACCCTAAGTTGAACAATACTCTAACTATTGCAAAAAGAATTTTCGAAATCGAACTTGTAGTTTCTGAGAAATCGGTGGACAAACCTACATACATACATACATACATACATACATACATACATACATACATACATACACTCATAAAATTTGGTAAATTTGTTTAGAAGCCCACATAGACTAACATATATTAATATTACGCATTTTTATCAATATTACATACATACGCGTCGAATAGAGAACCTTCTTTTTGAAGCCGGTTAAAAATACTCTAACTATTGCAAAAAGAATTTTCAAAATCGGACTTGTAAATTCTGAGAAATCCGTGGACAAACCTACATACATACATACATACCTACATACATACATACATACATACATACATACCTACATACATACATACACTCATAAAATTTGGTAAATTTGTTTAGAAGCCCACATAGACTAACATATATTAATATTACGCATTTTTATCAATATTACATACATACGCGTCGAATAGAGAACCTTCTTTTTGAAGCCGGTTAAAAAAGCGTTGTAATTCATGAACGGTTGGTACTAGAGCCTTGAATTTTCAGATGCAGACGCCTCAAAGAAAATTAACAATTACGTGTTTTTGTATTTCTCGAAATTTTCTAAGTAGAAATCACGGGACCTCAATTTTTGTAAAAAATATATATTTTACCATTTCCCGGGCCCGTTGGTCTAGTGGTTACACACCCTGGCTGCTGCCCGATGGGTCATGGGTTCGATTCCTGGGTGTTATTTATCTATTTAAGTATGTATTTTTTTTAAATGTATATAAGTATTAATATCCGTTGTCTGGCTTCCATAGTACAGGTTCTGCCTAGTTTGGGATCGGATGACCGTGTGTGCCAAGATATTATTATTATTTAAATACAGGTTGTTGACCATATTGGTAATTCATTGTGACCACTCCTGCACTGAGTAGTAAGCAACAGTCGGAAGATATTCACTGCTGAACAAAGGCCTCCCCCTTAGAAGGGAGGGGCCATAATTCCCACGCTTGGCAGGCGTCTTGGGAATCGCAGTATAGGTAGATAGATAGACAATTCTTTATTGCGCACAAAGAAACAGATACTAGAAGAATGAGACACAAATTAATAAGACATGCAACAATGGGTGGCCTTATCGCTAAAAGCGATCTCTTCCAGGCAACCTTTGGATGGAGAGGAAAATAAAGAAGTTAAAAAGAGCGGGTAATCCAATAGAAAGACGCTGCTGCCGGTATCCTTGTTTTCCCGTCGTCTCTTACGGACACCCAGCGGGAGGTTAGGGATGTTGGAAATGCCAAAACATATCGATATATCGAATATCGATATTTTTAAAATATATCGTTATCGACTTCGATATATCGAAACAAAAAATATCGATATAACGATATATCGGGAACAAAATTGTATCTTATTAACGGAACAAAATAAAAATGCTTCTAGAGAGGCAATGCCTTACAGCTGTCTATAGAAAGACGTGTCGCCAGTGGCGTGCACAGACTGTAGGCAAAAAAATGTATTCGGCTTGTTTCACCTATTTTAAGTATGTTATTATACCATTTCAAATATTCATATGCAAGCAAATACTATAGACATATTAATTTGCATTTGAAAACATTTATAAGTTTATTCAGCGGCTCCATACTGACAAAAATACTTTGCCTACCCTAGGATTTCGCTAAACAGTCTTAATTTTTTTAAATCTTAGTTTGGACATGAATTAATGTAATTTTTTTTAATGTAAATGGATATGTTGGTAATATTGGTAAATTTAAGAATATTTGTGCTGGAACACGAACAAATAGCATAAAGCATAAACAACTCGCAGATATTTTTGTCTGCTTTCAGTGCACGCCACTGCGTGTCGCTTACCATCAGATCGGAAATAAAGTCCACAAAGCAACTGAATTTCAACATAAACTTAATTATTTAGTAATTAAACTATTTAATTGAACTCAAACAAATATATAACAAGCAATGTATCCACGCATGCAACCAAAGATACTAAATTAACAATACCAACCAACGATCGAACGAAATATTTTTTAATGCAATCAAAGATAACGCAAAAGGTCTGTCTGTGGTAAGGGCTAGAGGCAAGACAAGAGGCATAACATAAACTTAAAAGAAGCTTACTGCTTGACTAGAGATAACCTTTCTTTTTTCTTTCCTTTTTTTGTGTAGTTTGTACAAGGATGGCTGGCTTCGTTGTAAAGAAATTACACTGATCTTGTGATGAAGGTCCAGGGTCGTCTTTTTACCGCAAAAAAAAATTTTGGAGAAATAAAACAGATCTAATCTTTTCCCAAAAAAAAAAATATCGTTTTTGATACGTTTTCGATACTTAATATTTTATATCGATGTATCGATATATCGAAAAAATATATATCGGATGAAAATATCGATATATCGAAAGAAGAAATATCGATATATTTTTTCAACAAGCCTACGGGAGGTGATGGGAAGATGCTATTCTTACCCTGACCCCACTGGAAAATACTCTGTACCCTATATGAACTAATCTATTACATTGGTGGGCCTAAATAATTTATATATAGTAATAATAATGTGTTACTACTAAGACTTCGTACGTAAATACAACAGCGAAACTACGTTGAGGCAATCAACTTTAATTTCTAATCAAATTACTATTAATTATGCTGCACCGGTTATAATTACAATGATTTATGCCAAATGCCAATATATTATACGGTATTATGCACGCAAATAAGAGATGCGTGTACACGAACAATCTCCGGTTTCCGGCTCAATTTCGGTAACAAAGACCCTTTGGTATAAATAAACAAACTATAATGTTCAGGGCATCAAATCATCAGAAGATATTCTACAATGAACTCCTTCATAACTGTAAGTTTTATATTATACAGCTAGTTATATTTTAAATTTATAAAAATATTAAAGATGGCTAAGAAAGCTTCAAGAGATAGAAAACCGTTGAATCTGGTTCGATCCTTTCTTAGCCCAAAACTACCAATTTGATGTGTGTGGTTTATAAAGACAAACGAAAATGCCATTCATTCAGAATTATAAGACTTAGATAGTATTTGTAAGGTACTTTATTTACTAAGTCTACGATAAAACAGAGATCAACCATACTTCCCCAATTTGATGCTAATATGGAATTTATCTTTTTATGCTGTACCATAAATTCCCCGTGGGGTGTCCGGGTAAGAATACCACCCACCCATCTCCTCCTGTTGGGTGTCCGTAAGAGGCGACTAAGGGAAAACAAGAAGACGGGCAGCAGCGTCTTTCTATTGGATTATATTATCTACCGTCTAACTGCGATCCCCAAGCCGCCTGCCAAGCGTGAGGATTGTGGCAACCCCTCCATCATTGCAAGGGTGAGGCTTTTGTTCAGCAATGGAAGGAAATATTTCGGCTGCTGATGATGATAGATGCTAGGTTAAAAACTATCTTTGCTTTAAATCATATAATCCTGATTCACAAACCAATTTACTAGCTTTTCCGTATAAATTAATTCATAAACCATATTTTTCATTATTTCAGTTGTCCTTCTTGGCCGTGCTAGGACTTAGTTATGGAGAACCACTGGGATATGGGGGACATGGTATGTTATAATATCTTCATTTATTTGCACATACACACTACTACTCGCGTGCTACTAAACATGTTGCCGTACGAGAAACTCCTCCTAGTTCCTCCTCCGAAATTATTTAGAAATTCTATTATAAACTAGAAGTATATAGGTTGTTTGACAGGCTCAATTGCAGTTGTTGATCTTCGATTCGATTCCCGATATGTGTAAATTATTATTGTCTTGTTAAAGAATTCACAACAGCAACCGAAGTAAGGAGTGTGTTCAGGAAAGCTATTTTCCAAAATGTACTCGATATATATATATCTATGGGCCGGTGGTTGCTTGATATAAAAATATTGGCTCGGTCAACATTAGTTAATTCCCCCTTACCTATGTAGGTTTACTTATTGTTGTACCCATTAACTAGTGTATAAGTAGATTTTTTAAAAATAAAGATGTATTTTTTTTTGTTTTCCACCTTGGTACAAAAGTATCAAAATAATTACACTTGACAGTATCCACAACAAGGGCAATGATCATGGTCACGGATGTTCGCCTCTTGCCGAGGTCACGCATGACCTCATATGCCCCCTAAAACTCCCGTTCGCATGGTTAATACATTACGGATAATGTATTAACCATGCGTTAATACATTATCCGTAATTTTGTGGTGGATAATATAATAACTGCAAAATATTTTTTTTTTACTATACTTATAAATAATATGATCTATTAATGACATTGATTACGTGATACAAAAATACGCACTGCACTAAAACTAATCTGTATGTTAAATTGTCTGTGCTTAAATATAAGCTACTGCTTGACTGCAAACCATAGCACCTATGCATTGGAGATGGTGGTTGTATGTTACTACATTACATTTTCTCATTCATCAGGTTTAGTTACCGTGCCCATCATCAGGACAGCAGCCCCAGTTTACACACCCGTCATTCGCCCCATAGTGCCCATGGTCCGCCCCATTCTACGTACCATGCCAGTCAGCGTTGGTTTATACGGCCGTGGTCTAGGAGGCTACGGTGGTTACGGCTACGGCGGCTACGGTGGTTACGGCTCATACGGCCGTTACGGTCTAAGCGGCTACGGATCGTACGGCGGTATGCACGGCGGCTACGGTTCATACGGCAGACATTACGGTTAAATTCTGATCGCAAAAAAATCTTGTAACGAAATATGGATCTTCTCGTATTGAAAATTAAGTTCTTCTTCGTTTGGCATTCACACAGTAATAAATAAAGGTCACAATTTAACTTCATTCATTTGTTTAATTATTTATTTACATACATTTTTCTTTCTCTTTCTTTATGCATATGCACATGATGCATGATGGTCATGTAAAAAGCCTGCGCTGATCTCCCCCCGGTCGTATAGGTCTTTCGTCCCAACTGATTGTGAGATTCACTCAAGAAAGACTGCACTGCATCTCTATGGTGGCACTGTAGCTGGTGAAATTATTGGATTCAAGAGATTTAATCACTCATATGATGAACGGTAGTGCGGTGCTGTTTACAGATGCGACGTTAAGGATACCTACACAATAAACCCTACTTAACATAATCTATATACCTACAGAATGGATTTTTGAGACGGGACAGTAAGAACAGGTACCTCTACCGTTATAGTTACAGGAAAACGTTCCAAGGAGACCATCCATAACTTTTTAAGATATTCCTAACTGCATTCACAGATTTTTGGAAAAATGTACAGTCAGCGAAAAAATGTTAATTTCTAAAAAAAAAGATCCTATTTCACGTAGGAATCAAAAGACTCTATGAGACTGTGGAAATATATATGTCTCCTGATGGGTACTGTATACAATGTACTTAGCTGTGTTCGTGATGGGCGTCCGTGGCAGGCAGGATGCACTGCAGGTCAACTCCAAACAGGGGAAATAAAGTAGTCCCAAACAATAGCACAGTACGGTTTATTGTTCGTACACAAAACAGATTCACAGCACACAGTTCAGAAGTTCACACACGAATAGAAGGAGAAAATATTATAGACAAAACAATTAAATGAGCGATAATAAGATTAATAACAACTGAGATAATATTTGAGACAATTTACAATACGTGAGATAATTTACAATAGAACGATATGCGTAGTACAACAAAAGTGATAATGTAATGTCGACTACCCGCAATCGTGCGCAATCATTCGATGCGCACGCGCTTCACACCTGTCCATAGCGGTTGCCGATTGTTAAGCCACGGTTCCACTGCACCATAACCGACTCCGCAGTATGAAGTTGTGTTATGGTGTATGGAGTTATATAACTGCTGTTATGTGTTATAATAATGTATGTGTGTATATGTGTTATATATATATAAATCTTTGTATATAATAAATAAGTAGCAAATGTAGTGTTTTATTTGAGTTTAAGTTAGGGATAGGTTTTATAAATATATAGACAGAAGTATACAATAAATATAGTAATAGTTGTGGGAGTAGCCCACAATATCAATAATATATTATTATAATTACATCGGGCTTCAAATAACAATTTTACATTTGTTAATTAATAGTTAAATACTACCATTAACAAGTTATTTAATTAATACAACACTTTTTCCAAGCATAGTCAATTTCTACTACCCTCAATCGTACACAGACAAAAGGAATAAGTCAAATTATAATCGGATTACTCATGTTATAATCTGTTTGTAACGTTATGCGCTCATGTTATTATCTGTTTGTAACGTTATGCGCTCATATTATTAACTGTTTGTAACGTTATGCGCTCATGTTATTATCTGTTTGTAACGTTATGACGTTATGACGTTATGTTGTTATCTAGCCCACGGGTCATCTCATCCACAAATCTTTGAAATGTTTGACCTGCATTACGCAGGCCAAATGTCATAAATGGGAATTCATACATCCCGAAGGGTGTCGTGATAGCCGTCTTCGGAATATCCTCGGCGCAGACCGGTATCTGGTTGTACGCCTTCACGAGATCGATGGTGCTGAAGACCTTGCAACCAGTTATATTATGCGTGAAGTCATGGATATGTCTTATTGGATACCTGTCTGGGATGGTGCGGGCGTTGAGTTGCCTGTAGTCGCCGCAGGGGCGCCAGCCATTATCTTTCTTCGGCGCTAGGTGTAATGGCGACGACCATGGACTCTCGGAAGGCCTTGCCGTTCCATTGGCCAGCATCGACTCGAATTCCTTCTTGGCAATCTGCAACTTATCTGGAGCCAGACGTCTAGGGCCACACGATACTGGAGGACCTGGTTTAGTGCGTATGTGGTGTTCTGTATTGTGTGGTATTGTGCGTAGGGTGCCAGCTGGTCGCGTGATCTCTGGAAATTCTCGCGAGAGCAGGTGATGATAACGCGTGTCGCCATTAAGAACCTTAACAGAATAAATTTTGTTAACATTAAAGTCCAGTGAAGCTGGAGCAGACAAGGTAGTAGTATTATCGATAAGTTTTTTATTCCTACAATCAACAACTAAATTGTAATGACATAACAAGTCTACTCCTATAATGGGCTTAGTAACATCTGCTACCACAAAACGCCATGTATAATTACGCCGTAGTCCTAGGTCCAGGTTCAGGTGCACGTAGCCGTAGGTCTCAATGGTTGTTCCATTGGCTGCAGTAAGTTGGTAGTTCGTGGGTGCTCGTCGCTCACGTAGTTGAGACCGGGGGAAAACACAAAGGTCGCTACCAGTGTCGACCAGAAATTGCGTTCTCGTTGATCGGTCTGTCACAAAAAGTCGTCCTGGAGAGGCGGGGCAATCTTCCGCCGCCATTAGTGATTGCAAGTGCGTGTCGTTTCCTGCTTTATAATCGCAAGGCTTTATGCATCTGCGCGCCTTCGATCCTAACTTCCAGTGGTACCAACAAACTGGGAACCGACGATAGTTGGAAGTAGGTCTTGATCTGCTGCTGGGTGAAGTACGACGCTGTTGCGCTTGGGCACTGTAGGTCGCATGCGATTTTGGTGTATGCATATCATTGTCATCAAGTTTTGCCGCCAGGCGTTCCACCACTTTCCGAAGGTCGTCTATTTCGGTGTTGCTGCTCATACCGCTTGAGGAAGCTGCTGCTATGTTAGCTGGTGCACAGATCTCCTGTATGCGGTCCGCTAGCTCTGCCAGGTGCTCCAAGGACTGGGTAGCTTGTGATGCCAGTACAGTTTGGATATTCTCCGGCAGACAATTACTCCAAATCGTTTTAATAAAATCTTGCGAAACATTCGGACCTGCCAGATCTTGCAGGTGTCGCAAGAATTGGGACGCCTTCCTATCACCAAGCTCTTCATGAGTCAAGAGCTGCTTGACCTTGTTTTCATGGGACGCAGTCAGTCTCTTGATCAGCTCGTTCTTGATCTTGGTATATTGATTGC
The DNA here is from genome assembly GCA_911728495.1 of Furcula furcula. Lineage (NCBI taxonomy): Eukaryota > Metazoa > Arthropoda > Insecta > Lepidoptera > Notodontidae > Furcula > Furcula furcula. The sequence continues at coordinate 23,537,266 of OU452253.1, forward strand.
GCTGGGGCGGATTCACTATGATATCCTTTACGGCCTTAGCGTCACATATATCAAGGTTCGTGATGACGCTATTAAACTCGACGCTGTCGTCTGTAATGCCAAAATTCTCAAATTGTCCCTCCAATAATGCGAACCATAACTCAGGGTCATCGGGTGAATATGCAGGAATCTTTATACTAAAATTGTGGGTATCGATAACCTGAGACGATTCTCCACGGCATTCAATGGGCGCGCGCATTTTCTTTGCACGGCGCCGAGTAGTAACACCGCCATTTTGCGAACCCTGTGAAGTCGCTGTCGGGGTGGAATCGCTATCGCTCATGGTGTTCTTTACGAGGTCACCAGTGTGGAAATATATACGTCTCCCCTGATGGGTACTGTATACAATGTACTTAGCTGTGTTCGTGGTGGGCGTCCGTGGCAGGCAGGATGCACTGCAGATCAGCTCCAAACAAGGGAAATAAAATAGTCCCAAACAATGGCACAGTACGGTTTATTGTTCGTACACAAAACAGATTCACAGCACACAGTTCAGAAGTTCACACACGAATAGAAGGAGAAAATATTAATAGAAAACATTACAATGAGCGATAGTATCAATAATAACGGAGATAATATTATTTGAGACAATTTATAAAACAGTGATATGCGCAGTACAACAAAAGTAATAATGTAATGTCGACTACCCGCGTGCGCAATCATTCGATGCGCACGCGCTTCACACCTGTCCATAGCGGTTGCCGATTGTTAAGCCGCGGTTCCACTGCACCATAACCGACTACGCAGTATGAAGTTGTGTTATGGTGTATGGAGTTATATAACTGCTGTTATGCGTTATAATAATGTATGTATGTATATGTGTTATATATATATAAATCTTTGTATATAATAAATAATTATAAATAGTGAATAGTAGAAAATGTAGTGTTTTATTCAAATATAAGATAGGAATAGGTTTTATATATATATACACAGAAATATACAATAAATATAGTAATAGCTGTGGGAGTAGCCCACACGCTCATGTTATTATCTGTTTGTAACGTTATGCGCTCATGTTATTAACTGTTTGTAACATAAGTTATATAATATCTAGCTGACCCGCGCAGCTCCGCTCGCACTCTTTCACTTTGCTGAACATCATGGCATGATCAAGGCATAGTTTATGATTATATAAAGGACATACAGACAGACAAACATTCATTTATATATATATAGATTATTGTTATTATTTATCATATCAGGTCGGTTTCTAATGGGGCATTTTACCTTGTAACGTCGCTGTTGAATGAATACCTCGTATTTCCAGATTTCTGTTCTGTGAGTTCTGTTTTTATACATACAAAGTTACGAGGTTTTCAAAATTGAAGACACTGATGTAGACTTAAAAAAATAATGTTTATTCAATTTCGTTTCCGTCGTAACATAAAATACGCGGTTTTCGTTAGATTATTACCAAAAAAAATAATAAGGTTCTTATCCTGATATACGAGGTAGGTATTCATTCTACGGCAACGGTAAGTAACACCAGTAGATAAGTATTGTTTGATACAGATATCAGAATATCAATTTTCCTCAAATGTTCCTTTTCCTAATACTTTCTAGAAAAGATGTGGAGCGATATCGCTTTACTTCCTTGAAAGATGATCTTTTCTGTACAAATAATAGTGGGAGCGAAAGTAGGTCGAGGTCTCGAATCCTGAACGTTTAACAATACATTGTGAGTTTACCTCTTGTAGCGTAGATTTCGGAAAAGGGAAATCACTACTTGCTATCGGATAAAACATTGTACTATGTGAAAAATATGATGATGGTCAAAAATATACTTAACACTAGGTATCTGTTCCATGTAGCTCCATCCGCGTAATTATTTTTTTTTTTTTTGCGCAACCCAAACAACCTGCGCAATTTTTTTTCCTAAGAACCAAAGTGTTAGAAATCTTAAAAAAAGATGAAGTCGTTAAGTTATGGCGTGACCGAGTGAAATAGGGATTCATTTTTATATCGAATTCGGTTCAAATATCTTCAAGCTATTTTTATGTTTACGCTGAGGAAATTCTAGATTGTTAGTTGTAATTTATAAACCTTAAATAGTCTTGTGGGCTACTCCCACAACTATTACTATATTTATTGTATACTTCTGTCTATATATTTATAAAACCTATCCCTAACTTAAACTCAAATAAAACACTACATTTGCTACTTATTTATTATATACAAAGATTTATATATATATAACACATATACACACATACATTATTATAACACATAACAGCAGTTATATAACTCCATACACCATAACACAACTTCATACTGCGGAGTCGGTTATGGTGCAGTGGAACCGTGGCTTAACAATCGGCAACCGCTATGGACAGGTGTGAAGCGCGTGCGCATCGAATGATTGCGCACGATTGCGGGTAGTCGACATTACATTATCACTTTTGTTGTACTACGCATATCGTTCTATTGTAAATTATCTCACGTATTGTAAATTGTCTCAAATATTATCTCAGTTGTTATTAATCTTATTATCGCTCATTTAATTGTTTTGTCTATAATATTTTCTCCTTCTATTCGTGTGTGAACTTCTGAACTGTGTGCTGTGAATCTGTTTTGTGTACGAACAATAAACCGTACTGTGCTATTGTTTGGGACTACTTTATTTCCCCTGTTTGGAGTTGACCTGCAGTGCATCCTGCCTGCCACGGACGCCCATCACGAACACAGCTAAGTACATTGTATACAGTACCCATCAGGAGACATATATATTTCCACACTGGTGACCTCGTAAAGAACACCATGAGCGATAGCGATTCCACCCCGACAGCGACTTCACAGGGTTCGCAAAATGGCGGTGTTACCACGCGGCGCCGTGCAAAGAAAATGCGCGTGTCTATTGAACGCCGTGGAGAATCATCCCAGGTGCTGGACAAGAACATTTCTGATGTCCATAAATGTAATATACATATTCCTACATTTTCACCCGATGACCCTGAGTTATGGTTCGCGTTATTGGAGGGACAATTTGAGAATTTCGGCATTACAGATGATAGTGTCAAGTTTAATAGCGTCATCTCAAACCTCGATATATGTCACGCTAAGGCCGTTAAGGATATCATAGTGAATCCGCCCCAGCGCAATCAATATCCCAAAATCAAGAACGAGCTGATCAAGAGACTGACTGCGTCCCATGAAAACAAGGTCAAGCAGCTCTTGGCTCATGAAGAGCTTGGTGATAGAAAGGCGTCCCAATTCCTGCGACACCTGCAAGATCTAGCAGGTCCGAATGTATCGCAGGATTTTATAAAAACTACACACATCAAAAGTGTCTAGGGATCAAGCATTTTTAAGCGGATTTCTTGAGATTGAGATGTGGCTTTGTAATAAATTTATGATTTTATAAATTTATATGGATCCTTTTTGGTGCATTTCATAATTTGAATCAGGAACTGTGAATCAAATTCGAGTAAAAGATGAAAATCAGCTGTCAATATTTTCCCTATAAAAACATACAACGCATTGAAGACATTATTAGTGCTACTGTTTCCCTACTACTGATTAAAACCAACGTTATTATGGAGCGGCGACGTCATTTAAGCAGGGAAGAAATGCTCAGAGCCGTGGGAATGATAGAAGCTGGTTCCCGGCAACGTACTGTGGCTTTAGCTCTGAATACAAGTCAGAGTGTTATCAGTCGACTTTGGACACGTTACCGAAGCACTGGTACCGTGGCTGAGCGCCATGGAGGACGGTATCGCTGCACCACACGGAGACAAGACCGATATATTCAAATCTTAACTCGAAGAGCTCCAACAATAACTGCCATGATGTTAGCCGTGAGGCTTCATCACTCTTCAGGGAACTTAATTAGCGACCAAACAGTCAGAAACCGCTTGCATGAAGTGAACCTTCATTCCCGAAGACCGCTACGGGTACCACCTATAGCAATGCACAATCGTAGGATTCGATATCAATGGGCTCTTGAACACAGAAATTGGGCAGAAGAACAATGGCGTTTCGTGTGCTTTTCTGATGAGTCTCGTTTTGGTATGAGACCGGATACAAGACGTATACGACACTGGAGAACCCCTGGACGCCAACAGCGATTAAAATCCTGCCAGGAAGTCCATCCTTATAGTGGTGGAACCATCATGGTATGGGCGGGTATTTGGATCGGCGGAAGAACTGAGTTGATTTGGATCAGAGGCAACCTCAACGCTCAAATTTATGCTGAGACGATTGTATCAGACGTCATCGTTCCTCTACAAGTGCAAATCGGTCCCTTATTTCAGTTAATGCATGATAATGCACGACCGCACACCGCAAGAGTTCTAAGACAGACTCTCGCCGCAGCTAACATCAATGTCCTGCCCTGGCCTGCTCAGTCGCCAGACTTGAACCCGATTGAGCATTCATGGGATATGCTACAGAGAAGAGCTCTGCCGAATATGGAGGGTATCCAGTCGCAAGAAGACCTTTTTTTGTTGTTGCAACGAACATGGGCGGCCATTCCACAGCGTGATTTGGATGAACTCATTTTGAGTATGCCAAACCGATGTTCTTGTGTTGTTAGTGTTCGCGGTGGAAACACGGATTATTAATTGTTTAAGTTACCCAATAAAATTTTAAAGAAAACTGTTATTTCAGTCTTTTTTCGAACTTTTGTGTTAGTGGTTCAAATGTCAAAAATCCCTTTATTAGGAAAATGGCAAATTTCTTTATTAATGCAAAGGTGACTTGGTTTATCGTTACTGTGACAAACGAAAACACTTTATTTGATGAATCCTTAAAGAAAATTTTAATTAATATCAATCAGGAGAAAAGTTATTGCAAAAATATATGTTGATCCCTAGACACTTTTGATGTGTGTATTTGGAGTAATCGTCTGCCTGAGAATATCCAAACTGTATTGGCATCACAGGCTACCCAGTCCCTGGAGCAACTGGCAGAGCTGGCGGACCGCATACAGGAGATCTGTGCACCAGCGAATATTGCAGCAGCTTTCTCAAGTAGTACGAGTAGCAACACCGAAATAGACGAGCTCCGAAAAATGGTGGAACGCCTAGAGGCAAAACTTGATGACGATGATATGCATACACCAAAATCGCATGCGTCCAACAGTGCCCGAAGGCAACAGCATTGTACTTCAACCCGCAGCAGATCAAGACCTGCTTCCAACTATCGTCGGTTCCCAGTTTGTTGGTACCACTGGAAGTTAGGATCGAAAGCGCGCAGATGCATAAAGCCCTGCGATTATAAAGCGGGAAACGACGCGCATTTGCAATCAGTAATGGAGACGGAAGATTGCCCCGCCTCTCCAGGTCGACTTTTTGTGACAGACCGATCAACGAGAACGCAATTCCTGGTCGACACTGGTAGCGACCTTTGTGTTTTCCCCCGGTCTCAACTACGTGAGCGACGAGCACCCACGAACTACCAACTTACTGCAGCCAATGGAACAACCATCGAGACCTACGGCTACGTGCACTTGAATCTAGACCTAGGACTAAGGCGTAATTATTCATGGCGTTTTGTGGTAGCCGATGTTACCAAGCCTATTATAGGAGTAGACTTGTTACGTCATTACAATTTAGTTGTTGATTGTAAAAATAAAAAACTTATCGATAACACTACAACCTTGTCTGCTCCAGCTTCACTGGACTTTAATTTTAACAAAATTTATTCTGTTAAGGTTCTTAATGGCGATACGCGTTATCATCACCTGCTCTCGCGAGATTTTCCAGAGATCACGCGACCAGCTGGCACCCTACGCACAATACCACACAATACAGTACACCACATACGCACTACACCAGGTCCTCCAGTATCGTGTGCCCCTAGACGTCTGGCTCCAGATAAGTTGCAGATTGCCAAGAAGGAATTCGAGTCCATGCTGGCCAATGGAACGGCACGGCCTTCCGAGAGTCCATGGTCGTCGCCATTACACCTAGCGCCGAAGAAGGACAATGGCTGGCGCCCCTGCGGCGACTACAGGCAACTCAACGCCCGTACCATCCCTGACAGGTATCCGATTAGACATATCCATGACTTCACGCATAATATAACTGGTTGCAAGGTCTTCAGCACCATCGATCTCGTGAAGGCGTACAACCAGATACCGGTCTGCGCTGAGGATATTCCGAAGACGGCTATCACGACACCCTTCGGGATGTATGAATTCCCATTTATGACATTTGGCCTGCGTAATGCAGGTCAAACATTTCAAAGATTTGTGGATGAGATGACCCGTGGGCTAGATTTCGTCTATTCGTATCTGGACGATTTTCTCATATTTAGTAAGAGCGAGGCCCAGCACGAGGATCACTTGCGCCAGGTCTTCACTAGGTTACGGGACTATGGCATGGTTATCAACCCTTCTAAGTGTGTGTTTGGGGCTCCTGAGGTAACCTTCCTAGGTTATCGTATATCGGAGAGCGGAACCAAGCCGCTAGAAGAAAAGGTACAGGCCATACGCGACTTTCCCCCACCAAAGAACGTCAAAACGTTAAACGTAGTTGTATAAAATATTGTATAAAACGAGTAATGAAACTGACAATGTCACCCCCACTACTTCAGTGGATTGAGATTGCTATAAATACGTTGTAACCGTTTAGAACGGACAGTCTTGAACAGTGTTTAATATTCGACAGTCTAACAGTCTTCAGTCGGTGGCGGATCTCTAGAATGCTAAGTATATTTAGTATTGTTTAATTTACATTGTTATGATGATATTGTGTTATGTTATATTTATGATAAGTCATATAATATGATATATGACTTGGAGCTGGTGCTGGAAGTGGTTGTAGGGGCTGGTGGAGACCACTTGGGGAGTCCCATATATTTTTATATGGTTCTCTCGTCATTGACAGTGTAATCGAATAATTACTTTATGTTCTGAGATAGCAAACGTGTCGTAATCGACATTGTTATATAATAAATATTATATACTGATATTAGACTTTTGTGTTAAGGTACCTACCTCCAAACCATTAATAAATATCCGATAATTTGATAAAAGGTACTTTTGATAAAGTATTACCCTACATTATTCAGTACTAAGGTTATAAATGATCTAGGCTATTTTGTAGTCGGCTATACATCCTGATATATTAATACAGTTGTATTCTATTAATTTAACAAGCGCATAACGTTACAAACAGTTAATAACATGAGCGCATAACGTTACAAACAGTTAATAACAGTTAATAACATGAGCGCATGCTTATTAACGATGTATACTGTTTATATTGGCTCATGGGGTGTCCGGGTAAGTATAGCACCCACCCATCTCCTCCCGTTGGGTGTCCGTAAGAGGCGACTAAGGAAAAACAAGAAGACGGGCAGCAGCGTCATTCTATTGTATTACCTACCACCTATACTGCAATCCACAAGACGCCTGCCAAGCGTGGGGACCCCTCCATTCTTACGGGGAGGCCTTCGTTCAGCGGTGGACGTATTTCGGCTGCTAATGATGATGACTGTTTAGGGGTCGTCCATTAATCACGTGATGTTTTTTAGAAACTTTTTAACCCCTCCCCCTATATTTAAATTTTCGGAATATTATCTTTAAATACAGGTAGCTGATTAAATGTTGAAGGGGAAGTCGTTGCTGGTAAACGGTGAGTCAAGGCCACGTACCGCTGTTTGGTTTAGAAATCGTGCATTCAACGACAAATAAATACACGTTATGTATCATTATATCCCCCCTCCTGGTGATATTTCGTGATTTTTTCGGAACCCCTCCCCTCCCTTTCGAACTTCACGTGATTAATGGACGACTTGTTATGAAATCTTTACCATCCCTGGGTCCTTACCGTAACTCTAATAGCAGGGTAGTTTACACGAAAAATTACCTGGGTGATTCTCTGATTTCGTGCAAATCAAATGTCCTTCGAAATATAAACGAAACTATATGTTATTTATGGACTAAATATTTTTTATATCTTAGGTTCGTTATATAGGTATATTTTCCACCTAAAACTGATGATGAAATTGACAAATAAATAGGTAAAAAAAATAAAAAATTAACTAAAATATCATTACCTTCACTGCGCTCGGTACGAATTTTGGGAATCGTAATTTAATAACAACTCAATCGGACGTATTACTGTGGATTATTGTACTGGTGTGTTTCAAGTACATATTAAAGAATGAAACTATAAAAATTTCAAAGTAGTGTATAAGTTTTATTTACGTTAACAGCAATAAAACATTTTTGCACTAAAAAAAAGCTCATTACCGTCCATGTAACCGGAAATAAATAAATCAACCTGTGTAAATAAATGCAGTGAATTTCCCTGCCACCTATCCCCACACACGATCCGCGCTCAGCCAGAGAGTGGACAGAGAACGAGGCGCACGATTGCTAGTTTTTTTTAAAAGAACATATAATACAAGATTTAAACTTTGGTACGTAATTTTTTCATTACCATTCGTAAAATTTTGAGATAACGGTCAATTGGTTTTATAGTCTGGTAGACGTTAATATAATCTTTAATGAGTTCGAATGCTTCCTTATTTTTTATGGCTATGTATTGCAAGAATTCAAGGACTAATTAAATGAAAAGTACGAAACTATCATTACCATTCCTCTCATTACCAGGATTTACCATCCACTATTGAGGCAATGGTAATGATAAATATGTCATGGTAATGAGTTTTGGCTGCACTTGTCGATGAGGAGAGCCGAAGACCGGTTTCAATGGCGTGTATTTGGGGAGGCTTATGTCCAGCAGTGGACTAATATAGGCTGATAATGATGATGAATGAGTTTTGGTCTTATCACTAGCATAAGCTAGTTGGCTTAATGGTGTGTGTTATGCAATCGTGACTACTTCCTCGGTCTAGTGGTAGCCTTTTCAGCCGCAGCTCTTGTGTTTCCGGGTTTGATTTTTGGTTTTGGGATGTAAGATTGCACCGGTCTAATAAGTCGTTTATTAAAACTAAAACAAAAAAGGAGTAACTCAAGATTTCAAAGGGAATATTAAATATTTTTTGCTGGAAATTGACAAGAAAACGAAAAGAATAACACACCATTTAAAAGAAATATAATACAGTATAACATCACTAAAGAAGAAACAGGCGAAAATTAAACAAGCAAAAACTATTGTTCCATTTTCAATGATTGGTCAGATGAAGACCTAATACATAACGAAGGTGAAACAAGAAAGGCAAAAGAAAACAGTATGAAAATATTAGTGACAAGATGAAACAAATGAAAAAAAAAATACTTAAACATAATTTCTTCAGATGAGGGTACTTTCTGATTTTAATGATATTTTTACCCAAATAATTAAGACTTAACTGCAAATACTTCCTACTAGATTTACCAAACATATTTTATAGTTTTGATTAAGAGAGACTGTTCATTTTAACTAAGTACTTAGTTTTTTAATAGCCTTTAATTTTGTCCCACTGTTGGGCACGTCACGAATTAGATTGTTAATTTTATTAATATGAAGTAAGTTCTTACCTGATTAGTTGTTTAACTAGTTCGTGGGTACGACGGTACCTATGCGAAAAGCGTTTGTCATAACATACCTATTAGCGTTTGTCATAACATAGTATGTCTTGTTTAACTCAATAATTAGTGAGTAAAGTAAGTAATCATTGCCAAATTTTAATAAGAAATTGTCTATTGTAAAGTTTATGTACTTAAATCAATTCGAAAACTTGTTAAGACATTGATTTTTTCTTTCATTCTTCATTACCAATATCTCTTTTTAATTACCATAGTAGCTGGTATCATTACCATATTGTATTCCTCATTACCATGCGTTGAAAAAAGATAATTAGGTCCGTATCTTTGCCAATTGTGCGTATAATTATGTCATATTTAAATATGACGTTTATTTTTCATATACCTTGTGATATTCATAGAAAAAAAAGTCATTTTATTTTTTCTCGAAAATTCTTTAAATTTGCACTAATTGAGAGAAACACCCACCTGTGTATGTACTTACCATGAGCGCACTAATCAGCAAGTCACGCAGCTATTACGTCACCCAAATAGGCGAGTGGTCACGTGACAATATGATGGTCACTAATTGTAAGTCAGGTCACTTTTCGTGTTAAACTGCCCTGGTGTGTTCATGGTAAGGCCCCTGTTAGTTCATACTGTGGCATGGCAAGGTGATGATTATCGCAAGGTGATGACTGTGGCAAACACAGTGTAGCTACAAGCAGCAGTGTAGCTTGGCGACATAATATCTAACTGCCGAACCTAAAAACGTCAATTAAAGTTAATGGTCATCAATACATTTTTAGAAATCGGATTATCTTGACACTTAATACGCAGATAGTGAGTAGATATATAAATTATCTCGTGTTCAATAACCGAAACTAATCATAAGCGGCTCCGACAGTCGAAATAAATAGATTTTAAAAAGTGACTTAGTTGGAATTAAAGTTAATTGGGGTTTGTGAGTGCGGCAGTAAAACTGTCTCCGTACTAAATGTTTCCGTGACCATCGACATTGGATCAATGCTGCCGCCTCAATGGAGCAGCGGGAGACTGCTTGCTTTGCAAACAGATAGTCGCAGGCTCAAATCCCACGTAGAGCAACCACTTTGTGTAGATGTTCCTTATTGGTTACGACAACACAGGCCGATCACCTGCTTGATACTCGAAACATCAGTTATCAAGTAAAACTACTTATACGGATTATCATCATCAGCCGGAAGACGTCCACTGCTGAACATAGGCCTCCCCCTTGGAACGCCACAATGAACGACAATTGGCGATTTGCATCCACCGGTTACCTGCGACGCGCACAATGTCGTCTGTCCACCTAGTGGGAGGCCTACCTACGCTGCGTCTTCCGGTTCGTGGTCGCCACTCGAGAACCTTTCTTCCCCAACGGTTATCGGTTCTTCGAGCGATGTGGCCTGCCCATTGCCACTTCAACTTGCAGATTCTGAGAGCTATGTCGGTGACGTTGGTTCTTCGGCGATTCTCCTCATTGCGGATTCTGTCGCGCAAAGAAACTCCGAGCATAGCTCTCTCCATAGCTCGTTGTGTGACTCTGAGCTTCTCTAAAAGGCCAGCTGAATACGGATTATATCGCGGTTTATTTTTAATTTTACTTTCCCGACTCGTGAGGCTATTGAAATCAAAACATATCCTCATTATAATAGAGAGGGTGGTTGGGTGTTCCCACCGGGTTGGGATCCTGTGATAAATATAATTAAATCCAAAACCATACAAAACACTGCACAGCCTCAAGATACTCTTACTGCGTACATCGTACCAACAATAATAATTAAGAAGACCTGCGGTTATATTGGTATAATTGTGACATAACGACGTTCAATATCTCAGTCCTCCCGTGACCATGGGTGCTGCAAAGCATTCGAAACGTAGGGATAGTAAAATCAAAAATAAACCGCGATAAAATACGTAAAAGTAGTATTATTTCAATGTGTAGTATCGTGTAAATAAAAGACAATATTATCAGTTATCAAGGTTCTTGGTCTTAGTAATTTCACACCACATACACTGCTAATTGGCGTCAGAATATTTGTCACTGCGGTGGTACCTACCTGGACGGTGTTTTGGTTAAGTAAACTGTATTATGTATTACTTAGAATAAAAATTGTGCACTGTATTGAATCAGCTGTTGTACCGAATTCTGATCTACGCCTAGTGTGGCAATTTACGCCTAACATATTCCTGTTTTGTTTGTACTTTTCTTGGTAAAATAAAATTAAATCTTATTATTCTTATTCTTACCTACCGCCTAGCATTGTTAGCGAATGCCTAAGCTTTATAACCCATACCTATTATATACCTGATCATCTATACTTATAATAAAACTGTAACAGGTCGAATTCTGTACATTGAAGATATTTTGAAAATTATATTTGGAGGGCATTCTATAACCGATACTGAGGCCGAAAATGTATTTTTTTTATTTTTTGTCTGTCTGTCTGTCTGTCTGTCTGTCTGTCTGTCTGTATCACGGCTGCGCATCACGCCGAAACTACTGAATGGATTCAAATGAAACTTGGCATGATTTGAGATCTTACTACGAGGTAGGATATAGGATACTTTTTATCCCGTAATCTAGCACGGTTCTTTTGGGAGAGGGGATTAAAGTCAAAATGGGTACTTGGTTATACGCTTGGTCCGATTTTATCAATTTTTCTTTATAATTATAATAAATATTAGTAAGGTAACACTCATAGAGAGTTGTTATCAAGGTTTTGTAATCGATCGGGTTAAGCAACGTTAGGTTAGGTCATTAAATAGATGGGTGACCGTTTAACGTCGTTTGAACTAAACGGGTCCGTGCTTCGGAGAGCAAGTAAAAGTGGGGTCCCAGTTTTTAACCGACTATAAAAAAGGAGGTTATGTATTCGATGCGAATGTCTGTTATTAACAGTTTAGTTAACGTAAAAACAGCGCAGGCGGAGCTGCGTGGGTCAGCTAGTTCCTATTATAACTCGCTCCATACGCATAGATACTTTCTTGGAAACAAATTTTAACAATAGACGTCATTTAATGACAGTGACATTACATTAAAGTACAATGTGTAGCACAGCTCTACTTGCAAATGGAATTATGGACGTCTAGTCTTGTCTGAAACTTAGTGCTGATTAGTAAATTGTAGACATGCCACATAGGTACAATCTGTGTTTTAAAACGTATTTGATTATTTATTTTGTTTAGTATAGTGCCTACTTTACATTGTTCAATCCACACCAATTATTCAGAATTAGAGAATTATTTATGTACAGCTTCAAGCAAAGATAATTACACACATCGCAAAATCTACCAGTTACAATTCCTACAGTTTCGTCTTATAGTATAAAACAAAGTTGCTCTCGCTGTTTGTACACTTAGATATTTTAAACTCCGCAACGGATTTTAGTGCAGTTTTCAGCAATAAATAGAGTGATCCAAGAGTAAGGTATACGTAGTATGTGCGGGTCAGCTAGTACGAAATAAAAAAACAATAATTCTATTGCTAAGCTTTCTGTTTTTTACAAGCTTTTTGCTGATGTTGATGATGACGTGGCACGTCTATATGTATCCACCTCTTTGAACAGTCCATTACGCTTTCTCGAATATGACCCCAAGGGGCTCTCCCATCGTTAATTGAAAAAGCAATTAAAACCACCCCCTGCACTCCGCACCCCCTGCCTCAAACATTGGCAACTATCCCTGAGATCCGCCGTGGCTCGATCGCAAATCATATTCGCTTGATGAAATTCTACAAACTCAACTTGAAACTCGAAGTTAAAGTTGAAGTAAGTATTCAAATCTTATAAAATTCAAAGTTCCCTAACTAGCTGTAAGTAAACTAAATTAAAACCAGTACCGGTGGATGTTGTGAACAAAAGATACTCTACTATAATGTTGTCTTTTATTTACGCGAATACTACACATTGTAATAACACTAATTGTAATAAAGCACATTGTAATTATGACAGTATAAATAGAGCGCAGGGGCCTTTAACAACTCAGTCCTCCCGTGACCATGGGTGTTGCAAAGCATTCGAAACATCGGGAAAGTAAAACCTGAAAGAGATTCCGTAAGAGTAGTTTATTATATAAAATACTCTACTATATAAACTATTTAAAAAAAACCGACTTCAAAGTAAATTATCTAAAAAGAATAAAATAACGAAAATATATTGAAGTCGGTGCTAGCACAGCATGTTAACTAAAACGGCCTACACATGGCACTAAAATCAGTGGCGATATCGGGACAGTGGTGGGGAGGACCCTAAATCTTCCCTCGTGTATAGGCAAATCATATCCAATTTTTATTGTTTAGAAATCGGGTCTGAAATCGCTTCGGGCGAGCTCCCGATTTAGGGACGATTATCGTCTAGGGAGCTTTGTCGGCACGTGTGTAGCGAAATCGGGACTGATTTCTACGCAGTATGCGCTCGAGTGCTGCGGCGATACGACGTGCAGGCGCTCCGCTCTGTGCGAAGAATGAACGAATGAATGGGTATAATAAGGTATAATATAATATAATATCCTGGGACAATTCACACACGGTCATCTGATCCCAAACTAGACAGAGCCTGTACTATGGAAACCAGACAACTGATACTAATACATTTATATACTTTTTTTTTTGTAAATACATACTTATATCAAATCAAATCTAAATCAAATCATATTTTATTGGAACTAAAACATATGTTAACATTTACATAAGTATGATAATAGCTACATTAGTTAAAAACTGTGTCGCAGCTATTAACGCCCACCTCAAAAGGATAGATAGATAGAACACCCGACCAACAGAAGAAAATATAGATAAAACACCCAGACACTTGGTGGGAATCGAACCCACGCCTGTTGGCACCATAATAAGTGCCAAGACAATGCCTTTTTTTGCTGTTTTGATAGTGTCGGCGGCATCTCGGATCAACGAGCAGTCTGTTGCACGGTCGGTTCTGTACTAACTGGTAGGGTCGTGTGTAGAGTAGTAGCCGATTTCATCCCCAACACCGCTGTCCCGATATCGCCACTGATTTTAGGGCCGTCTGTAGGCCGTTTTACACTAGCACCAGCTGACTACTTTGAAGTCAGTTTTTATTTCTTTAAAAATAGTTTATTTAACACTTTTTAGTGACTTATTATTAGTGACTTATTTTACCAAAATAGGTATCAGCACTATCATGCACCTCGAACGTCTACGTTACAGTAACTTACTGAAAACATAAAAAGTTTATATCTCTTAAACTACTGGACCGATTTTGATGAAACTTGTACTCTACCCTAAGTTGAAAAATACTCTAACTATTGCAAAAATAATTTTAAAAATCGGACTTGTAGTTTCTGAGAAATCCGTGGACAAACCTACATACATACATACATACTCATAAAATTTGGTAAATTTGTTTAGAAGCCCACATAGACTAACATATATTAATATTACGCATCAATATTACATACATACGCGTCGAATAGAGAACCTTCTTTTTGAAGCCGGTTAATTAATAGCAAACTACTTCTTTAGATGCTTTTTTTAATACTATGAATATTATTATAGTCTGAAATAAATATTTATCTTACGAGTATAAGGGATTATCATCACATAATACCTACGATTTACGTCTGTGGAACGGGACCTACTGGACGTATTTTAATTATACTGGCAGGAAAACACCATTACATATTTAATATTTATTGAAACTAAATATTTACAGTTTATTTACAAACATGTATACTTAAACTAAGTAAAAAACTTCTTCAAAGTTGTCGCCGCACTGGGAGGGAAGGGTACCTAAAAGACTGGCGGCATTACCCCTTTGTATGGCCAAGCTTATACGTTGGCAGAAAAAGCTACCAGCCCGGCGGTCTCCTGAGACTTCGATAAGTTTGGATGAAATTTCTTTCACCAAACCGTGCATCTCATAAGACCAAGGCCCCATGTTCTCCACCGCAAAGGGCGCAAATATATAGCTCGAACCTAGAGCTGCATACTTGGGTCACTTTGCATCACTAGCGGTCGCCGCAGCCCCTCCAGCCGCTCTGCAATTTGCCGGGGTGTGGGACGCAGCAAGTGTGTCGACACATGTCGCATCCCACACCAACGGCTTTCCATGTTGCCATGGTATTAAAGTGACACCATCAGGCCTCTTGCCGTCATCTCGTGTAATACCGACTGGTTCCAGTACGGCAGGGACACCGGCAGTGACAAGCCCCCTGCGAATAATATCATTAAAGGCAGCATGGCGTGACATACGGCCAGCGCTACGCGAGCAAGACAGCCCGTGGTGACCATATTTATCTACGTACTCCCCACAGCGACAACGATGGGGAAGGTTGGTCCTGGCACCCACCCGCAAACAAACTGCAAGACGAAGTGTGCTATTGGTCAATAAGGTACCAATATGAGACGATGGCATAGCTTGCAGCCAGTGACCGGACTCCTTCGAAGAGACAGCTAGCAACCGCGCACGATCCAAATCGTTAACGCTGGATGATAAAAGTGAATGCCAAATTGAATTACAAAGTGGTTTATCCCACTGTCTCTGAGAGTGAATTAAGATTGGAGGGTCGGAACCCGGGCAAGCCAACAGCCAGGCATTTTGGGCCTCAATCAAATACGTCACCTCAACAGATCGTAAGGCTTAGACAATAATACACCTGCGGAGGATTTCCGTACTATATACAGAGGCCGAAAATGCCGGGATTCGAGTGCTAAATCGGAAATTTTGCGGACACCCAGACCACCTAAACCAATCGGTAAAGTAGCCTGGGTCCATACCCGATCCTCTTCAAAAGGACAGGTTAAATTGTTTGTTAAACAACACCGAATTAAATCATCCAAGGTTGTTAAATGACTTTTAAATTTAAATAATTGAGAACAGCGAAGAAAATAAGTGAATTTGGGCACGAAAAGGCAAAAACGCATAATGAAGAATGCCAAATATGAGTTAATTTTGAAGATTCGATCAGAGGAATCATGGAATTTTTTAAATTTTTTCATCCACGAAACTGGGTATGGCTTCGTCCAGAACGGGGGCACCGAGAAGGTACAAGATTCCTTAGACGGTACCTTAATATTAGATGCCAAAATACTATTTTTTTTAATAAAGAGGTTCTTTATAGCCTCAGACACTGAGACTGAAACAAAGATTTCACACTTTGAAAGTTAAATTCTAGACCGATTTTTTTAAACTCGTGCAAAGAAAAACGATACGGCGCGATACATGGGGGAAGGGTCAAAAATCTCCAAAAATAGTTACGTAATACTTGAACGCTCCCATAGATATTTCCATAGCTCGTTGTGCGACTCTGAGCTTCTCAAAAAAGCCAGCAGGAAGGGACTACGTCTCAGGCAAAACACAACAATAATGCACAATAAACTATACATTGAGAAGCAATTTTAGTATAACCTGCTCCGCACAAACCAAACCTCCTAATAGGTAAGTTATCCCGATGCAAGCTGGCCGATAAGTGTCCAAAGAAGGACTATTCCTGGCCTCCCGTTTCCTTTTTATTGGCAATATGTTCGGTGTTGCCAACTCGGAAACAATTACTCGTTACGACCATTAAAAACGTCCAAAAACTTGAATATGTTTTTTTTTTTCTTTATTTATTATATATTATGTAGTAATCTTTTGCTCAGTCAGCTTCTGTAGCCAATAATTCCTCTCTGTCATTGGAGATGAGAAGGTTTAGGCCGAAACCCATCGGATAAACTAAGTGCAGATTGGAAAATAATTTAGAAACAATTCTCTGATAATAAAAACCGATGAAAATATCTGTAAACAAAGAAGCCTTTTCTTCGTAATATTACAAATCATGTGAAAACCATTACAAGGTGCCAAAATAAAAACATAAAGAAACTTCATTTTAAAATCGCTTTCAATGAAAACCTGTGATGAAAACACTTCACACCTTCAAATGTTGCCACATATTTGAAAAAAAAAATAACGAGAGGCGTACGATCCCAATAGCGAGCAAGAGGCATACGAATGGAGAGGGTGTTAACGCCCTCTATATGTGCCCTCGTGAACTAAAGTTTCAAAGAACGATAATTATTTGTAATTTAAACCTTATATTTATAACAAATAAGTTCGTAATACATTTGGCAATGTATGAAAGTAAAAATTGTAACATTTTTAGGACAAAGGGCACAAAACTGAGGTCAGAACCTATTCAATTGTACGTTACCTTATATTATAAAATTACTCAGATAAAGTGAAGTATCTGTAGGGCTAAATCAAAAACGATTTAAGAAAAAGGGTTAATATAAAAAAAAACCTTGACAATGTGTACGGTACAGTATTAAAATACTAACATTTAATTTTATTAGACCGAAACAAGGGAATGATAACAAGAGGGGTAAAATAGTTATGACAAAGTAGTGAGTGAGCTTCCCGCAAGCAAGTGTACTGAAAACAATATATTAGGCTCCAAAGTGATCCAATAGGAATAACTTAGGTATAGACCAAACCGAACATCATTCTCATCCTAAAACTTGTTACCAAGTGGTAATATGTCATTCGGTTTTGTCTGGTATACTTAGGTCACAGTCATGTATGACACTAACGGCCGAACCTACATACATTACTTATATTAAGCGTTAATCACAATTAGTTAACTGTAGTTAAATTTCTTAGGTAACGTTCGCGCCTACTGTCAAAATTTAATGCTTACTTTACAAATATTAGAATTTAAGGATGCATAGTGTGCGACTAGTGCGTCCAAGGCGACAAATCTATCGATAATTGTCGTGTGTTGCCAATACTAAACGGGTAAATAAAAGTTTTATTCTAAATATTGGCTTATTATGCAAAATATAAATATTTATTCAATACTTGTAATAAAATCAATGGTATATGGAAGAAATACAAGATAAACACGCGTTGTTTTAATAATTCTCACAATTATTTTTTTCATGTGGCAGTGTTGGTATAGCAGTCACGCTTGACAACATTAAAAAAAAACCTTCAGTGACAGCAGACACCCGACACAGATATTTAGATATATTTATAGCAACATCATATTTTATGAGGTTATTTTAGGGCCTCCTGAGCATGACCCGACTGTTCATAGGTAGGTACTAGGTATCTATAGCACTTTAGCCCTTGATATCTCGATCTCCCAATGAATTCAATATTCTTTTCGTGTCGTAGTGGAACGATTGGTGTCAAACTGCAAGTACTTCTCCGGTTTATTGTCCAGAGAAAACTCGAAGAACATAGATTATTACGCCATTCACTGACGCTCTTCTCTCGTACCGCAGAGAATAATCGAATCAATGAGACCTTCAAATAAAATATCATACATATGTTTTTCCGTATTTATGTTATCACAATTAAAATATGTCCAAAATTATAGAGAATGACTTCTTGAAACAAATAATCTAGTTATCAGCTGTTTGTTGCCGCCATAAAATGTGTCAAAATCATTGATTACCTAATCTAAGTAACGTCTCTCGGCCACTTAAAGTTAAGTACGATTAACTAGCGCTAACTAAGCATTAACCCACTGAGAGCGAAAATAATTAACATCTACACTAAGTAACGAGATAAGGATCAATTAACCCACTGTAGGTTCGGCCGTAAGACAATAAAAAATAGTTTTGAAGGATCTATGTATGTACTGGTTGCAATTGCTACACCCACTTAAAAATATCACTCTGTATAAGAAAAAAAAATGTGTGGTGTGTTTGATGTGGGTGAAAATTTGCAAGGTGGAGGGAGACGTAGAAGCAATTTCGTGCATGTAATGTTCAGACCCGGTTTATTTTACAGTTCATTGCACATTTTGCAAGGTTCATTCAAAATACACTAGGTATGAATGCTAATTAGAAACATCATTTTATTTTTCCTGTAAAAATTACGTCAACATTTAACTTGTAACTATTTCAGGTTTTTCCCGGTAACTTCGGTTAAGAGAGAAACGAGGAATAGTTATTTTTTGTCGTTTTTAATTATAATTTAAAAACTATTTAAATAAAATAAAAATTGTTTTAAAACGTGCAAATAAAGCGCTTTCATATAATAATCCACTTGATAAAGTACTCTCACATTATTTCGACACCCCATTTCAGCCCCTATCGAAAAGCAAGTAAAAGAAAACCATACATTTAGGATTTTTCACTAAGAAAACAGTTTTTTCATTTGCGATAGTTGAGGTTCCGTAACATTATTTTAAATATCCAAATTTTAAAATGATGGCATAAGTAGTTGCTGAAATATATCGATGTGACAGACAGACAGACTAAGTCCCACTATAAATGTTCCTTTTTAACCACCGACCAAAAACGAAGGGAGTTATAAGTTTGACGCCTATGTCCGGAAGTCTGTCTGTCTGTATGTGTGTCTGTGGCATCGTAGTGCTCCAACCAATGGACGGATTTGAATGCGTTATTTTTATTTGAAAGCTAGTTTAAGCGAGAAGGTTCTTAGCTATGTTTCATAAAAATCGGTTTAGCCGTTTGAAGACCATCAGCTCATTTCCGAGTAGGGATATTTCGTATACAGTAGACATTTTTCATTACTAGTCCGAAAGATCTGTTGTGTAATTTAGAACTTATGTAAATCTGATGACACTAAATAAAATGGTAACCTTCACCAGGGTCTGATGATGATCAGCAAAAAGGTGGTAACAGTTTTACCATCGAGTTTGGGCTCGTTGGATATGTGGGCTACACCCTTATACAACATACAAATACATCTGTTATTTATATATTCTATTTACAATGTTACATATTACAGCACTAAACTATACTTAATATTTACATTCTCATTTAATTATACAACACATTCATATTTACAATAACGAAACATAATAAAATTAATAAAATAAAATAATAAAATTACTAACTAAAATAATAAACCTATATTTACAAAACCACGATAATTATCTCGTGCTATGAAAACGCACGGCCAAGCCGGCCGGTGGTTCTTGTTTTCATATATGTAGGTACATAGCCGTCGATGCGCTTGCGCAGGGCGTCCCGCGCAGGGAACTCCTTAATAGCCTGAACCTTAGACTCCAGGGGTTTGGTTCCAGCCTCTGAAATATGGTACCTTAAGAAGTCTACTTCGCTAACACTAAAAACACACTTTGAAGTGTTAATCAACATACCAAAGTCTTTCATGCGGTCGAAGAGTTGCTGGAGGTGGACTTCGTGGTCAGCTTCAGTACGCGAGTACACCAGAAAATCGTCGAGATACGCATAACAGAAGTCCAAGCCTCTTGTGACCTCGTCGACAAACCTTTGGAACGTTTGACCTGCATTCCTTAAACCAAAGGTCATAAAAGGAAACTAATACAGGCCAAACGGGGTTGTGATGGCTGTCTTCATAATATCCTCCACGTGAACCGGAATCTGATGGTAGGCCTTCTCCAGGTCTATTTTGTTGAACACTTTGCATCCAGTAATACTGTGAGTAAAATCATGGATGTGCCTAATAGGATAACGATCCGGGACTGTCCGTGCATTTAACATCCTGTAATGGACTAGGTCGACAGCCGTTATCCTTCTTAGGCACGAGATGCAGAGGTGAGGCCCAGGGGCTCTTAGAAGGACGAGCAACGCTATTATTAAGCATTAGCTGAAACTCTTGCTTGACGATTTTCAACTTGTCTGGGGCTAACCTGCGGGGTGTGCATGATACTGGAGGGCCGGGCGTAGTTTTGATGTGGTGTACAGTGTTGTGGCGAGGGGTTATTTGTGTACCTGACGGGCGTGTCAACTCGGGATACTCGTCTAGGATACGATGATACCTCGTGTCACCTGTTGAAACCTTAATAGAAAATATATTAACATTAGCAATAGAAGCTTGCGACGACAATGATGTAGTATTATCTATTAAGCGCTGATTTCTACAGTCTACAATTAAATTAAAAGAACTTAGAAAATCTACGCCAATAATGGCTTTAGTTACGTTGGCTACAACAAATCGCCATTGAAAGCTACGTCTTAAGCCAAAATTTAAATCTAAGTCTATGAAGCCGTAAGTATCAATTACAGAACCATTTGCTGCACAAAGTTGATATTTACTTTTACATCTACGTTCGCGAAGCGCACTAAGAGGGTAAACACAAAGGTCACTGCCAGTATCCACTAGAAACTGGGTATTTGAGTTACGGTCCAAAACGAAAAGGCGACCCGAAGTACCAGGGCAGTCGTCTGTCGCCATTAGCGATTGCCCGCTGCGTTTCCCGCCATCTTGTAATCGCAAGGAGTAATGCATCTATGGGCTTTCTCTCCGAAGTTCGAGTGATACCAGCAAATGGGGTATCGCCTGTAGCTCGAATTTGATCGACTTCGCTGACGAGAAGGTGTCCTTTGGCGTCGTGATGCTCTGGAACTTCTAGCGCGGTTATAAATAGGGCCGGAACTACGGGTATGCTCATCTAGCTTCAACGCGAGCCATTCTACCATATGCTTTAATTCAGCAATCTCTGATTGGTGAGAAGTCACTGCATGTGACGAACTTGCAGTCACTGACGACGTTGCTGCGACGACCGGTGTATGTGATGATGTCAGCTCCTGGATCCTGTCCGCTAGTTCCGCTAACTGTTCCAGTGAGTGGGTGGGCTGGGAAGCTAACACAGTCTGGACAGCGGTAGGCAGGCGGTTAGTCCAAATAGTCTTAATAAAGTCCTCGGGAGCAGTACTTCCAGCAAGGTCTTGAAGATGTCGAAGAAATTGCGACGGTTTCCTATCGCCAAGTTCCTCGTGGGTGAGAAGCTGTCGAACCTTCTTCTCGTGAGAAGCTGATAAGCGTTTAATGAGCTCAGTTTTTATTTTGACGTACCTTTTTTTAGCGGGAGGATTTAAAATGATATCCTTTACCGACTTCGCATGATGTATGTCCAAATTGTTGACGACACTGGTGAATTTCGAAAAATCTTCCGTAATATCCAGGCTGTCAAATTGTGCTTCCAGAAGAGCAAACCATATCTCTGGATCTTCCAGTGAGAATGGAGGCACTTTCAAAAGATGTTTCCGAGATTCGAAAATTTCTCGTTGTGCGTCAATGGAAACGCGCATTTTTTTCGGACGTGTAGTAACATTCGAACCAGCTGTTTTCGCGGTGTCACTGCTTGAATCGCTCATCGTGATCTTCGTGTTCTTAGAGGTCACCAGTTATAAGGTGACGGTGCGATGCGCGGGACGCCCTGCGCAAGCGCATCGACGGCTATAGTACCTACATATGTATATGAAAACAAGAACCACCGGCCGGCTTGGCCGTGCGTTTTCATATCACGAGATAATTATCGTGGTTTTGTAAATATAGGTTTATTATTTTAGTTAGTAATTATATTAATGTAGTAAGTATATAAGTATTAGTATCAGTTGTCTGGTTTCCATAGTACTAGGCAGACCTAGTTTGGAATCGGATGACCGTGTGTGGATTGTCCCAAGATATTATTATTATGTTGCGTTATTGTAAATATGAATGTGTTGTATAATTAAATGAGAATGTAAATATTAAGTATAGCTTAGTGCTGTAATATATAACATTGTAAATAGAATATATAAATAACAGATGTATTTGTATGTTGTATAAGGGGGGCCCACAGATAGGTCTCGACGAATAATTGCTAGAAAAACGATGATCACGGTCGGATGATGGAGCAGGAAGCTGATCACGGGATATCTGCACCAATAGACGTAGACCCACCGACAGTGGGCTCGTTGGGTAGGGTCTCGACAAGTAGTTGCTAGAAAAATGATGATCAGACTCTGGTCATCAGAGCAAGCAGGACGGTGGGAACAGGAACTCGACTCCATTAAATGTAGGACCCACCGAATTTAAAATCTATGGTTAAATGTTGACGAGTAGTTAATAGACAAATACCTACTGATCAGGGTCTGATAATTGTGCAGGAAAGTCATTTTAAGAGTTCGTTCACCTATGTCGGGTTTTTTTTTTCAAATTTATATTTGTTAATATTTAGGTCCCTACGGAACCCTAAAAATCCTGAATTGGTAAATAAAAATACACTGTTAATTTGAAAAAAAAAATGAAATTGGAATGACACGGGTCGAGAATATTCAGCCTACGTGACGTGTTCGACAACGCGTATACACATTCATAATCGTGTGAATACGAATGGGGAGAACGTAGTGTACATAATCAAACTGTGAATATCGCGAAAAATCAAACACGTGTCGGGAAAACGTGGCTCGCATCAAAATATATGATACTTTTAATACATCTCGCCTCCTATAACTACCTTGGTGCTCGCGGGTCGCAAGTGAGATTGTGAGATAGATTCAAGTCCTGGTAAAACGAAGTGCAATTAATTTTATAATACAGTCTGTTACATGGAATTTGAAACCCAACAAAACATGGGTAACTAATAGAATCAGCATCGATGTAATGCTTTAAGTACTACCAGGTGTTACGGTGCGAAAAGCGGCACACAGAATTAGCGCCCTTGTGTGCTATTTATTTTCAAGCCACAGCCGGACAAAATTAGTTTTGCCGATAAGAGTGTCGCTACTGTATATATGAAGCTGTCAAACTACACGTCATTATCATAATAAAACCG
Source organism: Furcula furcula (assembly GCA_911728495.1). NCBI lineage: Eukaryota > Metazoa > Arthropoda > Insecta > Lepidoptera > Notodontidae > Furcula > Furcula furcula. Next base: position 23,561,261 of record OU452253.1, read on the forward strand.
TTAGTTCACGTTTCCGCCACCAGCACAGATAAGTTCGCGATCCCCGTGACCACATTTTAGATGTCATTTTGCTAGTGAATGTCAATCTAGTTTATATACTAAATCGATGAGAACCAGACAAAAAATGCTTCCTAAACACGTTCGAAAATTTGAATTGTCAACAGCATAGAGGAGGATCTCTGGAGTGATGGACACTCTCTTTCTCATTCGCACAAGAAAGGAATGAATTTATCTTGTCCGGTGAAGCTGTAATGGCCATCTGCGGCCAACAGTACTACTCCTATAAAAAAAAGAATGAATTTACATAGGTAACATGTGATAGAAAGAAGCAGAGCATTTAATAATTCCTCTTTCCTTCAACTTCTGTTAGGTTATTCAAGAACAGCACCACCGTGGTGCGGAGTGCGGATAACTTATAAAGATTTTTTCGTAAAAAATGCCAAAAGAAATATCAAATGTCTGCAACTTTCAGTGATTTTAACTTGTTTTGGAAATTTATTTGAAAGTGCGAGCACAATGTATTACCATAAATTCGGTTAACTTTGATACTTAACGTCAATCTGATTGCCGGGAAGTAATGCAGCCCAGTTCTTGCCACGTGGGTTCAGTTGGTGGTTCCACTGTAGCGATTAATCGTATTGAAATATTTTGTTCTGCGTTTTAAGTATAAAGGACTAAGAAAGTTTATAGGTACGCTCAACGTCGACAGTCAAACTGAGAAAACATAGTAGCGGCGGTGTTTTCCTGCAGGAAACTGGTACCTGCTCTGTACCTCAGTGTACTTTTGATGAAAAAATACAGTGTACTTCTTTTGATAAAAAGACACATTAAAATATGTACACACGCAGTTAGAATGGCCGGGTCCCTGACGATGGGGCCGGTCATGTTCCTACTATGCTTCCATCCATGACATGCATGACATGGCTATATCTCCTCTTACCGTCAAGGAGGATCGCTTACATACAAGCATTACCATTATATTGAGTAAGTGCACCGATAAACTTAAAAGTATCAACGCCTAAACCGTTTTATGTGTTATTTACAGACATACATTTTTTATATATTTTTTTATTCTGAATGTTGATATAGGTGGAAGGAAACCACCCTTAACGGTGGGTCGCGTTTGGGCGGTCGTTGGGAGGTTGGGGTTTAGTTCCCAACTGGAGTCGTAAATATCCTCACGATACGGATTTATGGCACCAGAATACCTCTGGAGCCCTGTTCTTGCCTGCGAGCCGAAATTAGATTATGAACGAACACATTTTCTAAGAAGGTACATAAGTGATTTTAGGATATCGAAATTCGTCAACAAATCCATCAGAATAATGATTATAAATTCTTATGCTCATTCAATTATTCATTGGCAGACGATGAACGTCCACTGCTGAATAAAGGCCTCCCCCTTAGAAGGGAGGGGTTGCCATAATCCCCATGCTTAGCAGGCGGCTTGGGGATCGCAGTTCAAGTGAAAGGTAAATCCAAAAGAAAGACGCTGCTGCCCGTCTTCCTGTTCTCACTTAGTCGCCTGTTACGACACCCAACGAGAGGAGGTGGGGGAATTCTTATGTGGTTGTCTTTAATTTATTTTGGTAACATTTAATTATTCTTTATGTACACGTACATAAACAAAAATAACAGTAATGGTTTTAGAATAGAAAAACATATGTACCTACAATGGCGTACTTAACCCAATATGGGTTTTCTCCCAGCAGGCCACTATAACAAGAAAATAAAGAAATAAAATGGAAATAAGTGCACAATTAATTAAAACTAAGTACTGACATATAAAATAACACATACATATAATATATAATAAAATAAATAAACTATTGCTTACATAAATATATATATATATGTATGTACTACATTATTATAATTATTACCTATATACAAAGAATGCATAGTAAATATTAAATTAAATCAATCAGGAGAGGAAATATTTTTTTATATTTTGTTTAAAAACGTTTAAATTACAAGTAGCACGTAAAGAATGTGGAAGATAATTCCATAGCCGTACTGCTTGTATGGTGAAAGAACTGTCATAGCGACTAGAAGAGTGAGGAGGAACTTCAAGAATAAGAGATACAGTGGAACGACAAGGCTTGTCACGAGGTACAAGAAAGGAAAAACGCCCACGAAGATACAAAGGAGATTTAGGATTGTTAAGTATAGAATATAGAAAAGAAAGAATATGCCAGTCCCGCCGCTGACGAATCGGCAGCCACGCTAGTTGAGCCCAAAACTCCGATACGTGATCATATTTCAACATTCGTTCGTTCATGTAAATATAATAAAATAATAATAATAAAATGTTTATTTATTGAAAAAGAAAAATTGTACATTGAACAGCATGCTCGATAACGTCTACATTAGTATACACTGTGTCGTAGACGCTAACATCAAATGAATAGTAGCAATATTTTCATTTAGTAACAATAAATTATACTGAAACAGAATGTTGTTTTCATCTTTAATTAAACAAAAAAAAAAACATTTTTTTTTTTAACTATTGAAAAAAAATATGTTACTATATTATCAAAGTAGAAAGGTATGTTCCTGGTGAATGTGTGTTTGTGTGTGTGTTTGAAGGTGTGTGCGTGTGTGAGGGTGTGTTCATGGTGTGGTGTGTATGCATTCTTGCTTGTATGTGGTAGATGAATTTATTCGCAAGTCCATTAGTTATCTAATAATTTTAAGAAAAGTTTCGGTGTCATCATATGTGAGACTTAATAACCATTTGGTAATTATTATTTTGCATTCACGTAGGGTATGGGAATAAATATTCAGTATTTTGTTTGCTTTAATGTAAATTCTGGGAGCAAGGCAGTAAAAGTGTTGATTAGTGAGAATTGTTCTACTAGTTTCTGTTTTACAAACTAAATCGGCTCGTCGTTTGTTAGTAATGTGAAGGAAAGGCAATTGTGGATGTTTTCGAAGAATTAGATGCATTATAAAAAGTTGTCTTACAGTTAATACATTTGCTATATTGAAGAGTTCTGTAGTAGGGAATAATATAGGTTTAAAATAAATGATTTTTAATACTGCTCTTTGGGCTCTTTCTAAACTTAATATTTTGGTTTTACCTGTGCTACCCCAAACAGTGATACAATATGATATGACTGATTGTACTAATGTAAAATAAACAGTTTTAAGAGTTTTTTGGTCAAGAATAGGTCTAAGCTTTTTAAAAACATACATTAATTTTTAGGTCCTATTTGTTTATGTAATATGATCACTAATTATAATAGATTTCCCCAAATTTTGTTTATTCTTAACGTCGGTCCACTGAAGAGAAAAGAGTCATTCAAACGGTTTTAATCTAGAAATCAGTATACTCAATTTGTGAACAAAAATGATACATATACAATGATACATACAATATACAATACGGGTTCAAATGTTCACGGGTCCGCCCGAAGGTTAACGCTTATTACCAATACAACACAGAACAACGTATTCTATTTTGCATATCCGAATACACATTTCATGTGAAATCGGATTCAATACAACGCAGAAGTACAATACAGCCTATTAACCTGACCCTAGCGACCTGAGGGTACACCGGCATAATTGTGACATAAGGACGTTCAACATCTCAGTCCTCCCGTGACCATGGGTGATGAAAAGCATTCGAAACGTCGGGATAGTAAAATCTAAAATAAAACGCGATAACATCCGTAAAAGTAGTTTGATTTCAAATACAGCCTGTTGTTATAATCCGATCAACTATACGTGGTCGACGTGGTCTCTAACGGCTGGCCTTTTATAGAAGTTCAGAGTCACACAACGAGCCATGGAGAGCTATGCTCGGAGTTTCTTTGCGCGACAGCCGCTTCGCCGAAGAACAAAGGTCACTGACATAGCTCTCATAATCTGCAAGTTTAAGTGGCAATGGGCAGGTCACATCGCTCGAAGAACCGATAACGGATGGGGAAGAAAGGTTCTTGAGTGGCGACCACGAACCAGAAGACGCAGCGTAGGCAGGACTCCCACTAGGTGGACAGACGACATCGTGCGCGTCGCAGGTAACCGGTGGATGCAAATAGCCAATTGTCGTTCATGGTGGCGTTCTAAGGGGGAGGCCTATGTTCAGCAGTGGTCATCTTCCGGCTGATGATGATTACGATGATCAACTATATTTTGTATCTATTACAACGAAGGTGCAGCCAAATGAATACACATGAATTAATAGCTGTTAATCCATGTGGTTACCCGTGGGGTGTCTGGGTAAGAATAGCACGCCCCCCCCCCATCTTCTCCCCTTAGGTGTCGTAAGAGGCGACTAAAGAAAAACAAGAAGACGGGCAGCAGCGTCTTTCTATTGGATTATCTGCCACCTATACTGCGAACTCCAAGACGCCTGCCAAGCGTGGGGATTGTGGCAGCCCCTCCCTTCTAATGGGGATGTCTTTGTTCAGCAATGGACGCCTTTTGCCAACAATCGACGGTGACGACGACGACGACGAACGGCAGGACACACTGTGGCTGGTACTGATCTAATTGTAACAACACAAACTTTGTTTATAAAAAAATGTGAAAAAATGACAAGCCCGCTGAGTTTCTTGCCGGATCTTCTCAGTTGAGGCCGCGTTGTGATCCGGTGGTAGCTTTTAAAAAATTGACCGTTCAAAAGTGCAAGCGTTAAGCTTATTTGAAATAAAAAAATTAAAATTTGAATTATTTTTTTAATTGCACAAAGATGATTTGCACTTAATTAATTAAATAAATCAGAGGTGCGAGCCGGGGTTCAAACCTGCGCACCTTGTTTCTATGGCAAGTGCGCGCCCACTGACCTGAATTAAATTAATCGCCAAAATACTTAAAGAGTTGAAATTCTCTTTAAACTTTTTCATATATTATACACTAACAGAAAATCATCTAGTATAGAGTTTTTTTTGCAATCACGATTAAAGTGCCCTCCGGTCGTACGCATAGCACCGAGCTCGTAGCGGCCAATAAAATATCGATTAAATTTTTATGTTCTACGTAATTTACGGCTCGGGTATGTAATTTTCCGATCCCGGGAATCTGTTTCTCGTAGGGAGTATGCTACGTCATAGGGAGGGCACGAAGAGAGTTGTACTTAGAGAGAATGCTACCAAAATACATAGTTACGAATGTGCTATGTTGGAATTGAAGGTAGGGGTAGTGGACAGTAATATGAAATCAGAAGTCAAAATATCTATTATCACTGAGGGCCTAAGGGTTAAAACAGTACCCACCTATCTCCTCCCGTTGGGTGTCCGTAAGAGGTGACCAAGGGAATACAAGAAGACCACCTACACTGTGATCCCAAGATGCCTGCCAAGCTTGAATTATGCTTTATTGCAAACCCTTCCTCTAAGCGGGAGGCTTTTGCTCAGTAGTGGACGTGTTCCACCTGATGATGATCAGGGCCAGTAGGCCCTAAACCTAGTTTACAGTATGTAAACTACCACTGTACCGCATCGCGCCACGTTCTTCTGTTTTTGTTATCAGGGAGGACACCTTCAAAAGGTACCCAGTCACCTTAGGAGCGGAGGTATGTGGAACTTTTACCTACTAAAAACTTCCCGGTGGCCTAGTTCCCACTCTGCACGACTTACCTTGAAAATCTTTAGGTCATTATTAAAAAAATCTCTGACAAAACTACTACAGTGTGTTTCAGTAACAATTTTAATTCATATTAACTTTGATGTGACATTGGGTTTGCAGTTTAATCCCACTCTGTTTTATCCTCCAGGTAATCCAAAATACGTCTACAAATAGTTTATCTATCAAAGATTAAACTTATACCTACAGAAAGATTTCGGATATCTTGTGGCAGTTTGTAATAGTATCGTATACTTTGGCCTAGGATTCGCGAGATCTGGACGCGTGGCGTAGGCTTTCCACGCTTGGAAGATATTTAATAATATCAGTATCTGCTCCAAGCGATGATCGATTTAACGGTTGCCTCTAATAGGATCTCACCCCAATTACGTATTAATCTATTTGCTCGGTGCCAATCAATACTTAATAGAGCATTAGCAATTGGCTCATCTTGTATTTAGTTTCTTCATTCAATTAGCAAATATCATATGAAATATTTGTGTTTACCCGTGGGGTGGGGTCTCATCGTCATCCTAAGGGAAGACATGAAGACGGGCAGCAGCTTCTTTCTATAGAATTACTTACCACCAGTACTGCAATCCCCAAGTCACCTGCCAAACCATATTGGAGGGAAGGGGGTGGCGGGTCACCCCCTTCCCTCCAATATGGTTGAGGGGAGTGATGGCTGCTGCTCGAGTCAACTCGTGCGCGGGTGCTGCTTGGGGGGACTGGTCCGACTACTATCCCTTTGGCTTTTTAGTTTATTGTACTATGTATTTTTTTATTTTTTTCTGTCTTATTTGATATTTTGAACGGCAAGACACACTGTCACTCTGATCTAATTGTAACATGACACACTGTTTAAAAAAAGTGAATTAATGACAAGCCCGCTGAGTTTCTTGCCGGATCTTCTCAGTTGAGGCCGCGTTGTGATCCGGAGGTAGCTTCTTTTAAAAAAAAAAAAACATTGAACTTTCAAAAGTGACCGTTAAGCCTATTAGAAATAAACTATTTGTGAGTTTTTTGAGTTTTAAACGTGGGTATTATGGCAACCCCTCCCTTCTAAGGGGGAGGCCTTTGTTCAGCAGTGGACGTCTTTTGGTCTTTTTGATAACCCCATAGAGCAGCTAGTGGCGAACTGTTGGTGCGTAATGACCACGGCCCCGAGTGCTCCAGAGAGTCGGTTAGGGTACCTCAGCGTCTTCGTTGGCCAGTGGGAACCGAAGGGGGCCTGCAGGAGTGTCGGCTCAGGCTTGCCTTAATTAGCTGTCCAAAAAAGAACTATTACAGACATATTACAGATACATGCTCCAGGGGTGTTAAAGGCATAAAGCCTCGAGAAAGGGGTGCCTTCAAGTTCCAGCGCGGATGCAGCGCTGCGCGCGTTATTGTTTTATATGGATTTACATAGCAGAGTATTATGTCATATGTATTATGTCATATGTTTTATGTCCATGTTGCACCCGTACCGGTAGACGCCGGGAACGATACACTCGAAGTTGTTGACCACTATGTTTACCTTGGACAGATTGTCCAGTTAGGTCGGTCCAACTTCGACAAAGAGGTCGCTCGAAGAATCCAACTCGGATGGGCAGCGTTCGGGAAACTACGTGATATCTTCGCATCAGAAATTCCGCAGTACCTGAAGGTTTTTAACCAGTGTGTGTTGCCAGTGATGACATATGGTACTGAGACGTGGTCTTTAACAGCTGGCCTTTTGGAGAAGCCCAGAGTCACACAACGAGCTATGGAGAGAGCTATGCTCGGAGTTTCTTTGCGCGACAGAATCCGCAATGAGGAGATTCGCCGAAGAACCAACGTCACCGACATAGCTCTCAGAATCTGCAAGTTGAAGTGGCAATGGGCAGGCCACATCGCTCGAAGAACCGATAACCGTTGGGGAAGAAAGGTTCTCGAGTGGCGACCACGAACAGGAAGACGCAGCGGAGGTAGGCCTCCCACTAGGTGGATAGACGACATTGTGCGCGGCGCAGGTAACCGGTGGATGCATGTCGCCAATTGTCGTTCATTGTGGCGTTCTAAGGGGGAGGCCTATGTTTAGCAGTGGACGTCTTCCGGCTGGTGATGATGACATAGCAGAGCGTCTGAAGCGCTGCAACCGCGCTGAAATTTGAAGGCACCCTAACTTCGGAGAAAGCGCAACGCACCCGTTGTTATAATTGATTAATATATATTGTCATCAATCTAATATTTGCCCTATGCTTGCCACACTCAATTAAACTTTTTTTTTTAAATAATAAACACTGTTTTAGTTAAATTTTTATTGTCTTTGGTTATACAAAAACATGGATTAATTTTAAAATAACTTACAAAAAAACACATTTATTTATTATTTATTAATAAATACAATACACCGTGAATGACTAAAACTTGTACATTGATAATAATAAATCCTATTTTAATTAAATTGCGAGATTTGCCACTCTTTTGACACTTCGTACATACATTCATAACTTTCACAGAAATCTAAATAACGTGAATTTAGATTTCTGTGGTAATTTTATAATGGATAGGAGTTAATTTAAATTACATTTGGTCGGGATTTAACACAACTTGTCTTAGAGACACAGTAATTTAATACACTTAATACTATAAACTTAAATATTGCACTTTTCAATTAATTTATATTTAATAACATAGTTAAAACGAGTAGGTATTACAAACCTTAGAAGTACCGACACGTCAATACATTATTTTATTAAAATTATTATAATGAGAACGTTTTTCTTTTTCGCAATCAGCCAAATAATTAAAAATATTAAGATAAAAATTTTAGACAATTTTTTTTATTAATTTTTAATACTTCTCTAATCTTACTTCATGCAAAATCCCATCAAATATCTAATACACCTTATCTGCCGAATTTAGTTTTTATTTTTTTTATTAATATTTTACAACACTACAAGTACACGACAATATTTTTAATTAAATATTTCAGTTCGTTTTACTCCCTTGTCATTAGTTTAATGATTTAAAAAATCGACATCTAAAAATGTTAATTAATTAAACACCAAATTTATTAAAATTCAAGGTACCTGAAATATCTGAAATAAATTTAATTGTATTTAACAGGACTAACCAATGAACTTTATGTGTACTATGCGTTTCAACTAAGAATATGGCCGCCATTATGATCGCGCCTGCGGAACTTCACTCGTTTTTTACGATTTTTGTACCGGCAGCAGAGTAAACACAAAATCAAAAATTCGGCCCGGTTTTGATTATTTATTGTAATGTCTTATTTTGCTATCTATTTTTGTTAATACATCATTTTTAGTAATTATATATTTGAAATGGCAAGATGGCGGCCACATTCTTAGTTGAAACGCATAGTAGTCTGGTTAAACAGCGTTAGGTTTATTCTAAAACGGTTACTTACTAGGTGTTTTCGTTCGTTGGTGATAAGGTACCACCGCAGTGTCAGATATTCTGCCGCCAAGCAGCAGTGTGTGAACTGGAAATTGCTGTATTCTGGCGTGGAGGGCACTTTAGCTGAAACTACCGGGACTATGAGACTTGATATCTAATGTCTCGGGTGACGATTGGCAGTGCAATGCAGATGCTTATAAGCAGACCTATCGCTTACCAGAAGAACGTCTTGCTTGTCTTCACTATCACTATTTAGAATAAAGAAACAGGTTATAAAAATAGTAAAATAAAAATAGAAAAAAAAAAAAAACAAAATGATTCATGCGTCGGTTATATGTTTTTGAGATGATGGAAGCGCGCTGGCAAATCAATGACACAAGGTTTAATGAGGTATTGCTGAAAGCAACGCGCAATATACTCTTTGCCGCCTTCAGCACCACTTCTCATACAGGGCTAGTAAATATAAAACAATTGAGGTACCCTAAAATGCTTAGACATATTTTTAAAAATTATGTTCAGTATACTACAAGATCATATACGGTATTAAGCGACATCCAGTTTCAACGATTTTTTCAATAATTAAAAATAATCTTATTTCACAAAGTACTTTTTTATACGATTCGGGCCAATTTATTAATAATAGAAATTATTGAAGTATGTTTAGGTACGCTTTTGGCACAAATATAATTAATTTTAAAAATATCATCTTCTCATTCAATATTTATATTATAGTGTCAATCATAATAAACTGTTTTGATACATTGATTTTAATTTACATAAAATTAAAAGTAAAAACTATTACGTTAGGTATTTGTATTTGAGCTAATTTGAGCCACATATTGACTGTAATATTAAAAACACGACTAAACTAAGTATAATAAGTTAACACTGGCACTGGTATTTACTGCGTGTTTTCATAGAGAGCTTTTTTACAAAAAATATTAAGTTTTCTTTGGCAAAAAATTGTAAAATATTATATAGCTATATATTATTTATAGCTGTACATTCAATTTATTGTTTTGACGAAATATGCCTGGAAATTATAATTCAAATGTAATATATCTCATATAATTAAATAAGGTATTTACGGTAACCCGTAAACCCTAGACGTATGTTCGGAAATATTTAAAATATTAATAAACTATGTTCCTGAATAATTTAAAATGTTGAACCATTTTTTTTAAGATAACGATTAGAGTAAAATATCTATTCGAAAGGAATGTAATTAATCACAGTGAAAAAACAAACAATGCGGTGGATTTGAATGGGCGATGAAAGAAATCCACTTTGTACTGTCAACTATTATTATTTACATTTGATTCTAAAACATGATGGTGCAATATCAAACGTGAATTAGACAAATCCTCAAATGGGACACTTATAAACAACAACACAACGACAACAATGATATAAAATGAGGTAAAAACAATACAATTATTTGAACAAACGGCGGATATTGGTGAATTGATTTTAAACAGACAGACGAATACAAAAATAGTAAAAACCAAGACAGAAATATTACAAAAAAGTCAATATATAATAAACTTACCAAATAAAAAAAAAACATTGACTAAGGTTACAAATTAACGCCCTGCATAAAGTATCAAGACGATCATAAACACAAACTATACATAAATAGGTACATAAGCAGTTATTTAAATCATCAGTTTTAGCTAAATACTTGTTGTTATACTTCTTTCCTAAAGATTTTTCTCTGCCTTGTGTTTATGTACAAACTTTTATTAAATAAATAAATAATTATTTTTGAGTTTAAATGACATAAATACAATTAGTATTTTTGTCATATAAAGCATAAAGCAGTAAAATATTTTAATATTGCACCAATATGTCTATAATCTATTAGGAACACTAGGTAACCTACAAAACAATTCGGTCTAGTAATCTAGGTAAAGGGACGTCCACAAATAATACATTTAAACTAATTTACTGTGCGCATTGACAATACTTTTAGGAATTAGAGTTTTTACTTACCAAAATTCAATTACAAATACAATTTTGTATTGAAAATTAACTTTTTTTTTTGGTTGCATAGTGAATTTCAAACGTGCTTAAACCTAAACCCAAAGTTACATACACATGTGCCTAAACCATGGTTTGTACTGGAAATAATGCAATATATGTATATCAAAGGATATATATATATATATATAATAAGGATAAAAATATAATTTTTAAAGTTTTAATTTCAAAAGTATTAAGTATATATTACTTTGCATTATAGAGCTTTAGAAAGAAAAAAACACTTTTGATTATATAAATGTACTTATATAATCAAAGCAATCCACATAGGTACTATCTTTATTTTGTATTTGTAACTGTATCCGGTGTGTCTATTTCGTTTGATCACTAGTAGAATTACGCATTTTATTTACATTCTATTTCATAGAAAAAATCTGTTGTGAACTAGAAAACTTAAAATGTTTTGTACTTGATACAAAATAAAATACAAATGTACGTACTTATATTTAACTTCGTATTCGATACAAACCAAAATACAAAGGTACATATATTTAACGTATTTATGACTGATTGATTTATGCCAAGAATACGATAATGTACTAAAATTATATTTTCGCCATATATATGTCTATCTAAATACAATACAGAGAAAGAGTGCATATTGCAAAAAATCGAATCCTTTGACCATCGATATACTATACCAACTAGATTTGCTGTCACGACCCGAAAAGTAGTCACGAAAATAAGAGCTACGGAGACGGCTGTCGCTCAATTGTCTGCAATTATTATTGAACCTTATTTTATAGTATGTAAGTTATCTTTTTATATGAACATATTATTGTTTTGCGTGTACGTGTATAGTTGTGTAAGTATATGTAACCGCGACCACATTTTCGATGTCATTTTGTTCGTGACAGCTAATCTAGTTGGTATAGTATATCGATGCCTTTGACAAATGATTTTAACGCATACATTCATTTTGTTAGCGCTCTTTATTATATATACTTACTGCCAATATTAAAAATAATAATAAATGTATTTATTACATGATGATTACCTTAAACATATCTGCTCAAAGAAAAATATATATTCTGTAAATGAGGAACACTTATTTATGGTTAAATGCTTCTTTACAATCATGATCGAATTTTCATGTTACAACCTCTGTTCTATGCTGCTCAGGAGTCGAAATAATAGTTGAATTATATTAATATAGAAAAATATAACTTAATACATTATTAAAGCATTAATAAAACGCGTAATTCTCTTCGAATTGTATAAAATTTGGTATTTATACAAATCTAATACTTACTTATTTAAATTACATACTGATATATTATAATTATTTTTTCTATTACCTACACATACATAATATATTAATAATAGGTTAATAAAACCCCATTCACAACAGAGGAACGTTGCACGACACTCATAGAATGATGTATATGTTACACGTACGATATATACTTACACACATTAATTGTATAATTTTATGACCTATATATATCTCATATTCAGAATAATGTAATGTCGATACAAATATTATAGACTTAATATATAGAATCAAATGGTTTATATACAGTATTTAATTATATTTAAAATACACATATTTAGAATTTAATGAATATATTCCACTTTATCTACTCGACACACAATTATAAACTTTTGGTAGGTAATGAAATTTGATTACGTTTATCATTTTAACTCACTATTCAAAATTCACAATGCTATCACAATAGTGATAGTAATTACGACATCAAAAGGTATAATAGTTTCAATAAAGTACATATATTGAAGAGTGAGATAAAATAATATATATTTATATACACACTAGAGGGGCCTAAATGAGTAATATGAGATCGTTGTATGATTTATTTTAGTAGTAAGTAATTTTATTGGAATCACAGAAAAATAAAACTTATACCTTACAATGGTCACATAGTACCTTAATTATTCCTCAAGAGAAATAGTTTCGAGTATTGCTTAGGATTTTTATAATTAGAAAACTTACTTATAAATGAAATACACACGAGAAGACTTTAAAAATGAAGGCGCAGAACTCTCTCTTGATAATAACTATTCGTTCGACAAACATTATGAACTATCGCAAATTAACTCTACCCGTTTCAAAGATGTAACAAAAAAAACAAATAAAGCTTTATAATATTGTACCGATATTGAGCATCGAGTGATCGATACACACAAATAATATCAACCAATCCTTGGTGCTTCCGCAGGTCTATTCAGTCCGAATACTAGGTTATAGTATCAAGCACAATATGATGAATAGGATAAGTATAAGCAGAGGGCATGCACCAAGCATGTACTTTTTTAATTAAGTTAAGTCAGCGATGGAAACCATGCAAACCGGACAGGAATGAAATGCCAAAAGGAGAATGGCCAAAAAACCCAAGCCCGGCGCAAAAGTTTTACATCTCAGATTTTAAAGTTAAATTAGGATAGTTAGAAATCAGAAATCATAAATCAGAACCATTTATTTGCAAAACATAGGTGTACAAGATCTTAAAATTAGAGTAATATGCGCTATGTTTGGTCATAAATGACGTACAAAAGTTAAAAAATCGGATACTAAAAATTATGTCATATAAAATTATCATTAAGTATAATCTCAGTTAGTCTCAGTTGTATTTATTGCAAAATTCAGTGGCTAACATATTTGCTGAGCTGGCTTTTTTTCCATCCAATCCACCCCTGGATCAGAGCGCTCTGATCCAAAACCAAACAAAAATTATTCAAACCTTTTCTGAGTTTTAGCGAGACTAACGAACAGTTATCCGTTCATTTATAAGTATGGATATAGGTTTAATTATCTATATTAATATAGTATTTTCTCAAGGTTTGTCGTTGCACTCATTACAATAAAACAAGTCATTACATTCCTTTTTTTATGTAGGTATATTTTTTAGTACTAGTATCTACTTATACCAGCATTTGTTAACTTTTTAAAGTCTTTTTATAATATAATCATAACAAGTAATTTCAATTATTGATAGCTTTCAGCCACTTAGTTTAGCAATAATGACAACTGAAAATAACTATGTATACTAATTTAACTTTAAAATCTGTGATATTTTTTTTTTGCGCCGGACCTTGTTTTTTAGGGTTCCATACCTAAAAGGTAAAAAAGGAACCCTTATGGTGAGACTTCGTCTGTCTGTCTGTCTATCTGTCTGTCACAAACATATATATTTCAGGAACCGCTAGCGCTCTCGATTTGAAACTTGGAATAGTTTTAGATATTTTTTACCCGCATACATCGCACATGAAAAAAATATATTTTTACTTTTACTTTTTTTATAATGGGGGTCGAAATAGGTCATCAAAATTTCAAAGTGAGACTACTATATCGAGTGGGGTATCATATGAAAGGGCTTCATTTGCACATTTCAAAACAGATTTTTATTTTGGCTTATGTGACGTAGTTTTTGGCTGATAATCAAAAATGTCAAAAAAAATACCGTCCCCCCCCTTATCTAAGAAGTTTGTGGAGGGAAAAATCTGAAATTATTATGGGTTATGCATGTCTATTTATATTTTACAGGAAAAATAACATAATCTTTCTAAAAAGTACAGTTTTTTAGTAATCCTAAAAAAACCTCGACAAACAAACTTAGTTTTGCGGTTTGGTTTTTTTGCTATCTGAGGTGTTACATGAATAGTAAGATTACTTTAATACGACCAAAGATGGTATGGAACCCTCGGTGCGCGAGTCCGGCTCGCACTTGACCGGTATTTTTTTTTTCTATGGGCCGTGGGAATTTTCCTTTTAAATATCGTATATCAAAAAAGAAAAAAAGATGCTGTTCTAAATTTCTCGCTGATTATCCTAAAAGCTCAAACCTTATTTCGAACACAGTAGAGAAAAGTATGACTAGGATGTACAGCATCAGTTGCACTACAAACATCGCGCTAAGTAGGTACGCAAATAAGAAATATCTTAATTATTTAAAATAATATCCAGCCTTTATTTAATTTTTATTATGTTTTTTTTTATCTGACTCAATTTGTTGGGATGAAAATAAATCGGATCCAGCCATAGTCTAATTTGCGTACCTACCTATTTATATTTCGTAGTGTTCTGACTAGACTGACTAACAACTTCACACAGCATTGGTACCTATTTCAGCTTGGTTCCTAACACTAGATCACTCTTATTATATTTGGCATTTATGTTTTTCTTCTTAAAGGTTTTGATATAAAACTAAATTAATGAATCTTCTTCTTAAAACAGGAGAAGACTTGGCCATTTTCCATGTTGTTTATTAAAAACAAATGTATTTACTATGGTTTAGTCTGTAGAATATAAGTACGAATTTTACGTGTAGGTAGGTACTAAATCTTCAGAACAAATTTTTATCAATTTTGAATTCATTATACTTATAATATTATCACTACAATTCAAGATCCAATAAATTCATAATAATGATGGCAACTTAAAAAATGGCCACATTAAAAATAATAATGGAAAACGTAATACTATACGTAACTATTCAAATAATACAACTACGAATGGACGGGACGATTAACTCACTGATCAAAACGAAAATGTTTCGCAACATAATATTTTTTAAAGTAAACAATAATAATATTTTCTGTAACTTATTAAATTGCTTTTTATATTATTATTTTAATTTTAGGGTATTTTAAGGATAAATGATGATCATCATCATGAAGAATAAATGAAATGAACCAAAGCCAATATGCAACTAGTTAGTATCAGATTTTAAATCATAAAATAATACCAACAGAGTAACATATCAACTTTGAATGTACCAAAATTGGGCAATTGTCATTTTGGTACTGAACAACCGAAATGGACATACAAAGCATTCAATTCGTTCAATTGTACACACCTCTAGTCATCGCTTCTCTATTCCTATTATGCCACTTGCAGGTAATAATCCTCACGTACGTTCTCCTGAATGTCGCGTTGCAGAGCGCGTAGCAAACTGGATTTATCGTCGAATTGATGTAACATAGAGCGTAGAAAAACGACCACAGTTCGTCTGGAATACACTTAGTGCAAGCTGTTATCGGTTTCAGCAATACTAGGATATTGTAAGGCGTCCATGTTAATATAAACGACAAGAGAATAGCTGACAACGTCTTGGCCGCCTTTGTCTCTTGTTTCTTCTCTTGAGTTTTCTTTTTCTTCGGCTGCTTCACCATACCCTTCCCGGCTAGTTGCTTTGGTATTATCTTCGCGTTCAGCGGAATTCTTACGTCCTGGATGTGGGAAGTTCTTCTCGTTAACGCTGGATGACCAGCTGGGTGTAGATTCAATTCAGAATCACCCCTTGCTGGCCGAAAATGCGGTCTAGCGTTAGAAGGAGGAGATTCCTCCGTGATCATCTTGATCGTCGCTCTATCAGTGTCGGCGTCCGGTAGTCTAATGAGGATCGTGTAAACAGAGTCTGCGGAGGCAGATTTTGGTGCTGGCGATGTGGTTGCGCCCATTCTGGTGTTAGGAGGCAATGAACGGCTGTCACGGGCTGCGGATATGGGTGGCTCGTAGGTCCTACGGAGAGGCGACGTGCCTCCATCACCCGCTGAGCCGCTAGACCCACCACGTTGAGCGTATGGGTCCCTGATGACGTTTAATGATGTACACCTAGAAAGAAATCCTTGTTGTTCATTGCTATTTGGTTGGAACCTGGATTCAATCTGGACTGGAAGTCTCAGTGAAACTTTGGAAGCTACCGCGTCAGTAAAAACATCATCGATATGTTTCGGGCACCGATTAGCCAATCTTGTCATTAGGACATAAATAACTCCGGAGCATTCAAGTCGACACCCTTTGTAATCTCAAGCCGTGAGTTAATTATTTACCAAGATTTGAAAGGAAGTGTCCCATGACCGAGCATTGCCAGGCGGGGATCAAAGTTATTAGGTGCCGCACTTTGCTCCGATGGGCTCTTAGGGCACTTTGGTAAGATAATCATACCGGACAGTTACTGATGAGTGCCCTCGTGAAGGATTTATTTATATAAATTGCGATATTACGGTGGTTGAGCTTGAAGATAATGGGATTGTTAGGTCAGCGAACCGTGGCGGTGGACATTTTCCTTCAGGATGAGAAGTAATTGGTTCGTTGAACGTTCGCGAGCACAGCTGCGGTTCATGAGATACAGGATTTAATATCTACGACAAAAAATGTAATTAAAAAGACTCAGCTACTGGAAGTAGCTTAGGAGTATCTGCGGAAGTCAATAGCGATATGAATTACGAAATCTTCTATCTATCTTCTTCTATATATATAAAAATGAATGTTTGTCTGTATGTCCTTCATGGAATCATTAACTGTGCATTTGATCATGTCATGATCTTCAGCGGAGCTGCGTGGGTCAGGTAGTTTATTATAAAAACAAGATAAACGTAACATTAATATTTAAGAAAGATGTTTCGTGGTTTTGAGTTAAGACGGAAAACCGGAATGTTGTTTGGATTGGAGTACTGTAGTCACATATGGGCTATTGCAGCAGAATGCCATCTAGCAGCTTAAGACTCAGTGGATTGCCAAGAGGCTGATTGGTGATTCTGTTTTAATTCGGTCTAATGTAGGGCCGATTTAATAGATCACATTTGACATCTGTCACTTTCTTTGGTCTGTTTGTTTCTTTTGCCATTATTACAATAAATATGTAGTCGTAATTGAAATAAAATCTTTAAAAAAAAAATTGAACCGACTTCAATATCACTGAAATGTATAAAATAATTTAAATATTATAGAAGTTGGTGTTAGCGTACCTGCTGGGTATATTTGGCACCAACTTCAATAATATTTAAATTATTTTATACTTTTCAGTGATATTGAAGTCGGTTCAATTTTTTTTTTAAAAGATTTTATTTTAAACTTTTTTGTGATATTTTCATATATAAAGTTGAACCATCGAAGACCGTAAAATGATCTAGGTAGGTTATGATCACATTATCGTCTACATAGTTTTACATAATTCATGTTTCTTCAGAAAAAAATATCCGGTCGTAATGAAACTTGCATGGAATCATCATAGTAGTTTACTCTCTTGAATAAAAAAAGAATCATCGAAATCGGTTCATAATTGTCAGAGCAATGTAATGGAGAACATCAGTTTTATGGTTTTTACCAGATAAATTCCTCCACATCGTTCATGGTCCTCCAGGAAGTTCTTATCCGGTTGTGATAAAATTCATACAGATTCAATACAGTGGTTTCTTCTTTCGAATAAAAAAAGAATCATTGAAATTGGTAAATATTTGCCAGAGTTATGACCATTTTTGTCCGTAGTCCGTAGTATCTATATAGGCTTTCCTGCGCAGTCACCATTCTTGTTTTCTCAGGAACTACTTATTACTAAGCAATATTTTTTTTATGGGACCTAATCAATGGATTGAAGAGTGGATTGAAGAAAGATTTTTTCAAATCGGTTCATAATTGCCAGAGTTATGCGCGAACATACATAATAAAAAAAAAAATATACAGACGAATTGAGAACCTCCTCCTTTTTTGAAGTCGGTTAAAAAGTTAAGCAATTGTGCTGTTCATACTTTGAAAAATTAATAATATTTATGCCCGTCGTTACAAGGTTACGTTTATCGTTGTTAAATTTTGATGAAGTGTCATATTATGTGATCTATTAAATTGGTCCTACTTTAATTGACAAAGCATAGAACACAGACATAACATGCCTCTCTGTATTCTGTTCGATGTATATTTTGGAAAATGTGCGCCAGAATTACACGAATTGATTCCATCGGTGAAAAAAGCGCATGGCAAATACGCACCCTTACATTGTGAGCATCCCATCAATCTGAACTAATCGATTTGCTTCGTCATCATTTATAATAATTCGTAGAGCTAAGGATTGGAATAGTTTGCCTGAGTCAGTTTCCCGTTCGATTATAATGTGTCTTAAAGGATTTCCATCGGGATCGCGGTGAAGCATACAGCTTGTAGGGATAAAAAACTAGCAGATACTTCTTGTACATATTTCAGACTCACCTAGACACAGAACTCTGTAATGGTGTCTCGACTGATACAGGCGTGGCGTATCCAGGGTCTGAAGGCTCCTCCTCCGGCTCAGTGTCCTCAACATCGTCCCGACCGGAGTGCCACCACGCCACACACCATGCTCTTACTGCTCCCCAGCCTCGTTTCGGCTGCCGAGCATTTGATATCTATGGGAGAGATATTACATTAACAATATTGTAACGTCACATACACATATGAATTTTTCAAGTGGACGTGGGTGGCCAAATCCGAAACTACTTCCCAGAATTGTGCGGATCAACTCGAGTATATATAGGATTCGTGCCCACTAACACTAACATGAGTGGGAGCTGAACCAGGACCACCCCTCACCTGCCTTCACACAGCCCACAGCCCAGCCTTGCCTTTTTTTTTACGTGGGTAAATCCATTACGGATACCCGCACCGCCACGGTGCGGGTATGTCGGACTACTGACAGAGTGTCAGCTACCGACTAAAACCCCACGGTGTCCTCAACCCGCTTTGTTGACGGGCCCCGGGAACGTACTTGGTACTCGAAGCCCACCATTTTTTTTTTTTTTTTTGACGCGGGGGAAATCTTCGAAAGATCCCCGGGAGCTGTGGGGCTCGACCGGGGTATGTGGGATTCTTACCCACTAAAACCCCCGCGGCTGTCGCATCGGCACATGAGAGGGGGGACCCCAGGGCTCTCCGATGGGATCTGCACCAGGGGCCCCTCAGTGCCTTGCCTTTGAGCCCGCCGCCGGGGGGCGCATTGCAGCCCCCCGGGAACCAGTCACGGTGCTCACGGGGACGGGGGTCGCAACCCCGCCGCCGTCCTCCTCGGAGTCGCCGCCGTACTCAATGGACGCTCAAGGGGCCCACACCCCGAGCGTCCAGCGACTCCGAAGTCGAAGCCCACCCTTGCCTAACCTAGCTTCACGGCCTCAGACTGCCAACTCCAAGGATATAAAGATACCGCACACACAGCGATTTCTCAGAATGCACGAACAACTAAGTATGCATTTTAAATAAATTAATTAATTTACTTTGATTTGGTAATACCTCTGAGGGTAATGCAGTTAGATCGTGAAATACTCGGTAGTGGAAAAAGCGTGCCAGCCATTCCTTTAAGGTACCCTAATATAAAAATCATTAAATAATAATAACCATTTCTGGTTAAAATCAGGTTTTTATTTGGGTTTTTTACGATTTTCTTTTTTTAATTTAAAAATTTATTTGCAAAGAAACTTCAAAATAATTTATATTGGGGTTGGAAATTTATTTGAAATTGGAACAAGTTCGACAGTTATGTATTTTCTTCAAAAATTCAAAGAGTTTCTTTAATTTCGGCTTGGATTCAGCAATAAACGGATTTTAGAAAATTGAGATTGAATACTTTCAAGGGAGATATTATTATGTAGTTGGTTTTATAAGCACACGAATGACTAAATTGAGCAGAATCAAGGTAAATATTGTAATGTATGTAATGATGAATTAATACTAGGTGGCTTGTACGTACCTACCTGTATAACTTTACCTGTATACATACATACATACATAAAATCACGCCTTTTTACCGTAGGGGTAGGCAGAGCCCAATGGCCGCTTTTCACCTCCGTGAGAAACGAGACGTGATGGGTGGCGAACCACATCGTCCTGTACCTGTATAAATCTCGTAATTATGCTTTATCCATTATCAGTTTTCGCATTAACTACTGAAACTAAGTACACACATCAAAAGTGTCTAGGGATCAACATATATTTTTGCAATAACTTTTCTCCTGATTGATATTAATTAAAATTTTCTTTAAGGATTCATCAAATAAAGTGTTTTCGTTTGTCACAGTAACGATAAACCAAGTCACCTTTGCATTAATAAAGAAATTTGCCATTTTCCTAATAAAGGGATTTTTGACATTTGAACCACTAACACAAAAGTTCGAAAAAAAGACTGAAATAACAGTTTTCTTTAAAATTTTATTGGGTAACTTAAACAATTAATAATCCGTGTTTCTACCGCGAACACTAACAACACAAGAACATCGGTTTGGCATACTCAAAATGAGTTCATCCAAATCACGCTGTGGAATGGCCGCCCATGTTCGTTGCAACAACAAAAAAAGGTCTTCTTGCGACTGGATACCCTCCATATTCGGCAGAGCTCTTCTCTGTAGCATATCCCATGCATGCTCAATCGGGTTCAAGTCTGGCGACTGAGCAGGCCAGGGCAGGACATTGATGTTAGCTGCGGCGAGAGTCTGTCTTACAACTCTTGCGGTGTGCGGTCGTGCATTATCATGCATTAACTGAAATAAGGGACCGATTTGCACTTGTAGAGGAACGATGACGTCTGATACAATCGTCTCAGCATAAATTTGAGCGTTGAGGTTGCCTCTGATCCAAATCAACTCAGTTCTTCCGCCGATCCAAATACCCGCCAAACCATGATGGTTCCACCACTATAAGGATGGACTTCCTGGCAGGATTTTAATCGCTGTTGGCGTCCAGGGGTTCTCCAGTGTCGTATACGTCTTGTATCCGGTCTCATACCAAAACGAGACTCATCAGAAAAGCACACGAAACGCCATTGTTCTTCTGCCCAATTTCTGTGTTCAAGAGCCCATTGATATCGAATCCTACGATTGTGCATTGCTATAGGTGGTACCCGTAGCGGTCTTCGGGAATGAAGGTTCACTTCATGCAAGCGGTTTCTGACTGTTTGGTCGCTAATTAAGTTCCCTGAAGAGTGATGAAGCCTCACGGCTAACATCATGGCAGTTATTGTTGGAGCTCTTCGAGTTAAGATTTGAATATATCGGTCTTGTCTCCGTGTGGTGCAGCGATACCGTCCTCCATGGCGCTCAGCCACGGTACCAGTGCTTTGTAACGTGTCCAAAGTCGACTGATAACACTCTGACTTGTATTCAGAGCTAAAGCCACAGTACGTTGCCGGGAACCAGCTTCTATCATTCCCACGGCTCTGAGCATTTCTTCCCTGCTTAAATGACGTCGCCGCTCCATAATAACGTTGGTTTTAATCAGTAGTAGGGAAACAGTAGCACTAATAATGTCTTCAATGCGTTGTATGTTTTTATAGGGAAAATATTGACAGCTGATTTTCATCTTTTACTCGAATTTGATTCACAGTTCCTGATTCAAATTATGAAATGCACCAAAAAGGATCCATATAAATTTATAAAATCATAAATTTATTACAAAGCCACATCTCAATCTCAAGAAATCCGCTTAAAAATGCTTGATCCCTAGACACTTTTGATGTGTGTATTTTAAAACGTCATAACCTCCGTCAACGAAATTACTTAATTATTAATTAAGTATGAAAAGTACACCTAAATTGAAACAGTAATGGAAACCTCATAATTTTCCATTACAGGACAATTTATATGGACTCTTTATAAACAGTGGACGAATGGATATTTTGTAATACTTAGATCTAAGTAAGTATTACAAAATATCCATTCATACGTATAGACTTATAAGTTCTTTCGTGGAACGGGAACAAAAGATAAATATTAAGGACATTTAAGTACTTCTTATAAGTATCCATAAAAACATTACTTATCTAGTCTAGTGCTGTTATTGAGAAAATCGACATAACTTCTAAGGGGTTACCAGTCTTATAAAACGGATATCAAAATCATCATCATCATCAGCACTGGAAAGACGTCCACAGCTGAACGAAGGCCTCCCCATTAGAAGGGAGGGGTTGCCATAATCCGCACGATTGGCAGGCGTCTTATGGATCGAAGTATAGGTGATATACTCCAATAGAAAGACGCTGCCCGTCTTCTTGTTTTCCTTTAGTCGTCGTTTACAGACACCCAACGGGAGGAGATGGGAGGGTGCTATCGTTACCCGGACACCCCACGGATATACCATAAGTATATTGGAACCTTTGAACTTATTAGTGGAACCTCTTGCTGCGCTCTATATTTGCAGTTATCTTATTTCATAATTCTTACTTAACACATGAATTCATTAATAAAATATAGATTCCTATTCACCACCAATGGAATGTTGAACAAAACTAAACCGCATATCAGAACTTGCATAATCGGTTTTGACGTCTAGTGCCAAATGGTCCCCCCTAGCAGTTGCGTTTGGCATCTGCCCAACATAATATGCTAAGGGTTCAGACAGTGTGCTGGCAACGTCGCGCGATATTGATAGCAACTTTTAATCTACCCTGCAATCGTCGCAATGACTCGTGATTAGGTATATAAGTACATATACAATACAATACAATACAAATATTCTTTGTTGTACACCAAAAAAAGAAGATACAACATAAAATGGAAAAGTAAAATTGCAGTGTGACAATTTAAGGCGGTCTTATCGCTAAAGCGATCTCTTCCAGACAACCTTGGGGTACAGGACCGAATATGAAAGGGTAGGTGTGTCATACATATTCAGTACATATAGATATATATATATAACAATAACATATATAACCATACATATATATATATAACATAATATAGAAATGATAAATATACATACCTACTAAACGTATTATGATGATAAAAAAAAACAGAAATAGGAGAAGTTTACTGCAAGGAAAGATAGTGAGAAGTAACCTGAGATTTGAACACATTTAAACTCTGAGCTCTTCTTATATTTTGCGGCAAAGCATATTTAAAAAGAAATTTGAAACTTTGTAATTTATTCATTGTATGTGTTTTGTAAGAGTGAATTAATTAAAGACAACATTACATTTGAACCTTACATAGCTATAGATAAAGGGATACATAACTTAGCTTAAAAGAATTAACATACTAATTTGTATCTATCTCTCCGTTCGCATGAAGCTGTATACATGATGTCCCAGAAATGGGATATCAAGCTGGTCATAACGCATTGTGTCACCCACAAATAATCAATTTGTGCATGAAAATAATGAAATAGTTAACAGTTTAATGCAGTGAGCTCAAAACTTTGTTCGTTAATTAACTGAAAATTCATTATTTAATTACACGAGTTATGCACGCAATCTATAAAACACATTGGCTCCATAGGAGTTCGCGCGATGACTTAAAAACACTTTTAGGGCGATATAAAAAAAAATTGTTTTGCTGTATTTGACATTTGTTTCGGGTCTCCCTTATCAACACTATACATATATTTTGGCTTAATATACCCTTTACGGACACTCAGTATTAAATATAAGCGAAAAATATATCAATCGCCATCCTCTCTACAGCTGGCTGTGAAAACAGAAATGAGTCATAATAGATTTAAGAAATATAATTTTAGTGTATACTTAACGAATATCAGTAATAGTTTCGAGTACTCTACTAAAGGCTCTACTCTACTCTACTACTGACAGTTGAGAGACTATAATATTGTTCGTCTTTTACCGGCGTGGCACAGCAATATTTCTGACTCAAGGTTTCCTTCTTAACGTTCATTAATTAATCCATTCATCCATCCGAAAGTATATCGCTACATAATATCAGTTGATTCAGTTGGAATCGTCTCTCGACCAATAATAATCGCGCGATTTCATCGACACGTTGTCCACACCCTTATAATAGTGCAACTTATATTTCCCACAGAATCATTGGAAAATAGATCCTATAACGTCCGGATAAAAGCGGAAAGATGTTAAATTAGTAAAACAAAGCTATTATGTTCTGACCGCTGAGTTTGCACAATGGCAAGGATTGTGATGTATTGGTATTTCTGGAGCTGTTTTATGAAGTTGTATTTTACGAATACATTAAAGTGGATAATATTTCAGTGAATTCTGCAACTGAGCTCATTATTAGCTGGTTACAATGTTTATACACGTATCATTAAGTTTCTTGGCGTAATTAGACCAGTAACAGTGCCTTTCGGCTCAGTGGCGGCTTCGTGTGGCGGGTCACCCCCTTCCCTCCAATATGGTTGAGGGGAGTGATGGCTGCTGCTCGAGTCAACTCGTGCGCGGGTGCTGATTGGGGGGACTTCATTATCCAGTGTCGAAACTATCAGAAATATTTTATAATATCAGCTGAGCTACCTAGAATGCGACACCTAATACTTCGTTAGTGCGATAGTAACGTAGTTAATTATAATTAATTCCGTAATTGACGCGAAACCGCACGTTCGATGCAATGGCATCTGCGGTGACCTGGCCGGGGCTCAGCAGGCTAATGGCTTTCGACCACTTTACAAGCCTATGTATTTACGTATCCTAAAGCCACGTTTATATAGAACTAGCTGTAGCCCGCGGCTTCGCCCGCATTGGTTTTGTAAGTAAAACGCTTTTTAAATCAAGGATGAAGGTTTTAAAAAATATTGTTTACACTTTTATTAAATCTGGACCTATTATGTGTCATCGTCAAATATACATACTTCATGACATAGCCTGTATTTTTGTAACTCTGTCTGTCTGCTACGCTTTAACGCCTAATCCACTGAACCGATTTCGATGAAATTTGGTACAGAGACAGATTAGACCTTAAGAAAGGACATAGGCTACCTTTTATCCCGAACAAAAAGATTGAAGGGGTTGAAATAGGGAATGAAATTTAGAATGGAATTTAGTCATTGTTGAAAATAATACCATGACTTTGTTTTACAATTGATACTTCCTCCTTCTTCTATACTATCTATCTATATCTATATATATAATATTGCAAAGAGTTTAAATTTGTTTTTTTGTATGTTTGTGTGTTTGTAAGTATGTGTAATCTAAGGGTAATCTTCGGAACCACTGATCCGATTTGGAAAATTGTTTTGCCTGGGTGGAGCCGGATCATCGTGCTAAACCGAGCTGGATCATTTACCTCAGTAAATCCAGGTGGATCGATGTGGATCAAGATGGACCGAGGTAGATCGAGATAAGTCAAGGTGGGTCGAAGTAGCTCAAAGTGAAATAAACTGGTTCTAGATGATAATCCGGCTTGACTCAAGCCGGATTATCAAACTGCATCAAACTCGATAGAACCGAATTGAATAACAACTGGTTTGAGCTAGATTAAACTGGATCAGGCAG
The DNA here is from genome assembly GCA_911728495.1 of Furcula furcula. Classification (NCBI taxonomy): domain Eukaryota; kingdom Metazoa; phylum Arthropoda; class Insecta; order Lepidoptera; family Notodontidae; genus Furcula; species Furcula furcula. The sequence continues at coordinate 23,587,195 of OU452253.1, forward strand.
GATCAAGATGAATCGAGGTAAATCGAAGTGGATCGATGTGGGTCAAGATGGACCGAGATGGATCGATATGCAAAGGTGGTTTGAAGTGGTTTAAGATGGAATAAAGTGGATTGCGTTAAGCCAAACTCAATCATGAAATTGCATTGAACCGGATAATACCGGATTCAGCTGAATAAAACTGGTTTGAGTTGGATCAAACCGGATCAAGCAGGATCAAAGTGAACCGAGCAAAAGCGAGCTGGATCAAAGTAAATCGATGTGGATCGAGATGGACCTAGGTGGATCGATATAAGTCAAGGTGGTTAGAAATGGGTCAAGTTGGAATAAAGTGGATAGATATGATTCAAGCTGGATTATTAAACTGCATCGAACTTGATTGAACCGGATTGAGCCGAATAAAACTGGTTTGAGCTGGATCAAACTGGATTAAGCTGGATCAAACTGGATTAAGCAGGATTAAGGTGAATCGTGCTAAAGTGAGCTGGATCGAAGTAAATCAAGCTAGATCGAGGTGGACCGAGGTGGATCGATATAAGTCAACGTGGTTTGAAATGGATCAAGTTGGAAGAAAGTGGATCCAAATGAGCCAAGCTGGGACATCAAACTACATCAAACTCGATTAAACGGAATAAAACTGGATTGAGCTGAATAAAACTGGTTTGAGCCGGATCAAGCAGGATCAAGCTGGTTTGAGTTGGATGTAGCTAAAGCGAGCTGGACCGAAGTAAATCGATGTGGATCAATGTGGATTGTGGATTGAGATAGACCGACGTGGATCAATGTAAGTCATGGTGGGTCAATATGAAACAAAATGTATCAAAATAAGTCAAACCAGATTATCAATCTGTATCGAACTGGTTCGAACTGGATCGAGGTGGATTGATGTGAATCTAGATGAACCGAGGGGATCGAGATAAGTCAAGGTGGTTTGAAGTGGGTCAAGTTGGAATAAAATGGATTGAGTTGCGTCAAGCTGGATCATCAAACTGCATCAAACTCGACTGGACCGGATTAAACTGAATAAAACTGGTTTGAGCTGGATCAAACTGGATCAAGCAGAATCAAGCTGGATCGAGCTAAAGCGAGGTAAATCGAGGTGGATCGATGTGAAACGGGATGCACCGAGGTGGATCGATATAGTTAAGTCTGGGTGGGTCGATGTGAGTCAAGGTGATACAAAGTAAATCGAGATAAGTTAAGCTGGACTATCAAACTGCATTGAACTGGTTCGAGTTGGATCAAGGTTGATTGATATGCATCGAGATAGACCGAGGTGGATCGAGATAAGTCAAGGTGGTTTGAAGTGGGTCAAGTTGGAATAAAGTGGGTTGAGTTGAGCCAAGCTGGATCATCAAATTGAACCGGATAATACGGGATTGAGCTGAATAAAACTGGTTTGAGCTGGATCAAACTGGATCAAGCAGGATCAAGTTGGATCGAGCTAAAGCGAAGTAAATTGAGGTGGATCGATGTAGATCGAGATGAATCGAGGTGGATCGAAATACTTACGTCTGGGTGGGTCAAAGTGGGTCAAGGTGAAACAAAGTGGATCGTGATGAATCAAGCCGGATTATCAAACTGCATAGAACTGGTTCGAGTTGGATCAAGGTTTAGAAAAAAATCCAAAAATTAGTTTCTTCCATTGTTGTGTTATTTCCCGAGTTGCGTTACTCTACCTGCATTATAGCATTAAATAGAAATCCTTCTTTGTGCAAATTTTCAACCCCATGAAATTAACTTAGGGGTTGTTTTTGGCGGAATAGGTATGTTAGATTCTTGTGTGCAATACATAAATTAAGTATTGGCTGTAGTTCAAAAAACATTTTTCGGACCCCAATTAGAACCACTTAGGGGTTGATAATCAAAACAATATTAATGGCACATGGATTTGCATTTGCGGTGGTAAATGTATTCGCAAAGTTTCATCAATGCAGCATGAATTTTTTTATGCGCATTTTATACTCAATAAAATCTTTTTTTTTTTAAATTGAACCGACTTCAATATCACTGAAAAGTATAAAATAATTTAAATATTATTGAAGTTGGTGTTAGCTTACCGGCTGTGTATATTTGGCACCAACTTCAATAATATTTAAATTATTTTATACTTTTCAGTGATATTGACGTCGGTTCAATTTTTTTTTTATTAAGATTTTATTTTAAACTTTATAGTGATATTTTCATATATAAAGATTGAACCATCGAAAACCGTAAAATTATCCAGGTAGGTTATGATCACATTATCGTCTACATAGTTTTACATAATTCATGATTCTTCAGAAAAAAATATCCGGTCGTAATGAAATTTGCATGGAATCATCATAGCAGTTTACTCTCTCGAATAAAAAAAGAATCATCGAAATCGGTTCATAATTGTCAGAGCAATGTAATGGAGAACATCAGTTTTATGGTTTTTACCAGATAAATTCCTCCACATCGTTCATGGTCCTCCAGGAAGTTCTTATCCGGTTGTAATAAAATTCATACAGATTTAATACAGTGGTTTCTTCTTTCGAATAAAAAAAGAATCATTGAAATTGGTAAATATTTGCCAGAGTTATGACCATTTTTGTCCTTAAAAAGCGACATAAAGTCATCTATATAGGCTTTCCTGCAGCTCTCAGTGCGCAATCACCATTCTTGTTTTTTCAGGATCATCAATGGATTGAAGTATGGATGGAAGAAAGATTTTTTCAAATCGGTTCATAATTGACAGAGTTATGCGCGAACATACATAAAAAATATATATATATATATATATATGTATACAGACGGAATTGAGAACCTCCTCCTTTTTTGAAGTCGGTTAAAAACCATGCTAATGGTCGTTTTTTTAAAAAGTTATGAAATACTTTATTTTTTTTGCTCAGTTTACTGACAAAGTTTCGTGTCTGTTTGATGTTTTTTTTTAATCCATACACACTTTGGGAGCCCATTTGACATTTGACCCATTTAGGTGTGAAATTTCGAGTTCGTTCTTATTGTTCACCTAAACTATTGAATAATGTTGGTTCCAAATTTCATGATTCTACTTTAAATGGTTTTGACTGTATGGTGATTTCTAGAAAAAACATCTTTTATTAATATATATTTTAAAAAAAATCCCTCTTATCCCACTTTACGGGTAGATTTTTTGAAAAATAAATGATACGTGTTCAATCTTTTTATTTTAAGGGTATTTTCACCAACTTTCAAATCAATTGAATTAAGTAATAATTATTTCCCATACAAAGTTTAACAACACCTAGCGCACCCCCAATGGTTGTTTTTGAAAAATCCCGAAACACGTATTTATTTATTTTATTCAAAGAATCTTTCCAGTAAATTTCAAGTCAATCGAACCATACAATAAAAAGTTTCATACAAAAGAAAACACCCCATTTAACCCCTTTAGGAGTCGAATTTTCAAAAATCCTTTCTTAGTGGATGCTTACGTTATAAGAAGAACCCACTGTCCAAATTTCAGCTTTCTAGGTCCAGCGTTTTGGCCTGTGCGTTGATGGATCAGTCAGTCAGTCACTCAGGACAAGTAATTTTATATGTATTGATTAAATGGAAATCGTTCTACGTGTAAACTTTACAACCCCATTAAATGATCATAGGGGTTGTTTTTTGCATAATGCCACATACAGGTTTCTTAGATTCTTGTGTCCAAAAATGATTTTCAACCCACAGTCATAAGACTTAATTTATAATACATAAATTAAGTCTTATGACTGTGACTCCTATGATCCCCTTTAAGTGTTGATTTTCAAAAAATGATTATTTATACAATCATTGCTTTAGTTTGGTAATGTATTCACAAAGTTTCATCAATGCAGCATGATATTTTTTTTCCGCGTTTCATACTCAAAAACCATGCTAACACCCCTTTACGGGTCGAATTTGAAAAAGATGTGATACATGTGTTTCTTAATTTCTTTGGCTTAATTCATTGACAAAATTTCATATCCGTGTAATGAAAAAAAAAATTTTTCCATATTAATTTTGGGAGCCCATTTGACCCACTTAGGGGTTGATTTTTCAAAAATGCTCAAAATTGGTTTGTTCAATTGTTGTGTTGAGTTTATTTACTGAGTTTCGTCATTCTAGCTGCATCATAGCATGAAATGGAAATCCTTCTTTGTGCAAACTTTGCAACCCCTTGATATGACCTTAGGGGTTGTTTTTCGAAAAATGCCTGAAATAGGTTTCATAATCATAATCATAATCGTTTATTTGCTCTCCATATGTTACAAAGATGGTAAAAAATTAAAGATAGTACAATATGGACCCTGTCGGGCACGGCAAAAAAAATCTTCAATTCAATTCAAATCAATTCAATTCAATTGTTTCTTAAATTCTTGTGTACAAAATATAAACTAAGTCTTATGACTGTAGGTCGAAAAACATTTTTTGGACCCCAATTGGACCCATTTCGGACTTGATTTTCAACACATGATTATTTACACATAGATTGCTATAATTTGATAAATATATTCGCAACGTTTCATCAATGCAATCAAAAACCATGTTAAAACCCCTTTAAGGGTCAATTTTCAAAAAGTTGTAATATACGTGTTTCTTTATTTGTTTTGCTCAGTACTTTAACATAGTTTCGTTTAGGTGTGAGGAAAAAAAAATTTTTTTTCATACAAACTTTGGGAGCCCATTTGACCCACTTAGGGGTTGATTTTACAAAAATGCTCAAAATTAGTTTTTTCAATTGTTGTGTTGAGTTTATTTACCGAGTTTCGTTACTCTAGCTGCATCATAGGATGAAATGAAATGGAAATCCTTCTTTGTTCAAACTTTGAAACCCCATTAAAAAACCTTAGGGGTAGTTTTTCGAAAAATGCTGGAAATAGGTTTCTTAGATTCTTGTGTGCAATATATAAACTAAGTTTTATGACTGTAGGTCGAGAAACATTTTTCGGACCCCAATTTGACCACTTTACGAGTTGATTTTCAAAAAAATATTATTTGCACTTGGATCGCTATAATTTGATTAATGTGTTCGCAAAGTTTCAGCAATGCAGTATGAATATTTTTTTCCGCGATGCATACTCAAAAACGATGCTAAAACCCCTGTAAGGGTTGATTTTCAAAAAGTGTGATACAAGTGTTTCTTTATTTCTTTTGTTTAGTACACTGACAAAGTTTCATGTCCGTGTGACGAAAAAAATATTTTTTTCCATACAAACTTTGGGAGCCCATTTGACCCCCTTAAGTATGGAATTTCGAAAAATCCGTTCTTATTGTTCACCTAGACTATTTGAATAATGTTGGTTCCAAATTTCAAGATTGTACGTTATATGGTTTTTGCTGTATCGTGATTCCTAGAAAACACCCTGCTCTTTTATTAATATAGATAGATAGATAGATAACGGCTTCCAGAGCCTTACCACCGCTCATCGAGGCCAAATCTTGCGAGAATAGTGGGCGTAGACTTTCCATCCTTCGGAATCGGACGTTCAGAGAGTTTGGCAACGACTTCAAGTAGGATGGTATGTTTGCTAATCCTATCCCCATGAGTAACCAGTAATACGTTCCTGGGGGCACAGATATAGTTTTACATAAATAACGCCAATGCATGTACTTCGCGTGTCCGAACCCCGATCAAGCGTCAAGGCTAACTTACAGTCCGCGCGCGTCAACAGGCAAGGCTGCAACAACAGCCTTGCAGCCGGTCGGCCGCAATAACTAAAATTAATCGGCGGGGCATCGGTGGCATCGGTGTCTTTGGGTGGGTGCCGTGACGTCGCAGTAGGTATTAAAAACTCGGCACGGTTGGTTTCAATACAAATCGTGATACTTGCGTTATCTATGTAAATCTATATCTGTGCCCGAGGGCTTATAATACGTAGGTACTTCGTCAGCGGGTTCGACGGCATGGCACGGAGGGCCACCTTTTTTTGTACTCGCGGGGGAAACAAGCAATAGGTTCCAGACCTGTGGGGGTCCAGAGTATGTGGGATTCTTACCCACTAAAACACCCGCTACTATCGCGTCCGCACATGAGAGGGGAAACCTGGGCTCTGCACCAGGTATCCCTTGCCTCTGAGCCCGCCGCCGGGGGTGCCTTATAGCCCCCGGGAACCTGTCACTGTGTTCACGGGAACAGGGGTCACAACACCGCCGTCGTCCTCCTCAGAATCACCGCCGTACTTGATGGACGTCTCAGGGCTCACACCCCAAACGTCCAACGATTCCGAAGGATCATCATAATCATCATCATCATCACCAGCCAAAAGACGTCCACTGCTGAACATAGGCCTCCCCCTTGGAACGCCACAATGAACAACAATTGGCGATTTGCATCCACCGGTACCTGCGACGCGCACAATGTCGTCTGTCCACCTAGTGGGAGGCCTACCTACGCTGCGTCTTCCGGTTCGTGGTCGCCACTCGAGAACCTTTCTTCCCCAACGGATAACCGTTGGGAAAGAAAAGTTCTCTCTCGGTTCTACGAGCGATGTGGCCTGCCCATTGCCACTTCAACTTGCAGATTCTGAGAGTTATGTCGGTGACGTTGGTTCTTCGGCGAATCTCCTCATTGCGGATTCTGTCGCGCAAAGAAACTCCGAGCATAGCTCTCTCCATAGCTCGTTGTGTGACTCTGAGCTTCTCTAAAAGTCTTATGTGTTGATAACCAAGGAGGGAATTTCTTCCATTGCAACTAGTTGCGAAACAGTTGGGGATTTAGTTCGGTAAATATCCAGTATTAATCTCACCTTCAATGGCTAGAGAGAAAAAATCAATGGTATACCACGGGCCCATTAAGCAACGCCGATGAGCTCTGACGCAGATGTCATCCGCTGTGCTTGGCTTTTGTACTACTGATCTATTGCGTTGCGGTATCGACGTCATTCGCAGGATTTATTTTTATAGATTTAGCTTGAAATATTATTATATGGCAAACTGGAAGTAAGTATGAACACTACTGTTTACTCTTAGGGTTTTGAGATGTTATAACGATCACTTATCTGTTCGTTTACCCTGAATGATAAAATGGAATGGAACATAAAAATTGGGGGGGTAGCTAGTAAGTGCAACAATTTCAATACTTAAAAATAAGAAAAAAAGTCATTAACGTATCACTTGCCAGACAATGAAAATTTATACAGAGACGGATTCACGAGACTCCGGGAAATTGAATTTTATTGACTACAAAATGTACAATAAAAATGCTCTGACATTTCAGTATTTGTCCACGTAGCTTTTAGAATTATCCCTTCTAAAACATTTTGTAATTAACGTTGAACAATCCGCCCACGCGCCGCCCACGAGGTTACACATCTCGCATTATACCGTCCACTGTTAAACGAACACATTTCAGAGGCGGCGCGGAGTGGAAGGTTTTCATTTAGAATGCACCAGGCGGCGTGGCGGTGCCTTGTTAATTTGGCTGGCAGACGCCAGCTCTGATCTGACATTTAGTAAAATACGAATTTTCCTGCGTATTATTTTAGTTCAGAATCTTTGTTGGCGTATAGCAAACACTACAGGTTTTGCGTGTAAAATGAACGTTGTATTATTATTTTTTGTAAAGACTAAAATGATAGACTAACTAAGTTTAATTCTTGATATAGTAAGTACCAACACCTACTACGTACAAAACTATGAAAGCCTAATCAACAACACAAAACTAACCTGTAAAATTAATAATAAAATATAATTTAAATAAAAAAAAAACTAATATTACTTTTTCGAAAAAAATAACTGGAAGCGGCCAGGACCTCTAACCACTATACCAAGGGGCCAAACAATGTACAGTAGATATTTATCTATGTACAGTAGTCACAACGGATCTTTTTGTGTATGAAGTTGGCTGCAAGACGCTGCGCAGAACGTGTTTTTGTATTCATAACTCACGACGGTACATGCGCAAAACCTAACTTCAGACTCACCAAGATCCGCTATGAGTGCTGTAGTACCTTACCTGGTTTTCTCTCCACCTCTGGTCGTGCAATGCACCTCGCACATGATACACGGAGTCAGCGTCTCCCGACTCCGAACGCGCCCTGCCATCCACCTCCCGAGTTTCATCACTGGTAAACAGAAATATATTTATACTATTAAGGTCGCTGAATTTAGACACTCGAATAAATAATGTACTGTTTTCTTTCTCACAGCTAGCCAAAAAAAAACCTAATAAAGGCTAGATAAAAGTAATGTTCCAAATTATTGAAAAATCATTGGAAGATAAATATAGTTCGCAAGATTTTACGATCTAAATAAACCGTAAATATAAACATCAAGAACGACAAACACAGAATTATATACCAATAAAATAATTAACCGATAATGGACCGAATATACTAATTAGGTCCGGATATGTTTATCACAAGGACATACATGTGCTATTTTATAGCCACAACGAGTTATAAATCTTGTTGTATTTCATCATACAGTCCAGCGAATATGGCAATAACGATCATGGGAAGCAAATGTTGTGAGGGATGACCATTGTGTGAGCTAATCAAAATCTTATATGAGCTAGAACATCAGCTGTGTCTTCTGGCTAAAAGCCAGACGTCAGATGCACGCGATACGCTGGCGGTAAAAGCTATGAACATATAAAAATGGGGTAAAAGCTATCAACCTAACTATTATGACTTATATGGTCTAGCATTGACACTAACACAAAGAGAATGTGTGTGGAATATTATTTTGTTTAAACAAAGGAAAAACTGTCCAACTATTATAAAATATTTATATTGAAGATTAAAAATAGAAGGATGTAAGCATATTGACGGAAGTTAATGTAATGTTACAGTTAATGTAACTGACGGGCCTGGTGGTCTAGTGGTTAGACACCCGGGCTGTCATCAGTTGTCTGTTTTTCATAGTACAGGTTTGGGTTTGGGATTGGATGACCGTGTGTAGACTGTCCTAGAATACTATTATTATATTAAAGTGGCCAGTATTCTACAACAATGTGCGGTGCTGAAAGAAAATTAAAATGAAATCATTTATTTCGAAAAGGCCAAAACTAGCACTTTCTGATTGTCATAATTTTATCGTAAAAAGTACAAAAAAAAACTACCAACGGATCACAACGGCCTCAACTGAGAAGATCCGGAAAGAAACTGTGTGGGCTTGTCATTTTTTACTCTATTTTATGTTTTCTTTTCGACATAGATGTACCTACTATCGTGGACACGAACTGTGTACCAGTTTTCAATCAAAATCCTTTGAACCTTTACGTGCGTTTACCTCGCGCGCACGTATTTTGGGCCGCCTCGTGTAAGCGATTCTCGTCCTAAAGGTAACACACCGTTCGTGACATCGAGACTGGTTCTCAAAAACATAATCATTTTAACAGTGCCAATTTGTTGCTATCGGAATTTAAAAAAAGTAAATAAAGCATTCGAAATGCGGTGATGGAGAAGAATGGAAAGAAAGATCTAAACAGAGAAAACAAGAAATATGGCAATAATAAATAGAGTGATTGAGAGAAGGTCTCCTATACTCTTACAAGCTTAAGATATATTTATTGTTAAAATGTTTAAAAAAAATCTTATTATATGATTGAAAAAAGACAAGCCAGCTGAGTTTCTTGCCGGATCTTCTCAGTATGATCCGGTGGTAGTTGCAAAATATGACAATATGTAAGAGCCCCCGTGAGGGCCTATGCATAATAAAGAAATTATAATTTTAATCGCATTAACAATAGGATAAATACACACTGCTGCTTGGTGGCACAATACCTGACAATCCGCCTACCACCTAATTCATATTATAATTCTAGAAACGACACTGAAGTTGAACAATTCTATTCGTAGCGATATAGATGTTTTCACTGGTTCCGTAGCCTCGTTTAGGTCTAAACTTAAATGTTTAATAGACTAAGCTGAACATCAGTGAACTCAAATTAACTATGTTGTAATCATATTCTTATAAATAACTCTCTCAGTTAATATACACTCAGCGATTTGAAACTTATTGTTTGATCTGTAAGTAAGCAAGCTGTATTCACTTCTAGTAGATGTCTTTGCGCGACAGAATCCGAAATGTGGAGATTCGCCGAAGAACCCAGGTCACCGACATAGCTCTCAGAATCTGCAAGTTGAAGTGGCAATGGGCAGGCCACATCGCTCGAAGAACCGATAACCGTTGGGGAAGAAAGGTTCTCGAGTGGCGACCACGAACCGGAAGACGCAGCGTAGGCAGGCCTCTCACTAGGTGGACAGACGACATTGTGCGCGTCGCAGGTAACCGGTGGATGCAAATAGCCAACTGTCGTTCATTGTGGCGTTCTTAGGGGGAGGCCTATGTTCAGCAGTGGACGTCTTCCGGCTGATGATGATGAGATGTCAATCGGATTTTGTATTGTGGCTTGTATGTGTTATCATGTGTGATTGTACATCAGTTTAGTGAATTAAATAAAAAAAAATAAAAAACAATCAATTAACTTCCCAGTAAATTCTATTAGGTTCTAGCAAAACGCCGGTCGCCCGTTACTCAGACCCGGGACCACCGGTGGTAATAAGCAGTGATTTACTGCCATTTCCCATCGGGTAGGTGAGCGGTTCGTGTGCAATTTCATTTTTATACGAGACTGCTCCTTATTTGCACTAGACAATTCTGCTTGTAGGTGAAAGGTCCCTTGTACACACGGCTACACATACAGTTCGACACTCCATATAGAGCAATACTCTTTATTGTACACCAAGAAGATAGTTATTTACAATTTAAACTTAGAACTAAATCCCACCACTCATTCCTTGGTAGGCATGAGTCGCAGTGGTCTGCGACTCCTGTTAGCCAGGATCTACAGTGGTTACCAGTGAAGACACCAAGGTTTAACACTCGGCGAGTCGCGGGGAAACGTAGATTGTCTTGTAACCGGCAACAAATTTAATTAGAAAAGTATAAAGGAGTAGTTAGAAAAATATAAAACATTGAATGTGCAAAATGGCTGTCTTATAAGCAATTTCTTCCAGACAACCATTTTTCAGGAGAAACGGTATCAGAATAAATAACGATAACTACGTTACATACAATACAGAGAAATGTTGGAAAGGGATGGGACATTCGGCAGCCAGCGGACGCAGGCCGCACGTTCTGCACGCGCCGCGTGAGAACAGCATATTGCACCCTCTCGCACGATTCCCAGCGTACAATCTAATAGTTCAAAGTCCAAACGGTCTAAGTTGAGGTATCGCCGTGTGTACAATACCGTCCAGGTAACAGAACAATATCAAGTTTAGGTGTCAGACATAAGATATCCCCTGTTGAACATGGGACTCGCCCTATACCCTACAATTTAGGTGGTTTAACCATAGTCACCATGGTTGTCTACCGGATTGGTGACGGCAGTGAATGCCCAACCACTCGCACCGGTGACGCTACTGTCCGTTGTCGGCAAATGGTATTTAATTTGGTCGGCATGGATTGTAATGGTTATCTCGCCATTTGTAGGTTGTCATAGCCTTGTTTGTTCCCCTTGAGCGTCCATTGAGTACGGCGGCGACTCCGAGGAGGACGGCGGCGGGGTTGCGACCCCCGTCCCCGTGAGCACCGTGTCAGGTTCCCGGGGGGCTACAATGCGCCCCCCGGCGGCGGGCTCAAAGGCAAGGCACTGAGGGGCACCTGGTGCAGATCCCACCGGAGAGCCCTGGGGTCCCCCCTCTCATGTGCCGATGCGACAGCCGCGGGGGTTTTAGTGGGTAAGAATCCCACATACCCTGGTCGAGCCCCATAGCTCCCGGGGATCTTTCAAAGATTACCACCGCGTCAAAAAAAAAAAAAAGCCTTGTTTGTTATCAGCAGGGTGCACCAAGAGCAGTTCAGGTTGAAGTTTAGCTAGAATCATTGTCAACTAGGCAACTCAGAGTAAACCAGTTTTGTTAACAGCTGGTGTGCGTGGCGTGTACTGCCGCGGTTACAAATGCTTGACCAGTATTCAAACAAAATCGTTTGAACGACGTTACATGCAACAGCATGTAACGTGCGTCGTTCAAACGATTTTGCCCACACGTATTTTGGGCTGGTTCGTGCAAGCGTTTGTCGTCCTAAATGTGATCAACCCGAATTGTATCTCACTGTACTTACATCGATGTTGCGCGATTGTTTATAGTTTTCTCTCTGGTTCTAGTAGTTACTCATGAAAGGCATAATAAATCCTAAAAACCGCGTGACGAGCGTTTATATCAACTATGCCTAAAGCACTTACTTGCATGTCGAGACTTCCATTTCTTTAATAACTCCTTACGGGAAATGAAAGGAATACAGTTTAATGTTTCATATATTTTAAATTTATACATCCACCCTATATAAACGATAATCCTCATCATCACGAATGGTTCTTGAGATGCACGAGTGAACATTTGAGATCAACAAAATGTGGAATTTAATAATCCACTAAAACGCGTACCTCACAGGTCAGAGTCTAAAACAATAGCACATAAAACAATAGCCCTTAAACAAAGACGTACAGAAACAGTCGGATCGTTTTACCCGAAAAACGATTTCATTCCCTCTGAAATACACCATCATAAGAGATACTGTAACAAACACCAAGATACTATAAAGGAAAATAATCTTAGAGTGCTCAACAATACGAATATAAATCGCTTGTATATCAAGTAGCCGTGAGATCTCTAGAAATACGGATCTCGTAATAAGTACTCTCGTGGAATCATTTCCAAAGGCACGAAAGGTAGACGTTACGTTTGCTGAGCAACTATGAATTCTCCATCCTGATGTTTAAGTTGGCATTTCATTGCACCAAATCGTTTGGTTTTTCTTATTTTTCTATAACGCAGTAAGTACGCGTAATTGCTGGGAGAGTTTGGATGCTACCGGTAGCACATAAAGTTGATTATTGTTTGAAATAATATCAACTTATTGAAAAAAATTGCTTGGTCATAAACTGTTTAAGTTGTTTTCCGGGAGTTGGGGGGTGTGTAGGGGGGTGTGTAGGGGGTAGGGGGGTAGTAACATGTGGAACAGTAGCGGGATAATGGGTTCGGAGCCCGTAACAACGAGATAAATTGATAACATTGAAATACGTTAACCTAATTTCATAATTCTGTTTCCTAGAAATAGTTATTGAAAATAAGGAAAATGATATAGGTAAACTTATAAGTTAGACGAAAGCTAATGGACCATTTCACCTTAAATGTCAATAGATCATTACTATACGAGCACTTTTAATGGTTTATGAAGAATTCATAGCATATACCAACAAGTACATATGTATGATTGAGAGAAGAGGGTAAGGTAAGAACTGGTGACACTTGCAGATTCTGCGAAGGTGGAAAAGAGTCAATGCGACATATATTGTGTAGCTGCGACGCTTTTGCGAGACGTAGGTTGAATCATCTGGGAGTAGCTTATCCTACGCCAGATGATTATGTACAGCTCCAAGCTGGAGCGATCGTTGCGTACCTGAGGTAGCTCTTCGATACACCAGCAACAGAGTAAGGGCTAGGGCATGCACAATGGATCCAACTGGGTCGAAGTGCGTCCCGGCGGGTACCGGGCCCAATTTTATAACCACCAAGAATAGAATAGAATGTATGATGCGCTCCAAGATCTCAAAACTATAAATATAGAGCTTTGATAATTGGTCTCATTCTTACCTTTCAAACATTTTACAGATTAAATTATTGGCAGGATAGACAATTTGAAAGATTGTTGATAGTTTTGATGGCTATTTGAGGGGCGTTTATTGAATGTATCAGTTATGTCAGTACTCAAATATTCGATCCCAATTTCGAGAACATTTTCCAAAAGGTTGCAATGGCGCAGAATACATTCACGCGTAGTGCAAATAGTACGTAAAACTAAGACTTAAACCCCTTAGACCGGCCGACGAAGGAAGTTGATATTATGTTAGGGAAAAAATATTATGATACTAGCTCGCAGCTCCGCCCGCGCTATTTTTACGTTAACAAAACTTTTAATAACAGACATTCGCATCGAATACATAACCTCCTTTTTTATAGTCGGTTAAAAACTGGGACCCACTTTTTACTTGCTCTACGAAGCACGGACCCGTTTAGTTCAAATGGCATTAAACGGTCACCCATCTATTTAATGACCTTACCTAACGTTGCTTAACCCGATCGATTACAAAACCTTGATAACAACTCTGTATGAGTGTTCCCTTACTAATATTTCTTATATTATAAAGCAAAAATTATAAAATCGGACCAAGCGTATAACCAAGTACCCATTTTAATCCCCTCTCCCAAAAGAACCGTGCTAGATTACGGGATAAAAAGTATCCTATGTCCTACCTCGTAGTAAGATCTCAAATCATGCCAAGTTTCATTTGAATCCATTCAGTAGTTTCGGCGTGATGCCCAGCCGTGATACAGACGGACAGACCGACAGACAGACAAAAATTAAAAAAATTACATTTTCGGCCTCAATATCGGTTATAGAATGCCCTCCAAATATAATTTTCCAAATATCTTCAATATACAGAATTGGACCTGTTACGGTTTTATTATAAGTATAGATTAATAATAAATACACTTTATTGTACACCAAAAGTTACAGGTAAATTGAACAATACGTTGAAGATATCGGTTTATTCCTCGTAGTTCGATTGGTAGTCCGATCATCGGACAAACGGGATTTTTTTTTCTGTCAAAATTCCCGTCTGTACTGGCTTCCGCGATCAAACTGTTAGGAATTTAATTTTGTGTAACTATTCCTGTTATACCGGCTGAATGAGGCAGCTCCAGACGGAATTTCAAAGCATCCCATGATGGAATGCGCGTGAAAGCGCAATACTGCACGTTGTTAATTTTTTTTTAACAGCAGTACTAGGGCAACAGAGGGTACAAGCAGGCTTCCCCAATGTACAAAGGCGGCCTTATCGCTAAAAAGCAATCTCTTCTAACCTAACTTGTAAATGAGAGAGAGAAACATAATGGGCAGTTGATGGTGCACTTAAATAAAAATAAAATTTTATTGTTGAATACAAGAAGAAGAAGAAAATAGAAAATATATATAATAGTAGTATAAAATAGAAAATATGTTTTATAATAACGATTATAAAGAGAGATAGTGTTCTTTAACTAGATATTTAAAGCTAGGCAAGGACTTAGCTTTCCTGACTTGGATAGGCAACGCGTTCCACAGTCTGACGGCTTGAACAGCAAAAGATTTATCATAAAATACTGTGGAATATGCTCAACATCAAGTATCAAGTGATATTATTGACGAAGGAAGTTGATTTGATATCATGTTGGGGAAGAAATATTAAGATGTTAATTTTAAAAAAACATGCAAGGCAAGGTATGAATTCAATTTACGACACATTATCAAAGTAGAAGTCTAGCTTTTTCTATAAGTAAGTACACGACTATCAGTATTTATTACTATAACACTTCTTCCGTATTAGTATAAAAACTATAAACTTTTTTACACGCGCGGTATTATGTGTGCTATGTATCTCGATATAGTTTATCAATAGCACACAAATCAATGCCGCAATCTCAATACACACAGGGCCCGCATTATTAAGTTAAACTATCTACACGCGTACAGAAAAGTTCACAAAAACAAGTTCACGTTATATTTCTCACGTAGATATTAATCACGGCTCTTCCCCAATCCTCGGTGCTCTTGCAGGAAAACTGTGCCAGAAAAACAATTTGACCCTTAACTCCTCAAGTAATCAGAACTTCGCTAATTGGCCAACATTGTTTATTCTTGTCTTTGTAAATTAAGGTGGATTCGTTTAAAGTTTTTATTCAGTTTAAAGTTTACGTCCTTTTCATAAAAAAAGGTCAAACTATGTCGTAGGTGACTCAACAACAGTGAGGTTATTTGGTCAAAGTGTATCGATACTTTTCAAATTAACGCTGTTATAGTGGCTACTAATTTAATAATTATTTTTCTCCTTCCTGTTCTTAACTAATAACGAATTACCCCACACGTATATTGGGCACAGCAACATCAGAACTAATCTAATCAGCAAAGTCTGAACATTATACGATGGTGTGTCTACACTTAAAGAAATTCCAATATACTTATCACAACACGTTTTTTCACTAAAATAAAATAGCTTACCAAAAATCCAACACGTTTTTTGTGCAGAGGCGATTTGCCAAAAGTCTTTGCTTTACAAAAGAACAAACGGAAGTTCAAACAAAAGCTTTGGATGAATAATAAATCTTTCTCCAAAAGAATGGTGGACCCAAACTCAATTCGGCGCAAACGTGTCAGGTATTTTCGATGAACAACAAATAAAACGCTAAATAACAAAATTTTATTTAAAGTACAAAAAACAAATAGAAAAAAGATTGAAATAGTATGCCGTATAACCATATCGGTGTACTAGGCGCGCAGACATAAAGAGAGCTTCCTTTCTGCATACAAAGTTCCAACAATCGAGGCGCAACACAATGATACATGTCCGTCCCTTTCAAACGCTAGACATGGGTATAATGCCGTCTCGCTCGCTGACACATCCTTCCTGAGACTATAATGGACATAGCGAGGGACTGTGAAACTGATAGTATCGGATCTGAGGGTTGTCAGGGGAATTCTATGCGCTTTCAGTGGGTCTCGGCGTCAATGAACATATCTCTATTATAGTGTCCAACTAACACAAGATACGAAGACAAAGGTTCATATAAAATTATTTTGCTTAAAACTTTAATTGGGACTGAATAAAGTCCTCATAACTTGATCATAACACAATAGTTTATGACTTTAGCTGACATATGGAATTGTATTCGTCGACACAGTGGGCGACACAAAATTAATACACAGTGGGCGATAAAAACAGGGCATTCATTTAAAATTTCTGTTTTATATAAGGTTATTAAAATTATAATATGAAATTCAAAGAGCAATTATATCATCAAATGATGCTCCCGCGTTATATAATACGGAACTCACAAAGAGTAGAGCCCATTCATTCACTTTGTAATTTGAATATTCGTACCTAAATTTATTTTCTTGGGCTTTGTGAATCTTCATCTCCTTTAATGAATGCACAAGAAGAATTTTTATATGAAATAATATCTTAGAAGTACTATCCCTAACAATCCTGATTGACCTTAAGACGAAAACATTAGTTAATATTTTTAAGCGACGTTCCAGTACATAACGTAGGAAAATGGTTCTTCCGTTTATTACAGTTGTCTGTAACTTATGGAAACGTCGACGGAAAAACATGTTTTTCGTTTTTCTCGATAAATATCCAAAGTAAAGAATAAATGCTTTTAATAAATTGGTGGACAGGACATACATTTGAGTGCTAACCTTCATTTAATAATAATATCGTGGTCAATCCACACACTCAGTGCAAGGCCTGTACTGAAACCAAAAAACGAATACATGCTTTTTTGTATCTATACTGGCTGTCTCGGAAATGGTATATCAAGCCAAAGTGTATGTGTAGTATTGATAGTAAAGACCCCGGAAAAAATGTCAAATACGAAAAAAAAAAATTTTGAATTACATAATAAAAATATTTATATAGTCTTATAAAATCTTTTTTTAAAAAAATTGAACCGACTTCAATATCACTGAAAAGTATAAAATAATTTAAATATTATTGAAGTTGGTGTTAGCGTACCTGCTGTGTATATTTGGCACCAACTTCAATAGTATTTAAATTATTTTATACTTTTCAGTGATAATGAAGTCGGTTCAATTTTTTTTTAAAAAGATTTTATTTTAAACTTTTTAGTGATATTTTTAATATATAAAGATTGAACCATCGAAAACCGTAAAATTATCTAGGTAGGTTATGATCACATTATCGTCTACATAGTTTTACATAATTCATGTTTGTTCAGAAAAAAATATCCGGTCGTAATGAAATTTGCATGGAAACATCATAGTACACTCTCTCGAATAAAAGAAGAATCATCGAAATCGGTTCATAATTGTCAGAGAAATGTAATGGAGAACATCAGTTTTATGGTTTTTACCAGATAAATTCCTCCACATCGTTCATGGTCCTCCAGGAAGTTCTTATCCGGTTGTAATAAAATTCATACAGATTCAATACAGTGGTTTCTTCTTTCGAATAAAAAAAGAATCATTGAAATTGGTAAATATTTGCCAGAGTTGTGACTATTTTTGTCCGACCGAGCGAGTCCGAGCGACTAAAACGTCATCTATATAGGCTTTCTTGCAGCTCTCAGTGCGCAGTCACCATTCTTGTTTTTTCAGGAACTACTTATTACTAAGCAATAATTTTTTTATGGGACCCAATTAACGGATTAAAGAATGGATGGAAGAAAGATTTTTTCAAATCGGTTCATAATTGCCAGAGTTATGCGCGAACATACATAGAAAAAAAAAATATATATATACAGACGAATTGAGAACCTCCTCCTTTTTTGAAGTCGGTTAAAAACTGTTCCTAAGCAACCTTGTATCATTGTGCGTACTCTTTGGAGACACTGTTTGGTATTGATTGCGTGCCTGCCTTGTTTAATAAGATTTTTTTTCTTTTTCGGTTAAATAACGAACAAAATTTTGAGCTCACTGCACTAAAACTGTTGACTTTTTAATTATTTTCTTTCACAAATTGTTAGCTTGTGGGTAAGACAATGCGTCATTAACGGCTTGATACCCAATTTCTGGGACACCCTGTAGGTATATACAAAAAAGCATGTATTCGTTTTTTGGTAAAGAAAGAAAGGAAGAAAATACATTTATTAGACCAACACACAAGAAGTAGAGAAAAAATAAAAAACATAAAGTCGAGTAGGGTGAAACAGGATATTACCTCAGTATGTTGCTACGTCATATATGTATATTAATACCTTTAGAAGGTGCTGCTAGAATACCAGCAGAAGTAATGGTCTCCCACGATTAAGTAAGGCGAATCTAACATCTAACGATACATCATTATTATAATTAAAATCACTGCAGACCATACTAAAATAGACATACACGAAAAACATAACCCTCTGATTTAATTGGATAAAATATTACAAGGTTGCACAGAACTTCGCTTGAAAGAATATCCAATTACTAGCGACTTTCCTTAAAAGTTCGATTCTATTTATAGAACATAAAACCATGGATCACCCGAATCCCCCGCGTTTTAATAATCCCCAACATAATCCCGTAGAATCACTTGAAGAATCGAGTGGTTGCAAACCGAGTAATCTCGATTCGGGAATCGTCAATGATGTATCATGTAGGTGAGTGATGTGAGCCTGAAAGGTACACGTTAAGGATCCAATTTCCAAGGTCAAGCTTCCGCACTCACAATCCTTTAAATGACCATTATCTCACCACTCAAGTGTCATCATTAATTCATCATAGCAGCCAAAAGACGTCCACTGCTGAACAAAGACCTCCCCTTTATAAGGGAGGGGTTGCCATAATTCCCACGCTTGTATATTGCTAAAAACGTAGTCAAAATAAAACACCATTTTAATTATTGGGTAACCTCTAACCTCTGGTGCGAGCGGCAACGTTTTTAACGTGGCGAGTTAGCTACCTGTATTTATACCCTTATACCTACAGATAATGTAGAAAATATGAAAAATTGTTTCCTTTGACTAAACTATACATGCGAATGTACACGCGAACGTGTACGCAAAAGATGTTTAATTTATCGTCGTATTATCCATCCACAGATGGTATTAAATTACTTATTTTTGAAGCAAGGTGAAGTTCTAGTCTATTCCCAAATGTGCGTTATCGTACAAAACTTTTTTGTTCGTGTCACAGAATTTGCAAGTCCCGATAAATTAGCTGCGCTGCGGGAACGGCAAGTCACCCGGGCTCTGCACCATCCGTCTTTGTCAACGGTACACTCGCGCGCCCCATTTCAACACGTGTTATATTACCGTAATTTGCCTTTCGGAGTCGAGTTCTCGTCCCACTTTCCAAATGACGGGTTGTATTTTATATCTATTGGAATAGGACTAAATTTACAGATTGTATCAAGGTTCATTTTGAGTTTTACATCCAGTTTAACGTTTCAAACGCTATCCAATCCATAGGCTACATCATTAAATGGAAGCGATAAAAAAAAAGCAAATAATATTATGCTAAAGAGGTAGAAGAAGAAGAAGAAAAGACATTTAATAAAAACACTAATAACACACACAAGACAATTAACCCCTACACCCTACGAAAGGAGATGGAGATGGGGGTATGCAGTTCTAACCTGGCACCCCACGGGTAACAACTAAACAAAGTACAACTTAATTTAGGTAGGTTCTAAAACTTCGATACAAATCTAAATTTTCTGCCAATTAAATAAGAATCTTACAACAAAAACTACATATCAACAAACACAAATTACACTGAACTGTTCTAGTTATCCCGTGGGGTTAGAATTGCATCCCCCCATCTCCTCTCGTTGGGTGTCGTAAGAGGCGACTAAGCGAGAACAGGAAGACGGGCAGCAGCGTCTTTCTTTTGGACTTATCTTCCACCTATACTGCGATCCACAAGCCGCCTGCCACGCGTGGTGATTATGGCAACCCCTCCCTTCTAAGGGGGAGGTCTTTTGTTCGACTGCTGATGATGATGATGTTCTAGTTATCGCACACAAAGACAACAACATTTAACTAATTTCATCTCTTTGACGGCATATTATAAGCAATGTCGGTGTGTGTAAATGTGTCTCTAAAAGGCAACATCTCAGCTAGATGCTGCATATAATGCAGAGCTGATTTTCAGCTGACGCCTTAGGTAAATTGCTAGATTACCCGTGGCGTGTCCGGCACCCACACATTTCCTCCCGTTAGGTGTCTGTAAGAAGCGACTATGGGAAATTAATAAGATTGGTAACAGCTGCTACCACCTATACTGCGATCCCCAAGACACCAGCCAAACGTGGCGTATTATGGCATTCTCTCCCTTCTGTGAGGCCTTAGGCAGTCGACGTTTGCTTATGATGATGATGATGAAAGAGATTTTATTTGGTAGGTTCCTTGTGCAAGGAACCGTCCAGGTAGGTACCACCGCAGTGTCAGATATTCTGCCGCCAAGCAGCAGTGTGTAAACATTGCTGTGTTTCGGCGTGAAGGGCACTGTAGCTGGTGAAATTACTGGACACAAAAGACTTAAGATCTAATGTCATAGGGGTCGGCAACGCGCTAGTGATTCTTCTGGTGTTGCTTGCGTCTATAGGCTGCGGTGACTGTTTTCCATCAGGCGGGTTGTGACCCGCCCGCGAGCAAGCATGTAGCTTGCTTGCCACCTTGGTTGTATAAAAAAAGAGGTGAATAAAAGTAATTTTGAACCAACTATTATTTTGTACCCTTAATTGAGTGAATGTCAAGACATGTATGTACCCAATAAATGTTATATTTTTTAGTTTATGTAAATTCTCATGTACCTACTTAATTTTCCTACAACTGCTACTCTTTTACAACTAAAATAAATAAAATAAAAATAGCCTTTATTTCACTGACCAAATAACAAAAGTACTTATTTAAAAAACTAATAAACTAATCAGCAACCAATCGCTGGTCAGGATGTATTAGGACATAGGATCAACCAAACGGAAGGAACTATCCTTCCATTTGGTTGATCCTAGTGTTCTCAAATTTTTTGGAAGTTCATCATCCCACCTTTTGACTTGTCGCCCTCGCTTTCTTTTCTCCACCACTCTGTTATGTCTTTTGTCCACTTTACAGTCTTTGATCGCATCATATGTCCTGCCCATTTCGATTTACAACTACTTGCTCATTAATGTTGTCTTTTACTTACGCGAATATTATACATTGAAATCAAACTACTTGTACGCTTTTTTTTTGCATGGGTGCTGCAAAGCATTCGAAACGTCGGGATAGTAAAATCTAAAATATACCGCGATATAATCCGTAAAAGTCAATGATATTTTACTAAAGATATGTTATATCCCTACTAACGCACGATAAAAGTTGTGTCACTTGTAGTTAGCTATACCTAGCTAAATATTTTCCTACCTATAGTCTGACAAGGACAGATGCATAACGAGAAAAGTAAGATAATACGAGATGGCTATATTTTGTGCGTTCCGTTGTCAGCGTTGGTTAAACGCTTGTCAGTGTCATCTTGTCAATTGACACATTCAATTTTACAATTATTTCTTACAATATTAATATGAAAATTGAAATACTTTACAAAATCAAATTATTTTTTCAAAGTTACATGTGCTATATTATCCCTGACTGTTTATTTACTTTTGTCTGGTAATTTGTGCACATATTAAATACGCAGAACGGCATTTTCAGTTTTTGAAGTGAAACTTCTTATGCGACTTCTAAAAATGTTATCACATAACGCGTCAAGCGGTAAATGAAGCACCTTAACGCGTTAAGAGATAGGTGTTAAACGATAGGCGATAGGCGTAAATTTGTTAAGGTTATGAAAGCGCTCATGTGACGCCGTCACTGAGTGAGTGGGTGAGTGGAGTTCAGAGTGGAGTTCAGAGTGGAGTTCAGAGTGGAGTTCAGAGTGGAGTTCAGAGTGGAGTTCAGAGTGGAGTTCAGAGTGGAGTTCAGAGTGGAGTTCAGAGTGGAGTTCAGAGTGGAGTTCAGAGTGGAGTTCAGAGTGGAGTTGAGTGGAGTTGAGTTGAGTTAGTGTGTGTGTGTGTGTGTGTGTGCGTGTGTGTGTGTGTGTTTTGACTGTATGTTTGTGTGTGTGTGTGTGTGTGTGTGTGAGTGAGTGAGGGACCGACCGACCGACCGACCGATCGACTGAGCGAGAATGAAGTTTCACTTCTTCCGCGCGGAGGGACTCCACGCACGCACATTTTTTTTTTATGATAGACGTCACGATGTCGCATTAACTACGCGAGACGGCGTGCGACTAACTGCTACAAAACCCAGTTGGGATCCCCGAACTGGGTACAGCGAGTATCCTATCCACTCGCTGAACGTCTGGCGAGCGCTAATGGCATATCTATTGTATATAATATCATTGGTAAAAGTAGTTTGATTTCAATACGTGCTCGTTTATCAGAATTGTAGGCACTTGACTTGTGAAAAGATACCCAAGAATTAAGTACATAAAATCTTACTATGAAACTTAACTTGTTTATTTAAACTTCTACCTATTATTTTAAAGTATATTTAGCGATAATTAAAATAATTTACTAAAAAAAAAGACAATTAGAACACACAAAATAATAATATTCCAAAATAACAATTATTTAAACAGAAATTACGATAAACAGACAGAATGAGCTTAGGTAGACGCGTCCTACTAGGCCGGCAGCCGAACGAGTTGTGTCGGCCGCCACGGCTCTGATGCCGAAGGAGCCACGGCTCCCCCTCTCACGACGAACTGGTCACGTGATAGCGGTGACGTAGCTTAGCCACGCCTACTATCAGCCAGTTGTCGCTAACACGGCCTCTCCTGACGGATGGACGGCCTCGTCCATCTGCGTAGCACTGTTGGCTGAACAACCTGGTTCAGTTCCCTCTACGGCTGCATGGACTGTCTGGATAGTGGACTCCTCCGGATGGTCTGCATCTACAAACAGAACAGTAAACAAAACAGCATATAAGTTCCTTGAAACTGTATGTGTTTAATTTCATAGTAATCAAACTGCTAAATTCCATTTTGCTTTTGACTTATGATACTTAAGCTTTCAGCTACATAAGCAAACAGAATAAAACTGCAAGAAATGCATAGTTTTGAATAGTATGTACATAAGACGCTATAATGAATGTTTTTAAGCAATCTAAGGGCAAGTAAGCTAAATACTTTTAAATGTAATTGCAAAGGGAACGGACTTTATAAGTATCACGATGCAGCAAAGGCACCTGACTTGCTAGCATCAATTTACGCATATACCATCAGCAAAAGCTTTACTCGCTGGCATCAATATACGCACAAACTTAGCACGCATATCGGCATCGGCAGAGGCCCAGAGTTCGCATACCGGACTCGGCAGAGGCACAGAGTTCGCATACCGACCTCAGCATACGTGGTCTATCACGCATACTGGCATCGTCAGAGGCCCAGAGTTCGCATAACGGCATCGGCAGAGGCCCAGAGTTCGCATACCGGACTCGGCAGAGGCACAGAGTTCGCATACCGACCTCAGCATACGTGCTCTATCACGCATACTGGCATCGTCAGAGGCCCAAAGTTCGCATAACGGCATCGGCAGAGGCCCAAAGTTCGCATACCGGCGACGGTCTACGTGCTCTATCACGCATACCTACTGGACTTATTTGTGGCAATACCTAATAAAATAATCAAATTCAACTTACTGTCGAAGAAAGCAGCACATACTTCGGGTGTCCACTCGCAACGCCACGGAACCATATACTCCGCAGACGCTTGCGTGGTCTTCCCATAGGAACCACCAAGCAGGCGCAACTCGTAACGGCGATACGGTAATAGGTACGGCCTACTTTAGTTACCGTATACGGGTGATAGTCTTTAGAAACATAGTCACAAATACAATGGCGGATATAACCTAACAACGACTAGCACCTGAGTCTTCTTCCTGTTCAGCCTTACCTGACCTTGGGAAATGATACGCTCCAAATATGTACTCTACACATCGGTAGCAACAAACAGATATGTAAGCTAAGCTCACCTAACTCACCCTAATCACAAGGGTATTAAATAAACTGATAACTGTACCGACCACCCGGGGCAGGTCCCGTCGGGGAGTGCCACCTCACGACTCGCTAGAGATCTACGTGAGACATAACTTTGCGTGTGTGAATCGGTTCCAGATAAAAGCATATTTCTACCCAAACTATCAATGATATGTCGAACACCATGGCTAGTCAGTGGCTAACCTGTGGCATGACCCTGCATCCTACTACAAGCTCCAGGACCACTATCGGTGGGCAAGCTTTGCTTTACTTGCTCACTTCAAGATAAAAATATATCACTACTAGTAGTTTTTAAAAGTTCAAACGGTCAACTACTGATGAAAAGGACATACTCTATATGTTCAGATAGGAGTGTGCAAAACTTACGCCAGTGCGGCTGTTATAACCACACAAATAAATCAGTATCTGCTTCCTTGTTTCGATGTCTGGCCCACGACCACGGCGTACCGACCAACGCCACGGCGCAGCGCGCTGTATAGGCGGTCCCGCCACCGTTAGGGCGGCCACGCCACAGTTAGGGCGGCCACGCTACCGTTAGGGTGGCCACGCCACAGTTAGGGCGGCCACGGCACCGTTAGGGCGGCCACGCCACAGTTAGGGCGGCCATGGCACCGTTAGGGCGGCAGCGCTGCGTTTAGCGCCCAACGCCACTCGTGCAGCGGCGGCCAGCGCCACAATGCAGCCACTAATGCCATAATCGCCCTGGCGACTCGCATATACACATTCTGTGATCATAACTACAGAAACCGAATTAAAAATTTGACAAGACCGTAAAAATCAGATAGGCAGTCGAATCAACAAGTACATAAACAAAATCAGCACTCGTCAATATATAAGGTCCGTACGACCCACCGGACCATAACCGCTCGGCCTTCCTTCACAAAACGTATCCAGATCGAACCAGATTTCAAATACGATTATCAGTCATCGACCGAGAAAATAAACAACTGATCGAGATTAACAACAAAACATCTCTTAACAAAATACAAATTTACTGGCAGATTTACTAGTAATCGCACTTTATTATAACTAGCAGGCGGAACTCAAATCAACCCACTGCTTAAAATAATACGAAGCAACGAAATAAATCCATCTAGTTCATTTGTACTAATCCAGTCGTAGCACTGGACTTTGCCGATCATTAGGTAGGTACTTCTACGAACGAACTCACTATAGACCTAAAGAGATTCACTGGCTGGATCGTTCAACCATCGCGTGTGTGTCTACTGTACCTACTACTGGATTAACAATAGTACTATTAGAACTGTACGCTGAACTATTACGTTAGATCGATTGATCTAGCGATCGGTCGTAATAATCCTTATCCTATTCGTGTTCCATTACCAACATGAACCGTACAACCCGTGGGCATCATTAATATTTCTTTTTTTTTTTCAAACACGAACTACCCGCATATGTATTTTTTTTTTCGAGAATAAGAAATCATGAATGTAATGGAAACGAATATAACAAAATGCACCAGAAAGGGCTCTGGACCACCTTAGTAAAACATGAACTTACATACCTCTAGTGTATTATTACCACACTCCCCCGTTTTGTCACCGTGCTTCGAACGTTGTTTCAAAATACAATTATCAATATTGTGACCAACTTTTTTACAATACCCGCAAACAGGGGGGGTTGTTATATTTAGTTGCATTTAAATTAATGTTTGACTTCTTAGAATAATGTCTGAGTATGACCAGTACCGCCACAAAAATAATATTTCATTTACGAACGTGGGTATGGTCGTTTTCGAAAATTATGTTCATTCGGCCTATTTCGAATCGAACACACAAGATCACGGGAATAAGACGCACAACTACTATTATTTACACTTGTAGGTTTTACATAAATTGATAGAAATTCAACCAAATCCTTCGGAAGCAACTTAGCATTAGTCGCAGAGGCACGAATCTGAGGGTCGCTTATGCCACGTATAACAACAGCGACAATCAATTCGTCCCTCAAGCCATTTACAATATTGAGACGTAAAAGAGAACTTCGAGCATATTCAGCATACGTAGCATAATTGTCAGAACACGTACATATTACTTCAAATAAAACATTTGCGACATCGACTCTTCGTGGACATAAAGACTTAAAATTCACGTTTAAAATTGGACCAACTGCGGTCGTTTGCGACCCACTGGTTAAGCCAGCTACGTGCATCACCTTTCAAACAATTGGCAATACGTGCAAAGCACTCGTTGTCGTCCCAATTGTTCGTATCACGAGATCTATCTATTTCAACACACCAAGAGTCGAAGTCATTAACACTGGGATCAAAATTCGAAATATAATAATGGGTGGATCTTACTTTAGTGAGTGCACTCAACGCTCCGATGATCCTGTCCGCCGTAGGGTCCGCCACGCTTCCTCCCGATCGTTCAGCATCCACGTTGGATGAACGCAAACTCGATGTGGGTAGTTGCACCGCGACCGCGCATGGCTCCGCGACGACGGGACTACACGGCGCCGGCGCCGGAGTCTCACTTATACCACGATTCTCTTACTGCGTTTAAACGTTCTAAAATAGCACCTAAGGTGTTCCCAAGCTCATTTCTATCCGCGCTAAGTTCTCGCCTACTTTGTCTCGTACGTCTATTGTTAGACATTATGAAAATTAAAAATGTATCGCCAGGATGGTTCAAAAAGCGGAATAAGCAAGTGAGCTATATCCCACTTCTGAATTTAGCGATAATTAAAATAATTTACTAAAAAAAAAGACAATTAGAACACACAAAATAATAATATTCCAAAATAACAATTATTTAAACAGAAATTACGATAAACAGACAGAATGAGCTTAGGTAGACGCGTCCTACTAGGCCGGCAGCCGAACGAGTTGTGTCGGCCGCCACGGCTCTGATGCCGAAGGAGCCACGGCTCCCCCTCTCACGACGAACTGGTCACGTGATAGCGGTGACGTAGCTTAGCCACGCCTACTATCAGCCAGTTGTCGCTAACAGTATATTCTTTATGTATAGTAGTAATAGCCGTAGCCTTAAAACATTATAAACATACTCGTACGAACAACACAGCAGTGCCACAAAATAACCTGGACACTAATAAAAGAGATCCTTACACCCTTTTTAATATTACATGAGGGCGAGACCGATGTGTTGAGCAGGTAGGCCCCGTTCAACACTAAGGATTATTTTTACCCTAGAGGGACTGCGGGCACGGTTCATTGATACGAAGTTAATTTTGAATATGGACGCTGGTATCCTTTTGAAGATTGCCAAACTTCTGAATAACTGAAGACATGATAGGGGTTATGAATAATTTAAAAAGGTACGTCTGCGTTGATCAAATATGGTGTAATTGAAAAAATTATTTATATACCTTGTAACGTTACGCGTGTGTACGCGCCTTAAAATATTAAACCGTTATAGTACTATATAGCTATAACCATACTATATGCGCCACGGCGAGCCATTTCGCCGCGAGCTCGCCCAGTGCTTGTCTCACGATTGTGGAGTGCGCACGTATGTTACTATTTCAATAAGTAAAACCTTGTAAATTCAATTTGTGCTCTAAAACTACTTACGGGTGAGTGTGCTTGCTATCTGTTTTCTATCTATCTGTTCTCTTTCCTGTTTCTAGGCACTTTGTATTATCAACGGTCCTAAACCGTTGATAAAAGCATTTGGCGGTCAACGTACGCAAATTTGAATACTATAACGGAACCTGTAACCGACGCTATCCCTACTATTCTACAATATCATCTTTCTTGTACTTTCTCTGTCCTTATACTGTAATCTTACTGTTTCTTCTTTATCTGTCCGACCGATTAATGTAGCATAACCGTCTGCCAAGACCCTCGACTGGACTGAATAGGCTGAGGTGTCTTCTGTGGTCGGCGGACGGTTATGACACACGGGCTGGACCTGACGGTGTCTTTCCGTGGGTTCCAGGGTCCTACCTACGAGGTCCTACCTACGAGGTCCTACCTACGAGGTCCTATCTACGAGGTCCTACCTACGAGGTCCTACCTACGAGGTCCTACTTACGAGGTCCTACTTACGAGGTCCTACCTACGAGGTCCTACCGACGAGGTCCTACCTACGAGGTCCTATCTACGAGGTCCTATCTACGAGGTCCTACCTACGAGTTCCACTACGAACTCCCTTGCACGAGGCGTCGGACGCAAGCTGCTGTCGACCCCTACCGGTCGAGCTTGAGGACGGCTGCTGAGCCTGTCCACTGCCGGACCAGCTGCTAAGCTGGTCGACCTTGGAACTGCTGCGCCGTGCTGCGCCTGGTGCTGTCGCGCCGTGCCGTCACCGTGCTGCTTCTGCTACGACGACTCTGATAAGTTCACCTCACTTAGAAGGGGAACCTGACCGATTCTCAGTGCGCGTACCTCGGAAAAACCGTTAGCCTACTCACGACCCTTGCTCTCTAGCCTGTGCCTTCTTTGTAAATATAATTCTTTATTCTTAGTTCTTGTTTTCTTTATTTCGTAGGGCCACTATCCCCGCTACGCGACAGTGGCGCCTTAACGCGGTTATAACGGTTTTTCCTTCACATTTCTTTCTTTCCTTCTTTCTGTATTACTTCTGCTATCACTGAGTTCGCGGTCAGGTTTCGTCGCGGGTTTTTGGTGACGGTTCTTTTTGTACTTTCTTTTGTGTATTGTAACGGTCGCGGACAATTTTTTTCTTTTACACCTTGTACGGCTAGCACAACCACCCCGTAGTAGTTTCTTTTGTAGCAGTATCTCTATAATCTGGTTCCCCGTATGGTTCCCGGGTTAGAATAGGACCATCCCATCACATCCAGTGGGTCCCGTAAGAGGCGGTTGATGGAAAAAGTAGTACCACCATACCAACTTATTATCATCTCGTGTGCTACACTTACTACACATACATCTTACACTTATTACTACACAGTGTAATAGATTTGTAGTAAATCTACGTGCGTACTTGCGCTGGCAAGCGTACATATTTTTTTATTTTTTTTATTTATTTTTTCTGTTACACTAAACTACCTCCAACTAAAATATAACTTGATAACTTTTAAATAAACTTTAGCGTCCTATATCTATATATCAAATCTAAGTATTTATTAATTTAAAACTATAAAAACTAGTGAGAGTAAACTACCTTAAACCTATTTATCTTGCATTTATATAGCATTTTAATCACAATAATGGAATCTTATCCAATAAAGTACACTCTCGTGAATAAACGTAAACTAGCGCTTGTACTATTAATACGAGACGTAGAACCTATTTCTACAGTCCTTCTAAATACGTAACACTTTTACAAACTTTACTTTTTTTGTCGACATGCAAACATGTAACTAAAATTTATTTTTATTTTTTACTTGCTTTACCTAAAGCCTTTACTGACTCTTTCTTCTTGGGTACTATTCTTTTTATTCTTCTGGAGCGGGCGTTATGAACTCCAACTACAAAAATAAGCCTAACATAACACACTTTTCTTGAACAGCGGGTCACGACTGAGAAAGCCTACGTGGAAAACTTCTCTTTCCTCTTTTACATTCTTTTGGGGTTATCTATTTTACTAACAGTGTGTTCGTACCACTTAAAAAGTACGGTAGCGGCGGTCACTACTCAAATAAGCCATTGGCCATTGGATTTATTTATATATATTTTGGGTTTTCTCTGGGGATACTATCTTATACCAATGAAGAAGGTTTCATTAAATATTTCTAAAAAAAAAAAAAATATATACTTAGCTACTAAACAAAATTAAATTTAACTTTTCTAAAATTATTACTATCTTTTGTTCAAAATAAATAACGTAACATTTAATTTACTTGACATTAAAATATAACTTACCACTGAATTTAACTAAACACTTAACACTAAACAAATAAACTACCAAACATAACCTTATATTTACTATATTATTTAACTAAACTTGGCACTATAATTAACTTATATACACGTAATCATCATAATCTTTCATCATTAGCAACCGATAGATGTTCGCTGCTGAGCGGAGGCCTCCCCCTTAGAAGGGAGGGGTTGCCATACATGTAATAAAACAACCTAAACGTTTTATTAATTTTATTCCACTACATAATTATACTACACTATAGTAAACGACTTAGCTACATAACTTCATACTTACCCTAGCCATATGATTTGAACCGTTGAGCCTAAGTTCAAGGCGGGTTCGATTCCTATGCAATGCACACTTACATATTTTCTTTAACTGATTTTTTTTAATTAATATGATACATCATTACACCAATTCTATTACATAATCAAACTATAACTACTATTTACATACAACACTAGTAATGACACCCTGCGTTGTCTATCATAATTATAATTTATTTACAATCTTATTGCTTTTATAACACCTATAGCTAGTCTAGACTCCTACCTTATTCATGGACACTGATTCCATGATGGCGCCCATTTCTATCCCTTAATCCTACCCTAGCGTGTATCCTTGCTGCCCGGGAATGCTTCACATTCACCGGATGGACACAACGCTATCCTTAAGGTCCTACCGGACAGACGGTGCCCTACACACCGCTCTTCGGTAGTCACTTATCCTTTCCTTGTTAAGCTGTTGGCAGATGGTGCCCTACACACTATCCCAGCAGTCATTAATATATAGTTTGGCTGACGTCGCCTACTCGTCGTCTGGTCGAATTTCAGGCTAAACCTGAGTCCTTGATGTATGTCCTTGCTGCCCAGGAACGCTACTACGTGACTGGATGGGCATACATCCTTGTATTGTCCTGCAACGGTGTCTACCCACCGCTATGCCGGTCAACTTCCCTACATACCTAAACTAGACTAGTCTATAACTACACAACATTACATTACATTACCCTGCTACCATAACCAAAACCCCTCTCAGAGTATTGTAATCACTACATTACAATATTCCTTACTTCCTGTCTTGAGTCTACATTGCTCTAAATAAATGTACACTCTGTCTGTTAGGGTCTAAGGTCATGTAAGGACCGAAGACTGAATGAATGGTTGATGAACGATGAGTGAGTGAATGGGTTGGAATAAATGCTAAGTTAGTTAGTAGAGAGGTAGACGGATTTTGCTTCATCTAGGCAAAATCCTACACTATTTCCCGGGGTACTGTAACGTTACGCGTGTGTACGCGCCTTAAAATATTAAACCGTTATAGTACTATATAGCTATAACCATACTATATGCGCCACGGCGAGCCATTTCGCCGCGAGCTCGCCCAGTGCTTGTCTCACGATTGTGGAGTGCGCACGTATGTTACTATTTCAATAAGTAAAACCTTGTAAATTCAATTTGTGCTCTAAAACTACTTACGGGTGAGTGTGCTTGCTATCTGTTTTCTATCTATCTGTTTTCTTTCCTGTTTCTAGGCACTTTGTATTATCAACGGTCCTAAACCGTTGATAAAAGCATTTGGCGGTCAACGTACGCAAATTTGAATACTATAACGGAACCTGTAACCGACGCTATCCCTACTATTCTACAATATCATCTTTCTTGTACTTTCTCTGTCCTTATACTGTAATCTTACTGTTTCTTCTTTATCTGTCCGACCGATTAATGTAGCATAACCGTCTGCCAAGACCCTCGACTGGACTGAATAGGCTGAGGTGTCTTCTGTGGTCGGCGGACGGTTATGACACACGGGCTGGACCTGACGGTGTCTTTCCGTGGGTTCCAGGGTCCTACCTACGAGGTCCTACCTACGAGGTCCTACCTACGAGGTCCTATCTACGAGGTCCTACCTACGAGGTCCTACCTACGAGGTCCTACTTACGAGGTCCTACTTACGAGGTCCTACCTACGAGGTCCTACCGACGAGGTCCTACCTACGAGGTCCTATCTACGAGGTCCTATCTACGAGGTCCTACCTACGAGTTCCACTACGAACTCCCTTGCACGAGGCGTCGGACGCAAGCTGCTGTCGACCCCTACCGGTCGAGCTTGAGGACGGCTGCTGAGCCTGTCCACTGCCGGACCAGCTGCTAAGCTGGTCGACCTTGGAACTGCTGCGCCGTGCTGCGCCTGGTGCTGTCGCGCCGTGCCGTCACCGTGCTGCTTCTGCTACGACGACTCTGATAAGTTCACCTCACTTAGAAGGGGAACCTGACCGATTCTCAGTGCGCGTACCTCGGAAAAACCGTTAGCCTACTCACGACCCTTGCTCTCTAGCCTGTGCCTTCTTTGTAAATATAATTCTTTATTCTTAGTTCTTGTTTTCTTTATTTCGTAGGGCCACTATCCCCGCTACGCGACAACCTATACACAAATATTTGATTGTGTCCATTGGGTCTCCGGGTAAAATAGCTCCCACCCATCTCCTCCCGCTAGGTGTCGTAAGAGGAAAACAAGAAGACGGGCCGCAGCATCTTTCTATTATATTACCTACCACTTTATACGATCCTCATGATGCATGCCCAGCATGGGGATTGTGACAACCCCTCCCTTCTTCTTCTTTTCTTCTTCAGTGGGTTTCTTTCAGCTGATAATCATACCATGTGGTAACATGGAGTTACTTGTTTTACTGGATAGTCTCCGTGTGCAATCGGAAATCCAGGCAGCAATATGTAAAAATTACTATGTTACAGTGTGAAGGGCATTTTAGCCAGAGAAATCACTAGGAGACTTAATTACTAATGTCTCGGGTAACAATCGGCGAAGCAACTGTCAATAAACTGGAAATACGTCCACTGCTGAACCAAGGCCTCCCCCTTAAAAGGAGCAGTATAGGTAGAAGGTGATCTAATAGAAAGACGCTGCTACACGTCTTCTCGTTCTCCCATAGGCGCTTCTTACGGATACCCAACGGGAGGAGACAGGTAGGAGGGTTCTATTCTTACCCGGGCACACGGGTGACTTAGCATCAGGAAACAAGTAATAAGTTTTAAAAACTAAAACCTGACTACGGATAAAATCGCAGTCTAATAATGTGATATTATATAGCCTATAACCAGTGGACAATCAAGACGCTTCTAACGACACCCTACTTGTCAAATTATGTTAAGTAGATTAGAAGATATGCGGGAACAGATGAACATACATACTGTTAGACAAGAAAATTGAAATCGACAATATCTATACTGTCGGGGCACCTCACTAATACTAATACGGATTGACGTGTCCCCGCACTAGACGCTCGAGTGACACTTCTCGTTTTTCGCGCCATGTGTATGTATTGTGCTAATAAATAATTATAGTGATAAATTCAGTGTTTCTCTTATTTCTGTCTTATAGAAGTCAGAAGCGGGACAATTTCACGTTCCACATACAATTATACGATAATTAATTTGTAATTTGGTCAGTGCAAAGTGATAAACAAACTTTCGATACTTATTTTCATAAAAAATGTGTTTAAGTGATATTGTGGATGCTTATTATGTGTAAATAATGCTTAACTAACCACTAACACACGATTTATTAACAATTTTGTGCAATATTGGCAAATATTTTTGTATTGTGAACTTTTGTTGGAAAAGTTTTGACAAAGTTTTGTTGGGAAGCTTTAAAAAAAAAAATGTGGGCTTGAGGGAACTTGGTGTGATCAGCTACGTTAAGTTAATTATCCTGCCCTGTGCTGAAGCAGTTCTGCATGCATTTGCATGATTTGCCATACCCAGGTGCTTGCGGTTACTTGGTGAGCTCGTTCCTTATACTAACTTTTCATTACAATTTAATGACTTTTAATTTAATAACGTTTTATGTGTATGCTACTAAATAGTGTGGACTAACTCTTTGTTTTGTGTATGCATATTATCATTTCTGTATTGCATTTTCTTGGGAACATTTTAAATTAAAGTATTATAAATAAGTTTAAAATGGGACAGAATAAGGATAAAAAGAAAAGGGATAGGAGTGTTTCACCTTCTTATTCTAGAAAGGAATACAAATAGTACAAGAAAGAATAAGCACAGAAAGAGGAACGTATAGAGGCATTAGAGAGTTGCGACAGTCACATAGTTACCGCAGAGAAAAGCCAGTGGAGTCTGTTGTCAGTGAAAATACATCTGGATCACAGAACAAAAATCAGTACAAGTACTATAGAATGCTTAATTCAAGTAAGAACTCGTAGGCACGGGTAAGAACATCAAGAGGAAAATCTGCCTACACTTTGTTTAAGGGAACCATGGACTGACGCGTGCTCTGTTCTTAATATATAACTCTATGATCTGGATCATCAATGGTATCAGTAACACCAGCTACCACTTCTAGAAGCACCCACATAGAGTCAGCTGTCCGCTATGTTGGACATAGGGATTTTATTCCAAACTACTTCAGTGCCCATTGAGCACTGGATTCGGAATCTAGAAAGCACTGCAAACATGCATGGCCGAGATGAATGCACCTTAATATGCAATTGGACATCTAAATTAAGTGGCTATGCTCAGGGCTGGTATGTCATGCCACCTGAGTGATGAAGTCATCACTGAAGCGGTTATCGGTACTCTTGGAGACAGACTTGCTGGCGGTGCGAGCTAGGTCAGCATGCTGTCAGCGCAAGAAGCCACTGTGATTTTGTATCGGTCATGCTCACCATCGAGTGGTCTGTGCTTGTGGCGAGTCACCCCCTTCCCTCTGATATGGTTGAGGGGAGTGATGGATGTTGCTCAGGGGGTCTGGTCCGACTGCTGCCCCTTTGGGCTTTGTTGTGATTTTGTCGTAATTTATTGTTTCCTTCTTTTCTCCCTTGTTTTATGTTTACAGCAGTTAACGCAGGACACACTGTCCCTGTTGTTGATCCAATTGTGACAGGACAAACAATGTTTGAAAGAAGTGAAAAAAAAGTGACAAGCCCCCGCTGGATGTTCTCGGTTGGGGCCGTGTTGTGGTCTGGTGGTGGCTTTTAAATAATTGACCGTTCAGGGGTGCTGGCGTTGGGCCTGGTTGAAATAAATAATTTTGACTTTGTCTTGATACTAGTTTACTGCTAAGATACTTGGCTAGTATCAATTCTTCAGGCGTGGACTGAGAACAAATTCAACCTGATTTCTTATCACATGATAACTAAACTAAACTACCTTCTTAAATAAGAATATAATTTACATACTAATACTTAAATAATTTCTAGGATATACTAATGCATAACATATTATATATAAATACAAATTAGAAACAGATACTGACAGAATTAAATTAGAATTAATAATACAATTAGAATGAAAGGGACAGATAGTGTTCCTTTAAAAGAGATTTGAAGGTAATGACAGGAGTTGCTTGTCTTATGTACATTGTACATTTTGTAACTTTAAACGCCATACAGTGGATGAATGTCACAAGCAATCCAGAACTGACTCTCAAAACTGAGTTGTGAGAAATGTTCATACAGTTAGCTCTGTTTAGTCTGATGAAAAGTACTTGACCATACTAATACATGTCATTAGTGTCAATCCTTTTATTGACTCTTGTAATAAATTGTATCTGAAATATACTGTTAATGGCACAGTTGTTATCAAAGGATAGGGCATGCTTTAACTCTATGCTATTATTATATTTAAGTGTTGATGGTATTAAAAAGAGGTAGAGTTTTATGTTGTTTCTGATGATATGCAATATTTTTATGTTTTGAAGGTCAAGACCTAAGCCCAATGGGAAGTGGGTGTGGTACCCAACGGGTGTCTGGATGTATCTAAGTGTGTAGTTGTAATGAAAAAAAGAAATAAGTATTGGTATTAGCTGTCATGGTGGCTTTGCCTGGTTTGGGATCAGGTGCCCTGTGTGGGTTGTCCTAGAAAATTATTATTAACTGCTATCATCAAAATTATAAATAGAACTAATGAGACTATTACTTAAAATTAAACTGATGGGAATATTACTTAAAATTGAAAGTGAACACTGTAATGCTTAAGCTGAATTATAAAATATTTTCTGCTATATTAATTTCCTAAAATGGGAGATCTCAACTTGCTCAGAGGAAATCCTTCTTGAGGGAGATGATAGTTGCTTTTCTGGTATGCTTACCACTTAAACTGTTCATATTTATAGTCAATGTTGTGAGATACTAATGCATCCAAGCTTGGACTGAGTGTAGTATTACTCCAACGACGAGACAGATATTAATGAAAGGCTGTTTGTTGCTTATGCAAGCATACAAAAGTATTTAACTAAAATTAAGTATCATAGTTTTGAATTGGATGCGTTGGTTGATGTGAGTTCAGCTTTCTAAAGTTTACACCTGCTTCAAATTCCAAGTAGTAACAAATTGCTCTGCGTTACAGTCTAAACGAGACTTAATACCTTGATTACAGTGATGGTGGATTGATTTACAAGAATATGACTCATGTAGAACACAGACTGGGGTCTTTAATGCCACACATTGACAGGCTTAGTCAGAATCAAATTTTAGTAAGATAGTGATAATAAGTCCTATTCCTTATGATAAATTGTGAGTTGGCATTTATTAAGAAAAATGGTGCACCATGGCATATTATTATTAATAAAATAGAACTACCATGATATAAATAAATATTTGTGTATAGAAGCTATTCAGACCGAATACTGGTATCCGAGATTGAAATGACGTGTTTAAAATATATTTATGGTCTGTATAGTATTGGTTGCCAGTTCACCAAAAAGTCTACTGGCAAGCAACCTGGGATGTTGCACCCCATTCCACGAGTTTCTACACCTTTTGATACTTTGCATGTGGATCATTTAGGTCCATTTTGCAAGAGTAATGGTAAAACCTATATCTTTGCAATAATTGATGGGTACACTAAATTTGCATGGTTGGAAGCTGTTGTAAGTGCTAATGCCAGGGGAGCTATCACAGCGTTGAACAAGTTAGGTCAAGTGTTTGTTTTTCCTATGAGACTTGTTAGCTACCGCGGTACTGCCTTCACCAGTCGGGAATTTAAGGAATTTTGTGCAAAACTTGGAATTACGCACATACTTAATGCTGTCGCCTCACCTCGTGCAAACGGGCAAGTAAAGCGTTTAAATCGCACGATTTTAAGTTGTCTTACGGATCTTCCAAAAATTCAGTTAGGTATTAATTCTACCGTAAGTCAAGGGACGGGAAAGTCTCCTTTAGAATTGTGTGGACTGAGGCCAAGATTAGCTGGTGATATACAAGGGGCAGTCTATAATACAGATCTGCTTAAGTTGAGAGCAGATGCAGCTAAGACTGTTGAAAGTAATACATACATTAAAAATGAAATTGCGTTTCGACAAAGGTCGTCGACAAGTAACGCCAATTCCGGTTGGGAAGTTAGTAATGGTCGAGAAGATATTACGACCTGGTCTGACTAGCGGTAAACTCGTACCGAAATACACAGGGCCTTACAAGGCCAACAGCGTCCAAGTGTGCTTGCTTTCGGAGCCTTATAGCACTTACGTCACATATTTTACAACGCTTGCCTTCGAGGCCTAACAGCGTCTAAGTGTGCTTGCTTTCGGAGCCTTATAGCACTTATGTCACATATTTTACAACGCTTGCCTTCGGGGCCTAACAGCGTCCAAGTGTGCTTGCTTTCGGAGCCTTATAGCACTTACGTCACATATTTTACAACGCTTGCCTTCGGGGCCTAACAGCGTCCAAGTGTGCTTGCTTTCGGAGCCTTATAGCACTTACGTCACATATTTTACAACGCTTGCCTTCGGGGCCTAACAGCGTCCAAGTGTGCTTGCTTTCGGAGCCTTATAGCACTTACGTCACATATTTTACAACGCTTGCCTTCGGGGCCTAACAGCGTCCAAGTGTGCTTGCTTTCGGAGCCTTATAGCACTTACGTCACATATTTTACAACGCTTGCCTTCGGGGCCTAACAGCGTCCAAGTGTGCTTGCTTTCGGAGCCTTATAGCACTTACGTCACATATTTTACAACGCTTGCCTTCGGGGCCTAACAGCGTCCAAGTGTGCTTGCTTTCGGAGCCTTATAGCACTTACGTCACATATTTTACAACGCTTGCCTTCGGGGCCTAACAGCGTCCAAGTGTGCTTGCTTTCGGAGCCTTATAGCACTTAAGTATGTCACATATTTTACAACGCTTGCCTTCGGGGCCTAACAGCGTACAAGAGTGCTTGCCTTCGGGGCCTTACAGTACTTCAGTCATATCACTAAGAACGCTTGCCTTCGGGGCCTAACAGCGTACAAGAGTGCTTGCCTTCGGGGCCTTACAGCGCTTCAGTCATATCACTAAGAACGCTTGCCTTCGGGGCCTAACAGCGTGCAAGAGTGCTTGCCTTCGGGGCCTTACAGCACTTAAGTCATCTCACTTAGAACGCTTGCCTTCGGGGCCTAACAGCGTGCAAGAGTGCTTGCTTTCGGAGCCTTACAGCACTTAAATCATATCACTAAGAACGCTTGCCTTCGGGGCCTAACAGCGTACAAGAGTGCTTGCCTTCGGGGCCTTACAGCGTGCAAGAGTGCTTGCTTTCGGAGCCTTACAGCACTTAAATCATATCACTAAGAACGCTTGCCTTCGGGGCCTAACAGCGTACAAGAGTGCTTGCCTTCGGGGCCTTACAGCACTTCAGTCATATCACTAAGAACGCTTGCCTTCGGGGCCTAACAGCGCTTCAGTCATATCACTAAGAACGCTTGCCTTCGAGGCCTAACAGCGTCTAAGTGTGCTTGCTTTCGGAGCCTTATAGCACTTATGTCACATATTTTACAACGCTTGCCTTCGGGGCCTAACAGCGTCCAAGTGTGCTTGCTTTCGGAGCCTTATAGCACTTACGTCACATATCTTACAACGCTTGCCTTCGGGGCCTAACAGCGTCCAAGTGTGCTTGCTTTCGGAGCCTTATAGCACTTACGTCACATATTTTACAACGCTTGCCTTCGGGGCCTAACAGCGTCCAAGTGTGCTTGCTTTCGGAGCCTTATAGCACTTACGTCACATATTTTACAACGCTTGCCTTCGGGGCCTAACAGCGTCCAAGTGTGCTTGCTTTCGGAGCCTTATAGCACTTACGTCACATATTTTACAACGCTTGCCTTCGGGGCCCAACAGCGTGCAAGAGTGCTTGCCTTCGGGGCCTTACAGCACTTAAGTCATCTAACTTAGAACGCTTGCCTTCGGGGCCTAACAGCGTGCAAGAGTGCTTGCTTTCGGAGCCTTACAGCACTTAAATCATATCACTAAGAACGCTTGCCTTCGGGGCCTAACAGCGAACAAGAGTGCTTGCCTTCGAGGCCTTACAGCACTTCAGTCATATCACTAAGAACGCTTGCCTTCGGGGCCTAACAGCGTGCAAGAGTGCTTGCTTTCGGAGCCCCAGCACTTAAGTCATCTCACTTAGAACGCTTGCCTTCGGGGCCTAACAGCGTGTAAGGGTGCATGCCTTTGGGGCCTCATAGCACCGTATTACAATTCCTGTCTGGAGGAACCAAGAAGAATCATCACCTTCGTGGACAGTGATTTCCATCGCGGTGGTGACTGACGACTGGATGGCTAGAAATATTTCCTTCGGGGACCGAAGGAATGCAGGATGGCCGAACTGTTAGACAAGAAAATTGAAATCGACAATATCTATACTGTCGGGGCACCTCACTAATACTAATACGGATTGACGTGTCCCCGCACTAGACGCTCGAGTGACACTTCTCGTTTTTCGCGCCATGTGTATGTATTGTGCTAATAAATAATTATAGTGATAAATTCAGTGTTTCTCTTATTTCTGTCTTATAATACATACATTCTTGTTAAAATCATAACCCTCCCTCAGTTCCGTAGTCCGGGTAAAAATATAATAACATTCGATATCTTTATCATCAGCCGGAAGACTTGCCACTGCTGGACCTTAGACTATTGCTGGACTTAGGCCTACCTCCTGGGAAAATGCAATAAACGACAATTCGCAATTTGCCGATTTCCTGCGACTCGCACAATGTCGTTAGTCTACATAATCGGATGTCTGCCTACGCTGCATCTCCCGGTTTGATCACCACTCAAGTACCTTTCTACATTATCAGGCATGTTATCGGTTCTTCGGACGATGTGGCTTGCCCATTGCCACTTCGATTTTGAGAGCTCTGTTTTTGATTTTTGGATCTTCAGTGAATTTCCTGATTCCGAACTTTATCAAGCAAAGAAATTACGTTACTTTATCAAGCAGAGTTCTCTCTATAGCTCGTTGTGTGACTCGGAGCTTCTCTAAAAGGCCAGTATTTAAGGATAACGTCATGCAACAATGAATATTAAAGAAGAATCTATTTTTTTTTTTTTTTGGGAATGATAGACGCTGTTGGCCG
This sequence comes from Furcula furcula, assembly GCA_911728495.1. Lineage (NCBI taxonomy): Eukaryota > Metazoa > Arthropoda > Insecta > Lepidoptera > Notodontidae > Furcula > Furcula furcula. The sequence continues at coordinate 23,627,866 of OU452253.1, forward strand.
CAGATGGCCATTGCAGCTTCACCGGACAATAGGAGGCGAGCACTTGAAGCGCTCTAGCCTTTACGGCAGAAGTAGCGACGAGCTCAAGGGCACCTCAGGGAGGCACGGCCTCGGCTTGGGCTGTCGCTTAAGAAAGAATCTCAATAATCACCTGTACTCCTGTGCAGGAGATTCTTGGGACGTGACTGATCTGGTTGTTTGCCAAAGCTAGTAACGTAAGTAAGTATGCGTCGCCAGCAACAGACTGGAAAATCTTAACCCAATTTAATTCCACGAACGAAAAGTTTTATTCAACTAAACTTTGTATCAAACCTTATAAACATTACTCAAGTAACTTTTCACTTGAAAGCAAGCTAACTTGTTTTCGTACCGCCGCCGGCGGCGCCGTCTCACAGACCGAGTACTCTTGCGAGTTATCAAAGACTAAGTGAAGGCCTGCAGCATTTTTACATATCTAGTGTTATTGGGTTATTCGGGAAGTTTTGACTACCTAAAGCATCGATATACTATTTAAACAAGATTAGCTGTCACGGCCCGAAAAGTGGTCACGAAAATAGAGCTACGGAGACGGTTGTGTCGCTATTTCAAATTAGTACGAGCCGACAACAGCTAGCGTAAAGACGTGTTGAAATGCCTCATTTGCGTCTAAAAACTGCCTTAATACACGTCGCAACAGCAAAATTTCATACGGAACATAATATATTTCCCATTAGTAGTAGTTATAATCAGATTAAATGATAGATAATCAGTAAGATATCACTAAAAACCGAAATAATAAATATTTCTTTAAATATCTCTGCTGTTTGCCGCTACCGTCTAAACAAACAATTATAGTTCAATTCTCGTTGCACCACCAGCAAAGATAAGTTGGTCGGCTTACGTTGAGACTTGTTCGGTCGCCCCCCGTGCCTCCGGTTATCCCGTTCTCCCTTTCGCGCGTTGTACGCCACTATCCCTGTCTCGTTCGTGGTGTAGCTTGAACGGTACTACGGGTATAATGCGCTACGGTAGGAACATCGTAGAAATAGTTTGTAACGCTATACATCGTTGTTTTTGTAGCGTAAATATTGATACAACATTGTACAAAAAAATTAATGTACAATGACCATTGCGCCTATAAAAACCGTTTACATCCTGCGCAGTCCTAGAAGGGTCACTCGGGCTCTTACGTTCATACGGAATATTTAAGCTATCACTGCCATATTTAATAGTAGGCGACTGCTTATCTGGTTACTTAGTATATATCGATGACCTAAAGTAATGAGTTCCTGTGCACATTATTAAAGCCTTAAAACTATAGCCAAAAAATAACCGGTCAAGTGCGAGTCGGACTCGCGCACCGAGGGTTCCATACCATCTTTGGACGTATTAAAGTAATTTTACTTTTCATGTAACACCTCAATAGCAAAGAACTTTGAATCCGCGTCCCGTCACGCGAACAGTTTAATCCGCGCCGCCGCCGATTACGCCCCTAGTCCTTCTCACTCGCGCCGCAGACCACGGCACGTACTGCTCGACCCTCCTGACCCCATGACGGTCCTATTGGACCGGGATGCGCCGACACCTCCCCGACAACCGTATGCTACACTAGCTATCAGACACCGGTCTCGCCAACGAGGCAGAAGGGTTGTACGTATGCGACCTCAACGATGTGCATCACCCCACTGAGTTTCTTGCCGATTCTTCTCAGTGGGGGCGCGATGTGAACCGGTGGTAAACTCAGCCCTCTCTTAAGCGACAGCCCAAGCCGAGGCCGTGCCTCCCTGAGGTGCCCTTGAGCTCGTCGCTACTTCTGCCGTTAAGGCTAGAGCGCTTTAAGCGCTCGCCTCCTATTGTCCGGTGAAGATGTAATGGCCATCTGCGGCCAACAGCGTCTATCATTCACAAAAGAAAAAAAAAAAGAACCCAAACCGCAAAACTTGTTTGTTACTCGATGTTTTTTTAGGACTAAAAAAACTGTACTACTTAGAAAGATCGTTTTATTTTTCCTGTAAAATATAGATTGACATGTATTACCCATAATTATTTCAGATTTTTCCCTCTCCAAAGGTCGGAGATAAGGTACGGAATGGTATTGTTTTTTGTCATTTTTGATTATCAGCCAAAACCTACGTGACATAAACCAAAATAAATATCTGTTTTGAGATGTATAAATGAAGCCCTTTCACATGATACCCCATTCGATACATTAGTCTCACTATTTTGATGTTCCATTCCGACCCCTATTATAAAAAAAGTACAAGAAAAAAAAAATTTTTTTTTTCATTTGCGATGAGGATTCGTAAGAGGGTAAGTAAGATCTAAAACTATTCCAAATTTCGAATCGATAGCATCAGTGGTTCCTGAAATATATAGGTGTGACAGACAGACAGACAGACGAAGTCGGACCATAAGGGTTCCTTTTTTACCTTTTAGGTATGGAACCCAAAAAATTTAAAATATAGTTGTCAGAACCATAAAAACGAAATTGCCTTGTATACGTCAATCAATGGTCTCACAAAACGGCACTTAAAATCACTGCACATATCAAAAGACGAATAGATATACATTTATATATACCGAAGTACGTAAATCCACACGCAACCTACAGTAATGTCTTTCACTTTGCCGTAAAATGAGGAGAGCCCGCCTGTGAACCCCACCTCCTATAGGGGGTGCTCGACCCATCCGGTGGAGGTGCGCGAACGATGAAATTTTTAAAGGCTCTTAGACGGAAGGTATTTTTATTGGATCGCTGCCGGGATAAAATATGAGTGCAAGGGTTGTACATTAAGTTCAATCAGTTCTAAACTGGAGAAAATAAGGGTTTATGAAAAAAATCGATATGTTAACACATTTGCTTACGAACGTATGTGGAATCGCTGGTTCTATTTCTTGTTTTTCTTTGTTTCTCAATCAATTTCTGGGAAGTAATAATATGTGCCAAACTAAACATAGCCGTAGCAGCTCAGTGGGCTGGCCTATCTAATTTCTTTAATGAATAATCAATCGCATTTACCCGTGGGGTGCCGGGTTAGATCTGCGTCCCCCCATCTCCTCTCGTTGGGTGTCGTAAGAGGCGACTAAGCGAGATCAGGAAGACGGGCAGCACCGTCTTTCTTTTGGATTTATCTTTCACCTATACTGCGATCCCCAAGCCGCCTGCCAAGCGTGGGTATTATGGCCACCCCTCCCTTCCAAGGGGGAGGCCTTTGTTCAGCAGTGGACGTCTATCGGCTGCTAACGATGATGATGATGAAGTATTTGGACGATTGTTACTATCTTTCGGTGAAGGAAAACATCGTGAGGAAACCTGCATGTCTGAGAAAGACTAACTAGCTTTCGAATGACGTGTGAAGTCCACCAAACTGCAGTTGGCCAGCTGGTGGACTATGGCCCATGTACACCAATAGGACAAAAACAAATACTGGTAAAGAAACTAAAGGAAAAGGTTGAATTTATATCCTGTAGGTATATCGAACCCAGCTATTAAGATCGTCTTTTCACAAAACGGCCATCACAAGCACGCAGTAGGTATTCTGGCTGATAGTCTTGCATACAAAGCAGTGCGCGTAAGGTCGGAATTCACCCCTCTCACCGATTGGAACGCTGGCAATGGCAATTATACTATACGGACATTTTTTAATTTCTATCTATCTATACTTATAATAAAACTGTAACAGGTCCAATTCTGTACATCTATATCTATACATATTATAAAACAAAGTCGCTCCCGCTGTCTGTCTGTCCCTATGTATGCTTAGATCTTTAAAACTGCGCAACGGATTTTGATGCGGTTTTTCTTAATAGATAGAGTGTTTCTTAAGGAAGGTTTATATGTATAATACATGCATAATATAGTAGATAAACAGTGATAATTTTAGAGGTTTCTAATGTGATGTCGTAAATAAGCACATTTTTTTGCGCTTACATTGCAAACGCTGGCTGAACCCTACGAGATAGATCAAAATAATGTACTACAGTATTGTACACGTTAACAAGGTCTAAAAAAAAAGCCTGCGATGGTTATGTTTATCTCTTAAGGATAACCCACAATAAACATTTTTTATCATTTACTTTTTATGAAAAATAATGACTTATTTACGAAGCAATTTTACGCTTAGGCAATTTTCTTTTAAGCAAATCATTAATCCTTATCCAAGTAAATAAGTAAAGTAAGTATAAATACATTTGGAATTAAATTTGGAATTTTAAAGAAATGCTTTTTAAAATCATTTACTAACATTTACAATAGAAAAATATTTTTTAATAAGTAAGTAAGTAGTTAATGGATATCTAGACCAACGAGCTCATCCAACTACATGACTGATATTTTTTTTTGGACAATATTAATTTTCTCTGTACCGGTAATATTAGGGATCATCTCATCATTCTGATTTTATTAGTCGTCAAAAGTGTAACATTATTATTATTCAGTGGTAGTTTCTTTAAATACCCGCCATGAATATTTACATACTCTTACGTCAAGTAAAAAATGACGTCACAGCTGTCAGTGAGCATTTTCCCACCAACGTGGAAAAGTCAACTTTTGCTTTGCAATAACTATATAATTTGTGCATAATTTAACTATTTTGTTTTTGTTCTGTGTTTTGTTCTAAGCTAGCCTAAAATCTTTATAATACGCTAAAAAAGAAAAATTGTGCAAGTTCCCCACTGAATTGTATCACGGATAGTTTGTTAAATTTGAGGTATTTTTTTAGTTATTAACCTTAGAATTTATTAACGTTGATAGTGCATTATTGAAACCAAAATATAACGAACGAACCATAGGAACGAATAGTAAGTAAAATATTTTTTATGTCAATAACCACTTCTTGGCACTTTGTTATGTATGTATAGTATTTTGTTAAATGGGCGATTCTCTGTAAGCTCGCAATGGCCCATACAAACACTGTCCTGGCATACTTTTTTAGCATTTTCGCAGAAATATAATACCATTGCTTAGGAAAGTAACTATTATTGTTAATACATAAGAGGGCCAATTGAATTTATTGGAGTTTTTCAAGTTATTTGTCATTTTCTGAAAATCCATGACAGGGGACTGTTAGGTGCAACAGGGGACTGTTTTATATAGAAGTAAGACATATCATTAGTATCAATCATATTACTTCTATGCCATGTTTATGCATCAACATACCGCTTAGTCTGGACTGAAGGCACGTTCAACACATAAGTACGTGTACGTGCCGTGCTTCTCGTCATCTGATGATGGTAGAGGGATGGTGGAATCAAGCCATGCAATTCCTGCGCACAATCTTTAAAATGCATCCTGTGAATACTAAGAGACTGGCTACTCTGCGCCTGTGCTCTAAGCTTTGTAAATTGGCCGCTACTAACCCTGCGTGACCAATAAATATCTTAGCACGACTCTCCACCGAGTTCAAAGCTGCAAGATGGCATTTTGCAGCACCAGCCTATATATGACTACAGTACTTCACACACGACCGGACTTGTGCTTTATATAGCATCAAAAGCTGCCGAAGTGTGTAGTACCGGCAGACCTTTGCAAGGACACCTAGCTTCCTTGCAGATTCCTTGGCCTTGGACTCAATGAACCGCCCAAAGTTGAGGCTTGAGGAAATTTCAACTCCCAACAACTGAAGGCGGTTGGTGTATTCCAAGGGTACATTCTGAAAAGGAGCCGAGGTGAACGGACTCCTTTTAGCGGTGAACAGACACGCTTGAGTTTTGGTGGCATTGAATCTCACAAGAGTGGCATCACTCTATTGAGAGATGGCTGCAATTTCAGACTGGATAACATCCTTACTGGCCCGAGCACTCGGCATATATCTCTCCACAACAGTGCTGTCATCTTCTGTCATCTCCATCTGTCATCCAGGGAAACAGCAAACGCTTCCCCACTAGAATGTCCCCCGTTAACCGATTTCGGCGAAATCCGTAGATACTAGAAACGTGTTGTACTTTGTTTGTTTGATTTTTGACTTTTCATTGTTAGGGGTTTACATTTAGCTGGGAAATTAAGGATGAATCTGAAATAATCACCCGCAACCTGATGCACATTCAAGGTGCCTTTGAAAAGCTTCTGATTGGACGCTTCCATTTCTAACTTATCAATCATCGACACTTAGACTGTTGATATCACCCCCAGAATTAACAACAAAATCAGCTGTTCTTTTGCACGTTGCTTCGAAGCCGTCTGGTGCGCCTTTACCATGATCACTTTATGTGTAGTTCCACGTACATTTTTAAACATCTGGAATTTCTTCAGCGAGTAGTTGCCGTTACAAAAAACATCGTTCTATTACGGTACTGTGTGACAGGGCCATCTCTCAAGAAATGTACGCGTTTTATGCCTTGTGGAAGAGTCCTGAAAATTGGTTGTACATGTGTCCAAATGGCAGCAGGTGAATGCGATATGTTTTCAGCGACTGTGAAAAAAGAATGGATTGAATCCCGTAGGTAAACTACGACTTCCTCTCGTGATACCTTTATTTTTTTAGGAGGCATCTTAAATGTATGTTAACATCCTGTAACGTAATTTACGTTCAGTAAGATTAATAACGTGAAACATATAATTTTTTATACTTAGACGAGTGACGAATTTACACCAATAAAACTTATAAACATTGACCAATATGTGAAATCTACAGTCCCCTGGCGCGGTTCACAGTCCCCTGCCACATTTTCAGTCAGGGGACTGTAGCCGGGGGACTGTGTTTTTCAGATTACTTCCATAATATTTGCAAAACTATTGAAAAATAGTTTGTTACGAAGCAACCACTACATTTGGACATAAATCATACATATAATCAATATTATACACACACAATAACACTAACTAACATCAGTAAAATCACTCATCAGAGGACTGTGTGTCGAAGTGACCAAGACGCATTTACCCTCACAGATGACGCTCGGACACTGAACAAAATGGCGTCCCGCCGCCATTCTCGACAATGTTACTTACTTCAGAATGATTGCGTTTCATTTCACTCCAAATTACGTTTGTAGACATAACAGATTTATTCTATTGCGTCTTTAAATTTTTGGCAGGGGACTGTTTCAAAAAACTCCGGACAAAATTTACATGGCATTATCAAATCGAAAAAATACATTACAAGACCATGTTTTATGAACAAATTATAACTTAAATATTCTATTTTTAGATATTAATTGCAAAATTTATGCAGTCTTGCTCACTGACTTTTAAATATTACTTCTAAGTGGGAATTCTTAGAATGGGACAGCCAGGGGACTGTATTTTTACAGCTTTGATAATTTCTAGAAAAATTGTTAAACTTGTTATGGTTCTAAATACAACTGCGCTGTAAAGTTTCAGTCTTTTATTTAATTATAGATTGATAGTTATTTTATTTTATTGTATTATTTAAAACAAAAATCGGTTCGGACAGCGATTTACGAGCTTACAGAGAATCGCCCAAATATTTAAATAAAGTTTATGTACTTATATTATTAATCTTCTTCTTCTATACTTAGTATAATCTATATCTATATCTATACATATTATAAAACAAAGTCCTCCGCCGCGTCTGTCTGTCCCTATGTATGCTTAGATCTTTAAAACTACGCAACGGATTTTCATGCGATTTTTCTTAATAGATAGAGTGATTCAAGAGGAAGGTTTTTATGTATATGACATGCATAATATAGTAGAGAAACATTGATAGTTATAGAGGTTTGTCGTGGTATTGTGATGTCGTAAATAAACACATTTTTTTGCGCTTACATTACAAACGCTGGCTGAACCCTACGAGATCAAAATAATGTACTACAGTATCGTACACCTTAATGGTATCTGTTTATCTCTTAGGGATAACCCACAATAACCATTTTTTATCCTTTACTTATAATAAATTGTTTTTAGCATGAATTTATCCATTCTTCAATATAACGTAAACTTCACTAATATTTACACCACTGACAAAAAAGCTGTGAACGTTGTTCATACCGCTAGGTTAAGGTTAAGCAACATAAGGCAAGTTCATTAAATAGATGGGTGAACCGATTTGTATGAAATTTAGCGTGCATATCGGGTAGGTCTGAGAATAGGTCGTAAAGTGTATTTCATGCCGCTAAGTTAAGCAACATTAGGCAAGGTCATTACATAGATGGGTGTCGGCAGCGACTCCGAGGAGGGCAATGACGGGGTTGCGAGCCCCATCCCCGTGATCACGGTGCCAGGTTTCCGGGGGCTATAATGCGCACTGAGGGGTATTTGGTGCAGATCCCACTGGAGGGCCTTATGTGGTGATGCGACAGTCGCAGGGGTTTAAGTGGGTAAGAATACCATATACCATGATTGATGAGGATATATAGAACGAAAAGAGGGTGCAAGAGAGGAGAGAGAGGGAGTAGGGATTCGAGGAGGGGGTGATGTGGTGAGGGATAGGGGGATTAAGGTGGAGCAATGGTGGAGTAAGGGGGAGCAAGGTGGGAGAAGAGAGAGGGGGAGGGGGTTCAGATAGGGGACAACTGGGAGAGGAAGAGAGGCAGTGTGACGGAGACCGAAGCGGGAGGGGGAAAGAGAGAGAGAGAGAGAGAGAGAGAAATAAATCAAGGGAGGACGGCGAAAAGGGGAGCAAAATTTAATAAAAGCGCGGGCGGAGCTGCGCGGGTCAGCTAGTTGAAGATATTTTGAAAATTATGTTTGGAGGGCATTCTATAACCGATACTAAAGCCAAAAATGTATTTTTTTTTATTTTTGTCTGTCTGTCTGTCTGTATCTCGGCTGAGCATCACGCCGGTACTACTGGATGGATTGAAACGAAACTTGGCATGATTTGAGTTAATACTCCGAGGTAGGACATAGGATACTTTTTATCCCGACATTCGGCACGGTTCCCTTGGGAGAGGGGACTAAAGTCAAAATGTGTACTTGGTTATACACTTGCTCCGATTTTAACAATTTTTCATTATAAGTATAATAAATATTTGTAAGGTAACACTCATAGATAGTTGTTAACAATGTTTGGAAATCAATCAGGTTAAGCAACGTTAGGTAAGAATAATATATATGGGTGAACAGATGGGTGACCGTTTAACGCCATTTGAACTAAACGTCTCCGTGCTTCGGAGGGCAAGTACAAATTGAGTCCAAGCTTTTTTAACCAACTTTAAAAAATGAGGTTTTGTATTCTATACGAATGTACATAATTGAAAGTTTAGTTAATCTTCTATATCTATATCTTCTATATCTATATCTATACATATTATAAAACAAAGTCGCTCCCGCTGTCTGTCTGTCCCTATGTTTGCTTAGATCTTTAAAACTACGCAACGGATTTTGATGCGGTTTTTCTTAATAGATAGAGTGTTTCTTAAGGAAGGTTTATATGTATAATACATGCATAATATAGTAGAGAAACACTAATAATTTTAGAGGTTTCTAATGTGATGTCGTAATATAAGCACATTTTGCGCTTACATTGCGAACGTTGGCTGAACCTACGAGATAGATCAAAATAATGTACTACAGTATTGTACACCTTAACAAGGTCTAAAAAAGTCTGCGATGGTTATGTTTATCTCTTAGGGATAACCCACAATAAACATTTTTTATCATTTACTTTTTATGAGAAATAATTAACTATTAATAAATTGTTGTTATAGCATGAATTTGTCCCTTCTTCAATATAACGTACACTTCACTAATATTTACACCAATGAAAAAATAGCTGTGAACGTTGTTCATACCGCTTGGTTAAGCAACATAAGGCAAGGTCATGACATAGATGGGTGAACCGTTTTGGATGAAATTTTGTGTGCATATCGGGTAGGTCTGAGAATAGGTCGTAAAGTATATTTCATGCCGCTAGGTTAAGCAACGTTATGGAAGGTCATTACATAGATGGGTGACGGCGGCGACTCCAAGGATGGTGAGGGGGTTGCGAGCCCCGTCCCCGTTATCATGGTGCCAGGTTTAAGGGGGCTATAATGTGCACTGAGGGGTATTTAGTGCAGATCCCACTGGAGGGCCCAGGTCCGCCCTCTTATGTGGCGATGCGAAAACCACAGGGTTTTAAGTGGGTAAGTATCCCAGATACCATGATTGACGATGATATATAGAACGAGAGGAGGGTGCAAGAGAGGAGAGAGAGGGAGAGGGGTTTCATGGAGGAGGTGATGGGGTGAGGGATAGGGGGATTAAGATGGAGCAAGGGGGAGTGAGGGGAGCAAGGTGGGAGAAGAGAGAGGGGAGGGTGTTCAGAGAGGGGACACCGGGGAGAGGAAGAGGGGGAGTGTGACGAGGACCAAAGCGGGGGGAAAGCGAGAGGAGAGACAGAAGATAGAATTAGATTTTTCTTATAAGAGAGAGATGGAGGGATAAATAAATCAAAAGAGGAGGGAGAAAAGGGGAGCAAAATGTAATAAAAGCGCGGGCAGAGCTACGTGGGTCAGCTAGTATTAATATATGTTAGTCTATGTGGGCTTCTAAACAAATTTACCAAATTTTATGAGTGTATGTATGTATGTAGGTTTGTCCACGGATTTCTCAGAAACTAAAGGTCCGATTTCGAAAATTCTTTTTGCAATAGTTAGAGTATTTTTCAACTTAGGGTAGAGTATAAGTTTCATCAAAATCGGTCTAGTAGTTTAAGAGATATAAACTTTTTATGTTTTCAGTAAGTTATTTGAACGTAGACGTTCGAGTTGCGTGATAGTGCTGATACCTATTTTGCTAAAATAAAAGTCACTATAAAGTGTTAAATAAACTATTAAAAAAAAAAAAAAACCGGCTTCAAAGTAAATTATCTAAAAAGCATAAAATAACGAAAATATATTGAAGTCGGTGTCAGCTGGTGATAGTGTTAGTTAACATGATTAGCTAGCACCGACTTCAATATATTTTCGTTATTTTATGCTTTATAGATAATTTACTTTGAAGCCGGTATTTATTTTTTTTAAATAGTTTTTAGATAATTTACTTTGAAGCCGTTTTTTTTTAAATAGTTTATTTCCAATAGGCTTAACGCCAGCACTTTTAAGCGGTCATTTTTTTTTTAATCTACCACCGTATCACAAGGCGGCCTCAACTGAGAAGATCCGGCAAGAAACTCAGCGGGCTTGTCATTTTTTCCCTTTTTTTTCCAACAGTGTTTGTCTTGTTACAATTAGATCAGCATCAGCGACAGTGTGTCCTGCTGTCTACTGTGATCAATTCTGCTCTCGATACTGAATAATCTAGTTCCATTCCACGGTGTATAGGTAAAAACATTCGTGATGCAATTTGAATATGATTAATTGTTTCAATGATATGCTAGTCATCATGAAAAGTGTAATCAAGATTTATAATCCGCTTTAAAAAACGAGTATCCAAGTAATTAATCTTTTAATTTACTTATAAATGATAACTTTACAAAGTGACTAATAAAATCCGAAAGTAGGTATAATTAAAATAGGTAGGTATAATTAAAATCTACTTTTTTGATAGCAGACAGTTTACTTACTAAATGATCCATTAGGTATTATTGCCTCATTTTTACTCCATGACACAATGAGTGGTTTGTTTGACAGCTATGTTTGTATGTGGCATTGTATCTCCCAAACGAACGCACTGCTTTGAAAGCTGTTTTAGTTAGGATGCATATTTTATGCCTAGCTACGCTTGATATAAATCTAATCTAAACTAATAGCCACATGCAAATCCTGCTCGTGTTTTAAAATTACCAGTTATTACTCCAATAGATACTCGTGGGGTGTCCGGGTAAGAATAGCACCCCCCCATCTCCTCCCTTTGGGTGTCCGTAAGAGACGACTAAGGGAAAACAAGAAGACGGGCAGCAGCGTCTTTTATTTGATTACCTACCATGTATACTGCGATTCCCAAGCCGCCTACCAAGCGTGGAGGTTATGGTTTATCCCTTCTAAAGGGGAGGCCTTTTGTTTAACAGTGGGCGTGTTACGGCTGCATGAATGATAATGAACTCTTACAGATAAAACTTACCTAGAATTAGAACGCTTGGAGGAATCGTGCTTCTTCCCCCCCTGCAGATTGGGCAGATCCTTCTGCCGTTTCTTGGTCTCCCTCCATATTCTGTAGTACAGTATACACATCACAGTCACCGGCACATAGAACGCCGCTATCGCCGTCCCGAACGTGATGAACTGATTAGTCTCTATGAACTGTATATAGCACTCGTGTGGCGGCACTTTCCTCTCCCCGTCTATGTACGGCCACGCGTAAATCCACGGCGGCCACAACACTAGACTGAACCCCCAAGCGCCCCCTATCATCACGGTAGCGCGGCGTGTAGTCCTCTTCGCGCGGTACGTCAACGGCCTAGTCACACTGAAGTACCTATCGAAACTGATTATAAGCAGGTTGAGAACGGACGCGTTAGACGCGAGGTAGTCCAATGCGAGCCACGTGTCACACACGTACGGGCCGAGTGGCCAGTAACCGTAGATCGTGAACATAGCAAACAGAGGCATGGATATCAGCCCCACGGCGAAGTCGGCCACCGCGAGCGAGAACAGGAAGTAGTTGCTGATCGTCTGCAGCTGCTTGTCGATCTTGAAGCTGATCATGACCATGGAGTTGCCGGCGACGGTGACCACGGAGAGGAAGCAGGCGATGAGCGCGATCACGGTCTTCTGTGCGACGCTGAACGGGCTGGTGGGGAGGTCGGGGCTGAACGCCAGGTCGGTGAGGTTGTCTGAGTGGTTGGACGCGATGAGCATGCTGTCAACTATGCGAGCCGCCGCCCGCGCAGCCCGCTGCGCCCCGGCTCGGCCGCCGACCGAGCGCGCACTCGTCTGTGGACAAATAAAGAAAGTTAGTCTTGACATAGGTAGTGAAGGTCTTCGGAGTCGCTGGACGTTCGGGGCGTGGGCCCTTAGGACGTCCATTGAGAACGGCGGCGACTCCGGGGAGGACGGCGGCGGGGTTGCGATCCCCTTCCCCGTGAGTACCGTGACTGGTTCCCGGGGGCTACAATGCGCCCCCTGGCGGCGGGCTCAAAGGTTTTAGTGGGTAAGAATCCCACATACCCCGGTCGAGCCCCACAGCTCCCGGGGATCTTTCGAAGACTTCCCCCGCGTCAAAAGAAAAGGTAGTGAAGATATATAAAAGGAATAATTTCGAAAATTGAATTGATGGTGGGTATAGTTATATTGGTTTAAGTTATGTAGTATGCCTTAGTGGTTGGCCACTGTGAACGCGCGGTGACTTGAGCCTAGCGCGGGCGCGGCGGCGGGTGCGCCGGGTGGCCACAGTGACGCGCGGGCTGTTCCGGCGATAACACTTATTGCAGGTGTCGCAAACCTTTTATGAGGATTCTGTATTTTTTACTGGATAGGCCAATCCTGAGATGGGAGGCGTTGATCATAAGAGATGGTGTGCTGGGTGCTCACGAAATAACTAAAAACAGTTAAAAAAAAATAATGAATAATGAATGGAGATTTAAAAAAAACTATGTTAAGAATTGAAATTGTAGTCAAAAATATTTATTTTATTTATTAAGAAACATCAATAATATACATATTATACACTTACAATTTCAAATGTCCAAAAAAACCTTTTTTATACATGTATTTAAAGTTATTTAATAATAAAAAAATACTTAAAACGAGCGACAAGACCGAAATGGTTTGATACCCCGCCAGCCGCGCGATCGGTCGCTTGTTGACTAGGCCCGCAGTGTGGCCAGAACGAGCGGATAGGAACGTTTGAAAAGTACGCCTGCTAACTCGCTCAAGCCGGTCGCGCTAGGCTCCCGCCTAAGTCACTTCAGTGTGGCCGCAAGCGGCGGTTTCATATGTTTGATATTTCGCGCCCGCCGCCGCCGCCGCGCTAGGCCTGCAGTGTGGCCGACCACTTAGGAATAGCTGGACGTCTGGGGCGTGAGCTCTAGAAGTCCTCCCCCAAAGGCGCGTAAGAATCCCTTACACCCCGGTTCCACCGCAAGAACAAAAAAAAGGGTGTTAAAAATATTACACTGTGGTCCAACGCCTTTGTGTTTGCGTAAAAGGCGACAATATTAGAACTGACCATATCCCCTACTACTTTCAGTAGATCATGTATTATCTATTTTTAGTAGTATCCTGAGCTACTACCCAATGATATTTTACTATCATTGCTACTACCTAATAAGGTTGGATACAGTTTGGGCTCGTCCGGCGGCGTATAACCTGCACGAATGCCTTGCTAGACGGCTTCGTCAGAAAACTGTAAGAATTTATACCTAAGCTTGGTCCTTGATACACGTCCAAGTTCTGTATTTCGGCCGATTTAAAGCATCCTTTTTGAAATAGGCTCTCTGAGGGAAACAATTTTGCGTGAAAAGACGAGATTAAATTTACCAATCCAACCGCACCTGTGAAGATAAACATGGTAAGGAAATGGCGACAACCTAGCATTTATTTGTAAGGCGTGTTTAGTGCAGGTCCAATCCGTTATCATCCATGCCGTCCGTTATCGTTAAGAACTTAAGAGGACCCTTGTTAAGTAAAACTTTAATAGGTTGAAAAAAAATATAAACCTATTTTTTTAGTAAATAGACTCATATAAGAATTATTTAGTTGTTTAGTAATCCTAGTAAAAAAATCTAAGAAGAATCATAATATTATGTAGTCTTGTTATAAACATCATAAGACTAAATGGTTATAGCGGAAACTCCGGGGCTATCTATCCGGGGTGTTTCCATAAAAGTGTAATATTTTATCAAGTTAATTAAGTAAAAGCCCAGGCCGTAATGGTTTTGTTGGCTGCCCAGTGATATTAGTTAGAACATTCATCATGGATCCGTGCAAAAACATGACAATATCGACCTGATTCCGTAAGCAATAACGAAATATATCTGGAAAGCGAAAACTCGCCAAGTAAGCCTTCCAACGTATGAAGGAAAATTATTTTATTTCCCGGTTCACTTCGCACTAGGACATTGGTGCTAAATGCGGTGCAAGATTTTTTTCTGTATCCAAAATACATATAAATATGTCGTTGTGTATCACAGAACGGACATGGTTTCAGAAATTAAAAATAATGTAAATAAAGGTTTAAATTTATTAAAAAAAATGGCCTAGTGCGAGTTGCACTCAAGCACCGTGTGGGTTCCGAACATCTAACATCGCTGATAACAAAATAAAATAATACAGAACCGTGTGTATATCAGAAACATAACTTTAATGTTATATTGACATTCTACTTATTATTGTATTTCGTATTTAGGGGCGTCCATTAATCAAGTCAATCATCAAGTCCTCTTAATTTTATTTTTATGTGTGTACAATAAAGAGTATAAATAAATAATAATAAATAATCACGTGAGGCTCGAAAGGGGGGAAGGGATTCCGAAAAATCACGAAATATGACCAGGAGGGGGGAGGGGATATAATGAGACATCACGTGTATTTATTTTTCGTTGAAGGCACGATTTCAAAACCAAACAGCGGCACGGGGCCTTGACTCACCGTCTTCTTCAACGACTTCCCCTTCAACATTTAATCGATTAGGTAAGTACCTGTATTTAAAGATAATATTCCAAAAATTTCAATATAGTTTGTACAAAAAAATACACGTGATTTTGGGTAATTGGGGTAGTTTAAAAAGTTGCTAAATAAAATCTTTTTAAAAAAAAATTGAACCGACTTCAATATCACTGAAAAGTATAAAATAATTTAAATATTATTGAAGTTGGTGTTAGCGTACCTGCTGTGTATATTTGGCACCAACTTCAATAATATTTAAATTATTTTATACTTTTCAGTGATATTGAAGTCGGTTCAATTTTTTTTTAAAAAGATTTTATTTTAACCTTTTTAGTGATATTTTCATATATAAAGATTGAACCATCGAAAACCGTAAAATTATCTAGGTAGGTTATGATCACATTATCGTCTACATAGTTTTACATAATTCATGTTTCTTCAGAAAATAATATCCGGTCGTAATGAAATTTGCATGGAAACATCATAGTAGTTTACTCTCTCGAATAAAAAAAGAATCATCGAAATCAGTTCATAATTGTCAGAGCAATGTAATGGAGAACATCAGTTTTATGGTTTTTACCAGATAAATTCCTCCACATCGTTCATGGTCCTCCAGGAAGTTCTTATCCGGTTGTAATAAAATTCATACAGATTCAATACAGTGGTTTCTTCTTTCGAATAAAAAAAGAATCATTGAAATTAGTAAATATTTGCCAGAGTTATGACCATTTTTGTCCGACCGAGCGAGTCCGAGCGACTAAAACGTCATCTATATAGGCTTTCTTGCAACTCTCAGTGCGCAGTCACCATTCTTGTTTTTTTAGGAACTACTTATTACTAAGCAATAATTTTTTTATGGGACCCAATCAATGGATTGAAGAATGGATGGAAGAAAGATTTTTTCAAATCGGTTAATAATTGCCAGAGTTATGCGCGAACATACATAAAAAAAAAAAAAAAAAAAAAAAATATATACAGACGAATTGAGAACCTCCTCCTTTTTTGAAGTCGGTTAAAAAGAAAAGTATTATCCAAGAATCAACAAGCTTCAAGCGTTTCAATAGTGCCGTTCCCACTTCAAGCAAACCAACCGAACAACTTTCAATTTGTTCGGGACATATTGTGATAGGGGCAAACATGAGGTAAATAAATAACACAAGTAACTATACTAACTCAACAGAAAGACCGAAACAAATAGGATTAGTAGTTTAGAATTGGGTTTAATTCCATTTATTAGTCCCTGCCAACAGCTGTGAACAAAAGCGAGGTGAACGCATTAAATTACGGATGAAAATCGTGAAATAGATCTTCCTTAGAGAACGTTTGCGGCTAATTTCATGTCCACCACATCTTAAATGTTAGAAAAATAAACTAAATAGTAACTATTTAGTACAATAATGACTGTCATCTCTTTCAACAGGACTTGGATAGGTTGTGTGTATATTGCCAGGAAAATAAGCTTCACCTCAGTATATCTTAATGTTGTAGCATCACATTTACTAAAAATAGGAATACCATAACTCATAAATACAAGCTTAATGGAACTGATCTCACCAAAGTCTCGACGTTACGCGACCTGGGTATACTATTGGATACTAAGTTACATCTTGATGGACACATTGACACCATTGTGAATAAAGTCTACCAGATGTATGGTTTCGTTATGAAGCCACTTATCTAGCCCTTTACAAGACCCTAATAAGACCTCAACTTGAATATGCCTGTTGTGTTTGGAACCCCTTATATAACAAATATGTTGATAAAATTGAGTCTGTACAACGTAAGTTCCTTCGCTCCATGCATTACTGGTGCCACCGCGCACGTCTAACTTATAGCCAGTTGTTGAGTAGGTACAAGATTTTAACATTAAAGTCTAGACGTCTACAACTGGAAGCAATGTTGCTATATAAAATTTGTCATGGTGATATTGATTGCACTGAAATTAGTAATAAATTATACTATATAGTCCCCAGAACTGTGTACCGGCGCGAGGTGAGGGCGCGTACAGTTTTTGCTACGACATCTTGTAGAACCAGACCCCCTAGACAATGTAACATTCTACAATCGCTATCGCTAATAGAAAGTATAAAAATGTATGAGAATGACATAAGTCATCGAAAAATCACGTGACAAATTTTAGGGAATTGACACCGTTAGCGAATTAAGAAATAGATTCGCTATGAAGCGATTGCATCTTGTCTAGGCCCTCAGTGCTGGCCTACGCTCTCCTCTAGGTCGACTTTTAGATAGTCATAACAAGTTATTTACAGATATTGATATATTTGCTGTAACTATAAACCAGTTTAAAAAAATGGTAGTTGAGGTGCTGAGTAGCGGTTAACTCACTGCAGTGTCTCATCTTCCACATCTTTAACATTCTAAGTACATCATTATTTTCTTTATAAGTATATTTCTATTATTTTGGCAGAAGGCAGAAGCTATTCAGCTATATATTTATATATTATCAACAGTTATAGCTACGTTTGTAACATCGAGCCACAGGCTCGTAGCTATAACTATCTATACTCGAATTCAAGTATTCCGTCGTAAAAAGTAAATAAACATGGCGGTATTGCAACCATCGACAATATTAGGGAGGTGACGCCTCATGAACGAGTGAATCTGACCACATCATAGATGTATGATAAATCCCTTAGAGGCCTTCATCATGCTCTCTCCAGTGGTATCACTGGAGAGAGCATGATGCGCTAACCCCTCTGCCAAATTTTGTTCATATGTTCAGGTCATTCTTTGTTTGTGTGCGTATCTTTTTGAATGTGTTGCGAGTTTATTATAGTGTGGATATGCGTGAAATTGTATCTGTGTGTGTTTACTTCGCCTCCCGCACCCCGCAAAAGTGCCACGAAAAATTTGTTCGGGGAATCGACGTGATACTGGCTCTATTCTAATTACTCTGAGGATAAATCCATTACAGTATTGATATTTATATCAGCAACGGTAGGATTAAAAAGAATACATTATTACTGTGAATTATTTTTATTGATAATTTCACCTTTATTTAAACAAATAACAACTCGAAACCCTTTAATTCAAAATAATTAACAAATGCGTCAGTATTAAAATGTTAATTTGAGTGTACAACAATTTTACTTATTCTCTAGAAGATTGAACATAATAGGTCAAAGGGTAGCATTTGGGATTTTTGCGAACCATTTAGTAACTTCCATCTTTTTGGCCACAAGCTGCAAACTAACTCTGATGGAAATGCGTGCGTAAAAATATAAAAGTTTATATCTCTTAAATCGATTTTTATGAAAACATAAAACTAGAGATTTTTAAGACATTTATTCTGAGGAATAAGCAAATTCTGAGCTGGAGCTCGTCCCGGTTACATTTATGATAAATCGCGGTGTTTCACTTGCTGCATCTATTATGCCATCCAATTTTAACATTTTGTCTTCCTCCTTCTGCACATGTTCTATACATTTTTTCCAAGCATTTGCTCCAATTAATGCCAAAGCATCGCGAAGTAACGTTTTCACCTCAGCCATTTTGAATGTTTTATTGTTTCTTCCCACGTATGATTTAATTTGAGCCCAAATCAATTCAATTGGATTGAGTTCACAGTGATAGGGTGGTAGCCGCAAAACAGTTACATTTTTCTTAGCCGCCATGTTATCTACTACTTTTTCTTGAAAATTCAATTTGTCAAATTTTAATAATAATTGAGCTTTTATTTCGTTTTCTTCATACGAAATGTTTTTATTTCGTAACCATGCTTTAATATCTGCTTTTTTCCAACTCATATTTGGCACACGTTCTATGTTTCGTGAGTGGTAAGGCGCATTATCCATCACTATGGACGACGGAGGCGCTGCGCCGCCTATTATCCCGCTATGCGGCAATTTCATGCCTGAAATTCGTATAACGCAGCGAGAAGTCCGGCGGCAATTACTCTCTCTGGACGTCCATAAGTCGAGTGGGCCCGATGGCATACCGGCAGTGGTGTTAAAGCAGTGTGCTCCTGAGCTATGTCCCGCATTGACTCGTTTATTTGCGCTTTCGTATTCCGCAGGCCAAGTTCCGTCTTCTTGGAAGACTGCCTATGTTCACCCTGTGCCTAAAAAGGGCGATAGATCGGACCCATCAAACTACAGGCCGATCGCTATTACCTCCCTGCTCTCTAAGGTGATGGAGCGTGTGATAAACACGCAGCTCCTTGGTTACCTAGAGAGTCACGACTTGTTGAGTGACCGTCAATATGGTTTTCGACACGGCCGTTCGACTGGTGACCTTCTTGTGTACCTCACTCACCGATGGGCTCTTGCAGTAGAGAGTCAAGGCGAGGCCTTGGCCGTCGGCCTGGATGTGGCTAAGGCGTTTGATAGGGTCTGGCACCGTGGCCTTCTATCGAAGTTACCATCTTACGGACTTCCCGAGGGTTTGTGCAAATGGATTGCCAGCTTTTTGTCCAACAGATGCATTAGAGCCGTAGTCGATGGCAGTTGTTCTGATAGCATGGAGATTAACGCTGGCGTCCCACAAGGATCCGTGCTGTCTCCGACGCTGTTCCTTTTGCATATTAATGATATGCTATCCATCGATGGCATTCATTGCTATGCAGATGACAGTACCGTTGATACCAATTACTCGGGCCGTGCCAATATCCCTCGTTCTGTTGTGGAGGAAAGCCGTGGACGCCTTGTGTCTGAAATTGAGAGTACTCTCGACAAGATCTCTGATTGGGGACGACTTAATTTAGTCCAGTTTAACCCTACTAAGACACAAGTCTGTGCGTTCACCACTAAGAAAACCCCGTTCGCTGTAATACCTCAATTCCAGAACACAGCCCTTAGCATGTCAAAGAGCATCGGGATCTTAGGTGTCAATATATCCTTTGATGTGCAGTTCCGTGAGCACCTTGAGGACAAGGTCAAGCTGGCGTCTAGAAAGCTAGGTGTGCTTAATAGGGCGAAGAAGTACTTCACCTCGCGCAATAGGTTGTTACTTTATAAGTCGCAAGTTCGGCCGCATTTGGAGTACTGCTGTCACCTATGGGCGGGAGCGCCTGAATACCAACTTGGACCACTTGACTCGGTGCAGAGACGAGCCATCAGGATTGTTGACGATCCTGAACTCTCAAACGGTCTAGAATCACTACGGGTGAGAAGAGATTTTGCTTCCCTGTGTGTTTTCTACCGATTGTATAACGGTCAGTGCTCTGAAGAATTGTTTGACATCATGCCCACGGCCACTTTTTACCATCGCACCTCTCGCCATCGGCAGGGAGTTCATCCTCACATCTTAAAAACAATGTCATCCCGCAATTTGCGGTTTCAAAGAAGTTTTCTTCCCCGCACTTTGAAGTTGTGGAATGAATTGCCTGCCGAGGTTTTCCCGAATAATTACAGCATGGGTTTTTTTAAAAAGGGAGTTAACAAATTTTTACGGGGTCGACAACGCGCTTGTGATCCTACTGGTGTTGCTAGCGTCCATAAGCTGCGGTAACTGCTTCCCATCAGGCGGGCCGCATGCCTGTTTGCCACCTTGGTGGTATAAAAAAAAAAAAAAAAAAAAAAACTTTAACAGAACCCGGTTCAATTTTTTCTAAAATTTTGCCAAACCTGGAACGAAAGAAGAATCTAAGTTAATGTCATTTAATTAACAAAATATTCCTTATTTATTTCCGTGTTGTATTGAATACTATGACAGTAAGCTAATCCACAAGACCGTCCACACCGGTGTTCATTAGGAAATCGGTCCACCGTGGTTCATTAGGAAATACAAATATATTTTAAAATGGCAGCGAAGAATTTAATGTTATCCTAAAACTGCAAAATACTAACCAATTTTCAAAATTATGAGCATCCATTTCCCCATGGTAGTCGCCATCAGATTTTTTAGCTTCAAATATCCATTCGCCTCCTTCCAAAAATCCATCTTCACTGCCTACGTGGGTTATTATTAGTCGTTTTCCTTTATTTGGATTTTTGAGACCCGTCGAGAGGCCTCTGAGGAATGCTTGACGATTGCACTCAATTGAGTTGTCAACCCAAACGTAGTCTACTGTATGACCTGAAAGAAATGTGTTATTAATAGGATAAAATATCAAAAAGAATATAACTACTTTTAGAAAAAAATAAAAATTACTTCAAAGAAAATTATCTAAAAGCATTAAATAAACGAAAATATATTGAAGTTAGTGCTAAGCATGTTAAATTATACAATTATGTATAACTTTATTAAGGCATTCATGACTCATAGAAATAAATACAACAAAAATAATACAAACACAGTGTAAACATTATATAACGGCACTGAAGGGACTGTGCATTTTATGGCGTTATAAAGAGTTGTCGTTAAATGTAGAACGAGAAAAATCTGAATTATAAAAAGAAAAAGTTTATTCAGACTAGTGTCTACATATTCACTAGTTATGTACATAAAAAAAACCCACGCAGAAAAACCATGTTTACCTGCAGTTTGTGAACAGTTTGAGCTTGTGGCAACTAAGAATATGATAAGGTATACATAATCTATGACTCCTGCATAATAGTCATGGTCAACAATAGTCTACACGTGCAAGCAATCCGAATTTGTAAACAAAAGAACGAATTACTTAGAAATTTCGGTATGCATGATGCCGACAGTCAAGTTTATTACGGGCAACGATAATAAAGCGACAAAAGAACGTGCACAGCTGCGCGTTTTTACTAATTTTGGCAACTTAAAAGGTAATTAATCTATTCTTATGGATTATGTCGCGATTTATTTTAATCTTCCCGACGTTTCGAATGCTTTGCAGCACCCATAGTCACGGGCGGACATGGGTGGTCATGGGTGCTGCAAAGCATTCGAAACGTCGGTAAGATTAAAATAAATCGCGATATAATCTGTAAGAATAGATTAATTACAATGTCTAGTATTCGCGTAAATAAAAGACAACATTAACTTAAAAGGCACTTTTCATTAATTGTTGTCGTTATTGAGAGTGGGTGTAATGCTATATGGAGTGTATCATTGTATGGAGCAAGGCAAGCTAAAAAAAATTAAAGCTAAGTAACTTCGACGCTTTACGGAGTTAGTCGTTAAATCGAGTGACGTTACATGGAGTTTACACTGCACTATTAAACCTCATCATGACATACAAACAACTAACCTTCATTGACCCATGTTTCATCGGTATAGTAAATTTTTTTGTTTTGGTTTTTATAATCCTTTATTTTTAGCAAATATGTCCGCCTCCATACCATCAAATCTGGTCTGTCAATTAAAATGCTTTTTCGTTCTCTTTTCGAGTTCGTGAAATTCATACTCTTTAAAAGTCTATAAAAGGTGGTTTGAGAGAATGAAGGAAGATCTTCATCACTGTTAACTTCCACCAATACTTTTTTTACAGTCGGAATTTCGTTGCTAAAGTAAAATTGGTGAACTTTTCTTCTAATGGCGCTAATTGTAAAATCGTCCAAGGTTTTTAGTGAAGAACAGTGATTTCCTTTCTTTTTGTGTTGAGGTGAAACTACATTTCCTGTTATTTTGTATTCATGTACAATTCTCTCCACAGTTCTTTTAGAAATGCCCATTACTTCCGCAGTAGCCTGCGAAACCTCCGACTTATACGGATATGTGGGCATAGCTTTCGCTACAAATTTATAAATATTGATTGCAATATTTTTTTCGTTGGAAGTTAACTGTGTAGGTCTTGGCCTTTTTTTCATGGGACTACTCAAAATTGTCGGGGAGTTACGTCTCTACCTTTTTGACGATGTAGGTTCAGATGGCCCAGGACGAGGTTCGCTCATCTTCAAGCACTAAAAACACATTTAGTGATTACTTATAATTCTTGTAATAAAGTCACCCATTTTATTTTGTTCTCACGGGAAAAAAGTTTAAAAGGTACCTGGTACCTGTGGGGACGTGGGGTGATAGGGGTCGCAACCCCGCCGGAGTCATTACCATACTCTATGGGCGTCTTAGGGCCCACACCCTGAACGTGCAGAGACTCCGAAGATTATCACCAATAGAGCTCAACCCACTGGATGGTTCAACAGAGTGAAATCGATATACATTTTGTCAAGCCATCCAGTGTGTGGAGCGAACTGATTTATAATGGGTTTTAACCCACTCGTGAGTTCCACCCGGGTAATTACCCATTTATATTTTGGACTCAAACGAAATAAATGGATTTATTGACTTGTTGTAATTACTAATAAAAAGTATTGACATAATTTATAAATTAAATATTCAAGCTTATAAAATAATGCTCATTGAAACAAATGAGTGCACGACAGTGCAAATGTATAATAGCTTTGGAGACTTAATCGTCAACACTTAGTAAAACTACATGTAAAAAAAATGGATGGAAAAAAGAACCTGTAGTGCATGTATGTGAATTGAATTTTTTTAAACGATGTTGTATATTTCTATTGATAAATGTATTTTTTTTACTTTATCATATTTATTTTTTTCAATTTACTTAAATTACTTTAAACTAAAATAATCTTATAAAAGCAAATGCAAAGCTTAAGCAAATGTTCAATTCTGTCCTCTTCACTGGGAGAACTCCACGGGCATGGAACAGGAGCATGGTAGTTTTGTTTTTTAAAAAAGGCGATAAAACCCTTTTGAGGAACTACCGACCAATATCGCTTCTGAGTCATGTCTATAAGCTGTTCTCAAGGGTCATCACGAATCGTCTTGCACGAAGACTTGACGAATTCCAACCCCCAGAACAGGCCGGGTTTCGAAGCGGGTATAGCACCATAGACCACATACACACGGTAAGGCAGATTGTACAGAAGACTGAAGAGTACAATCGGCCCCTGTGCTTAGCATTTGTGGACTATGAGAAGGCTTTTGACTCCATCGAGACTTGGTCTGTTCTGGAGGCCTTGCAGCGCTGCCAAGTGGACTGGCGATACATCGAAGTGATGAGATGTCTATACAATGCCGCGACGATGACTGTACAAGTACAGAACCGGCAAACTGAACATATCTATTTGCGTCGAGGAGTGAGACAAGGGGATGTCATATCCCCGAAATTGTTTTCTAACGTCTTAGAAGATATGTTCAGGATGCTGGACTGGGAAAAGTGCGGCATCAATATTAACGGCAAGTACATCTCTCACTTGCGATTCGCGGATGATATCGTAATTATGGCCGAAACGCTGGAAGACTTGCAACGAATGCTGAATGGCCTAGCTGACTCTTCTCATCGCATCGGTCTCCGGATGAATTTAGATAAAACAAAAGTAATGCTGAACAAGCATGTTGTTCCGGGACCGGTTGCCGTAAATGGGATACCTCTTGAAGTTGTCCAGGAGTATGTCTACCTAGGACAGACGCTCCAACTAGGTAAGGACAACTTTGAGAAGGAAATCAAAAGAAGAATACAGCTGGGCTGGTCAGCATTCGGAAAACTTCGTCAGGTCTTCTCGTCACCGATACCGCAATGTCTGAAGACTAAGGTCTTTAATCAGTGCGTCCTACCCGTAATGACGTACGGTGCTGAGACGTGGCCACTTACGGTACGACTAGTCCACCAATTTAAGGTCGCTCAGCGAGCTATGGAGAGAGCTATGCTCGGCGTTTCTCTGAGGGATCGATTAAGAAACGAAGTAATTCGCCAGAGAACAAAAGTTACTGACATAGCTCAACGGATTAGCAAGCTGAAGTGGCAGTGGGCTGGTCATATTTGCCGCAGAACCGATGATCGGTGGGGAAGACTGGTTCTGGAGTGGAGGCCACGAACTGGAAAACGTAGCGTAGGACGCCCTGTGACCCGGTGGAGTGACGATTTTCGCAAAGCAGTTGGCAGTGACTGGATGAGGAAAGCCGAAGACCGGGCTCAATGGCGTGTATTGGGGGAGGCCTATGTCCAGCAGTGGACTGATGTAGGCTGATAATGATTCATGATGATTGATGAATCTTATAAAATCTTACCTTATATACACACAAACACTTCAATTGAAATCTAATCGAGAATATCAAAATCCTTAGATCGTAGCAATAAGTCGTCAGTCCAATCGAAAACACGGTCCAAATCACAAAGCAAACACAAAACCAAAAATCGAAAGCAAAGTCGTTAAAGAAAAGACACCAGAGAGCATTCAGTACGTACGACATCGATACGAAGCGACGAATGAATGACTATGAATAACACAATGAGGGTGTTCAAAAATGACGTGCACCAGGTGGCAGCACTAAGGCGTAAGTCCCGGAACCTGTCAAACCGCATACATTTTCATATTCGGCACTCAATTTTATTGATATTTATTTAAATAAATAATTAAATACGTAATATAAAATATTATCTTACAATCAACATAATATAATCCGTGTAGACGTGGGCAGAGTAGCGATTTACTTTGAAATAGGGACGGCGGACCTACTGTTTATTTTGAATCTACCTCAGTTTAGTCTGAGTTTAATATAATACTTTTTATTTTATAAAATGATTGGTTGTGGATCAATTTCAAATCATTCAATATCGAGATTTAGATCTTTAAATATTGGACATCACTAATTTCCATAGACAAAGTGTGTGTTCTATATATTGACATATTTTATCTGTGGCATTCTCATGTCAAAAATATTTTATTTATTCGTATATCTTAAGATTTTAACTATATTTTCAGTAGTTTAACTAGTTTTCTGAATCAGTTGGATGTTTTACGTGTGTGTGGTAATAAATGGAAAGTTTTCATCTTGTATTGGTGAAGAAATTTAGGTTTGTTTTGAAGTACCCGGTTTGATTACAAAAAATGACTTTATATCTGGTTTTGGGTTTAGGGACAGCCCTAGAATAACCTTTAATCTTATTTATATGTAAGCCGTGGAAAATGTTGTTGGTTGTACATTTGTCTATACATTGCATGCATATTGTGTACTGATATTATAATGTATAACTGTTTGTTTTCCCCAATAAAATAAAAATACAATTGAAACATAACTTTACGGAAGCAACTAGTATACATTATAAAAGCATAAAAAACCCGACTGCGATCAAATAAAATGGACTTAAATTTCATAATACATATACACATGCATATATACATATGTATTTGAACTCATCTCGTTGAGACCTTTTATTTGATACCCATATTGATGTTTTTGGAAATAAAATAAAAATAAAAACAAATTTGAGACTGACGGCCGCCATATTAACTTTTTTGGAAAAAAATATATATTCTATGGTTATTCTCACAACTGAGACGAATCTAAAGACATATTATAAGTCAAAATCCATAAAGCCGTCTAGGCTGTGGGCCGTGCCAAAGAAATAGATATACCATACATACCATACATACATACATACATGCTCTCGAAAAACATAACCCTCCTCTGGCACAGTCGGGCAAAAAGAAAATTATTTATTTAAACTTCTTGTGCTAAAGTGGTACACAAGGCGGACTAAATGCCTCTAGCCATCCTCTAAGCGCAGCTAATAACCTTATCAGTGCTCAGTTCTTGACGTCACGCCTCAGTAAAAATTGTATACACGTTGTACGCCCGGTTTCCGAAAGGATGATCAACGCAGAAATCAACTAACAAGATGTCAAATCTCCTGTCAAGCGTATTTTGGGTTGCAGAAAGGATGATTAACTATTTTAATTTGAACATCCTGTCAGTTGACACGGCTGTTAAATTTTGCTTCAGAAAGTTCATGTCAAAGCCAATTTGGGTTTCTGAAAGGCTAATTAAGCCATGATCATAGATTATTCTCATGTCAAATACAATGTCAAGTAATCGGTGCTGGTCGCCAAATTAAGTATTAAATTATACTACTTGTTTTGGATAATCTACTAGTTTATGACAAATTACGTAATTATTAGGTACCTATAAAAAGTCCTTTGCAACAAAAATACCAAGATTGTATTAACAATTGCTACTTTTGAAATTTACGATAGTGAAATGCGCACTCGACATCCACGCGGCCTGAAGGCCCATAAGAGTGTGGAACCGATTGACAATCAAAAATATTTTGTCTATGGGGTACCACTGGTGCTTTTTCTTCTAATCGTGACACAAGGTGAAGGACAAAAAATAAACTGTTTCTTTCTATCACATGTAACCTATATAAATGCATTATTTTCTTGTGCGAACGAGAAAGAAAGTGTTCATCCCTCCTGTAGATCCTCCATCTATGGTTACAGATTATAATATCTTTGAATTGAATGAGCTATTGAATGAAATATTGAACTAAATAGGCAATGTAGCCATACTTACACCGTACTTGCCGTATATCTTCGACATCAACGCCCGGTTTCTGAAAGGCTATTCAAATGGATATTCAACTAACATGACTGTTAACTTGACAGCTTGTTCAAATCAATTCGGGTTTCTGAAACGTTAATTAGAGAAAAATTTACTAATCAATGATCATTTTAATTTGACATGAAGAATATTATTTAACTATGGCTACATTGCCTATTTAGTTCAATATTTCATTCAATAGCTCATTCAATTCAAAGATATTATAATCTGTAACCATAGATGGAGGATCTACAGGAGGAATAGACACTTTCTTTCTCATTCGCACAAGAAAATAATGCATTTATATAGGTTACATGTGACAGAAAGAAACAGAGTATTTTTTGTCCCTCACCATGTGTCACGATTCGAAGAAAGAGCACCAGTGGTACCCCATAGACAAAATATTTTTGATTGTCAAGCGGCTCCACAGTCTTATTTCGTGGGCCTTCATCCCGCGCAGATGTGGAGTGCGCATTTCACTATCGTAAATTTCAAACGTAGCAATTGTTAATACAATCTTGGTATTTTTGTTGCAAAAGACCTTTTATACCTACTAATTATGTAATCTGTCATAAACTACTAGATTATCCAAAACAAATAGTATAATTTAATACTTAGGCCCGGTTTCCGAAAGGCTATTCAAATGGATATTCAACTAACATGACTGTTAACTTGACAGCTTGTTCAAATCAATTCGGGTGTCTGAAACGTTAATTAGAGAAAAATTTACTAATCAATGATCATTTTAATTTGATATGAAGAATATTATTTAACTATGGCTACATTGCCTATTTAGTTCAATATTTCATTCAATAGCTCATTCAATTCAAAGATATTATAATCTGTAATCATAGATGGAGGATCTACAGGAGGGATGGACACTTACTTTCTCATTCGCACAAGAAAAGAATGCATTTATATAGGTTACATTTGATAGAAAGAAACAGAGTATTTTTTGTCCTTCTCCATGTGTCACGATTCGAAGAAAGAGCACCAGTGGTACCCCATAGACAAAATATTTTTGATTGTCAAGCGGCTCCACACTCTTATTTCGTGGACCTTCATCCCGCGCGGATGTGGAGTGCGCATCTCACTATCGTAAATTTCAAAAGTAGCAATTGTTAATACAATCTTCGTATTTTTGTTGCAAAGGACCTTTTATACCTAATATTTACATAATCTGTCATAAACTGGTAGATCATTCAAAACAAATAGTATAATTTAATACTTAATTTGTCGACCATCACCGATTAGTTGACATTGTATTTGACGAGAGAATAATCTATGATCATGGCTTAATTAGCCTTTCAGAAACCCAAATTGGCTTTGACATGAACTTTCTGAAGCAAAATTTAACAGCCGTGTCAACTGACAGGATGTTCAAATTAAAATAGTTGACCATGCTTTCTGCAACCCAAAATACGCTTGACAGGAGATTTGACATCTTGTTAGTTGATTTTTGCGTTGATCATCCTTTCGGAAACCGGGTGTTAATTTGTCAACCAACACCGATTAGTTGACATTGTATTTGACAAGAGAATAATCTATGATCATGGCTTAATTAGCCTTTCAGCTTTCAGAAACCCAAATTGGCTTTGACATGAAGTTTTTGAAGCAAATTTTAACAGCCGTGTCAACTGACAGGATATTCAAATTAAAATAGTTGACCATGCTTTCTGCAACCCCAAATCCACTTGACAGGAGATTTGACATCTTGTTAGTTGATTTTTGCGTTGATCATCCTTTCGGAAACCGGGCGTTATTGTTTAATCGACAAAAAAAAATACGTGACCAATATTTTTAAATAATCTAAATGACTGACTAAAAATATGTTTTTAGTCATCTAGCCTTGTCCTGCCGTACGAAAAAATAACAAACTAAAAGTCCAAAGGGATAGTAGTCGGACCAGTCCCCAGCCCCCAGAAGCAGTAGATGTCAAATGCGATCTATTAAATTGATCTTACATTAGAACAGTTTGCCTGCGTCAGTTTTCCCGTCCGATTATAATGTGCATACCTTCAAGACTAGAGTGAATATGCCTTTAATAATCTAGTGTGCTGTACCATCTTCGATTGCGTCGCCGCTTTCCATCCATCAGGTGGGTGGGATTATTTCGCCAATGATTAGGTAATTATTACGGTCTATGAAGCCGTAATCACGCACGGTAGATGTGAACTTAGTTTGTTATGGCTTCTATGGTCGTTTGTAGAACTAAAACTTAATTTATATGCTATACAAGTGAGGTATTGGATGTGGAATTTTACGAAACTAACGAGGTCTTACGTAACTTGAAGGATTGAGCAACTTGTGACTCTATTTACTAAACAGTATGGCTGTTTCTACGTTATCATAGATTCTCTGAGTCGTGGGGTGCCCGGGTAACAGCACCCACCCATCTCCTCTCGTTGGGCGTCCGTAAGAGGCGACTAAGCGAAAACAAGATGACGGGTAGCAGCGTCTTTTTATTAAATAAATCCCAAAGACACTTGCCAAGCGTGGGTATTATGGCAACCCCTCCCTTCTAAGGAAGAGACTTTTGTTCAGCAGTGGACGAATGTCGGCTGCTGATGATGATGATAGATTCTTTATTCTGCCATATAGTTTCTAGAGTAGTTGGTAATTTATATGTTGGAATCGGATGGGAGCAGCAGAAAAAAAATCACCAATTTTTTTTTTTTTTGTAATTGTTGTAACACTTCTGTACACTACAAACAGTCCGAACATGGTATTCAGGTAAACTGTTATAAATGAACAAAAATAATCAATGAAATTAAATTTTATTTATAAAACTAAATAATTAATCTCTAGTGGTACGAAATTGTTCGCAGTACCTATTACCTACCCCAGGGGTACCACAGACAAGAAAAAATGTCCATGGTACCACTGGTGGTATCACGAACAACAAATGGTTAATTTATGAATAGCCAAGGTTTAATTAAAATACATCGGGTGGTTGACCACTGCAGGGCCTTGCGAGTAATGATGCGTTCACCCAAACAGTGACCGAGCCGCAAAGCAGCGAGCACTCGATGACGCTCTGCCGATCAAAGCCAGCCTCCCTTTGACCTCCTACAGCCTATTGTTTCTCATTTAAATATTCAGCTATATTGAAAAAAACCGGTCAAATGCGAGTCGGACTTGCGCACCGAGGGTTCCATACCTTATTTGGACCTATTAACGTTCTTACTATTCGTCGAACACGTCAGATTGCAAAAAAAAAAATCAAACCGCAAAACTAAGTTTGTTTGTCGAGATTTTTTATGATTACCTACTACAAAACTCTACTCAGAAACATCATTATATTTTTTCCTGTAAAATATACTTAGATAGACATGTATAATTCATTCAGATTTCTCCCTCCACAATCTTCGATGACAAGGGGGAACGATATTTTAATTGAAAATTTTGATGGGTATAGAATCCTAAGTAAATCAATTGGTTTTTTTAATAGCTAAGTCATACTGGTGCTGACTATTATAGAGACTGCTCGGGCTACTATCCCTTTGACCTTTTGGTTTCTTTTCTCTTATAGACTTCTCATCATCATCATCATTATGAGCCAGAAGACGTCCACTGCTGAAGATTGTTCGAATTCATTATTCCCCGTAGAACATTGACAGGGCGATGAAGACACATAAACAACCGATTGAGTGTTAACTAAATGCAAGATTTATTTAGTACGGTCACGAATTGGTAGGAATTCGAACGGTTAAGTCGACCAGAAGTACACCCGCTAGTACTGGTAAGGTTTCAGTATGTGTGCCTTATACATGAGTATCAACGCCAGACGTTGCCATTTTTAACCGACTTCAAAAAAGGAGGAGGTTCTCAATTCGTCTGTATATATAAGTATTTTTTTTCTATGTATGTTCGCGCATAACTCTGGCAATTATGAACCGATTTCAAAAAATCTTTCTTCCATCCATTCTTTAATCCGTTAATTAGGTCCCATAAAAAAATTATCGCTTACAAATAAGTAGTTCCTGAAAAAACAAGAATGGCGACTGCGCAGGAAAGCTGCAGGAATGCCTATTTAGATGACTTTATGTCGATTTTTAAGGACACGAATGGTCATAACTCTGGCAAATATTTACCAATTTCAATGATTCTTTTTTTATTCGAAAGAAGAAACCACTGTGATGAATCTGTATGAATTTTATCACAACCGGATAAGAACTTCCTGGAGGACCATGAACGATGTGGGGGAATTTATCTAGTAAAAACCATAAAACTGATGTTCTCCATTCATTACTCTCATCATATCATTACTCTGACAAATATGAACCGATTTCGATGATTCTTTTTATATTCGAGAGAGTAAACTACTATGATGACTCCATGCAAATTTAATTACGACCGGATATTTTTTTCTGAAGAAACATGAATTATGTAAAACTATGTAGACAATAATGTGATCATAATTTACCTCGATCATTTTACCGTCTTCGATGGTTCAATCTTTATGCATGAAAATATCACTAAAAAGTTTAAAATAAAATCTTAAAAAAAAAAAAATTGAACCGTCTTCAATATCACTGAAAAGTATAAAATAATTTAAATATTATTGAAGTTGGTGCCAAATATACACAGCAGGTACGCTAAAACCAACTTCAATAATATTTAAATTATTTTATACTTTTCAGTGATATTGAAGTCGGTTCAATTCTTTTTTTTTTAAGTATTTATTACAATTTATGTACACCGTGACGCTTCTATCGTTGCCATGTCAGCCCATACTGGGGCGACGTAACACATAAAGCTCTGGCCCTCTAGACAATGTAACATTCTACAAGCATTAACGCGAATAGAAAGTATAAAAATGACATAAGACATAGAGAAATCACGTCACAAATTATAGGAAATTGATACCGCTAGCGAATGAATAAATAGAATCGCTATGAAGCGATTGTATCTTGTCTGGGACCATATCTAATCTTCAATGAATTGAACGAAAGTCGCTAAGTCGAAGATATTCTGGTAAGAGCATAGAAATTGCGTCTAGCTTCGTCGGGTCGCTAGTAAGAAATCAATCTTTTTCGTATCACTCTGTTATCAACCATAAAATCAGTGAGTTGTTTGATGACGAATATTGTACACACTGATAAAAGTTATCGTTAAGGTGCGTCCTCACTGTGAATACTTCTGTGGAAATATACAGGGTGTAAGGGACAGCGTACCGAAAAAAAAATTATAAGACGTCAAATAATGTCCGTTACAACATTACAGTAACCATTTATATGGTAAATGACAAATGACTAACTTATTAATTTTCGAGCATGTAATGTATGCGGAATAATGTTTGTTTTTCAAATTACATTACTAATTTTCTAAAATAATAATAGTTAATTGCCTATTAATTAATAATTGCCTATGCACTGTTTTTGTGAATAAAGAATAAATAAATAAATAAAAATAAAATAAAAACACAAATAATTAATTGATTGTTTTTAAATTAAAATTAGGCTTTATTATTATACCAATAATGATGTTATACTAATTTTATTAAAAAAAAGTGAATTTTTTTTTTGGAAATTCATGAAAAAGCCGATGATAAATTTCAACACTAGGATGTTCAGAATCGTGTACTGGATCCCTGGTATCGGTTTTCGGTACGATGTCCCTTACACCCGTTATATTTAGTGGTAAGGCTCCTTGTGTAATAATATTCTACGACACACGGTCATCCGATCCCAAACAAACTAGACAAAGTCTGTACTATGGAAACCAGACAAGTGATACTAATACTTATAAATACGGCCCTAACGGGTCTGTTGGTCTAGTGGTCAGACATCCTAGCCGTTACCCAATAGGTCGTGGGTTCGATTCCCACTGAGTGTCTGGGTGTTTCATCTATTTAAATATGTATTTAAAAAAAATAAGTATTAGACCAACCAACCGACCGACCTACCAATTGTCTTTGGCTAGGTATGGCTAGCCAAAGACAATTGGCAGGGTTCAGTATGTCCTATTCAACCCCCAGCCATGGGCTGGCCACCAGTCAGGACTCCTGTGTTCATTCATACATTTATTGCTTTGATTTTGATCTTAATCTTAACTTAGGGCGGTTCATTGAGTTCAAGGCTAAAGTAAAGCAAGGAAGATTGGTGACATTACAAATATCCAGCGGTACTTCACACCGGGACAACTTCTGATGTTGTATAAAGTGCAAGTCTGGTCGTGTGTGGAGTACTGTAGTCATATCTAGCAGCTTTGAACTCAGTAGAGAGGCGTGCTAAGAGGCTAATTGGTGACACTATGTTAGTGCAAACCAATCTACAAAGCCGCAGAGGCGCAGAGTAGCCAGCCTCTTGGTATTCTACAGGATACATTGTGAAGAGTGTGCGCGAGAATTGCATGACTTGATTCCACCATCCCCCATGATCATCTGTCATCGGATGACGAGAGGCACAGCACATGCACACCCTTATGTGGTGAACGTGCCTTCAGTCCGGGCTAAACCATTTGCTTCTTCGTTTATAATAAGGACAGCTAAGGACTAGAACAGTTGGCCTGCGTCGGTTTTCCCGCCCGATTATAATGAGGGTGTCTTCAAGGCTGGATAGAATATGTTTTTTTAATAAGCTAGTTTCATTTACCATCTTCAATTGCGTCGCCAGTTTCCATCAGGTAGGATTACAATCAAGCATTAGCTTATTTGCATATACCTCAACACTAAATTTAAAATATTTCAACAACAAGTTTTGTAAAGAAAACATCGCTCCTAACCAAGTAGTCAGGATGCAGCTTTATAATACTGACGATACATATCATAGTGATACAATGTTTTACATAAAACTAGCTAGTCACGGCGTTCTACATAACTCACGAGCATTTCAATGTCAAACGCTTCCTATTGGCCGAGTTGAACAAGTTAAATGAAACAAAATATTCAAAGTAATATAAAATGCTGTAACGATATATACTTCTCGCATTCTCATACATACACTAAACTTATAAACAATAACAATTATTCGGGTGAAATTTATGTAAATGTCGTGTAATATTAGAGCAATTTAAGGTGTTTTTTTTTTTTTTAATTTGGTTCGAATCGTTTAATAATGGTGCAAGTTAGTGTTAGTGAAGGCGTTTTGGAGGGTGAACTAGTCAATAACAAGTACGGAGGAACTTTCTACAGCTTTAAAGGAATTCCTTACGCTGAACCCCCGCTAGGAGATCTTAGATTCAAGGTATGTATTGCATGCAAAATTATAATAATGATCAGGAGGTCTGGTTTACCACAGTCTGTTAGGGCAGTATTATTCTAATATTTTTTAGTAAGAGAAAGGAACAGAGCTATGAGCTGCGAATATCTGCGTCTCTCCTACGGAAAAGTAAGATTATTTTAACACAGGCATTAAAGCTGATGGTACCCAAGATACCAATACGGCCACAGCGGCCAATAGTTCACAAGAAAGATAGGAGGAGAAATTATAGTGCACAAGTGCTTGCATAGACAGATGTGCACTCTCTCTTCTTTTACTCTCACAATCCGATGGGACGGAAAAACGACACGACCGGGGATAGGTCATGCCGAGACAGACTTCGCACATGCCCATCCGACGCATGGATCATCTTTCTTTACAGACAATAAGATTATCGAACTGTAATTGTCGTAACTGTTGGTCCCCGCAGGATTTGAACCAGGGACCTCCAGTTTGTGAAGCAAGCTGTTTTCCGCTGCGCCACATTGGTATAATAAGTACCTAAGTAGTAGATGGAGACACATGTACAAGGGACCGTTCAGATAGTTACACCACTGCAGTATCAAATATTCTGCCGCCAAGCAGCAATTCGTTCCGTATGAAGGGCACTAGCCGGTGACATTACCAGGACTTCATAACTAATGTCTCCGGTGACGAGCAAGTACTACAGTGCAGCTGTCTTGCTCAAGAGAACGTGTCACTTTTCTCGTCACATTAATAAAATAAATTTTTCAAATAAACTTAAATCACTGTAATTAGAAAAACCTACAGAATTAATAGTAGCTTTTTCATTTACGCATCATGCTTTTTTAACTAGTTATTGATAAGTTAATCACTATCACTAGATAAAAAGAAGAATAAATTATACTGTTATTGTATTATTATAATTATTTACTTGGTTATTTTTAAACTACATTTCATAGCAAATGGCTATAACAATATAACTTACATATTTTTATGTCCTCATCAGGCACCACAGCCTAAGAAGCCATGGAGTGGAGTACGCAGTGCTAAAGAATTTGGGCCCAAGTGCTACCAAGTAAACATTTTTAAGAAATCTCCTCCTGAAGGCAGCGAAGATTGCTTGTACCTCAATGTCTACACGCCGGACATTAAGCCTACCAAACCACTGCCCGTCATGTTCTGGATACACGGAGGTGCATTCGTCTCCGGCAGCGGGGATGACGATGACTACGGCCCTGAATTTCTGGTTAACCACGGCGTTATCCTAGTTACAATCAATTATAGACTTGAAACCCTTGGCTTTCTTTGTTTGGACACGAAAGAAGTCCCTGGTAACGCTGGCATGAAAGACCAGGTGGCTGCGTTGAGATGGGTCAATAGAAATATAGCCAACTTTGGCGGGGACCCCAAGAATATAACTATTTTTGGACAAAGCGCTGGGGCTGTGAGTGTCAGTTATCATTTGGTATCACCTATGACAAAAGGACTTTTCAAAAGAGCTATAGTGCAAAGTGGAGCGTCTACATGTAGTTGGGCGCAAATATTTGAACCTCGAGAAAGAGCTCTTGCATTGACTAGGCAGTTGGGTTGGGATTCTAATGGCCCAGATATATACGATTTTCTGAAAAAAGTAGACATAAGATTACTAATACAAGTCAGAGTACCTATAACATTTTCTGAAATCACTAGAGAAGGCTACGATTTAAATTTCGGGGTTGTCAGTGAAAAGCAGTTCGAAGGTATAGAGTCGTTCTTTAAAGGAGATATTTTTGAAATTCTGCCCGATGGTATTCACGAAGGAGTGGAGATAATAACTGGCTACACTGAAGATGAGGGTGTCTTACTTTATTTATTTAACGAATATCAGAAAGTGCTAACACAAGCCAAAGATTTTGCTGTTTACTTTACACCTAATCATATATCTCTTAATACTCCAATGAAGAAGCATGTTGAAGTTGGAAGAAAGTTTCAACAATTTTACTTAAATAACCCAAACTCGAAAATCGCGGAATGGGAACGTCTAGCTAAATTTACTTCGATGGAAATGTTTATATACAGTATTGTGGATTGGGCCAAAATCTGTGCTAGTAAACACACTGTCTATATGTACAAATTTACATGCAAATCAGAAAGAAATGTTATATCGCAGCCATTTGGTTTCGGGGATGAGGCTGGCTATAAATTATTAACTAATCACTCAGATGACTTGTTCTATCTTTTCAATGCGAAAACTGGTACAAAAGTAGACATAAAATCCCAAACATATAAAATGATCCAAAATATGACAAAGATGTGGACAAATTTTGCTAAATACGGGTAAGTATATAGGACTATACATCAGTGGTCGAACCAACACAGTTCAAATGTGTGTGTGTCATACGTATGGTAGTTTGTGTAATGTTTTTTTTATTAATTCATTTCTTATGCTTATTAACAATATAAAAATATTATCTTTCTACACTTCTTCGCTTTCACAGTACCGTACTCCTCTGTCCGCGGAATTTTCCTAAAAGTATATATCCTATATCCATAGTTTTTGCTTTTATTAATATAGAGTTCGCTGATTTAAACTTCGATGACGAATTCGACGATTATATTGTCTTAAAGGTTTTCTGCCAATTCTTTTTTGAGTTTTTGTTGTATAGTTTATTAAATAGTATAGATATCTGCGGTTGGATGAAGAATACACTTATTTCGAGCACTAATCATAATTACCGGTCTCAATAGCATTACAGGATTCGGTGCTAATCTTTAATTTGTTTTATACTTTGTGTGTGTGTGTGTGTGTGTTTGTGTGTTTCTGCTTATTATTAACGTCCTCTTACTAAGAAAATAATCGTTTCGTAATTCGTTCCTAAGAAAATAATCAAAAATTTTCATCCTTTCAGAAATCCGACTCCTGATGACAGTTTAGGCGTGCTATGGAAAACATATAATACAAAGACTGAGGAATACTTAAACATTGGTAACGTGTTAGAAACCAAAAGCAGACCAAATTATGAAGAAATCCAATTCTGGGAGGATATTTTTAGACAATATGCACCAAAGTTACATATAAGATAATTTATTTATTTGTAAAAAGCAATACGGAGTAATTTAATTTTCGAGCTCAATTGAGCTATTGTACACATATACTCAGGGACAAAATGAACCGGCCACATAATAATATTATGTCAATTTCTTAAAAAATCTTTTGTTTTTTAACTTTTACTGGGTGAATCTCTACAAAAACAATCAAAACGGCATTCAGATGTGAAATGTTTAATTTAGGGGGAAAAAAAGAAATGCACTTTATCGTAAACAAACGGTATGCAGGTTTAGAGAGGTGTACGGTTAAATGTCTTCTAACTAGTAATATATTCAATTCTATTCTTTATTTGAAACATGAATAAATAAACTAAAGTAAGCATTCTTTGAACATTTATTATGTACAATAAATGTATGATATAAATATGATTTAAGCTATTTTATTTTAATAATTTATCTACACACTGATAAAATAAAGGGAAGAAGATATAGGAAATACTACTAGAAATGCTCTGCTTATAACTGAACTTGACTAGATCTACAATCTTAGATTTGGCTGTCATTTCGAGTTTCATTTTCCTACAATCTACATCCATCCATTCCCA
Organism: Furcula furcula; assembly: GCA_911728495.1. Taxonomy (NCBI): domain Eukaryota; kingdom Metazoa; phylum Arthropoda; class Insecta; order Lepidoptera; family Notodontidae; genus Furcula; species Furcula furcula. The sequence goes on from OU452253.1 coordinate 23,666,291, forward strand.
TAGAAAATACGTCAAAAATGTCAGAGAACTAATCCAAAATCCAAATATTTTTGCATCCCAAGGTTGCCTGGAAGAAATCGCGGATAGCGATAAGGCCGTCCTTTGTACAAATTTGTTTTATCCCGTTTTAAATATATTTATGTGTACAATGAAGAGTATAAATAAATAAATGAAGATTAGTTAATCATAGTAGCTGTAACTGAATATAAAATGTATTACTCATAGATTAAAGTTGTCTTTACAGTATCTTCCGTCTCATTAATACTATCAACGTTGCACCCAATAACCAGTCACGTGGTACCTAAATAGGAGAAGTTATACTGTTATCTAAACGCATTAAAAAATTACATTCGTGCCATGTAGCGTGGCATGGTGTGACGTGTCCATGCGTCATTGATAATACAAAAATAGATATACACAATACTTCTACACTACCTAAAAGTACTTTAACATCAATGGGTGAAAGTTATTTCGCGTCATGTTGTTGTCATGTCTCAAGCGAGTGAACACAGCCAATCTTAAGTCTTCGTCGTGTCTAGGACAGGTCTTGGAACTAGTTCGTTCAATTACGGCTAAAGTGCGTGTCAGTGAAGGTTTACTCGAAGGCGAATATGTCAAAAATAAATTCGGAGGATCGTTCTATAGCTTCAAAGGCATTCCCTATGCTGAACCCCCGCTTGGAGATCTCAGGTTCAAGGTAAATGTTCAGAACTTTATGCAGTTGTTTGTATAAGTATAAGGTTATATATATGTAAGTAGAAGGCTGAACATTATGCACCGATTCACTGGCATTGAAAACACGAATTTAATCTTCATTAGAGAAATAATATTTTTATCATCATTGGTCAAGTCGTCACACTGGTCTTGTGTCCAAAGTTCAAGAGTGTGGTTCAAGTCCAATGATTTCGTTTCTTCGTACATAAATTAAGATTTTTTTTCCTTGAATGCATGTTTCGCGCATTGTCTGTGAATAAAGCTATTGTAATAATATCTCACGTAGCGCTAGAAGTATTTATTTATTTATTTTATTTTATTTATTAGGACAACCAGTAATTGTTACATTAGCACACTTAAATTACAAAATACATAGAAAATTAATTAAATGCACAATTTTTGAAGGTGTCACAACATGCTCTATAAGTGAACTTAGGGTAACTTATAACTAACAGAAAAGAAAAAAAGTAACAATAATAATGGTTCACATGCTATGATAGACTAAATTCAATTACTTAAGTTAAATTAAGTTAAAGTGGATCGAAAAGACTTCGTTATGAGTTTCTTATAACGGCGCAGAGAATCAATGAATACATCACTATTACTATCTAGTGAGTTGTAAATTTTTGGCAATCTACATACTAGGGAGGATTGTTTTAGGTTAGTCCTAGCAGGGGGGTAGTACAGAAGGCTATGACCACGAGATTGGCGAATAGGCAAACGAAATGGCGTGCGTAAGTTGATAGATTGCAATATAGCCGGGCAGTCAATCTGATTCCTTAACAATTTATATAGAAATAACATATCAGTAACCTTTCTGCGAACTTTAAGACTGTCTATATTAAAATGTTTAAGTTTATCGTTATACGAAAGCAGTTGCCTATGGAGTTTACAAGAGAAGGTGAGGTGTCTCAAAAATCGCTTTTGGACACGCTCTATTCTCAGATGATGTACACTGTAATATGGTGACCATATAATACTGCAGTATTCCAAAATATTTCTAACATAAGTATTATATATAGTTATTTTTGTTGCAGGATTATGAAAGAATTTGCCATTACGAATAATAAATCCTAACATTTTACAAGATTTTGCAATAATGTTGTCGACGTGAGGTATAAAGGTTAATTTACTGTCGAAGAGAACTCCCAGATCTCTTAGTACTGGTAGTTCATCAAGTAGTGCTCCATTTATGTAGAACGGCGAAGAGATTACATTATGGTTACGAGTAAATACAACTTGGTGACATTTATTTACATTCAAAGCCATATTATTTTCTGTGCACCAATTCGATATAGCAGATAGGTCAACTTGCAGCAGTAAACAGTCTGATTGTTCTTTGACAGTTTTGCAAAGTTTTAGATCATCCGCATAAAGATAGGCACTGCTATGTTTAATACGTAAGGTTATATCGTTAATAAACATATTAAACAACCAAGGTCCTAAATGAGAGCCCTGCGGTACTCCGGAAGTGGCTTTGTATATGCCAGATTGAAACCCCTTAACAACTACATATTGAGATCTGTCTTCTAAATAGGATTTAAACCATTTTAACATTGGGCCATGAATCCCAGATGAACCTAGTTTTTTGACCAGAATACCATGATCAACTCTGTCGAAGGCCTTGGCAAAATCCATGTATATTGCATTTACTTGAATACCTGCATCAACGGCATTTACAAGTTCAGTATAATATGTAGCCAAATTGGTGCTTGTAGATCTGGACTTAACAAAACCATGTTGCTCATTAATCAGAAACTGTTTGGAATGATAAATCAAGCATGGATGAATTAAGGCTTCGAAAATCTTTGCAAAGGCTGACAAAATGGATATGGGTCTGTAATTAGTAATGTCACTAGAGTCCCCATTTTTATATATCGGAATAACTTTAGCAATTTTCCAAACTGTCGGAAATATACCTGAAGATAAAGATTTGTTAAAAATAAGAAATAACGGCAGACTCAAGGAAGAATAGCACATCGAAATAAAGTGGGGTGGAACACCATCAGGCCCAGCACCTTTATTGGTATCCAGGTATTTTAAGTGGTTAGATATTGTCGATTCCGGCATAGAAATTGTATTTAATACATTGTTAAAATATGTTGAATCGTTAAAAGATGATAGGTTATTTGATGGCTTAGTAAATGTAGTAGAAAAATACGAAGCAAATAACTTACATATAATTGGGCCTTCTGACGAATCCTGTTCATTTAAATGCATAGTTTGTGGGAAATTTGCAACATTGGCACGTTTATTTTTGAGATAGCTCCAAAAAAGTTTCGGATTAGTTTTTATACCGTTTTCTATTCTCAATATGTAATTATTATAACAAGTAGTTGCCAAACATTTACATCGTTTACTCAATAATTTAAGAGAAATTTCGTCCCTAGGGTTTTTGAAAACCTTGAATCTGTGAAGTATTTTATTTTTCTCCTTGATCAACTTGATTAATTGTTTCGAGAACCAGATGGGATGTTTCCCTTTATTCACAGGTGTTTTGGGTACGTGTGTAGATATAATATTATTTAAAATGTTATAAAAAATATTTAACATGTCATTTACGTTTAGGCAATGAGAAAATTCACTAGTCCAATTTACTTGACGTAGGTCTGTGTTGATAAGGTTGTAATCTGCTTTATAAAAATTATGTTTAGTTATTTTATTGTTGGTTTTAATTATTTTATTACAATCTATTTTTAAATATATTTCGACTGGTGGGTGGAGTGGGTCAATATTTACAAGAGGGTTAGATGCCAGTATAACATTTGTTTTTGTAATGTTACTTAAAACCAAATCAAGAATTTTTCCTCTATTGTTTAAAACATTGTTATGTTGATGAAGATTGTTAAGGGAAATGAAGTCAATAAGTAGTTGGTTTAAAAGAGAGTTGCAGTTATTATTCATAAATGTATTTTGAGATGTATTAATAGCATCTGACCAGGTTATAGAGCTCATGTTGAAATCTCCTACAAGACAAATATTTTGCATATTGTCAGAGACGCTATTAAACTTGTCCAAAAAATGTTCTAGACAATTACGCTGAAGTGGAGGAGGGAGATATATAGCACAGAATATAACAGACTGTTTATCGGTGATGTTAACCTTAACGTAGACATCTTCACATAAGCTTTCACAGTAACCTAGACGCGTTGAACTAAATCTATTGGAAACAGCTATCAACACTCCCCCGCCATCTTTTTTGGCGTGAAAACCAGTGCTGATGCGGTCTCTTCTATATACGGTATATCGCTTGTTAAACAATTCAGAGTCATATATTTTACTGTTTAACCAGGTTTCTGTCAGTATTATAATATCGTAATTAACACAATTTATATTACATAAGAACTCGTGGGTTTTGGTCCTAAGACCTCTAACATTTTGGTAATAAATATTTAATCCATTGAATTTTAATACAGTTAACTCAAAAATGATAAATTATCGTAATAATAAAAATTAAAATTAAACTAAAAACAAAACCCTATTCAAGTTTATCCAGAGTAGCTTCATTCTTAACATAAATGAATTCTGAGGTTTCAGTTTTGCGCATAAATACTCTTCCTTGTTTAATCCACACAAATTTATAGTTCTTCAATTTGGCAGTATGACGGGCAGCAGCATGTAATTTTTTGTTCAACGGCGATAGATGTTCAGTGACGTAAATCGGACTTTTGTTACCTCCAATGCCTAAGTGGCTCGTATTGATTTTATCGTTAGGATTAGCTTTATTGAACTTAATACAATCAGCCAGAAATGTATCTCTTAGTCTTGGCGTAGCCATTTTAACTACAATGGATCGGGGTCTTTTATCATCCTTGTTAGTTTTAGCTACACGCGTACAATGGTGGATGTCAGATTCCTTAACATCACATGAAACAGTTTTGGAAATCTGAATAATAGTTGAAACTAAATTTTCATTTCTGTGTTCAGGAACGCACTGGACTTCAAGATTATTAGCTCTTCCATACTGCTCCATAGCCTGTAATCTTGTTGTTAAATCGTGGACAGTAGAAGTCAATTTCATATTATCTTTTTGAAGCTGAGTAACTGATTCTTGATAAGCAGAAATGGTATTTCTGGTAGACTCGAAATTTTCATTCATGAATTGGACGCTATTTTCAAGGGAGTATACTTCGTTTTTTAGTGCCTGAAATTCAGATTTCACCATCTGCTTAAGGGATTGCTCTATTTCAATTAATAAATTTGATCTCAGTATTTGTAATTCTTGCCTAAAAATATCACGTACATCTTCTTTAGTGAGCGGAACAGAATAATCTTCAACAGCGGGTTGAAAAGTGGGTGGTTTAGTCCTTCGAGTAATATTGTCACTCTTTGGCAATGAATCCGATAGAATAGGGCTTGTGGATATATGAGTGCCTTGAGTCAAGTAGGGTTTATCATCGGTACGCAATGGGGTATTACTATTATCGGTTTTGGGTTGCTTAGCACGACATCCAGGACACTTCCACTTACTTTTGGTCTCATAATTCATCGAGTAAAAGCGCTTCTCAGTAATATTAACGCAAGGAAGGTCATACTTAAGTTTGCAATAGGAGCAAGTAAGGTAATCTTTATTATTAATTTTATAGTGGCAACCAGCACACATAATTGGTGTGTTCGGCATTATGCAGTATTTATATTATAACTAATGCGTATTTAAGAATCGTGTTATTAAATTTAAATCGGTAAAGCGATGCAACGTTTTATTGCACGCTGCGCATGTCATGCATGACAATGTAGGCACGCGTAATAATGGCGATCGTTGGAATTATATTGTAAAATATTTTTGGATATTACTCACGCGTTCAGCGTAACCATCAATTCACATAACCACGGTTGCTAAACACATATCACAAGAAGTAGATGGGTATATAATTTATGTACAAATGAGTATTTTTTCCACTTTTTATGAATTAATTACACAGAGCGGTCAAAAAACAATGTTACCCAGATGTCAACGATGAAGTAGGCCTTCTTTGTAATTCCTTCCAAAGTCTCGCTCACTAAGCGATGTATTTACTAGAAGGTCTAGTCTACCAGCCAGCTGAAGACAGTTGGTACGGTTAAATATGACATATTGAAGACAAGTAAAAATCATATAGGTCGATATAACCTCAGAATGAAAGATTCTTACAGATGCACCAAAAAAAATTGTCCAGTCAGCCATCATTCCTGTATTCTTACATTTAGTGTTCCGATTTTGGTCTTGTAAAGAATAACAGGGTATAGATATTAACTCTCTTGTGTCCGGTGATTGTACCAGCTACAGTGCCCTTTACATCGGGACACTGATTTGTGTTCTTTTTTTGCAAGATTTGTTGTAATACAATATTTCATCTCAACAGGCACCGCAGCCGAAATCGCCTTGGAGTGGTGTACGCAGTGCCGTGAAACTGGGACCCAAGTGCTACCAAGCGAACATATTCAAAAATTTCTCATTTACAGGTAGTGAAGACTGCTTGTACCTCAACGTTTATACACCAGACGTTCAACCAGACAAACCCCTGCCAGTCATGTTCTGGATTCACGGAGGTGGATTTGCCACAGGTAGCGGAAGCGACTATACTTTTGGCCCTGAGTTTTTGGTTAAACATAGTGTTATACTAGTCACAATCAATTATAGACTTGAAGCACTCGGTTTTCTTTGTTTGGACACGAAAGAGGTCCCCGGCAACGCTGGCATGAAGGACCAAGTGGCAGCTATGAGATGGGTCAATAAAAACATCGCCCACTTTGGTGGAGACCCGAACAATGTAACTATTTTTGGACAGAGCGCCGGTGGAGCAAGCGTCGGCTATCACATGGTCTCACCTATGACTAAAGGGCTTTTCAAAAGAGCGATAGTACAGAGTGGAGGGCCTACGTGCTGGTGGGCCCAAGCATTCGAGCCCCGAGCGAGAGCATTTACTTTAGCAAGAAAGTTAGGCTATAGTTCTAAAAATAATTCAGACTTGTACGATTTTTTTAAATGTTTACCCCTAGAATTGCTATCAAACGTGAATGTACCTATTACATTTCGTGAAAGCACTAGAGCGGGCTACGAATTCACTTTCAGTATTGTCAGTGAAAAACAGTTCAACGACGAAACGTATTTTAATAGAGATATATTTGGTATTTTTCCCAAAGATATTCACGACGGAGTGGAACTAATGGCTGGTTATAATGCAGACGAGGGTGTATATATTCATGTTTTTAGTGATTATCAGAAAATGTTGTCACAAGCTAAGGATTTTCCTGTATACTTTACGCCTAAACTAATAGCACTAAATACTCCAATGAAACAGCACGTTGAAATTGGACGAAAGATCAAGAAATTTTACATGGATAACCCGAACTCAACAAGATCTGATTGGGAAAGTCTGGTTAAATTTCACAGTATGGATATGTTTTCATACGGCGCTGTGGACTGGGCAAAGATCTGTGCAAATAAACATACTGTATATTTATACAAGTTTTCATGCAAATCGGAAAGAAATATAACAGCACACGCTTTGGGTTTTGACAAATTCATGGGAGATAAAGTATTAACATGTCACTCTGACGAATTGTTTTATCTTTTCAACGCTAAATTGAAACAAGATTTAGATGTAAAGTCCAAAACGTATGAGATGATCGAAAACACGACAAAGCTTTGGACAAATTTTGCAAAATACGGGTGAGTTCAAATCATAGATACACTATCTACATTACTGTCTAACTTTATTTTTTTTTCTTCTACTGGTTGAAAGCGATTCGATCTTTCAACGAATTAAGTAAATATTTTTTTATTCCATGTTGATATTTGAATGAATTTGTATCAATATTAAATATTTTTTTATTAACCACCTGAACATGGTCATGGGAATTCGTTTTGTTTTTTTTTATTAGCAGTCATCGATAAATATAGTTTATCGATCGACTCGTATAAACCCCGATCAATTACTCTTGTACGTATACACTAACATATCATTTTAGTAAAATATTCATCATAATCATCATCATCATCACCAGCCAGAAGTCGGCTACTGATGAACCTAAAACCTCTCCAGTGCTAACCTAGCTGAAGTAAAATATTAACATCATTCAATTGTTATAACGATAAAAATGGCGGTGTTATCGCTAGCTGTAATTTAGTCCATAACCTGAATTACTTTAATTTATAATACTGAAAAAAGCTTTTAATTTTTGATCCAACGACGTAAGTGCTGGGCTAAGACTGCTTGGGACTGACGTAGGGTTCAATTTCGAAATGAATTTTATGAAACTACTTAAGATCTAATTCAACTCACAGATTCACCATAGCTGTACAAAACTCTCCAAGAAAATAAATTATTTAACTTAGCCTCATCATGGTGCAGCAGAAAACCTTAAGTTATCTTTAGAAATTGAAGTCAAATCCTGCGGAAAGTAAAAAATAGTAAAAAGTACTAAATAGTAAGAATCTGTTACTGGCAATATGGTAGGATATCTATATACATTTTAAATAATACAATGTGCTGTTGATTCTATGATTAATAAAGGAAAAAAAAAAAAAAAAAGCAACAACTTTGTGTACTTAGCCAGTAGGCATATAGGCCTACATATCACCTGATTGTCTAAAAATTAAAATGTTTCGGATAGCATGCAAACATTTGTGCATAATTGTGCAGATAATATACTGCATAATTAGCCGAACAATGTGACCTTATCACTATGGTCAATATTATGCTTAATAACTATCTCCTAACTAACTACCTCCTAACTAACTCCTAACTATCTCTAAATATTGACTTTTTCTTCCAGAAATCCAACTCCTGATAACAGTTTGGGTGTGCATTGGAAACCATATAGTCCGAAGACGGAGGAATACTTGGACATCGGGAACGTGCTAGAAACAAAAAGTAGACCAGATTATGAAGAAATCCAATTCTGGGAGGATATTTTAAGACAATATGCACCAAAGTTACTAATAAGATAATTAATAAGTCGAAATAATTAAATTACTTTACAAGTTTTTTTTTATTGACACTTATTTTTACGAGAGTAATGAGAAGCTATAAATGAAGAAGAAGAAGAAGAATACGAGAAAGGGACCTCTACTAAGCTCCGTTTATGAGCCGCACGGTTCTTCATGTGTCGACCGCGCGGCCACGGTTATCCCTATAAAACTTTCTGAATATTGGATCTGCGAATTTGCGACCTTCATTTTTAGTGTTAAGCAAATTCCCTCGTGATATTGACGTAGTCGTTTTTCTTCTACGACACTGCGTCCGAGCAGTCGAATCGGACACGTAAGGGGCCGTCCATTAATCACGTGAGGTTCGAAAGGGGGGGGGAGGGATTCCGATTAAATCACGAAATATCACCAGGAGGGGGGAGGGGTATAATGAGACATCACGTGTATTTATTTTTCGTTGAATGCACGATTTCTAAACCAAACAGCGGCACGTGGCCTTGACTCACCGTTGCCGACTTCCCCTTCAATTAATCAGTTAAGTACCTGTATTTAAAGATAATATTCCGAAAATTTGAATATAGTTTGAAAAAAATACACGTGATTTTGGATAGGGGGGGGGGGGTTAGTTTAAAACCTCACCACATATCACCAGGAGGGGGGAAGGGGTTAAAAAGTTGCTAAAAAACATCACGTGATTAATGGACGACCCCTAAGCAGTGCCTCGTTAAGACACAAAGCGCTTTAACATACTACATGATGAGTATCAGTGAGTTTATAAGGTCCATCTAGGTCGTGGTGAGCACCGCGAGGGTACACTGCTCGCTGGAAATTGCTTAAAAAAAATTATTTTGTCTACTAATTATGACTCTATGTATTATACTCTTTTGACATTCGGCGATCGCTGCCGTAGTTATCGGTTATAACCCCGGGGATGATACGACTCAGTGTGACCTCGCGCTAGGCTGACCCAATTCCAAATAGGGTTGCCAGCACGCAGAGGTCACCGGTGCACCATCGTATCACAACATTCTAATGTGGACTTTCTACAGTGATTTTAGCGTAAATTTTAGAATGGTAGTTGGTAATGTCACTGTAATTAGAAAAGTGTAAATCCAGTGACCTCATAATGGTACTGTACAGAGTGGAACAAACGAACGGGACACGCAGGTATATTAATGTAAAAATATAATGTAAAAATTTAGTGAAAGGAAATATTCTTTTATTATTAAAAAATATTATATGCCATTAATTTTTAGGGTTTCATACCTAAAAGGTAAAAAAGGAACCCTTATGGTCTGACTTCGTCTGTCTGTCTGTCACACCTTTGTATTTCTGGAACCACTGATGCTATCGATTTTAAACTTGGAATAGTTTTAGGTCTTACTTACCCGACCTCATCGCAAAAGAAAAATATATATCTTTACTTTTTTTTAATGGTAGTCAAAATGGGTCATTAAAATTTCAAAGTGATACTACTATATCGAGTGGGATATCATATGAAAGGGCTTCATTTGCACATCTCAAAACAGATTTTTATTTTGGCTTATGTGACTTATTTTTAGCTGATAATTAAAAATGTCATTAAAATAAAGCACAATTCTAGAGCGCGATCCAGCGTAATAACCGCGATGCAGCTGGGAAAACTATGAAATTATTTATTTCAAATAGGCTTAACGCTCACACTTTTTAAAGGTTTTTTTTAACCGACTTCAAAAAAGGAGGTTCTGTATTCGACGCGTATGTATGTAATATTAATAAAAATGCGTAATATTCATATATGTTAGTCTATGTGGGCTTCTAAACGAATTTACCAAATTTCACGAGTGTATGTATGTATGTATGTATGTATGTATGTATGTATGTATGTATGTTTGTATGTATGTATGTAGGTTTGTCCGCGGATTTCTCAGAAACTACAAGTCCGATTTCGAAAATTCTTTTTGCAATAGTTAGAGTATCTTTCAACTTAGGGTAGAGTACAAATTTCATCAAAATCGGTCCAGTAGTTTAAGAGATATAAACTTTTTATGTTTTCAGTAAGTTACTGTAATGTAGACGTTCGAGTTGCGTGATAGTGCTGATAGGTACCAATCTTGGTAAAATAAGTCACTAAAAAGTGTTAAATAAACTATTTTAAAAAAAAAACACTGACTTCAAAGTAAATTATCTAATAAACTATTTTATAAAAAATAATAACCGACTTCAAAGTAAATTATCTAAAAAGCATAAAATAACGAAATATTATTGAAGTTGGTGTTAGCGTACCTGCTGTGTATATTCTGCACCAACTTCAATAATATTTCGTTATTTTATGCTTTTTAGATAATTTACTTTGAAGTCGGTTATTATTTTTTATAAAATAGTTTATTTTAATTTACGACCGGATCACAACGCGGCCGCAACTGAGAAGATCCGGCAAAAAACCTAGCGGCCTTGTAACTTCTTCACTTTTTTAAACAGTGTTTGTCTTATTACAATAGGCATGATGACTAATTTTGAAAAAATATTCTATTATGTACTTACAGCCGACTACTATTGCCGAAAATATACATATTTTTGTATTAAACTTACAATTAATAGCATTATTTTCAATTATAAAATTACAGTTTGAATTTAGTTCCAAAACGAAGGCTGGTGCATGCCGCCATTTTGTGACGTCAGTCCGGTGTAAACATCTGTCCATCTGTGGGCTTTATTAGAGAAATAGAATTATTTTATTCAATTTTTACAAGAACCTGAAAATGAATTCTAAATATAAGTATTGTGGTGTGCCTCTGTGTAAAAGCACGTCATTAAAAACCCCTGATAAGTTATATGTTTATGTTTCAAACCCGAAAACAATACGAGTTAATTGGCTAACTCTTGCACGACGGGACCCTTCTGCAATAAGTCTAAATTCGTCGATTTATTTCTGTGAAGATCATTTTGACGTAAGTTATTTAGTTACTAATATACTATTATTAGTAAGATGTAAACCTACTAAATAATAGTGGGTGTAAGAAACTATAATTGTTGAGGTTAGATTTTTTATCGTATACAAGGTAACAGACATTACAGTTTGTTACAGTTTGACAGTTGTTTGTTATACACCACCGGTATGACGTCATTCACTCTGATTGGTATTTAATAAAAAATGGCGATTAGCTGAATTTTACTAATTTATTTATATAAAAATCACGAAAATCTCTCTATTATTATGCAAATGAGATTCATTTTTGCAATCAGTGCAATCTGTTCTAATACTTAAAACCACAGTTTAATTGGTACTGAGTTACAGTCATCATGCCTATTAGATCAGCATCAGTGACAGTGTGTCCTGGCCTTGTCAAGATAATACAAGAGAGAGAAAAAAAAATACGAAGAAAATACAAAAAACTAAAACGCCAAAGATAGTAGAGTTGGCTCGAACAGTGAGCAAAGCAGGGGCTTTACCATGAAGTCTTATACCTATACAACACGTTATAAAATACCCCGTAAATATATAATTAATTATCAAAGCCAAAAATGTTGTCAACCCTAGTAAGGTAAGGTCTTTTACAATTTTTGTCGTACCGCGAATTAGGTAGGAATGTAGGTACATACTGCGTAGTTTACTTTTTAATTTTACTGACATAGGGTTTGCACATCAGTGAAAATAATAATATATTTATTTTTTACGGCTAGTTTTGTAACACCGTGTATATAGCAGGACTTACCATGAGCACCCTAATTAGCAGGCCACCCAGCTATTACGTCACACAAACAGGTGAGTGGTCACGTGACAACATTATTGTCACGCGAATAAGAGTTCATGCTAAGGAGAACTTACACGTTGTTTTTAGTTAATAACATACTTTCTTATTACAATTTTCCTGCGAGTTCCCCACAGCCTGTCTCGACTAGATCCTCCATCTTACAGAAAATTGCAGCCGAATGCCACCTTCGGATAGCGTTGATAGAGTAGCCAATGTCAATGCACCAGCGCACAGTGGTCCCATTTCAATAAAGGGCTCCCACACATAACTGCGAATTCGCAACGCATCGCAAATTTCTGCGAGAAACAAATGAATTTTCCATACAAAAAATCATTTGTTTCTCGCAGATATTTGCGATGCGATGCGAGTTCGCAGTTTTGTGAAGGTGGACTTAGGGATGAAAGTCGGAATTTGAATCAGATTTTTTTATAGGATACAGATATTAACTAGCCTAACAACATTTGTTCTACGAAAAATCTATGCAATATATAGTTTCTTAGAAAAAAAATGATGATTTATTTTTTGTATGGAGAAAATTATACTTTTTTTTTTCGAGTTGTATCGATTTGCCGCGTGTTTGGCTTATATAATACGTGATAGAACAAGTAACATAGTACCCAGAAAAAAATAAAACAAGTGCGGTCACTAGCGGCCGCTAGCGCCGCGCGAAAAATGGTTTTGAAATTCACTACCGACAAGCTCAAGGGCACCTAAGGGAGGCACAACCTCGGCTTGTGCTGTCGCGCCGTCGCCGTCCTATTATAACTCTGCTCCCAGCGTTTGCCACAACCTTCATAATATATCAGAAATTGATAATACTACAAATTAACAATAAAAATTTCAGGAAGGGGGATGTCATAGATTACGTCACAAGACATGATTCACGGTATACCTTTAATCCGGCCTTGACTATATCACTCCCATATCTATACCTGTACTCACGAATGGCTGATAAATAGCATTATAAACATCTGTAATAAACTGATAAGTAGTTTTGAGGAGGGGACTGTGATATTTGTTGCTTAGTTGGTAAAGAAAGTTCTTGGCTGTAGGCTGTACAGAAATATGGTCCAAGTTAAAGTGACAGAGGGTATTCTAGAAGGGGAAGTTGTTCAGAATGAGTATGGAGGAAGTTACTACAGTTTCAAAGGCATTCCCTATGCTGCGCCGCCAGTCGGAGAACTCAGGTTTAAGGTAAACTCATTGATTGAAGTATACTTCATCGTTTCGATATATGTAGATACTGGAGTCATTAATGATGACGTCATGGAAAAATTGGTAAATCAGCAGAAACTTTAAGGCTCCAGAGTGCACCAAGCAAATATGACTGCTATCAACGAGCTCTTCTTCTGGGAGCACGATCTAGATTTATCAGTATTGTAACGTCAATCATAACGTTACTTACTTAGAACGGTGTTAAAGTGGCCACTGTAGCCGAAACCAGATGGATCATCATCATCAACGTCATTCAATTTCAACTATTGCGTAACCGCGATCCCACTTGACGGTAAGCAGAGACGTAGCTGTGGAAAGGAGTAGACATTTAGGGCTCCCACACATAACTGCGAATTCGCATCGCATCGCAAATATCTGGGAGAAACAAATGAATTTTGGTATCGAAAATCCATTTGTTTCAATTTTTGTATCGATGGTTGGATATCGTTGGTTTATGTCTGTCATCTATCATCACTCTATGTAAGGAGTGAGATCTGAGATCACTCTCGCCTAAAATTATAATGATTCCTGATATTACGCGAATATTAAACTAACTTCACGACATTAACATTGAAATGAAACTAACTTCACGGATCATATCGCGGTTTCATCATCATCGTTCACCATCAGCAGCCGATAGACGTCCACTGCTTAACACAGGCCTCCCCCTGAGAAGGGAGGGGTTGCCATAATCCCCACGCTTGGCAGGCGGCTTGGGGATCGCAGTATAGGTGGAAGATAAATCCAAAAGAAAGAAGCTGCTGTCCGTCTTCCTGTTCTCGCTTAGTCGCCTCTTACGACACCCAACGAGAGGAGATGCTATTCTAACCCCACGGGTATATCGCGGTTTACTTTGGTGTTACCATACCGACGTTTCGAAAACTTTACAGCATGGGGCCTTACAGCCGAGGTGGTCATTAGTCATAAGTCAGTTATTCATTTGTATGACATAGGTGTAAGTATTATGTAGGTCTTCATGAATGCAAGTGAAACGCTATGTTATGCCAGACGGCGTACAAAAGTGTTGTTAGTAAGTAACTGATTAATTAAATATTATTATTATTAGTTTAGGAAGTCGATTAAAATAAGTAAAATTTCAATTACAAATGTTGCTGCTATAAATGTCAAAGAATTAAAGTAAATATGAAAAATTTATACAATAAAATAGAAATGTCAAAGGAAATAATGGCTTCGTTACAATTTATATCAGGTATTTAGAAATTCTTCAACTGTGTAATAACATTTTTCAACTAAAAATATTTTAAGTTGTTTTTTAAATTGTGCTACGTTTAGGCATTTTAAGGCATCAGGTGTTTTATTAAATACTCACTTACTTACACTTGCGTGGTAGATGTATTTTGTGGTCCTCTACTTATCTTCCGCTTTGTTAGAAGAGAAGTAGAAAATAAATCTTTCCAACACTTCCTATCTACTGTTTCAAAGGACTTGTTGCGGTTCCAAGACAATTTCTTCTTGCGCGTAGGTAATTTTGCTTTTAGGACTTTTTGCGCACAGGTCGTTCCGCTTTTCGGTCGTTCTGATTTTGAGTCATTTTGCTTAGGTGTAGTTTTGATATGGAATCTTTAATATAACAACGCATATATTTAATCCATGAAACCAGAACCTGTAAGGGATGGTCTATGACTTACTGGAGTCATAGTGGTGATATTGCTTGGTGAAACTCGAAATTTCGAAAGTATTAGTAACTAGCTGACCCGCGCAGCTCCGCCCGCGCTTTTATTACATTTTGCTCCCCTTTTCTCCCTCCTCCCTTGATTTATTTCTCTCTCCATCTCTCTCTAAAAAAGTCTAATTCTATGCTCTCTCTCTCCTCTCTCTTTCCCCTTCCCGCTTCAGTCCCCATCATACTCCCCCTCTTCCTCTCTCCGTTGTCCCCTCTCTGAACCCTCTCCCCCTCTCTCTTCTCCCACCTTTCTCCCCCTGACTCCCCTATTGCTTCACCTTAATCCCCTATCCCTCACCATCACCCCCTCCTCGACCCCCTCTCCCTCTCTCTCCTCTCTTGCACCCTCCTCTCGTTATATATATCCTCGTCAATCATGGTATCTGGGATTCTTACCCACTTAAACCGCTGTCGCATCGCTACGTTAGAGGGGGGACCTAGATCCAGTGGGATTTGCACCAAATACACCTCAGTGCGCATTATAGCCCCCAGAAACCTGACATCGTGGTCATGGGGACGGGGCTCGTAACCCTGTCGCCGTCCTCCTTGGAGTCGCCGCTGTCACCCATCTAAGTAATGACCGTGCCTAACGTTGCTTAACCTAGCGGCATGAAATATACTTTACCACCTATTCTCAGATTCTACCCGATATTCGCACAAAATTTCATACAAATCGGTTCACCCATCTATTTAATGACCTTGCCTTACGTTGCTTAACCTTAACCTAGCGGTATGAACAATGTTCACAGCTTTTTTGTCATTGGTGTAAATATTTGTGAAGTTCACGTTAGGTACATAGACGAAGGGACAAATTCATACTAACAACAATTTATTAATAGTTAATTATTTCTCATAAAAAGTTAAGGTTAGAAAATAGTTATTGTGGGTTATCCCTAAGAGATGAACATATACCATCGCCCACTTTTTTGTAGACCTTATTATGATACACAATACCGTAGTACATTATTTTGATCTACCTCGTAGGGTTCAGCCAGCGTTTGCAATGTAAGCGCAAAAAAAGTGTTTATTTACGACATCACATTAGAAACCTCTAAAATTATTAGTGTTTCTCTACTATATTATGCATGTATTATACATATAAACCTTCCTCTTGAATCACTCTATCTATTAATAAAAACCGCATCAAAATCCGTTGCGTAGTTCAAAAGATCTAAGCATACATAGGGACAGACAGACGCGGCGGAGGACTTTGTTTTATAATATGTATTATAATATGTATAGATATAGAAGATTAAAGAAAATCCCTTTCAAAGAAAATTTATTTATTTTAGAAGTTTATATCACATCTATATTTTCATTGCCATTTCAGCAAACTAATACAGTACCTACTGCAGAAATGGGATGAGCATGAAGCTATAGAGGTAATAAGCCACGTTTCAAACATACTTTTATGTGTCACTGAAGAATGACTAACTAGAATCCAAAAGGATGTGTAATAATTTCGATGACAAAGCAGATTATCACGATAGTTATATGAGATATGCTTCTGATGTCAATCTTTACTTATCTACCACGGACAGAAATGCAAAAATATGTAATCATATAGCAACTACTAATTTATAGACTACTAATTAAAACTTATTCCTCCAGGTGATTTTTCTACAGTTATTTCCTACGCCAATTTGCATTTTAAAGTACTACGCATTTTTGCGTATTTTACTACGTATATGACCACGACGTGTATTATCAAAATGAGTTTCTTGCTTTATATTTAGTGAGAACTCAAGCCATGGCCGCGCGTGGCCTTAAGCCGCCTATTCCCTCCATTCTGATGCATAGTGTTTGAGTTCCTTTCTCGGTGAAGCTGTCAAATATGTCTGCTTCCTATAGTAGATATTAAGGGTTACCTTCAGTTTATAAAAGATAAAGAGAATTTTTGCAGTTATTCCTATCATTGTGACTGCTGCAAGCGTAAATCTATAGCTAATTTCAGAATTTTCTTTAGCAAACCCAAGAGAAATTACGCTATATTGTATTGGAAATTTGGAACTCGCAACAAAATTAACTTAAAAAGTAGATAGTTATAATATTCGAGTAATTATCAGAAATCATTATTATTGAAAAGTAGATGTCAGGGTTGAAAATTCCAAGTGCGCTTGTTAGAGTGAGTAAGCTTTTCATAAGCTAGTGTGCTTTATTATCTTCGATTGCGTCATCGCTTTCCATCAAATGGGACTGCAGTCTGGCTTACTTTGAGTTAAAAAAGGGAAACACCTTTAATATAACTTTTGCAAGAATAATTATCGTTAAAATGCATAATCTTTGTATCTCTAATGCTTCATCTTTTCATTTTTGTATTTTTTCAAGGCTCCTCAACCTCCGAAACCATGGGTTGGTGTCCGTAGTGCCAAAGAGCACGGACCACAATGCTTCCAATTTGATATCGTGCTGAAGACAGGAGTGATCGGCCGCGAAGACTGCCTATATTTGAACGTTTACTCACCTGATGTCAAACCCGACAAACCTTTGCCGGTAATGTTCTTCATTCATGGGGGAGCATTCGTCAGTGGATCCGGAAACGATGATTTATACAGCCCTGAATTCCTTGTTAGCAAAGATGTAGTTCTAGTAACTATAAACTACAGACTCGAAGTACTAGGTTTCCTTTGTCTAGATACAGCTGATGTGCCTGGTAATGCTGGCATGAAAGATCAAGTGGCAGCCCTTAGATGGGTCAACAAGAACATTAGTAGCTTTGGCGGAGACCCTAATAACATCACTATTTTCGGTGAGAGTGCTGGCTCTGTTAGTGTCAGCTACCATTTGGTATCGCCCATGTCTAAAGGACTTTTCAAAAAAGCAATCGCTCAAAGTGGAGTTTCGATATGTCCTTGGGCTCAGGTCTACAAACCACGTGAGAGAGCATTCATGTTGGGAAGAACATTAGGCTTGGACACAGAAGATGCAAAAGAACTGTATGTGTTTTTGAAAACACAACCGCTAGAAAGACTTATAAATGCTCAAGTACCAATTTTACTGTCCGAAAAAGCGACCGCCGATTTAAATATATACTTCAATATTGTCAATGAGAAAGATTTTCCTGGAGAAGAAAGATTCTTTTATGGTGACATTTTCGATATATTATCTAATGGTATTCACGAAGGTGTAGATGTAATATCAGGGTACACGTCAGACGAAGGGATCATTAATTTAGGTACTCCTGAAGATCTTGAAAAGAAATTGCATATGGCTAAAAACTATGATGAATACTTCGTTCCTAAACCTATGGCATTAACGTTGCCAATAGATAAACAATTAGAAGTTGGACAATTGATTAGAAAATTTCATTTTAAGCAAGGAGTTAACTGGGAATCGTTGGTTAATTTTTACTCTTACAATATTTTTGTATATTGGGCGATACAGTTCATTAAAACTTGTGTTAGTAACAAGAAGAACAATATATACTTGTACAAATTTTCGTGCAAATCTGAAAGGAACGTCTTGTTTCATTTAATGGGCTCTGGTAGCATTATTGGGAGCAAGCCAGTCACTGGTCACGGTGAAGACTTACTATATTTATTTAATGCCAAGTTCATTAAGAAAGTTGACATGAGCTCAAAAACATTTGAACTTATTGAAAGGGTCACAAAAATATGGACGAACTTTGCCAAATTCGGGTAAGTTATGTGTTTTCTGTATACCTGTAGTATAAATAAGTTATTTGTACAAAGAATCGTCCATCTTTTCTGCAGTGTCAGATGCCAAGCTGCAATGTAGATGGTCAAGCTAAGGGGCTTAAAATACTTTATAATGAATTATGGTCACTGGTCGACCACTAGTAACATTTATTTTTTGTTGTCACTTCGTGATCCTGTCCAGAACCTAATGCAAAAGCAAATAGGTAGAAAGCACATTACTCGACCGAAAATAACCATACCAACGACATAAATAAACTTTTAAACGTGCTCTTGCTTGTTTTCCAGGAACCCAACACCTGATAATTCGTTAGGTGTGAAATGGACGCCGTACACATTAGACAAGCAAACATATCTGGAGATCGGCAACGAGCTGGCTCTGGGATCTACGCCGGATCAGCAAGAGATACAGTTCTGGGAAGATTTATACAAAAAATACGCACCTCGTTATGTCTACAAATAAGTAGAGACCACTAATTTTATTTAATACTAGCTGACCCACGCAACTCCGCCCGCGCTATGTTTACGTTAACTAAACTTTTAATAACAGACACTCGCATCGAATACATAACCTCCTTTTTTATAGTCGGTTAAAAACTGGGACCCACTTTTTACTTGCTCTCCGAAGCACGGACCCGTTTAGTTCAAATGGCGTTAAACGGTCACCCATCTATTTTATGACCTTACCTAACGTTGCTTAACCCGATCGATTACAAAACCTTGATAACAACTCTCTATGAGTGTTCCCTTACTAATATTTGTTATAATTATGAAGAAAAATTTATAAAATCGGACCAAGCGTATAACCAAGTACTCATTTTGACTTTAATCCGCTCTCCCAAAGGAACCGTGCAGTGGGGATAAAAAGTATCCTATGTCCTACCTCGGAGTATTAACTCAAATCATGCCAAGTTTCGTTTCAATCCATCCAGTAGTTGATCAGGCTCCAGGTTGATCCAGGCGTGATGCTCAGCCGAGATACAGACAGACAGACAGACAGATTACAGAAAAAAATTACACTTTTGGCTTTAGTATCGGTTACAGAATGCCCTCCAAACATAATTTTCAAAATATCTTCAATGTACGGAATTGGACCTGTTACAGTTTTATTATGAGTATAGATTTTGCTACATAATATGTATTGATTGTATTGCAAAGTAATATCAGATTAATAGTACTTGACGGCTTGGCGTGATAAGCAAATTTTTAGGAAGACATGTGAATGATGATAAAATATCCTATTAATTCTAGATCTATTAGTATTAGTATATAGTATTAATTAATTAAAATTAAATATCTGTCACTATGTAATTTTTCAAGCATATATATTATTTTAATCGTAATTTAATTATTATTAAACACCTGATATAAAATCACCCGTGGGGAATAAAATTGCATCCCTCCATCTCCTCTCGCTGGGTGTCGTAAGAGGCGACTAAGCGAGAACAGGAAGACGGGCAGCAGCGTCTTTCTTTTGGATTTATCTTTCACTAAAACTGCGATCGACCAAGCCGCCTGCCAAGCGTGGGGATTATTGTAACCCCTCCCTTCTAAGGGGGAGGCCTTTGTTCAGCAGTGGACGTCTTTCGGCTGCTAATGATGATGATGATGATGAATATAAAATCGTTATAATAAAAATATGTATAATGAATAAAGATTTGTATTACGAATATTAATAGACTTTCAATTGGAATACCGGTATATCCAATAGTAAGTATATGTATAATTTTCTTGATCCGATATAATGTATCTAAGTATACTACTATAGAATATACACTAATATACTATAGAAGACATATACTATACATAAAAGAAAGATAGTGTTATTTAACTCGTCTTTTGAATACTGTGACATTTACAGATAGACGTACTATATCAGACGGAAGAGAATTCCATAAACGGTTGCCATGCACAGTGAAGGAATAGGAATAAAAGCCCGTTTTATGGGAAGGGAATAGAAGTACGGAGATGGGATCTGCAAGGAGAGCCAGGAGATCTCACAAAGGAAAAACGTTTCCGCTGATAGGAAGGAGGATTATAAAGGATATTAAAGGAAAGGCAAAGTATACAGGTGGTCCTGAGAAGATGGATGAGGGAGCCACTTGAGGTCCTTACGAAACTGAGAGACGAATGCACAGGTTTTGTAATGGCTCAAGTTTATTTAAAAGCTCCTCTGTGGCATCCAAAAAGCAACTATCAGCGTAGTCTAAAATGGGCTGAAAACATATATTTATAGATATATGCACAAAGAATTACCAACAAACCAAAGTTAAGGTCTAAAAATTCGTTCAAAAACACCTACTGGCGTGTTGTTCTTTCACTCCAATACATTGATCCAATATATTATGGGGTTTATTTCAATAGAAATGTTAATTACATTGCAAACTATCTTTAAATCTTTTATATGATCTAAGCTTTAAATAGACAGGTACTTAGCTATTCGTATAATTAAATATAGAGTGTAAGGAACCACGTATCGAAAAAAAAATTATAAGATTTCAAATAATGTCCGTTACAACATCACAGAAACCATTTATATGGAAAATGACAAATGACTAACTTGTTAATTTTTGAGCATGTAATGAATATATGCGAAATATAATTTATTTTTCTAATTACATTGCTAATTTTCTAAAATAATAATAGTTAATTGCCTATTAATTAATTGCCTATGTACTGTTTTTGTGCATAAGAATAAATAAATAATAAATTTTCCACAAATAATTAATTTACTGTTTTTAAATTAAAATTAGGCTTTATTGTTATATCAATAATGATGTTATACTAATTTTATTTTAAAAAGTGTTTTTTTTTTTGGAAATTCATGAAAAAGCCGATGAACAATTTCAACACTAGGATTTTCAGAATCATGTACTGGATCCCTGGTATCGGTTTTCGGTACGATGTCCCTTACACCCGTTATTAGTATGTATTTATGTTTACTATATTAAATATAACTAGTCTGGCCATAAATACTGTTACTTATAAACTATTCTTTTTTTCAACTTTTTAATTATTTTAAATTTGGAACACGTATATTATTTTAAAAACTCCATTCGATTTTGCACCATTTCACATATTTTTTCGTGTATTATCAAGTTACAATATGGAATGGGGTGTTAAAGAAAACAGGACTGCCTGATCGTCTTGCACAAAGTGGGTATGGAGCCGTCGGCCATATTCCAGACACTTCAAAAGCTTGATGTCAGCGTGGTGTCAGCACTTCGTCTGTCGAAGACCAGAAAAGATCGGGGCGGCCGCGTGCTGTTAGAACTACAAAGGTTGTAATATTCGTCGAAACCCCATTAGGAAGCAAAATATCTTATCTCGAGAAATGAAGATTCCCGCTAGGAATCTGTCGCTTATTATAAAACGGTGCTAATCGTTGTTAAACAGGACATGCCCTAAATCAATCTTTACAATTAAAGAGAGTGGATCGATCAAAACGCCTTCTGTCGCGATACGCAGGTGAAAAGCACAGAAATATCATCTTTACCGTTGATAAAATTTTCACGATTGAAGAACACTACAATAAGCAAAATGATAAAGTGTACGCTCACAGTTCTAAAGCTGCTCAAGTGGTCGGAAAGGTACAACGTGGTCATCATCCTGCGTCAGTGATGGTTTGGTGGGGGGTGTCTTATCAAGGAGTCACAAAACTACTTTTTTGTGAAAAACGAGTGAAAACTTCAGCCAAAGTGTATCAAGATACAGTCTTGGATCATGTTGTGAAACCTCTCAGCAATACACTTTTTAAAATTATACCGTGAACTTTCTAGCAGGATTCTGCACCTGGTCACAAGGCACGAACTACCCAAGCCTAGTTTGAAACCAACGTTCCGGACTTTATAAGAACTGAAGACTGGCCCCCATCTAGCCCAGACCTTAACCCTTTAGGCTTCAAATTATGGTCAGTTTTAAACGACACGGCGACATTGAGCATCGATATAATATAATAAGTAACCAGATAAGCAGTCACCTACTAAATTTCATCCAAAATATGGCAGTGATAGCTTAAATATTCCGCATGAACGTAAGAGCCCGAGTGACCCGTCCAGGACTGCGCAGGATGGAAACGGGTTTTATAGGCGCAATAATCATTGTACATTAATTTTTTTTTACAATGCTGTATCAATATTTACGCTACAAAAACAACGATGTATGGCGTTACAAACAATTCTTACCGTAGCGCATTATACCCGTAGTACCGTTCAAACCACGCCATTAACGAGACAGGGATAGTGGCGGACAACGCGCGAAAGGGAGAACGGGATAACCGGAGGCACGGGGGGCGACCGAACAAGTCTCAACGTAGGCCGACCAACTTATCTTTGCTGGTGGCACAACGAGAATTGAACTATAATCCTATGAGAACTACGTGTAGTTTGAGTGTTTTGTTTAGACAGTAGCGGCAAACTTAATTTGGTCGGCCGGTAGCTTGGCGGTTGGCGGACTAGTAGCAGAGATATTTAAAGAAATATTTATTCTTTCGTGTTTTAGTGATATCTTACTGATATCTAACATTTAATCTAATACTATTAACTACTACTAATGGGAAATATATGTTCCGTATGAAATTTTGCTATTGCGACGTGTATTAAGGCAGTTTTTAGACGCAAATGAGGCATTCTGATACGTCCTTACGCTAGCTGCGGTCGGCTCGAAGTAATTTGAAATAGCGACACAAACGTCAGCGTGGCGCTATTTCTGTGACCACTATTTGGACCGTAACAGCATACCTATCTTGTCTAAATAATATATCGATGACATTGAGTCTCTTAAAAAATCTTTGGAGCAAGCAGTGGCGAAATTTCCCTTGGAAACAGTGCGTAAATCCCTATGGATTTACGAACGGCCTTTGATATGTTTGGCCACGAATCTATATTCGTGGCCAAACATATTAAAGGTCTGTATAAAAGCCAAAGGTGCCAATTTCGAATAGAATATTTTTTTTATTTTTTGCTGAGATTAATAAATATGTAGGTATAAATTTTAATAATATTAAGTACATTACTTCATTTAATAAAAATGCATTTTCATTTTTAAGAGAACTTACGGCTAGACTAGATATATGTCTGTGTATGTATTCTATTTAGATAACGTATTTAAATTATTTATTTTGTTAGATATTTATATTTCTTATACCCATTACGTCCCATTTCTTTGTTCCAACTTTCCACTCGCAGGCCTGCTGGAAGAATTTTCTTTAGAAATAAGCTGTGCCTTTGTACTATTCTGTTTATGTTTCCGTTTTCCTTTGATGTTATTATGAGTACAAAATTTAAAATAATTAAAAAAAATAAGTAAACTTTTTTGTTATTGGTATCTTTAAGCAAACCGAAAACCTATATAAATAAAAAAATAAGGTATGCAGTATCGATATAATATATGAACTAGATAAACATTCACGAACAAAATGACATCTAAAATGTGGTCGCGGAGGTTGCAAACTTATCTGTGCTGGTGGCGGAAACGTGAACTAACGGGTTTATTATGACAACGACGTGTAGTTTGACAGTTTCATATAGACAGTAGCGACACTCCCATCGGCAAAAATAATTTTGTCAGGCTGTGGCTTGTAAAGAAATAGCGACACAAGGGCGCTTATTTCTAGCTACCACTTTCTGGACCGTGACACCAAATCTAGTTTAAATATTATATCGATGGTATGCAGTATCTATATCTATATCTATACATATTATAAAACAAAGTCGCTCTCGCTGTCTGTCTGTCCCTATGTATGCTTAAATCTTTTAAACTACGCAACGGATTTTGATGCGGTTTTTATTAATAGATAGAGTGTTTCTTAAGGAAGGTTTATATGTATAATACATGCATAATATAGTAGAGAAACACTGATAATTTTTGAGGTTTCTAATGTGATGTGGTAAATAAGCACATTTTTTTGCGCTTACATTGCAAACGCTGGCTGAACCCTACGAGATTGATCAAAATAATGTACTACAGTATTGTACATATTAACAAGGTCTACAAAAAAGTTCGCGATGGTATATGTTTATCTCATAGGGATAACCCACAATAACCATTTTTTATCCTTTACTTTTTATGACAAATAATTAACTATTAATAAATTGTTGTTAGCATGAATTTGTCCCTTCTTCAACACAGGGTGTAAGGGACATCGTACCGAAAAAAAAATTATAAGACGTCAAATAATGTCCGTTACAACATTACAGTAACCATTTATATGGTAAATGACAAATGACTAACTTATTAATTTTCGAGCATGTAATGAATATATGCGGAATAATGTTTATTTTTCAAATTACATTGCTAATTTTCTAAAATAATAATAGTTAATTGCCTATTAATTAATTGCCTATGCACTGTTTTTGTGAATAAAGAATAAATAAATAAACAAAAATAAAATAAAAACACAAATAATTAATTGATTGTTTTTAAATTAAAATTAGGCTTTATTATTATACCAATAATGATGTTATACTAATTTTATTTAAAAAGGTGAATTTTTTTTTTGGAAATTCATGAAAAAGCCGATGATAAATTTCAACACTAGGATGTTCAGAATCGTGTTCTGGATCCCTGGTATCAGTTTTCGGTACGATGTCCCTTACACCCGGTATAACATAAACTTCACTAATATACAGGGTTACAGGAAAAGTCGTGCTAGATCCGTTGAGGGCGTGGAGTACCCATCATTTCTGACTTATTTCACTATGAAACACCCTACCCTAAACTTAACCAAAATAAAAAAAAAGTAAAAAAAAAAAAACTTAAACTTAACTTAAACAAAATAAAATTTAATAGCCTAAAAATCGGCAATTTTCAATAAAAAATTTAAAGTCGAAAATCTCGAAAAGGGTTAAGTTTAGGGTGGGGTGTTTCATAGTGAAATAAGTCAGAAATGATGGGTACTCCACGCCCTCAACGGATCTAGCACGACTTTTCCTGTAACCCTATATACACCAATGACAAAAAAGCTGTGAATGTTGTTCATACCGGTAGGTTAAGGTTAAGCAACATAAGGCTAGGTCATTAAATAGATGGGTGAATCGATTTGTATGAAATTTTGTGTACATATCGGGTAGTTCTGAGAATAAAATCGTAAAGTATATTTCATGCCGCTAGGTTTAGCAACGTTAGACAAGGTCATTACATAGATAGGTGACGGGCGGCGGCGACTCCGAGGAGGACGGTGACGGGGTTGCAAGCCCCGTCCCTGTGATCATGGTGCCAGGTTACCGGGGGCTATAATGCGCACTGAGGGGTATTTGGTGCATATCCCACTGGAGGGCCCAGGTCTCCCCTCATATATGGCGATGCGACAGCCGCAGGGGTTTAAGTGGGTAAGAATCCCAGATACCAGATACCATGATTAACGAGGATATGTAGAACGAGAGGAGGGTGCAAGAGAGGAAAGAGAGGGAGAGGGGATTCGAGGAGAGAGTGATAGGGTGAGGGATAGGGGGATTAAGGTAGAACAAGGGGAGAGTGAGGGGGAGCAAGGTGGTAGAAGAGAGAGGGGGACGGGGTTCAGAGAGGGGACAACGGGGAGAGGAAGAGGGGGACTGTGACGGGGACCGAAGCGGGAAAGGGGAAAGAGAGAATTAGAATTAGATTTTTCTTATAAGTGAGAGAGAGATGGAGTGAGAAATAAATCAAGGGAGGGGAGAGAAAAGGGGAGCAAATTGTAATAAAAGCGCGGGCGGAGCTGCGCGGGTCAGCTAGTACATATTATAAAACAAAGTCGCATCCGCTGTCTGTCTGTCCCTATCTATGCTTAGATCTTTAAAACTACGCAACGGATTTTGATGCGGTTTTTCTTAATAGATAGAGTGATTTAGGAGGAAGGTTTTTATGTATGATACATGCATAATATATTAGAGAAACACTGATAATTTTAGAGGTTTCTAATGTGATGTCGCAAATAAATACACTTCTTTGAGCTTACATTGCAACCGCTGGCTGAACCCTACAAGATAGATCAAAATAATGTACTACAATATTGTACACCTTAACAAGGTCTACAAAAAAGTCCGCGATGGTATATTTTTATCTTTTAGGGATAACCCACAATAAACATTTTTTGTCCTTAACTTTTTATGAGAAATTATTAACTATTAATAAATTGTTGTTAGACAATCAAACACACTAGTTCACAATAGTATTTAATTTACAGTGGGAAACGAAAAGGAACGAAAGCTATATTCAAAAATTACTTGACATCTTATAGGATCGTGGTTAACATTTGATAGCATGTACAAAATTTGCCCAGCGACATCTATCGATGCGTCTTGAAACATATAATAATATTCACATAAACATCCCGCGGCCCAAGGACGATTAAAGTCCTTTAAACAGAACAGGAACTAAGCAACACAACAATAATCAAATTTGCTTATTGTGCAAGATCCATGGGCAGAGGGCATAACTTAACCACAGGTCTTTTAAAAATATTAGCGCTTGACTTCAAAGTCACGACTCTAGTGATACCGTCTGACCCTGGATGTTTTTCAATTACTCGTGCCAAAAGCCATTTACCAGGTGGTAATCGATCATCCTTTACAAGTACAATAGCATCTAAAGGGATATCTGGTTGAGGTACCTTCCATTTATAACGTTGTTGGAGATTAGTTAAATATTCACGTTGCCAACGCTGCCATAAACATTGCAACATTCGTTGTATCATATTCCAACGGTCCAAATTACTTAATTTGACGTCTATTAGTGAAGGTTCTGGAACACCAATCAAAGGTTCACCAACCAGGAAGTGTCCTGGAGTTAAAGGAGGATCATCCAGTGAAGAGCTAATGAGAGTAAGAGGACGTGAATTAAGACACGCCTCCACTTGCGTAAGAAGACTATAAAGTTCCTCGTATGTGAGGATAGTTTGGCCGATTATTCTTTTGAGATGTCCTTTCACGGACTTCACCCCGGATTCCCACAACCCACCAAAGTGCGGAGAATCAGGAGGAATGAAATGCCAGCTCGTGTGATCATTAGAAAGTAACTCAGAAATTTCAGAAACGACTTGAGACCTTACATTCTTAAAGGCCAGTTCTAATTCACGAGCTGCGCCAACAAAATTTGTACCGCAGTCACTCCACATATCTTTGCAATGTCCACGTCGTGCAGTAAATCTCTTAAAAGCGGCTAAAAAGGCTGAGGAAGTGAGATCAGTAACTAACTCAAGGTGAATTGCTTTTGTTACGGTACATACAAATAAACTAATATAAGCTTTGTAGGTTTTCTTACATCTACCAGCAAACATTTTTAATGTAAAAGGTCCTGCAAAGTCTACCCCACTAGTGAGAAAAGGTCGACTGGGCTTAACTCTAAAATCAGGCAAATTGCCCATATATGGTGCAAGGGGAACAGCTTTGTATTTAAAACATACTATACATTTGCGTATGACAACCTTAACCAGATTCTTAGCACGCAAAATCCAGTAACGCCCTCTTATGTAATTTAAAGTAAGTTGATTTCCACCATGCAATGTTTTACAGTGTGCGTCAAGAACAATAAGTTTAGCAAATGGGCAATTATTATTTAATACGACAGGTGATTTCATATAACTTGGTACATCGGCATTAACAAGACGTCCACCGACACGGAGTAAGTTGTCATTATCAAGATAGGGATTCAAAAAATAAACTTTACTTGTTTTGTGAACTGACTTACCAAATATTAGCAATTGAATCTCTTCCTTAAAGCTCTCAGATTGCGAGAGACGTGTACAAACTATCAACGAATTATTAAGTTCTTCGGATGTAAGATAACCTTTGTTGTTACACTTGTGTTTACAATTGTTTATAAATCTTACACAGTAACCAGTTACGCGTATCAATCTTGAAAGAGTTGAAAATCTACTTAAATATTCTAGTTTAAAATTATTTTTATCGTTACATATCGCATTAACAGACAGTTTGACTTTAGACTCTAGGTTTGTTTCAGGCACCATACTTAGTAGGTTTGTATAAAATAGAAAAATCCTTTAGAAAAGTAGGGCCCTCCCACCATAGTTGTGACCTTTTTAAATCAATTGGCGATACTCCACGAGATGCCAAGTCAGCAGGATTATTAGCAGAATCAACGTGATGCCATTGGCTGCTATTTGTCAAAGTCAAAATCTCGGAAGTGCGGTTAGCCACAAAGGTAGTCCACGTATTAGGACATTTGCGCAACCAAGCCAAAACTATGGTAGAGTCGCACCATGCAAATACATTATGATTATCAATTTGTAAAATAGTTTTAAGATGGTTCAACATTTTAGCCAACAAAAGCGCTCCACAGAGCTCAAGCCGTGGTACAGATATTTGCTTTACTGGTGCTACTTTAGATTTAGCCATTATTAAATTAAGCTTTGTGTTATCACCATCTGAAACCCTTAAATATACTACACAAGCATAAGCATCACATGATGCGTCACTGAAACCATGCAGTTCTATGTTTTGTGTTTTATCAACGATATTCAGCCAACGTGGGAACTGAATGATCTCAGCGCGTGTAAAATTGGTAAGGTATGTTTGCCACTCCGCTTGTAATTGATCTGGCAACTCTTCGTCCCACTCTAAGCCAGCAAGCCAAAGCCTTTGCATGAAAATTTTAAGTGTGATAATAGCAGGAGCCAACCAGCCTAAAGGGTCGAAGGTCTTAGCAATTGAAGATAGTACATACCTCTTAGTTATCGCCTTCAGTGTACTTTCTAACTTAAAATTCAATTCAAAACAATCCGATTGTGAATTCCATGTTATTCCTAACGTTTTTACCTTATCTTCAATCTTAATATTCACTAAGTTCTCAGGATCTTTAGACATATCAGGAATTTGGCTTAAGACAAGTGCACTGTTTGATGCCCACTTGTGCAACGGAAATCCGCCGCGATCAAACAGCTTTGTCAATCGATATTGCAGCAATACCGCATGAGTTTCTGTACACGTTCCAGTCATTAAATCATCCATATACACGTCGTTTTTTAAAATTACAGATTCTTCAGGGAACTCATCTCTTTCATCGTCTGCGAGCTGATGAATTGTGCGTATCGCAAGAAATGGAGCACATGACGTTCCATATGTGACAGTGAGTAACCGATAATCTCGTAACGGTAAGCCTGGTGACTCGCGCCATAAAATCCTTTGGTAATCAACATCTTTTTCTGAGACAAGAATTTGTCTGTACATTTTTTGCACATCAGCCACCAGCACGAACTTATGCTGTCTCCATCTAGTGATCAAATCTCTTATGTCAGGTAAAAAAGAACAGCCAACCAATAACTCATCGTTTAACGATTTTTCTTTTTCAGGTGCAGCGCTTCCATCGAAGACCACTCTTAATTTCGTGCTCAGGCTCGTTGGCCGGAGAACTGCGTGGTGAGGTAAGTGATACACTTCTTTATTATTAATCTCTTCTTCAGGGACCATCTCCATATGACCCAGTGACTCGTATTCATTAATAAACTTAAAATATTCTTCTTTGAATCCAGGATCACGTGTGAATCGTCTTTCCATCTGGTATAAACAACTGGCCGCAAGACCTCTGGTGTTACCAAGATTTGTGGGCGGATTCTCTTTAAAAGGTAAACGGACTATGTAACGACCGTCATCTTTACGAGTGTGCGTTGTTTTGAAGTACTCTTCACATGTGACTTCCAACGGGCTAAGTTCCTTCTTATGAGGTACGTGTTCTTCGATTTCCCAAAACTGTCTTAATAACTGATCCAATTCTACTTTAGTGTGTGAAACTATAACGTTGTGCTTGTTGGAATCAGTTTGTGTTACTTTACCAGATATCAACCATCCGAGTGTGGAGTTGACAGCGATAAGACAGTCCTGTTTGTGTAGACCTTCGAGAATTATGTGAGCGTGCACGTCGGCACCCAAAAGGACTTGACAAGACGCTGGTTTGTGAAAATCTTTGTCAGAAAGATCTAGCTGCGTAGTTATGGACCAGACATCTTGTGGAAATTCTCTAGAAGGTAACAAGCTTGTGAGTTTTCCCAGTACATATGCGTTTACTTCAAATTGTGAGGTGTTTTTTGTGGAATGGATTTCTAATGTAACCATAGACTTAGTTGTGACCACTGATGTGTTCGCTATTCCTGTGACTTTACCAGAGACAGATGTACGATCCAGATTCAGCAGCTGTGCTGCCGCTTCTGTTATAAACGAGGCTTGGGAGCCTTGATCTATAAGTGCTCTAAGTATATACTTCTGCCCGTTCCTTGCCTTAACCGCAATTTGTGCTGTAGCTAGTATAACTTGATCATTGTGTGTTACAGTTTCTTCCTCATTGAAATTACAGTTAGCACGTGTCTCTGATGTAGAAGGTTGTTCTTCAACCAAATTATTAGCGGTTTTGTCGACGGTTGTAGCGTGCAGCAGAGTATGATGCCGTTTTCCGCATTTTCTACAAGCAGTAATTTGTCTGCAGTAAGTAACTAGATGACCCTTGACCAAGCAGTTAAAACAAATGTTATTCTTCTTTATAAAGTCATGCCGTTCAGGAATACTTAGAGTAATAAACTCTTTACAGTGGTATATGTAATGATTCTGTGTGCAGTAAGTGCAAGTGGTGTTAACTTCGGTAGCAAACGTTTTCATATTTATCTTAGGTGCAACATTATTACGTACATAAACATCTTTTCTATGAAGCTCTTTATTATGTGTAGAATTAATCATTTCCAATGTGCGAAATCTATTTTCCAGGAACGAAGCCAAATCTATATACGTCGGGATGTTTGTGGATTTTCCAAGTGATTGTTCCCATAGCTTGTGAGATTCCATGTCGAGCTTGGAAAATACGATGTGTACAACAATGGCATCCCATGACGAAGTCTCAATCTCCAGGTTATTCAATGAAGACAGACATTGGCTTGTTGTATCTAATAAATCTTTAATTCCTTTAGTAGATTCGGACAACAAAGTCTTCTGGTTCATAAATTTGTTTAATATGTTGTTAACAATAACTCTACTATTGTCATACCTATCCTCTAGCTTTTTCCAGGCATCATCATAGTTTGCTTCAGTAAGTAATGTATTCTTTAGTAATTGTTCTGCATCACCTGATAAGCTAGACTTTAGGTAGTGGTGCTTTTCAATTTTAGAGAGACT
Source organism: Furcula furcula (assembly GCA_911728495.1). Classification (NCBI taxonomy): domain Eukaryota; kingdom Metazoa; phylum Arthropoda; class Insecta; order Lepidoptera; family Notodontidae; genus Furcula; species Furcula furcula. Next base: position 23,698,297 of record OU452253.1, read on the forward strand.
AGTATCATTGTGTATAAGTGACTTATACAGATCTCTAAAACTTAACCAATCATTATAGTCACCTGCAAACTTAGGTATTTGAATTGGTGGAAGTTTCGGTCTGACCGCAGATACACAGGACTTTGCTGTTTCACCAACATTTTCAGATGATATTAGTTCTTGCTTCTGGTACTCATACTGGTAATCTTTAATTATTGATTTCAGTTCTAAATAAGCATCTTCAGTAATTTCATAGTTTTGTTCAACATCTAATCCACCTAACTTTAGTTTTTCCGTTGTATCTCCAACCAATGCTTCATGTTGTCTAGTAAATCTAAGCCAATACTCTTCCAATGTTTCCATCCTTGAGTCTAAATAGCCTCTTGTAATTTTAGATTTACTAGATTTCTTTGTGTTTGTGAGTAATTTCACTATCTTGTTGGAGGTGTCAACTAACAGATGAATACTGAATCTGAATTTTTAGTTCTTGTGCCATGTTTATGTATGTTTGATGGTAATTTTTAATTTACAAATATTTTCTGAATTATTTTTCTATTTTTGACACTTGACTTACTGACATCCGACGAAGAAGGACCAGTAGACAATCAAACACACTAGTTCACAATAGTATTTAATTTACATTGGGAAACGAAAAGGAACGAAAGCTATATTCAAAAATTACTTGACATCTTATAGGATCGTGGTTAACATTTGATAGCATGTACAAAATTTGCCCAGCGACATCTATCGATGCGTCTTGAAACATATAATAATATTCACATAAACAGTTGTTATCATGAATTTGTACCTTCTTCAATATAACGTAAACTTTACTAATATTTACACCAATGAAAAAATAGCTGTGAATGTTGTTCATACCGCTAGGTTAAAGTTAAGCAACATAAGGCAAGGTTTTTACATAGATGGGTGAACCGTTTTGTATGAAATTTTGTGTGCCTATCAGCTATGCAATTCATTAAAGTAACCAATCGTGACTACGCTCGACAGCAAGCTCGATGTCGAATTAGTCTTCATTTCGACGTCGAGCATAAATCCGCATTCTCTATCACATTTCGGCTCGACGACGAACTGGAGGCCGTGCCGTTCGCTGCCGTTATCTAAGGCGAGTTAAGGACTGCTCAAAGTTTTTTTCGGTAAAAATCGGTTTTTATTTTAAACACGATTCTAATGGAAATGCCATCAATAATAAAATTTCTGGATGCAAAAGATGGTTCAATGAACATCATACTTTCAGTTTTAGGCACAGGAATGCACTATACATTGTTTTTTCTTGATATGTATTTGTGTTTGGCAGTATGTGGTCGATACCTTTGCTTGATTTTAATTCAAAAAATCACGCAGGACATTTTGACTGTCATTGTCAATGTCATGTCGCGTTCCAAGTGTCTATCTAGTCTAGGTACAGGGTCTCCAGATTGGGGGTTTTTTCCCATTTTGGGGAAAAATAAAAACTTCGGGGAACTTTTGGCGAAACGAAAACTATGGGGAAAATTTTGGGGAACACATTTTTGCTTGGCGAAAGCTTGTGGAGAAACAAAAGTCTAATTCAGAAAGTTTATATCATTTTAAATCGTTTCATCAAACATATTTCAGAATCACACGTAAAACAATAAAATACTCATGGCTAATGGTCAGAATGGCGGGGGAAGGTGTGTTTTTTGATGGATAGAGATCTTATTTTAATAATCTCCGCTATAGTTTCATCTCATACTAGTAGTATAGATATGTGAATTTTGGTTCCTCTTGTCCCTCTGGAACAGTTTAATAATTATTTTCCAAAGAGTAGCCTCTAACGTACAAGTTCCCATCTATCTCTATATGACCAAAATTCAGCCAAATACGTGAAAGCGTAACAAATAAACTAAGAAACTAACTCGTTTTTAGTTTTATAAAATTATTAGGTATAGATGGAAGGATTAGATACGAAATTAATTTGGGGAAAATTGTATAAAAATGTATCTTTTTGGGGAAAAATAAAACCTGATTTGGGGAAATTTCACATGCAGGACCTGGATACCCTGTCTAGGTAACTGTTGTATATCGATGTGTTTACATTTAATTTTTTGGTCGCCTGTCCCGTATATGGACGAATAAACTATTGAGGGTCGGTTGACCCTTCATTGTTAATTTGCTCGGAAATAAGTTAGACGGTTGAGGGTCCAAACATTTATTATCCTGAAAAATCACTGAAGGCACTGATCTCTTATATTAGGACTAGTGATTCCACGATCACTAACTAAATGTACATTGACTATACGTCTATAAGCAGCACGACCGTTCTTTACTAGATTTATAACATGAATAATATTTACACTGTTGACACTACTAGACCATAACAAAGAATGTGTCAAATACTATTAGACAGCACGTTCTAAACTGCATTCAAAGACATAGAAAATACAACAAGTGGCAAAGAGGTTCTAGTCGCCACATCACCCCCCCACGCAGAGAGGAAACCCCCCCCCCAAACATGGGGCAGGAGCCTGAAGTTGAATTATAAATCAAGAATATCTCTGAACCTAACTTTACGACCGGACCGAGTGACAATGGGGGCAGGAGGGGAAAAGGAAGCTGGCGGAGCAAGCTCAACGAACGGATGATCCGAATCGTTGCTCGACGGAACACTAGCTGGACCGTCCAACATTGATCCTCGCGAGGCTGACAACTCGTGATGCCCTATCTCTAAATCAGCCTCAATAAAAGCAGGCTTAACGCGATCAATGCTAACTGTAACCTCACGCCCCTTAACATCTAAAGTTAAGGTTTTGTCCTTACGCCTAATTACTCTGTATGGACCGGAGTACGGTGGTTGAAGTGAACGCCTAACGGTATCGTCTCGTAGCCAAACGTGAGACGCTGATGCTAACTCTTTGAAAACGAAAATTGCTGGACGTGCATGATTCGAAGCTTCGACTGGACGCATTGCTTCCATTCGCTTCTTAAGATCTGCTACAAAGTCAATGATCGAATCAGGGCTACTCGAGGCATCGGCGGGAACAAGGAACTCTCCTGGCAAACGTAACGATTCGCCATACACGAGCTCGGCTGAAGAAGGTTTGATATCCTCTTTAAAAGCCGATCTCATACCAAGGAGAACAAATGGCAGTGCCTTCGACCACGTTTCAGCATGGCACATTAATGCCGCCTTAAGCTGGCGGTGCAACCGCTCGACCATGCCATTAGCGCATGGGTGGTAGCTGGTGGTACGAATCCTCTTGGTCGCGCAAACACACATAAGGCGCTGAAAGAGGCATGATTCGAATTGACGTCCCTGATCCGATGTTAAAATACTGGGAACGCCGAAGCGAGACACCCAGCCATTCACGAAGGTGTCTGCGACTTCTTCGGCAGTGATGGATGTCATCGGCCAAGCTTCCGGCCACCGCGTGAACCTGTCAATCGCGGTGAGGCAGTAATTATGACCGTTAGAGTGAGGAAGTGGGCCGACGATGTCGATGTGGACATGTTTGAACCTGTCCGACGGACTGCTGAAGTTACTCAGCGGTGACTTAACGTGTCTCGTCACTTTGCAACGCTGGCAATCTAAACATGAACGAGTCCATCTGTTACAATCTGAGTTGATACCAGGCCAGACGTATCTCTCAGCCACCATGCGTGCAGAAGCCTGCGCACCAGGATGGCTAAGGTTATAGCACTTGTTAAATACTGCTTTACGAAATGGTGGCGTTAGGTATGGACGAGCTTTACCAGTCGACATGTCGCAAGTGATGCTTACATCAGTGCCGGGAATTAATACATCCTCCAGCTTAAGCGAAGAGCTCGCGCGAGCGTGTGCTAATTCTTCATCAGAACGCTGTGAAGTAGCAAGTGCGGCGTAGTCTGCTTCCAAGGAAATACCCTCGATACGAGACAATGTATCCGCTACAACGTTATCGACGCCCTTGATGTGGACAATGTCTGTGGTAAATTGGCTGATAAAAGATAATTGATTCAGCTGTGCAGGCGGAAGCTTTTCTCTTCGCTGGGCGAACGCGTAAATCAACGGCTTATGATCCGTAAAAATTGTTGCGTGCTGCGCTTCGAGAATATGCCTAAAATGCTGAACGCTCTCATAAACGCCGAGGAGCTCTCTGTAGTAAGCTGGCCATAATGTTTGTTTAGTGTTCAACTTTTTGCTGAAGTAAGCGATGGGCTGCCAATCATCTGCTTCGGTACGACGCTGTTGCAGGCAAGAGCCTACGTGAGTGCTCGATGCGTCAGTGAAAAGACCGAGTGAGGCGCTGCAATCTGGATGCGCCAGGATCTTTGCAGACGTTAAACTTTTCTTGCACTCTTCGAAACACGCCAAAAGCTCAGGAGTCCAAACGAAAGGCTTGGCACCTTTACCCTGGATAGCAGCTACTGCGTCAATTAACGGTGCTTGAAATTTGGCGGCAGCTGGAATGAATCGCCGATAAAAATTGGCCATGCCAAGGAATCTACGCATTCCTTCAACAGTCTTGGGGGGAGGGAAATCCACTAAGGCTTGGATTCTGTCGACGCTAGCACCCGCCTCATCGATGTGATACCCCAAAAAGGTTACCTCTTTAGCCCCAAAAACGCTCTTAGCAGTATTGATTACTACTCCATACTCATGCAACCTTCTGAAAAGTATTTCCAGGTGCTGAGCATGCAGGGAGCTGGAATTTGAGTACACCAGGATATCGTCCACGTAGGCATAACAGAAATCAAGGCCACGCACGACTTCGTCGATAAAACGTTGAAATGTTTGACCTGCGTTTCTAAGTCCAAAACTCATGTATGGAAATTCGAACAACCCGAATGGTGTGATTATTGCGGTTTTGCAAATATCGGTAGGATTTACCGGGATTTGTTGGTATGCCTTCACTAAATCAATTTTGCTATAAATGGTACTTCCAGCAAGGTTCTGGCAAACGTCACCTATGTGCCGAACTGGATATCTGTCCGGAACAGTGCGTGCATTCAAGGTGCGATAATCGCCGCACGGTCGCCACGTTGAATCTTTCTTTTCCACCAGGTGTAAAGCTGAAGACCAAGGACTAGAAGATGGCCTGGCTGTCCCAGCCTTGACCATGTCCTCAAACTCTTTCTGTGCAGCGCGAAGCTTCAATGGAGCCAGACGACGTGGCCGCGATGATACCGGTGGGCCATCAGTTGTCTTAATATAATGTACCGTTGAATGTTTGGGCTCCTGAAGTACACCAGGGGGGCGCGTGATGCTTGGAAATTTCTGAAGGATCGCTGAGAAAGGCGATTCGGGGATGGAAATAATTTTAATGCTGGACTGGCTAACGTCTTGGAGTTCCGCGAAAGATGACAACCCTGTCGTCCCGTCGCGAAGCTTCCCATGAGTGCAGTCAGGAAGTAGGTTATACTGCGACAAAAAGTCTGATCCTATTATGCCAGTTTCTACATCCGCAATTATAAAATTCCAAGATAAACTGCGCCTAAGACCTAAGTTTAAGCATAGCGTGACTAAACCGTAAGTTTGAATTTTTGATCCGTTTGCTGCCACTAAATCGTACGGCTGCGGCTGGCTTTTCAGTTTGCTAACACTACTAACTGGTACGCAGCTTACGTCTGAACCAGTATCCACCAGAAATTTTCTGTTGGTATACCGGTCAGTTACAAAAAGACGGCGACTTGTGGCTGAGCGTTGGGCAGTCGCCAAAACCGGACGCTCTACAGGTTTTCCGACGACTGGTTGCAGCCACCAGCCGCTGAAGGTGGAGGGCCAGACCATTTGCACGGTTGGACGCACTTCCTAGCTTTCGTTCCGAATCGGTCATGGTAATAGCATAGCTCGCTATTGCGCGAGCGTGATCTGTTCCTAAATCTACCTAAGCTACGTTCTCGCGAGCGGCCCCGTTGGTCAAAACTTCGGTTGGCTAAAGAAGCCACTACGCGAGTAAGTGCCTCTAACTTAAGGTACAGCTCTGCAATCAATGTTGCACGATCCTTGCAGATGGGCGGCGTACAGATGGACACACTTTCGCTTTCAGCCATGTGGATGGTGGTGCGGATGGCGCGGAACCCTAAATTTAATCAAAGAAAAAATTTTTCTACGTGGGTTGGTGGTGGAACGACCAGCACGGCTAGACAAGTGGCACAAACGCTAATAGAATAGAATACTGAATGTATGGGAATGACATAAACATACGATAAGTAATTTGATCTAACGAATAGAATAGAAAATTGGTAGCCAAATGTCATTCTAATCTATTCGATGAAACGAAACGTCGGAATAGTACATTAATTCCCATCGAAACCGTAGCCAAGTGGCAGGTTTGACATTCTACTTCGAATCAAAGCGTACGAAACGAAGCGATCGCCAAACACTTGTAGATAACGCTACAAAATGGCGCATATTTGACCTATTATTAGATATATTACGGAGATATTTTTTTTTGTAGGTGCTATGTACGCTAAGCTTCTTAGCTACAGGGTCCTATCAGAGGATTGTGGGTGTCACGCAACATTTGCCGCTAATGATTGTCGATATGGAATAGATACAAAGCGTTTGCCACTTGTCTAGCCCTGCAATGCCCAAGTGACAGATACTTGGATGACATTTAAGAACGAAACCATAGACTATATTTGTTATTTTTCGTAGCGATCGAATAGAATAAGCGTTCGATAACTCCTAGTACATTTGGCTACCAAACGAAGAACGATATCGCTAAAGCGTTTATGATTGTCGATATGGAATAGATACAAAGCGTTTGCCACTTGTCTAGCCCTGCAGGACCTTTACAAAATTTATTTAAATATTTTATTTGTTGTTTTAAAATAAAAACCTTCAAATGTTTCACTAAAAGTCATTGCGAAACAAAAAAAACGATCGCCGAAAATTCGCAGGCAGGAACCACGACGAACACGGCGAACACGGCGAGAAACGAGCTGATTGCTCGTAGAATTCCACTATGTCGCTCCACGACGAATGTTTTCGTTATTTATTTTTCAATATTTAGACAATAAAATTCCGTTGTATAATGGCCGACGTAAATTCCGTTAAATAAAACGAACACCGTTTCTTTTCTAATTTTTCATTTTTTTATTGATAGGTACTGTGTTGGTTACCTTGTTATCCTTTTCTTGTCTAAGTGCTTAACGTCTTACGTGTAATCCTCTAGTTTCGGTGTCACCAAATGAGGGTCGGTTGACCCTTCATTGTTAATTTGCTCGGAAATAAGTTAGACGGTTGAGGGTCCAAACATTTATTATCCTGAAAAATCACTGAAGGCACTGATCTCTTATATTAGGACTAGTGATTCCACGATCACTAACTAAATGTACATTGACTATACGTCTATAAGCAGCACGACCGTTCTTTACTAGATTTATAACATGAATAATATTTACACTGTTGACACTACTAGACCATAACAAAGAATGTGTCAAATACTATTAGACAGCACGTTCTAAACTGCATTCAAAGACATAGAAAATACAACAAGTGGCAAAGAGGTTCTAGTCGCCACATCATCATCATCATCATTAATTTTTTGGGAAAACGGATATGGTATAGTCAATCGATAAAATTAGCAATAAGTTGACTTTTTTCTTAAAATGTGAAGTGAACAACGAATTGAAACGTTAGAAAAGCATAAGGTTCTCGCGACTGGACTTGCTCGTACTCCTCATACCACACACCGTACTCAAGGAAAAATGAATCCTGAATACTACTATGATTGCATCAAAACCTTAGTCACAGACTAAAAGTTAACAACGATGAGCTAAGGTCAGCTGTGTTTTGATAATTCTTTATCTTTTACTGTAGGTATAATTTACCACTGAACTAAACTAATACAATTTATTTATTTTAGTACAGGGAAGATTAGAAGGATGTCCTAATCAACTTCATTGAGATATATTCATATATTGATGGCGGTTGCAGTGGAGGAAATCCATTTGAGAGACAGCTGTAAAGGAACACAGGACGGCGACTATTGCATCGTAGTGCCCCAGCTCAGAAATTTATAAATGGCTAGTTTGACTGAAAGCTATTGAAGAATTCAGTGTAGCGGTAGAACTGATGGATGCCTAAATTTTGGTGAGCATGGCTCAAAGTTTCGATCACACCAGCCTGGATTTCTTACAACATAGCAGGTTTTGCGGGCTCTGGAAGTCGATATAAGAAATAATCTTAGAATGACATCAACTGTAACATGCTGTGTTTAGGTGCTATCAATATCACAATAAATGTATGAACACAGGTGTAATGATGAAAGAAAATGAATTATTGACTTTTATCTTCTAAAGAAAAACAGGGGTTTACATAGATAGTTCTAATCTAAGTATTTGTCTACTAACTGTGTAATATTTTTAATAAATGTTTTATTGTAAATAATAATTGTTTGTTTGTTAATACTAATATAAGTAGTTTTTTGTATGTAGGTGTAATCTGTGGAATTAATGAATTCTACAATCCTAAACTTTGCCCTCCATAGGTAAGATTTTTTCCTGCGGTTTCACCTGTTATATATTTTTTTTAATATTATTTTTGTAAACAAACAAATTTTACCAGTTTATGTAACTATTGTTTGTTTGTTTCCAAATAAGGTATGAAGTTCTTTTTTTAAATATTTTATTTGTTGAAAAAACAATACATAATTAATATTAAATATTTTATTAAATTAATTCTTTCTTATATTTATGTAAATACTACACATTACAATGAAACCGGCTATCACCCACTCTCCTGTATTTTGTAGAAACTTCGTGAATTCCTTTTTACAATATTAGCCTTGCATTTACAACATGAATAACTTGTGTGAGAGGACTGCGATATATAGGTAGTAATCCACATTTGTGGCCACTAGCATCTTGTAAGTTCCTCGTTCCATTAGCCTGAGATGATACTTATATAGAATCTGAAAACAGTAATTATTTTAATAACATAAATCAACTCAAACAAGTTATTTAGGTACTTTTGCATTTAATAAGTAAGTATTCACTGGCATTGTATTGTTTATTTATATTAGATAGGTTATGCACAATATTTTGAATAACATATCTAATACAAATAAACAATTGGGTCAGCTAGTTGAAGACACCGAGGTTTAACCCACGGCACGTCCCAGGGAAACGGAACAAAGAAATAGATAGGTACACAGTACAGCAGGTATATAATTATAGGAGTTAGAAAAATATAAATTAGTTACGAGACAAGTTAGTTACTTATATGAAAACGAATTGAGAGATTCAAATAGATACCCTTTCTCTTCTTTCCTTCAATTTATTAGTTAATGCACTAGTCATCTTCTATGTCGAGGTAGATAATTATGTTTTCTAAGTTTTCTATATGTTTTACTTTGGTGTGCAAATAAAGAGTATTCTATTCTATGTTGAAATATTAGTAAATCTTCAAAAAGCCTTTAATTGAATTATGTAATTCACGAACTTGACGACGCTTAAGGAAATCATCAGATTTTTTGGCTCTTAGTAAATCTACGATGCACAACACACGTACAGCTACTTTAACACTATTCTAAACACAAAAACAATAAATATCCACGTATAATAATACAATTCAAAAACTTTTAAAGCAGCGGTGGCAATTCGTTCACAAATTCGCCTACAAAAAGCTGCAAAATACAAGCTTTCTATTTTGACAAGTTATGTCGAGGCTATGGGCGAAGTCGAGGGCAAGACGATTGACAAATTTTGCTTAACGAATACGATTTTCACCTACGAACAATCAAATTATTCGACCGCAAGTAGTTCCACCAAAACGCCGTTAATTCTCGTGGCGCTAGTGCTGCGTAAGCAAAGTTAGTGAATGCGAAAACGCAATTCGCCGGTGCCGCGGCGTCGAACTCGAGGTTATTTTGCTTAGCGCATAACACTACAGGTAGGTCTGAGAATAGGTCGTAAAGTATATTTTATGCCGCTAGGTTAAGAAACTTTAGACAAGGTCATTACATATATGGGTGACGGCGGCGACTCATGCTGCCAGGTTTAAAAGGGCTGAATCCGCACCCCGGGGTATTTGGTGCAGATCCCACTGGAGGGCCCAGGTCCCCCCTCTTATGTGGTGATGCGACAGCTGCAGAGGTTTAAGTGGGTAAGAACCCCAAATACCAGTGGCGTGCACACAGGGTAGGCAAAAAAATGTATTCGGCTTGTTTAACCTATTTTAATTATATTAGTATACCATTTCAAATATCCAGAAACAAGCAAATACTATAGACATATTAATTTGCATTTCAAAACATTAATAAGTTCATTAAGCGGCTCCATACTGAAAAAAATACTTTGCCTACCCTAGGATTCCTCTAAAAAATCGTAATTTATAAAAATCTTAGTTCGGACATGAATTAATGTAATTTTTTTTTAATGCAAATGAATGTGTTGGTAATGTTGATTAATTTAAGGATATTTGTGCTGGAATACTAACAATTAGCATCAAGCATAAACAACTCGAAGGTATTTTTGGCTGCTTTCTGTGCACGCCACTGCCAAATACCATGATTGACGAGGATATATAGAACGAGGGGAGGGTGCAAGAGAGGAGAGAGAGGGAGAGGGGATGCGAGAAGGTGGTGATGGGGTGAGGGATTGGGGGATTAAGATGGAGCAAGGGGGGGTGACGGGGAGTGAGGGAGAGCAAGGTGGGAGAAGAGAAAGGGGGACGGGGTTCAGAGAGGAGACTACGGGGAGAGGAAGAGGGGGAGTGTGACGGGGACCGAAAAGGAAGGGGGAAAGAGAGAGCATAGAATTAGATTTTTCTTATAAGAGAGAGATGGAGAGTGAAATAAATCGAGGGAGGATGGAGAAAAGGGGAGCAAAATGTAATAAAAGCGCGGGCGGAGCTGCGCGGGTCAGCTAGTGGAATATAAAACAATGTTTATTCCCAAAACCAACGGCCATTTATTCGCCGACTCAACTATTTTACGACACTGACTGGACATAGCACTGCAAAGTACAAGACGACTTTTAAATAAATATCAATGAATGATACGTATTATTAAGGATTAGAGTTAAATTGAATAACAATGGCAAATTAAAAAAAAACAATAAAAATCACTTTAAAACTTCACCTAATAACCATAGATTTAGGATTTTTCACTTCGTAAATCACTTGTTTTTCTGCTTCTGTCTTTACTTTTTAATTTATTTTAACCTAAAAAGTTTGCATGCTTAAAAACAAAATAAAAAAAATATTGATCCTGAACGTTGATGCAGTTTATGTCTCCGCCAGTCTATATTAATTATTGCGAAGAAGGATAAATATAATATTAATAAACAACTGCAAAAGCTGATAAGTACTATCGAAGTGGGGAGTGCGGTATTTGTTACTCAGTATATACTGAACGTTACTGGACGTTAGCTGTGTAGAACAATGGTCCAAGTTAAAGTGACAGAGGGTATTCTAGAAGGGGAAGTTGTCCATAATGATTACGGCGGACGTTTCTGCAGCTTCAAGGGCATTCCGTACGCTGAACCGCCGATTGGAGAACTCAGGTTTAAGGTAACATTTCCGGTTCTTATGGTCGCGAGATAAAAACTATGGGGTCATTCATGTCGTGGTAGATACATTGGACTGGATTCACCCATCATGGGTTCGATGACCATGGGCTCTAAAGTGCACGAGATAGGCATTAAGGCCCATTAAACGGTCTGTAACCTTTGTATTTAACCTTCTACTAACAAAACGTCATTTAACCTCCATCATTTGTTGGAATAGTGCCAGCTTGCGTTTGTTAGACAATGGCTTCTTCTGCTTCTATTGATGACAACATCGATATAATATATAAACTAGATAAACATTCACGAACAACATGACATCTAAAATGTGGGGAGGTTGCAAACTTATCTGTGCTGGTGGCGCTGCCGGCAGCGGCGAGTTGAGTTTTCGAATTCACTAACTTTTCTTCCGCAGCACTAACACCACGAGAATTTACGGTTTTCAGTGGAACTACTTAAGGTTAAATAATTTACCAGTCAGTTCGACGTTGAGCCGGAGTGCGATAGTGAATATGGACATAACAGCGTTAATCTCGACGTCGTATTCAAGGCTGACTCAATGGCGAGCTCGATAGTTTACATTAGTTAATAGCATAGCTAGTCTTTACTAAAGTGAGCCGTCTTAATGACACAGGTCCTATGTCATAAGTAGGTCATTCGAGGAAGCCCTTTCCGTGTCGACCAATTTTTTTTTTTAATTTAACTTAGTGACGAAGCAAGACGTTCACCTGATGGTAAGCGATACGCCTGCCTATAGACAGCAGCAACGCACTGCCGCTCGTCACCTGATACACCAAATCACAGATATAGATTTACATAGATAACACAACTATCACGATTTGTATTGAAACCAAGCGTGCCGAATATTTAACAAAGTTTTTTGTAACGGGAAGTCCAAACCAATTCAAACACAGCAATGCTGCCAATGCCCCGCCGATTTTCTTTAGTTTTTGCGGCCAACAGACGCGCGCCGACTGTAAGTTAGCGGCGACCAACCCCGACGTTTCGTCGGTGTTCGGACACGCGAAGTGCAGGCATTTGCGTTATCTGTGTAAATCTATATCTGTGCACCAAATACTAAGTCTAGTCTAGAACCTGGTTCTTGCACGATCACTACTATCCCTTTGGCATTTTAGTTTTTAGTTTGTTGTATTTTCGTCGTATTTTTTAATTTTATTTGATATTTTGAACGGCAGGACACAATGTCGCTGGTGCTGATTTAATTGTAAATAGACAAACTTTGTTTGAAAAAAAAATGTGAAAAAATGACAAGCCCGCTGAGTTTCTTGCCGGATCTTCTCAGTTGAGGCCGCGTTGTGATCCGGTGGTAGCTTTTAAAAAAATGACCGTTTAAAAGTGCTAGCGTTAAGCCTATTTAAAATAAAAATTTTGAATCTTTGGATCTTGAATCTACAGTGCCCTTCACGCCGGAACACAGCAACGATTACACACTGCTGCCGGGGGCATAATAAATTTATATTAGGTTGTATTTAGATATAATTATTTACAATATTATTTAATCAAATTAATAATGTACCGTAGCACGTGATAGATAAGCATCGTTTTAAACATACTACACTTTTGTGCGTCATTGAGCAATGAATAAAGAATAAATATTACAATGATAAATATTAACGTATTATATAAATCAAAATGGTAATATCAAGTACTTTTGTGTTATCGCATTTTTACATACTGTAACGTGATAAGACAGACAATAAAATTACGATAATATATGGCTTATGATTACCGCTATGATATAATCAACTAACCTACATGCCACAGATATACCTACTAGTACCGCGCCAAAGTCAAAGTCAAGTCAAAAATCTTTATTTTCAAATAGGCTTAACGCTAGCTCTTTTAAATGGTAATTTTTTTAAGAGCTACCACTGGATCACAACGCGGCCTCAACTGAGAAGATCCGGCAAGAAACTCAGCGGGCTTGTCATTTTTTCACTTTTTTTAAACATTGTTTGTTTTGTACAATTGAATCGACATTAGCGATAGTGTGTCCTGCTGTTCGAAACATAAACAAACAAGGGAGAAAAGAAGAAAAAAATAAATTACGACAAAAAATACAACAAACTAAAAGGCCAAAGGGATAGTAGTCGGACCAGTCCCCCCAAGCAGCATCCGCGCACGAGTTGACTCGAGCAGCAGCCATCACTCCCCTCAACCATATTAGAGGGAAGGGGGCCAATTGCAATGTACTCGGGACAGATATACTTACATTCCAATAAGTTACTTTTAAAACATTTTGTGTAATATGTACTTATGAACTAGTGAATAGATAGAATGAATTTTATTCCATACAGTAGTTTAATATTTGGTACATCTAAGTATAGAATGCACGTCGTCTGTGTGAAACGGGGATCCCACTAAGCTTAATGCTGCGTTCAGGAAGAAGCCACAACACAATCCTGGTTTTCAGGTGCAAGCCCAAAGTTACCCCACCAATAAAAAAAAATTTGTTACAGGCACCCCGACCTCCAAAACCATGGAATGGTATCCGCAGCGCCAAAGAGCTTGGTCCACAGTGCTTCCAATTTGATTTGATTTTGAAGACAGGAGTGATTGGCAGCGAAGACTGTCTGTACTTGAACGTTTACACGCCTGATGTCAAACCCGAAAAACCTTTGCCGGTCATGTTCTTCATTCATGGGGGAGCATTCCTTTGTGGATCCGGCAATGACGATTTTTACAGTCCCGAATTTCTCGTTAATAAAGAAGTCGTTATAGTAACAATTAACTACAGACTGGAAGTACTTGGTTTTCTTTGTCTAGATACAGAGGATGTACCTGGCAATGCTGGCATGAAAGACCAAGTAGCAGCCCTCAGATGGGTCAACAAGAATATTAGTAGCTTTGGTGGAGACCCCAACAATGTGACTATTTTTGGCGAGAGTGCTGGGGGTGCTAGTGTCAGCTACCATTTGGTGTCGCCTATGTCTAAAGGACTTTTCAGAAGAGCTATCGCTCAAAGTGGAGTTTCGACATGTCCTTGGGCGCAGGTCTACAAACCACGCGAAAGAGCATTCATGTTGGGAAGAACATTAGGCTTGGATACTGAAGATGCTACAGAGTTGTATATTTTTTTGAAAAAACAGCCATTGGAATCTCTTATACAAGTTCAAGTACCAATTTTACTATCAGAAAAGGCGACAGGCGAATTAAATATTTATTTCACCATTGTCAGTGAAAAAGAGTTTCCTGGAGAAGAAAGATTCTTATGTGGAGATATTTATGATGTCCTCTCTAACGGTATTCACGAAGGTGTCGATGTAATAACAGGATATACGACCCATGAAGGACTCGCTAACATAAGTTCTCCTGAAGATCTGGAAAAGAAACTTCAAATGGCGAAAAACTATGTTGAACATTTCGTTCCGAAAACAATGGCGTTATGTTTGCCAATAGATAAACAACTAGAAGTCGGGCGATATTTCAAAAAATTTCATTGTAAGAACGGAGTTAACTGGGAGTCGTTGGTCAATTTTTACTCTTATAATATGTTTGTGTTTTGGGCGATACAGTTTGTAAAATTTTGTGCTAGTAAAAAGAAAAACAATATATATCTGTACACATTTTCATGCAAATCTGACAGAAATATTTTTGTTAATATGATAGGCTTTGGTAGCATTGTTGGGACCAAGCCTGTCACTAGTCACACTGACGATTTACCATATTTATTTAATGCCAAATTTATGGATAAAGTTGATATGAAATCTGAAGCATTTAAACTTATTGACAGAGTAACGAAGATATGGACAAATTTCGCCAAATTCGGGTAGGTTATACTAATTTTTGTTATTTAAATAGAAGGTCCCTGATGCAATTGTCCTAATTCCGCCAAAGAACAATGTGTAACATTGCTACATTCTGATGTGCAAGACACTGCAGACAGTGAAGCTAGTCTATACAAGTAAGCATGTCGCTCAACAATAGGTAAAAGTCCTTCTACTTTGTTATACTATCCTAATTACAGAGAGAAGAAGAGAGAGAAGTACAAACAGACAGACAGACAGAGGAGACAGACTTTTAAACGTGCTCTTGCTTGTTTTCCAGGAACCCAACACCTGATAATTCGTTAGGTGTGAAATGGACGCCGTACACATTAGACAAGCAAACATATCTGGAGATCGGCAACGAGCTGGCTCTAGGATCTACGCCGGATCAGCAAGAGATTCAGTTCTGGGAAGATTTATACAAAAAATACGCACCTCGTTATGTCTACAAATAAATAAAGCTAACTTTATTCTATTTAATAATAAAAAAACCCCATGGGTTCGTGTAGTATTTTTAAGGTTTATACATGACTTGAAGAATCTATACTATAATAAAACTCAAAGAGCACTTTTTCTGTACATTGAATATTTTTCTCCCCAAGTCCAGGTAGTGTATAGGTATTGTAGCACAGTCGCAACAATAAAAGATGCGAAACAGTGGAAACTTTCATTATCGAATATCATTAGACAGTAATTTACGATGTTAGCGTGATTTACAATTATGAACAGCGCCATCTATCGGTGAAATTGAACATACAATCACTATAGAACTATAATCTAGCTAAATAAAAGAAAGTCGTGTTAGTTACACTATTTATAACTCAGGAACGGCCTAACCGATGCGGCTGAAAATTGGTGGGGAGGTAGCTAAGAACCAGGAAACGGACATAGGATACTTTTTATCCCGGTAGGTTAAGGTTAAGCAACGTTAGGTAAGGTCATTAAATAGATGGGTGAACCGATTTGTATGAAAGTGTGCATATCGGGTAGGTCTGAGAATAGGTCATACAGTATATTTCATACCGCTAGGTTAAGGTTAAGCAACATAAGGCAAGGTTATTAAATAGATGGGTGAACCGATTTGTATGAAATTTTGTGTGCATATCGGGTAGGTCTGAGAATAGGTCGTAAACTATATTTCATGCCGCTAGGTTAAGGTTAAGCAACATAAGGCAAGGTCTTTAAATAGATGGGTGAACCGATATGTATGAAATTTTGCGGGTAGGTCTGAGAATAGGTTATGAAGTATATTTTATGCCGCTGATACCATGATTGACGAGGATATATAGAACGCGAGGAGGGTGCAAGAGAGGGAGAGGGGAGGGTAATGGAGTGAGTAATCGGAGGAGTTAGGTGGAGCAAGGGGGGGGGGGTGAGAGGGAGCAAGTTGGGAGAAGAGAGAGGAGGGAGATGGTTCAGAGAGGACAACGGGGAGAGGAAGAGGGGAAGTGTGACGGGGACCAAAGCGAGAGGGGAGAGAAAGAGCATAGAATTAGATTTTTCTTATAAGAGAGAGATAAATCAAGGGAGTAGGGAGAAAAGGGGAGCAAAATGTAATTAAAGCGCGGGTGGAGCTGCGCGGGTCAGCTAGTAGAGAATAAAACCAACCACCAAACCAAAACACCGAATAGGCGGTAAAATACGATCCCGCTTCTTTGTGATAATCGATACCCTAAATAAGGTGTGCTGGTTTCAATGATGTCAATAGTAAATCAATGGTTGGTAAATAGGAAAATTGTTGATTATCTTCAGAAAATTACCCACTAAGTTGCTTTATTTATTTATAATTTATGAGATGAATTTTTATTTTTTTATTTTAAATTTTAATTTATAACTTTAATTGTTAATGAATTACTAATTTTAATTGTTTATTTCAACTTTTAATTTCGCCTTAATTAATTATTTATTTATCACATTTTATTTTTTTAGGTATGTCTTCTTGAATACTCAAATAATTTTAATTTTTAACTTTAACATACTTACTTATAGAACATAATTATTTAATTTTAGAATACATTCAATTTTTATTATATTCAATGCAATAAAATTTTACTTCACAAATTCTTCCTAATTTCGTTTTTTTTTTTGTAATAACATGCACATTGTGTTGTCTACCTATTATGTAAGCTGTGTTAACCCGTAAGTGGCATGTATATCGGGCCAGTCTTTAAATGTACTTTTCTGTGTTCTTTTTATGTATATGCTGTGGGATAACAATAAACAAATAAACAATGGTTGGGTTTCATATCCTGGTACCTAACTTATTTAATTATCGAGTGAAACTGTAGTTGTCGACTGTCAACCCTGAAATGACTGCGGCGGTGACCTCGCTCCAAGCTGACCTAATTCCATCAAGGTTCCCGTTACGTAGCGGTTACCAAATACCTCGATATGCCATCGTCTCGCAAGATTTTCAAGAGTATTAATATTAATAATATGTGTAGTATTGAGTGTTTGACTATTTAAAACATAAAAAAATATAGTGTTGTAAAAATAGGCCGTGCAAAAAGTAGCGACTTTGGGCAACATGTGCAACTCTTTGAGAAAATTATAAGGCCTATAAAAACTTCGGGGAACTTTTGGGGAACATTTTTGGGAACACATTATTTTCTTGCTAAAGCTCGGGGAGGAACAAATGTCTAATTCAGCCAGATTAAAAATCAAAAATATTTTGAAGTGAAACTTCTTATGCGACCTCCAACAAGGTTGCGTTAATGTAACTCTACCATGGAGGGGGTATGAAAGCGCTCACGACAAGGTTGCGTTAAACGTTTAACGCTACCATGGAGGGGGTATGAAAGCGCTCACGTGACGCAGTCATTCATTCTTCAGTCATTCCGTCATTCAGTGTCATTCAGTGTCGTTCAGTGTCATTCAGTGTCATTCAGTGTCATTCAGTGTCGTTTAGTGTCGTTCAGTGTCGTTCTGTGTCGTTCAGTTTCGTTCAGCGTCGTTCAGTATCCTTCAGTGTCGTTCAGTGTCGTTCAGTGTCGTTCAGTGTCATTCAGTGTCGTTCAGCGTCGTTCAGTGTTATTCAGCGTCATTCAGTGTCATTCAGTGTCGTTCAGTGTCGTTCAGTGTCATTCAGTGTCGGTCAGTGTCGTTCAGTCGCAGGGAGGGGGAATAGAAAGAGACAGAGCAAGAGTGAAGTTTCACTTCTTCCGCGCAGAGGGACTCCACGCACGCACTTTTTTTTTCTTGTTCAAGTACGTCTATTTCATTGGTATATGATTCACAGAACTTATTACATACGTTTTCCAAAGTCTGTCGTCTAAAATACTTTTTTAATACAGTTGCTCAAAAAGTGGCGTATTGCAGGGATGTATAGCGTTCGGGATGTAGGCTATTACGCACTAGTGCTTTTTCTTTACCTTTCCCGCACTCGTGCGTTTTCTTTCCCAACTGTCAAAATAATGTCTATTAAAAAGAGAAAAAAAAAACAACCACGAAGTTTTTACTAAAAAGAATTCATAGAAGTTTTTACGATTCAGCTACTAATTTGTTTCAATATCAGATTTGGCTGTATGGGCATATTTCCCTTTGCCTACCCAGAATGGATAAAGAAAACAAAAAACTGCTTATATTATTTTCCGGTTGGCGCCATTTTCCAAAAAAAATCCTTGTACTTTGTTTGTTGTGAGTTTAGTTGCTTGTTGCACAAAATGAGTAATTTCGACGATATGTTTTGAATTAACACCACCCGAACTCAGTATAATTGCACAAAATGCTTCGGAGAACTTTTTACCGGAAAAGTCAAAAAGTCGCTACATTCTACATACGACGAATTTATTGCGTGGAGAGAAGAGAAAAAAGCAAATAGTTTTTCAGAAAATGTTATGTTGGCATACTTCTCTGAACTCTCAGCAAAATTAAAACCTTCTACGTTATGGTCGAGGTTTTCGATGATAAAAAGTATGCTGAAAATAAGGAACAACGTGGATATAAGTGAATACCCAAACAAAACTAAATGCTTTCTTAAAACGACAATCAGACGGTTTTACAACTAAAAAGTCGAAAATATTAACATCTAATGAAGTGGAAAGGTTTTTGAACGAAGCTCCCGATGATCGTTATTTAGCCACAAAGGTACTTACCTAATTTATTAATAAGTACTTATATTTTTCTTTAGTATTCAGTTTACGAAATCGCAAAATACACTTTATATATTAATTAAAATAATATTAATCAAATCCCTTTTGTAGGTTGCGCTGATTTTTGGTGTTGTTGGAGCTTGCCGCAGAGAGGAGTTAGCCAATATTACTTTAAAAGATATTGCAACCCATGGGAAAATGCCACTAATCAAAATTAAAAATAAGATACCGAGAAGCTTTGTTGTTGAAGGAGATTTTCTTAGAATAGTGCAAAAATATATGATTCAGCGGTCCGAAAAAGCAAAAACCGACCGTTTTTTTCCAAAATTATCAAAAAGGAAAGTGTACAACTCAAGCAATCGGGATAAACAAATTTGGTAATATGCCAAAAGAAATAGCTACGTTTCTTGGTCTGCCGGATGCTGAGTGTTATACTGGGCACAGCTTCAGGAGGACCTCTGCTACATTATTGGCAGATTCGGGAGCCAATTTGACGTCCTTAAAGCGACTAGGAGGTTGGAAATCAGACAAAGTTGCAGAAGGCTATATTGCTGATTCATTAAACAACAAACTAGAAACTGGGAAAAAAATCACACGATCCATTAATTTAAAGTCCAGTCCGTCTCCTTCACATGTCAATACTGAAGAGAACATTCGTCCATCTACCGTCGTTGATAACGATAATTCATCAGATCCTATTCCATCAACTAGCAAACGCCAATGTTTAACACCTTTGACAAATATACATGAACAATCATACGAAATTAATAATAGTTTGTCTCAAACAGTAAATATGCAACCTAAAACTTCCCCAGTTACTATTAAAAACTGTACCAATTTCAATGTACATGTGAATTATAACTTTTATAAGAAATAAATGATAAGTTAGTTGAGTTTGTTGTGTATTTATATTATTTTATTAAGTTGCTTCGTTTTTTCGCAACTGTATTAAAAATAGTTGTTCAGTACACGTGCGGAACCGTCATTGCAACTTGTTCCGACTGTCAACCCTCGCCTTCGGCTGCGCCTCGGCTCGGGTAGACATTTGTCGGAACTCTTTGCAATGACAGGCTTTCCGCACTCGTAATGAAATATACTATAGTATAACACTGTCTACACCTAGTTTCGCCCTCCTAAACCATTATTTTACAAAGCTCCACATTTTTCGCATATCTCCGTTACAAAATTTAATATCCTGACACTTATGTGCATTTCTGGCGGCAATAATAGCTTTACTAGGTATATTCTAATATTTCATATATAGGTACTGTAAGCGATCAGTTACATTTTTGGATTCCACTTCCATCTTTTAAATAATGTTTTTTTTTCTTTATATTCAAACATATTTTGCATTTTTATTTACCCATACATTTGTTTCACGTTTGTTTATATAACTCTAATGGATTATTGATACAACTTAACTCACGCCGATGTACCTCACATAATTTAGATTTAATTAAATCATTACTGAATACATTTTAATAACGTGAATCCTCTGTTTTTGGCTTTTCGATCGAAACTCCCGTTAATTACTAATCAGAAAAATATATTGTCTAAATGATTGAGGTGACTGAAAACTGAACTGTTGCGAAGATGATCACAGTGACTTTTCAAGTATTTAATATATTGATTTATGTGCGCACAGGTAGAAAAAAAAATCAAGATCATTGGAATAACTTATCTAGATATGTGTTATCAAAAGGAAAAAACGATATTTGGATTTCAAGTAGATACATTAAATAGAAGTACGATAGCATTATTTGACGTAGGTTGTGTAAAATGGTCAAAGTTAAAGTAAGTGAGGGCACCCTTGAAGGAGAAGTTATCCATAATGAGTACGGAGGGACTTTCTGCAGTTTCAAGGGCATTCCCTATGCTGAACCACCGGTCGGAGAACTCAGGTTCAAGGTAAAATTATTTAAATATTTATATTATAACCGTAAATGAGCAGGCGTTAAAAGTTTATTGAGTTTTTTATTCCAAAATACCCCTGATGTATGCTTTTATACCTTGCATTCACTTTTGTAAAATATAAAATAGGTATGGTATACAAAAACATAACTCTATTCTGAGGAAGTCATATAAAAGTTTAAATTGCACAAGTAAAATCAAGACAGAAAGTAAAAATATCTTTAGTAAAAATTATAGACACCATACTTTCTAGATTTAATTACACGTTATTTCCTATTTGCATTAAAAAGCCAAGCAGCAGTTTGTAAATGTTTCTGTGTTCAGGTGTGAAGGGCACTGTAGCGGGTGAAATTACCGGACACAAGAGACTTAATAACTAATGTCTCAAGTGGCAAGTGGCAATGCAGTAGTTTGAATTATTTCTATAAAAACCGTGATAGGCACAGCCGCTGCGTAATTACAAGTAGATTATGTTAGTGATGACTCAATAGGTAGGCTTAGAACTCTAACCCTTAACTAGCTCATTAGTAAAATGCCTATTCCTCAAGACAATATGCATTTTTTTACTAGGTGGTACCGCAGTGTCAAATAGCAGTATGCTAACATTTCCTACACCGGTGTAAAGGGCGGTGTAGCTGGTGAAATTACTGGGCACCTCAGAGACTTAAAAAGGAATGTCCAGGGTGAGGAGTGATATTAAATTGTCAGCTGTCTATATGCACGACAAGACCTATGCAAATTCTTTGAGCACGACTTGCTTGTCGGGTCACCAAATTGAATAAAAAAAACATAATCTAGCAAAGGGCGGCCTTTGTTCGACAAGGGACGTCTTCTGGCTGATGATGATGATTATGAATCTGGGTTTTGCCAGATTTTTAGTTCGGTTTAGCATATTCGCTATATCAGTACCTAATTAATCCACTATTGTCATACCATCTAATGTAAAGGAGTTGTTCCAGAAATGTATGGAGCCTGGGCCAGCACCATGTACACTATATGAATATATAATTATGCAATACAGTAACTGTTTTGAAATGTTCTCTGTTTTTAATATTGCTTCGTTTTCTTGTACATTTAAGATATCTTGGTCAAAGAGAGCAACACAAAAGAGAATATAATACTACTGTAGCAACACCACACAATAATATGATGGTTCGGAAATACGTAACTTAAATGTAATTTTGACAACAATTGACTGTGTGAATATACCTGCAATTGAACTTGTTGTGAAATAGCACTCATACGACCTTCATACGATGGATTCCAATCCAAATCACAGCCGATAATCATTAAAGTAAAGCCTCGGGCCAAGAAATATGCAATCAATTAATGTTAGTAAACTTAATCACTAAAAACACCGAAATATAATATGTACTCGCTTAAACAATCTATTACGAAACGGCATAAACTGTCAAGTAATAAACTAATGTCAAACGCAACTGTCATGGCTGCCATAAAAACAGGGTGGACATACTAAATAACTCCATATGTAATCATTTATGTACAATTGTACTCTGCTTCAAATTAATTTACAAGTATTTTTATGAAACTCTCCTATGTTTTTCCTATTTTTCCATGTAGTGTACATAGTGGTGGCCCAAAATGGAACATCTCCTTTATATTAAGACTGTTTTCTTAATAAAATAAAATTATGTTAAAGGCACCGCGGCCACCGAAACCTTGGCTTGGTGTACGCAGTGGCACGAAGCATGGACCACAATGTCGCCAATATGATCCCTTTACGAAGATTGAAATAAAGGACGGCCTTGAAGACTGTCTGTATTTGAACGTTTATACACCAGATGTCAAACCCAAAAAACTCTTACCGGTAATGTTCTATATTCATGGAGGAGCATTCGTCAGCGGATCCGGTAACGATGATATCTACAGCCCCGATTTCCTAGTTAGGAAAGAAGTGGTTCTGGTAACTTTCAACTACAGACTCGAAGTACTTGGATTTCTTTGTCTAGATACAGAGGATGTACCTGGTAATGCTGGCATGAAAGACCAAGTGGCGGCCCTTAGATGGGTTAATAAAAACATTAGTAACTTTGGCGGGGACCCTAATAACATAACCATTTTTGGTGAGAGTGCTGGCTCTGCAAGTGTCAGCTACCATTTAGTATCGTCCATGTCTAAAGGACTTTTCAAAAGAGCTATCGCTCAAAGTGGAGTATCAATATGTCCTTGGACTCTAGCCTACAAACCACGTGAGAGAGCATTCATGTTGGGAAGAACATTAGGCTTGTATACTGAGGATGATAAAGAACTGTACAAATTTTTGAAAAAACAACCATTGGAATCTCTTATACGTGCTCAAGTACCAATTTTGCTATCCGAAAAGGCGATAACCGATGTAAATCTTTACTTCGCCATAGTGGATGAGAAAGAATACGCAGG
Source organism: Furcula furcula (assembly GCA_911728495.1). Classification (NCBI taxonomy): domain Eukaryota; kingdom Metazoa; phylum Arthropoda; class Insecta; order Lepidoptera; family Notodontidae; genus Furcula; species Furcula furcula. The sequence continues at coordinate 23,721,938 of OU452253.1, forward strand.
TGAAGAAAGATTTTTCTATGGTGATATTTTTGATGTTCTATCAAACGGTATTCACGAAAATGTAGATGTAATAACAGGGTACACGACAGATGAAGGAGTCATTAATTTAGGTACACCTGAAGACTTGGAAAAGAAACTTTATATGGCTAAAAACTATATTGAATATTTCGTTCCGAAACCTATGGCATTAAATTTGCCAATAGATAAACAGCTAGAAGTTGGCCTAGAAATCAGGAAATTTTATTTCAAAGACAAACTCGATTGGGAGTCGTTGGTTAATTTTTACTCTTTTAATATGTTTGTATACTGGGCCATACAGTTCGTTAAAATGTTATGTATCAGAAACAATAAGAACAATGTGTACCTGTATAAATTCTCGTGCAAATCTGAGAGAAACATCACAAGTCATGTGCTGGGCTCTGGTAGCATTATTGGAACGAAACCAGTCACAAGTCACGCTGACGACCTACCATATTTATTTAATGCCAAATTGATGACAAAGGTTGATATGAGCTCAAATACATTCAAACTTATTGACAGAATGACGAGTATATGGACAAACTTCGCGAAATATGGGTGGGTGACACTAGTTTTACTACATATTAAACTACAAGTGCGTGCGAATTATGGTGTAACGTGCGTGGGGATTATGGCAACTCCTCTCTTCTGTGAGGCCTTTGTCCAGCCGTGGACGTCTGATGATGATGTCGGCTGATGATGATGATGAAACTATATGTACTCACACCACTTTTCCATATACACATTGAGACGTTGTTATTAGTAGAGATACAAAACCGCAATGTTGATAGTATGGTCTAACTACGAGTATCAGATGGAAACTACTGGAGGTTGATGAAAATTGGCATAGTGATAATTATAACTATTCGCATAAGCTAGCTTTTAGAGTGTTTCACATTCCGTAAATAATTCTTTATTTTTAACTATAAAGAGGAGGAGAGGAGTATTGTCCGCCACGTCTTAGTATAATGTGCTTTTCTGGGAAAATAATAGGGAGCCTTCCGGATAAGGTATCATTGTATTGTTAATTTTTAAGTATAATGCAGTAACTTCTGGATATTTAGGGTTCTTTGGTCCCAAAAAATAATAGGGTTCCTGCAGGATATGATAGGATTAATGTTTTCCTTCGAAGTCGCTGGACATTTGGGGTATTGGTGTGTGACTGGTCCGACTACTATCAATTTGGCCTTTTAGTTTGTTGTACTTTCGTCGTTTTTCTTCTCTCCCATTTGATCTTTTGAACGGCAAGACACACTGTCGCTCTGATCTAATTGTAATATATGACACACTGTTTAAAAAAAGTGAAAAAATGACAAGCCCGTGAATTGTGATAGCTTTTTTTTAAATTGACCTTTCAAAAGTGTAAGCCTATTTGAAATAAATTATATTTGACTTTTTTTGACTTTTGTGGGCACTAGGATGTCTATTAAGTACGGCGATGACTCCGAGGCGGAGGACGGCGGGGTAACGACCCCTGTCTTCGTGAGCACCGTGTCAGGCACCCGGGGGGCACTCCTGGTGCTAATCCCACCGCAGAGCACTGGTGTGAGAGGGGGTGAGGGGGGTATCATGTGCCGATGCGACAGCCGCGGTTTTTTAGTGGGTAAAAATCCCACATACCCTGGTTGACCTCCACAGGTCCCGGAAACCTTCTGAAGGTTTTCCCCGCGAAAACAAAAATAAGAGGAGTAATGTATTGTTAATGTTGAAGTATCACGCGAAAACCAGTACACAACAAACCACTGACAACACACTGTAATTGCTTAAGTGAAGTATATTTTTTATGGTAATATACTTATATGATTCTGATTTTAATCAAGTTTTAAAAATGTCAGAATTATAGTAAGTTTTGAAAAGGTATAACGTGAATATTTATGGCTGCGGGAGAAACCGCAAGTATACTTAGATCTAACATAAAAGTGATTGAAAAATTAGGTGATTACCTCACTATCCGCGCAATATTGCGTTTTACAAAAACATACAATTAGGTACATCTTCTCTTTGTATATGCCCCATATTTCCAACCAAAACCTCATGAACAGCGAAATAATCTAAATAAACAGCGGGTTTAAAAAGGTCACTTTCGTGAATCATAATATGAGTAAGTTACGGTTTGATTTTTATTCGTATAGCAGCGTTAACACCAAATATAAATCTGCTAATTGTTATGTATGATCCGGGGTATTGCAATTAGAATGACAGTCTTCTTAATATATATCTTGACTTTATATATCGTACCAACACAATGTTCAGCGAACACGAGAATTAAGGTTATAAAACGGAATGACATAGCACATTTCAGCAAACCACAAAGATACAAACATCATAGATTATAGAGCAATTCCGGGAACTGGAGTTGCCCTATGTATACACTACACTAATAAATTAATTGAGTATGATTCGACTAAAATGTGTTGCCATTTTACGAAAATTATAGGAATTGCGATGTATCTGCTGGGAATGCAAGATACGGATTCCGATGAATGTAGATGAAATGTTTAAAGTGGTCATTTTAGGCCCGCAGTACTCGGTTGATAATAACACTCATTGACTTATGGATAGAGATCATCGGGTAAACCGTTGTCAGCTAGCGTTGTTAACATGGCTACTTGTTTGTTTTCTAGGAACCCAACGCCCGATGAGTCGCTAGGCCTCAAATGGACGCCATACACTTTAGATAAGCAAACGTACCTGGAGATCGGTAACGAGCTGGCTCTGGGATCCAAGCCGGATCAGCAGGAGATCCAGTTCTGGGAAGATATATTCAAAAAATACGCGCCTCGTTATGTTTGCAAATAAATAATGCTTGTTAAATCGCTTGTTTGTCTGAAGACTAAGGTATTTAATCAGTTCGTCCTAAAGTCCTACCCGTAATGACGTACGGTGCTGAGGCGTGGTCACTTACGTTAATTTAAGAGCGTCGACCACTTTAAGATCGCTCAGCGAGCTATGGAGAGAGCTATGCTCAGCGTTTCTCTGAGGAATCGAATAAGAAACGAAGTAATTCGCCAGAGAACAAAAGTTACCGACATACTCAACGGATTAGCAAGCTGAAGTGGCAGTGGGCTGGTCATATTTGCCGCAGAACCGATTATCGTTGGGGAAGACGGGTTCTGGAGTGGAGACCACGAACTGGAAAACGTAGCGTTGGACGCCCTATAACCAGGTGGAGTGACGATATACGCAAAGCAGTTGGCAGTGACTGAATGAGGAGAATCGAAGACCGGGCCGGGCCGGGCTCAATGGCGTGTATTGGGGGAGGCCTATGTCCAGCAGGGGACTAATGTAGGCTGATAATGATGATGATGAATCGCTTGTTTTGCTAAATATGTACATGTAATGTGTATATATATGCGTTTGTTTCAAGAATGTAGTAATAGAATAAGTTTATATAAAAAATAACTGAAAATATCGAATACCAGACGGTGGGTGGCTGGTATGCTAATGACTAATTCCTAACTTGCAGTCAAACGTCGAAAGTAAAGCGAGCTTGGGATTACAGAGTACGTACGTAGATTACGTAAGAGTATGGAGAGTCCCATGCCCCAGGTACCATTCGTGTTAGATTGCTTCAACTATCAAGATATTTGCGATTTGTTCGCTAAATGCTTCTCCTCAGTTTTTGTCGACACCAGCAGCGAAAATTTGCTTCACTTGAATGATCACACAAACACAGCACGTTGTCTCAACACTGTCACATTTGACCCGGATGAAATTTTGTCTTATGCCAGAAAACTTGAAGCTCGTAAGGGTGCGGGTTCTGATGGCATCCCCACGATATTCGTGTTAAAATGTTGTGAAGTTTTGGCATATCCTCTATCATTGATATTTAACAAGTCCTTGAGTACTGGTACGTTTCCGTCAGTATGGAAAGAAGCTTTAGTAGTACCAATTCACAAATCAGATGACTTCACGGTCGCCAACAATTATCGTCCAATTTCATTATTACCTGTTTTTAGCAAGTTATTCGAATCAATATTATACTCTTCATTGTCTACCCATTTTAGACATATATTTTTTCCCAACCAGCACGGTTTTATCAAATCTCGGTCTACAGCTACTAATCTCGCATCTTTTTTATCTACTGTTACTGACCTGGTCGATAGTGGTACCTCTGTTGACGTCATATATACTGATTTTAGCAAAGCGTTTGACAAGGTTGATCACGGTTTGCTTGTGAGTAAATTATCTGACAACGGAATCTCAGGAAATCTCTTAAAATGGTGCCACTCTTATCTCTCAAGTCGTACATTCAAAGTGGTAGTCAATGGCTACCAGTCTGACACTAATTTTACTTTATCTGGAGTGCCACAAGGTTCTCATCTTGGGCCTTTGTTTTTCAACGTATTTATTAATGACGTTAACACTGTCTTTAAGAACTCTGCTATTTTTCTATACGCTGACGACCTCAAAATAGTAAAACCCATCCGTGATGACCAGTCTGATCCCGTACTCTTACAAAAATATCTTGACGGCTCTGAAATTTGGTGCCTTAGAAACAAAATTTCAATCAATGTTGATAAGTGCCATCATATCCGTTTGACAAGAAAAAAGAATGTTGCACCCATTTCCTACTCGCTTAATAATCACGTTCTACAACAAAAAGATGTTAAAGATCTTGGCATATATATTGATGCTAAACTGAATTCTAATTTCCACATTGATCATATTGTGACGAAATCTTTTAAAAATTTAGGCTTTTACTTCGTTACTGTAAAGAATTCAAAAAGATATCTACCAAATTGTTAATTTATAACTGTTACATAAGGTCTACTCTTGAATACTGTAGTTGCATTTGGTCGCCTAAGTATGACATCCACAAAAAAAGAATATAAAATGTACAGAAACGTTTCTTGGGACATATTGCTTATTACTCTAATAAGCACAGAGAACTCTCCTCTTATAGCAGGAGAATGAAACATTATCATCTAATTTCATTGGAGGATTGTAGAATTCTTTTGGATTTTATGTTCTTATATAAAATTTTAAACGGCCAGCAGAATTGTCCTCAATTACTTAACCTTGTAAAGTTTCACATTCCACATAATTTACCTCGTAAATCAAAATATACTCTCTTTAAACCAAAACCATTTAGAAGCAATTTAGGACATTTTTCTTGCGTCGACAGTCTCCAGGCACAGTACAATTCGCTTAGTAAGAATCTAAATATTGATGTATTTGCTATGAGCCCCGCACAATTTAAAAAGTGTATATGGAATCACTTATATTCTAATTGTAAATTAAATTGTAATTGGTATCTTAGGCTACACCTTCTCATCTACTATAGGCTTTTGTAAGTTAACTATCTCATCTCTTATCTCGTCTGCTATTCTACTTTTATATGTACAATCCATGGGCACCTGTAATTAAGGTCTTGCTTGGCTACCTATAGTCTATTTATAATAAGCATCATATTTTGTAAAGCTTGTATCTTGTTGGTGTCTTAATAAATAAAAAATTTAAAAAAAAACTTATCTTCTTAAAAATTGAGTTTCGGCGTTTGATTCACTGTCCACTCTTAAGGCCCAATAATATTGAAGCAATAAATGCCTTGCATCGTCTGAACAACATGTCACATTCTTGCTCTACTAGGCAAGTTTTCCATTCAAAACTGTTCTTGGTGTTACATTAAATGTTTTAACCAGTATCCGCGTATAAATAGTTACTTACAATTCTTGAAGGTCAAATATTTCGCTTTATTTATTGCGTTCAATTATTGCTCTTGTATGTACAAAAAAATGGCATCATATAAATGAGTCTTCAGGTTAGACAAAAATACTGTTCCTGTGATCACATTCCTACTCCATGATCATACCCTGGTAAAAGTTACAATTCTTCCTTAGGGTTCATGGTTGAAGTCTCAAGAGACCGTCGGGCTGGTAGCTTTTTCTGCCAACGTGTAAGCTTGGCCATAGGTAATGCCGCCGGTCTTCTAGTAAATAAATAATAAATATACAAACGCTCTATCTACGCCAGCGCTGTCGGCCAGCGCTGGCTTGGCTTGAAAACTGTTTATACAAGGCCAATATCCAGCCAGTACTGACTGCCAGTAAGACTGGCAGCCAGCGATGGCTTCGTATAAACAAGGCTTACTGTCTTTATTTTTTAACGGCCTTCTGTTAATTCATTGCTTGTCTCCCGCTTTGCTAAGGAGGGAAGCGGAATTAATATATTTCTAACTCCTCCTATCGACTCATTTTTTTATTTTTCTTTTATTGAAACTATATACTTATTTAGGTATAGTTATATTTACAAATATACCTACTATAACTAGGTAAAAAACAAGCTCCAAGTTGTCGCCGCACTGGGAGGGAAGGGTACCTAAAAGACTGGCGGCATTACCCTTTTGTATAGCCAAGCTTATACGTTGGCAGAAAAAGCTACCAGCCCGACGGTCTCCTGAGACTTCGATAAAAAAACAAACAAACAATATCAGCCCTTGTTTATGTCCCACTGCTAAGCACGGGCCTCCCTTCTAAATGAAGGGGCTTAGGCCATAGTCCACCACGCTGGCCAAGTGCGGGTTGGCGGACTTCACATGTCATTCGAAAGCTAGAGCTTCCTCAGACATGCAGGTTTCCTCACGATGTTTTCCTTCACCGAAAGCCAGTAACAATCGCACAAAGACGATTCGCACATGATTAATTAAATAAATCAGAGGTGCGAGCCGGGTTTCGAACCTGCGCACCTTGTTTCCAAGGCAAGCGCTCGCCCACTGAGCTGTTACAGCATAAGACTTCGATAAGTTTGGATGAAATTTCATTCACCAAACTGTGCGTCTCGTGAGACCAAGGCCCCATGGTCTCCACCGCAAAGGGCGCAAATATATAGCTGGAGCCTAAAGCTGCATACTTACGCCGCTTTGCGTCACTAGCGGTCGCCGCAGCCCCTCCAGCCGCCCTGCAAGTTGCCAGGGTGTGGGACGCAGCAAGTGTGTCGACACATGTCGCATCCGACACCAAAGGCTTAAGTAAGTGTACGTGTATCAAATAAGTACTATAAAAAATAATCCATTTATTAAATACTAACCACACGGGAGCGAAGCTGCGGGTAACAGCTAGTAGATAATAAAAATCATGATCGTCCAAAAAATAAGTACTAATATGTCATTTAGATAAGTGTTATCTAAAAGGAAAACCGATATTTGTTTTGGAATAAATAGAAGAACGGGAACGTTTTTCGCCGCAGTCTGTGTAAAATGGTCAAAGTTAAAGTAAATGAGGGCACTCTTGAAGGAGACGTTATCCAGAATGAGTATGGAGGAATTTTCTGTAGTTTCAAGGGCATTCCCTATGCTGAGCCGCCAGTCGGAGAACTCAGGTTTAAGGTAAATAATTAATATATAGTTCCTGTTGTAAAAATGACCAGGACTGCTGTAATATTAATGCAAAATTTTACACCTAGACAACAACCATGGTTTTATGAAAAGACGTTCCAAAATTATAATTTCATTTATGGTTTTAGATAGTATGTATGTATGTACATATGTATGTAATAAAAATAATAATATTCTGGGACAATCCACACACTGTCATCTGATCCCAAAATAGGCAGAGCCTGTACTATGGAAACATTTTTTTTTGTAAATACATACTTATATAAGTAAAACACCCAGACACTTGGTGGGAATCGAACTCACGACGTATTGGGTAGCGGCCAGTGTGTCTAACAACTAGACCAACAGGCCCGTCAAAGTATGCATGTAAGTATGTATATGTACCTTAACTATAATATGAGAAAATATTTTAATTAAGTACATGAGTCACAATTTTTTGCACGATTTAGTCAGGATATAACATATGTATGGTTTATACGTAACGTATAGGTAAAACACAAAATAATATTTTGTTAAAAATGAGCTCTTTCCTGTAATTTCCCATATGCTATTGTTTCGTAATCGTATATATAGCTTTAAATTTCGCGCACCTTTCATTTAATTCAAATCCCGATTTATCGATCGCTAGCGACATCTCACGGTGTCGCTGTGCGTGCACTCAAAGTCATTACGACTCGGAGCTCGAAGCAAAAAATATCGAGCAAGAAGACGACGACATCGGTTGAGCCTCGAGCGCGCATGGTCTCCCGCTAAATCAAAAAACCTACTTGCTGGACTTCATTTTCTTCCACAACAAGATTACACGTTATTAGCCGGCCGGCAAGTGTTTTGTTAAGTGTACAATCCAGTGTCCTAAAAACCAATCGAATCGGTCTTCGGTGTGAACCGACCGGGGCTGCTGCAGCTGAAGAAGCTCCACGCATCCAGAGCCGACACAATCAGGTTAGTGCACTGCATTGTAAGCGCATCTTAATCGGGTTTTGAATGTATAAAAAACCATTTCTAAATTCGTTTCCCCCGTTTGTGTCAAAACAATTCTCAACTTTACATCGGTTTTGGCACATTCTTTTTGGTGCCGAAACCCGGGACTGAGGTCCGAAGTGACTCAGTTCCTTAATTTAATTTAATTTTACTAGTCTTTTGGTAATTAACCCACCAAATTACATTTTATTGAGTTTTGTAAAACTTTGATAAGTTTTCTAGTACGTCATATTTCTATCCCTAGTAACCGCCATTGCATTCGTAATATTCATTAAAATAAATTAGTATTGTTATCTTTGAAAACATTAAGTAAACAAACATACGGAATACACATTCTCGAGGTTATTTTATTTAATATTCAATATAAACTAGGTGGCTATCGATTTTGAGTTCATAATCATAATTAATATTTGTCAAAAAATATCTCGGTATAACCCGACTCATTTACGAAGTCGTCATTATAGTGCTATACTCCGGTGGAGGCCAGTGCAACAAAATTTAGCCGTGTTCTCACTAAACTTGAATATTGTTTTGTGCACATGTTTTTGTTCGGTTACATGTAAATTCATACCATTAATTCGGTACATGTTTACCTAAACTTTTGCATTGTACAATAATATTCAAAGTTTTACATTCGTTCGTACGTATAAATTCATTTATCTATCCGGTATACATACAACTTATTCGATACATTTTATTTACATCTTCCATCTGCTGTCTTTTGAACAAATCCCTACGAACTTACGTTTAAAATCATACACATAACTCGGTATACGTACATCTATTGTTATTCAACATAATTTGTGAATAAATAATATTTGCCATTCGTTACAAACTAATATCAAAATAAGTGGGTAATTTCAAATTAGTTGCCGCACGAAGTTCACAACGGCTTGCTCCGTGGCCCCTACCATTGGTACATAACTCACTTTTCACTCGAAGTAATTGTGAAATCCTACATTTTGTGGCGAGTTTGTTGTGAGTTGTTGTATCGTAGTAGGACCATTATCATTTACCGGCGGCTTGGTTTAAACTAAGTTTACGCTTTAACATTTTACGTTTATACAACCATGTATAAGTCGAAGAAAGTCCGTGGAACTCGTTCCAAATCTTTTGAAACGAAATCGCTAATTGGTAAAGATTTGCCCGTGTTGCGTCGGAAGCGTACCTTAGCGTTTAATAGACTAACAAAAGTGTTAGAAGTCGCACAATCAGCGGTATCGGATGCTAAAAACTTAGACAAATTTTTAGCATATTTCTCGGATTTAGAAAAAACTGTAAACAATTTTGAAGACGCTCACGCCGACATTCTTAGCGTTATTGACAGCGATTCAGAGGATAGTGAGGATGCTATTCGTGAAGAATTTGATTCTAATTATTTTGAAGTTATTGCAATTTATCGACAACTTACTCGAACTTCAAGCAATTTAAACCAACCGTCTTGCAACTCGAATGATATCGTCAGTGTTAAGCTACCTAAGATTAATTTACCAAAATTCACAGGAAATATTAAATCGTGGCCTGAATTTTATGATATTTTTAATTCATTAATTCATGAAAACCAATCGTTATCCGACACCGAACGCATGCACTATTTGGTGTCATGTCTTTCCGGTGATGCGTTATCTCTTATTCGTACCTTTCCTGTGACAGGGTCTTACTATCGGTCTGCGTATGATACGTTGGTTAAACGTTACCATGATAATCGCGACTTAGCGTTTACGTGTTGGAGGGAGATGCTAGGTATTAGTTTAAAGCTAAATTCGCCGCACGACTTTCGCCGATCCTTGGATACGTTTAATGAAAATCTAACCATGCTAACTAGGCTTGGGTTACCAACCGATAAATGGGACTTTGTGTTATGTTATCTTCTCCTTTCGAAAATTGATTCTAAGCTGCGCTGCTCGTTTGAACAATCTTCCTCGTCTTCTGAAATGCCAAGTTTTTCGGAACTTAATGACTTTCTCTATTCAAAGTGTACCGCTCTTGTTCGTGATACTCATTTTTCTACACCTATCAAATCAATCGTCCCGAAGAACCATAATATTTCCTCAGTTTTGGTATCTAATACGGATAGTAAACCTAGTATCGCAGCACCCTTATTGCCGCCATCGAAAACTGTTGCGCCTACATCTCAAGCGTCATCATCTCAGGGGCCAACATATAAATGCACATACTGCGGCGAGGGTCATTCCATTAGTAAATGCACAGCCTTTTGTAACATGTCTACCCAAGAGCGATTCGATCACGCAAAACAACATCATTGGTGTTTTAATTGCCTGAAATCATCTCACACTCTTAAGGAATGCCGGTCTGTGTTCAAATGCCAAAAATGCCACATGAGTCATCACACATTGCTTCATTTAGGCGCGGTGGACTCCAACGCTCCGCCAAGTCAGCCTGAAGAACATAAAGCGAATACGTGCACTCATGCAAGTATGCTAGGTAGGACCAACGAAAATTCCTTTGTGTTGTTGTCAACAGCGAAAATCGATATTCTTGATTCGACAGGTCAGTTTCAGTCTTTTCGTGCACTCATTGATACGGGAAGTCAAGCTCATATTATTACAGATCGCGCCATTGATCGCTTAGGTTTGGCTCGAACATCAACGTCACGACAAATTCGAGGCTTGGGTCAATCTCTTGCGGACGTGTCAGGTTCCGTTAAATTGAAAATAGGTGTTAGCCATCAGATTGTCTTCAATATTGACGCGCTTACATTACCGAACATCTGTGCTAACATGCCGATAGTCAAATTAGATAATTCTACTTGGAAGCATCTTCAAAATTTAACATTAGCGGACCCTACTAGTCACATCCCTGGAAACGTAGACGTTCTCCTCGGTGCGGAGATCTTCTCATCAATTCTGCTTCCTGGCAGTATAAGTGGTGCACCACATCAGCCTTCAGCGTTTAATTCTATATTTGGGTGGCTTTTGTTGGGGAAAGTTGGTAATAGTGATCCGAATAACTCGACTATTAATACATTTTTTGCAACGGAGGATGAGCTGCTTCAAGAACAAATTCAAAAATTTTGGGAACTTGATAATTCGCCACAGCTTCCTAACAAACTTTCAGCCGAGGAAGAAGTTTGTGAACGGATATATCGTGATACTGTTTCTCGTGATTCTACAGGAAGATATATCGTCAATTTGCCTCTCAAAGATGAGACCAAATCTCAAACGTTTCCAGGATCACGAGAAGTGGCTCTGAGACGTTTTCATTCACTCGAACGCAAGCTTTCGCGTAACCCAGAATTACGTACTCAGTACACCGAATTCATGGCAGACTATTTGGACAGTGGTCACATGAGTTTAGTACCTTCTCAAAAGGTAAATCACGGAAAATTCTACACACATCCACATCATTGTATTTTAAAACCTGACAGCGTAACAACGAAGCTACGCGTTGTCTTCGACGCTTCTGCAAAAGACGCGCGTGGTATCTCTCTAAACGATACTCTCTTGATAGGTCCAAAACTTCAAGCTACCATTCTTGACATTTTGTGTAGGTTTCGCATATATCCTGTTGTCTTCACCGCTGACATGCGGCACATGTATCGCCAGATTTTGGTTCGCGAGGAGGATCGAGACTACCAGCGCATTCTTTGGCGTTTCAACGATTCGGATCCCCTCCAAGAGTATCAGTTAAATACCGTAACGTATGGTGTTGCATCGGCACCTTACCTTGCCTGTCGTACCGTCAGACAATTAGCTACTGATGAAGGTGCTAATTTACCCTTGGCTTATAAGGTTTTAACTTATGACACGTACGTCGATGACGTAGTTAGCGGCTGCTCTACTCTCGAAGAAGCTCTCCAAACTAAATCAGAAGTTATTTTACTTCTAAATCGTGGTCAATTCGAACTCCGAAAGTGGGCCAGCAATCGACCGGAATTGCTTGCTGATCTGCCTCCTGAATTTTGTCTCACCGACTTTGTATCTCTAGACAAAGATAATTCTAGTTTCCTTAAGGTATTGGGCTTAAAATGGAACCCCGTAAAAGATGTTTTTACGTTTGAAGTTACACCACTTCCGAGAGCTTGTACAAAACGAAACATTCTTAGTGAACTTGCTCGCATCTTTGATCCGTTAGGATTTCTCTCTCCTCTTACGTTTCTTGCAAAATGCTTTGTCCAAAGGTTATGGATTATGAACGTGGGGTGGGATGAAACTCCTCCCGAAGAAATTATTCTACAATGGAAACGTTATTCGGAACAAGTTTCGCTTTTGAATACGCTCGAAATTCCCCGTTGTATAGCGGTTTCAGAAGTCAAGCAGGCTCAATTTCATGGGTTCTCTGATAGTTCAGAGGCAGGATACGGTGCTGTCATCTATCTTCGCGTAGTGGACTTGGACGAAAAGATACACATATTCTTTATATGTGCTAAATCTCGCGTTGCTCCTACAAAACGTATTTCATTACCACGGCTAGAGCTATGCGCTGCCGTACTTCTAGCAGATCTTCTTAAGTATGTTACAGACCTTTATGGTTCTTTGTTACCAAACTTTGACGTCTATGCTTGGTCAGATTCGATGGTAGCGCTATCGTGGATCAAGTCCCCTTCACATCGCTGGAAAACGTTCGTTGCCAATCGCGTCAGCCACATTCAAGACATAGCTTCAAACACTCAATGGGGCTATGTATCGACCAGTGAGAATCCGGCTGATATCGCATCTCGTGGTCAATTTCCTGCTGACCTTATTCATAATGCTTTATGGTGGGCGGGGCCTATTTGGCTCTCGCAATCTTCAAATTCTTGGCCTTCTAGTAACAGCGATTCTGCCGTCCTTGGAGAAAATGATGATGTTCTTTTAGAAGAACGCATTCACACATTACTAGTTCATGATGATCCATCATTCATAGATACTTTATTGGCGAAATTCTCCTCGTTGAGGAAAATTCAGAGAATAATAGCATACTGCATTAGGTTTATTTCAAATTTTGGTCCCACCAATCCACGTTCGTCCGACTTGTTTATTACTCCTTCCGAACTTTATCGTGCTTTAATGATAATTGTCAAACACGTTCAAGCAAAATACTTCAAAGATGATATCACTCGATTGCAAACGGATAAGGTTCTATCCAAACCCATGCGTAAACTCAATCCATTCATTGATAGCAGTGGAGTACTTCGCGTTGGCGGACGTCTTTCGCGATCTGGACTTGAATATGAACATATGCATCCCGCTTTACTCCCTCGTAATTCAGTTCTAACTTATCGCATCATTGAAGCTATCCATCAAGAAAATTGTCATCCAGGCGTTAACACCATGCATTACTTACTAACGCAGCAGTTTTGGATTCTATCTCCAAAACGAGCTATTCGACACTGCTTATCGAAATGTCTTCGCTGTTTTCGAATCAAACCTCAATCTCTTGAACCTTTCATGAGTGACTTACCGGCTACTCGAGTGAATCAAGCGAAGGCATTTTCAATCGTCGGGACAGACTTTGGAGGCCCGTTTCGCATTAAGTTAGGTCCACACAGGTCTTCCAAAGTAGGTAAAGCATATCTCTGTCTTTTTGTCTGCTTCACAACCAAGGCAGTTCATCTTGAAGCAGTTTCCGATCTATCTTCTGACGCTTTCATCGCAGCTCTTCGTCGATTCGTAGGTCGACGCGGACGTGTAAACGTTATATATTCAGACTGTGGCACCAACTTTGTTGGAGCACACAATCAATTAGCTCAATTTTTACAAACCGCTTCTCACGCTAACCAAATCGAATTTCGTTTCAATCCCCCCGCTAGTCCTCATTTTGGGGGCGTTTGGGAAATTCAAATCAAAGCTGTCAAATCTCATTTGTATCGAATCATTGGTGACCAAACGCTCTCATTTGAGGAACTATCTACACTTTTCGTACAAATCGAATCTTCTCTAAACTCTAGGCCTCTGTGCCCAGTAAGCTCAGATCCAAACGATTTGAGTGTTCTCACTCCAGGACACTTTTTAACGTTGGAACCGCTTACTTCTGTACCGGATCAGGATTTTACTACGGTGAACATAAATCGTTTAGGCCGATGGCAACTCATTCAGCGCTTTCAACAAGACTTTTGGAAGCGCTGGAAGGTTGAGTATCTACAATCGTTAATGCAACGTGCAAAATGGAATTCTCATTGCAAACCTCTAGACGTAAACTCAATCGTTATCGTGAAGTCGGAAAATACCTTTCCTTTGCATTGGCCTCTCGCTCGAGTAGTAGAACTGCATCCCGGACCTGATAACGTTGTGCGGGTTGCAACAATTCGTACCGCGAACGGGTCTCTCTTCAAGAGACCATTAACAAAACTTTGCCCACTGCCTAATCAGTGTGATTAGGTAGTGTTCGTAACAAAACCCTTTCGTAGCTATAAGTTATCGTTTCTTTAGAATTAGCTTATCTTATTAAGTTTATCGTTAGTAATATTTTTGAAAATACAATAAATTGTATTTTGGTGGGCGGAATGTTTCGTAATCGTATATATAGCTTTAAATTTCGCGCACCTTTCATTTAATTCAAATCCCGATTTATCGATCGCTAGCGACATCTCACGGTGTCGCTGTGCGTGCACTCAAAGTCATTACGACTCGGAGCTCGAAGCAAAAAATATCGAGCAAGAAGACGACGACATCGGTTGAGCCTCGAGCGCGCATGGTCTCCCGCTAAATCAAAAAACCTACTTGCTGGACTTCATTTTCTTCCACAACAAGATTACACGTTATTAGCCGGCCGGCAAGTGTTTTGTTAAGTGTACAATCCAGTGTCCTAAAAACCAATCGAATCGGTCTTCGGTGTGAACCGACCGGGGCTGCTGCAGCTGAAGAAGCTCCACGCATCCAGAGCCGACACAATCAGGTTAGTGCACTGCATTGTAAGCGCATCTTAATCGGGTTTTGAATGTATAAAAAACCATTTCTAAATTCGTTTCCCCCGTTTGTGTCAAAACAATTCTCAACTTTACATCGGTTTTGGCACAGCTATTGCTTCCCAGAATTTTAACCCTATTACTGGCACTATCGGATGTAGGTACCCCATCCATACAGGATGTGTTTTTTTTTTCAAAATCATCGGGTTCGATTCTAGGAATATTAATTTTGTGAAAATCCACTGATGCAGTTTAGTTTTCTGATGCAGTTTCATCAAATTCGGGCCCGTGCCCGAATTTGATGAAATATTTATATATATTTGATAAACTGCATCAGAAGGAATAGCAAAAAATACTCAAAGTAGTCACGGGACTACATTGAGTATTTTTTGCTATTCCTTATAGTTTCGGATTCAAGCCCACATAAAAAATTCACCGTGTGTATTTATGAATATTATGTAAACTATTTTGTCCAAAGGCACCGCGACCTCCGAAACCTTGGGTTGGTGTCCGAAATGCTAAAAAACACGGTCCACAGTGTATCCAATACGATCCCTTCACAAAGACTGAAGTAAAGGACGGGAGTGAAGACTGTCTGTACTTAAACGTTTATACACCAGATGTCAAACCCGAAAAACTCTTACCAGTAATGTTCTATATTCATGGAGGAGCATTCCTAAGTGGATCCGGCAATGATGATGTATACAGCCCCGACTTCCTCGTTAGGAAAGATGTGGTTCTAGTCACTACCAACTATAGACTTGAAGTACTAGGTTTTCTTTGTCTAGATACAGAAGATGTGGCTGGTAATGCTGGCATGAAAGACCAAGTGGCAGCCCTCAGATGGGTCAACAAGAACATTAATAGCTTCGGCGGGAACCCAAATAATGTGACCATTTTTGGTGAGAGTGCTGGGGGTTCTAGTGTCAGCTATCACTTGGTGTCACCCATGTCTAAAGGACTTTTCAAAAGAGCGATCGCTCAAAGTGGAGTTTCGATATGTCCTTTGGCTCAAGTTTACAAACCACGCGAGAGAGCATTCATGTTGGGAAGAACATTAGGCTTTTATACTGAGGATGCTAAAGAACTATATGATTTTTTGAAAAAACAACCGGTGGAATCGCTCATACGTGCTCAAGTGCCAATTTTGTTATCCGAAAAGGCGATAACCGATGTAAATCTTTACTTCGCCATAGTGGATGAGAAAGAATATGCAGGTGGAGAAAGATTTTTCTATGGTGATATTTATGATGTTCTATCAAACGGTATTCACGAAGATGTAGATGTAATAACAGGGTACACGACAGATGAAGGAGTCATTAATTTAGGTACACCTGAAGACTTGGAAAAGAAACTCCATATGGCTAAAAACTACGTTGAATACTTCGTTCCCAAACCTATGGCATTAAACTTACCAATAGATAAACAACTAGAAGTTAGCCATAAAATCAGGAAATTTTATTCTAAAGACAAACTTGATTGGGAGTCGTTGGTAAACTTTTACTCTTTTAATATGTTTGTATATTGGGCCATACAGTTCGTCAAAATGTTATGTATGAGAAACAAGAAGAACAATGTGTACCTGTACAAATTCTCGTGCAAATCTGAGAGGAACATCGCAAGTCATGTGCTGGGTTCTAGTAGCGTCGTTGGAACGAAACCAGTTACTAGTCACGCTGACGACTTAGCCTATTTATTTAATATCAAATTCATGAAAAAGGTTGATATGAGCTCAAATACGTTCAAACTTATTGACAGAATGACGAGTATATGGACAAATTTCGCCAAATATGGGTAGGTGAGGCTTGTATTTATCTCACACCACCTTCTGCCCAAAAACACATTTTTTTTTAAATTTTGGTTTGTGTGTCCATCTGCTAGTATATGGATGGTTATAAAACTTGGCACAGAGATTTGAACTTAAATTCGAAAACATTAGAATAGTATATTTAGCGCTTTATAGTTAGTATTGTATCAGTTTCTCACTGTTTATTTTCCGAATAAAAAAAAATTAAAAGAATGAGCTGAGTACCTACAACATAAGGTATAAGACATCCCGGAAG
Source organism: Furcula furcula (assembly GCA_911728495.1). Classification (NCBI taxonomy): domain Eukaryota; kingdom Metazoa; phylum Arthropoda; class Insecta; order Lepidoptera; family Notodontidae; genus Furcula; species Furcula furcula. The sequence goes on from OU452253.1 coordinate 23,739,183, forward strand.
ATAATTCGATAGATTTTTAAGCACTAAAGTACTATAGGGACTACTACTATAGGGAGCAGATGCTCGCTACACCATACAATCAAGTTTAATGTGCCATTTATTTAGGAAAATATTAAGGATCTTATAGCAGAGGCATTTATAATTACTACTTACGGTTACTACTTACAATGCGGTACTGGGTTGTACTAAATTTAATTGCGTATATTACGCCCAAGGATTCCCTAAACCTTAGGTACCCTTATCCTTAAAGTACCCTTACTTTTGTACCAAAAAATAGGATTCCTACTGGAAGAATAGGATTAATGTTGTGTCAATTTTATATTATCTGCGTAAAGTACTGCTGAGATAGTCGCCACTGCTAGGTCGTAGCAAAAATAAAGCACTTATCAGATTTTACGGCATTTCTTATATGACTCTGAATTGAATTTAGTAGTATCTGCAGTAGATATGTAATTCCCCGCTATCCGCGCAGTGTCACGTTTCATAAAAATATACTATTTCATCTTCCCTAGCTCAATAATTCCAGCCAGAACCTCATGATCAGTGAAATATTCCGTTCTTTTTATATACTACAAAGGTGGCAAGCAAGCGTACCGCCTGCCCGATGGAAAGCAGTCACCGCAGCCAATAGACGCTAGCAACAACAGAAGAATTACTAGCGCGTTGCCGACCCTTAAGACATTAGATATTAAGTCTTTGTGTCCAGTAATTTCACCAGCTACAGTGCCCTTCACGCCGGAACACAGCAATGCTTACACACTGCAGCTTGGTGGCAGAATGTTTGACACTGCGGTGGTACCTACCTGGACGGTTCGTTGCACAAGGAACCTACCATGTAGTGAAAGTTCCCGATCAAAATAAAACCCATTGATACATAGATAGAGACAGTGTGGGCTATGTGTATAACCGACGTCGGCTAGCGTCGCCGCGTTGTTAAAATGGCTACTTGCTTGTTTTCCAGGAACCCAACACCTGATAATTCACTCGGTGTAAAATGGACGCCATACACTTTAGACAAGCAAACCTATCTGGACATCGGCAACGAGCTGATACTGGGATCTACGCCGGATCAGCAAGAGATCCAGTTCTGGGAAGATTTATTCAAAAAATACGCACCGCGTTATGTCTATAACTAAATACAGGCTGCTACTAGATATTATATTTCACAGCTTCATTCTTAGCGATTGTTTACATATTGTACTTGAGCTCCCACGTTTCAGCCTTGCACGGATGTTCATAGAAGGTAGAAAAAGAAAACCCCTACTGGCAACACTTTTATCCTAGCCACCCCACGATCCCGACGGCCGGGTTCATTCTGTGTTTCCGTGCTCAAGCCTTCGCACGCTACCTACTTTACATTAAAAAAAAAAAAAAAATGCCGCCCAAAAGGAAACGTGATTCAAGTAGCGAAAGAATACAAAATAAAATTAGAAAATTGGAATCACAATTAAAAAAAATATCTCATAAATCACGACAGCACAAACGATTGATCATTTATTCGGACAGTGATAGTGAAAATGAATCTGATTCCAGCATTAAAGGTTAGTGTCTTGACATTTTTTTATTTTAAATTGAATGTGATTGCGATTAGTCATAACTTATGAGTAGATATAGAATTCCAATAGTTTTATTCAAATGGTTCAGCGAATCTACCCTCAACTTTTAGTGATGCGAGGCGTCAACTGGACTACCTCTGTCACGTTACATTATACTCGTAGTCTGTAGATTACATACATTGAAATTATTTCACGAATCTACCCGTATTTAGTATAATAAAAATATGTGATGCGAGGCGCCAACTGGGCTACCTCTGTCACGTTACATTGTCACTTGTGACTTAATACATTGGATTTGTTCAACAAATCTACCTTCAACTTTTACTATAATATGTGATGCGAGGCGCCAGCTGGGCTACCTCTGTCACGGTACATTACATACCTAGCGAATATTCACATATATTGGGATGTAAAATAAGAATAATTACAACAATATCGTGATGCGAGTCGCCAACTGGGCTACCTCTTTCACGTTCATAGTTTTTCTATTTAACCTGATACTGATTTATTATTTCAATCATAATTGTGATGCGAGACGCCAACTGGGCTATCTTTTTCACATTACATGTATTTATATAAAATGAAATTAACAATATATACAAAATTATTTATAAATATCGGTATAGTAGATACTAATTATAATAATTGCTAACAACACTTGTAATTGTTTTAGGAATCCATAATATAATTCACTATGAAAATAACCCCACGACATCAACGTCTGTGGATCAAGGGCAATCGCCGAAATCACCGTCAATGCTCTTTGATGTTCCGTCGACATCCAAGGCACAGGAGCCGATTACAGATATGCAGGATTCATCGGAATTAGGATTAGATACCGAGATTCTCGCTTTACTTGGCGATGCACCAAAACTAGATATCAAATTTGGAAAACCTACTCATAGTGAGTTAGCATCCCGATGGCAGGAAATCCTTTTAAAGGGATTAAACAAGGAATTACGAGACAAATTAATGACAGAGTATTTAATACCTGAAAATTGCGACATGCTGGTCGCCCCATTACTCAATCCTGAAGTAAAAGTTGCATTAGCTGACAACTTGGTTAAAAGAGACTGTTCACTTTTGGCTAAACAAAAACAACTTGCTGTGGCTATAGCTGCTCTTAATCGAGCAATTGAACTAATTATTTTAAAGGAAAGTCATACCACTATATTAAAGCCCATAAGCGATGCGTGTAGACTCCTTTGTGATAGTCATTTTACTCAGACAATGACTCGCCGTGGTTTTGTAATATCATCAATAAACCCGGAACTAAAAGGAGCATTAAGTGAAACAGATTTTAAAACATTTTTATTTGGCGAAAATGTATCAGAAAAGCTGAAATCTGCAAAGTCTGTTAAGCGGTCGGCAGCTGATCTCAAACAAATAAGCACTACTCGCCCTAATACACGTCAAAATATTTTTAATAAAAATAATTTTGTCAAAAGGAATTCCAACAATCGTTTAAACTACAAGACAGTGCCTCGGAAAATCACTCCCAAACCGGACATACTAGCCAGAACTCGTCAAGGCCAGCGACCGCCGACGCACAACAGCTTCCAACAACGGGGGCATCGGGAGACGTCGGAGCGGTCGGCGCCCTTACCGAACACCAGGAGGCGATAGCAGAGGTATATTCTGGACGTTTAAAACATTTTCTTCCCAAATGGGAAAAAATAACTGATGATACTGTGGTTTTGTCTTGGCTAAAAGGGTACAAGATCCCATTTACTACCCTTCCTTTTCGTAATAATAAGCCTTGTGTGTATCCCAAATCTAAAGATGAGCGCAAGGATCTTGATAGCTGCATTACATCGTTATTAAAGATAGGAGCTATTTCTGAATGCACCCATATAAAAAACGAATTCATATCGAGTGCCTTCTTGGTACCTAAACCAAATGGTGACAAAAGGTTTATACTTAACTTGAAGTGTTTAAATAAATTTGTCAAAACGTGTCATTTTAAAATGGAAGACTACAGAACAGCTTCAAAATTCATTACAAAAGATTGTTACATGGCCTCTATAGATATGAAAGATGCTTATTTTTTGATTCCCGTACATGAGGACTATAAAAAATTTCTCAGGTTTGAATACAGTCCAAATGAGAGCATTTTATATGAATTTAACTGTCTACCATTTGGTTTATCTACAGCACCTTACGTTTTTACGAAATTGTTGAAGCCTGCTATACAATTTTTGAGATCTAACGGTTTTATGTCAGTAATTTATCTTGACGATTTATTCCTTATTGGTAGAACGTATACTGAATGCCAACAAAATGTTATACACACGAAGAACCTCCTTGAAAATCTCGGATTTATAATAAATATCGAAAAAAGCTGCTTAGAACCGAGCCAACAATGTAAATTTCTAGGATTTGTATTTGATTCTTTCGACATGGCGTTAAAGTTACCGGAAAATAAAGTAATAAAAATTAAAAATATATTACACAACTTTATATGTATCAAAAAATGTATTTTGCGTGATTTTGCTAAACTCGTGGGTCTTTTAATATCAGTATGCCCAGCTGTCAAATATGGATGGCTGTATACGAAAAACTTCGAGCGTCATAAGTACTTATGTCTTTTAAATAATCCTGATTACGATCAGACAATTAACCTACCAGAATATTTAGACAGTGATTTTAATTGGTGGATTAAAAATATAGAAACTAGTTGTAATCAATTTAGATTTAATAATTTTAAATTAGAAATATTTTCTGATGCATCCCGCAGTGGCTGGGGTGCTTGTTGTAGTAATATGAAAACTTTTGGATTTTGGAAAGATGATGAATCGAAAATGCACATTAATATCTTGGAATTAAAAGCAGCTTTTTTCGGCCTAAAGACTTTTGCTAAAAATTACCATGGTAGTGAAATTTTGTTAAGAATAGATAATGTTACCGCCATCTCGTGTATAAACAAGATGGGAAGTATTCAGTATCCTCAATTAAACCAAGTCGCAAAAGAAATATGGCATTGGTGCGAGGATCGTAACATAATAATATTTGCATCATATATAAATACACGAGACAATGTCGAGGCTGACAAATTATCTCGCAAAAAATTCAGTGACACCGAATGGGAACTATGTGATGAAGCGTTTCAAACAATCATACATAGATTCGGCAAACCTAGCATTGATCTATTCGCAAGTAGGTGTAATGCTAAATGCCTTAGATATATCTCTTGGAAAAGTGATCCTAACGCATGGGCTGTAGACGCCTTTACGTTGTCGTGGGAAAATATATTTTTCTACGCTTTTCCACCATTTGCGCTTATACAAAAAACACTACAAAAAGTAATCTCTGATAGAGCTATAGGTATAATTGTAGTACCACACTGGCCCACTCAACCTTGGTTCCCTCTTTTAAAAAAGATAGCAGTATCGGATTATATAGAATTTGGCCCTAGCAGTAAACTTTTAAAATCTCCTTTCAGATCGTCCCACAATCTGAGCAAGACATTAACATTGATTGCCGTGAAATTATCAGGAGAACATTATTACAAAAGTCATTAAATAGTAATTCTATTAATATAATATTGTCTTCCCTTACTTTAAATACATATAAGCAGTATGACAGCTGCATTAATAATTGGCTTAATTATTGCAGATCAAATAACATTAATTATTTAGAACCATCAATCGCAAGTATAATAAATTTTTTGTCTACTCTTTTCTACAATGGGGCTCAGTATGGTACAATTAATTCCCATAAATCGGCGATATCTTTAATATTAGGATCATCATATCTTAGCGATGAGAGTGTTAAAAGGTTTATGAGAGGAGTTTTTCATCTTCGGCCAACTGCCCCTAAATATAATCTTACGTGGGATCCGAATGTAGTTTTGAATCATTTAGCTAAGTTATGGCCCAACCAATCACTTACCTTAGAAAATCTAACAAAAAAGTTATCAACGTTATTAGCACTCGTGACTGCACACCGAGTTCAAACCTTATCCTTGATTAAATTGAGTAATATTAATATCATTGAAAATACAGAGATCTATATTAAAATTACTGACCGTATAAAAACATCTCGTTTAAACACACAACAACCAATATTGAAACTGCCTTTTTTCCACGAAAATCTCCGTATATGTCCGGCTACTTGTTTAATTTCGTATATTCAAAAAACAAGTGCTTTGCGTTCATCAGATAACGATAATTTATTTATAAGTTATAGAAAACCGTATCTAAAAATATCATCCCAGCGACTAAGTCAGTGGATTAAAGATACTTTAAAAAATAGCGGAATAGATACTGATGTTTTCACCGCGCACAGTACTCGGCATGCAGCCACTTCCAAAGCTAACACACTAGGTGTGAGCCTTGACTTGATTCGTAAAACGGCTGGTTGGAGTCAATCATCATCAGTTTTTGCGAAATTCTATAATCGGGAAATTGTAATCGACAATCATCAATTTTCCCAGGCCATTCTAGCTAATAAGTCAAACTAATACGAGTTATTATTGATTGTTATTATTTAGGCATATTCAATGGATAAGTGTAAATAATAATAATAATAATAAAACAAACTTATTTTTCTTCACAATTTAGTTTTATTTTCTGAACATCGTACAATATGTAAACAATCGCTAAGAATGAAGCTGTGAAATATAATTAATGATCAAACGAACTTACCTGTACGTGAAGTTCGATCATAATTATATGATCAGCTTCATTCGACGCGATTAATAATATCCCTCCCAATAATGAAATTCATTCATATCCCACCCAAAATTGTGAAAGAAAGAAAAAATAGCTATAAACATAATGAACCCGGCCGTCGGGATCGTGGGGTGGCTAGGATAAAAGTGTTGCCAGTAGGGGTTTTCTTTTTCTACCTTCTATGAACATCCGTGCAAGGCTGAAACGTGGGAGCTCAAGTACAATATGTAAACAATCGCGTCGAATGAAGCTGATCATATAATTATGATCGAACTTCACGTACAGGTAAGTTCGTTTGATCATTAATTATATAGTGTGTCAAGCATATCATGTATGCACGGCATCAAAATTGTATGTTGCTAAAGTACGGCTAATTTAGTAGATCATATTTGACACTTCATCAGAATTTAACAAAATAACTTTGTAACCGCGGGCATAAAATATTAGTTTTTCTTTTCAAGTTAGAACTGCAATTGCTTAACTTTTTTCAATTACGATTACATATTTATTGTAATAATGACAAAAGAAACAGACAGAACATTTTGAATCGGTCATGCTTGTCATCGAAAAGTCTTTTCTTGTGGCGGCTTCGTGTGGCGGGTCACCCCCTTCCCTTCAATATGGTTGAGGGGAGTGATGGTTGCTGCTCGAGTCAACTCGTGCGCGGGTGCTGCTTGGGGGGACTGTTCTGACTACTATCCCTTTGGCCTGTTATTTTGTTGTATTTTCGTCGTATTTTTTATTTTAATTATTCTTTTGAACGGCAGAACACACTGTCGTTGATGCTGATCTAACTGTAACAAATGACAAGCCCGCTGAGTTTCTTGCCAGATCTTCTCACTTGAGACCGCGTTGTGATCCGGTGGTAGCTTTTAAAAAATTGACCGTTCAAAAGTGAAGCCTGTTTGTAATAAATGATTTTTAATATTTTGAATATTTGAATCATTTGAACAAAGAAACTGATGAATCTATACTTATAATAAAACTGTAACAGGACCAATTCTGTACATTGAAGATATTTTGAAAATTATATTTGCAGGGCATTCTATAACCGATACTGTGGCCGAAAATGTAATTTTTTAAATTTTTGTCTGTCTGTCTGTCTATCTATCTGTATCACGGCTGAGCATCACGCCGAAACTACTGTATGGATTCAAATGAAACTTGGCATGATTTGAGATCTTACTACGAGGTAGGACATAGGATACTTTTTATCCCGTAATCTAGCACGGTTCTTTTGGGAGAGGGGATTAAAGTCAAAATGGGTACTTGGTTATACGCTTGGTCCGATTTTATCAATTTTTCTTTATAATATAATAAATATTAGTAAGGTTACACTCATAGAGAGTTGTTATCAAGGTTTTGTAATCGATCGGGTTAAGCAACGTTAGGTAAGGTCATTAAATAACTGGGTGACCGTTTTACGCCATTTGAACTAAACGGGTCCGTGCTTCGGAGAGCAAGTAAAAAGTGGGTCCCAATTTTTAACCGAGTATAAAAAAGGAAGTTATGTATTCGATGCGAATGTCTATTATTAAAAGTTTAGTTAACGTAAAAATAGCGCAGGCGGAGCTGCGTGGGTCAGCTAGTGTCAAATATGATCTATTAAATTGGCCCTACATCATATTGAAGATACCAAGGTTTTCAGTTTCAGGCAAGCAAGCATTTAGTGCCGCACTCACCAATGTCACTTATCGTTAATTGTAATTAAACCATTTTTAAAGTAATCATTACTGTATTTTTTGCATCTACCAGTTAGTTGTACTTTACGGATGCCTGGACGTTAAAAGAAGATCTCAGACGAAAGATCGAAGCTTTCGAAATGTGGACGTACCATCGCATGCTTCGTATTAGTTAGACACAAAAGGTGACAAATGTCGAAGTGCTCCGCCGAATGTCAAAAAAAGTGCAACTGGTTCGCATAATTAAGCAGCGTAATGTAGCGTACTTGGGTCACATCCTCAGGCATGATAGATATAACCTGCTACAGACTATTATGATGGGGAAAATAACAGGGAAAAGAAAAGTTGGAAGACGAAAGATGTCCCGGCTACGTAACATCAGAGAATGGACCGGAATCAAGTCTGTAGAACAGCTATTCAGACTAGCTATGGATAAGGTGAAGTTTAGGAATCTAACCGACTAATCCGACCTTCAGTAATGGAGAGGCACTGAAAGAAGAAGAAGAAGTTAGTTGGCGCTGAAATCTGGTTTCAGGATTTTCAGGGCAGGAAAGCGTCTGCAGGGCCGGCTGGTTATTTATAAAATCATTATTTCAAAACCTCGTGGGGCAGTGCGGTGCCGGGTTAGAATAGCATCCCCCCATCTCCTCTCGTTGGGTGTCGTAAGAGGCGACTAAGCGAGAACGGGAAGACGGGCAGCAGCGTCTTACTTTTGGATTTATCTTCCACCTATATACTGCGATCCCCATGCCGCCTACCAAGCGTGGGGATTATGGCACCCCCTCCCTTCTAAAGGGGAGGCCTTTTGTTCAGCAGTGGACGTGTTTTGGCTGCTGATGATGATGACATAATAGAAAAAAAAATTACTAATTAATAATAATAGAATAAATAGAATCGTCGTCCCGATTCTATTTTCTTAAAGTAACGGCCGCACTCACAGACATCAATTAACGTTAATCGCAATCAAGTCATTTTTTGTAATGTATTTATTTCGACTCTCCGAGTCTCCAATGATTATCTTTTAGTATTAATTACGAGATTATTGATATATCTACTCGCTATCCGCGTAAATATTATTTGGCTTCTAAAGTCTAAATAATCCATTTACAAAATATGACTTAATCACAATTAACTATAATTGACGTCTGTAGGTGCGGCAGTAAGTGCCCCTCCCATTTACAGGTTTTGTGTAAAAGAAGAAAACTTCTTGTTAAGACATGCTTATTTACAAACAAAAAGTAAACGTTATCGAGAAAATTTGAGTTATAATTAAAGCAATTAGGCGGCGCGGAATCCAATTTAAAATAGGCAGTCTCGACTGAACAAAAGCATCGAGTGTTCTATTCAAACTTCAAAATAATTATCTCAGAGTTACTGAGAAATGAAGGGGTTTACGACACTAAAGAGAGCCGTGTCCGTTCGCGAATTAGATTTTAAAGTAGGATCCGTACTATCATCGGGGCCGTCCTTTTTTTTTATACTACCAATGTGGCAAGCAATGCAAAGCTTTATGTGATATTCTCAGAGAAAGTACCAAAGGAGTTAGTATCGCGTCGATTCCCCGAACAAATTTTTCGTGGCACTTTTGCGGGGTGCGGGAGGCGAAGTAAACACACACAGATACACTTTCACGCATGCCCACACTAAAGTAAACTCGCAACACATTCAAAAATATACGCACACAAATAAAGAATGACCTGAACATATGAACAAAAATTTGGCAGAGGGGATTAGCGCTCTCTCCAGTGGTATCTCCTCTAAGGTGATATTACATATAATGACTTAATGTAGGTGTCTGTACTACCAAACCTCGAATCACTAGCTATAAACTATGTATTGACGACGAATTACATCATTTCGTATTCGATCTCTTAGAGAAACACCCAGCAGGAAAAAAACGCCATTTATTAGAAAAGTCCACCCGTGCGAAGCCGGGAAGGGCTGCTAGTCGTATATATATAAAACATATTTGGTGACTGACATCCACTAGAATTTACCAGTGCAAAACCCTTAAACCTCAGATTAATCGCGACGAGCGAATGCGCCGGACAGGTAAATCCCAAATTTTAATTATACTCCCAATCAATTCCAATATTGTAAATTGTAAAGAGCTTATTTCATAGCCCGAAAACTGAATTGACGAGGCCATTCATTTTAATAACTTTTAACCCCAACCCACGCGAAAACGGGGCCTATTATATAAGTTATTTTGACGCCAATATTATAGGGTTAAACCAGGATAGTTGCCCCAAAGGTATAGTTGCCTAGATTGTCATTTCTCTGGTTTGGCGGATGAATCACATTTTATTTATCTATCGAGACTCTACAAGTACCACTTAAGTTGACCGTGTTGTATGTCTCTGTGTGATTGGGTGGAAAGGAAGGCAAGGCAAGGTGCGATCAAAGTTTTGGCGAGATAAATGTCCTCTTTCTCAGCGGAGCATCTATCCTAAACGTAATTTACATGAATTAGGCAACTATCCTTTACGAGTATATGGGATAGATGCCCTAAAATTTATGGTATAATGGTTTTTCCTGTCATGTATTTGAAGATAATAAACCAAAGTACCTACCCGTATTACAAATATACTATTTTGTTTTTTTACGGAGAGATATAAAGTAACTTCAAAAATAACAATTCAGAAATAACAACAAACTAACATAGTGATCCATCCACACATGGTCATCTGATTTCATTCAAACTAGGTAGAGCCTGTACTATGGAAACCAGATAACTGATACTAATACTTATATACTTTTTTTTGTAAATACATACTTAAATAGATAAATAACACCCACACTTGGTGGGAATCGAACCCACGACCTATTGGGTAGCAGCACGGGTGTCTAACCACTACACAAACAGGCCTGCCACTTAAATTATTATGGGTCATCGTAACGTATGATCTGTCTTAAAAACTCTTTTATAAGTAAAAACGTGAATTACGACGCGGCGATCCATAAGGTGTCGTCCATTAATCACGTGCGGCTCGAAAGGGGGGGGGGTTCTGAAAAAATCACGAAATATCACCAGGAGGGGGGAGGGGTATAATGAGACATCACGTGTATTTATTTTTCGTTGAACGCACGATTTCTAAACCAAACAGCGGCACGTGGCCTTGACTCACCGTTGCCGGCAACGACTTCCCCTTCAAAATTTAATCAGTTAAGTACCTGATAATATTCCGAAAATTTCAATATAAAGTATGTTGAAATTTTGTACAAAAAAGTACACTTGATTTTGGGTGTTTAAAAACCTCACCACATATCACCAGGAGGGGAGGGGGGGGGGGTTAAAAAGTTGCTAAAAAACATCACGTGATTAATGCACGACCCCTAAGGTATAAACATGTTTGGAACTAGTCTGTTAAGATACTATCTTGTGTCAGCAGAATCAATATTGCCTTCTTCATAAATTGTGTTCGATCGTAAAGTCCAGGTCGAAGTTTATGAGGTAACAGCCTACTCCGATCTGATTGGAGTCTTCCCATTTGACCGTCAAACTTCGGTAATATCGAATACCTATTAAACTTGGTACATTTGTCAGTGATACTTTCTGTTACTCGCAGAATTATATTGTAACGACTTGTTTTGTTTGTAAACAACTATACTACTTTGTACTAGATGGCGGGTAGGTCACAGATATAGATTTACATAGATAACGCAAATGCATGTACTTTGCGTGTCCGAACCCCGATGAAACGTCGGGGTTAGTCGCCGGTAACCTACAGTCCGCGCGCCTCTGTTGTTACAGCCTTGCAGCACGTGTCGGCCGCAAAAATTAAAATAAATCGGTGGGGCATCGGCGCCTTCGGTGTCTTTGAATCGGTTTGGATTTCCCGGCACTAAGTGTCGGCAGTGACGTCACAGAAAGTGTTAAGAAGTCGGCACTCTTGGTTTCAATACAAATCGTGATACTTGAGTTATCTATGTAAATCTATATCTGTGGGGTAGGTATTATCATCATCACCACCATCAGTAGCCGGAAGACGTCCACGGTTGAACAACGGCTTCTCCCTTAAAAGTGAGGAGTTGCGATAATCCCCACGCCTGGCAGGCGTCTTGGGGATAGCAGTATACGAGTAGGTGGCAGGTAATCCAATAGAAAGTCGCTGCTGCCCGTCTTCTTGTTTTCCCTTAGTCGCCTCTTACGGACACCTAACGGGAGAAGATGGGAGGGTGCTATACTCACTATTTCTTTCTTTATTCTTTACGGATTCTCACTACGGATAATACATAACTAGTTTCTAAAATATTTGACTGAATAATCACCAAAACTAACATCAATAGAAACGTATTTTTGAATCTACATCATCATCAGCAGCCTAAACGTTCACTGTTGAAAAAATGCCTCTCCCTTAAAAGGCAGGGGTAATTTTGAATAAGTACGTGTAAATATTTTGATAATACAATAAAAAAAAATCGCACGTTTAAGTAGGTGTACCTACCTATCAACCAGTGGCGTAGCTTACCTTAGACGGGCCCTATATAAAAATTTGTTGGGGGCCCCAATGAAGGCCTGAGAAGAAGAAATAATAATAATATCCTGGGACAATTCACACACGGTCATCTGATCCCAAACTAGGCAGAGCCTGTACTATGGAAACCAGATAACTAGTACTAATACTTATATACTTTTTTTTGTAAATACATACTTATATAGATAAAACACCCAGACACTTGGTGGGAATCGAACCCACGACCCGTTGGGTAGCAGACAGGGTCACTAACCACTAGACCAACGGGCCCGTCAAATGAGAAAAATGAGATTGTGGTTAACATCGTACAAATTATTTTTTACACACGTTCGGGGCCTCTGTGGCTCCGTATCATTGATACGGCTGATATGGCGGCTATCAACAAATTCTTTGAAAGGCGTTTTATAGTTAGACGTTCAAAGATGGTTCAACTTTACAAATTGTTGACTCACTAGGTTACGATAGAGGGTGTATAATATATCGCGGCAGTAAGTCACTGGTTCACTCCTCGATTCTTGAAGCTATTCTATCTATAATATTACCTACGAACTCTCACCTACTTTTGCTGTTCCTCATTTTCGATATGGGATATGCGAACTATTAAGAATATCTACAAGTTAATTTATCTGAAAAAATAGTAAGTACACCAGTATTCGGAAACAACCACCGATTGTTAGTTTGGTGGCTAAAGGCTTAGTTTAAAGGTACGAGTAGCCGTACAGCAGGGCTCTAGTACGAGTTCTGCGGGTCTAAAAAGGCCACTTTCGGTTAATCATAATATGATTAATTTACCGTTTAATTTTTATTACACGCAGCAGTAACACCATATATGAGTTGAGTGTACACAAGAGGCGTCTAAGGGAAAACAAAAAGACGGGCAGCAGCGTCTTTATATTGGATTACCTACCACCTGTACTGCGATCACCAAGATGGGAACGGAAGACCGTGTGTGTGTCGCATGATACTATAGATATTATATTGGGTGTCCCGGAAAGGGTATATCAAGCCAAAAGGTGTGTATAGTATTAAGAGTAAATATCCCGAAAAAAATTTCAAATTCTGATATTAAAAAAAAATATGATATTTTGAATTACATATCAGGTTAAACTGTTTCTAAGCAACCGTGTGTCATCATACATACTCCTATGGAGCCGCTATTTTTTATTGTAGCGTGCCTGCCTTGTTAAATTAGAAATTCATCAATTTTCGGTCAACTAACGAAAAAAATTTTGAGCTCACTGCACTAAGACGGTTGACTTTTCTTTCACATATCGATTGCTTGTGGCTTGCAAAATACGTTATTACTGGCTTGATACCCCAATTCTGACACCCTGTATAATGAGCTAGACAGTGGACCCAGTCCGCCCCCTGCAAGATACGAGTATCCTGTTACACGCCTTAATTACATTCATTTCGCTCGCGACGCTGACTTAATTAACGCCATTTCTTTTTAATTCGTCTTAAAGTGACTTCAGTGGGGTAAGAAAGTATTTCCGTGAATTTTGGTTACAAATGATTCGAAGAAGAATATTATTTTTAACTATGGGCGTTCATAAACAAGACAATATTATCAGAATTTTCTTATTCAGAGAATAACAGAGGTCACATTTATGTTAAAAACTATGGTCAAAAAAGAAGAATTTTCCACCCTATAGCACCAGCTAGATGCCGTAGTGGAGTCGGTTATTTCCGGCAGTTGAAAGCTAACTGCTTGATGATAATGAAATGAGTAAAATAAATTTGACACTACTATACTATAATATCCATAACTTTAAAACATATTAACCATTATAAATAGTAAAAAGTGCATCACTTTTGTCAAACCTACATAAATATTTATTAAACTAGCTGACCCACGCAGCTCCGCCTGCGCTATTTTTACGTTAACTAAACTTTTAATAACAGACATTCGCATCGAATACATAACCTCCTTTTTTATAGTCGGTTAAAAACTGGGACCCACTTTTTACTTGCTCTCCGAAGCACGGACCCGTTTAGTTCAAATGGCGTTAAACGGTCACCCATCTATTTAATGACCTTACCTAACGTTGCTTAACCCGATCGATTACAAAACCTTGATAACAACTCTCTATGAGTGTTCCCTTACTAATATTTATTATATTATAAAGAAAAATTGATAAAATCGGACCAAGCGTATAACCAAGTACCCATTTTGACTTTAACCCCGTCTCCCAAAAGAACCGTGCTAGATTACGGGATAAAAAGTATCCTATGTCCTACCTCGTAGTAAGATCTCAAATCATGCCAAGTTTCATGTGAATCCATTCAGTAGTTTCGGCGTGATGCGCAGCCGTGATACAGACAGACAGACAGATAAAAATTAAAATAATTACATTTTCGGCCTCAGTATCGGTTATAGAATGCCCTCCAAATATAATTTTCAAAATATCTTCAATGTACAGAATTGGACCTGTTACAGTTATATTATAAGTATAGATTTGACAAAAGTTATGCACTATATTCTTTATTTCTTTAATAGATATCGATTATAAGCTTAATTCACATGAGGTAGACAACAATATACGTGGCTTATAGCTAATAGCTATGTCACTTTCTATCGAGATAGTAAGATTACATTATTGTAATAATACTGCTAAGATCTGGTGGTAGGGCCTCTAGTATTTCGTCAATGCATCAATAAAATATTACACTAACCATAAAATTTTATTGAATAAAAAGAACGATTTACTTTGCGACGAAACGAATAAAGACGTATCTGAATAATGTAATATTGGTGAATGTTAGACTCCAATCATAGCACCAAAGCTCCCCATATTGTTTTGCGACACTTGTGTTATCTTCGCTGCGGTATCTTCAGAAATATGAGAAGATTTCTTTATAAGTAAACTAAGTCGTTTAAAATACGGGCCCAACTTTAATTCTCGGTGGGCCCAAGCTAGCGTGCCACGAATAACTTTATCCCATATATATATATGTGTGTATGTAAACCCTATATGTATAAGAAATTATAAACGCATGATATTTTTATCAGGGTATGCCCTTTCGTGGTACTAAATCCTGAAAGTACTCACGAGTGTCAAAAAACGACGTAACTAAAAAGAATGAATGCGATAAGTACAAGTGATAAAATATTACGTAAGGGGAAGCGTATCTCAACCAGGTAGTGAATATAGATTCACGTTAATATAACCTGTCCCTGTGGCCCGAATATATCTTCATATATTTGCGACAATTTTTACGGCTTACATGGCCCGACCTCTCCACGAGTTCGCTGTGTAAATCTCATCTTGTACGAATTTATATTCGATTTTACGTGCAGTTACGCCCCTATCCTTTCCAGATGTCACTGATTGAAAAACATAAGTTATTAGAACGTGAAATTAATGAGACTGCTTTTCTCATTGTGATAATGTACTACATAATACCTCAATGTCTGAGCTATATACAGGATGGTTAAAAACACGTGCCCGATCCGTGAGGATCTTATTCAGTGTATCAATACAAACACATGTATGTAACTCATTTGTTGAATGTCTCATTTTTGTATTTCTAACATCCATATTATACCAGAAATACAAAGGATACGTTTTTCTGGAACAATTTAGGAAAAAAATATGAGATGTTCAACAAACAAGTTCCGTACATGTATACACTGAATAATAACCTCACGGATCGGACATGTATTTTTAAACACTTTGTATAAAAAATAATGTTTTTTTCTTTAAGCGTAAGTAATGTTCCACAGATGTCGACATGAAATAAAGTACAATTCTCATTATGCAAGTAGCAATCCGAATCCAAATGGAGTAAGTTAAGGCCGGCGTAATTACATTTATTAAGGCAAGTCGTTTGATTCTGTGAGGGGAAAGATATGGTAATGAAGGGGGTGGCTGTCTATGGGGGTGTATTATTTAATAATGTTCGCACAATATAACAAACAGTACTTAGGATAATACTGTGTTGGTCTTTTTGTATGTTACTCATTAGCAAAGCTAGTTCTTAGGTGGTAAGTTTGTGGTAGACAAAGGACAAACGCGCTTGCGTTGGAAAACAAGATGGCGCAGGTGCGAACCCCGGCTGATTTCTTTAATTAATCATGTAAGAATCGTCTTTGTGCGATTTTTACTAGCTTTTGGTGAAGGAAAACATCGTGAGGAAACCTGCATGTCTGAGAAAGCCTAACTATCTTTCAAATGACGTGTAAAGTCCGCTAACCCACACTTGACCAGCATGGTGGACTGTGGTCTAAGCCCCTTCATCATGAGGGGAGGCCCGTGCCCTGCAGTGGGACAAAGGTTATTTAAAAAAAGTGCGCCTAAGTTAAAGGGGCTTCCTGAGAAGTGCTCTAGTGAGTGTCTGGCGATGGATAGACTCTGGTGAGATCCGAACGGCGTGCCGAGAATTTCTTCATAGCATCGATGAAGCCCACCGGGGAGGTTTTGCTGGGTAAAAATCCCACATAACCCGACCTTCGCCCCTACGGAGACCGGGTACCTCTTGAAGGTCCTCGACAACAAAAACAAAAAGTGCAAGGTACCACTGAGCCAGATATTCTACCGCCAAGCAGAAATAAGTACCTAAATATTGCCGTGTTTAGAAGTGAAGAGCATAAAATGTCACAACCACAGTAACTCTACTTACTCCCACAGGACGAAACCTTGTTCTTTATTTTTCTACTACGCCGCAGCTAATTGTAGCAGATAAGGGGAGTGATGGCTGCTGCTCGAGTCAACTCGTGCGCGGGTGCTGCTTGGGGGGACTGGTCCGACTACTATCCCTTTGGCTTTTTAGTTTGTTGTACTTTGTATTTTTTTATTTTTTTCTGTCTTATTTGATATTTTGAACGGCAAGACACACTGTCGCTCTGATATAATTGTAACATGACACACTGTTTAAAAAAAAAGTGATAAAATGACAAGCCCGCTGAGTTTCTTGCCGGATCTTCTCAGTTGAGGCCGCGTTGTGATCCGGTGATAGCTTCTTTAAAAAAAAAAGTCATGACCTTTAAAATAGGCTAGATTGTAATTTATATGGTGTTACCTTATGGAAGCAGCATTATGGAAAAAAAAAATTGACCTTTCAAAAGTGCTAGCGTTAAGCCTATTTGAAATAAACTATTTTTGAGTTTTGAGTTTTTTTTTAACATGCAGCTTAGTACATAGCAACTTGCAATCGATCCACACTCGTAGCAAACCATTTTACGCTCAGAACAGTGATGTTTTTTATTTTATTTTAAGTATCGTTCAAAGACCTTCAACTACTTAAAAATAGACCTGCTATAGCTTATAAATATACTTAAACATTTTTTTCACAAAAATTTGTTACATGTGTGTGTATGCGTGGTGTTAGTGTGTGTAGTCATTAGAAACGTGCGTAAGAAAAATCTTTTTATAGGTAATTATACGTGTATATCTAATATGCCTTTTGTATATTACTGAACAATATACTCGTAATAAGGCAACAAAGGTGGCAGTTGCAGAAAGTGATGACAGCTTTTGAATGAAAAATTCTATGGCCGGGTAATTAAAATAAAAAATAAACTGCGATATAATCCGTAAAATTAGTTTCATTTCAATTCTATGGCCGCTTTATAAGAGTAAATAGATAATTTTAGGGATATCAGTCCTACAGTTACGTACGGGTGCGTGCCGGGAGGACCGCACGAACTGCAAAAAAATCTACACCTAGTTAACTATTACAAGAAAATCTAGAGTGAATGACGTAAGAATAGCTTTTATTTGTGTTGAAAATAGTGTTTTTAATCCGTAAATAGCGAGCTATCTGCGTGCATTGTATCCGTACGGGTGAGTAACTAGGCCAGGGCGGATTGCGTCAAGCCCCGGGACAGCAGGTGAGCGTGTGCGTTGCTTACCGTGGGTGCAAGTTATACTTAGGATCCATCCAAACGTTCAATGTTTGAACACAGTTGAGAATAATGTGTGGCTAAAGTTAATAATAATAATAATATCTTGGGACAATCCACACACGGTCATCTGATACCAAACTAGGCAAAGCCTGTACTATGGAAACCAGACAACTGATACTAATACTTACATACATTTTTTTTTGTAAATACATACTTAATTAGATAAATAACACCCAGACACTTGGTGGGAATCGAACTAACGACCCATCGGTTAGCGGACAGGATGTCTAACCACTAGACCAACGGGCCCGAGTTCTGATATTATATATACCAGACAATCTAGGTACGCTGGATTATGCACAAGTGCTTTAACCAGCAATTACTCTCTCTTCCTTTGTTACCCTGTTACATTCCAAAGGGACGAAAGACCGGCACGACCGGGGCGATATCAAACGCAGGCCCACCTTTTTACATGGCCAATCCGACACATCATCTTACTGGTGATCGGCCTGCATTGTCGTAACCAGTAAGAACAACTAAACAAAGCTGTTTCTCCCTGCGGGATTTAAAACCGCGACCTCCGGTTTGCAAAGCAAGCCGTTTCCCGCTGCGTCACGGTGGCTAATATAATGGGTGTCCACAATCCGATCTGATGATGAGATAGAAAATATTCAAGGGCACGAGCTTACTAACACAAGGTCACGGTATCAGAGGAATTGTTATATCAGTGGTAAAGGTAGAAGCAGTGCCTATCAGCCACCAGCGACTTCATCATCACCAGCCGGAAGACGTCCACTGCTGAACATAGGCCTCCCCCTTAGAACGCCACAATGAACGACAATTGGCTATTTGCATCCACCGGTTACTTGCGTCGCGCACAATGTCGTCTGTCCACCTAGTGGGAGGCCTGCCTACGCTGCGTCTTCCGGTTCGTTCGAGAACCTTTCTTCCCCAACGGTTATCGGTTCTACGAGCGATGTGGCCTGCCTATTGCCACTTCAATTTGCAGATTCTGAGAGCTATGTCGGTAACCTTAGTTCTTCGGCGAATCTCCACATTTCGGATTCTGTCGCATGGCTCGTTGTGTGACTCTGAACTTTTCTAAAAGGCCAGCCGTTAGAGACCACGGCTCAGTACCATATGTCATCACTGGCAACACACACTGGTTAAAAACCTTCGTCTTCAGGCACCTCGATAACCACCGGAACATAATGCCATTCAGAGAGCCCCTTTACATCTGGCGCAATCGATGCGGTCTTCTGCAAGATGTATGTACATATTTACTAAGCCCGGCTTTTCTGAATTTTCAAAGGGCTTTCGCAAATTGTTTTTTTTTTACTTTTGGATATATGTCACATACACACACGACACCGCATTTAGTGATCTTTAATTGGCATCTGGATTGACACTGTGGATTTTGCTGCGGTTTTAAAACTAGTTTCATTTTAATAATCTTCTAATAGGTATATGAGCTTAATACATGTTTGAATATTAGTTTTCTAACCTTACAAGGCTTAGAATTGCATCCCCCCCATCTCTCTCTCGTTGGGTGTAAGAGGCCAGTAAGCGAGAACGGGAAGACGGGCAGCAGCGTATTTCTTTTGAATTTATCTTCCACCTATACTGCGATCCCCAAGCCGCCTGCCAAGCGTGGGGGTTATGGCAACCCCTCCCTTCTAAGGGGGAGGCCTTTGTTCAGCTGTGGACGTCTTTCGGCTGCTAATGATGATGATAAACCTTAAAAATGACAGACGAAGCCACGGCTGATCGCTTGCATGTTATACCTTGACACTGTTGTATTAAATTTCGTCTATATTCTATTATCGAGACGTATCGATTTTCACCTAATATTCCATAACAAGAGAATAAAACTCGAATGTTACGTAAATCTGCCTAAAGTATATGAAGCTAACATCATAATTATGAGCTCCGATCGTAAATTATACAGAAGCAACAACACACCCGAGCAACTGCCAAGAGGATAATCATTGAATAATGTACATCTTGATGTGTAAGGACCTTGTAAGGACTCGTAGCTTCAATGCTAGGGATAGATTTATGATATATGAGGACGATGAAGCCTGTTTTGTTTATTGTAACTGGTGTTTTGCTACAGCGATCTTCTTGTACGGCCAGGGCAGATCTTGACATTCAGTAATACTTATTTCTTTCATGTCACGTACTTTTATCAATTATAGGCTCCCAGAATTTTCAAAAAAAACCGTGTAGAATTTTAAGTTAAATTTGCCGACCATTTCTTTATATTAAAAATCTTTTGAAGCCATAAAGCTTTAATAAGGCCTTCCATACTCGATACAACAAGAATACATCCGTATGATGAGAACCAACACAAATAAATCTATACATATAAAATTACTTGTCCTGACTGACTGACTGACTGATTCATCAACGCACAGGCCAAACCGCTGGACCTGGAAAGCTGAAATTTGGACAGTAGGTTCTTCTTATGTCGTAAGCATCCACTAAGAAAGGGTTTTTGAAAATTCCTCTCCTAAAGGGGTTAAATGGGGTGGAAAGAAAAATTGCGGGCGTAGCCGCAGGGAATTGCTAGTAAGACAATAATAATATTGGCACTGTCACTGTTTTTGTTGTCACTGAGAGTGCAAAGGTTGTAGATATTTTTATTGTGGGTTGCAGTCGAACTTTACAGAATACACTCGTATTAAATATATAAAACATGTTCAGTCCATAAACCCTTTTAAAATAACAGGGCGTATCCTACGCCCTTAAAAGCCAACGGCGAACGCTGAAAGCGGCTTGCGTACATTATGAAACAGGCTTGGAATTGCGGGGGTTCATGAAAATTTAAACAAACAGTAAAGTTTACAAGTGCTTTGGCGGTCTTGAGGCGTGGATGTGGAAGGGTTGCGACGTACTTTTCTGACTCTCATGTGTGCGTGTGTGCGCGTATGTGTGTGCTACTGATGGGCATGAAATCGTGGCGTTTTAAATGAGAGCTTTACGCAATAGTCTATTAATCCTGTCCGATGGGTCGTGGGTTCGATTACCACCAAGTGTCTGGGGGTTATTTATCTATTTATGTATGTATTTACAAAATAAAAAGTAGGTATATAAGTATCAGTTGTCTGGTTTCCATAGTGCAGGCTCTGCCTAGTTTGGGATCGGATGACCGTGTGTGGATTGTCCTAAGATATTATTATTATTATTAATCATGTATCTATATTTTTAAGAAAATTAAGACATTATACTGTTGAAATTCACGCCATAACTTAACAACTACTTTACCCATTTCATCCATCTTTTTTTTAAGTTTTCTAATAAGTACATTGTTGAAGGTTCTTACGAAAAAAAATAAGAAAGATGCGCAGAAAATTAGAAAATTACGCAGGCGGAGCAGCGCGGGACAACTATAGTTATAACTAGCTGACCCACGCAGCTCCGCTTGCGCTATTTTTACGTTAACTAAACTTTTAATAACAGACATTCGCATCGAATACATAACCTCCTTTTTTATAGTCGGTTAAAAACTGGGACCCACTTTTTACTTGCTCTCCGAAGCACGGACCCGTTTAGTTCAAATGGCGTTAAACGGTCACCCATCTATTTAGTGACCTTACCTAACGTTGCTTAACCCGATCGATTACAAAACCTTGATAACAACTCTCTATGAGTGTTCCCTTACTAATATTTATTATATTATAAAGAAAAATTTATAAAATCGGACCAAGCGTATAACCAAGTACCCATTTTGACTTTAATCCCCTCTCCTAAAAGAACCGTGCTAGATTACGGGATAAAAAGTATCCTATGTCCTACTTCGTAGTAAGATCTCAAATCATGCCAAGTTTCATTTGAATCTATTCAGTAGTTTCAGCGTGATGCGCAGCCGTGATACAGACAGACAGACAGACAAAAATTAAAAAAATTACATTTTCGGCCTCAGTATCGGTTATAGAATGCCCTCCAAATATAATTTTCAAAATATCTTCAATGTACAGAATTGGACCTGTTACAGTTTTATTATAAGTATAGATTTGTATATCCAACAAATTCCTAACCACTCAGATTAATAGGAATCCGCAGTGGCTCTCTACCTATTGTATTTTAATGGATATTTTTCTGAAATGTACATATATAAAAAAAAAAATTGTAGCCGCGTCTCGCAGCGGGGAAACCGCTTTCTTCCCAGCAACTTGAGAGTCTAGTACGGGTTTGGTTAGTTTACGAGCTCGATGAAACTGTCAGATTTGTCCCGTACATTGTACTGGTTTTTGATAGTTACCGCTAGGGGCGCTGGTGGGAAATGTATGGAGAAAACTGACAGTTTGATCGAACTCGTAACTCGTACCAGACCCCTTGCAGACCCCCTGGTTGTCTAACCAACGGGGTCGTTGGTCCCGTAAACCTTTATCCACTAACTAAATCAACAGATCCGTAAATAACGGATGCCATTTACTGGTTGAGGATGTGAATAAGGATATTGATGTCACGTGCTATGAGGATACTGATGAGGATGCGGATTTTTTAAACTCAAAGAAGCTGATACGGATGTGGATGCGGATTTTTAAAATGTGGTTTTTGAAAACGTGGATTTTGAAAAGGCGGAATTTGAAAATGCGGATGATCTGCAGTTGCGGATGCGGATATACTAAATACATATATGTAAACATTGCTATTTCCATTTTCTTATTTTAAGTTACGTTTGATATCATTTTTAACCGACTTCAAAAAAAGGAGGAGGTTCTCAATTCGTCTGTATATATATATTTTTTTTTTCTATGTTTGTTCGCGTATAACTCTGGCAATTATGAACCGATTTGCAAAAATCTTTCTTCCATCCATTCTTTAATCCGTTAGTTGGGTCCCATAATTATTGCTTCCGAGTAAGTAGTTCCTGAAAAAACAATAATGGTGACTGCGTACTGAGAGCTGCAGGAAAGCCTATATAGATGACTTTTTTGTCGCTTTTTACGGACAAAAATGTTCATAACTCTGTGTTTACCAATTTCAATGATTCTTTTTTTATTCGAAAGAAGAAACCACTGTTATGAATCTGTATGAAATTTATCACAACCGGATAAGAACTTCCTGGAAGACCATGAACGATGAGGAGGAATTTATCTGGTAAAAACCATAAAACTGATGTTCTCCATTACATTGCTCTGACAATTATGAACCGATTTCGATGATTCTTTTTTTATTCGAGAGAGTAAACTACTATGATAATTCCATGCAAATTTCATTACGACCGGATATTTTTTTCCGAACAAACATGGAATTATGTAAAACTATGTAGATGATAATGTGATCATAACCTACCTAGATCATTTTACGGTCTTCGATGGTTCAATCTTTATTTATGAAAATATCACAAAAAAGTTTAAAATAAAATATTAAAAAAAAAAAATTGAACCGACTTCAATATCACTGAAAAGTATAAAATAATTTAAATATTATTGAAGTTGGTGCCAAATATACACAGCCGGTAAGCTAACACCAACTTCAATAATATTTAAATTATTTTATACTTTTCAGTGATATTGAAGTCGGTTCAATTTTTTTTTTAAATATTTTATTCAGCCATATGAATACGGGAAACCTATATATCGTTTATGCACCAATGAATGTGAGAACTCGTTTTAACGTTGGACAATTGTTGGTCCCTTCTCATTCAAAAAAGCTTTGTCAAATGCGACCGCCTCTTGACAATAGAATACATTTGAATATTTTCGTTTAACTCCTCGAGACACACCTGCTTCCAAGTATTGATCGGGAGCGCCCTCATGAGGTGTCTGAGGGCAAATTATTACATTCTTTCTTGTAGTAAGAGTTCATGCAGGTGTATATTTTAAAAAAGATAAGGACATTGTACCCAATCGCACGTTCAGTAAATCTGAACAGCCCGTGTTACTCTGCCTTACTTACGGCCTTACGTAGGACCAAGGGACAAATTCGAATTCAAATCAGTCCTTCCTGTCTACCCCGTGTTTGTAATGAATTGTAACATTTAAGTTTATTTTTTCTTAATAAAGGCTTAACATTTTTACGAAGTATCAAGAAGAAACTATGTTGGATCCACCGGTTGAAGCGCTACGATGCCACAGACAGACATACATACAGACAGACAGACTTCCGGACATAGGCGTCAAACTTATAACTCATTATAAGTTTATCCCCTCGTTTTTGGTCGGGGGTTAAAAAACAAGTATAGTGTGAGTACACCATAGTAGGTACCTACTAATTATATTTTTATTTACATGACAACAATTTATGAAGCAAAAGCCATTTACAAAAAAGTGCCTTATATTATATTTTAATGATATCATATGTATGTCACATATATTTTATAATGGTCGTCTTATTACCATAAGGCTCGACTCACGACAAGGCCTTTGAATACGCCATGTAAAATGTAAGCTCTCATCCCTACAGCTTCATTCTCTCACATTATAGAACAATTATTTATTAGTGCGTGGCAACCGGCCTCATCTCCATCATCATCACGAGCCGAAACGTTCACTGCTGAACACAGGCCTCCCCCTTAGAAGGGAGGGGTTGCCATAATCCCCACGCTTGGCAGGCGGCTTGGGGATCGCAGTATAGAATAGAATAGAATAGAATACTCTTTATTTGCACACCAAAGTAAAACATACAGAAAACTTAGAAAATAACTATAATAGGTATATAGGTGGTAGGTAATCCAATAAAAAAAGACGCTGCTGCCCTTCTTCTTGTTGTCCCTTAGTCGACTCTTACGGACACCTAACAGGACGAGATGGGTGGGTGCTAGTCTTACTCGGACACCCACGACGTGCAGTAGCGTAAATCGTGTAAGTACTTTAACAAGAACAGTAAAAAAAAAATGTGAAACCGCAAAAATCCCGACTGCGGACAAACAGAATGATCTTAAAAAACATTATACATAAGTACCTACCTAAAACATATACACAATACATAAGTACCTAAAACATATACACATGTATATTTATTTCAACTCGTTAAAACCTTTCCATATTGTTGTTTTTGGAAGTAAAAAAAAACACAAAATGGCGGCTGACGGCCGAAATTTTAAGTTTTTTGTTAAAATATAATATGTATAGCCTATGTCACTCCCACAACTAAGACGAATCTAATGATTATAAGTGGAAAACCATCAAGCCGTTTAAACTGTAGACCGTGCCAAAGAAATATACATACATACACTTGAAAGACATCTGAGGCATTTGGACAATAACATGGCTGAAATTCAAACTAAAATATATGCAGATGCCATTTGAAAAGTAATTAAATAAAGAATAAACAATACTGTTATATTAGGGAGTGTCCTAATAGAACGCGATCACGCGATCATCGCGCGTACGAACGACGCGACCATCGCACGATGACTGGCGAATGTACTGGCGGTCGCGCGAATCACGTGACCGCCAGTTAGGACACTCTTTTGACGTCCATATGTTTGAGATTTCATCGCGCGATGGTCGCGTCGTTCGTTCGCGCGATGATCGCGTGATCGCGTTTAGTTAGGACATCGCCTTAGAATTTATCATTTTGGCATTATTTTAAAACCAGGTCAGTGTTTTCCATTAATTTTCAATTCGATTTGATGTTCCAAAAAGTTTCGCCATGTGCAGCCTATTCTCGCACATTTAGATTAAACCAAACTCTTTCTTCCGTATGTATAATGCGTAGTGACAAATCCTAAATCTATGTTATGTCTCAGAGTAATTAGAATGGAGCTAGTATCGCGTCGATTCCCCGAACAAATTTTTCGTGGCACTTTTGCGGGGTGCGGGAGGCGAAGTAAACACACATAGATACAATTTTACGCATACCCACACTATAATAAACTCGCAACACATTCAAAAAGTTACGCACATAAATAAAGAATGACCTGACCATATGACCAAAATTTGGCAGAGGGGTTAGCGCATCATGATCTCTCCAGTGGTATCTCCTGATGTTATGTATGCACTAATCATAGATTTAGATTTTTTTTCACTACGTACTAACCTCAGTTCTTAGCCTCAGGTACTAACCTCTGGTCTCAGAGAAAGTACCAAAGGAGTTAGTATCGCGTCGATTCCCTGAACAAATTTTTCGTGGCACTTTTGCGGGGTGCGGGAGGCGAAGTAAACACACACAGATACATTTTCACGCATACCCACACTATAATAAACTCGCAACACATTAAAAAATACACGCACACAAATAAAGAATGACCTGACCATATGACCAAAAAATTGGCAGAGGGGGTTAGCGCATCATGCTCTCTCCAGTGGTATCTCCTCTAAGCCTCTGGTACGAACCATGAGCTTTATGTTTAAATGTCACACACATTACATTCTTACAGAACATCCAATATCCTGTGGTTCCTCAGCTGGAGAGATCATGATGCGCTAACCCCTCTGCCAAATTTTGTTCATTTGTTCAGGTCATTCTTTATTTGTGTGCGTATGTTTTTGAATGTGTTGCGAGTTTATTATAGTGTGGGTATGCGTAAAATTGTATCTGTGTGTGTTTACTTCGCCTCCCGCACCCCGCAAAAGTGCAACGAAAAATTTGTTCGGGGAATCGACGCGATACTAGCTCCATTCTAATTACTCTGAGTGTGGTTCCAACCACAGGACCATAGTCTAATATAGTACACAGTGGTCGAAACCTCCCCACGCGAGGCCATTTAATTTTCTGCGCCAGTGAACATCTTTTTGATGTCTACCTAATATAATAAAATAAAGCGTCCAAATTAAATTCCGCTATGCCCCTCAAAGATATCTCATTAAAATTTTGGCATACTTAGGTATAACGGTAGATATAATCAAAGGGCGATGGCTTAATCGAAATTCGGTCGGGAGCCTTTCAGTCTTTCCCTACGTTAGGTCCTTAAAGAGCTTTTATCTGAAGGATCTGTAGATCTATTGCAAGGTGTCCCCAGACAAAGTTAATAAACATACAAATAAGTAAGTACCTATACTATTTTTGCTTAAAAATATGGTAGAGAGAGCTTGGACTTGTACCTCCCAGCCTCCCACCTTTGGGTCAGTACCTATTATTAAAAGGGATTCCTTAAACGGTAGCTTAAGTAGTTGCTGAAATATAATAAACGGACGAAGTCTTACCTCTAAGGCTCAACTCACACCAAGATGGCAGCGGCCGGCAGCGCACGTTCAGTGTGATAGCCGTGAGCGGCCGCGTTAAGTTTAAAATTCTTTCACATTGAAAGTGCGCTGCCGGCCGCTGCCATCTTGTCACACCAAGACAAGAGAGCCTAATGGTTCCGTTTTTTGCCCAGATGCCCCAGAAGGAGGGTTATGTTTTTCGATAGTATGTACCTATGTATGTATGTCTATTTCTTTGGCACGGCCCACAGCCTAGACGGTTTTATGGATTTTGACTTATAATATGTCTTTAGATTCGTCTCAGTTGTGAGAGTGACATAGCATATATATTATTCCAATAAAATTCATATGGTGGCCGCCAGCCCCTATTTTCTAATTTTTTTTACTGTATATACTTATACGTTTAATTTACTTAAGTATGTACAAGGTGGCGCAAAAATAACCTTCCGATGTTTTTTGGCTGTAATTAAAAAAAAATGAGAAACTGATTCTTCTTGTGGATTATTTTTATTTGGTCTTTTAATTTTTTTTACATCAAGTCGAGAATATGATGTGATGAATATGGCCGCCGCCACAGTTTATTGTCATTTGAGCCCTTTTCATCACTTTGGCCAAAACTTCCGGCGATAGGTCCTCACATTCTTGACGGATATTGTCTTTAAGAGCTTCAAGAGTCTGAGGCTTGTTGACATAAACCCGCGACTTCAAAAAGCCCCACAAAAAGAAGTCTGCAGCGGTCAAATCAGGCGATCTTGCTGGCCAGTGCAAATCGCCAAAACGGGAGATTAGGCGCCCGGGAAATGCATCAATCACCAATATTCCGCGTTCTGGAGCAGTGTAGCGTAACATTGTTTATTAACGTGTATTTCGCATGTGTTTACTACACAAATGTCAAAACAGAACTGACATAAATTTTGCGATTGGCCCATAGATAATACACTATATACTTAGCTATAGATTGGACACTCTCGTTCAACTTTTAATAAACTAATTTTACCCTCGCCAAAAGATGGCGTAACTTCACAGGAATCCAAAATGTGCCAACAGATGGCGCTTTTTTAATAATCATTTTACGTATAGGGAAATGAAACTTTATGTTGAATGAATATTTGTAAGGAACATGTTTAAGGCAAACCAAAGAGATATTGTAAAAAGTTTACTTGGTAACCAATAACTTTATCTAAACATATCTGACGCACAATCGTACTCTTTTATTTACATATATTGTCCAATCCCCTTAACTTGAGTTTCTTGTTTCAGTACAGCTTTGCATTAAATATTTCCAATTCCAGCCATTGTGGTTAACGTCAATGATGTAGTGGACCTGAAATAGTTCACGAGTAGTATAGATGTTATTATAAATAAATACTTATGCCATGTTCTTAATGACTTGTTTTAGCTTTTATAAATGTTTTCGTAAATAAGTAAGTACATACCTACCTAAGTAGATAAATAACACCCAGACACAGAACAAACAGAATTCTTCAAAAACATATTTGTAAATAAACTGTAAATATTTAGTTTCAATAAATGTATAAAGCTTTTTATCTTCCATGAAACAAGTCTTTTTAAAAAAATTACAACCTAAGTTGCCATAGTAACCGCCAAAGGCAATTTACAATACCACAGATATAGTACAATACTATACGGAGCGCGTTCCACTTGGGGCCCACACACAACGATAATCCGTTGAGGCCGGCTGTTGCATAGGTTTTATTACATTATGGAAATTTAATATAAATATTCGAAATATAACAGATTTACTCAAATAAATTGAAGATATACAATAACAATAGTAAACTAAATAAATAAAAATATATAAACTGCATTTTTAACGCCATCTAGGCAAATTATAGTAGAAACTTAAAATTTAGTTCCTTCCCTCGCCTGAAGGTGTGCTAGTTTCCATACATTAAAATTTTGTCACCTGTTTTAAGGAGAGTGCCACTGGCATGGATTGGCCCCTAAATCGCAAAATTTATAGCATTTTCTGATAGGAGGATTACTTTTGCGCCACCTTGTATAATGTAAGTAATCAAAGACCAGTTTGCTTCTTCGATTTTTGTACTTTTATAATTTACTAGCAATTCGTTGCGGCTACGCCCGCTATTATTTTTTCCACCTTATTTAACCCCTTTAGGAGTGGAATTTTCAAAAACCCTTTCTTAGTGGATGCTTACATCATACTGCCCAAATTTCAGCTTTCTAGGTCCACCGGTTTGGCCTGTGCGTTGATGAATCAGTCAGTCAGTCAGGACAAGTAATTGTATATGTATAGATAGATACTTGTTACCTTTCAAGTACGGAACCTTAAAAACAAAAATAACAGTTTTTCTACAAACAAGACGAACGAAGCAACAGAGTTTATTGATTGCAATTGCTTTAATTATCTCGGGACGGATCGATTGCTCGTATCCTTCGACAACTTCCAGTAGGAATTTCCTTTGAACTATTGGCACCGCTGTTAACTAATCCGTTGAAAGTTATTATGAAGCTGTAAATACATCATCATCATCATCACAAGCCGGAAGATGTCCACTGCTGAACATAGGCCTCCACCTTTAAACGCCACAATCAACGACGTTTGGCTATTTGCATCCACCGGTTATGGCAACCCCTCCCTTCTAAGGGCGAGGCCTTTGTTAAGCCGTCGATGTCTTTCGGTTGCTAATGATGACGACGTAAAGGTACGCGTTGATACGCGTTGGGTGTCCATAAAAGGCGACTAAGGGAAAACAAGAAGACGGGCAGCAGCGTCTTTTTATTGGATTCTCTACCACCTATAGATAGATAGATAGATAGATAATACTTTATTGTTCCACCATTATTAAAAAACACAAAAATACAAGGAAATAAAAAACAGTAAAATAGAATGAAACAATGGGCGGCCTTATCACTAAAAGTGATCTCTACCAGGCAACCTTTGGATGGAGAGGAACTATGAACTGCAAGGCGGGGTTGTTTATACAAACCAATTATAAAAGAGAAAAAAAAATACATAACTATAAACAATAAAATACTTAACAACAAAATAATATATATATAAATATTAGAATAATACATAAATATTATATTTGATAGAATCAAATATAAATAACCAACAATAATAAATAAATAAATGCAGCCGGCTAATATCAATATAAATTCATAGGGACAAATAAAATGCTTTCAAACGATCTTTAAAGATAGGCAGAGATGGTGCATGTCTAAACAGACGAACAGCTTCTACTGTGAATGACTTACTGTAAAACGAACTATTATGAGAAGGGAACAAAAGAGTGAGATTTTCTGATGACCTCAAACAGTGGGAATCATTGCCGAGAAAAACAAAACGTTTCTTTAGGTAACGCGGAGAAGACGCGGAGAGACAGGATACACTATACTGCGATCCGCAAGCCGCCTGCCAAGCGTGGGGATTATGTCAACCCCTCCCTTCTAAGGGGGAGGCCTTTGTTCAGCAGTGAACGTTTGGGCTGCTGATAATAATAATAAATAATATTAGATCCATGTTAACGTACTAGGTAATGGAAGCAAACCTTAAAAGTTCCATAGATCCTTGGACGAAAGTCATTGTTTTTAAAGAATAAGAAAACATTAACTGAATCTAATTCGAAGACAAATATACAAAATACGAAGTGTGGTGATTTCAAAGATAAATTCGACCACTCATTAGCACCGAAACATGTCCACTGCTGAACAGAAGCCTCCCCCCTAGAAGGGAGGGGTTGCCATAATCCCCACGCTTGGCAGGCGGCTTGGGGACCACTCATCTCATTCGTTTGTTGTCCGTGGTACCACTGGGGTACTACCGACAACTCCGTGGTACCACCAGAGATAAATTAAGTAGATTTAAATAATACTTCATTATTTTTGTTCATTTTGTAATCGTTTACTTGGTATATTGGATGGACTGTTTGTATTGCACAACATTACACATGAAATTTCAAAAATATTATGGCCCTAATCTACGAGTAAGTATTTATTTATACTAAATAAAATAATAATAATAATAACTAAATAACTAATTAAAATTTCATAATAACATAAAATTCATAGTCATCAATATTCCTATGAAGATGCAAAAATATGTAAGTAAGTATATACATGCAGTCATAAACCCGTGCAAGGGGGTAAAATTTGTTTTATGACCGCGCCACCGAGTGTGTGATCGACCTATAAACACCCCTACATGCGAACGCAAGATTGTCGTTTGAAAATCAATCATACTGACATATTTTTAAAGCCTTTTTATTGCTGGCATTATACATATTAAAGCGCTTATAACACTGCCGGAAAGCAATACCTCAGCAATAAGATCCGGGTGCTGTTATACCTAAGGTATACCCTGTCTTTCTTTATAAGATCAAAATCGTAGAAATAAATGTATCTGAATCAGTACAAGTACTATAGAATGCTTATTTCAAGTAAGAAGTTGTAGCCACGAGTAAGAACATAAAAATACAGCTGTATTTATCGACATTTGCGCTTGTGACAGATCAAACCCATCACTAGTTATCACTTACATTTAAATATAACTCTTATTATAACTGTAAATAGTTCAATTCACCTGCCTCTAACAGGAAAATCTGCCAACGCTTTGTTTAACGGGACCATAGACAAACGCGTACTCTATCCTTAATATATAAAGTCTATGGTCTGAACGGTCAATCCATCACTCCATCACTCCTGTGTCCACATCTGATCTTGTAAATAAAAGCAAGAACTACGCACCCTTACATGGTGAACGTACCTTTATACCGGACGAAGCTTTTTGTTTCGTATATATAATACATACAGCTGAGGTTTGTAATAGTGTGCCTGAGTTAGTTTTCCCCTCCAATTACAATGTTATCTCCAAGGCTTGAGTGAATGGGCTTTTAATAAGCTTGTGTAGAGCACTATCCATGGTTACAACGCCGCTTTCCATGCGGTGGGATTGCAGTCAAGCTAGTGCTTATATTATAACGACTATTATTTGTAAATAGCATTAGTAGTATTAGTAGTTACTGCTTCATCACCGCCAACTTTCTTATTACACACATAAACAATCCACGGTAGAGTTTGTTCTACTAAGTGCTATGGATAAATAGGTATTTTATATTATTCCCTCATCCATAGGAAGCAGAGTAAAATCTTTGATTACAAAATTTCAAACCTAATCAATAATAATAATGTCCTCCTGGCGATACGACCACAGGGATCAGCCATCTGCACAGGAGACATTATAGTGCTCTTCCTACTCTCAGAATTTGATGGGACGGAAGACCGAAACGAACCGGAAGAGGTCAGGCGCAGGACTGACTTTTTACATGCCCATCCGAAGTCGAAGTCAATCAGGTGATTGGGTAATTGCATTGTCCTAGCCAGTAAAGAAAAACTACACAAAGTTGTTGCTCCCCGCGGGATTCAATCCCGTGATCTTCCGGTTTGCAAAACAAGCGGTTTCCCACTGGGCAACGGAGGCTTCAGACCTAATAAAAACATAGTAAAATCACAAAGCCTAATATAAAAAATAACCTCATAAAAAACGAGATGTTTATCGTTAAAACAAGATAACAGACAGCTCTACCGAGAGATATTTTCTAATAGATTACAAAATGAGTCCCGTCAACACTCCCTAGAGACCAATTAATCATACACATTACTGCTACTGTTGCTCAAGAGGCTTTCGGAGGCTCATTGATTCTTCCACTACGCTAGGGAACGGAGCGTGCTCGGATCGAGACGCTTTAATTATTACGGGCGGGACTGGCATTAGTGTCTATGGCTTTGGTTCTGTACGTTTTTAATTGCAGTATGTGATTGGATACTTAGATTTTATGTTTATGGTTACATTTAATAGAATTTTCGAATGGTTTTCTTGTATCTTACGTGAAGTTAAGTTTTGTGACGTATAGAATTGTTTAATATTTTTCTTTTTTGATTCGTGTTGTGGTATCGACGTTCACTAGAGTTCAAGCTGATGATTCAACCTCATTTAATACACTTACAACCGGTATAAAACGTCTTCCAAGTGTTCAAAGAACGTCTTATATTTCCCACAACATAGAATTATAACCATAAACACACCTCCGGGTGGCACATTATGGTCTTACAAGCGAACACATTCAACGGACTAAGGAATCGTTCCCAGAACCGCTAACCATCGCTTACCTTAACAATGTACAGTCTCAAAATGGCTGTAGATCCGTGCTGGTGTGGAACACGGTTGGGTGTCGCCAGGGAATTGTTTACGGGGTGACCTTGAGGCCCGGGACTTACCTAGGATGCTGCACATAGTCGGTAGTGGC
This sequence comes from Furcula furcula, assembly GCA_911728495.1. Taxonomy (NCBI): domain Eukaryota; kingdom Metazoa; phylum Arthropoda; class Insecta; order Lepidoptera; family Notodontidae; genus Furcula; species Furcula furcula. Next base: position 23,772,808 of record OU452253.1, read on the forward strand.
CGGGCACGCGTGAGCGCGCGGCCATAGCGCAAGTCACGCCAGTACCATCACTGACACTACGCACAGCACTGAACGTCACTCATATCAAGTCCTGGGCTCCGGCGAGTGGGCGGCCGAGGGGCGAGCGCTTCCCGCGGTCGCTTTTCATTCACTGAAAGGCCCGGGCGAGTTGGCAGCACTGCGCAGGCTCGGACATGCGTTCAGGGGGCAACACTGACGCCCTCTGTGTTGTTAGTCGGCCACGCACCGTGCCAGGGTGGATCGGCACGGCCGACGCAGAGGCCACAAGGTCGTAGGTGACACTAGGATTGTAAACATTGATGGGATCGGTGAACATGTGCTCGTTATCTGGACCAATTTTTGGCTGGTTTGAGAATCTATTGAAAGTCCTTTTGTTCTAAGCAATATTTCATCTGCTGCGATATTGACAGAGTAGTTTACCACAACAGACTTTTACAAGTGAGTGGACAAAAATGGAGCTCAGGCCATGTTATGCACTCTTGTAGCATCAGCAAACTAAACTGTGGTACTAGCTACCACAGTTTAGTGTACGAATGAACCCTCAACATCGTGACAAATTCACTGGGTTATCGATAAAACACTATTTTCGTTTCGACATTGCAACTCATCGACGACGTGACGACGACTCGCTGATCGCATATATCACCGGCAGGACTTTTAGTAGACCAACTAACAATAAGTGCCTGAAGCGGGGCAGTTTTGTTGAAATATTACTACTTGCCCGTGGCTATTACAAGCGGCCGTAGCAATCTTTACAATCATCCGTCCGCGTATTTTCGTTTTTCGCGTTTACTTATAGCTTACTTTAAACGCTCTTTATGCAAACCATAGTATGCAATATCAGGTTCAGGGTCACTGTATATTTGAAATAACATACTTAAATATAATACATTGCACTTCGCAGTCGCCCTAAAGTCTACCTCATGCATTGCAAAAAATGTAATGGGATTTGAATTCTTATTTACTTGCGATAATCTCTAATATTCAGAATAGGTACCCGTACCTGCCAAGTTCCTGCCAAGTTATGGCAACGCAGCATCGCTTACGTGGAACTCACCTATAAATATATATGCGTCTACTTCCTGAATTGTTTAAGTTTCAAACTAGTTCAAGTAGATGCGTGCCAAAACTTGGATATTATAATAAATTTCCCGCTGTCACGGAACTGCGCTAGGACAAATGAACAATATTTTAATGAAGTACTTAGTCAAAATGCAACTGCAGAAAGCGACAGCGGTGCTAAAGGGAGACGAATCCTACGACCGAGCGAGGTGTGGTCAACAACAATGAATGTTGGGATTTTGTAAAGAAAGACCCCGTATAAAATATAATTAATTATCAAAGCCAAAAATGTTGTCAACCCTAGTATGGTTAGGTCTTTTAAAATTTTTGTCGTTCCGCGAATTAGGTAGAACTGTAGGTACATTCTGCGTAGTTTACTTTTTAATTTTACTGAAATAGGGTTTGCACATCAGTGAAAATAATAATATTTTTTTTATTGATTTTTTACGGGGTATTTTGTAACACGTTGTATATTGATACGTAGTAATATTATAATAATAATAACTTTTATTTCAGGCTGCATAGGCCCATAGATAAATACCTTAAACTAACATACATATTAAATTAAATACTATATAAAACTATAAGTACTATTATGTATTCTGTGATATTGTTAGTGCACTTCAAAACTTCGCTTGCGAGATTCAGGATCGGAGATGGCGTTATCTTGTATGCAGTACCTACTTTACTTTCACTGCTACATTGTACTATTAAACCATATGTGTCGCGTCATCTGGCTATGATGAGTCGTAAGGGAAAACAAGAAGACGAACATCAGCATCGTTATATTGGATCCCCAAGACACCTGCCAAGCCACTTCGCATAATGTTTACTTCGCATAACGTCCACTTCACAAAACGCAAATGGTCCACTTTTTTACATTCATATTTTTTTAATTTAATCTAGTAATGGGAAAAGCAAGACTGCTTATAGAAAGCTGCACTGCACTACCGCTCATCACCCGATACGTTAGTTATCAAGTTTCTTGAACCCCGTAAATAATGATTATTTTAAATAGGTTTCTTTACCGTACACATATAATAAGGTATGTAAACTAGTTCCGATAAAAAATTGTAGCAATTAAACTTGCAAAAATATAGTTAAGTCTTGGATGTACGAACTTTCGTACAATGATACATAAAATCTTATGGCTAAGCTTTCCTTTAACTGCCGTCGAGTTGGGAGTTGATATTTTTTTTACAGAAAGTTTGCATTATTATAAGCACACACGCAAAATTTCATCATGCGGAGACGCGTAGTTTTTGAGAAAAAAAAATTGAAAATCAGTTATTTTGCAATATTATGTCAATCCCTACCACATATTGTATAGAATTCTCGCCATTACAGCATTATTTTCAATACGAGCTATTAAAATTGAAATGTGTAGTATTTACTGTCTTTTGCCGGTTTGTGGAACGAAAAGTAATAAATACCGGTCAAGTTCGAGTCGGACTCGCGCACCGAGGGTTCCATACCATCTTTGGACGTATTAAAGTAATTTTACTATTCATGTAACACCTCAGATAGCAAAAAAAAACAAACCGCATAACTAAGTTTGTTTGACGAGGTTTTTTTAGGATTACTAAAAAACTGTACTACTTAGATAGATCATTTTATTTTTCCTGTAAAATATATCTATATTTATATATTTATGAGTTCTGAAATAATTATGGATAATGCATGTCTATCTAGACATGCATTATCCATAATTATTCAGATTTTTCCCTCCACAAACTTCGGAGATAAGGGGGAGAACGGTATTTTTTTTGACATTTTTGGTTATCAGCCAAAAACTACGTCACATAAGCCAAAATAAAAATTGGTTTTGAGATGTGCAAATGAAGCCCTTTCATATGATACCCTACTCGATATAGTAGTCCCACTTTAAAATTTTGATGACCTATTTCGACCCCCATTATAACAAAAGTAAAAGAAAAAATATTTTTTTATTATTTGCGATGAGGTTGGGTAAGTAAGATCTAAAACTATTCCAAGTTTCAAATCGATAGCATCAGTGGTTCCTGAAATATATAGGTGTGACAGACAGACAGACGAAGTCAGACCATAAGGGTTCCTTTTTTATCTTTTAGGTATGGAACCCAAAAAAGAAGTGAAAACCGAAAATTTTCAACGAAATTTTTTTTTCAACGTCGCTCGTTGCCAATTTCTATACGTACCTAAATATAAGTCTAAAACATCGGTCCACCGTAAAAATTAAGTGAAATGTCTTTGGGTTAGGTTATGTTAGACTGTTAAGGTGGGCACCTTAATGGGCATTGACGATACGTCCATCAATCCAAATGGAGTGGACGTCTTCCAAAAATGTTCCGTGAATGTGAAAAACGTTTGCGAATTTATTGGACGACGTCCAGCTTTGGATTTCCAAACGGATTGAAATCCATGCATCCAATCCAAATGGACGTCGTCCGCGGCCGACTGTCAATGCGAAAAACGTGCGCCACGCCATTTGGAAGACGTCCGAATTGTCTGTGAATGGGCAAAACCGCGTCCATTTTTTTGAAATTTTCTTCTCAATTTATGCTTTGGCGTTGACGGTGGCACATGTGGTGGATTATAAGATCTCTGTGGCTGAGTCTATGAAACGTATAAATAAAAACCCCGGATTGCATTAATGTTATCGCAGGCTTTCTGGAATATGTCTTTACAAATAAGCAGTGCCTCTGTACTATTATTTCCTATAATAATAATATTCTAGGACAATCTACACACGGTCATCCAATCCCAAACTAGGCAGAGCCAGTACTATGGAAACCAGACAACTGATACTAATACATATATACTTTTTTTTGTAAATACCTACATAAATAGATAAATAACACCCAGACACTTTGCGGGAATCGAACCCACGACCTATCGGGTAGCAGCCAGGGTGTCTAACCACTAGACTAGACCAACAGGCCCGTCGAAAAATTATGAAATGTTTAAAAATAAATATTACGTTTGCGCGTGACTTTGTATTAGAAGTCAGTTGAAAAATAAAAATATGTCGGGAGCACGGCTAAGGTACAGAACGAACACGAACAAACTTGAATGGCAGCAGCATCCTCGCCCAGTCCCTCATCTCTCCAAGACGCAACACACTCGCTAACGCCCAGAAGCAACTCTTACAAAACCTTACTTGAATGACCCTTGCGTCACCAAGCATACCACCAGATCATGATTAGAGTAGGGCATCGAAGCCCTACCTACCTAACGATTGGCCTCCACCATATCCCCTCACAGCCAACCCTGACCAACCAGCTTCCTTTTCCGACCTTCAAGCTACACAAGGAACTAATCACAATTACCCAGAAATATTACAATAGACAGACTCACTGTCACGACAGAACAACTTGACTAACTCAGACCGATTGCCTCAAACAGACTTTCCCAGACAGACTGCCACAAACAGACTGACATCTCCGCGCTCGGAACACTTCTTATAAAGCCCAACGTTAGTTAGTTTCCCTCTCCATTACAATTTGTGAAATGACATCTACCCTACATTTAAGAATCAACACGATACTTTGTATTTTGTAGTCAATTGACGACCCATACTAATGACCCGGAGGCGACAAATATAAATCGCATCCATGTTTATGGCAAGTGAAACATCCTGATTATCTATCACGCTGTTCATCGTGCATTTCTTTTTTCTCTGTGGAGAAATGCAGCAATGAATGCTCTGTTGGATTGTTTAAGAGAAAGGGTCCTGGTGCTAACTTAAATACGGAGAAAATATCCTTTAATCCATGTTCTCTAACGTTTTTCATATCATCATCATCATGGAAGGGTTGCCATAATCCCCACGCTTGGCAGGCGGCTTGGGGTATACGTGGAAGATAAATCCAAAATAAAGACGCTGCTGCCCGTCTTCCTGTTCTCGCTTAGTCGCCTCTTACGACACCCAACGAGATGGAGATGGAGGGATGCTATTCTAACCCGGCACCCCACGGGTTTTTCATATAGCATGCAACATTCGAAGTGACTGTGCGTACGTCCAAATGGACGTACGTCAATGTGCATATATGGAGTGCTTCCGTTCGGAAATATTCATTCCATTTGGAATGCTTCCAAATGGACGTATCGTCAGTGGCTACCTTTATCCTTCGGAGTCGCTGGACGTTCGGGGTGGGCCCTTTGAACGTCCATTGAGTACGGCGGCGACTCCGAGGAGGACGGCGGCGGGGTTGCGACCCCCGTCCCCGTGAGTATCGTGTCAGGTTCCCGGGGGGCTACAATGCGCCCCCAAAGGCAAAACTCAAAGGCTGAAAGGCACTGAGGGGCCCCTGGTGCGGATATCCCACCGGAGAGCCTTGGGGTCCCCCCTCTCATGTGCCGATACGACAGCCGCGGGGGTTTTAGTGGGTAAGAATCCCACATACCCCGGGGCCCGGGGATCTTTGGAAGATTTCCCCCGCGTCAAAAAAAAAATGTTAGACTGTTAATCACAACGCTAGTACAATGCTAGTACCGAAATTTCGGCTTATTCCACAAATCCCCCTTAAAAATCCCCCCTAAGGGGAAAAGTGGAATCTAAAAATAAAAGTCCAGAAATCCCCCCTGCTCATCCAGTTTTCCCCCTTAAGGGGGAAAAATGGATTCCAGTTGTTGTTGGGTTCCAGCTTTCCCCCTTAATGTCCGAAAATCGCCGTTGAGGTATATTCGGTATATCTATACTTACCATAATAAAACAGTTTTATTGAAAAAACTGCACATTGAATATTTTTACACAAAAATAATATACTTACAAGCCAATTGAGAACCTACATTATACTTCGTTTATTTCACGAAGACAAGGCTGATTTACATGCAGCAGACGAGATATTATGCTGCCTGTGGTGTATTGCAAATAAATACTGCTGCCTGCCCGCCGCGCGTCTCAGTCGTCTAACAGACACCGAGCCGAGCGGTCGTGGTACAGCGTGTAAGTACTTTGTGTTTCATTTAATACGGTTGTGTTCCATGTACCTATTTACTGTAAGCGGTCATATTCATACAATAGACTCAAGCCGAAATGGTGAGACATCACATGGCGACGAGTACAAGCGCAGTAAATAATTTTTTCTCAAAACAATGTGCCTGCTATTATAGTGCCAAAAACAAATACAAAAATAAAATAATTTTAAAAATAAAAAAAGGGGTATAAGTGCGAGCGTACAAAATATCACATAAAACGAAATTAAATTGATTATTCAATCATTGTTTCAACCATATTTATACGGAAAAGAAGTATTTATAGTGTCTAGGTTCCGTGGTGCAGGTTCTGCCTGGTTTGGGATCGGAAGACCGTGTGTGTCACAGGACATGATTATTATTATTGAATAAGTTTATAGTAGTACATGCATTCGTTTACAAATACCCATAATAATAATCGTTAATCACGCACGCAAACGTTGTTGACCAAATCAGATAGCAAATAAATGTTACCTAATGCCTCTTTAGAGTAGAGACAATGATATATACTCTAAAATCAAATCCTAATATCCGATGAAAACACCAAACTTTCCAACGATGATATATCGTTCATTACCTGTTATTAAAATAACAAAAAACTATACCTATCGAGTCGTAATATTCGATCAAACCACCAAATGTTCTAAAGATGATATTGTTCATTAAGTACCCGTTATAAAAAATAACAAAAAAAAACGATACCTATCGAATAATATTCGATCAAACCGCCAAATGTTCTAAAGATGATATTGTTCATTAAGTACCTGTTATAAAAAATAACAAAAAAAAAAACGATACCTATCGAATAATATTATTCGATCAAACCACCAAATGTTCCAACAATGAAATTGTTAAAATGACACCCAGTTATAACAAAACTTTGAAATATTGAGTGTTACCGTACCTTTATAACTGAGGTTGTATCAAAAGTGTGTAAAGAGTGTCAATAATATATTATAATACTAGTGGCCCGGTACGTGCTTCGCTACGTATAAAATGAAATATTAAGGACATTTAATTGTAACATCAAATTCAATTATTCAAACAAAAAATGGCATTGTTCCTTCAATTAAAAAAGAATAAATCAAATTAAAAACAAATTGCTACATTATTAGTGGTACACAATATGTTTTTTCAAATGAAGAAACACACATGCATACATGTTAATCACCTCAACAGTTATATACTTACTTACATTACATTTGAACAAAAAATATAAACACAAAGTAATAATTATCGCTGACAATTTGCTTTATTCGAACACGTCCAAAATAAAATGACCGCATGAAGGACATAACAACATGCTTTTACTGTCAACACTAAAAAAATAAAAAAAAGTTTTAATTCTGAAAAAAGGGTCATTTTGACAGCAAAATCCCCATTTACAAAATGATCCGCCATTTATTGAATTAACTTGTTACAAAAAATGTGATAAATGAAGACCCGCCCTACCGATTTTGTGCAAACTTCACATAAACCATCTACTAAATAGTCCGAACAAAGCCTAAACATTTGGTTTGGATAGGTGAGCCCGTTCTTGAGTTATGAAATTACAACGAAAAGTGGCATTGATATTTATAGATATAGATGACAAATAAAGCCATTACGGAATGAACTATTGAATCTGAGATACCGTACCGTGGTCTATCGTAATTAAACAAGGCAGTCTTGATAAAATATAGTTCTGTTTCCCATGGATCTACTATCCAAATATATTGTTGAATCTATACCAGTAAGTAATTTGTTGAGATACTTACTTATTATTTACACCTTAAAACATAAAAAACAGGACTCAATATTGCCTTATATGACCAGCGTCATTAATAAATAATTAGTGTAATTTTGTGGGTACTCAATCATTATGCCAAAAGTATTTGTGTATACTTTTTATCAGCCACCATATTGCTAGTGGGTACCTACATGTTCTATCAAGAGTATATAAAATGATGTTTTCTATCAATATGCTTACATTAAATGATACCGTCATCTACGCGTTTCTTTATAAAAGCATAACCGAAATATGAATGTCTGTCTCTTGAACAATTGTCCCGAGGTCCGATCTGCATCTAAAAACCTAGGTTCCTTTGTCAGCAAAATTCGTAACTGGTTTTCAATAACCCGTTTCAGCACAACAAATAAATTGGGTCTGGGTACCCATATTGAGGTGCTTACATTAATTGTCAATTAGCTATAAAAGTTCAAGTCCCTATGTTGTAAAATCACGACATAATTAGTATTATTACTAATATACTCAATATAATTTCCTCATGGTTTGACGGGCATGTCATTCTGTGCAAACACACTTTTAAAACAAAATAATAATGGTGGTAGAGGGGAAAATCCTAGCATGGTTAAAAGGAAAGGATTAAATATCCTCCAATCTCCCCAAGGCGGTAAAACCCTCAAGGAGGAAAATCCATAAGAGGATCAATACCCCCAAGCGGGAAAACCCTTAAGGAGACCGACCTCTTTGAGGAGGAAAATAAATAAAAATAAATGATAAAATAAAATTAATATATAAACAAATCCATAAGTGGATAAATCAATCTCTAAAGAGAGGCATTGTTAGTGATAAACCAAAGTAAACTTAGTAACCAAGGTCAATTAAATGCAAACAATAGTAACTGGATACAGAGGGCGATGGAATGTATATAATAATTACTAATGATGGAATATATAAAATAATATTAATCAATTCAATAAAAATAATCAATTGAATAATTAAAATAATAATAAATGTAATAATTTAAATTAATTAGTTTCTATTCTGCATAAACAGTGCTAAATCAGAATATAATAAAATTAAATTTGTTTACAAATTCTGCATAAATATACGAACTCAAAACCATATTAAAATAAATTTAATTATAATGTTCCTATTCTGCATGAATAAAAGCTCACAAGCAGAATAAAACAAACTTGGTAACTAGCAATGCATTATCATCACGCTGGCATGGATGGTAAATAATAATGTTTGCAAGCAATAATTATAAAACACAAAAAAAAACAAGGATAAAACAGTAATTTATGAGGTTTATAAATTACTGAAAAGTAAAAAATAAAATAAAAACAATGGTCATAAAAAATATCACAAGCTAACACAACAAAACAAACTTAAATAAAAGTTATTGGGTCTCTTTGTTGTGTTTTCACGGACTCAAAGGTAGTCTGGTAGAGAATGCCTAAAAGCATCAAGAGTGTACCACTTTTGTACCTACATCAAGTTTAAATAAATAAAGATATGCTCTTTATATATACACAAATAACAGGCTTGATGTAAATAAGAAAGATATTATCCAAATTGTAATGCATAATGATCATAATAAAAAATTAAAATAAAATACTTCTGTGGCACGGCTGCCACGTTATAGTGCCTCGTCCGATGACGATAATCTAAAATACGCCTCTATGGACTTACTACCAAGTTAGTCCATGGAGGATAGGTTTTCGCCTCATATGCACCAGCATAGGAGGCGAAAAGTTGTTATGCCTCACTCAATATATGGAGTAGGTAGTTGGATGTCAAAAAACAAAATAATACGATTAATAACAAACACTGTCTCGATGGTATATGGTTTGGATTTCCATGCCAATGGGGACGATGTGTAAACTTACGTTTATAAACTACAAACTTATTACAAAATATAATTTTGTATACAAGTGGTCGCAGCCATGAAATACATGGCTGATTTCAATACCTAATATGAATTATGTACCTACTTGTAAGTAACTAATATTTCTATTGAGTTTACAGATTTGTTTCCTTCGCCATACAAGGATCCCTCTAAACATTGCAACGGTAGAGTAGATGACCCTATGTAGTCTATATATTAAAGGTTCCAAGGTTAGTAAATACTAGTCCTTAATATGTATCACATTATCCTACGATAATAAATGCATACAATACAATACAATCATTGGTAGACATCGATGAGGGTGATACAAAACATATCACAATATTATGTATACAAACCAACACATGCTATTGTTAAAGGGTCGTCACTTAATACCTTTTTCAATCAAATTGGTTTGAATGGAGCGTGTGACTCCTTAATTAATTAAGTAATAAGGATTTGTTATAAACGCTAATGCAATCAATATGTGGTTTATAGTTTCCATACATGTCGAAAAGAAATAAGTACCCCAATGATTGTTACTAGAAACAAAATATGTCTGGGTTTAAAATTGACTAAATATTGTTCCAAATAATTACTAGTGACCACATAATCTCAATTTAGTAATAGATTGACGAATAATCGAGTATGAAGGTTTATAGGGTGATTAATAAGTTATAAAATTGTAAAATTCATTCATCATAATACCAACCTTTTGTAACAAGTTGTAATCTGAATATTCTACATGTATTAACAAAATATATGAACAAATATATTAATAAACTTACCTATAAGCAAGTCAACTGTGGTCAGAATAAACGAGCACAAATACATGTGTGGTTAACATCCATAATTTCAAAAGAAATTTGTGATGTTAGGTAGTAGATATTTAAAATAAGGTCATTTATATTAAGTATATAGTTTTTATTTAATTACAGCAATGTTATTCTATGATCTAACAATTAGAAAATTGATTTGTTAAAATCTTTAATCATATTTACAATTTAAATTTAATAACATACCTAATCTAATGATAAGGTTGTGTGAAATTAAATAAATAATTACCATTGATGACAATACACAAATGTTGAAAAAAGGGAAGGAAGACAGGCCTACTGAGTCTGGTCGGAGCTTCCCGGTCGGAGGCACGTGATGTGTGCTCTGGTAATGGTTAAAATTATTATTATTATAAAATTGCCACCGTTGGGCTTAATGTAAATAAAATATTTCAAGCCTGCTGAGTTTCTTGCCGGATCTTCTCAGTTAAGGCCGCGTTGTGATCCGGTGGTAGCTTCACATCTTTTAAGTCTAATATAAATAAAATATTTAATATTATATCAAATAATTATGATTTCAAGAAATAAGAGTAATTTAAAATATAGATACAATTAAAGTAAATGTAAATTAAAACATGTTGAAAGGAAGAGATGTGGTGTATTGCAAATAAATACTGCTGCCTGCCCGCCGCGCGTCTCAGTCGTCTAACAGACACCGAGCCGAGCGGTCGTGGTACAACGTGTAAGTACTTTGTGTTTCATTTAATACGGTTGTGTTCCATGTACCTATTTACTGTAAGCGGTCATATTCATACAATAGACTCAAGCCGAAATGGTGAGACATCACACTGCCCAAGTCTCATATTTAAAGATAAAAATACATATTTTTAAAAATACAATTCACTATTTTGACTCATTTCCCGGCAACGGCACGCAACCAGTCGCCATCTTCATTACGTGATTTTGTGATGCCCGAGTCACACGTAAATTTACCTCCGTAAATCAAATAAGATTGGATTTAAAGAAAATTTCCGCTAGTGAAGATATTGTATCGTCATAAGATGTGTCAGCATAATATTGGTAAATTCTTTACTTGTTGTAGTTGTCATAAAACTTCAAGGTGAGTACAAAATTATATCTCAAAGTACAGACTAATATTTTTCTTCTCGGCAACTACCCACTTATTATATTTTTATATTAATTAAATAATCTACATTGTGATTAAAACATCTCAATCATAAATACGCCAAGGTATGTCGTACGTAAATGCTCAGTATCACAAAACGTGTATTGTATGTGTGTCCCAACATAGTTTCTTAAGGGCGTTTGCGCGCTGTTGTGTACTTTGGCATTTGGAAAAAACATGAATAATTAAGGTAGGTACCTATCATGAACTATATTCTATTCGATGCTCATCGTATGATGTACTCGTGATATCCCAACGTATTTATTTTGCGCGGGGATGACGTGATATAGGATATTTACCTATTTGAACCCACAAATTAATCATAGATCAGATATGCCATTTCGATATCACAATTTCAATGTTACGAAAATATTACTACTATAATATACACTACCTACTTTGTGTTATGAAAACGTGTTACCTACGTGAATACACAATACACGTATATAGTGTACGGAAGGTGCCATGAAATAAATAAATGTAATTATAACCATACTTTTCTGTGATGTCTTTTTGCTGTGGTGTTTGTGAATAGCTAGGAGCTGTCATCGTCTTCGGAGTTGGTCAAGAGGCGTTAGTCGTATTGTCCTCATGTAAACCGTGTATGGATCATATGACATATGTATACAATGTTACCTATGATGTGTATTCATTGTAATCCTCGCGCTAGTCGTGTAAGGATCATTTGACGTCTATCTACACTGCGAGGCGCATTCATCGTTTAATCCTCGCGCTAGTCGTGTAAGGATCATTTGACGTCTATCTACACTGCGAGGCGCATCCATCATTTAATCCTCGCGCTAGTCGTGTAAGGATCATTTGACGCCTACCTACACTGCGAGGCGCATTCATCGTTTAATCCTCGCGCTAGTCGTGTAAGGATCATTTGACGTCTATCTACACTGCGAGGCGCATCCATCGTTTAATCCTCGCGCTAGTCGTGTAAGGATCATTTGACGTCTATCTACACTGCGAGGCGCATTCATCGTTTAATCCTCGCGCTAGTCGTGTAAGGATCATTTGACGTCTATCTACACTGCGAGGCGCATTCATCGTTTAATCCTCACGTTAATCATGTATGGATCATATGACGTCCAACCACACTATAATGTGCATTCATTGGTTAATCGTCATGGGCATCGTGTAAGTATCCCGTGTAAGTATCAGATATCCAACTACGTCGCAATGTGTTCTCACTTGATCCTCATGTGAATCGTGTATGGGTCCTGTGACAAAATGCACAATATGTGTTTATTGATTGATCCTCACGTAAACCGTGTATGGGTCCTATGGCGTGTAACTATCTTACAACGTGTATTTATTGTTCGATCCTCACGTACACTGTGTAGGGTGCCTGTCACATCAAAATATGTACCTTACAAAGTGTATTTATTGTTTGATCTTTACGTAAACTGGTTATGGGTCTTATGACATCGAACTACCTTACAATATGTATTATTGTCGGATTCCCCCGTATACCGTGTATAGCTCCGATGGCATCAAGCTAATACATAAAACAATCTTTAATGCTTTGTATAGTACCAGACATAATATCAAATTGTCAGGTACATACTGCTAGATATGGATTTTATGAACCCCAGCTAGGTATGCGCCACCTGAGGAGGTAGCGCATAGACCGAGTTATAGCAAAGTATGTCTCCCAGTAAGTGTAAATCAAGTAAAAAGGTATAAATAATAATACTGATTGTGACTACTGGTTGTGAATAATAATATTGCGCATAACATGCGTATACAAAACATAATCTTGTAAATTATGAGATCCTAATAATCAATCAGATTTACCACTTTCAAGGACATATATACTTAGCAATTATTGGGCCAAGGCCCTGCGTAAAATAAATCATTTATAGAATGCTTAAATTCAGTACTAGTAGTATTAACTCCAGTACGGCGGAAGCTTGCTTAAACTTATATTTCAATTTCAATTTATTTACTCGTAAAACCTTAGAACAACCTATATTATACCTATATTATGACATATTTGTACCTATAGGTAGTAACAATATCAGTTTTGTAAATTTGGCAAGGCAGGGAAATCAAGAAGGTCCAACAGCGTTGCCTGCACAGCTCGAATACTTTAAATTCGTATCAAGTAATTGCATACCGCAAAGTCAAATATGATGGTACTTTATTTGTATAACACCTGAAATTAACTAGGTACTCATATTTTGCAATACATGAATTGAATTGAATTGAAAAATGTTACTAACCACAGCGTATGCGGTAATCAAAAAAAAAAAATAATAATAATAAAAAATAAAATAAGAAACTTATTAGTTATACGTAATTTAATTTCGCACCGCATTTTTCAGAAGATTTTAACGTATGGGGGGTGGACAGCCTAGAAGCCGTAAGTTTATCCCTACCACAGGCCTGTGCAGATTGTTGCACAACGATGACGTCGCTTTCATCATGCCCGCAGTCCAGTAACTACGCAGAAAAACACTACGAGCTGAATATGCTACAGGTATGCTTTGGAATACTATATTGGTAGCTGTGTGTATTGACAATTTATAAAAAAATCCCCTAAGCCACACACTGCAAACATTGAGCAATGTCTGTGCTACGGCGGCACCCTGCCGCCGGCGAACATACAATGACATGTGTATGTACAAATATGAATACATAATTTATTGTAACAACCTCATGCTGGATGTGTACATGCCAAACAGTTATTATCCTGGCTGGGAGTCAGCCCTCGACTTTGGCGTGGTGGTTGAGGTTTCTAGTCACCGCATTATCCGTCCCGTCAAACATTAGTTTTATATAATAAGTTACAAGATCATTTGATTGATCGATCATAGACGGTAATACATTATAACATGATAAACTCTAGATGCCTATGTCCACTATCATAATAATTACTCACATCAATTATTGGTTTATGTAATTCTGACTTATTAGCATCGATGTACCTACTTATATTACTCGTATTATAATCGAATTTTATTATTTCTTGCAAAATACCTAGCGTTTCTTCTCACATTTTAACTGCAGTACCTACTGTAGTCTAATGGTAAAAGAAAATAAAGTCTTTATATACACATTAAATACACTAAAAATTAATATCAATTAGGTCTAAAAATAGAGTAAAAAGATGTTAATACAGACTTAGAATCTTCAATTTTATGTGAATCGCCTAATGATAATTGGGCATATTATAGCCTTATCGATAGGATACCGCTATCCCTTGATAATTGCTATGCTATCATTTATTTTACAAGACATTATTCTGGTTACACTCACATTACTTTAACTGAAATCAGAATCTATCATTGTTACCCTAATCGACAACAACGATAACAGTAATATTATAATAATGAACTTATACTCGTATACCCAACGAAATAAGGTTCTTCAAAGTATTACAGTAAAACATTTTTACTATTGCACCAAATATGAAAATTTATTTGGAATACAAGTTGGCTATTAAATTATCTTAGAAAATGAGTGCTCGTAACTGTGCAACATTACAACTTTTTCAGCTGCTTATTATGTTTATTTAGGTGCTGCAGTTTGTATACATGTTCACACCAGATTAAGCTTAATCTAAAAAAAAAAAAAAAAAATTCATAAAAAAAAAAAAAATATAATAATAATTGCGCTCTAATCGAATGTTAACCTCTACGTTCCACACTATTTAACAGAAAATATGAATTGTTTCCCACTCATCTATCTTCAATTACTATACCTACTTATAATTAAACATAACTATATGTATACGAAAGTGGGAAGACTCTCTTCTTACAGGTCTGCTGGAAGAGATTTCATATGAAATAAGCAGCACTTTTGTAAATTTTTTCCTTTTAATTTTATGTAATTGTTTCCTTCTGTGTGCATAAATTGAAAAATAAATAATGAACCTTGCAGGGCAGGTTCTTTGAATGGGGTTGGAGATCGCTTTCTATATTGTTTGAAAATTGAAAACTGTAGATACCGCAGAGAGATGTATATCTCTGCCATTACAGAACCGAAAGTCATTGTCGCGGTATTTAGTATACCTACTTGTATATCTTGCATGAAAAGTAAACAAGAAATTTATTAAGTATATAGATAGGCAATATGCCTTAATAACTTTAATTAATTTTTTTCGATGCTCTAAACATCCTGCATGTAAATCAGCCTTGTCTTCGTGAAATAAACGAAGTATAATTGAGAATCAAACGAACTTACCTTGTGAAGTTTGATGTCTAATTATATGAGTTTATTGAACGAAGACAAGATACTCCCGCCCTCCCTCAATACTCCCGAAAAGTATCGAAAAAAATTGGCTCTAAAAGTAATGAAGATGGCGACTGGTTGCGTGCCGTTGCCGGGAAATGAGTCAAAATAGTGAATTGTATTTTTAAAAATATGTATTTTTATCTTTAAATATGTGACTTGGGCAGCATAATATCTCGTCTGCTGCATGTAAATCAGCCTTGTCTTCGTTCAATAAACTCATATAATTAGACATCAAACTTCACAAGGTAAGTTCGTTTGATTCTCAATTTTAATAGACTTCGAAAGAAGTCTGTTAAAAATAGGCTAAAGAAGCTAAAAATAAGTAATAAAATACATTTTGACTATTGATTTCCATGTCTTCGACATATCAGTTATTAATTAATAATAAAAAAACACTGGTTATATTTAAAAAATAATCAAATGGAACTTGAGAATTTAAGACTTGGCCACCACCAAATCACCACTAGATTAACAGTAACTGGAGGTTTAGTACGAGTTTTGATAACTGCTGGTTTTCTCCATACCACACTAGCGCAGTGCCCCTTATAAAAACCCGTACTAGACCCCCGGATCTCAAGAAAAGGTTTCTGGCTGGAGCGCTTTAAGCGCTCGCCCTCTTGTCCGGTGAAGCTGTAATGGCCATCTGCTGCGGCCAACAGCGACTGTCCTCCCAAAAAAAAATCAAGAACAGGTTTAAAATTTTAACGAGCAGTAAGTAATGGCAAAAAGCATGGAAATGGGCTTTATGTAATTTAATTTGGGTTGAGAAAGTTACTGTGACCCACTACCTATTTCATTGTTTAAATGGGACCGCTTTAATTTTGTTCCCTTTGATTATATATACGTCTAGATAGCGTGTTCGATGTTCAAACACTTGACAATATCAAGTATACCAAAACATCAAATTGGTATACTTGGTTGTTTAGTATCACTTGAACTCTACCGATGGTTTGTGCTCGCAATAAAAAAACTTTTTGCCGAATTGTGTAATCAAATCGTGAAAATATTAACTAAGTAAAATTAATAAAGATCCCAACTTAATTTTCCATTCATAAGTCCTAAGATTCTGTGAGGGATTATTATAAAAACTCGATTGTTTTTTACGACAATTTGTACATTGTCCGACTAGACTGGTGTGGCTAGGTAATAATGGGGGAATATATCTTAAGTCTGGGGTAATTTTTCTTTTGACAAAAATGAATTCAATTAAACGTAATACGTAGATAGTGACCAAAACTTTAAATAAATTAATTAAAATAAATTTAATTGTTTTTTGATAAATTAATTACTTTTATATAGGTAAGTACTTAATTAGAAGTATATTTTTTCTTCCTGGTCATGAGTCAAATAAGACGTTCACCTGGTCGTAAGGGACACGCCATTTAATGTAATTTAATATTCTATTCTATTGTATTCCATTGTATTCCTTTTTATTCCATTGTATTCCATTCTATTCCATTCTATTCCATTCTATTCCATTCTATTCCATTCTATTCCATTCTATTCCATTCTATTCCAGTCTATTGCAGTCTATTTCAGCCTATTCCAGTCTATTCCAGAATATTCCAGTCTATTCCTGAATATTCCAGTCTATTTCAGTCTATTCCAGTCTATTCCAGACTATTCCAGTCTATTCCTGTATATTCCAGTCTATTCCGGTCTATTTCAATCTATTCCAGTCTATTCCAGTCTATTCCAGTCTATTCCAGTCTATTCCAGTCTATTCCAGTCTATTCCAGTCTATTCCAGTCTATTCCAGTCTATTCCAGTCTATTCCAGTCTATTCCAGTCTAGTCCAGTCTATTCCAGTCTATTCCAGTCTATTCCAGTCTATTCCAGTCTATTCCAGTATATTCCAGAATATTCCAGTATATTACAGTCTATTCCAGTCTATTCCAGTCTATTCCTGTATATTCCAGTCTATTTCGGTCTATTTCAATCTATTCCAGTCTATTCCAGTCTATTCCAGTCTATTCCAGTCTAGTCCAGTCTAGTCCAGTCTAGTCCAGTCTATTCCAGTCTATTCCAGTCTTTTCCCGTCTATTCTAGTCTATTCCAGTCTATTCCTGTATCTTCCAGTCTATTCCTGTATCTTCCAGTCTATTCCTGTATCTTCCAGTCTATTCCAGTCTATTCCAGTCTATTCCAGTCTATTCCAGTCTATTCCAGTCTATTCCAGTCTATTCCAGTCTATTCCAGTCTATTCCAGTCTATTCCAGTCTATTCCAGTCTATTCCAGTCTAGTCCAGTCTAGTCCAGTCTATTCCAGTCTATTCCAGTCTATTCCAGTCTAGTCCAGTCTATTCCAGTCTATTCCAGTATATTCCAGAATATTCCAGTATATTACAGTCTATTCCAGTCTATTCCAGTCTATTCCAGTCTATTCCAGTCTATTCCTGTATATTCCAGTCTATTTCGGTCTATTTCAATCTATTCCAGTCTATTCCAGTCTATTCCAGTCTATTCCAGTCTAGTCCAGTCTAGTCCAGTCTATTCCAGTCTATTCCAGTCTTTTCCCGTCTATTCCAGTCTATTCCAGTCTTTTCCCGTCTATTCCAGTCTATTCCAGTCTATTCCAGTCTATTTCATTCTATTCCATTCTATTCTATTCTATTTACACAGTATATATCAATGCATAGCCTACAACGCTATCGCTATTTATGGGGAAAATATTTATAACTGGAGATCCCCAAACACGCACACAGCCACAGATAACGCTAGTGTAGTACGAGGCCTGCACGCACACGCGGATAATGGAGTAGTGATTCAGTGTGAACGTCACTTTTAAGACGACTTACTATCTAGACGTATATATAATCAAAGTTTGTTCCAAAATTCGTCAAACATGTACAGAAATTCGAATTATATCCGTCAGCAATTTTCGGAATAATATTTTTAGTTTTTATTTTTTATAGTGCAATAAAACCTCAGAGTAATTAGAATGGAGCTAGTATCGCGTCGATTCGCCGAACAAATTTTTCGTGGCACTTTTGCGGGGTGCAGGAGGCGAAGTAAACACACACAGTTACAATATCACGCATACCCACACTATAATAAACTCGCAACACATTCAAAAAGATACGCACACAAATAAAGAATGTCCTGAACATATGAACAAAATTTGGCAGAAGGGTTAGCGCATTATGCTATCTCCAGTGGTATCTCCTCTAAGAATAAAACCGGATTACAACCACCTGCGTAAAACGAAACGTAAATCGTTAATCTATGGTTGACAGTTTGTAACAGTTGCCAGTTAATTAATTATTTAGAATACCTACATATTCTTAGGCTTTCAATATTGTTTTTACACCTGTAATACGTTTATATCTCCAAGTCCATCCAAAATACACTCACCAAATCTTATTATTTCTGGAAAAATATAAACTACACAAAATTATCACCTTATTTTGATCAATCTGAACTTGTCAAAATAAAATATCACCATATTTATATCGTCGATTGGCAACACCAGTATAATATTCTTTTTACTTCGGTTCTTTGCCGTGTTATTTTGGGTACGTTGTTAAATCCGTGAAAATCTCGTATTTCTCTATATTTATTGAAGTGGAATTGTTAAAATTAAATATAAAATTATATACCATAACGCAAGATATGGATATTTCTAGTTATATTGTTGTTGTTTATCGAAATAATCGTCGCGGCAACTTGACATTTAGCACGCAGGGAACAGTAACCTAAACATCTGATGCCGTGAAATAAACGTGGTATTTTGGGTTTTCAGCGAAGAGCGCCAAAATGAAGTACAATAAGCTCGTCACATCCTCGAGGAGGAAAAACAGGAAGAGGCATTTCAGTGCCCCTTCACACATCAGGCGAGTTCTCATGTCTTCACCCCTGTCTAAAGAACTGAGGCAGAAATTCAACGTTAAATCCATGCCTATCCGCAAGGACGATGAAGTTCAGGTGCGTGAGATTTCTTTCTATTAAAGGTGATATGTTTGAGGTTATGTTTGTGTGTGCAAAACATAATGATGAAGACAAACCATTCTTAGACCACGGACGATCGTCGTCGTGCTAGGGACGAGCTGAAGGTTTTCTTCTGCGAGTCCCGGGCGCGTTCGACTAGTCTGTGCCATGGTTCAAATTATGGCTCTGATAGTTTTGCACTAATGATGTACCAACTTTTTATTCTTTAGTACCTACCTAGATGCTGGGTTGTAAATGTAAACCTCGTGTTTTAAATTCGTTCCTACGTGCTCTTTCCTCAACCAACAATAGGTTTTGTTGTCAATGCTAAGTCTCAAAGTCTGTAGATAATCGTACATTCAACCCTACCAATGTAATCAGTCTAATTTGGTCAGCCATCACTCCTGTGTTCATACATTCATTTTCACAATTTTGATCTTGTAAAGAAAATCATCCTGTTTTTCAAGCATATATTCATCATCATCAGTAGCTGATAGACGTCCACTGCTGAACAAAGGCCTCTGCTTTAAAAAGGAGGGGTTGCCATAATCCCCACGCCTGGCGTGCGTCTTATGGATCGCAGTATAGGTTGTACGTACTGCTGCTGCCTGTGTTCTTGTTTTCCCTTATCCGCCTCTTACGGACACCAAACGGGAAGAGATGGGAGGGTGCTATTCTTACTCAGACACCCCACGGGTCTAAGGGAAGCATATATTATGATTAGACTATAGATTCTTATGTTTAATTCATATGGATAACTGATTGGTTTACATTCATAACTTTTAAAATCGTCTTCATGAAAAAATTAGGTATTCTCCATATTCATTTAAAGTTGGATCATTATTTGCAAGATAGTCTTAGTATTGTTTGGCTATTTTCATAATATATCTTTAATAAAGTTATTGTTCCCAGGTTGTACGCGGACACTACAAAGGCCAGCAGGTTGGCAAAGTAGTTCAAGTTTATCGTAAGAAGTTCGTTGTCTACATTGAGAGGATCCAGCGTGAAAAGGCCAATGGTGCCAGTGCATACGTCGGCATCCACCCTTCAAAGGTAATAAGTTGTTAAAACTACTGGTCTTTTTTGCCCGAATGCCCCAGAACTATGTTGAGAGTTTGTATGTATACAGGGTGTAAGAGACCACATACTGAAAACTTTTATATAAGATTTCAAATAATATCCGTTACAATATAACACAAACCATTTATATGGAAAATGACAAATGACTAACTTGTTAATTTTTAAGCATGTAATGAATTTGTGTGGAATAATATTTATTTTTCAAATTACATTGCTAATTTTGCATAAATAAGTAATTTATTGTTTTTAAATTGAAATTAGGCTTTATTATTATACCAATAATGATGTTACACTAATTTTATTTCTAACAAAGCGGCATTTTTTTTTATGATCATAAAAAAGCCAGTGAAAAATTTCAATACTAGAATGTTCAGAATCATGTACTGGATCCCTGGTATCGGTTTTCGGTATGATGTCCCTTACACCCAGTATAGACTTTCTATTCCATGGTTTGATGTTTTTTTTTAACATCTATAGGTATCAAATGAAGGCTCTTAACGAGAGGACCTATTTAGCATCATAAACTTTTGTATTACCTACCTTTTTTAGTTCTAAACATATTATGTTATGTTTGCTTCATGATATGATATGTTTTCTTTAGCTGAAATTTGTTTTAATGAGCAAATAATTTTATTTTACTATTGGTTGTTTTAAATCCTAAAATGCATGTATACCTACCATAATTATTTACATCTATATGATAAACATTTGATTTTATAAAAACAAGTAGATTGGTGAATTATTCACCAATCCGATTGTAGGAAATCATACCACCTAAAACAGTTTTGATCACATTGAAAACTGGTTTTACTGATGATTGTGAATAGTCACAGGTAGTAGACTCGCAAATGCTATTACTCCCATGTCCTCAGAAATGGCACAAACCCTACCAATTCATCCTCAAAACATGAATTTTCAAAATGATGTTAAATCTTGACCCTTAGACCATGTCATGTCTCTGAAGCCTCACGGCTGACAATGACGTAATGGCATGGCTACTGCTGATACACTTCCATGGCTCTGATGAAAACCTCATTCCAGTTTGTATTACACTTATGTGTACCATGAAATAACATGAATCTTGTTTGCAGTGCGTGATCGTCAAACTAAAGATGAACAAGGACCGAAAGGCGATCCTCGACCGCAGGGCGAAGGGCAGACTGGCCGCGCTCGGCAAGGACAAGGGCAAATACACAGAGGAGACTGCCACCACCGCGATGGAGACCTCGTGAACATAGATATAAGACAAATAAAAAAGTAAAACACATGCTGCTTTTTTATCTGCTACTTTAGTCAATTATCCTTTCTCAATTTATTTTTAATCAATGTGGTTTTTATTTATTATTCCCGGGGGAAACCTTCAAAAGGTCCACGGAACTGTGGAGCTTAACTGGTATGTGGGTGTGTCTTACCCACTAAAACCCCCGCGGCTGTCACATCGGCACATGAGGGGCGACCTGAGCCCGGTGGGATCTGCACTCCTCAGTGCCTTGCATTTAAACCCGGCTCCATTGTAGCCTCAAGACTCAATTCACACCAAGATGGCAGCGGCCATAAGAGGCGCAACTCGTGAAGCGGTCATGAGTCAAGGCCTCATTTACGGAGACGCGGGGCGTCGCGTGTGACGACTGCGCGGCCCGGTGTGCATTACCCCAGCAAGAAAGATGGTCGTAGAGAAGATTGAGTTAAACGAATAATTAGAGCATAATCTGCTGTAAATGTGCGCGGAATAAAAAATTAGTGCATCATTTCGTTTTCGAGAAAAATCCGAAAAACGATTCTTGCTGGGGTAACGTTGTTCCAGCAAGAAAATTCTAAACCAATGATCGGAGAGAAACATAAACTTCAGGAAAGATAGCTTATATTTGTGCGTAATTGTGCGCTGAAAATGAAATTTGTGCGTCTTAAGATTTCAGAGTTATTACAATTCCTGCTGGGGTAACGTTTTGCAGAATCGTGTTTCTCGGAAACCAGTAATTGTGCACCTGTAGAATAAACAATTATCAGTAGCTCTTAATTTGTGCGTATTTGTGCATTAATTAGATTTTCAAAAATATTTACCGTTTTAGCGTAATAATGGATTTATGAAAACCAAAAAAAAGGTCCTAGCGCTTAAACGAACAAAAATTCATACACACTGAAAACGGTATTCGGTCCTTTTTAATACTCTTAACATCCACGTAAAGTTTCAAAACATATTATGTACGCATTATTGAATAATATCACTTTGAATCAAAACTGATAATGTCTAGCTTTGACGTCAAAATACAAAAAACAAGACCAACCCTAGAGTTTTTGGTATAAACCAAGAATTAGAGCACTTAATGAAATACATATCCTGAAAATTTCAGCTTCAAATATTTCATAATAAAGAAGATACAAACAAAAACTAGAACCCCTGTTAGATCACTGGTTATCCGACCAAATTGGAATGAACCCAAAAAAGCGAGGATTTCATACATACTCGTGACCTTCTTAACTTTGCACACAAACAGCTTTGCCTGGGTACACTGAAGTATAAAACTGTTAACGGAAGTTATTTTTATTATAAATTTAAATATAATCGAGAACCAAAGTTGGTGCCTTTCTTTTTATAAAGTATGTACTGTGCGTTTCAACTAAGAATGTGTCCGCCATACTTACTGCGGAACTTCACTCGTTTTTTACTATTTTTGTATCGGCAGCAGAGTAAATACAAAATGAAAAATTCGCCTCGGTTTTGATTATTTGATGTAATGTCTTATTTTGCTATCTATTTTTGTTAAAACATCATTTTTAGTAATTATATATTTGAAATGGCAAGATGGCGGCCACATTCTTAGTTGAAACGCATAGTATCTAGTTACATATAGTTCATGTAGGTGAAGAGTTCATTACAATGTCAGTTATATTATTACGCAATTGAAACTTTATTTTAAAACTAAATGTAGGTTGCCTGGAAGAGATTGGTTTTTAACGATAGGCCACCTTTGTACATTAATTTCTTCAACGTATTGTTCAATTTACATGTAACTTTTGGTGTAGAATAAAGTGTATTTATTATTATTATTTTAGTTTTATTTTCTCTACACACCCGGACTTTTTAAAGGCTTGCGTGGGGACGAATCCAAGACGTAGAGGTCTGTTGGGTGAAATTAATGATAAGAAAGACACCTGTCAGAATAAACTACTGGAAATAAGATATAAACAGCAGTTGACTCTGGCAGACTACTCTGGCCTATTATAAGTATAGTGCCTAACCTAGTATGTGGAAAGATTACTATATGTTTTTGAGTGGATATTTGGTTGACTGAACACTGGGCTGTTGTAAAACCTACTCATTATTTTTTGACAAGTGGTGACTTGCCACCCACTAGATGGACTCTCCATACGGCCGTCATAAGACGGCGGAAGGCAACAACGGTGTGGGTGGGTCAACACCCCTGTGTTGAGAGGTATGCTGCGCTTTCTCCGGAGTTACTCGCGGCGTTATGACTTTTAGCATTTCCACCCCTGGAGCATATAGCTCTAACAACTCCTCTCTGGACGGCCAATTAAGGTAAGCCAGAGCTGAGTCCCGCGGGTCCCCTTCGGATTTCACTCGGCCGACGATGACACGCCAAGGTGGGGGCCCTGACCAACTCGCTGGAGTACTCGGGTCCTTGGTGTCGTTACTCACCAAGACTAGTAAGTAGACTATCTTTCCATACATTTACAATAGTTCCCTTGGCTGCCGAGGTAAACTGTTATTTTTTCTTCAATTAAGTAGTTGACCTCGGTAGATGCCAACCAACCACACACCATTTAATTGTAAAAAGGGCCTCTATGTGTTGGATTCGTCCCCACGCAAGCCTATTAAAAGACCGGGTAAATCCCGTGAAACAAAAAACATGAAAATAGTAATAATATTTTGGGACAATCGACGAGCGATCTTCTGATCTCAAACTAGGCAGAGCCTTTACTATGGTAAACAGGCAGATGATACTAATACTTATAAGTATATTTTTTTGTCATTGTGCGCGTCGCAGGTAACCGGTGGATGCAAATAGCCAATTGTCGTTCATTGTAGCGTTCGAAGGGGGAGGCCTATGTTCAGCAGTGGACGTCTTCCGGCTGGTGATGATGATGATACTTTTTTTGTAAATACATACTGATATACTTATGACGCCCAGACACTTAGTGAGAATCGAACCCGCGCCCCTCGGTTGGTTGCCAGGGTCCCTAACCACTACACCAACGGGCCCGTCAATTGTGAAGTGGAAACCCAGAAATTAAATTAAAACTGCATTGCAAATTCAATATGAGCAATGGAAAACGAAGATTTGCTACAAAATTCTTTGACCTTCTACCTGGATGGACGATCTAGTTACCTTTTTCCTTGTCATTAGATTCTTCAGTGGGCGGGAGTTAAATAGTGTTCTAAGTTCCTTAGTTTAGCCTATAAAATAAGATATATTTTTTTTTCACCCACCAATTTTGTTCCCACCCCACCATTTTAAAGTTGGCAACACTGATCCCTGTTTAAAAAGTAAGTAGGTTGCGCTCGCTTAGCTCGAGTGCTACGCTAAGAAAAAAAATACGAGAAAATACAATCAAACTGAAAGGCCAAAGGGATAGTAGTCGGAGCAGTCCCCCTAAGCAGCACGCGCTCACGGGTTGACTCGAGAAGCAGCCATCACTCCCGTCAACCATATTGGAGGGAAGGGGGTGACCCGCCACACGAAGCCGCCACAAGCAGAGCGATTCGATAGCGAGCATGACATATATTTTTGTGATGAAACTGGGAAAGACAAGGCTTATGTCTTTCCCAGTTTCATCACTAACAAGTATAAATTTTAAAAAATCCCGACATACATAACATTATATCAACTGATCATTATATCAAATAAAATTATAGATTTGTTATAATAATATGTTGTAAATATTAGAGATTTTGTAATTAAATCAATTATTACTTACCCCAATTTTATGGTCTTTACCAGATAAATTCCTCCAAATAAATCATGGTTCTCCAGGAAGTTCTTAATCGGTGGTGATCAAATTTATACAGATTCATTATATACAGGTTCCTTCTTTCGAATAAAAAAAGATTCATTGAAATTGGTCAATATTTGCCAGTGTTATGACCCGTTTTGTCCTTAAAAAGCCATAAAAACATCAACCTCCAGCATTCCTACAGTTTTTTCAGAGTCGCCATTCTCATTTTTTCAGGAACTACTTACTTATTCGTACGTAATAATTTTTTATGGGACCCAATTAATGGAGCGGCCTATCCGTACAATTCGAATTCGAATTGAGAACCTCCTCCTTTTTTGAAGTCGGTTAAAAAGTAGGAAGTTCTCAATTTAATTGAATTGTATGTATTTTTAACACGCTTTTACTTGCTTGAGCTATATGTATGATGGTAATGGAATCTTGCAATGTAATTTTGATTTTGACTCAATGTAGTCTCGCGGTCACGAACGGTGTCGGTCGATAATCACTTGCACGAGCCGCCCCGAAATACATGCGGGCGGGGTAGGAGCACGTACGTTCGTTCAAACGATTCTATTTGAAAACTGGTACACCGTTCGTGTCCACGATAGTTCGTACACAAAGGTCAGTGAACTTTCTCGGAGAGCGGTTTTTATTATAAGTATTGGAAATATAGATTTTTTATTGCAATGCGAATCATTGCTATTTACACATATAAACTTGCATTGCATTCTGTGGTTATCGTAATTAAATAGTAATTAACAGAACTGTAACAATATATTGTAAAAATAATGACAAACTATAACCACCTGACGGACTATTAAGATAACCGCG
The DNA here is from genome assembly GCA_911728495.1 of Furcula furcula. NCBI lineage: Eukaryota > Metazoa > Arthropoda > Insecta > Lepidoptera > Notodontidae > Furcula > Furcula furcula. Next base: position 23,799,462 of record OU452253.1, read on the forward strand.
ATTGTTGATAAACATTATGAACGTAACTGTACAGACAACAGCTTCACATAATACTGTCATTTAAAGAAGGTCACGAGTATGTATGAAATCCTCGCTTTTTTGGGTTCATTCCAATTTGGTCGTATAACCAGTAATCTAACAGGGGTTCTATTTTTTGCTTGTATCTTCTTTATTATGAAATATTTGAAGCTGAAATTTTCAGGATATGTATTTCATTAAGTGCTCTAATTCTTGGTTTATACCAAAAACTCTAGGGTTGGTCTTGTTTTTTGTATTTTGACGTCAAAGCTAGACATTATCAGTTTTGATTCAAAGTGATATTATTCAATAATGCGTATATAATATGTTTTGAGACTTTTCTTGGATGTTAAGAGTATTAAAAAGGACCGAATACCGTTTTCAGTGTGTATGAATTTTTGTTCGTTTAAGCGCTAGGACCTTTTTTTTGGTTTTCATAAATCCATTATTACGCTAAAACGGTAAATATTTTTGAAAATCTAATTAATGCACAAATACGCACAAATTAAGAGCTACTGACAATCGTTCATTCTACAGGTGCACAATTACTGGTTTCCGAGAAACACGATTCTGCAAAACGTTACCCCAGCAGGAATTGTAATAACTCTGAAATCTTAAGACGCACAAATTTCATTTTCAGCGCACAATTACGCACAAATATAAGCTATCTTTCTTGAAGTTTATGTTTCTCTCCGATCATTGGTTTAGAATTTTCTTGCTGGAACAACGTTACCCCAGCAAGAATCGTTTTTCGGATTTTTCTCGAAAACGAAATGATGCACTAATTTTTTATTCCGCGCACATTTACAGCAGATTATGCTCTAATTATTCGTTTAACTCAATCTTCTCTACGACCATCTTTCTTGCTGGGGTAATGCTCACCGCGGCCCGCACTAAATTCAAATGTAGGGCGTGTTGGATGAGTGCGTTTACGGAGAAGCGATTTTTACCACGCGTTTGCTTGAAATGGAGCTTGTTTTACGGCCGAGCCCGCGGATGGCATTGTCACGTCTCACGCGGCGGTGATTCTCGATGAAGCGATGCCTGTGGCGGAACCTTCTGCCGGCCTATTCCCAGTAGTTCTACATGTATGACTACTAAGAAAAATCTTACTAGTTGACTGTAGAACTAGTAAGAATGCATTAAATATTATTTTTTAATTCCTAGTAGTTCTACACGATGACGTACTGCAAAAAATATTACTTAAACTTTATTAGTGAGTGTGCTTTATACTTATGACATTTTTTTCTTCAAAAATTAGATATTTTAAGTGTTTGTTTTTTTTCCTCTAATTCATTCCTATCAGACATAAGAAAAATAATATACCAGAAGTACTAGGACAACAGAGGGCACAAAGAGGCTTCATCTAGGCACCACTACAGCTGTTCCCGATTGGACCCGTCGGTTGAGCGCGGTGGCGGTGTAGGGGGAGTCGGGTGTAGAATTTTTTTCTTAGTAGTCATACATGTAGAACTACTGGGAATAGGTAGGCCCCTTCTGCCAGTCTATTTGGTAATCGTGCAACACAGATGTAGTCACCGTCGCAATGGAGTATGATATAGCGATACTGGTGTCTTTTACGTATTGTAGATAAAGTTTAAAATTCTTTCACTGCGCACCGCGCCATTGCCATCTTGGTATGAATTGAGCCTAAAGCTCATTAAACTAAGGTTTTATTTCATTCAAATGAAAATCAGTCATTCGTTTAGGAGGAGCAATGATGCATCGGAATTTATTGTCCGGTGAAGCTGTAATGGCCATCTGCGGCCAACAGCGTCTATCATTCCCAAAAAAAAAAACATCGGAATTTAAAAGCGGTATTACACTACACGGTATTCAGGGCCCTGTGGCCAAGGGTAGGCGTGTCAGACTCATCATAATTAGCAGCTAATAGACGTCCACTGCTGAACAAAGACCCCCCCTAGAAGGGAGAGGTGTTGTCATAATCCCCACGCTTGGAAAGGAAGACTGCTGCCTGTCTTAATGTTCTCGCTTAGTCGCGTCGAGATGGGGGGATGCAATTCTAACCAGACACCCCACGGGTGTCTAGAGGCCGCGTATTATACTAGCCGATCGATTTGGCCCTAACTCAGTCATATGCTCATTTGTAGTAACCGTCACAGTGTGTAACTGTTATTACACCACCCTAAATATGGACCCAAAACCTTGAACACTGTGTATACCTACTAGCAATTCCCTGCGGCTACGACCGCAAATTTTTTTTCCACCCCATTTAACCCCTTTAGGAGTAGAATTTTCAAAAACCCTTTTTTAGTGGATGCTTAAACCATAATAAGAACCTTCTGTCCAAATTTCAGCTTTCTAGGTCCAGCGGTTTGGCCTGTGCATTGATGAATCAGTCAGGACAAGTAATTTTATGTGTATAGACTAGCTGACCCGCGTAGCTCCGCCCGCGCTTTTATTACATTTTGCTCCCATTTTCTCCCTCCTCCCTAGATTTATCTCTCTCCATATCTTTCTTTCTTATAAAAAAAATCTAATTATATGCTCTTTCTCTCCTCTCTCTTTCCCCTCCCGCTTCGATTTCCGTCACACTCCCCCACTTCCTCTCCCTGTTGTCCCCTCTCTGAACCCTCATCCCCTCTCTCTTCTACGAACTTGCTCCTTCTCACTCCCCCCTTACTCCACCTAACTCCCCCGATCCCTCACCCCCTCATCGAATCCCCTCTCCCTCTTTCTCCTCTCTTGTACCCTCCTCTCGTTCTATATATCCTCGTCAATCATGGTATCAGCGGCATTAAATATACTTTATGACCTATTCTCAGACCTCCCCGATATGCACACAAAATTTCATACAAATCGGTTCACCCATCTATTTGATGACCTTGCCTTATGTTGCTTAACCTTAACCTAGCGATATGAAATATACTGTATGACCTATTCTCAGATCTACCCGATAAGCATTTTTCATACAAATCGGTTCACCCATCTATTTAATGACCTTACCTAACGTTGCTTAACCTTAACCTACCGGGATATAAAATCCTATGTCCGTTTCCTGGTTCTAAGCTACCTCCCCACCAATTTTCAGCCGAATCGGTTAGGCCGTTCCTGAGGTATAAATAGTGTAACTAACACGACTTTCTTTTATTTAGCTAGATTAAAGTTCTATAGTGATTGTATGTTCAATTTCACCGATAGATGGCGCTGTTCATAATTGTAAATCACGCTAACATCGTAAATTACTGTCTAATGATATTCGATAATGAAAGTTCTTAATGTTTCGCATCTTTTATTGTTGCGACTGTGATACAATACCTATACACTACCTGGACTTGGGGAGTTTCATTAAAATTTCATGAACGACAGATTTTACAGATTTTAACTTTTCAAAGATATAATGTCATATTGCTATCAGCAAAGTACTTAGAACAATACAGAAATCTAATGAAAATTTCCTGGGTGTACCGGACCGGCTTACCCCTTACAAAAATTTACCCTTCGCCACTGCCATATCTTATGCAAACTAAATGTCTGCTCAGTCCCTATTGTATATAGCGTAATAATACATATCTTAATGATTAACTGATCAGTCTATAATTACCCTATTCACATACAAAGGAAATTACGTGGTAATATGTGCAAGTAATGTTTCACTGCTTAGCCCCTATGAAACATAGCGTGATGTTTTATATACCAATTTATACCTAGACTTCTACACAACACATCAGTGAAAGTCCTATCAAAATCCATCCACGGGTTTTCAAATGATACCTGGACAAACAGAACGACAGACAGACAGACAATAATTCCAAAAAAAATTGTTTTGGCCTCTATGTCGATAGTATATGTTGTCAAATATTAAGAAAAAGAAATTTGAATATTTTGGAATAAACTAAACTTGTCAAAATCTCCATTGTGAATAGCGAAAATAAAATGAACAATATATAATATTTTAACTTATTCTTTTTATTTTTGCCCTATAACCAACAGGTTATGGGCCCAGGATTGCTATAAATAAATAATTTGCTTATATTTTTAGGTTTCACGCTCAACAAAGAAAATCTGTTAAGCGACGATCCACGGGGGCACCATTTCGTTGGAGATTGGATTTTTCGAGAAATCTTCGTGTGCCATGGCGTCGGCGGACGCGAGCACCTGTCGGCTCCCGGTAGAACGGCTGCGCGGGATCCGGGATTATAATTCATGGAAATTTGCACTCAAAATGATGTTAATCCACGAAGATTTGTACAGCCATGTTGAAAAGGAAGGTAAGCCGGGAGATAAGGGCGACATGAAGGCGCTTGCAAAAATTTGCCTGGCGGTCCATCCATCGGTATATACTCACGTTCGAAATGCTAAAACGGCGTATGAGGCATGGAATAACCTAAGCGCTGCTTTCGAGGACAAAGGGTTGTGCCGACGATTGAGCCTTCTTAGGAGCTTGTTTGCAATAAAGCTGAGTGATGAATGTATGAATATGGACGTATATTTATCAAAAATCACAGAAATCGCACAACAACTCAGCGACATAGGCGCTGGTCTTGATGATGACTTTGTTGCGGTTCTCATGTTAAATGGATTGCCATCAGAATTTGATCCCTTAATCATGACACTGGAGAACAACAATACTAGTCTGTCAAGTGAGTTGGTGAGAAGCAAATTGCTACAAGAAAGTCAACGGCGAAATGAAAAATCAGAGACAGTCACAGCACTGGTGGCTACGAAAAAAGTATTCAAATGCTTTAGATGCAAAAAAGCTGGTCACATGATGAGAAACTGCCCAGAGATGAAGAAAAAGTCACAGAGACCGCAGGTCAAGAAAGAAGAGGCCATCCTGACGGCGCTTTCAGTTGAGATGGACAGTGACTCCTGGTTCATTGACTCTGCGGCTAGTAATCATATGTCGAACAATAGGAATGCTTTTATTGATTTTGTTCAAATCAAGCCAATAACGGTGAGCGTGGCAAACGGTGAGAGACTGTCAGCAGTAGGACAAGGTAACATACGGTTGGAGTTAGAAGGCTGTGTAAAGACTGTAAGTGGGGTTTATTTTGTACCAAACCTTAAAGCGAATTTACTTTCAGTTAGTGCAATGACTAGGAAAGGCTTTAAAGTTAAGTTTGATGCAAAATGTTGTAAAGTATTCAATGGCAATGTAGTGATAGCTACCGGGAGCATTGTAAATAATGTGTACCAACTTAACACAGTAAATTCTTTTACATGTAATGCTTTGTCATCGTCTGATAGTGTCGTGCTTCCCTTGCCCGTATCCTCAAAGGGAGAGACGTCACAGGAGACAACAGAAATTCCAAGTACATCCAAGGTAGGACCGAAGGAGTCAGCTTTGAATGTCACGGCTGGAGGAAATGTTTCACAAGAAACATGGCATCGGAGGCTTGCTCATCTTAACTCCAGGAGCATGTATGTTTTGAAACAAGGTATGGTCACAGGTATTAATTATGATAATTCTGATTTTAAGACGTGTGTACCTTGCGCTGAAGGAAAGCTGTCTAGGCTTCCATTTCCCAAAAAGTCCCAAAGTAGGTCCAATGAAGTCTTAGGATTGATACACAGTGATCTGTGCGGGCCTATGTCACAGAGTTCTTTAGGAGGAAGGAAATATTATATTACGTTTATTGACGACTGTACACGAAAGACTTTTGTTTATTTTCTAAGAGCGAAAAGTGAAGTATTTGAAAAATTTAAAATATTTAAGTCTCTAGTAGAAAATCAAACAGGGAAAAAGATAAAAATTCTTCGTAGTGACAATGGTCGTGAATATGTAAATAATCAGTTTCAGGCCTTCCTGAGCCAGCACGGCATTATTCACCATACTACAATCGCACATTCACCTTCTCAGAATGGAACCAGCGAGAGGGCGAACAGGACGATAATGGAGAAGGCAAGATGCATGCTGCAGGACGCTGGTCTGAACAAGCAGTTTTGGGCGGAGGCAGTCCAAACTGCTGTTTACATAAAGAATAGAACTCCAACGAAGGCTGTCATGGGAAGTACTCCAGAGGAGAAATGGAGTGGGAAAAAGGTAGATATAAGTCATTTAAGAATATTTGGTTGTGTGGCATATGCACTTCAATTTCAAAGAAAGAAATTGGATGCTAAAAGTAAGCCCTACATATTTGTAGGCTACTGTGAAGAGAGCAAGGGCTATAGGCTTATAGACCCAAAGCAGCCCACAACATGCATAAAGGCGAGAGATGTGGTTTTCTTTGAAAACAAATTCATTTCAGATAGTTCATTGAGTTGTAATAATATGTCATATGATGATAATCAATGTTTATTTGAGATGGTCCCAAGTACTGTCACAAATAACAGTACTGACACTGTGTCTCAACAATCTGTGTCCACGTCAGTGCCATTAGATAATGGGGAGCTTGCAGCTGCTCAGCCTGATGCAGAAAATAAATCTGATGACATATTAAATCAGTCATTGATACCACCAATTGCAAATCAGAGTGATAAACGGAGCAGAAGGCAAGAAATATATTTATCTAATGACACTGTACAGAGCTCAACCTCTTTTAGTTCAGATGATCGCTCGGATGTAACTTATGTTCCAGGAGAGTCCACCCTGCAAGCGGATGACTCAAGTGCTCCTGAGTTCACAAGTGCGAATGAAGATAGCGAGTCCGGCTTCATGTTGTTTGCATCTTGCTGTGAAGGAGATGAACCATTGACGGTGCAGCAGGCATTGAATGGTACAGATAGTAAACACTGGCGTAAAGCTATGCAAGATGAGTATGATACATTTATTAAAAACAAATGCTGGACCCTGACTGATTTAAATCAAGGTAAAAAGGCTGTTAAATGCAAGTGGATTTTCAAAAAGAAGAGAGGTCTTAGTGGAGAATTGTTGAAGTATAAAGCTCGTCTGGTCGCAAAAGGTTTCACTCAGAAATTCGGGATTGATTATCAAGAAACTTTTGCACCTGTGGTTCGATATTCTACGTTAAGGATGCTGTTCGCTATTTCTGCTGAATATAATTTAGAAATTGATCAGTTAGATGTGAAAACAGCGTTTTTGAATGGTAATCTTCGTGAAGAAGTATTTATGGAACAACCAGAAGGTTTTATCATAAAGGGACAGGAGAATAAGGTCTACAAACTGAATAAATCTGTCTATGGACTAAAACAGGCAGCAAAATGCTGGTATGACAAAGTGAACGAGGTTCTCACAGGAAAAATGCATTTTGAAAAGTCGTCTGTAGAGCCATGTGTTTATTTCAGGCGTCAGCGTGATAGGCTGGCTATATTGGCAATTTATGTCGATGATATACTTTTATTCACGTCTTCGGTTCATGAAAAGAAGGAAATTAAGGACCAGTTACGAAAAGAATTCGATATTAAAGACTTAGGTCTCGTAAATGAATTTCTTGGTATGAGAATCAGTAAAGAAGATGGGAAAGTAACTATTAATCAGCGTGATTACATAAATAGTGTTCTAAGTAGATTCAAGATGGAGAACTGTAAGCCAGTATGTACACCAATGGAAGTAGGTCTGAAACTTACAAGATCCGCAAAGAAATCAGAAAACTGTGAGTACAGAAATCTGATTGGCCGCCTCATGCACATAGCTGTTTGTACGCGGCCTGACATTGCGCACGCTGTTAGTTTCTTGAGCCAGTTTAATGAATATTATTCTGAAGAGCACTGGATCGCTGCTAAGCGCGTGCTCAGGTATTTAAAAGGCACCATTAATTTAGGTTTAATTTATGAAAAATCCGGTCTTGATGTTCATGGATATGTAGATGCTGATTGGGCAAGCTGTGAAGTAGACAGGAGATCGTATACGGGGTACATATTTAAAATTGGTAGCTCTGTTGTCTCCTGGGAGAGTCGAAAACAGAGAACAGTCGCTGTCTCTAGCACGGAAGCAGAGTACATGGGGCTTTCCGACGCTTGCAAAGAAGCATTGTTTATACGTAGTTTTCTTAAGGAATGTTTGCATTTAGATTATGTAACTACGTTGTTCAATGACAATCAGTCAGCACAAAAACTCTCTTTGAACTCATCGTTTCATGCACGAACCAAACATATTGATGTTAGGCATCATTTTATCAGAGAAATTATTAATAAGAATTTGATAAAAGTAGTGTACCTTTCTACTGATAAGATGCTTGCCGACATGTTGACTAAACCATTATCAAAAGTGAAATTTGATATGTTTTTGCCACAGTTAGGTGTGGGATGTATAAAATAAAACGAATGTCAGTTAGAACTATTTAGTATAATAGTTTGTCAATATTGTTTAGAAATTGACGTTATGCTGTGGTATCTGCTTGTTTATTACAAACATGTATGCTATGTATGTTACTCATAATTAGCTTAAGGGCAGGTATCTCATAATTATTGTAGTTTAGTTTAAGGGCAGGTGTTGTCAAATATTAAGAAAAAGAAATTTGAATATTTTGGAATAAACTAAACTTGTCAAAATCTCCATTGTGAATAGCGAAAATAAAATGAACAATATATAATATTTTAACTTATTCTTTTTATTTTTGCCCTATAACCAACAGTATAGCATCCCCACATAGAAATTTTGGAAAAATACTCAATGTACAGAAAAAGTGCTCTTTGAGTTTTATTATAGTATAGATTAGCCTGTGAGAGACATACCTACGTCTCACAGGCTTCATTCAAACAACTCAATCACGAGTTCGTAGTTAAAACAATTCATAATATTGAAAAGTTTATTGTAAAATGTATGAGTAATTGAGCACCTCATTCATTTTTAATCTGATAATCACAATCTTCTCTATAATTAGGCTCTTCTCAAAAACAAACTATTAAACTTTATTCGATAATTTTCAGTTATTAGGAATTCATACACAATTTAATTACCAAGTAGCAGTACATAACTACAAAATTGCTTTTGATGCTAAGTAAAACTTAAAAGCTGCTTTTAATTAATAATAAGAATTGCTATATCTATAACGATTATATTGCTTAAAATATCATTGCTGATAATAGTGGTTGGATACTTTTGATAGTAATAGACATCGATATAAAATATAAACTAGATAAACATACACGAACAAAATGACATCTAAAATGTGGTCGCGGAGGTTGCAAACTTATCTGTGCTGGTGGCGGAAACGTGAACTAACGATTTTATAATGATAATGACTTGTAGTTTGACAGTTTCATATAGACAGTAGCGACACTCCTATCGGCAAAAAATAAATTTGTCAGGATGTGGCTTGTAAAGAAATAGCGACACAAGGGCGCTATTTCTCGCTACCACTTTTTGAACCGTGACACCAAATCTAGTTTATATATTATATCGATGGTAATAGATCTATTGATAAAAATACTATAAAATGCCTATTAAATGTATGTACTGGACCATCAGAATATCTGTTTACTGCTGCTAAGCTACTATGTCTTGTTTGTCTTCTCAACTACAAGCTGAATGATTTTTATAGTCATTTAGATATTACTTTTATGTGTACAAAACATAGGTTGAGAACGTCAAAATGGTTTCTGAAGCTGCAGGGCTACTGTTATAATTTTTTGACCAATTAGGACTATGCATAAGGATGGTTATATTCAGAATTATTAGTGACAATTTCTATAACAATTAATAGAGTCACAACATCATGGCCCAGGTAATGAGTTAAAAACAATATTTTATAGTAAAAATACTTGAATTTTACTCAAAATTTAGGCAAAATCCTGGAATTATTTAGCATTCCTTACTTCAAGCATCATTCCACACCACTTTACACTGCCATAAGCATATAATCATTCATATCAATAAGAAATATGGTAAAATTCACACATTCATTCTACCATTCAACTCTCCTTATAAATACTAGCATAATTAGGCTAAAATAATTCTAAGTGGCGATCTTATTAGAGTGCTCTTCCAGGATAGGCTTTGTGGTGCATTTGTAACGTTTCTTCACTTCGTTGTTCAAGTTTTCCCTGTTTCTCGCAATCTCTATAGCATAGAACTGTACTCTAGGCACCAACATTGTATTCTGTTCAGAATAGTCCCCTTTAGTGTCTGCTCTCATTAGTGTACCGAAACTGTAATCTTCGATTATGTTTTTAAACTTTTCACAGAAAATTCTCCACTTTGCTTTGTTTACATTGTTTTTTATTTCGTGCTCGTTGATGTAGGAGACATCCATGTCTGGGAAGTCTTGCCGGAAGTGCGTGTAGATGAGGTCGTCATGTGGTGTCAGCTGCAGCCACCTGGTGTCCAGGGCACATAACATCTGCAGTTTATAACATGGAATAGAAATCAATAAAGAGTGATCTAATTATTGCACAAAAATATATATATATAATATATATATATGCTATGGTTGGAATGTTTTGAGGGCCAATTTCAAACCTAACCCCAGCCCTACAGTACTAATGTACATAATATGCAATAAAAATAGATTAAACATCATCAGATACTGATAGAAAACATTGTGAAGAAAATAGCATGCCTTAGAATTTATTTCAAGTGTCTGATCTACCAATCTTCACTTGGCCTACATGATGGAAGATGGTCTCAAATATTCTCAGCTGTTACGATAGAGAGGAGTCCCTTCATTCACAAATGGAATACAAGTTATGTTTAAATAGCATTAAATATAGTATATTCATATCTATTAGACTTTGCTGTCCCTCTATTGTTTTGCATACTTTAAAATGACATAACAGATTTCGATGCAGTTTCCATCATCAGTAGAGTAATCATAACTTATTGTTTATGAATATTATTATGACCTGAAACCTTAATTAATCCATCCAATAGGTTGATGTTAAATGGTCTTATAATAATAAATGTGTAATGTATAAAGGTGGGTACTGACCGGCGTTACAGGGCGTAATGTAACTTCTTACACAGCGAGTGTTCATGCAGTCAGTACCGGAAAACAAGGCGCTCGCAGCGAGCAACGAGAACATGGTGTAAAGTAATATGCTCACTGCGAATGGTACATTACGGCCTGTAACACCGGTCAGTACCCACCTTTAGACTATTAAATTTAATAAATTCATAACAAGACCCGATCTAGGTTAGCCCCTTAGATTAAGGTTAACACATCGATACGGTTGCCATTTAGGGCAGAAACAAATGAATTGTTGTAAATTTCGATACAAAAATTCATTTGTTTCTTGCAGATATTTGCGATGCGATGCAAATTCGCAGTTGGTAGCCCTTAGAGTCTAGGGATATTTAATTATTAATGTGCACTAAGCTTGGTGTAGATTTTTCTTGGCATAACTGAAAAACCTCAGTGGTTTAAATTAGTGCCAATTCTATGTTTTACTCATGGAAACTGTTTTAGGTATTATGATAAATAAATTTTAAAAATGTGCAATATTATAATATGCTACTTTCCAAGGAGATTGTTTAAAAAGTAAAAAAGTGTGAATTTATTAATTTAAGAATTTCCAATATTAACACTATTCATTTTAATTAGGGACTTCAGACGCTAATACTAACATTGAAATATATGTCACTATGCTCCATGGCTTTGGCTGCCCACAGCCGCTCCAGGGTTTCATCATTCCCAAATTCTTCAGCCGGTCTAGACAATACGTCCTGTAAGAAATTTAACATGACTGTTGATTAGCACAAACCCCATCTTTACTATGCTTACCACATTGTAGTACCAGGTTACAAAGGAAACTTGAATAGAAAAAGCTCTGAATAGGAATGATTTATCGCAATGATATTTTAGTAAAATATCATTGATTTATCGTGAAATAAAGACATGGTTTATTAAAATGTTTTCAAAGTTGCGTTAAATCCTCTTACCATTTTGATTGTTTTCGACTTTATCAAAACCTTAGATCAAAGCCCTAATTTGTAATTTACATAAATGTTATTATAGGTACTGTACTGCACATGGAAAAGAACATTGAATACAGAATAATGAAATTTCACAAAATAAATTAAGAAAATAAGAGGTTAGAAAAACCTGAGAGAAAAACTCTGTGAGAGAAAAACTGAACGTAAACCAGGCCGTCTATCTTAAAGATTGATTAAATGATTGATTGATTGAACCATAGAGTAAAGCAAGGTGTTGCAATCATTTGACAATTTTCCCCTTAAACTCAAGTCATTTACTCTGAGGTCAGAATCACGTCAGAATACCCCCAAAAAACATTTTCGTTGGAGTAATTTTAATACCTACTCTGTATGATTTGATTTGAACCTCAGATTTGAAGTTCTACCTTATTACTTCCATGGAGCTTCCAGTCAGAGCATATTCGTATTTTTTATATAGAAAAAGTACGTTCTAAAACGGCCATGAGTATCATTTGGATTAGAATAATGCGATCAATCAAAAAATAACTTACTAGTTTTTCAATTATTTTTTAAGTACTTAGCATATTTTACGTATTCACCACAATACCCTACCCCTAAAATATTATACTACAAGTAAAACCCCGAGTTAGAAACCCTGATTCATTGCTATCAATTCTGGAATCTTGGAGTGTCTTGGAGGTCTTGCTTGGACAAGTATTGGGTCTTGGCGCAGATTTACTTTGGTCGGTCCATCGCATAGGTGACCGCCCGCGCGGTCTAGTACCTTCTACGCCCGACCTCTTGCACGACAAGTCGCTCTATGGAGTCTTCGCTTCTTCTAGAGATGTGGCCGAAGAACTTGATGCCGAGTTTTTCGAGTACAGACACGTTGGTTCTATATTCCGTCCACGATGCTCCAAGCATCCTTCTCCAGCACCACATTTCCAGAGCGTCTATCTTTTTCTTTTCAATTTCCCGTATGGTCCACGTCTCTGCAGCGTACAAGAAAATGGGGAACAGATTTAACTGACTTCAAAAAAAAAGAAAGAGGAGTGTTCAATTCGGTTGTATTTTTTTAATATTTCCTAATTAGTTCTCTGTTCTGTGCAGTTCTGACTTCTGTTCTGGACCTGCATGGTGGGCGTCCGCTTCCTAGAATATCTTGCAACTAGTTGCAACGTGCAATTGTAGTAGTGTTGCAGCATGACGCCAAGGAAGGAGGATGCAAAACAAACAAAGCCATACTGAGCCATACAATGTCCAGAAATGACTTGAATTTGCCTTGGCTGGCGGTCGCCACCAGTAGTAACGAAATTCGAACTTCCAAAGTAGTTCCTCCCTACTAAAAAGTAGGGATTTGTCGTCGATGCATTTTCAGTCGACGAAACGAGACCGTATCGACCAGGATAAACTAGTTTATTAAACAGTCTAAAGTTTCGACTAGTTTATATCATAAACATAGTTGTGGACGTTGAACGTCGACGTCGTTGTCGATCTTTATCGATGCATCTGTCGTTTGGTCATTGACAAGACTACTTTAGTCTACTCGTTTACGTTTAACAATCGATGGATCAACGTATTTTATTTACAAACTGAAATATGTAAGTAGTACATAAGTACACATGAAAAATACAGCATCAGCATTCATGATCATTCACATCTTCGTCATATACGCCTATTAGTGATGTGAACCGATTACAACTATCAACACCGGTTTTTATCGATTACTTTAAAAAATAAACCGGTTTTTAAGGTTTTTTTAGGTTTTCAATGAAATACACTAAAATACTATCTAATCATAGGCTTAGTGTTTATTTATCATAAGATAATCACATTAAACGTCAGTGAATAACTTGTCTTGCCCTAATAGTTGTCAAAAGCTATAGAAGAAATCGTTAAGGGAATACACTGTATTATATAGTTACAGTGTATTAACTTGGTAAAACAGAGCCTAAAAATGTATTGAACCTTAATACTGTGCAGACATGACAGTTCTTGAGATCTCGTGGTATTTTCTATTGTTATCGATGTTTAGATCTTGATGCATATTTTTCATTAATGCAAATTTTTCGAAGACATTGTTACTCATGATCATGTTCAGTTGTCCACTTTAAATTGTTTCTCTCAGCTATCGTTGTCTTCATGTTCTCCTTTCTCTCGAACTCGTTACTGAGGGGTTTAGGAATTATATCATCATAGTTTTCAGTTAAAATTGTTGTTACCTTGACTAATCCTTGTCTAAGCTATCCTTCAGCTATCAAGTGGTTTGATAATATTCATATCTTCGTGGGCGCTCCCAATCTGTCCGCTTTGAGGAGACATCATCTTAGAGGAGGCTTGAGGCGGGTGTTCCACTGGGTGGGGTACTTTCCCCTTTTTTCCATTTTCATCAATATCATCGCGAGGGTTTTCTAACTATCATCTCTATGCAGATCATTATGTAGTATTAATTATAATTTTGAGTAAAACACTGAAGTACTTTGCACGTCTTTATTCCACTACGCATGTAGATAGAGTGAGTAGAATACAATGAGATTCCGCCATAAATACTAACAGACATTTCTCCCACCACATTGAATGTCATTACAATAACCAATTCATAACAAGTTACAAATATTACCCTCCAGCTTGTTATTTTTAAAATACATCCCAAACTATTTTGAGTTGCGTACCTACAACATGTTCACAATTTTAAAACTACTTGCCACCGAACTTTAAATCTGTGATGTTTTGTTGAAAAATAGAGTTTCACAATCACACTAACAGTAGCTTTATCGTCATGCCGATATTGATAGATAATCTTGGAGAAGCGATATAAAGATTTAGATAGCATAAGTAAGTGGGCAAAATCGTTTGGCTTGTTAGTGGACCCTACTAATTCTCAGGTCATACCATATTTGGTGGCAGATACATGATGAAACTGACTGTCATTAACTCACTCTCTAGTTTAGTTTTCAATTCCGCACCAATTGCATACTCGAATAAAGTTAATTATTGAAGTTCTGTTTGATTCTAATCTTTCTTGGGAATCTCATGTTGGAGAGTTATTATTATATCATATCATTCTCACAAACGCCTTTAAAAAATTTCTTCCGCGTAAGACAAAAATCTCTTTAGCTTAATTTTTACCTCTTTTCGATTATGCAGATGTATGTTTTCTAGATCCAAATGAGGAGCGATTGCAACATTACATCATCATGGAATTTCGGGTTCAACTAGAATGGCTGCCAATCCGTCAGCGACGGGACTGGCATATTTTTTTTCTAAATTGTATTGTTACGTGCGGGTGGGTATTAAAATGCCGATTAACATAAAAGAAGATTTTATTCCACGTACACTCACACTGTATACACTATACACGCAGTATACACACAAGGCACAGTAGTCCGAGTCGCACAGTACTTCACAATAGTCCAAAGTCGTCGCAAGGGTCGCTGGTACAATTCTCTTCGATCGCTTTCTTAAGATGTTTCCGCTGTCGCTTGTAAACACAAACTGTCCGAACGCCACTATGCGTCGGCTTATATACCTAAATTAACAGAGGGGTGGAAGTATCTCGAATGAACTCGTATGAACCTACCTATTCTATCGTTTTCGCGAGATACAATAGCGGCGTGACCTTCGAGAATGAACTAACAATAGGCGGGGGCAGTGAACCGAGCGCGAGCGCGTAGGTATGTACGTAAGTACCTACTCGCCGAATTGGAGGGAACCACTTTCTATTGAGAATTCGAGATCTTTCGGTACGAATCGATAGTAGACCTATAGACTAACAATGCGTTTTGAGATCATTGCAATTAAGTAATAACTAACGGAGTAATTAACACTTTTATCTCCCGGTCGTAACACTACCCCCCTCTTAGTTATGCTCGTCCCGAGCATCATTATCACCATGATAACGTGCCAATCTATCCAGGTGAACTATCTTAGGTTTGCCTCGGGGTCCCTTCTTGATGCGGTAGGTGACGTCGTTGATCCTCGTAATAACAGTAAAGGGTCCTTCCCAGCGGGCTTGAAGTTTCGGAGACTTCCCTTTTCTGCGAAGCGGATTGTGAAACCACACTAGCGTTCCTTCATCGAAACCGTTGGTATTCGCATTTCGATCGTAGCGGGTCTTCATCCTCTCGCTAGTCTTCAGACTGTTCTCCCGCACTCTCTTGTGCACTTCGTCCAACTGATTTTGAAGATCGCACACATAGTCCGTAACGGGTTTAGGACTGTCAGGTGGGGTACCCGTTATTGCGTCCACCGGAAGTCTCATCTCTCGGCCGAAGTTCACCTTGGCTGGCGTGTTCCCCGTACTATCATGTACTGCAGAACGATAGGAAATCAGGAACAAAGGGATGTACTGATCCCAGTCCTTTTGATGATCATCCACTACCTTGGCCAAGTGATTCTCTAGAGTTTTGTTAAATCTCTCGACCATTCCGTCTGATTGCGGATGTGCTGGTGTCGTACGGGTCTTGTGGATCCCAAGAAGTTTGCACATTTCTTGAAATACGGCAGATTCGAAGTTACGTCCTTGGTCCGAATGAATTTCCATGGGTACACCAAATCGACATATCACCTCCTGGACCAGTTTCTTGGCTACCGTTATTGCTTCTTGGTTGGGTGTTGCGAACACCTCAGGCCACTTACTGAAGTAATCCTGCACTACTATTATGTACTTGTTCCCATCGTCAGTCTGTGGAAACGGCCCAGCTACATCAACCGCGATGCGCTCCCATGGTGCCCCAACGTTATACAGCTTCAGCTGTCCCTTACTTCTGGTTTGCGGGCCTTTTACCGAGGCACAAGCAGTACATTTACGGCACCAATCTTCGACATCTTCACGGCATCGTAGCCAGTAGAACCGCTGTCTGACTTTAACGAGGGTTTTCTTGACTCCAAGATGACCACCAGAGACACCATCGTGGACGTGCCGTAGAAGAGGGGCCACCATGATTCGTGGTATTACCACTTGCAGAGTGACTTCCCTTCCGTCGTTGGACTCCCATTTCCTGCACAGCAGATTGCCTTCCAGAACTAAGCTGTCCCACTGAGCCCAATAACTTTTAGTAGTCGCGCTGTAAGCAGACACATCCTTCCATTGGGGTTTGTTTCCACTTTGCTTCCAGCGCAGTACAGGTCCAAGGTCATCATCTTCTTCTTGGGCCTTCCTCATATTGGGTCCAGTCCACTCATCGTCTAAGCCATGCGTCCTTATAAGGTTTACTTCTTCTCGGGCTTCATTTCTACCACAGTGCTTGCAGTCGTCAGCGCACGGTCTTCGTGACAGAGCGTCCGCGTTATTGTGTCCTTTTCCACTGCGATGCTCGGTTACAAAGTTGAACTCCTGCAATTGCTCTATCCACCTTGCTACCTGTCCTTCCGGATTTTTAAACTGTAACAACCACTTTAATGCCGCATGATCGGTTCTAACCGTGAACTGTCTTCCTATAAGGTATTTCTGAAAATGTTGTAAAGTCTTTACCACAGCAAGTAATTCACGGCGGGTAACACAGTAATTTCTCTCTGGTTTTGAAAGTGCTTTGCTGAAGTATGCAATTACCACCTGGCGGTCCCCTTGTGTTTGCGACAATACTCCACCGATTCCCGTGTTACTAGCGTCCGTGTCCACAGTAAATCTTCCTTCCCTGCTTGGGTAACCCAATATAGGAGCTTCACAAAGCCGTTGCTTAAGTTCACTAAAAGTATTCTCGCAATTCAAGTCCCAGATGAAATCGCGTTTATCCTCTGTTAATTGATGTAATGGTTTTGCCACGTCCGAAAAATTCTTAATGAAGCGCCTGTAGTAAGTGCAAAGCCCAAGGAACGCTCGCACTTCCGTTTTATTTTTCGGGACAGGCCATTCCTGAACAGCTTTTATCTTTTCAGGGTCGGTTTTTACTCCATCCGCCGAGATGACATGTCCTAGGTAACTGACCTCCTTCTGAAACAGAGCACACTTCTTTGGACTCAGTTTCAGATTCGCTTCTCGGATCCGGGTGAACACTTTCTCTAGGTTCTTCAGGTTCTCCTTGAAGCTGCGTCCCATCACAATTACGTCGTCGAGATAGACCAGACATACGTCCCCAAGGAGGCCTACCATCACCCTCTCCATAAGGCGTTCGAAGGTTGCTGGAGCATTACATAAACCGTAGGGCATGACATTGAAATGCCATAGTCCGTTCCCAATTCCAGTGCTGAATGCCGTCTTCTCTTTATCTTCTGGACTCAATTCCACCTGCCAGTAGCCACTCTTCAAATCAATGGTCGAGAACCACTTCATGCCACTGAGCATGTCCAGCGTATCATCAATTCTCGGCAGGGGATAGCTGTCCTTTTTCGTGACATTATTTAACATTCGGTAGTCAACACAAAACCTCGTACTTCCGTCCTTCTTCTTTACTAGCACCACAGGTGATGACCATGGGCTTGTAGAGGGTTCGATGATCTTGTTTTCAGCCATGTCTTTAATCATTTCGGCTACCTCTGTTTCTTTTGCCCACGGTATACGTCGAGGTCTCTGTTTAATAGGCCTGGCATCGCCTGTATCAATCTGGTGCTTTACAAGGCCTGTTCTACCACAGTCATTTCCGGTTGCAAAAATGTCCCTGAATGTAACCAAAAGCTCTTTGGCTTGCTGCAGTTCCAGTGGTGATAAATTTTCCTTACAATCTTCCAAAAGCTGTCGAATGTGATCGTCTTTAGTCGAACTTATATTTTGATGAACTGCGGAAGTGTCTAACCGTTTCAGGTACTTTACTTCTTCGCATCTTCCAATCAGGCTATTCTTCCTCAGACGAACTTCTTCATTACTCAAGTTTACAACTTACTTTTGCTATTCCATTTGTCATAAGTAATGTCCTGGCCGTGATGGTCTGTGGATGATTCCGGAGTCTTCGGAGTCTTCTACTATAACACATTTGTTTGATTTGATCTTCTTAGGGAATTTCACTGATACTAAATTTTCAGATCTTGGAGCCAGTATGAAATCCTTTAAACAATAAAGATTGCATGGGTGTGATCCTTGCAGACAAACTTCTTGATCAGGAAACCTTAACACTCCTTTATCAATATCCAAAACACATCGCTGATCCTTCAAGAAGTCTAGGCCCAAAATGCAATCATCCGTGATATTTGCGATAAGAACTGAGTGGATGTATGTTCGGTCACCAATATTAATCTCTACGTCTGTATCACCGAGGACGGAGACTGGCTGGCCGGTTGCTGTCCGGAGGCGACATGGTGGGGATCGCCTTTTCCACATAACAGTGCGTTTCAGTAGCTCTGGTCTGACTATAGTCCGCGAAGCCCCAGTGTCTACTGTCAAACTGCATGTCTTGTCATTTAATGTGCCCTCGATGGTCAGACTATTTCCATTGAGTAATGGTGAACTTGAGTAATGGTGATTGTGGGGGCCTTATCGTTACCAGCCAGCACCCGCCCCGCGGTCCTGGCGACACTTAGTTTAACGGAAGGTCTTGATCCACTTGGGTCCCGGAGTTCGTGACCCTCTTCCTCTTTTTACGACATTCCAGTCGATTTTTTTTTTTTTTAACACTTATATGCTAGTGCTTGACTGCAGTCCCACCCGATGGAAAGCGGCGACGCAATCGAGGATGGCAAAACACACTAGCTTATTAAAAGCCTATTCACTCTAGTCTTAAAGACACCCACATTATAATCGGGCGGGAAAACCGACGCAGGCAAACTGTTCCAGTCCTTAGCTGTCCTTATTATAAATGAAGAAGCAAACCGCTTAGACCGGACTGAAGGCACTTTCACCACATAAGGGTGTGTACGTGCCGTGCGTCTCGTCGTCCGATGATGAAAGGGAGATGGTGGAATCAAGTCATGCAATTCCTGTGCACACTCTCCAAAATGCATCCTGTAGAACACCGAGAGGCTGGCTACTCTGCGCCTGTGCTCTAGGCTTTGTAAATTGGCCGCTACTAAAATATAGGCCGAATATGCCCCTTTTCTCCACAGCCATAACAAGTGGGGACATACTGTGGTCTCCTATCATCCGACACTATTTCGCGAACTTTATATGCACGACTGTCCTGTCGTACAGCTTCCACTTCAAGCGCATGGGCCAGTGCGCTCTTTAGTGAAGAATGATGGCCCAGGCGAACGGCGGCTCTGACTTCCGCGTCCCGTATGCCATCCACGAATGCCTGTAGAAGATTCACCTCCACAGTCGCCGGTGCCGATGAGTATGCACGACGCACCAGCCTTTCCACCTCAAGCGCCCACTGCTGGAGACTTTCTCCGGCCTTTTGTGTCCGATCGCGGAGTTGTGCTCGATAAACGTGCTCCAGGTGCTTTTCACCGTAACGCGTCTCTAATGCCTCCAAGAGAGTATCCAAGGTCCGTGGCAGGTTTTCCAATATCATCAGAGCGTCTCCTCGCCGGGCAAGCGTCAGGGCCATAAAAGATTGGCCATCAGTCCAGCCGTTCCCGTTGGCCAGTGTTTCGAACTGGTAGCGGAAGGCTGTCCACGATGACGACCCGTCAAAGTGCGGAAGGTCGAGTTTTGCTGCTGATGGTGATGATGAGGCCACGGTTAGCGGTTGACGAGTCTCTAGTTTAGTTACCTTATTAGTCAGTACATGAATACGGCTATCATGTTCATCAATGCGGCCTTCCAGGTTTTCCGTCTTAAGAGTAACCCCTTTGACGTCCACTTCCAGTTGTGTGACTTTCTCGCCGAGTACAGAAATGCCGGCGTCAGTCTTGCACAGAACAGCCTCTTGGTTGGCCTGAATGTCACGGCGGGTAGCCTCCTGATTTACCTGAATAGCTTCCTGGATCTCGCGACGAGTAGCGTCCTGGTTCGCCTGGATATCGCGGCGAGTAGCCTCCTGGTTCGCCTGGATGCTCTGAATTTCACGACGGGTAGCCTCCTGCATACCCTGGATAGCGGCCAGCAGGGTTGACAGATTTAGCTCCGTCGAGTCTCCCGGTAGTGCGGTACCAGACGACGTGGCAGTCTCAGGCTGAGACTCCTCCTCTTGACGACGCCGACGTGCAGCATCCATCTCCACTTGCCTCCTTGTTCGCGGAGTACGCGCTTCTTCTTCTCGCGGCAGAATCGGCATCCCGCTTCTGACACCAATTGTTACGTGCGGGTGGGTATTAAAATGCCGATTAACGTAAAAGAAGATTTTATTCCACGTACACTCACACTGTATACACTATACACGCAGTATACACACAAGGCACAGTAGTCCGAGTCGCACAGTACTTCACAATAGTCCAAAGTCGTCGCAAGGGTCGCTGGTACAATTCTCTTCAATCGCTTTCTTAAGATGTTTCCGCTGTCGCTTGTAAACACAAACTGTCCGAACGCCACTATGCGTCGGCTTATATACCTAAATTAACAGAGGGGTGGAAGTCTCTCGAATGAACTCGTATGAACCTACCTATTCTATCGTTTTCGCGAGATACAATAGCGGCGTGACCTTCGAGAATGAACTAACAATAGGCGGGGGCAGTGAACCGAGCGCGAGCGCGTAGGTATGTACGTAAGTACCTACTCGCCGAATTGGAGGGAACCACTTTCTATTGAGAATTCGAGATCTTTCGGTACGAATCGATAGTAGACCTATAGACTAACAATGCGTTTTGAGATCATTGCAATTAAGTAATAATTAACGGAGTAATTAACACTTTTATCTCCCGGTCGTAACAGTATACTTAACAATCTTAATTCTCCTCTTTATCTTCGTGAGCGTTATTCGTTGCTTGAATCTTGTGACAAGCCTTGACGTTCCACTGCATCTCTTCTTTTTGAAGTTCCTCCTCATTATTCTAGTCACTATATCGGTTTTTTACTATGCAAGCAGTGCGGCTATGGAATTCTCTACCACATTTCTTGTGTGCTAGTTGTAAATTAGTCTTAAAAAAAAATTAAAAAACAAAATTTCCTCTCCAGATGGATTTAATTTAATATTTTTATTTAGTGTTTTTACAATAGTTTAGTTATTTTTAAATTTATGTACGTATCAGCTCAGACTTTTCCGCCACCGCGCCGTCACTCTCGGCCAGATCGACCAATAATCATTGGAATCGACCGCCCGGCCTTGCTCTGATTGGCGCACACGCGTCGCGCTAGCTCTTCTACTTTGTTTTGATAAAACACTGTATCTTGCAATCCACAAAGATTATTTGGACAATACACTGCATCTTAAATTGCCGTGTTGAATTATTTCAGGCCTGTAGCTACAGTAAATACAGTAATACATACATGAATGCCATAACATCAAACAGGTTAAAAGAAATCGAATGAACGTTGTTAATTCAAAACACTGTATCTGAAGTTACAGTTATTGGATTCACAGGGTATTGTAGGTATTTAATGGCTAAATGATTATTGTTGGACCAAAAAGCAACCGCACTTCTAAGAACTGTTGTCATTGTCTCTCTACCTACATATATCTTTCCATTCATGTTATCCTTTGGGTTGCCTGGAAGAATTCACTCATTAGTGATAAGGCCGCCTCAATGATTCTGTTTTCTTTTAATATGTATTCTGTATTGTATTTGTACGAAAGTGTAAATGAATAATTTTGTTAAAACTAAATTTAAACTTATATATATTTGAACAAATATCCATAACGTGTGTATCTTGTAACTATGTTGATTTTCTGTTCTTATTGGCGGTACGCTAGCTGAATGTCATGCCATCTTATGGGATACATAATACAAAAACGAAAAAAAAGGTAATCGGTTTTTTAATAAAAAACCGGTTTTTTCTAGGTTTTTCTAAAACCGGTTCACATCACTAACCCTATACTATTCAGCCTCTATGTAGACGCGCTGATTGTCGCGCTCAGCAGCCAGCATGTCAGCTGCCATATTGACGATGTTTGTATTATCAATCTAAGTTATGCGGACGACATGGTTCTGCTGAGCGGGTCGGTCTGTGGCCTGAGAAGTCTAATAGCCATATAATATGAATAAAAGTCAATACATGGTCTTTTAGGCGGGCCGTGCTAGGTGCCCTGAGCAAGTACCACCCGTGCTCTTAAATAACATTTGCCTTGAGAGAGTGAGACAAGTAAAGTACTTAGGACTTATAGTAACGGCCGACCTCAGGGATCATGATGACATCGAACGGGAGCGGAGGGCGCTGTCAATAAGAGCGAAAATGTTGGCCCGTACCCGTATGTTGGCGTGACCCATCCTTAGTTTAGATAGAGCTAGATAGAGGATTAAAATCATAGATATAGATTTTTTCACTACAATTAAAATAGTAATCTGTAACTAAAATACGTAGAATTCTAGTACTTACTGCTATAGGTAGTAGGTAATTCATTCTGTCGTTTTTATTTGGATACGTTCACAGTCTTGTGAATGCCATAGATAAGAATAGTATAATTATACTGGTGAATGCTATCGCCATGTGTGAACGTAACGTACCGAACGGAACGTATCCAAATAAAACACGAAATAGCGAATTAAAAATAGCTAACGATAGACAAGGACAACGCTCTCGGAAAAATTCGTTTGAGTATCGTTACGTCACGAGTTTTCATTGGCGGAGAGCGGAAGAGGGTGGCGCATGCGCGTTATGCCGACGCCATCTCTGCAACTACTGTGCCTATTATGTACTTGTTCTAGAGTAAAGTGAATGCTAATTCGTGGTTCTAGGTGTGAATAAATCATGGAATCGTGGCGCCGTGAGTGATATCGCGCGGTTATTAACAGTGACATAACGGTGACATCACGAGTCTGCCTACGGCGGATCGTATCTTACGGAAGTTTCCTGGTCATAGCGACGCATATTTTTTGCGGCTATCTCCGCCGCGGGCTGCCACACGTAGCGATTTGATGGGCGTCCATCTCCGGAGCGGCTAGCGGTAACATACCAACTAGATAATATTCACATTCGACGGCGGCGCGCGTGAAGAGCGGGCTCGAGTCGGGACGAATCCCCGCTCTCCGGCGCGCGGGCCGCCCGAGCGTACGTCTGTTATGTATGAATTACCGCCGCGGGTCAAAGACATCTCGGCGCGCTAGGCGCGAGAACGGCGTCGTGAGCTCCGCTAACTTTGTGTTTCAGTTTACGCGGCTCGGCGGGCGGTTAGTGACGCGTTTGATATGAATTCTGCTTTAAAGCCGGTGCTGCCTGGGGCGGTGGTGCCGCAGCCGGGCGGGCAGGCGAGCCCGGCCAAGGGCAGCGCGGCCGCGGCCGTGGCGCACCCGCAGCCCGCGCTCGTGGGACAGAACCTCTCGCAGCACGCGCCCGCGCCGCCGGCGCCGCACCCCGCGCCCTGCATGGCGCCGGTCTCCGCTAACATGGCACAGATGGCACAGAACATGAGCCACCACGGGAACCTCTCGCACGTCACAGTAAACTCCGTCGGCCCTTCCAACGTAACCCCGAGCCCTAGTAAAACCGTGAACGCGAACGCCCCACTCAGCCTCGTTCACCAGGACAAGGCTCTCGCCTTGACTAGAGCCCCAGAGAAGAATGAGCCTGACTCAACTGGTCCAGCTAATGGGACCATCGATTCACCGAGGCCTGTGCCCAATGCTACTGTGGCAATGAAACCTCAGAATCCTGAGATAAATAAAGACAAGCAAGATGTCGCTAAGATGACACCTGGTCCTCCTAAATTACCAGAAAAACCACCCAGTGGGCCCAGCACACCCCAGAAACCCGAGACCTCAAACTCCATTGCTGCAAATGCCGCAAATGTTGATGGTCCTGCTCAGCCAAAAGTGGCTACAGCCAGTGAAGCCCCAGAGAAGTCACCATCAAAGCCTTCAGAATTGAAAGCGGCCCCCGCAGCTGATGTTGCCCCAACCCAGAGTGACAACAAACCTATACCAGAGTCGGCAAATGATAGTCAACTACAAGAAAATGCCTCTACTCCAGCCAAGCAGGATATCCCTGAAAGTGAAAGTGCTAAAACAGAGTCTACACCTAAAGTTGAAGAGAAACCTGAAGAAGCAAAGGTTGAGAAAGCACAACTTGTCACAGAGGAGAAGAAAGAGGAAATTAAACCAGAGAAAACTGATCCTCCCAAGAAAGAGGAGTCCACAGAAAAGTCTGAGAAATTAGAAGAAAAGCCAGAGGAAAGGAAACCAGATGTTAAACCAGCTAAATTGGAGTCGAAACCGAAATCAACATTGAAGTTGGCGACGGTGACACCTCCGATGAGAAAGAGAAGGCAGTTGTCACCTAGTAAGATTGATGGTCCAAGTTCTGCTAAGAAATCCATGGATGGTGATTCTACCCCTGACTCAAGAACAAAAAGGAACAGAACCAAGGTTTGTACACACTCCCACAACATTTATATTCACTTTATTTCACAAACATGTTAGCAGGGTTGCTATTACTTTGTCCTTTTTTTTCTTTTATATATGTAGATAAACTTGAATGAATATATATTTAGTACTGGCTGATAAATTGCATTATAAAATAAAAACATTGTATTAGATTGTGACTAGAAGAATTGTTTATGGTACATTCCTTACTTTAGTGGTCAATAGTCTTCATACTTTTTATGAGAGGCAGGGCACAGGTTAGGTTAGAAATCTAGCAGAAAAAACAATGGTGACACCAAAGGATTTAAAACTAAGTTTTTTTTTTGTTTTTTTTTTTTAACTTCTACTTTACTGAAGACTGAAACTCACACTCGAATTTTACCTACCTGTGAAATGCGAGAGTGTATTCATGGGTAGACCAAGTCAAATAGGTCTTATCTTGTTGTAAAAAATTCATAAAATTGTTTAACTCTCAAATAAAGAATCATTAAAATCAGTAGATATTTGGCAGTCATGACTATTTTCTGTTGCTTAGGATGTCATCTTTAGGCATTTCACCAAATTATTCCTCTGCACCATTAATTTTCTTACAGGTATAACTATGTATGTATGTAACTATGTGTTCCTATGTAAGAAATTTTTATGAAATGGGTATAAAAAATCTCAAATTTGTTCATAATTGCAATTGTTATGCATGATCAAAAAGGTATACTTCTAGGTACAATAGTGTATGTATGTAGTAGTGTATGTAGTAATATTATATTATATAAACATACATTTCCCGCTAATATGACGGACCTGTTGGTCTAATGGATAGACACCCTGGCCGCTAACCAAAAGGTTATGGTTTCGATTCCCACCAAGTGTCTGGTTGTTTTATCTAAGTATTTATTTACAACAAAAAGTATAAAAGTATTAGGAGCAGTTGTTTGGTTTCCATAGTACAGGCTGTGCCTGGTTTGGGATCGGATGACCGTGTGCATGCCCCATATTTCTTTACAAGATCAAAATTATAGCAATAAATGGATACAGGAGTGGTGGCTGGCCACCAGTTAGCCACCACTCCAGACAATTGCTAGGGTTAAATATGATATAAAAATTGGGTCCCAGTTTTTAAACGACTTTAAAAAAGGAGGTATGTACTAAGAATAACGTTATGGCGTGTTAACTAATATCAGCACCGAATTCATTCTATTTTCGTTATTTAATTCATCATTTTCTTTGAAGTGGGTTTTATTTTTTCTGAAAATACCTATTTTATTGGACACATTTTAGTGAAGTTTATGTTAGCAAGATATCAGCAGTACCTATGTGGGCTACATCAAATCAGTTGTTATGAAATGGCTATCCTTTTTCGGAATATGGACGTGAAGTCTAAATAATTACAAACTAAATGCGATTCCCTAATATTCATTATTATTACTTGCGTTCACGTTATCGCGCAACGCTAGAGTAACTTACTGGAAATATTAACAGTCCATATCTTCAAAACTACTGAACCGATTTTGATGAAACTTGTACTCTTCCCTAAGTTGGAAGATACTATTGATATTGCATAAAGAATTACTAAAATCAGATTTATAGTTGCTGATAAATCATTGGACAAACCTACATACATACGCTCATAAGATTTGGTACATTTGTTTAGATGCATAGACTAACATATACGCGTCGAATACGAAGCCTTCTTTTTGAAGCCGGTTAAAAATTTAGCTAATGTAAAAAGAGCACAGGCGGAGCTGCGCGAGTTGACTAGTAAACAAATAAATTCAAAACTTCACAGTACACTTTCATTAGTCATAATATTTATTTAGCATATCCTAAAATAACAAAATGTATGTGTATAGGGTGTGTTATTCTAGTAACCAACAATGTATTCACATCCCTTCACTTTATTAATAAAACACTTCTATAGGGAGTTAGTTCTATTTGAAGGCATGCTCATGGTCCACATGTATATAAAAAGGAATCCCCTTTTCCCTTGGTCGCGCCATAACTTGAAAAAGACTACCGATTTTATCCATCTTTTTTTTAAGTTTTCTAATTATTTGTAGAAGGGTCTTACGCAAGTCTTACGGAAAAAATAATAATAAAGTTACGCAGAAATTTAGGTAATTACGCGGTCTGAGCAGCGCAAGACAGCTAGTTAGGTATAAAACTTAAAAGTTTTCCTATAATTTTTAACCGGCTTCAAAAAGAAGGTTCTCTATTCGACGCGTATGTATGTAATATTGATAAAAATGCGTAATATTAATATATGTTAGTCTATGTGGGCTTCTAAACAAATTTACCAAATTTTATGAGTGTATGTATGTATGTATGTATGTATGTATGTATGTAGGTATGTATGTATGTATGTAGGTTTGTCCACGGATTTCTCAGAAACTACAAGTCCGATTTTAAAAATTCTTTTTGCAATAGTTAGAGTATTTTTCAACTTAGGGTAGAGTACAAGTTTCATCAAAATCGGTCCAGTAGTTTAAGAGATATAAACTTTTTATGTTTTCAGTAAGTTACTGTAACGTAGACGTTCGAGTTGCGTGATAGTGCTGATACCTATTTTGGTAAAATAAGTCACTGAAAAGTGTAAAATAAACTATTTTTTAAAAAATAAAAACCGACTTCAAAGTAAATTATCTAAAAAGCATAAAAAAACTATTTTTTAAAAATAAAAACCGACTTCAACGTAAATTATCTAAAAAGCATAAAATAACGAAAATATTATTGAAGTTGGTGTTAGCGTACCTGCTGTGTATATTCTGCACCAACTTCAATAATATTTTCGTTATTTTATGCTTTTTAGATAATTTACGTTGAAGTCGGTTTTTATTTTTAAAAAATAGTTTTTTTATGCTTTTTAGATAGTTTACTTTGAAGTCGGTTTTTATTTTTTTTAAAATAGTTTATTTAATTTTGTATACATATAAACATATTATGTTTATGACACACAGAACACACACAGAAGCGTAATGTATGCGTGTAACTTTATAAGTATGTAAATAATTGAAACACACACGTGTCCTGGATAAAATCACCTAATAATATAATGTAAATTTGATGTGTAATCCGTAGAAACGAAAGACCTCCAAAAATACACTTTAAGTTAGTCTTACACACAAAATACGCGCGACAGGTGCCGAGTCGTGGACAACGCCCGTACGCCGAAGGTAGTTTCAATGAAGGTTCTAAACATCAGGGGATTTATACGAAATTATACAAACACAGTGGTTCATAATAGGCTAAACAGATTTTAATTAATCAGTCCATCCGTTTGGGACCTACGATGCCTATGCGCAAGGCACGTCTGTCGCATCGGAGGTCAAAAACCGTGTCTTGGATTATATCGCGATTTATTTTATCCCTACGTAACAGCTTCCATGGGAGTAACGGGCGGACTGAAATATAATCCGTAAAATTAGTTTCATTTCAGTGTGTAATATTCGCGTAAATATCATCATAAAATGTCAAACTTTTAGCACCCATCTGTGGCCAACAGTACTACTCCTACAAAAAAAAAAACTAATATCCGAGCGATCAACTTGACCGGAATGAAGTTAGTGACGCTCCCTGTGTTGCACAAAGTGTTCACAAATACAGTCATCACTGTAGAACTCCACACTTTGCACTGTAATTTGCAAAGCCTGTTTTCAATCTTCTGACGCTGCATCACGCTTACGGTTATAATATAGTTAAAAATTTAAAGCAACGAGCGAACGCACATAATATCCTAAACAATATTTGCAGCACAAGATATGTCACAGTGATCGGTATAGGTAGAGTATACGGGGTGTAAGGGACATCGTACCGAAAACCGATACCAGGGATCCAGTACATGATTCTGAAAATTCTAGTGTTGAAATATTTCAACGGCTTTTTCATGATAAAAAAATAAATGCCGAAATTTATTAAAAGTACTTATTTAAAACAATACTTATTTGATCAAATTTAGCAATCATCAGCAGCCGAAAAGTCCACTGCTGAACAAAGGTCTCTCCCTTAGAAGGGAGGGGTTGCCATAATCTCTACGTTTGGCGGGCGGCTTGATTGAAATTAGTAATGTAATTTGAAAAATAAATATTATTCCGCACGTATTCATTACATGCGCAAAAATTAACAAGTTAGTCATTTGTCATTTTCCATATAAATGGTTTCTGTAATTTTGTAACGGACAATATGAGAAATCGTATAAATAAGTTTTCGGTACGTAGTCCCTTACACCCTGTATTTTCCTAAACTTCGAAGAAGGAAGTAAAATAAAGTGGATAATACCTCCTCTAAAATCCCGAAATAATTATAATGACGTTTTAATTATTTATTCAACATTTTAGAGGTTACGATTTATTGATTTTCAAAAAAATAGTTCAACCTTAAAACAGGCAACTTAAACTTAACGTAACTTTTATTTTAAAGCTACAAAGCACTTGAATTGCACTTGAATTTGACACAATTAATTATAGTACAGAGTCCTAAATAAATGTTAATGATTCTTCCAGTCAATCAGTTGTAACTGTTATAAATAAAGTTCTATAAATAATTCGTGATTTAATCCCGGGATTAAAATGTCATTATAGTTATTCCGGGATTTTAGAGGAGGCATTATCCACTCTATGTTATTTCGTTCCTCGAAGTTTAGGTAAAAAAAAACTTAAAAATACCATGCCTTCCTCTTGAATCTTACCTATTGCGATGATTAGATATAATGCAGTCCAAATTACATTTATTTTTAGCTACCTATATTAACAAATATATGTGCCTATAAAGTGCACGTACATTTCTGTTCGACAGCACGATACCTTATCGTTTTGTTATTCTATTTCTTGCGTCTCGCATATTTGGTTTTAAATGTCATTGATCTTTTATTTTTTTATTTATACCTACGATGAATTTCAGTAATCTGGCAGCGATACTTACCTACTCACATACAATATTAAGCCCACATTTGGTGCATTTTATATTATAAACGGAACCGATTTCTGGAGGACGTAAAGATATCGTGACATACCATACCAGTGACCGCGGATGTCCCAATTTCAGCCCATCATCTGAGCGACCATCTTACAAACTATACGACACAAAGCGATAAAATACATAAACCTTCACGAATATTTACTTATTTTTTTTAGTAAATATACAAAATATTTATAGAAATAAAATATAGTATAATTCCATTATTTTGAGATTTGCAGTTCCGCAACAAATTAATATAACAAGTATTGGGAAGAAAATTTTGCTCGTCGCCGCAACAGATTTATTAAAGTACTAGCTGACCCACGCAGCTCCGCCTGCGCTATTTTTACGTTAACTAAAATTTTAATAACAGACATTCGCAACGAATACATAACCTCCTTTTTTATCGTCGGTTAAAACTGGGACCCACTTTTTACTTGCTCTCCGAAGCACGGACCCGTTTAGTTCAAATGGCGTTAAACGGTCACCCATCTATTTAATGACCTTACCTAACGTTGCTTAACCCGATCGATTACAAAACCTTGATAACAACTCGCTATGAGTGTTACCTTACTGATATTGATTATATTATAAAGAAAAATTGATAAAATCGGACCAAGCGTATAACCAACTACCCATTTTGACTTTAATACCCTCTCCCAAAAGAACCGTGCTAGATTACGGGATAAAAAGTATCCTATGTCCTACCTCGTAGTATGATCTCAAATCATGCCAAGTTTCATTTGAATCCATTCAGTAGTTTCGGCGTGATGCTCAGCCGTGATACAGACAGACAGACAGACAAAAATTAAAAAAAATACATTTTCGGCCTCAGTATCGGTTATAGAATGCCCTCCAAATATAATTTTCAAAATATCTTCAATGTACAGAATTGGACCTGTTACAGTTTTATTATAAGTATAGATTAAGTACTGCTACTTACGCATTACCTCAATTATTTCTACAGACTCATCTAACCATCACGTAAATGCAAATCCAATCAATATATTTAACACAGACCTAAGTAATATATAAGCCTACATAATGTTTTAGTTCGCTGTACTGTAATATATGAAATAGTAGGTAGCAAAAGCAATTACGCAATTTTAACTTGCACATTAACAGTTTACGGGCGGTAAACTGCGATGACTCACGAGGCCAGATATGTATTTGTATTGGTTGCCCTTTGCATGTTCACATATTGAAGCTAAGCAGTTACAGTTTAGTGACACTAGATGTCACACGAGAGAGGAAGCCTCCTTGTGCCCTCTGTTGCCCTAGTACTTCTAGTACAAGAATAAATTAAAATTTAAAAAAAAACCGGCATAGGTGAACTCTTAAAATCACTTTCCTGCATCATTATCAGACCCTGATCAGTATCTGTCTACTAACTACTCGTCAAGATTCAACCATAGATTTAAAATTCGGTGGGTCCTACATATAATGGAGCCGAGTTCCTGTTACTACCTTCATGTTTTCTCCATAACGAGTCCAAATTCGATGGGTGTTTATTGAGGCTGAGATCCTGTTACCACCTTATTGCTGATCATCATCAGACCCTGGTGAAGGTTACCATTTTATTAAGTATCATCGGATTTACGTATGTTCTAAATTTCTGATCTTTTGGACTACTAGAAGTACCTAATGAAAATGTCTATTGTATAAGAAATGTCCCTAAATCGACTCGCTGATGGTCTTCAAACGGCTGTACCGATTTTTATGAAACATACTCGTAGCTAAGAACCATCTCGCTTAAACTAGCTTTCAAATAAAAATACCGGTCAAGTGCAAGTCGGACTCTCGCACCGAGGGTTCCATACCATCTTTGGACGTATTAAAGTAATTTTACTATTCATGTAACAACTCAGATAGCAAAAAAACCAAACCGCAAAACTAAGTTTGTTTGACGAGGTTTTTTAGGATTACTAAAAAACTGTACTACTTAGATAGATCATTTTATTTTTCCTGTAAAGTATAGATAGACATGCATTATCCATAATTATTTCAGATGTTTCCCTCCACAAACTTCGGAGATAAGGGGGGGGGGGGACGGTATTTTTTTGACATTTTTGGTTATCAGCCAAAAACTACGTCACATAAGCCAAAATAAAAATCTGTTTTGAAGCATGATGTGCAAATGAAGCCCTTTCATATGATACCCCACTCGATATAGTAGTCTCACTTTAAAATTTTGATGACCTATTTCGACACCCATTATAAAAAAAGTAAACGAAAAAAAATATCTTTTTTATTTGCGATGAGGTTGGGTAAGTAAGATCTAAAACGATTCCAAGTTTCAAATCGATAGCATCAGTGGTTCCTGAAATATATAAAGTCAGACCATAAGGGTTCCTTTTTTACCTTTTAGGTATGGAACCCTAAAAACCGCATTCAAATCCGTCCACTGGTTGGTGCGCTACGATGCCACATACTCGTAGGTGTCAAAATTATAACTTCCCTCGTTTTTGGTCGGGGGTTAAAAAATGTTTAAGATTGCGCAATTTTGCAGTTTCACGCGCTATTTCTTCACATTGTATGCCATAAGAATTCTGTCTGGAGCTACCACATTCAGTCGGTATAACTACTTGGAATATTTACATAAAATTTATTTCCAAACTGTTCGATCACAGAAGCCAGTCGGACAGATGGGAATTTTTTAATCCTAACTGTCCGATCATCGGACTACCAATCGGACTACTTGGAATAAACGCAGTTTTCATTTCAACACCGTGCACCTTATTTAGGGATAATACATACATACTAAAACGCTCAACTGTGCCTTATCTGTTAAAACCTTTTTTTTTTTTTTTGTCGCGGGGGAAATCTTTCAAATATCCACGGGAGCTGTGGGGCTCGACCGGGGTATGTGGGATTCTTACCCACTAACACCCCCGCGGCTGTCGCATCGGCACGTGAGAGGGGGGATCTGTTAAAACCTAAAGTAACCTTTAACTAAAACAGTCTTATTACGAAAAGCAGTTTAAAGATAAACTTGGGTTTAAGGAAAGATTTCCAGAGTCTAACCTGGGTTTATTGTTAAACTGCTTTTTGTAATAAGACGGTAAATGGTTAACTGACTTCATAAAAAAACTTGCCTCACAAACATCTTCGCTTAATGTATACAGAGAAAGCTGTTTTACAAAAAGAAAATGATATAGTCGCTCGTAGATATATTATATATGAGAGAAGAATGTCGTATTTGCCTGGAACTGAAATTCCCGCTCAAATAAGTTTCAAGCCCTTACAACTACCTGCATTTTAGTGATTTTATTCACAAAAGTCCAAAATCCGACCGATCAAAGCAAGCTATAGTGCTACATTACAACCGATTACTTTTGACATAATTATGTGCGTGTCGTGGGCTTGATTACTTTAACCTACGAATTCTATATTTTTTTGTGCTTTAGATTACATACAGGTGTCAAAAAAGATCCTCATTAACTAACTTTTAATTCATTAAGCATCTTCTTTATCATTTTTTTACATAGTATAAAACAAAGTTGCTCTCGCTGTGTGTACGCTTAGATCTTCTAAACTACGCAACGGATTTTAATGCAGCAATAGATAGTGAGTGATTCAATAGAAGGGGTTTATATGTAGTATGCGAATACTACAAATAAACTTTCCTATTGAATCATATCTAATACTCTATCTATGTAAAGATATTGTAATTACTTAGATCTTACGTAATATATCGCGGTTTATTTTATGGTTTTTCTAAAATAAACCGCGATATATTCCGTAAGGTTAAATTAATTACAATGTATAGTATTCGCGTAAATAAAAGACAGCATTATGTAAAGATAAACTAGTTCCGGGGCGGGTCGCTAGTAAAATATAAAAAAAACAAAACAGCCCTTTACGAATCTGTCCATTTGGGAGCTACATAGGCGATGGCCGACAGCACCCCTCATTATTGCAACGGGGTTGTGTTAATAAATTGACATCAAAATTATTGTGCGCTAGACCTGAAACTTGTGGCTTTTGTGTCCATATTATGATTTAGCGTATCGAACAAATTCAGAGCCGAGAAGCTATAAGCACACCTTTCAGTATCAGCGTTCAGCAAATTTTGCGAGCTGCGTCGATATAACGACGTTCGATTTCTGCATCGAAATCGCGCGTCAGGGATTGCTTACGTTGCATCCCGTTTAGGCGAAACGCTACGTTTTATCGGATACCAAGATCGCTAATGCTAAAAACGTGTAGGGCTGTGTAAAAAAGTAGTTAAATAGTGGTAAGAACTTGCTCGCTCGTTTAGGGTGATTTTAAAGCTGCAGCGCTGCAAATGTGCTGCTGTCGCATTTTTTTATTCTTATGGATTTACAAAGCCGTGCTGCTATCGCTCTGCAGCGGCGCTGCAAGTTTGTAGAGTCACCTAAGCTAAGATTAAATAGTTAACACTCAATGATGGCACTGGTCCGACTACTATCAGTTTGTTGTATTTTCCCCGTATTTCTTTTTCTCTCAATCTGATTTTATATTTCGAACAGCAGGACACACTGTAGCTGATGCTAATCTAATTGTAACAAGACAAACACAGGTTAAATAAGAAGTGAAAAAAAAACACAAGCCTGCTGTTTCTTGCCGGATCTTCTCAGTTGAGGCCGCATTCAGATCTGGTGGTAGCTTTTAAAAAAATCACTGTTCAAAAGTTAACCCTATTTGAAATAAATTTTATTATTTAAGTAACTTCTGTAATAATATCTAAAGCTTTAAAATCGGGTAGTAACATACGTGCTTTACGGTGCATTCGTATGTTTACTCCCAATATTCGTAGTCAGTTACTAGATGTATAGGGGTCCGATTTGTCTGTCGCCGGCACCGCGTACAGTCTTCCTTCATATTTCTTAGAACCGTTTTTGGAGTCTAAACCGGTTTCCTCAACACATTCTAACATTTCTAACTATTTGTGACGTACAACTTTGCGCGTTTCTTTGTCACGATTTTCATAATTAAATCGTAACGAATTTC
Organism: Furcula furcula; assembly: GCA_911728495.1. Taxonomy (NCBI): domain Eukaryota; kingdom Metazoa; phylum Arthropoda; class Insecta; order Lepidoptera; family Notodontidae; genus Furcula; species Furcula furcula. The sequence goes on from OU452253.1 coordinate 23,834,401, forward strand.
GTACTTTTGCTCCACAACGCCGTTTCGATACTCCTCTTCATCACGCGCCTTGAATAAAACGAGGTTAGTTCGTCTTATGAACCATCATTGAATTATTTGAATGAAGAATGTATCTAAGGTCAAAAACTTTCCTGTTAAAGTTGTTTCATTTACCTACTTGTACAGATTTTATTGAGTGTTACTTGGACAAACATACATGGATAAAAATCACTTGACTTGACCAAAAATGTTCTGAGTCTGCAAGATCTTTTATCCTCCTTTACCCGTTTTCAATAAACACTGAACCTAGCGGTGTAATGGGTAATGTAACATTACAAATCGCATGTCGGTATACGCCGTGGTGAAGTCCTAAATTATTGTTCAGTCAACTATAGGTACATGGTGTTGCTGGAATAGTCACAATCTTATTTGCCTCTCATACAGCTGGGTAAATAATACCTATAATTACAGATCCACTTGTACTTCCTTGGAATTAGTCCTGAATTATTATGTTAGATGGCATGGACGCTAATGACTTCTAACATATTAAATTTTAATAACTATAATAAAAGTTAACAGTATCACTGAAGATCGTAGGTCTTATTAGAAACAATCAAATCGCTACATTAGCAGCAAAATGGACGTAACTGGGCTTTACAACTGCTAGCAAAACTACTCATACTATCGCACTCACAACCGTCAGTTATCGTTAATTCTAATTAATTTCCACTCTCGAGTAGTTTTTTTTTTTTTTAATTATTGATAAAGTATAGAGTATTAATTGGCTACGAGTGTTGAAATAATCTGATTTCAAGAACTTGATTAATGATCATTTAAATTAACTGACGTTTGTAAGTGCGACAGATAGAGCACTGACCACCACTCGCTAGAAAATAACTCATTAAAAAAGAAGTCAGGAACGCTACGCCACTCAAAAGAGTTATTTATGGCCAGTGCTATATTAGGAGTCTATGCTAGAGACTGAGGGACCTATACCATGTCTCTTGCTGCCGGTGCAGCGCTTCTGCAGCCTTAGCATGACGTGCAAGTCTTGATCGTAATATGAATTACTGCCGAACCTACAAACACCAATTATAGTTAATAATGATTAAAGCATTTTTTGAAATCGGATTATTTCGATACTCGAAGCAAATTAATACTTAAACGCAGATAGTGAGTAGATATATAAATTATCTCTTATTCAAGAACCGAAAATAATCATAAACGGTAGAAATAATTAGATTATATAAAGTAACTTAATTAGAATTAAAGTTAATTGCCGTTTGTAGTGCGGCAGTTAGTATTACACATTTTTGTATAGAGAATGACGTTTCGGTGTTCATAACTAAGTCATACTTCACACCCAGCTGTCAAGATCTCCACTTGCAAGAATCTATTTCGTAAACATCAAATAAGACTACGGTCAGGTACTAGATTACAGTATGTAACAAAAACACCTGTTGGATGTTTGGGGATGTTAAATACTCATTTGTAGAATATCTATTTTTTTGCCTAATTTATAACTTTTGACGGGTCCGATGGTCTAGTGGTTAGTGACCCTGTCTGCTAACCAACAGGTCGTGGGTTCGATTCCCACCAAGTGTCTGGGTGTTTTGTCTGTATAAGTATGTATTTACAAAAAAATAAGTATATAAGTATTAGTATCAGTTGTCTGGTTTCCATAGTACAGGCTCTGCCTAGTTTGGGATCAGATGACCGTGTGTGAATTGTCCCAGGATATTATTATTTATTATTATTAACTATCAATACGAATCTGATTTTGTCGCTATCGCTAGTGCAAATTAAGAAAAAAATATGAGATATTCAGCAAATACGTTACATCATCATCAGTCCACTGCTGGACATACACGTCCCCCAAGGCACGCCATTGAGACCGATCTTCGGCTCTCCTCATCCAGTGTCTGCCAACCGCTCTGCAAATACCCTCGCTCCACCTAGTCACAGGGCGTCCTACACTACACTTCCTGATTCGCGGTCTCCACTCCGGAACAAGTTTACCCCAACGGTCATCGGTTCTTCGGCAAATATGACCAGCCCACAGCCACTTCAGCCGGCTAATCCTTTGAGCTATGTCGGTCACTTTGGTCCTCTGGCGAATTAATTCATAAGTAGAGAATACATCCCGAATATATCCCGAGATTCGGGATCCCGGGATCCCGGCCGATTTCTGACCCCGAAAATCCCGGGACTGCACTTGGCTAATCTCGGGATTTTCGGGATTGCCAAAAATAGGTTTAGTTTGCATTTCGTAGTCCCTTGCGCCTTGACAATATATTAATAGTATTTATTACCTAACGACAAAAAACAACCCTTAGATTAGATACGCCGTACGATACATACTACACATGTACAGCCTTCATAATATGTTTATCGTAGAACTTAGAAGGGACTTTCCCGCTCGGAATACTTATACCCCGCGTCTGGCGGTCGGACACCGCAGGGAGGGAATAGATGCATTCTTTCGATAATTTTCCAAATTTTATAATAAATAATAATAAAGTTATTACAAATACATTTTTTGAAAATAGCCGGTAAATAAGAGGGAGAAAAATATTATTTTATAATACATTTTCTAATCCCGGGATAGTCCCGGGATCCCGGGACTAAGCATCAAAAATCCCGTAATCCCGGGATTGAAAAGCATGCTCGGGATTGTATTATCTATTCATAAGTTACATAAATATAATTAATCAATATAATTATTACTGATACACTGAATAATACCCCAGTGATCCCACAGGGTTATTATTATATACTGCATAGGGTAAAAAACCTTCGCGGCTTTTACTATTTCCCGTGAGGCTGCTATTTTTTTACCAGACGATCCCGTTGTTTCCCGAAACTGCTAATAATGTATCGTTTTCAGGTGCAGTTATACCAGTCGCCGACTCCGGAACTGGCGATGGCGACAAAGCTGTCGGCGTCCGCCGGCCGCTCCACGCCGACAAAGCCGAACGACGACAAACTTATCGTTTTCTACAAGTGAGTTTTTTTTCTAAATGGCCGCGTCAACTATTGCAATGGCTCTTACACTGACAGACATTAAATTACCTTAAAAATAACGTCAGGACTGAAAAAAACTAACTAAAAATCTTTTTTATTTTTACTGAGTAAGTATAGAATTTAGAAAAATAATAATTGTGTGATTATAACCATATTCATAGAAATCAAAGAATCGAGTACTGCGCGCCCCGTATTAATACGTCGTATGTTTAACCAGTCAGCCAGTATGGTTAAATAACACCCAGACACTTGGTGGGAATCGAACCCATGACATATTGAATAGCGGCCAGGGTGTCTTACCATTGTCTACTGGTAGAACAACAGATCTGTAGTTATATTGTTATAGGCCAATATTGTTATATTTTACTTACAGGAACGAATACTTAGCGGTTCGCAACGCAGAGGGCGGTTTTTACGTGTGCCAAACCACGCAGAATGTTTACCGTACTACACGCAAGATAAAGATACGCTGGCTGTCGCAAGACAAGACGGATCCGTCCGGAGAGACGTACAAGCCGGACTTCTATGATGTCACTGGTTAGTAGTAATTATACTGACTGCCGCACTTACAAACGTCAATTATAGTTAATGTTCTTTAATTCAGTTTTAAGAACTGGATTGTTTTCGGAGGCAATTAATAATTTATACTATGATAATAATTTAGACTATGAAGATAAGCATAAACGGCTCGAGAGTAGAAATAATCAACTTTAAAATTAGGAGTGAGGCGTATTTATTGTAACAGATACAAATCACAAGTATTCGTAAATACTAGATAACAGTTGTTCCTGTGATATCATAATATATCTGTTAAAAAATATCGTTAATTATTCACAATACTTAATCACATTATACACTACACCCAATAACAAGTATTCGTTATTTTTGTTCTTCCTATGTCCTAAGCCTGTTTTAGGAAAGTGTTTTGTTTGAAATTAGAAAATAATAAAAGAAAATACATGGATATCTTTTTTATTAAGTTACTGTTTGAATATAAATTGAAAGTGTCAAGGTTGCTGTCCAAATTAGTTTATCAATTTTATTCACTTAATATACTTACATCTCTAATTCTATATTAGTTAATAGTATAATGTGTAGATGTAGATGCACCCTCCTGAATGTAATCCTGGCGGCACCCATGATATCAAACAATAATCTACTAGTACTGATATTTGTACTGTGTATGATTTATTTACAGATTGTGCTTAGAAAAATAATAGGTTGTTATTTAATAACAGTTAATGACATCTGTTAGTATTGCATAACAGTAACAGGAATAACAGATATCTTGTTTGACCTGTTATAACCCAAGACTATATAAAATAATGGTTTAGTTAGAATTAACGATAACTGAAGTTTGTAAGTGCGGCATTAAGTGTTGGCTGTGTAAAAAAATATTGAGTTTTAAACAGAAATTGAACTCTTATTTAATCTATGTAATATGTAACTAGATAGAGACAGAATCACAGAACACAATTTGTTTGGAACATGGCCATCTTTTTAATTCCTTTTCAAAAGGAGGATTCAGCTTGTTGATAAAAAGTGTGTGACAAAATCATTTTTTCAGTAAAAAACATACTAAGCCCGTAGTTATCGGGCAAGAAAACCGTCAGTTTGATCTATTTATTTATCAATCAAAACCAGAACTAGACGCCCAGTGTGTAAAAGTGATTTCTACCAGTCTCGTTTAAATATTCGTACAAGGCACTATTCCGCACCGTTCCCTGTCCAGTGCTGGGTTAGTACCGGATGGTTGTACCGTTCGTGATTTGTGCGCAGACATGGAGTGCGTACTGACGACGTTATCGCTATCGCGAGCGGGCGGCGGCGGCGCGCAGTTATTGAAGGCGGCCGAGGCTGCGCGCGCGCGGAGCATCCTTGACCGCGCACTGCGCGCTGAACGCAGCGGCACTAAGGACATACCGCTCACTGAGGAACACCCCGATGGACGTACGTACACCACATTATGATCTACTATTGGGAACAACACATTTTAGTTACTGTACAATCCTTTTAAGAAATAATCATTAAAAAAGACAAGCTTGCTGTGTTGCCGGATCTTGGAAATGAAATTGTTTATTCTAAATAGGACAAAATTAGCACTTGAGATGTCATATTTTATCGTAAAATCTACCACCCGATCATCACGCGGCCTCAACTGAGAATATCCGGCAAGAAACTCAGTGGATTGTAATTTTTTAATCATCTTTATGTGTATATTTTGCTTGTTAACATAGTATGTACATCTTGTTCTTATAGACATATTTAATCGGTGTCAATTTATTGCTATCGGAATTTTAAAAAGTAAATAAAAACGAATGCAAAGAGAATAAAAAAATTAACTTCTCAGTGGATGCTGTGTTACGGTCTGGGGCCTAATTCTCTATGACAAATTACACACAATTCTTCTTCTTCGACGGGCTCGTTGGTCTAGTGGTCAGACACCCTGCCTGCTAACCGATGGGTCGTGGGTTCGATTCCCGCCAAGTGTCCCAGACACTTGGCGGGAATCGAACCCACGACCCATGTTGTTTATCTATTTAAGCATGTATTTACAAAAAAAAATGTATGTAAGTATTAGTATCAATTGTCTGGTTTCCATAGTACAGGCTCTGCCTAGTTTGGGATCGGATGACCGTGTGTGGATTGTCCCAAGATATTATTATTCTTTGACAAGATTTAAGCGTGTAATCCTGAAGTGTAATCTTAAAATGGTTATAGAAAATTACGGCACCAGCATCGATATAATATATAAACTAGATAAACATTCACGAACAAAATGACACATAAAATGTGGTCGCGGAGGTTGCAAACTTATCTGTGCTGGTGGCGGAAACGTGAACTAACGATTTTATAATGATAATGTCTTGTAGTTTGACAGTTTCATATAGACAGTAGCGACACTCCTATCGGCAAAAATAAATTTGTCAGGGTGTGGCTTGTAAAGAAATAGCGACACAAGGGCGCTATTTCTCGCTACCACTTTTTGAACCGTGACACCAAATCTAGTTTATATATTATACCGATGGGACCCAGTGTTACTTTAAAAAAAATTGACAATATCTAAGAGGCCTATGAGTTCTATCTAAGAACAGGATCTTTATTATGATATTTTGAATTTGAATCTTTGTGACAAGTAAAGCAAGACATTCGCCTCATGGTAAGACACACTCCTGCCTATACACAGCTGTACTGTCATGTGTAACATAAGTTCAAGTCAAGTCTCTTGCGTCCGGTCACCAGCTACAGTGCCCTTCTCAAACGCCATAGTCGCTAATAGGCTAGATGTCTGACAAATTCTATTCCGTCATTTACATTGTCAATAAATATTACGAGACGTGTTTTTTCTTTTGTTTTAATTAAACAAAACATCGCGAAGTTACATTTTGCGTGACGTCACGACTACTTACACTTTTATTGAAGTTTGACGCTCTTTATCTTTGTCAATTACTATTGATATGTTAAAAAAATCGTGTCGAATATTTTTTGATAGTTAAACTGACGGACTAATTATTATTATTTTTACCCAGGCATCATCCCTATTGCCATTCAGGAGTATTTTTGTGATTTGATTAGGAAGGTCATCACATTATTAACACCCCTAAGATTGAATCCACAATATTATTTATACTACATTAGTAAACTAAAGCATTGTATTCCACAGTAGATCTATCGCTATATAAAGACGAATCGCAGCTAGAAAAGAAGTCGCGCAAACGGAATAGCTCCAAGTCGTCACCGCGAGCGAAATCGGACAACGCCGATGACACTGTGGTATGTTTTTTAATTTAATATTGTAATAATGTTCTCTGAGATGTATTTTTTTTATATCGGCAAGGTGACACACAACACGCGGCCCGCGTTCAGACACCGGTCTCGCCGGCGAGGCTGAAGGGTCGTACGTATGCGACCTCAATGACGTGCATCACCCCACTGAGTTTCTTGCCGGTTCTTCTCAGTGGGGGCGCGTTGTGTGTGTTGTGTTAAGGCGAGAGTGCTTTAAGCGCTCGCCTCCTATTGTCCGGTGAAGCTGTAATGGCCATCTGCGGCCAACAGCGCCTATCATTCCCAAAAAAAAAAAATGCAAGGTGCGCAGGTTCGAACCCCGGCCCGCACCTCTGATTCCTTTAATTAATCATGTGCGAATCGTCTTTGTGCGATTGTTACTAGCATTCGGTGAAGGAAAACATCGTGAGGAAACCGGCATGTCTGAGAAAGCCTAATTAGCTTTCTAATGACGTGTGAAGTCCGCCAACCCGCACTTGGCCAGCGTGGTGGAGCATGGCCTAAGCCTTCATTAAGGCTTCATTTTGAGTGGAGGCCTGGGCCCAGGAGTGGGACATAAACAAGGGCTGGTATTATTATTATTAATTACCAAATTGTTCCAGGAATCGGTAACGCCCGTCAAAAAGGCGCGAACGACGCCGAAACGCAGTCCAAAAAGCGCTCGCAAAACAAAAACGCCACAGGCAAATAAAACACAAACAAACAGTAAGAGAAAATCGCCAGGTAGTAAGCCCACAGTGGCGGCCACAAGCAAGGTAGGCATAGTACAACGGATATATAGAAATGTACGTATCTGCCATCATCAGTCATTTACATTCATGTTCCGAGAGTGAGTGAGTCGTGTGACGCTGTCGCCGTCCCACTCGCGCGGGTCGCCTACGCACGCGTGCGAGCGAGACGGATGTATATCTGTTTGGGTCAATTCATAATTAATTGAACACACTAAATATTTTTCAAAAATGGAATGATTCTGAAACCGAGCAGTGATATCAATGACCTATGATTCAGTGAAGTTACAGTGTGTTTTGAACTTTAAGCTGTATGCAATAAAGATGACTTTCCAATCCCTCTGTGATATTAATTACTTATTATATATCCCAAACAGATATAAACACAGTCTGTGTTTATAAGTGGAGAAGTTTGTAGTTAGAAGAATGTTGTACAGTATTGGAGATTGAAAGATATTAAAGAAAATACAAAATGTATTGATGTGCATGCCTTAATAATTACACAGCCAGCCATCCGGTAATGTATTGCCAAAAGTTTTCAAAGACAGAAAGTTAAACATACAGACTTACTAAGTTTTATTTCATTTTAATCTTTAAAAAAACTAGAAGACTGACCAGAAAGGAGAGGAGAACATTTCAGTAGTTACTTAACCTTGATCTTTAAGATTTGTGTAAAACTTTTGGCATAACATGTATGTATGATGCAAATTGAAAAATTCCAGTGGTCTACATTATTTTTTGGGTAAAGGTATTAATTTCTTTTATTATTCATTATCATTCCACGCATTTGGGCACATTAATAGTGTAACTATAGATAATAAAGCAGCAAAATAAAATATAGCATTTTAGGATTTTAACAACGTATAGGCTTTTATTATTAAGATATTGAAAAATAAATTTATAGTTTGAAAAACTAAAAATTACACGCTGTTATAAGTACTATACTAAAAAGCAATAAATATATCAAACCTGTTCTTTCTGTCTGCCCCGTGTTTGCAAGCAAGCATAATATTTCAGTGAAAAAGCGTGATTAAGTAAAATTGTTTGGTCAATAGATGGAATGGATGTCAAACTTAATATTTAACATTATTTCTGACCTAATATGCCTAATATGTAAGAATATGTATAATAAATACGAATGGGTGAAAGGTGTGCATGTTAACTGCATGAGGTATTCGGAAGGTTTCATTCAGTAACAAAATATATGTAATGATCAAATCAAAACCTTTCAAGAACTCTTTAGTTATGCATAATATCCTGGCATTAACCCCGTAAGTCAATATAATATTGTAAATCGCCATGAAAGATTAAAACATCGGTATATGTGTGTGTGTAAACCTTTATTCAGGGTTAAAACAATCACTTTCCCTTTATTTAATAGCGTCTTGTGTGAATACAAAACATAATATGATTAGTAGTTGATATATATCACCGATACAAGATTGATTTTGGTTTTAGAAAAGATATTATTCAATTAGAAAGCATGTTATTAGCATTCCTTTCTGATTTTAACTGAATACTTGTTTCTCCTAAACTTTATAAAATACTGATACTTTATAAATGTTCATTCATCGTCACCCATTGCCATCGCTTGCTTGTTGTGTTAAATTTTTATTTTATTTCATTGGCCTATTCTCTTATTTTATTTGCGGTTCTTTTGATAATTAAGCATGCACCGTTTGCATGGGAATTTTCAAAATTGTACAAAATTTTATTACTGTTTAACAAAATTTAAAATATGTTAATGCTCTGTCACATAATTCCAAAAGAAATTTATTTATTTATTAAATTAAATTATTTATTAAATTAAATAAAAAAATAGCGACTGCTTCTCTGTGGGCTTTTGTTGAGACATATAGATTAATGATCTTATACAGATATTAAGCAATCATTGGTGGTTTGTTTTTTATAATTAATGTAAATGGGCCGAGCATTAAAATATGTACAAGTAAAAAGCAATTTAAAATAAATTAATAGGCACAGATTTTAAAAGCTAAACTGTACTAAATGGTATGCGCCCGTTTGACAGACTGCGACGGCGGTCTCGGAAAAGGCGAAGGCCAAGGCGTCGCCGCCCAAGCGGACACCCACCAAGCCCACGCCTGCGCCCACGCCCACGCCCACCTCTACGCCCACACGGAAGGGCAGAAGGGCTGGCAAAGGTAATCGTTTATATTTCTTTTACAACAGCCAGGTTTGCAGAATGAAGAACTTATGAATTGGCCTATGTCATAAATTCGTTCCTTTTTTTAACCGACTTCAAAAAGGAGACCGTTCTCTATTCATTGTTTAAGACTTGTCAGATGATGAACTATTTCATTTCCCTGCGACATTAATATTGCATTGAAGAATATCATTTTTTGACGAAGGTTTAAAGAAGTAAATCAATATCCTTTTTTTTTTTGACGGGCGTAATCCTTCAAAAGGTCCCCGGGAGCTGTGGGGCTCGACCGGTGTATGTGGGATTCTTACCCACTAAAACCCCCGCGGCTGTCGCAACGGTACATGAGAGGGGTTTCTCCGGTGGGATCTGCACCAAGGGCCCCTCAGTGCCTGCCTTGCCTTTGATCCCGCCGCCGGGGGGCGCATTGTAGCCCCCCGGGAACCTGTCACGGTGCTCACGGGGACGGGGGTCGCAACCCCGCCGCCGTCCTCTTCGAAGTCACTGCCGTACTCAATGGACGTTTTAGGGCCCACACCCCGAACGTCCAGCGACTCCGAAGGAAATCAACATCCTGTGTTTAGTTATTAATACATAGGGATCTCAAACAATAGATACACAAGTATGAATTATACGAATTAAAAATACAGCATTTTTCTGAGTGCTCCTTTACCTATAGGAGGCCACAGCATTCGTAAAAGAAAAAAGTAATCACATATATGTAATACAAAATACTCGAGATGAAACAGAATGTGGTACTAAATACTGGGAAATAAATTTAAGTTAGTGAAAGTAAATAATAGTATTTAATATTAAGTCAGAAAGAGAATTAAGATAAAGAGAAAAAGATAATAAATTTATGATTGGTGTTAGCGTACCTGCTGGGTATATTTGGCACCAACTTCAATAATATTTAAATTATTTTACTTTTCAGTGATATTGAAGTCGGTTCAATCTTTTTTTTAAAATATTTTATTTTAAACTTTTTAGTGATATTTTTATATAAAGTTGAACCATCGAAGACCGTAAAATGATCTAGGAAGGTTATGATCACATTATCGTCTACATAGTTTTACATAATTCATGTTTCTTCAGAAAAAAATATCCGGTCGTAATGAAACTTGCATGGAATCATCGAAATCGGTTCATAATTGTCAGAGCAATGTAATGGAGAACAACAGTTTTATGGTTTTTACCAGATAAATTCCTCCACATCGTTCATGGTCCTCCAGGAAGTTCTTATCCGGTTGTGATAAAATTCATACAGATTCAATACAGTGGTTTCTTCTTTCGAATAAAAAAAGAATCATTGAAATTGGTAAATATTTGCCAGAGTTATGACCATTTTTGTCCTTAAAAAGCGACATAAAGTCATCTATATAGGCTTCCATGCAACTTTCCTGCGCAGTCACCATTCTTGTTTTCTCAGGAATTACTTATTACTAAGCAATATTTTTTTTATGGGACCCAATCAATGGATTGAAGAATGGATGGAAGAAAGATTTTTTCAAATCGGTTCATAATTGCCAGAGTTATGCGCGAACATACATAAAAAAAAATATATATATACAGACGAATTGAGAACCTCCTCCTTTTTTGAAGTCGGTTAATAATACTAATAATAATTAAAATTAAGATTAAGCCAGAAAGAGAAAAAGCGTAACTACGATAAAGAGAGTAATTATAAGTTATAAAGAAATAAAAAAGGAAGTAAAATATGAAAAATACAAAAAACCTAATTGTGTGTGTGTGTGTGCAATAGAGTGTTAACTCATTCCACCGATCATTATAGTCAATATTTTCTTCCCGCAGAAGTGAAAGCATCTCCGATAGTGCCGACCCCCTCCACGTCCACCGGGAAAACAACTCGCACGCCAAGAAAACCGCCCGCGAAGAAATAATACAGGTACACACAGGTTGTGACCCGCCGGGCCAATTGTGAACGGACGCTGTGACGAACGGACGTTTTTAACTATATGTACTCAAAGTGTCTTACACGAGTTTAGTTAGTGTTGCTTCACGGAGCGAACGAGCATCACGTGTGCCGGTTATGAAATGGGATGGTTCTTGTTTTAAGAGCTGAAAGGAGATTGGGTGTCATAATTTGTTTTAAAATTCAATGCTGTGGAGCGGTTTTGTTTGCTTATTGTAGCCGAAGGACGTCCAAAGGCATTCCCCTTTGAAAGAAGGGGTTGCCATAATCTCCACGCTTGGCAATCAAAAGATAATGTAATAGGATGCTGCTGCCTGGTTTCTTGTTTTCCCTAAGTCGCCTCCTCGGTCGCCAATTGGAGGAGATGGGAGGCTGCTATTCTTACTAGGACACCCCACGGCTTACACGGTCATCAGATCCCAAACTCTGTCACTACACCGGTTCATTGGTAAAATCTTCACATATACGGTTAGGCAAGGTTTTAGTATTTACACTTTAGTACGTATGTCACTTATTAGCCGTTGTGACAACGGTGTTGTATTGAAAGAGGAATATATTTTAGTATTCTTTTTACATAAGTCATATTTAAGTGACTATGATGAGGTAGTAAGGTAAGTATAATGTTCTCACTCACTCAAACTCTTCTTCTTATTTTACAAAATTATGGCTTCCATCAATTATTGATTATTTCGCCAGTTTCAAGTATTTAAATAGCAATTGCAAAATAAATGATATTATCAAGTAATAATGAGAAAATTGGAAAATCTGTGTTCGCAGTCGCTACCACCAAGATGGTGGCCGGGAACCAAATACCTCAATCTCAATATAGGATTAAAATAGATAGATATAACAGAAGGTTGGATATGGGTGAAAGGGACAAGAGGGGAGAAATTCATCGATATAATAAATAAACTAGATCAGCTGTTACGATCCGAAAAGTGGCACACAGAAATAGCGCCCTTGTGCCGCTATTTCTTTACAAGCCACAGGATGACAAAATTATTTTTGCCGATAGGAGTGTCGCTACTGTCTATATGAAACTGTCAAAATACACGTCATTATCATAATAAAACCATTAGTTCACATTTCTGCCACCAGCACAGATAAGTCTGCGACCCCCGTGACCACATTTTAGCTGTCATTTTGTTTGTGAATGTTTATCTAGTTTATATATTATATCGATGGAGAATTTGTATAGACCAATGCATAGTTGATGGTACCACTTTTTTCGAATGAACAAATGCATGAATACTATCTGCTTTATTAATAATTTGACTATTAAACAAAGGAATCTCTACAGTCATTGCAACTTAGATGGCACCCAATTTTCAAATCAGTGTAATTATAAGTTGTATTTGTTTAGTAGATATTTATTAGGTCACTTTTTCTGCATAATCATGATTTATTATATTCTACCGGAAATTAACTTTATCGGAAATGTTTTTTTCTTTGTTATTATGAAATGAAGTACATACCTACTGCCTACATTTTAATAATATTGATAGCACAATTCGTGTATGTTTTCATTGAAATATTTTCTATTTGATAAGTTACTTTGCTTTAAGAGAAATACGTGGAATTATTTAGCAATTTAATAATATTACGTGTGGCAATAATTCAATTTAAAAAATGGTAACACCAATTGAAATCCGCCATTTTGTCGATGGCTACAATAGAATCGAATGTATTGCAAAATTATATTGCGACCGGACTTATTTGCCGTGTTGGCATTATATCTATTTTTTTTATGACTTCACGAGTGTGTGCAGTAATGTAAAGCAATAAACTTTAAATTAAACGACATTACACTACATTAAGTAATTTGAATAAACATAGTCATATAATTAAATAGGCTTGTAGATTTTTTTCTAAATAAAATTAGTTAAAAAATTGTAAGCGGGAACAAACTATTGAAAAGTTCAATGATGTTTATTTTTTCTTATATTAGCTCATTCTATGCTAACAAAATCAAATTAAGAAAATTGCAATGAGTTGAAACTGTAGTGTAATGTGTTCTTAATTATTGTGTCAAACATCACAATTGATTAAGATCCCGCAGTTAGGTAAAGTAACATGGGAAGCGAATTAACAGGTTAATAAATATAAATTTACTAACTACTAACATAAGGAACTTAAATCATTGTAAATATATACAATTAATTAAAATGTTAAAGATATGATGAGCTGTCATTAAGGGTGGGTTACATTTATTATTTTCTAGTTCACTAACAAAACTGCAAACAGATTTGTTAGTTTTCTTTTAATATATTGTGCAAGTCTGCCTCAGTCTTGTAAAAAATATTAAAACAATTTTTTATTGTTACTTTAGGAAACTTCGGAAAAATCGACGAATAAATGTAGTTGAACCCTTAACGCAGTAGTACGTCAATATGACGAAAAGAGGTCTTTTACGCCTCTGTAAAAATTAGGCAATAGATTTAGATTTTTTTTTATTAAAATTAAGATTAGGCTAAAAATCTAAAGTTTGCGAAGTATTCAATTAGATATTGCGATGGAAATCTTGTATATCAGTACAAAGAATTTAAATATTATCAGATGATGTTTTTTATCATTGGACGTTTTTGCTTCACATAAAAATATATTTTGATATGATCAGTTTTTATTTTTGAACTAAGATACCTATAGAAAGTGTGCTGTCGCGGTTTGTGAGGTAATCTGTCATTTTTTATACTTATTTGGAGGGTAAAAGCTAATACGAAAATTGTTATATTCAGTCTGGACCAAGCTTTTTCTTATAAAATTGACAAACTATGTGATCATTAACTGTATGTAGCATACTAAATGGTAGAAGTGTATCACTGCCTGTAAAAAGTTATTCTTGAACTAATAGATAAATCTTATTAAACTATATTAGAGAATTGACAAACCTGTCTCAATTGACTCTAAAAGTATCGCGGTGAATACTTGTCGCGGTACTATCATCGTTCGAAAGCAATTCTCCAATTGTATTTTGTTAACTCCGACATTATTTATAGTTTTTGTTTTTTATACATTCGTAGTGTGGGTTCCGTATACCTGCCGTTATTTTTTTTGTTAAATTGTTTTCAATTTAAAATACCCTAACGTTGTTATCAATACTGAGCTCATACTGAGCGTGTGTGTGTGAAAATTAGATAATATAAGTACCTACATTCTAGGTGGTATTTTTAAATAGGGTTAATATCTTGGAGAAAGAATAAGCTTAGATTATAAATTATTGTGTGTGTATTTTCTGTTTATAAAGTGTACCTAGTTGAGTGGAGCGAATGTCGGCGACCTCTACACGGCACTCTGGTACAATAGTTGTAAAACATAATTTTAGCGTTTTATACAAAAAAGAAGATATCAGTTTGAGAGTACTATTGTAACAGAAAGTCCACAAATTTATATGCAATTTAAAATAAATATAAATTTAAGGATATCGTGTTTTTATTATTTCATACCACAATTCCCTAAACTCACCATAGCTGCATAAATAGAATCATTATCAGCCCAAAGGCCTCCCCCTTCGAAGCTAGGGGATGCCATAATTCCCAGGCTTGGCAAGCATCTAGGGCTCTAGGGAATATTGATGATCATTGGATAATGAATGGATTAACGCTGTATTCACACCGAGTTGGCACCGGCGCGGCGAGCACTTTCAATGTGAAAGAAATTTAAACTTTACCTACTTGCTTGCAAGAGTAGTATCGCTTGAAAAGCTTAATAAAATGTTCGAACTAGATTCAAAATGAGAAGGCGCGCAGCGACCGTGAGCCTGCTCTACCGGCCGCGTCACACCCTCGATATGAATAGAGCCTAATGGTCATTAACTGTAATTATCATAATTGAATTTTCACTCAAAGAACCGATAACCGTTGGGGAAGAAAGGTTCTCGAGTGGCGACCACGAACCGGAAGACGCAGCGTAGACGTGTGCATTACCCCAGCAAGAAAGATGCTCGTAGAGAAGATTGAGTTAAACGAATAATTAGAGCATAATCTGCTGTAAATGTGCGCGGAATAAAAAATTTGTGCATCATTTCGTTTTCGAGAAAAATCCGAAAAACGATTCTTGCTGGGGTAACGTTGTTCCAGCAAGAAGATTCTAAACCAATGATCGGAGAGAAACATAAACTTCAGGAAAGATAGCTTATATTTGTGCGTAATTGTGCGCTGAAAATGAAATTTGTGCGTCTTAAGATTTCAGAGTTATTACAATTCCTGCTGGAGTAACGTTTTGCAGAATCGTGTTTCTCGAAAACCAATAATTGTGCACCTATAGAATAAACGATTATCAGTAGCTCTTAATTTGTGCGTATTTGTGCATTAATTAGATTTTCAAAAATATTTACCGTTTTAGCATAATAATGGATTTATGAAAACCAAAAAAAAGGTCCTAGCGCTTAAACGATCAAAAATTCATACACACTGAAAACGGTATTCGGTCCTTTTTAATACTCTTAACATCCACGTAAAGTTTCAAAACATATTATATACGCATTATTGAATAATATCACTTTGAATCAAACCTGATAATGTCTAGCTTTGACGTCAAAATACAAAAAACAAGACCAACCCTAGAGTTTTTGGTATAAACCAAGAATTAGAGCACTTAATGAAATACATATCCTGAAAATTTCAGCTTCAAATATCTCATAATAAAGAAGATACAAACAAAAACTAGAACCCCTGTTAGATTACTGGTTATCCGACCAAATTGGAATGAACCCAAAAAAGCGAGGATTTCATACATACTCGTGACCTTCTTAACATTGCACACAAACAGCTTTGCCTGGGTACACTGAAGTATAAAACTGTTAACGGAAGTTACTCTTATTCTAAATTTAAATATAATCAAGAACCAAAGTTGGTGCCTTTCTTTTTATAAAGTATGTACTATGCGTTTCAACTAAGAATGTGTCCGCCATACTGCGGAACTTCACTCGTTTTTTACGATTTTTGTATCGACAGCAGAGTAAACACAAAATGAAAAATTCGCCTCGGTTTTGATTATTTGATGTAATGCCTTATTTGGTATCTATTTTTGTTAAAACATCATTTTTAGTAATTATATATTTGAAATGGCAAGATGGCGGCCACATTCTTAGTTGAAACGCATAGTATCTAGTTACTTATAGTTCATGTAGGTGAAGAGTTCAATACAATGTCAGTTATATTATTACGCAATTAATCTTTATTTTAAAACTAAATGTAGGTTGCCTGGAAGAGATTGGTTTTTAACGATAAGGCCACCTTTGTACATTGATTTCTTCAACGTATTGTTAAATTTACATGTAGCTTTTGGTGTAGAATAAAGTGTATTTATTATTATTATTTTAGTTTTATTTTTATTTTCTCTAGTTTTCACACCCGGACTTTTTAAAGGCTTGCGTGGGGACGAATCCAAGACGTAGAGGTCTGTTGGGTGAAATTAATGATATGAAAGACACATGTCAGAATAAACTGCTGGAAATAAGATATAAACAGCAGTTGACTCTGCCAGACTACTCTGGCCTATTATAAGTATAGTGCCTAACCTAGTATGTGGAAAGATTACTATATGTTTTTGAGTGGATATTTGGTTGACTGAACACTGGGCTGTTGTAAAAGGCCGGGGTCTCTTGCCACCTACTCATTATTTTTTGATAAGTGGTGACTTGCCACCCACTAGATGGACTCTCCATACGGCCGTCATAAGACGGCGGACGGCAACAACGGTGTGGGTGGCTCAACACCCCTGTGTTGAGAGGTATGCTGCGCTTTCTCCGGAGTTACTCGCGGCGTTATGACTTTTAGCACTTCCACCCCTGGAGCATATAGCTCTAACAACTCCTCTCTGGACGGCCAATTAAGGTAAGCCAGAGCTGAGTCCCGCGGGTCCCTTTCGGTTTTCACTCGGCCGACGAAGACACGCCATGGTGGGGGCCCTGACCAACTCGCTGGAGTACTCGGGTCCTTGGTGTCGTTACGCACCAAGACTAGTAAGTAGACTATCTTTCCATACATTTACAATAGTTCCCTTGGCTGCCGAGGTAAACTGTTATTTTTTCTTCAATTAAGTAGTTGACCTCGGTAGGTACCAACCAACCACACACCATTTAATTGTAAAAAGGGCCTCTTTTTTTTTGGGGAATGATAGACGCTGTTGGCCGCAGATGGCCATTTCAGCTTCACCGGACAATAGGAGGCGAGCGCTTAAAGCGCTCTAGCCTTAACGGCAGAAGTAGCGACGAGCTCAAGGGCACCTCAGGGAGGCACGGCCTCGGCTTGTGCTGTCGCTTAAGAGAGGGCTGAGTTTACCACCGGTTCACAACGCGCCCCCACTGAGAAGAACCGGCAAGAAACTCAGTGGGGTGATGCACGTCGTTGAGGTCGCATACGTACGACCCTTCGGCCTCGCCGGCGAGACCGGTGTCTGATAGCAAGTGTAGCATACGGTTGTCGGGGAGGGTTCGGCGCATCCCGGTCCAATAGGACCGTCATGGGGTCAGGAGGGTCGAGCAGGACGTGCCGTGGTCTGCGGCGCGAGTCAGAAGGACTAGGGGCGTAATCGGCGGCGGCGCGGATTAAACTGTTCGCGTGACGGGACGCGGATTCAAAGTAGCGTTTCGACGCTTCTTTGAGGAACTTACGAAGGGGATCTAACTTGAAATCGGAATGCTGATGTACGTTCCGCATGTACCACGGGGCACCGACGGCACGTCGGAGGAAACGATTCTGGATAACCTGGAGGCTATCGATATGGGTGCGGGCGGCGTGCGCGAAAACTACACTCGCGTAAGTCATGATAGGGCGAATGCAAGCTTTGTATAATGTCAACTTATTTCTAAGCGACATTTTACTCCGCTTGCAGAGAAGGGGATACAGGCGACCTAATACGAAATCCGCTCGATTGCGGACGGACCTAATGTGCGGGCCGAAAGTCATGGCGGAGTCCAAGGTGACTCCGAGGTACTTAACCTTCCTAGTCCAGGGGATAGGGCGATTGAATAGGGATATTGGGGCCAGTCGTCTGTTGGGCCGAAGGCTCCGCGCGGAGAACATATTGGCGGGTCCCCGGGAGAAGACCACCGCGGCACTCTTCTCCGGGTTCACCTCTATGCGCCACGTACGGAACCATTGACACTGTGGCTTAAAGAGCACGCGTTAAATAGGACATGTTCCTATGGGAATAATAGAGAGCGGTGTCATCCGCGTAAAGCGCGAGTTGGACTCTGCTCGAACGAGGAATGTCGTTCGTGAACAGGCTGACCAATAGGGGAGAGAGCACGGAGCCCTGAGGGACTCTGGCCTGTATAGGATGGGGCGAAGAAAACGTACCTTCGACCCGGTATCGAAAGGTACGATTCGAGAGAAAGTCTCGTATGATGAGTACGAGCCTATCAGGGACTCCTAACTGGAAGAGCTTGTATATCAAGCCGTTGTGCCAGACCTTGTCGAAGGCCTTGGCAACATCGAAGAATACGGGCGCCTGTGTAGACGGGCTTGGGCTGGTTGAGCCCGGTCAGGATGTGAAAAAGGGCCTCTATGTGTTGGATTCGTCCCCACACAAGCCTCTTAAAAGACCGGGTAAATCCCGTGAAACAAAAAACATGAATATAATAATAATATTTTGGGACAATCGATGAACGATCTTCTGATCTCAAACTAGGCAGAGCCTTTACTATGGTAAACAGGCAGCTGATACTAATACTTATAAGTATACTTTTTGTCATTGTGCGCGTCGCAGGTAACCGGTGGATGCAAATAGCCAATTGTCGTTCATTGTGGCGTTCGAAGGGGGAGGCCTATGTTCAGCAGTGGACGTCTTCCAGCTGGTGATGATGTTACTTTTTTTGTAAATACATACTGATATACTTATGACGCCCAGACACTTGGTGGGAATCGAACCCGCGCCCCTCGGTTGGTTGCCAGGGTCTCTAACCACTACACCAACGGGCCCGTCAATTGTGAAGTGGAAAACCAGAAATTAAATTAAAACTGCATTGCAAATTCAATATGAGCAATGGAAAACGAAGATTTGCTACAAAATTCTTTGACCTTCTACCTGGATGGACGATCTAGTTACCTTTTTCCTTGTCATTATATTCTTCAGTGGGCGGAAGTTAAATAGTGTTCTAAGTTCCTTAGTTTAGCCCATAAAATAAGATATATGTTTTTTTTCACCCACCAATTTTGTTCAAAAAATACGAGAAAATACAATCAATCTGAAAGGCCAAAGGGATAGTAGTCGGAGCAGTCCCCCTAAGCAGCACGCGCGCACGGGTTGACTCGAGAAGCAGCCATCACTCCCCTCAACCATATTGGAGGGAAGGGGGTGACCCGCCACACGAAGCCGCCACAAGCAGAGCGATTCGATAGCGAGCATGACATATTTTTTTGTGATGAAACTGGGAAAGACAAGGCTTATGTCTTTCCCAGTTTCATCACCAACGAGTATAAATTTTAAAAAACCCCGACATACATAACATTATATCAACTGATCATTATATCAAATAAAATTATAGATTCATTTGTTATATCTTGTAAATATTAGA
Source organism: Furcula furcula (assembly GCA_911728495.1). Classification (NCBI taxonomy): domain Eukaryota; kingdom Metazoa; phylum Arthropoda; class Insecta; order Lepidoptera; family Notodontidae; genus Furcula; species Furcula furcula. Next base: position 23,854,530 of record OU452253.1, read on the forward strand.
GATTTTGTAATTATATCAAATATAAGTAATATTTGATATAATTACAAAATCTCTAATTTTCTAATTTTATTTACCCCAATTTTATGGTCTTTACCAGATAAATTCCTCCAAATAAATAATGGTTCTCCAGGAAGTTCTTAATCGGTGGTGATCAAATTTATACAGATTCATTATAATACAGGTTCCTTTTTTCGAATAAAAAAAGATTCATTGAAATTGGTCAATATTTGCCAGTATTATGACCAGTTTTGTCCTTAAAAAGCCATGAAAACATCAACCTCCAGCATTCCTACAGTTTTTTCAGAGTCGCCATTCTAATTTTTTCAGGAACTACTTATTCGTACGTAATAATATTTTATGGGACCCAATTAATGGAGCGGCCTATCCGTACAATTCGAATTCGAATTGAGAACCTTCTCCTTTTTTGAAGTCGGTTAAAAAGGAGGAAGTTCTCAATTTAATTTAATTGTATGTATTTTTAACACGCTTTTACTTGCTTGAGCTATATGTATGATGGTAATGGAATTTTGCAATGCAATTTTGATTTTGACTCAATGTAGTCTGGCGGTCACGAACGGTGTCGGTCGATAATCGCTTGCACGAGCCGCCCCGAAAAACATGCGGGCGGGGTAGGAGCACGTACGTTCGTTCAAACGATTCTAATTGAAAACTGGTACACCGTTCGTGTCCACGATAGTTCGTACACAAAGGTCAGTGAACTTTCTCGGAGAGCGGTTTTTATTATAAGTATTGGAAATATAGATTTTTTATTGCAATGCGAATCATTGCTATTTACACCTATAAACTTGCAATGCATTCTGTAGTTATCGTAATTAAATAGTAATTAACAGAACTGTAACAATATATTGTAAAAATAATGACAAACTATAACCACCTGACGGACTATTAGGATAACCGCGATTGTTGATAAACATTATGAACGTAACTGTACAGACAACAGCTTCACATAATACTGTCATTTATAGAAGGTCACGAGTATGTATGAAATCCTCGCTTTTTTGGGTTCATTCCAATTTGGTCGGATAACCAGTAATCTAACAGGGGTTCTAGTTTTTGCTTGTATCTTCTTTATTATGAAATATTTGAAGCTGAAATTTTCAGGATATGTATTTCATTAAGTGCTCTAATTCTTGGTTTATACCAAAAACTCTAGGGTTGGTCTTGTTTTTTGTATTTTGACGTCAAAGCTAGACATTATCAGTTTTGATTCAAAGTGATATTGTTCAATAATGCGTATATAATATGTTTTGAAACTTTTCGTGGATGTTAAAAGTATTAAAAAGGACTGAATACCGTTTTCAGTGTGTATGAATTTTTGTTCGTTTAAGCGCTAGGACCTTTTTTTTTGTTTTCATAAATCCATTATTACGCTAAAACGGTAAATATTTTTGAAAATCTAATTATTGCACAAATACGCACAAATTAAGAGCTACTGATAATCGTTTATTCTACAGGTGCACAATTACTGGTTTCCGAGAAAAACGATTCTGCAAAACGTTACCCCAGCAGGAATTGTAATAACTCTGAAATCTTAGGACGCACAAATTTCATTTTCAGCGCACAATTACGCACAAATATAAGCTATCTTTCCTGAAGTTTATGTTTCTCTCCGATCATTGGTTTAGAATCTTCTTGCTGGAACAACGTTACCCCAGCAAGAATCGTTTTTCAAATTTTTCTCGAAAACTAAAGGATGCACTAATTTTTTATTCCGCGCACATTTACAGCAGATTATGCTCTAATTATTAGTTTAACTCAATCTTCTCTACGACCATCTTTCTTGCTGGGGTAATGCTCACAGCGTAGACAGGCCTCCCACTAGGTGGTCAGACAACATTGTGCGCGTCGCAGGTAACCGGTGGAAGCAAATAGTTCATTGTGGCGTTTCAAGATAGAGCCTATGTTCAGCAGTGAACGTCTTCCAACTGATGATGAGATTTGTGCAGCAGCTAGTTTGTTAAAATAAGACATGTTACATATCAACAATTAGAAAGAGAGTAAAACAAATATATTGAAACAAAATCATACTTTATTCATCTTCAATAGTTTCTAAAGGGTACTCAGTCATAACCAGCCCTCTACTCCACAGGGCGTCAGCTATCTGCAGCTTATCAGAATCATTTGGTATACCCAAACACTCTACAGTTACATATTCTGGATATGACAATATTAATGTCTCTATGGCAGGAGCAAAATCTTCCTCGATTTCGAGGTATGGCAACTCATTTCCATGATATTCCAAAGAGTTTTCAATATAATAATACAGCCTTATTTTTTCTTCAGAAACCATTCTCAAGATATTCTTACGAAGTAATCTTATTCTAGTATCGAGACTTAGTTCTACCCTGTTAGTGACTTTACCATCCTCTATCATAACATCAGAGTCACCGAACACTGTAACAGCCTTTTCCAAATCACTCAAGACCGGAGGTAATGCATCATGTTGATAATTCTTGTTCATTTGATCAACTGCCTCATCAATAGGCAAGTGAACCTTAATTTTGTCAAATATAGATTTGATCACATCCCCTATTTGTTTTCTGCGTGGTGTATTGGAGTCTGAGTACACCAAACCAAAGTGGTCATAAATATCAAATGGCAATCCACACCTCAATTCAACATTTTCAGTAATAGCCATCTGTAATGCAGCTGGGAGCATTTTTTCAAACAAATCAGCCCAGGAGTGTTTTTGGTACATGCTTATGGTAACATGAAGTGAATGTTCACCGTCAATTGTGATGCCTTGATGAATATACCCTCGGGGAAAGTACAGCATGTCTCCAGCTTCTAACGTAACCTCCAATATTGGTTCTCCAATTTCATCTTGATCATAATTTTTTGATGAAACTCTTGGTAAATACTCATTATCGTTCAATGGTTTGTAGATTCTCCATTGCTTTTTGCCCTCTGTTTGTAATATGAACGCTTCTATATCATCATAGTGCGGTGCAAAGCCTTGACTGTCAGGTGGGGTCAGGTAAGCGTTAGCACCAACAAAAGAATTGAAGAATTCTTGCATAGTTGAATTGAGTAAGTGTAATTTTGGTATGTATGTCTGTGGATTCAGTAACCTCACACTGCATCCATTCAAATAAAAGTCCCAAACTAAGTGCGGATGAGCTCTCCCCTCAGGATTGTGCGTTTCCCTTTTACCATCAGTGTACGATGTGACATCTATATTCTTCGTAAACTGTATGCTTTCATTACGTAACATATTGTCTATAAGCGGTGTGGTTATTATCTCCTTGTAGTAATTTGGTTTCTTTCTAGCAATGTGCAGTGGTTTCTTTTCCCAGACTCTGCTGAGGAAATCATCAGGGTTGTATGGTGCTATCATCCATTTGAATGCTTTGTGTCCCTCTTCCACACTGTCTGTTTGAACTGGTACAAAATCAAAGCTGCCATTACTGGAATTGGTATCATTAAGATCTAAGGTGTCATAAGAGAGTGCAGGCTGAGATAATATAGGGATCAACTCACGAACATCTTCACTGCCTGTAGTTTTGATAGATTTGTTCTTTTTAACATTCTTTGTACTACTTACTTTAACTTTCTTCTTCTTGTGAGTCTTCTTTTTAATAAGACTTTTAGACTCTTTATTCCTTTTAAGTTTCTTCTTTAATTTCTGAGCGAGTTCTTTATCTAACTCACTAGAGTTGATTTTTGTTTTTAGTTTAATTTTAATATTTTTTTCGTTCTTGTTCTCAAAGAGGAATCTCTTTATATCCTTTTTTGTTTTATTTTTGGCCTTATTCGTTTTGTAAACAGCAAAAGCAGACACCGGCATTTCCATTTTATGAATAGTGCTAGAAAAATAACACGATGTGCGGTGATCAGTAAAAATGTTGAAAATACATTCAAGATTTATGATTTAAAAGTGTATCACTACAAGCAAAGTAGACACAAAATTGTCACACAGACCTTTATTTTTTGCAATCGCTGTAATTATAAACCATACAAGATCCGGCCCAATCTTAGCCAAATGAACCGAAATAAAATATCGTTCGCTGAAAACCTAACCTAAATGACCATTGATTGAATTGACCTATGTCCCATGTCAGGTGTGTGTGACATATCACAAATGACAAGACAAGACAATATTTTGACAACTGACAGTGAGTGCGTTCCACTTGGCACCCACAACGATCAAATCGCTCCTGTCGTTCCACATAACGACCGCGGTCGTTGTGGTCGCGGCGAAAGAAAACGTCACTCATGCTCTTTTTTTTTTTTTTTTTTTTTTTTCTTTTTTTTGGGAATGATAGACGCTGTTAACCATAACCACAGATGGCTATTGCAGCTTCACCGGACAATAGGAGGCGAGCGCTTGAAGCGCTCTAGCCTTTACGGCAGAAGTAGCGACGAGCACAAGGGCACCTCAGGGAGGCACGGCCTCGGCTTGGGCTGTCGCTTAAGAGAGGGCTGAGTTTACCACCGGTTCACAACGCGCCCCCACTGAGAAGAACCGGCAAGAAACTCAGTGGGGTGATGCACGTCGTTGCGGTCGCATACGTACGACCCTTCGGCCTCGCCGGCGAGACCGGTGTCTGATAGCTAGTGTAGCATACGGTTGTCGGGGAGGGGTCGGCGCATCCCGGTCCAATAGGACCGTCATGGGGTCAGGAGGGTCGAGCAGTACGTGCCGTGGTCTGCGGCGCGAGTCAGAACGTCACTCATGCTCATGACGTCATGACTTACCCATCTAAAAAAGTGGGTCGTAGTGACTTGAGTGATCGTTGAGAAAATTAGTTAGTGGCATTTTCAAAACTCAAAGCATCAAAGATGGCGACCGTGAAACTTACGTTATTTCATGCGGAAAGAGATATTTTATAGAAGTGATTGTTTCTGCAGCAAAAGACATTTTAATTACATTTGAACGTAAATTAATATTAAATATAAAAAAATTGTAGCGGTTACCCCTTAACTACATACAACCTACCTACCTATGGAGTATCTTTCTACGGCTCCGAAAATTATAAAAATAGTAAAAAAATATATATAAAAAGTATCAATTGGTATCTCCTCCAAGGAACGAAAGTATCTTTCATATACTTTTTTTTCGTTCTCAAAGATAGATAGATAGACAATTCTTTATTGCGCACAAACAAACAGATACCAAAAGAGACACAAATTAATAAAACATGCAACAATGGGCGGCCTTATGGGGTGACGGGCCCGTTGGTCTAGTGGTCAGTCACCCTGCCTGCTAACCGACGGGTCGTGGGTTCGATTCCCGCCAAGTGTCTGGGTGTTGTTTATCTATTTAAGTATGTATTTACAAAAAAAAAAGTATATAAGTATTAGTATCAGTTGTCTAGTTTCCATAGTACAGGCTCTGCCTAGTTTGGGATCGGACGACCGTGTGTGGATTGTCCCAAGATATTATTATTTATTTATTATTATCGCTAAAAGCGATCTCTTCCAGGCAACCTTTAGATAATTGCAGCACTACGTGTTCGATGTGAGAATTTGCATATATCACGTCTTCGGAGTCGCTGGACTATCGGGGTGTGGGCTCTAGGACGTCCATTGAGTATCTACGGCGAAGACGAAGAGCACGGCAGGAGGAGCACATCGCTGTGTGAGAGTATTTTCGATGAATGTGGTAAGGATAATAAATTAAAAAAACAGAGCACTGGGCAGGGCAGGGTCCAGGGTGGTGCAACTACCTGCCCCACCCTGCTCTGCTGCTTCCCTGGACATTCTTCTTCTCCCAAAACGAATTTCCTCGTCCCGATGCCGAAAAATATGATTGCCAAATTACGAAAATCCACTCAGGCTCTTCATTATGATGTGCTTATCAAATATTTACACACGAAGAAATCACAGAAAATAATTCCGAAGACTCGCTACGATTGCTTGCAGTCCGTGCAAAATAAGCGTACAGCGTTTGATTGGCTTTTATAAAATTCACTAATATAATTTAATCAACATGAAATCAGCAACCTGCTGTTTGACACACGTCTCCGATTAAAAAGTGTTCGGTGTTGTAACTAGAAACTAAGTCATCAGTAGAAGACACAAGCAGCTTTAAAAAAAATCCTTACAACTGTGCTGCGAAATTGGTGTTCGTAGCCTTTGTGCGACAGCAACTCGGTTTCCTGGTGCCGCGTCGGTAACAAAATGTTCGATCGTCACTACCGGACACAACTCTCCTTCCTGTGGTGGTGTGCCGTGTCGGTAACAAAGTGTTCGATCGTCACTACCGGACACAACTCGCCTTCCTGTGGTGGTGTGCCGTGTCGGTAAGAAAGTGTTCAATCGTTACTACCGGACACAACTCGCCTGCCTGTGGTGGTGTGCCGTGTCGGTAACAAAGTGTTTGATCGTCACTACCGGACACAACTCGGCTTCCTGTGGTGGTGTGCCGTGTTAGTAACAAAGTGTTCGATCGTCACTACTGGACACAACTCGCCTTCCTGTGGTGGTGTGCCGTGTCGGTAACAAAATGTTCGATCGTCACTACAGGACACAACTCGCCTTCCTGTGGTGGTGTGCCGTGTCGGTAAGAAAGTGTTCAATCGTTACTACCGGACACAACTCGCCTGCCTGTGGTGGTGTGCCGTGTCGGTAACAAAGTGTTCGATCGTCACTACCGGACACAACTCGGCTTCCTGTGGTGGTGTGCCCTGTTAGTAACAAAGTGTTCGATCGTCACTACTGGACACAACTCGCCTTCCTGTGGTGGTGTGCCGTGTTAGTAACAAAGTGTTCGATCGTAACTACCGGACACAACTTGGCTTCCTATGGTGGTGTGCCGCCGTGTCGGTAATAAAGTGTTCGATCGTCACTACCGGATACAACTCGGCTTCCTGTGGTGGTGTGCCGTGTCGGTAATAAAGTGTTCGATCGTCACTACCGGACACAACTCGCCTTCCTGTGGTGGTGTGCCGTGTCGGTAACAAAGTGTTCGATCGTCACTACCGGACACAACTCGCCTTCCTGTGGTGGTGTGCCGTGTCGGTAAGAAAGTGTTCAATCGTTACTACCGGACACAACTCGCCTGCCTATGGTGGTGTGCCGTGTCGGTAACAAAGTGTTCGATCGTCACTACCGGACACAACTCGCCTGCCTGTGGTGGTGTGCCGTGTCGGTAACAAAGTGTTCGATCGTCACTACCGGACACAACTCGCCTTCCTGTGGTGGTGTGCCGTGTCGGTAAGAAAGTGTTCAATCGTTACTACCGGACACAACTCTCCTGCCTGTGGTGGTGTGCCGTGTCGGTAACAAAGTGTTCGATCGTCACTACCGGACACAACTCGCCTGCCTGTGGTGGTGTGCCGTGTCGGTAACAAAGTGTTCGATCGTCACTACCGGACACAACTCGCCTTCCTGTGGTGGTGTGCCGTGTCGGTAAGAAAGTGTTCAATCGTTACTACCGGACACAACTCGCCTGCCTGTGGTGGTGTGCCGTGTCGGTAACAAAGTGTTCGATCGTCACTACCGGACACAACTCGGCTTCCTGTGGTGGTGTGCCCTGTTAGTAACAAAGTGTTCGATCGTCACTACTGGACACAACTCGCCTTCCTGTGGTGGTGTGCCGTGTCGGTAACAAAATGTTCGATCGTCACTACAGGACACAACTCGCCTTCCTGTGGTGGTGTGCCGTGTCGGTAAGAAAGTGTTCAATCGTTACTACCGGACACAACTCGCCTGCCTGTGGTGGTGTGCCGTGTCGGTAACAAAGTGTTCGATCGTCACTACCGGACACAACTCGGCTTCCTGTGGTGGTGTGCCCTGTTAGTAACAAAGTGTTCGATCGTCACTACTGGACACAACTCGCCTTCCTGTGGTGGTGTGCCGTGTTAGTAACAAAGTGTTCGATCGTAACTACCGGACACAACTTGGCTTCCTATGGTGGTGTGCCGCCGTGTCGGTAATAAAGTGTTCGATCGTCACTACGGGACACAACTCGGCTTCCTGTGGTGGAGTGCCGCCGTGTCGGTAATAAAGTGTTCGATCGTCACTACCGGATACAACTCGGCTTCCTGTGGTGGTGTGCCGTGTCGGTAATAAAGTGTTCGATCGTCACTACCGGACACAACTCGCCTTCCTGTGGTGGTGTGCCGTGTCGGTAACAAAGTGTTCGGTCGTCACTACCGGACACAACTCGGCTTCCTGTGGTGGTGTGCCCTGTTAGTAACAAAGTGTTCGATCGTCACTACTGGACACAACTCGCCTTCCTGTGGTGGTGTGCCGTGTTAGTAACAAAGTGTTCGATCGTAACTACCGGACACAACTTGGCTTCCTGTGGTGGTGTGCCGCCGTGTCGGTAATAAAGTGTTCGATCGTCACTACCGGACACAACTCGGCTTCCTGTGGTGGAGTGCCGCCGTGTCGGTAATAAAGTGTTCGATCGTCACTACCGGATACAACTCGGCTTCCTGTGGTGGTGTGCCGTGTCGGTAATAAAGTGTTCGATCGTCACTACCAGACACAACTCGGCTTTATGTAGTGGTGTGCCGTGTTGTTAAAAAGTGGGGGGAGGGGGGGGGGATGTTTGTTTCTAGGAGGTTGCGGGTTCGCGGGAAGGTAACAATGTTGTGTAGTTGTTTCTTACATGCTCTGACAATGCAGGCCGATCACCTGATGATCCATTGGTATTGCAACTATTTTTAGATAAAAGTAGATTTCAAAGAAAATGATCTAAAAAACATTAAAGAACGAAAATAATTATATTGAAGTCGGTGCCAGCAAGTGCTGGTTTAAAAATGGTAGTTAAAATGATAATATGGTACAGACTTCAATATATTTTCGTTATTTAATTGTTTTTAGATCATTTTCTTACAAGTTGTTTTTTTTTTAAATTGTTTATGTAGTCAGATTCACTCATCCATGAGGCGTCACCTCCCTAATATTGTCGATGATCGCGATACCGCCATCTTTGTTTATTGTTTACGACAGAATATTTGGATTTGACTATAAGTAAGTAGGTAAATCAAACAATAATCGATTTTTAAGCCGATTTATTTAAGAATTTATCGGATATAGTTTGGTTCTAAAATGCATTTATCCACTCAAGGCATTGTGTGTTTTATCTCTATATACTACAATCTAATTTCTATTAGCACTGATAAAATTGAATTGTATGAATAATGATTGCCTACCTATTTATGAAATTATTTTTTTACTTATGGTCTAACATTCAATACGTCTTGATTATTTTGCATATGCATCCAAAACAGTATTATTTATTTTATTTTAATGTGATGCAGTGCCGATAGCCGTTAAAGATCCCTGTAAATAATTTGCTTATATCATGCCTACTTAAATTTATATAACACTGTATTTATAGACATATCTACTTATCTAATTTGAAATATTTTAAACTCTGTATATTAGTAATAGGGGACTTTATAGAATCGATAAATAAATTGTATTGAGTACATAAATATTCTTTTGATTTGTTCATAAGCCTGAGTATATTGTCATACATCGCATTTGAAAAATATATTTAAAAAAAAACAAATAATTTATAAAAATAAAATTATACACCCACACTGTTACTCGTATTTATTTAAAAAGAAAAGACATGTGAGCCGGATTTAAAACATAATTTAAAGTAATTCGTTTGGTTGGTAGGTATAATAATTATAACAATTAGTTCGGTACTATTTATGTACAAATACAATACGTGTTGTCAAAATAAAGGACGTTAAACCTTTGTTTCGGTTAATTTTATTATAGTTTAAAATATTTGTATTACATATATTTATTTTTCTTATAGTGATTTGCTACCATCCTCTTACCAAGTATAAAGGCTAGTTCAGATTTAAGTGTAAGATCGACTATTTTGACTGGTTTTGACTATGTTAACATAACCTTGCGCAGTAATCCCGTATCTGCAAATCATTCGAAATATTGGAAATGTAAAAATAAAAACGTATCGATAATAGTGTGAAGTTTTATTTCAAAATTGTTTAAAATGTTGCAAGCAATAGATCGAAATAAACATAGAAAAATATTTTATTCTGAACTTGTCTTTATCAATATTCCCATGGGTTTGCAATTACATCTACTAGGTACTAAGTATGTTTATATTTATTTATTACTTTATAATATTTTTTTAATGAATCTACTAAGTTTACTGAATATTTGGTCATCTATCACACACAATTGATACGTTAAAATTTTAATATTAATTAATTATAAGTATATTTTCTTCTGTTTGATAACATATTATATTTATTTATTTACTTACCTACTTAACTAATTTAAGTTAATCTTACAAATGTTGAATTTTTTGTTTAGTTACTTTTAGACATATAGATAGAAGCTAATACCAAAAGGTTCTCATAGGTTAAATAGGTAGTTGGTATATTTCAGAATTTAGTTTTTTTTATTGGGATAGAGAGTTTAGGTAATTTGCTCTTGATTTCATGGTTTATAGAAAATAAATAATATGGCTGGTAGCAGTCTTTGTATAAAATTTTCTTAATTTTAGCTTGAATGTAAAACGTATACGTATCGATGGACATGATTATAAGTCAGTCTGTTAAAATTTTACATTGTTTTCGTCATCAACTCATCAGTTTTACATTATTTTCCTTTAGTTAGGTAATTCATACTTGACGTCGTTACAGTAATTTTCGTAGGTAAAAGCTTACAAAGGCTTACAAAATGAATTAGAAAAGTTAGAAAACGCGAAAAAATACTTCAGTCTTATTATCGCAGCTGTAAACTTGCTTGCAGACCATAAAAAAGTTATTTTCAATATTTGCAGACCATTCAAAACGTTTTTAAGACTCGAAATATATTTTTGAGAGAATTAGGACGGTAGGTAGTTGACAAATGGTGTCGTAAATAAACATATACACTGAGTGAAATCCTTCGATTTTAAAGGCAAACGATAACTTAAAAACTAAAATATACTTACATAACATAATTTATACAAAATCCGCGCCCAATCATTTCAAGTTTTCTGATTCATTTTTAAGGAATTTCAACGTGAGCAAAACATTTTGTGTGTCATTGGCAGTTATCATCGATCTCGGTGCAATCACGAACGATTCTTAATTTACTTTTATTACAAAACAAAAGAAATTATTTCATCAAGATTTTAAACCCAAGAATTGAACTAACAAAATATATATAAATGCATTTAAGTAAGTATAAGAAAACGTTCGAAATTCCGCCACCCAAACCACCCAAACCACCACTTCTCTGTGACCTAAGATTCCACACTCAAATCTCGTTGTTATCGTAATTTGACAACGTATGACGTAATTACGTTAACAACAAGTTTTGGAAACGGTGGCGTCCAACAAGCGACACCCAATGTCATATGCAGCGCTTCCCGGCATTTTCAAACTATATCATCATAAGCCCAGACTATTGTCACAAGCCATAATTGATACTTTGTTATAAACGTAAATGCGATGAATACGGCGATGATAAAAATTGCATGGGCTTCGACATATATCCTGTTTTTCTTTACAAGATTAAAAATGGACCGATGGCCAGCCAAAGACTATTGGCCCTATTTGGCTGGCCACCGTTCAGCCATAATGGCTGCGTTCATACATTTATTGTTCCATTTTTGATCTTGTAAGGAAACGCAGGGTACCTACCTATAAGCGTGGAATCTCGTGGTCATAGAGAATAAAGTGCACGATTTCCGTTCCTGCATGTTGGCTGCCGCGCTGGGCATGCATGACGCTATATATCGCAGGGCGCCACGTTAGCGCTGGTTGCAAAGCCATTTACCGTCAAACAATTACTTTGCATCCAACTATGAATGCTGCAATCCGACTCAGGGCTATCACCACATCTTATAGCAATATTATTATAACCTTACTATCTCGATAGAATGTGACAGAGCTATAAACTACGTATATTGATGTCTCTACCTCTTTTCAAGCAAGATGATAATAATATTGCTATTAGAGGTGGCGGTAGGGCTCCTGTACTGTGGTTAATACTCAGACCAAAAGAATAAGAATAGACGAGGTGCACATGTTGAAGTTCTAGAACAAAGGACTGTTTGTGTGTGTGATCAGAGCTGTTTGTTATTTTGTGTAGATTACATTGCGATTTGGTATTATGGCTTTACTTACGAGGACCTACTGTGCACTCCGTATATTCATAATCGCCACCACATTTCACCCACGAAGGTCCGCAAAATGAGAGTGTAGAGCGGATTCGTTTAGTGTGATCGCGCCTTGTTCTTCGATTTTTGTGGGTTAACAAAGCTACACGCCATATAGATGCGAATGTATACGCACTTTTAAGTATTTGCGGGTTCGCGTGCAAATGTGGATCGCCCATTATACTTTTGGTGTCAGTGCCAATAATACAACGGCGCTAACATTATGGTGCCAACACATCGGCGTCAACATTGCAGAGCCAACACATCGGCGCCAACATTCCATTGCTAACATTTCGGCGCCAACAATGTAGTGCCACCACAACGGAGCCAACATTGTTGTGCCAACTTAATGCACCCTGATGTCCCTAGCGTGCACGGGCGTGGTGTCCTCAGGGCTGGGGCTGTCGTCAAGGTGCGGTCTCACGTGCACAACAGAGCGACGCTGCTCGTGGCGACCGTAGTCATCGCGCATCACGAGCCCGCCGAGCCCGTACCCGGGGCCCATCACGCCGGACCCGCTGAGCCGCATCTTCTCCGGATCCTCGTCGAGCTTCACGGACGAGAACACGGTGCTCAGGTTCAGTTGGGGGATGTCGTAGAACACGGTTAGCGTCAACATCAGGAATGTCAGGCCGATGATTAAGTAGACTGGAATATAAATAAATTGTTGTCGGTGATAAATATATTCTGGCTTTTTTTTAAAACCCTATTGACAAGACAAGCAACATGTTCGCCTGGGGGTAAGCTATTTATCTATAAGCTTCTTGTAAGAGATACGGGTCAGCTATAGAGCGTCCAACCGTTTATTTTCTTTTTGACAGCACCAATAGAACGTAACTGCGTCTTGTTACGCTAAAGTGAACTTCACTTTAAGTGAACTTCTGCGTAACATGACGCAGTTACGTTCTATTGGTGCTGTCAAAAAGAAAATAAACGGTTGGATCTATTATAGTGTTATATATAGCAAGTGAACCATTCTCCTAAATATTCAGTATCAAACTACCTACCTAGGTTCTAAGGACATTACAAAGAAACCAACTTTAATTTTTCGTAATACAAATTATGATGAATGATGAATAATTAGATAAAAATAAATGTTTGTTTGACTTAATTAAGGACGAACACATTTATTTATTACAAAAATGTATATGGATTTTCAGCGGCAAAAACCATCTACGTGGTTTAAAAAAAAATTGTATTACCCGGTTAAATTAAGAATGCTCTGTTTACCCGCATACAACTTGCAGTAAGGTACTCGTACTAATTTAACTTTTTACGGATAATTCTGTTACACACTAGTGCGTAATGTCGTTATACGCACGTAATATTAAGTACATTTGACGGGCCCGTTGGTCTAGTGGTTAGTGACCCTGTCTGCTACCCAACAGGTCGTGGGTTCGATTCCCACCAAGTGTCTGGGTGTTTTATCTATATAAGTATGTATTTACAAAAAAAAAAGTATATAATGTATTAGTATTAGTTGTCTGGTTCCATAGTACAGGCTCTGCCTAGTTTGGATCAGATGACCGTGTGTGAATTGTCCCAGGATATTATTATTAAAAAAAAAAAAGAATTTTTTTTTTTTTTAAATTTAATAAGGCTCACGATTTTTTAATAAGGCTCATTTTAAGAGCAAGTGTGTTGAACAATATGTTATGATGGATATAATATAATTATGTATCCTACTGTACGTGCTTGATATCTCAATTTCTATTCCAGTTTCTAATAGATTGCTTCATAATTACATCATCTAAGATATCCATCTTAAGAAAAGGTAGATGCTTCATCAATCTTCATATTGGCAGTAACATTAATTATTTTCTGTATTTACCGTATTATTTCTTGGAGGATTTCAATTTACTATTCTGCTTGATCAGCAATGTACCTAATTGAGATGAGATTGAATATTGGATCCATTTCATACAAAGTAAATGTTTACTTTTTCAATACCTATGTTTAATTAATAAACTATCGATAATACATGATCGTCTTGGCCTTAGAACTTTACTTATTTTCCAAAAGATAAGATAATTTATTAACTGTAACTACAATTATATAACTATGGGCGATGAATATAAGTTGGTACTTGGTACGTACTTAATTATGTACATATTTTAACAAAGTTGCACTTCTTATGGAATAAAGAAGTACTTATATGTACTTTTCTCCAGTATGAGCTAGTGCCTTACCCGTGGGTGTCCAGGTAAGAATAGTACCCTCCCATCTCGTTGGGTGTTCGTAAGAGGCGACTAAGGGAAAACAAGAAGACGACAGCGTCTTTTTAAATACTATCAAGATGAACGTCATGTGTGGACTCACAAGTGGCGGCGAGTTTGTAAAGCGGGCGGTAGGGTTGTCCGGGCGAGTCGCCGGGGATGTAGTCCCCGAGGCCGATGGTCGTCAGCGATATGAAGCAGTAGTAGAACGAGTCCAGGAAGTCCCACTCCGGCTCCAGGTACGCGAACACACTCGCCGGCACTATCAAGAAGAACACCACCAGCGTCGTCACTGGAAACAGAAGAGTGCATGATGTATACAACGTGTTACAAAATATCCCGTAAAAAATCAATAAAAAAATATTATTATTTTCACTGATGTGCACAAACCCTATTTCAGTAAAATTAAAAAGTAAACTACGCAGAATGTATCTACATTTCTACCTAATTCGCGGAACGACAAAAATTTTAAAATACCTAACCTTACTAGGGTTGACAAAATTTTTGGCTTTAATAATTAATTATATTTTTTACGGGATGTTTTGTAACACGTTGTATAAATAGCGTTTAATGAAACTAAATATTTACAGTTTAAGTATTTACAAATATACTTAAACTATGTAAAAAACTTCCTCCAAGCTGTCGCCGCACTGGGAGGGAAGGGTACCCTAAAAGACTGGCGGCATTACCTCTTTGTATGGCCAAGCTTATACGTTGGCAGAAAAAACTACCAGCCCGAGACGGTCTCCTGGGACTATGATAAGTTTGGATGAAATTTCTTTCTCCAAACCGTGCGTCGCATGACACCAAGGCCCCATATTCACCTCCGCAAAAGGCGCAAATATAGAGCTGCATACTTGCGCCGCTCTGCATCACTAGCGGTCGCCGCAACCCCACGCGTGACCTCTCCTGCCCTCTATCACTCCACCAGGCACTCGTCAGGCCCGTTGGTCTAGTCACTAGTGGTTAGTGGGCTTGAACTGCTCAACTCATGCAAGCTTAGAATTTTAAGGCTAATTATGTATAATTTGTAAAACTAAATTTGCCTTATACATTTATAAGAATATTATTATAAGCGTAGTGATTATGGTAACTTCTAAGGATCCCTTCTAAAGATCTGTTCTGCAGTGTCTTTCGGTTGCTGATGATGTTGGTTATTAGTATTTGTAGCGTGGGGATTATGGCTTCCCCACCCTTCAAAAGGGGGAGGCCTTTGTTCAGCAGTGGACGTGTTTCGACTCACCAATAATCATCAAGTGCACAAGTCGTATAGTGAATGGTCGATAAAGATGTCCGAATGCGGCGTTCAGAGCACGCAGCATCGCCGTCGCTGGCAGCAGCAGGCGCTCGACCAGGGCCGAGAGCAGCACCAGCGTCAGGGGGATCCCGAGCAGCGCGTACATCATGCAGAACAGCTTGCCCGGCTTCGACAGCGGAGTCACGTGGCCGTATCCTGGTACATTCGACATTATGTTAAAAAAACTCGTCAAGTGCAAGTCGGACTTGCGCATCGAGGGCTTTGGACGTAGGTTTTTTTTTTTTTTTAGTCATTTATTCATAATAAAAGAAATGGTTACAAAAAGTTGGTACAAAAATTAACAGCGAGAAAAATCATGGTGATTTATGTATCGCTGCTTCACTCGCTAGAATGTTTAAATTAACAGATAATTAAAGCGATAAGAAATAATTTACTTAGCTTTATTACGTAGTACCCACAGACAACCACACACGAATAGCAGCTGGCAATAACCTGTGTGTACAACTGTACATATTAGACCTTCAGATGTTAGCACAATAATTACTGCTATTCGTCTGCAGTTGTCTGTAAGATCCCATGTGATAAATATACTGACTTGAGGAACGTTCTACACCTATCCGGTTTACATAGGAGATCATCAAGCACACTGTGTGGTAATTCATTAAGCAACATTGGTAATACATATTCCCAATTTCGTTTACCATATGTATTTTTATATGGTGGTAGTACATACTTAGGTAAATATGATAGGTTACGTAAATTAGGCAAACGAGTCGTTGGACGTAATGCAGTTGCATTATGAAATTCATCACAAATAATGTACATCTTTGTTTTGTTATATATATCTATGATTTTACAATAATTAAATAAGGTAATAATATCATTTCTAAATTTGTTTTTAATATTCTGAGGTACAATAGTTTTTAGCAGTTTTATTTGTAGTTGGAAAATATCATTCTAATATGTTTTGTACGTTCTACCATAACTGCTCAGTCCGTATCCTATTACTGAATCTGCCAATGCGTTATATAGCATTCTTAGCGTCTTATAGGGTAATTTAAACTTAAGTAGAGATAAGTTGGATAACACAGCTCTTAATTTATTACATACATAATCAACGTGTGGTCTCCAGCTGAATTTATCGTCTATTATAAGCCCAAGGTACTTATACTGAGATACTGAATCTATTTTTTGACATCTACAATTATTATTTATAAATTCATTAGTAGTTTGATGATGTAGACATTGATGTGAGTGCGCTCATATTGTTGGCTCAAGTATAGACTTATTTTGGGAAGAATGAATATGCATTAATTTAGTTTTTTCATAATTTATAATTAAGCCAGCGTCGTGCGCCCATTTACACAACAAGTCAAAGTTTAGTTGCATTTTATTTTGTGCATTGGTTAAATTTTTATCGGCCACAACAAGGCATGTGTCATCAGCAAATTGGTATACAGAACCCTCCTTAAATATATTGCACATGTCGTTACAGTACAGTAGGTACTCTGTCGGGCCTATGACCGATCCTTGTGCTGTTCCTACCTCAGTAGGAATGAAGTGGCTAAACACTTTATTTATTTTAACGGTGGTTTTTCGGTTTGAATGGTAACTTTTCAGAAAATTTAGAAGAGGGCCTTGTATACCATTTTGTGAGAGCTTTGTGTACAATGTAGAAAATTTTAACGTTTCGAATGCTTTACTAAAGTCAATGAATACAACAAGGTATTATAGTTATTTTACTATTTGTCTAACTGACACCTCAGACAGCAAAAAAAAAACCGAAAAACTTAAGGTAGACTGTTAGAAAATGCCTAAGGCATTAAGTCCGCCTTGTACTATAAGTGCACAAAGTTAAATAAATAAATAAAAACTTGCTTGTCGCGGTTTTTTCAGGATTATTAAAAAACTATATAATACTTATACTTATTTAGAAAGATCATTTTATTTTCCCTGTAAAATTTAGATAGACATATGTACTTACCTGTCACCCATAATTATTTCAGACTTTTACCTCCACAAACTTCGGAGATAAGAGGGGGAGGGGTGTTGCACAGTATTTTTTTTACATTTTGTATTATCAGCCAAATACTGCCCTTTGGGTGCCGTCGGTTGTCCGGGTGGAAACAGCACTAAGGGAGAACAAGAAGACGGGCAACAGCGTCTTTTATTGGATTACCTACCACCTATACTGCAATCCCCATGGTTCCTGCCAAGCGTGGGGATTATGGAAACCCCTCCCTGCTAAGAGGGAGGCCAATGTCCAGCAGTGGACTTTTCGGCTGCTGATGATGAGCCAAATACTGCGTGTCATAAACCAAAATAAAAATCTGTTTTGAGATGTGCAAAAGGAGCCCTTTCATATGATACCCCCCACTCGATACAGTAGTCTTACTTTGAAATTTTGATGACTCATTTAGACCTCCAATAAAAAAATACAAGAAAAAAAAATTAACTTTTGCGTTGAGGTTGAAAAAATCATACCAATAGTGGTGACCACAGTGGATGAGAAGAACAGCGACTGTCCGAAGCTCCAATTGGGTCCACCGCTGACGTTCTTTGACGCCGACACCCCGCGGTTGCTGGCTCGCACCACCTCATCCAGGAGTGCTTCCAGGTCATCATCTAGGGCAAACAATACCATTAATACTAACGCGCGAAACCGCGAAGACCCGTGGGCGCGTTCACATTCGCGACTATTCGCGGATCTTTTGTCGCAAATTGGCGCAGGCCAAAAAAACTTCCTTTGGAGTCGCTGGAAGTTTGGGGTGTGGACCCTAGAAGCCCATAGAGTACGGCGGCGACTCTGAGGAGAACGGCAGCGGGGTTCCCAGGGGGCCCACCCCCGACCCGTGAGAACCGTGTCTGGTTCCCGGAGCTATAATCCGCACCCTCAACGTGCACTGGCTTGGGGGTCCCTTGTGAAGAGCCCAGGTCCCCCTCTCATTTACCGATGAGACAGCCGCTGGGGTTTTAGTGGGTAGGAATTCCACATACCCCGGTTTAACCCCGTCTCGAAGACCTATCGAAGGTTTCCCCCGCAAAAACAAGCATGTCCGTATGGATTGAGGAGCCACTTCACATATTAAAATGAAACTTACACCATTATTTAGTAGTAATGCAGATAATTTTGTAGGCCAAATACTGGAATTTGTAATAAAATATTTAAAAAGTTATATCAATTTAAAAGTGGCTCCTCAGTCTAAACATCTGAACTGAGGAGCCCGCTGGAACTCGGAAAGTACCCAATGAATGTAATTGAAACTTTTGTAATATTTAGTAGTAATTATGTATGTAACCTACAAAAAATCTGGTTTGAGTACTGCTAAAATTCACGAAAGTACAAAACTTTTAATATGGCTCCTCAGTCCATACACAATGGCGTGAATTACTACCAAAGTTATTCGTCCATTAATGTGTTTGATTAAATGATCATTTAGTAGTA
The DNA here is from genome assembly GCA_911728495.1 of Furcula furcula. Classification (NCBI taxonomy): domain Eukaryota; kingdom Metazoa; phylum Arthropoda; class Insecta; order Lepidoptera; family Notodontidae; genus Furcula; species Furcula furcula. Next base: position 23,873,558 of record OU452253.1, read on the forward strand.
GGTGAGTTTGAATTTGTAACACAGTAATAAAGTAGTAAGACTCAGTAAATTTTATAAAAAAGCTCATTTTATTTGGCTCCTCAATCCAGACTTATATATTTATTTGACTGTATCTACCTGAGATCAGAAGGAAATCAAAAACCGGATACACTAACATTTAGTAGAAATTTCTACTAAATATTGAGATACAATTCAACACTGTACATAATCGGTATCAGAAAAAATAGGTACTTTTCTATATTTCCTAAGAATGTATTATTGAGGGTGGCCATCATTTGTGAATGAATTCAGGATAAGTAAGTACTTAGTTTATGAAATAATAATTTAATTTTCTAATGTTTATATATTAAAATATACACACATTTCTCATAGGTCTTGCTTATTTAGTAGTTAATATAGCGAAGTACATATAAGTTAAAGAATATATTGTTAAGTGCGGGAGGGTATTAAAATGCCAATTAACCTAGAACAATACCTACTGGAAAGCTATGGGTTTAGTGTGATGTAAAAAGCTTCCCTTAAGAGGGTTTGGACGCGGTAGAGGCGTGCCAAGAGGCTAGTTGGTGATCCCGAATTAGTAGGGGCTAACTAACAAAGCCCGGTGGGCAGACACAGAGTAGCAAGCCTGTCGGTATTCTATAGGTTACATTTTGGAGTGTGCACTGAAATCAAATGACTTAATTCGTCCACCCAATTTTTATTAGCAGACGAGATGCAGACACGCACACGCACCCTCACGTTGTAGTGTTCCATCAGTCTGGACTAAGTACCTAATTTCATAATTTTTATTGCGTACGGCTAAGGACCGGAATAGTTTGCCAGTGTCTGTTTTCACATCCAATTATAATGAGGGTGTCTTCCAAGGCAAGACTGAATAGGCTTTTAATAAGCTAGTGTGCTATACCATCATCGATTGCATCATCACTTTCCATCAGGTGGGATTGCAGTCAAGCACTAGCATAAATACTTAATTACAAAAGCCATAACACACAGCCAACACACAAACACAACACACACAAACAAACACAACAACACAACACACACAACACACACACACAGCCTCATAACTTTAATGGAAGTTACTACAGAATTTACCTAAAGTTGAGAACTTATGTTAAGTGGGTTATCATGGGCGACGGGCCCGTTGGTCTAGTGGTCAGACACCCTGCCTGCTAACCGATGGGTCGTGGGTTCGATTCCCGCCAAGTGTCTGGGTGTTGTTTATCTATTTAAGTATGTATTTACAAAAAAAAAGTATATAAGTATTAGTATCAGTTGTCTGGTTTCCATAGTACAGGCTCTGCCTAGTTTGGGATCGTATGACCGTGTGTGGATTGTCCCAAGATATTATTATTATATTATTATTAAAATTTTCATCTTAAAATTAAAAATCTAAACTGATAGCGCATTCTCCGAAGCTACTTAGAAACTAAGAAATTAACAGTTTTGATTTTTAAATTAAAAAAAATTATGATGTCACTTTTCTGGCCACCCTGTATAAATGTACTTGTATTATTAGTTAACTAATGGTTTTATCTTTCAAAACTGAAGTTAAGGTAGGACAACTTGTTCCAAATATTGGCCTTTGGTTGGGATATGTTTCAAACAAAAACTGTCATCACTTTTGTTATTTTAAAATGAACACACAGGAGTTGCATAATCTTCTAATTACTCTTGAGATTTCAACCGAATTACTGCTACTGAAAAGTTGCACTAGTCCGGTCAACCGGACTAACAACCGGACTACTGCTACTAGAGGGAAATCTGTAGGTAAATATTTGTCAATTATATTCATTTTTCGTTGCTTAGAATAGCATCTATAGGCTTAAGCACATAATAATAATATTCTAGGACAATGCACACACGGTCATCTGATTCCAAACTAGGCAGAACCTGCGTTTGTTGTCCGTGGTACCACCAGTAGTACCACCAGTGGTACCACAGACAAAAATAACGCAACACCACATCTCTAGTATATTCTGGTTCTAGTATATAAAAATCTGTTTTTTGAAATTTGATGTGTAATGTTCTGCAATACAAACAGTCCAACCCAGATACCAAGTAAACTATTAAAAAATAACGAAAATAATGGAATATTATTTAAATCTAATTAATTTATCTCTGGTGGTACCACGGAGTTGTTCGTAGTAACCCAGTGGTACCACGGACAAAAAAATTGTCCGTGGTACCACTGGTGGTACTATTGGTGGTACCACGGACAACAAACGAGAACCTGTGCTATGGAAACCAAACATCTGATACTAATACTTAAGTATATTTTTTTGTAAAAACTTATATAGATAAATAATCCCCAAACACTTAGTGGGAATCGAACCGACGACACAGAATACCAATGGACTATTCACGTTTCTTCAAGAACTACTTACTGGTTCGTTCATAATTTATAGTAATTCACGCCATTGTGTATGGATTAAGGAGCCACATTAAAAGTGTTGTATTTTCGTGAATTTTAGCAGTACTCAAACCAGATTTTTTGTAGGTAACATACATAATTACTACTAAATATTACAAAAGTTTCAATTGCATTCATTGGGTACTTTCCGAGTTCCAGCTGGCTCCTCAGTTCAGATGTTTAGACTGAGGAGCCACTTTTAAATTGATATAACTTTTTAAATATTTTATTACAAATTCCAGTATTTGGCCTACAAAATTATCTGCATTACTACTAATTAATGCACAGTGTTTTTTTTACCCCAAAAAAGTGACATCGTTATTTTATTCATGAAATCTACAGAGCTTTCCATTTTGAATGCTAGAGTAGAACACCCGGATATTTATTCGCCTTAGATTCTCCAAAAAAAATTGTTAAAGATTTTCTGACCTAGAGCTTGAAAATTGAAAAAAAAATGTATATAAAAATAACCGTACACAAATGATGGTTTAATTCAACAAGGGCTTATGAAGCAAATCTGGGCGCATATTAAGCCGTCTTTATTTCAGTATAAAAGCAGATATTAACGATACTATCGGGATTTTTCATGTTTTTAGTTATGATTTTTTTCTGATTTTTCTAGGCTAAAGTAGAAAATCTATCTAAGACAGAAAGATGCCTTTAGCTAAGCCCAATAACGCATAAAAATACGACCTCCAAACATCGCGTAGGTTTTGAGAAATATTTTTTTTTGTTCCGAGGTCAATCTTGGGCAATTAGGGTTGTCAAAAAGGTCATAGGTAAAAAGGTGTCAAGTAACTTCGAAAATGGGATAAGTAATATTCGATATAATTACAAAATCTTTGATATATCACTCAAACAACATACATCGTCGTCTATTTAGTCTAATATGCTAAAAACAAAATAATAATAACTTCTATCATAGTTAGTAACCTGAAGAGTAGATATACCAAGTAAGTGATTACCCTTGGCAAGATAACTCGACGGAGCCCCACGAAGCGGGGCTCCTATTTCTGAGTGGTCATAAAAAAAATTGCATGAAGGCTAAGGGCCTTTCTAAGGGACTAACTTGTTAATTTTTGAGCATGTAATGAATAAGTGCGGAATAATATTTATTTTTCAAATTACTTTGTTAATTTTAATCAAGCCGCCTGCCAAGCGTGGAGATTATGGCAACCTCTCCCTTCTAAGGGAGAGACCTTTGTTCAGCAGTGGACATTTCGGCTGCTGATTATTGCTAACTTTGCACAAATAAGTATTTTTTTGTTTTTAAATTGAAATAGGCTTTATTGTTATACCAATAATGACGTTATCCTAATTTTATTAAAAAAAAAGTGGCATTCTTTTTTGGAATTTCATGAAAAAGTCGATGAAAATTTTCAACACTAGAATGTTCAGAATCATGTACTGGATCCCTGATATCGGTTTTCGGTACGATGTCCTTTACAGCACAAAATATATAGAGTACAGAAGGCAAGCTTCATACAACGGGCGCTCGAGTAAAGCACACATAGACAGCGCTCACGGACACGAATTCTTGGTTTATCCCAGTCTAATGCGAACGCGGTTGCCATCCGCCTCAGACAAGCGTCGTACGCGTCTTGTGATATTTTTTGAGCATGAATAATATAATACATAGATTATATTGTTACTAACATGTTATTATTATGATTATTATTTATCACTGATTGTTATTAATATTATAATTGTATGAATTATGGATCATTATCTGAAATAAATAGTATTATTATTATTAAATAAGATGGTTATTGCACCTGTTCAGTAAATGGATGTTTAAATTATATTTTAAACGCGGTGAATTGTCGATTTTTAAGCTACGAGTTGTTTCACAGAGGTAAATAGGTATTTGCTTGTATTATAACTAGCTTGTATTTTTAACCCCCGACCAAGTGAGGGGTGTTACTAGTTTTATGTCTTCCGGACATCAAACTAGTAACACTCCTCGCTTCTGTCTGTCTATCTGTCGGTCTGTATGTCTGTCTGTGGATCTGATGATGGAGCAGGAGGATGGCCACGGGAACTCTGCACCAATAAACGTAGACCCATAGAATTTGGGCTCGTTGGGTAGGTCTCAACGAGTATTTACTTGAAAAATGGTAATCAGGGTCTGATGATGGAGCAGGAAGGTAGTCACGTTATCTCTGCACCAATAAATGTAGATCCGCCGATCCGATGGGCCCGTTGGGTAGGTCTCGAAATACGAATGTCAATACGAAACGATAGTACAACACGTACACGTCTTAACAACGAGACGTCGAAAGTGTAATAAATTTGAGTCAAATCAAACTACTTTTACGGATTATATCGCGGTTTATTTAGATTTTACTATCCCGACGTTTTGAATGCTTTGCAGCATGAGGACATGGTCCTCCCGCGATATAATCCGTAAAAGTAGTTTGATTTGATTTCAATGTGTAATATTCGCGTAAGTCAAAGACAACATTAAATTTGAAAGTGTTAAAAATTGAATTATTTTAGTAATTAACGGTTTTTATTTCCGTTCTTCCTGTTTTATTCTCACCAATCAATTAAACAACGAGGTGGATACGAGTGCCACTACCACGATAGTTTTTCGCATAAGCCAGAGTTGACAACCTTAACCTAATAAATGTTTTTTCTTCTTCTTCTAACGTGACCGCCGAACGTAGGTATGAAAAGTGAGGTACATACATGAGCTTGCCTTCTGTATTCTCTATATTTTGTGCTTACACCCCGTATATTTTAAACGACAGAACTAATGTTTTCGATTAGATAAATATTATATCCAAATAACATTATACGAAATAAGTTTTAGAATATATGAATGTGATTTATAAAGAAATTATATCAACAGTTGTTATATCTCATGTTTATTATATCTTGTGAACGTTATTGAAATGAAAAACAGACCAAAGAAATTTATATGAAATGGGACGCACCCTTGAAAATGGAAGATCTTCTCGGGATGCAGTTTTTAGATTTTGCGCAAAAACATTCGTAGATATGCAATCTGGTTGGTCCTTCTGCATTTTGCGGATACTTCTGATGGTTGGGAAGTACCAGCTGTGGCGCAGTCTACAGCTTCGTTTGCTACTTGTGTACCAACATGAGGGTTGGCACACTCATGCCCCCTAGCAGTAAGCTCTCCAGTCGCGGCTCGGACGGACATCCCCCTGCAGTTTGGGTAAGCCCCTGCTGAGGCAAAGCAGTGCAATGGGTCTGTAACGGCTCCATGGTGCCTCATCCCCATTCTTCCGGACCATGTGCGCTGGGTTTTAGCAAAAGCCTATCGAGAGTGGACTGCTTCCCGCACCACACATAATCCATCATTAAAAAATGTTACAGTCAAACGAAATTTATTACAATACAACCGAAATATTCATAAAATACCAAAAATACAACAAATACGCAGTAATCCACTTTATGCAGATTTATTTTGATTCATCTGTAGGTTGAATCTGGCTGTTGATGAAGATAATGATAATGGTGGTGTTGTATCGAAATAATATTTTTTTCAACACACTTGCTCGTAAAGTGAGCCTTATTACATCGTTTTGGGGCCATAAACCTAGCTATAAGACACGCGTGCGTAATTACGACATTACCGCACTAGTGCGTAATAGAATTATCCCTACAAAGTTAAATTAGTACCTTACTGCAAGTTCTATGCGAGTAAACAGAGCATTCTTAATTTAACCGGGTGATACATTTTTTTTAAAACCACGAAGAGAGAGAGAGAGAAACCACGATTTTCAGAGGCACAAACCGCCTCTGAAAATCCATATACATTTTTGGAATAAATAAATGTTTTCATCCTTAATTAAGTCAAATGAACTTTTATTTTTATCCAATTATTCATAATTCATCATAATTTATATACGAACTATTAAAATATTAGCATTTTATCACTTAAAATTATAATTTGGAACTGGGCTGTATTTCACTCACCTTGAATTGGGCAAGTGAAAAAAATTAATTAATTAATTAATTATTTCGTCTAATTCCTATCGAATATATCATTTTGTCGTGTAAATAATTTTTGATTCATTTTTACAAAAAACTGCTGTTTCAAATATATATAGAGAAGGTAAAGTTAAAATTTGGAATTTAATGAAGAATGGTTTACATGAGTCGGTACCTTGTAGATTAAACATGGATTTAATGCACCTTTTTTGCATTTTGAAAATAATGTCCCTATTTGTTGAAAACCCCCAGAAAATTACACCAAATCTTAAAACAGAATATTTTGCATATTTTGTTTTTATCGTATTTGTCGCTGTGTACTTAGTAAGTTATTTTGATTTTTCCTCGTGAACTCTGCTCATTCGCTTCGTTTCGTTTTATTATTATCTACCCAAGTTACCATTCTCCTCTATGGAATGATTAAACATTATAATATTTTTCATGTTCTCAATGGAAAGTATTAAGTGCAAAGGTCAATTGCAGTGGCAGCCCTAACGAGTTTTTTTAAAATTCATTTTCTCAAACCTACGCGTTGTTTGAAGATGGTATTTTTATGGGTTATTGGGCTTGGCTAAAGACATCTTTCTGTCCTAGACCGACCTTCTACTTCAGCCTAGAAGAGTCAGAAAAAAATCATAACCTAAAACATGAAAAATCCCGATAGTATCGTTAATATCTGCTTTTATACTGAAATAAAGACGGTTTAATATGCGCCCAGATTTGCTTCATAAGCCCTTGTCAAATTAAACCATCATTTGTGTACGGTTATTATTTTATATATTTTTTTACAATTTTCGAGCACAAGGTCAAAAAATCTTTAAAAAAATATTTTAGACAATCTATGGCGAATTAATATCCGGGTGTTCTACTCTAGCATTCAAAATGGAAAGTTCTTTAGATTTCTTGAATAAAATAACGATGTCACTTTTTTGGGGTAAAAAAAACACTGTGTAATGGTGTAAGTTTCATTTTAATATCTGAAGTGGCTCCTCAATCCATACGGACATAAAACAAGCTTATCAAAGAAAACGTGAATAAGCAAACACATACGTGTTTATTAATTCGAACGTCTCTCCCCTTCTTATAGAGAAGGGCGATTAATTTTCCAGTCGTAAGTGATTGCCAAAAAAATAATCTTTAATTTCAACAATAGAAAGACAGACGCTGGCAACCCTTTAACAACAATTAAAGTGAATGCTGGGGCCTAATCTGATCATTTATCATAATTAAATTGAAATGAGAGTGACGCAGGCATCAAAGCGTTTATTGTTTGTGATGGGGTAGGTATAGGCCAAAATAAACTACGATAAGGGCTACGTCCTTTTCACTGCGCTGCGAGGTGGCTAGAAGAAGCTGGACAGCAAAAGGGTTAAAAATGGTTTCTCCTTGATAGTCTCTTCACGTTTAAAGGCATCGTGATGCCCTTAGATGAATTATATGAATTCATCTAAGGTGATGCCTTATAGCAGTGCGTGTGTCCAGCTGTTGCTTTCCTTACAGATTTTGAATTAACCTTTAACCGGACTCTCAGCCCTAAAGCAAACCTCGTGTGAGTCGAGGCCAAACTATAACTCTTCAAAACCTATCATCACAAACATTAAACAGTACTCCATTATACCCAAATCCAAATTATATTATTATTATTTATTATTATTAGATTAGATTATTATCTCACAAATCCAATTTTCGGCAAGGTAAAAGTGAATAATCCTCCAAGTATTTTTATGTAACACTGTGCGTCGTTATTAAGTTAATTAACGCGAGGATTCATAGCTGTGGGGAGGCACACACAACGATAATAGATAAAAACACACATGGGAACAATGTTTAGGTATTTGGGTAGTTTGCAAAGTGAATTAAACTTTAGGGTTACAGGATATGGGTAGCTATAACGTGTTTTGCAGACAGTCAGTTCTTGGATGGGTGACTGATGTTTTTTATGAACCAACATTTACAAGACCATGGTTTTTAATCCATATAAACCAGTTGCAACATTAAACGGAAAAACCATGTATAAAAAACCTATACCGACGGGAATTTCTCCCGCATATCTAAACGGGGTACTAAATCTTTATAATTAATTGCAATCGGTCGTAAACATAACAATCAATTGTGTGGGTCGTGCATCGTCCCCGTTGGGGGTAGTTGAGATAAACTAATGAGGGGCAGAGAGGCCGCTGGGCTATTTCCTACCAACGCCATTTTTATTGCCAACTATTACAAGAATAGGTATACTGTGTGTTTGAAGAAGGTTTATCAAGATTATCATCAGTAGCCGAAAGACAAACACCTCCCCTTTAGAAGAGAGGGGTTGCCATAATCCCCACGCTTGGCAGGCGTCTTGGGTCTTTACCTATAGGTGGTAGATAAACCAATAGAAAGACGTTTTTGTCTTCCCTTAGTCGCCACTTACGGACACTCAACGGGAGGGTGCTATTCTTACCCGGAAACCTACGTGTGGAATAATAATACCAGCCCTTGTTTATGTCCCACTGTAAGGCACGGTCCTCCCCTCAAGATGAAGGGGCTGCGGCCATAGTCTAACGCTGACTAAGTGCGGGTTGGCGGACTTCACACGTCATTCGAAAACTATGTTAGGCTGTCTCAGACTTGCAAGTTTCCTTACGATGTTTTCATTCACCGATAGCTAGTAACAATCGCGTAAAGATGGGTGAAAATAACACATAATAACATGAAATATTTACAAGCCCGATACCGCTTAACAACGTCTGTTGTCAATATGCTCAAGGACCGCATTATCATTTACCGCCAGGTGGGAATGCGGTCAACTGACTTATATGAAGCTAATATATTATCAGGCTCGTTGGCATTGGGGGTAGGGCATTGATAACCCTAGTTCGCCGTTATCACAACATTATTGTCAGTATATTACATCAAGTAGCTATCATATCTCTTTTAATGAGTACAATACCGACAGGAACGTCACAAGATGGCGGACGCAGTGAAAAGTCCGTAATGGGAGGAATATGGAAAAGACAAATGTCATTTGCGTCGATGTTGCACTGGTTGCAATAAATAATATGATTAATCAATTTACTATTCTGGGAACCCATCTGTTTGAGATGATTCAAGCCTATTTTAATCTTATTTTTGCAAGAGAAAGGAACGGAGATATAACCTGCGTACATCTGCGTCGCTTTCCCACGTAAAAGTAACATACTTTAATTTTAAGACTGCGATAAGACCTTTTTTTTTTAAGACTGCGATAAGACCTGGCCCAACTACCACCTCTATTAGCAGCATTATTATTATCTTACTTGACATGAGGGAGAGACGTCAATATATAACTCTGTCACTTTCTATCGAGAAATTAAGGTGAAAATAATATTGCTAGTACAGGCCCCGGTTGTGCCCTACCCTGGTATAAAAAAATTAAACACATTAAACCATTTATTTCCTTTCTAATTAAGCTAGTTAGCGTCAGTTTGTCACATTAAATTAGCAACTTTCATAACCATTTTTTTAAACCAGGTAACCTAATAGTGAAAAAATATCTCTGGGAAAGACCATAGAAACTTTGGAAACTTAAGAGTAATAAAAGAGACGTTCAAGAACTTTACGAAACCTACAGATCTTATTTATTATTTTGTCCATAAAAGCTTGAAAAACGAAAATAAATTTAAATCCATTTTTATTCTGTCTTATAGGCCTTTGTCCTTCCCTCGAAGTGGTATCAAGAGCTTTGAGTATTCAAAGTGAGAGAGTAATAAGATTATTATTTATGCCATGTGAAAACTACTTACTTATAGTAATGTATCAAGACACTATTAATAGGTATTTAAGTTAATACCAGTCTTATCACTAATACCTATTTATTTATTCCAGACAACTACGTGGTAAATAAGAAACCATAGAAGTAAATTAGCAGATTTATTTTTATAGCTAAATAAATAATTTAATTATTCAGTTATATTTCTATTCAACCGTATGAGATAACGGTTGCCGAATAAAGGTAATGATCTAATTACCATTCGCCTTGAAGTTAAAACGATACGCCATTAACGATAACGTTGTTTTTCGAAACTATCGACGCGTATTCTACAGTTTCGAAGTTGTGAAATTCCATTGACACTAAAGATTTGTAATTGCGCTCCGTTATCGATACGTAATCTATCTTCCTTTACTTCAGATATCTATGTAGATATGGTAAGTAATTTTCAGTTCCAATATTAGAGCTTGGATATTAGAATCAAACCGCTGTAAATTGATATCTGCGGTAAGCACTGTGATGTCGTTTGCCAAATCAAATCTTCCCCACATAGTTATTAACAAGTAATTAATTAAGTAGAAGGTTTAGGAAAGCCATTTTTTACCGTGTTAAGTTTTTTTACAACGGCCCGTCCTGGTTTACCACAGCAAGTTTCGAAAATTATGCTTAAAAAATTACTAGTTTAAAAAACTAAAAATACACGATTTTATATGTCCATATATCGAAACCGTCCTTTCTTTCTTTCTACCTCGTGTTTGTAATCTATGGATTATATTTATGTGTAAGGCCTCGTTTACGGAGGCGCGGAGCGTCGAGCGTCGCGTGTGGCGTGGCGTCTCGCATCTCTCTCTCACTCCTATAACGCCATATGTTTTATCTCAGTGCGTGCCGCGCCGCCTAACGCGACGCGTGACGCCCCGCGCCTCCGTGAACGAGGCCTTTAGGCGTGGGGCACCTTTTCTCTGTAAATGATTACAAATGATTGTCATGTGAATACAAATACTTAGCGTTCTTGAAATTTTACAGAAATGTTAAGCTGTTATTCAGAAAAGGCGCCCCACGCTTTTACACATAAATATAATCCATAAATTACAAGCACGGGGTAGAAAGAAAGAAAGGACGGTTTCGATAATTTATTTATTGCTTTTTAGTGCAGTAGTCCTTATAATATAGGGTGTATTATTAGTTTTTAAACTAGTAATTTATTTTATACTTTTTAGTCTTAGAAATATTCGCCTAAACTACGGATAAAATTAGCCCAAGTATTGATTTGTTCGTAGCTTGAATCGTAGGCAGGTTGTGGCAAAACATATTTTTAGTAAACTAGGTATTACGCGTAGGTATCTGATTGAGTTTAAGAAAGCACTACGTATTTACCCTTTAAACAGTCGAAAGTACGCTAAAAGTCAATAGCTTTACAAGTAGTATTCAAGGCAAGGGTTCCGTCACCCACCTTCCTGTACCATCATCAGGTTCTGATTATTGGGCAAAGTGAATAGAACTCTTTAATACAAATTAAATGAGTCCAAACTCTATGTGTTTACTAGTAGCCATTGCAGGGTTCCGTCACCCACATTCCAGTTCCATCATCAGGCCCTCATTAATGGTCAAAGTAAAAAGAATTCTTTAAAACAAATCAAATGATCCCACACTTGATGTGTTTACTAGTAGCCAATCCAGGGTTCCATCACCCACCTTCCTGTTCCATCATCAGGTCCTGAATAATGGTTAATGTAAAAAGAACTCTTTAAAACAAATCAAATGAACCCAAACTCGATGTGTTTACTAGTAGCCATTCCAGGGTTCCGTCACCCACCTTCCTGTTCCATCATCAGGTCCTCATTAATGGTCAAAGTGAAAAGAATTCTTTAAAACAAATCAAATGAGCCCACACTTGATGTGTTTACTAGTAGCCAATCCAGGGTTCCGTCACCCACCTTCCTGTTCCATCATCAGGTCCTGAATAATGGTTAATGTAAAAAGAACTCTTTAAAACAAATCAAATGAACCCAAACTCGATGTGTTTACTAGTAGCCATTCCAGGGTTCCGTTATCCACCTTCCTGTTCCATCATCAGGTCCTCATTAATGGTCAAAGTGAAAAGAACTCTTTAAAACAAATCAAATGAGCCCACACTTGATGTGTTTACTAGTAGCCAATCCAGGGTTCCGTCACCCACCTTCCTGTTCCATCATCAGGCCCTGAATAATGGTTAATGTGAAAAAAACTCTTTAAAACAAATCAAATGAACCTAAACTCGATGTGTTTATTTGTAGCCATTCCAGGGTTCCGTTACCCACCTTCCTGTTTCATCATCAGGTCCCCATTAATGGTCAAAGTGAAAAGAACTCTTTAAAACAAATCAAATGAGCCCAAACTCGATGTGTTTTCTAATAGCCAATCCAGGGTTCCGTCACCCACCTTTTCCAGTTCCACCATCAGGTCCTCATTAATAGTGAAAGTGAAAAGAACTCTTTAATACAAATCAAATAAACCTAAACTCGATTAGTTTACTAGTAGCCATCCAAGGGTTCTCTTATCCACCTTCGAGCCCCAGCATCAGATCAGCTCGATGATACCATATTATTATATTGTCACCAGTCCTTGATACATGTGCAAAATTTCAAATGATTTGGACGTGTAGAAGTGGGTCAAAATTGCATCGCAAGATTCATACATACAGGTCAAGCTAATAAAAGCGTGTTAAAAAGCAACTGTGTTCCAGTGTAAAAGGCTTGTAACTGGAGAAATTCCTAATCTATACATATAAAATTACTTGTCCTGACTGACTGATTCATCAACGCACAGGCCAAACCGCTGGACATAGAAAGCTGAAATATGGACAGTAGGTTCTTTTTATGACGTACCTAAGCATCCACTAAGAAAGGATCTTTGAAAATTCGACTCCTAAAGGGGTTAAATGGGGTGTTTTATTTTGTATGAAACTTTTTATTGTATCGTTCGATTGACTTGAAATTTACTGAAAAGTTTCTCTAAATAAAATAAATCATTACGTGTTTCGCGAATTTTCAAAAACAACCTTTGGGAGTGTGTTAGGAGTTGGTAAACTCTGTAAAAAAATTAGCGGGCGAAGCCGCAGGAAATTGCTAGTTTTTCATATGGTGAGATGCAGTGTAATGTTTCTATCTGCCCAATGGCAGGCCCGTTGTTTACCATTGGGCGTAGCGACGTTCGTCTCGTAAATTAGGTTGTCTTGAAAAATTTTCATGAAACAAATTTGCGTGTTTGAATTCTTAATGGTTTATTGATAGTGCGTAGGTCTGGGAGTGACATAAGTAATCCAGTTTCAACTCCGAAAAACGCAAGAAAGCGAATACTGAGTAAAAGCTAGTTTATATTTTGATACGTAGGAGTGATGGACAAGTAAAATAGAGTAGAATCCTTTCAATGTCGATTACATTATTGATTTGTCTATCAAAGACCTTTGAAACTGATTGATATGAAAAAGGATCCGGCAGCACACATGACCTTTTTTGTTGTAAACTACTACTAAAGAGTACTACGTAGGGTTTGTGACGTGTATTAAGCTTTACGGAAGTAGGTTCAGCTAGATTATAGTTAGACAATCTGAATAGGAAAATAAGATTAGGTATTGAACTGTTATATACAACATATTATCATGCACGTGTCAGAAAGCGTGACAGTAAAATTAAGTAACAGAAGTAGGTAAGTAGCAGTTTATGTACCTAGGGTATATTTGTATAGCTTTTAATATAGCCCATACAACGCAGATTTATCAATATTTGTGTCTAAACTATATAAATAGTCTAATATAACTATATATGTGTAGTATAACTATATATATGTATGTTTTTATTATAGTATTTGGTTGGCCACCGGCCAGTCATCACGCTTACTTTAATACATTTATGTTTCAGTTTTGATCTTTTAAAGAAAAACGGCCAAAAAAATAGCCCATACAACGCAGTTTTGTCAATATTTGCGTTTAAACTAAGGTTATTTGGACGATTAAATAATTATTTCTACCTTCTTATTCCATAACCACACATTATCATTGGAAACTTTTTTTTAAATTACACTAAGTACACGATACAAATCACTCCAAGTTAGGTAGATAAATTTGATGCTTAAATCTGTACCTACTACGACCATCTTTCAGCTCTCGTATCGAATTAACGGATTTGAATGCGATATCTATAATATCACTGAATACGAATTTAATCGTTGATTTACAATATTATATTGTTCAAACTCAAACTCAAAAATCTTTATTTCAAATAGGCTTAACGCTAGCACTTTTGAATGGTAATTTTTTAAAAGCTACCACCGGATCACAACGCGGCCTCAACTGAGAAGATCCGGCAAGAAACTCAGCGGGCTTGTCATTTTTTCACTTTTTTTAAACATTGTTTTGTTACAAATGAATCGACATTAGCGATATTGTGTCTTGCCGTTCGAAACATAAAGCAAGGGAGAAAAGAAGAAAACAATAAATTACGACAAAAATTTCAACAAACTAAAAGGCCAAAGGGATAGTAGTCGGACCAGTCCCTCCAAGCAGCACCCGCGCACGAGTTGACTCGAGCAGTAGCCATCACTCCCCTCAACCATATCAGAGGGAAGGGGGTGACCCGCCGTGTTGATAGTATAAATCGAGAAAACCGACAGGCTGTTCTCGATTTATATACTTTTCTAACAGAAATGAACTTCCCCGCGATGACTTATACAATACAAATAAACCCCGCGTACAACTAGCACAAGTCGTAAACTCCTTATCATAGGTACATACATTTGTTGTCAAGTGAGTAATGTTGGTACTACCGCGTTCTATGTACCCACTATACTCGTAGTAACAGGACTACAGTGGGCACTGGGCTCGATCTGTGCTAACGCTCCCGAGCCAGAGAGCTTGCTCTCGTGACCGGTGTACGGTGTACGGTGATGGAAGATTCCAACCCACGGGCCTGATGTAATTTTTTTCTTATTCTTCATAGTGATGAGAGCAAAATACGCCTGCCTATAGAATGCACTGTAGATTGTTACCGGTGACATTACTAAGTCCTCTACATTCCCCCATGATGTCCTGGGGCCTTATCATGAACTCTTATATAAGGGCTGTACCTGTGTACTTACCATGAGCGCACTAATTAGCAGGCCACCCAGCTATTACGTCACCAAAATAGGTGAGTGGTCACGTGACATTAATGTCACGCTAATGTGCGCTCATGGTACAAATTTGTAAGACAGGTTACTTTTTGTGTTATACTGCCCTACTGTAAGAGTTCATGGTAAAGCCCCTGATGTAGGCAGTTGCGTCACTGGGCCTTAATTTTTGGAATAGTATGGAGAATAATGTGAAGTATTTTTATGAAAAATCATAATCGGGATTCTGAAAAGGGTCAAAGATCTGATGTCCGGAGTCAGGGCATAATGGCCATCAACTCAGAGTACTTTGCTCGTGCAATGAATTACGGCATTATCTCGTAAGGTCTACGGGTCATCGGCTCTAGGGGTGTGGCATCATGTGACACAAGCTTGTACTACATACGCTGCGATATTGCGATGACACTTGGGTACCAGGAAAACATAAATTAAGAGAGTATCGATTTGTGAGATCGAGGGCAATACAGTACATATTACCTCTTCTACGTGGTAAATAGGAAATATGTTGGCGGATTTCATTTGACAAAGATATAAGTACCAACCAGAAACCAGCAACAGATGGCAAGTTGATTTACATGTAGAGACATAGGTAGAGAGAGATAGGAAGAGAAATAGAGCGACAAAGAGTTAGAGAGAAACGTAAGGAAACACAATATTCGGTTGTTCCACTAATTTTCTGTATTTTTATATTCATTATTTAACCTGAAATTGGGGGACGTGGGCCCTGATATGCGCAGCTCCTGCACGTGTCAGCTAGTCAAAAAATTATAATTGTATTACAGTTAATTGATTTTGCATAATATTTGTGTATAAAATTTCAGATTTCAAATTCTATTTCGGAAAGCTTTACCAGCAAAGTTAAGTAAATGGAAAGATGATAGCTATGAGAGTACTTTCAGTCTACCGTCAAATTGCCTCTTTGATGGCGGTAGACAGTTCGTGAGTTGACGCCCTTTGAAATTGGATTGCAAATTTTATACCTATCTAGGTAAGACCGGGGTCGATAATAGTCGGTCCTACAAAAGATGTTTTTATGAAGAACTCGATTTAGAAAGCATTAGTGTATTTGCAATGTCATGTGATGTGATAAAATCGTTTGAAAATGATAGCTAAGTGGGGCACCCAACAACGGTTTTTTGAGCTTTTGATGTTTTCTATATACGGTAATATGAAAATAAATCTTACTTTAACTCGGCTGAATACCGGTAAATGTATTAAGCAATGTATTACAGGTCATAATCATCATCACCAGTCGGAAGACGTCCACTGCTGAACATAGCCCTCCCCCTTCGAACGCCACAACGAACGACAATTGGCTATTTGCATCCACCGGTTGCCTGCGATGCGCACAATGTCGTCTGTCCACCTAGTGGGAGGCCTACCTACGCTGCGTCTTCCGGTTCGTGGTCGCCACTCGAGAACCTTTCTTCCCCAACGGTTATCGGTTCGCCGAGCGATGTGGCCTGCCCATTGCCACTTATGTCAGTGACCTTGGTTCTTCGGCGAATCTCCTCATTCCGGATTCTGTTGCGCAAAGAAACTCCGAGCATAGCTCTCTCCATAGCTTGTTGTGTGACTCTGAGCTTATCCAAAAGGCCAACAGTTAGGGACCACGTTTCAGTATCATATGTCATCACTGGCAACACGTTCCTCCCAGCAGGCTCCCATAATTAAAGAAGAAACAATGAAAAGATAGAAGCAAGTATACAATTAATAAAAAATAAATATAATAATAACACATACATATATTTATAATAAAATAAATAAACTAATACTACAAAAGAATACATATAAAATATTAAATTAGATCTATCTGGATGGTTAGGTTATTAGTGCTAAATGTGAAGATACCTAAATTGTTTAATCTATACATATATAAAATCTTTTTAAAAAAAAATTGAACCGACTTCAATATCACTGAAAAGTATAAAATAATTTAAATATTATTGAAGTTGGTGTTAGCGTACCTGCTGTGTATATTTGGCACCAACTTCAATAATATTTAAATTATTTTATACTTTTCAGTGATATTGAAGTCGGTTCAATTTTTTTTTAAAAAGATTTTATTTTAACCTTTTTAGTGATATTTTCATATATAAAGATTGAACCATCGAAAACCGAAAAATAATCTAGGTAGGTTATGATCACATTATCGTCTACATAGTTTTACATAATTCATGTTTCTTCAGAAAATAATATCCGGTCGTAATGAAATTTGCATGGAAATATCACAGTAGTTTACTCTCTCGAATAAAAAAAGAATCATCGAAATCGGTTCATAATTGTCAGAGCAATGTAATGGAGAACATCAGTTTTATGGTTTTTACCAGATAAATTCCTCCACATCGTTCATGGTCCTCCAGGAAGTTCTTATCCGGTTGTAATAAAATTCATACAGATTCAATACAGTGGTTTCTTCTTTCGAATAAAAAAAGAATCATTGAAATTGGTAAATATTTGCCAGAGTTATGACCATTTTTGTCCGACCGAGCGAGTCCGAGCGACTAAAACGTCATCTATATAGGCTTTCTTGCAACTCTCAGTGCGCAGTCACCATTCTTGTTTTTTTAGGAACTACTTATTACTAAGCAATAATTTTTTTATGGGACCCAATCAATGGATTGAAGAATGGATGGAAGAAAGATTTTTTCAAATCGGTTAATAATTGCCAGAGTTATGCGCGAACATACATAAAAAAAAAAAAAAAAAAAAAATATATACAGACGAATTGAGAACCTCCTCCTTTTTTGAAGTCGGTTAAAAATTACTTGTTCTGACTGACTGATTCATCAACGCACAGGCCAAACCGGACCTAGAAAGCTGAAATTTGGACAGTAGGTTCTTTTTAAGGGTTTTTGAAAATTCCAATCCTAAAGGGGTTAAATGGGGTGAAACAAAAAATTGCGGGCGTAGTCGAATGGAATTGCTAGTAAATAATGGTTTTATTACCTACGTAATGTGATTTTTATTTATCATTTTCCTTTTAAAATGAAAACTAGCTATTCCATGTCATCCACCAGAAACGTTTCTGCTTCGCCCCCGAAGGTCGTAGCTTGATGTTAAATACTTATCTCAAGAATTGAACTATCAAATTCAAAAAGATTCTTTCAAATCCGACTGTTAGTTTCAGAGATTAGCGCGTTCAAACAAACTCTTCTGCTTTATTATATTAGTATAGACAAAATGAGTTATTGAATAGTTTTTAGGTAAGGCATGCAACTAGGTCTAGGTAAAATCAATAATTATTTGTATAATTCGATATCTGAGTTGATAAATAGCAGTGGCGTGCATACACTTTTATGCCAGGGTAGGCAAAAAAGGAAATTTCTTAGAATAGTTATTAAATAAAAGTCATTAAGAAGAGGGTAGGCAGTCTATGCTAAGTTAATAAAGTCCATATAAAATTGCAATTTATATTTAATCAACTGCAGAAATCAAAGTAACTATCTCCAAACTGATAGAATTAGTAGGCAAATTGGCGGTTACAACCATAATTCATCATACATCCATTGATTTTTAGGGTGTAACCGCCCCAAACATACAATTTTTCGGGGCGTATAGGAAAGCTAATTTTGTTACTATTAAATTTATTCCAAATATAATATTACTGTGTTCTGCATCAGAAAAAAATAAGACTTTTGGTGTTTAAATGGCTTATTTAGGTCAAAAACCAAAAAAGTTATGTGGAAAATAAAAAATATTTTTTTGTTTTTTGGCTCTACTGAAAAGTCGAGTTTTGGTGCTTACGCCCTTTGAGCCCCGAAGTATCGATATGCTTCTTGGTCGTCATGATGAAGTCAATTAAATTTTTGGTTGAACCATGTATTACAGGTATGCTTTACTTATCTTTAATCCAAAAAAGTGTTAGGTAGACTGTAAACAGCAAATCTCGATGGTTTCGTATCATAGTTTTTTAAGGTTTTAGCGATAAAGTTTTCTTAGAAATAAGATTCAACTGCCTATTGTGAATAACACTAGGTATAACCTTTCTTTGCAAGATCAAATTCTATACAATAAATGTGTGTACACAGGAGTGACGGCTGGCCAAAGACAATTGATTATCTCAGTATCAGTAGCAATAGGTACTACTTATTGGATTGTAACATGTAGCTACCGTAGTCCGTCAGATCGTAGTTTTTGCCATTGTCGCTAGGTTGGGATTCTTTATACCGACTTCGTTTATTTCTACAATAATACTACTAACAATACTACTTATACAAATAGGAATCTAAATTATTATATTTTATGTGTAACGAAATTTGAGTCTATTTTAATTCTCTAATTTATACCTTCTCGTTACGTTAGAAGTAAGATTGAACTAAAATATCAGATAAATATAGACAGAATAGGTTTTAGGCTAGTGTGCTTTACCATCCTCGATTGCGTAGCCGCTTTCCATCAGGTGGTACTGCAGTCAAGCACTAGCTTATGTAGAATAAAAAAAATGTACCAGTGAGGCAACCAACAGTACGCTTATGTCCCTGAGAACTAACTACAACATCTACTTACTTTCGATTAAAGATGATGCGGCTTGTAATGACCAATTTCCGCCAGGCTTCGTGGGAAGGCAAATATACATGTCGTTCCCATATTTCATACATAATTAGAATAATTTTTCGTGTCATTGAATGTGACATTGGACAATCAGGCCGCATCTGTGTTTAATTAAATAATAAACACGGTTATCGAAACCAGGTCTATTATCTTACGAAGTTTGTTTGTTGTGATATTTTATGTAACTATTACCTACCTATGTCAGCTATGCTCGGAGTTTCTTTGCGCGACAGAATCCGTAATGAGGAGATTCGCCGAAGAACCAAGGTCAACGACATAGTTCTCATTATCGGCAAGTTGCAGTGGCAATGGGCAGGCCATATCGCTCGAAGAACCGATAACCGACGGGGAAGAAAAGTTCTCGAGTGGCGACCACGAACTGGAATATGCAGCAAAGGCAGGCCTCCCACTTGAACCGACGACATTGTGCGCGTCGTAGGTAACCGGTGGATGCAAATAGCCAATTGTCGTTTGTGAGGTTCGAAGGGGGAGGCCTGAGTTCAGCAGTGGACGTCTTCCGGCTGGTGATGATGATGATAAGCCTTATAACTTCAGTGCGTCGTCAGTCAGTCGTCAGTATTACGTTCTAATGAACGTAAGCTCAAAAGGACAAGACTACGTCATAGCCACAAGTCTGGTGAATAATAATAGTTGAGATTGATTTACACTTGATTTACTTCTTATTTGTCATGCATTATGTTTGCAATTCCATCAGTGTGCTATATTTAAAATTCCATAGTTTAATTAATAATAAATAAATAATAAATATCTTGGGACAATCCACACACGGTCATCCGATCCCAAACTAGGCAGAGCCTGTACTATGGAAACCAGACAACTGATACTAATACTTATATCCTTTTTTTTCGTAAATACATACTTAAATAGATAAATTACACCCAGACACTTGGCGGGAATCGAACCCACGACCCATCGGGTAGCAGGCAGGGTGTCTGACCACTAGACCAACGGGCCCGTCAAAACAACATAAAAACAAAATGACATCTATGGATGTTTTGTATACTTATACAAACAGGATTATGATTACGTACCAACCATCAATTGATCTTTTTAAAAACAATGACGTTAATATGTGTTTTTAACAAAATTGTGAAATACGCATCACCCATCTTCAAGGGGTTAGCCACTGAAAGGGTCCCATAAAAAAAATATTACCTATGAACGTAAGTAAGTAGTTCCTGAAAAAAAAAATAAGAATGGCGCGTAAGAAAAATTTGCTTAAATGCCTAAAAGATGACGTTTTTGTAACTTAATAAGGAACTATATGGTCATAACTCTGGCAAATATTTACCAATTTCAATGATTCTTTTTTTATTCGAAAGAAAGAACCGCTATAATGAATCCGTATGAATTTTGTTATAACCGGATAACAATTTCCTGGAGGACCATGAACGCTGTGGAGGAATTTATCTGGTAACTAGCGGCCCGTCTCGGAATCACACAGGTGGTTTTTTTTTTCTAGTCCTAATAAATGCAACCTATGTTACTCCGGAATAATGTAGCATACTAATGGTGCAAGAATTTTTAAAATCTGTCCAATAGTTTTTGGGTTTATTAACGTACAAAAATACGAATTTTAATATTGTATTTTTAATAATATAATATAAGAAAACAAACACTCTGCTGATATCGGAAACATAAACCACTGTTTAATGATGGCTTGTAAATTAAATCTCTGTTTTAGGTACGTTCGTGGTTACCGTTGGTTTTTGTACGCTTCCCAGGATCAAGTTGATGGGCTTCACGAAGCTAGTGTAAGCGTAACAGCTTATTGGGCAAGCGTTTGCCTTGGAAACAAGGTACACAGGTTCGAACCTCGGGTCGCACCTGTGATTTCTTCAACATGTGCGAATCGTCTTTGTGCGATTGTTACTAGCTTTCGGTAAAGGAAAATCTCAAGGGAATCAAGGGAAGGGATCTTGAGGAAACCTGCATGTCTGAGTAAGCCTAACTAGCTTTCGAATGACGTGTGAATTCGGCCAACCCGCACTTCGCCAGCATGGTGGACTACGGCATAAGCCTCTTCATCTTGACGGGAGGCCCGCGCCCAACGATGGGACATAAACATGGCTGGTATTATTACTATGCTAGTTATTTTTTTAGATATTGTTAAGTACATATTCTTTAACTTCATCGAAAGAAGCTATTGTTTAGAAAAAAATATACCTACACATTCACAATCGTTGTAAGAAAGCGAACGATAGAACAACAAACAATCGTTGCATTAAATAAACAATGGAATATCTTAATTGTGTATCAACATTGTACGTAGACAGCTGGGTGCCGCCAGTGGGCACAGACAGAGCTACCAAATTATCTGTGCTGGTGCCTAAAACAAGAACTAACAACGAATAATATGTAAATGAAGTTTGACCACATTATTATATTAGGTCCTTCCATATGAAATTGGCGTTTTGTTGTCGTACTGACCTGACCACTTTGATCTGAAATATCTCCTCTTTGGTTAAGGATTCCAAATTCAAATTTATAAATTCACTAGCTGACCCACGCAGCTCCGCCTGCGCTATTTTTACGTTAACTAAACTTTTAATAACAGACATTCGCATTGAATACATAACCTCCTTTTTTATAGTCGGTTAAAAACTGGGACCCACTTTTTACTTGCTCTCCGAAGCACGGACCCGTTTAGTTCAAATGGCGTTAAACGGTCACCCATCTATTTATTGACCTTACCTAACGTTGCTTAACCCGATCGATTACAAAACCTTGATAAAAACTCTCTATGAGTGTTCCCTTACTAATATTTATTATATTATAAAGAAAAATTTATAAAATCGGACCAAGCGTATAACCAAGTACCCATTTTGACTTTAATCCCCTCTCCCAAAAGAACCGTGCTAGATTACGGGATAAAAAGTATCCTATGTCCTACCTCGGAGTAAGATCTCAAATCATGCCTAGTTTCATTTGAATCCATTCAGTAGTTTCGGCGTGATGCTCAGCCGTGATACAGACAGACAGACAGACAGACAGACAGACAGACAGACAGACAGACAGACAAAAATTTAAAAAAATACATTTTCGGCCTCAGTATCGGTTATAGAATGCCCTCCAAAAATAATTTTCAAAATATCTTCAATGTACAGAATTGGACCTGTTACAGTTTTATTATAAGTATAGATTTAGCTGGTAGGTACATTTGAGTTTTGAAAACAGTCATTCATAAAATCTGGCCAAACGATTACGGCAGATATCTATTCTCAGCAACTGCAAACCATGAAGGAAGAACTAGCTGCTAAACAACCGAGATTGGTCAATCGCTCTAGGCCACTGCTGCTTCACGACAACGCAAGACCACACACTGAACAACAAACAACCACTAAGTTAGATGAGCTACAATTGGAATGTCTGCGACATCCACCGTACTCCCCAGACCTTGCTCCAACAGATTATCATTTTTTTCCGGAATTTGGACAACTTCTTACAAATTCAACTCCGATGCGGCAGTCCAAACCGCCTTCAAAGAGTTTATTGATTCTCGCCCCCATGGTTTTTTTTAGTAAAGGGATCAATGAACTACCTATGAGATGGCAAAAGTGCATAGATAACAACGGTGCATACTTTGACTGATTAAATATATTTTACAAAAAAAATGTCTATATTCCTCCCGTACAAAACGCCAATTTCATATGTGAGGAATATCATTGGTAAGGACCTAATATTATAGTTCGTGACTGTTTAAAAAAATCTAAATTGTTTTCTGTTACTATTATAAAAATTCCCGTGTGGTGTCCGGGTAAGAATAGCACCCACCCATCTCCTCCCGTTGGGTGACCGTAAGACCGCAACTAAGGGAAAACAAGAATACGGGCAGCAGCGTTTTTCTATTGGATCTAGACAGCAGTCGTTACGCCAAGTCAGAGATCTAAGCTCAGCTTGAACAACTCTGACAACAGATTGACCACTACCAAACCATACGACAATAAACCTACATAAGATTTATCCAAAGTAGAAATCTCATTGATACTGCCAAGGCATTGGCGGGGTTCAAACCGGCACTTTACGGGCAAGCCAATCATTTAACCACTGTGCTACTGTCGCTTAAACTTACAGAACTACTGTCTGTACAGAAGATATTTATACGTATATACTTAATAGAAGGTTATTTATTACCTGTTACATTTGGATGACGCGCCAAGAAATCTTGCTTTGCTCTGATCACGTCCAGCCTTATTTGGTTCTCTATCGGCGCCTCCAAAGCGGAGAAGACTAGAGCGCCCGAAGCCAAATAGACCATGTAAAAAACGATGTAGAATAACAGCAAGTATGTGAATCTGGCGTTGCCAAAAAGTCGAGTTGTAGCGAACAGCGGCTGGAACGGAGGGTGTTCCTCCTCGTACAATATTTCTCTCTCCACAAGCATCTTCTTCGGATAAGGATACAGCTGGCTGTGCACGGTCATGTCATCGTCACTCTTGCCCGAACTAATGCTACCGTAAGACTGAATACGCTTATACTTTTGCTTTTCCATAATTTGAAAAGTTAACTTCTAAATTGCAAATATCGCGGCAGAGTTTAAAAGTTCATTTTCAAATTTCGAATTGGCAAGTTATAGAGCACGGATTTCTTTTCTAATCGGCTTGTGGATTAATCACAGTTCCAGAACACAAACCGCAAATCCCGGAACGCACGGGATTCTTGGTCAACTGTACTTGAAAAATCTCTTAGGATGATTGCGTTCGACGAACAGCGCGAATATTTCCGTCACTTTAGTATCACGACGACAATTTTCCAGTTTATAAATCACCATTTTGATGCATTTTTTAGATAGACCGGTTGAAATGGAATGGCTGAAGCCTTAGTAAATTTCTGAGTAGGCAGACCGTTCGCGACAGTGACCGCAAGTAGACTGGGTGCTTGGAGCGACACACGATAAATTAAAAGTAAACGGTGCATATCGGCTGTGTGGTGGCTTCTTGTTTGCGAAGTACCCGAGATATGATATGATAAATAATAGTCCACTAACGCGAGGATTTGTCTTTTTTCAACGTAACGATGTAAATACAACGGTTACAGGTCAAACTGATAACATCGTTGGTTTTAGGAGTGTTTAATGAACCAATATTAGTAATCTTATGATACTGTTTACTTACAATTTCCATCGAACATCCATCGCTATATGTTGTAAATATTAAGTCGGGGAAATTATATACAATTCACTTATTCTTACGAAGTTAAAACTGATCTAGGAAAACCAGAACTTAGCTTGGTATTTTTATTATAAGTACTTACATTATTTACTTTTGGGTCGTGCGTGCAGTCCTTATATTTTAAATGTACCTACCAGATTTAGAACCATTATTTTGTTACCTATCTACAGATCAAAGCCTTGGTTCTAAATTCTAATCTGTATGAAGATTCTGTACGTTAAAAATACTTTGTGCTTCCTCCCTTTGGTCATAGATTTGGTTGTTAATCTGGTCGTAGGACTTGGCTTCGTCGATAATAATACGCAAGCGAAGAACCACAGTGAAACCCTGCTCAGGAAGACCGCAGAGAAACTAGGGGTATTCATCATCATCATAATTTGTAGCCGAAACACGTCCACTGCTGAACAAAGGCTTCTCCCTTAGAAGGGAGGGGTCGCCATAATCCCCATGCTTGGCAGGCGGCTTGGGGATCGCAGTATAGGTAGTAGGTAATCCAAAAGAAAGACGCTGCTGCCCGTCTTCTTGTTTTCCCATAGTCGCCTCTAACGAACACCCAACGGGAGGAGATGGGAGGGTGCTATTCTTACCCGGATACCCCACGGGTCGTGGGGTGTAACCCAGGTCTCGTGGGACTAGAGGTATTCATTGATCCGAAATACAACAATTTAGAGAGAAAATCAATCAGAATTAGTTATTAATCGCCAATGTAATCCGTCAAAAGCTCCATCATGAGCAATCTTGTTGTCATTAATAGATATGTATTATAGTAGCATAATTGTCGAGTGTTTTATTTAAGTACATTTGCGGAGAAAAATAATGATGTGTGTGAACTTGTCTCCACTGTGCACTGATTAGTCCCGATTATATCGGAAATCCCCTAAAGCATGGCAACACAGGAGTATCACGTACCGCTTCTCACCACCACGCGACACTCGATACAATTAAAGTTCATGTGCCCGCTGCCTGCTAGAATATACATAATATAACAGGATGGAAATTATAATAGAGTCCAACAAATTGTTTGGTGAATTTAAAACATTCAAAAATGCTAGACGAATGTCGTGTGAAGTCTGCCAACCCGCACTTGGCCAGCGTGGTGGACCATGGCCTAAGCCCCCTCAACTTGAGGGGAGGCCTGTGCCCAACAGTGGGACATAAACCAGGGCTGGTATTATTTAGTACCTACTTGCTGTCGGACGTATAATTTTATTGACAAAAATGAGTAATTCTTGTATCCACCTACCAACATAGATATAGAGAGTAGGTTCTCAGGACTTCTGTTGCTATTCATCTAAAAGATATTTAATTCCAAAAAAATATACTTGGATAGATAGTAGATAGATAAATATGGTCACCACGGGCTGTCTTGCTCGCGTAGCGCTGGCCGTATGTTACGCCATGCCGCCCTATTATTCGCAGGGGGCTTGTCACTGCCGGTATTCCTGCCGTACTGGAACCAGTTGGTATTACACGAGATGATGGCAAGAGGCCTGATGGTGGCAACATGGAAAGCCGTTGGTGTGACGACATGTGTCGACACACTTGCTGCGTCCCACACCCCGGCAACATGCAGGGCGGCTAGAGGGGCTGCGGCGACCGCCAGTGATGCAAAGCGACGCAAGTATGCAGCTCTAGGTTCGAGCTATATATTTGCGCCCTTTGCGGTGGAGACCATGTGGGGCCTTGGTCTCATGGGACGCACGATTTGGTGAAAGAAATTTCATCCAAACTTATCGAAGTCTCAGGAGACCTGGTAGAAGGCTGGTAGCTTTTTCTGCCAACGTATATGCTTGGTGGCTATACAAAAGGGTAGGTAATGCCGCCAGCCTTTTGGTACCCTTCCCTCCCAGTGCGGCGACAACTTTGAGGAAGTTTTTTACCTAGTTTAAGTGTACATGTTTGTAAATAAACTGTAAATATTTAGTTTCAATAAATGTATTCACTTGGATATTAATTAGGTAATTCAATAAACCCAGTGATACAATACTTTAACCACAAACCCAAAGTTCCAATACAACCATTCCATTATCGTTGTGCACAAAAAAGCTTTCAACTTCCCAACCACGCATAATTATCCCTCAGGATGGTTTCCAATAGTGTTAGCTGCGCACTTAGAATAATATTATTATTCTAAGGCTGCGCTATTATGTGCATTAATACACCGTAAAATAACAATTAGCTGAGTGCCACGTAACAGATAGCATATCTATAGGTCAAGACGTGATCTACTTGCTTGATACCGATCACGATCTACGCGTGTACTTGCAGGGTTGCCCCCTAGGACGACCATTGAGTACGGCGGCGACTCCGAGGAGGACGGCGGCGGAGTTGCGACCCCCGGCGCCGTGAGCACCGTGTCTGGTTCCAGGGGCGGGGGGCTACAATGGGGGCGCATTGTAGCCCCCCGGGAACCAGACCCGGTGGTGGGCTCAAAGGCAAGGCACTGAGGGGCTCCTGATGCAGATTCCATCAGGGAGCCTTGGCACATGAGAGGGGTCACATGTGCCGATGCGACAGCCGCGGGGGTTTTTGTGGGTAAGAATACCACATACCCCGGTCGAGCCCCACAGCTCCCGGACACATTGAAGGTTTCCCCGCGAAAAAAAAAAGTTTTGTCTGAGTTGTAGGAATGACATAATATGCTGTATATTTTATCCAAAAACTTAATATGTCATTTCGTATTTTTTTTACTTCTTCGAAAGTTCTTAATGAAATACGGGGTGTAAGGGACATCGTACCGAAAACCGATACCAGGGATCCAGTACATGATTCTGAACATTCTAGTGTTTGTGAAATTTTAAATCGGCTTTTCCAAGAATTTAAAAAAAGTGCCGCTTTCTTCGACGGGCCCGTTGGTCTAGTGGTTAGTGACCCTGTCTGCTAACCAACAGGTCGTGGGTTCGATTCCCACCAAGTGTCTGGGTGTTTTATCTATTTAAGTATGTATTTACAAAAAAAAAAGTATATAAGTATTAGTATCAGTTATCTGGTTTCCATAGTACAGGCTCTGCCTAGTTTGGGATCAGATGGCCGTGTGTGAATTGTCCCAGGATATTATTATTATTTAATAAAATTAGGATAACATCATTAATTATTGGTATAATGATAAAGCCTAATTTCAATTTAAAAACAGTAAGTAAATTGAAATGAAACTAATTTTACATTAAATTAGTTTCATTTCAATGTGTAGTATTCGCGTAAACATCAGAAATCAGTAAGTAAATTACTTATTTGTGCAAAATTAGCAATCATCAGCAGCCGAAAAGTCCACTGCTGAACAAAGGTTTCTCCCTTAGAAGGGAGGGGTTGCCATAATCTCCACGTTTGGCAGACGCCTTGATTGAAATTAGCAATGTAATTTGAAAAATAAATATTATTCCGCACGTATTCCTTACATGCTCAAAAATTAACAAGTCAGTCATTTGTCATTTTCTATATACTTAAATGGTTTCTGTAATATTGTAACGGAAAATATGACAAATCTTATAAAAAAGTTTTCGGTACGATGTCCCTTACACCCTGTATAGTACCTACACGTATATGTTATACTTAAGTACCTATGTATAGCGTAATTACATCTAATTTTGGTTTCTTTTTGTAAAGAAGCTGTAAAGTTCATATTTAAGTTGTTTATTAATTATGTGGGGACGGCGGCGATGGTAAAGGAAGGATCCCCCGATCAATCGAAGTTCGGACATGGCTGAACGAAGCCTCCAATTATCTAAATTGGGATGTTCTATGTGTACTGCATGTATGTAACGTTAAAACTTAGTTAGCGCGATTCAGGAATATCCAGCGCCATCTCTCGTGTTTATGTGGTACTAACTCCTATAATATTATAAATAAATGAAAAACAGTTTTAGGGGCAACGGGTTCGTGGATCAGCATACTCAATAGCCTAATAAGCCGAAGTCATAAATACTTGGCCGGTTACGACCGCATAAAACCATACATGACCAGCTAAAGTTACACACCAGACAGCCCTATGCGTGTTACCTCGTGGCAACTTACTTGCTAGAAATGTTCTGCGGGCCTTCCAGGTAATGCCTTCATGCTTATCATTACAAGATTATGATAAATTCACTCATATGAGGTAGTCCGTGTCCTCGACACAGACTACCAAACTAACTCACTAATGCTGATGATGCATATTGCTGAATAAAATGTGTCCTTTTAATTATGTTGGTCTTTATCAGGCTATAAGAAGTTTAACACTTAAATTGTGTGTTATGGTACGTAAAAGCTTCAAATGAAGATGATGATGACGTAGTCACTAGACTTGTGAATAATGTCTATCAAAACTGTACATAAAGTGGCTTGCTTTTGCCACTAACTCATTGGTGATCATAAAAACTAATACTTCCTGTTATTCCACCACAGTGTTAGATATACTGCCACCAAGCAGGAGTGTGTTAACATTGCTGTGTTGCTGTTCCGATGTGAAAGGCACGTAGCTGGTAAAATTACCGGACACAAAACACATAATAACTATGTTTCATGCAGCTGTCTGCTGGGTTACGCCTTGCTTTTATCGTCTCACTGAGTTGATTTAAAAAAAATCTAAACAAAACCTAGTAAAGTCAATTTTTATTCAACCGGTTTACCGTTTAGGTATTATTATGCCATTGGCTAAACATTTACTAATTAACCTGTTACAGATCTTGAACACAAAACAGTAAGGCACAAGGACTTATCAGAGAATGGACCGATATCGGCTTTGTAGAAATAAATACACTTGAGAGCAATAAAATCGCACACCCCTTGTAATTTGGTTTATTACTGATTTTTTTCTTAAATCTAAAAATATAGAGTACAAATCATTTAGCAAAATTAAAGAATACAAGCTTAGCTTTAAAAGAACACCAAATTAAAATCATTGACCTTCACATAACTTACAGAAATCAGCCGTACACCAAATTAGCCAAATTCACCCGTTAGCATTGTCACTACCTGCACCCCTTACCCGCAGTATAAAAGGGTCGGTTTTTTGGATTTTTAATCAGCAGAGGGACGTAAAGAACCGCATCGCGGAACTCCGGGGGGACCGGTGGGACGGTTTTCTCGAGGGCATCACCCCCTCTCACCTAGCCTACTGGCGGCTAGCGCGGGCTCTCAAGTCCGACACGGTAGCCACCATGCCTCCCCTGACCCGCCCTTCAGGCGCCCCACCAGCTTTCGACGACGAGGAAAAAGCCGAGGTCCTCGCAGACTCTCTAGAGAGACAATGCTCTCCTAGTGTCTCAGTTTCCGACCCACCCCATCGCGATCTCGTAGATAGGGAAGTAGAGCGCAGGGTTTCTGCCCCGCCATCCGACACTCTCACCCCGGTCACCCATTCCGAGGTGGAAGACCTCATCAAAGGCCTTAAGCCTAAGAAATCCCCCGGCCCTGACGGCATCTCGAACCGCGTACTAAAAATCCTTCCCTACCACTTGATCTACCTCTTGGTAGCCATCTTCAATGCCGCCATGACGCACGCTATATTCCCTTCGGAGTGGAAAGAAGCAGACGTCATCGGCATTCACAAACCCGGTAAGCCACGTGACGATCCCACGAGCTACCGTCCCATTAGTCTCCTTAGCGCCCTGGGCAAACTCTACGAGCGCTTGCTTTTCGCAAGACTCAAAGAGTTTGTCATCTCGAAGGGCATACTCATACACGAGCAGTTCGGCTTTCGAGCCGGACACTCCTGCGTCCATCAAGTGCACCGCATCACGGAGCACGTCCTCTCCGGGCTCAACCAGCCCAGACCCATATACACCGGAGCCTTATTCTTCGATGTCGCCAAGGCATTCGATAAGGTCTGGCACAATGGCTTGCTTCACAAGCTCTACCTCATGGGCGTGCCAGACCGTCTGGTCCTCATCATACGAGATTTTCTCAGGAATCGCACCTTTCGATATCGAGTCGAAGGTGCGCGATCCACTTCCCACCCTATTCAGGCCGGAGTCCCTCAAGGCTCCGTGCTCTCTCCACTCCTGTTCAGCCTGTTCACGAACGACATCCCTCGTTCGGACAGGGTGCAACTAGCCCTATATGCGGACGACACCGCACTATATTTCTCACACAGAAATAAGGCTTTTCTGACGCGCACTCTTCAAGTCGCCGTCAACGCCCTAGGCGAATGGTTCCAAAAGTGGCTGATCGCGGTGAACCCGGAAAAGAGCGCCGCGGTGCTCTTCTCCCGGAGCACCAGATCCCACACTGCGGGCCATCCCAGGAGTCGTTTAGGTCAGATCACCCTCTATGGGCGTCCCATCCCTTGGACCAAAAAGGTCAAATATCTAGGCGTCACCCTAGACTCCCGCATGACATTTGGACCGCATATACGGTCAGTACGCAACCGAGCGGCCTTCGTCCTCGGCCGGCTCTACCCCATGATCTGCAGGCGGAGTAAACTGTCGCTTAGGAATAAGTTGACACTTTACAAAACCTGCATCCGTCCCATCCTATCTTACGCCAGTGCCGTATTCGCACACGCGGCTCCCGTCCACATCAATAGCCTCCAGGTTATTCAAAACCGATTCCTTCGACATGCCGTCGGTGCCCCGTGGTACATGCGGAATGTCGACCTTCATTCCGACTTCGGTCTAGTCCCTATCCGCAAATTTTTCAAAGAAATGTCCGAACATTACTTTGAAAAAGCATGCGTCCACCCGAACCCGCTCATCGGCGCCGCTGCCGACTATATCCCCGACCCCGACCCTGGTCCTGGTCCCTCAGATCGTCGACCTACCGTACATCGCCGCCGTCCGCGGCATGTACTGCTCGACCCACCCGACCCGATGTCCGTCCTCCTGGACCTTGACACAACACCAACACCTACACCGACAACGACGTCACGAGTCGTACACACACCTACACACAGACACCGGTCTCGCCGGCGAGGCCGAAGGATCGTACACATGCGACCTCGACATGCATCCCCTCGCTGAGTTTCTTGCCGGTTCTTCTCAGCGGGGGCGCGTTGTGAACCGGTGGTAAACTCACACACTCTCTAAGCGGCAGCCCAAGCCGAGGCCGTGCCTCCCTGAGGTGCCCTTGAGCTAGTCGCTACCTATCTTTCCGGGCTGGAGCGCTCAAAGCGCTCGCCCCTCTTGTCCGGTGAAGCTGTAATGGCCATCTGCGGCCAACAGTACTACTCATACAAAAAAAAAAAAAAAAATTTTAATCAGTTGCATACCGAAGGTCAACTTTATAACATCTCTACTCAACGCATACGGAAAAATATGGATACCACGCCCGCAGAAGCCGCTCAAGTTATTGCCTTGCTCGAAGCAGGCCATAATCAAAGTGACGTTGCTCGACGACTAAATTTGAGCCGCTACTCTGTTCGTCGTGTGTACCAGAGGTTTCAAGAGACCGGTGGCTACATTCGACGACCAGGATCTGGACGGCGACGCAGAACATCAGAGCGTGATGACGCTTTCTTGTGTCGAGGTCTTTAAGAAATCGGCAACTGAATGCGGTTCAACTGGGACAAGAGCTTCAAGAAGTTCGCAATGTCAGTATAAGTCGGTGGACAGTCGTCAGAAGAAGACTTGGTGAAGCAGGACTGACTTCACATCGCCCAGCAAATGGTCCCAAATTGACCACAGCTCACCGACAAGCCCGACTACAATTTGCCAGGGAACATTTATATTGGACGTATGAACAATGGCGGTCTGTTATGTTCTCTGATGAGTGCAGAATGACATTACATGGTCACGATGGACGCTCTAGGGTCTACAGAAGGTCATCAGAGCGATTTTCACAATGCTGCATAAGCGAACGTGTGGCTTTTGGCGGTGGATCGTGTATGTTTTGGGGTGGTATAATGTTGGACACTAAAACTGACATTGTATTCATCACTGGGGCGAATACCGGCCCGAGATCGAGAGGTTTGACGGCTGCACGATACGTCGAAGAAGTGCTCGAAGGACATGTGAGGCCGCTTGCGTGACTTATGGGGATTTTATCCTAATGCACGACAACGCCAGACCGCATGTCGCCAGAACAGTTTGCGACTACATGGAAGACGTTGGAATCACCGCGATGGAGTGGCCAGCTCGTAGTCCTGATCTCAATCCGATTGAGCATGTCTGGGATGAGCTGAAAAGAAGAGTTCGAGCAAGAAGCCCTGCTCCTACGTGCCTCCGAGAGCTTCAACTTGCCATTGAAGAGGAGTGGAACGCTATACCACAAGATTTCATGGTAAAATTAATACGGTCCATGAAAAACCGATTAAGAGCTGTAATTAAGGCTAGGAGAGGGAATACACCTTATTAATAAACAATTTGTTCAAGAATTTTGAGTTTGATTTTCATTATTTCTTAAGCGAAATTGGGTAATTTTACCCGTTTGTTGGGTTTTGTGCCGTAAAACTGTATTTGATATCATTAGAAAGGTAATGAGGTAGACTTTCAATTAGTGTGTGTGTTTTTTAAATATTTATTCAGATTCATGAAAAAAACTGCCTTGACATGAAAATGTCAAGGTGTGCGATTTTATTGCTCTCAAGTGTAGGTACTTACATTTAAACTTGCAGTAGACAGGGTCTACTTTCCAATATTTTGGAATTTACCATTAATCGTTTGTTAGGTAGATAGTGTCACCAACAAATGGAAAAGGCTTGACCGCTTAGGCCATTTTGAAAAAGGCGAACTTACCTGTGACACATGGGTGGTCCGAGAGGAATCTCGTCTTGAGGGACTGTAGCCGGTCCTCAATACTGCGCTCCAATGGACCCTCGATCGCTTGAAATACCGATGCACCTGTTAGATGTAACAAACTCTATTACGATAACAAAGAGATTTACTTGATGATACCTGCTTCGGAGTCGCTGGACGTTCGGGGTATGGGCCCTAGGACGTCCATTGAGTACGGCGGCGACTCCGAGGAGGACGGCGGCGGGGTTGCGACCCCCGTCCCCGTGAGCACCGTGTCAGGTTCCCGGGGGGCTACAATGCGCCCTACGGCGGCGGGCTAAAAGGCAAGGCACTGAGGGGCCCCTCGTGCAGATCCCACCTGAGAGCCCTGGGATCCCCTCATATGTGCCGATGCGACAATCGCGGTGGTTTTAGTGGGTAAGAATCTTACGTACCCCGGTCGAGCCCCACAGCTCCCGGGAACCTTTTGCAGGTTTCCCCCGCGTCAAAAAAAAACAATATTTATAATGCCAAAAATTATTAAGCCGCAATCATTATCATGGTGATTAACGGCGTTTTATAT
The DNA here is from genome assembly GCA_911728495.1 of Furcula furcula. Lineage (NCBI taxonomy): Eukaryota > Metazoa > Arthropoda > Insecta > Lepidoptera > Notodontidae > Furcula > Furcula furcula. The sequence goes on from OU452253.1 coordinate 23,907,765, forward strand.
GCATACCTATAGTTGGAACATATTAAGTTTCAGTAAAATAACTTAAGTATTAGTTAGGGTGTTCAAAAAATGTCTCTTTTACAACACAATTTCTATTTAATATTTCGAAGTTAATATTCTATTATGTACATTTACGATTTGAAGTAAAGAATTAAACTGAAGAACAAAGTATGAACAAAGTTCATAAAACAATGTCATTAGCAATAACATATCAATGCCCCTAAATCTAATGAAAATTGCATCAAAAGGCAATTTATAAAATGTTAATGGTGTAAAAAAGTTATATAAAGTTTTTCACTTGGCAAAGCGATTTATAACACTCGAGACGAAATTAAGAGTTCGAGGGCGCGAACCTCCACGATATGGAGGCAAATCAAACTTAGTTATCTCTAATCCAATTTAAATAAATAGTATAAAACAAAGGGAACTTTACTATAATGCCAGGAACATAAAAGGTACGATTATATCCATTTTATTGTAGTTTTTTCCTACTCTTCGTTTTAACATTGGATTAGTTAATCAGCAACTAGAAGGTAGGTTCCTTGTGCAAGGAACTGTCCAGGTTAGGTACCACTGCAGTATCAGATATCTTGCCACCAAGCAGCAGTGTTAAACATTAATGTGTTTCGTTCAGTGTGCATGGTAATGTAGCTGGTGAAATTACCGGACACAAAAGACTTAATATCTAATGTCTTAAGGGTCGGTAACGATTCTTCTCTGGTGTTGCTAGCGTCTGTAGGCTGCGATGACTGCTTACCATCAGGCGGACCGTTAGCTTACCACTCAGTATAAAAAAAGCAAGACTAGCACTGTTTGTTCATGGTACCTCTTCCCGAAGGCTTTTCAGTACAAGTCTACTCGGGAATGGACTCACCCATGGCCAAGTATAATCCCATGGCGGTTGTCAGGACCAGTATACGCAGTGCTGGGATGGCGCGCGCGTCACTGATGCAGCCAGGCACCACCAGCCTCATGATGAATGGGGATCAACTGCCAATACAAGAAGGTCAAATGAAAACCAGTTTACCTAAGTGATAGGTCTGGTGAGCTCTGGGTTGTAAACTTGACGTGGGGCAAAAACAACTTAGTATTAGGCAATATGCCGATTTTCACTATCATCAACATCATCACCACATATTATAAATCAAAGTCCTTCGATGCGTCTGTCTGTTCGCGATAAACTTAAAATCTGCTATAGTACGGATTTTCATGCGGTTAACACCAATAGATAGATAGATTTATAAGGAAGGTTTAGATATATAATTTGTAAAGGTTTTGTGTAAATTGGTTTAAATATAACGATAATTTATTGTTGGAAGTGTCAGAAAAAGCGCGGGCAAAGCTGCACGGGTCAGCTGGTCTTCGTATAAACAAGTCATTAGCGTGTTTTTCAACCGCAAAGTAAAGTCGTTAACGCTATTAAATTTGTTAAAAGGATGTTTGGGTTTTTATTGTCCACTATCCTGGCCCTCTAGGCAATGTAACATTTCTACAAACGTTAACACGAATAGAAAGTATAAAATGTATGAGATTGAGTTAGAAAAATCACGTGACAAATTATAGGGAATTGCCATCGTTAGCGAATGAAGAAATAGAATCGCTATGAAGCGATTGTATCTTGTCTAGGCCCTCAGATCACAAAATGCTCCATGCGGCAATCGTGATTTGAATAGCTATCCCAATATTCTAGTTCCAATCAAATTTATGGTGACTCTACTCTGTACCCTATATAAAACCATTTTTTTTAAATTTAGGCAGTGATTTATTCATTGCCACTGTACCGAAAAAATGAAGTAGCCAGAGTATAATTAATTGGTTCACTATAATTTTCACAATTAAATTACCTATTAGTTTTTGTAATTAAAATTATTTGATAGAGGTCGAAGCCGGAGCGTTACCTTCGTAGCCATTCGGTCATGAGGTCATGACGTCTGAATCTAATATTCAATCGCTTTGATGCTATTTACTGCATTCGTTTTATTTAAACGTTGTAATAACTTTATCCGCCCTATAACGAAAAGCAGTTTAACAATAAACCCAGGTTTAGACTCAGGAAATCGTTCCTTCCTAAAACCTGAGTCTAAACCTAGGTTTTCATAATAAGATAGAGATATGTTTTATTTTGAACAATCATTAATGTATGGAATAATACCATACAGGACGCAGTAGAAATCTTGCTAGGAATGCTTGATTGGCCAACCAGACGAGGAAAGCGATAACATGCGTTAACACGTGTAGGTACTTCCATAAATTATTTTAAGAAAAAATCATAACCGACTTTAAAGGAAATTATCTATAATAAAATATGTATTTAAAAAAAATTTAACCGCCTTCAATAACACTGAAAAGTATAAAATAATTTAAATATTATAGAAGCTGGCGTTAGCGTACCTGCTGTGTATATTTGGCACTAACTTCAATAATATTTAAATTGTTTGATATACTTTTCAGTGTTATTGAAGTCGGTTATTTTTTTTGTTAATATTTTAATTTATACTTTTTATTAGTGATATTAAATCACTGTACCGTTATTCAAAGCTTATTATGAGAGCGGCACTTCCTGTTTCCCGTCGACTTTGCTCCTATTGGTCAACTTTCTTGTGATTTGACCGGAAATAGCATCACCATGGCAGGCGAGGGCAGCAAGGGTTTGTTAAATATGCCCGCTCGCCCCGCTCTTGTTCATTGGCGTCTTATTTCCCGTCACGGACACCTGTCCGAGGCTACAATATTACAACTATTTATGGAATTCAAATCAAATTCTAAATAATTCCAAAGGAATAAAATAGTGAACAACAATAGTTGTTACAAATAGTTGGAAGCCAAGCAAACAGTGAGTAAAAACATTTTAACGGTTTTTCCCGTTCGTTTTGTTTCTTTGTTCCTAATGAAATGTTTTATACTAATGAATATTTTGTGGTTTCAATATAGTGCAAGTAAATTGGGCTATGTAAGCAATATTTTTATAAATAATTATTTTCCATTCAGTCTACCGACAATTTTATTTTGAAAACTCGAAACTTAGTTTTTAATACTTGTGCAGTAATGATATTTTTCGTAAAGTTTATTGCTGGTAATTTGTACGTACGAGATTTCTAAGTGGATAATAAACGACTCTTAGTAAACGACCCATAAATCATATTAATAATGCAAATTATTTTCTTTACAATCTACCCGCAGTTTTAAACATTTGCTGAATTATTTTGTAGCAAAGTCCTACGATGATAATACATTTCTTACAGTTAGTTCTAAGCTTTTTTTCAGAATGAATATTTCTTTAAACCACATTATTATGCAGACAGTAGCAATACTGTCAATTTACGAAAATCTGAACAGTGTAATAGTGACTCTATTATCAACGTGAAAGACAGCAAACAAGTGAGTTCAGTTAATTAGTATCCCAGACGGACCATTGCGTCCGCTTTTATGTTTTTATTGTGTCTTAAAACAAAAAATAGCCTGCTGGACAGTTTTCGTAATCTTCCTGCGTGGGCTAAGTAGTTTACTACAGATATGGTCTGTGTGCCGGAAGGTGAAAATATTACAATTGCGAGTTAAATACAATTACGTTAATGTACGTTAATCTATGTAAAATTTACTATTTTAATAAAATACAATTTTAGTAATAAATAAATAAAAATATTTATAAGAAACTGTTCAAAGGACACATTGCTGAGAGTATCAAGTAACATAGAGAAGCTATCATGGTAACCAAAAGATTAATATTCCACCTTGATTCATAAAAGTGTTCAATTATGTTTGTGTTCAAGAAAGCCGATGGCGTAGGCAATATATATTCTAGCCTACACGAAATTCACAAATCTGGCTAACCCATTATGGTTACAATAAGTATATAGTGCTATACCATGGCACAAGTAATTATCCACCCTCGCAGGTTGGGTACACTAATAAATAACCAAAGAAGGGGGGACATGTACAGTGGCTTCTCGAGAGGGTAAGCACCTGGTTTTCAGATAATGAGGTCCACTTCATCGTATCATCGCATAAAATATACCCCACCCTCGCTGGGTGGGAATATAAATAATTAACCTCCCTCGCGGGGACGGTATATATATATATATGTATATATATATATTGTTTCTTTGCGCGACAGAATCCGAAATGTGGAGATTCACCGAAGAACTAAGGTCACCGACATAGCTCTCAGAATCTGCAAGTTGAAGTGGCAATGGGCAGGCCACATCGCTCGAAGAACCGATAACCGTTGGGGAAGAAAGGTTCTCGAGTGGCGACCACGAACCGGAAGACGCAGCGTTGGCAGGCCTCCCACTAGGTGGACAGACGACATTGTGCGCGTCGCAGGTAACCGGTGGATGCAAATAGCCAATTGTCGTTCATTGTGGCGTTCTTGGTTGGTTGGTTCATTGGCCGTGGGATGCCGGCTAAGAATTTGCATCCCCCCCTCTCTTCCCGTGGGTTTCGTAAGAGGCGATTGAGGGAAAGCCAGAAGACGGGCAGCAGCGTCTTCTGTATAACATATCCATCTCTTCAAAACTGCGATCCCCAAGACGCCTGCCAAGCGTGGGGATTATGGCAACCCCCCCCCCCCCCACAATGATTGACAATGATTATTTACGGCCCCCAGTCCCCGGCAGCTCCTCTATTCCCCGCCTTGGTAGCGGGCGGGGTAACGGTCGAGCAGGGGGTGCGAAGAATCTCCGGCAGATGCCCCGCTATCACCCCCACCGAACTTTGGCCCTGGCAACACATAATGTCCGGACACTTAGGACTGACGAGAAGATTATCGAGCTGGAGGAAGAATTGAGCAAGTTACGTTGGGATATCTTGGGATTATCTGAAATCCGACGAGAGGGACAGGATACGATAACCCTTGATTCCGGAAACTTGCTCTTCTTCCGGGAAGGAGATCGAAAATCTCAGGGTGGTGTTGGGTTTCTCGTCCGTAAGTCCCTCATTAACAACGTTGTAAAGGTTGATAGTGTGTCGAGCAGGGTAGCGTACCTTATACTCAGAATAACCAGTCGGTATTCGTTGAAGGTTATACAGGTTTACGCTCCCACCTCGGCACACCCTGACGATGAAGTAGAGGCTATGTATGAGGAGATAGCAGAAGCCATACATACCTCCAAAACACACTTCACCGTTGTTATGGGGGACTTCAACGCGAAGGTTGGCACACGGAATGGCGATGAGTTGAGAGTGGGGTCATATGGGTACGGGCAGCGGAACCAAAGGGGCCAGCGGCTGGTCGACTTCATGGAGAAGGAGGGACTCTTTGCGATGAACTCCTTCTTCAAGAAGCGACCATCCAGGAAGTGGACGTGGATAAGCCCCGATGGTTCAACCAAAAATGAGATTGACTTCATCATGACGACCAAGAAGCATATATTCGATGATGTCTCCGTGATCGGCAGGGTGAAAACCGGTAGCGATCACCGCATTGTTAGAGGCACATTGAATATCAACGTCAAGCTTGAGAGGTCCCGTCTGATGAAGTCCACGCTCCGTCCGGGAACCGCCCAAATCCGAAACCCCGAAGACTTTCAACTCGAACTGCATAATCGCTTCCAGTGCCTCGCCGAATGCGAAACTGCGGACGAGATAAACAATGGGTTGGTGCAAACTGTCCACGCAGTGGGGTCCAAGTTCTTTAAGACCCCACGCCGTACAAAGCCTCAAAAGCTCTCCAATACAACCATTAAGCTAATGGAAAACCGGACTGAGATGAGACTGCAATCTTCAGCTGATATGTCGGGTTATGCCAAACTCAATAGACGAATCTCGAAATCCGTGCGACACGACTTGCGTTCCTATAATACAGCATGTATTAAGGACGCAATTGAGCGGAACCAAGGCTCTAAAGTGTTCGCAAAGAATTCGTCTATTGGGCGTAGCCAAATGACAAAGCTGAAGATCGATGACGGCAGTGTCATCTCATCGAAACCGGAGATATTGAGAGAGCTTGAGAGATTTTACGGACAGTTATACACCTCAACACGGGATCCCATTGCCAGAACAGCTCAGGACACCAGAGCCAAACTAACCCGACACTACACTGAGGACATCCCAGACATCAGCCTGTACGAGATTAGAATGGCTCTCAAACAGCTTAAGAACAACAAGGCGCCGGGTGAAGACGGAATCACAACAGAACTTCTGAGAGCGGGTGGAAAACCGGTACTTTTAGTCCTCCAGAAGTTATTTAATTCCGTCTTACTCGAGGGTACTACGCCAGAAGCATGGCACAGGAGTGTGGTGGTTCTTTTCTTCAAAAAAGGTGATAACACTTTACTGAAGAATTATAGACCCATCTCACTCCTGAGCCATGTATACAAGCTGTTTTCGAGAGTCATTACGAACCGTCTCGAACGCAGGTTTGATGACTTCCAGCCTCCCGAACAAGCCGGGTTCCGAAAAGGCTTTAGCACCGTAGACCACATACATACGCTCCGCCAGATTATACAGAAGACTGAGGAGTATAATCGGCCATTATGTCTAGCGTTTGTGGACTACGAAAAAGCCTTCGATTCAATCGAGACCTGGGCAGTATTGCAGTCCCTCCAGCGGTGCCACATTGACTATAGGTACATCGAAGTGTTGAAGTGTTTGTACAGCAACGCCACCATGTCGATCCGACTACAGGACGAGAGCACGAAACCAATCCCATTGCAGCGAGGTGTGAGACAGGGAGACGTTATTTCTCCGAAACTGTTCTCAAATGCATTGGAGGACGTTTTCAAGCTCTTGGACTGGTACGGATTCGGCATCAACATCAATGGCGAATACATCACTCACCTTCGTTTTGCCGATGATATAGTCATTATGGCAGAGTCGCTGGAGGACCTCAATACGATGCTCAGCGACCTCAGTAGCGTTTCCCAACAGGTGGGTCTTAAAATGAACATGGACAAGACGAAGATCATGTCTAATGTCCATGTTGCACCCGTACCGGTAGTTGTTGGGAACGATACACTCGAAGTTGTTGACCACTACGCATACCTAGGACAAACTATCCAGTTAGGTCGGTCCAACTTCGACAAAGAGGTCGCCCGAAGAATCCAACTCGGATGGGCAGCGTTCGGCAAACTACGCGATATCTTCTCGTCCGAAATACCGCAGTGCCTGAAGACGAAGGTTTTTAACCAGTGTGTGTTGCCAGTGATGACATATGGTACTGAGACGTGGTCTCTAACGGCTGGCCTTTTAGAGAAGTTCAGAGTCACACAACGAGCCATGGAGAGAGCTATGCTCGGAGTTTCTTTGCGCGACAGAATCCGAAATGTGGAGATTCGCCGAAGAACCAAGGTCACCGACATAGCTCTCAGAATCTGCAAGTTGAAGTGGCAATGGGCAGGCCACATCGCTCGAAGAACCGATAACCGTTGGGGAAGAAAGGTTCTCGAGTGGCGACCACGAACCGGAAGACGCAGCGTAGGCAGGCCTCCCACTAGGTGGACAGACGACATTGTGCGCGTCGCAGGTAACCGGTGGATGCAAATAGCCAATTGTCGTTCATTGTGGCGTTCTAAGGGGGAGGCCTATGTTCAGCAGTGGACGTCTTCCGGCTGATGATGATGATGATGATGTGGCGTTCTAAGGGGGAGGCCTATGTTCAGCAGTGGACGTCTTCCGGCTGATGATGATGATATTGTTGCTCATCATGAGAGCACATCTGGTTTTGGAATCCATTTTGACAACCTTGTCAATTTGAAAATGGTTGGCTGAAAGTCTATTTCACCATCAGTGTACTTTCCTTTGCAGGGACTAAACCATTTACTACCCACCCCCGCAGGGTGGGTAAACTAACACTTAACCTCCCTCGCAGGGACGGTACATACATGGTTGCTCATCATGGGAGTACTCATCTAGTTTTGGAATAAATTTTTGTCAATCTTGTCAATATAAAAATGGTTGCCTGGAGTATATTTCACCATCCGCGTACTTTACTTTGCAGGGACTGAGCAATTTACTGCCCCCCCCGCAGGGTGGGTACACAAAGACTTAACCTCCCTCGCAGGGATGGTACATAGATGGTTGCTCATCTGGATTTGGAATCAATTTTGACAACCTAGTTAATTTAAAAATGGTTGGCTGAAGTCTATTTCACCATCAGCATATTGTCCTTTACTGATCCCCAAGCCGTCTGCCAAGTGTGGGGATTATGGAAACCCCTCCCTTCTAAGGGAGAGGCCTTTATTCAGCTGTGGACGTATATCGGCTGCTAATGATGATGATGATGATATTGTCCTTTGCAGGGACTAAATAATTTATTACTCACCCCCGCAGGGTTGGTACACATAGACTTAACCTCCTTCGCAGGGATGGTATACAAATAGCAGCTCGTGAAGAAAGCACGTAGGTACCTTATTTTCAGGATCATTTTGAATATCGGGGACATTCAAAATGTCTGAAAGTTGTTTGCTAAGTCTATTTTAACATAATAATTTGACGGGCCCGTTGCTCTAATGGTGAGATTCTCGGGCTGCTATCGCCGGGTTCTATTCCCACCAAGTGTGTGATGTTTATCGATATAAGTATGAAAAGTATATAAATATGTATTTTGTATCAGTTGTCTGGTTACCATTGTACATACTCTGTCTGGGTTGGGATCAAACGAATGAGTGTGGATTGGCCTGAGATATTAAACAGTCCTTTGCAGGACGGATAAAGGCATTGCTGCTCTGCACAGTTGCATTCACCTCTTATTTAAGAATAAATTCAGCCTAGATACTTTAACATAAGTGCCATCGCTTGGCACATCGTCCGTCTTATTATTGACCTCTGTTTCGAAGAGCTTGCACAGAATATGACCCACTCTCGTGGGGTATGGAACACAGATTTACTTTACAGATGAAGGATGTATGTATATTTGCTATTCCAAATAGCACATACGTGATTGTATGAACATGAATATAATAATAATAATAATAATAATAATATCTTGGGACAATCCACACACGGTTATCCGATCCCAAACTAGGCAGAGCCTGTACTATGGAAACCAGACAACTGATACTAATACTTATATACTTTTTTTTTTGTAAATACATACTTAAATAGATAAACAACACCCAGACACTTGGCGGGAATCGAACCCACGACCCATCGGTTAGCAGGCAGGGTGTCTGCCAACTAGACCAACGATATTTAACATATATTAATATATGTATACTTCTTAATGAGGATTCATTGCATTATTATGGCTCGCAGTCACGTCTTGGATCTTACTCTTGGTCTCCTCTCTTGGCAGTCTTGGTATATCAGGACCCACAAAGCAGAAACTACTATAAGTCTACCGAAGTTTTGTACAGAATATTGTAAAAATCTCCTACAAATAATGGAGGGAAGGGCCGCCCCAAGTGCCATTCCTGGCATCTTTAGTCCTTCCTTCAAGTTTATTCGAAAACCAACATTTGTTTTTCTATACTATTTCCTCATTACAAAAAAGGAAAGTATGTAATCTTACAATTATAATAGCTGTTTAGCAATTAATCATTGGAAGTTTTGAGGACCTATAATAACATAATGCAATCAATGATAATGCCTAAAAGAATTATCCAGGAGTTTCCATAATATTAGAAAACTCAATTGTATTGTATGGTAAGTAAACCACTTACCCGAAACTGTAGCAACACTGCATCGCATGCATTTTTATCAGCCAGAAATTCACTCCTGACACAATTTTGGTAGACAAAAGCGTGTAATTTAAATTCCGATCAATGTCAGGACATTTGTAACCGAAAGAAATGTTAGCAATCCTGATTATTATCCCTTGCAATTTTGATTTTATGACAAAATGTTGCCTTTACCTCCGCAAAGACGGGGGGGGGGGGGGTCTCACCCATTTACTTACGGATATTACATTATAAGTATGTACATACCAGATAAAGTTCGCTACGAAATATTAATCAAATACAAATCAAATTTTATTGATTATTTTCAATATCCATTTAGAAACAGATTCTATTGACAGATCATTTTTTTTGAGATAGTAGTACAGACTGAGTACATACCTAAGTCCATAAATTAATATTTACAATAAATATTTTCGGGACTTCAGAGCAGGTATACCATAAAATATTATCTATGTTTAAATCTTTGAGTATATGGTTATAAGGTAAACATACTGTGTGGGTTAACACATACTTAATCGCTGAAGTATTCTGGGGAGTAGACTCGTTTCTTGAACGAGTTTTGATTCATATCTCCATATATCACAACCTTAGTCTTAGTGGACGTACAGGTGGGCATACTATCTATTAACATACAACGTGATCCTGAAAGTGGAAATGTAAAGGACTTGACTTTGCAATCTAAAACACATATACATTGAAATTCACATAGTACCAGAACCTAGTCTGTAAAATCTGTGCCGACTTTTTCTAATCTAATTTAAAGTATTGGCATCATTTTGGACAGTTTTATAGCAGATTCAAACATAATAAACATAAGTAAACAATTGTCATTTCACATTATTTGGCCTAAATCATTTGTCTGACGATTGTACAGTCCTACTGAGCAGTCCAGTTTTTTACTGGTAATTTCTTGTCACGATATGTTCTTATATCGATTATACTTGTCAATCCTCAAGAGTCTTTTAAATAGGATATGATTTAGTGAATTTCCTGTCCAAGGATAATTTTCATGCAGTAGCTTAGCTAAACATTGCAACAGCACCTGGTAGGATGTAATTCATAGTCGCGTCCTGGAATTGCGTTAATCGGAAAACCACCTGCTTGCAACGCCTGCAGCGTTAAAATAAAATTTGTTTTGCGCTTAAAGCATCAGCGTTAAATACCAAAAACAAATTGTTTGTATATTCCAGTTACGATAGCTGCCGTTGATTGGTTTAAAAAGACTAAAATTACCAACATAATCTAGCTTAAATAGTTAGCTATCATGCGCTACAAGCATAGTTAAGTTTTTGATACTAGCTACCTCCTGGAAATTGGAGGTCTTTAATACATTTTAGACAGTTTTATAAAATCGAAGTCAAAAGTACATCGCATATAAATAATTATTGATTATCAATTGCCCATAACATTGATTCCAATCAATGGTTGAGACCATTCCAATGGTTGAGATACAGTTCTCTTATCTTTGCTACCCATTTCTAAAAGAAATTCGTAGCAGAATATGTAGATATATAAGTATGCAATTTATTGCATTTCTATTTAAAATTCACACATGGATATTACAATACATCTATGTATCACAATCACATTGGCGTCATGTATACTGGCATCACCAGGCGAAAACAAACACGTCTCATAATAAGCTTTGAATAACGGTACAGTGATTTAATAGCAGCGTTTTCCCTGAAAGAAAACGCATATTAAAATACTTACCTTATTCAAAGCTTAACTTTTAATTCTGCCTGGTAATTCTTCGACACAATGAACAAGAGCGGGGCGAGCGGGCATATTTAACAAACCCTTGCTGCCCTCGCCTGCCATGGTGATGCTATTTCCGGTCAAATCACAAGAAAGTTGACCAATAGGAGCAAAGTCGACGGGAAACAGGAAGTGCCGCTCTCATAATAAGCTTTGAATAAGGTAAGTATTTTAATATGCGTTTTCTTTCAGGGAAAACGCTGCTATTTTCATACATAAAGATTGAATCATCGAAGACGGTAAAATGATCTAGGTAGGTTATGATCACATTATCGTCTACATAGTTTTATATAATTCATGTTTCTTCAGAAACAATTTATCCGGTCATAATGAAATTTGCATGGAATCATCATAGTAGTTAACTCTCTCGAATAAAAAAAGAATCATCAAAATCAGTTCATATTTGTCAGAGTAACGTAAAGAAGAACATCAGTTTCATGGTTTTTACCAGATACATTCCACATATGGTACTCCAGGAAGCTCTTATCCGGTTGTGATAAAATTCATACAGATTCATTACAGTGATTTTTCTTTCGAATAAAAAAGAATCATTGAAGTTGGTAAATATTTGCCAGAGTTATGACCATTTTTGTCCTTAAAAAGCGACATAGTCATCTTTTAGGCATTCCTGCGCAGTCGTCATTCTTGATTTTTCAGGAACTACTAATTCGTAAGCAATATTTTTTTTATGGGACCCAATCAACGGATTAAGGAATGGATGGAAGAAATATTTTATTTAATCTGTTCATGATTGCCAGAGATATGCGCGAGCATACATAGAAAAAAAAATATACAGACGAATTGAGAACCTCCTCTTTTTTGAAGTCCGTTAAAAAGCAGTAAATTACGAAAATATATTGAAGTCATGATGTCCTTAAAGTGCACGCGTTTTGGTCCGTCAGTTACCTATTTTAATAAAAATCTTTGTCACTCTGTTACCATAACTTTTCCAATCAGTCAGTACATAAAGAAAAATAAGCACGCAAGTAGGTATACGCATAAGGTAAGTATTAAAACTTTTTTCATTTCTAACGGTATTGATATTAGAAAAACTTTGGCACAACTATTGTCCTATCGTGTAACTGTGTAACTTGCAATTGACGAAATAGAAAAAGTAAGTTATTATAAAATATACATTGCCTTTATTTAGATACATACAGGGTGGCCAGAACAGTGACGTCATAAAATTTTTTTTAGGTGCCTCGTGTTGAGAGGTATCTGAATATGTATGTTCTACGATTTTTCGTAGTTTTCGAGTTATTTATGAATTTTTGCATAATTGCGACCGGATCAGTTTGAAACATTTCTAAAAAAATAAGTAGAAGGTTTCTTCGATTTTTTTTTCTTGCAGCTAAATCTCTATAAACTGTACATTTATGCATAAAATAAACAGCCTCATAACTTTAACGGTGGTAGCACCCAGCCATCTTCTCTATTGAAATTTGGATGCTTTTTAATTTCAATAGCCTCACGAATCATCCTTGGCTTCTTTAGCGAGGATTTGTGCGACCACCAGCTTGGGATCCCGTGATAAACATAGTCAAATCCAAAGACAAGCATTCCACTGCAAGACCTCATGATACTGTAAGCTCTTTCTGCGTAGATCGGACTAACAATAATAATTAGAAGACCTGAGGGTACCCTAAGACAACTATGACATTTGGACAGCTACCACCTCAGTCCGCCCGTGACCATGAATGCTGTAAAGTATTCGAAACGTCGGGTAATTAAAATCAAAAATAAACCGCGATATAATCCGTAAAATTAGTTTCATTTCAATGTGTAATATTCGCGTAAATATCAGAAATCATTACTTTTTAGTTGTAAATACCTACATATAAGTATATTATACAACGTGTTACAAAACACCCCGTAAAAAATCGATAAAAAAATTATTATTATTTTCACTGATGTGCAAAACGTATTTCAGTAAAATTAACAAGTAAACTACGCAGAATGTACCTACATTTCTACCTAATCAACGGAACGACAAAAAATTTAAAAGACCTAACCTTACTAGGGTTGACAACATTTTTGGCTTTGATAATAAATTAGATTTTTACGGGGTATTTTGTAACACGTTGTATAGATAAACAACACCCAGACGCGAGGTGGGAATCGAGCCACTACCCCGACATTATTATTATTATTGTCTAGCGGCCAGGGTCTATACGAAATATTACTATGCGTTTCTACTAAGAACGTGGCCGCCATCTTGCCATTTCAAATATATAATTACTAAAAAACATCAGTGTTAACAAAAATAGATAGCAAAATAAGACATTACATCAAATAATCTAAACCGAGGCGAATTTTTCATTTTGTGTTTACTCTGCTGCCGGTACAAAAATCGTAAAAAACGAGTGAAGTTCCGCAGTCGCGATCATCATGGCGGACACATTCTTAGTTGAAACGCATAGTATACAGATGATATGTTGTTGTTATTAAAAATATCACTATTCGTTCTTTAGATAAAAAGATATAGCAATACTTACCAATGGTTTATTTTACTACTGATCAAAGATTCATAAATTAAACAATTTTCAAGTTTCCTCTCAATTTTAGTTTTTAATTCCCTTAAAATACATATTTTATACTTACTAAACCTTATTAAACGCGGGACTTGTTGATGACTTCATGCACACAAATATTTGACAGGAGGTAGAGACGTCAATATACGTATGTAGTTTATAGCTATTAGAGGTGATGGTTCAGGTCCAGGCCCAGAAGTTCCAACCTATGATATTTTATTTGAGTGGCTGCGTGTGTAACCAATACACCAGTTGGCCCGTTAAAATAAACGATAGAACACTGCGCACTGGTGGAGCTATAATAATTTAATCTACAGTAATCTGAAGTTATCAAATGACAAGCAACAGTGGTTCAGTGCCCGCTAGTATTGTGTACCTACATAATATCGTTCGTAATATGAACGGGCGTTTAACTTATCAAGTTGTTGCGATATGTTAACATTTAGTAGGTAAGTACAATCGTATTAATACGGATGGAATTCTATACACACGTAGGTACGCGTGTGTACACGTATCGTTTATTGTACGTATTGATTACGTGAGTTTCACAATATTTTGCGTGTTATTTTGGTCAATTTAATGATCTGGTTGTATATTCAACTAGGTTTACAAAAAAGTGTCCTTTTTTGTAAACCTAGCCGGTGACAATCTATAAATCATATAACATTCATAAATAAATAAATCAAGTATTTACAAAATGATTTCTGATATTTACGCGAATATTACACATTGAAATGAAACTAATAAAAATCATAAATAAACCGCGATATAATCCGTAAAATTAGTTTCATTTCAAGTATTTACAATCTATAAATTATACAATTATATTTACATTCTAAAGCAGATAATTAACGTACATACACTATACAAAAACTACAGGACAATAAATCTAAAGTACTCATGACTATGTAGCGATCACATTATAGCCACGACACGAGAAACCAAGAGAGTTCTGAATTAGAAGCTAGAAGAATAGCTAGAAGAAGAATAGCTTAAGAAAAAACAATCTGCATTGATCTGTGACCATTGACTTACTTATTTGACATTATCAGAGGTAACAAACACCAGCTACCAGCCAGATAAAGTTATCATGGTCATCTGCGGTCAAAAGTGTTCCTCATTCCCCAAAAAAAAGACATCTTACACAACGCTGCAGCTAATATACTACACCTTCGTTCCTGCGAAATATTCCTGTATTTCGATGAAAAAGGCTACTGTGCCTGGAGAAATTACTGGACGCAAGAGAGTTAATATCATATGATTTAGATGACAAACGATAGATCAACGCCGTCTATGATAGTCAAGCGTGTCGCTTTATCTGGAAAATATCTTGCTGGCATCATTCCTTGCTGGTCTCTTCAGTAAAATTACCTACCTACAATCGCTAATCCTATACATTAAAAATTACAAAAGAAATGACATTCACAGGCGAGCTTAACTCAATGATGAGTTTTCTTCCAGCAAACCTCACCTTATTTGGATCTAAAATCAGGAGTAAAACTAGTGTACAACCTATAATGCATTTGTTTAAATTGTTTAGAAATGAAGAATTTGTTCTTATTTTGCAAACTTCCAAAGAAGGGCTTGCTCTGATGGAATGTGGTAGGCAGTGCCATAGACGCACTGCATAAATAGTAAAAGAGCCGCCGTATCGACTGGAACTGTGAAGAGAAATTTTAAGAAGAAGGGAAGTGACTGTGCGAGAGGCTTTATCATGAGGAACCAAATACTCCAAGCGTTCACGGAGATAAGCGGGAGCGTTAGAATAATGAAGTATAGAGTAAAGAAGAGAAAGAATGTGACAGTCACGACGCCTCCGAATAGGTTACCACTTCAATTCAGACTAGGACTCAGACATATGATCAAACTTGCGGAGGCTAAAAATGAAGTGGAAACCCAGATTCTGAAGACGTTCTAACTTGTCAAGGAGTTCTTCCTTCGCGTCTAGAAAGCAGACATCAGCATAGTCAATCAAAGAAAGAAGAAGTTATTGAGCGAGAGAAACTTTGGTTTGAAAGTGTAAAAACTTTTGAAGACGCTTAAGAGACTGAAAAGAATAGAAAACCTATTTACTGACCTCAGTAATGTGATCAGTCCATGAAAGGTTGCAATCCATCAAGACTCCAAGATTTTTGGCACATTTAGAGTAGGCTATTCGAGCATTTTCATACAAAACTTGAGGGAGGGAGTCATAATTCAACAAACGCACCTACCTACATTTCGTAGGATTTACCAAAAGTCCAAATAATTAATTAATCTCGCTTAGTCGCCTCTTACGACACCCAAAAAGAAGAGATGGGGTGTGTGACATTATCTAATACCTTAAATATGGATTTTATTTAGAAATCTAAGCGATAAATGTTGATTCCGTAATAACAATAAGTATAACACTGATCTAAATAAAGTGATATGTTTGAAGAACTCGTGTTTATCATGAAGACAGAATGATCTTCATCTTTGACGACATCTATACATATTATAAAACAAAGTCGCTCCCGCTGTCTGTCTGTCCCTATGTATGCTTAGATCTTTAAAACTACGCAACGGATTTTGATGCGGTTTTTCTTAGTAGATAGAGTGTTTCTTAAGGAAGGTTTATATGTATAATACATGCATAATATAGTAGAGAAACACTGATAATTTTAGAGGTTTCTAATGTGATGTAAAAAAACACACTTTTTTGCGCTTACATTGCAAACGCTGGCTGAACCCTACGAGATAGATCAAAATAATGTACTACAAGATTGTAAACTTTAACAAGGTCTACAAAAAATTCCGCGATGGTATATGTTTATCTCAAGGGTAACCCACAATAACCATTTTTTATCCTTTACTTTTTATGAGACTTCTTACTATTAATAAATTGTTGTTAGTATGAATTTGTCCCCTCTTCGATGTAACGTAAACTTCAATAATATTTACACTAATGACAAAAAAGCTGTGAACGTTGTTCATACTGCTAGGTTAAGGTTAAGCAACATAAGGCAAGGTCATTAAATAGATGCGTGAACTGATTTGTATGAAATTTTGTGTGCATATCGGGTGGAATCTAAGAATAGGTTGTAAAGTATATTTCATGCCGCTAGGTTAAGCGGCAAGGTCATTACATAGATGGGTTAGATGGGTGACGGTGGCGACTCCAAGGAGGACGGTGACGGGGTTTCGAGCCCCATCCCCGTAATAACGATGCCAGGTTTCCGGGGGCTATAATGCGCACTGAGGGGTATTTGGTGCAGATCCCGCTGGAGGGCCCAGGTCCCTCTTCTTATGTGCCGATGCGACAGCCGCAGGGGTTTATGTGGGTAAGAATCCCAGATACCATGATTGACGAGGTTATAAGTATAGAACGAGAGGAGGGTGTAAGAGAGGAGAGAGAGGGGGACGAGGGGGTGACGGGGTGAGGGATAGGGGATTAAGGAGGATCAAAGGGGGAGTGATTGGGAGCAAGGTGGGAGAAGAGAGAGGTTCAGAGAGGGGACAACGGTGTGAGGAAGAGGGGGAGTGTGACGGGTACCAAAGCGGGGGAGGGGGAGAGAGAGAGGAGAGAGAGAGAGAGCATAGATTTAGACTTTTTTTGAAGAGAGGTGGAGAGAGAAATAAATCAAGGGAAGGAGAAAAGGGTAGCAAAATAATAAAAGCGCGGGCGGAGCTGCGCGGGTCAGCTAGTACACGATAAAGTTGTGAACGATGGTCATAAAAGCGAGTTTATTGAAGGATCTGAAGCAGCTTTGATGTGATGTGTGTTGATGATTTGATGTGTTTGGGGTATTTTTCCCCGGACCGTATATTAGGGGCATCCGTTTCAAATACTGAGTATGCGCTACCGCGATCCCATCTAATGGGATTTGGTGGTGTAGCCCTCAATGGACACACACTAGCCTAATAACAATACCAGGAATTATAAAAGCACGGAAAGTCCGACTATGAATAAACAAAATGGTCTTATTATTGTTAGGGTTTGCAATTTTGTAGAGATTTATCGCTACTTATTTAATTCTTTATTTTAATTGTTTAATATTTTAATATACTGGTAACTACTTTTCGAGTACTGACAGAAGCGGAAGTTAGTCATAGACTCTGCAATTGATTCGTAGCGCCGCCGCCGGCCAATCACGGGGCCGCATTAAAGAGAACTGATGCGGGCTGTGATTGGTCGTGGCGAGTCGTTTTCGGGTAGGGATTTTTCTGATAAAAGCATGGTCGGTGGTATTGTGAGGGATTTCGAGTGTCAACCACGAGACTGTTAAGAGTTGGAAGTAACTGTTTATTGTGAATTTGATTTATCTAATTTATTGTAGTCGTGTATATTCAGTGTACAAAGTGTGTTGTAATAAAAGTGATTTATATTCTGTGATGATATCTTCTATTATTCTCCTCGGAGCAAGGTCGTCTTTATAGATCAGAAGTGGCTATCGCAACTAACTTCAACAAAACGTAAGTACACGCCCAAATCTACAATTTTTAGACAAGAAGTGTTTTGAATTAAGTAATCTTTGTCTTTTGAATTAGTTTGAATTGATATTTATCTCTACGCGTTGTAGTTTTTCTATATCGGTTTGCTGCTTAAAATTTATCATCGTGCATTGTGATTTCTAAATGAAATTTGAAGGTACCCGCAATACCTGGAAAAATAAAAATGTTTAAATATTTTTAAAGTACCTACCCTCTATTTTTATGTACAACGCTAATTGAGCAAATCAAACTGTTCGTATATTATATTTTGTATTTTCTCTGTAAGTGATTATCTTGTAATCTTTTGCGAAAATAAATGTCTTAAACCGTATAAGTATAATCCGCTATTTTCTGCAAATAAAAACAGCTGACGGTAAGACGGAGAAATTTCAATAGGTAGTCCAATGATTGACAGATACATCCATACCAATTGTATTCTTATAAAAAAAATACATAGGTATGTAACAGTTTCGGATAGTCTATAACTAATAATATAATCGGGAGATTGTATTTATTTCTTGCATGATATGGAATAATATGGAAGATGATAGCAGTGTCTGTATTGTATCGAATTATATCTGAAGTGCGCAGTATTAGTGTCAGATTGCAGTATTAGTAATGTATTATGGTCTCATCGGATATTATTGGGTGACCTGATACCAAAATATTCCTACAGTGTATGGCAGTGATTGTGTTAGGTAGTCGTCAATCTGTTTTCTTTTAACTACATAGGTAGTAATTTTAGCTTGCCTATATAAAATGCTCTCTAATATTTACAAGCTACCGTCATAATACGATACACGTGTAAGTCTGTAACATAATATTCACACAACCTTTTTGTTGCGAGTCGAGCGTGAGCTACGGAATGACGGCCACGAGGATGACTAAGGTGGATCGGAATCAGCGTTCACAATCACGGCGGGACAACGACCGTCGTGGAAGGAGCCATCGCAATCGGTCCGCTGACTGCCGGTAGCACAGAGCCACGTGTCGACGCGGGACAATCTAACAGGTCACGTAGTCCTTCATTTTCCAAAAAAAAAAATGTTTTCGATATTTTTAAATGCGTTAGGGATGGTGTTGCATCTTCCCAGGACGCAAAAACCTTATATAATATTAGATTTTGGATCCTTTAACTCAACGCATGCATACTTTGTTAAATTAATGATTTGTTTACCAAGTGTGCATCGCTATACGGGAGGGTGATAGAACTATCACTGATTTTGGTACTTTGAAGTTCTAGGATCTGGCCGAGGTCTGGTAGTTCGATTCTATTGACCTGATAGGAATGGCAAGAGAAATTACTGTTTGCTTTTCCTTTCGAGCAGAACATAGCCGGGTCTTATGTCTTGAAGGGGGGCTACTTAGGAGTCTTAGGACGAAGGAGTAGGTACGAGGTTTATTACGAAGAATTGACACACAATCAACGTGATATTGTAGGGAAAACGTGCGGTAGTGTATTATTCACAGATACAACTATCGAACTTTGAGGTCTGGTTCCCTGGCATCGCGATGCTCATATCCTGATCTGCTCTTGCAATATCTTTGTGGCATTAAATATCATCAGTCCTGTTGCTGACTGTTGCTGACTGTTCCCCAGTAAGTTCCCCAATATGAATTACTGGTGCTGTCCTAAATCTATTAAAATGCATTGCAAAAAGCGACATGTATAGGTTTAATTAAGTCGGAATAGCCGAGCCGTTACTCGAAACTTATGAATGAAGTACGGAAAATAGGACTCTTCACCGCCTTTGTACCCTTTGGCAGTGACTCCACTTTAACGAATGGATATGTTGTGCAAAAATTAGGACTTTGTCTAATCATCTCTCATCGGTTTTACAAAGGACAATGCCCATCTGTGCCCCAGAAATGCCCAGAGAAAGTATATTACAAGATTGCTCTAATAAATAAAATTAGAATTATGTTGTTAATTTTAAATCATATGAAGCACTAGATAAAAAATAATAATAATAAGACGTTCTTGTTAACATTGCAGTACCAGTATATCTAACCAAATTGTTTTCACATACATATTGACATTATACAATGGGGACAGACTAGATAATTCCACATAACTGACATGTTTGTCTGATAACATACATATAAGTATATAAAAGAACACTGATCTGGCTTAGCTTATGTGATCATGAAGTTCCTAGTGAAAAACTAATAGCGATGCTGTCTGTGAACGATAAAGTAAAAAAAAAACCAGTAGGAAATTATCATGTTTAATGTCCAATATCATAACATTAAATCTAGATAACATATACATACTGCTAAAAAGTTATCTTGTGACATAGTGCAATTTGCATTGCTGACTTTCAGCTCCATACTATGGGCATGGTCCTTTGTTAAGTCTGGGTATGTTATCACCTCAACTATGCATAGACGTTACTGCCCAAGTTGTATCAGGGGGTGGCGAATTGCACGAACATACTTAATCGCTTATAAAAACTTGACTCAGTTGCAATTTCTTGATGTAGGTAATAAATTCTCCTTAACCTGAGTTAGACAAATGAGTGAATGTTCCCTTACGGCTTGATCAGTCGATGTCTTTGGGTTGTACGGCTCAGCCACGGTATTGGCTGATTGATCTACCATTTAGTAGCAGTTATGAAAAAAAAAAAAAAGCATTGCAACTGAATAGTACACATGAGTAGAAACAGTAACACATGTCTAAAGGACGTATCAAGCTAAGTGCGGACGTGTTGATGTTGTGATAGTGCAATCATCAGCCATATGTCGGATCTTGATAGATTTTGTATTTTGTCGTAGGGATAGTGCAATTTTCTGACAAGGTCATAACGGGACCACCGTCAAATGTAGTCACAAGCACAGCATTATAATAATCAGGCTCGTGTGTCTGAAGATAAGCAACGTCTATTAGACATACTGAAACTCTAAATATTGTCGACGTCCCTCCATAATTTAGGACGCGCAAACATCACGAGTTGAATAGTTACCACTCAAACAGGTTGTCCCATCACGAACGCGAAGGCCCGTCTCAAGCTAGTCTTTGCTTGTTCGTAAAAGGGATGGGTCATTTAGGATGTGCATAGATTATCGGCTGTTAACTTGAAATTATCTTATTCCTGTCATTGAAGACTAAATGCCTCTACTAGCTGCACAGGCCTGTCGTCGGTATTGCCCGTAGTGCTATTCTCTAAGCAGCAAGGGCTCGAGCTCGATGCTACGACAGTGGCTTGTCAAGTTTTCGTGTTCACTAAATTTGCTTAAGCAACACTACCGCCACGAGGGTCTAATAGTTTAACGGTCAGCTCTACGTTGAGCAGAAATTCGATAGTGAGTACGGATCCCTGCGGCGTTAGGTTCTACGTCTAATTCGGTGCTGGCTCGACGTCTAGCATGCACTGCTACAATAAGTTGGGTTGATAGCTGGGTTCCGATTTCTGAGTAGAGCAAGCATATCGTCGCTTACTATACTATATCATAGACTTTAGCAGAAGCGAAGAACCTCTACTCAGTTGTAAAGTTTAGCTGTGATTTTCTTTCTGCGAAAGTTTAGGGTTATCTGCTAGGTACCGTATTTTAATAATTACCGGTTAGTGAGCATTCCACATTTCTGTACCGGGGTTAATTCCGAGAACCTTTAGTAGGTGTCTATATGTGTAAACTTTGCAAGAGGTCGATTGTTCTGTAACATAGGACTGGTTCTAAAGTGAGCCATGTCGCCAAATAAGCTACCGCGAAATCCCGTAGCCGTCAATGTGGAAGCCTTTTCTGACCAATTTCTGAGTGTAATAACAAACTTTAGTGACTACTGGTTGCACTGTCCAACTGGGAGACCAATCTGTAGGATCAAAAGTATTAACAGCGATTGTGATGAAAAGTGCCTAAATTACATAAATAACTACGTTTTAAAAGACTGTCAAGTATTATGTTATGTACATGATAATAATAGCAGTATTCGATGGGTAGTTCTGAGGGATGCGGTGTGGCAACTGTGTCGTATGAACAGGTAAGAACCACGGCGACATTGAATATTTCAGTGTCAAAAGAAGACCTTAGAACTGACAATCCTGGTTCGTCAGAAAATAATGTTAAAATTAATAGATTCATATCGTTTATTACATTCCATAATATTTACAAGGTGGTTATTGGGTGGTTATTTATTAAATTGGTAGCTTAAAGCTAAGTATAATTATGGACCGTGTAGGGCCACAAAAAAAAAATGTAAATAAAATTAAAATTATGGTACAATATCGTTGGTATATACGATTAAAGTATTAATAAAATAAGAAGCGATGTATGTATTGGCAAATAAAAAAAAAGGTATAAACGTTTGCATAGAATTCTCTTATTAAAAAAAAAAAACATAACTTAAAAACGAATTACTCCGCAATGTCACAAAAACAAAAGTAGTGGTGCCGTTTCATGATTTGCATGTTGACCACCTTGGGCCCTTCGTAAGATCTAAGGGAGGTTATACTCACCTACTTGTAGTTATGGGTGTGTTTACCTGATTGATTATACCTGTCAAGAAAACAAACAATCTGTGTTCGTTTTTGAAGATTATAAATTACACAATTGGGGTCGATCAGGGGATCACTTGGCAAGCGATCGCTGTAGTTATTCTGCATCACATGCTTTCATAAGATTTGAACACTGTTTAGTCGGTGTTGACGGTTAG
The DNA here is from genome assembly GCA_911728495.1 of Furcula furcula. Taxonomy (NCBI): domain Eukaryota; kingdom Metazoa; phylum Arthropoda; class Insecta; order Lepidoptera; family Notodontidae; genus Furcula; species Furcula furcula. Next base: position 23,930,774 of record OU452253.1, read on the forward strand.
TTGGAAGGGTTCAATCGTACTATCCTTGAATCGCTAAACGAACTAAACAAAATGATGAGAAAGATTGATTTAGGCTTTTGGGGAGAGTTTGTTGGATACTTAAAAACGCAAAAAAAAACATAGGTGTATCTGATTCAGAGGTGTTATTTGGTGCCAGCATGAATGGGATAAAGCTCTATTCTTAACGTGATAGTCTATCAAACTCTCCTTAATAGCGGTTTCAGTTATTCGAAATGGGGTTCAAGATAGGATAGATAAGAGGACAGAAATATAAACCCTGCTTTAACAGTGATGGGCAAAGCAAAAAGCTATAAACGTGGACATATCCACGTTTATAGAACCCTGTAGTCATTAATGTTTTGTGGATTAGCACGCATGCAAAACGAACTATAAACTACAGGCCTTTGAGCCACATAAGTTCAATAGAAGTTCACGAAAATGAATCTAAAGCTAATGTAGTAGAATAGTAGAATTTGAATCCATAATTTTGTGTGTATAACTTGAGATGTTTAGAGTAATGTTGCTACAGAAGGTCTTTTGTATCTTTCCAGATAAATCGCAAGCAATCGATCGGTTTGTGCGCATCGACCCACTACGCCGTCGCAAGTAATCGATCGGCTTGTGCACGCCGTTGGTTTTAATCTGATTTCGAATTGGTAGTCGGGCGGTCATGCATGGTATCGAATCGATCGTGCCATGTTTTGATACGTTCGGTGCCACGACGGTGCGTCTCCACAAGTAATCGATCGGCTTGTGTGAGCCACCACAATGCATCGACCCACTGTGCGGTATCAGGTAATCGATCGGCTTGTGCCGCCAGTTGGTGTTTCGAATTGGTAGTCGGCCGGTCATGCATGGTATCGAATCGATCGTGCCATGGTTTGATACGTTCGGTGCCACGATGGTGCGTCTCCACAAGTAATCGATCGGCTTGTGTGAGCCACCACGATGCATTGTGCCACTGTGCGGTATCAAGTAATCGATCGGCTTGTATACCCGCCAGTCGGTGTCTATATTATTTTGAAATGTTAGCTGGGCAGTCCTGCATGGACTCGATTCGATCCCAATGCCATTAAGTAGTCTCACCTGCGCCGTGTGAAGCAATCGATCGGCTTGCGCTGGTGTGCGCATCACCAGTCTAGCGTGGAGCTATATGTACATATTGATATTTCGATGTGGTTTCGATTCGTTGTCTAATAAATTAGAATAGAATGGAATACTAGATGTTTACAATATAAACTTAGATCTAAAACCAGACCACCAAATTAAGTGTAGGTACAGTTTTCCTAACAGCAATTATATTGATGATACATTTGTTTTTAATTAAATAAAAGAAATAGAATTGATTATCTAATTAACTAACGAAGTTTATTGTAATGTAAAATATGTACATTATGTAAATATAATAAAAATAAAACAGGTTCTAAAGTATAGTTTGTACAAATTGTTGATGTTCAATTGATTGTATTAGAATGTTTAATTGTTAATTTATGTAATGGTTATGGTATTTGGGGGCTTTCGTGCTGCTTACCATGTACTCGGACACCGATTGTTAGGGTTCCACCTGGGTCGTGTGCGGGGACGCACACGTCGTCAGGATGGTCGATTGTTAGGGTTTGCAATTTTGTAGAGATTTATCGCTACTTATTTAATTCTTTATTTTAATTGTTTAATATTTTAATATACTGGTAACTACTTTTCGAGTACTGACAGAAGCGGAAGTTAGTCATAGACTCTGCAATTGATTCGTAGCGCCGCCGCCGGCCAATCACGGGGCCGCATTAAAGAGAACTGATGCGGGCTGTGATTGGTCGTGGCGAGTCGTTTTCGGGTAGGGATTTTTCTGATAAAAGCATGGTCGGTGGTATTGTGAGGGATTTCGAGTGTCAACCACGAGACTGTTAAGAGTTGGAAGTAACTGTTTATTGTGAATTTGATTTATCTAATTTATTGTAGTCGTGTATATTCAGTGTACAAAGTGTGTTGTAATAAAAGTGATTTATATTCTGTGATGATATCTTCTATTATTCTCCTCGGAGCAAGGTCGTCCTTATATTATAGATACATAATACGTAATGACGCATACACATGTATCTATATACTTACATATACCTAGGTATTTCATACACATACTTACATATACCCAGGTATTTCAACTCATCAGATAAGACCTTTATTTGATACCAATATTGATGATTTGAAAGAAAAAAAAAAACAAAATACACATTTTTACATCTACATACACATATTTTTCGATCAGGTCCTACGGTCACGTGTCCTGGCGCGAATTTAACATTTTTTCCCCATCAGAAAAAAGTGCACAGCGCCGCTAAAGAAGTTTTCACTTCAAAAGGATTGGATATTAAATCTTGTGTACGGTAATTTCACCAGCTACAGTGCCCTTCACACCGGAACATACCTACTGCCCATGGCTTGCAGAATATCTTACAAAACAATTTTTAAATACATAAACTATTTTAAAAAAAAACAGACTTCAAAGTAAATTATCTAAAAAGCATAAAATACCGAAAATATATTGAAGTCGGTGCTAGCACATCATGTTAACTAACACTAGCACCAGCTGACACCGACTTCAATATATTTTCGTTATTTTATGCTTTTTAGATAATTTACTTTGAAGTCGGTATTTTTTTTTAAATAGTTTATTTAACACTTTTTTTAGTGACTTATTTTACCAAGATAGGTATCAGCACTATCACGCAACTCGAACGTCTACATTACAGTAACTTACTGAAAACATAAAAGGTTTATATCTCTTAAACTACTGGACCGATTTTGATGAAACTTATACTCTACCCTAAGTTGAAAAATACTCTAACTATTGCAAAAAGAATTTTCGAAATCGGACTTGTAGTTTCTGAGAAATCCGCGGACAAACCTACCTACATACATACATACACTCGTGAAATTTGGTAAATTTGTTTAGAAGCCCACATAGACTAACATATATGAATATTACGCATTTTTATTAATATTACATACATACGCGTCGAATACAGAACCTCCTTTTTTGAAGTCGGTTAAAAATACAATTTCTACTGTCTTATGTTATGTAGCCTCCAATTAGAAATATAAATTACTGAGATATCAGTCGACCCAGAACGGTTTCAGGTTTGTACTGAAGGTATAACTGAATTAATTCAACCGCCTTTGATCAATTTAATGACATTTTCCGTGAAACCTTATCTGAACCGAATGGAAAAAGCAATTATTCCGACTTCATTCCTTGTGTACATTTCTAAATGGTTACGTTTTTGATGCTATGTAAAAACATTAATAGAGCTACAAATATAAATGAATTTTAATAAAAGTTCGTAGTTATAGGTACGTACTATGTATTCATATACTTAGATATAGACAGGGGGCAATAATATTATAAGTAATAGATACGTTACCTAAGCAATCGACGATTAAAAAAATACATAGGTAAGTACACGACGAATGAGAACCTCCTCCTTTGTTGAAGTCCGTTAAAAAGTGGCATAGCACTCACACATATTGCAAGATCACACTAAAGCTTCTATTTTAGAAAATGTAGGTATTTGGATAAATTATAAATAGTATTGTCGATTGTTTGTCACAATGTCAATGCTTGCGAGGGTGGTGTGCTACTGATTCAATTGATTGTGCTAATTAGCTCACCTTTTTCCGCCACTTTTGGATCGCCTATAACCTATCTACCTACGTCTACCTAATATATGATGCACCGGTGAAGGTGCAGCTCCTCAGGAAAAAGACGAAGCGGGTGTCCGCTTCGTCTTTTTCCTGATGAGCTGCGCTTACCGTCTACAAAAATATTTTATTTTTGTAATGCTGCGAGCCCTCGATTCTTACACCATTCCCAGAACGGACAGCAGTCTATAAATCTATAACATGCACATAAATAATCGGAAAAGATAAGCGACTCACAAAATTTTATTAAAATGTCTTTTTTTGTGTCGTAATTTTAAAAAGTTCGTAATAAAATGCGTCACCTGCGCTGTACTTCGCAGAGCCCGGAGATCTATTATAATAAATGCGCTCTGATAGTAGGTACCTGAGCGCCGGCTGTCCAAGCACTCTTGTGATCAAATCGATTTCAATTTGTATGAGAGCTTTAAAATGGACGAAAATCCCGCAGCAACGAGTACCGAACCGCTTAAAATCCAATTTCGCTATTTTCGTATATATACCGTTGGAAACTTGTTTCACGGGAAATATTATGATTGTAATCATGTTTAATGTTGTTGAAAATTAATAGGGGTGGTGCACACTACATAATTTCTCGTGATCTCGTGAAAGATTGGCCGCTGCGGTCTTATCAGCCAAGACGACAGTACTTGTCATCAGCAGCCGAAACGTCCACGGCTGAACAGTAGGTGGTAGGTAATCCAATAGAAAGCCGCTGCTGCCCGTCTTCTAGTTTTCCCTTAGTCGCCTCTTACGGACACCCAACGGGAGGATCCTTACCCACCCCACGGGTACACGACACGAGTACGGGTACGGGCCAGTATTTGTAACGTCACATTATTCTACCCGTAACCCAAGAAAATTATGACTCGATCTAGTAGCAGTTGTAAAAATGATGACACTATGTAAGGTTACGCAAGGTTTAATACCCCCACAGCTCCCGGGGATCTTTCGAAGATTTCCCCCGCGTCAAAAAAAAAAATACGTTTAATAGGCCTCACAGGGGTTCAATTTATGAAGCAGCTCTATGACGTGACAAGCAGAGCTTTTATTCCATGGTAAACAAGACCCTGGCTAACTGCGTCACCTTGTCGCCAGAGCTTTAGAACCAAACGATGTAATTTCACCAGCCACATTGCCTTTTAGACCTAAATACAGCTATTTTTACAGCTTAGCAGAGTAAATTTTGTTGGTAATGTAGTCTTATTCAGTCATGTTTTTTTTATATAGAAACTAGCTGACCCGCGCAGCTCCGCCCGCGTTTTTATTGAATCTAAACCATTCTCGAATCCCCTCGAACACACACAAAAAAATTCGTCAACATCGGTCCAGCCGTTTAGGAGGAGTTCAGTAACATACACACGTACAGTAGAATTATATATATAAAGATTAGGCATTGTTTGGGCAGGCCATATCGCTAAAATAACCGATAACCGTTGGGGAAGAAAGGTTCTCGAGTGGCTACCACGAACCGGAAGACGCAGCGTGGGCAGGCTTCCCACTAGGTGGACCGACGACATTGTTCGCGTCGCAGGCAACCGGTGGATGCAAATTGTCGTTCATTGTCACAAGACTTTTATCATCCACAGGCAGTTTACAGCAGATTGTCACATTTTGCAAATGACTGTTTTGCGTGTGGACTAACATATAATTACCCAAATAAAACATACAGCGATATATTTGCCCGTCACTAAGTACCGTTGTGAATAATTGCTGTGAAATAATGAGTTTCAAGTGGCGTGCACGAAGGGTTAAGGTGAAGGGTTAGGGGTTGCGAAAAGTGGTCAGTAACCTGGGACCAACGAGCTATGAAGAGAGCTATGCTCGGAGGTTGATTGCGCGACAGAATCCGGAATGAGGAGATTCGCCGAAGAACCAAGGTAACCAACATAGCTCTCAGAATCTGCAAGTTGAAGTGGCAGTGGGCAGGCCACATCGCTCGAAGAACCGATAACCGTTGGGGAAGAAAGGTTCTCGAGTGGCGACCACGAACCGGAAGACGCAGCGTTGGCAGGCCTCCCACTAGGTGGATAGACGACATTGTACGCGTCGCAGGTAACCGGTGGATGCAAATAGCCAATTGTCGTTCATTGTGGCGTTCGAAGGGGAGGCCTATGTTCAGCAGTGGACGTCTTCCGGCTGGTGATGATGAACGTAGGACAGCCTACGGTTAGTTTTAAATTAATACACTTACATTAAGAAGACGCATAGTGCAATATGAATTACGATAGTCTGATTAAGAGTCAGGCCACAGTCAAGGTTGGGTAGATAGAATTTACACATTTTTTATACTTTCATGGCGTTAACAATATTGTTTTAACTTGCTGGTTTTGCCATTTTATTTGCCAGGCTTTGATTATTTACATTAATCAAAAACCAGACATTGATTATTTACATCCATCAATAACCAGGATTTGATTATTATTATAGTGTATCGGAAACTTGTAAATAATCTTGGCTATAAACCCGCAAGTCAATTGAACATTGTGTAAAATTTCGTTTACAATTTTAATTGGTTTTTGCCTATAAGTATACTAGTTTTTTTTATAGTTTGTTGTACTGTAAAGCAAGCTGTTTTAGTTCCGATGTTATAGAAGATAAGTCCACCATGGCCTCGAGTAATAGTGTTCTGTGACCATGCCTATTAAAGACATATTATTTCTTAGCTCCGGGCTACTTCCGTTACCTAAAATAATTCAGATAAGTTGACGTAAGCCTCTTAAGACTTGAACAGTATACCCCTTCACTTCATGATCTTAACGATATTGCCATAACGAAGTAACGGACGCGGACGCTCGAGGGTAAGTAATGACTTAATATTATTACCTACTTGTTAATAGCTAGGATAGAGGCTCTATTCCATATTTCTGATAGTGGCATTTGGTTATAATAAAAAATACTTAGGTACATTTTAACGTCTTTTATGCGACTTCGTCGAAGTCGAAGACGAGATATCGGCTTCCTTGGTGACTGACAGATACAATGGAAGGCCACTCGTCATTTGATTCAATTTTTACGTCTCCTGGGGCCGAGGTGGGTTTCAAACAAATAAATATTGTCCAGCGAACATTTTCTAATGTCTTAAAAAGAGCCACTAATTATACAGAGCAGCTATTTTGTTATTTATATTTCTTATACACATCCCATTTACGCCCTATGTCACATTTCTTTCTTCCAACTTTCCGCTCGCAGGCCTGTTGGAAGAAATTCCTTTAAAAATAAGCTATGCCTCTGTATTTATTATATATCGATGCTCTGTACTATTCTTTCCTATATTTCCGGTTTCCTGATAATTTTATTATGTGCTGCGTATTGGGTTTGAGCCCAGACTATCCGGGGCAGATGAAAGCGGGGTCAAATCCGGGCGGATTAAAAATTAAAATCTGTCCACCACGATCCTAAATCCTGATTAGATATTTTAATATCCAACACTGTAGTGATGTCAGGATAATCTCTGTTACACGGACTCGCACAACCTATAAAATATTTAACGACTTATATTTCGACTAAATAATGTCAAAATCCAAATCAAATATTCGATACATCCACCAACCATGTTCACAGCACTATAACAGGATAACCGAGATTTTTGGGTTACAATGCTAAACTTAAACTTCAGTACCTAAGTAGTTTGTAAATCCATGTAATGTATTAAAATATTCCGTCTAAAACCGTCCACCGCTAAGTGCTAAGTCCCAATTGATGCCTGAAAACACTAACTAATTCATCTCGCCCTACATCCGTTGTACTAAGAATAAAATGACCTTTACGGCGGTATAATCTGCACACGAAAAATGGATATATCTACAATCCGTAGCTAAAATTGTCTTTAGCTATATAAAATTACATAGCACTGGGCTTTCAAATCATCAGACTCATGATTCTCGGGTGTCGAACGGCAGTGCAACGCAGCTAGTAGTGTCTCGTCTGATATAATAGAAAAAAAAATACTTATTACTAATTAAAAATGTTAATATATGGTACTCACGCGGACGAGGGTGCGACCCTCGCAAACCTGTGATCGTCCGCTTCGGAGTCGCCGCCGTACTCTATGAGCACCTAAGTCTCACATACCATACGTCTAGCGACTTGGAAGAGTGTGATTCTTACCTATTAATCCCCACGGCTGTCGCATCGGAACATGCGGCACCTAGGCTCTCCGGTGGGATCTGAACCAGGAACCCCTCAGTGCCTTGCCTTTGAGCCTGCTGCCGGGGGAAGGACGCATCACAACCTCCTCGCGAAACCTATCACGTTGCTCACGGACGGGGTTCGCAACCCCGCCACCATCCGTCTTCGGAGTCGCCGCCATACTCGATCCCAAACGACGAACGGACGGAGGAGCAACGGACCACCACACAAAACAAAGCCTACTCTTCAATCAAATATTAATACTTTGTAACGTACAAAACGATGTGTCCTTGACGCACCAATCAATACCATTTACGTCATCGAACGATTAATATTAACGTGTCTTGTCATTCCTGAACTAGCAAACAGTTTAGGGTGTCGGGCCAATGTCGGGGAGTGGCTAAATTAGGAACAATTGTTATACAATCCGTGGATACAATCAATGTCAAACTTATAAAATGTGACAAAAGAATTTTTCACGTTCAGTCGGAAGAAACATGAACCGTGCAGTTCAAGACAAGCTCGTTGAGTTTCTTGCCAGATCTTCTCAGTGGAGGCCGCGTTACGATCCGGTGGTACGATCATCATCATTATCACCAGCCGGAAGACGTCCACTGCTGAACATAGGCCTCCCCCTTGGAACGCCACAATGAACGACAATGGGCGACTTGCATCCACCGGTTACCTGCGACGCGCACAATGTCGTCTGTCCACCTAGTCCTACCTGCGCTGCGTCTTCCGGTTCGTGGTCGCCACTCGAGAACCTTTCTTCCACAAGGGTTATCGGTTCTTCGAGCGATGTGGCCTGCCCATTGCCACTTCAACTTGCAGATTCTGAGAGCTATGTCGGTGACGTTGGTTCTTCGGCGAATCTCCTCATTGCGGATTCTGTCGCGCAAAGAAACTCCGAGCATAGCTCTCTCCATAGCTCGTTGTGTGACTCTGAGCCTCTCTAAAAGGCCAGCTGTTAAAGACCACGTCTCAGTACCATATGTAAACCACTATCACTGGCAACACACACTGGTTAAAAACCTTTGTCTTCAGGCACTACGGAATTAATGTAAGCGTTCTTATTTACAAGATCAAAATCGTAGCAATACATGTTTGAATACAAGAGCGGTGGCTGACCAGTGGCCAGCCTAAGACAATTGGTAGGGTTCAATATGTCAAATTCAACCTACCAATTGTCGTTGCTCCGCTCTTGTCTTCAAACATTTATTGCTATGATCTTGTAAAGAAAACAGGGTATAACTTAGCCAGTGTAATAGATTAAAGCCTGCGTAAGCCTTCTAAGTTAAAAAAGATTAAGGTGTGCAGAACTCTACCTTAATGTTATTCTAGGAACCCAATACTACTTTAGAGTCGCTGGACGTTCGGGGTGTGGGCCCTTAGGACGTCCATTGAGTACGGCGGCGACTCCGAGGAGGATGGCGGTGGGGTTGCAACCCCCGTCCCCGTGAGTACCATGTCTGATTCCCGGGGGGCTACAATGCGCCCCCCGGCGGCGGGCTCAAAGGCAAGGCACTGATCTGCACCAGGGGCCCCTGGTGCAGATCCCACCGGAGAGACCCTCTCATGTGCCGATGCGACAGCCGCGGGGATTTAAGTGGGTAAGAATCCCACATACCCCGGTGGAGCCCCACAGCTCCCAGGGATCTTTTAAAGATTTCCCCCGCATCAAAAAAAAAAGGAACCCAACACTAGGAATATCAGCTTCCTAAGTAAGTAAGTGCTTAATTCCATGTAAACGACCAAAACAATTTCACGGGTAAGTGAGAAACGTTAACTTCGCCTGCAGGGAATAGTGTTAACTTAATCGTCGTCGGTTGGATTATTCGGACAACCCTGGGGAAGTATTGCGAAAAGCCTAACGTATTCTTTTTATGACTTATTTACTATTTACACCAGTAAAGTAATATATTCAATTGAATATTTACATACAAGTGGTGATTAAGTGCTTAGCAGTAAATTAAATGTTACGTTGTTGCTTATGACAGGGTTGGGCAGTATTTAAATTACTTGTAAATAAAATACTGTATTGAAGTACAAATACGTATTTGGTATTTGTATTATATTAGCCTTTTATTTATCATACTAGCTGACCCACGCAGCTCCGCCCGCGCTGTGTTTATAGAATACAAAACCTCCTTTTTTAAAGTCGGTTAAAAACTTGGACCCACTTTTTACTTTCCCTCCGAAGCACGGAGACGTTTAGTTCAAATGGCGTTAAACGGTCACCCATCTATTTAATGACCTTACCTAACGTTGCTTAACCTGATCGATTTCCAAACATTGTTAACAACTGTCTATGAGTGTTCCCTTACAAATATTTATTATAATTATAATGAAAAATTGTTAAAATCGGATAGCATCGGATCAAGCGTATAACCAAGTCCACATTTTGATTTTAGTCCCCTCTCCCAAGGGAACCGTGCCGAATGTCGGGATAAAAAGTATCCTATGTCCTACCTCGGAGTATTAACTCAAATTATGCCAAGTTTCGTTTCAATCCATCCAGCAGTTATGGCGTGATGCTCAGCCGAGATACAGACAGACAGACAGACAGACAAAAATAAAAAAATACATTTTTGGCTTTAGTATCGGTTATAGAATGCCCTCCAAACATAATTTTCAAAATATCTTCAATGTACAGAATTGGACCTGTTACAGTTTTATTATAAGTAAAACTATGGAAAGTACTTGAAGAAGCTGGCGTGCCAAAACACCTTGTGCGACTCATCCGGAACCTTTACGAAGCTAGCTCTGGGTCAGTTAGAGTTGGAAATACTGAATCCAATCGTTTTACCTTTGGCAAAGGGGTCCGGCAGGGTTGTGTCATTTCACCCATCCTTTTCAACATCTATGGTGAACACATAATGCGTAGGACACTAGAAGGATGGGGGGGCGGCATTAGGATAGGTGGTGCTACCATATCAAACCTCCGCTATGCGGATGATACAACACTGTTTGCATCCTCTGAAAATTTTGGATTTTTGCCAAGATTTTGGATTGCTCATCAATAAGGGAAAAACTAAAGTGATGATTGTTGACCGCACAGCTACTGTCAATTGCACGACTCTACTGAATGACTACGAAATGGTAACACAATTTCAGTACCTAGGTTCGGTCATCAGTAACAAGGGTGGATGCGAATTAAAGATCCGTCGACGCATCGGCATGGCTAAGTCAGCAATGACCCAGCTTAATAGGATATGGAAGGATAGTAACATCTTACGGAGAACAAAAATGCACATTGTCCACGCACTTGTCTTCACCATATTCCTATATGGCTCGGAAACTTGGGTCCTGAAAGCCGCTGATAGACGTCGCGTTGACGCTTTTGAGATGTGGTGCTGGCGACGTATGCTGCGGATACCCTGGACTGCTCGACGCACAAACATGTCCATACTGAAAGAGCTGGGACTAGACAAAAAACCTCGTCTCTCAATGATATGCACGAAGCGGATTCTCCAATACTTTGGCCACATAGCCCGAAGGGAGCCTGGCAATCTGGAGAAGCTGCTAGTTACCGGAAAGGTAGAGGGGAAGAGATCGAGGGGTAGAAGTCCTAAGAGATGGACAGATCAATTGTCCGAACATCTGAACATTCCCTTGAGTACGGCGATCCACACAATCGAAGACCGACAACAGTGGAGGACCTCGACAGAGACAGCAGTCGGTAGGAGTCACGATCCTCAGCAATGGGGGACCGACTGAGGAGGAGGAGGAGGAGGAGGATAAGTATAGATTTAAAATAGATTCGCTAATTAATTATTTTTTATTTTCTAATTATATTACAAGGTATTCAAAGTACAGAAACTTATAAGAGTGATGAGTCTTTTTTAATGGATAAAATACGAAACACGAAGTCCGATACCTCCGGGAAAGCGATAATTGACCGTGAAATTTTAGAAAGCCTAAATTCGACTTGAATATTTTATCCAATTAAGTCTTTTTATCTAGAGAATGCTGGTAGGTATAGCTGCTTACAGTTACAAATAGTCTATTTAGTATCGCATTCAGATATATTATAATGTAATGTTACATCATCCGAAGAATCCAACTCGGATGGGCAGCGTTCGGGAAACTACTTACACTACATCTTCTCGTCCGAAATACCGCAGTGCCTGAAGACGAAGGTTTTTAACCAGTGTGTGTTGCCAGTAATGACATATGGTACTGAGACGTGGTCTCTAATGGCTGGCCTTTTACAGAAGTTCAGACTCACACAACGAGCCATGGAGATAGCTATGCTCGGAGTTTCTTTGCGCGACAGAATCCGAAATGTGGAGATTCGCCGAAGAACCAAGGTCACCGACATAGCTCTCAGAATCTGCAAGTTGAAGTGGCAATGGACAGGCCACATCGCTCGAAGAACCGATAACCGTTGGAGAAGAAAGGTTCTCGAGTGGCGACCACGAACCGGAAGACGCAGCGTTGGCAGGCCTCCCACTAGGTGGACAGACGACATTGTGCGCGTCGCAGATAACCGGTGGATGCAAATAGCCAATTGTCGTTCATTGTGGCGTTCTAAGGGGGAGGCCTATGTTCAGCAGTGGACGTCTTCCGGCTGATGATGATGATGATGTTATCTCATCATTTCTACATCTCTATCACTCCCATCTAGGGGCAGACGTGTTACCGAATACCGAACGAGGTCACTTTTCTCATCATCAACGTGTATAATCTCTCTGTCTTTTTTTTCTTAATCTTTTTTGTCTTTTCACAGTATAAAACAAAGTCGGTTTTTGCGTCTGTCAATCTGTATATCCGCTAACTACTAAACTATCCAACGGATATAACACTGAAGATTTTACTTACATAAAAATCCTAATCAAGTTTAGGTAAGTAGAAAAAAAACCAATATTTTCCTACAGGGTCTTCTAAATTACACCCTTACGAAGCCCGACAATTCACTAGTTCTTAATCTAAATTAGATTATACCTACATATAAACTCTTTTGTGTTTAGTGACTATATTACAATACAATACAAGTACAATTTATTGCACACAAAAGAAAGATACATTTGAAATTAAAACAATTAATAACTGTGAATGACAAGGCGGACTTATCGCTAAAGCGATCTCTTCCAGTCAACCTTGTAGATATATTACTTAGGGTGTATCACTAGGTTACCATATCATTAATCCAAAATCTATCCCCTTTGTGTTGAGAGGGCGGATAATTATCTGACACCTGTATAGCACGTCTTAAAAGGGAAAATATGATCAGCGTCCGCCATTTATTAGCTCCCCGGGAGCGGTAAATCTCCAGCTGGTTAAGTGAAAATATAGTGCGTGAGTGCTCTAATGAAATACACATTTTTCATAGTCTCTACGCATGCAGACATTATACGATCATGAGCAAGGTTAATGAAGAATATAAACTGGTAGAACAGTAGGCACTTATTTCAGTTTTTTTTTTTATAACGCAAACGCAAATAGTTTTCTTTTTAATTTATAGTAAATGGCTTCTATTCTTTATCTTAATGAATCTGTCAGTGTCAAGTAGATAAAAAAATAAAAAACAGATTATTAAGAAAACAAAAGTTGTGGATTTAGGTTCGCAGCTGCCACTACTGAAGAACTAATAACTCTATACTTTTTATTAAATTTTAAATGTTCGTAAAATAAAATTATTAAAAATATATTTACGACAAATATACTGTTTCTTTCTGTAAATATTGAGATAGTTGGTAAGATAGTACCCAGCCGGTCTTTCAGTTAGTTTAGAAGTATTTTTTGTTCTCAATGACCTATTTAGTTTCCTACGTAGAGTATTTACTATGCCCACAGCCTATAAATAAAAAAATGAAATATCTAAATCTGGCAAAAGATAAGGCAAGTACTTACATTATAAAACAAGCAAAAACCCTTAATATCGAATATCAGAAGAAGATGGTGTAGAAATAAATCACATCAAGCGAGGGACGGACTGACGCCTTCCTCAATCAATACGCAAATCAAATAACGCGACAATACTTTATATAAGATATGACATCAATTTTGTCCATAATACATTGTTCTGAGTTATATCGATATTCAGAATCGTTTTTTTATTATATTGCTTTAATTTTCAGCTAGGTATAAAAAAAAATACACATACAAAATATAAAAATAAATTAGTATTGGAAAATTAATAGCTTAAATAAAAGCTCACCGCGCCGTATACAAATCTTTATGATATGGTGGTCATTTTGATCATGTAAAGAAATTATATAAAGTATTCTATAGTCTAAGGGTGGTCATGAAAACATAAGAAATATAGCGATAACTCCGTGTTCCAAATCTGTTTAGTTACAGAGAGTTTACAATATTCATTTCAATGTTCACGAAAACAAAAATCATTACCTGACTAGACTTTTACTAAAATAGACAAGTAAATTAGGCAGCCCTATTTTCGGAGTTAATCTAGGCGCCTCCGAAAATAGGATGAAGTGATCCACTAGGCGACTGAAATTGAATATTTAGGGATAAATAAGTAGACTTATTGTATTTATAGAGGGCTGCTTGTTTAGTCCATTCACACTTCAAGTGTTGGCGTAAAAGGCATAAAACATCTACAGTATTTTTTTTTTGTTGAATTCTAGAACATGCGTCATTCAAATTCATAATTATTTCTTCAAATAGGCTCAACGTTAACACTTTTTTTTTTAAATAGTTACCACCACCGGATCACAACGCGGCCTCGTCTGAGAAGATCCGACAAGAAACTCAGCGGGCTTGTATTTTTTTTACTTTTTTATAAACAGTGTGGTTACAATTAGATCAGCATCGGTGGCAGTGTGTCCTGCCGTTCAAAAGATAAAATAAGAGAGAAATAAGAAAAAATACGACCAAACTACAACAAACTAAGAGGCCAAAGGGATAGTATTCGGACCAGTCCCCCCAAGCAGCACCCGCGCACGAGTTGACTCGAGCAGCAGCCATCACTCCCCAATTTTTTTGTATAAGTAATTATGTTATCTCTATTAATTATATCTTATTGCATGCCAGTTGGTTATAAAAATGTAATGTACTGTACCTATAGGAAGAGCGAGGATTCCTAGCACAGGTATTTTTATAAAATTTAAATTAAAAGGAGTTTTCCAACCCTTGATATACATATAGTAGAACACTTGTAACTGATTAATAATTTTTTTAATGTTTTTTTTTTCGATTATTGCGATCACTGGATTTGGATAAAGCCTTTCAATCAGCTTCATAAAGCCTTTCTATCGAAGATTGGCCCGCCCACCTCTTCCCACCCACCTTTTATGCCAACACTGGTAACCGGGAATGTTACACACTGGACACAGTTGTGTTATAACTTGTTGCCTATAGCGAGGCAGCTGTGTGTTGGCTTGACGTCATCGGGCCACATCGATCGCGCCCGCCTCGCGTATCTACAGCTAGCCACCTACCCGGTGGGTATACGCCATCTCTTTTAGAAACTAACTCATTCCCGCAACGTATGTTTCATAGAAGATTTGTTACATTTTTAGGACCAAATTGTCCTGACACACTGATTATAATTTTGGAGTTCTGCGTGCACTCAAGGAACCTAATTATAAAAGCATAATAAGTCCGCCTACGAACACACATACCTACATACATACAAACTCACGAAAAACATAACCCTCCTTCTGGGACAGTCAGGCAAAAATGATTACACACAGTATTTGTAAAAATTAAAATACTAAAAAATTATCTTTGGACATAAAGTCCCATCGAGTTTGGACCGCCGAGACCACCGAGCCAGGCAGATTCGTATCGAGAATTAGTTGCTAGAAAGACGTTGAGGCTCTGATGATAGAACAAGAAGGTGGCCACGCGCATGAACGCCGCTATGGCCACGAGCCTTCAATTCAAATATGTCAAAATTATCACTTTCAAATTGATATATTTTATAGAAAAAAACTACCACCGGATCACAACGCGGCCTCAACTGAGATCCGGCAAGAAACTCAGCGGTCTTGTTATTTTTAATCTATTTTAGGTTTAGACGAGTTAGTCAAAACAACAGAATGTCTCA
This sequence comes from Furcula furcula, assembly GCA_911728495.1. Lineage (NCBI taxonomy): Eukaryota > Metazoa > Arthropoda > Insecta > Lepidoptera > Notodontidae > Furcula > Furcula furcula. The sequence goes on from OU452253.1 coordinate 23,946,609, forward strand.
CGCTCCCCGCTCGACATTGCATAGAAACTTACGTTCCTATTCTTCTGCTTGTACAGTTCTAAGCTGAGTTATACCTGGCCTGGCTGCTTGACCTTTGATTAGAATACTAAAACTTTGGTATTCGGTATTTTTGAAGTGGAATTCGTCGATGAATTTTCTTAGAATGTAAACTTTAATTAGTTTTCAAATTTCTGCCGAGAATTTAGAAGCTCGAAATTCTAGAGACGAATATGTATAGACAGATTTTGTTATGTATTTCTTAACATATTAATATAGACAGATCCCCAAGCGTGGGGATTGTAGCAAGCCCCTTCCAGGGGGGGGAGGCCTTTGTTCAGCGGTGAACGTCTTTCAGCTGATGTTGATGATAGACCGACTAAAGTAGGGTCAATTTAACAGTCACATTTGACACATCATCAAAATTTAACAACGTAAGTTTGTAACGGTGGGCATAAAATATTACTATTTTTTCTTTCGAAATTAGAACTACACAATAGCTTTTTTCAATTACGATTACGTATTTACTGTAATAATCACAAAAGAAACAGATAAAGAAACTGACAGATGTCAAACTTTATTTTAATCGGGAATTAACGCGATTTACCTTATATTTTGGCTTGACGTTTCGGCCTGGTTGCACAAGCCGTGGTCACAAAACGTCAAGCCAATGGAACGCGAAAGTCTAAAAGTATATGACAGATGTCAAATGTGATCTATTAAATTGGCCCTACGTTAAGGAGATACAGACAGACCTCTGATGATACTGATATCCACAGACCCACCGTTATAGAAATAATAATAATTATTAGTGTAGCACGATAAGTGCGCGCGACGTGTCGCATCAAGTGGCATGCCAACTGATTATCGGTGTCTGTTTCTCTATTTTATTATTGGCTATTCAGTAAAGTATTAACACCATTATAATAATAATACCAGCTCTTGTTTATGTCCCACTGCTGGGCACGGGCCTCCCTTCAAGTTGAAGGGGCTTAGGCCATAGTCCACCACGCTGGCCAAGTGCGGGTTGGCGGACTTCACACGTCTTTCGAAAGCTAGTTAGGTTTTCTCAGACATGCAGGTTTCATCACGATGTTTTCCTTCACCGAAAGCTAGTAACAATCGCACAAAGACGATTCGCATATGATTAATTAAATAAATCAGAGGTGCGAGCCGGGGTTCGAACTTGCGCACCTTGTTTCCAAGGCAAGCGCTCGCCCACTGAGCTGTTACAGCATATAATACTATTGGCGGACGTTAATTTTGATTTATGCCACTTGCAAACTGATTGTGCTAGCACTCTAACACGTTTGACATGTAAGAATGTTTCCCTTACTAATTTAGATCCAAGGTTAGGAATAGGTAACTATAACTCTAATTATATTTTTATTTTAATGTTTGACTTGTACACGTTTTTTACGGGGGAAACCTTCAAAAGGTCCCCGGGAGCTGTGGGGCTCGACCGGGGTATGTGGGACGCGGCTGTCGCATCGCGAGACAGACCCCAGGGCTCTCCGGTGGGATCTGCTCAGTGCTAGGAGCCCCTCAGTGCCTTGCATTTGAGCCCACTGCTGGAAGGCGCATTGTAGCCCCCCGGACCTGTCACGGTGCTCACGGGGAAGGACGTCCTCCTCGGAGTCGCCGCTGTACCAATGGACGTCCTAGGTTCCACACCCGGAACGTCCAGCGACTCCGAAGTAACTTGTACACTTGGTTTAACCCTTGAGCATTTTGTCACATGCTTACTATTCCTCTGGCTTTTCTGGGAGAGAACTCACATATTTACTAGGTGGTAGGTTCCTTGTGCAAGGAACCGTCCAGGTAGGTACCACCGCAGTGTCAGACATTCGGCCGCCAAGCAGCAGTGTGTGAACATTGCTGTGTTCCGGCGTGAAGGGCACTGTAGCTGGTGAAATTACAGGACACAAAGATTTAACAACTAATGTCTTAAGGGTCGGCAACGCGCTAGTAATTCTTCTGGTGTTGCTAGCGTCTATAGGCTACGGTGGCTGCTTACCATCAGGCGGGCCGCACGCTTGCTTGCCACCTTGGTAGTATAAAAAAAAAAAAAAATTGAGTTAAGCACGCCCTTTGTGATACCTTTGTATTCTGTTAAGAGATTTGTACAGGTACCCGAAAAGAACAATAATAACTTTAATAAAGTAAACCATATATAAAACGCGATTCACTCCGAACAAGTCAATATTGTTAAAACAGTTAATTTATTAAAATGAAGCTATTGTCCAAAACTAAACATCTAACTTCAAAAATGATTTTCTGCAAAATTACAATAGACATAGCTTATTTGTTGAAGCGACTATTAAAGAGAGTCCCGATGTCTATAGACAATTATAAAGTTAGCATCGACATATCAACTACAATAGACTAGCTCAGGGATGGCCTTCGGAGTCGCTGGAGGTTCGGGTGTGGGCCCTAGAAGGTCCATTGAGTACGGCGGCGACTCCGAGGAGGACGGCGGCGGGGTTGCGACCCGCGTAACCGTGAGCACCGTGACTGGTTCCCGGGGGACTACAATGCGCCCCCCGGCGGCGGGCTCAAAGGCAAGGCACTGAAGGGCCCCTGATGCAGATCCCACCGGAGAGACCAGGGTCCCCTCATATGTGCCGATGCGACAGCCGCGGGGGTTTTATTGGGTAAGAATCCCACATACCCCGGTCGAGCCCCACAGCTCCCGGGGATTTTTTGAAGATTTACCCCGCGTCAAAAAAAAAAAGCTCGGGGATGGCGATCCAATGGCACGCGTGTCTTTGACGGCACGAGACACAAAATTTTGGGCACCGATCACAAAGTTCAATAAGCACTGACAAAATAATCTTTTAACAAAAAAATCTCAAAAACAAGTTTAAATAGGTATGTTTTTGGAAAAATAATAAAATAATGTTTTTTTTGAACCAAGAAGTTTTTGTTTGGTCGCTATATGTTGCGCGCTATGTTTGGGTGCGGTGCGCGGGGTGGCGGAGGTTTAGTATTATTTTCCCAATAATCACGAAATTAAAATTATTTGACGGCACGTCCATGGTCTTGTTAAACATATATTTACATAAAATAGCACGTTGATACATAAAGCTTCGCCAGTCGCCACCCCTGGCCTAGCAATATATGTACTCTCGCGGTCACAAGCGGTGTATCATCTTTAAGACGATAATCGCATGCACGTGCCGGTCCAAAATACGTGCGGGCGGGGTAAGCGCACGTAACGTCGTTCAAACGATTTTAATTGAAAACTGGTACAGCGTTCGTGTCCGCGATAGTACAATAACATTTCGCGTCGTGATTAGGCCGGTGGCGGCGGTGGCGACAATAGCGAGGAGATTTCTTATCCAAAACTTGTTTCACGTGTAATAAATCAGTAGAAATGTGCGTACGTTCTTAGCCGGCAAATAATTTTTTGAAGGAAATATGCCTAATTTCGTGTTACGATATTGCAAATCTCACTATGATATAAACTATTTTATAAAAAATAAAAAACCGACTTCAAAGTAAATTATCTAAAAAGCATAAAATAACGAAAATATATTGAAGTCGGTGCTAGCTAATCATGTTAACTAACACTATCACCAGCTGACACCGACTTCAATATATTATCGTTATTTTATGCTTTTTAGATAATTTACTTTGAAGTCGGTTTTTTATTTTTTATAAAATAGTTTATTTAACACTTTTTAGTGACTTATTTTATCAAGATAGGCATCAGCACTATCACGCAACTCGAACGTCTACGTTACAGTAACTTACTTAAAACATAAAAAGTTTATATCTCTTAAACTACTGGACCGATTTTGATAAAACTTGTACTCTACCCTAAGTTGAACAATACTCTAACTATTGCAAGAAGAATTTTCGAAATCGGCCTTGTAGTTTCTGAGAAATCGGTGGACAAACCTACATACATACATACATACATACATACATACATACATACATACACTCATAAAATTTGGTAAATTTGTTTAGAAGCCCACATAGACTAACATATATTAATATTACGCATTTTTATCAATATTACATACATACGCGTCGAATAGAGAACCTTCTTTTTGAAGCCGGTTAAAAATGTACCTATTAGGTATTCTACACTATTTTGTATACAGGGTGTTACAAAAGTAAGTAACCACCTTAATAAAAATAGCCGGTTAACAAAAGAAGCAAACGTTACAATACGTGTTCCCCTTTATCACTAAATCTTACGTTAAACGCGCCGCTGTGTGGCACAAACAGTCACAGACAATTTATCAATCCCCGAGTTGCCCTTAACCTTGAAATATGCTTCGGCACCCTCCCGATCGATACCACGAACCCTTGTAATTGATGGACCTATCGACAAACTTTTTTTGTACAATAAAATAGAAAAAAAAAATGAAATAGACCTAAATAAAAGAGTTGTCATTCATTTACAAACAGTTCAGTGTATATCTTAACTTTCTAGTAAATTGAAAGTGAAGACTTTAATAGTACTTTTGTGATATGAATCACTAAAATAATTTTAATATTTTCAATGTTAAATGGAAATACAACATTTTACTTGACGATCCGGAAAAAAGGTACGTGTATGGAATGGGAACACCCAAATAGGTACTCTGAAATATTTTATTCCGAAATTCAATTCTCCGAATTTCAAATGTCCGAATTTCATAATAGGTACCTATGAATTACAATGGCTATTATTAAAAGTCATGAAATGTACATATATTACCAAAAGTGGTAAAACCGATTTCTTTTTTTTTCTCAAGTCCGAAAAAACTATTGCTCGATGGGTTATCGGTCCGAAAAATTCCGATGTGTATGAAATATGTATTGAAAAGTTGTAACTTACAACTTGGTAAGATAAAATGAATTACTTACCGTACCTACCTGCAATTCTCATTACGTTAATATTTAAAAACAAATGAAAGCCATAGACGATTGGTCTGAAAACACACACTACACATAATAAACAATTTTGTTTGTGACCATACAGATGAAGAGGCGGAATTATTATTATAATGTCATCAAAATCTCCTTGATTGTAATGCAAAATATAGATAAAAGAGTACAAATTATACATTTAATTCAGATTTTAAAAAGAAAAAGGCCTGATAAGATATTCACTAGAAGCCATTGAATGAGTCATCGATCGAAGACGATTCCTCGTCTGATGCTCGTCACGTTTGCCCTAACGAGGGTGTAGGGTGTCACAATGCACGAATAACGGGTACTCCATTGTGGTAGGTAACGAGCATCGCTTTACTAACACGCTATTCAGAGATGATACCGAAATAGATTCTGTAAGAATAGCAGTTATTATTATGTCGATACATCGATACATAGTATATCGATAAGAATCAACTAATATCTTTTGCACAATGCTATGAAAGGCAAAAAAATGCCAGTATTGATAGGTTGTACATAATTATAGCTGTACAATTTATCAAGTCGATCTAGTTCGTAAAACAGATGTTGAATCCTTCTTTGTCTCTGTTTTACAGACGTAAAACAGAGACATTTTGGTAAAGACCCTTCTCTGTCTCTGTTTTACGTCTGTAAAACAGAGACAGGGTCTTTACCAAAATGTTTTTTTTTATACTACCAAGGTGGCAAGCAAGCGTACGGCCCGCCTGATGGTAAGCAGCCATCGCAGCCTATAGACGCTAGCAACACCAGAAGAATCAGTAGCGCGTTGCCGACCCTTAAAACATTAGATGTTAAGTCTTTGTGTCCAGTAATTTCACCAGCTACAGTGCCCTTCACGCCGGAACACAGCAATCCTTACACACTGCTGCTTGGCGGTTTTGTTTCATGTTTTCTCAATACTACCGTTACTAGTTAAAAGAAATACATCAGATTACAAACGATCTGTCAAGGCCTTGTTCAAGAGCCCACTAAAGCCTTCTGTGTTTAACATTTTTCTTTTTAATTAATACTTTATAGAATTATCGTTAATGTAAGAACACATAAACCACATAAACCACAAATAACGCGCTGGTTCTTTTCTAAATGGCCAGTATCAACATTTTGGAGATAACAATAGATAAATAAAACAAAAAACTGATCAACTGTTTACCAATAAGCTATGATGGAGACTGTGATCAAGAAGTTATTATAAGGGCCCAAATGGCAACTAGGACTAGAAAAGTATAGAAAGAATAGAAACAGAGGGGTTATTCGCTTGGTTATTCGTGGAATACAAGTCAAATTCTTGCGTTCTCTATTCGTATTATATTCTCAATCTTTTTATACGCCTTGGAAACCTGGGGGCTTAGACAAAATCCAAGCGTTGGTTGTTCCGTTCACCCTCACGCTCACACGTTAGCGTGACCTGGACATTTATTATACTCGCACTCCTTGAAGATGTATTTCAAATGTGGTGGTGAACATTGCTAACAAGTAGAGACTTTCCGCTGTCCGCGGCGCGGTAAGCAAATCCTAGACATATTTGGGCACATGGTTAGGATAATCTATCGCTATCACGTCATTTCCCGGAGCGATGCGTTCCCGTGCATGGTGGTGTCAGAATACTGCAGCTGTCACGTCCCTCAGTCATGCGGGCACTAAGAAGAAGCAGATCAATTGCCAACAATGATATTATGATACCAGTCGAGCATCATATATGTGCTTTTATGTAAGAAACTTCAGGAAACATAATATGACATCTTTCTTTTATTATTACACGAAGTATAAAGGTCATTGAATTATGATAAAATTCATTAAAAAAAGATACTAATATATAAGTTACGAATTTTTAGTGTGATAGTAAATTTATCTATATAAGTATGTATTAACAAAAAAAAAGTATATAAGTATTAGTATCAGTTGTCTGGTTTCCATACTACAGGCTCTGTCTAGTTTGGGATCGGATGACCGTGTGTGGAATTGTCCCAAGATATTATTATTATATAAACTAAAACCATTTAAAACATTTCATATCTATTCTTTTTAGATAATTAATACCAGATTAGAAGCTAATAAACTTGTAGCAAATCGCTGATACAGCGCTCCTGCACTTTGATAAATTGTGGTAATATTGATTATATCTCTTTCGTCGACTATAAAAAGTTACTTTAACCCCTTTTGAGTATGTACGCCTTTAGGTCGTCTAGGTCGGAGTCTGCACTTCAAATTTAACCTCATCAATCGTACCTTATGCATTCTAAATCAGACAAAGGTCTGCCATGAATATATTTTTCTGTAGGCATTGACTTTATTTTCTACTTATCCGCACCTCACCTAGATGACAAATTAAATTTTAGATTTTTAGAAATCATTAAATAACTTTGGCAAACAAATTTAGTTATGCGTTTACGTGAAGTGTTAGGAGAAGAGAAAACTAACTTATATACGTGTAAAGAGCCCTGTACGGAACCCTCGGTGCATGAGTCCGACTCACACTGAACCAGTTTCTTTTTCTGTGGTTGCACCAACTATTTTACTTATTGTTCGTCTCCCACTTTGCAAGGAGGAAAGTGGAAAATATTTTATTAATTTTTCTAACTAAATTGGTTACAGGTTCCACACACTCCCTCCGCCCTTCAAGGCCAGCCAATGTTCAGCAGTGATCGTCTTCAGGCTGATGATAATTGTGGCCTACGGTGTCTGTTCACCCGGAGCATGGTAAATGAAAAGGCAGGCTGCTTAAGTGTATATTAAATTGTTAAAAATTATAATATTTACAAAGACGGTGTTAGATCAAAAAAATCGTTTTTCAAAAGTTCATGTATTGTATGTTCCTTTGAATCCACATATCCCAACCAACGACCAGTTTCTTAGGAATCGACCGAGCGGCCAACAATGACGATGATATACTTATGTACAGGTAAGGGTTTACAACGCGTTTTATCATAGATTTATAATAATGCGTTTTATATTTGTGTACCCGAATTTGAAAATTTTGTTGCTTAAATACAATCTTGGCAAATTTTGAATCCCTTTGCAATTGACAGAAATAATTAATCCTGTCTATACTCTGAACAATGTTAAATTATCAAATCAAGCCTAAAATAGAATTGAACTTTGTATAATTAAGGCTCTAAAATCCTTTAGCCAACGAAGTTTACAATATTGCGTGCCTCATCCATTGTTTATAAACTATTAGTATTCAGTTTTAGTTTGGAGTTTTCGCTCTTCTATTCATAATATACCTATTATGAATAGAAGAGCGGTAGATATACCATATCTACCTATAATAGAGTTATTTGAATTTTCGGATCATTTTTTATCATTCGTACCCATCATCTTTTGTATCGAAAAAAAATATGTTTACCTAAGTTAGCTGTTTGTAGATAGTTAAAACATTTTTAACCACTTTTATGACCCTGTTTCTTGAGTTTGTTATTAGTTATATATAAGTACATATATGTCGTTAAACACAGATAATTTTAATTAGTATATACATATGTGTATTATACCTCCTAAGTTTATTCAAACAAAACATAAAATTGTGTGGTATTGTAATAATCATAAATAAACAGGTTAAGGATAACTCTCTCAAATAAACAGATCGTCAGATAACATCAAAAAAGAGAAAGAAAAGAGAGCAATAAACTTGTCTAAACTTTAATACTATTTTATTCCAGTTGCTAAAATTATATTTTTTTTCTTACAGCTCGCGTTTGTGATCAGAGTAGGGCACCGTTTCCTAATTGCGTGGTTAACTCCAAGGCTTTCCTCTTTGTTCGCTTCCTTTTGAACATTGAAGCCTTCCATCGTCAAGGGAATACTTAGAACCCCAAAACCGCGGGTTAAATTGGATAAGGTCTACGCCTATAGGTACGCTGTTATAACGTCGCTATTATTTTATATTACAGAGAGTATTAATATTATTTTAGTAGGTGGTAGGTTCCGTGTGCAAGAAAACATCGAGGTAGGTATCACCGCAGTGTCAGTCATTCTGCTGCGTCCCGTCACGCGAACAGTTTAATCCGCGCCGCCGCCGATTACGCCCCTAGTCCTTCTGACTCGCGCCGCAGACCACGGCACGTACTGCTCGACCCTCCTGACCCCATGACGGTCCTATTGGACCGGGATGCGCCGACCCCTCCCCGACAACCGTATGCTACACTAGCTATCAGACACCGGTCTCGTCGGCGAGGCCGAAGGGTCGTACGTATGCGACCTCAACGACGTGCATCACCCCACTGAGTTTCTTGCCGGTTCTTCTCAGTGGGGGCGCGTTGTGAACCGGTGGTAAACTCAGCCCTCTCTTAAGCGACAGCCCAAGCCGAAGCCGTGCCTCCCTGAGGTGCCCTTGAACTCGTCGCTACTTCTGCCGTTAAGGCTAGAGGGCTTCAAGCGCTCGCCTCCTATTGTCCGGTGAAGCTGTAATGGCCATCTGCGGCCAACAGCGTCTATCATTCCCAAAAAAAAATATCATTCTGCTGCCAAGCAGCAGTGTGTAAACATTGTTGTATTCCAGTGTGAAGGGCAATATAACTGGTGAAATTACCGAACTCAAGCAACTTAATATCTAATTTCTTTAGGGTTGGCAATGCGTTAGTAAGTCTTCTGGTGTTGCTAGCGTCCATAGGCTGCGGTGACTGCTTACCATCAGGCGGGCCGCATGCTTGTTTGTCACCTTGGTAGGATAAAAATAACTCTCTTATCAATACCAAAATTGTTCGAGTCGGGAAGCAAAAAGCATGGTCAGCAGGAAAAATATGAAAAATGTGTGTTATCTTGTAACGCTAACGACGCAAGGGCGACGCCTCATTAATCATTCGGTAGGGTCCGCAACATGCTCACGTGATATTTTTGTCCTTAATCGTTTATTTATCTCTCATTATTGCATAGTGCCTACTGCGTGTTACCTTGCTGTCCCTCCGTAACAGTAGAATTGTCCTCAGACTTTCAGCGTCTTTAGTAGTGAAACCTTGGTAAGAGCCGGCTCCAAAATAATGGTGAATGGAAAGCTCAGACTGAAAGAATATGTAATAATATAAGTCACCTAAAGTAATAAATTGCATGTAATACCCCAATAGAAATAATACAGTGACAGCACTATAAACAAACGCACAGCTCAAATTACATCTAATTTAATTTCTAGATTTTATTAGCCATCCCTTTCATTGTTGGTGTCAGAAGTGGGATGTGAGCCTAAATTTAATGAATGACTGTCGTGATATGTAGATGTAGGCTTCTGTGGCGCGCAAAGCTTCGATGTTGAACGCTGCGGTACTCTGGCGGTCACAAGCGGTGTATCACCTTTAGGACGATAATCAGCCCAAAATACGTGCGGACGGGGTAAGCGCACGCAACGTCCTTCAAACGATATTGATTGAAAACTGGTATACTGTGCGTGTCCGCGATAGTAGATGTAAGTAAGCTGGTGCTTGCATGTAGGTATTATACATGCACAAATGACAACGCGGCCACAATAGGTCACTTCACTCGATGGTAGGTCTGCTATTTGGTTTATCCCTCTCAGGATTCTCATCTTTGGTCTATAGTTCTATATTAACCGCACAGCCCATACGCACCCTTATGTGGTGAACGTGCCTTCAGTCCGGACTAAACGATTTGCTTCCTCGTTTATAATAAGGACAGCTAAGGACTGGAATAGTTTGCTTACGTCGATTTTCCCGCCTGATTATAATGTCTTCAAGGCTAGTGAAGAGGCTTTTAATAAGCTGTTGTGCTTTAACATCTTCGATTGCGTCGCCGCTTTCCATCAGGTGGGACTGAATAAAACAAAAAAAAAATATCGCTATATTTTTATACGCCTATATTATGATAAACAGCTAAAATTTAGTAAATATATCCCAATGTTGCAAAGAATTGGTACAAGTACCTACTTACTCGTGCTCATTTCAATCTCATGGAAAATTCTCCATAAAATTGAAATGGAGATTTTCTTTTGAGCGAAGTCTTTCAGTGGCGGCTTTGTATGTCGCGGCAGGGGCGTCGCGGTTAATAAATACAATCAATTCAGTACTTAATATACTTGTAGCCTCTATGGTGCGGTGGGAAACCGCTTGTTTTACAAACCGGAGGTCGCAGGTTGGAATCCCGCGGGGAGCAACAACTTTGTGCAGTTATTCCTTACAAGCTAGGATGCAGGCCGATCACCTGATTGTCTGTAAAGTAAGATGATCCATGCGTCGGATGGGCATGTAAAAAGTCGGGTCCTGCACCTGATCTCTCCCCTGTCGTGTCGGTTTTCCATCCCATCGGATTGTGAGAGGTAAAGGAAGAGAGAGTGCACTTGTGTCTACGCAAGCACTTGTGCACTATAATATCTGCCATTTTATAGGACATTATTTATTTATTGTTTATTAAACCTTACTTGAAACCCCCTTGATTTGCAAATCAACCAACAATGCAAGCCGATCACTTGATTGTCCGGAAAGAAAGATGGTCGATGCTTCGAATGGGCATGTAAAAAGTTAGTCCTGTGTGCGCCTGACTTCTCTTTTCTTCTCGCGTGGGAGACCTTTAACAGGTCCTTGGGACCTGTGGGGGTCAACCGGGGATGTGGGACTTTTACCCACTAAAACCCCTGACTTTCGCATTGGCACATGAGACCTAAGCTCTCTGGTGGGATGTGCATCAGGTATCCCATGAGCCATGCCTTCGAGCCTGCCGTCCCGGGAGGCGCATCAGAGGGCTATGATGCGCCTCCCGGGACGGCGAGGATTCCCGGGGGGGACCCCGGGATTCTGACACGGTGTTCACCTGGTGGACTGGGGTCGCAACCCCATCGCCGTCCTCCTCAGTGTCGCCACAGTACTCGATGGACGTCTAGGGACCCAAGCTGTACCTAGGTAATTATGTTTTTATTGACACAATATAAAATTCAAAGGCCACGTTATTGCTAGCATGAAATAAATCCGTCGGATATTTTTTAATTTCATTTTTATACTCACGCGTCCAAACAAGTGCCCGCTACACACTTTTATTATAATTTTAAGTGCACTAATATGTACGTCTATTCGTTCTACTTTCGATTATTTTTGAATGCTATTTTCCCCAAACATGCCAATATTGAATTATCAACACTATTGTACGACTAGTGATGGTTTTCAAACTGGATCAGTCTTTTTCGTAAATCTTTGTATTCCTAACTGATTAGAAATCAAACTTGCTATCAGCAGCTGTCGTTGTAGGTACAAACGAAACAATACCAATATCCTTATGATTCGGTCCGTTTAACAACAAATTACTTAAGCCCCTGATCTAAATTTCCAATGAGGTGTCTATCGCTGGTTTATTGAAGATGGCCGTTTTAAATCAATTAATACTCTTGAACAAACGGTTGTCTTAAAAAAATTTCCTATACTTATTACAAGCTTTAATAATGTTTAATCTATCCTATCAAAATGCCCAAATAGATTTGTTCGAAAAACACTGTAAATTTGAATATTAACAACATAAATTCATTGATTTCCATAAATCAAAAATGTGTTTCTTTTAAATCGATGTATTACCTAACCGTAAACTTATTAGATTTTCAATTCTGTATATTATTTTTTCAGTCATGTTAAAGACATCTCCCATGTAGGGACATGGGAGATGTCTGTGGAAAGGGTTCCACAAAAGGTAATAAAGGCAAGTCTCTACAGTCTCTACTACCTACCAAAAGCTCATTCAATATACGTTTGCTATGTGTAGCCATCTTGAATACACAGAGAAGCAATCTCCTTAATAGATCCACCGTTTTAGGGCGCTACTTATGACTGGTTAATGTTTGTTTATTCATCAATGTATTATACAGACTTCATACAACCTTGAATATTTGTCCATCGTATCGTTAGGAGACGCTAATTACAATTTACCAATTTTCTTGGGTGTCACTACTGTTTTTGTAGTACCTCCGAACAGGGCCGTCTTTACCAGGGGGTGCAAGTGGTGCGGTGCGCCCGGGCGCAGGGCGCCCGGGGGCGCCTGCCGAGCGCTGAATATTTAGATATTTCATTGAACTTAACGCCATTGCACAGTTTCATATATTTGTTACGACGAATACGTATGCGCAAAATAAAATAATAAAAAAAAATAGTCATCAACAAAAATCATTGTTTTACCACAGGTTAGGTATTAGTTTTTACTTGTATTACGCTTTCGGCGCTAGTCACACCGCTCATGGTGTGCAAGCTAAAATGACTCTTATTAGTACACAAATAACAATTTTATTTCATACAAGACGCGCGCGGCAAAATCTCTAATCCAAAGAGAGTGTATATAACCTTTGACACATTGCCGCCCGGTCGCCCGCACTTGAAGCAAAATGATCTCTAAGTCAATAAAGTGTAAGTCGTAAATTCATTTGAAATGGGTGCGCGGCGCGGCACCTGTGCGTCTGTCATAGGCGAGTAATTGCGTCCTTTGACATAGCCGTCCGGGCACTCGCACTTAAAGAGAAATGATCTCTAATAAAAAATCACTACAATTAGGTGTAAGTTCATTTGAATATACAGCGCGGCGCGCGGCGCCTATGCAGGTGTCGGTCAGTGATTGATCTGATTTCTTCTTTTTAACCGGCTTCAAAAAGAAGGTTCTCTATTCGACGCGTATGTATGTAATATTAATAAAAATGCGTAATATTAATATATGTTAGTCTATGTGGCCTTCTAAACAAATTTACCAAATTTTATGAGTGTATGTATGTATGTATGTAGGTTTGTCCGCGGATTTCTCAGCAATTACAAGTCCGATTTCGAAAATTCTTTTTGCAATAGTTAGAGTATTTTTCAAATTAGGGTAAAGTACAAGTTTCATCAAAATCGGTTCAGTAGTTTAAGAGATATAAACTTTTTATGTTTTCAGTAAGTTACTGTAACGTAGACGTTCGAGTTGCGTCATAGCGCAGATACCTATTTTTTGTTTGCTAAAATAAAAGTCACTAAAAAGTGTTAAATAAACTATTTAAAAAAAAATAAAAACCGGCTTCAAAGTAAATTATCTAAAAAGCATAAAATAACGAAAATATATTGAAGTCGGTGTCAGCTCGTGCTAGTGTTAGTTAACATGATATGCTAGCACCGACTTCAATATATTTTCGTTATTTTATGCTTTTTAGATAATTTACTTTGAAGCCGGTTTTTTTTTTTTTAAATAGTTTATTAAGTAATTAAATTCGTTAGCTCATTTCATTTGCGACGACCGCCGAATTAGCACGGAAGATCTAGTGGAGAAATTCATTAATTTATATGTATAGTGTAACCATAGTGTAAGTTGTAATTGTAAGTGCATGGAAATTCATGGAATAAATGGAATTTCTTCGTCATAAATAAGAGAAAAAATATCAAGGTAAGTCAATTTTATTTTTTAACCGGCTTCAAAAAGAAGGTTCTCTATTCGACGCGTATGTATGTAATATTAATAAAAATGCGTAATATTAATATATGTTAGTCTATGTGGGTTTCTAAACAAATTTACCAAATTTTATGAGTGTATGTATGTATGTATGTATTTATGTATGTATGTATGTAGGTTTGTCCGCGGATTTCTCAGAAACCACAAGTCCGATTTCGAAAATTCTTTTTGCAATAGTTAGAATATTTTTCAACTTAGGGTAGAGTACAAGTTTCATCAAAATCGGTCCAGTAGTTTAAGAGCTATAAACTTTTTTAACCGACTTCAAAAAAGGAGGTTCTGTATTCGACGCGTATGTATGTAATATTAATAAAAATGCGTAATATTCATATATGTTAGTCTATGTGGGCTTCTAAACGAATTTACCAAATTTCACGAGTGTATGTATGTATGTATGTATGTAGGTTTGTCCGCGGATTTCTCAGAAACTACAAGTCCGATTTCGAAAATTCTTTTTGCAATAGTTAGAGTATCTTTCAACTTAGGGTAGAGTACAAATTTCATCAAAATCGGTCTAGTAGTTTAAGAGATATAAACTTTTTATGTTTTCAGTAAGTTACTGTAATGTAGACGTTCGAGTTGCGTGATAGTGCTGATACCTATCTTTGTAAAATAAGTCGCTAAAAAGTGTTAAATAAACTATTTAAAAAAAAATAAAAACCGACTTCAAAGTAAATTATCTAAAAAGCATAAAATAACGAAAATATTATTGAAGTTGGTGCAGAATATACACAGCAGGTACGCTAACACCAACTTCAATAATATTTTCGTTATTTTATGCTTTTTAGATAATTTACTTTGAAGTCGGTTTTTTTTTTTTAATAGTTTATTAAGTGTTAGGTAGCATGCAGATCTCGACCATCCTCATCCAACTAATACCTAGGCGCCTACCGACTACCTGTTCGTCGGTCCAACGGTGGGCTGGAGGGGCGTCAGAAGCTACGTACGTTCGTACCCCGGCGTCGAATAGACTTAAGACGGCCCTGCCTCCGAACGTAACGTTATTTTCGTAGTGAGATGATGGTTAGCTTACGTTTTGGGATCATTAAGCTAATAGAGGATATAGGAGTAATATTGATTAGCAATTCATTGCTATATGTCAGATTTTATTATTTACTAGCTGACCCATGCAGCTCCGCATGCGCTATTTTTACGTTAACTAAACTTTTAATGACAGACATTCGCATCGAATACATAACCTCCTTTTTTATAGTCGGTTAAAAACTGGGACCCACTTTTTACTTGCTCTCCGAAGCACGGACCCGTTTAGTTCAAATGGCATTAAACGGTCACCCATCTATTTAATGACCTTACCTAACGTTGCTTAACCCGATCGATTACAAAACCTTGATAACAACTCTCTATGAGTGTTCCCTTACTAATATTTATTATAATTATGAAGAAAAATTGATAAAATCGGACCAAGCGTATAACCAAGTACCCATTTTGACTTTAATCCCCTCTCCCAAAAGAACCGTGCTAGATTACGGGATAAAAAGTAAAGTTTTATTATAAGTATAGAAGATATAGTTACAGTTTTATTATAAGTATAGATTACTATTGTTATTATTCTATTTTAATTTGTCTATAAACATAAGTCGCAATTGACGGGCCTGTTGGTCTAGTGGTTGACACCTTGGCTGCTACCGAATAGGTCGGTTCGATTCCCACTAAGTGTCTAGGTGTTATTTATCTATTTAAGTATTGTATTTACAAAAAAAAAAGTATATATGTATTAGTATCAGTTATCTGGTTTCCATAGTACAGGCTCTGCCTAGTTTGGGATCGGATGACCGTGTGTGGAATTGTCCCAGAATATTATTATTATTATTGTTTATTATTATTATATATTTTTTTTATAAATAATATGATTTACAAAGGCAAAAGGCTAGATTCTTAAAAAATCTATACTACTAAAGCGTCACGTCACGAGCCTTCACTCCCGAACTTTGTCACTTTTTTCGTTGTCAATTTCTATGGGTACTTTGAAAAAAATACGTGTCCAATATTTTTTGATAATCTAACTGACGGACAAATCTATATTATTATTTTTTTACCCAGGCATCATCCCTAAAGGAGGAGGATGGCGGTGGGGTTGCAACCCCGTCCCCAGGAGTACTGTGTCTGGTTCCCAGGGGCTATAATGCGCCCCCCGGCAGCGGACTCAAAGGCAAAGCACCGAGGGGCTTCTGGTGCAGATCCCACCTTCTCATCTGCCGATGCGACAGCCGCGGGTTTCTTAGTCTGTAAGAATCTACATACGCCGGTTGACCCTCACAAGTCCCGGGGATCTTTTGAAGGTCTCCCCCGCGAAAACAAAAACAGTACTTTTACCAGTTAAATAAGCTCAAACTCAAACTCAAAAATCTTTATTTCAAATAGGCTTAACGCTAGCACTTTTGAATACTCATTTTTTTTAAAAGCTACCACCGGATAGCAACACGGCCTCAACTGAGAAGATCCGGCAAGAAACTCAGCGCGCTTGTCATTTTTTCACTTTTTTTTAAACATTGTTTTGTTACAAATGAATCGACATTAGCGATAGTGTGTCCTGCCGTTCGAAACATAAAGCAAGGGAGAAAAGAAGAAAACAATAAATTACGACAAAAATTACAACAAACTAATAAGCCAAAGGGATAGTAGTCGGACCAGCGCAGTAAGCTAGCACGCTTCCATCTATTGAACTCAAATTGTACTCAAGCATTGGCTTTCAATGAGTAAAAAACTATTTTAAAAAAAATAAAAACCGACTTCAAAGTAAATTATCTAAAAAGCATAAAATAACGAAAATATATTGAAGTCGGTGCTAGCACATCATGTTAACTAACACTGGCACCAGCTGACACCGACTTCAATATATTTTCGTTATTTTATGCTTTTTAGATAATTTACTTTAAAGTCGGTTTTTATTTTTTTTTAAATAGTTTATTTAACACTTTTTAGTGACTTATTTTACCAAAATAGGTATCAGCACTATCACGCAACTCAAACGTCTACGTTACAGTAACTTACTGAAAACATAAAAAGTTTATATCTCTTAAACTACTGGACCGATTTTGATGAAACTTGTACTCTACCCTAAGTTGAAAAATACTCTAACTATTGCAAAAAGAATTTTCAAAATCGGACTTGTAGTTTCTGAGAAATCCGTGGACAAACCTACATACATACATACATACATACATACCTACATACATACATACATACATACATACATACATACATACATACATACACTCATAAAATTTGGTAAATTTGTTTAGAAGCCCACATAGACTAACATATATTAATATTGCGCATTTTTATCAATATTACATACATACGCGTCGAATAGAGAACCTTCTTTTTGAAGCCGGTTAAAAATATCGTAACACTAATTGGCTTACTACTGAATGTCGCACAAAACTTCTATAATGTGAACCGTTTTGAAACTACCACAAAGTTTTCTCGGAACTTGCCAAAGCTATAAGCCTATTAGACGACGACGTTTAATGATATGTCATTTATGTGTACACCAGAAGAGAAGCCGGTCGCATCGACCGCACGGCACGCAACGGATTTTAGTTTGCTTTCTATGATTTTGACGGCCCGCATCGGAAAATGCCGGCGCGGATAATGGACGCGGCGCTATGTAAAATCATACAAAGCAAACTAAAATCCGTTGCGTGCCGGTGCGTGCGGTGCGTCCGGCGCCGGCCAATGGACGCGTACCTTTAAACGGAAAAGGAAAATTGCAGTGCGACAATTTAAGGCGTCAGCAGCAGCCGTCCCATAGAAGGGAGGGGTTGCCATAATCCCCCACGCTTGGCAGGCGGCTTGGAGATCGCAGTATAGATAGGTAATCCAATAAAAAGACGCTTCTGCCCGTCTTCTTATTTTCCCTTAGTCGCCTTTTACGGACACCCAACGGGAGGCGATGGGGGGGTGCTGTTCTTACCCGGACACCCCACGAGGATTTAAGGCGTAATTAGTACAAATTAGTAAAATTCGTAATTTGAACGCTTCTCATAAAGATCTTTCTTTAAATAGGTTCACATTGAGGGATTTAAATT
Source organism: Furcula furcula (assembly GCA_911728495.1). Taxonomy (NCBI): domain Eukaryota; kingdom Metazoa; phylum Arthropoda; class Insecta; order Lepidoptera; family Notodontidae; genus Furcula; species Furcula furcula. The sequence continues at coordinate 23,964,959 of OU452253.1, forward strand.
GGGGATTTTATATAAATACTTTAATGGTACCTACGTCACTCCCCATCATATTGTTAAAATCCATCAAGCTGTTCACGCTACAGAGCGTGCCGAGGCGCGAGACAATAGTATCAAGTAGGTATACTTTAATACACTGGAAAAATATAACCTTCCTTTTGGGGCAATCTGATTGCTTCTGTCATAGTAAAACTTACTATCCTTTATGATATTGTTTCTTATTCTCACTTATTAACCGACTTCAAAAAAGGAGGAGGTTCTCAATTCGTCTGTGCCTATATATATATATTTTTTCCCCACTTTAAAAGCTTTCAACCAACTAAATCCGTAAGTAGTACCTATAATCAAAGTTATTTGAGCTATAAACGTACTCCTACTTAAACAAATATTTGTGACCATCGGACAATATTGGCCTAAAATATGAATAAAAAAAAATAATAATAAATAAATAAAATATTAAACTATTCGGTATTTACAACTATAGATGATATGATAGTAGTTTTTAGTTTAAATACATAATATTTGTCCTATCAATATTTGCCAGATTAAAACAGACGGAAAAATTTTCTCCGAAAAAACTTATAAATATATTTGTGTAAGTACTTACTTAAGTATATACAGAATGTAAAAAAAACTCGTGTCCGATCCGCGAGGGTATTATTCAGTGTATCAATACAAACACATGTATATAACTCATTTGTTAATTATCTCAATTTTTTTTCTAATTTGTACCAAAAATACAAGATCAGATTCGTTTTTCTGGAACAAAGTAGGAAAAAAATAATGAGATATTCAACAAATGAGTTATATACATGTGTTTGTATTGATACACTAAATAGGACCCTCACTGATCGGACACGTGTTTTTTTACATTCTGTATAAATTCGATTTTTGTAACCATTGGGACATTTAAGCCAAATTAGGTAATTACCGTATAAATTATCTAATTGACTAAACCATAAGAAGTTTAGGCATGTAACATATATTAAGTATTCAATTAGGTACAAATTTGGATGTGACTTGATATTTAAGTAATGGTTTCAGTTAATTTATAAGTATGACATTTTCCAGTATTGACATTATTAAAATCTATAATTAATTTGTATTTTACTTTGCATGCCATTTTTTATGGCAAATGTGTGTTGCTCACTATGTTTTTTAATGTACCATCTTTACACCCACCACATTTTTGCAAATAAATTGAAATTGAAAATTAAATTGAAATTGAAGTAACTAAAAAATAAAATGTCACATTTTTAATGGCCCGCTATAAAATACCGTAGCAGCAAGCTTTTTCACGCTACGCAGCCTGTAGCACGTAGCCGTAGCCGTAGCCAATTCGCTACGTTCTGTAGACCGTGAAATCTTGGTAAAAAATAATTTTGCTGTGTTTTTTTTATTATTTAAAATGCCATAAAACATTTTTAAAATACCACTTTAACCACTTATTATTTCTTCGAAAATGACAGAATTAAGCATAAGTTCTCCTACAAGGTTTCTAATAATAAGAAATTTAAATAATAATAATACTTTTTTTTTGTAAATACATACTTAAAAGTAAATAAAATATGTGTCTGGGTGTTATTTATCTAAATAACACCCAGACACTTGGTGGGAATTGAATCCACGACCCATCGCTTAGCGGACAGGGTGTCTAACCACTAGACCAACGGGCCCATCAAAAAAAAAAATAACGATAAAAAAAAAAATAATAATAATAAAAAATAAAGTAAATAATTGAAGTACGAAGCTAAGTCTTTATCACAAATATGTTTCTACCCGATTCATATATAATAATATTATTTACTATACATCAGTCCGAAAAATAGTTGATTAACTATCTAAACAAACTTACCACACTGTCTTCACAATCTTGGAGTACCACGAATTTTTTTTTGGCTAAATAACAATGTAGTTAAAGTTAAAAATAAAATACGTCAAAAATGTGACGTTCGATTACGAAATTTGAAAATGTAAAGTTCGCGGTATATTTTCCCGCGCGAACAGAGGTCCGTCCTGTCGGCGGCAAGGGCGGCATCTGATACCTACAGCCTACATACCTAACAGGGCGTCCAAAAGATTTCTCTTATACTCTACTATCCCATTTAAACAGTCCGTTTTTACTAACAGATAACTGATATGTACTAAAATTGATTAAAACAAAGAAGTCTATATTTCCTAGCATTGACATAATTAACGATGCAAAAGTAGGCATTGTGCATGTACTTACTTATTAAAAAGAATAGCCAATTGCAATTGACAGCCATATTTTAATCCAAGATTTTAATAATGTCGTTAAGTGCTAGCGTTAAGCCTATTTGAAATAAAAAATTTGAATCCATAAATCGCATAATAAAAGAGTGTACACTGTTGTTTTATTGATAACTAGCAATTTCCTGCGGCTTCGCCCGCTAATTTTTTTACAGTGTTTACCAACCCCTAACACAAACCCCCAAAGGTTGTTTTTGAAAATTCGCGAAACACGTATTAATTTATATTATTTAGAGAATCTTTTCAGTAAATTTCAAGTCAATCGAACCATACAATAAAAAGTAACACCCACATACAAAAGAAAACACCCCATTTAACCCCTTTAGGAGTCGAATTTTCAAAAATCCTTTCTTAGTGGATGCTTACGTCATACGAAGAACCTACAGTCCAAATTTCAGCTTTCTAGGTCCAGCGGTTTGGCCTGTGCGTTGATGAATCAGTCAATCAGTCAGTCAGGACAAATAATTTTATATGTATAGATTATTAAAGATTTTGGATAGCGTAACTCTAATATCGTTACTTATGTCGGATGCTTGTCGTGAAGTGTAAAATTGCTAGGACTGTATCAATGGTTGTATAGCTTCGGGCATGCGCTGTGGATGGAAGCTCGCCGGCCGCCATGCTTTATCAATGAGACTACCATGTTGTTGACGTCACAACATGGCGCGGTCGCTGTTTGTTTTAGTTTGTTTGCATTTTGGCGAATTTATTTAATATGGCAGCACCGGTCTCGACGCGGTAAACCACAGGTTTAATTTCAAAAGTTCCTGATTTTATGCAATACCATTGGGTTTTGCTGGTTTCTGGTCAAGGATTTAACTGTACCTATTTAAAATATGTGTACATAATATATAATATATAAATATATGTATGTATATAAGTATATACTTTTTTTTTGACGCGGGGGCAATTTTCGAAAGATCCCCGGGAACTGTGGGGCTCGACCGGGGTATGTGGGATTCTTACCCACTAAAACCCCCGCGGCTGTCGCATCGGCACATGAGAGGGGGGACTCCAGGGCTCTCCCGGTGGGATCTGCACCAGGGGCCCCTCAGTGCCTTGCCTTTGAGCCCGCCGCCGCGGGGCGCATTGTAGCCCCCCGGGAACCAGTCACGGTGCTCACAGGGACGGGGGTCGCAACCCCGCCGCCGTCCTCTTCGGAGTCGCAGCCGTACTCAATGGGCGTTCAAAGGGCCCACACCCCGAACGTCCAGCGACTCGGAAGATAAGTATATTATACTAGCTGCGAACCTCCGCTTCACTGGCTTTTTAATTCATTTAAATTATTTTATCATCATCATCAGCAGCAGCCGAAACGTCCAGTGCTAAACAAAGGCCCTTAGAAGGGAGGGGTTGCCAAAATCCCCACAATTGGCAGGCGGCTTGGGGATCGCAGTATAGGTGGTAGGTAATCCAATATAAAGACGCTACTACCCGTCTTCTTGTTGTAGTCGCCTTTTACGGGCACCCAACGGGAGGAGATGGGAGGGAGCTATTATTACCCGGAACCCCACGGGCGAAAAAATTAAGATATCGTTTATGATTAAGGTAAAATTGCCGTATATTCAATACCATACTAAATGTATAGACAAAAACTCGATGTTTTTGATATACTTATCTTGATATTTTAAAACTAATTATTAATATCATTAGTCTCTATATCTGTTTCAGTTTTTGTAATATCACTATAATTTACGAAAATATCGTCATTTAAAACACGCCTGAATATATCTTGATATATACAGGGTGAAAACATTATAACGAACGGATATTATTATAATGAACGAATATTTAAGAGACCTGTTTCGAGTTCGAAAGTCCCTTATCAAAAGCTTCAGATGTGTACTTCAACGAGGACCAAACTTTACTTATTCAGCTCGTAAGGATTACTGTGGCCTAAAATATAATTAAATTAAATTCAATATTCTAACCCACAGTAAACTTTAGACAAAGTTTCGTAGGTTTCTCGAATTTCAGGAAACTGTTTCATTAATACAAGCCGCACTAATTAGGAAACTTTAAGTCTATAAAGGAATATAATTCAGAACACCACCTTAATTACTGGAAATCTTTAACGGTGAGTACCTACCGATTGCGGGGGTTGTAATAATTCGATCTATCTCGATTGACTCACCATAGAGTCCCGGTGACCTTTGAATATACCCGCGCGTTATATATATATTAAAAAAAAATGCAACCAAGCGCTAGCGTAATGTGTAGATACTAAAGAAAAAAAAAGAAAATAATTTATTTATTCGACGACAGCGATAATTAAAGTCTTAAATAATACTAATTTAAATAATATCTGTCGTTGAATGGGTGCCCACTCAGAAGATGCGCGACTGTTACTAATTTGACGATTCGAATAATCTACAACTACTAATGTACGCTTTCGACTTGAATATTAGTAATATACTAATATTCATAGTCGAATAACCACTACTAATTAGTAATTACTAACGGCGTTTGAACTAGATTGTTCGCGAGTCAGTCGACTGTTTTTGGAATGAAATATGAATGAATTATTTGCCGTTCCGGCCACGGAACGAATAATGTCAGAATGCCTATCAAATCACATCCTTCAATCCGCCGAATAATGAGCGAATAGTCAAGGTCGAGCAAGTATCAAATTAGTTACTAACTTCGTAAATCATTCGAATAAGTCGAATGATTTTTATATTCGAATGATTCGAATGAAATCATTCATAGTCGCGCATCTTTATGTCATTGCTCCTATATGGTGCAACAACGCTGGTCTTCCGTGGACACCCGTGCGCGTGCCGCTGCGACAAACGTGAGCGGGTCTGCAAAGAGCATACTACTACTTACCGGAAGACGCGTCTGAACGCGCGTATATTAATAAAAAACATGCAATAATTATGAACGAAAGATATGATATACAACTAATGCATGCCAAAAATTGTGACCCGTGTAATTAAAATAATTTGTCATATACATAATATAGTTAAGGTATGATATCCCATCCTTATTGTTACCTTTTGTACAGTACTTTGTACATGTTCTAAATACGCATGAATTCATTTTACTTGATTTTCAAAGGCACACGTCACGTTTGTTACATTTTACCGACGCGGGACTTATTCACTCAATCGGATTGAATTTCGTTTCTTCACCTTTCAATTGTATAAAATATCATTGCAAGCATGAAGGAACTATAATAGTTATGTTATGTTATTAGTGAAAATAATTTAAAAGAATAGTTTTAATCCTGCCTGGCATTTAAAATTTAATTTTCCGCTGTCCTACGTCATTCGAGAAAGGGAATTTAATTAAGCACATTCTACGGCCAACCACGTTGATGGAGGCGGAATGACGTCACTGGGAATCTCTCCCGCGTGAAGAGATTTGTTTGACCTTTTAAGTTTTTTACCCATGATGGAACAGAGTTATTGAATTTACTTAGGTGAGTAGGTGACAAAGATCATGTAGGATCATGTGGGTACCTAATAATCAAATCAAGCAAGTATGTATTTTATGATATAAAAAGTAGGTCGCCAAAACGTCTCAAATATAAGAGTTTTCTCGCAATCGCCTAGCCGCCAGCTTATAACCCGATTTTCCCTGCATTCAAAACTTGGGGATATTATTAAGAAAACTTATTTTACAATATTTTGCAAACTAACAATAGCTCTTCAAAACGAACAAGTATGATTTTCAGAACTCTTAATTGAGCTACATTTCACACATTATATGCAATTTTCTAATAAAACTTACAAGCTTTGGCTATACCCCTCACTTCTGAATACAAATGCCTATGCGTGAAAAGGATAGAAAGAAAAATTTCAGCTCCCATTCAAAGCTTTCAACTTGAACCCCTAATTTGAGGGACGCAAATCCCTTCGCGCGCTTGCGTGGATCAATAATATCACCTCTATTGCGCTACGTATTCTAAGTTAGAAAATAATAATATCAAATTAATTTATATTATCCATTGCTGTTTCATAACGAGACACTGGGTGCTCTACACCGTTCCGGCCCGCAATAGAATCGAGAACAATTTAAAGACTTTGAAATCCAGTGTTAGTTTGTTCGAGACTTGGTAGAGAGTCGCGCCTGCGCCCGGCATCCGATGGACCAATTTTTAGCAAGTGTAACGAGAGAACACAACGGAAAGAGCGGGTTTTGTGTTAATATTTCCAAATAACGGCCAAATGTAAGTTTATACTATACAATATCCTTTATTTATATTTTCAAGTACATAATATCTGTAAATAAAATAACTCATATATACTTATTTCGCATTGTTTGAAAATATATATTTATTTTATTGTGCATCATCATTAGGTACTATCGACGAGTGGTCCTCCATATAGTTAGGCTTAATTATTACGGTGCATACATCTACATATATTTTATTACAGTATTACTCTATTACCATTATTACTAATAATCTTATTCCAATTCCTTAAATCGTAAACAGAGGCGCATTTCAGTAGACTCACGGACTGACGGGAATAATGGGAATATTAGTAAAAAAAGAGACGGAAAAATTAAGTTAGCGAAGATATTTTTGATTTAAGAAAAAAAACATCTTTGCACCTGTGAATATTAAGTAATGCTGGCGATGTATATTGGCCTACTTTTAACTGCGTATGATTACATAAGTACTTCTAGCGCCGCGACGAAAAAAAATTACTACATTCAAATCCGTCACAGACATAATAATAATGTACTCTGTATCACTGACAGACCGCGTTGAAAAGAAAGGAAGGGGTGTACAAAACTAGTTCACTTCACCACAATTGCACTAAAAGAATAGTCCGGTAGTCCAGTTACACTTCTTATACATAAGTTTCATATTAACCCATTAACGCCCTCTGTACTCGCGTGGGTACAGCAACAAAATGCATGATTTAGTTATATTTATTTGTGGTTTGTATAAAAGTAATTAGATATATAGTAAATAAATGGTATAACAAGTGTATGAAAAAAATAAGTTTGGCTGCGGCGCGAAAACAGATGTAATTTTTTTTAGCAACAAATTGTGATTGAGGCCCAAGGTCTATAAGTAAAATGAAAAAAAATATTTTTAGTATAAAATAAATAGTAATTTGATATTTTCTTTATTAAAAACTATTGTACATCTATATTGAAAGATATCATACCATTTTAGTAACAATTACTTTCAGTAAGCCCATATCAGAGTCCATTTATGTCACTGTACCCGGATGGGTACAATGGGCACTTATGGACTAATATTTTCAGACATTTTGATAATTTTACAAGGGCGTCTTTACAAGCCAAAATTGCTTTTCAGTATTAGAATAGGCCCTCAATAATAATCATCATCATCTTCTTCAGCTGTAAGACCACTGCTGAACATAGATCCCCCCCCCCCCCTCTTGCCAGTTACCAATTGGCGTACATCCACCGGTTGCAACTCGCACAAAATCATCGGTTCACCCAGTAGGAGACCACTCGAGAATTCTTCTTCGCCATCGGTTATCGATTCTTTGCGCGCTAGGGCTAACCCACCCATTGCCATTACAAATTGCAGATTCTGAGAGCTATATTGATGACTGATTCTTTGGCGAATATATTGATTTTATGGCGCCATGAAACTCTGAATATTGCTCTCTCTATAGCCCTTAGTGAGACTTTAGACCTTCTCTGAAAGACTAGCAGTCGGGAACTAGGTCTTATTGGCACTGGTGGCAATACACTTTATTTGAAGACCCTTATCTTTAGGCTTTGCGGTACTTTGAGCGAGAAGATACCACGTAATTTGCCTATCCGAGTTGAATTCTTCGGAAGAATTCTTTATCGACGTTGGACCGACATCCGAAACTGGACAGTCTCTCCAATTGGTGGACTTTAGATGCCTTTATCTTATTCATGTTAATTTGCTGAGCATAGTATTGAAGTCCTCCAGCGACTCTGCTAGCATTTCAGTCCAAGAGCTCACACGTCCAATGCATTTGTGACCAACTTCAAAAAGATAACGTCAGTCTGCCTCAATTATGATGGGGTGGGGGGGAGGTAGATATGGGGAATGTTGCCGAAGCATTGGGGATCGCAGGAATCATCAACAATTATTAGTTGCAATGTGTTATTCTTTACAATCGCGTTGGTTGGCGTTGCGAACTTTGCAGGAAAATTCTATGTGTTGAACTACTTTGCTTTAGGCAATTACATTATTAATCCGCCCATTGTACTCGTCCAGGTACACCCTCATAATTTCTGAGTCGGATAAATTTTTAAAATTTTTTGCTCATATACCTTTTATTTACTTTATAATGATACAATAAATATAATAAAAATATATTTTTTACAAGCAGTTTTATTTTGGGCGTTAATGGGTATTAAGAAGGAACCAGTTTGTATAAACCATACGTAATCGTTATTTTTAAAATCAGAATTTAAAATCCGAATTTCAAATTCCTTTAAAAAAATTATAATAAAAACGAGATGTTTATTTTATGCCAGGATGTCTTGCGGGTCAGAATGTCTGTCCCTCGGCCCTCCACCGGACTCCATCTTGCACATGCCACCGCCGCCGCTGCCAGCCTTCCTGGCCAGCGCTGCCAACCTGACACCGCCATGCCGCGCCTCCAAATGCCCCCCAAATAGAAACAACGAAGACAACTCTCTGTTCCCAGGAGTAGAGTACCACGAGCTGCCTCGACATGGTAAGTACCGGAGCATTCAATCTTTACAAAAACTATACGCGCTACAAAATAATTTGCCATGCTATTTGGTGACGCGGAGGAAACCCCACTGAGTTTCTTGCCGGTTCTTCTCAGTGGGGGCGCGTTGTGAACCGGTGTTAAACTCATCCCTCTCTCATGCGACAGCCCAAGCCGAGGACGTGCCACCCATTGAGCTCGTCGCTACTTCTGCCGTTAAGGCTAGAGTGCTTTAAGCGCTCGCCTCCTATTGTCCAGTGAAGCCACAGACTACTATGATGTGGGTGAAGCTGTAATGGCCATCTGCGGCCAACAGCGTCTATCATTCCCAAAAAAAAAAAAAAAGGACGTCCAGCGACTCAAAACTCAGAAGAAAAATAAATCGCCTCATGCCTGCGGGGCAAATTTGTTTAGGTATTAGGTACCTACAGACAGGACAGATATAAGACGGTGGTTATAGAGTCTATCTAGTCAAACTTGAGAGTGGAAAACGGCGGCAAATTTAAAAAAATTAGGTGGTGCAACCCTGTATAAACTAGGAATAATCATATTTGATACTTTAATATATTCGTTATACTTTAGAAGACCAAAGTCTCTACTGTGCTGATGTCGATGATGCCACTGGGGTGTTTTAATGGGTAAAAGTCCAACGTAACCCGGCCTCCACCCCTACGTAGACCGGGTACCTTTTGAAGGTTTCCTCTCCGACAAAAAAGGGGTTAGGTCCCTTGTGCAACCCTCCAGGTAGCAGGACGCAAGTCAGACAATCTGCCACCAAAAAGCAATGTGTAAACATTATTTTGTACCGGCTTGAAAGGCTCTATAGTGCTATAACCCTCCTTCTGGGGCAGTCGGGCAAAAATTACCGCTTCAAGACTTCATAACCCATGTCTCGGGTGACGAGCGACAGTTTCATAATATACTGAGAAGCAGTGCAGTGTAGCTGTCTATAGGCACGTGTGCCGCTTACCATCAGGCAAATATCTAACTTGTTTCGTCATTAACTGCCGCACTCACAAACTCCAATTAATTTTTATTCTAATTAAGTCACTTTTTAAAATCTAATTGGTTCGACTGTCGGAGTCGTTTATGATTAATATCGATTACTGAACACGAGATATTTGTTATATCTACTCATTATCAGCGTATTAAGTATTAATGGGCTTTGAGTGTCGAAATAATCCGATTTCAAAAAATGATTTAATCATCATTAACTTTAATTGACGTTAGTAGGTTCAGCAGTAAGTCGATTAAAATACAAGAAATTAGGTAAATTAAGATTAGATATTAGATTTTAAATACTTAATTGCACCGTATACTTATCGCTTGTACCGTATACGTATTGCTTATCATTATTAGATGCATTAGAATAGAATAAAAAAAAATAGAACAGAACAAATTTGTTCTTTAATTGTTTAATTTAATAATTATCATATCAAATTACAGGATTTTAAACTTAAACTCAAAAATCTTTATTTCAAATAGACTTAACGCTAGCACTTTTGAAGGGTAATTTTTTTAAAAGCTACCACCGGATCACAACGCGGCCTCAACTGAGAAGATCCGGTAAGAAACTCAGCGGGCTTTTCATTTTTTAACTTTTTTTTAAACATTGCTTTGTTACAAATGAATCAACATTAGCGATAGTGTGTCCTGCCGTTTGAAACATAAAGCAAGGGAGAAAAGAAGAAAACAATAAATTACGACAAAAATTACAACAAACTAAAAGACCAAAGGGATAGTAGTCGGACTAGTCCCCCCAAGCAGCACCCGCGCACTAGTTAAACTGGACTATATTATTAACGAGGCACAGTTTTATCATAATATTTTCTTTTGTTCTTGTCTTCGCAATTTCATAAAACTTATTTTTCATTTACCATAGAGTCATAAAGTACTTATAAGTACTAATGCCTGAAACAAAATATGCAATTTTACTTTATTATAATTCATTTGTATGCCTACAGATCATAACCTTACTTGTAATATCTGAGATTCCATAAACAGATGACATACTTATACAACTGTTTACATTAACCCAACAGACATACATAATAACAAAATAGTACTAGAAAAATCCTTTAGGCGTACTATATTTTTCTCAAATGTACATACTTACTGCTACTAGAAAACTGTATCTTTACCTAACTACCAAGACGATAAGGAATTATAGAAACATTTAATTTAATTGAATTACATCAAGATATTCCGCTGTATGCGCAACTTAGTTCCACGTTAAAAACAGTTATATTCATATAATAGGTAGGTACACCAAACTCATGCAAATCCTTAACAATTTATTAGCAAGTATCAAGACTAACCAGTAATTTCCGTTGACGTTCCGAACAGTTTTACGTTTTCATGAAATACAGCATCGGATTCACTTTTCCTTTGATGGTATTTACTTATTGTGTTGTATAACATTGCTCTGACACTGTATTAGTAATAGTTTATGGTAATATTTAATTTAAAATACGGAGATTTATTCACAATCATGTTTCCTCTAGAGGTTATGTAAACAGTTGAGGGTCGGTTGACCCTTCGTTATTTATCTGCTCCAATAAGTAAGACGTATGAGGTTCCAAACATTTATTATCCTGTAAAACACTGAAGGCACTGATCCTTTACATTTAGGACAAGTGATTCCACGATCACTAACTATATGTACATTGACTATATGTCTGTAAGCAGCACGACCGTTCTTTACTAGATTTATAACATGAATGTGTTAAATATATACAAGGAATATTTTCACTGTTGACACGATTAAATAATCACCAAGAATGTGTCAAATACTATTCAGACAGCACGTTCTAAACTGAGCTGTTCACTATTCAAAACACATAGAAAATACAACAAGTGGCAAAGAGGTTCTAGTCGCCACATCACCCCCCCACGCAGAGAGGAACCCCCCCCCCCCCCTAAACATGGGGCAGGAGCCTGAACTTAAATTATAAATCAAGAATATCTCTGAACCTAACTTTACGACCGGACCGAGTGACAATGGGGGCAGGAGGGGAAAAGGAAGCTGGCGGAGCAAGCTCAACGAACGGATGATCCGAATCGTTGCTCGACGGAACACTAGCTGGACCGTCCAACATTGATCCTCGCGAGGCTGGCAACTCGTGATGCCCTATCTCTAAATCAGCCTCAATAAAAGCAGGCTTAACGCGATCGATGCTAACTGTAACTTCACGCCCCTTAACATCTAAGGTTAAGGTTTTGTCCTTACGCCTAATTACCCTGTATGGACCGGAGTACGGTGGTTGAAGTGAACGCCTAACGGTATCGTCCCGTAGCCAGACGTGAGACGCTGATGCTAGTTCTTTGAAAACGAAAATTGCTGGTCGTGCATGATTCGAAGCTTCGACTGGACGCATTGCTTCCATTCGCTTCTTAAGATCTGATACAAAATCAATGATCGAATCAGGGCTACCCGAGGCATCGGCGGGAACAAGGAACTCTCCTGGCAAACGTAACGATTCGCCATACACGAGCTCGGCTGAAGAAGATTTGATATCCTCTTTAAAAGCCGATCTCATACCAAGGAGAACAAATGGCAGTGCCTTCGACCACGTTTCAGCATGGCACATTAATGCCGCCTTAAGCTGGCGGTGCAACCGCTCGACCATGCCGTTTGCGCATGGGTGGTAGCTGGTGGTACGAATCCTCTTGGTCGCGCAAACACACATAAGGCGCTGAAAGAGGCATGATTCGAATTGGCGTCCCTGATCCGATGTTAAAATACTGGGAACGCCGAAGCGAGACACCCAGCCGTTCACGAAGGTGTCTGCGACTTCTTCGGCAGTAATGGATGACATCGGCCAAGCTTCCGGCCACCGCGTGAACCTATCAATCGCGGTGAGGCAGTAATTATGACCGTTAGAGTGAGGAAGCAGGCCGACGATGTCGATGTGGACATGTTTAAACCTGTCCGACGGACTACTGAAGTTATTCAGCGGAGACTTGACATGTCTTGTCACTTTGCAACGCTGGCAATCTAAACATGAACGAGTCCATCTGTTACAATCTGCGTTGATACCGGGCCAAACGTATCTCTCAGCCACCATGCGTGCAGAAGCCTGCGCACCAGGATGGCTAAGGTTATGGCACTTATTAAATACTGCTTTACGAAATGGTGGCGTTAGGTATGGACGAGCTTTACCAGTCGACATGTCGCAAGTGATGCTTACATTAGTGCCGGGAATTAATACATCCTCCAGCTTAAGCGAAGAACTCGCGCGAGCGTGTGCTAATTCTTCATCAGAACGCTGTGAAGTAGCAAGTGCGGCGTAGTCTGCTTCCAAGGAAATACCCTCGATACGAGACAATGTATCCGCTACAACGTTATCGACGCCCTTGATGTGGACAATGTCTGTGGTAAATTGGCTGATAAATGATAATTGATTCAGCTGTGCGGGCGGGAGCTTTTCTCTTCGCTGGGCGAACGCGTAAATCAACGGCTTATGATCCGTAAAAATTGTTGCGTGCTGCGCTTCGAGAATATGCCTAAAATGCTGAACGCTCTCATAAACGCCGAGGAGCTCTCTGTAGTAAGCTGGCCATAATGTTTGTTTAGTGTTCAACTTTTTGCTGAAGTAAGCGATGGGCTGCCAATCATCTGCTTCGGTACGACGCTGTTGCAGGCAAGAGCCTACGTGAGTGCTCGATGCGTCAGTGAAAAGACCGAGTGAAGCGCTGCAGTCTGGATGCGCCAGGATCTTTGCAGATGTTAAACTTTTCTTGCACTCTTCGAAACACGCCAAAAGCTCGGAAGTCCAAACGAAAGGCTTGGCACCTTTACCCTGGATAGCAGCTACTGCGTCAATTAACGGTGCTTGAAATTTGGCGGCGGCTGGAATGAATCGCCGATAAAAATTGGCCATGCCAAGGAATCTACGCATTCCTTCAACGGTCTTGGGGGGAGGGAAATCCACTAAGGCTTGGATTCTGTCGACGGGGGGTCTAGCACCCGCCTCATCGATGTGATACCCCAAAAAGGTTACCTCTTTAGCCCCAAAAACGCTCTTAGCAGTATTGATAACGACTCCATACTCATGCAACCTTCTGAAAAGAATCTCCAGGTGCTGAGCATGCAGGGAGCTGGAATTTGAGTACACCAGGATATCGTCCACGTAGGCATAACAGAAATCAAGGCCACGCACGACTTCGTCGATAAAACGTTGAAATGTTTGACCTGCGTTTCTAAGTCCAAAACTCATGTATGGAAATTCGAACAACCCGAATGGTGTGATTATTGCGGTTTTGCAAATATCGGTAGGATTTACCGGAATTTGTTGGTATGCCTTAACTAAGTCAATTTTGCTATAAATGGTACTTCCAGCAAGGTTCTGGCAAACGTCACCTATGTGCCGAACCGGATATCTGTCCGGAACAGTGCGTGCATTCAAGGTGCGATAATCACCGCACGGTCGCCACGTTGAATCTTTCTTTTCCACCAGGTGTAAAGCTGAAGACCAAGGACTAGAAGATGGCCTGGCTGTCCCAGCCTTGACCATGTCCTCAAACTCTTTCTGTGCAGCGCGAAGCTTCAATGGAGCCAGACGACGTGGCCGCGATGATACCGGAGGGCCATCAGTTGTCTTAATATAATGTACCGTTGAATGTTTGGGCTCCTGAAGTACACCAGGGGGGCGCGTAATACTCGGGAATTTCTGAAGGATCGCCGAGAAAGGCGATTCGGGGATGGAAATAATTTTAATGCTGGACTGGCTAACGTCTTGGAGTTCCGCGAAAGATGACAAACCTGTCGTCCCGTCGCGAAGCTTCCCATGAGTGCAGTCAGGGAGTAGGTTATACTGCGACAAAAAGTCTGATCCTATTATTCCAGTTTCTACATCCGCAATTATAAAATTCCAAGATAAACTGCGCCTAAGACCTAAGTTTAAGCAAAGCGTGACTAAACCGTAAGTTTGAATTTTAGATCCGTTTGCTGCCACTAAATCGTACGGCTGCGGCTGGCTTTTCAGCTTGCTAACACTAATAACTGGTACGCAGCTTACGTCTGAACCAGTATCCACCAGAAATTTCCTGTTGGTATACCGGTCAGTTACGAAAAGACGGCGACTCGTGGCTGAGCGTTGGGCAGTCGCCAAAACCGGAGCAGATAAATCACGTCGGGGTCACCAAAATGAGGGTCGGTTGACCCTTCGTTATTTATCTGCTCCAATAAGTAAGACGTATGAGGTTCCAAACATTTATTATCCTGTAAAACACTGAAGGCACTGATCCTTTACATTTAGGACAAGTGATTCCACGATCACTAACTATATGTACATTGACTATATGTCTGTAAGCAGCACGACCGTTCTTTACTAGATTTATAACATGAATGTGTTAAATATGTATATACAAGGAATATTTTCACTGTTGACACGATTAAATAATCACCAAGAATGTGTCAAATACTATTCAGACAGCACGTTCTAAACTGAGCTGTTCACTATTCAAAACACATAGAAAATACAACAAGTGGCAAAGAGGTTCTAGTCGCCACAGTGTTGCCAGCAGACAGTTTAAGAATGGGCCGAAAGCAGTGCTGGCAAGGGCCGATTTTAGGCAGTAAAGGCCGAAGTACGACTTTCCATAGATGTCGGTCGAATTGAGGGGTGGAAAGGGGTTAGGGGGAGGCAGAGGGAGGTGTACTACCCCCCCTTTAAAAGAAAAGTTGCGGAGCCCCCCATTTTCGCGTTTATTAATTTTTAAATCTGAGGAAATATTCCTCATTTTATGAATTATAATTAGTAATATGTGTAAAAAACAAGGGTTCCCCCCTGTTTTTTGAGGGAAAGAGGGGAGCCATCTCTCCATCAGAAACGGTACTAGAAAACGGGAAAAAAGAGATGTAAAACAAAAAAAAACATCGAAAATTTTCGTTTTTCTATTTTACAAGAGCCCATCCTTCATCTTTAATGTTTAGAACGTATGACTTATGTCTATTTCTTTTTATATAAAGTGCTATGCTTTTAGAATAGGAATTGGTCATCCGAACCAATGATTTCGATAGATTGGCTGTCGGAGGTTTAAAGGCCGAAGAAGGGCCGATGGCAGCCAAAGGCCTACATAGTTTCGAAAAGGCCGAGAATCGGCCCCCCAGGGGCCGATCTGGCAACACTGTATGTAAACAACAAATGACATTTGTCGCAATGTTGTCAGTTTCTAAAACCGCAAAACTAGTAGTGTCAACCAAAAATAGACAGACTCTAGTAAAGGAGTTGATGCAAAATGGGCTAGGAATATGTACACCACCTCAAAAAATCGAAAGAAATCCATAGAATCCGGAAAAAATATAAATATTTCGTTTAAATTACTATTATTGTTGTTGTTTGACGGGCCCGTTGGTCTAGTGGTTAGTGACCCTGTCTGCTAACCAACAGGTCGTGGGTTCGATTCCCACCAAGTGTCTGGGTGTTTTATCTATTTAAGTATGTATTTACAAAAAAAAAAAGTATATAAGTATTAGTATCAGTTATCTGGTTTCCATAGTACAGGCTCTGCCTAGTTTGGGATCAGATGGCCGTGTGTGAATTGTCCCAGGATATTATTATTATTTATTATTTATTATTAATTATAATTATCATTTATTTTATATCTGTATTCAACATGGCGTCCTAAGATGGCGTCTCACTGATGTCGAATTAAACTGTCAGCCAGCCAGCTGTCACTGCTGCAATAGCTACTGCTTCTGTCACACTTGTCACAGTTGGTTGTGTGCATGTATTGTATGTAGGTATGTAGTAAATTGATTATTAGCATTGATATTTTAATTATTGAAATGATGTATGAGGGAACAAAAACAAAAATACAAAGAGTAGGTACTGTAATAAAAATACTTTTATCGCCATTGATAATAAAAATGACACATGACAGTGACACTTTTCCGCCATGCCAGTTTTTTGTTATGTGTTGCAATTTTAAGTAAAAATTCTTAAGTTTTACAAGTAAATAAAGCCAAATCAAAGTAAATAGATAGTTAAAAACTGTTTTATGTGTGTTTCCCTATTTTAGAGTATAGTGTACAAAGTCCTAGCCCAGGCTCCATACATTTTGGAACATCTCTTTTAGCCAAACACACCTTTTACCTACTATTCGTTATTACACGTTATTCGTTATCTGAAGAAATTATTTAAACAAAAACCAGCAATCACACTCACACGTCATATTACTACCTTGAACCTGTAGGACATACCTAATCACGAAAATAAATGTAAGAAGCTAGTTTTTCATCCATCTGACTATAGGCAGTACCGAAGTTTAGGAAAGTTTGACACACAATCCCCACACAAATCAGCAGTTGAAAACTGTAATATGATGTTACTAACATGTATGTCTGTGTTCCAGAGCCAGCTACCAACGACGATACGTGGTTCCTGGTGCTGATCACTTGTTGCATCGCTGTACTGTGCATAGCAGCCCTTCTAGCGTTATTCCTGCTCAAATGTAGAGAGTAAGTCACATTAATTATATCTATAATCACTTTTTTTTGTAGGAGTAGTACTGTTGGTCGCAGATGGCCATGACAGCTACACCGGACAAGGGTCAATCAATAATCACATAGCAGGATAGGCTATTTGATCGAGAAAGGCCTATAAGAGCAACTTCTTTTTCCTTTTCGGCAGATGAGTGAAATAGGTGTAAATACTGCAGATACCGATTGTCGTTTTATAATGTTCTGAATTTAATCCACATTATTAGTATTTTATGCCTTTTGATAGCACATCTTTGCAGTAGATATAATATGGCTAAGAGGAAAGTGTTGTATTTGGAACCGAAATAAATACTATATTTTTCAGGGCTCGTGGAGGCTGCAAAACAGGCACCGGCAAAGCCTCCGGCTCGAATGCGCTGTACGGAGGCGCGGCCCTGGACTCTCGCGTCCTCTGGGCAGCCCTCACTCCCCGCGGCACGCGACACTTCGTCGCCGACACATACCCACACGATGAGACCGAAGACCACCACTACGAGTGCGTAGAACCGCCTCTATACAAACTGGGACCACCGGAAGACTTGGCAATAACCCGCCATTTCAACGTGGAATACGAGGATCCGGCGCCATTGATCGAAAGCTACAGTGACAGAACTGAGGAATACTTCAGGAATGGAATGGACACGCTTCGTCGTGGCACGAGGCCTTTAGTTTCATCCCCAACGAGAATTGAACGCCCCAATTTGCCTCCCCTCAACTTACAGCCTCGCACGCTGAGGAGGGCGCCACATTCGCGCCGAGTCAGTGATGCGAACAATCAGGAAAAATCGGCTATCTGAACCGAGGGTGGCGCGGTCTTCTCCGTCGCCGATACAACTGATATCGATTACGATTGGCGGTCGATTGAGAATCCGAACGTGGATCGTCTAGTTTAAAAACCACCATGACAATACGAAGCAACGTTATCCTAAAATTAAGCCTACAGAATACTTATTTGGCACAAATAAAAGTTTCATTTAATCTGAACGACTGCCAAACTGGACACTTATGTAAACATATAGAAATATTTATTCCTTGAATGAAGAACTAAAAAAAAATATTCTGCCCCAAAGACTACAATAGGCTCTACTAGTGCTGTGTTCTGCCCAAACAAAATACTGTCTGATTACTTTCTTACTCAACATTCTGAGTAATATGAGATCACATTACTCGTTCGTTTGCATAATTATGTTTTTGTATTCCTTCCGTAATCAATTACGCAGATAAGTTGTTATAATTCATCTGTATCATAAGTACTGCAAGTTCAACGAATTAACTGTCTTATTTTTACGCTCAATATGTCGTAAATTTGCACAAATTTACAAAATATCCCGAGATTCGCATTGTGAATTGAGCAAAACGATCTAGTTTGATTTATGTAAATAAACTAAAAAGTTCTAGTACATAGGTATCGATAATTTGTTTCCGGCATGTGCAATGCAATGTAAATGCTGTTACGCCTATTTAATAAATTTAATCTAGTCTGTAACTTGTCTGTAACGGTGTCATTTTCTAGTCATTGATAGCACATTAATAAAATAGTAAATGGGTGTCTATTGTCATCACGGAGCGAATGTAAGCTTCATGATTTTTATCAAATAATCTCTATAAAATAGTATAAGTTTTGGACACTTCAAATAGATTAAGTTTTAGTACCAACATGCAAACATCTTTGTAATAATAACATTTTGTACTTAAAAATAAAATATTAGTATTTTTCAAGCATTTTATTAAGTAGTATGAACCTAAGTAGGTGTATAGCAAATGCAATCTAGTCTAGTACAAAGTTTCTTGCGCCATTTGCTACTAGTGCAAGTCACAGAACAGCTGTAGAAGTGCAGAATATCTTCAACGGCTCATCTACAGCGGTGATAGTATATCGATGGGTGACGCCAATGATATTGACGCATTTGCTCTGCGGCCGTAAGTCGTCGAAGCTCACGGTCACTGGTTCGAATCTTGCGCGGACTAACTAGTGTTGCTGTTCTTTTGAGGTGCACGGAAAGAAATTATCCATAACCTTAGAAGATCTTGCAGATGGACCAATCTTCCCACTATGATCTATTTTTCTAAAAAAATCTTTACATTCTTATCATTTCAGTTATGCATTAAAAGCATATTTACTTACTGTTTTTATTTATGTAATATCTGCATGTCGAAAGGCTAGTATGGTGGTACTCAAGAACCCGTCAACATCTGTTAACCATAAGCAAATAAATATGATGATGATGAAAAAGAAAACTAAGTAGAACTAGGAAGGATTATTGTCCAAGAAGCAAAATGATGGTATGCGTCGGTCGGATGAGCATATAATATGTATATAGGTACCTACCTAGTTGGTTGGTCCGGACATGGTCATGACATGACTCCTAATCTCTCCTCGTTCCTGTTGGCCTTTCGACAATGAAGGAATAGAGAATACCATCACAGACCTTGCTTGAAATTGTTACCTACTGTAATCTCGTCTAAGTTTACAGCGGCGGACCACCATTGCGGATGTAGCTACTCTAAGCTCTAACTCTAAAGTTCGTTACTAAGTAGTTACTACCTATTTAAAAAAACAAGATGGGTTTTTGTTACTATTACAAAAATGAATTACTAAAATGAAATTGATCTACGATCGATCGATACCTATCCCCTTAGAATAATAACGCCTAGAACGCAGTGCCGGATTAGCCATATAGCAGGGGTCAGCAAATGCTACGGGCCCCGCGTCCTGGAGGGCCCCGCGCATATAGCAAAGAAAAAAAAATGAAAAAGATAACGTTTTTTATACCATCCACCGTCCATTTGGAATAGTTAATATATCAGTGATCAGTGAGATAAAATTATATTTCTTTTTTAGTTATTCTAAAAGAGAATATTGGCCGCATCATAATTATTATGGTTTTGCAAGTTGCCAACACGACAATACAGAATATCTAGATGATATCTAGATAGTCTTCAAGCCTGTATTTTCCAAGGAAGTTAAATAGCCCTTACGCTTCAAGCTGTTCCGATAGCCGAACCATTTAGGTACAATAGTTTTCAGTTGATAGACTATTGGCTACTTTTTTATTAGGAAGAACATCAGCAGGGTTATTGCGTATCTTTAGCCACCCAAGTGACTATCAAGCTTCAGTTGTCCACCGAACTTTGATGTCAACCGAAAGTGTGATAACATTGGTATTACGTATGGCTTTCGGTGGATATCAACCTACGGTGTACTACGGTCTTAGAGAAAGAAAACAATAGAGAGCTGGCACTTTCTTTCTCATTCGCGCAAGAAAAGGATGCATTTATATATATTATATGTGATAGAAAGAAACAGAGCATATGATTTTTTGTCCCTCAGCGTGTGTTCATAATCTGGCGCACCTACGGTGCGTTTTCTTCGAGTACTCATGAAATTTTCTAGTTCACGACCTAGCTTTGGAGTTTTAAATCGAATTGCATTATGAAATATCGTTTATACTACATAATAGGCGCATTTGGATAAATATCCTTAGCGTGTGTTAAGTGTACGAATGATTATTTTCCGTTATTTTCTGTCCTTATCGGCGGCACGCTAGCTAGATGTCTTGTTATATTCTGTCTACGACTACGGTGCTCATCACTTGTCTTTCAGCCATCTCTACTTTTTTATCGACATTATGCGACCAAGTTGAATATCCCCCCGAACCATTATACAAAGAACATTTAGTGGTACTTTTTAATTTGCAGGTATTTTCGCCTAGTAAATATTGGGAGCATAGACAACAAAAGTTTAATAAAAGAAACCCAAAGATATTGTGAAAAATCCTGTCTATGAAAAAAAACAAAACTCGATAAATTAAAATAAAGTTTTCAAGAAATTCGAGGTGTTTTACATATTTTCATGCCATTTGCCGCTAAACTATAAGTCAGTGACAAGAGAAAGGCAGCATCCGAAATTAATCAAAAATAAGTATGTACCTACTTCAGTACATTATAGCTCAATGTATTATCGCGGACAAGAATGCTGTACCAGTTTACAATCAAAATGGTTTGAACGTCATTACCTACGTGCGCATCCCCGCCCGCATGTATTTTGGGCCAGCTCGTGCTAGGGATGTACGTTACGGTTCGATTTTTATGAAGATCGATTCAATTGAATACGATCTAGCGATTTTTTGAATCGATTCACTTCAATACGATCTTCATTCGAATCGATTCATAAGTTAAGTGAATCGAATCCTTTAGATCGTAGGTATTATAAAGACATTAACGATAGATTAACAAGAAAGATAGATTACAAACGAATGCCGACACTATAATTATTTACATTATTAGTTTGCAATGTTTATGACGGTACAAAGCGAAGCAAGTCGATAGGCAAAAATAGATAGATAGATAGACAATGCTTTATTGCGCACAAACAAACAGATACAAAAAGAATAAGACACAAATTAATAAAACATGCAACAATGGACGGCCTTATCGCTAAAAGCGATCTCTTCCAGGCAACCAGTACGTAAATCGTAACTTGTTGTCTTTATCATCGTCCTATAGATTGAAAAAAAAGTCAATTTTCAAGGCCAATGTTTTTTCCCTAATTTCTTTAGTAAATTTCATTAAAGTTTGTATGCTGTAAAAATAAATGTTTTATTTGTTCAAATTATTGCAAATTTTGATTTGATTTTTGAATCGATTTTTAAGAGATCGATTCAACAGAATACGATCCGATCCAAGAATCGATTCAGAGGCCTACGATCCATTACGATTCAAAAAATCGATTCAAAGAGAAAAATCGTGCATCCCTAGCTCGTGCAAGCATTTATCATCCTAAAGGTGGTACACCGTTCGTACCGCGAGAGTAGTAGGTACTCTCGCGGCACGAAAAAAAATCTTCAACACAAAAAAAGTTATAAGCCTGCGAAAATAGTTGTCACATTTTTACCTACTTTGATAATGCTTCTAGTCAACATTTCAAATAGCCGGCTAATAGTGACGATCACCTTCTACAGTATAAAACACTGCTTCTTATTAGTTGCTTTCACGATGGTCATCGCAACTTGGGTGACCATCAGTTTGATGTACACTTTACTTACATAATACCAATTATAGGTTATCGATACAGAAACATCTGTCAAATATTGTCTACGGTGATCATCACCGAGAATCGGTGCTCATGACGTCATTTCAGTTGGTCACTCAAGTTAGGCAATACCGAATGCATCATTTGACAGTTATTTGATAGCCACTTAGCTTTGGTGATTATCACTTTAGTTGTCAAACGAGATACGTAATAGCCCCGCAGGGCTATTGCGTATCTTTCGCCACCCAAGTGACTATCAAGCTTCAGTAGTCCACCGAACTTAGATGTCAACTAAAAGTCTTTTAGTATTGGAATTTATTGGTCATTCAAGTTAGGCTTTTGCCGAATAAACCATTTGACAGCTATTTGATGGTCACTTGCTATAGTGATCATCACTTTAGTTGTCAAACAAGATACGTAATCACAGATTCATTACAGGGGGCAGCGGGGCTATTACGTATCTCGTTTGACAACTAAAGTGATGATCACCAAAGCTAAGTGGCTATCAAATAACTGTCAAATGATGCATTCGGTATTGCCTAACTTGAGTGACCAACTGAAATGACGTCATGAGCACCGATTCTCGGTGATGATCACCGTAGACAATATTTGACAGATGTTTCTGTATCGATAACAATAATTGGTATTATGTAAATAAAGTGTACATCAAACTGATGGTCACCCAAGTTGCGATGACCATCGTGAAAGCAACTAATAAGAAGCAGTGTTTTATACTGTTGAAGGTGATCGTCACTATTAGCCGGCTATTTGAAACGTTGACTAGAAGCATTATCAACGTACGTAAAAATGTGACAACTATTTTCGCAGGATTATAACTTTTTTTGTGACCTAAAGAAAGTATTTGGTTGGATTGTATCCTTGGGGGCTATGGTGGGGGCGCTGTGAAGTTGAGATTTAGATGAATCGTTGAAGATTTTTTTTCGTGCCGCGAGAGTACCTACTACTCTCGCGGTACGAACGGTGTACCACCTTTAGGATGATAAATGCTTGCACGAGCTGGCCCAAAATGCATGCGGGCGGGGTAACGACGGTCAAACCATTTTGATTGTAAACTGTTACAGCATTCTTGTCCGCGATAATACATTGAGCTATAATGTACTGAAGTAGGTACCTACATACTTATTTTTGATTAATTTCGGATGCTGCCTTTCTCTTGTCACTGACTTATAGTTTAGCGGCAAATGGCATGAAAAGATGTAAAACACCTCGAATTTCTTGAAAACTTTATTTTAATTTAGTGAGTTTTGTTTTTTTCATAGATTTAGGATTTTTCACAATATCTTTGGGTTTCTTTTATTAAACTCTTGTTGTCTATGCTCCCAATATCCACTAGGCGAAAATACCTGCAAATTAAAAAGTACCACTAAATGTTCTTTGTATAATGGTTCGGGGGGATATTCAACTTGGTCGCATAATGTCGATAAAAAAGTAGAGATGGCTAAAAGACAAGTGATGAGCACCGTAGTACACCGTAGGTTGATATCCACCGAAAGCCATACGTAATACCAATGTTATCACACTTTCGGTTGACATCAAAGTTCGGTGGACAACTGAAGCTTGATAGTCACTTGGGTGGCTAAAGATACGCAATAACCCTGCAGATCACATTAAATGTGCGAATGGACATGGGCGCTTTTGACCTCACTCACTTTAAAGCTAAAAGTAAGATCCAACAGGTAAACTGTTTATGCCGATGATGTCTGCCTTATGGCTGACAGTTTGCAGTGCTTGCAAGGCTATCTAGACGAAATCTGTTTCGACGAATCCTGTCAAAAATTCGGTAAAGATTTCTAAAAATTAGAGCGAACCAAATCCCTTCAAGAAGTAAACCTCCTGTCTGACTAAATCCCTATACATTTTTAATTTCCGAACGTAAAACTAAATGTCGTAATGTGCTTTCTGAATCTTGACAATTAATTGATATCTACGGCAAAACTGAGCTTGTCCCGCGCTCTATTGAAGACTTACTTAAAGAAACAGAGACATATAATGCTATTTACGAATTTGTAAATAATACTGTAATTGATATTTAAACGCTACTGGATTTAACGGAAAACAGAGTTTAAGACCTGTAAATTTGAATGGACTACTACTCCAATCTAAGACTTGGCCTTGGCCTGAAAAAATAATATGGAAAATGACAACACTCTAATGAAGAATTGGCTTCGGCCTGAAGACATAAATGAAAAAAGACAATAATTGAATGTAGAATTGGCTTAGGCCTGAAAATATATATCAAAAATGAAGACTTGGCTTATGCCTATCTATTATACAAATTGATTGACTGTTTAACTATTTAAGACGAGGCTGTATGGGCTAGATCCCTTTGCCTTCCCATTAGGGTCAACTAAATTAAAAAAAAAAAAAAAAAAACTTGACAATTAAGGTGACATGACATTGATTGATTGACAAATGAGTGTATTTCTTGAGTGAGGTTAGGTTGTTGTTTGTATCAATTTTAATTTTACAGTAAAGTATGCTGTAAACAAAACAAGCTGTCTCAGACCAATAGTGTTAATTCATAGTACATTTAGCACGTTAAGTTAAATACCAAAATGTCGGACGATGTGATCAAACATTCAGTGCACACGCTGGTGTTCCGATCTTTGAAAAGATCTCATGATATGTTCCTCTCAAACCAAGGATTATTGCCGCCAATTGATGATACTGCGTAAGTACTGCTTTCATGGTATAAATCTGTATTACTTATTAATTATATCGCCCCCGTGTACACTCAGAATCAGTTAGTAAATATCAGAAGAAGAAGAAGAAAAACATTTATTTGTGACACGCACAAAACACACGAATAACAAAACAGTAAAACAAAGTACAATTATCAGACATGTCACAAAAATCACTTTAAACCTAGCCAAACTTTACTTCTTTTTTCGTAAACTTCTTGGCTTACATACACTAAATAATCTCACTTAGGTAGTAGGTATGTATATAAATTTATACCATGCCATGCTGCCATAACTCCATGAGTAGTATATGTATAAAACTACGTATCCCCATTGAATGTAAATAACCTTACCTTCACAGAGAAAAAATATTAAAAGGAGTCAAGGCTCGGGATAGCTATGGCCAGGTGATGGCCGCCGTGCAGCAAGCTCAAGCTGTCAAGCAACATGAAATCAGGAGCCAACCTGATGATCCACATGACATTGGTTTGATATTGTTTACTATTTTACCAGTTGTATTAATTTTGGAGAAGAGAAAGAAATAATTTTATTTCACAAACTGTACATACATAGATAATAAAACAAGGTACTAACATTAATCATAATTTTGAATGCGGCCATGTACAGTTTTGAAAAAGGTCCAGCTCAGCATATGCTGCAGATAAATGATATATAGATAGATATAAGATAGATGAAGAATTATATATCATAGATGCAGATAGATTTTGATATGGTGCAGCACATTGCTAGGAAATAGTGTCACTTCTAGTGGAATAGTTAGAATAGAATAGAATAATAGAGTTAGATAAAATATAAAATGTGTGATTGTTTTATTTGAACCTACAGCCAAATAAAACTCAACCATAAAAATGGTATATCAAAACTCTATGCAGGCACACTGCGAAATTTTCAGTCTCCAAAAATTAATGCATCATTTAATTTTAATCATAAATCACATTGTATTGGGGAACAATTAAAGCTGTGGTATAGGGCTAGTAGTATTTTTTTTGTAGTTTCAGATTTTTTAAACAAGCCACATAAATTATGAGTTCTATACCTAATATAAGGGGATGCCTATGTTCAGCAGTGGACGTCTTCCGGCTGATGATGATATAACTATGTTTTGTATAATGCCAAAAATTGGTATGTTAGATCAAAGAAATATAAAGTCAAAAATACTCACAAATTTTAAAATGCTTTTGTTTGACTTCCCTATTGCTATGTCCCTACACAATTTCTGTCTCTTGAGTCTAGTAGTCACCAGTTATAGTGCCCTACCCATGGGGTATCCTGGTAAAAAAACCCTCCCATCTTTTCCTGTCGGGTGACCATAAGAGGCGATTAAGAGAAAACAAGGCAACGGGCTGCAGCGTCTCTATTGGATTCATTATCATCACCAGCAGCCGAAGGATGTCCGCTGCTGAACAAAGGCTTCCCCTTTAGAAGGGAAGGGTTGCCATTATCCCCATGCTTGGCAGGTGGCTTGGGGACCACAGAAAGAAGAAAGATGCTGCTGCCTGACTTCTTGTTTTCCCTTAGTACAGACGACTTCTTACGGACCAACAGGAGGAGATGGGAGGGTGCTATTCTTACCCCATGGGCCAATCCTATTGGATTACCTACCACCCATATTATGATCCCCAAGACACCTACCGAGCAAAGGGAATTATGGCAACCATTCCCTTCTAAGGCCTTTTATTCAGCAGTGGATGTGTTCGATCTGCTGACAATGATGATAGTGCCTGACACATTGCTACAACAAAGTAGACCTACCTATTTTGGCCCTTGCACATTGGGCCACAAATGAAATATATTGTGTACATGTTATATCCTGTTTCATTTGTAATAGAAATAGCGGAGTCTGCAGCGCTAGGGTCGGAGGGCGCCATGCTGCCGTACTCCGGCCCCCCGCCGCTGCCCGGCGCGGCGTCGGCCTCCGCCACGGCTCTGGTGGCGCCGCGCAAGCCGCCCGCGATGCCGAAGCCCAAATGGCACGCGCCCTGGAAGCTGTTCCGGGTCATCTCCGGCCACTTGGGCTGGGTGCGATGCGTCGCCGTAGAACCGGGCAACGAGTGGTTCGCTACTGGTGCGGCTGATAGAGTTATCAAAATTTGGGACTTAGCGACCGGCAAATTGAAAGTGTCACTCACGGGACATGTTAGCACAGTGAGAGGTGAGTGCGGATCAGAAAGTATTGAAAGCCATCAACATGGCTTTCAAGTGAATAAGTCTGCTTCTGGTTCTAAAACATATTTCTGTTAACTAGGCATGGAGGTGTCACCGAGACATCCATATTTATTCAGCTGTGGTGAAGACAGACAAGTGAAATGTTGGGATTTAGAATATAATAAGGTAAATTTTATACAAAATAACTTTCCCCATATATTTTTGATCTATAAAACTGCTACAACCATGTGCAATCATTTCTCCTCCCCCCAGGACATGCTCTAGCCAGCGACTGGCGCTGTAGATGATCTCTCCATAGTATTTATGAATACCATTGTACATTAATTAAACGCAGTTTTACGGTTCTTACAATTATGATTTTTACTCATTTAGCCAATAACCTCAACAACTCGGCGTGTATTTTGTCCAAATGGCCAAATAAATTGCCCTCCACCAACTGGCTTGTCTTATTCCGCTACAACCTTCTGTCACAACTGTCGATAAAAAAACCTAAATTGCCCTCTACCAACCGGCCCGTCTTATTCCGTTACAACCATGTGTGTAGGTGATCCGTCACTATCACGGGCATCTATCGGCGGTATACACACTCGCACTACACCCCACCATCGACGTGCTGGTGACGGCGGGCCGCGACGCGACTGCGCGAGTCTGGGACATGCGGACCAAGGCTAATGTGCACACGCTCACAGGACACACCGATACCATCGCATCGCTCGCCTGCCAAGCCTCAGAGCCGCAGGTAAGTGGCATATCAACAGTGAAGTCTGCTAAACGAATGACAATACAAACCGCCTTTCAATCGCCACCGCAATTAGTTAGGAGGCAATATTATTCTTCGGTTGCAACTGGTTGCGACAAGATTTCCTTTTATCATTCGACTAAGTAACGGAGGGACGGTTATGATTTTAACGCGTATGTATGTTCATCTGTTCCCGTATCTTCTAATCTACTTAAAATAATTTGACATTTAAGGTGTCATAGAAAAGTATTGATTGTTTTTGGTTATAGTCTATATGATGTCACATTAAACTCAATGTGGCGCCCTCTAGAGGACAAAAACTTCTGAAGTAAAGCAAATTTTAATTAATTTTAAAGGAGACTGGGATTATTGGGTCCAACTTGTAAAAAGATGAGTTACAGCCTAAAAAATGGTTATTTATTTCTATTTAAAAATGTAAAAAACCAGTCCATTAAATCAAGCTGGAAACAGAGGAATCTTAACAAGAAGTTTAGGCAGTTCATAAATCGATTATCTATTAAAATATAATCGATTAATGTGCCCTTAAACATATTAATTATTGAAAATCGTTAATACCAAACTGTGTGTTTAGTTAATTAATTATATGTTATGAATAATCATTGCGATATTTTAACAGATCTAAAAATATTTACAAGAGTAATCTTCAAATCGATTTAAGTTCACGAATCGCCTCATTAGTCGCGTTAAATCAATTATGTATTTTTAATCTGTGGTATCTGCATTGACAAGTCATTTTTTTTTCTGAGTTTATGGCTATTTGTCATAATCTTGGAGGAAAGACTAAAGAAGTCATAATCATAAAGAAGGCACTGAGGGGCTCCTGGTGCAGATCTAATTATACCTACATTATGAAAAAGTGAATAAAATTATATGAATATCACACCGAAGAGCCCAGGTCTGATGAGAGGGTCCATCTGGTGATGAGACTGCCTTTTAGTGGGGGCGTTAGGGCAGGGGTTTTAGTGGTTAAGAATCGCACGTACCCCGGTTGACCCCCAGACTCCGGGGACCTATCGAATGTTATGTCTGCGAAAAAAAAAATAACGATACCAAGATCATATACCTAGTACCGCCTGAACAATTTTTAGTAAGGTAATATTTTAATAAATTGAAGACGAATAAATAAATAATTATAATACTTAATAGTTTTATTTCTCCTTTCTTAAGGATAATCATGGGAGTCTCCTTTTACTCTACTTACATACACAATATTACAAACATATAATTCATACTTGGTCGTAAGCGCGACTGAAGAGCTAGAGAAAAACCCAATAGTTAATCCATTGCTTGCATTGCATTGCATTGAGCAATCGATTAAGTATTGGGTTTCTCTATGAAATTCTGGGTGCTGGCTCAGGGTTGCAATTGATTTAATGGCAAAAGCCTCAATACTACCTTAGGGGAACTAAACATATCAGGCAAACTGTGGTTATATAACAATATATGCCCCGTTTTTCTTTACAAGATCAAAATCATAGCAATAAATGTATGAATACAGGAGTGATGGTTGATCGGTGGCCAGCCAAAGACATTTGCTAGGGTTGAATATTTAGTTTTGAACCCTATAAATTGCTTTTGGCTGGCCACCGACCCGCCATCACTCCTGTATGCAAACATTTTATGCTACGATTTCGATCTTGTAACGAAAAACAGGGTATACCCTTGCCTTACTCACAGATAACTACAGCCAAGATAGTGTATCATATAATTATATATTTATAAAAATATTAATTGTACTTAAAATCACCCATTAAGGTACCGGTTGTTACATAACCTCACTTTTCATAAATATCTTATAACTTATCTCTCAGACTGCCAAAATCCGCAAAATGTTCTGTATTAATTTAAGAATATACTAGCTATCAACAGACACAGCTTTCATCTTTTTACAACCTGGACCCAAAATTGTATAGAATCATCTCTGTCTCCTTTGGTACACATGTGTATTTCTGTTACCCAAACACGAACGTGTAACGTAAATAAATCAATCTTGAACAAGGGGTTCACTTTTAAGGGACAAAGTAATAAACCAAAAAAAACAAGTTCGCTAAACTGTGCCGTGTGATATATCAAATAAAAGGCTTATGTAGACTTCTAGTATATTTTCTTTATAATTTTAATGTATAAGTTAAGAGCGCCCCAATAACAAACATATAATAATATTCTGGGACAATCCACACACAGTCAGCTAATCCCAAACTAGGCAGAGCCGGTACAATGGATCCCGACAACAGATACTAATATTTATATACTTTTTTTTGTAAATACATACTCAAATAGATAAATAACACCCAGACACTTGGTGTGAAGCGAACCCACGACCTATTAGGCAGTGGCCGGGGTGTCTAACCACTAGACCAACAGACCTGTCAAAACAGTATGTAACGCCAACAAATTCAACTCCTTGCAGATAATAACTGGCTCGCACGACTCCACAATCCGCCTATGGGACCTGGCCGCCGGCAAATCCATGTGTACACTAACCAACCACAAGAAGTCCGTCCGCTCCATCGTGATACACCCAACATTGTACACCTTCGCGTCAGCGTCCCCGGACAACATCAAACAGTGGAAGTGTCCCGAGGGGAAGTTCATCCAGAACTTGTCGGGGCACAACGCGATCGTGAACTGCATGGCGGTGAACCCTGAGGGGGTGCTCGTGAGCGGAGGTGATAATGGAACCATGTACTTCTGGGACTGGCGGACCGGATACAATTTCCAGAGGTTGCAGGTTAGATGCTTATTTACTAATGTTGTCTTTTAATTACGCAAATACTGTACATTGAAATCGAAATACTTTTACGGATTTATTATCCCGACGTTTCGAATGCTTTGCAGCACCCATGGTCACGGGAGGACTGAGATGTTGAACGTCCCTATGTCACAATTATGCCGGTGTACCCCCAGGCCTTCTTAGTTATTATTGTTGGTCTGATTTACTCAGTAAGAGCTCGCAGTGTTTTTCTTGGTATTGGATTTATTATATTTATCACAGGATCCCAAGCCGGTGGTAACACCCAACCATCTTCTCTATTGAAATTAGGATGTTTTTTGATTTCAATAGCATCACGAAACATCCTTGGTAGGAATCGGTTGTTTTTTTGCGAGGATTTCAATACATAAAACGTCGGAATAGTAAAATCTAAAATGAACCGCGATAAAATCCGTTAAAGTAGTTTGATTTCAATAGTTATTTACTATTAACGGTAGACCGGCAGGTCCACTGCTGAACATAGCCCTCCCCCTTAACGGGATTGGTTTGCCGTAATCCCCTTGCTCGGCAAGTTGGTCGGCTTGGGGATCGCAGTATATGTGGTAGGTAATCCAATAGAAATACGTTGCTGCCCGTCTTCCTGTTTTCCCTTAGTCGCCTCGTACGCCCCCCGAAGAGAGGAGATGGGTGTGTGCTATTCTTACCTGGACACCCCATGGGTTAATTACTACTGGTGGATTACTAGTAGTTACCGATATGGTTGTGAGAGGTAAAGGAAGTGACCGCTTGTGCACTATAATATCTCCCGTGTAGATGGCTAATCTTGTAACCCCGGTTGATCCCCACAGTTCCCGAGGACCTATTGAAGTCATAAGTTAAGTACTAAGGTACAAAGTGAAAATTCATACCTGAAATCCAGTGGTGGCCTGATCGAGAAAAATTGGGAACCCCTGCTAGAGTCACTCCTGAGATAATATTATAATTATTACACCTCCTCATGTAGATGTTATCTAAACTTGATATTCCCTTAGGCCGCCGTACAACCCGGTTCAATGGACTCCGAAGCGGGCATATTCGCTATGACGTATGATCAATCCGGCTCACGCTTGATCACGACAGAGGCGGACAAAACCATCAAGATATACAAAGAAGACGACACGGCTTCAGAGGAGACGCATCCGGTCAACTGGCGACCGGAGATATTGAAGAGAAGGAAGTTTTAATAATATATATGATTTTTTTAAGAATCGTCGTTTTATTTCAATTACAGTTTAAATTATGGCCACCCTTGAACCGGCTAGACTGTTTCGATAACACTCAATACCGATCATCGATAGTCGTTTACTTATTATCATTAATCAATGTTTGTAATTTAAATATGAAGAGTACCAATTGGGTTATCCTACCGGCTGCGCCAAGTATCGAATGTAGAAAATTTTGAACATATTTTAGGATTTGTATTTCGGTATTAATATCTTACATAAAAAGCGGATGTTTCGTTATGTTTTGCATATATATACAGATAGGTATGTACGTATGGTTTATTCCTCGTAGTCCGATCATTATTAGCTAGGTGGATATTATTAAAAAAATGGCATAGTTGTAATGGATCTTTGTGAGACCTAAGGGCACAGCGGTTATTTTCCGCAGCTTTGAATAATTTATAAATAAAACACGGCTTTAGTGGACTATAACTTTAATATTTAATAAACGAATATACATCATAATTTTATGTTACAACAGTGTGTAAAAGCAAGGATACGTGTTCATTACATAAACGATTTGTAAAAAAATCATTCCCATGGAATATTTATTTTTTTAAGCTAAGACATTATTAATCCATGGCTAATACTAATATTAACTTACTTTCATGGTTATCTGAATAAGCCATGGGTGTTCCTAGCAATAAGAGTGGTTCTGTTCTATTAATTTACCTTTATTTTTGTTACATAATTTCATTGATAGATTGCAAACATGTTTCATATTTTTTTAGTCTAAAGTACTAAAATATCGACATATTTTAAATATTTCACAGAATTATAGGAACACCAGCTAATATAATAATATCCATTACACATACTCATAATCAATATAATCGACATTAAAAAAAAACAATCAAAAAGTTCACACTAACAAGGTCCTCAATGAGATCACATTTTCACAACAGATTTAGAACTTTTCTACATACAGCATGTCAACGTATTACCCATCAGTTTTTATTTATTTGTTACAATTTATTTAATCTCTTTAAATCTTCGTGGGTAATCATTATCTCGATTCTTTGTTCTTGATAAAAAAAAAACATTTCCTGTCTAGTTAGAAGACATTCCAATTTCCATACATTTTTTTTACAAACAAAACTTACATGACGATCTAATATTTCTAAGAAACATTAATATTATGTTATTCATGTTCAATTAAAAAAATATATTTAACGTTGAGTATAGCCAACGTGCATTACGACTAAAAGGTTACCTATACTATTGTATAAATATAATTGTTCTGTATAAATGCCTTTGTCATCACGTGCCGCTTCCGAAAGTTTACCGTCGGTAAGGGGTCGTCCATTAATCACGTGAGCCTCGAAAGGGGGGGGGGAGAGGTTCCGAAAAAATCACGAAATATCACCATATTATAGGAGGGGTATAATGAGACATCACGTGTATTTATTTTTCGTTGAATGCACGATTTCTAAACCAAACAGCGGCACGTGGCCCTTACTTACCGTTGCCGGCAACGACTTCGCCTTCAACAGTTAATCAGTTACCATACAGGTAACGATTACGTTAAAGATAATATTCCGGAAAATTCAATATAGTTTGCACAAAAAAAATACACGTAATTTTGGGTTGTTAGTTTAAAACCTCACCACATATCACCAAGAGGGGGGGAGGGGTTAAAAAGTTGCTAAAAAACATCACGTGATTAATGGACGACCCCTAAGTGTTACAGCATTATTGGATTATATTATAAAGCATATTCAAAAGCCTTAAATATAACTTATAGCCTGCCAGCAAGCTTCTTAGTGTCGATAAAAATATGACAAGAATAAGTGGTTTTGCAGAACTTTATACAAAGAACAAAATGTTTGCATGATAGGTATGCACTTCTTGCTACATGTACAGTATAATGTATCAATTAAAAAGACGAATTATTCATAATAGAAGCTCTGAAAGATCCCCTTGAATGGCGTTTTTATAATCTGTTTATCAGGGGTGAGCCTGGGCAATCAGTAGAACCAATTTATGGATTGACCAATTTTTCATTGCTATGTTAACTAGTTTTTTTTTTTAATTTACTCTTTTTGACTTTGTGAGATTTCATAAATTAAATGTTTTCATTTGAATTTTTTTTTCCGATATACTTTTCTATCTATTATTTGTGTAAATAAAAATGAATCGCCGAAATGTATGTACGCGCATAACTCACGAACGACTGCACCAAATTGGATAATTCTTTAATATTGTAAGGAGGTTCTCAGGAAAAACGTAGAAAAATACGTGGGCGGAGCTGCGCGGGACATCTAGTTTTTTTTTATATAACACTGTATAATGTTCCGCAAAACCGTGTAGAATGCCATGGTAGTAGACCCTTTACAAGCAACGAGTGAGGCCTGGCGATCATATCTCGTCATCAATATCGAACTCCTCCTCGGGGAAGTCGCCGACCGTCACGTACACCGGCTTCACGAAGCCGCCATACTTGGGCGGACACGTGAAGTAACGTTTACCGTTAACGCTGGAAGTTGAGGGCATTTAAGAGAGATTTGTTTAAATATATAAATACTATATTATAATAATGCCCTCCTGAAGCAGTAACGGCTCAGTGGGCGAGCGCTTGCTTTAGAAACAAGGTGCGAGGCCGGCACCTCTGATTACTTTAATTAATCATGTGCGATTGTTAGGTACTACCTTTCGGTAAAGGAAAACATCGTGAGGAAACCTGCGCGTCTGAGAGAGCTTTTGAATGACGTGTGAAGCCCGCCAACACGCACTTGGCCAGCGTGGTGGACTATGGCCTAAGCCCACATCTTGAAGGGAGACCCATCATACTGTCCATGCTGCCCCATCATTTAAGGTAGGAACGTCTAGCGACTCGACCGGGGTATGTGGGATTCTTACCCACTAAAACCACCGCGGCTGTCGCATCGCCGGATGAGAGGGGACCCACGACTCTCCGGTGGGATCTGCACCAGGAGCCCATAAGTGCCTTGCCTTAGAGCTCGCCGCCGGGGTGCAATCACGGTGCTCACGGGGACGGGGGTCGCAACTCCGCCGCCGTCCTCCTCGGAGTCGCCGCCGTACTCAATGGACGTCCTAGTGCTCACAACCCGAACGTCCAGCGACTCCGAAGGCACTGTTCTAACCTAAACGATTGCTTAAAGGGAGGGCTTTGTTCAGCAGTCTTTCGTCTGATGATGATGGTACAATTATCACTCACGAGCCGTCGTTCTTGCCCCTGGGCTCGTCGTACTGCACACCGATCCAGAGCCCCTTGGCCCCGTCCAGCGGCCCGTTGTACCGCACGGTGGCGCGCCGGGACGGCTGCTGGGGCACGCGCACTTCGCAACGAGCCCCGACCAACACTGACGCCGCCACCCTGACCAAAATACAGACTATTAAGTACTGTGTATTTACAAAAATGGTCGGTATTTTTTTTGTCGGTTTTGATTATATATAACCTATTGCGTCCCACTGCTGGGCAAAGCCAAAAACTACGCGACATAAATCAAAATAAAAATCTGTATTGATATCGTCCCCGTAGAGCGAAAAGTCACTTAGTCGAAAAACACCGATTTGAGATATGAGCTCTCAAAGATGGAAAAAAGAAAAAAAATCATAACTTTCATTTGACATTAGTTATTGTTTAATTTATAGTCTTATCTTTTTGGTATTTGGTTTAAGCATATTTGTGAATTCTAAATATCGAATTAAAGTCATTTGTTTTAAAGAGAAATAAGTTAATTAATTTTTACTCTACAGTTTAGACTCAGTTAGTGAGTTTTCGATTTATAAAAAAGTAATTAACAAGACTTAATTATTTTTTGCGTTTGCAAAATAATGCATACTATCTTCATGCGTCAATTGAAAAATCACCAAGTATACTTTAATTAGTTTTCGCTTTCACATTTGGTTACAAAACACCGCAAAACACTTATCTTAAAATCAACTATATCGTGTTAGTGAGTTTGACAACAAAGAAAACTTAGATAATAATGTTTAAAGAAAAAGGATTAAAGTTATTAAGTCTACGTAGGTATTTGTTCCGTTAACTTTGAAGATCCAACATGCTAACATGGTGAATTTTCGCACTTACTAAAACCAAAACAATTTGACTTTTTGAAAATATTGTTAGACAGGTGGATAGAGAAAAATACGGTGAGTTTGATGACATTTAATACTCATTTTGGCCATTTTGGGACTTGGTGACTTTTCGCTCTACGGGGACGATATGTACAAGTGGAGCCCTTTCATGTGATACCCCACTCGATATTGTAGTCTCAATTTGAAATTTGGATGACCCATTTCGACTCCCTAACTTAAAAAAAAGCTAAAAGGAAAAGCAATTTTTTTTCATTTTCGATGAGATTGGGTAAGAAAGCTCTAAAACTATTCCAAGTTTCTAATCGATAGCGTCAGTGGTTCCTGAAATATATAGGTGTGACAGACAGACGAAGTTTCACCATTTATTCATTTACATTTTAGGTATGGAACCCCAAAAAGTACATAAGTATTAGTATCAGTTATTGTATCTGGTATCCATAGTACAGGCTCTGCCTAGTTTGGGATCAGATGACCGTGTGTGGATTGTCCCAGAATATTATTATTAAATCTACCATGGCAAACTATCTATCATTGGCAAATTTATGGATATGGACTTGACATACTTAGCTTCATCTTCTAGTTCTTGCTGCTGCTGCTCCTTGATCTTAGTCATCTCCTTCTCATTGTATTTGCCGAGTCTGTTACGTTGCAGGAATGACCGCAAAGTGTCACCTTTCTTTTCATACTCTTCTTCAGATAGACGGAACCTGTGGTGTTCAATAGTCATGTCATAACACAGCAAAGCAATATAAAAAAAAACTACTATGTAAGTAGTTTGGCAGAAGTTGGAATATGTTAAATGTAATGCCCGTGGGGTGTCCGGGTAAGAATAGCACCCACCCATCTCTTCCCTTTGGGTGTACGTAAAAGGCGACTAAGGGAAATCAGAAGACGGGCAGCAGCGTCTTCTGTTTTAAGTTCCATCTCTTCGATCCCCAAGACGCCTGCCAAGCGTGGGGATTATGGCAACCCCCCCCCCCCTCCCCCGGGCGCAGGCGGGGTAACGGTCGAGCAGGGGGTGCTAAGAATCTCCGGCAGATGCCCCGCTACCACCCCCACCGAACTTTGGCCCTGGCAACACACAACATCCGCACGATGAGGACCGATGAGAAGATTGTCGAGCTGGAGGAAGAATTGAGCAAGTTACGTTGGGACATCTTGGGATTATCTGAAATCCGGCGAGAGGGACAGGATACGATAACCCTTGATTCTGGCAATATGCTCTTCTTCCGGGAAGGAGACCAGAAATCCCAGGGTGGTGTCGGGTTTCTCGTCCGTAAGTCCCTTATTAACAACGTGATTAAGGTCGATAGTGTGTCGAGTAGGGTCGCGTACCTTATACTCAGAATAACCAGTCGGTATTCGTTGAAGGTTATACGAAGGAAGTGGACGTGGATAAGCCCCGATGGTTCAACCAAAAATGAGATCGACTTCATCATGACGACCAAGAAGCATATATTCGATGATGTCTCCGTGATCGGCAGGGTGAAAACCGGTAGCGATCACCGCATTGTTAGAGGCACATTGAATATCAATGTCAAGCTCGAGAGTCCACGATCCGTCCGGGAACCGCCCAAATCCGAAACCCCGAAGACTTTCAACTCGAACTACACAATCGCTTTCAGTGCCTAGCCGAATGCGAAACTGCAGACGAGTTAAACAATGGGTTGGTGCAAACTGTCCATGCAGTGGGGTCCAAGTTCTTTAAGACCCCACGCCGTAATAAGCCTCAGAAGCTCTCCAATCAAACCATTAAGTTAATGGAAACCCGGACTGCGATGAGACTGCAATCTTCAGCTGATATGTCAGAATATGCTGAATTCAATAGACAAATCTCGAAATCCATGCGTCACGCCTTGCGTTCCTATAACACAGCATGTATTAAGGACGCAATTGAGCGGAACCAAGGCTCTAAATTGTTCGCAAAGAATTCGTCTATTGGGCGCAGCCATATGACCAGGCTGAAGATCGACGACGGCAGTGTCATCTCATCGAAACCGGAGATATTGAGAGAGCTCGAGAGGTTTTACGGACAGTTATAAAAAGCCTTCGATTCAATCGAGACCTGGGCGGTATTGCAGTCCCTCCAGCGGTGCCATATCGACTATAGGTACATCGAAGTGTTGAAGTGTTTGTACAGCAACGCCACCATGTCGATCCGACTACAGGACGAGAGCACGAAACCAATCCCATTGCAGCGTGGCGTGAGACAGGGAGACGTTATTTCTCCGAAACTGTTCACTAACGCATTGGAGGACGTTTTCAAGATCTTGGACTGGTACGGATTCGGCATCAACATCAATGGCGAATACATCACTCACCTTCGTTTTGCCGACGATATAGTCATTATGGCAGAGTCGCTGGAGGACCTCAATACGATGCTCAGCGACCTCAGTAGCGTTCCCCAACAGGTGGGTCTTAAAATGAACATGGACAAGACGAAGATCATGTCTCTCGAAGTTGTTGACCACTACGTATACCTAGGACAAACTATCCAGTTAGGTCGGTCCTACTTCGACAAAGAGGTCGCCCGAAGAATCCAACTCGGATGGGCAGCGTTCGGGAAACTACGTGACATCTTCTCATCAGAAATTCCGCAGTGACTGAAGACAAAGGTTTTTAACCAGTGTGTGTTGCCAGTGATGACATACGGTACTGAGACGTGGTCTTTAACAGCTGGCCTTTTGGAGAAGCTCAGAGTCACACAACGAGCTATGGAGAGAGCTATGCTCGGAGTTTCTTTGCGCGACAGAATCCGGAATGAGGAGATTCGCCGAAGAACCAAGGTCACCGACATAGCTCGTATAATATGCAAGTTGAAGTGGCAGTGGGCAAGCCACATCGCTCGAAGAACCGATAAACCGTTGGGGAAGAAAGGTTCTCGAGTGGCGACCACGAACCGGAAGACGCAGCGTAGGCAGGCCTCCCACTAGGTGGACCAACGACATTGTTCGCGTCGCAGGCAAATAGAAATAGGTGGATGCAAATAGCAAATTGTCGTTCATTGTGGCGGTCTAAGGGGGAGGCCTTTGTTCAGCAGTGGACGTCTTCCGGCTGGTGATCATGATGATGATGATGACTGTTCTTTTGTTTACAATAAATTTGTTGCACAAGCTGCCCCACTTTTATGTTCCTAGCTACCTTTTTCCATCCCAAGGTTGACTGGAAGAAATTGCGGTTAGGGATAATGCCTCCCTTTGTACAATTAGCATTACTCTATGTAGTACTTACACCTTTTTATTAATGTGCAAGTTTTTAGTAGAATAAAGTGTATAAATAGATAAAAATAAAAATAAATTGCTACTGAATGCTATGAAGTGCCAACTAGCAATAGTAATGTGATTTTCACATAAAGTCAAGGTTTTTTTATTCAACCTTGTGGCAAGACAAGTAAGACTGCTGACAATCTGATGGCAAGCGACACACCAGCCTAAAAAAAACAACATTCCCACCCAAGACATTAGTTATTAAGTCTTTCAAGTGTGTTAATTTCACTAGCTATAGTGCCCTTCACACTGGAACACATCAATGTTTTACACATTGCAGCTTGACAGCAGAACTTCTGACACTGTTGTGGTACTTTACCTGGAGCTGTCTTATACTTACCTTAGCACAACAGAGATATCAGGTTGATCAAAAGTGAGAGAAAATTAGAAATTTTCCAAATTATCTTTTTATATTTTGTTCTGTTCAGGTTGTCCCCAGGTAAATTCCCCTGGTCCACGTTATTGTACAAGTATTGCTTAGTTTAAGCCCTTTCAATTGGTACTAGCTACTGTTTACCAGTGACTTGCAATCCATACAATTACAACTGATTTTTTTTACTGTATTTTTGTCTTCAACGAATAAACCAGTTTACAGTCCACTGATAATCTAGTCTAATGATAGACTAGTTTATCGGTGAACTCGATGCAATATATAAATAGTCTGTGAACATTAACTACTAAACTTTTTGTCAACAGTATAACACTTATAGACTTAAGACTGTCTAGGATCTTTGAAGATAAACAGTCTTGTTTCATCTAAAGTAAATGCATTGATGACCCATACAGGCAATAAGGCTTTGCCTACCCTCTAACTTCTCTGAATGGCCACATAATAAATAATCTTACTGCCGCACTAAGAAACCCCAATTAACTTTAATTCTAATTAAGTCTCTATTTAAAATCTATTTATTTCGACTGTCGGAGCAATTTATGATTAATTTAGATTATTGAACATGAGATAATTGTTATCTCTACTCACTATCAGCATATTAAGTGTTAATTGGCGAGCGTCGGAATATGCCGATTTAAATAAATGGATTAATTATCATTAACTTTAATTGACGTTTGTAGGTTCAGCAGTTAGAATGTTGCTTATTTGCCTACCCTGTCATGAAAGTGATTGTATGCTACTGTTGTTTACTATAACGTTAAACTGGCACAAATGTAATATCATCAAAACAACAATACCTGTCTGCACTGTCGCTTGTTCCAAAATCTTTGACTAGTGCAAAATTGTCCACAACATGTATTCTCATGCCATCATCAATAGGGTAGGAGCCGAGTAGTGTGTCGTCATTGTCTATGTCACACACGCAGTTGTTCTTATTGTCGTACAACTTCAATTTCATGGTGGCTGCAGAGCCCCCTGTAACTAGCTCCAGCTTGGTCTGAAAATCATTACAAGAGTGAGTGGAAATCTAATATAACTAAAGAAACAAGTATGATCTGTTTTTTTTTTTTGTGAAATGGAATACCTGACAATCTTGCCTTACCTGTCAATTATGTAAACTATACTTTTCACTTAAAATAACTGATGAGTTAGTTCGTATTATAACAGAAATAAACATAGAAAGATACATATGTGGAGATGATTCATCGCATTATATCGCTCATGAATTTCTATGTTTTGAATTGTTGTTTAAACGAAAAGAATATTTAATTACTACGTTTTTAAGTATTACATATTTTAAATGCTGTGTTAGTGCTAAAAATATACTTAATTATTAATTTTAAGTAGTGTTAACCTTAAATTCAAGAACAGTAATGTCTTTCTTGAATCGCCGTTCCACAGGAGCCGCATCCTCGCTGTCGGATTTCGTTATATGGACATTAATGTAATCTGGGGTAACAACGTGAATTCCTTCCATACTTTTATTAAATTTTTCACTCGGACAATTCAGAAATTTTATGACTCAAAACCACTCAAAACAATGAAAAAACAAAAATTTACTGACATGAAAACAGGCATAGATAAAAAGAAATAACTGTCAATGTCATTCGTAAAGATATTTTCATTTTTTATTGCTTGATGTCGACTCAAGGCTTTTAAGCCAGCCAAAGTGAAAGATTTTTTTTTAGTGTAACGCAAAAGTTTACTCATTGTCTACCTCACACTTGTAGTATAGTTCTACTGACATCACACTCTAGGTACCTACCTACCTGTGGCGTCGTAGCTCTACAGCAAGTTGGTACCTCCTATATGATACAAGTTGCTTTTCAGCTATGTTCAATAAAAAAATCGGCCTTTTATTAAACTCCCTTCCTCTTGAGTCGGAGTTTATTGATGATATATTTTTTACATTTATGACCAATATCCAAGTTACATTTAAGACCACTGTTCGGCGACGCAGGTGCAGCAGGCTCATTGATCGTGTCCGTTTCGACTGATCGGCCACAGTGTCGTAGAAGAAAAACAACTACGTCAATTTTACGCGCTAACTGCGTAGCCACGCAGTTCTCATAAACGGAGCTGAGTATCATTCTTTTTCGCTGATATGATTTTGAAGAAAATGCAGAAAGTATAAAAAAAAACAAATGTTTGGACTTCACGACCTCCACGCCACGGTTATCCATTCATAACTTCCTGAATAATGGATTAATATTGGATCTGCGAATTTGCGACCTTCGTTGCTAGTGTTTAGCCTTCGATCATTTTAGTAAATACCTTCGTAGGCAATGATTTGTTTATAACACGTATAAAATATCATTGTTCGTAGGTATGACATAGTCCTTTTTCTTCTACGACACTGGGCGAGCAGTCGAAACGGACACCATTGAACATGTTTCATTATTGTAATTATTTAATTCAAAAAGGTTCACTGCTGAAGACACGCCTCCCCCTTAGAATAGACTGATTGCCGTAATCCCCACGCTTCGGCGTCTTGGGGATCTTAGGGTATAAGTACCTAATTCAATCCAATAGAAAGACGCTGCTGCCCATATTCTTGTTTTCCTTTAGTCGCCTCTTACGGACACACAACACAACTGGAGATGGGGGCGCTAATCTAATCCGGACTATCCATCCATGCCCCCTGAAACTGTCGCCCGGGGCAGGTGACACCCCCCCCCCCCCCCCTCCTTAGATCTTCCATACGTTTGACGGTATTTCGTTACCGTACTTCTTCTTTACAATATCAAAAATTTAACAAACAATGTATTGTTGGCGGACTAATGGCCAGCCAAATAGGGCTAGCACAATAGATCAAAATTAAATATGTGATATTCAACCCTAACAATCGTCTTTGGCTGGCCGCTGGTCAATTACGCCTGCGTTCCTGCATTTATTTTTCAATTTTTGATCTTTTAAAGAATAAACCCTGTTTTATTCTTTACAAGATCAAAAATTGATTGATGATTGGGTATACCTAATAGATGGTCTCTTGCGCGACTTATCACCAAATAACAATGACTCATCACAAGTCTTGGATTCCTCTTAAAATGTAATTGTTCGTTCACTTGGATCTACTGGGGCAGCCGTGGATTTTTTGTCCACCTGGATACCCTCAAGAGAAATAATTCACTAGTGCTTTTTAGGTCCTCATAGAATGATCTTAGTGCTTGTTCACGTCAACTAGCGGGTACGTAGGTGGGGTATCTAGAACATTTGTACTACAGCCGCACTGCCGCAGGCACAGATATTCAGTAATGTGTAAAACTTAAACATTTGTTTTGCGGTTTAAAGGTCCCTTGTAATTGGTGAGATTACCGGAGACTGCCTACCTAATGACTTATGATGACTTCAAACTTGAAGCGCGGCTGCAGCACTGCGGCCAACGCACCGTACAGTGTCGCTTATTGCCTACTTGCTTCTCAGTTATTTAAAAATGAGGGCGCTGAAAGGTGACTCTTCTGGCAGAGAGTTATAGTCTATACTTAATATGATAAGTACGAAAAGATGTGCATTTAGAAGCACTATTGGTAACGATTATAATGTTCTATTTATTACAAGGGATAGCTATTCGTGCAGGCA
This sequence comes from Furcula furcula, assembly GCA_911728495.1. Classification (NCBI taxonomy): domain Eukaryota; kingdom Metazoa; phylum Arthropoda; class Insecta; order Lepidoptera; family Notodontidae; genus Furcula; species Furcula furcula. The sequence continues at coordinate 24,008,313 of OU452253.1, forward strand.
GGGCCGATAGAGAAACTGGTTTGGTTGGATCTTAAAAACGCAAACTTATCTTTTCGTAAATCGCTCTGTTCTGGATGATATTGGTATGGCAAACAGTGCACAAAGGCCTCTCCCGGTAGGGGTTGCCATAATCTCCACGCTTGAAATTCATCATCATCAGCCGGAAGACGTCCACTGCTGAACATAGGCCTCCCCCTTAGAACGCCACAATGAACGACAATTGGCTATTTGCATCCACCGGTTACCTGCGACGCGCACAATGTCGTCTGTCCACCTAGTGGGACGCCTGCCTACGCTGCGTCTTCCGGTTCGTGGTCGCCACTCGAGAACCTTTCTTCCCCAACGGTTATCGGTTCTTCGAGCGATGTGGCCTGCCCATTGCCACTTCAACTTGCAGATTCTGAGAGCTATGTCGGTGACCTTGGTTCTTCGGCGAATCTCCACATTTCGGATTCTGTCGCGCAAAGAAACTCCAAGCATAGCTCTCTCCATGGCTCGCCATATGTCATCACTGGCAACACACACTGGTTAAAAACCTTCGTCTTCAGGCACTGCGGTATTTCGGACGAGAAGATATCGCGTAGTTTCCCGAACGCTGCCCATCCGAGTTGGATTCTTCGGGCGACCTCTTTGTCGAAGTTGGACCGACCTAACTGGATAGTTTGTCCTAGATATACGTAGTGGTCAACAACTTCGAGTGTATCGTTCCCAACAACTACCGGTACGGGTGCAACATGGACATTAGACATGATCTTCGTCTTGTCCATGTGCATTTGAAGCACCTGTTGGGAAACGCTACTGAGGTCGCTGAGCATCGTATTGAGGTCCTCCAGCGACTCTGCCATAATGACTATATCATCGGCAAAACGAAGGTGAGTGATGTATTCGCCATTGATGTTGATGCCGAATCCGTACCAGTCCAAGAGCTTGAAAACGTCCTCCAATGCATTTGAGAACAGTTTCGGAGAAATAACGTCTCCCTGTCTCACCCCTCGCTGCAATGGGATTGGTTTCGTGCTCTCGTCCTGTAGTCGGATCGACATGGTGGCGTTGCTGTACAAACACTTCAACACTTCGATGTACCTATAGTCAATGTGGCACCGCTGGAGGGACTGCAATACCGCCCAGGTCTCGATTGAATCGAAGGCTTTTTCGTAGTCCACAAACGCTAGACATAATGGCCGATTATACTCCTCGGTCTTCTGTATAATCTGGCGGAGCGTATGTATGTGGTCTACGGTGGTAAAGCCTTTTCGGAACCCGGCTTGTTCGGGAGGCTGGAAGTCATCAAACCTGCGTTCGAGACGGTTCGTAATGACTCTCGAAAACAGCTTGTATACATGGCTCAGGAGTAAGATGGGTCTATAATTCTTCATCAATAATGTGTTATCACCTTTTTTGAAGAAAAGAACAACCACACTCCTGTGCCATGCTTCTGGCGTAGTACCCTCGAGTAAGACGGAATTAAATAACTTCTGGAGGACTAAAAGTACCGGTTTTCCACCCGCTCTCAGAAGTTCTGTTGTGATTCCGTCTTCACCCGGCGCCTTGTTGTTCTTAAGCTGTTTGAGAGCCATTCTTATCTCGTACAGGCTGATGTCTGGGATGTCTTCAGTGTAATGTCGGGTTAGTTTGGCTCTGGTGTCCTGAGCTGTTCTGGCAATGGGATCCCGTGTTAAGGTGTATAACTGTCCGTAAAATCTCTCAAGCTCTCTCAATATCTCCGGTTTCGATGAGATGACACTGCCGTCATCGATCTTCAGCTTTGTCATTTGGCTACGCCCAATTAGACGAATTCTTTGCGAACACTTTAGAGCCTTGGTTCCGCTCAATTGCGTCCTTAGTACATGCTGTATTATAGGAACGCAAGTCGTGTCGCACGGATTTCGAGATTCGTCTATTGAGTTTGGCATAACCCGACATATCAGCTGAAGATTGCAGTCTCATCTCAGTCCGGTTTTCCATTAGCTTAATGGTTGTATTGGAGAGCTTTTGAGGCTTTGTACGGCGTGGGGTCTTAAAGAACTTGGACCCCACTGCGTGGGCAGTTTGCACCAACCCAATATTTATCTCGTCCGCAGTTTCGCATTCGGCAAGGCACTGGAAGCGATTATGCAGTTCGAGTTGAAAGTCTTCGGGGTTTCGGATTTGGGCGGTTCCTGGACGGAGCGTGGACTTCATCAGACGGGACGTCTCAAGCTTGACGTTGATATTCAAACCGGTTTTCACCCTGCCGATCACGGAGACATCATCGAATATATGCTTCTTGGTCGTCATGATGAAGTCAATCTCATTTTTGGTTGAACCATCGGGGCTTATCCACGTCCACTTCCTGGATGGTCGCTTCTTGAAGAAGGAGTTCATCCTTCTCCATGAAGTCGACCAGCAGCTGGCCCCTTTGATTCCGCTGCCCGTACCCATGTGACCCCACTCTCAACTCATCGCCATTGCGTGTGCCCACCTTCGCGTTGAAGTCCCCCATAACAACGGTGAAGTGTGTTTTGGAGGTATGTATGGCTTCTGCTATCTCCTCATGCATAGCCTCTACTTCATCGTCAGGGTGTGCCGAGGTCGGAGCGTAAACCTGTATAACCTTCAACGAATACCGACTGGTTATTCTGAGTATAAGGTACGCTACCCTGCTCGACACACTATCGACCTTTACAACGTTGTTAATGAGGGACTTACGGACGAGAAACCCAACACCACCCTGAGATTTTCGATCTCCTTCCCGGAAGAGCAAGTTTCCGGAATCAAGGGTTATCGTATCCTGTCCCTCTCGTCGGATTTCAGATAATCCCAAGATATCCCAACGTAACTTGCTCAATTCTTCCTCCAGCTCGATAATCTTCTCGTCAGTCCTAAGTGTCCGGACATTATGTGTTGCCAGGGCCAAAGTTCGGTGGGGGGTGGTAGCGGGGCATCTGCCAGAGATTCTTCGCACCCCCTGCTCGACCGTTACCAAGGCGGGGAATAGAGGAGCTGCCGGGGACTGGGGGCCGTAAATAACCATTGTCAATCATTGTGGGGGGGGGGGGGTTTTGCCATAATCTCCACGCTTGGCAGGCGTCTTGGGGATCGCAGTTTTGAAGAGATGGATATGTTATACAGAAGACGCTGCTGCCCGTCTTCTGGCTTTCCCTCAATCGCCTCTTACGAAACCCACGGGAAGAGAGGGGGGGATGCAAATTCTTAGCCGGCATCCCACGGCTTGAAATTAGTAATGTAATTTGAAAAATATATATTATTCCGCATGTACTTATTCACTACATGTTCAAAAATTTACTAGTTAGTCATTTGACATATAAATGGTTTCTGTAATGTTGTAAGGGACAATATGAGAAATCTTAAAATAAATAAGAATCCTGGATCTCCATAACAGCATAAATATACATACGAGATTTTATCAAAATCCGTCCAGCCGTTTAAGGGTACCGTGACGAAAACGAATACAGAAAAAATGATATAAATATGATACGTATTGTTGGTTGGGGTTGGGGCGTGCAGGTCTAATTACTCTGAGGCAGGTAACCAAATACTTTTTTTTACTTTTTTAACAGCTATAACACGGACGTCGTCAGTTAATGCAAGCGTTACATAATTGACGATCTTTTAGATTATACATGTTCTAAATATAAAAAATACTACACTCTTCAAGTCTTTGTGTATGCATACGTACAACAAAAACGAATTTAAACTAAAGAGTATCACCAAAAAAAAAACTTGTGATGCAACTAGTTTTAAAATAAATATTCCTTACATTGTTTTTATATTTATTAAGAAGAAAAATTTTAATGGATGTTAATACTATGTATTGGGTGCTTCAAGCAAAATCTTGTTTTATCATGTGACCAATGAATGTGTCATATTCACACATAGCCACTCAGCACTGCGACGACCCGGAATTTAGCTGAAATTTAAACAAAAACAAGGCACAAACTAGGCAATGTGTGCAAAAGGGACCCCACGTAGACCGAGAGTCCGGAGACAGGTAGCACCACCCAGTAGTCCGCAAATAGAAAACTCGCTTCAATAGATTTTATATTTTTTTTTATTTAAGCAAATATGACAAACATTGAAGCATGCATTGAAATAATAATGCTTATCTACACAGCTAAAATATTAATATACCTAGAATTGAAATGGTCAAATTAATTGAGTAGGTAAATCTCACGTGATATAAGTCCCATATTGTAATATATAAAAGATATGTTACATATAAACATCGATCCTAATAAGCCATATACACAGCGCTGCGATCGCGCCGTACTCAAAGTGAAATTGATAATATTCTTATTGCCATCCTACAAAAAGGATCTAAATCCAAAAACAATTAACTACAAATTATGAATCGCCTATATTAATTTATAGAGTATGTTTATATCTATCATATAGATTTAAATAATTGTTATTATTCTAATTTATTCCTTTCCCTACCGCCACCATATTACCTAACACAATGAGTCAAACATTAAATTAATTAACGCTCAAAAAGGTGAAGAACAAATCGTTTGGTGGTAAATATTAGATCATTCTCAAGAGTGCAACAGGAAAAAGGTACATAAATACAACTCGAGTAGTTGAAGTTAGTGAAACAAAATAATAAAAAAAAAAAAAGTAAAAAAGAAGTCGCAAGTCGACCTAAATTGCTTAGATACAAGAATCCGCGCTAAAAGTAGATATGAAGATCCTCCGTATGTGTCCGCAAGTCTTCTTGATATTTCCATGGCTTGATTCGGGTGACGCGGCCGCCGTCCGGGTATTTTGCACACATTGCTAGCGATATAATATGTCGAAATGGCAATCGTTCACAACATCAGCGTTAAAATTATTACTTTCATTAAATATCAAAATAAATAAAACATTATTCGATTCCATTTCGACATTGCGAAGTAATGAAATATTGACGCTCGCCGAGTACAATTGTGAAACGCATTGTCGTGACGTTAGTGTTGCAACATGTGATAAATATCGAGGATAGATGAATGCACCGCGGGCATGTTGCAACGTCAGTGCAAAGTGCAATTGTTCTAGACGCGCGTGCGCATGTATCATATATATCAGTTAGCAACCGTACCTGGCCCGGGTCACTCGACTTGAGCGCCCAGGCGCGTTCCTCCTCCACGCGCGATGCCGGCGACCAAAACAAAACAACACTTCGGTAACCAATAAGGCACTCGTATATTTCAAATTTTTTGTTTTGTGTATAAAAAAATATCTTTGGCGTTATTAACGGTATCGGCGGTCGGCCGCGGGAGCGGTGGCTACGCTTTCCGCGCGAAGCGGCTTGACGGTTAATTTATATTTTATTTTATATGACAATCTGGTATATTGAAAGCGTAGCCAGCGCTCGTCCGCGGCGAGTGACGTCCTCTTCGGGCGTCGTGCGCGTCACCCGAATCATTTCCACTGGAAATATCCAACTTTCCATCTTCGCCGGTGTCAAGCGGCGCCCTCTTTGTTTTCCACGGCACTCTTCACCTCCGCCGCTTCGCTCTCCGGAGCCGGCGTTTCCTTTTGCTCACTATCGGAGGCGAAGATATCAGCGGGCGGTTCGTTCTCGACGGTCGGCGCCGAGACTTCTTTATCGAAGCTCGGCGGTTCGCGTTCTTCGGGCACCGGGAGCGAGAAACTCGTGTCTATGGCATCGCTAGCGTCGTACAGATCAGCGGAGGAGGCCGATTCTACTGGTTCAGCTTTGGCCGTTTCGCCGACAGTTTGTTCAACATTTTCCTTACCATGATTGCTGTCATCTTTCTCTTCCGGAGTCTCATGACTGTATGTTTCTGGTTCATCATTATACTCGATATTGGCTTCGTCTGAGGGCTCGTCTACAGCTGCGCTCTCGTCGTCACCAGAGTCTCGGTTTGGTTGTTCATGACTAGAGTCCATTCGCTCTTCAGCTTCCCCTCTTTCAACTTCATCAGTGTTGACATCATCCTGTGGGCCATCAGTAGACTCTGCGGGCTTATCGCCTTCTGAGTTATCGTCGGACGCGCCCCATCTCGACTTTTTATCTCGTTCGCGCCTCGAGCTCCTGTCCTCCCTCTCCCGCGGAGTCCGAGGCTGTTCCCGTCTGTCGTCGTAGTTCCTCCTGCGATCGTTCCTATCTCGGAACCGGTCCTCATTCTCCCTGGGTCTTCTGTCCTCTTGCTCCCTCGGTCTCCTGTCCTCTTGCTCCCTCGGTCTCCTGTCCTCTTGCTCCCTCTGTCTCCTGTCTTCTTGCTCCCTGGGTCTCCTATCCTCGTGCTCCCTTGGTCTCCTGTCCTCGTGCTCCCTCGGTCTTCTGTCCCGCCTCCTGTCGTCCCACTCGGCGGGTCTCCTGTCCCAGTCTCGATCGCGCTCCTGATCACCGTTCCAACCGCGTTCGTTGTACTGTTCTCTGTCTTCGAAACGTCGGCCGCGATCGAAGAACTCTGGAGGTCCGTCGAAGGGTCTGTCACCGTCGAAGGGCGGTCGGGGCCCGTCTGGACCGAAAGGCGGCCTAGGGCCGTTTGGACCGAATGGCGGCCTAGGACCATCCGGACCGAAAGGAGGCCTAGGGCCGTCCGGGCCAAAAGGCGGCCTCGGGCCGTCCGGACCGAAAGGCGGCCTCGGGCCGTCCGGACCGAAAGGTGGTCTAGGGCCGTCCGGACCGAAGGAGGGCCTCGGGCCGTCCGGACCGAAGGGGGGCCTCGGGCCGTCCGGACCGAAGGGGGGCCTCGGGCCGTCCGGACCGAAGGGGGGCCGGGGCCCGTCGAATGGAGGTCGGTTCATGGCATCGAACGGCATCCTATTGAAGGGCGGGCGCTCGAAGCGCGGCGGCCCGTCGAACATAGGCCCGTCGAAGGGAGGCCGCTCGAACGGCGCCCTCGTGAAGGGCGGGCCCATGCCGTTGAACCGGGGCCCGAACGGCCCCGGCCCGGGACCCGGCCCGTCCATCCACGGTGCTGAAATAATAAAGAGCAGCTGTCAGCATATACATATAATTTATATTGTAGGAGGAATAAGCTCTTTAAACAGAATGTTAGAAAAAACGTGACCGATCCTAAAGAATGTTATTTGCTATCGTAATGCGTTCATATGAACGGTTTTCTAAAATCATCGAAATACTATACCAACTAGATTAGCTGTCACGACCCGAAAATTGGTCACGAAAATAGAGCTACGGAGACGGCTGTCGATCTATTTCAAATTAGTACGAGCCGACAACAGGATGTATCGAAATTCCTTCTTGCGCGTTTATAAACTGTCCAAATAATATAATACTTATCGTAATACTAAAATTGCAGATGGAGAATTTTTTTTTCGTTTCGTGTTCTTATTACTACTAGTTTAAATAATAAATATAAGTAAGATATCATTATAATACGAAATAAAAATTATTTATTTGATATTTTCTCCGCTAGAGACTGACAAAATTAATGTTGCCGATAGGCGTGTCGCCACTGTCTATACGAAACTGTTAAACTACACGTCATTACCATAATAAAAAAGTTAGTTCTCATTTTTGCCACCAGCACGGATAAGTTTGTAAGTCAGTACACACACAATAGAAACACATCTGTTTTGAACCTTATTTTATAGTGGTTAAGATTTTCTTTTAAATGAGTACATTTTTGTTTAAGTCAAAACAACTACTTTTTTTCGTATAGCTTTGGCGGTTTTATTGATTTTTCTTTGTCTCCGATGTAAAGGTTTTATGTGCCAACATTACTGCATACAGAATTAGACTTCTATTAGTCCGACGTTCCGAATTATTTAAAACTATTTTCTACAATTTCTAGCTACGTGTATAGTTGTGTAAGTATATGTAACCGCGACCACATTTTCGATGTCATTTTGTTCGTGACAGCTAATCTAGTTGGTATAGTATATCGATGTCTAAAATAGATATTTATAAGTAATTTATTAACCCCCCACCAAAAACGAGGGAGTTATAAGTTTGACGCCTATGTCCGGAAGGCTGTCTGTCTGTCGGTCTGTCTGTCTGTATGTATGTCTGTCTGTGGCATCGTAACGGTCCAACCAGTGAACGAATTAGAATGAGGTTTTTTTTATTTGAAAGCTAGTTTAAGCGAGATGGTTCTTAGCTATGTTTCATGAAAATCGGTCCAGCCGTTTGAAGACCATCAGCTCTTTTCTGAGTCGAGGTAGGGATATTTTGTATACAATAGATATTTTTCATTACTTCTATTAATCCAAAAGATCTGAAATTTAGAACATATGTAACTCCGATGATATTAAATAAAATGGTAACCTTCGCCAGGGTCTGATGATGATCAGCAAGAAGGTGGTAACAGGATGTCGACCCCAACAAATGTAGACCCATCGAGTTTGGGCTCGTTGGATAGGTCTCGAGGAGTAGTTACCAGAAAAATTGTGATCAGGGTCCTATGATGGAGCAGGAAGGTGGTCACGGGATCTCTGCACCAATGAACGTAGACCCAGCGAGCTTGGGCTCGTTAGGTAGGTCTCGACGAGTAGTTGCTACTAAAATTGTGATCAGGGTCTAATGATGGAGCTGGAAGGTGGTCACGGGATCTCTGCACCAATGAACGTAGACCCACCGAGTTTGGGCTCGTTAGGTAGGTCTCAACGAGTACTTGCTAGAAAAATTGTGATCAGGGTCCTATGATGGAGCAGTAAGGTGGTCACGGGATCTCTGCACCAATGAACGTAGACCCAGCGAGCTTGGGCTCGTTAGGTAGGTCTCGACGAGTAGTTGCTACTAAAATTGTGATCAGGGTCTAATGATGGAGCTGGAAGGTGGTCACGGGATCTCTGCACCAATGAACGTAGACCCACCGAGTTTGGGCTCGTTAGGTGGTTCTCGACGAGTAGTTGCTAGAAAAATGGTGATCAGGGTCTGATGATGGAGCAGGAAGGTGGTCACGGGATCTCTGCACTAATGAACGTAGACCCACCGTATTTGGATTCGTTGGATAGGTTGCTGCGAGTAGTAGGTAGAAAAATGCTGATCAGAGTCTGGTGATGAGAGCAAGCAGGAAAGTGGCAACAGGAACTCGGCTCCATTAAATGTAGGACCCACCGAATTATAAATCTATGGTTAAATCTTAATGAGTAGTTAGATACTGATGAGGGTCTGATAATAGCAAAGGAAAGTCATTTTAAGAGTTCATCTACCTATGTTGGGGGTTTTTTTTTTATATTTAAATTTATACTTTTTTCTATGAAGTTAAATAATCCAAAACAAATGTTCTAATTTGGCCTTGATTACAAGGAACATTTGTGCAAGGCCATGCACACATTCTGGTGAAGGAAATCTACTGTGCACGTCATCGTCATGTCCATGTGTTAGTTTTGAGAAAAAATACATATAAATGACGTAGTTTTTTTTTCTGTTCATTTTTTGTTAGTCGGTACAATAAATGTATGAAGACAGGAGTGATTGTAGGGTTGAATATGACATATTGCACCCTACCGATTGTCTTTGGCTGGCCACCGATCAGCCATCAGTGGGTATATACATGTATACACGAATGCACGACTATCGGGTCAGACAGAGTTTTTAAACAGTCCGTATAAATGTAACATACCTGACATAGGGCCCGGTGGTCCTCTCATTCTCAATTCTGCAAAATGAAATGCCTCTAATTACAATTGTGTTCAGTTTTAAGTAAAGCTGTGGATGTTTATGCCTCTATTATAGTAAATCTACCTGTATTTATTATTTGCATCTCAATTCAATGTTTACGTTACTAATAAAACATGTAACTGCCATGTATTCATATTCTGCCACCAAGCAGCAATATGTAAACATTGCTGTATGGCACTGTAGCTGGTGAAACTACCGCCCGGTAGTTAACAAAAGACTTAATATCTATAATGTCTTAAGGGTCGGCAACACGCTAATGATTCTTCTGGTGTTGCTGGCGTTCATAGGCTGCGGTGACTGCCTACCATCAGACGGGCCGCATACTCGTTTGCCACCTTGGATGTATAAACTAATGAAGTAATTCGGGACAAGAGAATGGTGTAGTCGTGAGTGTGACCTGCTCGGAAGTGCGGCGCCATGTGTGGTGGCGGCATTCGTGGCGGCGGCAACGACGACCAGCCCTCGCCCGCTCCTCCCCCGCCTCCCCCACCTCCACTTCCTCCCCCTCCACTCACGCCCGTCCCCGCGCCAGTCCCACCCTCTGCAATACAGACCGACCCGTCACTCCACATCGCTTGCCCTACTTAATAGCCCTTAACCCCTCTATGTATGCCCCAGTGGCGTACAGTCCATACAGGCAATTAGTATCTATATCTATAAACATATTATAAAACAAAGTCGCTCCCACGGCCTGTCTGTCCCTATGTATGCTTAAAGTCTAATCAATAATTCAGTAGTAGTAAACTGACATTTGCTAATGTCACTTTGTAAAATAATATTGCCATATTTAATAGTAGTAGTGATGTTCCCAGTCTAGAGTGATTCAATCACTTGCTCAAAGTTAATGAGAACATATCTAACTTAATACTATCAATAATTTTAAACAGAAATTATAATATTTAGTTGTCAATAGACGATAACTATAAATAAATCTAGTGAAATTGACGAACAACAAGGCTGCATGGGCTATAATTTTATCTTAAAAACATCACACGTGCACCAAGTCGGTGGGAATAAGTTGACCTTGGCTTTACACACGCCGCGACACGCCGTCATCTTATTTATTATTTGGCTTCTAACTTCTGGTCTGAGTGGACGAATGTTTCTTTTGCTCACAAGTACTGACTAAGTGATCAATAGAATCATTTTGTCACTTCACAATTTTTTTTTTTCATCAGAACCTGGTAACACAGTAAACGTCAGTTTACTTTACTGAATTATAGATTAGACTATAGATCTTTAAAACTACGCAACGGATTTAGTGGAACGGTGAGGGGGAGCAAGGTGGGAGGAGAGAAAAGAGGAGGGGGTTCAGAGAGGGGACAACGGGGAGAAGTGGGGGAGTGTGACGGGGACCGAAGCGGGAGGGGGAAAGAGAGAGGAGAGAGCATAGAATTAATTTTTCTTATAAGAGAGAGATGGAGTGAGAAATAAATCAAGGGAGAAAAGGGGTGCAAAATGTAATAAAAGCGCGGGCGAAGCTGCGCGGGTCAGCTAGTAAATTGTAAAAGCATAAAAAGCCCGACTGCGAACAAGCAAAATGGTCCTAAATTACATTATATATACATAACTAGCCGACCCGCGCAGCTCCGCCCGCGCTTTTATTACATTTTGCTCCCGTTTTCTTTTCTGTCCTTGATTTTTTTCTCTCTCCTTATCTCTCTCATAAGAAAAATGAAATTCTATGCTCTCTCTCTCCCCTCTATTTCCCCCTCCCGCTTTGGTCCCAATCACACTCCCCCTCTTCCTCTCCCCGTTGGCCCCTCTCTGCACCCCCTCCCTCTTTCTATTCACCCACCTTGCTCCCCCTCACTCCCCCTTGCTCCATCTTAATCCCCCCTATCCCTCATCGACCACCCTCTCCTCAAATCCCCTCTCCCTCTCTCTCCTCTCTTTCACCCTCCTCTCCTTCTATATATCCTCGTCAATCATGGTATCTGGGATTTTTACCCACTTAAACCCCTGCATCTGTCGCATCGCCACATAAGAAGGGGGACGTGGGCCCTCCAGTGAGATCTGCCCCAAATGCCCATCAGTGCACATCATAGCCCCCATTCTATTCTATTCTTGGTGGCTATAAATTTGGGCCCGGTATCCCCGGAACGCACTTCGACCCAGTTGGATCCATTGTGCATGCCCTTACTCTGTTGCTGGCGTATCGAAGAGCTCCCTCAGGTACGCAACGATCGCGCCAGCTTGGAGCTGTACATAATCATTTGGCGTAGGATAGGCTACTCCCAAATGACTTAACCTACGTCTCGCAAGAGCATCGCAGCTACACAATATGTGTCGCATTGACTCTTTTTCATCTTCGCAGAATCTGCAAATGTCACCAGTACTTAGCCTCATTCTGTGTAGATGCTCGTTGGTGCCAAAATGTCCCGTGAGTGCACCTATTAGGTGCCTTATTTGTGATCTGTTAAGGCTTAATAATTTAACCCCACAGTCCACCCTTCCGCTAGAGAACGCTTTGGAGTGGTTTAGGCCTGACGCTGCCCTCCATTCCTTCATAGCCCCCATAATCCTGGCACCATGATCACGGGGACTGGGCTCGCAACACCTTCACCGTCCTCCTCGGAATCGCCGCCGTCACCCATCTATGTAATGACCTTGCCAAACGTTGCTTAACCTAGCGACATGAAATATACTTTACGACCTATTCTCAGACCTACCCGACATCCACACAAAATTTCATACAAATCTGTTCACCCATCGATGTAATGACCTTGCCTTATGTTGCTTAACCTTATCCTAGCAGTATGAACAACATTCACAGCTATTTTTTCATTGCTGTAAATATTAGTGAAGTTTACGTTATATTGGAAAAGGGAGAAATTCATTCTAACAACAATTTATTAATAGTTAATTATTTCTCATAAAAATCAGAAATCAGAACCATTTATTTGTAAAAAGTAAAGGATAAAAATTGTTTATTGTGGGTTATCCCTAAGAGATAAACATATACCATCGCGGACTTTTTTGTAGACCTTGTTAAGGTATACAATACTGTAGTACATTATTTGATTTATCTCGTAGGGTTCAGCCAGCGTTTGCAATATAAGCGCAAAAAAATGTGTTTATTTACGACATCACATTAGAAAACTCTAAAATTATCAGTGTTTCTCTACTATATTACGCATGTATTATACTTAAAAACCTTCCTCTTGAATCACTCTATCTATTAAGAAAAACCGCATCAAAATCCGTTGCGTAGTTTTAAAGATCTAAGCATACATAGGGACAGACAGACAGCGGGAGCGACTTTGTTTTATAATATGTATAGATATGTAAACATATGTCAATATATTTCAACTCGTCTCGTTAAGACCTTTCATTTGATACCCACATTGATGTTTTTTGTACTAAAAAAAAAACATTAAAAATGCCGCCATATATTTTTTTTGGAAAAGTTATAGCCTATGTCACTCCCACAACTAAGACGAATGTAACGACATATTATAAGTTACTGTCCATCACCGTTTAGGATGTAGGCCGTGCCAAAGAAATAAGCCTAAGCCACATATTGTCGAATGAAGCCTTGCTATATTTATGCATATTAATCTAAAGGGGTTCCAGTTATAATCTAGTTTATCTATTTCCATTTTAGGAGTCGTGAGCTGAGGCCACTTTTGCTCTGACGGCCTAACTTGGCCTATAGGTCCATGCCGATACCGCATCGCCACTAGTTCGATCAAATTTCAAATTGAATTGCTATTTCAATTACAGTAACCCTTTTGTCTGAGTGATACTGGGGCTAATGTCCTGAAAATAGAATCATTACTAATGATTATATTCATAACTCACCACCATCCAACGCGGGCGGCGGCCCATCATGTCTGGCAGGCAGCCTGTCTATGAGCGGCGGTCGTTCCGGCCTCGCGCCCTCTTCACTGCTCCTGCCCTCTCGCTCTCCCTCCCTCTCCCTCTCTCTACTCTCCCTCGGCTCGGGGAAGTCCTCCCGAGGCTTGTCCTCCCTACCGGCTGGTTTCCCGTTCGCCATCTCCCACAACCGCTCTTGTAATGACTTCTCAGAGCTCTCGTTCGGCGGTGGCGCGTTGCGTGGAGATTTCTCGCGGCTTCGCTCTCTGCAGGGAATATTGTGTTTTAACTGACCTATCTGATGCGTAAGCGACACACGTGCCTACAGAAAGCTGATTTGTACTGCCACTCTTAAGTCCTTTAAGCCCGGTGATTTCTACAGCTACACTAATACGTTTATTATACCAACCTTCCGGTTTAAGAAACCGCGCATTTGTGCACCCACTTATGTGCATATCTAATGAATAATACTGATATTATTTAAGAAAAAAAATTTTTTTTTACTACTTATAAGCTAGTGCTTGACTGCAGTCCCACCTACATAACATAATATCACTTATAACTTTTTTTTAAAAATCACCTGTATATTATACAGGGTAGATTTTTGAGACGGGACAGTAGAAGCAGGTACCTTAACTGTTATAGTTACAGGAAAACGTTCCTGGGAGACCATTTGTAACTTTAGATATTCTAAACTGCATTTATAGATTTTGGAAAAAAATTATAGTCAGCTAAAAAAAATATAAAATACCAAAAAAAAAATATTACATCCACCAATCCGATTTCGATCCTATCGAGTACTAGAAATGACAGAAATATAATGATTTCTGATATTTACGCGAATATTACACATTGAAATGAATCTAATTTTACGGATTATATCGCGGTTTATTTTTGATTTTTATTACCCGACGTTTCGAATACTTTACAGCATTCATGGTGACGGGCGGACTGAGGTGGTAGCTGTCCATATGTCATAGTTGTCTTATGGTACCCTCAGGTGTTGTTACATGTTAATTAAATAAATTATAAAAATGTTTTATTGCCAGGCACTAGACTCATATTTCGTTAGTAGTAACAATTTCTTATATTACTGACTATGTTAGTAGGTACTTGTAAACACATAAATAACGCACACAAAGTTGGGAGGTTTTTAGCTCCACGTAAGACGTGCAGCTTAATAAACCTGCCCATTGTAAGTCCATCCAGCCTCTCCGCAAACACCCCGAGGATGCCGTTAAAACTAAGCTTTAACTTTTGAGCTTCGAATTCACAGAGGCACTTATACAAAAAAAAAAAAATTGAAGTGCCTCTGTGGGCCTATACATAATAAAGGAATTTTGACTGTTTGATTCCCACCAAATATCTGGGTGTTATCCATCTATTTAAATATGCATTTACAAAAAAGTATACTTATAAGTATTTTGTATCAGTTGTCTGGCTACCACAGTACAGGCCCTACCTTATTTGGTATCAGATGACAACAATAGTAATATTATTGTTATAATGAAGTGACTCACCTATTGCCATCCCTCGCTGAGAATCTGTCGCCGCCTCTCTCGCGGTCCCGATCCCTGTCTCTGTCCCTCCTGTCGCGACCCCTATCTCTATCTCTGTCTCTGCGATCTTCTCTATCCCTGGTTTCCCTGTCGAATAATGAGTCTTGGGAATATTTTTAATGTAACTTGATAAAGAGGGGAGAATCATGAACATTTGGTAAGCGACACGCATTCCCATAAACAGCCGCACTGCACTGACGCTCGTTACCCAAGGCTAGTCGAGACATTAGTTATTAAGTCTCTTGAGCCCGGATTTCACCATCTAATATTCCCTTTTTGCCGGAGAACCGGAGAACGAATGGGAGAGTATTTCACTCCGACGCTCGGATTGGGGGAAAATTGTAAATGAAGGGGTTCAAACCTTTGAAAAGCAGCGTCTCAAAGATCTAAACGCAAAACGTTCGCTCAAAAAAGACCCAGCCAAAGCCGCACTATAACTATACGTATAACCAGTGGCGTGCACTGAAAGCAGGCAAAAATATCTGCGAGTTGTTTATGCTTTATGCTATTTTTTCGTGTTCCAGCACAAATATCCTTAAATTATCTAATATTACCAACATATCCATTTAAATTAAAAAAAAATACGTTAATTCATGTCCAAACTAAGATTTTTTTAAATTAAGACTGTTTATAGAAATCCTAGGGTAGGCAAAGTATTTTTGTCAGTATGGAGTCGCTGAATAAACTTATTAATGTTTTCAAATGCAAATTAATGTGTCTATAGTATTTGCTTGCATATGGACATTTGAAATGATATAATAACATACTTAAAATAGGTGAAACAAGCCGAATACATTTTTTTGCCTACCCTCTGTGCACGCCACTGCGTATAACAGCTTGGGACAACTGTACTGTGCAATTTGGGACCGTTCATTCAAGACGAAGTTCGGTTTTGCTAGTCATGCGCGTGCTCATAAATGTAAACAAATGTAAGGTAGTCGCCGTCGACGGACACGTCGAGGAGGGATCATCACTGAACGCAGCTATGTTTACACAAAACAGCGGGGTCGCAGGATACATGATTGTTGGACCCGGACGAGTACCAAGTTCGTTCCCGGGGCCCGTCGACACAGCGGGTTGAGGACACCGTGGGGTTTTACTCGGTAAGAGTCCGACATAACCCGCGCTGCTACCCCGTGGCGGCGCGGGTATCATATGAGGATTTTCCCACGTAAAAACAAAAGGATACATGATTCTCGCTCGTCTCTTTGATAAGGAACCTACGACTTATTTTAAGTACACCCAGCTACACATCAAGTTCAACACCTTATGGGAGTGTCCTAATAGAACACCGTTCGCGCGAACTTGCGATGATCGCGTGATCGCATTTAGTTAGGACATCGCTTATGTAACGATAACTGCGCTACATACAACACAAATAATTGTTAGAAAGGGACGGGGCATGCGGCGTGAGGGACGAAATAACAACAACATATCGCACCCTCTCGCACGATTCGCAGCGTTCAACTTCTAATAGTTCAAAGTCCAAACAGTCTATGTTGAAGCGTCGCCGTGTGTACCAATATGGTACACACGGCGACGCTTGTACGCGCTTGTACACGCCGTGTGTACATGGATGAAAATTATAATTCAATACAAATAGTTATAAAAAGTGCATTACTGAAAGATTTATTCTAAAATTTATATTTATGTACAAAATATTTCCTTTTTAACCGACTTCAAAAAAGGAGGAGGTTCTCAATTCGTCTGAATATATTTTTTTCTTTTTTTTTTATGTATGTTCGCGCATAACTCTGGCAATTATGAACCGATTTGAAAAAATCTTTCTTCCATCCATTCTTCAATCCATTGATTGGGTCCCATAAAAAAATTATTGCTTAGTAATAAGTAGTTCCTGAAAAAACAAGAATGGTGACTGCGCACTGAGAGCTGCAGGAAAGCCTATATAGATGACTTTTTGGTCGCTTTTTAAGGACAGAAATGGTCATAACTCTGGCAAATATTTACCAATTTCAATGATTCTTTTTTTATTCGAAAGAAGAAACCACTGTAATGAATCTGTATGAATTTTATTAATAATAATAATATCTTGGGACAATCCACACACAACCAGATAAGAACTTCCTGGAGGACCATGACCAATGTGGAGGAATTTATCTGGTAAAAACCATAAAACTGATGTTCTACATTACATTGCTCGGACAATTATGAACCGATTTCGATGATACTTTTTTTATTCGAGAGAGTAACTACTATGATGATTAAATGCAAATTTCATTACGGCCGGATATTTTTTTCTGAAGAAACATGAATTATGTAAAACTATGTAGACGATAATGTGATCATAACCTACCTAGATAATAGGCATGATGACTAATTTTGAAAAAATACTCTATAATGTACTTACGGGTCTACTATTGCCGAAAATAATCATATTTTTGTATTAAGTTTACAATTAATAGCAATATTTTCAATTTTTAAAAGCGAGTTTGAATTTCGTTCCAAAACGATGGCCGGTGCATGGCGCCATGTTGTGACGTCACTACGGCGGTGTTAAATAAACATCTGTCTAGGTATAAAAGTTAAAAGTGAATCATGGTATGAAAGAAAAAGTTGAGATGACAGTTTGACAGTTGTTTATTTACACAGGATTGACGTCATTCACTCTGAGCAGCGTTTATTACAAAATGGCGATTAGCTGTATTTGAGTAATTTATTTGCTTAAATATCACGAAAATCTCTCTATTATTATGAAAATTAGATGCATTTTTGGAATCAGTGCAATCTGTTCTAATATTTAAAACCACAGATTTATTGGTATTGTGTTACAGTCATCATGCCTATTTTACGGTTTTCGATGGTTCAATCTTTATATATGAAAATATCACTAAAATGTTTAAAATAACATCTTTAAAAAAAAATATGAACCGACTTCAATATCACTGAAAAGTATAAAATAATTTAAATATTATTGAAGTTGGTGCCAAATATACCCAGCCGGTAAGCTAACACCTATAATTCAATACAAATAGTTATAAAAAGTGCATTACTGAAAGATTTATTCTAAAATTTATATTTATGTACAAAATATTTACTTTTAATGTTTCGTAAATTGAAACGTAAATTCAAATACCACGTCGATGGCCATAACAACTTGGACCGTCTTATTACGGAGTGACGTCACAAATTCGTTCGGAAACGCTCATGGACATCAGTCCTCATGGACTGATGTCCATGAGCGTTTCCGAACGAATTTTGAGAAGCCGACTTTTATGCCCGTATTAATAAACCAATCTCAGCTGAGATTCGGCACTTGAGTCGGCTGACATAATTAATAAATGAGTATTGAGTCAAGGTTTAGGATGCTGGCCTCAGCTGAGTTACAGTTGATTAATAAACAGAACTCACACTTGTGTGCACTCAATCATTGTATTATGTTGCTGTGAGCTGAGTGCAGTCAGTTCGTGACTTAAGTGCGTGAATTTACGTTAAATGCGGCGCGTGTGCTCAGACAATTGAAATATATTTTTAGGTTTGGTTATGAAATTAATAAATAATTACAAAAACTAGGCTATAATGATGATATTTTTTGGATACTACAATATCGTTTGTCAGAAATGTATATTAGAGACGGCTTCGTCGCAAAATGTCCCTTTCGCAAAATGCCCCTTCGCTACTGTCTATACGAAAATGTCAAACTGTAATGACGTGTGTCATCTATACTTATAATAAAACTGTAACAGGTCCAATTCTGTACATTGAAGATATTTTGAAAATTATATTTGGAGGGCATTCTATAACCGATACTGAGGCCGAAAATATAATTTTTTTAATTTTTGTCTGTCTGTCTGTCTGTATCACGGCTGAGCATCACGCCGAAACTACTGAATGGATTCAAATGAAACTTGGCACGATTTGAGATCTTACTACGAGGTAGGACATAGGATACTTTTTATCCCGTAATCTAGCACGGTTCTTTTGGGAGAGGGTATTAAAGTCAAAATGGGTAGTTGGTTATACGCTTGGTCCGATTTTATAAATTTTTCTTTATAATATAATAAATATCAGTAAGATAACACTCATTGAGAGTTGTTATCAAGGTTTTGTAATCGATCGGGTTAAGCAACGTTAGGTAAGGTCATTAAATAGATGGGTGACCGTTTAACGCCATTTAAACTAAACGTCTCCGTGCTTCGGAGGGCAAGTACAAAGTGGGTCCAAGTTTTTACCGACTTTAAAAAAGGAGGTTTTGTATTCTTTGTGAATGTGCATTATTGAATGTTTAGTTAACGTAAACACAGCGCGGGCGGAGCTGCGTGGGTCAGCTAGTTATCATAATAAAACCCTTAGTCCACGATTCCGGCTCCAGCACAGATAATTCCGCGACCCCCGCGGCCACATTTTAGATGTCATTTTGTTAGTGAATGTTCATCTATTTTATATATTATATCGGGACCGTTTATATATACATATTATAACGGGCCCGTTGGTCTACCGGTTAGACACCCTGGCTGCTACCCGATGGGTTGTGGGTTCGATTCCCACCAAGTGTCTGGGTGTTATTTATCATTTAAGTATGCATTCACAAAAAAAAAAAAAAGTATGTATTAGTATCAGTTGTCTGGTTTCCATAGTACAGGCTCTAGTTTGGTATCAGATGGACGAGTGTGGACTGTCCCAAGATATTATTATATTATTATATCGATGTAGAATATAGATAAAAGTATGATACCTGTCTCTCCTGTCATCTCGGCCGCGGTCCCTGTCCCTCCTGTCCCGCTCCCTCCTATCTCTGTCGCGTCGGTCCCTGCTATCCCTGTCCCGCTCCCTCCTGTCCTTGTCGCGGTCGCTCCTCTTGTCGTCGTCCTTGTCGTCGGCGGGCGGCGGCTGGCTCGCGTTGAACGGCGGCGGCTCGGACGCGTTGAAGCCGGGAGGCGGTTCTGACGCGTTGAAGTTCGGCGGTGGTTTCGACAGGAGCGCTTGGATCTAAAGGTAATAAATAGTATTTTTTAACAGACAAAACAGGAGGTTGTCATTTCGACGCGGTAAACCTATGTAATATTGATAAAACTACGTAATATTCACATATGTTAGTCTATATGGGCATCTAAAAATACTTACTTAATTTTATGAGTGTTACATTATGTATGTAGGTGTGTGTGTTATAATCCTTGTTTGTAATAGTTTTATTATGTTCCCACTTAGGGAAGAGTACCAGTTTCATCATAATCGGTTCAGTAGTTTAACAGAATGAACGTTTATCTGTTTAAAAAGTTGCTCTAGCGTTCGAATTCCGCTATAGTACAGCCATCGGCACGTAACTTGGCAAGATTCGTTAGATACGCAGAAGTCATTTTTTAGGTCTCTTTGGTTATCAAGCGGGGCGCGGGGAACAAGGTAACGTCGTTCCGGGCGCGCTATTGGTTAGCCGGTCGAGCCTTGCTCCCCGCAACTCGTCTAACGTCCCGTTCGCTCCCGAGTAAACTTACGTGCACTAAAATGGTTCAATTTGTTTTTGTTAAGTATTTGTTACAAGTTTTTAACCGACTTCAAAAAAGGAGGAGGTTCTCAATTCGTCTGTATATATATTTTTTTTTTTTTTTTTTATGTATGTTCGCGCATAACTCTGGCAATTATTAACCGATTTGAAAAAATCTTTCTTCCATCCATTCTTCAATCCATTGATTGGGTCCCATAAAAAAATTATTGCTTAGTAATAAGTAGTTCCTAAAAAAACAAGAATGGTGACTGCGCACTGAGAGTTGCTAGAAAGCCTATATAGATGACGTTTTAGTCGCTCGGACTCGCTCGGTCGGACAAAAATGGTCATAACTCTGGCAAATATTTACCAATTTCAATGATTCTTTTTTTATTCGAAAGAAGAAACCACTGTATTGAATCTGTATGAATTTTATTACTGTAGAACTTCCTGGAGGACCATGAACGATGTGGAGGAATTTATCTGGTAAAAACCATAAAACTGATGTTCTCCATTACATTGCTCTGACAATTATGAACCGATTTCGATGATTCTTTTTTTATTCGAGAGAGTAAACTACTATGATGTTTCCATGCAAATTTCATTACGACCGGATATTATTTTCTGAAGAAACATGAATTATGTAAAACTATGTAGACGATAATGTGATCATAACCTACCTAGATAATTTTACGGTTTTCGATGGTTCAATCTTTATATATGAAAATATCACTAAAAAGGTTAAAATAAAATCTTTTTAAAAAAAAATTGAACCGACTTCAATATCACTGAAAAGTATAAAATAATTTAAATATTATTGAAGTTGGTGCCAAATATACACAGCAGGTACGCTAACACCAACTTCAATAATATTTAAATTATTTTATACTTTTCAGTGATATTGAAGTCGGTTCAATTTTTTTTTAAAAAGATTTTATAGAAAATGTTATTTTATCACTTTAAGTAGATTCCGACTTTTCATCCTGCAACCCGCCGGCCGTCAAGCATTAAATCAGTAATTACTTTATAACAATATTTTATTTTAAAATACATTTCTTAAGTAAGTTTAACTATAAAAATTAATTTATTACTACTCATTATATTTTAATCATTCCTCTGTTTTTCTTCTTTTTATGACGTGACTAAAAATATGGCAATAAAATTTGCAATATTTTATATTGACCATGTTTTGTTGCAACTAAGTGCACTTGCGCGAACTACGCCAAAACCTTGCCAACTTACGTGCCGGGGATTATACTGATATCTTGGAAGATTGGTCACTCTTTAAAATTAATAACCATAAGTTTCTTCAAAGTCGGTTATTATTTTTTCTACTAATAGTTTATTTTATTTTACGGGCATCTAAATTATCTTAACGACTGTTGTCTAGCAATAATCGAGACCGATTTTCTACGCGCCATGTCTCCGCGGGGGCGGAGGCCGGAGGATTATTACCCACTAAAACCCGGTAGCTTTCTTCAACGCGACGCTATGGAAAGACTGAGTACTCCATTCGACTACGCCAGAATATGTCCAACGCCAGACGACTCACTGGAGCACGGGCCGGGGGGTCAGAAATGGGATATTTTTTTCGCGGGGAAACCTTCAATAGTTCCCGGTGACCTGTGGGCGTCAATCGGAGTATGTGGAATGCTTACCCAATAACCCCCCCCCCCCCGCTGTCGCGTCGGCATATGAGAAGGGGCACCAGGGCTCTCCGGTGGGATCTGTACCAGGAGCCCCTCAGTGCCTTGCCTTTGAGCCCACCGCCGGGGGTCGTATAGTAGTCCCCCGGGAAGCAGACACAGTGCTCACGGGGACGGGGGTCGCAACCCCGCCACCGTCCTCCTCGGAGTCGCCGCCGTACTCGATGGACGTCCTAGGGCCCACACTCCGAACATCCAGCGACTCCGAAGGAGAGAAGGGAGCTAGTGGAGGGGAGTGATGGCTGCTGCGAGCGGTCAACTCGTGCGCGGGGGCTGCTCGGGGGACTGGTCCGACTACTATCCCGCCGGCATTTTAGTTTGTTGTGTTTTCGTCGTATTTTTTATTTTATTTGATTTTGAATGGCAGCACACACTGTCGCTGGTGCTGATCTAATTGTAAAAAGACCAACTCTGTTATAAAAAAAAATGTGAAAACATGACAAGCCCGCTGAGTTTCTTGCCGGATCTTCTCAATTGAGGTCGCGTTGTGATCCGGTGGTAGCTTTTAAAAAATTGACCGTTCAAAAGTGCGTTAAGCCTATTTGAAATAAAAAAAAAATAATGTTTTTTTTTTAATTTAGTGGAGTTATGAGGAGGTAGAATAGTCTCACCTGGTCAGGTAATAACGCCGGCGGCGCGTTGGCACTGTCGGTGGTCTCCACTCCGTTGGTCTCCTCAGTGTGGTTGTCCTCGGTATCCAAGTCCATGGCATCGTCGCTGTGATTCACCTCACTACTTCGCTGTGTAAAAAACAAGAAATCTTAAAAAAACTTGTCTATGAACAACTTGTTGATCTAGGTACTCATACTGTTATAGGTCTCTCAACTTATCAGGCAAATACTGGAAGTAAGTGGACCATAAGAGAGATCCATCGTTCTATACAGGGTGTAAGGGACATCATACCGAAAACCGACACCAGGGATCCAGTACATGATTCTGAACATTCTAGTGTTTTTTCATCGTCTTTTCATGAATTTCCAAAAAAAAAACAACACTTTTTAAAATAAAATTAGTCTAACATCATTATTGGTATAAAAATAAAGCATAATTTTCATTTAAAAACCATAAACTACTTATTTGTGGAAAATTTATTTACTTACTTATTCATTATGTACAAAAATAATACATAGGCAATTAATTAATAAGTAATTAATTATTATTATTTTAGAAAATTAGCAATGTAATTCGAAAAATAAATATTATTCCGCATATAATCATTACATGCTCAAAAATTAATAAGTTACTCATTTTTCATTTTCCATATAAATGGTTTCTGTAATATTGACATTGTTTGAAATTTTATAACAAAAAATCGGTACGTGGTCCCTTACACCCTTTATAACTCGTGGGTATTCTATGCTTCATTAGCGTACTTAAATAATAACAATAATTCAATTTGAAAATGAACTATGATTATATATTTATAATCCAATGTATTCAATAGGCATGATGACTGCATCACAATACCAATATCTATGGTTTAAAATATTAGAACAGATTGCACTGATTCCAAAAATGCATCTCATTTTCATAATAATAGAGAGATTTTCGTGATATTTAAGCAAATAAATTACTCAAATAGAGCTAATCGCCATTTTGTAATAAACACTGATCAGAGTGAATGACGTCAATCCTGTGTAAATAAACAACTGTCAAACTGTCATCTCAACTTTTTCTTTCATACAATGATTCACTTTTATACCTAAATTACACCGCAGTGACGTCACAATATGGCGCCATGCACCGGCCATCGTTTTGGAACGAAATTCAAACTCTATTTTAAAAATTGAAAATATTGCTATTAATTGTAAATTTTATACAAAAATATGATTATTTTCGGCAATTGTAGACCCGTAAGTACATTATAGAGTATTTTTTCAAAATTAGTAATCATGCCTATTGAAAACTAAAAAATAAAATATTAGAAATACTTATTAGTTGGGAGAAATGAAATTACTACTTCGTCTCGGTCTTTCTCTAACCCTTTTCCTCCTATTTTAGCTTCCACTATCGTTTTAAAGAAGGTGTCGTGTCGAATCAAGTGGTCAATCATTTTTCCTCTCCTATTTTCAATAGTTCTTAAAATTTATCTTTCTTTATTTACCATTTCTAAAACTTTCTCATAATAAATAATAATAATAATAATATCTTGGGACAATCCACACACGGTCATCCGATCCCAAACTAGGCAGAGCCTGTACTATGGAAACCAGACAACTGATACTAATACATATATACTTTTTTTTTTGTAAATACATACTTAAATAGATAAACCGCTATCATCCGCTATTGTCCTGGATAGCAAATAAGGGGGTATTTGTATTCATTACCTGATGGTGTTGTAGTGTGGGCGCGGGCTGTGTGGGCGGCGGGGTGGAGTGGGCGTGCAGCGCTGGGTGCAGGAGGGGCACGCCGCCCACCAGCCCGCCCACGCCCACGCCCACGCCCAGCAGCCCGCCCAGGAACATGCCTGCACACGACATATACACTTATAGTAAAGTACACGGTTCACAGTCCTGCATGCCGGCCACCAAGCAGAACGATTAATTTGCTGCAAGAGTATGTATGGCTTTGCATCCAGTTTGGCATCCTGTCATCATCACCCGAGACGTCCACTGCTGAACCAGGGCCTCCCCCTTAGAAGGGAGGGGTTGCCATAATCCTTATACCCTGTTTTACAAGATCAAGCCAAAGACAATTGGCAGGGTTCAATATGTCAAATTCAACTCTACCAATTGTGTTTAGCTGGCCCTCCGGTCAGCCATCACTTCTGTACTCATACATTTTGGTACAATTTTGACCTTATAGAGAAAAACAAATATATTTAGGTTTGGCAGGCGTCTTGGGATCGCAGTAAAGACGCTGCAGCCCGTCTTTTTGTCTTCTCTCAGTCGCCTCTTACGACAACCCAAGTGGGGTCCTGTGATTTGGTTTAAAACATCCTGGTTTCTACGCAGGACTGTGAATATTCCACACAAGGGTAACAATAAAAAAAAAACAGTACAAAGTACGAGCGTGTCCCTATTTCGAAATTCTATTTTTCTAGCACAATTTAGTTTAAATGCTTGCGCGAACATTACTGTTAGACATACAACCAAGTGTTGTAACTTTTACTTTAATTTACATTGTAAATTAATATTGTAGGTGAACGAGTGATCGATAAGCAGGTGAGCAGTCGGAATGTGATAAGTAGAATTTAGGTGATAATAATGTAGAACCCGTTCATTTGAACATTAAAACTATTACCTATTTTATGTGTATTCGTTCATGTTCTGGAACATCCTACTTATTATTAAAAGATGATTTAGTTGATTTACAACTACGGTACCAAGGCGTTTGAACCGATACATGAAATATAATAAAGTATTGAACTAGACAAAAGAGCATGGATTATCCTGGATTAGAAACCGGGGATTGAAGTTGTTCCATATTTATGCCAGCACAAGCTTTTTAACCGACTTCAAAAAAGGAGGTTCTGTATTCGACGCGTATGTATGTAATATTAATAGAAATGCGTAATATTCATATATGTTAGTCTATGTGGGCTTCTAAACAAATTTACCAAATTTCACGAGTGTATGTATATATGTAGGTTTGTCCGCGGATTTCTCAGAAACTAAAAGTCCGATTTCGAAAATTCTTTTTGCAATAGTTAGAGTATTTTTCAACTTAGGGTAGAGTACAAGTTTCATCAAAATCGGTCCAGTAGTTTAAGATATATAAACTTTTTATGTTTTCAATAAGTTACTGTAATGTAGACGTTCGAGTTGCGTGATAGTGCTGATACCTATCTTGGTAAAATAAGTCACTAAAAGTGTTAAATAAACTATTTAAAAAAAAAACCGACTTCAAAGTAAATTATCTAAAAAGCATAAAATAACGAAAATATTATTGAAGTTGGTGCAGAATATACACAGCAGGTACGCTAACACGTTATTTTATGCTTTTTAGATAATTTACTTTGAAGTCGGTTTTTATTTTTTTTAAAATAGTTTATTTAATACTTTTCAGTGACTTATTTTATCAAAATAGGTATCAGCACTATCACGCAACTCGAACGTCTACGTTACAGTAACTTACTGAAAACATAAAAAGTGTATATCTCTTAAACTACTGGACCGATTTTGATGAAACTTATACTCTACCCTAAGTTGAAAAATACTCATGAATAAATGAATGAAATGAATGAATGAATGAATGTGTATGGTTGAACTATTGCAAAAAGAATTTTTAAAATCGGACTTGTAGTTTCTGAGAAATCCGTGGACAAACCTACATACATACATACACTCATAAGATTTGGTAAATTTGTTTAGAAGCCCACATAGACTAACATATATTAATACTAGCTGACCCGGCAAACGTTGTTTTGCCATAAAATAAAATAAAAAATTTTTTAGGGGGATTAAAAATAGATGTTGGCCGATTCTCATAGATACCGGATAAGCACAAAAAAATTCATCAAAATCGGTCAAGCCGTTTCGGAGAAGTATGGTAACGAAAACTGTGACACGAGAATTTTATATATTAGATTACGCATTTTTATTAATATTACATACATACGCGTCGAATAGAGAACCTTCTTTTTGAAGCCGGTTAAAAATAGACCAAACGTATATTAATCTTCTTAAAAACATTTACGATAATAGCACCGCCAACATTAAACTTAACTGTTATGGCCCTATATTTCAAATGGAAAAAAGGTGTAAAACAGGGGGATCCGCCTTCTCCAAAACTCTTTACTAGCATTCTTCAGGAAATATTTATAAAATTGGCAGATGAATGGTCCACGAAGGGAATTATGGTTGGTGACCTTAGGCTCACTAACTTACGTTTTGCTGACGATATAGTCCTTTTTGCTTTTTGTGAAGGACGACCTTCCAAAATGACTCAAGCGAAAACTCATCGACATGTGTATACTGCCCATTCTAACTTACGGTGCTCAAACGTGGTCACTTACGGAAACTCAAAAGTCCAAACTCAGGGTCTGCCAAAGGGCGATGGAACGTAGCGTGCTGGGCATTAAGTTGACCGATCACGTTCGAAATACAGTTATACGTTCCCAAACAGGAATTGCCGATGTAGGGAAATAAGCTGCCAGGCTGAAGTGGGGTTGGGCGGGACATATTTGTCGCATGAAGGCAGACAGATGAGCCATGGTTGTCACACAATGGGTGCCGAAGGATGGACGTCGTCGTCGTGGAAGGCCTAAAAAGCGTTGGCGTGACGACTTAGATGCATTGAAGAAGGATTGGTTTGAAATGGCTTACGACAGGGATATGTGGATGGTCATGGGGGAGACCTTTGCCCAGCAGTGGGACAATAATAGGTAAAATTAAAAAAAAATAGAAAAGGAATGTATCTGTCACATATCCAAACACACTTCATAAATACTACAACTGCTGCCACCAAAGGCAAAAACAAAACTGTTATAACGATCGCCGAACACAACGGACGTCTTTTCGAATAGGCTGCGCGCGCGCTGTGTAAATCATAAGTTATATATATACTTATTTTGCTTTCCAACGATCGACACCTTTATTCGAGTGGTTCTTGAAGCGATTGAAATCAAAACATATAAAAATTTCAACCGGGAATATGGCTTTAGATTATCAGCTGCTTGGGAACCAGTGATTAAAATGACAAAACCTCGCTATTGGCCGGCGGTTAAATATGGAGATACTGTGAGTGTAGTGTGTAGTGGGCTTAACGTTACAAGTGAAAGAACGGGGGTAGACGAAGATATTTCTGCCTCGCGCACGGAGCCGTCTCGCTGAACCAGTCTGCTTGCGACCACGGCTGGTGCAACCCGGCCGAAACGTCAAGCCAAAATATAAGGTAAATCGCGTTAATTCCCGATTAAAACCAAGTTTGCTACCAATAGCTTTAAGATCCGTGCCTAGTGCAAAACTGAAGTTCCTGAATGGCAATCAGCGATCTAAGCCATTATCAGCTGGGGTACCCCGAGCTCAGCGGATATCCAATTGCAGGTGAGTGGTGGATACATCCTTTCTACATGTCTTACACAGATATGAAAAATATTTTAATTGAAATGAAACTAATTTAACGGATTATATCGCGGTTTATTTTTGATTTTTAATTTCCCGACGTTAAAAATCAAAAATAAACCGCGATATAATCCGTAAAATTAGTTTCATTTTAATGTGTAATATTCGCGTAAGTATCAGAAATCATTAATATTTTAATTATTTAATAAAGAAGTGTATTTAACGCACTCGTGTATGCACTAAGTAATAATGTGTCTATGGTCGTAACCAGGCCGTCGACACTGCCTAGAAACCGATATTTGTATGGAGTTATGAACGTACTTATTAGAAATAATGGCACTAATTAGGTAGGCAATATAAAGTTACCAAATTAAAATGACTGCTAATACGTATTGGCTTCAACTCTATGAAGTTCTGTCTTAATTTGGACGTATTATATTATAATACGAATTTGTTATTTTTTTTGTTGTCTAACCTGTGAATGTAACTTGACATTTGAAAATTTAATTCTGGTTTGAATTTTGGCGGCTAATAAGTTATTATATCATTTACATTTATTTAAGCCTTAATGGGTGTTGTGTTAATATTATGGGTGGTAAATCGTTAAGAAAATGTGAAATATGTGGTGTTAGGCGAGTCACAAAAAGGTTTTCTGAGATATTTTTGGCCAGATTTCCACATGACCCGGCAAGGTAAAATTTTATGATAAATTAATATAAAAATGTAAATATTTCTTGTGGTGTAGCAGTTACATTACTTTTGAATCCTATTTAGTAGTCGATCGCAAGTTTTGTAATGGAATTATGAATTTATTCATAAAACTTTGTTGTTGAACAAAATAAATAGTGATGTACATATTATATAGTCATAAGTCCATAAATATCGATATTTTTGCCTGACTAGCCCAGAAGGAAGGCTATATTTTTCGAGTGTGTGTATGTATGTTTTTATTTGTAGTTGTTTTTTGTGCTTTTATAATATTATGCTTTTTTCTTCAGATGGGTGAAGTTAATTGGAAATGAAGACTTGTTGATTTATCCATACAAATATATGGCACAACGTGTTATCAGGATTAAGAATAACTAATACAGCATATAAATAAGCATATCTAGTATGACGACTCCATTGTGAATCGAATTTTGAGATTAATGATCGTAAAGCATTCAAAAATCATAAATATTTCTTTATTTTATTTGTAAAAATTGCTTAATTTTATTTTGAAAACATAGTTATTGTACATAGGTAACTTTGCGTGAATTAAACTTAACAATAAACACACCCGTATATTGTGTTCTTTCATTTTCATCGATATCGATAGACAAACATACTAAGGGGTGGCAAGCCCTAGTGGTATACAATATTAAAAAAAAAATGGCAGGTTGGCCAACTGGTAGCCATTAAGTTTTATGTTTGTTAAGTTAGGAAAAGTACGTTCATGACTTCATGATTCGATTCAGGGGCTTGTATGGGAGTGCCGACTCTTATACGTAGTGTTAAATCCTCTTTGGTCGTAACTTACCGGGCTGCGGCATGGACTGCGGCGGCATGCCGGGCGGGAACCGTAGAAGCGGTCCTGCGGAACAAACACCACACGTTACTTTCTATGCACGGACTCCCGCGTCTATCAACATTTACTATTTAGTAGTAAATATTTACCACTGCGAACCTCTATTGGTTGGAAATAGCAAAACGAATGAATTTAAGTCTGAATACTTAGAATATGTACAAGCACTATAGAATTGCTTATTTTCAAGTAAGAACCGTAGGCACGAGTAAGAATATCGAAAAGCATACTATCATAATATACATCGACAAGTTACTCGCCCGTCAGCTGTAAAAGCAAAAAGGGGCCTGAATGTCGTAAGTGTGCCTTTACCGATTCAAAGATACTCTTTGAGCGATCGATTCTGGTTCAATTTGAGAGCGATCGCGCAAGGAAAGCTTCCAAAATACTCGAAATCTAACTGTATGACCACTCACCATGAGGTAGACGAGCACTAGCTTATATTGAGAGTACTGAGTAAAAGAAGAAAATAGGAGTTGATAGTCACCTGGTACTCCGGCGGGCAAGCTGGGCGGTCTCATGCCGGGAGGCAAGCCTGGCGCCATACCGGGCGGAAGACCGCCCGTCATCCTATGACAAATCACAAATTGTTATAAAATGGAAATATAAACATCGATATGCTGAGAGATAGACAAAGATAGAAAAATATACATATGGATAGGTAATAGAAGGAAATACAAAATAAATACTGCGTTACAAAATAACATCAAAAAACATAGCCACTACCTTTCGTCGTATCGCTTCAGGGCACGCGTTAAAGATATCAAGATCAACTAGTTTGGCTAAATTGTTAAAATTCGTACACAATAGATAAGTGTTTTGCCTATAGCTAGTATGAGCAAGAAGCACAGTGAAGGGTCGCCCCACACGGGCCACTAGCCACATCCACAATCGCCGCCACTTGAAACTGAAGAAGAAGCGGCTACAAAAGAAGCTGACGCGCGTGACAGCCACTTGTGGTCCATGTTGGACACTTGCGGTCGGTGGCCGCTACTTTTTTTAACTCGTGTTTGCAGTGAAATGAAGGGAGAGAGGGGTGGGAATCGCGCGAGTGGCTTGTGTCGGCGTTTTGTGGCCGAGCCGACCACTAGAGGCGAGCAGTGGCGTGGTGTGGCGACCACCGGCGTTTACAGTGTGCGGCGAGTCCATGCAAAATGTATGAAAACAACAGGAAATAGGTCGGTGGCTGCGTTTTGTGGTTGTGGCTGGTGGCTCGTGTGCGGCGACACTAAAGGGATGTGATGGTGTAATTCAAAAGTATCGCGGTACATGCAATTTTTTACTATACAAAAAAAAAAACTTACCCCGGTGGAGGCATCCTCGGCACCGCCATAGTCATATTAGCCGTCGCAGCGTTCGTTAAGCTGCCGGGCATCGACATCGGTAAGTTCCCGGGAGGTAACCCCCCGGGCGGGAGCCCCGTCGCCATGCTCACAGGCGGCATGCCGGCCGGCGGCAGCGGCATGTTGCCGGCCAGCCCGGGCGGCATGCTCGGCATCATGCCGCCCGGGGGCGCCGGCATGCCCGCCATCATCGACATGTTCTCCATCATTGTTTTGGGGAGAATCTGTCAGACAATATGTACACTGTAAACATCGATATAATATTATATTTAAACTAGATTAGCTGTTCCGGTACGAAAAGTGGCACACAGAAATAGCGCCCTTGTGTCGCTATTTCTTTACAAGCCACAGCCTGATAAAATTATTTTTGCCGATAGGAGTCGCTACTGTCTGTATGAAACAGTCAAAATACACGACATTATCATAATAAAACCGTTAGTTCACGTTTCCGCCACAAGCACAGATAAGTCTGCGACCTCCGTGACCACATTTTAGATGTCATTTTGTTAGTGAATGTTTATCTGCTTTATATAATATTAAATCGATGACTGTAAAGCTTAGTATCCAGTCAGTTTTTTGGCACTCAAAGGAGCCTCGGTCTGTGCCGTGCATCTAGTGAAGACGGCCGTGTCGCCTCACGCCGCAACTCGCCATGGAGATCGACAATTTTACTGCAGTTAAATTAATAAAATTATACCAGAACTCTATTGGGATATAACTCTTTTATCTACCATCGGTGCTTCCTCTCTTGTATTTTTTTTTGTCTTTGTTATAGTGTTAATGACTATTAAAGTAGCAGCTACTTAACGCGGGTTTGGTGCCATCATGCTTTTGCTTTAAACTGGATCGCGTCACGTCACTTCGATCCGCATCGTGCCTCGACTATCTGCGTCAAGATGAGCAGCCTCAACCTGCCTCAAGTAGAGGCTGCTCGGCCTGAGACCGCTCAAAAGGATACGCATCTTAAAAGAGGTGTCCTCAAAGCATAATGGGTCGTGCGATTGAGTGTTGGTGGTGGGTGTGACGTACCCGGGGCGGCAGCGAGTCCTCATCGACGGCGCCCCCGTCCTCCAGCGCGTCGAGGGACAGTACCTGGTGGTGGGTGTGACGTACCCGGGGCGGCAGCGAGTCCTCATCGACGGCGCCCCCGTCCTCCAGCGCGTCGAGGGACAGTACCTGGTGGTGGGTGTGACGTACCCGGGGCGGCAGCCAAGGCGGCAGCGAGTCCTCATCGACGGCGCCCCCGTCCTCCAGCGCGTCGAGGGACAGTACCTGGTGGTGGGTGTGACGTACCCGGGGCGGCAGCCAGGGCGGCAGCGAGTCCTCGTCGACGGCGCCCCCGTACTCCAGCGCGTCGAGGGACAGTACCTGGTGGTTGGTGTGACGTACCCGGGGCGGCAGCCAAGGCGGCAGCGAGTCCTCGTCGACGGCGCCCCCGTCCTCCAGCGCGTCGAGGGACAGTACCTGGTGGTGGGTGTGACGTACCCGGGGCGGCAGCCAAGGCGGCAGCGAGTCCTCGTCGACGGCGCCCCCATCCTCCAGCGCGTCGAGGGACAGTACCTGGTGGTGGGTGTGACGTACCCGGGGCGGCAGCCAAGGCGGCAGCGAGTCCTCGTCGACGGCGCCCCCGTCCTCCAGCGCGTCGAGGGACAGGGCCCCGAGGGCCCACTGTGCCTGCAGCGCGGTCCACGGCAGGTAGGACACGCCCAGCTCGGCCTCCCAGTAGTCCTTCCATTCGCGCCCCTTCACGCCCTTGCCCGGCGCCCACGCCACCTGACCGATACCACTCCTCGTTAAGTCTTACACGCAATCGTGTTCAAATTGGACTATATTTATATCAGACTGGGGCCCATCCTCACAACTAGAGGGCCTAAAACAATGTAACATTTTACAAGCGTCAACACTAACAGAAAGTAAAAATGTTTGAGAATTCCATAAAACACAGACAAATCATAAGGAATAGATAGCGTTAGCGAATTAAGAATTAGAATCACTATGAAAAGATTGTATCTTGTTTAGGCTCTCAGGGTCATTAATTACAGGTGTCATTAAGTGCTGATAGGATGTGTAATCGATTATAAAATAATACAACAACGATTTTATCCATGGCCTGAAAACTAATTATTTTCCAACAAAAAGTTTGCAAACTCAGTTAAGTGATTACAGATATATCGAAAAATTTCAGAAACATCAACAGAAAACACAGACGTCAAGTGATATAAACGCCAGTAAATAGTAGACCGGATACTAACGGTGATCTCCTTGGAGTGCAGCTTGTGCTTGTTGAGTTTCTCAATGGCCTTGGCGGCGTCTCGGCGTCGCTCCATGACGACGAAGGCGCAGCCCCTTGGCGCCACCACGTCGATGGCGCTCACGAGCCCCACGCCGCCGAACAGGTCGGACAGCTCCTCGGGCGTCGCCAGCTTCGACAGGTGCCCCACCCACAGCGTCGTGCTGCACACTGTACCGATACATCGAGTTTGTATCTTACAGCGTCGATGAAGCGCACCGGGGAGGTTTTAGTGGGTAAAAATCCCACATAACCCAGGCTCCACTCCACGGTGTGTTATAGAGCCCAAAAAAATGACATCCTCGTTTTCGCACACAAACCGATGGCAGTTACTATTTAGAATGCAAGAGTAGAACCGCCAAGTGCCAATTATGATTAGTTTAGGCTAAAAAAAATATCAAAGTCGGCAATATTTTATGGGGAAAAATCAGAAAAAAAATTCTAGTTAAAAAAATACGTATCAATAGTATTTAAAAAAAAAAACAAAAATCACTTTATAATGATTTAATACATAATATATACAAATACAAACTCAGATCCTGCAGAAACGGACTACTCTGTGTAGTTTGAGCTAGAAGTCACTTGCTATACAAATACAAACTCAGATCCTGCAGAAACGGACTACTCTGTGTAGTTTGAGCTAGAAGTCACTTGCTATACAAATACAAACTCAGATCCTGCAGAAACGGACTACTCTGTGTAGTTTGAGCTAGAAGTCACTTGCTATACAAATACAAACTCAGATGCTGCAGAAACGGACTACTCTGTGTAGTTTGAGCTAGAAGTCACTTGCTATACAAATACAAACTCAGATCCTGCAGAAACGGACTACTCTGTGTAGTTTGAGCTAGAAGTCACTTGCTATACAAATACAAACTCGGACCTGCAGAAACGGACTACTCTGTGTAGTTTGAGCTAGAAGTCACTTGCTATACATATACAAACTCAGATCCTGCAGAAACGGACTACTCTGTGTAGTTTGAGCTAGAAGTCACTTGCTATACAAATACAAACTCAGATCCTGCAGAAACGGACTACTCTGTGTAGTTTGAGCTAGAAGTCACTTGCTATACAAATACAAACTCGGACCTGCAGAAACGGACTACTCTGTGTAGTTTGAGCTAGAAGTCACTTGCTATACAAAGACAAACTCAGATCCTGCAGAAACGGACTACTCTGTGTAGTTTGAGCTAGAAGTCACTTGCTATACAAATACAAACTCAGATCCTGCAGAAACGGACTACTCTGTGTAGTTTGAGCTAGAAGTCACTTGCTATACAAATACAAACTCAGATCCTGCAGAAACGGACTACTCTGTGTAGTTTGAGCTAGAAGTCACTTGCTATACAAATACAAACTCAGATCCTGCAGAAACGGACTACTCTGTGTAGTTTGAGCTAGAAGTCACTTGCTATACAAATACCTTACCTTGCCTTACGGGTGGACTAGCCTTCATTGGTCCGCCTGTAAGAGTCTTCCTTTTTGAGGTTGTATCGACCGTTTATTAATTCTTTGCTTGTCTCCCGCTTTGCAAAGGAGGGAAGTGGAATATATGTATTTCCGACTCCTCCTATCTACCTTTTTAATTAAATTTGTTGCGGGTTCCAAGACAATTTAGCGTTCCCCTGGGACTCGCCGAGGGTCAAACCTCGGTGTCTTCAGTGGTGACCACTGTAGATCCTGGCTTACAGGAGTAACAGTGGTGGGAATGAGTGGTGGGATTAGTCCCAATTTGTTGCTATACAAATACAAACTCAGATCCTGCAGAAACGGACTACTCTGTGTAGTTTGAGCTAGAAGTCACTTGCTATACACTACAAACTCAGATCCTGCAGAAACCGACTACTTTGTGTAGTTTGAGCTAGAAGTCTGTGTAGTTCGAGCTAGAAGTCACTTGCTATACTAATACACTCAGATCCTGCAGAAACCGACTACTTTGTGTAATTTGAACTAGAAGTCACTTGCTATACACATACAAACTCAGATCCTGCAGAAACCGACTACTTTGTGTAGTTTGAGCTAGAAGTCACTTGCTATACAAATACAAACTCAGATCCTGCAGAAACGGACTACTCTGTGTAGTTTGAGCTAGAAGTCACTTGCTATACAAATACAAACTCAGATCCTGCAGAAACGGACTACTCTGTGTAGTTTGAGCTAGAAGTCACTTGCTATACACTACAAACTCAGATCCTGCAGAAACCGACTACTTTGTGTAGTTTGAGCTAGAAGTCTTTGTGTAGTTCGAGCTAGAAGTCACTTGCTATACTAATACAGACTCAGATCCTGCAGAAACCGACTACTTTGTGTAATTTGAACTAGAAGTCACTTGCTATACACATACAAACTCAGATCCTGCAGAAACCGACTACTTTGTGTAGTTTGAGCTAGAAGTCACTTGCTATACAAATATAAACTCAGATCCTGCAGAAACGGACTACTCTGTGTAGTTTGAGCTAGAAGTCACTTGCTATACACTACAAACTCAGATCCTGCAGCAACCGACTACTTTGTGTAGTTTGAGGTAGAAGTCTTTGTGTAGTTCGAGCTAGACGTCACTTGCTATACTAATACAGACTCAGATCCTGCAGACACCGACTACTTTGTGTAATTTGAACTAGAAGTCACCTGCAATACACATACAAACTCAGATCCTGCAGAAACCGACTACTTTGTGTAGTTTGAGCTAGAAGTCTTTGTGTAGTTTGAGCTAGAAGTCGCTTGCTTTACAAAAACAAACTCAGATCCTGCAGAAACCGACTACTTTGTGTAGTTTGAGCTAGAAGTCTTTGTGTAGTTCGAGCTAGAAGTCACTTGCTATACTAATACAGACTCAGATCCTGCAGAAACCGACTACTTTGTGTAATTTGAACTAGAAGTCACTTGCTATACACATACAAACTCAGATCTTGCAGAAACCGACTACTTTGTGTAGTTTGAGCTAGAAGTCACTTGCTATACTAATACAGACTCAGATCCTGCAGAAACCGACTACTTTGTGTAATTTGAGCTAGAAGTCACTTGCTATACACTACAAACTCAGATCCTGCAGAAACCGACTACTTTGTGTAGTTTGAGGTAGAAGTCTTTGTGTAGTTCGAGCTAGAAGTCACTTGCTATACTAATACAGACTCAGATCCTGCAGACACCGACTACTTTGTGTAATTTGAACTAGAAGTCACTTGCAATACACATACAAACTCAGATCCTGCAGAAACCGACTACTTTGTGTAGTTTGAGCTAGAAGTCTTTGTGTAGTTTGAGCTAGAAGTCGCTTGCTTTACAAAAACAAACTCAGATCCTGCAGAAACCGACTACTTTGTGTAGTTTGAGCTAGAAGTCTTTGTGTAGTTCGAGCTAGAAGTCACTTGCTATACTAATACAGACTCAGATCCTGCAGAAACCGACTACTTTGTGTAATTTGAACTAGAAGTCACTTGCTATACACATACAAACTCAGATCTTGCAGAAACCGACTACTTTGTGTAGTTTGAGCTAGAAGTCACTTGCTATACTAATACAGACTCAGATCCTGCAGAAACCGACTACTTTGTGTAATTTGAACTAGAAGTCACTTGCTATACACATACAAACTCAGATCCTGCAGAAACCGACTACTTTGTGTAGTTTGAGCTAGAAGTCACTTGCTATACAAATATAAACTCAGATCCTGCAGAAATGGACTACTCTGTGTAGTTTGAGCTAGAAGTCACTTGCTATACACTACAAACTCAGATCCTGCAGAAACCGACTACTTTGTGTAGTTTGAGGTAGAAGTCTTTGTGTAGTTCGAGCTAGAAGTCACTTGCTATACTAATACAGACTCAGATCCTGCAGACACCGACTACTTTGTGTAATTTGAACTAGAAGTCACTTGCAATACACATACAAACTCAGATCCTGCAGAAACCGACTACTTTGTGTAGTTTGAGCTATAAGTCTTTGTGTAGTTTGAGCTAGAAGTCGCTTGCTTTACAAACACAAACTCAGATCCTGCAGAAACCGACTACTTTGTGTAGTTTGAGCTAGAAGTCTTTGTGTAGTTCGAGCTAGAAGTCACTTGCTATACTAATACAGACTCAGATCCTGCAGAAACCGACTACTTTGTGTAATTTGAACTAGAAGTCACTTGCTATACACATACAAACTCAGATCTTGCAGAAACCGACTACTTTGTGTAGTTTGAGCTAGAAGTCACTTGCTATACTAATACAGACTCAGATCCTGCAGAACCCGACTACTTTGTGTAATTTGAGCTAGAAGTCACTTGCTATACAAATACAAACTCAGATCCTGCAGAAACCGACTACTCTGTGTAGTTTGAACTAGAAGTCACTTGCTATACAAATACAAACTCAGATCCTGCAGAAACCGACTACTCTGTGTAGTTTGAGCTAGAAGTCACTTGCTATACAAATACAAACTCAGATCCTGCAGAAACCGACTACTCTGTGTAGTTTGAGCTAGAAGTCACTTGCTATACACATACAAACTCAGATCCTGCAGAAACCGACTACTTTGTGTAGTTTGAGCTAGAAGTCTTTGTGTAGTTCGAGCTAGAAGTCACTTGCTATACTAATACAGACTCAGATCCTGCATAAACCGACTACTTTGTGTAATTTGAACTAGAAGTCACTTGCTATACACATACAAACTCAGATCTTGCAGAAACCGACTACTTTGTGTAGTTTGAGCTAGAAGTCTTTGTGTAGTTTGAGCTAGAAGTCACTTGCTATACTAATACAGACTCAGATCCTGCAGAAACCGACTACTTTGTGTAATTTGAGCTAGAAGTCACTTGCTATACGAATACAAACTCAGATCCTGCAGAAACCGACTACTCTGTGTAGTTTGAACTAGAAGTCACTTGCTATACAAATACAAACTCAGATCCTGCAGAAACCGACTACTCTGTGTAGTTTGAGCTAGAAGTCACTTGCTATACAAATACAAACTCAGATCCTGCAGAAACGGACTACTCTGTGTAGTTTGAGCTAGAAGTCACTTGCTATACAAATACAAACTCGGACCTGCAGAAACGGACTACTCTGTGTAGTTTGAGCTAGAAGTCACTTGCTATACAAAGACAAACTCAGATCCTGCAGAAACGGACTACTCTGTGTAGTTTGAGCTAGAAGTCACTTGCTATACAAATACAAACTCAGATCCTGCAGAAACGGACTAATCTGTGTAGTTTGAGCTAGAAGTCACTTGCTATACAAATACAAACTCAGATCCTGCAGAAACGGACTACTCTGTGTAGTTTGAGCTAGAAGTCACTTGCTAAACAAATACAAACTCAGATCCTGCAGAAACGGACTACTCTGTGTAGTTTGAGCTAGAAGTCACTTGCTATACAAATACCTTACCTTGCCTTACGGGTGGACTAGCCTTCATTGGTCCGCCTGTAAGAGTCTTCCTTTTTAGGTTGTATCGACCGTTTATTAATTATTTGCTTGTCTCCCGCTTTGCAAAGGAGGGAAGTGGAATATATGTATTTCCGACTCCTCCTATCTACCTTTTTAATTAAATTTGTTGCGGGTTCCAAGACAATTTAGCGTTCCCCTGGGACTCGCCGAGGGTCAAACCTCGGTGTCTTCAGTGGTGACCACTGTAGATCCTGGCTTACAGGAGTAACAGTGGTGGGAATGAGTGGTGGGATTAGTCCCAATTTGTTGCTATACAAATACAAACTCAGATCCTGCAGAAACGGACTACTCTGTGTAGTTTGAGCTAGAAGTCACTTGCTATACACTACAAACTCAGATCCTGCAGAAACCGACTACTTTGTGTAGTTTGAGCTAGAAGTCTGTGTAGTTCGAGCTAGAAGTCACTTGCTATACTAATACACTCAGATCCTGCAGAAACCGACTACTTTGTGTAATTTGAACTAGAAGTCACTTGCTATACACATACAAACTCAGATCCTGCAGAAACCGACTACTTTGTGTAGTTTGAGCTAGAAGTCACTTGCTATACAAATACAAACTCAGATCCTGCAGAAACGGACTACTCTGTGTAGTTTGAGCTAGAAGTCACTTGCTATACAAATACAAACTCAGATCCTGCAGAAACGGACTACTCTGTGTAGTTTGAGCTAGAAGTCACTTGCTATACACTACAAACTCAGATCCTGCAGAAACCGACTACTTTGTGTAGTTTGAGCTAGAAGTCTTTGTGTAGTTCGAGCTAGAAGTCACTTGCTATACTAATACAGACTCAGATCCTGCAGAAACCGACTACTTTGTGTAATTTGAACTAGAAGTCACTTGCTATACACATACAAACTCAGATCTTGCAGAAACCGACTACTTTGTGTAGTTTGAGCTAGAAGTCTTTGTGTAGTTTGAGCTAGAAGTCACTTGCTATACTAATACAGACTCAGATCCTGCAGAAACCGACTACTTTGTGTAATTTGAGCTAGAAGTCACTTGCTATACGAATACAAACTCAGATCCTGCAGAAACCGACTACTCTGTGTAGTTTGAGCTAGAAGTCTTTGTGTAGTTCGAGCTAGAAGTCACTTGCTATACTAATACAGACTCAGATCCTGCAGAAACCGACTACTTTGTGTAATTTGAACTAGAAGTCACTTGCTATACACATACAAACTCAGATCCTGCAGAAACCGACTACTTTGTGTAGTTTGAGCTAGAAGTCACTTGCTATACAAATATAAACTCAGATCCTGCAGAAACGGACTACTCTGTGTAGTTTGAGCTAGAAGTCACTTGCTATACACTACAAACTCAGATCCTGCAGAAACCGACTACTTTGTGTAGTTTGAGGTAGAAGTCTTTGTGTAGTTCGAGCTAGAAGTCACTTGCTATACTAATACAGACTCAGATCCTGCAGACACCGACTACTTTGTGTAATTTGAACTAGAAGTCACTTGCAATACACATACAAACTCAGATCCTGCAGAAACCGACTACTTTGTGTAGTTTGAGCTAGAAGTCTTTGTGTAGTTTGAGCTAGAAGTCGCTTGCTTTACAAAAACAAACTCAGATCCTGCAGAAACCGACTACTTTGTGTAGTTTGAGCTAGAAGTCTTTGTGTAGTTCGAGCTAGAAGTCACTTGCTATACTAATACAGACTCAGATCCTGCAGAAACCGACTACTTTGTGTAGTTTGAGCTAGAAGTCACTTGCTATACAAATATAAACTCAGATCCTGCAGAAACCGACTACTCTGTGTAGTTTGAGCTAGAAGTCTTTGTGTAGTTCGAGCTAGAAGTCACTTGCTATACTAATACAGACTCAGATACTGCAGAAACCGACTACTTTGTGTAATTTGAACTAGAAGTCACTTGCTATACACATACAAACTCAGATCCTGCAGAAACCGACTACTTTGTGTAGTTTGAGCTAGAAGTCACTTGCTATACAAATATAAACTCAGATCCTGCAGAAACGGACTACTCTGTGTAGTTTGAGCTAGAAGTCACTTGCTATACACTACAAACTCAGATCCTGCAGAAACCGACTACTTTGTGTAGTTTGAGCTAGAAGTCTTTGTGTAGTTTGAGCTAGAAGTCGCTTGCTTTACAAAAACAAACTCAGATCCTGCAGAAACCGACTACTTTGTGTAGTTTGAGCTAGAAGTCTTTGTGTAGTTCGAGCTAGAAGTCACTTGCTATACTAATACAGACTCAGATCCTGCAGAAACCGACTACTCTGTGTAGTTTGAACTAGAAGTCACTTGCTATACACATACAAACTCAGATCCTGCAGAAACCGACTACTT
This sequence comes from Furcula furcula, assembly GCA_911728495.1. NCBI lineage: Eukaryota > Metazoa > Arthropoda > Insecta > Lepidoptera > Notodontidae > Furcula > Furcula furcula. Next base: position 24,049,386 of record OU452253.1, read on the forward strand.
TGTGTAGTTTGAGCTAGAAGTCACTTGCTATACAAATATAAACTCAGATCCTGCAGAAACGGACTACTCTGTGTAGTTTGAGCTAGAAGTCACTTGCTATACACTACAAACTCAGATCCTGCAGAAACCGACTACTTTGTGTAGTTTGAGGTAGAAGTCTTTGTGTAGTTCGAGCTAGAAGTCACTTGCTATACTAATACAGACTCAGATCCTGCAGACACCGACTACTTTGTGTAATTTGAACTAGAAGTCACTTGCAATACACATACAAACTCAGATCCTACAGAAACCGACTACTTTGTGTAATTTGAACTAGAAGTCACTTGCTATACACATACAAACTCAGATCCTGCAGAAACCGACTACTTTGTGTAGTTTGAGCTAGAAGTCACTTGCTATACAAATATAAACTCAGATCCTGCAGAAACGGACTACTCTGTGTAGTTTGAGCTAGAAGTCACTTGCTATACACTACAAACTCAGATCCTGCAGAAACCGACTACTTTGTGTAGTTTGAGCTAGAAGTCTTTGTGTAGTTTGAGCTAGAAGTCGCTTGCTTTACAAAAACAAACTCGGATCCTGCAGAAACCGACTACTTTGTGTAGTTTGAGCTAGAAGTCTTTGTGTAGTTCGAGCTAGAAGTCACTTGCTATACTAATACAGACTCAGATCCTGCAGAAACCGACTACTCTGTGTAGTTTGAACTAGAAGTCACTTGCTATACACATACAAACTCAGATCCTGCAGAAACCGACTACTTTGTGTAGTTTGAGCTAGAAGTCACTTGCTATACAAATATAAACTCAGATCCTGCAGAAACGGACTACTCTGTGTAGTTTGAGCTAGAAGTCACTTGCTATACACTACAAACTCAGATCCTGCAGAAACCGACTACTTTGTGTAGTTTGAGGTAGAAGTCTTTGTGTAGTTCGAGCTAGAAGTCACTTGCTATACTAATACAGACTCAGATCCTGCAGACACCGACTACTTTGTGTAATTTGAACTAGAAGTCACTTGCAATACACATACAAACTCAGATCCTACAGAAACCGACTACTCTGTGTAGTTTGAGCTAGAAGTCACTTGCTATACAGATACAAACTCAGATCCTGCAGAAACCGACTACTTTGTGTAGTTTGAGCTAGAAGTCACTTGCTATACTAATACAGACTCAGATCCTGCAGAAACCGACTACTTTGTGTAGTTTGAACTAGAAGTCACTTGCTATACACATACAAACTCAGATCCGGCAGAAACCGACTACTTTGTGTAGTTTGAGCTAGAAGTCACTTGCTATATGTAAATAAATTAAAAAAAAAAATACAAACTCAGATCCTGCAGAAACCGATTACTTTGTGTAGTTTGAGCTAGAAGTCACTTGCTATACACATACAAACTCAGATCCGGCAGAAACCGACTACTTTGTGTAGTTTGAGCTAGAAGTCGTTTGCGTTACAAAAACAAACTCAGATCCTGCAGAAACCGACTACTTTGTATAGTTTGAGCTAGAAGTCACTTGCTATACAAATACAAACTCAGATCCTGCAGAAACCGATTACTTTGTGTAGTTTGAGCTAGAAGTCACTTGTTTTACAAATACAAACTCAGATCCTGCAGAAACCGACTACTTTGTGTAGTTTGAGCTAGAAGTCACTTGCTATACAAATACAAACTCAGATCCTGCAGAAACCGATTACTTTGTGTAGTTTGAGCTAGAAGTCACTTGTTTTACAAATACAAACTCAGATCCTGCAGAAACCGACTACTTTGTGTAGTTTGAGCTAGAAGTCACTTGTTATACAAAAACAAACTCAGATCCTGCAGAAACCGATTACTTTGTGTAGTTTGAGCTAGAAGTCACTTGTTATACAAAAACAAACTCAGATCCTGCAGAAACCGATTACTTTGTGTAGTTTGAGCTAGAAGTCACTTGTTATACCAATACAAACCCAGATCCTGCAGAAACCGACTACTTCGTGCAGTTTGAGCTAGAAGTCACTTGCTTTATTTTGTGTACTTTAAGCCAGGTGCCCCAGAAGGAAACCCTTTTTTTAAGGTCCTGCGGTGTGACAGGGATTGGCTAAGTATTCTATATGGCATCTATTTGTGCCAGCTCATTGTCTGCCAGTATTAAATAGAATGCGTAAAGTAAATTTACACTGATTATTTTTCTGGCCTATGCCATTTAGAACTTTTTTTGTTCTTGTGGGGAAACTTTTAACTTCCGCGGCTGACTCATCAGCACATAAGAGGATCTGGGTTCTTCGGTGAGATCTGTACCAAGGACCCCACAGTGGCTTGCCTTTGAGTTCACCACCGGGGAGCAAATTATAAAGCCTCGGAAACCTGACACAGTGCTCACGGGGACGGGGGTCGCAACCCCGCCACCTTCCCCTTGGAGTCGCCGCCGTACTTGATGGATGTCTGGTTAGAGCCCATACCCCAAAATGTTCAGCGACTCCAAAGATGCAATTTAGAACTTATATGCCACCTTGGATTTGGAGAAAACTAAATTGGGAGCTGCAAACATACCAGACACGCCAGTCACAGTGTCAATAGATAGATAGATAAATTATTTATTGCACAGATTACCTACATTAATATGTAATTTCCTTAATATAATTACTAATAGACTCACCACTTAAATTTTCTTTCTTTAATGGTGGTAACCCTTTCTTTTCCCGCTCCCTCTGTTTCTCCCTTTCTGCTTCTCTGTCCTTGTAACTCTTCTCCCTATCTTTGTCCCGGTCTCTGTCTTTATCTCTATCCCTATTAGGAGAAAGAAAAAGAAAATTGTAGTTTCTGTACATATATCATTGTGAATGCATATCTACATAAATCCGGGTTATTTCTATCGGATCTCTTGGATGCTTGTCCAGCCTTTGAAATGAAATGCATTTATTCACATGTTAGGTCACCTATCACCGTTTATGTGTTACGCACGAAAAAAAAAAGTCGCTCTCAATAACGTCAATTCGTGTAATTTATCATTAATCCTCTTCTTGAAATTGGATTAAATCGAGTTTTCGACACTCACTGCCAATTAATACTTTATACTATGATAGTGAACAATGGAACAAGCATTAGCTGTATGCTCAAGAGTCAAAAATAATTATTCTAAAAAAAATTACCTAAATAAAATTTACGATATCCGATGTTTGTGAGTACGCCAGTTATTAAAGTTACAAGAAGGACTTAAGCTTTATGTTAAGCGTCACAACTGCCCATGGAACAAGGTATGCTATTTGCACTGCCACTCGTCACTCGAAACATTAGCTTTTTGAGTGCCTGGTAACTTCACCAGCCACTACTTGTGGCCTAGTGGACAGTCCCCACACGGTTATTATGCATAGGCCTAACTCTGAGAGGTCTAACATATTGTCAACTTTTTTACAAGTACCTGGTGGTGATCTGGTGATCACAACGCGGCCTTTACTGAGAAGATCTTATTACATCTTTCTCATACATTTTCATACTTCATATTCGCGTTAACGCTTTTAGAATGTTCCACTGTCTAGAGAGTATGGTTTATAATAGTTTACACTACTACGAAACATTGTCCGTGACAAAAACTAAATTTAGTCAAATAGCCCCTCATCACTAAAAAGACTATCAGACAAGGCATTAGAACAATGGGATCGTGATATAAAGGTGGTCGCTCACCTCTCTCGGTCGCGGCGGCGTCTTGGCGAGCGCGAACGGGAGCGAGAGCGCGAGCGGCGGCGGCGGCGGCCCGGCGACTTGGAGCGCGAGCGGTGCCGCCGCGACTTGGGCGACGGACTTCTGCGGGACACGCCACAAGCCTCAGTACCGTACAGTCTATGCTCTACCTTATCGCTAGCGGTACTAACTTTATCTTTATTTACCGGCAGGATAACTGATTCAATTTGAATGATTTTTTATATTACAAAGGTGGTAAGCAAGCATACGGCCCGCATGATTGTAAGCAGTCACCACAGCTTATAGACCAGGGGTTCCCAATCTTTTTTACATCACGCCCCCCCTATATGGTCCACAGTATCCATATATACCTTATACCCAACTTACCAATTTTTGCGTTCAGTTGTTTATTTTATTTTTCACTGGTGTTTATTTTATTTATTTATTTTACACTGGTGTTTATTTTATTTTTATGGATTTTTCTTTTGAAAGTGTTAATCGTCACACGCCAACCCTGACAAACTGTTTCACCACAAGAATATAACGCTACTACGATCTTCTATAAGGTGGATTACATTCACAATTAGATCAGTCACATTCTCTGAATGAGCATTTTCAGATATGGTGAAATACGTCTCTTAAATAAGTCTGTTCAATGTATTAACAGCAGTAATAAAGCTATGGGAGGTTTGTGGGGAATCCGACGCCACAAAACTATCACAGCTCGGTCTAAACGTTTGCCCTATCTAGACGTTTATCCTGTTGTATCATGAGAGGAATGTATCGATTTGTAAGCTGTGGTTTTATCATAATAATAATTAAATGGTTTTTACTTACCGTGAATCATTAGCATCGGGTATCTCTATAACTTGAGGACCAGTCTCAACAAACTCAATGTCAGATTCATTTGCCATGTCATCCTTTGGTTCGTTTTGTTTCTGCTGTTCTTGTTGTGATGACTGAAAATATTTTTTATTTTATTATTGTATGGGAATATTGTAAGCACACCTTTATTTTGATTATCTAGAATAAATTGTGAAAACTGAACTACAATTCATTATTCAAATACAATACAGCTTTGCTGCAGAATTTGTCACCTTTTGGTAATACACCTATCAACACAAGAACCTACTGGCGATGGCGTGCAGGTGCACCGTGACTGGTTCCCGGGGTACTACAATGCGCCCTCCGGCGGCGGCGGGCTCAAGGGCAAGCCACTGAGGGTGCAGATCCCACCGGAGAGACCTGGGGGGGACCCCAGGTCTCAAGTGCCGATGCGACAGCCGCGAGGCTTTAGTGGGTAAGAATCCCTCATATCCCGGTTGAACCCCACAGCTTCCAGGGAACTTTTGAAGGTTTCCCCCGCGAAAAAAAATAAAAAAGAGGGTAATAATGAAACATCTCTCACCATAAACGGTAGATTTTGCCCTTGGTTCTGTTGCATTTGCATGTCCGACATCATTGGCATTAGGTTCGGCATCTGCATACCGGTCATCATCTGCATCTGAGCGTGCAATGTCTGTAGCTGCCTCATTATCTCAGGGTTGGTGAGTATACTGGAATTAAATACAGATCCTTTAACATTTATTACGATTTAGACTGACAAGTAAAATATTTTCTTTTTATGAAACAGCGATATGCTATTTTTTTTTCAAATTATGAAGACAGCATTCTTGGTATGTAAGGCATATGCAAATTCCTTGATATGAAATGGTTTTCAAAGGAATTGTCATTAACATTCTATTCATTGAGAGTGCCTTCTCGCTTTTTTTAAACAAATAATTAATTGTAGTTTGAATGCAGCATAATAAGAAAGTGTATTCCTAACCTGCCCAATGCATCTGCAGGGTTCTGTGTCTGATGCACTGGCATATGTGAGACGTGCTGCCCGTGAGAGCTGTGCTGTGTATGTGAGCCATGTTGTCCGTGAGAGCTGTGCTGCGTATGTGAGCCATGTTGTCCATGAGAGCTGTGCTGCGTATGTGAGCCATGTTGTCCGTGAGAGCTGTGCTGTGTATGAGAGCTGTGCTGCGAGTGGGAACTGTGCTGCGTGGCTGGCTCCGAGGGCGTCGGCTCATCTTCGCTCTCGTATTCAAAGTCGTTCAGCAGTTTCCTATTGAACTTTGCCGCCGGAATGCCAGATGGTTGATCCTGAAACTGAAGCGTATGGATTAGACTCGGTAACACAGCCAACGCTTGACTTTTCAATACAATTTAAACAATATTGTTTATTTAACCGTCAAAAGAAACTGCATATTTTTGACATATTTATAAAAATGAAAAGTACAAATTACTAAAAATAATCATTAAAGGCAAAATATTGAAGGAAAAAGAGGGCCTGGAAACGTAAGACTGGTTGAGGGTGGAAGACACAGACAAATTAATTTGTATGACCGCTGATAGGGGGACATATCGACAAATAGTCGCTGACTTATGATGGTTCCAAAGTTGAATGCTTTCAAGAATAAGCTGGACTAAATACTTCAAGCTTTATGATACACACGCGCCAGTTTTATAAGCTGCCAGTGTGCTGCCTTATATATCACCTGTGCTTAAATATTAATAAAATATTACCTGGTCACCCCCTAGAGGTGTTGATGCGTGCGGTGTATGCTGTTGTGGCACGGGTGATATCTTGTTGTCTGATGCGTTGTGACTCACATTCAAGCTGCTCCCTGGAATTGCAAATTCAATGGTTGAGTGTTAGGATATTCTTCTGCAAAGTAACAATGTGGGCAATTATACTAGAGAAATTATAGAGATCTAAGAAATTAAGGTCCCCAAGATGCCTGTCAAGCATGGGGATTATGGCAACCCCTACCTTCTAAGAGGGAGGCCTTTGATCAAACATTAGTTGGCGACTGATGAAGTAATTAAGGTCTCAGGTGAAAAACGGGAATTCAATGCAACTATTCATGGGTATGTTTGTCACTTCACTTTCTTGCAAACATTTCACTGGTCCTTTAGGGTATATTTATTTCAAAGTTACAATATTAAGCATTATTTAATTTTTAAAATCATAATTGGCATTTTTGAAATGATATTTTAGAGCAGTAATATTCACATTTTTTCTTTATTTTTCAGGGATTCTTTGCCTTTGATGGTGAGGTTAATATTGGTTTGTACTTAATAAAATTACTTTAGTGTTATATTTGGTCTATATGGAGTCTGTATGGAATAATGTTTGTACCTGGTAGGTCCTTTGAGTGACGACACAAATGAGTATGCACAAAGTTCACAGTCCAGGAAAGTATATTCACAATCACAAATAGAGTACACATACAAGAAGTAGAATTGAAGGAGAAAAACAAAAGATAGCGTGACTGAAAGTTAACGTAAAATATAAACAGTAAAACACAATAATAATAGGCACGTAAATAATTTGCACAGCGGATCAACGGATGATATCTCGGTAATGTTACTTAGCCGTGAGCGGTAGGTGTCAGAGCAATGTTATTGCGACTACCCTGCGCGTGCGACCAAGTATTAAAAACTCGTTCACGAACGCGGTTCCGTTGCACCCTATTCGCACGACACACGATATTAATGTCGTGTGCGGGAAATTAAATATTAAGTATTATAATGATAGATATATTGGAAAATAAGTAATAAATGTCAAGTTTAGTATTAAGAAATGTATATGTGAATAATATAACATGTATGTAATATTTATATATTAATAGAAATTATTATTAAAGTGTTATTGTGTATATATTTATATAAAGATATAATTTAGTAAGTATTATATATGTGGATATAATAAATGGAAAGTAGTGAGCCCACATCACTCCCCCCCAGAGACCGTCCCTACGGTCGATAGTAGTCAGGAAATCGAACTCTGCGGCCGGAACGGGTTGTTCTGGCATTCGACTCAGCTGGAACATTATCCTGGCTAGGATTAGGGGTAGGAATAGAAGTAGGTTCAGAAACAGGAATAGAATTAGGAGTGGGGATTGGTGAAGGTATAGTGTTAGGGGAGGGGTCAACAAGTATATAGGCTGGCTTGAGGCGGTCTATGGATACTGTAACGACCTTACCCTTGACAAGTATCTTAAAAGTTTTATCCCCACGCTCGAGCACTTCGTACGGACCGGAGTAAGGAGGTTGCAAGGAACCTCGCGATGCATCGACCCTTAAAAATACATGGCTCGAGGAAGTTAAATCTTTGTAAATGAAGATTTTATCTTTACTGTGGCGAGAAGCTGGAGCTGGACGCAACTTATTGGCAAAATGACGTAGGCGAGTAGTAAAGTCCGACAAATCCGTAGAATCTGGGACAGTGGTCTGGAAAAACTCACTAGGCAGACGTAGAGGTTCGCCATAAACCAGCTCAGCTGATGAAGCCTTTAGGTCCTCTTTATAGGATGATCTAATACCTAATAGTACTAGTGGTAAATTGTCCACCCAATTGCAGTCCGCATGGCACATGATGGCTGCTTTTAGCTGACGGTGGAACCGTTCCACCAAGCCGTTGCACGCCGGATGGTACGCGGTTGTACGGCGATGTTTGAATCCTATCATTCTTCCAAGGTATTGGAAGAGTGTGGATTCAAACTGCCGACCGCGGTCTGTGACAATATCCGTAGGACATCCATATCTGGATATCCAGGATATTAGCGCCTTGCCTACGGTTTCTGCTGTTATGTCCATCATCGGCGTGACTTCTGGCCAACGGGTGAAACGGTCCACCACAGTTAGGCAGTAGCGATAGCCTTGAGATGGAGGAAGGGGGCCAACAATATCCACATGGATAAATGCGAAGCGGGCGCGAGGTAAATCGAATGTACCCAAGGGTGCAGATACATGGCGATTTACCTTAGCTCGTTGGCAAGCCAAGCACTTACGAGACCACTCCCGACAGTCTTTGCGCATGCCAGGCCAGACGAACCGCTCAGCTACCAATTTTGTGGTTGCCATAGCGCCTGGATGGCTGAGATTATGAAGGCTGTCGAATAGTGGCTTTCTAAGTGGCTTGGTTACGAAAGGACGAGGTCGTGATGTGCTCACATCACAGTAAAGTTCCTTACTGCTGCCAGGAATTTTGAGCCTTTCGAGGCGGAGTGAAAATTCACCGCTGGTAAATTGGAGTAGCTCTTGATCATTAGCTTGGGACTCCGCTAGTTGATCAAGGTCTATTGGCATCTGCAGTTCATCGACTCGCGACAATGTATCGGCTACGACGTTATCTTTGCCAGATATGTGTCGGATGTCGGTCGTGAACTGCGAGATGTAGTCCAAGTGTCGATACTGACGAGGCGAACAATTAGCCTTTCTTTCATGAAATGCATAAGTAATCGGCTTGTGGTCAGTGTATACAACGAAGTGCCTGGCCTCCAACATATGCCGAAAGTATTTTATGCCTTCGTATATCGCTAGCAATTCGCGATCGTAGGGTGAATATTTTTGTTGGCTAGGGCTAAACTTGCACGAGAAAAACGCGAGTGGTTGCCAATTGCCATCCTTGAGTTGCTGCAAAACTGCACCTATTGCTAAATCAGACGCGTCAGTTACTAGCGCCAGTTTAGCATTAGTGTCTGGGTGTGCAAGTAGTGCAGCATTAGCAAGGCTTTGCTTAGACTGGTCAAAGGCAAGAAGTGCCTCGCCAGTTAAATCAATAGGTTGGGAGCCTTTAAGGGAACCAACGAGTAAGGCATTGAGAGGAGCTTGGATTAAAGCTGCGTTGGGCAAAAATCGCCTATAAAAATTCAGCATGCCCAAGAAGCGCCTCAGTTGCCTAACAGTCTTTGGGGCTGGGAAGTCAATGATGGCGTTGACCTTAGAGTCGAGAGGTTTGGTGCCAAATTCGGATATATGGTATCCAAGAAAAGTTACCTCTCTGGCTCCGAAAACGCACTTTGCAGTGTTGATTAGGACACCGTACTCTTTCATTCGCTCGAACAACTGCTCAAGGTGACGTTCATGTTCGTCCTCGTCTTGAGAGAAGCAAAGGAAGTCATCGCAATAGGGATACACAAAATCAAGTCCTCTGGTCATTTCATCGACGAATCTTTGAAACGTTTGGCCTGCGTTCCTCAAACCAAAGGTCATACAGGGGAATTCGTACAAGCCAAAGGGTGTGGTGATGGCCGTCTTCTGTATATCGTCCTCGAAGACCGGGATCTGGTTGTAAGCTTTTACCAGATCTATGGTGCTAAAGACCTTACAACCAGCTATGCTATGAGCAAAGTCGTGGATGTGTCTAATGGGATAACGGTCTGGGACAGTCCGTGCATTAAGCATCCGGTAATCTCCGCAAGGTCGCCAGCCGTTATCCTTCTTGGGAGCTAGATGTAAGGGAGAAGCCCAGGAGCTTTCAGAAGGTCGAGCTGTACCGTTACTAAGCATGAGTTCAAATTCCTTTCTAGCTATCTGGAGTTTATCAGGGGCGAGCCTGCGGGGAGTACAAAATATAGGAGGGCCTGGCGTGGTGCGAATATGATGCACGGTGTTGTGCTTCGGAGTCCACGGAGTACCTGATGGACGAGTAATTTCAGGGTACTTACTTAACAAAACATGATACCTGGTATCGCCCGTTGCTACCTTTACTGAACATACATTGGTCTTAGCTATACTAGCGCTAGAAAACAAAGTTGTTGTGTTATCAATCAGGCGTTTGTTTCGAACATCTACAATAAGATTGTAATGGCTAAGAAAGTCGACACCAATTATTGCTTTGGTTACATTAGCTACTGTGAATCGCCATGGAAAATTACGTCTTAATCCTAAGTTTAAATTTAATTCAATGCTACCAAAAGTGTCTATGGAGGTTCCATTGGCCGCACATAACTGAAATTCGGTCCTATTACGTCGCTCACGAAGTGCAGAACGAGGGAAGACACACAGGTCACTTCCGGTGTCTACCAGGAACTGAGTGTCCGTGTTGCGGTCGGAGACGAAGAGGCGGCCTGCAGATGTCGGGCAGTCGTCAACCGCCATTAGCGACTGCCTGTGGCATTTCCCGACTTGCCGTAGTCACACGGAGCTATGCAGTCACGAGCTTTAGGTCCAAATCTGGAGTGGTACCAACAGATGGGATACTTGCGGTAGCTGGAGTTCGACCGGGACCTGCGACGTGAAGGTGATCGACGTCGATGAGGCCTGGATCGATGCCGTGAGCTATTAGACTTTCGCGATTGCTCGTCAATCTTCAATGCGAGGTGTTCCACCATCTTCCTCAGTTCAGCGATTTCGCTAGGAGAGCTGTTATTGGTTGGGGCAACCGCAGATGTTGATGCAACTACAGGTGGCGAAGTTAACTCCTGGATGCGGTCTGCCAGATCAGCTAGCTGTTCCAGGGAGTGCGAGGGCTGGGTGGCCAGCACCGTCTGAATGCCTATAGGTAGTTGGTTGCTCCAGATCTGCTTTACGATATCGTGAGCAGCAGACGATCCAGCTAAGTCCTGCAGGTGGCGCAGGAATTGTGAAGGCTTACGATCACCCAGTTTCTCTTGCGTAAGCAGTTGCTTCACCTTCATCTCGTGCGAGGCTGACAGACGACGAAGAAGCTCGGATTTAATCTTCTCGTACCGGTTATTGGTAGGCGGATGCAATATAATATCTTTAACCGTCTTTGCATGCTGTATGTCGAGATTGGTAGTCACGCTGCAAAATTTTACATAGTCTTCTGTTATCCCGAGGCTATCAAATTGGCTCTCTAGGAGTGCAAACCACAGTTCCGGATCCTCGACAGAAAATGAAGGTATCTTCAGCTTAAGCTGCCGTCGTCGGTCAGATGACGTATCGTGCCGCTCAGTGGAAACGCGCATTTTTCTAGGTCGACGCGTGGTAACGTTTTCGCCCCTAGAACCGGCGGTTTTTACCGAGTCACTGCTATCACTCATTGTTTTAATAGTGTTCTAAACGAGGGTCACCAGATTTAGTGGTTATATTTGGTCTATATGGAGTCTGTATGGAATAATGTTTGTACCTGGTAGGTCCTTTGAGTGACGACACAAATGAGTATGCACAAAGTTCACAGTCCAGGAAAGTATATTCACAATCACAAATAGAGTACACATACAAGAAGTAGAATTGAAGGAGAAAAACAAAAGATAGCGTGACTGAAAGTTAACGTAAAATATAAACAGTAAAACACAATAATAATAGGCACGTAAATAATTTGCACAGCGGATCAACGGATGATATCTCGGTAATGTTACTTAGCCGTGAGCGGTAGGTGTCAGAGCAATGTTATTGCGACTACCCTGCGCGTGCGACCAAGTATTAAAAACTCGTTCACGAACGCGGTTCCGTTGCACCCTATTCGCACGACACACGATATTAATGTCGTGTGCGGGAAATTAAATATTAAGTATTATAATGATAGATATATTGGAAAATAAGTAATAAATGTCAAGTTTAGTATTAAGAAATGTATATGTGAATAATATAACATGTATGTAATACACACATCAAAAGTGTCTAGGGATCAACATATATTTTTGCAATAACTTTTCTCCTGATTGATATTAATTAAAATTTTCTTTAAGGATTCATCAAATAAAGTGTTTTCGTTTGTCACAGTAACGATAAACCAAGTCACCTTTGCATTAATAAAGAAATTTGCCATTTTCCTAATAAAGGGATTTTTGACATTTGAACCACTAACACAAAAGTTCGAAAAAAAGGCTGAAATAATAGTTTTCTTTAAAATTTTATTGGGTAACTTAAACAATTAATAATCCGTGTTTCTACCGCGAACACTAACAACACAAGAACATCGGTTTGGCATACTCAAAATGAGTTCATCCAAATCACGCTGTGGAATGGCCGCCCATGTTCGTTGCAACAACAAAAAAAGGTCTTCTTGCGACTGGATACCCTCCATATTCGGCAGAGCTCTTCTCTGTAGCATATCCCATGCATGCTCAATCGGGTTCAAGTCTGGTGACTGAGCAGGCCAGGGCAGGACATTGATGTTAGCTGCGGCGAGAGTCTGTCTTACAACTCTTGCGGTGTGCGGTCGTGCATTATCATGCATTAACTGAAATAAGGGACCTTTGAAGACTTTTTATTTCCTTTTTTTTAATGTATATGTAAAATCTTGCATTCTTGGAATTTTGTGGTATAGGGAGCAATAGTTTTTTTTTTAGTAGTTTAGATTATTTTTTATCTGTATTTATTTTCATTTTAGGAGAATGGCCAGGCTCCGATCGACCAGTACGGACCGATCGGATGTCGAAGAGAGTCCGACCCGGCCTTCTAATGTTGGTGGGAAGTCGAGGCGAAATTTGATAATGCGGTTAGCATCGGAGCTAACGCCCGTGGAGCCGATTTTGGAGAGGAGCCCGCCGCGGTAAATATTGGTGCCGATTCTGTTGTCACCACTACACTAAACTAGACTAAATTTTAGTTTAGTGGTGTCAAACAATGATTAAGTGCTTAATTTGATTTCGACAGCTACTAAATTGAGTTGATAGTGAGGTTTTCATTGGTCAAATCATGTTAGTTGAAAACAATTCTCTTGTTCATCTGATTACACTAAACTAAACTAAAATAATTCTCCGGCTACGATACTTATATTAATTTTAATATTAATTTTATTTTAATACATTTAAATATTAAAATAAATATGAATATTAATAAATAATATTAAATGTTAAAATAAAATAAATATGAATAAATATTAATAGTTATTAAAAAAATATAAATAATAATAAATAAATAAAATATATTAACAAAATTAAATATTCAAATAAATATTAATAAATAAATAAATATTAAAATAAAAATGATAATTTTTATTAATATTTTTTTATATTTATTAATATTTATTTTAATATATTTTTTTTAATATTTTTTTATTTATTAATATTTATTTTATTTTAATATTTGTTAATATATTTTTTTTTTAATAATTATTAATATTTATTTTAATATTTATTTTATTTTAACATTTTATTTTATTTATTAATAAAAAATATTTAATATTCTAATATTTATTTTATTATTTATATTAATATTTATTTTAATATTTATTCTAATATTTATTTTAATATTAATTTTAATATTTATTTCATTCTATTTTAGTCTATTCTTTTTTATTTTAATCGACGTCTTTTAGATGCCGACTATTTTGATCTAATTTTAGTTTGAAGTTTCTAATATTAGGCATAAATGACGTAAACTGTGCACAACAGAATAGCAAAATACGTTTAAAACTAAGTTGAGTAACTAAAACCATTATATTCTATCAAACTATACCTAATTTAGTTTAATTCATGGATCACTGAATAGGAAAGACACGACTAAACTAAAATTTAGTCTAGTTTAGTCTAGTGTGTGACAACAGAATCGGCACCATTGTCTTAGTAAATGAGCAAGGCTTTACACTGGATCTTTTGGATATTTTTTCTCTCACAGTGAAACTTTAGAAGAGGTTGCGGAGGTGATGGACATGTCGGAGGAGGAAGCGGAAGACGTTTTCGTAATTAACCCTAGACATTTACGTCGCTGGCTAAACCCAGTGGACCCCCCCAGGGTTTCCCTCTCAGAAACACCAGCCTCTAGAGCAATTGTAGAGGATTCCTCTACAGAGGCTGACGTTGTCGTCGTTTCTGAAGTAGAGCCACGCCCCTCTACTTCAGGTGTGACGTCAATGTCCATGACTGCACCTAGACCTTTAGTTGACTATGGCAGTGATTTTGATAGTGAGTATGATGATGAGTTTGATGGTAGAATCACTGGCATAGTCAGTTCTGAGAGGGGAATCCCTAATGATGAAGAGCTGGATGAACCCTTGCGTAACATAGTATATGATATTGAAGTAGGTATGGACGATGCAGTAGATGAACTTCTTTCCACAGACAGACAGACAGAATTCCAATGGACTGGGGGTTACGAATCGTTTAGGGGTGTTCCTGAAGAATTTTCAGGTCCTACTCCTGGACCGATTCGTGACTACGATTCGGCCTATTCTGCTTTTATCGACATTTGGGATGAAAGCATAATAGACCGAATCGTCCGGGAGACGAATCGATATGCGAAGCAGACCATCGATTCATTAGTAGCAAAGGGGGAACTAAAACCAAACTCTCGTCTTCGGCAGTGGACTGACACTGATAGGGACGAGATTTTGGTACTCTTTGGGGTGTATATGCTGATGGCTATTGATGCTCGGACCTCACTACACGAATATTGGAAAGGCGGTGTGTTAGGAATGCCAGAATTCAGATCGATCATTTCTTATAATAGGTACATTCTGCTGAATAAGTTCCTTCATTTTGTACCCAATGATGGAACTGGTTCAGTAGAACCAGGGATTTCCACCAAGCTTCAAAAGCTTGCACCCATCCTTCAGCATCTCCAACACAAATTTCGTACCTTATACAATATGGGGCGCGATATATCCATCGACGAGTCTTTGACCTTATTCAAGGGCCGCTTGTCCTGGGTACAAGCAATAAGGTCAAAGGCTGCGCGATTTGGAATCAAATCATATGAGCTATGCGAATCCAGCACTGGCTATATGAGTAGATTCCAAATCTACACGGGTAAGAGCGACACATTTTCTAATACGGATATGTCTGTTGGTGTTGATTTAGGGGGTAAGACTACCAAAGTCGTCCTTGAACTCCTGCAAGGACTTGACCATCGAGGTCATTGCGTAACGATGGATAATTTTTACAATTCTCCAGCGTTAGCGCGACACCTTAAGAGTCAAGGCTTTGACTGTTTGGGGACGCTGAGGGTATCTCGCCGGAATGTGCCTAATGACATAGCGAAGGTCCCGAAAAACGTGGCTAAAGGGACTATAGTAGCACGCCACAGTGGTGATGTTTCCATCGTTGCATGGAAAGATACTAAGGTGGTGACTATTATATCCACTTTCCACGATGCAGAGACTTTCGTTGGGTCGAAGGCCGGGAAGGCACTAGTTAAGCCCGTGTGTGTGAGAGATTATAATAATACTATGGGCGGGGTTGACCTCAAGGATCAAAAACTGTCCATGTATCTGATGGAAAGAAAGAGAGGTATGAAATGGTACCACAAAATGTTTAAAAGGTCGATGAATGTAAGTATCCATAATGCGTTTGTGATGTATGTGAAGTCTTTGAGACGGCGTGGAATGCCACCGATTACTCATCGTGAGTTTCGGTACCAACTTGCTCTATCTCTTATTGACAAGCATCGCCCCCGTCAAAAAGAGATTGTTATGCCGGCAGAGGTGAACACGAGATTGAGACAGGATATTTTACACACTCCAAAGATTATGAAAGGTGCGAAAGCAAGAAGGAGATGTCAGGTCTGTTACAAAAGTAAGAAAGTTGAAAAAAAGGTTAACACATATTGCAGCACTTGTGACGCTTTCTTGTGTTTCGAAGGCGACTGTTGGGTGAAGTGGCATAGCCCAACAGAAGAATTAGAAACAAAAGAAACTCGTGGGCGAAAAAGGAAACATTATGAGTAAGGAAGACGAAAGTGATGGTGTTTGAAAGAGATGAGGCAGTGACAGACTGCTATATCGTGATTGGAGATGCACAAATTGAACAGGTGAATGAGTTTGTGTATCTGGGTTCAAAGTTTACAAGAGATGGAAAGTGTGAGAGTAATATTGAAAGAAGAGTGAATGCAGGAAACATGGTGAATGGAGATTTGCACTCCTTTATGAATAGTCGGAAGGTGTCTAACAAGGCTCGTTTGGCTGTGCATGAGGGGGTGTTGGTTCCGACACTCATGTATGGAAGTGAAAGTTGGGTATGGCAGAAGAAACATGGAAGCAGAATAAGTGCAGTTGAGATGAGAGCGTTAAGATGTATGATAGGAGTTAAACTGAGTGCCAGGATAAGAAATAGTGAGATAAGGAAACGTTGTGGTCTGAAAGAAGATGTAGTGACAAAAATTTGGCCATGTCGAGAGAATGAATGAGGAACGATTGACGAAAAAAGTGTATAAGGCGAGTGTGAATGAACGATTTGGAAGGGGTAGACCTAGGCGGACGTTTCAAGACCAGATCAGGGACGTCTTGAAAAAAGGCCAGGTCAAGAGTAGCCTAAACCGACGAGCATGTATGAAGGGAATAATGAAAGTGGATGAAGCGAAACAAGTATGTAAGGATCGTAGCACACTACGGGAAAAAGGCGTGATTATATGTACATACATACATATGTATGTATGAGTGAACCTTTTTTTATGGAAAGAATAGATGGAATGGCAGGTTGATGTATGGGTACGCTCCAACAGACATATCTGTTATGTATGTGGGTGGGTTCAACTCTTGGAGGTCCGCTGGGTTTACGCCAGCATGGTCCGCTGGTTTATATCTAAACTATGTTTTTAAATTTATTATTTTGTTCCACCTCCTCCCGTTGGGTGTCCTTAAGAGACAACTATGGGAAAACAAGAAGACGGACAGCAGCGTCTTTCTATTGGATTACCAAGATTGCCAAGCGTGGGAATTATGGCCCCCTTCTAAGGCGGAGGGAGGCCTTCGCAGATATTTATGTTGCAGGTACTTATCTATTGAGCAGTGTGGACTGGAGGACACCACATGGGACATCGGAGGGGAGAGCCTGTCGATTCTCCGGCTTGGCCATTTTGGTCGAGCCGTTGTAGGGTTTGACTCACGCGACGCGCAACGCGACCTCAACTGAGAAGATCCGGCAAGAAACTCAGCGGGCTTGTCAAAAGCGGCCGCCACTAAAGCGGAAGTGCTGGAAGGCCCGATGGAGTTTTAGTCAGTAAGAGTCTGACATACCCCGAGCATAGTAGGCATCGTGCGAGGACATCCATGATGGATTTCTCCATCGCAAAAAAAAAAAAAAAAAAAAACAAGCTACGCAGCTTGTTCTTTTTTTTTGCTTTTTATTCCTTTTTTTGTTACAGAATGAAAATCGGTTGAGGCTAACAAGAAGACTCGCCGAGGGTGGCACAAAGAAGTTGTTCACATAACGCGGGAAAGCGAAATACCTTAGGACCCCGAAAAGATTATTTACTTCTTCTATATATAAAATTTGCTCTCCTGGGCCTGCTGTAAAATGTTTTTTTTTTAGAAATAAGCAGTACCTTTATACTAGTGATTGTTTTATTGGCACTAATCCCACCACTCATTCCCACCACTGTGACTCCAGACAGCCAGGGCTGATCTACAGCAGATACACCGAGGTTTGACCCTCGGCAAGGTATTTATTTATTGTTAGGAAGACTTACAGGCTAATATATAATAATAGGTAACAATTATGTGTAAACATGTTGCTAACTAGTCTCCACATAAATGTGTAACAATATAATCTACAATAATCGTACTAGCTAGTATGTTATTTGATGTCTGTTTTCTTTGTTCTGTGTGTATATAAATTGATAAATAAAAAATAATGTCCTCATTATTCTATAGTTAGTATGTACCTATGTGTCTGTAACCAAAAACATTTTTTAAATTTTTGCTTTATTATTTTATATAAATAAATTATTTTTTCTACTTTTTGTTTATTTCCAAAACACTCCCCCGTAACAATCCTTCATTCTTTATCCCACAACAGCATCTATTGGGTAAGCATAATAAATAGCCATAAATACATTTGGGTTTTCTCGTTGGTTCGATCCCAATTAGAATTTTTAAACAAAATATAATAATATAAATACAATAACCAAACAAACATTTACAGAAATTATCAATAGTTATTAACGTATATTATTAGTTTAATATCATTGTAAATATTTATTTTATAAACAAAATTACACTAGATTGTTTCCAAAAACTTTCAACCAATACCGATAACCCGATAAGTGACAACCCTAGCGCGTTCGAATGCACCGAGACACGTAATCGTGACGTAATCCGTCCTTGAAATTCGGAAGCCGCGCCACTCGCTGCGGTCGTAACGCCGTCATTGTGAAATAAATTTATTATGAAGTTATTATTGTTTGTAGAAGTGAGTGAATTATGTGAACAAAGCTGGAATGATTTGTGTTATCCTACAAAAAATAGTGTGTGAGTGTATTTGTGTAGTGTTATGAAGATATCACGCAGTAAAGTTCGTGAGTATGAAAAAATAACCTATTTGTTGCATGAAATTATTTATTTTTATAAAATCTACAAATTAAAATTAAAATATACACGTCTAATATCATAGTATATCTAATAACGAAACTACTGATGTATAATTTATAGCATATTTCATTGTTATAAAGCGACAATTAACGGTTTACCTAAAACCCTAAAATTAATTGACATTTTGCATTTTTTTTCAATTCGCGATATCGCGAGCCACAGCGGGGGGCGCGGAGGGCTACCGCCGCTCAATAGGTTAAAGGAAACCAAAATTTGTACAGCAGTATTATTAAATCAGATAGCAATAAACATGAACTATAGTTGCCTCTTCCTTGTCATTAAAGATCAAAATTGAATACACATCAAATATATCAAAAGGCTGGCAAATTATTCTGGTAAAACATTTTCAACCAAAATTCATAAAACTGAATAATAATACATACTAAATGGCCCATAGTGGTTGAAATTCCAACATTATTCATGTGTGTGGGTGTGTTTCAAACACATAGTGTATGTAACATTTTTTTTTTCTAATACATAAAAATATAAGCTTTCTACTGAGCCATCTCATCCTATATCAATGTGCCATGTTAAAAAAAAAGAAAAAAAAAATTGATACAGGGAAAAACAGAAGACTGTGTTTTTTCCTAAAATGAGGTATGGAATTGCTTTGCATATTAGTATAATAACTATAATTACCATTGGCAGTGTTATTTTGTTGTTGTTGCAGCTCCTGATGCAGTGGATGGTTGGGGTCTGCCATGTCCAACAGCGGCTGGATCACTTGTGGACTGAACACATTGTTCTTCTGCCACAAGTTCAGCACACGGATTATGTTACGCTGAAATTGTACACAATAAATTGACAGTAATGTGATGTCAACCAGCAGCTCTTTCCCAAAGCTATATTTATTAGTGCATATTTTGTAGTAACTATGTTTTACAACTCTATTTAAGGGAATGGCTAATGATTTTATGAAGGCATATTATTTTAATATGTAAGCAATGACATAAGTTATGATTTCTTAAGGATTATTGTATGAGAGCATAAATAACACAAAAAGTCTGTTTTTTACATAAAAATGGTTATGAATCACAAACATTTGGTTTAAGGGGAAGGTAGTGAAGCCGCTATTAGCCAACTTTTCTAGTATCAGAGTTTGCATACTAATTTTAAGTCTATAAAATAAAATATATGTATAACAAACCAACTAAACAGCAGCGAGGCTGACATCTATCTCTACCCCTGTATTACTTATAGATTTTACTGTTAATTTCATAAATACTTCTGAATAAAGCCTTTCATAGCGCCTTATCATTGTTTTGTCGTTGTGTGTTTAGTAGACATAGCCTAATAGGATATGGTAGCCTCTAAATACACCATAGAGATTGCTAGAGCTGCAGTCATAGAATTTATAATTGGAATATTCAATAGGTATTTGTAGGTATTGGTACATAGTTATCATGATTTTGTTTACAGAGAATATTAATAAGAAATCTATGTAATTATCACAATGTTAAAGATCATGCACCATGAGTAATATTTTAGGCATGTTTATTCAATTCATAGATAAGAGAGGGATGGTTTATAACCTAAAACAGTAATTTTATGTAACTAACCTTATCTTCAGGAGGGCATCTGAAGAGATTGGCGCAGGTCTGCTGCATATTCTTTGCAAACCGCGGAGCAAACACATCCTTATCTTGACCGAACTGATGCCGCGACTGTCTCACAATCGAATCTATCACGTAAAGTCCAGGCACTTTGTACTCTGGCTTGCACTTTTGTATGAACTTTTCAACACTATGCACTACGTGTTTATAGAATTTTATGGCTTTGATAGCACCTCTGGTGATAGCACTCATCTTCGCCTTCGATATAGGAGGCTTGTTGTCGTACAACCCGGATAACTGTAACAAAAACTTTATTAGACCGATGCCACGGAACATTTTGTTCAACAGGAAAATAGTCACAAATATACCTCCGCGTTGAACGCTTTCACTTCAGCCATATTAGATGTATCCATTTTAATGGTTTTGTTGTATTCACAAATTAATATACTAAATTATCGCCATTATTAACAAATTGCGAAAATAATTCATTTTCGTATGAGAAGAGAATCAACATGCTCAAAATTACAAAATGGCGTGTATAGAAAAAAATTGTCTATGATAATAATTAGTTGCCATAGTTGTGTTCATTATAAAATGTCTATGATTCAGATTTAAACCTGAAGCACTTATTACACTATACGGTATTCAGGGCCCGGTAGCCAGGGTGGGCCCGGTAGCCAGGGTGGGCCCGGTAGCCAGGGTGGGCCCTGGCCCCAAGAAGCTTATCCAGGCCCCTTTCTAGTGAGCCGCTAATTACACTACAGTCCGACCAGTAAAACTTGGAGCGCCTGTGGCGCCATGGTCTTCAAAACAAATGTCCTTTCCAACTGCTCCTCTAGCACCATTTTTAATCACTTTAGCACCAATTTTAAATAATCTTGCGTAAAGTGACTTTACGCAAGATTATGGTATAGTATCTTTCAAATAAAATCTTTTTTATAAAAAAAATGAACCGACTTCAATATCACTGAAAAGTATAAAATAATTTAAATATTATTGAAGTTGGTGTTAGCTTACCTGCTGTGTATATTTGGCACCAACTTCAATAATATTTAAATTATTTTATACTTTTCAGTGATATTGAAGTCGGTTCATTAAAAAAAAAAAAGATTTTATTTTAAACTTTTTAGTGATATTTTCATACATAAAGATTGAACCATCGAAGACGGTAAAATTATCTAGGTAGATTATGATCACATTATCGTCTACATACTTTTACATAATTCATGTTTCTTCAGAAAAAAATATCCGGTCGTAATGAAATTTGCAAGGACTCATTATAGTAGTTTACTCTCTTGAATAAAAAAAGAATCTTCGAAATCGGTTCATATTTGTCAGAGTAATATAATGGAGAACATCAGTTTTATGGTTTTTACCAGATAAATTTCTCCACATCGTTCATTGGCCTCCAGGAAGTTCTTATCCGGTTGTGTCACAATTCATACAGATTCATCACAGTGGTTTCTTCTTTCGAATAAAAAAAGAATCATTGAAATAGGTAAATTTTTGCCAGAGTTATGACCATTTTTGTCCTTAAAAAGCGACATAAAGTCATAGGCATTCCTGCAGCTGTCCTGCGCAGTCGCCATTCATGTTTTTTCAGGAACTACTTATTCGTAAGCGATAATTTTTTTATGGGACCCAATCAATGGTTTGAATAATGGATGGAAGAAAGATTTTTTCAAATCGGTTCATAATTGCCAGAGTTATGCGCGAACATACATAAAAATTAAAATATATATACAGACGAATTGAGAACCTCCTCCTTTTTTGAAGTCGGTTAAAAATACGCACCGATTTCTACAATGAAATTTCAAGTATAAAAGTGACTTTTCTAGTTTTTGACCCTAACGCTAATTAATGCAGTTCATGAAATGATTTTTACGACACTGGAAGTGAATTAATACTACGAGCATCGATATACTATACCAACTACGAGGGTCGAAATAATCAATCGAATAAACATCAATATTCGCAACGCAAGGACAACGGCTTACAGTGTTAGCATTTTTTCCCACAATATAATGAAATACTGACTTCCAGAAAAATACCGATTAAAATATTGATCATCAAAAACAACTTTAAAAAGTACTGAAAAATTATTAAAATACTGAATCTGGTCACACTGATGCCGCTCTAACGCCCTAAACGCTATTACATACACTGCCCGGTATCTAGCAAGGGAGTTAGGGAGGTCGGTAGACCGGGCCGCTCCGGTTGCCCTAATTAGGGAACCTAACTCCGTAACTCTTATTACACCACCCTAAATGAGGGCCTTACGCCCTGAATAAAGTGTAGTGTAATAAGTACTTCAGATTTAAAATATACACGGTATAGGGCTCAGGGCTCTGCCCACGCGAACAGCAGGGCCAAATCTAATCAAGTGACTAGAAAAGAAGCTTCAGCAGGGCAAGTGACTATCAAGCTTCAGTTGTCCACCGAACTTTGTTGTCAAATAAAAGTGTATTGGGATTTATTGGTCACTCAAGCTAGGCAATATTTACTGAATAAATCATATGACTTTTATTTGATGGTCACTTGCTCTAATGATCATCTCTTTATTTGTCAAACGAGTTATGTAATAAGCGGGAACTTTGATGTCAAGTGAAAGTTTTTAGAAATCAAGTTAGGAATACCGAATGAATCGTTTGACAGTTATTTGATGGTCACCAAGAAGCTTCTTGATGGTCACATTGATCATCACTATAGTTTTCAACGAGATACGCAATGGTCCTGCCAAGCCCTACTGACCATACTTACTGACCTTCTATGACCGTGACCGGCACATTAGGCTGACGTGTCGTGACTTAATGCGTCGGAAGCCAATCTAGCGATGGGGAATAGCGTTTTTTAGGTATCACCGTGACTTAGCACCGTGACTGTCGTTCCAGTTCCAAAAAAATCACAGTAAAAAATCACCGTGACTTTGTCACGTCCACGAACATGAAGCTATTAGGGTCCACGAACCTGAATTAGAACTGGACAGCGCAGTCACGAGCCGAATGAGAGGTCCGAAAGTAGTAGATTATGTCTGTCTAATAGGGTGTCCACGCATTACTATGTGGAAGGATTCTTTTTCTTACTTCTAAGGTCGTTTGGCGACGGATCGGGTCACAACGAGCGGTGCCACATCGGTGCTCCTGCGTGACCTCTGTCAATCTGAATGTTGCGAGGCGGACGGCATAAGACGATTTTTTCGTTCAGCGGGGCTATTGCGTATCTCGTTTGACAACTAAAGTGATGATCTCCAAAGCTAAGTGGCTATCAAATAACTGTCAAATGATGCAACCGGTATTGCCTAACTTGAGTGACCAACTGAAATGATTATTAAGACATTAAATTATTTGAATTTGCGGTAATACCTAGCTACCGTTTTCTTCCGGATATCTGTATTTCATTTCCAAACTCAGGTTGAGTTAACGTTTGTATGGAAACCATCATCCGAGAGGAACGACGCGACGCCATACATAACAATGGTCACCCTACTTTTACAGTACACCGCGACCTTAGAGGAGATACCACTGGAGAGATCATGATGCGCTAACCTCTCTGCCAAATTTTGGTCATATGGTCAGGTCATTCTTTATTTGTGTGCGTAACTTTTTGAATGTGTTGCGAGTTTATCATAGTGTGGTTATGCGTAAAATTGTATCTGTGTGTGTTTACTTCGCCTCCCGCACCCCGCAAAAGTGCCACGAAAAATTTGTTCGGGGAATCGACGCGATACTAGCTCCATTCTAATTACTCTGAGACCGCGACAGACACCGGATTGCTACGACAATGTCGACAATCACACAACAGCTCAATGTTGCTACCCTCATAATGATAAATTGTTACTAATATTATTGTTAATAAAAGTATTACATGTTGTTCGTGTAATTTATGATATTACATTTCATCGTCCTAGATGTATTATATTTTGACGAAAAACTTATAACACTACTAAAATAATCATATTTTGCCATCGATATAATATATAAACTAGATAGACATTCACGAACAAAATGACATCTATAATGTGGTCGCGGAGGTTGCAAACTTATCTGTGCTGGTGGCGGAAACGTGAACTAACGATTTTAAAATGATAATGACTTGTTTCATATAGACAGAAGCGACACTCCTATCGGCAAAAATAAATTTGTTAGGATGTGGCTTGTAAAGAAATAGCGACACAAGGGCGCTATTTCTCGCTACCACTTTTTGAACCGTGACACCAAATCTAGTTTAAATATTATATCGATGTATTTTGCGTTGGCAACTTACTTGACAAGAAGGCAGACAAGGACACACATCTACTTTTAAGCTATCTCACTCGGCTCGTTTTTCTACTTCGACTTTTGTCAACGAAAAACAAACCTTAAGAATGTAGCATAAAGTTTAAATTAGTGATACATATTAATATATTTAAGTGATCTATCCAGTTTTTACGAAGTAAATATAAATCCGTGGTTACGTCGATCACGTACGTCATTAAATACAAAATGGTTCCATGATTCTCAGTGATTTATCCTGCACCTAACAATAACTAGTAAATGATATCTAATAATTCGAAGGCGATCGATTTAATATAGTTTTTAATGTAGTTTCAAAACTTAAATAAATATAGCTTCACTAAAACAATTACTTAACCCCTGGTTTTAATCTAATTAAATTGATAATGTACCACAACTTTATAGTGCTATTAGCATCGATAAATTTCTGGTAAGTTTATGATTTATCAATAGATATAATAGGTATAGTCAAATATTACTCTGTTTCGTCGAAGATCTTCTCATCTACTCGTCAGACAATTATTGTTGGGATGTTGTATATATACACAATGTACTTCGAAACTTCGCTTGCGCGATTCAGGAACATCTTTATTTTTGTACTCTCATATGTAGTAGTAGGTTGCTACATTACTATAAATATGCAATAGTTAATAATCCTCATCTCAATTAATATTAGAATATATAGCAAACCGCGCATCTATACAAGCCCTTACACGTTCGGGTCCCCCGCCAAGGGAGACGCGTGGCATCAGACCACGGAGGTACCTACAGTAGCTTCGGCGCCCGCGCTACCGGGGCCGCCCCCCAGTCCGGTACCGTCCGTATTCCCAAGCGCACGCGTCATACGCTATTACCGTTCCGTGTTTCCGCGACAAACAGTTTTATGAAAAAGGGTGTGGCCCCCTTAGAGAAGGCCCACAGATGGCGTCCCAACGTGTTTGGGCTTAAACACGTACCACACAGTGATATCATATTATATTAATTAGTACCTAAACCGCGACAAGTGAAAATCACGCAGCACGAGGTACCTACGAATCATCCAGTGTCGAAGCAGTATTTTCTCGCTAACCCAGTGTTTTGTGCAAAGTAAAATGCCTACTACGAGAAGCAGAGCGAAGAGTTTGAGCAGCAGGGATGATGCGATGAGCCAATCCGCATACCCAAACCCCCTGTTGCCCTCGTCAACGCGCATCGCCTCCCCTTCCGACGGTGAGTACATCCCGTCGAGTCGCGACGCCGCTGATGCCCCCGCTCCACCGCGCGCTGATGTATTCGCTTCCCAACAGGAAATAAATGCAACTTTCTCAAATGACAATGTTGCCCATATAATTTCGTCGCTGCAACGGTCCCAAACCGAGGCGTTTAGGGACCTACTGTCCACAGTGATGCGTGAAAACACGGTACAATCACAGCAGGCACCAGGAGAAGGTACCCTGACCCGCTGTAAAGCGTCATTTTCTGGCCGCCCACATGAGTCGGTCGAGGCTTTTATAGACGCCGTTGAAGCATTTAGTGAATGCGCGCATGTAACGGACACGAACATACTACGCGGGCTATCATATTTATTTACTGGTCAAGCTGCTACATGGTGGCAAGGCATTAAGAAAACCGTCACGACATGGCCACAGGCGAAAAAGAATTTAGTAAGCGCGTACGGAGATCGTAAACCACCACACCGGATATATATGGAAATTTTTAATAGCCCTCAGCAGGGCGAGAATACCGACGTATTTGTGGCACGAATACGCGCCCTTTTCTGCAAAATCCCGCAAGGGGACATAACCGAAAAGGCTGAACTAGATATAACATACGGCCTACTTAACAGTCAGATGAGACAAAGGTTACGAAGAGAGGACTTCAAAAACTTCGCCGAATTAATAGAACACGCGCGAAGTATCGAAGACTCTTTCGGCGAGGGGGAGAGAAGAGCAATACCTGCAACAGATAATCAACGCGTCGGCCCTACAACCGCGGCCACTATAAACCGCACGGCACACTACGCGCCCACGGCAACAAGCCCCCGCGCGCTGCCTGCTGCTCGAGCCGCGCCGCTCAACCGCCGCACGCCGCCACCACTAACGCCGCACGCGCCGCTTACTAACCCTCCCGCCCCGTACGCTCTGCCACCCACTTCGCGCGTACCACCGGCCCTCGCTTACGCGCCGCCGCCCGCTTCGCGCGTGCCACCGGCCTCCGCGTATGCGCCGCCGCCGCCGCTGTCGCCACCGCCGCCAGCACCAGACGCCGCCGTCGCTGCGAGAAGGCAGCGCCCTGTCTGCACATACTGCAGACGGTTCAGACACACTAGGGACCAGTGCCGTAAGTGGATGAACCGAGGTGAGTCCCATACTCATACTAACGTTGCTGGTGCGCGTGATATAAGTGATAATCATGGTCAGAGTTTTTACAGTATCGATTCTCGTCCATGTAGACATAAAGTGCGTAAACATAACCAGTGTGTCTCGTCTAGTAATAATTTAAATCAGTATTCTTTATCAAATATTAATTTTAATGTAAAGGACTCTAATTATATAGATAGTAATCAATACTCTTATGTTCCTGAAACTCTGACCAGTGATGCATGTACTAATAATGACCAATCCAGTAATTTTCAGCGCAATAATAATTTTGATATTAATTTACAAAAACAATATAAACAATCTTGTTATCAGTCACCTGCTTTTCAGCAGAATAATGACAGTATTACTGCATGCAACACCTTGGCCACTGAGTCTATGTGTTTTACCGAATCTGCAGTTTTAGGTAATAATAACAATGTTTGTGATAAGCAGTTGAACCCTTCCAATGCACATTTTGTGAGTACTGATTGTTTTTGTTCTCGTGTTAATTGCGATGCATCTTGTTCTTATTGTTCAAGCTTAATTAAACCGTTCAGTTCCAATATTGTTCCACAAAAATGTTCAAGTGATAAGAACAGTAAATACGTCGCCCAGAATCTAAACATGCACAAACCACTTTCTTCAAAAAATCAAAATAATTTAATTTGTATTAATAATCAAAATAAGGGTTCACAATATTATGTTGATGATAATAATAAATCCTTACCTACGCCACAAGTGGAAAAATGTAGTAAGTGCAATATCAAAAATTTTAATTTTTGCCAATTTTGTAATTTTAACCCTGATAGTGGCTCTAACCCTATTAATGGTGATATATCTGTTAACCCTTTTTCGGATGTTGTACCACAACAGCAAACATGTGATTCCAAAAATTTAGATTTTTCTCAAACATGTGATCTTAACCCTAATAATGACAATGTTTTATGTATGTATCCGTGTGCTGATAATTTTGTTAATGATAACCACACGAGCATGTTTCATCTTAGTAATGTAAAAGAGCGTAACCCAGATTATGGTGATAATGTAAAAGGGCGTAACCCAAATTTTTGTGATAAGGTAAAAGGGCGTAACCCAAATTTTGTTGATAAGGTAAAAGGGCATAACCCACATTTTTTAGAAAATAAGAATGGGACTGAAGATTTATTTTGTAATAATTCTGTTTGTAGTGGAGATGATTTCACGTGTGATAACCTTTCGAGTAATCCAAATAGTCGCGATCAACGACCAATTTTTCATATAAATATTTTAGGATTCAAAGGCACCGCGTTGATAGATACGGCCGCGAAGCATTGCATTGCGGGCCATACTCTATATGCTCTCCTTCTACGTCAAGGTCATCCCCTCCATTCTTCTTCGCGTGAAGTAAAACTCGCTGACGGTGTAATCCGAAAGATGGACGTGCTTACCACCACATTAGAAGTGGGGCTGGAACAAAAAGTTATTAAAATTCCATTCTTAATTTTTCCCGATGCAACAAATAATGAAACGTTATTGGGCATTGATTTTATAACCGCTGCTAGGGTTGTCATAGATTTTCATAATGATACTTGGTACTTCAGCGAGCAAAGTAATGTAAAATATAACCTTTCTTTTGAACCTACCTCGCGTAGCGTGTCCTGTGCTTCTACAGAGGTTCTTAGAGACGACGAAGGCAGTCATCTCAATCCAGCTGAGCGACAAGCGCTTGCTGATGTACTCACCAGGAACGCACGTGTCTTCAGAGCAGGGGGAGGTCCAACGCCTTACGCGGAACACCGCATCGAAACAGGTGAGCACCCACCAGTAGCAGTGCCTCCTTACCGCCTGAACCCATCAAAGAAGGAGCAGATGAAGGTAGAAATAGATAAGATGTTACAGGATGACATCATAGAAGAATGTGAATCGGCTTGGTACTCCCCGGCATTGATGGTGCCGAAGTCAAATGGCAGCATACGCTTTTGCGTCGACTATCGTCGTTTGAATGCAATCACCAAGTCGGACACATATCCGATGCCGCGCATCGATGAGCTGCTGCAGAGCACAAAGCGGGACTGCTTCATGAGTTCTCTCGATCTCCGGTCTTCTTACTGGCAAGTGGAGGTACGCGAGGCTGACAGAGACAAAACAGCGTTTATTTGCCCTCTAGGTACTTACCGTTTTAAGAGAATGCCGTTTGGACTAAAAAACGCACCGGTGACATTCCAACGGCTTATAGATCGCCTCCGTTCCTGCTCAGCTTTACAGGATGTCACTATACTAGCGTATCTGGATGATATTTTGATAATATCAGAAGGGTTCCAGCGTCATCTACAAGACCTCGAGGCAGTTTTTAAACGTCTAGCCGAGTTTAACCTCCATGTTAATAGGGAGAAGTGCGCTTTCGCTAAGGAAAGTGTTAAATATCTCGGCCACGTTATTACACAAGATGGTGTTTCCACCGACCCAGGGAAGGTGAGTGCTGTCCTCGAGATGAAGGAGCCAGGTACATTAAAACACCTGAGGACCTTCTTGCAGACCTGCTCATGGTTCAGGAAGTTCATACCAAACTTTTCAAAAGTTGCTGAACCATTGACGCGCTTGACTAGAAAGAACCAGGTATGGATTTGGGGCTCTGAACAAACCCAAGCGTTTATTGAGCTGAAGCGTCTTTTGACCACGGCTCCAATACTGGTGCAAGCCGATTTCAATCAACCCTTTATTCTGCGAACAGACGCAAGTAACTACGCTTTAGGCGCAGTTTTATTGCAGGGTGATGGAAATCAGGAGAGGCCGATTGAATACGCCAGCCGACTCCTCAACGCAGCAGAGCGGAACTATTCCACAACGGAAAGGGAAGCCCTCGCTGTAGTATGGGCAGTTGAAAGGTTTCGACCTTACATAGACAGCCAGCCAGTAATTATAGGCAGTGACCATCAACCCCTGCGTTGGCTGCTATCTCTCAAATCGCCAGCAGGAAGGCTAATCCGATGGGCTTTAAAACTCCAGTCTTTTGACATTCGTTTCCAATATACCCCAGGCAAAGCAAATGTCGTGGCGGATACGCTCAGCAGACCTATTTGTTCTAGCGATGATCGTGAGGATTGTGGCATCTGCTCTGTGATTTGCGATCTGCCAACAAAATCTCCAAGTCAGCTTCGCGAGGAACAAATCTCTGACCCGGAAGTGGAAAAGATTATAAAGGAGCTTGAAGGCATCGATGAAGTCGCTGCTAGAAGATGGTCAGAACGAGGATACCTGATGGACCAGGGTATTCTGTTTCGTTATAATCCGGAATCTGAGTGCGAATCTCCTCAGTTAGTAATTCCTGCTGACAAAGTTGCAGAAATCTTAAAGGAGCTACACGACTCCCCAACAGCCGGCCATCCAGGCATCGATAGAACGTACCAAAAGGTTGCACAGTTGTATTATTTTACAGGGATGCGGAGAATAATAACGGATTACGTTAAAGCCTGCATCCACTGCCAACGCTATAAAGCCGCTAATGCCAAGCCTCTAGGCCTACTCCAGACACCCGTTATGAACCAACGTAACGAAGTATTGGCTATAGATTTATTCGGCCCATTACCTCAAGGAGACCAGGGGGAGCGGTGGATCTTATTAGTTGAAGATACGGCAACCCGATGGACGGAAATATACGCTCTCAAAGAAGCGACAGCAGAAGCCTGTGCCCAGACCCTCATTGAGGAGCATTTTATGAGATTCGGTTTGCCTCGTAGGATCATATCGGACAATGGTGTTCAATTCGTGTCCGCAGTAATGCGCCAGTGTTTGTTAGTCCTGGATATTAAACACAACCTTGTTCCGTTATATCATCCAGAAGCAAACCCCGCGGAGCGAAAAAACCGCGATTTAAAAGCAATGTTAGCACATCTTGTGGAAGGCGATCACACCTCATGGCCAAAGCAGTTGCCGGTCATCCGTTTCGCCTTAAATAGTGCAAAATGTCGTACTACAGGCATGTCGCCTGCTTATTTGACATTTGGAGAAATGCGATCGCCCACTGAGATAGTTCACGATCATCGTGCTATTTTGGACAAAGAAAACTTTGTTCCACAAATAACTCCGTATCTCAGGACATTCCTGACTTCATTGTCAGCTGTAAGAGAACGCGTGGAGATTCAACAGGATAAGGCTAAGCAGTACGCCGATGCGTCGCGCCGTCATTCCGATGCATTTGAGGTAGGCGACTTGGTTCTTTTAAAGTCGTACCTGCTAAGCAAAGGTTCTAAGGACCTTACTGCCAAATTCTTCCCACGCCGCGATGGACCATACCGAATTGCAGGAAAGGTCAGTCCCACAACTTATAACATATCCAGCCTCGAACAGCCAGACTTGATTCTAGGGAGGTATCATGCGCAGGATCTTACCCGTTACCAAGGTAGCGTGAGCACCCCACCACAACCCGTCAATCCCAAGCGAAGACGTGGACGTCCAGCTAAAGCAGAGCGATTTACAGTAATGTCTTGTAAATGAATAACAATACGCAACATTTCAGGTATTTGCCCAGACTGAAGTCCTTCACCAGTGACGTATGGTCCAAAATTGATAGATGTCATTGGGTGTCTTGGAAGAATTCTGTTTAAAACTGTCAAGTTATTTGAAGTCAACAGTTTCAAACAAAATTTTTCTGCTAATTGTAATCTTCTAAAGGACAACGGCAATATACAAGATACACATTCCATGCTGTTAATGGGAGTAGAACACATAGCACCGGTTATTATTCTTAAAGCTTTGTTCTGAATTATGTCAAGTTTACGCAGTAGCGACACATTTGCATTCATATATGCTGTCGAACTGTAATCAAAGTGACTGCGTACAATACCTTTATACAGCATGGATAAAGTTTTTGGATCAGACCCCCAATGAACACCTGCCAATGATCTGAGTACATTTATTCCTCTACTGGCATTTCTGATGATATAATTTATGTGATTTGTGAATGTTAACTTCTCGTCTAAGCAAACTCCCAAAAATTTTTTCTCATGTAGCCTTGGAAGAGCCGCACCATTGTATTCAACTGACACAGTACAAGACATTTGTTTTCTAGAAAATATTATGACTCCACTTTTACTAGGGCTAACATTCAACTGCAACTTATGATTATATAAGTTATTTATTTTATTTAAAGCACTATTTAAACGATGTGCAGCAATATCTACATTTTTATTTACACTATATACAACAAGATCATCAGCAAACTGTAAAAAGTTTACATTTTGATCTGATAAATATTTACTAATTTCGTGTGTGTAAAGGTTGTACAACAACGGTGAGATTGTTGCACCTTGCATCGTGCCTTTGTAGATATGTCTAGGCCCATGCAATATATTATTATATTTAACATACATAATCCGGTCATATAGAAAGTGAAATATCCATTTACAGACATGTCCTGGAATACCAATGTTTGATAAGATGCCGACAAGCACAGCTGGTTTGACATTATCAAAAGCACCCTCTACATCTAAGAATGCAGCAACAGTGGAAGAGTGACTATGGAAGGAATTCGCAGTTTACGCAGTGTTCCCAACTCTCAAAAATTTATCCCCCTAAGCTCCAATCAAAAACCCCTAAATCCACCACAATTTCTAGATTCCCCCTAAAAAAAAATATTGTTTATTAAATAAATAATACATTAAAAATGATAAAATATCATTAAACGAACAATAAATTTTAAGCTATCAATAAATTATTTCATTCAGAAACACCATATCTTTAAATTCTTTATTTATAAATTATCGAAAACTTACAACCTACCTACCGAAAATTTACAACCTTAACAACTAGAGACATTTGCCCACTGTTTATTACTTAGTTAATTGAAGTTATAAAAATACCCCTAAGAATATAACACCCCTAAAAAAATCCCATCGCACATTTGTTCTCCTAAATTTGGGGGGGAAACCCCTAGGTTGGGAACCCTGCTAATACG
Source organism: Furcula furcula (assembly GCA_911728495.1). Taxonomy (NCBI): domain Eukaryota; kingdom Metazoa; phylum Arthropoda; class Insecta; order Lepidoptera; family Notodontidae; genus Furcula; species Furcula furcula. Next base: position 24,082,190 of record OU452253.1, read on the forward strand.
TCTGTGGTCTGTGGTGATTGCGGAGCATTTGCGGCTTAGAGAAAGAAACCAATAGAGAGCTGGCACTTTCTTTCTCAATCGCGCAAGAAAAGGATGCATTTATATATATTATATGTGATAGAAAGAAACAGAGCATATGATTTTTTGTCCCTCAGCGTGTGTTCAAAATCTGGCGCACCTACGGTGCGTTTTCTTCAAGTACTCATGAAATTTTCTAGTTCAGGACCTAGCTTTGGAGTTTTAAATTGAATTGCATTATGAAATATCGTTTATACTACATAATAGGCGCATTTGAATAAATATCCATAACGTGTGATAAGTGTACGAATGATTATTTTCCGTTATTTTCCGGCCTTATCGGCGGCACGCTAGCTAGATGTCTTGTTATATTCTGTCTACGATTTGCGGAGTGTATTTTAATGATTGAACCATAGGGTAAAGCAAGGTGTTGCAATAATTTGGAAAATTCCTCCTAAACTCAAGTCAGAATACCCATAAAAACCTAAAGCCAGAAACACATTAGGCTGACGCGTCAACAGCATATACACTCAAAATTCTTTACTCTCAAGGACCAGCGCGCACGTCATAAATAAGCCTTATAAACACTCAACTCTTATCGCGCTTCGTCAACGCGTCAGAATATCATGTTTCAAACCACTTACGAACGTTATGTAATATGAACCACTTATCCGAATCGCATTCTGTAAACTGAGTTTTATGAGATTTTCTTTTTATGTACATATATTTAGTAGGTATGAGGATAGGTGTTAAAGTATATTATAACCGCTAGGTGAAGCAGCGTTAGGCAGGGTAATTATACAGATGGGTGACCAGACGGTCAATCACCGGTCAGCATTATACAATGCTCTTTGAACTAAACGTCTCCGTGCTTCGGTTGGAGGGCACAAATAAGGGAGAGCGTAAAATTTGAGTCCCGGTTTTAACCGACTTTTAAAAAGGAGGTATGTATTCAACGCGTATGTATATAATATTAGTAAAATGCAAAATCCATATATAAATCTCGTCTCACGACATTCGCACTCCTCCAAAACGGCTCGCCAATGTTTGTGATTTTTTTATGTGTATACATAACAATATGGTACCAAGGTATAAGAATAAATAGATGGGCGACGTTTGAACTAACCGTATCCGTGTTTCAGAGGGCTACTAAAAAGTTGGTCCTGGTTTTTATACCGACTTCAAAAAAGGAGGTTATGTTCTCGACGCGTCTAAAGCGGTAACTAGTAAAAAATTAAACGTAATTTTGTTCGGGAATTATCGCGATTTACCTTATATTTATCGGAAGAATCTACTTGAACTATTCCTTGCACATGGAACCTACCACCTATTAAACCCTACAGAAACTCCCGTGGATGCACATGAGGACAACTTGGTTTCTCCCGTGGGATTTGCACCCTCAGTGCCTTGCCTTTGAGACTATTATAGCCCCCGGGAACCTGTCACAGTGCTCACAAAGACGGAGTCGAAAACCCGCCGATGCACCGCGCCGTCTTCATCGAAATCGGTATCAACGCATACGTTTGTGCAGTATAATGCACAAATTATACATACTGTATACAAATAATACGCAAATTATCGCGCACCAGATCATGGGAAATGGAGCAACAATGATTTACGTATCCAAAATCCAGCTAACTATCATGTTCGCTACGGAATCACACCAGCACTCTGAACACTTTATTGTATTGGATACGTAGGGCGTCGTAGGATCCTTGCGTGTAATTTCCCCACAGGATGTAAGTATAAAATGCTGTGCAGTACGCGCGAAACAGTGTAATTTTAACAGTCAGTGAGTAGGGTGCAAACCAGTGAGCCAGAATATTTACTCTCACTGTCAATGCCCTCCGCTCTCACTCAATGTCTGCACCATCATTGAGCTCGGGATTAATATATGGCCTAAATATTTGAAATGATATGATAACATAAGTATATAATGATGTACTTATATAATACTAACTAATTTAAATGCGTTACTTGTTTGATTTACAAAATGAATACAATAATCTCCATATTGAATTATTAGATTCTTTAAAACATTCCATTCTTTGAACCCGTTCATTATTTATCAGTCTTTGCACGCACCACATCACTACAATTTACGTCTGTGGACGTGCAATAAAATGGGTAGGAACGATGAATTCTTTATTTGTGTGCGTATCTTTTTGAATGTGTTGCGAGTTTATTATAGTGTGTGTTCATAGAAACATGAAGAGTTAACATTAGACATTTGCAAGAGTGTGAGTGAAATTGTATCTGTGTGTGTTTACTTCGCCTCCCGCACCCCGCAAAAGGGCCACGAAAAATTTGTTCGGGGAATCGACGCGATACTAACTCCAGTGGTATCTCCTCTAAGATATTCTACCCTCAAAATCGAGATCAAAAATAGGTAAAATCAACTTTGCGTAAATTCCGTCTACTTCGGACTTTTTCTTTAAAAAATCAATATTTATAACTCAAAAAAAGGATATACTGTATAGCTAATACTCTTCTCATTAGTATCATTGGAGATAGTAGTTTGTAAAGTAGCTAATTATTGCTAGAAATTATCAATGAAAATCAATGAAAATAAAATAATTATTGTGGGCCTTCTCTAAGGGGGCCACACCCTTTTTCATAAAACTGTTTGTCGCGGAAACACGGAACGGTAATAGCGTATGACGCGTGCGCTTGGGAATACGGACGGTACCGGACTGGGGGGCGGCCGCGGTAGCGCGGGCGCCGAAGCTACTGTAGGTACCTCCGTGGTCTGATGCCACGCGTCTCCCTTGGCGGGGGACCCGAACGTGTAAGGGCTTGTATAGATGCGCGGTTTGCTATATGCTCCCCCTCTAGTCCAGGAGTACGCCCTCGTTGCTGGACTAGTACCCGCTCTGCTTTAGCTGGACGTCCACGTCTTCGCTTGGGATTGACGGGTTGTGGTGGGGTGCTCACGCTACCTTGGTAACGGGTAAGATCCTGCGCATGATACCTCCCTAGAATCAAGTCTGGCTGTTCGAGGCTGGATATGTTATAAGTTGTGGGACTGACCTTTCCTGCAATTCGGTATGGTCCATCGCGGCGTGGGAAGAATTTGGCAGTAAGGTCCTTAGAACCTTTGCTTAGCAGGTACGACTTTAAAAGAACCAAGTCGCCTACCTCAAATGCATCGGAATGACGGCGCGACGCATCGGCGTACTGCTTAGCCTTATCCTGTTGAATCTCCACGCGTTCTCTTACAGCTGACAATGAAGTCAGGAATGTCCTGAGATACGGAGTTATTTGTGGACAAAGAAAACTTTGTTTGTACTTAAGTGTAACTTTGACAAAGAAAACTTTGTTCCACAAATAACTCAGTATCTCAGGACATTCCTGACTTCATTGTCAGCTGTAAGAGAACGCGTGGAGATTCAACAGGATAAGGCTAAGCAGTACGCCGATGCGTCGCGCCGTCATTCCGATGCATTTGAGGTAGGCGACTTGGTTCTTTTAAAGTCGTACCTGCTAAGCAAAGGTTCTAAGGACCTTACTGCCAAATTCTTCCCACGCCGCGATGGACCATACCGAATTGCAGGAAAGGTCAGTCCCACAACTTATAACATATCCAGCCTCGAACAGCCAGACTTGATTCTAGGGAGGTATCATGCGCAGGATCTTACCCGTTACCAAGGTAGCGTGAGCACCCCACCACAACCCGTCAATCCCAAGCGAAGACGTGGACGTCCAGCTAAAGCAGAGCGGGTACTAGTCCAGCAACGAGGGCGTACTCCTGGACTAGAGGGGGAGCATATAGCAAACCGCGCATCTATACAAGCCCTTACACGTTCGGGTCCCCCGCCAAGGGAGACGCGTGGCATCAGACCACGGAGGTACCTACAGTAGCTTCGGCGCCCGCGCTACCGCGGCCGCCCCCCAGTCCGGTACCGTCCGTATTCCCAAGCGCACGCGTCATACGCTATTACCGTTCCGTGTTTCCGCGACAAACAGTTTTATGAAAAAGGGTGTGGCCCCCTTAGAGAAGGCCCACAATAATTATTTTATTTTCATTGATTTTCATTGATAATTTCTAGCAATAATTAGCTACTTTACAAACTACTATCTCCAATGATACTAATGAGAAGAGTATTAGCTATACAGTATATCCTTTTTTTGAGTTATAAATATTGATTTTTTAAAGAAAAAGTCCGAAGTAGACGGAATTTACGCAAAGTTGATTTTACCTATTTTTGATCTCGATTTTGAGGGTAGAATATCTTAGAGGAGATACCACTGGAGTTAGTATCGCGTCGATTCCCCGAACAAATTTTTCGTGGCCCTTTTGCGGGGTGCGGGAGGCGAAGTAAACACACACAGATACAATTTCACTCACACTCTTGCAAATGTCTAATGTTAACTCTTCATGTTTCTATGAACACACACTATAATAAACTCGCAACACATTCAAAAAGATACGCACACAAATAAAGAATTCATCGTTCCTACCCATTTTATTGCACGTCCACAGACGTAAATTGTAGTGATGTGGTGCGTGCAAAGACTGATAAATAATGAACGGGTTCAAAGAATGGAATGTTTTAAAGAATCTAATAATTCAATATGGAGATTATTGTATTCATTTTGTAAATCAAACAAGTAACGCATTTAAATTAGTTAGTATTATATAAGTACATCATTATATACTTATGTTATCATATCATTTCAAATATTTAGGCCATATATTAATCCCGAGCTCAATGATGGTGCAGACATTGAGTGAGAGCGGAGGGCATTGACAGTGAGAGTAAATATTCTGGCTCACTGGTTTGCACCCTACTCACTGACTGTTAAAATTACACTGTTTCGCGCGTACTGCACAGCATTTTATACTTACATCCTGTGGGGAAATTACACGCAAGGATCCTACGACGCCCTACGTATCCAATACAATAAAGTGTTCAGAGTGCTGGTGTGATTGCCTCACTTCCGTAGCGAACATGATAGTTAGCTGGATTTTGGATACGTAAATCATTGTTGCTCCATTTCCCATGATCTGGTGCGCGATAATTTGCGTATTATTTGTATACAGTATGTATAATTTGTGCATTATACTGCACAAACGTATGCGTTGATACCGATTTCGATGAAGACGGCGCGGTGCATCGGCGGGTTTTCGACTCCGTCTTTGTGAGCACTGTGACAGGTTCCCGGGGGCTATAATAGTCTCAAAGGCAAGGCACTGAGGGTGCAAATCCCACGGGAGAAACCAAGTTGTCCTCATGTGCATCCACGGGAGTTTCTGTAGGGTTTAATAGGTGGTAGGTTCCATGTGCAAGGAATAGTTCAAGTAGATTCTTCCGATAAATATAAGGTAAATCGCGATAATTCCCGAACAAAATTACGTTTAATTTTTTACTAGTTACCGCTTTAGACGCGTCGAGAACATAACCTCCTTTTTTGAAGTCGGTATAAAAACCAGGACCAACTTTTTAGTAGCCCTCTGAAACACGGATACGGTTAGTTCAAACGTCGCCCATCTATTTATTCTTATACCTTGGTACCATATTGTTATGTATACACATAAAAAAATCACAAACATTGGCGAGCCGTTTTGGAGGAGTGCGAATGTCGTGAGACGAGATTTATATATGGATTTTGCATTTTACTAATATTATATACATACGCGTTGAATACATACCTCCTTTTTAAAAGTCGGTTAAAACCGGGACTCAAATTTTACGCTCTCCCTTATTTGTGCCCTCCAACCGAAGCACGGAGACGTTTAGTTCAAAGAGCATTGTATAATGCTGACCGGTGATTGACCGTCTGGTCACCCATCTGTATAATTACCCTGCCTAACGCTGCTTCACCTAGCGGTTATAATATACTTTAACACCTATCCTCATACCTACTAAATATATGTACATAAAAAGAAAATCTCATAAAACTCAGTTTACAGAATGCGATTCGGATAAGTGGTTCATATTACATAACGTTCGTAAGTGGTTTGAAACATGATATTCTGACGCGTTGACGAAGCGCGATAAGAGTTGAGTGTTTATAAGGCTTATTTATGACGTGCGCGCTGGTCCTTGAGAGTAAAGAATTTTGAGTGTATATGCTGTTGACGCGTCAGCCTAATGTGTTTCTGGCTTTAGGTTTTTATGGGTATTCTGACTTGAGTTTAGGAGGAATTTTCCAAATTATTGCAACACCTTGCTTTACCCTATGGTTCAATCATTAAAATACACTCCGCAAATCGTAGACAGAATATAACAAGACATCTAGCTAGCGTGCCGCCGATAAGGCCGGAAAATAACGGAAAATAATCATTCGTACACTTATCACACGTTATGGATATTTATTCAAATGCGCCTATTATGTAGTATAAACGATATTTCATAATGCAATTCAATTTAAAACTCCAAAGCTAGGTCCTGAACTAGAAAATTTCATGAGTACTTGAAGAAAACGCACCGTAGGTGCGCCAGATTTTGAACACACGCTGAGGGACAAAAAATCATATGCTCTGTTTCTTTCTATCACATATAATATATATAAATGCATCCTTTTCTTGCGCGATTGAGAAAGAAAGTGCCAGCTCTCTATTGGTTTCTTTCTCTAAGCCGCAAATGCTCCGCAATCACCACAGACCACAGACGTATTAGCAGGGTTCCCAACCTAGGGGTTTCCCCCCCAAATTTAGGAGAACAAATGTGCGATGGGATTTTTTTAGGGGTGTTATATTCTTAGGGGTATTTTTATAACTTCAATTAACTAAGTAATAAACAGTGGGCAAATGTCTCTAGTTGTTAAGGTTGTAAATTTTCGGTAGGTAGGTTGTAAGTTTTCGATAATTTATAAATAAAGAATTTAAAGATATGGTGTTTCTGAATGAAATAATTTATTGATAGCTTAAAATTTATTGTTCGTTTAATGATATTTTATCATTTTTAATGTATTATTTATTTAATAAACAATATTTTTTTTTAGGGGGAATCTAGAAATTGTGGTGGATTTAGGGGTTTTTGATTGGAGCTTAGGGGGATAAATTTTTGAGAGTTGGGAACACTGCGTAAACTGCGAATTCCTTCCATAGTCACTCTTCCACTGTTGCTGCATTCTTAGATGTAGAGGGTGCTTTTGATAATGTCAAACCAGCTGTGCTTGTCGGCATCTTATCAAACATTGGTATTCCAGGACATGTCTGTAAATGGATATTTCACTTTCTATATGACCGGATTATGTATGTTAAATATAATAATATATTGCATGGGCCTAGACATATCTACAAAGGCACGATGCAAGGTGCAACAATCTCACCGTTGTTGTACAACCTTTACACACACGAAATTAGTAAATATTTATCAGATCAAAATGTAAACTTTTTACAGTTTGCTGATGATCTTGTTGTATATAGTGTAAATAAAAATGTAGATATTGCTGCACATCGTTTAAATAGTGCTTTAAATAAAATAAATAACTTATATAATCATAAGTTGCAGTTGAATGTTAGCCCTAGTAAAAGTGGAGTCATAATATTTTCTAGAAAACAAATGTCTTGTACTGTGTCAGTTGAATACAATGGTGCGGCTCTTCCAAGGCTACATGAGAAAAAATTTTTGGGAGTTTGCTTAGACGAGAAGTTAACATTCACAAATCACATAAATTATATCATCAGAAATGCCAGTAGAGGAATAAATGTACTCAGATCATTGGCAGGTGTTCATTGGGGGTCTGATCCAAAAACTTTATCCATGCTGTATAAAGGTATTGTACGCAGTCACTTTGATTACAGTTCGACAGCATATATGAATGCAAATGTGTCGCTACTGCGTAAACTTGACATAATTCAGAACAAAGCTTTAAGAATAATAACCGGTGCTATGTGTTCTACTCCCATTAACAGCATGGAATGTGTATCTTGTATATTGCCGTTGTCCTTTAGAAGATTACAATTAGCAGAAAAATTTTGTTTGAAACTGTTGACTTCAAATAACTTGACAGTTTTAAACAGAATTCTTCCAAGACACCCAAGTACGGTACTTCTATTTTACATCTGTCAATTTTGGACCATACGTCACTGGTGAAGGACTTCAGTCTGGGCAAATACCTGAAATGTTGCGTATTGTTATTCATTTACAAGACATTACTGTAAATATGTACAAAAGTAGTATTTGGCCTGTATATAATGTAAAATTTGATGATTTTGTAAATAGCTCTACTTGTATTGAAGAGTTTACGCATGATACGGAACGGTACACTCTATTCACGGATGGTTCCAAAACTGGAGATAGAGTAACTTCTGCATTTTATGATCCGCATTATAATGTCTCGAAATGCTACAAATTGGATAGTCGGTGTAGTATATTTACTGCAGAATGTTACGCTATCTACCAAGCACTAATACATGTAAAATTTGTAAATAGGGAAAAATTTGTAATTAAAAGTGATTGTCAAAGTGCTGTTAACCTTGTAAATAGTCATACTCTTAAATATAATTTAAATTATATCATTTATGATATCATTAAATTAGTTAGTGAACTAAATGGACTAGGAAAAAAAGTTGTATTTAAATGGGTGCCCTCACACCGTGGAATATATGGCAATGAATTAGCAGATCAAGCAGCTCGTAATCAATATGATGAAGATCATTCAGCCCTTATAAAGATACCATACACTGACTTTTACAGTATACTAGCCGAAAATTTAAAACAGTTGTGGCATGACTATTGGTCGGAAGTCAGTAAAGAAAAAGGAAAGTGGTATGCAGAGATACAAAGAGCCCCGCCCGCCCAACCGTGGTACCACAAGTTGGAACATGTCGAAGAAAGAAATTTTATCACCACTATAAATAGAATGAGGTTTGGTCATTGTCGGATTCCTACCCACCTATATAGACTAAAACTACGCGAAAATTCAAATTGTGACAAATGTAGTGAAGATATGTGTAACTTAGAACATATTGTGCTCAAATGTCCAACTTATAATATGAACAGACTAATTTTAGTGACAGAACTAGACAAAGTGTCCAAAAACTCACAAGAAGTGCCAAATTGTTTGACTGAGTTATTACGAGATCCAAAATTTTACAAATCTATTTACAAATACGTAAAAAATACAGTAGAACATTTATAAAAATATGAATTATACAAATTGAACTGTAATTAAAATAACTGAAAGGCTTAAAAGGGCTTGTACCCAGAGCCGTAAAAATAAATACAAAAAAAAAAAAATGCGTATTAGGGATGCTACGCATGCAATGCAATCACCACGGCTATAAATCTCGGTACTTCTATTCCTCGCATTGTAGCCATATTGTAACTATCCATTTTGACAGTTTCCCTCCTCCCTCCTTCATACTTCATTCCTTTGTCGTCTGTAATATAGACGCCATATTTGATTTTAATAAGACAGGAAACAAGGACGCCATTGTGATTTTTTTTACCAAGTTCGTTGTTCATTGTAATTTTACAATTTTGTACATAATGAATGTGTAAAATCTTTAAATAACAACTTGCATTACGTTTTAAAAGACTGTGTCGTGAATTGTGCTTGTAGGAGTAAGGACGGCAATCAATATAATGTTTTTCCCCAAGATTGTAATATGCAGGACTGTAACATATAAACATGAACTGTGAAAGGATATTCTTCACGGAAAAGTTCATTGCCTCATACCAGTGAGGCTTCGTCTTCGTGTTGAAGCCTATGCTACGTTATTTTTGGCTTACGAAATCAACAAATGCTCTCCTTATACAATGCACACTGACCACAATGGTAAGTACTTACCTTGTTACGAATATTTTCTCATACTTTTCATTAGAATGCTACCTAATTTAACTTATAATCTACTATATCATGCAATATATGAATTAACATTTATAACATTAGTTTTATATATTTTACACAGTTGTCTTGTATTTATACTATACATTATTGTACCTAATTTGTCCTCATTTACTCCGATGATAATGATGTAAATTTTGTGCTGTAGTAGGACAGTTCTATACTATTAGGCTAGGCTAATAAATCTGCAAGTACTGAAAACTTATAACTTAAAAATAAGATAGAATCATAATTAACAGGAATTATTCACTTTGCACTAGGTTCTCTTATCTTCTCTCTCTGGTAATTGTGTGTGTCATACAAAATACTAAAGCATGCCACTCTTTTGTTTCAGTTGGAATTTGTACACTCTGCGATGGTCCCTTTGATGCTGTTAACGATGCCAATTTATCGGACAAACAAACATATCTCTAAAAAGCTGTGACAAGCCACATCTCGACCATGGCATTAACCCATTCTTTAATAATATTTAACTAGCCGCTATTATAAATGGAGACAGTTTATCAAACAAATGAATTAACTAAAAACTACCCGGAGAGTCACATCCTGACCAAAGTATTAACCTTATTTACCTTAAATGTATATTTTTTTTATAAAGAATAAAAATAATTTAAATTATGTATATTGTATTTTATTCTAAACCTTTAAGAAATATTAAAGAAAAATGGAATAGGAATATGAAAAGTAAAGCGGCTTAAAAGACTAGTCTCCGTTTTTTTTTAAACTGGGCGAAATGTCCTGACCCTCGGCACATGATATGAGCGTATAATTTAAAAAAAAAACAGACGTCATATTCTATTACTGCAAATCCGTAATGTGATTTTTCCTCTAGGGCAGTTCACCGTCTGATGCGTAGCATTAGAGATGGGCCAACCCGTAAATATTCGAAACCGAGTTAACCGAGTTGATAATTCACGTAACCCGGTTTCAACCCGGGTTAGTCAAACCGAGTTGGTAAGTCAAGTCGAAACTCGTGCGTTTAGTTAATATCATAAGGAGACGGGTCAAACCGAAACGTTTCGATTTAGCGTCTATGCTGCGTGCGGTTTACTTATTCTTGGTTGACTCGGTAGATGTGGTCGGTATTTATAATTATTATTATTACATTACGGTCAAGTGATATTTAATGAACGAAATAGAGGTACTATGCTAACTGTTAGTCATATGGATTGTTGAATTAATAATAATAATATCTTGGGACAATCCACACTGTCATCCGATCCTAAACTAGGCAGAGCCTGTACTATGGAAACCGGACAACTGATACTAATACTTATACATTTTTTTTGTAAATACATACATAAGTAGATAAATAACACCCAGCCAGACACTTGGTGGGAATCGAACCCACGACCCATCGGGTAGCACCCAGGGTGTCTAACCACTAGACTAACGGGCCGGTCATTGTTGTCATTTTCATCGGTAAGATGTAGTAGGTACTTATAAAAACAAAGAAACACTAAATATATCAGTCTTTACTTTTACCTACAAAAGAGAAAATGACTATGGTCAAAGCAATAAACAAGTTCAAAGATATTCTCCTGTCGCGAAAAATTGGGTTTATTCGGCAATATCCATGCATCCCGTGCGCCACCCTCGCCTCGCTCTGTCCGTCACCGCACCGGAACGCCAAAACCGCCGAGCGAGAGCGAGACAGACGAGTCGCGTTCGCTAAGTCAATTTCGGTTCGGTTCGGCCCGTCGCGCGGGCACCGGCGGATAGATACCATAGACCGGCGATGTTGCGAGTTGCAAGCTACGGTTTCCGTTCCGTCCGAGTAGCTCGCCAAACCGAGTTAGAGAAACTTCAAACCGAGTCAGATCGAGTTGAGGCCAACCCGGTTTGAACCGGTTTGACAAACCGAGTTAACTCATCGCTACGTAGCATCCCTAATACGTCTGTGGCAATCACAAACAAAACACAATTCAATACCTATTGGATTCATTGGAATAATTGAATTGGATGTTGGGAAATAATACTAAAATTAAAATAACAACTGTTTCGTATTTATAAAAATAATGGCTGATGAATATGCAGCTGTGAAGCGTGGTAAATTAATCTTAAAAGGGGATAAACCCAAGTATGTGCGAACATAGTACGTTAACCTCAATCACCAGCTAAATCACAACAAAATATTTTTCTGTTTAACGTGTTTTAGGGCCAAGAAACGCAAACACAAGAGGAAACACAACTCCGAAGATTCTAAAGTAGACGAGGACTTGCTTAAACACGGTGGCTGGTGGCAAGTTGAACGAATCGAGGACATAACTGGATCAGTATCATTAGAGTTTGGGAATAATTCGTATCTATCTGCGTTGGATAATGGGTTGTTCACAATTGGCGCCCCTCATGGTGAGGGCGAGGGCCCTTCGCCAGAGGAGATATTTACGGCGTTCCCTGCTGGTGACACTAAGTTTGCCTTGAAATCCGGCTATGGTAAATACTTGGGTGTGTCCAAAGATGGTACAGTTACTGGGAGATCAGACGCTGTTGGACCTATGGAACAGTGGGAGCCTGTTTGGCAGGATGGTGAGTTATTAATTGAGTCTTGTATGATACTGACTAGTCAAGCAGGGCTCTCACCTGAAGGTAGGCTGTATTGCTGTACTACTGCTTGTAACCTGAAATGTGAGTTTAATCTCATATTAAATTTACCAGCTTCAGTGTTATTTAACCAGCCCTGGATCTATGATTTTTTTGAACTGGGGTAAAAACTTGATAGTGATGCCCCTCTCCCCAATGCTTGAGATAAATTATTAAAAAAAAACTCAAAAATCTTAAATCGCATCTTGAGGCCACTAGTGTACTGTAGTGTGGGGCCTATGAGCCAGGCTTCCATATGCTAGGTGCTTTGTAGAGCAAGTTTGTTATTTTTAACAGACTTCAAAAAAGGAGGAGGTTCTCAATTCGTCTGTATTTATATATATTTTTAATCATATTATATTATGATTTTGGCGGCCCCTGAAATTGCCGCCCATGGTGGGTGCCTGGCTTGCCCTCCTCTAGACCTGGGGCTGTATTTAACCCAGATCATACTGGTTTATACACTGTTGCTGTGGCTGTCAATTTGGTGAAGAGACAAGTGAGACATTCACCTGATGACAAGCAACATCTGCCTATAGACAGCTGCACAATGGATCTATCTCTCTTTATTAACTTGAAATTTAGCCAGCTCCTTTGTGATGCAAACAAAAATCTAAGAATAAAGAAACTACTGTTTTTGAATATTGCAGTTTATAGAATAAACTGCAATATTCCTTAACAGCCCAGCAGTGGGACATAAACAAGGGCTGGTATTATTATAATAATAATAATAATAATACCAGCCCTTGTTAATGTCCCACTACTGGGCACGGGCCTCCCTTCAAGATGAAGGGGCTTAGGCCATAGTCCACCACGCTGGCCTAGTGCGGGTTGGTGGACTTCACACGTCATTTGAAAGCTTGTTAGGTTATCTCAGACATACAGGTTTCCTCACAATGTTTTCCTTCACCGAAACAATCCCACAAAGACGATTCGCACATGATTAATTAAAGAAATCAGAGATGCGAGCCGGGGTTCGAAGTGCTCGCCCACTGAGCTGTTACAGCTTCAACATGTTATGTAGCAGCTGTATTATTATTCCTTAACAGTAGTTTTGTGTGTTTGTAGGTTTAGTTTGATTACAATGTGTAGTATTCGCGTAAATAAAAGACAACATTACCATTAGATAATGTATTATTATTAAATATGTAATATCATTGATTTGTGTCATATTTCAGGCAAAACTGCAATAATGAGCTCCCTTAACAAATTCATGTCAGTGAATCCAGAAGATGACTCAGTGATTGCATGTAGTGTCAAAGCCGGGGACCAGGAGTTCTGTTGCATCCGTAGTAATAAGACAAAGGAAGAAAATAAAGCTGTCCTGCCTGACGAGGAGCAGGCAGACTTGTCACAAGTAGAAGTGAATTATGTGTAAGTAGAAATTTAGGTAGAGTATATTCACCTAAACTTTGAGGAAGGAAGTCACATAAAGTGGATAATGGTGTCGATTCTGTTGTCACACACTAGACTAAACTAGACTAAATTTTAGTTTAGTCGTGTCTTTCCTATTCAGAGATCCATGAATTGAATTAAACTAAATTAGGTATAGTTTGATAGAATATAATGGTTTTAGTTACTCAACTTAGTTTTAAACGTATTTTGCTATTCTGTTGTGCACAGTTTACGTCATTTATGCCTAATATTAGAAACTTCAAACTAAAATTAGATCAAAATAGTCGGCATCTAAAAGATGTCGATTAAAATAAAATAGAATATACTAAAATAGAATGAAATAAATATTAAAATAAACATTAGAATAAATATTAAAATAAAATAAATATTAATATAAATATTTAATAATTATTTAAAATATATAAATAATAAATTAAATATTAATAAAAAAAAATATATTAATAAATATAAAAATATATTAACATAAATATTAAAATAAAAATTAATAAATATTGAAATAAATATTAAAATAAATATTAGAATAAGTATTGATATAAATACTAAAATAAATATTAATTAATAAAAAAATATTAAATATTTTTTATTAACTTTTAAAATAAAATATTAAAATAAAATAACAATTAAAAAAATATTTAATAGTTATTAAAAAAATATAAATAACAAATTAAATATTAATAAAAAATAATATAAATAATAAAATAATTATTTATATAAAAAAAATATTAACAAATATTAAAAAAAAAAAAAAAAATATTATTTATTTTAATATTAAAATATCAAACATTTTTTATTAATAAATAAAATAAGTATTAAAATAAATATATAATAATTATTAAAAAAATATAAATAATAAATTAAATATTAATAAAAAATAATATAAATAATAAAATAAATATTAATATATAAAAAAATATATTATAACATAAATATTAAACCAGTCCGCCCGTGACCATGAATGCTGTAAAGTATTCGAAACGTCGGGAAATTAAAATCAAAAATAAACCGCGATATCATCATCATCATCATCATCACCAGCCGGAAGACGTCCACTGCTGAACATAGGCCTCCCCCTTCGAACGCCACAATGACCGACAATTGGCTATTTGCATCCACCGGTTACCTGCGACGCGCACAATGTCGTCTGTCCACCTAGTGGGAGGCCTACCTACGCTGCGTCTTCCAGTTCGTGGTCGCCACTCGAGAACCTTTCTTCCCCAGCGGTTATCGGTTCGCCGAGCGATGTGGCCTGCCCATTGCCACTTCAACTTGCAGATTTTAAGAGCTATATCGGTGACCTTGGTTCTTCGGCGAATCTCCTCATTTCGGATTCTGTCGCGCAAAGAAACTCCGAGCATAGCTCTCTCCATAGCTCGTTGTGTGACTCTGAGCTTATCCAAAAGGCCAACAGTTAGGGACCACGTCTCAGTACCATATGTCATCACTGGCAACACACACTGGTTAAAAACCTTCGTCTTTAGGCACTGCGGTATTTTGGACGAGAAGATTTCGCGTAGTTTCCCGAACGCTGCCCATCCGAGTTGGATTCTTCGGGCGACCTCTTTGTCGAAGTTGGACCGACCTACCTGGATAGTTTGTCCTAGGTATACATAGTGGTCAACAACTTCGAGTGTATCGTTCCCAACAATTACCGGTACGGGTGCAACATGGACATTAGACATGATCTTCGTCTTGTCCATGTTCATTTTAAGACCCACCTGTTGGGAAACGCTACTGAGGTCGCTGAGCATCGTATTGAGGTCCTCCAGCGACTCTGCCATAATGACTATATCATCGGCAAAACGAAGGTGAGTGATGTATTCGCCATTGATATTGATGCCGAATCCGTTCCAGTCCAAGAGCTTGAAAACGTCCTCCAATGCGTTTGTGAACAGTTTCGGAGAAATAACGTCTCCCTGTCTCACACCACGCTGCAATGGGATTGGTTTCGTGCTCTCGTCCTGTAGTCGGATCGACATGGTGGCGTTGCTGTACAAACACTTCAACACTTCGATGTACCTATAGTCAATGTGGCACCGCTGGAGAGATTGCAATACTGCCCAGGTCTCGATTGAATCAAAGGCTTTCTCGTAGTCCACAAACGCTAGACATAATGGCCGATTATACTCCTCGGTCTTCTGTATAATCTGGCGGAGCGTATGTATGTGGTCTACGGTGCTAAAGCCTTTTCGGAACCCGGCTTGTTCGGGAGGCTGGAAGTCATCAAACCTGCGTTCGAGACGGTTCGTAATGACTCTCGAAAACAGCTTGTATACATGGCTCAGGAGTGAGATAGGTCTATAATTCTTCAATAAAGTGTTATCACCTTTTTTGAAGAAAAGAACCACCACACTCCTGTGCCATGCTTCTGGCGTTGTACCCTCGAGTAAGACGGAATTAAATAACTTCTGGAGGACTAAAAGTACCGGTTTTCCACCCGCTCTCAGAAGTTCTGATGTGATTCCGTCTTCACCCGGCGCCTTGTTATTCTTGAGCTGTTTGAGAGCCATTCTAATCTCGTACAGGCTGATGTGTGGGATGTCCTCAGTGTAGTGTCGGGTTAGTTTGGCTCTGGTGTCTTGTGCTGTTCTATCAATGGGTTCCCGTGTTGAGGTGTATAACTGTCCGTAAAATCTCTCGAGCTCTCTCAATATCTCCGGTTTCGATGAGATGACACTGCCGTCATCGATCTTCAGCTTCGTCATATGGCTACGCCCAATAGACGAATTCTGTGCGAACACTTTAGAGCCTTGGTTCCGCTCAATTGCGTCCTTAATACACGCTGTATTATAGGAACGCAAGTCGTGTCGCATGGATTTCGAGATTCGTCTATTGAGTTCAGCATATTCCGACATATCAGCTGAAGATTGCAGTCTCATCTCAGTCCGGTTTTCCATTAGCTTAATGGTTGTATTGGAGAGCTTTTGAGGTTTTTTACGGCGTGGGGTCTTATAGAACTTGGACCCCACTGCGTGGACAGTTTGCACCAACCCATTGTTTATCTCGTCCGCAGTTTCGCAGTCGGCGAGGCACTGGAAGCGATTATGCAGTTCAAGTTGAAAGTCTTCGGGGTTCTGGATTTGGGCGGATCCTGGACGGAGCGTGGACTTCATCAGACGAAACCTTTCGAGCTTAACATTGATATTCAATGTGCCTCTAACAATACGGTGATCACTCCCGGTTTTCACCCTGCCGATCACGGAGACATCATCGAATATATGCTTCTTGGTCGTCATGATGAAGTCGATCTCATTTTTGGTTGAACCATCGGGGCTTATCCACGTCCACTTCCTGGATGGTCGCTTCTTGAAGAAGGAGTTCATCGCATAGAGTCCCTCCTTCTCCATGAAGTCGACCAGCCGCTGGCCCCTTTGGTTCCGCTGCCCATACCCATACGACCCCACTCTCAACTCATCGCCATTCCGAGTGCCCACCTTTGCATTAAAGTCCCCCATAACAACGGTGAAGTATGTTTTGGAGGTATGTATGGCTTCTGCTATCTCCTCATACATAGCCTCTACTTCATCGTCAGGGTGTGCCGAGGTCGGCGCGTATACCTGTATGACCTTCAGGGAACCGCGATATAATCCGTAAAATTAGTTTCATTTCAATGTGTAATATTCGCGTAAGTATCAGAAATCATTATAAATATTAAAATAAAATAAATATTAATAAATATTAATTATTAAAAAAAAGATTAAAAAAATATTAAAACAAATATTAAATTAAAAATTTAAACAAATATTAAAATAAATATTTAAACAAATAATAAATATTATTTATTAATAAATATTAATATAATAAAAATATATTAAAATAAAATAAAATTAATATTGAAATTAATATAAGTATCGCAGCCGGAGAATTATTTTAGTTTAGTTTAGTGTAATCAGTTGAACAAGAGAATTGTTTTCAACCAACATGATTTGACCAATGAAAACCTCACTATCAACTCAATTTAGTAGCTGTCGAAATCAAATTAAGCACTTAATCATCGTTTGACACCACTAAACTAAAATTTAGTCTAGTTTAGTGTAGTGGTGACAACAGAATCGGCACCAATACCTTTTTTAAAACCCCGAAATAATCTTAAATAGTTTTAATTTATTTATTGAACTTATAGTTATAAAATTATTATTTTAAAAATATGTACAAAAAACTGACTCAAAGTTGTGGTATCTCCTCTAAGAAGTTGTCGCCGCACTGGGAGGGAAGGGTACCTCAAATACTGGTGGCTTTTCCTCTCGAGACTGATTAGTTTGGATGAAATTGCTTTCATAGTTGCTCTTAGCGAGTGTACTTACAACGGGCCGATTGCCATGATCGCCGCCCGTCCATAGCGAGATGATTGAGATTCTGCTACATCAACTAATTTTGAGAATGTTTTTTCTTTTTACAGAAAAAAGTTCCAAAAATTCCAAGATAAGAAGCTGCGTTTGAATGACGGGAGCGTCTCGGAACTGAAACAAGCAAAGATAGAAGGCAACCTTCACGAAACATTGTTAGACCGTAGGAGTAAAATGAAAGCAGACAGATACTGTAAATAAATGTATATTATTATAGATACCTATGTTTTTTTATAAACTTACCATACGCTGTCATTAGAAAACTCTATACATATTTTATACTTTTAAAATGATTCGATGATTTACTCACTGTATGGAACTAAAGATATCTATCAAGCGTGAGCCAAATGAATGACCTAATAAAATTCAAAATTCGGTATAATAATAATGTAGGCTTGCATTATACTGCTGAGATTTCTTGTCAGGTCAAGAATTATCGTTCGTGGTTTTGTGTGGCACTTTCTGGCTGGGCCACGGTGACTGATCTTAATTCTGATTGAACAGGGATTTAGTCGCTAATTAGTCGAAATTAGTCGTAAAATTTGAGAATTAGTCGGTCCGTGGTTTAAAAGTTATAGGGGTACCCCGGTGGCCCTGCCAGGGAGGACTCTTTCTGGCTGGGCCACCGCTAGATCTCGACAACTAAAGCACCCCACGAAAATCTAACTACGCTCAGATTTAGTCGTTAATTAGTCGAAATTAGTCGTAAAGTATTGGAATTAGTCGGTCAGTGGTTTAAAAGTTATAGGGGTACCCCGGTGGCCCTGCCAGGGAGGACTCTTTCTGGCAGGGCCACCACTATATCTCGACAATCAAAGCACCTTGCGGAAATCTGCCGGCACGTAGATTTAGTCGTTAATTAGTCGAAACTAGTCGTGAAATTGCAGATTTAGTCGTATCTTGGTTAAAAAGATATAAAGCATTGTTTTTTATTAGGAGTAGTCTAAGAGCCAGAGTGGATTACTTATCGAAAAAATTCATAAACACGAAAAAGTTATTTTAATATCCTGGTGGCTACAATTTTAGAACGTCACTGTCAAGGAAATACAAACCGACTATAATTAGACCGTTGAACTTGACATTATTGTATTTTAGAGTCAAGCAAAGTGATACAAATTTTGTCGTTAATTAATTTATTCCCACTCCTAGACTATTCGCCGCCATCTTCTTTATGCGTACAGTCGCGTGCAATTGTGTATCAGAAATATAGGATAGCAAATAAAATCAGTATCAGTAGGTTTGTCACTGTAAATATATTTCCTTATAAAAATAAATACCATTTTTTTTAATATCAAGGAGTAAAGGGAAGTAATCTAAATTCTAAAAAAAAATATTTTGAAAAAAAAACCTTAGTTATGCGGTTTGATATTTTCGTTATCTGGGGGTGTTACAAAGTAACTTTTATATGTATGTCAACATGGTACGGAATGGTGCACGAGTCCGACTCACACTTGACAGGTTTTTTACTTACTGGTTATGCGGTAAAGTATGCGTAGTACTTTAATACTTACTTACATAGTTACCTTAAATAAAATCTTTTTAGTAAAAAATTGAACCGACTTCAATATACTGAAAAGTATAAAATAATTTAATTTATATTAAAGAAGTTGGTGTTAGCGTACCTGCTGTGTTTATTTGTCACCAACTTCAAAAATATTTAAAAAAAAATCTACTTTTCAGTGATATATTGAAGTCGGTTCAATTTTTTTCTAAAAACATTTTATTTTAAACTTTTTAGTGATATTTTCATACATAAAGATTGAACCATCGAAGACGGTAAAATGATCTAGGTAGGTTATGATCACATTATCGTCTACATAGTTTTACATATTTCATGTTTCGTCAGAAAAAAATATCCGGTCGTAATGAAATTTGCATGGAATCATCATAGTAGTTTACTCTCTCGAATAAAAAAAAACATCGAAATCGGTTCATATTTGTCAGAGTAATGTAAGTTCTCCATTACATCAGTTTTATGGTTTTTACCAATTAAATTCCGCCACATCGTTCATGTTCCTCCAGGAAGTTCTTATCCGGTTGTGATAAAATTCATACACATTCATTACAGTGGTTTTTGCTTTCGAATAAAAAAAGGATAATTGAAATTGGTAAATATTTGCCAGAGTTATGACCATTTTTGTCCTTAAAAAGCGACATAAAAATTCATCTTATAGGCATTCCTGCAGGTTTCCTGCGCAGTCATCATTATTGTTTTTTCAGGAATTATTATTCGGAAGCAATAATTTTCTTATCGGACCCAACTAACGGATTAAAGAATGGATGGAAGAAAGATTTTTTCAAATCGATTCATAATTGCCAGAGTTATGCGCGAACATACATAGCAAAAAATATATATATATACAGACGAATTGAGAACCTCCTCCTTTTTTTGAAGTCGGTTAAAAATAAAGTTCTCCTGGCCAATACGACCACAGCTGCATAATATCAACCATCTACTTACGCGGGAAACCTTATATTGCACAAGTGCTTTCGCAGACAGAAGTACATCTCTTTCTTTACTCACATAACCATATGGGACTTTTTACATACCTATCAGACGCATGAATCATTTAACTTGAAGGAACAAGCGGTTTCCCGCTGCGCCGGGCCACGGAGATCTCTTTATAATAATAATAACGTCCTGCTGACCGATGTACGCAGAAGATAATAATAAAATAGTGCACAAGTGCTTGAGTAGACACAAGTGCACTCTCTCTTCCTTTTACCTCTCACAATCTGAAGGGCCTGAAGACCGACACGACCGGGGTGAGGTCAGGCGCAGGACCGACTTTTTAGTGTCCGTCAGGATGACCGGACCACAGCACGGATTCACGTGAAACTTTACCAAGATTTAGTACCTATGTTTAAATATTTCGTACCTCAGTAATAACAAAGTTATTTAATAAATAAAGTGGGAAGCCATTCTGACGTCAGGATGGCTTCCCACTTTTTACTTTGGGTACTTACGGTCCATATATTGCTGAAATCTTTGCATAATAATTTAGTACCTTTTTGTACCTACGATAAATATATAAATACTTAATGTATTCCTTTTAAAAATTACTTTTATTTCATTATAAACAATTATATATGGAGCATCATTCATCTGACATATTATATTTCACAAACCATGTAGTCCCCTTTCCTGCATCCAGGCAGAGGAGTAAAACCCATACATTAGTTAGTTCTAACGTTGACGATAAAAACTTCTGCCACCTTGATTCTCTGGGAACTTAAACTTTGGCTACAGTTTGGGTCGGATGCGTGGACGGCCGCGGGGCGCGTGAGGGACCGGTTGTGTATGTGTCCTGGGCACTTACCTACCGTAGCTGAAAAACACTATTATCAGATTGAACGCGAGGCGCTGGCTATAGTGTTTTAATTCGAAAAGTTGCACCAGTATTTATATGGGAGACGTTTTACATTGCTTACCGACCACAAACCGTTGGTGACTATTTTTGGGCCTAAGCAGGGGGCTCCCTCGATGGCTGCGAGTCGGTTACAGTGGTGGGCTATTAGTATAGTAAGTATTAAATCATCACCACATACATACGACATAGAATATGTAAAGTCAAACAAAAATGGAGCAGATGGGTTATCACGATTGCCAGCTTTGACTAAAACTTTCGTTGTTGGGTAAGTACGATCGAAATTACAAATCGATAGCACCAGTAGTTCCTGAAATATATAGGTGTGGCAAGACAGATAGACGAAGTCATACCATGCACAGCCATAAGGATTCCCTTTTAAACGACTTCAAAATGAGTAGTTCTGTATTCGACGCGTATGTATGTAATATTAATAAAAATAAGTAATATTTACATAATATGTTAATCTATGTGGGCATAAACAAAATTTATGAGTGATGAGTATACCAATTTCATGAGTGTACGTATGTATGTAGGTTTCTCCCCGTATTTCTTAGAAACTACAAATCCTATTGCGATCGAGCGATATCAAAATTGGTTCAGTAGTTTAAGAGATTTAAACTGTTTAAGTTTCCAGTAAATTACTCTTGCATAGCCAGCCATAGTTATTGCAAGTCATCATAAGTGTACTAGTTTATGTTGTTATTAAATAAATCTTTGTTGATTATTTCCTAGTAACATTTTTTAAATTAATTTCCTGAAGTTCGCAAGCATATGAGAATGTGCCCGTTACAGATCGTATAAGATTATATACTATATTGCTAGAATTAAATAATAAATTTTGTAATGATTTCTGATATTTACGCGAATATTGAAATGACACATTGAAAAATACACATTGAAATAAACTAATTTTACGGGTTATATCGCGGTTTATTATTGATTTTTATTACCCCACGTTTCGAATACTTTACAGCAATCATGGTCACGGGCGGACTGAGGTGGTAGCTGTCCATATGTCATAGTTGTCTTAGGGTACCCTCAGGTCTTCTAATTATTACTGTTAGTCCGATCTACGCAGAGCTTACAGTATCTTGAGGTCTTGCAGTGGAATGCTTGTCTTTGGATTTGACTATATTTATCACGGGATCCCAAGCTGGTGGTAGCACCCAGCCATCTTCTCTATTGAAATTTGGATGCTTTTTAATTTCAATAGCCTCACGAATCATCCTTGGCAGGTAGCGCTGTTCTTTTGCGAGGATTTGTGGTTTGTCAAATCTAATATAATGGCGGGTGCGATCCTGAACATGTTCACAGACTGCAGACTTCGTATAGCGTCGATGTTTAACGTCAGCTATATGTTCTTTTACGCGGGTTTTTACCGATCGTTTTGTTTGCCCGATGTATGAGAGCCCACAGTCACAATCCGGTTTGTATACTCCTGCATCCTGTAGAGGTATATGGCACTTGACTGATGGTAAAAACTGACTAATCTTCTTTGGTGGGTTGAAAAATGTTTTAATTGAAGCTCGCTTTAAGATATAGCCAATCTTGTCTGTTACCCCTCTAACATATGGCAATACAATCCGTAATCCGATATAATCCGTAAAATTAGTTTCATTTCCAAATAATATATTCTGTATAAAATGCTATTCTATAATGAATAATTTTTGATTTATATATTTTTTTCTTTATGTACTTTTATTTATATAAAACTAGCTGTCCCATGCAGCTCCGTCCGCCTAATTAACTAATTTACTGCGCAACTGTTTTGTTTTTTTTCGTCTGACAATGTAATGTGGGTGTTTTAAAGGGAGTAAATATCCTTTTAATAAGTTTTGGATCAGATGAGATTGCAGACAGGCTAGTGCTTATGACTACAAAAAAGACTTGCCGCCGTATTTGATGGATGTCTTAGGACCCACCCTCGAAATTTCCCAGCAACTCGGAAGTGCAAAACTTACCTAAAGTAGGGCCAATTTAATAATTTAATTTTATATCTGTCAGCTTCTTTTGTGATTATTACAATAAATATGTATGACGGGCCTGTTGGTCTAGCGGTCAGACACCCTGCCCGCTACCCGATAGGTCATGGGTTCGATTCCCACCAAGTGTCTGGGTGTTATTTATCTATTTAAGTATGTTGTTACAAAAAAAAAAGTATATATAAGCATTAGTATCACTTGTCTGATTCCCATAGTACAGGATCTGCCTGGTTTGGGATCTGATTACTGTGTGTGGATTGTCCCAGAATATTATATTAATATATGTAATCGTAATTGAAAAACGTTAAGAAATTGTGCAGTTCTAACTTCAAAAACAGGTACTTCAAATAATATTATT
Organism: Furcula furcula; assembly: GCA_911728495.1. NCBI lineage: Eukaryota > Metazoa > Arthropoda > Insecta > Lepidoptera > Notodontidae > Furcula > Furcula furcula. Next base: position 24,106,062 of record OU452253.1, read on the forward strand.
TGCCCGCCGTTACAAGGTTACGTTGTTAAATTTTGATGAAGTTTCAAATGTGATGTATTAAATTTCATCAGAGAGGGTCGAATGTAGCACATGATTGTTACTGCATGAATGTGTGCCGTGTTGGAGAATTACGAAACGCTAAGCGGGGTCGGAATACCCTAAAGAAAATACTGAATACTTGCTCTGTTTCGCAGGATAGGGGACTACATGTTACATTATAATATGTCAGATGAATGATGCTCCATATATAATTGTTTGTAATGAAATAAAAGTAATTTTTAAAAGGAATACATTAAGTATTTATATATTTATCGTAGGTACAAAAAAGGTACTAAATTATTATGCAAAGATTTCAGCAATATATGGACCGTAAGTACCCAAAGTAAAAAGTGGGAAGCCATCCTGACGTCAGAATGGCTTCCCACTTTATTTATTAAATAACTTTGTTATTACTGAGGTACAAAATATTTAAACATAGGTACAAAATAGTACAAAATAGGTACTAAATCTTGGTAAAGTTTCACGTGAATCCGTGCTGTGGTCCGGTCATCCTGACGGACACGACTTTTTACATGCCCATCCGACGCCGGGATCATCTTACTTTACAATCAGGTGATCGAACTGCATTATCCAAGTCGGTTAGTACCAACTTCACAAAGTTGCTCCCCCGCGGGGTTCGAACCCGCGACCTCCGGTTTGCAAAGCAAGCAGTTTCCCACTGCGCCACAGAGGCGCCAGAGGAAGTATATTTAATTTCATCACATACTTACTCGGTTATACAAAAGTATTTTCTACTCGCCTGTACCTAATGTATGGAGAAAAAGTATTCATCAATATCTTTTTATTTACTTGCCGACTAATTCTGTAACTTTGCGACTATTTTCGACTAATTAACGACTAAATCTACGTGCCGGCAGATTTCCACAAGGTGCTTTGATTGTCGAGATATAGTGGTGGCCCTGCCAGAAAGAGTCCTCCCTGGCAGGGCCACCGGGGTACCCCTATAACTTTTAAACCACAGACCGACTAATTCCAATACTTTACGACTAATTTCGACTAATTAACGACTAAATCTGAGCGTAGTTAGATTTTCGTGGGGTGCTTTGATTGTCGAGATCTAGCGGTGGCCCAGCCAGAAAGAGTCCTCCCTGGCAGGGCCACCGGGGTACCCCTATAACTTTTAAACCACGGGCCGACTAATTCTCAAATTTTACGACTAATTTCGACTAAATCCCTGTTCAATCAGAATTAAGATCAGTCACCGTGGCCCAGCCAGAAAGTGCCACACCGTGGTTTTGATACCCTGTGGCTGCTACTCAAATCTAGTTTAGGTTATAATCGCGAGTTCGATTCTGACTTAGGACAAACTCACCATAAATATGTGTGTGCATGAACCATATCTGTCCCATGTCTGAGTTTTAATAATAAGCCAAACAAAATAAAGCCATATCTGTCCCATGTCTGAGTTTTAATAATAAGCCAAACAAAATAAAGCTATTATCTAATAAAAAAAGTTGCTTTTTATAATGTTGAATAAGTCTACTGGTAAGTAAGTAATATAAGCACACCTGTAGTAGTAGAGTACCAGTATTATAAGCACAAAGAGCATATTTTTATAATCCTGAATGACAGCCAGTATATATATGGGACTACAGTACGTCGTCAAGTAGAGGTAAAATAGCAAAACACAGGAAATCACTTTTAAAGATTTTTATTTATTCCTCATGTAACATCCGGTACAATGGCCTAAACGATTCGTGATTAATTTAGCATACGCGGTATTTTTACAGAGAAATCATTCACTTACGTTTGGAGAATTTGAATAGAACTAACTACACGTCTTATACAAAAACGAATATCTACACCTAAGCCTAGTGTAGACTAGACACGGGACCTAGTCTAATCGGAACTTGATTTGTGGCGGCCCTAACGCTCCAGTCCAGAATGTTCGATTATATTATTGAATATTCGAGCATTTGCTCTTTATTACAAACACCATTTAAAATAATATACATAGTTGGCAGTGCTAAAATCACGGCCACAGAAAGCCAATGGACGCAAGTATTACATTTTTTAGTTTTTAATAGTATTGCACTATTGTTGGTAGTTAAGACTCATTACATGATGCCATTTTCTTGTACCTCTACCTACAAGAGCAATAATTGTACGCAATAAATAAAGGCAATATTTGACCTTTTGTTAAAAAATTGAATGTAATTATTGAATACAAATCTTGACAAGAAATAATTGCAAGTGTCTTTAGAAATTATTGTATGCACTGTTTAGACCAAGAACAGTTTTGAATGGAAAACTTGCCCAGTAGAGCATGAATGTGACATCTTGTTCAGACGATGCAAGGTATTTATTGCTTTAATATTATTGTATGCAACAGGCAAGAAACTTGCATCGTGTAAATAGGCCTTTAGGTACACTATCAGCTGATAACCAATGACGATTTTAATCCTAACCAATTCTAACAAGTGGCGTTGCGCCTTATCCAATTGTATCCAATCTTAATATATGACTGACCTACATCATAGGTTTTCAAATTATTTTGTGTCCACTGCACCCTTTTAATGTTAAAAATTTTCAGGACCCTCAGACGCGTTTTCAGCGATGTAGACCAATTGCGCCCATTGAACCTCCCCTCAATCCACGTTTGGCTCCCCAAAATTTAAAAACTTCCACTACCTCACACAGCTGATAATTAGCCCGTATCATTTGTAATGCAACAGTTGAATTTTATTTTAATTTCAAATAGAAAACATAACTCTCATCCTTTACAAATCAGATATTCTCTTTATAGACTACATCAACGCCTCCCAATTTTATAGTAGCATTCTATCGCCCCCCTCATGGCCTCCAGCGCTCACAATGGGGCGATATCGCCTACTTTGAGAAACACTGGACTACATTGACTGTTAAAAGCAGGGGAACTGCAGTTATATTGAAATCTGTTTCAAAAGAAAACATTCAAATAGGGAATTGTACAAATTTTATAACAATACACTAAAAAGCCTTGATTCCATCATTTATTATTTTTCCTTGATGCCTTGGAGTGGCTTAGAGTAAAACAGTTACGCCGATATAACTTAAACTGACTTAGGGTTTCTCTGGCTAGTTTCATTATGCGTTACTTAAGAAGAATTAGTGAAGCAATCCAATTCAAGGAAAAGGTTCAAGGTCGTTGCGACTACTACATCAAATGTTCAAATACATAATATGTTTATGGACAGAGAGGAAGGTCAGCCGATAGGTCTGACACTAAACATACAAGCACGTTTTAGATACATGAACGCTAATCCCACCAAGACACTTCGTCCATACATAAACTAAGACGATGTCGAAAATTATTGAAAACCCTGTTTCAAATTATAATAGTGATTACAACTTTTTTTTGGGTCTTCTGTAGACAATTATTTGAGCTGAAAATTTGCAACCGCTTTTAAATTCATTTCAAATAGAGTTTAAAGTAGTATACAAATAACATGGTTGTATTGTATTGCAAATATAAGTATAAATATATACTTTTAGACTTTCGCGTTCCATTATCAAACTTTATTCTAATCGGGAATTAACGCGATTTACCTTATATTTTGGCTTGACGTTACGGCCGGGTTGCACCAGCCGTGGTCACAAGCAGACTGGTTCAGCGAGACGGAGCCGTCTCGCTGAACCTTAATTCCCGATTAGAATAAAGTTTGATAAGTATAAATAATTGCATGTCTGTTCGGTGGGATAAAATTAACTAATTATTTGTGTCAGCAAGTTATGAGGTTGCATACAATATCTATTGGCATACAGGGTGATCCATCAATATGGGAGGTTGTTGAACAATTTAAGTTCAGAATCAGGGTCTTTTTATCGGGAGCATTTATCCGCAATCTGTTTGTATGTCACGATTTATTAAGGGTTTGTAAAGTTTATTACTGATTTATGTCAATGAATCAGCCTGTATACTCGCTAACATATTTAAAGGAGTGATAAAAAATCATATATAATATACATAAATACATCTGGAATAAATGCTAAAAATATAATAAACTTATAACCACTAAGTTAATGAGATGTATAATTGATACATAATGAAATACAAAATGTATACTGACCCCGTTTATATTATCAAGCTCCTCGAGTTAAATTAAGGTATTTACATAGTTATTGTTGACAAAATTAATTCTACTTTACCGAGAATTAATAAAAAATAAGTTTTACTACAATAAACTGAAATTGAAATAATACGTTTTGTATACAAAAAAATATTGAGCGTCATTTCACAAACGAAACGGCTGCACGATATGATAACAACATTACAATTATGAAACTTAAAAACATTGACTTTCTTGTCTCAGAGTTAGATAAGTTTGGCAGAAAAGCGATCTACACTAGCATTGCCTTGATAAATAATTTACAATATTAGTGCTAAAGTGATAGCACGATGTGTCTGTACGCGGCCGAAATGTAGCTAAACATCGGCCAATAGCGTAGCGTATTTCAACCTCGTTGTCAATACAGCAGACTTAACGTGCTATCATCATTTTAACGGCCGCACTTACAAACGTCAGAGTTAATTCTTAATCCAGTTCTTGAAATCGAAATTAATACTTTATACTAAAATACTATCAATAGAAAAAGTTGGTTTTTGACTGCTGGCCTTTTACAGAAGCTCATAGTTACAACGAGCTACGAAGAGAGCTATGCTCGAAGTTTCTTTGCGCGATAAAACCCGGAGTGAGAAGATTCGCCGAAGAACTAAGATCACCGACATATTTCTTAGAACAAGGTGAAGTGGTAGATGGGGAAGAAAGGCAGACGCAGCGTAGGCAGGCCTCCCGCTACGTGGACAGACGAAATTGCGTCGCAGGTGGATGCAAAATAGCCAATTGTCGTTCATTGTGGCGTTCCAAGGGGGAGGCCTATGTTCAGCAGTGGACGTCTTCCGGCTGATGTGACTAAGAGAATAGTGAGTAGAAATATCGAGTACCTCGAACTCAAAAAATGGAAAATAATCATAAACAGCTCCGAAAAAACAATAAGAATTAAAAAAATCGTATTATTTGGAATTACCGTAAATTGACCTTTGTAAGTGCGGCAGTTAACGTGCTATCACATTAAGTTACATCAATGCCAATGTAAAGGGACATGTTATAGATGGCATCACAGTCGCCTTTTCAGTAATCAGTAAATGTATATAAAAACAGAACTAACTATACAACGTGTATACTGTTACGTCCCTGCCTTAATATTCGTTAATAAACTGCGAGTAATTTGTTTCTAATGAATATTATATATAAAAATTAATTAAGTTTGTAAATTAATTAATTAAATAACATGTTACCATTACTTGTGTTGGTGGTATTTCATTTTATACATTCAAATAATTACATAGACATGACACTGACTGGCCTTGAAATTATATTGTAATATTCGTTTAATTCTTTAAGTTGTCACTATAATACAGTAGCACAATAATAATAATATCCTGGGACAATCCACATACATACAGTCATCTAATCCCAATCTAGGCATTATACTATGGTAACCGGACAATGGACTCAATTTTTTCTAAATACATACACAAAAATATAAGTACCACCCTGACACTGGGTGGGGATCGACCCACAACCTATTAAGTAGTGGCCAGGGTGTCTAACCACTAGACCAACAGGCCCGTCATAATAGAAAGCTGTTATTTTTAATAATCCTAAAAACCAGGCTTCATATTTTTATTTAATTTTATTGTAATCTCTGGTGAACAAAATATACATTACATTAAAATCAATAAAAAAGAACATAAATACATAGTATTTTTTTATGATATTACGCACAATCATGTAATTATTATATATCGATAGAATTAACACTGTTCTTTTAGTTTGCTATTCAAAATATCTTACATTTTATAACAAAATGAGCAATAACACTATCCTGCGGTTCCCCCACTGTCATTTTTATAATATAAATATATATATATATATATACAGACGAATTGAGAACCTCCTCCTTTTTTGAAGTCGGTTAAAAACGAATACGATATTGCACAGGACATTCAATAGGATATTGAAACTGTAAATTGCACTTAATTAAACTGATAGTATGATTTTGTGTAACAGTTTTGAGTATTTATATGATACACCATGCCAAACGCATTGTCACTTCAACTTGCAGATTCAGAGAAAAATATAAATTACTCTCAATAAAATTAGTAGATTAAATTCCGTTTTGATTACTTTGAAATCGTCCGGCTATAGCCTATATAACTGATTGTCCCAGGATATTATTATATTATCAGAGCTGTTAAAATAATTGCGCCGGCTGTCATATCTCTACATATACACGGTGTCATACGTAAGTTAGTTAATAGGAGCGTGTATCGTGTTAAAAAAACCCTGTGCGATTACTGACGGTTAATTCGGTGTCGCGATTCAGAAAGCTGAATACCTCAAAAATATATTTCTTGAGAAATATTCTCTATATTTCTGCACGGTTAATCAATATTAGACAGATTGTTTTTTATGAGATACTAGCTGTTCCGCGCAGCTCTGTCTGCATTTTATAATTTTCGGCGCAACATTCTTATTCTTTTTACTCTTAAAACACAAAAAAAAAGATATCCAATTTGGTGCAGTCGTTCGGAAGTTATGCGCGTACATACATTTCGCCGATTTATTTTATTACTATAGATAGATCAGGAGTGCCCAACCTTTTTCGCCTCCCCTGGACTATAGCTAAAATATTCACGCCCTCATTTGGGTTATTTTAAATTTGAAGCGCGACTGCAGCGCTGCTTTGCAAATCCATATAAATTATAACTGCAGTGCTGCTGTCGCGCTGCAAATTTGAATTCACCTTGTCACTTTGTATCCAACTTACAAATTTTTGAAACCGTCAATCGTTGTTCCACGCCCCTCTTGCGATCTCTACGCGCCCCTAGGGGGCGTGCCCTCCCGGTTGGGAAGCCCTGACAGATTCAACAACTAGTACATAATATTTTTGCCACACCGAAGAACACCCTCAGTAATCGTGTTTATTTAACCCACAGTATAATCCTCGTGTGTCGGTGTCTGTATGTCGGTCAGTCAGCGCGTGTGTGTGGCGACGGTTACCTGGCGACGGCGGCGGGCGCGCCTCAGCTGGCGGCCGGCATGGCGGCGTCGCCGGCGCGCTCCGCTCGCAGCCACTCTACGAACTCGTCTAACATTACCGGCCCTGGGGATGATACACTTGTTTATACAGGATGTAAGGGACATCGTACCGAAAACCGATACCAGGGATCCACTACATGATTCTGAACATTCTAGTGTTGAAAATTTTCATCGGATTTTTCATGAATTTCCAAAAAAAAAAACATTTTTTAAATAAAATTAGTATAATATCGTTATTGGCATAATAATAAAGCATAATTTTAATTTAAAAACAATAAATTACTAATTTGTGGAAAATTTATTTAATTATTTATTTATTTATTCTTTATGCACTAAAACAGTACATAGGCAATTAACTATTATTATTTTAGAAAATTAGCAATGTAATTTGAGAAATAAATATTATTCCGCATATATTCATCACATGCTCGAAAATTAATAAGTCAGTCATTTGTCATTTTCCATATAAATGGTTTATGTAATGTTTTAACGGACATTATTTGACATCTTATAAATTATAAATTTTTTTTCGGTACGATGTCCCTTACACCCGTTATAATATCCTCCTGACCGATACGACCACAGCGGCATATCTTTCACAAGATCCAGCCATCTACATTTGGGACGGCAAACCGACACGACCGGGGAGAGATTAGGCACAGGACAGACTTTTTACATGCCCATTCGACGCATGGATCATCATACTTTACAGACAATCAAGTGATCGGTGGTTGAACTTGACCTATGCTGCCCGCGCGGGCGGCCGTCTTAAAACTATTATGTTTTTTAAAAGTCATAGAACAAAAGCTGTTTTTAGGGTTCCATACCTAAAAGGTAAAAAGGGAACTGTTATGGTCTGACTTCGTCTGTCTGTCTGTCACACCTATATATTTCAGGAACCACTGATGCTATCGATTTGAGACTTGGAATAGTTTTGGATCTTACTTATAATTTTATAGCAAATAAAAAAAAATATTTTTTCTATTACTTTTTTTATAATTGAGGTTGAAATGTGTCATCAAAATTTCAAAGTGGGACTACTATATCGAGTCGGGTACCATATGAAAGGGCTTCATTTCCACACCTTAAAACAGATTTTTATTTTGGTTTATGTCACGTAGTTTTTGGTTGATAATCAAAAAAGTCTAAAAAAATACAGGGCCGGTATTTTTTTTTTAGATTTTTGATTCCCCCCCCCCCCCTCTTTTCTCCGAAGTTTGTGAAGGATAAAATCTGAAATAATTATGGGTAATACATGTCTATATACAGGGTGTCCCAAAATTCAACGATAACCTGGTGCCGGGCGAGAGGCCAAGGTAATACCAGTTATGAAAAAAATAAGAAAAGAAATCTATGTCACTTAGTCAAGCGATGATAGACATTTTTCGAAAAAGTTAAAAATTTGACACCCTTGGTCGCATTTTTAGGTACTGTGATCGCAATTTTCACAATTTTACAGTGATTTTTTTAATAATGTTATCTCAAATAACAGTGCTATTAATCGTAACCACAAATGAAAGTAATAATCATTGTTAACTAAGTAAAATAAATTAAATTTTGACGAGTTATGGTTTATAAAATTTATGTCAGTCAACTTTGACACTCTATGTTGGAAAAAAAATGTACTACACTACCTATGGCAAGTTTTTTTAAAAGATGGCCCATTTAGTCTAGATTTCAAAATAGTACAACACTTGCCACTTTTCTTGCCAATAAAACTGCTATTTCGTATGCTATGCGTAGGGATCCCTCATTTAAAAAAAATACCTGATATTCTTTTGTTTGAAAAGTTTGAAGTCTCCATTGTTTGTAATGAACAAAAGTGATAAAAAGAAATGGATAGTAGTTATGTTTTTTGTCAAAACGAGGCGTCACTATCCGACTCACTCACAACGACTCATCAGTCGTTCATAATAAAATTTAAACAATAACATTTATATATATTTACCGTGTTGAACACACATAAAATTAGTAAAAAAAAACAAGAAAAAAGAAATCATTCACCAACAGCATAATAATATTATTTGAATTTAAGTAAAATTACGTCCAATTAGTATTTAACTGAAAGGTTTTTGCCGGTAGAGAGCAAGCGAAATTTTATCTCAAAATGTGTTGCGGTTGCGGATGTCCCAAAATCACAATCTACACCTGCTGCACGAAGATTTGCTGATATAGCTGGTGCTTGCCTTTGGCACAGTACCTTGAGTGGAGCGGCATCTCCGTGTCAATGTCATCTTATTGTGCTGTTGTTCAGTGATGTTAATAAATAAATAAATAGACATTTAGTACGCATCGTTTCTTCGTTTACTGCGCATCTCTCGTAATCGTGTTACTTTCGTACTATCGACTTTGACTAGTGTTACCCTGGACTTGATACTCTATCCGTACTTGACGACTCTGGCTTTGTTTTTTGGACTTTGTGCTGTGCAAACTGTGTGTGAACAACATGCCGCATTTGTACACACCGCAAGAATATGCAAATATGCATCTTATCTACGGTTAGTGCCGTTGTAATGCCTCTGCTGCAGCTCGACTGTATCGGGAGAGGTACCCGAATGTGGAGCGGCACCCAGATTATCGTGTCTTCCAAAATGTGCACGCATCATACTCGGAAGGACGATTACCCAGTGCTCGTACATCTGGTGGGAGACCTCAAGGAAACTACGACGCTGAAGTTTTGAATGAAGTTGAAAATGACCCCAGTACCTCAGTACGTGCGATTGAAATCGCAACGGGTGTGGCGAAGAGTACCGCACATCGAATTTTAAAACGATACGATTTTCATCCTTACCATGTACAACGTGTGCAGAGCTTGTTAACACGTGATCACGCACCCAGAGTTGATTTCTGCAGAACCATGTTAGCGAAAATTCGTGAAGATCCGGATTTTCTAAATAAAGTTTTGTGGACTGACGAATCGACGTTTAAAAGAGATGGTTATTTAGACTTACATACCCTTCATGATTGGCATACGGAATACCCGCATTTGATGCGTGAGGATCGATCACAGTACCAATTTAAAGTCAACATGTGGACAGGAATATTAAATGGTCAAATAATTGGACCATTTGAGTTGACTAAAAATTTAGATGGCACCACCTACTTGCATTTTCTTCAAAATGATTTGCCGACATTGCTAGAAGATGTACCACTCAACATCTACAGAGAAATGTGGTATCAACAAGATGGTTGTTGCCCAGCACATTATGCTCGGCCTGTAAGAGAATATTTAAACGAATTATATCCCGGTAAATGGATCGGACGCCTTGGACCAATTTCATGGCCCCCTCGTTCCCCAGACCTGAATCCGATAGATTTTTTTTTACTGGGGATGCATAAAAGAAAAGGTCTACTCAAAACCAATTCAAAATGTAACAGAATTGCGCCAAAAAATTGATGCAGCATCAGAAGAAATCAATGCGAGGAGATTTGCAAGACTGGTGAACAGGTTATTTCTGAGGCGATGCAGAGCTTGTATTCGTGCTGGAGGGAAACAATTTGAGTTTTTTAGTTTTAGGAGGATAATAAAGTGTTACGATAATTTACCGTTTTATTTTGATTAAATTTTCCATGAGTTCCTTTCGCAAAATACGAAATTGCAGTTTTATTGGCAAGAAAAGTGGAAAGTGTTGTACTATTTTGAAATCTAGACTAAATGGGCCATCTATTAAAAGTTTGTTGTGGCCTTAGGTAGTTTGTTGTTGACTGACATACATTTTATAAAGCATAACTCGTCAAAATTTAATTTATTTTACTTAGTTAACAATGATTATTACTTTCATTTGTGGTTACGATTAATAGCACTGTTATTTGAGATAACATTATTTAAAAAATCACTGTAAAATTGTGAAAATTGCGAACACAGTACCTAAAAATTCGACCAAGGGTGTCAAATTTTTTACTTTTTCGAAAAATGTCTATCATCGCTTGACTAAGTGACAGATTTTTTTCATAACTGGTATACCTTGGCCTCTCGCCCGGTACCAGGTTATCGTTGAGTTTTGGGACATCCTGTATATTGTACAGGATAAAATAAAATGATCTTTCTAAGTAGTATACTTTTTAGTAATCCTAAAAAACCTTCGACAAACAAACTTAGTTTTGCGGATTGTTTTTTTTTGCTATCTGAGGTGTTACATGAATAGTAAAATTACTTTTATACGCCCAAAGATGGTATGGAACCCTCGGTGCGCGAGTCCGACTCGCACTTGACCGGTATTTTTTTTATACCACCAAGGTGACAAGTATGCGGCCCGCCAGATGTCAAGGGGTCACCGCAGCCTATGGACGCTAGCAACACCTATTAGGAGTACTAGCGCGTTGCCGACGCCGTAGAAATGTGTTAACTCCCTTCTTAAATAACCCCATGCTGTCATTAATTTATGTAAATTATTCGGAAAAACCTAGGCAGGCAATTCATTTGTTGTTTATTATGTTGGTAATATAATCCTAAGAGGTTGTTAGTGTTTACCAATCACCCTGTACACCCTGTATACGATGTCCTAGAATGATGTGGTATAGCGTCAACGAAGGCTACCGTGGGAGGCTCGAGTAGTTCGAAAACTCGTACAGGTGTCGGTGCAGGAACTCCGCTAGAGGTACTCACAGGCGCCGTCGGCGTCGTACGCGGTGAGCTGCGTGTCCACGCAGCGGCTGAACTCGAGGATGTTGCACCACTGGTCGCGGTTGACGACGCGGTACCGGCGCTCGCGGTCAGGAACTCCGCTAGAGGTACTCACAGGCGCCGTCGGCGTCGTACGCGGTGAGCTGCGTGTCCACGCAGCGGCTGAACTCGAGGATGTTGCACCACTGGTCGCGGTTGACGACGCGGTACCGGCGCTCGCGGTCAGGAACTCCGCTAGAGGTACTCACAGGCGCCGTCGGCGTCGTACGCGGTGAGCTGCGTGTCCACGCAGCGGCTGAACTCGAGGATGTTGCACCACTGGTCGCGGTTGACGACGCGGTACCGGCGCTCGCGGTCAGGAACTCCGCTAGAGGTACTCACAGGCGCCGTCGGCGTCGTACGCGGTGAGCTGCGTGTCCACGCAGCGGCTGAACTCGAGGATGTTGCACCACTGGTCGCGGTTGACGACGCGGTACCGGCGCTCGCGCTGCAGGAAGTCGGCGAGCGAGGCCCGCAGCGGCCAGCGCGGCAGCAGCACGCCCAGCAGCGCGCGCGCCGTGCCCGTCTCCAGCGAGCGCTGGTCCTTGTCCTGCGCGACCACGACACATACAGCTCAAATTCAACAATATTTATTTCAAATAGGCTCAACGCTAGCACTATTGAACGGTCATTTTTTTTTTTCAAATACTATAGGCTACCGTATTGGTCAACTATCATCTAAAAGCCGCCCAGTTGTTATTTCACTAACTACAACTTGGAAAAAACATCTGATTTGGAAAAACAAAACTAACCTGCCTTCAGGCGTCTATATCAAAGAGGATTATACTAAAGAGGTATTGGTAAACAATTGCAGTCAAAAGTAGACGAAGAATGGAAAAAAGGAAATATTGCTTTTATAAAATATGACAAATTAGTAGTAAAATATCCAAATGATCCAAACCGCGAGAAAAGGAAAAGAGAACAGAGCAGATCACCCAAATCACAAACACAGAAGAAGCTGATTACAAATATTACAGACCTTGCAGCATCAACAGCAACTTCATCAAAACAAATAATTAAACCAAACATACTAAATTATATGTCACGGGAAAGATCAGCCTCCTTATCAGAAATACCAAAAAACAAATGACCGCCTCCAACATCCGGAACCACATCATCAAAATAAACAATAAACCAAAACAAACTGAATCAAACCACACCCCAAGCCGACTAGTCACCGTGGGGAAAGTAGACTACTACCCTCCAAAAAAGCAAAACCATAGCACAAGAAAATCTTTAAGCAAATTGAACAATCCTGACATTATTCCCAGCTCGGGTGCTCACCATGGGTACAATGACAGCTACTATCACCAGCGATCAAAAAGAAACCAACAGCTAAAAATATGTACTTACAATGTAAGATCGTTATCATCAACTGACCGACTTTTAGAACTAACTCACACCCTCAATAAGGTTAATTATGACATAATAGGACTCAGTGAAATAAGAAGAAGGTTGCAACATTGAAGAATACCATGATCACATATTCTGTTATATAGGAGAAACAAGAGGACTTTACGGTGTGGGATTCATAGTCAAGAAAATCTATAAACAAAATATTGTTAGCTATATAGGTATATCTGAACGAGTGGCTGTACTAAAAATGAAATTTAGTGATGACCTCATAACATTAATACAAACTTACGCTCCCACTGAAAAAGCAAGCGAAGATGAAATTAACAAATTCTACAATGATCTAAGAACAGCTCATGAAATCCAAGATAAAATAGTACTTGTTTTAGGAGATTTTAATGCAAAAATTGGACAGCCGAAAGCCCATGAAAACTTAATAATGGGCAATTACGGATATGGTAAAAGAAATGAAAGAGGAGAACGGCTAATTCAATATGCATACGAACAAAAATTATCCATAATGAATACATACTTCAAAAAGTAACAAAGCCGTAGATGGACATGGATTTCCCCGGATCAAAAAACAAAAAACGAGATTGATTTTATTATGTGTAACAAGCCGAAAAAGATAATAAACATTGAGGTGTTGAATAAAATATCCTTTCCATCAGACCACAGACTATTGAGATCAACATTTCTATTAAAATCTCCCAAAAAGAGCAGGAAAACATTTAAATCCTTACCCAAAACACTTAAAACTGACAGTGAAAAATTAACATATATCAGAAATTTAAAAGAAAACATAAAGAAACAGTTCGATGCAATGCAAAATACATTCGATACACAAACTTTTTATGATAAATTGGGAAATGTCCTTATATCCAGTTTGACAATGAAAAATACAGATAAGGAAATAAATAAAAAAACCAAGAATTTTAAGTAATAGAACATTGAACTTAATAAAAAAACGCTCAGATTTAATTGCAACTAAAAACAAATCCAAAGCTATGAAAGAAGAACTGAAAATAATATTCAAAACAACTAACAAGGCCATAAGAGAGGACTATAACAAACATAGGCAGGAAGTCATAGAGAAAAACTTAAACAAATACAAAAGCTTAAAACGGGCTAAAAAGGAACTGAATACACATAAAGTCTGGATTCAGAAACTCAAAAAAGGACATGAAGAAACTAAAACCAGAAAGGATATCATTGAACATGCAACAAAGTTTTACAAGGAGCTATACAAGAAACCATTAGAGGAATCATACAGCGATAATCCCATACAGTCCGAAGATACAGAACATGAAAATATAGAACCCATAAATGAAAACGAATTATTAAGACATATAAATAAATTAAAAAACGATAAAAGTTCTGGGTCAGACAACATAAGTAACGAAGCAATAAAAATTGGAGCACCTATCTTGTCTCCATATTTATTGCAGCTTTTTAATATGGTACTTGTAACTGGGAAAGCTCCTAAGCAATGGTGCAGTTCAGACATAATACTTCTCTACAAAAAAGGAAATCCAGCAGATATTGAGAACTACAGGCCAATCAGCTTACTGTCTAGTATTTATAAACTTTTCACTTCTATTATATTGAGTAGAATATCATCAAAAATAGATGACAAACAACCGATTGAGCAAGCAGGCTTCCGCTCGGGTTTCTCGACTATAGACCACATACATACAGTAGACCAAATACTAGAAAAGTATAAAGAGTACAATCGCCCCCTCTATATAGCTTTCATTGATTACTCGAAAGCATTTGATAGCATAACTCATAACTCTATCTGGAAAGCTCTGATCCAATGTGGAATAAACAGAACATACATCAATATCATAAGGAACATATACTCGCAGAGTACAAGCAGAATAAGATTGGAAAACAGGGGAGAAGAGATAATAGTAGGAAGAGGAGTCAGGCAAGGCGATCCTTTGTCTCCTAAACTGTTTATAGCAGTGCTAGAAGCAATATTTATAGAAATTAACTGGACTAACATGGGACTCAAGATACAAGGCCAATATTTAAGTCACCTTAGATTCGCTGACGACATTGTCCTCTTTGCAGAAACAGCAACTGAGTTAGAAGAAATAATACAAGCTCTGGATAATGAAAGCAAAAAAGTAGGTTTACATATGAACATAAATAAGACTAAAATAATGACAAATCATGTGAAAAAACAAATAACTGTGTCGGGAAATTGCATCGAGTATGTAAGCGAATTATTTATCTTGGGAAACAAATGTCTTTCAACACAAACAACAATAAAGAAGAAGTAGATAGAAGGATTAATAACACCTGGAAAAAATTCTGGGCACAAAAAGATATCCTAAAAGGTGACTACCATATAAAGTTTAAAAAAACAGTAATGGACACCTGTATCCTTCCAAGTCTAACATACGGAAGCCAAACTTGGACATATACAAATAGTATCAAAAATAAAATTACAACATGCCAACATTCTATGGAAAGAAGTATATTAAAACTAAGGAAAATACAAAAAATCAGAAACGAAGAGATAAGGAAAAGAACCAAACTCACAGATGCGCTTCAACACGCACTACGTCTACAGTGGAAATGGGCAGGACACATTGCAAGATACAAAAACAGGAGGTGGGCCTTAGAGGCAACGAAATGGGTGGGACCAGAAGGGAAGAGAACTAAAGGTAGACTGCGAAAACGATGGGCAGATGACATCATTGCAATTGCAGGAAAGAACTGGATACTGAATGCCCAGGATAAAGAAAAATGGCATACGATGGAAGAGGCTTTTACCCGAAAGGGATCCATATCGAATACTAACAAAAACTAATTAAATTAAAAGTAATTATTATACTAACAAATACTAACACAACATTTGATTTGTAAGTTTAATATGGAAAATAAAGCTTTTTTATTTATTTATTTATAACTAATGGCCACAATATGGTATCATCACATTAGTAGACCAGAACCATAAATTGTCAACAGGCTAAATCATTGTTGAACGTATTTGTCAACTGTAGGTGTGTGCATCCGTTTTGCGAGATTGAAAAGAAAAACCTAAAGTATTATGCTAATCTATGGCTCATTATCCCCGTGGGGTGTCTCGGTAAAAGCACCCACCCATCTCCTCCCGTTGGGTGTCCGTAAGAGGCGACTAAGGGAAAACAAGAAGACAGGCAGCAGCGTCTTTCTATTTGTTGTGTTTTGCGATCCCCAAGACACCTGAAAAGCGAGGGGATTATGGCAACCCCTGACATGCTTTGACTGCTGATGATGGCTCATTGAAAGTTTTAGTTAAAATAATTTGTACTTACCCTAGCAAAATCATATGAATATCTGTATATAGCCTTAAATATGTAGGGGTCGTTGAGTAGACTGCGCAAATATTCTAGTTTGTTTTGCAATTTGTGCACACTGTCGCATTGTAGTTCCGTTAGTCCTGGAACAAACACACCTTGTTGCAACACGGCTATCATGTTATTAAAAGCTGTTGGGCCAGCCAAGAGACTAAGTTAAATCTATTGAGCCAAATAATTTCTGTGGTGGTACCAGTGGTACTTTCTAGATGATCTCTTGCAAAGAGAACTTCTACCAAGCGGTATCAATGAAAATAATATTTTTTTTAAGCAATATTGTATATTTAATGTTGTCTTTTACTTACGCGAATATTACCCATTAAAATCAAACTACTTTTACGGATTTTATCGCGGTTTATTTTAGACTAGCTGACCCGCGCAGCTCCGCCCGCGCTTTAATTACATTTTGCTCCCCTTTTCTCCCTACTCCCTTGATTTATCTCTCTTCATCTCTCTCTCTCTTATAATAAAAATCTAATTCTATGCTATTTCTCTCCCCTCCCGCTTCGGTCCCCGTCACACTTCCCCTCTTCCTCTCCCCGTTGTCCTCTCTGAACCCTCTCCCTCCTCTCTCTTCTCCCAACTTGCTCCCTCTCACTCCTCCTACCCCCCTTGCTCCTCCTAACTCCTCCGATGACTCACTCCATCACCCTCCCCTCTCCCTCTCTTGCACCCTCCTCTCGTTCTATATATCCTCGTCAATCATGGTATCAGCGGCATAAAATATACTTTATAACCTATTCTCAGACCTACCCGCAAAATGTCATACATATCGGTTCACCCGACTCTCGTGCACGTAACTCAGAGGTTCTCAGATTTTGTTGTGCAAGGCGTTGCGAACGTTCGACACTCGACTCTCGTGCGCGTACCTGAGAGTTTCTCTGATTTTGTTCAGCAAGGCGTTGTGAACGTTCAGTTGAAGATTCTCCCATACGACGTATTCTTGCTGCCCGTGCTTGAGAACTATGTTTAGAAAGTTGAGACCTGGCTCTCTTAGGCATTTTCAAATGTTTAAGAAAATGCTAATAGCGTGTAATATTCTAGCTCTGAAAAGAACTGTTGTTTAGCCCTGAAAAGAACTGTTGGTTAGCCCTGAAAAGAACTGTTGGTTACCCCTGAAAAAGTCTGTTGGTTAGCCCTGAAAAGAACTGTTGATTAGCTCTGAAAAGAACTGTTGTTTAGCTCTGAGAAGAACTTTTGCGTAGGTGCAGTTTTAATTATGAAAGAAATCTAAAAAAAATCGCACGAAAATTATTAGACTTCGCGCACGACCGCTGCGTAGGGAGCCGACCGACCTCGCGTCTGAGCCGCGCGGGTACCTTACGCATAGATTGAACCGGTGGTAAACTCAGCCCTCTCTTAAGCGACAGCCCAAGCCGAGGCCGTGCCTCCCTGAGGTGCCCTTGAGCTCGTCGCTACTTCTGCCGTAAAGGCTAAAGCGCTTTAAGCGCTCGCCTCCTATTGTCCGGTGAAGCTGTAATGGCCATCTGCGGCCAACAGCGTCTATCACTCCCAAAAAAAAAAAAAAAAATTTAAACTCCCCTCCCGCATGCGCACCCCCGCCTTGGCGACGCTCACTTCGCAACGGGCCGTGCAGCAGAAATCTTTTAATTTATAAGCAGTAATATTTTAATTTCGCCATAACTTCAAAACCAAATGTCCAATTTTAATCATTCAAAGACCAAATATCATCTACATAAACTGTACTTAATGATGAAATATTTTATTTTGATAAGGATTAATAGCATGAGTAAAATAAATGCGTTTAAATGTAGTCCAAACAAAATTCAAGATTTTTAAATAAAAAAATGGTTGTTGGGCCTCACTCGACATAGTGTGCCACGGACTTTTTTGTAGATATTTATAAGATCTACAATTAATTAGAACATTTTATGGTTCTATCTTTTATAGTTTAGGCAGCGTACGCAAAATAAGTAATTTTTTTGGTTGATTTTTTACACCTTGTGTCCGAAAAAACCCAAATATCTAACCGAACACTATTTTTTTCCAAAATAAAATTTAGCCTATGTTACTCGTGGATAATATAGCTTTCGAATGGTGAAAGAATTTTTAAAAACGGTCCAGTAGTTTTTGAGCCTATTCATTACAACCAAACAAACAAAGTTTTCCTCTTTATAATATTAGTGTAGATTTTACTATCCCGATGTTTCGAATGGTTTTCAGCACCCATGGTTACGGGAGGACTGAGATGTTGAACGTCCTTATGTCACAATTATGCCGGTGTACCCTCAGGTCTTCTTAGTTATTATTGTTGGTCCGATCTACGCAGTAAGAGCTTACAGTATCTTGAGGCCGTGCAGTGTTTTGCCTGGTATTGGATTTAATTATATTTATCACAGGATCCCAAGCCGGTGGTAACGTAATTTCAATAGAGAAGAGAAGATGGTTGGTTGTTACCACCAAGACCTGAGGGTAGACCGGCATAATTGTGACATAAGGACGTTCAAATTCTCAGTCCTCCAGTGACCATGGGTGCTGCAAAGCATTCGAAACGTCGGGATAGTAAAATCTACAATAAACCTCAATATTGTATATTGTTGCTAGTACAATCATCATGAACAGCCTATATTCGCCCCCTGCTGGACATAGGCCTCTCCTATTGCATGTCACTGTCTTCGACTCTCGTCATCCAGAGGCCCGAGTGTATTCGTTTAACAAACAATACTTACCAATCGCATAAGTGAGACATCCATATGAACTAAATTGGTTACATATTGTTTTTAAAATGAAAACACTAAGACCTCAAGTGCTTAATATTAAAAAATAGGAAATTGTTTCTATTAATATGTAGGTGAATAATCTTTGGATTTGCTGACCTTTTATCCATTCTTCTTGTGTAAAATAGCCCATTTGTTTTGCTCCCATTTTATAAGCGATAACCAACATGACGACATTTTCCGGATCCACTGCTAAATCTTCACAGAATTTTTCCATGCCTTCTGGACCTGTGTTAAAAAGTATACAATGTGTTACACACAAAGTGTTGTGTGAGGCGCGTAACATCTGCCCCTAGTGACTCGACAGAACCTCCACGACCGCTCTGTCAAGAGCGTTACGACAGAGAGGAAGAGGTAGTGGTTAATGGTGTGGCTGATATATTAGTATTAGTTAAGAGATTAGTAATATTGAAGGGATTCGTGGATTAGTAATCCGACGAATTATGATATGCTAATATTTTATATTAGCCTAATCTCTGTAATGACCATCCTAAATAGACTGGATAATACCATTCGGATTAGCTCGGATTCACTCGATTGGCGCTCATCGGATTCGTGAAGCGATCATTCATACAAATATTAACGTACGAATGAGATGGATAGGTAATATGGTAATATTCAGTAATCTGTCTGTAGATTAGTGATACACCTGCCAAGTCTATTTTGATGATATTAGTGAAATGTAAAATATTACTAATACTGATATATTAGTTACAATATTATAATATTGCCAGGCGAATATATAGAAATATCGGTATTAACCCATCTTTAGTAGTGGTATATGTATGGAGCAGTACTTTATAAGGTCAAAACAGATACCAAAGTTTACAATTAATTAATTCATCGAGTTTGAGTTAGGTTTTTAGCGCTATAGAAATGACCACTCTTAAACAACTAGAAAAGATAAAATATTCTTTGAATTTCTTTAAAGCTAATTCTTTTGCAGGCCAGGACTAAACATAGATATAATTTTGATGGTATTTGCTCACCTAAAACATCTGGTTCTGTGACAGTTGTGTATTCTTTAAACCATGTTAAACATTTTTTAATGCTAAAACTTGTGTCTTCTGATTTGGAATGTCGACGAGAACTGCAATAAAGATGAGATACTTATAATTTATTGTGGTTTATGAACTTTAAAACCCACTTATAAAGCTAAAACAATATAACAGCTATTTTTTCTGGTGTGAAGGAAAGATCTATGTCTGATTCCTAAACCCACTTGTAATAAAATCTTGTAAAAAAATATTTTGAAATAAGAACTGACTTCAAAGATAATTATCTAAAAGGCATTAAATAACGAAAATATATTGAATTCGGTGCCAGTCGGTTAACACACTATAACGCTATTCTTAGCACCAACTTCAATATATTTTCATCATTTAATGCTCTTTCTGTGAAGTCGGTTTTAAATTGTACTGAAAATATTGTATTTGTAATTTTTTTGTGAATTTTATGTTACCAAGATATCAGCGGAACGTGGGCTACTTCAAATCAGTTAATATAAAATGTATACAAAAATATACTTCTCTAGCTACCCTTTTTCGGAATATGGTTGTAAAGTCCAAATAATGACAAGCTAAATACGATTCACCCATCACACAACTCAAATGGCTATGCTAGAGTAACTTACTGGAAAACAGTCCATATCTTAAAAACTACTAAACCAATTTTGATGAAACTTGTACTCTTCTCTAAGTTAAAAGACACTAAAACCATTGAAAAAAGAATTACCACAATCGGATTTATAGCTTCTCAGAAATCATGAGATTTGGTACATTTGTTTAGAAGCCCACATAGATTAGCTAATGTAAATATTACGCATTTTTATTAATTTTACATACATACGCATCGGATACAGAACCTCCTTTTTGAAGTTGTTCAATAATTTAATGTATAACCACCTACCTGCTATTCCTAGATCTCTTGTGATGGTGGTGGTCGTCAATAGTGGTCGCCCCTGGTAGGACTTCGCCCCCATGCGCGGGGGCGCCGCTCCGCGTGCGTTTACTGCAACGAGGCATCGCTCCACCACCCTGATACATAATCATTCAAAATATGATAACAGCTGAAATTGGTATTTGTTGTTTTGTTGTATGCTTAGTGGTCAACTTGTGATATAGCTTAATGACGGGCTTGTTGGTTTAGCGGTTTCACATCCTGGCCACTGCACAATAGGTGTTGGGTTTGATTCCCACTTCGTGTCCGGATGTTGTTTATCTATTTGAGTATGTATTTACAAAAAAAGTATTTAAATATTAGTATCAGTTGTCTCATTACCATGGTACAGCCTGTACTATCGTATGGTACTGCCTGTACTATGCTATGGTATTGCTTGTACTATGCTATGGTGATCTGTGTGTGGTGCTGGTAGTGTGGGATGAGATGGCCGTGTGTGGATTGTCTCAGGATATTATTATTACTGCTGTCTAGATGATGGCAACTTAGTGACAAGATGAGTGCATCATAAAATAACATGCCTGACAGTTGAAATTTCCATTGCACTGCTTTTAGTCACATGAGATATTAGTTATCAATTTTACCCTGAGACATTAAGACAGTCACATGAAAACAGTGATGTTTACAAACTTCTGCTCTGCTGATGAATATCTGATGCTATAGTGGTACCACCACCTCTAAAATAAGGCACTTTCCTCTGGTATTAATAAGGCCAACACACAAAATAATATGCTTTGTCATAGAGATTCGGAATCCAGCCTGTTGTACCAATACCATAGTACTGTTACTTCAGAGTAATGTATGTACAAGTCTGAATTTTACTACAGATACTACTATTACTGGCATTACAAAGGTTATTACATCAGAATAATAGTAATTTAACAAGGCAATAGTGTAGATATATTGTATTTCTAAATATTTGGTATTTCCATAAAACATTTTTTTTTGCTGGTGGGATTGCCTTTGAATAAAAATCAAATAAATAAATAAAAAGCAATGACTTATAGAAGCCCTGACATGTTAATGTTGCAGTTCTAATATGTGCTATGTACTCTCATCTTGTTGCAAATTTCTAAACAGCTGGGTTTCAAACAAACAATAGAATACAATGTATGCATTGTAGGTTATAATCAAGATATGGACATGAAAATGTTGAATTACTCTACTCTTAGGAGTGTAGTATAGTTTTAAGACTAATATTTTAGTAGCTCATAAATGTAAACTCGAATTATAAATGTACGTGACAGAATGTTTACTTACATTTCCAAGAAAAAAAAGTAGACAAATTATAATTGTATTTGCACGAACGAAAGTTGAAATAATAGAAAACTTACTATTGGTGGCAGATTCGATATGAAATTGGAGAACTTAAAGGGATTTTCGTCTCCTATTTTGCGAATTTTGCAAGCACAGCTTCACGAAAAAAATGTCTTCTTGACAGGTCGATAATAACCTGAAATAAAAAGATCAATGTGGAGCAAATTCAATAAATCAACATATGTATTTAAATATAATGGCCTGTCAGCAAATATATTGGTTTATTATTAAAGATCGATAAAAATATTAACACAAAACTGATAGCTAACCGTTTACTTTGTAACCATCTCACGGAGATCAGACTTATTTAAATCTTACCTATATTAATACTAATGGTTATTTATAATGACCAGCAAGAATCAATAAGTAACAAAAACTTTTAAAACATGTCTATTATATTAAAATAGAATAAAATTGTTAAAATTAAACAGCACACACAGCGGCTGAGAAAAACTCAAAACGAAGTTAGCGTTTAGTTTCTGCGCATGCAACCTTGAACTTGAGAAGATTCATTTATATTAGAAAAATCTTATATGTTTTTATGTCTTGCACCAGAGTACAAAATAAATATTTCTTTTTGTAATCCAGTTGTATATGTATATTAAAATTATAAAAGTATCATTTTGTTTCAAGTATTTGTTAAAGTATGTTATGCAGAAATTAAACGTAATTACTTTTTTTAATTCACCTTAATGTTTTATGCCACGTACACACCGGCTCAACGAAAGCTAGGTAACGAACGAAATTCGTTGTCTTGTCTTAACGTATTTTGTATCTTTAGAGACACACACTACTAAGGCGTGGCGTCATGGCACAGTTTGAGCTATCTGATAGGCTGCTGACGCGTTGACTCGTTGAGTCACAACACGTCGTCAGCCTAATAGCTGGCGTCTTGAGCCTTCGTTGGTCCTTTTTTTTCCCAGTGTTGTTCAGCTCATGTGTTCAGTGTGTTCAGTCAGTCCTTACAATTTTTTCACTATGTGTTCCGTTCGGTCCACGGAGTAAGTACTTATGTATGGTTCAGTCACACGTTCACATTTCACACCTCTTGGTTGGAGTTGGAGCTCAGAATAACCAGAGAATAAAAGCGTTAACTAAAATGAATATTTATCTTTGGAGTAAATTTTATTACCTACATTACTATCTAGGTAAACGTTAAATGCTTGATTTTGCAAACACAATCATTAGATTGTGATCACATTAGATATTAATCTATTTTGATCTTGGTGCATTGCACCTAGGTCAAATCTTGGTACTTACCTCAGGTGCGTACATCTAGAATTAAAGTCCGTTGTTCATAGGACCGTCAAGGTAGCTATATCCGGTTTGGGTGGGATGGTACATAGATGAGGCACCTAGATCTCTGGTTGGTCGCTGGAGCTTCGAAAACTACTTCAAACGCCTAGTACTCCGGATCAAGAGGGTAGCGGGTGCCACGCACAGACTGTTGCATTGTTGCACTGAGGTCTTGCGATCCATGGCCCCCAACCGTATGGTATGCGCCCGTACGGTCATGGGTGCGTCCGCCGCGCCGCTGCAAGACTGAGATCCTGAGCCTGCAACGCAATATGTCCATTCAGGTCGCGAGGAGAGGGTACCGTACAATCTCATTTATGGCCACAAAAATCCTGGCGCGCTTACCGCCTTCTGAATTAATCTGGCGGAAGTAAAGACGGCACGCGCTCGAACAATTGGCGTTCGTGAGTAAATTGTGAGCAAACGCGTTGTCGATACTGTCCTGCCGTTCTTGGTTACAATAATACTACTATTAGACGTGATGGTCGGCCCCTATAATTTCGGATTGTATATAAAAAATATAAACGTGTACACTCCAAACCAAATAAGCTTGAAGGCGATTACAACTTTATTATGCATTCATAAAACACCCCCGCTGTATATTTGACCGTTAACGCGGCAGCAAATAAACTATTAAAAAAAAAAAAACCGACTTCAAAGTAAATTATCTAAAAAGCATAAAATAACGAAAATATATTGAAGTCGGTGCTAGCACATCATGTTAACTAACACTAGCACCAGCTGACACCGACTTCAATATATTTTCGTTATTTTATGCTTTTTAGATAATTTACTTACTTTGAAGTCGGTTTTTATTTTTTTTAAATAGTTTATTTAAAACTTTTTAGTGACTTATTTTACCAAAATAGGTATCAGCACTATGACGCAACTCGAACGTCTACGTTACAATAACTTACTGAAAACATAAAAAGTTTATATCTCTTAAACTACTGGACTGATTTTGATGAAACTTGTACTCTACCCTAAGTTGAAAAATACTCTAACTATTGCAAAAAGAATTTTCAAAATCGGACTTGCAGTTTCTGAGAAATCCGTGGACAAACCTACATACATACATACACTCATAAAATTTGGTAAATTTGTTTAGAAGCCCACATAGACTAACATATATTAATATTACGCATTTTTATCAATATTACATACATACGCGTCGAATAGAGAACCTTCTTTTTGAAGCCGGTTAAAAAAGGTTGGTAATACAAAGTTGTTTTTGCTGACGCACCTAGTTGACAATGTATGCGTTATGTAGTTATTGAGCCGCAAACATACTTGTAATCGCCATCAAGCTTATTTGGGATAGAGTATACCTAGCATGCAGTTTCAACCGATTTACAGAAAACGTTGACAAATTATATAGGTACTTATCTAAACACGAATCACTGTATCTATTAGTGAACACCGCGTGAAAATCCGTTCAGTAGTTTTTGAGTTTATCGCGAACAGACCGACAGATGCGGTGGAGCTCTTTGTGTTATAATATGTTGTGATATAGGTACTATCGTGGACACGAACGGTATACCAGTATTCAATCAAAATCGTTTGAACAAAGTTACGAGCGCTTACTCCGCCCGCACGTATTTTGGGCCGGCTCGTGCAAGCAGTTGTCGTCCTAAAGGTGGTAGATACACCGTTTGTGACCGCGAGAGTACATTACAACTGTTATAGTACCCTTCAGGTAAGGACAACCCTAAAGGTCATGCCTTATTTTAGAATTGGAAACAAAACAACTAATCTAGTAAGAGGGTGCAATTTACTGAGGGTGTTTCGCCCTCTGCCCTAGCGTTCGGGCGCACCCCGATCCACGCGACGCACTGTCTAGTTTTGTTGAAGTTCTCATTATCGATTTTAATTCGTTTGAATTTATGCATTATGCACACAACACACACTCACTCAACACGTCTGTATTGAATTCACTTGCAATCTGTACACGGCGATGAGTCTTTTAATCCCACTTGATAAGTCTTTAAGTAAGAAGTAACAGAAGTAACCTCAGTGGGCGAGCGCTTGCCTTCGAAACAAGGTGCGCGGGTTCGAACCCCGGCTCGTACCTCTGATTTCTTTAATTAATCATGTGCGAATTGTCTTTGTGCTATTGTTACTAGCTTTCGGTGAAAAAACATCGTGAGGAAACCTGCATGTCTGAGAAAGCCTAGCTTTCGAATGACGTGTGAAGTCCGCCAACCCGTACTTGGCCAGCGTGGTGGCCTATGGCCTAAGCCGCTTCATCTTGAAGGGTGGCCCGTGCCTTACTGTTGACATAAACAAGGGCTGGTATTATTATTTATACGTCTTTGTAGTGTTTCCAATACCTACATCAAAGAATAAGTATAATTAATTAGGATCCAGTAGGTACACATATACGGTCCTCAAGTGTAAATTTACTCTGTCACGTCTGGTCCAATTTGAACCCTGATGTAAAACGAGGTGGAAATATCCCACATACTGGTTAACATGGGTACTAACAGGCAGCCGCACGAACCGTAATATAATTAATAAAGTTCTAAATGCTAATTAATCATCGGGCTGGACTAGTTTGACCTGTGACGTGGGTTGTAATCGAAGTTCTCTTGAAGTCCCATCAATAGTTGCTGAACTTTCTTACTTACTAGTTAGTACATATAAGTACCTTAACGATAGAAAAAGTATTCTTATTTTAAGGCTTACATGGTTCGTGTTGTACGAGGGTCACACGCAATTTTCTGCTCTGTCAGTTCTTAACATTTTTTTTTATTAAGCTTTGAAGGAGAGTTAGTAGCATCGTAACCCCTGTTTCATCATCATCATCATCATCATCATCATCATCATCATCATCATCATCATCATCATCATCATCATCATCATCATCATCATCATCATTAGCAACCGAAAGACGTCCACTGCTGAACAAAGAGCCTTAGAAGGGAGGGGTTGGCATAATCTCCACGCTTGGGAAAAGCGGTTAGGGTAGACGGATTTGAACGAGTTTTTGTTAGATTAATTGGAATGTATTTAAGTTATGTTTGATAAAACTTACCTGTTTATTAAGAGTATAATGGAACCTATCGCCCAAGAAATATTATGAGCTGAATAATCTGGTCCGCAAAGAGCCTATTGTAAGTCGCAGAGATTGCGATGTAGACGTTGAACATATTGAAAGGGTGGGTGCAAGAAATACTAAAGTGTCACCAAAGGGACTCTACAGCAAAAAAGAAATCGATGATGGCTGGACTGTATCTAGGAAGATTCAGGAGCATTAAAAAGTTTACCTACTGAATGGCAGAGGCAAGAAAAAGAGAACTGTTGGCGAGGTCAGTACACAAGGACTTGTAGCGCAGGGGGAAGGAAAGAGGTTGCATATTTACTAAGTGGTAGCTACCCAGGCAGGTGGCAATGGCAGATTCTGAACATTGCTGTGTTATTATGTGAAGGGGCACCGATGAAATTACCGAAGTTGAGAGACTTGGTAGGTAGGAGAATAGGTCATAAAGTATATTTCATACCGCCAGGTGATATCAAAACAGCGCGGACGGAGCTGCGCGGGTACCTAAGCTAGTAATCTAACTAATCTCGTCTCTTATCTTATCTGTTAACTTAAGTTATAATACCTAGTTATTTAAGTTTGTAGAGTCCCGTAGTCGCCGGCTACATGCCCTGCCCTTCACACCGCCTCTGCCGCCTCACAGCCAGCAATGTTTACACACAGCTAATTTACGGCAGATTTGCACTGCGCTGGTAGCTAGTGTAGGTAGATACTCGTACACTACCTGCTTGAATATTAATATTATTATGGACATTTCATTAATAGTAAAGAGTTGATTTAACTTATTAATTTAGGTAGCTTGTTAAAATTTGGACGTTGTGGTGATATTCAAACCGACTTTTTTAACTTGACTTTGTTGTTCACACATTGAGCTATGACGACGAATAAATAATATGCAGCCGCGGCTTAATAGGCCGATTTATTTTAATTGTAAACGATCCTACTTTGTCATCTTTGCTCGTTATGATTATAATACTCGGCTTACCTCACATCACAGGGCTCTAAGTTATCAAAACCCTTGCGATGCTACCTAGCTAGCTTAAACACATGCTCTTCTCTGTCTCCGTCTGGTCTTATTAGTGTGAAGACCAGTCGCTATCTGCGGTTGTCTCTCTGTCAGTTTGTTCGCTTATTTCATCTAAATTACAAAGTCAATTTTGATGCTGATCTATTACAATTATAGAAACACAGAGTTCTTAGCATGTCTTTTTTCTTTGTAACCAGTGCTGCGAACCGCAAAATGAAATCGTTTTAAACACAAAACCCGTAATTTGACAAACGTTGCGTGCCCTGTGATCGTTCGTCGGAAAACCGTCGTGCATTGCGTAGCCGACGCGTCCATTCAAGCCGGGCATATACGTCCCCATTTCACCCCATTTTCACCCCAACACCCTCGTCCCTCGTGGAAATACAAGCTTCAGTTCGCTCGCGTCCCTACCGCATGACGGGTGGGCGTCACTCGCTTTGTGCTCCGAAAACAACGCGATCTTCTCTCAAACTAGTGCAATATACGGAACTGTACGAATTTAGAATGTGTCCTTTGATTTTTTTACCCGTTAATTTATTAGTGTTTTGTTTAGACTAGTGTTTTTTTTTAATTTATACATACGTGAACAGTATTGTTTGGTGGACGTCCGGCGTTTAGCAAACTTACGTAAGTATTTACTGCAATGCGTTTTATCTGTTTTATAATCCGTGTCCGTCAGCATAATTATGTAAAGTTATACAACGTTCGTTTACAATAATAGGTCATCGGTTTTTTCATGCAATGTCGACTGCTTTTCACCAGACATTTCTCTAAGTGAAAAAGCACTTTCTTCGTACTGAAAAATCTCGAAGCTGCCTGAATTTACAATAGAACCTAATTTTATGCTGATTTTTTTTCAATTGCAGCTGCTTAATTAAATACGAAGAAGACTACTTGTATTTGAGTCTATCGACTTATAAATTCCATTTCATTAGACTGGTACCGTGCTTTCAGGTCGTAATAAGTTTATGTTCAAGGTTGAGACCTTGGAGAATAATTCTTTGACATTGATTTAATCGCTTTATGTTATATCTTTCGTTTGCGAGTTCAGTTCTAGGGGTACTCTTGTAGTATTGTTCTGTGGGGGTACTTGATTGAATTAAGAATGAATTGGGTCAGCAAAATGGGGTAATAGCAAGTAAACAATAAATGCCCAGCCTATAGACCACCTATACACTTACTTTTTCCCGTTCTTTGCTTTAATAATAGGAAACAATATTGCCTAGTTGTTACTAGTTTTCTAAAGCGTTTTTCATGAATCCATACACAAATAATAATTAGTCAATTATTCTTATCAGCTCACACTATCTTACCTACTGCTGGGAAAAGGCCTCCCATTCTTTTTTCCATTCGCTCCTATTTTTAACCGACTTCAAAAAAGGAGGTTCTGTATTCGACGCGTATGTATGTAATATTAATAAAAATGCGTAATTTTCATATATGTTAGTCTATGTGGGCTTCTAAACGAATTTACCAAATTTCATGAGTGTATGTATGTATGTATGTATGTATGTATGTATGTATGTATGTATGTATGTATGTATGTAGGTTTGTCCGCGGATTTCTCAGAAACTACAAGTCCGATTTCAAAAATTCTTTTTGCAATAGTTAGAGTATCTTTCAACTTAGGGTAGAGTACAAATTTCATCAAAATCGGTCCAGTAGTTTAAGAGATATAAACTTTTTATGTTTTCAGTAAGTTACTGTAATGTAGACGTTCGAGTTGCGTGATAGTGCTGATACCTATCTTGGTAAAATAAGTCACTAAAAAGTGTTAAATAAACTATTTAAAAAAAAATAAAAACCGACTTCAAAGAAAATTATCTAAAAAGCATATAAACTATTTTTGAAATAAAAACCGACTTCAAAGTAAATTATCTAAAAAGCATAAAATAACGAAAATATATTGAAGTCGGTGCTAGCACATCATGTTAACTAAGACTAGTACGAGCTGACACCGACTTCAATATATTTTCGTTATTTTATGCTTTTTAGATAATTTTCTTTGAAGTCGGTTTTTATTTTTTCAAAAATAGTTTATATGCTTTTTAGATAATTTTCTTTGAAGTCGGTTTTTATTTTTTTTTAAATAGTTTTTTTGCATTAATTTTCCAATTCCCCCAAAATCGCTCGCCAGCAATTATAATCTATTTTAATAAATTTATTGAACAACTCGATTTAGTAACGAGACATTCACCTAATGGTTAGCACGTCACACATCTGTCTACCGACGGATACACTGCATTGCCCCTAGTCATCCGAGACATTAGATATTGAGATTTAGAAAACAATAGTAGTCTCGAATTCTCGATTCAAATATAATAACGGAGGAAACCCGTGCTTATCACATGGACAATAAAAGCATAAAAGATACTCTACTTAAAAAAAAACTTTGAAACTATATTGGAGAGAAGCGCTTCAAGATTTCCTTAAGTTGGATTTACAGGGAAAACATTGGGGAAATCTTGGAAACCAACTGGAACATGCTATCAATCATGTGATTATCCTGCCCTTAGCTCTATATATTTTTCTGCCGGTGGTAGCGGTCCTGTTCAATCTTGTAGGTTGTTTATAAATATCTTTAGGTTTTTATTCACGAAAAGAAAATGAATATAATCGTTTTCTTTGATGCTTTTCCCTTAATAATTTTTGTATCGTGAAAACCCCGTATTCATGACTTGGTGCAAATAGCAAGATTGGTTCTCTGGTTCTTGGTCTGAAAGGAGCTCTAAGGTATAGGTACCGCCGCAATGTCGGATATTATGCTGTCAAGCAGCTGGTATGACTGTTACCAGGGGCACTATAGGTGAGGAAATTAACGAGCGCAAGAGGCTTAACCAATAATACTACCAACCAATATATAACCAACTAGCAGTAGCCCGCGGCTTCGCCCGCGTTTAATTTGTTACTCAAACGTGTTTAGAATTATGGATCGAGGTTTTTTAAAATATTGTTTACACTAATGTTGTCTTTTATTTACGCGAGGGCTACACATTGAAATCATAGTTTGATTTCAATGTGTAGCATTCGCGTTAGTTAAAACGTTCGTAATAAATTGTTACTTACCAATCTATCGTCCATGTATTTGTGGATTTCCATGAATCCTTTAGGCATTGATAATCTTTTTGATATCGTGCATTCCAAGTTTTCAAGGACAACATTTACCGTTTCTGTATTTTGAAGCCAGCTTCATAAATAGTAAGCTTATTGTCTTTTACTTACGCGAATATTACACATTGAAATCAAACTACTTTTTACGGATTTAATCGCGGTTTATTTTAACTTTTTCTATCCCGACGTTTCCAATGTTTTGCAGCACCCATAGTCACGGGAGAACTGAGATGTTGAACGTCCTTACGTCACAATTATGCCGATGTACCCTCAGGTCTTCTTAGTTATTATTGTTGGTCCGATCTTCGGACGATCGATTTCGATATTTTCACACTTTTACTAACTCTGATCTAATCAAAACATTCTTAAATATTTACTTCTTTGTTTAAAAAGATACTGTACTTATTTTGCAATTCCATTAAAAAACATATGAGGTTGTTAAGTGGAAACCATTTGGTAACCCCATTGGTAGATGCCCTTAGCGGTTGATTTTCGAAAAATGCTGGTAATCAGTTTATTCAACAGTTTTGTTTAGTTCATTCACTGAGTTTCGTTACCATAGTTGCATTATAGCATTAAATGGAGATCTTTCTTCACGCAAACTTTAGGGATTCTTGTATGCAGTAGGTACATAAAATATGTCATGTGGCTGTAGGAATAAAATATTTTTTGGAAGGAATTCAATTGAACGCTTTTAGGGGTTAATTAAAAAAAATAACATGGATTGCTTCAATATGACGAATGTATCCGCAGTGTAATCAGTGCAGCATGAATTTTTTTTCGCGTATACTTAATACTCAAAAACCGTGCCAAAACCCCGTTAAGGGTGATTTTCAAAACAAATGTGTTAGACGTATTTCTCAATTTTTTGATGAGTACACTGACAAAGTTTCGTGTCTGAAAAAAATATTTTCTTACATACAAACTTTGGTACCTCATTTGTCCCACGGGTTGATTTTCAAATAAAACATTGCACACGACACAACAAAAAAAAATGAACCAACTTCAACAACACTAAAAAGCATAAAATAATTTAAGTGTTATTGAAGTTGATGTTGACGTACCTACTGTGTATATTTTCTTTAGGAACACTTTATCCGGTCCTAATGAAATTTGCATGAAATCATTACAGTAGTTTACTCCCTTGAATAAAAAAAGAATCATCGAAATCGGTTCATATTTGTCAGAGTAATGTAACGGAGAACATCAGTTTCATGTTTTTTTAACCGACTTCAAAGAAGGAGGAGGTTCTCAATTCGTCTGTATATATTCTTTTTTTTACCAGATAAATTCCTCCACATCAATCATGGTTCTCCAGGAACTTCTTATCTAGTTGTGATAAAATTTATACATATTCATTACAGTGGTTCCTTCTTTCGCATATAAAAGAATTATTGAAATTGGTAAATGCCAGAGTTTGACCACTTTTGTCCTTAAAATGCGATAGAAATATCATCTTTTAGTCATTCCTACAGTTTTTTCTGAGTCGCCATTTTTGTTTTTTCAGGAGCTTATTCCTAAGTATTTTTTTCTTTGTGGGACCCAATCAGTGGAGAGGCCTATCCGTACCAGAAAGATTTTTGAAATCGGTTCATAATTGCCAGAATCATGCGCGATCATACATAGAAAAAAAAGATGTAATCAAGGGTTGATTTTCAAATCAAATGTGTCGTGTTTCAAATGAGACGTGTTTCTCAACTTCTTTTGATGACTAAGTTTTGTGTCCGTGTGATGAAAAATATTTTTTTGCAAAGTTTGATACCCTATTTGACCCAGTTAGCGGTTGATTTCCGAAAAATGCAGAAAATTTGTTTGTTGTTATGTTGAGTTTAGTTAATGAGTTGTGTGACTGTAGCAACATTATAGCTAAAATGAAAATACCTCTTCATGCAAACTTTGCAACTTCATAAAATGACTTTAGGGATTGTTTTTTGAAGAATGCCTGAAATAAGTTTCTTAGATTATTATGTGCAATGCATAAAATAAGTCCTGTGACTGTAGGACAAAAAAATATTTTTTGGACCCAATTAGACCCTTTTAGGGGTTGATTTTCAAAATAATTAAATTGCTTTAACTTGATCAATTTATTCACAAAGTTTCATCAATGCAGCATGATTTCCTTTCCGCGCTTGATACTCAAAAACCATGCTAAAACCCCTTCAAGGGTTTATTTAAAAAAATAATGTGATACACGTGTTTTTTATCAGTACACTGATAAAGTTTCGTGTCCGTGTGCTATGATTTTTTTTTCATGGTATTTTTGATACCCCATTTGACCCACGTAGGGGTTGATTTTTGAAAAATGGTGAAAATAAATTTGTTAAACTGTTTTGTTGAGTCTATGTACCGATTTTCGTTACTCTAGCTGCATTATAACATTCAATAGAAATCGTTCTACGTGTAAACTTTCCAACCCCATTATATGACCTTAGGGGTTGTTTTTCGCTAAATGCCGGAAAAGGGTTTCTTAGATTCTTATGTGCAATACATAAGTTAAGTCTTATGACTGCAGGTCGAAAAACATTTTTGGACCCCAATTGGACCCCTTTAGGAGTTGATTTTCATAAACTATTTACACATAGATTGCTATAATTTGATAAATATATTCGCAAAGTTTCATCAATGCAGGAAGTATGTTTTTTTTTACGTTGTATACTCAAAAACCATGTTAAAGGGGTTTAAGGGTCGATTTTCAAAAAGTTGTGATACACATTTCTTATGTTTAGTACGTTGACATTTCGTGTATATGTGGTGAAAACAAAATGTTTTTCAAACAAATTTTGAGATCCCATTTGACCCACTTAGAGGTTGATTATCGAAAAATGCTGAAAATTAGTTTATTCTATTTTTGTATTGAGTTTATGTGCCGAGTTTCGTTTCTCTAGCTCTATTATAGCATTAAATGGAAATCGTTTTCGAATCGTGTGCAACACATAAATTAAGTCTTATGACTGTAGGTCGACAGCCATTTTTGCACCCCCATTGGACCCCGTTAAGAGTTGATTTTCAAAAAATAATTATTTATACAATCATTGCTTTAGTTTGATAAATGTATTTGCAAAGTTTCATCAATGCAGCATGATATTTTTTTCCGCGTTTCATACTCAAAAACCATGCTAACACCCCTTTACGGGTCGAATTTGAAAAAGATTTGATACACGTGTTTCTTAATTTCTTTGGCTTAGTACATTGACTAAATTTCTTATCCGTGTGATGAAAAAAAAATCCTTAATAACTTTGGGAGCCCATTTGTCTCACTTAGGGGCTGATTTTACAAAAATGCTCAAACTAAGTTTGTTCAATTGTTGTGTTGAGTTTATTTACTGAGTTTCGGTAACGAAACCTATAGTAATCTAGCTGCATCATATCATGAAATGGAAATCCTTCTTTGTGCAAACTTTGCAACCCCTTGATATGACCTTAGGGGTTGTTTTTCAAAAAATGCAGGAAACAGGTTTCTTAGATTCTTGTGTACAATATATAAACTAAGTCTTATGACTGTAGGTCGAAAAACATTTTTTGGACCCCAATTGGACCCATTTCGGAGTTGATTCTCAACACATGATTATTTACACATAGATTGCTATAATTTGATAAATATATTCGCAAAGTTTCATCAATGCAGTAAGTATGTTTTTTTTACGTTGTATACTCAAAAACCATGTTAAAACCCCTTTAAGGGTCGATTTACAAAAAGTTGTAATATACGTGTTTCTTTATTTCTTTTGTTTAGTACACAGACAAAGTTTCATGTCCGTGTGACGAAAATTTTCTTTTTTCCATACAAACTTTGGGAGCCCATTTGACCCACTTAGGGGCTGATTTTACAAAAATGATCAAAATTAGTTTTTTCTATTGTTGTATTGAGTTTATTTACCGAGTTTCGTTACTCTAGCTGCATCATAGGATGAAATGGAAATCCTTCTTTGTGCAAACTTTGAAACCCCATTAAAAAACCTTAGGGGTAGTTTTTTGAAAAATGCTGAAAATAAGTTTCTTAGATTCTTGTGTGCAATATATAAACTAAGTTTTATGACTGTAGGTCGAGAAACATTTTTTGGACCCCAATTGGACCCCTTTACGAGATGATTTTCAAAAAATCATTATTTGCACTTGGATTGCTATAATTTGATTAATGTATTCGCAAAGTTTCAGCAATGCAGTATGAAATTTTTTTTCCGCGTTGCATACTCAAAAACCAGTCAAAAATCCCAATATGGGTCGATTTTCAAAAAGTGTGATACACGTGTTTCTTTATTTCTTTTGTTTAGTACACTTACAAAGTTTCATGTCCGTGTGAAGAAAAAAAAAATTTTTTCCATACAAACTTTGGGAGCCCATTTGACCCACTTAGGTATGGAATTTCGAAAAATCCGTTCTTATTGTTCACCTAGACTATTTGAATAATGTTGGTTCCAAATTTCAAGATTGTACGTAATATGGTTTTTGCTGTATCGTGATTCCTAGAAAACACCCTGCTCTTTTATTAATAACCAATAATTACTGATACTTATTTATTATTTATTAATGTTTCGGATGACAAGCGGAACTGTCTTGCTTGTTTCTTCACTAACTGCCGCACTTACAAGCATTAAATTATGTTAATTATCATTAAACCAGTTATAGACATCGCATAATTTCGATACTCGTAGCTAATTAATATTTCAACATCTGTTAGTAAGTAGGAAAACGCTTATCTCTTACTAAATAATGCATAAAAGCATTGCGCCCGACTCCAAAAGTCGACATAATCAAGTTTAAAAAATGGCCTAGTTAGAATTATTGCTAATTGACGTTTGTGAGTGCGGCAGTATGTTGATTAAGGTCTTCTAGTACTGATTGTCCCGGGTGGACCAGACGAACATTTACTATGAAGCCATTCAAGGAGCCAGACACCCTAGACAAGATACAATCCTTTCTTATACCAGCCCTTGTTTATGTCCAACTGTTGGGCACGGGCCAAGATGAGGGGGCTTAGGCCTTAGTCCACCACGCTGGCCAAGTGCGGGTTGGCGGACTTCACACGTCATTCGAGAGCTACAAGTAGTTAGGCTTTCTCAGACATGCAGGTTTCCTCACGATGATTTCCTTCACCGAAAGCTAGTATAACAATCGCATAAAGACGATTAGCACATAATTCATTAAAGAAATCAGAGGTGCGAGCCGTGGTTCGAACCTGCGGACCTTGTTTCCAAGGCAAGCGTTCAATCCCTTCATAGCGATACTATTTCTTCGCTCGCTTACAGTGTCAATTCCTTATAATTTGTCACGTGATTTTGCCATGTCTTATTCTTATGTCAATCTCATACAATAAATAATTTCTATTCGCGTTGACGCTTGTAGAATGTTACATTGTCTAGAGGGTGTTTTTTCAAACTCAAACTCAAAAATCTTTATTTCAAATAGGCTTAACGCTAGCACGTTTGAATCGTCATTTTTTAAAAGCTACCACCGGATCACAACGCGGCCTCAACTGAGAAGATCCGGCAAGAAACTCAGCGGGCTTGTCATTTTCTCACTTTTTTTTTAAACATTGTTACAAATGAATCGACATTAGCGATAGTGTATCCTGCCGTTCGAAACATAAATAAAGGGAGAAAAGAAGAAAACAATAAATTACGACAAAAATTACAATGTTTTACATTTGCAGTCATTGTTTCATGTACATATCTACATATAAAAGCTTTTGCTTCATGCATATCGCGTTACAACAAAGCCAGTGTGTAGCAGACTGTATCGAGCGATCATAATGTATGTATTATGTAGGTACAAACTTCCACAGACAATAGATGGGTGTATTCTGCCGATATTATTGAGAGAATTTTGCGCACTGTTTAGTTTGGAGAGTTTGAGGGTCAGTTATCTTTTAAATTTTTACTGTAACAACTATTATGCATGAATTATACATAATAACATCATCATCAGCCAGAAGACGTCCTCTGTCGTCTGTCCACCTAGTGGGACGCCTACCTACGCTGCGTCTTCCGCTTCGTGGTCACCACTCGAGAACCTTTCTTCCCCATGAGTTATCGGTTCTTCGAGTGATGTGACCTGCCCATTGCCACTTCAACTTGCAGATTCTGAGATCTATGCTGTAGTGATTCGCCATAAAACTGATCTATGGCGAATCTACTCATTTCGGGTTCTGTCGCGCAAAGAAACTCCGAGCATGGCTCTAGCTCTTTGTGTGATTCTGAGCTTTTCTAAACTGCCAGCAGTTAAGGACCACGTTTTAGTATTATATGTCATAAATATATGATTACATAATAACATACATAAATGTACATATATCTTAGGAATTGATGGGATATTTAGATTTTGTGAAATTTCACCATAAACCAGAATACCTACCCAATCCACCCTGGAACAGCGATCGCTACTATATCAATTTTCGTTATTTTTTTATTTATCCTTATGTTAATGTCCGTTTTTATTTTGCCAGACAGCCCAAAAAGGAGGGCTATGTTTTTCTAGATTAATGCTTAGGTAAATATTCATGCCGATATTCTGTTGTAGTGGAGAGACGTACAGACATATTTATATTGTTGTCTTACGCACGATAATCCCGCTCAGGTTTTTGTTACAGTTCATTTCACTTGACTAAGTCTAGTACTCCTAAGTTCTTCGACATGTAGAGCACAGAACAATAGTAGCGCGGTTAAAATTCTCCCTGAGGTGCCCTTGTGCTAGTCGCTACCCAAACCCTTCTGGCTGGAGCGCTCGCCCTCTTGTCCGGTAAAGTTGTCATGGCCATCACATCAGCGGCCAACAGTACTACTCCTACAAAAAAAAAAGCGGCTGAAATTAATGAAATCCGTAAATTCAGTTGTAAATACAAACAGTTGAATACTACGTTGTCGTGTAATATAACTGGTAAGCGCCATTCACACGATATATTTTATGTACACAAGAGAGCGTGATTGTAATTTACGCAAATTAATATTGCCTTTTCATATTATGTTACATAACGAGCGTGCGATATTCAGTAATATAAATTTGGAGTATACGTGCGGATGACGGGAAATTACTTCATTTGTGGAAACCACTTCATAATAAGTATAGTACTAGCACATGGGTTCTGTGAACATGTTCACGTTCACTCCTGCGATTATTAGATTTGACAAACCACAAATTTTCACAAAAGGACAGCGATTCCTATTAAGGATGATTCGTGAGGTTATTTTTTCATTTAAACATCCAAATTTTAATAGCAAAGATGGCTGGGATGGCTTAGAAATTAAATGCAAAACCAAGCATTCCACTGCAAAACCTCAAGATACTGTAAACTCTTTCTGCGTAGATCGGACTAACAATAATAATTAGAAGATTTGTAGGTACCCTGGGATAGCTATGATGTATGGATGGACAGCTATCAATCCGCCCGTGGCCATGAATGCTGTAAAGTGTTCGAAACGTCGGGATAGTAAAATCAAAAATAAACCGCGATCTATTAATAGATATTTTCATATAAAGTTTTAAACCAAACTGTGTAATTTTCTAACCAAAATATATTTTCCTACTTACTTAATAATTTATTTTAATTCTCCACCTAGAGACAAGCTTTCCTATTTCGTAATGTACAAAATATTATCGCTGGATCTTAAGTGCTTTCTAATTATAATATTACGTCCTAAGGTGATAGAGTCCAAAGTTGTACAGCAAAATTTAAAACACAAAATATGGCCTTTTAGCGTCTCCGTGGTTCTGTGAAGGACCCTTCTCACCTTACATCCGTTTTTCTGTAATTTGTGAGTTAAATAAAAAGCCAGCAATTTATTAACCTTAAGCAGAGTTGCTAGCGTTGTCACTTTCAAAAGATTGTCATTGTAGAGTAAATTACGAGAGGTTTTGTACTTTTTTCTTTTTCTT
Source organism: Furcula furcula (assembly GCA_911728495.1). NCBI lineage: Eukaryota > Metazoa > Arthropoda > Insecta > Lepidoptera > Notodontidae > Furcula > Furcula furcula. The sequence continues at coordinate 24,144,930 of OU452253.1, forward strand.
TTTTGATTAATGGTAACTCATCTGTTTTTAAGGTTGAAAGGATTCTCCTTTAAGTTAACATTTTTTTAATATCCGGTAGAGTTTTTACTGACGGCCAATGGACCTTGTTGTCTTGTTTCAATATCCGGGACTTTTTAGCATAAAAGTAAAAGGACTTTTATTTTCATCTTTGCATGTGTTTTTAAAAAGAAAATATTTGAGTAAGTACTTACTAACAATTGAATTATAATATTTATCCTATATAATATTATACCTACTAAACACTAGTGATCAGGGTGCGGTTTCTATCAGCATTTTGACATAGGTTAAGGATCAACAGAGTACGCGGAAGATCACCCATGGGATGAACCAATCAAAAGCGACTGTTAGCGGTCCATTCCATTACATACATCAATGCGCCAGAAAAGCGGCAGTGAGGGACCTCGAGTGTCGAATGTCAAGCTTGCCACCAGCAGCACTGACTGACTTAAAAGAGATTTCTAGTTAGTGTAAATTATAAAGCAAGCCGGCAAGAAACTCAGCGGTCTTGTCTTTTTTCGTCATAATTTCATTTTTTAAATAACCAAACAGAAACGTTAAAAATAATTACAAAGCACCTATAGACAAAATAAATTCGTCTACGACAAGCAACGTGCTACGTGAGTGGCGTTCCAATTAAAAGCCATTTCCCGCCGAAATCTACGCCTGACTGGGCACCGTTGTTGTTGGACGCACTAGGTTTTGGTGGCAAATTAAAATATGGGTCGTTTGAAAAACGAACATTGTAGAACGTTTTAATTTTTTTTTATATTTAATATGACCGAGTGAGTGCTTCATCAGTCCTACACGATGGAAAACGGCGACGCAATTAGGATTGGCAAAGTACTCTATATTATGAGCCTATTGAGGGGAGTGATGGCTGCTGCTCGAGTCAACTCGTGCGCGGGTGCTGCTTGGGGGGACTGGTCCGACTCCGACTACTATCCTTTTAGTTTGTTGTACTTTCGTCGTATTATTTTTCTCTCCTATTTGATCTTTTGAACGGCAAGACACACTGTCGCTCTTATCTAATTGTAACATGACACACTGTTTAATCATAGTGAGATTTGCAATATCGCAACACGAAATTAGGCATGATTCACCTTGATCGCCGTAAAAGCAACCAAAATATTATCGTTATATAGCTGCGTCTCCATCGGCCGCACGGCAGCCTCGCGAGCCAAATATGCCGTCGGTATGGACGTGTCTCGGGTATGTTTAGGCTCACGTTAATTTGGTTGAGCGTGTCACGGGGTTGAGCTGTCGGTAAACAGAACGCTCTCAAAGGTGCCACGCGGTGGGCCGTTCGTCCGGTGTGGATGGTGGTGTTTGGCTCGCAAGCTAGCATTTACGGAAGACATCAGATATTGACGCAACTGTCCATTTCATTGCCTGGTGGCTCGCCCTGTCTCGCGAGCCGGAAAGCGTTTTCGGAAAAACCGTGAGGCCGCGAGCCCGTGCGGTCGGTGTAGACCCAGCTAATGCGGCGGGTCACTCCCTTTCCTCTTATATGGTTCAGGGGTGTGATGGCTGCTGCGAGCAGTCAACTCGTGCGCGGATGCTGCTTGGGGGGGACTAACTGGTCCGACTACTGTCTCTTTGGCTTTTTTGTTTGTTTTAATTTCGTCCTAATTTTTTTATCTGTCCAACGGCAGAATACACTATCGCCGATGCTGATTTGTAACAAGACAAACACTGTTTAAAAAGAAGTGAAAAAATGACAAGCCCGCTGAGTTTCTTGCCGGATCTTCTCAGTTGAGGCCACTTGAGGTCACGTTGTGATCCGGTGGTGGTTTTTTTTTTAAAAAAACATGATCTTTCATAAGTGACTTTTGACCTATAATCACTCTAGCCTTGAAGTCAACAACCCACCACGATGTCCTAATAATGCGCGCCAAAAATTGTGACTCATGTAATTAAAATATGTATTTTCTCATATATCCTAGTTAAGGAAATCCTTTCCTTATTATTTACTTTTGTACAGTACTCTGTGCATTTCTAAATACGCACGATGACGGAATTTTACTTGATTTTCAAAGGCATATATCACGATCGTTACATTTTCCCGATGCGTGACTTACCTATTGCTAGTTCACCCAATTTGGGCGACTTTCATTGTTTCACTTTTCGTGCGCTAGTGGCATGTCTATTGTGTAAAATATCATTGTATCCACCCATAATTTTCAGTGAGATATATTTAAATATATGGTGAGTCTATCTCATAAAGTTGTGGGTTTCTTCACAAAGGCTAAGTATGTGTATTACAACCTTAGATAACGAAGTCTTAGGCTGTCTGGAATTTTACATCTGTAAGACTTTCGTTAATAAGGGCAATTAAGAAAGTTTTGGTTACGAGTTTTGAGATCTCATTGTTCGAAAAAGGGCTTTACTTTTATAAGTCCAGAACAGAAAGTACAGAGAGATTGATGCGAAATTATTTTAAGATTTATTTAATTCTAATACTTACCTATAGTATGTTTTGCTTACCTATTCCCAAAACCCCTCATCCTACCTGTGCTAGAGATCTCCGCCCAATTAGTCTTCTTCCATGTCTTTCAAAAGTATTAGAAAAGGTGGTTTGTAATCAACTCAGAAAGTACATTGAGCAATGGGAAATTTTGCCAATAGCACAATCAGGCTTCCGGCAAAAACATAGTACAGCTACTGCCCTTCTTGATGTAGTTGACAATGTACTGGAGGCTAGAGATCGTGGTTTGGGATCTATTCTTGTTCTCCTTGATTTTTCGCGGGCATTTGATTCGATTAATGTTTCGTTATTACTTTCTAAGCTTTCATACTACGGATTCGATAATGAGGCTGTAAATTGGTTTAACAGTTATTTAAGCGATCGGTCACAGTGTGTGCAATTTACAGATAGTAATAGTGGTAACACTGTAACTTCGTCAATTACACCTGTCACTAGAGGGGTCCCACAGGGGTCCATTCTCGGCCCGCTTCTTTTTGTTTTGTATACTTCTGACATTGCGGGAGTGATATCTCATGGAAGATATCACCTTTACGCTGACGATCTACAGCTCTATATCTCCTTTCCACCTGGTGAATGTCTTGAGGCTGTTAATAAGATAAATGCAGATTTAGACAATGTAGCAAAGTGGGCAAATATAAATTCTCTTGCTTTAAACCCAAAAAAGTCAAAATTCTTAGTGCTTGGGTCAAAGGCTTGCATTGCCAAGATTGAAGCTATAAATCCTATTATTGAGATAGACGGCTGTCAAATAGAGAAGGTTCAAGAAGCTCGTAATTTGGGTGTAGTTTTTGACGGTGAACTCCATTTTGAAAAACACGTAAGTGAAGCTGTTCGAAACTGTTTCTATCGTCTCAAAGTACTGTACAGAATTAGACCATACCTCTCTGTGGATATGCGAGTAATGCTATGTGAGTCACTAATACTTTCTAAACTCAACTACGCTGACAATGTGTATGGACCATGTCTACTAAGGAGGACGGAGAAGCTTATTCAGCGTGTTCAAAATGCCTGTGCCCGATTCTGCTATAATATTCCACCCCGGGCTCATGTCACACCATACCTAAACTCGGGAAATCTGTTAAAAATGGATGCGCGTAGAAAGCTCCACTTAGCAACCTTGTTGTTTGGTATTATTCAAACAAAAAAACCTGAATACCTATACCGTAAGCTATCATGGTCGCGGGATCGCCATAGGTACCTAACTAGAGCCTCTTCCTATCTCTTGGTAACACCAAGACACGGGACAGCGGCATTCCGCGGTAGTTTCAGGTTTGCGGCAACACACTGTTGGAACGATCTACCACCTCCTATTCGTGCCCTAGTAACAGTACAGTCTTTTCGTAAAAAATATAAACATTATCTAATACAACAACAAAAATGCTTAGCCTGACTTAATCTTGTGTGATCACGATACTGTCTTCAAGCAATCTTTTAGATTATCCTCGGAGATGCCTAATTGTTCAAAGTGAACTTGCCAAGTCTGAAAGGGTTATTAACCATGTTTAACGTAAAAAAAAAAAAATATAAGTTTAAGAAATAATATAATATAAAATAATAAATATAAGTATAATAATTAAATTACACAAAACGTTATTTTTAAATTATATGAATAATAATTAAATCGTCAATGTTAATGTATCCACACACAATTCTTACGTATGTTCTTACTTACTATATCTAGTTTTCTACTTTAAATTTCTATTTCAGTTGAGCCATTACTATCATAAATGCTTTCTATAATATTTATTGAATAATATAATAATGTATATGTACTATATTACTTTTTTTTTTTATGAACTTAACTCTTCATTTCAATTATTTTTATTGGAACATTAATAAAATGATGATGATGATGGAATGATCGCGATGTTGCCTTGGCTCTGTCGGAAGATCAGCGCTGACACCAATTTTATTGGCGCAGCACAAGCTGAGACATGGGCCAATTTCGTCCTGACACAGCATGTATAGTCTGTAGTTTATTAATTACTTATTTGTTTGTTATGTTTTCTCTTTTTTGTATGTTTTTTTATTTTCTCTTGATTGTTTTGTATCTTGCTGTGTCTGTGTGCGAAATAAATGTATTTTCTTTCTTTCTTTCTTTCTGTAGGCTTGTTATACGAGATTAGTAAGTTTTGTTAATGTCTTTCTGTGTCTTGGACACGCTGTGGTAAAAGGCTAGCTTCCGTTAAGTCATATGTAAGTGCTTTCCGGTCTCAGTCGACTGAAATGTTTTTGGAATCGTTTATGTTTGGTATTGGTTCTGTAAGATAGGTTGTCTTCTTATTGTTCAAAAGTATGCTTCGAGAATCCTCATACACAGCCCGTCCAGTTAGTCTCCACAGTTCTGTATTTTTGACAAAAAATCATACTGAATTTGCATATTCACAAACACTTGATGTTTATTTGTCAGATCCTCACTATCCTATTCACAAAGGAACGGTAGCGAAACTACACAATACGTCTTCAAGTTTAACAGACGACGGTGAACGGGCCCTGGAGATTTGATTAATTTGTTGCCAGCAATCAGACGCTACTCTACCTCTATTGCACCTAGCTCGAGCTCTATAACTTGTCGTTATTCGATATTGTGTTGAATAGATCTCTTTTAAAGACATTTCTGGTGATAACTAGACCATCATTTTTAGTCTCTAATCCATCAGCGTTTTATAATTGCACAAGTATGTAAAGAAAAATCTCCAACGTAAGAAACAGAACTGCTTGATAAACGACTGAATTCCACCTATCGAATAAATAAATGCATTCTGATCCGTCTATTCTTTTGAAGATGGAGGCAGACAGACGTCGGTGTCAATTTATAACACCATTTCTTTTTGTAAGGGATAGAAACATGTTGAACTTGTCTCCATTTATTGAATAAGCTCTACTGGCTTATCGATAGACACGATTCTAGAAGCGATTTTTTTGATGCTTGATTTCCGACCCACCTGATGAAAAGTGGCGACGCAGTCGAAGATGCTAAAGCACTCTAGCTTATTAAAAGCCTATTCACTCTAGCCATATTAGCCAGTCTAATTATCAAGAAGTTCATAATTTAGGTTAGTTATAATATAAGTGTGTAGTATAAGTAAAGGATTTTTGATAATTCACCACTAAAAGGGCTGTCTGGCATCCCAAAACCCCTTATTATAATAACACAAAAAAGCCATTATTTAAGAGCTCCATGTTTCCATAATAATCATTTAATGTGTCATTCATTACATCCATAACATACGTTACCTTGAGCATCCACTAACGTAACATACTCATTTAATTAATCTATATCGCTAAAACGTGCTTCAGAATACATTCGTCCCTAAATTCCAACCTTTGTGGGATAAACCCTCTCAACTGTCAACCCTTATAGCCGTATTTTTCGTGACAAATTTTATGTGGGAAGGTGGCAGGGCTTCTAATATCGATACGGAATCAATTGTGTCGATTCAACGGTGCAATGCAAAACCGGCGCCTAACGAATGTACGTGTCATTTTTATTTACAACATCAACTACCCGTACGTTGTTGAGGTAGAACTTCTCTTGAGTTCCAATTACCATTCTCGACCAACATTTGAGGTTATTGCTGCCAGCTTAGCTATTTTTTGCGACACAGGGTCTTTATTCTTCTGTTTTTAAACGCCTCATCGTTCACATCACCGATTAATTTCTAATAATAAAGCTGACCAACAGCTAAGTACTTAATTTGGGTTTGAATAGCATTCCTGGCGATGATAAGATAACTAATTTAAGACAAAACTCTAAAATTTCAATTAAAACATCCATTTTTACACTATGTGAATTTTCAACTTCAAAAGTCACCATTTCGTCTGACATCCTTCACGTGAAGCAGACGATGTTAATAAAATCTTTATTAAAAAAAATTGAACCGACTTCAATATCACTGAAAAGTATAAAATAATTTAAATATTATTGAAGTTGGTGTTAGCGTACCTGCTGTGTATATTTGGCACCAACTTCAATAATATTTAAATTATTTTATACTTTTCAGTGATATTGAAGTCGGTTCAATTTTTTTTAAAAAAGATTTAATTTTAAACTTTTTAGTGATATTTTCTTATATAAAGATTGAACCATCGAAAACCGTAAAATTATCTAGGTAGGTTATGATCACATTATCGTCTACATAGTTTTACATAATTCATGTTTCTTCAGAAAAAAATATCCGGTCGTAATGAAATTTGCATGGAAACATCATAGTAGTTTACTCTCTCGAATAAAAAAAGAATCATCGAAATCGGTTCATAATTGTCAGAGCAATGTAATGGACATCAGTTTTATGGTTTTTACCAGATAAATTCCTCCACATCGTTCATGGTCCTCCAGGAAGTTCTTATCCGGTTGTAATAAAATTCATACAGATTCAATACAGTGGTTTCTTCTTTCGAATAAAAAAAGAATCATTGAAATTGGTAATATTTGCCAGAGTTATGACTATTTTTGTCCGACCGAGCGAGTCCGAGCGACTAAAACGTCATCTATATAGGCTTTCTTGCAGCTCTCAGTGCGCCGTCACCATTCTTGTTTTTTCAGGAACTACTCATTACTAAGCAATATTTTTTTTATGGGACCCAATTAACGGATTAAAGAATGGATGGAAGAAAGATTTTTTCAAATCGGTTCATAATTGCCAGAGTTATGCGCGAACATACATAGAAAAAAAAAATATATATACAGACGAATTGAGAACCTCCTCCTTTTTTGAAGTCGGTTAAAAAAATCCAAATCAAACTTTTCTGAACATGGCTTGAAACATTTGCAGTACCTATGTATATCACTACATAGTATAAAACAAAGTAGCTTCCCGCTGTCTGTCTGTCCCTATGTATGCTTAGATCTTTAAAACTATGCAACTGGGTTTGATGCCCTGAGAAATGATATCGGCATAGAACAGCTAAAAGTTGTATATTTTGCGCTAGTGGAGTCAAAAATTAGATATAGCATACTTTTTTGGGGAAACAGCTATGAATATAATAGTAGAAGAGCTTTTGTACTACAGAAACGTGCAATTCGAACCATGGTCCGTATCTCACAAAGGGAAAGTTGCCGACAACATTTTAGCAATTTAGGCATACTTACAGTACCAAGTCTGTATGTACTGGTACTTTTGAGTAATATGGTCAAATACATACAAGACTATGAGACAGTAGAAGAACGGCAGATAAGGGAAGGCACTCGTAGACTGGAGTTGAAGAATAAAAATTTCACAAATCATAACCTAAGAATTGCCAACAGTCCACGATACCAATCTGTAAAATTATTCAACAGGTTGCCTTTAGACATAAAAAGTGCTGTTTACAGTAGCGATTTCAAAATAAAACTTAAAAATTTCCTATTGAATAGGTGTCTATATGCTGTAGAAGAATTGTAATTTTATTGAGAAAATGATTTATTGATCTAAACATAAATTTATTATTATTACCTATTTATAAATCTATCAATCTATGTTAATTTATTATCTTTAACTAATTATTTTATTGTTCTTCATTTAAATTTTAAAGTGTTGACCGTATTGTGTAATTACACACATCAAAAGTGTCTAGGGATCAACATATATTTTTGCAATAACTTTTTTCCTGATTGATATTAATTAAAATTTTCTTTAAGGATTCATCAAATAAAGTGTTTTCGTTTGTCACAGTAACGATAAACCAAGTCACCTTTGCATTAATAAAGAAATTTGCCATTGTCCTAATAAAGGGATTTTTGACATTTGAACCACTAACACAAAAGTTCGAAAAAAAGACTGAAATAACAGTTTTCTTTAAAATTTTATTGGGTAACTTAAACAATTAATAATCCGTGTTTCTACCGCGAACACTAACAACACAAGAACATCGGTTTGGCATACTCAAAATGAGTTCATCCAAATCACGCTGTGGAATGGCCGCCCATGTTCGTTGCAACAACAAAAAAAGGTCTTCTTGCGACTGGATACCCTCCATATTCGGCAGAGCTCTTCTCTGTAGCATATCCCATGCATGCTCAATCGGGTTCAAGTCTGGCGACTGAGCAGGCCAGGGCAGGACATTGATGTTAGCTGCGGCGAGAGTCTGTCTTACAACTCTTGCGGTGTGCGGTCGTGCATTATCATGCATTAACTGAAATAAGGGACCGATTTGCACTTGTAGAGGAACGATGACGTCTGATACAATCGTCTCAGCATAAATTTGAGCGTTGAGGTTGCCTCTGATCCAAATCAACTCAGTTCTTCCGCCGATCCAAATACCCGCCCATACCATGATGGTTCCACCACTATAAGGATGGACTTCCTGGCAGGATTTTAATCGCTGTTGGCGTCCAGGGGTTCTCCAGTGTCGTATACGTCTTGTATCCGGTCTCATACCAAAACGAGACTCATCAGAAAAGCACACGAAACGCCATTGTTCTTCTGCCCAATTTCTGTGTTCAAGAGCCCATTGATATCGAATCCTACGATTGTGCATTGCTATAGGTGGTACCCGTAGCGGTCTTCGGGAATGAAGGTTCACTTCATGCAAGCGGTTTCTGACTGTTTGGTCGCTAATTAAGTTCCCTGAAGAGTGATGAAGCCTCACGGCTAACATCATGGCAGTTATTGTTGGAGCTCTTCGAGTTAAGATTTGAATATATCGGTCTTGTCTCCGTGTGGTGCAGCGATACCGTCCTCCATGGCGCTCAGCCACGGTACCAGTGCTTCGGTAACGTGTCCAAAGTCGACTGATAACACTCTGACTTGTATTCAGAGCTAAAGCCACAGTACGTTGCCGGGAACCAGCTTCTATCATTCCCACGGCTCTGAGCATTTCTTCCCTGCTTAAATGACGTCGCCGCTCCATAATAACGTTGGTTTTAATCAGTAGTAGGGAAACAGTAGCACTAATAATGTCTTCAATGCGTTGTATGTTTTTATAGGGAAAATATTGACAGATGATTTTCATCTTTTACTCGAATTTGATTCACAGTTCCTGATTCAAATTATGAAATGCACCAAAAAGGATCCATATAAATTTATAAAATCATAAATTTATTACAAAGCCACATCTCAATCTCAAGAAATCCGCTTAAAAATGCTTGATCCCTAGACACTTTTGATGTGTGTACATGACGAATTATGTAGGTACTGACTATTGAAGAATTATAAATTTATTACTTTTAAATAATTTATGGAATTCGAATGTAATTTGATATAATGTATGTACTGTTCTTGTGTAATTTTTTGTGTAAATTCAGATACAAGTTACTTGTTCATGAATAAATGACTAATGACTAATGACTAATGACTAATGATGCGGTTTTTCTTAATAGATAGAGTGAAGAGGAAGGTTTATATACAGGGTTACAGGAAAAGTCGTGCTAGATCCGTTGAGGGCGTGGAGTACCCATCATTTCTGACTTATTTCACTATGAAACACCCCACCCTAAACTTAACCAAAATAAAAAAAAAGTAAAAAAAAAAAAACTTAAACTTACTTCATCATCATCACCAGCCGGAAGACGTCCACTGCTGAACATAGGCCTCCCCCTTCGAACGCCACAATGACCGACAATTGGCTATTTGCATCCACCGGTTACCTGCGACGCGCACAATGTCGTCTGTCCACCTAGTGGGAGGCCTACCTACGCTGCGTCTTCCGGTTCGTGGTCGCCACTCGAGAACCTTTCTTCCCCAGCGGTTATCGGTTCGCCGAGCGATGTGGCCTGCCCATTGCCACTTCAACTTGCATATTTTAAGAGCTATGTCGGTGACCTTGGTTCTTCGGCGAATCTCCTCATTTCGGATTCTGTCTCTGAAACTCCGAGCATAGCTCTCTCCATAGCTCGTTGTGTGACTCTGAGCTTATCCAAAAGGCCAACAGTTAGGGACCACGTCTCAGTACCATATGTCATCACTGGCAACACACACTGGTTAAAAACCTTCGTCTTTAGGCACTGCGGTATTTTGGACGAGAAGATTTCGCGTAGTTTCCCGAACGCTGCCCATCCGAGTTGGATTCTTCGGGCGACCTCTTTGTCGAAGTTGGACCGACCTACCTGGATAGTTTGTCCTAGGTATACATAGTGGTCAACAACTTCGAGTGTATCGTTCCCAACAATTACCGGTACGGGTGCAACATGGACATTAGACATGATCTTCGTCTTGTCCATGTTCATTTTAAGACCCACCTGTTGGGAAACGCTACTGAGGTCGCTGAGCATCGTATTGAGGTCCTCCAGCGACTCTGCCATAATGACTATATCATCGGCAAAACGAAGGTGAGTGATGTATTCGCCATTGATATTGATGCCGAATCCGTTCCAGTCCAAGAGCTTGAAAACGTCCTCCAATGCGTTTGTGAACAGTTTCGGAGAAATAACGTCTCCCTGTCTCACACCACGCTGCAATGGGATTGGTTTCGTGCTCTCGTCCTGTAGTCGGATCGACATGGTGGCGTTGCTGTACAAACACTTCAACACTTCGATGTACCTATAGTCAATGTGGCACCGCTGGAGAGATTGCAATACTGCCCAGGTCTCGATTGAATCAAAGGCTTTCTCGTAGTCCACAAACGCTAGACATAATGGCCGATTATACTCCTCGGTCTTCTGTATAATCTGGCGGAGCGTATGTATGTGGTCTACGGTGCTAAAGCCTTTTCGGAACCCGGCTTGTTCGGGAGGCTGGAAGTCATCAAACCTACGTTCGAGACGGTTCGTAATGACTCTCGAAAACAGCTTGTATACATGGCTCAGGAGTGAGATAGGTCTATAATTCTTCAATAAAGTGTTATCACCTTTTTTGAAGAAAAGAACCACCACACTCCTGTGCCATGCTTCTGGCGTTGTACCCTCGAGTAAGACGGAATTAAATAACTTCTGGAGGACTAAAAGTACCGGTTTTCCACCCGCTCTCAGAAGTTCTGATGTGATTCCGTCTTCACCCGGCGCCTTGTTATTCTTGAGCTGTTTGAGAGCCATTCTAATCTCGTACAGGCTGATGTCTGGGATGTCCTCAGTGTAGTGTCGGGTTAGTTTGGCTCTGGTGTCTTGAGCTGTTCTATCAATGGGTTCCCGTGTTGAGGTGTATAACTGTCCGTAAAATCTCTCGAGCTCTCTCAATATCTCCGGTTTCGATGAGATGACACTGCCGTCATCGATCTTCAGCTTCGTCATATGGCTACGCCCAATAGACGAATTCTGTGCGAACACTTTAGAGCCTTGGTTCCGCTCAATTGCGTCCTTAATACACGCTGTATTATAGGAACGCAAGTCGTGTCGCATGGATTTCGAGATTCGTCTATTGAGTTCAGCATATTCCGACATATCAGCTGAAGATTGCAGTCTCATCTCAGTCCGGTTTTCCATTAGCTTAATGGTTGTATTGCTTTTGAGGTTTTTTACGGCATGGGGTCTTATAGAACTTGGACCCCACTGCGTGGACAGTTTGCACCAACCCATTGTTTATCTCGTCCGCAGTTTCGCAGTCGGCGAGGCACTGGAAGCGATTATGCAGTTCAAGTTGAAAGTCTTCGGGGTTCTGGATTTGGGCGGATCCTGGACGCAGCGTGGACTTCATCAGACGAAACCTTTCGAGCTTAACATTGATATTCAATGTGCCTCTAACAATACGGTGATCACTCCCGGTTTTCACCCTGCCGATCACGGAGACATCATCGAATATATGCTTCTTGGTCGTCATGATGAAGTCGATCTCATTTTTGGTTGAACCATCGGGGCTTATCCACGTCCACTTCCTGGATGGTCGCTTCTTGAAGAAGGAGTTCATCGCATAGAGTCCCTCCTTCTCCATGAAGTCGACCAGCCGCTGGCCCCTTTGGTTCCGCTGCCCATACCCATACGACCTTACTTAAACAAATTAAATTTAATAGCCTAAAAATCGGCACTTTTCGGCAATTTTCAATAAAAAATTTAAAGTCGAAAATCTCGATAAGGATTAAGTTTAGGGTGGGGTGTTTCATATTGAAATAAGTCAGAAATGATGGGTACTCCACGCCCTTTTTCCTGTAACCCTATATATAATACATGCACAATAAAGTAGAGGAACACAGATAATTTTAGAGGTTTCTAATTTGATGTCTTATAAATAAACACATTTATTTGCGCTTACATTGCAAACGCTGGCTGAACCCTATAGATTGATCAAAATAATCTACTATTAAGGTATTAACAAGGTCTACAAAAAAGTCCGCGGTGGTATATGTTTATTTCTTAGGGATAACCCATATTAACCATTTTGTTATCCTTTACTTTTTATGAGAAATAAAGGCTTATTTACGAAGCGATTTAAAGCAATACAGCATTAATCCTTATCCAATTAAGTAAAAATACATTTTTTACCACCCGTGCGAAGCCGGGGCGGGCCGCTAGTAAATAAATAAGATCCTCTCGCTTACATATCTAAGGCATAATATATTAGGTCCTTACCTATGAAATAAGCATATAGGACTTAATATTAAGCCATGAAAAATGTTACCTCTTTTTAACCGACTTCAAAAAAAAGGAGGAGGTTATCAATTCGGTTGTATGTTTTTTTTTATTATTTTTTTTTTTTATGTTTGTTACCTCAGAACTCTGTCGTTTACGAACCGATTTGGAAAATTATTTTTTTAATTGATAGTATATGCTTCCAGATTGGTCCCATTTTTTTCAAAATCAAGTTCTGATGAAGGGAACCATGAGTAACTAAGGGAACTCCTTAAATATTATAGGCATACATATAACGTTTTTGGTATTTTTAGAAACTAGTCAAGCATTTTCATTCAGAAAGTATCATTTGGTGAAGTGGATCTGATGAAGAAGGCCATAGATGGCCACCGGAACTCTGTAATAAAATTAACAATCCATCCTATCCTAGCCGTGCCTACTAAACGTAGAACTATCGAATTTGGACTCGATGGATAGTTCTCGACGAGTAGTTGCTAGAAAAATGGAGATCAGGGTCTGATGGTGGAGCAGGAAGGTTGTCACGGGATCTCTGCACCAATAAACGTAGATCCACCGAGTTTGGGTTCGTTGGGTAGCTCTCGACGAGTAGTTGCTAGAACAATGGTGATCAAGGTCTGATAATGGAGCAGGAAGGTCATCACGGTATCTCGGCACCAACAAACGTAGACCTACCGAATTTGGACTCGTTTGATAGGTCTCGACGAGTAGTTGCTAGAAAAATGGAGATCACGGTCTGGTGATGGAGCAGGAAGGTCGTCACGGGATCTCGGCACCAATAAACATAGAACCACCGAGTTTGGGTTCGTTGGGTAGCTCTCGAAGAGTAGTTGCTAGAACAATGGTGATCAAGGTCTGATAATGGAGTAGGAAGGTCGTCACGGTATCTCGGCACCAACAAACGTAGACCTACCGAAATTGGACTCGTTGGATAGGTCTCGACGAGTAGTTGCTAGAAAAATGGAGATCAGGGTCTGATGATGGAGCAGGAAGGTCGTCACGGGATCACTGCACCAATAAACGTAGATCTGCCGAGTTTGGGCTCGTTGGGTAGCTCTCGATGAGTAGTTGCTAAAAAAATGGTGATCAGGGTCTGACGATGGAGCAAGAAGGTGGACACGGGTTCTCGGCACAAATAAATGTAGACCCACCGAGCTTGCAGTCCATGGTTCTCGAGAACTACGAGTATAACACCTAGATATCTTCGGTTTATGGCAATTGGTTAGTTTTATTAAGATATTGTCACATCTACATTTTTTTTAATTTTTGCTTAAGCTTATATTTTAGTGATGGTCCATAGTTGTGTTATGTAGTGGGTGTTTTTAAAATAAATATTAAACTGGCTGTTTGTCAGAATAAAATATAAGTTGTTAAAACTTAACCTAATAATACACCAATGGAACCACTAAAAAGAATAAAATAAAAATATTTTTTACAAAAAAAAGAACCGCCTTCAAAATGCAACTAAAAAGCCTGAAATAATTTCTAAGAATTAGTGGCTTTTACATCTACATAGTTGGACTTGGACTACAACATATTATAAATACATATTACTATCGAAGTCGGCGCCTAACGTCTAGCAAATACTTACAAGGGCAGTCGGTACCTAACTGTTTTCCAGTTTGGCGCCGTCTTTGATAGTAATATGTATTTATAATATGTTGTAGTCCAAGTCCAACTATGTAGATGTAAAAGCCACTAATTCTTAGAAATTATGTTTTAGCCTTATAGCCTAAATAATTGTCATCAACCAATCATATAACCTACGTATTAGGTGTTACTTGTCCTAATTATTATTTTCATCCAAAATTAAGCATCATTCTACCAACATTGTATACAGTCTACCGCTTCCAAGAATAATATTCAATTTCATAAAATAATTGGTAACGCGTCGTGAGGCGAAGTTTCCTGTGTACTCATTAGGCTTGAGTTTGATGTGAAAGGGGAAAATATACGCTTTGGATTTGTTTTTATTTCTCTATTACTTCTAAAAAGATATAGAGCGGTTTTTTCACATCATAAAGCATAGATTTAATTAATAAATAATGTGTCCTTGTCGATACAAGAATAGGTGAACTCTCTATATTTAGTTTCACAATCCTATGCGATGGTAGACCGATAATATGATCGGGGAGATATCAGACACAGGAGCGACTTTTTACTTGAACATCCGCAATTGATCAGCATCTTACATTTCAGACAATCAGGTGATTCACATTAGAAAATCGAAACAGTCTCATAACCTCTAACACAAACGTTCATTGAGTCCGAAGGATTGCACTTTTAACCTTGCTTGAGCCAGAGCGTTGAGTAAGCTCAACTAAGGGACATTATATTAGTCACGACGGGATTATTCGATTCCCGTCTCTTGTTCTTAACGTGGGGGTACTTTCCAATTTTTTTGGACATTTTCGCTGTTGGGTGGATATCTTAACTTTTGAATACTTAAGTAGATAAAGGACAATGCCCATCTGTGCCCCAGAAATGCCCAAATAAAGTATATTACAAGATTGCTCTAATAAATAAAAACTAGAATTATGTTGTTAATTTTAAATCATATGAAGCACTGGATAAAAAGAAAAAAATAAGACGTTCTGTTGACATTGCAGTACCAGTGTATCTAACCAAATTGTTTTGACATACATATAGACACTATACAATGGAGACAGACTAGATAATTCCAAATAACTGACATGTTTATCTGATAACATACAGATAAGTATATAAAAGAACACTGATCTGGCTTAGCTTATGTAATGATCATGAAGTTCCTAGTGAAAAACTAATAGCAATGCTGTCTGTAAAAGATAAAATGTATAAAAAACCAGTAGGAAGTTATCATGTACATATAATGTCCAATATCTTTTGAACCGGTGCTTTAAATGACATTAAATCTAGATATCATATAAATACTGTTAAAAAGTTATCATATGACATAGAGCTGCAATTTGGGCATTGCATGGCATTGCTGACTTTCAGCTCCATACTAATATGGGCATGGTCCTTTATGTTTATACGTACCTTATGTATCTAGAAAAAAAGCTAATAAACTTAATGAATAAGAATTCTAAACATCGCGTGACGGATCCTCAATAGAAGCATCGTTAACTCATATCTCTATAGATGCATGGACAAACATGGGGTGAAATGTAAGCAGGACATTCACACGCTGACGACAGCGTTCATCTGTAAGAAAAAGTGGATCATCACAATATTTAGTAATTTCAGCAGCTGCAGTCCCCTTCACACCAAAACACAGCAATGTTTACCAGTGGGTACCAGTGGTGGGTAGCAGCAGTGGCTGCTTATCGATAGAATATCTGACAGTGTAGTAGTCTACCCCTTGGGCAAGGGGTCTACCACCTAGTCCCAGTAGTATCTAGTAGGGTCTGTGGTATGTATTTTCTACTAAAACAGTATTTTCTCACACTTAAAATGAAGTAAGTACCTATAATAAAGTTACATTGTATATGAAAAATTACATAACTTTAAAAAAAAATGCAAAAATAAATACAATTCGGAACAGTAATAATTACACAATCGTCGCCGCTCCTGTCTTTCAATCAACAGGCCACTTTATTGCGAATGAATCAATATTTTGCCCCCTCGGTTCCGTAAATAATATGGCGGGGATATTTTGCCACTCCCATTTCGCTATAAGTACCCCACATCTATGTGATGTATGGTAATATGCCTGCGTGTGTTTTGGGGCGTTATATTTTTTTTTTTACTTTCGTGGCACTGACCTACCATAATTACGTATAGTCTGACGTATTTTACATACCCACAGGTTATATTGTATCAATAGTAATAGCCATTGAGTGAAAATCAATGACAAAAAGTAGTTACAATAACATTTTATTATATTTCATTGCTTTATACTTCAGATATATATGAATTGACAATGTAGTTTATCTCTATATACTAGCGAGTTGCGCACGTTTAGAGACGTAACTCTGTGTTTTTTTTTTTTTTTTTTTTTTTTTTTTTTTTTTTTTTTTTACCACTAGTTACGTCGCGGACGGTCCAGACACCCCATTGTTTCTTTGTGCGCAGCGACGAGCGCACGCGCCTAAGCAAAAACAGTTTAGTGATATTAAAATATTAAAACATATCTATTAATGTGGGAAAAATCGTGATCGGCTGCGAGCCTATCGCGATAACATAAGTACCTGCGAGCTACTTATGATTAACTATAAATAAATTAAGTTGTGTGTCTAAAAATACTTGGTAGTAAACAAGTTACCTACCCACTTATTATTCGAATTACTACCTTCGAGTTCGAGTCAATAATATCTACCGTCAAAGAAAAAGTGACGAATGACAACAAAATGTTTAAAAGTTAACAAAGTGGTGATTGACCGAGAGTCAATTACGACAACATAATCAGCTGCGAACTAATTATGAGTCATGGATTCATGACAAATGAAT
Source organism: Furcula furcula (assembly GCA_911728495.1). Lineage (NCBI taxonomy): Eukaryota > Metazoa > Arthropoda > Insecta > Lepidoptera > Notodontidae > Furcula > Furcula furcula. The sequence goes on from OU452253.1 coordinate 24,162,302, forward strand.
GCAGTTGAGGCATCCAATTGATTATTTATCGGATGCAAGACAAGTTCCATAGATTTCTGGTAAGTAACACATAATTACTTGTAATATCCATAGGAAATAGGGAATACAACTATTGATGGTAGTCATCACGGCGACATGATTGGCTGCGAGCTAATCAAGAGCCATGGATTATACAAATGAGATAGGAAATGCGTGCAATCTCAAAGAGATATACACGTCCCAACCTACAATTTATTTTGTCTAAAGTAATACCCACTAAACAAAGGTTACACACAAGATACTATTATTATTTTTTCTGCTCAACTACCCACCACTTTTAATTTTTAATTCGTGCATTTACACATATAATGGTACGAGCCCCGAGTCTGGCTGAACTACCAACGGGTCTTCAACATGAAAGCGGCTCTGCCTAAGTGGTTCAACTATCAAACAATCGCACATTGGTGCGATTGTTTATCGCCAGATCCTGGTTTCAATTCCCAGGTTGATTAGGTCTTTTTCACGGGGTTTTCATAAAGAAATCCTGCGCTGAGTTTCCAAAAGGCATCCCTCTAGTGGAAATTGGTTTAGAAGCGTGCATAGCAAATGCCTACAAGGCAAGGCTATACTATTTCCAGAGAAAAAAAAAACTTTATGGTATACATTATTGGCAGAATGCAAATATTTTGTACTCTTGTGGTCCTGTGTCGGACATGTTACGTACGTTTCTATATAAGAGTATAGAAATAAAGGTAAAGTACCAATCCAAACTTATGCAAAACAATTAACTTGCATATAAGTCCGACCTTGAATTTATGCTGTGCAAAAAAGTATGATAAAATCAATAAATAAATGACAATTTGGGATGTGACAAGATCACTTTATCCTATTTATCAAGACTATGTCAGGACAAAGAGGTATGACTTACGTATTTCTGTGTTGGCGTGAAAATCACAGTTATTCATGCCTTATTGGTCAGTCAATAACATTTTCTGGGTCTATTAGCCCAGGGTGCGTCCAATTAGCATAGGTATTGGTATAATTACATAATATACTCTAGTCGAGGTGGCATTTCCTTGCACCTCAACAGCATGATAATTAATTAACAAGGTTCACAGATAAGAAAAAACTCCTGAATCATCAGCCCCTTCCACACCTTGTAGAAGAACTGGGCGGTACCTTCTAGCTGCCCTTGAAAATGGGGGGGGGGGCGAGATAAGGGGAAGGCCAACAGCAGCATCAATCGCATGTTCTAGCGCTAAAGGATACCGGCTGGACTAACATGTACGCCTCATCATGTAAGGTACAACAAATAGTCAGATTTAGATTTCAAATGTTGGCCACAAACATATGTATTTTACTTGTATAATTATATAAGTAACAAATTTCCCAGCCATGTTAACATGGATATTGTGAAAACGACGTTTCATGTCATCTTTGTTCTGAAGTAGGTAATTAACTAAAACTAAATAGCACCACATCCAAACTTTACTTACATTATAAGCAGAGGTATGGATGCTTATATTGCAACACATATATAAACTTAGTATCGTTATTTCATTGAACACATTTAATGAGATTAACTTATTCTAGTTTTAGTAAACTACTAAACAGAGGATTTAACCATAAATATGTATATTTTATGAAAATCAGAAACGAATTCTGTTCCTTAAATTGCAATGAGGAAAAAAAATAATACACTCAAACCGGAAGTCTAACCCTTTGCTATCACATTGTTAGATCATCGGCATTTAGTACAAATATAAAATATATTTGACGCCAAAACCTAAGTTCGGCAAGCGATTCATTTATATATTAAAATATTTTAAAATATTTGCACTTATATTTATATAATATCAATATAGATTTTATCCTCTCTACTTATAGATAATATTTAAAATCATTACCACAGTGAAACTTGAACTTAACAACAGTTTACACCACTTTGTCATACTGACCATAAGATTCCCAGTCTGAAATTACCGGTACTAGTAACAACAATATTATATAATATATAAATATATTAACACAAAATTTGTATATAAATATCATCTACCTTCTATGGTACCGAGAATAATAACTAAGATTAACTATTAAGATAGAGGTTAAATTACCTATCAATCTTATCATAGAAAATATTTTCGCAAGTTTTGTGGCATAATCACGTTACAGCGTACACAATACATACTCTCGTATGTTTGGCCTTAACGGTGCTTGATGAGGTTATGGTGAAATTTTATTAAAATGATTGTAATTAAATAAATTGTGACCGTAAATTTATAATTGCAATAGACAAAATAAGATACATCGAACTGATAAAAGTATACCTTTTTACCGGAGGTAACAAACAACGTGCAATACGGTTGTTATAGAATAATAATTATCTGATTCATGCATATATATTCCTTTGATGATGATTATCTTGATGACATATGCATAGCGATAAAAATGTATATATTTATGAAATTTAAAACCAAAAGTTAGATAAAATTATAAGAATTATAAAATACAAAATTGGAATTTAAAATTAGAATTAAATTTACAAAAAGAAAAAATAAGGGTTAATTAATTACCAAGCTGGCGTGAGAAGCGTATCCGTTTGCGTTTCTTGTAATAAATATTTCTCGAACGCAGATTCTGATTGGAAACATCATTTTGGTCTTTAAATTTATGTTACAGAAAACTTAAGCCTAGCAACTTTAATTCCAATACAGCAAATTCAACTTCCTAGCTCAGCAAAAACAAGATAGGTATGCATATGCAGTATATCCACACTAACACACAACCCAGGGTGAGTTAATTTATTTTCATGTGTTCGCCATTATCGTTAATGTCCCATCGAAGAAATCGATGATTAAGCTACGGGAAATCATTATTCTTTTCCCAAATTGATAATATTGGCCATGGGACACTTAAACACCAAACTAACCTGTATACAGCATGCATGCACTTGCCTTTCACGCGGTATACTTAATAATGACGGCCATCGATGAAAAATACCATAAAAAATCATAGCGTTCCATCAAAACTATCGTTTAAACAAAGTATGAGTATCAACCCCCTACATAAATACCGTGATACCGGCCGGCGTAGTGTTGTGCCAACACAGATATTGGATCATTATTTCTATTATTAAAATCTTATCGTATTTTCTGCTCATAGAAATAGAACTCAATAAGTTAAAAGTAAGTATGAACCAAAACCTGCTTGTTTTGGACCTAAGTACGAGTATAAAACACTAATACTTGAGACCTATAAAAGATATTTAATCACTTTAGAATCATAAAACTTTAGACAAGTTGTAAAAGAATATCAATAATAGGCTAAGGTAACTGCAAGTTCAAATACATAAATACGGATATCTAATAAATGTATGTAGATATCTTAAGCACGCAAAAATAAGTTAAGATAGTCATAAAAAAAGTGATAGAACATCGGCCCTTTGACATTCTAGTTCTATTTTAGTTCTTATTTAACAAGAGAAATATAATATTGGTCTTTAACGACTATACCTTCGTAACAAGACATATAAGGACAACTAACATAGTAAAAGTTTTACTAACATAGATCACTCACAGCTCAACTAATCAGTCAGTAAAATAAACAAGTGATTAAAAAAAAAAAAAAAAAAAACAGACTAGGGTATTTCTTAAATTGTCTTCCGTGCATAACAAACGTCACCTTGGCCGTACGATTTGCGGGTCTTAGGAGGTACTCCTACTGTCATAGCTAGAAAACCGTCAGCTAAACTAACTTATCAGTGGTTTTTGATAAACTTATTATTATTACCTATTATAACCCCGTTAATTATTACCTATTATAAAAATCTACAAAAAAATATCAGTTTAACTAATATTTTACTTAAACTATACTATTTTTCTTAAAAAAAAAACTATACCATCGAAACAAAACCTTACTCTCTAAACATCTACATTGTCAATTCATATATATCTGAAGTATAAAGCAATGAAATATAATAGATGATCAAACGAACTTCTTGAAGTGAAGTTCGATCATTATTATATGAATTGCTTTATACGAAGATATAAAAACCCGCCCACCCATGATTAAATCACATAACACGTGTTCAGTGCATTTAACCCTTGAATAAGGTTTTGTTGAATTATAGGCATAAACATAATCTCTAAAGAATGAGGTGTCTGGACCGTCCGCGACGTAACTAGTGGTAAAAAAAAAAAAAAAAAAAAAAAAAAAAAACACAGTTTTACGTCTCTAAACGTGCGCAACTCGCTAGTATATAGAGATAAACTACATTGTCAATTCATATATATCTTCGTATAAAGCAATTCATATAATAATGATCGAACTTCACTTCAAGAAGTTCGTTTGATCATCTATTATGATTCACATAGAATAATAAATTAAAAAAAGGAAAATACTAAAGATTTCGGGCCTTGTATTTTACTCTGAGTTGCGTAGATATGCTTTTATGTTTAATTTACTTGAGTTACTACTATACCTAATCTTTCATTATATAATAAGTAGAACACTTTTCTTTAATGTTTTGAATATATTCATATTGAGTAATTATTTTTATCTGACATTTATATTTGCTTTGGAAGATTACTAATTACTTCTTATAATATATTTGGTGTTAAGGTTAATAATTTTTCTACATATTACTTGATATGTATAAGGCAATAACTCAAACTACTTCGTAAAACAGTAACTTCGGGCCGTCTCGCCCCAAATCGGCTATAATAAAATCACCCTGTACTTAGCCGTCAAAACTAGGGTTGTTCCCCTCAGGGCTGGCTCGCGTGACTAACGCGCTTTTATTTAATAGTTTTACTAGATTACGTCTAATTTCTGTAGCGTGATGTCGAATAACGTTATCTGTTTTCAAACTTAAAGTTATACTGTCCCTTGATTCTGGGGTAATTAATATGGACACCAGTGACGTACCTTGCCTTAGATGGGCCCTGTATCAAATTATATTGGGGGGCCCCAAGTGAAGGCACGATCTAAGAGTTTAAGTGAGATTGTGGATAAGATCTTACGAGTTTTTGCGTACATATGTCCGGGGCCCCTGTACCCTGAGGGGCCCCGTATCATCGACACGGCTGATACGGTGGTAGTTGCCGCGCTCCTGATACACAAAAAATTATTTGCAAGACGATTGATGCAGGTGTGCTCACTTTATATAGGTAGGATTTAACTGAAAGTCTCACAACTGTCTGTTCATAGTATTTTTTTAATATTTTGGATAATCCGACGTACCTACCTACTTAATGGGATTTAATGTAAGTATAGAACGTATTATTAAAAAATAGTTTATTCCGTATCAAAACGAGGATTTATTACACTACTTTTTAAAAACAAAATTAAGTTCAGGTGTGAGGTTTTCCTTTACTATATATTATATCGTACATACATATTGCATCTTGGATATTATAATTGTATTATTCTTTTATTTTTTATAATAGTTATCCTATATCAATAAGTGCATTGACCGTTTCTAAATGTTATTAAACAAAAATATAAGTCCTTCGGTAAAAAGGAACCCGCTATTAACATGCGTTACTTGTATAATACAGTAATTCATACGTCGTAAAACTTTAATTACTCGTCAGCGGTCACCCACCCACATAAAACTGAATAACAACGTAAGATAAGCGAAAATTACCGGGAAACAAAGGCGTGACAACCCTAGGACCGGCGCCTTTATAATTTACGCGCGACATCTCCCGACGTACCTCCGGCAAGGGTTGTCGCGAACGTTTTCAAGTCATTATGAACGGTGCGAGCGCCCCCTGGCGGTCGTTTCGCGAATTACGCGAAGCAAAAGGGACTGATGGACATTTTCGTTTAGCGGCTGACGCCGTAAAATTGTGATGTTCTATAATTTTGAGAAGTTAAGATTTGTAACTGTAATGTTCTAACGTTACTGAATCGAAGACTTACATAGATACTAGTCTTTTTAGGCTAAGTTTTGCTGTGACTTCCATAAGTGTCAACATTAGTAGCTAGATAATTATGTACCTAAAAGCAAGATGTCAGTGCCATACCAATGCTAACTCCGACCTTCTTGAAACCACCTTGATATTTTGAGATCCTCTCCATCTAAAGTTTGCCCGGTAACATTGGCCTTATTTGTGTTATTTATTTCTACTTGTATTTAAAGAAAAAATAGTTAAATTAAAGTGTTATCTATTTATCTATAAAAATAAGAACTAATTTAGACGTGGTCAATCAGAGCGCTGAATCGACCACAGCAATAGGTAAATTCAAAATTTATAGAAAAATATACATGCACTACTTAAGTAAGTATACATTTTTATTTTTTATAATTTACAAGATATTGACCGAAGAGGTTCCAGATTTTATGGTAATGATTATATTTTGTCACCGCGTTTCGCGTTCCTCATTGCCAGTCGTAAATGTTTGTGGCCAAACCCAACGACAGGTGGCAACCGAGACACAAACACATCACGCACCTCTATTACATTCGGGATTTTAGTTCCATATTTCGGAGCGCAGCCATAATTTCTATATAGAACCACATTTTTATGTAAAGAGGTGTAATAACCGCGTATATGAATCGGTGTGTTACGAATTTGTAGTGCGACGTAATATATTGGTCGCAGATATCGCCGGGGGTGCCTTTATCGCATGGCATTTTTCCATCTTTATTACGACTTTATTACGAGCTTCATAGAAATAATGAAAATATTTATAGCTTTCGTATTAATGAATTACTTTTTTTTTTACCATTGCGCGGGTTCTAAGTAATTTAGCGTGACAAAGGCGCCTGCACGAATACCAATAGCAAAACGCGGTGTTCATCGTTTAAAGCCAATTTAATGCTATTTATTTTTACTAGGCGCTTGCAATTGAAACAACGGAATATAACGATTTATCAAACAGAACGTTCAACTCATTGATTAAGGTCGCTGTTAGTATATTGAGATGTCACCTACAGACGTCCGTTCCTTTTATTTTTATGTTCTTTGAAAAGCAGTCCCTGATTGTACAGTTGGAGTTAATACCAAATGTAGGTCTATCTAAATTGGTCGTATTTTACTGATATCTTCTACTGCGTAAGGTTGATGTGTTGATTCAGAGAGCCCTAAAAAGAGTCGGCACTCGAACAAAATCGATATAACGTGAAATGGTTTCAAGTATACTGTTTCAATAAGAAAACGCTCTTAAAGTAATTCCCTACTTAAAAACGGGCGCGTTTTATGTGTATTTGCTTCTGAGTGCTGTAAAAGAAAACGGGATAGCTTTTCGTGAAAATTGATTGCGGTAGGTACCTACCTAAAAAATATTTGCTGTTGATTAGAATATTAGGTATTTTATTAGATAGGTAGGTATGTAGTTGAAATTTAAGAGCGAATATGCAATTTATTGAACAAGAACACTAACAGCCTTATTAATAAACTATGATTAGCGTCAGAACAACTTTACTCCAAGACTTACGCAAAGATTAGGCAATTATGGTATTAATAAACTAGTAGTAAGGACGGAGTTAACTAATCAAAATGTAGTCCCGGAGTAAAAGTTACTCCGCGGAGCCCCATGGTTTAACGTTTGAGTAAGCATAGATTTGTATTGTATTTCTAACTTCCATTGAGATAATTATATATACTAAACATAACCTAATTGTATAAACCTCGCAATATCCCATTTGAAGACCTTGAAGACGAGTTTAAATATAAATATAGATTTACACGCTCAACTGCATATTACATTACTGAAATGGTAGAATGATTTGGCTGGAGATGCAGTAGGCTTTATACCACCTCACTTGAAAGTTTTAGCTGCAAAAAGGACTTGGGCTCGTGGAGAGGTAAATAAACTGTCTCAATAAACTAAACTATTAGGCTAGTTATGTAGGCTACAGCCGGATGATTCAGAAATAACTTAGAACAGATTTTAAAACTAATTTTTATTAATTTAAATTACATTTTTAATATCTAATTTAAATATGTAGTGACCGCTTCGATGTTAGAAGCTAAGTGAAGAGCCGATTCCGTCGCTATGGGTCCATACAATGGATCTAGTTGTGCGCCGTCAGCTGGTTTTCGGTACACATGCTGGATGCGTCCATACAATAGCCCTTCTGTTCTTGGATAGGTTGCATTGTCAGCAAGTTTTGCATTACACGCGCCGGCTCGTGCTTGAGGCCCACCGTGGTTTCTGCTCTTACACGCGTTTTTTGAGGTGCACTGTAGTTTCTTGTTAGGGACGGTGTGTAACAGGCTAGATCCCCGGCCTACTTGTTATATACTTTCTTGATTTATAGATAATATTCTGCTAATAAAAAAACACAAATTCTAAAACCACTATCTTGATTTCAACAAGAGAAATACAGAATATTATGATGTAAGAGAAATATAGAATATTATGATGTAAGATAAATATAGAGTGAAAGTTGTGATTGTCAAATAAAAGTGTCAAATATCAAAATTTACCTAACTGCCAGTGTCTTTTTAGTCATTTTGTTCATTTTTTTTACTTTTAATTTCAGTGGGTTGCCATAACATACACCTTAGTCTCAGTGTAAGAATTGTATTGTTAGTCCGAACCTACTTCGTATTTATTAATACCGTTATTAAGACGTAGCTATTCTGTGACTAGTCTAGAATTAACTACTTCCGATGTAGCTTTGGAGTAAGAGAAAAATAAGCGATTTTTATTAATAAGACAGCATAGGTATATTTGCTTTGCACCAAACAACGATTTCGTTCGACGATCCGGCTGCAACAGAAGTGTTGCTTGATAACTGCAAACTAATAATTTTTTTAATTAATATTTAGATTAATTTAAAAAAGTGGTTGCAAACAATCTCTTGGGACTCCGGTTGACCAAAGGCAGGCCAATAAACTTACGTTTCGAAATATTGAATCTATTGGTATTATTTAATATCTACATATGAAGATATTAAATAACACCAATAGATTCAATATTATATAGTGACTATGGCAGAGTCACTGGAGGACCTCAATACGATGCTCAGCGACCTCAGTAGCGTTTCCCAACAGGTGGGTCTTAAAATGAACATGGACAAGACGAAGATCATCTCTAATGTCCATGTTGCACCCGTACCGGTAGTTGTTGGGAACGATACACTCGAAGTTGTTGACCACTACGTATACCTAGGACAAACTATCCAGTTAGGTCGGTCCAACTTCGACAAAGAGGTCGCCCGAAGAATCCAACTCGGATGGGCAGCGTTCGGGAAACTACGCGATATCTTCTCGTCCGAAATACCGCAGTGCCTGAAGACGAAGGTTTTTAACCAGTGTGTGTTGCCAGTGATGACATATGGTACTGAGACGTGGTCTCTAACGGCTGGCCTTTTAGAGAAGTTCAGAGTCACACAACGAGCCATGGAGAGAGCTATGCTCGGAGTTTCTTTGCGCGACAGAATCCGAAATGTGGAGATTCGCCGAAGAACCAAGGTCACCGACATAGCTCTCAGAATCTGCAAGTTAAAGTGGCAATGGGCAGGTCACATCGCTCGAAGAACCGATAACCGTTGGGGAAGAAAGGTTCTCGAGTGGCGACCACGAACCGGAAGACGCAGCGTAGGCAGGCCTCCCACTAGGTGGACAGACGACATTGTGCGCGTCGCAGGTAACCGGTGGATGCAAATAGCCAATTGTCGTTCATGGTGGCGTTCTAAGGGGGAAGCCTATGTTCAGCAGTGGACGTCTTCCGGCTGATAATGATGATGATGATGATGACATATGTATATAAAATATCATCATCATCATCAGCCGGAAGACGTCCACTGATGAAAAAAGTCCTCCCCCTTAGAAGAGAGGGGTTGCCATAATCCCCACGCTCAGCAGGCGGCTTGGGGTTCGCAGTATTGGTGGCATGGTAGGTAATCAATAGAAAGACGCTGCTGCCCGTCTTCTTGTTTTCCCTTAGTCGTCTCTTACGAACACCCAACGGGAAGAGATGGGAGGGTGCTATTCATTCCTGGACACCACACCGGACCTTATAATAAAAATAATAATAACATCTTGGGATAATCCGCACAAGGCCATCCGATCCTAAACTAGGACAGAGCGTGTATTGTGGAAACTAGACAACTGACATTTATATACATTTTTTCTGTAAATGCATACTTAAATAGATAAATCACACCCAGACACTTGGTGGGAATCGAACCCACGACACATCGGTTAGCAGCCAGCCAGCGTGTCTAACCACTAGACCAACGGGCCCGTCAATAATAAAAACGCAATATAAAAACGTCTTATTAAAAGTTTTACCTGATTCGTGGCCTTAGTCAAAAAAAACTTAATAGCTCTATACGTGTTTTAAAGGGCTTGTTAAAATTCCTATCTCTCCGATAAACTACACATTCAACAGTATTAACCAAGTATTTCGTTTAAAATTTCCACCCTAACAATGTCACGGTGTTTCTTAGAATGCTTATCAACAAATAAAGATTGGGCTCAGATAATTAGTCCCACGCGAATTCGGGTGTAGTAAGGGTGAGGCCATGAATTAAGTGAGGGTCGAGACGGCTCACTGCTGGGCGTGAGCGATAAACATAGAGTGAAAACGAGACAATGACTTCAGTCTGACGGAAACTTCGCTTGGATATTTCGGGAAAAGGGACGTCTCCCTTAAGGCTAAGTTCACACGTTAGTAGAGTGGTTAGACCTCAGAATATGTATAAGTACAAGTACTATAGAATGCTTAATTCAAGTAAGAACATGTAGCCACGAGAAAGAACATAAAAATACGTAAAAATCAGTACACAATAGGTCGTATGCTATACCGTCAGTCGATAAATATATCGACATCTGTGCTTGTGACAGATCAAACCCATCATGGGTGCCGCCAGGATTACATTCAAGGGGGTGCATCTACATCTACACATTATACTATTATCTAATATAAAATATAGAATTATACATGTAAGTATATTATGTAAATAAATGTAATTCAAATTTGGACAGCAACCTAGAGACTTTCAGTTTATATTCAAACAGTAACTTAGAAAAAAAGATATCCATGTAGTTTCTTTCCTGACTATGAGCCAGGGGGGTGCAAGTGCACCCCCTTGCACCCTGCTGCCGGCGCCCATGAAACCCATCACTACTTATCACTTACATATCAATATAACTCTTATAATATAACTTTAAATAGTTCAATTCTCCTGTCTCTTAGAGGAAAATCTGCATACGCTTTGTTTAAGGGGACCATAGACAAACGCATACTCTATTCTTAATATATAAACTCTATGCTAAGTTCACATGACTGCGCGAATTGATAGATTTACTGGTTAGACACCCTGGCCGCTACCCAATAGCCCGTGGGTTAGATTCTCACCTGGGGGTAATTTATCTATTTAAGTAGGTATGTAGATAGATAAATTCTTTATTGCACACATTATAAAGGACAGTTTAAATGATTCGGTAACATTTTAATGTGAGCAAAGGCGGTCTTATCGATCTCTTCCAGACAACCTTTGCGGAAGGAGCTATACAAAAATAGATCAGCAAAATAGTAGAATAGTATGTATTTATAAAAAAAGTAGACTATAATATATGTAAGTATTAGTATTATCTAATTGTTACCCATGGGGTGTCCAGGTAAGAATATCACATCTTATGGTATATTACTGTGGGGATCTTCTGCAGATTTCAACACCATTTGTGAGAGCTATTTACAGTTTAGCTCCTACTGATACACTTAGACAAAAATTTAAAGAAATAAATATTCTAACGGTTATATCACAATATATTTATGAAAATTTGCTGTATGTAAAGAAAAACATTAGTGCTTTTGCAAAGAATAGTGACCATCATAATGTAAACACCCGGAACTAACACAATATTGCTGTACACTCCACGCGTCTCCACAGATTTAGTAATTCGTTCATGGGCCTAGGTATACGTTTCTATAATAAACTGCCACAGGATATCCGAGACCTACCAATTAATAAATTCAAAAGCACTATTAAAAGCCGATTGTCTAAAAAGGGCTACTAAAAAATCTCGGATTACCTGGAGGATAAAGCTGCGTGGGCTTAAACTGTGATACTCATGCGATGCGAGCTTATAATTTTAAGACATCTTTTGTAAAAGCGATTTTTATTGTTAACATAATACTTAATTGAATTAAAAAATGACAAGCCCGCTGAGTTTCTTGCCGGATCTTCTCAGTAGAGGCCGCGTTGTGATCCGGTGGTAGTTTTAAAAAATTGACAATATGTAAGAGCCCTCGTGAGGCCTATGCATAATAAAGATATTTTGATTTTGACACTCCCATCGCTTCCCGTAGGGTGTTCGTAAGAGGCGACTAAGGGAAAACAAGAAGACGGGCAGCAGCGTCTTTCTATTGGATAACCTACCACCTATATTGCGATCCCCAAGACGCCTGACAAGCGTGGGGATTATGGCAACTTCGTTCAGCAGTGGACGATACCGGCTGATGATGAATAACAGATAGAACACATGTTTAAATTAAAATTAGGAAACCTAGCCACATTGACCAGAATTTGGTACAAATCAGTTTAAAGAAACACCCTTTGCGATGTGAAAATCTACGGAGAGAAAACCAACATTTCACACAATATTATATAATTGCTACACACAAGATTACTATCCGATTTTTCCAGGAAGTGCGTCATACTCATCCATCGCGTGACCGTCTCTATGGCCGGCCTTATAATTCACCGTCACATAGCGTGTCCGGCGGGCATGTTGTTATGTTTAGTTCAGCAGACACGACAAATAGGAACTTCGTCGGAATTTCGATAAACAAGCTCGCTTTTTGGAGAATTTGTGTAATGTAATAAATAGCAAGTTCACTGAGTAAAGGTGAAGTAAAATGTGGGTGTATTTATTTTACCAATCTTCTTTTACCCGTTTCCCGTCGTACCCGTTTTCTTTTCTACCCGTGGAGTGTCCGTAAGAGGCGAATAAGGGAAGACAAGAAGACGGGCAGTGTCTTTTTATTGGATCCCCTGCTGCGATCCTCAAAACGCCTGCCAAGCGGGGGGATTATGGCAACCCCACCCTTTTAAGGTAGGTGGTACGTCTCTTGTGCAAGTACTGCTCAGGTACCACCGCAGTGTCATATATTCTGCCGCCAAGCAGCAGTGTGTAAGCATTGCTGTGTTCCGGTGCAAAGAGCACTGTAGCTGGTGAAATTACTGGACACATGAGACTTAATAACTGGTGTGTCGGGTGACGTGCGTACCGTGCAACGCAGCTGGCTGGTCGTGCGACCATCAGGTGAACGTTTTGATTGTCTTGTAGATTGAGTACCGATTAAATAAACTAATATTTGTAAAAATTTTTGATTTCTAAATAAAATCATCTACGATTTTCTTTAGAAATCAAAAAAATTGCTATGTACAATTCTTCTAGCCCTAGCCCGCTCTACGTCCTCTTTTGCGCGATCTAGCTATGTTAAAGCGGGATAAATTAATAAATTAGTAAGTAATTAATAATTTTCCCAATATAATTATTTTAAGTTTGTTTTTTTACGTGGCGGGGAGAGCAGGACATTCGTCTAAAGTAATATCATGGATAAATGAACTAAATAAGTACATTTAATATACCTACTGCAGATTGATAGCTACGACATTAGCTATTAACTGCCGAACCTACAAACGTCAATTATAGTTAATGATAACTAGTTCATTTTTTGAAATGGGATTATTTCGATTCTCGAAGCCAATTAATACTTAATACGCAGATAAAGAGTAGAGATATCAATTATCTCGTATTCAATCATTGAAAATAATCATTAACGGCTACGAAAGTCGAAATAAATAAATTTCAAAAAGTGACTTAATTGGAATTAAAGTTAATTGGCATTTGTGAGTGCGGCGGGAAGTCTCTTAGGCCCAGTATTTTTTTGACAAACCCGACACTGCAGTGGTGGGTACTGGACGCTCTCTTGCACTTGGGACTACCCCTAGTGCGGCCCGCTTGATGGTAAGCAGTCATCGTAGCCTATAGACGCTAGCAAGTCCAGAAGAATCACTACGACACAACGACTATAGTTATCAAGTCTCTTGTGTCCGGTAATATCACCAGCTACTGTGCCCTTTGCACCGAAACACAGCAAGGTTTACACAACTGCTTCGCGTAAAATACATAATGCAGTTCTTACTCATCATTGGCGAATCGATAGTACTTGTACATACGCAACTTAGCCGCTGTAGGGCTTCAGCTTAACGGTTCATTGGCGACCTTACGTGCGTCCAGGTCATTGACCCGTGTTGTAATTTATTAGCTTACACTGTTACGTAGCTTAAATGGCAAAATGTTAATGACGTCGACATTAAAATGCCTATATCAGAGGTATCGCTGCGCCAGCATGTTGTATTTTTATTGATCCTTCCTTTTTGGAGAAGAAACCTTCAAATCCGGCACCTGGTCTCCGTAAGGGCGAAGCTGGGTTAAATGGGGTTTTTAGCCACTAACTGAAACCTCTCCGGTGCCCTACATCGTGCCCTGCCGTTCAGATCTCGCCAGAGTTTTACCCACGCCAGACGTCCTGGGGGGGAGACAAAAATAGATTTTATTCAACGTGGCAGGTAAACCAATAGAAAGACGCTGCTGCCCGTCTTCTTGTCCTCCCTTAGTCGCCTATTACGGACACCCAACGGAAGGAGATAGGTGGGTGCTACGAGTATTCTTACCCAGACACCCCATGGGTTACCACCACACTGCAGCTTACCTTACCGGCAGAATATCTTACATAACAGCGGACCCACCCGGACGGTCCATTACAGAAGCGACCTACCGGTTATGGTGCAGGCAAAAAATATATCATCCAATATATCTTCATAGAGCCTGATTCGCATGAACTGGAATTCGCAGGTTAGCTAGGTTTTGGAACACGCAATAGTTATGTTATGTCTTCACTACCACACAATCAATCACCAAGATGGAGTGACGTCAGCGTTTATCGGCTTTCGATCACAGACTGTCTGGCTTGACAGGTGATGGCTATTTTTAACCGACTTAAAAAAAGGAGGAGGTTCTCAATTCGTCTGTATATATATATTTTTTTGTTTATGTATTTTCGCGCATAACTCTGGCAATTATGAACCGATTTGAAAAAATCTTTCTTCCATCCATTTTTCAATCCATTGATTGGGTCCCATAAAAAAAATATTGCTTAGTAATAAGTAGTTCCAGAAAAAACAAGGAAAGCTGCAGGAAAGCCTATATAGATGACTTTATGTCGCTTTTTAAGGACAATAAAATCTTTTTAAAAAAAATTGAACCGACTTCAATATCACTGAAAAGTATAAAATAATTTAAATATTATTGAAGTTGGTGTTAGCTTACCGGCTGTGTATATTTGGCACCAACTTCAATAATATTTAAAATATTTTATACTTTTCAGTGATATTGAAGTCGGTTCAATTTTTTTTTAAAAAGATTTTATTTTAAACTTTTTAGTGATATTTTCATATATAAAGATTGAACCATCGAAAACCGTAAAATTATCTAGATAGGTTATGATCACATTATCGTCTACATAGTTTTACATAATTCATGTTTCTTCAGAAAAAAATATCCGGTCGTAATGAAATTTGCATGGAATCATCATAGCAGTTTACTCTCTCGAATAAAAAAAGAATCGTCGCAATCGGTTCATAATTGTCAGAGCAATGTAATGGAGAACATCAGTTTTATGGTTTTTACCAGATAAATTCCTCCACATCGTTCATGGTTCTCCAGGAAGTTCTTATCCCGTTGTTATAAAATTCATACAGATTTCTTGCCTGACGAGGCACTGCTTAACAGCAGAAGTTAAATGTTAGACGTGTGCCACTGTGATATTAGATTGGTCATGCTCGCCATCGAAAGGTCTTTGCTTGTGGCGGCTTCGTGTGGCGGGTCACCCCCTTCCCTCCAATATGGTTGAGGGGAGTGATGGCTGCTGCTCGAGTCAACTCGTGCGCGGGTGCTGCTTGGGGGGACTGGTCCGACTACTATCCCTTTGGCTTTTTAGTTTGTTGTACCTACTTTCGTCGTATTTTATTATTTTTTTTCCCTGTATTATTTGATCTTTTGAACGGCAAGACACACTGTCGCTCTGATCTAACTGTAACATGACACACTGTTTAAAAAAAAAAAAAAAGTGATAAAATGACAAGCCCGCTGAGTTTCTTGCCGGATCTTCTCAGTTGAGGCCGCGTTGTGATCCGGTGGTAGCTTTTTAAAAAAAAAAAAAAAAATACATGACCTTTCAAAAGTGCTAGCGTTAAGCCTATTTGAAATAAACTATTTTTGACTTTGACTTGACTTGACTTGACTTAATACAGTGGTTTCTTCTTTCGAATAAAAAAAGAATAATTGAAATTGGTAAATATTTGCCAGAGTTATGACCATTTTTGTCCTTAAAAAGCGACATAAAGTCATCGATATAGGCTTTCCTGCAGCTCTCAGTGCGCAGTCACCATTCTTGTTTTTCAGGAACTACTTATTACTACGCAATAATTTTTTTATGGGACCCAATCAATGGATTGAAGAATAGATGGAAGAAAGATTTTTTCAAATCGGTTCATAATTGACAGAGTTATGTGCGAACATACATAAAAAAAAAAAATATATATATACAGACGAATTGAGAACCTCCTCCTTTTTTGAAGTCGGTTAAAAATGGTCATAACTCTGGCAAATATTTACTAATTTCAATGATTCTTTTTTTATTCGAAAGAAGAAACTACTGTCATGAATCTGTATGAAATTTATCACAACCGGATAAGAACTTCCTGGAGGACCATGAACGATGAGGAGGAATTTATCTGGTAAAAACCATAAAACTGATGTTCTCCATTACATTTAGTCCGGTCAATTTAGACCAAAAAATGAGAGTGAAGTTACATAAAGTCCCAACAAGCTGAATTTCAGTGAAATTGTTCAAAATATAATTATAAACAATGTCTAGAAGTTCCCCATCATTCCCCTGTAAGGACAAAATTTTTATTCAAGGTCAAAGGTCAAAAAAATGAGTTTTTCGCGATTTTCAGCAAAACGGCAAGTTTTATCATAAAAGTACCCCAGACAAAAATTGTAGATCATAAAATTATCTATAAAAAATGTATCAATACTTTTTTTCTTACGAGCCACCGTTTCTGAGATATAACGATTCAAAAAGTTATAAAAGTTGTTATCGTCACTATGCACACGTTTCCACGCCACCTATGAGGTAGTGTACTTAGCGCGTTTTTTTAACGTGGTTTCCCCAGTAGGCCTACTCCACGGGTCAGTTGTGATCCTGTTGAATGTAAAACTATTGCATAATAACGGAAATTTTCAAAGATTGGGAAAGATAAAAGCGATGTAAATAAAAAAAAAAGTGTTGAAGTTTATTCGTCTTATTCGTAAGTTTCAAATTCTTGTTCTTCTTCTTGATCTTCTTCTTGTTCTTCTTCTCCTGCTTACATCATGCGATACATCGCTATTGACGCAATTTACTTGCATCCAAAATGAAGATGAAGAAGAAGCAGGAGAAGAAAAACAAGAAGAAGATCAAGAAGAAGAACAAGAATTTGAAACTTACGAATAAGACGAATAAACTTCAACACTTTTTTTTTTAATTTACATCGCTTTTATCTTTCCCAATCTTTGAAAATTTCCGTTATTATGCAATAGTTTTACAATCAACAGGATCACAACTGACCCGTGGAGTAGGCCTACTGGGGAAACCACGTTAAAAAAACGCGCTAAGTACACTACCTCATAGGTGGCGTGGAAACGTGTGCTTAGTGACGATAACAACTTTTATAACTTTTTGAATCGTTATATCTCAGAAACGGTGGCTCGTAAGAAAAAAAGTATTGATACATTTTTTATAGATAATTTTATGATCTACAATTTTTGTCTGAGGTACTTTTATGATAAAACTTGGCGTTTTGCTGAAAATCGCGAAAAACTCATTTTTTTGACCTTTGACCTTGAATAAAAATTTTTCCTTACAGGGGAATGATGGGGAACTTCTAGACATTGTTTATAATTATGTTTTGAACAATTTCACAGAAATTCAGCTTGTTGGGACTTTATGTAACTTCGAATGTCTAAATTGACCGGACTAATTGCTCTGACAATTATGAACCGATTTCGATGATTCTTTTTTTATTCGAGAGAGTAAACTACTATGATGATTCCATGCAAATTTCATTACGACCGGATATTTTTTTCTGAAGAAACATGAATTATGTAAAACTATGTAGACGATAATGTGATCATAACCTACCTAGATAATTTTACGGTCTTCGATGGTTCAATCTTTATATATGAAAATATCACTAAAAAGTTTAAAATAAAATATTTTTCAAAAAAAATTGACCCGACTTCAATATCACTGAAAAGTATAAAATAATTTAAATATTATTGAAGTTGGTGCCAAATATACACAGCCGGTAAGCTAACACCAACTTCAATAATATTTAAATTATCTTTCTTTTGTGTGCAATAAAGAGTATTTGTATTGTATTGTATTGTAAATTATTTTATACTTTTCAGTGATATTGAAGACGGGTCAATTTTTTTTTAAAAAGATTTTATACTTACCAAAATGGTCTGAAAATTCCTCGACTCTACCTTCCTGTATTCATGAAGACAGTTTAATATTTAGTGATATTTTCTTTAACAGACTTTGAACTACGGACAAGTAATGGTAATTTAATAGTTGTTAGATTACACAGAAATATAAATATTTCAATTTCTGTGATAATAGGAACGTGGGGTGTCCGGGTAAGAGTAGCACCCACCCGAATCCTCCCGTAGGGTGTCTGTAAGATGTGAGTAAGGGAAACAAGAAGACTGTAGCAGCGTTTTTCTATTGGATTACCTACCACCTATACTGCGATCCACAAGCCGCCTGCCAAGTGTGGGGATTATGGCAACCCCTCCCTTCTAAGGGGGAGGCCTTTGTTCAGCAGTGGACGTCTTTCAAATGCTGGTGATATCCTTCCGTAGGTTGTCATAAGAGGCGCCTAAGGATAAACAAGAAGACGGCCAGCAGAGTCTTTCTATTGGATCCCCTAGTACTCTGCCAAGCTTGGGGATTACGGCAACCCATTCTAAGCGGAGGAGGTTGTTCAGCAGTGGACGGCTGCTGATGATGATGACTAGGAACGAACTTACTTCAAGATTTTTTTAAGCCATTATAAGCAAGTGCTTGACTGCAACCCCCCTGATGGAAAGCAGCGATGGAATCGATGATGGTAAAGCACACTAGCCTATTAAAAGCCTATTCACTCTGTATACCGAAAATCAAAATCATAGTAACATAGAGTTTATATATTAAGAATAGAGTACGCGTTTGTCTATGGTCTCCTTAAACAAAGGATAGGCAGATTTTCCCTTGAACGTAGTGAAAAATCCTAAATCTATGGATTTTCCTCTAAAAGGCAGGTGAATTGAACTATTCAAAGTTATCTATACTTATAATAAAACTGTAACAGGTCCAATTCTGTACATTGAAGATATTTTGAAAATTATATTTGGAGGGCATTCTATAACCGATACTGAGGACGAAAATGTAATTTTTTTAATTTTTGTCTGTCTGTCTGTCTGTCTGTCTGTATCACGGCTGAGCATCACGCCGAAACTACTGAATGGATTCAAATGAAACTTGGCATGATTTGAGATCTTACTACGAGGTAGGACATAGGATACTTTTTATCCCGTAATCTAGCACGGTTCTTTTGGGGGGATTGAAGTCAAAATGGGTACTTGGTCCGATTTTATAAATTTTTCTTTATAATATAATAAATATTAGTAAGGGAACACTCATAGAGAGTTGTTATCAAAGTTTTGTAATCGATCGGGTTAAGCAACGTTAGGTAAGGTCATTAAATAGATGGGTGACCGTGTAACGCCATTTGAACTAAACGGGTCCGTGCTTCGGAGAGCAAGTAAAAAGTGGGTCCCAGTTTTTAACCGACTATAAAAAAGGAGGTTATGTATTCGATGCGAATGTCTGTTATTAAAAGTTTAGTTAACGTAAAAATAGCGCAGGCGGAGCTGCGTGGGTCAGCTAGTGTTATAATAAAATTGATATGTAAGTGATAAGTAGTGATGGGATTGATCAAGCAAATGTAGATAAATACAGCTGACTTGAGCTGACGGTTTAGTACCTATCGTCGTGTACCTGATATTTATGTATTTTGATGATCTTACTCGTGGCTATATGTTTTATTTTTCAATTTATTGGGGACAACTAACAATTATACTGGTATATTACTAAAAGTACATAATAAATATTAGTTTACTGCCAGCATAACCAGCTCCGTTATCGACAAATTGGTTGTTCTTACTTGAATTAAGCATTCTATAGTAGTTGTACTGATTCATGTTCTAAGAATGGTTATATTAACTGTCTCCGCATATATTGTAATCTTAACATATCTAGAGATATTTTAGCAAAATAATAAATCGTATTCCAAGCAAAATACGAAGGACGAAGGTAAATTAATCTATCACAAAGCGAAGTCAAACACGAAATCAAAGCTTGTAAACGCAAAAGGTATTTCCACATCTGCCATTGCCACCGCTTTGTTTGTCCAATTGGAGTAGAATAACTGCTCTGTTGTCACGCCTGCCCTTTGTAGCCGAGCAAACAGTGAAAGAAGAAAGGAAAATAGAAACTGGAGACACTCATTGTTTTGAATAGAAATCTATATTACATATCCATATAAATTTATATCGATGACGATATTACACGATATACCAAGTGACTAGTTGAACATGGAATATATTATTAATACAGGATGCTCAGTAATCTATTCTCCTCCTAAAATGTAATAAGAATAAAGAAATCCCTTAGATTTATATTAGTAAATATCGCCAATGATAAATAATGCCAATGATAAGTTGCGGTGACCGCTTACCATCAGGCGGGCCGCATGCGTTTGCCCCCATGGTGGTATAAAAAAAGTCAAAAATGAGGTTGGCAAAACAAAACCATAATAATTAGCTATCGTGGGCAAGCGCTTTGCATTGCGGGCGATAACATCGATTGGTTTATCTCGTGATAAACTGCAGGCTGGCATGACTCGCTTTGGGGTGGATTTTTGGTCTATATTTATAGCTGACTCGTAATACTGTTAGCCAACTTCTAGTCAGCTAAATAATTCGCAGACGTAGTAGTTTTTAATTTATTCGGATCACGTCTGAGATTTCAGTTCATAAATATTGGCTGAAAACCAATTTTGTTTGCTTGCAAATTAGTTTGCCATGCGTGTTGTACGAGTATTTGGATGATGTCTCTGGAGTATTCAGACGTACGCTATTATCTATTTTTTTTTAGTTTATATATTTTTTTTAAACCAGTTTGTAAATTTTTGTGTACACGACAACTTGCCAACTTGGCTGTTTACTCTTATCTTTATACTTACGCAAATACCGTATCATAGAGATATTTTGAAGTTTAGTAGTGTACTTACCTACCTTTATTTACATATAACGTTTTGATATAGAGGTAGGGTAAATATGTTATAACACATACTTAATTGGAAAGAACATTTCTACACTTCTCTTGCAATTTGTGACATAAGTATATTTATGTAGTAAGTACTTATTTAAAAATAAATTCAAAAACTAATATTAAAATATATTTTCTTATTCTGCAATGCGTAACTAGTAACTAGAGTACAGTACCCATTCCTATAATGACGGTGCAAAAACGTCAAAACCTATTCGAGCAGACATTTGGCGAGCTCATCAGAATGTCTGCGACAGATTCTTGCCCAAATGGCGTTCCATTATTGTAATCCCCACAATATGTTAGTATTATATACATAGCTCTGAGAGCCCTTCATTATAATAGTTCCGGCTCTCGCTAGAGATTTTCTTGCGCTCTTCGAGGCATCTTCATACTCGTAGACACTATTATGTATTATTCTCGTAGGTACTTGTATTAACTAGTGGTTTTATTTTTGATAATTTTAATTTTGTTTCAAAATTCTACCTAATTATTGTAATAAATTTTCTACCTGTAGCCGTTGATGGAAGCAAGGAAAGGGACAATTATGTAAGAGGTATCACTGTGCGTGTGTCCGATAACTTCACCTAGCTACAGTGCATTTCGCACAGAAACACATCAATGTTTACACACTGCTGCTTGGCGGCAGAATAACTGACACTGCGGGTGGTGGGTACCACCACCCGCAGTGTCAATGTCATATACTTGCGTAATATACTTACCTACTACCTAACTACCTAGTGTTATAATACGGGGTGTAAGGGACATCGTACCGAAAACCGATACCAGGGATCCAGTACATGATTCTGAACATTCTAGTGTTGAAATTTTTCATCGGCTTTTCATTTCCAAATTTGAATTTCCAAAAAAAATATACCTCTTTTTTAAAATAAAATTAGGATAACATCATTATTGGTATAATAATAAAGCCTAATTTCAATTTCAAAACAATAAATTACTTATTTGTGCAAAATTAGCAATCATCAGCAGCCGAAAAGTCCACTGCAGAACAAAGGTCCCTTAGAAGGGAGGGGTTGCCATAATCTCCACGCTTGGCAGGTGGCTTGATTGAAATTAGCAATGTAACTTGAATAAATATTATTCCGCACGTATTCATTACATGCTCAAAAATTAACAAGTTAGTCATTTGTAATTTTTCATATAAATGGCTTCTGTAATGTTGTAACGGACAATATGAGAAATCTTATAAAAAAGTTTTCGATACGTAGTCCCTTACACTCTGTATAATTATTCTGGTTTTTATATTCGCCCGCCTAAGGTAAGCATAACTATAACATAACCTATTAAAATAGTTGCCCCAGAAGGCCTTTCCACAGGCTCCTATAAAACGGAATTGAAAAAAGAAAATTGTCACATCACCACAGAGCAATAAAAAACAGATTATCCAAAAAATTGCTGACCGGTATAAAAAGTGTGTTTCGAATAAAAAAATATGTAAATACTCAGTGTGAGGGCCGAACGTTGATAGATGATGCTGCGCGCGCGGTGATTAATGACCGGCCCCTTTGAAACCAACGCGATTATGTTTGTACACCCGCAACATGTGACCTGTAATTAAACGGACGAGAGACGCTTTACGCGATGACAATCACTACCTTTGTCCACTTATAATATTGAGGGAGAAAGGTTCTAGAGTGGCAACCACGAACCGGAAGACGCAGCGTAGGCAGGCTTCGCATCAGATGACGACATTGTGCGCGTCGCAGGTAACCGGTGCATGCAAATAGCCAATCGTCGTTCATTGTAGCGGTGCAAGGAGTGGAAGTCTATGTTCAGTAGTGGCTGAAGATGATGATGTCTTCCGGCTGAAGATGAATACTGTTGTATTTTTTAACCCGTATTGTCCCTCTTCTCTCCTGCTCGATATAAAAACGAGGGCTTTGGCCATCGGGCTAAGTGCAGATTGATGAATCAAACACGTGGTGTATGAACTTTATTACGCGCAGGCCCAACGGAGGTCTTACACAATAATATACTGAGAAGAAACTCCGCAAGTTTGTCGTTATTTGTAGTCATTTTCTTTTCGTGCGTTCCTGTTGGCTAAAGAATATGCTAAGAATACATGAGTGTGCACGCAATTATATCTATACTCACTCATACCCTATTATGTCTTACGTTTTTGAAACAAAAACAATAGAAACATAATTTTTGAACTCCACAGAGCTCCTTAAAAATGGGACATTAATTAATACCAAAATGAACAAATTAAAACATAAACAGCAACGATACCAAAACCTGACAACTACAACCTTTATGCTCGTTTTTACCTCTTTGGAAAAGAACACTGCGTGTACACAAACATTCATGGGCTAGATTATGAGACAAGATAAATACCAAAATTCCTGTTTATCAGACTGAGCGGAGTTACAGAAGTTGTTCAGAGGAGCCCAGGGTGCAATCTCGTCTTTTTTGTAAACAAACAAGTATGAAGAGAGTATGTGTAGTGTATCATCTCATTTCATTCCTCATATATCAACCTCCATTGTCATACCTCATCATTTTATAAATATTTGTATTTATTCTTAAATTAATATTTTTTTAATTTGAAAATTGTCTAGACAAGAAGCTGTCAAGTTGGAAGATCAAAAATAAACGTGAGTCGAGAGTCTAGAGGCTGTGCTGGAGAGTCGAGGGTCGAGACTCTGAAATCGCGAGACTGGAGGCTGTGTTGAGCCTGGTCTTGAGCCGGGATCGGTGACTATCTACGCCAGAGGCCACGAGACTACGGGTGCTGCTGTTGTGGCGTGCTGACGCCCGCACCCTGACTGACTATTGTGGCCGGTGCTGAACCTGCCGGTGTCTAACGGCCTGGCTGCGGCTGTGCCATCTAGGCACGCCACCTCGCTTCTGCAGGCGCTAGGGCAGGCTTCCCTGCGCCCAGGAACCTTTACGTGCAAGCAAGTTATGTGATCTTTACGTTAATAAGTGTCCGCGTTCCCGACTCCGTCAAACGAACTGTGTACCTACCTATTAGAAAACTGTAAATATATTATAGTGTTATTGTAAGTCCTGTGTTCTCATTCCATTAATCGCTACTTTCCCCTTAGGTACCTACCTGTCGTCGTAGTGGTCTCCGGGTTTTCTCTACCTACCAGACCTCTACACCTATGCTCACACTTATATCGTAACGTGACGACTTACTCTATACTAAACTACACGTTACGTGACAGTGTTTACCCGAGACTGGCCGTTGTTGTATACTTGTTGGTCAGTTAAAAAAGAGGTTGTTTGCATATATAAAGGTAAAAAAAAATGTAAAGTAGTGTAAATACATTCACCTAGAAATACGGGTGTTTCAAACGAAAGAGAAGTAATTAATGTTTGGGTATATATTCTACAGATTTCAAATTCATATGATCTTGTGATTCTCATGAAATAGGCCTCCTCCTTACTATACCTACAAGTTTAAAGGAATGTTTATTTTATTTATTTATTTATTTATCTTTCTTACTACTATCATTACAGGATTACGACCTAATGCGATAGTGCAGCCACATTTTTACAATCCTTATAACATATGACAAATAATGCTACTCTTGTAAATTCACTCAGATTGCAACAATATAGGTCCGTCTCATTTGCTATGCTGTTTAGTGTACATATTGCCCTCGTAAACGGTGCCTTATTCAGTAAGTTGGTACGCCCGCGCGGCACTGTGAGAAGCAGTGGTCGGCGCCGCCGCCACACATACCTATCTGGAACACACAAACCTACTCTCGCTAAGATATCTGGATTATGAATCATCCCTCTAATGACTTTAGCCAAATATAGAACGAGTGTGAACTCTCTCCTAACTTTTAGCTCATTATGTCCGACCATACCCAGAACAAATAATGTTGGATACATTAACGGGTAAAAAGGATACACTCCGTACTTTTTCAAATAAAGGTATCTAACAAATTTGTTCTGGACCTTCTCCAATTGTTGATTGATTTATTGCTTCCAAAATTGTACGACGGTTTGAAACGAATTGAAATGTCCATTGCCAAGACAAATATACCAAGGCTAACATGATTATTAGATAAAATCATAATATTAAAATAAGGTACGATATTTACATTAAAATTTAATGAATTTTATTGCGGTTGAACTGCAAAGGCTCAATTAACGAAAGAGGATAGTGTTAAAAAGTCACTTTTCTAATAAGTATTATTATAAAATCTGGGATTACCTGGATAATAAAACTGCGTGGGCGTGAACTGCCCTGCTCTTGTAAGCGTAATTTTAAGGCTTATTAGTTTGTTCCAACGTTGAAATTATTGTTGAAAAAAAAAAGATAAACAAGACCACAGGATCTCTCAGTAGCGGCCGCGTTAGGATTTGGTGGTAGTTTGCAAAAAAAAATTATGAAAAGCCTCCGCGCCTGTGCGTAACCAAGACATTTTGACTTTTTATATAATTTTATTTCTTGCTGTCCAAAATTACGATTGAAAAGATGTTATGTTTTCCAGATAAATATCATCAATCATCATCATCAGCAGCCGAAACGTCCACTGCTGAACAAAAGCCTCTCCCTTAGAAGGCAGGGGTTGCCATAATCCCCTCGCTTGGCAGGCGGCTTGGGGATCGCAGTATAGGTGGCAGGTAATCCAATAAAAAGACGCTGCTGCCCGCCTTCTTGTTTTCCCTAGTCGCCTTTTACGGACACCCAACGGGAGGAGATGGGTGGGTGCTATTCTTACCCGGACACCCCACGGGGAATATCATCGATACTAGGTACATATTACTAAAAGCGACCTCGAATATAATGGTCGTAGAATTCCTTCAATCTAGTAAAAGGTAAAATAAAATCGAACCTCTCCCGTCGACCGTAACCGCGGGAACTTAATCACATTTGTGGTCCTGTCTGGTTTCATTTTGCAGAACCACGGCAGAATATTGTTCGTTATAAATTCCATAAAATGTTAAGTTTGTTGTGGATCCTCCTTTGTCGATATTCCTTAACCTTTTACTATCTTTTTAGGTACGGGTGGTTGGCTGTTTTAGATCAAGACGACAGGAGCGATAAGGCCCAATTTTACTAGTAAGTATTTAGATATAATAATGCTAAAGAACTTTTTTTACGTGGGGATATCGCGCACCGCCACGGACAGTTGTATTGTAGCTACTGCAGTGCGGGCTAAGTCGGACTCATACTGACTCCACTCCACTCCTCCCACGGGGTCCTCACCTCGCTTTGTGACCCCCCCCCCCCTCTTTTTCTAAACTGTTTAGATGAACCTACAATAAACCGCGATATATTCCGTAAAAGAGGTTTTATTTCAATGTTAAGTGATTTTTTAAATTTGCTTAGTTGATTGAGGACCAAGAATAATCTAACTAATCAATGAAGAATAAGTTAGTTCAGATTGAGCATATATTTTTATTTATTTTTATTTATTTAGTTTATTTACTAAGACAACTTAGGCCCATATTTGTTAGTAACAATAAAACTTAACCTATGTTAGTGTTAAATATTTACAACTAAAAGGGATTTGGTCCGATTGACCATCTCTCTCACGAGCGGGTTATCGGGCCGCGCCACTATCGCGCGCAGGATGGAGTTGGGGCTGTCGCGCAGCCGGCGCAGCAGTGACGCGGTGTGCTTGCGCCAGGTAGCCGCGAACCCGTCTGTGTGAGCTTCAGCGAACATTGCTGATGCGCTGCAATAGCGCGGCAGCCGCAACATCATCCTGAACGCATTGTTGTACTGGACCCGCAGAGCATTGTAAGTCTTTTGGGTATATTTAAGCCACAGGGCCCCCGTGTACAGCGACGTGCAGTAAGCTTTGAACAAAGTCACTTTCACTGCCGCTGCACAACGGGAGAACCTGCGGGCCAGCATATTAGCCCGGACTGACAACGCTCTGCGTTCCCTCTCCATGTCTACATTGTCCTTCATGTCTTCTGTTACCAAGTGTCCTAGGTACTTAAATTTATAGACTCTGTGTATAGGCTGTCCATTTAATATTAAAGGTGGTACAGTATACGGACACTTGGTACCAGCCCTGAAGACGATGTACTCGGACTTACTGCTATTATATTTTAGCCCATGCGAGGCGGCATATGCCTCACACAATCGGAGAAGCTTTCTCAGAGCGGCGACCGAGGGGGCCAGCAGCACCATGTCATCTGCGTAACTAATGTTGTTAAAACACACCCCATCGACAAAACAGCCGACATGGGTGCTGCTGAGTTCCTCGATCAGCGCGTTTACATACAGACCGAAGAGCAGGGGCGAGGTCAGGCCGCCCTGCCGCACTCCGCACTCCGGCCTGCACGGGCCCGACAACTCACCCGCCCAGCGCACCCGTGCCTCCTGGTTTAGGTACCAGTACCGAAGAAGTGATGCGATCTCGGGTGGCAAGGACGTCTCGCTCAGTTTCTTCCAGAGAACGTCGTAGGAAACTAGGTCAAAGGCCTTAGATAGGTCTAGAAAGCACGCGTATACTGGCGTTTTCCTATCAGTATAGTACTTGACGGCGTGCTTCAGACTTATTATTGCACTTTCTGTAGACAACCCAGGTCGAAAGCCGAACTGGGCGTCGTGTAGCTTGATGTGCTCATTCAAGTGTAAATTCAACACGCTGTCAAGTACTTTAGCTACTACGGTGGCTAGAGATATAGGCCTGTAGTTCGCCTTATCCGATATGTCTCCCGTCCTGTTTTTCACTATCGGTACCACCAGGGATCGCATCAGATCATCTGGAAGATACGCGTGGCTGAGGCAGAGATTGAAAAGTAACGCCAGCACACGAGGTAAGTGGGGACCAGCATGCTGCAGGTGTTCGATGCTGAGTCCATCGTGGCCCGGAGAGCGACCCCTCGTCATCTTATTTATTTTTATCTTCACCAGTTTAGTGAGGATCATAGTTGACACTTCGGTACCCTCAGGCCCAGGTTCGAGCTCCCGGTTCGGTGGACCCAGCGCCGAGTTCACAGAAAACTGTGTTTTGAACATCTCAGCTATGCCTCTATGGCCAGATATTCCGTCCACACTCACAGGAATGCCCGGTCTACTGTTCAACTTTTTGGTATCCTTCCAAAACCGCTTAAAATTTGAGTTTGAATGATGTTTGGCTAACATATCCATTTTGATCTGTTCTTGGTGGTTTTGACACCACTTTAATCTGCCTTTAAATACCTTGCGCGTGTTTGTCATCGCGTCATAAATAGGTCCATTTGATGGTTTTCCATGTAGCAACCACGTGTTGAACTCTAGTCTAGCACTCCTGTGAGCCTCGCCCACGTGCTTATTCCACCCAGCCAAGGGTTTTTTACGGCCCACTTTCCCCCGACTATACGAGACAGTAGCACTGGAACGTAAGATTTTTATGATCTCCTTATACATACTGTTAATAAGATCCTTGTGGCTGTCGTTACTACAATATCTGCCAGCACACTTTTGCATATCTACAGGTAGATCGATATGTTTCAATCTAGATGTACATGCGTCTTCGTAAACCCCACACTGATCTGAATTTCTTTCTCCCCATATAACCTTATTACCTTACCCAAGAGCTCACGATAAAAGCACTCACCCGGATGTGCATTGAAGTCTCCAAGTATATAAGCCGACTCCACACTGCAGTCCTCAATAATGGCACTAATTGTACTTAGGCAGTTCGTAAATTCGGGCAAATTCTCAGCACAGTCAGTAGGCATGTAAACGCTGAAAACTAACAAAGGCCGATCTTGTGTAGTAATGCGTATAGCCACGACCCGCGAGTTTGCGCACGGTATCACTGACACACACTGAAAGACTGATTTCCGCCACACCAGCGCTACTCCTCCAAACGGCCGCCCCCGCAGGGGCCCGGCAGCCGCATCCATTGCAGATACACCCGTGCTCCCGAAGTCATCGTGTATGCCCGCTAGATATGGTAACTCGGTCTCCATGAGCCACGTCTCTTGCAGTGCGATGATATCAGCGGCACCACATAACTGCCTTACTCCTTCTATAGACCGCTTAATATTCTTGCAGTTGTATGTTACAAATGTTGTACTTTGCATTATTTATTTATGTACTCTCTCTCTCTTCCACTTTGTCGCTGTGCGGATTTCTGTAAGGCCGAAACCTCCTGCATACAATATCAGCAGGCCATAAATCGCCATTCAAAAATACTTCTAATTTTGAGCTTGTAACCGTTAATTTATATGCACAATAATCTTTCTCAAATTTCATTTTTATTTTCTGTAGTAAGACCTTCTCATTTGTCTTTGAGAATATGTAGTCGAATATGTCTTCCTCAGATGTGTCTTTATGTACATTTGATAAGAAGAGTGGTGTTGTCGAACTCGCAGGCTTAAACTTATCTTCGGGTTTAAAAGAAGCTTTTCCACGAACAAAATCGCCTGGTTCTGATATACGATTTCTATGCCTTTTTCTTTGAACTGCAATCCACTCTTCCTTGGGACATTCTCGTTTCCATTCACCGTCCCGTGTGATCTCGGCCAAGGATTTATTTTGAGTCATATTGACCCTGTTGACGGACTCATTGCTTCTCACAACGGCGATACTTGCAGTGTTATCAGCAGTAGGCGCTATAGGTACAGGCGCGAGTGAACAGCTGACTGTACTGTTAGCTCGGCCCTGTGACGCATTTGTAGTGTCTACCGCGCTCATTGAGCTCGTGTCCGCCGTGCGGTATGCAGGTGCGCTGGCTGGCTGGAGGGAAATGTCCTCCTTCGTTTGATCTGAATTAGTTTTATTCTCTGGTGTGTTGTTATTGTTCGAAGAAAAATTCAAAATTCCGATCGGACCACTGTCGCGGCCACTATCCAGTAAATAACCGCCACGGTTTTTATTTACATATGTGGCGGGCTCTGCATTATACACTAACGACGCAAACTTCATATTATCTATCTCCGCCTTCAAAGTATTTAACTGGTCTATAGTGGCACGCGATTCTTTTAGCTTATTTACTTCCGATTTCAAGGTGACAATATCTTTTAACAGGCAAGTTATATCAATATGATCATAGGAAACTGACGGTAGCCGGCCTAAATCCCTTGCCACAAAGACAGGAATCTTATCAGGATCCGTATTCTTGAATAAACATATAATATCTTCGATGTCCTTCTGTTCTTTGTTCTTGCGGCGCGAAATATTTCGGGTACTTTGAGAAATTGACTCGAATAATAGATCCTTCGCGACAGTAATTTCTTCGGTTCTATAAGAGCCCACACACAGCCGAGTGAGCCCTTCTTCATCCATAACATTAATTGCATGTTGCACAAAACATAGTAACTCGTTTATAACTACATTGCACTGAGAACATATATAGGTAGAGAATCCTATTTACAGAGAACCAGTAAAATAAAAATTAAGATTTTTGCTCTCTGAAAATTTGAATCGAGGCCGCGATATATAACGTGGAGGCACTTACGAGATTATGCCTAGCTTGGCAGCGGATGTGTGTTGATTAGAGGAAAAGACTCTAGACGCTCTGGTTACTGTCAAGTTTTGTTCTTAAATTTTTATTTTTGTCTATGTAACAGTAACAGCTCTGTGGGCGAGCTCTTTCTTTGGCTACAAGGTGCGCAGGTTTAACCCCGCCTTGCACCTCTGATTTCTTTATTCAATCATGTGCAAATCGTATTTGTTACTAGATTTTGGTGAAGGAAAACATTGTGAGGAAACCTGCAAGTCTGAGAAAGCCTATCTAGCTTTCGAATGACGTGTGAAGTCCGCCAACCCGCACTAGGCCAGCGTGGTGGACTATGGCCTAAGCCCCTTCATCTTTAGGAGAGGCCAAAGGAGAGGGAGGACAAAACAAGGGCAGGTATTATTATGTACGTATGAGTATATGCTGATTAAAATACCTCTATTAAAGTAAAGTCACTTAATTTGAGTTTTCAGCCACAAAATTATCTTAATTCTTTATGTACTTAAGTGTGTAGTAGTCTTCCTTTCTGTTTCCAGTCTTATAACTGCTGCTGTTCTGCCAAAAGAATACAGAAGGGAAGACTCTTTAAGTTTCAGTGGCTCTTGTTGACAGGACGGCATGGTAGTGCTGGCTGCTCTGAAATCCTGAGCTGAAATCTGAGGCCTGTCTAGCCAAAGGAAAGAAAATGCTACACTGTCAGAGATAGTTTCGATGATAACTTGTTAGCTTGCTGACTACGCACTTCAAAACAAAGGCAACGGTACCCTCCTACTTGAACTAGAAATACTTATTGAAGTAAATACGAAACAAAACTCTATTTTAATGTCTATATTTCGATTCTCTCCATTCTTCCAAGATAACACACTGCCACTAGTACCAGGGACAAATAACTTATAGCTCCACATGAAGGTTGTAACGTAAGTAATTGTGGACACCCGTCCATCGGTGTGTGTGACGTCATAGTACACCCACTGGCCGGGATAATAACCTACTTAGCCCTGGGGCTGCGGCGCGGGTCGTACGACTGTATTAGCCGGGTTCCTAATATACGAGAGTACTTCTAGCGTATGGCGATTTATCGTTGGTAATAACTCTGTAGTGTTTGCGATATTGCCTGGATTGTTTGTATGTATTTGTTTGTCATGAGTTTATGAACTGTTTTTGGGTGAAATTACATCCGGTATGACAAGAATATTAAGTACGTAAGATGTGTACTTAGTGAGCCTAATGTAGTATGAGGATTATTTTTAGGGTGCCATACCTACCTATAAGGTAAAAAAGGAACCCATAATGATGAGACTTGGTCCGTCTCTCTGTCTCTATCTGTCACATCTATATATTTCAGGAACCACTGACGCTATCGATTTGAAACTTGGAACAGTTTTAGATCTTACTTACCCAACCTCATAGCAAATGAAAAATTTTTTTTTTTTTCATTTATTTTTTAATGGGGGTCGAATTAGGTTATCTAAATTTTAAAGTGAGTAAATATATCGAGTGAGGTATTCTATAAAAGGGATTTATTAGCAGATCTTAAAAATGATTTTTATTTTGTTTTATGTTACGTAGTTTTTGGTTGATAATCAAAAATGTCAAAAAGAATCGGTATTGGTTTTCCTCCACAAGCTAGAGAGATAACGGTTTATCTCTGAAGCTTATGGAGGGAAAAATCTTAAATAATTATGGGTCTATGTTTTACAGAAATAATAAAATGATTTTCCTAAGTAATAGTAGTAGCCATTAGTTTTTTAGTAATCCTAAAAAACCTCAACAAACAAATCATCAAGTAATTATATATTGAAACAAAATATTTACAGTTTATTTACAAATATGTACCTACACTTAAACTAGGTAAAAAACTTCCTCGAAGTTGTCGCCGCACTGGGAGGGAAGGGTACCAAAAGACTGGCGGCATTACCCCTTTGTAAAAAACAAATTAGTTTTGCGGTTTGGTTTTTTGGCTATCTAAGGTGTTAGATGAATTGTCCAAAGAACACATGGAACCCTCGGAGCGCGAGTACAACTCGCACTTGACCGGTTTTTTATTAAAAATAGTAGTGACGAGATAAGCTTCAGATAGATTGCTTTAGATAGTATTCTGGGGTAAAGGGTGGTGTTTCCACCTATTGAAGGTGTTGACCGTTGTAATTACCGGACTCCAGAGACCAAACATCTCGGTTTACGAGCGGCAGTGATAGACAGGTGTGTCGCTTACCAACCATAACATTTTATAAAAAAAATAACTACTGACTTGTATTTAATTCAGATTATGAAAAAATAACTCTTTTTTTCAAGTTTCAAAACCAACAAAGTTTCACATCGATATAATATATAAACTAGATAAACATTCACTGAAGCCGGCTCTACACTCGCGGCGCGAACGGCTGCGAAAGCCCGCGACAACTGCGAATCACGAGTGTGGATGTTGCTCACGCCTTCTCGTTTGCGCTTCGCACCATTCTCCGATCAGTGTCGGTTTTTTGGCCCGCGACAAAGGGTTTGCGGCGCGCGAGCGTGAACGCATCCAGACTCGCAGTTTTCCGCAGTAGCGTACAAGATATCGTAGGGAGTGGCAGCAGAAATCACGTCATCGTCCATCATAGTCGCAAACAAGACTGTGAAACTTTGCGAGTGTGGACGGACACAGTTCTCGCGCGGATCACGGCGTTTATTCACGGCGTGATTTCACGGCGCATTATGCCAGCTCTACACTCGCGCGCTATAACAAAATTACATCTAAAATATGGTCGCGGGGGTCGCGGAATTATCTTTGCTGGTGGCGGAAACGTGAACTAAAGGCTTTATTATGACAATGACGTGTAGTTTGACAGTTTCATATAGACAGTAGCGTCACTCCTATCGGTAAAAATAATTTTGTCACCTGTGGCTTGAAAAGAAATAGCGACACAAGGGCGCTATTTCTGTGTGCCACTTTTCATAACGTAACAGTTGATCTAGTTTAAATATTATATCGACGAAGTTTCAGTTTAGTATAGGTACAAGTATTTAAAAAAAAATAACTCTAAAAACCGCATTAACCTTAAAACTTTTAACATTTCGAAAACTCGGATCGTTGTTTCTTTATTTAAAACTAGCTGACCCACGCAGCTCCGCCTGCGCTATTTTTACGTTAACTAAACTTTTAATAACAGACATTCGCATCGAATACATAACCTCCTTTTTTATAGTTGGTTAAAAACTGGGACCCACTTTTTACTTGCTCTCCGAAGCACGGACCCGTTTAGTTCAAATGGCGTTAAACGGTCACCCATCTATTTAATAACCTTACCTAACGTTGCTTAACCCGATCGATTACAAAACCTTGATAACAACTCTCTATGAGTGTTCTCTTACTAATATTTATTATATTATAAAGAAAAATTGATACAATCTGACCAAGCGTATAACCAAGTACCCATTTTGACTTTAATCCCCTCTCCCAAAAGAACCGTGCTAGATTACGGGATAAAAAGTATCCTATGTCCTACCTCGTAGTAAGATCTCAAATCATGCCAAGTTTCATTTGAATCCATTCAGTAGTTTAGGCGTGATGCTCAGCCGTGATACAGACAGACAGACAGACAGACAGACAGACAGACAGACAAAAATTAATAAAATTACATTTTCGGCCTCAGTATCGGTTATAGAATGCCCTCCAAAAATTATTTTAAAAATATCTTCAATGTACAGTATTGGACCTGTTACAGTTTTATTATAAGTATAGATATGAAGTAGCTGTGACGTTCAGCACTATATTATTATATAAATCTGTAATATCTTTAAGCTTTAAATAATATAATAGTATCAATTCTGTTCTCGGCTCCCTATATTTGTTCAGTACCTGTGCGTTGTTGGTATATCTTCCCGCACAATGGGGAGGCCGGGGCAGAGGGATCCAGTTTAAATAATTGGTAGCCTTCGCAAATATACTTTGTTCGGTTAGATTGAACAGTCTTCGATAGCCGGGTTTGCTGGGTAGTTAAGTAAACACAGTCACGCACGGTTTTCATATCTTTAAACTTCCATTTACACTTTTTTTTTACAAAGCAAGTCCAGATTATAATTGTTATTTATGAAATACATAACTATCACGTACCTAATCAATGTCCATAAGACATAAATAATAAATGTAGAGGTGTTAACATAATGGGTTATTGAAACAAAACTACATTTACGGTTATATCGCGGTATTTTTTTATTTTTCGGACGTTTCAAATATGTTTCAAATGCTTTGCAGCACCCATGGACACGGGAGGACTGAGATCATATCAGAATTGATAAACAACAAATCTTCGAAAAAGAACACTGATTTCAGAGGCTATTAAAATTAAAAAACATCCTAATTTCTGCTTCTTTTAAAATTCCCATTTTTTTTTCCATTTCACTCTATCGAATGCCTTCTCCAGGTCTACAAATGCTATATGTGTACTAAGACCTAAATCCATACGTCTGTCTATAATCAGTTTCAACGCCAGTATGGCTTCTCTAGTACCCCTTTGTTGTCTAAAGCCATATTGATCAGGTCCCATGTAATTTTCCATCAAAGGTCTTATTCTATCTTGGATTATCTTAAGAAGTATTTTTGCTGCCTGCGAAATTAGGCTAAGTGTTCTGTGTTCTTCACATTTAAGTGTGTTGCGGTTTTTCGGTATGGTGATCATTCTGCTAACTTGAAAGTCCTTAGGCATTGCTCCCGTAATATACATCTGCTGAATCAGCTCATATATTTCATTCAGCATGGGCACACAATTTGAATGCTTAATTAGTTCGATATATAAATGGTCATCACCTGCTGCTTTTCCATTTTGTATGCATCTCACAGCTTTATCAAATTCTGCCCTCAAAATGACCGGCCCTAAGCTGTCCTTATCAACTTGTGTTTCATCCTCTAAGTCCCCAACATTCAATCCCTCTTCTTCATAAAGTTCTTCTATGTACCTTTTCCAACGTTCTGCTATGTCTCCAGTATCTATTAAAATTTTACATTCTTCGTCTAATATAACTGTACTTTTTGTTGTGTATGTTTTATTAATCTGTTTTATAATACTGTAGGCTTTATCCATTTTACCTTATAATAATAATATCCTGGGACAATTCACACACGGTCATCTGATCCCAAACTAGGCAGAGCCTGTACTATGGAAACCAGACAACTGATACTAATACATATATACTTTTTTTTGTTGTAAATACATACTTATATAGATAAAACAACCAGACACTTGGTGGGAATCGAACCCACGACATGTTGGGTAGCAAACAGGGTCACTAACCACTAGACCAACGGGCCGCCTTCTTTCATTAATAACTCTATTGTATCACATGTTTGTTCTAGATCTTTTTATTTAAGTTCTCTACATTTTAATGTTATTTTATTTGTTAATTTCCTATATTCTGTAACACTTTTGTCATCAGAATTATTTCTAAATTTTCTTCTTGTAATCATCAAATCTACTATTTCTGAGTTTAGCCACTTTTTCCGAGGAACTATTTTTTCCTGTAATAAGGTTTCTTCTGCACTAGTTCTTATTATATTTTTAACCTGTCCCCATCTATTTTCTATATCTAATAAATTTGAATCACTTATCTTATCTTTATACTCTACCAATTTATCACTTAGCTTTTTCCTTTTAGTTTTCCTTAGATTTAAGTTAAACGTAGTGACTAGCAAGTTATGATCGGTGTTCAAGTCCGCCCCTGGTAACGCTTTACATGACATTCTTTTGTTTAAAGCCTCGTAATTAGAATTAAATTCATTATTTGTTCTGCAAAGTGTTTTTTAATCATCTCATGGATCCTGACCAGTACAGTACCTAAATGGCAAATCAATAAAAAATACCGGTCAAGTGCGAGTCAGATTTGAGCACTGTGGGTTTTGTACGAATAGTAAACTAGCTTTAATACGTACAATGAAGCTACGGAAACCTCGGTGCGCGAGTTCGACTCGCACTTGACCGGTTTTTTTTATTAAACCCAGCGATTAGACAAGCAAACCGTTAGCCTGATGGTAAGCGACATTCCTGTCGCCGGTCACCCGGGTTATTAGTTATAAAGTCTATTGAGCCCTCGTGAGTGTTCTTCACACCGGAACACAGCAATGTTTACACACTGCTGCTTGGCGGCAGAAAATCTGACACTGCGGTAGTACCTACCTGAACGGTCTCTTCCACACGGAACCACCACCTCATCATCATCAGTCGGACGACGTCCACTGCTGAACAAAGGCCTCCCACTTTGACCGCCACAATGAACGACAATTTGCTATTTGCATCCACCGGTTGCCTGCGACGCGAACAATGTCGTCTGTCCATCTAGCGGGAGGCCTGCCTACGCTGCGTCTTCCGGTTCGTGGTCGCCACTCGAGTACCTTTCTTCAACAACGGTTATCGGTTCTTCGAGCATTGGCAACTTGCATATTCTGAGAGCTATATCAGTGATATTGGTTCGTCGACTAATCTCCTCATTCCGGATTCGGTCACGGAAAGAAACTCGACGACCATAACTCTCTCCATAGCTCGTTGTGTGACTCTGAGCTTCTCTACCAACCACCACGTAGTTTATATTAAGTAGGTAACACAATTTCTTTAATCACGTTGATGACTTTTTAGCAGCCCACCGTACACCGGTCATAAATTCAGGCGCGGGGTGGGTCGCCATCCATAAAAGGGAATCCAAATGAAAAAAATGTTTATTTAATGGTGTCCTCAGCGATCGTTATGTTTGCATAACGCCCCGATACTATCGCGGATACGAACGCTGTACCAGTTTTCAATCAAAATCGTTTGAACTACGTTACTTGCGCATACCCCGCCCGTATGTATTTTGGGCCAGCTCGCGCAAGCGATTATCGTCCTAAAGGTGGTACACAGTTCGTGACTGCGAGAATACGTGCTAGGAATATGGTCCTTTCCTCCCGTTTGTGTACATACACAAACACAATGTAAAGGTAGGATTTACACACGGTCATCTGATTGATTCCCAGCTAGATAACCAGACAACTTATACAAATACACATTTTTTTGTAAAGAGAAGAAGAAGAAGAAGAAAAACATTTATTTCTGACACGCACAACACACACGAATAACAAAACAGTAAAACAAGTACAATTATCAGACATGTCACAAAAAGGTCCTAACTCAGCAATATGCTGGCTGCGGACAACCAGCGCTGGTCTTCCGCTAGGACCTTTTGGGTGACGTCACGTTAACTACGACGTCTATGTACACACACATACAAACAAAAATAAAAAAAACAGAACAGATCACAGGAACAGATTATAAAACAGTGAATTACATAAGAAAACCTAAATGATACATTGTTTTTTTTTATCATTTATTTATTACTACGTCTGTGGTACATTCAGAGGCTCGAAATACCTGTAGTAACTGTTAACGGTAACTTAATTTAACGAACCCAACATTATTTTACCAGTAACGAGTATCATAGACAATTTTATAAAAATCATCACCACATAAATCAACGTTACAGCAGGCCTACACCACTCCATGTACTTACGCGCTAGAATTACCTACCGGCCGGCCAAGCGGTCACGGGCCGTTTGCGAACCAAATTCAGTGCAAATTCGCAAGCGGAGCGCATGCGCGTTGTTAAATTTTTAACCGACTTCAAAAAAGGAGGTTAAGTTATTTTTCACTTTTTAGTGTGGTGTCTATTGAAGTCGGTTTATTTTTTTTATAAAAGATTTATATTCGTTCCATTCGTTTGTACGCGTACCTACGATGCCGTCTGGTGCCTTATGTGCAGTAGATGGGTGCAAATCAAGTAAAAGAAGGGATAAACACCTACCATTTTTCCATGACCTCTATAATTATGTTTTAGATGTATTGCACAGTCAGCACCAATTTATAAAAAAAAATATTTTTCACACCATCTGCTCGATAATGCTCCATTATGTGTCATACATATAAACTAGCGATGGGCGATTGTTGCAAAAAAAGTAATCGACTGAATCGAAAATTCTGCTATTGCGCATTCGATTGTCGATTTAGTAGTTCCTCGCCATGATTATACGAATAACAATCGACAAACTACTGAATTAGTAGTTCGTCGATTGTCCATCGACGCGCACGCACAGTGCAATCTGGGGCGCGGTGCTTACGGGAGGGTCGATTGTTATATTACTTTATTACATAAGTAGTGGTGCACAGACTTTCATAACTATTGAATAGTAGCGCAGCGCATGCCCGCCGCACCAGTTTTTGTAATTACTGAATTAGTAGTACGAGTATTAGTAGTACGTACGAGTATAGTAATAGGTGCGCTGCGCTACAAAATAGTAATTAAAGTCTTAGAGGAGATACCACTAATCTAATTACTCTGAGATTAAAGTTGACACGGGTAGTCTTGTTAGTCATTGTCAGCCGCCGCACGCAGTTAGTCAATAACAATCGACTAATGTCGATTGTAATCGACTTTTATAGACTAAACTGAACAATCGACTGATTCGATAAGTTTTAGTAATAATCGCCCATCGCTAATATAAACATGACATAAAGTACCTCATTATATCCCTATAGTGTAGCTGGGTAATAATTTTGTACTAAACTCCTTTGGGTAATAATGTGATTTGAATTTCGAATGTCCTATCAACACTTTTACCACAGGTATAATACCACACTATAAAGCAGAGTCTTGCACGAAAAAAACATTTGAAAATCTAACCAAGCGTGACGAGCAGAACCCAGTAGAACACTGGGTTGGGAAAGGAAATCGCTGCAAATAGCTATGTTGATATTATTTTATGGCCTCGCAGTTCCTAGAATCCTTCGTTATGCTCGCGATTCAATTTCACGCCCGCGACATGAAACACTTCTATATCCCCTTGTTGAATAAACTACTAATAAACGATACAATTTTAAACTACCACCTATAGTCAGAACATATTCACAGTTCTCAATAAAATAGACACAAAATAGTTATTTATGTTAATTTCATTTTATCGAAGAGGCAGCCCTGCGATTGCTGTGGGATCGCGCGGTGCGAAGCAATCACAATTGTACGCTTGAGCATTTAGGCACATTTTAGCATGCAGCGGTTGCTGACGCGACAGAGTAGGCTATTATAGCAGTAGGTATTGGTAATTTTCTACTGAGTGAAGTATCTGTTCTTTATTAATCTGTGCCGGTATAGACAGATAAAACCCACTTGGTTGGAATCAAACCCACGAAATATTGGGTAGCGGCCACGGTGTCTAACCACTAGACCAACAGGCACGTCATTAAAAGTATGTAATCGATATAAACTATCTGACTCGCCACAACACCACACGACACGGTAAACTAGCACAAAATATAGAGAGCTATATTTTGTGAAACTAGTGTGTTCCCGGATTAAGATTACTTCACACAGTTGTTATAATGTAGTATTGTTGAGTAGATTTACCTATTGGTATTTTCCAGAAGTGTTGTTTTTTGGTATTATTCTATTTCTACTATTTCATTTACAATTTTTTTTTATTTACAAGCCTTGATTGCTTAACTTTTAATAGTTTTATTAGAAAAAATATTGTATTTTTTTCCCACCTACTTACCTATAATAATAGTATTAGGGTATTAGGTATGTTGAAGAGATTGATGATAAAAGCATTGTTCTTGGTCGGGAATAAATTTGATAAAAAAAAACCTTTTTATGTAAATTTGGTTCGTTTAATTATAATATAAATTGTACTTTAATATATTATATAGACGTTAATTACTGCTAAGTCAAGTTCAACTATGGAAATTTTATAATTTAAGCATTCAAACAAATAAATTCAGTTTAAAATATTATACAAATACAGTTTAATATAAAGCCTATTTATGTTTATGTTGACTATTTTATTTTGGGTTTCTTTTCTGTAGAATGAGTTTTCCTACTCTTGCGTAAAACTATTATCTGTACGTCTTAGATTATTAATCACGAACATTTGTTATATGTACATAATCTAGAATGCAAATCTTTCAATAAAAACTAGTTTTGATTCATTTTAGCTAATTTTTTATATTACCAAGGTGGCAAGCATGTGACCCGCCTGATAAGAAGCAGTCACCGCAGCCTATAGACGCTAGCAACACCAGAAGAATCACTATCGCGGACATTAGATATTAAGTCTTTGTGTCCAGTAATTTCGTCCGGTATTTCAATAATAAGTGTCCGATATTTTATAGAATAGAAGCCAGCCCCATGCAAAGTTCATTGACTTCTAAGTGCCGAAAACGTAACATTTCCCTCAAGATGTCTAAATAGCAAACAAAATTATAATTTACCGATACATCAAATAAAATTGAACTTTATCGCCTACGTACTAAGGTCGTTACAGTTATTCGGCCACAGAAACGGCAAGTAAGAAGTAACGCATCTCCTGAGGGGCGGGGAGTATAAATTGAACAAACAATGTATTGCAAAATGGCTATAGAATAGGCAACAGTGCAGTGTTTCTCAATCTTTTGTTCGTTCAAACGCTGAAATTAAATAAATATGATAATTGATAACACGGGGTCAAAATAAAACCAACACTTAATTTCTTCATGTCTATGTGCTGAGGACTATGGGATAAGCATTGCTTCCCCAGGACGTGCTCTAGCGGGTTCGGCACTGGAGAGACTGTTGAGATCCGAACGAAGGGGTCAGAGTATCGTCATAGCGTTGCTTAAGGCCATCGGTAGGTTTTAGTGGGTAAAAATAACACATAACCAGGCCTCCGCCCCTTCAGAGACTATATACCTTTTGAAGGTTTCCTCCCAGTAAAAAAAATACAAGCTAGCAGACAAGCTTAATTATGGCCCACCTGCACCTTTTACTTCATTTTAAAGGTTGTACACAATTTGAATTATTTGCCTCAATTTGCTTCAAGGCATTTTTTACTAGTCAATCTTTGCGTTAATTATAATGGTAGTTTTATTTTCTAACACAAAGAGGCTTAGTTAAGTAGGTTAGGTCGATAATGTGTGATCAAGCAAGAGCGCTTTGATAAGTTATTTCCAAACTCGGAGCGTTCAGCTGTTCGCAACTTTCATTTCACAGCTCCTCCATTGGTTTTGTGTAAGACAATAGTTCGTCGTGGATTAAAATTTAATTACAACAACCTTCTGTTACTGACAAGTTCCCCAGAGCTGCTTTGAAGGGAAAATTGAAAACTTACAGAAGAAACATGATTGTGCTTGTTTTTGATTAAGTTTCGTGTTTGAATTGTCGCCCTTTGTTGTAAAGTATTCATTAAAATTGATATTGTTTGATTATGTCATGGACTCGTAGAATTTATTACATTGTTATAACTTAGTTAAGAAGTATGACATTATTTAAGTTATACTTTATTGACTGGGAATTATGCTTTTGGACCAAGATAAGCTAACTTAACTTTTTGTAAGATTGTGTTTCGTCTCTACACAGTAAATGATGTTTTATAAAAGAGTTAAATATATCTATAACTAGCTGGCCCACGCAGCTCCGCCTGCGCTTATGTTTACGTTAACTAAACTTTTAATAACAGACATTCGCATCGAATACATAACCTCCTTTTTTATAGTCGGTTAAAAACTGGGACCCACTTTTTACTTGCTCTCCGAAGCACGGACCCGTTTAGTTCAAATGGCGTTAAACGGTCACCCATCTATTTAATGACCTTACCTAACGTTGCTTAACCTGATCGATTACAAAACCTTGATAACAACTCTCTATGAGTGTTCCCTTACTAATATTTATTATATTATAAAGAAAAATTGATAAAATCGGACCTATGTCCTAACATAGGATACTTTTTATCCCGTAATCTAGCACGGTTCTTTTGAGAGAGGGGATTAAAGTCAAAATGGGTACTTGGTTATACGCTTGGTCCGATTTTATCAATTTTTCTTTTTTTTGAATGGATTCAAATGAAACTTGGCATGATTTGAGATCTTACTACGAGGTAGGCCTCGTAGTAAGATCTCAAATCATGCCAAGTTTCATTTGAATCCATTCAGTAGCTTCGGCGTGATGCTCAGCCGTGATACAGACAGACAGACAGACAAAAATTAAAAAAAAATACATTTTCGGCCTCAGTATCGGTTATAGAATGCCCTCCAAAAATAATTTTCAAAATATCTTCAATGTACAGAAATGTTACAGTTTTATTATAAGTAGATAGAATAGATAGATGTGGCCGTAGGAACATTTTCATCTATAAACTGTTTCTTACTTCCTACAGCAGCCACCATTATTTTATTCTTTTGTAAACATAACAACAATTTAATAGTAAAAACAAGTACTTAGTCTTATCTAGTGATTTTATCATAGTCATATAGCAGCATGAAAATGACACTAGTACCTTAAAAATATTTTATGTTGGCTTTTTGCATACGCACGTCTTGGTATTTTTTGAATAAAGCTTATTTGTATTAAAAAATCCGCAGTTTTAAAAAAGTATATATAATATAATAAGCGACAGTTTTTAGCAATAGGTTTAAAAACCTATTTTTCGATTATCGAAAAATAATTAAAGAATTCTTTATTACCTACATGAAATCATTCTTTAATGCTAAAACCGTTGTTTATTATCTAAACTGTTAATTATATTTTTGTACTTGAATAATACACTCTGTATAATGCTAGTATATTGTGTCCCCCATACTTTGAGAGCCGCTCTACAATGACCCCTCTCAATATTTCACGGAACATTGAGCTGTGAAGCGCCATTTTGGCTCCTCATGCATTTCAGCCCCCTCAGCCGCAATAGCACTCTGGACACTACGTTTTTTGCCACCTTTATTAAGATTGCT
This sequence comes from Furcula furcula, assembly GCA_911728495.1. NCBI lineage: Eukaryota > Metazoa > Arthropoda > Insecta > Lepidoptera > Notodontidae > Furcula > Furcula furcula. Next base: position 24,205,878 of record OU452253.1, read on the forward strand.
TGTATCACATGTACCCAGGACTGTTTTTTTTCTTTTGAATATTTGAACACGGAGAAGTGTATTTGGGAATTTACACTGGCGATCACGTTACTGATTTTTGTGAGTGAGATAGATGTCTAGTGAGTAGGCGAATCTTTGTGTAGTCTTATTGTAAGATTCTATAACAATGCGTTCAATTAAATATTCTATCTTCAACAATGTATCGATATATGAAGTGAAATGCATAAGTTTTGCAGTACCTACATTTGTTATTCATTAATGATAGTAAGAGCTTTCGATAGTTGTGAACTTTGTAATTTTATTGATGTAGTATCAATATACATATGACAATACAATAATACCAGCCCTTGTTAATGTCCCACTGCTGGGCACGGGCCTCGCTTCAAGATGAAGGGGCTTAGGCCATAGTCCACCACGCTGGCCAAGTGCGGGTTGGCGGACTTCACACGTCATTCGAAAGCTAGACAAGTTATGACAATACAATACAAATATTCTTTACTAGCTGACCCGCGCAGCTCCGCCCGCGCTTTTATTACATTTTGCTCCCATTTTCTCCCTCCACCCTTGATTTATTTCTCTCTCCATCTCTTCCTTATAAGAAAAATCTAATTCTATACTCTCTTTCTCCTCTCCATTTCCCCCCTCCCCCGCTTCGGTCCCCGTCACACTCCCCCTCTTCCTCCCCCGTTGTCCCCTCTCTGAACCCCCTCCCCCTTTCTCTTCTCCCACTCTGCTCTCCCTCACTCCCTCTTTCTCTTCTCCCACCTTGCTCCCCTCACTCCCCCCTTGTTCCATCGTAATCCCCCTCTCTCTCACCCCATCACCCCCTCCTCGAATCCCCTCTCCCTCTCTCTCCTCTCTTACACCCACCTCTCGTTTTATACCTCGGAGTCACCGCCGTCACCCATCTAGATTGTCCCAAGATATTATTATTATTATCTATGTAATGACCTTCCCTAACGTTGCTTAACCTGGCGGCATGAAATATACTTTACGACCTATACTCAGATCTACCCGATATGCACACAAAATTTCATACCCATCTATGTAATGACCTTGACTTATGTTGCTTAACCTTAACCTAGCGTATGTATGAACAACGCACGGCAATTTTTTCATTGGTGTAAATATTAGTGAAGTTTACGTTATATTGAAGGAGGGACAAATTCCAAGTTATCCCTAGAGATAAACATAATAATAAACAAAATGACAAATTGAACATATTTTTTACCTACTATACTTTATTTTACTAATACTACTAATTACTCTGTAAAACGATGTTGTTAGTAGGATAGTAGGTCCCTTGTGCAAGAGACCATCCGGTAGAAATGTACAATCGCAGTGTCAAAAATCATATAGTGTAAAGATTGCCTTGTTCCGGTGTGAATGGCACTGTAGCTGGTGAAATTAATGGGCTCAAGAGAATAACAGTTGTTTATAGGCAGACGTTTCGCTTATCATCAGGCGAACATCTTGCTATTCTCATCACTAGGTTGAATAAAGACATACTACCACTAGGTTGAATATTACACAATTTAAATTACTTAAACTGTGCATATAAAAAAAAAACACATCAAGCACAGACACTTGCATGATAGCCTACTGTAAGCTCCAGCAGCAAACCGTCCATTGGAATTAAAAACGCTTTAAATCGTGTGTACATGATAAGACTCAGTGATGCGTTACAATAATAGGCAATATCCTACTTAAAATGATTGTTCTCTCTGCATTTTCATATTCTTCGGACAAATTTAGACTTTGTGTAAGCAGTACCGAGTGAAATTGCTAGATGGCGTTGACGTCGGCGGCGGGGTTCCGCGGGCTCGAATGCTCAAGGTCGTTCAGAGTTATTAAGGCCTTAAAGGGCCTACCATTGCGGGCTTTTTTGTAGACCTTGTTAAGGCGTACAATACTGTAGTACATTATTTTGATCTATCTCGTAGTGTTTAGCCAGCGTTTGCAAAGTAAGCGCAAAAAAATGTGTTTATTTAAGACATCACATTAGAAACCCCTAAAATTATCAGTGTTTCTATACTATATTATGCATTTATTATACATATAAACCTTCCTCTTGAATTACTCTATCTATTAAGAAAAACCGCATTAAAATCCGTTGCGTAGTTTTAAAGATCTAAGCATACATAGGGACAGACAGACAGCGGGAGCGACTTTGTTTTATAATATGTATAGATTGTACACCAAAAGAGAAGATACAGTTTAAAGGATAAGAAGATTACAGTTTGACAATTTAAGGCGGTCTTATCGCTAAAGCGATCTCTTCCACAAATAACATGACATAATCTTTTTCTCTTTAGATATTGTGCGACTCCTTACTACACTTAACAGGACTTGATCTAGACTGTTTTTATTACATCGTAGTCGCTGGACGTTCGGGGCGTGGGCCCTAGGAAGTCTATTATGTACGGTGGTAACTACGAGGAGGACGGCGGCGGAGTTGTGACCCCTGTCCCCGTGAGCACCGTTAGATATGATATTCTCTGGAATAAAATAAGAAAAACAGGTGTGTCTGGTCAGTTTGGTCTCCTGTATAACACTAGTACAAGAATATGTATGGTATTTCGAGTGAGGGCTCGAAGCACAGTTTGCGTGCCACCTATAATGTTGAGTGATACTAACTTCGGTAGAGTTGCGTCTTTCTAGTACCTAGGTCATATGGTTAATATTCAGGCTGATCATAAAAACATGCGTGAGGAAATAGGTAATTATGGGTAATATAAGGTTTAATCACTGATGAAAAGGCGTTATTACTTTAATAAAATGTCACGCGGTATAGGAAAAATCGTAACGACTTGCTGATAGGGTAAATAAGGAACTAGAACGTGTATTTAGGACCTATTGCGACGGGTCACATAGATCGTGGGTTGGCTTATTAGTTGATATTGAGGATTGTTTTATTACGGGTTATTCACCAAACGAGATAGTTGACAGGACTGAGACTGTGCTGTCCTCCGATGTTGTAAAACCAAACCAAAGTAGATCAGATCAAAAACTCGGACACAATAGAACCGTTGTATAAATGATAGAGAATAAGGGATTTATTAGGGTAGAGTTTGAATAGTGGGGATTATGAGAATTTTTTTTTGGACCGTGAGAATATGTGTCGAAACGTGGGAACAAATCAGGAGTTGTGAGAAAATTCGTGGCGGATACAGTTGAAATAGATTTTGAAACAACGCGTTGAGCAGAAATGAAGGGTGAGGCGATGTTTCAGAAACCTATTTGGGGGCGTGTGAGATAGTAAGCCTAATAGGTAAAATGTCCACGTAGGTCCACGATAGAATCATTGGTATTTTTGCAGCTAACACGGCAAAATGTTCTAAAAATAGAAAAATATTATCCCACGACCCGGAGAAGGCCAACATCTGGTAAAAATAAAACTCGAAAGTGAATTTATGAGTGACCCTAAAATATTGATAGTGAAGTAATTTTAACTGCAAAAAATTAGGGTCTATATAAACTAATGGCTGTTTCGAGTTATCTAAAATGGGGAAAGGTATCGCGTCGTCGTTATTTCAAGTGATTTCAGACGCCAAGGAGTCACGGGGTGCAGTCGGCATGCAGGCGGGGGGGGGGGGGGGGGTGAGAGGCGACGCCACGCGGAGAGTTTTAAGGGTTGAACGAGACGTGACGAGGGCATTCAACGAGCAACCACGGAAAGCACGGGGTCACGCTTAGAAGATTAAGATCCTATAGTAATTGGCTCATGATCAGCCACAGACATGTTTATTATAAAACATTTACCTGTCATCATCAAAGTTATTATTTTATTGCTATTATGTTTGTAATACCAGTCACCGTGTATATTCACGTGCTCGTACGGTTACTCTAACGAGAAGACTGGGGCGGATGTCTAAACAAGGGACCTAGATCCACCAATACCATTGGAAATTATGTAATTATTATAAAGTAGGATTTATAGCGGGATTCTCTATCTGTGTGTGTGGTTGGTTTATGAAATCTTAATTATGTTATGTTATTTCAGGGATCTTGTAGAAAATGTACAATTTATCTTGTGTTTGTATTTGTGTTTTACATTTTGTGTCCATACTGTGTTTAGAGTAAGTTTGTTTGGCGAAGTAACGGGTTTTTCTGTTTCGATCTTTGGATTTTCCCGTTACTGTTCAGGCCCATAGGCAACCCAAAGTTCGGATCAACTTCTCACTAGTGTTGAGAGGATGACCTAAATCACATAATCAGTTTCGTGATTAGGGGGAAGAAACAAGTCTATTATAATTTTGTCTTAAAATTAGAATAAAGATGTAAGGATGTGAAGATACATGGTTAGACCCATGGTTTATGTGTATGTGCAAAATAGCACCGAGACTGTATATCATACCTTAATATACATAGATTAACGAGAGATCGCTCTGATCGTCTCAGGGTGTTGTAGATGTGTATTTAATCTCGGATAGTCTTGTAAAATCTTCCCCCGAGTCAAATACCAAATGATTTAAATGAATAAATACTAATTAATTGAACTCTAAAAGGTCTTTCCTTTCTTATTTTAGTATAAGTCCTTTATAAATAAGTCTTACTATAATATACTCTGGGCGATATAATAGGTACACTATTGAAACCCGTCTGACAAAGACAGTAACTTAACACCGAACACAGACTCATTCAAATGAATCCTAGGTAGGTTTGCCACAGATTAACTCAACTATGGATTTCGAGATAGATTAAAACGATAGGCGTAGATATAGGACGACTGGTTCTTCAGGGGAGCTGTTCAGACCGCAGTATTATGTTTTGATTAAATTAGGGATTTCAGCACACTACCACGAGCAGCGGAGGCCACGTCGCAGAGACGACCAACGGGAATCTCCATGACTTCGGAGGGACAAGTATCCATTAGACTAGGCGGACAGTAGGGCCGTGATAGAGGACTCAGAGGTACCGTGTTGACAGGGATAATTTGATTGATTATATCTACAGACCTCGACCGACGCGAATATCACTTCACTAATATATATATATATATTGGCAGAGCTTTGGGCGCAGCTGGGGCCGCACATACACGTTCTCTTCAGACTGACTCCCGATTAGCTGGGTGGCCACCCTATTAAATTCCGTAGAGATATATGTATCTATAAAACCGGAAAGGAAAAGATGCAAATGCACACCAAAATATCTATAAAACCGGAAGGAAAAGATGCAAATGCACACCAAAATATCTATAAAACCGGAAAGGAAAAGATGCAAATGCACATCTAAATATCTATAAAACCGGAAAGGAAAAGATGCAAATGCACACCAAAATATCTATAAAACCGGAAGGAAAAGATGCAAATGCACACCAAAATATCTATAAAACCGGAAAGGAAAAGATGCAAATGCACACCAAAATATCTATAAAACCGGAAGGAAAAGATGCAAATGCACACCAAAATATCTATAAAACCGGAAAGGAAAAGATGCAAATGCACACCAAAATATCTATAAAACCGGAAAGGAAAAGATGCAAATGCACACCAAACTAACTATAAAATCGGAAGGGAAAAGATGCAACGCACACCAAACTAACTATAAAATCGGAAGGGAAAAGATGCAACGCATACCAAATATCTATATCTATCGCTTCGCAGCGGCTAGGGACAAGGGAAAGGTCTAATTACGTCCGTCCGTATAGGCAGTAGGAGTTTAGGGCGGTAACCTAGCTGGCTCAGAGAGTGCAGACACCTTTGGTGTCTCCCCGTCGTAGAGTTCACCTGTGTTCCACTGATTAGATCACTCACCTTAGTTGTCGATAGGACGTAAGGAATCGAATTGCCGTCGGTGTTAGTTAAACTCAACGATTTTACCTCAGCTAAATTGGGCTGGACCAAATAACTATCGTTTTCTCCAAGATAGTAGAGTTAAGCTACTGGCGTCTGTCTGGCACGGTAGATTAGCTATCATCTAGGGTGAACCTAGTCAGAAAACCAGTGGCTTTACTTCGGCTGTCAAACTATGTATTAAAAACAGACTCAAGTCCGAATGACAGTGAAAACTAAAGAGGCATCAATCCGCTATCTATTAACAATGGCATCTCTCAGTCGATTCATATCATCTCTAGTGCACTATCATACATACATATATATATAGACGATCACGATCACATACTTTACACACATCGCCAGAGGCTGTACCATCACAACGGGCAAAAGGATGGTCCTGTGCCTGACCTCTTCCAGTTCGTGTCCGGTCTTTTGACTTTGTCCGTAACTTTTTGAAATAAAAAACTGATATTTACTTACCAGTCCCCGCCCTTGCTATAAAACTGATTACCTGTAACAATACGTGTACACAGTATATTACAATGTAATCATGCCAATAATTTCTCAATGAAGTTATTATCAATGTTTAGTGTTCCATACCTAAACGGAAAAAAAGGAACCCTATGGTGAGATTTCGTCTGTCTGTCTGCCACACCTATATATTTCAGGAACCACTGCCGCTATCGATTTGAAACTTGGAACTAGTTTTAGGTCTTACTTACCCAATAACATCGCAAATGAAAAAAAAAACCTTTATTTTTTGTTATTGGTCGGTAATTGGTCATCAAAATTTCAAAGTGAGACTACTATATCGAGTAGGAGGGTATCATATGAAAGGGCTTCATTCGCACATATGAAATAATTATGGGTGTCTCTATATATTTTACAGGAAAAATAAAATGATCTTTCTAAGTAGTACAGTTATTTTCTAAAAAAAATCAACAAACAAACTTAGTTTCGCGTTTTAGTTTTTTTGCTTTCTGGGGTGTTAGACAAATAGCTTTAATATCTACAAAGAAGGTATGGAACCCTCGGTGTGCGCGTCCGACTCGCACTTGACTGTTTTTTTTTTTAGTTAAAGCTAAGCTATAACGACATTAAAATTCTATTCATTAAAATTGAAGTATATTACTTATGTGTACCGAAGACACGCACGTGTACACACATACGCACACCCAACAAACCAAACACACCTATAACTACACAACACACACTTACAACATGCGTTCTCATGTAACTTTATATGATTGGTATTTATAAGTACTTAATTAATACCCCGTGAGGTGCCTGCATCCCCATCTCCTCTCGTTGGGTGTCGTAAGAGGCGACTAAGCGAGAACAAGAAGACGAGCAGCAGCCAATTTCTTTTGGATTTATCTACCACCTCTAATGCGATTCAGAAGACGAACAAGGATTATGGCAGGCGAGCGATTTGCATCTTTTATGTTACGTAACTACAGCTAAAAACTGAAAAAGTTAGCTAGCTAGCTAGTTAAGGCTTAAAAATTCAAATCCGGTCCAATGGCACTTGATACAGTAGTCTCATTTAGATATTTGTACTACTGATATAATTATATCGGTGTGACAGGCAGGCAGACAAAGTAGCACCGTACACTTTTTTAACATTCACGAGTAGGTACGAATCCCTATAGGTAACAGAGGGTAATAAAGGTTGTAAATAAAGAGATAACAATATCAGTGCGAAATCAAAGCCGTAAAAGCCGCGTCGTCGCAGACAATAAATTAATAGCTTGGGGTACCACCCTCGCAGGAATAATGAGTATATAGTATAGAATTCTTTTTCAAGTGACAGGGATTCCGAAAAAAATATAATACCATTATGACTCACTTTTTTTGTTAGCAAAATCATCGACTATCGATGGCGGCTATATTTTTTATTCTTTAAAAGTTAAGTGAAATGAATTTGTGACGTAAATGATGTTGGTCTAGTGGTTAAGCACCCTGGCTGGGCGCTACCTTATAGGTCGTGGGTTCGATTCCTAAGTCAAAAGTCAAAGTCAAAAATATTTTTTTCAAATAGGCTTAACGTTATCACTCTGCGCGATAGTGTGTCCTGTCGTTCGAAAAATAAAACAATAGACAAATTAAAAAAAATACAAGTTATTACCTAGTAATACGTAGGTATTAAATAAGTTAATACCTACCAAGTGTACTATAATAAAAAGTTAATACCTACCAAGTGTCTTGGTGTTTTTACCCGACTACGTAACGGAGGGAGGGTTATGATTTTAACAAGAATGTATGTATGTATGTATGTTCATCTGTTCCCGAATATCTTCTAATCTACTTAACATAATTAGACAAGAAGGGTGTCGTTAGAAGCGCCTTGATTTTCCGCTGGTTATAGGCTATATAATATTACATTAAATTCAATGTGGCGCCATCTACAGGACAAAAACTTCTGAAGTAAAACAAAAATATTTTTTGATTAAGTTAAAATTATGTACACATGTGTATTTCTGTTGCCCAAGCATGATCGTGTAAAGTAAATAATCATCACCATCAATATATATAAAAGGAGATGTCCTGATTGATTGACTTATTGACTGACTGACAGACAACGCACAGCCTAAACTACTGGCTCTAGAGACTTGAAATTAGGGAGGTGTATTCTTCACAATACGTAAACGCACACTAAGAACGGATTTTTCAAAATTCGCATCCTAAGGGGTCCAAATAGGGGGTTTTAAGTTTTATAAAAAAGCGTTATAATTCATGAACGGTTGGTACTAGAGCCTTGAATTTTCACACACAGATGCCTCAAAGCAAATAAACAATAAGGTGTATTGCATTTCTCGAAATTTTCTAAGTAGAAGTCACAGGACCTACATTTTTGTGTAAAATAAATATTTAAAATTTCTTAACACATTTCACTGTTTTCCGATACAATATGATAGATAGGATTAGGACGAAGTCAGGTTTAAGAAATTATGAGGGTTTTAAGGTCAAAATAGGACCCCTAAGTTAAAAATCTCGTGTGTGGTGTCTTTGAAAAGGTAATTGGAAACCGTTTTTTTATGATATAAGCAGCAGTAGGCATGAGTTATATCATGGGTTTTAAAACTAAAATATGACATCGATATTTAAAATTTGAATCTGATTTCAAAAGTGATGGGAAAAATCATATTGTTTAGTTAAACTATTTTGCTAACTGCTGCGTTAGCTCAAGTGTGGCTTCTAAGTACACGCAAGGTTACAATTCAATAAGAGGCTGCCGAGAGTGTCCGCAAATGCGCGCTCCCGCGTCATGCTGACACCTAAAAAAAAACAAGCTGCCGCCACGCTCCTCAGCCATACATTTTTTTTTCATTTGCGATGTTATTGGGTAAGTAAGACCTAAAACTAGTTCCAAGTTTCAAATCGATAGCATCGGCAGTGGTTCCTGAAATATATAGGTGTGGCAGACAGACAGACAGACAGACGAAGTCTCACCATAGGGTTCCTTTTTTTCCGTTTAGGTATGGAACACTAAACATTGATAATAACTTCATTGAGAAATTATTGGCATGATTACATTGTAATATACTGTGTACACGTATTGTTACAGGTAATCAGTTTTATAGCAAGGGCGGGGACTGGTAAGTAAATATCAGTTTTTTATTTCAAATAGTTACGGACAAAATCAAAAGACCGGACACGAACTGGGAGAGGTCAGGCACAGGACCATCCTTTTGCCCGTTGTGATGGTACAGCCTCTGGCGATGTGTGTAAAGTATGTGATCGTGATCGTCTATATATATATGTATGTATGATAGTGCACTAGAGATGATATGAATCGACTGAGAGATGCCATTGATAATAGATAGCGGATTGATGCCTCTTTAGTTTTCACTGTCATTCGGACTTGAGTCTGTTTTTAATACATAGTTTGACAGCCGAAGTAAAGCCACTGGTTTTCTGACTAGGTTCACCCTAGATGATAGCTAATCTACCGTGCCAGACAGACTGCCAGTAGCTTAACTCTACTAACTTGGAGAAAACGATAGTTATTTGGTCCAGCCCAATTTAGCTGAGGTAAAATCGTTGAGTTTAACTAACACCGACGGCAATTCGATTCCTTACGTCCTATCGACAACTAAGGTGAGTGATCTAATCAGTGGAACACAGGTGAACTCTACGATGGGGAGACACCAAAGGTGTCTGCACTCTCAGAGCCAGCTAGGTTACCGCCCTAAACTCCTACTGCCTATACGGACGGACGTAATTAGACCTTTCCCTTGTCCCTAGCCGCTGCGAAGCGATAGATATAGATATTTGGTGTGCGTTGCATCTTTTCCCTTCCGATTTTATAGTTAGTTTGGTGTGCATTTGCATCTTTTCCTTCCGGTTTTATAGATATTTTGGTGTGCATTTGCATCTTTTCCTTTCCGGTTTTATAGATATTTTGGTGTGCATTTGCATCTTTTCCTTTCCGGTTTTATAGATATTTTGGTGTGCATTTGCATCTTTTCCTTCCGGTTTTATAGATATTTTGGTGTGCATTTGCATCTTTTCCTTTCCGGTTTTATAGATATTTTGGTGTGCATTTGCATCTTTTCCTTCCGGTTTTATAGATATTTTGGTGTGCATTTGCATCTTTTCCTTTCCGGTTTTATAGATATTTAGGTGTGCATTTGCATCTTTTCCTTTCCGGTTTTATAGATATTTTGGTGTGCATTTGCATCTTTTCCTTCCGGTTTTATAGATATTTTGGTGTGCATTTGCATCTTTTCCTTTCCGGTTTTATAGATACATATATCTCTACGGAATTTAATAGGGTGGCCACCCAGCTAATCGGGAGTCGGTCTGAAGAGAACGTGTATGTGCGGCCCCAGCTGCGCCCAAAGCTCTGCCAATATATATATATATTAGTGAAGTGATATTCGCGTCGGTCGAGGTCTGTAGATATAATCAATCAAATTATCCCTGTCAACACGGCATCTCTGAGTCCTCTATCACGGCCCTACTGTCCGCCTAGTCTAATGGATACTTGTCCCTCCGAAGTCATGGAGATTCCCGTTGGTCGTCTCTGCGACGTGGCCTCCGCTGCTCGTGGTAGTGTGCTGAAATCCCTAATTTAATCAAAACATAATACTGCGGTCTGAACAGCTCCCCTGAAGAACCAGTCGTCCTATATCTACGCCTATCGTTTTAATCTATCTCGAAATCCATAGTTGAGTTAATCTGTGGCAAACCTACCTAGGATTCATTTGAATGAGTCTGTGTTCGGTGTTAAGTTACTGTCTTTGTCAGACGGGTTTCAATAGTGTACCTATTATATCGCCCAGAGTATATTATAGTAAGACTTATTTATAAAGGACTTATACTAAAATAAGAAAGGAAAGAGCTTTTAGAGTTCAATTAATTAGTATTTATTCATTTAAATCATTTGGTATTTGACTCGGGGGAAGATTTTACAAGACTATCCGAGATTAAATACACATCTACAACACCCTGAGACGATCAGAGCGATCTCTCGTTAATCTATGTATATTAAGGTATGATATACAGTCTCGGTGCTATTTTGCACATACACATAAACCATGGGTCTAACCATGTATCTTCACATCCTTACATCTTTATTCTAATTTTAAGACAAAATTATAATAGACTTGTTTCTTCCCCCTAATCACGAAACTGATTATGTGATTTAGGTCATCCTCTCAACACTAGTGAGAAGTTGATCCGATCTTTGGGTTGCCTATGGGCCTGAACAGTAACGGGAAAATCCAAAGATCGAAACAGAAAAACCCGTTACTTCGCCAAACAAACTTACTCTAAACACAGTATGGACACAAAATGTAAAACACAAATACAAACACAAGATAAATTGTACATTTTCTACAAGATCCCTGAAATAACATAACATAATTAAGATTTCATAAACCAACCACACACACAGATAGAGAATCCCGCTATAAATCCTACTTTATAATAATTACATAATTTCCAATGGTATTGGTGGATCTAGGTCCCTTGTTTAGACATCCGCCCCAGTCTTCTCGTTAGAGTAACCGTACGAGCACGTGAATATACACGGTGACTGGTATTACAAACATAATAGCAATAAAATAATAACTTTGATGATGACAGGTAAATGTTTTATAATAAACATGTCTGTGGCTGATCATGAGCCAATATTCAGCTTTTATAATCTGTGTGGTTAGTTTATTCCTATAATCTGAAAAATGACTTACTTGACAAGATCGGGTTTCCCCGATCAATACTTATGACGACACTGAATTTAATTTATATAACAGCAAAATCAGATAATTCTAACTTTTACTATAGGATCTTAATCTTCTAAGCGTGACCCCCGTGCTTTCCGTGGTTGCTCGTTGAATGCCCTCGTCACGTCTCGTTCAACCCTTAAAACTCTCCGCGTGGCGTCGCCTCTCACCCCCCCCCCCCCCCGCCTGCATCCCGCCGCCCTGCCGACTGCACCCCGTGACTCCTTGGCGTCTGAAATCACTTGAAATAACGACGACGCGATACCTTTCTTTTTTGTAATGTCGACCGTAATAAATTTCCCCATTTTAGATAACTCGAAACAACCATTAGTTTATATAGACCCTAATTTTTTGCAGTTATTTATTTATTTATTTATTTATTTGAGCACAAAACAGAATACAATCAAACTAACTAATTATGTTCTTAAAGTAATGGTTCTTAAAGCTAGATTGTCTTCCTTGACATGTGCCCTAACATATACAGTGCGAGAATTTTTAAAATTAACTATTATTTGAAACTGTACTTGTTACAATGTAAGAAATAAAAAGAAGAAACAAAATGATACTTACTCTGAAAAATTAACAAAAGAAAATAAAACAAAAGAAAATAAAACAAGGCTGCTTCCCAAAAAATAAAATGAAAACAAAACCAAAAAAAACAAAACCAAAAACTATGCTACTCGAAAATACCTTACTTCTACTATCCATTATGTCGATACTTTTATGTTTTATAACCAAATCATTGTATAAGCGGCACATTCGGATGACTGGGTTATAATAGGATGTGTTATTTTTATACACTTGTAATGCAAAGATGTTTGGATTGCGTACCCTATATCTGATATTAAAGTTTATTAAAAACAGCAATTCGGGACAATTAACTTTTGAATGTATAATCTTATGTAGACATACAAGGTCTGCATATTTACGTCTATAGTCTAGCCTCTGAACTCTAAATTTTAAAAGTCTCTCTCTGTAAGAAGATATAGCACGACCCAAACCGAAACGATAACATAAAACTTTAAGGCATTTATTTTGAATTCCTTCAATGCGTTCACTATGGACAGAGTAAAACGGAGACCAAATCACAGCTCCATATTCCAACACAGACCTTACTAAGCTGTAATAGAGTAATAGCAGGCTACGTGAATTTTTAAAGGGCTTGGTTGTTCTAATGATGAATCCAAGCAATTGGTTAGCCTTATTGCTTATATATTGATAATGATCACGGAAAGATAATTGAGAATCGAATATAATTCCAAGATCCTTGACACTATTAACACGCACGAGAACGTTGTTCCCGATGTTATATGAGAACATGAGTCTTTTATTATTATTGGTGAAGGATATTGTAAAGCATTTTACAACGTTCAAAGACATAAGGTTATTAGAACACCATGCAGAAACTCGATTTAAATTTTCCTGAAGACGTGCTGCATCGTTGGCATGTTCAATTGTGGTAAATATTTTTAGGTCATCCGCATAAAGTAAACACGGGCAAGTCAGTTTGTCAATAAGGTCATTAATGAAGATAATGAAAAACAAAGGACCTAAATGCGATCCCTGAGGGACACCTGATGTTATACATACTTCAGATGACAAGTAGCCCTTCAAAGCCACTAACTGACTTCTTCGCGAGAGATATGAGTGTATCCATCTTAGCAAGTTCCCACAAATGCCAAAGGTAGAGAGCTTTTTACATAGAAGTTTGTGGTTGACTTTGTCGAAAGCCTTATGAAAGTCCGTGTAAATTGCGTCCACTTGCTGACGCTTAGCAAAAGCTGAACAAAGGTAGTTTTTGTATACTAAAAGATTACTAACAGTAGATCTTTGAGTCACAAATCCATGCTGTTTAGTCGATATAAAGGGAGATACATGTTCATATAGGACATCATAGACTAGGGCCTCAAATATTTTAGCTATCGACGAAAGAATGCTAATAGGGCGATAGTTTGTGCATTGTGCCTTGTCCCCAGATTTATAAATGGGTATTATAAATGCCTTTTTCCACTGAGAGGGAAAATCACCTGTAACCAAGGATCGATTAAATAAAATAGACAACGGTAATGAAAGTTCTTTTGCACATGATTTGAGGAATGAAGGTGGAATTCCATCGGGTCCAGCCCCTTTATTACCATCAAGATTGTTAAGCTTCGATAATATATTCTCTTCACTCAAACAAATATTAAACAAATTATAATTACAGCCAATATCATCTAACATAACATCACCGCATGTCGAGTTATCAAACACAGAACCAAAGAATTTTGAGAATAGTTCACATACTTCTTTTGCCTCGGAAGTTATAGTGTTATCTAACTGCATTGTCTGTGGAATTGAACAACCCTTACGTTTGGATTTAACAAACGACCAAAAAGATTTTATGTTAGTAGACAAATTATCTTCAATAGAGGAAATAAATACGTCAAAACAGGTTTTTAAGAGTACTTTACAACGGGCTCGAAGTAAGGAAAATGTGTCATAGTCTCTAGGGTTATTATACCTTTTGAATCTACTGTGGAATTTCTGTTTTTCACGTAAACAGTTTTTGAGTGGGGAACTGTACCAGACTGGGTATATTTGAGAGCCCGCCTTAGTTAAGGGCGTATGTTTCTTTATTATATCCATGACAGTAGCGTAAAATTTATCAACAGCTAAGTCAATATCAGAAGCAGATAGTAAGGTATGCCAGTCTACACTACTTAACTCCGATTTGATAGATAAATAATCGCATTTATGAAAATTGAGTCTGCGATTGGTATTTGATTTAAGTTAAAATTACTTCACTTTCAATATTTTAGGGTCACTCATAAATTCACTTTCGAGTTTTATTTTTACCAGATGTTGGCCTTCTCCGGGTCGTGGGATAATATTTTTCTATTTTTAGAACATTTTGCCGTGTTAGCTGCAAAAATACCAATGATTCTATCGTGGACCTACGTGGACATTTTACCTATTAGGCTTACTATCTCACCGTCGACGCATGGATCGTCTTACTTTGCGGACACTCAGGTCCGATCACCTGAGTGTCCGCATTGCTCTAGCCAGTCTAGGAACTAGTACAGTAGTAGTCTAGTCTAGTCTAGGAACTACTACAAAAGTATTGTTCCGGTGTGGTTCCCACTTATAAATTGCAATTTAATTGTATGTACATATATATTCTAATTAAGTTTTCATGTAAGCGGATTAAACCTTCAGTGAAAGAATACCAACTGATGGTGAAAACCGCTTAAAAATCGGTGGCGTGGTTTAGGGGGTATTAGCGGATATACATACAAACAGACGCAAAACCAGACGCAGAAAGTGACTTTGTTTTTAACCCCCGACCAAAAACGAAGGGAGTTATAAGTTTGATGCCTATGTCCGGAAGACTGTCTGTCTGTCTGTCTGTATGTAAATGTATAGACATACAGATAGACGTCTGTGGCGGGTGCGTCCCATTTCATATTATAAAGTTATTTGATCTATTTTCATTTTAATAACGTTCACAAGATATAATAAACGTGAGATATACCAACTGTTGATATAATTTCTTTACATATAACATTTATTCTTTACATATAACAGAGCTTCTCGCTAAACTAGACCGTGTTCAGAATAACTGCATTCGTTTTGTCTTTAACTTACGCAAGTATGATCACGTATCTGCATGTCGTAAGCAGCTAAAATGGTTGCCTATACGGCAGCGCAGAATCATGAGAGCATTAACTACTCTGTACGCTTTACTCGACTCTTCTACTTCTCCTTCTTACTTGACGTCTTATTTCCAATACCTATGTGACAATCACAGCAAGTATCTTCGTTCCTCACATAACCGCCTTCTTCAATGTCCTTCACATCGCACTAACTTTTTGCATTCTTCCTTTTTTATTCAGTCTATTCTTCTTTGGACCGCTTTGCCTCAGGTAATCAGGCTGGCCGCCACACGTAATTCATTTAAAGTTAAAGTGCGGGAACATTTACATAAATCTTTGGCAGATTTATCTTAAATGTTATTCTATTTATAATTTTGTGTATATAGCATATATTTATACATATATATAAATCGATATCTATACATATTTATATAAGTATTTATATAAGTATAGAATATATATATTTATTTACCATATCTAAGTACTAATATTTTTATTTTTTATGGCTGTATGTTTAATTTAAATTAAATATCTATTTACATTTTAGTTTACCTATGCACCTACCACTATTACCCTCTGCATCATCCAAAGGTAGACTGGCAGAGAATGCCTAAGGCATTAAGTCCGCCTTGTACATATTTAAGTGTGCTAAAGAATAAATAAAATAAATAAATAAATTATATATTCTAAAACTTATTTCGTATAATGTTATTGGATATAATGTTTATTTAATCGAAAATCATTAGCTCTATCGTTCAAAATCTATATTGTTACCATCATGATTAACACTTCGATTCAGAGCAATCCGACTCGAAAAAAAAAAGATGGCTAAGGCGGAGGCGAAGCGGAGCGGAGGTCCAGACCAAGAGACCAAGGTAGATAAAGATTCAGTTGTTATATCTTGTAAATAATAGAGATTTTGTAATTATATCAAATACTAGCTGACCCGCGCAGCTCCGCCTGCGCTATTTTTACGTTAACTAAACTTTTATGAACAGACATTCGCATCGAATACATAACAGTCAGTTAAAAACTGGGACCCACTTTTTACTTGCTCCCCGAAGCACGGACCCGTTCAGTTCAAATGGCGTTAAACGATCACCCATCTATTTAATGACCTTACCTAACGTTGCTTAACCCGATCGATTACAAAACCTTGATAACAACTCTCTATGAGTGTTACCTTACTAATATTTATTATAATTATAAAGAAAATTTGATAAAATCGGACCAAGCGTATAACCAAGTAGCCATTTTGACTTTAATCCCCTCTCCCAAAAGAACCGTGCTAGATTACGGGATAAAAAGCATCCTATGTCCTACCTCATAGTAAGATCTCAAATCATGCCAAGTTTCATTTGAATCCATTCAGTGGTTTCGGCGTGATGCGCAGCCGTGATACAGACAGACAGACAGACAGACAGAGAAAAATTAAAAAAAATACATTTTCGGCCTCAGTATCGGTTATAGAATGCCCTCCAAATATAATTTTCAAAATATCTTCAATGTACAGAAATGGACCTGTTACAGTTTTATTATAAGTATAGATTACTTACCCGTCTGTGGCATCGTAGGCTCCAACTAGTGGACGGATTTGAATGCATTTTTTTTTATTTGGAAGCTATTTTAAGCGAGATGGTTCTTAGCTATGTTTCATGAAAATCGGTCCAGCCTTTTGAAGATCATCAGCTCTTTTCTGCATCAATAAACGTAGACTCTTGAGTTTAGGCTCGCTGGGAAGTTCTCGACAAGTAGTTGCTAGAAAATGGTGACCAGGGTCTGATGATGGAGCAAGCAGGTGGTACCAAGATATCTGCACTAATAAAAAAAAAATCGTGGACCTTCCGAATTTGGGCTCGTTGGGAAGATCTCGACGATTAGATTTTAAGAAAGGCGAATGACTTTTTATGCCTTAGAAAGTCTCTTGCAGCAAAACCAAAATATTATAGAAATTATTTTCATATTTTTTTACGACATTACGTATCCTGGATTTTATCTAAAAACTGTGAAATTTATTCTAATTAAAAAAAGTATGGTTATTGTACTTCCATTGCATTACATTTATTTATCTATGGTTATTTCGTCGGTCATAGAGATGTAGAATGTAATAGAATAGGGATATCAGTCAGTATGGCCAAATCGCTTTAAATAGTATCGATATTTTTGTATAACATTATCAGATTCGATATATAGTAGTCATGGTCCAATAGGGCCAACATTGGGTCTGGAGGATCTAACAATACGTACCGCGGATGGCACCGGCGGCGGCGCGATTCTGAAGGACAAGGATTTTGGCCGTGAGTGGGTGGCATAATTTTTTTTACCGATTTTTAAGGACATAAATATCATAATCGAGTATAAATATAGTTTTTGATACGATTTCGATACTTGATATTTTATATCTAAGTATCTATATATCGAAATATTAAATATCGCCACGAACAATCAATATTTTTTATACATCAATATTTTTTTGTTGGTGGGCTATGTTTTTAGGGTGTATGCATGTAAGAATGAATCCAACTCGGATGGGCAGCGTTCGGGAAATTACGCGAAACCTTTTAGTCCGAAAGTACCTCAGTGCCCGAAGAAAAGGCTTTTAACCAGTGTGTGCTGCCAGTGATGACATATGGTACTGACACGTGGTCCTTAATTACTGGCCTTTTAGAGAAGCTCTGAGTCACACAATGAGCAATAGAGTGAGCTATGCTCGGTGTTTCTTTGCGCGATAGTATCCGAAATGTGGAGATTCGACGAAGAACGAAGGTCAATGACATAGCTCTCAGAATCTGTAAGTTGAAGTGGCAATGGGCAGGCCACATCGCTCGAATAATCAATAACGGTTGGGGAAGAAAGGTTCTCGAGTGGCGACCACAAACCAACAGACGTAGCGTAGTCAGGCCTCCCACTAGGATGAAAGACGACATTGTGCGCATCACAGGTAACCAGAGGATGCAAATAGCCAATTGTCGTTCATTGTGGCGTTCTAAGGGTTAGGCCCATATTCAGCAGTGGACGTCTTCCGGCTGATGATGAGGATGTATGTAAGTATGTTTGCCCATTCCTTTGGTACGGCCTTTAGCCTAAACGGTTTCATGGATTTGGGTTCATTACACGTGTTGTCTTAATTGTGGGAGTGACATAAGTTGTATATTTTTCAAAAAATTAATACGTCCGTCATTAAGTTTTTTTTTCTATGACTTATTTATTGTGATACCTGCCAAAAAGTAATCATTGAGTAAAAGTAACGAATTCAAAGTATAGAGTACGAAAGTATCGGTATCGAAAGGAAAATATCGGTCCTTTTTTTGTGTCCCTAGTACTAGTGTGGCGACTCGACACAAGATGACGCCACATGTGGTCGCTGTACCACCCACTAGGATGAAAGACGACATTGTGCGCATCACAGGTAACCAGAGGATGCAAATAGCCAATTGTCGTTCATTGTGGCGTTCTAAGGGTTAGGCCCATATTCAGCAGTGGACGTCTTCCGGCTGATGATGAGGATGTATGTAAGTATGTTTGCCCATTCCTTTGGTACGGCCTTTAGCCTAAACGGTTTCATGGATTTGGGTTCATTACACGTGTTGTCTTAATTGTGGGAGTGACATAAGTTGTATATTTTTCAAAAAATTAATACGTCCGTCATTAAGTTTTTTTTTTCTATGACTTATTTATTGTGATACCTGCCAAAAAGTAATCATTGAGTAAAAGTAACGAATTCAAAGTATAGAGTACGAAAGTATCGGTATCGAAAGGAAAATATCGGTCCTTTTTTTGTGTCCCTAGTACTAGTGTGGCGACTCGACACAAGATGACGCCACATGTAGTACAGCGACGCGAAGAAGAAGCGAATAGTACTGCATACAACAAGACAGATTGCGCCACCGATTTCTGAATCGTGCAAGCGAAGTTTCTCCAACTCGGAGAATATATACAACATCCCGACAACATCTGTCGGGGGCTTCGGCCCTGGCCGAGCATCACACCTCGCTCGGTCGGAGGATCCTCCCTTTAGCAGCGCCGCCGTCTCATCGCTAAACTAGCAAACGCATATGTCGACACGGTAACGAATAGAAAGTAGCGATACCTTTCGTATTGGTATCGAAATAAATCAATATATATTTTAGAAGGTTCGAAATAATAGAATTAGATGGTATGCCATAAACATGAGCCACATCACATAAAATAAGTTTTAAGTAGGTAACATGTAATATTTATCGGATAAGATACCTGTAAAAAGTACCTACTCATGGAATGGAGTAAAAGTATCGAGTACAAAAGTATCGGTATCTAATGGAAAAATACTCGATTTTAAAAAGTATCGATACTTTTTTCGTATCCCTAGTCTGTCTGGTTTATCGTGAGTCTATGCTTTGCTTTGCTAACAAAGAGGAATACGATTGAGTAATTACCTAATAATCGTCGATTAAGTTTCACCAGTGTCATTAAATGAGAAAAAAACCGTAATGGAAGTTGTGGAGAAGTAGAACTTACTTATTTGTATACACTCTGTGTCTGTGGTATACGCATCGAGTCGTGCCGTCCGTGCGGTTTGCTGTTGAGTGACGCGGCAAAACCAATGTACAATTAGATGGTAATTACTTAGGTACTATAAATAAAACAACCCAAATATCGTCTCCTATCGATAACTCATACTCAGGTAAGCAGTAAGTAGGTAACCTTCTATTTTCTGACTAATTTATTATAGATTGTAGGGCCTACCTACTATTTATAATCATAAAAACGTTTATTAATTTTAGATTCTCATATGTAGATAATAAACAAAAAATACATTATACGGGAAGGAGGCTTTACACTTCATAGGCTATAGGTGTAACTTCTATGATTAAGTTACAGATTATAGATATCAAAACTTACATTTAGCATTCCTGTCAAACTAGAAAACAAGTAGGTATCTAACAATAGAAACAACAACAACAACACTTTTTCAATTATGATTTTATTGCAGCTGTCATCGTACAGTGTTCAAGATAGATCAAATCTAATCAGTGAAAGGATCTTTAACATCATTAAGTGATAGAAGAGTATGTTTATCTTGTGGCAATTCTCTTCTACATGCAACTAGAATAAATCTTGTAAATAAAGATCAACAAGACAGAAGAATTTCAGTAAGACATGTTCCGCTGCATCTGGTAAATATTATTGTTATACATACATATATGAAACAAAATCTTCGCCTGGTTAAATATTCTAGTTGATAGTGATAATAATATCTATTATTATGATAGTGATATACTGTGTATTCTTGTTCAAGGTTTCGCATTTTTTCAAAAAACAGTTTTTAGTTATTAGATAATATTATCTAGTTTGAAACCATTACTGCCTGACCATTTTCAGGTATTTCTAAACAGACAGTTAAATTACTTACATCATCATCATTAGCAGCCGAAAGCTTCCACTACTGAACAAAGGCCTCCCCCTTAGAAGGGAGGGGTTTCCATAATCCCCACTCTTGGCAGGCGGCCTGGGGATCGTAGTATAGGTGGAAAATCAATCCAAAAGAAAGACGCTGCTGCCCATCTTCCCATTCTCGCTTAGTCGCCTCTTACGAGACTCAACGAGAGGAGATAGGGGATACAATTCTAACCCGGCACGGGGGAATTACTTACATACTTTTATCAAGTTATGAAACCATACCCATGTTGGTGGTGTGTACCCATTGTGAAATGTTTTTTTTAATTAAATGCTTAATGTATGTAGGTATATATTTATTGAATGTTTTAGATCCCATGATTGGAACGAGCGCTGCTTGCTGGAGGTCAGCAAAAAGAGAGATGGAGGACCGGGTCTGTCAGAAAAAAAAAGAGGGACCAGTCCGATTCTCTGACAAGCATAAATAAATATTTTTGACTTTGCTTAGCAAATGGACTTGTTTTATTTTATTTATTCTTTCACTTACCAAGTTGATTCGTTAGTATTCAAGCCAGGTTCTAGACTATGCGCACTATTTTAGTCTGACTGGTCACCCTTATTTTTTATTCGTGTGATAATGTGATTACCCTTAGGGTGTCCGGGTAAGAGTAGCACCCTCACATCTCCTCCCATTGGGTTTCCGTAAGAGGTAACTAAGGGAAAACAAGAAGAAAGGCAGCAGCGTCTTTCTATTGGAATACCTACCATACTGCGATCCCGAGGCGCCTGCCAAGCGTGGGGATTATGGCAAGCCCTCCCTTCTACGGGGGGAGGGGCTTCTGTTCAGCAGTGAATCGGCTGCTGATGATGTGATTACGGTGGCATCCAATGATTACGTCCTACTGTAAGAGAAAAAGAAAAAAATCTCAACGCTTTTCTGTACTCAAGTTTACGTTGTTACCCAAGGTCACATGTTTTTAGGTTATGTGCAATTTTATAAAATTACTCCAAAACCACAGTTTTGTTTACAAAAAGAGCTTTGCAGAAGTTATTACGATAAATGTAGTCTGTAAAAAAGAGAGTTTGATTTTGATGCAACTTTAGCCCAAATTCCATACACTGAAAGTCATTATCCTTTATGATCAGGATCTGATGATGTAGCAGGACGATGGTCACGGGATCTCTGCACCAATAAACGTAGACCCACCGAGTTTGGACTAGTTGGGTAGGTCTCGACGAGTAGTTGCTAGAAAAATGGTGATCAGGGTCTGATGATTGAGCAGGAAGGTGGTCACGGGATGTCTGCACCAATTAACGTAGACCCACCGAATTTGTACTCCTCGAATAGGTTGTTACGAGTAGTAGGTAGAAAAATGATGATCAGAGTTTGGTGATGGGAGCAAGCAGGAAGGTTTGCAATATATACTTTTAGACTTTCGCGTTCCATTGTTAAACTTTATTTTACTCGGGAATTAACGCGATTTACCTTGTAAGGTAAGTCGCGTTAATTTCCGAATAAAATAAAGTTTAAGCAGGAAGGTGGTAACAGGAACTCGACTCCTTTAAATTTAGGACGCACCGAATTTTAAATCTATGGTTAAATCTTGATACTGATCAGGGTCTGATAATGACACAAGAAAGTCATTTTAATAATCCGTTTACATATGTCGGTTTTTTTTAAATTTTAAATTTATACTTGTTTATTATTATTACATACATACTGTAGCATACTCATTTCATTCCTCATTTCTTTTTTTTTTACCTCATCATTTTTTAAATATTTGTATTTATTTTTAATTAATTAAAAAAAAAAAAATTTAGACAAGGAGCTGTCAAGTGGCAGAGAGGAGAAATTAAACGTCAGTCTGAAGTCTGAAGTCTGGAGCCTTGGGTCTAGAGACGAGTGTGGAGAGTGGAGAGTCTTGGGTCTGAGGTCTACAGCCTAGAGTCGAGGGTCGAGACTCTGAAGTCGCAAGACCGGAGGCTGAGCTGAACCAGGTCTTGAGCCGGAATCGGCCATTATCTACGCCAGAGGCCACGTATCTACGGGTGCTGCTGCTGTGGCGTGCTGACGACCGCACCCCATTTTCATCGGCCAGCCTACTGGCTGACTGTCGTGGCCGGTGCTGAACCTGCCGGCGTCCAACGGCCTGGCTGCGGCTGTGCCATCTAGGCGCGCCGCCAGGCTTCCCTGCGCCCAGGAATCTTTGCAAGCAAGTTACGTGATCTTACGCTAATAAGTGTCCGCGTTCCCGACCCGGTGAAACGAACTGCGTACCTATCTTTAGAGAACTGTAAACGTATTATCTGTGATTATAGTGTTATTGTAAGTCCTGAGTTCTCATTCTTTTATTGCTACTTCCCCCTTAAGTACCTACCTGTCTTAGTAGCGGTCTCCGGGTTCTCTCTGCCTGACCTCTAAACTATCCGTTACGTGACAATACACGTCGAATACAGAACCTCCTTTTTTGAAGCGTGTTATAAATGTGTGATATTTTTTTATATAAATTGTACGAATGTGTTGCATACCCAACGATCTACTATTTGTATTAGATCAGTAATCACGAGAAAAGTGATAACCAAACTTATCAAACTCATCAGCTCGCATATGCTCAAAGCTTAAAGTCATTTGAATGTGAAGGTGCTATTCTTACCGGGACACCCTACGGGTAAATTACGTGTTGCGGTATAGTAACCAAACAACAACTACAATTACTTCAAATTAAAAAAAAAAAAGTATTTTTTACTTATAAGTATTTTTTGATAAATACATGTAACGCTTTGAGTATCTTGTCCCTAGAGGAAAGCCTTGTCGTACTGTTTCCTCTCTTCTCCTTCAAACTCCACAACATACGCTTCAACGAGACAACGCTTCTTTTACTATTCGTGCGGTGACTCTTTGGAATTCCCTACCCCATTCTATTCGTGATAGGCCTTCCTTGGATGTTTTCAGGAAAAATTAAAGATTATTTCCTTTCACTATGTTAAGTACCTATATGTATATGTATGTGATAATAATTAGTATTACGTATTTGAGTATTTATTGTATTGTTATTTTTGTTTATGTGTTTAAAATGTTATGTAGTTTTAGGTATTTTATGTTTATAAGGTTTATGTACTTAGTATAAACGTTATAGTGTCATGTAGTTTTTTTATCCATTTGAACACTTGTTGTTGTCCTCATTTGTATTTTTAAATAATTCTATCACACGGGTTTGCTGGTAGAAAACTCATTTTTGAGTTAAGCTCGCCTCAGTGCATTAAATTACTATTTTATCTATTGCTGTAGCTGTTTTGTGTACAATAAAGTATTAATTATTAATTATTTACGGGCCCGTTGGTCTAGTTGGCAGACACCCTGCCTGCTAACCGATGGGTCGTGGGTTCGATTCCCGCCAAGTGTCTGGGTGTTGTTTATCGATTTAAGTATGTATTTACAAAAAAAAAAGTATATAAGTATTAGTATCAGTTGTCTGGTTTCCATAGTACAGGCTCTGCCTAGTTTGGGATCGGATAACCGTGTGTGGATTGTCCCAAGATATTATTATTATTATTAATTAATTAAGTACCAATATAGATAAATAACACCCAGAAACAAGATGGGCATCGAATCCACACAAGGTAAGGGTGCATAGTTGCTGTGCGGTTCGTCGTCCGATGATAGGGAATGGTGAAATCAAGTCATGTACTCTGTAAATAACGAGAGGTGTAATCTGAGTCTGTGCTATTCTTAACTGATATTATTAATCTATTTTAGAAAAAAACAATTCAATAGTTTTTTACTACTACCGTAATGGACAATTGTTTTTATGGTGAGATTTTTTAAGCAATAAAATGATTACTAAGGAGTAGGTATGGTGACTGTTTATATCCAAGAACAGTCTCATTGTCACATAACACTCACAGGCAACAAGCCGAATATTGTATAATATTATAGTTCTACATTTCCATACCAACAAGGTTCTTGTCGATCAAAAAATAGTTCAGCAGGTTTGTATCGTATTTAAATAAAACATCAAATTCAGCAAAAATGAATAATTTAGGGCTCCCACACATAACCGTTGGCCCGTTGGTCTAGTTGGCAGACACCCTGCCTGCTAACCGATGGGTCGTGGGTTCGATTCCCGCCAAGTGTCTGGGTGTTGTTTATCTATTTAAGTATGTATTTACAAAAAAAAAAGTATATAAGTATTAGTATCAGTTGTCTGGTTTCCATAGTACAGGCTCTGCCTAGTTTGGGATCGGATGACCGTGTGTGGATTGTCCCAAAATATTATTATTATTATTATTAACTGCGAACTCGCATCGTATCGCAAATATCTGCGAGAAACAGATGAATTTTCCATATAAAAATTCATTTGTTTCCCATAACTGTGATCTCGCATCGCATCCCAAATTATGTCGGTTGTCGGCAATTTTTCTTCAATTTGTGATTTACCACTTTTGACTTAGTGCCTTCTTCTTGTGGAGACATCCGCTACCGGAGGTTAGTAACCATCATGGCGATTCATAACAAATGGTCTGTTCTTACTGTCAGGAAGGAAACCATTAAAAGGTACCCAGTCTCCGTGGGAGCGGTGGCCAGGCCATGTGGGTTTTTTACCAATTTAAACCCGCCCAGTGACCTTTATGGACACTATGAAGAGATTCTGGGCCCTCCTTTCGGACCTAGAGTATGATCTCGGGAGGAAAAATGCACGCTTCTCCCGTAGGGTTCGCGACGACGCAGTACCTCTATATACACGGTTGCATTTTTGGCTTTACAGCCTAGGATTCACTCTTGTATACTTGGGAATCCGAAGTGAGAAGTTCATTTTAAAATGGTGAAAGTTCGAGTACAACAGGGCTGGCTGTCTGGTGAGAAGCGAGAGACAACCACGGGCGATGGTTGCTACTACAGTTTCAAAGGAATTCCTTACGCTAAACCACCAGTTGGAAAGCTGCGATTCAAAGTAAGTTTTTGAGCACTCATGTTACAGTTGCACCATCTTTACTATTTCGTTACTACAAAGTGTCACGTCATTTCCTCATACCACACATGCCAAATTATACTTCTTCTTCTTATAGTGCCACTCCAACCAATAAAGGGTTGGGTATTGGCTACATACTGCCTGCTTTTCTATTTCCCGCAACTTTTCCCATCATAATAAGTTGTAGAAACTCATAACATCTGTCATACTGTAGCACGTAGCCAAAATATGAGTCTTTCTCTTTATGTCAGTGTGTCGTTGGAATCGCACCCAGGATTTCGCAATATTGTAGGTATGGTTCGATATCGACTAAAGCTGAATAAATATTCTAATTTTAGGCACCTCAACCAGCTCTACCGTGGGATGGAGTGAGAGATGCTAAAGAACACGGCCCAAAAAGCCCGCAAATAAACATCTTCACTAATAAGCTTATATTAGATAGCGAAGACTGTCTCTATCTGAACGTCTACACCCCGAACTTGTTACCTGGTACGCCGTTACCAGTCATGTTCTTCATCCACGGAGGTTCATTTAAAAGCGGCTCAGGAGACGAAGATATTTATGGGCCAGATTTTTTAGTCAGCCATAGTGTCGTTTTGGTCACTATTAATTACAGACTCGACGCATTAGGATTTCTTTGTTTAGACACTGCAGAAGTACCTGGTAACGCTGGTTTGAAGGATCAAGTTGCTGCACTCAGATGGGTGAAAGATAACATAGCGAATTTTGGTGGAGATCCTCGGAATGTTACATTATTTGGAGAGAGTGCAGGCGGGTGCGCTACTTGCCTACATATAATATCACCCATGTCAAAAGAACTCTTTAACAGGTGTATTGTAATGAGTGGTGTCCCATTCTCTGATTGTTGTATTCCTTTCTTACCACGGGAACGTGCTTTTGTACTCGGCAAGCAATTGGGTATTGACACCAGAGATCCTGACGAGCTACTAAATTTTCTACAAAACGTTCCACTTACAAAGCTTTTGAATACTAGTCCCATTCTGTTTAGTTATGAAGAAGCAAATAAAAACCTGTTAAAATGTCATCTCTTTACACCGGTTGTTGAAAAATGTATTGGACAAGAACAATTTTTAGCTGAAGATCCTTTGGAGATATTGAAAAATGGTAATTTTAAGCCAGTGGATTTATTTATTGGTTATACTAATAATGAATCTTTATCCGCAGTTGATGTATTTGAAAAGTCATTTATAAAAGTTTACAATCGATTTTCGGATTTAGTTGTTCCAAGGAATTTTATCCAAAAATGTTTGCCAGATGTGCTTCTTGAAATATCAGATAGAATCTTTAACTATTATTTTAAAGGAAAAACTGTTATTAATAACGAACGTATGCGTGAGTTTGTGGAGTATCATAATTATGCATACATTGTATGTGATATTTTAAGATTTTTATCGTATTTCTCCAAAGAAATTGGCGGACGTAGATACTTGTATAAATTCTCTTGTGTATCTGAGAGAAATATTTATGGAAGTCATGGAGTAAGGTATGGAATACGAGGCGCTACTCATATGGATGACTTGATGTACTTGTTTGATTCCAAAATTAATAACTCGAAAATTGATAAAATGAGCAAAGAATACGAACTGATCCAATTAGTGTGTAAGATTTTTACCAACTTTGCGAAGTATGGGTAAGAGCCATTTTAATTATTTATTGTACACATACACACAAAAAGAAAATATTATTGTATACTAATTACCAACATCATCAGCAACCTTAACACACTGCTGAACAAAGGCATCTTTAGAAGTTGCCATAATCCCTTAGCTTAGCACTAGCGTCTTAGGGATCGCAGTATAGGTGGTAGGTAATCCAATATAATAGAAAGACGCTGCTGCCGGTTTCCTTAGTCTCTTCTTACGACACTCAGCCTAAGATGGGCTGGTGCTATTCTTACTCGACGGGACAATCAATAATAATAACATACATAATAATAACTACAATTATTGCAAAAGTTTGATATTGTTCTTGAAGATTTTATGAATCATGGGAACTTGTAAATATATATATCTATATCTGTGAGTTCCACCATGATTCATAAAATCTTCAAGAACAAATCAAACTTTTGCAATAATTGTAGTTATTATTATGTATGTTATTATTATTGATTGTCCCGTCGAGTAAGAATAACACCACAGATATAGATTTACATAGATAACGCAAATGCATGTACTTCGCGTGTCTGAACCCCGACAAAACGTCGGGGTTGGTCGCCGCTAAGTTACAGTCCACGCGCGTCGGTTGTTGCAGCCTTGCAGCCGGTCGGCCGCAAAAACTAAAAAAAAAATCGGCTGGGCATCGGCGTCTTTGAATCGGTTTGGATTTCCCGTCACTAAATGTCTGCCGTGACGTCACAGAAAGTGTTAAAAAGTCGGCACGCATGGTTTGAATACAAATCGTGATACTTGCGTTATCTATGTAAATCTATATCTGTGGTGGAACTTATGAATACAAGTCGTTAATTGTTTACAAAAAAAAATATCAGTAACATCATCACAATCATCATTTCTCGCAAGACGTTCACTGCTGAACATAGGCAACACAGGAACACAGTTAATGTACTCGTATTCCCGTTTATGGTCGCCACATGAGAAATTTTCTTCCCTACTGGTTATCGGTTTTTCGAGCGATGTGGCCTAACCATTGCCACTTTAACATACAAATTATTACAAATACTAACAGTTAGTCAATATTTTAAATTTGAACGAAGTTTTTTTTATCTGATCGCATCTGATGTGTACCACAACCAACCATGGAAATATTTACCTTACTAGCATATTATACCAACTGCCGACATAAATTAAACATAGTTTGTGTAAAATGAAATTAAGATGGATGGTTAAAACGCTTACGCTTAAAATGTCCTTCAAATTCACCAAAAAGTAAAACTATGGCTTTCTATAGAGAAAATCTTCAGAGAAAAGATATAAAGATAATCTCCTCCAGGGAGGAAAGAGGTCAGCATGGCTATTCTCAAATGTCGGGAACGTTCCGGTATCGGATCGGATAGTCAGATGAAATGTCGAATTATGATCCGACGGATAGTCAAACGCTATTCACAGTTCCTATTGGAAAGGGAGTTTACGAATTCGATATGAGTGTGTTTACGGAGAACATTATAAAATGGTAGAAAAAGAGATTATAGTGGTAGAAAGTTTTAAAGTGGTTAAATAAGTATTTATTACTGAAATTTTAATGTATTTTGTAAGATATCATATAGGAAATTCTTGCCGGATCTTCTCAGTTGAGGCCGCGTTATGATCCAGATCCATGATCCAGATCCAGATTTGATTTGATTTGCAATAACATAATTTATATATTGTGGCTTACTTAGTCATTTATATATGTGTATATTATATATGTATGTGTTTTATTGACTTAATATTTTTGCGATTTTTCTTCTAAACTTGCGTCGTAAACGCTTAGTCATTTTTTCCTTTAGTGCCGTGTAAAAACCGGGCAAACGGAAGGGATTCGTTGATTTTATATGGATGTTTCGGCGAAAGCTAACCATTGATTACTGCTTTCCTATGTATAGATTGACCAAATAAGCCCAGCTAATGTCATTGCCTCTATTGACCCTATTTGGATGTTTAGTGAATGAGTCGTTCGTTGGCGTACAGTGAACGCACCATAAAAAAAAAATTCTCAATTTAATCTAACTACACACATCAAAAGTGTCTAGGGATCAAGCATTTTTAAGCGGATTTCTTGAGATTAAGATGTGGCTTTGTAATAAATTTATGATTTTATAAATTTATATGGATCCTTTTTGGTGCATTTCATAATTTGAATCAGGAACTGTGAATCAAATTCGAGTAAAAGATGAAAATCAGCTGTCAATATTTTCCCTATAAAAACATACAACGCATTGAAGACATTATTAGTGCTACTGTTTCCCTACTACTGATTAAAACCAACGTTATTATGGAGCGGCGACGTCATTTAAGCAGGGAAGAAATGCTCAGAGCCGTGGGAATGATAGAAGCTGGTTCCCGGCAACGTACTGTGGCTTTAGCTCTGAATACAAGTCAGAGTGTTATCAGTCGACTTTGGACACGTTACCGAAGCACTGGTACCGTGGCTGAGCGCCATGGAGGACGGTATCGCTGCACCACACGGAGACAAGACCGATATATTCAAATCTTAACTCGAAGAGCTCCAACAATAACTGCCATGATGTTAGCCGTGAGGCTTCATCACTCTTCAGGGAACTT
Organism: Furcula furcula; assembly: GCA_911728495.1. Classification (NCBI taxonomy): domain Eukaryota; kingdom Metazoa; phylum Arthropoda; class Insecta; order Lepidoptera; family Notodontidae; genus Furcula; species Furcula furcula. The sequence continues at coordinate 24,236,104 of OU452253.1, forward strand.
AATTAGCGACCAAACAGTCAGAAACCGCTTGCATGAAGTGAACCTTCATTCCCGAAGACCGCTACGGGTACCACCTATAGCAATGCACAATCGTAGGATTCGATATCAATGGGCTCTTGAACACAGAAATTGGGCAGAAGAACAATGGCGTTTCGTGTGCTTTTCTGATGAGTCTCGTTTTGGTATGAGACCGGATACAAGACGTATACGACACTGGAGAACCCCTGGACGCCAACAGCGATTAAAATCCTGCCAGGAAGTCCATCCTTATAGTGGTGGAACCATCATGGTATGGGCGGGTATTTGGATCGGCGGAAGAACTGAGTTGATTTGGATCAGAGGCAACCTCAGCGCTCAAATTTATGCTGAGACGATTGTATCAGACGTCATCGTTCCTCTACAAGTGCAAATCGGTCCCTTATTTCAGTTAATGCATGATAATGCACGACCGCACACCGCAAGAGTTGTAAGACAGACTCTCGCCGCAGCTAACATCAATGTCCTGCCCTGGCCTGCTCAGTCGCCAGACTTGAACCCGATTGAGCATGCATGGGATATGCTACAGAGAAGAGCTCTGCCGAATATGGAGGGTATCCAGTCGCAAGAAGACCTTTTTTTGTTGTTGCAACGAACATGGGCGGCCATTCCACAGCGTGATTTGGATGAACTCATTTTGAGTATGCCAAACCGATGTTCTTGTGTTGTTAGTGTTCGCGGTAGAAACACGGATTATTAATTGTTTAAGTTACCCAATAAAATTTTAAAGAAAACTGTTATTTCAGTCTTTTTTTCGAACTTTTGTGTTAGTGGTTCAAATGTCAAAAATCCCTTTATTAGGAAAATGGCAAATTTCTTTATTAATGCAAAGGTGACTTGGTTTATCGTTACTGTGACAAACGAAAACACTTTATTTGATGAATCCTTAAAGAAAATTTTAATTAATATCAATCAGGAGAAAAGTTATTGCAAAAATATATGTTGATCCCTAGACACTTTTGATGTGTGTAGTTACGCGAGTCGCGAATATTCTTTAGATTAGTGAGTGTCTATCATTATTGTTGTCGTCGTCTTTTTTACTCTATATTTGTATAAAAACATAATATTCTTGTGAAATATTAACCTTCCCGACAGCAAAAGGCTCGCGGAATAGTTTCCGTGAATTGTCGTTTTGTTATCGAATCGAACTGTCAAAACTTTTCGATTACGGATTTATGAATAGTGTTTGAAGGACAGCCTCGGAAACTTTTCTATCGGGTTCGGATACGGGACTTTCCGACGGTTCTGAATAGCCCTGCAGGTTATGTTACCACCTGATACATCATCGTCGTTCTTATCCTTAAACCCTAAGATGACCTCCGCCAGCAGTTTAAGGGTTTCCAGGGTCTCCGTACGGAATTCTCTGCGGCAAAAAAAAAAAACGGCCTACAATTTCATAGTCCAATAGGGGACTATGAGATTGTAGGCCGTTTTTTTTATAACCATTGGACCAAAGTTTTGATATATTTGTGTAAGCTATAAAAAATTTCAGGGACCCAACTCCAGACGATTCTCTGGGTGCAATTTGGCCAGAGTACGAAAGTAACAATAAGGCTTATATGGAAATCGAAGATACTCTAGTACCCGGTTCAGATCCTGAAGTTGTACACATGGAATTCTGGAAGAGCATTTATGATTATGCTGGACTGGAGTTTTAAAATTTAATAATGCAATGTATTTTGGATGTATTTAGAAATAAACTTTACTTTGGATAATAATTTGACTACATCAACTAGCGATTATTTATTCCTGAACATTTTACAAGGGGAGATTTCTCCGTGATATTGTTTGCGCATAGGTACTTAGTGATTGCAAAAATATCCAAATTCTAATTAATATACGAATCGGAATGCGTAATACATTTCTTCCCACGGAAACTATTAATTTCACGTAAATACGTGAAACTAATAGTTTCCGCTGCGATTACATCCAATTGTAAGTGATAATGCAGCACGCAGAGAATTATTAAAACTGCAGACAGAAAAATCGGGGAGTGATAGTCCCTTTCAATTGCCATCGAAGTGGTCCCCATCACTCTCGTAGGGCACTGACAGTCTAACTAGTTGGAGGACCGTAGAAAGTCAGAACATAAAACCACTCGACTTACAATCAATTTACTATTAATATGTTATTACCTCGTGGGGTGTTCGGGTAAGAATACTTCCATTTCTTCCCGTTGAGTGTCGTAGGAGGCGACTAAAGGGAAAAGACGGGCTGCTGGGTCTTTCATTTGATATCCAACTTACATAATACTGTGATCCACTACACCCTATAAGCATCGGTCCAAACTAGCAAGTATCTTTGCCGTGTTTGTATGCACGAATACTACTATATCCGACACATTTTGTTGCTTAGAAAATAAGAACAGTCTGGCTCGCCTGGGCTTTCAGTCTATATACTTATTATATAAATATACACTATATATTCAAATAGAGAACAGACATCTGCCCAGTTGATTTATATTTACTTCGGTGGGCAAGTACATAGTCGGTCACGGCTGTTATCTAGACAACAGTCGTTAAGCCAAGTCATAGCCCTAAGGGTAGCTTGAGCTCTTGATCTTAAAACATACGACAAAAAATATATTTATTCATAATTTCCTAAGAAGAAAGGATTTTCAAATAGAAAATGATAATGCTCAGATAATATACGTGGGATATCCGAGTTAGAATAGCACCCATTTTGGCGGTGATTCCGCAGACGGCGGCGGGGTTGCAACCCCCGTCCCCCGTGAGCACCGTGTCCCGGGGGGCTAGAATAGGCAAGGCACTGAGGGGCTCCTGGGACAGATACCACTAGAGAACACAGGTTCCCCTCTCATGGGCCGATGCGACAGATCCGGGGGTTTTAGTGGGTAAGAATATATACAGGGTCTCGGGGACCTATCAAAGGTTTCCCCAGCGACCCCTTGAACTGAGAGCACGGTGACAGGTCCCCGAGGAGCTATATTCGTCCACTAGCGGCAGGCTCAAAGGTAAGGCACTGACGAGTACATGGTGAAGATCCCACCGGATAGTCCAGTGGGGGACCTCTTATGTCAGACAGCGATGAGGGCTTTTCCCATGGCCAGCTTTAGCTCTTTCGCGCGTCACTTCCTATCAATTTGTCCGTATTGTGTAACTAAAAGTTAGCTGAAAACAGAATTTATAAAGAAATTCTATAATCAAAAGTAATAAATTCAAATATGCCATTTCTTTTTTTCTAAATCCCATCCGTGCGAAGCAGGGGCGAGTTGCTAGTTTTTGTATAAAGTACAAAGAAACTTCCAACTTTATACGTCACGGAGTCTTGTTCGATGAAATGTTACAAGTGTGGACCCAGATATAGCTATTTTTTACAAGCTTTTATTTACTTTCACCTGTCCCGTTGTCTGTAATCAAATCTTGCAAGTTAAATTTTGATCCACTTTGCGGTTTCCGATTGAGCTGAAATTTTGCAGTACAATAATATGGTGACAGCGAGCTGATCTGATGATAGAGACGGAAGGTAGGCAACGGAACTCCTCAGTAACATACAGTAGATTGATGGTGTTTCGACTCATTTTGATCAGCTTACAGTACCACTGAAATATTTTATAAAAGCTTGTCTGGAAAAATATTTTTTTCTACAAAAACTTGTTAAGCCCAATAATTTTACCAGCTTCAACTCCGTTGAAATGCTTAAAAGACAATATTTATTTAAAATCTTTCAAGCATTTCAACTTCTAATAATGTAATGAATTTATTAAGCTGAAACTTAGACTTGCAAATGGGCTTACATTTTAGCATCGTTCTAAAAACCCAATGTGAACAAGTCTGAATCGGAATAACAAGTAGTTAGTTACTGTAGGACGTTAGCAAGGTTATCAGACTACCTAAGCCATTAACTACTGGAACGAGTTAACTCTCTCAGCTCGTTTACACGTAAAACAGTTTAAATTGTTTGTTACTACGTCGCGATATTAGACCGTTTACGGCTGAGATACTGCCGTGTGACGTCACTACCCCGCTCCTAAATTAAAGTTTGGAATGAAACAAGGTATAGTATACAAGCTGATACGTCTATGTCTTGTTTATAACTCCCACATACACTAACGATAGGTAAAACAAGTAATTAGACAATATTTTATTATTAAATAATTATACTTTTACTCTATAACGAACATTAGAGAAAAGAAACAATCAACTTGCAATATTACAATAGAGTGTTACAACAGGCGGTCATGTCGCTAATGCGATCTCTACCAGATAACCTAGACTATAGGACATAACACGAAAACGTTGAAGGGTAGCCTCTTTAGCTAAGTTGTAAATCCAATTGAAAAGTAATGAATGTATGGGAATTAGCGATGGGCCGCTGACGGTTTTCCGTTAACGTAACGTTAACGTTGAATTACGTTTACTTATATAAATTCGAAAACGGAAATACAGATTCTCGGCGCAGCGCTGTTTTTCCTTTATTCATTAATTTTTAAATGCCCTAAAATTATATTACAGCTGTAACTGTATTACAGCTTTCTACTGTCAAAATCAGAACAAGTATATTTGGGAAGGTATTTCTTGTAAATACTCTCCCAAAAGGCGATCTCTTCTTTATCCGGTGCTGTCCCTGGTGTCAGTGTATTGCCGATGTTGAGATATTCCTCCTTATCTAGAGTATACGGAGTCCATTTTACGCCAAGGCTGTCGTCCGGATTTGGGTTCCTAGAATGGAAAGTTAATTTTTTTAATAGTTGACTTTTCTTAAAGTGCTTCGATAAAAAGGCGTACCTAATCAATAAAACATTTACACACGTTAATTTTTTTTGCAATTGCATGTGTACTTATTGGGTTAAATATTATATAGGTACCTACTGAATTGGTATTTGATAAAATTGAAAATAAAACTGCCAACTCGATATGTTGAATGGAATGATGAATATGGTGTGCACAGTAAGTGCATCTAATACGAAGTCTAATCTCAGACACACAACCAAAAATAACTCACGTTATAGAGATTAAACTAAACATCAATTATTGGCATATTTATCAAATAATGTTGTCTTTTACTTACGCGAATATTACGCATTGAAATCAAACTACTTTTACGGATTTTGAGATGACAAGATGTCCGTTATCAAACCAGTTTATTGTCTTACCCGTATTTTGCAAAATTTGTCCAGAGTCTAGTTACTCTGTCGACGATTTTGAATGTTTCCGAGTTTTTGTCACATCTGCTTTGCAATAGTGTTCCTGTGAATAAATATGCTAAATCATCCGCATGACATACTGCGGTCTTATTGTTAAAGAGGTGACCCAAACCAATCCGTTGCACCATCTTATTCAACTCTGATTTACACGTAAACTTGTACAAATAGACTTTATTCTTCTTAGTGTACATTTTTGCCGCAAATATTATCCCATACACGAAAAAGTCCATTGCCATATATTGAATCATCTTATTAATATTCTCCATTGATATTACTTCATTCCCGAAATAGAATTTCTGCACCAATCTACCAACTTCTAGCTGATCAGCTATCGTACAGTATGTTGCTATGTGATAAGGCGTGAAAAATTCACGGTAAAAATTCGCTTGTGCAACCATTTTTTCGAGCGGATCGCCGATTGCAGCAGGCATTAGACCCTCATCTTCTGTATATCCTGTTATCACTTCTACTTCTTCATGAATACCGTTTCTTAATGCATCCGTTACATCACCGTAGAAAAATCTTTCATTATGATCAAATTTCTTTTCACTCACTATTGCAAATGGTATAGCATAAGACTTAGCTGATAAAATCACATGCGACTTCACATTAATCAGAGCTTGAGCCGGTTGCTTTTTGAAAAATTCATACAATTCTTTATCATCCTCGGAAAAGAAGCCCAGTTGCTTCGCTAGGAGTAAAGCTCTTTCCCGCGGTTCGAAGGCGACTAAACACCAACAAGGTATTGCTCCACTCTGCATGATAGCTCTTTTGAAGAGACCTTTCGTCATTGACGACACCAAGTGATAAGAAACACTTCCAGCTCCAGCACTTTCCCCGAAAATCGTTATGTTGTTAGGATCACCTCCAAAATTGCTAATGTTCTTTTTAACCCACCTAAGTGCTGCTACTTGATCTTTCATACCAGCATTGCCTGGAATATCCTCTGTATTCAAACAAAGGAATCCGAACGCTCCAAGTCTGTAGTTGAACGTGACTAAAACAACTTCATGTCTGACTAAATATTCTGGGCCATACATATCATCATTGCCGCTACCCCAGGTGTAACCGCCACCGTGTATCCAAAACATGACGGGTAAGAGAGTTTTGGGCTTGATATTTGGAGTATAAACGTTCAGGTAGAGGCAGTCTTCGCTGGCGTTCGTAATATTTGGATCGATGAAGTTTTGCTGTATGCAGACCGGTCCAAATTCTTTTGCGTGGCGAATTCCAGTCCATGGCTTTGGTGCTTGTGGCGCCTGCAATATTGAATAATAGGGATAATCGACATATTATTTATTTAAAATAATTCTAGACCAATCATAATAATAGATAGATTATCTTTAGTAAAAATATTGATAAGATCTACCTAAATTGAAGGTTATTTTTTATATTATCTACAACAATGTTCAACAATAACATAACATAATAAATGAGAATTAGCGTTAAGTGACGTTTGTGAGTACGGCAGTAAGTAAAGTGCGTTTCACGAAAGAGTTCCTTTCGTGGTTAAGTTGGTATAATTGAATCAGGTGTTATCATTAAATTTAAAAATATTTAGCCTCAATATAGGGAAAATACACTCTAATATAAATCACACGCGGATGTATCATTAGTCCAAAATTACCAACGTAAACACGCAGTACCTTAATTTATATTTTTCGATTTATACAGGTTAAATCTCGGTTAAATACATAGAATTAAAGACAGAAATAATTTTCAATCATTTTATGCTCTCATCAGGTTTGGCTTGGCTGTTGTGGCCAATTGCAAGTGGCAAATATAATCATGTAAATAACCTGAGGACATAAATAGTTTACCATACATAATTTTGATCAATTATTTATTTATAAAAATATTTTATTATTTCATGGACGATGATGATTCATGGATTTAATGTCGGAAGGCCTAAACATATCGAAATCATCACGTTTTTCCCCAGGGATAACTTCTTTTCTAGGTGTAGCAATGTTTGCAGATATGCTTCTGTGTCAGCTTCTTCAGTAATCTTTGTGACAATTTTTTAATGATAAATTTATGATATTATATTGTGCGCTCATCAACGAATGACAAGATGAATTATAGTTCTATTGATGATGAGAAAAAGTCAATCTCTATGCTCTGCTACATATCTGTCAGATGGCGAATAATAATATCTTGGGACAATCCACACATGGTCATCCGATCCCAAACTAGGCAGAGCCTGTACTGTGGAAAACAGACAACTGGTACTAACTTATATACTTTTTTTTTGTAAATACATTCGTCATAAGTCCGTCGTCTCGCGAGTAGACCTCGAGCCGGCAAAAAAAGACACTATAACATAATAATAAGTACTCATATGCATAATAATAAGTCTAATATAATAAGTCTCAAATCTTGTGCATTTACGACAGCCTCAGAAATATGCAATATAATCATAATGACATTCAAAAGTGCTAGCGCTAAGCTTATTTGAAATACATAATTAATTTAATATCATAATTAGTGATTTTTGAAAACATGGAATTAAAACATAAACCCTGGTAACATTATTTTACCTACCTGAAATGGCGGCAACTCAGGATCATCCTGTTCTTTCTCAGTGTAATTAGAATAGAGCTAGTATCGCGTCGATTCGCCGTACAAATTTTTCGTGGCAGTTTTGCGGGGTGCGGGAGGCGAAGTAAACACACACAGATACAATTTCACGCATACCCACACTATATTAAACTCGCAACACATTCAAAAAGATACGCACACAAATAAAGAATGACCTGACCATATGAACAAAATTTGGCAGAGGGGTTAGCGCATCATGCTATCTCCAGTGGTATCTCCTCTAAGTGTTCTTTGGTGAAATTTTCAAGCGCACAAAACCTTTTCATCTTTATATTTATAATCTTGTCACTACTTCTCAATGTCTTAGGCATGATTTTGCATAGAGAATAATGAGGAAAAACAAAAACACTTTGACACACGCGATCGTCTCTGACTAACAGGATGACCAACTTAACCACACATTCGTGAAACGCACTATATGGGAGTATGTTTGAAACTTTTTATTTTATGAGTTGTTCGACTCGAAACTTCAATCCTAAGTAGGTAAAAAGTCTAGTCTAGTTAGACGCATAATATCAGACTGTCTGTATGTCTGTCTGTGGTATTGTAGCTCTATGTTATCCGTATCTATTATAGTCTGGTTAAGGCACTCGTCAAATTCCAACATTTGACCAAATAAATTGAATGACTATCCATCCAATTCACAATAATAGACACCGCTATTTGACTTCAATCAAAACGGCGGCAAATAAAATTTAGTGGACCATCCCAAGCACGATTTCTTTGATAAATGCTTAAAAAAATCAATAAATGTCTGTATGATAATTTACTATTTTTTACCTACTAGACAATTTTGTTATTGTTTTTTTTTTCATTATTAATTGAATGATAACAGCAGCACATAGGGACGCTCCACGTTCCTCCATTTTCTCAACTACGCAAATTAGAAAGAAATCTTAGACAAAGATATTGGATGAGTGGAATGGGCATAGGTACATCAAAGGATCAAATATTGGACCTAGAAATTGCACAAATAAATTTGACGAGTGCAATACCACCCTAAGACCTTTCTACTGATAACTTAGTCTCTGGATAACCATTACTTTTGCCTTTTACCTTAAACCTGAGGTCTCCAACAGGCGGTGCTGCATAAGGAATACCTCTAAAACTATAATACGAGCCGCCATACTCATTTTCTTCTAGCTGCCCCTCCAGAATGCCATCACTGATACTTATTTGAACCATCGCAACTGTAATAAAAGTTTTAACAGCATGTAACTGCTAGCTTTTCCTACCAAAATTAGGATGAACGTATTTTTCCACGTTTGTTGCCATAACGTCCTTGTTGCGATAAGCAAAGATGATTCAAGACTTCTACACTATACTTTTTGAAAACAAGCGTTAACTATTGAAATATATAATATGTATATGATTTTTATTGCCTATTCAAGAGCCCTTTCGATTCGAGCCCCTTCACTCGATCACAATAAATATGGGCCAAATATATTACATACGTGTGTATATTTTTTATTTGCTTGAGGCTTTATTTCTATATGACGTTTCACGCCTTTTGTATACCTACATATATATACCCATATATAGATACTAAATTCTTTATTGTAAAACCAACATACTACTACTACTATGGCCTTTACGTCTATTACAGATGATTCAATGTGTAAATAACCAACTTAAGACACAACAAAACAATAGAATACAGCACATGACAGTGGGCGGCCTTATCACTAGTAGTGATCACTTCCAGGCAACCTTTGGATGGAGAGGATCTGTAATAGTTAAAGACGGTACAGAATATTTTATATGGACTAAACGTGTAATTTAATTAAGTATCACTGTATAGTCACTTTAATAGTAGTTTCTGAAACTGCTGCATATTAGGGATTATTAATGCACGAGTGTGTGTTTATAAACCGAGCTGAATTTGAGGTTTATAATACTATCACACGAGTGTTGTAATACCTAATAATGTGCAGTTTCATACACTACTTTATCTACACTCATGTAATAGGTAAAAAAACAAAGTTTAAACCACCGGACCACAATACAAAACAGTTAATATTTTGGCACTAATTTATTAAGTCCCGTCAAAGACTACTAGTAAAGGAATGAATACTAACTGAAGACTTAGCAGTATGGTACCAGATAAAAAAAAACTAAGGTGTTTTATAATAGAAAAAGAAATAATTCTAAAGCATCGTTTTGTTCGTGAGACCCATGGGAGATCTGAATACAGTGTGTCATTAGAGTACCTACTAGATTCGAGTTCATCATTTGAATATTACTATATGAGTGTAGATAAAAACTTAAATAGTATTTAAAATCAAGCTAGTTGAGTACTAAACCTTTTGTCCATCCAAAAACAGCGTTTATGCTTTCAAGTTTCCAGTGAATTATAAATGTTACACTTCATCACTTTGTGCACGTTTAATGGATTAATGAAATTTATCTTCATTTTTATATTGTTGAATTTGATAAGAAATGACTTATCGGCTCGTTGATAAGATATTAGCCAGCCTATTTACCAATCCTATTCATTATCAACCATCATTGTATAAAAAGTGTTGACTACAACGCACCCCCCACCGAATAAAGTCGCAAGCACTGTTACGACCTTTTGCGTTTTCGTAATCTAAGATGTCAAATACATCTCCTAGAATTATTTCAGACGTTTTCTAATAGTTCTGATAAAAATATGAACATGAATTCTTTATTCTTCGGAACAAATAAATTAGTTTTTCCGTCGAAAAACGCCTTAATCAACACATACGTTTTAAACAAATAAATTTTAAACTTGTAATATGTCATCGCGACTGTATACTTGGGAATAAAATAAATCGTGTTATACAGTAACGATGTTTACCACTTTATTCGCGTAAAAAAGGAAATGTAGTAGTAAATGTTCGGTAAGTCAGTATCAGCGTTTGTCAGTATGTTCATCATTATCATCAGCAGCCGAAACACACCCACTGCTGAATAAAATACCTCCCCCTTAGAAAGGAGGGGTTGCAATAATCCCCACGCATAGTAGGCGTCTTGGGAATGGCAGTATATGTTGTAATCCAGTAGAAAGACGCTGCTGCCCGTTTATCATGTTAATATCATTCATGTCGTAGATTAGTTTGAATATCATATCATGTCATCTATTTATATGTGAATACTACTAACTATAAAATGAGTGCTCAATAAGTGACATCCCACGGGTAAGTTGCTTGGTTTCAAAAGTACAAAGAAGACCATTCATGTTAAAGTAGCTTGTAAAAGTCAGTACGAAACTATTAATGAAATTCAATACTTATTTCATAAACCAAAGTATAAAGAAGCCGATGTTGAGCAAAAATTTGCTTTAAAAACAGAACATCATGCACATAGGGCAATAAAATACAAATTACGGGAAATTAAGACAAAAGAAAAGAAAGAGGCAAATCCTAAGGACACAGTTGTCGCCACATTTGATTTTGGAATGGTGTTAAATCTCGGCCAGGCAAAGAACAATGGGAAAATTTGTATGGACCCCGTCCCCAGAAGTGTAGCACTATGGGTCATATATGGAAAAATAGATAATATTCTGAATAACAGATTACTGAAAGAAAGTATGAAAGAATTAATGTATGAATGTGGGAAAATATATTAAAATTATTAATTATTTTTATATTACACTGCTCTTTATGATTACTATTTTATGATTAAAATCATTTTATTACATTTTAAAACAACAAAGTAGTCATAAGGTATTACAAATTAATAAGTATACGTATGGTTCAGTACAGTAATAATGAGTATCAATCAGCCAATAAGTGGTCAACTCAAGAAACAACAAGAAAGAAGTTACAAGATGCTATTAACAAGTGCAGCTACAACTGCCTGAATTGTTTAAACATGAACAAATAAGTAGTCATACTAATAAAAAATGAAATAGGTATATTGACTACTTGAGTGCGCGTGAGTGCACAACAATAGTTGTCAAAGCGGCAACGCGCGCCACCGAACACGCTCATAGTTCTCACCTTAATCTGGCTCCATCACATATAAAGTGCCGGTAAGTAGCGGACTGCTCACAGCAGCAGCAGACTAAGTGTCACTGCGACACGTCGCAGCGACATGATGCTGCGGTCATGAATGACCGTAGACGGTTGCAGCAGACGGCAAACAGCCAATAAACGCAGTATTTTGTTGTGTTGTGGGTATTTGTAGTTTGGGGGTCCCGTTTGGTTGGCACTACTGATCTGCAGTCGGACGACACGTAGTCTGCTATGGTGCGACGTGTAGTTGGGCGACGTGTCGAACGCTGCGGAAGGTATTTCATAGAAATACATAGAAACCAGTAGTGTCACAGCGACACGTCGTTTGCTACTGCTGTGTGCAGTCCGCTACGAACCGGCACCGTTATTTTCCGTATTTCCTTAACTGAAAAAGGACATTGCAATGTGTGGCACTATCAAATTGCCAGAAGAGGTTCTTTAGAATCAGGGACTTATTTGCTGAAGTTTATTGCATTGTAGATCGTCTGTAGAAGTGCTATTGTCCGTTTATGGCAAGGTACTTGCAATATCAATAGCTTTATATGAAGACTTAATGAGTATCTGTAACACTAATGCTGTTGCACCAGCTTATCAGTGACAATGAGGGCTTGGAAGATTCGAATTACGAAGATAAAGCACTAAGATAAGTTTATTCAACTCATTTTAGATTAATAAAATGTAATTAAAACATGCTGTGATTAAAATTATACTAAAGGCTAAGACTGCTATGATTCTATTCTATCTTCTAGTTGATGGCTATTAGTTGGGCCCGGTAACCACCGAAACGCACTTCGACCCAGCTCGAACCATTGTGCCTGCCCTAGCCCTTACTCTGTTGCTGACTTATCGAAAAGTTCTTTAAGGTACCCCACGATTGCGCCAGCTTGAAGCTGAGCATAATCATCTGGTGTAAGATAGGCTACTCCCAGATGACTCAATCTACGTGCTACAAGAGCGTCGCAGCCACACAGTATGTGTAACATCGATTTTTTTTCATCTTCATAGAATCTGCAAGTATCTACGGTACTTATCCTCATTCTGTGTAGGTACTCGTTGGTTTGATATAATGGTTGGTAGTATGTTCCATTCAGAATCCTAACAAATGCTTTAGGGCCAACTAGCTGACTTTGTGAGCAGGCCCTCGCTAGTTCATTGGCTTTCTCATTTCCATCGACACCTTGTCCAGGTACCCAGATAAGGCTGACATTATTGTGTCTACCCAGGTTGTTTAGACCTGCGTACCTTCATTGACTAATTTGGAGACACTATTGAAGGAGATTAATGCCTTTAGAGCTGCCTGAGTGTCGCTGAGAATGCTAATAGTTTTTCCTTTGACATTTCTCCTTAGCATTTCTTTAATACTGGCAAGTATAGCATATGTTTCCGCTTGGAATACTGATGCATATTGCTTTGACTGACACTGCAGTCCTTGGAATAAATTGCTGCCCCTGTACCAGACTGCATTTTAGAGCCGTCAGTATGCCATATAAAAAAGGCGAGATCCACCAACCGGTTTGAGTTCCCTCGTCCGTTGATGGTATGTGTACTCGGTACCTCTTATTAAACATGTGCACTGGATTTATCTTATCACAGGGCATGTCCATTAGGTCATCCAGTTCTTCCACGGGATCCAATAAAGTATGTTTTGTACAGGGCTTGTTCGATTCAAGCTCCTACTTTTGCTTTTATTTTCTAAAATCACTGCTATCAACCATAACGCACAAAGCTTGCTTTATCTTTTTATGCAAAGAAGGTGGTCATATGATATTACTGTATGTATTAAACAAGCAAGTTTCACCAGCAAGTTTGAATATAGTGTCAGAGTTATGCGCGAACATACATAGAAAATATATATATATACACACATCAAAAGTGTCTAGGGATCAACATATATTTTTGCAATAACTTTTCTCCTGATTGATATTAATTAAAATTTTCTTTAAGGATTCATCAAATAAAGTGTTTTCGTTTGTCACAGTAATAAACCAAGTCACCTTTGCATTAATAAAGAAATTTGCCATTTTCCTAATAAAGGGATTTTTGACATTTGAACCACTAACACAAAAGTTCGAAAAAAAGACTGAAATAACAGTTTTCTTTAAAATTTTATTGGGTAACTTAAACAATTAATAATCCGTGTTTCTACCGCGAACACTAACAACACAAGAACATCGGTTTGGCATACTCAAAATGAGTTCATCCAAATCACGCTGTGGAATGGCCGCCCATGTTCGTTGCAACAACAAAAAAAGGTCTTCTTGCGACTGGATACCCTCCATATTCGGCAGAGCTCTTCTCTGTAGCATATCCCATGCATGCTCAATCGGGTTCAAGTCTGGCGACTGAGCAGGCCAGGGCAGGACATTGATGTTAGCTGCGGCGAGAGTCTGTCTTACAACTCTTGCGGTGTGCGGTCGTGCATTATCATGCATTAACTGAAATAAGGGACCGATTTGCACTTGTAGAGGAACGATGACGTCTGATACAATCGTCTCAGCATAAATTTGAGCGTTGAGGTTGCCTCTGATCCAAATCAACTCAGTTCTTCCGCCGATCCAAATACCCGCCCATACCATGATGGTTCCACCACTATAAGGATGGACTTCCTGGCAGGATTTTAATCGCTGTTGGCGTCCAGGGGTTCTCCAGTGTCGTATACGTCTTGTATCCGGTCTCATACCAAAACGAGACTCATCAGAAAAGCACACGAAACGCCATTGTTCTTCTGCCCAATTTCTGTGTTCAAGAGCCCATTGATATCGAATCCTACGATTGTGCATTGCTATAGGTGGTACCCGTAGCGGTCTTCGGGAATGAAGGTTCACTTCATGCAAGCGGTTTCTGACTGTTTGGTCGCTAATTAAGTTCCCTGAAGAGTGATGAAGCCTCACGGCTAACATCATGGCAGTTATTGTTGGAGCTCTTCGAGTTAAGATTTGAATATATCGGTCTTGTCTCCGTGTGGTGCAGCGATACCGTCCTCCATGGCGCTCAGCCACGGTACCAGTGCTTCGGTAACGTGTCCAAAGTCGACTGATAACACTCTGACTTGTATTCAGAGCTAAAGCCACAGTACGTTGCCGGGAACCAGCTTCTATCATTCCCACGGCTCTGAGCATTTCTTCCCTGCTTAAATGACGTCGCCGCTCCATAATAACGTTGGTTTTAATCAGTAGTAGGGAAACAGTAGCACTAATAATGTCTTCAATGCGTTGTATGTTTTTATAGGGAAAATATTGACAGCTGATTTTCATCTTTTACTCGAATTTGATTCACAGTTCCTGATTCAAATTATGAAATGCACCAAAAAGGATCCATATAAATTTATAAAATCATAAATTTATTACAAAGCCACATCTCAATCTCAAGAAATCCGCTTAAAAATGCTTGATCCCTAGACACTTTTGATGTGTGTATATATACAGACGAATTGAGAACCTCCTCCTTTTTTGAAGTCGGTTAAAAAATATACAATTTTAGTGAAAAAAATAGCTTTCTATTGATACCTCAATAATTTTGATCGGATGTATGGTTGTTGACTTATTGACTAATTATGGCTTTTTATTTTTCCTGAAAAGTTGTGATTTTGATATTATGACTTTATTCGGTGGGGGGTGCGATTAATATTGTTAAGCTTTATTTCAAGGTTGTTGCTGTACTGTTAGTTGAGAGTATCTAAGCACTACAGCAGCCAGAGGACTGATGCTCAAAGGTCATGGGTTTGATTCCCGGTCTGGACAAACGTTTGTGTGCATGAAGATGATCGTTTGTCCGAAGTCCGAAGTATGTATTTATATTTAGAGCCATTCCTTTAGTGCGGACTAAGCGATTTGCTTCGTAATCAAAGTATTTTAGTACTTTTGGAATGACTTTGCCATCCTCCGTTAGCGAATTAAATAGCCTTGCTTATACACATAAGTAAGAAAACCATCTAAACCAATGTAAGTACAGTTCTAAATTGTATGTAAAAATAAAAATAAAGTATTTTCATTTCAATGTGTAAAAACCCACATTAATTAAGAAAACATAAAAATTATAATTGCCAATTGTTTATGGCGGTGAGAATTATACAAACAGTATTATAAAACAGTACAATTATTTCGAAGAATATTATCATTTTCACATAACATTCACAGCCGACTGGCCGTATGTATATTATATTTCTAAGATCATTCACATATGTCTACTAGTAGTTTATATATTGACAAAGGCCTTTTCAATCAAGAATTAACTTTGCAGGTATGTATAATATTCAGAAATTACATATTTATATAACTGCTAGGTAGGACGTTGTCGGCTAAGGAGGACGGCGGCGGGGTCGCGACCCCCGCCCATATGAGCTCCGTTTCTGGTACCTGGGAGGCTATAATGCACCCTCCGGCGGCGGGCTCAATGTCAAGGCAATGATCCTGGTGCAGATCCCACTGGTGTCCCCTACTATCATGTGCTGATGCGACAGCCGCGGGGGTTTAGTGAGTCCTCACCACAGATATGACTCACATACCCCGGTCGATTCCCACAGGTTCCAAGGACCTTTTGAACGTTTCCCCCGCGATAAAAGGTACCACCGTAATGTTTGCCGTAAAGCAGCAAAGTGTAAACATTGTTGTGTTTAGGTTTGAAGGTCCCTGTAGCTGGTGGTAACAGTTCCCAAGAAACCATTTTTATCGGGGCTGGTGGTAATTGTACTTACTAAAACTAGCCTTCTGCGACTGCCCAAGTCTGCTAATTTATACACGCTTCAATTGAGCGTCGATAGTGTGTCAGTTGGATGGTTTTACACATTTGGTAGTCTACTAATTTTATAAGGCCAGTGTCGTGTCAGCGGCTTGTCACTGACCTGGGCCCTTAGGCTGCTAATTTTAATTAGATGCCACACAATTGACATTCCAGCGACACACTACTGATACTCCATAACCATTGTGAAAAATTCGGTATTCTGCTGAAATAGCCAT
Organism: Furcula furcula; assembly: GCA_911728495.1. NCBI lineage: Eukaryota > Metazoa > Arthropoda > Insecta > Lepidoptera > Notodontidae > Furcula > Furcula furcula. Next base: position 24,252,843 of record OU452253.1, read on the forward strand.
AACCAGCGGTGTCACACAACTGAGACGCCATTCAATATATGTATTTTAGTTATTCAATGCTATTTAGACCCCTATGCGAACCCCGGCTCGCACCTCTGATTTATTTAATTAATCATGTGCGAATCGTCTTTGTGCGATTGTTACTAGCTTTCGGTAAAGGAAAACATCGTGATGAAACCTGCATGTCTGAGAAAGCCTAACTAGCTTTCGAAAGACGTGTGAAATCCGCCAACCCGCACTTGGCCAGCGTGGTGGACTATGGCCTAAGCCCCTTCAACTTGAAGGGAGGCCCGTGCCCAGCAGTGGGACATAAACAAGGGCTGGTATTATTATATTATTATTATTATGCTATTTAGAACATTATCTTTGAAAATAGTTTTAGACGGGTGTTAGAAGGGGATGTAAAAAGTTACTCTTGCACCTGACCCCTCCTCAGTGACAGAAGACAACTTCTGTCCCAAGTAGTATATTATGTATGCTAATTGGTGCATTATACTCAGTACTTGTGTAACTAAATCTTCTGCGTATGCTAACTCTCTCGAATATTAACCAATGTGGTCAGGAGAGCATTATTAGGTAATAATCAGTACTTTACCTGACCTTAGGATTACCTCCAAGAATTACTTACTTGAGAATCCTAACTGAGAAGCTCGTGTCAGAAGTCTTAGAATGGCCAAAGTCTGCGTACAGCAGGGCTGGCTGTCCGGTGAGAAGCTAGAGACAACCACAGGCGACGGATACTATTACAGTTTCAAGGGCATCCCTTACGCTAAACCACCAATTGGAAAACTCCGGTTCAAAGTAAGTATTTGAGTTCCTATTTCCACAGAATCACGTCATGTGCCTCAATGCGTTGATAGACGTTCATTGCTTATATTTCGCCGTATACTCATATTCATAAGTCAGTTTTTATCTATATAGGGAAGCGATTTTGAGAATATCCTGACAGAAAAACTCAAAAACACTCTTTGTCTCACTTGGAAATTGTACCCAGGACTTCGCAACCAGCAGATAAAGTTGGTAACCTTGAATATTAACGATGATAAAATAATTCATATTCCAATTTTAGGCACCTCAACCACCTCTATCGTGGGACGGAGTGAGAGATGCTAAAGAACACGGCCCAAAAAGCCTGCAGTTGAACGTCTTTACCAATACTTTTATATTAGAAAGTGAAGACTGCCTATATCTTAATGTCTATACCCCGAATGTGTCACCTGATACACCGTTACCAGTCATGTTCTTCATCCACGGAGGGTTTTTTAAAAGCGGCTCAGGAAACGATGACTTTTATGGACCAGATTTTCTAGTCAGCCATGCTGTCGTTTTGGTCACTATTAATTACAGACTTGACTCATTAGGATTTCTTTGCTTAGACACTGCAGAAGTACCTGGAAATGCTGGTTTGAAAGATCAAGTGGCTGCACTACGATGGGTGAGAGACAACATTATAAATTTTGGTGGAAATCCTCATAACGTTACTGTATTTGGTGAGAGCAGTGGTGGGTCCTCTACTTGCCTACATATCATCTCACCCATGTCAAAAGGACTCTTTAATAGGGCTATCGCTATGAGTGGCAGCCCATTCGATGACTGTTGCCATCCGTTCCTACCACAAAAACGTGCTTTCTTACTCGGCAAGCAGTTGGGTTTCGAAACCAAAGATGCAGACCAGCTATTGAAGTTTCTACAAAGTGTTCCATTTCAAAAGCTCGTAGATACTAGGCCCATACTGTTTAGTTATGAAGCAGCAAATAAAAATATCGTAAAATGTACCTTTTTTACCCCGGTTGTCGAAAAAGATTTTGGACAAGAACAATTTTTAATTGAGGAGCCCTTGGAAGCATTAAAAAATGGTCGTACGAATAACGTAGATTTACTTATGGGTTATACTAATAACGAAAGTGTATTTATCGTTGATATGATTGATAAAAAGTACATAGAGATGTATAAAAGATTTTCGGATGTAGTTGTGCCAAGGCACATTATTGAGAGATGTTTGCCAGAAGTACTTATAGAAATATCGAATAGCATACATAACTTTTATTTTAAAGGAAAATCTATTAATGTTGAACGCATGGACGAATTTATCGAATATAATAATTATGCAAATATTGTATGTGATGTTTTAAGATTCATTACATATTTAACAAAACTTGGTGACCGACGTAGATACCTCTATAAATTCTCTTGTATATCCGAGAGAAATGTTTACGGAATGACCGGACTTAAGTATGGAATACGAACCGCTACTCATATGGATGACTTGATGTACTTGTTCAATGCCAAACAAAGTCAATTGAAAGTCGACAAAAGCAGCAGAGAATACGAACTGATCCAGTTCGTGTGTAAGATTTTTACCAACTTCGCTAAGTATGGGTAAGAGTTATTTTCACTTATTAGATATTTCATGTAATAATAGATCTGATTCATGGTGGATCTAATGTATTCGTTCTCCAATCCATGGTTGATATAATGTTTGCAAAAATAATTAGGGATCCAGACGTACCTAAAAAATATTCTGTTGTGAGTTTATTTGAAAATAGTACTCCACCTAGTAATAAATACTCATAGGGTCTATACCCTAGCGAACAAATGCCAGATCAGAGATCTCTATAGCTCTCTGTTTTGGCATTTGTTCGCTGGAGTACATCTGCATAATATACTGAATAAAATTATTGTATTTATAAAGTGTGATTGATATTTTTTGACACGTTTGGATACGTTTATCGCGTTATTCATTTTCTCAGGAATCCAACTCCAGACGATTCTCTTGGCGTAATTTGGCCGGAGTATGACAATTCCAGCAAGAATTACGTGGAAATTGGAGACACTCTAATACCCGGCACTGATCCTGAAGCTGTACACATGGAATTCTGGAAGAATATTTATAACTTAGCTGGACTGGAGTTTTAACGAAATTATTACATTGTCATGTACTTTATTGATGATTTTTTGGTGTGTTTATTCCCTCGTTTAACAAAAATAAAGATACAATTGTTTTACATTTTGCTGAACTTGAATATCTTTTTTTTTGTTTCCATTGTGTAAACCCTATAAAAGTCCCCGGGAACCAGTGGATGGGTCAACCAAGGTCGGGGGTCAAATGTAGAATTCGTACCCAATAAAACCCCCGCTTCGGCACATTTAATTTCTAGGATACTTTTTTTTTATTATTCTTTATTATGTACACAAAAAAAATACAATAGAAATATTAACATTAAAAAAAAGTAACATAAAGGGCGAGCTTAACTCAACACGTGAGTTCTCTTCCAGCAAACCCATTCTTCTATTTGGATATAAAGTTTTATCACTAACAACTGTGCCTATAAAAATTGAAGAGTTCCCTCGGTTTTTCCAGGATCTTATCATCAGAACCTGACCAGATGGCCATGGGACCACTTGAGAAGTTACCTTTTCAAACAAAAGAAGAATTTTCTAAGTCATATCCTTGTCCAGGTGTTTTAAACATGCATAAAAAAGATTCAATCACTATACCGGTTATTGTTATTATACACACATCAAAAGTGTCTAGGGATCAACATATATTTTTGCAATAACTTTTCTCCTGATTGATATTAATTAAAATTTTCTTTAAGGATTCATCAAATAAAGTGTTTTCGTTTGTCACAGTAACGATAAACCAAGTCACCTTTGCATTAATAAAGAAATTTGCCATTTTCCTAATAAAGGGATTTTTGACATTTGAACCACTAACACAAAAGTTCGAAAAAAAGACTGAAATAACAGTTTTCTTTAAAATTTTATTGGGTAACTTAAACAATTAATAATCCGTGTTTCTACCGCGAACACTAACAACATAAGAACATCGGTTTGGCATACTCAAAATGAGTTCATCCAAATCACGCTGTGGAATGGCCGCCCATGTTCGTTGCAACAACAAAAAAAGGTCTTCTTGCGACTGGATACCCTCCATATTCGGCAGAGCTCTTCTCTGTAGCATATCCCATGCATGCTCAATCGGGTTCAAGTCTGGCGACTGAGCAGGCCAGGGCAGGACATTGATGTTAGCTGCGGCGAGAGTCTGTCTTACAACTCTTGCGGTGTGCGGTCGTGCATTATCATGCATTAACTGAAATAAGGGACCGATTTGCACTTGTAGAGGAACGATGACGTCTGATACAATCGTCTCAGCATAAATTTGAGCGTTGAGGTTGCCTCTGATCCAAATCAACTCAGTTCTTCCGCCGATCCAAATACCCGCCCATACCATGATGGTTCCACCACTATAAGGATGGACTTCCTGGCAGGATTTTAATCGCTGTTGGCGTCCAGGGGTTCTCCAGTGTCGTATACGTCTTGTATCCGGTCTCATACCAAAACGAGACTCATCAGAAAAGCACACGAAACGCCATTGTTCTTCTGCCCAATTTCTGTGTTCAAGAGCCCATTGATATCGAATCCTACGATTGTGCATTGCTATAGGTGGTACCCGTAGCGGTCTTCGGGAATGAAGGTTCACTTCATGCAAGCGGTTTCTGACTGTTTGGTCGCTAATTAAGTTCCCTGAAGAGTGATGAAGCCTCACGGCTAACATCATGGCAGTTATTGTTGGAGCTCTTCGAGTTAAGATTTGAATATATCGGTCTTGTCTCCGTGTGGTGCAGCGATACCGTCCTCCATGGCGCTCAGCCACGGTACCAGTGCTTCGGTAACGTGTCCAAAGTCGACTGATAACACTCTGACTTGTATTCAGAGCTAAAGCCACAGTACGTTGCCGGGAACCAGCTTCTATCATTCCCACGGCTCTGAGCATTTCTTCCCTGCTTAAATGACGTCGCCGCTCCATAATAACGTTGGTTTTAATCAGTAGTAGGGAAACAGTAGCACTAATAATGTCTTCAATGCGTTGTATGTTTTTATAGGGAAAATATTGACAGCTGATTTTCATCTTTTACTCGAATTTGATTCACAGTTCCTGATTCAAATTATGAAATGCACCAAAAAGGATCCATATAAATTTATAAAATCATAAATTTATTACAAAGCCACATCTCAATCTCAAGAAATCCGCTTAAAAATGCTTGATCCCTAGACACTTTTGATGTGTGTATGAATTTAACATATTCTCCCATCGTCTATGACATGACATTAAACTTGGGAGTCTCATTTTGGTGTATATGATGTTTTCCATACTCGTCTTTTATTTGACATAAACATTTATATATTTGTTATTCGAAGTTTTTAATTAACAAAGGTGTGCGATTCCATAACTCAAATTTAGAACAAAAAGAAAATGACTTGTAGGTAGATGGACTCACCGACGTTCCTGTGGTCTTTTTTCGCGTCCCGGGACGGAAGACCGCGAATACAATACAGCAGCCACTGATATTAAGTTCCAGAATACTGGGGTACTAGTATTAATTTGCACCACACATTTTTGAGGAGCGGCCACCGATACACACCACAAGTCAAATAATAGAAACCCAACACAAGGAATTGTATTTTGACTGGGAGCACCTTAAAATACTCAACTAAAATAAGCCATAATTATTCTACACCAACGCTTTCTTCAATAGGTCCCCGGGACCTGTGGGGGGGGGGGGGTGACTTGGAAACAAGGTGCGCAGGTTCTTACCCCGGCTCGCACCTCTGATTTCTTCAATGAATCATGTGCGAAGCGTCTTTGTGCGGTTGTTACTAGCTTTCGGTGAAGGAAAACATCGTGAGGAAACCTGCATGTCTGAGAAAGCCTAACTAGCTCTCGAATGACGTGTGAAGTCCGCCAACCCGCACTTGGCCAGCGTGGTGGACCTAAGCCCCCTCATCTTGAGGGGAGGGGACCTTTTCTGTGGTCATGACAACCTGTACAGTCTTATTACCGAGTGAAGTCACAGTCCATCACATCAAGTACGTGCATGAGCTTTTTCGAGCGAATTTTGAAAAGCCAAGTTTTGATTTGTAGTAAATATCTATCTATACTTATAATAAAACTGTAACAGGTCCAATTCTGTACATTGAAGATATTTTTAAAATTATTTTTGGAGGGCATTCTTTAACCGATACTGAGGCCGAAAATGTAATTTTTTTAATTTTTGTCTGTCTGTCTGTCTGTCTGTCTGTCTGTCTGTATCACGGCTGAGCATCACGCCGAAACTACTCAATGGATTCAAATGAAACTTGGCATGATTTGAGATCTTACTACGAGGTAGGACATAGGATACTTTTTATCCCGTAATCTAGCACGGTTCTTTTGGGAGAGGGTATTAAAGTCAAAATGGGTAGTTGGTTATACGCTTGGTCCGATTTTATCAATTTTTCTTTATAATATAATAAATATCAGTAAGGTAACACTCATAGAGAGTTGTTATCAAGGTTTTGTAATCGATCGGGTTAAGCAATGTTAGGTAAGGTAATTAAATAGATGGGTGACCGTTTAACGCCATTTGAACTAAAAGGGTCCGTGCTTCGGAGAGCAAGTAAAAAGTGTCTCCCAGTTTTTAACCGACTATAAAAAAGGAGGTTATGTATTCGATGCGAATGTCTGTTATTAAAAGTTTAGTTAACGTAAAAATAGCGCAGGCGGAGCTGCGTGGGTCAGCTAGTATTTGAATATATATGTTTTTTATTTTTGGTATCTTTAAACAACTCCAAAATCTTTATTATACACAAAAAAATCAAAATTGCGCATGTTTCCCATTCTCCGATATCTTGGACTCTTACATAAACGTATGTTGAATGTTCAGAGTATGACAGGAATATTCTTATTCTGTCTTAAGCACATACGCTTGAGTGCCACAAGGAAGTGTACTAGGTCCGGTCCTAGGGTGTACTTCTGAATTTCGACACTTAATTATTTCTACATTGTCTCAATATCCAAAAACAATAGTTCGACAACTCATTGCTCTCAAAACTTTTTTCTTACTATTGTGTCAATCACTGGTACATTTACCTTGTCGATGTTGATGTTTGCACCTATATTATGTTTATTTATTTATATGATGATGTAGATTAGTAAAATTTAATTCATAACAATGTGCATAATATTCACACCATCATAACTTATATATTTTTACCCGTAACTTATATTATTTCTACCCGTCACCCGACCCGGTGGGTCTTAGATTTAATGAAGCAGAGTTCCTATTATTACCTTACTACTTGCTCCCATCAACAGACTCTGATCTTCATTTTTCTACCTAGCCTACTCGTAGCAAACAATCCACTGAGTCGAAATTCGGTGGGTTTACGTTTAATGGTGCAGAGATCACGTGACCACCTTCCTGCTCCATCATTAGACCCTGATCAGCATTTTTCTAGCAACTATTCGTCGAGACCTACCAAACGACGTGGAGACCTACCAAATGAGCCTAAATTCGGTGGTTGTACGTTTATTGGTGCTAAGATCCTGTGACCATATTTTTGCTCCATTATCAGACTCTGATCTCCATTTGTCTAGCATATTGCGGACTTTATATTGAAACAAAAATGATGTTTATGTTAGTGATTATATTTAAATAAATGTAGATTTCGTGAATAATGTTATATGGCTATAATCACATACACTACGATTAAGTTTGGAACGATAATAATAATATTTTATTAATTTAAGACAATGTTATAGTATATGAAAATTAAAACTACCTAATTAACTTAGTTAATTACGCGAATACTACACATTGAAATACCACTTAATTAATATTAAACCTAACCTATTACTCATCATCACCAGCCGGAAGACGTCCACTGCTGAACATAGGGGGGGAGGCCCTTAGAACGCCACAATGAACGACAATTGGCTATTTGCATCCACCGGTTACCTGCGACGCGCACAATGTCGTCTGTCCACATAGTGGGAGGCCTGCCAACGCTGCGTCTTCTGGTTCGTGGTCGCCACTTGAGAACCTTTCTTCCCCAGCGGTTATCGGTTCTTCGAGCGATGTGGCCTACCCATTGCCACTTCAACTTGCAGATTCTGAGAGCTATGTCGGTGACCTTAGTTCTTCGGCGAATCTCCACATTTCGGATTCTGTCGCGCAAAGAAACTCCGAGCATAGCTCTCTCCATGGCTCGTTGTGTGACTCTGAGCTTATCCAAAAGGCCAACAGTTAGGGACCACGTCTCTGTACCATATGTCAAAAACTTTCGTCTTCAGGCACTGCGGTATTTCGGACGAGAAGATTTCACGTAGTTTCCCGAACGCTGCCCATCCGAGTTGGATTCTTCGGGCGACCTCCTTGTCGAAGTTGGACCGACCTACCTGAATAGTTTGTCCTAGGTATACGTAGTAGTCAACAACATCGAGTGTATCGTTCCCAATAACTACCGGTACGGGTGCAACATGGACATTAGACATAATCTTAGTCTTGTCCATGTTCATTTTAAGACCCACCTGTTTGAAAACGCTACTGAGGTCGCTGAGCATCGTATTGAGGTCCTCCAGCGACTCTGCCATAATGACTATATCGTCGGCAAAACGTAGGTGAGTGATGTATTAGCCATTGATGTTGATGCTGAATCCATTCCACCAATGCGTTTGAGAACAGTTTCGGAGAAATAACGTCTCCCTGTCTCACACCTCGCTACAATGGGATTGGTTTCGTGTTCTCGTCCCGTAGTCGGATCGACTTGGTGGCGTTGCTGTACAAACACTTCAATACTTCGATGTACCTATAGTCAATGTGGCACCGCTGGAGGGACTGCAATACCGCCCAGGTCTCGATTGAATCAAAGGCTTTCTCATAGTCCACAAACGCTAGACATAATGGCCGATTATACTCCTCGGTCTTCTGTATAATTTGGCGGAGCGTATGTATATGGTCTACGGTGCTAAAGCCTTTTCAGAACCCGGCTTGTTCGGGAGGCTGGAAGTCATCAAACCTGCGTTCGAGACGGTTAGTAATGACTCTCGAAAACAGCTTGTATACATGGCTCAGGAGTGAGATAGGTCTATAATTCTTCAATAAGCTGTTATCACCTTTTTTGAAGAAAAGAACCACCACACTCCTGTGCCATGCTTCTGGCGTAGTACCCTCGAGTAAGACGGAATTAAATAACTTCTGGAGGACTAAAAGTACCGGTTTTCCACTCGCTCTCAGAAGTTCTGTTGTGATTCCGTCTTCACCCGGCGCCTTGTTATTCTTAAACTGTTTGAGAGCCATTCTAATCTCGTATAGGCTGATGTCTGGGATGTCCTCAGTGTAGTGTCGGGTTAGTTTAGCTCTGGTGTCTTGAGCTGTTCTAGCTATATAGACCTATCACTACCTAATTAATATTAAAACAGTGAATGCAAAAAAATAAAAAAATAAAAACAAGTACCTATCTCACAGAGATATTCTGTCGTACATAGATACATACTTATTTCTAATACAAAGTTACAAATACACAAATAAGATGAATGAAAAATGTAAAAAGTTTCAACGTTGCCCGAAGAGTGTCTGGGTAAGAATAGCAATTACCACCCATCTCCTTCCGGTGTGTCATAGGAGACGACTTACCGAAAATAAGAAGACGGGGAGCAGGATTACGTACCACCTACTGTGATCCCCGAGACGCCTGCCAGGCGTGGGGATTATGGCAACCCCTCCCTTCTAAGAGGGAGGCCTTTGTTCAGAAGTGGACGTCATTCGGCTGATGATGATAACTCTGATAGTCAATGATAAATCATTATAGTGCCTCGCATTTTGCTTGTTACTTTGTAACCCAATGACTATATTTCCAGAAAGTGAGAGATGTTTTTTACACATTTCATATTTACTGATTAGAGCCTGCTTACTGCTGATATTTTAGTATAAGTAGGTACATAATATTTTTATGAAGAAAACATTTCAAAAGGAAAAATTTCAATAAAATATTTTATTTGAAACTTTTTAGTGAAATTTTCATATATAAAGATTGAACCATCGAAAACCGTAAAATTATCTAGGTAGGTTATGATCACATTATCGTATACATAGTTTTACATAATTCATGTTTCTTCAGAAAAAAATATCCGGTCGTAATGAAATTTGCATGGAATCATTATAGTAGTTTACTCTCTCGAATAAGGAAAGAATCGTCGAAATCGGTACATATTTGTCAGAGATAATGTAATAGAAATCACCAGGTTTATGGGTTTTACCAGATTTTTTTTTTTTTTTTTAAAAAGATAAACTCCTCCACATCGTTCATGGTACAATTGTGATAAAATTTATACGGATTTATTACAGTGGTTCCTTCTTTCGAATAAAAAAAGAATCATTGAAATTGGTAAATATTTGCCAGAGTTATGACTTAAAAAGCGATAAAAACATCATCTTTTAGGCATGCCTACTGTTTTTTCTGAGGTCGCCATTCTTGTTTTTTCAGGAACTACTTATTCGTAAGTAATATTTATTTATGGAACCCAATCAGTGGAGCGGCCTATCCGTACAAGAAAGAATTTTGCAAATCTGTTCAAAATTCCAGAGTTATGCGCGAACATACATAGAAAAAAAAAAAATACCTACAGACGAATTTAGAACCTCCTCCTTTTTTGAAGACGGCTAATAAGTACACTTATCTTTTTTAATATGAGAAATTCTTCAAATAAAAATACATACACCAAACATAACAAATACATTTCTTACAGAGTAGACTGTGGTTTTGACCACCATAATGACCATCATTATTAAAAAAATCCCTTAAAATGTCTACGTATTGAATTGAGTATTTGTGGCTCAGAACGGTTGATTATGTCTTACTATCGTATAAACTAAACATTTGCAAGTAGAAACATTGTCTGCGATTTCAGATGGATTCATTGTTTCAATGACGTTAAAACTCCAGTCCAGCGTATTCATAAATGCTCTTCCAGAATTCCATGTGTGCAGCTTCAGGATCTGTGCCGGGTACAAGAGTGTCTTTGATTTCCATATAAACTTTGTGGGCATTGTCGTACTCTGGCCAAATTGTGCCAAGGGAATCGTCTGGAGTTGGGTTACTGTAAAATTAAATAACGAAAATATACGCATCTAAATGTCCACTGGCTGGTCTTGGCTGACTATCAATAATATAAGATTTGGTACCAGTACAAGTGATTGGAAGTGTCGGGCTCAAGTCAAGTAGTTCGTTGCTGTCAGTTTAGTCTCTAAGCAATGCCAAACAGATTTAAGAAGAATAAGTCTAGACTTCTACATCTACATCTACACTTCTACACTAATATTATAAAGAAGAAAAAAAAATATTTTTCAATTTAAACAAAATGTTAATCTGCTCCAGATTTGAGGAGAGAGAGAGGAGGAGAGGCAGCGAGAGAGAGGGGGAAGTTTGAGAGAAGGGTGGGGGGGGGGGGGTGAGAGAGAGGGTGGTGAAAGGGCGAAGGATAGAGAGAGTTAGAGGAGTAAGGTGCGAGGGGGATAGGGAGAGGGTTCGAAAAAGGGCACTAGTGGGAGTGTAAGAGGTTGAGAGTGATGGAGAACAAGGTGGGGTGAAGGGGGAGATAGGAGCATAGAATTATTTTTTTTTATGCGAGAGAGAGAGAGAGAGAGATGGCGAGAAAATTTTAAATACTTAAACAGAAACTGGAAATTGGAGCATTGTTAATGTAATGAACTCGCGAGCAGAGCTGCGCGGGTCAGCTAGTTCAGAATAAGTATTGTGCGGTAGCAATAATAAATGGAATTGAACGTAGAGAATTGCACATTACACAAGACTCCTCTACTATTTTATTGTTTTATGGTCCAGATTGTAAATATTGGCATTACAGAAATAAAAAATAATAGTATCGTTTAAATATTTCTTACCCATACTTTGCGAAGTTAGTGAAAATCTTGCATACAAACTGGATCAGTTCGTATTCTTTGCTGGGTTTGTCAACTTTCAAATGATTTCTTTTGGAATCAAACAAGTACATCAAGTCATCCATATGAGAAGCTCCGTGTAATCCATATTTATTTCCTTGAAAGCTGTAATTGTTTCTCTTGGATACGCAACAGAATTTATACAGGTATCTACGTCGATTACCAATCATCGATAAATATGATATGAATCTTAAAATGTCACATACAAAGAATACATAATTATGGTATTCCACAATTTCATTCATGCGGTCTAAATCCCCTAAAGATTTCCCTTTAAAATAAAAGTTATGTATTCTATTCGATATTTCCAAAAGCATCTCCGGTAAACATTTTTGAATAATGTACCTCGGTACAACTAAATCCGAAAATCTTTTATACACTTCTATGTTCTTTTCAAACACTTTGACCATGAATAAACTTTCATTATCAGTATAACCAATAAATAGATCTACATTGTTTGTGGCACCATTTTTTAATGTTTCCAAGATTTCTTTAGCTAAATATTGTTCTTGGCCAAAATTCTGTTCCACAACCGGTGTAAATACGTAACCTTTATATATGCTATTATTTGCTTTTTCGAAACTGAGCAACATGGGGCATGTATCCACGAGCTTTTGAAATGGAACGCTTTGTAGAAACTTCAACAGCTGGTCAGGATCGTTGGTGTCAAAACCCAACTGCTTTCCGAGCTGAAAAGCACGTTTCTGTGGTAGGAATGGTATGCAACAATCGTTAAATAGGCTTCCACTCATCACAATTGCCTTGTTGAAGAGTCCTTTTGCCATGGGTGAGATAATATGTAGGCAAGTAGAGGACCCACCGCTGCTCTCACCAAATAATGTAACATTTTGCGGGTCTCCACCAAACATAGATATGTTATCTCTGACCCATCTTAGTGCAGCGATTTGATCTTTCAGACCAGCGTTGCCAGGCACTTCTGCAGTATCTAAGCAAAGAAATCCTAATGCGTCGAGCCTGTAATTAATTGTGACCAAAACAACAGCATGGCTGACTAAAAAATCTGGTCCATATATATCAGTGGCGTGCACAGAGGGTAGGCAAAAAAAAGTGTTTGGCTTGTTTCACCTATTTTAAGTATGTTATTATACTATTTCAAATATCCATATGCAAGCAAATACTATAGACATATTAATTTGCATTTGAAAACATTAATAAGTTTATTCAGCGGCTCTATACTGACAAAAATACTTTGCCTACCCTAGGATTTCTCTAAAAAGTCTTAATTTAAAAAAATCTTAGTTTGGACATGAATTAACGTATTTTTTTTTAATGTAAATGGATATGTTGGTAATATTGGTTAATTTAAGGATATTTGTGCTGCAACACGAACAAATAGCATAAAGCATTAACAACTCGCAGATATTTTTGTCTGCTTTCAGTGCACGCCACTGATATATATCATCGTTTCCAGAGCCGCTTTTGAATGCACCTCCGTGGATGAAGAACATGACTGGTAACGGCGTACCAGGTGACAAGTTCGGGGTGTAGACGTTTAGATAGAGACAGTCTTCGCTTTCTAATATCAGCTGATTGGTGAAGATGTTCAGTTGCGGGCATCTTGGTCCGTGTTCTTTAGCATCTCTTACTCCATCCCATGGCACAGGTGGCTGAGGTGCCTAAAATAAAAGAAAATACAATATAATGCAGCTGTTGCCCCCATTACTCATCTCATAAGCAGCGCGAGTGCGTGACTCGGGTCAGACGTTATCAGAATTTTTGGTTTATAAAACAAACGAAATGGCATTTATCTATTACGCTGGAACCATGACCGTTTTTTAAATGTATCAGGCACGGAAAAGAAATGACGGAGACTAGGTTCATAATTTCCGGAGTTACGCGCAAACATACACACAAAAATATACTATATAATATTTTTGAGGACGATTAAAAGGGGTTCCCGTCATTGGATTTTAGTGTCGATAATAATAATAATAATAAATAATAAATAACGTTTTTTTCTCCCACATACAGTAAGAACTTACATTTTTATATTATTGCTAATTGCTATAGATATTACAGTAGTTTGTGGGAGTCAGGAACCCAAACTAGGATACCCTGTGCTATGGACTCCTGGCCCCCCCTCTCAGAAATTGTGATACATTTTGAAAACGACTAACATAGGTAAGTTAATTGAGTACAGTTTTGCTAGGGAAAAAGCTAAGAAAAAAATATATTTGCTGGTGTATCTATTTAAAAGGGAGGATACGATATATATGTGTGTGTGTGTTAGTGAGTTAGTGTGTAAGTGTATGTGTGGGTGAGTGTGATTATGTGCGTGTGTGAGATTGGGTGTGTAAGGTTAATTGTGTGAAGTGAATGTACTTAAGTGGGCTGCATGATGATGTGTGTGGTGCGTAAGCGTGTATGGATGTATATGTACGAAAAACGCTAGGTTAGGATACGATAGTGAGCAATTTTTCTGTTTCATCATAGTCGAGTGTCAAAAGCCACCGTGTAATTTTCTTTTTACATTCCACCTTAGACATTTTAACATCATCCTAATTATGTATCCTAGATAGATAAACTCCTAGAGGGACCAAGAGGAATTGCGAGTATCCGTGGAACCCCTAGGGGGTTCAGATAGGGGGTTCAAGAGGAATGCACGTTTCTCACCGCAGTTGGTTCTATTTATTATTTCATAATTATCCATTTGTAATCTAAATATCGATATAAAGTAACGGGGTCGAACATCTCTAGCACGGGCACGGCCATGGTATGGTACAGTGTGCCTTGCCTTGCCTTCAAAGTTCAGATCATACTTACTTTAAAACGTAGACTTCCAACTGGTGGTCTAGCATAGGGGATGCCTTTGAAACTGTAATAGTATCCATCGCCGGTGCTCGTCTCTAGCTTCTCCCCAGACAGCCAACCCTGCTGCACGCAGACTTTGGCCATTCTAAAACCTTGAACACGGACTAGTCAGTCAAAACTCTCCAAGCAGATCTTGGCGGCAACTAGGCTGTACTGTTAGGTATTACTTGTTTAACGTTCTGTACATACCAATTTGACGCAAAAGGCCAAGAATATCAAAGTGTTTCGCCGAATATCCAAAAAAAAATTGAGAGGTGTTATATGCACACTTTTTTTGTTCTTTTGCTTAGCCAGAGATAGCGCTGGTATTTTAGGTTAAGTAAATACTAACGAATAGATGGCGCTGTACTAAAGTCACAGTGTACATTTATAATATTCACAATATCTAATTAAAGATGGTTAAAATGTTTCTTTTTTTACAATTTATGAAATAAATAGTAGAAAATCTTAATTGTAAAAAACAAGAAGTGACAATAAAGCAAAGGATTTCCTATAATTTGAACCCGCGTCTTACGTCACGTTATTACCTTAGTCAAGTTCTTAACCACCGCACTAATTTTTACAAGAACATTTTTATAAGTTGAAAAGTTTATAATATTTCATAAACGTATCCCTTAATCGATAAATTGTTAAAACCAATTGTAATATTACAGGTTTCTTTTCACAATCTGTTTTGATAACCTGTCCAACGATACCCCACACTATGGCATGGGTTAGACGAAAAAAATACATCCCCACTTTACGTAGAATACGTATTTCTTTTTAAAGCAAGTTGGTGTTACCGCTTTGTTAGCGTGACTAATGTATAATGTATATCCATGTCCAATTACAGCTTCCTAGTACTAAAATAATCTCAGCTAAGCTACGGATAGACGGACAAACGGACACGGCGAACTCTAAACACAACAACAAGATACATTTTAGAAGAAATTCAACCATTTCCTTTAGTTTTAAATATGCTGTTACCTTCCAAAATTTGATCCTCATTTAGCGAATTAATCGAATAACTTATTATATTATGTTTTCAAATCAAATCATTTATTGCTCTCATGTAGGTTGTACAGACTGATGTTCTTATAACAATAAGGAGCATGAAAACCCTGATAGCAATTTTTAAACGAGGTGCCTATATAAAGTTTTAATTATATTATGTAAATGAAGTTAAATAACATTGAAAGAATACCTATAATATTATTCAAAATAATAATCAAACAATTATAATAATAGCACTATAATCAAAGCTTATGCCATTACTTATATTTCTTTTACTGTCACGACTTTTCTTGGAAAAACTCTTTCATTTCTTTCTAGCATTTCTATAACAAATATTGATGTAAATTGTGTTTAAATGGTTTGTAGTCCTGTATATTCGTTACAATGTTGAGTAATTGGTTGTAAAATTGTATAGCCATGGCATAAGGTCCAAAGTGGAATTGTTTTAAGCTAGAAAAAGGTAACGCTAGCTTTCGCATATTTCTTAGATTACGAGGTTGAGTGTAGTGGTCAGAGTCAGAGTTTTGAATATGGTTGATAAATATTACAAACCTGCAGTTATTTTGTAGACGAAGAAGCCTTGTCGGATATAATTACGAGAATGAACTGTTCCTTAAAGTTTAAAACGTTATATTACAACTTGTTGTTATCTAATACAGAATTGAAGTTGATTTAGGCAACTGGGATTTTTTGTTCATTGAAATGATCAGACGTATAAAGGTGGGAATACACATGCCCGTTAAAATAACAGCATGAGCAAGTAAAAAGCATAAGGTGCAAATCAAAGTCAAAATATATTTATATTGTATTTACATACTACCATCGTATTATAACGCGACCGCTTCTGAAAAGATCTGGCAAGGAACTTATGTCTTTTGTCATATTTTTGTTAAAAGCCAGGCTATACTTCAACAAATAGGTAAGGCAAGTAAACTTACTTGCTTTTTTCTTTCTTGCATGTCTGTTACTTACAAGAAGTATATACAAGCTAATTCACAAGTCAATCTACGCTAGACATCCTACTGTTTCTAGTTTAGTAATAATAATACAGTAGCTAAATAAATTAGAGAAAACAGTAGAAGAAGAATTGAGGAGTTGAGTAAAAGATTGGATTAGTATAAGGAATAATTATGTTGCAAGTCGTTGTCTGCTTCCAGTAATGTAAGAAAATGATGATGTGGTAAAATAATCTACTCTTGGTCAGGAGCTGGTATTTGTCGTTGCTTTTGCGTACGTCCGTTGTGCAATCTTCTTGCTTACCAGGTACATGCAGGCCTTTATATTACTAGTACTTACATTTTCTAAAAAAAGGCAAGTGATACATAAATTTATTGCATACAGTATCACAGTGTGCTATTTACTTGTCATCTTCATTATCACCAGCTGGAAAACGTCCACTGCTGAACATAGGCCTTCCTCTTCGAACGCCACAATGAACGACAATTAGCTATTTGCATTCACCGGTTACCTGCAGATGCGCACAATGTCGTCTGTCCACCTAGTGGGAGGCCTGCCTACGCTGCGTGTTTTGTTTCGTGGTCGCCACTCGAGAACCTTTATTCCCTTCCCTTCCCTTTACTTGCACATGACGTAAGCTAGCAAGCAATCTACTGCTCCATCATAACAAGCATGTGTATTAATACCTTAATATACTTGGCACAAAATTCTCACCATCATAATAATTGTCAAGAATAATATAACAATTTAAATTCTATTATAGTCCTCAGGCAATGTCTGTGTTTTAGTAAACCAGTTCTACACAATTTCGCTACCCAGTTTGCTACGAAGGAGGATAACTATGTTGAACAGAATTCAACATATTATGTACATCTTCATAATAATAATAAATACACTTTATTTTACACCAAAAGTTACATGTAAATTGAACAATACGTTGAAGAAATCAATGTACAAAGGCGGCCTTATCGCTAAAAAGCAATCTCTGCCAGGCAACCTAACTAGAAAATAGGAGAGAGAAACAATGGGCAGTTGATGGTGCACTTCAATAAAAATAAAACTTCACACATCCCCCGCCAAACCGCCTGCCAAGCGTGGGGATTATGGCACCCTAAGAGGAAAGCCTTTGTTCAGCAGTTGACGTTTTTTGGCAGCTAATGATTGCTAATTTTGCACAAATAAGTATTTTTATTATTTTTAAATTGAAATTAGGCTTTATTATTATACCAATAATGATGTTATCCCAATTTTATTAAATAAAGCGCTTTTTTTTAAATTCATGAATAACCGATGAAAAATTTCAACACTAGAATGTTCAGAATCATGTACTGGATCCCTGGTATCGGTTTTCGGTACGATGTCCCTTACACCCCGTATAAAGATATTTTTACAAAAATATAAATAGGGAAGAGGAAGGGAGTTTTGTACAAAATTTACAAGCTTTTTTAGCTTAGAAAAAATTTACAAATCACTAAGTTAGATTACATTGATAGAAATCGTGATATATATTAGTATTTTTCCAGTAAAATCTGTTAAAGTTCGGCCAAATGAAATAATATTGAGTAATTGATTGGGCAAAACATGGGCAAAAGTATCATTTTCATCAAAGTAAAAGCACAGTTGGCTTTAAATTTTAGATTAGCGATTTCCCGAAGCATTATTCAGGATTACATAATAATGTTATGACTGCGACATAAAAGTGTTAATTACTCGATTATTCATATTTGTTATGTATTTCGACCTTTGCGACGACTTTGGACTAATGTGAAATTTGAATATGTATATTTACAAGTACTATAGAATGCTTATTTTCAAGCAAGAACCGTAGGCCCGAATAAGAACATTGAAAAGCATAATATCATATACACGACAATAGGTACTCTACCGTCAGCTGTATTAATCATTTGCGCTTGTGACAGATCAAACCCATCATTACTTGTCACTTATGTTAGCAGTATAACTTTAAATAGTTCACCTGCCTCTTGGAGGAAAGATTAAAGAAACCTGCCTAGGCTGTCTACGATTTGTTTATGTTCCCAATTATGTTCCAGAAGAACATAATTCAGTGCTCAGTCCAGTGTTCTACTAATATAAGGGGTCGTTATGCTGGTAGTTAAGGGTCACCCGTTCCGTTCTTTTTGCTGCCAGTGCCGCGAGTCCTTGGTTGGAAATTAATGCGCCTCTTCTCAACTACAGAATAAATTTTGGATAAAGTTTTTTTAACATCATTGTTTATTACTATCCATATCCATAAACATTCTGGGTGAAGTAGATAACATATTATCATATTAATTAAAATGAATTCCATCGTATACTGATGTTAAAAATCCAGCCCAACGTAGTCATAAATGCTCTTCCAGAATTCCATGTGTGCCGCTTCGGGATCTGTACCGGGTATTAGAGTGTCCTTAATTTCCAAGTAAGCCTTGTTGGTATTGTTGTACTCTGGCCAAATTACACCCAGAGAATCGTCTGGAGTTGGGTTCCTGAAAATTGAATAACTTACACTAACAAAAGCAGTCACTTTTGAAAAAAGATTCCTCTCAGCTATATAGGTAGGATAAGGAATAAGTATTACGACTGGTGTCAATAATGATACGCGATATTATTATGCAAGGTAATATGTGTCAATACTTCCACTACGACATATTCGTATCCGTGGTACTCATGTCGTTACGAAATGAAGTTCAGAGTACATCGCAAAGGAATAATGTTGGGAACGTTGGTCATGTTAAACGACTACTTATGCCCAGTACTTATAATTATGGACCGAGTCGTTTCAGTAAGGAACAATAACATATCCCAATAGACGTTAGCTTTTTTTTTCTAGTAAGTAGTAGTTGTAGTTCATAAAGGTAAACATCTTATGGAACAATGACCCTCGTTAGTAATATATAATATCATTATTATAATGGTTGCTATGACAAATGAAGGATCGTTATACATAGGAACGCAACTTTAATCGTTTAACCCTCTCTCTGGAGCCTCAGTAATACTTATATAATTATATTAATTAAAATCCAAAATTAATATCTTTAAAATCAATGTAAACACTTAAGTAAATTAATTTAGGGATTAATTGATAAATGATCTCTTACCCATACTTCGCAAAGTTGGTAAAAATCTTACACACGAACTGGATCAGTTCGTACTCTCTGCTGCTTTTGTCCACTTTCAAGTGATTTTTTTTTGCATCGAACAAGTACATCAAGTCATCCATATGAGCAGCTCCTTTTAATCCATATTTTAGTCCCTGAATGCCGTAAATATTTCTCTCGGATACACAAGAGAATTTATACAAGTATCTACGTCGCCGTCGTTTATCAAGCATTGGTAAATTCGAAATGAATCTTAAAATATCACATACAAGAAATGTGGAATTATTATATTCCATAAACTCGTTTGTGTATTCCACATTAATAGGTTTCCCATCAAAATAATAGCTATGTATCCTATTCGAAATTTCTAGAAGCACTTCTGGCAAACATCGTTCTATAATATGTCTTGGCACAACTAAATCCGAAAATCTGTTTAACATTTCTATGTATGTTTTTTCAAATATATTTATTATGAATATACTTTCATTATTAGTATAGCCAATAAATAAATCTACGTCATTCGTATGACCATTTTTTAAGGCTTCCAAGGGCTCTTCAGTTAAAAATTGTTCTTGTCCAAAAATTTTTTCGACAACCGGCGTAAAGAAGTAACATTTAAATATGTTTTTATTTGCTGCTTCATAACTGAAAAGCGCAGGGCTAGTGTCTACGAGCTTTTGAAATGGAACGCTTTGAAGAAACTCCAATAGAAGATTAGGATCTTTGGTGTCAAAACCCAAGTGCTTGCCGAGTAGGAAAGCACGTTTCTGTGGTAGGAATGGAAGGCAATAATCGTTAAATGGGCTGCCACTCATCACGATAGCCTTGCTGTAGAGTCCTTTTGCCATTGGTGAGATGATATGGAGGCAAACAGAGGACCCGCCGGTGCTCTCACCAAATAATGTAACATTATGAGGATCTCCACCAAAATTTGAAATATTATCTCTCACCCATTTTAGTGCTGCAATTTGATCTTTTAAACCAGCGTTTCCAGGTACTTCTGCAGTGTCTAAGCAAAGAAATCCGAGTGCGTCGAGTCTGTAATTTATAGTGACCAAAATGACAGCATGGTTAACTAAAAAATCTGGTCCGTAAATGTCTTCGTTTCCTGAGCCGCTTTTGAATGCACCCCCGTGAATGAAGAACATGACTGGTAACGGCGCACCAGGTGACAAGTTCGGGGTGTAGACGTTTAGATAGAGGCAGTCTTCGCTTTCTAATATAAATCTATTAGTGAAGATGTTCACTTGAGGGCACTTTGGTCCGTGTCCTTTAGCATCTCTTACTCCGTCCCATGGCACAGGTGGATGAGGAACCTGAAAAAGAAAATGTTTTTGAGTGTATTACAATGAGAGAAACATTAAACTAGAAAACAAGACGCCTTCAATTTAATCTTAATTTACATCAATGGTAATTTATACTGGTTGATTCTGTTTATTAGATGACCGCTGCCTTTAGTTTCATCTTAGACTCGTATTTAGTTTCGCTTGAATTTGTTTAGAAGTTTGTGTGTTCCGTCCTAGCCCGGCCACAGTGCCAAATAAGGTCATGGTTATGGTAGTAGACTGTACGGATGTGTACTACTTGGTACGCGAGAGGAAAAAAATAGTACCTTATTATTTCACGAGTTATAAAGGATTTCTTGTGGCCGGGCTACAACGTGTTTGTCCCAGCCCGGCCACGCCTAGATCTCCATAAATCCACTATTCTCATACATTAATAATGTCAGAGATTAATGTACGCCTAGTGTACCATATAGTACGCCTTTTATTTGTTACAAATAAGCCTGTATACCAATTGAATAACCACTTCAATTTTGTGACTCCAAATCCTGTCATAAATATCACAGCAATAAAGTTGTTAAGTTATAACAACTTATTACCTAGTCAGTTTTTGTAGGCGCCTAGTTCGGTGTTCATAGTTCATTAGGTATTTTTTTTAAAACTAAAGTTTCGATTATATTGATTTACAACTTACTTCTAAACAAACATTGTAAGTAGTCGATTATAGTTTAAATAATAATAAAAATTGTAGGTAGTTAGGAATAATGAGAGAAGATTGAAAATCAAACATAGATTGTTTGGCTTATCACACTTTTATCTCAATAGATATATTTAAATAGTTACAATAAATAATAGAGCCATCTTAAATGTTTTTGTTTGGAAGCAAGTTGAAATATTAGTTTGAAATCAATGAACTATGAACACCGAACTAGGCGCCTACAAAAATTGATTAGGTAATAAGTTGTTAAGTTAAACTTTATTGCTGTGATATTTATGGCAGGATTTGGAGTCACAAAATTGAAGTGTTTATTAAGTTGGTATACAGGCTTATTTGTAACAAATAAAAGGCGTACTATATGGTACACTAGGCGTACATTAATCTCTGACATGATTAATGTATGAGAATAGTGGATTTATGGAGATCTAGGCGTGGCCGGGCTGGGACAAACACGTTGTAGCCCGGCCACAAGAAATCCTTTATAACTCGTGAAATAATAAGGTACTATTTTTTTCCTCTCGCGTACCAAGTAGTACACATCCGTACAGTCTACTACCATAACCATGACCTTATTTGGCACTGTGGCCGGGCTAGGACGGAACACACTAGAAGTTTTCTTCAAGAGATATATCTATAGCACAGTAACGAGTAGTTTCCTCAGAAAATTATCGGTAGCATAACTAGGACCTGTTGTTTTTTTTTTTCTGAGACGTTACGCTCTAAGACTTGGGACATGGGTGTGTAGGTGATAATATTCAGAATAAAGATGAGTTTCCATATTAATACTTACTTTAAAACGTAATTTTCCAACTGGTGGTTTAGCGTAAGGTATGCCTTTGAAGCTGTAATAGTAGCCATCTCCTGTGGTCGTCTCCAGCTTCTCGCCGGACAGCCAGCCCTGCTGTACGCGGACTTTCACCATTGTAGGACTTTGGACACGGACCAGTGGGTCGAGACTCTCAAGCAGATCTTGACAGCAATCTCGGTCTGTCAGGTTAGGTATATACTTTAACGAAGTTCTTTAAACAATGACCCTGTGATATGGTTATATCGATTAATTTTCGGGAAGTTCACCCAATGGGTATAATAACTGGGTAAAACATAATAATTCTAATTAGTAGGTCATTTAGATTACCAGAAAATCTTGGACACGATTCATTTAACAAATGGAGGGAAATTGCCAACGATATAGAGCGTCAAAGTTCGGGAGTGGAGGGTCGTGACGTCATGCCTCAGTAAAAATTGTATACAGGAATGTAGTTAGTCGTTAGTTTACGAAGTAAATATAAATCCGTGACAGGAATAAAGTCACGCAGAATTTCAACGCACTATATCTTCGTCGTTATGAGATCTAGTGGCTATTGAGGATTGCTTGATAGGTATTATTCGTGGACGATAACGGTAGATTTCAGACTTGATCTTTAGAAATATTGTTATTATTTCCACAAATTTCAGGCCAATATCAGTGTTACCGTCTTTGAGTAAAATTTTTGAAAAATTGTTATAAAATCAAATGTTACAACATTTTAAAAACCATTTGTTTCACAATAAACAATTCGGTTTTACAAAAAATCGCTCCACAACAGATTTTATAAAGACTGGGAGGAATCACACAATACCCTTGGTGTATTCTGTGATTTATCTAAGGCCTTTGATTGCGTACAATATGATACGCTAGCCAGGAAACTACACCACTATGGTATAAGGAATAGAGCTCTTAACCTTCTGACTTCATATCTGAATAACATAATTCAGAAGGTTGATATCAATGGAAAAAGATCTGCTGGATCTGAGGTCACTTTAGGTGTTCCACAGGGTTGATTACTAGGCCCTTTCCTATTCTTAATATATATTAATGACTTACCCTACTTTGTAGGGGATAATAATAACATTGAATTGTTCGCAGATGATATCGCATCTTTGTTGTTTAAAATTAAACGTAAATTACAGGACTACGCTTTTTAGGTTGGTCCATTGGTTCGACGTTAATAATTTAAAACTTAATGAAACTAAAACTAAAGGTATTAAGTTTACCACACCTAATGTTAGACAGGTAAGAACCAATATTTGAAATTAATGGAGCGGTATTGGACCCAGTGAACTCTACGACATTCTTGGGCATTACTATAGACACAAAGTTACAATGGGGCCCACACATTGAGAAACTGTCGGGTAGGCTTAGTTCAGCGGCTTATGCAGTTAAAAAAATAAGATTTTTCACCGATGTCGAAACCGCTAGAATTGTATGTATATTTTAGTTATTTCCACAGTGTTATGTCTTATGGCATATTGCTGTGGGGATCTTCTGCAGACCTTAACACTATTTTTATTCTGCAGAAAAGGGTTGTGAGAGCTATTTACAATCTGGTAAAGAAATATACATTCTAACGGTTATATCACATTACATTTATGAAAACTTGATGTATGTAAAAAAATAACATAAGTGCTTTCGCAAAGGTTAGTGATTAACATAATATAAAAACTCGGAACATACACAATCCTGCTGTACACTCCACGCGTCTCCACAGAATTAGCGATTCCTTTATGGACCAAGGTATACGTTTTTATAATAAACTGCCCCAGGATATACGAGATCTACCAATAAACAAATTTAAAACTACCATAAAGAGCCATAACATCTCGGATTACCTGGAGGATAAAGCTGCGTGGGCTTGAACTGCTGTACTCTCACAAGCTTATAGTTTAAGATATATATTTATTGTAATATTGTTTTTTTTTATTATATAATTGAAAAAGACAAGCCCGCTGAGTTTCTTGCCGGATCTTCTCAGTGGAGGCCGCGTTACGATCCGGTGGTAGTTGAAAAAAATTACAATATGTAAGAGCCCCCGTGAGGCCAATGCATAATAAAGAATTTTGAGTTTGAGTTTGAATTATTGTACAAACCTACAGTTCCTTTACGG
Source organism: Furcula furcula (assembly GCA_911728495.1). Taxonomy (NCBI): domain Eukaryota; kingdom Metazoa; phylum Arthropoda; class Insecta; order Lepidoptera; family Notodontidae; genus Furcula; species Furcula furcula. The sequence continues at coordinate 24,277,428 of OU452253.1, forward strand.
TCGGACAGACCTTAGTGAATATGATTACAAAACTCAACTGATCTTTAAAGTTTGAAACATTATATGACCTGGAACCAGAATACCTAATGATCTTGAATTTAGCAAATGAGAATATTAATTTATTGAAATAATGATTGATGCTTTATTTTTAAGTTTAATTAGTTCAAAATTCTCACCATCATAACAATTGCTAATTATCATAATATTTCCATTAACGATTTAAAATTAAATCACATAAGACCCTGGCTGCTACCCAATAGGTTGTGGGTTCGAATCCCACAAAGTGTCTGTTTTATCTATATAAGTATGTATTTACAAAAAAAAGTACTATATAAGCATTAGTATCAGTTGTCTGGTGTCCATAGTAGGTACAGGCTCTGCCTAGTTTGGGATCAGATGACCGTGTGTGGATTGTCCCAGAATATTATAGAATAATAGATAAATGCAGAATTAGGAAAATTTAAAACATGGTCATCTTTTTCGCTTGCCTGTCAACTGTCAATTTCTGGATAAACGCCACCATTGCCTTCCAAAGCGGCAGTCTTGCTCCTGTTTAGTCCAGTCTCGGGCCTAGGAAGTTTTTTTGGTCCTTCATATTGGACAGGACAATGTTTTATGAAAAGGATAATGCGGGTCGAGCGTTATAAGTACAAAAGTATTGATGAATGTACCCAGAGCTGATTCAATACTGTTGGCAAACTGATCCTCTGCAAATATTGAAATTCTATTTGCTCAACGACATCGCGATCCACATTGTTGTAAATTTATACAGGATTTACTTGGTTAATTCAATGTTTAGTGACACTAAAGGATTACCCTATACTAGACAAGGGTTGTATTTTAAAAATAAGATGTATAATAAATTATAATATAAAGCAAAACAAAATATAATATCATATCAAAAACAATATCCTCAGAACCAAAAATTAATTCTAAATTATTATTAAAATATTAAATTAATTAAACCAACATTTTTTATGCTTATTTTAACTACATTAGTGTTATATTGCATACCGTAAACTCAACACAACCAAATAAATGGATTGTAATTTAAAAGGTCAGACTGACCGCCCGCTACGCTCGCCTGAGCACAGCTTTTTTTACGTATTAATAATCTGTAACACATTTCTTTTTTTGTAATAATATAGGCTGAAGACTATTGAATTAGAATGTATTAGATTCTGAACAAACAAATTTCTGCTGTAGGGTATTTATATACAATTAGCCTTAGTAGCCTTCGTGGCGCAGTGGGAAACCACTTGCTTTGCAAACCGGAGGTCGCGGGTTTCAATCCTGCGGGTGGCAATAACTTTGTGTAGTTGCTCCTTACTGGCTAGAAAAATGCAGCTGATCACCTGATTGTAAAATAAGATCTTCTTCTTCTTTTCGTATCGACAACAGATGCAATCATACCCTGCCCTCCCAATACTTTGCCACCCGCACTGCGTTTTCTGTAGCACCTAATAGTTCCTGAATTGTACAGGAGTCGGTGCACGCTGGACAGGACAACAAATGGACCATACTTTGTGGAGAGAACCCACACTCACAAACAGCTGAGTCGCCATATCCCCACCTAACTAGGTTTTCTTTACACCGACCGACTTGTGTAGTCTATTTAAGCTCTTCCAATTTAGCTATGGTAGATCAAGCCCAGCGGGAAGTTCTTCGGAGGGAGAAATAAAGTTTGACAGAGGATACCTCTCTTCCCATAACTTTAGTCGAGCCTCAGTGATCTTGTGGCGTGCTTCAATAGGAGCTCCTATTGTAAAATAAGATGCGCCATGCGTCGGATGCGTAAGTAAAAAGTCGGTCCTGCACCTAATCTCTCCTCCGTGTCGGTCTTCCGTCCCACTGGAGGAAGATAGAGTGCACTTTTATCTACGTAAGCGCTTGTGCACTATAATATCTCACGCGTAGGTGGCTGATCTTCTGAAAGAATGGCCGCTGTGGTAGTATCGGCCAGGAGGCATTATGGTTATTATTTATTTTTATTACATACAATTAAAATTAAGTGGCATATCGCATCTTGACATGCTACAGTCATTCCCTCTTTGGTTTTACTGCAGTGGCGGGGCACTAAGTACAACTGAATATCACTCCTATAGTATGGTTTTATTCAAAAACGGCCTATTTATGTTTGTGTGTGTGTAAGTGTGTGTATTTTTGTTATTATTAAAACTCCAGTCCAGCGTAATCATAAATGCTCTTCCAGAATTCCATGTGTGCAGCTTCAGGAGCTGTACCGGGTACTAGCGTGTCTTTAATTTCCACATAAGCCTTGTTGATATTGTCGTACTCTGGCCAAGTTAAGCCTAGGGTATTATCTGGAGTTGGGTTCCTGAAAAAAATAATCTTCATTGAAATATAAGTAGAAAAATTTCAAGTGAACGAAAGGTTTCATAATAAACATTTTATTTTATAAAACCTGGCATGAAGGCAATGTTTTTGAGTAAAATTATTTTGCGGTTGTATAGTTATCAGAAATATTTCTGTACTAGTAAATGAAAGAAAAAATAAAATGAACGGATAAAATATAAATTAATATAGACGTTCCTAAAGTTTCTCGTCGTTCTTTAGCGCAGACCGTATAATGGAATGGCTGTATCATAAATTAAACTAAATAATGTTGTCTTTTATTTACGCTAAATAACACAATTTAAGCAGTAATCGTTTTAAGATTTGTTTCAATACCATTAATACTCATTGTGGTGAACTATCTTGTGTATTTCCGAGGGATGAAATTAAGCAACCTGAAGAGAATTTGTATTGAGTACTTACCCATACTTTGCGAAATTGGTAAAAATCTTGCAAGCAAGCTCGATAAGCGCATACTCTTTGCTACTTTTATCAATCTTCAAATTATAAGTTTTTGCATCAAATAAGTACATTAGGTCGTCCATATGAGCAGTTCCTTCTATTCCATACTTCTGCCCTTTCGTACTGTTAACATTTCGTTGGGATACGCAGGAGAACTTGTATAAGTATCTGCGTTGGTCACCTGTTTTTGGCAAGTGCGATGCAAATCTCAAGATATCATGCACTAGACATACAACGTCACAATATGTAAGGAACTCCTTCATAAGCTCGACTGTAATATTCTGTCTTTTAAAATAAAAATCATGTATTCTATCTGATATTTCTAATAGCATCTCCGGCGAGCATTTTTGAATAATTTTCCTCGGCACTAGCATGTCCAAATATCTGTTGTAAGTATGTATTAGAGACTTTTCAAACGCCTCTATTCCAATTAAGATTTCCTTATCTGTGTAACCAATGAGTACATCTACGTCATTAATCCTGCCACTTTTCAAGATCTCTAATGGTTCTTTAGTTAGAAAGTGTTCTTGTCCAAAATCTTTTTCAATAACTGGCGTAAAATGGTAAAGTTTTATCAGGGTATTATTTGCTTCTTCATAGCTAAACAATGTTGGGTTAGTGTCCACAAGCTTCTCATATGGGACGCTTTGTAAAAACTCTAATAGCTTTTCGGGATCCGTGGTGTGGAAGCCCAATAATTTGCCAAGCATGAAAGCACGTCTTTGTGGTAGGAAAGGTATAGACCAATCGCACAATGGAACGCCGCTCATCGGGATTGCTCGTTTGAAGAGTCCTTTGGACATCGGTGACATGACATGAAGGCTAACGGAGGACCCACCTGCGCTTTCGCCAAAAATTGTGACATTGTTAGGATCTCCACCGAAATTTGCTATATTGTCTCTCACCCATTTTAGTGCAGCAACTTGGTCTTTCATGGCAGCATTTCCAGGCACCTCAGGAATATCCAAACATAGAAATCCTAATGCGTCAAGCCTGTAATTTATAGTAACTAAAACAACATCATGGCTGACTAAGAAGTCTGGTCCGTAGAGATCGACGTTTCCGGATCCGCTTTTGAAACCACCCCCGTGGATGAAGAACATGACTGGTAAAGTATTATGAGGCTTCAAATCTGGAGTATAGACATTTAGATAGAGACAGTCTTCGCCTTCCATTATTACCATTTGTGTGAAGATGTCAACCTGTGGACTCCTGGGGCCGTGTTCTTTAGCATCCCTTACACCATCCCATGGTAGCGGTGGTTTTGGTGCCTAAAGAAAATAATTATTATGAGTGTAGGTCCCGGATATTAACACAATATATAGGTCAATATGTTATGGACAGAAAAATCTAAAACATGAAGAATATAGAGTTAACAAAAATAATAACATTCAAGCAAAACACAGTTTATAAACGTGACCATTTATTATTAATTTTTGTTTTTTTTTACTTTATTAATTTATTTAATTAAGCAATTTTGAGTTCATTTTTCTCCTAAACTACACCAAATCCCCACGAAGGTGTTTAATTCTGAGGTTTTCACAGAATTTCTGATAGTGAATGGTTATTGAACACATGTGTGGCCTAATAAGCCAGAGTGCATCGCTTTCCATCAGGTGGGATAGCAGTCAAGCGAGCACTGGCTTATAATGGAAAAGAGATACTGATGCAGATGTTACACAGAAAACTGAAAAAACAGAAAAAATAATCCACAGAAAATTTAATCCACTAAACTGATGTACAATCACAAATGATAATTTTTCTAAACTACAATACAACATCTGAATTACATCTACCAGAACTGAATACAGTTTAGATAAAAAAAATAATTTCGCTGAGTGCATATTTTACTAAAATTTTAGACAATCTGTTAGATTGTCTAAAATTTTACATGAACCATTCGTCAGATGTGCATATAAATAGTTCTAACCTTTCCCCGGTCGTGCCCGATTTCCATATTATCACACCTAGTGTGCGAATAAAGGAATGGAGAGTGCACCTAGTATGTCTGCTTAACCACTTAAGTACGATAATATCTCATGTGTGTGTGGCTGGTGGATCTAGTGAAATATTGACCTAGTGCTTACTTGCAATCCCACCTGATGGAAAGCGGTTATTACACACTAGCCTATTACCATCGGCTGGCAAAACGTTGTATATTTCAACCAACTTATCTGTGTGAGTGGTGGAAATAGGAACTAAAATATACATATGAAAATTACTATCGGTTTGACGTATCTGCATAGACAGTAGCGCCACTTTCAATTCACAGAAAACTTGTAACCACTGTACCTTGAATCGCAGTTTTCCAATAGGAGGTTCAGCGTAAGGGATGCCCTTGAAACTGTAGTAAGACCGGTCGCCTGTGACTGTCTCCAACTTCTCGCCTGAAAGCCAACCCTGCTGCACTTGCACCTTCGCCATCACAATGATCTTTACTGAAAGTCGACAAACACAGACACTTAAATACGGCAGACAAGACAGACATTTGGCAAAAATGTTGTTCGGCAAGTTAGAACAGGCAGCAATAACGTGCGTAACAAACAAGAATTCTATTCTTATTGATAAACTAGCTGACCCACGCAGCTCCGCCTGCGCTATTTTTACGTTAACTAAACTTTTAATAACAGACATTCGCATCGAATACATAACCTCCTTTTTTATAGTCGGTTAAAAACTGGGACCCACTTTTTACTTGCTCTCCAAAGCATGGACCCGTTTAGTTCAAATGGGGTTAAACGGTCACCCATCTATTTAATGACCTTACCTAACGTTGCTTAACCCGATCGATTACAAAACCTTGATAACAACTCTCTATGAGTGTTCCCTTACTAATATTTATTATAATATTAAAAAGAAAAATTGATAAAATCGGACCAAGCGTATAACCAAGTACCCGTTTTGACTTTAATCCCCTCTCCCAAAAGAACCGTGCTAGATTACGGGATAAAAAGTATCCTATGACCTACCTCGTAGTAAGATCTCAAATCATGCCAAGTTTCATTTGAATCGATTCAGTAGTTTCGGCGTGATGCTCAGCCGTGATACAGAAAGACAGACAGACAGACAGACAGACAGACAGACAGACAAAAATTAAAAAAATTACATTTTCGGCCTCAGTATCGGTTATAGAATGCCCTCCAAATATAATTTTCAAAATATCTTCAATGTACAGAATTGGACCTGTTACAGTTTTATTATAAGTACTAGCGACCCGCCCCGGCTTCGCACGGGTGTAATTGAGAAAAAAAAAGAAGTGAATAATTTAAAGTTACTATCTTTGATTATAGAATTTCTTCATAAATAATGTTTGTAGCTGACTTTTCGTAACGCAATATGAACAAATTTTGTTTAGAAATGACGCGTGAAAGGGCTACGTATAGCTGTCTGTCCATGGGCAAAGTACTCAACGCTTAGGTTTAAGCCTGCAACGTTGAATCTCTGAGCTTGTGATTTATTATTGTATTTATAATTTTATTAGAAACTGCAGACGTGTACCGGTGCACAATTTGGGTGGATTAAGGACAGGAACAGGCACCATTTCTTTAAAACCAATTTATGGAAGCAATACGGGCTTCCTTGTTCGGTTTCATCGTTGAGACGTAAACGGGGGTCAACTGGGGATTTCTTACCCACTAAAACCCCCACGGCTATCACGTCTGCACATTAGAGGGCGGACCTGGGCTATCTGTCGGGATCTGTGCCAGCTGATACCACTCAGTGCCTTGACTTTGAACCCGCCGCTGGAGAGGCACATTATAGTTCCCCGGGAACCTGTCACGGTGCTCACAGTTCACACGGAACATCCAATATGTCTCCGGGATCCCGTGGGGAAGTCAACCTGGGTATTTGGAATTGTTAAGTATGTACCTCTTTAGGTTTAGTCAACGTAAGCTAATTAAATTTATTTACTTAGATAAAACTTCTAAATAAATTCAGTTAATATATAAACCTTCAGTGAAAAATAAAAATAAAAAAATTGATCAAAAATAAAAAGTTTAAAAGTACACAAAAATAATCCCAAAGAGAGATTTGAACCCGGACCCTGCTGTGCTTAGAAGACACTTCCCTCCAGACTTACTTGATCATATTCTTGTTATATGTCTGCTCAGTCCCTAATACATATAGCGTGATATTTTGCTTTAAGTATTAAAGTTATCCGTGTACAGTACCTAATTTACGTACTAAGCAAATCTAAGTGAGAATATTTGTACCGCCATCGGTTGAGTAATAATACTGCTTTTTAACCCTGTTAAGGGATAATTTAAAAAAAAAATCCCATCAGTAGCTTTCCTTTGAGCCCGCCACCGGGGGGCACAATAAAAAAAATTACCTGTCACCGTGCTCAGTTTCGGGGATCACGGTAGACCTCCAATAGGCTCCCAGGATCCTGCGGGCGGTCGACCGCGGTGTGTAGGATTCTTACCCTCTAAACCCCCCACGGCTGTCCGCACAAAATATGGGGCTGCACCGGGTACCCCTCAGGGCAAGGCAAGGGCCTTTGAAGCCGCTGCCGGGGGCGCATTATAGCCCCCCGGGAATCTGTCATCGTTGTCACAGTTAAAGGGGTGGCGGGGGACACGTTTAACATGTCCCCGGGATCCTGTGGGGGATTCTTACCCACTAAAACTGCCGTGGCTGTCACATCGGCACATGAGAGGGGTTCTTCGGTGGTATCTGCATGAGCTGTCCCTCAGTGCATTGCCTTTGAGTCCGCCGCTGTGGGGCGGGTATATTATATCCCGGGTATTTACCTACCTTATAATATATGGAATTAATGAAATTCTCTAGTACTTGATTGTGAACTATGTAGGTCTCTTTAGGTTTAGCTAAAAGCTATGTAAGTTTATTTACTTAGATAAAACTTAAAACCTTCAATGAAAAATTATCTAACCAAGATGGTGAAAACCACTGCGTGATTTAGGAGGTGCTATCGGATATAGACAGACTCGGATAGCGACTTTGTTTCACACTATGTAAAGATACTTTGACGTCGATCGATCGGTAACAACACCAGCCAACCTGTAGAAAAACCCCTGACTGACAGACAGACAATAATTCCAATAAAGTTTTGGCTTTTATATCATACGTACAATACATGCATAATTATTTTATTCCTACCCAAACAGACATTTTGGAAATATATTTTCATTATTTTATTTTATTATATTTGGGAAACAAACAAATGATACCACTATTACTAATATAAGATACAATAGTACAAAAATCCATTAAGTTTCCACTAATAACTAAATCATGACATTAGAGAGAAGCTAACCACGTATGCATGATTTTAAATTAAAATAAAAGCATTAATTATAAAAAATATATTAGAGATAAAAAGTGCTGGAGTTGATATGAGTTAAATATTTAAAACATCGAATCGTAACAAAGTAACGTAAAGTTAACGTAAATAAAAAAAACAAAAACAAAGTTTAAAAATACAAAAAGAAAATCCGCACTCGGGTAGCGAACCCGGACAGTCCGTGTTTAGAGGACGCTTCCGTAACCACTTGGCCAAGGACGTTTTGTTTAATGTTTCGAAATATCTTATCATATTTGTACCGCCATCGGTTAAGTAATAATACTCCTTTTTTTACCCTGTTAAGGGATAAATTTAAAAAAAACATGAAATACAAATTTAATTAATTTTCTTAACGAATGTCTGTGCAAAATTTCAAGTCAATAGGACCAAGGAATCGCGTTCTCCCATACAAACTTTGCCCCCCTATTTGACCCCCTTAGAGGTTGAATTTCGAAAAAACCCGTCTTAGTGAGCACCTACGTCTTAAAAGGAACCCCCATGCAAAGTTTGAGACTCCTAGCATTTGTAGTTTCTGAGATTTCGTGATGAGTGGGTTTTTGTCTACTCTTTTATATAATAAGATAGATAAAAAACTTGACAAAAACCCGTTGATTGAAGATAGGGTTGACTCCTTAGGAGATAATACTTGAACTATAATTTTATTATGTTCTAGCTGACCTTCGCAGTTCCGCCCGCGCTTTTTTATATGTATATTATAGTTATAATAGGTAACTAAGTTGTACACTATCGTAAGAGTAGCGTTGAAGGCTGTACTAGTATAAACTGTGCTACAGCCTTCGGCACCTTCCGCCCAAGCTAAACTATTAAACAGGGAAGTCCAGTCAAAGTATTTAGATAAATCTATATAAGTTAATCACGAATGTACCTATATAATTAACAAAAGGTTTAAACATGCATAAAATATAAAATAAACACTTGTAAAGATAAGAAGTGTGTGTATAAAGTGTGGGTGTGTGTATGTGTGTGTATATGTGTGGTAAGGTAGGGGCTAGTAGGTGTAAGTGGAGAGCTAAACTCTCATTTCAATTTCAATTCCAATAATTTCCTCTGTTTCAGATAAACTAAGTTTTTGAAGCCATTTTTGAATTTTATTTTTGCATTGACTTTTGCATAGTGGATACATGTGAATTGGCACGATTGTATAAAAATCGGTCCAGTCGTTTCGGAGGAGTGCAACCACAAACACCGTGACACGGGATTTTTACATATAAGAAGGAAATAAAGTATTGGAATTTTGGAAAGGATAGCGAAAATAATAATTAGGTAGGTATCTCAATGAACTGACGACATGGTGCAAATAACAGGCGACCGGTGGATGCAAATAGCCAATTGTCGTTCATTGTGGCATTCCAAGAACGAGGCCTATTCAGCAGTGGATATTTTCCGGCTGGTGGTGATAATGGTAAGTTATCTCAATGAATATAAATTCAATGATATACCTTACCCGACAATCTTGCCTGAAAACTTCCACATTTTAGGTAAATTGCCGGCAATATTCCCATATTGGAAAAGTTAGGGAAAGTATATTTTCAGGCGTACATCACTGCATATAATTAATACCAACACTAAAAATATGTACAACTACATATTTGCTTTTAATTTAGTTTATTCTGGGGATAATGGTGCAGGTAATAATAAAATAATAGTAAATCCCGCATTATGTAAATTCGGGATTTACTATTATCCTCATTTATTATTTATTAAACCTTATTATGCAATCGCTTCTTGTCTAAATTAATATAACTTTTAGAAGAACTAATCCAAGGCAAACGTTTGTATAATGTACTAAATCAAATAAAATAACTTACGGCAATACTATCCAAACTTTCTAAAGGATATTTATATTTAATAAAAATTAGGTACTAGGTTTCAAACCAGGTTTAATCGTTAATTGCAAACGAACTGCCTAACTCGCAAACGTCCTCTCGTCAGTAAAATATGTTAAATAATCTATATACAAATTAATTTATCGCTTCTACGTGCAAAATTATCGTAATTATTATATAAATTCTTGTTTATCAAGTACCAATGATAGCGAATCCAGTAGAATGTTGACCTAGAGTTATCAGTTCTGTTTTGTATGTCATATTCTGTGCGTCCAACCTTGTGTAGAGTTGTTTAAACTGCCTTTAGGCCTCTGGCTTTGACTGTCTATTCAAAAGTCAAAAATAATTTATTTCAAATAGGCTTAGCGCTAGAACTTATGAAAGGTCAATTTTTTTTAAAAAGAACTACCACCGGATCACAACTCAACTGAGAAGATCCGGCAAGAAACTCAGCGGACTTGTCATTTTTTCACTTCTGGTTTTTTCATGTCATGTTACAATTAGATCAGCATCAGCGACAGTGTGTCTTACCGTGCAAAATATCAAATAAGAGGAAAAAAACGACGAAAGTACAACATACTAGGCGGCCAAAGGGATAGTAGTCGGACCAGTCCCCCAAACAGCACCCGCGTACGAGTTGACTCGAGCAGAGTAACCACCCTGACTGATTTTTTACGCGCCCTCTGAAGTACGAAGATGTTCGGTTCAAATGGTATTTAATCGGGGCCCTGACGTTTAGAACCGATCGTTTGATCATAGTTATACCTACTAACAGTGAAATTACTGAAGAGCATAGGTCCTATTTGTCTTAGTGTCGCCGCACACGGGCCACTAGCCACATCCACAATCGCCGCCACTTGAAGCTAGAAGCGGCTACAAAAGAAGCTGACGCGCGCGATAGCCACTTGTGGTACATGTTGGACACTTGCGGTCGGTGGCCGCTACTTTTTTTAACGCGTGCTTGCAGTGAAATAAGACCTTGGTCAGATTGGGCGAATTATGCGCGTGCATATGCGCGTACATATACGCGCGTAGACGAGTTCCATAGATAATAGTGATTCCGTTCACATGATACACGCGAGAGATATCACTAGCGCGTAATACGCGTGTCATACGTCGGAATCTCGACTCGCTCGCTGTACGCGCGTAGTGCGCGGGAGTCGAGATACTCAGAGCTCCTTGTTGCGTTCAGTATACACGCGTTATTAAGCGCGAGTGGACGGATTTGTCAGTGAAATTATAACCTCATGTTCAAACATAGAAAAAGATTATTTCGATACAGAGTTATTCATCGATGAAATTTAAAACTTTTCATTGTTGCCTTAAGTTGGGTACAAAGTTATAAACATGCTGTGGGTCATTCTATCGCGTAGAATTGGATGCACTCTAAACCTTCTGTTTTCCGTTTTCTTGCTATTTTTACATCTGCGCTATGCGAGCCACAATATAACTGCATCATCCAAATCCATTCCATGACTGAAATATCTTATGCGCGTAGTCCGCGTTATGTGAACGCAATCAAGAATTGTCACACGCGCGTAATTCGCTCTATCTGAACGAAGCCTAAAGGGAGAGAGGGGTGAGGAGTCGCGCGAGTGGCTTGTGTCGGCGTTTTGTGGCGGCGTTTTGTGGCCGAGCCGAGCCACTAGAGGCGAGCAGTGGCGATTTGTGGCGTGTGGCGACCACCGGCGTTTACAGTGTGCGGCGAGTCCATGCAAAATGTATGAAAACAACAGAAAATAGGACGGTGACTGCGTTTTGTGGTTGTGGCTGGTGGCCCGTGTGCGGTGACCCTTAGGTACAACTACTACCGAGCAGTAACAGCTCAGTGGGCAAACGCTTGCCTTGGAAACAAGGTGCGCAGGTTCGATCCCCGGCTCGCACCTCTGATAAGAAATAAATTATGTGCGAATCGTCTTTGTGCGATTGTTACTAGCTTTCGGTGAAAGACAACATCGTAAGGAATTCCGCATGTCTGAGAAATCCTAACTAGCGTAGTCCACCAACCCTCACTTGGCCAGCGTGGTGGACTATCTATGGCCTAAGTCCCTTCACCTTGAGGGGGGACCCGTGCCCAACAGTGGGACAAATACAAGGGCCGGTATTATTTGTTTATTATGCCTACTAATACGTACCTACTACCTATCTACTAATACTACTGCCAACAATTAGATTATGACTGTAATACTTCAGCAGTTTGTCTATTGCGCCACCTGATAGTATGGTATAGAGATTTTTTTATCCTGGGACAATCCACACAAGGCCATCTGATTCCAAACCAGATAACTGAAACTAATACTTATATACTTTTTTTTTGGAACTACACACTCATATAACACCTGACACTCGGTGGGAATCAAACCCACGACCTATTTTGTAGCGGCCAGGATGTCTAACCACTAGACCAACAGGACCGTCAAATGCTTCTACACAGTTAACAATAGGTAAAATAAAATATTATACATGCTACTATGTACTTAGCCAAATTTTAATCCTGTCGACTTGTATTTTACATAAGACTATTATTTTTATTTAGTTACTAGTGTGTGATGCCAGTGATGAAATATGGTACTGATACGTGGTCCCTAACTACTGGCCATTTAGAGAAGCTCAGAGTCACACAACGGGGTTGGAGACAGCTATGCTCGGAGTTTCTATGCGTGATAAAATCCGGAATGAGGAGATTCACCGAAAAACTAAAGTCACCGACATAGCTTTCAGAATCTGTAAGTTGAAGTGGCAATGGGCAGGCCACATCGCTTAAAAAACCGATAACCATTGGGGAAGAAAGACTCTCCAGTGAAAACTACAAACCGGAAGACGCAACGTAGGCAGGCCTCCCACTAGATGGCAGCAGAAACGGGGGAACTGCTGCCTGCGCACAGCGATTTAACGCCCTCGCGGAGGATGGCGTGCCGGTGTGTCCGGGCACGCCACCTGGTTGTGTGTCTGCGGGCTTTTTACACCCGCAGACAGGTCCGTGGGCTTTACACCCGCGGACGAGGAAGGGCTCGCCGGAAGGCGAGCGGCCGCTGACGGGACCCGGACGAGTACCATGTACGTTCCCGGGGCCCGTCGACACAGCGGGTTGAGGACACCGTGGGGTTTTAGTCGGTAGCTGACAAGCTGTCAGTAGTCCGACATAACCCGCACTGCTACCCCCGTGGCGGTGCGGGTATCCGTCATTGTTAACGAGACAGTCACGCGAAAAAAGGGCTTCGCCTTTATAATTCTACTGGCCGACCCACGCAGCTCCGCTCGCGCTGTTTTTACGTTAGCAAAATTTTTAATAGCGTCCATTTACGTTTAATACATAACCTTTGTTTAAAGTCGGTTAAATTCTGGGACCCACTTTTACTTGCCCTCCGAAGCACGGATACGAACTTAATTCGAATGGCATTAAACTGTCACCCATCTATGTATTGACCTTCCCTATCGTTGCTTAACCTGATCGATTGCTACATCAATATGTATCAGTATCAATATGTATGTATATGTATGTAGCAGTATCAATATACTGCCTATGAGTGTCTCCTTATTTTTTATACTTATTATATTTATATTTTATAGTATTAGATACATTCGTCGAATACATAACCTCGTTTTTTTAAGTCGGTTAAAAACTGCATCTCACTTTTTACGTGCCCTCCGAAGCACGTAAACGTTCAGTTCAATTATCATTAAACGGTCACCCATCTATGAAATGACTTTGCTTAACGTTGCTTAACCTGATTACCTGATTGCCAAATATTAATAACAACAAAAATTGTCTAAGAACAGACAATTGTCTCCTTATTATTATTTTTTATATAATGAAAAAGGGATAAACTCAGACCACGCGTATAACCAAGTACCATTATGACTTTAATCTCTTCTCCCAAGGGAATCGTGCTGAATTACAGGATAAAAAGTATCCTATGTACTTCCTCGTGGTATTAGCACCAATCATGACAAGTTTCGTTCAAATCCATCCAGTAGTTTCGGCGTGATGCGCAGCCTTGATACAGACAGACAGACAGAAATGAAAAAAAATACATTTTCGGCTTTAGTATCGGTTAAAGAATGTCCTCCAATTATAATTTTCAAAATATCTTCAATGTACAGAAATTGACCTGTTACAGTTTTATTATAAGTATATTTTGTACTTACTACATTATGTAATACATATAAATTATCTTATCCTATAGATTGAGGGGATCCATTTGATGATAAGCTATCTTTTTGCGCGCATATTGATTACTTACATCACTGCTAAGACTAACTGATATTAAGGTGTTGTTATAAGAACTACCAAAGATTCCAAAAGGCCGTGAAGTGCTCTTTACTTCTGGTTCACTATTGTGAGAAGTGTTTAAGAGTACGTATAGAAGTCTTGTGTAGTCCTTTTTTATACTTCTACACATTAGGAGGTTGAGAAAGTTCAGGGATAATGTCTTACTGGTACTGCCGCACCTTCAATCGTAGATTATATTGTAAATAATTTACTCTTACGGATTATATCGTACTGCTACTGCCCGTTTGCATCACTGTGACACACACCTTGTTGAGAATATGTCTTTTGATGCAAATAAAGACTTTATCTATCTATCTATCTATTAAATATCAATGGTGATAGAGGGCATCCTTGTCTTACTCCTTATTTTATTTTAGTTTTTTTTATCCTTTAATTCAAAATATTCTAATATAAACCGTAAATTCATATACCTAGGTGTTATTTTTTTTTAAATATTTTATGAAAACATCATTTTAGGTACAGACATATGCATATTCTTTGATCTCTTCATATCCTCATTCACGTCTTAGTGAAGAGAAAGGGATGTAATTCAGATACATTTGTTTTTTATCCTCTGGCGTTCCGTATTATAGAATGGCAACTTATCTACAGTCCCAGGTTCAACAATAGTCAGTTCTGTAGCAACTATCGTTAGCCCAATGATGCTTTAGTTAGTTAGTTCCTAATGGGCTATGTCAACAGCCTAGATTCTTTGTAAGATCATATTGTTATGGATTACCTTTCACAGAAACTTAGAGATAACGTTTCTCATTTTTTATATATTGATAATATTTATTCTCTGGCGTTCGGTATTGTAGAATCACAACTTGGCTAAGAGGGCTGTTCTTCAGTTGAAGCCTTTTCACGGATGTATTGTAGGACGCCCTCAGCCTAAATCGATGATAGACCGATTGAGAATCAATTTCAGTGCCGTAATGTTGTCTATTTGTCAGTAGTATCACGAGAATGAATTAAAATTAATGTTTTCATTTTGTTTGCAATAACATTATTTACTTTGGACATATTTAGTTTGGATACGGAATACGTCTGTTTTATTTCGAAGTAGCCTTGAATTTAAATCACTTAGGAGTGTTGTCGGTAGCTTATCATTGAGATTTGTATAAATAAAATTAATAAACATAAATTCGCGTTGTGCTTAACTTTTTTATTATTATGATCATTTTAAGATTGTTTTTACTTATTTATTTATGGAACACCAAACAGTTACAATATTATGTGTTAACTAATAGTAAAAACATTGTTGAAGAATCATGTTTTAATTCTGCAACCAACAACACTCATATTAATTAGAATATTAGAGTTAAAAATTACCACGAGAGGTGAATTCAGGACTATTCTAACATTTTTTTCTTAACTATTATTCTGTTTTACACTCCATTACGTTTATAACAATTAAGATTGTTTATTTCTTTACAGTTAATTATATCAATGTTTATAGTCTTATTATTATGAGATTCCACCATACGGCGAAGAGGCTAGCGCTAGACGCTGTTTGTACGACAACTGTCTCTCTAGACAGTTGTCGTACAAACAATTGTTATAATAATAAAATAATATTAATACTTATCTTGCTTATTATATTGAATTTTCTTACTAAGCAATCTTAATTTGAACATAGTAATAGTAAATTTTTGTTACAGATGGCTCTATTCTTATAACTATTAAGCACATTTTTTATTTATTTTACAACAATAGTACTTAAATCAAATCAAAGTAATAATCTATTGTTAAAATAACATTAGGACTGCACAAGACACTTTTGTTTGATCCAATTAATTTAAATAAAAGACTATTTTGCAAGGGTTCGTAGTATTTTTGCTAGACGACAGTACATTGCACAGGTAAACTATATTATCTATACTAAACCTGCACCGTAAACTAAATATTTATCCAATGTTACTGTATGATTGTAAGAAAATCCTAACATAGTGGTTAAAGACTCTCACATAATAGGAGAAGAAGTCGTACTACAAAGTATAGTTTAGTGATTTTATGTGCCAACTATACTATTTATTGCTGTCTATTACAATAATAATTAGTACTGTAATAATGTATAAACGTTGAATTTGTACTCTCTAAATGTAACTGGTCTAACTCTCAACATTGTGGTTATTTATATAAAAGGGAAGTATAGGCCGACCGTTTAACTCGCGTATCGCCTGCGCGGTAAGAAGGGAGCGGGGGCGGGTAACGCTACACACGGAGTCAATAATCCAAAGATTTATCTCGAGATAGACATTGTTGGTAAAGAATAAAATAATAAGTATCTTTTTTTTAAAAGCTTTTATTTAACTTGCAATGTATGTATCTATGTATGTATGTATCTATGTATGTAATTTGTTCGGGTGGAATCTTGCAACTCAATTTTCACCCACTTCTACAGGTTCAAATCGTTTGAAAGTTTGCACATGTGTCAAGGACCCGTGACAATACAATAATATAGTATCATCGAGCTGATCTGATGATGGAGCTCGAAGGCAGATAAGAGAACCCTTGGATGGCTACTAGTAAACACATCGATTTTAGGCTCATTTAATTTGTTTTAAAGAGTTCTATTCACATTGCCTAATAATGAGGACCTGATGATGGAATTGGAAGGTAGGTGACGGGACCCTGGAATGATTACCAGTAAACACATCGAGTTTAGGCTCATTTAATTCGTCTTAAAGAGTTCTATTCGTATTGCCTAATAATTAGAGGAACTGATGATGGAATTGGAAGGTAGGTGACAAGACCCTGGAATGGCTACTAGTAAACACATCGAGTTTAGGCTACTTTGATTCGTCTTAAAGAGTTCTATTCACTTTGCCTAATAACGAGGACCTGATGATGGAATTGGAAGGTAGGTGACGGGACCTTGTAATGGTTACTAGGTAAACACATCGAGTTTAGGCTCATTTAATTCGTCTTAATGAGTTCTATTCACATTGCCTAACAATGAGGACCTGATGATGCAATTGGAAGGTAGGTGACGGGACCCTGGAATGGTTACTAGTAAACACATCGAGTTTAGGCTCATTTGATTCGTCTTAAAGAGTTCTATTCACATTGCCTAATAACGAGGACCTGATCATGGAATTGGAAGGTAGTTGACGAGACCCTGGAATGGTTACTAGTAAACACATCGAGTTTAGGCTCATTTAATTTGTTTTAAAGAGTTCTATTCACATTGCCTAATAATGAGGACCTGATAATGGAATTGGAAGGTAGGTGACGGGACCCTGGAATGGTTACTAGTAAACACATCGAGTTTAGGCTCATTTAATTCGTCTTAAAGAGTTCTATTCACATTGCCTAACAATGAGGACCTGATGATGCAATTGGAAGGTAGGTGACGGGACCCTGGAATGGTTAGCGAAAAAAAACACTCACCATTTAATTAAATTAGGTAAAGGATAACCTAAGAAGTAAAATAAATAACTAAAAAGTAAAAAATAAATTAAAATAAAAATCTTTTTAAAACAAGCTTTTATTTAAATGCGCTAAAAAGAATAAAATAAACTTTTCCTTTAAAACTTTTAATATCAATTTATAACGTCATTACACAATTTATATGATATAAAAGCTTGTCGCGTGATTTACTTATAAGAATTTAAACAAGAAAATTAAGAATTTGATTTTATTGACTTTAATGTTTAAAATTTTCCATGTAAGTAAGTACGAGTACGTTAAACTCGCGACAAGCTTTTATATCATATAAATTGTGTAATGACGTTATAAATTGATATTAAAAGTTTTAAAGGAAAAGTTTATTTATATAATTGATATTAAAAGTTTTAAAGGAAAAGTTTATTTAAGTATTTATTTTTAAGTTTTACAAATATTTTATAATAGCTTCATAGGTACAAAATCATAAAACAATAATTAACTCCGTTTAGTCTAAATTAGAATCAATTTCAATTTTTGCGAGCTGTCCTTTGATATCCCCCCAAACCAATTCGATTGGGTTCAGGTCTGGGTGATATGGAGGCAGCCGTAAGACTTCATGACCTGCCGCCTTTAAAATTTCATCTATTTTGTAAATATTTTCTGTCGCGTGTTGTATGATTAAATTCAATAAATCACATTTTCTTAGAGACGTATCAAATTCAACATTGTGTCTTTGCAGCCAGGTTTGCATGGTGGCTTTTGTGGATGTCATTGTAGGCTTTTTGTCCTCTTGTACCGAGTGGTATGCGGCATTATCCATAACAATAACTGAGCTTGGCGGTATATTTGGCAATAGCTTTTCTTTAGTCCATTTGCTGAAGTTTACAAAATTCATATCGCTATGATAATCTCCGGTTTTGCTTTTGGATTTAAAAATTAAAAGAGCTCCATCGATAAATCCGGCTTGTCCACCAGCATGTACAATAATTAAACGTGGCCCTTTGCCAATATGCGACAGCACCCCTCGTTCTTCATTGGATTGCCAACACGCCGGTACATTTAATGACGAATTGACATATGTTTCATCGAGGTAAACAATGTTTCTTTGATCTCTTCTGTGCTTCCTTATCGCATTAAGATAACGCCACCGCCACGATACGATGTTTGGTTGTTCAATCAGTAATTTTCTTTTTGATTGACATTTCTTAAATCGAAAGCCAAGTTTATGAATCAATGTTCTCAAATATTCTCGGCCACAATTTAAAATTCCTTCTTCTCTGAGTTTCGCATTCAAAATTTTTAATGTAGGAACCTTCTTATAAACCGTATAAATTTGAGTTATTGTTCTTCTAACAACGCCCTCTGTAAAACTGTCAACTTCAATTTTTTCCTTTCGGATTTGTTTAATTTTTTTTTGGTGATTTAAAATTTACATTATTTTGTTCATCTTTCAGTTCATTACCTTCTTTTATTAACCGACTTCAAAAAAAAGGAGGAGGTTATCAATTCGGTTGTATGTTTTTTTTTTTTTTTTTTTTTTATGTTTGTTACCTGTGAACTCTGTCGTTTACGAACCGATTTGGAAAATTATTTTTTTAATTGAAAGGGTATGGTTCCAGATTGGTCCCATTTTTTTCAAAATCAAGTTCTGATGATGGGAACCATGAGTAACTGAGGGAACTCCTTAAATATTATAGGCATACATATAGCGTTTTTGGTATATTTAGAAACTAGTCAAGCATTTTCATTCAGAAAGTATCATTTGGTGAAGTGGATCTGATGAAGAAGGCCATCGAAACTCTGTAATAAAATTAACAATCCATCCTATCCTAGCCGTGCCTACTAATCGTAGAACTACCGAATTTGGACTCGTTGGATAGGTCTCGACGAGTAGTTGCTAGAAAAATGGAGATCAGGGTCTGACGATGGAACAGGAAGGTCACGGGATCACTGCACCAATAAACGTAGTCCATAGTTGTGTTATGTAGTGGGTGTTTTTAAAATAAATATTAAACTGGCTGTTTGTCAGAATAAAATATAAGTTGTTAAAAGTTAACCCAATAATACACCAAGGGAACCACTAAAAAGAATAAAATAAAAATAATTTTTACAAAAAAAAAGAACCGCCTTCAAAATGCAACTAAAAAGCCTGAAATAATTTCTAAGAATTAGTGGTTTTTACATCTACATTGTTGGACTTGGACTACAACATATTATAAATACATATTACTATCGAAGTCGGCGCCTAACGTCTAGCAAATACTTACAAGGGCAGTGGGTACCTAACTGTTTTCCAGTTTGGCGCCGTCTTTTTATTTTACATATGGTAGTCACCGAAAGTCCTGTAGCTTTAGCAACAAGTTTGTTTAGGTTTACGTCTTCAAGATACTCTGTAGAATTATGATCTTGTTTTCTGGCTTTAAAAAAGGAATATACATTGTATGCTATTTGTTTAGCTTGCTTGTTAATTTTGTTCGCAAAACTGGAAGAGCGATTCATCTTGAGATTTATCTTGGCAGTCGTATACCTTGTGCGTTTATCTTCAAGCGTCCGTAACAAAAACACCAACCGCGCGCTGCGAGCACAGCCAGCGCACTGCCGCACTTGACGTAAGCTCTCTGCTCCGCGCACCCCTTTCACCCATCCGCTAACATCTCCCCTCGCTCCCTTCTACCCCCTCAGGCGATACGCGTATTAAATGGTCGGCCTATAGTGAGGTAGCCCCAATACAAGTATTTTATAACTTACTGCGACTACCTCAATTTGTACATTTGCGAAGTGGATCATATGCGAAAAAGTCGAGTTGACAATACGTGAAGTGGATCATTTGCGAAAAAGTCGAGTTGACAATATGCGAAGTGGACCATTTACGTCTAAACCATTTGTACTTGCATGCAATGTTTGAGAAACAATAAAAACATTTTTTTTTGGCTTGAAAGTCACCCGGATTTTCAGTTACCAGGGAATATTGGAACTGACAAATATTCCCTTCCAGAACTGCACGTCTGTCTCGTCAGCGCGCGATTTCACAGAGAGGGTGTCGCCAAACTCCAAGTATTTTAGGGATTTCTTGTTATATGTGGGCCAGATGACACCCAGAGAGGAATCCGGCGTTGGGTGACTGAAAACGAAAAACAAAAGCGTGAAATATTAAAAGAGAATTTTCTAGGTGGTAGGTATCTTGTGCACACTGCCGAGGTCCGAAAGGAGTAACCAGAGTCTACCCATAGTGTCAATGAAGGCTAGCGGGGAGGTCTCAGAGGGTAAAAATCCCACATAACCCAGCCTTCACCCCTTCGGAGTCCGGGTCTCCGCAGTATCAGATATACTGCTGAACAACTGCTCTTACCTCTTAGAAGTGGTTATCATAATCACCATGCTTGGCAGGCGTCTTAAGGATCGCGGTAGGTATAAGTTGGTAATCCAATAGAAAGACACTGCTGCTCGTCTTCTTGTTTCGTCGCCTCTTACGGACACCCAACGAGAGGATATGTGAGGGTGCTTTTCTTACCAGGACTCCCCACGGTGAATAAGCACTTACGGCCTTTTTAGAATGAGTTTATATTTAATTGAAAAGTTACGAATGAAAACGATCATATTTTGAAAAATTAAAAAATACACCTTAGCGTAGTTTGTTAAAACACAATAATATAAGGTTGTTAGAAAAGTAAAATGTTGTCAATTGTTATTAATTGTTAACAGATCTTCTAAAAAAATATTAGTCTTTTAGTATATGAAATTGAGTACGTACCCGTATTTGGCGTAGTTGGTTATCAAGGTGGTGCATCTCTTTATCATTTCATATTCAGTGCTATTATTTGTCAGTGTCATGTTCAACGCCTTTGCGTCGAAGAGGCAAAGCAAATCATCTGAATGTGCGGGTCCTGTTATATTGTACGGACTGCCTTGTTGACTATAATAGTTTCTACTAGATATTATTGTGTACTTATACAAGTACACGTTGCTGCATTTGCTCACTTTTCTACCAAATCTATGAATGTCATATATAAAGGATGCGTTGCTGCAGTAATTGACTAGCTCCTGCATACTCGCCATACTGACATCTTTGCTATCAAAATAGTAATCCTGGATTATGCTAGATTTGTTTAGAACCAAATCATAAGTAGACCTATATTCTATCTTGCTGGGAACAAAAATTTGTGGATAGTTGTCGTAAGCCGACATAAACAATTCCAAATTTGGTATAAAAGATATACATTCGTGTGATGTATAGCCCAATATGACATCCACATCAATGTTTTCGCATGTCAACGCATCCAAAGGATTTTGTGGCAAGAAAATATTTGTTTGACCGACATTTATTTCAATTACAGGTGCGAATGGAATAACTCTGGTTACAAAATCAGTTACTTGTTCTGAAGCCAGTACATTAGATGTAGTATTTATCAATTTGTTATATGAGATACTCTGAAGGAATGTCAGCGGATCAGTGGTATTTGATGTTCGGAAGCCCAATGTTTTTGCGAGCGCATATGCTCGACGCTCCGGATAGTGGGCGATGGCAAAATCACATAGGGAAACACTGCTTAAGCATATAACTCTCTGAAATAAACCTTTTGACATTGGTGATATAACGTGTAAAGCAACTAAAGCCGCTCCGGCACTTTGACCCATCAGAGTAACGTTGTTAGGATTGCCTCCAAAGTTTTCAATATTCTTTTGGACCCACTTCAGAGCTATATTCTGGTCTTTTAATGCTGCATTTCCAGGAACTTCTTTGGTACCCAAGCTTAGGAAGCCCAGGGCACCCAATCTATAGTTCATTGTTACTACCACCACATCTTGGGCTATGAGAAAATCAGGTCCATAGTTATCAACGTTCCCGGAGCCACTTGCAAAGCCACCTCCGTGAATAAAGACAATGACTGGCAGTAAATGATTTGCTTTTATGTTCGGGCTGTAAACGTTGAGGAACAAACAGTCTTCGCTAGTACCAGTGGCGAGAACTAGCTCATTATCTGTTGTCAGGCTAAATTGTGGACAAATAGATCCATGTTCAGTTGCGTTCCTTACTCCATGCCATGCGTCTGCTTCTTGTGGGGCCTGTAAATAAGTGACAATAGTTTGTAGTTATATGTAGTTCACTAACTACCATCATTTTCCTAGGTGGTAGGTTCCTTGTGCAAGGTACCATTCAGGTAGGTATCACCGTAGTACCAGATATTCTGCCGCCAAGAAGCAGTATGTGAACATTGCTGTGTTCCGCTGTGAAGGGCACTATAGCTGGTGAAATTACTGAACACAAAAGACTTAATATCTAATGTCTTAAGAGTCAGCAACGCGCTAGTGATTCTTCTAGTGTTGCTGGCGTCTATAAGCTTTGATGACTGCTTAAAATCAGGCGGTCCACATGATTGCTTGCCACCTTGGTAGTAAGGAACTGATAATGGAGCAGCAAGGTGGCTCAAGGTGGTCATAGCATCTCTGCACCAATAAACGTAGACCCATCGAATTTAGACGCGTTGGACAGGTCTCGAGTAGTTGGTGGAAAAATGGTGAGATGATGTCAGAGTGATGATGGAGCAGGCAGGTGGTCACAGGATCTGTGCACCGATAGTACACCAAACGTAGAGGGTCTACGTTTATACATGTTGGATTTACGATTATACTTGATGGATAGGCCGCGACGAGTAGTTGGTAAAAAAATCCTTAGATCATCTGGATTTTCTGAAGATGAAGCAGGAGGGTAACTACCAGGAACTCTATACCGTAACCCACCAATTATGAACTCGAGGGATATGACATATTGACGAGTACTTGTCGGGATTTTTTTTTAAATTGTTACACTAAAAAAGACAGTGCCTTGAAAAATAAGGTTCGAACCGCGGCTCGCACCTCTGATTTATTTAATTAATCATGTCCGAATCGTCTTTGTGCGACTGTTATTAGCTTTCGGTGAAGGAAAACATCGTGACAACAACCTGAATGTCTCTGAATAGGTACCTAACTAGGTAGCCTAAAAATTTAATAGTCACTTGAGTGAGACCAAATGTGCACTTACCTTAAACCTCAAAGAGCCGACTGGTGGCTTGGCGTATGGTATGCCTTTGAAACTATAATAGCTGGTGTTATCCATGACCCCTTGTACGCGCTCGCCAGAGAGCCAGCCTTGCTTCACTTTTACCCGTATACCATCACTGTGGACTCCCAGAACGCTGGGAAAGAAAAAAAGACGTAAGTAATTTGTGATCATACGACTTTCACCTGATGGTAACTAAGCGAGACGCCCGCTCATACCCCGCCGCCCGATGGGGTCGAAAGGTTCTCGAGTGGCGACCACGAACCGGAAGACGTAGGTAGGCCTCCCACTAGGTGCGCGTCGCAGGTAACCGGTGGATACAAATAGCCAATTGTCGTTCATTGTGGCGTTCGAAGGTGGAGGCATATGTTCAGCAGTGGACGTCTTCCGGCTGATGATGATTACAACGTACAATTTAAAAATATATATTACATGCCAGCATCTTTATACTCTAATTATGAGTGTGTAGACAGCGGGAAAAAGCATACACGGTTCCGGGAGCCGAAAATACCCAATTAGATTTTATAATTGTTTAATTACAATTAACCATAACTCCCGTTTGTGAGTGGGACAGTAACACATTTTAAACGCCTGATTTAAGTCTACGAGTAAATTATACTAATAAAACTTCTGCTAATTCAGTCAAATGACTAGAAAATGTTATCCATCTGTTTTGGTCTGTATTGGTCTTATTTAGATCTGGTGCTGTATTCTTACGTCGTTGGTTGTATACCATAAAAAATGGACATTGGCGTTAATTTTAGGTATTATATCTGGTGGTAAGTTAATTGTATTGTATTGTATTGTATTCTAATTGGGCCTACTTGCCTGATTTAAAAGAATAAATAAAATAAATAAAAACCATTCATTAATGTACAACCAACGACGTAAGAATACAACAGCACAAGATCTAAATAAGACCAATACAGACCAAAACAGATGGATAATATTTCCTAGTCTATCTTACCTGACTAGAAATAAATATAACGTAGATGTAAATATCATTTTGCAAGATTTTGTCACTTTCGCTTCGATCTTACAACACTTGCTTATGGTAAGACGCAGCTTTAAGACAATTTAATGATTTGTGGCAAATTTATACTTTGGCTGAAAGTAAACAATTATGAAAACTATTGTTCAGTAATATCTGTACGTTTCTTAAAAGTATGTTCTTCAATTGTTTCACAAAGCCTTTTGATATTGCAATTAACACGCTCATATCAAAAGAACTTAGTGTTGCTCAAAAATATTTAGGGTTCCATTAGTGCTTAGTGTTGATCGGCTGATCGGATTCGAAATAGAATTTTCTTTGAAAGTAAATTATATATTATTATTATTAAAGTAAATTAACATTCCATCATCAGCAGCGGCCGATAGACGTCTACTGCTGAACAAAGGCCTCCCCCTTAGAAAGGAGGGGTTGGCATCATGCCCACAATTGGCAGGCGGCTTGGGGATCGCAGTATAGGTAGCACAGGTAATCCAATAGAAAGACTCTGCTGCCCGTCTTCTTGTTTTCTGTTAGTCGCCTCTTACGGACACCCAACTGAAGGAGATGGGAGGGTGGTATTCTTACCCGGACACCCCACGGGTAAGAAACATATTTACTCACTACTTATTATGGTGATAGATAGGTCATGTCACGCTTCACGTGCTCATCGCTGGCTGTGCGTTGATAGTATGATATAATTTAGGTACGCGATACAAAAAATTAAGTTTAATAAAATCTTTTTTAAAAAAAATTGAACCGACTTCAATATCACTGAAAAGTATAAAATAATTTAAATATTATTGAAGTTGGTGCCAAATATACACAGCAGGTACGCTAACACCAACTTCAATAATATTTAAATTATTTTATACTTTTCAGTGATATTGAAGTCGGTTCAATTTTAAAAAAAAAAGATTTTATACCAGATAAATTCCTCCACATCGTTCATGGTCCTCCAGGAAGTTCTTATCCGGTTGTAATAAAATTCATACAGATTCAATACAGTGGTTTCTTCTTTCGAATAAAAAAAGAATCATTGAAATTGGTAAATATTTGCCAGAGTTATGACCATTTTTGTCCGACCGAGCGAGTCCGAGCGACTAAAACGTCATCTATATAGGCTTTCTTGCAACTCTCAGTGCGCAGTCACCATTCTTGTTTTTTTAGGAACTACTTATTACTAAGCAATAATTTTTTTATGGGACCCAATCAATGGATTCAAGAATGGATGGAAGAAAGATTTTTTCAAATCGGTTAATAATTGCCAGAGTTATGCGCGAACATACATAAAAAAAAATATATACAGACGAATTGAAAACCTCCTCCTTTTTTGAAGTCGGTTAAAAAGTGTATATGGAATCACTTATATTCTCAATTGTAATTGGTCTTATCACAGCCTAAACCTTTTCGTCTATTAAATATATGCTTTTGTTAGTTTACTATCTTCTCACCTTCTTATGTAGCCTCAGTGGCGCAGTGGGAAACCGCTTGCTTTGTAAACCGGAGGTCGCGGGTTGGAATCCTGCGGGGGCAACAAATTTGAGTAGTTGTTCCTTACTGGCTAGGACAATGCAGGCCGATCACCTGATTGTCTGTAAAGTAAGATGATCCATGCGTCGGATGGGCATGTAAAAAGTCGATCTTGCGCCTAACCTCTCCCCGGTCGTGTCGGTCTTCCGTCCCACCGGATTATGAGAGGTATTATATAAAGGGAGAGAGAGTGCACTTGTGTCTGCGCAAGCGCTTGTGCACTATAATATCTCCTGCGTACATGGCTGATCTTGTGAAAGATTGGCCGCCGTGGTCGTTTCGGCCAGGAGGACATAATTATTATTATCTTCTCACCTCTTATCTCGTTTGCTTTTCGACTTTTATACTGTACTAGCCATGGGCACCTGTAATTAAGGTCTTGCTTGACTACCTAATCTAATTATAATAAACATCATATTTTATAAAGCTTGTATCTTGTTGGTGTCTTAATAAATTAAAAATTTCATTAAAAATACAAGGGACTAGAGGACAAATGAGACGTCTTCAAAACGTACCCTGCTATTTTATGACGTCATCAGTACTCTATTTGGCCTATAGAGGACTGATGACGTCATAAAATAGCAATAGCAGTAGGATTTGAAGAACCCTTTTTTTTGCTGTCGAGGATGAAATCTTCAGGGTACCCGGTCTTCGTAGGGGTGGAGGCCTGGTTATGTGGGATTTTAATACCCGTCTCGCAGCCTCCGTGACGCAGTGGGAAATCGCTTGCTGTGCTAACGGGAGGGGGCGGGTTCAAATCCGGCGGGGAGAAACCGCTTTGTGTAGTTGTTTTTTACTGGCTAGGATAAAGCAGGCCAATCAACCATTTGTCTGGAAAGTAAGATGATCCATGCGTCAGATAGGCATGTAAACGGTTGTGACGGTCGTCCATCAGTTTGTAAGAGTTCAATAAGGGAGAGTGCACTTGTGACTACGCAAGCGCTTGCGCACTATAATATCTCCCGCGTAGATGACTGATCGTGTGATAGATTACCGCTGTGGTCGTATCGTGTAGATTCTACCCGGTGGCCTTCATCGACGCTGTGGACCAGGGTCAGACTCTGTGGACTCCATTTGGATTCCGTCATTCTCTCCAGCGCCAGACGCTCGCTAGAGCGCATTCCGGGGAACAGAAATGTACGCTCCCCCCGTGTTCGTGACCACCGTGACGATCCTGTGCGTCCGCGACCCACGAGCCCAAAAGAAGGCAAATTATTAACGTAATTTTACTAAAGTCAAAAATCATTTATTTCAAATAGACTTAACACTTTTGATCAGTCAATTTTTTTTTAAGAATCTACTACCGGGTCCCAACGCGGCCTCAACTGAGAAGATCCGGCAAGAAATTCAGCAGGCTTGACATTTTTTTTACTTTTTTTTAAACTGTGTTTGTCATGTTACAATTAGACAGCACCAGCGACAGTTTGCCATTCAAATGATCAAATAAGAGAGAAAACTAAAACGACGAAAGTACTCCTAGTTCACCTAGTTTCTATATTATTTTTTTGTTATATTACTATAATTTACGAAAATATCGTCTATCGACACATAACGTTCCCACCCTGTATAATTAAGTACTAGTAATACTATTAAAATATTAAACAGGTGAATTTATATTTGAAATAAAATGATATTAGAAAGAAAGTGCATAGACCCTTACTCCTTTACCTTTTAGGTACGGATCTCTAAAAACCGGTCTGTCGCCAACATCGATATACTATCTGTCGCCAAGGTCTATAGGCCTATACAGAACCTTTTTACAAGTAACAATATTGCGTTGCCCAGTGAAAAATATATCGTACTTTAAATCATATTTAAAATACATGTTGGGTGTCATGTTTACTATAATGACTTCTCGTTTCTTTTGTCTTGCTTTTGTCAGCAAGCCTTTATCAACTCAGCTGTGGAACTTTGTCATGTAAATCAATGCCAATCACTTACAAAATAAACATAATTGGCATGCGACGTTTGTGTGTTTTAGAATTATATTTGGTTTTTACACCATTGTGACATAAACGGGCAATAATAAAATGAATAATAAACTATTTAAAAAAAAAAAAAAACCGACTTCAAAGTAAATTATCTAAAAAGCATAAAATAACGAAAATATATTGAAGTCGGTGTCAGCTGGTGCTAGTGTTAGTTAACATGATGTGCTAGCACCGACTTCAATATATTTTCGTTATTTTATGCTTTTTAGATAATTTACTTTGAAGTCGGTTTTTTTTTTAAATTGTTTATTTAACACTTTTTAGTGACTTATTTTACCAAAATAGGTATCAGCACTATCACGCAACTCGAACGTCTACGTTACAGTAACTTACTGAAAACATAAAAAGTTTATATCTCTTAAACTACTGGACCGATTTTGATGAAACTTATACTCTACCCTAAGTTGAAAAATACTCTAACTATTGCAAAAAGAATTTTCAAAATCGAACTTGTAGTTTCTGAGAAATCCGTGGACAAACCTACATACATACATACATACCTACATACATACATACATACATACATACATACATACATACATACACTCATAAAATTTGGTAAATTTGTTTAGAAGCCCACATAGACTATATATTACGCATTTTTATCAATATTACATACATACGCGTCGAATAGAGAACCTTCTTTTTGAAGCCGGTTAAAAAATAATATCCCAGGACAATTCAGAGCCTCTACTATGGTAACCAAGCTACTAATACAAATAGGTACCTATTTATTTATATTTTTTCACGTCCAGGTGCAAGGTGGGAATTGAACCCACGCCGTATTGGGTAGCGGTGACGGTGTCTAACCACTAGACATGCGAGTCTGTCAATAACAAATAATGGTAAATAATTGTATATCATCATCATCAGCAGCCGAAACACGTCCACTGCTGAACAAAGGCTTCCCCCTTAGAAGGGAGGGGTTGCCATAATCCCCACACTTGGCAGGCGGCTTGGGGATCGCAATATAGGTGGTATGTAATCCAATAGGAAGACGCTGCTGCCCGTCTTCTTGTTTTCCCTTAGTCGCCTCTTACGAACACCCAACTGGAGGAGATGGGAGGATGCTATTCTTACCCGGGGAATATATAATGTATATGCGTTTTCGTCCAATCACGGGTGTCACAAGAGGCGTAGCCCTTCAGACTCGCGCTGCCGTCCGCGGCACGTATTGTTAGATCCCCCAGACCCAATGTCGGCCCTATTGGTGCACCATGACATTGAGCCTGCCCCTCCCTCACAACCGTACCGACAGGCCGAAGGGTCGTACGTATGCGACCTCAACGACGAGCAACACCCCACTGAGTTTCTTGCCGACTCTTCTTAGTGGGGGCGCGCTTTGAACCGGTGGTAAAATCAGCCCTCTCCAAGCAACAGCCCAAGCAGAGGCCGTGCCTCCCTGAGGTGCCCTTGAGCTCGTCGCTCCCCTGCCTTACTGGCTGTAGTACTTTAAGCGCTCGTGGTCTTGTCCGGTGAAGCTGTCATCTGCGGTCACAATAGGCGGCTATGGACGGAAATACAAAAGTCGGTCAGCAGACTGTTCTATTTGATATTCTCTCTGCGATCGCCAAGCCTCCTGCCAAGCTTGGGGATTATGGCAAACCCAAAACCCAAAGGGGCCGGCTTATGTTCTGCAGTGGACGTCTTTCGGTTGATGATGAGACCTCCAAATGTGTTTAAGAATAATATCGAACCTACCTAAGGTTAGATATTATTCTCAACGTAATTAGAAAA
Organism: Furcula furcula; assembly: GCA_911728495.1. Classification (NCBI taxonomy): domain Eukaryota; kingdom Metazoa; phylum Arthropoda; class Insecta; order Lepidoptera; family Notodontidae; genus Furcula; species Furcula furcula. Next base: position 24,307,349 of record OU452253.1, read on the forward strand.
ACTATTTTAAAAAAAATATAAACCGACTTCAAAGTAAATTATCTAAAAAGCATAAAATAACTAAAATATTATTGAAGTTGGTGTTAGCGTACCTGCTGTGTATATTCTGCACCAACTTCAATAATATTTTAGTTATTTTATGCTTTTTAGATAATTTACTTTGAAGTCGGTTTATATTTTTTTTTAAATAGTTTATTTAACACTTTTTAGTGACTTATTTTAGCACTATTTTTCAAAAAATAAAAACCGACTTCAAAGTAAATTATCTAAAAAGCATAAAATAACGAAAATATATTGAAGTCGGTGCTAGCACATCATGTTAACTAACACTAGCACCAGCTGACACCGACTTCAATATATTTTCGTTATTTTATGCTTTTTAGATAATTTACTTTGAAGTCGGTTTTTATTTTTTTTAAATAGTTTATTTAACACTTTTTAGTGACTTATTTTACCAAATAAACTATTTTTCAAAAAATAAAAACCGACTTCAAAGTAAATTATCTAAAAAGCATAAAATAACGAAAATATATAGAAGTCGGTGCTAGCACATCATGTTAACTAACACTAGCACCAGCTGACACCGACTTCAATATATTTTCGTTATTTTATGCTTTTTAGATAATTTACTTTGAAGTCGGTTTTTATTTTTTGAAAAATAGTTTATTTAACACTTTTTAGTGACTTTTATTTTAGCAAAATAGGTATCAGCACTATCACGCAACTCGAACGTCTACGTTACAGTAACTTACTGAAAACATAAAAAGTTTATATCTCTTAAACTACTGGACCGATTTTGATGAAACTTGTACTCTACCCTAAGTTGAAAAATACTCTAACTATTGCAAAAAGAATTTTCAAAATCGGACTTGTAGTTTCTGAGAAATCCGTGGACAAACCTACATACATACATACATACATACATACATACATACATACATACACTCATAAAATTTGGTAAATTTGTTTAGAAGCCCACATAGACTAACATATATTAATATTACGCATTTTTATTAATATTACATACATACGCGTCGAATAGAGAACCTTCTTTTTGAAGCCGGTTAAAAATAGGTATCAGCACTATCACGCAACTCGAACGTCTACGTTACAATAACTTACTGAAAACATAAAAAGTTTATATCTCTTAAACTACTGGACCGATTTCGATGAAACTTGTACTCTACCCTAAGTTGAAAAATACTCTAACTATTGCAAAAAGAATTTTCAAAATCGGACTTGTAGTTTCTGAGAAATCCGTGGACAAACCTACATACATACATACATACATACACTCATAAAATTTGGTAAATTTGTTTAGAAGCCCACATAGACTAACATATATTAATATTACGCATTTTTATTAATATTACATACATACGCGTCGAATAGAGAACCTTCTTTTTGAAGCCGGTTAAAAATAGGTATCAGCACTATCACGCAACTCGAACGTCTACGTTACAATAACTTACTGAAAACATAAAAAGTTTATATCTCTTAAACTACTGGACCGATTTCGATGAAACTTGTACTCTACCCTAAGTTGAAAAATACTCTAACTATTGCAAAAAGAATTTTCAAAATCGGACTTGTAGTTTCTGAGAAATCCGTGGACAAACCTACATACATACATACATACATACACTCATAAAATTTGGTAAATTTGTTTAGAAGCCCACATAGACTAACATATATTAATATTACGCATTTTTATCAATATTACATACATACGCGTCGAATACAGAACCTCCTTTTTTGAAGTCGGTTAAAAATAGTTCATCATCATCAGCCGGAAGATGTCCACTGCTGAACAAAGACAACGAAACTTACTTGAGGAATTATATTTTTAACCGGCTTCAAAAAGAAGGTTCTCTATTCGACGCGTATGTATGTAATATTATTAAAAATGCGTAATATTAATATATGTTAGTCTATGTGGGCTTCTAAACAAATTTACCAAATTTTATGAGTGTATGTATGTATGTATGTATATATGTATGTATGTATGTAGGTTTGTCCGCGGATTGCTCAGAAACTGCATGTCCGATTTCGAAAATTCTTTTTGCAATAGTTAGAGTATTTTTCAACTTAGGGTAGAGTACAAATTTCATCAAAATCGGTCCAGTAGTTTAAGAGATATAAACTTTTTATGTTTTCAGTAAGTTACTGTAACGTAGACGTTCGAGTTGCGTGATAGTGCTGATACACTAAAAAGTGTTAACCTATTTTTGAAAAAATAAAAACTGACTTCAAAGTAAATTATCTAAAAAGCATAAAATAACGAAAATATATTGAAGTCGGTGTCAGCTCGTGCTAGTCTTAGTTAACATGATGTGCTAGCACCGACTTCAATATATTTACAGCATTCATGGTCACGGGCGGACTGAGGTCGTAGCTGTCCATCCATACACATTGTTGTCCCACGGTACCTACAGATCTTCTAATTATTATTGTTAGTTCGATATACTCAGACAGAGTTCTTGAGGTTTTGCAGTGGAACGCTTGTCTTTCGATTCAATTATATTTATCACGGGATTCCAAACTGGTGGCCCTGGTGGTGGTGGGCGTAGCACCCAGCCATCTCTTCTATTGAAATTCAATGTGAAATATTCGCGTAAATATCAGAAGTCATTGAATAAGACTATTAGAAATCAAATAATGATTTCTGATATTTACGCGAATACCTACTACGCATTGAAATGAAAAATTAATTTTAAATCGCGATATAATCCGTAAAATTAGTTTCATTTCAATATTAGAAATCAAGAATTATTTCATGTGGTTCAGTTGATGAGTTGGAGAGAGATGATGAGATAGAGATATAATAACAAACATTAGTGTGCTTCGATTTATATCGATGTTAGTGTGCTTCAGCATGTCTGACCGTTATGTTTTTGAGGTTAACAAATTAAGACATATTATAAGTAACTTACTGCCGCACTCACAAACCCCTATTAACTTTAATTCCAATTAAGTCACTTTTTAAAATCTATTTATTACGACTGTCGCAGCAGTTTATGATTAATTTTGATTACTATGGTGACGAACTAATCCGAAATCAAAAAATGGATCAATGACCATTAACTTTAATTGACGTTTGTAGGTTCGGCAGTTAAACACTTAAGTGTGTGTGCTAAAGACCTGGATTTGGCCAGGGTTCAAGTAGCCATGTGTATCCTACGATATTAATATTTCGACTAAAAGTGTTTTAGAAGCCGTACTGGCGCACTCACAAACGTCATCATCAACATCATCAGCCGGGACACGTCCACTGCTGAACATAGGTCTCCCCCTTAGAACGCCACAATTAAGGACAATTGGCTATTTGCATCCACCGGTTGCCTGCGACACGCACAACGTCTGTCCACCTAGTGGGAGGGCTGCCTATGCTGCGTCTTCCGGTTCGTGGTTTACAAACGTCAGCTGTTGATCGTCAGTTTAATTTCATTCAAGTCATTATTTTTTGATTATTGAATACGAGATAGTTGATATATCTACTCACTATTAATGTATGAAGTATTAATTGGCTTTGAGTTTCGGAATAATCAGATTTCACAAATTGGCTCAATTTTGATTAACTATAATTGTCGTATGTAGGTGAAGCAGTTACCAAAGTAGTTTTGTAGATTTATAAATTAAATCGGGTTTAATTTTTATCAAAACAAGGTATAACTTATTAAAATATTTTATTAGAAATCAAATTACATGATTGTGCAATCAACGTTGCATAAATCCGTAAGCGCTTATAGGTACGGTATTCCGGCAAGCGTTAGGATCTCCTTCCAGAACTCCCACTCTGCGGCATCAGGATCGTGGCCCAGCACCAGCCCGTTGTCAGTGATGTCCACGTAATCCAAAGTCACGTTGTTGAAAATTGGCCATACAACACCCAGATCAGAGCCTGGAGGTGTCGGGTTGCTGTCAACAAATTATAAATTATTATCAACAAGAACTGTTTCTTGTGATAGAATCGGATCCTACTTCTGAAATTATTGTATCGTCATCGAGCTTTGACGAGCGTAAATGAACACGGTGTTCATTACACGCTTATTATAAGGTTTATTCCTTAAGCTATTTCTGAATTCCATTTACATTGATGTTTACATGAAGAAAAAAATAATATTCCAGATATTTAATAATCAGTTTCATGCAAACAACAGTCAGCATATTCGATGGTTATCCGTTACTCGTAGCAGTGTCGGAAAAGCTAACAGCAAAACCTATTCAGCCATTTATTCTCTAATTAGCTCATAGCTGTTGAAATTGCAAGACGTAAGAATGCGTGAACGTAAAATGGATTTAAATTATCAATTAAGTGGTTTTCAGTGATACAAATGATGAATTAATAGTGCGCGGACTTTCGAAGTGATCTCGGTAAGACATAGTGATAAGTCATTTTTTTAATCTAATCTGTGGCCCTTGGTGTATTCTGTGATTTATCCAAAGCTTTTGATTGTGTAGATCATGATACGATGGTCAGGAAATTACGCCACTATGGTATAAGGGACAGAGCTCTTGACCTTTTAACTTCATATTTGCATAATAGAATTCAGAAGATTGACATTAACGGTAAGAGATCTCCTGGTTCTGTGGTCTCCATGGGCGTCCCTCAAGGTTCAATATTAGGCCCATTTCTGTTTTTAATATATATTAATGACTTACCCTACTACGTAGGGGACAAACTAAATGTTGTATTGTTCGCTGATGATACCTCTCTTTTATTTAAAGTCAGGCGTAAACTCTATGAATACGACGAAGTAAACAATGTACTTTCTAAAGTTGTCCATTGGTTCAATGTTAATAATTTGAAACTTAATGAGAGCAAAACCAAATGTGTGAAATTTGTAACACCAAATGTAAGACAGGTGGCAACCAATGTGGAAATTAATGGAGCGAAGTTGGACCTTGAGGAGTCGACTGTGTTCTTAGGTATAACAATTGACGCTAAACTACAATGGGGCCCACACATTAAGAAATTGTCAGGTAGACTGAGTTCCGCGGCTTATGCAGTTAAAAAAATAAGACGTTTAACTGATTGAAACCGCTAGAATTGTTTATTTCAGCTATTTCCACAGTATTATGTCTTATGGTTTATTACTGTGGGGATCTTCTGCAGAACTTAATACCATTTTTATTCTGCAGAAAAGAGCTGTGAGAGCCATTTACAATCTGGCTCCTACTGATTCACTAAGGGAAAAATTCAAAGAAATAGATATTCTAACGGTTGTTTCGCAATTCATATTTGAAAATTTAGTTTATATTCAGAAAAATAGTGTATCTTTTAAAAAGTACAGTGCGATTCATAGTGTTAATACCCGGAACAAACACAATCTTGTTTTACATTCCACACGTCTCCACAGAACAAGCAAATCGTTTATGGGCCAAAGTATACGCTTCTATAACAAACTGCCACAGGATATCCGAGATCTTCCACTGAATAAATTTAAACCTTTGATAAGAAGCCGGTTGTCGAAAAAGGCTTATTACAAAATCTCGGATTACCTAGAGGATAAAGCTGCGTGGGCTTGAACTGCTCAACTCATGCAAGCTTAGAATTGTAGGCTTACAGTTTGTAACACCTCTTAATCTGGTGGATTACTGATGGCTGTTTCACAAGTCAATTGATTGATAATATAAAGATTATGTGAAAGTGTTTTGTGTCTTGCCTGTCGAGGTACTACTTAACAGCAGAAGTTAAATGTGAGCCACTGTGATTTTGGTTCGGTCATGCTCGCCATCGAAAAGTCTTTGCTTGTGGCGGCTTCGTGTGGCGGGTCACCCCCTTCCCTCTAATATGGTTGAGGGGAGTGATGGCTGCTGCTCGAGTCAACTCGTGCGCGGGTGCTGCTTGGGGGGACTGGTCCGACTTCTATCCATTTGGCCTTTTAGTTTGTCTTAATTTATTGTTTTCTTCTTTTCTCCCTTACTTTATGTTTCGAATGGCAGGACACAATATCGCTAATGTCGATTCATTTGTAACAAAACAATGTTTAAAAAAAAAAAGTGAAAAAATGACAAGCCCGCTGAGTTTCTTGCCGGATCTTCTCAGTTGAGGCCGCGTTGTGATCCGGTGGTAGCTTCTAAAAAATGACGATTCAAAAGTGCTAGCGTTAAGCCTATTTGAAATAAAGATTTTTGAGTTTGAGTTTGAGTTTGATACTGATAATGGTTGTTGCCGTGATTTTTAATTGAATTTGAGTTCCAGTAAGAATGCGGGTACGCAGATTTTATGTTCTAAATTTATTCTTAGATCAATTATACCGTGATTATGGCGCTGGCAATTATTTACTATACAAATATCGGAAAACGATAACATAACTAAGCAGTAAACCCTTACATTAATATATTAACGGGTTCTGTTCTTGTAAAATCTGAAGTTATCTAGAACTAGCTGACCCGCGCAGTTCCGCCCGCACTTTTATTACATTTTGCTCCCCTTTTCTCCCTCCTCCCTTGATTTATTTCTCTCTCCATCTCTCTCTCTTATAAGATAAATCTAATTCTATGCTCTCTCTCTCCTCTCTCTTTCCCCTTTCCTACTTCGGTCCCCGTCACACTTCCCCTCTTCCTCTCCCCGTTGTCCCTTCTCTGAACACCGCTACGGGGGTAGCAGCGCGGGTGATGTCGGACTCTTACCGACTAAAACCCCACGGTGTCCTCAACCCGCTGTATCGACGGGCCCCGGGAACGTATTTGGTACTCGTCTGGGTCCCGTCAGCGGCCGTTCGCCTTCCAGCGAGCCCACGGACTTGTCGGCGGGTGTAAAAGGCCCGCACACTCACAACCGGGTGGCGTGCCGGGATACTCGGCGCCAACCTCCGCGAGGGCGATAAATCGCAGTGCGCAGGCAGCAGTTCCCCGTTTCCGCTGCCCACACTACCTCGCTACGGGGGCATCAGGTCGGCGTTGGTCCGCCTTCTGCGCCCGGGCTTCCTCATCTATGTAATGACTTTGCCTAACTAAAATATACTTTACGACCTATTTAACCGGCTTAAAAAGAAGGTTCTCTATTCGACGCGTATGTATGTAATATTAATAAAAATGCGTAATATTCATATATGTTAGTCTATGTGGGCTTCTAAACAAATTTACCAAATTTTATGGATGCATAGATGTACATATACATGTAGATGTATGTTTTATGAATGTAGTAGGTTTGTCCGCGGATTTCTCAGAAACTACAGGACCGATTTCGAAAACTCTTTTGGCAATAGTTTGAGTATTTTTCAACTTAGGTTAGAGTACAAGTTTCATCAAAATCGGTCCAGTAGTTTAAGAGATATAAACTTTTTATGTTTTCAGTAAGTTACTGTAACGTAGACGTTCGAGTTGCGTGATAGTGCTAATACCTATTTTGCTAAAATAAAAGTCACTAAAAAGTGTTAAATAAACTATTTTTCAAAAAATAAAAACCGACTTCAAAGTAAATTATCTAAAAAGCATAAAATAACGAAAATATATTGAAGTCGGTGTCAGCTGGTGCTAGTGTTAGTTAACATGATGTGCTAGCACCGACTTCTATATATTTTCGTTATTTTATGCTTTTTAGATAATTTACTTTGAAGTCGGTTGTTATTTTTTGAAAAATAGTTTATCTCAGACCTACCTGATATACACATGTACACAAAATTTCATACAAATCGATTCACCCATCTATTTAATGACATTGCCTTATGTTGTTTAACCTTAGCCTAGCGGTATGAACAACGTTCACAGCTTTTTTGTCGTTGGTGTAAATATTAATGAAGATAATAGGATAATATTATTTACGTTATATTGAAGAAGGGATAAATTCATGCTAACAAGAATTTATTAGTTAATTATTTCTCATAAAAAGTAAAGGATCAAAAATTGTTATTGTGGGTTATCCCTAAGAGATAAATATACACCATCGCAAACTTTTTTGTAGACCTTGTTAAGGTGTTCAGTACTATAGTACATTATATTGATCTATCTCGTAGGGACCTTCGACCAGCGTTTGCAATGTAAGCGCAAAAAAAGTGTCTATTTACGACATCACATTAGAAACCTCTAAAATTATCTGTGTTTCTCTACTATATTATGCATGTACTATACATATAAACCTTCCTCTTAAATCACTCATTCTATTAAGAAAAACCGCTTCAAAATCCATTGCGTAGTTTTTAAGATCTAAGCATACATAGGGACAACAGACGCGGCGGAGGACTTAGTTTTTACCCGAATACGGAACGGAGGGAGAGTTATGATTTTAACAAGAATGTATGTATGTATGTATGTTCATCTGTTCCCGCATTCCTTCTAATCTACTTAACATAATTTGACAAGTAGAGTTTCGTTAGAAGCGTCTTGATTGACCGCTGGTTATAGGCTATATAATATCACATTATTAGACTGCGATTTTATCCGTAGAAGGTTTTAGTTTTTAAAACTTATTACTTGTATATTATGTATTGATGATAGATATAGAAGATAATAAATCCTTATAAATATAAAATTTCACTTACCCATATTTGATGAAGTTGGTGAAGATAGTGGTCTCTTGCTCAATCAATTTGTATTCTAAACTGCCTTTGGTGATGGTAAAGTTGAGCGCAGGTGCATAGAACAAATATAACAGATCATCCATATGCGCTGCTCCAGTAATGTTCCACGGGGCGCCGAAATGCCCGAAGAAGTTCAAGCCGGATACGCAAGAAAATTTGTACATGTATCTGGTCTTCTCAGGGAAGTCTGGCATCAGCCTAAAGTATCTCTGGACGTCATTAACGACGCTAGCAAAGCTACCATAGTTTACCATGTCCCTCATATTCGAGACAGAGATAGATTTGTTACCGAAGTAGTGTTCGATGATTATATGTGCGAGGTCCAAGTCGGTGTCAGGATTCACTTTGAAAAGCACTTTTGAAGGGTCGAACATTTCGCGGAATCTGTTGTAATGTTTTATGTAAGAGGAATTATACAACGGGCACATAATAATGCACTCGGCGTCCGTGTAGCCGAACATGATGTCGACCTTGTTAGGAATGTCGTCAGTAGCCAATGCTACGTATGGGTCTACTGTTATAAAGTTCTCTCCATCATGGTAATTCTTTTCGACGACTGGCTGGAATGGAAGATATTTGAAGATGACGTCATCTTCTTGTTCCAAACTCAAAACAGATGCCATTTTGTGAACAAGATCCTTATAGTAGACACCTTGAAGGAAATCGAGGAGTTCTGTCGAGTTTGTGGTTTCGAAGCCCAGCATTTCAGCTAGAATATACGACCTGGGGACCGGTTTGTATTGGATCACCCAGTCGTTGAAAGGCACACCGCTCATTGAGATAGCTCTGTTGAATAATCCCTTAGACATCTCGGAAAGCACGTGGAATTCTACTGATGCGGAACCAGCACTCTGTCCAACAATTGTGACTTGATCAGGGTCTCCACCGAACATCGCAATGTTTTGTCTAACCCATTTTAGGGCCATAACTTGGTCCTTCAGACCAGCATTTCCAGGAACTTCTTTGGTGCCCATATCGATGAATCCCAAGGAGTCTAACCGGTAGTTAATAGTTACTAGCAAGATGTCTTTAGTGACGAGAAAGTCTGGCCCGTAGAATTCTGAGCTTCCAGATCCAAATTTCCAGACACCTCCATGAATGAAAAACATGACAGGAAGAAGCTTTTCGGGCCTTATGTTTGGGCTGAAAACGTTGAGATACAGACAATCTTCTTCTCCGAGAACTTCAGGACCAAAGAATGGATTTACTTGAGTGCACCATGGTGCATCTTTATTGGCAGGCCTCACTCCTTCCCAGGGTTCTGGAGGTTCCGGAGCCTGGACACAAACATTACAAATATTGCAATTAATGTTTAGCGTAAAAATAAGTCAGCTTGAAATTTAGTACATATAACATTACAATCTCTGATGGTACCTTGAATCTAAGTTTTCCCAGTGGAGGCTTGGCAAAGGGCACACCTTTGAAGCTGTAGTACCGTCCATCATGGAGAACCGTCTCCAATAACTGTCCCGCCAGAATACCGGTACTTACTTCCACTAAAACTTCATTGTTGGCAGTATTTTGCAGTGTGCTGTGAACCAAATTGTTGGTTGAGTGTATTTTGTAATTCAACATGCTTTTTTTTTAAATATTGTAATAAAACTCTTGCTTTTGGACAGCTGGACTTTACTGCCTATCATCACCAGCGACTTTAGTTATCAGGTCTCTAGAGCCTTGGCAATTATGCCAGCTCCCGCGTCCTTCACAGCAAAACACAGCTATGTTTAGACTTACATACTGCTGCTTGGTTGTAAAATATCTGACATTGTGGACCAACATAGTATCTGACTCAGGTAGGTACTAACATACCTGAGTGGTCCCTTGCACAACGGACCTACTGGCTAGTAATATAAATTACTATTATTATTAATTAATTATTACTTACCATGCCTCGGTGCTCGTAACATGACCAAGAACTAACAATGAAGACAGGAATATCACCAGCTGTAAAATCGTCATCGTCAATTATTAATAGAAATGTAACAAAAAAAAAACCTTAAGAGTTGCAGATGAATCTATTATTACTAGGTTTAGATCATCTCCCACGGTTCGACTAACCGCGAATGATACCCTTTCGAGTCATCTTAGTCTATTTATACAGGAACCAAAATCTATGACATTGTTTACAAAAAAAGCCTTTAATGGTTATAACGACTTTTTAACAAGAATTATGATTATTGAATATCTATAAAAACCTGTTAAAGAGAGTTATGATATTTTTTAAATATATTCAGTTGCTTGAATTATGACAACCGTTATATTAATGGGTTTCCGATGAATTAGCGTGATTTTTGTATCACATTTTATATACTTATTGTGTTCTTGCAATGTTAAAATTTCAAAATTAGTTGTAAAAATACTGTTTGCAAGTACCTGCATATTATAATACTAGTACTCTATGAGTAGTAAACAATGGTACAAGATTAGACTCTTTTGAACAAATTTAAAGAGGTCTATGTCCAGAGATAGAGTCAATTATGCTAAACAATCAGAAGAAGAATATCATGAGTACTCTTATTTACAAAGTGGTGGGCTATTTGTTGAAACCTCATCCAGGTAGGTACTACTCTTGTAGTATTCTGCCACACGTACTGTGTTAAGATATATAAGTACCTATACTGAAGAACTTAATAATAATATCTCAGTTGACGAGTGGCACTGCAATGTGGCTGTCCTTGGCCAGAGTGCCGCTTACCATTGGAACAAAAAAGAAGAAGAAATTAGGTTGAAATTTTTTGAAACTCAATGAAACTGCAATCAAACAAAATCAGATAAGGAACGCATGTCGATAATTAATGGACGCATTACCAAGATTTATTGGAATCGGTCTTTCAGAGTATAAGCCTACAAAAACCCTATATTCCGTTTCAAATGAATTTGCAAGTGAAATAATCATCACTATCGAATAAAGGCCTTCCCCTTGGAACGCCACAATGACCGACAATTGGCTATTTAAATCAACCGGTTATCGTTGCCTGCGTTTTGCACAATGTTGTTAGTCCGTCTGGTGGAAGGCCTGCCTGCATTTCGTCTTCCGGTTCGTGGTCACCACACAAGAAGCTTTCTTTCTCATCGGTTATCGGTTCTTTGAGCGATGTGACCTGCCCATTGCCAATCAAGTTGCAGATTCTGAGAGGTTTGACGGTGACTTTGGTTCTTCGGTGAATTTCTTGATTCCGGATTTTATTGCGCTAAGAAACTTCAGCCATCGCTATCTCCATAGCTCACTCCCCCATTTGTGAGGTAGGTACAATAGAAATAAGTACATAATGGAATATATAAACTAGTTTTTTAAAGTTTAGCTATTTTTATTTTTTAATCTTGTAGAAGAAATTATAGCGAAGGCCTTTAAAGTGGACTGACACATTCGTAAGTGTTCGCTAGTATAGATCTATCTGCATTATGTTTTGCGTAAGAGTCATAGGGTAATTGTATTATTACAGTTTTGGTAGAAATTTTCCATATAAGGGTCTCTGTCTACTAGACTGTTCAGTAACAGGATCCTGTCGAGCACAACATAGATCTGCATTCGTGGCTCTATAATAGTTTGTGGCCTATCGCGGCAGCTTTGAAACTGTTAATCTTATCTGGGTCAACTTCCGGTCATTTTATTTCAAACTAGGCAGAGCCTATACTATGGTAACTATATAACTAAAACAAAAAATTACATACTTTTTACATACTATTCCGTCATGTCGTTTCCTGGAGCAGTTACTTCCATAATATATTTAGAATGAAGAAGCATAACTGAGGCCTTAGTGTATTCGTTTTTAAAATTATCTTTCTTTCTTTCTTCTTTGAAAAAAAAAACTTAATCACTGCGTTAGCGCTTCTCCATATAGTTTGTATGGATGTCACACTTACGCAGCGCAATGCCGAAAGTGTAAGTCACCACACGACAGAATAACATGTTTCCGGCTTTATTCGTACAAGTGGCAGACTAATTTTTAGGAGAGCCAATACGGTCTGTTCACGAAACGATCTAGTAGGCGGAGACTTTAATATGAAAAATATATGGTAAGAGCACGTTTTGACCGCTATTAATCATATTAATATAAACCCCATAATTCTTTGTTAATGTATTATAATTGCTAATTTAAGCAACTTTTAAACTATACATAACTATGTATAAGTCGTTCGTCTTAATAACTGGATGTGTGCATAATAGGCAACAATGGTATTGAGATCATTGAACTCTGCTTTTTGTAAGTATTAAAGGAGAGGTCATTGTAATGAGTAAATTGTTGGAAGAGTCCTATAAAAGGGGGTTTACTTGTCAAATCCGGTCTACTAACAACGGACTTTTCCTGAAATTTTGAGGTGATTGACTACTGTCAGCTGATTTTAATGTGTCTACCTGGTAGACTATCCAGTTAGGTAAGTCCAAATTCGACAAAAACGTAGGTATCCCGAAGAATCCAAATCAGATCGGCAGCATACGGGAAATAGTATTCTATTTCCCGTATGCTGAAAAGAATTTAACACTTTCTATTGTACGTAAACTTAGATACTTTGAAGAAAAAACTTAAGAAAGGTACAATAGGCGGTCTTGTCGCTAAAAACAATTTCTTCCAGACAACTTAGACGAAATAAAATTAAATAATTATTACAAATAAGGGTAGCTAATGGCGTACTAATAAAGTTATTATGTTGTTAAGGATAAAGATAGCTAAATTACAAAACTTAAATTACGCGATTTTTAAACATTGCAAGTGTTTGAAGAAGAAGATTATTACTAGTGTGTGTTGCCAGTGATCACACATGGCACATTATTATGATACTGAGATGTGGTACCTATATGGTCATTTAACTTTCCAGAAAATGATATGTATCACCTTTATTATCCTTACCAGTAAGGAACTCCTATAAAATGTTGTTGCTCCTTGCAGGATTCGAACCTGCTATCTCCGGATTGTAAGGCAAAAGGCTTTCCGCTGTGTCACGAACTACAGACAAATAAATTGGAGGTGATACCAAGACCATGGGCTCTTAAGTAATCTTACTTTTACGTGGGAAAGAGACGCAGATATACGTAGTTCCGTTTCTCTCTTTCGCGAACATAATATTACACTAATATTGCTCGAACAGACAGTGGTAGACCCCCAGACCTTATAACTCTAACTGACGAACCTACAAACGTCAATTAAAGTTAATGATAATTAATCCATTTTTAGGGTTCCATACCTAAAAGGTAAAAAAGGAACCCTTATGGTGAGACTTCGTCTGTCTGTCTGTCTGTCTGTCACACCTATATATTTCAGGAACCGCTAAGGCTATCGATTTGAAACTTGGAACACTTTTAGATCTTTTTTACCCAACTTCATCGCAAATGAAAAAAATATATTGTTCCTTTTAGTTTTTGTTTTAATGGAAGTCGAAATGGGTCATCAAAATTTCAAAGTGAGACTACTATATCGAGTAGTATCATATGAAAGGGCTTCATTTGTACATCTCAAAACAGATTTTTATTTTGGTTTATGTCGCGTAGTTTTTGACTGATAATCAAAAATGTCAAAAAAAAATACTGTTCCCCCCTTATCTCCGAAGTTTGTGGAGGGAAAAATATTAAATAATTATGGGTAATACATGTCTATCTATATTTTACAGGAAAAATAAAATGATCTTTCTAAATAGTACAGTTTTTTAGTAATCCTAAAAAAAACCTCTACAAACAAACTTAGTTTTGCGGTTTTTTTTTGCTACCTGAATAGTAAAATTACTTTAATACGTCCAAAAATGGTATGGAACCATCGGTGCGCGAGTCCAACTCGCACTTGACCGGTATTTTTTTAAATCAGATTATTCCCTCGAAGCCAATTAACACATAATACGCTGATATTGAGAGAGGTAATAATTATCTCGTGTTTAAAAAGAGACTTAATTAGAATTAAAGTTAATTGGGATTTGTGGGCGCGGCTATAAGACTAGGGACAAATAAGGTAAAATCTTTAAAAAAAAACTTCTTGTTAGCTTAACGGCTGTGTATATTTGGCACCAACTTCAATAATATTTAAATTATTTTATACTTTTCAGTGATATTGAAGTCGGTTCAATTTTTTTTTTAAAAGATTTTATTTTAAACTTTTTAGTGATATTTTCATAAAAAAAGATTGAACCATCGAAGAAACGAAAAAAAAACAATCAAAAGGTTCATAATTGTCAGAGCAATATAATGGAGAACATCAGTTTTGTGGTTTTTACCAGATAAATTCCTCCTCATCGTTCATGGTCCTCGAGGAAGTTCTTATCCGGTTGTGATAAATTTCATACAGATTCATTACAGTGGTTTCTTCTTTCGAATAAAAAAAGAATCATTGAAATTGGTAAATATTTGCCAGAGTTATGACCATTTTTGTCCTTAAAAAGCGACATAAAGTCATCTATATAGGCTTTCCAGCAGCTTTCCTGCGCAGTCACCATTCTTGTTTTTTCAGGAACTACTTATTACTAAGCAATAATTTTTTTATGGGACCCAATCAATGGATTGAAGAATGGATGGAAGAAAGATTTTTTCAAATCGGTTCATAATTGCCAGAGTTATGCGCGAACATACATAAAAAAAAATATATACAGACGAATTGAGAACCTCCTCCTTTTTTGAAGTCGGTTAAAAATACCGTTCCCAGAATTAGCTCCTTACATCTTTTTTGTTTTATTTTTGTTCACGCGTGGTAAACCTTCATAGAGGACCCCCCGCGAGGGGATGCATCAATCCCCTGGTATCTAACACGGTGTTTACGGGGGGTGACAACCCCGAAGCCGTCCTCCTCAGAGACGCCGCCGTTATCGATAGACATCTAGGGCTAACACGCCAAACGAATCCTAACTTCATATACGAATCTACATAACTGTCCTGATACCCGCGATACTTTATTAATTTATGGTAATAAAAAACATTGATTTTACTGATAATTGATTTATGTAAGCACCGTCACCATCTTCTAGGTAGAAGTCGGCTGACGGAGGTCAATATCCTCAATAAAATTAATGACCCCAAAAATAAATTATAAAAAACATTTAAAAGAGATTATATGCTTTTCTAATAATTTATAGTATTTTTCGTCGGGTAATTAATCATATTTATATATATGTCAATTTTAAGTATTGCATTAGTTTTACCCAACTGCCCCAGAAGAATATGTTTTTCGAGTGCGTGTAGGTATGTATAATACATAAAATGGCACAAACTATACGGATAGATGAATTTTGACTTCAATTCAATTTTAGGTTTCGGCAGCAGTCGTAGTTTTGGCAGCAATTTTTTTTTCTTGCGGTGGAAACCTTCAATAGTGGGCTATTGAAGGTTTCCCCCGCAAGAAAAAACCCTTTTTTTTTGACGCGGGGGAAATCTTCCAAAGATCCCCGGGAGCTGTAGGGCTCGGCCGTTGTATGTGGGAATCTTACCCACTAAAACCCCCGCGGCTGTCGCATCGGCACATGAGAGGGGGGACCCCAGGGCTCTCCGGTGGGATCTGCACCCCTCAGTGCCTTGCCTTTGAGCCTGCCGCCGGGGGGCGCATTGTAGCCCCCCGGGAACCTGACACGGTACTCACGGGGACGGGGATCGCAACCCCGCCGCCGTCCTCACCGGAGTCGCCGCCGTACTCAATGAACGTTCTAAGGGCCCACACCCCGAACGTCCAGCGACTCGGAAGGCCCCCCCGGGACCCTATCGGTCATTTACCATCAATAGAACATCTAACTCATTATACAAGTCTCTGAAATAAGCATTTAAAGTTATGTTTGCGCGCAATAAAAATAGGGAAATGGAACTTTTTTCAGCGTGGGGACGTCGCGTCGGCGTGAAAAAGTATTTGTAATCCGTCCCTCGCCGGAAACTTGTGAAATATGAATCAACTTTGGGAATAACTTATATTGTATAAGACAGCTGGTCGCACCTACAATGTTGTTTGGTATCTGACTTTTATTATTTTTAAATGTATAACTTCTAAGCAGCGTTTGGAAGGTAATAGGTTTTTTTATTAAGGTCAAAGATATTTGTAACTATGTACAGTTTGCGATATAAATTATCTTCTTCTTCTTCTATTCTATTCTAATGTTGGTGGCTATAAACGGCCCGGTAACCACCGGAACGCACTTCGAACCAGTTGGAACCATTGTGCATGCCCTAGCCCTTACTCTGTTGCGGACGTGTCGAAGAGCTCCATTGGGTACGCAACGATTGCGCCGGCTTGAAGCTTTACTGAAGCAAGCTGAAGTGGCAGTGGGCTGGTCATATTCGCCGCAGAACCGATGATCGTTGGGGGAAGACTGGTTCTGGAGTGGAGACCACGAACTGGAAAACGTAGCGCAGGACGCCCTGTGACCAGGTGGAGTGACGATGTACGCAACTCAGTTGGCAGTGACTGGATGAGGAGAGCCGAAGACCGGGCTCAATGGCGTGTATTAGGGGATGCCTATATGTCCAGCAGTGGCCTAATGTAGCTGTAATCTTTAACTAACGAAAGATCATTCATACTACTAATAGCTCGTAGTAAGTTTATAGGTCCGTGACTCGCCCGCCAAAGGCGGCTACCTACCCGATGTAAATTAGCGTAAATAAGTCATAAGACAAAGATTTATGTAGTAGGTCCTTTGACAAAGGACCGCTCAAGTTGGTACCACCTTCCTGAATAAACATTACAATGTACATAATTATATGTTACTTTGCAGCACAAATCCTACACGTACCTGCCCATCTATTACGTATCTCGTACAACTAAAGTTATGATCACTGTAGAAAATTACCATCAAATAACTGTCAAATGATTCCAGTGATGATGAGTGATCCATAAATACCAATAGTAATACACTTTTAGTTGACATCAAAGTTCGGTGGACAACTGAAGCTTGATAGTCACTTGGGTGGCTAAAGATACGCAAGCCCTGCTGAACGTTATTTTGTGCGTGAAACCCCCGCGGCTGACGCAGCGCCACATGAGAGGAGGACCTGGACTCTCCGGTGGGATCTGCATCAGGAATTCTTGCCTTTGAGCCCGCCACCGGGGGCGCATTGCAGCCCCCCGGGAACCAGACACGGGGCTCACGAGAACGATGGTCGCAACCCCGCCACCGTCCTACTTGGAGTCGCCGCCGTAGGGCCCACACACCCAACGTCCAGCGACTCCGAAGTTGTGCGAAAAATCTACCACCCAATAAATTATTTATAATGGATTCAATTCACCCAATTCACCCAATAACCGGATGACATTCCCCTACTGGCAACATTATTTTTTCTTTACGCAGCAAAGTTCAACAAATAAAAGAAAAGAAAGTTCGGTATAAGTATTTCTGATTTCATATTTCCCCGGCCGCCTCACCTACGCGCGGGTAATGAGAAATATTTGCCTCCCCAGTTGCCATTATCCTGGGAACGCGACTTGTATCACTTTTCCTCGTGCCCGAAATTCCCTTGGAGAATACAAACGCCGAATGCTTTGTGTTGTCCGATTGAATTTTCACGTTTCTTTATGCGAGTTATAATGGAAGAGCAGAAGTTTTTTTTGTGGAGGAGGTGCGATGTAAATATCGCGGCCATGAACGCTGTACCAGTATAATCATAATCGTTTGCACGACGTTTGCCCTTACCCGGGCCCGCACGCATTTTAGCCGGCTCGTGGAAGCGATTATCGTCCTAAAGATTAATACAAGGTTCTTGACCGGCGATTGTACCTATGTTTTGATTGGTAATTATCTTTCCTATATACATTTACAAGGCATCACAGCAAATTAGTTCACTGTTATATAAAGGCCCCTCCCAAGGCACACCACCGAATGAGCCAGAGTTCCGGCTCTCCTTTTCGAATTACTACCAACCACGAATATCGTCGTTCCAACGTTTCCGATTTGTGGTCTTTGCTCCAGAGCTTTTTTATATCCCAACGATCATCGGTTCTGCGTCAAACATCACCGGCCCACTGCTACTTCAGCTGTATAATCTGTGGAGCTATGTCAGTCACTTTGCTTATTTTGTAAATTCACAAATGTAAAATAAAAATTCCCCGATATACTTATAAAAAAACCTAAAAATTAATTGATAAATAGATTTTCATTAAATGAACAATCATAATCTTCATCAGGTGGAAGAAGTCCACCGCTAATTATTCCCACTTGAAACGCTACAATCAACAACTAGCTATTTGCATCTACCGATTGCATGCGACTTGCACAATGTCGTTAGTCCATCTAGTGGGAGGCCTGCCTGTGCTGCGTCTCCTGATTTGCGGTCTCCACACGAGAACCTTTCTCCCTCATCGGCTATCGGGTTTTCGAGTAATCTGGTCTGTCCATTGCAGCTTCAGCTTGCAAATTATGAGAGCTATGTCGATGTCTTTGGTTCTTTCGCGAATTTCCTCATTACGAACTTTAAGCGCAAAGAAACTCGGAGCATAACTCTTAGCGCTAACTTCTCTAAAAGGCCAGCGGTTAAAAACCACCACTACTAAACCAGCATTCAATAAAAAACACAATCAAAATAAGTCCATTCGTTTAGCCACGATACCACGGACAGACATAGACGTTGAACATTATTCCTGACTCGAGTTCTCCGTTCACACATGAATAGAATCTCAATACAAAATCAATCAAAATTCCGTTACATTGGGGCTGATCCTCAAATGTTTGAAACACAAAGTCTGGCTGAACCGGTAACATCCGAGCTAATAATTCAAACGCTTTTCACTTAGTATGGTAATGAGGGTTCGCAGTCCTGGCAGGGATTTGTCGGTTCCTTTGGTACCTCTGAGGGAAGTAATACATCATTTTCATTTAACATGGCGGTTCTGGATTGCAATTAAATTCACCAAATCCCTTTGTACTTGTCGCTGATGTTTTTAACTGCCACAATCAATCGAAAAAGTCAGTTTTTTGCCCGAATGGCCCAGAAGGAGGCTTATGTTTTTCTAGAGTATGTATGTATGCCTATTTTGGCACAGCCTTCAGCTTAAAAGGCTAGATGCCTTTTCACTTATAATATGTTTAGATTCGTCACAGTTTTGACATAGGCTATATATTTTCAAAAAGTTAAATTGGCCTCGTCAGTCGCCACTGACGAGGCCAATTTAACTTTTTGAAAATATATAGCCTATGTCAAAACTGTGACGAATCTAAACATATTATAAGTATATTATTATTAACTCGTATCGTTATGGCCTCTTATTTGATACCAAAAGTAAAAAAAATACAAATACGCCTATTTGTATTTTTTTGTGGAGTGAAAATGCGGTGGTACCTTGCACAAGGTACTACCCATAGATCGCCCATAGTAGCCTTTGTCCGTATTATTACATTTATTCAATTCTAAAGCAATCGCTTAATAAAACAAGTGTCAGCAAAAATAAACCTTCTCATCCATTGTATCCTAGACTAATATTTAACTTGTCAGTAGATAAATAAGTCTGTCTCTGAACACGAAATATTATTTACAACATTCAACTCGAGTCCTATGGCCTTTATAAATTCATCTCAAATTTATTGTAACGTCAAATTGAAATTATCTGTTTACCTAAACAATAGGTGTTTATAAACGCGTCATTTAATTAAATAACAATATAATTTAAGTTGTTTTTCAATGTTGTCAGTATTTAAAAAATGTTAATTTGGAATTTATAGCGAAGGAAGTAAAATAACGAGGTCGAGAACCACGAAGATGTCTATAATCTGAACATCACCGATTTATGATCTCAGTATCTGGGATAGGTAGTGCAATTTCCGACGATATCTTAATATGGATATGCCATACGTGTACAAGTACCTACCGCTAATCCCGAAATTTTGTTAGGAACAGGATTTGAAAATAAAGGTTAAATACCGCAATGCCTGAAGACGAAGGCCGAAATACCGCAGTGCTTGAAGACGAAGGGTTTTAACCAGTGTGTGTTGCCAGTGATGATATATGGTACTGAGACGTGGTCCCTAACTGCTGGCCTTTTAGAGTAGCTCAGAGTCACACAAAGAGCTATTGAGAGAGCTAGCTCGGAGTTTCATTGCGTGACAGAATCCGTGATGAAGACCATGGGGTCACCGATATAGCTCATAGAATATGCAAGTTGAAGTGGCAATTATTATTATTATTATTAAACCTTTATTGCTGGCAACTATGGCCCATAGAAACAAATACCTTAAAGACTAACATGCATATTATATTATATTAATACTAATAATTAGTGACACGGAGAGTCGTTGTGTCGCGCACGGTGTCATGTAGCCAACCTCTGAAGCGGCGAAACACGACCAAATTTCGGCCAAAATTCCTCCTTTGTGAAGGTTGATAGGTGGGCAATGGGCAGGCCACATCGCTCAAGGAACTGATAACCGATGGGGAAGAAAGGTTCTCGAGTGGTGACCACGAACCGGAAGACGAAGCGTAGGTAGGCCTCCCACTAGGTGGACAGACGACTTTGTGCGTATCGCAGGTAACGGAGGATGCAAATAGCTAATACTCGTTCATTGTAGCAGCGTTCAAAGGGGCAGACCTATGTTCAGCAGTGGACGTCTTCCGGCTGGTGATGATGATGATGACGTCCAAAGAAGGCATGGAACCCTCGGTGCGAGAGTCCGATTCGCACTTGACCGGTTGTCAAAAAATTATATGTACGCATTCATAGATTTTAAGGTGACTTGATTGATATGATGACTCCATGGCTTATTTTGCGGAATGATTAATCTCTAATAATTTTAATAATTCAACTTTTTAATATTTACTACGCTTGAGACACCTTCAGATTTGCCTTTAGTTAGAGCGCGGAACTTCTAAATGTCTAAACCAATATTCAAATAAAATAAAACTCATTTGTTTAGCAACAACAATGCTACACGCAAAACAATACAACTGATACGATACTTCCTTCAAACTAACCCTCCGTTTTTGTATAGGGGTAAAAAAGACCATCGCAGGCCTGACTGTAGGCTGATAATAGTACATTTACAAAACCTCCATAATAATGTATACTTAACTCAAACGACTGACTGTGCGCTGATAATACCTAATACATTTACAAAAACTCCTTTTATATTTATAACTCAAAAAATTACAAGTAGGTACACACAGTTTCGTTACAAACCAATTTCGTGTTCAAACAGTTATTTTCAATATTAAGAGATACCAAGTTCACTGACGTCGATTCATCTTCTAATTTTAAAAGTTAGACCGCAGTGTCAGAGATAATATCCAAGAGCTAATAATATAATATCGGAGGTTTAATAAACTAGTATCGAAGGGTTAATAACTTCATGAGAGTAGACATTGGCGAAATATTTTAAAATTAAGGTTACACAGTCGATTTTTGTGGATATTTTAATGGGTTTATTGACGCCACCGTAATTTGCTTCACTGATGATATATTGGTATAATGTTTGAATCGTAGCCTCCGTAGAGCAGCGGGCAACTTTAATTCAATTCTTTACTTCGGATAACTCCATGGCTTTGTTAGTAACATATAACTTATTGTGTAAACTGATGAACAAGCAAAAATAATATAGGTACTTACAACATTATAGCATCTAAGTATATACCTATATACTGTTTTTCTTTACAAAGTCGAAATCGGAACAATAAATGTATGAATAAAGAGTGTTGGCTGACTGGTGGCCAGCCAAAGAAAATTGGTACGTTCAATAGGTCACATTCAACCCTACCAATTATTTATTGTTTCAATTTTGATCTTGCATAGAAAAAGAGTATAAGTACATTTATTTTCCGTACTTCTAGTACCTACGGGGAAAAATGTGTTCCAGTGCTTCAGAAATGGTCCATTCAAAATCTACGAGATGATGTTCAGGATGCTGTTGCTACCGCGAACTCAAAATACTGAGAGTATAGAAGGCAAGCTCATGTACCTATGTACCTCGCTTTTCATACCTACGCTCGGCGGTCGCGCTAAGGTTATCAACTCTGGCTTATGCGAAAAAACTATCGTGGTAGTGGCACTGCTATCTAGTGTTCTTAATGGTTGTTGAGAATAAAACAGGAAGAACGGAAATAAAAACTATTAATAACTAAAATAATTCAGTTTTAGTGTCATTGTTATAAAGGTCCTTATTACAAATTTGTCACGGAAAATATCTTGCGACGATTTCGATACTGGTGAAATGCACGATTATTATATTTTAAAGCGTAATAAATTTGTATTTTTATGTACTGTTGTTTACAGTAAGCTAGTAGTCAACCCCCCGCTCCCTCTCTATCTTGTACGAACTTGGTTACGTGTGACAAACTAAAATAAAAATCTATTTTAAAATGTGCAAATGAAGGCATTTCCTATGATACCTCAAACGATATAGCAGTCTCACTTTGAAATTTTGACGCCCCATTTCAACCCCCATCGCAAAGAAAATAAAAGGATTAAGGATTTTTTTATTCGTTTAGGTTGGGTAAGTAAGATCTAAAACAATTCTTACTTTCAAATCGATAGCATCTGTGGTTCCTGAATTATATAGGTATGACAGACAGACGAGGTTGCATCATAAGGGTTCCTTTTTTACCTTTTACTCTAAAAACACAATTCACCGTTTAAAGTAGAATTTAAACATCCATCAACTGAATAGTTACAACTTAACTCTTTTTTTGGTGCACCATTATTGCAGGAAGAACATTACAAGACGAGTGTTTGAAGCGGACGGCATTCGCGCTCGCACTAAACCGAGATATACCGAGATATCGTGTACGTGAGCGCTGTCTATGTGTGTGTAGCTCGAGCGCCCGTTGTATGAAGCTTGCTGCTTTCTGTACTCTCAGTATTTTGTTAAGGAGACGACTTTACAAGTACCAGTGTGAGCAAGAGTATAAAAACAATTTGCGGCCACAACGTCGAACATCTGCAGCAGATAGGTAAACTTTGCGATCATTTTACAAAATCTCTTATTCCGATGTGATATTAAAATTCTGTCTAATTGCTGTGGAGCTGTCCTGAAGACTATGTTCCTTGGGAGTACAAGTTGCAAGTTTGAAGCGGATACTATTTTAATATATTTTTAATTACTGTACTATGTCCTTTTTTAATAGACTTCAGAAAATGAGAAGGTTCTCAATTCGTCTGTATATATACTTTTTTTTTGTTGAGTTCCTGTTGGATATGGAAAGCACCCACCTTTTCATATTCAACAGGAACTCAACAAAAAAAATCTCCTCCGGCGTCCGATGATAGAAGGGGGATGGTGGAATCAAGAGATGGAATTTCTGCGCACACTCTCCAAATACCTTAGACTCTCTCTGTAGTGAGAGACTGACTTTTATTTTCAAATTCAAATTATTTATTCCAAATAGGCTTAACGTCTAGCACGTTTAACGGTATTTTTTTTAAAAGCACTTCACTTCTTTTTGTAACGTTTACGTCTTACGTCTGTCTGTCTGTATAGGTTTCATAACCCAGGGTCACCGATTAGCTTTTTAGCATGTGTCATTCCAGTGAATTCAAAGTCGCAGGATATCATTTTTGCAGCACCGGCCCATATACATATAATTAAGGGTAACTCCTTAGTTACCCTTAATTATATGTATATCTATATGGGCCGGTATGTATGTGTATGAGAAACGAAGCGGGAATCTTACCTTGTACCTTTACAAGGTAAGGTTCCCGCTTCGTTTCTAATCGCTCCGCTTATGATTTAACCAATGTTTGTTCACTGACCATCGTTTTAGCATAGTAATGGGAATATCTAATGTAACGGAGCGCTTACCAACGTTAGTTATAACGAGATTTCGCTCCGGATCGACGGATTCTTAATTAATTGCTTCAGAATATAACGGACGGGACCACGCTCTTCGTGGAGAATTTTAATAACATTATGCATGAAGTTTTTATACCCGATTGCGTCAGTGGTGGGGTTATATTTTCTAAGTATTTTCTGAATGACATTTTGTTACCTGTAGAGTATCGGGTTATAATTGCATCCCTCTATCTCCTTCGTTGGGTGTTTGTTGTAAGAGGTGACTTAGTGAGAACAGGAAGACGGGCAGCAGCGTCTTTCTTTTGGATTTATCTTCCAACTATACCTACTGCGATCCCCAAGCCACCTGCCAAGCGTGGTGATTATGTTGCCATATAGGGATTGCTCTCTCCCTTCTGAGGAGGAGGTATTTGTTCAGCAGTGGACTATGTGGGTCTATCGGCTGCTAATGATGATGATGTAGATGATTTTGTTACATTAATTGTGGGAGTGACTATGTCACTGTACTGTACTGTGTGTAGAATATAGCCTATGGGCTATATTCTATTCTATTGTTCGTGGCTATAAAATCGGGCCCGGTACCGGAACGCACTTCGACCCAGTTGGGTTGCCCTAGCCCTTACTCTGTTGCTGACGTGTCGAAGAGCTCCCTTAGGTACGCAACGATTGCGCCAGCTTGGAGCTGTACATAATCATCTGGTGTGGGGTAGGCTACTTCCAGATGACTCAACCTACGTCTCGACATAGGCTATATAATTTTTTAAAACAAATATGATGATAGTCGTTCGTCCATTTTACCAGAAAACATAAAAATATCGAATGAATTCATATTTGAAGCTGGAAAAAGCTGCGTAGTCTTGAACTGCTCAACTCATGCAAGCTTAGAGATTTGTAGTACTGTATACTGGTTAAAAAAATGACAATAAAAGACATGCCCGCTGAGTTTCATGCCGGATCTGGTGGTATTTTGTAAAAATATATCGTTTTATTTTAGGTACTCTTCGGGTAGCAGTCAATTAGATCGGCAAGTTCTTTATACATAATAATCTTTATACATAATAATGTATTATTAAAACTTATTTGAAACAACTAAACGGATGGATAATATTTTAACTCAAGCTTATAGTTGAATCAATCAACCGCGACTCATTTGTTCGTGCTTGTCTACTAACCTTGCCAAATATAGTTACAACAATATAATATGTTAGTATTAATATTGAACAAGTTATTTGTTCTCGTATATTGGTCGCCGCACGTAATTATGTGGCTTCCAATATTAGGCTTTGTTTGAACGAGTTTTGTGCTCTTGACGAATATTTTGATGTTTGGCCAATTTATTTTTATTGTTCTTATTGATGAGGCAAGCAAGCAGCAGGCAAGCAGTGCACTGCTATCCGTCCCCTAAGACATTATTTATTAAGTCTCGTGGGCTAGCTAGAGTGCCCTTCGCGCGACAATACAGCAATATTTAGTTAGACGGTGCTGCTTGGTGGCAGAATACCTGACACTGCGGAAGTACCTTAGGTAGGTACCTGCACAAGGATGTACCTAATAAACGCCCACAGTAAACAAAAAAAAATCTTTAAGTTTATTACTGTTTTACCAATTATCTTAAGTATATTCAGGCTAATTGTTAACTAATACTTAGGTGGATCCCGTGGGGTGTCCGGGTAAGAATAGCACCCTCCCATCTCCTACCGTTGGGTGTCCGTAGGCAACTAAGGGAAAACAAGAAAACGGGCAGCAGCGTCTTTCTATTGGATTACCTAGCACCTGTACCGCGATCCCCTAGATGCCTGCCGAGCATGAGGATGATGGTAACCCCTCCCTTCTAAGGGGGCGGCCTTTATTAAGCAGTGGGCGTCTTGTGGATGGTGATGATGATGATGATATCATAGGTAGACGGATGATATTAACTAATTTAATAAGCAACTTCAATTACATTATTACATTATTTGACTTCAGAAAACTTGACTCTATAATTTATGAAAATAAATGATATTTATTAAAGCCTAGGGCCAGGTAAAACTGACTATAACATAAATAGCTAATCTAAAATTCAATTCTCAAATGCTTTGAGATGTGTATCTTATTCGAAAATGCCTTTAGGGATTTAATGTCGTATTCAGAAATTAGGGTCCATTGGAACTAAGATCTGGTGACCTAAATGATAAATCATTTAAAATATTCAATTTTGCTCTAGCAAATATAAAATTATTTATGTAAAAAAATCCGACTGAGGAAATAAGATTATGTGAGTATGATTAGTGCACCTCTACTGTAAGAATATTTCGTTCTGAGGTTATATCGACCTGTATGATTTTTACTGGTCTCCCGCTTTGCAAAGCAGGGAAGTGGAATTTATATTTTTTTAACTCCTTTTATGTACTATTCAAATTAAATTTGTTGCGGGATCCAAGACAATTTAGCATTTCCCCGGGACTCGCCGAGGGTCCAACCTCGGTGTCTTTACTGGTAACCACTGTAGATCCTGGCTGACAGGAGTCACAGTGGTGGGATAAGTCCCAAAAAATAGACTATGTGAGTCTGTATATTTTTGGTTCCTACGTTTTCAACCCTTCGAATACTTTGCAGCGCCCATAGTTATTAGAGGACTGAGGTGTTGTATTATCCTTATAAGAGCTAAGATAGTGGCAGGTAACGGCTAAATTCAACAAACACCTATAGCAATAACTATCCGTATATTCCTTTCATCGATACCTACTAGATTTGTTAGAATATTGCCCAGTTTTCAACTCTGAGATGCTACTTATTTTACTGACTTTTTTTTCTCGATTTGGTAATCGAATCCAGGACGTTCCGAAAAAGTGCCATAATATCCGACCATTAAATCAATGCAGCCATCTTCAAGATAATCGATGCATGGTAATTAAAATATTTTATCGCTGATATGCTTTTCTTCTTCTTCTTTATAAATTTTGGACCAAATACTGGTTGTATCTCCTATAGGCCTCCTATAGTCCTCTGCATTTTATTCTGTCTTGAGCAGTGGGTGTCCATTTGCTGCCCGCCACCTTCACTATGCCGTCCTTCCATCGCATTTGTGTTCGTCCTCTAGGTGTTTTCTGGTCCCATGGTGTCTGGTAAATGATTCTTTTGCACCATGGGTTATATTCTAAACGATCTTAGAATGGGTTCACTAAAAAACAGCCCTGGGACATTTCGAGTCTTAGCATTATGCTGAGTGACACCTATTTCTTTGAATGCGGCAGCATGCGCGCAATTTGTGTTGGTTAGGTCTACTTAAAGCATGCGATATTTTTTCATTTTCTTGCCACAAGCCCAGCTCACTTCCACTTCAACTTTGCTATTCGCTCAAATGTTCTCTGAAATGTTTTTACTTTTAGCTAAACACGAACCAACATTTCCACAACGTCAGACGGTGAAATGAACGTTTTCGAGACAGCAATTAATTAAATTACTCAATCTGGCCGCATCGTTGCTGATCAAAGCGATTGACTTTGATAAGTCGGAACAGACGTCTTCCTAATTCCGAAAATTGCTGTTTATTTTCCTTAAGACTGTGTTCCTTGTTCGACATGATTAACTTGTTTGTGCTGTTATTTTAGATAATAGATAATTAATTTTATATTTATTAATCAAGCGGTGGGTGTCCGTAATAGGCGACGAAGGAAAAACAAGAAGATGGGCAACAGCGTCTTTATATTGGATTACCAGCTACCTATAACTACTGCGAACCCCAATATGCATGTGCAAGCTTGAGGATTACGGCAACCCCGCCAGTGTAAGGAGGAGGACTGTCAAAGTCTTTCCGCTACTGTTGATGATAATTTATTACTCGCTGAACTTCTTAATCAATGTATTGGCTATTTTTGATTATTAAGCCTTTGAAATCACATGATTTATTTAAGGATCTGATAATGAGCTTTTTAGTTCCAGTAGTAGGCACAGAGCACACTCTCAGGGTCAGAGTTGATACTCTGCTACCACAAAATATGTTAGAATGGTATGGCGGGATTGTACTAGTAATTGTAGGAATTACTGATTTTAAGAAATTTAATCACTGGCAAGTGGCGCTCGCTAATGATCAATAAATATGTTAACACGAACAAAAGCTTTATTTTATAAGCTATGTATAATAAAGGGCTAAAAAAGCCGTTGCGCACTTTCTAGAGTAAATAAAATATATATTTTTTTTAAATTGAACCGACTTCAATATCACTGAAATGTATAAAATAATTTAAATATTAATGAACCTATTTATCCGGTCGTAATGAAATGTGCATGGAATCATCATAGTAGTTTACTCTCTCGAATAAAAAAAGAATCATCGAAATCGGTTCATAATTGTCAGAGCAATGTAATGGAGAACATCAGTTTTATGGTTTTAACCAGATAAATTCCTCCACATCGTTTATGGTCCTCCAGGAAGTTCTTATCCGGTTGTAATAAAATTCACACAGATTCAATAAAGTGGTTTCTTCTTTCGAATAAAAAAAGAATCATTGAAATTGGTAAATATTTGCCAGAGTTATGACCATTTTTGTCCTTAAAATGCGACATAAAGTCATCTATATAGGCTTTCCTGCAGCTTTCCTGCGCAGTCACCATTCTTGTTTTTTCAGGAACTACTTATTACTAAGCAATATTTTTTTTATGGGACCCAATCAATGGATTGAAGAATGGATGGACGAAAGATTTTTTCAAATCGGTTCATAATTGCCAGAGTTATGCGCGAACATACATAATATATATATATGTATATATATATATACAGACGAATTGAGAACCTCCTCCTTTTTTGAAGTCGGTTAAAAAAACAATGTCAATATTTATACTCTTTAAACATTGATTCTTTAAAAATAGAATTACCGCGCTGCAAAAATTGAAGAAGTCGTAACTCCTTATCATGCCATAAAAATGAGATCCCGTAGTGAAAGCAAATCCGCAAACGGCTTTAATAAAAATTCTTTAATTATTTCAATTGAATTTGTAATTCCGGCTTAATCCGGACCCGGATTATGTTGTATTACTTTTCTTCTGTCGGTGTATTTAAATTTTTTATTTATATTTTATAACATACAGATTTCTCTCTTTCACAGATAATATTGGCGGGACTTCAGCTTCAGAGCGGTGAGTAAAAGTTTTCATTTGTAATTTTGTGTTAGTTTAATCGCGAGCCATTTTATTTACAAATAATAAACAGTTTATAAAATAACTTTATGATAGTAGAAAGAACCCGTACTCGTGGGGTGTCCGGGTTCTTACCCGGACACCCCACGAGTAGGTACGTGGGTAGAAGGGTACTATTCTTATAGTACCCTTCTACCCACGTATCTACTCACGTTGGGTGTTGGTAAGAGTCGGATAAGGGAAAACAAGAAGACGGGCAGCACCGTCTTTCTATTGGATTACCTTGGTACTGCCCACACTGCGATCTCCAAGATGCCTGCCCAGCGTGGGGAATATGGTAACCCCTCCCTTTTGAAGGGGCAGGCTTTTGTTCAACAGTGGACATCTTTTGGCTGCGGATAATAAGGATGATGAGTAGAAAGAATGTTAGTAAGTAGAATATATATAAGTTTCAAAGACTCCAAGGCACAAGATAGAACTGTATACTTAGTACGTCTGCGTTAGTTTCGTCAAAGTTTTATAAAATATATCAATAAATCATTTCCGATAGTATCCACTAGAGGTGCTGGTATGAAATGTATCCATGGAGCACATACAAAAGAATATGTGGAGATAAATCGATTTCGTTTACAAATAAAACTTGAATGATTAGATTGTTCAAATCTAATCAAGACTAAAAACTACGCTATTGTTTAAACTACAAATTTTAACTTATTTCCATTTAATCGACTCAGTTCTTTGGAAATAAACAGTATTAAATTTTGTCAAAATTATATAATACTAGCTGACCCACGCAGCTCCGCTCGCGCTGTGTTTACGTTGACTAAACTTTCAATAATATACATTCGCATAGAATACAAAACCTCCTTTTTTAAAGTCGGTAAAAAACTGGGACCCAATTTGTACTTGCCCTCCAAAGCACGGAGACGTTTAGTTCAAATGGCGTTAAACGGTCACCCATCTATTAATGACCTAACCTAACGATGCTTAACCTGATCGATTTCCAAACATTGTTAACAACTGTCTATGAGTGTTCCCTTACAAATATTTATTATAATTATAATGAAACATTCTTAAAATCGGAGCAAGCGTATAACCAAGTACACATTTTGACTTTAGTCCCCTCTCCCAAGGGAACCGTGCCGAATGTCGGGATAAAAAGTATCCTATGTCCTACCTCGGAGTATTAACTCAAATCTTCCTAAGTTTCGTTTCAATCCATCCAGTAGTTTCGGCGTGATGCTCAGCCGAGATACAGACAGACAGACAGACAGACAGACAGACAGACAGACAAAAATAAAATAAAATTTTTTTTGGCTTTAGTATCGGTTATAGAATGCCCTCCAAACATAGTTTTTAAAATATCTTTAATGTAAAGAATTGGACCTGTTACAGTTTTATTATAAGTATAGATTATATTTTTCTTGAAACTAATTATAACACGATATGTAACGTAACATTTACAAAGTACAATGTGAGCTACATTACTTGAAAACTGTGTCACAACAAAATAAAATATAAATAACTGATAGCTCAGCTGGGAAAACTGGGAATATTTTAGGGAAAAGTAGGTAAAGATAGGCGATGCTTCCGCGGTTTATTGACAACTAAACAACGGACAAAAAACATAAATAAATATAACAAAAATTGTATAATTTTATAATTTGTACCATTCTTAACAATTCTATCTTAAGTAGTGTGTTCCCTGCAGTCTGGAGAGATGCTCAAATAATACCTTTACCTAAAATACCAAACCCTAAGTCCTATTCAAAATATCGTCCTATTTCCATCCTTCCCTTTTTATCTAAAGTATTAAAGCGTCTTGTCCACAGGCAGCTTAGTCTCTATCTCTCTAAAAATAACCTCTTAAATCCTTTCCAATCTGGCTTCCGCCCTGGGCACAGCACGGTTACTGCGCTAGTTAAAATTTCAGATGATATACGGTTTGGTATGGAGAACGGTCAGTTAACTGTGCTAACATTGCTGGATTTTAGCAATGCTTTTAATACCGTAAATTTTGATATACTACTTGCTTTACTTCGCTCAATTAACATATCTCCATCAGTAATAGATTGGTTTCGCAGTTATCTGCATGGTCGTCGGCAGCGTGTTCGTCTGGAAGAGTCTTTCTCTACCTGGTGTAAAACTTTTATCTACCTTATTATTTGCAATTTTTATAAACACCATATCTCATCATCTTACTTCTTCCTACCACATATATGCAGACGATCTTCAAATTTATTCCCAGGCCTCATTTACTAATTTGGATATAGCTATAGAAGCTGTAAATCTTGATCTGTGTCGTATTGCTAATTGGAGCAAATCTTATGGACTAAAAGTTAACCCAGTTAAAACACAAGTCATTATTATAGGTAGCTCTCGGATGATCTCTAAGGTGAATTACCAGACACTTCCGCAAATTAATTTTGGTGGTATTGCTATTCCTTATAGTGATTCCGTCAAGAATCTTGGTGTTATAATGGACCAGTGTTTTAATTGGGGCCCACAGTTGGATGCCATTAGTCGCAGAATGTTTGCTTCGGCAGCCTCTTTAAAAAGGCTTCGTAATTTTCTACCCACTGCCACTAAAGTTTCGCTTGCACAATCACTTCTTCTCCCTATACTAGATTATGCTGACGTTTGTTATGTGGACGTGACAGAGGATCAATTGAATAAGCTAGAGCGATTGCAAAATTTGTCCATTAGGTTTATATTTGGCTTGCGTAAATTTGACCATATTTCCCAATTCCGTGCAAAACTCAAATGGTCGTTCGTCTCCGACGAAATCTTCACATTTTATCTCTTCTCTATAATATATTGTTTAACCCGTCCACCCCGTTTCGATTATTTGTCGAATTCTAGCACTAGTCTTAGGTCCTCGGAAAACCTTTGTCTTACGATGCCTTTACATAGCAGTTCCTTCTATGACAAATCCTTCACGGTGCAGGCGGTTCGCCTGTGGAATTCCTTGCCCGTTTCTATAAGGCGTGCTTCGTCACTGCCAATATTCAAAGATCTAGTGAAGAAGTTTTATTTGGCGGAATAAGTTAATCGGTATTTGTGTAATTTTCTTGTTATATTAGTACGTACTGATTTATGTATGTTTATAATAGTATTATTTGATGTATGTTTATATATTATACTCATATGAATATATATTATTATAGTTTACAACATATGTGTTTTTATGTGTCTTTGTGTTAATGTTACCTATTCATGTCGAGTGCGCGCACCCTCTGCTCTTTGTAACTTCTTTATTTTTCTCTCCATCCAAAGGTTGCCTGGAAGAGATCGCTTTTAGCGATAAGGCCGCCCATTGTTGCATTTTTTATTAATTTGTATCTTATTCTTTTATCTATTATATATATTTGTATCTGTTTGTGCGCAATAAAGAATTGTCTATCTATCTATCTATAATAAAAAGTTGCCTATATGCAATATCCTCCCCTAGTTAACTACTATATATGTAATTGATTGAGCTCTTAGCATTGAAGCCACTGTTTTAATTTTAAACCCGATTCTCCCGATTCGATTCGGTTGTGATCAAACCATTTGTTTATAATCAACCTTTTGTAAATCGACTGTTACGCAGTTTGGCGGGTTACAATAGAATGTATACCTTTTTGATTCAATAAAAGATTTATTTATTTATTTATTTTTATTTTTCGATCCATCTGCATAATTCAACAACTTAATTAGTCTCACGTCTAATTACTACGGCGATCGACTGCAGGTCAATGTCAGTCAAGCGATACGTGACCGAACTACCAACTGCCAAACATCCTCCACGTAACGGCCTTATCAAACCATTTATGCCAAAACAAAGCACCATAAACTCATCATCATAGTATAAAATAGGGCGAAATATTGCTACCATCATCATTCTACACACCAGCGGTGAACATGAAGTTCTTAATCCTGTCTTGTTTGGTAGCTGCAGTTTTGGCTGAGCTGCCTCGCTTCAGACCAGCGAGGTTCAGGTCCCAGCGCCAAGAACTAGCTCCTACAACGACAGACTCGCCTACGGAGCCGACTACGGAGCCCTCAGGACCGTATCCACCCTCTGGATGGAAGCCGGCAGGAGAACCGTTCACGCTCCCCAACGAGAAGCCCGCAGAACAGTACGGAGCACCCGACGCACCATACCCGCCTTCTGGCTGGAAACCACAAGGAGCAAAGTTTGAGCTACCGAAAGCATCTCCCCCAGCAACGAGTTATGGAGTCCCTGAGAATGTCTATGGAGTTCCGGACAGCACTTACGGCGCTCCAGATAGCACTGATGCTCCGACAACGGACAATCCTCAAGCGGAAAGATTAGAAGGCCCAGTAGAAGTGCAGAAAAGTATTGGATCATATTTCGTTCTTTTGCCAAATGGGCAACTCCAGAAAGTGGAGTTTGCGACTGAAAATGACATCCAGAATATGAAGTACTCTGCTAGGCTGCAGCTTCGGAATCCAGCGCCGCTGTTTGTGTTTAGACCTTAGTGTGTAAATTAAGTTTGCTCAAATAAATTTACCTGTGTATCGTAATCAGTGTTTTATTTGAATACAGTGTGATAAACGCCAGTCCGATCCGTGAAGGTTATCAACACCAAATATCGGATATATTTAGGTGTATCAACACAATTACATGAATGTAAGTAATTTGTTGAATATTTTTTTTTCTATTTTATACCAGAAAAACATAGCCCTCTTTTTGGGGCATTCGGGCAAATAATATGAGATATTTAACACCGTATAATTTACTCAGTAGATCGGACAATAGTTTTTAAACACTTTTTTATGTGAGGAGCAAATGCTATTGTTAATGGGTTTGGTAGCAATTTTGGTAGCAACATACAAATAAATACATTTTTACACCAAACGGAATAAGCTTCGGAAAATAATATACTTACCTATATAAAATCACTATTTGAACTCTCATAGCGAGTTCTTTATGAAACGAAAAAAAAAATTGCTAAGTAAATTGATATCGAGGTTACAATAACATTTAATTTCTTTAAGATATTTTTTTAAGCATATCAGCGATATTACACAACTTAATAGAATAATTTTGTAGGTAATATACATATAAAAAAAAATGTTAGGTATGGTGAATTCCCAGCAAACTAAAAAATATTTTAGCGGTACGTTTCTCAGAACTAATAGAATATATTCGAAGGTTTATTTAACTTTCATTAGCAGAAAGCGCTAAGTAAATGGAAGAGGGTGGATCTGTCTATTATTAAATAAAAGTTCACAAAGCTCGCCGCTATGGTTAAGTGGAATAACCTTTTAACAATTTATTATTTTTGGTAATTACATTTCTGAGAAATAATTCTTTGATTAGTGGTCGCAAGCATGCTTGCCGATCTTCAGGTCAGCTAGTCATGTTTTTCATTTAGTTAGATATTAATATTACAATATAATTTATGAGGCAGACAAAACAGGAATTTTACTGCTAAATAATGTAGTAGAATTTCCAATCTAAATCACACGCTTTTCAAACTCAAACTCACCAACTTCTTCGCGTCCAAATTAATTAAACATTCGCATTCACAATATTATGAGGCACTTAAAAAAATCCAATAAATTAAAAATAAGCAATGATAATATAACTTAGTACCATCATGACGGTCTAAATAATTTAAGTTACTAGATAACGGGTTCATCATCGGATCAGCTCGGTGAAATATGAACCTGGATGGTGGATAACGGAACACTTGAATGTAGTAACCTAGCTAAAGTATCCAGTTTAGGCATCTTTTTGGTAATTGTTAAATATGTTTTTCGTTTTTGCGGGAACCGCTTTTCACCAAAAACAAAAGCGAGCAGGCTAATACTTAAATAGTAATAATAATAGTAACAGAAGTCCTATTAAGTACATTTCGTAAACTCTATGACACATAATATACCAATTGAGACGCATTTAGCGACTGAAATGCAGAATTAAATCAGCTACATACATAAGTATCTAAGTTAAGAAATCCATCTAGACGTCTTTCAGCATTCAGGTACACACAGGCCGCACTTCACACGCTTCGATACGATTTCATTGAATATCGGTTATTTTAACGACTAAATTGTAGAATCTGTACCGACCGAAATTTAGCCTTGACAAGAGAATAGAATCGCTTCATAGCGATTCTATTTCTTAATTCGCCAACGCTTTCCATTTGCTATTTGGTTGCTATTAGCGTTAACTCTTTTAGAATGTTACATTGTCTAGGTCCTCTGGTATTTGGATATTACACAGACCACAGACGCCGTATCATGCATCCAAAAAGCAGTTAAAACGCTGATCATAAACTAATAATAATTTTATGTATGCCATAGTCACAGTTAAAATATGGATTTAGACTGTGCCATAGTTCTTTTAATTAGTAATTGAAAAAAATATGGGCCAGTGCAGTGATTGTGGAACTCAAGGAACTGAGTGCAAGTCACAGTGAGGGGTCAGAGGGGGTTTCGATAGTTTACGAGCTCCCTTAAACTGTCAGTTTTTTGTACATTTATCTAGTTTTTGACAGCTACCGCTAGGGGCGCTGGTGTGGTAATCCGTCCGCCATCCTGAAGATCGTTACCAATACCTACAACGTCGGAGTCGTGTCGGATTCGTTACCGGCGGATGTGAAGGCGTCCGTTCATTAACGCCGAGCCGCGGCAAAACGTCGGTGTTCAGACGATAATTATGTCACTCATAATGGCGTGATGGTGACTTAATTGCTCCGCCAGCATTCACACCCGCTCTCATTCGGCCGCGTCCGCTTATATTTGCGATACTACAGCGGACGGATGTAAATAGTACTCTATATATTTATAAAGTCGATTTTAAATGACGAGTAACTGTAGTGACGTTGAGATAATACATAAACATTACAGCGTTAAGTGGGTTGTCTGGGTAAGAATAGCATCCTCCCATCTCCTGCAGTCGGGTGTCCGTAAGAGGCGACTAAGGAAAACAATAAGACGTGCAGCAGCGTCTTTTTATTGGATTACCTACCACGTATATTGCGATCCCCAAGACGCCTGCCAAGCGTGGGGATTATGGCAACACCTCTCTTCTATGGAGGATGCCTTTGTTAAACAGTGGACGTCTTTCTTAAATATTCAATTCAAATTCTATAAATAGCGTCAGCGTTTTTCTCCGATATTGAACCTTATTACCCCTTATTATCACAGGGAAGCTAGATAACCTTAGAGTGTCCTTGTGATCGTGTGAGGAGTAGAGTGCACCATCATTCCGTCTCGGACACAAGATCCGTTCAGTGAACAGGTTCATATTTCACCAGATATATGTACTATGGTCCTTTAGTGAACAGGTTCATATTTCACCAGATACCAAGGTCCTTTTAGTGAATAGGTTCATATTTTACCAAATAACCTACAGTCTTTTTAAAGAACAGGTTTATATTTCACCAGATAGGTGTAATAAATAAGCGTTGTTATTACCAACCAGACACATGACCTAACGACTTACTGATTTGTTTTGACAGACAAACTCGATAACTCTTTACCCGATCCGGGAATCGAATCCACGACTCCTCGATTAGCAACGGCATCCTTCTTGGTAGCAATTCTACATTTAATTTCCTTTAAGGCTATGTTACTCAAAATAAACTTCTTTAAGCCTTAGACTGCCGTCGGGCAACTTACCAATAGAAAAAAACTAATGTGTGTCGGAAACTTGGCGTTTAACGTGAATAAAGAAATTTGTGTTAACATAATCTTTTTACAGTCACATTATCAATGAGACTACTCTGTTATAAGTACCCTTCAGCACAATTTAAAAGGTTCCCCTACATGATGCCGCGAAATGACTCTGTATCTCTAATCTTAACGCAACTTCAGACCATCGTCGCTTCAATGTAAAGGGGTCTAACCCCTCGTAAAAACATATGATTACTGCCCACTTGTTGGTGAATCACCATAGCTTTATTTTTTTATTTATTTTATTTATTTATTTTATTTATTTCATTTTTACATCAACTTAGCCTAAGTTTACAAAAATTAATGTAATTTATCTAAAGTGATAAAGTACAGCTAATGCGGTTTATGCTGTGTATGATAATACAATTTAATACTCATGAACTAAGTTGTGACATGTAAAATAGACACCTACCCTCCGTACTAGTTATAAAACTGTATGACGGCAGTGTAGTGCGGCCAGTCTACTGTGTCGAAGTAACATAGTATATGCATACAAGACAGATAATTTATTCTAACGTTAAAAATATAATGCACAAAATGACCAAACAATGTAGCTACATACGTGTATAATATAATTACTTTGCTGTATAAATTATATCTTTTTGGTTAAATACTTTTTCTCTCTCTCTCTCTCTTTTTGATTATTGTGGTTGGTGGTGGTTACACTGGTCTAGATAATTGTGAATACATTAAAATTTCAGTACGATGTATCTGTCTGCGTTAATTACGTACAGACCATTAAATTCAATAATATATATGTATAAAGAACAATAATATTAGTTTTGTAGAATAGTAAGCTAACATTAAACCATGGATAATTAATCTAAGTAATCGCTACTATATTTCCTTCTCGTTAAGTAAAGTAGATAGATTCTCTGTGTACCATAGTTTTATAAAAATGTTTTACTTGTAACTTTTGCGTAGTTGGTAAGGTTAATTATATACTATAGAAAAAATAAAATTTTAAATTAAAATCTATTACGTAAGTAAATAAAATAAACTTAAATTTTAAACAGCGCTTTTTAACAATGATTCAGTTGACTCATAGTCCATCATATACAGATGTTTTTGTATAATTTTTTTACATATAAAATGACTGCTATTTGATATAAAATAGGACTGATTGGTTTTGTTATATATTGATGGTCCTAAATAGGGATAGAATCTCTGTGCAAAACTTGTTCTACAAAAGGGAACCTTGTAAACTTCGTGTTTCCTTCGGTTGTTAAAAACTTGTCTGGGATATTTGTGTTGTTTGAGTATAATCGTCTTTATAAATAGTTGCCTAATGGTGAGAACTGAGTATTCTTTGTATAGTTCGGTTGTCGGGTACCTAAAGTTCTTGAAATTAATTACCTTGATTATTGCTCGCTGCGCTCTTTCTACTTTGATCAAAATAGTTTTCGCTGCACCTCCCCACGCTATTATTCCATATGTTGCAATAGATTGACATAATGCGAAATAAACAGATTTGATTGTTGTATAGTCGTTTATATGCCGAATTTTTTTAAAAAGTATAATCAGTTTTCTTAACCGAGAAGTAAGGTTATCAATTTGTATTTTCCAATTTAGATTTGCATCTAGTATAATTCCGAGATATTTTATTGAAGTCACAGATGATATAATATGACAGCTGCAGTTAGAAGTTTTAGAGTTACAGACATGTGCTTTTAACGTAAGGGTATTTTGCGGAGGTTGATCATTATCTTTTATTGTGAAGGTCATATATTTTGTCTTAGATAGGTTTAATGTTAGAGTATTTTTGTTAAACCATTTCATAATAGTTGTTAGTCCGTTTTCAGCAATGTTTTTAACACCATCCCATGTGTTTTCATGAAATATAATAGCGGTATCGTCAGCAAAAGTTATAATTTCAGCATTATTTAATTTTTGGTTGAGTAAATCATTTATGTAGATTAAAAAAAGGGTTGAGGCTAATACGGACCCTTGAGGAACACCAAAGTAAATGGGAATACTGTCACTAGTCATATCGTCGATTTTAACTGCTTGGCTTCTGTTGGACAGGTAGTCCGAGAGGAGTTTATGTGGTAGACCCCTTACTCCCATATACTCTAGCTTGGTTAGTAAGTTAGGGAGAGAAACAGTATCAAAGGCCTTTGCTACATCTAGGAAGACGCCCAAACATTTTTGTTTTTTATCTAGTTTAGTAGTGAGATGAGTGACAAGGCGTTCTATTGCATCAGAGGTAGATTTTCTTTCTCTAAATCCGTATTGATTACAAGATATAAGATTGTGTGTTTCTAGATAACTGAGAAGACGTCTATTTACTAGTTTTTCTACTATTTTAGATAAGCAAGGCAATAATGCTATTGGCCTATAATTCGAAACATTGCTTCTGTCACCTGATTTATAGATAGGAACTACTATTGCTTTCTTTAATGCGGTTGGAAATATTCCATTTTCAATGCAGGTATTACATATATGCGTAATAGGTTTAATTAAAATATCTATGGCTTTCTTGATGAAAATTGCTGAAATACCATCCCAGCCGGATGAAGGGGAATTTTTGAGAGATAGTACGACTTTACGTACTTCTTGTTCGGTTGTAGGTAGGAGCACTAGTGATGAACAAGGATTATTATTTGAGTTAGGAATAAGGGGCTTATTTGTATCTACTGTTTGTTGGCTTATTATATCATTTACTAATTGCTGACCTATATTAACAAAGTAGTTATTAACATAATTTAGCGATTCCAATTGAGTGGATTTTATATTTAGTAACTCATTTGGCATTGTTTTATTAGTATCTAAATTACATATTTTCTTAATAATACTCCAAGTTTTTTTAATGTCGTTTGTGTTTTTATTTATTTCTTTTCTCTCATATGCTCGTTTTATTTTTTTCAATAAGTTGTTGCAATAGTTACGATATCTGTTGTATGAAATTTTAAGTACCTGATCGTCCGGATTCTTTTTATATTTCCAATGCAATTTATCTCTAAATTTGATGCATCGTAATAAGCCTGGAGTTACCCAGGGTTTAATAATACGTTGTCTTAGGGGCACTTTATGTTTGGTAGTATTTTTATCTAAAATATTTTTAATGATAGTTAAAAACTTATAGGTCGCTGTATTAGGATCATTGTCAGTAGTTATTATACTCCAGTCTAAACTATTTAGTTCAGACATTGTTTTTTCGTAATCAATGCGTTTGTAATATTTTTGTTGTAATTTTTTTATTGGAAGAAGATTATTGATGTGAATTAGAAGGGTGCTGTGGTCCGTAATTGAAGTATGGCATACTATACAATTACATTTTAAGTTGGTTTGACAGAAAAAGTGGTCCAGGGTATTTTCACCCCGCGTAGGAAACATATGAACAGGTAGAAGTCCATGCATCGCTAAAAGATTCAAGTAGGTGATTGACTTAGGGTCGACATTGTTTTCTTTTATATCAATATTAATATCACCTGTCAGTATAATATGTTTATATTTCTTAAGATCCGACAGCAGTTTATCGAGGGATATAGTGAAGTTGTCAATTGATAAGAAGGATGGTGAGCGGTAGATACATATTACAGCATATTTTTTGTTAATATTAATGACAAGACAATCTGCATCTTTCAAATTGGTATCTGAAACAGTTACATTCATGTGATTTTTTGCATAGACTGTTATTCCACTATTTTGATTTGTATGATTTTTTGTTTGAAAGCTAATATATCCAGGAAGAATAGGCACTTGAGGTACACAAGACAACCAACATTCTGTAAGAATAATCAAATCAAAGTCTACCTTTAACCTGGTTAGTAAAATTGAGAAATCTTCAAAGTTTTTATTAAGGCTCCTAATATTTTGCACAATCATTTTAATTCCTTTTGAAGCAGCATCGAATATTACACCACAATCGTCTGGATTATCAACCAAGGTTGAGTTACCAACATTGATATTTATATCAACGTCGCCAATAATAGAGTCCAAATTATCAGCCATTGTCATCATACATGTTAAAACAAAATATAGTGAAAATACTTGGTTGATAACGAGATGTTACTGGGATGTAAGTGTGATAGGACTTTGCGTCGGGCCGAACCAATGAAATTGCGCTGTGTTGCATGCTTAATCTACAAAATCTAGTATTAAAACTATTAAAAAAACACAAAATCTTAAGATTATCCTGGAACTTTCTGAGTACAGAAAGAGAAGACATCACTGAGCAGAACTTAATAAAAAATATTCTATAAGTTGGTAAAACCAATACTAAAAACATGCAAGAAAAATGTAGAAAGAAACATAAAACATATGGAGTGTCACTAAGTAGTCATGCTCGTGTAGTCTTGCGTATAAGTTGTTCAAGTTGGGACTGCGTCTTAACATGGATAGCCATCTGTCCTTCTTTTTTACGTAGCATTACTTTTCCATCAGAAACCCAACAATATTTATATATATCGGATTTAACAAGTTGGCGCGCAGAAAAGAATAATTTTCTAGCTGTAGGTGTCAGAGAATCAGTGACATAAATGGGATTTTTACCAGCTCCTAATTTCAAGGTTTCGTAGTTAATCTTATTTTGATTTTTCCTGTTGAAATCTTTAACAGCATTTATGACTTTCTTCTTTTGTTCTATTTCTTTATATTCCACAATTATTTTATTTAAACCTTTAGGTCTATATATCTTTTTAACAGAATCTTGATTAAAAGGTACTTGGACAACCGTATGTAGTGTTTCAACAATTTCATCAAGTTTTTCATTATCTGTCTCCTGAATGTTACTTATTTCCATAATGTTCATACGCTGATATCTTTTGATCTCTTCCAGTTCGTTTTCTAAAAGGTCAATTCTCCTTGCCGCTTCACTTTGTTGCAGGGTACCACAAAAACATATTTCTGAAATATTTGTTGAATCGTATTTGAGCTGTGAAAATAGTTTTAAGACCTAACCGTGGGGTGTCCGCGTAAGAATAGCACCCTGCCATATCCTCCCGTTGGATGTCCGTAAGAGGCGACTAAGGGAAAACAAACAGCCGGGAAGCAGCGTATTTCTAAGGGGAGAATTGTATCATTGATTGTATAATGTGACGAAATTAGAGGTTGCTTTTTCCTCGAAAACTTCATAAAATAACATTTTTTAACATTAAGTGCCATACAGTTTTCAGAACACCATTCTTGGATTCCATTTAAGTCAGATTGAATACGAGACACATCTTCATCAGAAGTTACAGTGTTGTATATCTTTAAGTCATCAGCAAATAATAGATATTGACTGTACTTTATTTTAGATGTAACACTGTTGATAAATTATAAGAATAAGATCGGTCCCAGGTTTGATCCTTGCGGTACGCCTGACTCAGCATAGTATGGCTGGGATTGATATCCATTGACAACAACAATCTGTGACCTTCTTAACAGATAAGAAGTAAACCATCGAA
Source organism: Furcula furcula (assembly GCA_911728495.1). NCBI lineage: Eukaryota > Metazoa > Arthropoda > Insecta > Lepidoptera > Notodontidae > Furcula > Furcula furcula. The sequence goes on from OU452253.1 coordinate 24,349,734, forward strand.
GCAATGAACCATGCACTCCACATGATTCCAGTCTTTTCAGTAGTAAGGCATGATTAACCTTTTCAAGCGCACTACTAAAATCTGTATATACAGCATCCACTTCCAATCTCTCATCCAACGCTTGCGAAATATCAGACACATATTGCACCAGATTTGTTTGTACATTTCGACCTACTTTAAAGCCATGCTGAGAGTCAGATATGATTGGATCGAGGTAACGAGTAACGAGGACATATAAGAGACTCGAAGACCATGGCAAAATAAGATAATATAGAGATTGGACGGTAATTTTTTACATCGGCAGTATCACCTTTTTTAAAAACAGGCACAATTCTAGCATTTTTCCAAGCCTCAGGAAAAATGCCATGAGCTAAAGAAGTATAATTAATATACCTATAGAGAAATAAATAATGAAGACCACCGCCAGATGGCGCCGTCATGGAGTGGTTGCACTCCTCAAGATTGCCATAGTCAGCATAAGCAACAGTCAAAATACGTCCACTGTTGAACAATGACCTCTCCCGTAGAAGGGAGAGGTTGTCAAAATCTCCACGTTTGGCAGGCGGCTTGGGGATCGCAGTAGGTTTGGTAATCCAATAAGAAGACGCTGCTGTCCATCTTCTTGTTTTCTCTTAGACACCACGGGTTAGGTTGCCATAGTAGTCTATGAGAATTTAGGAGTCACTGGACGTTCGGGGTGTGGGCCTTAGGACTTCCGTTGAGCACGGCGGTGACTCCGAGGAGGAGGACTGCGGGGTTGCGACCCCCGTCCCCGTAAGCACCGTGTCGGGTTCCCGGGGGGATAATAATGATCCAGCGACGGGCTCAGCCATGGCGCTGAGGGGTTCCTGGTGCAGATGAGCCACCGGAGAGCCTTGGTGCCCCTCTCATGTGCCGATGTGACAGCCGCGGGGGTTTAAGTGGGTAAGAATCCCACGTGCCTCGGTTGACACCCACAGGTCCCGAGAACCTTTTGTAGGTTACTCCCGCGAAAACAAACAAAAAACAACTAAACGTACGTAAAGTACTCTATGAGGGAGGAGTCACTTTGATGGCAGCTAAGGACCCGCTTTGTCCCTTTTGCTGCTAGCGTAGAGATTAATTTTATTCGGTCTGACGTTTTACTAACGACCAAGTTCATTTAGCTATTCGGAATTTGAATCACAGCTTCCCATCAGGCGGGCTTTCGCTCAAAAACATTTATTAAAAAAAAAGAGACCAATAAATAACATGTTTTTTTTTTTATATTTAGCCTAAGCAGTTATATGACTTTGTATTTAGCTATGATTTATTCATACATGTCCAATTATAGAATGAGAACTTTTATTCAACTTCTTGTGTTTGGCATTCTGTTGGAGTTGACGACCTGGAATACCGAAAAAAAAAATATTAGATATACATATACTACATAATTATAAAGATGGTGCTCCATCAATCATTTTTATTACCTACCTGCAATTTATCTTGGTAAAACTTTCCTAAAAAGTTAACTAATATACGGCTAAACAGATTTTTATCAAACAAAGAAACATCAGACAAACACTAGATAAAATCAACAATATAATTTTGTCTATTATTTACGCGAATACTACAAATGGTAAAAAACTACTCTTACGGAATATTACGAAACGTCGGGAAATTAAAACCTAAAATAAACCGTGATATATTTCGTAAGAGTAGTTTTATTACAATCAGCAATATAAAATAAAAATATTCAAATCCGTTTATATTCTTTTGAAAACTTCGATGCCACAGATAAATATGTATAAAAATACAGTCAAACACAGGTGTTAAACTTAATATACTCTTTACATTTCAGTAGGAGGGTAAAAAATAGTTAATAGCTATTATATAGCATATCTATAATAATTTATGTCTGTGAAATTCCACTGACGTCATTGGGGCCCAGTGATAGATAATTCAAGTTTCCAAAGCCATAACTTAGTTCCGTGTAAATGTATGACCGACATGGGACATAAGTTTCCGTCCAGCTATATAATATCGCATGGACGCCAAGTTATGTCAGAACCCTATACCTACGTGTATATACAGATATACTGTAATTAAACCCGTGGGGTGTCCGGGTAAGAATAGCACCGTCCCATCTCCTACCGTTGGGTGACCGTAAGATGTGACTAAGGCCTATCAGACACCGGTCTCGCCGGCGAGGCCGAAGGGTCGTACGTATGCGACCTCAACGACGTGCATCACCCCACTGAGTTTCTTGCCGGTTCTCCTCAGTGGGGGCGCGTTGTGAACCGGTGGTAAACTCAGCCCTCTCTTAAGCGACAGCCCAAGGCCGAGGCCGTGCCTCCCTGAGGTGCCCTTGAGCTCGTCGCTACTTCTGCCGTTAAGGCTAGAGCGCTTTAAGCGCTCGCCTCCTATTGTCCGGTGAAGCTGTAATGGCCATCTGCGGCCAATAGCGTATATCATTCCCAAAAAAAAAAAAAAGAAGACGGGCAGCAGCGTCTTTCTATTGGATTACCTACCACCTATAATGCGTAATGCGTGGCGTGGGAATTATGGCACCCTTCCTTTATAAGGGGGGGGGGGGGTGCCTTTGTTCAGTTTGGACGTCTTTAGGCTGCTGTTGATGATGTAACCCAGCGGCACTGCTTGCACTGTAAAATAACTGTATATTGGATAAATATATACAGGATGTGATTTAGCATTTTTGCCATATTTGTAGACTTAACAGTTAAGGATTATGTTAACTGATTAAAAATAGTTTAATAATTCAGTGGTTGATAACTAAAAGATAATTAATGATTCACGATTAACGTTCAACCAGAATAAGAGCTCTCGAGGGCTCAGAATCGGTCCCAAGGTTGACAAACCGCGCGTACTCTTGTTCATCTACTTTGCGCCAAGAACGGTGCCAGACGGGGTTATTTTATAGTGACGGTTGCGCACGGGATTTCTTTTTGTACCAAACATAAAAAAAAAATTAATAATTTTACGTCTATCATTTAATGATTGATTTATGTTCTTTAAAAGGTATATATCAACCTCCGTAAATATGGCAAGAATGCAGAACCACACCTGTATAGATGACACTGCTGTTCTCGTGTGAATTGTAACTAAGCCAGCTAAGAGAATATCGCTCGTCCATTTTATACCCGGCAAGGTCCGAATCAAGACACTTTTGTCTTGTGTTGTTTACAAGTCAGTGAATATCAATCCACGACAGTATCGCCGCTTGCTTTCAGCAAGAGTCAAGCACTGAGTAAAAGAATTAATTATCAGCCGGAAGACGTCCACTTCTGAATACAGGCCTCCCCTTGCCGCCACAACGAACGACAATTACACACAGTATTCGCTCTTCGCAAGATGTGAACCCGCGGCCTTCGGTTTGCAAAGCATGCGGTTTCTCGCTGCGTCACCGCCCAAAACTGTATTTTGGGCGGAGTTATAATGGCTCATGACTGACGCGGCAGTTGATATACATATATATACTTAAGTACATAATGTCTAATTTCTATTTTATTTATAAAGGTACATAAACTATATATATATTAAATACTTACAATTTCAAGTGTCAATTAGAGACGTACACAACATTAATTGAAAAAGCAAGTTGAAATAGAAAGAACAGAAAAGACAACGGGTATGAATTTGAAATTGAATTGAAAATGTTTAATAACTAGACAGGAGAGAAAAATTATACTAATACTCACGGTATCGGCTCAGTCCATCAAAATAATTATCTTTGACGAGCCAGTAGTTAACGAACCATTGAACCACGCCTCTGATGCTGATATACGCTAGCAGTAGAGAAATCCACGAGGTGTCTTGCAAAACTAATTGCTCTGGTATTCTAAGTTTCCTATTTATCCCTTGAAGTTGACCATTATTCGCCAACAGGGCAAGAATGTGGGCTGTGGGTATAAAGAACTTGTCAATTCAATTGTAAAGGCTAATTCTTTGATTGGGAAATTAAAGTATTCTATTACAGCACAGCTATGCCTTGAATCAATTTATTTTATTTATTAATTTCATTAGTAATGTGAGCAGGACATTTTTATTAAAACTAAATATATTCGTACTTAAACTAGGTAAAAAACTTCCTCCAAGTTGTCGCCGCACTGGGAGAGCAGGGTAACTGAAAGACTGGCGGCATTATCCCTTTGTATGGCCAAGCTTATACGTTGGCAAAAAAAGCTAACATCCCGACGGTCTCCTGAGACTTCGATAAGTTTGAATGAAATTTCTTTCAACAAACCATGCGTCTCATGAGTCCAAGGGCCCATGGTCTCCACCGCAAAAGGCGCAAATAAAGAGCTGGAAGCTAGAGCTGCATACTTGCGCCGGCTTTGCATCACTAGCGGTCGCCGCAGCCGCCCTACAAGTTGCCGGGGTGTGGGACGCAGCAAGTGTGTCGACACATGTCGCATCCCACACCAGGTACCTAATGTTGTATTTTATTTACGCGAATAGTACACATTGTAATTAAATTACTAATTAATCAATTTCACTAGCTACAGTACCTTTCATAAAAACGGAAAAATGTTTAAATTTCAATAAGCAAACGATCATGAACTGGCATTACATTAAACCTTGATATTCGGATTATTGATTTGCAAAGCCATAGCTTTTGTTCATTCAAAAAAATATATGCGTCCATAAATTTTAACAGAGAAGTTGTTAACTTCACATCGCTACGTAAACGGACAGTTTTGTCTCCAATCTAGGTCCATCTAGCCTCCATTTAGCCATTCCGCTAGCCGGTTATCCGGTCAACTGACCGTGGATTAAACGGTGTATGTTTGGCCTTTGCTATTCAAAGTGGTTAGCTCTTGGAATCCATTCCAGTGTGGACTTTGATTACCAAGGATATCTTGTACATGGAATCGTTATTCGGTAAACAACATGAGACATTTCTTGTTAAATTTAAAGTTACTAGGTGGTAAGTTTCGTGGTAGTATGTGTGCAAGGAACCGTTCAGATAAGTTAGGTATCTAACAGATATTCTGCTGCCAAGCAGCAGTGCAGAAAGGAATTGTAGCTGGTGAAATTACCGGACACAAGAGACTTAGTAGCTAATGTTTTGGGTGACGAGAGCAGTGCAATGCAGCTGTCTATATGCAGACGTGTCGCGCGACCATCAGGCGAATATCTTGCTTGTCTAGTCACTACGTTCCATAAAATAAGTCTTAGACCTGAGGCGATGGCGTTTCGGCAGCAAAAGGGACAAATGATGTGTAAGACACTGCAAGACGCGGAAAAAACCACAAAAAGATATTACAGTAACCTTAATTACTGCACAATCACAACGACACTCGAACATTTATGGCATAAGATTATATATCAACTGATACTCATAATTTAATTTCCTCCACATTAAACAGAAAAAAAAACATTATTCCTTCTCTCGATCCTGTAACGATCAACCTTTATTGTAACGATTACAAGTTCCATTTTATACCACGATATTCATCTCGGGGCCGACTTCCATACAAAGGAGTCGATCCCGTTCCCGAATAACCCTGCCAAGTTATATCAGTGAACTCTCGACCCGTTGTAAAGGTATTAGGTTCGGATACGTGACTGTATATTTGCTAGATAGAGGCTCGCTTGCCTTTGTGCGATAATGGGAGTTATGCTTTGCGGAGCATATGTTGTTGGATATTGCTGTGTATCGATGAATATTCAGGTACATTCAGGTTTACCATTCTAAGACCACTATTCTTAATGTACGTTCAGTTGATGTGGGTAAGGCTAATGTAGAAGCCTGAGGAAGGCCATTGTACTATAAAATATGAAGTGTAATTTTACGACATGGGTCACCATTTTCATTCAATGAATATTGGATGGTTTTAGAATATTTAATAACAAAGACACGCGGTGAGAATTTTCAGAAATTAAAGTAGATCAACTAGCAAAGCATTTTCAATTTAGAACGACGTTGTTTTACTTCGGTTCCTCTAGATAAGTGCATTTTAAAATCCAGAACTTTATCATCACATTATCCAGAAGATTACAAACAAACTAAATTATACTTAGCATCTTACCTTCACTGTAAGTGTTCTGGGTATCAACCAGGAATAGTACGCAATTGACGAAGTCTGTCACCAGCAGAGCTATGCCAGCCAGGGTAAAGGGCACGAGTGTAGTGTAGAAGTCACAGGATCGTTCGCCCTGACTTGCGTTGATTATGGCGAAGAAAGCCCAAACCAAGTGTAGCGATAACCATAGTTGAATTTTACTGAAAGGTACAACACAAGTGGTTAGTTTTTAAGTAATATTATCATTTAAAATCTGCAATAAATTATCATATCATTAAGTCTTTACAAGGAGCAGCTATGTTTAAGGGATGGGAAACCTTTGGTGATCTAGTTCGAGCTTTCTTTGACAATCTTTTTTTTTCTGCAGCCAACAAAATCTGTCCAATCATCATCATCAGCCGGAAGACGTCCACTGCTGAACATAGGCCTCCCCCTTAGAACGCCACAATGAACGACAATTGGCTATTTGCATCCATCGGTTACCTGCGACGCGCACAATGTCGTCTGTCCACCTAGGGGAGGCCTGCCAACGCTGCGTCTTCCGGTTCGTGGTCGCCACTCGAGAACCTTTCTTCCCCAACGGTTATCGGTAATCTGTCCAATACAACAGTAGCAATAAAATCTGCCAAATAAAGAATGATGATCTTCAGCCTCTTTCTATTTCTGATATACCAATAGGAACGCTTGGAGGGGGTAGTGAACATCACGTTGGTATAGAAGTAGTACATACTTACGCTCTAAAATTAGCAGCCACGTCGTTTCTTAACGGCCACACCAAACTTGCAAAACTCTTGCCATTGCTAAAGAAAGCGGTGACGTTGTAGTAGTAGACTTTGCCGCAAGCCTTGGGGTCGTAGAGGTAGGCTATCTTTAGCAACGTTATTTCGTACAAGTCTGATATGTCGGGTGTGAGTTGACAGTCGAGTATTAACCAGCTAACAATGACACAAAGGATTGCTGAAACATAAAGGCAAGAAAAGCTGTTATTCCAAGTAGTCCGATTAGTAGCCTGATATCGATACGGCTACAGTGGCCAATCTTTGATAAGAACAGCCAAGAAGACTAACTTGTTGAAAATGTTATAGAGCTTCAGTTAGATATTAGATCAGGACAGTAGTGAGACGGAAGACTGATACATTCAGGGATAAATCCTCGCAAAATAAAAACGTTTACTTTAGGGTGCCTTCAAATTTCAGCGCAGCCGCAGCGCGACAGCAGCGCTGCAGACGCTCTGACATGTAATTCCACATAAAACAAAAAGAGCGCAGCAAATTTGAAGGCACCCTAAATAACCGTCCCTATTGAAATGAAGAAGCGGACTAGACTAGCTGCCTGTTTATTCCTTATTCATTGAATTTGTATCACAGAGCACCTCATACAAAAAACTGCTTGACTAAGAACGTCCATATAGAAAGACCAAAAACAAATATCGTGACTTTCGAGTGGCTTACTTCTTGAGATAACATTACGGAGCTATGTATATAAGGAGTTGCTATGAAAGGCTACTATCGACGTCTGTATCATTTCTTTATTAGGTGGTAGAATAGTGGTAAAGCAATAACATAGATTATTCAAAAATAGTTCAAATTCAAAGAATGCGGTCTGAACACAGATATGGAAAATGCTTTGTAGTTTATCTTTGTAAAGGTTCTAGTCTTGAATTTAGATATTGTATAAATGCACGTACCTTTTCAATCATCATTAAATACGTACTCTCATGAGTCAAATCCATTCATCTATTTTAAGATCGATGGTTAAATCAAAATTTCTCTTGAAACTATATCTATGTAGGTGCTATATGATAAATACTAACTTTGATAAAATATCGCGAGCATGCTCCAGAATCTTAAAGAGCTCATCTTTATGTTAATTACTCCACAGTCGTGAATAAATATTTGTAAAGATCTCTCACTTAAACTTCATTTCCGAGGTTGTCATAACAAAATAATTTCAAGGAGGCTTTGAAACAACTTAATTTTTCCCTAATCGTCCAGAGCCGGATTGAGCACAAATCTGTGTTATTTAGATTATATTCTTATGTATGTATTCACGATATTAAAAGGTGGGTCACGATCAGCTTAAAATATTGGTGACTGGTCCAATATTTTAAGGGTAAGTACTGGAGGTGACCTCCAACTTTCAGAATACCGCAGCCAATTAAGCCCTTCAAGTGACCAATATTCTCGTAGTGTGCACTGTTGTGATGTCACATTTTAGTCTAATGACTTATAGGTCAGTGATTGAGCGCAGTTATTTCTCCAGCTACTTATAAAGATTGAGGGACACGGGATTAACAGTTCTTCAAGGCTAGTGAATAGGTTTTTAATAAGTTAGTGTGCTTTATCAACTTCGATTGCGTCGCTACTTTCCATCAGGTGGATCTGCAATCAAGCACTAGCTTGTGATGAATAAAAAATATACTTTAAAATTTTACCATTCCTACCCATGCCTACCTCCATTAGCTAAATATTCAATCCCCCATCCAAAGGTTGTCTGGAAGAGATCGCAGCTAGCGATAAGACCGCCCAATGTATACTTACCAACCATGATTATTCTTCTTTGTATTTTTATGTTATTTTGGGGTGCAATAAAGTGTTATCTATCTATCTATCTTATCTATATAATTATTTTGATGATGAACAATGGCTCATTGCAATACTTTTGTTATAGATCTTCAAGAGGAAGGCACAATGATATTCTGTTTTATTGCTTGAGAAATAATTTTTGTCTACCTTGGCCTAAGTAATTATTTGTTTAAACTCCGGAACTCCCTGTAGGTAATGTCCAAAATTAATGGTTTCACTCTCGCAACGAAGTGATAATGAAAAATTTAATGGCATCCTCCTTTTCAACTGCAGATGAAATTCAATAACGAACTCATTTCATTTCACATTACTGAAATTGAAATCACAGTGAATTGTTGGCCAATAGTCCTTCATCTTTTATAGTAAATTGATGTCTATGTAAATTATACAAGACTAGCAGTCCCCCGCGACTTCGTTCGCGCAAAGGTAGTTAATGAAGAAATACCGACCACATTCCTAAGAATTGGTCTAATACCTACTGATAATGTCCTGTCTAAAGAAACTCAACCCGATAACATGTTACGACTTGGGAATCAAAATCAGATCCAAGCGAGCAATGGTCGTACTTGCGCCTATCGTCACTAAGGCAGTCCAAATAAAAATGTCAAATCTAAACATCTATACTTATAAAATTACTGGTCCTGACCTTTGAGTATTAAACCAAATACTCAAAGGTCCTGACTGACTGACTGATTCATCAACGTACAGGCCAAATCGCTGTACCTAGAATGCTGAAATTTGGACAGTAGGTTCTTCTTAAGATGTAAGCATCCACTGAAAAAGGGTTTTTGAAAATTCCACTCCTAAAGGGTTAAATGGGGTGGTAAAATAATAGCGGGCGTAGCCGCAGGGAGTTGCTAGTTAAATATAAAATATTATCCCATGAACTTTTAAATGACAATAAACTTGGGAGGGAACGAACGGACGAACTTGAGGTCAAATAGTTTAATTTGTCATATATATTTTCCGAATAATAAACTAAAATACACGTAGTTATCTGTTTAAAGCATCCAACACTATGCCGAAGGACACCATAAACCACTCACTATGTTTTTAGGTTTCCATACCTAAAAGGTAAAAAAGGAACCCTTATGGCGGTACTTTGTCTGTTTGTCTGTCACATCTATATATTTCAGGAACTACTGGCGCTATCGATTTGATATTTAGAACAGTTTTAGATCTTCCTTTTTGGATAAGAATACTTAACGCAAATTAAAAAAATATTTTATTTCTTTTACTTTCTTTTTAATGGGGGCTGGTGTCAAAATTTCAAAGAGGCTACTATATCAAGTGGGATATCATATGAAAGGGCTTCATTTGCAAATTTCAAAACAGTTCTTTTTGGTTTAAGTCTCGTGTTTTTTTAGCTTATAACCAAAAATGTCTCAAAAATACCACCGTTTCTAAGTAGTACAGGTTTTTAGTAATCCTAAAAAAACCTCGTGAAACAAAATTAATTTTGCGGTAGGGTTTTTGTGTTATTTGAGGTATAAGAGGAATAGTAAAATAACATTAATATGTGCAAAGAAGATATAGAACCCTCGGTGCGTGAGTCCGACTCGCACTTGACCGGATTTTTTTTTGGTTCATTTCGGTACCTAGCTCCGAACCGGAATATCTTACCTACTAAAACGCCCCGTACTCAATGGACATCTAGGGTAGGGCCCACAACCCAAACGTCCAACCGACAACTCCAAAGGTTGCGCGTTATTTGTCCGGGCTTATGACTGAGGAGCAAGGCGGCAGCTTTTTTTTTTTAGGCGGTGGCTTGACGCGGGTGCGCGCGGTACAGGATACGCGCTTCAACCGACAACTCCAAAGGTTGCCCGTTATTTGTCCGGGCTTATGGCTGAGGAGCAAGGTGGCAGCTTTTTTTTTTTTAGGCGGCAGCTTGACGCGGTTGCGCGCGGTGCAGGATACGCGCTCCAATCAACAACTCCAAAGGTTGCCCGTTATTTGTCCTGGCTTATGGCTGAGGAGCAAGGTGGCAGCTATTTTTTAGGCGGCAGCTTGACGCGGTTGCGCGCGGTGCAGGATTCGCGCTCAACTAACAACTCTAAAGGTTGCCGTTATTTGTCCGGGCTTATGGCTGAGGAGCAAGGCGGCAGCATTTTTTTTAAGGCGGCAGCTTGACGCGGGTGCGCGCGGTGCAGGATACGCGTGTTTGCGAACACTCGACAGCCTCGTATTGAATTGAAACCTTGCTTGCATTTAGAAACCACACTCGCGCTAACACAGCAGTTAGCATAATAGTTTATAAACAATATATTCTTTTCCCATCACTTTTAAAATCATATCAAATTCAAATTTTAAACATAGATGTCGTATTTAAGTTTTAAAACCCATGATATATTGCATAGCTACCATTTACATCATAAATAAATACCAGTCAAGTGCGAGTTGGACTCGCGCACCGAGGGTTCCATACCATCCTTGGACGTATTAAAGTTATTTTACTATTAATGTAATTAACACCTCAGATAGAAAAAAAAAACAAATCGCATAACTGAGCGTGTTTGTCGAGGTTCTTTTAGTATTACTAAAAAACTGTACTATTCAGAAAGATCATTTTATTTTTGTAATATATAGATTATATTACCCATATTTATTTCAGATTTTTCCTCCACAAACTTCGGAGATAAGGGGGTAATTTTTTTGACATTTTTGATTATCAGCCAAAAACTGCGTAACATAAACCAAAATAAAAATCTATTTTGAGATGTGCGCATGGAGCACTTTCATATGATACAGATATAGTAGTCTCACTTTCAAATTTTGATGACCCATTTCGACTCTAAAAAAATTAAACGAAAAATATATTTTTTTAATTTGTGATAACGTTGGGTAAGAAAGATTTAAAACTATTCGAAGTTTCAAATCGGTAGCGTCAGCGGTTTCTGAAATATATAGGTGTGACGGACAGACAGACAGACACACGAAGTCAGATCATAAGGGTTCCTTTTTTACCTTTTATGTATGGAACCCTAAAAATGGTTTTCAATTACTTTCAAAAGACACTACTCGCGAAATTTTTAACTTAGGGGTCATATGTTGACTTTAAGAGCCTCATCATTTCTTAAACCTCACTTTATCCTATAACACTCTTTCATGTTGTGTCGAAAAACAATAAGAATTGCTAAAAAATAATCAAATAATATTTTTAGCAAGTTTGTGGTCCTGTATCTTCTTATATATAATTTTTTTTCCCGCCGACGGTGGTGGTGAACAGTGCAGTGCAGGAGAAGGCGCCCCCGCACCAGTCTCCCGCTATTCACCACCGGGGAGGAGGAGACGCTGATCATACAGCCGTCTCACTCTTCCCCTTCTCCGCCTGCGGAGCGGCGCCGCGAGGGGATCGTCCTCCCGCGCGCGCTCCGCTGGCTCTTTCTGCGAGATCACGTCCTCGCAGAAAGAGGCGACCGCCGACCAGGCCGCCTCGCCCCCCAGCATGGACAGAACCACGCCGGGCAGCGAGAGGTCCAGCCCCACCACCGCAGTTAGACCGCGGCGCAGCTCAGACCAGGCCGGGCACACCTCGAGGGTGTGCTGTGCCGAGTCCTCCGCCGCGCCGCAGTCGTGGCACGCGGCGGCCTCCTCCCTCCCAATCCGATGCAGGTACGACCCGAAGCATCCATGCCCGGTCAGCACCTGCACCAGACGGAACGAGAGGAAGCCGTGGGGCCGCTCGAGCCATCCCTGAAGGACTGGCCCGAGCGCGTCCAACGTTCGGCGGCCGAAGGTGGCAGAGGCGAGGTCCGCAGTCCAATGATGGACGATTGCGGCCCTCGCCTCCAGCCGGACGGCCTCCTGCTCCTCCGCGGCGGGGGGCGCATTGAGCGCCCTACGCTGCGCCGACCATTCGTACACCCTAGCCAGCACCCACGCCTCGATCTCCCAAGGAGGGGTGCCGGCCAGGGCGCACGCCGCCGCGAACCCCACCGAGCGGTAGGCCCTCGCCACCCGCTGTGCAATGGCCCTTTGGGGCCTGCGGATGGCGGAGGCATTCTCCCTCCTGTGGAGAGAGTCCGCCCAGATAGGGGCCCCGTAAAGGGCCATACTCTTAAGGATGCCGGCATACAGCTGCCGGCATCGCGCCTTCGGCCCTCCCAGGTTCGGGAGGAGCCACGAGAGGGCCCCCGCTGCCTTCAGCAGGCGCGTCGACAGCCCGCTGAAATGCGGGCCGAAGCGCCACCTGCTGTCCAACACTAGGCCCAGATATTTTATCTGGGCCTTCACCTCTACTTGGACGCCCGCTACAACGATGCGGGCGTCCGGGGGGACCCGCTGCCGAGGCCCGTGGAAAAACACGGCCTCGGAACCCAACCGAACCCAACCGAACCCAACCGAACCCCACCGAACCCCACCGTATCCCACCGAACCCCACCGAAACCCACCGAATCCCACCGAACCCCACCGAACCCCACCGAACCCCACCGAACCCCACCGAACCCCACCGAACCCCACCGAATCCCACCGAACCCCACCGAAACCCACCGAAACCCACCGAAACCCACCGAAACCCACCGAAACCCATCGAACCCCACCGAACCCCACCGAACCCCACCGTACCCCACCGAACCCCACCGAACCCCACCGAACCCCACCGAACCCCACCGAACCCCACCGAAACCCACTCACCCACTCACTCAGTGACGGCGTCACATGAGCGCTTTCATAACCTTAACAAATTTACGCCTATCGCCTATCGTTTAACACCTATCACTTAACGCGTTAAGCGATAACGCGTTAAGGTGCTTCATTTAACGCTTGACGCGTTATGTGATAACATTTTTGGAAGTCGCATAAGAAGTTTCACTTCAAAAGTGTTACAATTTGGTTACAATGAAGGCATTGCTTTATTTCAGTGTAAATGAAACTGTATTTGGTAAAATTACCGGGATTAAAATACTTGAAAACTAATGACTTAGGAGACGAGCAGTAGTGCAGTGCAGCTATCCATGGGCATTCGTGTTCTTCATCATCAGACAAACAACCTGCTGGTCTTGACGGGCCCGTTGGTCTAGTGGTTAGACACCCTGGCTGCTACCCGATGGGTCGTGGGTTCGATTCCCACCAAGAGTCTGGGTGTTATTTATCTATTTAAGTATGTATTTACAAAACAAATGTATATAAGTATCAGTTGTCTGGTTTCCATAGTACAGGCTATGCCTAGTTTGGGATCGGATGACCATGTGTGAATTGTCCAAGATATTGTTATTATTATTACTAATTTATTAAAAACTAGCTTACCCGCGCAGCTCCACCCGCGCTTTTATTACATTAACAATGCTCCAATTTCCAGTTTCTGGTTAAATATTCAAAATTTTCTCGCCTTCTCACCCTGAGCAAAATGGGAGAAAGAGGGGAAGAGAGAGAGACTCTCTCTCTTCCCCTCTTTCTCCCATTTTGCTCCCCCTTTCTCCTTATAGAGATAAATAAATCAAGGAAGGAATCTCTCCATCTCTCACATAAAAAAGAAATTATGCTCTCCCCGTTCCCTCCTCTTTCTTTCCCCTCTCCCACCTCACTCCTCCCCTCTTCCTCTCCCACTCGTGCCATATCTCGAACCTTCCACCTTCTCTAAACGGACGGAAGGTATGGATAACATGGTCTGATTTTGGTTAGCATTTCTATTAACTTTTAAAAAATCTAAAAGTTGTTATAGTGACAAACTACAATAGCTGGGCATATGGTATCGCAAAGTTTTTTGTAGATATTGATAGGTATGTTCTTTGATATTGTAGAACATTTTTTTATTCTATCATCAATAGTTTTCGCAGCGCACGCGATGAAAGACATTTTTATGACTATTTTTTATGCCATATTTTTTATACTATTTTACATTATTGTAGTTTTATTAGGGATCCCTATTTCTTTTTCTAGTGAAAAATATAACCTATGTTACTCAAGGATAATGTAGCATTCTAATGGTGAAAGAATTTTTAAAATTGGTCCAGTAGTTTTTGAGTTTATTCGTTACAAACATCCAAAAACACAAATCATATTAGTGCAGATGTAGATTTCGATAGTGTAGATTAGTGTTGATGAAGTTAAAGGATTTTTAATTAAAACTCGTATCTGAAGATTAAAAGGTAATATAATTTTATCTAGTCATTGTTGAAATAAAGAATAAGTATATTGACATTTGAAATGCATTGATTCAGAAGCGAATATTCTAAAGGTGCTCCCTCCCCCACACAGCAGTTATCTAACGTTAGAGAATGTTGCATAACATTCGTTCTCTAACGTTTTTAACAATTGTAACAAAAGGTATTAATTGTTAGTGATGTTATATAACTTAATGTAACCAAATGTTATATAACTAATTATAACATAAGATAAAAAATATAACTTTTGTTTTATAACATCATTCGAGCGCTAGCGGGACGTTAGAGGAAGGGCGCGATGGTTACAGAATGTTATACGATGATATACAACGAGTTGAACCAGTGTGGAATCTTTTATATCATATAACTTCCTTATGATTGTGTAGCAAAATTTTACACACTGTTATAACACGTTATCGTGCTACACAATGTTTTATAAAGTTAACTGCTGTGTAGTATCACATTAACACAATGACACTGAAATAATGCAAATATTCGCTTTAGAAAGGAAAATACTTTTTTACATACGGTTCCCTCTCACCCCTCCTATAGATCAACACTTTACGGTCATCAGGATTAACTGGATATGGATCGGGTATAGGCTGGTTTTCCATTCGTGCAATCTTGTGTTTTACCTCCCTTCTCCTTATCTTTTTTCTAGTAATAGTAATGACTTTACAGCAATAGATGTTCAAAGCTAAGATGACAATGCCTTTCATCCAGCATATAGAAGCTACGATTGGTAACCAACCAGCAAACTCGTCGTAACTGGTGAGCTTTAGTACAACGCTCCAGCCACTGTACCTCAACACCATGCCTTTGGTCAAGCTCTGTTTGATATGAGCGATGTAGACAATGGCCATAGAGAGATCGAAGAATACAACGCTTACACAAGCATAAAAAAAGGTGGTGAGAGTAAATTTAATGATCTTGATGTCTGTGGAGCTCCTGGTGAATATATGGACGCCGATTGCGAGAATCATCCATATGCCGTGGATGATAAGGCTCAGCTCTATGTACCTGCAAGAAAAAAATGTATGTTTGTTGTTAAATTTTAAAGTTATAAAATATTCATCATCATGGACAATACAAATTTTATTTAAGCATAGCTAAAATTACCATATAAATAGCTCAAATAAATAAAGCGTATGGAATAAAATTGATACTGTAGTTTTTGAATAAAATGGGGACAGATATTCATACACATATATACACACATCCGCTGGTGTTAAAAGCATACTCTTATAACCGTTTAGGTCGCGCTTACACAAGCGCGACCAAGAATAAAAAAAATGTTGTTTTTTAAGTAACATGTTCGAAATCTAGCTTTTTTTGCTTGTGGTCTTCAATTTGTTAACATTTGGTTATTTTACTCTAATTAATCTGTTTGATATACTTATAGATATGATTCCAATAATTAAATGATATTTACAAAACATTACTTTCTAGTTTTAGTAGACAGCTTCGTGGAAACTGTTGGAATGGCCTGCAACCATTTAATAGGCAACACATTCAGGCCAGCAGTATCGTTGCTGAATTGAAGGTTTACCACAGTCTTAGGCTTCTTAATAGTGTGGCGGCAGGCCCGGTAATCGTAGAGGTACATGATGCGAGCCAGCTTGTTAAAATCCCCCATGGTTTTTTCAGGAGACCAGAAGCAGTGAAGAACTGTTGTCGACGCCGCAAATATTAGAAGGCCTGGAACCACAATTAGTGAGCAAATGGACTAATCTGAAAACTCATTTGAATATTAGAGACTGAGATTTATAGGGCAGTGTTAAATTAAATAGACCGAAATTTGTCATTTTATGATTCGTTCGAAAATAATAAATTGCTTAAAAAGTAGATAAGAGGCATAGGAAAGAAAACTCTTTCTCTTTGCATAATCATTTAATGAAGGGTTGATAAAATATTAAAACGATGAATAAAGTACATGCACACGGCGACAGGAGAAGATTAAGCTTGATGATACTCAAATACTCTATTCAAAGGGAATCAAAATTCATTGAATTTTGCAATCAAGCAGAATGCTGAGAGGGTATAATTATTTGTGTTAGTCATTTTCCTTCAGCTAGATAGTCTTTTAGGAAAAGTGCTTTAAGTTGTGGCAGCGTTATTAATTTTGCAAAGTCTAAGAAAATGTGAAAACAATGTCTCTCACATTGAAAGATGACGATAATTGAGATAACCGAACACTTCTTTCGATCCCCTTGCATTAGACATGGTTGTTCGATCTCCGAATATGTCCGATACATAATGAGTTTCTAGTAGGTACAAATATTAATAATAATAATATTATTATTACACTATTTACTTAAAATTCTTTTCTATTTAACCCAAATTTTAACCCAGCCATAATAGCTGACAAAGAGAATGTCACCATAGCTAACACAATGACAATGACACAAAGTGAGAAGTGACCATGAAGCTAATAGGTCAAAAATGGAGCCCAAACTCCAAATACTTGATTGAGGCATACGCTATCCCTTTCATTGAGGTCCGATGTGTGGTCCATGTTATAATTGAAATTACCCGAGAAATGGATACCTTAATATAGAAATGCTTTACTTACACATCAAAAGAATGTTTTCCACCCGTAAACTTAAAATACGATGACAATCATGTCTAATAAAAAATTTATTGGTACTGTTCTGCGAGTTCGATTAGAATAATGCTTTATTGTGTTTTCGCCAATTATACTCAAATGCAATTTTAATTACCGATTTTAAGGGTTCGTATTTTGTGGCAACACTGTCGCTTATTGTCAGCATGAAACTGTCTGTCATTTAAATCGATCAAACATTTAAATACCATAATTTCCCGATAAAGTGAATTAAAATCATAAAAATGGTGATAAAATGTGCAGTACTTGGTTGCAAAAATATGTTGTATCCAGTATATAATACGGAATATAACTCGTAAGTGCGATTTTGTTCAATAATGATCCCTGTGCATTATGCACCATATTTTCGATCAGTTTTTCTTTCGATAGGCACATAACACGTTTTCAGTTCGTTTGTTAGTATTGGGTTTAAGTTTCTATTAATTTGTACTTGAATTATTTAATTTTAAAATATTTCACATTGTTTTAATAGAGTAACCATGGTAAAGATTTTTTGAAGACTTTCCGTTTTGGGGATTTTTTTAACCGCCACTTTATGATCAAAAAATAAACGATGTATTTAGTTCAAAGGATTGATATTGAAAACATATTGTATGTTCATTAATTTTACAAGTGTGTAGGTATGTAGGTTAAGTTTAGGTACAGTTAGTTTTGTAACTTATTAGATACATATTATTAAAATCATATTTATTCTTGTCGCCTCCTAGTCCTGTCGCGTCTAGTAGCCTCCGTGGCGCAGTGGGAAACCGCTTGCTTGCATACCGGGGGTCGCAGGTTCGAATCCTGCGGGGAGCAACAACTTTGTGTAGTTGTTCCTCACTAGCTAGGATAATGCAGGCCGGTCATCTGATTGTCTGTAAATTAAGATGATCCATGCGTCGGATAGGCATGTAAAGTACACTTGTGCACTTGTGTCTACGCAAGCATTTGTGCACTGGATGATGGCTGATCTTGCGAAAGATTAGCCGCTGTGGTTGGATTGGCCGTATCGGCGAGAGTACCTATATCATTCCATAAATATACATACTGTTTTATTTACCTGGTCCCTGACCCTGGTCAATATTAATACATTTTTTATTTTCTTGTAGATTTCCTAAAAATATTGAGTGAAGGAATGTACCTATGACTATCCATTGTCCCATTGGAAAATAAATTTGATGAAGCTGCAATGATCTGCTGTTGGTCCAATGGAAAACTAAATTTACCGCGAATGCTTTTTCTTTCGTCTAATGTGTAGGTTAAAAGGTGTTTTAGTTGTTTGCATATAATGCAAATTGCTATTGAGTATCTTGTGATTAATCGGAAATCGTTAAACATACTGAATAAATGATTTTATAGCACAATATTTTTTTTTATCACAACTTCATATGCTTTTATTTTCACAACCATTAGCTTATTATTTATCCCTTGATTTTCTGTAAAGTAAGATGCTCCATGCGTAAGATGGGCATGTAAAATGTTGATCCTGCGGGATAGCTTTGACCTCAGGCATGTATTTGGGAGTGTTTCCTCCACTTTGACCCTAATAGCTTCATGGAAGTCACGATGACCATGACAGATAAATTGTTTTTTTAAACGGGTAAAGTCAAGAAGCTTACAGGCAGATCAAGTCTTAGCAGCACATGAAACTTTTTAATACTGGAGTTTTGTTATACATTTCTAAATCTTACTTAGTTAAAGTATTCTTTTAATTTTGAACTGTTTCGGATATTTGCATCTACTCGTGTTCATGTCTGCTAAGAAATCCGAGATTGGTCCAAGTTTGGAGTAAAATTGGTATTCAGTTTGTACTAGAACTCGTAAAATCTAGTAATCTGGATATATTACTAAGGACTGAGATTAATTTCTAAAATACAGACTTTGTTGACGTCAATTCAGCTCCCTAAAATTTAGGGTGCTAAATTGTAAAAGTCATGGAACTTTTAGTAGGTACGTGGTGCTACGGTTAAAGTGCTTCCAAAGTGCAACGTACTGATGTCTGGTTAATTAACTGTCGACACTTTTATGTGTTCCTTAGACACTCGCTAGACTTAGTGGTAAAATAAAGGGAGAAGATGGAGCGGGCGTTCGCTGTTCGTTTTAAAGTTTCATAAGCTCCGCAAGTTAATGTCTTCGGATATGTTATAGTGCCACGTAATATCCTTCCGCCAATTATTTTCTTAATTAGGAACTTAAATAACCCAATAGTTCGTGGATTCGATTACCACCACTAATTATGTATTTACAAAAAAGTATATAAGTATTGGTAACGGTTGTCTGGTTTCCATAGTACAGCTCTGCCTAGTTTGGGATCAGATGACCGTGTGAGGAATTGTCCCAGGATATTATTATTATTCAATTAAATGAAATCAATTGAATTAAGTATCACACCATGTCCAGATTTGCTAGTTAAGGAGAGTGGAAAACTTGCGGGTACGACATCCGGAGTGGTTTCTAGTACATTTTATATACCACAGTCATTTACTAACATCAAAGTACTAGAACTACAAAAGTGTCATTGTGGTTCAACTGGGACTAGCTCGAAGTTGTATGATTTCATGAGCTTTTGTTTCATTTAGTAGCCTTAATGTTTTAACTGTTTATTTAGTATCGCTCATAAAACTAGGTACGGTTATTAACCTGCTGCATTTACATACATATATCCCGATATGTTCATCTGCACTCAAGTTGACATGTTTGGTCCTCACTCGAAATGTTTGGCCCTGTTTGCGCCGCCTGTAATCTCGTTCAAACATGATAGATTGCATTTGATTTTGTGGCTATCTCATTGATTGTTGATTTAGCAAATAGTATTTCAGTTAAATTATATTTGGATTTAATTAAAATCAAAGGTAGCGTGCGAGGATTATAATTATATTTTAACATACCTATAATGAAAGGGTTAATATAGTCTTAAAAGTAGTTACATAATATTTGATGAGTAACTAGTAATATTTTACCTTTTTTTAAATGTTTTGTTAATGTTTCAAATCTTTATTTACATAACTAACTAAACATTTACAATTTAAAGTAAGTCTGAGTTGTCGCCGCACTGGGAGGGAAGAGTACCTAAAAGGCGGCGTTTTCTCTTTGTATGGTCAAACAGTATTAACGTTGGCGGAAAGGTCCGCAAGGTGAGACTAAAATAAGTTTGGATGAAATTTCTTTCCTTTTTGTGACATGTTTGTACTTTTCGTTACGTTTTTATTGTTTGTTTTTCCTGTGTGTCGTGTCACAAATAAATGTTTTACTTCTTTCTTCTGCAAACCGTACGTCTCATGAGACTAATGCCTCATGGTCCCAACCGCGAAGGGTGCAAATATATAGTAGGAATGTTCTTATATTCGTATTATTTTTGTTTTTAATTTTTTACCTATCTTACATGATTCTACAAAACCCTTAATAACTGATGACCGCCATTATTTATTAGAAGAAAAATAAAGTTTCTATCGTTTTTTTTTATAAAAAATCGTGAATAGCGGAATGCTTGCGTGACGTGAAGCACGCATTGAACTGGGAAATTCGTTATCCATGAAATGAGTTCTATGTTTTTCGAGCCCCATAATTTCTTCAGCTGCAATACCTTTAACACTGAATCACACTACTGTTTTCTGACAGAATATTTTATCATTGCGGTGGTACCTTCCTGGATGGTTGCTTGCACAAGAGGCCTACCACGGTTGCCATCATCATTGTTATTAGAATGAAATAACAAAGCCTGTCTATTAGATTGTGTAGACAGTTTAATCAATTATTTAGGGCTGTGTTGAATTTCACAAAACCGCAGACATGTCGGTGGGGGTATTATATACGTTGAGACATGGCTATGTTATTGTGTTATGTGTTGACGGGGAGCCGCGGTTGATGTACGTTTAACAAGTTTACTCATATATTTGCGTGGCAGCGTACAGGTAGAACGAAATTATGAAATAAAACTTTACTACAGCTGTTTGCTTGTGTCCTTGTAGCTGGCAAAGGGCATTATAGTTGGAGACACAATTGACTTAAAAGCGACCTAGCTTATGTATTAGGTGAAGAAATGCAGTGGGATTCCATAGTGGCTTTACACGGATTTTTATGATTCTTAACCTTAAATTTTGAAATTACTAAACAATTACAAAATGAATACGACATGAAAAAATTAAGCATATAATAAAATGGGATATGTAGATAGATAGAAAATGCATAACAAGATGTCCTCCAAATATTTATTGATTGGATAATTTTAGTAGTATAGTCACAAAGAATTGTATTTGACATTGAAACTGCATGTGTTTACATAGAAGTAATCCAACAAAAACAATAAAATAGAATAATAATAACTTAGAGAAAATATAAACACTGCAACTAAATTTGAATTAATCGGAATTCTAAACCCGTTATAACAATGGCCGACATTTTGATTGAAACATGTTTGTTTGTACTTTAGAAATTTAAGGATGGTAATGAGCAAAGCTAAACACGCTAATGTGGAAGTAATTGCATTAATAAGAAGTAAGGAAGTAATTCATTTCTGTCTTATTCATTGCAATGTGTTTACTTATTTTTTTTATCAACCGTAGCGTCACCTTGGTGCTGCCAGAATACTAACGCTAACGCGAGTTCCACGCTCGCCAGTTGACGAACAACTCATCTAATGTTATAGATATTGTATCTGTTCCGGTGGTAGGTTGAAATAACATTCAGTTCCGTTTTTTTAGGTCAAATATTACAATTGAATTGCAGCAGATGCTACAGTGTCTTACAGTTCCTAGTTATTTGCAAAACGATGGTGCAATTATACGTTGCATTTATGAGGTAAGTTTTGTAAGTGTGGCACATTTTGTACAATAGAGGAAAGACACACGAAAAATTTCCAAATCCGGACACCACTTGTTATGGAAATCGTTTCTGTCTCGCCTTGCGTTTGTTTACCTATTACTATAATTACATAAACCACTTTTGCTGCTTGACCTCAATTAGAGAAGCAATAGTTGTATCACTTTCTCACTGTTTGTATTGTAAATAATTTAAAAAAAAGGCAAAAATGGAATTACCTGTTTTTTTTTTACCGGACGCTCTTTAGAGAACGTCCCGGGAGCTAACCATTCTAATCAGAAATAGAAATTTAAAATGTAGATTATTATCATACACAAAGCTTAATGATTTTCTTAAGCATATTTTTTGCTAAGGTATACTGCTTTACTCTTTCTGTTATTTTAGAGGGTTAATGTATAATCTGTAACGTGGGCCAAGAATAGACGCGTAGACTCTTTATGAATAAATTTCTAGGGTATGCTTGGGATTCATTACAATGATACCCTTGACCGAACCTATTTGTACACAAAACTGATGAAATATTCAAAGCCAAATTATGTAAAATAAAGACCTTTATTGGCAGCTCCTGAATAAATTACATAGAAATACATTCGTTTGCATACATTTAAAACGTTACTCGTAAAAATAAACATAATAAATTCGTTAAAATCCTTATTTTATCCAGCATTCCTATCTGGTATAATCCTTACAAATCTAAATTGCATCCCAGAATAACAGAGAAAGGGATGCTGGAATACATAAATGATTTATTTAATGCCCAAACCATTCAGAAAGGGCCAGCCTTTTAGATTATGTTTAGAAGTTTAAAGAAATGAGTATAAATAAGAAGAATGCACTTGAATAATGAAGTCGATTAAAAAGAGCCTAAGTGCCGAAAATGTATAGTTTAGCCAAGCAAGGTTTGATTGATTAATAGACAGAGATGATTCTAGTAACCAAAGCTCACCAATTATGGTGAAAACATTACCATAAGAGTATATTTTTCATTCAATGTCACGCTCTTAGACAAAAAAGAACATTACCGGAAATAAATAACCGAAATCTAATGTTTCACTTCACGAGTCCATATTTTAAATGATCAAATGTCCAAATCGGGATTACCATAGTTGCACATAAGCTTGCGACTGGTACTGAGGCACTGCGGTGTACACAAACACAGGGGCACGATCTTCATTCTTGTACTGAAGACGGGCTGTGTATGCCATGTTCCTTACGTCGTTCTCAGTCTGGAACTGCACCCTTTGAAGCTGAGAATTCGGCAGCAGAACGTAGTACACACCTTGATCACTGACTATCTCAGCATCCTTCTTCGGCCCTTCCTCAATATTCTCTTTAACACCTTCGACTTTAAGTTCTTCGGCGTCATCGTCAGTACTTCCTTCTTTATTATCGTCGTCCTTTTGTTCTGGTACGCCGTATTCAGTTTCTGGAATGTTCTCAGGGGCACCATATGTCATTTGAGGCACTAAGTAAGTTGTTAGAGGAGCTCCATAGCTGTTGTCCGGGACACCGTACGATGTTGATGGCGGAGAAACTTCTTGACGAGACGGTAACTTGAATTCTCTTGAAGGTTTGTAGCCAGCGGCTGGGTAGGGCGCATCATCGCCTCGTGTTGTCGTTGTTTCCAGCCCTGATTCCAGTTCTTGTCTCTGGAGTCGGAATTGTTGTTGTCTGTAGCGAGGAGGCTCTGCCGCCACGAGAGCAGCCAGAAGCAGTACACATGCGAAAGTCTTCATTGTTTTATAGTAAATGTTTCTTCGGCTGTGTGGAGACGAATGATGCTGTGGAGGAATGCCGCACCGCTTATATACGTCGCACAATTTCGGAAGTTTCCGCCTAGTCCGGATGTGTCATCTCTCCACCATAATCGATATTCTGGCGGTGTGGACCACGACATTGGCCTCTTAACCGAAGATCGTTGCGTCACGTCGATTAGGACCTGCCATTGTGCGTACGTGGTTTGAGTATTTACCTCCTTCAGCTAAACTTGCTTGAATATTCATAAGCAGCAGTACAAATTCTTTCTTATGGCACTAATGTGGGAATTTTCGGACGATTGTGAGCGTAATGGGTCGGCTCCAGTAATCACTGCCAGACAGCTGTATTCCTAGTGGGTTGACGTAATTAAAGTACGTAGGGCAAAATTGCTTAGTGTCTCTATTATGTAAAACAAAATTAGGTGGAATTGTTTGAAAATCTTCATTTTTAATCACGACTATAAAGAAAATGTGTACATATTCATTATTAATCATAATTCACTTTCATATTTTTTTTTAAATGTACTTATTACTTATATTTTTATGGAAATTATATATGTAATATACCTAAAATGTATTTATTTCAAATTTACAAGTTGACGGAGGTTTATAAAAATATGAGACCTTCCAACTCTCCAAATCGCTTCAAGGTATCTTACGAAGAGTAAATTAGATGGATATTTTAATTAATTTCACTTCACGGACAGAGCCAGAATGTTTTGACACAGTTCCGTAAGGAACAGGAATCTTGAAAAGGGTACCCATCAACTGAATTACACGTTGCCAACGATGCTACTGACGGCAAAATGACGTACGTTATAACTTATTAATGAAATTTCGGGTCGGTTTCGCCACTTTTGCATAAGTGCTTAGTTTAAGTGGTTGAAGCTAGTTGTTGTTAGTTTAATAGTGTTTACAAGTTATATGTGACTTCTGAGTACCTATGTTAAGTGATCACGAATTGTACTTATCAAGTTGGACCACTTACATCTCTGAATACTAATATAACAAAATCGTTATGCACGTTCTTATTTAAAGCTTTGTAATTGATAATGCCGTTTTTAATATCATCTAAAGAACTACTTTTGATAGGTTTATAATCAATCAATCAATCAATCAAATATCCTTTATTGTGGTACATAGGTGAGAAAAGATGTTACAAAAAAATACTGAAATCTGCTAAGACCCGCCATATTGGCATACAATAATAAATTAATGTATTTACAGTTTGTATCCATAGTACTTAGTTTATTCCATAGTCTACAAATTATTTAATATACCTAGTCAATCATTTATATAATAATATAATAATAATAATAATATAATATCTTGGGACAATCCACACACGGTTATCCGATCCCAAACTAGGCAGAGCCTGTACTATGGAAACCAGACAACTGATACTAATACTTATATACTTTTTTTTTTGTAAATACATACTTAAATATATAAACAACACCCAGACACTTGGCGGGAATCGAACCCACGACCCATCGGTTAGCAGGCAGGGTGTCTGCCAACTAGACCAACGGGCCCGTCAAATGTATCAAGTCAAGTCAAGTTATGTAATATTAGTGAGATAAAAAATAAAATTATAATAGCCATGTCAATAGTAAGTACTTAATTCAATTTGTCATTTAAATATTGATTTACATTATAATATGTCTTATTTAATAATAATAATCTTAGCTTATATTTAAACATTTGTATATCAGAACATTCCAAAATATCAGTAGGGAGATGATTGTAAATTCTTGGTGCCATACAATATACACTTTTATTAAACTGAGCGGTTTGATTTCTCGGGAAACAAATTTTCTGGTTATGTCGCTTACTTTTATAGTGATCGTACATTGTTATATATGTCCGGACAAATACACATAGTTCATAAATATAAATACATGGTAAAGTTAAAAGTTCCAAATCTTTAAAGTACGACATACAACTGTCTGTTGGTTTGAGCTTACAAATTGCTCTCAAGCACTTCTTTTGAGCTTTAAATGCCTTTTCTTTATCGACAGAGTTTCCCCAGAAAATTACTCCATACCGTAGAACTGACTCAACATTGTATAAAATCTCGAGCAAAGCTCTAGCTTGTTGCTAGTTCAATGTAAATTAACGTTCGACGATCGGTAAACGATCGAACAACGAATCAACGTGGCATTTAAACTAAGCGTCTCCGTGCTTCAGAAGGCACGTAAAAAGCCTGTGCTAGTTTTTGTCATCTAAACAGCAGTAATTAAGCCAAGTCAGAGGTCTAATTGCTGCCTAAACAACTCTTACGCCAAGTTGGCCACTAATCACACAATTTTTTTTTAACATAGTCGAAAATATTAAAACTATGGTAACAATTAGTCCATTTTTGATAGCAATAGTCGTACAATCATTGTCAATTTTCATTCACGTCATAGCTGCATTATACTGGAACACAGCGATTGGTTCTGTCAGGTCATGCATAATGCATGGTGCATCCTTGGTCAATTAAGGTGTTAGTTGGACCGCGACACTGCCAATGGTGAATGGTGCGTGACCGAATTCGATCGCGATGACTCATTCATAATGGTGCCATAAAAGTTTTATTAGAATTTTATTGATATACACTATAGGGGAAATTTTGTAAAGATTAGATAATTTAACGAGGTTCAAACATACGTAGGTTCGAACCCCGGCCCCGGCGCACCTCTGATTTCTTTAATGACTCATGTGTGAATCGTCTTTGTGCGATTGTTAATAGCTATCGCTGAAGGAAAACATCGTGAGGTCTGAGAAAGCCTAACTAGCTCTCGAATGACGTCTGAAGTCTGCCAACCTGCACTTTGCCAGCGTGGTGGAGTATGGCCTAAGCCCCCTCATCTTGAAGGGTGGCCCGTGCCCAACAGTGGGACATAAACAAGGGCTGGTATTATTTAAGCTGTGAGACCTCTATTTCATACGAAATCACGACGCTTTAGAAGATGGAACTGAGAGGCTGTGTTTTATCATGCCATGTAAAAAATTTCAAATTTTTTCAGGAAAACTAATCCGCTGCCATATTTGTTTACTTAAAGCGAATAGACATGATGTAGGTACTTACTAAAACAAAACGTTTTTCTAACCTAAAATTTCTGTACTACTCATAATTCATCATCATCGTCATAGCAGCCGATGGACGTCCACTGCTGAAAAAAGGCCTACCCCTTAGAAGGGAGGGGTTGCCATAATCCCCACGCTCAGCAGGCGGCTTGTGGATCGCAGTATAGATGGAAGATAAATCTAAAAGAAAGACGCTGCTGCCTGTTTTCCTGTTCTCGCTTAGTCGCCTCTTACGACAGCCAACGAGAGGAGATGAGGATACGATACTCAAAATTCTGAGAGGATAATTCCTTTCCTGTAATCATTGTTGCTGGCACCGCGATTGTGATATATTGCAAGAGTTACAATAATATATTGATATATTTTGCATGGTTAGCGTAGGTGTAACATTTTCTTCGGAGTCGCTGGACGCTCGGGGTGTGGGCCCCTTGAGCGTCCATTGAATACCCCCGTCCCCGTGAGCACCGTGACAGGTTCCCGGGGGGCTACAATGCGCCCCCCGGCGGCGGGCTCAAAGGCAAGGCACTGAGGGGCCCCTGGTGCAGATCCCACCGGAGAGCCCTGGGGTTCCCCCTCTCATGTGCCGATGCGACAGCCGCGGGGGTTTTAGTGGGTAAGAATCCCACATACCCCGGTCGAGCCCCACAGCTCCCGGGGATCTTTCGAAGATTTCCCCCGCGTCAAAAAAAAAAAAAAAAGGTGTAACATTTTGTGAAATTTATGTGTAATTTCAAAACAAAAGAAATAATCAACATCCAATCTTACAGGGAAAATAGAATAGTGTAATTTTAATATTATCAACTTTTCGTACGTGCTGCTAGTGCGGCCCGGCCCGGCGCGGCGGCGTCTGTCTGCTTCAGGCGTCGAGTCATTTGCGCGCGTAATTTAACGTCAAGCAGCCATTTTGTGTAAACATGCATGAGAGAGCCGCGCCGCGTTCACGTCACGTACGTGTAGCTGCCAAGTGCAAAAATATGAATTATTTTGAGGGATACGTCGGTCTAGTGGCTGGACACCCTAACCGGTAGGCCGTGGGTTCGATTCCCACCTTGTGTCGGGGTGTTATATATATTTGTATATTTACTTACATAAAAGGAGGAAATAAGTATTTGTTTCAGTTGTCTCATTACCATAGTACAGGCTCTATAGTTACATATCAATGAAATTGTTTAATTGATTATTGTTTTTTTATTTTATTACTAGCTGACCCACGCAGCTCCGCCCGCGCTGTGTTTACGTTAACTAAAGTTTCAATAATATACATTCGCATAGAATACAAAACCTCCTTTTTTAAAGTCGGTTAAAAACTTGGACACACTTTGTACTTGCCCTCCGAAGCACGGAGACGTTTAGTTCAAATGGCGTTAAACGGTCACCCATCTATTTAATGACCTTACCTAACGTTACTTAACCTGATCGATTTCCAAACATTGTTAACAACTGTCTATGAGTGTTCCCTTACAAATATTTATTATAATTATAATGAGAAATTGTTAAAATCCGAGCAAGCGTATAACCAAGTACACATTTTGACTTTAGTCCCCTCTCCCAAGGGAACCGTGCCGAATGTCGGGATAAAAAGTATCCTATCTCCTACCTCGGAGTATTAACTCTAATCATGCCAAGTTTCGTTTCAATCCATCCAGTAGTTTCAGCGTGATGCTCAGCCGAGATACATACAGACAGACAGACAGACCGACAGACAGACAGACAGACGAAAATAAAAAGAATTACATTTTTGGCTTTAGTATTGGTTATAGAATGCCCTCCAAATATAATTTTCAAAATATCTTCAATGTACAGAATTGGACCTGTTACAGTTTTATTATAAGTATAGATTTCCATTCAGTCTGGTATTGTGAGCTCTTGAGTGGAACACAGTGGCTGTGGAATGGGCAGCGGAGGCAGGAAAAACAGATTGAAGTTTTTTTAGTGCCAGACGGGAAGATGTGTGTCTCATGGTAAGCAGAAGAGAGCTGCGCTGCATTGCAGCAAGTCACCCGTAATTATATTTTCACCCAAGTAATTTCGCCAGCTATACTGCTTGTTAGGAATATTCTCTTACAGTTATTGCTCACACCACTGGTCTATAAAACTAGGTGCTATGAACGTATCAGGCAAAAAATATTCTTTGTATGAAACTGTCACTAGATCGTCGCGCATCTGGCCGGGTCATGCACGTTCCCTCCTTTTTGAAGTCGATTAAAAACATATAACAGCCCACAGATATAGATTAACAGCCCAATTTGCAAACCGTGATTGAGTTTACACCATAACCGTGTTGTTGAATAGAGTAAACAATTTCTGATAGAATAATTAAGCAGCAAATTGAAGTACCTACAGCAAAATTGTTAACAGTGTTGAACCTCAATATAAGTAGGCGCATATACACAGTACATTAACCCTGTATTGTATTATTAGGTACTGAGACGTGGTCCTTAACTGTTGGCCTTTTAGAGAAACAGCATAACGAGGGATGGAGAGTGTTATGCATCGATATACTATACCAACAAGATTAGCTGTCACGAACAAAATGACATCGAAAATGTGGTCGCGGTTACAACTATACACGTACACGCAAAACAATAATATGTTCATATAAAAAGATAACTTACATATGTACTATAAAATAAGGTTCAATAATAATTGCAGACAATTGAGCGACAGCCGTCTCCGTAGCTCTTATTTTCGTGACCACTTTTCGGGTCGTGACAGCAAATCTAGTTGGTATAGTATATCGATGGTGTTATGTCAAATAAATGCTTTTCTTCTTCTTCTTCTATGTTGGGAGTTTCTTTTCGTAGTTTAGCCTTAAAGTCACCGACCGATATAAGTCTCAGAATCTGCAAGTTGAAGCAATAATGGACAGGCCACATCGTTCAAAAGGTTATTAGGTCACGACCACGAATCGTAAGATGCAGCGTTGGCAGCCCTCCCACTAGGTGGACAGACGACATTGTGCGCGTCGCAGGTAACCGGTGGATGCAAATCTCCAATTGTCGTTCATTGTGGCGTTCCAAGGTGTGGAGGAGGCCTATGTTCAGCAGTGGACATATTTCAGATGGTGATTATGATGATTACAATAATATTTTTATACATACTGAACTCAATCGAACTAAGTAGTAAGTATCTTTTTTATACTACCAAGGTGGCAAGAAAGCATGCCACCCGCCTAATGGTAAGCAGTCACCGCAGCCTATAGACGCTAGCAACACCAGAAGAATCATTAGCACGTTATTAGATATTAAGTATTTTGTGTCCAGTAATTTCACCAGCTACAGTGCCCTTCACATCGGAACACAGCAATGTTTATACACTGCTGCTTGGCGGCAGAATATCTGACACTACGGTGGTACCTACATGGACCGTTCCTTGCACAAGGAACCTGCAGCCAAGTAAACTACTACCCCTACCACCTAATTGTTCAAGTTTAGACATTTCATACCAAGATTTTAGCACAATTTCATATTATTATCAACCTTTTCCATGTGCAATTTCGCATTTGCTATTTCATACAGTTCAATCAATGACTCTCCAATCTGTTTTTTGTTGCCCATTTGTTTTTAAAACTCAAATAAAAAAACTCGCAGAGATATCTGATTGTATTTTTTTACTGAAGCACGCCTCTTATTTTATGATGAATCCATTTGGGGCTAATAAATTGAATTTGTTTGTGTATTCTGTATATTTGTGATTCAAAGTTTTTAATTGTTTTATTTTATGTTGAACAAAAGCTAACGAACTCTGCCTAATTTTACGACAACGAAAATCGGTAAAAGTTATCATTTTTATTTAAGTCCAGAACAAACAAAATGAATTACGATTGGAAATACTCATAATGGCGTACTTAATGAATGTTATAAAATGAAAATGAAATCGTTTATTTCAGTTAGCACTTTCGAATTGTCAAATATTATCGTCAAAACTACAAATAAAACTACCACCGGATCACAACGCGGCCTCAACTGAGAAGACCGGGCAAGAAACTCAGTGGGCTTGTCATTTGGACCAGTCCCCCCAAACAAAACTCCCCTCAACCATATTGGAGGGAAGAGCGTGACCCACCACACAAAGCCGCCACAAGCAAAGACTTTTCAATGGCGAGCATGACCCATCCAAGGTCCCATTGTTGTCATTGGTATATTCATTGGTGGTTATAGTCATTGGTAAACTTTGACATTGGTATATTAACACATGTGTGACACCCAAACAATTAAGAAAAACCCCACTAACTAAAGGCTATACTAAGCCTAAAAATACTTGTCTATTAAAATAAAAACAAATTTCATTAAACCGTCGTGGCTTTCAACTTAACTTCGGCTTCGGTGTTAATTAATTGACTATCATGACCAATGACCAACAATGTTTTCATGGCTTCTAGAAATAACAATTGTCGCCAGGGAAAATGAGAGAGTCGTTCGGTGCATATCAATAAGTGCTCATTTCAATCTAATCACGATGCGCGCTGGCTCTAAGGTTACAAGTATGTTTTCGTTTGGTTGAAGGATGGTCGTGTTTATTACTTCCTTTTGGGTCGTGACCTCTTTGCAATTTGCATATGGATGCAAATTGCAAAGAGGTCATATGGATGCATGTACGTCATTTTTGTATTTTACGAGGTTGTTTCATCCAGGGAGAGTGCGCATTTCTGCCCGTGGGGTGTTTGAGTAAGACAGCAACGTATTTCTATTGGATTATCTACCACCTATACTGCGTTCCTCAAGACGACCTGCCAAGCGGGGGGATTATGGCAAATCCCCCTTTTAAGGAGTAAGTTGACGATGATGAAGTATCAACGTTGTGCAGCGCCTCATAGCCAGTTGTAATCACTGTTCGGTAGACGATCAGTTGGTTAACCAACTCCAGGTGAGGTCTGTCCTTAGATGGGGGACCATTTAGTGGTATTTGAACTGAGCGTCAACATGCTTCGGAGGGCACATAAAAATTCGATCCCGGTTATTGTCATACTATAAACAGCAGTGGTTAAGCCAAGCCAGAGGCGAAAGGGGCTTAAACAACTCAGACATTAGTTTGGCCACTAATCATACGACACGCAAAGTGGCAAGCAAACATCCGGCCTCCCTGATGGTAAGCAGTCACCGCAGCCTGAAGACGCTAGCAATACCAGAAGAATCACTAGCGCGTTGTCGACCCTTAAGACATAAGATATTAAATCTTTTGTGTCCAGTAATTTCACCAGCCACAGTGCCCTTCATATCGGAACACAGCAATGTTTACACACTGCTGTGGAAGCAGAGTACCTGACTTGGTTATAAAGTTTAACAATGGAACGCGAAAGTCTAAAAGTATATAGAGTACCTGACACTGTAATATACCTACTGTAGTATATACTGTAGTTATACTACTTGGACGATTCCTTGCACAAGTAACCTACCACCTAATAAAATTTGCGTAGAGGTAGAATGTTTTGAATCAAAATCTCGAAGATGTCCGACTAGATTTATGCGTAACATAAAACTCATAGTTGTGTTATCAGCCCACTCATTATGCTGGTCACGACACGCGCAGTCCCATGCCTCCGCTATTTAATGCGAAAACCTTTTAGCTCGGCACTGACACGTACGAATGTTTAAATTAGGCTTTAAAAGTATCAACGAAATTCATAAATACAGACGACAAACGTTTATAATTTTGCGACGCCGCCGGCCGAGAGTTGGTGTAATACTTATGTAATTTTATCTGTTAATTTCTAACTAATCTTAATATATTTTTTGTTCTTGTGGAGAAAAGTTTCTGAAGGTTCCGGAACTTACGTTCCGTAAATTCCACTTCTTTCCTTTGCAAACCAAGACACACGACAACACAAGATCGATACAACCTGAAAAAGGAAGACTTACAGGCGGACCAACGATGGTTAGTCCACCCGTAAGGCACCACGGAGGCTGCTAATATTTTAATGGGCATATTTGATTGCTCAAACTTGTATTTGCTGGCTTATAAAAATGTATTTTACAGTTTGTTCCACTTTGTTTAAAATATACACATACTCGTACATACATACATTGATAGACAAGTTCTTTATGTATTTAAATTAAAACTAATATATATTTTCACATTTCAGGTCTATTCATTCTAATAAACCACACTAAGTCTCGGTGTATCCCCTGTAGTAACGCTATAAAAACGCAGTACGTACTCGTATATAGATTTCTTTTGCATTTTTCTTATTGTTCTTTATTCTCTACAGAACACATATTTAAACAATATCAGAAGGTTGGGACGGGAGGTTCGGACTTTAGGTATTTAAATGTAATGTAAGTTGTATTTACCGGTGGGGTGTCCGGTCTTCTTGAAAGTAATAAAGTTGCCAAGCACTTTCTCTCCTTTCCACTAATGTTACTTTTTATACGCGTTTTTTTTTTTTACTCCCTATAAGCCAGTGCTTGACTGCAGTCCCACCTGATGGAAAGCGGCGACGCAATCTAGGATGGTAAAGCACACTGGCTTATTAAAAGCCTATTCACTCTAGCTTTGAAGACACCCAGGTTATAATCGGGCGGAAAAACTGACGCAGGCAAACTGTTCCAGTCCTTAGCTGTCCTTATTATGAATGACGATGCAAATCGCTTAGTTCGGACTGAAGGCACGTTTACCACATAAAGGTGTGTGCGCGCCGTGCGTCTCGTTGTCCGATGATGGAAGGGGGATGGTGGAATCAAGTCATGTAATTCCTGCGCACACTCTCCAAAATGCATCCTGTAGAATACCGAGAGGCTGGCTATTCTGCGCCTGTGCTCCAGACTTTGTAAATTGGTCTCTACTAACTCAGAGTTACCAATAAGCCTCTTAGCGCGCCTCTCCACTGAGTCCAAAGCTGAAAGATGGCATTTCGCAGCACCAGCCCATATGTGACTACAGTACTCCACACACGATCGGACTTGCGCTTTATATAACATCAAAAGCTGCTCCGGTGTGAAGTACCGATGGACCTTTGCAAGGACACCTACCCACGATCATATTAAATGCCTCATCAATTGTAAATAGAATCATTGTCAAGGCCCAAAGCTGAGGTTTAATTATTAAAGGGTCCAAAGGTTTATAGTAGGTACTAGCTGACTCACGCAGCTCCGCCTGCGCTATTTTTACGTTAACTAAACTTTTAATAACAGACATTCGCATCGAATACATAACCTCCTTTTTTATAGTCGGTTAAAAACTGGGACCCACTTTTTACTTGCTCTCCGAAGCATGGACCCGTTTAGTTCAAATGGCGTTAAACGGTCACCCATCTATTTAATGACCTTACCTAACGTTGCTTAACCCGATCGATTACAAAACCTTGATAACAACTCTCTATGAGTGTTCCCTTACTAATATTTATTATATTATAAAGAAAAATTGATAAAATCGGACCAAGCGTATAACCAAGTACCTATTTTGACTTTAATCCCCTCTCCCAAAAGAACCGTGCTAGATTACGGGATAAAAAGTATCCTATGTCCTACCTCGTAGTAAGATCTCAAATCATGCCAAGTTTCATTTGAATCCATTTAGTAGTTTAGGCGTGATGCTCAGCCGTGATACAGACAGACAGACAGACAGACAGACAGACAAAAATTAAAAAAATTACATTTTCGGCCTCAGTATCGGTTATAGAATAATTTTCAAAATATCTTCAATGTACAGAATTGGACCTGTTAGAGTTTTATTATAAGTATAGATATCGATGTCCAAAGGTCTTTAAATGGAATTTGGAATTGTGACATTCGGAAATTAAATCGTAAATTCGCCCTATTGTATTGATATATGATCTGTTTCTGGTAATTTAAGTTCCCAATAGTCCTAGTGTTTATTACAAGTGCAGACAGGTATAGTCATTGCTTAGGACGTCCATTGAGTACGGCGGCGACTTCGAGGAAAACGGCGGCGGGGTTGCGACCCCCGTCCCCGTGAGCACCGTGTCTGGTTCCCGGGATTGGGTAAGCAAGATTTAACTATTTCAAATCAATAGCTTTAGCAGTTGCTGAAATACTTTATCAGTGTGACATACAGACGAAGTTGCATCTTAAGGGTTTCTTTTTTATCTTTTAGGTTGTTACGGTTACGGAACCCTAACTAGAAAATAATTAAGTTTATATATAGTTAGTCTCGATAATCTACAGGTTAAATTTTGGGGAGTGTGCTCAGAAATTACATGAAATGACTAACATACTCTGTCTATCAGCGGGCGACAAGACGCACGGCAGCTACGCACCCTTACGTTGTAAATTTCCCATCAGTATGGACTAAGCGTATGGCTTCATCATTTATAATGCGTACAACTAAGGACTGGAAAAGTTTGCCTGCGTCGGTTTTCCCAACCGATTATAATGTGGGTGTCTTCAAGGCTCGAGTGAATAGGTGTTTAATAAGCTATAATAGATCCAACCGTTTATTTTCTTTTTGACAGCACCAATAGAACGTAACTGCGTCATGTTACGCAAAAGTTCACTTTTAAAAGTTCACTTTTAAAATTAATCTATTTTTACGGATTATATCGCGATTTATTTTAATTTTCCCGACGTTTCGAATGCTTTGCAGCACCCATGGTCACGGGCGGACTGAGATGTTGAACGTCCCTGCGCTCTATTTATACTGTCATAATTTTCGGTGTACCCTCAGTTATTGTTGTTGTTTTTATTGATGTACCCTCAATTCTTATTGGTTATTATTGTTGTTGGTCCGACCTACGCAGTAAGAGCTTACAGTATCTTGACGCCGTGCAGTGTTTTGTCTGGTTTTGGATTTAATTATATTTATCACAGGATCCCAAGCTGGTGGCAACACCCAACCATCTTCTCTATTGAAATTAGGATGTTTTTTGATTTCAATAGCCTCACGAATCATCCTTGGTTGGAAACGGTGTTCTTTTGCGCGAGTTTTTATTGCACGCTTTGTTTGCCCAATGTAGGAGAGCCAAACCCCATGACATGCCATGGCGTGACCATGGGTGCTGCAAAGCATTCGAAACGTCGGGAAAATTAAAATAAATCGCGATATAATCCGTAAAAATAGATTAATTACAATGTCTAGTATTCGCGTAAATAAAAGACAACATCACTTTTAAAAGTTCACTTAAAGTGAAGTTCACTTTTAAAAGTTCACTTTAAGTGAACTTTTAAAAGTGAACTTTTACGTAACATGACGCAGTTACGTTCTATTGGTGCAAAAAGAAAATAAACGGTTGGATCTATTATAGTGTGCTTTACCATCTTCGATTGCGTCGCCGCTTTCCATCAGGTGGGATTGCAAACAAGCACTAGCGTATAATGAGTAAAAAAAACACCGGTCAAGTGCGAGTCAGACTCGCGCACCGAGGGTTCCATACCATCTTTGGACGTATTAAAGTAATTTTACTATACATGTCAGGTAGCAAAAACAAACCGCAAAAATGTCTGTTTGTCGAGATTTTTTTTGGATTACTAAAAAACTGTACAACTTAGAAAGATCATTTTATTTTTCCTGTAAAATATAGATAAACATGTATTATTCGTAATTATTTCAGATTTTTCCCTCCACAAACTTCGGAGATAAGGGCGGGGGGGCGTTATTTTTTTGACATTTTTGATTATCAGCCAAAAACTACGAGACATAAACCAAAATAAAAGTCAGTTTTGCGATGTGCAAATGAAGCCCTTTCATATGATACCCCACTCGATATAGCAGTCTCACTTTGAAATTTTGATGACCCATTATAAAAAAAGTACAAGAAAAAAAAATATATTTACGATGGGGTTGGGTAAGTAAGGTCTAAAACTATTCCAAGTTTCAAATCGATAGCATCAGTGGTTCCTGAAATATATAAAGGTGTGACAGACAGACGAAGTCAGACCATAAGGGTTCCTTTTTTACCTTTTAGGTATGGAACCCTAAAAAGGGTTCTAGATATTGCAAAACTGGCACTATCTCCATTGACTTTAAAATCTTTTTCGAACATTATTGTCAACCAATAGGTACGCAAATTGATTGATTCCCGGGTAGCCGGAACAAAATCCTCCTATAATAAGTCGTCAAATAAAATGACATCGAATTGATTCCTAAGTCAGCGTGAGACGATTTGAAATTCAAAGTGGGTTTCCAAATATTTTCATGGCGAACAAATAAGTAAGGGCACGGTTGAGCTATTTTTGTAGGGTTGGTCGGTAGGAATTTGAGGAAATCATTAAACAATAAATTTGTCCATAATCACATTGCCAAAAAAAGTTTGTATGAATTATCAAACAGTTGTTGCTTAATTCGAATAAAAAAAAATAGATATAAAAATCATACCTATGCATATAGTAGGGTAAGAATAGCACCCACCCATCTCCTCCCGTTGGGTGACCGTAAGAGGCGACTAGGGAATACAAGAAGGCGGGCAGCAGCGTCTTTCTATTGGATTACCTGTACCACAGAAGAGATACTAGTCATACTGCGATCCCCAGACGCCTGCCAAGCGTAAAGTTATTTTTGCCTGGCCACAGGTCAGCCTCTTGGGTTCATACATTTATTGTTCCGATTTTGATCTTGTAATGCGTGGGGATTATGGCAACCCCTCCCTTCTAAGGGGGTCTTCTTCGGCTGCTGATGATAGCTGAACTCTCCTCCTTTTGAAGTCGGTTAAAAAATAGTTTTGCTACTTTAAGAATTTGTCAAAAAACATAAATTTTATCATACAACACCAGCCATATAACAGAGGCATTTAAAAAAATAAAACACATCAAAAAGTGACATTATCGATATCTCCATGGATATTTCTATTGTTTGACAGCCCTAGAACACCCGACTGGTGCCAGTTGATCCTTTCGACGAATTGTTTACCGTATTGTATTTCAATAAACTGATTTCGTACGATCACGCATATTTACGTATCCTTTCCGTATTGAAATTCAATAGCAGTTGCCCTTTATCGGCCAATTTATGAGTCCGGAAAAGGTAGGTCGAAGGTAATTTGAAATATGGATGTTGAACCATTTATACCTACTGAATGGTAATAATATCAGATCGTGAAGAGAATTATTTTATAATAATATTTAATTTTAATCTATCATTATACTTGTTCTGGCATAAATTTTACAAAATTATTCATGCATAATTTTGTACCTATGTGATGGAAAATGTCTTCCATTTTGTTAGGTATGTTTTAACTTTTTTCTCTTAATTATCTACCTACTCGAAGGAGATATTTAAAGAATAATTATCCAACTCCTTCAGATAATAATAATATCCTGGGACAAACCACAGACGTTAATTTGATCCAAACTAGGCAGAACCTGTACTATGGGTACCAAACTAATACCAATACTTAGAAGAAATCTTAAAAATTAACTTAAATTAAATGGCAATTTAAACGAGGTACTTATATATTTTTTTTATAAATACATTTAGGTATGTATACAACGTGTTACAAAATATCCCGTAAAAAAAAATAAAAAAAAAAATATTTTCACTGATGTTCAAACCCTATTTCAGTAAAATTAAAAAGTAAACTACGCAGAATGTACCTACATTTCTACCTAATTCGCGGAACGACAAAAATTTTAAAAGACCTGACCTAGGGTTGCCAAAATTTTTGGCTTCGATAATTAATTATATTTTTTACGGGGTATTTTGTAACACTTTGTATAAATAAAGAACACCCGTAAGGTGGTAAGGAACACGCCACGGAGCCTAACCATTAGATAATTGGATCAACTGGCCCGTCATATATTTTCACATATCATATAATTTATTAGGTAACCACTGGACTGATCGAATTTGTTGGTGACCATTGTCTGTGCCTTTTGTTCGTTCCATTGAATGTGTTATCATTTTGAGAGCCTTGTTTATTTTGTATAGCAGAGGTGTGGGGAAACAAGGCTGGGATATATTCAGGTATAGAGACATAAATAGAAATGGTTGTCATAATTCCATTTATCAACTGTTATCTGCGGCTTTACATTTTTTATTTCGCTTTTTTAGTAATATTGTTTGAAGCTATTTATCATCGAAATTACATTTAACAATACATCGCGATATGAAAGGACTCGTTAATCGAACACTGCCCTCGTGTCGACTGTATATGTGCAATAGAGTTATATTATTAGGTAGTAGGTATCAGGCCCGGATCAAGGGGGGGGGGGGGGGTTGCAAACCAGGGCACCGGCCCCGGGCGGCAGTTTCAGGGGGCGCCAAAATCATAATATAATATAATTAAAAATAAAAAACTTGCTCCACAAAGCGCCTAGCATATGGAAGTCGGCTCACTTTCGACTTGTAAGAAAAAGTCGCCACGCAGGTCCAAACCACAAATGAACATGTGATGCCGATTTAAGATTTAATTTTTTTTAGGTAGCTTCTCTAACGCTGAAGGGAGGGGCGCCACTGTCAAGTTAGGAGAATATGACTGCACTGCGCCTACCAGCCCCGGTTCGAAAAAATCGTAGATCCGGGGCTGGTAGGTGCAGTGATATTCTGCTGCTAAGCCATAGTTTGTAAATAGTCCTATGTTCCTGACTGAAGATAACCACGGCTGAAAGGTATAATGTGGAATTGTATCTGTTGTTTGGTTACCGTAGAACATGCTGCGCCTAGATTCAGATCACATGGCCAAGTGTGGATTGCCCCAAGATATTATTTATGCTGTATATTAAGTTTAATAACTGTTATCTTCATCAGACGACAGACGTGCACTGCTGATCCGACAGGCGTTTTGAGATCGCAGTACAGCAGGCCTAGCATGATGTGCAAATCTTTACAGAAAAGTGTGAGTATGACGTCACCATGACGTAGTATTTCACATTTTTGTATGGAGAAACGACGTTTCGGTGTTGAAAACTACGTCACACTCCACAATAATCTGTCAAGATTGCAAGTCGTGCTAGGCCTGCTATTCTTACCTGGGCATAAGACGGGCATGAATAACTATTAGTTAGAATTATTACTGAGTAAGTAAGTACTAACTTACTAAATTAAGAAACTATAAATTAGACAAAGGTCCCTTATCAAGTCGATGGCTCCTACGTTAAGTATCGTATGTCTAAAAACATGATTTTCATGTTTTCATTGATTCGTAATTAAGGTGTTATTTACTTTTTAATCCCATTAACAGAATTTTCAAAACGTGGAAAATGAAAAAGTTTTTTCCCGTATAAAGGCGTATGTTATTTTTGTGGGCGCCGTAAATAATTGTATTTACTCTAGCTATATTATACGGGGTAAAGGTGCACGGGAGTACAGATGATCGGCGAATCGTATCTATCACTTACCGGCTTGTACGTGGGAATTACGCTCCGCTCGCACGGCACGAATTCGTTTTACCATTTACTTAATTTAAATCACTATATAAGATTGATAATGAGTAAAAATAAATCATGTTCGTATTTGAGACATAATTCAAGAACTCAAAGACTCTGTGATGTTCTTTTTGGGGTTGTATTGTATCGTTGTTGTTAAGTGTTTAAGTTTTTTACGAAACTATGTCAAAAATATCGTATATAACAAATACAATTTAATACGTTGCTTTTTGGTCATCAAATTATATCGTATGTAGTACTTACGATTTTGTACGCTGCCAATCGAATCAATTATTTTATCGTATGTACTACGTACGACTATTTACTGTAAGAGGCACGACGATTATTTAAATCTTTAGCATAATATTATATCATATCGTCAAATACACAAATTAAAAGATCACCATAACTAGACATTACGAGAATAATAATAAATCACTTACAAGTTTACATCTTCAAACTGTACTGTTATCCTGATGAGCGTAGACTGTTGACTGTCCCGTGACCGCTGTATGAATGTCCTCGTCTTAGCTTGCACCGCGTTTATATAGGCACACCGGCTGGGGTGCTAACACGGCCCTCCTGCACAGGTGCCTGCCCTCAGGCACCATGAGCTTGAGTGGGCCAGATACAGTGCATATCAACTTTCTGTAAAACATAATTTTGCATTACAACATTATCCAGGCATTACTAGGACACTGTAGTTTCCTCTAGACATTGTGCTCACATTGTCACAATGTAGCTACAAGACTACATGCCCTAATCAAATGACACAGTATATGTCACCAAGACACTATAGCATTCTCCGCCATTACGCTCCCACTTGTAATGCAGATACACAACTACATTGTCTTAAATGACAGCACACGTCACCAAGACACTATAGCATTCTCCGCCATTGCGCTTGCAATGCAGATACGCGACTACATTGTCTTAATGAAATGTTGCAGTACCTATATATCACCAAGACACTGTAGCTATCCCTGCTATTGCGCTTACACATTGTCGCAATACAGACATACACTACATTGTCCCGATGGGATGTTACAGTATATATCACCAAGACACTATAGCCTTCTCCGCCATTGCGCTCCCACTTGCAATGCAGATACACGTACTACATTGTCTTAATGAAATGTAACAATATATATATATATCCACAAAATATTAAAACTCTTAATAAAATTAACAAGGATTTAACTCTACTGAGATTCTTATTTATTATCATTAATAACTTTTAGTTATAATTGAAAACTATTACCGCTTATCAACCGTTCGGCCGTCCCCTAAACATAACCATATATAATAACCAGTACAGTATTTTATAATGGTAAAGGTAGGTGCCGTCATTATACAAGTTATTATACCATTTCGTATAACTAGTAGGTAGATATTTGACGAAAATGCACATAATATAAATATTACCACGAAGAACCATTCTTTTCTAGTTCAAACGTAAATATTTTCAACACAATTTGCTTTCTACCTGCAAACTTTATAATTTTCTTTTTATCATGACAAATTACCAGGTTAATTTTAAAGCACTTCAATTATTTTAAACAATAATTAATTATAGAAATTACGTGGATACATCACTACAACATGCGGTACGTATATTTGCAGTTATGAATACTCACAGTTTCCGTATCACAAACAATTACGATTATTAGATATCTACCAGATGTGGGTAGTAGATTCCTTCATTAAGCACTTAATTATTCACTTTCTGTATTAACTTTAAAATGCTTTTAACACGGTCAAAAATATCAAAATTATATCAAAGGATAGACAAACACAAATATAGTAGTGCCTTAACGTGTTACAGTTTACTCTTCACAAAAACAACAATCGCCGATATTCGATATTTATTATATGTGGGAAGTAGATTCTATCATTAGGCACTTCTGCAACTATTCACTTTCTTTCTGTACTAAACTTTAAAATTCTTTTAGCACGGTCATAAATATCAAAATTAAATCAAAAGATAGATAAACACATCTATAGTAGTGGGTTAACGTGATACAGTTTACATTTCAT
The DNA here is from genome assembly GCA_911728495.1 of Furcula furcula. Taxonomy (NCBI): domain Eukaryota; kingdom Metazoa; phylum Arthropoda; class Insecta; order Lepidoptera; family Notodontidae; genus Furcula; species Furcula furcula. The sequence goes on from OU452253.1 coordinate 24,391,970, forward strand.
AAAAACAACAATCGCCGATATTCGATATCTACTAGATGTGGGTAGTAAATTTTGCAATTAATCAGTTTCTATGTATTAACCATAAAAATACCTTTAACCATTTAACATAAAACAAAAGTATATTATATATAAGAAAAATAAAAACAGCTATAGTTTGTGGGCTAGCGAGTTACTTATCACACTTCTGATGTAAGAGGCACGACGATTATTTAAATCTTTAGCATAATATTATATCATATCGTCAAATACACAAATTAAAAGATCACCATAACTAGACATTACGAGAATAATAATAAATCACTTACAAGTTTACATCTTCAAACTGTACTGTTATCCTGATGAGCGTAGACTGTTGACTGTCCCGTGACCGCTGTATGAATGTCCTCGTCTTAGCTTGCACCGCGTTTATATAGGCACACCGGCTGGGGTGCTAACATTACGTGGTATTTTTAAATCTGACTTTTATCGTATGTGTTATTTACGCTGATTTACGTTGCAGAATTGGATATGGTAAGGTTAACATACAATAAATTACGTGGTAATTGCAAAAAAAGTACTGTCTTTTGTTACTTTTTTTTAAATTTTAGAGTCTCTATTGCCATCTGGGACTCATTTAATGGAAATAGAAGCACTTTCTTAGATGCCGTAAGAAGATATTTCTCAAAAACTACCAATACTGCCAAATAACAATTCTGGTAGGTAAACATTTACTTATTAAAATACTTTGTGTTAAGTTTCTAGGATCTATGACTGCTGTATGATTTACATAAACATCTTTATAAAGTTTTTTTTTTCAGATAAAGATTTGATAACATTTAGAAGTTTTTAACCATCGAAGTTCGAAGAAGATGAAGTAAGTGCCATGCAAGTTTAGTCACAGCTTATGCCAGATTTAAATAAAACCACACTTGAAGCTAGTTTGACCTATACCTTGGATTTTAATAGTTCCGTACTAGTTATCACGCCACCCACCGTAAACAGTAACACTCCTCATTCAGAACGAAATGACAATGGTGCAGAAAATATATTTCAGGACCACTCTATTAAGAAAAATAACCCGGGAATCATACAAACACCTCATCCCTTATCCAGGCTGTGAATGTTAGTCCTTTGGACACAGATTGTGAGAATGTTTTTGTTGGTAATGTAATTTTCTGTATTATATATTATATAATGTAATGTTTCTCAGATGTTATGTCGAAAAGTGTGGGAGTAGTTGCTACAGATGTAGGACGGTTGTGGGACTTATTTTAATTTGGGGTTACTCCCACCACTCATTCCCACCACTGTGAATGTCAGCCAGGATCTACAGTGGTCACCAGTGAAGACGCCGAGGTTTGACTCTCGGCGAGTCCCGGGGAAACGCAAAATTGTCTTGGAAACCGCAACAAATATAATTATAAAAGTATATAGGAGGTGTTTGGTATTTAAATTAAAAGCCTATTTAATTATAAATTATTCCCGCCCGCTTTGATAATATACATAAGTCATAAGTATATTCAATCGCTTCTAGATTTCTGCAATCTAATTCGCAGGCATTTATTTGTGTTGAAGGACAGTGCTTATAGATTGATAATCGTAATTACGTACTTAAAATTATTTTCTTTACAATCATACGCTGTATGCAGGTAGCATTCTGTGCCCCGCTTGGCTCGCGTCGCAGTTAATACGTGCCACCTACCTACTTAACGCGCTCATTTAACATCACAATACGCAAAGTTATTAAAATATTAATAATATTATATTTTACGCTCGCTAATTATTTAATTGGTTATAGGCTATTAAAGCTAATTAAATAATTTCATAGGTGCATATCTCGGTAGTTAGGGTAACTCTTTCGCTTAGTTGTACTTAATCGTTTTTAAATACTTAGGTACCGCTTTAATTTAATAGCAATTGGTTTTTAAGCTATTAAAACCAACAAACGCATACTTTATTTACTATCGCCTGCTTTTATTAAATTAATCCGCTGAATAATGAGTAAATCTAGGGGTGAAGAACGGTCGCCATGCCGGGAGGACCCAAAGGTTGTCATTCTTCGAGCAAAACGAGAAGCAATGTTCTCGCGTTTGCAAAAAATTTACGAATTGTCGCGATCAGCTATCGCTGATGAACAACAGCGTGATACATTCTTGTTAAACGCTAGTAATGTAGATACGTTACGTACTGATTTCGAAAAGGTTGTTGATGATTATAATAATGTCTACTTACAAGCCAACCCCACCAGTTCCGTTGATTATCAAACCTGGATCGCATTTGAAGAGTTATACTGTCATATAAAGGGGGTTCTTTCTAAGTTACAGAAAGACTCTAATATTCCGATAAAGACTGAATCCAAGTCTTCTTCTTACCACAATAAGTTGCCGCCTATTGAATTACAATCGTTTGATGGCGATATTCGTCATTGGCCTATGTTTCATCAACAATTTAAAAGTATTATTCATGATAATCCGAATTTAACGGATACTGAACGCGTATATTATTTAGTTGGTAAACTTACTGATAAAGCCAAAGCAATTTGCGCTGGGCTGTCCGCTACGCCAGAAAACTATCCCATAATTTGGAATAATCTTATACAAAAATATAACGATACTCGTTCACTCGCTGTCTCCTATTTTAATCATATGTTAAGATTTAAACCGCTTACTTCTAGTTCCGCCGCAAATCTAGAATCATTTATTAATAATTTTGATTCCTCAATCAAAGCGCTAAAACAGTTAAAATTAAATGACTTAACAGACTTTATGTGCTTGCAATTAGCATTGCAGAGATTAGATGCAGATACTGTTAAAGCCTTTGAATTGTCGCAACGTCAAACTGATATACCTACATATCAGAGTCTTATCAGTTTCGTCCAGGAGCAAAGTAAGACACTTAATAATATACAAAAACAATATGAACCTACCGCAAACAAACTTTCTAATAATAATAAAAAACATAGTATACCTAGACCTAACAGTGGTCCTACTAGAACTTTTATTAATACTGATAACAATCAACCGTGCGTTATGTGTCAAGATAAGACACACACACACTTGTTTAATTGTCCGCGCTTTTCTAAATTAACGCCTAAGGAAAGGTATAACTACATAAAACAAAATGGTTTTTGTACGAATTGTTTAAGTAATAAACATAAGTCCAGTTTTTGTAATTCGCAACGTACATGTTTACATTGCAATCAACGCCACCATTCCTTATTACATTTTACAATTAAATATGAAGCGCAAGCGCTAGATCAAAAACCGGCTTCCCAGCCGGCCGTCTCGGGTATTCGTAATGCTCACTGTAATTTAACCTCTAATCCTTCTATGAATAAGATCGAAATTAATCCGCAGTCCAACTCGGGTGATAGTGTATGCACTCAGGGCTTGGAGTCTACTACAGTCTTGTCGTCGTTTAGTATTACAAACCTTAACAATGATATTAATCACACTCAAACCGCTGCTTTATTAGCGACCGCAAAAATAAAAGTAATAAATAATTATGGACGTGAATATTATGTAAGATGTTTAATAGATCCAGGGTCACAAAGTGACTATATTTCGCTTGATTGTTGCAAACGTTTATCTTTACCCATATCGGGAAAAAACCGCTTTACCGAAGTTCATGGCATTGGTGGTTCATCGCAAAAAATATTAGGCGTTACTCACGTTAAATTCACATCTCGCTTCGATAATGAATTCGTATATGAAGTCGAACCGTTAGTAGTGCCTCACATTACCGGGAAATTACCGGACGTTAAGATTGATTTAAATAAGATTAATTATATATCTTCGATACGATTATCTGATGACCAGTTCTTTGTACCTGGGGAAATTTCCTTACTTTTGGGGGTAAATACCTATTGTAAAATTGTTGTATTAAATATATGCTCTATAATTAATACTGGCAATTGAAACTCTACAAGTTTGAATTACAATTTTATATTTTAAAATATGAATTGTATTAATGTCACTCAAATATAAATATTAAAACACGAAGCACGCGTTTCTCTCCTAATTTACAACAAATCGTTATCAGCACGAGATAAAAGGAAAAACTGTGCTTATTAATAGTGTTTACGAATAAAAATATATACATTTTTGAGTCGGGACATTAAAATTAATAAAAGAAAATGTCAAGGGGTGATTCACATTCCGAACGATGTTTGTCTTCGTCGCCGCTGCCATCACTTCTTTTACGTAGTAAGGAAGGTTATACAACGTGGAAGTTTAAAATGAGGAACTACCTCATCCACGAAGATCTATGGTGTGCAATTGATGGTTACGAAGATGGAGATGCGACGTCCATACAAGTAAAAGCCAGAAATGATAAAAAGGCACTGGCCAAGATCTGTTTGACGGTAGATGGACCTGTGATAACCCATATTAGAAATTCAAAAACAGCAGCAGAAGCTTGGAAAGCTTTACAGGATGCTTACGAAGATAAAGGTATGAGTAGAAGATTATCACTCGAAAGAAAGCTATATAGACTCTCGTTATGTAGTTTTCAAGACATTGAGGCGTATGTCAATGCTGTCCTTAGTACGGCACAGGATTTAGCTGAAATAGGCAAAATAATTGATGATGCCTCAATTGCTGCGATTTTATTAGGAGGACTCACTCCAAAATTTGAGCCCCTGATAATGGCATTAGAGAGCAGCAATATCGAAGTGAGCACCGATTTAGTTAAAAGGAAGCTGTTGAATGAGATGTCTAAATTAGAGTCTGCAACGGATACAGCGTTTAAAGCGACGAGTAGATTGAGAAAGTATCGTGTTAAGAAGAAGAAAGAAATTGTTTGCTACGACTGCAATAAACCTGGACACAAACGGCCGGACTGTCCTATACGTAATAAGGAAAAGAAGGGCATTAGTTCATCTGAGGATACCACTTTGCTTACCGCTCTTGGCGTATCTTCGTCTTCGGATAAGTGGTTTATTGATTCTGGCGCATCTAAACACATGACTCCAAGAAAAGATTGGTTTAAGAACCTACAACCATTAGAAAGTTCAGTTACTATCGCTAACGGTGAGAAAATCGACTGTGGAGGTGTTGGAGATATATCTATTAGTACTTCTTCTGAGGTGAATACTATTACAGATGTTGCTTTTGTACCTAATCTTAATTGTAATTTACTTTCTGTTCAGAAAATTGTAAATAAAGGTTTTGTAGTACTTTTTGATAAAAGTGGCTGTAACTTTTATAAATGTAATGATTTTTCTGTTAAAGGTGATGTGATTCTGCATGGTTCTGCTAGCGGAGGGCTGTACACCCTTGATTGTACAACTAATTCTCTCCGAAATGTTGCGTATGATGTGCACTCTGACTCGTCAAACAGGTACCAATTATGGCACAAACGGTTAGGTCACTTATGTCGTATAGGTATGAACACGCTAAAGAATTCTCACGTAGGTATCGACTATCCAGAAATCGATAAGTCTAGCTGCGTTGCCTGTGTTGAAGGCAAGCAAGCGAGGAAACCTTTCAAGAAAATTACGTATAAGAAAGCTACTACACAACTTGAATTGATTCACTCTGATTTATGCGGACCAATGTCTGAAACGTCATTCCAAGGTAACAAATATATTTTAGTTTTCATTGATGATTACTCACGGATGATTTACCCTTACTTCATTGCTTCTAAGGCCGAAGTCAAAGAAATATTTTGTGTTTTTCAAGCATTCGTTGAAAGGCAAACAGGTGCTCAAATTAAAAAATTAAGAACCGACTGTGGCAAAGAGTATGTAAATAAGGATTTTTCAGATTATTTATCATCTAAAGGAGTGATACATGAAACTACCGTTGGTTACAGTCCTCAGCAGAATGGTGTTGCAGAGCGAACTAATCGCTCTATCGTGGAGAAAGCGCGCTCAATGCTAGCTGAGAGTTCACTGTCTAAGGCGTATTGGGAAGATGTTTTCAAGGTAGCAGTTTATTTGAAGAACAGGTCTCCGCATCGTGCTCTAAATAATAAAACACCATTTGAGAAATGGAACGGTCACAAAGCTGACTTGAGCCATTTACGTGTGTTTGGATGTAGAGCACTTATACAAGTTCCGGCATGTCAACGAAAAAAATTGGATATGAAAGCTAAGGAGGTAATATTTGTAGGATATTCAGATGATCCCAAAAGCTACTACTTTAGGGAATCTTCAAATCCAAGGCGTTTGCAGAAATCCAGAGATGTGACTTTTTTCGAAGATCGTTTTACACAATTAAAAGGTGATGAAAGTGAGTTCCAGCCTGAGAGACCTGAACCTATTGTTTTATTTGAAACTGGTATCGAGAAGCTTGAGGATTCATTAAATCATCAAGAAAATAGGTCTCTATGCAGTGACGATGAAAATGATTTTAATTCAGCAGAAGAATCTGCAAGTCCTCAGCGGTTAGGCTCAGCTGAGAATCAGCATGAATCTTTAAGTCCTGAGCGGTTAGGGTGAGCTGAGAATCAGCATGTAAGTAGATACCCTAACAGGATTCGTTTAAAACCGGACTTCTATGCTTCTATGATATGCAGTGATAATAATTTAGAGCCAAGTAGCTATCGTGAAGCAGTAAGTGTGGAAGATGCTGATAAATGGCGTTTAGCAATGACTGACGAGCACAACTCGTTACTGAAATTGAAGACATGGAAGCTTGTTGATCGTCCTATAGATAAGAAGATTATACCCTGTAAGTGGGTCTATAAGTTAAAAACTGATGCTGACGGTAATATTTTGAAGTATAAGGCAAGACTAGTGGCCAAAGGTTTCAAGCAGGTAGAAGGTATTGACTACAATGAAACATTTGCCCCAGTTATTCGTCATTCTTCACTCCGCACATTGTTTGCTTTAGCTGCTGAGATGGACCTAAAGATGCGACATTTGGACGTCGATACCGCTTTTCTTAACGGTGATCTTGAGGAAGAGGTATACATGCAGCAACCAGAAGGATTTGTCATAAAAGGACAAGAAAATAAGGTCTGTCTGCTGCAAAAATCTTTATATGGGCTCAAACAAGCACCACGTGCATGGAATAAGATGTTGGATAAAACATTGTTGAAATTAGGTTTTATTAAAACTCCGTCGGAACCATGCGTATATAAGAAACTTTTTGGTAAAGACTTCGTGATACTGGCAGTGTACGTCGATGACCTAATTGTCTTTTATAAAGATGATACGACATTTGACATTGTCAAGTCAAATCTGAAAAAAATCTTTTCGATTAAGGATCTTGGAGAATTACAATTCTACTTAGGATTAAACATTAGTAAAAAAAATGGTGAAATACAGGTTAGTCAAAAGACGTTCATATTAAACCTATTGGAAAAATTTGGTATGGACAAATGTGAACCCGTGAACACACCATCGAGTCTAAAAGAACTAGCGGTTGGTACTGGAGAGGACGAGTATCCTTATCAATGTTTGATAGGATCCCTTATGTATCTAGCAGTCAACAGTCGACCTGATATTGCATATGTAACAAGCTATTTAAGTCAGTTCAATACGAAATTCAGTAAAGAACATTGGTTCGCAGCAAAAAGAGTGTTGCAGTATTTGAAAAGTACTCTCGAATTTGCTCTTACTTACAGAAAGACTGGAAAATGGCTTCATTCCTATGTTGATGCGAATTGGGCAGGACGACAGTGCAACTTGGATAGATTGCTTTATACGGGATATTATTTTGTATTTGGAGGAGGTCCAGTTGCCTGGCAATCCAAAAAACAGAAGACCGTAGCGTTGTCGTCTACCGAAGCGGAATACATGGCGCTTACTGCTGCAGCTAAGGAAGCCTGCTACTTAAAACGTTTTTTGGAAGAACTGTGTGGTAAGTCTGGTACTGTTGTGGTTTATAATGACAGTCAGAGTGCACAGAGTTTAGTTCAAAATCCTATTCATCATGAAAGGACGAAACATATTGACACTAAATACCACTTTATTAGAGAAAAAGTGTCTGACGGAACTATTGAAATAAGATATATCCGTTCAGATACAATGTTTGCGGATGTACTTACTAAACCTTTAGGACGTGTGGCACATCAACGGTGTACAGTCGGTTTAGGTTTTGTTTAGGTATTTTATTTTATAGTGGTATTGTGGTATATGTTCTTTGTTCTTTTCTATTCGTTTTTCTTATAGAGTTTTAATTGAGGGCGGATGTTGTATTAAATATATGCTCTATAATTAATACTGGCAATTGAAACTCTACAAGTTTGAATTACAATTTTATATTTTAAAATATGAATTGTATTAATGTCACTCAAATATAAATATTAAAACACGAAGCACGCGTTTCTCTCCTAATTTACAACAAAAATATTACTGTCAAATAAAATAATTACGCCGCACGCGCCTATGGCGCTAGAAACAACGCTAGGTTATGTAATAATGGGCGACGCTTATGTGGAGTCCCCTACTCATAAATCGCATTCTTTTCATTTAATTAATCAAGAACCGCTTAATGACATGCTTCAAAAATTTTGGATAATGGAAGAATGGCCTTCTACCAAGTATATAAGTCCGCAAGATAATGAGTGTGAAAATATTTTCACCTCTAATACCGCTCGCAATCCTGATGGCAGTTACGTTGTCGCTTTGCCATTTAAGGATCCACCAGAAAAATTAGGTAATTCGCTTCAAATCGCTGAAAAAAGATTTTCTCTTCTTGAAAGAAGATTTAGTAGAAATCCTGAACTTCGCGCGCGTTACAATGACGTCATTAGGGAATATTTAGATAAAGGGTTCTTAATACTTGTTCCGCAAGAAATGATAAGGTTTGATGTGCCTTGTTTTTACTTACCTCATGTAGCATAGCTACATTGTTTTAAACTCATTTCGTTAATAAATAAGTAAAAGACAGCTGTTTTAACAGGACGTTGAATTACGCCTATAATGGTAGTAATAGCAACACATAGTAATCTTACTTATTACTAATAATTTTTGACGAGGCGTTTATATTAATATACGACCTTCTACATTGATTGGGGAATACTATGTTCTTATTTTAGTTATTTCTGGTAATAGGCGATGAAAGCTGCATCAGGTATTCGTATTATTTTCATTGATAGAACCATAGGTAATATTTAGATACCTAGGTAAGAACCACTTTTTAATAGAGGGTATTTGATTTAAAATAGGCGGAGTCTACCGAGGGCGAGACGATGCGATAAATGCTCAGTACCCGAAGTCTAAAAGTGTCGACCAATCGTAGGCGGCCACCGAATTAGGTACTGGCTTTTCTAGACGGTTCGACGCCATCTCCACTCGAGAGGTTTCGTTTTTGACTCAGAAGTTGAGCGAGCCATTGCCATCTCAGCTGAGCTACGACCATCACGCCTCATTATCGTGTTAGTCCAATACTGCCAGCGGGTTCTACGGAATTCTTAATTGCTAAAGTCTATTTATAAAATTCTATTTCTATTCTAATCTATTATTAAAGTGAATATCAACCAGAAAACCCAGTATTACTGGTAAGTTGTTTAAATTATGTAATCGCTGCTTTAGGATTTTTTAATTGTAATCCTTCCATAATGGAACTAGGTACTATTAGGCCCATGTTTTACTTTATATTGTTAGGGTGTACCTTTTATTCCTGTAGACGTCTCCATAATGAGGCAGCCTCCACCAACTGAAAGCTGGTTTGGAGGGTGTCGCGTTAGGGAACGGCGTCTACAGGAACGCTTATGTGGCGTTCCAGGGTTTCTTCCTTCGGGTGAAAAGTTTCTCCCTTCGGGCGAAGAGTTCTCCCTTCGGGCAAGAGTGTTCCCCCTTTCGGGCGAAAGGCTTCGCATTTTTTGCCGGCCACAAGTTCGTGGCTGTGTTGCTGACGACCGGGTCTAGTCCAGACTCCGCATCCGTGGCGTGCCTGGCCACTCCAAGGAGAAGGAGGACGCCGAAGACCGCGGGAATCGCCGTTGCGTTCCCTAACGACCCCTAGTTAAGTTACAGCTATTTTTGTTATACGTGCGAACAAGCTAACTAGTAATCGACCTCCCCCTGTAACGTAACTTTCTTCTCGTTTCTATTATTTAATAAATTTGTGTAGCCCTCTTTTCGTGTATTATTTCTTTTGCTCGCCGACTAGGCTACACTGGCGCCAACGCGGTTTTTACTTTAGCTTGTTCGCATTTTTTTCTCTTGGTGGCGGTTGTCATCATTTTTTTTTTTCTTTTGTGTCGTGGTTGGAGATTTTTATTTTCTTTTGCCCTACCGCCGTGTGGTACCCGGCTTACTGGGAAGAATCGGTCCACCCCTACTCGTCCTAGGGTGTCGTAAAAGGCGACTAACGGAAATACCGTGACAGGTTTCCACAAACTAGGTCTGCAGGCCTTCTGCCGCAGATTTAGCGTCACTAAAAGGGGGCCTAGTGACACCACAGCTCACCACCTACGCTGTGTTTTGTTCTTTTCCAAATTTTTGTATTTTTTTTTTTTACGTAGTACATTTTTGGCCTAAATTTTATTCAATTGAATCTTTTTCTGTGTGTGTTTTTACCCAACCACGACCATTAATTGTTTAGTGTATTCTCATGTATGTTCTGTGTATTTTGCAGCATATCTTATTTTTGTATTAATCCGTATATCGAACACGTTGGCAGAAAATTATTTTCCTACCCGATTTAGTTATTTATTTTTTCTCGTTGGCAAAGCCCTAAGGCCGAGTCCTAACGTAGTTTTTTTTTTTATTTCAATCTATACCAAAGATGGTCGTTGATAGTAATTTTAATTCCTTTAAACATCGGGTAAGATAGATAGATAGATAGATAATTCTTTATTGTTCCACCATCATTAAAAAACACAAAAATACAAGAAAAAAAAAAAAAACAGTAAAATAGAATGAAACAATGGGCGGCCTTATCACTAAAAGTGATCTCTACCAGGCAACCTTTGGATGGAGAGGAACTATGAACTGCAAGGCGGGGTTGTTTATACAAACCAATTATAAAAATACATAACTATAAATAATAAAATACGTAACAGCAAAATAATATATATATATAAATATTAGTATAATACATAAATATTATATTTGATAGAAACAAATATAAATAACCAACAATAATAAATAAATAAATGCAGCCGGCTAATATCAATATAAAATTCATAGGGACAGATAAAATGCTTTCAAACGATCTTTAAAGATAGGCAGAGATGATGCATGTCTAACAGTGACCGGTAAGGCATTCCACAGACGAACAGCTTCTACTGTGAATGACTTATCGTAAAACGAACTATTATGAGAAGGGAACATAAGAGTGAGATTTTCTGATGACCTCAAACAGTGGGAATCATTGCCGAGAAAAACAAAACGTTCCTTTAGGTAACGCGGAGAAAAAGAATTAAATAGTATATTATAAAGAAGAGACAGGATGTGCGTATTCCGACGAAGACGAATAGGAAGCCACTTGAGCTTAGAACGAAATTGAGAAACATGATCATATTTGCGCAAACCAAATATAAATCGTATACAAAAATTTTGAAGACGCTCAAGTTTATTAAGCTGGTCCTCTGTAAGGTGCAAGGCAAGGTATCAGCTCAGACCTAGTACTATTATAATGTCAAGTAATTTTTATAGATTGATATTTTCTAACATGACAGTTTGTACATGTAACATATATAGTAGTGAATTTTGGCATATTGTATAGCATTTTTTTTTAGAATTTTATAGCATATAATACTTGACATTTAAATTCATTGACGTAATTATAAAGGTAATTTTTTAAATGGAATAATATTTTTTTTACAAAACTTATACTGGGGGCACATACTAGTCAGTTATTATATTATTATATCATTCTTATACTGAGCAGTTTTTCATCACCTATTATTTTTTTACAATTCTTTTTTCCAAATTAAGGAATGTCGTCTATAACCGCCATTATGTATCGAGCCGGTCGCCGTAGCGCGCCTCAGCCATACAGAAATGCGGTTAAGTACGAAACTACCTACATTCTGACTGATATTTTGTTATCTGCTATCAGTAATACTTAACTCCGGTTGCAGTAATAGTCACTCACAGTTGACGATTAGGCTTGTTTGCATTCCGTTGGAAAACTAGGTCAACTGATAGTAGGTACAGACGTAGTAACGCTAGTACGAAAGTTAGTAATTCGTAGTAGAATGTAGTGTTTTTTTTTTAAGAGGAATTTTGGCACTTAGTTTTTTTGTTAATATATGGTTGGTACCATCGCGGTCACGAACGAGGTACCAAATTTTCAATCATTTTTTTTTTGATCATGGTTTCGTGCGTTCATTAACTTCGCACGTAGTTTAGGACAGGTACTATCGCGGTCACGAACGGGGTACCAATTTTCAATCAAATTTTTTATTATTTTGTTTTCGTGCGCTTTACAGTTCGCACGTATGTAAGGACGGTTCGTGCGAGTGATTATCGCCTTAAGGTGATACACCGTTTCTGACTGCGAGTGTACATAATTTTTTTTTCTCACTAAATTTAATTTTAGATACTGTTTTACAGTTAATTACCAATAGTAGGTAAGTACATGTAGGTACACATGTTAGTTTTTTCTCATAAATATTTTTTTATTCTTCACATATGTGATTGATTTAATAGTAGTTTAGGACAGGTACTACGGTATGTGTATGTCTGTCTATTAATTATTTTTTTCACACAAACATTTTTTTTATATTTTTATTAGCAGACAGGACTTAATACGGCGTTAGGTTGTTGTATGTATGTCTGTTAGTGTTTTCTCATAAACATTTTTTTTTAATATTTTTATATAGCATTACATCTCTAATGAGTGAATGCTATGGGGTGTTTTATGTTTGTGTGGACAATGATTACTCATAAACAAAATTTTTTTTTGTAGTTAACGTTACGCGGTATTAATGATTTCTTCTTCCTCTTGATTCTATCCTTTTTATTTTTCTGGAGCGGGGGTTACGGACTCCAAACAAAAATAAGCCATCGTAACGTCTTTTCTATATACAGCGGGTGAATGACTGTCTAAATAAGCCAACATTATCTTTTCGTTTCCTCTAAACTTTTACTATGGGGACATACATATTTTTTTTTTTAATCAGAGTGTTCGTGCCACACTAAAAGTACGGAAGCGGGGTTAGGCCACTTCTCAAATAAGCCTTAGGCCATAGGATATATATATTTTTTTATTATTAGGGGTTTTCTTAGGGGTAACTAATATCAATGAAGAAGTTCTCACTAAGATCCTATATTGACTAAATATTTTTTTTTCTTTCTTTTGTATAGTCAACTGGTTGTTTTGGTGTCTTATTTTGGGGGAGTTTTAAATCGATGTGTATTTAAACTCGTTTTGGTGTCTTTTATACACCGTGTTTGGGGTGTTTTTATACACCTTGTTGGGTGTCTTTTATACACCGTTTGCTGGTCGCGCTGTGTCGACGCAGTTTTTTTTTAATGAGGCATTATACCGTTGATCTATTTACATTAAGAAAATATTTGGTCAATGTTCATTATTAGTATTAGCTTGATACTTATCTCCAATATATATCTATATATTTAACACCATTGCACTGTTAGTATGAGCTCAAAATCTATATGATTTTGATCTCTATTTCGACTGCGGGCGACAGGAATCGCTTTATATAAGATTGCTGCCGCTACCATGAATGATGAATGAATGAAAGAGATGTATGTTTGCCGTAAACTATCAAAGTAATTTTTTTTCTGGAGTTTTGTTCCTTAGATAGTATAGAACAAAACTCTTGGTAAGCGAGGGGGATATGTAGCATAGCTACATTGTTTTAAACTCATTTCGTTAATAAATAAGTAAAAGACAGCTGTTTTAACAGGACGTTGAATTACGCCTATAATGGTAGTAATAGCAACACATAGTAATCTTACTTATTACTAATAATTTTTGACGAGGCGTTTATATTAATATACGACCTTCTACATTGATTGGGGAATACTATGTTCTTATTTTAGTTATTTCTGGTAATAGGCGATGAAAGCTGCATCAGGTATTCGTATTATTTTCATTGATAGAACCATAGGTAATATTTAGATACCTAGGTAAGAACCACTTTTTAATAGAGGGTATTTGATTTAAAATAGGCGGAGTCTACCGAGGGCGAGACGATGCGATAAATGCTCAGTACCCGAAGTCTAAAAGTGTCGACCAATCGTAGGCGGCCACCGAATTAGGTACTGGCTTTTCTAGACGGTTCGACGCCATCTCCACTCGAGAGGTTTCGTTTTTGACTCAGAAGTTGAGCGAGCCATTGCCATCTCAGCTGAGCTACGACCATCACGCCTCATTATCGTGTTAGTCCAATACTGCCAGCGGGTTCTACGGAATTCTTAATTGCTAAAGTCTATTTATAAAATTCTATTTCTATTCTAATCTATTATTAAAGTGAATATCAACCAGAAAACCCAGTATTACTGGTAAGTTGTTTAAATTATGTAATCGCTGCTTTAGGATTTTTTAATTGTAATCCTTCCATAATGGAACTAGGTACTATTAGGGCCATGTTTTACTTTATATTGTTAGGGTGTACCTTTTATTCCTGTAGACGTCTCCATAATGAGGCAGCCTCCACCAACTGAAAGCTGGTTTGGAGGGTGTCGCGTTAGGGAACGGCGTCTACAGGAACGCTTATGTGGCGTTCCAGGGTTTCTTCCTTCGGGTGAAAAGTTTCTCCCTTCGGGCGAAGAGTTCTCCCTTCGGGCAAGAGTGTTCCCCCTTTCGGGCGAAAGGCTTCGCATTTTTTGCCGGCCACAAGTTCGTGGCTGTGTTGCTGACGACCGGGTCTAGTCCAGACTCCGCATCCGTGGCGTGCCTGGCCACTCCAAGGAGAAGGAGGACGCCGAAGACCGCGGGAATCGCCGTTGCGTTCCCTAACGACCCCTAGTTAAGTTACAGCTATTTTTGTTATACGTGCGAACAAGCTAACTAGTAATCGACCTCCCCCTGTAACGTAACTTTCTTCTCGTTTCTATTATTTAATAAATTTGTGTAGCCCTCTTTTCGTGTATTATTTCTTTTACTCGCCGACTAGGCTACACTCACCACCCGGTTATTCGGGAGGATAAATCATCCACACCGCTCCGTGTAGTAATAGACGGCAGTTGTAAGTCGGATAACGGTTTATCACTTAATGATATTTTGCATACCGGTGAAAACTTACAAACTGATATTTTCAATATTTTACTCAATGTACGAATATATTCTATTGCTTTTTTCGCTGATGTTCGTAAAATGTATTTTTGCATACATGTACAAGATTCGCACCGCAAGTTCCAACGAATTTTATTTCGCTTTTCTGATGACGAACCCTTGCAAACGTATGAATTTACTCGTGTCACTTTTGGTCTTCGTTCCTCACCTTTTCTCTCTCTTCGCGTCATGCGTGAGTTAGCAAAAGATGCAGCTAGTCTTATTGAAAGACAGCTCGATATATACATGGATGACCTTGCTTCCACAGCTTCAACGCTAGATGAAGCTGTAGCGACTGCAACACAATTAATCCAACTTTTCAAAGCCGGTGGTTTTGATCTAGTTAAATGGACGAGTAATTCCCACGAATTGTTGGAACACATACCCGCAAGTCATCGTCAACAAGAATATATTTCTTTTAACGATAATGACACTCATAAGATTTTAGGCCTTCGCTGGCATCCCGCTACTGATAATTTTACTTTTACTGTATCTCAACCGCCCGCTATTTGTACAAAGCGTTCTATGCTATCCGCTACCGCACAACTTTATGATGTATTGGGTCTTGTCGGTCCCATAACGCTATTCGCTAAATTATTAATTAAACAATTATGGCTCCTCAAAATTGATTGGGACGAGTCTCCGCCTTCTTCTGTTATCAAGTTGTGGCAACAATATATTTCAGAGTTACCGCTAATCTCGGGTCTTCAATTCCCGCGTCATATGGGTATTAAGGACTCTTCTGTCGTTTCGCTAATCGCTTTCGCTGATGCTAGCGAAAAAGGTTTTGGCTGCGTTATATACCTTCACGTAGCTAATGAAGGTTCTCCCCCTATAGTCACGTTAGTTTGTTCAAAATCCCGCGTTTCTCCGGTAAATACCGTGACTTTAGCGAGACTTGAACTTTGCGCCTTAACACTGCTCGCTAAGTTAGTGCGTTCAGTGGTCAATACATTGTCAATAAGACACCCAATAAATAATATTTACGCATTTTCTGACTCTGAAGTCGCTCTGTGCTGGGTTCACTCTTCCCCACAGATTTAATACTTTCGTCGCCAATAGAATTTCGCAATGTCAATCTTTATTGCCAAGTGATCATTTTTATCACGTCGCAGGAGTAGAAAACCCCGCGGATTGTGTATCTCGCGGGCTGCTTCCCTCACGCTTAATAGAGAATAATCTCTGGTTCCAAGGCCCATCTTGGATGTCTTTTCCTATTAGTGAATGGCCAATTCAGCAATTTTCACCGCAAAGCTCATGTTTACCTGAAGAAAAAACATTATCTCACGTCGCTTGCGACGCCGCCGCCGCGCAAACTGAGCATCTACTTCTGACATTAAGTTATAGAGTATCCTCGTGGAATAAGTTACTTCGCACTGTAGTGTATGTGTTAAGATTTCTAAGAAAATTGCCCCGCAATAATGTAATAACCGCGCAAGATTTAGACGCTGCTGAACTTGTTATAATTAAGGCCGTTCAACACGCTTCATTCGCTGATGATATTAAACTTATAGAAAAAGGAAAAGGTTGTTCCTCAGCTCTTCGCTAATTAACGCCATACATGAATGATGGCATTCTATATGTCGGAGGTCGGTTAGATAACGCATCATTAGAAAAATTACATAAACATCCCATATTGTTGCCGAAAAATGGTCACATAATTAATTTGATAATTGACTTTTATCATAAGAAAAACTTTCACGCTGGTCCGCAACTACTACTTTCAATACTGAGACAACGTTTTTGGATTTTATCCGCCCGCCGTATTGTTCGTTCCCGCATACATAAATGTAACGCATGTTTTAGGTTAAAACCAAAAGCTACTTTTCCTATGATGTCCGCTTTGCCATCGTGCCGTGTAGAACCTTGTAATGCTTTTACGCATACGGGCGTAGACTACGCTGGACCGTTGTATATAACTCATACTAGAAGACGAGGTGTCCGTAGTCAAAAGGCATACTTATGCATTTTTGTATGCCTAGTAACCAAGGCAGTTCATCTTGAGCTTGCTTCTGATTTAACCTCAGCTACCTTTTTAGACGCTTTTAAAAGATTTTTATCGCGTAGAGGTCCTTGTAAGTATCTCTACAGCGATAACGGTACGAATTTTGTTGCTTCGCGTTCCTATCTAAACGAACTTCATGAATTTCTTAAATCCGACGATTACTACAAAACTTTTAGTAGCGAATTAGCGGAAAGCCGTATAATTTGGAAGATGAATCCACCAAATGCACCGCATTTTGGTGGAATTTGG
This sequence comes from Furcula furcula, assembly GCA_911728495.1. Taxonomy (NCBI): domain Eukaryota; kingdom Metazoa; phylum Arthropoda; class Insecta; order Lepidoptera; family Notodontidae; genus Furcula; species Furcula furcula. Next base: position 24,409,346 of record OU452253.1, read on the forward strand.
GAGTCCCATATAAAGTCTGTTAAAGGCCATTTATTTCGCGTAATAGGTAAACAAATATTAACATATGAAGAGATGGTTACGGTGTTGAATGGTAATTTTATACATACCGCTCCGCTGGAATGTTTACCCGCTCCTACGTTAGAAAATGATCGCATGACTCTTCAAACGCGCTTTTCGTTAATGGACTCATTAGTCCAATCGTTTTGGAAGAGATTCCGCACTGAATATTTACATAATCTGCAGTCGCGAGAAAAGTGGAACACACCTGCAAATCCTGTAACTGTAGGTACAGTAGTTCTCATCATTGTAGAGAACTGTCCGACATTACGTTGGCCGCTTGGGGTTATCACTAAATTGTTTCCCGGCAAAGACGGTGTAATTCGAGTTGCTGAAGTGAAAACCAAAAGTGGCATCCTGCAGCGTCCGGTAGTGCGACTTTGTCCGCTACCAACGCAGTAGTTTTCTTTATATTATCGCTAGTTTAAGTTACAATTAGTATTAATATAAGCACTGTCCTTCGCTCTAGTTTTTGTCCTTATGACTTAGTTTATATTCCGCATTATTAGACTATATTACCGCACGCATACACCTAATTTAATGGTGATGTTCTTATATATGTTTTCCCCCTTTTTGGGTTTATTTTTATTTTGTTTTTGAGGTTACCTCAAAGCCGGGAGGTTGTTTGGTATTTAAATTAATCATGCATTTCTGAACGCTCTCTTGTGACGTAAATGACGTATTTCCAAATCAACCAACCCCGTTCTTACTTGAGTAGCCTATATCCGCTTAGTTACCGTTTAACCACGAGCCCTACAGCACACCGCCGCCGTCGAGAGTGCTTCTGTTGCCTATAACTGTGAAGTTTTGTGAACTTTTGTGTCAACACATTGTGCCTGGTACCAGCTAATCATCAGGTGAGTGGTGCTTGCTGTTTTCCTACATTTTTCCTTGCCTTTTACCTGCGTTTTACAGCGTCGAGTAGCGTTCATTACCTACTAATTTAATACACCTAATACAGTCCACAATTAAAAATATTAAAACCGCTATTTTTTTTGGCTTCTAGCCATATTTTAAACCCGCCAGGAGGAGTAAAAGAAATATAAATTCTATTTCCCTCCTTTGCAAAGCGGGAGACAAATAACAATCACACGGATTGATATAACCTCAGAACGAAAGATTCTTACAGGTGCACGAACCCTTGTTAGTCCACCTGTAAGGCACCACGAAAGTTATGAGATTTGAAGAGATCTATATTAAGCTTTCTACTATTAAACTTGTTTCCATTATTAAGTATGGCGGAAAGGCTTCAAAGCACGAAAATGTTCCATAGTCGCTACAAGGTCCGAGTATACAACTCCGCATGTTATTTCTAAACTATTCAACATACTCGTAACATGGTGATGGTGTTCACTGTTCAGAGGACAAAAATAAAGAAATTAAACGTACTTTCTGTAGATCCAAATAGACTTCATGTAATATAGTATGATCTAACAGATCTCAGAAAGCTAATACCAGACGAATGACAACGAAATGAAAGCGATGTTGTTGTGGGCCTACTTTACAATAAGCTGCATATATCTAAATTGAAACAAACGTTGAAAAGAACATAATTTTATGTATTATATCCCAGTTTATTTTTTATTTTAATATCCCGACGTTTTGAACACTTTACAGCATTCATGGTCGCGGGTGGACTGAGGTGGTAGTTGCCTATACGTCATAATTGTCTTAGGGTACCCTCAGGTTTTATCATTATTATTCTTAGTCGATCTACACAGAAAGAGCTTACAGTATCTTGAGGTTGATTGACTTGGACATCTATTATACTGCCTTGGACTGCGGTTCTACTTCAGTGGATACTGAGTACATCTGAATGTTCACCAATTTAGACCAGCTTGGTGAGACTGGCTTCCCTTGAGGCGATTGATATAATCCGTAAAATTAGTTCAACTCATTTCAATAATAAACGATGATTTAATGAGTTACAAGAGGTGTAATTCCAGCTATTCATCACAATTTTTACGCCAACCTCCCAGTGGAGTCAAACTGCACACATTGACTCGGAATGATTCAGATTAAGGATTTTGTTTTATAATTTATATTATAAGGTTTTAACTTAAAAAGAATTTATATATTATAAAAAGAATTCGTTCCGTTCTGTTGATTTGTTTGTACTAATTCTGTTAATTTTTTATTATTATTTTTTTCGGTACGCATTTTTATTTCTTACTTTTGTTGTCTAACTGTTATTAAAGGTATAATGTCAGTATTGTACGTTGATGTTTCTGTTTTTTTTTTAACTATAAGTAATTATTTTATGATAGTCAAAGCTATTTTAAAAGTTTTTCTATGTCCAATAATAAAGATTATCATACGCTCTAATAAAGTGTTTGTTTAGGTATTTGTAAGAAATTTTATTTTACCAAAGAAATATTAAGAGCATTATTATTTTCAGGCAATCGTAATTACGTTTGTAAGTTTTATTATTGTTTTAATTGTGTTGATTTTTCTGCGAGAGTAAGAGCTAGTGAGTTACCTACTTTGTTGTCAGACCTCTAAATAAAATATTTTAAAAAAGTAATTTAGATTCAGTTCAGTTGTTTTATTTATTATTTAAATATTTTGTTGACCTAATCACCTATTTCATTTAATATGGAGAAAGTAAAATATAGTATGTCTCTTAATGCCAAATTAATGTCGATGTAAAACATCGTAAGTAAAATATACGATATTTTCTGCTTACTGAATTGCAGCGTATGTAATCGTAAGTAATACTTACGATATTTGTATACTGCAGATTTCCATCGTATAAAAGCGTAACAACAATATCTCTAAAACGAATAATTATTAAACGTTTGTTTTCATACTATTCGGTAAAATAAGGCATTTTCTATGTTTGGTACAAATTTCAGCCAAATAGCTTCATATTTAAAGAACAAGCGTAGAAAAATATCTTAAATTCGCTCTCCTGTAAAGTGCGGGTTTTGCACATACGATACTTAACGTAGGAGCCATCGAAGTTACACCCAGTATTATCCGGTGTAATCTGGATTATGTAGTATACAAAAGAACCTAATAAACCCGTGTGCTGATAAATGAATCAACACGAACGTCCCGATGCCTCGCAGAACAGATTGGCCCTTTTTAATTTGTCACCGAGCGGCCCCGAACTAATGGAGAGGCCGACGCACAGACATATTGGAATGGAAAAACTTTGTTGCTACTTCTGTTACTATTTCTATGTACATTTATTTGGATACTTCTGTCCCCATAAAATAAGTTGTGTGGCCTCAATGTCTTTAATGAGACTGAGACATAAATAGATAATAATTTTATATTAATTCACATATATTCTGCTCAATTCAGGACCTATTAGGTGCTAACAATAAAACGGTGCAAGTGGCAAAGCCCTGGGCGGGTAGGGTCTGAAGCCCATCACACAGCTAGCTATAATATATCTTATGTATTTTCTATAATAATTTTCGAGCGACCGTTATATACATCACCTAGCTATCATATACTCGTATATATGATAGCTAGGTGTATGGCGGGCTTGATTGTGTGTTCTTTTGTCGACACGATAAGAAAGAGCCACCATCTTACCGCCAGGTAATGATAGAACAAGTTTTAAAGTATTATTTGTTTAATAGTTTTGCACAAATACAGGACATAATTTGGACCAATGGGATCGGTAAAAATGATAAGAAATAAATTCACATACCTACGAATAACGATTTTAAACTTAATAAAGCGCATACTTGAAATATGGAGTATGGACTAGAGTCCAAAAAATAATTAGTGACAATTAACAGTTGCATATAATTTATTGTAGATAGACACTACATTGTATTTGGAAATTATTCAAATAAGAAGACATGATTAAAATGTAATAATACTGGTATAAAACTGACGCAAACTATACCTAAACCTGCGGGCGTTTGTTAAATCAAATTAAACCTTTACCAATAATTGGAACATTTGCAAAGCCTAACGAGGCTCTATAAAATCCCATAAAAAACAAGCCGGTTATCATAAAAGGAACTTGGGGATATTATTGCCATCCCTTAGGTGCTTACAGGGATTTGTATAATAGCCGTAATACCTGGGGGATTAATAGTATCTCCACTACGTGATCCGCATCCAGAGGACGAGACGTGGTGAGCTCAGGCCTCTCTTCATAGCACACCTGTGTATAATAACGCATTTTCATAACTAAGTTAGCATTCAAATATGCTAAAAATGTCCTCCAAGTAGTTACGATTTAAACAAAACTTTAGCAAAAGCATCTGCAATGCTGCAGCAATGTTGTTTTTGCTCCAAATAGTAGCCAGTTACAAAGTTCGTTTGTACTGAAGTTTTACGTTCCATTCCACTATACCCTGCTACTCAATTAGATACGAGGCACTGGACTCGGATGCTAGTGATAAATTAAAAGCTCAATCCGACCTCTATCTTGTACAGGATGGTAGTAAATAGTGTTACAAATACAATAGCGTTGCTTGGTTAACAGAATTCGTATGATTGTATTTTGATTTTAAGCCTCTTAAAATGTATGTAGAGGTTACCTAATCTGACAAGGTTCGAATGAAGTGCCTAGAGTCTTCATAGCGTAGGTAAAAATCACACATCTAGCCTAGCTTGACCTCTGCCCCTTCAGAAACTGGGTATAGTTTGAAAGTATCCTCCTCAACTATAAAAAAGACAAATTATACAGCAAATTTTCTAAAGAGATTCATATTCATTCACTTAATATTTATTGTCCTAACGATGATAGTCTACAATTCTGAAATTCATGTTATTAAATAAATTAATAATTTTATCAAGTATAATAAAACTAATTAAAACCACTATAAATACCACCTCTAAACACGTTATTAAATTCACATACAAGCTCATAAAAGCTTCACCTCTGAAATACCTCATTTATGAATTTAATTCATTCAAAAGCAAAAACGCTGCAAAATGAAAATAACATTTCTCTCCGGGTCGTAAATCAAGAATTCAAGAAGTTTAATTATCCGTAGCGAGGTTCGCTTACACGACAGAGAAAAGCGAGTAAGGACCGAGAACAACCTAATATTAATAACGATAAAATTCCAAATTCTCTATATTAGTACTTTCGATCACAAAAACTAGAATGATAATGTACCAACCGCAAGTGCGTTGTACTTCGTTAAGTACAAAAATGTCAAAGCTTAAAGTAGTTGGACAGCATATTAGATGGTTTCGTTGTTTTTTAATGATTACCTACAGATTCTCTATATTTAATTTATATATTTTTTTACACATTCTTAAACTTTGTGAGTGGATTTGGCCCGAAGGCAATGTGTGAAAAGTCCAGAAAAGTCTCTAATTTTATGGACTTAGCTGTATCATAATAGTAAATAATATAAAACATAAGCATCGCATCGTTGAAATGAAACCACAGCTCGAGATGTAAGGTGCGCATATAAAAGAAGCCTTCTTAAGCAAGAATAATGGCACAAGAAGCCACGTAGTCGTGCATTTAACCTGCGCTTTTCTTAATAATATGTAGGGACAACAAACAAACATTAGGTAAAAAAAGCAAAGGTAAATTAAAATATTCGGTTGAAATACTAATATATTTTTTTTTTTAAACTGCATAATATTTACTAACGAGAGTTATATAAGTACCTAATGTTAATATTCTAAAATAGTTCGTATGGACGTAATTTATTTATTTTGTTTAAAAGATACTAGTAAGGTACTAATATAATTATCAATATTACTTTAATCAATTGGTGTACATATTATTGTTAAAAAGGAGTGAATAAACAATATGTCTAATCTCATAGAAATATTTTTTTATTAAATCGAAACGCCATTATGTAGATAAAATAACTAAGTATAAACCTTTTATTTCCGTTAAGTATAGCAACACTGACCAAACTTTGTAACCTATTTTTTTAAATTGCTTTTTAAGTCCTATTAATTGCCCTCCCGATTCCGTAATTTATAACTGCCATCTAAAAGGCAACTTACAAGAACTCTGTTCGAAATTAAAAAAAAATAGCACGAACTAAATGAATTAATTTGAAAGTTTTTTAAATTTAATTACCCGGTTGGATGAACAGTGTTCTGCTGACGGTACCTCTAAGCTGAAATGAAGCTATTACGTGTGTCAGTAGTGTGGATTCTTTGTGCCATAGCAACATGCCAGTCTTGGCGCTTTCAGCCTTTTCTAAGGACTTTACAGGAAATGGTTTCAGAAAAAGAACTTAGTCACCTTTCAGGTTGCAGACGACACTAATGTATTTGAACTGTGGATTTTTTATTTTATGATAAAATAATTGGATAGCGGTGTTTATGTTATGATAGTAATATCTTAGGACAATTTACATGACGTGTATATTTAGGGACTGATATCCCTTAAAAACCACCCTTTGAACCCGACCTGATATGTACGCAGCAAACCAGCGCAACAAATTTCCTTTAATGCCATTATAGGCTAGTTTATTCAGGAGCAATCCATGATCTACCTTATCAAACGCCTTTTGAAAGTCCGTGTATATGGCATCTGTTTGATATCCCTTATCCATATTTTCAAATAGGGTACTAGAAAAGCATACAAGATTAGTATTTGTTGATCTTCGTTTTACAAAACCATGCTGATGTGGTAAAATGGTATAGTGTAGGATGGGATATGTTTCATCATGCACTAGACTTTCAAAAAGCTTTGACATAGAGTTAGAATAGAAATTGTGAATTGCTTTGACGTCACTTTTTAAACCACTTTTAAAAACAGGTGTTATATACTTACATCTATATGTATAAACACTTATACACTTATTTTTGTAAATAAATAATAATAATAATAATAATAATAATATAATAATATCTTGGGACAATCCACACACGGTCATCCGATCCCAAACTAGGCAGAGCCTGTACTATGGAAACCAGACAACTGATACTAATACTTATATACTTTTTTTTTGTAAATACATACTTAAATAGATAAACAACACCCAGACACTTGGCGGGAATCGAACCCACGACCCATCGGTTAGCAGGCAGGGTGACTGACCACTAGACCAACGGGCCCGTCACCCGTATAAATGATACCCAGAGGGAAGGTGGGAATCGAACCCACGAACTGGGTATCAGCCAGGATGTCTAACCACTAGACCAACGGGCCCGTCACATATGTGTGATCTGAACCTGTAAATAGGTATGTGTAAGCTCATAATATGTCGGTATTTTAGGTATGGTTTAAATAGATTTTAATAGCACGTAGCTTTTAGTCATCAGAGCTTAGAGATTGAAGCATAACTTTCTAAAATAATACTAAGCTGTCCGTAGATGTGTGGGCTTTCTTTTCTATTGCTGGGCCCGGTAACCAACGGAACGCACTTTGACCCAGCTGGATCCATTGTGCCTGCCCTAGTCTTTACTCTGTTGCTGACTTATCCAAGAGTTCCTTAAGGTCCACGATTGGGCCTGCTTGGAGCTGTACATAATTATCTGGTGTAGGATAGGCTCCTCCGAGGCCTTCTTCGGAGTCACTGGACGTTCGGGTTGTAGGCCCTAAGACGTCCTTTGAGTACGGCGGCGACTCCGAGGCGGACGGCGGCGGGGTTGCGACCCCCGTCCCCTTGAGCACCGTGACTGGTTCCCAGGGGGCTACAATGTGCCCCCCGGCGGTAGGGCTGTAAAAATACTGTTTATTTTTTCTATGGTAGTTCCTAGCGCTAAAACTGTAGGAATATTTATTGAAGAAGTAGAGATTAAGTTATAAACTATAACTTAAAGTGCGACAACCCTCGATATTTGAATAAATATATTCGCGAAATACACTTACGTTGTGATACACCCTTAATTCTTTAATTCCGGATAATCCGAAGCTCCGTAGAACTATAATGCTCATCAAAACTCCAACATTATAATGTAAAACTTTTAAACATCGTTTAGAACGAGTGGCTCAAGTTGAATTTAAGTTTCAGCTTAAAATTGTTGCTTAAGCGGGCAGCTTTCAATTTAGGTCGAACACTTGGAGACAGTTAAAAAGTTTCTAGAAGATAATGTTTGTGGTTCCTGTGGTAATTTAGTTTTTATAAAGCAATCTCCATTATATTCGGTATTTTTTTCTTTTACTCTTGAATTGAATTCGACCTAATGACATAAAATTACTGTACGGCGTATATTGAGCATCAATCTATAATCTATACTAGACTACCCACGCAGCTCCGCCAGGGTTTACTTTTTAAAAAAATTCTTAATGTTTGTCCCAATTGTCGTTTGACCACCTAGCGGGAGGCCTGCCTACGCTGCTTCTTCCGGTTCATGGTCGCTACTCGAGAACCTTTCGTCCCCATCGGTTATTGGTATTTTGAGCGATGTGCCCTGCCCATTGCCACTTAAACTTGCAGATTCTGAGAGCTATGTCGGTTAATTTAGAGTTCTCTCGGTGAATCTCTACATTTCGGATTCTGTCACGCAAAGAAACTCCGTGCATAGCTCTCTCCATAGAATGTTGTTTGACTTTAAGCTTTTCTTCTACTTCTCATATACTTGCCTAAAATGAAAACACTTGTAACTACCTAATTCTTTTGCGACGCTAATTCCACGTGAGCAAAATGTTTTCAATTTGAACGCAATAAGCTTATTAGTCAAGTAGACTGACTCCTTTGTTTCCTCCATGTGGAGGGAACACTTCTGCAAAGACTCATCTCGTTATATCTGAAGGTATGCTATTTCCGAGATTATTATTGAATAGGGTGAATCTGTTTTGTTGTCGTAATGGGATTGTTATCTGATTGGGATCGAAGTTTTGATGTGAGATGAACAACGGCTTCAGACAGGCGGATTTCATCTATTGTTGAATTTCTTCTTTGAACTAACAGGTTTGTGTATTTGGCTCCTGATGTGTGATCTCTGTCTGTCTATTGTTTAACTTAATGACAACAATTTCTTAGTAAAATCCACATAAATCTATTAATGTAGCGCAGGGAGAAACCGCTTGCTTTGTAAACCGGAGGTCGCGGGTTTGAATCCCGTGGGGAGCAAAAGCTTTGTGTAGTTGTTCCTTACTGGCTAGGTCGGTCCTGCGCCTGATCACTCCCGCTTTTCCGTCCCAGGTGAGAGGTAAAAGGAAGATAAAGTGCACCTGTGTCTACGCAAGCACTTGTACGCTGTAATATCTCTCGCATAAATTACTGATCTTCCGAAAAATTGGTCGCTGTGGTCGTATCGGCCAGGAGGACATTATTACATGGTGCGCACTAAAAGTTTCCGGAATGAATAAGAACAATATACTAATAAAGGTCAAAAAGGAATTTATTGTTTCTCAAAATACTCTCCCTTTGCGTAAATGCACTTTTTCATGCGAATAAACCAATTTTGAAAACTTTTGTGCCACTCCTCCGTGGTGACCTCAGAAACGTGTTTTTCATACTCTTCAACAGCCTCTTCTGGTGACGAAAATCGTTGACCGCGTAATTGGTTCTTAATTTTTGGGAACAGAATAAAGTCACAAGGTACTATGTCGGGGCTGTATGCAGGATGGCTCATAAGTTTTTACGTTTTTCACCTTCAAAAATTCATTTGTTTGTCTGGCCTTGCACCACGACAATGCTAGTTGCATTGTCGTGGTGCAAGATGATACGGCGTTTCCGGTTATTTTTACTGAGTTCGTCAATAATTTCCGGCAAACAAATGGTCGTGTACCAGTCACTATTCACGGTACGACGAATCTCTAAAGCAACAGTGGCCACGTGTCCAGTTTTATAAAAAAAGAAGCAAGCTTAGATTCACTTTTCACGCGCGCCGCTTTGGTTGGCTTCGGCTCATCTTGAAATACCCATACGCTCGATTGCTGCTTTGTTTTGGGATCGTAGCAATAAATCCATGTTTCGTCATCTGTTAATAGGTCCCACACCAAATTTGACGCACCTTCGTTGAATCAGGTAAGCATGGAAGCCACCAAGTGACGCGGTCCGTTTTTTTAGTCAAATTGTGTGGGATCCACCGTGAACACAGCTTTCTCACACCTAAATGTTTGTGTAGGATTGATTGCATTTGACTCATGCCTATGTCTAAGGATGCGCGAATCTCATGGTAAGTCACATGCCTGTCTGTTTCAATCATACGGCGCACAGCATCGATGTTTTTGTTGTTCACGGTGGTGGACGGGCGACCATCGCGAGATTCGTCACTGAGATTGACACGACCGCGCTTGAATTCTGCAAACCAGCTATTAGTCGTCTTGCATGGTGCTTCATCGCCAAAACCAAATTGAAGCCGAGTTAAATATTGTATGTAAGTGGCCAGTTCCGGAAACGTTTAGTGTGACCTATGTTTTAGGTATATTAATAATGACAACAATTTCTTAAAATATGCCTTTTTAGACGAAGGTGAAAATTTATTTTTCGAAAGCGGTACTTAAGGGCTTCCTACAAAATTATCTGTGTCCGATTACCCACTTTGTTCAATGATAAAACGATTTTTTTTTATCGATACCTAGCCTGAACTCGATAACAATCGATTAGCACTCGATTAGCGGCAACCACGGCTGGCACTAACGACTTGATCCTTTTACGATACGGGCTTTGAGTAAACTGAGAAGAAATCGAGATGTTTGGAATGATGTTACAATGCGTATTTTGAAGTGTGCTTAGAAAATACTTAAGCTTATAATTCTCTTTACCATGTTATTTTATATTATCCCTGTATCTGGAATAAGTATAATAAAATGAACTTCGAGTAGTTGGTGTCCACAGCTAGCCGATAGGTAACGAATAAATAAATATATGAAACACGCTATTACTGTCCCATCCCTTGCCCTCCTGGGCCGTAATATCCTACTTTTCCTATTTCCCACTCTAACTTGCCAATCTTCCTTTTCACAACACCTATCCTTCCCTTTCCCTTCTTATTCGTGAGAACGCAATGGTCAATCATATAAATAACTAGCTGACCCACGCAGCTCCGCCCGCGCTGTGTTTACGTTAACTAAACTTTTAATAATATACATTCGCATAGTATACAAAACCTCCTTTTTTAAAGTCGGTTAAAAACTTGGACCCACTTTGTACTTGCCCTCTGAAGCACGGAGATGTTTAGTTCAAATGGCGTTAAACGGTCACCCATCTATTTAATTACCTTACCTAACGTTGCTTAACCTGATCGATTTCCAAACATTGTTAACAACTGTCTATAAGTGTTCCCTTACAAATATTTATATATTATAATTATAATGAAAAATTGTTAAAATCGGAGCAAGCGTATAACCAAGTACACATTTTGACTTTAGTTCCAAGGGAACCGTGCCGAATGTCGGGATAAAAAGTATCCTATGTCCTACCTCGGAGTATTAACTCAAATCATGCCAAGTTTCGTTTCAATCCATCCAGTAGTTTCGGCGTGATGCTCAGCCGAGATACAGACAGACAGACAGACAGACAAAAATAAAAAAATTACATTTTTGGCTTTAGGTTATAGAATGCCCACCAAGCATAATTTTCAAAATATCTTCAATGTACAGAATTGGACCTGTTACAGTTTTATTATAAGTATAGATTTAATTACCCAAAATGGCGGCGATGTGGTTCGCCATCCATCATGTCTCGTTTCTCACGGAGGCGAAAAGCGGCCCTTGGGCTCTGCCTACCCCTACGGGAAAAAGGCGTGATTTTATGTATGTATGTATGAAACACGCGAAAAGTTAAAGAATACGTTTTAACACCTACTTCCATCGATATGTAACTTCTTATATCGACGCCTGCTTTAATAAAATTATCACATCTACTTTCTTAACCTATCTATCTTCTTCTTCTATCTATATCTACATATACATATATACAACTGATGGCTGCTGCTCGAGTCAACTCGTGCGCGGGTGCTGCTTGGGGGGACTGGTCCGACTACTATCCCTTTGGCCTTTTAGTTTGTTGAAATTTTTGTCGTAATTTATTGTTTTCTTCTTTTCTCCCTTGCTTTATGTTTCGAACGGCAGGACACAATATCGCTAATGTCGATTAATTTGTAACAAAACAATGTTTAAAAAAAAAAGTGAAAAAATGACAAGCCCGCTGAGTTTCTTGCCGGATCTTCTCAGTTGAGGCCGCGTTGTGATCCGGTGGTAGCTTTTAAAAAATTACCATTCAAAAGTGCTAGCGTTAAGCCTATTTGAAATAAAGATTTTTGAGTTGTTTGTTTGAGTTTGACAACGTGTTACAAAATACCCCGTAAAAAATATAATAAATTATCAAAGGCAAAAATTTTGTCAACCCTAGTAAGATCAGGTCTTTTAAATTTTTTGTCGTTCCGTGAATTAGGTAGAAATGTAGGTACATTATGTGTAGTTTACTTTTTAATTTTACTGCACATCAGTGAAAATAATATATTTTTATTTTTTTACGGGGTTTTTTGTAACACGTTGTATACATAAGAATGAATGTTTGTTTGTGAGTCCTTTATAGAATCGTAAGTGGCTGGACCGATTTACATGAAATTTTGTGTGTACATTCCCTGAATGGTTTGTAAATATAATTGGACCCGGTAGGTGCTGCTGCTGTCGATATGAAAACAATTTAAACTTAATGGAAATACTTGAATGAAGGAAACTCTCATAGACAGGCTGTAATCACTGTTCGGAAAACGATCGTTAAGGGGCATTTAAACTGATAATCTCCGTGTTTCGAAGGGCAAGTGAAAAAACGGTCGCGGTTGTGGACATTCAATTCCTAAGGGAGGGAGAATTCCAGAGAGGGGGTGATGTGGTGAGGGATAGTGAGAGAGATGGAGGAGTGAGAGGGAGCAAGGAGGGAGGGGTGCGAGAGAGATGTAGAGGGGGGTTCAGTAACAAGGGGGAGAGGAAGAGGGGGAGTGTGACGGGGACCGAAGCGGGAGGGGCAAAGAGAGAGGAGAGAGCATAAGATGGAGAGAGAAATAAATCAAGGGAAGACTGAGAAAGGGGGAGCGAAATGTAATAAAAGCGCGGGCAGAGCTGCGCAGGTCAGCTAGTACAAAATAAAACAAAGTCGCTTCCCGCGTCTATCTGTGTATCCACTAACTGCTCCTAAATCACGCTACGAATTTTAAGCGGTTTTCACCATCAGTTAGATTATTGTTTACTGAAGAAAAACTATAATAGACACACGTACAAAGCTGGAGCCACCCTAGTTATTTACCAAATTAAAATCAGTAGTATTTTAATTCAATATTTCTACTTTATTTGTTAATGATCTAGATTTTATTGGCATTGCAAAGGAGGAAAGTGGAATGTGTCTTTCCAACTACCAGCTACTTTACGACTTACAATGCCATTTCACGTTTTCCTGGGTATCACCGAGCCGCAACCTCTAACCACTGTAGATTCTGTTCAAAGGGGTCACAGTGATAGTAGTGGGTTTAAGCGAGAGCCGTGTCTCCCTGAGGTGCCCTTGAGCTCATCGCTCCTCTGCTCTGGCTGGAGTGCTATAAGAACTTGTTTCTTGTTAGTGCAAGTAATGGCCATCTGCGGCCAACAGTGACTATTATTAAAACATTTGTTAGTGACAGGTTAATTCTCAGTTAAAAATATGGTTGGGTGTCAAGAAATTGGATTTTTAAAATTAATTAAGTGTTTCAGGGTGACAAAATAGTAGTGTAAAATAAAACAGAAATACAGATACATTCATTTGTTATGTTCGCAATTTGTCCTCGATTCGCAGAATCCATGAAAAATAAGAGAGTAAATTAGATGAGAAAAGGTCGGGACAGGTCTAAATCCTGTAATTGAATGCGCTAGGCGTAGGCCCCTGATAGAATTTATAGACCTGTTTGTGCTTTCTTTATTAATATTGGAGCCTCTTGAGAACAGGCTATTTCATTGTGTTTTTAATTCGCCGTTAATTAAAAACGCGTTTTCCCTCATAGCGTATATTTCTTGATAGACTCTGTGGCGCAGTGGGAAACCGTTTACTTTGCAAACAATAAATATTCTTTATTCTTTATTATTTATTCTTTATAAACCTAAGCTCGTGAGAATCTCGCGGGGAGCAACGACTTTGTGTAGTGGTTTCTTACTGGCTAGGGCAATGCAGGCCGATCCCCTGATTGTCTGTAAAGTGAGATGATCCATGCCTCGGATGGGCATGTAAAAAGTCGGTCCTGCGTCTGTCCTCTTCCCGGTCGTGTCGGTCTTCCGTCCCATCGGATTATGAGAGATAAAAAGAAGAGAGAGTGCACTATAATATCTTTCGCATAGATGGCTGATCTTCCGAAAGATTGGTCGTGGCTGGTTTTGCGAAAGATTGGCCGCTGTGGTCGTATCAGCCAGGAGGACATTATATTTCTTGAATTCCTTTTTATATATTAACTAGCCATTGGCCCAAGCTTGTCTCCCTTCCTACTTCTAACAGCCAACGACCGATCAGGGCCGTTCGTTCCCGATACAGCAACAGAATTTAAGATGAAAATTTCCTTTTCTCTCTCTAGTAATACCATTCTAATAATGAAAGCTGGTTGACGACACAGATGGTGCAGTTCGTACACTAATGTTATTGGACCGGCGAGCTCTTTGTCACAGCTCCACAGGGAAGATGCTTTCATCTTGTGTGTAAAAGCACCCCTTTATAATGAGTTAGGATTATTACGAGACCTGCCAGTGGTTGGCTTGTTTAAGGAGAAGTCTATGAATAATTGTACATAACCAGTATTTCTATGAGTAGTGTATACTGTAAATGGTGTAAGTGATTTCTAAATAAATTTCTGATATATTCCAATAGAGGAGTTTTCTTGTAACATAATTATATTAAAAAACAGTCACGTCAATGGCAGTATAACAATGAAAAATGGTATTGGACGTATTTAAATAATATTTTGTAAACAATATAAGCTTTAAGAATAGCACCCTCCCATCTCCTCCCGTTCGGCGTCCGTAAGAGGCGACATGTCGCATCCCACACCAACGGCTTTCCATGTTGCCATGGTATTAAAGTAATACCATCAGGCCTCTTGCCATCATCTCGTGTGATACTGACTCAAACTCAAACTCAAAAATAGTTTATCACTTTTGTAAGGTCAAGTTTTTTTTTAAAAAAAAGCTACCACCGGTTCACAACGCGGCCTCAACTGAGAAGCTTGTCATTTTATCACTTTTTTTTAAACAGTGTGTCATGTTACAATTAGATCAGAGCGACAGTGTGTCTTGCCGTTCAAAAGATCAAATAATGTCTTATTTGATCTTTTGAACGGCAAGACATAAAATATTTTTTTTTAAAAATTGAACCGACTTCAATAACACTAAAAAGTATAAAATAATTTAAATATTAAAGAAGTTGGTGTTAGCGTACCTGCTGTGTATATTTGGCACCAACTTAATAATATTTAAATTATTTTATACTTTTTAGTGTTATTGAAGTCGGTTCAAGTTTTTTTTTTAAATATTTTATTTTATACTTTTTAGTGATATTTTCATACATAAAGATTGAACAATCGAAGACGGTAAAATGATCTAGGTAGATTATGACATCATTATGATTTCACATTATCGTCTACATACTTTTACATAATTCATGTTTCTTCAGAAACTCAGAAACAATTTATCCGATCGTAATGAAATTTATTATATAATGAAATTCGCATGGAATCATCATAGTAGTTTACAGAATCATCGAAATCGGTTCTTATTTGTCAGAGAAATGTAAAGGAGAACATCAGTTTTATGGTTTTTACCAGATAAATTCCTCCATATCATTCATGGTCCTCCAGGAAGTTCTTATCCGGTTGTGATAAAATTCATACAGATTCATTACAGTGGTTTCTTCTTTCGAATAAAAAAGATTCATTGAAATTGATAAATATTTGCCAGAGCTTTTGTCCTTAAAAAGCGACATAAAGTCATAGGTTTTCTTGCAGCTTTCCTGCGCAGTCAACATTCTTGTTTTTTTCAGGAACTACTTATTACTAAGCAATAATTTTTTTATGGGACCCAATTAACGGATTCAAGAATGGATGGAAGAAAGATTTTTTCAAATCGGTTCATAATTGCCAGAGTTATGCGCGAACATACATATACAGACGAATTGAGAACCTCCTCCTTTTTTGAAGTCGGTTAAAAATAATAAAATACGACGAAAGTACAACAAACTAAAAAGCCAAAGGGATAGTAGTCGGACCAGTCCCCCCAAGCAGCACCCGCGCACGAGTTGACTCGAGCAGCAGCCATCACTCCCCTCAACCATACTGATTCCAGTACGGCAGGAACACCGGTAGTGACAAGAATAATATCATTAAGGGCGGCATGGCGTGACATACGGCCAGCGCTACGAGAGCAAGAAAGCCCGTGGTGACCATATTTATCTACGTGCTCCCCACAGCTACAACGATGAGGAAAGTTGGTCCTGGCACCCACCCATAAACAAACTGCAAGACTAAGGGTTGTATTGGTCAATAACGTACTAATGTGTGACGATGGAATAGTTTGCAACCAGTGACCGGACTCCTTCGTAGAGACAGCCAGCAACCACGCACTATCCAAATTGTTAGTGCTGGATGGTAAAAGTGATTGCCAAATAGAATTACAATGTGGCTTATCCCACTGCCACTAAATCTCACTGTTTTTAGATATAAAAAATATTTCTATGGCGAACATCTATTCCCTATTTAGTAATCGCACAGCTTGTTTACCTACACAAATGATTCGCCATTATATTATTTCATAACATTCAAACGATTTTGATTGAAAACTGGTACAGCATTAGTGTCCGCGATAGTACACGCTATTCATTCTCTAAAAATAGTAAACCAGTTATTACATCTTTATGAATTTTAAGAAAATGAGTCCGCACGTACCTTTAGAATAATTCTACACAATAATTTGTTGTAAGACCCGCACAATGTTTCCTAGTACATAATTTCTTATTATTTGTGCGGTACTTTATGGGTACTTTAATGTGACCGAAACGACGACGCGCCGACGTCGACGGGCGCGGAAACTGTTAAGAGCAGTAAAGAGATAGGTACTTAACGTCGTTTACTGCTATGTTAGTTTCTTTTTAAACCATGGTAAATAAGCAAAACACATTCAATTGACGTAAACGACGTGATGTTCGACGTCAGATGTAGCAGCCTACACACCGCTATACACTCTACAACATGATCACAATTACGGTTGCCTTGTCAGATACGGTTTAGGCGTATAATGGCAGATTCTCAAAGTGGCAGATGAGTCTACAAATATCTTATTCTCAAAATTGCAGATTTTACAAACGGCATATTCTCAAAATATGCGTTACATTTCGAAACTTAAAACAAAATCTTGGCCTAGTCAAGGGCCCAGCAAAAACAGTGCCTTTAAACGAAAGTACCTACCTATGCATATTCATAAATTATACTCGAAGGTTACAAAACGGAACCTGGGGACCCTGGGGTTAAAAGAACGACCCTGTATATTTATTTTAAAACCTAATTCATTATTTTTGAAAAAATATAAATAAGTATGTGGGAATGATAATGATTTCTTTTTGTTTCAGAATCATCAACACAATCTGAAACAACGTTGGGTAAGTAATCCCTTACGCTATACGAGACTATACCCTATTCTTTACAAGATGAAAATCGGAACAGTAAATGTATGAACCCAAGAGTGATGGCTGACCTGTGGACAGCCAAAAATAACTTTACGCGTGGCAGGCGTTTGGGGATAACAGTATGACTAGTATCTCTTCTGTGGTAGGTAATCCAATAGAAAGAACCTGCTGCCTTCTTCTTGTTTTCCCTTAGTCTCCTCTTACGAACACCCAACGGGAGGAGATGGGTGGGTGCTATTCTCACCTGGACACCCCACGGTATATGAAAATATAGATTTTATCATAATGTTATTCCCGTATATTATGATAATATAGTATTACTAGCTGACCCACGCTGCTCCGCATGCGCTATTTTTACGTTAACTAAACTTTTAATAACAGACATTCGCATCGAATACATAACCTCCTTTTTTATAGTCGGTTAAAAACTGGGACCCACTTTTTACTTGCTCTCCAAAGCACGGACCCGTTTAGTTCAACGGTCGTCGGCGTTAAACGGTCACCCATCTATTTAATGACCTTACCTAACGTTGCTTAACCCGATCGATTACAAAACCTTGATAACAACTCTCTATGAGTGTTCCCTCACTAATATTTATTATAATTATGAAGAAAAATTGATAAATTCGGACCAAGCGTATTACCAAGTACCCATTTTGACTTTAATCCCCTCTCCCAAAAGAACCGTGCTAGATTACGGGATAAAAAGTATCCTATGTCCTACCTCGTAGTAAGATCTCAAATCATGCCAAGTTTCATTTGAATCCATTCAGTAGTTTCGGC
Organism: Furcula furcula; assembly: GCA_911728495.1. NCBI lineage: Eukaryota > Metazoa > Arthropoda > Insecta > Lepidoptera > Notodontidae > Furcula > Furcula furcula. Next base: position 24,427,663 of record OU452253.1, read on the forward strand.
GTGATGCGCAGACAGACAGACAGACAGACAAAAATTAAAAAAAATACATTTTCGGCCTCAGTATCGGTTATAGAATGCCCTCCAAATATAATTTTCAAAATATCTTCAATGTACAGAATTGGACCCGTTACAGTTTTATTATAAGTATAGATATAGATTACTTTTATAATGAATGCTACACTATACTAAAATAATTTACTTGTGGTACTAGATCCAGGTCCCTTGTCTTGAACCCTAGTCCAATATTTATAAAAGCAACAATTAAATACTAGCTTCATTAATTACGACGTCTATCCTTTATTCATTACTATGTGGGCGCAAAATTGTAGCAACTTTAGGGTCTAGACTAGCCCTCACCTATTATTTTAATAGACTTGGTTTAGCGAGTAGGTAACTAGGTAGGTAGGTTGGTAACTAGGTTTCAAATTCATTAATTGGAAATCACCATCTGATTGTGCTACTTCAAAAATCAGTGTAGAATATTAAAGCTGGTTTCAGACTACGCTATAATATAATAGCATATAGTATATAGCTCATAGCACAACAATATCGCACACCGTACATTGTTATGGACACGTTCACACTGTACTGTACTATACGCTATAAATTGGTGCGATGTGCTGAGTTCATGCTGTGCTATATCGCGCGGCCCCCTTTTCTTCCTCTCTCACGCCCGGCCGTCCCGCAAGCGAAACGAGTGATATACTATAAATGCTTGCGATAATATCGCGTAATGTGAACGCCATGCTAAAATAGCAAGCATAGCAAAGAAGGACCTAATGCTATACTATGTATATACATAGTATAGCATTAGGTCCTTCTTTGCTATACTATATAGCTCAATAGTATAGCGTAGTCTGAAACCCGCTTAATGAGTATGAATTATTTTCCATATACATTTAATAAAGCTATGGGTTGCAAAAATAAATAAAATAGAGTCTTTAAATAAAATAAAACCTTTATTTATGTCAAAAATTACACATGAGATATTCACTTATTTTGGTTGAAAATTTTCAGCCATTAAATCGGTTATGGAACTCGTCCGCGAGTTTCCCCCATCGTTAGGAGGTAGAACATAACATTCCACTCGTATGATTGGACTTATTGTCTTCGTAAATATGAGTCGGTATTTATGTGGAGGTTCAATGCCCTTTGAATACGTAAATTATTGTAATTTACTTGTTATTCATATTTGCTTTTTATAGACCGTGGTGCAACTGAAAACCACTTTCTTTTCAATAGGAATGTCGCGTTTCCAATCCCGCTGGAAATAAGTTTGTATTTCCTTACTGGCTAGGATACTGCAGGAAGATCTCCTAATTGTCCGGAAAGTAATATAATCCATGCGTCGGATGGGCATGTAAAAAGTTGATCCTGCGCCTGACCACTCTCTCCTCGGTCGCGTCGGTCTTCCGTCCTATGGAATTGTAAGAGGTAACGAATAGCTAACTACTCATCTGACACTACGCTTACTCATCTGACACTACGCTTACTCATCTGACACTACGCCCACAAAAGGGCCATACAATCCGATGGGGATTGTGAAGGTAAAGGAAGAGATAGAGCACTTGTGTCTACGCAAGCGCTTGTGCTTTATAATATCCCCGGCGTAGTTAGCTGATCTTGTATAAGATTGGTAGCTGTGGTATTTATTGGTAAGGAGGATATTTTTATTATTATTTAATTTTAATTGTTTGATTGATTTTTATTTTAATTGATTTATTTATTGGAGGATATTATTATTTTTATATGACGGGCCCGTTGGTCTAGTGGTCAGACACCCTGCCTGCTAACCGATGGGTCGTGGGTTCGATTCCCGCCAAGTGTCTGGGTGTAGTTTATCTATTGTAGCCTAGTCGGCGAGCACAAGAAAAGAAGGGCTACACAAATTTATTTATAATAATTAAAACGAGAAGAAAGTTACGTACAGGGGGGGGGGGGGTCGATTACTTGTTAGCTTGTTCGCACGTATAACAAAAATAGCTGTAACTTAACTAGGGGTCGTTAGGGAACGCAACGGCGATTCCCGCGGTCTTCGGCGTCCTCCTTCTCCTTGGAGTGGCCAGGCACGCCACGGATGCGGAGTCTGGACTAGAACCGGTCGTCAGCAACACAACCACGAACTTGTGGCCGGAAAAAATGCGAAGCTTTTCGCCCGAAGGGGGAACACTCTTGCCCGAAGGGAGAAACTTTTGGCAGATGGTAGAAAACTCTTCGCCCGAAGGGTGAACTTTTCGCCCGAAGGGAGAACCCTGGAACGCCACATAAGCGTTCCTGTAGACGCCGCTCCCTAACGCGACACCCTCCTAACCAGCTTTCAGTTGGTGGAGGCTGCCTCATTATGGAGACGTCTACAGGAATAAAAGTACACCCTAACAATACACGATGTAACCATAGGCTTATAGTACCTAGTTCACATGATAATCAAAATACACACATCAAAAGTGTCTAGGGATCAACATATATTTTTGCAATAACTTTTCTCCTGATTGATATTAATTAAAATTTTCTTTAAGGATTCATCAAATAAAGTGTTTTCGTTTGTCACAGTAACGATAAACCAAGTCACCTTTGCATTAATAAAGAAATTTGCCATTTTCCTAATAAAGGGATTTTTGACATTTGAACCACTAACACAAAAGTTCGAAAAAAAGACTGAAATAACAGTTTTCTTTAAAATTTTATTGGGTAACTTAAACAATTAATAATCCGTGTTTCTACCGCGAACACTAACAACACAAGAACATCGGTTTGGCATACTCAAAATGAGTTCATCCAAATCACGCTGTGGAATGGCCGCCCATGTTCGTTGCAACAACAAAAAAAGGTCTTCTTGCGACTGGATACCCTCCATATTCGGCAGAGCTCTTCTCTGTAGCATATCCCATGCATGCTCAATCGGGTTCAAGTCTGGCGACTGAGCAGGCCAGGGCAGGACATTGATGTTAGCTGCGGCGAGAGTCTGTCTTACAACTCTTGCGGTGTGCGGTCGTGCATTATCATGCATTAACTGAAATAAGGGACCGATTTGCACTTGTAGAGGAACGATGACGTCTGATACAATCGTCTCAGCATAAATTTGAGCGTTGAGGTTGCCTCTGATCCAAATCAACTCAGTTCTTCCGCCGATCCAAATACCCGCCCATACCATGATGGTTCCACCACTATAAGGATGGACTTCCTGGCAGGATTTTAATCGCTGTTGGCGTCCAGGGGTTCTCCAGTGTCGTATACGTCTTGTATCCGGTCTCATACCAAAACGAGACTCATCAGAAAAGCACACGAAACGCCATTGTTCTTCTGCCCAATTTCTGTGTTCAAGAGCCCATTGATATCGAATCCTACGATTGTGCATTGCTATAGGTGGTACCCGTAGCGGTCTTCGGGAATGAAGGTTCACTTCATGCAAGCGGTTTCTGACTGTTTGGTCGCTAATTAAGTTCCCTGAAGAGTGATGAAGCCTCACGGCTAACATCATGGCAGTTATTGTTGGAGCTCTTCGAGTTAAGATTTGAATATATCGGTCTTGTCTCCGTGTGGTGCAGCGATACCGTCCTCCATGGCGCTCAGCCACGGTACCAGTGCTTCGGTAACGTGTCCAAAGTCGACTGATAACACTCTGACTTGTATTCAGAGCTAAAGCCACAGTACGTTGCCGGGAACCAGCTTCTATCATTCCCACGGCTCTGAGCATTTCTTCCCTGCTTAAATGACGTCGCCGCTCCATAATAACGTTGGTTTTAATCAGTAGTAGGGAAACAGTAGCACTAATAATGTCTTCAATGCGTTGTATGTTTTTATAGGGAAAATATTGACAGCTGATTTTCATCTTTTACTCGAATTTGATTCACAGTTCCTGATTCAAATTATGAAATGCACCAAAAAGGATCCATATAAATTTATAAAATCATAAATTTATTACAAAGCCACATCTCAATCTCAAGAAATCCGCTTAAAAATGCTTGATCCCTAGACACTTTTGATGTGTGTACAATAGAATCCTACAGCAGATTTTAAACTATTTAAAACAACTTACCAGTAATACTGGGTTTTCTGGTGTACCAAACTAAGATTGTACTTTAATAGACTTTAGCAATAAACAATTCCGTTGAACCCGCTGGCAGTATTACAAGATATAATGATATTTGGTGTGTTGCTCGTTGCTCAGCTCAGATGGTAATGGCTGGCTCAACTACTGAGTCAAAAACGAAACCTATCGAGTGGAGATGGCGTCGAACCGTCTAGAAAAGCCAGTACCTAATTCGGTGGCCGCCTCTGATTGGACGTCACTTTTAGTCTTCGGGTACTGAGCATTTATCGCATCGTCTCGCTCTCGGTAGACTCCGCCTATTTTAAATCAAATATCCTCTATTAAAAAGTGATTCTTACCTAGGTATCTAAATTTTACCTATGGTTCTACCAATGAAATTAATAAGAATACCTGATGCAGCTTTCATCGCCTATTACTAGAAATAACTAAAATAAGAGCATAGTATTCCCCAATCAATATAGAAGGGCCGTATGTTAATACAAACGCCTAGTCAAAAATAATTAGGTAATAAGTAAGATTACTATGCGTTGCTATTACTACTTTTATAGGCGTTATTCAACGTCCTGCTAAAAACAGCTGTCTTTTACATATTTATTTACTGTAATGTGTTTAAAACAATGTAGCTATGCTACACTATTTAAGTATGTATTTACAAAAAAAAAGTATTTAAGTATTAGTATCAGTTGTCTGGTTGCCATCTGGCTCTGCCTAGTTTGGGATCGGATGACCGTGTGTCCCAAGATATTATTATTATTAATTAATTTAAATTATTATAAAAAAATGTTTTAAGATAGCTCTGCTTTGTAAAGACTGAGGGTCCACTACGGGTTTTGATAGTTAACTATAGAGCGTCCAACCGTTTATTTTCTTTTTGACAGCACCAAAGTGAACTTCACTTTAAGTGAACTTTTAAAAGTGAACTTTTGCGTAACATGACGCAGTTACGTTCTATTGGTGCTGTCAAAAAGAAAATAAACGATTGGATCTATTATAACTCGATCAAACTGTAAGTTTTCTCAATTCATTTCACACTAGCGCCCCTAGCGGTAACTATTAAAAAGTAGTAAAATGTACAGCAGAAAACTGACAGATCGAGCTCGTAAACTATCAGAACCCGTACTGGACCCCCTGTCTTTACAAGGCGATGCACACTTTTTTAACCCCAGACGTAGAAAGCATACATATTAAACATAGAAAGCAGATATAATTAAAGTAGGTAGCTGTCTGCGTTTGGGGTTAAAAAGAACACAGTTCTTGCGTACACACAAGTGCACTCTCTTCCTATATATATGTTATAAGAACCCTATGTTAGTTTATGTGTCTGTCTCTGTGTGGCATCATATTCCCCAAACTAATCGACAAATTTTGATGTCTTATTTTTCTATCCTCATTAGTAAAAAAATATCTGTGAGAATCTGGTGAGGTAATGTTTAGGAGGAAACTTAGTGACGTTTAGAACTTGGCAATGAAGTCCTTATTACGAAGACATAGCGCATAATTATTATTGAACGCTACATGGCGCTGGCTGGCATCCAAATATGCCAGGGCCACTGGCGATGATGTATTGCGGCTATGTTCTGGCCACGGTGTACTATGTACATAAATGGATTAACAGATTGGCCAGACTACTATCTCTTTGGACTACTATCCCTTTGATTTTATTTGTTTCCCCATACATACAAAAATAATGTATGCATGTATGTCTAAATAACAGGTACGAGTATATTTTGAGGGCAATACGCGCTTGCACAGAATATAAAATAGAACTAAGGAAAACAACATTACAGAAAAAAATGGTCATACGAGAGTCGGGCTAGCGCACCGAGAGTTCCGTACTTTATTTGGACGTATAAAAGTAAGTTTGGGGTCGTCCATTAATCACGTAATGTTTTTTAGCAACTTTTTAAACCCCTCTCCCCCTCTTGGTGATATGTGGTGAGGTTTTAAACTACCCCCTCGCCCCTACCAAAAAAATCACGTGTATTTTTTTGTACAAACTATATTGAAATTTTAGGAATATTATCTTTAAACACAGGTTGTGATGTCTCACCATTTCGGCTTGAGTCTATTGTATGAATATGACCGCTTACAGTAAATAGGTACATGGAACACAACCGTATTAAATGAAACACAAAGTACTTACTCGCTGTACCACAACCGCTCGGCTCGGTGTCTGTTAGACGACTGAGACGCGCGGCGGGCAGGCAGCAGTATTTATTTGCAATACACCACATCTCTTCCTTTCAACATGTTTTAATTTACATTTACTTTAATTGTATCAATATTTTAAATTACTCTTATTTCTTGAAATCATAATTATTTGATATAATATTAAATATTTTATTTATATTAGACTTAAAAGATGTGAAGCTACCACCGGATCACAACGCGGCCTTAACTGAGAAGATCCGGCAAGAAACTCAGCAGGCTTGAAATATTTTATTTACAATAAGCCCAACGGTGGCAATTTTATAATAATAATATTTTTAACCATTACCAGAGCACACATCACGTGCCTCCGACCGGGAAGCTCCGACCAGACTCAGTAGGCCTGTCTTCCTTCCCTTTTTTCAACATTTGTGTATTGTCATCAATGGTAATTATTTATTTAATTTCACACAACCTTATCATTAGATTAGGTATGTTATTAAATTTAAATATGATTAAAGATTTTAACAAATCAATATTCTAATTGTTAGATCATAGAATAACATTGCTGTAATTAAATAAAAACTATATACTTAATATAAATGACCTTATTTTAAATATCTACTACCTAACATCACAAATTTCTTTTGAAATTATGGATGTTAACCACACATGTATTTGTGCTCGTTTATTCTGACCACAGTTGCTACTTGCTTATAAGTAAGTTTATTAATATATTTGTTCATATATTTTGTTAATACATAAGTAGAATATTCAGATTACAACTTGTTACAAAAGGTTGGTATTATGATGAATTAATTTTACAATTTTATAACTTATTAATCACCCTATAAACCTTCATACGCGATTATTCGTCAATCTATTACTAAATTGAGATTTTGTGGTCACTAGTAATTATTTGGAACAATATTTAGTCAATTTTAAAACCAGACATATTTTGTTTCTAGTAACAATCATTGGGGTACTTATTTCTTTTCGACATGTATGGAAACTATAAACCACATATTGATTGCATTAGCGTTTATAACAAATCCTTATTACTTAATTAATTAAGGAGTCACACGCTCCATTCAAACCAATTTGATTGAAAAAGGTATTAAGTGACGACCCTTTAACAATAGCATGTGTTGGTTTGTATACATAATATTGTGATATGTTTTGTATCACCCTCATCGATGTCTACCAATGATTGTATTGTATTGTATGCATTTATTATCGTAGGATAATGTGATACATATTAAGGACTAGTATTTACTAACCTTGGAACCTTTAATATATAGACTACATAGGGTCATCTACTCCACCGTTGCAATGTTTAGAGGGATCCTTGTATGGCGAAGGAAACAAATCTGTAAACTCAATAGAAATATTAGTTACTTACAAGTAGGTACATAATTCATATTAGGTATTGAAATCAGGCATGTATTTCATGGCTGCGACCACTTGTATACAAAATTATATTTTGTAATAAGTTTGTAGTTTATAAACGTAACGTTACACATCGTCCCCATTGGCATGGAAATCCAAACCATATACCATCGAGACAGTGTTTGTTATTAATCGTATTATTTTGTTTTTTGACATCCAACTACCTACTCCATATATTGAGTGAGGCATAACAACTTTTCGCCTCCTATGCTGGTGCATATGAGGCGAAAACCTATCCTCCATGGACTAACTTGGTAGTAAGTCCATAGAGGCGTATTTTAGATTATCGTCATCGGACGAGGCACTATAACGTGGCAGCCGTGCCACAGAAGTATTTTTTTTTAATTTTTTATTATGATCATTATGCATTACAATTTGGATAATATCTTTCTTATTTACATCAAGCCTGTTATTTGTGTATATATAAAGAGCATATCTTTATTTATTTAAACTTGATGTAGGTACAAAAGTGGTACACTCTTGATGCTTTTAGGCATTCTCTACCAGACTACCTTTGAGTTCGTGAAAACACAACAAAGAGACTTTTATTTAAGTTTGTTTTGTTGTGTTAGCTTGTGATATTTTTTATGACCATTGTTTTTATTTTATTTTTTACTTTTCAGTAATTTATAAACCTCATAAATTACTGTTTTATCCTTGTTTTTTTTTTTGGGTTTTATAATTATTGCTTGCAAACATTATTATTTACCATCCATGCCAGCGTGATGATAATGCATTGCTAGTTACCAAGTTTGTTTTATTCTGCTTGTGAGCTTTTATTCATGCAGAATAGGAACATTATAATTAAATTTATTTTAATATGGTTTTGAGTTCGTATATTTATGCAGAATTTGTAAACAAATTTAATTTTATTATATTCTGATTTAGCACTGTTTATGCAGAATAGAAACTAATTAATTTAAATTATTACATTTATTATTATTTTAATTATTCAATTGATTATTTTTATTGAATTGATTAATAGATGATCAAACGAACTTCCGTGAAGTTCGATCATTATTATATGAGTCCTTTCATTCGAAGATTAAAGCATAACAGTGTAGTTTCCTTTATTCCACTAACAGCATCGCGCATATTTCAGAGTAAATACTCGATAAAAAATACTAGTATTAAATGTCAATACACCCAGCCCTAGTCTATGCTCATCGCTTTATGTCATTATTTTAGAGCTTTTAGAAACGAGCTTCCTAAGTAGGGTCTTAAACGCCTTGCGGTGTTATATTTATGTATAGTGTAATGTTTAGAAAGGGCGGGTTTTGGGTGACTGTAATCTTCGAATGAAAGGACTCATATAATAATGATCGAACTTCACGGAAGTTCGTTTGATCATCTATTATATTTCGTCCATTCATTCTTCAGATTAAAGCATAACAGTGTAGATGTTTAGAGATGGAAGATTCGTTTCACTTCAACTTAATAGTGTACTGTGTTTTTTAAAATAAAACAAAGTCGTGGCTATTAAAGTATCTTTGGTAATTTAATGGAATCAACATGATACATATGCTTGCTTATCATTAATTGTACTACTGTGTACATTAACTATTCTTAAGTATCAAAACTTAACTAAAATAAACAGACTTTCTGAACATAAAATGTATGAAGAAACGTAGGTATGGCTATGAAAATATTAATTCGATGAAAACCCCACAGCTCTTGCGAAGTGGCTTTCATCAGTATCTACAATTGGACGGTTATAGAAACGCGCAAACGTGGACGTACCGGTCCAGCCGGCGGTTTTCCGGATAGTGTCAACGTTTAAACCTGCGGAGTTCGCAGCTGAAGTAGCGGCGTGCCTTGTGCTATGGGCACCAAATATACGCGTATCGACACCGCTCTCATACAACACCTGCTTAATCCAGCGGCTGATGGACTGCGCAGTGGCAACTTTGTGTGGACGTTTTGAAGTCAAAAATAAGGGGCCCGCGTTCGTAGTCCTCAAACTTTCTGTTAACGAAAGATAGTCCTTGAGGGCTGAAGCGGGACAGATGCCAATGTTTTCCCGAAAATAGGGCAGAAACAACACCGGTTGATCACGACCGGGGGCTGAGGTTTTTATTATGTCCGTTATGGCAATCTTAATACCGTTCTCGGATTCTATAATGTTTTCCAATTTTATTAATGAGAATGTTTGCACTCTATGGGCTGTGCATAGAGCTAGGAGTACTGCTAACGTTTTTGTCATTTTTTCAATGCTCAACTCTAGGTTAGGATGCCAATTGGATATATAATTAAGAACTACTTGGGGATCCCAGGTAGAAATATATTTCGGCTGGGTAGGCTTAGTTTTGTAAGCCCCTTTAAGGAGTCGTTTAACCTGAGGATCTGATTTTATCACCCAAAAATAGCGACAGTGCTGAACGGTGACTATTAAGAGTGCCATACGAACATCCTTTATTAAATTGTTCCATTAGGAAATTTAAAACTAATGAAATTGAAGCTTCAAGTAAATTACTATTATTATCCTCACAAAACTGCCACCAAAGCTTTAAGGTAGCGCTGTACTGGTTGAGGGTGTTGTCGGAGAGCGACGTCAGCATCAGCTCTAGCGCTGCTGGCGGTGCTCCGCGACTTGTGAACGCCGCCCGCAGAGCTTCGCGGCAGCCAGGGTAAGGTGCCCGTGCAGGGGGTGATGCTCCCTGAAATCCGATTGTAATGGTGATCCACTGAGAATGTGTACATTGGATACTTTAAGACTATGTAGAAGGGGAAACCAAGGCTGCGAAGGCCAGTATGGGAATACTAGGATACCTTCGGCTTCATCGTCGATTATTTTCCGTATGCATTTTAAGACCAAAGAAAATGGGGGAAAGGCATAAAAAAATATAGAATTCCAGCTGATGGTAAATGCATCGACGGTGAAGGCATCAGGATCTGGTCTCCAGGAGATAAACCTGTCGCATTTGGCATTGTTGCGAGATGCGAAAAGGTCAATTTCGGGATGTCCGAAGAGCTGAGTTATTGTTTTGAACGCACTATGAGATAGTTCCCATTCTGTGTCTGGATTTACCCTTCTTGATTCAGCATCTGCGCAATTATCCTTAGTATTCACATATGTTGCATGTATCCAAATATTGCGCATTTCACACCATTGCCAAATACTCCTGGACAAATCGTTTAAGTGAGGGAACTGGATACCTCCCATCCTATTTACATAAGAAATGGCTGTAGTATTGTCTACTCTCAGCAATATTGCACAGTTAGAATCATTTTTCGCAAAACTTTTTAATCCTAAAAAGACGGCTAATAGTTCTAAATAATTAATGTGGTGCTCCTTTTCAGTGACTTTCCATGTCCCACTTGCCCGTGCTTGGTTATTATTACAGACTGCCCCCCATCCCGTTCGGGAGGCGTCGGTAAATATCTCATACATATAATCGAGGCTTTTCCAGTGATTAAATGTGGTAAATATGTTAGATTTCCACCAACTCAAATCTTCTAAAATCTCTTTTGGGAGTTTGATTATTGCGTCGTAATTATTGTTATGTTCCTTTAAGGCCAGGAATTTTACACGTTCTAGTACTTTCGTATACATGGACCCGTACCTTGCTGCAGGGCAGGCTGAGACCAGGACGCCGATTAATCTAGCAAACTCGCGGATGGTACAAGTCGGTAGCTTTGAGAATTTTTTAACTAAAAGGGCTGTTTTATTGCGTTTTTCCTCCGGTAATGATAGAGATAAAACATGGGTATCGTACATAAAACCTAAAAACCTCACTGTCTTTTTAGGGTACAGTGAGCTTTTTTCATAGTTTACCACAAAGCCCAAACAGCTTAGAAGCTGTAAAGTAGAGTTTACGTTATTGGCGCATTCGTCAAAACTATCACCTATACAAAGAATATCGTCAAGGTATATCACTGACTTATGACCTTGGCTACGGAGAAAGGTCATAACCTCTTTCATTATTTTGGTAAAGATTCTAGGTGCGGCCGATAAACCATACGACATTGCATTAAACTGATAAGTGCCGTAAAACTCAAACCTTAGGTACTTTCTACTAGCAGGGCTAATAGGTACTAAAAGATATGCTTCCCTCAGATCGATGGTTGCTAAGAAACCATCCTGTGGTATAAGCTTTGTCGCTGTCCTATAATCTTCCATTTTGAAGTGTGTGTTTACAACAAATTTATTTAGAGACTTTAAATTAAGTATGAGTCTTTTGCTGCCGTTTGGTTTAGGGGCCAAAAATATTTTAGAAATATACTGGTTATGACATGGTACACAGGGGGATACAGCACCTAAGCCAATCAATTTTTGAATGGCGCTATAAATCTCGAGACTTTCGTCAAATGTAAAAACTGAACTTGGGACTACAGGTTGAGTCACCGTTTTTGAAAACTGAATAGTGTAACCTTCCCTTATCCATGTCAACACCGCTCTATTACCAGTTATATTTAGCCAACAGTTATAGTGAGATGTTAATCTGTCGGTATGTACCTGCGGTGTCACTGCGCATGGGCACGCGACCTGGCCTGGTTTGAATTCTTCGACGGTGCTTGAGTCGTTGTGAACGTGGAGTAGGACCGGCGAGCTGCTGGCCTCGGCTTCCTCTGACCTCCCCGCCCCCCCCTGAATGACAGGTAACGAGGAGGTCCTGTCCCGTTTCCCTGATGTGTAGAACGGGGTGCGGTTGAAGTTTGAGCTGAGGGTACGGAAGTCTTCTGGTTTGAGCCTTTCCTTATTTGTTGACCTTGTTTTTCTATAGCCTTACTCGCCTTTATTTTTTCCCCTAGGGTGTTGCCGAACAGAGTTTCATCTCTTTCAGTATCCTGTATTATATGTAGGAAATTCTTTTCTAAGCTCGGCATGATTAACTTTATCCTATCGCGAGTAAACAAATGGTGTAAGTCTGACAAGATCCGACACCCGTCACTGAGAGACTTCAGGGCTCGTGCTTTGTCTTCCGATCTCAGCAGCAAGTCCATGCCTCGGTTTATAGCCGCAGTGCCGACACCGAGGGCTTGTTGGAAGCTTTCAAGTTTTTTGTCACGGTGTCTTACAGTCTCCGAAACAGCAGCTGATATTTCAGCATTCAGTTTAGGCGGTTGTAACAGTTTACAATTTGAAGGGATTAAGTATTCTTTCATTAGATTACTTTTATCTTCCGTAGACAAACCTTTTTTCAGTAATGGTGTCCATAAGTTTGCCAGGCTTATGTGAACGGGCTCACCAAAGTCGGGGGTATCTGAGATTGACGCACCTAGTGCCGACAGTAACACAGGGTCTAGGCTGGATTCAGTCGGTGTCTCTATTGCGGTCGCCGCATTTGCTTGCGCTTCCTCCGACATTGGTACCTGTATAGTTGGCGGTGTTTTTTGCGGTGACTGTTGGTCATCCGGCTCCGTGTCCGACCTCACTGACTGGGGTTCGTCAATGAATGCATCTAAAATAGATAGATTTGGTTAGGGTAACGTAAAAAACAATACGATACAAATGTATTACGCCATAATACTTTTTAGTAGGTAGTTCGACATTTCATTGTCTCGCAGACAATGTTTGGCAAGGAACGTGTTTATTCATTAGAATTCACGTAATTTTGCACCTTTTGTATTTCAGTCACGGATAGCTCGCAGCTATCCGTGCTATCACAATTGACTCGCAGTCAATCATGATTTATGTACCCTGTTGTTGATGCACCGAACACATAATTTTGTTTGCAAAACCATACCTGTTATATTTTCATCATCTGACGAATCCAGTGTGCGTCGTATGCGCTGTCGTTTATTTTCTTCCTCTTGTAATTTTCTTATTTTCCGATGATAGCGCGCTAATTTTTCTTCTGCACTACGTTTCGGCATTTCGGTAAGTGCTCGTGCGCTTGCTGCCTGGCACAAAAAAGGAATGACATAAAGCGATGAGCATAGACTAGGGCTGGGTGTATTGACATTTAATACTAGTATTTTTTATCGAGTATTTACTCTGAAATATGCGCGATGCTGTTAGTGGAATAAAGGAAACTACACTGTTATGCTTTAATCTGAAGAATGAATGGACGAAATATAATTATTATTTTATATATTCCATCATTAGTAATTATTATATACATTCCATCGCCCTCTGTATCCAGTTACTATTGTTTGCATTTAATTAACCTTGGTTACTAAGTTTACTTTGGTTTATCACTAACAATGCCTCTCTTTAGAGATTGATTTATCCACTTATGGATTTGTTTATATATTAATTTTATTTTATCATTTATTTTTATTTATTTTCCTCCTCAAAGAGGTCGGACTCCTTAAGGGTTTTCCCGCTTGGGGGTATTGATCCTCTTATGGATTTTCCTCCTTCAGGGTTTTACCGCCTTGGGGAGATTGGAGGATATTTAATCCTTTCCTTTTAACCATGCTAGGATTTTCCCCTCTACCACCATTATTATTTTCATTATTATTTTGTTTTAAAAGTGTGTTTGCACAGAATGACATGCCCGTCAAACCATGAGGAAATTATATTGAGTATATTAGTAATAATACTAATTATGTCGTGATTTTACAACATAGGGACTTGAACTTTTATAGCTAATTGACAATTAATGTAAGCACCTCAATATGGGTACCCAGACCCAACATAGCAAACTCTGTTGCAATTTTTTTTTTATTTTTATTTATTTGTTGTGCTGAAACGGGTTATTGAAAACCAGTTACGAATTTTGCTGACAAAGGAACCTAGGTTTTTAGATGCAGATCGGACCTCGGGACAATTGTTCAAGAGACAGACATTCATATTTCGGTTATGCTTTTATAAAGAAAAGCGTAGATGACGGTATCATTTAATGTAAGCATATTGATAGAAAACATCATTTTATATACTCTTGATAGAACATGTAGGTACCCACTAGCAATATGGTGGCTGATAAAAAGTATACACAAATACTTTTGGCATAATGATTGAGTACCCACAAAATTACACTAATTATTTATTAATGACGCTGGTCATATAAGGCAATATTGAGTCCTGTTTTTTATGTTTTAAGGTGTAAATAATAAGTAAGTATCTCAACAAATTACTTACTGGTATAGATTCAACAATATATTTGGATAGTAGATCCATGGGAAACAGAACTATATTTTATCAAGACTGCCTTGTTTAATTACGATAAACAGTATCTCAGATTCAATAGTTCATTTCGTAATGGCTTTATTTGTCATCTATATCTATAAATATCAATGCCACTTTTCGTTGTAATTTCATAACTCAAGAACGGGCTCACCTATCCAAACCAAATGTTTAGGCTTTGTTCGGACTATTTAGTAGATGGTTTATGTGAAGTTTGCACAAAATCGGTAGGGCGGGTCTTCATTTATCACATTTTTTGTAACAAGTTAATTCAATAAATGGCGGATCATTTTGTAAATGGGGATTTTGCTGTCAAAATGACCCTTTTTTCAGAATTAAAACTTTTTTTTTTTTAGTGTTGACAGTAAAAGCATGTTGTTATGTCCTTCATGCGGTCATTTTATTTTGGACGTGTTCGAATAAAGCAAATTGTCAGCGATAATTATTACTTTGTGTTTATATTTTTTGTTCAAATGTAATGTAAGTAAGTATATAACTGTTGAGGTGATTAACATGTATGCATGTGTGTTTCTTCATTTGAAAAAACATATTGTGTACCACTAATAATGTAGCAATTTGTTTTTAATTTGATTTATTCTTTTTTAATTGAAGGAAAAATGCCATTTATTGTTTGAATAATTGAATTTGATGTTACAATTAAATGTTCTTAATATTTCACTTTATACGTAGCGAAGCACGTACCGGGCCACTAGTATTATAATATATTATTGACACTCTTTACACACTTTTGATACAACCTCAGTTATAAAGGTACGGTAACACTCAATATTTCAAAGTTTTGTTATAACTGGGTGTCATTTTAACAATTTCATTGTTGGAACATTTGGTGGTTTGATCGAATAATATTATTCGATAGGTATCGTTTTTTTTTTTATTTTTTATAACAGGTACTTAATGAACAATATCATCTTTAGAACATTTGGCGGTTTGATCGAATATTATTCGATAGGTATCGTTTTTTTGCTATTTTTTATAACGGGTACTTAATGAACAATATCATCTTTAGAACATTTGGTGGTTTGATCGAATATTACGACTCGATAGGTATAGTTTTTTGTTATTTTAATAACAGGTAATGAACGATATACCATCGTGGGAAAGTTTGGTGTTTTCATCGGATATTAGGATTTGATTTTAGAGTATATACCATTGTCTCTACTCTAAAGAGGTATAATTAGGTAACATTTATTTGCTATCTGATTTGGCCAACAACGTTTGCGTGCGTGATTAACGATTATTATTATGGGTATTTGTAAACGAATGCATGTACTAATATAAACTTATTCAATAATAATAATCATGTCCTGTGACACACACGGTCTTCCGATCCCAAACCAGGCAGAACCTGCACCACGGAACCTAGACACTATAAATACTTCTTTTCCGTATAAATATGGTTGAAACAATGATTGAATAATCAATTTAATTTCGTTTTATGTGATATTTTGTACGCTCGCACTTATACCCCTTTTTTTATTTTTAAAATTATTTTATATTTGTTTTTGGCACTATAATAGCAGGCACATTGTTTTGAGAAAAATTTATTTACTGCGCTTGTACTCGTCGCCATGTGATGTCTCACCATTTCGGCTTGAGTCTATTGTATGAATATGACCGCTTACAGTAAATAGGTACATGGAACACAACCGTATTAAATGAAACACAAAGTACTTACTCGCTGTACCACAACCGCTCGGCTCGGTGTCTGTTAGACGACTGAGACGCGCGGCGGGCAGGCAGCAGTATTTATTTGCAATACACCACACAGGTAACTGATTAAATGTTGAAGGGGAAGTCGTTGCCGGCAACGGTAAGTCAAGGCCACGTGCCGCTGTTTGGTTAAGAAATCGTGCATTAAAAGAAAAAAAAATACACGTGATATCTCATTATACCCGTCCTGGTGATATTTCATGATTTTTTCGGATTTCCTCCCCCCCCCCCCCCCCCCTTTCAAGCCTCACGTGATTAATGGACGCCCCCTTTGCTATTTACCTAATACCCCAACAGAAAGGTCAAACTGCATGACTAAGTTTGTTTGTCAAAGATTTTTGACAATTGCTTTTTTCTGGGATACTTACCTAAATTACTTACATTTATTACTTGTCATTATTTTCCTCTATAAACTTTGGTCGTAATGAGGAAACGGTATATTTTTTTTCGACAATTTTATTTAAATCAAATATCAGTGAAAAACCACGTGAACTTACAAAGAACAAAAATGTGTTTTGAACTGTGTAAATAAAGCCCAGTCACATTTGCCTTTTTGGTACGGAGCCCTAAAAAGAAAACCTATAGGATAATGTGATGTAAATGAAAAAAATAATTAATTATGAATGTTTCCTTCTTTATGTTTACCTTACAATATTAGTTTTACTTGCAACTTTTATTGGCGATTTACGAATTCATAATGAGATGTCGATAAACTGCTTGATTGGTTTTTAATAACCAAGCTGGGCGCCTTTGTTTTGAGATTGCAGATACTTAATCATAGCTGTTAATGTTATTTAGTATTAATTAAAAAGTAACTATAAACCTATTTATTTTTACGTGTTTTACGTAGGATTTTTGCTAAACGTAATGCAAATATCACTCTTTGTCTGCTAAGAATTTTATTATGACTTATCACTTAGCTTAGGAAATTAGCGACAGAATCCGTAATGAGGAAATTCGCCGAAGAACCAAGGTCACCGACATAGCTCTTAAAATCTGCAAGTTAATGTATCAATAGGCAGGCCACATCGCTCGGAGAACCGATAACGGTTGGGGAAGAAAGGTTCTCGAGTGGCGATCACGAACCGGAAGACGCAGCGTTACCTACGCCCCACTAGGTGGACAGACGACATTATGCGCTTCGCAGGTAGGATGCAAATAGCCAATTGTCGTTCATTGTGCCGTTCGAAAGGGGAGGCCTATGTTCAGCAGTGGACGACTTCCGGCTGGTGATGAGGAACTTATTTCTTTATAAATTTTGTGATGACGATACGCCTGTCCAGATATACCGCACTGTCGCTTGACAACTGAATTCCCGGTAATTTCACCAGCCACAGTGTTCTTCAAACCTGAATACCAGAATTGACGGTAAAATATCTAAATACTACGGTAGATTTAGATAGTACCATATGCCACATAGAATGGAATTGTATGCACTAGAATTCATCCAAAAGGTAAGATAAGGCATATTTAGTTAAACGAAATTCTTCAATGAATTTGCCGTTATGGTCATAAAAACAAAAACTTTTCCCAAGAAATATAGAGTGTGGACTTTCATAGCTAGGGGTGCCATAATTCTAATGCATTTGTGACAAATGTCCTGTTCGCCACCCCAGCGACGTCATACATAGCCGAAGTTTCTAGACGACGCTCAATTTGTTGTTCCATAAAAAGTTTTTTGTTGGAATTTGTTTTCCGGCTTTGTGGGAGGAAAAAGAAGTTATTTTATGAAACTCGTGGATATTGTTACATCACGGGAAGCGGTTTGAACAAAAAGTAAAGACTTATTTAATGCCGTTGAACATATTGTTATAAACTAATTTTGAGTGAGAAAATAATCATCGTAGAAATGTCAGCAAAAGCTGACGCTGAGAGCTGCTGAGTGGATACCTTTCAACGGCATTTTGATTTTTAGTTTAAGCGTACTAGGCTAGTTACTATACAAGATGTCGTTTACTCAATGTTTTTTTCTTTTTCAAAATACAAAAAAAATATATATGGAAAAAAATAATCATAACATTAACATGTGCCGTTTCGCCAATTTTAAAAATGAATTGACGATAATAGTCCGACCTTTGGTTTCAGTCGTAGTCAATAATATTTCAACTCCAACTTGCGACGAGACGATCATGACGATTGCTTTCTGATTAGGGACACACCTGTCTGCCCATACTTTGGTATCGGATTGCGGCTCGTCACATAGAACTAGACTCGTAATTGTACCTAACATCATTAATTATTTTTTCAATAAATTTAAGTGTCTGTCCAATAAGGTTAAGACTTCTTTTCTTTCGATTTCATCAGTTAAATCACTGCAATTTTTAATTTTGTACACTGCTACTTTGCCGCATAATATATTAAAGTGCAGTGGCATTTACCTGGATTGTCTACTGCACAAGGGGAAGGCAGAAGAAGAAGCCCGGGCGGGTCACTTCTAAAAATACAAAACAGACGGAAAAACAATTATAATTACTGAAGTTGGTGTTAAGTTCAGTATGATAACACTCCGGCTAGCTAGCAAGATGATTATAATGAGTTACTAAAGGTTTCTGAGGTAGCCAGTTTGACTATTAACTACATACGAGTATATTACATGTGACTATGCTTCAGTACTTATTTATCTCTATCATTTTCAAGCTAGAAAATATAAAACAGTACCATGTTATTACCGTGAAAAAGTTTAAAGAACAGCTTAATTATGTAAGTGGTAGCGTGCAGACTGCATCGATCCACCGATCAATAATTCAAGGCAGGGTTTCCCATTGAGTCAGTTTAGTGTGGCCATGAATCTATGTATTTCTTTTAGTCTATATTGTACACTAAAAAATAAATAGAATATTGGTAAAACCATGTATGTACACAAGTGTGTGTGTGTTTTTTTACTTAATACAAGCAAGCGATTCCGGTGTTGGAATATGGTGATGCAGCCGTATACGAAACGCACTATAGCTAATTATAATTGTCAGAGGTATCGCTATGCAGCTAGATAAAGGAACGAAATAAATATTCCAAGATAATTCGTGGGGCCTTAGCGTGAACTCTTATAGCAGGGCAGTTTAACACGAAAAGTGACCTGTGTACTTACCATGAGTGCAGCAATTAGCAGGCCATCCAGCTATTACGTCACCCAAAAAGGTGAGTGGTCACGTGACAATATTCTTGTCACGCTAATAGGCATGATGACTAATTTTGAAAAAATACTCGATAATGTAAAAATATGTTTATTTTCGGCAATAGTAGACCCGTAAGTCTACTATTGCCGAAAATAAACATATTTTTGCATTAAGTTTATTATTAATAGCAATATTTTCAATTTTTAAAATAGAGTTTGAATTTCGTTCCAAAACGATGGCCGGTGCATGGCGCCATGTTGTGACGTCACTACGGCGGTGTAAATAAACATCTGTCTAGGTATAAAGGTTAAAAGTGAATCATTGTATGAAAGAAAAAGTTGAGATGACAGTTTGACAGTTGTTTATTTACACAGGATTGACGTCATTCACTCTGAGCAGCGTTTATTACAAAATGGCGATTAGCTGTATTTGAGTAATTTATTTACTTAAATATCACGAAAATCTCTCTATTATTATGAAAATGAGATGCATTTTTGGAATCAGTGCAATCTGTTCTAATATTTAAAACCACAGATTTATAGGTATTGTGTTACAGTCATCATGCCTATTACTGTGCTCAATAGTGCTCATGGTACATATTTGTAAGACACTTAGGTAACTGTTCGTGTTAAACTGCCCTGCTATAAGAGTTCATGGTAAGGCCCCTGGACTATGAGAGCTTAAACCCTTTTGCGCTGTTCAAAGGTAGGATAAAAGGTTGTGTTGAATAACACTAATAAATATCCAAATTTTTTATAAGGACTTCCTTTGTTTACGACGATAGGTACGTAAATCTCCAGATTGTTCAATCTTTCCTTCATGACCTATATAACTTCTTTAGTATTTCTATCGTCACTAGAATATTAAAATACATCCATCCATCTACATTGCAAGTAGGTATGTTTGTTCAACACTATTGAAATGTGTAGGACGTTATATCATAGTCACCCTAAAATACACCGTGTATCGATAGCACCTGTACCTTGACAAACGGTATAATCACGACAAAAACATTCTGCTATCTTATACACGGTACAGGTACAAACAAAGGTGTTCCCGGTGTGTTCAGCCCATAGTTTTTTCACTACGTGTTGAACCGGTGTGGTTGAACCCATTAATGTTTTGTATTATAAGTGGTTCGTTAATTTCGACGGGATAATTATACCCACAGTGTATAATTAGGCACAAAAATGCTTGTGTAGCAAAAATGTATTTTTATTTATTCGTAAATTTTATTTGTAAAATAATACGGGCGAGACTAATGCCTGCTAGTAAGCGACACGCACGCCCATGGGTAGTTGCATTGTACCACTCCATATCATCTGAGATTTTAGTTATGCTCTCACGAATGTATACCTATTTAAAAAGTCTACTAATGTTTTTGTTAAAACAAAATTAACAAATAATGAATATGTAATAAAAAATAAAAAACCATTTTAAAGAAACTGAATCTTTTATAGGAATAAGAATACCTGCCAATATATAGTAGGTATCTCCGTACTAAATAAATATTTTATACAAATAGGCTACGCGTCTGGCCTATATTACAGAAAAGAGAAAAGAAAACAACATTTGTATTACAACCACACCAAATAATAACACAACACAGTATCCAGACCTATCAATAACGACCGAAATAAGTATACAAAATCGTACAGGTTCATAATGACGAACACGCGTATAAATAACGTCAAACCTCATTTTATTTTATAGAACACGATCTCACTCGTTATTAAAAGTCAAGCTTTGAAACGCAATACGGTTTCATTAGTAAGCCGAAACGCGACATATTGATGTTTTTTTCCATGATATTTCACGTGTATCCTCCATTTACCCGTCTACATTTAGAAAAATGAATGTTGTAATTTTGCACGTCGGCCGTGATGAATGAGCGCCACGGTGAGCCATTAGAGGAGCGGAAGGGGGTCACAGGCCTTTGAATAATTGAGTGCACGCTTGCAGGCCGAAGCACTGTTGCACGCGTCTGTACGTTTTACTGCTAAATTTTCTTTTTATTTATTTATTTTACAAAAGGTAATCGGTAGCGTCTTGGGGGTCACTAGATTCCTGGGGTGTAAAACCTAAGCGTCCACCAAATACGGCTAAGGAGAACGTTGGCAGGGTTGCTACCCTCGTCCCCGTGAGAACCATGACAATTTCTCTGGTGGTTATAATGCGCCTCGGCGCGGTGGATTGCAAGTTTGATTGTTAGATGGCAAGGTACTAAGGAGTACCTGGTGCAGATCCTACAGGATTACTTAGGACCCCATTTCATGTGCCGATGCGATAGCCGCGCCTTTGGTGCGTAAGAATCCCTCATACCCCGTTTGACCGTAGGTACAAGGTTCAGGAGATCCTTTTAAGATTTCCCCCTCGTCAACAAAAAAAAGTTAAGTGCCATTGCTGCCATATATTCCTCCGCAAATATGTGTTAAAGACAAATTTAAAATTTAGCTTATAGACAAAATTAGTCCGACATCATAAATTATTAAATTCATGGAGCACTTTTAATTTTGTTACTTTTCTATGATTGTCCTTCAGAGGCCGAACACTCCTTACCTCCTTTAGGATGTAGGTATAAAGATGTCGCCTTGTCGATGTCGATCTTTATTGAAATCTAAAACCCCATGTGTAAACCAAAGCTGTTTTTCACCCTCGAAAGATAATTTTTCACATTAAATATGTATAGGTTTTAAATTGAATCATGGCCATGTAATGGAAAACGGATTGCGTTTCTTCCGTAAAATTCTCGTAACACTAAGTGAATATATTTTGATTTGTATATAATCTATTCGAATTGTGTATTCTATTCAGTGTATATTCAGTGCGGACATATTTTTGGTGGATCTGTATCATATAAAAAACTGTATCATTTATAAAACACAGGTGGCCAGTCTTCAGTCTAGTACGTATTTTTAACAGACTTTAAAATAAGGAGAAGGTTCTCAATTCGACTGTCCCATATATTTGTTTTTATCTATGTTTGATGTATGCGAATAATTTGAAAAATTATTTAAATCGGTCGGTTGAAGTCGGTTAATTTTTTTTTTTAAATATTTATTTTTTCAATCCAACTACTTTTACGGATTTTATCGCGCTTTATTTTAAATTTTACTATCCCGACGTTTCGAATGCTTTAAAGCACCCATGGTCACTAATAAACACTAATTTACATTAGTAATATTATCCAGGATTCAGGGATACATCACCAGGAGAAAGCCGTCCATTGCTGAACAGAGGCCTCCGCCTCAGAAGGGGGGGGGGGGGGTTGCCATAATCCCCACGCTTGGCAGGCCGCTTGGGGATCGCAGTAGAGATGGCAGGTAATCCAATAGAAAGACTAAAGCCCTTTTGATGCTTACCTACTCATTAAAATACAGTTTTTGTAATAATTAACTGTTATTTTGTTTTATTCTGACCATATTGTAAAGTTGTATTTCCGTTGCAAGCAGTTCTCTCACTCAGTGTAATTTAAAGTAACGACGTCCAGGGCCATTGTAAGGAAATTGCGAATGCAACAGACTACGCCATTCGTACGCCGAGCAAACGCCAGAGCTTAGACACCCTCTATCTATTGCCAATTTCCCCTCGCACCCTCTGTTTTAAGGGCATTGGTACACCGCGCTTAGGGATAAGCTATGAGATTTTAGTATGGGGCATATTCAAATTCCATTTTTTGCACCACTCTTATGTCGGTAATAAGTATGTTTAACTTCGGTCAAGTATTATAGGTGGCTTACGTGAGAATATCCATTTCATTTATTTTAAAAATATCCACATTAAATATTATTCGTTTCATTATTATTATATAATATTATGAGTTGAAAGGTACGTAAATATAAGAAAAAATATTCTATGGGATTCTTACCTACTAAAACCCCCGCGGCTGTGGCATCGGCAAATGAGTGGGGACCCCAGGGCTCTCCGGTGGGATCTGCACTAGGGGTCCCTGGCAAAGGTCTGCTGGTCTTTCCTTTGAGCTCGCCACCGAGAGACGCCGTGTAGCCCGCCCCCGTTAACCAATCACGGTGCTCACGGGGACGGGGATCGCAACCACGCTGCCGTACTCAATGCACGTCCAGCGACTCCGAATCTAAAATAGGCAGAGCCTATGGCAAAACGATTGATACTAATACTTATTTTATTTGTAAATTGTACATTCTTAAATAGATAAATAAACCCAGAGACGGGGTGGGAATCGAACCCACTACTTATTGGGTAGCGGACAGGTTATCTAACCACTAGACCAACGGGTCTGTCTTTAAATCTGTATCAGAGATATTCCTGCGATATGAGTACTAGTATTAAGTTATCTGACCCCTCGTACGATTTATCAAGCAGCATTATAACAAACATAATTGTAGCAGCAACCTAACTGGGACCCTAGCTAGTGACAAAGTTATCAATAAAATAAAATAAATGAAATTGGCGTTCAGCGGGCGGCGGCGACCGACGGCGGACAGGGCGGGCGACCGACGCTCTGCTGAGTATGCTGTTTCTATGATTTTATATTGGCCACTACCAGACGATTTTATAAGTTTGTTTCACTTTTTAAAGTTCTTTTCACCTTTATGATTTTCCTTGAGTTGCATTGCACAGCTATTTTGCTATCTGAGACTTAGTCAATAATGAAATACAATATTTGAACTTGTAATTCTGAAAATTATAATTACAACCTTAAGTTATCATTTTAATAATGTTATTCCTTTGTTTCTTTAATAATTTTTTTCTCTAATAATGGCACCATCCCCTAAGCCACAGGGGCGGCCGTCCCCGTCGGGGGTGTTTAGAAAAGCTTCAATTAATTATAGCACAGGTGAGCCGAGGCATGGCCGTTAAAGAATTACACCAAAGTAGACGGATCCTAGTCGTGTTTCGATTTATCATGTTCTTAATATTTTTTATTATGGCATCATTGAAAATTTTAGCCACCAATCAAAAGAATATTTAAATTTATTGTAGGAAAAATAAAGTTATAGAAATGAGTTTTTACTTTTACCTGACTGTCTAAGACGGATTATGTTTTTGGTCTTAGTGTATATGTATGTAAGTATGTATGTAAGTATGTATGTAAGTATGTATGTAAGTATGTATGTAAGTATGTATGTAAGTTTGTATGTAAGTATGTATGTAAGTATGTATGTATGTCTATTTCTTTGGCACGGCCTACAGCCTAAACGGTTTTATGGATTTTGGCTGATAATATGTCTTTAGATTCGTCTCAGTTGTAGGAGTGATTTATGATATATATTTTTTGAAAAAACTTAATAATATGTTGACTGTCGCCATTTTATATTATTTTTACCTCTAAAAATATGGGTATCAAATAAGAGGTGTTAAAGAAACGAGTTGCAATATATATACATGTGTATATGTATTATGTATGTATAATAAAGTTTAAGTCTATCTTGTTTCTTCGCAGTTGGGCTTTTATGCTTTTATAATTTATGCTAAACTTGTTCATAATATTAATATGGCAGCCAGCCAGTCGCCATTTTATTTTTAGTTATATTAATATAACAAATTCAATATTATGGTCTTACTCGTCTTTGTTTCGTTTTTAGATAACGTTAAAGTTAGACTTTCAGGAGAACTGGAAACAGCACAAAATTGGGCGCATGATAATACGATTTTAAGCGATTGTGACATGCCGCTAGGGGCGATAAGCGACGTCATTAATCAAGGTGATCATCAACCATCCGAGACGTCGGCTGACAAACATCACCGCGACCGTTGAGATAAAGTTACTTTCAGAGCCAACTTGCTGCTGAAAGCGTTATTCCGTGCATCTTTTTACACAGGTTTAGGGTTTTTTAGAAGCTGTCTTGTATGCAAAGTACCACCGCAGTAGGTAGTAGATAATAGAAATAATGTACACTTATATTTTCCTTTTTTATCAACCATTGTACGTTTTTATACCTTTTATTTTTAGTTACGAAGATTGTATCACTCGCGTCAATGACAAACCCTAGCGGGTTTTTATGGCGTGATTGTTTTTGTTTGTAAATATTTTGCATGCTTAAATAAATAAAAAATAAAAAAGATAGGTATTATTCGGTCTCTTCGGATTCGCTGGACGTTTAGGCAGGATGCGCTAGACGTCCATCGAGTACGGTGTCGGCTTCAAGGAGGACGGCGGCGGGGTTGCATCCCCCGTCCCCGTGAGCACTGGTTTACGGTGGCTATAATGCGCCCCACTGGCGGTGGGTTTAAAGGATTGGCACTGCGGTGTTACTGGTGCAGATCTCAACGGACAACACAGGTCCCCCTACCATGTGCTGATGTGTAAATAAAATCTATACTTATAATAAAACTGTAACAGGTCCAATTCTGTACATTGAAGATATTTTGAAAATTATATATGGAGGGCATTCTATAACCGATACTAAAACCAAAAATGTATATTTTTTTATTTTTGTCTGTCTGTCTGTCTGTCTGTCTGTCTGTCTGTATCTCGGCTGAGCATCACGCCGAAACTACTGAATGGATTGAAACGAAACTTGGCATGATTTGAGGTAATACTCCAAGGTAGGTCATAGGATACTTTTTATCCCGACATTCGGCACGGTTCCCTTGGGATAGAGACTAAAGTCAAAATGTGTAGTTGGTTATACGCTTGCTCCGATTTAACAACTTTTCATTATAATTATAATAAATATTTGTAAGGGAACACCCATAGACCAGTGGCGTGCACTGACTTTTTGATTAGGGTAGGCAAAAAAGCAAATTTCTTAGATCTCTAGAGTCGTAGGGTAACAGTCTTTTTGTTTGTACGTATTGACACTGTAACATAAGTAAGTCTATTTATTTGTACTTACTGATGTTTTTTTGAATAAATGAGCACTGCTATGCAATAATGAGTCAACAAAAATATAAATAATTCTGTGTTAACGCCATCTATCTCTTGTTATAGGCCTAGGCGACAAACTGCATTAAGATTTTTTTTGTTAGATGGAGCTTTACTAACTTACTGAGCTGAATTACTGACATGGGCATTTTTTTAAACGTCGCCTGGGCCTATAACAAGAGATAGATGGCGTTAACACAGAATTATTTATATTTTTGTTGACTCATTATTGCATTATTGCTCAAATATTCCTAAATATATTCTATTTCACTCCCATAACTAAAACGAATCTTACGATTATGTAGGAAGTACCTAAGTATATTAAATTAAAATCCATGCAGCCATGGATTTTACTTTAATATGCCGCAGACCATGTTAAAAAAATAAACATACCTACTATCGAAAAATATAATAGCTAAATTATTATCTTTCGCAAAGTACGACCTACGTGCTCACACGTCCTCTTTTCTTTTTCGTTACTTATTATATACCTGCACCGCTTTATATTCTATTAAATAATTTAAAAACATTACAAAAAGAAACTTCGATTCTAAGAGGATACGAACTCGCGTCTCGTGATTCGCTTCCGAACGCTTAACAAAATGATCTGCCGCTGCAATATCTATGCGCGTCAAATTAGCATTCATGTCGTAACATAAATATCTATTGGGACTAAACTATATTGAAATGTCACTTTTGGTAGGCAGTGTCTCTCTGTGTCTCTGTCCTTTGTCTGTGTGCGTGATATTTCTTCTATTATACATGTCAGATTATTTATGGGTGCGTGTATCGGTGTGAGTCTGTGTGCAAGAAATCTGTTTGAATGTGTGCATATTGAGGCAACGCCGTATCGTGTCTTTGCGTGGCCCGCGCGCAAAATCTATCTTTACATTTATGAGTAGATAGGTATAGTACAGTGCATTTATGTTAAGTTCGTCGCGCATAGGTGATTGATTTCAAATATTTTGCGTGCTTTTCTTTATTTACAATGGTGAAATAATTGAAAACGAAATATTACTATGCACACTTTTTATTGATATGTCTGATTGGGAAAATCACAGGGTAGGCAAACACTTTTTGCCTATATGGACTGCACGCCACTGCCATAGACAGTTGTTAACAATGTTTGGAAATCGATCAGGTTAAGCAACGTTAGGTAAGGTCATTAAATAGATGAGTGACCGTTTAAAACCATTTGAACTAAACGTCTCCGTGCTTCGGAGGGCAAGTACAAAGTGGGTCCAAGTTTTTACCGACTTTAAAAAAGGAGGTTTTGTATTCTATGCGAATGTATATTATTGAAAGTTTAGTTAACGTAAACACAGCGCGGGCGGAGCTGCGTGGGTCAGCTAGTATGAAATAAAATAGATTATTACCACCACCGCAGTATCAGATAGGCATTGTTTTGTGGCCAAGCACACATTGCTGTGTTTTAGTTTGGTATCCTAGGCAATGTGATCTATTGTAATAGATGGATGGATTGGAATAGATATATTGTGATTTATTGTTGTTGCCTTAAGGGCAGGTTATCAGCAAGTTGTTCATTTTTAAAGTTTTCACTACTAACATTGTCGTGGAACCTATTCCAGGTTACTCTCTCTAATAAATAAATATCTTACTCCCAGTATATATATTCCGGACTATACATGACTAATAGATAAAATATTTAAAAAAAAATTGATCCGACTTCAATAACACTAAAAAGTATAAAATAATTTAAATATTATTGAAGTTGGAGTTAGCGTACCTGCTGTGTATATTTGGCACCAACTTCAATAATATTTAAATTATTTTATACTTTTTAGTATTATTGAAGTCGGTTCAATTTTCTTTTTAAATATTTTATTTTATACTTTTTAGTGATATTTTCATACATAAAGATTGAACCATCGAAGACTGTAAAATGATCTAGGTAGGTTATGACATCACTATGATTTCACATTATCGTCTACATACTTTTACATAATTCATGTTTTTTCAGAAACTCAGAAACAATTTATCCGATCGTAATGAAATTTGCATGGAATCATCATAGTAGTTTACTCTCTCGAATAAAAAAAGAATCATCGAAATCGGTTCATATTTGTCAGAGAAATGTAAAGGAGAACATCAGTTTTATGGTTTTTACCAGATAAATTCCTCCATATCATTCATGGTCCTCCAGGAGGTTCTTATCTGGTTGTGATAAAATTCATACAGATTATTACAGTGGTTTCTTCTTTCGAATAAAAAAAGAATCATTGAAATTGGTAAATATTTGCCAGAGTTATGACCATTTTTGTCCTTAAAAAGCGACATAAAGTCATCTATATAGGCTTTCTTGCAGCTTTCCTGCGCAGTCAACATTCTTGTTTTTTCAGGAACTACTTATTACTAAGCAATAATTTTTTTTATGGGACCCAATTAACGGATTAAAGAATGGATGGAAGAAAGATTTTTTCAAATCGGTTCATAATTGCCAGAGTTATGCGCGAACATACATAGAAAAAATATATATATATACAGACGAATTGAGAACCTCCTCCTTTTTTGAAGTCGGTTAAAAACCACCTCATTTCTGAAGTCTGTGATAAATATAATCATCAGTTTTTTTATCAGAAATTAGGACTAAAATAAAATTTTATACAAAACTTTTTTACAAAGGAAATTTTTTACTAACCTAACCTGATTTCACAAAAGAATTTAATGGTAAAAAAAATACTTTTCTACTGAATACTTATCAGCCCTCAACGTTTCTTCAAACATTTTCAAACAAATTATCTCAGAACCTATTTTGATGAACCCGAATGAAAAGTACCTTTTATCCTTCAGAATAACCGTAAGTAGTGATTAAGTACATCGTGGAGATTGAATTAAATATTTTCAAGTAGGGTCGGGTAGGGTAAGTGGGACAATCTTAATTAGACACACACTTGGGGGGCCTCTCGTGGCCTTGAGAGCCCTCTGCCTCTTTAATGGAACCGAAAATTTAATTTTGTGTTTGCTTTTAATTAAGTGTCCAAAAGTATGCTTTGAGATTTATTATAAAACTAGCTGACCCACGCAGCTCCGCCCGCGCTCTTTTTACGTTTTTAGATGCCCGTATAGGCTTATTATGTGAATATTACACATTTTTAATAGTATTAGATACATAGGTACTCGTCCTATACATAACCTCCTTTTTTGAAGTCGATTGAAAACCGGAGCCTATCTTTTACTTACCCTCTGAAGCACGGAGACGCTTAGAATGGAACCATTTAGGTCACCCATCCATGTAACGACCTTGCTTTATGTTGCTTAACCTTAATCTAGCGGTATGAAATATTCTTTACAACCTATTCTCAGACCTACCTGATATGCACACAAAATTCCATTCAAATCGGTTCAGCAGTTTCGGAGGAGTTTGTTAACAAACACCGCGACCCGAGAATTTTCTTTCTTCGGCTATTTTGTAGGCAAAAGAATTTATTATTTTTAAACAACAAACTACTCTTTTACATTTTCTTCATGCTTGTATCTCTTTAAGGATCAATAAAAGGGAACGTGAGTTGCTGCTGCAATGTTTCTACTAAATGGTTCACAGCTCACCCCCATTTGAAAGGAGAAACCATAATGCTAAGCGGTGCACCTCTATTTATCCTCTAACTATGCCTCCGGGAAATAAGACCGAATATAAAACGGTATATTATTTAGGTATTAACGAACGCTAAAAACCAATCAAACACTTTTGATTATTGCACAAATCAATGACTTTTGTTTGAAGAAATATATAATGTCATATTATGACAATATCAGACTGGAAAATGGCATCACGGTTTAGGTATAGGTACAACGAGCTATCTGTACACATCCCTAAATGCTTGCTCTTGTATAGTATATAAGGAAGAATAGTTATAGAGAACAGCCGTTATTTGGGGGATAAAAATAGCTAGATATTTTGCACCTACATTTTTTCTAGTGATTCACAGCTAAAATTGCAGACAGTAGGTACTTCGTAATTTTTACCATGTCCAAGGCAGAAGTAACTGGGATAAAACCGGTAAATATTGGGTAATTGAAACGCGACCAATCCTGTTAAGACAGACGTGGCAACTGTAGGGTCCATTGTTAATTTACATTTTTAGCGCTGTTTTTATCCTTATCCCTTTCTCCGTCCGTTGCCCTGTGAACTTACTTAGTTATAGCAATTAAAGCCCGTTTTATTATTTAAAGGAGCAGATTAAAATTTTAAATGAGATGTAGAATAGCTTTCGCTTGATGAAGTTTTGTTTTCTTGCTGCCATTATAACCAAACTCACCCACCCTCTGTAGTAATTTTGATAATATTAACCCTACTAAACCTATTATTAATGTGTTAATAAATTTTTTATACTAAAAAAACGCTATTTACCCACAAGTTATCTGTGCACAGTTCACTTTTTGCTAAAGTTTACTGTGCATGTCTACTGTGTAATTATAATGCTAATTAGATTTATTAAATAATATAAGCTAGGCGCTTGACCGCGATATAAGCTTATGGTAAGCAGTGATACAGCGTGTATGGAAAATATCTTTTATAACCCATTGATCTATTATTGCCCAGATTAATAAGGGGACTGGTCCGACTACTATCCCTTTGGCCTTTTAGTTGGTTGTATTTTCGTCGTATTTTTTTAACCGACTTCAAAAAAGGAGGTTCTGTATTCGACGCGTATGTATGTAATATTAATAAAAATGCGTAATATTCATATATGTTAGTCTATGTGGGCTTCTAAACGAATTTACCAAATTTCACGAGTGTATGTATGTATGTATGTATGTATGTAGGTTTGTCCGCGGATTTCTCAGAAACTACAAGTCCGATTTCGAAAATTCTTTTTGCAATAGTTAGAAAATCTTTCAACTTAGGGTAGAGTACAAATTTCATCAAAATCGGTCCAGTAGTTTAAGAGATATAAACTTTTTATGTTTTCAGTAAGTTACTGTAATGTAGACGTTCGAGTTGCGTGATAGTGCTGATACCTATCTTGGTAAAATAAGTCACTAAAAAGTGTTAAATAAACTATTTTTAAAAAAATAATAACCGACTTCAAAGTAAATTATCTAAAAAGTATAAAATAACGAAAGTATTATTGAAGTTGGTGCAGAATATACACAGCAGGTACGCTAACACCAACTTCAATAATATTTTCGTTATTTTATGCTTTTTAGATAATTTACTTTGAAGTCGGTTATTATTTTTTTAAAATAGTTTATTTCTTTCTCTTATTTGATCTTTTGAACGGCAGGACACACGGTCGCTGATGCTAATCTAATTGTAACAAGACAAACACTGTTTAAAAAAAGTTAAAAAATGACAAGCCCGCTGAGTTTCTTGCCGGATCTTCTCAGTTGAGGCCACGTTGTGATCCGGTGGTAGCTTTAAAAAAAATGACCGTTTAAAAGTGATAGCATTAAGCCTATTTGAAATAAACGATTTTGAATGGTCCGACTACTATCCCTTTGGCCTTTTAGTTTGTTGAAATTTTTGTCGTGGAGAGATCGCCAGAGGGCGCGGCAAGTAACATCAGCTCCGTAAATTTAATTATTTAAAATTATTTCTTTGTGTGTTTTAACTAAAACGAGCTATAAAACTCAAGAACATAACATAAATAATGAGTGACAGTGTTATCACGAACCAATATTGAGAATTACAGTGCAAAATATACAGTGACAATAACTTTTATTAAACCACAAATTCATAAACAACCACTCATTTAAATACGTAAATGAAATTGTTTTAGTGCGCCAATATCCCTACAAACAACGTTTTTGCCAAGATAACTGAAAATATATGTATATAGTGTCGAATAAAAATTGAACAAAAAAAGTGAAAATAGACGGTCAGCTGTTTTTTGTAGATGTGCGGTGGTAAAAATAACCTTTGGACCTTAACCGTCGCATCGACTAAAACACTTAAGACTATACCGATATTTCGCCATTCAACGTATATAGCGTCGTGGCGCAGTGGTTTACGCGGTCCGACTCGAAGCACTGATAACAAAGAGGTTCGAGGGATCGAATCCTCGCAGTGACATTTTTGTAAACTATTGAGATTTTTCAATACTAATAACCTGCTCTAATAGTAATTAGTAAGACTGTGGTTATTAAGTAACCACCACAACCAGTTAGTTTAAAATACATAAATAGCAATTTAAGAACTTAACAAGGATGTCGTTTGTTACTCAAAGGAAAAAACGAATATCCCATTCTTATAATGATTTATCGACATTATCGGATGATGAATATTCCGATTCCAGCAACGTATTATTAAATGATACAAAAAGAAGTCTACCTAACATCAGTATGGAGTATTGTGCAGAAGAAACGGAGCTTAAACTAAAAATGGAACAATTAATATTAGAGTTAGATGGAGCCCACCTAGAAATTGAAAACTTGAATTCTGAGAATACAAAGCTGAGACAAGAATTAGAGCAGTGCAAAAAAACTATTTTAGCGTATAAAAAAATTATAACTACAGATACACCAATATCCTCTCCTGTAACAATATTATACACAACCGATTCACCTCAGACACAGAATATTAGAAAGAAGAAACGTCGTACCAAATTAGAAGAATGCTTTTCAAAGGAAAATATAATAGAAAATCGTATTGATAAAGTGCTTGAAGAAAACCAAGACAAGGATAAGCAAGAAGTACCGATAGTTAATTTAACAAATAATATAGTACAAATTCAAGCTGAACAACCTCAAGTAGACATAGAAAAACATCATTGTACGAATATACCAATCAATAAGGAACGGAAAATAATACAACAACGGGAAAATTTACAAATTACATCACTTCATAAAAAACATAAGGTGCTTATACTAGCAGATGGACAGGGAAGAGGACTCGTCAATAAACTACAACAGCTCTTAGGCAACTGTTACGAAGTCTTCACATATTTTAAACAAGGGGCAAAGTCCTGTGATGTGTTAGAATCTGCTATAAAATTGTCTACTGGATTTACGAAGACTGATTTTATCATCGTACTCGCGGGTTGCAATGATAATAACCCAACAGAAAGTTTATCGATTTTATATCATATGTTGCATAAAACAAAGTACACTAATGTTATAGTCAGTGAAGTACCTGTAAATAAGTTTTTAAACGAGAGTAAACTTAATAAAGAAATAACTAGTATTTGTAATCAGTTTAGGCATTCAATGTTTGTAAATATGGGTTACTCAACATCCATTCCACATGGAAAATATCGTATCATGAATATTACACAAAGAATTCTAAAAGAAATTTTACATATGATGTATAAAAACAATTACCAATCATTCACAAAGAAATTTATAAATAACACGACACTAATTAAAACTAAAACATGTATTGATTCCTCTACTCAAACTGAAAATGAATTATTATATATTTCAAACGCTGGAGGTTTTTCGTCGGGTATTAAAAATGGAGATCAGGAACTTTTTTTTTCGAAACTAATAAACTCTGTGTTTTTCACCTTAACATCCAAAGTTTACTGTCAAAAATGTATGAAATTGATATAATGCTGAATGAATTAGAGAGTAAGACTCAAGTTCTTTGTTTTACAGAAACGTTTATCCCAGCTGGTTCTGAATCTCTTGTACATTTATCTAACTACGTAAAAGGTGCGTATTATTCTAGAAATAATAAAAAAAGAGGAGGTTGTGTGATCCTGGTTCATAAAACTATAAAATTTGAAATGCTGAACTGGATTAATGACGTAGCAATTGATAAACATTTCGAATGCTGTGGGATCTATATGCAATCAACTAAGAGTGTTATTATTTGTATTTACAGAACTCCCGATAGTAAAGTATCTATATTCTTCGAAAAATTAGATAGAATATTACAAAAGCTAATAAAAACTGATAAAAAGCTATGCCGAAATATAGTTATCGTAGGAGATTTTAATATTGATATATTACAAAACACAGTAAACACAAGAAAATTTAAAGATTTAATCGATATTTACAATTTAAAATTTGAAATAAATGAACCGACGCGCATAACACAAACATCTAAAACTTGTATCGATAATATTATCACTAATTTAAGTAAAGTTAAATCAGATATAATACATACAGGATTATCAGATCATACAGCACAAATAATAAATACCAGTATAAAAGTAGCATATAAAGATTCGACAAAATTTATATTTAAGAGAGATTACCATCCAGAAAACATTGAAAAATTTAACTCGTATATCACAGTTAAGTTTCAATGAAGTTTATAAAACAGAGGATCCTAATGTAGCATATAATACCTTTTTAGAAGAGTTTAGGCTATTCTACGATCTTTGCTTCCCGATTAAGAAATTGAAAATTAAAAACAATGGTACATCCTATTGGACAACCAAGGGCATAGTCATCTCATGTAAAATAAAAAGAAAACTTTTTAAAATAATGCAAAAGGAATCAAAAAATAGTATTCATGTTCGTAAATATAAAGTGTATAAGAAGTTGTTGAAGAAAATCATTGTAAGAAGGCAGAAACTAGCAAATATTGATATCATAAATAAAAGTGAAAACAAAACGAAAGGAATATGGACTGTAATTAATAATCTTACACAAAAGGTAAAAACAGACAAATATATTACTGTTATAGAACATAATAAGAAATTAATTGTAAAACCACAAGAAATAGCCCATATTTTCAATGAAACTTATACTACACAAAACTACGAACCAAATTTTAATGAAAAAACATATAAATCAGTAGGGTCAAGTCAATCAAATTCCTTGTTTATGAAACCAGTTGGCGAAAAAGAAATATTAAACTATATAATGTTATTGAAGACTAATAAAAGCACAGGGAATGATGAAATTGCATCAAAAATAGTAAAAAGTTGTGCGATGGGACTCGTAAAGCCTTTAACATATATAGCAAATATTATGATAGAGACTGGTATATTTCCCTCAAAATTAAAAGAAGCCATAGTGAAACCCTTACACAAAAAAGGTAATAAAAAACATATTGGAAATTACAGACCTATAGCTTTACTCCCGATATTTTCAAAAATTTTAGAAAAAGTCTTTTACCATCGCTTAATAGATTATTTAGAAACACATACGCTACTAACTGAAGCTCAGTGCGGATTTAGGAGAAAACGTTCTACATCTTTAGCAATCTTTAAAATATTAAAAGGTATTCTTGATGCAATAAATACAAAAATGCCAGCGACTGTTTTACTTCTGGACATGTCAAAGGCGTTTGACTGCGTAAATCATAACATATTACTTAAACAAATGGACAATATGGGAATAAGAGGTATAGCAAAAAAATTAATTGAATCTTACTTAGCGAATAGGAAGCAAGCAACTGAAATAACTTATCGCGATGAAAACTCAAAATCTATTAAGCATATTATTTCATCATACAAAGAAACAATAGTTGGTGTACCCCAGGGCAGCATTCTAGGTCCCTTATTTTTCCTTATTTATATCAATGAGTTCCCAAAAATAATTACTGATTTATGTGTTCTGTTTGCTGATGATGCTTCAATTTTAATAACCGGTAGTAGTATGACTCAAATACAATATGAAACAAAAATAAATAATACGTTAAGTACTGTAATTAATTGGTTAAAAACTTTAAACTTAAAAATCAACATAGATAAAACAAAGTACATACAATTCCAATCGTACCAGGCTAAACATAAAAAATTAGATCTGAAATACCAAGAAGATAATATAGAAGAAGTAACATCATCAAAGTTTTTAGGATTACACATATATAGTCACGTAAACTGGAAATCTCACATAAATAACATCAACAATAAAATTAGGTCTTATTGCTACACGCTACAAATAATAATTAATAGTACAAATATCGAAACTGCGCAGTCCGCATATTATGCAAAAATATACTCCATTCTAAACTACGGTATCATGTATTGGGGTAATTCGGTTGATGTTCAGAGCACATTTATACTCCAAAAAAGGTGTATAAGAATCATTCATAATCTTTCATATGACACATCATGCAGATCAACATTTAAAAAATACAGGTATCTAACGTTAACCGGAATATACATATATCAAGCAGCTATCTTTATAAAAATGCATAAAAAATATTTCCCTGAAAATAATACACTCAATTATAATAAAAGATTATGTAACGTTTTTAAGAAGAGGGAGAGAGTCTTCGTTACAGGTATAGGAAGAAAACAACAAAGATTACAAATGATAGGTTAGATTTATTGTAGTATACAGCTTTACAGTTTTTAGAAAATTAAATTTTGAAACAGAGTAAGAGATCTCAAAGGTCGTGGTCGAGTGGTTGGAAGTGTGGTACGATGCACCTGGGGTTAGTCGGCCAGGGCTCGACGAGGTAAGGGTGGCCGCCTCAGACAGGGCGGTCCACCGGGCATGGTGCAAGCGGCCTGGTCCCGAGCAGCGGGCCAGACGGGCACCATGCCAGCAGCAATTTAGTAGTCCGGCCTGGTAGCAGGCCGGAAGTAAGACCGCGGGACGCCCAAGGACGGCGCCCCGTAGTAGCAGTGGGCGGGGGCACCCGAGTGGCGGTGCCCCGCCGTAGAATGTGGTGCGGAGGCGTCCCAGGACGACGCCCCGCCGTTGGAACGAGTGCGGAGGCGTCCAGTGACGACGCCCCGCCGTAGGAACCCCAAGTGATGGGGATCCAAAGAGGAACCTCCGGTTACGACGAGGGCTTTTATATGAAAGCCGAGCCCTTCCACGGTGTTGTCAACGAGCGACAACTCGATATTTTTTTAAGATTTGAGACAATGCCTTTTTGCGTTGCACTTTAATTTTTTTACTTATATTTAGTAGGTACAGATATACTGTTTTTATTGAGTCACCGGTACAGTATCGATACGTCTCCCAAGACAGTGACGTATGCTGTCAAATTAGTGACATTTGATATGTCAATTAGAATGTGACATTGACATGCCAATTGGAATGTAAACAAACATTAGTTTTGTTTTTTACCATAAAGAATGTATGTTTTAAGTTTAAATTAATTTTATAAGGTAAGTAATTTGTTACAGTATCCCCCCTGTTAGCGTAGAATTTTTCCTGAGAAAAATTCTCTAAAGTTAAAGAAAATCAATTTTAGGTTAGACTAGCTCCGAGCCTATTTGTTTGGCACTTGTATTTTTTTTTATTAAGCCTTCGCCATGCGGTTCACGTTGTATCTAACTATGATACCGCCAGCTAAACTATAAAATTCCATTAAGAGATGTTACAAAATACACAAAAGCGTAATCCCTCCTACACTTACAAACAAAATTCACCCCAAAGTGTACAAGTCGTAAGTAGACCCATACAAGAGACCCGCGCCAACAGGCGTGACGCAGATAAGTGGTGTGCAGGCGACACCAAAGAGTGAGTATTAACTCATAGACAGTTAATACCCAAGTGAGGCGAAAAGAATTGTTGTAGAGCATAGTAAAGATGAGAGACAAATACAGCCAATTGCATACAATAGGATTTAGAAATAAGTGACCAAGACAAGCAACAGAGATAGAAAAACAAGCAAAAGGTAAAGTTGTGACAATGTCGTTGCCGCAAAAGAAAAGATTAGGTATTATTAAGTCATATACCCAATAAGAATTCGAGGTAATAGATATGACTGTAGTGGTCATATAGTTGTGGGATACTGTATAAGACTACACTGTGTAGTAAGCATACTACAAGCCAGTGTGTGAAAGCAAAGCCAAGGTAAATATACTAGATTTTAAGTTTGTTTTGCCATTTAGTGGACAAAAATTTAGTAGCTCATTCAATTTAAGTTAAACTTTTAGATCAATAATTATTGGTTTATAGCCCAACAAAAAGAAAACAACCACATTACAATTTAACTGCAGTAGCAAGGTAAGTAACTTTAGAAAAATACTATGAAACCAACATGTTCCATGCAAATTATGTAAAAAGTTTCATCAAAATGGGTTTAGCCACCATTAAGAATCAATTGTTTAGGTATCACAATATATGCAACAATTGACACAAACAACCAATAAT
Source organism: Furcula furcula (assembly GCA_911728495.1). Classification (NCBI taxonomy): domain Eukaryota; kingdom Metazoa; phylum Arthropoda; class Insecta; order Lepidoptera; family Notodontidae; genus Furcula; species Furcula furcula. The sequence goes on from OU452253.1 coordinate 24,466,047, forward strand.
TTGTGTTAGCAAAGTAATATTATAATCAAAGAGAGCTGTTAGTGAATTTGGGATAGGTATTTCTTTTTTTAAGTTTAAACTATTCAGCGAACCAAACGACCAACCTAACCGTTGCTGAAAAAAAAAAACTTCCCATAGCAAGTACAAGATGGAGTACAAGTTAAGATTCGTTACCCTAAGTAAACACTAGGCTTTTTAAGTATGTACCTACAAGTTTTAGGTTTAGAATTATTTAGAGTTAAATATTTTTAAGTTTTTTAAAAAAATAAGTTTTTTTTTTTAGAAGTGCAATGCAAATTAGATTAAGAACAAATGGGGCAGACCATTTAAAAAAAATATTTGGTGATTCTAGGTGATATTAGAAGCTAGAGAAAACAAGTGCACCTGGAATAAAAATTATTAACAAGGTGTGTATGTGGGTGAAGGTATAGCCAACCAGTTAAAGTAAAAAAATATAAAAAAATAATTAAAGTTAAAGTTAAGAATTAAATAAGTTGGCTGTAAAAGAAAAGAACTGCAGCGGTCTAAAATGAAAAAAAAAAATAAGCATTAGCTCAGTAATTATTAAGTTTGAAGTAAAAAAAATTTTAGGCCGCTGAGCAAGTGGAGCGAGCTCAGGTCTTAGCGCTCCTAGTGCTAGAAAACTCGGTTAATCCTAACTACAATAAAAGTAAGTATATTATTGTAGCTAAGACTGGTGGTGTCCAGCCGAGACGTACCCCGCACAAGGTACTACCACCTAGAAGTAAAATAGGCACCCACATACACAAAAAAATAATAAAAGAAATAAAGAAAATAACACTTCCGACCACTTTTCCGCGAGTATGGGCGCCACTGTAACGTTTTGAAGACCCGAGAGATCGTGAAAGTCGAGGTCGAGTGGTTGGAAGTGTGGTACGATGCACCTGGGGTTAGTCGGCCAGGGCTCGACGAGGTAAGGGTGGCCGCCTCAGACAGGGCGGTCCACCGGGCATGGTGCAAGCGGCCTGGTCCCGAGCAGCGGGCCAGACGGGCACCATGCCAGCAGCAATTTAGTAGTCCGGCCTGGTAGCAGGCCGGAAGTAAGACCGCGGGACGCCCAAGGACGGCGCCCCGTAGTAGCAGTGGGCGGGGGCACCCGAGTGGCGGTGCCCCGCCGTAGAATGTGGTGCGGAGGCGTCCCAGGACGACGCCCCGCCGTTGGAACGAGTGCGGAGGCGTCCAGTGACGACGCCCCGCCGTAGGAACCCCAAGTGATGGGGATCCAAAGAGGAACCTCCGGTTACGACGAGGGCTTTTATATCACAGACTACTCAGTAAGAACTACGTTCAGACCGCCATGTCGGGTACATTGCCTTTGAACCGTAATGCAGTCATTTTTACTATCAAAATGACATTTCTTTTTTTTTCTTTTTGCTCGTGTAGCTTAGGCAAAGGTTTAAGATTATACAGCCTAATTATTTTGTTGGGTTGGGTTCCATCCTCTTTATTATTTTAATTTTATCATTTACGAAATAGGTGGATACTAAAAAATAAACATGAAAAATGATAAGATAAAATCATTTATTTGCATTAATGTAGTACAAAAGATCCCTATAACTATTATTAGTATATAAAATTATTTTTATTTTTTCTACAGAATGTCAGTACATAATACCATAAAATAAATAAAATTCATTATATAACATTAATTAAAATTTCACTCACAAAACCACATTTAAAACCAACTACGTCGTTCACACTGGATTTTACCACATGCTACAGCAGTGACGGATGTAGGGGCAATCTAACTGGTGATCATCATAAGAACGGTGTAGCTTTCGTCAAACAGCTGACACGGTGGGTTGCGCTGTCTGACTAGGTGCTACAAGCAATATTATAAGACGTGACGCAACCACTAGTAGTAGAGCGCGTATTCTATATTAACTAGTACATTACAACTCTTCACGTCCCGCCAGCGTCATGTCGCCCGCCGTCCCACCCCGTATGCTGTTTGAGAAAAGGTTTACTCTCTGCACCAAGGACTTGCAGGGCGTGCACATGGTCGCGTACAAGCAATGTTTGTCCTGTGTGCATATTTATTTCTCTTCCTGAAACATACAAAGATGAAATTGTAGTAATGTAATTATATTGTATTGTACTTCATATATGGGCAAACAAATATGGGCCTTCATATATATGGAGCATAAAGCAGTATGCTTATCATATACATTATATAATTTGTAACAATTGTTTAAAAACATATGACAGTAAAAGACAAGCCCAATGAGTTTCTTGCCGGATCGGAGTAGCTTCTGCGCTACAGTCCGGTGGTAGTAGGTAAAAATTTTTTTTGAGTAAGTGTCTTGGTGGGAACTATACATAATAAAGATACTAGTGCTTAAGGCATTAAGTCCGCCTATGTACAAAATGTGTGCATGAAGAATTAAATAAGTACTTTGATATTTGATATAATACGGAGTACTAGATACTTTCAGCGCAGTGGAAGGAAAGAAGGGAGGCCAAATATATCTATTTACTACATACCATTAACTTCAGAACGGGGCCACTTGAAGAGGTAGGTATGCTGTCCATTGGTTTTGAATATAAATGATCTTCTTTGCACTATGTCTTCTGGGGAACTAGAAACAAATAGATTTTACTTATTTATTAATTTGTTAGATATGAGTTAAACATTATTCTAAGAGTTAAACACAATTTTGTTTACGGTTAAGCAGGATAACTTACCCGTTTCTGGTCTGAAAGGTTTTCTGAAGAAATCGTAATATCGGTATATAAATTTGGACACGCGACATGCATAAGCCGATTTGTCGCCGGGTTGACCAATCTTTTCTCAAAATGTATACGGCAGCCATGCATGTTCTCGGTGACTTCACAATTTTCATAACCTGTACTGTAACCGCGGCACACTTTTACTTTTCTTGAAGTAATTTAGCGTCCTGTCGTAAACTATAGCAATAGGATACACATTACTATCAATACATTGATAAAAATGCCGAACTTTATCCGGGTATCGCTTTAAGAGGCGGAATTTAATCGACGTAAACACGCGGGTCGCGGACAGCGGACGCGGCGAGCGGGCGGACGGATTGTCCGACTGACAAAGAAACATGGCGCCTGGTGTTCCCGGGGGTGAAGAAGCTGAAAGAGGGGTACGAAACGTCTATATGAATGCCAGCACTGTCAATCTATACGGACCATTTTGTTTGTTCGAACATTGCCTGGCGTGTTTTATATGAAAGCCGAGCCCTTCCACGGTGTTGTCAACGAGCGACAACTCGATATTTTTTTAAGATTTGAGACAATGCCTTTTTGCGTTGCACTTTAATTTTTTTACTTATATTTAGTAGGTACAGCAGTGTTGCCAGCACATATATCAAAAAAGGGCCGATATCTTTGTTGAAAAAGGCCGACTTTGGGCAGGAAAGGCCGAAATTGAAATAAAATACGTTTTTTACTAAAACTTATATAATTAATGGCTTATACTTACCAGTATTGCAGTAATGAAAACAAGACATACTCACAAATATCAAAAGAAAAGCTAAACTATAAATAAAATATTTAAAAAATATTGAACCGACTTCAATAACACTGAAAAGTATAAAATAATTTAAATATTATAGAAGTTGGTGTTAGAGTACCCCCTGTGTATATTTGGCACCAACTTCAATAATATTTAAATTATTTTATACTTTTCAGTGTTATTGAAACCGGATCAATTTTTTTTTTTAATATTTTATTTTATACATTTTAGTGTTATAATATTTTCATACATAAAGATTGCACCATCGAAGAAGTTAAAATTATCTAGGTAGGTTATGATCACATTATCGTCTACATAGTTCTACATAATTCATGTTTGTTCAGAAACAATTTATCCGGTCCTAATGAAATTTGCACGGAATCATCATAGTAGTTTACTCTCTCGAATAAAAAAATAATCATCGAAATCGGATCATATTTGTCAGAGTAATGTAATAGAGAACGTTAGTTTTACGGTTTTACCAGATAAATTCCTCCATATCGTGAATGGTCCTCCAGGAAGATCTTATCCGGTTGTGACAAAATTCATACAGATTCATTACAGTGGTTCCTTCTTTCGAATAAAAAAAGAAACATTAAAATTGGTAAATATTTGCCAGAGATATGGTCATTTTTGTCCTTAAAAACACAACATAATGTCAACTTTTAAGCATTCCTGCAGGTTTCCTGCACAGTCGCCATTTTTGTTTTTTTAGGAACTACTAATTCGTAAGCAATCATTTGTTTATGAGACCCAATCAATGGATTCAAGAATGGATGGAAGAAAGATGTTTTCAATTCGGTTCATAATTTCCAGAGTTATGCGCGAACATACATAAAATAAAAATATACAGACGAATTGACAACCTCCTCCTTTTTTGAAGTCGGTTAAAAAAAACGTAGTCGCGGCAAAGGTTAGTCTTATGTCTGTGTTTTACTTATATTTCATTTTTGCACTTATCATTTCTGGAGATGGCTCGAAATTTAGTATACCACCACAGTTTTCTACACCTGCAGTCGTGGTCATTAAAGACGCTATCGTCTCCGTATTGAGACGAGTGCGGCTGTCTGTTTTTATCCTTTTGAGCTTACTAAAAACACGCTCTACACTCGCGTTTGAAAATGGTAGAACCAGCAGTAAACCAATCAGTTTATGTAGATTAAAAAATTTGCGACTTCCGGCTATATTTTTCAATTGAAATACTGTTTTCCAAAAAGATTCTGCTGGTGATGTTGTTTTAATCCCCAAACTATCAAGGTCCGTCAGACAGAATTCCCTCCATTCTTTTAAAAGGTCGTTTGGGTCAATGGTATCTTTGATCACAGGAAAACGTTGGATTATGGAGCTGAGCTGTTGCGGGTCAAAATTAGTGGCTTGTGATGGTTCAACTATTGATATCAAATCAAAAAGGGGATCTGAGAAATCAAATCTTTTTTTTATCTGTGTTATCGTCTCAATGTAAAAAATTAGACAATCCATTATAAACCTGTCAATTTCGGATTGCTGTGGTGGATTCGGTAGTTTTTTTAGTTCTGATAGGTGGTTTTGAGCCCGCTCACCGATGTAAATTTTATCCAGAGGCTTATATTTTCTTGGGTTGTTATGTTCGATTTTTAGAGCCTCGGTGTTCTTGCAGTAACCGAATTCTATATAATTACTGGACAGGGTCTAAGTTTTTGAACTTCAGGCTTCAATTTATGAAGGAGTGGGGTCTCTGATTGAAAAAGAATGTTAAAATCATTTAGTAAATCCAGCGCATATGACATAAATTCTAAATAGAGTTTAGTGAAGTCGTTCTTTATTGTAGCATGAATGCCGTCGTTAGTACGCGATGGATCATCGAAGCAAAGCTGTCTAAAATAAGCTTCCAGTGGTAACCACTGTTCTAGCACGCGATCCACGCATGCTTTTAACGACAGCCACCTTGTGGCCCCTGGCAACAATATTTTGTGGACTTCAACCTTAAAAAAATTCTGCATTTCCAGTAATTTTTGTTGCCTGCAGAAACTACGGCTAAAATGGGCCCCAATGTTCCTTAAAAGATCCTCAGTTGACCTAGGAAGCTTTGTGCATGCATTTGAGGCTGCCAAATGTATCATATGGCAACTGCATTTAATGCATGCTATGCTCGGCAGTTGCTCTTTTAATTTGGAAAACACAGAATTGTGTTCTCCGACCATTGTGTTGGTTGTGTCGGATGAAAATCCCACTAAATTTGATAAAGGAATGTCTTTCTTTTTTAAATTATTTATTAGAGCAGTAAACAAATCTTCAGCTGTCCCTGATGACATTTCGAACATGTCAAAAAACCTTGTTTTAACAGTATCTGTTTCATCTATGAATATAACAGTAACAGCGCATTGTTTAACAGTCCCTTGGTCTGTTGTCTCATCCATTATTACGGAAAAATAATTGCCAGGTACTTCAAGGTATTCGCATACTTTATTCGTAAAATGAGAACCCAAAACTTGATTGATCATTGCTGTGACTTTTGTTCGGCCCACTGCCATGTTCTTTGCAATTTTGGAATCTGGACATATATTTGAAATCAACGGGGCCAAGGTATCAATCAAACTCAGTGGCAAGTTGTTGGTGGCTAGAACGGCGGCGAGTTTTAGTTCGGCTCTTCTAACCATACGTGTTTCGTCTGACGGCTGTAATAACTCTTTTACTGATACTGAAGAACGTATAGCAGATAACATAGAAATGTGTTTTTCGGTTTTTGAGTGACGAAGCAAGTGAGTTTTGTGGTTCTGAATAGTTATATTACAAAATTTACATTTAGCTGACAAGATATTTTTGGTTGAATCCGTCGTCAGCCAATCTTTGAATTCGTTAACCTTTAACCATCTATCGTTAAAGGGATATGATTTCTTATTAGGCGGGTTCTCAGAATTAATCGATGTAGATGACATATATTCGCTTATTTCATTAATAGATACAATTACAGGAGGGTTCTCAATAATATCATTGTGGTCTTTTTGTCTAGTACTTTCAGGTGGATCACGTGTAGATGGCCTATTTTCATTATCTCTGACTTTAAAACTAGGTACAGGGGCAGTAGGGTTTTTATTAATATCACGGTTTTTTGGACTGGAACTCTCAGATGGATTAAGTTTTCTTTTTTTCGTGACACCTGTGTGCAAAAATAAGCATGCAATCGAACCATAGCCAGTCATAAAAAATATCTGAACACACACATGATGTGAATGTGAACTGTAGCATAATACAGGGTGTAAAAAAACACGTGTCCGATCCGTGAGGGTCTTATTCAGTGTATCAATACAAACACATGTATATAACTCATTTGTTGAATATCTCATTTTTTTTTCCTACTTTGTTCCAAAAAAAACGAATCTGATCTTGTATTTTTGGTACAAATTAGAAAAAAAAAATTGGGATAATTAACAAATGAGTTATATACATATGTTTGTATTGATACACTGAATAATACCCTCGCGGATCGGACACGTGTTTTTTTACATTCTGTATAAAGTAGAAAATTAGTGGTTATGATACACGGCAACCCCATGCGTCCAAATAATTCCAGCACGCACACACACAACCCGCAAGCGAGTAATCCACAAAATAATCTTTCGGAATGGCTTTCGTTCGAATACTAGCAATGAGTGTTGCCATCGAAAATAAAATCATACCGTTTTTTAACTTCGTTATATATAAAAGCCATTCCCGTGCGTGGTCATGCACTGCACTAAGTATAATATATATATATATATATATAATTATTATATATATATATTATACAAATATAGTGATCTGTGCTCACAAACCACCCATCACCAGCCACCAGCCTTTAGGTAGCCAGAGCCTGAAAATCTTAAAAATTGAACTCGTTCGTATACGTAAGTACTTACCAGCTGATATATGGGCAGAGAGATTATCTATATTATCAATTTGATTTTGGTCTATAGTTGGAGGACTAGTACCAGACTGATGACGTTTTCTTTTTGTAATGAATTTATCCATTTTCCCGACACCTGCGTGCAAAAATAAGCATACACAAAACGGCCATGCAAAACACAAACCCATCACTCATTGGAATTTTAAAACATGCTTACCAACCAACGATAGATAAGTAGATAGATATTATCAAATCAAAAATCAAATTAGTAGAAAGACTAAAAAAAGATATTATTTTACTATTAGTTATATCAACTAGAATAAACTAGTAAACGACGCGACGAAAAGGGCGAAACACTTTTATTTTAAAGTTAATTAAAACAAACAAAACTATAGATAGGTACTTGCGTTGCAAACTTTCGTGTTTCTGAACCTCAGTTCTGACTGACCACTCACAACCAGTATTCAAATATTTAATAATTACGATATTCTATTTAATTTTATCATGAACATTTCATATATATCTTTGCCACAACAACACAACATATACAATACACCACATGAACACAGAACATCGCCCGAACGAGTGAGTTGAGTCAGTTGGTTGAGTACTTGAGTATCTTTATATTATATTATGATCTTTACCACAGACTAGTAAGAGATACTACGTATATCTTTACTCACTCCTGTTTGCTTGATACTCCACTCCTCCCTACTCACTCACTCAACTCGCGAGTCCAGTGTTGCTAGATAAGAACATTCAAAGACCTACTTTTAATTTTCCATAACAAAATAATAATATTTTTATTAATGGCCGGGAAAGGCCCTAAAAAGGCCGATGGCTATCAAGGGCCGACATAAATTCTCAAGGGCCGATATTCGGCCCCCCAGGGGCCGAACTGGCAACGCTGAGGTACAGATATACTGTTTTTATTGAGTCACCGGTACAGTATCGATACGTCTCCCAAGACAGTGACGTATGCTGTCAAATTAGTGACATTTGATATGTCAATTAGAATGTGACATTGACATGCCAATTGGAATGTAAACAAACATTAGTTTTGTTTTTTACCATAAAGAATGTATGTTTTAAGTTTAAATTAATTTTATAAGGTAAGTAATTTGTTACAATTACGTAATAGAAATAAACTGATTTTACCACGGCCTAAAAATGTAATGTTTCATAAAAACATGAATTAGACGTGTATAAAAATATATAATCATTTACCACAAATTTACGTCACAAGAGAGCGTTCAGAAATGCATGATTAATTTAAATACCAAACAACCTCCCGGCTTTGAGGTAACCTCAAAAACAAAATAAAAATAAACCCAAAAAGGGGGAAAACATATATAAGAACATCACCATTAAATTAGGTGTATGCGTGCGGTAATATAATCTAATAATGCGGAATATAAACTAAGTCATAAGGACAAAAACTAGAGCGAAGGACAGTGCTTATATCAATAATAATTGTAACTTAAACTAGCGATAACATAAAGAAAACTACTGCGTTGGTAGCGGACAAAGTCGCACTACAGGACGCTGCAGGATGCCACTTTTGGTTTTCACTTCAGCAACTCGAATTACACCGTCTTTGCCGGGAAACAATTTAGTGATAACCCCAAGTGGCCAACGTAATGTCGGACAGTTCTCTACAATGATGAGAACTACTGTACCTACAGTTACAGGATTTGCAGGTGTGTTCCACTTTTCTCGCGACTGCAGATTATGTAAATATTCCGTGCGGAATCTCTTCCAAAACGATTGGACTAATGAGTCCATTAACGAAAAGCGCGTTTGAAGAGTCATGCTATCATTTTCTAACGTAGGAGCGGGTAAACATTCCAGCGGAGCGGTATGTATAAAATGGGCAGGTGTCAACGCGGAGGGTTCTGACGGATCAGTGCTCAACAAATATAAGGGTCGCGAGTTCAAAACTGATTCAATACCATTCAACACCGTAACCATCTCTTCATATGTTAATATTTGTTTACCTATTACGCGAAATAAATGGCTTTTAACAGACTTTATATGGGACTCCCAAATTCCGCCAAAATGCGGTGCATTTGGTGGATTCATCTTCCAAATTATACGGCTTTCCGCTAATTCGCTACTAAAAGTTTTGTAGTAATCATCAGATTTAAGAAATTCAAAAAGTTCGTTTAGATATGAACGCGAAGCAACAAAATTCGTACCATTGTCGCTGTAGAGATACTTACAAGGACCTCTACGCGATAAAAATCTTTTAAAAGCGTCTAAAAAGGTAGCTGATGTTAAATCAGAAGCAAGCTCAAGATGAACTGCCTTGGTTACTAGGCATACAAAAATGCATAAGTATGCCTTTTGACTACGGACACCTCGTCTTCTAGTATGAGTTATATACAATGGTCCAGCGTAGTCTACGCCCGTATGCGTAAAAGCATTACAAGGTTCTACACGGCACGACGGCAAAGCGGACATCATAGGAAAAGTAGCTTTTGGTTTTAACCTAAAACATGCGTTACATTTATGTATGCGGGAACGAACAATACGGCGGGCGGATAAAATCCAAAAACGTTGTCTCAGTATTGAGAGTAGTAGTTGCGGACCAGCGTGAAAGTTTTTCTTATGATAGAAGTCAATTATCAAATTAATTATGTGACCATTTTTCGGCAACAATATTGGATGTTTATGTAATTTTTCTAATGATGCGTTATCTAACCGACCTCCGACATATAGAATGCCATCATTCATGTATGGCGTTAATTTGCGAAGAGCTGAGGAACAACCTTTTCCTTTTTCTATAAGTTTAATATCATCAGCGAATGAAGCGTGTTGAACGGCCTTAATTATAACAAGTTCAGCAGCGTCTAAATCTTGCGCGGTTATTACATTATTGCGGGGCAATTTTCTTAGAAATCTTAACACATACACTACAGTGCGAAGTAACTTATTCCACGAGGATACTCTATAACTTAATGTCAGAAGTAGATGCTCAGTTTGCGCGGCGGCGGCGTCGCAAGCGACGTGAGATAATGTTTTTTCTTCAGTTAAACATCAGCTTTGCGGTGAAAATTGCTGAATTGGCCATTCACTAATAGGAAAAGACATCCAAGATGGGCCTTGGAACCAGAGATTATTCTCTATTAAGCGTGAGGGAAGCAGCCCGCGAGATACACAATCCGCGGGGTTTTCTACTCCTGCGACGTGATAAAAATGATCACTTGGCAATAAAGATTGACATTGCGAAATTCTATTGGCGACAAAAGTATTAAATCTGTGTGGGGAAGAGTGAACCCAGCACAGAGCGACTTCAGAGTCAGAAAATGCGTAAATATTATTTATTGGGTGTCTTATTGACAATGTATTGACCACTGAACGCACTAACTTAGCGAGCAGTGTTAAGGCGCAAAGTTCAAGTCTCGCTAAAGTCACGGTCTTTACCGGAGAAACGCGGGATTTTGAACAAACTAACGTGACTATAGGGGGAGAACCTTCATTAGCTACGTGAAGGTATATAACGCAGCCAAAACCTTTTTCGCTAGCATCAGCGAAAGCGATTAGCGAAACGACAGAAGAGTCCTTAATACCCATATGGCGCGGGAATTGAAGACCCGAGATTAGCGGTAACTCTGAAATATATTGTTGCCACAACTTGACAACAGAAGAAGGCGGAGACTCGTCCCAATCAATTTTGAGGAGCCATAATTGTTTAATTAATAATTTAGCGAATAGCGTTATGGGACCGACAAGACCCAATACATCATAAAGTTGTGCGGTAGCGGATAGCATAGAACGCTTTGTACAAATAGCGGGCGGTTGAGATACAGTAAAAGTAAAATTATCAGTAGCGGGATGCCAGCGAAGGCCTAAAATCTTATGAGTGTCATTATCGTTAAAAGAAATATATTCTTGTTGACGATGACTTGCGGGTATGTGTTCCAACAATTCGTGGGAATTACTCGTCCATTTAACTAGATCAAAACCACCGGCTTTGAAAAGTTGGATTAATTGTGTTGCTGTCGCTACAGCTTCATCTAGCGTTGAAGCTGTGGAAGCAAGGTCATCCATGTATATATCGAGCTGTCTTTCAATAAGACTAGCTGCGAGAGGATAGTTAGCTCCTTCATCTTTTGCTAACTCACGCATGACGCGAAGAGAGAGAAAAGGTGAGGAACGAAGACCAAAAGTGACACGAGTAAATTCATACGTTTGCAAGGGTTCGTCATCAGAAAAGCGAAATAAAATTCGTTGGAACTTGCGGTGCAAATCTTGTACATGTATGCAAAAATACATTTTACGAACATCAGCGAAAAAAGCAATAGAATATATTCGTACATTGAGTAAAATATTGAAAATATCAGTTTGTAAGTTTTCACCGGTATGCAAAATATCATTAAGTGATAAACCGTTATCCGACTTACAACTGCCGTCTATTACTACACGGAGCGGTGTGGATGATTTATCCTCCCGAATAACCGGGTGGTGAGGTAAGTAAAAACAAGGCACATCAAACCTTATCATTTCTTGCGGAACAAGTGTTAAGAACCCTTTATCTAAATATTCCCTAATGACGTCATTGTAACGCGCGCGAAGTTCAGGATTTCTACTAAATCTTCTTTCAAGAAGAGAAAATCTTTTTTCAGCGATTTGAAGCGAATTACCTAATTTTTCTGGTGGATCCTTAAATGGCAAAGCGACAACGTAACTGCCATCAGGATTGCGAGCGGTATTAGAGGTGAAAATATTTTCACACTCATTATATTGCGGACTTATATACTTGGTAGAAGGCAATTCTTACATTATCCAAAATTTTTGAAGCATGTCATTAAGCGGTTCTTGATTAATTAAATGAAAAGAATGCGATTTATGAGTAGGGGACTCAACATAAGCGTCGCCCATTATTACATAACCTAGCGTTGTTTCTAGCGCCATAGGCGCGTGCGGCGTAATTATTTTATTTGACAGTAATATTTTACAATAGGTATTTACCCCCAAAAGTAAGGAAATTTCCCCAGGTACAAAGAACTGGTCATCAGATAATCGTATCGAAGATATGTAATTAATCTTATTTAAATCAATCTTAACGTCCGGTAATTTCCCGGTAATGTGAGGCACTACTAACGGTTCGACTTCATATACGAATTCATTATCGAAGCGAGATGTGAATTTAACGTGAGTAACGCCTAATATTTTTTGCGATGAACCACCAATGCCATGAACTTCGGTAAAGCGGTTTTTTCCCGATATGGGTAAAGATAAACGTTTGCAACAATCAAGCGAAATGTAGTCACTTTGTGACCCTGGATCTATTAAACATCTTACATAATATTCACGTCCATAATTATTTATTACTTTTATTTTTGCGGTCGCTAATAAAGCAGCGGTTTGAGTGTGATTAATATCATTGTTAAGGTTTGTAATACTAAACGACGACAAGACCGTAGTAGACTCCAAGCCCTGAGTGCATACACAATCACCCGAGTTGGACTGCGGATTAATTTCGATCTTATTCGTAGAAGGATTAGAGGTTAAATTACAGTGAGCATTTCGAATACCCGAGACGGCCGGCTGGGAAACCGGTTTTTGATATAACGCTTGCGCTTCATATTTAATTGTAAAATGTAATAAGGAATGGTGGCGTTGATTGCAATGTAAACATGTACGTTGCGAATTACAAAAACTGGACTTATGTTTATTACTTAAACAATTCGTACAAAAACCATTTTGTTTTATGTAGTTATACCTTTCCTTAGGCGTTAATTTAAAAAAGCGCGGACACTTAAACAAGTGTGTGTGTGTCTTATCTTGACACATAACGCACGGTTGATTGTTGTCAGTATTAATAAAAGTTCTAGTAGGACCACTGTTAGGTCTAGGTATATTATGTTTTTTATTATTATTAGAAAGTTTGTTTGCGGTAGGTTCAAATTGTTTTTGTATATTATTAAGTGTCTTACTTTGCTCTTGGACGAAACTGATAAGACTCTGATATGTAGGTATATCAGTTTGACGTTGCGACAATTCAAAGGCTTTAACAGTATCTGCATCTAATCTCTGCAATGCTAATTGCAAGCACATAAAGTCTGTTAAGTCATTTAATTTTAACTGTTTTAGCGCTTTAATTGAGGAATCAAAATTATTAATAAATGATTCTAGATTTGCGGCGGAACTAGAAGTAAGCGGTTTAAATCTTAACATATGATTAAAATAAGAGACAGCGAGTGAACGAGTATCGTTATATTTTTGTATAAGATTATTCCAAATTATGGGATAGTTTTCTGGCGTAGCGGACAGCCCAGCGCAAATTGCTTTGGCTTTATCAGTAAGTTTACCAACTAAATAATATACGCGTTCAGTATCCGTTAAATTCGGATTATCATGAATAATACTTTTAAATTGTTGATGAAACATAGGCCAATGACGAATATCGCCATCAAACGATTGTAATTCAATAGGCGGCAACTTATTGTGGTAAGAAGAAGACTTGGATTCAGTCTTTATCGGAATATTAGAGTCTTTCTGTAACTTAGAAAGAACCCCCTTTATATGACAGTATAACTCTTCAAATGCGATCCAGGTTTGATAATCAACGGAACTGGTGGGGTTGGCTTGTAAGTAGACATTATTATAATCATCAACAACCTTTTCGAAATCAGTACGTAACGTATCTACATTACTAGCGTTTAACAAGAATGTATCACGCTGTTGTTCATCAGCGATAGCCGATCGCGACAATTCGTAAATTTTTTGCAAACGCGAGAACATTGCTTCTCGTTTTGCTCGAAGAATGACAACCTTTGGGTCCTCCCGGCATGGCTACCGTTCTTCACCCCTAGATTTACTCATTATTCAGCGGATTAATTTAATAAAAGCAGGCGATAATAAATAAAGTATGCGTTTGTTGGTTTTAATAGCTTAAAAACCAATTGCTATTAAATTAAAGCGGTACCTAAGTATTTATAAACGATTAAGTACAACTAAGCGAATGAGTTACCCTAACTACCGAGATATGCACCTATGAAATTATTTAATTAGCTTTAATAGCCTATAACCAATTAAATAATTAGCGAGCGTAAAATATAATATTATTAATAACTTAGCGTATTGTGAAGTGAAAATGAGCGCGTTAAGTAGGTAGGTGGCACGTATTAGCTGCGACGCGAGCCAAGCGGGGCACAGAATGCTACCTGCATACAGCGTATGATTGTAAAGAAAATAATTTTAAGTACGTAATTACGATTATCAATCTATAAGCACTGTCCTTCAACACAAATAAATGCCTGCGAATTAGATTGCAGAAATCTAGAAGCGATTGAATATACTTATGACTTATGTATATTATCAAAGCGGGCGGGAATAATTTATAATTAAATAGGCTTTTAATTGTTATTTCACAGACAGATAGATAATTATAGCGATTAGATAATCGAATAATGAAACCATTGGATGGGACCAAAAAAGGTATCAAATCCGGTGAGATGGACCAAAAAAGGTGGCGGGTTTAAAATATGGCTAGAAGCCAAGAAATAGCGGTTTTAATATTTTTAAGTGTGGACTGTATTAGGTGTATTAATTAGTAGGTATTGAACGCTACTCGACGCTGTAAAACGCAGGTAAAAGACAAGGAAAAATTTAGGAAACAGCTAGCACCACTCACCTGATGATTAGCTGGTACCAGGCACAATGTGTCGACACAAAAAGTTCACAAAAATTCACAGTTATATGCAATAGAAGCACTATCGCGAACGGTGGCAGCGCTGTTAGGCTCGTGGTTAGAGGGTTACTAAGCGGATATATGCTACTCAAGGAAGAACGGGATTGGTTGATTTGGAAATACGTCATTTACGTCACAAGAGAGCGTTCAGAAATGCATGATTAATTTAAATACCAAACAAATACTATTATAAACATACATAAATCAATACGTACTAATATAACAAGAAAATTACACAAATACCTATTAACTTATTCCGCCAAATAAAACTTCTTCACCAGATCTTTGAAAATTGGCAGTGACGAAGCACGCCTTATAGAAACGGGCAAAGAATTCCACAGGCGAACCGCCTGCACCGTGAACAAGGTAGCGTTTAATTTTAAACTCGTTTAAAAATAAAACTCCTGAGCAATTTTTGTGATCGTTTTTTTAAGTCATCCGCACTTATCTAACAACAGATTAATTTTGATAATAAGAAATTCATATAATTACCTGGTTAGCCATCGATATCATATATATACTAGATAAACATTCACGAACAAAATGACATCTAAAATGTGGTCGCGGAGGTTGCAAACTTATCTGTGCTGGTGGCGGAAACGTGAACTAACATTTCTATTATGATAATTACATGTAGTTTGATAGTTTCTTATAGACAGTAGCGACACTCCTTTCGGCAAAAATAAATTTGTCAGGATGTGGCTTGTAAAGAAATAGCGACACGAGGGCGCTATTTCTCGCTACCACTTTTTGAACCGTGACACCAAATCTAGTTTATATATTATATCGATGTGGTTAGCACACAGAATTAAAGAATTTAAAAACTGAGTGCTGAGCGTCGGGTAGCTAATAGACTTTGCAGTTATGCACCTTCTGCATTGTGAACGCAATGTGTAACTGTGGTACACTTTATTACAAACAATAATGTTATTTTCTGGCCTATTAAGCTTAAAAACCTTCTGACATCATAAAATACATTCAAATATCAATATAGATCCGCGCGTGGAATTGCATGCAGCATCGAGTTTCTTCGATTAAACCGATCGTACCACGTAATGAGATTCTTCCCGAAGTATTTACGTAACTTTGAGTCATTACTGCATACTCTCGGCAATAATCCAGCTTCCCTATGTCATATATTATAGAATCATACAACCGACTATTTTATGTGAAATTGAGTTCAACTGCGAGGAATTTCGTGAAATCTTTACCAAACGGCCAATAAGAGGGTTATTTTTGGCATGCATGTGGCCAAAACGGATAGATGGATTTTTAAATTACAGCCGCCAGTGTCCATTTTATTTATTTTCCAAAACTATAACGTAACAAAAAGAAATATAACTGAGACCTACAAAGAAGTTTCCAATATAAAATCTCTCTCTCTCTCTCTCCTTAGCACTTATTAATCCCATCTGATGGTGGGGTCTGCTTTTCCCGTCTTTGCTTTCCACTTTGCTCTATCCGACGTATCATTTTCCGAAACATTGCAGAACTGCAGATCTTTTGCAATACAATCAGTCCATCTTAGCTTTGGTCTTCCTATTCTTTTGGAACCAGGGAGGTTAAGATCTTATAGTATAGTATAGTATAGTTAGTATAGTTAGTATAGTATAGTTTCCAATATAAAATATTAAAAGATAAATAATATCCTCCTCGCCGATATGACCACAGCGGCCAATCTTTCACAAGATCAGCCATCTACGCGGGAGATATTATAGTGCACAAGTGCTTGCGTAGACACAAGTGCACCCTTTCTTCCTATACTCTCATAATCCGATGGGACGGAAGACTGACATGACCAGGAAGAGGTCAAGCGCAGGACCGACTTTTTAAATTCCCATTACGGACAATCAGGCAGTGCGGAACAACTGCACTAAGTTAGTGCTCCCCGCGATATTCAAACCTGCGACCGCTGTTTGCATAGCAAGCAGTTTCCCACTGCGCTACTGAGACGCTACGATAAAATATAAAATAACAGTTCAAACAACTCGAAGGATGTATGTACTACGCATAATGCGCTTCACGCATTATGCGTAGCCAGTACCATTACTTAATAAATTAACAGAACTTTCCAGTGATAGTGAAAAACAACCGAATTGATCCGAATCTAACATTTCACGCCGCAAGTGTCGCGATTGTGCAGTAAGCACTCCGAACTCTAATACCGGATCAACACGTTTGTGGTATGCCGCAAGCAGCAAGTCTACAAACGCTGCACATTGCTACGACTAGCGGAGAACTACACAAACCAATAATGATTTCTGATATTTACGCGAATATTACACATTGAAATGAAACTAATTTTACGGATTATATCGCGGTTTATTTTTGATTTTAATTACCCGACGTTTCGAATACTTTACAGCATTCATGGTCACGGGCGGACTGAGGTGGTAGCTGTCCAAATGTCATAGTTGTCTTAGGGTACCCTCAGGTCTTCTAATTATTATTGTTAGTCCGATCTACGCAGAAAGAGCTTACAGTATCTTGAGGTCTTGCAGTGGAATGCTTGTCTTTGGATTTGACTATGTTTATCACCGGATCCCAAGCTGGTGGTAGCACCCAGCCATCTTCTCTATTGAAATTTGGATGCTTTTTAATTTCAATAGCCTCACGAATCATCCTTGGTAGGTAGCGCTGTTCTTTTGCGAGGATTTGTGGTTTGTCAAATCTAATATAATGGCGGGTGCGATCCTGAACATGTTCACAGACTGCAGACTTCGTATAGCGTCGATGTTTAACGTCAGCTATATGTTCTTTTACCCGGGTTATAACCGATCGTTTTGTTTGCCCGATGTATGAGAGCCCACAATCACAATCCAGTTTGTATACTCCTGCATCCTGTAGAGGTATATGGCACTTGACTGATGGTAAAAACTGACCAATCTTCTTTGGTGGCTTGAAAAATGTTTTAATTGAAGCTCGCTTTAAGATTTATAGCCAATCTTGTCTGTTACCCCTCTAACATATGGCAATACAGCAGGCATACGTTCGACTGTGGATGGCTTGACACGGTCACAGTGACTGCGGCGCGGAACTCGGAGCTTGTTATCATGCAGGACCTGCTAGACATGTTGTAGCTCGGCACCAAGATAATCCGTATAATCCGTAATCCGTAAAATTAGTTTCATTTCAATACACAAACCAAGTCAAATACCCCAACCACATGCTTTACGGTACCAAAGGTACACTGAACGGTTACATGACTTGTAGGCCGGCAATCCAAAATTAGCCTCCTGTACATCAGAATTAAAATCTGCTGTGTATGAAGAAAAGACACACAGCCACAATGTGGACGCTTGAGGAGATTTTCCAAGCGGTTGGAGGCTTTGCCGCTACTTCCAATCAGAAAAAGGCTCCACTATTAATAACACAATATGGAGTATGGACGTGGATTTTCCGAATCCCAGCTCCTGCGGGAATAAAACTTTTTTACTAGTGGGCTACGAAAATATCGCTACGATTGAGAGGAGATCTTCTTTGAAAGAGACGTTCCTAAGAATTAAGCATTATTATATTTGCTTTCTGTGAAGGAAGAAGCCACCGTGAGGAAACCTGCATATCTGAGAAAGCCTAACCAGCTTTCAAATGACGTGTGAAATACACCAACGCGCTCTTGGCCAGCGTGATGGATTGTGACCTAAGCCCCTTCAGCTTAGTTGCATAAATATATCATGACAGATAGACAGACAAAGTCGTTTTGGTGTGAATTGTTTTTCTAAATCATGTCATTCCATTAAACATCTCATCATCATCATCACCAGCCGGAAGATGTCCACTGCTGAACAAAGGCCTCCCCTTTAGACTGCCACAATAAATAAAACATTAATAATAAGTCTCATTAAACATCTATCTGCAAATAATAACGGTCCATTAACCATTTCTGTGCAAGACAACCATAACGTGTCGACGGTTATTTCTTGCAAAGACGCAGTAGAACAACGGTTCTGCTGAATGAATTAAGCAGAAAACAAGAAACATTTAGAGACAACATTTACAATTTTACCGAGAACTATTCTACAATATCAGTTCACACAGTATCTTAGGACTTCACACAGTCCCTTGTCCCTTGAAAAATCTTCATTAGAACAAGAGCTTACCCTTCGCACTTCATTCCAGACACTTTTTGTAGTACCCAGTGAACTCCAATGGGAATTGGATTGAACGTCAAATATAGCGTACGTCCAGTGAATGAGACGGCATCGAGATTCGATGTCGGTTCCCATCGAATGTCTATTTACGATGCTATTGTCAGTTGGTCGTTTCTATCAGTAAGATTACAGTGTAAATAATCAGAAGTGGGATATATTTGTAAGAGCTTTGTCATTTCGAGTTTTGTTTTGTAAGTTATTACTCGATTATTAATTTTACAGACTATGGAAGAAATGAAACTTCATCATGTAGAAATCAACCTTCGAATGGAGCTGCGTTTATGCTATGAGCGCGGTTGCTAATTCTCTATCGATACGAAGGCACTGTGTTGATGACTGGCCGAATACCTTTCGGCCCATTTGTTACAAGCTTGACTTTCTATCACACGGAATCCTTTCCTTTATTACCTAAATGCCCCAGAAAAAGGGCCTATGTTTTTCGAGTGTATGTAAGTATTTATGTACATATTTATTTGGCATGGCCTACAGCCAACGGCTTGATGGATGTTGACTTATAATATGTCGTTAGATTTGTCTTGATGGTGTGAGTGACATAAGCTACATATTTAAAAAAAAATGGCGTCCGCCAGCCGTCAGAATTGTATACATTGCCCAGAAAAACGAGAAAAGTTTACATTTCATTCATATTCGACTCATTCCTTTTAGCATTATATATCAAATATTGGTTGATCATATTCTAACCTGACCTGAATTCCTGGCCCTCATAAATACGTAGCTACGTAAAAAATCTGTGTACCAAAAACAAAAGGCACCATAGCGGCTACATCAAAGGGTAATGTATAGGAAGGAATGACACCCAAAATAACTGTGCCGGAAGTGTCACGCTCCTTCCGGCCGGATGATCGCGATGTATCCGCTAATAGAGTTGTAACAGATAAGGAAAGTTTTATAAGGGGTGTCAGCAGCGTGACGTGTTTTAGCAAAAATATTTTTCCAATTTCAAAAATGTTAATTAATATGCACTAAAAAAGCAAGCAAAAAAAAAGCAGCGACAGGTCAGTGGGCAAGCGCTCGCGCACAATGTTCTACAGGGTGTAAAAAATACGTGTCCGATCCGTGAGTTTCTTATTCAATGTATCAATACAAACACAGGTATATAACTCATTTGTTGAATATCTCTTTTTTTTTCCTACTTAGTTCCAGAAAAACGAATCTGATCTTGTATTTTTGGTACAAATTAGAAAAAAAAAATTGGGATAATTAACAAATGAGTTATATACATGTATTTGTATTGATACACTGAATAATACCCTCGCGGATCGGACACGAGTTTTTTTACATTCTGTATAAGACGAAGGTTCTTGTACAGCACTTTTAAAATATAATGATCAGAAAAAGTATTGTACAAATGGACAATACATTCATTATAAAGTTATGCTATAGTAATAGTGCTGCAGTTAGTTATATCATTAACACTTACCAGAAAACTAGCAGATTGTGAATGTGATTGATGATATATTGATGATGACAAGACTGTAAAGTAGAATTTACAATATACAGATAAACTTTTTGTGTTTTCCGAAAATTTTGCATACTTAATGAAAATACTATGTTGAAAAATAAAGATGCGTGTTTTTTTTGGTTTTACCCACCATGGTACAAAAATATCACAATAACTTCACTTAAAAGTATCCACAACAAACGCAATGATCATAGTCACGCAGGGTGACTGCGCTTGACCTCTCCAAGCGGCGAAGGCTCACCTGCCTCCTACCACTGCCGTGCGCGTGTTGAATACATTTTCTATAATTTTGTGGAAGATAATTTAATAAATGCAAAAAAATGATCTAGGTATTAAAGATTTGATAAAAATATACCTACGCACTAAATATAAAATTAATCTGTATTTCGTTACACAGTTAATACATTATTGCATATCAAATTTCAAATAACACATCTCTACATTAATGTACGTTCAAAGTCTTTGTCCTACAAACGTCAGGGTCTGTTTATGTGGGTCTGTTGTTTATCTGTCGTCTGGCTGTAATGTCGGGTCCACTTTATAGTGGGGTCCCATATTGTTTCTATCAGTTTGTATTGCCTTTTGAGAGCTGAGTAAAGTTTTATAGCCTTCTGAGTATGACATCCATTTAGTATGCTATTTTAAACTCTTTAGTGCTATCTTTAAAAATCGAAAATTGCAGGATACGGACAATATAGATTGTTCTTTTTAGGGTCGCTCTGAAATACTTGGAACAACGCTGGATAAATATACCTTATAGCTTTAGTCGTTAGGAGTCTAACCCACACTACCGATTATTCCTGTGGCGGTCCCGACAGGAAAAGGATGCCAATTTTAATCCAATCTTTTATGAAGGTTTGACGCAGAACGTCCACTTCACATGACGTCCACTTCAGTCGACGCGGACGTCCACTTCGGAAAATGTCCCCTTCGCAGAACGTCTATTCGCAAAACGTCCACTTCGCAAAACGTCCACTTCGCAAAACGTCCACTTTGCAAAATGTCCACTTCGCAAAACGTCCACTTCGCAAAACGTCCGCTTCATAAAACGTCCACTTTATGATACGTCTACTTGTCAAAACCTCTTCTTTGCTATGAGTCCACTTCACGGAATGTCCACTTCGCAGATAATCCACTTCGCATAATGGTATCTTAATAATCCTACTAATTATTTGAAAAATTAATTGACGTTTTTGCGAAGGAATAATAGAAAAGAAAATTTTATCACATTGCAAAATATATAAAGGCAATATAAAACAGTGATTTCAATCGCGACCTTACAAAACGATTTCAAAAGGATCTGTAATTAATATTCGGGCACAATCCCGGTACAGATGCTCTTAACACCGATACTGTTATATTTATAGGCATATTAAAATTAATGCAAACATTGTAACAACCTTTGGGAGAGAAGCGATTGTTTAAATATTAATGGTTTTATTAATGCGGGCCCTGTTCTAATTCCTTTGTGAAGTGATTTTGGATCCTAAATCTCAGAGTAAAACAAAAAATAAATTATCTTTGCTCATACCAAATACATATTATGTATTTTGTACAAAATATCATCATCATCACCAGCCGGAAGACGTCCACTGTTTAACATAGGCCTCCCCCTTGGAATGTCACAATAAACGACGATTAGCTGTTTGCATCCACCGGTTGCCAACGACGCAGCGACGCGCACAATGTTGTACTGACAACACTGTTGTACCTACTCTCCAGCAACGCGCACAATGTTGTCAGTACCTACTCTCCAGCGACGCGCACAATGTTGTCAGTACCTACTCTCCAGCGACGCGCACAATATTGTCAGTACCTACTCTCCAGCGACGCGCACAATGTTGTCAGTACCTAAACAACTTTAGGGGAGCGGTTTAAGTGTTTTTAAAAATTATATTTTTAATTAAAACACTGTATTAGAGCAGAATTGCATGCTCTTTATTACTAAAAAGTGATACAGACACTTCGAAATTCAGAAATGTAATGCATGTCTCTTAATTACGCAATTAGTTTTTATAAAGACTCATTCGTCATCAGACGTATTCTAGATCATTCGGTAATATGATCTCTAATAAACAAGGATTGTTATGACTAAAATTAGTACTTGATACATGATATAAAGTAAACACATGTACTTTATATTGTTATTAATAAAACTTCTAGAGCTTTCCATATATTTATAATATTATTGCAACGTTTGCAATTAATTCCTAACAAGTACTATGTTAGGGGTTTGGTGGTGTATAACTCCTCCCCCCTCAAGTGCGAAATTATCCGAAGATTGTGGATTCGGATTATTTCGCAAAAAATCTATGAAATAAGTTTTATACTTATATAATATTAAAGATACAATAATAATGCTTATAATTATGTATAACAATATCGTGGCTAAACTAACACTTTTAATTTTCACTGCACTTTCACTGATATTATTCTTGTTGTTCATTAATTTTAACACATATGATAAACTGTTTAAATCGTCCAAGTTTATTTCTTTAATGTTCACTGTTTCATTTCCGAAAGAGTTTTCACTAAAAGTGTTTATATCTGGTAACTCTGGTATCAATGTCCAGTTCGTATATAAAGTTTTTCCATATATTTGACGATGTTTAATTTTGAAACGTCCAAGCGTAATTTCACAATTTTCCTCCATGTGGATGATGTAGGAGCCATGTAGAGCAGCATGCGAAGTGTCATCTCCGCATTTCTCCATCAATACGGAATTTTCCTTGGTAAAAATTATCCAACTGTTGTATTTAATTCGTTGAACTCGAACATCTTCAATTGCAACGGGAACTGGTGTGCAATTGGATAAATTTTTCTCCATTTTAATAAGTTGCTCAACACATGTTTCTTCCGAATACTGAGCAATGTTGTTTTCGGAGCATATAAAATGATTTTCTTCAATTTCATCACACGGGTGTGTAATTGGTATAAATTTCAAGCCTTTCACCAAAAGGTAAGGATGTTTAGGAAATATAACAAGAGTCTTATTTAAGGATTTATGGAAAATTGGAAACGAATAGAGTTTAAAATAATTATATGAGATATTATCCGTTAAAGGAATCTCTAAAATAAATCTTATCTGGTCCCCTTTTACATAAGCTTTAACTATCATAGTTCTTTCTAATTTAACTAAATTATTTAATGTTGCAGGATACATAAGATTATCTGTCTTATCTATAGATTGCAAAATGGTTAACAATTCAGCTGAATTAATAATTGACTGATGTAATACAGAAATTTTACTTAAAGCTAATGCTGTTTCAATTTCACTTAAAGACATAAATATTGATCTAAAATTATTTTCAAAAATTTATAAAACATCATTAAAATATGTGTTGAATATATTGGTATAACCGCATTCCTTTCTATTTTCTTTACAACTTCTTGAATTATTCTTAATTTAGTATCTAATATTTCAATATTTTCTTGTAATGTCCCAGTCCCATTTATAAGTTTATCCAACATTTGGGAGATTACTGTTATTTTTTTATCGGTTAAGATTTGATCATCTTTAATTTGTGCAATTAAGTTATCATATCGATTAGCATCCTCATGATCCAAATTTCCAGTTATTAGTTTTATTAGGGAACCAAGAGTTTTCAAAATACCTCTTTTAATTCTTCTTTCATAATAATTAGTTAATATAGGCATAACTTTTTTTTTTTAAATCTTTTGTATGAAATAGTGAATATTCTGTTTGATTCCATAGTATTAAAAATTCTTGATTGAAGTAATTATTTGTTAAAAGTAATTTCATAAAAATTCTACACATTTTTTTTATATATATTAAGATCTAGGCTCGAAATTATTCCTTACATTTAAGCGGATTAATTATTATTCAATTCTCTTGCAGGTTAAATATGTGTTATATAATAATCAATAAAATTTTATGATTATTTTTTATTAAATATAGAAACTAGTTTAAAGAATCAGTGATGCAGTGCAGTCTGAACGATCAAGAATTATCTGGAGGTCGTTTAACATTTTTAAGTAGGGTTTTTATTTTCTTTTTACGTACCTTATTTAATAATAAATTGTGCTTTAATCTATCTTTCACAGTTTTATTATATAAGAATTTGTCTTTTCTTTTTATTTTATTCATTTCTTTTATAGACTTTATTTTTGATTTATCTTTATTTTCCTTAAATTTATTTTTATTTTTTAACATTTTATTTGATTTTATGTTTATCACCTTACATACTACTTTAACAGGTATATTTTTAGATTTTAAATCTACCATGTTTTGTTTAATCTCGTTTACCATTTTCTTATTCAAAAAGTTATCTTTTATTTTCCTTTTATTAGTTATCCTTATACAGTTCTTATTTCCTATTTCTTTATCTTCATTAAGTTTATTCATTTCTTTTAACATTTTATTCCGTTTAATATTTATTACTTCACTTTTTACTTTAACAGGAATCTTTTTACGTTTTATATCTATTACATTTTGATTAATTTCATTGTCATTTGATTTAAACGCGGGGGAATCAGTTTTAATAATAGTTTCTGAATTATTAAAATGTTGCTTTTCTTTAATTTTATTATTATTACGACTGTCAACTTTCCTTTTATTAAAATTTGATAAATTATTTTTTGTTTTAGACTTAACACCTATAATACTATTTTCTTTTACAGATAGATCCGGTTTATCATTTTGTGAAATATTTTTTGCTTTTTTATTCAAATTTATTTTTTTTAGGGAAATAGCACTGTTTTCACCATTTATATTAATTTCTTTTTTAATATATTTGAAAGGTTTATTAATTCTTTGTGTGTCACTGTATATATCTGAAGAAATTTCTTCATTTTTAGTAGGCAACTGTAGATTAGTATCGTAAAAATTCACTTTTACTACTTCCGGTTTATGTTCTTTTATATCATTACTATCTATTTTTATATCTTTATTATTAATGTTTAAATCATTTGGATCATCGATTTTACAATCATAATTAGGCATCTTTATTTCATAATTATGCTGATCATTACAACATGAGTTATCAATATCACAATTTAAAGCATTGTAATCCGGTGGATCATAAAACATATGTATGCAATTTTCTTTCACTTCCGTTTCATTTACTTTAAAATTTTGTTGAGGTTTCGAAGATGTCGCAGTTCGCATTGAGACATCGTTAGAATAATTCGGTTTAATATTTTTCCGTTCTAAATATGATTTATAGCCAACTTGTTGATGGCCATAATGTTGTGGCCGCATATTATAATTATTATAAGCCTGATGGCCAAATGGTAAATTGCTAATATTTAAAATTGGATAATACATGCCAAACTGTGGCTGTGCATTATTAACATTTTGAGAATGCATACCAAACGGTGGTTGAACATAATTAAAGTTTTGAGGACGCATGCCAAATTGTGGTCTTGGGCCCAATTGAGGTTTAAACCCTGTTGGTTGTTGCATATTATATTTAAATTGTTGCCCTTGATTTACAAAATTTGGCACATTATTTGGAGTACCAAATTTAAATTTAGGCGAATAGTTAGGTTTAAAACCTGAAGGTTGATTATTAAAATTGCCAAATTTAAATCCCGTGTTTGGATTCTGCATTTGAGTTGATTTATAAAAAGAATTAGGCATCATCTTATTTCGCGCTGTGTATTGTTCATGGAAATTTACTTCTTCCATAACAATACTTAAGGCATCTTCTAACGTGCTGGGAGATTTTAAGCGTACTAAGCGTACTAAGTGCTCTGGTAAATTATAAAGAAACACATTTAATGATGTATGATTATAAATTGTAATTTTGCTTTGTTTTAATGCAGGGTCCATTATTTGGTTCACTTTTGATATGAGAACCGAACGCACTGACTGAATTCTGTTACATAAATCTAGGTAATTTTCATATGGTTTTATTTTAATAGATTCTAATTCAATTAAAATTGTCTCCTCACTACGCGGATCTCCAAAGTGTTGGATTAATAATTCTTTAAATTCATCCCACGTCTCTATGTCTTCGCGCTCACTGATAAGAGCGGCGGCGTTATCCGTTAACCTACTGGTAATAGAGTGCATGACATATAAATTTTGAGACGGACTGCCTTTATATTTTTCGATCACGTATTCACATTTGCGTAAAAATAAATTTAATTGTCTTTTGTCTCCGTTAAATACTGGTATTAATTTTAACATTTCGTTGGGAATTATAATTATTTGTTCAATATTTGATCGCTCCATTTTTATTTAGTTGTTAAAGGATTTTATATTTTAAAAAAAATCACAATATCACAATACAAAAAAAAAAATAACACAATAACCTATATAAAAAAAAAGGCACACAATAAAAACACAATCCTATAAAAAAAGATACAATTAAAAACACAATCCTAAAAAAAAGACACACAATAAAACAAATCACAATTAAAATAATAAAATAGAATTAAAATTCAAAGAAAATAAAAGTATTTAAAACAATTATTAATATTCAAATATTTCTTATTATATTAAAAATTTTAATTAACTCTTTTCTTTTCAAATTTACTTTTATAAAATCTTATTTACCATAAAAATAAATCCTTAAAATATAGTTTTCACAGAAATTCATATGAAAACCAGATAACAGTTATAATGAGAGACGGCCAATCCCAATATAACCACAAGGAATGACAAGGAAGGTGAAAAGGCTTACTCACCAACCCGTCTGCAGCATAGCTCCAGTTGTTAAATTTTTTGGTTCGACGAACGCCTTCCGCGGAATCACGAAGCGAAGATTTTGATTCGCGAATTCGCGACGCGGTTGCTTATCAGCACGGGGCGCTAGCTTTGGCTACGCCAAATAACGTGACGACCCGAGGCGCTCGATCCGGCTGCGCCAAACAGCTTTACGGCCCGAGGCGTTCGATCCGGCTGCGCCAAACAACTTTAGGGGAGCGGTTTAAGTGTTTTTAAAAATTATATTTTTAATTAAAACACTGTATTAGAGCAGAATTGCATGCTCTTTATTACTAAAAAGTGATACAGACACTTCGAAATTCAGAAATGTAATGCATGTCTCTTAATTACGCAATTAGTTTTTATAAAGACTCATTCGTCATCAGACGTATTCTAGATCATTCGGTAATATGATCTCTAATAAACAAGGATTGTTATGACTAAAATTAGTACTTGATACATGATATAAAGTAAACACATGTACTTTATATTGTTATTAATAAAACTTCTAGAGCTTTCCATATATTTATAATATTATTGCAACGTTTGCAATTAATTCCTAACAAGTACTATGTTAGGGGTTTGGTGGTGTATAACTACCTACTCTCCAGCGAAGCGCACAATGTTGTCAGTACCTACTCTCCAGCGACGCGCACAATGTTGTCAGTACCTACTCTCCAGCGACGCGCACAATATTGTCAGTACCTACTCTCCAGCGACGCGCACAATGTTGTCAGTACCTACTCTCCAGCGACGCGCACAATGTTGTCAGTACCTACTCTCCAGCGACGCGCACAATGTTGTCAGTACCTACTCTCCAGCGACGTGCACAATGTTGTCAGTACCTACTCTCCAGCGACGTGCACAATGTTTCAGTGTTTTTTCAATGTTTTTATTTTGGTTTATGTCACGTAGTTTTTGGCTGATAGTCAAAAATGTCAAAAAAAACCGTCCCCCCCCCTTATCTCCGAAGTTTGTGGAGGGAAAAATCTAAAATAATTATGAATAATACATCGACGGCTCCTACGCATTAGGTCGTAACTCAAAAAACATCATTTTTCAGGAGAGCCATTTTTGTGAACGTTACTGTTTAAGTTCGTTTGTGATACTTTTTTAATCGGTGTTTTTCCTGTAAAATATAGATAAACATGTCATGTTTATCTATATTTCACAGGAAAAATAAAATGATCTTTCTAAGTTGTACAGTTTTTTAGTTATCCTAAAAAAACCTCGACAAACAAACTTAGTTTTGCGGTTTGTTTTTTTTTTGCTACCTGAGGCGTTACATGAATAGTAAAATTACTCGTCCAAAGATGGTATGGAACCCTCGGTGCGTGAGTCCGACTCGCACTTGACCGGTATTTTTTAAAGTGTTGTCCACTGAAAAATATATCTAGTTCATTAATATATTGTTTTATTGGACATGTATAGGTATAACAGTATTTCACACAAAATGAAAATTACACTAGTACCTACGTGTGTGCTGTAGTTTGAGAGATGTCTCTTCCCTCTAGTGTCGGATTACGACTACGTAATACGTTAAGTAGTAGGTGTTTGCAGGCATTACTCCTTTCATTCAGGATCGCTCTTACAATTGTTAGTACCTAGAACCGTCATTTATTATAGGGACAGCTAAGGGCTGAAACAGATTGCCTGCGTCTGATTTCCCGCCAGATTATAATGTCGGTGTCTTCCAAGCTAGCTTTTAATCAGCTGGTGTACTTTACTGTCTTCGACTGCATCATGGCTTTCCATCAGGCGAAACTGTATTCAAGCAATGGCTTATATTTAGTAAATTTTTTTTTTTAGAATTTACATATTTTTCTATTACGCGCTGTAATAGAAAAATATGTAAATTCTCAATTCTATATAATATTTTCAATTATTTTCAATAAATGAGTGAGTAGAAAGCAGACATATGGAACCACAAACCCACATTTAGAAAATCTTTTTTTTTATTATTTTGAAAACGAAATAGTTTAAAACTCATCCAATATATCTACCTAACGACAAATGAGTCCTTGAATCTCTAGAAGGCATACATACGAGTACATAAAGCGACCCTCTCTACCCAAAGGATTAAAGCGGGTCACCAAAATTGTATCCTAATTCCTTGAACTAACAGCGACCATTCATATGTTTATGTAAATAAGTCCTATATCCTTCGCCAACTTGGTCTCCGGCTGCTTTAAGGGCTCTAGAAGGCTTCTGAGGGCTGCTTGTAAAGAGAATTTTAGATTTTGAAAATGGGTTGAAGTTTTCTCCTTCTTTTCTAACCTATATAGGCCAACTGCTAGGTAAAGGTCTCATTATAAATTGTTATGCGGTAACAGCTCAGTGGGCGAGCGCTTGCCTTGGAAACAAGGTGCGCAGGTTCGAACCCCGGCTCGCACCTCTGATTTCTTCAATGAATCATGTGCGAATCGTCTTTGTGCGATTGTTACTAGCTTTCGGTGAAGGAAAACATCGTGATGAAACCTGCATGTCTGAGAAAGCCGAACTAGCTCTCGAATGACGTGTGAAGTCCGCCAACCCGCACTTGGCCAGCCGGGTGGACTATGGCCTAAGCCCCCTCATCTTGAGGGGAGGCCCGTGCCCAGCAGTGGGACATAAACAAGGGCTGGTATTATTATATATATTTTATTTATTATATCTCCTCTCATTGGATGTCGTAAGAGGCGACTAAGCGAGAACAGGAAGACGGGCAGCAGCGTCTTTCTTTTGGATTTATCTTCCACCTATAAGTAATGCGATCCACCGCCTGCCAAGCCCCACGCTTGGCAGCCCCTCCCTTCTAAGGGAACCTTTGTTCAGCAGTGGACGTCTGTCGGCTGCTAGTATGAGATATCCGCAATACTGCGACGCAGTCAACATAATGCCCAGCAAGTGCCCAGCACGGTACGTTTCATCGCCCTTCGCTTTAGTTTAAACATGTTTTATTTAACTTAGTGACGAGAGAAGCAAGTCATTCGTCATATGGTAAGCGAACCCTCCGCCCATAAATAGTTGCATTTCACTGCCGCTCGTCATCCTAGCCGTTAGTCTACTCTTGCCTTGAGGTCTAGTTTTGCAACCTTATTTAGATAAGATATTAGTATCTTAGAGGCTTATCTTCAATAGAGATAACATTCAAATGTGTGGTTGACCCTGTTTCTCAATACCAAAGACCTTCCTCTAGTCGCAGTAGTCCGGTTGTTAGTCCGGTTGACCGAACCGTAGTGCAACTTTTCAGTAGCAGTCTTAGATTACTAAAATAAGCTTATTAGGGTAGCAACCCTAAAGTTATTACTCTGTGTCGAGGTTCAGAATGTGTTTATTTAGGACGTGTACATACTACAATATTGTTTTTGCAGTAACACATAATATGTAGATTGGGCTGTATTTAAGACTAATTTAGTTTAATTAACCAAATAGCTGTTGAATATGAGTCGTAAATGTGAAATACATCTACTTGATTGAGATGGGCAAAGTGCGATAGAATGCGGTATAGTACATTACTCTTCATCATCATAGCCTAGCTTAGCTCCACTGCTGGACATAGGCCTCCCCCATTACACGCCATTGAGCCCGGTCTTCGGCTCTCCTCATCCGATCTATATCGTCGCTCCACCTGATCACAAGGACGTCCTACATAGCGTTTTCTGGTCTCTACTCAAGAACCTTTATAGATTAGGTTGATTTATAATACTATTTTAACTCATGGGTGGACTGCTAGGGTAATTTACCAAATGTAATAATGCTTACGGTGAAAGAAATTGGAAATGTATTCTGCCAAAAATACTTTATAGATTGAATCCTAAATCAGTACTTGAAAAGATTGTAAACAAAAAACCAGGCCAAATTAAAAGTATACTCAAGAGACACCTCTTAAATATGTAATAATTTTCAGACTTAAGCTGCTACTCCTTAACTGTATAATCTTTATTCTCATTAAGATTTTAGTTAAGAAACATGTCATTTTTTAACCGGCTTCAAAAAGAAGGTTCTCTATTCGACGCGTATGTATGTAATATTGATAAAAATGCGTAATATTAATATATGTTAGTCTATGTGGGCTTCTAAACAAATTTACCAAATTTTATGAGTGTATGTATGTATGTATGTAGGTTTGTCCACCGATTTCTCAGAAACTGCAAGTCCGATTTCGAAAATTCTTTTTGCAATAGTTAGAGTATTGTTCAACTTAGGGTAGAGTACAAGTTTCATCAAAATCGGTCGAGTAGTTTAAGGATATGAACTTTTTATGTTTTCAGTAAGTTACTGTAACGTAGACGTTCGAGTTGCGTGATAGTGCTGATACCTATATTGGTAAAATAAGTCACTAAAAAGTGTTAAATAAACTATTTTATAAAAAATAAAAACCGACTTCAAAGTAAATTGTCTAAAAAGCATAAAATATATTGAAGTCGGTGTCAGCTGGTGATAGTGTTAGTTAACATGATTAGCTAGCACCGACTTCAATATATTTTCGTTATTTTATGCTTTTTAGACAATTTACTTTGAAGTCGGTTTTTATTTTTTATAAAATAGTGTTATTTTTTTTCGTAATAAACAGTTGATTTTCTTTTTTTCATATTTTTTTTTCGGTATTTCTGCGCTGTTACAAGCGCCACGATCGCGGGAAACCCATGGCAGTAAAATCGTGAGTCATAATAATATTGTAAATCGCCACCATCAGCAGCCGAAAAACGTCCACTGCGTCCAAAGGTCTCCCTCTTAGAAGGGAGGGGTTGCCATAATCCCCACGCTTGTCAGGCGGTTTGGAGGTCCCAGTATAGGTAGGTAATCCAATAGAAAGACGCTGCTGTCTGTCTTCTCGTTTTTCCTTAGTCGCATCTTACGGACACCCAATGGGAGGAGATGGGTGAGTGCTATTTGTACCCGGACTCCCCACGGGCTTTGGCGAATTACTTGTAGGTACCTTATTCGATTCAGAGGGACGCCGAGCGAGCATAGTTCTCTTCATAGCTCGGTGAGTGATACTCGGGTCCACTTATTAGGTGAACTGGGAAAAGCCGAGCCGAGCTCAAACCTCACATTTTATTATAATTACCTTTGTCTACCTGGAATAGTTTTCTACTTGGAATTCATACCACGATCGGCAGGCAAGTTTGCAGCTTTTAGTCCATAGATATAAATAGACATGCGTCTGTCCACAGCTGCATGTCTTATAAGACGTTACTGAGACCTTTGAGCACTGTAATTTAATCAGATTTAGTACCCTTGGCACATGATCATACTCTGTTTCTTTGGAGTAGAATATCGATCCTAAAAAATCATATCAATAATTAAATTAAAGGTAAAATTCTATTCTTGAAGTAACTCAATATCACTCAAGACAACATAATGTTGTCGCTTATTTACGCGTATACTACACATTGAAATAAAACTACGTATTATCTTATTTCAATCACTAGACGACGTATATATATCACCCTCGGCGGAATAAATGTTTCTGTCTAAACTATGTTAAACTGTACCAATAACTGGATGTCAAACTTCGGAACTTTCTAACGGCACAAGTCATAGAATTCAACGAAGTTGTATTAGCTTCTGCCATTTTTAAATTAGATTGTATTAGCTAAAAGTAGATCGTACTAAAACAATAGGCTTTAAATTATAAAATTATTGTATTTTTACCGGTCCTTAACATATTTGCACAAGTTAATCGGACATCTAGAAATGAATGAAAATAACATTAAATCCCACACTAAATAAGGTAAAGCATGTAAATAGGGTTGTCTACCTAGCAGTATGACGTCACTTACCCCTGAAAATAACATCGCGCACATAAAATATACGTTTTCTTTCGCGGCGGAAACCTTAAAAAGGTCCCTGGGTCCCTGGGACTGTGGGGCTCGACCGGGGTATGTCGGATTCTTATCCTCTAAAACCCCAGCGGCTGTCGCATCGGCACATGCAAGGCCCAGATCTGCACCAAGGGCCCCGCAGTGCCTTGCCTTTGAGCCCGCCGCCGAGGGGCGCATTGTAGCCCCTCGGGAACCTGTCACGGTAACGGGGACGGAGGTCGCAACCCTGCCTCCATCCTCCTCGGAGTCGCCGCTATACTCAATGGACGTCCTAGGGCTCACATCCCAACCATCCAGCAACTCCGAAGATATGAAATATAACTAGCTCTTACAAATCTAGCTGCTCTTATGAACCCCGGTACGCAATATATTTATGGTCAATAGGCTTGTCGCTATTTCTCGTTATCTGCGCCACATCTCAACCTTGTATGAAATATAGCCGACACAAATATACGTTGCCCATAAGCGACTTCGCTCACCGCTCAGCGCGTCGCTTTAACTCTTACCGGTATCAATACCCTACATACATACCTACCGTTGCAACCCGTAGTCATCATAATTATTATCAGCCTGCAGGGTCTACTGCTGAACATAGGCCTTCGCCACAATGAAGGACAATTGGCTATTAGCATCCACCGGTTACCTACGACGCGCACAATGTCATCTGTCCACCTACTGGAAGGCCTGTCTACGCTGCGTCTTCCGGTTCGTGGTCGCCACATGAGAACATTTCTGCCCCATCGGTTATCGATTCTTCGAACGATGTAGCCATTGCCACTTCAACTTTCAGAGTCTGAGAGCTATGTCGGTGACCTTACTATTTCGGAGAATCATCACATTTCGGATTCTGACGCGGAAAGAAACTTCGAGATAGCTCTCTCAATAATATGGGTGTCTTCAAGGGTACATTGAATAGACTTCTAATAAGCTAGTGTGCTTTCTATACCAGATTGCACTTCCCATCTTCGCTTTCCACGTTAGTTACAAACGATTGTAAAAATAGAAACGTAAACCGTAGCCGTTTACATTTTACTACATGATTTATAAAGTATTTTTTTGTTTAGTAATTTCCTCGCGACACGGTATTACAGCTAAAAGGAGACCAATTAAACATTTTTTGTGGTTTACGGTTTTTAGTGTTAAATAAATCTTGTTTTAACATTATAGCATTAAATTACATCAAGTCCCAAAGAAAAATATCATAAATTAATATGATTTGTTTGTTTGTCATAAAATCAACATCACTAGCCGAAAGATGTCCACTGCCGAACAAAGACCTCCGAGACCGGGGCCCCGTATCAAAATTTGTTTGGGGGCCCAAATGATGGTACGGCCTAAGAGATTATGTGAGAACATGGAATTTACGAATTGTTGCTTACACATGTTCCAGGCCCCTGTAACCCGGGGGCCCCGTATCATTGACACGGCTGATACGGCGGTAGCTACGCCCCTGCTCCGAGATACCTCCCCCTTAGAAGGGTGGGGTCTCCATAATTTCGGTGACGGGATGTGAAGAGTGGTAATATTATGTCACACAGAACCGGCGGGCGCGACGGGCCCCGTCACATCGTCGCTGCTTCGTCCGACGGGAATACAACGCCTGTTGTACAAGGCGACGTGCCTACGTCGCGTCCGATATGACGCCAGTGTTGCATAACGACGTCTTTTTACTAACGTGAACGAAAGCAGCACAGCTACCGCGTCTAAATCGAATACTCGAGAAATCGCGCTGATTGCGACGGGTCATCACGCCCGCAGTGTGACATTCATGCCACGTCACCTCTAGCTTCCCATCGCCGTCCCGCCCCGTCCACTGTCTGTCGACACCTTTTTAAACTCAAAGAAATTTCAGCCATTACTATCACGTATTTGACCTCTAAACCCTTGCTTCCGCTATCCGCGTATTTAATAGCCACACCCTGTGAATTCCTTCCGCACTGCTCAAGCTTTCAGCATAGGACAAATTGTGTCTGTCGTTGGTCAGGCGTCAGGGTGACGTGTTGTGATGTGGGTCACGTCATTGCCACCTACATAAGTAGTTTAAAATGTCCTTGCTTATGTGAAATGTGACGAAGGAACAGGGGTGTGGTAAGGAAGAAAATTGAATTTTGTTAGCGGCCGATATCTTAGTGGTAGCGACCGCGAAATTTACTTAAACACTGATGTTACTCTCTATAACACCTATTTAATATCAGCATATTCTAACCAAAACATTACTAAAACTATTATGAACAGCGAAAATTCCCTTGTTTAATTTAAATTGCTTGCTCGACTCGCGAAATTCCCGTCGCGCCCGCTAGGCGTTTATTTTCTGGATAATTCCGGCTACAGCCGGTTAGTACCGCTCTGAACTGGAGCATAAACACAGCACGTGACAAGTGTGTACGTGACTTTAGCTGGCCCGTGACATGCGCTTAGGAATGTTCGTTAAACTATGCAATTAGGTACCGAATGTAAAAATGTTTACGACCTTTTATTATACTTTATTACTTTTATTCCAGGAAAGGCTAATAATACTAAGTCTAATTAAAGAGAGGTAGGAAAAAATAACGCCCGTGCCAGTGTGGGGTGCCGGGTTAGAATCGCATCTCCTATCGTTGCGTGTCGTAAGAGGCGACTAAGCGAGATAAGGAAGACGGGTAGCAGCGTCTTTCTTTTGGATTTATCTTCCACCTAGCGGCGGCAGCGGGTCATCCCCTTCCCTCCAATATGGTTGAGGGGAGTGATATCTGCTGCTCGAGTCAACTCGTGCGCGGGTGCTGCTTGGGGGGGGGACTGGTCCGACTACTATCCCTTTGGCTTTTTAGTTTGTTGTATTTTCGTCGTATTTTATTATTTTTTTCTGTCTTATTTGATCTTTTGAACGGCAAGACACACTGTCGCTCTGATCTAATTGTAACATGACACACAATTTAAAAAAAAAGTGAAAAAAAATGACAAGCCCGCTGAGTTTCTTGCCGGATCTTCTCAGTTGAGGCCGCGTTGTGTACCGGTGGTAGCTTTTTTTAAAAAAAAACATGACCTTTCAAAAGTGCTAGCGTTAAGCTAGTTTATTTGAAATAAACTATTTTTGAGTTTGAGTTTGACCTATACTGCGATCCCCAAGCCACCCGCCAAGCGTGGGAATTATAGCAGACCGCCATCCCCCCCCCCCCCCCCCCCTTCTAAGGGGGAGGCCTTTGTTCAGCAGTGGACGTCTATCGGCTGTTAATGATGATGACGAGGTAGATAACACCTGCTTCAAAATCAGTTTAGTGTTAGATGGATGACAATGAAAAGCCTAGTGTCATTCACCGAATAATTTTTTTACCCCTCCTTCATCCGCCCTGAGAATTGAACGAAATACCTAGTGGTACCTATTTGTTTACACAGCAGTGTAGATAGGCTACTCAGGCAATCAAACTTATATCTCAAACATACAGAAAAGAAAATATTCCGAACTCGATCAACCGACGCGCGTAACAAAATCACTTTGATTATGGAACTCGCGATCGTCTTCTGTTTGACAAAGGAACTCCCATTGATTCACATTAATTCACAAAAGGGGGAATCCATCGAAACATGAAAGATGGTACAATTCTCGGTTCCTCCAGCCTTTGTTCGAAGCTATCTCGATGCCCCCAATGGCTTAATCAATGAATTTCGAGCGCATCGATGCGTGAAGTACGAATTCGTAAATGATTACACTTAAATTTTGCATAAAATACATAATGGCCGTGCTATGAAAATATTATTATGCTTGGATTATATTCTGTTAGCTACAAGCATCAGTATTTAGAGTGAGTCAGAGACTTTTATGAGCGGAATACAGTAAAGTTTCGAAGTCGCATACTCTAGTGGCGGGTACTATCCGGCTCGAAGGACCATGGCCGGCGCGTCGTATCCTTAGGTGATCTAGTAAAAATGCGATAACTTCGTTATAAAATGCAGACTATATTCTCCAGTAATTACAAAATAGGTAACGGTTGACACCGTGTTACATTGATATATGTTTACGTAGGTGTGTCTGTCGTGCTGTCCGAATGATGTGTGTCTATCCGCAAGCGCCGCCTAGTGGTGGGCGCCGCCCGCTATCACGACCGGCGTAGTGTTGTGCCAACACATACGAGAACGCAGTGAAAAGTTATAAAAGTAAAACCCCCGTGGTTGTCGCATCGGCACATGAGAGGTACCTCAAGGCTCTCCAGTGGGATCTGCACCAGGATATTACATTGTAAACCCCCCCCCCCCCCCTTATATCTCTTGTTATTTATGGTTTCTGTGATGATCTTTACACGGTGCTGGTGTTTTGTTCCAGATAGTCAAGCAGCAGCAAGCAGCATGCGGTGGGTTTGATGGCGCGGTGACGCAGCATGCGCCGCGTGCCGTTCGCCGCTCTACTGCGGCTTGTCATCATAGCAGGTACAACATATGATTTTCAACCGTATATATCTATACTTATAATAAAACTGTAACAGGTCCAATTCTGTACATTGAAGATATTTTGAAAATTATATTTGGAGGGCATTCTATAACCGATACTGAGGCCGAAAATGTAATTTTTTAAATTTTTGTCTGTCTGTCTGTCTGTCTGTCTGTATCACGGCTGAGCATCACGCTGAAACTACTGAATGGATTCAAATGAAACTTGGCATGATTTGAGATTTTACTACGAGGTAGGACATAGGATACTTTTTATCCCGTAATCTAGCACGGTTCTTTTGGGAGAGGGGATTAAAGTCAAAATGGGTACTTGGTTATACGCTTGGTCAGATTTTATCAATTTTTCTTTATAATATTAGTAAGGGAACACTCATAGAGAGTTGTTATCAAGGTTTTGTAATCGATCGGG
This sequence comes from Furcula furcula, assembly GCA_911728495.1. Taxonomy (NCBI): domain Eukaryota; kingdom Metazoa; phylum Arthropoda; class Insecta; order Lepidoptera; family Notodontidae; genus Furcula; species Furcula furcula. The sequence goes on from OU452253.1 coordinate 24,504,058, forward strand.
TTAAGCAACGTTAGGTAAGGTCAATAATTAGATGGGTGACAGTTTAACGCCATTTGAACTAAACGGGTCCGTGCTTCGGAGAGCAAGTAAAAAGTGAGTCCCAGTTTTTAACCGACTATAAAAAAGGAGGTTATGCATTCAATGCGAATATCTGTTATTAAAAGTTTAGTTAACGTAAAAATAGCGCAGGCGGAGCTGCCTGGGTCAGCTAGTGTATACATAAAAACAAACAATTATTTTTTTACTCCATACATTTGAATTAGAGTTTTTCATCGTCGTTTATTCCAAGTAGTCGGACTTAGTTCGATCATCGGACAATTAGGAAAAAATAATTCCCATCTGCCCGACTGGTTTCTGTGATCGAAGAGTTTGGAAGTAAATATTATGTAAATATTCCAATATTCCTACTGACTGAATGTGGTAGCTGCAAACAGAATTTCTTATGGCAAACAATGTGACGAAATAGCGTGTGAAAGCGCAAAAGTGCAGACTCTTCAACATTTTTACCAGAAGTACTAGGGCAGCAGAGGGCACAAGAAAGCTTCCCCGTGTGGCATCTAGTGTTACCCAACTGTAACTGCTTAGCTACAATATTTATACCAGAAGTACCCGGATAGCATAGGACATAAGGTGGTGTTATGATAGTCATAAATAATGATTAAGCAGCCGAAAGACGTCCAGTGTTGAAGCTCCCCCTTAGAAGAGAGGGGATTCCATAATCCCCACGTTTGGCAGGCGTCTTGGGGACCGCAGCATACATAAGTGGTAGGTAATCTAATAGAAAGAGCTACTGTCCGTCTTCTTGTATTCGCCTTTTACGGTCACCCAACGGGAGGAGATGGGAGGGTGCTATTCTTACCCGGACACCACACGGGTATGTGTGTACGTGTAGACTTAGTAGTAGTAGTTAATCTTTATATTAGCTAGAGATAGACCTTATGGGTTATGGATGGAAATGATAAGTTTTGAACCAGTTCATGTTGCAATAGTTGTTAGCAGTTTAGTCTTTAGTAGTTAACTGCTGGCCTTTTAGAGAAGCTCATAGTCACACAACGAGCAATGTAGACAGCTATGCTCAGAGGTTCTTTGCGTAACAGAATCCAGAATAAGGTAATGCGCTCAAGAACCAACGTCATCGACAGCTCTCAAAATCTGTAAGCAGGCCACTTCCCTTTAAAAACCGATAAAATACCGACTGTCAAAAATTAAAAGATATTGTTTTTAAAAGCTTTTATTTAACTTGCAATGTATGTATGTATGTATGTATGTATCTATGTATGTATGTATGTAATTTGTTCGGGTGGAATCTTGCAACTCAATTTTCACCCACTTCTACACGTTCAATTCGTTTGAAATTTTGCACATGTGTCAAGGACCGGTGACAATGCAATAATATAGTATCATCGAGCTGATCTGATGATGGAGCTCGAAGGTGGATAAGGGAACCCTTAGATGGCTACTAGTAAACTCATCGAGTTTAGGCTCATTTGATTCGTCTTAGAGAGTTGTATTCACTTTACCTAATAATGAGGACCTGATGATGGAATTGTAAGGTAGGTGACGGAACCCTGGAATGGTTAATAGTAAACACATCGAGTTTAGGCTCATTTTATTCGTCTTAAAGAGTTCTATTCACATTTCCTAATAATGAGGACCTGATGATGGAATTGGAAGGTAGGTGACGGAACCCTGGAATGGTTACTGGTAAACACATAAAGTTTTGCCTCATTTGATTCGTTTTAAAGAGTTCTGTTCATTTTTCTTAATAATGAGGACGTGATGATGGAATTGGAAGGTAGGTGACGGAACCCTGGAATCTTTATCAGCAAACATCAAGTTTAGGCTCATTTGATTCGTCTTAAAGAGTTCTATTCACTTTGCCTAATAATGAGGACCTGATGATGGAATTGGAAGGTAGGTGACGGGACCCTGGAATGGTTACTAGTAGACAATTGGCTATTTGCATCCACCGGTTACCTGCGACGCGCACAATGTCGTCTGTCCACCTAGTGGGAGGCCTGCCTACGCTGCGTCTTCCGGTTCGTGGTCGCCACTCGAGAACCTTTCTTCCCCAACGGTTATCGGTTCTTCGAGCGATGTGGCCTGCCCATTGCCACTTTAACTTGCAGATTCTGAGGGCTATGTCGGTAACCTTAGTTCTTCGGTGGATCTCCACATTTCGGATTCTGTCGCGCAAAGAAACGCCGAACATAGCTCTCTCCATGGCTCGATGTGTGACTCTGAACTTTTCTAAAAGGCTAGCCGTTAGAGATCACGTCTCAGTACCATATGTCATCACTGGCAATACACACTGGTTAAAAACCTTCGTCTTCAGGCACTGCGGTATGTCGGACGAGAAGATATCGCGTAGTTTCTCGAACGCTGCCCATCCGAGTTGGATTATTCGGGCGACCTCTTTGTCGAAGTTGGACCGACCTAACTGGATAGTTTGTCTTAGTGGTCAACAACTTCGAGTGTATTCTGGGACAATCCACACACGGTCATCTGATCCCAAACTAGGCAGAGCCTGTACTATGGAAACCAGACAACTGATACTAATACATATATACTTTTTTTTGTAAATACATACTTATATAGATAAAACACCCAGACACTTGGTGGGAATCGAACCCACAACCTAATGGCCAGCAGGTAGGGTGTCTAACCACTAGACCAACAGGCCCGCCAACAACTACCGGTATGGGTGTAATATGGACATTAGACATGATCTTCGTCTTGTTCATGTTCATTTTAAGACCCACCTGTTGGGAAACGCTACTGAGGTCGCTGAGCATCGTACTGAGGACGAGGTCCTCCAGCGACTTTGCCATAGTAACTATATCATCGGCAAAACGAAGATGAGTGATGTATTCGCCATTGATGTTGATGCCGAATCCGTACCAGTCCAAGAGCTTGATAACGTCCTCCAATGCGTTTGTGAATAGTTTCGGAGAAATATCGTCTCCCTGTCTCACTCCTCGCTGCAATGGGATTGGTTTCGTACTCTCGTCCTGTAGTCGGATCGACATGGTGGAGTTGCTGTACGAACACACGTACAAACACCAAAATCCAGGGAAACGCTGTTTCCCTGGATGTCTCGAAGGCCTTCGACAGGGTCTGGCACGCTAGCCTTTTAAATAAGCTGCCAGCGTACGGCATATCCCCTGGTCTGATCGGCTGGATAAAGGACTTCCTGAGTGAACGGTCTCTCCGAGTGGTTGTTGACGGTTGCACATCGGAGCCGTTGACGACTAATGCCGGAGTTCCTCAGGGGTCCGTTCTCTCCGCAACTCTCTTCCTGCTGCATATTAACGATCTGCTGTTGCCCGGTATCTATGGGTATGCAGATGACAGCACTATTGTGGAGAGATATATGCCGAGTGCTCGGGCCAGTAAGGTTGTTATCCAGTCTGAAAGAGTAGCCAGTGGTCCACCACTGGCTACTCTTTCAGATTCGCGCGCTCCTCACGAATCTCACACTTCAGGCAGTCTCTGAATGGGGTGATGCTAATCTTGTGAGATTCAATGCCACCAAAACTCAAGCGTGTCTATTCACCGCGAAATGGAGTCAGTTCACCTTGGCTCCTACTTTTCAGAATGTATCCTTGGAATACACGGACCGCCTTCAGTTGTTGGGAGTTGAAATTTCCTCAAACCTCAACTTTGGGCGGTTCATTGAGTCCAAAGCCAAGGTAGCTGCAAGGAAGCTAGGTGTCCTTTCAAAGGTCCGCCGGTACTTCACACCGGGGCAACTTTTGATGCTATATAAAGCACAAGTCCGGTCGTGTGTGGAGTACTGTAGTCACATATGGGCTGGTGCTGCTAAATGTCATCTTGCAGCTTTGGACTCAGTGGAGAGGCGTGCTAAGAGGCTTATTGGTGACGCAGAGTTAGTAGCGGCCAATTTACAAAGCCTAGAGCACAGGCGCAGAGTAGCCAGCCTCTCGGTATTCTACAGGATGCATTTTGGAGTGTGCACAGGAATTGCATGACTTGATTCCACCATTTCCCTTTCATCATCGGACGACGAGACGCACGGCACGTACACACCCTTATGTGGTGAAAGTGCCTTCAGTCCGGACTAAGCGGTTTGCTTCTTCATTTATAATAAGGACAGCTAAGGACTTGAAGGGTTATGGGCGGAAAAATAAAGATTGTGTAAGTTAAATGAAATTAATTTATTAACCGAACCATTGCGTTAAACACACATCGTAAGACAGACGTCAGACCATAGGGGTATGACAGTAACGCACTCACGAATAAGCGACCAGTACTTAACAATCTAAAAAGTCTTTAGTTTATAATATATCCAACACTAGCCCTTAAACTAAAGCAATTTATATAGATCACAAAACTGTATAATAAGTTAGCAAATCAGATAGGTGTAACATAATGTAAAACAATTCAATCTTATATATAAAATTAAATAAAGTTATATATAAGACAAACCTAGCTGACTGATAAATTTCTCAGTTTTATCCTTCGTGAGAGCTTTAGTTAAAATATCTGCTATCATTTCAGAAGTTGACAAGTACACTAAAGTAACTAAATTGTCTCTTACTATTTCACGTACAAAATGATGCCTCACATCTATATGCTTTGTACGTGCATGATACATAGGGTTCTGACACAACTTATGTGCTGACTGATTGTCATTATATAGGGTTACACAAAAATGTTTACCAAATAATTCAAACATTAAAGTACGAATAAACAAAGCTTCTTTGCTAGAATCTGAGAGAGCCATATATTCGGCTTCAGTGCTAGAAAGTGCCACCGTTCTTTGTTTTCTACTTTCCCATGAAACCGTACTTTCCCCTATCTTAAAAACAAAACCCGTATACGACCTACGGTCTATCTCGCACGCAGCCCAGTCGGCATCAATATACCCACGAATGTCTAGGCCACCCTTTCGAAAAACAAGAGAATGATTTAAAGTACCTTTTAAGTACCACAGTACACGCTTCGCTGCTTTCCAATGAAGCTGACTGTAACATTCGTTGAACTGACTTAGTTTGCTTACCGCGTAGCAGATATCGGGCCTTGAGCACACTGCAACATACATTAAACAACCGATTAAATTTCTATATTCTAAATTTTCTTCCTTACTCTCGGCTTTTACAAGTTTCAATCCCACTTCCATTGGAGTCGGAGCTGCCTTGCAATCGGTCATATTGAAACGAGCTAAAATCTGTTTAATGTAATTAGACTGATCAAGCAATAACTTGTCTCCTTGCTTTGTGATACGCATGCCCAGTATGTAACTGGCTGGCCCTAAATCTTTCATTTCAAACTCTTTCATGAGTTTCTGTTTCACAATATTTTTCATTTGTGAGTTTTTTTGTTGAGAACAACATTATGTCATCAACATATAAACCAATAATAACTAATTCTTCGCCATTATTGATGAAATACACGCAGGGCTCAGAAGATAATCTCTTAAACTTCAACTTCTTTCGTAACACGTTATCTATCTTCTCGTATCAAGATTTAGAAGCTTGCTTAAGTCCATAAATCGCTTTATTCAATATGTAGACTTTATCTTCACTGCCTTGTATTTCAAAACCTTCTGGTTGGTCTATGAAAACAGTCTCTTTTAGGTCTCCATTAAGGAAAGCTGTTTTCACGTCCATGTGATCGATATCCATTTGCTTCTCAGCTGCAATTGCTAATAATATGCGAATCGTAGAGTACCTGATCACTGGTGAGAAAGTTTCCTCGTAATCAACGCCATAGCGCTGTGCACAGCCCTTTGCTACAAGGCGAGCTTTATATCTTAATAGCTCTCCATTCGCACCTTTCTTTTTCTTAAATATCCATTTAGATTTAATGGGTTTTTGATTTTTCGGTGGGTCAGTTAATGTCCAACACTTATTATCAATAAAAGATTGATACTCATCTTTCATAGCGTTTTTCCAGTGAATGGCTTCGGGACCGCTCAAAGCCTCTCGTACTGTCACTGGTTCATCTCCGACACAGCTCGCGCTCGCAAGACACGCTCGTTGGTTTGACTCCGCGTCCTCGAAGTCTGTTGTATTATCCGACGTCATCTCCCTGAGTGTTGAAGACCCTGGAGAGTATGTTTCATCAGAAGAATTATCTGATAACACTGAGCTAGAGCTATTACCATCGGAATCATGTACGCTAAAAATGCTAAGTCTTCTGGCGTTTATTCCTTCCCTGTTTTCTGATGATTGAGGAGTTTCAGACTGTGCTCCTTCAACATGAGAACTCACGCCCTCAGTCTGAACACCGTTTGTCATCACAAAAACCTCATCGCCAGAACAATTCATATTTTTTTTATAGAATTTGTCTTCCATAAATGCAATGTCTCTAGAACTAATACATTTACTTGGGTATTCCGGATTAATTAATCTATATCCCTTGCTGTTTTCACAATAACCCACAAATATGTAAGCTTTACACTTCGAATCTAATTTTGTACGATTCGGTGTCAAGGCGTAGGCCAAACAACCAAAAACACGTAAATGGCTAAGATTCACCTTTTTATTAGTCCATTTTTCCTCCGGTGTCAATCCGAGGACAGCTTTTGTGGGACTTCTATTTTTCAAATAGACAGCTGTGTTAACAGCCTCCGCCCAAAAACAATCATCCAAACCAGCATCCCGTAGCATACAGCGAGCCTTTTCTACTATAGTTCGGTTCGCTCGCTCAGCAACTCCATTTTGCTGCGGCGAGTGCGGGATCGTGGTTTGGTGTATGATGCCATTATCCTTCAGATACTTCTGGAAATGAGAATTTACATATTCACCTCCATTATCAGACCTTAACACCTTTATTTTTTTATTTGTTTGATTTTCGCCTAATGCCTTAAAATGTTTGAAGTAATCGAAAACTTCACTTTTATTCTTCAGGAAATAAATAAATGTTTTCCTACTATAGTCATCGATAAAGGTCAAGAAATATCTCGCACCACCAATAGACTTTGTTGGCATTGGTCCACATAAATCAGAGTGTACAATGCCTAAAAGCTCATTAGACCTACTTTGTGTACTCTTAGGAAAAGGTAATTTAGTTAGTTTTCCTTCCACACACGCTACACACGATTTAAACTGAGAATTATCGTATTTAATGCCAGTGACCATACCTTGTCTTAATAGATGCATACTCCTAGAGTTCAGATGACCAAGTCGTTTATGCCATGTCTCTTGAGAGACAGCACCGGTGTTAGCTTCAAAACTCATCTGTGTAACCTCACAGCTAATCGGTGACTCCTGCACTGAATCCCGAGTCTTGTTCACCTGAGTGTTGGCCTGGGTCGATGCCAACTTGCATGTCACAGCTGTCACTTCATCAGCTTGTGAATCCTTCTGCACGCCCACCTTGCTAGTCTCTGTGAAAACAGAACAGTTTGCACTTCCTAGCACACCCGAATTAGACTTAATATCAGATTCTGCAGTTTCAAGTTGATATACACCATTAAAATGTTTTGCTAAAGCTACTAAAATATTACCATCAAAAATTTTACAATATTTTTTATCAAAAACAACTTTATAACCCTTTCTTGTTAATGCGCTAACTGATAACAAGTTCGTGGCTAACTTAGGTACATGATAAACCTCACTAATTGTCTTAATACAATTTTTCAAGTGCACCGATACATTACCACGACCGGCAGTATACAGTTTATCACCATTTGCCACCTTAACTTCAGTTACATAACCGGGTACGAAGTTATTCATCACCTTCCTGTCATTACACATATGACAACTTGCTCCGGAGTCGAGTAACCAGACATCACTTCTTACACACGCTGATAGTGCAGTTAACATTACCTTGGTAGAAGTGTTGACACTCTCCTTCTTGGTCGTAGCTTGTTTTTTACAATCTTTAGAAATATGACCGACTTTCTTACATTTGTAGCACTTAACCCTTTTCTTATGTGCCACCAAAGCTGTCGAGCCCGTATCATCCTTTTCTTCTCGTCGCTGAGTCTCCTGCATTAGTTTTGATTTTACAAACTCACTTGACAGTGTGACATTTGAGTTCTCTAAAGCCATTATTAGAGGATCATAGTCCGAAGATAAGCCACTCAATAATAGGACTGCGACAAAGTCATCATCTAAAGCTGAGCCTATATCACTAAGCTGCTGACTCAAATCACACATTTTCGTGATATAAGCTTCCATGCTTTCAAAGTTGCTTAATTTTGTTGCAAATAAAAGCCTCAACAAGCTAAGCCGTCTTGACAGTCCTTTGTCCTCATATGCTCTTTGCAAATTCGTCCAAGCTTCACGCGCCGTGTTTGCATTCCTGACATGCATAAATACTGCAGGCATTACCGACAAGCAAATTTTAGCCAAAGCTTTTAACGTACGCTTCTTATAATCAGCATCTGGCTTGTCCGGCGGTTCGTCTGAGACGACGTCCCATAACTCTTCATGAATAAACAACATTTTGAGGTTAAATTTCCAAATTGAATAATTTTCCATACCTCTTAGCTTTTCCATTTGTACAGGAACATTGGACAAAGACGCCATGATGTGTGCACGGAACGGTTTTTATATCGACAAACACAATAAAATATTTTTTCCACCGCAACGCGAAATACTATTATATTTCGGGCAACAACGAAGCCCTGGGCCCATAACCTGAAGGGTTATGGGCGGAAAAATAAAGATTGTGTAAGTTAAATGAAATTAATTTATTAACCGAACCATTGCGTTAAACACACATCGTAAGACAGACGTCAGACCATAGGGGTATGACAGTAACGCACTCACGAATAAGCGACCAGTACTTAACAATCTAAAAAGTCTTTAGTTTATAATATATCCAACAGGACTGGAACAGTTTGCCTGCGTCGGTTTTCCCGCCCGATTATAATGTGGGTGTCGTTAAGACTAGAGTGAATAGGCTTTTAATAAGCTAGTGTGTTTTGCCATCCTCGATTGCGTCGCCGCTTTCCATCAGGTGGGACTGCAGTCAAGCACTAACTTATAAGTGTTAAAAAAAAAACTTCAACACTTCAATGTACCTATAGTCAATGTGGCACCGCTGGAGGGACTGCATACTGTCCAGGTCTCGATTGAATCGAAGGCTTCCTCGTAGTCCACAAACGCTAGACATAATGGCCGATTATACTCCTCGGTCTTCTGTATAATCTGGTGGAGCGTATTAATGTGGTCTACGATACTAAAGCCTTTTCGGAACCCGGCTTGATCGGGAGGCTGGAAGTCATCAAACCTGGGCTCGAGACTGTTCGTAAGAGTAACAGAGCCATGGAATAGCTACTAGTAAACCCATCGAGTTTGGGCACATTATAGTATAGTAAATTGTGTAGCCTAGTCGGCGAGCATGAGCTATTAAATAAAAAAATTAAATAGGACTACACAAATTTATTTACATAAAATTAATTAATTACAGAGAAGAATACAGGGAGATTCGTTATTTGGTTTATAGCTTGTTCGATTCTACAAATGGTTGGTAACTCAACTAAACAGTTGGAGGGCGCGAGAACGGCGAGCCCTCGGACGATGTCTTCGGCTGGCTGAAGCCTGGAGTCCTCGCAGGGAGGAACCGGACTATCGTCCCGGTCGCAGTAGCCGGGCGTAGACCCGGAAACGGAGAAACTGATCAACCTTGATCAGCTCGGCGAGACCTCAACTCGGAGGTGGCAACCCTCTAACCAGAGGAAGATTCTTGCCGTAGCAGTAAAACCCTGGAACGCCAGATATGCGTCCCTGTAGTCGCCGCTCCCTTACCGCGACCCTCTCCCGACCAACCTCAGTTGGTGGAAGTTGGCGCACAAGAGCGACGATTACAAGAAAGTAAAACACACATAAAAGGCCAGGAGAATATAGATTCTCCTGGTATTAAAAGACTAAAACCTAACAGGTAGGAGATGCCTATTTAAAACAAGAAAGAATTTACACAGTTATTAACCTACATTCTTATAACTAAGTACAACTTACCAGTTAATACTGGGTCACTGATTCTAATATTAATGCTTCGAAATATTTAAAATACAGATTCTGATAAAAAGAACTTATATGGAATAAACTATTCTTCACGATTCCAACTCAACTGTGGAACGTGTGTTCCAGGCAAAGACTATTTGATGTGTGTGAGACCTATGCGCTGCATTAAAAATATCGAGTTACAAAAGAAGGGATGGAAAGGTCTAGAAGACTCCGCCCACATTCCGCCTAGCAACTCGATTTCCTTTGTCTCTCGTTGAGACACTATTTTATTTGCAGGTATTAAAAGAAATGATGGCACAAGCGAGCGGCTATACCACGCCCCTTAATAACTAAATACCTTCCTACGTGAAAATTGTAAAAGAACAAAGAAATATATAAAAGTTTTATTCTTTTGGTGAAAAGAATAGCAGAGAAGCTTGCTGCAGCTTCCATCAACCCCAAGCTACCATATTATATAAACTATCTAACGAATTTATAGCGAATCTAAAAGATATGGAAACTACTCCACTAAGCGCCTGACCTAGTTATCTGAGCACAATGTCTTGTACCCTTGTTTTATTAAAACGAAATAGGAACTATAATATATTTCTTAATAAGTCTGTTTTTCGTAATCATTTGTTATAATATAGTGAAAAACAATGTAGCTATGCTACAATTGTAGATTTATATAAACCAATTTTTGCATACCTAATAATGTAGACCATAGAGGACATAACCATAATAATAAAAACACCCATGTTAGTTCATGCATACCTATTGTCAGCAAATAAAGTTGATTTGATTTGATTTGAGAAACCTATCAAGCAAAAACTAAAAAGTAAAAAATAAATTTAAAGTAAAAAACTTTTTAAAAACAAGCTTTTATTTAAATGCGCTAAAAAAAAAAAAACTTTTCCTTTAAAACTTTTAATATCTATTTATAACGTCATTACACAATTTATATGATATAAAAGCTTGTCGCGAGATTTACCTATAAGAATATAAACAAGAAAATTAATAATTTGATTTTATTGACTTTAAGTTTAAAAAATTTCAAACTATGTAAGTACGAGTAGGTACTATAAGCATTTAAATAAAAGCTTGTTTTTAAAAAGTTTTTTACTTTAAATTTATTGTTTGTACCAATTGCTTGTCACAGTAGTATCATTTAGATGTGATATTTTCTTACAGAGTATGTCTCAATACGATCGGTCACAGTTGTCTATAGGCTAAATTAATGTGTCTGCTGGCTCGCCCCAGCTCTGATTGTCTGCCCCAAATACATGGTCTGGCCTAATAAATAGTCGAGCTTTATTTTCGTCTAATTTTCCTAATGTGAATCTTCTGTTCGCGTGAAGTGGACTGTTACTCATAGTATTTAAATGTTACTTATGTATATGGAAGACGATTGCTGAAAATGCTAAAGATCTTTTTTGCTTGAGAATAATCGCGTTAAATGGTAATAGGCATTAGTTTGACACTTATATCTGTCTGTGACATCGTAGCCATAAAACGAATGACTTTCAATGTGATTTTTTTTATACTAAAATTTGTTTGATCGGTTGGTCTGTTTAGCTATTTCTTGTGTAAGCAACACGAACCTGTGTATACATATATACAAGGTTTTTTTATTTATTACATCATGTGAAAACCACCACAAGCTTGCGAGAAAATTAAATGTAGGTATTCACCATTCGCACGGCAGTGATAGGGGAGGCAAGCGGCGAACTTCCGTGCAAGTTCAATGCGCTTTTTGTGGATATTTCAGTGAAGTTATTTTAATACTAGCTGACCCGCGCAGCTCCGCTCGCGCTCTTTTTACGTTAAGCCGGCTCTACACTCGCGGCGCGAACGGCCGCGGAAGCCCGCGACAACTGCGAATCGCGAGTGTAGATGTTGTTCACGCCTTCTCGTTCGCGCGTCGCACCGTTCCCCGATCAGTGTCAGTTTTTTGCCCCGCGACAAAGGGTTTGCGGCACGCGAACGTGAACGCATCCACACTCGCAGTTTTCCGCAGTAGCGTACAAGGCATCGTAGGGAGTGGCAGCAGAAATCACGTCGTCGTCCATTATAGTCGCGAACAAGACTGTGAAGCTTTGCGAGTGTGGAGGGACACAGTTCTCGCGCGGGTCGCGGTGCTTATTCACGGCGTGAATTCACACTAGCGCGAGTGTGGAGCCGGCTTTAGCAAAATTTTTAATAGCAAACATTTACGTTGAATACATACCTATAACCTTCTTTGTTTAAAGTTGCTTAACAACTGGGACCCACTTGTCCTCCGAAGCACGAGACGCTTAGTTCAAATGGCATTAAACGATCACCCATCTAAGTTATGACCTTCCCTACCGTTGCTTAACCTGATTGATTGGCAAACATTGACAACTACATTAACTGTCTATGAGTGTCTCCTTATAATTATTTATTATAATTATTATTATAATTATTATGAAAAATGGTTCAAATCGGTCCACGCGTTCCCACGTACCCACGGGATCCGTTCTGAAGTACGGGATAAAAAGTATTCTACATCGTAGTATTAACCCAAATCATGCCAAGTTTCGTTTGAATCCATTCAGTAGTTTCAGCGTGATGCGCGGCGGATACAGACAGACAGACAAAATTGAATAAAATTACAGTTTTGGCTTCAGTATCGGTTATAGAATGCCCTCCATAAATATATAAAATTTTCTAAATATCTTCAATGTACAAAATATTATAAGATTTTTGTACTAAGGTGGGTAAAACCAAAAAAATATTTCTCAACCACCTGTAAGCATTACAGAAAAAATTTAACCTGTATAACTGCATTGCACTGCCGCTTGCCACCCTAATCTTTTGTTATGTAGTCTCCTCGGATAATTGTATCAGCTACAATACCTTTCACACCAAAACACAGCAATGTTTACAGTATGTAATGCTTCTTGGCAATGGAAACTTTTGCATTTATCGTACACACTTATAATCGCATCCTTAAATACCGCTAAACTTAGGGGATTTTGAATGCGAGATCTGAGCAACTAAAAAGCAATATAATACCTGTTAATATTACACATCTAATTTATTATAGCGGATTATTAAAAGCCAATATATCTTGATACTTCACTTTTCCGCAGTCTTTTTTAATCTTTACAATTTTCAAATAACATGAAATCGTCGAGGGGTCTCCTTGAAATGGTCTCGGGCTACGGCAGACATCAATTTGGTCGGTTTTATTCATACTACGATGCTATGAATTCGCGTTTTCAAAGCTCAAGGGTAGGTTTTCTTAAACGCTGCTCTTTATATTATGCACTAGCTGACCCACGCAGCTCCGCCTGCGCTATTATTACGTTAACTAAACTTTTAATAACAGACATTCGCATCGAATACATAACCTCCTTTTTTATAGTCGGTTAAAAACTGGGACCCACTTTTTACTTGCTCTCCGAAGCACGGACCCGTTTAGTTCAAATGGCGTTAAACGGTCACCCATCTATTTTATGACCTTACCTAACGTTGCTTAACCCGATCGATTACAAAACCTTGATAACAACTCTATATGAGTGTTACCTTACTGATATTTATTATATTATAAAGAAAAATTGATAAAATCGGACCAAGCGTATAACCAAGTACCCATGTTGATTTTAATACCCTCTCCCAAAAGAACCGTGCTAGATTACGGGATAAAAAGTATCCTATGTCCTACCTCATAGTAAGATCTCAAATCATGCCAAGTTTCATTTGAATCCATTCAGTAGTTTCGGCGTGATGCTCAGCCGTGATACAGACAGACAGACAGACAGACAGACAGACAGACAGACAGACAGACAGACAAAAATGAAAAAAAATACATTTTCGGCCTCAGTATCGGTTATAGAATGCCCTCTAAATATAATTTTCAAAATATCTTCAATGTACAGAATTGGACCTGTTACAGTTTTATTATAAGTATAGATTTTCCTTGGAAAAGGTAACGGTTTATCTGAATGGAACAATAAAAACTATTTTTATTGGAGCGCTTTATAGAAGAAGATCCTGTGGGATCATCCGGGGCATGAGAGATTCTTAACCTCTAAAATCCCCGCGGCTGTCACATCGGCACTTGAGAGGGGACACCCGGGCTCTCCGGTGGGATCTGCACATGCACCTGAAGCCCCTCAGTGCTTTGTCTTTGAGCCCGCCATTGGGGGGCGGGCGTATTATAGCCCCCCGGGAACCAGACACGGTGCTCACGGGGACGGCGATCGCAACCCCGTCGCCGTACTCAATGGACCTCCTAAGGTCCCCACCCCGAACGTCCAGCGACTCCGAAGGGCGACTAGAGTACTACACTAAATCTATCAGGGCAGCAATCAGCACTATTGCAAACTGAATTGTTGACAAAAAAAAGAAGACAGATTTTTGTTAAATTGGGTGCTGACGAAATGCATATAATATGTATACTTAATCTTATAACGGGTGTAAGGGACATCGTACCGAAAACCGATACCAGGGATCCAGAACACGATTCTGAACATCCTAGTGTTGAAATTTTTCATCGGCTTTTTCATAAATTTCCAAAAAAAAAAACACTTTTTTTAAATAAAATTAGTATAACATCATTATTGGTATAATAATAAAGCCTAATTTAAATTTAAAAACAATTAATTAATTATTTGTGTTTTTATTTTATTTTTATTTATTTATTTATTCTTTATTCACAAAAACAGTGCATAGGCAATTAATTAATAGGTAATTAACTATTATAATTTTAGAAAATTAGCAATGTAATTTGAAAAATAAACTTTATTCCGCATATATTCATTACATGCTCGAAAATTAATAAGTTAGTCATTTGTCATTTACCATATAAATGGTTACTGTAATGTTGTAACGGACATTATTTGACGTCTTATAAATTTTTTTTCGGTACGATGACCCATACACCCTGTATAAGTTATTTATTCCATTATTCTGTTAATCCAGCATAAAATATGATATAACGTTGGCAGAAAGTTATTCATAATACCGGCACAAAATAACTTTATAATCCGTATTCCTTAAGATATTCAAAGCTTTTATGAAAAACTAGACGTTTTGCATGAAAAGCACCTGTGTTTACTTTGTGAAAATTCCATGAATAAGTCTTACGCAGAACCTCCCTTAATAGTGTACCATTTTGATATAAATCAGCTTTTACCCAAAAGCGCCAGTAGGCGGATTGTTTCTAGTTCTCTATAAATATTTAGCAATAATTTAAGAAATTAATAATCATATTAAAACCCCTTTTTCTCACCAGGCGGCGCTAACTTCGTCAACCCGTACGTGAGCGAAGACCGCATTGACCTCAACCAAGTATGGGTAGAGATACCCACAAACCTGGTCGCTTTAGGCGGCGATGTTCACATCCGCGTCCACGGCACATCCGGCTCCGGTCTTCGGGTCCGAATCGCCCGAGAAGACGACGAAGGCCGAGCCTTGCTAGCCACAATGCCACTTGCCCTCGACGCCGAGAACCGAATGACCCTACCCTGCGGTTACTTCTCAAGAGGCGGCACTTACTACCTAGAACTAGTTTCTGATAAGGAAAGCTTTCTGCTGGATTATGAGAACGCGACCGAAGACGCCATGATAGAAAAAAGGGATGTAAGCGATGGTAGTTTAATGGAGACTGATGATAGTATTGTAAAGTCTTGGAAGTTTGATGTTTTGTGGCCTACGGCAAATTTGGACGTGACTCCGGAGCAAATACAGACTTACCCCGAGAGGCAGGTGATGGCGATCCTGGAGTTTCCGAGGGTGGTGTGCACGCCCGTGGACTCGAGCGCGGATTTCTGGCTGGAGTTGCTTTACTGCGGGCACTCTAGTGGTGGGGCGGTGCTCTGCGATGGCAAGAATACGAGCTCTCGGGCTCAAGTTTTATATTCCGAACAGGTGAGTACTTTAAAAAAAAAAAGGTTATGATCTAGCAGGACATTGACTTGGTGTCGCCCATAAACAGTTGAAGAAGATGAAGAAGACAGTGTCTGAAGTCGAGTGTGAGTCTCTTGGCCTCGGTAATTTCTTCAGATATAGAGCGCCGTTTTTCACCGGGAACATAGCATTATAATCTGTTGCTTTGAACTATGATGGCACTTACTTGGTCTCTTTGTGAAGAGACCTACCACTTACTAAATAAAACAAAACTCAGAAAGCAAGGACACGGGTATTGTAAAACTGAACGGCATCAAAAAGACAGATGACGCTGTCCCAGACACTTTCAGGGAATGATGGATACTGGACTAACTTTTTATTATTTTTTTAAAAACTTCGATGAATTATAGTTATTCTTGATGTTATTTATCGCTTCCTCTAACTAATCACAGCATGTCGGACCGAGTTATTCTAAAAAGAAATACGAAAACTAAGACAATTGAAATCAGGTTTAAAAAGTTACAAATATTTTTATATAATTGAGACAACCGACCAGTAGTTTGATTATTTGTTATATAAAGCATTATTTTTTTCTAGATGCATGGATTCCCTGGTCGTCGGACTATGACACTGCGCTGTGAGCACTTCGGCCAAGCTGGGGACTATGCCCTTACACTACGTCCAGCCTCTGCTGCGGGGCCGCAAGACATACCTACTGCCTTTATTAAGGTTGGTAAAACACAATCCTCTGGTATTACCTGACTTTGAGCTCTATCTATTTAATCTTTATAGTTTTTGAATTTTGGGTTTCGAGGTTTTTAAGCAAGTACAGTAGGATGTAGCATGTATTCGTTTGAACTTTATAATAAATAAACTATTTTAAAAAAAATAAAAACCGACTTCAAAGTAAATTATCTAAAAAGCATAAAATAACGAAAATATATTGAAGTCGGTGTTAGCACATCATGTTAACTAACACTAGCACCAGCTGACACCGACTTCAATATATTTTCGTTATTTTATGCTTTTTAGATAATTTACTTTGAAGTCGGTTTTTATTTTTTTTAAAATAGTTTATTTAACACTTTTTTAGTGACTTATTTTACCAAAAAAATTGGTATCAGCACTATCACGCAACTCGAACGTCTACGTTACAATAACTTACTGAAAACATAAAAAGTTTATATATCTTAAACTACTGGACCGATTTTGATGAAATTTATACTGTACCCTAAGTTGAAAAATACTCTAACTATTACAGAAAGAATTTTCAAAATCGGACTTGTAGTTTCTGAGAAATCCGCGGACAAACCTACATACATACATACATACCTACATACATACCTACATACATACATACATACATACATACATACATACACTCATAAAATTTGGCAAATTTGTTTAGAAGCCCACATAGACTAACATATATTAATATTACGCATTTTTATCAATATTACATACATACGGGTCGAATAGAGAACCTTCTTTTTGAAGCCGGTTAAAAAGGTTAGACCCTTTTGGTCTGAGGTGAAAAGAAAATCCCAAGACTAACTTTAACAACTTTGAGTTTCAGAAAAAAAGTAAAATAAGTACGCAGAACGGTGTTTTAAAAGGAATACAAAACAGCCGTATATTCCGGGTCAGTTACAATGAAATATGGAGCACCTTACCTCACCCGCACGTAAATATTTATAAAAGTGCTCATTCACCGAGAGTTTTTATGAGAAGCGGATGGTATTTGAGGCGGCTTTATTTTGATTGTCTGGCATAAAACTCCGAAGCAAACAGCGGACTGCAAAAAATTAAAACATGAAAACATTATTACTCAGACTTTTTAAATAAGAGCTTGCTTGATGTACATTTTCATTATGTTAGTTATGAAAAAAGACATTGCATAGAATGGAACTTGTAGATGAAAAATACCGTGACCCGCAACAAACGATGAAGCAGAACTATGTCTATTGTGTTTGTAGCCTCCGTGGCGCAGTGGGAAACCGCTTGCTTTGTAAAACGGAGGTCGCAGGTTCGAATCCTTTCGGGGGGCAACAAATTTGTGTAGTTGTTCAGGACAATGCAGGCCGATCACCTGATTGTAAAGTAAGATGATCTATGCGTCGCATGAGCATGTAGAAGTCGGTCCTGCGCCTAACCTTTCCCCGGTCGTGTCGGTCTTGGAAGAGAGAGTACACTTGTGTCTACGCAAACGCTTGTGCTAATCTAATTTAGCTAAATAAGTATTTATTTATAACTGTATATTTATGAAATTATGTTAATTAATGTAACTGGTTTAAATATCGTTTTAATTAACAATAAACAATTTTGTGCACTACAATATCTCCTGCATACATGGTTGATCTTGTGAAAGATTAGCTGCTGTGGTCGCATCGGCCAAAGAACTATTATTTCATTAAGACACAATATAAACCTACTACCTATGGCTTGCACATACTTTTTCTTGATCGGCTGGTACAGTACGTATTGGTATATCTATGTCTATCGTATGGTAAATAGTGATGACATTATGGTACTGAGACGTGGTTTCTAACCACTAGTTTAGAGAAGTTCAGAATCACAGAACTCTAGCTATAGAGAGAGATATGTTCGATTTTTTTTTGCGCGACAGGGTCCGGAATGAGGAAATTCGCCGAAGAACCAACCAAACACATCTATCAGAACCTGCTGATTGAACGGCCAATGGGCTGACCACTTAGCTCGAAGAACTTATAACCAATGAGGAAGGAACATTCTCGAATCGCGACCACGAATAGGAAGACGCGGCGTAGGCAGGCCTCACACTAGGTGAAAGGACGTCATTTAGTGAGTCACAAGCAACCGGTGGCGTTCCAAGGGGCAGACCTATATTCAACAGTAGGTAGACGTCTAAGGGCTGGGGGCAATGATGATAATGATGACGCAGCCTTAGAGAAAAGTGATTGCATTTCCAACTAAGGCTGCATCAAACAAGCTATTGTGCATATTATCAACACATAGACACAAAGGACTCCGAGTCAATCCGAGGCAGCAAAATAATGAATGGTGTTCCCTTAGTTGTCACCACACTGCAACAAACAAGGCCTATGCAAACAAACCATAAAAACTACAAAAAAAAAAAACAAACAAGGCGGCTGACCTTTTAATATGCGATCACTGGTCGTCCTTAGGTGGGGTCGAAGACAAGTTTTTCAACCTTTAACGCAGAAAGAAGGGATATTAGGATATTATTTATACTAATTTCACTCATTGTAGCCCCCATAGTTATAGACAGATTTAATCTCACTATCAATTTCATTATCAACCACCACTGTACTATGTGTGAAGTATTTGCATTTTGTGAGGTTATTGGTGAAATGTTCAGATTTTTGTTAGGATATTTTTAAGTGGTAAGCTTAGCTGCGATTCAATTTGAGTGAGATAACGTTACATTACTGTCTGGTTTGAGCCTTAAACATTCTGATTAGTTTCATGAAAATCATGATTTGACACATTTCATTTTATAGTCCTGCGTTTCAAAATTATATAAGTCCAAAGACATTTAACTACTCATATTTAATCTCTTTGAATACGTCGTTTAAGAGGCAGTCGCGCCGGTGGGCCTAATGGGTATACGTGCGTGGATAATGTTGAAATCATTTGCGAACAGACGTTGGATTTATGATGACGTAGGATATATGGAAACCTAAAAACTTTCCACAAACATTTCATTGTAAGTCACATCTGCTAACTAACACTGTGTAAGTTAATTGGCAAGGATCATGTTCTGTTAAAATATGTCCTTTGGCAAGTATGTTACTTGACGTAAAATAACTCTAATACCATACCATAAGTGATATTTTAAGTTTACGTAGTAAAATACGAATTGAATGAAAAAATATAGATTGTGTTCTAAAACTACAAAAGAAAGGTAAGTTAGGCACAGCGAGTTCCATTGCTTGACCGTCGGGGAAAGCCCCTTATCTAAACCATAGATGCAGACGCGTAAATTAGCTATACGCTTGTCTAGCATCATCAGCCACGCAATATCTTTCTCGCCGTCAAGTTCTAAAGTAAAGTACATAATACCTCCATGTTATATTTGTTTCACCAATAGTTAAACATAAGCTGTGTCTTCAAAGGGCAAATATCTTGAACTTGGTGAGATCATCTTTTTGCCCAAATTCAATTTCTGAATGTCACATAATTTAAAAAAAGAATCTTTATCAAATCTCAGTCGGCAAATAAAGATATTCCCATTTGAGTATATTAAAAGGATTTTTAACACTCTTTGGAAATGAACTCCCCTTTCCTCCAATTTGTTTTGGAACTTGAGTTTAGCGATTATGCTGAATAGTCGCTAACGGAAGGCAAATGACGTGCAAATTACATGGAGTTGGCACGCTGCTGCAGCCATTAGACGCTAGTTTGAAAGGTTTTTAAAGTTATTACCTAGCATTTGCGACTTTATATGCGGGAATTTATCCCTTCTATAATCTTTATATAAGTCTGTCGGGCTGGTAATTTACTTACTGTTCCAACATAACGGCTTACAATGGTTATTTTACTGTTATTAAGAAAACTCCCGGGAAATTTATCTGTATAAAACATGCACAGTGACTTCTGTGGTCTCCGATTTGTTCTTTTTAGGTTTCCGTACCAAAAAAGTATCCCATATGGTGTAACTTCATCTGTCTGTCATACCGCCATATTTCAGCAGCTACTAATGCTATCGATTTAAGTTCATCGCAATCCTATTATTGCTGAAATGGAGCGTTAAATGGAGTTATTTGCACATTAAAACGGATTTTTATACGTATAATAATAATATCTTGGGACAATCCACACACGGTCATCCGATCCCAAACTAGGCAGGGCCTGTACTATGGAAACCAGACAACTGATACTAATACTTATATACATATTTTTACATACTTAATTAGATATATAACACCCAGACACGTGGTGGGAATCAAACCCACGACCCATCGTGTAGCAGCCAGGGTGTCTAACCACTAGACCAACGGGCCAGTCAACGAATGTTACTTTTTAATTTAGCAACATCTCAAAAATAGCGTTTTCCAATGGGTGTAGAAAATCTAAAGCCGCAGTGTGGTACCTACCTACCTAAACTATCCCTTGTATTCTGTACGGTGCAAGCATCGTGCATTGCGTTGCGCTGTATCATCATTTACGCCGAGATGCAGTATTGCAACGATTTCACAGTCAGTTCACGTTTGATAGCCAATCGGTTCGCGTGTGCTCATAACCATTAACCATTTCATACCATTTAGGGTTAAGTGCTTATAATAAACCATTTATCTGTACTTAACTCTTTCTATTATTTACATACCATTGTAAATACTTCTGTACGGCTACCAGATCGTACATTTTGTTTCCGAGCAGACATGGACAGATTATGGTTGAAGACGTGATTGATGGCTGGTATCTCTATCTTCAATATATCTGCCTATATAGTCAGGTTTTTAGATGGCTGATTCTGCGTAAGAATGGTGACATCATCCATAGGTCGCTGGTTCAGATCCGGCTCGAAGGACCAAAATGTACGATCTGGTAGCCGTACAGAAGTATGTATTTACAATGGTATGTAAATAATAGAAAGAGTTATGTACAGATAAATGGTTTATTATAAGCACTTAACCCTAAATGGTATGAAATGGTTAATGATTATGAGCACACGCGAACCGATTGGCTATCAAACGTGAACTGACTGTGAAATCGTTGCAATACTGCATCTCGGCGTAAATGATGACACAGCGCAACGCAATGCACGATGCTTGCACCGTACATATTCCTTCCAGAAAAGATGTGGATAAAAAATAAGCTGGCCAAATACTGAATTCACTCAATAATGTAACTTTTTTTAGATTCGTGTTCACGTTATTAACCTAACTAACATGTAATTGTACAACAAGGAAATGATTATACTTCGTGATGGCCCATTACTTACGCAGTTTATGTGTATGTAATAAATGGGCCATGGTTTTAAGCATGTATATGATATCATTTCCCGACGACATTTTTATGAGCCAAAATATTTTATCTATACAACAATTCCAGTACAAACATTCTGTACTCAAACGAGTTCACGGTATACGTCTCTGTGAGTGATCATAATAATTTTCATTTGAGATTACATTTTATCGTCGATGTAAAGGTACCTATTTTGTTGTTATTTTTTGCCTCTTACAAATTGTGTAACCTTTGTAAACAGTTGAAATTTTAATGAGTTAAAAGTATGAGGTTTGACTCGTCGCTTAATTTTTACAGAATTTTACAGTCCTGTAGTGACGTCATGACAGATCTGATGTTATTATTTTGTTCTCAAAATTATAACATTAAAATGCAGCGTAAAATAGAAGGAACCTTCTTTGATCAACACTTGGAAAATTTCAAGTAAAATTGGCATTGTCAAAAATGTCTATACTCACTGGCGAAATCATGAAGCTAGTAGGTCAATAATGGAGCCCAAACTCCAAATACTTGATTAAGGCATACGCTATCCCTTTCATTGAGGTCCGATGTGTGGTCCATGTTATAATTGAAATTACCCGTTAAATGGATACCCTAATATAGAAATGCTTTACTTACACATCAAAAGAATGTTTTCCACCCGAAAACTTAAAATACGATGACAATCATGTCAAATAAAAAATTTATTGGCACTGTTCTGCGAGTTCGATTAGAATAATGCTCTATTGTGTTTTCGCCAATTATACTCAAATGCAATTTTAATTACCGATTTTAAGGGTTCGTATTTTGTGGCAACACTGTCGCTTATTGTCAGCATGAAACTGTCTGTCATTTAAATCGATCAAACATTTAAATACCATAATTTCACGATAAAGTGAATTAAAATCATAAAAATGGTGATAAAATGTGCAGTACTTGGTTGCAAAAATATGTTGTATCCAGTATTTAATACCGAATATCACTCGTAAGTGCGATTTTGTTCAATAATTACCTACCGATGATCCCTGTGCATTATGCACCATATTTTCGATCAGTTCTTCTTTCGATAGGCACATAACACGTTTTCAGTTCGTTTGTTAGTATTGGGTTTAAGTTTCTATTAATTTGTACTTGAATTATTTAATTTTAAAATATTTCACATTGTTTTAATAGAGTAACCATGGTAAAGATTTTTTGAAGACTTTCCGTTTTGGGGATTTTTTTACCGCCACTTTATGATCAAAAAATAAACGATGTATTTAGTTCAAAGGATTGATATTGAAAACATATTGTATGTTCATTAATTTTACAAGTGTGTAGGTATGTAGGTTAAGTTTAGGTACAGTTAGTTTTGTAACTTATTAGATACATATTATTAAAATCATATTTATTCTTGTCGCCTCCTAGTCCTGTCGCGTCTAGTAGCCTCCGTGGCGCAGTGGGAAACTGCTTGCTTGCATACCGGGGGTCGCAGGTTCGAAACCTGCGGGGAGCAACAACTTTGTGTAGTTGTTCCTCACTGGCTAGGATAATGCAGGCCGGTCATCTGATTGTCTGTAAAGTAAGATGATCCATGCGTCGGATAGGCATGTAAAGTGCACTTGTGCACTTGTGTCTACGCAAGCATTTGTGCACTGGATGATGGCTGATCTTGCGAAAGATTAGCCGCTGTGGTTGGATTGGCCGTATCGGCGAGAGTACCTATATCATTCCATAAATAAACATACTGTTTTATTTACCCCTGGTCAATATTAATACATTTTTAACCGACTTCAAAAAAGGAGGAGGTTCTCAATTCGCCTGTATATATATATATTTTTTTATGTATGTTCGCGCATAATTCTGGCAATTATGAACCGATTTAAAAAATCTTTCTTCCATCCATTCTTCAATCCATTGATTGGGTCCCATAAAAAAATTATTGCTTAGTAATAAGTAGTTCCTGAAAAAACAAGAATGGTGACTGCGCACTGAGAGCTGCAGGAAAGCCTATATAGATGACTTTTTTGTCGCTTTTTAAGGACAAAAATGGTCATAACTCTGGCAAATATTTACCAATTTCAATGATTATTATTTTTTTTATTCGAAAGAAGAAACCACGCTATTGAATCTGTATGAATTTTATTACAACCGGATAAGAACTTCCTGGAGGACCATGAACGATGTGGAGGAATTTATCTGGTAAAAACCATAAAACTGATGTTCTCCATTACATTGCTCTGACAATTATGAACCGATTTCGATGTTTCTTTTTTTATTCGAGAGAGTAAACTACTATGATGATTCCATGTAAATTTCATTACGACCGGATATTTTTTTCTGAAGAAACATGAATTATGTAAAACTATGTAAAACTATGTAGACGATAATGTGATCATAACCTACCTAGATAATTTTACGGTTTTCGATGGTTCAATCTATTTATATGAAAATATCACTAAAAAGTTTAAAATAAAATATTTTAAAAAAAAAATTGAACCGACTTCAATATCACTGAAAAGTATAAAATAATTTAAATATTATTGAAGTTGGTGCCAAATATACACAGCCGGTAAGCTAACACCAACTATTAATTATTTTATAATTATTTTATACTTTTCAGTGATATTGAAGTCGGTTCAATTTAAAAAAAAAAGATTTTATTTATTTTCTTGTAGATTTCCTAAAAATATTGAGTGAAGGAATGTACCTATGACTATCCATTGTCCCATTGGAAAATAAATTTGATGAAGCTGCAATGATCTGCTGTTGGTCCAATGGAAAATTAAATTTACCGCGAATGCTTTTTCTATCGTCTAATGTGTTGGTTAAAAGGTGTTTTAGTTGTTTGCATATAATGCAAATTGCTATTCAGTATCTTGTGATTAATCGGAGATCGTTAAACGTACTGAATAAATGATTTTATAGCACAATATTTTTTTTAATCATAACTTCATATGCTTTTATTTTCACAACCATTAGCTTATTATATATCCCTTGATTTTCTGTAAAGTAAGATGCTCCATGCGTAAGATGGACATGTAAAATGTTGATCCTGCACCTGGTCTCTCCCCGGTCGTGACGGTTTTTCATCCCATCTTATTTTGAGAGGTAAATAAATAAAATAACAATAAAAAGTTATTTATTTTCCACCACAAAAATATACAAACTAGTAAACTAACTAATAAACTTAACAAGATAATATTGTGAATATTTAAGGCTAAGGCTTAAGGCTAAATACAATGAGGTGGACTGGAGCCTAAACTAGGGAAACCCTGTATTTCAGGACTCCAGGCCTCCCACCGCAAGACAGCGTTATACATACCAATAAGTACCTTACGTGCACTTACAATTAAAGTTAGCTTTGCATTTTGTGGTAAGCTAATTTACGCGTGTACATGTGTGAGTTGTGTGTGTGGCTGTTGCTGTGTGTGTATGTGTATTTATGTGTGTGTGTGTGTGTGTGTGTTATGTAGTTCGGGTGTGTGTAGATATGCGCAAGTACATGAGGCAAATATGTATAAATAATGTTTACTTTACAACAGTTAATAGAAATTCTGTATCATTGTAATCTAGACTGAATAACAAGTTTTGGACAAGAGATTTACATACATATGAGTTTTTTGTGAAAATATTTAACCGTGAATTAATTTTATTATATAGATACGGTGCAAGGAAAGATGATTGTCTTTTGAAAAAGGTAGTATAATGTCTAACTGAATTACATACCCTATTTCTTTCACGTATTGACGGTGTGTTTTTTGGGTCGAAAGTTAATTCTTTATGTTTTCGCATTATAGTCTGCAGAACAAATAATTGTCTAATTGTCAAGACTTTAGAGTCACTGTAAAGGCTATATGTAGAGTACAAAAAAGGTTTCCTGAGCATCACCTTGAGTAATGATCTTTGTGCACGTTCAACATTGATGAGTTTTGTCTTACACGCACCACCCCATACCGGAATACAATAACTTAAGACTGATTGGATCAAAGCATTGTATACAATTTTTAAAAGTGTTGGTTTGACTACATTTCTTAGTTTTTTAAAAATCCAAATCATTTTACGAGTTCTAGTTGCCATAAGATCCAGCTGAGCATTCCAGGATAGGTTTTCATCAAGAAGTACGCCAAGATATTTAACATTGTTTGTTTTTACTAGTGTCTGACAGGAGCATGAAGAGTTAATGTTATCACACGTGTGAATTTTTAGAGAAAAGTTGTCAAAGGTCGGCTGTGTAGATTTGGTAATACTGAAAGTAACGAATTTAGTTTTTTTAATATTTAAAGTAAGAAGATTTTTATTCAGCCACATGGCAGTTTGATGGAGTCCCTTTTCAGCGTAAGTCCGAACTTTCTCCCAAGTCTCTCCCTGGAATATAAGTGCTGTGTCATCGGCATAGGAGATCATTTTACCGTTTATAGGTGAAAATTCACAAAGTTCGTTTACATAAATCAAGAAGAGACTTGGGCCGAGGACACTGCCCTGTGGCACACCAGAAGTTATTGGTAGGGGGCTACTAATGTTATCGGCTACTTTAGTACACTGGTACCTATTACGTAGAAAGTCCCTAAAGAGCAAAAGAGGCAGCCCGCGTACACCAATTCCTTCAAGTTTTTTCAATAATAGATTTGAAGAAACCACATCGAAAGCTTTGGCTATGTCTAAGAAGACTCCTATACATTTCCGGCCTTGGTCTAAGTTCGTGGAAACGAAGTTAGCAAGGTCAGTGACCGCATCAACAGTAGATTTTTTTGGCTGGAAACCAAATTGAGATTCGGAGAGGATCTTATTTCGTACCAGATAATTCATTAAGCGTTTGTTGATAAGTTTTTCAAGAATTTTAGACATAGCTGTAAGCACTGAAATAGGGCGGTAGTTGTTAAGACAATCAGTACTTCCACCTTTATGTACAGGATGTATTATTGAGTGCTTAAGGCTATCTGGGAAGACACCTTTTTGAAAACAGAGATTAAAAATGTACGTTAGAATAGGACTAATGATATTAGCAATGCGTTTTAGAAATGTCCCAGGTATACCATCTGAGCCAGTGGCAGAGTCATTTTAAAGATTAAAAATTAGTGCTTTAACTTCGGCTGCATCTGTATCGAGCAAGACAAAAGATTTTAAGCGGGAGGAGCTTTTAATAACACACCTATTAGAGGAATCTACGTTAATATTATCCTGAAGTTTCTGACCACATTCGGCAAAATATTTATTTACCATGTTTACCGATGCTATCGCGTCGTTTGGGACTGTATTTAAGAGTACTTCAGCAGGACTGTTGTTTTGTGAAGTATTTGTAATTTTACGTATAACTCGCCAAGTTTATTTCGGATTTTTACATTTACCAAATTCCGAGCTTTCGTACTTATCTTTTTCTTTGGCTAATATTTCATTACAGTAATTCCTGTATCTGCAGTAAGAAGACTTAAGTATTTCATTATCTGGTGAGGCGGTCAGTTTTTTTGTGAAGGGCATCCCGATGTGTGATACATCTAAGTAATCCTGGTGTTATCCACGGCTTTAGAATATTTTTTCTGTTTGGTACTTTTCACATGGTAGTATTGAGTTCTAAAGCTTGTGGCGGGTTTAAAATATGGCTAGAAGCCAAGAAATAGCGGCTTTAATATTTTTTAATTGTGGACTGTATTAGGTGTATTAAATTAGTAGGTATTGAACGCTACTCGACGCTGTAATACGCAGGTATAAGTCAAGGAAAAAGGTAGGAAACAGCTAGCGCCACTCACCTGATGATTAGCTGGTACCAGGCACAATGTGTCGACACAAAAGTTCACAAAACTTCACAATTATAGGCAATAGAAGCACTCTCGCGGCGGCGGCGGTGTGCTGTAGGTCTCGTGGTTAAACGGTAACTAAGCGGATATAGGCTACTCAAGGAAGAACGGGATTGGTTGATTTGGAAATACGTCATTTACGTCACAAGAGAGCGTTCAGAAATGCATGATTAATTTAAATACCAAACAACCTCCCGGCTTTGAGGTAACCTCAAAAACAAAATAAAAATAAACCCAAAAAGGGGGAAAACATATATAAGAACATCACCATTAAATTAGGTGTATGCGTGCGGTAATATAATCTAATAATGCGGAATATAAACTAAGTCATAAGGACAAAAACTAGAGCGAAGGATAGTGCTTATATCAATAATAATTGTAACTTAAACTAGCGATAACATAAAGAAAACTACTGCGTTGGTTGCGGACAAAGTCGCACTACAGGACGCTGCAGGATGCCACTTTTGGTTTTCACTTCAGCAACTCGAATTACACCGTCTTTGCCGGGAAACAATTTAGTGATAACCCCAAGCGGCCAACGTAATGTCGGACAGTTCTCTACAATGATGAGAACTACTGTACCTACAGTTACAGGATTTGCAGGTGTGTTCCACTTTTCTCGCGACTGCAGATTATGTAAATATTCCGTGCGGAATCTCTTCCAAAACGATTGGACTAATGAGTCCATTAACGAAAAGCGCGTTTGAAGAGTCATGCGATCATTTTCTAACGTAGGAGCGGGTAAACATTCCAGCGGAGCGGTATGTATAAAATGGGCAGGTGTCAACGCGGAGGGTTCTGACGGATCAGTGCTCAACAAATATAAGGGTCGCGAGTTCAAAACTGATTCAATACCATTCAACATCGTAACCATCTCTTCATATGTTAATATTTGTTTACCTATTACGCGAAATAAATGGCTTTTAACAGACTTTATATGGGACTCCCAAATTCCGCCAAAATGCGGTGCATTTGGTGGATTCATCTTCCAAATTATACGGCTTTCCGCTAATTCGCTACTAAAAGTTTTGTAGTAATCGTCGGATTTAAGAAATTCATGAAGTTCGTTTAGATAGGAACGCGAAGCAACAAAATTCGTACCATTATCGCTGTAGAGATACTTACAAGGACCTCTACGCGATAAAAATCTTTTAAAAGCGTCTAAAAAGGTAGCTGAGGTTAAATCAGAAGCAAGCTCAAGATGAACTGCCTTGGTTACTAGGCATACAAAAATGCATAAGTATGCCTTTTGACTACGGACACCTCGTCTTCTAGTATGAGTTATATACAACGGTCCAGCGTAGTCTACGCCCGTATGCGTAAAAGCATTACAAGGTTCTACACGGCACGATGGCAAAGCGGACATCATAGGAAAAGTAGCTTTTGGTTTTAACCTAAAACATGCGTTACATTTATGTATGCGGGAACGAACAATGCGGCGGGCGGATAAAATCCAAAAACGATGTCTCAGTATTGAAAGTAGTAGTTGCGGACCAGCGTGAAAGTTTTTCTTATGATAAAAGTCAATTATCAAATTAATTATGTGACCATTTTTCGGCAACAATATTGGATGTTTATGTAATTTTTCTAATGATGCGTTATCTAACCGACCTCCGACATATAGAATGCCGTCATTCATGTATGGCGTTAATTTGCGAAGAGCTGAGGAACAACCTTTTCCTTTTTCTATAAGTTTAATATCATCAGCGAATGAAGCGTGTTGAACGGCCTTAATTATAACAAGTTCAGCAGCGTCTAAATCTTGCGCGGTTATTACATTATTGCGGGGCAATTTTCTTAGAAATCTTAACACATACACTACAGTGCGAAGTAATTTATTCCACGAGGATACTCTATAACTTAATGTCAGAAGTAAATGCTCAGTTTGCGCGGCGGCGGCGTCGCAAGCGACGTGAGATAATGTTTTTTCTTCAGGTAAACATGAGCTTTGCGGTGAAAATTGCTGAATTGGCCATTCACTAATAGGAAAAGACATCCAAGATGGGCCTTGGAACCAGAGATTATTCTCTATTAAGCGTGAGGGAAGCAGCCCGCGAGACACACAATCCGCGGGGTTTTCTACTCCTGCGACGTGATAAAAATGATCACTTGGCAATAAAGATTGACATTGCGAAATTCTATTGGCGACGAAAGTATTAAATCTGTGTGGGGAAGAGTGAACCCAGCACAAAGCGACTTCAGAGTCAGAGAATGCGTAAATATTATTTATTGGGTGTCTTATTGACAATGTATTGACCACTGAACGCACTAACTTAGCGAGCAGTGTTAAGGCGCAAAGTTCAAGTCTCGCTAAAGTCACGGTATTTATCGGAGAAACGCGGGATTTTGAACAAACTAACGTGACTATAGGGGGAGAATCTTCATTAACTACGTGAAGGTATATGACGCAGCCAAAACCTTTTTCGCTAGCGTCAGCGAAAGCGATAAGCGAAACAACAGAAGAGTCCTTAATACCCATATGGCGCGGGAATTGAAGACCCGAGACCAGCGGTAACTCTGAAATATATTGTTGCCACAACTTGACAACAGAAGGAGGCGGAGACTCGTCCCAATCAATTTTGAGGAGCCATAGTTCTTTTATTAATAATTTAGCGAATAGCGTTATGGGACCGACAAGACCCAATACATCATAAAGTTGTGCGGTAGCGGATAGCATAGAACGCTTTGTACAAATAGCGGGCGGTTGAGATACAGTAAAAGTAAAATTATCAGTAGCGGGATGCCAGCGAAGGCCTAAAATCTTATGAGTGTCATTATCGTTAAAAGAAATATATTCTTGTTGACGACGACTTGCGTGTATGTGTTCCAACAACTCGTGGGAATTACTTGTCCATTTAACTAGATCAAAACCACCGGCTTTGAAAAGTTGGATTAATTGTGTCGCTGTCGCTACAGCTTCATCTAGCGTTGAAGCTGTGGAAGCAAGGTCATCCATGTATATATCGAGCTGTCTTTCAATAAGACTAGCTGCGAGAGGATAGTTAGCTCCTTCATCTTTTGCTAACTCACGCATGACGCGAAGAGAGAGAAAAGGTGAGGAACGAAGACCAAAAGTAACACGAGTAAATTCATACGTTTGCAAGGGTTCGTCATCAGAAAAGCGAAATAAAATTCGTTGGAACTTGCGGTGCGAATCTTGTACATGTATGCAAAAATACATTTTACGAACATCAGCGAAAAAAGCAATAGAATATATTCGTACATTGAGTAAAATATTGAAAATATCAGTTTGTAAGTTTTCACCGGTATGCAAAATATCATTAAGTGATAAACCGTTATCCGACTTACAACTGCCGTCTATTACTACACGGAGCGGTGTGGATGATTTATCCTCCCGAATTACCGGGTGGTGAGGTAAGTAAAAACAAGGCACATCAAACCTTATCATTTCTTGCGGAACAAGTGTTAAGAACCCTTTATCTAAATATTCCCTAATGACGTCATTGTAACGCGCGCGCAGTTCAGGATTTCTACTAAATCTTCTTTCAAGAAGAGAAAATCTTTTTTCAGCGATTTGAAGCGAATTACCTAATTTTTCTGGTGGATCCTTAAATGGCAAAGCGACAACGTAACTGCCATCAGGATTGCGAGCGGTATTAGAGGTGAAAATATTTTCACACTCATTATCTTGCGGACTTATATACTTGGTAGAAGGCAATTCTTCCATTATCCAAAATTTTTGAAGCATGTCATTAAGCGGTTCTTGATTAATTAAATGAAAAGAATGCGATTTATGAGTAGGGGACTCCACATAAGCGTCGCCCATTATTACATAACCTAGCGTTGTTTCTAGTGCCATAGGCGCGTGCGGCGTAATTATTTTATTTGACAGTAATATTTTACAATAGGTATTTACCCCCAAAAGTAAGGAAATTTCCCCAGGTACAAAGAACTGGTCATCAGATAAACGTATCGAAGATATATAATTAATCTTATTTAAATCAATCTTAACGTCCGGTAATTTCCCGGTAATGTGAGGCACTACTAACGGTTCGACTTCATATACGAATTCATTATCGAAGCGAGATGTGAATTTAACGTGAGTAACGCCTAATATTTTTTGCGATGAACCACCAATGCCATGAACTTCGGTAAAGCGGTTTTTTCCCGATATGGGTAAAGATAAACGTTTGCAACAATCAAGCGAAATATAGTCACTTTGTGACCCTGGATCTATTAAACATCTTACATAATATTCACGTCCATAATTATTTATTACTTTTATTTTTGCGGTCGCTAATAAAGCAGCGGTTTGAGTGTGATTAATATCATTGTTAAGGTTTGTAATACTGAACGACGAGACCGTAGTAGATTTCAAACTCTGAGTGCATACACTATCACCCCAGTTGGACTGCGGATTAATCTCGACCTTATTCGTGGAAGGATTAGAGGTTAAATTACAGTGAGCATTACGAATACCCGAGACGGCCGGCTGGGAAACCGGTTTTTGATCTAACTTTGAGCTAGCTTGCGCTTCATATTTAATTGTAAAATGTAATAAGGAATGGTGGCGTTGATTGCAATGTAAACATGTACGTTGCGAATTACAAAAACTGGACTTATGTTTATTACTTAAACAATTCGTACAAAAACCATTTTGTTTTATGTAGTTATACCTTTCCTTAGGCGTTAATTTAGAAAAGCGCGGACAATTAAACAAGTGTGTGTGTGTCTTATCTTGACACATAACGCACGGTTGATTGTTGTCAGTATTAATAAAAGTTCTAGTAGGACCACTGTTAGGTCTAGGTATATTATGTTTTTTATTATTATTAGAAAGTTTGTTTGCGGTAGGTTCAAATTGTTTTTGTATATTATTAAGTATCTTACTTTGCTCTTGGACGAAACTGATAAGACTCTGATATGTAGGTATATCAGTTTGACGTTGCGACAATTCAAAGGCTTTAACAGTATCTGCATCTAATCTCTGCAATGCTAATTGCAAGCACATAAAGTCTGTTAAGTCATTTAATTTTAACTGTTTTAGCGCTTTGATTGAGGAATCAAAATTATTAATAAATGATTCTAGATTTGCGGCGGAACTAGAAGTAAGCGGTTTAAATCTTAACATATGATTAAAATAAGAGACAGCGAGTGAACGAGTATCGTTATATTTTTGTATAAGATTATTCCAAATTATGGGATAGTTTTCTGGCGTAGCGGACAGCCCAGCGCAAATTGCTTTGGCTTTATCAGTAAGTTTACCAACTAAATAATATACGCGTTCAGTATCCGTTAAATTCGGATTATCATGAATAATACTTTTAAATTGTTGATGAAACATAGGCCAATGACGAATATCGCCATCAAACGATTGTAATTCAATAGGCGGCAACTTATTGTGGTAAGAAGAAGGCTTGGATTCAGTCTTTATCGGAATATTAGAGTCTTTCTGTAACTTAGAAAGAACCCCCTTTATATGACAGTATAACTCTTCAAATGCGATCCAGGTTTGATAATCAACGGAACTGGTGGGGTTGGCTTGTAAGTAGACATTATTATAATCATCAACAACCTTTTCGAAATCAGTACGTAACGTATCTACATTACTAGCGTTTAACAAGAATGTATCACGCTGTTGTTCATCAGCGATAGCTGATCGCGACAATTCGTAAATTTTTTGCAAACGCGAGAACATTGCTTCTCGTTTTGCTCGAAGAATGACAACCTTTGGGTCCTCCCGGCATGGCGACCGTTCTTCACCCCTAGATTTACTCATTATTCAGCGGATTAATTTAATAAAAGCAGGCGATAATAAATAAAGTATGCGTTTGTTGGTTTTAATAGCTTAAAAACCAATTGCTATTAAATTAAAGCGGTACCTAAGTATTTAAAAACGATTACAACTAAGCGAATGAGTTACCCTAACTACCGAGATATGCACTTATGAAATTATTTAATTAGCTTTAATAACCTATAACTAATTAAATAATTAGCGAGCGTAAAATATAATATTATTAATATTTTAATAACTTAGCGTATTGTCAAGTGAAATGAGCGCGTTAAGTAGGTAGGTGGCACGTATTAGCTGCGACGCGAGCCAAGCGGGGCACAGAATACTACCTGCATACAGCGTATGATTGTAAAGAAAATAATTTTAAGTACGTAATTACGTTTATTAATCTATAAGCACTGTCCTTCAACACAAATAAATGCCTGCGAATTAGATTGCATAAATCTAGAAGCGATTGAATATACTTATGACTTATGTATATTATCAAAGCGGGCGGGAATAATTTATAATTAAATAGGCTTTTAATTGTTATTTCACAGACAGATAGATAATTATAGCGATTAGATAATCGAATAATGAAACCATTGGATGGGACCAAAAAAGGTTTCAAATCCGGTGAGATGGAGCAAAAAAGGTGGCGGGTTTAAAATATGGCTAGAAGCCAAGAAATAGCGGTTTTAATATTTTTTAATTGTGGACTGTATTAGGTGTATTAAATTAGTAGGTATTGAACGCTACTCGACGCTGTAATACGCAGGTATAAGTCAAGGAAAAAGGTAGGAAACAGCTAGCGCCACTCACCTGATGATTAGCTGGTACCAGGCACAATGTGTCGACACAAAAGTTCACAAAACTTCACAATTATAGGCAATAGAAGCACTCTCGCGGCGGCGGCGGTGTGCTGTAGGTCTCGTGGTTAAACGGTAACTAAGCGGATATAGGCTACTCAAGGAAGAACGGGATTGGTTGATTTGGAAATACGTCATTTACGTCACAAGAGAGCGTTCAGAAATGCATGATTAATTTAAATACCAAACAGCTTGTTTTATATTACTAATTAAAATTTCGATAGCATTGTTTGGATCTAGAATAAGTAAAATATTTGACATATCTGTATTTGAAAGGGTAGTGACAGCCTCATCATAGTTAACGACTTTTTTGAATTTAGGGGTACTATATTTATTCGGAAACGTCAAGCTTAGTAAAATTGGAAGATGGTCTGTGATTTTCGTTTTGATTACAAGTGTTTTAGCAGTACGATTAGTTTTGAGCATAATATGGTCTAAACAGTTAAATTCACGTGTTGGAAAAACGTGCGCTGGAAGAAGGCCATGCTCAGCAAGAAGATTTAAGTAATCATGGCTTTTACGATCATCGTTAAAAGGTTTTATGTCTATATTAATATCTCCCATAACCGCTATAGTCCTATATTCCCGAATTAACTTTAAATTATTATCAAGTGAAGTAAGAAAGGTATCAATTGACTTGTAGGAAGGTGAAGAGGTAAACGGAAGAGAGAGAGAGAGAGAGTGCAGTTGTGTCTACGCAAGCACTTGCGCACTATAAGTTATTTTGCGGAGACTGAGATCTTTCAAAATACCCACTGTGGTCATATCGGCCAGAAGGAGGTCCTTATTTATTTAACATCTGTTTCCCTATCAATCACAGTTTGTTCTTCTTGTTCACAGTTCTTCCGTATTTGGGCTGCTCCAACCCATAATCAGACTGATTAAGCAACTAGACATATTTAATCGGTTTAAACTTAAAGCATAAACAAGCCAAGTAAGTCGTATTATGCGACGAAGTTAAAAAGATGTCCTGATTTTTTATGAAACATTAAGGTTGCCCTCTTAGAAAGAGAGATCCGACCTCAATGAAAGGGATAGCGTTGACCTCAGGCATGTATTTGGGAGTATTTCCTCCACTTTGACCCTAATAGCTTCATGGGCGAAATCATCGATAACTATAATTGATAGAAGCCATAATTTTGTAAAAGAAGAAAGTTTTGGTTCATAGTTGATCCATTTTGCTGCCAGCATCATATCATGCTTAAACCTATGCATAAGAAGGATTTTTTAAAGAATTCACTTTAAACACCTACACTAATACTACACCAAATAGTAGTTCAAATGTTGAAATAAGAACTACTAGATCCAAATTGCATTATATGTCAATATTCTATTTGAACCTAACTGCCCTAAATATTAGGTCTAAAATGCCGTGTTAACGAAACAGCAAATTTGCCTAAGTGATTGTAAATTCCCATTTCTTCACCAGGCGGGCTGGTCAGAGCAGTTCGTGCTGAACGTGCACGGTGGCTCGGTGTTCCCCTGCGGGGACGGCGTCAGAGTGCTATTCCAGTACCCAGAGTGCGTTATAGAGGGCGCTGATAGGGTGCGAGTGTTTGGCAGAGATGGTGACCGGCTGCGGTACGTCGCTGAACGACGAGTGAAAAGGTAAGCTAACATTTACCTGTACTGAGAAGTGAAAAAGAGATGTGAGTTTTAATCCCATGCTTTAAAGTCTATTTAGGTAGAGCAAAAAAAGGTAGGGCACCCAATCGGCGCGCTATTTCGGCCAGTAGTATGGAAATTAATGTTTCCGGCTTGCAAGTCTGTGCCATAGGCACTGGTGGATTGGGGTCAGCTGTTATCTTTGTACCTGAAAGCCTTAACAACACAAATAATTATGTAGGTTACTTAAATGCAGTAAATCATTATAATTTGTGGCACCAATTAACGGCTAAGCTGACCGCAGACTCGTTATCCTATATACTGTGGTTTTCTTTCTGTGTGTAATTACAGTTTACCATTTGCAAAATTAATTAAAATATTTACCTACGTGCACGTAATACCTTCTGTGGTGATGTTTGTTAGTAATGTCGATACTCGTATAACTTTAGAATCTATTTAATCACATAAGCGTACAGGGCGTCAGGCCTTTTAGAGAAGCTCAGAGTCACACAACGAGCTATGGAGAAAGCTATGCTCGAAGTTTCTTTGCGCGAATGCAATAAATGAAGCAATAATTGACGTTCAAGAATTATAAGTAACTGTTAAAAATTTTAATGTAATTATTGAATGCAAATCATGCCCAGTAGAGCAAGAATGTGACATGTTGTTCAGACGATGCAAGGCAATTATTGCCTCAATATTATTGTATGCAACAGGCAAGAAACTTGCATCGTGTAAATCGGCCTTTGGATTACCTAGCATCTATACTGCGATCCCCAAGACGACTGCCAAGCGTGGTGAGTATGGCAACCCCTCCATTTTAAGAGACCACCCTTTGTTCAGCAGTGGATTTCATTCGACTGCTGATGATGATGATTAGTATAACCCAATATTTAGCCTCATAATACATAACACCTTCACTTAGTTAGATCATCTTTCTCAGCTAAGGCTCTTGCTCCTCTGTGCTACGAAAAGTTCAAACACATGGGTATTTAATTATTTTTATCATTATGTAGAGGTCAGCATACCGCCTCGTTTGACTGCCGGCTCTTCAGCGAGCGGTATCCGGAATACTGCTTCGTGTACGTCTCCCAAGCTGTGACCGGTGCTGTCGCTGATGTTAGGATGGATTGCTTGCCTACGCTGCCGATGACTGGTAAGAATCTAATAGTGACGAGACAAGCAGATCGTTTGCCTGATGCTACGAAGCAGCTCAGTGCAGCTGATTTAGCCCGGAAATTTTACCAGCTACGCATTGGAACACAGCAATGTTAACACAGTGCTGCTGGGCGAAGGGATCAATCATCTTTTTTTTTGCGGGAAAACCTTCAAAGGGTCCCCGGGATCTCACATACCCCAGCTCGACAGGGGTATGTGAGATTCTTACCCACTAAAATCTCCGCAGCTGTCGCATATAAGATGCGACCCCAGGGCTTACCGGTGGGATCTGCACCAGGGGCCCCTCACTGCTACTGTCCACCTCGGAGACGCTGCCGTACTCAATGGACGTCCTAGGGTCTACACCCGTAGGGCCAACGTCCAGCGACTCCGAAGAAGCGACGTGCGAGCCCAGCGCAGCCCCTTCATCCCGGAAATTTTACCAGGAACACTCACAGCGCTGTTTACACATTTCTGCATTCTGCATGGCAGTAGCTTGGGATATTTGGTTTATGCTGTCGGCAAGCAAACCTATAAAAGGTCTTGGACGTGGTGGTCCACGTCCGGTTCTGTGAGAATTTTAGTGCATCATCTCCGTTGGCCGCCGTCCTCCTCGGAGTCGCCACCGTAGGTACTCAACGACGCGACTCCGAAGGACCCAGTAACACCTACTCATGGTATGGTAGCCCGCACACTGTCAATAATATTGTCAATATTCTACAACCCGTGCGACTTAACAGTTGCATTCCAGGGAGGTGCACAGTTGACCGTGTGCGGCTAGCCTATAGAGACTACGCTTTTCTATGGTTTCCACCTTGAAATCTAAAAAGGGATCAACCGCCTAACCAGTTAGTTTGTTACAAAGATGGCGGTGCCGGCGGCTGGGGCGAGTGGTCGCCGTGGTCGACGTGTCCCGCGCCCGCGCACTGCTCCACGCGCACGCGCAGCCGCCACCGCTTCTGCGACTCCCCACCACCGGCATACGGCGCCAAATTCTGCGAAGTAAGTAAACCAATTGAATATATTGAAATGAAACTAATTTGATGTATAATGTAACCGAAAACATTGTATAAAAAAGATTCCAATGTACCTACCCGCCGTAGTGCGGCGATAAACGGCTTGCTATGCATAACGGAGATGGTGGGTTCAAATGACACGGAGAGTAATAACTTTAGTATATAGTTGTTCCATGATTAGGACAATGCAGGCTGAACACCTGAATAGTATATGTCCGGAAAGTAAGATGATCTATGCGTCGGATGGGAATATAAAAAGTCGGTCCTGCATCTGAACTCTCTCCGGTCGTGTCAAACTTCCGTCCTAAAGGATTGGGAGAGTAAAGGAAGAGAGAGCACGTGTGTCTACGCAAGCACTAGTGCACTTATCTCCCGTGTAGATGGGATGGCTCATCTTGTGATGATTGGCCGCTGGTAGTCGTACCGGCCAGCAAGATAATATTAGTATTATTACTTTAATAATAATCTGTAAAATGTGTAATATTCGCTTAAAACTTGGTTTTTTTTTTTACCTGCCTATTTACTTTTAAATGTTTTATTGTGTACCCTAGTTATTAATATATCTCTTCATAATCTTGCAGGAAGGTTCATGATAAGACTGCGCAACACTTTAGAGGTTTGCTGTTAGCCATTGAGAAAGCCTTTCTTTAAAGATGTTCCAGTCTTGGCCGAGATCGAAACTAGGAACCGATCCAATTAAATTGTTCATTTTTTTTTTCTCTTTAAGTGGGTACGAACGAACTGTCGCCAATGTTAGAAGCGAAACACCGGTGTTACTCAACAAGGTCTTTATTGCACTGCTCTTATGCGCTGTCGCGCGGACTAACCACATACGTTTCTCTCGACTACTCACACATACAGATCAATACCTAACACTAATCTAATAGGAATCGAAAAGAGTATCTAACAGAAAGGAAGAAAGAAAAAACTGTTAACTGTAATTCCAAATATTTATTTTGTGTGGTGTAAAGATTTAAGTAATTAATTATTATTATTAATTGATTTAAGTAATTTAGTATTTAAGTGTATTGTATTTTATCTTTTTTTATGCAATTTGCTA
Organism: Furcula furcula; assembly: GCA_911728495.1. NCBI lineage: Eukaryota > Metazoa > Arthropoda > Insecta > Lepidoptera > Notodontidae > Furcula > Furcula furcula. Next base: position 24,543,017 of record OU452253.1, read on the forward strand.
TAGAGTTTATATTTTTCTACATTTAAGTTAAGAGATAATAAGTTAGAGATAATAAGGTAGAGTTTATATTCTTCTACATTTAAGTTAAGAGATAATAAGGAGATAACAGTTCATTGACGGACTGTAAGAGTGAATGCATTATGCCAATATTACAATTTTTGTTTTCTTGTTACCTACCTGTTAAAAACTTTGAAGTTTTCATGTATAACATAATTGTACAATAAATTCTCAGAATCAAAATACAATAATAAAAACTTCACTGAGGTTAATAGGTTCTAGTTTTATAGAGTTGTATCCAAGGTTGTATCCTCTTTGATTTATACGTTGTCAAGACTACCTCAGTCACTGTCACTGTGCAACCGTTGCTACGTGACAGTTTAATCAATTATTTACAGTAAATTTACTAGAAGCTGCTGTTTATTTTATAAAATATTTTTCGCTTGCTGCTTCAAAAATGGCACCTAAGAAAGACAAAGGAAAAAAGGATAAAGATGATGGTGGAGCTTTCACTGAGGTTGAAAAAACATTTTTGGAACTTCAGCTGGCAGATTGCAACAGGAAATTAGTCCGGTTAAGGTCAGTTGTGGATGAACTTGAATTGCGAAACGAAGAGTTGCAGAAGGAATACGATAAGTTAGATGAAGACAGGGCAGATATAATAGCTTTTCTCAAAAAAAGTCTCTCAGTCAAAAGTGAAGAAAATAATGAACTTAAAGAAAAGGTTAAAGGTCTTGAAGAGATAAGGGAAATTGAGACATCAAATTTCAAAGAAACTGTAGCAGAACTAGAAAAGAATTTCACATTCATGAAAGATCAACTATCTTCCGAGAATAAGTTATTAGCAGGTAAACTTAACACTTTAGAAGAATTTAGAGCTATTAGAGATGATTTAATGAGAAAATTCGAAAAACAAGAACAAGATTTTAAAGACCAAGAGATGAAATACAAGAGGATTATTTATGAAGCTGAAAAGAAATTTGTTATTGGTAAAGATAAACTAAAAAAGGAAATGGAGGCAAGGCTTTTGCAATTAGCACAAGATTTTCAAGATGCAACTGAACTTCGAATTGCAGCTTCTACACACAGAGTTATAAGAGAGAACATAGCTATAAATAATGAACTTGATAGTGTTTTAAATGTGCAAAAGAAGCTATCAGATCAAAATGAGACATTTAAAGCACATGCAAAGTCTGCGTCCGTTGCGAAAGAGTTAGCTGAAGAGGAGAGAGATAAAGCTATCAACAAAAACGTAGTTCAACTCAAAGTTATTGAACAGCTGACTGCTGCATTTCAAGAAATTAAGAAAGAAAAAGGACTGTATGAAAAAAGATATTTTGATTTTGAGGCATTACAAGCTAAAATACAAAAACTGACCAAAGAAAATGACAATTTATCACTACAAGTTCGCATTCTGGAACAAAATTTGCACACTAAAATGGCCGAGCAAAACAAATCTATTATAGAATCTTCAAAATTAACTAAAGAACGTAACAGATTAAAGTCCATACTAAAAGATGCGGCATTTTCAATTCAGGCCGCTTTAAAATTAGATCAGTGGGCAGAAACTGATGAAACACGTGAAAAAATGGATAGAAAATTATTGCTAGCTAGCCTACTCGATATTGTATCTCAACATCGAGAAATTGAGCGTGCGGAGTCAATTAATACTATAGCGTCGATATCTAAAGTCTATCAAGAAGGTGACCTTGGATTTGTTCCTAAACCTGTTGTAAAGAGGCCACCTACCCGCTCCCAATCTAGAATACAATCAAGAGAATCAATAAAAACTGAAAAAGAAAAGCGTAGCATCAAGTCTATATCATTATCGTCGTCATCTCTAGGTAGTATTAAAACTCTTCCAAGTATCCAGATATTGCCTGAAAATTCAGAATCTAAAGTGGAAGTAAAAGAAAAAGATAGTGTTGAATCATTTGTAACATCTGCCAAATCTACTGAAACCACAAGTTCGAGTGAGAGCCAAAGATTGGATGCTGGTATGACTGAAATCGAAAAGAAACTGGCTCAGAGCAAGTTAGAAATACAGAAGTCGATAATGAAGGATTTAGCCTTCTCGCAAATATCACTTCACAATCTTAAACCTATTGATAATACGGATACGGACAAGCCGGTTGCAACTATGACAACAATAGTTGATGAAGAAGTGGTCAGTAATATTATGGAAAGTGAAGAGCAGCTGGAAAAGGCCAAAGATACCGAACCAACCGAAGATAACGACAGGGAAGAAAAGGAGCAAGCTGAAGATGACAAACCGCAGGATACTGATTAACGGTTTTTTATAACCATATTTAATTTTTAGTTTAGATATTTTGATTATTGATTTGACATCTACGTAACATATATTTCTATATTTTTTGTCTAGTTATATTTTTTTAGTTTATATTTCTCTTTTAGATATAATTGTTTCCGTGTTTGAGTTTCTTAATTAAAAATTTTTAATTTTGTATTTTTGTATCGGTGTCTGGTTTATGGATTTTATATTAAAGTTGGTTGAGATTTTATTTTTATTATTCTTTCCTGGTGTTAAGATTACTAATGGGTAAAAAATAAACAAATAAAAAAATCTCGGCTACCATTCAAAGGCTTATTGGCTCGACTGGTAGACGAGTTTTCTATAGAATCGAGTTATCTATAGAACTCTGTTTAAGGTATTACGTATTAATTAGTACCTAGCAGTTGTCTGATTGCCATAGTACAGGCTCATACGTACAAGTCCGCTCCATATAATACCACCCAAAGAATTTGCATATTATTATGTGCTGATGCCACATAGTTTGCGGAAATTACGTATCTGGTAACCGTAGTGGTTTCATTCTCTTTGGTAAGTGAATTCTTGCCTGAATTATCCAAAGTGGGTGTAACCACTACCACTTCCGGATTATCACAGCCCTTCCCAATCCGGCATGAAGGTAAAAGTCCCACTGTTTATTTTACTGTAGTTTAGTTTAGCGGTTGTATTCTTCTTTTTTTTTCTTTTAGCAATAGGTTGAATTTGAGCGTGGAATCAAATCGCCGCTTTACCGTATTTCCGAAAAACGATCGTGTGAGGTGTGTCATTATCCAGTGCAAATAATTTGGAACCGCTAAACTAAATTGCTCCATTTTTACATAGTGTATGTATGTATGTGTACGAAACGCAAAAACGCGATTCAGCATCGCTGCTGCCGCATAATCACTGATTGAGTATGCATACTTGAATTAAGCAATACATAGTACTTGTACTGATTCATATTGTAAGCCTAGAACCTAGAACACTACCCTAGAACATGATAAGCTTCTTGTCTAGAACCAAAGCCTCTTGCCTAGAACCAAGAAGCTTACCTAGAACCTAGAACCATCCTAGAACACTGTCTATACTCCATAGTCAATATATTATGTCAATGATATGTCACCTGTTTATTCTTTTGTTTCGGAGTGATTACTCTTATTAAGTTTCAGTGTCAAAAATCTGGCGAGATTTATAGCAAAGATTTATTTTTAATATCATTCTAAGATTGTTATACTTTTAAGTTTGTTTGTGCACCGTAAGAGGGTGTCGCTTGTAAGAATACAATTATATTGAAGTAACATGGCACCAAAAAAACCTAAAAAAGGAGCACCGCCTGAACCAGATCCAAAAGCAGTATCTGTTACAGAAGTAGAAAAAACGTTGTGGCAGTTAGAAGCCGCTGATCTGAATAGAAAAATAGCTAGACTTAGAGCTGCTGTTAACGAGTATGAAGTTCGCAATGAAGAGTTACAAAAAGCATATGATAAACTGGATGAAGATAGGGCCGACATTATTGCTTACTTGAAAAAAACTCTAACACTGAAAAATGAAGAGAACATTGAATTAAAAGATAAAGTCAAAGGTCTGGAAGAACTAAGAGATATAGAGACCGCACAATTTAAGGAGACTGTAAATGAACTCGAAAAAAATTTCATCACAATGAAAGATCAACTCAGTTCTGAAAATAAACTATTGGCGGGTAAAGTGAACACCTTAGAAGAGTTTAGAGCTGTCAAAAAAGATTTGATGTGTAAATTTGAGGCTCAAGAATTAGCATTCCAAGACCAAGAAATGAAATATAAAAGAATAATTTACAACACCGAGAAGAAATTTATAATCGGCAAAGATAAACTAAAAAGGGAAATGGAGAGTAAGCTTTTAGATCTGGCCCAAGATTTTCAAGATGCAAGTGAGTTAAGAATTGCTGCTTCCACACACAGGGTTCTAAGGGAAAATATTGCTTTAAATAACCAACTAGATAGCTTATTAATGACGCAAGCTAAAGTAGCAGATCAAAATGAAAAATACAAAGAAAGTGAGAGAAATGCCCGGGTCGCAATGGAAGCTGCAGAAGAAGAAAGAGATAAAGCTATCAATAAAAGCATTGTTCAGTTAAAAGTTATTAATCAGTTGACAACTGCTTTCCAAGACATAAAGAAACAAAAAGCCATATACGATAAGAAAACTTTTGATTTTGAAACACTTGAAGTTAAAGTGAAAAAGTTAACAAAAGAAAATACTAACCTGTTATTACAAGTTCGTATTCTTGAGCAAAACTTACACGCAAATATATGCGAACAAAATAAGTCAACTGTGGAGTTTGCTAAAGTTACTAAGGAACGAGACAAATATAAAAAAGTTCTAAAGGATGCAGCGTTTGCAATACAAGGAGCTTTAAAAATGGACCAATGGAGTATTTTAGATCCAGAAAAAGAAATAAGAGACAGAAAATCTGTACTAAATGATATACTTCGTGTTATTCTCCAATATCGCATAATCGATCGTTCAGAATCCATGGATACCATAGCGTCCTTTAGCCAGGTTTATGAAAAAGGTGATATGGGCTTCGTGCCTAAACCTAAACCAAAACCGAAGCCTAAGTATCGACAATCAATGACTTTATCAGTTGAGTCTGTCAAGGGTACAGAAAGCGGCCCTTCAGCCACTTCTATACCGACCTCAATCGGAAGCATAAAAACCGTCCCCAGTATGCAATTGGTGCCCGCACCTTCTGAACCTATAATAGGTCATATAGAGAGTTTACCATCCTTCACTGTGACTTCAATACATTCCAGTGAGACTGAAAGTGAAAAAGACTCCGAAGATGAAGAAGATATGACAGATATGGAAAAGAAGTTAGCCGCAAGTAAACTAGAAATACAAAGGTCTATAATGAAAGATCTGGCGTATTCTCAAATGGCACTTGCGTCGCAGGCTAAGTTTGCTGAAGAACATGATAAGAGATCTAAATCAATGTTGGAGATTGTAGAAGATGAATCAATTCAAAGTGGAGAAAACATTGAAGAAGAAGCAGCCGGTGAGCATAAACATGAAGAAACAGTAGAACAAGTCGAAGGAGAACAGAATATCGAAGATGTAGAAACACAGGGAGAAGAAAAGGCCGCTGTAGAAGAAATAACAGACTGAGATACGGCAAGGATAATTTATATGATAAATAGTTTAGTTTGTGAGTATTTTTTACTTGTTATTGGTTTATTTGTAAGTTTTTATTTTGTTTTTGTAACCGTAGTAACTACTCATGTTATTAAATAAATTTCACTTGATCATATTTTTTTTTATATTTTATACTAGCTGACCCGCGCAGCTCCGCCCGCGCTTGTATTACATTTTGCTCCCCTTTTCTCCCTCCTCCCTTGATTTATTTCTCGCTCCATCTCTCTCTTATAAGAAAAATCTAATTCTATGCTCTCTCTCTCTCTCCTCTCTCTTTTCCCCTCCCGCTTCGGTCTCCATCACACTCCCCTCTTCCTCTCCCCGTTGTCCTTTCTCTGAACCCACCTTGCTCCCCCTCACCTCCCCCCTTGCTCCAAATTAATTCCTCTATCCCTCATCCCATCATCCCCTCCTCGAATCCTCTCTCCCTCTCTTTCCTCTCTTGCACTCTCCACTCGTTCTATATATTCTCGTCAATCATGGTATCTGGGATTCTCACTCACTTAAACCCCTGCAGCTACGCTCTCATCGCCACTTAAGAGGGGGGACCTGGGCCCTCCAGTGGGCTCTGCACCAAATACCCCTCAGTGCGCATTATAGCCCCCCTTAAACCTGGCACCATGATCGCGGGCACAGGGCTCGCAACCCCGTCACCGTCCTCCTTGGAGTTGCCACCGTCACCCATCTATGTAATGACCTTGCCTAACATTGCTTAACATAGCGGCATTAAATATACTTTACGAACTATTATTCTCAGACCTACTCGATATGCACACCGGTTCACCCATCTATGTAATGACCTTGCCTTATGGTTGCTTAACCTTAACCTAGCGGTATGAACAACTTTCACTATTTTTTCATTGGTTTAAATATTAGTGAAGTTTACGTTATATTGAAGAAGGAAAAAATTCATGCTAACAACAATTTATTAATAGTTAATTATTTCTCCTAAAAAGTAAAGGATAAAAAATGTTTATAGTGGGTTATCCCTAAGAGATAAACATATACCATCGCGGATTTTTTTGGAGACCTTGTTAAGGTGTACAATACTGTAGTACATTATTTTGATTTATCTCGTGCCAGCGTTTGCAATGTAAACGCAAAAAAATGTGTCGTAAATACGACATCACATTAGAAACCTCTAAAATTATCAGTGTTTCTCTACTATATTATGCATGTATTATACTTAAAAACCTCCCTCTTGAATCACTCTATCTATTAAGAAAAACCGCATCAAAATCCGTTGCGTAGTTTTAAAAATCTAAGCATACATAGTGACAGACAGACAGCGGGAGCGACTTTGTTTTATAATATGTATAGATATCAGGGCATTTTTTATATTCCGTGATTCATTATAATATTCTAATAATTACAAACTAGTACTTAATGGTTAGTAGGATGGTAAAACATACTAGTTAATTATTAACAGTTCTAGGTTGGCAAAGGAAGCAGAATAAGTTTTCGCAGAAATACAACGCGTCTCGCTGCTCCGTTATGAGATTGTGATTTGTGATCCAGTAAGTAGAGGTAAAACTTTAATGATTATGAGTACATTCTCTTAGATCCCTTTTCAGTTGAATTGGTTTATTCTTAGGACGTCGCGTCGCTTCCTATGTCAGCCACTCCGCCAAAAATATATATTTAACATCTAATATCTTTGATTATACTTATAATTACAATATAATATGTTAAGGGACGGACGCAAAGGCAAGTGCAGGGTAGCGTAGCGTAGGAACAGCATCGTCAGAAGCGATGTAGGGGGAATTAGCCTGCAATAGGGCAAACATTTTACAGTATACATGGCACTGAATTCATATAATTTGTCTTAGGGTCAAGCAGTGGAACTAGCGGCGTGCGAGTGCACCGCCCGACCTTGGGCCGGTGACTCTTCCATGGTGGTGGCAGAAGTGGGAGCCAGGTGTCGTTGTGGCTGCATCTTGCACCTAGCGCCCACTGCGAGGCTGCTTGCTGGCTCTGCTAGAGCGTGCCCCGCTCGGTCATTTTGGTTACTACAGGTAAGAACAGAAAAGCTCCACAAACAATTTTCGATCATTGTAATTAAGGAAAAAGTATGAATATTTTTAAAGTACAATTTTATTTTACTATTCAAAAATCTTAAAAACCTACCTGAGTATAAAATAAATTCATAGTTTAAAAAACTAAAAATACACGCTTTTATAAAGTACCTATACTGCACTAAAAAGTAATAAATAATTTATGGAACTCGTTCTTTCTTTCTACCCCGTGTTTGTCATTAAGCATTATATTTAAGTGTGAAAGCGTGGGGTGCTTTTTCTCTGTATTCACATATCGATGGTATTCACTGATTACAAATTATTGTCATGTCGATAAAATTACTTACTTACCTACTTGAAATTGGAAAGAAATGTTAAGCTGTTATTCAGAACAGGCGCCCTTGATCTTCTTACTTAAATACATATAATTATATACACATAGAATGATGCCCCAACCAATGTTGTTCAACTATAGTTTGCTTAACGTTGTAACGAAGTTATTGAACGACGATGTCGCTACGCCGTTTTGACAGGGCTATTATAAATTTAATCTGGGTACAAATTAGTGACTAAGCGGTTAAACGTAGTTTGCTGGAAATAGAATTTGAAGCTACATGGTACTGGTGTTTACACAATATTAAAGCTAAAGCTATGAGTTAAATCTATGATAGCGTGAAATTGGCGTCGCCGAAATTATTAAATGTTTCTAATCCACATTCTTAGGTTTTATCATCATCCTCATCATCAACAGGAAGACGTCCGCAGCGCTGCTGAACATAGGCCTCCCCCTTGGAACGCCAAAATAAACGACAATTGGCCATTTGCATCCGGTTATCTGCGACGCGCACAATGTCGTCTGTCCACCTAGTGGGAGGCCTACCTACGCTGCGTCTTCTGGTTTATGGTCGCCACCCAAGAACCTTTCTTCCGCGATGTGATGTGGCCACATTGCCACTTCAACTTGCAGATTCTGTGACCTTGGTTCTTCGGCGAATCTCCTCATTACGGATTTTGTCGAGCAAAAAAACTCCGAGCATAGCTCTCTCCATAGCTCGTTGTGTGAATCTGAGCGTCTCAAAAGGCCAACATCTTAGATTTAGTTGCCGTTTAATTTTAAATTATTATTCTCGTAGGCAGTGTCATTGAATTGATCCGAAATATCTTTAGATCAAGTTTACTTTTACTAATACTACATATTGCATATTATTATAACTTTTATTAATTCAGGGAAATAGATGATACAAACATGATTTGAAAGTTACACAACACTAAAGAAATTTAACCATAAACATATGCCATTATTGTCATTGTATCGCACACACTTACCAATAAATTTCATTTATCAATTTGTTACCTACCTAATACTATGTTTAACAAAGTTATCCCTTCTAAACTTATTGATGAATTCTAAACGTTCTCGGTTCATTTTGTATCGACCATCAATTCATTAAAACTTTATTTTGCAAAGGTTGCCTCCACTCTGCCGATCGCTGCCGTAACGAACTAATATTGTTTGGAGCACAGTTTGCTGGCGACACAGGCAACTAACTGCTGCCAATTAGCTCTTGTTGTTGAAGTTTAACGAAATTACTTGTCAACCTTTTAGAAATCATGAAATTTTATCGACAAGTATAAAATATAAAGTAAACAAGAAAACTTTTCTATGAGCAGGACTGAAAAACCATCCAGTTAAAACTGGCTTACAAATACAAGGACATAATAATATTTAATTTAATTCTAACATTATCTTCTGACGATGTCTTAGTTAGACATACCTACTTACTGACATAGTCGTCGAGCTTAAAATATCACTTGTTACTGCATAGGAGGTTAAAAAAATAGATTAAACATTTTTGGCTAAGACTTAACTACAAGACTCCAAACTTCTTCTTCTGCACGGAATTCGGTACTAGATAATATCTATATCTATAATATTTTCTTATATTATATGAAAATAATCATAATAAGTATTCACACAAACAATAAACTTGGTTATTTTTAAATACTATCAAAATTCGCCAATAGACACAGAGAACTCGTACAATTTATTTAAACTGCGCTTTTAGCGCTACGATTTGATCTTTGGACTTGTGAATGTGAATTCTTTGAAAAGTGCTAGAAGTTTAATAGCTAGTATTCAAAGTATAACAAAGGCCTTGGGAAAGTTCAACTGGATTCTTTTAGAAGCGTTCCGTTCAAGCTTAAAGTAGAGCATTTTAATCTAAGTCTTTCGAATAAACCATCTCTTTGAATGTTGCGGTCTTATGGCACAGTTAAATATCTACCTTCATTGAAATTCTTTTATCTTTCACTAAAGAAGTCTTTACTTTACAGCAGCTTTGTCGACAGATTGACATTGATGACTTTGTGGACCATTTTATCGTAGTAACGTACCTCTGTAACTATACAGGGGCTGCAGTCTCGACATACATAGCGATGTCATCGCAAACTACCGATCGCTGAATAATACCGAATAAACTATTTAAAAAAAATAAAAACCGACTTCAAAGTAAATTATCTAAAAAGCATAAAATAACGAAAATATTATTGAAGTTGGTGTTAGCGTACCTGCTGTGTATATTCTGCACCAACTTCAATAATATTTTCGTTATTTTATGCTTTTTAGATAATTTACTTTGAAGTCGGTTTTTATTTTTTTTTAAATAGTTTATTTAACACTTTTTAGTGACTTATTTTACCAAGATAGGTATCAGCACTATCACGCAACTAGAACTTCTAATTTACAGTAACTTACTGAAAACATAAAAAGTTTATATCTCTTAAACTACTGGACCGATTTTGATGAAATTTATACTCTACCCTAAGTTGAAAGATATTCTAACTATTGCAAAAAGAATTTTCGAAATCGGACTTGTAGTTTCTGAGAATTCCGTGGACAAACCTACATACATACATACATACATACATACATACATACATACATACACTCGTGAAATTTGGTAAATTCGTTTAGAAGCCCACATAGACTAACATATATGAATATTACGCATTTTTATTAATATTACATACATACGCGTCGAATACAGAACCTCCTTTTTTGAAGTCGGTTAAAAAAATCGGTTGCCATAACGATCTTTACGATAAATGCAAGTCTCTACTGCCGAGATACCGCGCAAACTCGTGCATTATCTTTAGTTTACGACATCGTTACGCTACCGAAAATCGTATTCATAGTGCGGCGATTTTGTATGAAAATATTGGACAGTATAAAACCTCCCCGAATTATAGGGAAAATTAATAGACATGATTTTTTTTTTCTTTGAAAAAGGGCTTCCTTACGATATATTCTGTCACCACAAAGGCTTGCAAAATCTTTCAATTAAGTGTTTATCTATTTATGACGCACGCAAAGTGGAAATCACATCGTTCCCAAGCAGCGTCTTTAGCTTCCATCACAATAAATTTATTTTAAAGAAACACTCATTTTAATTAAAACTTTTACTGTTTTAATAAGAATTACATTGTTAAATATCAAGGGATATAAAACTTTAATTCCTTGCAACCCTATAGGTACAAAGTACAAATAATGACAAACTCGAGTCAAGAACAAATATACATAAACATATTAAATTACAAACTTTTTGCCAAAGATAATAAATTATTTTTGCTATTTTGCAATAAGTATGTTTGCATCGGTTTTCATCTATGAGTGAAGTCAACCATAGGAATTGTTGTGGCTTGTTTTGATTATTCTGCCTACTTTTAATAATCCATTATAATCAATGTAATAATAAATGGGCTATAGACCATTTCTAATTTTGTCTAGCTTAGAAAACTATCTAGCTCCAAATATAATGGTTTTTACTTTCGCGCGCGTTTTCGGGGTCTACCGTCGCTTAACCACATGCCATCGCCGCCTGCGTTCGAACACAAACATATCCCACGTCAAAGACGCTTCTAATATAACTTATTTTTACACTATTGCTTTAAATTAGCTAACGATCGTAACGATCACTTTGCGGGCTGTCAAAAATGGTAGCAAAGTTATTCGCTAACATTACGAATAATCGTAAACTTTGCTTTAAGATACCGAAAAAATCGATAGCTTTGACAGTAGAGACTAGCAAATATCGTTAAAATCGGATCGTTATGAGGTAACTACAAATTTCGGTCGCAAAGCTATCGCTATCTATGTCGAGACTACAGCCCCAGATTCCTAAATTGCAATTTTTTACCGACACAGCTAGTTAATTACCGTTTCGGTAATTAATTTGATTTCATTAGACATATACTTATACATAAATACTGAGGTTGCAGATTACCGTATTGATATCCACCAGTGGCTCTGCCATAATGACTATACGAGTATCATTGGTAAAACGCGTGGTGAGTGATGAATTCGCCATTTATGTTGATGGCGAATCCATTCCAGTCCATCTTTGAAAGTGTTCGTGAACAGTTTCGGAGAAATAACGTCTCCCTGTCTCACGCGTCACTGCAATTGGATTTATTTTGTACTCTCATCCTGTAGTCGGATCAAAATGGTGGCATTGCTGTACAAACACTTCAACACTTCAGTATATGTACTTACCTATATGTATAATATGGCGGAGCGTGTTAATGTGGTCTACAGTACTGAAGCCGTTTCAGAACTTAGCTTGTTCGGGAGGCTGGATACCTTTTCTTTGTAATATAACCGAAACTGATTGTTCAAATTATGTAAGAAAATCGAATAGCATGAAAACTGAATTAATACCCCAAATCATTAACCAGGATTTGGACGACCAAGCTTCACTCAAGAATGATGAAAACAAATCCTAGTCTTAAGTTTTATCCGAATTGTAAGAACCGCTTCTAAGAATGCAATTAAAAATTAACATATACCAACTCATTTACTAGTTTTCAATTGTAAATTGCCATTTATCAATTAACTAAGAGAGCAGCACTGCAGACTAATTAATGATTTTGTGGAACATATTAAAGTAACTTTAAGAAACTTTTTGTTAACCTCGATGCTTCAATAGAAGTTACCCAACTTCAAAATCGCCATTTCTCAAGTATTTAGCAACCTTGATTAGAAGTTTTGTTGCGAGGTATTATCGCCAGATCAAAGATATTACCCGCTTAACTCCGTACAATTAATTATTATTGGTAGTGGATTTGGCATATTAATATTATTATAATGAAATAATAGTTAAAGATCCTTCTTTATTATTTTCTTCTACAACATCATCACCATCACCAGCTGGAAGACGGCCACTACTTTTTTTTTTTTTTTTTTTATTTTATTTCTTAAAAGATTTACAAAAACATATAATAACAATAATTCGCCAAACTGCACCGCGCAGTTTGTTGGCGAAATAGGCGCTCAGTTTTACTTGTGGTTTTACCTTTTTAGAGTTTTTATTACATACGCTTACCAAATAAATACAAACAGCATGTTCACAAAACAAGCGTGTCAATGCACAACATTCTTTAATCTTAAAAGCAAGCAGCTTTTAAGCTTCTTCTTTATAGTGCATATAGTTAAATTCTTTAATTTTTTGTCTCTTAATAAGTCTATTTTATTATATATTTCAGGAATCATATATTTTCTAGTTCTCTTACCATAGTAGTTTTTGACTGAAGGTACCACAAATTTTCCTTGTTTAACTTGCCTAGTATAATATTTATGTGTGATTTTCTTTTTATATTCGTTCTTATAACATTGCTCAATAGCTACAAGGTATTCTACTTGTTGATGTACTGGAAGTAATTTACATACAGAAAACAACTTGTCATAATTTGGTTTACATTTCATTTTTACTTTTTTGGTTACTAAATACACACATCAAAAGTGTCTAGGGATCAAGCATTTTTGGGCAAAAAAATGGGCAGAAGAACAATGGCGTTTCGTGTGCTTTTCTGATGAGTCTCGTTTTGGTATGAGACCGGATACAAGACGTATACGACACTGGAGAACCCCTGGACGCCAACAGCGATTAAAATCCTGCCAGGAAGTCCATCCTTATAGTGGTGGAACCATCATGGTATGGGCGGGTATTTGGATCGGCGGAAGAACTGAGTTGATTTGGATCAGAGGCAACCTCAACGCTCAAATTTATGCTGAGACGATTGTATCAGACGTCATCGTTCCTCTACAAGTGCAAATCGGTCCCTTATTTCAGTTAATGCATGATAATGCACGACCGCACACCGCAAGAGTTGTAAGACAGACTCTCGCCGCAGCTAACATCAATGTCCTGCCCTGGCCTGCTCAGTCGCCAGACTTGAACCCGATTGAGCATGCATGGGATATGCTACAGAGAAGAGCTCTGCCGAATATGGAGGGTATCCAGTCGCAAGAAGACCTTTTTTTGTTGTTGCAACGAACATGGGCGGCCATTCCACAGCGTGATTTGGATGAACTCATTTTGAGTATGCCAAACCGATGTTCTTGTGTTGTTAGTGTTCGCGGTAGAAACACGGATTATTAATTGTTTAAGTTACCCAATAAAATTTTAAAGAAAACTGTTATTTCAGTCTTTTTTTCGAACTTTTGTGTTAGTGGTTCAAATGTCAAAAATCCCTTTATTAGGAAAATGGCAAATTTCTTTATTAATGCAAAGGTGACTTGGTTTATCGTTACTGTGACAAACGAAAACACTTTATTTGATGAATCCTTAAAGAAAATTTTAATTAATATCAATCAGGAGAAAAGTTATTGCAAAAATATATGTTGATCCCTAGACACTTTTGATGTGTGTATTTTAAAAGTCTAATTTGTAACTGCTTAATATAGTCTAACTGTGTTTTAAATGTGAGGCCATAACTGCTCAAGCCATAGCTTATTATAGATTCTGCAAGCGCGCAATAAAGTACAAACAAAGTCTTTTTACTAACAAAACTACTTAAATGAAAGAATTTACCCAGAACTGATCTTAGTTTTCCACATACTTCACTTACATGTAATTTCCAGCTAAAATGACGATCCACCAGCAAGCCTAGGTACCTGTATCTGTCTACCTCTTCTATGCTTGAACATTGACAATCGACTTTTTCAGTGTGAATACATTCATAAGTATGTCCCGTAAGGTTTATATCTGGTCTACTATCATCTTTATTGTAGATGCTATATGGTGAGAAAATATGCATGACCTTAGTTTTAGTAAAATTTATAATTATTCCATTATCATGTGCCCATTTAGTTATGTTTTCGAAATCTGATTGAACATAATTTTGCGATTCTCTTAAATCTTTAGACGCATATAGTAGACACATGTCGTCTGCGTACATATATACTTGGCAATGTTTTATCACGTTAATTACACTATTAACATGCATTATGTATCCAATTGGACCATACACCGATCCAGTTGGTACTCCGAGGGTCACATTAACCTCGTCTCCGGTAGTTCCATCTATCAACGTACGCAGTGTTCTACTCTGCAAGTAACTTTCAAACCAGCGGTTTATTGGGCCCCTAATGCCACATTCGTCCATCGCACGCAGAAGTACATTATGATCCAGGGTATCAAATGCCTTTTTATAGTCAATAAAAAGGGCTACAACAGACTTACCTTCATTCAAGCCGTTATTAACATAATCAGTGAACTGCGTGAGCGCCATAGCTGTGCTGCGCCCCTTGCGGAAGCCGTGTTGTGCATCTGATATTATATTGTGCTCCTCCAAAAAAGAACTTATTTGTGATATTATAACCTTTTCCACTATCTTATTTACAACTGATAATATTGCGATTGGTCTATAATTACTATAATCTAAGTGGCTACCTTGCTTGAAGATGGGTCTAATAATTGATTTTTTTAAGAACTCTGGGTAAACTCCTTCCTTTACACACATATTTATGAATTTTGCTAAAATTGGGCTTATTTCTTTCTTAAATGTCTTAATGTCAATTACTCTAATTCTATCAAGTCCTGGTGCTTTATTTTGATCTAACTTGTCAATACATTTTTCAACTGTGGACGCATCTACAGGTCTATAATAAAAACTTACATTACTTGGTGTCACATATAAGTTTCTGTCCAAAAAAGTTGTGAAACAACTGTGTTTTATGTTTATGATCTCCTTCGTGAAAGTTTCAGAAAAATTGTTGCATATGTTATACATATTGTCTGTTTTACCTAAATATTTTAATATGATTATCAACACTAATTTTTGTATTACCAATCCATTTATTTATGTTAATCCAAATTTTTCTAATATCTTTATTGCACCTCTCTATTTCTAACTGTTTGTGTTTATTTTTGGCAATATCTATAACTTTGTTGACTTTATTTCTATATCTCGTGTAGATTAATCTACAGTTCATATTTTTAGGAGAGGCCTTCCACGTCCTAAATAACGCGTCTCTGTGTTCAATCTTTTTCTTCAATTCGTTATTAACCCACGGCTGCGTAAGCCTTCCGCTCCTCTGTACAATCTGCACTGAACTTGTTTGATAAGCATCACTAAATATATGACATAATTTATCATATAGTTGTTTTGGGCAGTTTATTTTCAATAGGGCAGGCCAATCAGATGTAGCTAGTACCGCCCTTACCGTTTTTTCATTTATAATTGATCGAACTGTGCTATTAAGATCTTCAGTTACGTTACCCGCAACACTAATCCCTATTAAATAGTGGTCAGACAACGTACATGTAAAAACATGTGATCGTGCGTCAAGTGGCCGGCCGCGGGCGACGCGTACCCACACATGGTCAATGTTAGACGTGGTTATTCGCCCGCATACGATTGCCTCACGCGTTAACTCTGTTGTTGGTATTGCACATTGCAGGCCGTTGCCACACAACATGTTTTCATATTTACTTAAGGTGGTGTTCGGTTCTTGAGATATATCAATGTTAGTATCTCCAATAACTATGATGTCTTCCGATAACGGGATACTGTTTAGTATAGCACCCAATTCTGCAATATATACTAACTTGTTTGTGCTTGGTGGTCTGTATGTAGCTATAATATTTATTGTTTTTGTATCACTCTCCAATTTGCCGTATATTATTTCTGATGCTTTTAATTGCAACTGTGGCGTTTCTACAGTAAACTGAATATTATTCCGTACATATACCAATATTCCACCTCCTCTTCTTGTTTCCCTAGTATTGGGGTAAATAATATATCCAGGAATTTGATAATAACATAACTCACTGCTTCTTATATTCACCTCCGTTAGAATAATGATACTTAATTTCCTATTAACTATGCAATCATCTAGTAGGACAAGTAATTGGCTGAATTGCTTTCGTAGTGATCGTATATTTATATGTATAACGTTTATGTAATTATCTTCAAAATGCTGTGTCCAACTCTGTAAGTCTTCGTACTTCTTATAAGGAATTTCACTTACATCTAAATTATTAAGTAATTCGTTGAATTTTATTTTTTATTGAAAATCACATAGTGTGGATCGGCAGCGTAAATCGCTTTATTGTATGTTTTGAGTGTTAGCACTTTTGCATAATGATTTGATGTCATTTTCTGTGCTTATGCGATGTGTTTTGTCATTTTCATTCTTTTTAACTAATATGTTAGAGTTTTGTATCCAAATATATTTATACAATGATTTTAATTGATTTCTGGTTTCCCAGAAAAGCTGTCTTGTAACTTTGGTTAAATCTTCGTTAAAATAAATAGGTGTCTTATTATCGTTGTTATAAACGTCACCATTAGTCGGCCTCATTTTGCGTTTTTGCAACCATTGGTCTCGAGCATTTTTAGACCGCAGCTTAACTATAACTGGGCGTGGCCTTTCTACTCCTGGTTTTTTGAGCCCACTCTCGCGGCGCTCTCGACATCTTCTGGGTTTAAACTGAGTTTCACGGCCACATTTTTAATTACTTCTTTTATGTCTTCATTTTCCTGGGTCTGTACCAGACATGCTATCTCAATATTATTCTCTTTTCCCTTTTTTTCTAAAGTTAATACTCTTTCCTCTAACGCGATATTGCACTTTTCGAGGTAAACATTTTTGTGCTCAATATCTTTGATTTTATTTTCCGCATTTTTCTTAAACGCCAGCATTTGTTGATATTGCTCAGCGTAAAAATCTACCGTCTCTGTCAGTTCATCTAGCTTTTTTTCCAGTTTAAAAACCACTTCCAGCTTTTTGTTGATTTCCAGTAACAGAGTTTCCACTGTCATTTTGTGAGGATCTATATCAATGGTTGGTAATTGCGATTGTGCTTTCTGAGAGCTTGATTTTTGACAGTCATCACACAGCTCGGCTTGTAGAAATTGTTTAACATTTCGCACACATTTCTTATGGAATACACCTTCACAAACTCCTTTACACTTTAATACATCGTCCTTCGTTATTGACAAAAATAACTTGCACTTTTTGCATTGCACCATTTTTAATAATTTATAATAAGGTACTTTGCTTGCACAGTAAATCGTAAGTAAACACGTCCTCGCGTCGAGCGCAAACGCGTGATATACTGAATACAGGCCTCCCTCTTCGAACGAGAATTGGCTATTTGCATCCACCGGTTACCTGCGACGCACTCAATGTCGTCTGTACACCAAGTGGGAGGTCTCGGTCTGCGGTGAGATGTTGTGTCTTCCGGTTCGTGATCGCCACTCGAGAACCTTTCTTCTTCGAGCGATGTGGCCTGCCTAATACCACTTCAACTATAAGATTCTGAGAGCTATGTCGGGACTTTAGTTTAGTTCTTCGGTGAATCTTCACTGAAGAACTAAAGTCACCGATATAGCTCTCAGAATAAAATCCGGAATGAGGAGATCCTCATTCCGGATTTTATCGCGATTTTTGAAGTTATTTCGTATCTATTGCATATCACACACAATAACAGTTTATCAGCTTAATAAGACTTTATTTTTTTTGTTAAAGGTTTAATTTTAAAAAATCTTATTCTTCTTGTGATCAGGCTGAAGAAGCCTTGGTGGTTCGTCTTCGGATGGAAGCAGTGAAATTGCCCTGCGCTGGCCAGGCCCTGCGAATACGCGACGGAGATTCCCTGGGCTCTCCACTGCTGGCTTCTTGGGACGGCCCTGATAGTACAGCCGTGGTATGTGATGAATCCTTCATCAGTAGCTGATCCATCAAACGGATCTTTTTGACGACTATTAAATTACATTTTGATATGAATAAATATACTTACATGCTCTAACAGTAATATAAACGTTACGTTTTCTAGCAAATCTCTGTCTGCTCTAAAAGAGTCGTCGGAAGTTAAGAACAATTGCTGATATGGCAGCCTCCACTGATTTTAAGCGTGTTATTTGCTTCTGTAGTCTGGAGACGTGGAAACGACGACTGACAGTAGCGGTGTGATGGAGATAGCTGGTGGACGCCACATCCTCGTGGAGTTGAGATCCGGAGAAACAAGTGACAGATGCGCTGGTGGCTTCTTGGCGCACGCCTCGCAGATTGGTGAGAATCAGTACAGCTGTATGTTGTATTCTCTCTTTATGTGGAACAAGGTCCAAACAGAAGGCTTATGTTCAGCAGAGGACGTCTTCTGGCTGACGATCATGATAATGATGTGAAACACTCCAACCAGCAGTGCTCACCTACAGGGTTGGCAACGCGTAAGTGTTATTAACATCTTCATCACCATCATCAGCAGCCGAAATACGTCTACTACTGAACAAAGCCTTTAGAAGTCAGGGGTTGCCATAATCCCCACGCTTGGCAGGCGGCTTGGGGATCGCAGTATATTAGCATTTTTAGTTGTACAGAAATGCACGCTCCCCCAGCGCTTTTTTTGCTGCCAGGGGAAAACCTGAAAGGTTTCCGGTCTCCATCCTACGTTTCCGTGTGATAGTGATTGGTACAAGACCTTTTTTTTCCGGAATTATTGATGATGATACCGAGGTATCATATTGATGACATGTTTCCGCGGTCATCACGGAGGACTGCCACAGATTAGTTTATTCGTATGAAAAAGTGCATTCACCCTAATGGAGAATATCTTCAGAAACAATAAATTCATTTATGGCAATTCGTTCTGGATACCCCGCAACGGTCGACAAAGACGGGGTAGACCAAGGCGTGTATTGCTCAGGATCGAGAGCCATGGAAGGAAAAAGGTGAGGCTTTTGCTCATTTTTGAGATACAGTTGACAGCCTGGGTGCCAGTCACGATATGGGCATGCGTTTTGATAGCACAGCAGTCACTGTCATTAGTTTTCTGTGCCTGATACATTCCTAGCACATATATGGCCCGTGATCATCGTATCGTATCACTGGCCTCAGTCTGCCCAGAGGCGGACTCCTCAAACGTCGGGTTGATGGTGTAGAGCCGGTGCGCAACGCGTCCGCGGCATGGGCGTCAGTGGGCGGCGCGGTGTGGTGGCGCGGCGGCGGCGGGGCGCGCGGCGCGGCCGTGGCGCTGGCCGCGGCGGCCGCCCTGGCCGCGCTCTGCCTCGCGCTGCACTCCGCGCACCGCACCCGCGCGTACCAGCGCGCCGCCGATAAGGACTCGCTCACAGACAGCGACGGTACCTACTGAACTTTATTATAATAGTTATTTACCTGACTGTCCTTGACCGTGAGGAGTTGGCTGGAACAGGCTAGATATAGAGCGGAGTTGCTGGATTTTCGGGGTGTCGGCCCTAGGACGTCCATTGAGTACGACGAGGAGGATGGCGACGGGGTTGTGACCCCCGTCCCAGTGAGCACCGTGTCTGGTTCCCGCGGGCCTATATTGCACGCCCCAGTGGCGGCCTCAAAGGTAAGGCACTGAGAGACACCGGAGAGCTCGGGTGTCCCCCCTCATATGTCGACGCAACACCCGCGGGAGTTTTTGTGGGTAAAAATCCCACATACCCCGGTTGAACCCCACAGGTCTCTCGGAGACCTTTTGAAGGTTTCCCTCGCAAAAATTAAAAATGGGTTATGCACTTGATCGTGAAGCAGATCCAGACGCAAGGTAGTAAACGAACCCATGACCCGTGGGCTATAGCCCTCGGTACAAACATCTCGATGAATTTTTAACCGACTTCAAAAAAGGAGGTTCTGTATTCGACGCGTATGTATGTAATATTAATAAAAATGCGTTATATTCATATATGTTAGTCTATGTGGGCTTCTAAACGAATTTACCAAATTTCACGAGTGTATGTATGTATGTATGTAGGTTTGTCCGCGGATTTCTCAGAAACTACGAGTCCGATTTCGAAAATTCTTTTTGCAATAGTTAGAGTATCTTTCAACTTAGGGTAGAGTACAAATTTCATCAAAATCGGTCCAGTAGTTTAAGAGATATAAACTTTTTATCTTTTCAGTAAGTTACTGTAATGTAGACGTTCGAGTTGCGTGATAGTGCTGATACCTATCTTGGTAAAATAAGTCTCTAAAAAGTGTTAAATAAACTATTTTAAAAAAAATAAAAACCGACTTCAAAGTAAATTATCTAAAAAAAAAATAAAAACCGACTTCAAAGTAAATTATCTAAAAAGCATAAAATAACGAAAATATTATTGAAGTTGGTGTTAGCGTACCTGCTGTGTATATTCTGCACCAACTTCAATAATATTTTCGTTATTTTATGCTTTTTAGATAATTTACTTTGAAGTCGGTTTTTATTTTTTTTTAAATAGATTATTTAACACTTTTTAGTGACTTATTTTACCAAGATAGGTATCAGCACTATCACGCAACTCGAACGTCTACATTACAGTAACTTACTGAAAACATAAAAAGTTTATATCTCTTAAACTACTGGACCGATTTTGATGAAATTTGTACTCTACCCTAAGTTGAAAGATACTCTAACTATTGCAAAAAGAATTTTCGAAATCGGACTTGTAGTTTCTGAGAAATCCGTGGACAAACCTACATACATACATACATACATACATACATACATACATACATACATACATACATACATACATACATACATACACTCGTGAAATTTGGTAAATTCGTTTAGAAGCCCACATAGACTAACATATATGAATATTACGCATTTTTATTAATATTACATACATACGCGTCGAATACAGAACCTCCTTTTTTGAAGTCGGTTAAAAAGTATAAAATAACGAAAATATTATTGAAGTTGGTGCAGAATATATACACAGCAGGTACGCTAACACCAACTTCAATAATATTTTCGTTATTTTATGCTTTTTAACCGGCTTCAAAAAGAAGGTTCTCTATTCGACGCGTATGTATGTAATATTAATAAAAATGCGTAATATTAATATATGTTAGTCTATATGGGCTTCTAAACAAATTTACCAAATGTTATGAGTGTATGTATGTAGGTTTGTCCGCGGATTTCTCAGTAACTACAAGTCCTATTTCAAAAATTATTTTTACAATATTTAGAGTATTTTTCAACTTAGGGTAGAGTATAAGTTTCATCAAAATCGGTTCAGTAGTTTAAGAGATATACGCTTTTTATATTTTTACTAAGTTACTGTAACTACCTACTTTGCTAAAATAAAAGTCATTAAAAAGTGTTAAATAAACTATTTAAAAAAAAATAAAAACCGACTTCAAAGTAAATTATCTAAAAAGCATAAAATAACGAAAATATATTGAAGTCGGTGTCAGCAAGTGCTCGCTAGTCTTAGTTAACATGATGTGCTAGCACCGACTTCAATATATTTTCGTTATTTTATGCTTTTTAGATAATTTACTTTGAAGTCGGTTTTTATTTTTTTTTAAATAGTTTATTAGATAATTTACTTTGAAGTCGGTTTTTATTTTTTTTTAAATAGTTTATTGACTTTATGATCATGGTAGAGAAAGAAATTATTATTACTCTTAGGATATAGACATCAATCACTAGTAATATTGTGGCTGCCCATTGAGACATTCGCTTTATCGTGATATTTTCTTACTTTAACGTATTTTTGACTTAATAACATGGATACCTCCTTCTTTCTGTTAGCATGTTCAGCCTCTTTGGAGCTTGGTGGAGCCACAAATGGCTCCCGAAGTACCCTCCTCTCGGAAGTGGTGGGTGGAGGAGTATCCTTGCGGAGACTGCTGCCCTCCGGCAAAACTAAGCACACAAGACTCAGGGATCTGGATAGAAATTCGGAGACCGTTGAACAGAGGTAAGATTTCAAGACGAAATGTTCATACAAGTGAAAACTCTGGCAGTAAACTGAGACTATAAGGTACTGTCAGAGTTATTAATTGGACTTTCCACACTATGTTGTCAGTAAATAAGATGAAAAATCTTATTGCTGTCTTAATTCAAAACAGTAAATCATCGATAATCTATAAGTACTTACTTATAATTATTTCGTTGAAACTAACTTTTGTTATAACAACGTTAGACAAATACACACATCAAAAGTGTCTAGGGATCAACATATATTTTTGCAATAACTTTTCTCCTGATTGATATTAATTAAAATTTTCTTTAAGGATTCATCAAATAAAGTGTTTTCGTTTGTCACAGTAACGATAAACCAAGTCACCTTTGCATTAATAAAGAAATTTGCCATTTTTCTAATAAAGGGATTTTTGACATTTGAACCACTAACACAAAAGTTCGAAAAAAAGACTGAAATAACAGTTTTCTTTAAAATTTTATTGGGTAACTTAAACAATTAATAATCCGTGTTTCTACCGCGAACACTAACAACACAAGAACATCGGTTTGGCATACTCAAAATGAGTTCATCCAAATCACGCTGTGGAATGGCCGCCCATGTTCGTTGCAACAACAAAAAAAGGTCTTCTTGCGACTGGATACCCTCCATATTCGGCAGAGCTCTTCTCTGTAGCATATCCCATGCATGCTCAATCGGGTTCAAGTCTGGCGACTGAGCAGGCCAGGGCAGGACATTGATGTTAGCTGCGGCGAGAGTCTGTCTTACAACTCTTGCGGTGTGCGGTCGTGCATTATCATGCATTAACTGAAATAAGGGACCGATTTGCACTTGTAGAGGAACGATGACGTCTGATACAATCGTCTCAGCATAAATTTGAGCGTTGAGGTTGCCTCTGATCCAAATCAACTCAGTTCTTCCGCCGATCCAAATACCCGCCCATACGGATAAGAGTAAATTAATTACAATGTATATAGTATTCGCGTAAATAAAAGACAACATTACAGGTCTCTTTGTCATGTTATCGGAATTATATATATTTTTTTATTTTAATATCTATTTTGTAAATGCTATAAATCTGTTTTAAGTAGTGTTGATAGCTTTAACACAGTATTATTTATATTATACCTATACTATAGTAACTAGGTTTTATCATTGTAGCCATTCCTATCTGGCTTATTTACTCAGTAATTATCAGCTATTCCAAACATCGATATAAATTCCAAACGACATTGATTTTTGTACGAAGAATTATCCTTTTACCGCATAATCTTGACTTAACACTTTATAATAATTTCATGGAGCCCTTCAAGCGAGACCCCTTCAATTAAAGTGAGCCGAAAGAATAATTAATTAACAACCACTCGACATTACAAACTGGGGTTGGGGAACAATGTAATGAGAACCCTGGGCTCTAGTCTCTAGTGCCATTGTCTCAACACGTATCGCATTTGTTAGTGGAACCTAATTATTGTTGTTTGGAATGACTGTTTGTTATCGTCAGTTCTATTGTTTGTTTTGTTGTAATATTTAGTTTTATCATAAAGTTACTTTGGATATCCCATCTATTAAGTTTTATGACCATTTTTTTTTTAAAACTCTTTCGCAATGTGGTTTTCAGATTTCTTTGTCTTTGCTTGAGGCGGCTTCTTATTGCGGGTTACCCTATTCTCTCCAATATGATTAATAGGGACTGATACTTAAAAGAAAAAAAGTGAAGACATAACAATCCCGCTGAGTTTATTGCTGGATCTTCGCAGTTGAGGCCACGTTGTGATCCAGCGATAGTTATAAAAAATACTAAGCATTCAAAAGTGCTAGCTAAGCAGTTTCATAACAAATTCGTTCATATTAAATTTATTCAAATTGAACAATGTGGGAATATTTTTATTTGCATAATTGGTAACGTCCTATCAGATGACGTTCATGATTGAATTCTCCCTAACAGAGATGAAGGCGACCCTGGTACAGACGTAGAAGCTGAGCCCGGGGATAACGCTAGCGTCATCAGTGCTGAAAGCGTGGCGAGCCAAGCCACCATTACTCCGGAAACAGTGTCTTCAAGCAGTGCGCCGGTCACGGGAAATAACATCGCTCCATCACCATTGAGACGCTGTCATACTGTGGCTTCTACTAATGTTACATTACCTAAGGTACTATAGATATTGTTTTTGTTCTAACCAACTCAGCATGTTAAAATTCTTAATTCTTTTGTCTAAGGTAATAATGAATTGCTGTTTTTGTTCTAACCAACTTAGTTTGCTAAAATTCTTAATCCTTTGCTTTAATCTTTTCTTTTTTGTTTGCTTTGACTTCTTCCTTGTTTTGTTTCTTGTCGAAATGAATAGTTTGTTGCTATTAGAAACATTTTTTTTTATATTGTCGTCTAATGACAACCACACGTTATTTTTATTTGTTGCAAGACAAAATACTGTGGTTTATTTATCGGTCAGTCATTATTTTTGGCAAATGGGTTTAAAACTGTAGTTTTATTTATTCTTTGAAAAAGTTCTATGAACGCTTCGATCAAAAGTTTAGCTAATTTGTTTATGTTATGTTAATAAGAAAGAACTAAGTCTATATGATAATATTGAAGTTTCAAGAATAAAATATTACTGCTCATGCATACCTCCAAATTGATTACGGATTTTCTTTACTATATTTAAATCTCTGTATATCTCCTTATTATCATTTCTCCTAGGTCATGGTCCATGTGACGTCACCTGCACAGTCAACTACCGACTCCATGGCTGTAGAGATCAGCACCAGCGTCACCAGTATGAGCGAGAGAGACACATGCAGCGAGAAAGACAGAGACAGTGTGTGGGAGAAGGAGAGAAGCGAGAGTCAAGCTTCGTCGTCGACATCTGCCGCTACTCTTACTAACGTGAGTCGTAGTCAGATGCATGGTGACAACGTTACATTTCTTTTAACTTAATAAGTTTTGTTAACGGTATTGAGTGTTACTGTTAATTATTATGACGCGTCAAAAAATACGTTACATTTATCACCAATATTAAAAATGTATATAAAATAACATAAGGTGAGTTCAGGGGTCGCCCCGTGGGCGACTTAGAATTGCGACTAGGCGAGAACAGGCCGACGGGCAGCAGCGTCTTTCTTTTGGATTTATCTTCCACCTATACTGCGATCCCCAAGCCGCCTGCCAAGCGTGGGGATTATGGCAACCCCTCTCTTCTAAGGGGGAGGCCTTTTGTTCAACAGTGGACATGTTTCGGCTGCTGATGATAATGATGAGTTCAGGGAAACGTTACGAATTTTAATGTTATTTCAAGCTTTGGATGGCCAAGCCTTCTTCTGGTGTTGTGTTTGTTAAACATTTCATCGTCGTGTGTTATACATATATGCATGTTCACTGATTCTGCTACAAAGTATTAGTACCTACATGAGTAGCTAGTAGTAGGCACGTTAATCTAATGGCAGCCCATGTGGCGTAACGGGCCTGCTTTGAAAACTAGATATCACGGGTTTAAAGCCCGCGGGAGTGACTACTTGAGTCGGTCTTCCGTCCCAATCCGATGATTGTTAGGGTAAAGGCAAAGAGACTGCACTTGTGCCTGCACAAGCATTTGTGCACTATAATATCTTCCGCGTTCTTCTGAAAACTTGGTTGATCTTGTGAAAGAATGGGTCGCTGTTGCTGGTTTGGTCAGGAGGATACATCATATTTTTTTGGATTACTCTCCTGATTTTCATGACAGCTTTTGATTCAAACAGGATTTACAGGATTTCTAACAATAGGTTAAATATGCTACATTAAATTTCGCATTTCAGGGTTGGTATTCTCCCGCTTTAAGTGGGGTATCGTCAGCCAAGATCAGGGATAACCCAAAACATACCAAGGAGTCCTGCAACCGAAGACTTCTGAAGTCAGATCTCAGCCTCACTTCGCATCCAGAGATGGAAATTGATTACTATGACTACGAAGTCAATAATGCTGGTAAGAATTACAAATATAGACCATAAACTATTTAAAAAAATACTTTCAAGAAAATTATCTAAATAATATTGAAGATGGTGCCAGTCCTACTTGAGTATACTTTAACTATACAATTAATACTTGAGTATCTTTTGATTATATTATACTTTAATTTTATACTTCTCTTATCTAATGAATAACCTAAAATCGCCTTAAGTGTGTATTCAAAAAAATGTTTATTAATTACATGATTTTGTGTTTTTATACGGTTTGAGAACGTGTATGTATGGCAAATGCGTTGAAAACTGTGTGTACATAATGTATTTCTGTATGTACATATGTATGTTCTTCAAACATCACAATAGCAGGAGCAATTGGTCTATAAAACGTATGTGCGGGGCTCATCGATATACTATCGATGGCTGGGCTTATTCTTTTAGTATTTATATTTGTTTGGATACGTAATACCAGCCCTTGTTTATGTCTCACTGTCAGTCACGGGCCCCCCTTCGAGATGTAAGGGGTAGGCCATAGTCCACCACGCTGGCCAAGGGTTGGCGGACTTCACACGTCATTCGAAAGTTTGTTAGGCTTTCTCAGACATGCAGGTTTCCTCACGATGTTTTGCTTCACCGAAAGCTAGTAACAATCGCACAAAGACGATTTAATAATTAATATGATTTGTTTGGATATACTTTAAGTATATACTAATTATCCGTTTGGTGTCCGGGTAAGAATAGCAACCTCCCAACTCATCCCGTTGGGTGGTCGTAAGAGGGGACTAAGGGAAACAAGAAAAATCTTTTTATTCGATTACCTACCACCTATATTTACTGCGATCTCCAAGATGCCTGCCAAGTGTGGGGATTATGGCAACCCCTTCTTTCCTAGGGGGAGGCCTTTGTTCAGCAGTGGACGTCTATCGGCTGCTAGTAATGATTTACTATCCTACTACTATATTCCTGCCTAAATTACAGTGACGTATATGAATTAAAGTAGTATCATGTTCAGGTTCTGTTCCTGGCTCATATTTGGGAATGGACCCAGCATTCCTCGTGTGGATACCGCCTCTTGAAGATGGAGACATATTAAAAGAAATTGATGCCAACAAAGCACCGATCTATGAGGTAAGCAAACACGTCAAGGTGAATATTAGAAATGTTGAAGATATTATTATCACTTTTACTGTATCTACCTTAGCTAAACAATAGGAATCGTTTACATTCTTAATTTTTTCATTATTGAAAGCAAGTGCTTCATCGCAATGTCACATTTTGGCGATGTCGAAATCGTAGGAGAAGGAAATTCATATACTCTTAACATATAGTTCGATTCGTGTATCTAGCAGAAAAATATTCAAGTTTCAAATTACTTTCTGTAATATTGTTTTCTTACGTTACAAGGTTCTTTTTATTTATAGGAAGTTCTACCAAGAGAACTCCATCCAGATCCGGGAAGCAACACCGAGTCTCCCGAAGACCGACCATCGTCGAGTACTCTAAAAAGGAACATGGACAACCGCTGCATGAGATCAAATGAATCGATCAAGTCTATTCGGAAGGTCATCGAGAAAAGCAATATAATACACCCGCTGAATTTCAGCATTAGTGATTTGCAAAATTCGCCCAAATTGTCAAAGAGGAATAGGAAAAAGAAAGTCGATAGTCCTGTAACGATACCGATGAAGGATTTGACTTTAACACGGTCCCCTGTCAGAGTGCACAGAAAGATCGACGTTGACTCGTCAACGTTGAAAAGAGTGAACGATGGTAAAGAAAAAGATGATACTTTAAAAAGAAATGATTATAGTGATATTAAGTTTGCTGATGAGAATTCAGATTCATCAAATGAAATCAAATTTGCCGATGATTCACCAGACAGCAATAGGTTTGTTGAAAGTTATAACGTTAAAGCATAAGAAGATTATTATGAACTTACTTAGTTCGATAAGTCGAAATGGACTCTAGATAAAATCTGACTTCGGAGAATGAGAGAGTCTCACGAAATGTTGACTATGTTTTTTTTTATTTAATATTCTTTTCGTAATTTAACGATTTATTTAGCAGTCAGTTATTTTGTTTCTAGGAATACTGGTTTAATTTATTTACTTTATAAGTAAACAAAGTTACTTCTGAAAGGCAAGTGTTCTGAAACACTCACTTTGTCACAAACTTTTTCACAAATTAGTCTGTACCATTTATTTCGTCCGATATAATGTTCTAGTCAATTTATAATTTTTTTTAGAGTTTTAATATTTATTTGTTTTAATATTATCTCCCTAAGACTAAAAATAGAATAGGTATTTAATTAATGTTAATATCTCCACATTAGTTGAATGTAAGGACCAAAATGTGAATAGCTGACATACCAACACCATTCATATCATCAGAACCATATTTTTCAAATATCACTATCAGAATGTAATCTAGAAATAGTAGGTAATAGAATTTTATAATCAGCTAATCATTCGTGTAGTTTATTAGCATAATTCACTGACCGTTAATTATATACGTATCTATCATAATTAAATATTCAGAACTTCTGAAAATTACTACCAAAAATTATATTTGGAAAAAGTTCGTTCCTTCTATTCATAAATTTATCGAGTTATAATTTTATGCCTTTCATAAAAAAGATCTCATTAGTTTCACAGTGGTTATAAAACTATATATTTATTCACTAAACATTGTATATAAATACCAGCCCTTGTTTATGTCCCACTGCTGGGCACGGGCCTCTCCTCAAGCAGAGAGGGCTTAGGCCATAGTCCACCACGCTGGCCAAGTGCGGGTTGGCAACATTGTATATACCATCGCATAATTTCAGTGTTCTGAAAATAATATCAGTAAATTTTAAGTCAAATTTATTTTAGCCATTAAATTATTCATCAGCAGTTGAAAGACGTCCACTACTGAACAAAGGCCTCCCCTTTAGAAGGGAGGGGTTGCCATAATCCCCACACTTGGCAGGCGTCTTGCTGTTATGCCAGTGCTGCCAAAAGTAGATTTTAAACAAGTTCACTTCATGTTTTAAGCTGTCTTCATTATGAAATGCTTAGTAAAATTCCATCTTTATTTTCCATATTATTTATAGAGAAATTGTAATTGATTAGAAGACTGACTTCGGGCAGTGCAATAATTAATAAAAATATTTTATTTATGTATTAGTATGCCACTTGAAAATACTAAATATTATTAAAATGATAATTAATAAGTACCTAAATGATTTCTCTAGTCATCTGTGTCCAAGATATTTTTGGTGGAATGCATTTATCGTAATCAATAAGCAGTTTAATGTGTATAAAATTGTTTTTAATATTATTGTACCTCTAATATTATTGTATTTATTTATTAAGCTTTACCTGCTAAGTCAGAATATGTTGTATTTAAGTTTATTCTGTGGAAGCTCGATTAAAAACGTTCTTATTTTGTAATTTGATAATATCTTTTATTTAACGCATCTTTCGCCTCTTGCCTAGAACAATATTTGACTACTCGATTGAGAGATTTTCCGCCTCGGGCCTCTGCGTCATCACGAGAGTCGCGAGGGTGTTGGGGGAAACGTGCCCTTCTGCCCCACCCCAAGTATGGCGCTGAAAAGACTTGCAAGGTGCGGACAATCTCTCTGTAGAGTTGATGAAGGAAATCGGGAATATTTTAGAGGGTCAAACTCATGACCTCCACCGTCTACGGAGACCACCCGGTCTTCAATAGGTACCCACCTATTGAAGGTTTCCTCTTCTTAGTTAAAATGATCGAATAAGAGATAAATAAAACTAGTTGGTACCTTGTGTGACCATCCATGTAGGTAGTCTGTTATTAGGCCAAAAATCGTCACTAAGTAAACATTGTTAAAATGTTGTGTGATTAGCACCTTATCTATGAATAGCACTGTAAATTACTAATCTGAGGAGACGAGCGTCGTCGCGATCGTGATAAACGGTAAATTGCTAGTGGAATTTACTATTAGGAGAACAGCCCGATGGCATAGTCCCTCTAAGTGTCGCCGCACACGGGCCACTAGACACATTCACAATCGCCGCCACTTGAAGCTAGAAGCGGCTACAAAAGAAGCTGACGCGCACGACAGCCACTTGTGGTCCATGTTGGACACTTGCGGTCGGTGGCCGTTACTTTCAGATTCCACGCTCAAATCTAGTCAAATTACTTTGATTTATAAACGACGTGTAAAAAGCCAGTAGTTGTAGTTTTAACGTTTCGTGGACAAGATTTGAGCTTGGAAACGAAAATAATCATAGAGTTTAAGGGCCCTGAACGTCTCCGTGCTGTGGAGGACACGTATAAAATTGGCAATGGTTGTTGTAATCTACACAGCAACCGTCTTGACGGTTTAGGGCTTTGACTTGTCAAAGCCCTAAAGGCAGCTTGATCAACTTTCACGTTTGAGTTTGTGCGGTGGAACTCTTAGTACAACGAATTTGGTTTAATTTTAAAGGGAAGCTATTATCATAGTAACATTCTCTTTTAACCAAAGGGGTTATAATAATAATAATATTCTACTGGATGACGCAACCACAGCGCCCAATCTTACACAAAATCAAACATATACGCGGGAGATATTATCGTGCATAAGTGCTTGCGTATTGGACACAAGTTCACTATCTTTTACAATCCGATGGGATAGAAGACCGACATGACTGGGTAGACCGACTTTTTTAAATGCTTATCGGATGCATGGATAGTTTTGCTTTACTGACTATCAGGTGATCAGCCTGTATTGTCGTAGCCAGTAAAGGACAACTGCACAAACTTGTTGCTCTTTGTTGGATTCGAACCTCCGACCTCCGGTTTGAGAGGTTTCCCACTTTGCCACGGGAGATACGAACGAACCGACGACCGAATTAGGTAGCGGCCAGGGTGTCAACCACTGGAACAACAGGCCCGTCAATTATAGACGTAAAGAACAGAGTAGTATAGGAGATAGTAGTTGCACTGTTCTATTAAGCCGTAGGTACCTACCTAATTAAATACCTGCTGTGCACTTAATATAGTTCCATAAATACTCACAAGAACGGTTCCCAAAGCAAGTGAGCTAATTAAGTAATGTTTAGTTAGATGTTAATTTAGTTGGCGTTCTTTGGAGGAAAAGAAGGTATTCCCATAGCTACCAGATCTAATAAGTCACTTTAAGTGAGATTTTATTTAGTTAATGGTATCTAGGTACGTACTACTTCTATGGTCCTGATTTGAAGATTTTTTTATATAAATAAGTATAATTTATAATTCACAAAAAGCCCGACTGCGAAAAAACAATTTATGGTCTTAAAACACTTGTAGGTACATTTTTCATACATAAGTCATAAAACATACAAAAACACCCTATACCCTACGGTATATATTTTTTTCTTTGGGGAAACCTTCAAAAGGGAGCTGTGGGGCTCGACCGGGGTATGTGGGATTATTACCCACCATAACCCCCGCGACTGTCGCATTGGCACATAAGAGGCCAGGGCCAGGGCTCTCCGGTGGGATCTGCATCAGTGCCTCGCCTTCGAGCCCGCAACCGAGGGGGGGGGGGCGCATTGTAGACCCCCGGGAACCAGTCACGGTGCTCGCAACCCCGCCACCGTCCTCCTCGGAGTCGCCGCCGTACTCAATGGACGTCCTGGGGCCCACACCCCGAAGATCCAGCGACTCCGAAGACCCCAAGGTACATAACCCAAGGTAGACCGACAGAAAATGCCTAAGGCCTTAAGTCCCCCTATGTACCAATGTGCATATACTCGTAGTATTAAATCTATACTTATAATAAAACTGTAACAGGTCCAATTCTGTACATTGAAGATATTTTGAAAATTATATTTGGAGGGCATTCTATAATCGATACTGAGGCCGAAAATGAATTTTTTTTAATTTTTGTCTGTCTGTCGGTCTGTATCACGGCTGCGCATCTCGCCGAAACTACTGAATGGATTCAAATAAAACTTGGCATGATTTGAGATCTTACTACGAGGTAGGACATAGGATACTTTTTATCCCGTAATCTAGCACGGTTCTTCTGCGAGACGGGATTAAAGTCAAAATGGGTACTTGGTTATACGCTTGGTCCGATTTTATAAATTTTTCTTTACAATATAATAAATATTAGTAAGGGAACACTCATAGAGAGTTGATAACAAGGTTTTGTAATCGATAGGGTTAAGCAACGTTAGGTAAGGTCATTAAATAGATGGGTGACCGTTTAACGCCATTTGAACTAAACGGGTCCGTGCTTCGGAGAGCAAGTAAAAAGTGGGTCCCAGTTTTTAACCGACTATAAAAAAGGAGGTTATGTATTCGATGCCAATGTCTGTTATTAAAAGTTTAGTTAACGTAAAAATAGCGTAGGCGGAGCTGCGTGGGTCAGCTAGTAAATAAATAAAAACGTACACATGTAAGCTTACATTTCAACTTGTCTAGATAAGGCCGGGTCGCACGACCTGTTGTTCGATCTCCCCTTCTGTTCAGCCTGTTCGCGAACGACATCCCTCGTCCGAACAGAGTCCAACTCGCCCTTTACGCGGATGACACCGCTCTCTATTATTCCCATAGGAACATGTCCTATTTGACGCGAGCTCTTCAAGCCGCAGTCGACGCCCTGGGTCAATGGTTTCGTACGTGGCACATAGAGGTGAACCCGGAAAAGAGTGCTGCGGTGCTTTTCTCCCGGGGACCCACCACTATGTTCTCTCCTAGAAGCCTTCAGCCAAGGAGACGACTAGCTCCAATCTCTCTTTTCGGCCGCCCTATCCCCTGGACTAGGAACGTTAAGTACCTCGGAGTCACCTTGGACTCCGCCATGACTTTCGGTCCGCACATTCGGTCCGTCCGCAATCGTGCGGCTTTCGTATTAGGTCGCCTCTATCCCCTTCTCTGCAAGCGGAGTAAAATGTCGCTTAGAAATAAGTTGACATTATACAAAGCCTGCATTCGCCCTATCATGTCCTACGCGAGTGTAGTTTTCGCGCACGCCGCCCGCACTCATATCGATAGCCTCCAGGTTATCCAAAATCGTTTCCTCCGACATGCCGTCGGTGCCCCGTGGTACATGCGGAACGTAGACTTGCATTCCGACTTCGATTTAGATCCCCTTCGAAAGTTTTTCAAAGAAGCGTCGAAACGCTACTTTGAAAGCGCGTCTCAGCACCCTAACCGTTTAATCCGCGCCACCGCCGATTATGCTACTAGTCCTTCAGACTCGCGCCGCCATCCGCGACACGTATTGATAGATCCCCCAGACCCAATGTCGGCCCTATTGAACCATGGCATTGAACCTGCCCCTCCCCGACAACCGTATGCTACACTATCAAATAGACACCGGTCTCGCCGGCGAGGCCGAAAGCCAGATCGCGCCAAGCCGGGCCGACAGGCCGTGGGATCCGTCGCATCCGTTCCTGTGGTGACCTCTCGTCATCCGTCCGATCCATAGAGAGTCGGTAAGGTCAAAGGAGAGCGGCGCGGTACACGGCGACCTCACCAGACAAATCAAATCAATCAGTAAAAGTCGCCTATTTTAACAGATTGTTAAAAAACCCTATCGTAAACAATGAATGTATTATTTGCAAAACAATTATACATTTAGCACTATTTTGTTATAAGTATAATAATAAATAATAATACCAGTCCTTGTTTATATCCCACTATTGGGCACGGGCCTCCACTCAAGATGAAGGGCTTAGGCCATAGTCCACCACGCTGGCCAAGTGAAGACTTCACACGTCATTCGAAAGCTATATATTTAGGCTTTCTCAGATATGCAAATTTCCTCACAGTGTTCTCCTTAACCGAAAGCTAATAACAATCACGCAAAGACGATTCGCACATCATTAATTAAAGAAATCGGAGGTGCGAGCTGGGGTTCGAAACCGCGCACCTTGTTTCCAAGGCAAGCGCTTGCCCACTGAGCTGTAACTGCTCGCTATTTTGGTTACCTAGAGTTGCGTTCGTGGGGTCACTTTCGCCCCTGAAAACCAGCGCTGTGTTGGGGTTTGTTCCTCAAAACAGCATTAAGCTAAGTGGGAGCCCTGTTTCACACAGACGACGTGTATTAAATACTATAGTTATTTGTTGTGTAATCTGTATTCTGTGTGAAATAAAATACATTATATTCTATTCTATTCTATTTTGTTAAGTTGATAAAAACTTAACATGTTTTAACCAAAGAGGACAAACATAACATTATACCTTCACATATAACGTAGTTCACTTTGATTTACAACATAAAAGA
Organism: Furcula furcula; assembly: GCA_911728495.1. NCBI lineage: Eukaryota > Metazoa > Arthropoda > Insecta > Lepidoptera > Notodontidae > Furcula > Furcula furcula. The sequence goes on from OU452253.1 coordinate 24,577,662, forward strand.
ACAGTATACTTGTTTGTCTGCAAAATAAGATCCGCATTCTACAGACCAGATTTTGTCGTCAGGGGATCCACACGCAATTAGCTCTGTGAAATTGCTTTCCGCTGTGACTTTGAATAAATTATAGCTCAGTTAGTTGATAATAGCTGAATACTAAATGATGTTGTATGGTACCTATGTTCCTAACAAGAGGGAATTGATACAATTTGATAATTAAGTCTGCAAACACCGATGTTGTGTCAGTTGGGTATACGTTCGGTAGAGGATGCAAGGATTACCCGATCGCAATAGACGAGACAATATACGACTACTGTAGGGTCAATTTAATAGATCACATTTGACATCTGTCAGTTTCTTTGTCCTGTCTGTTTCTTGTATTTGAAAAAAATTTAAGCATGAGGCAAGATGACTAATTTTGAAAAAATACTCTATAATGTACATACGGCAATAGTAGACTATTGCCGAAAATAATCATATTTTTGAAATAAATTCACAATTAATAGCAATATTTTCAATTTTTTAAATTGAGTTTGCATTTCGTTCCAAACCGAAGGCTGGTGCACGGCGCCATTTTGTGACATCAACACGGTATAAATAAACATCCGTCAATAGGTATAAAAGTGAATAATTTTATAAAGTTGAGATGACAGTGTGACAGTTGTTTATGTATACCGGATTGACGTCATTGACTCTGATCAGTGTTTATTACAAGTAATAATTTATTTGCTTAAATATCACGAACATCTCTCTATTATTATGAAACTGAGATGCATTTTTGGAATCAGTGCAATCTGTTCTAATATTCAAAACCACAGATTCATTGGTACCTATTGTGTTGCAGTCATCATGCCTAATGTGCAGTTCTAACTTCGAAAAAATTACCAATATTTTATGCCCGCTGCTACAAGGTTACGTTGGTAAACTTTGATGAAATGTCAAATGTGATCAATTAAATTGTCCCTACGAGGTTTAGAAGAATTTATTTCAAACTGTCTTACATTTCATGTTACACTGCATGCATTTGATAGCTTTATTTCAACGTGTGTTACAGTTACATTTGATGTTATATTTCAATCATTCTGTGTGTACCTACGTGACATTAAATACTGTACACAGCATTAAATACTACATACAGCATAGGTATATAAAATACAATGTTTTCATTGAGACAACTGCTTAGCATTTATCCAACGGTTTTAGCAATCTGCTGAATATTAAATGTACTGGAAAGGTCAGGAGTGGTTTAATGGTTTGGCTTATTTAGTTATATCTGTCTAAGGAATGAAACGCTATTTTAGCTAAAATTCTCTGTAAGTAAATGTCTAATGTAGACTTTGATTTGTAATGTGAAAGCGATTGGAGATTTATAACAATAAAATAAGATTCGTTGGAATTGAAAGGGCTTCGGCTTAGTTTACGACTCTATTTTGTATCTTTCTAAGTTGGTTAAGTATTTTTTTAAACACTACTTTTTATACTGATTAGAGTCATTGTAATAATGTCATTATAATAAATAAAAATACGAATGTACTACCATACCACATGGGACATCATACCAAGACCAAAATCATATTTTATTTTAAACTAACTTCTTTGTTTTTTGCAAATATGTATCATATTTTAAATATACTTTAAAATTCTGGTGCATGAACTCAGATGTTTAAAACATGAGTCCATCTATGTCACACAGAATACCTGAAATATAACAATAAGTATGTATCTTTTACAGTGTTTGTAATTCGCTGAAACTTGAAAGCTCGTTTTAAATAATCTAGTCTTGGGTGGTTTCTCTAGGAGGCACGTTAGTTAGTACTGTATTACGTTAATAAGAAAACGTGGCGTAGTCCAGCCAGTATTGGCAGGACACCAAATTATTATCTAAGCCATCTTTTACCTAACAGCGCGCACTAAACCGCAAATCGTTTCCTGCAGGATGTCGCCCCACTCCTCAGGCAGGAAGTGTTTAGGGTGGGACACAAGGGTGGCTAATTGCATCCTCCCCACCTGTAATTGCAAGCCACGGAGGATTATGTCGGATTTCTAGGAAAATGGCTGGAATTTATGCATGAGTTGTCTGAGAAGGGCTTATCTTTTGTGAAGTCTAGCGTTGAGTGTGAAATAGTCTAAGCCTCAGATTCTGATCTGCTAAATCGAATATGACGTCATTCTTAGGTAGAATTTTACATATTTGTATGGATAATGATCACAGATGATGATGGATTTGTATAGATGATGACTCACCGTGGGGTGTCCGGGTAAGAATCCACCCATCTCGTCCCTAAACAAGAAGACGGGCAGCAGCGTCTTTTTATTGGATTACCTGTATACTGCGATCCCCAAGCCGCCTGCCAAGCGTTGGGATTATGGCAAGCCCTCCCTTCTAAGGGAGAGGCCGTTGTTCAGCAGTGGACTTCTCTTCTGCTGATGATGATAGATAAATCTCCACACCGTGCTGGCAAGGTTGGCCACTAAACATAAGTATAAGTATATGACAGAAAAAAATATCGTTGCAATTTTTTTGCCCAGTGATGTATAAAAATATACATGGGGATTAATGATTTAAATAAATGAACAAAATTGTCCACTCTGGGCATTTCATTACGACAGAGTGGTAATGGTAAGTGCAATTCATTTTAACCACTGCTCATTGATGCGAAGTGTTAAATTGGGTGTGAATTAATTTCAGTAATTTTGGAAATCACCGCAGCGCTATCGGTTTGAAATTGTGATTGTAATACATATTTGTACATTGAAACGCGCGGCCCGTCTGATGGTAAGCAATCACCGCAGCCTATAGACGCTAGCAACTACAGAAGAATCACTAGCGCATTGCCGACTCTAGACATTTGTGTCCGGTAATTTTGATCTAAAGTGCTCTTCTCACCGGAACGCAGCAATGTTTACACACTACAGCTTGGCGGCAGAATATCTGACACTGCGGTGATACCTACCTCGGTCCCGGTGGGTATGGTCCAGGACGGTCAGTAGAGTCAGAGATGGTGCACCAACACCAATTATAATATGTTCCGTCAAGAACACAGCATTAGCAGCAGCTGCCGAAATACTTCCATAAAATACAGAGTTTTTTTTTATTTTTTGGGAATGATAGACGCTGTTGGCCGCAGATGGCCATTACAGCTTCACCGGACAATAGGAGGCGAGCGCTTAAAGCGCTCTAGCCTTAACGGCAGAAGTAGCGACGAGCACAAGGGCACCTCAGGGAGGCACGGCCTCGGCTTGGGCTGTCGCTTAAGAGAGGGCTGAGTTTACCACCGGTTCACAACGCACCCCCACTGAGAAGAACCGGCAAGAAACTCAGTGGGGTGATGCACGTCGTTGAGGTCGCATACGTACGACCCTTCGGCCTCGCCGGCGAGACCGGTGTCTGAAAAATACTGGGAGTACAGAAGGCAAGCTTCATACAAAGGGTGCTCGAGCTACACACACATATACAGCGCTCACGGACACGATATCTCGGTATATCTCGGTTTAGTGCGAGTGCGAATGCCGTTCGCTTCAAACACTCGTCTTCCGTTCTTCCTGTTTTAATCACGATAGTTTTTTCGCATAAGCCAGAGTTGATAACCCTAGCGCGACCTTCGGGCGTAGGTATGAAACGCGAGGTACATACATGAGCTTGCCTTCTGTACTCTCAGTATTTTGTGCTTCCACTGCTGAAAAAATGCCCCCTCCCTTCTAAGCGGAGCTTCTACTTTTTTCAGTAATGGATTGCCATAATCATCACGCTTTTCAGGCGTCATGGTGATCGCAGTATAGATAGTAGGCAATCCAATAGAACGACGCTGCTGCTCGTCTTCTTGTTTTCCCTTAGTCGCCTCTTACGGGCACCCAACGGAGGAGATGGGTGGGTGCTATCCTTCCTAGACATCCCACGGTTCACGGGTGAAGGACACAGTGGCTGAAGAAATAATTGTTTTCAAGATACTGAATAGCACAAGCTGTTATATCGCTTCTCATGAAACAAACTTACTTATTTTTAATTTAAATTGTCATCATTCGTCTTTTATTTATGATTCATGAGAATTTATAATTAAGCTGGACAAAAAAAAAAGAAAAAATATACAATTAGCAAAGCTTTTATCCGGCTATTTGGCGAAACATAAGAATTTTAATACGAGCTTACAGTGTGAATAATTACGTTGCTGGAGGCATTGTTATCTTAATGAGATAAATATATCACTCGGTCAGTACTACAGCCATGGAGGTACTCAACTTATATTTAAGGAGCATTATTTATTTATTTATTTATTTATAAATTTATGTACACACAAACATGGTTAGAGAAGTATTAGGAGAATACAGGTACAAAGGCAGAGCTTATTTCTATAGAAATCTCTTCCAGCACGCCCAGGAGAGAAACGGTGAAAGAAAGAGATAGATCTTATACCTACTAGAATAAACTCATTGACACATAACAAATAATAAACTGCCATTAATATATAGCATCTTATGTACTAACTTATTGTACCTAACCTAATAATATTGTGAGTGAGTATGGGTTTAGGTTTTAAATAATGAATAAAATCTTTTTAAAAAAAAATTGAAGAAGAAGAAATAAATTTTATTTTTCTCACAACAGCTACAAAAAATAGTAGTTAAAAAAAATCAAAAACAGATAAGAAACGGATTGTTGCTACAATAGCAAACATAATTCTAACTAGTCTTAAACTTATAGCATAGACGGTATAGACCAATAGACTCCTAACCCCACAAACAAAACACAACCAAGAAGCAATAAGCATTATACCTACACAGATTAACTCTCAGCAACATAAGTACCCACATATCCGACAAATGACAATACTTACTACTAAAAATAATCTAAAACGCATATTCTTTGCCGGGGTCAAATTGATACACCGACATAACCTCATATCAGATAAAAACAAATAACAAAAATAAAATAAAAATATAAACAAAACTGGAGTGGTGCGTCGCATGTGCGGAAAAAAACAGGTCACTGCTCAGCTTGATGCTGCAACACCGGGTGGACCTGATGTCAGCAGCGCTGATTTTCAGCAGTAACCTCTCGAGTAACGTTCCCGGTTCCCACCAGCGAGAACCCATAACCATCCTATTTCTTATGAAAAAGTACCTGCCTAGTTGAACAATAGGTTAGTACTTATATAATTATATATTTCAAATTCATTTATCATTATTTTCATACCAGACAAATGTAAGTAGGAACATAATAATGTATTGCAGTGCCGGGCGTTGTCCGACATGCTCATTATAATATGGAATATATATATTTAAATATATATCAAAACAAATAAATTACTTAATGTGTGCAGCTTAGTAGGTAAGTATACAATTGTTAAAAGTTGACATATCCTTTTTTTGTTCATTTTCAGATGCTGTAGCACCTTACATTAGCAACAAAAGCAAGGGTATAAAATAATTGACCATTTAGGGCAATTCTCCCCCATTCATCTGATTAATAAACCATTAATACCAGAAGCCATAAACCATGAGGTGAAAATATTAATATTATAATTTTTAAAGTTATGTTGTAGACTGCTGAATTTGCATTAAATGTTTTTTTTAAATGTGTTAAAAAGGTTTTCTTTGATTTCAGGCTCCGTATTGGTGGTAAAAGACTGTTCCAACACTGTGTGGCTGCGAATCTAAAACTTCCCCTAAAGGCCATAGTCTTATGTTTTGGAGTGGAAAGTGGAGAAGTTACAGAACGAATGTGGTATTTATAGTGGTCTTTTCTCCATTTCAATTTTGAAAATAAATAGCGAGGCTTTTTTGTATTAATTACACCAAAGAGCAAACCAGCCATATGCAACTTCCTCCTTGCTGCCATTTTTTAAATACAATTATTATTTGCAAATGGAGTTATATGAGATCTTCGTGGAATGTTTATACAGAACCTGATACAGGCATTTTGTATACGTTGTATCAGCTTCTCCGATCTTACTAACAGACATGGACCATAGACAGTGTCGCAGTAGTTTAATTTTGACAAGATAAGGCTATCCACTAGTTGTTTTCGCAATGGTATACTTAAGTATTCTCTAATTGAGTATAATATTTTTAATCTATAAAAGCAGTTTCTCATACATTTATTGACATGTTTTTCAAAGCGCAACTCTGGGTCCATTGTTAGGCCTAAATTGCATGCTGTGTCTACTCTATCTATTTTTTGACCCATAATAACTACTTCAGGCTTCAAAGCTAGCATTGTATTAATCATTTTCCTACTACCCAGTACCATAAACTTTGATTTGATTGGATTCAAAGCTAGAGAGTTTTGTTCAGACCATTCAACCACGCTTTGGAGATCTGCATTGAGTTTATGCACTGCTTCCAAAGTATCAGCTGGCTTACAGCATATGTACAATTGAATGTCATCTGCATACATGTGATACCTGCAGTATTTAAATGACTTAATGATATCTGCACTGTACCGACTTTAATTTCACTGAAAAGTATAAAATAATTTAAATATTATTGAAGTTGGTGTTAGCTTACCGGCTGTGTATATTTGGCACCAACTTCAATAATATTTAAATTATTTTATACTTTTCAGTGAAATTGAAGTCGGTTCAATTTTTTTTTTTAAAGATTTTATTTTAAACTTTTTAGTGATATTTTCATATATAAAGATTGAACCATCGAAAACCGTAAAATTATCTAGGTAGGTTATGATCACATTATCGTCTACATAGTTTTACATAATTCATGTTTCTTCAGAAAAAAATATCCGGTCGTAATGAAATTTGCATGGAATCATCATAGCAGTTTACTCTCTCGAATAAAAAAAGAATCATCGCAATCGGTTCATAATTGTCAGAGCAATGTAATGGAGAACATCAGTTTTATGGTTTTTACCAGATAAATTCCTCCACATCGTTCATGGTCCTCCAGGAAGTTCTTATCCGGTTGGACTAAAATTCATACAGATTTAATACAGTGGTTTCTTGTTTCGAATAAAAAAAGAATCATTGAAATTGGTAAATATTTGCCAGAGTTATGACCATTTTTGTCCTTAAAAAGCGACATAAAGTCATCGATATAGGCTTTCCCGCAGCTCTCAGTGCGCAGTCACTATTCTTGTTTTTTCAGGAACTACTTATTACTACGCAATAATTTTTTTATGGGACCCAATCAATGGATTGAAGAATGGATGGAAGAAAGATTTTTTCAAATCGGTTCATAATTGACAGAGTTATGCGCGAACATACATAAAAATATATATATATATATATACAGACGAATTGAGAACCTCCTCCTTTTTTGAAGTCGGTTAAAAATGGTAATAATACCTACCGCAAAAAAATAATCAAATCTTCGGAGCTCCATAATTTCTTTGTTGTTATAAAAAAAAGTAATAGAATAATCTAAATCCGCATCAAACTAGGACCTGCAAAAATATATGGACCACAGCCTATGTGACCAATAACGTTCAGCGTAATGTTTTGTGCACCGATATTTTTTTCACAGCGGCTTGAGATTTGCCACTATACTAAAAATTGTAGAATATAAAAAAACCCTTTCTAACCCTCTAGTAGCAGTAGTTCGTTGTTATTCCGGCTGACCGGACTAGTGCAACTTTTCAGTAACAGTAGTTCGGTTGAAATATAGCACCGGACTACTGACACTCTTTAGTAGCAGTAGTCCGGTTGTTAGTCCGGTTGATTGGACTAGTGCAACTTTTCAGTAGCAGTAGTTCGGTTGAAATATAGCACCGGACTACTGATACTCTTTAGTAGCAACAATTCGGTTTGTAATATTGAGAATAAAATTGTACAATACTCTTTGTTACTTTATTGTTATTTTAAAATGAACACACAGGAGTTGCATAATCTTGTGCCTTGTCTTGTGTGTCTTGTGAGCATATGAATATGGTTTAGAGCTAACATGTTTATAGTAGACGTACCGGGGAAGCATAAGGAAGAGTCTTCAAGTCCATCTCCAATCCAATTTCTAATGTAATTTTTAACTTCGCCCAGGATATACCTACTGAGGATGTGGTACCTATTAAGTAGTAGCTAACAAATTATTTATAGTAGAAGTACCAGGGAAGCTCAAGATACAAGGATATCTCGCCTCTTGATAAATCCTTTACCCTCCCGGCCCTCACCTCTTAATACGCGACACCAATCAAAACCAGGAAGCCAGACTTACTCTGGATATCAAGACTTGAGGTCTCTTCCTTATGTCCTATACTCCTTATGTCCTATGCTTCCCTGGTACTTCTTCTATAAACATGTTAGCTTTAAACTACATTCATATGCTCACACAAGGCACAAGATTATGCAACTCCTGTGTGTTCATTTTAAAATAACAATAAAGTAACAAAGTGTATTTGTACAATTTTATTCTTAATATTACAAACCGAATTGTTGCTACTAAAGAGTATCAGTAGAACGGTGCTATATTTCAACCAAACTACTGCTACTGAAAAGTTGCACTAGTCCAATTAACCGGACTAACAACCGGACTACTGCTACTAATAAACTATTTAAAAAAAAATAAAAACCGACTTCAAAGTAAATTATCTAAAAAGCATAAAATAACGAAAATATTATTGAAGTTGGTGTTAGCGTACCTGCTGTGTATATTCTGCACCAACTTCAATAATATTTTCGTTATTTTATGCTTTTTAGATAATTTACTTTGAAGTCGGTTTTTATTTTTTTTTAAATAGTTTATTTAACACTTTTTAGTGACTTATTTTACCAAGATAGGTATCAGCACTATCACGCAACTCGAACGTCTACATTACAGTAACTTACTGAAAACATAAAAAGTTTTAAATTCTCTTAAACTACTGGACCGATTTTGATGAAATTTGTACTCTACCCTAAGTTGAAAGATACTCTAACTATTGCAAAAAGAATTTTCGAAATCGGACTTGTAGTTTCTGAGAAATCCGTGGACAAACCTACATACATACATACATACATACACTCGTGAAATTTGGTAAATTTGTTTAGAAGCCCACATAGACTAACATATATGAATATTACGCATTTTTATTAATATTACATACATACGCGTCGAATACAGAACCTCCTTTTTTGAAGTCGGTTAAAAAGTATCAGTAGTCCGGTGCTATATTTCAACCGAACTACTGCTACTGAAAAGTTGCACTAGTCCGGTCAACCGGACTAACAACCGGACTACTGCTGGCTTTAATCATAATTTAGATGCGGCTTGAGTTTATTCCCAAACCCTGAATCCTTAGAATAAATAAGTACTGTTTCAGTAATTTCGTTTGCGTGAACCACTGAAAGGTCTCACGATTTTCTGAATACCCGTCAAGTAATTCAATAGTGTATTAGTTTAGATGTTGAAACATCTTAATCTTAGGGTCGCTAAGAACATTGACCCACTTCGACGCTCGAGCCATATATTTACAGTAAAATTCGTATATAGGTATATATATTGCACGCAAACGAATTTTCCGGGGATTACTTGAGTGTATCAACAACTTTGTACTTATAGCTTTTTACTTAGGTACTGGCTAGCACTTGAAATATAAATTTATGATTGAAAGATTCAACATTTTGGTCGCTATCTTTACAGTAGGTTATCATCACTATCCTTATCTACTTAAATATGTATCTTTGAGTAGAAGTAAGGTAGATATAACTACCAAACAAGAAGGTCTAACTTTAGACCTTAGGCGTATTTGCTAATGGTTTATTATTTCTTGCTACTGAACAATAATATTGACAATCTGAGTACTGCCACGTTTCTGCACTGGGATTTGTGCAATATTTCTAGTGTACTTGGCTGATCTTGTGGAATATTGTCTATTGTAGCTACCTCGGTAACATTATCATTAAAATTAAGACACAGACATTATTTTTATTTTTTTACATTATCTACTTGAGATTTTTGTTCTATTGACGTCAGACGACTTCTATATCATTTAGACAGAACGGCAAGTTATTTTCGTTCGAACTTTTGCTATTATATAAAAGCCTCTAGGCTTTCACGTAATTGTCTTGAAATAATACTGGAAACATGAAGTACAAGAATTGTTAAAAGGAATTTTTGTTTATCATATTGTTAACAATATAGAACCTCTGAAAATTGTCTATCCGTATCTTTATAAACTATGACATCGTAGTTCCAGAGCATTTTTTTTTGTACCAAGGTGGAAAGCAATCATGCGGCCGCCTGATGGTAAGCAGTCACCGCAGCCTATATTCGCTAGCAACACCAGAAGATACACTAGCGCGTTGCCGACCCTTAAGACATTAGATATTTAATCTTTGTGTCCGATAATTTCACCAGCTACAGTGCCCAGCAATATATACCTACACACTGCTGCTTGGCGGCTGAATATCTGACACTGCGGTGGTACCTACCTTCCTGGATGGTTCCTTGCACAAGGAACCTACCACCTAGTAAACACATACTGTTGGATTGCTGTAAGAAATATGTTATCATCAGTCATAAATATACTAATTTTTCAATCTTATAAAATCTTTTAAAAAAAAAATTGAACCGACTTCAATATCACTGAAAAGTTTAAAATATTTAAATATTATTGAAGTTGGTATTAGCTTTTTTTTTTTTTTTTTAAATTTAAGGTCTACAAAGCTGAATACAATCGCTAAACAACTTGTTACTGATATCAATTTAGTATGATGGTGAAAGTATCCTTATTGATGTAGACACGGCGTGCATATAACATAGTATCTGGTAAGGGCTTTCCATTTTAAAAGTTATACAGAAAAAAAAACTAAAAATAACTAAGGTAAATACTTAAACAAAAAGTAATCTAAGTTTGCATTTAATGGAGGCGATAGAACCACTAAAAATATCTATATTATCTCTGATGACGTTACAACTGGATAACATGCGGTATAAGGGAGAGTGCTGACCGATGTTGGTCCTGCATCTTGGCAATCTGAAAGTATGCCTATTGTGTAAACGGCTACTAATGCGTGGGACTGACAAACATACGCGTTCGAGAGTACAGGGTGAGTCTATGAGCCCACGCAATAGTTTGCACAGGTACAAAACGTCTCCAATTTTTCTGCGACTATGGAGAGATGCCACTTTATAATGTTTAAGTCTCTGATCGTAACTTTTAAGCGTGTGACATTTATTGTCTGAGTAAGAAAGATGGTACAAAAACCGCCTCTGCACGCGTTCTATGCGATCGGAGTGGACTTGGTAGCCAGGATTCCAAATTGTGCTGCAGTATTCTAATATACCGCGTGTAATGGTGTTGTATACAAGAATTGTTAGATTAGGTTCTCGGAATACCTTCATTTGGCGACCAATATATCCGGACAAACGGGATGCCTTATTAATTATATTATCTATATGATTCCGAAAACACAGCGAACTATCCATCATTACTCCCAGGTCTCGGATAGTGTTCGTTTCTTTAATTTTAGTACTGCTAATTGTATATTCCGCTACCTGTGGAGTTTTCTTTCTAGTGAATTTTATGTGGTAACATTTATCCGGATTTAGTAGCATGCCGTTATTTATGCACCACCTGTGTATGCTATCAATATCAGCTTGTAGGCCGCATATATCTGTTGGGCTTTCAATGACTCGGTACAGTTTTAAGTCGTCAGCGTAAAGTTTGTATTGACTAACAATAGGGTCGTAAAGGTCATTGATGAAAACCAAGAAAAACAGAGGGCCTATATGGGATCCTTGTGGAACTCCAGACGGCGCAGTATACTCGAATGATTTAAAGCCACGTATAGAAACTAATTGAGAACGGTTACGCAGGTAGGATTCACACCACCGTAGTAGACTCCCATGGACACCCATGCATTGCAACTTAGCTAGCAGTATATAATAATAATAATAATAATATTCTTTATTAATTTGCCTTGTACATTTTATCACTTAAACAAACTAGACAATTCACGGTGCTGCGCGCCGGCGGTGAAAAGGACACAAGGTCTACAATACTGTGTATGGATGTGCATACAGCGTAAGAGGCAAAGAAGACATACCATAATGTACGAAACGTCCCGCACCGCCATAGCACAGAGCCGCGAAATTATAATTAAATCATAGTAGAGGCACTGGACCCCAAACTAAGCTAGCGCTTGTATTTTAGGTTTCCAGGTCTCCACACCCAGATCGCAGTAAAATTTATTTATGTATACATACTAGGTTTAATTTAGGTACGCATAAAGGTGTGTGTGTGTGTGTGTGTGTGTGTGTGTGTTTTAGTTTACGAATAATTTATACCTACTTTACATTTATCTTTTTTATTTTCTCATTAAATATGTATGACTATACGCTTTTCCAGTAGTTCTTCTGTCTCATCGTAATTTAAAGTTAACAGCCATTCCGTTACTTTCTTCTTACAAACTATTTTACTATCTTTATTTATCATTAGTATCTTATTTGTGTAATTGTACATCCTTCCACCCCGAAACCCATAGAAACGATGTGCAAAAAAAGTCCTGCAGCTTAAGGTTTCACACACAATATAATCTCTTCTTGACAATGGTTTTAGCGGTATATTTTTAGATAGGTTAGAATTAGAGATGTGTACTCTTAACACCGTTTGTAGAATATACAACTGCCGTACCGACAACACACCTGCTTCTTTGTAAAGTTTAATAGTGGGATATAAGCGTGGCTTAAATAAACACACTTTAAGAATTAATCTTTGTGCTCTTTCCAGCTCAATTAACTTGGTTTTACCAGCTCCACCCCAAGATGTTATACAATATGACAAAATGGACTGTGCAAGGGCTACATAAACGGATTTTAAAATTTGTACGTCTAGGATGTACCTTAAATACTTAAACACAACAATAAGCTTACGCATTCTCTGTGCTATCATATGGATGTGTTTATCAAATGTTAGGTGCCGATCTATAATTATACCAAGGTATCTTATTTCCGCTGCTTCACTAATAGTTGGGCAGCTACAAACTGGATTTGGGGGAAAATGGCAGTTATGAGCATAAATTTTTCTGTCAATGGAGTTAGGTAAATCTCGTATTGAAAACTGTACATATTTAGTTTTATCTGTGTTTAATGTGAGTGAGTTAGCAGCAAGCCAGTGACATACAGTATTGAAGCCACTCTGAGCCAGGGAATAAACTTCATCCCAGCTACTACCATAAAAAGTTAAAGTTGTATCATCTGCATAGGAAACAATCCTGCAATTCTTTAATTTTAACTGACACAACTCGTTTATGTAACACAGAAAAAGCGTCGGCCCTAATATGCTGCCTTGTGGGACACCAAACGTGATGGGAAGCTCCCCACTAAGTACATTACCTATTTTAACCCTTTGCGTACGCTTACTGAGGTAGTCCATAATTAGTTTTAGCTGGTTTCCTCTAATACCTAATTTGAGCAGCTTTTTTATAAGCATGGGAACAGAGACTGTGTCAAATGCTTTTGCTAAATCTAAGAAAATAGTTAAACATTTTTCTTTTCTGTCCAATTTCTCTACCACAAAATCTAATAATTCATGCACAGCATTATCTGTGGATTTTCCTGTACGGAATCCAAACTGTTCATTAGCAAGCAGATTATAGTTTTCTAAATAATTCATTAATCTTGAATTGATTAGGCGTTCAAAAACATATCATGGTTTACTAAGTCAAACGCTTTCCGGAAGTCAGTATAAATGGCGTGGACTTCTTTGCTATTATCCAGTGCAGCAGCTATGTCTGACACATATTCTACCAGGTTCGAAGTAGTGGATTTCTTGGGGAGGAACCCATGTTGATTGGGATTTATTTGATTTTTAAGGTGAGAAAGCATTCTCTTATGGATCAACGATTCAAATACTTTTCCACATATCGACAGCATGGAGATTGGTCTATAATGAGTCACATCGTCGAGATCACCGTCTTTGTGTATCGGAGTTACGTGTGCGATTTTCCATTTGGAAGGGAAGTGTCCACTATTCAAAGATTTGTTGTAAATTGCGCTCAGAGGTTTATGTAGGTTTGTGGAGCAATTTTTAAGCAAAATGGGTGGCAAGAGGTCAGGTCCAGGTCCTTTGGCGCAATCTAAGTTTTGTAATGATGATAAGACTTCTTGCTCTGTAATAGTTATATTGTTCATTAGGACAGAGTTCGATTCCGTTTGGCCTTTTGTCGTGGTACTGTTAGTGGAAGTATGTTGTGTAATATTATAAACAGATTGAAAATGTTGAGCAAAAAGATCTGAAATTTCCTGACCACCTTTAGCTACGGCCGCATCAAGATGCATTTCGTTTGGAATTGATGAACTTCGATCCTTCTGGTCTTTAATAAATTTCCAGAACAACTTTGGGTTATTGCGAAGTTCATGGGAGGCGTTGACTTTAAACTGCTTGTAACAATTTGCAACCAATATATCGCATCGTTTTCTTAACATGTCATAAATGTATTTGTCGAGGGGATTGTTGTACTTCTTAAATCTGCGATGATATTTATTTTTTTCTTTTAAGGCTTTAATGAGGGGAGTGCTGAACCAGACGGGGTGTTTTTCATCTTTGACTTTGCGCAATGGTGTATGCTTTTTTATCAATGGTTCGACTGTACTATAAAAAATGTCCAGCATGTCGTCGACATTTGTGACTCCTTCCCACAAGTTGGACCAGTCTATTTTACCGGCTGTGTATATTTGGCACCAACTTCAATAATATTTAAATTATTTTAAACGTTTCAATGGTATTGAAGTCGGTTAAATTTTTTTTTTAAAAGATTTTATTTTAAACATTTTAGTGATATTTTCATATATAAAGATTGAACCATCGAAGACCGTAAAATGATCTAGATAGGTTATGATCACATTATCGTCTACATAGTTTTACATAATGCATGTTTCTTCGGAAAAAAATATTCGGTCGTAATCAAATTTGCATGGAATCATCATAGTAGTTTACTCTCTCGAATAAAAAAAGATTCATCGAAATCGGTTCATAATTGTCAGAGCAATGTAATGTCGAACATCAGTTTTATGGTTTTTACCAGATAAATTCCTCCTCATCGTTCATGGTCTTCCAGGAAGTTCTTATCCGGTTGTGATAAATTTCATACAGCTTCATTACAGTGGTTTCTTCTTTCGAATAAAAAAAGAATCATTGAAATTGGTAAATATTTGCCAGAGTTATGACCATTTTTGTCCTTAAAAAGCGACCAAAAAGTCATCTATATAGGCTTTCCTGCAAGTTTCCTGCGCAGTCACCATTATTGTTTTTTCAGGAACTACTTATTCAGAATCACTAATTTTTTTATGGGATCCAACTAACGGATTAAAGAATGGATGGAAGAAAGATTTTTGCAAATCGGTTCATAATTGCCAGAGTTATGCGCGAACATACATAGAAAAAAATATATATATATACCTACAGACGAATTGAGAACCTCCTCCTTTTTTTGAAGTCGGTTAAAAATAGATGCTCATAGCCAGTTATTACCACCGTCCGGTAAACTATCAGTTGGGTAAGCAACGTCAGGCAAGGTCAATCCTTAGATGGGTGACCGTTTAGTGGCATTTGAACTGAGCGTCTCCGTGCTTCGGAGGGCATGTTAAAAGTCGGTCCAAGCTATTGTGATGTAGACAGCAGTCGTTAAGCTAAGTCAGAGGCCTATGGGCAGCTTGAAAACTCTGGCATCAGGTTGGCATCTAACCATACGACAAAAAAAAACTTAAAATAACATTACAACAATACTATATATATATATAATATTACTTCAGTAGTAATGTGCTCCAAATATAGTACGCCATAACTATTTTAATTGCTTAACTATACGTAGGTACATTATTATTTTATGTTCTCGTGAACCATGTGTGTAAGTGTTATTAATGAACAGTGAGTGTGCACGACAGGACTATTATGTGTGATTATGTTGTGGGTTACAATAATTATTTATAAAAGTAATGTTCGGGGAAATAATCAAACAGTCTACTTAAAGCTGGCTATCTGATCCTGAAATAGCGTATGTAGTATGACAACCAGACAACTGATATCAAACCCGCAAACAAAATGATTTAGTTGCTAAAATCAGTGGTTATGACACCTAGCCATTGCAATTAAGTAATAATTAACCGAGTCATTACCACTTTCATGTCGCGTTCATCACATTAATTGCCAAGAAAAGTCAAAATCAGAATATCTTTATTATGTAAATCATTTTTACAAACTACCACCGGATCGTAACGCGGCCGCTACTGAGAAGATACGACAAGAAACTCAGCGGGCTTGTCTTGTTTAACCGGCTTCAAAAAGAAGGTTCTCTATTCGACGCGTATGTATGTAATATTGATAAAAATGCGTAATATTAATATATGTTAGTCTATGTGGGCTTCTAAACAAATTTACCAAATTTTATGAGTGTATGTATGTATGTATGTATGTATGTAGGTATGTATGTATGTATGTAGGTTTATCCACGGATTTCTCAGAGACTACAAGTCCGATTTAGAAAATTCTTTTTGCAATAGTTAGAGTATTTTTCAACTTAGGGTAGAGTACAAGTTTCAACAAAATCGGTCCAGTACTTTAAGAGATATAAACTTTTTATGTTTTCAGTAAGTTACTGTATTGTAGACGTTCGAGTTGCGTGATAGTGCTGATACCTATTTTGGTAAAATAAGTCACTAAAAAGTGTTAAATAAACTTTTAAAACTAGCACATAGCACCAGCTGGCACCGACTTCAATATATTTTCGTTATTTTATGTTTTTTAGATAATTTACTTTGAAGTCGGTTTTTTTTTAAAATAGTTTATTTGTCATATTTTGTTTTAAAAAGAGTTTTATAAATTATACATAAGTCAGCCTTAAAATTCTAAGCTTGCATGAGTTGAGCAGTTCAAGCCCACGCAGCTTTATCCTCCAGGTAATCCGAGATTTTATAATAAGCCTTTTTTGACAATCGGCTTTTTATCAAAGGTTTAAATTTCTTTATTGGAAGATCTCGGATATCCTGTGGCAGTTTGTTATAAAAGCGTATACTTTGGCCCATAAATGATTTACTCACAAACGTCAATTAACTTTAATTATCCAGTCCTTGACTCCAAGATAGTTCTTTCCATCACTAGTACCCCGTAGGTACGATCCGGAGATATCGCACAAGTTTCAGAGGTTAGAAAGAGAAAACAACATTATTATCCCTTTCGCAACCACCCCGCCTCAGCCAAGCGACAGGCACCTCATTCTTGTTCGTGCGATCACGGCGTTCGCACGAGTTCAAATACAAAGGATCTTTGAAATCATGAAAAATCGAAAATAAAGAAGACATAAAATAAAAGTGGAACATTGTTCGTGTCGCTGTTAATGAAGATGTATACTCTCGAGCTAAAGTGTACCCTTTGAATTCATTGGGAATCACTAATGTTTAATCCGTAGAATTCTTCGGATATTATTGTGCCTAAATATCATACTGCCTGCCTGTACCTGCGAAGGATAATTACAATTACAATACGAGACGAGCCCTGGCTTCAGCACCTGTCCAGAACGCCTTTATTATTAAAACTATTAGAAAATTGGTCGCAAGATGGTCTGCACGATTAGCAGGCTATGACTATGCTATTTGGGATTACATGTTCAATAATGTTAATGTAAAATTTTTAATCATTGTATATTAAATAAGTTTTAATTCGTCAAATAATATGTATAAAAACATAATTACTTATATCAAATTAATTAATACGTACCTGCGTGTTTATGTACACACATCAAAAGTGTCTAGGGATCAACATATATTTTTGCAATAACTTTTCTCCTGATTGATATTAATTAAAATTTTCTTTAAGGATTCATCAAATAAAGTGTTTTCGTTTGTCACAGTAACGATAAACCAAGTCACCTTTGCATTAATAAAGAAATTTGCCATTTTCCTAATAAAGGGATTTTTGACATTTGAACCACTAACACAAAAGTTCGAAAAAAAGACTGAAATAACAGTTTTCTTTAAAATTTTATTGGGTAACTTAAACAATTAATAATCCGTGTTTCTACCGCGAACACTAACAACACAAGAACATCGGTTTGGCATACTCAAAATGAGTTCATCCAAATCACGCTGTGGAATGGCCGCCCATGTTCGTTGCAACAACAAAAAAAGGTCTTCTTGCGACTGGATACCCTCCATATTCGGCAGAGCTCTTCTCTGTAGCATATCCCATGCATGCTCAATCGGGTTCAAGTCTGGCGACTGAGCAGGCCAGGGCAGGACATTGATGTTAGCTGCGGCGAGAGTCTGTCTTACAACTCTTGCGGTGTGCGGTCGTGCATTATCATGCATTAACTGAAATAAGGGACCGATTTGCACTTGTAGAGGAACGATGACGTCTGATACAATCGTCTCAGCATAAATTTGAGCGTTGAGGTTGCCTCTGATCCAAATCAACTCAGTTCTTCCGCCGATCCAAATACCCGCCCATACCATGATGGTTCCACCACTATAAGGATGGACTTCCTGGCAGGATTTTAATCGCTGTTGGCGTCCAGGGGTTCTCCAGTGTCGTATACGTCTTGTATCCGGTCTCATACCAAAACGAGACTCATCAGAAAAGCACACGAAACGCCATTGTTCTTCTGCCCAATTTCTGTGTTCAAGAGCCCATTGATATCGAATCCTACGATTGTGCATTGCTATAGGTGGTACCCGTAGCGGTCTTCGGGAATGAAGGTTCACTTCATGCAAGCGGTTTCTGACTGTTTGGTCGCTAATTAAGTTCCCTGAAGAGTGATGAAGCCTCACGGCTAACATCATGGCAGTTATTGTTGGAGCTCTTCGAGTTAAGATTTGAATATATCGGTCTTGTCTCCGTGTGGTGCAGCGATACCGTCCTCCATGGCGCTCAGCCACGGTACCAGTGCTTCGGTAACGTGTCCAAAGTCGACTGATAACACTCTGACTTGTATTCAGAGCTAAAGCCACAGTACGTTGCCGGGAACCAGCTTCTATCATTCCCACGGCTCTGAGCATTTCTTCCCTGCTTAAATGACGTCGCCGCTCCATAATAACGTTGGTTTTAATCAGTAGTAGGGAAACAGTAGCACTAATAATGTCTTCAATGCGTTGTATGTTTTTATAGGGAAAATATTGACAGCTGATTTTCATCTTTTACTCGAATTTGATTCACAGTTCCTGATTCAAATTATGAAATGCACCAAAAAGGATCCATATAAATTTATAAAATCATAAATTTATTACAAAGCCACATCTTAATCTCAAGAAATCCGCTTAAAAATGCTTGATCCCTAGACACTTTTGATGTGTGTATTTTGCAAAAAAATGCAAAATATATTTGGATTTAATAGTTTAAGCAACAAGTTAAGTTAACTTTGTTTTATTCTGGAATCTCTTTAAAATTGCAACATTGATTTTGTATCTCTAAACATCTACTAGTGATGGAAAGAACTATCTTGGAGTCAGGGACTGGATAATTGAATGATCAAACGAACTTACCCTGAGTGAAGTTCGATCTTAATTATCCAGTCCTTGACGAGAAGATATAAGGTCCCTCCCTACCCATTAATGACCCTGTTGAATCAATGTTGCAGCTGTATTTCATTTTACTCTAAAGATAATGAGGTGCCTGTCGCTCGCTGGGGTGGTTGCGAAAGGGATAATAATGTTGTTTTCTCTTTCTAACCTCGGATCGTACTATCTTCTCGTCAAGGACTGGATAATTAAGATCGAACTTCACTTAGGGTAAGTTCGTTTGATCATTCAATTCTAATTAAGTAATTTTTTTTTAATCTTATTATATCGACTGTCGGAGCCGTTTATTATTATTTTCCATGATTGAGTACGAGATAAATTGATATTCTGAGTATTAAATATCAATTGGCTTTCAGTGTCGAAATATTCCGATTTCACAAAATGGATTAATGAATGCTAATTAATTTGAAGTTGCGGCAGTAATGATCTTTGACAAACTCGTTAAGTCCATACTTACGTAGATACCTACCCGTAAAAATAATGAAACCCTTTTGCGTTATGTTGATTTAGACTCGTAATTAATTTATTAGACGTTTATTTATAATTGTATTGTTGCGTAAATATTGAGCATTATTAATATTGAACTCTTAATTATGTGAACACAGTATAACAATATTGCCATGGTTAATTTTGCCGTAAATGTACTTGAACCTACATAATAATATTGTTATTTTTCTGTAGGTAGTATCGGTTTTTGAAGTCATCTGACTGATTTCTGTATTCATAGTAAGAAATGGTGAATACGGGATGAAATACGCGCAGAGTCTCAGGTGACAAGTGTATGTATGATGCTTAATAATCTGGAGCTGGGTGACCCCGTAAGACCGCGGATTAAGGAAAACTAAGATTAACTTAACAAGTTGTAATCAAAGTTTAGGCATATAAATGAATTATGGAATTAGTCTCAATGCAAGCTTGTATGTACGCCACAGACAAACACAAAAGCAGGCACACACAAGCATTAATCTTATAAAACCTCTCCTTATTGCATTGCGAGTTAAAATCTTGTAGTGTATTCACCTCATTACATCTTACATATCAAACATGTGCACGCCTCATTAATTTAGAAGAGAATTTTATATTTACTTTTAATTATGTCATTTTAATTATTTAAATATCATATAACCCGAAGTGTTAAGAATGACAATCAAGGAATTGACGTGAGTCTACGACAGAGCTGGTGGAATAAGAGTGATTACGTTGAGGATACTGCTAGTGGATTCCACAGGCGACGTTCCATGAGACTGGCTGTCGTCTGCTTCTACAGATGCTGCCACCGCCTCTGAGGCGAGCTAGACACGCCACCTCCGTTCCTGCAGGCGCCAGGGCGCTATACTCAGCGTCCGTGAAACTACTACGTCAGAGTTACATAATTTAATCTTTTTCTTTTACAAGTGCCCCGTTTGTGTAATCTTTTAAAATTACTTTTACCAGTGAACTTCTCCAGTGAACTTTATAGGGACTGTTAATATAGTATTTATAAACATTCTAACTGTTGTGTTATTATTCCTTAAGGTTAGTTAACCACTTCCCCTTAGGAACCCGTCAACGTAGCGGTCTCCGGGTTTAACATCTTACCATCTCATACCTATCTACTTATACCGTAACGTTACAATCTAAGGTTAAAAAGTACTTATCGTGATTAAGAGACTATGTTTAAAACGTTAACCGTAGTTAAAGCGTCATGGTGCCACTTACCTTATAACAAATACAGCAATTTCACATCCTCCGCAGGGACTGTTTGTATATATTTACATTCTGTTTTGATTGTGACCTGCGTAGTGAGGTACCTATTGCTGAGACACTGTCTCAAGAGTTGTTTGATACATAGGTATAGATCTGGAAATTTATCAAAGGATATGTTAAAATCTTTAGCTTGAAATAAGTATAGTGCACATCTCAATCTTAGATTAAGATCTCAATGAATAACTTATACTACGAGCGTATCCTCTAAACAAGTTTGTAACTAATGATCACCTCTCTGAAGGTGAGATCATCATCAGCAGTAGCCGAAAAATGTCCACTGCTGAACAAACGGCCACCCCCTTAGAAGGAATGGGTTGCCTTAACCCCCACGCTTGGTAAGCGTCTTGAGGATTGCAGTATGGGTGGTAGGTAATTGAATTGAAAAGCGCTGCTGCCCGTCTTCTTGTTTTCCTTTACTCACCCCTTACAGACACCCAACGGGAGGAGAGTTGTTGCTCTTCCCCGAATACCCCACGGGAATATTAAGTTAAATACTCATCACTATTTAGTTACTGCTAATCCAATACTTGTCAAGTCAGCGCCAGTAACATTAGCTGTTCTAGCTGCTGCGAACCATTCTTAACTAACTAACTTACAGCGATATATCTAACACAGAGTATTGTTTTCTGTTATAAATAAATGTGGGTTGTCCATAATGAGGTAATATGTATAATGGTTATTGTATAGGCCTATAAGTTCAGAGGAATATGCTTTGTTTTTTACAAAATAAAAACTAGCTCAAACAAAGAATACGAAAACATATTAGGTATGCAATATTTATCAAAATTAAATAAAATTCCACAAAAAAAATATTGTAACATATTTTGAATAATGTACCTAAACTTAATAAACTCTTAGAGAATCAAACAGAGAGGTAATCCTACTTTAGCTAAGTTGACCGCGAATAATTTGCCGTAGGGTATAGGGTACTAGGGTATACACTACGGAACCTATCATGACTTACGCGAGTGTAGTTTTCGCGCCCGCCGCCCGCCCGCACCCATATCGATAGCCTCAATTCCAGGTTATCCAGAATCGTTTCCTCCGACGTGCCGTCGGTGCCCCGTGGTACATGCGGAACGTAGATCTGCATTTCATTCCGATTTCAAGTTAGATCCCCTTCGTAAGTTCCTCAAAGAAGCGTCGAAACGCTACTTTGAATCCGCGTCCCGTCACGCGAACAGTTTAATCCGCGCCGCCGCCGATTACGCCCCTAGTCCTTCTGACTCGCGCCGCAGACCACGGCACGTACTGCTCGACCCTCCTGACCCCATGACGGGCCTATTGGACCGGGATGCGCCGAACCCTCCCCGACAACCGTATGCTACACTAGCTATCATACACCGGTCTCGCCGGCGAGGCCGAAGGGTCGTACGTATGCGACCTCAACGACGTGCATCACCCCACTGAGTTTCTTGCCGGTTCTTCTCAGTGGGGGCGCGTTGTGAACCGGTGGTAAACTCAGCCCTCTCTTAAGCGACAGCCCAAGCCGAGGCCGTGCCTCCCTGAGGTGCCCTTGAGCTCGTCGCTACTTCTGCCGTAAAGGTATCAAAGTATCAAAGTATTTATTGCTTTCATGTATACAATAAAGGTGTTAAATGTTAGTATGTAATAGTAGCGACATGAAACCCTGATAGGGCACAGAAAATTCATAATTGAGTTTATATAATATTAATTATTATTATTAGGAAATTATAGGTACATTATTGCATTTGTAGTTATATTAGAATATTAAATATTTATATTGAACTTATATTGAATTATTTTAATAAAGAAAGTAGGTAACAATACTAGTTATAGTAATAGAAGAAGAACAAAATATTAATTGAAAATAACAATATTGGAAATATAAGAGCACAATCGAATTTATGTTATCTCATACATTTATTTTCGTCAATATATTTTTGTTTTTCCGTCATTTTCGTCAAGATTTCTCTTCGAAAAACTCTTTCAGACTATAATAGCATTTCTGTAATAAATATTGGTTTAAATTGTTTTTAAATTCTTTGTAATCTTGTATACTTGTTATGTTATTAGGTAGTTTGTTATAAGTTTTTATTGCCATGGCATGAGGTCCAGAGTGAACTTGTTTCAAAGTGGAGAATGGTAAAGCTAGTTTTTGCTTATTCCGTAAGTTACGGGGTTGGGTGTAGTGGTCTGAGTTTTTTGGAAATAAAGATAAATTATTTTTCACAAAGAGACTTATTTCAAGGATATACATAGATGTGAGCGTCAGGATCCCTAGTTTTGTAAAATGTGGTCTGCAGCTTTCCGTCACTGGTATGTTAGTTAATATTCGCACACATTTTTTTTTTTTGCAAAGGCTAGAGCGCTTCAAGCGCTCGCCTCCTATTGTCCGGTGAAGCTGTAATGGCCATCTGCGGCCAACAGTGTCTATCATTCCCAAAAAAAAAAAACACTACGAAAAAATTTTCGCGGCCTATTGGGGACCACTGTCAGATGGGATAAAGCACTAGCGTACTTATATCTTTATTTCCTCGAGAATCAAACCGACATACTTCCAGGTCACGGAGCATTACAAGAGTCGTTAAAACGGCACAATCTCATTATAGCGCGCGCGTAACGGGAAAACAGTGAGTTAAATTAATTGAGAATTTTACGCCTTTCGGTCAAGGAGAGGAATGAGACTGACACGAACAATGTTAACATTGTTATGGGCTTTAAAAACATACCAAATTTAATATAGCCCATTAGAACAACAACATGTATAAAGGCAAGTCTCTTGTGGATGGATAACTGAGAGCCCAATGTGACCTCAGAGTTAGCTTGACAACTATGGTCAGCCAACTAAGTATCCGGGAGATATTATATTGTATAAGTGCTTACGTAGAAACAAGTGCACCTCTCTCTTCCTTTACCTACTCTTGCAATCCGATGGGACGGTCTCTACTATAATTGGTATGACAATGAGGTCACGTTTCTCTTCAAAAGTATGGGGTAGGTCAGCGTTATGCAATGTGAATTTGCAAGCATTACAAATTGATTTGTATTTCAAGAAGAATCAATAATGCGTACATTGTCAACTTAGTGTGGTGGAAAAAAACTTTTACATAGTACCATGCCATGTATGTTTTCACGCCGCATTCTCTCTCGTGGATAACGTGTTTCGGCCGCAATTATTTATTATTATTCAATTGCAAGCTTAATAAAAGAGCGCTCTCCGTAATCACGAATTATTCCTTCCGCTCGTTCCGCTCTATAAATAATAAACTCCAATATTCTTAAAAATCTTAACTTGAACGGCCGCCGCGCGTCTGTAATAACTGGCTCGCACCGGCTCAAACTGGCTAGAACCGGCTCGAACCGCCTGAAACCGGATTAATCCAGAGAACGCCGTAAATGATCTCTCGACTTTCCCGCTTCTTAGCGAAATAAGTGCATGCTTTTAATAATTTAACGGTTGGTTTAAACTTTACTGGTCGGGAAATGTAAGATACGGCAGCTTTAACATGGCATTTATTGTTAAATTAGGCTAGGAATGCATGGGACAGTAATAAAATAGTTTTTATTACAAGTAACCCTACTTACTACCCTACCAGACTGGGTATGGTTGTAACAATTTTCATACGATCGCCCATAATTTTGTTATTATTTTAGTTAGCTGGAAGAAAGGTGTGTTCACAGTTAAATGTACATTTGTCTACATATTTGTATTTGTCTATTTGTGTTTTTTTTTTTAAATTATTAGGCTATCAGCTCAAGTAACGTTGCAGTATTTTTTTTTCTGTTGGCGAGGGGCAGCGCAACTGCCGATGAGCAGTCGTTTACCACTGCTGATCAAAGGCATACCCCTTGAAAATTATAAAATAATAATCCCCACGCTTGACATGCGTCTTGGGGATCGCAATATATAGGTGGTAGGTAATCCCATAGAAAGACACTGCTGCTCGTCTTCTTGTGTTTCCTTAGTCGCCTCGTACGACAGGTGACGGGAAGAGATAGTACGACAGGTGTCGGCGACGTGAGGGTGTGTGCTATTCATACCCGGACACCGCTAGGGGCACGAACTTAATGTCACGCCCCACTAAATAGCTTAGAAAAACAGTCGCATATTTTTAAAGCCCTATCATGAAAATTGCGAAACACTCGAGGCGTGTTTAAGATTGGACGGGGTGTAGTGATATTCCGTCGGCGTTGCGATGGACTGGGAATGTAATTTCCGTCCACCGCCCGCCTCGCTTGTGCCTGGATATTGGTTCTTAAATATTATATCAGCTGCCTTTGATAACTAACTGAATGTTCTAAAAATACTTTAAATATAAATATTCTTGTATTCAATATTACCCGATGGTGATTGGCACTTTTCTTCATCATCACCAGCCGGAAGACGTCCACTGCTGAACAAAGGCCTCCCCCTTAGACCGCCACAATGAACGACAATTTGCTATTTGCATCCACCGGTTTCCTGCGACGCGAACAATGTCGTCGGTCCATTGATTGGTGATTGGCACTTTTCTTCATTGTTATAAAAAAATCGGCATTCATCAAGCAAGACTTATAATAGGCTGGAGTTTCAGTCGCAAAGTGACCACGAGAAATATATATATTTTTCATATTTAGTGTTGTTTTTTTTAAACTACACTCTCTACTCCATTGGGTTGGCAAAAACTTCAACATGGGCACCAAAACAAGTTGAATGAAATATTGCATATGTATACTTTTTATGTATATATAATGTAATATACCTGTTGGTCTAACCACTAGGTAAGAACCCTGGCCGCTACCCAATAAGGTCGTGGGTTTGGTTCCCAAACGTCTGGATGTTATTTATTTATTATTTATGAATTTAAAAAAAAGGATTTAAGTGTTAGTAGTCAGTTATCTGGTTTCCATAGTACAAGCTCTGCCTAGTTTGGGATCAGATGACCATGTATGGATTGTCCCAGAATATTATTACGATTTTGTTAGTTCGCAATCCAAGCAAAACGGTTATAGTGCCGTTCACGAGGAAAAGACGATTAGAGGGCCTTAGAGACCCAGAAATGTACGGAACCAAACTAAAATGGGCTACGGAAGTAAAATATCTTGGGGTAACTCTCGATAGTAAACTAACGTGGCGTGGTCATGTTGAAAACATAACAAAAAAGGCCTTACGTGTCTTCAATATGTGCCGTTCTGCGTATGGCAAAACTTGGGGACTCAAACCAAAGGTAATGTATTGGTTATATACTACGATGGTGAGGCCTATTCTCACATATGGCAGCGCTGTATGGTGGCCTAGGACCAAACTAAGGATCTGCAAGGATTCTCTTAGGAAGGTACAAAGAGTAGTTTGCATGGCAATTACAGGTGCCTTCAAAACAACGCCTACACTGGCTCTTGAGTGGTTACTGGGACTAACCCCACTTCACACTTACATACAAATAGAGGCAAGAAAGTCGCTATCCAGACTTGCAAAAGCAGGAGTTTGGAATCGTAACAAGCCCTGTACAAGACATACTTTATTGGATCCCGTGAAAGAACTGGATTATCTAATGGACATGCCCTGTGATAGGATAAATCCAGTGTACATGTTTAACAAGAGGTACCGAGTACATATACCATCCAGAGAAGAGTGGACGAGGGGACTCAAACCGGTTGGTGGAACTCATCTCATATGGTACACTGACTGTTCCAAAATGGAGTCTGGTACAGGGGCAGGGATTTATTCCAAGGACTGTAGTATCAGTCACAGCATGGGGCAATATGCATCGGTATTCCAAGCGGAAACCTATGCCATAATTGCCAGCATCAAAGAAATTCAAAGGAGAAATGTCAAGGGTAAAACCATTCGCATTCTCAGCGACAGTCAGGCAGCTCTGAAGGCTCTGAATTCCTTCAGAGTTGCTTCTAAACTGGTCAAAGAAGGTGTTACAGGCTTGAACAACCTGGGAAGACACAACAATGTCAGCCTTATCTGGGTACCTGGACATGAAGGCGTCGAGGGCAATGAGAAGGCAGATAGATTAGCGAGGGCCGGCTCACAGAGACATTTGGTTGGCCCCGAACCATTTGTGGGGATTCCGTATGGAACATATCACCAAGCATTGTATGCACATGCTAGAAACGAACACATGAAGGAATGGAGGGCAGCGTCAGGCCTTAACCACTCCAAAGCGTTCTCTAGCGGAAGGGTGGACTGTGGGGTCAAATTATTGTACCTAAACAGATCACAAATAAGGCATCTGATGGGTGCACTTACGGGACATTTTGGCACCAACGAGCATCTACACAGAATGAGGCTAAGTACTAGTGACATTTGCAGATTCTGCGAAGATGAAAAAGAGTCAATGCGACACATATTGTGTGGCTGCGACGCTCTTGCGAGACTTAGGTTGAATCATCTGGGAGTAGCCTATCCTACACCAAATGATTATGTACAGCTCCAAGCTGGCGCGATCGTTGCGTACCTGAGGGAGCTCTTCGATACGCCAGCAACAGAGTAAGGGCTAGGGCATGCACAATGGATCCAACTGGGTCGAAGTGCGTTCCGGGAATACCGGGCCCAAATTTATAGCCACCAAGAATAGAATAGAGAATAGTTCGCAATCGGGGTTTTTGTGCTTTTATCATTTATAAATATGTGTTTTATGTGTGAACATGCCTCATACTCATCTCATACTTGAAAGGCTGAAGCAATAAACGCTTTTTCTTTCTTTATTTCGAAGTAAGTCCGCTTTATGCTATCTCTCTTGTAAATACGATTTCGTGAAGAGTCACGTATAAAACTGAAAAATGCTGTTTTTCAGCATTAATAACTGAGAGGCGGCGTGTTTGCGCCAAGTTTACAATCGGTTTTATTTCACGAGCGCTCCAGCGGTGCGTGACTGCTCATAAGAAAGCTTTTTCAGTGATGAGAACCTGAAATATATCCGTCGAAGCATCTTTATTTGACGTTTCGTAGAACGGTGATTTTATTTGCGGTGGTTTTTCTTTGTTGTATTATGAATTTTGTATTCATTGTTTGGTAAGGCATCGGCATTATTATAAAACGTACCTACTGAATCTTGGGTACAATACAATCCAGTCGTTATATCCTGTGATTACCCCTACATTTCTTCTGGGAATGGAAACATAATAATATTCACAAGATAGCCTAAAATAGGACACCATTTCGCTAATGACACATAGTTACAATCTCGCTCGAAAATGGATCTATTTATATTTAATGAATCTATATAAATTCACCCCAGAATCGTAGGTAAGCTCTATGAAGGTATTTGTATGAAATTTTATATTTCTGCTTCTGTGTTTTACACCTGCTGATCCGTATTATAATTTTCGGAGGACACTTGTTATACATGTAATCTGTATATTTTGTTAGTAACTTTTGTTCACTCCAGCTAGTTCAAAATTTGCATATGAAAGAGCTTTTCCGCAAAGCCGTTATTCCGGTTATTTTTAGTTGTGTCCATAACTGCTGCGCTCACGAGTGGGGCTTAGTGTGAAATTGAATTTACATGCTATTCAGGTGGGCGGCGGTTGGTTGCTTGTCTAGACACGCTAACTCATTATTAAAACCCACTTTAATATACCAACCACTTGAGGTACGGCATATAAAGAAACCTATGGAGTCGTTGACGCATGCTAAAACTAGTAGACTTCGTCAACGGACTGTGTATAAGATAAGGTGCTATGATTAAGATAAGGACAAGGACGAAGAGGAAGGAAGAAGATAAGGACATACGATACGATAAAGAATAAGTCTTTATCGTATCGTATGTCATAGATTCTTGGTGGTTATAAATTTGGGCCTGGTACCAACCGGAACGCACTTAGACCCAGTTGGATCCGTTGGGCATAAATACTACGTCATAGATACGAGTACTATGAAGGTTTTTATGTTAAAATGGAAAAAAATGTGTAGACAGCATAATTTGCTCTAGAATAGTTTGCACTATACGCGATTACAACTTTATTATGCAGTCATAAAACACCTCCGCAGTATATTTGATCGTTAACGCGGCAGCAAAAAAAGGTCGGTAAACGTCAAAGTTGTTTTTGTTGACGGGCCTAGTTGACAATGTATCCGATATGTAGTTATTGAGCCGCAAACGAACTTGTAATCGCGTTCAAGCTTATTTGGGATGGAGTGTAGGCAAATATATATTATTTCTTAGAATAATAACGCCTACAGTTCTGGTCATTTGAAGTTATAGATCATGTAAACAAAACCATTTTCACATGTTTTCTCGACAACCTTCCGCAGAATTTAGCTGAAGTTTATTTCAATTTATCTAGCACTATATCACGTCCATCTGGTACTGCATTTAACTATGAATTATATATGAAAAACTAACAAAATTCACCAAAAATGCACAAACTAGGTAACGGCGTCAACACGAGCTGTGATTGTTTTTTTTTTCGATACTCTTGTGGCGACTAGAACCTCTTTGCCACTTGTTGTATTTTCTATGTGTTTTGAATAGTGAACAGCTCAGTTTAGAACGTGCTGTCTGTATAGTATTTGACACATTCTTTGTTATTGTTTAATCGTGTCAACAGTGAAAATATTCCTTGTATATATTTAACACATTCATGTTATAAATCTAGTAAAGAACGGTCGTGCTGCTTACAGACATATAGTCAATGTACATATAGTTAGTGATCGTGGAATCACTTGTCCTAAATGTAAAGGACCAGTGCCTTCAGTGTTTTACAGGAGAATAAATGTTTGGAACCTCATAAGTCTTACTTATTGGAGCAGATAAATAACGAAGGGTCAACCGACCCTCATTTGGTGACACCGAAACTAGAGGATTACACGTAAGACGTTAAGCACTTAGACAAGAAAAGGATAACAAGGTAACCAACACAGTACCTATCAATAAAAGATGAAAAATTAGAAAAGAAACGGTGTTCGTTTTATTTATCGGAATTTACGTCGGCCATTATACAAAGGAATTTTATTTTGTCTAAATATTGAAAAATAAATAACGAAGGGTCAACCGACCCTCACTCTATTTGTCTATGGAACGTTAGTGAAGTTCTGAAAAACGCGTACGACCGATACCGTTATTATAACAATAACCGTTATTAAACAATGATCGTTTTTCTAACAAAAACTTCAATACCGAGCAGCAACAGGGGAGTGAAAATATTATGAGTTCAGTAGAAATTGAATTGTAATTATAAATAAGAAGTTTCACTTCAAAAATGGGAACAATAATGCCGGTGTTTAGTTTTGTAGTTTTTGGGTGTGTGTGTGTGTGCGGCGCGAGTTTTCTTTTTTTTTGTATAATTTATAAATATAACACTATAAGCGCAGTGCTACCAGTATTAATGTAAAATTAGGACAGTGAAGCTACGTGGGTCAGCTAGGTAATGTAATGAAAACAATATTTTACTAATTTTCTTTATTTTCTTCATCACTATAACAATATTCTGACGTGTCATCACTGGAGTTAACATTAATAACAATCGGTTCTATCACAGAGTCTGTGGCCCTATCCAATATTCCATCTAGACTCTTCATTTTTAACCGACTTCAAAAAAGGAGGTTCTGTATTCGACGCGTATGTATGTAATATTAATAAAAATGCGTAATATTCATATATGTTAGTCTATGTGGGCTTCTAAACGAATTTACCAAATTTCACGAGTGTATGTATGTATGTATGTATGTATGTATGTATGTATGTATGTATGTATGTATGTATGTATGTATGTAGGTTTGTCCACGGATTTCTCAGAAACTACAAGTCCGATTTCGAAAATTCTTTTTGCAATAGTTAGAGTATCTTTCAACTTAGGGTAGAGTACAAATTTCATCAAAATCGGTCCAGTAGTTTAAGAGATATAAACTTTTTATGTTTTCAGTAAGTTACTGTAATGTAGACGTTCGAGTTGCGTGATAGTGCTGATACCTATCTTGGTAAAATAAGTCACTAAAAAGTGTTAAATAATCTATTTAAAAAAAAATAAAAACCGACTTCAAAGTAAATTATCTAAAAAGCATAAAATAACGAAAATATTATTGAAGTTGGTGCAGAATATACACAGCAGGTACGCTAACACCAACTTCAATAATATTTTCGTTATTTTATGCTTTTTAGATAATTTACTTTGAAGTCGGTTTTTATTTTTTTTTTAGATAATTTACTTTGAAGTCGGTTTTTATTTTTTTTAAAATAGTTTATTTCTTCTTCTTTTAAAACATGGGCCACACATTTTGCCCACTGTTCCGCCCCTATCCGCGCCAAACTATCTTTCAGCAGTACCTTAACATCTTCCATTTTAAATGTTTTATTATTTCTACCCACGTAACCCTTTACTTGTGCCCATATTAGTTCTATTGGGTTTAGCTCGCAGTGATACGGTGGAAGGCGCAAAACTGTAATATTTTTTGATGCCGCTAACTCGTCAATGTACATTTTTTTAAATTTCTGTTTATCTATTTTATCGACAAGTTCCGCTTTAATTTCCGTCTCTTTAAATTGAATTTCTTTTTCGCGCAACCAGTTTTGTATGTTGTCCTTTCGCCAATTCATGTTAGGAACCTTCTCTATTTGACGCGAATGATAGGGAGCGTTGTCCAGTACTATGACTGAACCAGATGGAATTTTTAGCAAAATTTTTTCAAACCACTTCTCAATATTGTGAGCATCCATCTCACTGTGGTAATCTCCTTCAGCTTTCTGTGCTTGGAATATCCATTCACCGCCTTCAACAAATCCGTCTTCGTTTCCAATATGGGTTATTATTAACCGTTTACCTTTCTGCGGATTTTTAAGCCCACAAGAGAGTCCTCTTAAAAAAGCATCTCTACTGGATGTTATACTATCGTCGACCCATACATAGTTACTACTGTGGCCGGCATTGATCCATGTTTCGTCAGTGTAGAATATTTTTTTATTCTGTCTTCTGTAATTTGCAATCTTTAATAAATATTGTGTTCTCCATAGTTGGAGATCCGGCCTGTCTAATACAATGCTTTTTCTTGCCCTTTTTTTGTGTGTAAAGTTTAATTTTTTCATCAATCTATAAATTGTTGACTTGGATACTGAAGGGAGATCTGGATCTTCATTCACTGCTACTGACACTTTTTCAATAAAAGGCAACTCACCATCAAAATAAAACTGATGTATTTTTCGCCGGATCGCCAATAGTACAAAATCGTCAAAGTGAGTAATAATTGCTCGATTTGCAGGTCTCTCTTTTGGCTGGGGAATATTTCCAGTTTTCAACCACTATACAATAGGTACATAATATGTATATGACCAAAAATATTATTTTTGCACGATAGGAAAACATAAGCTATAGCTAAGCATAAGCTTATTATGTGAATATTACACATTTTTAATAGTATTAGATACATAGGTACTCGTCTTATACATAACCTCCTTTTTTGAAGTCGGTTACAAAACGGGGCCTATCTTTTACTTGCCCTCTGAAGCGCTTAGAATGGAATTAAATGGTCAGTCTATGTAATGACCTTTTTTAAATGGGACTAATCCCACCACTCATTCCCACCACTGTGACTCCTGTTAGCCAGGATCTACAGTGGTCCCCAGCGAAGACACCGAGGTTTGATCCTCGGCGAGTCCCGGGGAAATGCTAAATTGTCTTGGAACCCGCAACAAATTTAATTAAAAAAGTATATAGGAGGAGTTAGAAAAATATAAATTCCACTTCCCTCCTTTGCAAAGCGGGAGACAAGTAAAAATCGCACAGGTCGATACAACCTCAGAACGAGAGATTCTTACAGGTGCACCAACTAGATTCAGTCCACCTGTAAGGCACCACGGAAGTTACTGAATTTAAAGGGACCTAGATTTAGATTTCTACTGTTAAACTTGTTTCCAATAATAGGTATGGCAAAAACGCTTGAAAGCACGGAAATTTTTCGTAGTCGCCACACAATGTAATGACCTTGCCTTATGTTGTGTTGTCCTTATAAAAAATATCCTATGTCTGTCTCCTGGTTCTAAGCTACCACCCCACTAATTTACAGCCAAATCGGTTCAGCCGTTCTTGAGTTATAAATAGTGTAACTAACACGACTTTCTTAAATAAATATGTATTTTAATAATGGGATTTTTTGTCTGAATTAGCGATTATTATTCATGTTTATTATGAAATCAAACTACATACTACTTTTACGGATTTTATAGCGTTTTATTTTTTGGATTTTACTATCCCGACGTTACCGACGGAAAATAAACCGCGATAAAATCCGTAAAAGTAGTTTGTTTTCAATGTGTCATATTCTCGTAAGTAAAAGACAACATTAATGTTTATTTTATTAAATATTTATTCGACTCTTGTTCCACTTCTAGTTGTTGATGATGCTTTACGCAAATAGACATTACAATAACATAAGCAGTCGTTACGAGTAACGGTTAACTGTAACGATCGATTATGATTCGTTAAGTGTCTACGATACCACATCACTAGTTAGTTCGTCAATTCATAGACAATTCCAATGTTTGTAAACATTGGAACTTCGAATGAAAAATAGTATAGAATGATAGTTTCATACGAAAAAACTGTCTCGTTTGAGGCACAATAGCATAGATGTAGGCGTAAGGCCTCGTTTACGGAACCGCGGGGCGTCGCGCGTCGCGTGTGGCGTGGCGTCTCGCGGCGCGTCGGACGCTTTTATTGTTTACGTAGCGGCGGCGCGTGAAGCGGCGCGTATCATCGCACGCGTAAACACAAACGTATAGTAATATATGGTGCTGTTTATAGAGACGCGGGGTGGGAAGAGTGGCGGTGCCCGCCGCTGCGCCCGCGGCGGGCACCGCCGCGTGCAACGGCGGTGCAACTCACTTTTTAACATACAATTTTCTTCTAAAAAAAAAATCGATCATATCATACTCCATTGCGATGGTGACTACGTCTGTGTTGCATGATTACCAAATAGACTGGCAGAAGGTTCCGCCACAGGCATCGCTTCATCGAGAATCGCCGCTGCGTGCGCCGCCGCGATGAACGCCGCGTGAGACGCGGCGATGCCATCGGCGGGCGCCGCCGTAAAACACGCTCCATTTCAAGCAAACGCGTGTAAAATCGCTTCTCCGTAAACACACTCATACAACGCCCTACATTTGAATTTAGTGCGGGCCGCGCCGCCACACGCGACGCGCGACGCCCCGCGTCTCCGTAAATGAGGCCTTAGTCACGCGTATTGACGCTCTGCGACACGCACACAAGTGAGCAAATAATGTTGTTAGTGGAATCAGATTTTCCCTAAAATTACGGAAATTGGAATTGCTTCTTCCTGAGGTCATTATATAATTTATAGAATAAACTACTATTATTGCTGTCAGTAAGGAAATACTATTTAATTTAAAAGCTATAAATCTGAAATAACAAATCTACTATTTATAAATCTCGTGTCACAGTGTTTGTGGTCGCACTCCTCCGAATCAGCTTGAGCGATTCTTATGATTATTTAATGTATAGATATACTTGGTAGGTATGAGAATAGGTCGGAAAGTATATTTCATATCGCTAGGTTAAGCAACGCTAGACAAGGTCATTACATGGATGGGTGACCGTTTAATGTCATTTGAAAACGTAAGTGTGTGCGGATCATCAAGTAATTAAATAAATCTTTTCTTACTAAACAAATTTGGGGTAGCAATTTTCCTTTTATTGGCAACATTTTGATATAATGTCGTCTGTTGAAATTTAAAATTATTGTTTTCACTTTGGCGATTGTTTTACGTTAAAATATTAGGTTAAACGTAATACTTGCAGGTGAAATGTTATGTTACAATGTTTTTTAAGATTTTCCGATGTACTGTGATTTCCATTTATTCCACAAACCATCATTTTAAAATAAAATATCGGGAGCTACCAGCGCTACTTGAGCGCTACGACTCGACTATAAGCTAAGCACTGACGCGGGCTGTTCGATACTAAGCCATTCTGGCTTGGTTTTACTTGCCTCACTGTGCGTGCATGTTCTCGGTTTTCTAAGTATTATTTCACATTTGGAGGAGGCTCTTTCCGCGTGATTAAAGTGTATAAAAATGAATTCGTAATAATGTTTCTTTCTAACCAGGAGGATATCATTTTTATACATTTATGAATGGGTAATGAATTTTCTTTCAATGTCGTGTAAACGTACATATGTTACTTACACATTGTGGTCATTCATGGAAATAATAACATTAATCTAATGTTTCTTATTTTATTATTCATAATAAAATCACGATTGTAATTTCCAATTCTCTATAGAGCAATAAAGTATTATCTATCTATCTTATTGTGTATTAGTATCTATCATAATGGCAAAATGATATAAGTAGAACTGTAAATATTATTTTACACGTTGTCACGTAACGGTTGGTTTAGAGTAGGGTAGAGAGAACCCGGAGACCGCTACTAAGATAGCAAGTAGTAGTAGTAGTAAGGGGGAAGTAGCAATAAAAGAATGAGAACTCAGGATTTACAATATAACTATAATTACAGATAAAAACGTTACAGTTCTCTAACGACAGTTACGCAGTTCGTTTCACCGGGTCGGAAACGCGGACACTTATTAGCGTAAGATCACGTAACTTGCTTGCAAAGATTCCTGGGCGCAGGGAAGCCTGGCGGCGTGCCAGATGGCACAACCGCAGCCAGGCCGTTGGACGCCGGCAGGTTTAGCACCGGCCACGACACTCAACCAGCAGGCTGGCCGATGAAAAAGGGGTGCGGGCGTCAGCACGCCACAGCAGCAGCACCCGTAGATATGTGGCCTCTGGCGTAGATAATGGCCGATTCAGGCTCAAGACCTGGTTAAGCTCGGCCTCCGGTCTTGCGACTCTAGGCTGTAGACCTTAGGCTTTCCACTCGTCTCCAGGCTCCAGACTAAGCCTTCCGATCCAAGACTTCAGACCCTCGACTTCCAACTCCGTTTTCAGACTCTGTTTAATTTTTCTCTCTCCACTTGACAGCTCCTTGTCTAAATTTAAATTTTTAATTTGAATTAAAAGTAAATACAAATATTTATAAAAAAGATGAGGTATGACAATGGAGGTTGATATGTGAGGAATGAAATGAGGTGATACACTACAACGTGAATAGAAATTACGGTTCTTAGCACTTTTTTTACAAAATGTAAATTTTTCCCATAAACTATAGAACGAAACCGCTCCATAGTTTCTGTATTCTCGACACTGTCACGTAAGCCCTCTATTTCAGTGTATAGTGCTCTAATACCCTAATAGAGTAAACATTTGGATACACCTAGACCTGTGTCACCCGCTGCAGATACCGATCGCATTAATTATTTATTTTCCTACCATTTAATTTTGCTCAAATACTCGTACATTATCTTTGGTAGTGGCATTGTCTACCATTTTCACAATGTTAATTAGAACCAAAGGTTACTGGTCGTATTGTTAGCGAGTCTACTGCCAGTAATCTTTTTTTAACAAATTATAGCTGGTCCAAAACTATCTCCTGGTAGCCTCCTCCTGAAGCACACTAACTGACTCACAATGTCAGTTAACGTTAATTCTAATGAAGCTATTTTTTTAAATATAATTATTTCAACTCTTGGAGCCGTTTATGCTTATATTGAGCACACAATAATCGATGTCTACTCACTCTCAGAGTATAAAATGTTTTAATGGCTGCGGGTGTTGAAATAATCAAGGGATATTGATATGGGTCAAGAACTGGATTAATGATCATTAACTCACGTGTGTGACTGCGGCGGTAAGGGCATTAACCACCACCACTTACTTTTTATTTTCTGGGACAATCAACTGTGTGTTGTGCAGCTCCGGATCTACGATTTTTTCGAACCAGAAACTTGATAGTGGCTCCCCGCGTTTGAGAAATTACCTAAAAAAAGTCAAATCTTAAATCAGCATCACATGTTCACTTGTGGTGTGGGTCTGTGTGGCGCCTTTTTCTTACAAGTCGAAAGTGAGCCAACCAGACTTCCTTACGCTAGGCGCTTTGTGGAGCAAGTTTATTTTTAATCGCCGATTTTGGCGCCTCCTGAAACAGCCTACAACTACGAGTATACCAACGGGACTTCTATTTATTCATTTTTATTTATTTATTATTTGGCTTAATGGTAGCTAATGTAATTTTCCGAATAGAAAAACCACCTTAACTAGCCCGAGAATATAACTGGTAAGCACTTGGTTGACTAGATTACACCACAGTTGGTAGTTAAACCACAGTTTAGATTTCTATGGGTTAAACCATCGATTAATTAATAGATCGATGGGTTAAACCAACATTTATACTAAAATATATATTATACTAAAACTCTAACTGAAATTGGCCGAAAAGCGTATACTTACCTAATGTGCCATCGGTAATGATGGTCAAAATTTACACATTAAGTCTGAAAAGACTTCGATATCTAGATAGATAGATATCGAAGTCTTTTCATAGATAGTCAGGGACCCATGTTATATCGATGCAGGGACAATATTCTAGGTAAAACTAGCTAGGCAGTTACTCCAATCGCAGGTAAGTTTGCTAACGTAAACCAGAAAATAATAAAATGATGTTGCATTTGAATACTCGATCGAATGCATAAATGCAAGTCTTGAAAATAATGTATTCTGTCAGGAAATTGTCTCGGGAGAACCTCGGTAAACGCGCTCTGATTGCAGACTTAATAGAAACATCTACATTGGAATGTATAGATAAAGGGGTGTGCGGAAACTCGTACAAGGAAGGAATTCACTCTCTTAGGTAAATACTTGCTTTGAAATGGTTGCAATATAAAAATATTCTGTAAAATACCTAGCTGACCGCGAAACATTAAGTGTTCAACTAGATCCATGGGGTCTTCGGAGTCGCTGGACGCTCGGGGTGTGGGCCCTTTGAGCGTCCATTGAGTACGGCGGCGACTCCGAGGAGGACGGCGGCGGGGTTGCGACCCCCGTCCCCGTGAGCACCGTGACAGGTTCCCGGGGGGCTACAATGCGCCCCCCGGCGGCGGGCTCAAAGGCAAGGCACTGAGGGGCCCCTGGTGCAGATCCCACCGGAGAGCCCTGGGGTCCCCCCTCTCATGTGCCGATGCGACAGCCGCGGGGGTTTTAGTGGGTAAGAATCCCACATACCCCGGTCGAGCCCCACAGCTCCCGGGGATCTTTCGAAGATTACCCCCGCGTCAAAAAAAAAAAAAAAAAAAAAAAGATCCATGGGGTGTCCGGGTTAGAACCTTCCCATAAAGAGATGAACGGATGAACCTAACGGGAAGACTCGTTGGTCGTCCGTAAGAGGCGGCTAAGGGACAACAAAAAGATGGGCATGACCTTTTTTTTTTCATTTTACGCGGGGGAAATCTTCCAAAAATCCCCGGGAGCTGTGGGGCTCGACCGGGGAATGTGGGATTCTTACCCACTAAAACCCCCGCGGCTGTCGCATCGGCACATGAGAGGGGGGACCCCAGGGCTCTCCGGTGGGATCTGCACCAGGGGCCCCTCAGTGTCTTGCCTTTGAGCCCGCCGCCGGAGGGCGCATTGTAGCCCCCCGGGAACCAGTCACGGTGCTCACGGGGACGGGGGTCGCAACCCCGCCGCCGTCCTCCTCTGAGTCGCCGCCGTACTCAATGGACGCTCAAAGGGCCCACACCCCGAGCGCTCTTCAAGTAGCTACCTCAACTCGAATTAAATCACGTTTACCCAAAATTAAAATATTACTGTTATTATTTATTTGCATGATTGTTGTATCGTGAATGGATCTAAAATCCTCCAAAAAATGTGGAACGCTTCACGATTTTGCGTGTCATCCTTGCGCAGGGGCCATGCTAATCTTCTCTGTATCGTTCCAATTTTAGTATATGTACTGCCGAAGCAAGTACAATTAGTAGAGCAAATAAATCGTATATATAGTAAACCATGACAAAAATGTCAATTGCGTGAGGTAGACTTTCTTGAGAATATTGAGCTAGTTTTAATATTTTTTAAAGAAATATGGCTTAGTTCTCAGCATAAATAATTTTTAATATGTTTCAAACTCCTTATTTTTGAAAAAAGGTTACAAAATATTATTTTAATAAATATTTTCGAATATAAAACGTACTCAAGGTGATGATTCTGCCACCTAGTATCAGTACTTTGAACTATACAGTAAACAAGGCGTCAACTCAAATTAGATTGGTATGGTACGCCAAAGGTGAAAACGCATGAGAAAAAATCAAGAACAACGTAATTGATATTATGATAATTCATTTTAACTTTTACAAAATTATTCTATTGAACAGAAATCAAAAAGCTATATAGTGCTGCCGCCGCGCCACCACGCCGTTACAGTGTGAAAAGATTATGCGCAACGACAATTTAAATGGTTTTGTGGCAAACTAATAGATGGCGCCTGCCATAGCAGGGTACAAACAGCGCCCTCTAACGGATGCATTCTATTTGAGCTTTATAATACCGTTCTAGTTAATATTTTCCGTTGGCGCAAGATGTCAGTGTTATAGTTTTTTTATAGGTATGTTTTTATGGCTACAGTCAACTCTACCAATATTTTACATAATATAATATCCTACATAAAAAAAAAATTGTCCTACTTGATCACTTTTCGTATTTATTTACATAATATAAAATAATTTGCAATAGCAACGCGAACCGTACATTTAATTTGTTTTTGATAGTTACCGCTAGAGGCACTGGTGTGAAAGAAATGATAAAAATGGAGTAATTTTTCAAAATTAGTCATCATGCCTATTAGGAGAGGCTCCTGGTACCTATAATACCAACTAAGTAATACCTGATACCTATAACAAAAGAAAACTATATTTCATTCACAAAGTTTATTCTGATTTCCACCGGGGAAAGCGTACAGGTTCGGTTTGTAGATTCTTTTAAGTTTTTTGGAACTAGTTTAGAAAAGTTGGTTAGTAGGTAGGTACCTACTATGAAAAAACAAGACTTCCAGCAATTCAAGGAGCTGCGCCGGTATCGTAACAAATAGCCATTACTAAATGATAGTTTAATCAATTATGCTCTCTATAATTAATTAATGTAATAGCATTTCTAGTAGGTTCCACCAGAACATTTATCATAGAAATGAGAAATGAAGAAATCACTCATTCGTATTTTTTTTAATGTGTCTAATAGTTTCTCATTGTAAGCGTTCATCCAAATTAAATATCAAAACATCATTATTAGTTTAACAGATAATATTTTCGGCCCGGCAGCGCCTTGCGTCCGGCACGTGACCTGTCAAAACATGATAATATAAACAAAGTTATTAGTATGTTTGTTTATAATTATGCCGTAATCCTATCCTGGGGTTGCTGTCACACACAAGACCCTATTGTCTAAATCCGCTAGTCTGCCTAGTCTAATAGAAACAAGGGGACTTAGGCTACCTAGACAAATATAGTATCAGTAAATTATACATAATATATGAGAAATTGGGCAAAGTGGGATCACTGGTTCAAATTTACATAATGATAGATGTACCTTTACGTAACGTACCTATAGAAGAACACAATTAAATATTGCCACCTACAAGTATATTGTGCTGGTGGTCTTTTATGAAGGTTTCGTTTCCTAGGACTTTTAACGAGCTAATTTTGTTCATTCCACGGTTGCATCAGATGGCATCCCAGTCCAGCACAAGCAGGGCCGCGCCGACCCCCCACAGCGCCTGTGTGCGAAACCTATGAAGCGCCTCTTTTTTTCACGAATCTTCTGTTTCAACTTATGTTTTTTTTATTATTTGTTAATTTTGACCAAAATAAATGTTCTCCAGTTTTATATAGGTACTTATATAATATCTTCCTAAATAGGTAAAACCAGTTCGTTTCCGCTTGCCAATTACTGCGAAAAATAAAAAACGAATTTAATTTTTAACCGACTTCAAAAAAGGAGGAGGTTCTCAATTCGTCTGTGTATATATATATATTTTATGTATGTTCGCGCTTAACTCCGGCAATTATGAACCGATTTGAAAAAATCTTTCTTTCATCCATTCTTTAATCCGTTGATTGGGTCCCATAAAAAATATTGCTTACGAATAAGTAGTTCCTGAAAAAACCAGAATGGAGACCGCGCAGGAAACCTGCAGGAAGTCCTTATCCGGTTGTGATAAAATTCATACAGATTCATTACAGTTGTTCTTTCTTTCAAATAAAAAAAGAATCATTACAATTGATAAATATTAGCCAGAGTTATGACCATTTTTGTCCTTAAAAAGCGACATAAACGTCATCTATATAGGCATTCCAGCAGTTCTCCTGCGCAGTCACCATTCTTGTTTTTTCAGGAACTACTTATTCGTAAGCAATATTTTTTTTATGGGACCCAATTAACGGATTAAATAATGGATGGAAGAAAGATTTTTTTCAAATCGGTTCATAATTGCCAGCTTTATGCGCGAACATACATAGAAAAAAAAATGTATACAGACGATTTGAGAACCTCCTCCTTTTTTGAAGTCTGTTAAAAAACCTTAAACTGATGTTCTCCATTACATTATTCTGACAAATATGAATCGATTTCGATGATTCTTTTTTTATTCAAGAGAGTAAACTAGTATGCTGATGATTCCATGCAAATTTCCTTACGACCGGATAAATTGTTTCTGAAGAAACATGAATTATGTAACACTATGTAGACGATAATGTGATCATAACCTACCAATATCATTTTACCGTCTTCGATGGTTCAATCTTTTAGTATGAAAATATCAGTAAAAAGTATAAAATAAAATATTATTGAAAAAATATCGAACCGACTTCAATAACAACACTGAAAGGTATAAAATAATTTAAATATTATAGAAGTTGGTGTCAAATATACCCAGCAGGTACGCCAACACCAACTTCTATAATATTTAAATTATTTTACACTTTTCAGTGTTATTGAAGTCGGTTCGATTTTTTTTTCAAAAATGTTTTATTACATACTCTTACTTTATTTATGATGTTATATCTAATTGTAAACTTAGATATTAACTAGCTGACCCGCGCAGCTCCGCTCGCGCTCTTTCACTTGTGAATCTAAACCATTCTCGAATCCTCTTGAACACACACAAACAATTTCATCAACATCGGTCCAGCCGTTTAGGAGGAGTTCAGTGACCTACACACGTACAGTAGAATTATATATAGAAAGATAACAAAATACTGACTTTTCTGATAATACTGATTTAACTATTGCGTTTGCTATGTTAAAAAAACAACAAGAGTCTAAAATATGTAAGAATATAAACATACTTAAATTATATTATTTCCACTCTTCTCGCTTTTCTGTTTGCGAAATTCTTAATAATTTCGTGTATGTCTATATGGTCTAATATGGCTTCCTCTATGGATATTGTTGCTAAATTTGTTAATCTTTCCTGGCTCATTTTTGAGCGCAGGTAATTTTTTATAAGTTTTAATTTAGAAAATGAACTTTCTGCACTTGTTACGGTAACTGGCATAGTTAGCAAAATTGGTAATACTATGTATAATTATGTTTTGTTATTTACAAAGCATATGTTGCCCCTATTGTACCTACTTACTTATCGATACTCCACTACAAAAAATATGTT
Organism: Furcula furcula; assembly: GCA_911728495.1. Classification (NCBI taxonomy): domain Eukaryota; kingdom Metazoa; phylum Arthropoda; class Insecta; order Lepidoptera; family Notodontidae; genus Furcula; species Furcula furcula. Next base: position 24,620,292 of record OU452253.1, read on the forward strand.
GTTTTGTAAGTGTATCAAAAATAATTTCGATGGCGGCGCCTCTATTGTCTTGGCGCCTGTGTGCGCCGCACACTTCGCACACAGGGGCGGCGCGGCCCTGAGCACAAGCTTATATTGACTTCAAATAGGCATCAAGTTAACGTAGCTATGCCTTCATGACAACTAACATGTAATCTTTCCCCGGCCGAATCGGTCTTTCATGCAATCTTAAGGTCCCAACAGATTGTGAGAGTAATAGGACGAGATATGCGCGTGTATCTGCGAAGTCGATTATTATGTACAGCTCCAAGCTGCCGCAATCGTTGCGTAGGTACCTTTTTTTTTGACGCGAGGTAAATCTTCGAAATATCCCGGGAGGCTCCTGTGGGGCTCGACTGGGGTATGTGGGGTTCCACTAAAACCCCCGCGGCTGTTGCATCGGCACATGAGAGCACCCAGGTCTCTCCGGTGGGATCTGCACCAGGGGCCCCTCAGTGCCTTGTCTTTGAGCCCGCTACCGGGGAGCGCATCGTAGCACTCTGGGAACCTGACACGGTGCTCACGGGGACGGGAGACGCCATCCTCCTCGGCTTCGCCGCCATACTCAATGGACCTTCTAAGGGCCCACACCCTGAACGTCCAGCGACTCCGAAGGAGCAATCGTTGCGTACCTAAGGGAACTCTTCTACACGTCTGCAACAGAGTAAGGACTAGGGCTGGGCCTGAGTTTGAGCCACTGACAATAGAATAGAATAATATAAACTTATGCGATCTATCCCATAATATTGAGTCATATCTCGTCCCCTGGCATGTGCCAGGGGACGAGATATGACTCACTAAGAAGGCAGAAAAGTGTTTAAATATTCAACTGGGCCTGGGTACATACCCGGGCCCAGTTGAATATTTAAACACTTTTCTGCCTTCACGAACTTTTCTATTGATTAGTGTGATTGTAAAACTCACAGATGATCACAGATTTAAAGTTCTGTGGCAGGTAGTTTTATAATTGTGAACTTGTTGAGGTTATGCAACTCAAAATAGTTTGAGATGTATTTTAAAAATAACAATCTGGAAGGTAGTATTTGTAATGTGTTATGAATTGGTTGTTGTAATGACATTCAATGTGGTGGGGGAAATGTCTAGTAGTATTTAAGGTGGAACCTCATTCATTGTATTCTATTCATTCTATCTGTGCATGTGGTGGAATAAAGACGTACCACGTACTCCAGTTTTACTCAGAAATTATAATTAACAATTGTTATAGACCGCATAACAATTGGTAAGCCGAAAATCGTGATTACAGTGACCTCATTTTTTTGATTCAGTCAGTTCAGATCAGTTTATTCGTTTACCCGTTCTATATATATACCTACCTACTATACCTATAATTGAATTAAAGTTTAGAGCTTCTGCGCTTCAAAATAGGAGATTATCACGGCAGATCGCTATCTGATATTATTACCGAGTAGCGACTCGGTAAGAAAAATGGCACAACGAACTTCTAGCAACTCATACGACCACAAAAATAAGCCTTGTACTTAATACACCCACATCTGTAATACGTCTTCGCAAAATGGGGTTTACAACGGCACATAGGCGGAACAAATTTCACGGCACATTGAGCCAAAGCCTCCTTATATGCTTGTAAAAGTATCAATATGAATTGCCGTCGTTAAAGCCTGGCCGTGTTTTGGAGGAAATCATATTCATGTTAAGTAACTGAAATAAAATATTTTTAAAAAAAATTGAACCGACTTCAATAACACTAAAAAGTATAAAATAATTTAAATATTAAAGAAGTTGGTGTTAGCGTACCTGCTGTGTATATTTGGCACCAACTTCAATAATATTTAAATTATTTTATACTTTTTAGTGTTATTGAAGTCGGTTCAATTTTTTTTAAAAATATTTTATTTTATACTTTTTAGTGATATTTTCATACATAGAAGATTGAACCATCGAAGACGGTAAAATGATCTAGGTAGGTTATGACATCATTATGATTTCACATTATCGTCTACATACTTTTACATAATTCATGTTTCGTCAGAAACTCAGAAACAATTTATCCGATCGTAATAAAATTTGCATGGAATCATCATAGTAGTTTACTCTCTCGAATAAAAAAAGAATCATCGAAATCGGTTCATATTTATCAGAGAAATGTAAAGGAGAACATCAGTTTTATGGTTTTTACCAGATAAATTCCTCCATATCATTCATAGTCCTCCAGGAAGTTCTTATCCGGTTGTGATAAAATTCATACAGGTTCATTACAGTGGTTTCTTCTTTCGAATAAAAAAAGAATCATTGAAATTGGTAAATATTTACCAGAGTTATGACCATTTTTGTCCTTAAAAAGCACCATAACGTCATCTATATAGGCTTTCCTGCAGCTCTCAGTGCGCAGTCACCATTCTTGTTTTTCAGGAACTACTTATTACTAAGCAATAATTTTTTTATGGGACCCAATTAACGGATTAAAGAATGGATGGAAGAAAGATTTTTTCAAATCGGTTCATAATTGCCAGAGTTATGCGCGAACATACATAGAAAAAAAATATATATATATACAGACGAATTGAGAACCTCCTCCTTTTTTGAAGTCGGTTAAAAAAGAATGAGTCTTTTGGTTTTTATGTTACCTAAGGAGGAAGGGATTGGCAGCACTTTCACTCAAACACCTTAAACACTAGTTACAACAGCTTTTTGTTCTAATGCTTCTGTTTATTTTGCAATTGGGCATATTATCGATTTGCAAGAAAAATACCACCGCAAGAATTGTCTGAAAAAAGTATTCATCAATATCTTATTAATTGACGACCAATTCTGTAATTTTGAGACTAGTTTTCGACTAATTAACGTAATGTGTATACGCTAAGAAAAGTCTCCTGACCTGAAGAATTCGTCTCGTTCCTACACACAAACTGTGTACACTGTACACTGCTTTGGCGCTGACCAATAAAAAAATCTCGTCTGCTAAGCCGGGCGGAGTAGGTCAGGTGAATTTTTCGTGGCTAGATCCGACAAAATTCTTGTTGTGTAGGTACATGATGAATTTGTGCTATCTGACACGGTGAAATTTCTAAGAGTGTACACGCGGCCTTAGGGTGCTTTGATTTTCGAGATAGCTGGTGTAGCCCAGCCAGAAAGAGTCCGTCCTCACTGGGCCACCGGGGTACCCCTGTAAGTTTTGAAGCACGGAACAACTAATTTCAATGTTTTGACCAATTTCGACTACTTAGCAACTGAGTCCTGGTTCAATCAGAATTGAAATTGGTTGTCGTTTTTAACCCACTTCAAGAAGAAGGCGGTTCTCAACAAAATTAGTCGCGTATTTTTTTTTAACTTAGGTACTCATTATTACGCCAAATATTTAACAATTTAGATGAATTTAACCGACTTCAAAAAATGAGGAGGTTCTCAATTCGTCTGTACCTACTTATATATTTTTTTGTATCTAAAGTGGTTTATTTCACTTTGATGACCTCGGAATCAAATCCCTTGCGTGATTGTATACGCTCCATCAAAATTATATTATATTAAATACGAGCAAAACAGTCGTTCCTGAACGAATATTTTTATATTTTTTTTCATACAAAATCATAGACAAGAATTAAAGTAAGTAGTGCAGTTGGTTTACGTACTACAGCTGAGCTCAGAGTCGATTTTAATTTTTTTTATAATCGAGGTCTAAATATCTTGAAATTCGATATCCCACCACGATGCCATTAAAACACCACACAATGGTATCGATAGCTAAAAAACCGATTAATAAGTATTTTATGGGTGAGTAAAGTCACCTGTCCGCCCGGCCACCGTGAAATTGCCCGGGACACCATAAACGCCTTAATGAAGCGCCTTTTCTGTTCCCATCACAACACCATTGGAACTAATGGAATATGTTATTGGTTTTACCGATATGAGCGGTCAACTGTGACATGACTAGACTATTAATTTTAAAAGCTTTGGAACGATAGTACGTTGTTTTTTTTTACTTAAGCCTGTGTTTGACTGCAGTCCCACCTGATGGAAAGCGGCGACGCAATTTGGGATGGTAAAGCACACCTGCTTCATCATCATTAACCGAAAGTGGTCCACTGCTGAACAAAGGCCTCCCCGTAGAAGGGAGATGTTGCTATAGTCTCCACGCTTGGCAGGCGTCTTGGGAATCGCCATATAGGTGGTAGGTAATCCAATAAAAAGACGCTGCTGCCGTCTTCTTGTTTTCTCTTAGTCGCCTCTTACGGACACCCAACGGGAGGAGATGGGTGGGTGCTATTCTTACCCGGACACAGAACACCCCACGGGTATACTAGTTTATTAAAACCCTATTTACTCTAGTCTTAAAGACACCTACATTATAATCAGGCGGAAAAACTGTTCCAGTCCTTAGCTGTCCTTATTATGAATGACGATGCAAATCGCTTAGTTCAGACTGAAGGCACGTTTACCACTTAGGGGTGTGTGCGCGCCGTGCGTCTCGTCGTCCGATGATAGAAGGGGTATGGTGGAATTAAGTCATGTAATTCCTGCTGCTACACTCTCCAAAATGCATCCTGTAGAATACCACAGTAGTCAATCTTTTACAAAATCAGCCATCTATGCGGAATATAATTATCATAGTGCACAAGTGATTGCGTAGACACAAGTGCACTCTCTCTTTCTTTCAAAATCCGATAGGACGCAGCGGGGAGAGTTCAGACGCAGGATCGACTTTTTACATGTCCATTCAACGCATGGATCATCTTAACTTTCAGACAATCAGATGATGGGCGTTATCCTAACCAGTAGAGAACATCTACGCAGTTATTGCTCCCCGCGGGATTAGAACCTGCGACCTCCTTGCAAAGCAAGCGGTTTCCCGCTGCGCCACGGAGGCTACCCACCTGATGACCCGATGGTAAATGGTGCTGCAGCCGTAAATGGGAGCGCTAGCGTATTAACACCACAAGGAAATGAAACTCTGACATAGAGCTCAGAGCTTTTGGAGTTAGGATCGGTCATGCTCGCTATCGAAATGTCTTTGCTTGTGGCGGCTTCGTGTGGCGGGTCAATTCCTTTCCTTCATTATGGCTGAGGGGAATGATGACTGATGCTCGATGGTGTTAAAGTGAAGTGAAAAATGAGGAAATTAAGAACTTCCTGCGGAAATCCTTCGAGAACAATGAATGACGCTGCATCCGCAATATTATGTAGCCGTCGACCATATAGAAACAACAAGTAACTAAGTATGCTTCAACTTTACAACAAATATCAAATGTCTTATTACAAGTTCCTGATAATATTACGCCACATATGAATACATTACACATGATTTGTTTTGCACACACAAATTAGCCAAGAATACGGACACAAAGTAAGCTACAAAACTAACTTAATATACAGACCAAATAATATTACCATTATTATGAGACTTACTTTGCCAAAAGGCGGCACTGACCCGCTTTGTGAAGAGAATAATGTAATAAATATAATTATGGATGTAATTCCTGCTCAGTCTTCTCACACAAACTGTATACATACTGCGGAACTGTGTAGCAAGTCCATGGAGTTTCTTGCTAGGTAGGTACACAAGACACAAGCCTACCAGAAAAAAAAATTGTTTGATTCATCATAGCTAGGTAGGTAGGTAGGAGTACAAATAAACCAATTCTCTAGATATAATCCGAGAAGTATGGTCTGTCTGTCTGTTCAGGTTGATATGAAAACCGGTTAGATTAAGAAATATGTTGTAATTTTTCGAACTAAGTAGCGGGCTACAGCTAGCTACAATATTAGCCAAAATTGTACCCAATAGTATTGGGTACAATTTTGGCTAGTATTGGGCCAATGCTATGCTTTCGTTCATGACATTCAGAGTGCCAAGCCTAAAATTGACACTTCATCAAAATTTAACAACGTAATCTTGTATGTACCACTAACGGCGGGCATAAAATATCATTAATATTTTCGAAGATAGAACTGCACAATTGTTTAACTTTTTTCAATTACGATTACTTATTTAATATAATAATGACAAAAGAAACAGACAGAACAAAGAAACTGACAGACTGACAGATGTCAAAAGTGATCTATTAAATTGGCCCTACTTTAGTTAACCACGTTTTAAGTATATAACGATTCATAACTCACGGTATAAAGTTCTAAATGTAACAAAATAAAAGTTAAAATCCCTTAGCTTTCAATGAACTCTGGGCCTTAAACATAAATGCCAAAAGACACGCCTAATTAACAACAGTAGTAATTGTAACAACACCGAGTTACAAGGGCAAGTTTGAATCAGAGTTGACTGAAGAACATAAAACAGTCATCGGAATACTGTCAAAAGAGCTGAATCCTAAGATTAGAGGCAAGGAAAATGCCAAAAGTTTCCGTTGTAAATTATGCTAGGGACACGCGATGTAGAAAACTGGCAGAAGTATAAGTCTGACCCAAAATTGAAGTAACGAGCTTAAATGATTAGTAAAAAAATTATTCACAGAAATTACAGTAAAAGGTCTCTAAGTGATGTGGTTTCTCTGCATTTCGTACGGTTTCAGATTTGCTCAATCCCTCTTTACCCAGATTTAAGTCAAATATATTACGTATATACTTACAAATGTTTATTTAAGTAGTAAGAATAACTATCCGTTAAACTGAAACTCACGGGTCATATCGTAAAATTAGATTAATTTCAATGTGTAGTATTCGCGTAAATATCAGAAATCATTATAATTACTATCCGTATATTTCTTTAGACGTGTTGCCAGTTGGTGTTAAAATATACGTCTCGTAGATTTCAAATGCCTTATTTTGTACTAATTTTATTGACATTTATTAAAAAAATATCGAATTAATTTCCTTTAATCGATCAGTAAATATTATTTGCTGTCAATATTGAAAACTCTACCGTTGATTTTTTTCCTTAAATAATATGTTCATACTTATTTTTTTATAATATTCAATGAATTTTGTCAAAACGTCTTTCGATAACCATAGCGAAGGTTTTTCGCTTAAGTTTTTTATCACCAATGGTCGCGATAAGCGTCGAATCGAAACTTTATACGCAAATTTTAATAAGTCTGTTTTGTTTGATGCTACGCATTAAAGTTCGCGTTTTCCAATGGTAATTTTGCTCCTCAATAAGATAAAGGACCATTTCTGACATGCTGTACTTCTGGAGATAGTTTGTATGCTTGCCATGAACAATTCTGACTAGCAAACACCTGACGCCCGAAGCTCGCCAAGTTCATTCCACAGTAAGTACCACCACTGTAGTCTGTTTTGTGTAAAGCTATTAGGACGACTAATGTCGGTGCAAAAATTAGAAACATTTTTTTAACTTTTATATAAAAACGTTTTGTCATATTATATTTATGGAATTGTCTTTCCTTAGTCCCGTGTTAGCCAGCTAGTTGTAAACAAATAAATAGGTATTAAAACTTATCGCTTCATACCGAAAATCTGTTTACAGATGCGCGGGCGTCAGCGTGTCTGTTTTTGATTTAATAATTGGGTCAAATAGTAACTATTTTTATTACATATTTAGGACGAGAATCTAGTACAGAGCGCCCTGTATATGTTCAACCAGTACCATGGTATAATTATTAATAAAGTATGAATGGTTTGATTAATCACATTTCTATTTTTTTAGGAAAAGTTTGTAAAAACGAAAATAAAACCCTAATTAGGTAGGTTATACCTATTATACAAAGTCAAACCTTACAAAACAAGTAATTTCTTTTTCAAAACTTCCCTGCTTGATATCACGAATTACGTGGAAACAGGCTTTAAGTTACAAAATAAGTCGTCGTCTCTTAGGAATTATATTTTTTTAATCACGTTCACCGGCTTTTCGCGTGGTACTCCAATATTTTTTCTCAGTATTCTGTACTACATTTTAATAGAGAGGGGATCCCATTTTTTGATTCGCTGACACCTGCTTTTCCGTAAACTTATACTATTTTAACCTCTGGGCTTGTTGTTGCAGTGTTTAATTATGATTAGTGAAGAAAAAGGTATAATAAAATCTTTGATTATGACGGCTTCCTGTGGCGGGTGTAACCCCTTTACGGGTGTAATGGCTGCTGCTCGAGTCATACTCATCACGGGCGATCCTTGATGGTCCACTCCAACTACAAAAAAAGAAAATGAAATCGTTTATTTCAAATAGGTATGCCAAAATTAGCACTTTCGAATTGTCATATTTTATATAGAAAAGCTAGCACAGGATCAAAACGCTGCCTCAACTGAGAAGATCCGGCAAGAAACTCAGTGATCTTGTCATTTTTTAATCTATTTAATGTATTTAATTTCAACATAGTAAGGTAAAACACCCAGTGTCCGACAACGTACCATTGTCCGACATTTAAAAAGTTTATTAAAAAAAATAAGAGCAGTTTCTCCTTTCTGAATGGATTTCAAGAATAAACAATAAACGCGGATTATCTAGTTGTCATGGCAAATGTCATTTCACACATTCGGGCATTTTTAAGAAAATGGCTTGGTATAAGTTTCGACCGCAAGTGATCCTCCATCGTAAGTCTAGTTTTACTAGTAAAATCGTTAAGGAGGTGAGTAAGATTTATTGCTCATAACTTTTAATTGTTTTGCTGTATCGAAAATGTTAATTATTTATAAAAATAAGACATAAATTGACTAGTTTTTAATAATTGTTTGACAAGGGTGTGGTTATAATAAAATAAGAAAATACGACTGTCGGTAATTGGTGTTTTTTTCTTCGCTTGTTCCAAATTTCGACACATGTCGAAAGATTTTTGTTTATTATTTTTTGCACTTTATTTTATTACTTGGCTATGTTTCTTCAGCACTCTTAAAATATAGTTCTTTCATTTAAAACATCAAACTGCATCCACTGATCGACAGCTGTGTCGATGATTGGATATTCCATGTGTTCCGATAACCGAATTTTGGCGCCATTTTGCAAAAATGGCGCCTAAAAAGATACACGCCTCTTCAAATGGCACTGGCGATAGAAGCAGTCAGTCTGCTCGACTTCAAAATGCTATTGGGTGGAAAGCACGTCATTTGAGCACCGTAATGCGTTGGTACGCAGAGTTTAATCGAGGCCGCCTCTCCATGATAAAATTCGTGAAGTTCGGCTCTCAAGTGCGGTCACTGAGAAAATATGGCTACTGTCATGACATTTACGGGGCCGGAAGAGACCGTCATAGCTTATAACCAGTACGTGAATAAAAAGGCCCTTAGACCAATCCAGACCAATCAGGCCCTTGTGTTTTCAAAAATAGTTTGACCAAATGAAATGTGTTTAAAATGTACACGGACACCAGAGTTAAGCTAGCCCGGCACTACTCTGAGGGCATCCCATACATCAGCCTATACTAGATTGGAATGGCTCTCAAACAGCTTAAAACAAAAAGGTGCCGGGTGAAGACGGAATCACAACAGAACTTCTGAGAGCGGATGGAAAACCGGTACTTTTAGTCCTCCAGAAGTTATTCAATTCCGTTTTACTCGAAGGTACTACGCCAGAAGCATGGCACAGGAGTGTGGTAAAAATTATAGATATATCTCACTCCTGAGCCATATGTACAAGCTGTTTTCGAAACGAAGGAATAGCAAAAGTCTCGAACGCAGGTGTAATGATTTCCAGCCTACCAAACAAGCCGGGTTCCGAAAAAGCTTTAGCACGGCCGTAAACTGACGAAGAGCAGTAGACACAAATCAAACCAACCATTATTAATCTACGTTATTTCAGTATTGCATATTATACTATTTTATAAGTATATGTTAAGAAAATAAGTACTTATTCGTGAATAATGTACTTAGATTAATAAGTCTATAGTAAGTTAATAATAAGTTACACTGCATCAATATAATACCATCACACCATGAACAAATATAAGCGTTCGCAAAATGCCTAATTTCATGTTACAATATTGCAAAACTCATTATGTTAGCATGATTGAGTTTGACTATAACCCATTTTAATTTGGTTTATGTATGAATAGTATAAGTTTACTAAAAAATTTAATATAGGAGGGAGCTGTAAAAAAAAAAGAGAAAAAAAAAACATATTCTAGTTCTGCTATGGGAAAAAATAATAATAATAAATAAAACAAATGATCACATCATATAAAGGACGCATTAGCGATATTGATATTGCCCAGCTCTTGTTGTGCGCTCATAAGGTGTTGACGGAGACGCACTCGGAAAGTATTTAGAGATTGAATAAGTCTCAAAGGTGGCGGAATATTATTCCACACCTTGGACGCAGCGTATCTAAAACTACCTCTGAAGGCTGCTGACTTGTGGGATGGTGTGGCCAACTGCTGCGAGCACTGCCTACGCGGACAGGCTCTTCCACTCGACAGCCATATAAGCTTATTATACAAGTAGGCTGGTTCTTTGTGCTTAATAACACTAAAAAGTAAACATGCTAAGTGAAGTTTACGGCGCGATTTCATTTTTAGTATATTATGCTTATTGAGGTAAGATGTCACATGCGTTCTTGGGGGAATAGAAAAACAGAATCTTGCGCAAGCATTCTGGACCCTTTGTATGAGCCGCTGGGTTCTTGCCAACAGACGAGGACCGTAGACAGTATCTGCGTAATTTAATTTGGATAAGATTAAGGAATCTACCAGCTGAACTCTTAGGTCTAGAGACAAATAAGGTCTTATTTTATATAAAAGCTTAAGTCGATAGAAACAGTTTTGAACTGACGCTGCAACATGTTTTTCAAACCGGAGACTAGCATCAAAATTTAGTCCCAAATTTTTTGCTTCAAACACTCTCTCTACCGGTTCCCCCACAAGAGCCACATTTAACACGGAAGGAAGTTTATCAATTTGATGATTAGTGCCTAGTAGCATATACTTGGATTTACTAGGATTGAGCACAAGACAATTATTTCCTGCCCACTCAGCAATCCTACTAAGGTCCTCATTTAAATTTTTAATTGCATCATGACTCTGATCAGGCTTAAACGACACATACAGCTGCACATCATCAGCATATATATGGAATTTGGAATGATGTATATTAGTGACAATGTCGGCGCAATACAAATTAAAAAGTAATGGTCCCAATATCGAGCCTTGAGGAACTCCTCTATGAACAAAGGCCGTGTTGGATGTACGACTACTCCCATCGCTTGCACGCAATTCAACTAATTGCTGGCGGTTGTGAAGATAACTATGAAACCAAGTAATTGTTCCATGGTCAAACCCGTAATAGCTCATCTTGGATAGAAGTAGCGGTATATTAATGCAATCGAACGCCCGGGAAAAGTCTAGAAGTACCAATATCGTGCACATACCCTGATCCTGAGCAGATAAAATATTATCAGTTACATCTAGCAATGCTGTAGACGTACTGTGTTTTTTACGAAACCCTGATTGCAGTGCCGGCAGTATACTATTATCTTCCAAAAATTTAGATAACTGCTGGTATACAACTTTTTCGATAACTTTGGAGAGACATGGCAGTATACTAATAGGTCGTAAATCTTTTACATCAGATGGATTAGTGTTCTTGGGTATCGGTCTAACTAATGCTATTTTCCATATATCGGGGAACGTACAAGATTCAATTGAACGATTGACAATGCCAGTTATTGCTTGCTGTGTCACTGGTAATGTTAGTAAGAGCATGTCCAGATTTATATTATCGCAACCCTCAGCTCTGGACTTTAAGTGAATAAGTATATTTGCCACAACGTCCTGCGTTACTGGGACCAATGAAAAAACTGCAGTACTATGTCTATTAAATTCATAGAAAGTCAAATGCGAGATGGATGTTTGTTCACTGCCAGGGACATTAAGAAAGTGATCATTGATTTCTTGTGGGTCAGAAAAATGAGGTGGCAGGTCTTGATTTCTTTTCGAAGGTATAAGAGTTGTTTTTATATTTTTCCACAGAGTTTTCGGATCTTTAATTTTATTATTTATATTTTGCCTAAAATAAGCACTTTTCTCATTATGTAAGGACGTAATAACAAGGGTTTTCAATTCCTTATAATATGCTTTCTTAGATTCTGATTTAGTTTGTCGATATCCAGCCAAAGCCTCATCCCGCAGTTTCATCATGAGCTTGATGTTATCTGTTATCCACGGATACGCAGGGTCTTTACTGACAAATGTTTTAAGCGGTGCATGGATATCAAATAATGTTGCAATGTTACAATTAAACTCGCTAACCATTTCATCCACTGACCCTAGCAAGGGTATACGTTCCCAATCAAATGCTGAAAGATGTCTATGGAAAGTATCTTCGCATATATTATTGAGGGCCCTATAGCGCACTACACGAGGCGTAATTTTGTCTTTCTTAGCGTATAGTTCGCAAATAATAACCGAGTGACCATTAACTGAAGCAAAACTTTCGACCGTCAGGCTCTTCATGGGAAGATCAGTGCATACTAAGTCGATTAGGGTCTGACTTTTTTCAGTATAATGTGTTGGTGACGATACCAATTGAGTAAGACTCAGACTCTTTAGAAATTCATTTATTTTTTTGGATTTGCCTTCATTAACATTTATTAAATTTACGTTAAAATCACCAAGCAGGATTATGTGATCGCAATTTCCTAGGGTATTAGTATCAGTTGTCTGGTTTCCATAGTACAGGCTCTGTCTAGTTTGGGATCAGATGACCGTGTGTGAATTGTCCCAGGATATTATATTATATTATACCTTATTATACCCATTCATTCGTTCATTCTTCGCACAGAGCGGAGCGCCTGCACGTCGTATCGCCGCAGCACTCGAGCGCATACTGCGTAGAAATCAGTCCCGATTTCGCTACACACGAGCCGACAACGCTCCCTAGACGATAATCGCCCCTAAATCGGGAGCTCGCCCGAACCGATTTCAGACCCGATTTCTAAACATTAAAAATTGGATACGATTTGCCTATACACGAGGGACGATTTAGGGTCCTCCCCACCACTGTCCCGATATTGCCACTGATTTTAGTGCCGTGTGTAGGGCTTTTTACATACTTATATACATACTTACATACATACTTACATACATGCATACTTACATACATGTATACTTACATACATACTGTCGAAAAACGTAACCTATTTTCTGGGGCATTCGGATAAAAAAAAAACACTTTTATCTCCATTAAGACAAGACAGTCCAACACCTTTCCCGAACAATCTAAAACTCACACAGTACTCTCATACCATACATTTACAACAGTATCCCAACAATAGAACAATTCACACACAACTTGTGTGACGAATCACCGTTTTGCGAATGTCCCATTCATGAGATCCACTCGACGATCCATAGACTAGAATGGATCTATAGATCCAGTGTGAAATAATGGTTAATTTATGTCAACCCGTGACGAATTGGCCGTCATTGTCTGTGGGCTGTTATGATTTTTGATCGAGGGTTTAGGTTAGGTAAGTATATTATAGTTAATCGATTTAATATGTCGTTTATTATGACAATGTAGAGCAATGATATTTTATACAATAGATATGCCATTAGCGCACGAAAAGTGAAACAACGAAATTCACCTAAATTGGGTAAACTAGCAGTAAGACTACTTACTTACTTTTACTAGGTGGTAGGTTCCTTGTGCAAGGAACCGTCCAGGTAGGTACTACCGCAGTGTCAGATATTCTGCCGCCAAGCAGCAGTGTGTAAGTATTGCTGTGTTCCGGCGTGAAGGGCACTGTAGCTGGTGAAATTACTGGACACAAAGACTTAATATCTAATGTCTTAAGGGTCGGCAACGCGCTAGTGATTCTTCTAGTATTGCTAGCGTCTATAGGCTGCGGTGACTGCTTACCATCAGGCGGGCCGCACGCTTGCTTGCCACCTTGGTTGTATAAAAAAAAAAAAAAAAAGACACGCGTCGCTATAAAGTAACGAAAGTGACGTGTGCCTTTGAAAATCAAATAAAATGCTTTGCGAATTTAGAAAACGCACAAAGTACTGTACAAAAGTAATTAATAAGGAAAGGATATCATACCTTAACTATATATGAGAAAATATTTTAGAAGTCACAATTTTTGGCTCGCATTAGTAGGAATATAACATTACTATGGTTTCTATTAACAGTGATGTAGCTCTAATTTGAAGGGCCAGTTAATACAGCGGCTAGATAACCAGACAGCTATCGAAAGGTCGTTGATTGATTTTCACGTAGAGATTTTTAGATCATAAACAGGCCCCCTAGACAATGTAACATTCTACATGCGTTAACGCGAATAGAAGGTATATAATTGTATAAAAATGACATAAGATATAGAAAAATCACGTGACAAATGATAGGGAATTGGCGAATGAAGAAATAGAGTCACTATGAAGCGATTATATTTGGTCTAGGCCCTCAGGCTGTCGCTAAGTTGTCATGCTACAATTCGAAATGCTAGAGAAATGAAAACAATGCTAGAGATTATAAATTATTAATTGGCTTCTAGTGACGAAATAATCTAATTTAAAGAACTAGATTACTGATTAACTGAAAATTAACAGTAATTATGTTTAAACACATCTTGTTTGACACAGTGTCTATTCCAATTCTAGTTAACAAAATGGAAAGTATTGGCGTCAGAGGTATAGCACTGGAATTATTTAAAGACTACTTATTAAATAGAAGTCAAAGAGTTGTGATAGCTGGAAAATATAGTGATGATGCACCAATTGTTAGCGGTGTCCCACAGGGTAGTGTATTAGGGCCAACCCTATTTTTAATTTATATTAATAGTCTATGTGAGCTGAATCTGGAAAACTGTAAATTGGTCACATTTGCTGATGATACGGCACTTGTTTTCTATGGTAAAACTTGGGAAGCTACAAAAGCATACGCTGAGGCAGGCTTAAGAAGGGTATCTAATTGGTTAAATCAAAATCTTTTGTCACTTAACCTTGTAAAAACAAAATTCATACTTTTTGCTAATACTAAGCGAACATTGCCACCAGGGACATGTTTTAAACTACAAGTACATACTTGCAAAACTATCCCATCAATTAGTTGCGATTGTAGTTATATAGATAGAGTTAATACAATAAAATATCTGGGCATCCTTGTTGACGAAACTTTGTCTTGGTGCCCTCATATTGACAATCTAGTACAGAAAACGCGGAGTTTGATATATATCTTCAAGACATTGAGACACGTTGCTGACCATGCTCTTCTAAAAACTGTCTATTACGCATTGGCGCAGTCAATTCTGTCATACTGCATTATAGTATGGGGTGGAGCACGTAAAACCCATCTAATTAAATTGGAAAGAGCTCAACGAGCGTTACTAAAAGTTATGTTTTACAAACCGTTTCGATACCCTACGAATGAATTGTATTTGGAATGTGATGTTCTGACCGTAAGACAACTATTTCTTAAAGAAAGTCTAATCACTCAGCATCGAAAACTTGTTTATGATCCCCAACGTTTAAATACTAGACGCAAAGATAATGTATGCACTGCATTACCACACAAGACATTTTTTATCACAAAATTACAATGTTACATTGGTCCAAGACTTTATAATAAAACTAATAAGAGTATCCAAATCTACTCAAAAAATCTTCATCAATTTAAAAAGGAGATAATAGCATGGTTAAAATCTAAAAATTATGAGGAAACTGAGAATTTATTAAGATTTAAATGATAAACATATACTTAAATAAATAATACAGTCAAATTGAGATCCTCCTTTTTCAAAGTCGGTTGAAATAGATTTCTTTTTAAAATATATAGATTTATACATATATAAGTAAAACGACGAATATGGAATTGAAAAAAAAAAAAAACCTACTTATGACAAGGTCCATAGTTACTGTAGTCAATTTCTTGTATTAAAATAAGAATGTTTTTGAAGGTAGTCAGATAAAATCTTGATGTTTATATCAGTCAACATATAACTTTATAGAGTTGATAAGTGTAATTAGAGAATATCCATATTTAACTGTTCAAAATACTGTCTATAATTAGTGTCACTGGAAGAAACTAGTGTCTAAGATACAGGCTAGGCCTAGTTTAGACGCTAGAGGTACATCGAAACTGCAAATTATAGGTAAGTTATATATAAGTTTAAATTGTTTAAGGATATTTTTGTGTTTTATGTCAATAAAGTTTTTATTTATTTTATTATTTATTATCTTTTCCAGCGTGTTCAAGAGAGAAAAAGTAAAATAATGAAAGAGGGTACAGTGTGGTATAAAAAGAAAAACTTTGTTTCGCGTAACTCCGCGATAAAGCGCGTATGTTTGGGAACTTTTAATATACCAGGTGTTATTTTGGAAAAGTGATAGACGTTTTGTAATAATAATAATATTCTGGGACAATCCACACACGGTCATCCGAACCCAAACTAGGCAGAGCCTGTACTATGGATACCAGACAACTGATACTAATACTTACCTATATACTTTTTTTGTGAATACATACTTAAATAGATAGAAATAACACCCAAATAATGGGCGGGAATCGAACCCACGACCTATTAGGTAGCAGCCAGGGTGTCTAACCGCTAGACCAACAGGCCCCTCTATGGTAGGATATAACAGCAAATGACTGTTATATATCCCTCAATAATTATCTATATTAAAAATGTGATGTATGTACACTATTATTACTGACCAGGTGATACAAAATTGATCGGATAACCATTGTACCGTGTAATGAAGCAAATATGCATTAATATGCGAAATGGATGCGATGAAAATTGATGTTATTATAAAATCCATTACTGGCTTAAAGTATTTCATCAAAATAACGTATATTAATTTAAAAAAAAAGGCAAACGAATAATTTTCCTGTTTCCATTTTTTTACTTACCAAAATTATTACTTGATTTAAAAAATGTACTTACCTGCGCTTAAGTCGTTGATGGTAATGATTAGAAATATAATTATACGGGAATATATATTTTTTATACCACCAATGTCGCTCGCATCATGGCAAGTATACGCAGCCTATGGAAGCTGGCAACATAAAAAAATATTAATAGCGCGGTGCCAACGCTGTAGAACGTATCTTTCTTTTCTAATATCTCCATGGTGTAATTATTGGGAAACACCTTGGCTGGCAGTTCAAGCTACCACCTTATTCATATTTCAGTAAAACATGTCAACTACGCAGTTTTGTAATCGTAACAAACATGATTTTAATGGATAATCTAAAAATTGGCACTCTATTAAGAGCAAAATATTTACAGCCAATCAAGAAAAAGATAATTCTCCGAACCAATAAGTAGTGTGTGGTAGTAGGTACTGACAAAAGTTTTGTATTCTTCAAAAATATGTATGCTCAAAAAATGTGGAACGCTTCACGATTTTGCGTGTCATCCTTGCGCAGGGGCCATGCTAATCTTCTCTGTATCGTTCCAATTTTAGTATATGTACTGCCGAAGCAAGTACAATAGTACAGCGCAAGAGACTCTATATATAGTTAGAACGGCGGAACATTTCGCTTGCGTGATTCAGGATCCGTCCCAATAGGGTAACGAAACGATCCCATTATAATAGTGGTTACAAAAAAAAACCGGTTGAAACCCTTCGGTGGATAATTTTATGCTTATATTTATAAGTTAGATCTTTTATTCTATAAAAGTATACTTCAATGACGAGAAGACATCTATCAATCTGCGAATTACCTGTCATCTACCTCTTCAATAGCTATTAAAAAAAAACTAATTGGCTATCTGAGTAAATATCTTGCGTTGATATAAATAAATATTTTGATATACTTACGCTGGATTAAAAAATATATAGGTAGAGTTTTTAAAAATAACATCATTAAAACGAAATTTGAAATAATACCAGTTGAAATTCAACCAAGATTAATGATGCAAACGTAATATCATCAACAAATAACCAATTTCCCACCCTAACTAATTGGTGACCGAAAAATCACATGCGCAAATAAATCAAATCGACAATAGAGAACACACTTGATGACGGTCCGATCGTAAACGAGCACTGGCTGATGAAAAACAAATTCAGAATTTGGGTGGTGTTCGAAATTCAAATAGATACCAATGAAAAGATGGCGCGTGGCGAACTCTATGTTGACCATACTTGAATGACCTTTTTCAAATTGTAAACAATTTTCTTATAGTCCTTCAGGGGATTGTAATAAAGGCTATAATATTTTAGTAATAGGCGAATCGATGATAAATTTAAGTTTGTTGTACTGTATGAGTGCTACCAAAAACAAATTTATTTGTACAGTCCCCAGTAACGACTATTTAAATTTGAACCGAATGTTCCAGATATTAAAGTATAGGTTTGCACTGATTGTAGTTTCGCATGAGTATAAGTAACTATGTCCACTAGTATGGCTGCCACGCGGCAACGCGTCCCTCCGTAGATAATAAATACTTTTGGCAAATAATTACGTTATTTGATTTTAGACGGATGATGGTCGACGGGCAAACATAGGTTTTTGAATCCGTACGTGGGAGAGATTTAGGAAGCTAGCGCGGAACGTTAAACAGCAAATTTATTTAAAAAATAATAACAAAGGTAGAGATAAGCCGCATAAGGGTCTATTAGGAATTTGTGTAGGTAAATAATTATGAAAATGTTACACCTATTTGATTTAGTTCGCTCGCTTGATAGTCACGATGGTCGTAAGACGCTCGCTTGATGGTCGACACGCTTGCCTATAGACAGCTGCTTTGCACTGCCGCTCGTCACACGAGGCATTGGTTATATTTGTGGATAACGGAGCTGGTTATGCTTGCAGTAAACCAATATTTGTTATGTAATTTTAGTAATCTATCAGTGTAATTGTTAGATGTACCCAATAAAGTGAAAAAAAAAATAGTCTCTAGTCAGTCTCAAAAGTCCGATAGTTTCACCAGCTACAGTGCCATTCACACCAGAAGACAGAAATGTTTACACATAGCTGTTAATGGCAGAATATCTTAAATTATTTATTCTTTATGTAAATGAATGTTTGTCTGTATGTTCTTTATAGAATCGTAAACTATTCATTTGATCATGTCATGATCTTCAGCAAAGTGTTGTGCATGAGCCCAAAAAGGTTTCTGAGTAAAAAGAGCAGGAGCGGAGCTGCGTGGGTCAGCTAGTATATTATAAAAAGTTAGTCCTGCGGCCTGTGACATACCTAATGGCTATATAATATTTTTATTTTTACCGTTAGCTTTGTAAACCATACGATTTTTTAAGATCAGGTGATCAGCCTGTACTGTCCTTACCAGTAAGAAATTACTAGGTACACAAAGTTGTTGCTGCCTACGGGATTCGAACCAGTGACCTGCGGTTTGCAAAGGAAGTGGTATCCCACTGCGTCACGAAGGCTACGCAACTACATACTTAGTAGTTAACAAGTCTATTACGCCATCGGGTGAGACCTGTCTGAACAGTTGTTTGTTGGTTTGTTAATTTAGTTCAAACCTGTCAATAGAGAACACAAATTAATTAGTACATAAAATCGAAGCCAGCCAGATAGTTTAGTCTGACATAGCAATTAAAATACCTAAGTTTCCACGCAAAGTAATTATTGAACTAAACAATGTGATGAACATACTGTAAACTTCTTGTAAGTAGGTATATAAGACTCGTGGGGTGTCGGGGTAAGAATAGCACCCTCCCATCTCATTCCGTTGGGTGTCTGTAAGAGGCGGCTAAGTCAAAAGTCAAAGTCAAAAAATCAAAAATAGTTTATTTCAAGTAAGCTTAACGCTAGCACTTTTGAAAGGTCATATTTAAAAAAAAAGCTACCACCGGATCACAACGCGGCCTCAACTGAGAAGATCCGGCAAGAAACTCAGCGGGCTTGTCATTTTTTCACTTTTTTTTTTAAACAGTGTTTCATGTTACAATTAGATCAGAGTGACAGTGTATTTTGCCGTTCAAAAGATCAAATAAGACAGAAAAAAAATACGACGAAAGTACAACAAACTAAAAGGCCAAAGGGATAGTAGTTGGACCAGTCCCCCCAAGCAGCACCCGGGAAGACGAGAAGACGCAGCATCTTCTTCTGTGCTATATCCAACTACACTGCGATCCCCAAGACGACTGCTAAGCGCGGGGATTATGGCAAACAGCACCCACTTCCCCTACGGGAAGGCCTCGGCTGATGATGTATGACACTGAAGGGCCGTATATAAACTTAAATATCTTCAGCGGTTTCATTCCAGACTTTATCTTTAACCCATTAACGCCCAAATTAAAACTACTTGCAAACATTATATTTTTATAATATTTATTACATCATTATAAGGTAAATAAAAGGTATATGAGCAAACATTGTTTAAAATATTTCCAACTTAGAAATTATAAGGGTGTACCCGGCCGAGTACAACGGGCGGATTAAGAATGTAATTGTCTAATGGGAAGTAGTTCGACGCATAGCGTTTTCCTGCAAATCTCGCTACGCCAACAAACGCGATTGAAAGGAATAACACATCGCAACCAATTGTTAATGTGCTTGGGATTGTGACCAGCATGAGATTCCCTTGGGGTTTTGGGTCAGTATAGGTAAAAGTAGTAACCTCCAATGTTTTTCCGCTGTGTGTTTAGGAGGTGACAGAGGCAGAACCAGAACACGGGCAGCAATGTCTTCTGTTGAAATATCTAGCTCCACGTATACTGCGATCCCTATAGCTTCGGCAATCCCCCATACTACAATAATTCCCCATACCTACCCCCAACATAATTGAGGCACACTGACATTATCTTTTCGAAATTGGTCACGAATGCATTAGAGGATGCGTGAGCTCTTGAACTGGATTGATATAGACACTCTTGACTGGATAGACGCTGGCAGAGTCGCTGGAGGACTAGTACCTACTATGCTCAGCAAATAAACATGGATACGACGAAGGCGTCTAAAGTCCACCAATTGGAGAGACTGTCCAGTTTCGGATTACGGTCCCACATCGATATAGAAGTCTTCCGAAGAATTCAACTCGGATAGGCAAATTACGCGATATCTTCTCGCTCAAAATACCGCAGTGCCTAAAGATGAGGTTTTTCAAATAGAGTGTGTTGCCACCAGTGAAGTCATATGGCACTAAGATGTCGTTCTCGACTGCTAGCCATTCAGAGAAGGTCTAGAGTCTCACGATGAGCTATAGAGAGAGCAATGTTCAGAGTTTCTTAGCGCTACAAAATTCGTATTGAGGAAATTTGCCAAAGAATCAGTCATCAACATAGATCTCAGAATCTGCAAGATGATATGGCAATGGGGGGGTAGGCCATATCGCTTGAAGAATCGATAACCGATGGCGAAAAATAATTCTCAAGTAACGACCACGTAGCGTAGGTAGACTTCCCACTAGGTGGACAGACGACATTGTGCGGGTCGCAGGTAACCGGTGGATACAAGTAGCCAATTGTCGGTCATTGTGGCGTTCGATGGGGGAGGCCTATGTTCAGCAGTGGACGTCTTCCGGTTGGTGATGATGATGATGAACTACCACGAACCGGTCGACACAGCGTAGGCAGGTCTCCCACTGGGTGAACCGATGATATTGTGCAAGTTGCAACCGGTGGATGTATGCCAATTGGCAAGGGGGGGGGGAGTCTATGTTCAGCAGTGGTCTTTCGGCGGATGAAGAGGATGATTATTATTGCAGGCTTCTACTAATCCTAAAAAGCAATTTTGGCTTGTAAAAAAAAAAAAAAATATCAAAATGTCTGAATATATTACTCCATAAGAGCCCATTGTACCCGTCCGGGTACAGTGACATAAATGTACTCTGATATGAGCTTGATGAAAGTAATTGTTACTAAAATGGTATCATATCTTTCAATATAGATGTACAATAGTTTTTAATAAAGATAATATCAATTTACTATTTATTTTATACTATAGATATTTTTTTTCATTTTACCTAAATACCTTGGGCCTCAATCACTATTTGTCACTAAAAAAAATTACATTTCTTTTCGCGCCGTGACCAAACTTTTTTCTTCATACACTAGTAATACCATTTAGTTACTATATAGCTAATTACATTCATACAAACCACAAATAAATATAACTAAATCATGCATTTTGTTGCTGTACCCGCGCGAGTACAGAGAGCGTTAATGGGTTAACTGAATAAACTTTTGGCCTTTAAGTACGCAAAACATATTAAAGTGACTTTTTTGGGGTAGTCCCACCACTCATCCCACCACTGTTACTCCTGTAAGCCAGGATCTACAGTGGTCACCACTGAAGACACCGAGGTTTGACCCTCGGCGAGTCCCAGGGGAACGCTAATTGACTTGAAAACCGCCACAAATTTCACTAAAGAGGTAAATAGGAGGAGTTGGAAATACATAAATTCTACATAATAAAGTGATTGTAGACTAAGTAAAAAAAATATATGGCATTAGCCTGATATTACTATAAAATTGCAGAGCTAATATCAATCATCTAAATCCGGATTAACTACTATTTTAATGTAAAAATTTCGATTGAAACTTGGATTAATTTTTTCGATAGACAAGAAGACCTAAACATGAGCAAGCCTTTTTTTTTTGACGCGGGGGAAATCTTCGAAAGATCCCCGGGAGCTGTGGGGCTCGACCGGGGTATGTGGGATTCTTACCCACTAAAACCCCCGCGGCTGTCGCATCGGCACATGAGAGGGGGACCCCAGAGCTCTCCGGTGGGATCTGCACCAGGGGCCCCTCAGTGCCTTGCCTTTGAGCCCGCCGCCGGGGGGCGCATTGTAGCCCCCCGGGAACCTGTCACGGTGCTCACGGGGACGGGGGTCGCAACCCCGCCGCCGTCCTCCTCGGAGTCGCCGCCGTACTCAATGGACGCTCAAAGGGCCCACACCCTGAGCGTCCAGCGACTCCGAAGGAAACATGAGCAAGCCTAGCAAACGAAATGTAGATGATACTAACTTGACATAGGTAATTGGTTTTTGGTCTGCTCAAGCCAATATGGCTCAAGTACATTTCGTTTGTACTACTTTTTACGGATTATATCGGGGTTACAATCCGTAAAAGTAGTTTCATTGCAATGTGCAGTAGGTATTCCCGTAAATAAAACAAAAACATAGCTATACATTGCCTCTGTATTAATGCCTCCAAAAAGCCTCTTCCGTTATTAATAACTCACCACAAAACTTTATCCTAAGCTTATCTCGTCTAGTGCTTGCCATTTTGCGATTCTCGTTCTAACTAATGTGCCAAAACACTGAAGGCATATTTTAAACAGAAAGAAATCTAATTTAAAAGCGACTCAGTCGCTGTACCCTTACTTAATAACCCAGGCTGCTCACAAGCTATGCTTTATAAATTCTGTCCCCCGCATGCCAGCGAACACTTGACATTCTTTAGCCTTAATGAAATCACCAGGCAACTTTATCGGGGTTCAAACGTGACTTTAAACAGGGTTTAAAATAAATAACGTAATACAATACAACGAGCCCGTGGGGTGTCCGGGTAAGAATAACACCCACCCATCTTCCTCCCGTTGGGTGTCCGTAAGAGGTGAATAAGGGAAAACAAGAAGACGAGCAGCAGCGTCTTTTAATTGGATTACCTACCACCTATACTGCGATCCCCAAGCCGCCTGCCAAGCGTGGAGATTATGGTAACCTCTCCCTTCTAAGCGGGAGGCCTTTGTGCAGCAGTGAACTTCCAACACCAAATGTTATTAATAAAATCAATGGGCCGTGAGTATTTACGGTAGCCGTAAATGTAGTGCCCATTTCATAGTTCAGGGGAACTACTCCTAGAAAGACCTACTGACACCGACCTACACCTTTAGAGCAGTATTATTCTAATGTTAGTACTCGTATGGCATGAAGTAGAAACGTCGGGTTATGTAGTTTATAGTTCTGTCAATTTCTATCGAATGGCGGTTCTATCGGTGGCGGAAAATTACCTACGCGACTCAAGAGATAGATATATAGATGGATAGACAAGTCAATACACCGCACAAAAAAAAAATACAGATACTAAAAGAAAAAGATACAAAATAAATGACATGCAACAATAGGCAAGAGAACAAGAGACTATCTGCTGCACTCACAAACGTCAATTACACAATTCTAATCGGATTGTCTGGGGGCACGATGCTAATGTAGACTATATACTCGTCAAAATAATCAAATTAAACAAATGGCTAAGTATGAATTAACACTAATTGAGTTTTCTATGTGCGGCGGTATAACTGTTATATCAGGTGACGAGCGGCAATGCAAGGTCTAAGGGATTGCTGTCGCTTACCATCAGGCGATCATTCTACTTGTTTTTCATTAATGACAAGATGATATTTTAAGTAATGAATAAAAATTACTTGGAACTAATATATGTAAAATTGAAAGTACCTACCTAATGATTTAGCTCACAGTATTGAAGTTGAAAATATTTGTTTCTAGCAGCTAGTATATATAATTATATCTGATAAAAATAAAACCAAATTGTTCAGTTAGTAAAATTTTATTACATCCTAACAAAATGTAAAGTTTTATTAAAATAGATCTTGTCTATGCTGTAAACTGGGAGCTTTCCATAAATTATTATTTACATTATTAACAATTCACAAATTTGTACAAAAGTAGAGTTCTAGTAGATACAGACTAATTTATCTTATTTACTAAATTAAGCAAAAATAACAGCACATAACTATAGTTTCACTAAGATAAAGAATAAATTACGTAACATTTATTCTAATGTCTAGACATCATCCTATCTTTGTCTTCAATCTTAAGAAATTTTAAAACTTAAATGGCAGACAAGGAGATAAAACCACTATTATAAACGGTGTTTAACTTTTTGACAAGGGAAGTACTGCCTAGCCTAAGTCATAATAATCTAGTTATCTTTTCAGAGACATTATATTGACGCGATCATACTAAAAAATAGATTTGTTTAGGTACCTAACCTATTTGAGCACAGTCTATATCAGTAATTACAGAGATTATTTAGTTATATTAAGTCCTGGATCAAATCCACTAACCTCTGACAAAAACACGATAAATCTAACACAATTTATGAGTACTGTGACAAATTTTGAACTTCATAACTGGCGTCATTGTCACTAACCACGTCAATTTGTTCCTGGTCACACGATTCTGACTGACTCTTAGATGAACAAGAGCTGTGACTGCAACAGCACTTCTTAGCTTTACCTTCGGAACTGACTGGAGATTCCTCTTTCTTCAGTTTAACGCGGCGATTCTGGAACCAGATTTTCACTTGTTTCTCAGACAGCTTCAACCTCGACGCGATTTCTATTCTTCTCAATCGTGACAGATACATGTTCATCGAAAACTCTCTTTCTAACTCCAATAATTGCGTTCCAGTGAAGGCAGTCCGTATTCTCTTACTGGAATCTTCTTTCAATGGCAAACGTTTCAATTCCTTAGAATAGCCTGGTAGTAATTCTTCTGGATGGGCTAATGGTGGACTCGGTGTTCCATTTCTGCTCTCGCTGGACAGGGATGGAGATCTTTGCCCGTGGCTCTTCGATGGCGACGTCGTTTTGTAGGGATGATGCAAGTACGGTGATACGGATTTCTTCTTTCTGCTAACTAAGCCATCTTGGTCTTCTGTTTTTACATACGCTTCAAAGGATTTCGGTTCAGGTTGAGCTTCGAAAAAATCCTGACGGGGCAGTTGATGCAGTAACGGATATCGAAAATTAAGATGCTCCAAGAAAGGTCTGAATAAATCCGGTGACCTTTGTTGATGTAGACCGATGTTCAGTAAATTGTTCAAATTTCCATGGTAAGGGTACGGTAAGAACTTTGGCCGGGGATCCAAATGCTGGCCAATAAAGGCGTAAGGATGAACTGGCTCGGTAAGATCAGTCTTCTTGCAATCTTTCGCGTCACTTATGAGAGCGTCGACCAAGAAGGAACGAGACATTTTAGCGGTTGCTCTCGTCACGAACGCTGGTTCACAACTAACTGTAGGGTGCGAGGCTCCTAAAAGTAACAATTACAAAAACTACCCCCACTTAGAGCACCCTATTGTAAATAAACACAATAGTTCTCGAAGCGTTTTGGCAATTATTTGGCCCGGCCCACCCCTTTGTCGGTGAGGCAACCCCAATGTTAGTTTCAAAAAAAAACTTGTATGAATGGAGCATTTTAGTAGCTATGAATAATTTTGTATGGGACGCTAACATCCCTAATATCTATCTCATTAAATCCAATTTGGTTACTGTTTTTGATGCGTTTATAGTTTGTTTTTTTTTTAATAATATATTATTCAGAGTTTATACACGGTTTGAATTTGTGTTTTAACTACTATTTTTTTAAATAAGTTTAATTAATTTGTTTACTAACTGTAAATATTTAGTTTCAATAAATTATTTGTTTATTTGGATTAATGATAATATTTTAACATTATTTGATAAATATATCCTCCGAATATCACAAATTATAGCTTCGTTGAAACCAGGCCTATGTAGTATATAAAATTGACTTACATTCCGAAGAAGTACCTACTCTTTAATCAAAATAAGATTGAACATATTATAGTCGGTATTTATTGCTAAACACGGCAAAATCAATTCTTTTTATAAGAGTACAGCCGTCTTCGCCAAAAGATTTCCAGATCAAATTCAGTGTCCAAATGACTAATATTCCAATCTATAAAATCAACAGAAAATATCTTATACTCACCAACGATCAAGACTGTCTACTCATCCTACGTTACACCATATTAATTAAATATGAATACCCTATAATAGAATCCTTATGGTACACGCGTGATCCTCGCAAAAGAAACCCTGCGATAGGAGGGACCCCATAGCCCCGCCCCGCAGAAGCCATGGCAAACTAGTTTATGGAATATTAAAAGAACCCTAATATTTGGTAGCATTATAATTGTGAATCAATTCATGTTATTATAACGTCAGTATTAATTTGTGAAGTAACATTACTCTATTGTGTTGTAAGTGGATTCATATGGGATTTATGGTATGTGTAAATAGTACTGACTGAATCTTGGATAACAGTATTGACAGTTTGGATAAAAATAATAAATTTTAAACTAAATTGGTTATAATTGGGTATGATTACAGTTAAGAATACGCTAAATGATTATGAGGTTTACAAAAAATCCTGTTCATAAATATCAAGTATTTCTGGTTTAAAGACCATTAACCGTTATAATTTTATATAACGGTTTTAGAAAATACCACTAAAATGAAAATTTCACAACATAGATGTTACTTGAAAGAAACTGAAGAGCGTGGTTAATGATTACCAAATTTTTTCACTGTAGTCATAAAATGTGTTTACCGAAATGTAGGATAAATGTTAGTAGTTGAAAGTCAAGACATTCTAAGACAAACTAAACAAACATAAACTTAAACAAACTTAACTTTATTGAAATGATTTAGAATATTAAAAAAAATACTCCACAATTTCTAAAACCTAATTCAAAACATCAAATTTCAGCGTATGATTAATCCACAACCTAGTTATCCATCAAAGTCTTGTTTCCAATTTTGCGTCTAGAAGTGTGAATTTTATTTTTTTCTGAGCAAAATGTATAATTTCATTTGTGTGGACAGCGAAAATAGAATGGCTGTATCGGCTCCCAAGAGCCTTCACGAATAGCAATTTTCTCTAGTTAAATTGTTTTATGTGAAAATTGAATTTGTAGACATATTTTTTATTGTTTCATTAGAGTAGATGTTTTGGCCTATATAAAACACGATGCTGATATAATGTTTTAAGTTATTACTGCTTTGGGCAATTGGAGATTTGATTTCATACCTTGCTGAATTGAAGCTGTATTTTTGTAGAAATTTCGTAGTGCAAGAGAGTATTCTGCCTTAGCGCAGCAGTGTGTATTTGCTTTATTAGTGAGAAGGGCACTGTAGTCAGTTAAGTTCTTAGATTTAAACAAGAGACGCAATAACTAATGGCTTAGGAGACCAGCAGTGGTGCAGTTTAGGTAGGTGTTTTGTTTACCATGTGGCAAAGGTCTTGGGGACTATGGCACCCCCCCCCCCCTAAAAGGGAAGGGTTGCCATAGTCCCTACGCTTGGCAGGCGGCTTGGGGATCACAGTATAGTTGGAAAATAAATCCAAAAAAGACGCTGCTGCCCTTCTTCCTGTTTTAGTCGCTTCTTATGACACCCATCGAGAGGATGTGGGGGGATGCAATACTAACCCGACCGACACCCCACGGGTCACTAATTGACATAAAAGAAAGCTGCTGTAGATTAGTTAAGTTTAAGGAAACCAGTAAGTCGAGTTATATGAGTTACTTATGATATGATTTTAAATTTTTCCTATGAGTACCGCCGTATCCATGGTCATCGTCTTAAAAGTTCCCTCGGAAGTTGATTCGTGACCACAATGTATTTTTGCTTCACAACTTTCGAACTCAAGCTTTAGCTTATAAAAAAATATATAAACAATTTTAAGAAAAGAATAAAAGGATCAGAACCAAATTGCCGCAGGGACAGTACAACAAAAGATAAAAAACAGCTCCAATGAATCTGTATCATCGGCCAATATTTTTTGCAGTCCGCTATTTTTTCCCCTTTTGTTAGAAAATCTGACGGCACAGAGTTCGATCACGAAATCGCGACAATCCAAACAATACAGCGAAAATAACAATGTTTGGGCAAACATACTTCGGGTATCTGATAATGAGAATTTTTGCAAAGAGATTTATGCTATATAGCCAAACCGAATAGGGGTGAAATTAGTTCACAGATATAGGACAGATCCTCCCTCACAATTCAGATAGGTATAAAGGGTTATTATACCGGGTATACGTCTAATTGTACTCACGTCAAGAAAGACCAGGTGGTGCTTGACACGGTAATGATAATTGGTAAATATTATTCGAAGGAAAATTGTATCGAATTAAATATGTAGGTGATTTGATCCATCACAAAAGGTTTCTAAATAAAAGGAATAATTTGGTGGTAGTGGGGTATGTTTGGTATATTTTAGTCAAAATACTCTAAACTCTTTCCGATCTCATAAATGTGTGGAGGAGACCTTTAGGTTACGGTAAAAATAAAATTAGATAGATAGATAACAATTTATAGAAACCACTTACAAGCAAAAAGTAATAACACCAATAATAGCTTTCTATAAAAAAATCAATGTTTATGCGTCTTCTAGCTTCAGAAATTCATATTATGACTATAAAAAATCATTCTTACAAATTAAAAGCTCAAACTAGTATTTTAGCTCAGGTAGTATGAGTTTTTTTGGTAGATTAACCATCTGTGATAACTTTAAAGAAGTTTGTAATTTTCCTAGTTTGTTGCTTTGCTGTAAGCAAAGCGGTGAACCCATAAATTTTTTGAACAGGATTCAAATGTGTTGCTTAGACGAAAAACTAATAAAATATTTAGCTAACGAAAATAAGATTCTATACCTTATTTTCGTTAAGAATTCGCCTCTATTTACATTTTATACAAATAACAGGCATTCATTTCTAATTAATCCAAACGGGCGACTCATTCAAATTCAATATCCTCAAAACTTTCAAAAGAAGCTTCATTTAAAACGCAATCACAACGGAAATGAACTTAGAAAAGTTATTTAATGACCACCTGCTTATTGTAAATTCGAATATTCAAGATGGCGTACTTCTAAGAACAGTATTACTTTTAAATGATCTAACAATGCTGTCGCCCGCGTGTCTGAGCCTAGTCGCTACGGGATACACTTGTCCACTTCATTCATAAATTCATCCATTCAATAGTTCATTCATGTTTTTAGCAACGGTAATGAATGGTGTATCGATTCTATTGTGTTTGCATGTTCATTGTGTTTTGGCGATAAGTCTGCGGGACAGGTATCGATGTATCCCATTTTTAATTTTGCAGTCATCGATAGTTTTGTTAAATCTTATTCCAATGCGTTAAAGGATAATATTGCCTAAACCTTAAAGTCTATAGCGTTATTCCAGCTTTGTAAAATGTTTTGGTTTCTGTTTCGTGTAGTGTAGATTGTATTTTACGCGACAATTGTAAGCTTTTAAGTTCATTATAGCGACAAAAGGTTTTGTGACTGCACGGATGCTCTGCGACAATTATTTTTGAGTATCGGTGTGTGGTAGTTTTATAGAGTACGAAGATGTAGTTATTTTTACATCAACTTTCTATACCTTGCAATTTTTGGGCCAATATACAATAAAGAATCTCTCTGAAGCTTTGAGAACTATTTATCTTTATAATATTATCGTGTTTGTTACAATTTTATTCTTTCTAGCCTCCGTGGTGCAGTGGGAAACCGCTTCCTTTGCAAACCGGAGGTCACGGGTTCGAATACCGCGGGGAGCAAAAACTTTGTGTAGTTGTTTCTTTCAGGTTAGGATAATGCAGTAGTAAAGTAAGATAATCCATGCGTCGGATGGGCATGTAAAAAGTCGGTCCTGCGCCTCATCTCCTCGGTCGCGTCGGTTTTCCATCCCATCGAATTGTCAGAGGTTAAAGGAAGAGAGGGTGTACTTGTGTCTACGCAATCATTTGTGCACTATAATATTTCCCGCGTATTATGTCTTATGGTATATTACTGTGGGGATCTTCTGCAGAATTTAATGCAATTTTTATTCTGCAAAAAAGAGCTGTGAGAGCCATTTATAATCTGGCTCCTACCGATTCACTTAGAGAAAAATTCAAGGAAATAGATATTCTAACGGTTGTTTCACAATTCATATTTGAAAATTTAGTATATGTTCAGAAATATAGACCATATTACTGCAAATAAATGAAATTGTAATTGAAATTGAAAAATATTGGATCTTATAAAAAATATAGTGATATTCATGGTGTTAATACTCGGAACAAACACGATCTTGTTTTGCATTCCACGCGTCTCCACAGAACAGGCAAATCCTCTATGGGTCAAAGTATACGCTTCTATAACAAACTGCCACAGGATATCCGAGATCTTCCACTGAATAAATTTAAACCTTTGATAAAAAGCCGATTGTGGAAAAAGGCTTATTATAAAATCTCGGATTACCTAGAGGATAAAGCTGCGTGGGCTTGTACTGCCTGACTCATGCAAGCTTCGAATTTTAAGGCTTACAATTTGTAACACCACATAAAGTGGTGGATTACTGATGGCTGTGCACAAGTCAATTAATTGATGACATCAATAATATGTTAAAGTGTTTTGTGTCTTGCCTGACGAGGCACTGCTTAACAGCAGAAGTTAAATGTTAGACGTGTGCCACTGAGATCTTAGATCGGTCATGCTCGCCATCGAAAAGTCTTTGCTTGTGGCGGCTTCGTGTGGCGGGTCACCCCCTTCCCTCCAATATGGTTGAGGGGAGTGATGGCTGCTGCTCGAGTCAACTCATGCGCGGGTGCTGCTTGGGGGGACTGGTCCGACTACTATCCCTTTGGCTTTTTAGATTGTTGTACTTTCGTCGTATTTTTTTTCTGTCTTATTTGATCTTTTGAACGGCAAGACACACTGTCACTCTGATCTAATTGTAACATGACACACTATTTAAAAAAAAAGTGAAAATATGACAAGCCCGCTGAGTTTCTTGCCGGATCTTCTCAGTTGAGGCCGCGTTGTGATCCGGTTGTATCTTTTTTTTTAAAAAAACATGACCTTTCAAAAGTGCAAGTTCCGTTAAGCTTATTTGAAATAAACTATTTTTGAGTTTGAGTTTTGAGTTTAGATGGCTGATCTTACGAAAGATTGGCCGCTGTGGTCGTATCGGCCAGAAGGACATTATTTTCTTTCTTTTAAAGCCCTTCACGTTGATAATCTTGGTTTGCTTGCACCTACCATGAACTGTATCTGCATCGCCCTGAAATAGACTGGTAGAATTCTCTACCAGTCTATTCAGGTATTCACCTCTGGCATTAAGTCAGCTATGTACTATTTTATGTGCATAAAGTATAGGGTAAGTCCGGGGGAGATGGCCGTACGGGAGAGATGGCCAGTTCAATTATTTTCGAAACTAATAGCTAGATGGCCCAGGCTTACACTCAGTTTGATCCTTTCAGTGGAGGTCACCAGCGGCACGCGCAAAGTGATAGTGAAATTAAATCAAAAGGTAAGTAAAAAGCAGTTTATTTGTTTTCAAAAGTACAAAAATTTTTCAATGGGTTTACATCTTACCTCGTGGTGAAAAAAATTCAATGGAATCTTGTGCTTTTTATGTTTTATTATGTTTGAAATGATAGTTGTGTTGTATTCTAATCTCAAAATTGCAACCAATTCCTACTCGTTCATATTTTTATTGATATGGCCATCTCTTCTGGTCAATTTAGGAGAGATGGCCACATGCAGTCCGGTGAAGATGGCCATATTATTATTTTTAATTCTAGATGTTTAATTTAACCTTTCAATATTTTGTTGCAGATGCCGAACGTCTACAAGAGAATAACAGTTCGGACAGCAGCGATTTAAACATTGAACAAGAAAATGAAGAAGACAAGTGTGCTGGATGCTGGGAAAATTATTACACTACCCAACTCATAGAGGAGTGGTTGAAATGTGTGATTTGTTCATAATGGGTTCATGAAAACTGTACTGATTTTGACTATATGTACTCAAAGTATGGGCAGAGGAAGAAAAGAGAAGAGAAGCGGAAATAGGTATAGAAAAAGAGTCAAGTAAAGTACTGGCCATCATCCCCCTACACCTATGGCCATCTCACCCGGATATCTCGGGAGAGATGGCCAAACGAGAGTTACAGTTATGATTTTTTTATAAATTATTTAGAAGAGAATTTGCTTATTACTTTGTGTTTTTTTATGTTTCAATGATTAAAGACTAATTTAAAATAAAAAATTGAGAAAAAATACGCCTAGTTTGATTTTTATAGCGCCTCTTAAAAACTACGGCCATCTCCCCCGGACTTACCCTAAATAAATCTCTATACTCGTATATAAAAAAGAAATCTTTTCGTCGAGGGTAAAATCTATTAATGTATAATAGCTTTTGACGTGAAGTTAGCAAGAATCGCGTATGTTATAATGAGCTTAAGACTTGCACGATTGATGAGCCAGACTCGGCACTGGAAGATAAACCGGTGATCCATCTTGCCTGTCCACCTCCCACGTAATTTTGTGTAGATGCAAACTAAACCGAAAACTGTACAATAAATATCTTTGAAATTAACAGGCATGTAGTCAACTGTAAAAAATACTGCTAATTTTTAACCGACTTCAAAAATGGAGGAGGTTCTCAATTCGTCTGTAGGTATATAACATTTTTTATATAAATTGTAAATCCCGACTAAGCCCCTTCATATTGAATTCCTATTTCTTTTCGTAAAAAATTAATATAGGTTTTACATGTTTCTCTGTAAAGATAAGCAGTAATATTAATTAATGAAGCAGACTAAAATGTCCACGTTGCGTACCTTGAAAATGACTCAATCAACTCCAGCTACACCAAGTCAATATTTATAGTTCTTTTTTTTTTTTTTTTTTGGGAATGATAGACGCTGTTAACCGCAGATGGCTATTGCAGCTTCACCGGACAATAGGAGGCGAGCGCTTGAAGCGCTCTAGCCTTTACGGCAGAAGTAGCGACGAGCACAAGGGCACCTCAGGGAGGCACGGCCTCGGCTTGGGCTGTCGCTTAAGAGAGGGCTGAGTTTACCACCGGTTCACAACGCGCCCCCACTGAGAAGAACCGGCAAGAAACTCAGTGGGGTGATGCACGTCGTTGCGGTCGCATACGTACGACCCTTCGGCCTCGCCGGCGAGACCGGTGTCTGATAGCTAGTGTAGCATACGGTTGTCGGGGAGGGGTCGGCGCATCCCGGTCCAATAGGACCGTCATGGGGTCAGGAGGGTCGAGCAGTACGTGCCGTGGTCTGCGGCGCGAGTCAGAAGGACTAGCGGCGTAATCGGCGGCGGCGCGGATTAAACTGTTCGCGTGACGGGACGCGGATTCAAAGTAGCGTTTCGACGCTTCTTTGAGGAACTTACGAAGGGGATCTAATTTGAAATCGGAATGCATTTATAGTTCATAATATATAGATTACGATATGTTTGTTTAGTACCTAGTATATTTTCTACACATCCTAGTGATAACAAAAAATTCTATGATTTTTATTTCAAGCAGTTTTAACAGAAAATTTATTGTGTTATTATTAAATGAGATCAAAGGTAAGGTAGGTATTATTAGGAAGTTTTTCTCATCATCATTCATCATTAGCAGCCGAAAGACGTTCCCCTTAGCAGGGAGGGGTTGCCATAATCCCCATGCTTGACAGGCGTCTTGGGGATCGTATAGGTGCCAGGTAATCCAGTAAAAAGACGTTGCTGCCCGTCTTCTTGTTTTCCCTTAGTCGCCTCTTACGAACACCCGACGGGAGGAGATGGGTGGGTGCTATTCTAACCCGGACACCACACGATTGATTTTCAAAAAGATTTTCTAGAGTAATATAATATGTATTCACAAGGTACCTAATAATAATAACAAACAAAGTGATGGTCACTATATGCTGACGCTTTCGCGGCAACCTCGCTGTGTTGAGCGATCGCCTCGCTGATCGCACGCTCGCAAATCGTCAGAATAAAATTTGGAACATTATCAACCTATGAATAATCTTTATAAAACTTGATAAAAACAGCGAATTTAATTTACCTTCTAACAACGAGAGGAGTGTAATTAAAGAAAATGAAAGTCACCCGCGATGTAAAACAAAGTAAACATCAAAGCACAAAATTTGGACGCGAGGGACTGAGTTACTGATACGAAATTGGATAATAATACGTATATTTGTAAATATTGACGCAAAAAAAGAGGGGTCAATACCCCTCTTTTTTGCGTCAATTTTTTTTTTAGTTACAATTAACTAGATGCTATCTATGTATATGCCTGAGGCATAGCTTCTAAACAAATGGACAGACTTAAATGTGGTTTTATTTACTATTTGATACACAGTCGGAATGAGTTTTTAGCTACGTTTGATGAAAATCTGCTAAGCCCTTTATTATAAACACTTACTTTTCATTAATTATAAATACGTTTTCGTTGGTGAGTCTTTTTTATCGTATACATAGGTACTACCTATTTGTTGAAATGAAATTACTTTTACAGATTATATCGCGGTTTGTTTTCGTACGTTATTTTGTTGTGGTTTCAAAAAATCAGTAAAGATAAGCCGCAATGTAATCATCAAAAGTATTTTCACTTTAATGTGTAGTTTGCGTAAATAAAACAAAAAATTACATGTGTGTTATGTGACGTACATATGTATGTATAGTTGTAAATTAAATCAATTTCGTTGTTTTTTATGGTAGTGATAATTGTGTGCTTCTTCTTTTGATATCAGAGAAAAGTATTTCCTTAGCGACATCGCTTCACTTTAGCGACATATAACCATTTCCATTAGTCAAAACGTAATAAAAGCTTATTAGTAACGTAAAAGCTACGAACACTTGCCCTCCGGGTGCACGTGCAATATTGCTAACTACCAGGTCACAGGGTCGAGATTTAGCACAAAATGCACCCTTAATCGAGGGGACGCCGTGCTTTGATAGAACATAATTAGTAGGCGTACGATGATGTAATATTAGTTCTATGCTATTTTTACTGAGAGTACATCTCTCCATGAGACGATGGGAAATTAATGGTGTATGCTGTGTGACGACAAATTTATTATTAGATTTTTTATACCTAGGTACCTATGTACTCTCGAGGTCACAAGCGGTGCAATCACCTTTAGGACGATACGCTTGCACGAGCCGGCCTAGAATAGTGCGGACGGGGTAAGCGCACTTAACGTCGTTCAAACGATTTTGATTGAAAACTAGTACACCGTTCATGTCCGCGATGGTACGTTTAACATCCGCACTCACAAATATCATCACAATGCGTTAATTTTCGTTTAGCCATTCATTATATGGGGTATTTTATGTAGGTTACCTAAATAGTTGGGATCAAAGCGATGAGTGAGATAGAACGTTGTCGGCACATAACATCCCATAACGTTATCAAGGTATTATATTTAATGTAGAATTACATTACGTTATTTTTTAAATTCCAGACCAAAAACAAGGGGTGGCTAAACTCATGTGTCTGTCTGACGGTCTGTATGTCTGTCTGTAGCAACGTAGCTCTCTGAGGAATGGAAGGATTTGAATGCGTTTTTTTTTTATTTTTAAAAGCTGATTTACGTTTATTTAAGAAAACATATAATTATTTCATAAGTTATTTCTAAGTCATAAGTAGTAATAGCATGGGCGAGCGCTTGCCTTGGGAAAAATGTGTGCAGGTTCAAAACCCAGCTCGCACCTCTGATTTCTTTAATCATATGCGAATCGTCTTTGTGCAATTGTTACTAGCTTTCAGTGAAGAAAAAGATTATGAGGAATCCTGCCTAACCTACTTGTCAGAGAGAGCCTAACTAGCTTTCGAATGACATTTAAAGTTCGCCAACCCGCACTTGGCCAGCGTGGTGTACTATGGCCTAAGCCCCTTCATCTTGAGGGGAGGCCAGCGCTCAACAGTGGGGCAGAACAAGGGCTGGTAAAGTTAATTCTTATTTATTATTGTTTATCTTAAATTAATTTAGTCAATTGCGTCCATTTTATACCCTCTTCATTTAGGTATTTTCAGAGAATGTTAAGCCTTTAATTCAATATAACAAAATATCACATAAGCAGTTAGAAACATAAAACAAACAATCCTTATAATGTAAAGAAAAGGGAACAAGCACGAGGACCTACAAAGCGAAAGGACATAAATAAAAAAATGAAAAAAGGCGGTCCGCGACAAAGGCGAAAACCGATTCATGTTATATTGTCGGTAAAAAGCTCTATACAATTGTAAATGGCAATTGTGATTGCATTTTGTGGTGAGCTTACCATTGTGCAACGGTTTGGTGCAAGTGGATTATTTTAAAATTACTGATAATTTTTACCCACTAGCTCCAGGAAGAGGGGTTATGTTTTGTACCGAGCGTATGTAAGTATACTTATTTATTTCTTTGATAAACTTAACTGGTAGAAAATATGACATTTAATTCCTGTTATTTAGAAAAGATGTAAGTTAAACAACTTTTTCAAAATCTGGCCGCAGTTAACTGCCATTACTTTTGCTTTTAATAAAATATAAACATGGGTATCAAATAACAGGTCTCAATGGACCATTGCTAGCGTTAAAACTCCTCAAAAGTCTTCAGACGGCTAGGTAAATGTACTGCTATTTATCGAAACTTTAAGCAACACCAATTCCTGTTTTTTTAAATTACGTTCTTACACCTTTCCTTCTTCTGTACCTTTCTTTATAAAATCTCAGTTGAAGGAAAATCTCAGTCCTGATGATAAGTGCATTACATAACTCGTCACTAACATTAATCAGTCTCTAGAGACAAGTTATGACTGAGGTGCCCTTCACACCGGAACAGACTAATATTTACATATTGCTACAGCATGACAGTACGTCTGACACTGCAGTAGTATCTGGATAGTCGCTTCCACAAGGGACCTACTTCTATCACTAAAAATATATTTAAAATCGTCGTAATTTTAGCTTGTACCATACCCCATCTCGGTGCCCAACGATTTGTCAATTTGAAGTGGTACTCGCAAACGAATCGGGCTTGGAACTTTGTATTGCAATTAATATGGCACTCCACACTGTAAATGACATGGGAATTTTATGCCACTTATCGGTAACAGAGGTACCGTGCGCGCTTTCTTAAGTAAATGTACTATTATTATATGGCATATTGTTTGAAGTTGACATCGGTAAAATAAAGTGTATAGCCGTCAATTACAAACCTTAATGCATTGACATTAGGGTTTGTAGTCTCCATAGTGCAGTGAGAAACTGAAGCTTGTTTTACGTTGTAAGTTCGCGGGTTCAAAGCCTGTGGTGAGCAACAACATTGCGCAGTAGTTCCTTACTAATAATAATACCAGCCCTTGGTTTGTCCCACTGTTGGACACGGGCCTCCCCTCAAGATGAAGGGACTTAGGCCATAGTGCGGGTTGGCGGACTTCACACGTCATTCGAAAGCTAGTTAGGCTTTCTCAGACATGCAGGTTTCCTCACGATGTTTCTTTCACCGAAACCTAGAACAATCGCACATGACTAATTAAAGAAATTAAAGGTATGAGCCGGGGTTCGAACCTGCGCACCTTGATTACAAGGCAAGCGCTCGCCCACTGAGCTGTTTGTTCCTGCTAGATACCTAAGACAAATATATATACAATATGCTCTTCAGTTCCTTGCTGGATAGGACAATAATTCTATTACTGCTGTTCCCTTGTCAGAGAGAGACATAATAAAAAGATGATCTTACCCCACTTATTTGTTGGAGAATCATGTAAAAAGTCGATTCTAAGCATGATCGTTGCCTGATCATCATCATCATCACCAGCCGGAAGACGTCCTCTGCTGAACATAGGCCTCCCCCTTCGAACGTGACAATGAACGACAATTGGCTATTTGCATCCACCGGTTACCTGCGACGCGCACAATGTCGTCTGTCCACCTACCTACGCTGCGTCTTCTGGTTCGTGGTCGCCACTCGAAAACCTTTCTTCCCCAAAGATTATCAGTTCTCCGAGCAATGTGGCCTGGTAGCTTGTACATATTCTAAGCCTGCTAGATGGTCCTCCACCCCATAGACGTGGGTTAGGGACAAGACAGTGTGTGCAATACCTATTTCCTGCGTAATTTGCTGATTTCAAACATTCCGAGCAGTAAATCTATTTATTGTGAGTTTGAGCTACATATAAAAAATTGTACGCTTAAATATGTTACTTTATATTGTAGATACATAAAGGTTACTATCTCTTCAAGGGAATAAAATAAAAAAAATGAGAATAATGTGCGGCCCAGTATTCCCTTGATGGTGATATAAAATAATTTTTACACATAATAATATGGATAAAAAGAAGTTATGTGTTTATACAATGAGCAAGTTATAAATGTTGTCTGACCTTTGTTAGACTTCTTTCGTTATACCTAGATTGACGGACTCGTTGGTCTAGTGGATAGATTGGACGCCATATCCAACAGATCATAGGTTCAATTTCCACCTTGCATCTGAGTATTTGTATCAGTTGTCTGGTTATCATAGTACAAGAACTCCCTGGTTTGAGGTCAAAAGACCGTGTGTTGATTGTCCAAGGATATTTATCACTTGTTCTGGAAATATAGGCTAAAAGATTATTAAAATAAAAATGCCAGAAATCATTCATTGCCTCGACATAGTTGTACATAGGGCAAAATGCTACTTTGAACGCTGTAGAGTCTGTAACTTGTAAACCAATTTCCGAGTTCACTCCTATACGAGCGTACTTGGTCCGAGCAAACTCGAATTGTGAAAACTTGGCTTAAAAAGGTTACGTAGTTACTCATGTGCTTTCTATTTTATCAATGAAGCAAACTAAGAAAATGCAGGTCGATCACTTGATTGTCTGTAAATTAAGATGATCCATGCGTCCGATGGGCATGTAAAAAGTCGGTCTTGCGCCTATCTTCTCCCCGGTCGTGACGGTTTCCCGTCCCATCGGATTGTTAGAGGTAAAGGAAGAGAGAGAGTCACTTGCATGTACGCAAGCACTTGTGCACCATAATATCTCCTGCGTATACTCGTATGACTGATCTTGTGAAAGATTGGGCGCTGTGGTCGTTCATTATTATTATTTTGTCAATACGATAGCTTTAACGAATTTTAAATTTAATTTGACGAGTGTAAAATAAACTTGTATAAACGTCACATTAGTTACGTATATCACATGTAGGGTGTCCACACGTGTTTGCAAATATATTAGAAGAAAGGGTGACAACGTTGTCCTGTAAAATATCGATTCGTTCCGCTCGCCGGCTTAATGTTGTTTTGACTAACTGTTAAATGTTGATTATGTTTATTGACGAAAGAGAACATATTAGCTTTATCATTGATGGATTTTTATATGATTTTGCTGACGAGGTGTCTCTATACTGGCGGCTTAGTTGTATTTTTTTATACTACTAAGGTGGGTTTATTCCCATCTCGGCACCTATGAATTTATTTATC
Source organism: Furcula furcula (assembly GCA_911728495.1). Taxonomy (NCBI): domain Eukaryota; kingdom Metazoa; phylum Arthropoda; class Insecta; order Lepidoptera; family Notodontidae; genus Furcula; species Furcula furcula. The sequence continues at coordinate 24,660,128 of OU452253.1, forward strand.
ATGCCCACGGAATGTGGCAAGCAAGCGTGCGGCGTGACTGATGGTAAGCAGTCACCGCAACCTATAGACGCTAGCAACAACAGAAGAATCACTAGCGCGTTGCCGACCCTTAATCAAAATTAAAAAAAAAATATATTGTTACTCAAACATTGCATGCAAATACAAATTGAGATAGTCCCAGTAAGTTATGAAATACTTGTGTTGGGGCCACCTCGCTACTTCCCTTATACATAATTACAATGTTGAGACTTTAACCAGTTACATCTAGAACGTGCAAATTCAGTGATTATACATTACAGTACTAATCATTATTAATTTATTACAATACAGACAGCTCAGTATAGTTGGCACATTAAATTACTAAGCAAGCCTTTCTAGTATGACTTCAGTTTCCTCATAAGTGAGAGTCTTTAACCACTGTGTTAGGGTTTTCTTACAATCGTACAGTAACATTGGATAAATATTTAGTTTACGATTTAGTTTATTATAGATACTAGCAGTAGCCCGCGGCTTCGCCCGCGTTTACTTTGTAACTCAAACGTGTTTAGAATTATAGATCGAGGTTTTTTAAAATATTGTTTACATTAATGTTGTCTTTTATTTACGCGAAGGCTACACATTGAGATCATAGTTTGATTTCAATGTGTAGCATTCGCGTTAGTTAAAACGTTCATAATAAATTGTTACTTACCAATCTATCGTCCATGTATTTCTGGATTTCCATTAATCCTTTAGGCATTGATAATCTTTTTGATATCGTGCATTCCCAGTTTTCAAGGACAACATTTAGCGTTTCTGTATTTTGAAGCCAGCTTTTTAAATAGTAAGCTTATTGTCTTTTAGTTACGCGAATATTACACATTGAAATCAAACTACTTTTTACGGATTTAGTCGCGGTTTATTTTAGCTTTTACTATCCCGACGTTTCGAAGCTTTGCAGCACCCATAGTCACGGGAGAACTGAGATGTTGAATATCCTTATGTCACAATTATGCCGGTGTACCCTCAGGTCTTCTTAGTTATTATTGTTGGTCCGATCTTCGGACGATCGATTTCAGTATTTTCACACGTTTATTAACTCTGATCTAATCAAGTATGTAGCCTGTATTTTTGTGTAAGCTATCATAGCTCCAATTTCTTAAATATTTACTTCTTTATTTAAAAAGATACTGTACTTATTTTGAAATTCCATTAAAAAACATATGAGGTTGTTAAGTGGAAACCATTTGGTAACCTCATTGGTAGATGCCCTTAGCGGTTGATTTCCTAAAAATGCTGAAATAAGTTTATTCAACAGTTTTGTTTAGTTCATTCACTGAGTTTCGTTACCATAGTTGCATTATAGCATTAAATGCAGATCTTTCTTCACGCAAACTTTAGGGATTATTGTATGCAGTACATAAAATATGTCATAAAATATGTGGCTGTAGGAATAAAATATTTTTTGGAATTCAATTGAACGCTTTTAGGAGTTAATTTAAAAAAAATGACATGGATTGCTTCAATATGACGAATGTATCCGCAGTGTAATCAGTGCAGCATGATTTTTATTTTTGCGTTTGATACTCAAAAACCGTGCTAAAACCCCGTTAAGGGTGATTTTCAAAACAAACGTGTTAGACGTGTTTCTCAATTTTTTTATGAGTGCACTGACAAAGTTTCGTGTCTGAAAAAATATTTTCTTATATACAAACTTTGGTACCTCATTTGTTCCACCGGTTAATTTTCAAATATAACATTGCACACGACACAATAAAAAAAATTAACCAACTTCAACAACACTAAAAAGCATAAAATAATTTAAGTGTTATTGAAGTTGATGTTGACGTACCTACTGTGTATATTTTCTTCAGGAACACTTTATCCGGTCCTAATGATATTTGCATGAAATCATTACAGTAATTTACTCCCTTGAATAAAAAAAGAATCATCGAAATCGGTTCATATTTGTCAGAGTAATATAATGGAGAATATCAGTTTCATGTTTTTTTAACCGCCTTCAAAGAAGAATTCTCAATTCGTCTGTATTTATTCATTTTTTTACCAGATAAATTCCTCCACATCAATCATGGTTCTCCAGGAAATTCTTATCCAGTTGTGATAAAATTTATACATAATCATTACAGTGGTTCCTTCTTTCGCATAAAAAAGAATTATTGAAATTGGTAAATACTCGTATTTGCCAGAGTTTGACCACTTTCGTCCTTAAAATGCGATAAAAATATCATCTTTTAGGCATTCCTACAGTTTTTTCTGAGTCGTCATTTTTGTTTTTTCAGGAACTGCCTATTCCTAAGTTTTTTTTTATGGGACCCAATCAGTGGAGCGGCCTATCTGTACCAGAAAGATTTTTTGAAATCGGTTCATAATTGCCAGAATCATGCGCGATCATACATAGAAAAAAAAAATATGTACAGACAAATTGAGAACCTCCTCCTTTTTTGAAGTCCGTTAAAAATGCTAAAAATTAGTTTGTTAAATTGTTGTGTTGAGTTTACTTACCGAGTTTCGTGACTGTAGCTGTATTATAAATTAAATGGAAATCCTTCTGCATGCAAACTTTGAAACCATTAATTGATCTTAGGGGTTTTATTTTTCGATGAATGCAGGAAACAGGTTTCTTAGATTCTTATGTGCCATAAATAAAATAAGTCTTGTGACCGTAGGGTAAAAAAAAAAATCCCTTTAGGAAATAAAAAAAAATGCACATGGATTTCTTTAATTTCATAAATGCATCCGCAGTGTCATCAGTGCAGCATGTTTTTTTTTCCGAATTCATACTCAAAAACCGTGCTAAAACCCAGTCAAGGATTGATTTTCAAATCAAATATATCAGACGTGTTTCTCAACTTCTTTTGATGACTGAGTTTTGTGTCCGTGAAAAATATTTTTTTGCAAACTTTGATACCCTATTTGACCCAGTTAGGGGTTGATTTACGAAAAATGCAGAAAATTTGTTTGTTGTTATGTTGAGTTTATTTAATGAGTTGTGTGACTGCAGCAACATTATAGCTAAAATGAAAATCCTTCTTCATGCAAACTTTACAACCTCATAAAATGACCTTAAGGATTGTTTTTTGAAGAATGCCTGAAATAAGTTTCTTAGATTATTATTATGATAAAAAATATTTTTTGTCCTACAGTCACAGACAAAAAAATATTTTTTGGGCCCAATTAGACCCTTTTAGGGGTTGATTTTCAAAATAATTAAATTGCTTTAACTTGATCAATTTATTCACAAAGTTTCATCAATGCAGCATGATTTCCTTTCCGCGCTTGATACTCAAAAAACATGCTAAAACCCCTTCAAGGGTTGATTTAAAAAAATAATGTGATACACGTGTTTTTTTATCAGTACACTGATAAAGTTTCGTGTCCGTGTGCTATGAATATTTTTTTTTCCATGGTAATTTTGATAACCCATTTGACCCACGTAGGGGTTGATTTTTGAAAAATGGTGAAAATAAATTTGTTAAATTGTTTTGTTGAGTCTATGTACCGATTTTCGTTACTCTAGCTGCATTCAATGGAAATCGTTCTACGTGTAATCTTTCCAACCCCATTATATGACCGGCATTTAGCATTCCGGCATTTAGTGAAAAACAACCCCTAAGGGGTTGTTTTTCGCTAAATGCCGGAAATGGGTTTCTTAGATTCTTGTGTGCAATACATAAATTAAGTCTTATGACTTATCTTGTGTTTGTGTGGTGAAAACAAAATTTTTTCCATACAAACTTTGAGATCCCATTTGACCCACTTAGAGGTTGATTATCGAAAAATGCTTAAAATTAGTTTATTCAATTTTTGTATTGAGTTTTGTACCGAGTTTCGTTTCTCTAGCTCTATTATAGCATTAAATGGAAATCATTCTACGTGTAAACTTTACAACCCCATTAAATGATCATAGGGGTTGTTTTTTGCAAAATGCCGGATATAGGTTTCTTAGATTCATGTGTGCAACACATAAGTTAAGTCTTATGACTGTAGGTCGAAAATCATTTTTGGACCCCCAACGGGGTCCCCGTTAAGTTGATTTTCAAAAAATAATTATTTATACAATCATTGCTTTAGTTTGCATAAATGTATTCGAAAAGTTCCATCAATGCAGCATGATATTTTTCGCGTTTCATACTCAAAAACCATGCTAACACCCCTTTACGGGTCGAATTTGAAAAAGATGTGATACACATGTTTCTTAATTTCTTTGGCTTAGTACATTGACTAAATTTCTTATACGTGTGATGAAAAAAAATTCCATAATAACTTTGGGAGCCCATTTGACCCACTTAGGGGTTGATTTTACAAAAATGCTCAAAATAAGTTTGTTCAATTGTTGTGCTGAGTTTATTTACTGAGTTTCGTTACTCTAGCTGCATCATAGCATAAAATGGAAATCCTTCTTTGTGCAAACTTTGCAACCCTTTGATATGACCTTAGGGGTTGTTTTTCGAAAAATGTAGGAAATAGGTTTCTTAGACTCTTGTGTACAATATATAAACTAAGTCTTATGACTGTAGGTCGAAAAACATTTTATGGACCCCAATTGCACCCATTTCGGAGTTGATTCTCAACACATGATTATTTACACATGGATTGCTTTATTTTGATAAATATATTCGCAAAGTTTCATCAATGCAATAAGTATGTTCTTTTTTACGTTGTATACTCAAAAACCATGTTGAACCCCCTTTAAGGGTCGATTTTCAAAAAGTTGTAATACACGTGTTTCTTTATTTCTTTTGCTCAGTACTCTAAAAAGGTTTCGTTTCCGTGTGACGAAAAAAAATCTTTTTTCCATACAAACTTTGGGAACCCATTTGACCCACTTATGGGTTGATTTTACAAAAATGCTCAAAATTAGTTTTTTCTATTGTTGTTTTGAGTTTATTTACTGAGTTTCGTTACTCTAGCTGCAATAGAGGATGAAATGGAAATCCTTCTTTGTGCAAACTTTGAAAACCCATTAATTGACCTTAGGGGTCGTTTTTCGAAAAATGCCGGAAATAGGTTTCTTAGATTCTTGTGTTCAATATATAAACTAAGTCTTATGACTGTAGGTCGAGAAACATTTTTTGGACCCCAATTGGACCCCTTTAGGAGTTGATTTTCAAAAAATGATTATTTGTACTTGGATTGCTATAATTTGATTAATGTATTCGCAAAGTTTCAGCAATGCAGTATGATTTTTTTTTTACGCGTTGCATACTCAAAAACCATGCTAAAATCCCTACAAGGGTTGATTTTCAAAATGTATGATACACGTGTTTCTTTATTTCATTTGTTTAGTACACTGACAAAGTTTCGAGTCCGTGTGACGAAAAAATTTTTTTTTTCCATACAAACTTTGGGAGCCCATTTGACCCACTTAGGTATAGAATTTCGACAAATCCGTTCTTATTGTTCACCTAGACTATTTGAATAATGTTGGATCCAAATTTCAAGATTGTACGTTATATGGTTTTTGCTGTATCGTGATTCCTAGAAAACACCCTGCTCTTTTATTAATATAGATAATTTGACGGTGTAGTGTACTGTCTTCTAGCAAAAATAGTACGAACCCTTGCAGAGTATGCAACAATATCTTTACGTCTTTTATTTAAATAAGTTGGAGCAAACAAAAGGGTCTTGTCTTAAGACATTCGATATTAAGTCTTTGTGTCCGGTAATCTATACTTATAATAAAACTGTAACAGGTCCAATTCTGTACATTGAAGATATTTTGAAAATTATATTTGGAGGGCATTCTATAACCGATACTGAGGCCGAAATTGTAATTTTTTTAATTTTTGTCTGTCTGTCTGTCTGTCTGTCTGTCTGTCTGTCTGTCTGTCTGTATCACGGCTGCGCATCACGCCGAAACCACTCAATGGATTCAAATGAAACTTGGCATGATTTGAGATCTTACTACGAGGTAGGACATAGGATACTTTTGATCCCGTAATCTAGCACTGTTCTTTTGGGAGAGGGGATTAAAGTCAAAATGGGCACTTGGTTATATGCTTGGTCCGATTTCATAAATTTTCCTTCATAAATATAATAAATATTAGTAAGGGAACACTCATAGAGAGTTGTTATCAAGGTTTTGTAATCGATCGGGTTAAGCAACGTTAGGTAAGGTCATTAAAGAGATGGGTGACTGTTTAACGCCATTTGAACTAAACGGGTCCGTGCTTCGGAGAGCAAGTAAAAAGTGGGTCCCAGTTTTTAACCGACTATAAAAAAGGAGGTTATTTATTCGATGCGAATGTCTGTTATTAGAAGTTTAGTTAACGTAAAAATAGCGCATGCGGAGCTGCGTGGGTCAGCTAGTTTCACCTAAAATGCATCCTGTAGAATCATGACCATCATCTTTAGCAACCGAGAGGCGTTCACTGCTGAACATAGGCCTCCTTCTTAGAAAGGTGGGGTTTGGTATAATTCCCACGCTTAGCCGTTTTGGTGATCGCAGTGGTAGGTAATCCAATAGAAAGACGCTGCTGCTTTCTTGTCTTCCCTTAGTCGCCTCTTACGGACACCGAACGTCACAAGATAGGAGGGTGCTATTCCTATCCGGACACCCGGGTATAGTCCTGTAGAGTAGAATAACGATAATAAAAATAATATGTAAATTCCATCTAATGTTAACGCATGAGACTGCCATTCCATCCCTAGCATAGTGAACATATTGTAGGGTACCGTACAAATGAAATAGTCGATATGTTCCGCCAAAACATGATTAGTTTCGCGCACTCGTCTCTCGTATATTGCTTTGTCATTCTTGTTAGTCGAGCGAGGGTCCGGACTACAAGTTTTATTAGTTTTAGAGCTATGCTGATGGTCGTGGACAATTTCAGAATGGTAAATACGGAGAGAATAGTCTAGTAGTATTTTTTACTTGTAATAAATTCGAGCTTCGCCCGTAGGGAGTCCGGGTGAGAATAGCATCAACCCATCTCCTCTCGATGGGTGTCGTAAGCGACTAAGGGAAAACAAGAAGACGGCCAGCAGTGCCATTCTATTGGATTACCTACCACATACACTTCGATGCTACCAAAGACGCCAGCCAAGCGTGGGGGTTATGGTAACCCCGCTCATCTAAGGGGAAGCCTTTGTTCAGCAGTAAACATGGAGCTTTTTTACTACCAAGCAAGCATGCAGCATGCAGCCTATAGACGCTAGCAACACCAGAAGAATCACTAGCGCCTTGTCCACTCTTAAGAAATTAAATATTAAGACTCTTGTGTCCGGTAATTTCACCAGCTACAGTGCCCTTCACATCGGAAAACAGCAATGTTTACACACAGCTGCTTGGCGGCAGAATATTTCCGTGGCACGCGTGAATAGGTTGACAAGTCGACATGCATGTTTTTTTTTATTGGTTAAAACGATTCCTACGCCTATGAGTTTACTATGAAATAAAATTACAACTCTAAATATGTCTAACTTTTAGAGTGGAATGGCCTTTGGTACTACGAGTATATTGACATATCGCATTTGACCATATTTTACTTGATATTTCAACTTATACATATACACATTTACCGTTAGTGCTAATTGTAAATTGATATTTTGATATGTCAAGTTATAGCCAGCTAAGGTCTTTTTGATACGGAATAAGCAAAAACTAGCTTTACCATTCTCCACTTTGAAACAAGTTCACTCTGGACCTCATGCCATGGCAATAAAAACTTATAACAAACTACCTAATAACATAACAAGTATACAAGATTACAAAGAATTTAAAAACAATTTAAACCAATATTTATTACAGAAATGCTATTATAGTCTGAAAGAGTTTTTCGAAGAGAAATCTTGACGAAAATGACGGAAAAACAAAAATATATTGACGAAAATAAATGTATGAGATAACATAAATTCGATTGTGCTCTTATATTTCAATATTGTTATTTTCAATTAATATTTTGTTCTTCTTCTATTACTATAACTAGTATTGTTACCTACTTTCTTTATTAAAATAATTCAATATAAGTTCAATATAAATATTTAATATTCTAATATAACTACAAATGCAATAATGTACCAATAATTTCCTAATAATAATAATTAATATTATATAAACTCAATTATGAATTTTCTGTGCCCTATCAGGGTTTCATGTCGCTACTATTACATACTAACATTTAACACCTTTATTGTATACATGAAAGCAATAAATATTTTGATACCTTTGATACCTTTGATTAAATTGTGATGTCGAGTTGTGGCTAACCAACGTATTCTGTTTGAATCGTGATAAATTGAGATGTCCAGTTATGGCCAACTAAATTCTGAACCCTAAACGTATAAGTGTAGTTATGTGTACTACAAATTATGGTTAACAAAACACTTTAACTGAATATGACTTGAATCGGTTTGATGACCTGGAATCTGTCAACTTCTATTCTATTGTTCTTGGCTATAAATTCGGGCCCGATAACCACAGGAACGCACATAGATCCAACTGGGTACCTACTATTGTGCCTGTCCTAGCCATTACTCTGTTGCTGACGTGGCAAAGATTTCCCTTAAGTAGGTACGTACGCAACGATTGCCAACTTGGAGCTGCACATAACCAACTGGCGCTGGATAGACTTAAGTATGTTACCGTGGTTTATAGTCAATTAAAGCATTTTCTGAGGACATCCCAGACATCAGGTTGTACTAGATTAGCATGGCTCTCAAATAGCTTATAAAGAACAAGGTGCCGGGTGACGACGGAATCACAACAGAACTTCTAAAAGCGGGTGGAAAACCTATACATTTAGTCCTCCAGAAGTTATTCAATTCCGTCTAGCTCTATTACGGTACTACGCCATTAGCATGGCCTAGAAGTATTAGTATTTCTGTTCAAGAAAGGAGATAACACCTTATTGAAGAATTATAGACCTATCTCACTCTTGAGCCATGTGTACAAGCTGTTTTCATGAGTCATTACGAGCCGTATCGAACGCAGGTTTGATGACTTCCAGGCTTCCCGAACAAGCCAAGTTCCGAATAGGCTATTAAACCTTAGACCACATCCATAATCTGTGTCCATACGCTCCACTAGATCATACAGAAGACTGAGGAGTATAATCGGCCATTCTGTCTAGCGTTTCCACAAACGCTAGACAGAATGGCCGTTTCGTAGCCCACACCACGAAAAAGCCTTCGATTCGATGGAGACCTGGGCGGTATTGCATATTTTCTCATCCGTAATACCGTAGTGTTTGAAGACGTAGGTTTTTAACCAGTGTGTGTAGCCAGGGATGAAATATGGTACTGAGACGTGGCCCTTAACAGCTGGCCTTTCAGAGAAGCTCTGAGTCACACAACGAGCTATGGAGAGAGCTATTCAACAATGTCTAATTCGTGCTGCTGTGAGACGTAGTGACCTATAGAAAAAACAATATAAAATTGATTTTGTTACTACACTAATGGATTCTGTGTTGTATTTTGCATTTTGTTTTAGCTCTTTAATGAAAATTAAGAAACAAACTAATAATAAGCGATGGGAAGATTTAAAACGAATTGGTTCTTATACGTAAAATTCTTAGAAGGCTCTATTTTATCAATAATTCAATATAGGTACCTACTTGAAGTTGTATTTTACTATTCACAAAAGAAAAACGCATTTTTACTACGTCATCAAAAGCCGTAATAAAACTTCCAATTCATGCATGGAAAACCACACAGCAATATTCCATCAAAATTTTAAGCCAGTCCCAACAGGAATTGTATTCACGAACTAAGTAAGGTATCCCATCCATTAAACGCGAGCAGCGACGCGACTGGCAAGGAGAGAGAGATTCAGCGAGCTTTGACAGTTTTTTCGCCACGCGGCGAGTAGCATCGCCAGCGAACGACGATATTATAGTAGGCATGCTGCGATTAGAATATTTTGTTAGGAAAAAAGTTGTCTATATGCGAAAGTAGGCATATTACGATCTAATGTATGATGGTTTTAAAAAGTTGGCATTGTGCTACCGATTACATCAAAATAAGTACTAAAAAGTCACCAAAGTGCGAAAGTAGACAACACGCGACCGTTATAGATACTTTTTTTTTACTACCTAAAGTACATTTTTTTTTTCAAGATTAAGTTTGGTTGAGTAGGTAATACTCATTTTGAATCATGGCGATTAAAGTTTTGAACCTATCTATCGACATAACTTTAATGATTTAATTTGGTTTTGAAATTCAAATTAATAAAAACACAAATCTAGAACATAATACTCAATTTAAATATTATCGCCTGCAACCAACGAATTGATAAACTAGCCATAACAATATAGGGCATTTATTTCGTGCACTGAAGTCAAAAAAAATTCTATGGTTTTGTGGTTCTATGGTTTTGTGTACTATACGTGTTTGACGTTTGGTCAAATATTAAAATACATAAATGACATATAGCAAGCATCTATTTTAACGTGCATTCCATTTAATACACATGAAATTGTATACCTTTATAAAAGAGTTCATCTAGTCGCTTGCTAGCCGGCGGTGTGACAAATCTTAATCGGATGTAAATATACTCGGGGCTGTTGATAGGGGTAACTTCCGTCTGGGGTATAGCGACGGATTTATTAGTTGAATGAACGTTGCATGCTTTCGAAAGGATTTTTCTGTTACCTGATTGGTTGGGTTTTATGTATAAGGCTATACTAAAATATATTTTTTTCTTTAAAATGTGTTTCAAAAGAATCAACTATTGGTATTGACAGTCGCAATATCGACTTATAAAGCCGTCAAACTATGCGAAGATTTATGCTGTATAGGTAAGATTATGAGTGTGGTTTATTGCTGACATTTAAATAAATACACAAATACGAAATTAATTAATTCGCCAAAGTAATAACAGACAATTAAAGACAGGAAAAAAGGCTCAAATTTTTAGACAGTGGAAGCTGCAATAAGCTGTTTACACATTGTTGATTAGCGGCACAATATCTAATAAACTCAAACTCAAAAATAGTTTATTTCAAATAGGTTTAACGCTAGCACTTTTGAAAGGTCATGTATATTTTTTAAAAAAAGCTACCACCGGATCACAACGCGGCCTCAACTGAGAAGATCCAGCAAGAAACTGAGCAGGCTTGTCATTTTATCACTTTTTTTTAAACAGTGTGTCATGTTACAATTAGATCAGAGCAACAGTGTGTCTTGCCGTTCAAAAGATCAAATAAGACAAAAAAAATACGACGATACAAACTAAAAAGCCAAAGGGATAGTAGTACTACTACGGTTGTACCATACTGGGGCCTTACCATGAACTCTTCAGGTGACCTGTCTTTCTTTGTACCATGAGCGCACTAATTAGCGTGACCATAATATTGACCACTCACCTGTTTGAGTGACGTAATAGCTGAGTGGCGTAATTAGTGCGCTCCTAACCTTAATTATTAATATTGTCCTTATTTTAGGTAGGTACGTAACTTTGGTGTAAGCATTGGACCTTATCGCAGAAAAAAATTAGGAAACAATTTTTAATTTGGTGTTATGGGAGATATCTCTGACTTTGATGTTTTTGAACATAGGCCAAACTATAGGTACATATTTTACATGCGTCGTTAAAATACTAATCGTTGTATTATTGTTTTTTAACCGACTTAAAAAGTTAATACTCTATTCGCCGTATGATTTTTACCGCACTATCTCAGAAGGAAGGCTATGTTTTTTAATAAGTTATTAAACAAACACTACTAAGGCCTAACGGCCGAAGCAATAAACCATCAAATTGCTGAATTATTTTTAAATATGGCGGCAAATTAAACTACGATGGCACATCCGGCGGGCCGGCGGGCGGCCACGTGCCGGACGCGTTGACGTCACTTCCTGTATTTTATAACGGGAAGTTAAGCATAGTTGCAGTGTTATCGACGTAATTTGATAATGGCGATGCAATTTCTACTTAATTTAAAAGTCACACATTAAAGGTCCGATCAAATAACTAACATTCTTAATTATTGTTTTTCTTTATAAGATCAAAATCGTATGAACACAGGAGTGGTGGCTGATCGGTGGCCAGCCAAAGATAATTGGTAGGGTTGAAAACGACATATTGAACCCTACCACATACCATATTGGACTGTCTTTGCCTGGCCACTGGTCAGCTTGATAGCTGATACAAAAGTGATCTACTGTGTTCATACATTTAAATTGATGAGGTTTGCATTTTTGATCATAATCCAAAAACTATATGACATGAACCAAATAAAAATCTGTTCTGAAGTGTACATACAATATAAGCCATTTCATATGGTACCCCATTAAATATAGGAGTCTCACTTTGAAATTTTGATGGCCCCAATGGTGGTCGACCGTTAAAAAAAAATAAAAGAAAAAAAAGATATTTTCCATTTGCGATGAGGTTGGGTAAGTAAGATCAAAATCTGTTTTAAATTTCAAATCGATTAGTAGTTCCTGAAATATATTACGAACTGACGAAGTCACACCATAAGGGTTCCTTTTTAACCTTTTAGGTATGGAAACCTAAAATCGGGGTAAGTATATGGATACATTGCATTATACACTGTAGCCTCGTTTTTCAATGTCGCTTATAATTTTATAGCCATCAGAATAGTATATTATTACAACTATTATATTCGGTTACAAATTTACAAGCTAGCATCAATTCATTCGAATAATAAGAGGCATACTTACATTGTACCTTGCTTCGCCATGGCCACTTGAAGCCTCCATTCATAAAACTGCGAAAATATGCCACTATGCACAAACCCATTATAAGTAGATATTGTAGAAAACATGAATGAATGATGAAACTTGCGCGGGAGTGTCCGTGTGTGAAATTTCTATGTTCAACTCGCGGCGTCTTTGAGTCGTACGCGCATGGAATCATAATGGATGCGTTTAGTGTTGGGCCATTAAATCAGCGAGTACCGGAGCGGAAGCGGAAACGGGTCACTATATTAGTTTTATAACACTGAAATTAGGTTGGATGGTAGGTTCCCTATGCAAGTAACCGTCCAGGTAGGTACCACCGCAGTGTCAGATATTCTACCACCAAGCAGCAGTGTGTAAACATTAACAAAAAATTGATCATCACTCTAACTATATTCGAAACTGAATATATTCGAAAACTTCCTAATCATCACTATTAAGAATTTATGTTTAAACGTAAAACCACACCAAAGTTCTTAAATTTTATAAGCTCTTTAGTAGGTATTACCACAAAATATAGAGAGTACAGAAGGTAAGCTTCATACAATGGGCGTTCGAGTAACGTACACATAGACAGCGCTCACGGACACGAATTCCTGGTTAATTTGAGTTTAGTGCGAGCGCGGTTGCCACCCGCTTTAGACACGCTCGCACGCGTCTTGTGATTTTTTTTTTCAGCAAAGATGGAGCATCATAAAAGGACTTATTGCAACTGTTCAGTTAATGGACGTGCAAAGTCTACTTTAAACACTGAATTGTCGTTTTTTAAGCTACCAGTCGTATCACAGAGGTAAGTAGGTACTCGTATTTGCTTGTATTAGAACTAGCTTGTATTTTTAACCACCGACTAAAAGCGAGGGGTGTTATAAGTTTGACGCAAATGTCCGGAAGTCTGTCTGTCTATCTGTCGGTCTGTAGGATGTCTGTCTGTGGGTCTGATGATGGAGCAGGAAAGTGGTTACGGGAACTCTGCACCAATAAACGTAGACCCACCGAATTTAGGCTTGTTGGGTAGGTCTCAACGAGTAGTTACTAGAAAAGTGATAATCAGGGTCTGATGATGGAGCAGGAAGGTAGTCATGGGATATCTGCACCAATAAATGTAGATCCACCCAGTTTAGGCTCATTGGGTAGTTCTCGACGAGTAGTTACTAGAAAAATGATAATCAGGGTCTGATGATGGAACAGGAAGGTGGTCACGGGAACTCTGCACCAATAAACGTAGACCCACCGAATTTAAGTACAACACGTTAGATACACGTCGTAACAACGAGACGTCGAAAGTGTAATAAATTCGAAAGTGTAAACAATTACACTAAAATTGAATTATTATAGTAATTAATAGTTTTTATTTTCGTTCTTCCTGTTTTATTCACACCAATCAATTAAACAACAAGGTGGATATGAGTGCCACTATCATGCGATAATTTTTCGCATAAGCCAGAGTTGACAACCCTAGCACGACCGCCGAGCGTAGGTATGAAAATTGAGGTACATACATGAGCTTGCCTTCTGTACTCTCTATATTTTGTGATATTACTAAGTAGACAAAATACGTAATTGCTTACTATACAACATACGTAATTACTTTAATCAAAGCACAAGAAAATCTCTTGCCAACATAGATTCTGAAACACTTAAGTACTTGATATTGAAATATCAAATTTAATAATTAATAAATTGCCTTTTGTATGATACTTGTCATTAATTTAAACAAAGACAACTTTATGAAAAGCTGAAAGATAGACCTCTTTGTCTCGTACAAAATTTTTAAATTCAATTTAAACTTTTGCTGGTTCGCAAATTTCGGGGACCGATGTCATGTTCAATTTTAAAGTATCTGGGATCGTCCTCCTCTAATTGATTGCATAACTACCTAACTTCCATCGACCCATTCATTCATTCTTTGAGTCATTTGACATGCGGCGACAAATCGCTTTGAAAGATGCCATTGTTAACAACACAAATTAATTTATGCTGTTGTAATTACGATTTTCAACTTTAATCTTCATAAAATAAAGTCTAGGTTTTTTTGGAATTGAATTAATATTTTTGTATTTGTAAAGATGACAATCTTAAGAATTTGAATTTAATGTCTTACGCTGATAATAATAAGGTATATAGTTTCTTGTATCTCGTTGAATGATACGGTGTTATCTTATTATAGTTACAACGTATTGTAGGGAAGAATTTTACGCATGCCTCTGAATTTTCTGGCTAAAGTCAAATTCATTGTCGCCATTATAAAATTCTGAGTGCTACTCGTGATGCATGAATAGTGGGAAATTAGTTATGGTGAACGATTATCAATAGTTTGGTTATTTTTATTTGGGCATTTAGCGAATTTGATGTGATGTGTATAACCTATTGTCAGACAGATGTTCGGTAAACGGTTGCTTATAGACGTTCTTCCGTGATCTTGTTATTTAAAAAAGTGACGTAGTATTAAAAAAAAACTAATATGTTTTTTTTTAATACTACCAAGGTGAAAAGCAAGCGTGCGGCCCACCTAATGATAGGCAGTCACCGCAGCCTATAGACACCAGAAGAATCATTACTGCGTTGCCGACCCTTAAGACAAAGTCTCTGTGTCTGGTAATTTCACCAGCTACAGTGCCCTTCACGCCGGAACACAGCAATGCTGACACACCGCTGCTTGCCGTCAGAATATCTAAGACTGCGGTGGCATGTTACCACTTAGTAAAACTTAGTAGATTGTGTCACAAGGGACTAAAATAAAGTATTCAGGGTGAGAGCGATTGTTTGCATCCAGAGCGAAACGAAGGATTGTAGAGTAGAATCCCGTTCGTAGCGAGGGATACTAGAATAGAATCCTGAGCGTAGCGACGGATTTTAAGTACGTCGCTATAGGTAAAAATAATTTTGGTACCGTGTGGCACACTCTACTTTACCCCCTCTATGAGAAAAATAAATAGGAGAAACTTTTACTAGTATGACTTGTAGTAGACGAATATTTATATTTTTTTCGCTATATGTAAAGATGGTGCTGCCCGTCCTCAGATAGTATTACCTTAGCCCCACCTACGATATCCAACGGGAGAAGATGGAAGGGTACTATTCTTACCCGGACACCCCACGGGTTTACTGTTTAGTATTCCATATAAAAAAGTTATTTCTAAACTTCAATTACAATTTTCACCAAATAACAGTCTATTTCATCATGGATAAAAAACTATCAGTTAAGTGAAGTGCTCTTTAACGGAAATCTACGTCACGCTAAAACCCTCGAATACCCCACCAAAACTATATAATAATCACCCCATCCAATAAAATACCGCAAAATATCTCTCAAATCTTTACACACGATTTTTTGTTTATCTCACAGAATACTTTGGATATTTCGTGTTATTTATCGAAAGGGGGCGTGTCCAGAGATTTTATTTGGCATAAAATTTATTACAGAAATGATATAAAAATCGTTTATAAGTGGAAAGCGTGACGGGGATGTATTTAATGATCCGGCAAATGGGTGGCCCGATGTAAAAATTGGCAGATGTTAGATCACGAGCTGGGGTTTTGTGCCGAATAGAGAATATAGTCGCTTTTGGCGCTGGAGGGTTACTCTGGATATGTTTTGGTATTTATTTATTGATAATGGTGTTAATATTATTTTGAAAAGTTAACTATTCGATATTAATGAAGTACAAAGTAGTTACTTTAAAATAATTAGTAACTAAAAATTTCATTCTCGGTAGAAAGGGTAGCTAGAGCGGTCGAAGCTCTCTGTAAATTTCAGACAGGTTTGGTTTGATAGAGGTGTTAACTACCATAGGTAATATAGAAAGAGTATGTAGTAGAGCCTACTAACATTTACCGGTACTTATTTTCTGACGAAAAATCTCGCTTTGCATGTCCAGGTTATTGAACTTACGGCTAACAATCGCAATCGCGACCACGATGCAAACAAATAATAATATTCTATACAAACACGGAACCCTCCACTTATCAAAAGATCCTAATTACAATAATGACGTCAGCACATCGAATTGCAAACATTGTCACTGCACATTGCCACTTAATAAATTCCGTATAGTATAAAGAAAACAAATTAAATGTTTAATTCAAACACACCAACTGGTTGCATTCGTCACACTTCGTCAAAATAGTCGTTCTGTAGTACAACAATGTTTTGCATCTACTAAAATACCTTTGAACCCTTATGCGTTAAAAGATAAAGATAAAAATGGTTCAAAATTCACCGTTGGGTTTTTATTTCAAAGGTCAATAATTCACAATTTATAAACATCGTATATTGATACAAAATTTAAATTATTTTGGACCGTATTGCATATATCATAAGTTGCAATACACAATAATAATAAAAGGGAATAAAATCGGTTTTGGTTAGAAGTGCTAATTTTAAAAATGTTTCAACTCTATCAGACTTGACAGTATAAATTGATCGCTAAAAATTAACCAATAAAGTCCAGATTTGTTTGATTCAATAGAATTGGCAACAATAAAACAATAATCATTTGAAACATATGCGCAATAGTCATTGAATAATATAAAATGCTAAGGGTGCTTTCACATTATTGTCATTGTGGTAAAAAATACGCTTTCAAATAATTGGTTGGTTGGGTCAATTTCATTATTCTCACAATGAGTAAGAGGCTTATTATTTTTAAAAATCTTGAGTTGTATTAATGTTGTATGATATGTGTAATAGTAAAAGAAGGTTTAAAAACAAAATAAAATGGTGTCAGAGTAACGAAATGCAAATAAAAATGGATATTATAGCGAAACAAAGATGCAACAACGATTTTAGCAAATTTTGGAAGTCAACAAATAAACTATCATTTAAACCTTCTTTACCGTTAACGGTGAATAATAGTCAGGATCCAGATAAGATTGCAAATATGTTCGCGCAAAACTTTCGGGAGGTAAACTTACCGACGGGTGTCGCACCACGCACAGACCGTTATGGAACACTGGCCAATTCGACCTATGCTGACATTTCTATTACGACTGATTGTTTAGTGCAATGCATAAAGCAAATGAAGAGAGGTAAATCACCCGGCCATGACGGTCTGAGCATTGAGCACATTCTGTATGGGGGGTTGACGCTGCATAACCTACTAAGTAAGTTCTATAACATGTGTCTGTCACACAACTATTTACCAGAAAATTTTATGAAAACTGTTGTAGTACCCTTACCTAAAAATGGGACTAGTGATCCATCGAACATAAAAAACTACCGCCCTATTTCTCTTGCAACAATCATATCAAAAGTGTTTGAGAGGCTTTTACAACCAGAATTACTTAAATATATGAACATACACAGTTCACAGTTTGGGTTCCGTGCGGATCTGTCTACAGATATGGCTATATTCGCTTTAAAAAATACCGTTAAATACTATCTTGCAAGGAAAACCAGTGTATATGCCTGTTTTTTGGACCTAAGTCGCGCGTTTGACACAATTAATTATAACATACTTTGGGAGAAGATGAGGAAAGCAGGAATTCCACAAAACATCGTATGTGTATTTAATTATTGGTATGATAGACAGACTAACATGGTTCGGTGGGGTAACAGCCTCTCTGAACACTACACACTTAGCTGTGGGATGAGGCAGGGCGGTTTGACCTCGCCGATACTATTTAATTTATATATTAACGATCTGATAGAGGAGCTAAGCGGGGCAGGTGTCGGCTGTTCCATAAATAACCAACCCGTCAACAACTTGAGCTACGCCGACGACATGGTTCTGCTGAGCCCCTCTATCAACGGCTTAAGGCAGCTGATAGCAATATGTGAGAAATTTACTCTGCACCATAATTTATCGTATAATGTAAACAAGTCTGAGCTTTTGCACTTTAAGTATATAAGGTCATCTGCATACTCTCCTCCTGTGACGCTTAATGGCTTACAGCTGAATTATGTATCTAAATTTAAATATCTAGGACACGTAATCAGAGATGATCTCAAAGACGACGATGACATGGAAAGACAAAGGAGATCTGTAGCGGCAAAAAGTAATATGTTAGCACGTAGATTCGCAACTTGCAGCTATGAGGTAAAAATCACTCTGTTCTGTGCGTACTGTCAGTCGTTCTATACTTGTCAACTATGGAATAAGTATACTCAACGTGCCTTTCATTCACTACGTGTGCAGTATAACAACGCTTTTAGAGCTATGCTTGGCTTGCCATGGCGGTGTAGTGCGTCTGGCATGTTTGCCGCGAACAGGGTTGATGACTTTTATGCCATACTTCGTAAAAGGAGAGCGTCCTTTATGGAGCGGATCAGAGTAACTTTAAATCACACCGTCAAAGCCGTATATGATGCCTGTAAATTTGATAAAACCTGTGGATTGTGAACGAGTAATTAATATGTATCCTCCTCCGTAGTATAGAATAGGTACAATCAACTTAGTTGTATTAACTACAAAACAAACATCTAATTGAATCTAATGTATGTATATTATTATCTGTGTGACTAATGTTTGTTTAGTGTATTACTGTAATGAAATTAAATGACATGCAATGAAATGAAATGTATTGTAATGTAATGTAATGTAATGTAATGAAATTTAATTTAATTTAATGAAATGTAATGTAATGTAAATGTTTATAACCTATGGGTGTATACCTGAAATAAATGATTATTATTATTATTAATAAATTTATTTAGCCATTTGTGATCACGGTTCGATAAACGATCGCCTGACGTTGCTTAACCAACTGGTTAAGCAACGTCAGGCAAGGTCAGTACTTAGATGGGTGACCGTTTACGGCATTTGAACGGAGTGTCTCTGTGCTTCAGAGTATACGTTAAGTAAATCAGTGTCGGTTGTTGTTTTGAAAGCATGCCAGCAGCAGTCGTTAAAACAAACAGTTTAAATAACGAAAATATTAAAGAAGTCGTTTTTGGACGATAAAAAGTGTTTGCTAGAATTTTCCTCTAAGAATATTTAAGTGCGCAGACTTCACACGTCTGGATTTGAAGCTGTATTTTCTGATACATGCTGGCATGCTAACGGTGTTTCCTTTTACCGACAGCAAGTAATAATTTTACAAAGAAGATTTGCAAGCGAATTTTCGAGAAATATAAGTATGCGAGAATTTAAGCTTTACGTTCTCAGCCCCTAATCAACTATACTAAACTTAATAATAAACACTAGTTTGCTCTTGCTTACTTTGGAGCGAAAGCCAAGTAGCTTTCGCTGATGTATGGCAGCGAAATCTGGACAATTAAACAGAGTCATGTCACTGAAGTGACCTGTGGCGTGTCGGGTTAAGAATATCACCCTCCCATCTCCTCCTGTTCCTCCTTAAGAGGTGACTAAGGGAAAACAAGAAGACCAGCAGCGTCTATCTATTGGAATACCTCCCCCTATACTGCGATCCCTAGGCCACCTGCCAAGCGTGGGGATAATGGTAACCCTTCCCTTTGAGGCCTTTGTTCATCAGTGGACATCTTTTGGCGCTAATGATGATGTCATTGTATATGATATGTGAAAATGCTCCGATGTGGATGTGTAGCATCACGAGGCTCGATAAAGTCTTGTTGTACGCGACGTTCGCCGAGAACATTCTGGAAAGTAGGCTGCAATGGTATGGGCATGTAAAAAGGAGGCCATTGGAAACCAAGTTACTTGTATCTTTCTGTCTCCGGTCGAAGATCCAGAGGTAGTAGACATGGGACACGATGAGAGATGTAGTGCTAAAGCACCTACGAGAATGCAAGGTAGTAGACGATGAGGACAGGACAGAGTGAAGTGGAGAGAGAAGAAAGAGAGACTGGACTTTATAATTTGATAGGTCAAAAATGTTATATTACTAAAAATAATTGAAAACACCTTAATCATCACTGGCAGGTAAATAAAGCTAAAATATCACTCTCTCGAATATAGCATTAGCTGCGTAGTAAGCCAGGATTCTAATCAACCCAGATTTAGCTTTAATAGAGAATAAGTTAAAAGAAAACTTAATCAACATTCGAATCTTGTTTACCGCTGAGAGGTCTTGCGATAAACTTCCAAGTACCCTCCAAGCTGGATGGAAAGTATTTAGAAGCTTTATCCTAGCGTCTAACGGTCGCCGCAGTAAAACTGGCACAAATAACGTTTAACAGAGACGTGCAGCCACTAAACTGAGTGAGCTTTTTGATGTGCCATTTTTGAAGTATAAACAATTCTGCTTGCTACGATATAGCGAGTGTATTTTGACCAAAATACAGACATTTGTTTCTGGTGACCAAACTATTTGAATATAAACATGAAATAGGCGTTTTATTATACCAAGGGAGTTTGAAATATTAATAACAAAATAATCTAGGCTAGCCTACTAAATATAACTTCACACTTTAATAATTTATTAGACGCGAAAGGTTTAATATCTAATGTGGTGGCTAGTGACTGCAATTTGATTGCAATCGTTTACCATCAGGTAACTTTCTTTCTTGTCTTGATCGATACTTGTTGATTCCATCGATTCTTGTCTGATACAAAATAGTTTACAAACAAACTACCTAACCATGCGACTCTTACAAACTCCCATAGCTGGTACAACGTGCTAATCGTGATCATTTCACAAACACCTCAAATAAACCCCATACGGACTTGGCATAGTAGCATATACCTCCATTATCCGCCTTATTACGAAAAACAGTTTAACAAAAAACCTAGATTTAGACCCAGGTTTAAGGAAGAATTTCGTGAGTTTAAACTCAGGAAATTCATCGTTAAACTGTTTTTTGTAATAAAACGGTTGGTATAAGCAGCGCCAATAAAGAAACTAATCTAAAATGACATTTTGTACTTGTAATGACAGTTCAGACCGGCAGCAAAATAATTTTGAAAGGACGGAGCGCGTCGAGACAGCGTGCAAGCAAGTCCAGACTGTTGTTTTTTTGCATGCAGTACCGATGTGTGTGACTAAAGACAGGAATAATGTGCGAGTGAGAGGAAATGATAAGCGTCGCCATTTATAATTTGTTTCTTTATTGGCACAGGTTATATATACATATTACGGGCACCGCATCCAATTTCATTCTAAGATGCTTGGTGCTCGTAATGTTGACAGCCGAGTTGAATTTACTTCGCTTTGCAAGACCGCACTAATCAACCGACCGAGCGGCCCGAGAACATGCCGAATTTATATCGCGTCGTCAAATTTACACGACGATTGTATCCTGTGAAAGAGAGTTGATTAAAAAAATATAGGTAATGTCTAAAATTGTATACAAAATGTTATCTAACGGTATCATTTTAGGAATAATTCGTTTTTTTAAGTGAAAACTTCTTTAGCGTCGTTGTGCACATTTTTCTGATGGGGAAAAATGTTAATTTCGCGTCAGGACACCTGACCGTAGGACCTGATCGAAAAATCGTAGGGTAAGACGTAGGCGGCGCAGGGTGCTTGCGCGAATGTTCGTGTGTGTTCGTGTTACAGCGTGCCACGCGCATCCATGGATGGTGACTGCTGATAATTTTTCTTTCTTAATTCAAAATTATTCCCTAACCATTCCAAAATACCCAAAATGCACAACGTTAATATTCAAGTTTTCACTTCTGCCGGCACTCCCGGAGTGCAACCCATTGTTTTTGTTAGTTATTCCCATCTCATGATAACGGAAACAAGTACAAATTATAAAAGCACGAAAAGCCCGACTGCGAACAAACAAAATAGGCTTAGATTACATTATAAATAAATACATAAAACGTATACTTATGTCTCTTTTTGGAGGTAAAAAAAATACTATATGTGTTACCATTATTTTTTTTTGGCTGGTATTGGTAGATGCCAGCCTCCGAAAAAAAACCTTCACGTATTAAAACAAGATAGTTTCTAATGCTCAATAGACACGCAATTGGTTAATTCTGTAGTTTTTTAATCGACCTCTAAAGATACTTGAAGGTTTTTAGGGTTCTGTACCCAAATGGTAAAAAGGAACCCTGATTGTGCAAGTTCGCTTGTCTGTCACGCCAATATTGTATGTCACCAGCTACTTTATGCTATCGATAACAATCTTAATAAAGCTTACCCAAAGTCATCGCAAGTTTTCTTTTACTTTCTTTCTTATAATATGGCGAGATGAATTATCAAACTTAGACTACTATAGTTTACACAAATTAGTTATGCAGTTTAGTCTTTTGCTACCTGATTTGCTATATGAATAGCAAACCAACTTTTACACAGTCCACAGAAGGTACGGAATCCTTGTGCGCGAGTCCAACACGCACTTGACGGTTTATTTTATTAAGTGCGGTCTACTTAAAGTGGGTTTTCTTTTCTAAGAATTTATTACATTGAGTATTCTAAATTAACTTCCAAAAGGCTCACACAAATTTATGGGTCTGCAAAATGGCTTGGCCGTGTAGCCTAATTTCATTGGATTTAGTACTACCAACAAAACAAAATATGTGATAGTAGCTTATAGCTAAGAGAATTGCTTATCACGCTTCAATCTTAAAGTGGTATAGACCGCTTGGAACGCATAACAGCCTTCGCAGTACCAATGCGATTTCCACCTTCATATTTGTTAGCATATAGATGTCATATGGGCCAAGTCCGTGTGGAAGATTAACGACATGGAAGACCAAGACAAGGAGGAAAAAACCACAACAACACAAACATAGGACGATAAATACTATAATTCTCTCCCTCATTTTGGCGTTGGGGTTTTAAAACATAAGATAAATATATTTTTTTAAATTGTATTAACTACAAAAACACATAGTTTAAGTATTTTTTTTATAATCTGGAGCCACATTCGAATTTACAAAGTTGCCAGAGGTTCCCAAACTAGGCACAACCTGTATCTGTATTTAAAACAAACGGCTTTCAATTGTCCTAAAGTTACTCCTATATGAGAGACTCAGTTTTGTCACTCATTAAGATTAACCGCAAATAGAAGTGGATTACATTATGAAACATGTGTTTGGAATGTGTGAGTTTTATAATAAAAGTTTCAAACAAAAAAAACAAAGGGCAGTGGAAGAATTGTGTGCTTGAGTATTATGAGGAAATCACACAAATGATTGAAACTTAATATACCTGCTGCACCTTAATAACTGGTGGTTACATTAAATTTAATCCATACATATAAAATTATTTGTCCTGACTGACTGACTGACTGACTGATTCATCAACGCACAGGCCAAACCGCTGGACCTAGAAAGCTGAAATTTAGACAGTAGGTTTTTCTTATAACGTAAGCATCCACTAAGAAAAGATTTTTGAAAATTCGACTCCTAAAGGGGTTAAATGGGGTGTTTTCTTTTGTATGAAACATTTTATTATATGGTTCGATTGACTTGAAATTTATTGAAAAGATTCTCTAAATAAAATAAATCAATACGTGTTTCGCGAATTTTCAAAAACAACCTTTGGGGATGTGTTAGGGGTTGGTACCTTCGGAGTCGCTGGACGCTCGGGGTGTGGGCCCTTTGAGCGTCCATTGAGTACGGCGGCGACGCCGAGGAGGACGGCGGCGGGGTTGCGACCCCCGTCCCCGTGAGTACCGTGTCAGGTTCCCGGGGGGCTACAATGCGCCCCCCGGCGGCTTGCTCAAAGGCAAGGCACTGAGGGGCCCCTGGTGCAGATCCCACCGGAGAGCCCTGGGGTCCCCCCTCTCATGTGCCGATGCGACAGCCGCGGGCGTTTTACTGGGTAAGAATCCCACATACCCCGGTCGAGCCCCACAACTCACGGGGATCTTTGGAAGATTTCCCCCGCGTCAAAAAAAAAAAGGGGTTACTAAACTCTGTAAAAAAATTAGCGGGCGAAGCCGCAGGAAATTGCTAGTTAAACATATTTTTCCACGTCACTGACATACAATCTATTAGACAAAGATTGGACATGCACTTCTATTTTTAAATTATTGAGTTAATCATCAATAATCATCATCATCAGCAGCCTCGTCAATAATAATCATTATCATCATCAGCAGCCAAAAGCCCTTAGAAGTGAGAGGTTGTCATAATCCTCATGCTTGGCAGGCGTCTTGGGGGGTTAATATTTCTTTTGATATATTTTTATTAAAAAAATCATCATCATACTTTTACCATAAGTTAGCTAATTTATTAATAGACATTTCTCAATCGTTTCAAACTTGTATATAGGTCACCGGGATTATCAGTGATCGCTATCCATACTAATGCCAGGCTGAGGGAAGTCTGTTTGGTATTCCACTGTGTGTCCCTTCAGAGTGCTCCCGCAGTTCTGATTAGATGCGCTCAGAGTTAACATTGGGTTTATCTGTAATTATCTTAATCAGAAACACGGCGGGAATACTTTAAGACCAAACTTTTTGTGATGTAAATGCGTCTTCAGCAATTTTTTTTTTTTTTTTCGTTCCATTCGTTTTCAACATATAAATTACAATCTAGCCTTGAAACTAATGAGTAATATTATTTTAACCTAAACGAATAAAGTAAATTAGATTAAGAATGTGTCCAATAGCACTTTTCTTATTGTCTCTATTATGGCGAAGACACTTTGTTATTGTGTTCTACACTGCACTAAACTGCACTAATTTAACATATAAACTAATTTATTTAATTTTATTAAATTTTATAAAAAACAACACAGTCTGTCATATTAAAGTATACACACATATAAATAATTATACCAGTCCTTGTTTTTGTCCCACTGTTACGTACGGGCCCCCCACAAGATAAAAGGGGTTAGGCCATAGTTGTAGTTTTCTTTCACCGAAATCTAGTAACAAGCGCACAAAGACGATTTAAAGAAATCACAGGTGTGAGCCGGGGTTCGAACCTGCGCACCTTGTTTCTAAGACAAGCGCTTGCCCACTGAGCTGTTACTGCTACCTAACTATACATATATAATAATATTATTAGTAACTATTAAACATACATATCAAACAATAAAAATCTTTTAAAAAAAAATTGAACCGACTTCAATGTCACTGAAAAGTATAAAATAATTTAAATATTATAGAAGTTGGTGTTAGCGTACCTGCTGTGTATAATTGGCACCAACTTCAATAATATTTAAATTATTTTATACTTTTCAGTGATATTGAAATCGGTTCAATTTTTTTTTTAAATAGATTTTATTTTATACTTTTTAGTGATATTTTCATAAATAATGATTGGACCATCGAAGACGGTAAAATGATCTAGGTAGGTTATGATCACATTATCGTCTACATAGTTTTACATAATTCATGTTTCTTCAGAAAAAAATATCCGGTCGTAATGAAATCTGCATGGAATCATCATAGTAGTTTACACTCTCGAATGAAAAAAGAATCATCGAAAACGGTTTATATTTGTCAGAGTAATGTAATGGAGAACATCAGTTTTATGGTTTTTACCAGATAAATTCCCCCACATCGTTCATGGTCCTCCAGTAAGTTCTTAGCCGGTTGTGATAACATTCATACAGATTCATTACAGTGGTTCAATCTTTCAAATAAAAAAGAATCATTGAAATTGGTAAATATTTGCCAGAGTTATGACTATTTTTGTCCGTAAAAAGCGACATAAAGTCATCTATATAGGATCTATATAGGATGGGTCGTGGGTTCGATTCCCGCCAAGTGTCTGGGTGTTGTTTATCTATTTAAGTATGTATTTACAAAAAAAAAAATAAGTATATAAGTATTAGTATCAGTTGTCTGGTTTCCATAGTACAGGCTCTGCCTAGTTTGGGATCGGATAACCGTGTGTGGATTGTCCCAAGATATTATTATTATTATTATTATTATTATTCCTGCAATTCTCCAGCGCAGTCACCATTCTTGTTTTTTCAGGAACTACTTATTGGTAAGCAATATTTTTTTGTATGGGACCCAATTAACGGATTAAAGAATGGACGGAAGAAAGATTTTTTCAAATCGGTTCATAATTGCCAGAGTTATGCGCGAACATACATAGAAAAAAAAAAATATATATATATATACAGATGAATTGAGAACCTCCTCCTTTTTTGAAGTCGGTTAAAAACTAAGGAATATTTTTCTGTCTGGCTTTCAAGTATCTACCGACGAAGCACTAATCCTAAGGTCAAAAGTCTAAAATCACCGCCTGGTGCCACGCTTGGATTTTGAGAAGACCTTTAGCCCTCTTCGGCGCTGTCCGATTGCCATCGCTTGCGCGATGATGCGTTGCTAATACTCAAAGGTTGCATCCGACGAAAATGATCGTGCAACCGTGCGTTCAATCATAATACTGATAGCAAATGAATGTCCTATTGGCGATCGTGCGATCATACGATGCGACCGAATGCGGTTTCATCGCACGATGAAATCGCATCGCATCATCGCACGAGCGATGGCATTGGGACAGTGCCTTCGACTACAGATTCATTAGGACAAGGACAACCTCAATAGGTTACAAGCAAGGGCCGAGTCGGCTCGGCCCTTGCTTGTCCTACGGATGGTGGTGCTGTAAGAGTCCTCTCTCAGTTTCATCCAATTTTGATTAGGCAAATTTTCATACATATTCGTTTCTTCCAATTAGTCGTGAGACAAGTAGGACGATTACTAAATGGTAAGCGTTACACCTGTACTGTTGGCCGGCAATTATAAGACAATAGCCACTCATACCAAAACAATGTAATATAACATTACTGCTTTTGACTGTATTTAAATTAAAATTCCCAGCATCCCAAGATAATTTCAACAATAATTTTAGCAGAATATATAAAAAAATATGAACAAGGCGGTTATTAATCAGAAAGCTTACCTTTGCCTTACCTTTACTGAACGATTTTTATAATTTGCCAAGTTTTTAATATAATGTTCGGTGGTAAATTTACAGTCGTTGCGGTGTGTTTTGTATCTTTAATTATTTCAAGTGCTATAGAATTTGAGTGTTCCAGAGCTGTGATCCAAACCTTAATTTACGGCTGATCGTAGTAAAACGAATCTAATAAAACGTTTGTTTTAGTTAGGTTATTATTGGAAAATCTCCCAATTCTTTGCATTACACGACCGATTAAGTGTTGTGCTGTAGTTTGGTAATATCACTGAAGAAAAGATCCTAAATAAAAAAAAATACTTCACCTTTTACGTTGAAAACTTAACAAAAACGCAACAATTCGTTAGTGTACATAAGTTATATTTCATTGGTATGTATAAAATTGGGCGTGGCCGTTTAAGGTTAATTTATTTTTATTAATGGCTCAAAACCAGGTGGCCGACACGAGTCAACGACAAAAGTTATAAAAAAATAAGCTTTTACAAAAAAAAAGATGTCTTGCGAAGCGGCAATAGTATTGTCGAGATCACGGACAAAAGACACGCGTCGTGAGTTTGAATTCGGTCATGTATAAATGTACGCTGAACATACACATAGGTTAGTAGGTACCTACTTATATGCTTAATGGTATTTCCTTTGTGGTTGGTCAAGGTAGTACTTACGTAGAAACAAGTGCACTCTCTCTTCCTTACTCTCACATTCCTATGGGTCGGAAGACCGACACGACTAGGGCTAGTTCAGGTGCAGGACCAACTTGACTTTGTACATGCCCATCCAACGCATGGATCAAACATTTTACTTTCCAGACTATCAGGTAACCGTCTATTTTTTTTTTCGCTGGGGAAACCTTCAAAAGGTCTCGGGAGCTTAGGGGCTCAACCGGGGTACGTGGGATTCTTACCCGCTAAAACCCTCGCGCCCCTCAGTGCCATGCCTTTGAGCCCGCCGCTGGGGGACGCATTGTAGTCCCCTGGGTCACGGTGCTCACGTGGACGGGGGTCGCAACCCCGCCGCCGTCGTCCTCATCAGAGTCGCCGCCATACTCGATGGACACCTAGGGCCCACACCCTAAGCGTCCAGTGACTCCGAAGCAGGTGATTGGCCTGTATTATCTTAGCCAGTAAGGAACAACTACACAAAGTGGTTGCTCCTCACGCACAAAGTGCTCTTGTAAAAGCTCATTACCTTACTTTGTAGCTCATTGATACTTTGCTGGTCGTTATTATGATTTCGGAGTGCTATCTGTATATTTATCAGAATTGATTTTTGTATATATAATACATATATTTATAGTTCGTATATATATATATATATATATATAAGTATATTGAATATATGTTGGTATGTAAGAAATATTTATATTTATCTGTATGTGTATATTATATGTAAATAGGTAAACTTATTATATGTATTTTTATTAGTGTATATTGTCTCACATATTAACTACCCCACTTTTCGTATTCCATGCAATCTTTTTTCCATCCCAAGGTTGCCTGTAAGAAATTGCGGATAGCGATAAGGCCGCCCTTTGTACAAATTTCTTCAAGTCCTTTTTATTTTATTTTTATGTGTGTACAATAAAGAGTATAAATAAAATAAATAAATAAATAAAGTGGTTGCTCCCGCGATATATGAACCCGCGACCTCCGGTTTGCAAAATATATTACTTACTGTCTGACAAAATCACCGAAGGACACGTTATTATTCTTCGTAGAACTTTTCCCCTGTGTATCTAAATCACATTATATCAAGGAAATAATAAAACGAGTTAGTTTTTAAAACGTTCTTACAGAAGAATTTCCCAGCGAGTCGTGTAGGCGGTCAGTATCACGTCCGTTGATGCCGCAGTGAACTGGTCCACTATAGATAAGTAAAGCACTTTAGTGGTTAGTTACTGACGTACCGTCAGTATAAAAAAATGCAGTAGGTCATTTTTTACTATTTTGACAACTAATAATAATAATAATACCAGCCCTTGTTTAAATCCCATACTGCTGGGCACGGGCCTCCCCTCAAGATGAGGGGGCTTAGGCCATAGTCCACCACGCTGGCCAAGTGCGGGTTGGCGGAATTCACACGTCATTCGAGAGCTAGTTAGGCTCTCTCAGACATGCAGGTTTCCTCACGATGTTTTCCTTCACCGAAAGCTAGTAACAATCGCACAAAGACGATTCGCACATGATTCATTGAAGAAATCAGAGGTGCGAGCCGGGGTTCGAACCTGCGCACCTTGTTTCCAAGGCAAGCGCTCACCCACTGAGCTGTTACCGCATATTAGTATAGTTTTTGACAACTAATACAGATTTACTACAGATTTGACGGGCCCGTTGGTCTACTGGTTAGAGATTGACTGCTACTCAGAATCAAACGTAAAAAAACGTTATAGAACTGTTAGCATCAGCATCAGCAGTAGAGAGACCTAAGACCTCTCCCTTAGAGGGGAGGGGTTGCCATAATCCCCACCTTTGGCAGGCGTCTTCGATTATACAACTATGTATATAGTATCACTATATATTACCTTTTTTTGTAAGTATATATTTGCACCGGTGCACACGACTCTAAATCTTGTACAAACAAAGACAAGCCAGATTTTAAACCAGCTTGCGCGTCGTGTAAGCGTTTTAAAAAACCGCACGATCACCGCTGCGGGGACTCGGACTGTCCTACGTATAAATATAAGCTCGAACAGTTGATACTAAACACTAATTATTAAAATGGATAGTTTAATCATAGGACAGTTAAATCTCCACAACGATAGGGTGGCGACGTCCGAATTAGAGCGTTTAATTTCGGAGTTTAATCTAGATATTGTACTTATTCAAGAACAATACCAAAACACCGAACTGCGTAATAGGGTAGTGCAATTTGATAGCAGGTCACGAGCCGGTATTTACGTATCGCGTACTAATTTCACTGTAACGTCAATACAAGATCTCATGACGTCACACTGCGCTGTCGCGGAAGTAACTTCCCCATCCTGTAGGGTCTATGTCATCAGCTGCTATTTTCAATATTCAGACCCTGTCACTCCACACCTACACCATCTTCGACATGTCCTGCGGTCACTAGCGGGCCGTAAAATCTTAATAGGAGCCGACGTAAATGCTTCCTCTACATTGTGGTATGGCAAGTTTAGGTATACTGACACCGATCGTCGGTGTGCGGTAGAAGACTTCATCGCTGAGATGAACCTCTCCATACATAATACCCCCGATGCACCACCGACTTATTGCAGCCCAACGGGCGAGTCTTCTATTGACGTCACACTATCAAGTGCAGACGTTCGCTTGGATAGGTGGCGCGTTCTCCCCGACGCGTCATGTAGTGATCATCGCTTGATTGTGTACGAGTTTGTCACGAGTCTGTCACAAGTTCCTTCCAACCACGCAGTTGGCTTCAGATATAAATGTAAAGGGGCAAACTGGGAATTTTTCGGGGCACTTTTTGCGTCGTGTGCCAGAGATTTTACTCGTAATGGCCTATCCGCGGAAGAAAGTGCCGAAATAATGTCTGATACTCTAATATATTGTGCCGATATAGCCATAGGTCGATGTACTATTACAAATGCTAAAAGATGCGAATGGTGGAGTAATCAATTAGCCTACCTCCGCAGGTGTTTTCGCAGAGCGCGCAGAAAGCTTAATAAACTTAGAAAATCAAAAATCACGGGGCCGCGTTTTGAGGACGCATCGCGCGCGCTCAAAATTGCCAGGTCGCGCTATAGAGCTGCGGTAGAAAAATCTAAAACGGTTTTAGTGCACAAAGTAGTAGAAAAATTAGATAGTGAGGGCCCGTGGTCTCCTTTATATCATGAGTTCAAAGCTAATCGAGCAATTGATCTTGCTTATATACACAATATAAAATTTGATAATAAACACACTACGGGTATAGAAGAGACTACGCGAGTCCTACTCGATACTCTCATACCTGACGACGACACGGCCAGTGACAACGACTATCACCACCAAGTAAGAGCGTGGGCTTCGGAGCCGCCTGTCTCACCGTCGTCCGACTTACCATCGCTTAACGAATTCGAAAACACTGTGCGAGCATTGCCGTTAAATAAAGCATCCGGTGAAGACAAAATCTCGAATAAAATGATAAAGGTAGCATGCCAGTCGGCCGGTGACTCAATGCTATCCGTATTTAACCGCTGTATTGCCGAGGGCATTTTTCCCCGGGTATGGCGACGCGGATTTATTCGGATTATACCCAAAAAGGGGGATAAACCCCACGACGACCCGAAATCATATCGTCCGATTACATTACTGCCTTCGTTAGGCAAGCTTCTGGAACGACTTGTAGTGCCGCGCTTGTTGCCGGGGGGTCCCACGTTCAATCAAAAACAGTTCGGTTTTACACCCGGTAGATCCACCGTCGATGCGGCCATTTCGGTTAGAGCATCTGTCAATGCGTCCGACTCCAAATACGTGTTAGGAATTTTTCTAGACATATCTGGCGCTTTTGATAACGCATGGTGGCCGATGTTACTCCTTAAACTGAAATCTCGCGGGTGCTATGCTAACATTTACGCACTCATTTGCTCGTACTTCTCTCACGGAACAACTAAACTCAAGCTTGGTCATCATTCGGAGACTAAAGCACTTACGATTGGCTGCCCTCAAGGATCTGTATTAAGCCCTTATTTATGGAATATAGGTTTTGACGATTTCCTAGAAATACCTCTACCAAGCGGGTGCTCTTTAACCGGCTACGCAGATGACGGTCTTCTGCTAATACAATCTGATACTAGATCCGGTCTAGAAAATTCGGCGGAGACATGCCTGCGGTTAATCTCGGAGTGGGG
This sequence comes from Furcula furcula, assembly GCA_911728495.1. Taxonomy (NCBI): domain Eukaryota; kingdom Metazoa; phylum Arthropoda; class Insecta; order Lepidoptera; family Notodontidae; genus Furcula; species Furcula furcula. The sequence goes on from OU452253.1 coordinate 24,692,270, forward strand.
TGAACGCAATCGACTTAACTTTGCACCCGAAAAAACCTTCCAGCTCTTACTTAAAGGAAACTTGGTAGGACCGCCGCGGATTAAATTTAACAACGTGCGTGTCAAGCGACAAGATTCAGTGTGTTATCTCGGGACTCGGGTTAATATTAGAGCGCAATTTCACATTCATTGATCATATTAAAACTGTCGGTGAAAAAGCTAAACGCAATTTCTATGCTCTTACCAGAATATCAACTTCGACTTGGGGACTTTCGTTCAATACATTAAAGATTATATATGGAGCCACTTACCTTGGTTGCATGTGTTACGGCGCCCCAGTATGGGCTGACAAGGCCACGATAGGGGCGGCACGACGTAAATTGCTACAAAGTCAGCGTCTGGCGTTGATATTCTTGTGTAAAGCATATAGAACGGTCAGTACTGAAGCTTTACCGGTGCTAGCGGGTGTACTTCCGGTCGACTTAGAAGTACAAAGACGTGCGGCTATGTATTACTCCTCTCATGAAAACATAAATGTCGAATTCCTACCTATTCGTGACCGTTCTAAAATCTTGCGATTATTTAACGCTCAAGCGGTTGTTTATGAAGACCTTTTAACAGAATGGCAAGCCAGATGGGATGCGTCCTCAAAGGGCAGGCACCTTTATTTATTTTTCCCGGATGTCCGTGAGCGGCTCGATAGGCCATGGATAGAAGTAGACCACTGCGTTGCACAATTTATGACGGGACATGGAAACTTTAAAAGCAAATTATTCTCTTTTAAATTGGTATCGTCACCTCTCTGTCAATGCTCTACGGTGAATAATGAGTTCGAACAATCTGCGCATCATATACTTTGGGAGTGTGATCTCTGGCACAATGAGCGCAAAGTTATGTTGGACAGTTTGGAAATAACATCCGGACCTGTATATTACTCGGACCTTGTGGCGACTACGGAAAATTTCCGTGCTTTCAAGCGTTTTTGCCATACCTATTATTGGAAACAAGTTTAACAGTAGAAATCTAAATCTAGGTCCCTTTAAATTCAGTAACTTCCGTGGTGCCTTACAGGTGGACTGAATCTAGTTGGTGCACCTGTAAGGATCTCTCGTTCTGAGGTTGTATCGACCTGTGCGATTTTTACTTGTCTCCCGCTTTGCAAAGGAGGGAAGTGGAATTTATATTTTTCTAACTCCTCCTATATACTTTTTTAATTAAATTTGTTGCGGGTTCCAAGACAATTTAGCATTTCCCCGGGACTCGCCGAGGATCAAACCTCGGTGTCTTCGCTGGTGACCACTGTAGATCCTGGCTAACAGGAGTCGCAGTGGTGGGAATGAGTGGTGGGATTAGTCCCAAAAAAAAAAAAAAAAAAAAAAAGTATATATTTACAAAAAAAAGGTATATAATTTGTATTGGTATCAGTTGTCTGGTTACTAAACGTAGTTATAGGTTTTGCCTAGTTTGTCTAATAAACAAACGAGAAATCAGATGGAGAAATCTTATAAATATTATAAACTGAAACTCAAAAATCTTTATTTCAAATAGGCTTAACGCCAGCACTTTTGAATCGTCATTTTTTAAAAGCTACCACCGGATCACAACGCGGCCTCAACTGAGAAGATCCGGCAAGAAACTCAGCGGGCTTGTCATTTTTCCACTTTTTTTTTAAACATTGTTTTGTTACAAATGAATCGACATTAGCGATATTGTGTCTTGCCGTTCGAAACATAAAGCATGGGAGAAAAGAAGAAAACAATAAATTACGACAAACTAAAAGGCCAAAGGGATAGAAGTCGGACCAGTCCCCCCAAGCAGCACCCGCGCATAAATAATTGTAAGTAGGTATATGGAAAGGAAGATTGCATGAAGTTTGATGTATTAACCAGAATCAGAACTGCTTTGGAAATCCATGGTCTGACCAACTGACCAATAATAATATATAACTATGTATAGTTAGTTTATCTATCTTGCCCTATTTATAATCTCTCACCCATCGCAAAATGGAAGAGTTGTTTTAAGTTCGACATTTTTGTTTATTTGTCGGTGTGTGGCATCATCGAATGGATGGATGCAGGTTTTATTTGAAAGCTAGTTTAATCGGTTTCTCTTTCGTGACTACTCCAATCGCTTAACACAACTAGTAGTGTGATGAGAAATCTTCTTTTTTCTATGATGCTACCGGTAGTGCAAAGGGTAAAAACGCTTCTCCCATGGGGCCCTAAGCTAGTTTTCATGAAAATCTATTTTCAATGTATTCACCTTATAGAGTAGAGTCTAGGAATTTCTATTTGAAATGTTTAATTTCGATGCGAACAGTACTATTTAAGGTGGCTCGGCACGGTTCCGACAGTAGACTGCCGCGGGCGCGCTGGGACTCCTCGCAATAAATATAATCTTCTCACAGACAATACCCTCACGACTAACTGCACACTCTCCAGCAACAAAACACTAAAGCTTAAGTATTTTAACACATTTACTCTGTGAGTTTTAACACGTTCTCATTTCTTATGGGCATGGCCCATATTATTAGATCCTCAAAATTTGCCTCTGTAATGCTGAAATGAATCTACTTTTGCGGGTTATATCGCAATCAAATATGTATAAGTTAGGAAATTAAAATTGCCGCCAAACAGCCGTGTGGAAACATTGTTGTATGCCGGTGTAAAGGGCACTGTAGCTGGTGAACGCTAGAGACGTAATACCCAATCTATCGTGTGACTAGCGGCAGTGCAATGCAGCTGTCTAGGCAGGCGAGTTGCGCGACCATCACGCGAACGTTTTGTCTCTTGTTAATAGGTGGTATAAAAAATATCGAAAATATTGAAATCAAACTTACTTTTACGGATTTTCTCGCGGTTTATCACCACCATTACATCAGATTTGATAAACCTCAAATCCTCGCAAAAGAACACCGATTCCTACCTAGGATGATTCGTGAGTCTATTGAAATCAAAAAAACATCCTAGATGGTTGGGTGTTACCAATGGCTTGGGATCCTGTGATAAATATAATTAAATCAAAAACCAAGCAAAACACTGCACGGCCTCAAGATACTGTAAGATCTCACTGCGTAGATCGGACCAACAATAGTAACTAAGAAGCCCTAGGGTACACCGTCATAATTGTGACATAAGGACGTTCAACATCTCAGTCCTCCCGCGACCATGGGTGCTGCAAAGCATTCGAAACGTCGGGATAGAAAATCAAAAATAAACCACGATAAAATCCGAAACAGTAGTTTGATTTCAATGTGGAATATTCGCGTAAATAAAAGACAATATCATATCGAAAATAATACTAAAGAAAAAATTGAACCCAAAAGATTTTTTTGTAGTAGTAGAGTTACAATGTTGTGTCGGCTAGTCGCTGATAAAGCGACAATAAACGTATTAACTTGTTGGCAATTCGCCACTATAAGGTTACAAGCGAGCGATAGAAGGCCGCGCCCTTTTATGCACTGGCTTGTGTTACACATTGGGGTACTACGCGTCTCTCTAGTCTGTTTATTTTTAAAATAACCTCTACTGTAAACCTTCGGAGTTATTCGGAGGACATCCTAGCGATGTCTGGGATGTGGGGCCTAGACGTCGATTGATTACGGCGGCATCTCCGAGGAGGATGGCGCGGCGGCGGGTTTTTTTTAGATTTCAGACCCCCGTCCTCATGCAGCACCGTGACTGCTTCCCAGGTAGCTATAATGTGCCACCGGTGGCGAGCTCAAAGCCAGGACACTGGGGGTACCTGGTCTCTACTACGTTTTATAAACAATAGGTACCAATCGCGTAAGTGAGACGCCGTATAAGTATATGGAGAAACGCAAACGCAAGTGTTAGCGTATAGTTTATAAAACGAATACAGTGGCGGGCATGATACCGCCCGACGGGATACGTTTTAAGTGCATTGTCGCGCAGTAGTCTTCGTCATTTTTTTCCGTGCCTGATACGTTCACAGCATATCAAGGGCATGGTATGGTCCGGTGGACATACGCGTTTATTTAGAGCCGGCGTTTCCGATGCTCTATCTTATACCTGTTCTGTATTCTTTTTTTAACATCATCACCAGCCGGAAGACGTCCACTGCTGAACACAGGCCTCCCCCTTCAAACGCCACATTGAATGACAATTGGCTATATGCATCCACCGGTTGCCTGCGACGCGCACAATGTCGTCTGTCCACCTAGTGGGAGGCCTGACTACGCTGCGTCTTCCGGTTCGTGGTCGCCACTCGAGAATCTTTCTTCACCAACGGTTGTCATTGTCACTTCAACTTGCGGATTCTGAGAGCTGATCTTGGTACTTCGGCGAATCTCCTTATTAAGGATTTTGTCGAGCAAACTCCGAGCATATATTGTTTTTTACTTGAAGTAAAATATCGAAACCTGCTTCCCTAAAATAGTCTACTCTACGAACTATAGAGCTTTGGGGGACTCTATTCAACTACTCGATTAACGCGAATATAAAGCAACAAGCCACCACCTCTGGTCTCCCGTTACAAATATAACGCCGACATTTTTGAATGACATAATTGTACAGATCTCGTGTTACTTGCATTCATTGTGTAATTGTCGCTTTATAGCCGTTTAAGCGATTAAAGATACGCCATTATGATATTTTAACGTTCTCGCTTTTTATTATGGACTTATAAATTTGATATGATTATAGTGATGTAAATATGGAACGGTTATTTGGTAGATGGAGTTTTACGATAGCAGTTAAGTTTCAATTCTTTTATATTAAGTATCAGCAATCCCCCTTTTCGAATGTGATTATAGAAATTATTAAAGTCAATGAATCCATATTCAACAGCTGTATCAGAGGTATGCATGACACAAGGTTCTCCTCAAGCACACTTAGTAAAAAATACCACTACATTTCAGTTTTTGTACAAGTCTTTAATATTTAATTTAAATCAATAACAACACAAATAAATGCGATCCTTTCCGCGAAGGAGTCAGCCTAGGTATATATTATGGATAAACAGGTAAAAGCAGAACGAACATATGGCTTATTCTTAGAAAAGTTATGCATTCTAGGTTAGAATGTCCCAAGACCCCAAAAAAACTTATTTTGACTGGGGTGTGTACTTATGGCCTTGCGGTAAAATGCAGTCATGTCTGCGAGACTACCAATGCAGTTGGTATAAAATATAATTAAAAAGTCTATCTACCTCTAAAATTGGAATTCTATTCAATACACAGTAAAACAGTCGCTTTAAAAAACTCAAGACTTTTAAGCTATCCTCTTATCTATCTCTCTTTTAAACCTAGTATTGCTCAAAATATCTCATATTCAACTTTCACTTGCTAGATTTTTTTATTTGTGTCGGAAAACAGTGAAAAATGATCTACAATAGTAACATATTTTTTGGTCGATTGTTTTTTTTATGTAGTTCGGTGCACAGCATAAACCCCCTAACCTATAATCATTAATCGTTATAAAAGCGTTACAAACGTCGATACCACTTTGACGCACTTCGCTTTCCCAGGAGAGTGGAAGGAAATGGACAGACCGGACTCGCGGCCGGATTATCTAGCCGATATCTCTGAGGAATCGTTCGTACACTTAGCTATATTGAGTTAGAAGCTAGCTCGTAACTCGTGTTCAAATGCAGTTGCATCTACAAAATGTTATTTCGAAGCAGAGATGAAATTATGGGCTATAATTTCTTTTCTTTTTTTCTTAATTAATGAGTACATACAATGGGGTTGGTATGTATTGTATACAAAAAGCCCTAAACAAAAATAAATTTAAAAAAACTTTGGTTTGACCCCACGCAATTTATGCCCTTTTTTAAAGATACCAAGGTGGCAAGCAAGCATGCGGCCCGCCGGATGGTAAGTAAGCAGTCACCGCAGCAGAAGAATTACTAGCGCGTTGCCGACCCTTGAGACATTAGATATTATTAGGGACCGGATTTATATGTATTTAAAATTCCAAAATATGTACATATAATATGGACTAAAAAAACGAAAATATGGACTGAAAAGCGAAAATATGGAAAAATATGGAGTTAAAAATAACCATAAGTTTCAGGTGTACGGCAGTTCTTTTCAGTATTTGTGTTGTTGCAGTACACGGATCTCATGTTTTGTAACCCCCAATGCAAAAAAGGCATGTTTAAGTTTGTACGACTAACGAATGGATAGATGAAAATTCAAGGTCGGTATTTGGTCATAATAAGGCTTGGTACTGGCTGAATAATCGTTCAACATCGCGCATGTGACTGGGCTTCTGTTGTAGCCTCAGAGGCGTAGTGGGAAACCGCTTGCTTTGCAAACCGTAGGTCGCGGGTTCGAATCTGATAGACCGCTATTCGCGACAGTGATTTTTTAAAGGCGTATTTATAAGGTACGGGCCTCCCTTCATCTTGAAGGGAGGCCCGTGCCCAGTAGTGGGACATAAACCAGGGCTGGTATTATTATTATTATTTATTTATAAGGTGAATACGAGAAAAGTAGTAGGTGAATAGGTGCTGAATTTAGCGCCGATAGCTTACTATAACGACCCGTGACTGCGATGCGACACGTTTACAGAATAATAAATATTTCGCTCATCGCAAATTGTTCCTACCCCGAATGTTTTTTTTTTTTGTGATTTACCTACGCTTATCGTAAGTACTTTGTTTCGTTTACATCTATTTGCTACCCTTTTCACAGAAATATATTCATTTTAGTAAAAATATGGACTTATTTTTGAAATATGCCAAAATATGGAAAAATGTGGAAAATAAAAATTGCATTTTCTCATTCCAAATGTCATGATCCGTGAAGAAAACAACATACTGAGCAAAAACTATTGAAATTAAAAATATGTATTTACATATAAATCCGGTCCCTAGATATTATGTATTTTGTGTCCGGTAATTTCACCAGCTACAGTGCCCTTCTCACCGGAATAAAGCAATGTTTACACACTGCTGCTTGGCGGCAGAATATCTAACACTGCGGTGGTACCCTTCTGCACTGCGGTGGATCCTACCAGCTAATAAATGTTATATTATTATGCTAAATTGTGTTCAGATAAATGTATTTCCCTCATTTCTTCATTCGCTACTTCATGAAAACGTCTTTTGCCTTATTTACTAAGTTACTGTATAAAAATCCTAAAGCTTGTCGAGAAACAGTCGTTAATGGACCACTTTATTAAAAAGACTTCTAGCTAAATTGAAAGGCAGGATTATTACTCAAACGGACGTCTGTTGAGTGCTTATCAAATATAATTTTATACTTTTTCCAAGAAAAAGTAGTATGGAAAAGCTTCTTGTGATTATAACTTCAGTAAAAGGATGCCGTTGTATGCAAGAAGATATCCGTTTAGTGCGAAGATAGAGGTAGAATATTAATATTCTAATATTGAGAGGATCCAGTTAGAGGTAGAATATTGAGAGGATCCAAGGAACTGCACACTTCACTGTTATGTAAACGTAATATACCAATTAGTGATACCGCCTAACACTGGAAGTCCCTCTATCTTCATCACCCACATCACCACCCAAAACACGTCCACTGCTGAACATAGGCCGCGCTCTAAGGGTTTGGGATCGCAATTCCTATGCTTAACAGGTATCTTGGGGATCGCAGTATACGCGGAGATGGATACTAATTAGAAGACGCTGCTGCGCGTCTTCTGTCGCCTTCCACGACACCAAACAGAATGAAATGGGACGGTGCTATTCTTGTCCCGGAAAACCCATAATATCACACCACAAGTGAACATGTGATGCCGATTTAAGGTTTGAGGTTTTTTTAAGTAATTTCTCTGACGCTGAAGGGAGGGGCGCCACTATCAAGTTACTGCCCCGGTTCGAAAAAATCGTAGATCTGGGGTTGCCTACAAGTATTGTATTACTGAAGTAAACAAAGCTTGTAGGTGGCCTATCTCTCTTACTATTTGCCCTATCCCCTAATGACGACAATCAAGACTTTAGCCTGGTTGTAAACGACTGGGTTATAAACAGTTGCACCTACACTGCCGTTTGTCATTTGAGACATTCGTTTTTAAGACCAAGCGTCTTACAACGAACTCTTAAAGCAGGGCAGTTTAACACGAAAAGGGACCTGTGTACTTACCATGAGCTCACTAATTAGCAGGCCACCCAGCTATTACGTCACACAAACAGGTGATGTGGACACGGGCATGGCACAAATTTGTAAGACAGGTCACTTTTCGTGATAAACTGCCCTGCTATAAGAGTTCATGGCACGGCCCCAGGTGCAGTGCTTTTCGCTTCAGAGGTTAGCAATATATACATTGCTGCTCGCGGCAGCAGGGACCTATATCCTGTTTTTCTTAACAAGATCAAGGACATCCACACAGGAGTGATGGTGGTAAAAGACACCGTGAAACACACAATAAACATATTCAACCCTACCAATTGTCCGCCGGCCGGCCATCGATCGGCCATCACTCCTGCGTGTTCATACATTTATTGTTCCGAAATTGATCTTGTGAAGGCGAACAGGGTAAGCAGGAGACGGTTGCACAGTGGACCTTGCCTAATAGTAATACTTACTGGTCACCCGTTTTTGAAGAACGCCCAAGAAAGATTCGTATCTCCAAACATTTAAAAGTTACACTTATAAAACAACATTAACATTTTTATCACATGGCGCATCAAGCAAGCACCCTACAATAGGTATAATATAGCCGACTCATGCGCATCTGTCTACCCCTTCCATTCGGGGCGGTGCCCTGCTCGACCCGCCCATTTAACTCCGAACCGGCTTCTTATTACAAAGTAGTATGAACATTCGGTTAATTGTATTAGATGGTGAGAGTGCGTGATTAAGGTGGAAACCTCAGCTAACGTGGTGATACTGACATGCAACAGTAGGTAGATGTATTACAACTGCACGAGTCAACTCGAGTGCGGGTGCCACTTGGCGGGACTGGTCCAACTACTATCCCTTTGGCCTTTTAGTTTGTTGTATTTTCCTCGTATTTTTTTCTCTTGTATTATCTTTCGAATGGCAGGACACACTCAACGTATTAATAAAATTAGTGAAAAAATGACAAGCCCGCCGAGTTTCTTGCCGGATCTTCTCAGTTAAGGTCGCGTTCAATCGGTGACAGCTTTTAAAAAAAAATACCGATAATTGAAATATGTAATTAATTTTAATTTACACAGGTGGAGTTTTTGCCGTGCACACTGAGATTGCGGTCTGCCAATGTATAAATTACAAAATCATAAAAAGCCCGACTGCGAAAGAACAAAGTATGCTAAAATTACATAGGTACGTATGTATTTTTATATTTCAACTCTTCTCACTAGGACCTTTTATTTCATACAAATATTGATGTTTTTGGCAGAAAAAATACAAAATGACCGCTAATCGTCTACATTTTTTTTTTGAAAAATATATAGCCTATGCCACGCCCACAACAAAGACGAATCTAACGATATATTATAGATCACTGTCCATCAAGTCGTTTAGACTGTAGGCTGTTCCAAAGAAATAGGCAAACTCAAAACTCAAAAATAGTTTATTTCAAATAGACTCATGTATTTTTTTTTAAAAAAGCTACCATCGGGTCACAACGCGGCCTCAACGGAGAAGATCCGGCAAGAAACTCAGCGAATCATTTTATCACTTTTTTTTTAAACAGTGTGTCATGTTACAATTAGATCAGAGCGACAGTGTGTTGGTTCCAAGAGGTTGGCATTGGCAACGCGCCATATAGTATTAGCATTAGCATTATAGTAACTCTTCTGGTACTATGTGTTTCAACTAAGAATGTGGCCGCCATCTTGCCATTTCAAATATAAAATTACTAAAAATGATGTTTTAACAAAAATAGATAGCAAAATAAGACATTATACAATAAATAATCAAAACCGGAGCGAATATTTCATTTTGTGTTTACTCTGCTGCCGTTACAAAAATCGTAAAAAACGAGTGAAGTTCCGCAGTCGCGGTCATCATGGCGGCCACATTCTTAGTTGAAACGCATAGTATATCTAGCGATAGGTTGCGGTGTCATTTTACCATCAGATGGCCAAGTGTTTGAATGTACTCGTAAAACTTCCAAATGCTTAATAACAACAACATGTACCTACTTGTAAGCTTCTATCACTCGTGAACTTAGAAGTTTTCAATCGCCAAGAGACGCTCTATATCCTGTCTACGTAGCGTGGAAAGACTGTTCGGAATAATAACACGGAGACAAGCGGAGTTAAGCCAGCGAGTGTCGAGCGAGGGATCAGGAAGTTTTGCTTGTTGCTTAATATGGGGATTTTATTTCTCGGGTTATAGCAAGGTTATATCTTTAGAAGAAATACCTGTTTACTAAACAGTCGCAAAAACTTAATAGCAAAAAAAAACACATATAATACGTATGCTGTGTTCCGGCGTGAATGGCGCTATATCTGGTGAAATTACCGGACACAAAGACTTAAATATCTAATGTCATAAGGGTCGGCAACGTGCTAGTGATTCTTCTGGTGTTTCTATAGGCTGCGGTGACTGCTTACCACACACTGCGGCGTACCGCACGTTTGCTTGCCACCTTGGTAGTATATTAAAAAAACCTATTGATGTGTTAAAAAAATGGCGACTGAATGCTGCCATTTAATGTTCATTTTATATATATATATACACACATCAAAAGTGTCTAGGGATCAAGCATTTTTAAGCGGATTTCTTGAGATTGAGATGTGGCTTTGTAATAAATTTATGATTTTATAAATTTATATGGATCCTTTTTGGTGCATTTCATAATTTGAATCAGGAACTGTGAATCAAATTCGAGTAAAAGATGAAAATCAGCTGTCAATATTTTCCCTATAAAAACATACAACGCATTGAAGACATTATTAGTGCTACTGTTTCCCTACTACTGATTAAAACCAACGTTATTATGGAGCGGCGACGTCATTTAAGCAGGGAAGAAATGCTCAGAGCCGTGGGAATGATAGAAGCTGGTTCCCGGCAACGTACTGTGGCTTTAGCTCTGAATACAAGTCAGAGTGTTATCAGTCGACTTTGGACACGTTACCGAAGCACTGGTACCGTGGCTGAGCGCCATGGAGGACGGTATCGCTGCACCACACGGAGACAAGACCGATATATTCAAATCTTAACTCGAAGAGCTCCAACAATAACTGCCATGATGTTAGCCGTGAGGCTTCATCACTCTTCAGGGAACTTAATTAGCGACCAAACAGTCAGAAACCGCTTGCATGAAGTGAACCTTCATTCCCGAAGACCGCTACGGGTACCACCTATAGCAATGCACAATCGTAGGATTCGATATCAATGGGCTCTTGAACACAGAAATTGGGCAGAAGAACAATGGCGTTTCGTGTGCTTTTCTGATGAGTCTCGTTTTGGTATGAGACCGGATACAAGACGTATACGACACTGGAGAACCCCTGGACGCCAACAGCGATTAAAATCCTGCCAGGAAGTCCATCCTTATAGTGGTGGAACCATCATGGTATGGGCGGGTATTTGGATCGGCGGAAGAACTGAGTTGATTTGGATCAGAGGCAACCTCAACGCTCAAATTTATGCTGAGACGATTGTATCAGACGTCATCGTTCCTCTACAAGTGCAAATCGGTCCCTTATTTCAGTTAATGCATGATAATGCACGACCGCACACCGCAAGAGTTGTAAGACAGACTCTCGCCGCAGCTAACATCAATGTCCTGCCCTGGCCTGCTCAGTCGCCAGACTTGAACCCGATTGAGCATGCATGGGATATGCTACAGAGAAGAGCTCTGCCGAATATGGAGGGTATCCAGTCGCAAGAAGACCTTTTTTTGTTGTTGCAACGAACATGGGCGGCCATTCCACAGCGTGATTTGGATGAACTCATTTTGAGTATGCCAAACCGATGTTCTTGTGTTGTTAGTGTTCGCGGTAGAAACACGGATTATTAATTGTTTAAGTTACCCAATAAAATTTTAAAGAAAACTGTTATTTCAGTCTTTTTTTCGAACTTTTGTGTTAGTGGTTCAAATGTCAAAAATCCCTTTATTAGGAAAATGGCAAATTTCTTTATCAATGCAAAGGTGACTTGGTTTATCGTTACTGTGACAAACGAAAACACTTTATTTGATGAATCCTTAAAGAAAATTTTAATTAATATCAATCAGGAGAAAAGTTATTGCAAAAATATATGTTGATCCCTAGACACTTTTGATGTGTGTATATACCTACTACCTTTTAATTTATACTACTACGAGGAATCCTGTCTAATCAAGAATGACAAAAAAATCCTATACCCCATCTTTTCGGAAGCTGTTGGGCTGTAGAGCATAGGAATATATTACAGGACTAGCTGACATTTTCTAGACTTCAGATCCTGGCTTACAAGATCCACTGTCATTGTAGGAACGAGAAATAGTTCAAAAGAAAAAAAATATTAAATTCTATTCTTTGTTGGTGGCTATCTATGGATTTGGCCCGAACCAACCCAATTGGATTCGTAAGAAGAAAAAATACTATTAGGCATATTTCATGATTTATTTTGTTTCACGCTTATCTGTTCAGAATTTCTCTCCAAAGTTTCTCCAACAAAACAATTTGGTACAGTACTATAGGTACGTATGATCCGAGCCCCTCGAGACTTTGTACCCAAGACTTCTTATCTCAATTAGCAATCATTTCCCAAATGGCGAAAGATCGGAAAATGAAATCCAAAGCAACAATTTATATTTAACGTGATTCGAAAGAAGCAGGAAAATCATCTGATTTCATCTGATTAAATCGTAACGAGCTGGGCGACAACGCCAAATTTCCCAGAGGGCCGGCAAATGCGGCGGGCGTACAACGTTTTACTGGCCTACATATGACCGATATCCGCTAGGAAAGATAAATCTATACTACATAGGTATTGTTATAATTAAATGTATTGAGGCCCTCCAGCGACTCTGCCATAATGACAATATCATCGGCAAAACGATGGTGAGGTAGGTGGTGCAATAGGCATGATGACTGCAACACAATACCAATAAATCTGTGGTTTTAAATACTAGAACAGATTGCACTGATTCCAAAAATGCATCTCATTTTCTTAATAATAAAGAGATTTTCGTGATATTTAAGCAAATAAATTACTTAAATACAGCTAATCGCCATTTTGTAATAAACGCTGATCAGAGTGAATGACGTCAATCCTGTGTAAATAAACAACTGTCAAACTGTCATCTCAACTTTTTCTTTCATACAATGATTCACTTTTATACCTAGACAGATGTTTATTTACACTGTAGTGACGTCACAAAATGGCGTCATTCATCGGCCATCGTTTTGGAACGAAATGCAAACTCTATTTTAAAAATTGAAGATATTGCTATTATTTGTTAATTTAATACAAAATATGATTATTTTCGGCAATAGTAGAGCCGTAAGTATATTATAGAGTATTTCTTCAAAATTAGTCATCATGCCTATTATCATAGTTAATGTTAATGAGAATGTTGAGGAAAAATCTTTCTCCTTCCTTCTTTCTTAACTGTCAAAGTCCATAGCTACTTCCTGCCATGAATATAATATCTCACTAAGCCCGGTGTCACTGAGCTTATTCAGACGACAATTTCAGCCAATTAAGCGACAATGAAACAAGAGATCACAAAACCACAACTTCATCACAATCATCACATCAACTTTTACCTTCACAATAATTTTGGTATTATGTATAAACATTCGTTCCGCCGCGGCTGTGCGGTATAAAAACGAATATAAAATGACAATCAGTTTTAATAAACAATCCCTTAACGATTCTCGTTATACGTATCCAACACAATAAAGGGTTAATCACGTCCGTCTGCCAAGTGGCCCAAGTCTTAAGAGCTGAGCGGCTTACTTTAAGTTAGCTCAAATGAAAGGATTAAATTGCCCTGTCCGAGAGATCATCTTGGTGGGAGCAATGTCAGATATTGCATCTTACTAAGTAGTCTGTAGATATGGTCATGCAAAGTAACGTTGTGTGTTTACACACTGTTGCGTTTTGTCTGAAGTGCGCTGTGACTGGTGAAATAATGTCTATAATCAAGATCGGGAGGGCATGAATCTAATTATCAATAGGAGGAGAATACCATCAGGCACCCAACATTCCACGGCCGCTTACAGAATTAACGTGTTGGAAGTAAAATATATTAACTCGTGTTTCTTATAGTATGTTTGATTTATACTGAATGTGTAATGAAATGCGACATATTATGCGCAGCGTGCTGTTTGCGTAGTAGGGTCGCTCTGATGCAGTAATCGTTATTGTTATAATATACGTGTAAACTGCATATTTTAATTGAGTACGGAGCACTGTTGCGTTTTATTTGCGATTGCATTAAGTCCATAATGTACATTTTCGGAAGTTGTAGGAGGGTCATTTCTATATTCTGCCTATAACTATCGACTCACCACAGGCTTGCCTGTCCTTTATGGACACCCGGAATAGATAGTTGACATAAGTTTATATCATTTTAGGTGAATCTTCTAGTACATTTATTTGTTTAAAGTATTCTAGGCTGGGTAGCTTTAGCCATTCTAGAAATAGAAATCCTTTTTTTTATCGCAAATATTCTGCGAATGAATTTGAATTCTACAAAAAGGAAGTACCTACGGCATTTTAAAAATTACGGTAACATTGTTAAAAATAAATAACTAAGTTCAAGCTCTTTTCAGGTAAAACTATTTTAGCTCGCGTCTTTTATAACTTGTACCACACGTTAATCCCAATTTGAATAATTCCTCGTCACGGGTTACGAATAATTGTTTCGCTGTCGGTACCTGCAGTAATTGCGATTTATAACCTTCTGTCTCCATCAGGAAAATAAACTTTATTTTATACCGAATACCATTTAAAATGATTCGTTCATTGTTCCATTATTTTTGTAAGTTTTACATATTGTAACTTAATTATTGTTATAATTGTATTTTGCGTTTAACAGAATAATAGGTAAGTTTACATTTGTAATGAGTACTAAAATGATATATTGACGTTATTACTGTTTCATAGTGAATAATTCTGAATTGATATATAAGTACTAAATTAGAAGTTTTCTGATTTGGGGTATTGTTATTTTATTTTTTGCATAAATGAGCGCATGTGGGTATTTTTTACACAGTATAAGCTAGTTTTTGAAAAAACTCCCATCCCATCTGATGGCAAGTGTTTGTGTACCCGTGGTTTTGGGCATAAGAAATAAATAACTGCCCGTGAAGTGGGTAGTCCTGGTAAGAATAGCACTTACCCATCTTCCCCCGTTAGGTGTCGTAAGAGGCGACTAAGGGAACATTCATTAATTTCATAAGGTTCCTGCCTTTGTTCAGCAGTGGACTTTTTTCAGCTGAGGATTTTGATGATAATGCCTATTATATTAGCTATTTTTGTGCAGCAAAAAGGACGAATCATGGTGTCTCAGCCGCTAGCATCGCATAATCATAACGACACTTGAGGTAGCATTATTAGGCTCCTTCGGAGTCGCTGGAAGTTCGAGGTGTGGGCCCTAGGGCGTTCATTGAGTACGGCGGTGACTGCGAGGAGGACGCCGTCCCCGTGAGCACCGTGACTGGTTCCCGGGGGGCTAAAATACGCCCCCCGGCGGCCGGCTCAAAGGCAAGACACAGAGGTGCCCTTGGTGCGTATCCAACCGGAGATCCCTGGAGTGGTCTCATGTGCCGATGCGACAGCCGCGGGGGTTTTAGTGGGTAAGAATCCCACATACCCCGGTTGAGCCCCACAGCTCCCGGAGGACATTTTGAAGTTCTCCCCGCGAAAAAGCATTATTAGGCTCCAATATTCTGTAAGATAATAATTCCAGTCAGACTAAACTCGGTGCACACGATTTTAGGCGCTTATTTGAAATATGACATTGCATGTTAATTTTTTCGTGATTATTCATGTATGTATAAATACCCGGCAATACTCGGCACACATAAATTGCTATACTAATTTCCATGCAGTTTTTAGTTTTTATTACCATATAGAAAAAAAAAGTTCTTTTCGTTTTCCTTTTGTTTTTTACGGTATTTCTCCTCCTGGGGTCGTTTCTATCGGATAAACTTTCGACGGAAAATCACAAAGGAATACCGACCGGCATTCGAGTACTCGGATGAATCGATCATCGAGTGCAATCGATTAGGATTAACCTTTACGTAGTCGACGTGGGAGAAAAAATGTCAAGCGGCCGGCGGCATCAGCAAAGATACGTGTTTGATAAAGGGTGATATTTCGAGTAGGTACGTGAAGACATAGCAAGAAAAAATATTATCAACGTGTGTAAGTTCTTTTATTGAAATTTTCAACCAATGGCAAAAATGGCATTATTGTATTAGGCCGCTATTGCCGGCCTTTAAGACTTCAAATTTGGACTGATGCGCGCGTTTTTTATTTATATATGTAGATTTACAAGGCAGAGCGTCTGCAGCGCTGTAGCTGCGCTGCTATTGCGCTGGAGATTTGTAGTCACCCTAAATGTTTAGCTATTTGTTTTTTGATGTCCGGACGGAAACCTTTCGCTGCATATAGCCCCATTGGCCGCGTTTCATTTGACACATTATTTCATTTTCTTTCCTTCAAGGTATTGTAAAAACATTTCTGGTAACATGAATTTATCTTTTTTTAGTAATCATAATTTTTGTATAAGTTTACTTACTTAGTTTGTTAATTTGGTTTTTCTACGCTAATAAAACATCGCATAGAATAAATAGGCACAGGTAATGGCACAGATTCTAAAGGATTATAATCATAGATTGTAATATAGTTCTGTCCGTGTTCTACGATCACAGATCACAGCAAACAACCACAGACAATGTTAAGAAAATCGTTTTAGTGCACAGAACAAAAATCAGTACAAGTACTATAGAATGCTTAATTCAAGTAAGAACTCGTAGGCACGGGTAAGAACATCAAAATACATAAATATCAGGTAAACGACAGTAGGTACCATACCGTCAGCTGTATTTATCGACACATGCACTTGTGACAGATCAAACTCATCACTACTTATCACTTACATATCAATATAACTCTTATAATATAACTTTAAATAGTTCGATTTTCCTGCTTCGTAGAGGAAAATCTGCCTACGCTTTGTTTAAAGGAACCATAGACTAACGCGTACTCTATATACTATTTACTCAGAGTTTTAGTGTTAATAAGTCCTCTATGGTAAAAGTCCGTCTATTTATTGTTATTGTTGTTATTTTGCTTTTATTTTTATTCTATGTTTTACTTCATTTTCTCTTCATTGGTAAACTAGAAAAATTATTGTAACTTGTAAAGAATCAGAATCGATATAATATATTACTGGATAAACATTTACCAACAAAATGACATCTAAAATGTGGTCACGGAGGTTGCGGACTTATCTATGCTAGTGGCGGAAACGTGAACTAACGGTTTTATTATGATGGTGACGTGTAGTTTGACAGTTTCATATAGACAGTAGCGACATTCCTATCGGTAAAAATACTTTTGTTAGCCTGTGGCTTGAAACGAAATAGCGACACAAGGGCACTATTTTTGTGTGCCACTTTTCGGACCGTAACACTTAGTCTAGTTTAAAAATATTACATCGATGAGAATGAGCGCCAAATTTTCACCTTTCCAAAAAAAAAAAAAATGTGCGTGTGGAGTCCCTCCGCGCGGAAGAAGTGAAACTTCATTCTCGCTCTGTCTCTTTCTATTCCACCTCCCCGCGCAACGAAGTCAACGAAGTCAACAAAGTCAACAAAGTCAACGGAATCAACGGAGTCAACGGAGTCGGCGGAGTCGGCGGAGTCGGCGGTCACTCACTCACTCACTCACTCACTATCCACTCACTATCCACTCACTATCCACTCACTATCCACTCACTATCCACTCACTATCCACTCACTATCCACTCACTATCCACTCACTATCCACTCACTATCCACTCACTATCCACTCACTATCCACTCACTATCCACTCACTATCCACTCACTATCCACTCACTATCCACTCACTATCCACTCACTATCCACTCACCCACTCACTCAGTGACGGCGTCACATGAGCGCTTTCATAACCTTAACAAATTTACGCCTATCGCCTATCGTTTAACACCTATCACTTAACGCGTTAAGCGATAACGCGTTAAGGTGCTTCATTTAACGCTTGACGCGTTATGTGATAACATTTTTGGAAGTCGCATAAGAAGTTTCACTTCAATAATACAAATAAAATTCACCTCGAATCGTGTCGGAACGTAACAATGTTTGTGAACAAATTGACGCTCGTCTCCAGGAAATCGGGGAAATGACGAACAAACAATACTAGAAGCTCAGGGATTGCGACGCAAATATTTGCTGTGGCAACATTACGATTCAATAAAGGGCACCGCACATTATGATAATTTATAATATTAAAATTTAAATTTAACTGGCTTCAAAATAAATTATTAATGTATTATAAAATATTTCAATTTACCCTAATCGCAAAACCACAGCCAGACAACTGACTAAATAAATCAACTAATTTCATCTGTTCCATCAACAGCTGAAACATGTCCATTGCTGAACAAAAAGCCTTCCCCTTAGAAGGGAGGGGTTGCCATAATTCCGATGCTTCGCAGGGCAGGGCAGTCTTGGGTATCGTAGTATAGGTAATCCAATAGAGCAAGAAGAACAGCAGTAACAGCTCAGTGGACGAACACTTGCCTTGGAAACAAGATGCACAGGTTCGAACCCCGGCACGCACCTCTGATTTTTTAATTAAACATGTGTGAATCGCCTTTGTGCGATTGTTACTTGCTTTCGGTGAAGAAAAACATCGTGAGGAAACATGTCTGAGAAAGCCTAACTAGTAGTACTTTCGAATGACGCGTGAAGTCCGCCAATCCGCACTTGGCCAGCGTCGTGGAGTATGGCCTAAGCTCCTTCATCTTGAGGGGAGGCTCATGCATGGATGCCGCCAGGATTACATTCAGGGGGGGGGGGGGGTTGCATCTACACATTATACTTTTAACTAATATATAATTATAGATGTAAGTTGTATATTATGTAAATAAATGTAATTCAACAGAACAGACAGCAACCTGGACACTTTCAGTGTATATTCAAACAGTAACTTAATGAAATAGATATCCATGTATTTTCTTTCCTGACTGGGTGGCAGGGGGGTGCAAGTGCACCCCCCTGCACCCTGCTGCCGGCGCCCATGGGCCCATGCCCAACAGTTAGACATAAACAAGGGCTGCTATTATTATTATTTTTTATTTTATTCAAATTTTTAATCTAAATCAGTACCTATATCTGATTTTAATGTAGTACGTATTGAATGTCTAATTGTCCTAATTTCTACAAATTCTATCACTAGCCATGTAGTAGGTAACATGTAAATAAAGATTGAAAACTATAATACCGCATAGGTATAAGATCTTATATGTACTTATAAATAAGCAAGTAGACGAGTTTGTTAATTCGTTGGTATTTTCTCGCTGTGCACCATAAACTATTTTTAGTGCAAATTACTTGCGCTAACTTTTGCGCAAGTTAC
Organism: Furcula furcula; assembly: GCA_911728495.1. Lineage (NCBI taxonomy): Eukaryota > Metazoa > Arthropoda > Insecta > Lepidoptera > Notodontidae > Furcula > Furcula furcula. The sequence goes on from OU452253.1 coordinate 24,711,718, forward strand.
TCTGTGTAGCCGGTCACTCACATGTGACCGGTCCTTAAGGTGCTTATACTGTATGTATAATTTCGAGAGCAAATCCCTTGTTTACACTGATTGTACTAAAGCGATTATAGTCCATCAGGGTTTATGTTACGACAGAACGTCAGTTTTATGTTTAAGTCCGGGACGGCTCTTATCACATATGGTAACTGAAGTGGGAACATCTCAAGCTACAAGTATTATTCAAGACTCGTTATGTATTAGATTTAACTTAATAGTGCTATTTTTTTCCTTATTTAGATTTGCCAATCACTTTGTGCATCCAAAGAGTATGTAATACTATGTGTGCATCTATTATCTAAAGACTAGCTGGAGATATTACTATTATCTCGTTCGTAAAATCTTTAAATTGAAAATCGAAGGACCACACGATCGGTTTTTTTTTTGCAAATAGTTACTGTGACTGGCTACTACGGACACAGGTAAAGTTTGAAAAAAAAATATACCATGTAGACGAGAAAAAAATTAACTTTCAAATATCGAATCTGCCGACGCCAGACTGTCTGACACTTGTTCATTCATTTAGTTTTACGTTCATTCAAGGCTTAGAAAGGCTTCTATATTTGAATGAAACTGAACCCATTGTAAACGCTACTCTTGTTTGTGGCGGGATAATGTATGGGTAATTTATTACTATGTTCTTTAGAAATGGGTTTTTGTGAAAATTATTTTTGTGAATGAGCCTTTTTGAGTTGAATTTGCGTGTTAAGTGTGTTATTGTGGGGTGTTTCAAAGTGTCGTTAGGGCGAAAATATGTTACGGACGAGAGGGGACTGTGTCTTTGCAAAAGATAGATTTATAGAGCACGAAAAAAACATAAAAGCTGTTATAAAATATTACTTACTACAAAATTTTGTTCTTATTTTGTTATGAAGGAATTATATGCTACATTTATACCTAGAGATAGGCCTACCGTAAAGTTCTCAGATTAACTTTGTGTCTAATTGGTATAAGTATATTAATGTGCAAGTATATCTATTAAATTTTAACGATTCATTGGCTTGTATTTCTGGCACGTGTCTGTAAAATTTGCTCGTTGTTACAGGATACAGTGTGTTTGAAATCATTATTCACTGTTAACGTTGGTCGTTATAGAGTAAGATTGTTTAAATGCAAGAGGTGATATTAGGCACAATTGAGTTTGCATTCAATAATAATCTAAAATTAATAAAAACCACTCGTTATTAAGACTATGTTACTTAACGGCTACAATAACAATAACTACTTAACGGCTTAACCCGTTGACGACGGGCCCGTTGGTTTAGTGGTTAGATACCCTGGCTGCTACCCGAGGGGTCGTGGGAACGATTCCCACCGAGTGTCTGGATGTTATTAATCTATTTATGTATGTATTTACAAAAAAAAATCTATCAGTTGTCTGGTTTCCACAATACAGGCTCTGCCTAGTTTGGGATCGGATAACCGTGTGTGGATGGTCCTATGATATTACTATTACTATTAACCGATATTCATGAAATTTAACACATAAATAGCATAACAACACGAAAAAGGAAGTGTATTTACAATACGTCAGCAACAACAGGCTTATACGTATTGGGTATGTGTATAAATATTACAAATAACTATGAGTAATTAAGGGTGGACAAAATAGTTTTTGATAATACACATTATGTCCGAGTTGTATTATGTTTGAGGTGGTAGTTAGTAGAAAAATGATTTTTGTGTTTCCGTGGGCCTTTAATTAATAAAGATTTATAACTTTCACTTTGAATTAGAAAATAAATAGATGAACTGTTTGCACTTAAAGCATTTTTTTATATTTTTACACAAATCAAACTCATCAACATAATATAATTCACACAGTAAATCCTCACCTAGGTACTTAATGATTATACATCTGCAAATATTTTTTTATTCTATGCATTATTGCACGCGCTTCGCCCCGCCCCCGTCATATCCAGCCACTGTTTCTGACAGCACCCTCATGCAAAGAGCTTATCGGTTCATCGAATGAGTGTTCTTAATAGCTTTTCACTCACATCGCGTTGAAAATTTAAAAGTCATCATTTAGATGTGAATTAAAACGCCTCGTTGATTCCAAACATTCATTTCACAAGTTAATGAGTGATTGTGTACATACTTTATAATACCTACATCAAAGTAATATTATAGAAGAGACTAGAGAAAATAATTTGTCTAATGTTAAGCGACGCGCGTGCCTACGTGTAGTTGTATTGTGTTGCACCGGTCAACTAATATGAAACCTAAAGGTACGAGTGCGTAGCGGACTGCACACAGCAGCAGACGACGTGTCACTGCAACTTGACGCTGCGGTCATGAATTCGAACTCAACTGCAGATGTCTGCAGCAGACGGCAGGTACAGGACTCACAACGGATCTTTGTGTACCTGAATAACTTCAGGTTTGGCGAACCATTGCGCAGCTGAGCAAAAATAGCCACTGCGCAGCGTCTTGCAGTCAACTTCCGACACACAGAGATTCGTTGTGACTACTGTAGCGCCGTATTTCATTTAGTTTTGTCAATTAACTGTATTTTTCCGATGTTGTATTACACTCTTTGGTTGGCACTGCTGATCTGCGGCCGGGCCGTCTGCGGTAGTTTGAGGTGTAATGAATGAATGAATGAATAAAAAATACGAACCTTTATAATGCCTTTAATTATACAGATCCCTACACATTGGAACCCAGACAGCTTGGTGGCTGCAGAATCTGGAGCTGCTATGGTACCTACCTAATAAAAATGTCCTCTTGGCCGATACAACCAAAGCGGCCAATATTTCAAATGGTCAGCCATCTTCCCGAGATATATTATAATGCTTGCAAAGACAAGGGCACTCTTGCTTCGTTTACTTTCACAATCCATTAAATGGAGACGGCATTGTCGCAGCCAGTAAGGAACAACTACATATAGTTGTTGCTATCCACGGGATTTGGTTTCCTGCTGCGCCACAAATATTGCAAGGTCATCATCAGCACTAGCCGGGAGACATGCATTGCTGAACATAGGCCTTCCACTCGACAGTCTCTTGCAATAAGACTTACCGCTAGTACAAGGGGCCTATTTACTTTAACTAACGAATGAACCGAAGCTCTTTAAACCGGTACCTGCAGGCTTAGCACGATTTGCCAAGACTTCGTAATCTTGACAGTTCGGTGTGGAGTATGACGTAGTTATCGACATAGAAACGTCATTTTCGGTATTAGCTAGGTCGATAACTACGTCATACTCCACACCGAACTGTCAAGATTACGAAGTCTTGGCAAGTCGTGCTAAGCCTGCTGAATAACTGTTCACTAACTTTCACTTAGGGTTATTATGTGGCTGTGAAGGAGGCGAAGTCAAAGTACAAGAGTTTCCACTGTAAGTACTCTACGTATATTAAATAATAATAATAATATTCTGGGACAATCCACACACGGTCATCTAATTCCATACTAGGCAGAGCTTGTACTATAGATATGCTCTTCACGGCGGATGACAGCGTGAACACGCGATCTCTCGTCTACCCCTGCTGAGGGTATACCAGACAACTGATACTAATACTTATATACTTTTTTATTCTTTTATTCTTTATTATTGCATAATTTATTTATTTATTTTATTTATTTTATTTACTTCTAACAACAACTATCATTACAGGTGCAGCCTAATGCGATAGTGGTGCCTTATCGATATTAATTAGATACATCCTAAAACTAGTAATACAAGAATTTAAATATACAAGTACTCGTACATTGTAGTCCCGAGTTAAGTCTACGAATAAGAAATTATATAATAATAATATAATGTACATTATTATTGATATAGACTAGATATATACTACATCTAAAGTACATTACCCTGTTAGGGTGTCGCAACTAGAGAGCACAATATTATAATAGATTTTTATAATTACATTAAAATTGCATTACATTAACATAACATAAACATAACATAACATATCGGTCCAAATTGTTGTCCTTAAATAAGATTTAATTATTATTATTAATATTAACATCATATATAATTAATTACAATTATGACTCAATTATTACAATATTCATAATATTCTTCGAGATTGTAAAAACCTTTAGCTTCTAGGAAAAGTTTTAGTTCCTTGATAAATGCTGCTGTTTCTTCAATTTGGATTATATATTTAGGTAGATGATTGTATATTTTAATAGCCATGAAGTATGTACCTGATTTAACAATGGAAAGTGCTGATACTGTTTGAACTAAAGTGTACTTTCGTCGGAGTGACTCTGTATAGGAAAATAGATTAATGTGTTTTCTGACAAATTTGCATATTTCTGTGTTTTTTATAAATACATACTTAATAATAATAACACACATACTTATATAGATAAATAACACCCAGATACTTGGTGGGAATCGAATCCAAGACCTTGGGTAGCAGCCAGGGTGTCTAACCACTAGACCAACAGGCCCGGGGAAATGAAAGCAGTAACTTTATTCCTGCTTCATGCAACGCTACTTGAATTATAACTAATTGCTATTCTCCTCCGGGAAATATAGGCGTTATAATTTTGCTCTGCATTTCAGAATACAGAATGGCATTTTATTTATGAAAATCATCGTATTTATTAAAGCTTCACTCTTATTACGTTGTATTTAAGGTTATCGGCAGCCAAAAAACGTCCACTGCTGAACAAAGGCCTCCCCTTCAGAAGGGAGGGGTTGCCATATACCCCACGCTTGGCAGCCGTCTTGGGGATCGCAGTATAGGTCCAAATCCAATAGAAAGACGCTGCTGCCCGTTTTGTTTTCGACACAACACAAGAGATGGGATTTGGATGGGAGGGTGCTATTCTAGCCCCGACACCCCACGGGACTTATTGTATTTGAGTTGAGTAGCGATTATTTCAGTAGACAAACATATTAAGAATCGAAGCGATAGTAGATAGTAGCAAAATATGGCATCCGTCAGATATATAGTAGCTATACGTCATAAGAAAGACGCGCAGTGGAATCTTATTTTGCCCTTACAATATTGCTACGATTTACATTACATTACAAAACTATATATTTTTTTGAGATTCCGTCGAACTTACTATTTACAGGTATACAGCTACTTACATTTATGCTACTATGCCTGCTTGTCTCACTCTTACCTTAATCTAAACTAAACTCTACTAGAGGTATGCCTTTTATAACTACAAATATGTATCTGCTAAATTACTTTAGGAAAATGTAAAAAATGTGTATGTGTACTTTAGGAAATGATAACGCAAATGCATGTACTTTGCGTGTCCGAACCCCGACGAAGCGTTGGGGTTGATCGCCGCTAACTTACAGTCCGCACGCGTCTGTAGTTGCAGCCTTGCAGCCGGTCGGCCGCAAAAACTAAAGAAAATCGGCAGGGCATCGGTGGCATCGGTGTCTTTGAATTGGTTTGGACTTCCCGTCACGAAATTCGGCCGTGACGTCACAGAAAGTATTAAAAACTTGGTACAAAAGTCGGCACGCTTGGTTTCAGTACAAATCGTGATATTTGCGTTATCTATGTAAATCTATATCTGTGTGTAGATATGAACTAAACATAATCCGCAGTGGATTCAGACGATGGCTAAATTCGTTAAGCCAGCAACTCCAGTGTTTGGTGGCAATCGCACGTACACTCAACACAAGCGCTAACCACTTTAAAGCGTCCTATTACGATGGCTAAAGTATATTATTATTTTATTATTATCTTTTCGTCCGAAATACCGCAGTGCCTGAAGACTAAGGTTTTTAATCAGTGTGTGTTGCCCGTGATGACATATGGTACTGAGACGTGGTCCCTAACTGTTGGCCTTCTGGATAAGCTCAGAGTCACACAACGAGCTATGGAGAGAGCTATGCTCGGAGTTTCTTTGCGCGACAGAATCCGGAATGAGGAGATTCGCCGAAGAACCAAGGTCACCGACATAGTTCGTAGAATATGCAAGTTGAAGTGGCAGTGGGCAGGCCACATCGCTCGAAGAACCGATAACCGTTGGGGAAGAAAGGTTCTCGAATGGCGACCACGAACCGGAAGACGCAGCGTTGGCAGGCCTCCCACTAGGTGGACAGACGACATTGTGCGCGTCGCAGGTAACCGGTGGATGCAAATAGCCAATTTTCGTTCATTGTGGCGTTCGAAGGGGGAGCCCTATGTTCAGCAGTTGGTGATGATGATGATGATGATGATGTGTGAATACACCGAAATGTCAGATATTATGCCGCAAAGATTTCCGACATAATATCTGACACTTCGGTGTATTCACCTTGACATTGTGTTACCTTGTTGTCCACAAGGGAATGTGGTAATTTCCAGCTAAGTAGAATTTGTAAAGTTTCCTGGAAAATTGCAAAACGCCTGCCAAACATAATATGGATGACAAAACGTGGGTGTTATCACGCCTATGTTATTAATATTCAGCGAAAAAATTACGCTATAAACTGTTTCTGTTGCGTTTAAAATAAAACTTAACGATTAATTTTAATTTGTGTTAAATTCACATAATTATTTTATGTGAATCACTTATATCTAATTATTACATCTCTATACTCTATCATCTCTCTCGAGGGGATTATGGCAACCCCTTCCTTCTAAGGGGGAGGCCATTGTGGACGTCTTTCGGCTGCTGATGATGATACAGTAAAAGCTAAAATTATTGTATACATTCTAACACAATCTCTTTTGTATGAAGAAGAATATGAATTTTCCAACTATTTTTCTCCATAAGTACCTTTAATTTTCTTTAAGCATGATGTAGCTCTTACACCCAGCTAAACCTTTGATAAAAAACTTTCAGGGTTCGGACTGAGTGCAACTCTGTCGTGTCGTAGCGATGGGCGACTGATAGCGAGAAACCTGCCGCCTGAATGGGGCATGCGAGCGATGTGACGACCAGCAGGCCTAGTACGATTTGCAGTATTGACAGATTAGTGTGGAGCATGACGTAGTTTTCAACACCGAAATGTCAGATCTCTATACAAAAGTGTGAAATACTACGTCATCGTGACGTCATACTCACACTTATCTGTCAAGATTTACACATCGTGCACAGCCTGCAGGGATCCCAAGTACCAATAGTGTCAGATTATTATAAGTATCTTTTTTTATTTGTCCTAGTGACGGGACACGCAAAACGTTCGCTTGATGGTGAGCGACAGACCTGCCTATAAACAGCTGCATTGCGTTGCCTCTCATCATCCAAGACACTGTTATTAAGTATCTGGAACTCGATTATTTCACCAGCTACAGCGCCTTTCACACCGGAATATTGATTATATAAACAATGATTAAGCAATCGTGGGTGATTAGCAGCTGAAAATCTGACACTGCGGTGTTACTTACTGTGCACGACAGAATAGACTCAGTGCGTGAGACAGTGCGTTTACATGTGTATATTATCATAGGATAGGCATAGGGACATAAGGACATCATATTTTACGTGTTTACAATAGTTTTTTCAGTATTTTAGATGTTAAGAAAAATAGGATAAGGTAGTCGTATAAGAATGATATCTCAACTAGTGGGTAGTGTAACTAGTAGAATAAGGATTTTTTGGATAATAAAATATATTTGCTATTGTGTTTTATTTTGAAGGGAAAATAAATAGGATATTGTAATATATTTAGATATGTTTAGGTATGTAAATTGTGTAAGAAATAAGTAAATATAAGATCATAAAGTCATGCATGTGCGTGCGACGGTTCGCTATCATGGAATGGCATGCGGAGCGCACGTAGGGCGGATATTTATACTAGGACGGTGGGGGGCGAGGTCACTTAAATATCCCCGCCGCGTCCGCGCGCTCCCATTCTAAAACCAGGCAACGCCGGGTGCGCACGCATATGTCAAGGAATGTGGAATTAAGACCTAGACATAAGATAAAACCTATATGTAATAGATATAAGAGGTTATCAATAAAGATTGGTCAGAGGGGGTGAGGCAGAGAACCTTCCAGAAAAACACTCGGGTAAAATATAAAAAGGACGCCGATTGGCCGAGGCGTCATTCGCAGTTCGACATTCGCGGTTCACAAGTGATTCTCAACAAGTCAAGAAGAAAAGCAAGAAAAAGGAATTCTGCCCCGCCTCCGCCGCCTCCCTACTGTTTCCAAGAAGACCGGTGTTTTATTATCAAGCTTCTCAAGATCCTGGGAAATCTATCGCCCACACTTACCTAGATGGTCCATTACACAAGGGACCACCAAGTAATATCTTTATTTAGGAGTATGTTGTGAAATGCCTGGCCTTCTTTCTTTTTCTTTCTGACCCTGTAGCCAAATGTATAGGAAATGTATAGGAATGGCATTACTTCACTAAGTCACGTGAAGAGATGACAGCCCCATACAATTGTTTTCTATTCTCTAGCGTTTCGTATTGTAGAAGGACAACTTCGCTAAGGGGGTGGTTACGACGACGACGATAATACGACGAAGCGACTTTAGTTGCTTGTAGTGCAAATAGTTGCTAGCTGCGATCACGTTTCTGTGGTCAGTGGTTGTACCGTACTGCTTGGTACTGGGTCGTACTGTTGAATTAGGTACTTATCAGAGTCGCGAGTCAGTCCAACCAAAATCGCGCATCATCGCCAGTACGCTGTGCGAACCCTTATATTTAACTCCATCTATCACTTGTCTAGTCGAATTTAGATGAAACATTGTAATATATTTTTAATATTTTATATTGTTTTAGAAGCAATCGTGTTTTGTAATTATTTTCTGCACGCCATTGTTCAAATAATACTTGAATATAAATACATTTCACTGAAAAATTATTTCAATAGTAATCTTAAGATTCGCTTCAAAATTAACTTGGTAATTGATAATAAATATTACACAGATCAGTTAATCTGTCAGTCAGTCAATATACTCCGATATCAAGCCTCGATTCATTTCAATAATTACAGAACTATTATCACATATTTATTACAAGATGTTTTAGCTCTATTAAATAGATAAAATCACCTTGTATTATCTCACATTTCTTATTTTAGTAGTATTTAATTCTTTTAACAATAGAAAAATAAATAGGGCTAAAAAATAACGGTTCTCGACTCTCCTTTATTAATTAATTATTATTGCTGTTCCTGCTCTTTATGAGATGTACCTATAGTTTTTTTTTTAATTGCTGATCCCTTGCAGGGTTTATGTGTTGATAGAATTATTATTAGCATCTTATATACCTACATAAAGCAATAAATGATTATGATTAGAAAATATTCTTTGCTTTTGATCAAAAACAATCTACATATTCTTGCATGGGAAGAAAATATTAAGCATATATTGAACAGGAAGTAAACAGAGAAATATCAAACAAAACAAGAATAGCAATCCAAAATAACTTTATTCGATCTAAAAACGGTGCCAAAGGGCACGAATCTGATAAAGGCGTATAAAAAATTGGCAACAACAGTGAGGCAACATCCGGGGATTGCCATCCTGTACCCCATTTATGATCCTATCAATTCATATTTTGTTTGATCTTCTCACACTTGGGTCTGATCCAGTTTTAGTTGGGCCAGAAAACGCGCGATATCGTGACCGGCAAGCGAAAGCGATTGCATTTTAGTTTTGCCTGCAATGCATATCCTAATGTAATATTATCATTATTCTTCTCGATAACTTAAAATTAAAAAAGAAAATACTAAAAAATAGAGTCGTTATTTTATTTGAAACTTTTAATGCTATTGTAATTCTTAACTACAGTAGAAAAAGTAAGAGACGCCACTGAACTGCCAGCACTGAAATTAAATGAATTATATAAACCCGGTAGAATATTTTTCAAGGAAAACCTACTAAATTATAGTTTCAAACACAAAACAATGCTCTAAGTTTTAAAAATGGATGAAATACGCTTAAACCTTTCATAATGTTGCAATTGTATTACTCTTATTTTGAAGACTGACTAGTCATCACCAGCCGGAAGACGTCCACTGCTGAACAAAGGCCTCCCCCTTAGACCGCCACAATGAACGACAATTTGCTATTTGCATCCACCGGTTGCCTGCGACGCGAACAATGTCGTCGGTCCACCTAGTGGGAGGCCTGCCTACGCTGCGTCTTCCGGTTCGTGGTCGTCACTCGAGAACCTTTCTTCCCCAACGGTTATCGGTTCTTCGAGCGATGTGGCCTGCCCATTGCCACTTCAACTTGCAGATTCTGAGAGCTATGTCGGTAACCTTAGTTCTTCGGCGAATCTCCACATTTCGGATTCGGTCGCGCAAAGAAACTCCAAGCATAGCAGTCTCCATAGCTCGTTGTGTGACTCTGAGCTTTTCCAAAAGGCCAGCTGTTAGAGACCACGTCTCAGTACCATATGTCATCACTGGCAACACACACTGGTTAAAAACCTTCGTCTTCAGGCACTGCGGAATTTCTGATGAGAAGATGTCACGTAGTTTCCCGAACGCTGCCCATCCGAGTTGGATTCTTCGGGCGACCTCTTTGTCGAAGTTGGACCGACCTAACTGGATAGTTTGTCCTAGGTATACGTAGTGGTCAACAACTTCGACTGTATCGTTCCCATCAACTACCGGTACGGGTGCAACATGGACATTAGACATGATCTTCGTCTTGTCCATGTTCATTTTAAGACCCACCTGTTGGGAAACGCTACTGAGGTCGCTGAGCATCGTATTGAGGTCCTCCAGCGACTCTGCCATAATGACTATATCGTCGGCAAAACGAAGGTGAGTGATGTATTCGCCATTGATGTTGATGCCGAATCCGTACCAGTCCAAGAGCTTGAAAACGTCCTCCAATGCATTTGAGAACAGTTTCGGAGAAATAACGTCTCCCTGTCTCACCCCTCGCTGCAATGGGATTGGTTTCGTGCTCTCGTCCTGTAGTCGGATCGACATGGTGGCGTTGCTGTACAAACACTTCAACACTTCGATGTACCTATCAATGTGGACTGACTAGTATACGAAGTTATTTAATTAAATTTACAAACTCGGAGGTATGATTGGAGATTCTTTGCGCGATAAATCTAAAATGAAGAGATTCGCCAAAGAACCACAGCTCTCATAATCTGCAGACTTGTAAATTCGGCTGCAACGTGCCACATCGTTTGAAAACCGATAACCGATGGTGACGTAAGTTTCTTGAGTGGTGACCACGAACCGGAAGACGCAGCGTAGGCAGGCCGCCCACTAAACGGACTGACAACATTGTGGAAGTCGTAGACAACGGTAGATGCAGATAGCCAATTGTCATTCATTGCGGCATCCCAAGGGCGAGCTGACGGGGAGGGGTTCTCTGGGTGGTGACGATGGTGAATAAATCGTAGTGGTTTTTGATAAAGTAATTTTAGCCAGTGCATGTCCGAAATGCGAATTGAATATATAAACAGCGTTGCAGGTGAGGGTGGTACAGCGCATAAGTTTATTAACAACAGAGAAGCTGGTCAGTCTTATATAACGTAACATTTCCACAATCGGGTTGAACGACCTCTCTTAAAAATTTATAATAATGAAATATTTCAATCGCTCTTTGCGTGGCCCGGTCTCATAATATGACGTTCATATTTTAAAGTTAACATTTCAATCGCGACCCCATATTTGGTTAGCGATGTAATATCCCTTGAATTATTACAAGTATTTTAAACGATAATACAATAAAATATTACTGTGTAAACATTGTAAGTGCAGTTTAGTAATACTTACATAGAATTTTAATCCGTCTCTTGGGTCTGCTTCTGTTAATAGCCGATAAATCTTGCTTTGAAGTCAGAAATCTACACATTTAGTGTAGAATTGAATATATATATAGTATTTAGATATATTTTAAGATTTTATCTAATACTAGCTGAACCACGCGGCTCCGCCTGCGCTATTTTTACGTTAACTAAACTTTTAATAACAGACATTCGCATCGAATACACAACCTCCTTTTTTATAGTCGGTTAAAAACTGGGACCTACTTTTTACTTGCTCTCCGAAGCACGCACCCGTTTAGTTCAAATGGGGTTAAACGGTCACCCATCTATTTAATGACCTTACCTAACGTTGCTTAACCTGGTCGATTTCCAAACATTGTTAACAACTGTCTATGAGTGTTCCCATACAAATATTTATTATAATTATATTGAAAAATTGTTAAAATCGGAGCAAGCGTATAACCAAGTACACATTTTGACTTTAATCCCCTCTCCAAAAAGAACCGTACTAGATTACGGGATAAAATTATCATATGTCCTACCTCGTAGTAAGATCTCAAATCATGCCAAGTTTCATTTGAATCCATTCAGTAGTTTCGGCGTGATGCGCAGCCGTGATACAGACAGACAACAGACAGACAGACAAAAATTAAAAAAATTACTTTTTCGGCCTCAGTACCGATACTGAGGCCGAAAAAGTAATTTTTTTAATTTTTGTAATTTTTTTTTTTTTTGTATTTTTTTAATTTTTGTTTTTTGTTTTTGTTTTTTATAACCGATTATAGAATGCCCTCCAAATATAATTTTCAAAATATCTTCAATGTACAGAATTGGACCTGTTGTAGCATAGCTACATTGTTTTTCACTATATTATAACAAATGATTACGAAAAACAGACTTATTAAGAAATATATTATAGTTCCTATTTCATTAAAACAAGGGTACAAGACATTGTGCTCAGATAACTAGGTCAGGCGCTTAGTGGAGTAGTTTCCATATCTTTTAGATTCGCTATAAATTCGTTAGATAGTTTATATATATGGTAGCTTGGGGTTGATGGAAGCTGCAGCAAGCTTCTCTGCTATTCTTTTCACCAAAAGAATAAAACTTTTATATATTTCTTTGTTCTTTTACAATTTTCACGTAGGAAGGTATTTAGTTATTAAGGGGCGTGGTATAGCCGCTCGCTTGTGCCATCATTTCTTTTAATACCTGCAAATAAAATAGTGTCTCAACGAGAGACAAAGGAAATCGAGTTGCTAGGCAGAATGTGGGCGGAGTCTTCTAGACCTTTCCATCCCTTCTTTTGTAACTCGATATTTTTAATGCAGCGCATAGGTCTCACACACATCAAATAGTCTTTGCCTGGAACACACGTTCCACAGTTGAGTTGGAATCGTGAAGAATAGTTTATTCCATATAAGTTATTTTTATCAGAATCTGTATTAATAAATAAATTCAGTGAACATACCCAGTATTAACTGGTAAGTTGTACTTAGTTATAAGAATGTAGGTTAATAACTGTGTAAATTCTTTCTTGTTTTAAATAGGCATCTCCTACCTGTTAGGTTTTAGTCTTTTTATACCAGGAGAATCTATATTCTCCTGGCCTTTTATGTGTGTTTTACCTTCTTGTAATCGTCGCTCTTTTGCGCCAACTTCCACCAACTGAGGTTGGTCGGGAGAGGGTCGCGGTAAGGGAGCGGCGACTACAGGGACGCATATCTGGCGTTCCAGGGTTTTACTGCTACGGCAAGAATCTTCCTCTGGTTAGAGGGTTGCCACCTCCGAGTTGAGGTCTCGCCGAGCTGATCAAGGTTGATCAGTTTCTCCGTTTCCGGGTCTACGCCCGGCTACTGCGACCGGGACGATAGTCCGGTTCCTCCCTGCGAGGACTCCAGGCTTCAGCCAGCCGAAGACATCGTCCGAGGGCTCGCCGTTCTCGCGCCCTCCAACTGTTTAGTTGAGTTACCAACCATTTGTAGAATCGAACAAGCTATAAACCAAATAACGAATCTCCCTGTATTCTTCTCTGTAATTAATTAATTTTATGTAAATAAATTTGTGTAGTCCTATTAGATTTTTTTTATAAAACATTTTTTTAACAGTGTTCCTGCCATACACTGGCGCCAACGTGGTTTTTATAGCTTGTTCGTTTTTTTTTTTTCTTTTGGTGGTGGTTGGCGTGTTTTTTTTATTTCGTGTCGTGGTTGGAAGATTTTTTCATTCTCGCTGCCCTCCGCCGTGTGGTACCCGGCCTACTTTGCAGAATCGGTCCACCCCTACTCATCCTAGGGTATCGTAAGAGGCGATTATAGGAACCACGGAGCGAATTCCGTGGCAGGTTTTCGTAAACTAGGTCTGTAGGCCTTCAGCCGCAGATCTAGGGTCACTAGATAGGGGGCCTAGTGACACCACAGCATACCACCAACGCTGTGTTTTGTGTATTTTTCTTTCTTCCAAAATATTTTTTTTTTACGTAATATTCCTGGCCTAATTTTTAATTTTTTAATTTATGTGTATTTTCAGCCACGACCGATAATTATGTTGTGTATATTGTGTGTTTTGTGTAATCCTGTATAGGTATTATCACGTATAGGTCTATTTTTTCACGATTCCAACGCATAGATTATACCCGGTATATTTTTTTTATTAGTTAGCAATATAAATTGCCTAATGGTGGGTTCAGTCGCCAGCACATTTTTTTTAATATAATTTATACTTACAGAATCAAAATGATTTATAGTAGTTTTCTTTACCGGGTAAAGTGCAAATTAAAACATATAAAGTCAAGTTAGTAGTATACATAGTATAGTTTTTTTAAGCCAGAATCATTAATTCGGCAATATTAGTATATTTAATCAATTTTTTTAACTTAAATGGATAATTATTAATTATTAAACTTGACATAATTAATATCGAATCTTGGACTACTAATGAGCGTAATATTGAAATATAATTTTTTTAAAGGTATTATTTTCTTTTTCATAACTTATACTATGGACACTATTTCAATGTTGTAACTTCTACTATGATTTACCAGTCAGCTTTCCATCAACCATCATAAAACAAAATTTTTTTTAGCTAATTGTATTATCGATATAATAAGTATATTATATCGATGTGTTCCTGCCATTATGGTACATCGCCGTGCGTCTCGGCCGTTGAGGAATGTGGGTTGTCACAGAACTACCTCCAATATAGTTGATATTTTTGATATCTCTTATCAGAAATGTTTAACGCTAGCCGCAGTACGAATCACACATAGTCGAACATTAACTTTGTTTACATTCAGTAAATAACTAGGTCAACCGGTACGTTACGTTAGTGAACTTAGTAGATATTATGGTTACTTGCTACTAGTGAAGTGTAGTGAGGTTTTTAGTGGAATGTAGTGTTTAAACATTCATAGTGATTTACAAATAGGGTTGATACTTTTGATTTTTTTTATTTTTTTTGTTTAAAGTGTTCGTGCTGTTTGTTTTACAGCAGTAGGGATAAGTAGGTATGTACCTATTTTGTATGTATGTCTGTTTAGTTTCAGATCATAAAATATTTTTTTAATAATTTTTATTAGTATTCTGAACACATAACGGGGTGTTAATACTACGCCATTCCGTATGTATGTCTTCTTGTTTTATCTCATAAAATATAATTTTTTTTTCACTCAATTTTTTTTTTCACTCAATTTTTTTTTAATTCATTCGGTACTGCGGTGAATTGCGAAACTATACAGTATGTATGTTCGTCTTGTAGTTAATTCCTATAAACAAAAAAAAATATTTTTAGATAACTTCTGTTTTGCTAAGTAGTAGATTAAGACAGTTACTACGGCAGTATGTATGTCCGTCTGTTAGTTTGTTTTTACTAAATATTTTTTTTTAACTAGTATCCTTTTAGCAGAAAATGATACGATATTCTGTAGTATGTTAGTAAGTATGTCTGTTAGTTGTTTCTCAGAAACAAAATTTTTTTTTCTATATTTTATATCCATGGGTGATTAATACTATAGTAAGTTGTATGTTTGTATGCGAGTCATTACTTATAAACAAATTTTTTATTAGTTTTTTTTTTTACAATAAATCAACGAGGTTTTTATGATTTTCTTCTTCCTCTTGATACTGTCCTTTGTATTTTCTGGAGCGGGGGTTACGGACTCCAACCAAAAATAAGCCGTCGTAACGTCTTTTCTAAACAGCGGATTTTAATAACTGTATAAACAAGCCAATATTAACTTTTCTTTTCATCTGTACTTATACTATGGGGACATACTTATATATATTTATTTTTCAGTGTGTTCGTGCCACAAGAAAAGTACGGAAGCGGGGTTAGGCCACTTCTTAAATAAGCCTTAGGCCGTAGGTTATGTTTATTTTTATTAGGGTTTTTTTTCTTGGGGTTTACTTACATTAATGAAGAAGCTATCATAAATTACCTATATTGACTACATATTTTTTATTTTTTTTCAATTCTTTTGAATCGGTCAACAGTTTTATTGGTGTCTTAGTTGATGAGTTTAGATCGCTGTGTATCTAAACTCGTTTTGCTGTCTTTTATACAGCGTTTTGGTGTCTTTTATACACCGTGTTGGTGTCTTGTATACACCGTTTGCTGTGTCGCGCTGTGTCGACGCAGTTCTTTTTAAGGCATTATACTGTTGTACCATTTACGTTGAGAAAAATATATAGTCAATATTCATTGTGTAGGTTTAGTTAGCTGCTTATCTCCAAAACATTTAACATCTTGCACTGATAGTATGAGCGCATAATCTGATACGATTGTGATCTCTATTTCGCATGCAGTCGACAGGAATCGCTTCTATAAAGATTGCTGCCGCTACCTTGAATGATTGGTTGAATGAAAGTGATGTATGATTGTAGTAAGCTATCAGGGTAATTTCCTTCAGGAGTTTTGTTCTTTAGGTAGTAGAGAACAAAACTCTTACTAAGCGAGGGGGATATGTAGCATAGCTACATTGTTTTTCACTATATTATAACAAATGATTACGAAAAACAGACTTATTAAGAAATATATTATAGTTCCTATTTCATTAAAACAAGGGTACAAGACATTGTGCTCAGATAACTAGGTCAGGCGCTTAGTGGAGTAGTTTCCATATCTTTTAGATTCGCTATAAATTTGTTAGATAGTTTATATATATGGTAGCTTGGGGTTGATGGAAGCTGCAGCAAGCTTCTCTGCTATTCTTTTCACCAAAAGAATAAAACTTTTATATATTTCTTTGTTCTTTTACAATTTTCACGTAGGAAGGTATTTAGTTATTAAGGGGCGTGGTATAGCCGCTCGCTTGTGCCATCATTTCTTTTAATACCTGCAAATAAAATAGTGTCTCAACGAGAGACAAAGGAAATCGAGTTGCTAGGCAGAATGTGGGCGGAGTCTTCTAGACCTTTCCATCCCTTCTTTTGTAACTCGATATTTTTAATGCAGCGCATAGGTCTCACACACATCAAATAGTCTTTGCCTGGAACACACGTTCCACAGTTGAGTTGGAATCGTGAAGAATAGTTTATTCCATATAAGTTATTTTTATCAGAATCTGTATTAATAAATAAATTCAGTGAACATACCCAGTATTAACTGGTAAGTTGTACTTAGTTATAAGAATGTAGGTTAATAACTGTGTAAATTCTTTCTTGTTTTAAATAGGCATCTCCTACCTGTTAGGTTTTAGTCTTTTTATACCAGGAGAATCTATATTCTCCTGGCCTTTTATGTGTGTTTTACCTTCTTGTAATCGTCGCTCTTTTGCGCCAACTTCCACCAACTGAGGTTGGTCGGGAGAGGGTCGCGGTAAGGGAGCGGCGACTACAGGGACGCATATCTGGCGTTCCAGGGTTTTACTGCTACGGCAAGAATCTTCCTCTGGTTAGAGGGTTGCCACCTCCGAGTTGAGGTCTCGCCGAGCTGATCAAGGTTGATCAGTTTCTCCGTTTCCGGGTCTACGCCCGGCTACTGCGACCGGGACGATAGTCCGGTTCCTCCCTGCGAGGACTCCAGGCTTCAGCCAGCCGAAGACATCGTCCGAGGGCTCGCCGTTCTCGCGCCCTCCAACTGTTTAGTTGAGTTACCAACCATTTGTAGAATCGAACAAGCTATAAACCAAATAACGAATCTCCCTGTATTCTTCTCTGTAATTAATTAATTTTATGTAAATAAATTTGTGTAGTCCTATTTCATTTTTTTTATTTAATAGCTCATGCTCGCCGACTAGGCTACACTGTTACAGTTTTATTATAAGTATAGATTATGCACACAAATGTTTATCCTGGGTGGAAATCGAACCCACTATTAGGTAGTGGAAAATCGTCTCTAACCATGAGACCAATGGTTCCGTCAATATAAACATAGTTTTTATTTATTTTTCGGTTCTAAATTATTAATATTAATTTATTATTATTTTAATACTATATCTTATGGAATGGTCTGATCTGATGGTCTGGTTTCTGCAGACGTCGAAATTATTCATCTATTGGATTATCTACCCTACCACCAATATTTACTGCGATCTCCAAGACACCTGCCAAGCGTGAGGATTATGGCAATCCCTCCCTTTTAAGGGGGATCTTGTTCAGCAATGGACCTCTTTCGCCTGATGATGATGATTTAATAAGTAAGAACACAGCATTTAGTAGTTCAACTTTAATAATATTCTTATTCAAAGTTTAATGGTATGTTATCATTAGAATTGCACCTTTTATTCCCATTATGTTTTTCACAGGTAAAAGATTCTAATCAAACAAACGAAGCATCTTTATTTTGGCAAAAGAAAAAAAAATACGAATCACAATTTCCCGAACAAATTGCCACGCCGTTGTTGACCCTACAACGCTCGTTTACTTAATTGTGAACACGTAAAGGATTGCGCATTTTTTTGTGAACCTTCCCTTTGATATGGATCTCTGGAAAAAATTGTAGATTTGTTTTTTGCGAACGCACCTTTCCGTTTCTTTTGATTTTTTTTCAACTATTAAAAATGTCCGTTTACGTATGGGTTAACTTGAGTTTTTGAAGACTCATTATTGAGGTCCGGTTGTAATTTTAATTGGACGCTGCTGCACATACAATTTGTACTGAATGACGTCGGACCTGATAAAATGATGGCTTAGGTTAATTGTTTACTAGTGGTAGGCTATTTTGCCGAAGCCCGTCCTGATAGGTACCACCGCAGTGTCAGACATTCTGCCACCAAGCAGCAGTGTCTAAACCTCTCTGTTTTTTGATGCCAAGGGCCCTTCAGCTGGAGAAATTTTTGGACGACTTAGGTAGGTAATTACTTTTATCTCCAGTGATGAGCGACAGTATTATTGCGGACACGAACGGTTTACCAGATTTCAATCACGTACGTTACGTGCGCTTACCCCACGCGCACGTATTTTGGGCTGGCTCGTGCAAGCGATTGTCATTCTTACACCTTTCGTGACTGCGAGGGTACATCGCAACTCTCCATTGACAGGCACGTCGCTTACTATCAGGCGAACGTCTTCCTTGTCTCATTACGAAGAATAAAGTCGAGCAACTAATAAATGAAACCATTTTACTAGGTGGTCGGTTCCTTGTGAATGGAACTGTCCAGGTAGGTACCACGGCAGTGTCAGATATTCTGCCGCAAAGCTGCAGTGTGTAAACGTTGCTGTGTTATGGTGTGAAGGGCACTGTAGCTGGTGAAGTTACCGGACACAAAAGACTTGATATCTAATGTCTTAAGGGTCGTCAACGCGCTAGTGATACTGCTAACTACTAGTTCTACTGGTTTTGCTAGCGTCTATAGAGCTGCGGTGACCGTCAGGCGGACCGCATGCTGGCATGCCACTTTGGTAGTTTAAAAGTTTGCGTACATAATTTACTAGATGAAGATATATAATTTCGTTGTTTAGAAAGTATTGTCTCGCATTAAACATACCTTGCATTTATTTAGTTCATCATCATCATCAGCCCACTGCTGGACATAGGCCTCCCCCAAGGCACGCCACTGAGCCCGATCTTCGGCTCTCCTCATCCATTGTCTGCCAACTGCTCTGCGGATATCGTCGCTCCACCTAGTCACAGGGCGTCCTACATTACGCTTCCCGATTCGCGGTCTCCACTCAAGAACCAGTTTACCCCGGTCTTCGGTTCTTCGGCAAATATGACCAGCCCACTGCCACTTCAGCTGGCTAATCCTTTGAGCTATGTCGGTCACATTGGTTCTCTGGCGAACTACTTCATTCCGTATTCGGTCCCTCGGAGAAACACCCAACATAGCTCTCTCCCTAGCCCGCTGAGCGACCTTGAATCGGTGGACTAGTCGTATCGTGAGTGGCCACGTCTCGGCTCCGTATGTCATCACGGGTAGGTAGGACGCACTGATTAAAGACTTTTGTCTTTACACATTGCGGTATCGGCGACGAGAAGACTCGACGAAGTTTTCCGAATGCTGCCCAGCCTAGCTGTATTCTCCTTTTGGCTTTTTATTTAGTTAATTTTCGTAAATTCAGTAGTTTATTATTTTTCTCAATAATAATTCATATTTTGAGTCCTCCCCTGAGTTTTACACATATTAATTCGTGCATAATGTCTAGATTTTGTTATCTATTCTATATTTAACATTTAATATATTTTACTCTTCACCCCATAGAAAGTACGCGGGTAATCGGCTTGCCCAACTATAAAATGCGAGAGTACAACAGCAAGCGTGATATTTTTTTTACATTTAAGGTAAATCTGTATTATAAACGTAATTTCCTAAATTCGTTTATTACGAAATGATTGACGGCCCGCCATTATCCGTCACGCTAAACACGTCATTATCGGATGATAGTGATGTGACACGCGACGGGACAATGCCCGGCCCTATTTTTACCAGATTTACTCGAAACCAGGGTAAAGCGGTATAATCCCTTTTGTTGCCCTTTTTGTTGAGATTATAGCATTAACGGTACAATAATTGGATATTGTTATTATAAAATATATACGCGAACAGTTTTTCTGCGTTGGTTTTCGTATATATCGTCTTTTTAAGGCTAGTGGCTAGAGTGCCTTTTAATAAGCTGTAGCTTACCATCTCTTTATTGTGTCGCTGCTTTCTATCAGATGAGACTACAGTTAAGCACTGACTTATATTAAGTAAAAAAAAAAAGTTTCAAATTCTAGGTAGCACTAAAGATTCGTTTTTCTACTCATGAGAAGAGCGAGAGAATCGCCTGATAGAAAGTTACTTGCCCGCCTAAGGGCACACTGCTGCTGGTCATATTCTTCAGCCCAGTAATCATTAACTGCGGCGCTCTTCATTCCAGAACACAGAATACCTGACCAGTAGTGCTGCCGGAAAATAATCTTACTTTTTATGAGAATTTGTTGCAGATATACGCAATTTATTCAAAAATATTTATTTCAAATAGGCTTAACGCTGGCACTTTTGAATGATCAATTTTTTAAAAGCCAGATCACTACGCGGCCTCAACTGAGAAGATCCGGCAAGAAACTTTGTTGTCTTGTTACAATTGGATCAGCATCAGCATCAGTAGGTCCTGCCGTTCAAAATATAAAACAAGAGAGAAACGAAAAAAAAATGACGATGAATTTTAGCTCCATTTATTTCTCTCGAGAAAATAAGATAACAATAATAATGCTCTAACAGGTGGTACCAATCTATTCCACAAGAGACAACTTAATGAAAGTGTAGGTACAGTTTAAATTAAGTTAATTTTGCTAACAACTAAAGAGTCAACTGGGAACGTCAATATTTTTCGTATAAAGTTACGGGACATATCGAAACGGTTTTTCGAACTTTTCGGTTCGAGCTCCGGCCCTCGCTCTACAACAAATTTGCCTGTTGACTTGTTGTCAGGAGCAGGGCTGTGGGTACGCTGGCAGAACACCAGCCGTTCCAAAACTTTTAACTGTCTGAATTTCCATATATTTGAATTTTGGGACATTGCTTCTCGGCCTATTATATTTGTATTTACTCGTCGACATCACTGGTGAATTCAATTTACAACTAAAAGTGTGTATCAACTACACCGGACCATTATAAATGAATGTGCTATGAACGTATCAGGTTATAATATTCTTTGTATGAAACCATATTTGAACCAACGCCCACTACTGTTGCGTATCCAGCCGTTCCATGCACGTGCCTGTAAAAATTCATAAAATGTTGTGCCGTTGTAATGACTCACTACCACAGTATAAATATGTAATACTAAAATGTCTGGTTGTGTGTGTAATTAAAGCCGTTAATTCAAAGTATTATTTAGACTGTGGTACAATTGATACTAGTCTGGGTGCCGGGCATGATAGTACTGATACTAATTTACTTTTTTTTTGTTAATTCATATATATGTAGATAAATAACAACAATAGGCTTGTGGGAATCAAACCCGTGACCTATTAAGTAGTAGCCAGGGTGTCTCACCATTAGACCTAGCCCGTAAATTATAGACCGAATGCTGCAAGCAATAAATTTTACTGCGTAATAAAAGGACTGGAATCTTAATTAAAGATAGCTAGATAATGATGCTGGCCCATATTCTCGAGTGCTTAAAAATTCAAAACGTCAGCGTACTTAAAATCTTAAATGCCTCATTATGTTCAAAGTTCTTAACGAGCTAAGTTCACCATTTCTTCCGGCGCCATCAATTCGGTAGCTCCGTCGTCTTACTTTAATGGATCCGTGAGCCGTGTGTGCATCCAAGTTTTGATAGTAGCTTTAATACGTGTCATAATTATCCCAGTTCCTTCGTGACTTTCTTGACAAACATTGAAGTTATGCTGATCCTTGGGAACCTTTAATAAATATAATTCAATCCCAACACTGCACGGCCCCTAAATACTGTAAGCTCTTACCGCGTAGATCGGACCAACAATAATGACTAAGAAGACCTGAGGATACACCAGCATATTTATATTATAAGGACGTTCAACATCTCAGTCCTCCCGTGACCATGGGTGCTGCAAAGCGCTCGAAACGACAGCAAAGTAAAATATAAAATAAACCGCGATCTAAGTCTTAAGTGCTACACTATTTACTGCCGGTCCCAATACCCTATCAAACCCTTACTAGAGTTAAAATAGTTACCATCGATAGCTATAATGACATATTATTTCCGTTTAAATAATAACATACTAGTAGCTTACTGTTGGTTATTCAAATGACAGTGTCAGGGTTTTAGTTATCGCTCCATTTCGGAGGTTTATCGCGGGATACTGATGACTTGATCGCTGATTTTAACTTATAGTTAGGGATCAATAGGATATTGGGACCGGCAGTTAGGCTTCTGCAATTCTAAGCAGACGTTTGCCTCTTATTTAACGCGAAGTAGCTAAGTTTATGCTAAACAAAACTTAAACAGTCTACGTCATAGATTGCTTCTACCAGATTACCATTTGACATCTGTCAGTTTATTAGTTCTGTCTGTTTCTCTTGTCATTATTACAATATGTAATTTTAATTGACAAAAGTTAAGGAATTGTTCAGGTCTAATTTCGAGAAAATTAACAATATTTTATGCCCGCCGTTACAAGGTTTCGTTGTTAAATTTTGATCGTGTCAAATGTGATCTATTAAATTGACCCTACTTTAGTATAAACCCGCCACCTCCACCAGCACTTACGGTATAAATATTTGAATGTAATTGTTCACCGTTTGTTCTAAGAATTCATAAGCTTAAGGCGCGTGACATCGCCAGATGAAGGGCACAGCGCGCTGCCCATGAAAAATTCAATGTTCTTGCATATACATTATTCAATCAGCTTCATTCCTTCCCGACGCGTACAGCCGGGTGGAGCCGTGCGAAACGCTCAAATAGTTAATGAGATCCCAGAAACGGACAGACGGGAGCATTTCAACTGGAAAGATTTTGTGGAAATATGTAATAATAATAAAAAATATTTTATGCTCGTAATCTTTATAGTGAAAAGCGGTGTTCAATTCTTAGGTTAAGGAAATTGCATACATGTATGTACATGCTCGTAATATGTGTACAGTGGCCTTGGGGAACAGTTTTATACATGTCGCCTGAGTTTTAAAACCTACCTGGCAACGAGTAGAGAAATATGATGAGGGGAATAAACTCATGCTTGAACTATCGCTGCACGAAAATACACAGTTTCTTCAAACATACTTTTTATCTTTTTAGTGCGGTGCAAATGTATGCGCGCATACATTACACCTAGTCATCAGTATTTCTGACTTAATACCACTTGGTAGCAAGTTTTGGGATAATAATTTGGAACATCTAGTATAGGCACTAAAACACTTCGGGCCTAAATAAAGTTAGACGTCTGGATCAAGGGCCAGGTGCAGAAGGCATTGCTCCTGGAGACGGCACGCATTGTGACCACCGTCTGCTAGGACCCTGTACCCGCAGGCGGTTGAAAGCATTTCTTTTTATATTTTTATTTATTTATTTATTTATAAATTTATGTACACACAAACATGGTTAGAGAAGTATTAGGAGAATACAGGTACAAAGGCAGAGCTTATTTCTATAGAAATCTCTTCCAGCACGCCCAGGAGAGAAACGGTGAAAGAAAGAAATAGGGCGCAGTGTGTATAAAAATACATATTTAAATAATAATAAGTATTTTAACTGTATTTATTTTTTTATATTTGAAAATGTAAAGAAATACAAGAATCTTAATAAATATTCTAGGACAATCTACAAACGGTCATCCGATCCCAAACTAGGCAGAGCCTGTACTACGGAAACCAGACAACGGATACTTAAACTTGTATATTTACTTTTTTTTTGTAGATACATTCTTAAATACATAAAACACCCATACACTTGGTGGTAATCGTACCCACGACTTGGGTAGCGGCCAGGGTGTCTAACCACTATGTTGTTTACTTTAATCCATATTAAAAAGTTTTTAATAGAGATTTATCGAAAGTATTTAATAATGCCAGCCCTGGTTTATGTCCCACTGCTGGGCACGGGCCTCCCCTCATGAGTAGGGGGCTTAGGCCGTAGTCCACCACGCTGGCCAAGTGCGAGTTGGCGGACTTCACACGTTATTCAAAAGCTATTTAGGCTTTCTCAGACAAGCAGGTTTCACCACGAGGTTTTCCTTCACCGAAAGCTAGTAACAATCGCACATTATTAAAGAAATCAGAGGTGCGAGCCGGGGTTCGAACCTGCGCACCTTGTTTCCAAGGCAAGCGCTCGCCCACTGAGCTGTTACCGAAAGTATTTACCACTAGTTTAATAAAACATTTCAGGAACAAAACTGGCATTACTGCTTGGCGAGACAATTCAATTCATATAAAAGCGTTCACGACATTCTTATTTTAAAATATATCTCTGTTGTAAATACCAGCTTGGTGATTCCACTGTCGGGTTTCCAAGGATAATAGAAGAGAGTTGTCAAGTATTCGTCCCGGGAGAGCTCCGACCGGACTCTTGGACTAGATCCCAACATTTATTACATTTTACGTCGCCACTGGTTTAGAATTTAGATAACAATTTTATGAGTTTTAAAAACCTTAGGGACAGAGATGCTCGGTGCAATGGAACGGGCTAGCTTTTACTTATATAACTAAACAATGGAAATTTGTGATAGAATTGTACTGCTATATAAGTTTAGTTTGGCTTTGAGTGGACGAAGATAGCCTAGGGACTTATTGATTTCAGGGATAATAAAGTTGCAAGCAAAGTGTTTCCTCCCGTTGGGTGTCCGTAAAGAGCGACTTAGGGAAAAAAAGAGTCTTCTTGCTTCGCTCTTCGTCTTTTTGTTGGATTACCTACCACCTATACTGGGATCCCCAAGCCGCCTGCTAAGCGTGGGGATTATGGCAACCCCTCCATCTAAGAGGGAGGCCTTTGTTTAGCAGTGGTCGTTTCGGATGCTGCTGAAGCAGTGTTGTTGGATGCATGACATTTTCTCTCGAAATGTTTATTCTTCTAATTGGATAACCCGAACTTTTTAGGTAACAACCATCTAACTACCCCACGAATGGACCCGTAAATTCAGTCAATTTTATATACCACTAGATCTTGTATTAAGAGATATAAAATGTTGATAGCTGTTAAAAATCGCGCATTACACCTCAATTGAAACATTTTTTTTTTCTTTTGATGCGGTGGAAATCTTCCAAAGATCCCCCCGGGGGGACCCCAGGGCTCTCCGGTGGGATCTGCACCAGGGGCCCCCCAGTGCCTTGCCTTTGAGCCGCCGGGGGGCGCATTGTAGCCCTCCGGGAACCTGACACGGTGCTCAAGGGGATGGGGGGTCACAACCCCGCCGCCGTCCTCCTCGGAGTCGCCGCCGTACTCAATGGACGTGCTAAGGTCCCACACCCCGAACGTCCAGCGACTCCGAAGACCTCAATTGAACCTGCTCCAACGAAAGTAATCAAAGTACAGGTTTGGTGAAAGTGTGGAATTAATTATATCTTATTGATTGCAACACCGCTCGCCGCACAGAGATAACGGTTTCAGTTTGCACTGTAATAAAGAAAACATTAACTTACAAAAATATGATAGTAAGAGACAAGATGCGAGTAGGGCAACCCCGAGCTGCATACGCCGCCGCTAAGTATAGCTCGGGACATTACTTTAAAAACATGGCCATCTTCCTGGGGCGTTCAGGCAAAAAGGCGATTTGGCCAATATCTGGACAATTAAATGTCAAAGGCGTTGGACCATTGAGTGTTTAATTTCCACTGTAGTAGGTATTATTCAGTATTGTATAGTTTCTATTTCCATGGATTCCATGCAACTCTTTCCCAGTAGACTTTAACGCTCCAACGGTCGGATAAAGGTTAGGGAACATAATAAAATATCCTTTATATTATCTAGACCACTGCTGTCTATAAATAAATTAAAACTGCAAACACAAATAAAATGTCTACAAACAACCTTTATTCGAATGACCAGGTCGACCTTTAGTGAGCCTATATCCTCGGAACTATTGTTTCGAATAAAAATATAGCCGATATAATGCCCCAGGGTGATGGCTATTTATTGCGTTGGCAGGTTTAGTGATGTATAACAGAAGCGATAAGTGAAAGAAATGAATTATTGAGTACCTACACGAAGACAAAATCCGAAGAAGGGGAAACACTAAAACAAAATATGGAGAAGAAATTAATAGCAGTAAGGAAAGAAGTCAGAGAAAAAATACAATATGCTAAAAGTAAATATTACCACAAAAGCTTTAAAGAATGTGACAAAAAACCTTTAAAAATGTGGCAATTAATAAACTCCTTATATAATAACAAACCGATAAATAAAACTATCCCTCCTAAACTTGAAACACAGTCGGGTTGCTTCACTAAATTGTCTGATATATGCAACTGTTTTAACTCTTTCTTTGTTAATATAGGCACCATCTTAGAAAATCAGATCCCTCAAAAATATCATGATATTGAAACTTACAAGCTATTGTATAATAATGAAGTAGATTTAAAAGGTAAAGAATTAACAGAGCTAGCAGCAGTCTCAACGCGGGAAGTCAGCAAAATAATAGATACGTTAAAGTCCAATACCACAACTGGCCTCGACGGTATTTCTTGTAAAACTCTCAAATGTATTAAAACTGTAATACTTGATCAACTAACGTTTACAATAAACGAGTGCTTGAAACATGGTTATTTTCCAGACTCTCTGAAAACTGCAAAAGTAAGCCCAATATTCAAATCCGGTACTAAAACTGACCCAGGTAACTATCGTCCCATTTCAGTGCTTCCAGCAATATCTAAAATCTTCGAAAAAGTTATTTTCAATCGCTTGGATAATTATCTGGATTCCATTAACTACCTGTTTCCTAAGCAATATGGTTTTCGCCCTCGTTCAAACACACTCTCAGCTTGTAATGATCTAGTTACCAACATAAAATGTAAAATAGACCAAAAACAAATCGCTCTCGGTATATTCATAGACCTAAAAAAGGCATTTGACACGATTAGTCATAAACTACTCCTTTTGAAGCTCCAGGCCATCGGGATTAAGGACGCCGCATACAAAATAATACAGTCTTACCTTTCTAACAGATATCAGATAGTAAAAATTGATAAAATAGTAAGTAGTCCCGAACAAATCACTTGCGGCGTTCCACAAGGCTCCATTCTAGGGCCTTTGCTGTTCTTGATATATATTAATCATATTAAAGACCTACGCCTAGCTGGAGACCTAACCCTGTATGCCGATGATACAAGTCTTTTTTATTTTGGTACAGATGCTCAAGCAATTTTTACACAAGCTCAAGAAGACCTTAATACCTTACATACTTGGTTCCAATATAATTTATTGACTATAAACGTAGCAAAGACCAACTACATGATTTTTTGTGCTAAAAATAAAAGAGTCACAGATTATCAACAATTACATATTAATAATGAACCATTAACTAGAGTTGAGTCTGAAAAATATCTTGGTCTAACCCTTGATAGTAACCTAACATGGAAGCCACATTTAGAGAAATTACGATCTAAATTATCTTCCCTAATGGCTGTTCTTCGAGGTACCGTGAGATGTTTTCCAGATTCTGTTAGGTATATCATATATAATTCCCTCATAAAATCTCACTTAACTTATCTTATTGAACTATGGGGCTCTGCTGCTCGGACTAATCTATCGCAGTTGCAAAGTGCTCAAAATAAAATAATAAAGTTACTTTTCCACCTAAACTACTATACTCCAACAGAAACTGTTTATGTCAAGACAAATCTGATGACACTTGGTCAAATATACAGATACCAAACCTGTTTACTAATCAGGAAAATCCTTGCGAAAGATATACGCTCACAAATAACTTTTACAACAAAATCACAATATCAAACTCGACTAATGAGAAGCGCTAATAATATCTGTTTATATAAACCACGAACCAACTACGGTAGCAGAAACATTCGATTTGAAGGTGCCAAAATGTATAACGACTTACCAAAGGATATTAAAGAAATACGTTCCTTCCCATTGTTTAAAAAGAAATTAAAATTCCACATTATGAAAAAAAAATGAAAAAAAATAATAATTAAAATCTGATCGCCATATATTGCTTTCAATATACTACTTACTTATGAATACATTTCCGATACGTAATAAAGCCCTCGCATTCACTAGTCGCATTCTGTTGCATGTTGATAAAACTTTCTTGTAAACCTACCCACAAAAAATAGTATATCATTGGTTATAGTAATAAAAAATAAAATGAAAAATAGTGCTCTAATAATAATAACTAAGTAAATAGTGCTATGTGCAATGTTATAATGAAATAACTATAAGAAGTTTTGTAAGTGTTCTCGTGTTTCTCATTGTAAGTGAATTGTATTCTTTTTGAGAAATAAAAAGTCTTAAACCATACATACAATAATAGTGACCAAGAATAAAAGTGTTATACTTTTCTTTGCCAATATGTATATAATTCAATTTTCTTATAAGATACAATGATATTACTATTTGATACAGGTAAGAACGATCTATCAGTTGACCCATATTACGTTAGGTATTAATGAGTTTTTGATATGTTTATTTCTTCAAACTATTAATAACACATTATGTAACGCATCAGCCGGAAGATGATTGATTGCTGGACATAGACCTCCTCCTTGGAATGCCACAATGAACGACAATTGGCTAGTTACATCCACCAATTGCCTGCGACTCGCACAATATCGTTAGTCCACCTAGTGGGAGGCTTACATACGCTGCTTCTCCCGTTTCCTGTTCGCCACTCAAGAATCTTTCTTCCTTATCGGTTATCGGTATCGATGAGGCATGCCCATTGCGACTTCAGGTAGAACTATATTGGTGACCTTGGATGTTCAACAAATTACCACGTTCCGGCTTTTATAGCACAAAGAAACTTCGATCATAGCTCTCTTCATAGCTCGTTGCAGGGCTAGATAAAGAACACTTAGTAGCTGCATATTATGTCCTTACTGGCAATACACTGGTTTAAGAACCTTTGTCTTCAGTAATTATAACCTAATATAGCTTAAATCAAGTGAAGGTGACAAGTAGCAATGGGCACTGAGACCCTCGCAGCTGTCGCGTCAGCACATGAGGTCGATGCGATCTGGAGAACCTGGGCTTTCCCGTAGGATTCGTACCAGGAATCCCTCAGTGCTTTACCTTTGATAGAGCCTGCCGCCGTGGGGGTGCATTATAGCTTCCCGGGAAACATGCACGGTGCTCACGGGGACACCGTCCTCATAGGAGTCGCCACCGTACTCATTGGACATGTAGGACCCGACCCCAAAACGTGTCTCCGGTGACAAACGGCAGTGCAATGCAGCTGTCTTTAGGCGGGCGTGTTGCTTTCCATCAGGCGAACGTCTTGCATATCTCGCCACTCGGTTGAATTAGAAAAACTACACAAAGTTGTGTCTTCCAGCGGGATTAGAATCATCGACCCCCGGATTGTAGAGACTTACTTTCCCCTACTACCTACCTACCTACATTTTTTATGATAACAAGGTGGCTAACAAGCATGCGGCCCGCCTGATGGTCAGCAGTCACCGCAGCCTATGGACGCGAGCAACACTAGAAGAATACTTAGATTACTAGCGCGTTGCCGACCCTAAAGTCAAGCCTAATAGATCTAGAGTCAAGCTTAGATTAAGCCTTTTGTGTCCAGTAATTTCACCAGCTATAGTGCCCTTCTCACCGGAATACAGCAATGTTTACACACTGCTGCTTGGCGGCAGAATATCTGACACTGACACATCGGTTGTACCTATCTGGACAGTTTCTTGCACAAGGAACCTACCACCTAGAAAATATATCCATAAAGTATCACTAATCATAATTTTACGTCACTAATGTTTGAAAGCGAGTCTTGTGTAAAAACAGAGAGTCGTAGCAGTTCCTGTTTTATTACGAGCTACTGAATAAACGCTGTTATTTGCGACGTCGCGATCGCCCCGGGCTGGGCTGTGCAGCTACTAAACTAGCGATCAATTGAAAAGAGAATAATATATTTGAAATGAAACTAATTTTACGGATTATTTCGCGTTTTTTTTTAATTTCTCGACATTTCTAACATTTACAGCATCCATGGTCACGGGAGGACTGAGGTAGTAGCTGGCCATGTCATGACCCTCAGGTCTTCTAATTATTATTATTTGTCCGATCTAAGTACTCAAAAGGTTACTTACCTCAAGGTGAGGTCATGCAGTGAAAAATAAATTTAAAAAAACAGTTAAATTAGTAGGAGTATACAAGCTAGTTTGTGATTGTGGGCTCTCATACATCGGGCAAACAAAGCGAGCAGTAAAAACCCGTGTAAAAGAACATATAGCTGACGTTAAACATCGACGCTATACGAAGTCTGCAGTCTGTGAACATGTTCTGGATCGCTCCCGCCATTATATTAGATTTGACAAACCACAAATCCTCGTAAAAGAACAGCGATTCCTGCCAAGGATGATTCGTGAGGCTATTGAAATTAAAAAACATACAAATTTCAATAGAGAAGACGGCTGGGTGCTACCACCAGCTTGGGATCCCGTCATAAATATAATCAAATCCAAAGACAAGTATTCCACTGCAAGACCTCAAGATACTGTAAACTCTTTCTGCGTACCTAGATCGGACTAACAATAATAATTAGATGACCTGAGGGTACCCGAAGACAACTATGACGTATGGACAGCTACCACCTTAGTCCGCCCGTGACCATGAATGCTGTAAAGTATTCGAAACGTCGGGTAATTAAAATCATAAATAAACCGCGATATAATCCGTAAAATTAGTTTAATTTCAATGTGTAATATTCGCGTAAATATCAGAAATCATTATAAGAATATCTTTGTTAGTATAGGTACATTTATATCTTTCGCTTTCATATCAAAGGAACGTAACGTATCAATAAAGGAACGTAAGCGAAATTACTCATAATATAATCTTACTTTCTCGACCAACAGTGACAGAGCTCATCAGCAGCCGAAACATGTCCACTGCTGAACAAAGGTCTAACCCTTCGAAGGGAGGTGTTGCCATGACCCCCACGCTTAGCAGGTGTCTTGGGGATCGCAGTATAGATGGTAGGTAATTGAACAGAAAGACGCTGCCTGCCCGTGTTCTTGTTTTCCCTTAGTCAGCTCTTATGGACACCCTAGTCATAGCGGCTTCGTGTGGCGGGTCACCCCCTTCCCTCTAATATGGTTGAGGGGAGTGATGGCTGCTGCTCGAGTCAACTCGTGCGCGGGTGCTGCTTGGGGGGACTGGTCCGACTTCTATCCATTTGGCCTTTTAGTTTGTCGTAATTTATTGTTTTCTTCTTTTCTCCCTTGCTTTATGTTTCGAACAGCAGGACACAATATCGCTAATGTCGATTCATTTGTAACAAAACAATGTTTAAAAAAAAAAAGTGAAAAAATGACAAGCCCGCTGAGTTTCTTGCCGGATCTTCTCAGTTGAGGCCGCGTTGTGATCCGGTGGTAGCTTCTAAAAAATGACGATTCAAAAGTGCTAGCGTTAAGCCTATTTGAAATAAAGATTTTTGAGTTTGAGTTTGAGATAGAAAGATTATAATAATACTGGTTTAGAGGTAGCGGTACGGCCAGGTTAGTTCCACCGCAATGTCAGTTCTTCTGCTAGATTTGCTAGAAAGTAAAAATGCTTAAATATTGTTTTAACTTTCATGGTGATTTACAGTATTTAACTCTTATTATACTGTGTTGAGTTACGGGTTTTGGCACGGGTTATTCTTGCTTTTCCGATATTTCATGTATCTCTCTATCTCTATCACTCTAATATCAGCACCATGGTCATGGTAAATATTGCTATGTTTCTTTGTAAAAGGATCTGTAGCTTGATACTCGAGAGAAACAGTAACAACTCATAATAGAAAATCAAGTTCTCGAGAATTTCAAAGCCCGAAAGCCTTCTAATCCACACGATGTTTATTTTGTTAATAAATTAAAACAGTCCATTTGTAATGAGCCGCTCGGCTCTGAGATGAACATCTTTCTTGTAATGAGGCAAATGGCTGAGACACGGTAGACAGGCAGCCTGCTATGTATCAAGACCGGGACAGGCACACAAATGAATGGCTTAATTAACTCGAGACTTGGCGATATAATAATTTAATATAAAATGTACAAGAAACTTTCTGAGGATACCGTGTTTTTTTTTTGCCCAAAACTGAAAAAAATAAATTATATTTCTTTCTTAACTTACTATAAGCATTTTGACTATTGATCTTGAGGGGTAGATAGAGCCCGAGCTCTGAAAGGTCGAAGGACCTATCCGGAATAAAGGGAAACGTAGCTGGAGAAACTAATAAGTTACTTAAAACTAATAATGGCCGGTTTCTGAGGTACTTTTATCGATAGTTTATCTATTCGTTAGCGCTATTGGTTCGATAACTTGATACATTGCGTTTCCGAACCACACATTGTCACATAAAGTCCGTTTAAACTTGGCTCAATTTAACTGACCAATGTGTGCAGTTTATTGGTTCGATAACTTTAATTGACGATTTCAACCAATGATATTATGCTGATGATCTACAAATTTATTCCCATGCTTCTTTAGACCGTTTGCCAGATGCCATTGGTAAAATTAATTTAGACTTGGCCCAGATCTCTACTTGGAGTAAGTGTTTTGGTCTCCAGGTTAATCCTAATAAGACTCAAGTCATGGTTGTTGGCAGTACTAGATTAGTTTCCAGAATCGATTGGACTCTACTTCCTCAAGTTAAATTTGAAGGTGTAAATCTTCCTTTTGCAGATAAGGTTAAGGATCTCGGGATATTAATTGATCAGAAATTATCCTGGAAGCCCCAATTACAGGAAGTCAGCTGTTCGCTTCAGCGGGGTCCTTACGAAGACTTCGTAACTTTTTGCCTGTCTCCACTAAAATTGCACTTGCTCAATCTCTTCTCCTACCTATCCTAGACTATGCTGATGCCTGTTACCTTGACCTTACAGAAGATCAACTTAATAAGCTTGAAAGACTGCAAAACTTTTGTATCGGATTCATTTTCGGATTACGGAAATTTGATCACGTTTCGGAATTTCGTGCTAAACTTAAATGGCTTCCAATTCGGATTCGCCGTAATCTACACATTCTGTCTCCCTTATACAACATTTTATTTAATCCCTTTACCCCTTCCTATCTTAAAGATGGTTTCATATACTTACATGAATCGCATTCTCGTTCCTTAAGATCGTCAGAGAATTTAATCCTTAAAATTCCAACGCATTCCACAGCATATTACGGTAACTCTTTTTCAGTTCGTGCTGTCAAACTGTGGAATAGTCTACCTTTGACTATTAGACGTGCCGAGTCCTTAGTTACATTTAAAAGGCTCCTGAATATTTTAATCCCCGGCTACAAAAGGAGAGGTGCTAAAATTTTAACGCTTAAGTCTGTCTATCTCATAGTAGCTCTCAAACCTATGAATATATTTGAATTCGATTGTTTATACCGCAGTGTCAGATATTCTGCCGCCAAGCAGCAGTGTGCAAGCATTGCTGTGTTCCGGCGTGAAGGGCACTGTAGCTAGTGAAATTAACGGACACAAAAACTTAATATCTAATGTCTATAAGGTCGGCAACGCGCTAGTGCTAGCGTCTATACGCTAGCTAAAACCAGAAGAAACACCGCAGCCTCCACAGGCTGCGGTGTTGACTGCTTACCATCAGGCAGGCCTCACGCTTGCTTGCCACTTGGGAGTATAAAAAAAAACTGGTGTGGTACGTAGAAGATCAATGAAACTACTGGAAATCATCCGTTATTTCATGAGAAATGTTTTAGCCATATATTATCAGTGTGTATTCGTGTCTCAGTTTTTTTTTTTTAATTTTTACTTTTAATATCTTTAAAATATGAGACCGAGTAAAGTTTTAAATAAATAACATTTCCCTTTAATATTTAATTATGTGCTGGAAACGACGGTATGTTCCAACGTTTGTGGTAATAACCATTAATTAGTGGTCACATCGGCATCAATAATGAATAGCCGAAATGTTACATCATGTTACAGTATAATTAGAGCTATGTTAACGATTCATTAAATATGGATGTAAGTAGCAGATATTTGTTTACGATATTAAAAAATGTATTTTTTTTATTCAATAAAATGATCAGAGAAGCAAGAAATTCACTTGATACATATTAGAGTGTACGTACGAATTGCATGATTTGATTCCACTAACCCCCTTTCTATCACTGGACGACGAGACGCACAGAGAGTACGAACCCTTATAATGTTGAACGTGCTTTCAGTCCAGACTAAGCGATTCATTTATAATAAGGTCAGCTAAGGACTGGAACAGTTTGCCTGCGGAGGCGACTAAGGGAAAACAAAAAGACGGGCAGCAGCGTCTTTGTATTAAGGGGGTAACAACGGTAAAATTGCAAAAATAGCCTTAGTTTAAAGAGTTCGATGGATCAATCCGCTATTGCATTGGCTATGAAAATTATATGTACTTATACCTCAGATCTTCAGCAAATAGTTTTATTGATTAGATATTGGATTAAATATAACGTTTACAAGCAATATGTATTTAAAAAATGTACTACGTTGGATATGAATTGTGTTAGCGTTCAACATCCGTTCATCGGATAGACGTCAAACTTGGACTATTAAAAAGCATATAATCTATTCTACAGTTTGTATTGATTACATTTCTTAATTTCATACATGATTTACAAGAAATTATAGAAAAACCATGTACGCGATGCATTTCCCCTTGCAGCGCCCCCGCGATCGCCATATATCAGTCCTTC
Source organism: Furcula furcula (assembly GCA_911728495.1). Taxonomy (NCBI): domain Eukaryota; kingdom Metazoa; phylum Arthropoda; class Insecta; order Lepidoptera; family Notodontidae; genus Furcula; species Furcula furcula. The sequence continues at coordinate 24,747,055 of OU452253.1, forward strand.
GTGGACTGTGACGGCGAGTGGACATGCCCGATTTTTTTTTGACAAGTCGGATTTAATTTAAATGATTTTAAACATATTTTTAATTAAAATATGTTAAAAGTGGTATAATTATAACACTATAAATAATTGCAAATGGAATTTATACTTGTTTATTTAATTAAATATATTTTTATGTTACTACCATTTTTGTGGTTCATCATAGAGTATGCGAAAGTATCGTTGCCGTGTATAATGCCTAACTTTTAAAGCGTATCAGAGTCATATACGATCTTACTAATTTAGATCGTATTTACTACTGAGTAGGTCGACAAAATGACATACATTATGATATACTTGACAATGCCTTTTTTTTGTCAAAACATGAATGGTGTTATTATTATTATCATGTTGGTTTTTTCAACTTAGCAACGAGTATAGTACCCAGGTGGTTTGCTTGGTGGTGAGTGACACGCTTACCAACGGAAAGTTGCTCGTCTTTTGAGATATCTGGGTTGGTTAGGTTGGAAGGGTACTTGTGTGCTATCTAGGTGGTGCCACCGCAATCTTAATTATCCGCAATTAACAACACATGCCCGTTGATTTAGTAGTTTGCTACCTTGGCCGCTACCCATAAGATCTTGGAGTCGATTCCCACACTCATGTGCATGAACATAATCTATTTGTCTTGGGTCTGGGTGGTTTTGACTTGTACTTTATTATGTAAAAAAGTTAAGTATCTTATCATTGTTTATATTCGATGGCCATCACGGAGTCGATCACGGAACTAATTGCCATAATAATAATAATATACGGTTTTATGGGTCTGCACGACTTGGGTCTACGATGGGTAACTAGTAAGTATGGGTTTAAGTATAGGTGGAGTTAGGTTATTTGTTATTTGGGTACTAGTGGGAATAGGAAACAATACAGTTAGACGCGTCTTTAATAATAACGTTGACATCTCATCAGGGCCACTGGCATGTGAGAAGTCTTTGCAGCATTTTAAGTCCCTGTCGTTGGCAAATGCGAAACATCTTAAATACAGTTCGTTTCAATTCATTTTTCCACGTACCAAAAAGCCTTACTATCAGATGGATGGTTGGAAGAATTGGAACCAATTCAGGAAATATGTTCAAAATATCCTTTTTCTGATATTTTTTCTATATTTTGGCGGCTCTATTAAGCGCTTTCGTTTTGACGTGCGTAACAAAAACATTAGAATTTTGTGCATAGTTCCATTTCAAGTACCCTTACAGTAGTCACAGCGGATCTTCGTGTGTCTGAAGTTGGCTGCAAGACACAGTGCAGAAGCTATTTTTTGTATTTTTGTATTCACAACTCACAACTATACTTGCGCAATGGTTCGCTAAACCTAACTTTATACATAGATCCGCTGTGACTACTGTAAATTATAAGTAGTACATACGTATAGCGATTCCGAATGGAACTACCAGCATTACATGCAAACGCTAGGAAGGAACAAACGAAAGCATGGAGGGCAGCGATTGGCCTAAATCACTCCAGAACTTTCCCCAGCACAAGGGTGGACTGTGAGCTTAAATTATTAAATCTGAACAGATCACAAATCAGGCACCTAACGGGTGCATCAAGAAGCTAAATGAGCCTAAGTACCGTAGATACTTGTTGTTTCTGTGAAGATGAAAAAGAGTCAATATTATAGATACTGTGTCGCTGCGACGCTCTAGCAGGACGTAGATTGAGTCAACTGGGAGTAGCCTATCCTACACCAAATAATTATGTACAGCTCCAAGCTGGTGCAATCTTGGGGTATCTAAACAAACACTTCGATAAGTCAGCAACAGAGTAAGGGCTAGGGCAGGCACAATGGATCCAGCTGGGTCGAAGTGCGTCCCGGTGGTTACCGGGCCCAACTAATAGCCACCAACAATAGAATAGAAGTATGTAAAAGTCTCACTATTTAGGCATTGACCCTTCTATAATAGACGGAGAGAACCTTTGATATGAAGTTTGGAATATGAAATGCAATAATCCATATCCTGACGCAACACGTTACCACTGTAAGTTGATGCGTTATCAGATTGTAATTAGGCGGCACGCCAAAGTATACATCAAAATCAAAGTATAAAAAAGTGAGATACAGATTTCCCCAGAGAGTGATTATGGAGGGTAAAATGACTTCGTATTTAGACATTTGTCTAGATCAGTCACCAGCAGAAGGTCCCAGCAGTATGCAGTGTGGTTCTCGGTATACGGTGTTCGTGTTGGTAGATCAACAAGCTAAGTAAGATTTATCGGCAATGTAAATTTCCCCGTCTTTCGACTGACGTAACAGAATATGTTCCAGTGAACGACGAGTTGAGCTGGCGGGGACCGTTCTTATACTGCATCAGTCTTGTTCTTTTCGCGTCACTATGAACTAATATAAGATTTTAACATGCATTTTTTATCATGTATTATTTTAAGTTCCCAATAAATTTTATTTTATTTATTTTATATTTCATCAGTTTCTTTTCCTTTTATGTATACATAATCAATAAAATATTCAAAAGTGATATCGTTATGTATGTTTGCAGTAAATGTAACTATATTGAAATTTCCTTCCATAACGGAATAGGCAAAATTAATAAAGCTTCATTTGACACATCTGCATATTTTAGTCTATAATTTTTCAAATGTAATATTCATATTTGCTGGTAGCGCCCTCTACGATGACACTCTGGCCGCTCCGGCCGAGCGCGGCCGGAGCGGCCAGATTCTCAAGGTCATTGGCGCATGTTAATTCATCTTTAGTAATCTGTCTTTGTATTATAGTAATTACCAACCTACCACCTATACTGCAATCCCCAAGACGCCTGCCAAACGTAGAAATTATGGCAACCCCCCCCCCCCCCCCCTTCTAAGGAGGAGGCATTTGTTCAACAGTAAACGAATTTCATTTACTAATTAAATACATTATAAACATACTCCACTACATATCCATGGCAATGAGAAAGTTTCATAAATATTCCCCATCTCGCGTAAAAAATAAATAAGTCAGTTCCAAGATATATACAGATGTTCAAATGTATGGTAATGCTATAATGATGTAAAATTCTCGTCCTCTCGTCGCGACACTGTTGTCGACGTGATTGATGCGACACAACGATACTTTAATGTGACATTAGAGGATCCAATGATGCTTATACCTACTGAAAATCGGGGAAAACGCGAAATATGTATTACTACTTTCCCCTACTTTATTTTCTATAAGGTTTCATACCTAAAAGTTAAAAATGGAACCTTTGACTTCGACTCTCTGTTTGTATGTCACACCAATATATTTCAGCAACTAATAACGCTATCGATTTAAAATTAGGAATACTTTTAAAATGTCAAATAATTTATTAGTATTATTTAAGTAGGCAATTACAATAATATGAAGACCTGTCTCAATTTTACCTACTCATAAAAATTTTCTTTCTCACCTGATGGAAAACGGCTCTGCAGCCTGAAATGATAAAGCGTACTAGCTTCTTTAAACCCAATTTAGCACAAAAATCTCTCAATGGCTAAGTGTTGATTATAATTAAAATGTCATTAAATTATGATGCTACCGACAAACTAGATAGTTTGGCAGAAGTTGAAATATGCTAAAATGTACTTTTGTATATAATGATAAAATTAAAAAAGAAATATTATTTCTTCTTCCTTTCTTTCATATTCGCTCTAGCCTAACACCCATATTATAATCAGCCGGGAAACCGGAAATAAACATTGCAGTGCAATTGCTGATAACGGAACCTCTATTTAGGTTAATATCAGCAAAGACAAGCAAATATAGGTGGCCTACTCGGTACTTGACCTCATATCATAGGTACACAAGAGGGTGCCAATATCTAGGCGGTATTCATTGACCTACATCGGGGCCCATCGGATAGCGCGGTCATTGACCGGTAGGTACGCCCTGTGACCCGGTGACCCAACCACTTGAACGCGGAAGGGTTGTTCAAGGGTTGAGATTGGGAAATTAGGTATCACGCTATTGTTTTGACGAAAGCATGTCAAGCATGTATGCTTACTACAAATAATAATAAAAAATATATTAAAAGAAGATAATCCATAACAATCAACCATAGATAAGAATTACCTAGCATAGCTAAAATAATAATGAAGATAACTATGTTGTATCGATTGAACTGAAACGTCCAAAGAAATAAACACTACTGCATGGCCCAGTTATCAGAGCCAAAATGGCGAAAATCTAATATTAAAACAAATATAAATTATAATAGCACAAAAAGCCTGATGTGAACAGGAAAAATAATTTTAAATTACATTATATATACTTAAAACCTATACATGTATATATATATAACGGGGTAGAGACGGTAGGGTCTCCGTTTGAAGGTGGTGCTGGCCATTCATTGTTGGGGTTCGGTTCTTATTCTATTATTCTAGTGATTCAATTTGCTTAGGTAGCTGGTTACTTTTAGTGGATTAATAGAATAAGAGTAACCGAAACCCCAACAATGAATGGCCAGCACCACCTTCCACCGGAGAGCCTACCGTCTCCACCGGAGAGCCTGCCGTGTCCACCCCGTTGTATATTTCAACCTGAGATTTCAACTCATCTCGTTAAGATCTTTCATTTGATACCCATATTGATGTTTTTTAACCGGCTTCAAAAAGAAGGTTCTCTATTCGACGCGTATGTATGTAATATTGATAAAAATGGGTAATATTAATATATGTTAGTCTATGTGAGCTTCTAAACAAATTTACAAAATTTTATGAGTGTATGTATGTATGTATGTTTGTCCGCAGATTTCTCAGAAATTACAAGTCCGATTTCAAAAATTCTTTTTGCAATAGTTAGAGTATTTTTCAACTTAGGGTAAAGTACAAGTTTCATCATAATCGGTCCAGTAGTTTAAGAGATATAAACTTTTTATGTTTTCAGTTAGTTACTGTAAAGTAGACGTTCGAGTTGCGTGATAGAGCTGATTACCTATCTTGGTAAAATAAGTCACTAAAAAATGTTAAATAAACTATTTAAAAAAAATAAAAACTGACTTCAAAGTAAATTATCTAAAAAGCATAAAATAACGAAAATATATTGAAGTCGGTGTCAGCTCGTGCTAGTCTTAGTTAACATGATGTTCTAGCACCGACTTCAATGTATTTTCGTAATTTTATGCGTTTTAGATAATTTACCTTGTAGTCGGTTTTTATTTTTTTTTAAATGTTAAATTTGCTCGTCAGAAATACCGCAATGCCTGAAGACGAAGGTTTTTAACCAGTGTGTGTTGCCAGTGATGACATAGGGAACTGTGACGTGGTTCCTAACTGTTGGCCTTTTAGAGAAGCTCAGAGTCACACAACGAGTAATGGAGAGAGCTATGCTCGGAGTTTCTTTGCGCGACAGAATCCGGAATGAGAAGTTTCGCCGAAGAACGAAGGTCACCGACATAGCTCTTAAAATCGGCAAGTTGAAGTGGTAATAGGCAGGCCATATCCGGATAACCGTTCGGGAAGAAATGTTCTCGAGTGGTGACCACATGGACGTCTTCCGGCCGGCGATGATGATGATTGAAGTTTTCTGCAGTAAAAATATTAAAAAATGGCGGTTGACGGCCGACAATTTAGGTTTTTTATACAAATATTAGCACATGTCACTCCTGCAACTAAGACTAATCTAAAAACATATTATAAGTCACAATCCATAAACCCATTTAGGCTGTAGGCCGTGCCAAAAAAATAGACAAAAGCATACATATTTTTTAAAAACATTGCCATCCTTCTGGGTCATTCAGGTAAATATTCCTGTTACTATTTAAAACATCTTCGCATGAACGTGCAAATATTACATGAATTTTACAAGGCAATACTTGAAAAATTTACATTTCAAACACAAGAACGAGCGTGGATTAAAGTTTAATTCACTCGACCTGTATTCAGCTCGCCGCGGCCGTTGGATATACTTGTTAGTTTTATTGCTTTTAGTATGCATTAATGCATTTTAATCCTTTAGTAGTATAAAGCAGACATATTTTTCTAAGCCGGTACCACTTTTTGATTGAATATTATGTGTACTATGTATATTTTTATGCACTTTTGCTTAGTAGTAGCGTGTGCATCGCTCGTCATAATAATATGAGATATAGGTTATTAAGTATCTTGAATCCAGGGCATATCTCCAGATATACAATACAATACAAATATTCTTTATTGTACACCAAAAAAGAAGATACAACTTAAAAAGGAAAAGTAAAATATATTACCTTTCACACGGCAATATTTACGCACTGCCGCAGATTAACCAATAACATATTGGTGATACCTGGAAAATATATTAGAATAAGGTACAGTCAAGTTGGATAACTTTGAACACTTCTCAGATTTTTATGGATACTGAAAAATAAATGTATTGGTTGGAATATGTTAAACAGTGCGGTGTGTGTTTTCATACTTAAAATTTTAATAATATAACCATTAGGATGATTGAATAAAGAAGTAAGTAGTTGAGAAATTAACGTTTTAGTGACCATTAAAGTAACAACGACTTTCGGGTAACTTTGAATTGAGTTATCTCGGATTACTAAAATCCTTTGCAATTCACTCACACGTCACACCAAAGATTGAACCACAAACTACAAAAAATATGTTCTTTATAACCGCGAACAGAAAAAGCGCTATATTTGTGAAAACTTATTGACAGCTGTTAATTTTATGAAACATTTGACATTAAGAACACTTAAACATTCCGTTTCACATATTTATTCAAGTAATAGTTCTTTTAGGTACCCTTCCTTCCCAGTGCGGCGACAACTTCGTGGAAGTTTTTTACCTAGTTTAAGTGTACATATTTGTAAATAAACTGTAAATATTTTGTTTCAATAAATAATAATAAGTAATACTAAATGTTTAAAAAAAACAATATGAATATTTTAACCAGTTTTATTCAGTTATACGGAAATTCAAAGTTACCCAACTTGACTGTACACCTATCAAATGAAATAAAAGTTACGCGATACTATGGTATTTTTTAAATAGGAGTAGTCACTCCCACCACTGTGACTCCTGTCAGACAAAATCTACAGTAGTCACTACTGAAGATAACGAGGTCTGCCCCATTGCGTGTCGCAAGGAAATTGCTTGGTGTCTGCGACAAAATAATTTAGAACAGTAAATAAGAGGAGTTGAGCAGACACAAATTCCACTTCCGTAGAATTTTTAGAAGAAATTTAGAAAGAATCTTTTTCAGATCTTTCATTTTTATCTAATTTTTTTTAAAACAATTATTTAATCGTTTTCGGTGTGGACTTATAAAGATTCTACGAGAATCTAATGCGTATAGGTATGGTTACGTAACCTGAAAAATCTAAATCCGTTTCTTTGCGGCCTTGTTAAGGACAAAGACATCTTATAAAGTAAGTGAAAAAATGTATTGTGGAACCTTTCATGTTATTTCCCGTTTGATCCCTGTGTTCACAAAAGGGTGAGAATAGTCCTGGCAGGAGCTGATAAGTGTTTATTGATATGGTTGAGTTTATGTAAGCCGAGGACAAGTGAAGGTTGGCAGAATTTTATTGGGGTGTTTTGGGCCCTTTTTGGGGGAAATGACTGTGATTTAGACAAGAATAAAGTAAAATAATTCAGAATATCCACCCAATAAATGTAGAGTTTTTAATTTAAAGTGTGTTTATTGAGTTTTTATGTTATAATATAAATGTTTCTTTAATTAATCATGTGCGAATCGTCTTTTTGCGATTGTTACTGGCTTTTGGTGAAGGTAAAAATCGTGAGGAAACATGCATGTCTAATAAAGCTTAACTAGCTTTCGAATGACGTGTGAAGTCCGCCAACCCGCATTTGGATAGCGTGGTTGACCATGGCCTAAGCCACTTCATCTTGGGTGGTCAAACACAAGAGCAGTTTAAAAAAACTCTAACTCTAAAAAACAAATTAAACTCTCACTATAGTTCATTTTTCTTTGTTTCGAAAGTTTAAAAGATTTTTAAATTTCCTCTCATTATAGATTTAATCTATGTATTCTTTGTAGATAATGTTTATATCAATGTAATATATTCATATATATATTAGGTTAGGTTTTGTTTAGGTTATTAATAGTTTATTTATATTATTATTTATTATATGTATGTGTTATTATTATATGTAAGTACGTATTTTTTTTTATTGTGCACTTGTTTCCGTTTTGTTTCTTTTCTTTTTTTTCTCCTTAGTGGCCTGCTGGGAGAAAACCCATATTGGGTTAAGCACGCCATTGTAAATATGTTTTTTTATAATCGATTGTAAAACTCTCTGTTTCTAGTGTGTACAGAATAAATATATTTTTTAATTATCATGATTTACAAACTAAAATAAAAACTTACCTATTAGAGATTTAGGGATGAGAAATTATTTTTATTTTGTAGTAGGTAAATATTGACAATACAGTAATGTTTGAGTTTTTCCTTAAAAAATAACTATTAGGTATAAATAGTACATAACTATAGGTACACTTTGTCATATAGAAAATAATTCATATTGATACTTACCTTAACTTTATTTTAGCTTGTGACTTACTTACACATATTCTACTAGTAATGGTAATTTAGTTGGTATTGGTTATGTACACCTACACTATACATTACCTGTGGTTACAAAATAAATAATAATGTATCTGAATTCCCAGAGCTGTTTACCTGAAAATTGGATACCAATAATCACTTCGCGATATTTATTCCAGAAATGGGATTCGTATACCAATCCATTTTACCGTAAAAGCCAAACTCGATGCTGTAACACATAATTATGTGTATATGATATCAAAATCACGAATTATAAAATACTTTTGTATTCATAGGATCTATGAAAATAGGTAAATGACTTTAAAATAATTTCGCCGCATTAAGTATAAACATATTAATTAAACTTATTGGATTAACTCATTCGGCTATGGGGTTGCGAACAGTGGGCGAAAATACAAGCTAGGTAATAGGTACTCTTTCATGATAATAAATGATTTTAGTAATTAATTTGCTACGCTGATGACACCGTAATTCTATTCTTTGGTGATACGTGTGATGAAGTTATATCTAGAACAGAAGAGGGTATGCTAAAGCTGGTTGAATGGCTTGACACTAATTTACTACCCTAAACACTGACAAAACAACATTTTTATGTTTTCACTAGCTGACCCACGCAGCTCCGCCTGCGCTACTTTTACGTTAACTAAACTTTTAATAACAGACATTCGCATCGAATACATAACCTCCTTTTTTATAGTCGGGTAAAAACTGGGACCCACTTTTTACTTGCTCTCCGAAGCACGGACCCGTTGAGTTCAAATGGCGTTAAACGGTCACCCATCTATTTAATGACCTTACCTAACGTTGCTTAACCCGATCGATTATAAAACCTTGATAACAACTCTCTATGAGTGTTCCCTTACTAATATTTATTATATTTTATAGAAAAATTGATAAAATCGGACCAAGCGTATAACCAAGTACCCGTTTTGACTTTAATCCCCTCTCCCAAAAGAACCGTGCTAGATTACGGGATAATAAGTATCCTATGTCCTACCTCGTAGTAAGATCTCAAATCATGCCAAGTTTCATTTGAATCCATTCAGTAGTTTCGGCGTGATGCTCAGCCGTGATACAGACAGACAGACAGACAGACAGACAGACAGACAGACAGACAGACAGACAGACAGACAAAAATTAAAAAAATTACATTTTCGGCCTCAGTATCGGTTATAGAATGCCCTCCAAATATAATTTTAAAAATATCTTCAATGTACAGAATTGGACCTGTTACAGTTTTATTATAAGTATAGATATAGATAAAACAGCGAAATCTGCCCCTAATGATACTAATCACATTTTCCCGCATCGTTGTAGTTTTATATTGCATGATAATACGCAACGCTGCGATTGCCAGCCTATACTTCGCACTGATGCTATTAAATATCTAGGAATATATATTGATGAAAAGTTAACCTTTAAACAACACCTGATCAATTTATCAGGAAGTATTAGGAAATTTATATTCTCAATGAAACGGCTACGTGATGTTGCAGATGACTACTCAAGAATGTCTACATGGCCCTATGTCAATGTGTTATTACCTACGCTATACGTGCGTGGGGAGGTGCTGCAATGACTAACATGATAATGGTTGAAAGGGCGCAACGAGCATTCCTAAAAGTTATGTTTATGAAACCTTATCGTTATTCAGCAGACCATCTTTAAAGAGAATCAGCCTTTGTTAGGCGCCTCTTCATCTTACGTGTCGCCTTACAAGTCCATAAAGCGGTACTGAAGTGTGATTCATACTCAGATATGTTACAGGAGAGGACTTTTAGACTGCCTGTTCCCAAAGTCAAAACAGCTTTTGCGAGACATTTTTGAAGAGTAATGCATCCTTTTCTTTATAATAGAGTTATCAAATCGTGCAATATTAAAACTTGTTCTCTGTTAAAATCTAAACAACTATTAATAGGATGGCTGGTTCTATGGCGGCTGGTATTAATTTAGAAACGGAGCAGTTGTTACAACCTATAATCTAAATTATCTTTTATTGTTGATCCTAAAACTGATGTTGTCTGGTGCTAATGGTATTTTCATTCTTATTACTTTTGCATTTTATAATTAGTTTTTATTTGTTGTAGTTTTTGTTTTATTTTCTTTAACATAACATTGTTATAGTATTAACAGTTTTTTCTTGTGTATAAAATACTTAAATTATTCTTAGGTATTAGAGTGGTGACCTAGTGCAACTGGCTTTGCAGTAGGTTCCACAGGACAGGCCTAGCCTAGTATGGAATCACGGCTAATCTTGTAGAACTAAAGATGTTCGTTTTCACAATATACACTCATGCTAAAAGATATGTTGTGAAATAAATAAATAAATTTTCTTTCGGGAGCATCTCTATCACACATTGGCAGAATGACATCCTTATTCTTCTTCATTTATAAGTATTGTATATATTATTAGTATCATAATCACTTTTGTATTAGTTATAGTATATACATATATATATATATATATATAGTATTTTTATTCATATTTTTATGTATGTATAATATATCTATGTTCTTCAGTTTTTATTTCACACAATTCGGCACCTACCACAAAATATTTCTGCACTACCCTAAGGTAGACTGTTAGAAAATGCCTAAGGCATTAAGTCCGCCTTGTACTATAAGTGCACAAAGTTAAATAAATAAATAAATAAATAAATAAATAAATAAATTTCAAATGTATTTTTAATTCACATAGTTTCAAGTGAACTCTTGTAATTAAATCTCATTATAATTTCAATGATGCTATCATTGAAATTATAATGAGATTTAATTATTATTTAATATCTCTCCATTACAATGAATTTAATTGAGTAGTCACAAGATTTATTTTCAGTTTTTACACCCTGGAATATTTTATTTTTATTCTTCAAAAGTTAGTGCTCGATTCACTCGATTCACTCGACACAATCTAAGATGGCATAGCACACTAGCTTATCAAAAGTCTACTCAATCTAGCCTTGAAGTGAAGACGTCCACATTATAATAAGGCGGGAAAAACGACGCAGGCAAACTGTTCCGGTCCTGGCTCTGGAGCGACGAGCTCAAGGGCCCCTCATGGAGGCACGGCCTCGGTTTGGGCTGTCGCTTAGAGAGGGCTGATTTTAACACCGGTTCACATCGCGACCCCACTGATAAGAGCCGGCAAGAAACTCAGTGGGGTGATGCTCGTAGTTGACGTCGCATACGTACGACCCTTCGGCCTCGCCGGCGAGACCGGTGTCTGTTTGATAGTGTAGCATACGGTTGTCGGGGAGGGGCAGGCTCAATGTCATGGTCCAATAGGGCTGAGATTGGGTCTGGGGGATCTATCAATACCAGACCCAATCTATTAGTCTAAATGACTAGATGAATATGGTGGAATCAAGTCATGCAATTCCTGCGCACACCAAAATGCATCCTGTCGAATACCGAGAGGCTGGCTACTCTGCGCCTGTGCTTTGTATATTGGCTTCCACTCTTAGCGTGCCTTTCCACTGAGTTCAAAGCTGCTAGTTGGCATTTTGCAGCTCCAACCCATATATGACTACAGGACTCCACACACGACCGGACTTGCGTTTTATATAACATCAGAAGGTTAGGTTACCTTAGGACTTTCGGAGTCGCTGGACGTTCGGGGTGTGGGCCCTTTGAACGTCCATTGAGTATAGCGGCAACTCCGAGGAGAACGGCGGCGGGGTTGCGACCCCCGTCCCCGCGAGTACCGTGTCAGTTTCCCGGGGGGCTACAATGCGCCCCCACGGCGGCGGGCTCAAAGGCAAGGCACTGAGGGGCCCTGGTGCAGATCCCACCGGAGAGCCCTGGGGTCCCCCCTCTCATGTGCCGATGCGACAGCCGCGGGGGTTTTAGTGGGTAAGAATCCCACATACCCAGTCGAGCCCCACAGCTCCCGGGGATCATTGGAAGATTTACCACGCGTCAAAAAAAAAAGGTTAGGTTCAATTCATCTAGTTGAACTAACATAAAAATAACGCTAAGGTAAGAAGAAACACGACTTTGTAGAGTCGAATTTTAGTTTGACTTTAGAAAAATCTCCATTTGAATAATTCATGATCGTGATCTCCCGAATTCGGCATCGGGAACTATAAATAGGATTGTAGACCCACATCTATGTCCCCGTGAATGTAGTAAATATTTTTTAATGTTTATATTCGCAACATCTACCATAGTAAGTGGTTTCTGAAATATATAGATGTGACAGACAGACGAAGTCAGACCATATGGAAACCTTATGGTCTGACCTCGTCTGTCTGATGCTATCGATTTGAAACTTGGAATAGTTTTGATGTTACTTTAAGTTACTTACCAAACCTCACCGCAAAAGATTTTTTTTTACGGGGGCCGAAATGGGGTGTCAAAATATAAAAGTGAGACTACTATACGAGTGGGGTATCATAATTATGTAAGGGTTATTTTTTTATGTCATGTAGTTTTTGGCTTATAATCAGAAATGTCAAAAAATACCTGACCTGGTTGTTTTTCTTTACCGGGTTCAATATGTCATATTCAACCCTACGTATTATCTTTCGCTGGCCACCTCCTGTGTTACATTTATTGTTCTGATTTTGATCATAGGACATAGGACATAGGGCAAAACAGGGTACTTGGACGAGTTTTCTTTTAATTTGAGAGACCATTATGAAAATAAGTCCCAGTTAAATTAAAGACCGTGACTACTATCCAAAGAGTCGTTTTATTATATTAATATTAACAAAATCCTAAAAAAAAACATGCTTACTCGTATCTATTAATATTTTTTGGGTTTTGTTCTATCCAAGTACGTTGTGATTAAAGCTTTGCCCTGAAACATATTATGAATTATGAGTTATCTTTAATTTTGTAACTTTTATGAAAATATGCAAGCATTGTATGCAAGCAAAGTTTTGCTAGACACAAATATTGCTATAGTTAATTTTGCAGGCGTTTAGCGAAATCACCAAAGACCGCTGCTCGGGAAATAGCTTAGCAGTACTTATTTATGAAGTTACAAAACAGTTTACTTACAATAATAGACTGAATACTCAGTTTATGTAAAGTTTAGAAACAATAACTCCTTTGTTCGGAGCCAATGATATGTAAATTTGAAACCCACACAATATTTTTGTTAGAAATTTTGAAACAACGTTAAACAGTTATAATGGCGTGTTTACCATTTTATTGTTATTTTATGCTTAAAACATACGTATTAGGAACTAGTATCTGGGCCCTACCACCACGACTAAAGCAGTATTATTATAATCTTACTATGAAACTTGGAGGTATATAGAGACGTCAGTATACGAGTAGGTACGTAGTTTACAGCTCTGTCAGTTTCTATCGAGAATTCAGGTAGAGACGTCTGTATAGGTAGTTTACAGCTTTCTATCGAGAATTCTATTTTATTGTTGGTGGCTATTAATTGGTCCCAGTAGCCGCCGGAACGCACTTCGACCCAGCTGGATCCATTGTGTCTGCCCTTACTCTGTTGCCGTATCAAAGAGTTCCTTAAAGTTACACCACCCACCGGCCCGTAGGGTGCCGGGTTAGAATTATATTTCTATACTAGCTGACCCACGCAGCTCTGCCTGCGCTATTTTTACGTTAACTAAACTTTTAACAACAGACATTCGCATACATAACCTCTCTTTTTATAGTCGGTTAAAAACAGGGACCCACTTTTTACTTGCTCTCCGAAGCACGGACCCGTTTAGTTCAAATGGCGTTAAACGTTCACCCATCTATTTAATGACCTTACCTAACGTTGCTTAACCCGATCGATTACAAAACCTTGAAAACAACTCTCTATGAGTGTTCCCTTACTAATATTTATTATATTATAAAGAAAAAATCATAAAATCGGACCAAGCGTATAACCAAGTACCCATTTTGACTTTAATCCCCTCTCCCAAAAGAACCGTGCTAGATTACAGGATAAAAAGTATCCTATGTCCTACCTCGTAGTAAGATCTCAAATCATGCCAAGTTTCATTTGAATCCATTCAGTAGTTTCGGCGTGATGCTCAGCCGTGATACAGACAGACAGACAGACAGACAGACAAAAATTAAAAAAAATACATTTTCGGCCTCAGTATCGGTTATAGAATGCCCTCCAAATATAATTTTCAAAATATCTTCAATGTACAGAATTGGACCTGTTACAGTTTTATTATAAGTATAGATTTAATCTCGTTGGGTGTCGTAAGAGGCGACTAAGCGAGAACAGGAAGACGGGCAGCAGCGTCTTTCTTTTGGATTTATTTTCCACCTATACTGCGATCCCCAAGCCGTCTGCCAAGCGTGGGGATTATGGCAACCCCTCCATTCTCAGGGGAGGCCCTTGTTCAGCAGTGGACGTCTATCGGCTGCTAATGATGACGATGATGATGTCACCACCGGGGGGGACGGTATTTTTTTATTATCCTTATCTCCGAATTCTGTTTATTTATTTATTTTATTTTATTACGAAAACTTACGGCTAGTATACAATTAGTATTAAATCCTAATAAATATATGAAAGCCATTTAAAAGTTTCCACAGATACGTAATAGCTTAGATTTAGGGAAAAATCTGAAATAATTATGGGTAAGTACCTATATTTTATAGAAAAAATAAAATGATCTTTCTAAGTATTACAGTTTTTCAGTAATCCTAAAAAATCTTCGACAAACAAACTCAGTTTTGCGGTATGTTTTTTTTGCTATCTGAGGTGTGAGACGAATAATAAAATAACTTTAATAGGTCCAAGGACGGTATAAATAGAACCCTCGTTGCGCGAAACCGACTCGCATTTGACCGATTTTTTGATTATTTATTTTTTACCTTTTAGGTATGGAAGCCTAAAAATAAAACGTTACCGGAAACTGGAACTACACTTTTCCGGAGTACTCTCATCTGACTAATTGGAAACTCACAATACTACTTTTTGCCGAGTATAAATTGAAAATGTCGGGACAGCGGAGCGAGGAATTTAATATATTAAACATCTTCACGTCTACGGAAGTACGTTGTATATTTCACTTCGGAGTTTGAGGAAATAGTCGTTCGTTTTGTTGACTCTCCGGTATTTCAAACCTCACGGTTCTACATAATGCCTATTTCATTCTTTCACCTTTCCTCTCCTGGGCAAGCTGGAAGAGATTTCTATAGAAATAAGCTGTGCCCTTGTACCTGTACTATCCTAAGACTTCTCTTACCATATTTGTGTGTGTACATAGAGTTATAAAATAAATAAAGAATGGCTAGATGATTAAATTTCCCAAAACAAAGTAAATTATCTAAAAAGCATAAAATAACGAAAATATTATTGAAGTTGGTGTTAGCGTACCTGCTGTCTATATTCTGCACCAACTTCAATAATATTTTCGTTATTTTATGCTTTTTAGATAATTTACTTTGAAGTCGGTTTTTTTTTTTTTTAAATAGTTTATTTAACACTTTTTAGTGACTTATTTTACCAAGATAGGTATCAGCTAGTGCTGATACCTATCTTGGTAAAATAAGTCACTAAAAAGTGTGTGTGTGTGCGTGATAGTTCACGCAACTCGAACGTCTACATTACAGTAACTTACTGAAAACATAAAAAGTTTATATCTCTTAAACTACTAGACCGATTTTGATAAAACTTGTACTCTACCCTAAGTTGAAAAATACTCTAACTATTGCAGGTGTAGTTTAACTGAAACGAATTATAATAAACTCCAAGTTATTCAAAACAATGCGTTAAAAATATCGTATATTACCCCTTTTCGTACCAATCTTAAAAGATTGCATAACCGTTTAAAATACCCATTAATAAAAGATTATATATTTAAATTATCTCGTAAATTCTTTTTATATAAAAATCGGCATCATCCAAACCCTCTTGTTCGCAATATAGGTAAAAGTAGAATTAATACGATAACATACTCACGTACATACCATCGATATCGACTTCCACATCACTATTTCTTACACGAGTCATGACGTCAGCTCGCTTACCGGCCGACGCCGCATTCGGTATCTTGTGAGCCATTTAGCGCAGAACTACCTGCATATTCTTTTCCTTTAATTTTGTTTACTAAATATTGTACATTTGTGTACTGGTTACCTGTTTATATAATGTGGGTCACTCCTGAGACATACACATTAATACTGCGCTTTCATAACTTTTTCTAAACATATGTTATACAGTAAATAACGATTGTGATTTATCTTATTGCATGCAAATAGAATAAGATCATTTGTAATGCAGCAGTGACAATGTAAATAAAGACTTTGTTAATCAATCAATCAATCTAACTATTGCAAAAAGAATTTTCGAAATCGGACTTGTAGTTTCTGAGAAATCCGCGGACAAACCTACATACATACATACATACACTCGTGAAATTTGGTAAATTTGTTTAGAAGCCCACATAGACTAACATATATGAATATTACGCATTTCTATTAATATTACATACATCGCGTCGAATACAGAACCTCCTTTTTTGAAGTTGGTTAATCCTTATTAACGCTACTAAAAGAAAAAGCAACTATCTGTGATAACGTTACGATGCCAATTACCTAGTAATGGTCACGTCGTATATATTATCTTGAATTTAAAATAAGCACTTAGCTAGTTGAGTTTACAAAATCACATCAAATATTTTTCATACAAAATGTAGCTTAGACTTACATTTGCCTATAAAAAGATACGAGGGCTCAGCCAAAGCTAATACCTTGGTCTTACCTAGAGATTTACATCTTGGAAAAACTGGTCAAGTGCGAGTCAGACTCGCGCATCGAGGTTTCCGTACCTGCTTTGAACGTATAAAAGTTTTCATCTAACACGTCAAGTAGCAAAAAGACCAAAACGCATAGCTAGGTTTGTTTGTCAATGAATCTATAAAAATGTTTTTTTCTTTCGTATACATTTATTAGCGGTCATTATTTTAGATACTTCGGAGATAAGACCCCCCCCCCTCCTTATTTTTCTAACATTGTTTTATTGTATAAGTACATACCCTACGTGATATAAAACAAAAAATGTTTTCAAATGTTTATAAGAAGCCATTGATTGATGTTCCACTTGATATTCTAGTAAACTTACTTTCAAATTTCGATTCCGCATTTTGATTCCTTTAGTAAAGAATAAGAAATTTATTTATCTGAGATAAGGTTGGGTATGTGACCCGTGGGGTGTCCGGGTAAGAATAGCACCCTCTCATGTCCTCCCGTTGGGTTTCCGTAAGAGTTGGCTAAGGGAAAACAAGAAGACGGGCAGCAGCGTCTTTCTATTGGATTACCTGCCACCTATACTGCGATCTCCAAGACCCCTGCCAAGCGTGGGGTTTATGGCAATACTTCCATTAAATGGGGGAATCCTTTGTTCAGCAGTGGACGTGCTTCGACTGCTGATGAAGGTTGGGTAAACAATATAATAACTATTTCAAATCGATAACATAAGAGTAGAATAGTTGCTGAAATTCATGGATGCGACAGGTAAGTAGACAGACGAAGTCGCACCATAGGGTTCATTTTTAACTTTTAGGGACAGAACCCTAAAAATGATTGGATTACGACACCAAATAGTACTCTAGATTTTAAATTCTGTATATAATATTGAATATTATAGTATATATAATAATAATAATATTCGTATGTATAATCTGGGTTATTGATGTCAACATAGAGCGGCATTCCAACGCGAGGGAATACCTTCTTGTTATCTAAGCTCACGAGGGAATGCGGGGATTGAATAGACAATTGTATATCAAAATGTAGTTATAGATTCTACCGTAATATATAGGCGTAGAGTTCAAGATTGTTTGCATATTCTGATATCAGTGCGATACTTTTACATAACATTGTCCCTATCTGAACGTTGAGGACAGGCTTTGACGATGCTTGCACATCAAAATAATGGGCTATCTGTGAACGTAATATATAACTTATAGTGTGATATTGATGTAATCTTAAAAAGGCGATAAGCTTTGACACAGACCAACAACCACGTAGTCCATAAGCCAATTGATGCACCTAGAAATGGAATTCTGGAATTTTACCAGCTAATTATAATGACAGAGCCAAATAATATTAAAATTAGACAGATCCGACTGATAAGTGCGCTTAGCTATCCAAGTAATTCTAAGCATCCGTGTAGAACGCATCTCAAAGGCATCAGTCCATTGCCTCTCTTTCTCTCTGGCTTTTACGGTCTATCTATCTATCTATATTAATAAAAGAGCAGGGTGTTTTCTAGGAATCACGATACAGCAAAAACCATATAACGTACAATCTTGAAATTTGGAACCAACATTATTCAAATAGTCTAGGTGAACAATAAGAACGGATTTTTCGAAATTCCATACCTAAGTGGGTCAAATGGACTCCCAAAGTTTGTATGAAAAAAAAACTTTTTTTCGTCACACGGACATGAAACTTTGTCAGTGTACTAAACAAAAGAAATAAAGAAACACGTGTATCACACTTTTTGAAAATCGACCCTTATAGGGATTTTAGCCTGGTTTTTGAGTATGCAACGCGGAAAAAAAATTTCATACTGCGTTGCTGAAACTTTGCGAATACATTAATCAAATTATAGCAATCCAAGTGCAAATAATCATTTTTTGAAATTCAACTCCGAAAGGGGTCTAATTGGGGTCCAAAAAATGTTTCTCGACCTACAGTCATAAAACTTAGTTTATATATTGCACACAAGAATCTAAGAAACCTATTTCCAGCATTTTTTGAAAAACTACCCCTAAAGTTTTTTAATGGGGTTTCAAAGTTTGCACAAAGAAGGATTTACATTTCATCCTATGATGCAGCTAGAGTAACGAAACTCGGTAAATAAACTCAACACAACAATTGAAAAAACTAATTTTGAGCATTTTTGTAAAATCAACCCCTAAGTGGGTCAAATAGGCTCCCAAAGTTTGTATGGAAAAATATTTTTTTTTCGTCACACGGACATGAAACTTTGTCAGTGTACTAAACAAAAGAAATAAAGAAACACATGTATTACAACTTTTTGGAAATCGACCCTTAAAGGGGTTTTAACATGGTTTTTGAGTATGAAACTTAAAAAAAACATACTCACTGCATTGATGAAATTTTGCGAATATACTTATCAAATTATAGCAATCCATGTGTAAACATGATGCTTTGAGAATCAACTCTGAAGTGGGTCCAATTGGGGTCCAAAACATGTTTTTCGACCTACAGTCATAAGACTTAGTTTATATATTGTACACAAGAATTAAAGAAACCTATTTCCGGCATTTTTCGAAAAACAACCCCTAAGGTCTTATGAAAGGGGTTGTTAATTTTGCACAAAGAAGGATATCCATTTCATGCTATGATGCAGCTAGAGTAACGAAACTCAGTAAATAAACTCAACATAACCATTGAACAAACTAATTTTGAGTATTTTTGTAAAATCAACTCCTAACTGGGTCAAATGGGCTCCCAGTTAGTATGGAAAAAAAAAAATTTTTCATCACACAGATATGAAATGTTGTCAATGTACTAAGCCAAAGACATTAAGAAACACGTGTATCACAACTTTTTCAAATTCGACCCGTAAAGGGGTGTTAGCATGGTTTTTGAGTATGAAACGCGGAAAAAAAATATCATGCTGCATTGATGAAACTTTGCGAAAACATTTATCAAACTAAAGGAATTATTGTATAATTTTTTTTAAATGGCTCTTTCAGGGGTCCAATTGGGGTCCAAAAAATCTTTTTCGACTTACTTAATTTATGTATTGCAGACAAGAATCTAAGAAAGTTATTTCCGGCATTTGCAAAAAAACATCCCCTATGGTCATTTAATCGGGTTAGAAAGTTTACACGTAGAACGATTTCCATTTAATGCTATAATACAGCTAGAGTAACGAAACTCGGTACATAAACTCAATACAAAAATTTAATAAACGAATTTTCAGCATTTTTCGATAATCAACCCCTAAGTGGGTCAAATGGGGTCTCAAAGTTTGTATGGAAAACATTTTTTTTTTCACCACACTAACACGACATTTTGTCAACGTAATAAACAAAAGAAATGAAGAAATACATGTATCACAACTTTTTGAAAATCGTTCCTTAAAGGGGAAGTATGGTTTTTAAGTTTGAACAGCGGAAAAATATTATGCTGCATTGATGAAACTTTGCGAATACATTAATCAAACTAAAGAAATCCATGTGTAAATAGCTTTTGAAAATCAACTCCTAAAAAAAACGACACTTTATCAGTATACTATAAAAAACACGTGTATCACATTATTTTTTTAAATCAACCCTTGAAGGGGTTTAAACATGGTTTTTGAGTATCAAACGCGGAAGGAAATCATGCTGCACTGATGAAACTTTGTGAATAAATTTATCAAGTTAAAGCAATTTATTTAGAAAATCAACCCCTAAAAAGGTCCAATTGGGTCCAAAAAATTTTTTTTGGCCTTCAGTCACAGGACTTATTTCATGCATTGTACACAATAATCTAACAAACTTATTTTAGGCATTCTTCAAAAAACAATCCCTAAGGTCATTTTATGTGGTTGTAAAGTTCGCAAGAACAAGGATTTTCATTTTAGCTATAATGCTGCTACAGTCACAAAACTCAATAAATAAACTCAACATTACAAAAACAAATTTTCTGCATTTTTAGGAAATCAACCAAATAGGGTCAAATTGGGTATCAAAGTTTGCAAAAAAATATTTTTCTTCAGACGGACACAAAAATTTATCATCAAAAGAAGTTATGAAACACGTCTGACACATTTTGTTTTGAAAATCAACTCTTGACGGGGTTTTAGCACGGTTTTTGAGTATGGATGCGGCAAAAAATTCATGCTGCACTGATGACACTGCGGACGCATTCATGAAATTAAAGAACACCATGTGCAAATATTTTTTTTATGACCCCCAAAAGGGATTAATTGGGGTCCAAATCATGTTTTTTTTACCCTACGGTCACAAGACTTATTTTATGTATTGCACATAACAATCTACGAAATCTGTTTCCTGAATTCATCGAAAAACAACCCCTAAGGTCAATTAATGGTTTCAAAGTTTGCATGCAGAAAGTTATAAGGCAGCTACAGTCACGAAACTCGGTAAGTAAACTCGACACAACAATTTAACAAACTAATTTTCAGCATTTTTAACCGCCTCCAAAAAAGGAGGAGGTTCTCAATTTGTCTGTAGGTACATATATTTTTTTATATGTAAGTTCGCGCATGAGACTAGCAATTATGAACCGATTTTAAAAATTCTTTCTGGTACGGATAGGCTCGCTCCACTGATTGGGTCCCTTAAAAAAAATATTACTTACGAATAAGCAGTTCCTGAAAAACAAAAATGGCGACTCAGAAAAAACTGTACAAAGATGATGTTTTTATCGCTTTAAGGACAAAAATGGTCAAACTCTGGCAAATATTTACCAATTTTAATGATTTTTATTCGAAAGAAGGAACCACTGTAATGAATATGTATAATAAATTTTACCACAACCGGATAAGAACTTCCTGGAGAACCATGATTGATGTGTAGGAATTTATCAGGTAAAAAAAAATATAATTATACAGACGAATTGAGAACCTCCTCCTGTGAAGTCGGTTAACCCCTCAGGACCTGGTGATACGTATTTGTATCATGACATAACGCACCGCAAAGACTCCCTCAGGCCCGGGTGATACGTATTTGTATCATCCGCCGTTGACGAAATTCTTTTATTGAATTTTTTTTTATGGTAGAAATTTAATTTTTGTTTGGGAACCCTATGCTTTATGATTACCTTATAGTATCATCATTGAAATAGACCCGTTATTCATTAGTTCTTTTGACATTTAAAGTCATAAATTCAGTTACGAAAGTCGGCTGGTCTCGGCTGGACGAACTAAAAGTTGTGGTCACGGAATGTTAGTTTTAAATCGTAAGTTTTCTTTTATTTCAGGTGAAATGTTTTATTTTTTTGTTTTAACGTAATAATAAAGCTGTGTAGAGGGTAGTTAGTGCGTATTTTGTCAAAATATTGTATATTTTCGAACTGAAAAAAACAAAAAAAAACACCATAGGTGATTTTTTTGTTTGTTTCTTACTTTTGGTCTAATTTCGTTATTATTTCTAATGTAATTGTTGTAAATACATTGTAATTATATCATAACAATAATAACTCAAAGATAAAGTCATAAAATCCAATCTAACTATCGAAAATTTTACATACCATGACGTCATAACGCGCAGTGACGTCATTTAAAAAAAATTGAGTTCATTTCGATTTTTTGGTAGTGTTTTGTTTAAAACTTGTATAAAAAGGTGTTTGGATGCAAAGAGTGGATCTTTCTTAGTGCCTGAGTCAATATTCTACCCTCAAAATCGACATCAAAAATAGGTAAAATCAACTTTGCCAAAAATCCATCTATTTTTGACTTTCCCTTTGAAAATCGATATTTATAACTCTAAAAATAGTATATACTGGATAGCTAATAGTTTTTTCATTAGAACTCAGTTTACAGAACGCAAATCGGTTGAGTAGTTATGTTTCTATACCACTCGTAACCTAATAGTACAGCACGCCAACGACGCACCGAAAAACATAGGCATTCACAAAACGTTGGAGCGCGAAAAGCGGCCGGGCTTCACCGGGCCGGAAGGGAAAACCATGAAACCGATGTTCTCCATTACGTTACTCTGACAAATATGAACCGATTTCGATGATTCTTTTTTATTCAAGAGAGTAAACTACTGCAATGATTTCATGCAATTATCATTAGGACCCGATAAAGTATGCAATGTTTTATTCGAATATCAACCCGTGGGACAAATGAGGTAGGTATCAAAGTTTGTATGTAAAAAAATATTTTTTCAAAGACACGAAACTTTGTCAGAGTACTCATCAAAAAATTGAGAAACACGTCTAAGATATTTGTTTTGAAAATCAACCCTTAACGGGGTTTAAGCACGGTTTTTGATTATCAAACGCGAAAAAAAAAAATTCATGCTGCTCTAATGACAATTTGTGGATACATTCGTCATATTGAAGTAATCTATGTAATTTTTTTAAATTAACCCCTAATAGCGTTCAATTGAGTTCCAAAAATATTTTACTCTTACAGCCATACGACATATTTTATGTATTGCATACAAGAATCTAAGAAACCGTTTCCGGCTTTCTTCGAAAAATCCCTGAAGTGCGTGAAGAAAATCTCCATTTACCTAATGCTATAATGCAATTAAGCTGTAACAGCTCAGTGGTCGAGTGCTTGCCTTGGAAACAAGGTGCGCAGGTTCGAACCCCGGCTCGCACCTCAAACCTGCATGTCCGAGAAAGCCTAACTAGCTTTCGAATGACGTATGAAGTCCACCAACACGCACTTAGCCAGCGTGGTGGACTATGGCCTAAGGTCCTTCATCTTGAAGGGTGGCCCGTGCCCAGCAGTGGGACATTAACAAGGGCTGGTATTATTATTATTATTATAATGCAATTACTATGGTAACGAAACTCAGTGAATGGACTAAACAAAACTATTGAATAAACAAATTTCCAGCATTTTTCGAAAATCAACCACTAAGGGCGTCTACCAATGGGGTTACCAAATGGTTTCCACTTAACAACCTCATAAGTTTTTTAATGGATTTGCAAAATAAGTACAGTATCTTTTTAAATAAAGAAGTAAATATTTAAGAATCCCATTTCTTACACATCTAATAGCTTACACAAAAATACAGGCTACATCACAGGGCTACATACTTGATACCTATTAGATCAGGGTTACTAAAAGTGTGAACAATATTGTTACATTAGTGTAAACAATATTTTAAAAACCTCGATCCATAATTCTAAACACGTTTGAGTAACAAAGTAAACGCGAGCGAAGCCGCGGGCTACAGCTAGTGTATATATATTACACGGCAAGACTGATTACATAGATTGTCAGGCTCATAGATTTAAGATTAGGATTTCACTATCAAGGTCAGGCTACCCGGCTAGTCTCTAGTCAGAAGATCAATTGAACAAACTTATTTTTAACCGACTTCAAAAAAGGAGGAGGTTCTCAATTCGTCTGTATATAATTTTTTTTTTTTTTTTTTATGTATGTTCGCGCATAACTCTGGCAATTATTAACCGATTTGAAAAAATCTTTCTTCCATCCATTCTTGAATCCATTGATTGGGTCCCATAAAAAAATTATTGCTTAGTAATAAGTAGTTCCTAAAAAAACAAGAATGGTGACTGTGCACTGTGAGTTGCAAGAAAGCCTATATAGATGACGTTTTAGTCGCTCGGACTCGCTCGGTCGGACAAAAATGGTCATAACTCTGGCAAATATTTACCAATTTCAATGATTCTTTTTTTATTCGAAAGAAGAAACCACTGTATTGAATCTGTATGAATTTTATTACAACCGGATAAGAACTTCCTGGAGGACCATGAACGATGTGGAGGAATTTATCTGGTAAAAACCATAAAACTGATGTTCTCCATTACATTGCTCTGACAATTATGAACCGATTTCGATGATTCTTTTTTTATTCGAGAGAGTAAACTACTATGATGTTTCCATGCAAATTTCATTACGACAGGATATTATTTTCTGAAGAAACATGAATTATGTAAAACTATGTAGACGATAATGTGATCATAACCTACCTAGATAATTTTACGGTTTTCGATGGTTCAATCTTTATATATGAAAATATCACTAAAAAGTTTAAAATAAAATCTTTTTTAAAAAAAATTGAACCGACTTCAATATCACTGAAAAGTATAAAATAATTTAAATTAAATTTAAATATTATTGAAGTTGGTGCCAAATATACACAGCAGGTACGCTAACACCAACTTCAATAATATTTAAATTTAATTTAAATTATTTTATACTTTTCAGTGATATTGAAGTCGGTTCAATTTTTTTTAAAAAAGATTTTATTCTAGTACTTTTTGCATACAAATAATTTGATATAAATAGTTTCTGCCAATTTACTTCAGAGTGGCCTAGGGAGGTTGCAAGGATGCAAATAAAATAAACAAAGTAGGTATAGAACTAAAAATGAAAAATCGATAATTTGTATACTAAATATTTGTTTTATGCATATATTGGAGTGGCAAGAGAGTTATTGTGAGACGTATTAATAAAGAATTCTTAGTTCTGCTAAGTATTTATTACTGACCCCTGCCCGACATTACATAGCTTATACACTGACAACAATAGGTAGGGTGAATATACATACACTACAATATTGTACGTGTACATTGTTTTTAATAAACACTAAAGAGTAACTAGTACTCGCTTAGTTTGAAAAAAGTAAAATAAACAAAGCAAATTACAATACCAATCTCAGAATATTCTAGCTTATAGAGACGTCTACCTATTTATTTCTTGCTTCATAATTAAACCGTCAGAGCGCAGCGAGTACAATCAAAACTTCAATACAGGGCTTTCATGAAAGGTTTCTTATAGCTATTGTGAATATTAAAAATTTCATTCTAATCAATTTTTCCTGTGATAAACATTTGCTATTTGCTGGAGAGAAGACATTTAGGGATCAGAGGTAATTTAAAAGGCTGTAACTTTAACAGCTTGACTGGAGAAATACTACCATTTTACAGAATATCATCATCATCATCAGCCAAGTTCAGTGTACTGAACACTGCTGGACGTAGGTCTGCCTCGAGGTATGCCTATGAGCCCGATCTTGGGCTCTCCTAATTCAGTGACTGCCAATCGCTCTCTGAATACCGTACCGAACGAATATTCGAGTTTTCTTTATTAGAAATAGTTATTGTTGACCACAGTTAGGTGAAGTTGTGCTCCTGGCAAGACGAGCGCATATCGCACTGTATCCTGGAGGGCAGAGATGCGACCAGTTCCAGGCACGGCTTTGGCTTGGGCCGTCGCTTAAGAGAGAGCTCGCTCCATCACTGGATCACAATGTGCCCCCACTGTGATAACTCAGTAAGAAACTCAGTGGGGTAATGCTCGTCGTGGAAGTCGTATACGTACGACCCCTTCTTTGTTTTAATTATTTTCTAATTAACTTTTTTATTATTTATTCGAAGGAGTTGCACAGCGACTCTGTATCGCGTCTCTCAGATAACTTTATTTAGACTAAGTTATTAAAAGTTGTCGGTCTCAAGAAATTTTCTCTTAATTAAAATTATGACGACGAAGGACACTGAATACCAGCGTCTAGAGAAATGTGATAAACATACATACATACTAAAAGTTACAATTAAGAACCTAATAAGAATAACTAACTGTTAACTTCTTAAATATTGAACTCCTTTGACCTCAGCAAATATTGTGTTATTTTATTTTTCATTTAATTTCGAGACATGACAAGCAAGACCTTGATCTGATGGTAATTGACATAGAAAGCTGCACGATCGCTTGATACCCGAAACATTAGTGAATATTATACTTCAGCCCGGTTATTTTACCAGCTACAGTGCCCTTTACACTGCAACACACTGCTGCTTGGCGGCAGAACAACTAACACTCCAGCGGTATCTACTATAACAATAGATAGATACTACCATTTTTCAGTTTAATAATTTAATTGTTCAAATCATGTGTGGCCCTAGGGTTCTACCGAGTATGGCGGTGACTCCGAGGAGGACGGCGGCACGACGCCCGTCTGCGTGGGCACCTTGACAGGCACCCGGAGGTAGTCCCCGGTGGCAGTCTTAAAGGCAAGGCACGCATCCAAACCGGATAATCCAGGTCCCCTTCATGTGCTTAGGTGACAGCCACGGTGATTTTAGTGGGTAAGATTCCAACATACCCCGGTCCATCTCTTTAGCTTTCTTGATTAGTATTTTGCTATTGGCCTAAAGTAAACATTAGTTATAAATATCACGCAAACAACATGTTTTTTATTTTTATTTTTTTTATTTTATTTTATTCAGGAAAACAAACAATTGTACAAAATATTGCTTAAAAATATTAAAACAATTCTTATAAGTAGCTGTACAATCCATACCGTTTTCCTCAGGTTACTAGAAAAATTAAAAAGAACGGCTGCTTGAGTAAAGAGTAATCATAACAAAACAAGAATTCCTTAATAAACAAAATAGAAAATGATTTGCAATCTGATAATTACTGTACTCGTATATATTATTGTAATCGAAAATAGAATAAACATCGGAATAACAACAATCAGTGATTACTGTCATCATTAGATAAAATTTCAATTACTTTTGCCTTATATGAAGCTGGTGAAAGTGCAAATATGTCAATCTGGACAAAATTATCATTATAAGAGTTCATAATGCGCCTTAAGGGGGCACGTAGTCCTGCATTTGTTCTACACTCCTTAGGCGCAAAAAGACGGAAGGTTACACTATTACATGCACGACCTGTTCTAAGCGGTACTCGATAATCTATTTGACTGGTTATTTCAGTACAGTCAAATTTGTTATGACAAACTTTATATAATAACATTTGATCTATTAATATTCTTCTCTTATGAAGCGACTGAAGACAAGATTTTTTTAAAATATACTCATATGTCGCTTTACGATGAAAACATCTATAATGCATAACACGGAGAAACTTACGTTGCACCATTTCTAAGCTATCAGTATATTTATTATAATACGGATTCCAGATAGTTGTTGCATATTCAAGTTGGGATCTGATAAGGCATTTGAAAAGTGTTAAGTATGTTGAAGGATTCTTGAAGACGACACATGTCCTTAGAACAAAACCGTATAGCTGATAAGCTTTATTTATAACATAATCAACATGTATATCGAAATGCAACTTAGAGTCCAGAAGTATACCCAAATCCTTTATTAAAGAGACTTGTTCAAGTGCAACATCACGCAAAATGTACTGGTAGTTAATAATGTGCATTTTTTTAGTGAAAACTATACTTTTACATTAAGTGAGATTGAGATGTAATTTGTTTTGCTCACAATAATCCGAGAGTCTGTCAAGGTCATCCTGCAACCTTAGAAAATCATCATAGCTATTGACATTCTGGTAGATCTTTAAATCATCGGCGTACAATAGAAACCTAGAATGCCAGAAGCAGCTGCCAATATCATTTATGAATAAAATAAAGAGAAGTGGGCCCAATATAGATCCCTGAGGGACTCCAGAAGTGACAAGAACAGGATCAGATGTGAAGCCGTTAATAACTACTCTCTGCGTTCTGTTTTTAACATATGATGCAAACCAGCGCAAAAGGTTTCCTCTGATTCCATTAAATGCCAGCTTTTTTAGCAATAACAAATGGTCCACCTTATCAAAAGCCTTGCAGAAGTCGGTATAGATGGCATCTACTTGCCTACACTTATCAATACTTTCAAATAAAAAGTTTGTATATACTAAAAGATTGCTAAGGGTAGATCGTTTTTTAACAAAACCGTGCTGCTGAGCAATTATTATATGATGTAATGTGGGATAAATGTTATTATGAACTAACCGTTCAAGGACTTTCGACAAGGTAGACAATAGCGAAATAGGACGGTAGTTGGTAACATCTATCTTGGAATCACACTTATGAACAGGTGTTATATTAGCTGTTTTCCATATTGGCGGTATTATGCCTTCACGTAAACTTTTATTAAAAAGGATGCATACAGGTTTACTAATAAAGTCAGCAGTTAGTTTGAAGAACAAAGGAGGCAATCCATCTGGGCCTGGTCCCTTAGTTATATCCAAAGACTTCAATTCTGACACTATGGACTCCTCAGAGAAGGAAATGTCAGATATTATGTCGCAATTTATGTTATCGTGAGACAAACTATCCAGATCAAAATCGTTTAATTCACTGTCTTCGTATACCGAGCTAAAAAAATCAGAAAAGAGGTTACAGATGATTTTGGGGTCGTCGGAGACAGTGTCACTATAAACCATAGTACCAGGCATACTAAACCTGCATTTATGACTATTTACAAACTTCCAGAATTTATTAACGTCCTTACGTAACCCGTATTCTACTGATTCTATATATTTAGAGTAACATTCTTTAGATAATATTTTGAATCGGTACCGAAAATCCGAAAATTCTTTATAATCTGCTTTATTACCAAATTTTTTCCACCGGATCCACGCACGTTCTTTGTCTTTAAATATATGTATAAGAGGTCTCGAAAACCATATAGGAAAGTGAGTAGATTTAATAGACCGCTGAGGAACATATTTTTTTATAATTTCGTATATTTTTTCATAAAATGTATTAGCAGCCTCTTCCATTGGTAAGGTTGTTAGAAGGGCATCCCAGTCAGTGTGACCAAGCTCTTTGTTTATAGACACATAGTCACCTTCAATATAAGAGAACTTCAGTGGAGAAGAATTTACCATTGGCTTATAGGGCAACTCAAGACACATAAAAACAAGAAATGGCGGATGCGATCTATCAACAGGGACAATAGGGCTAGTAGCAGGTTCACATTTACAGTTGTCAGAGTTTGATAAACATAGGTCAAGAGTACGCCCCTTATCATTTTTTAAAGGGTTATATTGATGGCCTCCAATAGCAGATAAGTTATTGACAAAGTATCTATCTAGTGAGGTGTTACAGCTTAAAAGGGAGGGTGACAAGTATGGTTTGTCAACAACCGCCCAGTCTATATTTGGTAAATTAAAATCACCAGCAATGCAAAATGTATCAATATTGCCACATGTTATTTCGTCCTGAAGTGCATCTAAGAAGTACTGATATGTTTCCAAGGACTGGCTGGGAGGGATATAAAATCCACATATTAAATGTTGTTTGTCATGTAAACTGGAAGGAATTTTTAAAAAAACATAATCAACGACAGGAGGCGCACTCAAATCATTAGTTAAACTTAACGCTTGCAGTTTATTTAGAAAAAAATGTTGTGCTTTTAATTCGCGTCGTAATGCAATTAACACCCCTCCCCCATCAAGCCTGCCGGTTCCCTGGCGATCCCGGTCACAACGGTACACTAAATAACGAGAATCAATGAACTCAGTATCACAGATGTGTGGCACCAACCAAGTCTCGGATAAAATAATAATGTCATAACATTCTGATATGATATTGGTATAAACAGTATTTAATTTAGTCCTCAATCCCCTACAATTTTGGTAATATATTGAAATTTTATCAATCATTGGTTTGCGCGTTAAAATTTAGATGTATTACTGTAATTAGATTGTATAAAGTATGTGCACTTAATACAAAATATAGCATAGTTACAGGTAAAAACAAGATAAGTATCTGGGGTCCATCCGTTATTATGTTAAAGGATGTTGTGTTGCATATATTATAATTTAAACTTAAAATACTTACAATTGTGTTGAAAATGTATATCCAGTTTAATATTACACTGGCACAAATAACGTTAGATTTCGACGTGAATGATAAATTACCTATACGACAATCATAACATCTAAAAGGAAATACGTAAATACGAAACATTGAACTCATATATATAGAATAATGACAATAATCACTGTAATAATTGTCCATTTTAAAGAAGAAAAAAGTAGTTATTAGCTTTGTAATATAAAAAAGATAAACAAAGTGGGTAATTAAATCAATAGTTTGCAAACGGCTTAGCACAGAGTAACTCACAACAGAGGTAGCACTGCCACATTTTACAATTTCTATTTTACAACTATTTATGTCGCTTACGTACGATAAACAATAACTAAGATTTTTGCTGTTTCTTGATTTTGCATAGGTCATTACCAGACCGAATAGCGATAACTGGTGAAGTTTCATTAGCTCGCACAAATATGCTCCCATGCTTGATCCAGGTAAATTTATAGCCGCAGGTTTTTGCTGCCTCGCGGGCTTCTCGAAACAATTGTTTATTTTTTAAGGTGAGGTGTTCATTCACATATATGTTTTGTGTCGTCCCAGAGATATTCAATTGATCACTTTTAAGTCCTTTGGCCAGACGTGCAGCGGCAACAAAGTTATCACGCATCATCCGATTGGCAAATTTTACAATTATATTTTTTGGACGCGTACTCTTTAGATCTGCATGAGGTACACGATGAATTGCTATGACATCTTGTTTAGCTATTGGATTTTTGAGTATAGTTCCCATTTCAAGCAACACAGCAATAAGGTTTTCACCACGCCTTTCAGGCATATTACCTATTTCGACATTACATTGCCGACCCTGCTGTTCCAGTAAATCAATTTTAGTCTCGAGTTCAACGATACTTTTATGCTGTTGAGGCTGTGTAAAATTGACTTTGTCTTCAAGTTCAGACACACGTTGCTGAATCTCATCAGTTTTCTTAGTAAGGTCCTCATACTTGTCACTTATAAATTGAATGGAATTTTTTACCTCTTCAAAGCCGGATGTAATCTTGCAGAACTTTTCATCATACTTGGCAAGCCAAGTTTCCAGTGTTGATAGTATTTTACTTTCAAGCCGTCCCATATCCTCCCGAGGATCATGGTCTTCATGCGTTGGATTGCCTCTTCGATGGGTCACGTAAGTGGGGGGTGATTCCTTCTCGATAAGTGATTCGTCCACACTCATTTCTCCATGTTTTCCACAAGGCGACGTATAATCAGATTGAGCGAAAGTACTATTTAAATTACTCATATTGTTATGATGACTCTAAATCACAAGCTACTCTGTAACCGATTGGTTCATAGAAGCTTGAACTGAGCAAGGCGCACAACCGGTTTCCGACAGCGCGTAAGACAAAATGATGATGTTAATACTACTACTGCTTTAATTTAAAAAAACAATGTGCGTGAGTGGAGACCCTCCATGCGGTAGAAATGAAACTTCACACTCGCTCTGTCTCATTGTATTCCCCTCCCCGCGACTGAAACTGAATGACACTGAACGACACTGAATGATGCTGAACGACGCTGAACGACGCTGAACGACGGTGAATGACGCTTAACGACACTGAATGACACTGAACGACACTGAACGACACTAAACGACACTGAACGACACTAAACGACACTGAACGACACTGAACGACGCTGAACGACGCTAAACGACGCTGAACGACGCTGAACGACACGGAATGACGGAATGACGGAATGACTGAAAACTGAATGACTGGGTCACGTGAGCGCTTCCATACCCCCTCCATGGTAACGTTTAACGCGTTAAGCGTTAAACTTGTTGGAAGTCGCATAAGAAGTTTCACTTAAAAAAAAAATGCGTTTTTAATTTAAAATCACTAATTATGCCGCTCTATATCATAACTCCATAACTAACGACTTTCGTAGTGGCTTTAGCACGTTACTGGAAACAATATTTTAATATAAAAAGCTTTAATTCATAGCATGCAGCTGCGGCTCGCGTTTCAGGTAACTTGAT
Source organism: Furcula furcula (assembly GCA_911728495.1). Classification (NCBI taxonomy): domain Eukaryota; kingdom Metazoa; phylum Arthropoda; class Insecta; order Lepidoptera; family Notodontidae; genus Furcula; species Furcula furcula. The sequence continues at coordinate 24,779,808 of OU452253.1, forward strand.
CCTAATTAAGTTCTTTTTCAATTACCGCTGTAAAAACTTCGAAGAACGGACGAAACTTGGTAAATTACTTCGGTCGGCTTTAATCTGCTTAAGTATTTTATTATGCAACTTACTGACAACTCGAGCAAGTCGCTTAGGTGTTAGCAAGCGACTCGCCTGCCTATGGAAAGATCACCTAAAATGGTTGTTATTACGTTTGGGACCAGTTATTTTACCACATATACCCACTCAAACTCAAACTCAAAAATCTTTATTTCAAATAGGCTTAACGCTAGCACTTTTGAATTGTCATTTTTTAAAAGCTACCACCGGATCACAACGCGGCCTCAACTGAGAAGATCCGGCAAGAAACTCAGCGGGCTTGTCATTTTTTCACTTCTTTTTTTACCACATTATGTATGTTCAAAACTCGGGCACAAGACTGAATTAAGAAGGGCATAGCGATCTGCTCAATATTGGGGCCGTCAGATTATGGGCTCCCACACATAACTGCGATGCGATGCGATGCGGCGAGAAACAAATGAATTTTCGATACAAGTTTCCTGCAACTTCCCCTAGGAGCCCTAAGAAAGATAGACATAGCCGCATCATCATCATCATCATTAACAGCCGAAACACGTCCAGTGCTGAACAAAGGTCTCCCCCTTAGAAGGGAGGCGTTGCCATAATCCCCACGTTTGGCAGGCGGTTTGGGGATCGCAGTATAGGTGGAAGATAAATCCAAAATAAAGACGCTGCTGCCCGTCTTCCTGTTCTCGCTTAGTCGCCTCTTACGACACCCAACGAGAGGAGATGGGGGGATGCAATTCTAACCCAGCACCCCACGGGCAATAACTGCATATGGAGTCTATTGGGCCCAGTAACCACCGGAATGCACTTCGACCCAGTTGGGACCAATTCATCTGACTGATCCCTTACCTTTGGTTGTTGATAAACAAGTGTTGTGATAAGTTAACATCAGACTATCAGACGAGATCGTAGTTGATTAGTGTTTGGTGATGGGGTGTCCATGTAAGAATATCACCTGCTAGAAGGAGACTAAGGTTAAAACAAGTTGACAGGTAGCAACTTCTTCCGTGTGATATCCAACTACACGTAATACTGCGATCCCCAAGATGCTATGACCGTGATGACCTTCCCAGGAGCAGTAAGCAGCTGTTCTAGTCCCTACTAAGATATATCTATTAAAAATATTATTCATCGTAAGGCCTCGTTTACGGAAACGCGGGGCGTCGCGCGTCGCGTGTGGCGTGGCGTCTCGCGGCGCGTCGGACGTTTTTATTGTTTACGTAGCGGCGGCGCGTGAAGCGGCGCGTATCATCGCACGCGTAAACACAAACTTATAGCAATATATGATGCTGTTTATAGAGACGCGGGGCGGGAAGAGTGGCGGTGCCCGCCGCTGCGCCCGCGGCGTGCACCGCCGCGTGCAACGGCGGTGCAACTCACTTTTTAACATACAATTTTCTTCTAAAAAAAAAATCGATCATATCATACTCCATTGCGATGGTGACTACGTCTGTGTTGCACGATTACCAAATAGACTGGCAGAAGGTTCCGCCACAGGCATCGCTTCATCGAGAATCACCGCTGCGTGCGCCGCCGCGATGAACGCCGCGTGAGACGCGGCGATGCCATCCGCGGGCGCCGCCGTAAAACACGCGCAAACGCGTGTAAAATCGCTTCTCCGTAAACACACTCATACAACGCCCTACATTTGAATTTAGTGCGGGCCGCGCCGCCACACGCGACGCGCGACGCCCCGCGTCTCCGTAAATGAGGCCTAAGGCGTCCACTGCTGAACAAAGGCCTCCCCACTAGAACATATGGGTTGTCACAACCCCCACGCTTGGCTTGCGTCGTATCATGGTAGGTAGTACAATAGAAAGACGCTGCTGCCCGTCTTCTTGTTTTCCTTTAGGGCTCCCGCAAATAACTGCGAATTCGCATCGCATCGCAAATATCTGCGAGAAACAAATGCATTTTCAATACATAAATTCATTTGTTTCTCGCAGATATTTGCGATGATTGCAAGTAGTTCCTAAAAAAACAAGAATGGTGACTGCGCACTGAGAGTTGCAAGAAAGCCTATATAGATGACGTTTTAGTCGCTCGGACTCGCTCGGTCGGACAAAAATGGTCATAACTCTGGCAAATATTTACCAATTTCAATGATTCTTTTTTTATTCGAAAGAAGAAACCACTGTATTGAATCTGTATGAATTTTATTACAACCGGATAAGAACTTCCTGGAGGACCATGAACGATGTGGAGGAATTTATCTGGTAAAAACCATAAAACTGATGTTCTCCATTACATTGCTCTGACAATTATGAACTGATTTCGATGATTCTTTTTTTATTCGAGAGAGTAAACTACTATGATGTTTCCATGCAAATTTCATTACGACCGGATATTATTTTCTGAAGAAACATGAATTATGTAAAACTATGTAGACGATAATGTGATCATAACCTACCTAGATCATTTTACGGTTTTCGATGGTTCAATCTTTATATATGAAAATATCACTAAAAAGGTTAAAATAAAATCTTTTTAAAAAAAAATTGAACCGACTTCAATATCACTGAAAAGTATAAAATAATTTAAATATTATTGAAGTTGGTGCCAAATATACACAGCAGGTACGCTAACACCAACTTCAATAATATTTAAATTATTTTATACTTTTCAGTGATATTGAAGTCGGTTCAATTTTTTTTTAAAAAGATTTTATCTTATACAAAATCAACTACGTAGCAATAAATGTATGAAAACTGGCTGACCGGTGGTCAGGCAAAGACAATTCATCATCAGCAGCCGTAAGATGTTCACCGCTGAACAAAGACCTCCCCCCCCCCCTTAAAATGGAGGGGTTGCCAGAATCCCCACGCTTGGCAAGCGTCTTGGGGATCAAAGATGTAAAGACAGTTGGTAGGGTTAAATATGACTATAAAAATAATAATACCAGCCCTTCTTTATGTCCCACTGCTGGGCACGGGCTTCCCTTCAAGATGAAGGGACTTAGGCTATAGTCCACCACGCTGGCCAAGTGCGGGTTAGCGGACTTCACACGTCATTCGAAAGCTAGTTAGGATTTCCCAGACATGCAGGTTTCCTCACGATGTTTTCCTTCACCGAAAGCTAGTAACAATCCCACAAAGACGATTCGCACATAATTATTAATTAAATAAATCAGAGGTGCGAGACGGGGTTCGAACCTGCGCACCTTGTTTCCAAGGCAAGCGCTCGCCCATTGAGCTGATACAGCTTCTAGCGTTGAATATGACTGAACCTTACACCGGGCAGACATCACTTCTGTTACATTTATTGCTACGATTTTGATCTTGTATAGAAAAACAGGGTATAGGTACACCACCATCATAACCGTTTATGAATGTATTGTGAAAGGTTGTAGTTTATAATAAAACCATGTCGAGTTATCGGTGTAAAAAGAGGACGTTTATTGAATAAAACACATATTTATATGTAATCCAAGTATGTTACTCAGCAGTTCCTTTAGTGCGACTCAAGCTATTTTATATTGCAGCTAGTGTGAAATTGTTACGGAAAAACTGTTAATTCATACATTACAGTATATTTTAGGGAGAAAGTAGTAGTGAGACCACAGATATACATAGTGATACGCTCATAGCCAGTTGTAACCACTGTTCAGTAAACGATCAGTTGGGTAAGCAACGTCAGGCAAGATCAGTCCTTAGATGGGTGACTGTTGCGTAGACAATCCGTTGAAATGCCACTAGCATATCAACGCATCGTCTACGTGCTTCGGATGCTCAGAGTAATTAGAATGGAGCTAGTATCACGTCGATTCGCCGAACAAATTTTTCGTGGCACTTTTGCGGGGTGCGGGAGGCGAAGTAAACACACACAGATACAATATCACGCATACCCACACTATAATAAACTTGCAACACATTCAAAAAGATACGCACACAAATAAAGAATGACCTGAACATATGAACAAAATTTGGCAGAGGGGTTAGCGCATGCATGCTATCTCCAGTGGTATCTCCTCTAAGGTCGGAGGGCACGTTAAAAGTCGGTCCCGGCTATTGTCACCTAGACTAGACAACAGTCGTTAAGCTAAGTCAGAGGCCTAAGGGCAGTTAGAAAACTCTGGCATCAGGTTGGCCACTAACCATACGACAACAAAGGGAGGAAGTAAAATAAATTATGAAAATCCATTTTTTATATTCGGTAACAGTCCAGCAGTTTTGTACAAATATCACTCACATACATCCAGTGCCTATGCCCTGGAGAATCATGAATCTATATCATATAGATAGACTCTATACTATCAAGAACACCTATTAATAGGCTGATAATAGGTACCTAACAGGAAATAAGGCGTTTACTTTGCCCAAACTTCTTTATTGATTTTGTCCGGATGTAGAGGATGAAAGTGGTAATTTCGGGCTCCTCTTTGCTATTTGACTTTGACTTTAATTGGTACCAGGATTTGTGTTGACTTTCACATTACTTGCTAAATAGATATCTATTATAAACTCTGTTTTATTTACAAGATTTAAAGAGGTTTGAATATGACACAATTATTCCACAGTTCTTTCAGACGTAACTACGAAAACATATTGTTACGACCGGGAGATAAAAGTGTTAATTACTCCGTTAATTATTACTTAATTGCAATGATCTCAAAACGCATTGTTAGTCTATAGGTCTACTATCGATTCGTACCGAAAGATCTCGAATTCTCAATAGAAAGTAGGTCCCTCCAATTCGCATGTACTTGTGTAAGTACCTACCGCTCGCTCGCTCACGGGTCACTGCCCCCGCCTATTGTTAGTTCATTCTCGAAGGTCGCGCCGCTATTGTATCTCGCGAAAACGATAGAATAGGTAAGTACATACGAGTACTTTCGAGAGAGTTCCACCCCTCTGTTAATTTAGGTATATAAGCCGACGCATAGTGGCGTCCGGACAGTTTGTGTTTACAAGCGACAGCGGAAACATCTTAAGGAAGCGATCGAAGAGAATTGTACCAGCGACCCTTGCGACGACTTTGGACTATTGTGAAGTACTGTGCGACTCGGACTACTGTACCTTGTGTGTATACTGTGCCATGTGTGTATACAGTATTAGTGTACGTGGAATAAATTCTTCTTTTACGTTAATCGGCATTTAATTACCCACCCGCACGTAACAATATCATTGTAACGCGAGGAAACCGTCGACGTTTCCTGTTTTGTTTTTTAATTTTGTGATTACAGTCCGCATTTTAACGAAATTATCGCAGTTTTATTATTCGACACCACCCACGTTTATTGTTCCAATTTTGTTTTTGTAAATAATTAATACAGTAAATTAATACATGTATATGTAAATAATAACCAGACACATGGTGGAAATCGAACCCACAACCTATTAGCGGCCAGGGTGTATAACCACCAGGCAAAAGTTATTATTATTTTTGTGTTCATCATCAGCAGCCAAAATACGTCCACTGCTGTCCAAAAAGCCTCCCCATTAGAACAGATGGGTTGCCATAGTCCCCACGCTTGGCGGCTTGGGGATCGCAGTATAGGTGGAAGATAATCCAAAAGAAAGACGCTGCTGCCCGTCTTCTTGTTCTCGCTTAGTCGCCTCTTACGACACCCAACGCCAGGAGATGCAATTCCCGGCACCCCACGGGGAATGATTACACAATGACCTATTTATTAAAAGTCCTTGAAAAAATTACTTCAGAGCACAGTTTTGCATAAAAATATTAAAAATGCCGGAATTTACAACATACACCTTGCTGCATCGCCTAAAATTTTCATAATTTGCCAAAGTGCATATCAAAGGGTTAACAATAAAGCTAAAAGGTCGGCGAGCGACCCGCGGGGTGCATTACCGCGCGGGCCACGTAATTGCGTTTCCACACGTTGCGCAAGGGGACACTAAAACAGCGAATTAGACGCTTGTGTCTTCAAACTTTATAAACAGTTATGAATATCTAGGTGGTAGGTACGTCCCTTGTGGAAGGGACCGCCGAACTTACGCAGTGTGATAGGTACTGCAGCTGTCCAATGTAGTATCATTGCAGTGTGTAAACATTGCTTTGTTCCGGTGTGAAGGGCTTGGGCGAAGAAAAGCATAGTTATATTTTTTTTTCGCTTCAGAAATGGTGCATACAAGATCTTAAAATTAACAAAAGTTTCAACATATCTCGCCTGAGTTAGGCATGTGAAAATACAGAAATTTCATTAATAATTAAAAAAATTCAATCAGACTTCGTTGAATTTTTAAGCTATTATTCAATTGTCGACATCGTGAGGAAACCTGCATATCTGAGAAAGCCTAACTAGCTTAAAAAAAAAAATAAAAAAAAAATGACGTGTGAAGTACGCCAACCCACACTTGGCCAGCGTGGTTGGCTATGTCCTAAGCCCCTTCATTTTAAAAGAAGGTCCGTGCCCAACAATGGCACAAAAACAAGGGCTGTTAAAAAAGGACACTGTAGCTGGTGAAGTTACCGAACGGAATAGGCTTATTAACTAATGTATTACGTGACGAGCGACAGTGTAATGCAGCTGTCTATAAGCTGATGTGTTGCTTACTTGCTTGCTTCTTCCTTCTCTAGTCACTAGGTACAATGAAAAATAATAATTCGTTATATAATTTCTTCTTTATGAGATAACAGCTCAGTGGGCGAGCGCTTGCCTTGGAAACAAGGTGCGCAGGTTCGAACCCCGGCTCGCACCTCTGATTTCTTCAATGAATCATGTGCGAATCATCTTTGTGCGATTGTTACTAGCTTTCGGTGAAGGAAAACATCGTCAGGAAACCTGCATGGCTGAGAAAGCCTAACTAGCTCTCGAATGACGTGTGAAGTCCGCCAACGCGCACTTGGCCAGCGTGGTAGACTATGGCCTAAGCCCCCTCACCTTGAGGGGAGGCCCGTGCCCAGCAGTGGGACATAAACAAGGGCGGGTATTATTATTTATTATTATTATATAATTTCTTTATTAATAATAATTTGTAATGTTTCATGGCCCCATCCTAATTGCGACCCCGGGTGCACCTTCATCGCTTTCCAGCGTCGTCTTCTCGACGAAGTTTTATAACATTTGCTCGCGACTGCAGCGCAGGTTAATTCTATTGCTGCATTCGTATATTACATTAAGCGTTTCGCTTTATTTTACTGCGGTTTCGCTGCATAAAGCTGCAAATTACTGCGCGGTTCGAAATTAAAACGAGACAGCAAATACTGAGTTATAATTCCAGTATCTATTAAATTATAGCTAGTTTTATAGATTTACTTTAATTATGGTTATTTTTTTCCTGAACGTCTGAAACCGTAAGTATATTATACAGAGCGTATACTAACTACTCAGGAACTAAAAACCGTTTGTTAAAAAAAAGTTATAACATTCTATGGCACATCCACATAATATTAATATAATTTTAAACATCTATTCTGCCGTTTAGTTTACAGCGCGCGCCAATAAAACAAATAATACATACATACATATATATAAAAAAAATCCTTTGTCTAGAGCAATCGGGTATAAATATAGCACTCCCCCTTAGAATGCCACAATGTACGACAGTTAATTAGGTAGATTTTAGATACTTAGGTATAGATAGATATTATGTAATATTTTCGTGTTCAAAATTGAATGGATTGGTTAATTACACCCAGAAGATAGATAGCTTCGCGTGCAAAATTAGCAGGCGATGAATACGCGTAATATTGCTTATATGGTAATCAAATATAGTCAGCTTCATTTCAGCGTGCGATTGGATTGAGCACAGATGCTGACATGCCTACGACTAATTTCGTAGCGTCGCTACGTGCTACGAAATGACTACGAGAGAATACTACACAATTCACATTCTCGTACGGCATTTTCGTATACTGGGTGTCCCGGAAAGGGTATGTCAAGCCTAAAGTTATGTATAGTATTGATAGCAAAGATCCCGAAAAAAATGTCAAAACGGCTAAAAAACGATTTTTGAATTACGGAAAAAATTATATAAATCGTCTTAAAACTGTTTCTAAGCAACCCTGTGTCATCATGCCTACTCCTAATGAGCCATTGTTTTTTATTGATTGTGTGCCTGCCTTGATTTATAAGAAATTCATCTATTTTTGGTTAAATGACGAACAAAATATTGAGTTCACTGCACCAAGACTGTTGACTTTTTTCATAATTTTATTTCACAAATTGATTGCTTGTGTGTGTAACCCACATTGCGTCATTACCGGCTTGACACACCATTTCTGGGACACCCTGTATACTCGCATAACTACGCCTTTACTATTCAGACCTTAATTTTTATTAACCCCCGACCAAAAACGAGGGGAGTTATAAGTTTGACACCTATGTCCGGAAGACTGTCTGTCTGTATGTGTTTTTGTACTTCTGTTTGTCTGTGACATCGTAGCGGTCCAACCAGTCAACGGATTTGAATGTGGTTCTTTTATTTGAAAGCTAGTTTAAGAGAGATTGTTCTTAGCTATGTTTCGTGAAAATCGGTCCAGCCGTTTGAAGACCATCAGCTCTTTCCCGGGTCAGGGATATTTTTTTAGTCCAAAAGATCTGAAATTTAGAACACATGTAAATCCGATGATACTAAATAAAATGGTAGCCTTCACCAGGGTCTGATGATGATCAGCAAGAAGGTGGTAACAGGTCACGGCCCCAACAATCGTAGACCCATCGTGTTCGTTTACCTAATAATAATATCTTGGGACAATCCACACACGGTTGTTCGATCCCAAACTAGGCAGAGCCTGCACTATGGAAACCAGACAACTGATACTAATACTTATATACTTTTTTTTTGTAAATACATACTTAAATAGATAAACAACACCCAGACACTTGGCGGGAATCGAACCCACGACCCATCGGTTAGCAGGCAGGGTGTCTGACCACTAGACCAACGGGCCCGTCAAAACGGGGCCGTCTAAGTCGGGGGTTTTCTGAAATGTTTAAATTTATGCTTGTTTGTTCTCGGGAAACCTACAATTATAGATCCCCGGGACCCTAGGGGGTCATCTGGGATATGTGAGTTTCTTGCATACTAAAGCCCTGGATATTACGGAGGGATCTTACATAATGTGACCCTCAGTGCATTTCCTTTAAGCCAACCGTCAGGCCATTATAGCCCCCGGGAACCTGTCACGGAGGTCACGGGGACGGGGTCGCAACCCGGCTGACATCCTTGGAATCGCGGCCGCGTTATATTCAACCTAGTGACGAGACAAGCAAGACGCCTGATGTAAAGCGATATGTCTGCCTATAGACTTAGTACCTAGATTTCATCAACTAAGTGCCCTTCACCCCAGAGCACAGCACTGTTGTTTGGTGGGGAAATATCTGACCTACCTAAACGGTCCAATTAAACCTTGTGTGACCTACCATCATCATCATCATCAGCCGACGTCCACTGCTGAACATAGGCCTCCCCCTTAGAACACCACAATGAACGACAATTGGCTATTTGCATCCACCGGTTACCTGCGGCGCGCACAATGTCGTCTGTCCACCTAGTGGGAGGCCTGCCAACGCTGCGTCTTCCTGTTCGTGGTCGCCACTCGAGAACCTTTCTTCCCCAACGGTTATCGGTTCTTCGAGTGACCTACCACTTCATAATTTTTACTTATACTTTTCAAGTTAGGCTGAGGAGAACGCAACGCAACGCACTGATGGGGCCTCAGCCTTTGATAAAAAAAATGCCTTAAAATTTGATTAATTACATCCAAATTCAGATTAGCATTATCAGTTCACAGTTCAGTTGGTTTTATACAACTTCTACTTATTTAGTCCATAATTTTGAGATGGCCACGACCTACTGTTTAACTTATTAATCTCTAGCTAGATTAATGATTCATTATTTGTAGCACCAAAGCCCAAAATTTAACAAAACTTTTTTCTTATCGTTGAAAACAAACGAGTTTAATTATTCATTAAGGTTATGAACAATCTTAGTCTGATTTATTATAACATTAAGCCAAGTAAAGTACAAGAAATGTCTTATCAATATTTATGGAGAATCGGTCAAAAGCGAGTCGGACTCGCGCACCGAGTGTTCCGTAAGTTTTTTGGATAATTATATAAAAGTTAAATGTCAGCTATAAAAAAGCCGCAAAGAAAAGCTTGTTTGTCAATTTTGGATAATTTCCAAAAAACTGACTATCTTATAAACGGAAAAAGTTAAATATTATTATTTATTACGTGTTATAAAATTATTATAGACTAGCTGACCCACGCAGCCCCGCCGGCGCTATTTTTACGTTAACTAAACTTTTAATAACAGACATTCGCATTGAATACATAACCTCCTTTTTATAGTCGGTTAAAAACTGGGACCCACTTTTTACTTGCTCTCCGAAGCACGGACCCGTTTAGTTCAAATGGCGTTAAACGGTCACCCATCTATTTATTTACCTTACCTAACGTTGCTTAACCCGATCGATTACAAAACATTAATAACAACACTCTATGAGTGTTCCCTTACTAATATTTATTATAATTATGAAGAAAAATTGATAAAATCGGACCAAGCGTATAACCAAATACCCATTTTGACTTTAATCCCCTCTCCCAAAAGAACCGTTCTAGATTACGGGATAAAAAGTATCCTATGTCCTACCTCGTAGTAAGATCTCAAATCATGCCAAGTTTCATTTGAATCCATTCAGTAGTTTCGGCGTGATGCGCAGCCGTGATACAGACAGACAGACAGACAGACAGACAGACAGACAGACAAAAATTAAAAATAATACATTTTCGGTCTCAGTATCGGTTATAGAATGCCCTCCAAACATAATTTTCAAAATATGTATCTTCAATGTACAGAATTGGACCTGTTACAGTTTATTATAAGTATAGATGTAGTAGTGAAGCTCTTTCATATAATACCTAACTTGATACAATCCCACTCGTCTCACTTTGAAATTTCATCCCCATTTCGGCTCCCATTGAAAAGAAAATAAAAGAAAAAAAGTATTTTCAGTTAGAATGAGGTTGGATAAGTAATATTCATAACCATTCTATGTTTCACATCGATATCATTAGTATTTTCTGTAATATATCTGCGTGACAGACAGACAAACGAAGTCACAGCATATAGATTTCTTCTATAAGTACGAAATCTATTTTTTGGGGGCAGTAAGGGTTCCTCTTTTACATTTTCTTTTATAAATAATAGACGGTAAATGAAGACATGGTCCGCGCTTACCCGTAAGATGCCTGTCAAATTCAAATTCAATATTTTTTATTATGCATAGGCCTCACGGGGGCTCTTACATATTGTCATTTTTTACAACAAACACCGGATCGTAACGCGGCCTCCACTGAGAAGATCCCGCAAGAAACTCAGACTCCTGTTCACTCTAGACTTGAATAAACCCAAGTTATATTTTTCTGGGAAAACGGTGTCCGGGAGAGAATTCCACAGCTTGGCCGTGCGCATGAGGAAAGAAGAAGCGAAAAGTGCGGCAAGTTGGAGTATCAACGACAAAGCGGAGGAGACCCTGCCGGCGCCTGGCCGACCTTCACGGTACGGAACCCTAAAAAGACAGATAGTTTTTTGCCGCATAATTTGCTGCTTTAAATATTACAAGTACCTACTACTCCAGTTGGGATACTGTACTTGAAACATTGCTTTGCAATTATTTACAATCGCTACACTTCTCAAGCTAAAACAATATAATTTATCAGTCTGTCCGACTCCCGTTTGCGAATGAGAGAGTATTAATTAGGGGAATGTTTGCAAAATTTTACAAAGCTTTGGTTCGATGTTGGAACGTAGTTAATTAAATATCATATTTACATATCGAGATGACATTTGAATATTGTTAAATTATCAGAAATTATAACGTTACTTTGTAAACTCTGACTTAAAAAGGCAAGGCATTTATAAGTTTGACACCTAGTATTTACTTCCAAATGAAAAAAAAGGGACGACAACAATTTCCATTGGGATAGTTTGGATGAGTCCCAATCACATTTGAAGAGTTTTGATTTTTAATTTCATCAACATCATCATCACCAGCTGGAAGACATCCACTGCTGAACATAGGCCTCCCCCTTCGAACGCCACAATGAACAAGGAAAGATTGCTCATTCAGCAAGAACTTTTTCAGCGCACCCTATGTGCTTAATTACGTACTTCAATACGTATTATTACTCTTTAAGTTCCATGTTCCATGTATCACCATAATTCAGGTAGTACCTACATCCAGCTATACTTATATACTATAGATTAAACTAAAAAAAAAATCGAGAAAATTATGAACTAGCCGAAAAAAAACAACATACAAATAAAAAAAAGCACATGAAATCCCGTGCATTCATTTAGCAGCTGCGAGGCCGGCACAGCCATAGCAATATTTTTTGCTTCGGAGGTTTAAAATAAATCGCAGGAAACGTCCAGTGCTAGCTAACAATGAGCATTTTAAACTCAAACTCAACCAGAACTGTAAAACCCAGATTAGCTATGAAACCCCGTTATTTGGTAAGTGTTATCAACATTTAATCATTTGTTATTATTTGTATAGTTTATTTGTAATTAAAATTAATATTAAAAGTGTTGATTTGACTATTTGCGCTCAATACGGGCACGACAGGCCAATGACAACGCATTGTTCGTAACGAACGTAATTGTGGGGGATACCATTACTGGCAGTCGAGCTTCACTGCGAGCGCAGTCGTGAACTTTACGTCGAGTTGTGTGAGCATCATAGTTGAGTACCGAGAAGTAATGAACTTCATAATTGGGCACTAACATGAGTTAAGCGATTTGCTGCTATAAAGGCTGTTTCAGTAAAATCATTATTAGCATTGTCAGTATATCATCAGAAGACGAAACACGTCCACTGCTGAACAAAGATCTCCCCCTTAAAAGGCAGGGGTTGCCATAATCTCCACGTTTACCAGAGGGCCTAGACAAGATGCAATCGCTTCATAGCGAATCTATTTCTTCATTCGCTAATGGTGTCAATTCCCTACAATATGTCACGTGATTTTTCGATGACTTATGTCATTCTCATACATTTTTAAACTTTCTATTAGCGATAGCGCTTGTAGAATGTTACATTGTCTAGGGGGACAGGAGTCTTGCGGATCGCAGTATGGCTAGGTGGTAGGTAATCCAATAGAAATACGGTGCTGCCCGTCTTCTTGTTTTCCCTTAGGCGCCTCTTACGGACACCTAACGAGAGGAGATTGGGGGGTGGTATTCTTACCCGGACACCCCACGGGTAAAACTGTAAAGATAGATATATGAAATGTAGTATTATCTTTACGAGTATAGTATCCATGGAATCTAATCTAGCCTCGAGTTTAGTATTAAACGTCTAAAACAGAATTCTCGACCACAAACACGTTTTCTGGACGCACCAACACTCAATGAATTTAATTGAAATTCAATTAGATTCTGGAGTTGTATCCTCAAATTCTTAGGCTTGGAATCGAAGTAAGTTTCCGTGCAGCGATCGTGAGGAGATTTCTTGGAGATTTGCGTAAGACACTTCGACACCTCACTAATTAGGATGACTTATAAAATGTTAAAGCTGGTACTAAATTCAACATAACGAACCATAGACTAGAATCTAAGAATGATTTAAACTGTTACCTGAAGAATTTGACGTTTGTGTACCTAATTTACCTAGACACACAAAATAAGAAGTGTTCTTGCGATGAATATGCTGTTTGAGATATCAAGTAGTATCTAGTGTAACATTTTGGTTGTATGACGCAGGTAATGAACTGAACCTCGTGGTGAAGATAGAACTATTGTAATCTCCTGGTAAATCATTCATGGAACAAAATATATTTGAATGAAATAAATTAATTAGATTTTCTTTTTTTTGTCTTCAAATGTATATTATGTTTATGTATTCGCGATGTAAAGATTAGTCAATCAACAACATCTTCTAAGACTCAATTCACACCAAGATGGCAGCAGCCGGCACGCGGGCGGCGTCGCGTTTTTCAAGCAATACTGGTCTTTTACGTATTGTAGATAAAGTTTAAAATTCTTTCACACTGAAAGTGCGCTGCCGGCCGCTGACATCTAGGTGTGAATTGAGTCTAGGAGTTATAGCCGAGGTTTGCCTGGCAAAATATTTATTATTTTGCCATTTAATAATAATATCTTGGGACACACGGTCGTCCGATCCCAAACTAGGCAGAGCCTGTACTATGTAAACCAGACAACTGATACTAATACTTATATTAATTTGTTTTTGTAAATAAATACATACTTAAATAGATAAATAATACCCAGATATATGGTGGGAATTGAACCCACGACCCATCGGGTAGCAGCCTGGGTGTCTAACCACTGGACCAAGGTCATTTGAGGAGGCTTTTTTCGCGCACCCTAATTAATTTTATCAATTATAATTATCTTGTTAAATAATTGTCTTGTGTTAATCAACGCAATTTCGATAAATATATCGCTGTACAGCATTATATCAATATTGTAAGCTTGCGTGAGGTCTCTCCATAAAATTGACGTCGCGCTTGAATGTAAAATGAGTTCTTAGTATTTTCAAGCTGTAAAACTTTTTATTTAAACTCTCGTTGAAGTTTGTTTGACCTAAATGTTAAACTAAGTTCGGAACTTTCTTTTAACGAGTAGAACTGAATTTGGGCTATTTTAATATCTTATTATTCAGGCAAAGAAATGGTAAAGATTTAAAATTCTAGAAATTCGTAACATAAAAATCCCTCTGGAGATAGCGAACGCTTCTCAAAATGGAATTGACCCCTTTCACCCCGATTTACTTAATATAATAAGAAAATATATTTGCTCTAAGTTAACAGGTTTTACTAAACAAAAACCTTATTTATTTATCTCATTACTTTTATATCCCATGATGGTTTTTATTCTCGCAATAGAATGTCTCTGTCCCACGAAAAAGTAAGATTACTTTGAAACTACCTAAAAAATTGGATGTACGCCCTCGAAGCTTATTTTCGCGTTCTGTAAATGACCCCACCGTTATCAGAATGCGAAAATATTTTCTATAAAGTAAAACAAAAGATAGCTGCTCCGTTGAAAACATTAATTTTCAAAAGTAAGTGGGCAAGCAAGCCGCTTAATGAGTTGCCAGGCACTTAAGGTTTTGTTTTAAAGATAGATTATATAAAAATATTGGGTTTCAAAAACTCTAAATAGGTATTGTAAAATATTTGTCTATTTTTATAGGCCGCATTGCGCTGAAT
This sequence comes from Furcula furcula, assembly GCA_911728495.1. Classification (NCBI taxonomy): domain Eukaryota; kingdom Metazoa; phylum Arthropoda; class Insecta; order Lepidoptera; family Notodontidae; genus Furcula; species Furcula furcula. The sequence continues at coordinate 24,795,019 of OU452253.1, forward strand.
TCTTTAAAATTTTACTTAAACTTTAAATTAGTTTTTAAAGTTATTTTTATTTATGGGGGATTAATCTTATGTTTAGTAGTCGTTAAATGGTACATTGGTATTAAATTGTGAGCCTAAAAAGTAATTTAACATTATTTGTGGTTGCTAGCTACGTAATTGACATTGTAATTCGACGGGCCCGTTGGTCTAGTGGTTAGATACCCTGGCTGCTACCCTATGGGTCGTGGGTTCGATTCCCACCAAGTGTCTGGGTGTTATTTATCTATCTAAGTATGTATTTACAAAAAAAAGTATATATGTATTAGTATCAGTTGTCTGGTTTCCATAGTACAGGCTCTGCCTAGATTGGGATCGGATGACCGTGGGTGGAATGTCCCAAGATATTATTATTAATAATTACGAAAATGTTTATCTATTTTATAGATATAAAGCTGCTACACTTTAAATTAAAATGCTGATGTAATATTTATTTCATAAATTGGTATTTCTTAATGTAAATACGTATTTTCATTATTATTAAATAAAAGTATCCAATTGATAGTTTAAAGTTATATTAATAGCATTAAAAAATACAATGTAAAATACACTTTGATGTCAACACTGTGCGAAAAAAACGATGTTTTGAACGCGAAAAATTATATTTCACAAAGGAAAAATTACCATAAAAAAGATCGTTTCATCGTTTGCATGCGCGAGCCGGTATGGATTTGCATAATGCCCGGATAGGCGACGGAACGGACCGACAACACATCTGTTTTCTTAATTATATATGTAGTAAACACATCTGTGGTATATTTTAATAATGCCATATTATCGATCGCCTGAAGACGAAGGTTTCTAACCAGTATATGTTGCTAGTGATGATATATGGTACTGAGACGTGGTCCCTAACTGCTGGCCTTTTAGAGCAGCTCAGTGGCACACAACGAGCTATGGAGAGAGATATGCTTGGAGTTTCTTTCCATGATAAAATCAGGAATGTGGAGACTCGCCAAAAAACTAGTCACCGACATAGTTCTTAGAATCTATAAGTTGAAGTGGCATCATCACCAGGAGCCGAAAGACATACATTGCTAAACATAGGCCTCCTCCTTAGAAGGGAGGGGTTGCCATAATCCCCATGCTTGGTAGGTGGTAGGTGGTGGCAGGCCGTCGACACTGCCTAGAAACCGATATTTGTATGGAGTTATGAACGTACTTATTAGAAATAATGGCACTAATTAGGTAGGCAATATAAAGTTACCAAATTAAAATAACTGCTAATACGTAATGGCTTCAACTGTATGAAGTTCTGTTTTAATTTGGACGTATTATATTATAATACGAATTTGTTATTTTTTTGTTGTCTAACCTGTGGATGTAACTTGACATTTGAAAAATTTATTCTGGTTTGAATTTTGGCGGCTAATAAGTTATTATATTATTTACATTTATTTAAGCCTTAATGGGCGTTGTGTTAATATTATGGGTGGTAAATCGTTCAGAAAATGTGAAATATGTGGTGTTAGGCGAGTCACAAAAAGGTTTTCTGAGATATTTTTGGCCAGATTTCCACATGACCCGGCAAGGTAAAATTTTATGATAAATTAATATAAAAATGTAAATATTTCTTGTGGTGTAGCAGTTACATTACTTTTGAATCCTATTTAGTAGTCGATCGCAAGTTTTGTAATGGAATTATGAATTTATTCATAAAACTTAGTTGTTGAACAAAATAAATAGTGATGTACATATTATATACTGATAAGTCCATAAATATCGATATTTTTGCCTGACTAGCCCAGAAGGAGGGCTATATTTTTCGAGTGTGTGTATGTATGTTTTTATTTGTAGTTGTTTTTGTGCTTCTATAATATTATGCTTTTTTCTTCAGATGGGTGAAGTTAATTGGAAATGAAGACTTGTTGTATTTATCCATACAAAGATATGGCACAACGTGTTATCAGGATTAAGAATAACGAATACCTACAGCATATAAATAAGCATATCTAGTATGACGACTCCATTGTGAATCGAATTTTGAGATTAATGATCGTAAAGCATTCAAAAATCATAAATATTTCATTATTTTATTTGTAAAAATTGCTTAATTTTATTTTGAAAACATAGTTATTGTACATAGGTAACTTTGCGTAAACTTAACAATTAACAATAAACACTCCCGTATATTGTGTTCTTTCATTTTCATCGATATCGATAAACATACTAAGGGGTGGCAAGCCCTAGTGGTATACAATATTCAAAAAAAAATGGCAGGTTGGCCAACTGGTAGCCATTAAATTTTATGTTTGTTAAGTTAGGAAAAGTACGTTCATGATTCGATTCAGGGGTTTGTATGGGAGTGCCGACTCTTATACGTAGTGTTAAATCCTCTTTGGGTGGTGGTGGTAGGTAATCTAATAGAAAGACGCTGCTGCCCGTCTTCTTGTATTCCCTTAGTCGCCTCGTACAACAACCAACGGGAGGAGATGGATGGGTGCTATTCTTACCCGGACACCACACGGGAATTTCCGATACCAGGAGAACATACGCATATAAGAGATACTACAGAATCGATTAATGGCTATTATAAGGCTTGCTTCGTGCCGAGGCCGGTGCATCCGAGCAGTCAAGTGGAATAAATCGAAATGTCGAGCCGTTCCATCGGCTGCAGCCAACTCCATATTAAATTATAAGCTAAATGTTAGGTACAGCTTTTTAGTTACACATAACAGATGAAGAAGGTTACTATTGTTATTATCCTAATAACTAGGAATAAGTAGGAATACCAACAGCATAAAAATAAAGCCCTATGTACACCCCTTCTACGATTTTTCGTAGTTTTCGAGTTACGATTTTATCTATGAATTTTTGCAAAATTCCGACCGGATCAGTTTGAAACATTTCAAAAAAAAAAGTAGAAGGTTTCTTCGATTTTTTTTCTTGCAGCTAAGTAAATCTCTATGAACTATACATTTATGCATAAAATAAACAGCCTCATAGCTTTAATGGAAGTTACTACAAAATTGAACTAAAATTGAGTATTTATGTTAAGTGAGTTATCATTTAAATTTTCAACTGAAAATTAAAAATCTAAACTGATAATTTCTTAGTTTCTTAGTAGCTTCAAAGAATGCGCTTTAACATAATTATTTTATACGCAGTGGCACGACATTATTCACACACAACACACACACACAGCTTTGATTTGCGTTTTTTTATTAAATAGTAGAGTAACCGTTGATTTGTAACCTAAATTTTATATTTGCTTATATTTGTATTTTTTTATGATAAAAATGGCATAATATTTTATGTAAGTATTAGAAATTAGGAGTAGCCACTGACTCCCGACACACAGTTTATAACTAGTTCGGGAGGCAATGGATTCATATTAACTCATGTCAATTTATTATGTCACAATAAATCATTCTCATTCTTAATTAGAATTATATTATAAATTATATACTTGGATACTTAAAAGAAACTAAACCATTAGGCCAATAAACTATAATTCAGCGCTTATGCTTGTCATGATTTTACTCTTGAATTTATTGAGTGAGTCAAAGAAGACGTCAAGGTCGGCTAAGTTTTTATTCAGCTCATTGTATTTAATGCAAATTCTGGCAATGGGTAAGTGCTGGCCTAAATTGGTTCTAGCAGAGGGCGGATGCAGAATACGCTTGATACAATTTCTTGGATAATGATATGGTACGGAAAGATGAATATGGTCCAGCAGTATTTTACATTTAAAAGAGCTGCTAAAACATTTATGTAAAAAAGTCATATCCTGCAGCATGCGTCGGTCACGCAAACTATGCATTCCAAAGAAGGATAGGCGTTCGTCATACGGACATCTGTGGGAAATGCCTTGAGTAGCGAAGGCAAGTCGCCTGGTAAATGTTCTTTGGACATTTTCAAGACGTGGAGAATATACGCTATACTGAGGATTCCACACAACACTACAGTATTCTAGCTGACTACGCACTAAAGCGTTATACAAAATGATTTTAGCGTTATTACTGAAGTGTTTTGAATTGCGTAAAACGAACCCCAGCATTTGCGATGCTTTGGTAACTATTGCGTCCAAATGAGGGATAAATTTTAGTCTACTATCAATGATTATGCCTAAGTCTCTAAACTCTTTTACCTTGTAATATAGTGCCCTGTAAATTATATGTTGAGATAATAGGATTTGATTTACGAGTATAACGTATGTATGAACATTTGCTAGGATTCAACACCATACTATTATTATTGCACCACATCGTGACTTCATCAATATCATGCTGAATAAGTGCAGCATTATCGGCTGTAACTTTTATACTTTTATCTTTAAGTCATCAGGAAAAAGTTTATAATCACAGTATTGTATGTGATTGACGATATCATTTACGTAGATTATAAAGAGTAAAGGTCCTAGATGCGAGCCCTGTGGTACCAGAGACTGCATGGAAACTATGCGACTCGTAACCTTTAACAACGACTACTTGAGACCTATCCTCTAAATACGAAGCAAACCATTTCAATACTGAGCCATGAATGCCATAAAATTCGAGTTTTTGCAGCAGTAGATCGTGGCTAACTTTGTCAAATGCACTGCTGAAATCAGTATACACTGCGTCAATTTGATGACCTTGATCAATATTCTTATCAGAAAGACTAGAGACGAAACTTACTAGATTAGTCTGCACAGAGTGACCCTTTTTAAATCCATGTTGATGAGAAGTAATATATTTGTCAAGATAGCAATTTACTATGGGATATATGAAGGATTCAAATAATTTTGACAAACCTGAAAGAATGGCTATGGGTCTATAATTTTTTATATCCGATTTGTCGCCTTTTTTGAAAACAGGTACGATATTGGCTTTCTTCCAATGAACAGGAAATACGCCATCTGATAGAGAACGGTAAACTTCTAGTAAATACGGACTAGAAGTGGAATTAGTATACACAGAAGAAAAGTGAGACGCAAAAAGGTTCTCTATATCGGGCCCACACTTGGCAGAGGAGTCATTTAGGTGCATATTTTCTGGAAGATCAGATGTTCCACCGCGCTTACTGTTCATAAATTGCCAAAATGTTTTAGGCTTGTAGGTAAATGATTGTTTGATCTTATTAACGTACTTTTTATAACATTTTTCTCTATGTAATTTGCACCTATCACGTAAAACTTCAAATTCAATTTTGTCACGAGGATTGTTATATTTTTGGTATCTTAGTCTAGCTTTAACCTTATCTGCAAGTAAATGAATAAGTGTAGGTGTAAAACATACGGGATATTTCATTCTCTTAGCTTTGTATCTCGCAACGGACATGCAACTCTATTAACGTTTTTAAAACTTTGTAGAAAATATTGACCATATCATCTGTGCTACTGCAATTAGAAAATTTTAATGACCGGTCCATGTTTCTTAACTCACTCAAAATTGCGTCATAGTCTGCTTTAAAATAGTTATAAATTTGAGTATTTTATTAGTTAGTTTGGGCGAATCAACATTTGGGATACAATCAGTATTGTCACCCCAGTGGGTGATAAGGATCAAGTATACTTAAACAGTCAACCGATTGAGCAACATATACATTAGGCACATTACTTAATACCAAACCTAAAATGTTATTGTTAACATTTACAATATTATTATATTGATAGAGATGGTTCACGTTTATAAAATCAACCATAGCACCTTCAACACTGTTAACATAGCTCTCTGGAATTGTATAAGTATGATGTGGTGCCTCCTTCCATTGGATATTGCTTAGGTTAAAGTCACCAAAGACAACAACACTATTAGCCTGACTGAGTATGTTATGGGCGCTATCAATAAACAAAGTGTAAGTCGCTATTTTGGACTGAGGAGGTATGTAATATATACTCGTAGCAAGTTTAGTTGGTATCTTATTTATTATGGTGTCGATCACTATCCACAAGTCTTCACACCCAGTTTCACAATTAAAAATGCGACGTGACCGAATAGTGTTCAGAACAGCGATTAACACGCCTCATCCGTCCTTTTTGAGACTTTCTGATGATGAGCGATCTCTGCGATAGACAGTAATTACCTCGAGTCGATAAATTCATTACTAGAAATACTCGAATTGAGTCAAGTTTCGGTCAAGACAATAATATAATAGGAGCATAGCAAGATGTTCTGATAAATTTCATTCGTTTTCGTTCTCATTCCACGTACATTTTGATAATATATGGTGAACATTATAATAGAGTAACACCAAAACTTTGTTGCAGTTACAAAAAATTAAATAATCTAAGTTAGGGACTTAACATTATCAGAACAGCGGATGAGTATTGCGGGACTGGTCTCATTCTTGCGTACGTAGATTCGTCCATTACGAACCCATGTGAATTTCTAATTTAACTCTCTACTCACGTTATTTATTATTTGTCTTTGTAACGTTGCAGTAAGAGCTCAGTGGGCGAGCGCTTGCCTTGGAAACAAGGTGCGCAGGTTTAACCCCGGGAAAGCACCTTTGATTACTTTAATTAATCATGTGCGAATATTCTTTGTGCGATTGTTACTAGCTTTCGGTTAAAGAAAACTTCGTGAGGAATCTGGCATGTCTGAGAAAGCCTAACTAGCTCTCGGATGCGTTTTTTGTCCGTGGTACCACCAGTAGGACTACCAGTGGTACCACGGACAATTTTTTTTTGTCCGTGGGCTCACTAGGTGTACTACAAACGCTCGGATGATGTATGTAATGCGCCAACCCACACTTGGCCAGCGTGGTGGACTATGACTTAAGCCCATTCAACTTGAGGGGAGCTCGTGCGTGCCCAACAGTGGGACAAAACAAGGACTGGTATACTCATTATGTAACGTGGGCTCTGGGGGAGGGGTTGGAACCAGTGAATTACGGCTTTAGTTTCCTCAATGAGATACGACGCTACTATTGGATTGCTGGCTATTTATTTAAAATGCTTTACCTAACGCCCGTAGCACCATAGGAGGTATCTCGCAAAACAGCCATAACTTAATAATTTTACTTGGTACTTACATTTACGAAATGAGCGGTAGTAGTAGCAGAAGATTGGTAAAACTTCTTAGTATTAACTAGCTGACCCACGCAGCTCCGCCCGCGCTATTTTTACCCGACTACGGAACAGAGGGAGGGTATTTACCCGACTACGGAACGGAGGGAGGATTATGATTTTAACAAAAATGTATGTTCATCTGTTCCCGCATATCTTCTAATCTACTTAACATAATTTGACAAGTAGGGTGTTGTTAGAAGCGTCTTGATTGTCCGCTGGTTATAGGCTATATATTATCACATTATTAGACTGTGATTTTATCCGTAGTCGGGTTTTAGTTTTTAAAATTTATTACTTACGTTAAGTAAACGTTTAATAACAGACATCCGCATCGAATACATAACCTCCTTTTTTATAGTCGGTTAAAAACTGGAACCCGCTATTTACTTGCTCTCCGAAGCATGGACCGGTTTAGTTAAAATGGCGTTAAACGGTCACCCATTTATTTAATGACCTTACCTAACATTTCTTAACCTGATCGATTACAAAACATTGATAACATCTCTCTATGAGTATTCCCTTACTACTATCTAATTTCTTTGTCACTGGCGTAGTTTCCCCATTGATTCAATTTAAAGGTGTTTAGACTGAGTAGTGCAAGAGTGCGCAATGTCGATATATGCAATATTTTTTTATAACTAAGTTACCATAATTTTTTTAAGGTTAAAGTTAGTATAGTTTTTTAGTTCTTTATTTTTTTATCCTGTCAGAATGTCAAGGAGACCGAGAACGACGAAAAGAAAAAAAATAGTATAGTTAGTAAAAAGATAGTAAAGTAAGAAGTTCAAAAGCTTATAGGATAGGAAAGGGACAAGTAGCAGCCCAACTAGGTATGTCTGAGTCTACGTTAAGAAAAAGATTGTAAAAAGAAACCATCTCCCAGTCCATAGGTACACATTCACCAAGGAAATGGAACTAGAGCTTCTTCAATAAATTTAAAGTCTTGACAACACTATTTGTAATATCTGCTAAATATTTAAGGCGTTTGGCTTATGATTTACCTGAAAAGAATATTCAGGCACACAAAATATTTGATATGGAAGAGTCTAAATTTTTTACAGTTCCCAATAAACCACCAAAAGCTTCATCCACTAAGGGAAAATGATGAGTGCGATCAATGACTTTTTGCGCACTCTTGCACACCCGGCTGCGCACTCTTGGCCACACATACTGTGCAAGATTGCGCATTCAAGAGGTTGATTAAAAGTTCTATAGTTTCGAAATTACTGGACTTATGTTAATTAATAGCTTTTTTTAGTACAACTGTAGTTAATAAAGACATTAAAAAATTATCTTTAAAATGTATTTTATTGGTTTTACAGCCTAAGATACCGAAACCGCGCACTCCTGCACCATCTTACCCTTATAACCAAGTACCCTATTTATTATAAAAAAAAAAAAAAAAACAATTTTGACTCCCCTCTTCCAAAAGAACCGTGCTAGATTACGGGACAAAAAGTATCCTACCTCGTAGTAAGATCTCAAAATTTGCCAAGTTTCATTTGAATCCATTCAGTAGTTTCGGCGTGATGCGCGGCCTTGATACAGACAGACAGACAAAAATTTATAAAATTATAGTTTCGGCTTCAGTATCGGTTATAGAATGCCGTCCAAATATAATTTTCAAAATATCTTCAATGTACAGAATTGGACATATTACAGTTTTATTTTAGGTACAGATTAATTAATTAATCCCAAAATAAATTCAAAATGATACTGTTATTTCCGCTCGAACAGTTCTTATTCCTTTTCATTCTACATAAGCCTATCCAGACGGGAGCTTAGCTTCCACAAAAAGATAGAATAATCGCTAAGAACGAAAATAAAAAGATGTCTGTGGAATTTCCACATAATTAAACAGCGTTTAGCGCTTCAGCAACCGTGAATTAGAGACCGTTATTTATGATGAACTAGGCTTTGCATTCGGTTTATCCCTCATAAATATGTATTATTCATATGAAATTTTTACAATAAAACTTTTGGTAAAGTACTAAACTAAAATTTATGTTGGTCTTATTTTCGTTTACTGTGGGCAAAATGTTCACGGAATAGAGGTGGGGTTATATTCAATTTCTACCCACCAATATCTTTGTCAACTCTTAAGGGAACAACGTCCCCGCCTCTAAATTCATTCATTCAGGTAAGAATAGCGCCCTCCCATCCCTTCCCGTTGGGTGTCCGTAAAAGGCGACTAAGGGAAAACAACAAGACGGGCAGCAGCGTCTTCCTATGAGATTATCTACTACATATACCGCGATCCTCAAGCCGCATGCCAAGCGTGGGGATTCTGGCAACCCCACCCTTGTATGGGTTAGGCTTTTGTTCAACAGTGTACTGATGTACAGGCTGCTGATGTTCTGTTTTTATCGGGGAGCCAGCATGTCAGTTCCTCCCAGAAAGTGCACTAGTGTGCGTCTAGCGTTGGAAAGACTATGGTGAAGGTCCGAACGGAGAGCCCATAGTATCTCTATAGCGTCGGTAAAGGCCACCGGAGAGGATTTAGTGGGTAAAAATCAAACATAACCCGGCCTTCGCCTCGATGGAGACCGGGTACCTTTTGACGGTTTCCTACCCGACAGCAGAAAAAGTGTTCTGTTTAACGATTATAGCGCAAAATGGGAACGCTTGCTTGAAACTGCAGCGACTGCAGTTTGACTGGAAACGTAGCTCAACCTTACAGAACACTGCATCGCCATTCACATAGATTGCATCGCCGCTTTCTATCAGGTGGAATTCATTAACATCATCAGCCGGAAGACGTCCACTGCTGAACATCGACTTGGAGCGCCGCAATGAACGAATATTAAGGTCATAGATCATTAGAGCCACCCGGCACCCGACCAGCACCGCCTTGTCGTTCGGCGTCAACTTGTTGTCGACAGGTGGTCCACGGGTGGACGACGAGTTGTTACTTGTGAACGTCGCGAGATCAACTAGTGAACCTCGCGTGGCCAACGAGTGAACGTCGCGTGGTCCGTAAAGAAAGGCTAGGAATGAAGGAAGAGTGGGGAGCGGCGCATCGCCAATGCGTCGTCCTCGTGTGAATCATTCGCGGGCAGCGCGCGGTCCACTCCGGAGCCGTGTGTTGGCAACGCGCGATCCACGCAAGGCAAGCGTGCGAGCAGCGAGTTGTCACCGAGTGGTCCACCCGTTGTCCGCGCGTGGCCAGCTTGCGAGCGAGGTAATCCGGTGACGATACGGCGTTGACGTAATTAGCGCGTATCCATAGAAGTCCATATAAAGAATACTGACCACTCGAGGCGAGGTGGTGCTGGTCGGGTGCCGGCTGGCTGTAATGAGCTATGACCTTTAGCCTTTTGCATCTATCAGTTACCCGCGATGATCTTTTAAAAGATTGGTCACTGTGTTTTGACGTATCGGCCAGTATCATATAACTTGGATTTATTCAAGTCTAGAGTGAGCAAGATAAGCGCGGTCCATCCTAGATCACATCTTCGTTTACCATTATGTTAGATTGTGGACAAGTGTAAACCCATTATTAATAAAAAAGAGGACATTATTTTTGCTATTAAATTGAGTAAAAAAACTAGCCACTAATAGAATAACCAACCCATTTTTCTATACAAACTCGAAAGCATTGTATCACAAAATCACTCGAGGCTTACCCTTGTAGAGCCCTTTAATTTTGTGGATCTTGCAGACCCCTCGTCATGTGATGAATGGCACTTAATACCCTGGGTTTTATTGTAACACGATAAAAATGAAGTGTCACGAACCGCTTTCGTGTTCATCTCAACGCAAGGATTCTTTTTTCCTTGATGGTGTAAACATGGCTATCGGCCACTCAGGTGCTTACTAGAGTTGGTAATTCTACTCCCAAAGAGATATAAGGTGTTGAGGTTGGAGGTTGTGTAATAAGGTTTATTTTACTACTCGTCTAACACGTCAGATAGCATCACTTACTGTTAGGAAAACTTAGCACCAGTCTCGTGTTGAATGAAAAATCTATCATTCTGCAATGCCCTACATTAGCAGTAACAAGCGAATAGTTTCTCAAGATAATATTTTTACAAATCATTTTATTGTTTTGATTTTGGAAAAAACAAAACATTAACTCGTAATAACTTGTTACAATATTATTAAAAGATGAAAACGTTTGTTTTCCTTGATAATATTAATTTTGCTTTTCCCAGAAATAAGTTGCTCGTTCATGATCCATTAATGTAAGCCGACACGAGGAAAACATAAGGATTCTCGTCTTACTCGTATGAAATACTACATGCTACAAATCAACTTGTACCTAGGATTTACTTGAAAAACAGGTAGAGACGAGCGACAAATTGGCTGTCGAAACTTTGTTGACGCGTGAAGAAATAGGGCAATGAGGTTTATATAAACAAATACATATATTGTATATTGTAGTCTATATGCTGTAGACAGGTTAAAGATGATCAAAAAGGTACTGGAGACCGCGCATAGGTCACGCATTAGCCAGAGGGTCTGATAATGATTATGTTAGTCTGACGAAGCAGGATGAGGAAAGCTCAAGACCGAAAAGGGTGGCGAGTATTGGAGGAGGCTGTTGCTCAGCATTGGGTAACAGGCTGAACAAGAGAGAGAGAGAATGGACGAGCCTGTTGGCCTAGTGATTGGACATCCTGGCCGCTACCCAATGGGTTGTGGGTTTGATTTCCACCAAGTGTCTGGGTTTTATTTATCTATTTAATTATGTATTTACAAAAAAGTATATAATAAGTATTAGTATCAGTTGTCTGGTTTCCATAGTATAGACTCTACCTCCACAGTTTGGGATCAGATGACCGTATGTAGATTGTCGTAGAACAATATTATTAGAGAAGAGAGTAGTATATATAAATATAATAGTGGATTCAATTGGTAAGATATATTTTGAATTTTGATGAAACGAGTCAAAGTGTACATAACCGTGGATTCAATCGGTAATGTCATCTTATTTGTTACTGCTTTATCAGTTTCATTTAGGTATTTGTGTAAAGAAGAACACACAATAATAGAAAAGCCTCGGGATAATGCAAATACAAAGACACGGCTTATTTCACAACAAATCTCTTCTAGTCGGCCCAAGGGGAGAAACATTAATTAAGGAAATAAGGCAAGAAATATATGTATTTTTTTATCCGTTAGTCATTGTTTTCTTCACATTATTTTCGGTTGCTATTGTAGAGTCATTCACAATTTTAACATTTAGCACTTATTTATTCCACCGATAGAGTCGTTTTTCTATAACTTTTTTTAGACTACCAAGTTAGCAAATGGCAAATATAATTGTATACGTTTTACGAACCGTTTTATGAATCTCTTTAACTTTTATGAGAGATAAGGAACATCAGAAAAGCTTGCTAAATCACAGGTGCCGAGTACCCAGCTTCTTGGTATTCTTCAGAATGCATTTTGGAGAGTGTGCGCAGGATTTACACTCCACACACCTTCGCGTTTCGTTGACTTCCGATTGTCTGAAGATATCACAGCACCACCGACCACAAGTCGTTCGTCTACGTCCCCCGATAGCCAACCTCTGCTAATATTCAAGGGATTTTCCCGCAGCCCGGTTCGAGATGACCGCGAACCCTCTGACGTCATATTACAGCAATAAATTCAAGGTGAAATATAAAAGACTGGATTTGTAACTTGTTTAGTAAAAACAGCATAAGGTCCCAAAAACTAAGCATTGAGTTTTGCCTAAATAAATATTTGCTTTAGAATAAATCACATTTTATACATGTACCGCCCGATGGTAAGCAGCCTATAGACATAAGCAAGAACAAATAAAGGTGGGCGTTGACAAACAAGCTGTTTTGTTTGACTGTTTTTGTGGTTGCATTGCACACGAGCTTTTTCGCTATGCCCCAATAAATTCAACCATTCATTAAATTACCTATTTACTAACTGAAAAACTCTATAAAATTTTCCTATGCATTGTATTTTTGTTTTATAACCCGCACGGGTTTTCGTCTCCTCTCGACATGAGATATGAGAGAGCTTAGGTTTTATCCACCACGCGGGCCTAATGGCGATTTAGAGAGAGACACATGACTGTAAATAAATTCTTTATATTTTCTTTCTTTAAAACCTTCACAAGGTTCCCGGGACTTGTGAGGGTCAACCGGGGTATATGGGATTCTTACCCACTAAAACCCCCGCGGCTGTCACATTGGCACATGAGGGGAATCCCCTGCTCTACGGTGGGATCTTCACAAGGAGCCTCTCAGTGCCTTGCCTTGCCGCCACCAGGGGCGCATTGTAGCCTCCCGGGAACCAGTCACGGTGCTCCCAGGGACGAGGGTCGCCGCCGTACTCACTGGACGTCCTAGGGCCCACACTCCGAACGTCCAGCGATTCCGAAGGTAAAAATAGATTCTAGGGTATGTCTAAGTATTCACACAGTGATATGATGGCACATAATTATGTTATGGAGCCGCCATGGCGCAGTGGGGAACCGCTTACTTTTCAAACGGTCACGGGTTCAAATCACACAACTTTTTGTAGTTGTTGCATACTGACTAGGATAACAGGTCGAATCAACTTAAATTTTCTGGAAAATAGTATGATCCATGCGTCGGATGGGCATGCAAAGTTGGTCCAGCACATGACCTCTTCTCGTTCGTGTCGGATTGTGAGAGTAAAATATATTTGTGTCTATGCAAGCACTTGTGTACTACTTCATATATCTCCCCCGATGACTGATCTTTTGAAAGATTAGACGTTGTGGTCATATCGGCCAGAAGAACATTATTATTTAAATTTTTTTACACGTATGGAATAAAAATCGGTACCGCCGAGTTTGGGGCGGGATTCAAACCAGTGCGTTGAAGCAGGCCCCCTAGCTACTACACATCGCATTTCTTTATTTATTGGCATTTCATTAAAAGCATCGTCCTACAAAATTGACCTGTTTTAAAACAAAAGTAGGACACATAATAAGTGACACAGCCGCCAAGGGGGTGAGGTAATTCTCAATGCAATTTGCGGCAGATTGAGCTGCGGGTAGGTGGGGAAGGGGACTCCGGTTTTGTTAATTCAACGCTACATTTACCCTTTAGACCACTAGGTCTAGATTGCTTGAGCTTGTATTTTTTTTCAAACACGCATCAATTTATAAAATGTATACAATTCTGGTTTAATGTATGTAAAATTGAAAGGGGCAGATTTGCACTTTTTCTTCTTTCAGTGCCGTTTCCTATCGGAGGTTAGCAATCAGGCTTCTGCTTTATAATCTGCCACACGGAATAATTGCGGAGATGTTTGGGCAAATCATTGATGCAATTTTTTTTAACCATGATATCTTCCTTCCGCCAGCCCCTCTATTTTTCCCTGCAGAATGACCTGTAGAAGGACGTATTTGGTATTGCGCATGATAAAATAAAAATAATAAAAATAAAATAAAGATAGCCTCCTTTTAAAATTAAAGACAATTCAAAATAAAAATATAAAGTTACAGTAACGATTATGGGATCGTCCAATTTAGGACGTAGGCCTCCTCCATCTCTCTCCATTTTTCTCTGTTTTGAGCAGCGCGATAGTCCATAGTCTTCCTGCCGTCAGCTCGATGTCGTCTCTCCATCTTCGAAGGGGGCGTCCCTGAAATCAACATTGCGCATTATATCGCCAAAATATTCCAACTTTCTTCTCTTAATTATGTTCAAGACCTCTGTTGATTTCCCCATACTTTGCAAATTTGTACAGATTGTGATAATCAGTAAATTTGTTTGTTTTATGTAAATTTAAGACAATAAGCTTAAATCATCATCATCAGCCGGAAGACGTAGACTGCTGAACATATCTCCTCACTCTTGAAACACCTCGCTTAGCAGCTCAAATATAGCAATTTGAAAATTGGATTATGTATAGTTGGCCCTTAGAACTGCACCAGACTGTATGTACTTAATCGAATTAAGTCAAGGTGAATTACAAGCACACCAGGTGGGATTACGGTCAAACTAGCAAAAATTCATAAAGCATTTAGATTTTTATTTTTGGGGCGAATATTTTTTCATTCATCTCTACATTTTTCGTTTAATTTAATTGCTTACTTTATAGATGCTACAATATTATGTAGATTTTAAATACGATTGCGTCGGCGTGTTTGCATCGATGAAGCGAAGTTAAGAAATGGTTCGTTGCACTTGTCTGCTTCGATGCCATTTGTACGCAACATTGATTTTGAAGCGAACAATTCAATAATAAGATTCGCACATGAGTCTATTTTCTATTTACACAGCGAGAAAGTACCACGTAAGATTTAATAAAAAGGGTTAAAACTGATTACATATACGAAATTAGATAGACGAAGGTACCGTGGGTAGAAGATTGGAACTGACTTAGGTACTACAAAATATTTATCGTATTTATAGGGTTCCATACCTAAAAGGTAAAAAAGGAACCCTTATGGTCTGAATTCGTCTGTCTGTCTGTCTGTCTGTCTGTCTGTCACACCTAAATATTTCAGGAACCACTGATGCTATCGATTTGAAACTTGGAATAGTTTTAGATTTTACTTACCCAACCTCATCGCAAATGAAAAAAATATATTTTTTCTTTTACTTTTTTTATAATGGGGGTCGAAATGGGACTTTAAAATTTCAAAGTGATACTACTATATCGAGTGGGGTATCATATGAAAGGGCTTCATTTGCACATCTCAAAACAGATTTTTATTTTGGCTGATGTGACGTAATTTTTGGCTGATAATTAAAAGTGTCAAAAAAAATACCGTTCCCTTATCTCCAAAGTTTGTAGAGGGAAAAATCTGAAATAATTATGGGTAATACATGTCTATCTATATTTTACAGGAAAAATAAAATGATCTTACTAAATTGTACAGTTTTTTAGTAAACCTAAAAAAACTTCGACAAACAAACTTAGTTTTGCGGTTTGGTTTTTTTTGCTATCTGAGGTGTTGCATGAATAGTGAAATAACTTTAATAGGTCCATAGATGGTATGGAACCCACGGTGCGCGAGTCCGACTCGCACTTGACCGGTTTTTTTTTTATAGAATCTAGTAGGTAACAAATTCTAGTCGCATCAATTATGCGGGTCTATCCTAAGCAACGCTTTTCTATGGGCATACCAAGGGATCGATCCAATAAATTTAGATTAAGTTACGAAAAGATTGTTACCAAAATTAATTCCATACAGGAATTGGACTGGCAACTTTCTTAACAGAAACTAAATAGCTAATTGACTTTCTAGCGCACTCACAAAAGTCAATAAACGCTAATTCTCATGAAGCCAGTTTCTTTAAATTATGATTATTTCGGCTCCCGGACCATTTTTTTTATACTACCAAGGTGGCAAGCAAGCGTGTGGCCCGCCTGATGGTAAGCAGTCACCGCAGCTTATAGACGCTAGCAACACCAGAAGAATCACTAGCGTGTTGCCGACCCTTAAGACATTAGATATTAAGTCTTTGTGTCCGGTAATTTCACCAGCTACAGTGCCCTTCACGGTGGAATACAACAATGTTTGCACCCTGGTGCTTGGGGCAGTATATCTGACACTGCGGTGGTACCTACTTGGACGGTTCCTTGCACAAAGAACCTACCACCTAGGTAGTTAATTCATGCTTTTGTTCAATTAATGAGTACAAGATGATCGATGTCTCTACTCACTCAGAGTGTGAAGTTCAATTGGCTTCGAGTATCGAAATATTGCAATATCAAGTAAGTGATAGTACCTAGTGATTGTAGTGATTGCTTTCATCTATTCTATTCTATTGTTGGTGGCTGTAATATCGGACCCGGTAACCACGGGAACGCATTTTGACCCAGTTGGATCCATTGTGTATGCCAGCGACATTGTGTTGTGTACGTCAGCAACAGAGTAAGGGCTAGCCCTTACTCTGTTGCTGACGTGTCAAAGAGTTCCCTTAGGTGCGCAACGATTGCACCAGCTTGGAGCTGTACATAATCACCTGGTGTATATATCCCAGATGACTCATAATACAACCTCACAGTCCACACTCATGTTAGAGGAAATTTTGGAGTGGTTTAGGCCTGACGCTTCCCTCCATTCCTTTAAGTGTTCATTTCTAGCATGCGCATTTAATGCTTGGTGATACGTTCCATACGGAATCCCATATCGCTTCCATTCAAAGGTTGCCTAGAAGAGATGAGTGGTACAATAACAATAGTTGTTGTACAATAAAGAGGTATCTATCATGATCTAGATTAATGATGATTAAGCTTAATTGTCGTTCGTAAGTGGGACAGTTAACGTCATGTTATATAAAACTTTCAATGCTGAGTCGAGTCGTTAGGTGAAGGCGCGGCGCTACCGGCGCCTCTAAGATTTTGTATAAAGTTTTATCACTGACAGGTAAATAGGGGTTTGAATTAAAGTATCTAAGTTTTTGTAAATTATTACGTTATGTCTGCGATGCTTAATTTAAATCGAATTGTCTCAATGAATCAAATTTCTTAATTATATCTGCGTCAGCGTCAAATTAAGACGCGAGTGTGTGTTATCATCAGAACAATAATAAAAGTAATGTACGAGGAGCATCGATATATTATTTTGACATCGATGACGAGGAGATTAAAACCAAAACTGAGCAAAATGTCAAAGGTATAGCAGAGATCGGATATTAATTTTTGCAGTAGCCGCTCAGTGGGTGAGCGCTTGCTTTGGTAACAAGGTGCGCAGGTCAGAACCCCGTCTCAAACCTCTGATTTCTTTAAGTAATCATGTGCGAATCGTGTTTGAGCGATTGTTACTAGCTTTCGGTGAAAGAAAACATCGTGAGGAAACCTGCATAACTGAGAAAGCCTAACTAGCTTTCGAATGACGTGTGAAGTCCGCGAACCCGCACTTGGCCAGCGTGGTGGACTATGGCCTAAGCCCTTGAGGGGAGGCCCGTGCCCAACAGTGGGACAAACACAAAGGCTGTTAAAAATGCCATTATTTTTGCCGTCGTGGTGAAAGGTACAGCAAAATAAAATTACCGGTCGATGGATTGCACAAAACGAGGGTTGAGTTACGTACGACCTCATCACTCACTCTGAAACCTAACCGCGACGCGAAGCACCGAGGCGCGAATCTATCGCGGCGAACATAACACGAAACGTTACTTCTGGGCGCTTTCACGCTTTACCCTTGATAATAAATAGGAGTGTAGAACCTAGATCGAAGAATATTCTTCACTTTGTGGTCAGGTGAATCATGTTTTCTTAACTTGCAATCTACAAAGAAGAGGTTAGCCGTTTGTTATGATTGCATATTCTATTTTATAGTATTATAACTTGTAAATGTAACTTGTTACCCGTGGGGTGCTCGGGTAAGAATATCACCATCCCACCTCCTCCCTCTGGGTATCCGTAAGAGGCGACTAAGGAAAAACAAGAAGACGGGCAGCAGCGGTTTTCTATTCAAAGATTCAAAGATTCAAAAATTTTATTTCAAATAGGCTTAACGTGCTCAAAAGTGCTAGACTTTTGAACGGTCAATTTTTTAAAAGCTACCACCGGATTACAACGCGGCCTCAACTGAGAAGATCCGGCAAGAAACTCAGCGGGCTTGTCATTTTTTCACATTTTCTTTTAAACAAAGTTTGTCTTTTTACAATTAAATCAGCACCAGCGACAGTGTGTCCTGCCGTTCAAAATATCAAATAAAAATAAAAAATACGACGAAAATACAACAAACTAAAATGCCAAAGGGATAGTAGTCGGACCAGTCCCCCCAAGCAGCACCCGCGCACGAGTTGACTCGAGCAGCAGCCATCACTCCCCTCAACCATATTGGAGGGAAGCCGCCACAAGCAAAGACTTTTAGATGGCGAGCATGACCGATCCAAAATCACAGTGGCTCACGTTTAATATTTACCTTCTGCTGTTAAGCAGTGCCTCGTCAGGCAAGACACAAAGCATTTTAACATATTAAATTTTATCACAAGTCGTTTAAGTTAGATACACACCAAGAATAATTAACAAGCTCAAGTGTATTGCCTTCAGAACGTAAATAAAGCAACAATCAATTTTGCTGCTAGACTTTAAAAGAAAATAATAAAATAAAAAAAGGACAAAAGGACAGCGGATATTCGATTACCTAACACCTGTACTTTGATCCCCAAGAAGGTGTCTTGCAGTGCCAAGCGTGTGGATTATGGCAAACCCTCCCTTCTAAGGGGAGGCCTTTGTTGAGCAGTGTCGGTTTTTCAGCTGCTGATGATGATGATAAGTTGAAAGTTCATATTCTTCTTTCTAGGTTTTACTTTAACTTGTTATTTTTTATATCGCTCACTGAAGATACGCCGTCCGCTCGGCAAAAGTTTACTAATAAATCCACTAACCTTATAAACTTGTCTAGTGTTATATATATTGTTAGACTTCAAAACTGATATAAAGTAAATTGTGGGTAGGATAGCCGAACGCGCTCAGCGAACGCGTATATAAGTCACTGTTCTAGCGGTACCGCAGTCATTCGTTTCTCAGATCTCGTACAGTGCGGAAGTCTCAGTGAAGTTGCTGCGTCATGGTGATTACAATGTATTCCTGCTGCGGGAGTGTGGTAATAATTCTTCAGTGGTATGTTCAGTTTTTATTTTACTAAGGTGGTCCAGAGACAATGGTTTCTGGACAGATTCTATTTTTTTTTTAAATAATCTTATTTAGGGTTTCCAACAATATTATCTGGATACATAATTTGAATCATTTCAACAGCCAACTATTAGACTATAAATTCACATCACATATACCGAATCTACTTACGTGCCCATTCATGTAGGTCCATATCTGATGTTCTAAATCGTATTGACCGTCCCCACAAATGCGATCCGAATGGGGCGTCGTTCAGCGTTCGAATACAAATCAATTTCGAAGCCAAGCGATGTCTGAAGTATTTATGTCAAGTGTTCGACGGAAATTCATGATGTCGCTGGATGCGATCGATTTACCCGGCCTCATGTGCTTGCATCGACACCACTGAATCTCCATCATTGAGAGCATTGATTGATGACTTACCGCTATATGATCTCAAACCTACTAACGAACCCGCAGTGTAGTACGAAATATCTAACTTCTGATGGATCGGATAGCCGCGCTTTTTAATTTCTGATTATCTAAGCCAATTTTTGCGAGAGGATTTCTTTTTCGCATAGGACTGGCCATTGGACTTGGCAGTGGCGCTGAATAGGTCTGAAGCTACACATGGGGTGTCTGGGTAGGAATAGAACCCATCCATCTCCCGTTGGATGTCGTAGGAGGCGACAAAGGGAAATGAAAAAGACGGGATTACCTACCACCTAAACTACGACCCTACGACCTCAACTACGACAGACAAACAGACGAAGTCTCACCATAAGAGTTAATTTTTACCTTTTAGGTATGGAACCCTAAAAATAGTAGCTAATTCAAGTCTAAAATTTTAGTATACTTTGATTAAAAATTGAATTTGTCTTAAGTATAGTCCCTAATAGTTAAAATTAATATCATTTACCTTATAATTAAGCTCATATTGTAGCCTTTACTGTGAATAATAAAGTATAGTATAAAAGTTAAGAGCTTCGATCGAAATTTAATATCGTAAACATAAAATATAAATTGAGAATATTTCAAAGCGAAGTTGAACAAAGATTCCTTTGAAACAGAACAACACGTGTATTTGCTTTTGTAGGATTAATAATTCGAGGACGAAAACATCCACAGAAAATCTTCAGATCCTGAAGAAAATTGCCAGCTTATAAATAAAGTAAGTCCACAAATCTATACTTATAATAAAACTGTAACAGGTCCAATTCTGTACATTGAAGATATTTTGAAAATTATATTTGGAGGGCATTCTATAACCGATACTGAGGCCGAAAATGTATTTTTTTTTAATTTTTGTCTGTCTGTCTGTCTGTCTGTCTGTCTGTCTGTCTGTCTGTCTGTATCTCGGCTGAGCATCACGCCAAAACTACTGGATGGATTGCAACGAAACTTGGCATGATTTGAGATCTTACTACGAGGTAGGACATAGGATACTTTTTATCCCGTAATCTAGCACGGTTCTTTTGGGAGAGGGGATTAAAGTCAAAATGGGTACTTGGTTATACGCTTGGTCCAATTTTAACATTTTTTCTTTATAATTATAATAAATATTTGTAAGGGAACACTCATAGACAGTTGTTAACAATGTTTGGAAATCGATCAGGTTAAGCAACGTTAGGTAAGGTCATTAAATAGATGGGTGACCATTTAACGCCATTTGAACTAAACGTCTCCGTGCTTCGGAGGGCAAGTACAAAGTGGTTCCAAGTTTTTAACCGACTTTAAAAAAGGAGGTTTTGTATTCTATGCGAATGTATATTATTGAAAGTTTAGTAAACGTAAACACAGCGCGAGCGGAGCTGCGTGGGTCAGCTAGTGTACCATAAATACTTCACAATATGTTAGCAAAAATAGCTGAATCAGTAATCCTATTATTGTGCTCTTAGGCTATAGAAGATATATTACCTTATTTAAGAAAATACGTTCGATTCCAACAATATTTTTCCAAAGCTTTTATGCGAAAAAGATAGCGTCGACTGGAGAATTTATACCACCGGCGAGCACAGGGTAAAATCGTGTTGAACTTCTAAATTCTTGTAATCAGCTAGACAGGCTGCGGCCGGCACGCACACCTTCCGTTTCCGTGACGAGCGGTGCCGTGTTGAACATATTTCTGTAGCCATAATAATGTTTCTATCGCTTAACGTACGCCTATGAATCCAGCAACAAAGAACGCAACATCTTCAAAAACTTTGTCAGCTTTACCTATAGAAGAATATATACTTGAAAAGCGTGCCAACCAAATGAGATTTAAATAGGATCCAAGTTTCAAATGTCTATGAGACTATTAAAACGGAATGTTTACTAGGAGTAGGTACATGATTTTTTTTTACACTTTAAATAGGCCTCCCAATAGGTGTACTGACGACATTGTGTGCTTCTCGAGTAACTGGTGGATGCAAATGGTCAAGTGTCGTTCATTGCGGCGTCCCAAGGGAGAAGCCTATGTATGGACCTCTTCTGGCTGGTGATGATGATGATGACAATATCTACAGATATGTCTAGTTGATGATGATAAATTGTTATATAACCCTATCAAAGAATATGACTTTAGTTTTACTAATTCAGATAACGTGCTTAATTAAGAAAATTAGTGGTAGTAACCTCAATCAGGTATGCCTAATTGGGGCTATTGAGTCGTAATCTTTTGGGTCGGTACCCGATAGTTCCTTGTAGTTAATTGATCGCTCCCATCTTATTCAAAGTGAATCGAACCTTAAAATGTGTCAGCTGCAATTCCGATCGCCGAGAATATAATCTAGCGACATATTACCGACCAAATCTTAAGCGTACTTCAATATGGATAAGGTATATTATCAGTGTCAAATTTGGCAGAAACTAGACAAAGGGATCCGTCCATATTATTCCGGTCAGCGAACGTCGAATGGCACCATTTTACATTGGACCTGTGACTTGAAATCCCCAGTACAGTGGACTAATAACAAAAGGGTTCACGTGGCCTAATAAAGTAGCTTTTTGCAAATCTGTTTCTAGCCAATGACATACGGGAGCTAAAATCGTGTATAGCCGTATAGCCGATGATTTTAGATTGGGTAGCTCAAGCTAGTTTTATAACTGACAGCTAAATATATACCATAAAATAACTTATAAAATGTTTTGTGAAATCAATGGTGGTTTTTAATAATATGTATATCTATTACTGTGTTTCAAGTATTATGTAGGTTTTTTATATAGCTATATTATTTTGTGAGATTTGCCGATTAAAAAATATGAAATAGAAAAATAACAAGCTAGAGCTTAGGTAACGAATGTATGGGTAAAATTACTTCCACTGGATCTATTTTTGTTAATTAAAGTATGACAGAAGTCAAACACGGACAAATAGTGTAATAGGTAACTTTATCCTTTTATTCCTCATAAAATTAGACACTCTTTTAATAAATGGGTTCGTATATAAATAGGTGTACAGGCGCATCCTGCCCGCTGCCATTACCGGGCCGTATGTTTTCTCTTTCAGGAACGCAATTATATATTGGATATCGCGTAGGAAGGTTTACTGCGATGAGGTGGGCCCACACATTATTCAAGTCTCAGGGTTCAGGTACAACCCGGGTCAATTAATTTGCATATACTTTGTTTTTCAAGCGTTTCAATTAATCGGTTTATTGTTCGAGGCATTATCAGACTTGTTTCATTTAATTCAGATAATCTCCTTTTCATGAAACTATAAGTTACTTTGTATGTCGTATCGAAAATATTGGTCATACAGGCTGCGCCAGACGAGCATACAATATTTCTCCATTAAAGGCCGCTGTTTTCGCACACCACAAATCCGATTTGCTTTACTGAAAATCCAAACCAAATACCCTATGCATTTGAAACCCATACATATAAATACAATCATTTTTCTACTGATAGTAATTTGTATTCCTGTGAAGCACAAAACTGTCCAGTTAGGTCGGTCCAACTTTGACAAAGAGGTCGCCCGAAGAATCCAACTCGGATGGGCAGCGTTCGGGAAACTACGCGATATCTTCTCGTCCAAAATACCGCAGTGCCTGAAGACGAAGGTTTTTAACCAGTGTGTGTTGCCAGTGATGACATATGGTACTGAGACGTGGTCTCTAACGGCTGGCCTTTTAGAAAAGTTCAGAGTCACACAACGAGCCATGGAGAGAGCTATGCTCGGAGTTTCTTTGCGCGACAGAATCCGAAATGTGGAGATTCGCCGAAGAACTAAGGTCACCGACATAGCTCTCAGAATCTGCAAGTTGAAGTGGCAATGGGCAGGCCACATCGCTCGAAGAACCGATAACCGTTGGGGAAGAAAGGTTCTCGAGTGGCGACCACGAACCGGAAGACGCAGCGTTGGCAGGCCTCCCACTAGGTGGACAGACGACATTGTGCGCGTCGCAGGTAACCGGTGGATGCAAATAGCCAATTGTCGTTCATTGTGGCGTTCTAAGGGGGAGGCCTATGTTCAGCAGTGGACGTCTTCCGGCTGATGATGATGATGATGATGAAGCACAAAACTATCTGGCCTTCGATAGGCCAAATATGTACTTTTAAAGGGCTATCTTTTCAAAGTCTACAATACCCTAAACTATCATAAGTCTATCTACAGGGTGTAAGGGACATCGTACCGAAAACCGATACCAGGGATCCAGTACATGATTCTGAACATTCTAGTGTTGAAATTTTTCATCGGCTTTTTCATGAATTTCCAAAAATAAACACTTTTTTTAAAATAAAATTAGTATAATATTATTGGTTATATAATTGTTTTCTAATGTCTTAGAAGATATGTTCAGGACGCTGGACTGGGAAAAGTGCGGCATCAATATTAACGGCAAGTACATCTCTCACTTGCGATTCGCGGATGATATCGTCATTATGGCCGAAACGCTGGAAGACTTGCAACGAATGCTGAATGGCCTAGCTGACTCTTCTCATCGCATCGGTCTCCGGATGAATTTAGATAAAACAAAAGTAATGCTGAACAAGCATGTTGTTCCGGGACCGGTTGCCGTAAATGGGATACCTCTTGAAGTTGTCCAGGAGTATGTGTACCTAGGACAGACGCTCCAACTAGGTAAGGACAACTTTGAGAAGGAAATCAAAAGAAGAATACAGCTGGGCTGGTCAGCATTCGGAAAACTTCGTCAGGTCTTCTCGTCACCGATACCGCAATGTCTGAAGACTAAGGTCTTTAATCAGTGCGTCCTACCCGTAATGACGTACGGTGCTGAGACGTGGCCACTTACGGTACGACTAGTCCACCAATTTAAGGTCGCTCAGCGAGCTATGGAGAGAGCTATGCTCGGCGTTTCTCTGAGGGATCGATTAAGAAACGAAGTAATTCGCCAGAGAACAAAAGTTACTGACATAGCTCAACGGATTAGCAAGCTGAAGTGGCAGTGGGCTGGTCATATTTGCCGCAGAACCGATGATCGGTGGGGAAGACTGGTTCTGGAGTGGAGGCCACGAACTGGAAAACGTAGCGTAGGACGCCCTGTGACCCGGTGGAGTGACGATTTACGCAAAGCAGTTGGCAGTGACTGGATGAGGAGAGCCGAAGACCGGGCTCAATGGCGTGTATTGGGGGAGGCCTATGTCCAGCAGTGGACTGATGTAGGCTGATAATGATGATGATGATGATGATGAATATTATTGGTTTAATAATAAAGCATAATTTTAATTTAAATACAATAAATTACTTATTTGTGGATTTTTTTTTAATTATTTATTTATTTATTCTTTATGCACTAAAACAGTACATAGGCAATCATCAATTTATTTAAAAAAAAAAACAAAACTGGAGTAACAAGGGAATAAAAAATAAAATAAAATCATAGGCAATTAATTATTATTATTATAGAAAATTAGCAATGTAATTTGAGAAATAAATATTTTTCCGTATATATTCATTACGTCATGCTCGAAAATTAATAAGTCAGTATATGTCATTTTCCATATAGGTATAGGTTTCTGTAATGTTGTAACGGACATTATTTGACATCTTATAATTTTTTTTTCTGTACGATGTCCCTTACACCCGTTATATTCAACAAATATATTTTAATTGTGTTATAAACGTGATGTGTCTCATAATTTAAACATAAATTGACACAATGGTGGCTATACCCGATTAGACTATGTATGGTACATCGTTCAATCGGCATATAGCTGCCGATTGGATCAAGTAGAACTGACCGTGTGTGGGCGTGGATGGGCATGACAGTTATCCTTGACTGAACAATTTTAATTCAATTCTTTTGCCTTGATCTAGCCGATTGGATCACACCGATTAGACCGTGTATGGCGGCCGTAAGTGGGTAAGTAATTAGGTAATACATTACATACAACCTGAAAATTTACCTTTACATACAAAAAGCGGTGGTTACAACTGCTGGTGCTATTTGTTCCCGCGCATGTTTTTGTGAAGTTTTAGTTTCTTATTTGTTACTAGCTGACCCACGCAGCTCCGCCTGCGCTATTTTTACGTTAACTAAACTTTTAATAACAGACATTAGCATCGTATACATAACCTCCTTTTTTATAGTCGGTTAAAAACTGGGACCTACTTTTTACTTGCTCTCCGAAGCACGGACCCGTTTAGTTCAAATGGCGTTAAACGGTCACCCATCTATTTAATGACCTTACCTAACGTTGCTTAACCCGATCGATTACAAAACCTTGGTAACAACTCTCTATGAGTGTTCCCTTACTAATATTTATTATATTATAAAGAAAAATTGATAAAATCTGACCAAGCGTATAACCAAGTACCCATTATGACTTTAATCCCCTCTCCCTAAAGAACCGTGCTAGATTACGGGATAAAAAGTATCCTATGTCCTACCTCGTAGTAAGATCTCAAATCATGCCAAGTTTCATTTGAATCCATTCAGTAGTTTCGGCGTGATGCTCAGCCGTGATACAGACAGACAGACAGACAAACAGACAGACAGACAGACAGACAGACAGACAAAAATTAAAAAAAATACATTTTCGGCCTCAGTATCGATTATAGAATGCCCTCCAAAAATAATTTTCAAAATATCTTCAATGTACAGAATTGGACCTGTTACAGTTTTATTATAAGTATAGAAGATAGTTAAAGACGACAATTTACGAATTAGTCCAATTATTTATGTAGCGAATTTAACACAGTTCAGTCACATTTAACACACGTACATCGTGTGTGCCGCTCAGCAAGAACTTAATGCATGTAGATTGGAAGTCAATGAATTAAATTTAGTCCATTTATTGAAGTGAAACTTCTTATGCGACTTCCAACAAGTTTAACGCTTAACGCGTTAAACGTTAAACGCTACCATGGAGGGGGTATAAAAGCGTGCACGTGACCCAGTCATTCAGTCTTCAGTCACTCCGTCATTCCGTCATTAAGTGTCGATCAGTGTCATTCAGCATCGTTCAGTGTCATTGAGAGTCGTTCAGTGTCGTCCAGTGTCATTTCAGTGTCGTTCAGTGTTATTCTGTGTCAATCAGTGTCGTTCAGTGTCGTTCAGTATAGTTCTGTGTCGTTCAGTGTCGTTCAGTCACGGGGAGGGGGGAGAAAGAGACAGAGCGAGAGTGAAGTTTCACTTCTTCCGCGCGGAGGGACTCCACGCACGCACATTTTTGTTTCTTTTGGTGATATGTAAAGAAGATGAAGATTAATAATTATGTAGTTAGATTTTAAAATCATATACGTTTTATGTATGTATAATCTAATTTAAGTCCTCTTTGTTTTTTGCTGTCAGGCTTTGTATGTTTTTATAATTTACTAGCGACCCGCCCCGGCTTCGCACGGGTGTAATTTAGAAAACAAAAGAAGTGAAAAATTTAAAGTTCCTGCCTTTGATTATAGAATTTCTTGTTAAATAATGTTTGTAGCTGACTTTTCGTAACACAATATGAACAAATTATGTATAGAAGTGACGCGCGAAATGGCTCCTACTATAGATGTCTGTCCATGGGCAGAGTACTCAACGCTTAGGTTTAGGCCTGCAACGTTGAATCTCTGAGCTTGTGATTTGTTAATTGTATTTATAATTTTATTAGAAACTGCAGACGTGTACCGGTGTGCAATTTGGGTGAATCAAGGTTTCGTTCTAATACAATAACAGGACACCATTTCTTTATTGACGCGGGGGAAATCTTCAAAAGATCCCCGGGAGCTGAGGGGCTCGACCGGAGTATGTGGGTTTCTTACCCACTAAAACCCCCGCGGCTATCACGTCGGCACATAAGAGGGGGGACCTTTTTTTTTGACGCCGGGGAAATCTTTAAAAGATTCCCGGTAGCTGTGGGGCTCGATCGAGGTATTGGGATTCTTACCCACTAAAACCCCCGCGGCTGTCGCATCGGAACATGACAGGCGACTGGTCAGACAGAGACAGGTCTCTCCGGTGGGATCTGCACCAGGGGCCCCTCAGTGCCTTGCCTTTGAGCCCGCCACCGGGGGGCGTATTGTAGCCCCCCGGGAACCAGTCATGGTGCCCACGGGGACGGGGGTCGCAACCACGCTACCGTCCTCCTCGGAGTCGTCGCCGTACTCAATGGACGTCCTAAGGGCCCACACCCCGGACGTCCAGCGACTCCGAAGGTTGAAGAGGGGGGGCCCGGGCTAACTGTTGGGATCTGCACCAGGTGATACCACTCAGAGCCTTGCCTTATAGCTCCACGGGAACCTGCCACTTAAGAGGGAGGTCCTCGGAAAACATCGAATCTTGATATAAATAAAATAATCAAAAACATAAAGTTTAAAAGTCCAAAAGGAAGCGAACCCGGACGGTACAAATAGAGGACGCTTCCGTAACCACTTGACCACGGAACTTTTGTTTAAGCTTTCGAATTACCTTATCTTATTCTTGTTATATGTCTGCTTAGTCCCTAATGCATATAGCGTGATATTTTACCTTATGAATTAAAGTTATCCGTGTACAGTACCTAATTTACGTATTATATAAATTAACACCCGCCCCGGCTTCGCATGGGTGTAATTTAGAAAAAAAAAAAGTGAAAAATTTAAAGTTACTACTGCCGTTGATTATAGAATTTTTTCATAGATAATGTTTGTAGCTGACTTTTCGTAACGCAATATGAACAAATTTTCTTTGGAACTTTCTTTGGCCTGTCTATGGGCAAAGTACTACTCAACGCTTAGGTTTAAGCAACGTTGAATTTCTGAGCTTATGATTTGTTAATTGTATTCATAATTTTATTAGAAACTGCAGACGTGTACTGGTGCACAATTTGGGTGGATCAAGGTTTCGTAATACAGGACACCATTTCTTTAAAACCAATTTATGAAAGTAATACGGGCTTCCTTGTTCTGTTTCATCAATAAGACGTAAACGGGAGTCAACCGGGGAATTCTTACCCACTAAAACCCCCCGGGCCATCACGTCGGCACATAAGAGACGGGACCTGGGCTATCTGTTGGGATCTGCACCAGGTGATATCACTCAGTGTCTTGGCTTTGAACTCGCCGCCGGAGGAGCACATTATAGCTCCTCGGGAACCTGCTACATAAGAGGGAGGGGCCAGGGTGGTATCTGCAACAGATACCCCTCAGTGACTTGCCTTGGAGCTTGCCACCGGGGATCGCATTATAGCTCCCCGGGAACCAGTCACCGTGCTCACGGTTACAGGGGTCACGGGGGAAGCCTTTAATAGGTCGGGACCCCGTTGGCGGTCAACCGGGTATGTAGGATTCACTATACATACTATACACTAAACCCCGCCACCGGGGGGCACAATAAAAAATTAAGCCACCCGGGAACCTGTCACCGTGCACAAAGTTTCGGGAATCACGGGTAGACCTCCAATAGGCTCCCATGATCCTGCGGGCGGTCGACCGCGGTGTGTAGGATTCTAACCCTCTAAACCCCCCACGGCTGTCCGCACAAAATATGGCGCTGCACCGGGTACCCCTCAGTGCAAGGCAAGGGCTTTAGAAGCCGCTGCCGGGGCGCATTATAGCCCCCCGGGAATCTGTCACCGTTGTCACAGTTAAAGGGGTGGCGGGGGACACGTTTAATATTTCCCCGGGATCCTGTGGGGGAGTCAACCTGCGTATTTAGGATTCTTACCTACTAAAACTCCCGTGAGGGGAACCAGGGTTCTCTGGTGGGATCTGCGTCAGCTGTCCCTCAGTGCATTGCCTTTGAGTCAGCCGCCGGGGGGCGGGTATATTATATCCCGGATATTTACCTACCTTATATGGAATTAATGAAATTTTCTAGTACTTGATTGTTAACGATGTATCTCTTTAGGTTTAGTCAACGTAAGCTATGTAAGTTTATTTACTTAGATAAAACTTAATTAGGTTTTTTTTATATACATAAACCTTCAATGAAAAATTATCTAACCGATGGTGAAAACTGCTGCGTGGTTTAGGAGGAGCTATCGGATATAGACAGACTCGGATAGCGACTTTGTTTCACACTATGTAAAGATACTCTGACGTCGATAGGGAACAACACCAGCCAACCTGTAGAAAAAAATTGACTGACAGACAGACAATAATTCCAATAAAGTTTTGGCTTTTATATCATAAGTACAATAAGTACATACTTAATGTATTCCTACCCAAACAGAATAAGTAATAATTATAAAAAAATATATTAGAGATAAAAAGTGCTGGAGTTGATATGAGTTAAATATTTAAAACATCGAATCTTAATATAAAAAAATAAAATCTTTTTAAAAAAAAATTGAACCGACTTCAATATCACTGAAAAGTTTAAAATAATTTAAATATTATTGAAGTTGGTGTTAGCTTACCGGCTGTGTATATTTGGCACCAACTTCAATAATATTTAAATTATTTTAAACTTTTCAGTGATATTGAAGTCGGTTCAATTTTTTTTTAAAAAGATTTTATTTTAAACTTTTTAGTGATATTTTCATATATAAAGATTGAACCATCGAAAACCGTAAAATTATCTAGATAGGTTATGATCACATTATCGTCTACATAGTTTTACATAATTCATATTTCTTCAGAAACTCAGAACCTATTTATCCGGTCGTAATGAAATTTGCATGGAATCATCATAGTAGTTTACTCTCTCGAATAAAAAAAGAATCATCGCAATCGGTTCATAATTGTCAGAGCAATGTAATGGAGAACATCAGTTTTATGGTTTTTACCAGATAAATTCCTCCACATCGTTCATGTTCCTTCAGGAAGTTCTTATCCGGTTGTAATAAAATTCATACAGATTTAATAAAGTGGTTTCTTCTTTCGAATAAAAAAAGAATCATTGAAATTGGTAAATATTTGCTAGAGTTATGACCATTTTTGTCCTTAAAAAGCGACATAAAGTCATCGATATAGGCTTTCCTGCAGCTCTCAGTGCGCAGTCACCATTCTTGTTTTTCAGGAACTACTTATTACTACGCAATAATTTTTTTATGGGACCCAATCAATGGATTGAAGAATGGATGGAAGAAAGATTTTTTCAAATCGGTTCATAATTGACAGAGTTATGCGCGAACATACATAAAAAAAAAATATATATATACAGACGAATTGAGAACCTCCTCCTTTTTTGAAGTCGGTTAATAAAAAAATCAAAAACAAAGTTTAATAATCAAAAAAAAATACCCGATCAGGGGTAGCGAACCCGGACAGTCCGTACTTAGAGGACGCTTCCGTAACCACTTGGCCAAGGAACTTTTATTTTAACCTTCAAATTATCGTATCTTATTGTTGTAATATATTTGTACTGCCATCGGTTGAGTTATAATACTTCTTTTTTACCCTGTAAAGGGATAAATTATAAAAAATATGAAATACTAATTCAATTAATTTTCTTAACGAATGTCTGTGCAAAATTTCAAGTCAATAGGACCAAGGAATCGCGTTCTCCCATACAAACTTTGCCCCCCTGTTTGACCCCCTTAGAGGTTGAATTTCACAAAATCCAGTCTTAGTGAGCACCTACGACTTAAAAGGAACCCCCATGCAAAGTTTGAGACTCCTAGCACTTGTAGTTTCTGAGATTTCGTGATGAGTGGGTTTTTGTCTACTCTTTTATATAATAAGATACCTGTCACTATTACTTACTTAATATTACATAACATCCTAATCCGGTCGTATACTCGGACCGGCCGAGACTTATTCAATTTTCACGGAATACATTCGAATATATAAAATACGTTTGCCAAAGTTGTAAAAATATATAGTAGCTAAGGTCATATCAATCGTGAGGACAGGGCACGAAAGGTATACAAAGTGTAGATATTCGGTCCATCGGGGTCGCATGAAATATGGATTCGAAGGACGCGCGGTGATCTTCGGCACGAGTCCTCTGGGATTATCATATGTAAAAAAAAAAATCTGTTGCTGTAGATTATAACGGGTGTAGTAAGGGACATCGTACCGAAAAAAAATATATAAGATGTCAAATAATGTACGTTACAACATTACAGAAACCATTTATATGGAAAATGATAAATGACTGACTTATTAATTTTCGAGCATGTAATGAATATATTCGGTATAATATTTATTTCTCAAATTACACCGCTAATTTTCTAAAATAATGAATTGCCTATTAATTAATTGCCTATGTACGGGCATAAATAATAAATAAATATATAATTAAATAAATTTTCCACAAATAAGTAATTTATTGTTTTTAAATTAAAATTATGCGTTATTATTATACCAATAATGATATTATACAAATTTTATTTAAAAAAATTGATTTCTTTTTTGGAAATTCATGAAGAAGTCGATGAAAAATTTAAACACTAGAGTGTTCAGAATCATGTACTGGATCCCTAGTATCGGTTTTCGGTACGATGTCCCTTACACCCTGTATAATTGGATATTTTAAATCATAGAATCCAAAAATAGTACAACTTGCTCCCTACGAACTTACCGGTTAATGGCAATGCCCCATAAATAAAATGTGCCTTCTGTTTTGTTTACGGTGAGGAAACTTCCAAAGGCACCCAGTCTCCGTAGGGGTGGAGGCCGAGGCCGGGTTAAGTGGGATTTGTACCCAATAAAACATCCCCGGTGACCTTCACCGACGGTACGAAGAGAGGGCACTTGGTTCGGACCTGGCCAGAGGCTCTCCACGACTCTTTAGAACACATGCCGCGGGGGTGTTACTGTAATCATTCCCTCCTCGGTTTTACTGCAATGGCGGGGCACTGAACACATCTGAATGAGCCACCAACTTAGACCAGCTTGGCAAGACTGGCTCCCCTTGAGGCGGCTGACCCACAAAAAAAAAAAATGTGCGTGCGTGGAGTCCCTCCGCGCGGAAGAAGGGAAACTTCATTCTCGCTCTGTCTCTTTCTATTCCACCTCCCCGCGCAACGAAGTCAACGAAGTCAACAAAGTCAATGGAATCAACGGAGTCAACGGAGTCAACGGAGTCAACGGAGTCAACGGAGTCAACGGAGTCGGCGGAGTCGGCGGTCACTCACTCACTCACTCACTATCCACTCACTATCCACTCACTATCCACTCACTATCCACTCACTATCCACTCACTATCCACTCACTATCCACTCACTATCCACTCACTATCCACTCACCCACTCACTCAGTGACGGCGTCACATGAGCGCTTTCATAACCTTAACAAATTTACGCCTATCGCCTATCGTTTAACACCTATCACTTAACGCGTTAATCGATAACGCGTTAAGGTGCTTCATTTAACGCTTGACGCGTTATGTGATAACATTTTTGGAAGTCGCATAAGAAGTTTCACTTCAATAAAAAAACTAAAAATCTTGTAAAACGTGGGCGTGTCAATATACCTGACTACCAGTGATAAGTACATTGGAATAAATTAAGTCAATCTATTGCATCTCAGTAATTAAAATGTCCTGCTGGCCGATACGACCACAGGGTTTAGATGGCAGGATCAGCCATCTATACCCTGTTTTTAACCGACTTCAAAAATGGAGGAGGTTCTCAATTCGTCTGAATATTTATTTTTTTATGTATGTTCGCGCATAACTCTGGCAATTATGAACCGATTTGAAAAAATCTTTCTTCCATTCATTCTTCAATCCATTGATTGGGTTCCATAAAAAATTATTGCTTAGTAATAAGTAGTTCCTGAAAAAAACAAGAATGGTGACTACGCAGGAAAGCTGCAGGAAAGCCTATATAGATGACTTTATGTCGCTTTTTAAGGACAAAAATGGTCATAACTCTGGCAAATATTTACCAATTTCAATGATTCTTTTTTTATTCGAAAGAAGGAACCACTGTAATGAATCTGTATGAAATGTATCACAACCGGATAAGAACTTCCTGGAGGACCATGAACGATGAGGAGAAATTTATCTGGCAAAAAACCATAAAACTGATGTTCTCCATTACATTGCTCTGACAATTATGAACCAATTTCGATGATTCTTTTTTTATTCGAGAGAGTAAACTACTAGGTATGATGATTCCATGCAAATTTCATTACGACCGGATATTTTTTTCTGAAGAAACATTAATATGTAAAACTATGTAGACGATAATGTGATCATAACCTACCTAGATCATTTTACGGTCTTCGATGGTTCAATCTTTATATATGAAAATATCACTAAAAAGATTAAAATAAAATCTTTTTTAAAAAAAATTTAACCGACTTCAATATCACTGAAAAGTATAAAATAATTTAAATATTATTGAAGTTGGTGCCAAATATACACAGCCGGTAAGCTAACATATTTTATTCATTAGAAGATCAAAAATGGAACAATAAATGTATGAACACCAAACACTGTATTGATGGAATACTAATGAAGTGATGGAGTCATTAAATATGTCATAATCACCAGCCATCACTCCTGTGTACATCCATATAATATATTGTTCCATATTTCCAATTTATTGTTCTACAGGATGCATTTTGGAGAGTGTGCACAGGAATTGCATGACTTGATTCCACCATCTCCCTTTCATCATCGGACGACGAGACGCACGGCACGTACACACCCTTATGTGGTGAAAGTGCCTTCAGTCCGGACTAAGCGGTTTGCTTCTTCATTTATCATAAGGACAGCTAAGGACTGGAACAGTTTGCCTGCATCGGTTTTCCCGCCCGATTATAATGTGGGTGTCTTTAAGACTAGAGTGAATAGGCTTTTAATAAACTAGCTAGTGTGTTTTGCCATCCTCGATTGCGTCGCTGCTTTCCATCAGGTGGAACTGCAATCAAGCACTAGATTATCAGTGTTAAAAAAAAAAAAATTGATCACCTAAAGAAAAACAGGGTAAAAACACTTAACTCTCACAATATGATGGGTCGGAATATTGACACGACTGGGGACAGGTCAGTACATGCACATCCGACGCATGGATCATCTTACTTTTTAGACAATCATTGTCCCAACCAGTAGGAATCAACTGCACAAAATTGTGGCTCCCCGCGGGAATTCGCGGTCGGTTCCCCGCTGCGCCATATACAGAAGAATTTCATAATACAGCAACAGATATTTAGTTAATTTCCCTTCAAAAAAAGTATTTTTTTCACACACAACTGTTTTATAAGGGCAACTTACCTGTCAGTGGAGACAAGTCCTGTAAAAATTTGGAAATGGATTCACAAGAAAATAAAACGTATTATTTGTTTCTAGAGCTGGGAATTGTTTTTGCTGTAGGCTAAGAACAATCAACTTCGTCCGCGAGGGACGTCTATTATTTTATTTCAAACAATTTTTGTTCTACTCTTATAGCTCGGCCACGAAAATATCGCCACGTTTGTGTTAAGAAGAATATTGTATTTTTATTATTTTAAACTTATAGGTGATTCTAGTTTTATAGGTCGAATACGTGATAGTAATGGCTAAAACTTCTTTGAGGTTAAGATAAGGGGTTGTAAGGCTTCGTCGTCTGGTCGTTCGGGGTGTGGGCGGACGTCTATGGAGTACGGCGGCAACTCAGAGGAGGACGACTGCGGGATTGTGACCCCCGTCCCCGTGAGCACCATGTCTGGTTCCCGGGGGATTATAATGAGCCCCCCGGCGGTGGGCTCAAACACTGTGGCTCCTATTGCATATCTCACCGTTGAGCCCTGGTTTCCCGCGGGGCTTTTAGTGGGTAGGAATCCCACATACCCCGTTTGACCCCCACAAGTCCCGGGGACCTAGTGAAGGGTTCCCCCGATATTTTTTTTTCAGCTAACCTTTTTTTTTAGCATTAAGTATCGCAAATCGTATCATATTGCACTCGTATCGTGCATAAGCGTCTCTTGCCTCATTTGATGTTCACAAATATATTAGAACAGAAATTTAGTCGCTGTAAGTCACTAAACTAACATGAAAAGAATTGCCATAACTCTTCGATTTGACAAGTCTTCAAAGTGATCATTATCAGCAGTCGAGAGACGTCCACTGCTGAACAAAAAAGCCTTAGAAGGGAGGGGTTGCCATAATCCCCACGCTTGACAGGCGGCTTGGGGATCGCAGTATAGGTGCTAGCTAATCCAATAGACGCTGCTGCCCGTCTTCTTATTTTCCCATACGGACACCCAACGGGGAGAGATGAGAGGGTGCTATTCTTACCCGGACACCCCACGGGTGATGCTTCTCACTGATGTGTAGCTGCAAAATCGCAGATCACTGATGCTAAGGGTACCGTGTGTTTTAAGGCTCTAATGCATAAGCTCCGGGCCCTACCACCTTATTTAAGTAGGTCCCTAATCCTTCTTTTCCGTGGGAAAGAGAAGCAAATATACGCAGTTTCTAGATCTGTTCTTTTTAACCGACTTCAAAAAAGGAGGAGGTTCTCAATTCTCTCTCATCAAAATAAGATTACAATTATATTAGATAGAAAATCATGACATGTTTCAGCAGCTATCTGAGGATCCTTGTAGCCTATTGTAATCTTCTTTTCTTCTTTATTCTCCTTCTTCTTTCTTGACATAGTATAAAACAAAGTCGCTTTCCGCGTCTGTCTGTCTGTCTGTATATCTGCTAACACCTCCTGAACCACGCAATACTATAATTATGCTTCCACGACTTGCAAGTTTACCACCATCTGTTCGAGCAATATAATCGAAAATAAACCGCGATATAATCCGATACAATAGTTTGATTTCAATAATATAATCGATATTTTATTACATACCTATCCACATGGTATATACAATTTTCAAATTAGTGCAAAGTATTCCAAACTCTTTTTTTACAGCTTTTAAATCTATTCAAACTAATCAACATTTCATAGCAGGTACACCAACATAAATATCTAGTAAGCCCACTGGATAGACACAGGTCACGTACTCTTTGGAATTTTTCGATCATCCTGACGCAAATGAAAAATAGGGTTCCCTTGAATCCTTAACGTGGAAACATCGAGGGGCTGAATTGAATGGTTAGGTTGACATGTTTAATTTGCGTTGCGAGAAACTACTAACCAAACTTGGATTTGGCAGATACAAATAGTCGAGGTTTTGTACTTTTTCATATTCGGGAAATAATTGTGTATCTTTTATTGTAAATTGTATGTACGATATAGTGTCACTCCGCAGCCCAGAAATAAATTTGTGAACATCTATATTGTTAAGAAAAATATTTTAGTATCTTTGATCCTAAGACCTTTCTAAATGATAGCAGAAAATTGTCAAAGCTTTTTTATCATCCCTAGCAAACTAGTATCTACATTATGAAACTTTATAAGTATAGACGCTGATAAGAGTTCTTTGATGACGACGACGAAACGACATCTTTATTTTTATAAAAAATTCTAAGTAAATTTTTTGCCGCAAATATATGTATTTCATCATATTAGAGTCGAGCTGAGAAAATTCACCTCTTTACTAATACATGCAGACTTAAAGATTTTTAATATTTTATCACCACTCTATTTGGGTGTTCTCACCATTCAGCCGTCTTTACTACGCAATCGCCCACGCAATACTTTGCATAAATAAAACAGATTACTTGGAAATAGATTTTAATATCCACATTGGACCTTTGATGGCTCCATGAATGTTTCAACGAAAGCGAAATTCAATCAAGTCCTAGTAAACTTTTATCAAGCAAAGACAGTAAATATTTTCGCTTTTCAAGAATTAACGCCGACGCAAAATTGAAAGCCCTCTAACTGTTATCAAGAAGATGAAGAAAAATATTTTTTTGATTCAACAGACTTCTTACGAATTATGAACCATGCCACTTTCTGGGCTCTTCGGTGAAATCTACACCACTCAATGGCCTTGGATTTCCTCTGAGCTTACAGTCCATTATATACCCAGGAACCTGTTACGGTGCTCACGGGAAAGAGGGTTTACAGCCCAAGTCCTCTTTGGAGTCGCCGTCGTATTCTATGGGCACACACCCTAAACATCCAACGATTCCAAAGGATACTGAGGTACCTGACCCACATTATTAAATATTTCAAATGTTGGTATTCGTCTAGTGCCCTGGTAAGAATAGCACCTTCCCATCTCCTCCCATTGGTTGTCCGTAAAAGGTGACTAAAGAAAAACAAGAAGACGGGCGGCAACGTCTTTCTATTGGATTACCACCACCTATACTGCGATCCTCAAGACGCCTGCCAAGCATGGGGATCCCCTACCTTCTTAGGGGCTGGCCTTCGTTGGACTGTAGATTTTGGGCTGGTGGATGGCAAGTCAATGGAAGCTTAATGAAAAGGGCACTCTTGATAAACACACTGATTTATTGCAATTAATACAATTTTATATTATACACCATGCACAGTCGATTAGTTAGAAGAATGTAATGTAAGTGTTGCCGTTATAATAAATAAAAAATATTCTAAATTTGTTGGGTGTTGCCAACATGCTGCGCCACCCGCAGTTGCGCTGATAGGTACATGGTACAACTGTATATTTAAGTCTTAATTAGTACACTTATAAATTTTACATGGACTCCTATTCTTTATTAGATAAGTATGAGTAGGTACATAATAATTTTCTTATAAAATACGAAAGAGTATATTAATATATAGAATACAAATTGTTTTCTGAAACAGTAATAATAATAGACTAACATACATATTTTAATTAATAGGTAATATACATACATTTCTTATGGAACGGTTATATACTTTACCGTTAGGAGTCTTTACATTTAAGGCTCTAACCTTTCCATCCTTACCCGGAAATATTTTAACGACTCTTGCCATTGGCCAAAAGAGTGGAGGTGCATTAGCATCCTTTAGAATGACTAACATGCCTTCATTTACATTAGGTAAATCGTCTTGCCACTTAGGTCTACATTGCAATGCATTTAAATAATATTTATGCCATACATTCCAAAACTGTTGAGTTAACTTATTACATATTTCCCAATACTTGAGTCTATTTACATTGGTTTCACTAACATCAGTTTCTGGATAAGACATTAATGATTTACCTATCAAAAAATGCCCTGGAGTGAGGTAACTAAAGTCAGAGCTGTCTGAAGACATCGGTAACAATGGCCGAGAGTTTAAAACTGCCTCAATCCTTACTATAATTGAATTTAGTTGTTCGTAGGTTAATGTGGCTTTTAATACAATCCTTTTTAAATGAAATTTCATGCTTTTTACTGCTGCCTCTGCAAGTCCAGCAAACACTGGTGAATAGCTTGGTGCAAAATGAAAACGAATGCCTTGCTGGGCTGCATACTCTTGCACCAGTGTTTGATGATCCGCAGAAGTGTTCAGCTTGTACAAAGCAGCTAGCTGGTTGCTTGCCCCTTTAAACCATCCCCCATTATCACAGAAGACTTCGCTGGGCAAACCGCGTCGTGAAATAAATCTTTTAAAACACGCTAAAAAGGAATCGGTCGACAAATCTGATGTAATCTCTAAGTGAATAGCCTTTGTTACAAAACAAACGAATACACAGACATACCCCTTTGTGATTAATGCCCGTCTGACTCTAGAATTCTTTACATCTACTGGACCAGCGAAATCTATGCCAACCTTTTCAAATGGCCGGGATGCAGTAACCCTTTGCTGAGGCAAGGAACCCATTAGCTGTTTCGCAGTGCTTGCCTTTAATCTGAAACACGTTATACATTTGTGAGTTATCTTTTTTACTTCTCTTATACCATTTACAATCCAATATTTTTGGTTTAAATGAGATAACAACAATTTAGGTGCAGCATGTAACAATCTTAAGTGTTCATGCCTTATAATAAGCTCTGTTATATGTGACCCTTTAGGTAATATGATAGGGTGTTTTTGTACATACGAAAAATCTGAATTTTGTAAACGTCCCCCTACTCTAACCAAACCCTGATTATCTATAAAGGGATGTAACGGTTTTAAGGGACCTTTGACATTCTCATTCGATTTTAAAGAATTTATTTCGTCACTAAAATAAATATATTGTTCAGCTTTAATAATCAACATCAATGCTTGTTGTAACTCTGAGCTATGCAAAAAAGAATCTCGTATTTTAGTGCTGCCTGGTTTGACATTGTGTATGAATCTTAATACGCAAGCCATGACTCTAATACTCTTATTAAGATTAGAAAATTTATGAAAATATTGAAACCAATCACTTGAATTTTGTGTGACTAATGAAACCACTGCGCTAGGAGAGACCGAACCCACCTTCAATTCTGGCAATTCCACAGGCAGGACGATATTACCACCATCTTCATATGAGTACTTACTAGAATGTAAAAACGATGGCCCATTCCACCATAAGGAACATGCAGGCAGCTCACGTGGATCTACTCCTTTGCTTACTAAATCTGCAGGGTTGTCCTGAGTATTGACATAACGCCAAGTACACATGTCTGTTTTTTCTTTGATTATCTTTACTCTGTTTGCGACATACGGTAATAATCTAGTTAATTCTGTCTTTAGCCAAGCTAAAACAATTTTTGAATCACTAAATAAAATTATATCATCAATTCTTATTTTAATTTTTAATGTGTTATATACTCGTTTTATTAATAAAGAAAGTAATAATGTGGCATTTAATTCCAATCGTGGGACAGTTAGTGGTTTACTTATAGGATTTATTCGCGACTTCGAACAGAGTAACGATACTGTAACATTACCTGTCCGATCAACGACTCGTAGATACACGCAGCATCCATAGCCGACTGTGCTCGCCGCATCCGCGAACCCAATCAATTGCACTGACACTGCTGAATCAAGGACGGGAATATTTCTATTTAACAGGATTGTCTGCATTTCTGTTAAACTGTTAATAAATTTAAGCCATTCCGTTTTTATGCTTGCAGGTGCAGGTTCATTCCAACCTATCTTGACTAACCAAAGCTGCTGCATTATGGCTTTAGCCTTAATAATAATAGGGCTGACGAAACCCATGGGATCATAAAACCGTGCTATGTAACTTAAGATATCCTTTTTTGTTATTAAGTTAGTGTCATATAATTCTGGACACTTGATTGTGAAACAATCATTTTTAATATCAATAATTAAACCTATGGCTTTCATCTTACATTCCTCTTTTTGTAAGTCAAGCTCATCAAATTGCAAACATGTATTAGGAATATCATATAATAATTCTGGTGCATTTGAAGCCCACTTATGTGCATTAAAGTTTCCCAAGCGGAGCAATTCCTGCAGTTGAGACTTGGCACTTAAAATATTTTGTAAATTAGAATCCGCATACAAGATGTCATCGACATAACAGCAATTATTTAATATAAATGAACCTAGAGGATAATTTTCACCAAACCGTATAGTAAGCTCATAGAGGCAGCGTGTTGCTAAGAATGCTGAACTTTTTAACCCGTATGTAACAGTTTTTAGGCGTAAGCATTGTAAATTCTCATCAGGATTATTGCGAAATAAAATATTTTGAAGCATTGTGAATTGAGGATTAAGCAAAACACATCTGTACATTTTCTGAATGTCTGTTGAAAATGTATAGTCACCAAAACGAAACAACAAAACAATATCAAAAAGTTATCTTTGAACTTGAGGTCCATTAAGCATTAAATCATTAAGTGAAACTTTATTCTTTGTTTGCATAGATCCATCGAATACAGCCCGCACCCTTGTCGTTTTACTATTTTGATTTAAGACTGCATGATGTGGCAAAAAATATAAAGGATCCTTTTCCAAATCGTATGAATTAATATCAACAAGCTCTGCATGACCTAGTGTGATAAACTCATTAAGAAATTTTTGATATTCAATCCGTAAATATGGATCTTTTTGTAATTTTTTCTCTAAATTTAAGAATCTGTGATAAGCTAAATCAAATGAATTGCCAAGAGTTTCATTAATTTCCTGTAATGGCAATTTTAAAGGTAAATCAACATAAAAATTATTATTTTCAAGTTTAACCGACTCTTGGAAAATAGTTTCCGCGAGTTCATGTTCAGTTAACTTTTCATTAAATGTTTCTGGGACTTGTTCAGTCTTCCAGAATCTTGCCAATGATTCACTGACATCAGAATCACATGTTGTACAAAGCAAAGATGTCACCTTATTATTTTGTGTTGTTGGTTGCGGCAACGCACCAGCTATTATGTGCCCAAACTTGGTGTTGACGACATGCGGTGTGCTGTTAGTACTGATAGGATGCTCAAGCGGCAGCAGCACCTGGAAAAACACATGGGCCCCGATTAAAAGACTTATTTCTGATGGCGTATGATACTGCTCATCGGCCAACATGATGTTTGGTGGTAGATTTAATGTCGATGTGTCAACCTTTATTTGTGGAAGCTTGCATGTGATTTTATTTACAACTTGACAATTTATAGAAGTTTTGTATGGTGATGTCAAGGAATGAATTTCCACTGGAACAGAATAATTGGAAATATTTTTTTGATTTGTGACCCCTATGATATTTATATTACTCTGCATAGGAGTCAATTTTAACAATTGGACTACTCTAGTGGTTATCAGTGAGGTTTGTGATGCTGAATCCAATATTGCCTTCACCTGAATTACCTGGTTGTCCTGTCCTACTAACTTAACTAAAGCTGTGGGGAGTAAAATATTATTATGGTCATTACCAGACATTAACGTTACCGGCGAAGGTGTCTCTTTATGGTGGATGAGTGAGTTATGATTTTTCTTGCACTCACCGCACTTGAAGTGGTATCTACACTTGCCAGCATGCCAATGCATCTTGCTGATTTAGACATATTTTACATAGTTTGTTATTATTTGCAAATGTACATCGGTCTTTGACTGACAACAGTTTAAAAGACTTGCAATTATAAATCTTATGTTCGACTGACTTACAGTAAGAGCATGGTGTGGTCTTGATTTGTGATGCTGAAGCTGTCACGTTCACTATGGCCCTCTTGGTCGAAGCAGTGGGTTCGGCATTCTCCAGCGCCAGAGCCCTCTTCTCCAAGAAGCTCAAAAATTGCTGGACGGACGGTTCCACAGCAGCATCCCTTTCCAATTGGTAGGCACGTGCAGTGTAAGTATCTAGTTTCCGAATCAAAGCACATAACACAATGTCATCCCAGGTATCAATATTCGTGCCTAAGTTCTTTAATGCCGCTAAAATTTGTTTAACATTGGATACAAAGTCCCTAATATTCTGCGGTGTTGATTTAGATAGATTACTTATGTCTAACAAGGCATTGATATGATCACTGACTATTTTATATTTAT
Source organism: Furcula furcula (assembly GCA_911728495.1). NCBI lineage: Eukaryota > Metazoa > Arthropoda > Insecta > Lepidoptera > Notodontidae > Furcula > Furcula furcula. The sequence goes on from OU452253.1 coordinate 24,838,091, forward strand.
TGTTGTAACGCTCGTCTAATAATCTAAGGGCTTCTACATAACCTACATTCGTTAGAGGAAGGTTTTTAATTATGTCAAATGGTTCTTATTTTAAATATGACCTTAAATAATATAGTTTAGCAGTGTCATCTAAACTTGAATCCTGCTTTATAACAGACTTAAACAAATTTATTAAGGGTGTGTTGTCACTGTACTTACCAGTGAAAGGTGCAATTTGTATTGCTGGTAAATTAATTTTAGAATTAGAATGTGACACGTGAGAACTGGCAGGCTTGGGTGACTTTTTTTCGACCTCTGAGTTAATAGAAGCGAGAATAAAGACATATTTGTTTTCCACCTCGCCGACATTCTCATCATCGTCTTGCTCTAATGCTAAAATATCCATATTCAATTTTTCGTAATCTAAGAACGCTTTTGATAAAATTTCCCTTTTCGCAAGTAATGACTGCAAACCGTCTTCTTTAAATACTTGTGAATACAATCGCGTTATTCTCCCTTTTACGTAGCCCCTTGTTGCTCTAAGCGATTTTAGATCACTCATGATGATAAATTACAATACAAATTAATATTTCACAAGACAATGAGATTTCACGTGTTACAACAAAGAACAAAGAAAAATTGAAAAGACAAAATGGTTGACCGGAAATTAGATAGAGTTGATAAGTTTTTTTTTTTATGATGCTCTTGCGCTGGCTGATGTGACGAACGAACGATCGATGCGTCGCGTCGTACACAGCTTGCAGGTTCCCTCGCGCTAGGTTGTCGACACTGGAACGTTGGCGTCTCTTGCTGTCCCGCTCTTGTCCGTCGCTTGATCTCGCTTCTTCCGCGCGAACAAACTTTATTGCAGGCTTCTTTATTCTTATTTCTGGCGGAAATTGGACTCCAAATTCCCGAATTGTGAATAGAATTCTTCCCAATGTCGATGACTCAAAGGCTTGACAGGTACACAAATTCTTAGGTACAATGACCTTATGCTGACCTTGAATTGGAACTGGCACAACACTGGCCTCCAAATTTCTCCCTTTTCTGTGGATTTTTACGGCCACGACGCGACGCGAAGATGCCTTTTCAGGCGATGCTGATCTTACGCGACGAATTATCCTCGTGTTGCCGCTTCCACTTGAATCAAACTTGCCCTCTATCGAAGTTACGGCGTAGATTGACCATGTAGAAAGGCTGGCCTTCGTTGGACTGTAGATTTTGGGCTGGTGGATGGCAAGTCAATGGAAGCTTAATGAAAAGGGCACTCTTGATAAACACACTGATTTATTGCAATTAATACAATTTTATATTATGCACCATGCACAGTCGATTAGTTAGAAGAATGTAATGTAAGTGTTGCCGTTATAATAAATAAAAATTATTCTAAATTTGTTGGGTGTTGCCAACACTTGTTAAGTAATGGGCACGTCTTTCGGCTGCTAATGATGATTATGAAAATCTTAGTATTAATTTATAGAACAACACACACTCTCGAAAGATAATAATTATCATCATAAAATTCAAGATAAGTACGCACTGTGAAGCGTAAAGAAATACGAGCGCTCCCCACACATGTGTTATATATTCATCTATATCTATACTTATAATAAAACTGTAACAGGTCCAATTCTGTACATTGAAGATATTTTGAAAATTATATTTGGAGGGCATTCTATAACCGATACTGAGGCCGAAAATGTATTTTTTTTAATTTTTGTCTGTCTGTCTGTCTGTCTGTCTGTCTGTCTGTCTGTCTGTCTGTCTGTATCACGGCTGAGCATCACGCCGAAACTACTGAATGGATTCAAATGAAACTTGGCATGATTTGAGATCTTACTACGAGGTAGGACATAGGATACTTTTTGTCCCGTAATCTAGCACGGTTCTTTTGGGAGAGGGGATTAAAGTCAAAACGGGTACTTGGTTATACGCTTGGTCCGATTTTATCAATTTTTCTATAAAATATAATAAATATTAGTAAGGGAACACTCATAGAGAGTTGTTATCAAGGTTTTGTAATCGATCGGGTTAAGCAACGTTAGGTAAGGTCATTAAATAGATGGGTGACCGTTTAACGTCATTTGAACTAAACGGGTCCATGCTTCGGAGAGCAAGTAAAAAGTGGGTCCCAGTTTTTAACCGACTATAAAAAATGAGGTTATGTATTCGATGCGAATGTCTGTTATTCAAAGTTTAGTTAACGTAAAAATAGAGCAGGCGGAGCTGCGTGGGTCAGCTAGTTATGATAATAAAATTCATTCCATGTAAATATAATTCATGATATTGTATCTACAATCGAATGCTTAGAGTCCGCGAAACCAAACAAGAATATTTTAACCCTTTCGGCCGTTTAGGAAACCAGAGTTTGGAAATGTTGTAGAATACTGGCTAGTTTATAATCAAAATGTATTCAAATATACATCCTTCTATTTTAGACATATAATTTATGTGTCACTTCATAATAAATCTTTTACAACAGATGAACAGTTTTTCCTCTTTATATATAATATTATATTCCACATTCGTTATCAGCACGAAATATCTTAATTAAAAGAAGATAATTATGGCTGCAACCAGTTTTCAAGGAATCCCGATGTTGAGCAATCGCGATGGTTACTCTAGCTGGAAATTCAAAATGCGTATGCTGTTAAAGCATGAAGAACTTTGGAGCACCGTAAATGGGTATGTAGAGACTGATAAAACTCCTCTAGACATACGTGCTAAAAACGACCAGAAGGCTCTGTCCAAAATATGCCTTACAGTCGAAGGTGCTGCTATCACGCATGTAAGAACAGCAACGACAGCAAAGGAAGCATGGGATTCTCTGCAAAGAGCTTATGAGGATCGCGGGTTAGGTCGAAAACTGTCTATGGAGAGACGTTTGTATCGGTACTGCTTGTCAGATTTCACAAATATTGAAATGTACTTGAACGCAGTCATGACAACCGCACAGGATCTGGCCGATATTGGCAAAATCATAGATGATAGCTCTCTTGCTGCGATAATTTTGGGTGGTTTAACTCCACGATATGAACCATTGATTATGGCCTTAGAAGGCCACAGTAACATAGAAGTGACGTCGGAGTTGGTAAAGACGAAATTATTGAGTGAAATGTCGAAAGAAGCTCAAAGTGATGAGGCGGCACTAAGGTCTACACATAAAAGGAAGACCATAATATGTTACAAATGCAAACGGCCTGGGCATAAGAGCCCTAATTGTCCACTTAATAAGGATAAAAGGAAAGAAAACTGTACGCAGAAAACAGGACAGACTGTCATCGCTACGGGACAAGTTAACACGGACGATAATGTTTTGGAAATGGCTTTGTCTGCACCGGGTGATCATGGTAACAAGTGGATCATCGATTCAGGAGCGACTTCACACATGACTTCGCATCGTGAATGGTTTCGAAGTTACCAACACATTGATGGTGGGAAGATAGCCATTGCAAACGGTGAGATGTTGCCAGCTGTGGGTATTGGTGAGATTTTTATTCATACTGCTAATCCACTAATAAATAAAATAACTAATGTCGTTCATGTTCCCGGTTTAAAATGTAATTTACTTTCAGTAAAGAAAATTGTTGAAAAAGGTTTCTCAATCGTTTTTGATATGAATGGTTGTAATTTTTATAGTTCAAATGATGTATCTTATACTCGTAATTCTCTATTGCATGGTTCGTTTAGTGGTGGACTGTATACATTAGATTGTTCAGTTAATTTTCCGCAAGAAATTTTAGCTTGTAATGCGCAGTCCGAGCTATCCAAGTTTCAGCTTTGGCATAGGCGCTTAGGACATCTTTGTCGTATTGGTATGGATCTACTCAAAAAGGGTTTAGCTGACGGCGTAGAGTTTGCGGAAGTGGATAAACAACCATGTATCCCCTGCATAGAGGGAAAGCAAGCAAGAAAACCCTTCAAAAGGTTGAAGTATAAAAGAGCTACCTCAGTATTAGAGTTAGTTCACACTGATGTGTGTGGGCCGATGTCAACCACTTCATTTAAAGGTAATAAGTACTTTATTATTTTTGTAGATGACTATACACGTTTCATATTTGTTTATTGTATGGCTTCTAAGACAGAAGTGAAGTCTAAGTTTTGTGCTTTCCAATCTCTCGTTGAGAGACAAACCGGCGCAAAACTCAAATGTTTGCGTTCCGATAACGGCACCGAGTATGTCAATAAAGAGTTGGCAGACTATTTAAAATCTCAAGGGATTGAACATCAAACGACGGCGCCGTACAGTCCTCAACAAAATGGAGTAAGTGAGCGATGTAATCGTAGTATTGTAGAGAAGGCTCGGTCTTTGTTGTCACATGGGTCTCTCTCGAAAGCATATTGGCAGGATGCTGTAGAGACTAGTGTCTACTTGAAGAACCGGTCCCCTCATCGTGCACTTACAGGCAAAACTCCGTTTGAAATGTGGTATAAAAGCAAACCAGATTTATCTCATTTAAAGGTATTTGGATGTAGAGCTTTAGTTTATGTTCCTTCATGTCAAAGAACTAAATTGGACATGAAAGCAACTGAACATATTTTTGTTGGATATTCAGAAGATCCTAGGAGCTATTTTTTCCGAGATGCCGAGACACCTAGGAGGTTACTCAAGTCACGTGATGTTACTTTCTTTGAAAATAATTTCACTGGACTGAAGTGTGATCCTGTGAGTGTTGTTAACTCAAATGTTGTTAATTTACTGTCACAGCCTGTACCCCAAGAAGTGTCTTCACCTTCAATAGATACTGAGGTTATTATAGAGGAGCATGGAGACGACTTTGTGGATGCTGATGAAGCAATTGATAGCGAAGAAGCAGAGTCAACACACTCAGGTGAACAAAGTTTTCAATCTCCGGTTCCCTCAAATGAACCAAGTGATGACAATGTTGATAGTTCTAACAGGAGATATCCTCAGCGAGTACGTAAACCTCCAGATTATTTTTCGTATAGTACTGTAGACAGTGATGTTTTTGGTGATGATCCAATAACATATCGTGATGCCATCTCTAGCGAAGAAAGTGATAACTGGGTCTCTGCAATGAAAGACGAGTATAATTCTTTGATGAAAAGAGGTACCTGGATATTGGTTGATAGGCCAAATAAACCTGTAATTTCTTGTAAATGGGTGTACAAATTGAAAAGAGATGCCCATGGAAACATAAATAAGTACAAAGCCAGACTTGTTGCTAAAAGTTATAGCCAAGTGTCAGGTGTAGATTATTCTGAAACCTTCTCGCCCGTAGTAAGGAATTCTTCTTTACGTACATTGTTGGCTTTAGCTGTGGAGCTGAATTATAATATTCGCCACTTGGATGTGGACACGGCTTTTCTAAATGGCGAATTGGAAGAACAAGTTTACATGAGTCAGCCGCAAGGTTTCATACAAAAAGGTCAAGACAACAAAGTGTGCTTGCTTAAAAGGTCTATTTATGGCCTGAAGCAGGCAAGCACGGGCCTGGAACATAAAGCTGAACGAAACCTTAGCATTAATAGGTTTTAATCAAACACCTTCCGAACCATGCGTATTCACAAAAAGTTTCGGCACTGACACTGTAATACTGGCTGTATACGTGGATGACATAATTCTTCTTTATAAAAATAAAATTAATTTTGAAATTGTCAAAAGTAATTTGGAAAAGTATTTTTCTTTGAAAGACCTAGGAAATCTGGAATATTGTCTAGGTTTAAATGTTAAACGTGATTCATTAAACCAGATTCAAATAAACCAGAAAACATATATTAAAAATGTGTTAAAGCGGTTTAATATGACTGACTGCAAGACAGTGGATACTCCTTTGCAAAACAATAAGTTGGAACCGTGTTATGGTGAGCAATCCGAATATCCTTATCAGAATTTGATTGGCTGTCTGATGTTTCTGGCTGTGAACACTCGACCAGACATAGCTTACGCTACAAGCTATCTTAGTCAGTTTAATACCAAGTTTGGCAAGTCGCATTGGATCGCAGCTAAAAGAGTGCTTCAATATTTGAAAGGAACTATGGATTTCTGTATTACTTACAGGAAGACAGGAGATTACCTGATGGGCTACGCGGATGCTGACTGGGCCAACAGTAATATTGATCGGCGTTCATATACCGGATTTTACTTCACTTTAGCCGGTGGTCCGATCTCTTGGGAAAGCAGAAAGCAGAGTACCGTGGCACTGTCCTCGACGGAAGCGGAGTATATGTCATTGAGTTCGGCTACCAGGGAAGCAATTTTTCTGCGCAGGTTCGTGTCTGAAGTTTGTGGTAGGTTGGATAGGGTGTTGTTACACACTGATAGTCAGAGTGCTCTCAAAATTGCTAAAAACCCAGTCCACCATGCTCGAACCAAGCACATTGATACTAGGTATCATTTTATAAGAGAAAAGGTCGCTGACAAATCAGCAGTTTTAAGGTATTTACAGACTAATGATATGCCAGCTGATGTACTTACTAAGCCACTAGGGCGCACAGCACATAAGAAGTGCATTGCTAGTATAGGTCTCACTTAGAGTTTAATGCTTTGGTTGTTTGTTTAGTTAACCATTAAGGTTATGTTTTTGGGACTATGCTAGATTTTAAATATTCTGCGGTATTTTGATTAAGGGAGGGATGTTGTAGAATACTGGCTAGTTTATAATCAAAATGTATTCAAATATACATCCTTCTATTTTAGACATATAATTTATGTGTCACTTCATAATAAATCTTTTACAACAGATGAACAGTTTTTCCTCTTTATATATAACTAGCGACCCGCCCCGGCTTCGCACGGGTGTAATTGAGAAAAAAAAAGAAGCGAATAATTTAAAGCTACTACTAAGCCTTTGATTATAGAATTTCTTGGAATTATTTATCAGTTTGTAGCTGACTTTTCGTAACGCAATATGAACAAATTTTGTATAGAAGTGACGCGTGAAAGGGCTACATATAGCTGCCTGTCCATGGGCAAAGTACTCAACGCTTAGGTTTAAGCCTGTAACGTTGAATCTCTGAGCTTGTGATTTGTTAATGGTATTTATAATTTTAGAAACTGCAGACGGCTACGGCTACGGCTATCACGTCGGCACATTAGAGGGCAGACCTGGGCTATCTGTCGGGATCTGCACCAGCTGATACCACTCAGTGCCTTGACTTTGAACCCGCCGCCGGAGAGGCACATTATAGTTCCTCGAGAACCTGTCATGGTGCTCACGGTTACAGGGATCACGGGGAAGCCTTTAATGGGATTTACGGGACCCTGTTGGTGGTCAACCGGGTATGTAGGTTTCTTATAAACTAAAGCCCCAACGGCCGTGCAATCAGCACATAAGAACCCCTTCTTGGGCTATCCGGTGGGATCTGCAACATTATACCCTCAGTGGCTTGCCTTTGACCCTGCCACCGGGGAGCACAATAAAGCCACCTGGGAACTTTTCACAGTGCTCACGGTTACAGGGGTCACGGGGGAAGCCTTCAATTGGTCCCCGGGACCCTGTTGGCGGTCCGGTGACCGGGTTATGTGGGATTCTTATACACTAAACCCCCAACGGCTGTTAAATTAGTACATAAGTAGGAGACCTGGGCCATCCAGTGGGATCTGCACCAAGATCCCTCAGTGGCTTGCCTTTGAGCCCGCCACCGGGGGGCACAATAAAGCCACCCGGGAAACTATCATCGTGCTCAAAGATACGGGGATTGCGGGGGAAACCTCCAATAGGCCCCAGGATCCTGCGGGCGATCGACTGCAGTATGTGTCCCCCACGGCTGTCCACAGAAAAGAGTGTGCACCGTGTACCCCTCAGTGCAAGGCAAGGGCCTTTGAAGCCGCTGCCGGGGGCGCATTATAGCCCTCCGGGAATCTGTCACCGTTGTCACAGTTTAAGGGAGTAGCGGGGGAAACATCCAATATGTCCCCGGGATCCCGTGGGGAAGTCAAACTGGGTATTTGGGATTCTTACCCACTAAAACTCCCGTGGCTATCACATCGGCACATGAGAGGGAAACCTGGGTTCTCGGGTGGGATCTGCACCAGGTGTCCCTGACTGACTGACTCAGACTGGCTGAATCCGAGTCAGTCCCGGTCAGTCCCGTCAGTCCCGGTCAGTCCCGGTCAGTCCCGCTCAATCCCGCTCAATCCCGCTCAATCCCGCTCAATCCCGCTCAGTCCCGGTCAGTCCCGGTCTGTCCCGCTCAGTCCCGGTTAGACCTGGTCAGTCCCGCTCAGTCTCGCTCAGTCCCGGTCAGTCCCGCTCAGTCCCGCTCAGTCCCGCTCAGTCCCGGTCAGTCCCGCTCAGTCCCGGTCAGTCCCACTCAATCCCGCTCAGTCTCGCTGAGTCCCGCTCAGTCCCGGTCAGTCCCACTCAGTCCCGGTCAGTCCCACTCAGTCCCGGTCAGTCCCGCTCAGTCCCGGTCAGTCCCGGTCTGTTCCGCTCAGTCCCGGTCAGTCCCAGTCAGTCCCGCTCAGTTCCGCTCAGTCCCTCTCAGTCCTGGTCAGTACCGCCCAGTCCCGCCCAGTCCCGCTCAGTCCCGCTCATTCCCGCTCAGTCCCGCTCAGTCCCGCTCAGTCCCGCTCAGTCCCGGCCAGTCCCGGCCCAGTCCCGCTCAGTCCCGGTCAGTCCAGCTCAGTCCCGCTCATTCCCGCTCAGTCCCGGTCAGTCCCGGTCAGTCCGTACCACACCGTACCACACCGTACCACACCGTACCACACCGTACCACACCGTACCACACCGTACCACACCGTACCACACCGTACCACACCGTACCACACCGTACCACACCGTACCACACCGTACCACACCGTACCACACCGTACCACACCGTACCACACCGTACCACACCGTACCACACCGTACCACACCGTACCACACCGTACCACACCGTACCACACCGTACCACACCGTACCACACCGTACCACACCGTACCACACCGTACCACACCGTACCACACCGTACCACACCGTACCACACCGTACCACACCGTACCACACCGTACCACACCGTACCACACCGTACCACACCGTACCACACCGTACCACACCGTACCACACCGTACCACACCGTACCACACCGTACGTATATAGTACGTACGTATAATATATGGAATTAATGAAATTCTCTGGTACTTGATTGTTAAATATGTATCTCTTTAGGTTTAGTCAATGTAAGCTATGTAAGTTTATTTACTTAGATAAAACTTAAAACCTTCAATGAAAAATTATCTAACCGATGGTGAAAATCGCTGCGTGGTTTAGGAGGTGCTATCCGATATTGACACTCGGATAGCGACTTTGTTTCACCCTATTTAAAGATACTTTGACGTCGTTGGTCCCCAACACCAGCCAACCTATAGAAAAAACCCTGACTGACAGACAGACAATAATTCCAATAAAGTTTTGTTTTTTTTTATATCATACGTACAATAGGTGCATGCATATTGTATTCCTACCCAAACAGACATTTTGAAAATATATTTTCATTATTTTATTTTTAGTTTGTTATATTTGCGAAACAAACAAATGATACCACTTATTACTTAATATAAGATCCAATAGTACAAAAATCAATTCAGTTTCCACTAATAACTAAATCATAACATTAGAGAGAAGTTAACTACGTATGCATGATTTTAAATTAAAAAAAAGTATTAAATATAAAAATATATTAGATAAAAAGTGCCGGAGTCAATATGAGTTAAATATTTAAAACATCGAATCTTAATATAAATAAAAAATCAAAACAAAGTTTAAAAATACAAAAAAAATCCGCACACGGGTAGCGAACCCGGACAGTCCGCACTTAGAGGACGCTTCCGTAACCACTTGGCCAAGGAACTTTTATTTTATCTTTCGAATTTTCGTATCTTATTGTGGTAATATATTTGTACCGCCATCGGTTGAGTAATAATACTACTTTTTTACCCTGTAAAGGGATAAATTATAAAAAATATGAAATACTAATTCAATTAATTTTCTTAACGAATGTCCGTGCAAAATTTCAAGTCAATAGGACCAAGGAATCGCGTTCTCCCATACAAACTTTGCCCCCCTATTTGACCCCCTTAGAGGTTGAATTTCCCAAAATCCAGTCTTAGTGAGCACCTACGTCTTAAAAGGAACCCCCATGCAAAGTTTGAGACTCCTAGCACTTGTAGTTTCTGAGATTTCGTGATGAGTGGGTTTTTGTCTACTCTTTTATATAATAAGATATTACTAGCTGACCCACGCAGCTCCGCCTGCGCTATTTTTACGTTAACTAAACTTTGAATAACAGACATTCGCATCGAATACATAACCTCATTTTTTATAGTCGGTTAAAAACTGGGACCCACTTTTTACTTGCTCTCCGAAGCACGGACCCGTTTAGTTCAAATGGCGTTAAACGGTCACCCATCTATTTAATGACCTTACCTAACGTTGCTTAACCCGATCGATTACAAAACCTTGATAACAACTCTCTATGAGTGTTCCCTTACTAATATTTATTATATTTTGTAGAAAAATTGATAAAATAGGACCAAGCGTATAACCAAGTACCCGTTTTGACTTTAATCCCCTCTCCCAAAAGAACCGTGCTAGATTACGGGATAAAAAGTATCCTATGTCCTACCTCGTAGTAAGATCTCAAATCATGCCAAGTTTCATTTGAATCCATTCAGTAGTTTCGGCGTGATGCTCAGCCGTGATACAGACAGACAGACAGACAGACAGACAGACAGACAGACAGACAGACAGACAGACAGACAGACAGACAAAAATAAAAAAAATTACATTTTCGGCCTCAGTATCGGTTATAGAATGCCCTCCAAATATAATTTTCAAAATATCTTCAATGTACAGAATTGGACCTGTTACAGTTTTATTATAAGTATAGATATTCCACAGGAAACCAGTTTCCTAAAAGGCTTTTTTTATACCTCTACGTAACTGGTTTCCTATAAACCTTTTTTTATACCTCTACGTAACTGGTTTCCTAAGAGCGCTTGTAGACGTCCGTTTTTTTCACCGGACAACGGACCGTGTTTTTTGCCGGATACGCGGTGGCGTATGATTTATAATGAGTATGTGTACATGCACCGGACATCAGTCCGGCGAACAATTTACGCCGGATGCACCACCGCTTCCCCTCGGCGTGACGGACACCGGTCCGGTGTAAGAAAGAGCGGTCATCAACGCCAGTCTATTGGTGCGTGTTGACGCTGCCGGACGTATTGCCTGTTTTCTGTAAATTGTGTGCCGTCTACCTGCGTTCTTTTAAAAATGGGTGATATTGACATGGAATTGTTATAAGTTTGGTTGAAAATAGGCCTGTACTGTGGGAAAATAATTGTGAAATGAAATGCACCATATTCTTCCCTTTCCAATAATATAGGATGCACCCACGATGTCCTTTTACGTTTTTCTATTTCTTTTTGTTTCTTCTTGTACAAATACTACTATTTGTAGAAAAAAAAAACTGAGTTATGTATGAGTTTTTTTTTTCTTATTATTCGATATTTCACACGTGTGTAATCTCTGACTACCAGTTCAAAACTAACGCATATAGACGGCAGTCCAAGGTAACATTCATCCGGTAAAAAAATATATGTATACAAGGATAGCCGTTTATTGATGGTCCGTTATCCGGTGAAAAAAACGGACGTCTACAAGCGCTCTAAGAGTACTATGCTATTGTTGTTTGAGCCGCCTACTCCAGAAGAAAGATAGGTTATACGTTTATGTCAGGTCTGTTGGTCTGTGGTTATCGTAGCTGCCAAACCAGTAGGTGTTGGTTTTATTTTGAAAACTGGTTAATTTAGGTAGTTCTTGGGTATATAGTTGATGAAATCTGCCCAACCATTTATTATAATTTTGTAAGTTATTTGGAATTATGTACATACACACACTTCAACTAGGTGGACCGACGACATTGTTCGCGTCGCAGGAAACCGGTGGATGCAAATAGCAAATTGTCGTTCATTGTGGCGGTCTAAGGGGGAGGCCTTTGTTCAGCAGTGGACGTCTTCTGGCTGGTGATGATGATGATGACGCACTTCAACAACTGGAATCCATTTTTCCCACTCAAGGGGGAAAACTGGATGAGCAGGGGGGATGTCTGGACTTTTATCTTTAGATTCTACTTTTCCCCCCTAGGGGGGATTTTTAAGGGGGATTTGTGGAATAAGCCACTTTTACCTACAACATTATTCGTATTGTTCTCTTTTCAAATAGATCGAGTGTCATAATAATGCTCAAATGCTATGTCTATATCTGTCACTGTACGTTTGTGGCGTCGTAGCGCCTAAACGCATGAACGAGGTTTAACCTGAATAGTTAGCTATATTTGATGAAAATTTGTTCAGCTGTTTATGCTTAAGGGGGTAACAACGGTAAAATTGCAAAAATAGCCTTAGTTTAAAGAGTTCGATGGATCAATCCGCTATTGCATTGGCTATGAAAATTATATGTACTTATACCTCAGATCTTCAGCAAATAGTTTTATTGATTAGATATCGGATTAAATATAACGTTTTCAAGCAATATGTATTTAAAAAAGGTACTACGTTGGATATGAATTGTGTTAGCTCTCAATATCCGTTCATCGGATAGACGTCAAACTTGGACTATAAAAAGCATATAACCTATTCTACAATTTGTATTGATTACATTTCTTAATTTCATACATGTTTTACAAGAAATTATAGAAAAACCACGTACGCGATGCATTTCCCCTTGCAGCGCCCCCGCGATCGCCTTCCATCAGTCCATCGTGGACTTTTACGGCGGGTGGACGTGCTCGAATTTTTTTTGACAAGACGTATTTAATTTAAATGATTTTGAACATATTTTAAATTAAAATATGTTACAAATGGTATAATTATAACATTATAAATCATTTCCAATGAAATCTATACTTGTATATTTAATTAATGATATTTTTATGTAGTACCATATTTTTGGTTCATCATAGAGTATGCAAAAGTATCGTTGTCGAGGATTATGCCTAACTTTTAAAGCGTATCAGAGTCATACATGATCTTACTAATTCAAATCGTATTTAATACTGTGTAGGTCGACAAAATGACATACATTATGATATCCTTTACAATATGATTTTTTTTGGCAAAACATGAACGGTGTTATTTACGGACACTTGCAATGGATAGTTGCTCGTCTTTTGTGACATCTGAATGGTTAAGTTGGAAGGGTACTTGTGTGCTATCTAGGTGACGCCACTTTAATCTTAGATTTCTTCCGCTATGTAACATAAGTAGAAGGTCACTGTAGCTGGCAAAAAACTATCGGACCAAAAGGCTATAATTATAGTTTTGTATGACAGGGACAGCAAGAGACTTTTCTATGGGTGGGTGCTTCGATTACTATCAGGTAATACCTTGTTACTTAACTAAGTTGCGTAACAATAAACTGTTGGTGTTGTTGGCAGGCACGAGAAAAAATACCACCGCGTTAAATGTTACTTACTCTAAAACCAGATTGCTTATTAGAATCAATGTCAAATGCTCCGCGTAGTTCAAACCCCGCGATGGGTACAGAACTCAAGATGAAGTTACGTTACGTACATAATAAGACGTTACACTCAAAAAGACTAACTGAATTCGTGCGTTCAAACAAACAGTGCTACGGATTCCTTTGGCAGCCACGTATATTGAAAAACAACACAGGTCCGTTGATTTTCTAGTTTGCTACCCTGGCCGCTGCCCTTAAGGTCTTGGGGTCCATTCCCACACAGGACAAACATTCATGTGCATGAACATAATCTGTTTGTCTTGGGCTGGGTCGTTTGTACCTGTACTTAATTATGTAAAAATTTAGGTATCCTAACATAGTTTCAGTTCGATGGCCATTCCATAATGGCCCATATAAAAACTATGGCATCGACTCCATAGTCGATCACGGAACTCATCAACATCATCATCAGCAGCCGAAACTTCCACTGTTCAACAAAGACCCTCTCTCCCTTAGAGGGGAGGGGTTGCCATAATCCCCACGCCTGGCAGGCGGTTGGGGATCGCAGTATAGGTGGTAGGTATCCCAATTAAAGACGCTGCTGCTCGTCTTCTTGTTTTTCCTTAGTCGCCTTTTACGGACACCCAACGGGAGGAGATGGATGGATGCTATTATTCTTATCACGGAACTAATTGTCGCAATAATAATAATTTATGATTTTTGGGTTTGTACGACTTGGGTCGACGTTGGGTACCTGCACTTGACTGCTAGCTTGGATGCTAGCAAGCTTCCAAGATTCGGGTACTTGTGCCTCTCTTAAAGAGAATATACTCATTAGAATAGGAAACATTACAGTTACACGGTTCTTTAATAATACCGCTAACATCTCATCAGGGCCACTGGCATGCACTGCAGCATCTTAAGTCACTCTCTTTATCAAACTCAAACATCTCAATCAATCATCAATTTGTTTCAGTTCATTTTTCCAGGGATCAAAAAGCTTAACTATCAGATGGATGTTTATTGGTTAGAGAATTTGGAACTAATTCAGGAAATATGTTACAAAGGTCCTTTTTAAGAAAAAAATGTTCTTTTTAAGAAAAAAAAATCTATATTTTGAAGGCTTTGTTAAACGCTTTCGTTTTGACGTGCAGAACAGAAACCTTAGAACTTTGTGCATAGTTTCATTTCAAGTACGCTTACAGTAGTCACGGTGAATTTTTGTGTGTCTGAAGTTGGCTGCAAGAAGCTGCGCAGTAGCTATTTTTATGTTTAGGTATTCAGAACTCACAACTGTACTTGCGCAATGGTTCGCCCAACCCTAAATTCAGACACACAAAAATCCGCTGTGTGTACTGTAAGTTATAAGTAGTACGAATGTATATGGATTCCGAATGGCAGACACAATGTATTCAGCTGGGTCGAAGTGCGTTCCAGTTGTAACCGGACCTAACTAATAACCACCAACAATAGAATAGAAGTATGTATAAGTCTCACTAGTCAGGTATTGGCCATTCTATAATAGACGGACTGAACCTTTGAAGTTTGCAGTATGAAATGCAATAATCCATATTCTAACGCAACACGTCAACTACGTTACTACTGTAAGTTGTTGGGTTATCAGATTGTAATTAGGTGGCACGCCAAGGTATAAATTAAGATATAGAACAGTGGGTTACCGTTCTTAAACTGCATCAGTCTTGTTCTTTTCTTGTCACTATGAAATGACAAAAAGCTTTGCCAGAGCTAAAATCGGTTTTTATCGTGCATTTAAATAATTCATCAGTCATTTATTTTAACATAATCAACAAAACATTCAAAAGTGATAGTATTAAGTATATTTGCAATAGATATAATTTTATTGTAATTTCATTCTATAACGGAATAGGCAAAATTAACAAAACTCCATTCGACACATCTGCATATTTTTAGTCTACGATGTTTCAAATGTAATATTCATATTCGCTGGTAGCGCCCTCTACGATGACAACTCTCGGCCGGAGCGGCCAGATTCTCAAGGTCATTGGCGCATGTTACCCCCTTAATTCGTCTGGTTTTGGGAGTTTATAATTTACAATTTATTGTCTTTAGGGTTTAAAAATTAGGACAAAATAAAATGCATAACGGGATTTAAAAGAGGAATGCTGTATTTATACACTAATTGAATTCCGTAACATAAACTAAGGATAACTTTATCTCGCAAAATGTTCTACCGTTGCGGGAAACTGTGAAAACTGGGACAAGAAAACTATCACTAGACAAGGAACTCCAGGCAACAAATTGCATCGACTCGTGGCCGGCAAACGGTTCGTTTGCTGTGGACTGGCGTCGTTTAGAACAATTTATATTGATTACACTTTCCTACGACGGAAATTTATATAATTTTTGTTCCCTTGATTTTTCCTTTTAATAATCATTTACCCACTATCGGGATGTGATGATGCTAATGCAATCTTACTTCTAATAAAGGCATCCGAAGGATTTAAAAGCATTTTTTTTATTGAAGGCTAGTTCAAGCGAGATAGTTCTTAGCTATGTTTCATGAAAATCGGTCCAGCCGTTGTAAAGACCATCAGCTCTTTTCCGAGTCGAGGTAGGGATATTTCGTATACAATAGACATTTTTCATTACTTATATTAGTCTGACAGATCTGAAATTTAGAAAATATGTAAATCCAATGATAGTAAATAAAATGGTAACCTTCACCATGGTCTGATGATGAAGCAGGAAGGTGGCCAAAGGATCCCTGCACCAATAAACGTAAACCCACGAGTTTGGGCTCGTTAGGTAGGTCTTGACGAAGAGCTGCTAGAAAAATGGTGATCAGGGTCTGACAATGGCGCAAGAGAGTCATTTTACAGTTCATTCACCTACGTCGAGGGTTTAAAAAAAAATCCTTGTGCTTATAGAACTTATAACCGCTACTCACCGTGATTCCATCTATAGTCATCGTGTTAGATTCACTTTGTATATTGAATAATAGGACTATTAATACTTAAACGCTAACTGAATAAAGCAATATTGTCTCATAAATTAACAGATTATTCCCTATTGTATACCTTAAACTAACAGAGTATGAACATAAGATAAAGTTATCTCACGAATATACGGGGCGCCGCGCCCCGGTTCCCGTGGGTGAGGGCTGTTATTTATCTTGGAAACCAACTGTTTAGTTAGTTAAGATATGAACAATAATAACCACACAATGCTAAACTTTGCTAACAGGTTGGTGTAGATTTACAGGCTTTTATTGAGTTGGGTTCCAGATAGGTAATTTATTGTTAAGACTCATTTACATGATGCCAGTACCTTGTACATACAAGAGCAATAATTGAATGCAATAAATGAAGCGCAATAATTGACATTCAAGAATTGTAAGTAACTGTTTACACTCGGATAGGTACTAGTTAAAAATTTGAATGTAATTATTGAATGCAAATCTTGCCCAGTAGAGCAAGAATGTGACATGTTGTTCAGACGATGCAAGGCAATTATTGCCCCAATATTATTGTATGCAACAGCAAGAAACTGGCTTCATGTAAATGAGCCTTTAATTGTTACTTAAGTAAGCTGTTTTTTATAAAATAATTATTTCGACTCTCGAAGCAGTCTACGCTTATTTTTCTTTAATATGTACGAGATCGATGTCTGTACTCATGATCAGAGTATAAAGTAATAACTTAATGGATTACAAGTGTCGAAATAATCTGTTTTTAAATCTGGGTTAATGAACATTAAATCTAATTAACGTTTGTTGTTTATGCTTTGATAAGTATAAGACTTGTTTATACTATACTAAAAAGTGGTAATAATTAATTATCTAATTAATTGTCCCCCTATTAGATTACCTACCACCTACACTATACTGCGATCCCCAAGTAGCCTGCCAAGCGTGAGGATTATGGCAACCCCTCCCTTCTAAAGGAGAGGCCTTTGTTCAGCAGGGGACGTCTTACGGCTGCTGGTGATGATGACGAGTCTGTTCATTGTCTACCTTGGAAGAGCTTGAGCGTCAGCGTTGTACAAAGGTGTAGCAAGTTTCTGCTCGTTTCCTTATTTAATATTAAATATACAAAAATATCTGTATTCAAAATATAAACGTATACAGAATGTGTAAAAACCTCTGATGTATATTTGTAAAGAGAACGCATTTTTAGTACAAAACAGGAAAATAATTTACTACGACTACTACGAGATGTATAACAAATGAGCTACAAACATTTTGACTATTAAAGTATGCCATGGCCTACATGGAATTTAGGCAAATTCGCTGTCAGCTCTTCTTAAATAGATGGTTTGGATGGGATGATTTAACAGTGAGGCCAACATCAGTTGCGAGGAGGGACCAAGGTGAGATATAGTTTGAGGGGACACACCGGTGTCCCCGCAAACTATGTCTCACCTAACCAGTTACCCCACCTGTCCGAGTAAATATACGAATAGTCATAGTATGGGATACTAAATCAAACAAGATATATAAAAACACATTTATTATCATCACGATATATATACGCAATTTCATTACATTTTTGTCTATTATCTATACGTCATGCTTCCAGCGTACTATAATAGTATATTTTAATGAAACATCCACTAGTTAGTCTTTATTACAAATATGTCATATCGCATATAAATACGTAGGATATACAGTGGACATTTATATAGGAATCAAAATTCTAGATTACTCGTGTGGTCGATATTATACCGCGTTTTCACATCCCTAAATATTATTAATTATTATACATAACAATAATATTATGTAGCTTAGATAAATTAGAACTCCATAATATATGTACTAACATAAAAGAAACTAAGTTTAAGTTAAATTTTCGCAAATAATATAATTAATAATTTTAGCTAAATTAAAAGTTTAGATTGTAAGTAAGTATTTAAATTAATTTAGATTTTTTTATGAATTAATATACGAGTTACAAAATACCCCGTAAAAAAATATAATTAATTATCAAAGCCAAAAATTTTGTCAACCCTAGTGAGGTTAGGTCTTTTAAAATTTTTGTTTTCCGCGAATTAGGTAGAAATGTAGGTACATTCTGCGTAGTTTACTTTTTAATAATACTGAAATAGCGTTTGCAAATCAGTGAAAATAATAATATTTTTTTATTTATTTTTTACGGGGTATTTTGTAACACGTTGTATAATACAATATAATTTTTTAAATCGTAATATTGATTACTGAAATTGGCATATGATCTGCATGTGTAATAGAATGTATGTTAGTAATTAAGCAACATAATATATACAAACAATAATACATAATTTGATCCATGGTGACTCTAGAAAGATTTGTCAAAAAGTTTGGACCTGAAAACATCTCAAAAGCTTAAGAGTTTAGGCACTAACATTAGTCATATCTAAAACTTATTTACTAATGCATACTTCCTAGAAAAAGACTGAATGTTTCTTTTACAAAAATACGGAGGAAAAGCGAAATTACGCCTACATTCTGTTTTTATGTTCCCAAAACCGAATTACATTACGAGATCAATCCGTGAAACATATGAATTACCTACAAATGGTACTCGTAGGGCGGACTGAAAGGTCGGACCCCAAGGTCAAGTGCGGGAAAATTTATTGCGAGACGTTCGGTAGCAATATCATTTTCATAAATATCTGAGAGGTGTACATCTTAATATTCAGTGATATTATAATTTAGTGTCTGAGGTTGGTGACTGTATCTCCAGTACAATCTGCAATTCATACATGGAATTTTGCCATGAGGTTATGGTTAAATTAATACAGGTTAGTTTTTTATACAGTCTGTATATTTTTCTCACGTAAACAATAAAATAGTTATTTTTTGCATTTATTTAATTATCGAACGAACAGATTACATAGTGTTAGATTTGATATGATAGTAGATTCGTTGTGCAAGGACCCGTTTAGGTAGGTACCACCGCAGTGCCACCAAGCAGCAGTGTGTAAGCATTGTAGAAATAACTTACTCAAAGTATAAATAACTTACTTAAAGTGTAAAAAGAAAGCAATAAATCATATCAAACAGTTGTGTTTGATGTTTTCTACATGAGTATATTTTCTGTCCGCACAAAAAGCGTTGAAGCAATCGATGCACCGAAAGCGCTGTTTGTTTTTGGGAACTGATTTAAATAGTTTTTTTATTTCTTTACCCTTTTATTATATTTTATGACATTTTACTTAGGATATTTTTCTGTTCCCACCTTTGGTTTTAACTTTTTCTAAAAATTTTGTAAAAAAAACTGCTATATATAGTACTACTCTATGCATAAGTTTTTACTTGTAGTATTTTAATTATTACATACTATTTACTACATAGTTTCAAATGGCATTAAGAGAGCAGCGTAATAATATGTACGGATATTCGATATGTTTGGCTACGATTATTAGTATCCATGTATGTTATTTATCAAAGGCCCTAGTATTCGTTTTAAAAATGATATTGAACCACTGCGTTAGGCAGCGTTTCTCTATAGCTTATAATATGGGTGTCAAACTTACGCAATATGTATTTAAATACCTATTGTTTAAATAATGATTACACTAGAGCCTCAGATACAACCTAATTACAAGAGCTTTATAAATATTAAGACGGATGTATTTTTATTGAATAATTTGATAATTTTTGTATTACCCTAAAAAGAATTCCGAAATATGTGTATAAAATAAACATTAATCGGTCTCACCTGTATTCCATTTTGTATAATAATACTTTCAGTAATAGCATTTAGATAAAATATCCAAGCATTATTGATTTATTATATTTAAAAATAACTACAAAAGTTATCTATGTTCCCAAGCTAGAAGATCTTAATGTATTAATATTATTATTTAACCGTGACTATAT
The DNA here is from genome assembly GCA_911728495.1 of Furcula furcula. Taxonomy (NCBI): domain Eukaryota; kingdom Metazoa; phylum Arthropoda; class Insecta; order Lepidoptera; family Notodontidae; genus Furcula; species Furcula furcula. The sequence continues at coordinate 24,858,323 of OU452253.1, forward strand.
GGTCTTCAATAATAAGCTGTATTTGTAGGTATATAATGATCTGAGCGTAACTCAGATATTCCCTGCTTTCACAATATTTTTAAATGAAAAAGAAAATATATCTGCAACAGCAGATTTATATACTAAACATATTAAATATGTCGTTTCTGTAAAACGCTGTTAAAATACGTTGGGTTACAATATTTTTAATAAATTATCGAAATCCATATATTAATATACTTTGTACAGTTTTATCATTATTCTCATATACTTTCTATACAACTTCAATTCTATAATGCATTGCCAATGCTAATTTTCTTTTTAAATAATTAATACCACCATCGGCCAAAACGCACCACTTAGTGTAGATTTCAATATAAAATCTATACTAAGGGATGAGTTAATGGCTCATTTACGGACTGTTGTAAGTAAGGTTATTTATTAAAGACTTTTTTTAAATACTATAAAAAGCTATTTTCGGTTCAATAAATTGGTATGTAGGACGATTACTTACAATTAGGACGATTATTTGCGATATCTGGAAATATATATATATATTTAAATTCATATGAGAAACTGTAAAGTAAATAAAAATGGTTCTCCTCATTGAAATCTACCTCACTAAAAATATACTATTAATTTTGTTAGATATATAGAGAGATTCTATCTCACTACATATTTCATTATAAACACCTCACAAGAGGTTTATTCTAAGAATTCCCTAATATTTTTCAAACTGCAGATATTTGATGAAATATTTACAATAATTTATCTTTAAAACTCTACTTATTGGCTATCCTACAAAATGTATTTTATAGTCTGATAAAAATTAGTTAGTATGTAATACGTACCTAATCTAATAAAATCTACATAAATATATATAGAAGATATATTAGTTGCGAATGTCAGAACATTTTTAACTACTAATTATTTGGATCCTGTATTTTTCATTATCTTTATAAATCATCACGATTTATTTAACTCCAAATAAAAAAGGCCTCTAATAAATTCGCCTAATATAAAATCTTTTAAAAAAAAAATTGAACCGACTTCAATATCACTGAAAAGTATAAAATAATTTAAATATTATTGAAGTTGGTGCCAAATATACACAGCAGGTACGCTAACACCAACTTCAATAATATTTAAATTATTTTATACTTTTCAGTGATATTGAAGTCGGTTCAATTTTTTTTTAAAAAGATTTTATTTTATACTTTTTAGTGATATTTTCATATATAAAGATTGAACCATCGAAAACCGTAAAATTATCTAGGTAGGTTATGATCACATTATCGTCTACATAGTTTTACATACTTCATGTTTCTTCAGAAAAAAATATCCGGTCGTAATGAAATTTGCATGAAAATATCATAGTAGTTTACTCTCTCGAATAAAAAAAGAATCATCGAAATCGGTTCATAATTGTCAGAGCAATGTAATGGAGAACATCAGTTTTATGGTTTTTACCAGATAAATTCCTCCACATCGTTCATGGTCCTCCAGGAAGTTCTTATCCGGTTGTAATAAAATTCATACAGATTCAATACAGTGGTTTCTTCTTTCGAATAAAAAAAGAATCATTGAAATTGGTAAATATTTGCCAGAGTTATGACTATTTTTGTCCGACCGAGCGAGTCCGAGCGACTAAAACGTCATCTATATAGGCTTTCTTGCAAGTCTCAGTGCGCAGTCACCATTCTTGTTTTTTCAGGAACTACTTATTACTAAGCAATAATTTTTTTATGGGACCCAATTAACGGATTAAAGAATGGATGGAAGAAAGATTTTTTCAGATCGGTTCATAATTGCCAGAGTTATGCGCGAACATACATAGAAAAAAAAAAAAAAAAATATATATATACAGACGAATTGAGAACCTCCTCCTTTTTTTGAAGTCGGTTAAAAATATTTAAAATTTTTTTCATTGCACTTATGTACAAAAATGTTCTTTAAGATTAAAATAAATTAAATAATATTTTTTAAACACATTGATTTGTATTAAATATTTTCATAAAAATACTCTCGAAAGACGTAAAATGATCCGAAAATTTCTTTTCTTTTCTTCATTTCTGTACGATATTTTATGCTCAAGGCTCGAATAGCAAAGAGCCTCGCCTTTTGATGTAAAAAGTAAATAACCAACACGAGGGACCTTGACTTATGGATCGATACTACCACAGTTACTTAAAAGCACATCGACGTTAACAATATATATAATATTATATAGTTATTATTTCCCCAGCAATAATTTTCATTTCTATAAAAATATGAATATCTCACATAAAAATCCCTATTAAAGCCTGTTCCATGCAGTTTATTTTTTATAAATAAATAATATTTGAGACATGTACCTACACACTAACATAGAAAACATTATAAGTGTCTTAAATCTAGCGTCAATCAAACTGAATATACTTATATAGGTTACAAAGACGACATTTTTATAATAAATTTTGATTTGGATATATTTATATGTTGTCATGAATGTAATTTTCTGAATTTTATTTAGTAATTCATTTTAAAAAATATATTTAATAACTAGCTGACCCACGCAGCTCCGCCTGCGCTACTTTTACGTTAACTAAACTTTTAATAACAGACATTCGCATCGAATACATAACCTCCTTTTTTATAGTCGGTTAAAAACTGGGACCCACTTTTTACTTGCTCTCCGAAGCACTGACCCGTTTAGTTCAAATGGCGTGACACGGTCACCCATCTATATAATGACCTTACCTAACGTTGCTTAACCCGATCGATTACAAAACCTTGATAACAACTCTCTATGAGTGTTCCCTTACTAATATTTATTATATTATAAAGAAAAATTGATAAAATCGGACCAAGCGTATAACCAAGTACCCATTTTGACTTTAATCCCCTCTCCCAAAAGAACCGTGCTAGATTACGGGATAAAAAGTATCCTATGTCCTACCTCGTAGTAAGATCTCAAATCATGCCAAGTTTCATTTGAATCCATTCAGTAGTTTCGGCGTGATGCTCAGCCGTGATACAGACAGACAGACAGACAGACAGACAAAAATTAAAAAAATTACATTTTCGTCCTCAGTATCGGTTATAGAATGCCCTCCAAATATAATTTTCAAAATATCTTCAATGTACAGAATTGGACCTGTTACAGTTTTATTATAAGTATAGATAGTGAGAACCTTTATTCAGGCCAAGATATTACTAATTTTAGTTCTAAGTACATTTTTTTCCTGTATATTCGCAGATTTAAAGTCTTACTCCATTGAAAGTCTGAAAATTAAATTCATTGAAAAATAAAAAATATGCTGTGGACTAATTTTAATTGTTTGCCCTGAAAAATAAATGTAAAAAAAATTTTTGGTCAAGGACTAAATAATAAATGTTTATGAACCTTATTTTTTGTAGGTAATAAAAATAGAGCTTTGGTGGTTAAGGGCAAGCTTCAGATGTCTTCAATGGCGTACATTTAGATGATGGATCGCTAGAATCTATCACCAAAAAGTCATTACGGACGATATCAAATATAGCTACGAAGTCTATGACAGTAATTTCATATCTATATTATGAATATGTAAGTATTCACTGTATTTATACACTGTCAAAAATAATATTAATAATAAATTTGGAAACATAATATTCGTATTAACGCACTGAAATTCAAATATCTATAATATAGAAAATAATATACACACAGAATTTATACTTACTCGTATTATCATTTTTTCAATATTATATTACACCATATTTTACTATACAAATTCACATGTATATCTTAGTAAGAATAAAATTATAGCGAACCATAAAACTATAAACTTAGAAGATTTGTTAAAACAGGTTTAAAACATAGATTTTCGATTAATCTAATCTTATTTTGGTTTATGGCTCCATAACGATCGTCTATTGATGATTTCACGAAAGAACAGTATAATAGCCAAGGAAGACCTACGAGTAGGTACTAATGGATATAATTCAATTTGTTTTTAATTTTACAATATCGGTAACGATTGGAAAAATGACTAAGTAAATATTATAAGTATAATGATTTCTGATATATACGCAAATATTCATTGGCGGATATTACGCAAACAATAAATATTGTGTGATAACTATGAATAGTTTTATTTTAAAATAAACAAGTGAATATTATTATTTCAAAAATTATGATAATTGCAAAAAAAGAGATAATTTTTTTTTAGAGAACAGGCGAATGGCAAAAGTGAGTCGAAAGAAACAGCTTAGAGTTGTCGATTCTTGGTAAGCCCGTATAAATTCAATATAAAAATTTAAATTTAAATTACCATCGCCTTATTTCAGAGCAGCATGTAAAGATATATTGGTATCTATTAAATTAAATAACTACTACAGTGTAAGAATTGGCCGTACGTAGTCGTTTTGTTAGAAAGACTATCATTCTAATTTTACTGCAATATTTTTTTATAATATACTGTAAGATATGTACTACATTAATATGTTTCAAATAATTGATATGTTACACCTACTTTCCAAATATAAATTATATTCTAATATATAATTATATCTATATTTACAATATATAAAAGCTTGCTAATCTCTAATAAATATTCGTTGTATTTTTAAATATAATAGAAAAGGTTAGCGAGATCTATTGATGAAATTAATATACCTATTAAATTATTTATTACTACTATCACATCTACTAGGGTAATGTCTATGATATGGGGAGATAAGCCAAAACTCACTTGTGACGTAATGTGCGAACTGTTAATGGTGTAGCATGCCACGACACAACACGACACTATGTGTGCGCAATTATTCACATTACATTGATACGATGCTAGTGGCGTATCACAACACACTTCTACATTATACAAAAAACGTCACAGTAAGTCAAAGTATACCTCTAGAGACGATACATAAAGTATTTATCTAGAGATGATACATAAAGTATTAATTTTCCAACTATGGTAGGCAAAGCCCGAGTGGTGGGCAATATTATTTGTTGGTATGTCTTTAACTATGTTTTCTTCGAATCGCTATGAATACTTGTTTTTTATTTATGTTGTTTTTCCATCCTTTCTAAGATTAATGTTAAACATACACGTTAAAGTGGCTACGATTAGTTAGTTACTTTATTTGTTTAGTAAAAATTTATTTTTTTATTATCATTTACGGGAATTGTCATACACGTTAAAGTGGCTACGATTAGTTAGTTACTTTATTTTTTTTAGTAAAAATTTATTTTTTTATTATCATTTACGGGAATTGTCATGCTTTAATATAGAATTTATGATTTTTGGAATTTTAAGATTTGATTTCTGATATTTACGCGAATGTTACACATTGAAAAGAAACTAATTTTACGGATTAAGATTTGGTAATTAAAAAAATTACCATTCTGATTTCTATAATTATGGACTATTATTATATCAAGAAAGTAATAAATAGATTATTTTGGAGTTTTCGTTCAAAAATATAGTAGTCCAAATATCTATATAAATAACTACTGAAACGAACAAGTTACTGGAAAAACTTAAAACATAATAAATATATTGAGCACGGATACGAAGAAAGCGTACATTTAAGCAACTTTTACTCGATACAATAGCGAGCAGAGAATCCTATCGCTCCGAAATACATACTCAGACTAAAAATTTATTTAACTTTCAAATGCGAGACGATCTAATAGTAAATATTTCAGTTTTGCCCCGTGAGAGTTGTTTTAGGTTATTGTGGATCTAGTTTATAAAACAGGATTATATTATGTAATCTACTCTTATATCTAATAAGTGATTCTGGAATTTATTTAAATGTTGTTTGTAATAGAGAATAATAGGTGAGACTAGCCGACCCGCGCAGCTCCGCCCACGCCGATTCATTTGTGTTGAATAAATACATGTACGAGGTGTACAAAATAAAAGATGATATGATAAATTGTCACTGTTTAATGTTAAGTATGTTAAAATAATTCTGTTACATGTTAAACTTAATGAGTTACTCGGCCGGGTATCGAACGCGAACTAACTCGAACGCCGCGGCGCGACAAACGCGATCCGCAAGCATAAACTGCTGACATAATAATTATCACATGTACGTAAACCCGTACAATACATAACCTCCATTTTTTTAATCTGGGACTCACTTTTTATTTGCCCTCCGAAGCAAGGAGACGCTTACTCCAAATGGCATTAAACGGTCACCCATCTATGTCATTACATAGATGGGTGACCGTTTAATGTTTGGCAATCGATTAGGTTAAGCAACGTTAGGCAAGGTCTTTACCTTGCCTAACGTTGCTTAACCTAATCGATTGCCAAACATTGATAACATCTGCCTATGTGTGTTTCCTTAGTATTATTTATTATAATAATAATGAAAAGTTGATAAAATTGTCCAATTTTATCAACATAGTCATAATGTCATAGTAAATTACATTTCGACTTAATCCCCTTTCCCAAGAGAACCATGCTGGATTACGGGATTAAAAGTATCATATTATGTCCTACCTCGTAGTACTAACTCAAATCATGCCAAGTTTCATTTGAATCCATTCAGTAGTTTCGGCGTGATGCGCGACCATGATACAGACAGACACAAATTTTTTTAAAAATACAGTTTTGGCTTCAGTATCGGATATAGAATGCCCTCCAAAAATAACTTTCAAAATATCTTCAATGTACAGAATTGGTCCTATTACAGTTTTAGTATAAGTATAGATAATGTGAGTTATACCTAATGTTACTTAACGTAAAATTAATACTTGCATTTCCTTGTTTATGCTAAGATTTTGTAGAATTAGATTAGTAAAAAACTCAAAACAGCGGTTTATAAATTTAAGCTTAAACAGTTTACGAAATAGACCACTTCTATTCGCTGCTAATATTAAATCAACATCAAAATATATAATGTTTCCGAAATAACTTATTTGATTGGTTTCGTTGAATTTTAGCTAAACTGTTTAGATTTATGAATGTTGTTATTATAGAATAAACTATTTTATATAAATTTTCAAATGCTCGCATATGTATCAGAATATAAGTTCAATTAAACCACGAGTCAGAAGTAGTAAATCTTATCAGTTGTTTCAAAGTGTACATGCTTCTTATCGTGCGGTGGGAGCACGACCAACAACCATCAAGCCGGATTCCCTTTGTTCCCGTTTCTAACCCTTACCAGTTCATTCCTCACAGCACCGCGCTTATTATGTACGGTAACACATTTCTTTTCATAAATATATTTGCCTTCAACACTTAGTATTTGAGTCTCGATAGCACTTTTATCAACACTTTTTTCTTCATCGTCTCTGTCGCTCGGTTCTTTTATCTCTGGTATAGGATTCTTTGTGTTTACATCAGAGTCTTTATTAGCTTGTGTGAGGACTTCTTGCACGTGGATGGTCAGTTCTGGTCTGACCACTTGTGTGAAAGGGAGGAGGGCGCCGGCAACGTCCATTGTGTTGTTTATGTTTCTGTGCCAAAGTTCCAGCACGACGCTGCGCCGTTGCTACTTGTATCTAGGTGGACCTAGCCAGCCGCAGCCGAACACCTGAGTGAAAATAAACCACCATTGAAGAGAAATAAATATACAGTAGGTCAAAAGTACCAGGCGTCTCATGAGAAGTCTCTGGGACCAAGGTTATCTATATTTGGGAATGCTGACTTGAGTATTTCCATATACCTACAAAATATTATTTCCATAAATGTAGGTTGCGCAATTGTTACGATTAGGATCTCCAAGGATTTGGTAAAGTATTACTGCTTTCTACTTAAAGAAAAAAAGTAATCAAAAACATGAGTTTGCACTTCTGAAAAACCATTTATCCGCATTCGCGTTCACATTACAACAATCTTGATTTTTTTTAGTATAAGCTTTTCTTTAGGATTCTTTTGTGAATGTACAGTCACGTTCAATGAAATCGTTGACTAGATTTGAATAATTTGTAAAGGTGCGGGCCAAATAATTTCAAATAAGAATTTACATTTGGTTAGAATACTGTATTTATTTCCCAGTATACAGTGTTCATGATAATAATCAGACACTTTTTTTATCTTACATAAATATATTTTAGATCTAACTTTGAGTTCATAATACCTATTATCGTCAATAAATTAATATCAAAATTTAATTCCTCATGCAAACTCTCAAATGAATCTTTTCAAAATAGTACACTTACCTGGCATATGACTAAAGCCAGCAGCAGTAGCAGCAACAACGCCAACAGCCCCCAAACAACGGCTATCTGCGTCAGCGCAAACACGTATAGGGTTCTGTGACACCATTGGTTGGGTTCAAACAACGTTGGTGCAAAGTCTGGCCACATAATGCCCAACGTCCAATAGTTGCCAAATGCAAACCTGAGGAAAGAGGGGAATGTATGGGAAAATTGCAACTTGCGCAAACGAAATTGGTTATTGGCTCTTAATTTGTATTCATATCCAAACAGGTACACGACTATACAGAAAGTTCTATATTCTAAGGTACACGCTAATATTGTATAAGTATTTTTAAAAAAATTGTGAAGCTTATTAATAAGCTAGGTAGCTATGTTAACTATCATTAAACTTTTAAGACTCGAGTAACTGGATTCTCAAAAGCTCATGAGTTTTTTATAGCCTTAAAAGGCATCTAGGAGTTTTTTTTTCTTTCTAAATAATATAATGAAGATATTACGTGTTTACAAATATAAATACATTTAAGATAATGCATAGCCAGTACTTTTGTTTATCTACATAGTTTTACCAGTCATATGAAATTCACCAAGTTCAAAATATTGTTTTAACAACTCAATTTCCTACCTGTATGTAGCCCAAGTTTTCTTAACTAATGCAATAAAAAAGTCAGTTGCCTCGAAAGCTACGGAAACTTTTACAAAATTGGCTATTTATTTATTAACAACACGTATTATGTCATGGTTCTTATTATTTATGAGGTAATTTCCAATGATTTGTGCGAGTTTTGAAAGTAATGAATACTTTAACATATAATTTTGATTGATGTGTCTTCTTCTTATTTATTTCAAAGTTGTTCGCACTTTTATCGATAATTTCACTAAATTGAATTGTCATGTTGGTAGCGAATTCCCCAAGGGTACAGGGTTCTAAATTTTACCAACTTTCTATGTATATATAAAAAACATCAATCTATATACCCTACCCTAGTCAATTGTTTAAGAGAAAACAAATACATACCAGCCCAGCAAGAATCCAGTAAGCAAGTAACCCAGAATAATCTCCGGTACGCTGGGTGACGAATTCGATGTCCTGCTAGCAAGCTGTGCCCACAGGAGCCAGCATATGCCAGCGCCACCTGCGGCTCCACCCACCACCATGTACACTGGTATTCGAGGCTCTGCAGGACAGTCACGGATGTAATGGACACCTAGAAATAAAACTTCAATCAAATTCTGATAATGTTTCTTGAGAGTTTTGTACATCTTTTTCTTCTTTTCGTGTCGACGTGATAACATCAAATTTCATCGGCCCAATAAGAATCTTCATCCACCGGTCTTTGGTTTGTAATACCAGCCCTTGTTTATGTCCCACTGCTGGGCACGGGCCTCCCTTCAAGGTGAAGGGGCTTAGGCCATAGTCCACCACGCTGGCCAAGTGCGGGTTGGCGGACTTCACACGTCATTCGTAAGCTAGTTAGGCTTTCTCAGACATGCAGGTTTCCTCACGATGTTTTTCTTCACCGAAAGCTAGTAACAATCGCACAAAGACGATTCGCACATGATTAATTAAAGAAATCAGAGGTGCGAGCCGGGGTTTGAACCTGCGCACCTTGTTTCCAAGGCAAGCGCTCGCCCACTGAGCTGTTACAGCTGGTCTTTGGTTTGCCTGAAGAAAATCCTCCCCAGTGCAGGTAGTTGGACACGCGGGGCAGACGGAAAGATGCGCTATGGTCTGTTGGGCTACACCACACTTGCAGCTGATATTACTACTTATGTACCAAACGTTTAGGTTGTATTCAACCTGGGATTGCAATCTATTTAAACTTTTCCAAGTAGTCTATGTCTCCTTGAAACCTGGTGGATAGTTCTGTACTTTCTCCTGTTTTAGAAGTATTTAACTTTAATCAGTTTTATAAATGGCAACATTTTCTTGTTCGGTTATAAAACAATTTATCTGAACCATATCAGATAGGTTAATCTTATTAGTTGATCAAGTGTCCACTAATTCTTATAACTTATTTATTGATTTAACAATTTATGTTCACACAAATACAAGACAGAAAAAATAAACAATAAGACATTAACAAACAACGGTACTGCTTATTTCAAAAGAAATCTCTTCAGCAGGCAGAGAAACATAAAACAAGAAAAAAAGAAGGAAAAAAGACGCGATCCTTGGAAATAATTAAATACTTAGTTTCAATTTGCCGTAAACTTTTTGGGAATGATTCGAATCATGGCTAATAATCCTTTCAGTCCTTTCCTTTTCGTCTCCAGACTAGCATTCTTTTTCAGATTATACCATTTTTGAGTTCACGTATATTTGCAAGATCTTTCTACAGAACCCCTGATTTTCATACCAACAATAAGAACAGTAGAATCCTGAACTTTGATTTGGGGAGCCAGAACTATATATAAAGCACCCAATAATCACCGTTGTTGGACTAATTCCCGCAGCCTGCCGTCTGTCGGAACCGGATTGGAGCAGATTACGCCGCCTCGCACTGGATTTGTGTTGACACCATGCGTTGATTAAACCTTTATCTAGCCGTACTCCACTGTCTAGCTATCTAGTTAAAGATTTTGGAAGTCACTAAAATTTTGGGTCACTATAATTTGGGAGCTCATGAAGATTTGGCAGCACAGAAATTAAGGGCACGGAGTTAAGTAAATACGAGTATAAGCAGATCAGTTAAAATTTTCCTAAATCATCAAGCTACATTAATATTTGCTTTTTTATAAAACTTCTTGATTTGGGAATGTCAAGACTAGTGATGTCAATAGTCAATATCCATTCCCGGTAAATTACCATATTATTGGTAAATTACCAAAAATATTCCCAATATTGCCGGGAACATTGGAACCGGGTAAGTACCTACGTTGCCATTCTTTGCAATTTCCAATTTTTGGAAATAAACCCGTACACGGTACATCACTTGTCAGAGCCCCTAGAAGACTCACCCCTTTCTTATACTATTCTATTACACGTTTAGATTATTTGGAAATGTATCAATGTGTTAACGAGGAAACTATTAGTCATGTCTGACTGCTTGTTAATAATTGATTTCGTTTGAAATTCTGTAAATGGTACACTAACGATGATAGTGTACAATTCGATTACTCCTTATTTGCTTTCTACCTTCTCAGAAAAAGGAGAATGCCACGGCCCGTACAAAAACCCAGACCCAGCGCAAAAAAATATATTACAGATTTTAAAGTTAAATTAGTATAGTTATTCTCAATTATCTTTATTGCTGAATTCAGTGGCATGTTTTTTTTGCCAACATGAGAACATTAAATAAGTACTGTTAACTCTCTAGTACTCGCTGGGTTGGCTGCTGTGGGTACTTTATTCGTCTCTTGCTGCCAGCAAACGGACACATCCTCTCTCTATTTGTGTTAATAAACTAAAGTGTACAAAATGACGGCTGGCGGTCGCCATTTTTTTTTTTGAAAAATATATAGCTTATGTCACTCCCACAACTAAGACGAATCTAACGATATATTATAAGTTACTGTCTATCACGCCATTTAGACTGTAGGCCGTGCCAAAGAAATAGACATACATACATACATTACATACTCTTGAAAAACATAAAGATAAAATATTATTATTATAAAAATAATAATAATATTATTATTATCGTTTATTTAAATATTTATCACGGGTTATACCCGGTCATTTTAGAGGCTTGCGTGGGGACGGATTCAACACGTAGAGGCCCTTTTTAAGAAATAAATGGTGTGTAGAATACCTGCCGGGATCAACTGCTAATATGGTGAAAAAATGGCAGTTGACCTCGACAGGTGTAGGAACTATTGTAAGTATATGGAAAGCTTATATAAGTCTATGTTGTTGAACATTTGATGGGCTAGAAGCTAGGCTATTGGAAAGGCCGGGGTCACTTGCCATAATTACATTCATAATTATGCTGTGGCAAGTGGTGGCTTGCCACCCACTAGATGGGCTCCCCAAATGATCGTCCGATGACGACAGAGAGCAACACCGGTGTGAGTGACTCAGGGGTGTAGAGAGGTGTGCTGCGCTTTCTCCGAAGTTACTCGCGGCGTTATGCCCTTTAACACTTCCACCCCTGGAGCATTTAGCTCTAGCAACTCCTCTCTGGACGGCCAATTAAGGTAAGCCAGAGCTGAGAGTCCTGCGGGCCCCCTTCGGTTTTCACTCGGCCGACGAAGACACGCCGAGGTGGAGGCCGTGACCGACTCTCTGGAGCACTCGGGTCCGTGGTGTCGCTACGCACCAACAGCTCGCCACACGCTGCCCTGCGGGCTTATTATTATTATTATTAATATTATTATATATTATTATTATTATAACCCTCCGCCTGGAGCATTTGGGCAAAAATATCAACACCATTTCATTCTTCAAGAAAATTTAGAATCGTGATACACATCATACCATCTACGGGTGACGTGGTATTTTCCTTAACCCCAAAACAAATTATCATAAATATTAGAGATATAAGTTGAGGCAGCAATATAAGGAAGTATTTTTAACCGACTTCAAAAAAGGAGGTTCTGTTTTCGACGCGTATGTATGTAATATTAATAAAAATGCGTAATTTTCATATATGTTAGTCTATGTGGGCTTCTAAACGAATTTACTAAATTTCACGAGTGTATGTATGTATGTATGTATGTATGTATGTATGTATGTATGTATGTATGTAGGTTTGTCCGCGGATTTCTCAGAAACTACAAGTCCGATTTCAAAAATTCTTTTTGAAATAGTTAGAGTATCTTTCAACTTAGGGTAGAGTACAAATTTCATCAAAATCGGTCCAGTAGTTTAAGAGATATAAACTTTTTATGTTTTCAGTAAGTTACTGTAATGTAGACGTTCGAGTTGCGTGATAGTGCTGATACCTATCTTGGTAAAATAAGTCACTAAAAAGTGTTAAATAAACTATTTAAAAAAAAAAAAACCGACTTCAAAGTAAATTATCTAAAAAGCATAAAATAACGAAAATATTATTGAAGTTGGTGCAGAATATACACAGCAGGTACGCTAACACCAACTTCAATAATATTTTCGTTATTTTATGCTTTTTAGATAATTTACTTTGAAGTCGGTTTTTATTTTTTTTTAAATAGTTTTTATTATCAACCATTACCATATGAAACATAATTTATCACTTTTACTTCTTCAATACATTTTCCGTACCTCACTTTATCAAATATTCGATATCATATTTCTGAAAACATACGGTTAAGTCAGTATTATTTACAATTACCATAACTTCTGGTAGAAAAAACTTTATAGAATAGAATAGAATACTCTTTATTTGCACACCAAATTAAACCATACAGAAAAACTTACAAAAATAACTTAAATTAGGTACAAATGGCGTGGGCGCCGAGGCTGGCCATAAGACGCTGTAGAACGAAAATCTACAGCGTCCAGCGGAGGATGGCACTGCGGATTGCACGAGGATACCGAACGGTGCCCTTTGAAGCGGCGACCATACTGGCACGCTTTCCGCCCTTAGACATCCTGGCGGGCATGTATGCGAGGGTCTATGACCGGATCCGCATCGCCCGCCAGAGTGGCGGTGGCGAGCCGGTGGCGCTCGAACCTATAAAGCGGCAGGAACGACACATCGCTCTCGCGACGTGGCGCGAGCGGCTCCAGCCGGAGCACATAGCGCGCAAACGCGTCGTTGAGGCATTCCTGCCGCTTCTCGAAGCCTGAATTCAGCGACGGAGTGGACGACTCACCTATAGGCTTACGCAGATAGTCACCGTTCACGGTTGTTTCGGTGATTATCTGCATAAGATCGGACGTGAAGCGACGACGAGATGCTTCCACTGCGACCAGTCTGACTCCGCCCAACACAAGCTGGAGGCTTGCCCCGCGTGGTCGTTGGAGCGTCGAGACCTGGTCGCAGTCATCGGATCGGACCTCTCCCTGGGCAGCGTAGTGTAGGCTATGCTGTCCGGGGATGCGGCGTGGGGAGCGATGGCCGCCTTCTGCGAGACTGTCATGTCCCAGAAGGAGGCCGAACGCGAACGCGCTGATCCCGCTCGGCGACGAAGGCGCAGGCCACGTCAAGCGGCCGCCCAACGTCTCGCTCCCCAGCCCTGAGCCCGGGGCTATAAACAACGGGCAACCTTCGGAGTCTACTAAAGCCAAAAATGTTTTTTTTTTTTTTGTCTGTCTGTCTGTCTGTCTGTATCTCGGCTGAGCATCACGCCGAAACTACTGGATGGATTGAAACGAAACTTGGCATGATTTGAGATAATACTCCGAGGTAGGACATAGGATACTTTTTCTCTCCCGACATTCGGCACGGTTCCCTTGGGAGAGGGGACTAAAGTCAAAATGTGTACTTGGTTATACGCTTGCTCCGATTTTAACAATTTTTCATTATAATTATAATAAATATTTGTAAGGGAACACTCATAGACAGTTGTTAACAATGTTTGGAAATCGATCAGGTTAAGCAACGTTAGGTAAGGTCATTAAATAGATGGGTGACCGTTTAACGTCATTTGAACTAAACGTCTCCGTGCTTGGGAGGGCAATTACAAAGTGGGTCCAAGTTTTTAACCGACTTTAAAAAAGGAGGTTTTGTATTCTATGCGAATGTATATTATTGAACGTTTAGTTAACGTAACCGCAGCGCGGGCAGAGCTGCGTGGGTCAGCTAGTTAGTAAATATAAGAATGGGCTCGCTAGACGCCTATTGCAGGATACAAATCTGCTATTTTTACCATTCTTAACAGGAATGGGTTTAGAAGTATCGTTTTGGACGAAATTAAATACTTTTGCCGGGTTTACATCATACGGGAGGCTCAACTCAAATCATCACCAGTCGAAAGACGTCCACTGCTGAACAGATGCCTTCCCCTTAAAAGGGGAGGTTGACATTATCCCCACGTTTTGCAAGTAACACATGGTACTTGTCTTTTTTATTTATTTTTTGCTAAAATCATACTATGCACAAATCATAATATTATGTGTATGTTGACATCGAGATCAAAATTATAATAAAAAATATATTGTTGCCTACGAGAAGACTAAAATAATCCAAGATGAGAAGGGGATAGTAGTCAGACCATAACCACAGAAACTTTAGATATTTGAAAATCCCTTTTCATTTTAGTTCTATTTGAAAGTGACATTTTGTTGCCAAAGCCGTTCTTCAGCTACTTTTACGTGGCGTTTCAACAAGGATTTAGTTGGTTAAAATCATAGAGATAGCTCGAAATAAAGTCAGCACATAATATCTGAGAAGCCACGATGGCACGAGTCCTATTTTTCTTCAAAAGCACAATTACTTATGATGTACACAATTATAAATTGCAATTGGTTGTGCATTGACATTACGTACAAAAACTACCGTCAATATTGTATTATTGTGCATGATGTGTTTTGATTTGTTTTAAGTTTATAGCTAAATTACTCAAATGAGGAATGTGCGACGCTCGGACAAACCCTTGGTGGTTTATGAGCGCCGAGATCATAATTGTGTAAATGAAATATTTAATAAATAAATGAAATGGATGAATGAATGGATATAAAAACCTAAATCCATCACATCAATAAGAAAATGCACGTTTTCGCGACTTAATTGATGTGGTAAAATAAAATGCGGGTCTCGCGTGGCCATGTATTGCTCATGATCGAGAGTCATGGAAGGAAAAAGAGGAGTCCTTTGCCCATCTTTGGTATCAGCTCATAAAAAATGACGGGGAAATAAATCTCCTAATGTGTTAAAACCTTTTTTATAACAGCCCGCTTGATGATACTAGGTAATGTTGCATTAGCAGTAGAAGAGAAGAAGTGCGGCATCATCCCGCAAAAAGAGTAAACACCCGATTTAATGATTTATTATACTTATCTTAACTTTAAAAAATGAAGGCATGACTCTTATCTTAAGCACTTCAGACTCCTGTCAGATAGGTACTTCAAGTAGCCAAATAATTTACAGGCTGTTTTACGTCGAGTAGCCGATAACAGCTTTTGCCGATAAAGTATATAACTTTTAGATAACTTTGTTATTATTTTCAGTGCTACTACTATCCCTTTGGCCTTTTAGTTTGTTGTGTGTTCGTCGTTTTTTTTTTATTATTATTTGTTTTTTTGAACGGCAGGACACACTGTCACTGATGCTGATCTAATTGTAACAAGAAAATCACGGTTTAAAAAAAAAAGTGAAAAAATTACAAGCCCGCCGAGTTTCTTGCCGGATCTTCTCAGTTGAGGCCACGTTGGATGCGGTGGTAGTTTAAAAAAAAATTTGACCGTTCAATAGTGCTAGCGTTAAGCTTATTTGAAATAAATTATTTTGACTTTTGGATTTTTGCTATGAAATATTACTAATTTCGGAAAAATCCAATTAATAATAATAAATACACTTTATTGTACACCAAAAGTTACATGTAAATTGAATAATACGTAATTAACAACGCTGAGTAAGGAGTAGTGCCTTGGAGGAGATAATGTAAGAACTGGGATGAATAGGAAAACATATTAATAGGAATAAGGGATCTGCTTAAACTATGTAAGTAATAATAAAACTAGCTTACCCATAATCAGCATGATAACTGGCAACGTCGAGAGGCAGGCCAGGAACACGGTCATTAAAACTGAAACAAAAATATCATTGAACACTGCGATTCAACATAATTGTGTGAAGTGAAGGTCCTTGAAGGATTTTCAATAATAAACGCGAGAAATACACCTTGATCTAATATTGTATTCTTCTTGTATTCTTCTAGCCCTTCCCCTTTCGAACGCCAGAATTAACGGCAATTGGCTATTTGCATTCACCGGTTACCTGCGACGCGCACAATGTCGTCTGTCCACCCAGTGGCCGACCGCCTCTTTCGGTTCGTGAACATAGTAGTTTATATTACAGTCAAAGAAAAGGAGGGGGTGATAAAGCAAGAACACTCATAAAAAAACAGCTGGTCACAGAAAACTACAGAGAAGAACTTAACTTATGAGAAGTCACTGAACTATCGAAAGACTCCCACCACCTGGAGTAACTCTGCTTTTTGTTCTCAGAGTAGAGATTATTGTTTTGTAGATATGCGAATGCGCTTTACAGTCGACAAATGCATCGTAACTGATCGTCTGGTGGCATGTCAAGTCAACCACTAGTGTTAAATCTTCTGAGCTCAATATTTTCTCCATATAAGTATAGTCCCGTTACACCGAGATACAATTTTGCCCTCACACTTTTATTAGGTAGCAAAAATCCTTCTGCAAAGAATAGTACAGGTAGGTACCACTTCAGTGTCAGACATTACCGCCAAGCAGCAGTGTGTAAACATTGCTGCACTGTGTAGCATAGCTACATTGTTTTAAATATATTACAGTAAATAAATAAGTAAAAAACAGTTGTTTTATCAGGAAGCTTAATAGTTCCTTTACAAATTGTAATAGCATAAGTAATTTTATTCTAGTAATTTTTTAATCAGGCGTTTGTATTAATATTACGGCCTTCCTATATTGAATGGGGAATACTTTGTTCATATTTTATTTATTCGTGGTAATAGGCGATGAAAGCTGCATCATGTTTTCTTATTAATTTCATTATTAGAACCATAGGTAATATTTGGATACCTATGTAAGGGGCACTTTTTAACAGAGGGTATTAGGTTTTAAATAGGCGGAGTTTAGCGTGGTCCGAGGCGACGCAACTGCACTCAGTACCTGAAATTAAATAGTGTCGACCAATCAACGGCGGCCACCGCATTAGGTACTGGGTGTTCTATACGGTTCGACGCCATTCCCTTTCCCTAGGTTTCGTTTTAGGCTCAGTAGTTGGGTCAGCCATTACCATCTGAGCTGAGCACCGAGCGCCACTTCAAATAGTTTCTTACCTTAATTAGTTTTCTGCCGACGTGTTCGACATATAGTTCAACATATAGTTAACAGTCTATTAAGTTGTTATATTAATTCAAATAGTGAATCCCAGTGGTTACTGGTAAATTGTTTAAATATTGTAAATACTGCTGTAGGATTTTTATTGTAATTCCTCTATTTGTGTATTAGGTTCTGTTAGGCCTACCTATTGTTAGGGTGTATTTTATTTCCTGTAGACGTCTCCATAATGCGGCAGCCTCCACCAACTGAAAGCTGGTCTGGAGGGTGTCGCGTTAGGGAACGGTGACTACAGGAACGCTTATGTGGCGTTCCAGGGTTCTACCTTCGGGTACGAGATCAACCTTCGGGTTCAAGAGTCAACCTTCGGGTTCAAGAATTCTACTTTGGGTTCGAGAATTCGAACTTCACAAGTTACAAGGCTCGTTGAAGATTGTCTTCGAAGTCGGGTTTATTGTCGGGTTTTATTGAGCTGCTGACCGACCGGGCCTAGTCCAGGCTCTGCGTCCGTATCGTTCCTGGCCACTACCAATAGAAGGAAGACGTCAGAAGACCGCCGGAATCGGCGTTGCGTTCCCTACCGACCCCCTTAGTTGAGTTACAACTATTTTTTTATATGCGAACAAGCTAATTAGTAAAAATCGAACCTTCCCCCTGTACTGTATCTTTCTCTCTTTTAATTTTAAATAAATTTGTGTAGCCCCTTTTGTCGTTGTCTAATTTATCTCTTGCTCGCCGGCTAGGCTACACTGGCGCCCAACGTGGGGCCACGAACGGGTGAAATTACCGGTCACAAAATAATTAATATTCAATGTATTAAGGGTCGGCAATGCGCTAGATTTTTCTGGTGTTGCTAGCGTCTATAAGCTGCGGTACCATAAGGCGGGCCGATTACTTGCCAACTTAGTACTGCGTAGTACTTGCCAACGTAGTTTAAAAAAAAGCTAGTCTTCGGCAAAATATTTAACACCTTTGGTGGTACCTACCTCGACTAACTTACATAATAGGATATGCCGCGTATTGAAATTAACTATTATTTCCAACTCTATTAATTATTATTTCCGAGTGTCTTTGAGCTCCTGTGTTCATTCATATTATAATGATCTGAATTTGGTCTTGTAAAGAAAACAGGGTATACCTAGCCAATATGTTTTTTTTAGGACATACGATTACAGAAGTTTATAATAGACTACGATAGATATTATCTCTAGTGGTAACCGCTAGTGTCAAATTTAATCCACGCGTAATCCCAATCAAGATTTCAGGCTGATATAGGCCAAGTTTAGACTCCCTAAACCGGACCGGACTGTAATTTATCAGGGGTTGTAATTCCAGCATTTATTCTGAACTATGGCATTCATTTACAACGCTTAACCTACTAAGGTCGTCCTGAATTGAGGATCGATTTTGTAGCTAAGAAAAAGCTAAGATAACTTACTTAGACTATGTTAGGCAAAATGAATGATGTTAAACAAACAAATTAAACAGGACTCCAACTAAGTAACGCTTGTTAATATTATATTATCTATTATATCTATTTACTTGTCATCTTGGCAGGAGAAACTCAGATGAAATTAAGTTAAACAAGTATAAATTTAAAATTTAAAAAATCCCCGACATTGAGAAACGAACTCTTAAAATGACTTTCCTGTGCTATTATCAGAGCCTGATCAGTATCTGTATAACTACTCGTCAAGATTTAACCATAGATTTATAATTCGGTGGGTCCTACATTTAATGGAGCCGAGTTCCTGTTGCCACTTCCTTCCTTGCTCCAAATTGAATCCAAATTGGGTGGGTCTACGTTTATTAGTGCAGAGATCCCGTGACCACCTTCCTGCTCCATCAACAGATCCTGATCACCATTTTTCTGGCAACAACTAGTCCTACCTAACGACCCCAAACTCGATGGGTCTACGTTTATTGGAGCCGAGATCCTGTTACCACCTTCTTGCTGATCATCATCAGACCCTGGTGAAGGCTACCATTTTATAAAGTATCATCTGATTTACATATGTTGTAAATTTCAGTTCTTTCGGACTAATAGAGGTAATGAAAAATTTCTATTGGATACAAAATATGCCTACCTCGACTCGGAAAAGAGCTGATGGTCTTCAAACGGCTGGACTGATTTACATGAAATATAGCTAAGAACCATTTCGCTTAAACTTGCTTTCAAATAAAAAAAACTGCATTCAAATCCGATCACCGGTTGGACCGCTACGATGCCACAGACAGACATACAGACAGACATACATACAGACAGACAGACAGACAGACAGACTTCCAGACATAGGCGTCAAACTTATAACTCGCTTTTGGTCGGGGGTTAAAAAGATTTATTTTACTATAAATTTACTAAATATTTTTATTTGGGTTCTGTACCTAAAAGGTAGTAAAGGAAACCCTTGTGTTGCGACTTCGTCTGTCGTCTGTCTGTCACATCTATATACATATTTCAGAAACCAGTGATGCTATTGATTTGTTTTAGAGCTTACTTACCCAATCACAAATTAACACAAAATATTTTATTTTCTTTTAATGGCGAAATGGGTCATCAAAATTTCAAAGTGAGATTACTATATCGAGGGAGGTATCCATTATGAAAGAGCTTCATTTGACATTTTAAGGGGTTAACATGCGCCAATGACCTTGTGAATCTGGCCGCTCCGGCCGAGAGTTGTCATCGTAGAGGGCGCTACCAGCAAATATGAATATAACATTTGAAAAATTATAGACTAAAAATATGCAGATGTGTCGAATGGAGTTTTGTTAATTTTGCCTATTCCGTTATAGAATGAAATGATGCAGTTTAATAACGGTAACCCACTGTTTTATATCTTGATGTATACCTTGGCGTGCCACCTAATTACAATCAGTCAACCCAACCACTTACAGTGGTAACGTAGTTGACGTGTTGCATCAGGATACGGATTATTGCATTTAATTTTCCAAACTTTATATCAAAGGTTCAGTCCGTCTATTATAGAATGGCCAATGCCTGACTAGTGAGACTTATACATACTTCTATTCTATTGTTGGTGGTTATTAGGTCCGGTAATAACCGGAACACACTTCGACCCAGCTGAATACATTGTGCCTGCCATCCGGAATCCATATACATTCGTACTACTTTTAACTTACAGTCACAGCGGATTTTTGTGTGTCTGAAGTTAGGGTTGACGAACCATTGCGCAAGTACAGTTGTGAGTTCTGAATACATAAACATAAAAATAGCTACTGCGCAGCGTCTTGCCGTGACTACTGTAATCATACTTGAAATGAAACTATGCACAAAGTTCTAGTGTGGTGGCACGTCAAAATGAAAGCGTTTAACACAGCCTTCAAAATATAGTTTTTTTTTTTAAAAAGGAGCCATTTTAATATATTTCCTAAATTAGTTCCAAATTCTCTAACCAATAAACATCCATCTGATAGTTGAGCTTTTTGATTCCTGGAAAAATGAACTAAATGCAAATTGATGATTGATTGCGATGTTCGAGTATGACAAAGAGAGTGACTTAAGATGCTGCAATGCATGCCAGTGGCCCTGATGAGATGCTAGCAGTATTATTAGAGAAGCGTGTAACTGTAAATGTTTCCTATTCTAATGCGTATGTTATCTTTAAGAGCGGCACAAGTACCCGAATCTTGGAAGCTTGCTAGCTTCCAACCTTACTCAAGACCAGATACCCAATGTCGATCCAAGTCGTGCAGACCCAAAAATCATAAATTATTTTTATTGTGACAATTAGTTCCATGATAAGAATAATAGCACCCATCCATCTCCTCCCGTTGGGTGTCCGTAAAAGGCGACTAAGGAAAAACAAGAAGACGAGCAGCAGCGTCTTTTTATTGGATTACCTACCACCTATCTGCGATCCCCAACCGCCTGCCAGGCGTGGGGATTATGGCAACCCCTCCCCTCTAAGAGAGAGAGGGCCTTTTTTCAACAGTGGACGTTTCGGCTGCTGATGATGATGTAGATGAGGTCCGTGATCGACCCGTAATGGCCATCGAACTGAAACTATGATAAGATACTTAACTTTTTCCATAATTAAGTACAGGTAAAAACGACCCAGACCCAAGACAAACAGATTATGTTCATGCACATGAATGTTTGTCCAGTGTGGGAATCGACCCCAAGATCTTAAGGTCAGCGGCCAGGGTAGCAAACTACATAATCAACGGACCTGTGTTGTTATTCAATATACGTGGCTGCCAAAGGAATCCGTAGCACTGTTTGTTTGAACGCACGAATTCAGTAATAGTCTTTTTAGTGTAAGTTTTAGTTTTCAATCAAAATAGTTTGAACGACGTTCCGGGCGCTTACACCACCCGCATGTATTTTGGGCTGGCACGTAGAAGCGATTGTCGTCCTAAAGGTGATAGACCGTTCGTCTTGAGTTCTGTACCCATCGCGGGGTTTGAACTACGCGGAGCATTTGACATTTTATTTTATTTATTGTTTAGCACACTTAAATATGTACAAGGCGGACTTAATGCCTTAGGCATTCTCTGCCAGTCTACGTTTGGATGATGCAGAGGGTAATAGTGGTAGGTGCAATGTAAAATTTAAATAGATATTTAAATTACATTGATTCTAATAAGCAATCTGGTTTTAGAGTAACTAACATTTTAACGCGGTGGTATTTTTTCTCGTGCCTGCCAACAACACCATCAGTTTATTGCTACGCAACTTAGTTAAGTAACAAGGTATTACCTGATAGTAATCGAAACACCCACCCATAGAAAAGTCTCTTCCTGTCCCTATCATCCAAAACTATAATTATAGCCTTTTGGTCCGATAGGTATTTTGCCAGCTACAGTGACCTTCTACTTATGTTACATAGCGAAAGAAATCTAAGATTAAAGTGGCACCACTTAGATAGCACACGAGTACCCTTCCAACTTAACCATCCAGATGTCTCAAAAGACGAGCAACTGTCCAATGCAACTGTCCGTAGGTAAGCGTGTCGCTTACCACCAAGCCAACCACCCAGGTACTCGACTCGTTGCTAAGTTGCAAAAACCAACATGATAGTAATAATAACACCGTTAATGTTTTGACAAAAAAAAACATAATGTAAAGGATATCATATTGTATGTCATTTTGTCGACCTACACAGTATTAAATACGATTTCAATTAGTAAGATCATATATGACTCTGATACGCTTTAATAGTTAGGCATAATACTCGGCAACGATACTTTCGCATACTCTATGATGAACCAAAAATATGATATTACTATAAAAATATCTTTAATTAAATATAGAAGTATAGATTTCATTTGAAATGATTTATAATGTTATAATTATACCATATGTAACATATCTTAATTAAAAAAATGTTCAAAATCATTTAAATTAAATTCGTCCTGTCAAAAAAAATTCGAGCACGTCCACCCTCCATAACAGTCCACGAAAGACTGATAGAAGGCGATCGCGGGGGCGCTGCAAGGGGAAATGCATCGCGTACTTGGTTTTTCTATAATTTCTTGTAAAACATGAATGAAATTAAGAAATGTAATCAATACAAATTGTAGAATAGGTTATTATGCTTTTTATAGTCCAAGTTTGACGTCTATCCGATGAACGGATATTGAACGCTAACACAATTCATATCCAACGTAGTACATTTTTTAAATACATATTGCTTGAAAACGTTATATTTAATCCAATATCTAATCAATAAAACTATTTGCTGAAGATCTGAGGTATAAGTACATATAATTTCATAGCCAATGCATGAGCGTATTGATCCATCGAACTCTTTAAACTAAGGCTATTTTTGCAATTTTACCGTTGTTACCCCCTTAAAATAATTTTTTATTTTGTTTTATGTCGCGCAGTTTTTGGCTTATAATCAAAAATGTCGAGAAAACACTGATTTCAGTTTTTTTTATTAAATTGACGCTTACTATTGTTATATGTTCAACAGTTCTAAAATCACAAAACAATGTTCAACACTGATTGAATCAATAATTAATCACCAACACCTCAGACACCCAATAGAACAAGAGTTTGAGTTTGAGTCAACCCTTTACAAATAACTTTTTAATTGTAGACAGTTTTGAGGCAAAATTGCTTTGCGATAAGTCCGTATCATAAAGGTCATCAGTCCCCGCAGAAGACTGAGTGGCTTTGTACGCGATTTGAAAGCATAGAGATAAGGTCCGAGCCCCTTATCGACCCACAACCCATATTTCACGTTAGGTTTCTAAAATTTTCTTTTAGGATATACTCGTAGTGTTAAAGTAATGGAAGACGGATGTAATTGTAAGTTTAAACCAGTGATATATCGTGCCCAAAAGTGGACATATTCATGTTCCCGGTATACTTCCATGTTTTGGGTAAATTGCCGCCAATATTCCCAATATGAAATTTACCATTTCCGGTTGGAATATTCCCAGGAGTGGGTATTTATTTATTTTATTTTTTATTTATTAAACAACCAACAAGTCACACAACGGCTTAAAGTAAATACAATACATAGTCAGTCGGATACTTTGAACATTGTAGACTTAATTACAGGTTGCCCTGACATGCATCATAGCTCATGAAAACAAAGTGTCGAAACTACTAAAGATAAATTGTAGAACATTGAAATTAAACTACGTTTACGGATTATATCGCGGTTTATTTAGATTTTACTATCCCGACGTTTCGAATGCTTTGCAGCACCCATGGTCACGGGAGGATTGAGATGTTGAACGTCCTTATGTCATAATTATGCCGGTGTACCCTCAGATCTTCTTAGTTATTATTGTTGGTCCGATCTACGCAGTAAGAGCTTACAGTATCTTGAGGCCGTGCAGTGATTTGTTTGATATTGGATTTAATTATATTTATCACAGGATCCCAAGCCGGTGGTAACACCCAACCATCTTCTCTATTGAAATTAGGATGTTTTTTGATTTCAATAGCCTCACGAATCATCCTAGGTAGGAATCGGTGTTCTTTTGCGAGGATTTGAGGATTATCAAATCTAATATAATGGTGGGTGCGATCCTGAACGTGTTCACATACTGCAGACTTCGTACAGCGTCGGTGTTCTGGTCTGAAAAGAAGATCTGCCGGTGTACCCTACACCGGCATAATTGTGACATAAGGACGTTCAACATCTCAGTCCTCCCGTGACCCTGGGTGCTGCAAAGCCGCTTCGGCCGTCTACAGAACCGGAGTTTCGGAACTGGTTCCAATCGAGGCTTTTTATTTCCTTGTATGGAACTGGTTCCGATCGAGGCTTTTTATTTAATTGTATGGAACTGGTTCCGATCAAGTAATTATCGTATTCCACCAGCCGTCATCATAACTGAAGTAGAGATACAGACAGGTCTATAACAGAAGGTATAATCCTACTCCTACTAATATAATAAACTTTAAAGTTTGGATAGATGGATGTTTATGCTTGTTTCGCGGAAAAACTATAAAACGGATTTAACCAATAACTAGGTAGGTACTTAACCCCATTGTATATTAGAAATAATCATACAACTATAAAGTAAACATGAACATTTATTTCTGTTTTAACATTTGGTCTTACCAAGTTATTAACCAGGAAATCAAATCTTTTAATCTATATCTTATATTTAAATATAAAGGAGGATACCATGAGTGACGTGATTTTTGGAAATTTAATCCTTAAGTGGGTTAAATAGGGTGTCATCGTATTCGAAACTTTACGTGTCGATTGACTCGAAGCTAACTGAAAATATTTTCCGAACAAAAGCATAGATGGGGACAGGAATAAAGAGAGAGAAGAGGGGGGGGAGAAGAATATATAAAAAAATACCAGGATCTGAAAATTGTAGTGCAGGTAAAAAAATGCGGGCGAAGCTGCGCGTGTCAGTTAGTATACCTATATAGGGTTACTTCCAATTATCAATTACCTAGTACCACATTTAAAAAAAGGTGAAAAGAAGCAAATGAATCCTATTAATTAAGTTTCAAATTTTGCTAATTAACAAAAAAAAATCATTTTTGGATGAGCTAGATCCACTGGTTACGTAAAAGTAAATAAAAAGCCTCGATCGGAACCAGTTCCATACAAGTAAATAAAAAGCCTCGATCGGAACCAGTTCCATACAAGGAAATAAAAAGCCTCGATCTGAACCAGTTCCGAAACTCCGGTTCTGTAGACGGCCGAAGCGTGCAAAGCATTCGAAACGTCGGGATAGTAAAATCTAAATAAACCGCGATATAATCCGTAAAAGTAGTTTAATTTCAATGTGTAATATTCGCGTAAGTAAAAGACAACATTAAATTGTAGAACATAATTTAAAATAATTAGAAAAAGAACTAATAATTTTGTAATTTGCAAGATAAATATCAAGAGCTAAAAGTCACCTAAACATTTATGCAAGGATGATCTAAATTTAGACAAGGAACAGCACAGATCAATATCGTCAGAGGGCATGCGTGACAAGTGACTATATTGAGACTGAACTCTGTTAATGGTGGAAAAATAACCCATGATAGTCCTAAATCCTTTGACACGGAAAAACGAGTACCTAGAATATTTCCAGACGTACATCACTGGTTAAAACGCAAAACTTACTTGTCCTGTTCATAATTTTGGCAGCTCTGCACACGAAGTCCATCGTCCCCGAGGCCTCCATATTGGCGTCCTTCAGCTGGTAGGCCACTGAGCCGTACGTGGTCAGCCCTACCCCTAGGCCCAAGCCGGTTCTGTCGCTGTACTTGGCCTGTTCACCGCACAACCTTCGCTGTTCGTCACCTGACACCTGATAATTCCACATTTTTTAGATAAAAATAATTATATTATATTTGGACCAATATATAATTATTTTAGGCTATATCATGCAATGGGCTTGATTTCATAAAAGATATGAGAGTCGCAACGGTGAAAATGTATAATGCGTCTTCCGAGCCCCAAATGTGCCCCAAATGTATATTGCGTCTGTGAGACGCATGCAGCCGACAACAGTCGCACGCGAAACAATGCCATGCATTGTTATGCATTGCCTTATCAAACATGCATGTCTGACGCGACAGTCATTGCCATAACAAACATGCATGTCTAACTCGACAGTCAAACATACATGTTTGCTATGGCAAACGCATACTGCAGGCAAACGCGTACTGCATGGCTGACGATATGTCGACCGAAAGAAGACCACATTAAAAACAATGTACTTCAGAATGTTAATAATTTAAATAAAGCTGAGCTGCGTTGCTTGTTTTTATCCACCGCGTAATTATGACTTTAAAAGCACTCGTGACACTAGAATAGATGAGTTTATATTTTAAGTGTCGTCGACGTTTATGTTCATAAAAAAAGTTATACCGAATAGGTATCGCCTACCCTATAGGTATCAGGCGAAAACGACCCGCTTGTCTCGTCACTGTGAGGGATAAAAAAAACCGCTTGATTACCGCTAAACCATATTTGGTTCAGCTGTAATCAACATTTTAGTACCTCAACATTTCAGTACTAAGCCATTCTTATAAAATAGGCGTATAAAGGCTTTAAAATATTTTATCTCAGCCATTTCATCTCAATTGCTCAACAACTTCATCTTATGAGTCGTCAAGTTGCTTTTACGAGAACAGAAAATAACTTTCGCATTATTAAATGACGTAATGAAAATTAAGTATTGACTTAATTGCTTCATTTAAATTGTGTTGTTTTTATGTACCACTTAATGGAATCAATTTGAAAGAGGTAGGTTTGAAACACAACTTACAAGTAATTTACAACAGTACATTTGGCATAACTATCTTTATTTCTGACTAAAATGCTTCTGCTACTAAGACGGCACAGGATATGTTTTGATTATATGTAAGTCTTTCAAAACTTAGCTTTATTATTAATTTCTATGAGCATTTTGCCCGTAGTGTCTAGAAGTCACAGTACCAATATGATGGCTGAGTGATCAATATACCTTTTTTCTGTCAGCACAACATTACATCTGGGAAATAATTCTTGAAGCTATGTAGTTATATTCTAGCAGTGGCGTGCACTGAAAGCAGGCAAAAATATCTATAAAATATGCAAGTTGTTTATGCTATAAGCTAGTTGTTCGTGTTCCAGCACAAATATCCTTAAATTAACCAATATTACCAACATATCCATTTACATTAAAAAAAAATTACGTTATTTCATGTCCAAAGTAAGATTTTTTTAAATGAAGACTGTTTAAAGAAATCTTAGGGTAGGCAAAGTATTTTTGTCAGTATGGAATCGCTGAATAATGCAAATTAAGATGTCTATAGTATTTGCTTCCATATGGATATTTTAAATGGTATAATAACATACCTAAAATAGGTCAAACAAGCCGAATACATTTTTTTGCCTACCCTCTGTGCACGCCACTGTATTCTAGTACAATTCCTACATCTACCTCTGCAACAACTTGAATAGAATTTATCATTAAAGTATTAAGCATATCATTTACCTGACTTACTGAACTTGAAGCTCTTCTGGAGCCAGTGTCGGAGGGAGCACCAGTGCCACTTTGTCTTCCTCCTAGTGATGCCCGGTAGGGTGACGTGCTTCTTCGTTGATTCGCTACGTGTAAAAGATGATGATTTAAGAATTTGGAGTTAAACCCTGATACTAATTTCATCAGACATTATCCGTCACCTAATTCTTTATACATAGCAACTGTGCTGTTTGAACTTAATCTCATGATGTTCTTTATAATAATTTTCCTAACCACTGTATCTGTGATAATTTTATGAATATTATTATCGTCTTTATTATCACAAAGATCTTTAAGAAAATTATTGTTATTAAAATAACTACTATGTAGCACCCACCTGCCGTTTGACTATCTTCGCTTGCTCGCCTCTCTCTAGATACTAAAGGTTCTTGAAAAGTCAACGTCAAACTGCCCCTCGGGCTAATCCGTGCTGCATCTATCTCCGTCGCTACTAGACTACCTCTCGTGCTTCTTTCTGAAGGCGCTATACTTCCTCTGGGACTTCTTTGTGAATCAGGAATAAGAGAACCCCTCGGAGTTCTATTCATGTCCAGAATCTCTTTCTTTAATAAATCAGGAGCTATGCTACCCCTAGGACTCGTCCTTGGACTAGGACCTAACTCCTTTTGACTTCTGGCTGGATCTATTTGTATACTTGCCACAGAGTGGCGTGGACTTCTTCCTACATCCGGTACAAGAGAATTCCTCGGCTGGTTCCACGACGTGCCCTCTGGGACCAAACTTCGTCGAGGACTCCTTGCTGTTACATCGGGCGTAATACTGTTTCTCGGACTTCTATTGAAATCCTGAGGGTTTAAACTAAGTCTGGACCCATAGTTCATGTCCACGGCGAGATTATTCCTAGAGGGCGCTAAACTATTCCTCATAGGCATCGCCATATCGGGGGTTATAGAATTTCTGGCTGACCTAACTTCAGGAACTAAGGAGTGTCGTGGACTACGATGATAGTCTAAAGCAGCATCAGGTGCTAGACTAGCACGTGGACTTCTTTGTGGAGTTGGTTCCATTTCTTCGTCAGTTTCTGTAGCTGCTAAAGAGGCTCTTCGTGATGGCTGCGCTGACCCTCGCGGTGATCTGGCTTGGGGAGACGTGGCAGCACTTCTGGAAGCCCGCCGTCGTCTCGATGATGATGTCCTATGAAGCATTTTCGATTGTCCACATCAAGTGTGTTTTGCCTGCTTTCTCACCACCATTTTTTACCTGAACAAAAAGAAACAAAGTTGAAGAACTCCGCTGTCGTATTTAAAGTAGTGACGGGATTGCTCACGTACTTTATAAAATGTGACTTAGACTTATTTAAATAATACAACTAAAATATTTAGTGATTTTATAACTAAAGTTCATAATCTGATTGTAAAGCCACAATTTAAACTTCGTTGTTTACGCTCGTGGGCCGCAGATCTTGTAATGAGTTCAGAAAAATATATATAATTTTTCTCAGTCTGATGCTCGTATAGAATATAAGGATTATATTTGTAGCCCAGTGTTAAAGACAATCTCAAATGGATAAACGATGGCTCCTAGCCACTGCAACATCCATTTTTCAAAGAGCACTAGCTACCTCTCTCACTATAAATATATTTCCCCTGTATAAATATTATGGACTTAATTTACTTGATGAAAAAACATTAATTGATTTTTTTTTCTGTTGTCTCATCTATTTGTACTAACAAACATATCTTGTTTACGTCAATTTGGTAATTAAGTCGGACGAATGATTCTACAACAACGAAGCCCTAAACATAATATAACCCATCTTGTTCCCAACTTTATTATAACGACATCCACTAAGCCAAGTGAATGTAAATTTCACAGAAGTTTATTCAGGATGTCATTGCTAAGTTATGGAGGGACTCGATTATGGCTGACAAAAGATAAATCCGGGACAATTCTGAGGCTGTCACAGCGCGTTACTGTCAACCTACATAAGCCTAGCAATTCATGAGTTTCGTGGAATGGTGGACCATTGTTTATGGGCTCTGAATGCCTTAACGAGGCTCTAATGTACGGGCTTCAATTGTCCGAACCGTGTGCTCCAATATGATAACATGGGTGGTAAACACATTTATGAACATGTATTTACTATTATTTAATAAACTACACTATAAACTATTTAACTATAACTGATTATCAAGAACACTGAATCCCAGATAGTGAAACAGTTATCAAGTTCTAAGGTAACCAAAAATAACACATCACGGCTAAATATCCAACACTGTATTTGTAACCGCATTACAAATGTATGATGGCTGTTGCTCGAGTCAACTCGTGCGCGGGTGCTGCTTGGACTGGTCCGACTACTATCCCTTTGGCATTTTAGTTTGTTGTATTTTCGTCGTATTTTTTATTTTATTTGATCTTTTGAACGGCAGGACACACTGTCGCTGGTGCTGATCTAATTGTAACAAGAAAAACTTTGTTTAAAAAAAAGTGATAAAATGACAAGCCCGCTGAGTTTCTTGCCGGATCTTCTCAGTTGAGGCCGCGTTGTGATCCGGTGCTTTTACAAAATTGACCGTTGTAAAGTGCTAGCGTTAAATAAAATTTTTGAATTTTTGAATTTTGACCTGGAAAACTGTTAGAATAGTTTAACATTAGGTTTATTACCGGACTTAGGTAGACTTAAAAGTATGGATAATTAGGCTACACAGAAAGAGCCTGTTCAAATAGCGTAATATTTGCCAAGCACACTCAGCAAAACCGCGCTAGAAATTTTTGCTGATTGATCAATTTTCCATAAAAAAGATCCCTTAGGTTCGCAACCTCAAGAGAGCCGATTATACCATCCAATTAATTTAATACAATCTTAAACTCATTAAAGAAACAAATAAAAATATTTATGAAGAACTTTTCAACGGCAGCCATCTTGTATTGTAAACAGTTAAAATGGAATCGCACATCCGAGTGATAAGATTAGGTGCACGTAAAACAGGAAATTGCGACCGCGTTCATCGATTCAACAACACGCTCGAATGTCATGCAGTTCGTAAATAAATAAGTTTTCTATGCTAAAGCATTTGTTAATAGTTAAGGGAGAAGATAGCCAGGATATGGGTGTGATGGTCAGCGATTATCCTGCCCGATGGCTGGTGAAATTATCAGGCTCAAGAGCCTTAATATCAAACGTTTCGGGTGAAGAGCAACAGTATACTCCAGCTGTTTATAAGCAGGCATGTTGCTGTTGTCATCTGATGAAGGTCTTGCTCTAAGTTGATATAAGGGCACACCTTCGACAGTAATCCAACGATTTTATGTCTATAACAATATTCCTATTTCTTACCGAATCCATTTTAATACTATATTTTAAAAAAAGTAAACGAGAAATGAGTCTTCTTATTAGACAAATCCAATTTCTTTAAAACAACCAAAGTACCGAAACCTGCTTTCTATTAAAATTCCAAGAACCTACATAACTTTGACGCTAGGTATCAAACATAAATAATAATTTTCCTCTACCGAACTTATCTTAATTCAACTTGGATCTGTTATGTAATTTGTGTACGATTGGGACGTAAAGAAAATTTCCCAGACCGAGAAATTGGAGTGGAAATGACATTGCAAAAGCGATCGACTTGTGCCAGCCTGCATACTAAATAGGCCTGGAGCGCCTTCTTCCTTCTCTTAATAAGATTATATCTTACATTATTCACAGCATATGATCATAGAGTAGTCTTGCGTGGCGCAGCAAACCGGAGGTAGCGGGTTCGAATTGTATGGTGAGCAACAACTTTGTGCAGTTGTTTCTTACAGGCTAGTTAAGGCAACAGATAGATGTATGTAATATTGATAAAAATGCGTAATAATTATTAATATATTATGTTAGTCTATGTGGGTTTCTAAACAAATTTACGAAATTTTTTGAGTGTATGTATGTATGTATGTATGTAGGTTTGTCCACCGATTTCTCAGAAACTACAAGTCCGATTTCAAAAATTCTTTTTGCAATAGTTAGAGTATTTTTCAACTTAGGGTAGAGTACAAGTTTCATCAAAATCGGTCTAGTAGTTTAAGAGATATAAACTTTTTATGTTTTCAGTAAGTTACTGTAACGTAGACGCTCGAGTTGCGTGATAGTGCTGATACCTATCTTGGTAAAATAAGTCACTAAAAAGTGTTAAATAAACTATTTAAAAAAAAAAACCGACTTCAAAGTAAATTATCTAAAAAGCATAAAATAACGAAAATATATTGAAGTCGGTGTCAGCTGGTGATAGTGTTAGTTAACATGATTAGCTAGCACCGACTTCAATATTTTCGTTATTTTATGCTTTTTAGATAATTTACTTTGAAGTCGGTTTTTTTTTTTTAAATAGTTTATTGTAAAATGTTAAACATAAAATATTATCGCATTAATTACCTTTATTATTATAAAATACATTACAGTAGTCACAACGGATCTTTGTGTGTCTGAAGTTGGCTGCAAGACGCTGCGCACTAGCTATTTTTGTATTGACAACTCACGACTGTAGTTGTGCAATGGTTCGCCAAACCCAACTTCAGACACACAAAGATCCGTTGTGAGTACTGTACATTATCAAGAGAAATTAAACAACAGCATACTGTCAATTAAGTGTTTTATTTTTTTATTAAGTGTTTTAGTGTTTTTTAAATCAAAACATATGTAATGATGGGCTTATAAGAAGTCGGCTCAGGCCGTACCTGATCTCTGTCGATTTTTGCTCGATCTTCCTTCCAATAAGAGCTATTGAAATATTTCTTACATAGTTGGCTGATCTCCTTAAAGATTTAGTTTTACTATCATGAGTAATTAACACTTTAATTACTTTGAATTTTAAGACTTACAGACTAACGGAATTATTTTTCCATGAATTTGATGTCCTTCAAGGCAATTTGTCCAAAGCTTATTCCAACTTAGTCTCGAAGTATCCATGCTAAAGTACTTAATTCAATTAAACTTAAAGTATTGAGATTATGGCACACCGTGGTAAACCTGATACAATGATAAAAGTCAAGTTGGCGCTACTTTGTTTTTTAAATAAATATAAATTAGTGAGTATCTGCGATTTCACTTCTTGATATGTTTGCTTCTTATGCAAGCGTAGACAGAAGCCAGCTGTGTATTTTACACACTAACTCTGCAGGCATCAATGTTTACACACATCTCCAAAGTATCCGACATTGCGGTGTCACCTACCTGGAGAGTTTTACCCATAGGACCTTCCATCTAGCACCTGTTATTGAAACCTTGATCGAATGCATAATATATCAAATATTTGTTAATATAATATACAATTTCGCACTTAACCAGAGCCTTAACTTCAATATGACCAATTATATTCCGCACTAATGTCTTGTCCTGAAAAAAAACAAGTCAATATCGTAATTTTAAATCGATTACAATTTTGGGCGCTTGAGCGGCTAATAGGGCAGTAGGTACCTATTTAGAATGTATTATGGCAAAAGCCGGTAACTGTACACGTCTTTTATATCTTTTATAAATCTATATCTATACATATTATAAAACAAAGTCGCTCCCGCTGTCTGTCTGTCCCTATGTATGCTTAGATCTTTAAAACTACACAATGGATTGTGATGCGGTTTTTCTTACTAGATAGAGTGATTCAAGAGGAAGGTTTATATAATTATATAATACATGCATAATATAGTAGAGAAACACTGATAATTTTAGAGGCTTCTAATGTGATGTCGTAAATAAACACATTTTTTGCGCTAACATTGCAAACGCTGGTTGAATCCTACGAGATAGATCAAAATAATGTACTACAGTATTGCTCACCTTAATAAGGTCTACAAAAAAGTCCGTGATGGTATATGTTTATCTCTTAGGGATAAGGGGACCCACAATAAGCATTTTAAATCCTTTACTTTTTCTGAGAAATAAATGGCTTATTTACGAAGCGATTTTAAGCAATACAGCATTAATCCTTATTCAATTAAGTATAAATACATTATTTACCACCCGTGTGAAGCCGGGGCGGGCCGCTAGTTCATAATAAAGTAACTTTATTTTATTGCTGTAAATGCTTTTCTTAGACAAGATTTGATCATGAAATCTTAAAGAAAATAGAGAAATAAGTGTTCGGTTTATAAACCATTAGCTAAATCTTTCCGCGATTGGGATCAAGTATCTCTCATTGTGACAACCGCTTTACTTAACAAATTTTATTCAGCCTCGAAATTGAAGATCACAACGAGTGGCCATTATGGGTTTTATGTGTTCAACAATAAAGTCGTTATTAAAACATGCCAGGAAATATTACGGTGGTTATTAATGTAAAATATTATGGTATTTTTATAAGAGTAGTAATTCTTTGTGTTCAATGTCGTTTCGTGTTCCAAAAATTGTCGCCCGAAATTGTTGTGTTGAATTTAGAAATTAAAGTCAGTCAAAATATCTTTATTGTGCACTAGCTGACCCACGCAGCTCCGCCTGCGCTATTTTTACGTTAACTAAACTTTGAACAACAGACATTTGCATCGAATACATAACCTCATTTTTTATAGTCGGTTAAAAACTGGGACCCACTTTTTACTTGCTCTCCGAAGCACAGACCCGTTTAGTTCAAATGGCCTTAACGGTCACCCATCTATTTAATGACCTTACCTAACGTTGCTTAACCCGATCGATTACAAAACCTTGATAACAACTCTCTATGAGTGTCCCTTACTAATATTTATTATATTGTAAAGAAAAATTGATAAAATCGGACCAAGCGTATAACCAACTACCCGTTTTGACTTTAATCCCTTCTCCCAAAAGAACCGTGCTAGATTACGGGATAAAAAGTATCCTATGTCCTACCTCGTAGTAAGATCTCAAATCATGCCAAGTTTCAATTGAATCCATTCAGTAGTTTCGGCGTGATGCTCAGCCGTGATACAGACAGACAGACAGACAGACAGACAGACAGACAGACAGACAGACAAAAATTAAAAAAATTACATTTTCGGCCTCAGTATCGGTTATAGAATGCCCTCCAAATATAATTTTCAAAATATCTTCAATGTACAGAATTGGACCTGTTACAGTTTTATTATAAGTATAGATAGGCTTTTCATAATACTGGAGGATTTTTTTAAAAAATCATTTTTTTTAAACTACCACCGGATCATAACGCGGCCGCTACTCAGAAGATCCGGTAAGAACCTCAGCGGGCTTATAGATTATTAGTGTAATCATTTTCTTTTTTTTAAACATCAGTAGCAAGTCTTCTAAGATTTTTAACTCAAATGTCTATTTAAATGTCTGCTTTTATTTACTAAAAAATAGGTACAAATACATTAAATCCCTTTGACTTCTTCTAAAAATATGTCCAATAAATGTGTCGTACAAAACAAAATTTTAAAATCCATTAATATTCCGCTGTAATCAAATCAAGAAAATAATTATTTCTCGAGATTTCTCTTCAAACGGAGAAGAGAAATCTCGAGAAATAATTATTTAGAAGGGTCGGGTCAAGACTAAGTTTGTGTTGATTCGATTCCAATTAGATTGAGATTATATGAACGAGAGTGCCTCTAGATGGCTACTTTCGCGATCAAATGTTTTGAAACCAACTTTTAATATTCTCCTCTGTACAAGAAATATCTTTGTCACGTTTTTTTTACAGCTGAGAATATTATACTTAAGTAATTCCTTAGAATAAAATCTAAAAGATAAGATAGAAAAAACAATTAAAACAATGATTGATGAAGGAGCTGTTGGTCTAGTGGTTAGACACCCTGGCCGCTACGCAATAGGTCGTGGCTTCGATTCCCACCAAGTGTCTGGGTGTTTTAGTATTAGTTGTCTGGTTGCCATAGTACAGGGTCCCAAGATATTATTAACATTTGTGATAATGGAAACACCGAATCCGTTCAATTATACTTTCGTACTTATTCTTAAATAAAAATATGTTTTATTTAAAGAGTAAAATAATATCAATACCTATTGATTGGGAAATATAGCTGGTCTAGCTGTAGCATAGCTCTAATAGTGTAATTCCTAATTTAACATTGATATAGAATTGTTTTTGTCAAAAGCTTCACTAAACATTATAGCAACGCGAAGCTTCAATAGTTCTCCGGGACGCTTTGTGGGTAAACGGGGTATGAGAGATTCTTACACACTAAAATCCCCGTGGTTGTCGCATCTGATCGGACATGGGTTCCAGTGGTATCTGCAACAGGTGACCCTCCACCAGGTGGCACCCCTCAGTGACTTGCTTTTAAGCCCTTCGCCGGGGTGCATTATAAACCCCGGGAACACTAGAACGGGGGTCGTAACTGCGCCGTCCTTCCTGGAGTCGACGCTGTAATAATGGACGTCTACGCCTCGAACGTCTAGTGACTCCAAAGGAGAGGCAGGACCTCTATGCCAGTCTCTTCGAAGGATCGGTGCGAGTGATGGTAATCAAAATTTAAAATGTTTTTTTCTTATTTGCCACAACATTGGTTGATTGTAGGGGTAACTTTATTTGTGTTCAATTTGAAGCTTGTTTATTCAGCCCAAACTAACAATTCGTTGCGAATTCGGAATGTTTGATTGCGAAACTTTTTACATTCATAATTATTCACTCTTACTAACTTTTGCTCAAGGATAAAAATGATTTTTAAGCCAGGACACAGCATCGCCCGCTTATAAAACTGAGCGGTCCAACTGAGGCATAACTGTAATCGTTACTGGCCGGTAGCCTCATTCCTGGCTGGTAGCCTCGCCCCTGGCCGGTAGCACATAGCTAGTGCGCTTCACCATCTAAAGTTCACTATCACTAGATTTTTACTCAATATAAGCTACTGATTGACTGCGATTCCACCTGATGGAAAGCGGCGTTGACATCGAGGATGGCAAAGCACGCTAGCCTATCAAAAACCTACTCTCTCTAACCTTGAATATCTAACAGGCTAACTAGCCTACGTTAGTTTTTCCGCCTGAAATTGCCGCCGAGTTTTCTACTAGTTTACTTTAGTTTATACTAACTATTTAGTCAGGACTGATGGGAAGTCCACAACGTCATCAGCAGCTGAAAACACGTCCACTACTGAACAAAGGCCTCTCCATTAAAAGGAAGGGGTTGCCATAATCCCCACGCTTGGCAGGCGTCTTGGGAATCGCAGTATAGGTGACGGATAAATTTAAATAAAGACGCTGCTGCCCGTCTTCCTGTTCTCGCTTAGTCGCCTCTTGCGACACCCAACGAGAGGAGATGGAGGAATGCAATTCTAACCCGGCACCCCGCGGGGAACGTCCACAACGTAAGGGTGCGTAACTGCCGTGCATGTAATCATCCAATGTTAGAAGGGGGAAGGTGGAATCAATTCAAACGATTCATGCGAACATTCTTCAAAATGATTTACTTTAGAATAACTGTTTTCTCCGTCATTTGCACTTGTTTTCAGTAGACTCTTTATTTCTCGACTTTTATGGAATCGTTGGGCCGGTGTTGAAGTAGAAGCGAGAGATAATTATACCATTTATTACTATAGAAAGCAGAAAATACAAAATACGTGATAATCGTACAAGTAATGAAGCCGGAAGGGCTGAACAAAGCAGTGTTGCTACACATATGATTTTCTTCTTCTTGCGGTGCCTCTTCACTACTGAAGGTTGGCCGTCAGCTACTCAAACCTAGATCGGTCCCTTGCCAAGCGAAATAGATGTTCCACGCTGGCAATGCCGGTCCACTGTCTGATATTTCTAAGCCACGATAGCTTGCGTCTTCCGACTCGTCTTTTCCCCTCAATTTTACCCATCATTATTACCTGAAGAAGAATATTATTACTTTAATTCCACTTAAATCTTAAAAATATGAATTAACGTTGCCAAAAATAACGAAAAGGTTGCTTTTCTGAGTCTGTGTTGTAGCCTTTGTAAATTAACCCCCACTAAACAGTAGTTACCAATAAGCCTCTTAGCAGGTACTGTAAAGTATAAGGGGCACTTACTAGGTGGTAGGTTCCTTGTGCAAGGAACCTCCGCAGTGTCAGATATTCTGTCGCCAAGCAGCAGTGTGTAAGCATTGCTGTGTTCCGGCGTGAAGGGCACTGTAGCTGTTGAAATTACCGGACACAAATACTTAAAATCTAATGTCTTAAGGGTCGGCAACGCGCTAGAGATTCTTCTGGTGTTGCTAGCGTCTATAGGCTGCGGTGACTGCTTCCCATCAGGCGGGCCGCACGCTTGCTTGCCACCTTGGTAGTGTAATTTAAAAAAAAGGGGGACCTCTATGGAGGGATTGAGGTCGAGCACAAAATTAACTAAACATCTCCCAAAATCCCTAGAATAGCTATCCAAAAAAAAATGTAGTTCCGATGTAATCCCTATGAATTCTAATATGTAGAAGCCATTCGAAGCCACGTGCAACCGAGAACCCGGTTAGCCGGGTTCTCGGTTGCACGTGTTATACTATTAGTAGTATTCCCCAAATTGAGACATTTCGACAAATGTAGGGCCGTCATTACCAGCGCTACATTAGAGCACTTAGCTAGCAATGATAGCCAACTAGCAGGTGAGGGGAACGACATGCCAATTTGTGGGGAACGATTTATAAGTGTTTTACGCTACACCGTTAAAGTCATTTTATAAAGTAATTTTGGAGCGTTCACAGCCAGTAGGATTCACTATTCGGTAATCCTTCAGTTGATTCATCATTAGCAGCCAAAACGTCCACTGCTGAACAAAGGCCTCCCCTTAGAAGGGAGGGGTTGCCATAATCCCCACGCTTGGCAGGCGGCTTGGGGATCATTTGATTAGGCATCATCAAACAAGGTCACTCCATAGAAGGCTGACGATAAAATGACATTTGATTGCGATGAGCAAGGACTTTAGCGGTTGATACCGGTCCATAGGCAGGCGCGTCGCTTACCATCAGGCAAACGTCCTGCTTTTCTTGTCACTGAATTGCTTAATTAATTAATACCAGCCCCTGTTTATGTCCCACTGTTGGGCAGGGACTCCCTTCAAGTTAAAGGGGTTTAGGCCATAGTCCACCACGCTGGCCATAAATCATTCGAAAGCTAGTCAGGCTTTCTCAGACATGCAGATTTCCTCACTGAGTATTCCTTCACCAAAAGCTAGTAACAATCGCACAAAGACGATTCGCTCATGATTAATTAAAAAATCAGATGTGCGAGCCGGGGTTTAAACCTGCGCACCTTGTTTCTAAGACAAGCGCTCGCCCACTGCGCTGTTACTGAAAGTCTTCTAAATTGCTTAAAAGAGATAATATTATTTTCATATGGATGTTCTTTTACTTTACCGGAAACTAGGAACAAAACACGAATAATTGACATTTTAATACCTTTATGAATCTACACAAGTAAGTTATCTAGTTTCGACAAAATAGTGTTAGGTGAATATGACTATATACCTTAGAGGAGATACCACTGGAGAGATCATGATGCGCTAACCCCTCTGCCAAATTTTGTTCATATGTTCAGGTCATTCTTTATTTGTGTGCGTATCTTTTTGAATGTGTTGCGAGTTTATTATAGTGTGGGTATGCGTGAAATTGTATCTGTGTATGTTTACTTCGCCTCCCGCACCCCGCAAAAGTGCCACGAAAAAATTGTTCGGGGAATCGACGCCATACTAGCTCCATTCTAATTACTCTGAGCTATATACACATCTTCTAGACCACAAGCTTATTATACGAAACTGTAACGTTCCCTGAGTCTTAAACATTAAATGAAACATTTACATGGATCTTTGATACCACAAGAGCGTTTTCTGCGAAAGCCATGTACGCTGTTTTGTCAAAACAGCTAAACAATTTTGTGGCTTAATTATAGTGTAAAGTTGCCGTACTCGTGCAAAGGTTAAATGGGACGCCCACTCGCTGAGAAGATGTTTTATAAGAAAATTAACTGTGAAATTAAAGAGACTTTTGTTTATTTCGCTAGCAAAAAATTCTCCATAGTAACAATGTCCTCCTGGCCGATACGACCACACCGGCCAATCTTTCACAAGATCAACCATGTACGCAGGAGATATTATAGTGCACAAGTGTTTGCATAGACAAAATTCAAAATTCAAAATTGTTTATTGGCTCAATTGTGGTACATAAGGTGTTCTTATAAAATAATATGAACAGCACAATTTACCATTTAGGCATGCAATAACATGTAGGTACTTATGTAAAATAATATTCTCATTGTAATTCCTTATTCACATTAAATTCATCATATTTTAGTTATTGTCATACTAATTTCTCACTAATTAAGTCTATTTTGCAACTTACAATATACTAAGTACGTCACATTAAATAATAAAAATATACACATGTCAGCTAGTAGGTAATATTCAATGTCAAATTCAAATAATAAAAGTATCTACAATAATAAATTGGAAATAATAGGAATAATAATAAAAGTTATACATCGTCAAATTCATAAATGTGGATAAATAATCTTTACACTAAAATACTCATTTATGTCATAATAGCAATTATTAATTAATATATTTTTTAGTACAATTTTTAAAGTTCTATAATTTAAAGAGGTCAAAGCAGATGGCAAATGATTAAAAAATTTTATCCCCATGTAGTGCATATTTCTACTTACTATTTCTTTTTTAGGGTGCGGTAAAATTATTTTATCCTTACTTCGGAGCCTCGAATTATATTCCATGGTGTCATTATTTGGGAAATAACTTTTATATTTCTTTATAAATAGCACTATATTATAAATGTAAATTCCAGTTAATGTCAAATATTTGTTCTCTTTAAATATTGGTCTGCACGAGATGTAATT
The DNA here is from genome assembly GCA_911728495.1 of Furcula furcula. Lineage (NCBI taxonomy): Eukaryota > Metazoa > Arthropoda > Insecta > Lepidoptera > Notodontidae > Furcula > Furcula furcula. The sequence goes on from OU452253.1 coordinate 24,899,479, forward strand.
TCTAATACCATGTATTATTCTAAGGCACCGTTTTTGCAATATAAAAGTACTTGGGGCGTCTACTGCATTACCCCAAAATATCACACCGTAGCTAAGGATAGAGTAGATTTTAGCATAGTATGCTACTCTAGCTGTTTCAATATTTGTAGTGTTCGTCAATACCTGTAGTGCATAGCAAAAGGACCTGATTTTATTATTTAATGAATCTATATGCTTCTTCCAGTTCAAATGACTATCAATTAACAAACCCAAGAAACACGAGGAATTTTCTTCATCAATATTAGTTCCTTTGTAGTTTATATTTAGTTTTATATGTTTAGCCTGGTATGGACGGAATTGAATATATTTAGTTTTAACAAGATTTATGTTTAAGGTGATAGTTTTCAACCAGTCAATTATTTTTGTAAATATACTATTTATTCTTTCTTCATAATCAGTTGATTTTTTATTTCCGGTTATCAAAACAGAAACATCGTCCGCAAAAAGTACACACATTTCATCAATAACATTCGGTAATTCGTTAATGTATACCAGAAACAGCAAAGGACCCCCTACCTTTATTTCCTGAAATTCAGATCTTTTAGATAATATAGATTTTGTTTTTGCATCGATATAATTTATTTCAGTTGCTTGTGATCGTTTAGTTAAATAAGTTTCAAACAACTTTAGTGATACGCCTCTAACACCTATATTCTCTAATTGCTTTAATAAAATGTTAAAATCTACACAATCAAAAGCCCGAGACATATCCAAGAGTATTGAGGTAGCTGGGGGGTTTGTGTTTATAGCGTCCAGAATGCCAAGCAGCATTTTAAAAATAGCTAACGTTGTCGAGCGATTTTTTCGAAAGCCACATTGAGCTTCGTTTAATAGCTGTTGTTTTTCCAAATATTGAAGAAGACGCTGATGTATAATTGTTTCAAATAATTTTGAAAATAGTGGCAACAGCGCTACCGGTCTGTAGTTATTCGGATCTTGCTCATTTCCTTTTTTAAACAACGGCTTAACTATACCTTTTTTCATTTTTTCAGGAAATATTCCGGTGGACAGTATTAAATTTGCTACGTGTGTCAAAGGTTTCACTATTTCTAATGCACATAGTTTCACAACTTGCGAGGTTATACCGTCATATCCTGTACTCTTCTTATTTTTTAGCATTTTTATGTGTCCCAGTAATTCTTTTTCAGTTACTGGTCCCATAAATATTGAGATTTTGACACTATGATTCAATGGTTTGTAAACATGTGATTGGAATTTAGGATCCTGATTTTGAGATACATATTTGTTATTAAAATATTGCGCTATTTCTTGTGGATCCGTAACCATCCCGTCATCTCCTTCAATAGAAGTTATAAATTTATTAGGTTTATTATTGTTACTTAACCTATTTATTAAGCTCCAAGTTCCCTTCGTAATATTTTCGTATCCCCTTAAGAAATCTAAATTAGCTCGTTTTTGTCTATCTATTATAATTTTCTTCAGGAGCCTTTTATATTTTGTGTACTTCTTTTTCAGTCTTCGTTTTCTACTACGTTGGGTTTTTAAGAAAAGTTTCCTCTTAACTTTGCAAGACACGATTATACCTTTTGTTTTCCAGTAGTTAACGTTATTTTGTTTAATAGTATATCGTAATACCGGGAAGCATAGGTCATAAAATAATTTAAAATCACTTATGAATATATCGTATGATTCATTTGATTCTTGGGAAACATACACCTCATTAAAACTCAGTGCTCGTATGCAATTTAAAAACTTCCTAATATTTTCTTCATTAAAATCCCGCTTATAGACAAACTTTGAATTTTCTTTTAACGTAACTATCAAACTAGTTTCCATAATTTGAGCGCTATGATCAGACAATCCATTGTGCATTACGTGGGACTTAGTTTGCTTTATATTAGTTAATATATTATCTATGCAGGTTTTACTTGATTGAGTAACTCGTGTTGGTTCGTTTATTTCTATTTTCATATTGTATATATCCATTAAGTTTTTAAATGTTTTTGTAGTTGAATTATCTTTTAAGATGTCTATGTTGAAGTCCCCTGTAATTATTATGTTTTTGCACATTTTTTTGTCTAGACAAGTAAGTTTGTATAGTAATATATCAAGTTTCTCAAATAATATTTTTACGTTGCTATTTGGGGTCCTATAAACGCAAATGACAACACATTTCAATGACTGGATATAAATACCACAGCACTCAAAATGAAGTTCTGTTCCATGTTCTTTAACCCATGTTAAATTTTTACATTGTAGCGTTTTATGTATTAAAATCATGGAACCCCCTCGTTTTTTATTAACTCTTGAGTAATGTGCTCCTCTCACATAGTCATTTACATTTATAAACGCCTTTGAACCATCGGGTATAAATGTTTCTGTAAAACAAAGTATGGATGGTTTTGGGCTTAATTCTACTAAAAGGTTGTTAAATTCAATCATTTTGGAATGCAAATTATGTATGTTCTGGTGAAAAATACACACTTTGTTGAGACTAGTCGCGAAAAAGATCATCAGTATTTTCATTGCTGTTAATTGTGATCGTTTCATTATAATTTGTATTAGTTTGACATGATTTGCTACATATATCTTCGGTCTGAGTGCACTTATTTACAAAACGTTTAAAATTATTTTTACTATTTACCTGGTCCTTTAAGTTCTTATTTATGTATTTTTGATAACTATTAATATTATTTAAACGTAAGATATCTTTTAGTAGGTTACGTGTGATATGTTCTAGATATAATTTTTTATGTGGTATATAACTCGAGTAACCCATGTCAACAAAAACAGCATTTTTAAACTGATTACATGTCCAACGAAACTCAGCGTTGAGTTTCCCCTCATTTAAATTCTTGTTAAAAGGTACTTCGCCTACTATGACATTGGTATAATTAATATTAAGAATTTGCGCATACAGTAAAGACAAAGTTTCTGTAGGTATTTTGTCATGACTACCTGCCAAAATAATTATATAATCCCTGTCCGTAAATCCCGTAGACATTGTTTTTGCTGACTCTATAACTGCCCTAGTTTGGGCACCAGGTTTATAAAAGACGACAACCTGGTATTTAGGACCTAGTAATTTTTGGAGCATCTTCTGGAGTCCTCTTCCCTGTTCATCCGCCAATATAAGAACTTTACATATCGGCTCCGGGTTTTCCAAGTTATCCTTGTTAATTGTACAGTTCGTTCCATTTTGTCCAGAAACTTTATTTCTCTTAGCTTGATTTTGTGAACTGCCTGAAATAGAGCTTTCCTTTTCTCCAAATATTTTTCTTTCTGATATTTCTTCATTTTCTTGCCGAATTCTGACATTTTCTTGTTTTGTATTCTCCATAATGAGGACACTATCGTTTGAACATTGTTTGTGTTTTGTTATTTCTATTTTGGTACGTGGTGAACTTCTTTGTCCTTCCTTTGTTAACGCTTTATTCTTTTTTATTGGCTGTGGAGTACGGGGTTCTGCTATACACACATTTTTATAGAGAGAAATAGTTTTTTGGCATTTTTCAAGTTGCTTTTTTAATTCCGCATTTTCTAAGCTTAAATTTTCATTTTCATTATGTGCACCATCTAATTCTAAAATTAATTGCTCCATTTTCAATTTTAATTCTATTATTTCATCACATTCCATACTAGTATTCGGTAAACTTCTCATCGTGCTGTCTAGCAGGGTATTAGTTAGCTCATCTTCATCATTATCATTGGATATGCAGGATAAGTCCAGGTTAGATTTAGATTTCAATTTATTTCTTTTAGTCAAGTCAAAAGTCAAAGTCAAAAGTCAAAATATCTTTATTATGTATAGGCCCCACGGAGGCACTTACACAAAAATCATTTTTACAAACTACCACCGGATCGTAACGCGGCCGCTACTGAGAAGATCCGGGAAGAAACTCAGCGGGCTTGTCTTTTTTTGACAATTTTTTTTTAAAAAATAGTTTTACAAATTTTACTTATGTCAGCCTTAAACTTCTAAGCTTGCATGAGTTGAGCAGTTCAAGCCCACGCAGCTTTATCCTCCAGGTAATCCGAGATTTTATAATAAGCCTTTTTTGACAAACGGCTTTTTATCAAAGGTTTAAATTTCTTTATTGGAAGATCTCGGATATCCTGTGGCAGTTTGTTATAAAAGCGTATACTTTGGCCCATAAACGATTTGCCTGTTCTGTAAGTAGTCCATAGACAATCCATCTGCGACACAAGTGCACTCTCTCTTCCTTTATACCTCTCATAATCCGATGGGACGGGAGACCGACACGACCGGGGAGAGGTTATGCGCAGGACCGACTTTTTACATGCCCATCCGACGCATGGATCATCTTACTTTACAGACAATCAGGTGATCGGCCATAATAACTAAATGATCAAAACACATTGAGAAACCTTTATAGATGTGAAACCTTTATAGAAACAAAGGAAGTAAGCTTCCATGTTGTCTTTTATTTACGCGAATACTACACATAGTAATAAAACTACTCTTACGGAATATAATTATCTCGGTTTATTTTAGGTTTTAATCTCCCGACGGACGTTTTGAATGCTTTGCAAACCATGATATATTCCTTGAGTAGTTTTTAAGCGACTTCAAAAAATAAAAATGCGTAATATTAATATATGTTAGTCTATGTGGGCTTCTAAACAAATTTACCAAATTTTATGAGTGTATGTATGTCTGTATGTATATATGTATGTATGTGTGTAGGTTTGTCCGCGGATTTCTCAGAAACTACAAGTCTGATTTCAAAAATTCTTTTTGCAATAGTTAGAGTATTTTTCAACTTAGGGTAGAGTACAAGTTTCATCAAAATCGGTCCAGTAGTTTAAGAGATATACACTTCTAGATCTTGGTAAAATAAAAGTGACTAAAAAGTGTTCAATAAACTATTTCTAAAAAAATAAAAACCGACTTCAAAGTAAATTATCTAAAAAACATAAAATAACGAAAATATATTGAAATCGGTGCTAGCACATCATGTTACTAATAAGACTAGCACGAGCTGACTTTTTAGATAATTTACTTTGTAGTCGTTTTTTTTTTTTAAATAGTTTATTTTATTTTTTATGTATATTCACATGGGCGCCGGCAGCAGGGTGCAACGGGGTGCACTTGCACCCCCCTATCAGGAAAGAAAGTACATATAAAACATACATGTTTTTTATTAAGTTACTGTTTGAATAAAAACTGAGAGTACAAAATATACTACTTTGTGCTGAAAGCGTCTAGGTTGCTGTCCAAATTTGTTCATCACTTTTATTTACATAAGTAATTACATTTATTTTCATAATATACATGTATAATTCTATATTTTATATTAGTTAATAGTATAATGTGTACACACAGATGCACCTCCCTGAAAGTAATCCTGGCGGCGCCCATGTGTATTCGCGCATAACTCTGGCAATGGTCTTTCTTCCATTCTTGAATTCATTGACTAGGTCCCATTAAAAAAATGTTGCTTACGAATAAGTAGTTCCTGAAAAAACAAAAATGGCGACTCAGAAAAAACTGTAGGAATGCCTAAAAGATGATGTTCTTATCGCTTTCTAATTTATTAAAATTAGTTTATGCTTTTTGGTGTTATTGAAGTCGGTGCAAATTAAAAAAAAGCTTTTATAGGCGAATTCATACACTTACCAGTAACAACAGAAACGAATATTAATCCACCTGCCACTGGTAGTGACATAGCAGTGACAACTTTGCTCACGGAAAGAACACAGACACATCCCTTATTCGGTCTTCCCGTTCAGCCGCACAGCGAGAGAGCATGTATAATTTTCAATATTAACATAACAAATTGCTAAGTTAAAACATGAAAATAGCAACAAGGAATTTGCTTGTATCAACAACTCACCAAACTAAATTTCGTCACTGACTGGCTTCCGACGCTCGAGAAACTTAAGTAAACAAAGTAGTGCACAGCACTCAAGTACACAAGTACCTACATATATAGAAGAACAAACAGAGATAAATGGCGATGAAGCAGGAAAGTTCGCCAGGCGTGGAAACTATTCATTAATTCTGCGGAAACACGGGATCGCTCTCTGGGAACACGTCGCAAAAACTTGTGGAAATCGCTCGCGAGTTGAGCACTGCTTCTTGTCCGTTACAAGCGTGCTTAATTCCGCTAATGGTTCTATGGATAAAGTTTTCAATTTGTACTGATATTTGAACTAATGATCAAGTTATTTATACCTTTGGGTACGTGATGGGGTCAGACAAGTCTCAAGTCTTTCTTCAAGTCTGAATTGTAAGTTCACTTAGACGTGAACGTTTGCGTTCTACACAACAAATAACCTAGTGCTCTTAATATTTATATCAAGAGCACTAGGTTATTTGTTAATAACTACGGGTTGAAGTAAATAAGTTAAGTTAGCTAAATTATTTAGTTAACTTAGTTAATTCTAGGTGGGCCCGTCAAGGTAGGTACCACCGCGGCGTCAAATATTCTGCCGCCAAGCAGCAGTGTATAAAAATTGTTGTGTTTCGGTGTAAAGGGCACTGTAGCTGGTGGAATCACCGGACACAAAAGTCTTAACATCTAATGTCTTAAGGGTCGGCAGCGCGCTAGTGATTCTTCTGGTGTTGCTAGCGTCAATACGCTGCTTACCATCAGGCGGCCGCATGCTTGCTTGCCACCTTGGTTGTATACAAAAATAATAATAGCACCTTCCCGTCTTCTCCCGTTGGATTTCCGTAAGAGGTAAACAAGAAGACGGGCAGCAGCGCCTTTCTATTTATTACCTACCACCTATACTTGAGGCATTTGTACAGCAGTGGACGACTGTCGGCCGCTGATGAATTTAAGCCATACCAAATATTTGTATGAAATTGACAAATATCTACGCACATAAACTGACAATATTTTTGCCTGATACTTATTTATACGGAACTGTTATTCGTTATAAATACTCGTATAATGTTGGCACATGGCACACGTCCCCAAAAATAAAAACCTCGTACGACACATTAAGTCATTGTTATTTCGACCTAATACAGTAAGGAATTCTGTTTATATTGGCGTGGCACGAACGTGCGTAGGTGAAAATTTCCCCTCAAGTTATAACCATAGTAGATAAATACAGTACGACAAGATGATTAAGTCAATTTGTATGAAGCCCGCGGATGTCTTTATATTGCCGAGTCATAACGTTCCGTTACATTATTGCGGCTTGTTCACAACTCAATGTATATTGAATTAGATTGTTTGTATTCGTAAAATTTTGATGTGCTATAAGGGTTCTAAGGCTATATTTTTTGCTTTAACTGAATGCGATTACTATATTTCTCAATATAGAATAGAATATAATAAATATTATTTTTTGGTTTATACATCTTTCAATAATATTGGTATTGAAAGATAAGGTAAAATCGAAAAGAGGCTTCGTTTTGTACAATTCATGTTAGTATATCTTTGTATTATAAATAAAATTTATCTGTAGAATACAAATCGAATGTATATAAAGTAAGCAATTATTATACAGTATATAAAATCATTGATATATTAATTGTCTGTAACAATTTAGTGTCACAATAAGTTCGATTTCCAATAGGTACCAGTTATAGATATTCAGACACCTTTTTTTATGAAAATGGTGCCAAAGGCTTCACGTTCTAAGCCTATCTATTTGATTAGCCCTACCTCTCCTTAAATCTTCTGAAATGCAATGCAAGGCCTCCAAGCGTTAGTACGACAGCTTCGGCCATGTTGACAACACCAATTATCGAGTCTGGCCTGAAGCTTGTTTGCCTACATAACCCTGCCTTGTATATAGGACGAGACGTGTGATGTAGTGATTCCAGAGAGTGGGTTAACCTATATTGACTAGCTTGTTAGCTTGCGATGACAGTAGGAACGTTATTTAGCCGTTTGCAACTCTGCTTATTGCACTATATTAGTTTTGCGATAGACTTTAGCGTAGGTAGTTTAGCGGTTTAAATTAGCAATGCTTTGAAATTTAATGTCAATTATTTTAATGTTATCTTATATTTACACGAATAGGTAGGTACTACACATTAGAATACAGTAAATCACAGGAGTCCTCCTGTGACTAAGGGTGCTGCAAAGCATTCGAAACGTCGGGAAGTAGAATCTATACTTCTATACTAATATTAATAGTATAGAGGTAAAATTTGTGAGTTTGGATGTTCGGGATAATCTCCGGTAGTACGGAACCGATTCTGAATTTTTTTTCACTATTATGAAAGTATATTAACCTTGATTGCTATAGTCAACTTCTTATTTTGGTAAAATATATAGCGAAAAAAAATCAAATGCAGCCGAATCTGCGCAACTTAGCTAGTCTAAAATAAACTAGTAAAATAGATTTATTTCAAACATGTTTTTTCTTCTAAGTTCCTAACAGATTAAATTAATAGTAACACTCGATGATATCATTGAGTACCACTTATATACAAAAAATAACAAACTAAGTTCATGAACAGCATAAGAATTGCACACATTCCACGAAACTAAACACGTAGTAATAAATCAACTTTGAAACCAAAATTGAAACGGTCGAAATGATGATTGTCAGGCGATTGGCTGCCATATTTGATCTGATGTCAGACATAATTGACATTAGCTTCCTGTTCATTTGCCAATTATTAGGGTTGTCGTGTGTCTGATGTCAGTAGGATATACTCGTACAAGCCAATCAACGATTACATTATATCGTTCATGTGTGTTTCATTTTAAATCTAAGTAACAATACATACTTTTACGCCCGGTTTCTGAAAGGCTATTCAAATGGATATTCAACTAACATGGCTGTTAACTTGACAGCTTGTTCAAATCAATTCGGGTTTCTGAAACGTTAATTAGAGAAAAATTTACTAATCTATGATCATTTTAATTTGACAAGAAGAATATTATTTAAGTATGGCTACTTTGCCTATTTAGTTCAATATTTCATTCAATAGCTCATTCAATTCAAAGATATTATAATCTGTAACCATAGATGGAGGATCTACAGGAGGGATGGACACAATGCATTTATATAGGTTACATGTGATAAAAAGAAACAGAGTATTTTTTGTCCTTCACCATGTGTCACGATTCGAAGGAAAAGCACCAGTGGTACCCCATAGAGAAAATATTTTTGATTGTCAAGCGGCTCCACACTCTTATTTCGTGGGCCTTCATCCCGCGCGGATCTGGAGTGCGCATTTCACTATCGTAAATTTCAAAAGTAGCAATTGTTAATACAATCTTGGTATTTTTGTTGCAAAGGACTTTTTATACCTAATAATTACGTAATCTGTCATAAACTAGTAGATTATCCAAAACAAATAGTATAATTCAATACTTAATTGGTCGACCAACACCGATTAGTTGACATTGTATTTGACAAGAGAATAATCTATGATCATGGCTTAATTAGCCTTTCAGAAACCCAAATTGGCTTTGACATGAACTTTCTGAAGCAAAATTTAACAGCCGTGTCAACTGACAGGATGTTCAAATTAAAATAGTTGATCATGCTTTCTGCAACCCAAAATACGCTTGACAGGAGATTTGACATCTTGTTAGTTGATTTTTGCGTTGATCATCCTTTCGGAAACCGGGCGTTAGACTTTCGCGTTCCATTATCAAACTTTATTTTAATCGATTAAAATAATATATGTAACAATACCGTATCAATTATAATTTTGATTAAATAGAACCAGTAATTTGGAAAAAAAATATTAGTAACGACCATCGTAGAGCAAGATAATCTTTTTTGCATAGTATAAACTACTATAACTACTGGTAGAATAAATTAAAAATTCAGGCGTGAATATTAAGGCACGCTTGCTTATTAACCAGTTCAGATCAACGAAATATCCACATTATAATAGTCCTGAGCGACCGAGACAGGAAAATTATTGCAGTCTTCCACTGCACACCTGTTATAAACGACAAAGCAAAGAGTTTTCCAGATTGTAGAGATGTCTATATTAAACAATTGGATATCCGCAATGCGTCATCCGATAATAAAAAGATATGCTTTTAAGTCTCACCCTTTGAAACTGTTTTCTCTCGTTTTAAGAACCCTGTTCAAATCTATTAAACTATTTGAAAGACGTGAATAGAATTAGATTGGCCTTAAAATATACTATAAGTACATACATAGGTCACATTTGAATAGCTGTTTTAGCTGTTTATAATATGAACAAAGTCATAATTTGCGAGGCTACATTTTAAAGTTGATTAAATTGGCATCGTTCTAGTTTTAATGCCCATTATAAAGTTGTTTAATTATTATGAAGACTTCTCATCTAACTTCAATATGCTTATTCGTGAATACAAATTAAGATTTATGAATATAATTGAAGTAAGTGCCGAATTCCAAATGAATAAGTTTACCACCACGCAGGTAAGTTCAGAATTCAATTATGAAAATTTATTGAATCCATTATCTAAGATTTCTAAAGCATTTTATGAAAACGTGACTGATACTAATTGATTCAAAATTGATAATACATATCAATTGTTTTAATTTTAATCCTTTATTATTTTATAGAATTTACTTGCCAAGTAGACCTGTAGACCTGCGCAGAATACAAATGAATATTAAACTATTTACTCTGCACTCTGAAAATATTTATATTTTGATCTTATCGTAGACTTTACCAATCTATCGCTTATTTATCTTTCGTAAGTAATTGAAAATTTTAAATTATACCTTCTATTACACATTATGACTCGATACATTCTGGTTGTTGGAATTTATCGAGCAATGTACATAAATGTCTAGACTAATTGATTGGGCTTACAATGTAAACAATTTATGTTATAATTGGCTCATTTTGGTAACATCTAAGAATCTATTGGTACTTATATAAATGCGAGAGAGTGCTTTTTTGTTTGTTCTCACTTTATTTTATTAAAAGGCACTCCAACGATTTATTCAGTAACACAATAAAAATACAGATATCTGCAGCAGAGTGTAAGTGTCACTTACATATACTATGAAGATTCATCATCAGCAGCCGAATGAAGTCCACTGCACAAAGGCCTGCCCCTTAGAATGGAGGGGTTGCCATAATCCTCGAGCTTGGCAGGCGTCTTGGGGATCGCAGTAAGTACGTATGGGTGGTAGGTTATCCAATAGAAAGATGCTGCAGCCCATCTTCTTGGTTTTCCTTAGTCGCCTCTTATAAACACCCAACGGGAGGAGGTGGATGATATTCTTACCCGGACACCCCACGGGAGATTAGGACGATTACATTTTAATTAATTGAAGCATTGTTCTTAAGTGTCGGGTGGATGAAAGTGTTTATAAAAAGTACGGAGATTATTTGGTAAAAGTAAACTAACAATAAAAGGTAAAGAATAATTCAAAAACTTAACCCCATATAAAATTGAGTTAGGATAGAAATATGCACAATGGATCCAATTGGGTCGAAGTGCGTTCCGGTAACCACCGGCTATAATGATACCCGGTAACTACCGGACCTAACTTATAGCCACAGGATAGCCACCATTAATAGGATAAGATAGCAATAGCGCTTTAGAGGCAATCATACCTATTTCTGAATTCGGAAAGCGCATTTGAAGACATTTCGATACTATTGGTCCGGGCAAACCATTCGTTGTCAGTCTATAGTTAATTAAAGGTATGTAGTTAGTTGTCTGATCTGATGAATGTTCGTTTGGGTACTGGAAGGGCTATTTTTTTTGGTTAGTAGGTAATTTAGGTAACTCACTTCGCGCGGTAACGGTTCTTGTATATTGTTGTGAATACGCTGTGGGTCAGACGCGTCTTTTATGTAAAATGCGTCTAGTGTTTTTCATCAAACGTAGCTCCGTATGCTAACGATGATATCTTTCTGTGGCATTGTAGTAGTGGACATAAACCAAAGACCCTCCTTTTTGCGTCGGGTTTTAAAATCGGTACCTAAAATACCCTACAAGAACAATCTTCTTATACCTACTCGGGCAAGATCTATGCACATGCTAAGATTTTTTTGTTTAACGTAGTGAACAACACAAGCTTAATTTATTTATTTTATTTTGAAACACATCACACAGTCAGAACATATTTCCTATACAAAAAGGCAAGAATGGATTTTCATTTTTTAGCTAATTAATATAAACCAGTCAAAGAAATCACGTGAAAAGAAAAAAAAAACAAAAAAAAAAGAATAATTAAGTACTTAATGAACTAAAAGTATAGGTAATTAAATAGTGTGGGTGTATGTAGATGTGTGTGTAGATGAGTGTGTATGTTTGTGTGTATGTATTTAGAAGTGTGTGTGTAGCAGTGAGTTAATAAATGTCAGCCTGATGGTAAGCGACACGCCCGCCTACATACAGCAGCTCCCTTGAACGCCACAATGAACGACAATTGGCTATTTGCATCCACCGGTTACCTGCGACACGCACAATGTCGTCAGTCCTCCTAAAGGGTGGCCTACTTACGCTGTGTCTTTCGGTTCGAGTCGCCACTCGAGGACTCGCCACTTTCTTTCCCATCGGTTATCGGTTCTTCTTCGAGCGATGTGGCATTGCTACTTCAACTTGCATTGCGACTTTAGTTCTTCGGTGAATCTCCTCATTCCAGAGTTTACTGCACAACGAAACTCCGAGCATAGCTCTCTCCATAGCTCGTTGTGTGACTTTGAGCTTCTCTAAAAGACCAGCAGTTAGGGACCACGTCTTAGTACCATATGTCACGTCATTGAGGCGATAGGTTACCGATAATCAAATAAAAACTCTTACAGTTTAAATATTTATTATTCATCCCAAAAGTTCTACGATCATCAATGAAATTAGGCGTCTGTAGAAAAGTTTCCAAATCACCTGTGTGCCCCATTAGCCGTTCATTCACTCGTTCACTGGAATGAGTGATCGTTAGCACGGACAGATGGCTGTGAAAGATTGAATGGGATCGCGTTGACTAAAGTTCGCACGTGAGAAATTATTAATTTTAAAGTGAACTTCGATTAGCACTTTTATTGGAACTATCAATTTAATTAAATTTAATTTTAGTTGTTCATTTTGAGAAATTGTTGAAATGGAGATGAAAAAAAGCTTGTCACAGCCATACTGCAGATATCTATACTTATAATAAAACTGTAACAGGTCCAATTCTGTACATTGAAGATATTTTGAAAATTATATTTGGAGGGCATTCTGTAACCGATACCTATTAAAGCCAAAAAAAAAATATTTTTTATTTTTGTCTGTCTGTCTGTCTGTATCTCGGCTGCGCATCACGATGAAATTACTGAATGGATTGAAACGAAACTTGGCATGATTTGAGTTAATACTCCGAGGTAGGAGGACATAGTATACTTTTTATCCCGACATTCGGCACGGTTCCCTTGGGAGAGGGGATTAAAGTCAAAATGTTGTACTTGGTTATACGCATGCTCCGATTTTAACCATTTTTCATTATAATTATAATAAATATTTGTAAGGGAACACTAATAGACAGTTGTTAACAATGTTTGGAAATCGATCAGGTTAAGCAACGTTAGGTAAGGTCATTAAATAGATGGGTGACCGTTTAACGCCATTTGAACTAAACGTCTCCGTGCTTCGGAGGGCAAGTACAAATTGGGTTCAAGTTTTTAACCGACTTTAAAAAAGGAGGTTTTGTATTCTATCCGAATGTATATTATTGAAAGTTTAGTTAACGTAAACATAGCGCGGGCGGAGCTGCGTGGGTCAGCTAGTAGTTAATAAACAGATGACAAACGACTAATAACTATGTATCTATACATATTATAAAACAAAGTCACTCCCGCTGTCTGTCTGTCCCTATGTATGCTTAGATCTTTAAAACTACGCAACGGATTTTGATGCGGTTTCTCTTACTAGATAGAGTGATTCAAGAGGAAGGTTTATATGTTTAATACATGCATAATATAGTAGAGAAACACTGATAATTTTATAGGTTTCTAATGTGATGTCGTAAATAAACACATTTTTACTACATTTTTTACACTCACATATTCTTCATCTTCTCTATAATATTCTCTTTAATCCCATTACACCCCCATATCTTAAAGCTCGTTTCAAATTCCTTCATGAGACGCATTCAAGGAATCTAAGATCGTCAGAAAACCTTGAACTAGCTATGCCCTTACACTCAACAAATTTTTATGGTAAATCATTTTCTGTACTTGCAGTACGTTTATGGTATGCCTTACCAGTTACCATAAGGCGAGCTAAATCTTTAAACATTTTTAAAAATCTTGTAAAAGCTCATTACCTTACTTTATAGCTCATTGATACTTTGCTGGTCGTTATTATGATTTTGGAGTGCTATCTGTATATTTATCAGAATTGATTTTTATATATATATTACATATATTTATAGTTCGTATATATATATATGTTGGTATGTAAGAAATATTTATATATATCTGTATGTATATTAATATATTATATGTAAATAGGTAAACTTATTATATGTATTTTTATTAGTGTATATTGTCTCACATATTAACTACCCCACTTTTCGTATTCCATGCAATCTTTTTTCCATCCCAAGGTTGCCTGTAAGAAATTGCGGATAGCGATAAGGCCGCCCTTTGTACAAATTTCTTCAAGTCCTTTTTATTTTATTTTTATGTGTGTACAATAAAGAGTATAAATAAATAAAATAAATTTTTTTGCGCTTACATTGCAAACGCTAGCTGAACGATACGAGATAGATCCAAATAATGTACTACAGTATTGTTGTACACCTTAACAAGGTCTACAAAAAAGTCTGCAAATGCGATGATGCGATGCAATTTTAAGCAATACAGCATTAATCCTTATCCAATTAAGTATAAATACACTATTTACCACCAGTGCGAAGCCGGGGCGGGCCGCTAGTATACTATATACTAACTATCAATAACAAACTAATACAAATGAAAGATATTTCTGACGAGGGTTTACTGTAATCGGTGTAAGCTGTCAGGATGTTACGTGTCTTATTAATATTAATATTAATGGACTATTTATCTATATAATTATTATATACAGGAGGATGTCCTGAGTGACTGGCTGACCTATCAACGCACAGTCCAAACGGCTGAGCCTAGAAAAATATGAAGTTTGAACTCATAAGAGTAATCTACTGTACATCCTTCTAATGATTTATGACACCACTAAGAAAAGATTTTTAGAAACCCTTAAGGTATTTATGAAAAAAAATATTGCACAAGTCGATTGACTTAGAGAAAAGAGTTTCCAAGCAAAATAAATAATGATGTATTTCGCGAATTTTCAAAAACAAATATGGAAAGTGAACTTTGTATGGAGAAAAATTATTAAGTTGTCTGATTGATTAGAAATTTAGTGGAAATTCTCTTGAAGTAAAATTATTATTTACGTTTCTTTTAAATTTAGGTAAGTACTCTTAACCAGTTAAAAAAGGGAAGAATTTCTTTCTCGCTTTAAAAATTTCAATTTTGCACAGAGGTTCTTTACGTAATAAGTATCCATACAATGTAGGCGTGCAATGTCAGATAATACAAACACTAAACAACAGTGTGTAAACATACATATGACGGGCCCGTTGGTCTAGTGGTCAGACACCCTGCCTGCTAACCGATGGGTCGTGGGTTCGATTCCCGCCAAATGTCTGGGTGTTGTTTATCTATTTAAGTATGTATTTACAAAAAAAAAGTATATAAGTATTAGTATCAGTTGTCTGGTTTCCATAGTACAGGCTCTGCCTAGTTTGGGATCGGATGACCGTGTGTGGATTGTCCCAAGATATTATTATTATTATTACATTGCTGTGTTCCGGTGTGAAGAGCATTGTAGCTGGTGAAATTAGCAGGCCTAATAACCTAATATATTGAGTGACGAGCGGCAGTGCAGAGCACCTGTCTATAAGCACGCATGTGGCTTCCCATCAGATCGACGTCTTGCTAGTCTTGCATTTTTTTATTTAACTTATGATAAAAAAACCCCTTCATAAAATTATCTGTAAAATAATAAACCTAATTTTAATAGAGAAAGGACAAGCAAGTGTTTACGAGGCGACGTTAAAAGGGTTAGTACGTTTTACATGATAACCGTCTTCTTCATTTTCATCGGGGACATGACGTGTGGTCAAACAATATCCATCTAACCTTTGTCAAGCTCAACCAAATTACCAAGCTTGCTTTCACTTGGAATTTTGTTATTAATTGTTAGTAACCTACCTATTAATATCATGGTGTCGTAAAGTAAACATCGTTTTCGAAAGTGGCTCATAACCTTCACTCATTAATCATTTCTCTATCGTTAATTACCCTACTATAGTATTCAACTAGCTGACCCGCGCAGCTCCACCCGCGCTTTTATTACATTTTGCTCCCCTTTTCACCCTCCTCCCTTGATTTATTTCTCTCCATCTCTCTCTCTCTCTATTATCCCCTCAAGCCCATGTGGTTCCAAAAGGAACAATGCGCGTTTTCTTTTAGGACCCAGCCGGGATTGAAGCCTTATAAGAAAAATTTAATTCTATGATCTTTCTCTCCTCTCTCTTTCCCCCACCCGCATCGGTCCCCGTCACATTCCCCCTCTTCCTCTCCCCGTGGTCCCCTCTCTGAACCCTATCCCCCCCATCTCTCTCTCCTAACTTGCTCCATCTCATCCCCCCCCCCTTGCTCCACCTAACTCCTCCGATCCCTCACCCCCTCCTTGAATCCCTTCTCCCTCTCTGTCCTCTCTTGCACCCTCCTCTCATTCTATATATCCGTCAATCATGGTATCAGCAGCATGAAATATACTTTACGACTTATTCTCAGACCTACCCTATATGCATACAAAATTTCATACACATCCGTTCACCCATCTATTTAATTACCTTGCCTTATGTTGCTTAACCTTTACCTAGCGGCATGAAATATAATTAATGGCCTATTATTAGACCTACCCGATATGCACATAAAATTTCATACAAATCGGTTCACCCATCTATTTAATGACCTTACCTAACGTTGCTTAACCTTAACCTACAGGTATAAAAAGTATCATATGTCCGTCTCCTGCTCTTAAGCTACTTCCCTACCAATTTTCAGCCAAATCGGTTGAGCCGTTCTTGAGTTATAAATAGTGTAATTAACACGACTTTCTTTTAAATATGTATATAGATTAAAGTTCTATGGTGATTGTATGTTCAATTTCACCGATAGATGGCGCTGTTCATAATGTAAATCACGCTAACATCGTAAATTACTGTCTAATGATATTCGATAATGAAAGTTCTAAGTTTTACGCATCTTTTACTGTTGCGACTGTAATACAATACCTATACACTACCTGGACTTGTGGAGTTTCATGAATAATTTCATGATCTAGTTTGGACTCGCTCGGGATTTACAGATTTTAACTTTTCAAAGATATAATGTCATATTGCTATCAGCAACGTACTTAGAACAATACGGAAATCTAATGAAATCCTGGGTGTACCGGACCGGCTTACCCCTTACAAAAATTAACCCTTCGCCACTGCCATATCTTATTCAAACTAAATGTCTGCTCAGTCCCTATACAATAGCGTAATAATACATATCTTAATGATTAACTGATCAGTCTATAATTACCCTATTCTCATACAAAGGAAATTACGTGCTAATATGTGCAAGTAATGTTTCACTGCTTAGCCCCTATGAAACATAGCGTGATGTTTTATATACCAATTTATACCTTGACTTCTACACCACACATCAGTGAAAGTCCTATCAAAATCCATCCACGGGTTTTCAAATGATACCTGGACAAACAGAACGACAGACAGACAGACATGTCTGTCTGACAGACAGACAATAATTCCAAAAAAAATTGTTTTGGCCTCTATGTCGATAGTATAGTATCCCCACATAGAAATTTTGGAAAAATATTCAATGTACAGAAAAAGTGCTCTTTGAGTTTTATTATAGTAAGATAGAAGATAATATTTATTGAAACAAAATATTTACAGTTTATTTACAAACATGTACTTACACTTAAACTAGGTAAAAAGCTTCCTCGAAGTGGTCGCCGCACTGGGAGGGAAGGGTACCTAAAAGACTGGCGGTATTACCCCTTTGTATGGCCAAGCTTATACGTTGGCAGAAAAAGCTACCAGCCCGGCGGTCTCCTGAGACTTCCATAAGTTTGGATGAAATTTCTTTCACCTACTATAGTAATATTTCCGTTGTACAACGGTTGGTAACGTGTTGGTTATATGTTGAAATGAAACTACTTTTACGGATTATATCGCAGTTTAATTTTTATTCAGTTAGGAATTTCATTTAAATGTTCGCGTAAATAAAAGACAACATAATGTGTTGGTATATGGTTCGTGGGATTCTTCGGAATCGCTGCACGTTTGGGGTGTGGGCCCTAGACGTCCTCTCATGTGCCGATGCGACCACTGCGGGGGTTTTAGTGGGTAAGAATCCCACATGCCCCGGTTGAATCCCACATGCCCCGGTTGAATCCCACAGGCCCCGGGGACCTATTGAAGTTTTCCCCCGCAGAGCAAAAAAGAAGATCTGATTAAACTAGATGAATAAAACCTCCGAAGCACGGAGATGCTCACTTCAAATGGCACTAAACGGTCACCCATCTATGGACTGACCTTGCCTGACGTTGCTTAACCAACTCATCGTGTACAGACTAGTGATTAAAACTAGCCATGAGTGCCCAATAGTTTTTTATTTAATGGTATTAACGGTGTTGTGATAAAATCCATAAAGTTAGTGTTATCTGAAAGTAGGTTCCTACTTATAAATCGTTCCCCGCAAATTGGCATGTCATTCCCCTCACCTGCTAGTTGGCTATCATTGCTAGCTAAGCGCCATCATTACCGGCGCTACATTTGTCGTAATGTCTCCATTTGGGGAATACTATTAGCCGGGTTCACGGTTTTACGCAGCTTCGAGTGGTTTCTACATATTATCTGAATTCATAGGGATTAGAATAACATGAATACGTAACTATTTACATAGTTATATCGGAACTAGGAAATTCTACGGTATTGTCGAGTAGGTTCGGTTTACGGGATACGCAAATTAAAAAAAGTCTTTTACGGATACAAATCTTTCGACAAATAACGACCACCTTGACAGCGGTACCGAACCTACTGTCAATCGTTTCCATTTTCCATACGTAGCACACTTACAGTATCTTTTTTTTATTTTATTTATATGCTTATGACCTCAATCCCACCCAGTTACTAATAATGTTCTTCTGGCTGATTTAACTACAGACACCAATCTCTTACTAGGCGAGCCATTATAGGACACAAGTAGGTTCTTATATAGGCAAAGGTACAATACTTTCCTTTACTCTCACAATCCGATGGGACGAGTCAGGACTGAATACTTTTTACATGTTAATCTTATTTTGTAGGCAGATGACTGGCCTGGTTTGTCCTAACCAGTAAGAATCTACTACACAAAGTTATTGTTCTCCACAGGATTGTAACAATCTGCGGTTTGCCACTGAGACTACCTCTACATTAAAATTGTAATAATTTTCATATGACTTATACGTTTTTTACAGATTATATTTAAGCAAATCATTGTTACTACGCCTACCAAATGTCACATCGCACTCGCAGCCCATGCCAGATATCAGAGAGCGATCCGTTCATCGGTTGAAAAATCCTTTTAACCGCAATTACCCCGGCTCCGTGCCGTTGACCCGGAAAATGGGATCTCACAATAATTAATTCACAACGTCCATGCCCATTGATATTCGCTTTTTTGTCACTAGAATACATTGGCATATATTTAATGGTTAAAGTAAGTATGAAGTTCTGGTTTCAGTGATTAGATTGGATGTGAAGCTACGGCAAGATGCTTCTACTACAACATGTCTGATTACGCCCAACATACGGTAGAGGACAGTCGCGCGGGGTCGCTGGAGCGTCGATACCTGAGGTAGACCTCCATCTGTTAGAGCAGTTATTGTAATATTATGTCTGCAAGAGAAAGGACAGAGATATAAGCTGCGTGTATGCGTCACTTTCTTACGGAAAGGTAAGATCATTTTAACACTGCTATAATAGCTGATGGTAGGGTCCCTCGTCGCCGACATCGGAGCGGACCTCTCCCTTAGCAGCATAGTGTCGGCTATGCAGTTCGGGGATGCGGCGTGGGGAGGGATAACCATCTCTGTGAGACAATCCCGTCCCACAAGGAGAACATTGTTTTTTGAAATGATTCAGTTATTTATCGCTTCTATAAGTAAACAAGTATACTCGTAAATTATAAAACCACAAAAAAATACTTTATAGAGTCACAATACGTATACACTATATATATATTTCAACTCTTCATATTAAGCCCTTTTATTTAATACTCAAATTGATTTTTTCGAATAATAATTATCTAACGACAAATTATAAGTCAAAATCCGTCTAGCCGTTTATGCTGTAGGCCGTGTCAAATAAGTAGACATACATACATACATACATACATACATACATACATACATACATACATACTCTCGATAAACATAACCAGGAGGGTTATGTATCTGGGGCATTCGGGCAAAAAGAGATTTAGTTCGTATTGCAAATGTCACCTTATTGTGACTTTTAACTTAAGTAAATCCCTACATTAAAAAAAATAGATCTTTTCACTTATACCGGTGTCAGATTCATCTACTTTCTGTATCATGAATACTCACTTATTATTCGTGACTAAATGGAAATATAGGTCTGATTGACCTTTGATAGATTTTGCTTGTTGCGCGCCAGACTAAATTATTACGCCATCCGTAGATGCAGTTACTCAGTATGTAGGTATATATACTTAGCCTAAAAACTAAATAACATACGCACACGCTGCCTATAGAAAGCTGCAATGTTCTGCCTGCAGTGTTTTGGGTCCGTTAATACCACCAGCTACAGTGCCCTTCACAACGGGACACGGCATTGTTTACGGCAGCAGAATATCTGACACTGCGCCGACCAAACAACCAACCTGGACAGTCCCTGGCACACGGGACCTCCCTAGTTAATTTCTTATTCTGTATCAAAAAAGGACTTAAAACTAAACTCTCCGACTCAAGTCTAAAGTATTTCTTTATATATTTACTACCAAGTAGGCAAGCAAGATGGTAAGCAGTGACCGCAGCCTATAGACGCTAGCAACACCAGAAGAATCATTAGCGCATTGCCGACCCTTAAGACATTAGATCATAAGTCTTTTGTGTCCGGTAATTTCACCAGCCACAGTGCCCGTCACACCAAAACACAGCAATGTTTACACTGCTACTTGGCGGCAGAATATCTGACACTGCGGCTCATGGAACCCGGCGGAAACGTCAAGCCAAAATATAAGTTAATAATAATAATAATAGCAGCCCTTGTTTATGTCCTACTGCTGGGCACGGGCCTCCCTTCAAGATGAGGGGGCTTAGGCCATAGTCCACCACGCTGGCCAAGTGCAGGTTGGCGGACTTCACACGTCATTCGAAAGCTAGTTAGGCTTTCTCAGACATGCAGGTTTCCTCACGATGTTTTTCTTCACCGAAAGCTAGTAACAATCGCACAAAGACGATTCGCACATGATTCATTAAATAAATCAGAGGTGCGAGCCGGGGTTCGAACCTGCGCACCTTGTTTCCAAGGCAAGCGCTCGCCCACTGAGCTGTTATAAGTTAAATCGCGCTAATTACCGATTAAAATAAAGTTTGATAGTGGAATGCGAAAGTCTAAAAGTACCTATAATTATATAGATGGCCTAATTTTCATGAAAATATCCAACGCTTATTAATATGAAAGGAAAATGTCGGTAAAATGAAATTACTGTGTAAACAGCTAAGGATACGGGACCATTTAATTTAATTGCTCGTCCAGCCGAAAATAGCAGTGTTAGCTTTACGTAGAAATACGTTTTAATTAGATGATGTTGGCTAATCATGTTTTTCTACACCGCCCAGCCAACTTTACATACAATTACCGATGAGAATTGATAATTAAATTCTAGAGAAAAACATTTTAGAAAATTTGTATAAGGGTTTAACTTAGAAATTGTAATAACTATCATTGCTTTTGTAAATGCTTGTTTTTATACCCGTACGGATAAAAATATCACCGCATCTTCTCCTGTTGGGTGTTCGTAAGAGGCGAGTAAGAGAAAACAAGAAGACGGGCGGCAGCGTCTTTCTATTGAATTACATATTATGACTATGATATGATATATATGATATTGATGACTTGATCGATGATTTTAACTTTATAGTTAGGGATCGATAGGATATTGGGACCGGCAGTTAGGGTGCCTCAGGTATTCTAATTATTATTGTTAGTCCGATCTACGCAGAAAGAGCTTACACTATCTTGAGGTCTTGCAGTGCAATGCTTGTCCTTGGATTTGATTATATAAAAAAAGGTAAAATTAGTTTCATTTCAATGTGTAATATTCGCGGAAATATCAGAAATCATTAAACATTGCTTCGTTAGAATGTAGTATAATCTAGTTAGAATGTGAAAAGTAATTGACGTCTGCGAGTTGATCGTTCTAGTATCTATGAGTTGTCGTGTCTGCGTGTCACACACCAAAAGACATTTGCTCACCATAAAACACCCCTTTTGTCTCGTCACCATTACTATAAAATCAACAATGTTGTATGCAGACGGCGTACCATGTGAAACAATGCACTCACAATGTACACACATACAATGTTCAGCACGTACCGACCATAAATATCGGTTTACTCCGAACGAAGCAATCTGTTAGCAGCCGCCAAACAAATGGCAGTGTTTAGTTACGTAGAAACGCAATAAAAACGACATTACACTGATATAATGCGGAGCTGGATTCACCACTAACTATATTGATGTGGTGTTAAAAGGTAATTTATATACATTCGCATTTCGGAGTTTCTTTGCGCGGTAAGATTCACCGAAGAAATAGAGTCTCATAGCGTGGCAGGCCACATCGCTCGAAGAACCGATAACTGATAGGGAAGAAAGGTTCTCGAGTGGCGACCACGAACCGGAAGAAGCTGCGTAGACAGGCCTCCCACTGGGTGGACTGACGACATTATGCGCGTCGCAGGTAACAGGTGGTTGCAATATTTTCAAACTTTATTTTAATTGGGAATTAAACGTCAAGCCAAAATATAAGTCCTATGTTCAGCAGTCGAAGTCTTCCGTCTGTTGATCATGATGATTCATCTGACTATTACTCACTCAGTAAGATGAAATGTAGTGGCTAGTTCATATAGTTAAGAGGCCTGATAACTTTTAGAACAGTTTTCACGTGGCGACCCAAGGGACACTGTCAGACTGGCCTCGCGGTAGTTGGACAAAAGACTTTCGCAAGCGGAGGCGTGAAGCCTTTGAATGCAGGTGGTCCATAAGTCGAGGTGAAATGGTAATTTATGGTAATGATAACTCATTCAGATTCTGTGAGAATAAAAATGTTGACTATTAATTGTGTGTGCGAATTATGTGGTTAATTTACCAACTAAACTCTGAGTATGGTAATGATAACTCACTCGGATTCTGTAAGAATAAACTATTTTTAAAAAAATAAAAACCGACTTCAAAGTAAATTATCTAAAAAGCATAAAATAACGAAAATATATTGAAGTCGGTGCTAGCACATCATGTTAACTAACACTAGCACCAGCTGACACCGACTTCAATATATTTTCGTTATTTTATGCTTTTTAGATAATTTCAAAGTAAATTATAAGTCTGTTTTTTTTTTTATATAGTTTATTTAACACTTTTTAGTGACTTATTTTACCAAAATAGGTATCAGCACTGTCACGCAACTCGAACGTCTACGTTACAGTAACTTACTGAAAACATAAAAAGTTTATATCTCTTAAACTACTGGACCGATTTTGATGAAACTTGTACTCTACCCTAGGTTGAAAAATACTCTAACTATTGCAAAAAGAATTTTAAAAATCGGACTTGTAGTTTCTGAGAAATCCGTGGACAAACCTACATACATACATACATACATACATACATACACTCATAAAATTTGGTAAATTTGTTTAGAAGCCCACATAGACTAACATATATTAATATTACGCATTTTTATCAATATTACATACATACGCGTCGAATAGAGAACCTTCTTTTTGAAGCCGGTTAATAAAAATGTTGACTATTAATTGTGTGTGCGACCTCGTCCCTGCTACTGTAACAAAACAGACTGACATTTACTTATATAAAAGTATTTATTGAAACAAAATATTTACAGTTTATTTACAAACATGTACACTTAAACTAGGTAAAAAGCTTCCTTGAAGTGGTCGCCGCACTGGGAGGGAAGGGTACCTAAAAGACTGGCGGCATTACCCCTTTGTATGGCCAAGCTTATACGTTGGCAGAAAAAGCTACCAGCCCGGCGGTCTCCTGAGACTTCGATAAGTTTGGATGAAATTTCTTTCACCAAAGCGTGCGTCTCATGAGACCAAGGCCCCATGGTCTCCACCGCAAAGGGCGCAAATATATAGCTCGAACCTAGAGCTGCATCACTTTGCAACACTAGCGGTCGCCACAGCCCCTCCAGCCGCCCTGCAAGTTGCCGGGGTGTGGGACGCAGCAAGTGTGTCGACACATGTCGCATCCCACACCAGCGGCTTTCCATGTTGCCATGGTATTAAAGTGACACCATCAGGCCTCTTGCCGTCATCTCGTGTAATGCCGACTGGTTCCAGTACGGCAGGGACACCGGCAGTGACAAGCCCCCTGCGAATAATATCATTAAGGGCGGCATGGCGTGTGGCGGTGTGGCGTGTGCAGCGCTACGCGAGCAAGACAGCCCGTGGTGACCATATTTATCTACGTACTCCCCACAGCGACAACGATGAGGAAGGTTGGTCCTGGCACCAAAGTATTGTATCCATAAAAAAAAACTGAAATTATAATATTTAAAATAAAATAAAACCAACTTAAAAAATGCCTAATAGTTTGCAATTTTGAAATAAATCAAATAACTTTTGCTAGCAAACCACTTCAGTTCAATCAAGTTCGGTTTTAACTTGAAAAAATATTTTATATAAAGCTTTAGCGGGTAATTTTCTATTTATAAAGTCATTAATTCTTTAAATTAATGGTCTTATGAAAATTGTTCAATCATTCCCAAGTCACCGCCACACTCAAAAAAATCTCCGGCGCCCATGGAATCAATTTCCCGTTGATATCCGCGCTAAAACGACCTCTCCAACATGAAATCGTATTTATAGATGAACGATGGAAAGAATATAATATTTTGTGTAATCTTCCGGATGTTAGGGGAGATTGAAATACGTCATGAGAACATTAAGTATCTAAAAAAGTACATTGCCTCTGGTATTAGATGTTTAAGTACTTGGAGTGGTCTGAGAGTCATGCCACGGGTCCAAATTTAATCATGTGCGAATCGTCTTTGTGCGATTTTTACTAGCTTTCGGTGAACGAAAACATCGTGAGGAAACCTGCATGTCTGATAAAGCCTAACTAGCTTTTGAATGACGTGTGAAGTCCGCCAACCCGCACTTGGCCAGCGTGGTGGACTATGGCCTAAGCCTCTTCATCTTGAAGGGAGGCCCGTGCCCAGCAGTGGGACATAAACAAGGGCTGGTATTATTGTTTTTTTATTATATATTCTGTACTATATTTATAATGACGTAATTATGTTACTTACCTCAATCAACATCATTTGATTTAACCGTACCTACAATAAAAGTTTAATGACGAGTTGCAAACAACAATTCTTCAAAGAATTGGCAATAAGTATTTACAATAATAAGAACTGATAACGCTTTCTTGACCTAACTGATGCGATATAATTAAAACAACTACAACATTTAGATCTGAATAATATTGCTTTACTTTGATAAATTTAATCAAAGTTAGTGTCAAGTTAGTTTTTAGATCGAACACATCATTATAGTAATTATCAATAAAAAAAAAAAAACAGATATAGCGCAAAGATATTGTCGCGTGATTGAGCCTACTATCCGCCGATGGCTTGATATCGGCAACCAATACCGGTCGATATAATGACCCTCCATTAAGCCCAAAATAAATCTCTGATTCTACTGCTGTAAAATGAGTTGTCTTTACAAGCTTGGGGCGAATGAATGAGGATCGATATTTATTCATTTACCTACCGATGGAAATCTCAGTTGAAGGAATTTTTTTTTACGATTCTTTAGATATTCTATAGACGAGTTTTTTAACTAGTTACTGCTGGGGGCTGGGAAGACTATGGATATTTAAGGGAAAGATAGCTGAAAGATTATATCTGCTACGGCGGTTTATCGACAGCCAAAAGTAATAAAAATCAAAGGAAAACACACACACAAAAAGTACAACATAATATGTACAGATAATATATACAAATAGGTCCGATGAGCAACACATAGCTTACTTTACAAATGCTTTACAATTGCTTTACAAGCATGTTTTCGATTTCTGTTTTGTTATCAAGCTAGCCAGCTGTCCTTTCCTTCTTTTTTCTACAAATTCTTCAAAATGTCCTCATCAGAACCAGTCATCATCAACAGCTAGAATACGTCCACTGCAGAACAAAGGCTCCCTTCAAGGGGGGGGGGGGAGTTGCCATAATCCCCACGCTTGGCAGACGTCTCGCAATATAAGCGATAGATAATCCAATAGAAAGACGCTGCTGCCCGTCTTCTTATTTTCCCTTAGTCGCCTGTTACTACACCCTACAGGAGGAGATGGGTGGGTGCTATTCTAACCCGGACACCCCACAGTTTAATAAACCAGTGCACATTACCATCTAACACAGCATCGCCACTTATTTCGATTTAAAAAACAAACTTCCAGGGAAGAGCTCTCTCAATTATCTCTCCTCAGTAGAACCACAGTGAAGGATCGCATTTTACGTACCTATATAAAATATCAGCAGAGTTGGTTCAACGAAGACGATTTATTTAAACGTCGCCGGTTCGTGCCGATGCAATTTAGATAATGGTGGCGGGAGACGTCATGTGCTTTGGAGTTAAGGTCGCCATGCTTAAACTATTCGTCGGAAGGTCCTAATACAACATTGTAAAAAGCTAAGGGAACTAGTAAAGGGACTAGTTCCCTTGCACTAAAAATCTTACCTGTACCTCATCAACCTTTGCTATAATCTTGCTATAAACTTTCTTGACGTTGACTTATACAATATTCGCCCTTAAAATGAATTTTATGGCCATCAAAAGTGCCTTACAAATGTACTGGATCCAACTTGAAGAAAGAGTCGCTCTTTCTACTCTACTGACCTACCTATGTAAATTATTGCTCGTCTCTACCTTTGCCATCCCATTCCCAGAAATATTTACGTATTTCCGGGAATGGCCGAGGATAGAATCTTAGTTCATAAAGTGATTACTTTGAATCCTAGCGTACAGGAGAAGGCACAATAAGAAGGAGAGACGAGGTTTTGTCCCGTAAATTCGCCTCTCTCAATTGGTTGTATTAGTGGCCCCGTAATTGAAATTGCAAATTCAATAAGGATTTTTATTAAGTGCTACCTGTGAGCAGCTTTTTATAACGATACAGGTTCAAGAGCTTTTTAAGAGACAGTGTCAATGTATCCAGTTTATTTTATCGATGAGGTGTTTCTTTAAAATAATATTTGAGATCGTTGGCGTTGACTTTCCATTCTTCTTTCTCAATCGAGATGTTATGAATTAGTCATCATCATTAGCAGTCGATAGACGTCCACTGCTGAACAAAGACCTCCCCCTTAGAAGGGAGGGTTGCCATTATTTCCACGCTTGGCAGGCGGTTTGGGGATCGCATTATAGGTGGAAGATAAATCCAAAAGAAAGACGCTGCTGCCCGTCTTCCTGTTCTTGCTTAGTCGCTTCTTACGACACCCAACTAGAGGAGAGGTGGGGGGATAAAATTCTAACCCGGCACCCCACGAGAGTGAATTAATACTGAGAGCAAAGTCAAAGTCTTAAAAGCTGCAACAGTAAAAAAAATGTGTGCAAACTTAGAAGTATACAAACTTGTAGTTCAACTTTACTATATGTCATTAAGTTTCCAGAACTTGATCCTTACTACACACTCCTTACTTATACACTATGGAATAAAATAATTGTACATGTTGACATTTTTGGTGACAGTTTGAATGTTTTTAAGGCTACAATATATAAGCAGTTTGATTGATTCATGATTTCATTAACTACTTACTAAATTTATTTTAAATCTCACTTCCTGCATGAATGATACACTGATGTAATTATAGATTAAAATCTTGTAATTTTATTGATTCATTGATTGAAGTTTTAAATTGTTTAATTTAATGTTTAATGTTTAATTTAAGTTTTTTACCTAGTTTAAGTGTACATGTTTGTAAATAACCTGTAAATATTTTGTTTCAATAAATCATTTAATGTTTATAATTATGTAGTTTTAGTAATTACTCAATTTATCTTGTATTTCAGTGAGGCATAATCTTTTTCTTTCTTCATAAGGTACTTATTTTTTTAATGTTTTCTAATTGAATGTTACGTTTCCCAATGTTATGGTACTACTGTGATAAATGTGGTCACCTATAATTATGTGAGCACATTGCATGCCCCTTAATGTACTTACTATATTTTTATGTTAGCGAGTGTATCACATGTTGGTAACCCGAAAATAATAATAATAGAGTGGCTTGGGTTTTTTGATAATTAGGTGTATTTTTCGGTATTCCTTATAGTTTGAGAATTGGTGACCCAGCGTGGATTACCAAATTATACATAAATGCTTGAAAAATTCAACCATGTGTACAGTGTAAAGCACTTTACCACGCGTCACTGTTTCACCGCCTACCATTATCTCCACTTTCACCAAGTAAATCAGTACCTACACTGCGCTATAATATTAGATAAAAAAATACTAAAGGTTGAAATATAAATTACAACCATGTAGGTGTATTTGCGTAGCAACTAGAACACAAAAAAAATGACTCAGCGTGTGTTTTATCAACCCTTAAAGCGATATTTACAAAAGGTTACTCCACACGTCACACAAATGTCACTCCGCTAACAATATACCTTTTGATGTCAAAGAAATATATTTGTACGAACATACAAACATCCAATCACGTTAAAGCACTGTTATTTTAGATCACAGAAATTTCAATTTTTTGTTAAGCCTGTTAAAGGTGATTTTGATGTGTCATATTTTAGTGAAATTGATGGCTTGAGTAATTTGTTTTCATAGCCACATAACATCTTGACACAAGTTTGACGAATCGACAGCGAAATAGAATTAAAAAATACCGGTCAAGTGTGAGTCGGACTCGCGCATCAAGGGATGAACCATCTTTGGATGAATTAAAGTTATTTTACTTTTCCCCTGACACCAGGCCTGGGCCTGTACGAAGGTACAGGCCAAAATCATATTGTTCTTAGAGGTGAAGACCTCTAATAACAATATGATTTTTACCTTACTTTCTCGATAGAAAGTGACAGAGCTATAAACTACGTACTTATATTGACGTCTCTACGTCATGTCACGTAAGATAATAAATAATAATACTGCTAGTGGAGGTGATGGCAAAACCCAGGTAGCAAAAACCAAGCCGCAAAACTAAGTTTATTTGTAGAGGTTTTTTAAGAATTACCTACTAAAAAACTGTTCTACCTAGAAACATAATTTTAATTTTCCTGTATATTACCTACAGATAGTATGTACGCATATGAAGCGCATATGTATTACCTAGAAGTATTTTCGATTTTCCCCTCCACAAACTTCGGAAAATAGGTGGTATTTTTTGACATCATTGATTATAAACCAAAAACTACGGGACATTTAATAAACCTAAATAAGAATATGTTTTGATATGTGCAAATAAAGCCCTTTCTTATGATATACTAGTCTCACTTTGAAATTTTGATGACGCATTTCGACCGCCATTGAAAAGTAAATAAAATAAACAAGAAGTTATTTTTCATTTGCGATGAGGTTGCGTAAGTAAGATCTGTAGGTATGTCTATCTGTCACACCTATATTTTCAGGAACTCTCAGGAACCATTGATGCTATCTTTTGGTAAGTCAATCTAGCACTAAAATAGAAAGTGTCGTACTTTTTATATATCATTTCATACCCTTAGGAGTCGATTTACTAAAAAAAAAATAATTTTAGTTAAGTAATTGTAATATCATCTACTATCGCGGACACGAATGGTGTACCAGTTTTCAATCAAAATAGTTTGAACGACGTGTGTTTACCCCGCCCGCACGAATTTTGGGTCGGCACATGCAAGCGATTGTCGTCCTAAATATGATAAACCGCTTGTGACCGCGATAGTACATACGAATATAGCTTCTTATTGTACATACCTACATTAACAAGTTTAGAAAAACTTAATAACCTAAATAATGTTGCTATGTATTTCCATGTTATAAACCTGTAGGACAGTCATTCAATTGAGTTATGTATCACTTAACTATGTAGATATATGGTAAGGGAATGTTTTATAGTTTCCGCCCAACCGTAAGCAAACTGGTGCACGCCCTCCGATCGATCAGCTGACACAAATATTGATAACCGCCAGGCCACCTTCTTACCTACTACCTCATAGCTAATAACAATGTCATGTTTTATTCAGTGGTAGTATTTGGATTATAGCCAGTAGTGTCACTGAGTAAATAAACTAGTTTAGGTTCTATTGTGTTATTGTAGTGTGTGCTTTCGTGGCGATGGGATGGCACAGTTCTCACATAGCCATCTGATTGTACTGTGTCATTGTAGTGTGTAGCCTTCATGGCGATATATAATATCCTGGGACAGTTCACACACATGATCACACACTATAGGCAGAACCTGATCTATGATAATCAGACAACTGATACAAATACTATTTGTAAACACATATTTTTATAATACTAACAAGGTGGCAAGCAAGCATGCGGCCCGCCTGAAGGTAAGCAGTCACCGCAGCCTATAGACGCTAGCAACACCAGAAGAATCGTTAGGCCTGCCATTGCCACTTCAACCTACAGAGTGTGAGAACTATGTTGGTGATTTAGTTCTTCGGCGAATCTCCTCATTCCGGATTTTATCACGCAAAGAAACTCCGAACATCACGAATATTGAATCGGTATACTTACATATAAAGTACTCTGTGTATTGAATCATAAATAAACGCCTTGTCGTAAGTCAAAACCACCTCATTTAGTTTATCCAACCATTTTGAAATATTTGAACATCAATAAATGTATCCATCATTCAAATAAGCAACGGGACATTTAGAAACAGAATCTATACCGGTAACAAACGACGCCTCTTCCGTCGCTTGCGAGGTTATAAACGGTGGGAAGTAAAAGTATTTCCAGGGGACTAACTCGGGGAATGACAGTTTTGGTGGAAAAGTTAGGAAATGTAGTCGTTCCGTAGTTCGCTGGCGGACGGGAAAGTTTGCAGCGGTTAGTAGGCTTCGTTGATATGTTAGTATCGCTGTTTATATGCTGCCGTGGCTAGGAATCGAGGACACTAGAAATATCGAAGAATATCCGTTGTTCACTTAGTGAAGTAGAGGCTTGTGAAAAATTAGATCATCTGTACAGTTATTTGTAAACTTTTAAGTACCTGAATTGAAAATGATTGAATGCAAATAGATACCTACGTGAAACATTGACGTTTACCTACCTCTGTAGTTACTACTTTAAAGAAATAAACTATGTATATAATCCATAGAATCAGTCTGGTAGGTTACGTCAATTAGTTTTAACTATCCTTAGTCAGATAAGGGACGGACCCTTAGGCAAGGTAGGTACCACAGAAGTGTTAGAAATTCTGCCGCCAAGCAGCAGTATATAAACATTGCTGTATTCCGGTGTGAAGCCAAATCTACACATCGTTAAGTATCATAATTAAACATTTAACGACGAGTTAAAGGCCCACGGGATTGAGTGCCCCCTGCTCTATCGTGGGGACTGAGAGAGAGGTATATCCCTAACCCTTCATGCGGATCAAGTGCCGATTGGAAGGTCAAACACGTCTTAAGATCGTCCTTACCTGGGTTTTGTTTCCGTTCACGGCATAAACAATACATTTTTGATCCCACATAAAGATTAGAGCGGACTAAGGAAAAATACTTGCTCCGTTACGAACACAAACTGTTGTTAATAATAGAGAAAATCACTTGCGACGAGTACTCACTCTGCCAAGACTGATAAGAGAGTCAATTCCAACTGGTTGAGTTACTTAACTACTTGACTCACACCTTGATTAAATTTTATACACATTTATAGGTACACAATTTTTATACACCTCATACTTTATTAAAAAAATATATAAAAAAAGAATGATTGAAAAAAGAACAAAGTCCATCCTAACATGATTACATTTTTGTGATTCCAACAAAACATCTTTCAAAAGGAGAGTATTTTTCATAGCTGTCGTCGAGGTTTAGATGAGGTCAGAACCAATTAACTTTTAGTCCCATAAGGATTCTAACAGACTATACGTTTAGTCTGCCTCACGAACACGTTGCGTCTCAATTGTATGTGTATTTGCATGGTTGTATATTTTCCCGTTCTGTACGAAATTGATTCACGCGAGTGGAACACTATATTAGGCTGTGATGACATTATAGAACTAAAATATGATTTAATGCAACGTTACTTAAACGGTTAAGTATAACTGGTTTAGCAATAGTTTACGTCGCTGATGTTTGTCGGGATTCTATATATTTTATTACAATATAATAAAGTTGGATTGTCAGACCAAAATCACGCAAGTTCATCTAACAATAGTATTTATAGTGACCTACATTTCCTTCCTTTTGAAGTCATTATTATAAATATTTCAATTTACAGAATGAAACAGAGAATCGCAGCTTTACGCGACTTTTCCGCAAAGAAGCGAATCTAAACAAAGCCTAACGCTAGAATAGATTAAAACCGTCCCCACGCCAAAGCCCGGCGTGACTCTATTAAGGCCGGAGTTTTTCCTAATAAGTTTGCCCTCTGGACGGTCCCTTGGCGATTTATTGAAGACAGCCACTTGACATCCTTTGAGGAAATGAAGCGCTATTAAAATTTTGTTATAAGGGATCGGAAGTGATTTTTCCTGACCTAAGTCTAATTAGTGTTTATAGTAATACCGTTTTTGTCGTATTCAAATTGAGAAGATCGCAATTTGAAAAACATTGCATCAATTCTTACTCTTAAATTAGTAATATATAAAACAATGGTGAATTAACGTTAAGGTTGCAGAGAAAAGGAAAATCTGCTTTACCTACTTAGAAATACTTTTGAAATATGGCTACCCATCCCCTTCATATTTAAAAAAAAAAGCTGTTCCTTTTGTTCATCTCTAACTATAGTTATGTGTGTATTAGACTGAGTCGGAATATTTTTTTTGTCGAGTAAGTGCACCTAAAAAGTTTCTTTAATGGACAAAAAAAAACTCCTAAAAGATGAGCTTGATAACTTGTGAAAATTGAGCTGGCGCAAGAGGTCCCCTTTCCCATATAAAATACTGAATACTGAAAATACTGAATTGAAAAACAACTTTTTTCTTTATTTTCATTGTAAATCGTCGAAAAAAAATTATTTTTAAATTTCCCTTTTTGTTATTATGTAAGAAATTACATTCTCTACAAAAAAAGTTTCATTCATTTTTTCGTTAAAACGCACAGGAAAAAAGTTACAAGGCTTTAAAAAACGAAAATTATAACAAGTCAAAAAAGTGCGTACCAATTTTTCTATTAAATAGAACAACATTATTTTTTAATTACTTATTAGTAATTATACACTGTTTTAACGTATACACAATTTTTTTTTTTTCAATATACACACATCAAAAGTGTCTAGGGATCAACATATATTTTTGCAATAACTTTTCTCCTGATTGATATTAATTAAAATTTTCTTTAAGGATTCATCAAATAAAGTGTTTTCGTTTGTCACAGTAACGATAAACCAAGTCACCTTTGCATTAATAAAGAAATTTGCCATTTTCCTAATAAAGGGATTTTTGACATTTGAACCACTAACACAAAAGTTCGAAAAAAAGACTGAAATAACAGTTTTCTTTAAAATTTTATTGGGTAACTTAAACAATTAATAATCCGTGTTTCTACCGCGAACACTAACAACACAAGAACATCGGTTTGGCATACTCAAAATGAGTTCATCCAAATCACGCTGTGGAATGGCCGCCCATGTTCGTTGCAACAACAAAAAAAGGTCTTCTTGCGACTGGATACCCTCCATATTCGGCAGAGCTCTTCTCTGTAGCATATCCCATGCATGCTCAATCGGGTTCAAGTCTGGCGACTGAGCAGGCCAGGGCAGGACATTGATGTTAGCTGCGGCGAGAGTCTGTCTTACAACTCTTGCGGTGTGCGGTCGTGCATTATCATGCATTAACTGAAATAAGGGACCGATTTGCACTTGTAGAGGAACGATGACGTCTGATACAATCGTCTCAGCATAAATTTGAGCGTTGAGGTTGCCTCTGATCCAAATCAACTCAGTTCTTCCGCCGATCCAAATACCCGCCCATACCATGATGGTTCCACCACTATAAGGATGGACTTCCTGGCAGGATTTTAATCGCTGTTGGCGTCCAGGGGTTCTCCAGTGTCGTATACGTCTTGTATCCGGTCTCATACCAAAACGAGACTCATCAGAAAAGCACACGAAACGCCATTGTTCTTCTGCCCAATTTCTGTGTTCAAGAGCCCATTGATATCGAATCCTACGATTGTGCATTGCTATAGGTGGTACCCGTAGCGGTCTTCGGGAATGAAGGTTCACTTCATGCAAGCGGTTTCTGACTGTTTGGTCGCTAATTAAGTTCCCTGAAGAGTGATGAAGCCTCACGGCTAACATCATGGCAGTTATTGTTGGAGCTCTTCGAGTTAAGATTTGAATATATCGGTATTGTCTCCGTGTGGTGCAGCGATACCGTCCTCCATGGCGCTCAGCCACGGTACCAGTGCTTCGGTAACGTGTCCAAAGTCGACTGATAACACTCTGACTTGTATTCAGAGCTAAAGCCACAGTACGTTGCCGGGAACCAGCTTCTATCATTCCCACGGCTCTGAGCATTTCTTCCCTGCTTAAATGACGTCGCCGCTCCATAATAACGTTGGTTTTAATCAGTAGTAGGGAAACAGTAGCACTAATAATGTCTTCAATGCGTTGTATGTTTTTATAGGGAAAATATTGACAGCTGATTTTCATCTTTTACTCGAATTTGATTCACAGTTCCTGATTCAAATTATGAAATGCACCAAAAAGGATCCATATAAATTTATAAAATCATAAATTTATTACAAAGCCACATCTCAATCTCAAGAAATCCGCTTAAAAATGCTTGATCCCTAGACACTTTTGATGTGTGTATTTACTCTTCTTGACTTTAAAGTTCAAAAAATTATTTTTTACTTTTGATTTTTTATAACTTTGGTTGTTTAAAGCCTTGTAAGTTTTTTCCTATGCTGTTTAACGTTAAAACGAAAGAGACCTTTTTTGTAGAGAATTTAATTTCCTACAAGATAACAAAATGGAAAATTAAAAAAAAAACGACGTTTTACAAAGAAAAAAAAAAAAATTCAATGTATTTTACATGGCAAAGGAGACCCCCCATGCGCCAGCTCAATTTTCAAGTTATCAAGCTCATCTTTTAGGAGGTTTTTATTTGTCTAATAAAGAAACATTCTAGAAGCACATACCTACTCAAAAAAAAACTGACTCAGTCTAGTGTGTATACATGAACATATAATAATATAAAATAAATACATAAATACATACAAACCGAATAAATAAATCCGTTCATTGTGGTCAGGTTATGTTCGTAAATACAATACATATTAGTCTAATTAACATGTAACGCAACTAGAATTTGTGGTGGTTAACGTTAAGCCAATTAGTGACCTAATTGTATTTATTATAAATCCAATTACGATGTGAACAATTCACTAATTCTCATTCCAGTTGCTTCCAAAACTTGTTATACGGGTTAATGAATAGATTTAAATATTTATTGGGAAATAAGTAGATTTATTTACTCCACGAGCTTTTTATAAATAAAATATTGACCCATCCCGTCTTCGTACGGGTTCATACGGGGTGTAAGGGACATCGTACCGAAAACCGATACCAGGGATCCAGTTCATGATTCTGAACATTCTAGTGTTGAATTTTTTACACGGCTTTTTCATGAATTTCCAAAAACAAATGCCGCTTTTTTAAATAAAATTAGGATAACATCATTATTTGTATAATAATAAAGCCTAATTTCAATTTAAAAACAATAAATTACTTATTTGTGCAAAATTAGTAATCATCAGCAACCGAAAAGTCCACAGCTGAACAAAGGTCTCTCCCTTAGAAGGGAGGGATTACCATAATCTCCACGTTTGGCAGGCGGCTTGATTGAAATTAGCAATGTAATTTGAAAAATAAATAATAATCATTACATGCTCAAAAATTAACAAGTTAGTCATTTTGTCATTTTCCATATAAAATAATCTAACAGATGCGATGGTGAAAACCGCATAAAAATCCGTTGTATGAGGAGTTAGCCAATATACAAACAGACAAGAAAAGCGACTTTGTTAAAACACAAATAATTACACTGTATATTGTGTAATGATATGTAACGTTTAATTTGTGTCGATATCGTCGTCGCATCGTCTTAACCTCTTTGTATACATATAATGGCTGTTATTACCGTCTAATTATCTAAAAAACGAGATTCCAGTAGGTACAATCATAGTATCAAATACAGATCAAAATTATTATAAATGCTACTACTGTGTTGAACTTTAATTACATCTTAGTCATGTCATAAACTCATTTTTCTGTAAATTAATGAATTAAAACAGTTTTCAAAAACTTCCAATAGGTATTTAAATAAATAGATAAGCTCTCATTCATAGTCATTAAAAACATAGGACTACACGTCACGTGTAGGTATTATTATTAATGAACTTTTAACCTTCATGGCACCTACCTTCGTGGCACATGGAAATTAAAAGGTAATTTAATGCCGTTTAAACAACACTACAACAAGTAGTGTTGTACGGATAACGGATGTAAAATTCATCATCATCAGCCGGAAGACGTCCACTGCTGAACATAGGCCTCCCCCTTAGAACGCCACAATGAACGACAATTTGTCATTTGCATCCACCGGTTACCTGAGACGTGAACAATGTCGTCGGTCCACATAGTGGGAGGCCTGCCTACGCTGCGTGTTCGTGGTTGCCACTCGAGAACCTTTCTTCCCCAACGGTTATCGGTTCTTCGAGCGATGTGGCCCGCCCACTGCCACTTCAACCTGCATATTCTACGTATATTTCAGTTTGAAGATTTTAATAAATTTTTACTAAAAGAATTTAACTGTAGCTACAATTTTTATTTTTGGGTATTTTTGAACTCTGAACTGTCTCCCTGTAAATGTTCTGTTTGGACCTTTAGTTACTACTAACCACAAGAGAACTACTGGTCTCATGTGCGAGGAAGAGACAGCTTAATTCTATTTCTAGATTCCTTACTAATTACAACTTTTTTTTGTAGGAGATGCACTATTGGCCGCAGACGGCCATGACAGCTTCACCAGGCAAGAGGGCGAGCGCTTACAGCGCTTCAGCCAGAGGACTGTTTCTTAAAAGACATGATTCGAGGGCTATGAACTTGCCTTATAACATGGGCTGTTTTGATTTGTCGTCACTTGAGACAATAGTGAGTAGTCTCATACGCCCTGAGCACAGAGCCCAATAATTTCTCTATATACATATTTTACAACTGCATTTCTCTATACAATTACAAATTATCTATGAAATTTCTCAATTTTGTTTTGCTTGCAACCTTAGTAGTATATAAAGAACTACAGTGTCCAGTTCAAAACGGTCTGTAAAGTCCATAACAACATGTATAGTCAAATAGTGTATGTATGTATACCTATATGTATACTCATAAATTACACGAAGTGAGGCCCTAGACTCGCATTAAACGGAATGGTTGCTATAAAATATACATCATTGATTGGATGGAAGTAATTGGTTCCAATGAATTTAATTAGGACTCTTGTTTAAGACGAGAACGTTAGGGTTTGTTTTAATGAAAATAAAAAATCACCTTACAATAATTAGATCAAGTCGTAAGTGGTATATAGAGTATATTTAGATTAAAAGATACATTCTTCTCATATAAGAGTACGAGTTCAGCCACTCACAAGAAGAAGTTAAATAGGTAAAATATGCCATCGTGTCGCGAACGTTATAGCTAACCTAATTTTAAAATTTGTATGACTTTGGCACTCGGAAGCTAATTAATACTTTATACTCTGTGGTGAGGTACAGTTATCAATTATCTAGTATATAACGTAAAATAAGCATAAACAGTTTCGAAATTCGAAATAAACAGATTAGAAAATGTAGAATCACTGTGATTCCTACAATGTACCTACTGGTATATGCTGCAACCCGGATCGAGCACCGAGTACCTCCACTAAGAAAATAAAACTACACTCTTCTTGTTCTGTTTACCAAGCCGAACTTCTAGCCATCCTGGAGGCTACCAGATTCACAATAACTAACCGCTTTCCTCACACTCTCATCCTCTCCGGTTCTCTCTCATCCATTCAAGCTCTTAACATTCGCTCAAATACTCATCCAATAGTGTCTCAAATTCACAAAAATATCTATGAAAATCCCTACCCAATTAGAATTATCTAGGTCAAAAGTCACTCCGGAATCGCAGGAAATGAAGCTGCGGACCGGGCAGCTAATGCTGCAGCAATAGCACATAAGGCCCCCGACTATTGCAACTTTCCGTTAACTACGTAAAGTCACAAATCAGAAAATATCACATTAATACCTGGAATTCAAGATACCAAAGCGCCCAACAAGGATCACACACTAAGGGACTCCTACCCACAATTGCTGACGTACAAAAGTTCTTCCGCAGCACAAAAATGTCATTCCAATTAACTCAGATTTTAACCGGCCACGGCTACAATAAGGCCTACCTACACAGGTTCCATATAACCCCGGACCCTCACTGCCCCTGTGGGGCGACACCGCAAACTTTCAAACACCTCCTTCTCGACTGCCCTGAATTTTTGGATGGTCGCATGACTCACATATCGCTCTGCGAATCAAATCTTATAGACCCCTTTGATCTAAAGGGGTTTATTCAAAATCCCTTGGCATTGAAATCCTTTATACGATTCTGCAGCTCAATTGTCGATCGCCTTAAGGATTTCAATGGCAAAAATCCCCAAATTAGAAAACAGGTAACGTATCAAATCGCGTTCTCCTGCCATTACCTAATTCAAAAAACATAACATAACCAAATAAGCGAAACAACCTAAATGGAAAAAAAATATTATTCATAGATACCCGAACGTAATAAAAATCCAGTAAACAAATCGGAATTCTTTCAAACAACTATAATATCGGGTTATATAAAAATCATCGTTTGATGTCCGATTCTCTTTCAAAGAGACATCGATACTCGACTATAATGATACCAAAGAACGCGACCCAAACGCTTTCGGCTCGAGAAGTAATTTCAATTATAATTCGGAATTTTGAAGTATTCCGTCGGTACGCCAGCACCTTTATCAACCCTAGTCTGTTTTGGAAGCAGATGCTAGTTCGAAATTTGAATTAAGTACGCACTTTCATATGCAGAGCAGTTGTTATCAAACTTAAACCCGAATCCCCAAATTTAAATAAAATAAATAAATACGATACATTATGGAATGTTAGGCCGCGTTTAGATCAGACCAAGAAATGCCAACCATTGGTTTGCATTGGTCATTTCTAGACGTTTCTAGAAAGTGCACAAGGGAAGAGGTACATGCTCAGGGTGTATGTCGAGAAAAATAATATTTTATTTTGAAAATGATGACCTCTCATCAACAACCAGCAGGCCCAGCATGCTGTGGAGTATAATGCAGATTTCCACACAGAAATGTCAGTATCTATATTCAGAAAATATCAGAAAATTCTAAAGCGCCATTCACTTTCTTTCAGGAACTATACTGGTTCGTATGTAATAATTATTTTATGGGACCAACTTGATGCAACGTATATTAGGTACAAAGAAGAATCACCGAAATCGGTAAATATTTGGCGGACTTATGAGTGAACATACATAAAAAAAATACACGACGAATTGAGAACCTCCTCCTTTTTGGAAGTCGGTTAAAAACTACGTCATAGTGACGTCATGCACTAATCTGTCAGGATATTCACCCGTGGTAATCCTGCAGGTGCAAAGTGCGTATTGTCTGTAATGTCTATATCACGCACCGACATCGCGAACGTGGCGGAAACTTTTTTAATTAACGATACTAAAAGTCAGCAAACTCAGTTAGTGAAGATGGCGTACCCACAGAATGCCAAGTTTTTTTTTTTATTACAGTCGGCTGTAAAACTTTTCGAACAAATTTTAATATGGTGGACTTTTGTGGGAGGTACATTGAGAGAGGGTTACATTGGGGATACCGAGGGTGTCGATGTAAAGATCTTAGAGACATAAACTTTAATAATTAAGTAATCAACGGCTTTACATCAATCATACCTTATAACATCAGACTTTCATGGAGACAGCACACAGTGTTACCAGAAATAATAATAATTAGCAATTACACTAGACAAGTTTATCTTTTTCGCAATTTCATAAACAATACGCAGCATTTGTAAGAGACTTTTTATAAGCCTTTTTTATTCAACTCTGAAATACCGTTAGTGCAAACATCCACGTACCTTTGTGATAGAAACTAGAACCTACTCGAATTTCACAGTGAGCGCAGTTTAGTTACAGTTACTCTGAAAAAAAAAATTAAAGTAGATATTCAGCCGCCAGGCAACATGTGAAAATTTCTATGTTTTAGTATAAAGAAAACTGTAGTAGGTGAAATTACCAAGCTCAGTAAACACAATGTGTCCAATGCAATACAAGATCCATCAGGCGAGTGTATTGCTTTTTACTTTATTTATTGCCGCACTCACAAATGCCAATGAACTTTAAGCTGCCGGCCGTCGATGCGTGATCGCAGGGCGCGCTTCGCGTGTTAACATGGTTTAAATCGGAATCATCCTTCGTTGAGCGGTTAATTCATATTATCATCATCATTAGCAGCCGAGACGTTCACTGCTGAAGAAAAGCCTCCCCCTTAGAAGGGAGGGGTTACCATAATCCCCACGCTTGGCAGGCGGCTTGGGAATCGCAGTATAGCTGGAAGATAAATCCGAATCGCTTAGTCGCCTCTTACGACACCCAACGAGAGGAGATGGGGGGATGCAATTCTAGCCCGGCACCCCACGGGTGGTAATTCATATTAAATCGCTTTTAAAAATGTATTTATTTCGACCGTTTATGACTTTTTCGATAGTTACGAGATAATTGACATCTCTATTCTCTCTCAGTCAGCTTAACCCCTTTTTCGGAAACTATCGTTACTCACTCTTCCTTGTATTTATATTTTTGAAATATGTGTACTTGTTAAAACGAATCCAGATCTATACACATGTAATAAAGATGTTGGTAAGTTTAACACACGATACCCTGATAAATTAGTTCATTTGGGCATGAGAACTGAAATAGGTGGTAGAAACGCTTATGCTATGTCGGTTCGCATATATAATCATCTTCCACAGGCTATTAAAGATCTTCATATAAATAAATTCAAAAAGCAGCTACAAATGCTACTTATTGACAAATGCTTTTATTCGGTTGTAGAGTATTTAAATTCTAAAATGTAATTTGAATAAATAATAAAATTGTAAATGTAGCATAATTATCAGACATATTTCTGAATGTACTTAATAATATGATTTATTTGACGACTGGTGATGTGACATTCTTAACTTATTCTTAATAACTTAATTTTCTATGTACTCTTATTCTAGAAATGTCTTACTGATTATGATTATGAATCTATCTAATTTGTTGCATTGTATTCTAATTCATTATTTAATTCAAGTAATTAATTTTAAATTATGTTAAACATATTTGCACGCCATTTATATGGTAAATGTGCTGCGCTC
Organism: Furcula furcula; assembly: GCA_911728495.1. Classification (NCBI taxonomy): domain Eukaryota; kingdom Metazoa; phylum Arthropoda; class Insecta; order Lepidoptera; family Notodontidae; genus Furcula; species Furcula furcula. The sequence continues at coordinate 24,941,385 of OU452253.1, forward strand.
TTATTAAATACTGTGACATCTTATTGTACACACATTTTAGCAAATAAATTGATTGATTGATTAAGTAATTGGTTTCGAGTATCGAAATAATCCATTTTATAAAAATTGAATTAATGCTCATTAACTATAATTGACGTTTGTAGGTGTTACAATTACAAGATTCCATCGACATTTTCATGTCCCTAAGTCTAAAAGTTAGTTTTATAAACTATTATAAAATAACCAGTATTTCAAAGATATGTCTAAACATACGAATAAAAACTTATACAGATTAAATTTATGATTCAATAATAATGGATATATTTTAGTACCTAAATCAATAAACTCTTCACTGCGCCACCTGTCAGATTTTATTTAGGTATCTTATTTACAAAAATATTGAATGAAAATTTAATATTTCCAATGGATCTTTTGGGTTTTATTTTGTTTCGACCTCCATTTCACACACCGAGCCAGCTAGGGTAGGTTAATATGGCCGGGTGACTTTTGATCCGGATCAATACGTTTTCATTATACACGGTTTGCGTTTTAAAATACAAAATTTGAATTTATGACTGAATACATTGAATATTGAACGGCTCTACTTTGTGTAATGTAGCAGAAATAACCCACTCATAGTCATATTTTTTATTACACTTCAATAAATTGCTTTATTGTTTTACCTAGTAATTTCGAGCTATATAAAAGGTAGGTCGGTTTTAAGGTCATCGAAATTATAAGATCTGGAAACAACAGTATTTAGAAGTTTACATGGAAACGAAGAGTCTAGGCCCGTATTAATAAACCAAACTCAGCTGAGATTCGGCACTTGAGTACGAACTTAAGTTGCTGACATAATTCATAAATGAGTATTGAGCGAAGGTATAAGATGCTTGCGTCAGCTGAGTTACAGTTTATTAATAAACAGAACTTGACACTTGAGTGTGCACTCAATCATTGTATTATGTTGCTGTGAGCTGAGTGCAGTCAGTTCGTGACTTAAGTGCGTGTATTTACGTTAAATGCGGTGGGTGTGCTCACACTGTACAATATAAATACAATATAAATATATTTTTAGGTTAGGTTATGAAATTAATTATTATCTAATTACAAAAACGAGGCTATAATAATTATATTTTTTGGATATTACAATATCGTTTGTCGGAAATGTATATTAAAGACTCCTCGAATATAAATTTAATAACGATTTTAATTAACGATAAAAATATATTTTAATGAATTTTTGGATAAAATATATTGCATGAAAATTCAAAATACATCAGCATCACAGCTTTGCGCAAAATTATCATCATATTAACTCATAACTGCTACTAGAAAAAAGAACTTAAATAGAACAGGGTGTCTAGTACATGCTTTATAGTTAACGAACTCGATATAACAATAATAATACTCTGTGGATCAATCTGTCAGTTTTCCCGCTTTTCTTTCTCCATACATTTCACACCAGCGCCCCTAGCGGTAACTATCAAAAACTAGGAAAAAGTAACAATATCGTCCATTCCGTGTGACGTAACGCTCTCAGAATACTCAGATCAGGCTCTCAAGTAGCTAACCGTAAGTTGCTGCACCTAAAATAATACTCATTTGAGATGTGTTGATATTCGTTTATTAATAAGCGACGATATTAAGATGCTGTTCCCATCTCAAGTGCGTATTATCTGATATCATACTTAAGTGTCTACCTGAGATCAGTTTATTAATACGGGCCTTAGAAAAAATCAATCCACTTTTTAAGGGATGCTCACTTGAGCTATCTTACCTACTAATCTAACTCAATCTAATCAATTGGTACTTAATCGAAATCATTCAATATTGACGAAGGACTTCTTAAAAGGTTAGTTCAATTGAAATAAAAGTTTCACTGATTGGATCCGGAGATTGAGATATTTAAAATACGTAATCCAGGTCCATTTGTCATAATTATACTCCCGAAGATAGTGTTTATTATTGTTGTTTCGATCTAAGGAATATGCTTAACGGTACTAGATCTTGTATATTTGACTACCAATTACATTTATCTAATTTTTCAATTAAGATTGCGCACAGTTGGGAGAGATTTATAGTTAGGACTTTTCATTTTCCCTAGGGCGGGGAAAATGAAAAGTAAGCATACCTGTATCAAGGAGTCCGAACACCAGGAATAATAAGTAACTAAATATACTCAATGGAGTAATATAGACTTTATATCCCGAAATTCGTAAGCAGCTGAAACGCTAATATGTTTTTACCTTTGTTTAAGTGAAGCAAATAATTCTAAATGTATACTCACACAAACACAGTAATATGCCAATTGGTGAACACTTTTAAACAAACGAAGAAACCTAATTAAGCAACAAATACACCTACACACCCATGGAACAAATAATATCACCTCAGGCGCTGCAAAAAATAAATTCCAAGTAAAAATATTATGAAGTCCTACACATAATAAACTCGTAGGGCGGCACGCCTCTTCGCTGAAATGTGTCAGACTGACATCAAACGTGCTGGCGCAAGATAATGGAAATGACTGCAGGGGTTTCCAAGAAATTCCATCTTATTCTTGAAATTACTTTTTTGCCAGGAATTTTCTCGCACCAGGAAGTGCGATGAAGGTGGCAGTATGTGTGTACGTCCATTATCATATCCTATAGTGACACGTTTTATTAGGACCGTCTAGGTAGATACCACCGTAGTGTTATTCCGGTTGCAGAAGTGTGTAAAAAGCCATAATTGCACACTGATCCTGTTATTTTCCAGTGTGAAAGATACTCTACATGATTAAAATATGGTTTTTGTTTTTTTATATCCTATTTTGATTAAATGACGACACATGTTAAGCGACACGCAGTCATTTAATCAAACCCAAACCGCACCAAATGTAGTTGACTAAATAACCAAAATTTAAACGATTAAAACAGTTTTTGCTCGTCAGCGGATCGTAATTCGATCAGTTTTGAGTTTTGTAATTTTAGTTAGGTACTTTACATTCTTAGTCTTAGCAAAAAAAATATTACCTACTTTGCTTGGCAATGGCAACTCTTCACATAGGTATTATTACTGTTGTGGGTTCCGGACAGAAGTTCAAAACTACGTCTCTTATATGCTCGTACTAGATAGAAGCATAGAAGGACTTTATTATTGTTTGCTGTGGATCACTAATATTTTTTAATGATCATTTGACGAGTTTTAATAAGTCTCTTCTACAACGTGCAAAGGCGAAAGCACGTGAATTGAACTATAAATATATGTGGACAAAAAATTGTTCTATTATGGTTCGTCGTTCAGACGCTAGTCCCATTATACACATTTCTGATGCAAATGATTTAAACAAGATAAAATAAGTATTGTTTATTATCAAATTGTTTTTATTGCTTTCAGGGTTGTAATTTATCTTAATTTATTATTTACATACTACATACTTTACGAATTTGCGAATGTTACGTTATTAATAGTCTTATATTACTTGTTTGTGCTTTTTGGTATTATGTTATTTGTGATTTTCTACAGTAATTGTTCTCTTTCTGTTGCGTTTGTATTACACCAAATAAATAAGTATTTTAGTACTATAACTTATTCTGCTATGAGTGTTGTTTTTTATCAATATTATTTAAGCCGTATCCATGCTTGGACTTGATTTATCTATATATTTTCAGAACGTGCGGGGTCTTAGAACTAAGACAAATGCTTTCTTTACGAATATAATAACTAACAGTTATGATATCATTTGTTTGTGCGAAACATGGCTTTGTTCTGGATTTTATGATTCTGAACTTTTCGACTGTCGTTATAATATTTATCGCTGTGATAGGGACTATAAGTCAAGAGGTGATAGTATGGGCGGTGGTGTACTCGTAGCAGTTCATCGCGATTTCTCTGTTATATCCACTAGGCACTTGTCTTTTCCTGGCAGCGCTGCTGAAGCTATAGAAGTAGTTATCAATATGTGTCCCTCTGGACCCAGGTCTCTGTTGCGTATATTTTGCTGTTATTTGCCGCACTGTCGCCTTCAATTAGAGTGCATGAAAATATTGTTAGATTGTGTTAGTGACACGTACTTGAATAATGTAGACGATAAGTTTCTGTTACTAGGCGACTTTAATATTAGTTCTGCAAAATGGTCAACTCCAGATGATAATGGCACTTGCGCTGACTTGGATTCTAGTCACAGTGATCCTTTTATTGACCTTATGCATAACTTTCTTAATTTTACTAATTTTTCCCAATTTAATACCATACCAAATGGAAATGATAGACAGCTCGACCTGGTTATAGGAGGGACAGCCTGTATCGTCAAGCGGTGTTATAAGCCATTGGTTAAAGAGGATAGTCATCACCCAGCCTTATGCATATGCACACGTTTGACAGGAACAAAATTATTTCGATCCTCAACTCGGTTTACTCCTAATTTTCATGCGGCTAATTATGATGCAATTAATCAATCGCTTTCTCAAGTTGACTGGGGCATTATTTTAAATACGAATGATGTTAATGTTGCGCTTGATAAAATTTATAATGTTATCAATAAAATAATTGCTGAGTTTGTTCCACTGAAAAAATCATTTGGTAACAAATATCCTCCTTGGTTTTCTAAGCCCTTGATAAAAATTATTAAAGAAAAATTAAAGTATCATAAGAAATGGAAAACATACGGTAGTACTGCAGATTATGATACTTTCAGTTACCTTCGGGAGCGTCAAAAACGTGTACAGCAGGAGTGCTATGACAACTTTATCACAGATGCAGAAAAAAAGATTAGATGTAGTAGTAAATATTTTTGGAATTTTATAAAGTCAAAAAAATCTGAAAATTACCTACCTGATACTATGTACCTTGATAATGTTCTGACGTCAGATCAACTTGAAATTTGCAAACTTTTTAACAATTATTTTCAATCATCTTTTGAGCGCAATATTCAGAATAATCTGGATACCTTGGAACCCCCAGGCTCGGGAAACTCTTGTATTGGTTCTATACAGTTATCAATTTCGACTATTGAAAAATACCTTAAAGCTTTAGATGTGACTAAAGGTAGTGGGCCAGATGGGATTCCACCTTTTTTCCTAAAATCATGCCATAAAAATCTTGCGTTGCCTTTATTTATGTTATTTACTTTGTCTTTAAACACAGGGACGCTTCCAATGGATTGGAAAAAGTGTTACGTTGTTCCCATTCATAAGTCAGGTGATAAACATAATGTCCAAAATTATAGGCCGATATCTAAACTAAATAGCATACCAAAATTGTTTGAAAAAATAGTTTATGATTACATATATCCGTTTTTAAGACCCATAATAATAAACCAGCAACATGGTTTCGTGAGCGGAAGATCTACAGAGTCGAATCTTTGCGAATTCACTCATCACATAGTTAATGCCATGGACGGTGCAGGTCAGGCAGATGCAGTGTATACAGACTACTCCAAAGCATTTGATAAAATCTCGCACAATTTGCTAATTAAGAAACTTGGAGCAGTAGGCATTCACGGAGACCTGCTTCGTTGGTTAGAGTCGTACTTAAGGGATCGCAGTCAGGCTGTATCTATAAAGGGCTTTTGTTCTACGTTTGTTCCTATTACTTCAGGTGTGCCTCAAGGATCTCACCTCGGTCCTTTGCTATTTAATATATTCATAAATGATATAATAGCTATATTTAAAAATTGTAAATTTTTGCTTTATGCAGACGATATGAAAATCTTCAAAGCTATTAATTCACCTTCCGATTGTACTTTGCTTCAAAATGATTTGGACAGTCTGCATAGTTATTGTGTAAGAAATCAATTAGTATTAAATATAAATAAATGTAATGTTATAACTTTTACCAGAAAAAAGTGTCCAATATCACATTCTTATTCTATAGACGGTACTCCTCTTCAAAGACAGACCGTGGTGAAGGACTTAGGTGTATTTATCGATAGCAAGCTTACGTTTTCCTCTCACTTTGACCACATAACAGCAAAAGCTTATCGCATGCTTGGCTTTATTTTACGTGTAGGCAAAGAATTCAGCTTATGCTCTACTTTAATTTTGTTATTCAATGCCTTTGTTCGTTCAATTCTTGAATATGCATCAGTTGTATGGAACCCACAATATAAAATATATATTGATAGCATTGAACACTTGCAGAGAAAATTTTTGAAGCACCTATGTTATAGATGTTCACAGAACCGCCATTCTGAAAATATAATAATTCCCAATATCCCTACATTGCAGAAGCGTCGCTTGGAAAGAGATCAATTATTTTTGTTTAAAATTATTAATAATTTTGTGGACTCACCATTTCTGATGAGTAACATATGTTTTAAATGCCCACGTTTTTTCTCACGTAGTCAATCACTATTTTCTGTACCCTCGTGTAAGTCGAAATTTACCAAAAACACATTCTTGTATCGAGCGTGTCATAGTCATAATGATAATTATTCAAACATTGATTTGTTCAATATGAAATTAAAAGAGTTCAAAACCAAAATTAGGTAAGTATACTTAGTATGTTATAATAACTAATCAGTTCCAAATTTCTGTCACTTTCGCTGTCTACAGATAATATTATTTTGATTTATTTAGTTCTTATTGTTTTAACTTGTAATTTAATACTTTTTTTTTTAAATCTAATATCATGCATACGTACGTGGTTAGCTCTATAGTGTTATGATTTAGTTATTAGTGGAAACTTAACTGATTTTTGTACTATCGGATCATAATTTAGTAATAAGTTGTATAATTTGTATGTTTCCCAAATATAATAAAATAAAAAATAAATAAATCACGCAAGATGGATGGCTTAATGCAGCCTCCAAGGTACTGAGATCAGACTATGTAAATCGATGGCTTATCACAATCGCTACTGAACACAGCTCAGACGCTCTGATCTCATGATTTATTGGACAGCCGACATTTGCATTGATTGAGCAAGAATCGAGATAACAGTGATCGAATACTTCATCTCAAAGGATTCACTGATTCAAAAACTTTTTAATGATAAACTTATAGATCAAATAAACATTTTTAAGTAATTTAGTGATAAGTAAAATGATCGCTTTATGGTAAGCGTCTTGGGGAATGCAGTATAGGTGGTAGGTAATCCAATAGAAAGACGCTGCTGCCCGTCTTCTTGTTTGCCCTTATTCACCTCTTATAACACCCAACGGGAGGAGATGGGAGGGTGCTATTCTTACCCGGACACCACACGAGCAAGATCTATTATCATGTACGGGGTATCTATTGGTAGATATTTCAAACTTTGAGAATGTGTGTAAAAATTACTTATCACATACCAAATATGTTTTTTGAAAACTGGTCACCATAAATGCGAATTTAATTTTTTTTGTCACATCCTCCAAATAGTAATGACCGTCAAGCCTCACATAATGTTTGATTAGATTCTAGCACGCATATTGAGAAAAACGCATATGTAGATCGCCTGAGAAATCAGCTGGCATTTTTTTTTTAGTTCGGTCACAGTGATCCGCTTGTAAACGACTGATTATAAATATCATCATGAAAAAATATCACACAGGCTTAAAGCGTAGGCCTTGCCCTGACGACATTGTGCGAGTCCAGGCGGTGGGTGCAAATATCCTATTGTGGTTCATTATGGTTCTCGAAGTAAAAGGCTGTTCAGCTGTGAACGTCGTCTAGATGATGATAATACTGTCCCACTGCAATGGTCCTCTCTCCTCCACGTTGATGGTGACATGATAGATTAGAATGCTATTAATATACTCCTTAGGAAAGACCAACAGAGATTTTCTTTACTAATATTAAAATGAATTGACGTCAACGCTATAAAGAGCTAACTGAAATTGCATTGAAAAATAATATAATTTTTATATTACGGTTCATAGCAAAATGGCTTCAGTGAAATTGATATTCGCTCTGTGATTATTTTATTTCGTCTAGTATAAATATAGATCTCTTTCTTGAATAGGATATTTTTATTATTCGCTAGCGCGTAGCATTGACTGCATTAAGGGGGTAACAACGGTAAAATTGCAAAAATAGCCTTATTTTCAAGAGTTCGATGGATCAATCCGCTATTGCATTGGCTATGAAAATTATATGTACTTATACCTCAGATCTTCAGCAAATAGTTTTATTGATTAGATATTGGATTTAATATAACGTTTTCAAGCAATATGTATTTAAAAAATGTACTACGTTGGATATGAATTGTGTTAGCGTTCAACATCCGTTCATCGGATAGACGTCAAACTTGGACTATTAAAAAGCATATAATCTATTCTACAATTTGTATTGATTACATTTCTTAATTTCATACATGATTTACAAGAAATTATAGAAAAACCATGTACGCGATGCATTTCCCCTTGCAGCGCCCCCGCGATCGCCATATATCAGTCCTTCGTGGACTGTGACGGCGAGTGGACATGCCCGAATTTTTTTTGACAAGTCGGATTTAATTTAAATGATTTTAAACATATTTTTAATTAAAATATGTTAAAAATGGTATAATTATAACACTATAAATAATTGCAAATGGAATTTATACTTGTTTATATATTTTTATGTTACTACCATTTTTGTGGTTCATCATAGAGTATGCGAAAGTATCGTTGCCGTGTATAATGCCTAACTTTTAAAGCGTATCAGAGTCATATACGATCTTACTAATTTAGATTGTATTTAATACTGAGTAGGTCGAAAAAATGACATACATTATGATATACTTGACAATGCCTTCTTTTTGTCAAAACATGAATGGTGTTATTATTATTATCATGTTGGTTTTTTCAACTTAGCAACGAGTATAGTACCCAGGTGGTTTGCTTGGTGGTGAGTGACACGCTTACCAACGGACAGTTGCTCGTCTTTTGAGATATCTGGGTTGGTTAGGTTGGAAGGGTACTTGTGTGCTATCTAGGTGGTGCCACCGCAATCTTAGATTTCTGCCGCTAAGTAACAAAACTGGTGAAACTACTGGACCGAAACGTTATAATTATAGTTTTGGATGACAGGGTCAGAAAGGGAGTTTTCTATGGGTCGGTGATTCGATTACTATCAGGTAATACCTTTTTACTTAACTAAGTCGCGTAACAATAAACTCATGGTGGTGTTGGCAGAAACGAGAAAAAGTACCACCACGTTAAAATTTTAGTTACTCTAAAACTTGTTTGCTTATTAAAATCGATGTCTACTGCTCCGCGTAGTTCAAACCCCGCCATCGGTACAGAACTTAAGACGAAGTTACGTTACGTACATACGACGTTACACTAAAAACTCTTCTTCTTCTACTAAATTCGCGCGTTCAAACAAACAGTACTACGGATTACTTTGGCATCCACGTATTGATTAACAACACATGCCCGTTGATTTAGTAGTTTGCTACCTTGGCCGCTACCCATAAGATCTTGGAGTCGATTCCCACACTCATGTGCATAAACATAATCTATTTGTCTTGGGTCTGGGTGGTTTTGACTTGTACATTATTATGTAAAAAAAGTTAAGTATCTTATCATTGTTTATATTCGATGGCCATCACGGAGTCGATCACGGAACTAATTGCCATAATAATAATAATATACGGTTTTATGGGTCTGCAGGACTTGGGTCTACGATGGGTATCTAGTAAGTATGGGTTTAAGTATAGGTGGAGTTAGGTTATTTGTTATTTGGGTACTAGTGGGAATAGGAAACAATACAGTTAGACGCGTCTTTAATAATAACGTTGACATTTCATCAGGGCCACTAGCATGTGAGAAGTCTATGCAGCATTTTAAGTCCCTGTCGTTGGCAAATGCGAACATCTTAAATACAGTTCGTTTCAATTCATTTTTCCAAGTACCAAAAAGCGTTACTATCAGATGGATGGTTGGAAGAATTGGAACCAATTCAGGAAATATGAAGCAGCGATAAAAAATTTACAAATAATCTAAAGAAAATACTAGTTGAAAAGGCATACTACACAATTAACGAATTTATAAATGACAAACAATTAAATTAATCTGACATACAAATGTTTAATTATAATTAATAATTGTTTATTTAAAATTTACAATATACCTAATCCTTGACATCATAACTTATAATTTTATTTTTATTTTTTGACATTTAATTTATTTGACATACTTATAATTTATTTGGAAAATTAATAATCACCAATGTTTTAACTACTTATTTTACTTATATACATTTTGCTGTGCCCTACAGGGTCCATGATTGTACTTAGCTGTAAGCCTCTAATTTAAGACCTTGTCCTTGAACATTGTGGAAAGCAATAAATGATATGAATATGAATATGAATATGAATATGTTCAAAATATCCTTTTTCTATATTTGGGCGGCTCTATTAAGCGCTTTCGTTTTGACGTGCATAACAAAAACATTAGAATTTTGTGCATAGTTCCATTTCAAGTACGCTTACAGTAGTCACAGCGGATCTTTGTGTGTCTGAAGTTGGCTGCAAGACACAGTGCAGAAGCTATTTTTTGTATTTTTGTATTCACAACTCACAACTATACTTGCGCAATGGTTCGCTAAACCTAACTTCATACATAGATCCGCTGTGACTACTGTAAATTATAAGTAGTACATAGGTATAGCGATTCCGAATGGAACTACCAGCATTACATGCAAACGCTAGGAAGGAACAAACGAAAGCATGGAGGGCAGCGATTGGCCTAAATCACTCCAGAACTTTCCCCAGCACAAGGGTGGACTGTGAGCTTAAATTATTAAATCTAAACAGATCACAAATCAGGCACCTAATGGGTGCACCAAGAAGCACCTATACTAAATGAGCCTAAGTACCGTAGATACTTGTTGTTTCTGTGAAGATGAAAAAGAGTCGATGTTATAGATACCGTGTCGCTGCGACGCTCTAGCAGGACGTAGATTGAGTCAACTGGGAGTAGCCTATCCTACACCAAATAATTATGTACAGCTCCAAGCTGGTGCAATCTTGGGGTACCTAAACAAACTCTTCGATAAGTCAGCAACAGAGTAAGGGCTAGGGCAGGCACAATGGATCCAGCTGAGTCGATTTGCGTCCCGGTGGTTACCGGGCCCAACTAATAGCCACCAACAATAGAATAGAAGTATGTAAAAGTCTCACTATTTAGGCATTGACCCTTCTATAATAGACGGAGAGAACCTTTGATATGAAGTTTGGAATATGAAATGCAATAATCCATATCCTGACGCAACACGCAATTACGTTACCACTGTAAGTTGATGCGTTATCAGATTGTAATTAGGCGGCACGTTAAAGTATACATCAAAATCAAGGTATAAAAAAGTGAGATACAGATTTCCCCAGAGAGTGATTATGGAGGATAAAATGACTTCGTATTTAGACATTTGTTTAAATCAGTCACCAGCAGAAGGTCCCAGCAGTATACAGTGTGGTTCTCGGTATCCGTTGTTCGTGTTGGTAGATCAACAAGCTAAGTAATATTTATCGGCAATGTAAATTTCCCCGTCTTTCGACTGACGTAACAGAATATGTTCCAGTGAACGACGAGTTGAGCTGGCGTGGACCGTTCTTATACTGCATCAGTCTTGTTCTTTTCGCGTCACTATAAACTAATATTTTTTTTTTACATGCATTTTTTATCATGTATTATTTTAAGTTCCCGATAAATTTTATTTTATTTATTTTATATTTCATCAGGTTCTTTTCCTTTTATGTATACATAATCATCAATAAAATATTCAAAAGTGATATCGTTAAGTATATTTGCAGTAAATGTAACTATATTGAAATTTCCTTCCTTAATGGAATAGGCAAAATTAATAAAGCTGTATTTGACACATCTGCATATTTTAGTCTATAATTTTTCAAATGTAATATTCATATTTGCTGGTAGCGCCCTCTACGATGACAACTCTCGGCCGGAGCGGCCAGATTCTCAAGGTCATTGGCGCATGTTACCCCCTTAAATACTAGCTCCCGACGCATGAAGCATGATTTGTTTTTATAAAACATAAAATCTAGAGTCCCAGCATGACAAATCACCATAAGGTCCACCAATCAGTGGTAATTATTTTATCGGTGGCCAATAGCAAAATATTGCAGAAGAAGACGGCCCAATCAGCAGCACACCACCAATTGCGAGCATACCTTCTCCTCTAGCTAATATTAATGATCAAACGAACTTACCTGTACGTGAAGTTCGATCATAATTATACGAAGAGCCTCGTCCGAAAAGATTAATATAATTCACAACGTAGTAACGCACAGTGACTACCACTATTTAGCACTATTTTTAGAGAAATTTTATCCTCATAGTTATTTTTTATTTCTAAGGTAGAAATATTTTTTCTTATGACAACACTAACACTCCCCACCTAAACGATTCTGCATCCGCCTCTCCACCTGTATTCATCCTCATTCAGTTTAGAGTCCTTGATCAATTTTAATATCTGATATTTCCTGAACGATACAGGGTTTCCGGGATGGGCGGGTTACACCTAATCTTTTCGGACGAGGCTCTTCGTATAATTATGATCGAACTTCACGTACAGGTAAGTTCGTTTGATCATTAATTATACTAGAGCCTCGTCCTCAAGATTAATATAATTCACAACGTAGATGTTGAGAGAAAGTGAGGGAAATATCAAGCAACATAAAAAATATGTTTAATTTTATGTGTATTTAATAAAGAATAAATTAAAGATTCTAATGTTAACTTATGACAATCAATCTAATCAAGAGAGCATATTGCCAAAACCAGTGCAAGTATAGATAGTTGGGAAATATTATTTTCCTAACGTATGGAGATTACCGCTCCACCCTTTGATGTATCGTAGGACATCAATATTGATACCTGACTTACAAGGCGTAGAGGCGGAAGCGTGACGTATGTTATGGTAAAAATAGAGACATCTTTACTTAGTAGGTAACACTAGACCAACTCTTCATTATATTTCACAAACACTATTATAATGTTCTCAATTGTTCAGTTTTCTGAATATGTGAAAACCAGATTAAGTAGCATATTTGGGGTCTGTCATTGCGGAATGAAAGCAACCATTTGGTTGCTCTAATCCTACTGAGAAAGTTTTAATAAGTAATGCAATTTTACCTATAATTTTATCGTTTACTATATTTTACTACAGATTTTAGACAACGTTTTGTAATCTGTGTTATCACAAAAGCAATCAAAATATTGCATTTTTTGGAAATCTGTTACAGAAAGAGATATGAAAAAACAAAAGTTTCTAGATGTGCGTAGCGTTATAACGTGTAAAGACGCTTTTAATTTTTGCCCTTAGTGAATCTGATTCTATCAACATCTGATATTGGTCCAACAAAAAAAATAACGCAGATGTGTTACTGGTATTATAAATATATGTTAAAAATTCTATGATAATAATTGGATGATTCAAAAATATTAAAACTATTCTGGACATAATAGATAACCGTTTAAGGCAAACTGTTTCAACGTGTTATGTGAGAGTAATGCCAGCATAATCTCTATTATTTAGCGAAAGGCGGGACTCTAGTAATGAAGTTTGAATAATCCCCGACAACCAGAGTAATCTGTTGGGGTTGCTGGTTGGAGGTATTGTAATATCATTAGCATTTAATAATATTGCTTCAGAGACCAGTTACTTCACTTATAATGAAAACCAGGCCTGTGCTGGCCAATTTGGTATTACCAAAATGTCTTCAGCTTTATGGCTACTTGAGAGAATATACAACAAACGCATCGATGCGTATGCGTCAGGTTCTCTATGTCAGGCAACATACACGTTTTTTTTTTTTTTAGCCTTGGGCTGCTTTGAGATCAATACGAAGAACTTGAAACCTATCTCTATTTGGTATGCTACATTAGAGAGTGATCATTCGGTATCTAAGTATGATAGTCTGGATTCTTTATCAGTCAGTATATTGACTTATTTTATATATACTACACTACAAATATTTTACGGAGCCCACACCACTACCATATGTGTTTTGACACTTTGATAATAAGAGAGTATCGTATCTCTCCACACACGGTTTATATAACTCAAAGCAGTAGTATATACTTATCCGTAACAATATTTGATAGTACGAAAAACTGAAAGAATATACTGCTAAAAGTGTTATAACTTATGTGAATTGAGGATTCTCTATTAAACCAATGACTATTAGTAGTTCTCCCATTACATGTGGCCCTATCCCATCGTTGAGGTTTCAAACAATATATCTAGCACATACTTTACGCACGGACGGTGTCTTACTTTACGGACTTACGGAGTACATAATTCTGTTTAACTACCAGTGTATATCTATAAATATTGACTGAGGTAGCAATATATACTTATTATAATTATTGTTATTCCTAAATAATGAAGGAAATTTATACCGTTCGAATTATTTCGTATAAAGCTGAAACTAGTAAACATATTAAATAGGTTAGCAGTTTCGTTACTTTACAGTGTTTGAACTTTGAAAATGATTCTATTTTACTATAGATTTTTAAACGAAGTGTTATTTTTCTGTGGGAAAAACTAATTGCCATATTTGAGTACTAATTATGTAGCTGAAATATTTGCAAGATTTAGAGGGTACTCTGACATTTATTTTCTTATTATGAGGTTTTCTTTGATTCTCATATTTTGCACGCTTGCTTATTAAGTATAACTACATAAAACAAATATGTAAGTATATATGACATAAAACGACGCATATAGTCGCTTAATTACTGGCTTCATTAGCTTGGTAAAAATGTACAGCCCTGTACAAAAAACCAAAGGGTAAATTCAAATTTTTCGTCTATCATAAAACGTAAGGTCTTCTAGAGCTAGGGTGGTTGAGAACAAAGAAATTTTCACCCTGTTAATAGGATTATCATACAACTATCTTTATATATTAGTTTAATTGCTGTTAAAATGCAGCTTTTATGTTCCGTGTAAACCACATGGTACCATTAGGTTTGGGACACACAAAAACACATGAATACAAATTAATCGCGGGTAGATGCACATTCGGATAAAGCTCCAATCGATAGTAATGTTCTTTTTCTGTTTTGCCAGAACAGATAACAACCACGTATTCAAGAAATGATAGTCTGATCGTTAATCATCATAGACCCATTGCACATAAAAATTAGCAATACTACCAGCATAACGCAGCTCGTTTAACGGTGATGAGTCTGCTTAGAAGGATGATTATAGCTGCGAGGGGGGGGGGGGTTCCTCGCTTTGGTACTGCTGGTGTTACAGGCGAATTGATTCCTTGCAGGCACATCAGCTGCCTGCGGCTGTGGTACCCGTTTTTGCAGTCTGTATCTGGATCCGTTAAGATCTTGTCCGGACAGATATTTATAAATCCTACTTATTGATAAATATCGGAGCGCGAAATTGCGTTTGGGTATAGTTTCTGCTTGCTGAATATCACAATACTACGGTATGCATCATGACTCCTTATATAGGTAATTTGACAGAATATTGCGTATTAAGAATTTAATCGGTTACTGTAGCCTAAATCTCAGGACATATATATATTTTTAACATTTCCTTAACAAACAAACAGGTTGTTGCCACGTGATGAAATCATGTGGGCAACATCAGTTTATCTCCAGGCCATTTGTAAGACAGCATTTGGACCAGCTTCCAGAATTTCTAATATTTCAAAAATATATATATAAGTGTAAAAGAATATAGTATTATATATAAAGTATATACGGAAGTGTATAAGTAAGCCTTACAATTGATTACCCAAATAAATATAACCTTTGCTAAAGGAAGGCTAATGATTGCGGCGATATAGTCCCGCAGACTATTCTGGTGCAAACAGCTATAGCAGACAATGCGGCGGAATAGCCCTACAGACTACCCTGATGCATTTCAACAGACAATGTGGTGGAATAGTCCTATAGACACGGACGGGCCCGATGGTCTAGTGGCTAGACACCCCGGCCGCTAACCGATGTGTATATATATTTTTTTTTAATTTATTTATTAAATAATTCATAAACACAATTATGACCTTGGCGCTCATAAACCACCATGGGTTTGTCCGAGCGTCGGACATTCCTCATTCGAGTAATATAGATATGAACTAATTATTTATAACAAATTAAAACGCATCATGCCCAATAATACAATATTGACGGTAGTTTTGTAAGCAATGCCAACGCACAACCGCGTTCGGTTGCGCGGTGGCAGCGTTCGCATTGTACCTGCAATTTATTCCATCAATACACAGCTTGACCCCTATGGGTCGTGGGTTCGATCCCCACAAAGTGTCCGGGCGTTATTTATCTATTTAAGTACATATGTATTTACAAAAAAATAAATAAATATGTATATAAGTATTAGTATCAGTTGTCTGGCTTCAACAGCACAGGCCCTGCCCAGCCCGGGATCGGATGACCGTGTGCGGGTTGTCCCAAGATATTATTACTATTCAAGACCATCCAGATTCGTTTCGACAGATAATGCGGCGGAATAGTCCCACAGACTACCCTGATGCACTTCAACAGATAATGCGGCGGTATAGTCCCACAGACTACCCTGATGCACTTCAACAGATAATGCGGCGGAATAGTCCCACAGACTACCCTGATGCATTTCAACAGATAATGCGGCGGAATAGTCCCACAGACTACCCTGATGCATTTCATCAGACAATGCGGCGGAATAGTCCCACAGACTATCCTATGATACATTTCAACAGATAATGCGGCGGAATAGTCCCACAGACTACCCTGATGCATTTCCATAGGCAATGCGGCGAGACAGTCCTACAGACTACTCTGATGCATAACATATAACACTACAGAAAAGGAAATCATTGTAGCAAATATAAGAATAATAAAACTTACATCGTGGACATCCTGAGATCAATGGATGGACGTGGCGAGGTGAATCTCGATGCCTGGCTCGAAGATGAAGAACTAATTGAAAACTGGTAAAGTTTTCCACAAACGTTCACTTCACTTGTTTTTATAAATTTAATTTTCGTTACATTACTTGCTATAAACTCTTAATTTAGTTCACTACCGTGGGTATAGTGCGAAGTGGCCGAGCACTGAATTGCGAATGAGGATGAATACAGGTGGAGAGGCGGATGCAGAATCGTTTAGGTGGGGAGTGTTAGTGTTGTCATAAGAAAAAATATTTCTACCTTAGAAATAAAAAATAACTATAAGGATAAAATTTCTCTAAAAATAGTGCTAAATAGTGGTAGTCACTGTGCGTTACTACGTTGTGAATTATATTAATCTTGAGGACGAGGCTCTAGTATAATTGTGATTGTTTACATAATAAGTTAGACCAGCACCCGATCTCTCCCAGCTCGTGTCGGTCTTCGATTCCATCAGGCTACATAAGTCTTATTATACACTTGCGTAGCTCACTAATCTTCTCAAAGATGGACCGCTATATATTAGGTCAGAATTTTGGTGCCACAATACAGATTATGTTTTTTGTACATCATCATCATCATCATCATCATCATCAGCAGCCGAAAGACGTCTCCTGCTGAACACAGGTTCCTTAGAAGGGAAGGCAAGGGGGAAGGGGGCCATAATCCCCACGCTGCAGGCGTCTTGGGGATCGCAGGACAGGAGGTACGTACTCCAATAGAAAAACGCTGCAGCCCGTTTTCTTGATTTCCCTTAGTCGCCTCTTACCTACGGACAACCAGCGAGGGTGCTATTCTTACCCGGATGGGTATCAATTTCGGCACGGGGTTGGGTTATGGGAATATTATAATACTTCTGAGTCGCTGGACGTTCGGGGTGTGGGCCCTTAGGACGCCCGTTGAGTACGGCGGCGACTCCGAGGAGGACGGCGGCGGGGTTGCGACTCCCGTCCCCGTGAGCACTGTGTCAGGTTCCCGGGGGGCTACAATGCGCCCCCCGGCGGCGGGCTCAAAGGCAAGGCACTGAGGGGCCCCTGGTGCAGATCCCACCGGAGAGCCCTGGGGTCCCCCCTCTCATGTGCCGATGCGACAGCCGCGGGGGTTTTAGTGGGTAAGAATCCCACATACCCCGGTCGAGCCCCACGGCTCCCGGGGATCTTTCGAAGATTTCGTCGATAATTTATTCATTTAAAGGTGGTGGTAGGTAAGGCCCCTGGTAGTAGCTAAGCAAAGGCGGTCCTTGCTCAGAGGAGCTACAATACCTTTTAAATCCTTTTGCAACGGAATGAATGACAAATTCTTCGTTTTAAATTCCAATTGCTATGGGGGATACAAGTATGTTAGCACCCCAGCCGGTGTGCCTATATAAACGCGGTGCAAGCTGAGACAAGTACATTCAGTCAGCGGTCACGGGACAGTCAACAGTCTACGCTCATCAGGATAACAGTATGGTTTGAAGAATTAAACTTGTAAGTGATTTATTATTATTCTCTTTACTGTCTAGTTATGGTGATCTTTTACTTTGTGTATTTGACGATATGATATAATATTATGCTAAAGATTTAAATAATCGTCGTGCCTCTTACATCAGAAGTGTGATAAGTAACTCGCTAGCCCACAAACTATAGCTGTTTTTATTTTTCTTATATATAATATACTTTTGTTTTTATGTTAAATGGTTAAAAGTATTTTTATGGTTAGTACATAGAAACTGATTAATTGAAAAATCTACTACCCACATCTAGTAGATATCGAATATCGGCGATTGTTGTTTTTATGAAATGTAAACTGTATCACGTTAACCCACTACTATAGATGTGTTTATCTATATTTTGATTTAATTTTGATATTTATGACCGTGCTAAAAGTACTTTAAAGTTTAGTACAGAAAGAAAGTGAATAGTTGCAGAAGTGCCTAATGAAAGAATCTACTTCCCACATATAATTGTAAGAGGCACGACGATTATTTAAATCTTTAGTATAATATTATATCATATCGTCAAATACACAAAGTAAAAGATCACCATAACTAGGCAGTAAAGAGAATAATAAATAATCACTTACAAGTTTAATTCTTCAAACCATGAAAATATCCTGATGAGGGTAGACCTTTGACTGTCCCGTGACCGCTGTATTAATGTCCTTGTCTTAGCTTGCACCGCGTTTATATAGGCAACACCGGCTGGGGTGCTAACACGGCCCTCCTGCACAGGTGCCTCAGGCACCATGAGCTTGAGTGAGCCAGATACAGTGCAGATCAACTTTCTGTAAAACATAATTTTGCATTACAATATTATCCAGACATTACTAGGACACTGTAGTTTCCTTTAGCCATTGTGCTCACATTGTCACAATGTAGCTACAAGACTACATGCCCTAATCAAATGACACAGTATATGTCACCAAGACACTATAGCATTCTCCGCCATTACGCTCCCACTTGTAATGCAGATACACAACTACATTGTCTTAAATGACAGCACACGTCACCAAGACACTATAGCATTCTCCGCCATTGCGCTTGCAATGCAGATACGCGACTACATTGTCTTAATGAAATGTTGCAGTACCTATATATCACCAAGACACTGTAGCTATCCCTGCTATTGCGCTTACACATTGTCGCAATACAGACATACACTACATTGTCCCAATGGGATGTTACAGTATATATCAACAAGACACTATAGCCTTCTCCGCCATTGCGCTCCCACTTGCAATGCAGATACACGACTACATTGTCTTAATGAAATGTAACAATATATATATATATCCACAAAATATTAAAAACTCTTAATTAATAAAATTAACAAGGATTTAACTCTACTGAGATTCTTATTTATTATCATTAATAACTTTTAGTTATAATTGAAAACTATTACCGCTATCAACCGTTCGGCCGTCCCCTAAACATAACCAGTAAAGTATTTTATAATGGTAAAGGTAGGTGCCGTCATTATACAAGTTATTATACCATTTCGTAAAACTAGTAGGTAGATATTTGACGAAAATGCACATAATATAAATATTACCACGAAGAACCATTGTTTTCTAGTTCAAACGTAAATATTTTCAACACAATTTGCTTTCTACCTGCAAACTTTATAATTTTCTTTTTATCATGACAAATTACCAGGTTAATTTTAAAGCACTTCAATTATTTAAACAATAATTAATTATAGAAATTACGTGGATACATCACTACAACATGCGATACGTATATTTGCAGTTATGAATACTCACAGTTTCCGTATCACAAACAATTACGATTATTAGATATCTACCAGATGTGGGTAGTAGATTCCTTCATTAAGCACTTAATTATTCACTTTTTGTATTAACTTTAAATTTAACACGGTCAAAAATATCAAAATTATATCAAAGGATAGACCAACACAAATATAGTAGTGCCTTAACGTGTTACAGTTTACACTTCACAAAAACAACAATCGTCGGTATTCGATATCTATTATATGTGGGAAGTAGATTCTATCATTAGGCACTTCTGCAACTATTCACTTTCTTTCTGTACTAAACTTTAAAATACTCTTAGCACGGTCATAAATATCAAAATTAAATCAAAAGATAGATAAACATCTATAGTAGTGGGTTAACGTGATACAGTTTTACATTTCATAAAAACAACAATCGCCGATATTCGATATCTACTAGATGTGGGTAGTAGATTTTGCAATTAATCAGTTTCTATGTACTAACCATAAAAATACTTTTAACCATTTAACATAAAACAAAAGTATATTATATATAAGAAAAATAAAAACAGCTATAGTTTGTGGGCTAGCGAGTTACTTATCACACTTCTGATGTAAGAGGCACGACGATTATTTAAATCTTTAGCATAATATTATATCATATCGTCAAATACACAAAGTAAAAGATCACCATAACTAGGCAGTAAAGAGAATAATAAATAATCACTTACAAGTTTAATTCTTCAAACCATGAAAATATCCTGATGAGGGTAGACCTTTGACTGTCCCGTGACCGCTGTATTAATGTCCTTGTCTTAGCTTGCACCGCGTTTATATAGGCACACCGGCTGGGGTGCTAACATAATAGATATCGAATACCGGTGATTGTTGTTTTTGTGAAGTGTAAACTGTAACACGTTAAGGCACTACTATATTTGTGTTTGTCTATCCTTTGATATAATTTTGATATTTTTGACCGTGTTAAAAGCATTTTAAAGTTAATACAGAAAGTGAATAATTAAGTGCTTAATGAAGGAATCTACTACCCACATCTGGTAGATATCTAATAATCGTAATTGTTTGTGATACGGAAACTGTGAGTATTCATAACTGCAAATATACGTACCGCATGTTGTAGTGCTGTATCCACGTAATTTCTATAATTAATTATTGTTTAAATAATTGAAGTGCTTTAAAATTAACCTGGTAATTTGTCATGATAAAAAGAAAATTATAAAGTTTGCAGGTAGAAAGCAAATTGTGTTGAAAATATTTACGTTTGAACTAGAAAAGAATGGTTCTTCGTGGTAATATTTATATAATGTGCATTTTCGTCAAATATCTACCTACTAGTTTTACGAAATGGTATAATAACTTGTATAATGACGGCACCTACCTTTACCATTATAAAATACTTTACTGGTTATGTTTAGGGGACGGCCGAACGGTTGATAAGCGGTAATAGTTTTCAATTATAACTAAAAGTTATTAATGATAATAAATAAGAATCTCAGTAGAGTTAAATCCTTGTTAATTTTATTAATTAAGAGTTTGTAATATTTTGCGGATATATATATATTGTTACATTTCATTAAGACAATGTAGCCGTGTATCTGCATTGCAAGTGGGAGCGCAATGGCGGAGAATGCTATAGTGTCTTGGTGATATATACTGTAACATCCCATCGGGACAATGTAGTGTATGTCTGTATTGCGACAATGTGTAAGCGCAATAGCAGGGATAGCTACAGTGTCTTGGTGATACATAGGTACTGCAACATTTCATTAATACAATGTAGTCGCGTATCTGCATTGCAAGCGCAATGGCGGAGAATGCTATAGTGTCTTGGTGACGTGTGCTGTCATTTAAGACAATGTAGTTGTGTATCTGCATTACAAGTGGGAGCGTAATGGCGGAGAATGCTATAGTGTCTTGGTGACATATACTGTGTCATTTGATTAGGGCATGTAGTCTTGTAGCTACATTGTGACAATGTGAGCACAATGGCTAGAGGAAACTACAGTGTCCTAGTAATGTCTGAATAATGTTGTAATGCAAAATTATGTTTTACAGAAAGTTGATATGCACTGTATCTGGCTCACTCAAGCTCATGGTGCCTGGGCAGGCACCTGTGCAGGAGGGCCGTGTTAGCACCCCAGCCGGTGTGCCTATATAAACGCGGTGCAAGCTGAGACAAGTACATTCAGTCAGCGGTCACGGGACAGTCAACAGTCTACGCTCATCAGGATAACAGTACGGTTTGAAGAATTAAACTTGTAAGTGATTTATTATTATTCTCTTTACTGTCTAGTTATGGTGATCTTTTACTTTGTGTATTTGACGATATGATATTATATTTCATTGCTTTATACTTCAGATATATATGAATTGACAATGTAGTTTATCTCTATATACTAGCGAGTTGCGCACGTTTAGAGACGTAAAACTGTGTTTTTTTTTTATTTTATTTTTTATACCACTAGTTACGTCGCGGACGGTCCAGACACCTCATTGTTTCTTTGTGCGCAGCGACGAGCGCACGCGCCTAAGCAAAAACAGTTTAGTGATATTAAAATATTAAAACATATCTATTAATGCGGGAAAAATCGTGATCGGCTGCGAGCCTATCGCGATAACATAAGTACCTGCGAGCTACTTATGATTAACTATAAATAAATTAAGTTGTGTGTCTAAAAATACTTGGTAGTAAACAAGTTACCTACCCACTTATTATTCGAATTACTACCTTCGAGTTCGAGTCAATAATATCTACCGTCAAAGAAAAAGTGACGAATGACAACAAAATGTTTAAAAGTTAACAAAGTCGTGATTGACCGAGAGTCAATTACGACAACATAATTAGCTGCGAACTAATTATGAGTCATGGATTCATGACAAATGAATGCAGTTGATGCATCCAATTGATTATTTATCGGATGCAAGACAAGTTCCATAGATTTCTCGTAAGTAACACATAATACTTGTAATATCCATAGGAAATAGGGAATACAACTATTGATGGTAGTCATCATGGCGACATGATTGGCTGCGAGCTAATCAAGAGCCACGGATTATACAAATGAGATAGGAAATGCGTGCAATCTCAAAGAGATATACACGTCCTAACCTACAATTTATTTTGTCTAAAGTAATACCCACCAAACAAAGGTTACACACAAGATACTATTATTATTTTTTCTGCTCAACTACCCACCACTTTTAATTTTTAATTCGTGCATTTACACATATAATAGTACGAGCCCCGAGTCTGGCTGAACTACCAACGGGTCTTCAACATGAAAGCGACTCTGCCTAAGTGGTTCAACTATCAAACAATCGCACCAATGTGCGATTTTTATGGCCAGATCTTGGTTTCAATTCCTAGGTTGATTAGGTCTTTTTCACGGGGTTTTCATATAGAAATCCTGCGCTGGGTTTCCAAAAGGCATCCCTCTAGTAAAAACTTTATGGTATACATTATTGGCAGAATGCAAATATTTTGTACTCTTGTGGTCCTGTATCGGAATCCAGGACATGTTACGTACGTTTCTATATAAGAGTATAGCAATAAAGGTAAAGGTGGTATAAGTACATAAAGGTAAGTACCAATCCAAACTTATGCAAAACAATTAACTTGCATATAAGTGCGACCTTGAATTTATGCTGTGCAAAAAAGTATGATAAAATCAATAAATAAATGGCAATTTGGGATGTGACAAGAGCACTTTATCCTATTTATCAAGACTACGTCAGGACAAAGAGGTATGACTTACGTATTTCCGTGTTGGCGTGAAAATCACAGTTATTCATGCCTTATTGGTCAGTCAATAACATTTTCTGGGTCTATGAGCCCAGGGTGCGTCCAATTAGCATACGTATTGGTATAATGACATAATATAATCTAGTCAAGGTGTGCATTTCCTTGCACCTCAACAGCATGATAATTAATAAACAAGGTTCACAGATAAGAAAACAAAACTCCTGAATCATCAGCCCCTTCCACATCTTGTAGAAGAACTGGGCGGTACCTTCTAGCTGCCCTTGAAAAGGGGGGGGGGGGCGAGATAAGGGGAAGGCCAACAGTAGCATCAATCGCATGTTCTAGCGCTAAAGGATACCGGCTGGACTAACATGTACGCCTCATCATGTAAGGTACAACAAACAGTCAGATTTAGATTTCAAATGTTGGCCACAAACATATGTATTTTACTTGTATAATTATATAAGTAACAAATTTCCCAGCCATGTTAACATGGATATTGTGAAAACGACGTTTCATGTCATCTTTGTTCTGAAGTAGGTAATTAACTAAAACTAAATAGCACCACATCCAAACTTTACTTACATTATAAGCAGAGGTATGGATGCTTATATTGCAACACATATATAAACTTAGTATCGTTATTTAATTGGACACATTTAATGAGAATAACTTATTCTAGTTTTAGTAAACTACTAAACAGAGGATTTAACCATAAATATGTATATTTTATGAAAATCAGAAACGAATTCTGTTCCTTAAATTGCAATGAGGAAAAAAAAAAATCCGGAAGTCTAACCCTTTGCTGTCACATTGTTAGATCATCGGCATTTAGTACAAATGTAAA
The DNA here is from genome assembly GCA_911728495.1 of Furcula furcula. Lineage (NCBI taxonomy): Eukaryota > Metazoa > Arthropoda > Insecta > Lepidoptera > Notodontidae > Furcula > Furcula furcula. The sequence goes on from OU452253.1 coordinate 24,965,998, forward strand.
ATATATTTGACGCCAAAACCAAAGTTTGGCAAGCGATTCATTTATATATTAAAATATTTGCACTTATATTTATATAATATCAATATAGCTTTCATCCTCTCTACTTATAGATAATATTTAAAATCATTACCACAGTGAAACTTGAACTTAACAACAGTTGACACCACTTTGTCATACTGACCATAAGATTCACAGTCTGAAATTACCGGTACTAGTAACAACAATATTATATAATATATAAATATAGTAAAACAAAATTTGTATATAAATATCATCTACCTTTTATGGTACCGAGAATAATAACTAAGATTAACTATTAAGATAGAGGTTAAATAACCTATCAATCTTATCAGAAAATATTTTCGCAAGTTTTGTGGCATAATCACGTAGAGATATCAGCCGACGTATATATTATTCTAAATTACAGCGTACACAATACATACTCTCGTATGTTTGGCCTTAACGGTGCTTGATGAGGTTATGGTGAAATTTTATTAAAATGATTGTAATTAAATAAATTGTGACCGTAAATTTATAATTGCAATAGACAAAATAAGATACATCGAACTGATAAAAGTATACTTTTTTACCGGTGGTAACAAACAACGTGCAATACGGTTGTTATAGAATAATAATTAACTGATGCATGCATATATATTCCTTTGATGATGATTATCTTGATGACATATGCATAGCGATTAAAATGTATATATTTATGAAATTTTAAACCAAAAGTTAGAAAAAATTATAAGAATTAAATTTACAAAAAGAAAAAATAAGGGTTAATTAATTACCAAGCTGGCGTGAGAAGTGTATCCGTTTGCGTTTCTTATAATACATCTTTCTCGAACGCAGATTCTTATTGGAAACATAATTTTGGTCTTTAAATCTATGTTACAGAAAACTTAAGCCTAGCAACTTTAATTGCAATACAGCAAATTCAACTTCCTAGCTCAGCAAAAACAAGATAGGTATGCATATGCAGTATATCCACACTAATACACAACTCAGGGTGAGTTAATTTATTTTCATGTGTTCGCCATTATCGTTAATGTCCCGTCGAAGAAATCGATGATTAAGCTACGGGAAATCATTATTGTTTTCCCAAATTGATAATATTGGCCATGGGACACTTAAACACCAAACTAACCTGTATACAGCATGCATACACTTGCCTTTCACGCGGTATACTTAATAATGACGGCCATCGATGAAAAATACCATAAAAAAGCATAGCGTTCCATCAAAACTATCGTTTAAACAAAGTATGAGTATCAACCCTCTACATAAATACCGTGATACCGGCTGGCGTAGTGTTGTGCCAACACAGATATTGGATCATTATTTCTATTACTAAAATCTTATCGTATTTTCTGCTCATAGAAATAGAACTCAATAAGCTAAAAGTAAGTATAAACCAAAACCTGCTTGTTTTGGACCTAAGTACGAGTATAAAACACTAATACTTGAGATCCATAAAAGATATTTAACCACTTTAGAATCATAAAACTTTAGACAAGTTGTAAAAGAATATCAATAATAGGCTAAGGTAACTGCAAGTTCAAATACATAAATACGGATATCTAATAAACGTATATAGATATCTTAAGCACGCAAAAATAAGTTAAGATAGTCATAAAAAAAAGTATAGAACATCGGCCCTTTGACATTCTAGTTCTATTTTAGTTCTTCTTTAACAAGAGAAATATACACCTGGTCTTTAACGACTATACCTTCGTAACAAGACATATAAGGACAACTAACATAGTAAAAGTTTTACTAACATAGATCACTCACAGCTCAACTAATCAGTCAGTAAAATAAACAAGTGATTTAAAAAAATAATAATAATAACGTTGACTAGGGTATTTCTTAAATTGTCTTCCGTGCATAACAAACGTCACCTTGGCCGTACGATTTGCGGGCCTTAGGAGGTACTCCTACTGTCATAGCTAGAAAACCGTCAGCTAAACTAACTTATTAGTGGTTTTTGATAAACTTATTATTATTACCTATTATAACGCCGTTAATTATTACCTATTATAAATCTACAAAAAAAAAATATCAGTTTAACTAATATTTTACTTAAACTATACTATTTTAATTAAAAAAAAAAATAACTATACCATCGAAACAAAACCTTACTCTCTAAACATCTACATTGTCAATTCATATATATCTGAAGTATAAAGCAATGAAATATAATAGATGATCAAACGAACTTCTTGAAGTGAAGTTCGATCATTATTATATGAATTGCTTTATACGAAGATATAAAAACCCGCCCACCCATGATTAAATCACATAACACGTGTTCAGTGCATTTAACCCTTGAATAAGGTTTTGTTGAATTATAGGCATAAACATAATCTCTAAAGAATGAGGTGTCTGGACCGTCCGCGACGTAACTAGTGGTATAAAAAATAAAATAAAAAAAAAACACAGTTTTACGTCTCTAAACGTGCGCAACTCGCTAGTATATAGAGATAAACTACATTGTCAATTCATATATATCTTCGTATAAAGCAATTCATATAATAATGATCGAACTTCACTTCAAGAAGTTCGTTTGATCATCTATAATATTATGCTAAAGATTTAAATAATCGTCGTGCCTCTTACAAGTATGTACTTAAATTAATAAGCTGGTTCGTGTTACTTAATCTCAAAGTCACAGTGAAGTCCTTTGTGACAACTTCTATTAAAAACAACAGGGCAAAGTTCCCACATTTTACAAACTTCAAATTGAATTAGCGTCGGTGAAAATTAATTAAAAATTATGCTACGTATAAAAACTTTAAAGGCTTACTTTCACTTTATAAATGCCGAAACACGTAGAGAGGTGACCCATACATAGCTTTTTTGTGATGCGTAAATTTTGCATACTAGATTGTTGAAAAATAAAGATCTGTATTTTGGTGGATTACCCACTTTGCTACAAAAATATCAAAATAACTTCACTTGAAAGTATTTACAACAAGCCCAATGATCATGGTCACGGGCGATCAATTTAATATGTGCAAGAAATAAATATGATTTATTTTGTTTAAATATGATCTATTAACGTCACTGATTACGTGATAAAAAATATAATATGCACTGAATAAAAAAATAATTAGTATAATATAGAGGTGGTTTCATTGGGTTATGAAGAGAAAGTAACTGAACGATTGAAGATTTATTTTTACTTAGAGTCAGGTAGAGAAAGCTTAATTTTGTGGTATTTTTAAAGATGAACCTACAATGTTCTTTTCAGATATTTGAATGTAAAAAAATGCACTTTATTTGCACCATTGGAAAAAATAAGCCAATGGCGAGTTTCTTGATAAGAAATATGATATAAAATTCATTTTAAGAACAAAAGGTATTGTTTTTCGTATCCTCTGGAGATTAAAGTAATATAGACCGCAGGCGGCGTGCTGAGATAATGCTTAGCAATTCAGCAACTCAGTCGATTAGGACAAGTCTTCATTATACTTATATATAATTTTATATTTACGCAAACGTTAGGCCTTATAACAAAACTACAATGTATAAGTAATGTTTTTTTATTGTGGTCTGTTTTAGTTTCTAGTAAGTATTACCGATTTTTCAAATACGTTCCTTCGTCTATCCTGAGACATCCTTGTATCATAATCTTCTTTGTGTACACTGAGATCTTCGTATCGATGGTACTTTTTCTAAAAAATAGCTTATTTATTTATTTTATAATTTTTGTACACACAGTAAAATTACATTATTATTTGCTTATATTATTATTTTTTTTTATTTATTTATTATCAAGTAAAAAGTTAAATACAAACAAAATGTTTACATAGCACTTAGAAACCACTAAGGTTTATGGTAATGCTAATACACTACATTTAAAAGTATGTATTGTGTTTCATTAAATTTAATTACCAACCAACCAACCCAGTGATCTTTCCTATTGTGATGACGTTTACTATAAATGCTTTTAATTGGGGAGGGCCTGTTGGTCTAGTGGTTAGACACCCTGAGCGCTGACCAATAGGCCGTGGGTTCGATTCCCACCAAGTGTCTAGGTGTTATATCTATAAAAGTATGTATTTACAAAAAAGTATATAAGTATTAGTACCTATCAGTTGTCTGGTTTCCATAGTCCAGGCTCTGCCTAGTTTGGGATCAGATGACCGTTTGTGGGTTGTCCCAGAATATTATTATTATATCATTATTATAATTGTCTAATTATCCAGTTAGGTCGGTCCAACTTAGACAAAGAGGTCGCCCGAAGAATCCATCTCGGATGGGCAGCGTTCGGGAAACTACGTGACATCGTCTCATCAGAAATTCCGCAGTGCCTGAAGACAAAGGTTTTTAACCAGTGTGTGTTGCCAGTGATGACATATGGTACTGAGACGTGGTCTTTAACAGCTGGCCTTTTGGAGAAGTTCAGAGTCACACAACGAGCTATGGAGAGAGCTATGCTGCCGTCATAAAACGAAAGGACGTATCTACCTAAAGTTCGAAACGGAGAAATAAAATAAAAAGTATTTTTGAAAGTTAAAAATTCGCTGTGCTCAAGAAAATAATAAAAATAATACTTTTTCTGTGAAAAAGTATGAATTAAAGTTTGGTCTATTGAATTAAAGATCCAAATACTATTAAAATAGATTTTATATATTAAATAAATTACATTTTCCCTTTTTGCTTAGTAAAAAAATTACAAGAATATACATGATACTGCAATGAAAAGACGTTTCTGGCTAGATACTTCCTTTCAACTTAGTAATTTATGAAACGTCTTTTTTACTTAGCGATAATGGGTAACTAGGTTGTCATTACCTAAATAAAATAGACGTATTTAGCCATTTACTGCTTTTCAACTTAGTGATTCTTACCTACAATCGGTGAACTTACAATAGTACCTGTAGAAACGCCAATGTTTCATAATTAACTGTCAGATAATTAACAGTCCACATATAAACTGAAATAAATTTAATCATAAAATAAAAATGAAATATAAAACTACTTTTGATGGTACTCATTCATACCACCAAGGCACCAACAAACGTGAAATGTTAAGGTTCTGGGCGGAAAATTGTAGTAAACTTCTTAATATTGATCGCTCAGCTGATTTTGATTACAATAAAACAAATATCTGAATTTCCTATAGATATAGCTCTAGACAAACCAATTTCTATCAGCGAAATTACTGCCGCCATTCAGCTACAAAAACTTTTTAAGCAAATGTGGCATGTTGAACTAGTTACCAGACTTCACAGAGTTAAAAATCTTTGCACTGTATGAAAATAAAGGTAACTCGGCTGATTGAAATTCTTATAGAGGTACCTCACTTCCCACAGCTTTCGGAAAAACCTTGGCCAGAGTACTCCCCAACCGTCTCATAAATGATAAAAGAAAATATTCTTCCCCAACCTCAATTTGGCTTTCGTCTAAATAGAGGCAATATTTCGATTGGTCAATTACAAGAGAAAAGAACAACATCGAGCAGTATTTCTTTGTTTGGTAGACCTCGAGACTTTTGATAGTGTGCGTCGTATCACTTTTTGGATTCTGCTACTCAAACTTGGTTGTACAGAAAAGTTTGCACGTATGTTAAGACTGTTACCTGATAACATAACCTGTGTTTATGTAAACGGTGAGCGGACAGATTTTTTTCCCGTGAGTTGTGAAGCAGGGTTGCGTTTTGGCACCAATACTATTTGCAGTGTACTTTTTAGTGGTAGTGGTAGATACATTAAAATAGCCAACAATACACACATTTGATATCGTGCTTACTAATGGCAAACTTTTTTATTTATCCCTGCTAAAACCTCAAAGAATGGTCTCCCATGATATATTCACAGAGATTTGGTATGCGGATGATCCTTGTTTTGTGGCGGAAACTTCGAATGCCTTTCAAGATTTGATGGAAAAACGAAATCTCTCGACTCGTAGATTCGGCTTAAAAGTAGGTAAGTATAACAAAGATAGAATTTATGTCTATGGACACAGAAGTTCCTACTCCATTATAGCCGTATATACGGCTCAACGCCACAATTCTTAAATTTTTCAACTTACCCTCGTTGGAGACGTGGATACTTTATTGCAGACATACGAACATTGGATAGATTTCATCTCAAGTGCCTCCGTGAAATCATGAACTTTCATTGGTCTCTTATGTCCACATTGCACTCGTATAGACAGTACCAAAACAAGCTATAACATTAATGTTAGAATTCATAGTGTAATCACATGATTTGTAGAGTTTTTAATATAGACCGTAGATAAAATAGATGCAGTAACGTCTTTTCATTATATGATTAAATACATTATTGTGCAAACAAATAAGACGGTTCTACGTAAATGCGTCTTTTCAACTAATTATATGTCAGAAATGACTTTCTTACTTCGTAAACATTATGACTTGCAGCAGAAGCGTCTTAATTAATAGTGAGATTTATATGGTTCTGATTGTTAAAGCCAGAATAAAAAAATACTGGTAGATGCGTCATTTTTTTCTGATCCCGATGGCGTATTTAACTCAATTATGAAAAAAATGTCAGATACGTCTTTTTTCCTTATGACGGCAGTATGCTCGGAGTTACTTTGCGCGACAGAATCCGGAATGAGGAGATTCGCCGAAGAACCAAGGTCACCGACATAGCTCGTAGAATATGCAAGTTGAAGTGACAGTGGGCAGGCCACATCGCTCGAAGAACCGATAACCGTTGGGGAAGAAAGCTTCTCGAGTGGCGACCACGAACCGGAAGACGCAGCGTAGGCAGGCCTCCCACTAGGTGGACCGACGACATTGTTCGCGTCGCAGGCCACCGGTGGATGCAAATAACAAATTGTCGTTAATTGTGGCGGTCTAAGGGGGAGGCCTTTGTTCAGCAGTGGACGGCTTCCGGCTGGTGATGATGATTATAATTGTAGTAACGATTCATGGGCCAATCGTATTTTATAGGAACAGGTGTGCTTTTGCAAGAATTTGTGTTTTGTCAAATATGACAATATTATAGACAGATACAATCCTAATTAAATGATCTACGGTTTTGTAACTTTAATTAATTTTCAGCCGTTCAGAAGTATCTTGTGGTGGCACTAACTATAAATTAGTGTTATTGACAGTTTCGATCGTTGTTCTAAACATGCCAGAAACTAATTCAAGAGATTCCTAAACGAAAACAAAGCGATTTCGCAGAAGCCAGGTGTTCTCCGCGACAGAATGGTGGGGTAGGGGGAGCACCACGTAATTGATATCGATTTACCGTCCATTTCAGATCTATTATAATACCATCGCTTCGATGAACGTGAACAATGTAGATTGCTTTTTCCTGTTTCGCGTATTATTCTGCATGATCGTATTTCAATATCTAGGCTTTTAACCTTTTTCCGTGTATGCGATTGAAGGGTTGTTTTTGGTGTGGTTTCGTTTTGACTTTCAGCTGGAGCTTATTTTTTTGTATGAATTTTGATCTTGATACTAACGTTAGTGAATAGTCGCGTCGTATGCGAACCTCTACGAGAATGTACGGGCGTTAACTCGTTAGTAATTAAATAATTAATTTGAGTGTAACCAGTTCTTTTTAAGTAGCTCCATGTAAGAACGGTTTTATGATTGCACCAAACCTTTTCTGGGACAGGCAGTGAACACTCATTATCAATAGACTCTATCCTTCCATTTGTGTTCTGTTTTCTGCACATTCGTAATATGGTTCATGACTGGCCGTCGTATTTTGTCTTATAACTGTTACCGATACTGTTTTGAGAACCACAGCCTGATTCTCTTCGATCAGTATATTTAATGACTAGTAGGACACATAGATTTAGATTTTTTTTTTCACTATCTTTGAGTACGCACGTCATTTTTCTTAACACACAGCCAGTAGCACTTATACAAATTGCACTTTCCTTTTAATATTGATTTACTACATAACAGGTCAAGAAAATTCTAAACGCTAATAGTTATATACAGAGTAAATTATTAACTTCAAACAGTGCAACCAGGTGTGCGATGCCCGGTTCATGAATAAATTATTAAACGTTATATTTCAATACAATTTTTCTTTCCATCTTCAGCCAAAAGACGTCCTCTATGAACAAAGACCTCTCCCTTAGAAGGGAGGGGTTGCCATATTCCTCACGCTTGGCGGGCGTCTTAGAAATTGCAGTATATGTGGTAGGTAATCCAATAGAAAAACGCTGTTTGTTTTCCCTTAGTCGCCTCTTACGACACTAACGTTAGGAGATTCTTATTTGGACACCCCGCGGGTCACCGCATCCACATTGGATTATAAAAAAAGGGAGGACTCATCTTTCTTTTCTACGAGTATTCTAGTATTTTTATTTTATTTACTATAATCAGTACAATGTTCATGCAATAAACAACTAACAATCTAAAAACCACGAAGTTATGTCCAGATCGTAAAAAAGTTTAACATTCTGTGCACAATATCCAAAACATTATGATAATACAAAACGTTACTGTACACGTATAGGTACTTAAATACTTTTTATTAAAAGTTATATCTCCTTCGAAGATATGCTGCTGCGGCCCTAACATTGTTTTTATATAAGTATATTGTATTACAGACATATACAATACGTACACTCGAAATACATAGCCTTTCTTTTGGGGCAGTGGGGTAATAGCCACGTGTCATCCAATAGGCACATAATAATTTGTAACCTAATATATTTGCCGTGCTCTCGGCCAGGTCAGGCCACTGGAGCCAGCAATTACGCATTGACCCGGCTGCCGGCAGCGGCGGTAACCTCCGGGTGCCTACCGATATACGATATAACATGTACTTGTTTTGTATTACGACGTAACCGATATAGTCACAACGGCCTTTGAAATAATATCGCGGTGTGATGTGACGAGTCTTCTACTTTTTCATTTTAAAAATAAAGGTATAAATAATTACTGTAGGGTCAATTTAATAGATGACATTTGACATCTGTTAGTTTCTTTGTTTCATCGGTTGTTTTTGTCATTATTATGTAATCTTAATTTAAAAAAAGTTAAACAATTGTGCAATTGTTAAACTTCAAAAAAATTTATAATAATATTTTATGCCCGCCGTTATAAGGTTACGTTGTTAAATTTTGATGAACTGTCAAATGTGATCTACTATATTGGCCCTACTTTAATGCTGGCTTAATTTATCATATACAAAAGGGACTTAGAGCAGATCTTAGAGTAGCCTGACTGAGCCAGCCAGCTGGAAGGGGGGTAAACTGCTGTCTGCGCACTGCACAGCGACAACTTGTCTTTGCGGAGAATTGTGTGATGAAGTGTTCCAGCACGCCACCATAGGAGAGTCTGCGGGCTTACGCTCGCAGACAGGTCCATAGCTTTACACCCACGGATGAGGTAGGGTCTGCAGCAAGGCGAACAGCCGCTGGTTGTGTACTCGTCCATTATCATAGAGTAATAAGGACACAGTGGGTTTGCAGTCGGTATGTGTCGGACTGTTACACTCGTGGCGGTTTATCCATACCGCCTTTGCCTTTCCCAGCGTAAAAAGGCATTTGCCAGCGCACTATGTGTTACTGTGCTTTAAGATGTACAGTTCGCTCCTTTTGCTACTGGCACAGCGACTCCTCTTACACAGGATCTTTGTCCTAATGTCGTGAGAAGTAACGCATATAAAATCTTAAAGAAAATAGCTATGGCCTGCGTCAGATGTCCCGCCCGATTTTAATGTCGGTGTTTTCGAGGCAAGACGAAATAAGCTTTAAATAGGCTAGTGTGGCTTACCATCTCCGATCGCATCGCGGCTTTCCATCAAGAAGGTATTTTTGATATGAAAGCCTACAGTCAAGTAATGGCTTGTATTGAGGAAAAAAAACTAAGTCATTACTTAATATTGAACTGTTCTGTCTACCCCGTAAAGTCCTGAGCGTAAGTCGTGTTTGTAATTTCAATATTATGGCACTGTTTCGATTAAATTAATGAAAATATACGTAGTAAACTATGCCTACGTAAAATATACGTAGGCATAGTTTACTCAGACAATTAATTAAATGAAATACATTAATGTAATATTGCCTTTTCTTGAAATCTAACAAAAGTGCTAAACATTTAAAATATTGTTTTATAAGTAATGCACATACAAACAAATCATCAATTTATAAAAAGCTATCTTTGTTTAGTTTATATTATTACAGCTTTTAAACTTAATTATTGTTAATTGAAATCGTAAAAAAATAACGAATGTATTCAAGAAGCTCAAATCTTCTAAACTATTGAATTTATTATAAAATTCGTTGAAAATATCTACACATTTACTAGTGTCATACAAAGGTAATATTGAGCATATATAATTATATTATGGAGTAATAATAAAATAGAAGTAATAATAAAATAGAAGTGAGAGTCGCTGATAATATTTTTATGTAAGTAACTCATTTTCTTTTTTACATATCAATCGGTTCGCATAACATATCTATTGAGAGATACATAAGCTGCTACATGGGGACTCTCGTCGATTTGGTAAGCCTGGCTCGGAAGTTGTCAGGCGCTCTCGCGAGACCCGGTAATTAAATTCAAATTGGATCTATATGGGTCGAACATTACCGGCAAGCAATAAACTTTATTTTTTATTACCAGCCATTAAAAACGGCATTTCTTAATGTCGATTGATAATAAAATTAACAAGAAATCACATAAGTACATAAATACAAATTTATACACATAAAAGTTTAACGCAATAGTTTTTGAATTAAAAAAAATAGAGTACTTACGTCAATGCGACCGACCGACTGTATTCAATCAATACAAAAGTTCACTCATCAAATATACTAATCAAGTTGAGAGTCTTCCGTCCAACAAACACCGTTCTGTGCGAACTGAACTGAACAAATACGAACAAAAATGATGGAGGTCTATACAAACACGTCGAAAGTACGGTCGCACAGCGATCCGAAAAGCGTTATTTCCTCATTTCGGAAATGTTCAAGTGGCGAGCGACTACGCATTGCCGTCGGCGTCCGTAGTGTTCGGTCGCCGTAGAGACACTGATACGTAGCTTCGTGTTCCGTAGCACGCTACGGCTCGGTGTGACATACGCGCCAATAAGTGCGCGTGCTTATTGTTTGACGGTTTTATGAAGTCATTAAATGAGGAAATCTTCGAAAGATCCCCGGGAGCTGTGGGGCACAACCGGGGTATGTGGGATCCTTACCCACTAAAACCCCCGCGGCTGTCGCATCGGCACATGAGAGGGGGAACCCCAGGGCTCTCCGGTGGGATCTGCACCAGGGGCCCCTCAGTGCCTTGCCTTTGAGCCCGCCGCCGGGGGGCGCATTGTAGTCCCCCGGGAACCAGTCACGGTGCTCACGGGGACGGCGGTCGCAACCCCGCCACCATTCTCCTCGAGGTCGCCGCCGTACTCAATGGACGATCAAAGGGCCCACACCCCGAACGTCCAGCGACTCCGAAGGGAGAGAGCTTAATTTACCTTACGTTTACCTTAGCCCGTGGGGTGTCCGGGTAAGAATAGCACCCACCCATCTCTTTCTGGTTCGTAAGAGTTCACTAAGGGAAAACAAGAAAACGGGCAGCAGCGTCTTTCTATCGGATTATCAACTACATACTCGTATACTGCGATCCCCAAGACGCCTGCCAAGCGTGGGGATTATGGCAACCCCTCCCTTCTAAGGGGGAGGCCTTTGTTCAGCAGTGGAATTCTTTTGGCAGCTGATGATGATGAATTACCTTAAACAACTGCTTATTTAATGGTATATTTGGGTCCCATAGACTCTTAACACGCTCTTAATACTTTCATTAAAAAACAGTCTCTGTCTAGCTCAAGATAATTTTAGCTATATTATCAGAACCCCAATAGTATAATGACTAGGCATACAAATGTCATAAATTAAACTGAACAAGTTGGCGAACAAGCTCGGCTGACTTCTCAAGGAGTTCAACGGATTATCGGTTGAAGTAATTTTTACTAACCAATTAATCCTGTTCTATTGTTTCAAGACGGATCGCGTAACCAGAACAATATTGTGTTTCAATTTTGGTTAATTCCCTTAAGCTTGAGTGATTTATATTAAACTGATAACTATTTATTAATTTCTCTGCTCGAATTTCGAGGTCAAAGCGTTTGTTGAAATAATATTAAATAACAAGTTGGAGATAGGAAATACGATTAATGCTGTGGACCTGGATTAATATAATAATAAAAATGAGGGTCGGCCCTGTTGGTCTAATAATAATGGTTAAACGGCTGCTAGCCAATATGTCGTGAGTTCGAATCGCACCTTGCTTCTAAGTGTTGTTAATCCATATAAGTATGTAGGTATTTACAAAATAAAAGTAGTTTATAAGTATTAGCATCAGTTTTCTTCCGCGCCGCCGTCACTGTGAACGTGTCAAGCCATCCACAGTCGAACGTATGCCTTATGTATTGTCATATGTTAGAGGGGTAAAAGACAAGATTGGCTATATCTTAAAGCGAGCTTCAATTCATTCACCAAAGAAGATTAGTCAGTTTTTACCATCAGTCAAGTGCTATATACCTCTACAAGATGCAGGAGTATCATCATCATCATTATCAGCCTACATCAGTCCACTGCTGGACATAGGCCTCCCCCAATACACGCCATTGAGCCCGGTCTTCGGCTTTCCTCATCCAGTCACTGCCAACTGCTTTGCGTAAATCGTCACTCCACGTGACGATTTACGCTACGTTTTCCAGTTCGTGGCCTCCACTCCAGAACCAGTCTTCCCCACCGATCATAGGTTCTGCGGCAAATATGACCAGCCCACTGCCACTTCAGCTTGCTAATCCGTTGAGCTATGTCAGTAACTTTTGTTCTCTGGCGAATTACTTCGTTTCTTAATCGATCCCTCAGAGAAACGCCGAGCATAGCTCTCTCCATAGCTCGCTGAGCGACCTTAAATTGGTGGACTAGTCGTACCGTAAGTGGCCACGTCTCAGCACCGTACGTCATTACGGGTAGGACGCACTGATTAAAGACCTTAGTCTTCAGACATTGCGGTATCGGTGACGAGAAGACCTGACGAAGTTTTCCGAATGCTGACCAGCCCAGCTGTATTCTTCTTTTGATTTCCTTCTCAAAGTTGTCCTTACCTAGTTGGAGCGTCTGTCCTAGGTACACATACTCCTGGACAACTTCAAGAGGTATCCCATTTACGGCAACCGGTCCCGGAACAACATGCTTGTTCAGCATTACTTTTGTTTTATCTAAATTCATCCGGAGACCGATGCGATGAGAAGAGTCAGCTAGGCCATTCAGCATTCGTTGCAAGTCTTCCAACGTTTCGGCCATAATGACGATATCATCCGCAAATCGCACGTGAGAGATGTACTTGCCGTTAATATTGATGCCGCACTTTTCCCAGTCCAGCGTCCTGAACATATCTTCTAAGACGTTAGAAAACAATTTCGGGGATATGACATCCCCTTGTCTCACTCCTCGACGCAAATAGATATGTTCAGTTTGCCGGTTCTGTACTTGTACAGTCATCGTCGCGGCATTGTATAGACATCTCATCACTTCGATGTAGCGCTGCAAGGCCTCCAGAACAGACCAAGTCTCGATGGAGTCAAAGGCCTTCTCATAGTCCACAAATGCTAAGCACAGGGGCCGATTGTACTCTTCAGTCTTCTGTACAATCTGCCTTACCGTGTGTATGTGGTCTATGGTGCTATACCCGCTTCGAAACCCGGCCTGTTCTGGGGGTTGGAATTCGTCAAGTCTTCGTGCAAGACGGTTCGTTATTATGCAGGAGTATACCAACTGGATTGTGACTGTGGGCTCTCATACATAGGGCAAACAAAACGATCAGTAAAAACTCGTGTAAAAGAACATATAGCTGACGTTAAACATCGACGCTATACGAAGTCTGCAGTCTGTGAACATGTTCAGGATCAGCGGAAAAGAACAGCGCTACCTGCCAAGGATGATTCGTGAGGCTATTGAAATTAAAAAGCATCCAAATTTCAATAGAGAAGATGGCTGAGTGCTACCACCAGCTTGGGATCCCGTGATAAATATAGTAAAATAAAGACAAGCATTCCACTGCAAGACCTCAAGATAGGCAGAAAGATGTAAGCTCTTTCTGCGTAGATCGGACTAACAATAATAATTAGAAGACTTGAGGGACCTCTAAGATAACTATGATATATGGACAGCAACCACCTCAGTCCGCCCGTGACCATGAATGCTGTAAAGTATTCGAAACGTCGGGTAATTAAAATCAAAAATAAACCGCGATATAATCCGTAAAATTAGTCTCATTTCAATGTGTAATATTCGCGTAAATATCAGAAATCATTATTATGTACATATACATAATAAGCATGTACACATATAAGCTATAGCTTATACATACAATACACATACATATGCAACACTTTATTCAAATTCATGTCACAGGCCGACATGGGAATTAAACTTACAGTATATCTTTTTGCCGTAGGGTTTCCGGGTAAGAATAGCATCCTTGTTTGTAAGAAGCGACTAAGGAAGAACAAGAAGACGGGCAACAGCGTCTTTCTATTAGATTACTTACCACCTATACTGTGATCCCCAAGTCGCCTGCCAAGCATGGGGATCATGGCAACTTATCCTTTTTAAGGGGCAGGCATTTGTTCAGCATTGGACGACTGTCGGCTGATGATGATGATGTTCTCTTTTTGCCTTAGGATTTTAAAAGTGTGGACTAAAACGTAATTGTGAGCACTGTGGTAGGAAATGTTTCCTCGGCGCCTTTGCAAGTTGTGAATACATACCTATACTTTCAATTGTACCCTTCCAACATATATCGATGCCTTCCAATACATTTATGTATTCAGAAATAGCCCGCAGTCCAATCGATGGAAAGTATCGCTTGATAACTTAAGCCTGTTGACGTGTTTTGGCTTTTAATTTTAGGAATATTATAGTTTATGTCCTGTACAGATTTTCTCAGATTAGGTATAATAAATAATAATATCTTGGGACAATCCACACATGGTCATCCCAAACTAGGCAGAGCCTTTACTATGGAAACCAGACAGCTGATACTAATACTTATTTACATTTTTTTTAAGTACATATTTAAATAGATAAATAACACCTAGACAATTGGTGGGAATCGACCCACTGGGTAGGAGGCAAAAGCTAGTGTGCTTTAACATCCTCGATTGCGTCGCCGCTCTCCATCAGGTGGGACTGCAGTCAAGCTCTAGCTTATAAGTAGTAAAAAAAGCCAGGGTGTCTAACCACTAGACCAACGTGCATGTCATAATTTTTATTTTAAGTAGTTTTTCACATGCTACTCTGAAATTTTTTGTACTCTTTATTTGTTGGTACACCTAATAAAACATATAGAAATCTTTAAAAAATCTTTAAGGTACAAATGGCGGTCTTATCGCGATCTCTTTCAGACAGCCAAAACATCAATAAGACGCAACTAAACTATGTACATCTGAAACTTCTGTTAAAAACTTGTAAACTTAAACTATAACGAAAACCAAACCAAACTCCTAAACAGATAATGAATTACCACTTAATTTATTACCTCTTAAATTACGTTTTCGATTGAAACAAAAAGATAACACCGGCCTATTTAATCTTCATTCAACCGTTCATTACGAAGATCTTGTAAAAAATTCCATTACCCTCCGTTGTCGTCGGGCATTGAGGACATTTCGATCTGTTTGTCTAGACTCGATTGCCTGGACGTAAAACGTAATAGACAGATATACTGACCCGAACTACTTTTCATTGAATGAAGAAAAAATATATTTGTCGGGCGCTGGGAACTAAAACTGTCCTACTTAATAAATAAAACTGCTCTAACTTTACACGTTTTCCTGTTTAGTTAAGAAGTCAGTCTCCAAGCGCAGCTAAATCTTTTCCCCTCATATATCTATTGTATTCCTTCACGTGTTTTGGAGAGTCTAAGTCCACTTTGGATGTAGAGGCCTTTTTATTCCGACGGTCTCCAGGCCTAGATATATAAAAACTTAATAAAAACACTGCTTTGTTATCATTCCACGGTACTATAGCTAAACAGTTTTTAGCAAATACTACTTGAAAGTGACTACCCTGGGCCGTCTTCATTCTATACGTTTTCTGCAGGTAGAACTGCTTCAGCTCCTCTCAATCAATCGTTTCTGATCTGAATATGCCATAGACTTTTTATATATTCATTTCTTATATTATAAGTACCAAAAATAGTTCTAGCCCGGGAATTATAACATACTAAAACAAAAAGCAAGCTAAAAATCAATCCTAAGTAAAATTGGCAATGTATGCCACGACATACAAGTTAATATGAGAGTGTTTTGTTATGAACTTGACAGTGTATGTCACAGCATACAGCAGGTTAGTGACCTAGATAGAACAATATTATAAAGTAAAACTTTCAAATTTATTGTCATAGTTATTTTATTACTCTATCAAGCATCAAATATAGTCATTACATTCGTCCTAAATAGTGTAAAAATCATAAAAATAACAAAAATACATTGGAAGGCTCAGCTGACTTTCGCCGGGTAGCCATTTTTTCACGATAATGTCAAAAATTCTTATTGTGGGACATGTGTTTTAATTTTTCTCCCATATATTGATTGTGTTGCAACGTAAAAATTTCTATTTTGAGCATGAATAATCAAACGGCGGGGGGGGGGGGGGGTCTACCGACTCTGGAACAGGCAACGTAAAGTTGGCCATGTGAAAAACATGATTCCTCAAAATTCACACCACAAATGTTAAGTGTTTGCCCTTGGGCCTTTTTGATGGACATCGCAAATGATAAACGCATAGGATATTGTAATCTTTTGAATATGCACACATTATATACATATTACATTGGAATAAAAAATATAAACACAAAGCAATAATTATCGCTGACAATTTGCTTTAATCGAAGCACGTCCAAAATGAAATGACCGCATGAATTACATAACAGCATGCTTTTACTGTCAACACTGAAAAAAGTTTTAATTCTGAAAAAAGGTTCAATTTGACAGCAAAATCCCCATTTACAAAATGATCCGCCATTTATTGAATTCTTTTGTTACAAAAAAAATGAAGAACCGCTCTACCGATTTTGTGCAAACTTCACATAAACCATCAACTAAATAGAACGGACAAAGCCTAAACATTTGGTTTGGATAGGTGAGCCCGTTCTTGAGTTATAAAATCACAACGAAAAGTGGCAATGATTTTTATAGATATAGATAATGTTCTTACATTCCTAAGCTCGTCAACTGACCTTTGTAATTTGTCCTGAATTTTTTGAATGTATGCTCATCATGAAGGTACTTTAATCACTAAAACAATCGAACGGTGCTGCATTTGATATACGGGGTGTAAGGGACATCGTACCGAAAACCGATACCAGGGATCCAGTACATGATTCTGAACACTCTAGTGTTGAAATTTTTCATCGGCTTTTTCATGAATTTGAAAAAAGAAATCCACGTTTTTAAAATAAAATTAGTATACTAACACCTAAGCTTACTAAAGCATAAGTTTAATTTAAAAACAATAAATTACTTATAATAATAATATAATAAACCAGCCCTTGTTAATGTCCCACTGCTAGGCACGGGCCTCCCTTCAAGATGAAGGGGCTTAGGCCACAGTCCACCACGCTGGCCAAGTGCGGGTTGGCGGACTTCACACGTCATTCGAAAGCTAGTTAGGCTTTCTCAGACATGCAGGTTTCCTCACGATGTTTTCCTTCACCGAAAGCTAGTAACGATCGCACAAAGACGATTCGCACATGATTCATTAAAGAAATCAGAGGTGCAAGCCGGGGATCGAACCTGCGCACCTTATTTCCAAGGCAAGCGTTCGCCCACTGAGCTGTTACTGCATGTAAATCAGCCTTGTCTTCGTTCAATAAACTCATATAATTAGACATCAAACTTCACAAGGTAAGTTCGTTTGATTCTTAATTATACGGGGTGTAAGGGACATCGTACCGAAAACCGATACCAGGGATCCAGTACATGATTCTGAACACTCTAGTGTTGAAATTTTTCATCGGCTTTTTCATGTTTTCCAGAAAAAAAAACATATTTTTTAATAAAATTTGTATACTTAATATCATTATTGGTATAATAATAACGCATAATTTTAATTTAAAAACAATAAATTACTTATTTGTGGAAAATTTATTTAATTATTTATTTATTTATTCTTTAAGCACTAAAACAGTACATAGGCAATTAATTATTATTATTTTAGAAATATACTTAGCAATGTAATTTGAGAAATAAATATTATTCCGCATATATTCATTACATGCTCGAAAATTAATAAATCAGTCATTTGTCACTTTCCATTTATATGGTTTCTGTAATGTTGTAACGGACATTATTTGACATCTTATAAAATTGTTTTCGGTACGATGTCCCTTACACCCGTTATAATCCAATTTCACAATTCCGACAACAGGTGATCATACCCTCCCGTAATATAGAACAACACGCATGCCACCTCTGTCACCGAATTAAAAAGCCCACGCATGACACTTTATACCGCTGAGCGGTATTGGAACGGTTTTATACCGCTGAGCGGTATTGGAACGGTTTTATCACAGCGTTGGATATTCATTGCGGTAGATATCGGGACCACGGCGCAGTCCGGGGACGTAAAACGGCAAGTTACGGCCGTTTTATCGATATGTGTTTAACGTCCAAAATGTGACGGATTTACGGCTATTATATCTACGTTTTCATGGTGGACTTCTTACTGGATGGGCAAAACGATTAGAGATATGGGGTTATAAAAGTAGCTACCGACTCAGCATTGCCTGACTCGCTGTCTGGTAAATAGCTCAGATTATTACTTAAGCTAAGCTGAAAAGGATGTTTTGGAGTCGCTGGACGTTTGGGGTATGTGCTCTAGACGTGCCACGTTGCCAGTGGGATGTCCGGATTAGATTAGCATACTCCCATCCCCTCACACAGACGCGGGGCGTCGCGCGTCGCGTGTGGCGGCGCGGCCCGCACTAAATTCAAATGTAGGGCGTTGTATGAGTGTGTTTACGGAGAAGCGATTTTACACGCGTTTGCGCGTGTTTTACGGCGGCGCCCGCGGATGGCATCGCCGCGTCTCACGCGGCGTTCATCGCGGCGGCGCACGCAGCGGTGATTCTCGATGAAGCGATGCCTGTGGCGGAACCTTCTGCCAGTCTATTTGGTAATCGTGCAACACAGACGTAGTCAGTAGTTTTTTTTAGAAGAAAATTGTATGTTAAAAAGTGAGTTGCACCGCCGTTGCACGCGGCGGTGCACGCCGCGGGCGCAGCGGCGGGCACCGCCACTCTTCCCGCCCCGCGTCTCTATAAACAGCATCATATATTGTTATAAGTTTGTGTTTACGCGTGCGATGATACGCGCCGCTTCACGCGCCGCCGCTACGTAAACAATAAAAACGTCCGACGCGCCGCGAGACGCCACGCCACACGCGACGCGCGACGCCCCGCGTTTCCGTAAACGAGGCCTAACGGAGAACAAGAAGGCGGGCTGCAGCGTCTTTCTAATTGGATTACCTTTTTTGTTATTTTTTTTGCGATGGTGAAATCCTCGTGGATATCCGCGCACGACCTACTAAACGTGGGCTATATCAGACTCTTACTGACTAAAACACCATCGGACCTTCCAGCACCTCCGTTATAGTGGCGGGCCCGGTAGTAGTAGTAGTAATTGGATTATCTGCCACCTATATTGCGATCCCCAAGCCGCCTGCCATGCGTGGGGATTATGGCAGCCCCTCCCTTCTAAGGGGAAAGCCTTGGTTCAGCAGTGGACGCCTTTCATCTGCTGATGAAGATGATGCTCTAGACATCTATCGAGTACGATGGCGGCGGGATTGACCTCTGTGCCCACGGGCCAGAGATTAATCGTGATAGGATATCAAGGGGCTATATTGCATCCTCCGTCACGCAAGTATTAAAAAATACCTAGTGCAGATTCCTTTGGAGAACCCGGGTTCCGCATCTAACGTGCCATAAAACAGCTGCGGAGGTTTTAGTGGGTAAGAATCCCACATACCCTTTATACTTTTGTAAGATTCCTCCCAACATAAAACACGCGGATAATTCACGTAGATAAACTTAATACGATGTGAGGCTAAGGCGTCGTTTAGTAAAGGAAAATATTCATTTCCACAAACAACAAAAAGCCAGATAAAAGGAACAACAGCGATAATTAAGTATCCATCACACACAGATACGTGGAAATGGAATCAATACCTTTCTTTGTTGTACTGCTTTGATATTTGATTCCAGTGAACTGCTGGCATGAACCCTTATTAGTTCACACAATGTTTAGGGGAAAACATATTTACGACTTTGCTATGTGTCTGTGAATAAGTAGAAATGTACAGACAAAGTCTATTGTAATTTAAAACTATCACACAGACTACAAAACAACACAACCCTTAATTAGTTTGCTTTATGGATGGGTGAATAAACGTTTTTTGAAGGTTAATAGACTTACATAGATTTTTTATGGAATTAATCCCCCTGCTCATTCCTACCACTGTGACTCCTGTCAGGATCTACAGTGGTCACCACCAGTGAAAACACCATGGTTTGACCCTTGGTGAGACCAGAGGAAACGCTAAATTGTCTTGGCACCCGTAAAAATTTATTTAGAAACTAGCTGACCCGTGCAGCTCCGCCCGCGCTTTTATTACGTTTTGCTCCCCTTTTCTCCCTCCTCCCTAGATTTATCTCTCTCCATATCTCTCTCTCTTATAAAATCTAATAAAATCTAATTATATGCTCTTTCTCTCCTCTCTCTTTCCCCCTCCCGCTTCGGTTTCCGTCACACTCCCCCTCTTCCTCTCCCTGTTATCCCCTCTCTGAACCCTCTCCCCCTCTCTCTTCTACGAACTTGCTCCTTCTCACTCCCCCCTTACTCCACCTAACTCCCCCGATCCATCACCCCATCACCCCCTCCTCGAATCCCCTCTCCCTCTTTCTCCTCTCTTGCCCCTCCTCTTGTTCTATATATCGTTGTCAATCATGGTATCAGCGGCATGAAATATACTTTACGGCCTATTCTCAGACCTACTCGATATGCACACAAAATTTCATACAAATCGGTTCACCCATCTATTTAATGACCTTGCCTCATGTAGCTTAACCTTAACCTAGCGGTATGAAATATACTGTATGACCTATTCTCAGACCTACCCGATATGCACACTTTCATACAAATCTGTTCACCCATCTATTTAATGACCTTACCTAACGTTGCTTAACCTGAACCTACCGGGATAAAAAGTATCCTATGTCCGTTTCCTGGCTCTAAGCTACCTCCCCACCAATTTTCAGCCGAATCGGTTAGGCCGTTCTTGAGTTATAAATAGTGTAACTAACACGACTTTCTTTTTATATTTATATATTAAAGTTCTATAGTGATTGTATGTTCAATTTCACCGATAGATGGCGCTGTTCATAATGTAAATCACGCTAACATCGTAAATTACTGTCTAATGATATTCGATAATGAAAGTTCTAAACCTTTCGGCTCGCATCTTTTATTGTTGCGACTTTACAGTCGGATAGGTATTGTATTACTACAATACCTATCTATACACTACCTGGACTTGGGGAGTTTCATTAAAATTTCATGAACAGAAATCTATTGAAAATGTGCTGGGTGTACCGGACCGGCTAACCCCTTACAAAAATTGACCCTTCGCCAATGCTATATCTTATGCAGACTAAATGTCTGCTCAGACCCTATTGTATATAGCGTAATAATACATATCTTAATGTTTAACTGATAAGTCTATAATTACCCTATTCACATACAAAGGAAATTACGTGGTAATATGTGCAAGTAATGTTTCACTGCTTAGCCCCTATGAAACATAGCGTGAAGTTTTATATACCAACTTATACCTTAACTTCTACACAACACATCAGTGAAAGTCCTATCAAAATCCATCCACGGGTTTTCATATGATACCTGGACGAACAGAACGACAGACAGACAGACAGACAGACAGACAGACAGACAATAATTCCAAAAAAAAATTGTTTTGGCCTCTATGTCGATAGTATAATACCCCCACATAGAAATTTTGGAAAAATATTCAATGTACAGAAAAAGTGCTCTGAGTTTTATTATAGTATAGATAGAAGTATATAGGAGAAACTAGAAATACATAAATTCCACTTCCCTCCTTCGCAAAACGGGAGACAAGTTAAATCACACAGGTCGATATAACCTCAGAACGAAAGATTCTTATGGTGCACCAACTAAAGTTAGTCCCCCTGTAAGGCACCACGGAATTTACCAAATGTAAAGGGACCTTTATTTAGATTTCTTCTATTAAAATAGTAGTAGCTAAGTTACTAATTAATGCATTACACGAATGGACTCGTTAAATTACATAACGGGTGTAAGGGGCATCGTACTGAAAACCGATACCAGGGATCAGTACATGATTCTGAACATCCTAGTGTTTAAATTTTTCATCAGTTTTTTCATGAATTTCTAAAAACATCCATTTTTTTTTTAAATAAAATTAGTATAACATCATTATTGGTATAATAATTTTAATTTAAAAACAATGAATTAATTATTTGTGGCAAATGTATTTATTCTTTATGCACAAAAACAGTAAGTACATAGGCAATTAATTAATAGAATTAACTATTACTATTTTAGAAAATTAGCAATATAATTTGGAAAAATAAATATTATTCCTCATATAAGTACCTATTCATTAGGTACATGCTCGAAAATTAGCAAGTCAGTCATTTGTCATTTTCCATATAAATGGTTTCAGTAATGTTGTAACGGGCATTATTTGAAATCTTATAAAAAAAAAATCGGTACGTGGTCCCTTACAGCCTGTATGTTAAACGGAGCAAGTATAATAAGGCACAGATAGCTCGCAACGTCCTGCCCTGCCACTCTTGCATAAAGATATTTATTATGACATTCTCTTGCAGAAGTACTACCAAGAAATTAAGTGCTTTTTATATGGTATCATCATCAGCCAAAACACGTCCACTGCTGAACCAAAGGCCTCCTCCTTAGAAGGCAGGGGTTGCCTAGCTTCTACCCAAAAGATCATGGGTTCGATTCCCACTAAAGAACTTATAGTATTTTTTTTATCTTAAGGTTAACAGTTAACTTGGTGTCAGAATTGTTCAATCTGCCCTCAATATCTAATATGTCTTTAACTTTGCTGAAAGTCTAGATTAAAGTGTTGTCTAGATGAGAACAACACAACCAAGACCGTTGTTTCACAGTGCCCATTAAATACACACTACATTATTTAAAAACAAATCCATTCCATTTTTCTCATTCTTAAGATTCAAAGACATTGCGTATGCATTTATAGCGTCATAAACATCTGTATATAACAATAAAGGATTCACACACGACCATCCGATATGTAGGTTAACTGTGGGGATATGCCGGTACATAAAGACATATATTGCATCGATAAAGCCAAGTTAAAGGTACCTCACACGACATTTTATTAGTGCTTTTGTGTCTCCCGTTATGACTCACGTAATTTGAAATTTTAACTGTATATAGATGTACGGTTTCATGGTGTATCATCAGCAGTCGAAATGGTGTATACCTTATTATTATTTTATTTTAGGAAAGATTAGGAAATTATCACTACAGATATGCAAATATGATCGTTCGAGTAGGTAAAATTATTTGATTATTATTTAACATTTAATTGTAGGATGTTTTTATCGTGGTGTCGGAGGTTTTGAAGTTGCTCTTAGCCCTCTGACCTGGCTTAACGACTGCTGTCCAGATGACAAAAACCAGGACCGACTTTTTATGTACCCTTCGAAGCATAGATACCCATATTAAATGTACAATAATTATTTTACCCGTGTGGTGTCTGGGTAAGAATAGCATTCACCCATCTCCTCCTGTTGGGGGTCCGTAAGAGGCGACTAAGGGAAAACAAGAAGACGAGCAGCAGCGTCTTTCTATTGGATTACCTACCGCCTATACT
This sequence comes from Furcula furcula, assembly GCA_911728495.1. Classification (NCBI taxonomy): domain Eukaryota; kingdom Metazoa; phylum Arthropoda; class Insecta; order Lepidoptera; family Notodontidae; genus Furcula; species Furcula furcula. Next base: position 24,989,953 of record OU452253.1, read on the forward strand.
GCGATCCCCTAGCTGCCTGACAAGCGTGAGGATTATGGCAACCCCTTCTTCTAAGAAGCCTTTGTTTAGCAGTGCCTTTCAGCTGTTGCTTATGTTGATGATAATTATTTTGAAGTCATATAATACTGCCAGGCTAATGTAGAGTTCAAACCAGCGCGTCTGGGCTCCAGTCAACCATGATCTGCCCTTAACATTTTTTTTATCTGTCACCTGTCTTTAAACAAAACACCGTAGTTATAGTTTCACAGATTATTTACTTTAGCTATTTTCTTTTACTATTTACAAACCTCGTAAAGACTACATACATAAGCTGTCTTCTTCCAATTCCTGACTATTATGTACTTATAGTATGCAGAAGATGAGGCCATACGAAATACGAAGTTGAAATAAATATCGTGAACGCACGTGTCAATTCCCTACCTTTTCACCCTCTATCTTTCAGTTGACTGGGTTAAAGAATTAAACCTGAAATGAAATTTCAGAAATTCGGAATTTGGAACACGAACTTATTGCTTAGTTTTTGCAAATTGATCGACGATAAAGTAGACCGAATACAGGATAGAAACAATAATGTAAAAGTGATTGCCAAAATCGTGTCTTCCGTGAAATATTGTATTGTAGAAAGTAGTGTTCTTTCGATCTTCACTCTCGTCCGGAATGATGGGACATCTCTTCGACCGATGATAGAAAGAGGAAGATGGAATCAAATTATGTAATTCCTGTACACACTCCAAAATGCATCCTGTAGAATATCAAGAAACTTGCTACCATGCGTCTGTTCTGTATGCTTTGTAAGTTAGCCCCCACTAAACCAGTGTCACCAATGAGACCCATAGCACGCCTCTCCACCGAGTCGGAAGCTGCTAGATGGCCTTTCGCTGCACCGTATGTGACTACAGTACTACACACATGATCGAAAAGCTGGTCCAGTATGAAGTACCGCTGGACCTTCGCACGGACACCTAGCTTTCTTAACGCTAGGTACTTTACCCTTGGACTCGTTGAACCTTCCAAAACTCCCAATAACAGAAGGCGATTGGTGTAATTCTAAGGATGCATTCTGAAAAATAGGAGTTAAGGAGAACGGGCGCCTTGGTAAAATGGTAAACAGACACACTTGAGTTTAGACGGCATTAATGAATACCTTCCTGAGCAAATGCTTTAAAATTATGCTGAAATAGCATTAACATGCATAGGTTGATGGCTGAGAAAAGAAGTGAGCGAACAGACACATGACAATGAAAATAACTTTGTTCTACCTGCGCTTTTGTTGGATGGAATGGAGTGGGGTTGAAACTGGTCCAAAGCGCCAATCAGGAATCAGCCACTCAATACCATCCCTTGAATTTGACGCGTGCGAAGCCGCGGGTACTGCTAGTGAAATATAAAATACATGTATTATGTCGTTAGATTCGTCCTAGTTGTGGGAGTAAGTAAGTACATAGGCTATCGTCTCCGTAGAGCGAAAAGTCACCAAGTCCCAAAATGGTTAAAATGAGTTTTAAATGTCATCAGATCATCGTATTTTTATTCTCTATCTTGCTGTCTAACAATATTTTCAAAAAGTCAAGTAGTTTTGGTTTTAGCTAGTGTGAAAATTCACCATGTTAGCATGTCGGATCTTCAAAGTTAACGGAACAAATACCTAAGTAAGTAGTTACTTAGACTTAATTACTTTAATCCTTTTTCTTTAAATTTTTTTATCTAAGTTTTCTTTGTTGTCGAATTCACTAATACGATATAGTTAATTTTAAGATAAGTGTTTTGTAACAAAATGTGAAAGCGAAAACTAATTAAAGTATACTTGGTGATTTTTCAATTGACGCATGAAGACAGTATGCATTATACTGCAAACGCAAAAAATAATTAATTAATTTGTTATTTAGAATTCTCAAATATGCCTAAACCAAATACCAAAAAGATAAGACTATTAATAAACAATAACTAATTTCAAATGAAAGTTATATATATTTTTTTCTTTTTTCTATCTTTCCGAGCTCATATCTCAAACCAGTGTTTTTCGACTTAGGTAATGACTTTTCGCTCTACGGGGACGATATATATATTTTTTTTTTTCAAAAATAAAATATTACGTCCGCCAGCTGCCATTTTGTACTTGTTTTTTTAGTTTTTGCTTTTTTTAAGCTTTTCTTATTGTAAAAGAAGAACAAAATTATGATTTCGACGCCATCTTATACTCTTTGACGGAGCCTGTTAGAGCCTCGTTAGAGCAATAAAGCCTACCAACTACCATAATTAAAAATAGATGGCAGTGGGTGTGCTGTGACATATTATAAAATTACGAGAATACAGTAATGAATTTATTTCTTCTTTTTACACCTATGTATTTATAACATAGCTGCATAGAATTAAAACATAAAATAGGTAGATCTTTTTCTTCTTGACTTGAAGTCCATTTATTTTTGCGTTTAAGACTTATTAAGACGTCAGACTTCAAACGTCAGTCAGCATCAGTCAGTCAAGAAAATTACTCAGGGTTCCCAACTTAAGAGTGAACTTCTTCCTGTGAATTGGGAAAACTCTAGAAAATAAGTAGGATCCCAATGTGGAATCCGTTTCCGAATTGAAATTAGTCTTTATTCCCACTCTGCAAACCCTAATTTTTTGTTAAGCAGTTACAGATTAATTCTACTAGAATCTTGGTCCATTGTTATTACAGATTTTCCTTGGTTATACCTATTATATTATAATGAATGTAAATTTAAAAAATCCGATGAAATCAGCAAATAAAATATTTTGTTTCTGGGACAATCCATACACGGTCATCTGACCCCAAACTAGGCAGAGCCTGTACCTACTAAAGAAACCAGACAACTGGAATTAATACCTAGATACCTTTTTTTGGAAGTACATTCCTACCTGACATACTTAAATAGACATGATGACTACAACACTTAGAGTCTTACTCTGAGCTACAACACAATACCAATAAAACTGTGGTTTTGAATATTGAAACAGATTGCACTTATTACAAAAATGAATCTCATTTCCACTAATATGATTATTTTCGACAATAGTAGACCTGAAAGCACATTATACGTAGAATAATTTAATTTTCTCAAAATTATTCATCATGCATAATGATAAAACATCCAGACACTTGGTGGGAATCGAATCCACGGAGTATTGGGTGGCGGCCAGGGTGTTTAACCACTAGACCAACAGGCCCGTCAATTTACTTGTTAGAGCATAGGTACTTTATGATAATAACATAATTATATTAAACATATTATATTAGGACAATCCACGATGGTTAGGCACGGGTTTTGTTGGTTACCAGACGGATAGTCTATCTCCCGTCCCCGTGAGCACCGTGACTGGTTCCCGGGGTGCTACAATACGCCCCCCGGCGGCCGTTCATAGGCAAGGCAATGAGGGGCTTCTAGTGCAGATCCCACCAGACTGCCCAGTTCTCCCCTCTCATGTGCCGATGTGACAACCGCGGAGTTTTTAGTGGGTAAAAATCCCACATACTCCGGTTGCGCCCCACAGCTCCCGGGGACTTTTTGAAGTTTACCCCTGCAGAAAAAACAAAAGGATAGTATTTTATGATCTTAGAGTTCTGAGTTGAAATAAATATCTAATTCTTTTTATAAGAAAATGCAATCGATTATTTAGATGAAAATAAGCATTTTCAAATATCACATCACATGATAGCGTAAAACTACCAAAAACCTACGATCGACATCGGAGGGATCACAACGCGTCTTCAACAGAAGATCTGACAAGAAACTAAGTAGGTATGGGTGTGTATATATTTTTCTATAACACTATGAACATCTGAGGGCCTAGACACAAGATGCAATCGCTTCATTCATAGGTAGCTCTTCTATTTCTTCATTCATTAACGGTGTCAATTTCCTGTAATTTGTCACGTGATTTTTCTTTATCTTATCATTTTTAAATTATTTTCAATTCTCGTTAACGCTTGTAGAATGTTACATTGTCTGAAAATCTGGCCCGATTTTCACAAACTGGGTTGGTTTGGGTTTTAAATTTTCTTCGGAGTCGCTGGACGCTCGGGGTGTGGGCCCTTTGAGCGTCCATTGAGTACGGCGGCGACTCCGAGGAGGACGGTGGCGGCGGCGGGGTTGCGACCCCTGTCCCCGTGAGTACCGTGTCAGGTTCCCGGGGGGCTACAATGCGCCCCCCGGCGGCGGGCTCAAAGGCACGGCCCTGGTGCAGATCCCACCGGAGAGCCCTGGGGTCCCCCTCTCATGTGCCGATGCGACAGCCGCGGGGGTTTTAGTGGGTAAGAATCCTATATACCCCGGTCGAGCCCCACAGCTCCCGGGGATCTTTAGAAGATTTCCCCCGAGTCAAAAAAAAAGTGTTTTAAATTTGAATAACTCATAAATCTTATTGGGTAAAAGAAATAGCAGATGCTGGGAACTCGGGACTGGGAAATTGTGGGAAGTCTCGGAAGCGGAAATTGGCAACTCTGGTTTCAAGTGTCATTAGTACGCGTCACGTAAAAAAAAAGGAGAAAAAAAGAAATAATGAAGAAACTAATGGTATTTTTATTCATACAGTGCGTTTAAGAGTGAAAATAAAATAGTTTAGCACAAAATTGGAGAACGTAATAGCCATTTTTCGTAACTTTTGTGAACTGTCATAATGAGTAAAGCGAATCCTCTGGCTGGACTGATAGGCTATGGTGACTCTGACGACGAATCGGACGATGGCTCGCATCCCGTGAATATAGCTGAAACGAAGGTCGCGAGGACTGTTGGTTCTGTGGCACCAGCTCAGCATGTCCAGTCTGCTGCATCAGCTGCAATCCACCCGGCCCCCATACCACATTGCCGTAAGTTTTTGTTTACTCATTTACATTCTACAATTTAAAACTTTATCGACATTTTTAAGAGAGCAAACTGCATCAAAATCACACACATTTCAGAAACCTATTTCTGATTATAACCTAGAAATATCTTCTGTTTGAGAGCTATATGAAGTTGGTTGAGTGCTCTAATTATTATTTTTCTCTTTTTAATGTGCTAAGTTAATTAATGGTAGTATTTTTTTAATTTTAGTAGTTGATTGACACATCACATTGTGAAAGAAAAGTCATCATCTTCAGTATCAGCAGCCAAAAGACATCACTGCTGAACAAAGACATAATCCCCACGCTTGGCAGACGCCTTGGGGATTGCAGTATAGGTGATAGGTGCTCCAATACATGGATGCTGCTGCCCGACTTCTTGTTTTCCCTTAGTTGCCTTTTACAACACCCAACAGGAGGAGATGGGTGTGTATTATTCTTACTCAGGTTGGGGTATAAAAGTCATGAAGTAACAAAATACTTGCTCAGCAGGTACAACATAATGATAGCCTCTAGGTTATCGGTCTGGATAACCTGACTATCAATATGGGCATGAAATCCTTTTCTCCAATGTTATCGGTCTGGATAACCTGACTATCAATATGGGTATGAAATCTTTCTTACATGCAGAATCTAGAATTACATTTAGACTTCAAACTAAATCCCCTTCATTCATTCTTCAAAGAAGCGTCGAAATGCTACTTTGAAAGCTTGTCCCAGCACCAAAATCCTATATTCAACGCAGCAGCTGTATACAGCACATATAAGGTATTTACAGCAAAACAAGAAACTGAGCAGACTTGTCTATTTTTCTGTAAGTTTTGTGCACAATAAATTGTAGAGTAATAAAATAACTCAAAGTGGGGCAGAGGTGAACTCACTAAGCCTGCATCAGCAAAAACGTTGCAGTAGCAACTATGACCAATCCTACTAGTTACTTGATAACTGTTCAATAATGTATGATTTGTTAATAGCTTGGTCAGCCTGCTATGATGAGACAAGTGGTTTCACATACTACTGGAACCAGGTAACCAACGCAGTCACATGGGAAGCTCCGCCGGAGTATCTGCTCGCACTCAAGTTGGCACAACAGCAGCTCAATACGTCAGGTAAGTAACTTATGTCATTCATTTTTTTTATGTTCAGACACTTTGAAGGGTTGTACACATGGCTACACATCAAGTTCCACACTCTATATAACAATAACTACACTACATACAACACAGAGACTTGTTGGAAAGGTGCACGACATACAGCGGCCGGTGGGCGCAAGCCGCGAGATGCTCTCGCCGTGTGAGACGAAATTACGAAAACATATCGCACCCTCTCCGACGGTTCGCAGCCTTCAACTACTAAGGCACTGTCCTATTGCTACCGCTAGTGCGATGATACGATGCGATTTCATCGTGCGATGAAACCGCTCGCACGATAAGAAATCGTGTGTCCTATTTTAGAGCGATGTGACCGATGCGATCACTTTAGAAATAGCTCTTAACAGTGATGTACAATTTCTCCTGTCCAGAAATATTTCTGTTATAGGACGACCACTTCGCGATCATTTTCATCGGACGCAACGCATCCGCGAGCGATGGCAATAGGACAGCGCCTAATAGTTCTAAGTCGAAACAGTCTAGGTTGAGGTGTCGCCGTGTGTACGAGTATTTAAAGCCCTTGACATTTTAATCCACTTGTCCTGTGAAGATGTTATGGCCATGCCAAAAACATGATAGATGATGACTTTCTTTGGAGGTTGGTCCCCTGTGCCAGGGACCATCCAGGTATGTCTTCTTTTTAGTTTGTTGTACCTACTTTCGTCGTATTTTATTATTTTTTTTCTGTATTATTTGATCTTTTGAACGGCAAGACACATTATAATAATAATAATAATATCTTGGGACAATCCACACACGGTCATCCGATCCCAAACTAGGCAGAGCCTGTACTATGGAAACCAGATAACTGATACTAATACTTATATACTTTTTTTTGTAAATACATACTTAAATAGATAAACAACACCCAGACACTTGGCGGGAATCGAACCCACGACCCATCGGTTAGCAGGCAGGGTGTCTGACCACTAGACCAACGGGCCCGTCAACATTGTCGCTCTGATCTAGTTGTAACATGACAAACTGTTTAAAAAAAAATGTGATAAAATGACAAGCCCGCTGAGTTTCTTGCCGGATCTTCTCAGTTGAGGCCTCGTTGTGATCCGGTGGTAGCTTTTTAAAAAAAAATACATGACCTTTCAAAAGTGCTAGCGTTAAGCCTATTTGAAATAAACTATTTTTGAGTTTGAGTTTGAGTTTGATGTACACATTCAGATATTCTGCCGTCCAACAGCAGTGTGTAAACATTGTTGTTCCGGAGTGAAAGGCACTGTAGCTGGTGAAATTACCGGACACAAGAGACTTAATAACTAATGTCTTGAGTGACGAGCGAAAGTGTAATGTAGCTCTTTAAAGGCGGCTTGTCGTTTATCATCAGGCGAACATCTTGTAATGACGAGACTACATACAAAATTATCTGTTCAATGATTGCCTTGTTGAATGTTTTTAGGGTTCCATACCTAAAAGGTAAAAAAGGAACCCTTATGGTGAGACTTCGTCTGTCTGTCTGTCTGTCACAAACATATATATTATTATTAGCTATTGATTTGAAACATGGAATAATTTTAGATCTTTTTTACCCGCATACATCGCAAATGAAAAAAATATATTTTTACTTTTACTTTTTTCATAATGGGGGTCGAAATAGGTCATCAAAATTTCAAAGTGACACTACTATATCGAGTGGGGTATCATATGAAAGGGCTTCGTTTGCACATCTGAAAACAGATTTTTATTTTGGCTTATGTGACGTAGTTTTTGGCTGATAATAAAAAATGTCAAAAAAATACCGTTCCCCCCCCTTATCTCCGAAGTTTGTGGAGGTAAAAATCTGAAATAATTATGGGTTATGCATGTCTATCTATATTTTACAGGAAAAATAAAATGATCTTTCTAAAAAGTACAGTTTTTTAGTAATCCCAAAAAAAAACTCGACAAACAAACTTAGTTTTGCGGTTTGGTTTTTTTGCTATCTGAGGTGTTACATGAATAGTAAAATTACTTTAATACGTCCAAAGATGGTGTGGAACCCTCGGTGCGCGAGTCCGACTTGACCGGTTTTTTTATATTACAATTTTCATTAGTATCTTGCTGTATCTCTTTGCTGTCATACCACCATGCATGTAGGAATATATGCATATCCACTTCTCCATGTGACAATTATGTATTTATTTATTTATTCAGGATCCACAGAAGTGTCGGCAGAAGAATGGCAACTGTACCAACAGGCATTAGCTGAGAAGCAAAACTCACAAAACAAAGTTACAGCTAAAGCAACAATCAGCAAGACCTCCAAGAAGAATGAGAAGGTTTCTACATTGAATAAAGAGAAGAATCATAAGATTAATAAGAAGAGAAGTCATAGTGATGATGAGGAGGAGTGAGTCTACTTTTGTATTATGATCTTTATTTTACTTGTAATTGCTCAAAGTTGAGAAAGTGTGAATAATGTACGAAATAGATAAAGCATTGATAAGTGGTATATTTCTTACTATTTAACAGCTAAGGTTAGACACCAGTCCCACCTGATGATAAACTGTGATGCAGTTGTCTGTTGTAAAGCATACTGGCTTATTAACAACACACGGGAGCTTAGACTGCTGAAAGGATCTGTTGCGCCTGCGCCGGCGTTGTCAGGGACCAATAGTCTCATGTCAACATTTAACTACCAGCATATCATATACTTGAAGAAGCTATGCTCGGAGTCTCTTTACGCGATAAAATCCGTAATGAAGAGATTCGCCGAAGAACTAAGAATCTGCATGTTGATGTGTCAATGGGCAGGCCACATCGCTCGAAGAACCAATAACCAATGGTGAAGAAAGGTTCTCGAGTAGCGACCACGAACCGGAAGATGCAGTGTAGGCAGGCCTCCCACTAGGTGGGCTGTCGTCATTGTGCGCGTAGCAGGTAACTGGTGGATGTAAATAGCCAATTGTCGTTCATTCTGGTGTTCCAAGGAGGAGGCTTCTGTTCAGCAGTGGACCTCTTCCGGCTGATGATAATGATATCATATACTTTAAGTAACTGACTCTACCAAGTATTTTTTTTGTTACAGGAAAATAGAACTAATAACATCATACCACAATTCTGACTCGGAATCCAACGATGAAGCAGAAAGTCCTCCGAAAGCCAAAAAAAAACCGGCGCCGGCCCCGGCCCCAGCACCAACACCGATACCTCAGAAACCAGTTGTTAAACCTAACCCTAGCAAAAAGGTTAAAACTAAACAAACTGTTGAGTATGGACCGACTTTACCTCCCAATCAGAATTATACTTTTCCTATAGGACCAGAATTACCACCTGAATTTGCAGTAGATAGTAAACCGAATTCTGAGGTTCAGGCGCAAGATGCAGTTAAAGAGGTGAGTTTTATGTCTAGTTCTATGTCTTTTACATTCTTGTTTAGTAAAAAACTTCTCCAAACATCATTTATCTAGATAACAAATTATTTAAAATGGCTAATGGCATGCTAAGCAATTAAACTGTGAGTGTATGCAATGTGTTGGTGGTGATCCTAGCAACACCGATAATGGGGGAAAAATTACAGGGTAATTTCAGAAATTCAATCTATTTTCATAACAGTTAATTTGAATTTATAAATATTATTAGCATTCGTATTGCTATAGGCATCTGTGATGATAAAAGTGCCTGAATTACTGCTATAGAATAACTCCAATTATGTTTGGAATTTAACTTCTTACACTTCCATAAGACCTATAATTCTTAACATAAATTATCGTTCACATGTTCTATTGTTTAATCATTTGCAATGATTGTTTGCAAAACAATAATTGCACATGGTTCTTTGGTTTGATTCATGGACTTCTGACATATTTCGTAGGTTTTAAGCAAAATATGCCACTAGTTTGAGTCAAACCAATAATGTTCCTAACATAACTGAGAAAGGTTATCAAGCACTGTGATGGTTAAAGTTTTCAATCTGAGATGCTTCTACTTAATTTATTGTCAGTAGTTTTCTATCAACTTAATTCAATGTTGAAAGTGTTTAATTTTATATACTTTTAGACTTTCGCGTTCCATTGTTAAACTTTATTTTCTTTATTTCATGTTCAAAAGGATAAAACTCCACCCAGGATCGACATCGAAGATAATCAAGATGAAACTGCATTATTCCTAAGACTAAAAGACAAAGCGAAACTGCTGGAAAAATTAGGTGGAGAAATACCTAAAGACTTACAGAAAATGATAGAAGATGGTACAAAGACAGGGAGCTCTACACCAAAACAAGAAGAAACTAAGACCTTTAGTGATAACATTGATGATTTACTGGAAGAAATAGAAAAGAAGGAGTTGCCGAAAGTCACCAAAAGCAAAAGAATTGATATATTTGATGATGACGAGACTAAAAAGGATACAGTTAGCCCGAAACTCTCTCCAAAGAGTAACGGCGATAAAACACCGCCTCTTGAGGTGAAACCACTTTTCCCAAGTATTCAGAATATAGAAGAAACAAAAGCAGAGAGCCCGAAAGCAATAGACATTGGTGAGGAGATCAAACCAGAAGTCATAGAAAAAAAAGTAGTTAACCTATATTTGCCAGACCCTACTGAACCACCGGAGAAAATTACAAAGAAAAAACTAAGGATATCAAACTCTGTACTACCAGATCGTAAAAAGAGCGAAGAACCGGCGTACACTACGAAATATTCACAGTTCATTGAAGGCTTTTCTAATGAACGAACAGGCTTGGGTTTTAGTAAAGAAGCCGACGAAGCTGAAAGTCCGAAGAATGCGATTAGTTACGGGAACGGTCTGATGTTTACAAAAGGCGAGATATTGAATGAAGAGAAGAAAGAGGATGATTTGGATGATATGGCGGACTTAGTGGAGGCGAAGCTAAAGTACCTGAGTCAGCTGCAGCCGATCCAAGTGACGCCGGTTCAAGAGATGTTGATACAGATGCAGGTGAGTTGACCATGAACAACCTTCTCCATTATCCTCACACTAGACAACAGTCTCTGGGATCGCAGTATAGGTGGTAGGTAATCCAAGAGAAAGACGCTGCTGCCCTTCTTATTTTTCTCTAGTCGACTCATACGCCATCCAACAGGAGGAGATCAACCACCCTGTAGACAATTCCTGCCCGTACATCCCACAGGCAAATATGTAAAATTAGTGCATATGTTTTTATACAACCAAGGCGGCAAACAAGCATGTGACCTGCCTGATGATAAGCAGTCACTGCAGCCTATAGACGCTAGCAATATCAGAAGTATGCGTTGCTGACCGTAAAGATATTAGATATTAAGTTTTTTGGGTCCAGTAATTTCACCAGCTACAGTGCCCTTAACGCCGAAACACAGCAGTACTTACACACTGCTGCTTGGTGGCAGAATATCTGCACTGTGGTGGTGCCTATCTAGACCGTTCCTTGCACAAGGATCTTACCACCTAGTAGTAGTGTTCTCTTAGAGGATCTTTAGAGGGATGGACACTTTCTTTCTCATTCGCACAAGAAAAGAACGTATTTATATATGTTACATGTGATAGAAAGAAACAGAGCGTATGATTTTTTGTCCTTCAGTGTGTGTTCAGCATCTGTCTCGAACTTGAAGGAAACGCACCAGTGGTGCGTTTTCGACCGAATAAACGTCATGATTTTTCGGTCACGATCTTGGTGTTTTTAAATTGAATTGCATTATGAAATATTGTTTAAACTACATAATAGCCATGTGCGAACGTGTGTTTCGTGTAAGAATGCTGATTTTTTCGCCCTCATCGGCGGCACGCTAGCTGGATGTGTTGTCATATTCTGTGTACGAGTGTCCCGCATTGACTTGTCCCAGACGCTGGTATCAGCATTCCGCGCGGGCGCGCTGTCCCCCTCGTACTGGCGGCGCTGGGCGCAGGGCGCGGCGCGCACGCTACGCGCGCACGAGGCGGGCGCCGCGCCCGCGGGCTGGACCTGCTCCTTCCAGAGGTACGCCCTGTCGCTTACCGCCGCGACGACCGCCGCGACCCCGTGTGCGCGAATACTAGGATGAACGGACTTGTCATCTGTTGCATAAACCCGATCCCGACGCTAGGTGCTACGGACTGGTCACGTATTGCATAAATCTGGCCTCGCCATGATTGACTATAGTGCGCGAACACAACAGGGAAACAGAAAGATTACTCGTTGCATAAAAACAGCCCGCTATGATTGAAAATAATAGTATATGTGCGCGAACGCTAAATCAAACAAACTGAGCCACGGTCAATGAAACAATACTGAAACTATGTGTGTGAACTCCATGTGACACAAACTCACTTGCCTTTTGTTACATTAACTGACTCTATGCATAAACATGTGCAACATTAGACGAATCAGAGTGACTTCACCATTGCATAAACTCGTTCGAACCGATGTGACTTATCACATGGTGATTAAACTAGACTTCACATAATGATATTAAGTAAAACGTTACCTATTATTACGCGCATTAATTGCACAAGGTAGTAGCCAATAGCAAATTATTGCAAAGGAGCGCAGACTAACTGACTGCATTTGACATGACACTGGTCACGCCCAGATGTAACATACGTGTTCTCCAACTGGATTAACTAATGACTTAACACATTTTACATAAATCCAGTTCGAGCATTGTTGCATGTCATATACCAGATTAGATAAACAGCACCTTGTCACCCATCACATGAACACATCCTGCAATATTTCTATTAAATGCATACAATGTACGCAAACATGACCTGATTCAGAATGAATATGCATTAAAAAAAATGTGAGTCGATTTTCTTCATGACTTAAACTGTATATTATAATAATACCATACCAAAACTATCTCCAAAAAAATTAAAAGCTTTTAACAAACACGAATAATTATTGCAAAACTTCTTCCATAGCGTCCATTTGTAAGTAATTATTAAATTAAATATTTTTTGGTTTAGGAATTACAGGTCCGTATTCAGGAATGTTAAATATATCCCTAAACTATTATTTGTTAAATATTGTCCATATGCACCGTGACTATTGTATTTGAAAAAAGCCAGCCAACGTTCTTTTGATTACTAGACTCCCGACTAACCGCTGGAGTGGTTTAAAAAAAGATTTACATATATTGAGACAATTTTTACTTAAAAATTGTAGAAACTACTATTATTGTAGAAATATACCTGTGATAATAACTGTGATGTAATGTTAAGAAATAAATCTTGCATAAATGACTAAGAGTTTCTTTGAATCCCTAAGTAATATTGTAATTTCTTGTGAATGATGTAAGCCAACATTTAGCTATAAGAAGTGATAATGAAGACACGGAGGGGTGACCGAGCCGAGTGACGTGTGCACCGGGGATTTGGTAAGAGAACATAAGTACTAAACTTTTTTTCTTATTCCATTCAAGATAATGTACTTTGATCTTTTCCAGGGAGCCACGAAGGACGCGAAACCTACGTGTAAAGGATTACCATAGAATGCCGTGTGACTGAATTTTCTAGTCTTTTTATAACTATATTTGGCAGTCACAAATCCGGAACACGGGTCAAAGTATAAAAATATTTCTGTTTGTACCTTTAGTTAAGTTCGGCCCTGTGTTTTAAATGGTATTATGGCGGTCATAAGTTTTGTCAAGAGTAACATTCATGTATTTTTGAGTGAACTAATTTAATAAAATCAAAAACGTGGTCTGAGAATTTCTAAAGGAACTTCTTGACTATTGAGTCATAAACTGTCAGTAAGACTTCATGTATTCAATTCAAGTACTGACAATAAAAAGCTTTTAGCTATATTAATGGCTCTTCCCAATACAAGTATATCAACTCTCACTACAATAAAATTATGTGATAGTGAAAACAGACTTTAGATCTGAATAATTTAAAAGGACTAATTTAAACGGAACAAACAATAGCGACTAGGCTTTATTTTGTTTAGAGATAAAATTTGACTTGTAAGTACTACACGTGTCTGGTTCGGAAGTTAAACGCGTCTGCGTTTCTATAAGACAGCCCCCGAATGACCTCTAAACCTTGCTCCGTAATGAACTTCTGTAATTAAAAAATGCCAATTAATTTTAATAAAATACAAATTAAATTAAATCTTTGTAACTTTAACATACATGTTGAATTATGATATCCTCCTTTCTCCTACACTGTGCCCAACAGGGTCCATAGTGGTTACTGAACTTTGAATTGTCATCTAATTATACCTACATTATGGAAAACTGAATACGAACTTGACACTCGAAAATAACCACTAGTAAAAACATCTTAAGATCGTCAAATACCCATCTGAATTGACAGGGCGAATCACCGCGTTGTATCCACTACGCGTGTTTGTATTGTGTGTGTTTGTGCGCGCAGGTCGGAGGGCCGCTACGTGTACCGGCGCGAGGCGGACGGGCTGGTACAGTGGGAGTACCCCGCCGTGGCCACCACCGACATGGACATTAGCACCACGCCGCCACACCCCGGGATAGAGGGCAAGGTGCGTACTCACTTGATAGCAGTGCAGCAGTAGCTGGATACATATGCTTTTAACAGGGTTTGGAAAGGATGGTGCTGAGGAAGATATTTCGCCCTGTTAGGAAAAATAAAGAAGAAAAGACATTTTATAAAAACACTAATAACACACACACAAGACAACTAAATACAGTAAAACTTAATTTAGGTAGATGTAACTTAAATATATTTTTTTTTTTTTGCCAAACACTTTTTTTACAAAAAGTCCAAGAACACTACACAAGTATAATAATTTTTTTTAAAACCCCGACTACGGAGAACGAATTCTTAGAATCACTTTCTTGCACTGTTATCGCAATCACCAGTGGTCTACCAACTACTCATCGAGACCTATCCAACGAGTCCAAGTTCAGTTGCTCTACATTTATTGGAGCGGTGACCATCTTCCTGCTCCATCAGCAGACCCCAATCACAACTTTTTTTCTAGCCTTGGCCTTCTCGATAGTCTTCAGTGTGCTTCAGTGGTAGCCTGGACAGTGCCCTACACAAGGGAAGTAGTATTATTTCAACAATAGTGTAGGGAATCACAGACAACGGGATGGCGATATTGGACCATTGCTTCAGGAAAGTATTCAGAGTTAGCTCCCCTTTTACCCCTAACTTCATGCCTCGCAGCACGTTAACAAAGGATTTCCATACACTTTTGTCTCTCGTATGACAGTTATGGGTTGGTGCCTCGATGTGTGCTGTTCATCCGGTGTGGAAGGTGTTTTTTCTGCTGGCGAGCCAGCCTGCAGATATTAACGCAACTGTCCATTTCATCGTCTTATGGCTCGGCCTGCCTCGCGGGCCACCCAGACCCAGTGTAGACCCAGCAAATGCCGCATCGGCAGGTGCGCTTTTTTTTATCGCCGGCCAGGACTTTATCGAAGCGAATTGCGTTCAAACTCTTTAATTTAATTGTATTTCAAATTCAAAAGTTCAGTTATATATAAGTTATTCCAAATTCCATTTCATCACTGTTATAAATTGAAGCGACCGATACTTTGTCGAGGAACAACGCATCTCTTTTCGAATAGATGAAGAAGAAGATGAAAAAGCTGTTATATTCCTTCTAAAATAATAACGTGTTCTGTTATGAGCAGGAGGAGATTGTGTTGGCGCCCCCGCTGCCGCCCCCGCCGCCCCCGCCACCGGCGCCGTCGCCCCCCGCGCTCCCACCTGTCCCCGCTCCCCCCGCCGGCGTGCCCCCCGCGCCCGCGCCCCCGCCCCCGCCGTCAATCCGCGTGCACACGCCCCCGCCGCCGGCGTGGTTCGACCCGCCGCCGCCGGGCTGCGACGACCCGCCACCCTTACCGCCAGCGGTGAGTTTCTTATAATAATAATACCAACCCTTGTTTATGTCCCACTGTCGGGCACGGGCCTCCCCTCAAAATGAAGGGGCTTAGGCCATAGTCCACCACGCTGGCCAAGTGCGTGTTGGCGGACTTTACACGTCATTCGGAAGCTCGTTAGGCTTTCTCAGACATGCAGGTTTCCTCACGATGTTTTCGTTCACCGAAAGCTAGTAACAATCGCAAAAAGACGATTCGCACTTGATTAATTAAAGAAGAAGAAGTGTATTTATTATTATTATTATGTTTGTTTTAAAGCTTTTTTTTTTCTCCGAAGAGGTGAAATAAGCACGGGCCAGAGCCAAGTGCGTCTATTGTGGTCCAGTTAGGGAAAGGAACTTTCGGACTATGCGGCAGGTATTTAGAATGACTGCTTTTTGGGCGAGTGCAAGTGTGGATGGATGCATTTCGAGAATATTGAGGCTGGTGTGAAGTGTTTTGGGGATAACGCCTGTACTAGATAGGATAATGTGGATGGTTTTGACAGTGCTTACCTGCCATTGTGTCTTTATTTCTATCGACAAATCTGTATATTTAGCTATTTTATCGGTGTGTGTTGTGAGGAGATTATGTGTGTTACAGATAGCTACATCTATAAGAAATACTGTATTATTGGTTTTATTTAGGAATGTAATATCTGGTCTGTTGTTATATATAGTTTTGTCGGTTATAATAGTCCGGTCCCAGTAAATCCTGTAGTTGTTGTTTTCAAGAACATTCTCTGGTCTGTATTTGTAGTATGGCAGCTTTTCGGTTATGAAGTTACATTTATATGCGAGATTTTGGTGAATGATTACTGCTACCTGGTCATGCCGATGTTTGTAGTCAGTCTGGGCTATTGATTTACAAGCGCCTGTAATATGCTGGATGGTCTCGGAGCTGCTATGACAGTGTCGACATAAGTCTGTTGGAAAATTGGGTAAACGTATTATGTACTTCTGGTAATTTCTGGTGTCTATTATCTGATCCTGGATTGCAATCATGAAAGCTTCTGTCTCTGGGAAGAGTTCACCCCTCCGCAGCCAGTCGTTCGATGCACATTTATCGACGTGCGGCTGCAAGAGGTGGTGTCGGTGTACCGTGTAGTGACTTCTGCTCCCATGAGGCAATCTTGGTTTTGTCATCAGTTATTCGTTCTTTATGCTGAGGATTAAAGTCGTTTAGGTTAAGTGGTGTGAGTCGTTGGTCGGCACGTGAGACTGTGTCATGTAATATGGACTGGTGTGCTTGTGTATGAAAGTAATTTTATATGTTTTTATTTGCTTATTGTGTAGGTTTATGATGTCTATAATACCTCTTCCTCCTTCTGTTCTTGGTAGTGTTAGTCTTTGTGTGCAAGATCTAGGGTGGTGCTTACGTTGTGTTGTCATGGATGTATTGATCATGCGTTGTAAGGTGATAAGATCTGTTTGTGACCATTTTATAATTCCAAAAGTGTACATAAGTATTGGGATAGCGTATGTATTAATAGCTTTTATCATATTGCGAGAGTTTAGTTTAGATTTTAATAGTGTATTAAGGCGGTGTCTGAATTTCTTCTTTATTGCATCTTTTGTTTGTTTTTGGTGAATTTGACGAGCCTGCTGAAAACCTAAATATTTGTAAGACTCATTTTGGTTGAGCGATTCTATAGTATTTCCAGGTTCTATGGTGTATTCTCTTTGAATAACATTGCCGGCGATGACCGTAAATGTTTTGCATTTGTCAATTCCGAACTCCATTCCAATATCCTGTGAGAAGGTTTGAGTGATATCTGCGATTTCATGAAGTGATTGTGTGGTGTGGCTATATAGTTTAATGTCGTCCATATACATAAGGTGTGTAAGTGCTGTGTGTGTATCTTGTTGTGTTGTGATGACAAACCCTTGGTTCGATTGGTTGAGCATATTGGAAAGAGGATTTAAAGCGAGGTAAAACCACAAGGGGCTTAAAGCATCACCTTGGAAAATACCACGCTTTATTGAGATCTCGTCTGTTTCGATACTATCTGTACCTAATATTCTAAGTTTAGTATTCCAAAACTGCATACTTCCTTCTAAAAATTTTATGTTTTGTGGGTGAATTTTATAATGATGCAATATCTAAATAAGCCAGCTATGAGGTACAGAATCAAAGGCTTTACGGTAATCTATGTACATCGTACTGATATCTTTTCTTTGCGTATTTACTGTGAGTGATCTATAAAATTGCTTTTCGTTGTTAGTAAATTTGGCATTTTGTTCTTTTCTGTGTGTACAATTCATATATCTTCTTAATCTACTAGCGGTTACATTTAATTTTTGTTTGAGTGTATCTAAATATTGATTGTCTGTTTGGTTGGGCTCTTCATGTTGTGAGTGTGTTCTGTATTTTTGTTTTATGGTTTCAACATATGCTGTGAGCTTTCTGTTTCTATTACCCCGTATATATTGCGTCATTCTACCTATGTCTTTCCTTAGTAGCTCAATTTTGTTTTTAAGTCTTTGCTGCCATTTTGGTATTCTGTTGGTGTTATAATGCTGTATATCTCCATTAGGTGTTTTTATTTTGGTGCCATTGCAAATAGCTGTAGTGTATGCTGCGCAGTATATTATGGTTTGATTAGTAAGGAAGTCATTTTCGTCCGTTAAATGTTCTGTCAAAATGTGTGAGTTTATATAATGTATTATTTGGCCTAGTTTTTTAGATGATTTCTGTTTGGGACTGGTGGTAGGATTAGTATCCATGAATTGGTTTAGTGCTTCAATAATGTTAATTATAAAGAAATAAACTGGGGTTTTATTTAGTATAGCAATCTATTACATTTTATAAGTAGTTTTGTTTAACCTTGCTGGCAACATTCTTCTTCGCTATACGACTGATTGACTTACTGCGTGCTCTGTATTTTCGTTTAATAAACCTATAATTACTTCCATAAAAGCGTTGTATCATTATCATTGGCCCATAACACCTTCAGGTTATGGGCCCAGTCGTTTTAAATTCACAACGCGAAGTAAAGTTGCAATAAAATCGACGAGTGAAAATTTGTTCGGCGGCCATAGTTATCTGACCTGTTTGGCGTCGTTGCGTCGAGAAGGATACTTGCAGAAAGCAAGGAAGGAAGCAAAACTACATAAATATCAAAATGGAAGGAAGTATGAATATGATCAGGTTGGAAGGACCGAAAAATTGGAACATATGGAAGTTCCAGACAACAGTTTTGTTGCGAGGTCAAGGTCACCTTGACATTGTACAAGGTGAAGTCACGAAGCCGGAAGATTCTGCTGAACGAATTGTTTGGGAGTCTAAAGATGCTAAGGCTCAAACTTTATTAGTCACCAGGATGTCTGAAGAGTGCATGTTACACATTATAGGATGTTCAAGCGCTGCTGACATGTGGCAAAAACTTCTAAGTGTGTATGAGCAGAAAACGGAGACCAATGTTCATATTATACAACAAAGATTTTTTCAATTCAAATATGAAGAAGGGACTGAGATGTCAGTGTTTTTATCAAAAGTACAAGAGATGCAAAATCAACTTAAACAAATGGGTGAAGAAATCTCTGACAAATTTGTAATAACAAAGGTGCTGATGTCATTGCCGGATAAATACAAACATTTTGTATCAGCATGGGAATCAGCCCCAGATGAGAAACAAACATTCAATAATCTGGTGGCACGATTACTTGTAGAAGAAGAAAGAGTCAAGGAGAGAAATGACAATTTTGAAGATAACCCGTCGGCTGCGTTCTTGGTGAAGAATAACAATTTCAATCAGGGAAATAAAATTAAATGCTTTAAATGCAATAAATTTGGACATGGACAAAATGAATGCAGGAGTAATATAAATAAATACAACAATGATAACAGCTATCACCATAAACATTACAAAAACATGAATAATAAGTGCTACTATTGTGGAAAATCTGGACATTACAAAGCACAGTGTCGCTTCAAGAGAAGTAGGGAAAGTAAACAAAGCAATGCTTTTGTTGTGCAGAATTCTGAGCAGAAACATTATTCAAAATCTCAGTGGTTGGTGGATAGCGGAGCTTCTGAACATATGTGCTGTGACAAAACATTGTTCAAGACTTTCACAAATATTACAAGTAAAACTGTAGTCATTGGAAATGGAGAAACAATTAAAGTTGAAGGTTGCGGACAGATGGCGCTGCAAGTAAATAATGGTACCGAATGGATAGATACTACCATAGACAATGTCTTGTGTGTTCCTGATTTGAAAACAAACTTGTTCTCTGTGAATGCTGTGACAGACAGAGGTTATGTCATGATAACAAATGACAGTTCGTGTAAATTCTATAAAAACAACAGAATTTGCGCGATAGCAAAACGCATTGAATCGTCATATTATATGGAGTTACGATTTACGTGTGATACTGCAAATGTTGCACAAACATTGGTAGAGTGGCATGAGAAACTAGTTCACCAAAACTTCGATCATGTAAAGAAGGTTTTGTCGAAGAATAACATTGAGGTTGCGGACAAGAATATACCAAAATGTGAGAATTGTCTAGAAAATAAAATACACAGATTACCTTTCCCTAAAAGTGAAACTGTAACAACAAAGACTTGTGAACTTATTCACGCTGATACCTGCGGCCCAATGGAGATTGACTCAGTTGGTGGTTCCAGATACTTTGTGATACTTAAAGACGACTATTCAAACTACAGATGCGTCTATTTCGTCAAAAGGAAGGAAGAGATTAAACAAGTTATCGAAGAGTTCATTAATAAAGCTGAAAATGAGACAGGTAATAAAGTAAAAATATTCAGAAGTGATAATGGACTGGAATTTGTCAACAGTTAAGTCAAAAGACTATTTTCTAAAAAAGGAATTGTACATCAAATGACTGTACCATACACACCCGAACAAAACGGCAAGGCCGAAAGAGAGAATCGGACACTCGTTGAAGCGGCCAGGACAATGATGCATGCAAGATGTTTACCTAAAAAGTTATGGGCAGAAGCTATAAACACAGCTGCATATGTACTCAACAGAACGGCAAAAAGTAAGGAGTTGGATAAAACTCCATATGAAGTATGGTGTAATAAATTATATGACTTCAGTAATCTGAAAGTTTTTGGTACTCCAGTATATGTACACATCCCAAAGCAGAAGAGGAGGAAATGGGATAAAAAAGGAGAGAAAGGAATAATGGTTGGTTATGGTGGAGATGTCAAGGGGTACAGAGTATTCTTTCCACATAAGAATACAGTCGAAATCAAAAAAGATGTTGTATTTCTCGATCAAAGTCCACACGTCCACAGACAAGAGACGTCCACAGACATAGTTAAGTTGGATATACAGGAAGATTCATCACAACAAACTTATCCAGTTGAGGAAAAGAGCGGAAGTCAAGACACTGAAATCACACCTGAACCTGTGGTGAATGAAAGCCTACAAATAGAGGAGTATGACTCTGGAGAAGATTATGTTCCATGTTACAGTGAAGATGACAGCTCGGCTCACTCAGATGTACCAGACACACCAGAGGTTCCAAGGCAAAAAAGTCAGCGGGTAAGGAAACCTACCTCTAAGTGTAACACTGTCTACAGTGTCGAAAGCGAACCAACTACATATTGTCAAGCCATGCAAAGGGAGGATGCAAGTAAGTGGGTAACTGCTATTAATTCAGAGTTACAAACATTAAAAGAAAATAATACATGGACATTTTGTGATCAGCCTGTCGGTACTAAAATTATAAGTAGTAAATGGGTATTTAAAATAAAGAATATTAAAGGTGTAAATCAGTACAAGGCTAGGTTAGTTGCACGGGGTTTCGAACAAGATAATATATCTGATTTAAATGAAATATATGCCCCAGTAGCAAAATTGAATACTTTTAGGTTATTTGTTGTTATAGCAACTAAGTTCAACTTACCAATTTATCAAATGGATGTTACAGGAGCCTTTCTATATGGTGAAATTCATGAGAATGTTTATTTATGTTTACCTGAGGGTGCTTATACTGGTACAAATAACATAGTTAAATTAAATAAGTCTCTTTATGGCCTCAAAAAGTCTCCAAAATATTGGAATGATAAATTCAATTCAGTAATGCTCAAAGAAGGGTTTATGAGGTCTAAATGTGATTCTTGTCTTTATATAAAATGTAATGGTAATGATAAACTTTACATGTTATTGTATGTCGATGACTTGTTATTTTTTGGTACAAATGAAAGAGAAATTTGTAAATTAAAAAATATTCTTAATACAGAATTCAAAATGAAAGATCTTGGTTTTGTATCAGACTTCTTGGGTATTAATGTTAAACAAAATTTAGAATCAGGTATTACAGAATTAAATCAAACAAGTTATTTATTGAATGTATTGAAACGATTTAATATGGAAAATTGTAAGCCGATGTCTACTCCAATGGACTCAAACTTAAATACAAAAATATTTATGGAGGATAGTAACTGTAATAAGCAAGTAGAGAATTTATGTAGGCAGATTATAGGATGCCTAATGTATGCTGTATGTGGCACAAGACCGGACTTGTGTTTTACTGTATCTTTGTTAAGCAGGTACCAATCTAAGGGAAATATTGCATTACTGAAGTCATTAAAACGAGTATTAAGATATATTAAACATACAATTGATTATAAATTAATTTATAACTGTAAAAACAATGAATCTCTTGTAGGATATTGTGATGCAGACTGGGGGGGAGATCTTATAGATAGAAAATCAACTACGGGTTATTTGTTTATGATTTCAAATTGCTTAGTTTCTTGGTGTTCTAAAAAACAAGCATGTGTCAGTCTGTCATCAACAGAGGCTGAGTATGTGGCAATCAGCATGACTGCCAGCGAAGCCTGTTGGTTGATTAATGTATTAGAGTTTTGTGGGTTTAAGAATAACTGTCCAGTACCTATTAATTGTGACAACCAGTCAGCCATGGTAGTTGCTGCCACAGATTCAGTAAAGAGATTGAAACATATCGATATTAGGTATCATTTTGTAAAAGATTTATTAAAGAATAAAAAGATATGTTTAAAGTACATTAAAAGTAATGAACAACCTGCAGATATGTTAACTAAAGTAATAAGCAATGAATTAATGATAAGATGTAGTAAGTTGTGTGGCTTAGTGTAAGTATTAAGTTAAGGGTGTTGTCAAATTAAACTAGAAGAGTGTATTATGTTCATTTATTATTAAGTTTAAAGTTTCTTACATATAGTTTAATGTAAAAATGTACTAGATTGAGAGGGGGTGTTAATTATAAAGAAATAAACTGGGGTCTTATTTAGTATAGCAATCTATTACATTTTATAAGTAGTTTTGTTTAACCTTGCTGGCAACATTCTTCTTCGCTATACGACTGATTGACTTACTGCGTGCTCTGTATTTTCGTTTAATAAACCTATAATTACTTCCATAAAAGCGTTGTATCATTATCATTGGCCCATAACACCTTCAAATAAATTTTTCTTTAATATCTTCTGGATGAACGTGAAAGGTGTTGTTTCTGTTTTGTGTTCTTCTACTACTGGTATTTACAGGTGTATTTGACAGACTCGTATGTATAGTAGACGCTTGAGTGGATGAATGTGCTGAATGTATCATTGATTGTGAGTGTATGGTTGTTAGAGTTTGTCTGCAAATTACTGCAGATTCTTGCGAATTTGTGGCTGGTGCTGTCTGTTCATTAAGTACTATGTGATTTTCTGTAATATTTAGTGTACGCCCTACTTCTCTACGGATTTCTTGGAGTTTTCCATCAGTAATGTATTTATTATTTATTATAGCTCTTCTCTGATCCGAGAGACGTTGTTCTGAAAGATGTGCAAGGTGTGGGTTAATCGCTATAAATTTATTTCTAAGTTTTTTCCTAATCGCAGTCGTGTTTCTTTCCAATTCCGATTCTAAGTAGTAGCATCTTAAAAGACATTAATTTAAGTCGTCCGTCCATCTCATTCTAGTACCAGGTTGTACTCCTAGTTCAGTGTTTTGTGTTGTCTGAGAGATGGAGTCATAATTAGATGTTGGTGTATCACGTTGCTCTAATTCTGCCTTTACAGCTGTCTTAATTGCGTCTAGGATTTCCTGTGTTAATAATTGATTTCTTAATATTGCTCTGCGTTGATCTCCAACTCGTTGTCTACTAGCCTGCATAGTTAGGAACTTTTGGATGAATTTTTCGTGTAAAGGTCCTAAAAATGCTCTGCTGTTTGTGGTTTCTAATTTAGTTATTTCTAAATATGTGCGCCAAATGAATACATTCATGGCATGTGACCACTTTCGTCGCGCGCGTTTGGTACCAGTAATGGGCACAGGTTTATCGGCATCTGCCTCCTGTGCAACATTAACTGAAGAGTGCGTGATTGATGATGATGGAGAAACTGAAGATGAACGCGATACGATTTGAAATGAATGAGGAGATGAACTAGGTGATCGTGAAATAAACTATGAGTGGATGAAATGGGTGATGATGAAATGTCGGCTGTAATAGATTTTTCGATGGGCACCCGCCTGCTCGATGCCCCATCGCCGATGGTTCGCATGCTGTGACACCCAGCACCGGCTCCAGGTGTGCCCGGCGATCGCCCCCGGGAAGCGGTCCTTTACGAATTACTCTTGAACGTAGCTCCATATTCAACGAGTTACCATTGCATTGTTAGCCGTGTAAGTTTCAATTGTACACGTGTCCGCCCCCCACGTGGCCTGGTGTTCGGTCCGGACGTAAGGTTGGATTTAAGGGGGCTTATTATTATTAAGATCAGAGGTGCGGGCTGGGCCTCGAACCTTGTTTCCAAGGCAAGTGCTCGCGACTGAGCTGTTACTGATCCCTTCTTATGATGTCTACTCATGTGTTGACGGGCCTGTACAGGTCTAGTGGTTATACATCCTGGCCGCTACCCAATAGGTCGCGGGTTCGATTCCCACCAAGAGTCTGGGTGTTTTATCTGTACTTGTTCGTTCATAAACTCACAGTGAGACATTGTTGGTATATCCATTCCATTGTACCTTTAATAATCATCATTAGGGCCTTAAACAATATTTAACTGACTGCAGAGTTTATCTGTTTCTAGGAACCAAAGCAAGAAATAGGCGACGAGCTGGCATCCTTCTACAATGACATAGCTGAACTAGAGAAACATACCTCTGCGCCGAACACCGCTACCAACTCACCGGAACCAGCGGAACACAGAGATAGGGAAAACGAAAGAGAAAAGGAGAAGGAAAGAGAAAAGCAGAGAGAAAAGGAAAAGCAGAGAGAAAAGGAAAAGGAAAGAGAAAGGGTAAAGGATAGGGAAAGAGAAAAGGAGAGAGAAAGGGAAAAAGAGAAAGAAAAGGAAAAGGATAGAGATAAAGTTAGCAAGAAGAAATCCAAGGTATGTGCAATTTAAATAATTACCATATTTTTTAAATTTCATGAAATATGTTGCTAAGTCCGTATCACATGTGGTTCAGAAATATTTATATTACTTTAGAATATGAAAAGCAAGAAGTATTTAGGACACAACAAAGTTACTGTGATACATAATTCGATCAACTGTGCTGTTCACTAAAGTTAACTATCTCGTGATATTCGCTTAATTAATAAAATAAAATTAATACTCTAACTGCCGAACCTACAAACGTCAATTAAAATTAATGATGATTAATCCATTTTTAAATCGGATTATTTCGACACTCGAAGCCAATTAATACTTAATACGCTGATAGTGAGTAGAGATAACAATTATCTCGTATTCAATAATCGAAATTAATCATAAATGGCTCCGCCAATCGAAATAAATAGATTTAAAAAAGTTACTTAATTAGAATTAAAGTTAATTGAGGTTTGTGAGTGCGGCAGTAAGCTATATAAGACTGCAGGCCGATTACCTGATTTTCTGGAAATTAAGATCATCATGTATTGCCTGATTTCTCCCCGGTCGTGTCTGACTTTCGTCCCATCGGATTGTTAAAAGAAGAGAGAGTATACCTGTGTCTGTGCAAGCACTTGTGCGCTATTTGTAGCTGGGGCCTCATCGGTCAGGAAAACAATATTTTAATCATCATTAGTGCATTTTTTTCTATTGTTACAGGTGAAAATTTCTTCATCAATTGGTATGAAACACAAATCGGTATCCAGTCTTGTAGCAAAATGGCAACAAGTTGCAGATGAGATTAACTCTGATTAATCGATACTGTGTATCGTTGACACCTAATATGAGATTGACTGATTTTAGCCACATTAACAAGTTTAGTTCAGTCCATGAAGATATAGGGTCAAAGTGGAGTCCAAACTCCAAATAGTTGATTGAGGCATACGCTATCCCTTTCATTGAGGCCGGATCTCTCTTTCTAAGTGGTCCAATGTGTGGTCCATGTAATAATTTAAATTACCCGAGAAATGGGGGTATAATATAGAAATGCTCTACTTCAACATCAAAAGATTGTTTTCCACCCGAAAACATAAAATACGATGACAATCATGTCTTAATAATTTTGTTTTTGGTATTGTTCTGCGAGTACGATTAGGATAATGCTATATTGTGTTTTCGCCAATTGTACTCAAATGCAATTTTAAATACCGATTTTAAGGGTTCGTATTTTGTGGCAACACTGGCGCTTATTGTCAGCATGAAACTGTCTGTCATTTAAATCGATCCAACATTTAAATACCATAATTTCACGATAAAGTGAATTAAACTAATAAGAATGGTGATAAAATGTGTAGTACTTAGTTGCAAAAATATGTTGTACCCCTTAGATGATACCGAATATCACTCGTAAGTCCGATTTGTTCAATAATGTACCTACCGATGATCCCTTTGGATTATGCACCATATTTTCGATCAGTTCTTCTTTCGATAGGCACATAACACGTTTTCAGTTCGTTTGTTCGTTTGTTTTAACTTTCTATTAATTTGTAGTTGAATTATCTAATTTAAAATATTTTACATTGTTTTCATAGAGTAACCATGGTAAAGATTTTTTGAAGACTTTCCGTTTTGGGGATTTTTTTACCGCCACTTTATGATAAAAAATATACGATGTAGGTATTTAGTTCAAAGGATTGATATGGAAAAAATATTGTATGTTCAAGTGTGTATGTAGTTTTAAACATATTATTAAAATCATATTTATTCTTGTCGCCTCCTAGTCCTGTCGCGTCTAGTAGCCTCCGTGGCGCAGTGGGAAACCGCTTGCTTGCGTACCGGGGGTCGCAGGTTCGAATCCTGCGGGGAGCAACAGCTTTGTATATTTGTTCCTTACTGGCTAGGACAATGCAGGCTGGTCATCTGATTGTCTGTAAAGTAAGATGATCCATGCGTCGGATAGGCATATAAAAAGTCAGTCCTGCGCCTGACCTCTCCCCGGTCGTGTTGATCTTTCGTATCACTAAATTGTGAGAGGTAAAAGGAAGAAAGAGTGCACTTGTGGCTACGCAAGCATTTGTGCACTGGCTGATGGCGGATCTTGCGAAAGATTGGCCGCTGTGGTCGTATCGGCGAGAGTACCTATATCATTCTATAAATATACATATAATCACGCCTCTTTCCCGTAGGGGTAGGCAGAGACCACTTCTTTCCACTTGCTACGATCCTTACATACTTGTTTCGCTTCGTTCACTTTCATTATTCCCTTCACACATGCTCTTCGGTTTAGGGTACTCTTGACCTGGCCTTTTTTCAAGACGTCCCTGATTTGGTCTTGAAACGTCCGCCTAAGTCTACTCGTTCCAACACTTTCATTCAAACTGGCCTTATACACTATTATCGTCAATCGTTCCTCATTCATTCACTCGACATGGCCAAACCATCTCAGCATACCTCAATTTTTGTCACAACATCTTCTTTCATACCACAACGTTTCCTTATGTCACTATTTCTTAACCTGTCACTATACCTGGTCTGTCACCTGTCAATATATATACTGTTTTATTTACCCGTGGTCAATATTAATAATTTTTTTATTTTCTTGTAGATTTCCTAAAGATATTGAGCGAAGGAATATTATGACTATCCATTGTCCCATTCGAAAATAAATTTTATGAAGCTGCAATGATCTGCAGTTGGTCCAATGGAAACCTAAATTTACTGCAAATGCTTTTTCTATCGTCTAATGTGTGGGTTACAAGGTGTTTTAGTTGTTTGCATATAATGAAAATTGCTATTCAATATCTTGTGATTAATCGGAAATCGTTAAACGTACTGAATAAATGATCTTGTAATACAATTTCTTTTTATCATAACTTCATATGCTTTTATTTTCACAACCATTAACTTATTATTTATTTATTACTTGATTGTCTGTAAAGTACCTCTAAGGTAAAGTAAGATGCTCCATGCGTCAGATAGGTATGTTGGTCCTGCGCCTGGTCTCTCAACGGTCGTGTCGGTTTTTCGTCCCGTCGTATTTTGAGAGGTAAACGGAAGCAACTAGACATATTTAATCGGATTAAACTTAAAGCTTAAACAAGCCAAGTAAGTCGTATTAAGCGACGAAGTTAAAAAGATGTCCTGATTTTTCATGAAACATCAAGGTTACCCTCTTAGAAAGGGAGATTCGACCTCAATGAAAGGGATAGCGTTGACCTCAGTCATGTATTTGGGAGTGTTTTCTCCACTTTGACCCTATATCTTCATGGTTCAGTCTGACACCAAATGGCGTTAATATTTTTGGCATCTTGACAATAGATGGCGTTGATACCAAAATTGATATTTCTTTCTAATTCTAATATATTCCAATCCTCAAACTGTTAACAGTACAGACATGGCAGTATATTAAATGACAGTATATTATGAAACTATTATTGTTTTAACATTTCTAAATGTTGTGTTTTATTTTCGATTGATTGATGATAAGGCTGGAATGTACGATAGCAATAAGTCAATAAGACCAAAATAAAGTAAAGAGATACAAGCCCATTGTAATAGATATTAGAATTAATTTCATATTTATATGTTTTTGTAAATAGTTATGTATGATTTTGTAAGTAATAAATGATAAGATTGATATGTTCTAATGTTTCAATTCATATCTTTGCCTCGTAATCGTCATCTTTAATATACACTTGAGAGCAATAAAATCGCACACCCCTTGTAATTTGGTTTATTACTGATTTTTTTCTTAAATCTAAAAATATAGAGTACAAATAATTTAGCAAAATTAAAGAATACAAGCTTAGCTTTAAAAGAACACCAAATTAAAATCATTGACCTTCACATAACTTAAGAAATCAACCGTACACCAAATTAGCCAAATTCACCCGTTAGCATTGTCACTACTTGCACCCCTTACCCGCAGTATAAAAGGGTCGGTTTTTTGGATTTTTAATCAGTTGCATACCGAAGGTCAACGTGATAACATCTCTACTCAACGCATACGGAAAAATATGGATAACACGCCCGCAGAAGCCGCTCAAGTTATTGCCTTGCTCGAAGCAGGCTATAATCAAAGTGACGTTGCTCGACGACTAAATTTGAGCTGCTACTCTGTTCGTCGTGTGTACCAGAGGTTTCAAGAGACCGGTGGCTACATTCGACGACCAGGATCTGGCCGGCGACGCAGAACATCAGAGCGTGATGACCGCTTTCTTGTGTCGAGGTCTTTAAGAAATCGGCAACTGAATGCGGTTCAACTGGGAGCTTCAAGAAGTTCGCAATGTCAGTATAAGTCGGTGGACAGTCAGAAGAAGACTTGGTGAAGCAGGACTGACTTCACATCGCCCAGCAAATGGTCCCAAATTGACCACAGCTCACCGACAAGCCCGACTACAATTTGCCAGGGAACATTTAAATTGGACGTATGAACAATGGCGGTCTGTTATGTTCTCTGATGAGTGCAGAATGACATTACATGGTCACGATGGACGCTCTAGGGTCTACAGAAGGTCCGATTTTCACAATGCTGCATAAGCGAACGTATGGCTTTTGGCGGTGGATCGTGTATGTTTTGGGGTGGTATAATGTTGGACACTAAAATAAATAAATATGCATTTATTTCAGACCAAAAATGTCCATATCCACATTATACAATTTGAAGCATTTATTAAAATTACTACAATAAAATAAAATTATGAAAAATAATAATAATATTAATATAAAAATTATAAATAATTGATTTAAATATTAAAAATTTACAGCATATGAATACTACATCAAAGCAGCTACTGGGGTACAACATGCAGTATCCTCCAGTGCTCCATGAATGGACAATCTGAGTCCATTCTGCTTGCTATAAGTTTCACTAAAACTGACATTGTATTCATCACTGGGGCGAATACCGGCTCGAGATCGAGAGGTTTGACGGCTGCACGATACGTCGACGAAGTGCTCGAAGGACATGTGAGGCCGCTTGCGTGGCTTATGGGAGAAGATTTTATCCTAATGCACGACAACGCCAGACCGCATGTCGCCAGGACAGTTTGCGACTACATGGAAGACGTTGGAATCACCGCGATGGAGTGGCCAGCTCGTAGTCCTGATCTCAATCCGATTGAGCATGTCTGGGATGAGCTGAAAAGAAGAGTTCGAGCAAGAAGCCCTGCTCCTACGTACCTCCGAGAGCTTCAACTTGCCATTGAAGAGGAGTGGAACGCTATACCATAAGATTTCATGGTAAAATTAATACGGTCCATGAAAAACCGATTAAGAGCTGTAATCAAGGCTAGGGGAGGAATACACCTTATTAATAAACAATTTGTTCAAGAATTTTGAGTTTGATTTTCATTATTTCTTAAGCGAAATTGGGTAATTTTACCCGTTTGTTGGGTTTTGTGCCGTAAAACCTCTTATGGGTATTTTTTTACACTGTATTTGATATCATTAGAAAGGTAATGAGGTAGACTTTCAATTAGTGTGTGTGTTTTTTTTAAATATTTATTCAGATTCATGAAAAAAACTGCCTCGACATAAAAATGTCAAGGTGTGCGATTTTATTGCTCTCAAGCGTAGTTTAAATAAAGCTTTTCTTTAAAATCCCCCTCTGATTGTAGTGTAAAAATATTCTTTGTTTTCCTCTCAGTTGACAGATGTACCGAAAAAAAAATGAAGTACAGTCGAATTAAGAACATCTTTTTTAAGACGGTTAAAAGCGACAAATGACTGGAGCTTGGAGATCATATGTGAATAATTTTATTGAATGGAAATTGTTGTGTATTTATTACATATTGTGGGTACCTACATAGTAAATAAATCAGTTTGCACGTAACCGTGGTATCATTTCACAACATGGTGACAGCGGGGCTAAAAAATAATCTAATATAACGATATAAGTGTTAGTTGGACTTTGAAAATTAAATAGATTCGCGATTTAAAACAAATAACACGTAAATAATGGAACACGCACGCCCGCCTGCTGAATTATCGCTGGATGGTGGTCCGGCAAGTCGCGCCGACGCATGGCGCAAGTGGTTAAAACAGTTTGAAGTGTTTTTAAAAGCGTCGGGAGTGTATAAAGAGCCGAAGGACGTGCAGGCTAGTTTGTTAATTAATCTTATCGGCCCCGATGGTTATGATGTGTATTGTACGTTGAAATTTGACAATGAAAAAGATCGCGACGACATACAGAAGCTAATAGAAAAGTTTAACAGCCATTTTGGAACGAAACCTAACACTACGATGGTCAGGTTTAAGTTCTTCACCAGGAATCAAGAAATCGGAGAAAGTATCGATGAGTACGTGACGGCTTTAAAACTCCTGAGTCAACAGTGCGAGTTCGAAAACCTGGAGGACGGTCTGCTTCGCGATCGTATAGTGTGCGGCGTTCGAGATAGCTCAGTCCGAGACAGATTGCTACGAACGGATCAACTCACTCTCGATAAGGCGGTCATGATTTGTCAATCGAACGAAATCTCGAGCGAGGAAGGCCGAGAAATCGAAGGTGTCAAAACTGAAAAATCTAGAGGAATGTCCGTGGATGCGGTATGGAGACCGCGCGGTGCATGGCGAGGTTCGCGCGGCGGCGGCGCGAGGTGGCGCGGGCGCGGCTCGGCCGTGCGCGCGGGCGGCGGCGCCGAGGTGGCGGCTCGCGGGGCACGCGCAGCGCACGGCGGCGGCCCGGCGGTGGCGGAGCAACAGGCGCGGGTGCACCCTTGCGCGGCTTGTTCCAGTTATTATTGCGACGGCGGCTTTCGATGTCCGGCGCGCAACGTTACATGTTATTCGTGCGGCGACAGAGGACATTACAGGAAAATGTGTCGACTGCGTAAATCTAATAATGTGTTTATGGTGCACGAGAATCCGGAAGAAGATGACCTGTTCTACATCTCCTCAGTGGACGCGTCGAATGAGATGCGATCTGAGGATGCCAAATGGTATGAGACTTTAGTTCTTTCTAATAATATGCAGAAGCATTCGTTTAAGTTGGACACCGGTGCGGATTTAAACGTGATTTCGAAGAATAATTATCTCAGTTTAGGATTCAGTATTGATCAAATGAGTCCATTTAAACCGAAGGCGATGTCATTTTGCGGTAACCTTTTGCCAATCATAGGGTCGACCACACTAAATTGGATTTATAAAAATAAAATATTTTCTATAAGTTTTGTCATCACTGATCACGCCTGTGAAAGCATACTAGGTAAAAAAGCCGTCGATCAATTAGGATTGGTAAAAAGAATGTATTCACTAGATATTACAAAATATAATGATTTGTTTGAGGGTCTCGGTAGGTTGCCCGGGTATTATACGATTCCTATAGATAAAAATGCCACTCCCTGCATTTGTCCAGTTCGTAAAATACCACTTAGTGTGAGAGGTAGCTTACAAATGGAGCTGGAGCGCATGGAGAGAATAGGTGTAATAAGAAAAGTGACTCATCCAACATCCTGGGTAAATGGGATAGTGGTTGCAGCGAAAAAAGATGGTAACATACGCGTATGCCTCGACCCGCGACCATTGAATAAAGTGATTCGTCGTCAGCATTTTCCACTGCCCACTCTTAGTGATATTGCTACTAAATTGAAAGGTGCCAAATACTACAGCAAATTAGATGCAAGATCTGGATTTTGGATGATACAGTTGGATAATGAAAGCGCAGATCTATGTACGTTTGGTACACCTTTCGGACGCTATCAATTCTTACGCTTACCATATGGAATTAATTCTGCTTCAGAAATATTCCATTCTCGGGTGAAACAGTTGCTCGAGGGCCTAGAGGGAGTCGATTCCTTCGTCGATGACATTATAGTGTGGGCATCCAATGAAAGAGAGCATGACGAGAGACTCCAAAAACTGCTGGATAGGGCGAAACAAGTCGGTATTAAATTCAATCGCGAAAAATGCGAGTTCAAAGTGTCTGAGGTAACTTACTTAGGCCATAAATTTAGCGCGAATGGTATGGAAATTGATAAAAATAAGTTAAAAGCTGTAAAGGAAATGAAGAGCCCTCAGAATAAACAGGAATTGGAGCGGTTTTTAGGTATGGTGAATTATTTATGTAAATTCATCCCTAACTATTCTGAAAAAGTTACCCCTCTGCGAAATTTGCTAAAGAGAGATATTGAATGGGTTTGGGGTGCCTGTGAAGAAAAAATTGTCAAAGAGTTGAAAGATGATCTATGCAGGGCGCCCGTACTGACGCTGTTCTCGACGGAGCAGCCGGCAGTGGTGTCGGTGGACGCCAGCGCGCACGCGCTCGGCGCCGTGCTGCTGCAAGGCGGCCGGCCCGTGGAGTTCGCGTCGCTCACGCTCACCGACACGCAGCAACGCTACGCGCAAATAGAGAAGGAGATGCTCGCTATTGTGTTCGCCCTAGAGAGATTTCACCATTATATATTTGGCAAGAGTGATGTTTTAGTAGAAACGGACCACAAGCCTCTGGAAGCTCTTTTTAAAAAACCTCTGAACTCTGTGCCCGCTAGATTGCAGCGCATGATGCTGCGAATCCAGAGATACGATTTTACCGTTGTATATAAACCGGGAAAATATTTATTTATTTCAGACGCGCTATCGAGGGCCCCCCTTCCTGAACTGATGCAAGATAAAATATCTGATGAAATTCACAGTCAGTCTTGCTTTTTAATACGCAGTGTTTCATTCAGTGACGAAAAACTCAATTTAGTCAGAGATCATACAAGAAGTGACATAGTGTGTCGGTTATTAGTCGAAACTATGAGAATGGGATGGCCGCTTAATAAACATAAAACGGATGAAAGGATAAGGAATTTATGGGAGCATCGGGATTCCATAGAGTACTATGACGGTGTAATATTTAAAAATAATCTTGTTTATATCCCGGAGAGTCTGAGAGCAGAAATGTTATTGAGAGTACATGAGGGCCATTTAGGTATAGATAGATGCAAAAGGCGCGCCCGTGACGTTATGTACTGGCCGGGTATGTCGCGTGATGTTGAGAACACGGTGCGTCGCTGCCGTGTGTGCGTCTCGCACGCTGCGATGCCGCAGCGGGAAACATTAATTCCCCACAAAATACCCGACCTACCGTGGGCAAAAGTTGGTTCTGATATTTTTGAGTACAACAAGCGCTATTTTTTAATTCTCATCGATTATTTTTCTAATTATGTTGAGGTGTCGGCCCTAACATCAATTACATCAAACAGTGTAATAAATGCTATGAAGGATCAATTCGCCCGACATGGAATACCATCTGAACTTATAACGGATAATGGGCCAGCGTATGCTTCGAAACAATTTCATGATTTTGCAAGAACATGGAGTTTTTCACACATCACATCATCACCCAATTATCCCCAATCCAATGGTCGGGCGGAGCGAACTGTTCGCACGATAAAAAATTTACTGATAAAATCGATTAACGATCATTCCGATTTTTACTTGAGCTTATTAAATTACAGAGCGGCTCCAAGGGATGGGGTTGCTAGTCCGGCGGAGTTATTGATGAGTCGAAAACTGAATACACGGTTACCGATACACACTAATAAATTACGTCCGAGCAGAGATAATACGATAGATTATAGAAACATGCTTCGAAAACAATTTGAAGCCAAATGTAACTACGATGACAGAGCTCGCAACTTGCCCAGCCTTCAGACAGGTGATGAAGTGATCACCGTCGACGGCACTAGGAGACGAGAGGCGCGGGTGACGGGGTGCGCGAACCAGCCGAGGTCCTACTTCGTTACTGATAAGTTTGGAAAGCTATTCCGGCGCAATCGTAGGCATCTCATCAAATTTGACTCATCTCCTACAACGCCACTTAAACAGAGGGATGAGACACGTATTACTGGACATAATAGCGACAGCAGTACGTATGATGATCCCAATGAAGTGACGGATGCTGGTTGTGAGTGGTATGATACTGCAGGGGCACCTAACGAGGCGCTCGAACAGTCACCACTGCTTGTTACAGAGCGAACCGAACGGGCAGCAGCTCGTGAGGCAAAAAAGAGAATTAAAGAATGTACCTATTAATTAGAGCTATGATTATATATTTTAATTTATTATTATAATTATGTGAAATAATTATAATTAATAAAGTGAATGATGTTTTAATTTTCTATTTGTTTATTATCATTGTTAATATTGAATACTTACTTGTAACATTATCAGTATTATAACCAATGTTTTAGTAATGTTTACTTACCTTTTGTGTATGGGAAAGATGTTGTGTATTTATTACATATTGTGGGTACCTACATAGTAAATAAATCAGTTTGCACGTAACCGTGGTATCATTTCACAACAGAAATTACTTAGTGGCTGAATGCAATGTTGATTCCTTGGTTGAATTGAATGTTGGTTTGACAACAGTTTCCTGAATGTAACGAAACGAATATTATGTGGATTAACGGAAACAAATTATACAATTTTCGTTTTAAATACTTTATTATTATACAACTTACTTATTAAATGTTTTATAGGCACAATGTATAAAAATATAAATATCCTATTTTAAATATACATTAACAATTAATTATTACATTTAAAAGACGGGTTGTCTCAACTCCGGTGTTAAACGAAATTGGCATTAACTTAAATTGCTTAGCCTGTATTAATATTACTTTTATTTTTTTTGTTTCACTTTACTGTTCTATACTGTTACTATAAATCGTATGTTAATCTTCGCGTTATATTAAATTTTAACATTGCTTCAGATTTTCTTAGGAATTAATGGCTTTACATTACACATGCTTAATTATTTCCTTATTAACAAAGCATTCCTTAAAAAATCTTTTACAAAAATAGTATTGGACAATTGACAAAATTCAATAATGTGCTAAGTACTATTAAGATTTGAAAGATTTGATTAAGTTAATTTCGTGTTGACATTACACTATTAAAGTAGGTATAGTCTATAAAAAGAATGAAAGTGTATTTTATATTATTGATACCTATATTTACAAGATGCTCTCTCCATAATTATTCTTAGTGATCCAGTTAAGTAAAGAGATTCCTACGGAGGAATAAGACTTAATGAATCAGCTGAAGACTAAATTGATAAAAGGTTTTATACCAAATCACATTTCACACGTAAGACGGCTGATTTTCACGTATTACTTATTTTTAGGCAAAACCTAATACAACAGTACAAGCGGCCTTCTAATCAAGAATGTCTGCAACATAACAACGTCTTACATCTAAAGCTATACCAGAACTTCTACCGCTTAACAATACAAGGTTCGCAAGTGCCAGGCTCTAGATAAGCCGGATGGCATTGGGGACAATTCGGGTTCTCCCCAAAACTGGCCCGTCCTGGCCTACCTACATGCACCTGGAACGATGTCATAGCGTCATCGTTCTCGTAGCCTGGATGCGGGCTATCTAATGGAAATAAGTAGTCAGGAACGAAGTACGAACTAATATTGTACTCTGTGTTACTCGGCTTCAAGTCTGCTACAGTCGGTGGGGGTCTCGTGACGCTGCTAAAAGGATTCTTCCCTGTGGTTCTTACATTTTGAACTGTTGTAGCATTCGTCACGTTGCTTTCTTTAGGCAGTTCCAAATCTATAGCTGGTACAGCCCATTTCCATTCGTAGTAGATCTGCGGTCCCGATGTAGCTGTTGGTATGGAAGACGAATCCGTTTTAGGCGGTAGCAATACTCTCTCAGGTTCTGGAATGTTATTTCCTTTAGTTTCCGTAGGGTTGTTGGATTTCGTGTTCACGTTGTCGAATCTAGACTGTTCAGGGAAGGATTTATCGTTCTCTGCCTTGAAATCGTTGGCGGTGTTCCCGAAGTTTTTGTTCTTTCTAGGTGTTCTCTCTTCTTCGGAACTTACTTGCCCTGAAGGCAGATTTTCATTCAGCTTTATTATCTCCGTTTTGGTCATAGCAGTTTTGTGAGAATCTTCAGAATTTGGGTCGAAGCGTTTAATGAAATTCAAGACAGGATCCTCGGACGCTGTTGCGTTTAATTCTTTATCCTCCGTTGTCGCTGCTGTCACAGGCGCGTCAGGTGGAACTAATTCTCTGGACGGTGGCGTTACATTGAGATCATCAAAATTTCGGACAGGGTTAGCATTGGGTGTTGGTTGATATGTTGGGTCGGGCTCTTGCGAAGCTACTTCTTGGTCGATGTCGGCTTTGGACTCAGATTTTGTGTTGGTATTTTGTCGTCGCTTGTTCTTACCGGTGGACCATGAGGTTGGTGGTCTGTAGTTTCGTTTAGCGCTGTCGAGGCCGTTGCTGTCGCCGGAAATGGTGTCTGCGATGCCGACGATGCTGTTGCCGGGATGGACTGAGTACTGGAATGTGAAATTAATTTATTAAAGTTTAAGGAATATAGATTATTTTAATGAAAACAAATATTTTTTACTACTAATTGATGGTAGATTTAAAAATAGTTATTTAGATGGATGTAAAAAATACCGGTCAAGTGGGAGCCGGAAGGGCGGTACGGCATTTTTCAATTAGTATCAATAAAATTACTATTTGTTGTGATAGTGGTACTTACTAGAAATAGATAGATACTTTGTGAAAATTTCAGCTCTACCTATTACTCTACCTATTATATTCCTGAGATACAGCCTGCTGACAGGCAGATGGACGGACGGACAGCGGAGGCTTAGTAATAGCGTCTCGTTGGGACCCTTCGGGTACGGAATCCTAATAAAAATTACTATACCTACCAAATTACTATCCCGATAGATTTTCTATAACAAACGTATTAAGTCTCAGAACATAAATGCAGACCTACAATACGCCACAAACCCAAATAACAATTCTACAAAGAAGCTTCAAAGTTATTACCATGTTATAACACCTTTCAAATTTACAAAAACAACTTTCAAATCTACATACTGAATGCATTCGTTCTTGCCTTTTGCGTGTACCCATCAATGTCATAAATCGTATATTATTGTCGCACCTTAATAGGTAATCTCAAAACGTGACGATCGTAAGAATACATGCCGTTTTTCCGCATCAAAAGAGCATCGATGTCCAACAATAGAGAAGGCATGTTTGCAAGCAATCCTGGCACGCTCTATCAGTAGGTACCTCGATTTATACTACATTTAAAAGTATCTGCCCATTACACCAAACCTTCCCCGCGGGTTCCTGGGTTAGAATTGCATCCCCCATTTTCTTCTCATTGGGTGTCGTAAGAGGAGACGAAGCGAGAACAGGAAGATGGGCAGCAGCGTCTTTCTCTTTAAATGTATCTGTCACCTATACTACGATCCCCAAGCCGCTTGCCAAGCGTGAGGATTATGGCAACTCCTCGCTTTTAAGGCAGAGGCCTTTGTTCAGTAGTGAACGTATTTAGGGTTCCATACCTAAAAGGTAAAAAAGGAACCCTTATGGTGAGACTTCGTCTGTCTGTCACAAACATATATATTTCAGGAACCGCTAACGCTATCGATTTGAAACTTGGAATAATTTTAGATCTTTTTTACCCGCATACATCGCAAATGAAAAAAATATATTTTTACGTTTACTTTTTTTATAATGGGGGTCGAAATAGGTCATCAAAATTTCAAAGTGAGACTACTATATCGAGTGGGGTATCATATGAAAGGGCTTCATTTGCACATCTCAAAACAGATTTTTATTTTGGCTTATGTGACGTAGTTTTTGGCTGATAATCAAAAATGACAAAAAAAAATGGAGGGAAAAATCTGAAATAATTATATGTTATGCACGTCTATCTATATTTTACAGGAAAAATAAAATGATCTTTCTAAACAGTACAGGTTTTTAGTAATCCTAAAAAAACCTCGACAAACTAACTTAGTTTTGCGGTTTGTTTTTTTTTGCTATCTGAGGTGTTAAGTACATGAATAGTAAAATTACTTTAATACGTCCAAAGATGGTATGGAACCCTCGGTGCGCGAGTCCGACTCGCACTTGACCGGTATTTTTTTATGTTAGTCTACTGCTAAAAAACCCGCTATTGATCGCTACTGAAATAGTGTGTTTCAAAACCCGCTATTGACATTCGATAGATAGATAGTTAAGATAGTTTCGTTTCGCTAACGAAAAATTATGCTACCTACAGCCCACCGCTACTGGTTAGGACTATCACATAATTGTCTGAGAAGTAAGATGATCCAAGCGTCGGTTTGACATGTAAAAATTCGGCCAACGCCTCTTCACTCATGTTGGTCTTCTCATTCTCTCACTCATTGTGATAGTAAAGAAAGAGAGTGTGCACTAGTGTCCAGTGGGTCTAGTAAAAGTTCTGATAGTATGTTCTGAAACGAGCTCGATCAAACTGTCAGTTTTCTCCATACATTTCGCACCAGTGCGGTAACTATCAAAAACTAGTGAAATTTACGGGAAAAAACTGACAGTTCGATCGAGCTCGTAAACTATCAGAAGTCGTACTAGACCCCCAGAAGTACTAATGAACTAATAGCTCGCGTAGATGGCTGATCGTCCGAAAGAGCGGCAGATGTGGTCGCATCTGCCAGGAGAATATTATGATTGAAGTAAACTGCTTACTTTAGTTTCATCTTCCCTCAGTATATCCAGGTATGGGTTGAACGGTGGCGCCGCCAGAATGTCGGGCCTTGGCGTGCGCAGGCGCATGTCGTCGTCAGACACGAACGGCTTGTCGCGTTGACCTGAAATTAGTAAAATATCATTGTTAGTAGCTTTTTCGAAGCTTGATCTAACTCTTATTTTTTAAACTGATGGAGCGAGTACCCTTACATGTAGAGATGTACGTATGATTTGTACCGATACTTCGCATTGTATCGATCCGGTATCGATCACGTATTACTAAGAAGAAATTTTGCTCTGTAATTTGTATACGATTTTAATT
Source organism: Furcula furcula (assembly GCA_911728495.1). Taxonomy (NCBI): domain Eukaryota; kingdom Metazoa; phylum Arthropoda; class Insecta; order Lepidoptera; family Notodontidae; genus Furcula; species Furcula furcula. Next base: position 25,029,831 of record OU452253.1, read on the forward strand.
AACAACACATACCTAAGTATCATGATATCAGAATGTACCTACTTAGGTTAGCCCATCTATCTCTTACCTACCTACCACCTATACCTACTGGAATCCTCGAGACGCTTGAAAAGCGTGAGGTTTATGGCAACTCCCCTCCCCTCCCCTTAAGGGGAAGGCTCAGAAGGCCTTTGTTCGTCGGCTGACGTCTTCCGGCCAATGATAACTCGTACTAACTATGATGAAGTTACATAATATATTTATGTTTATTGCTGGCTAGTTCCATTGTGTTTCATAAGCTAGTGCGCTTCACCATCCACTACTCTGTCACCACTTACCATCAGGTGGAAAAGCCGTTAAACATTCGTTTATAATGAGTAAGTAGGTAAATATCAGTGGTAAATTTTCATGAGTATGATATATTCCAACATAATATTCATTGGTGACCTTAAAATACATCCAAGTCGATCGTGATGGCTACTTTACATATAGTAGATTTATGTTCTAATGGAGCCTCGTTAGAGAATGAACATACATACCACATTAAGTATTCGGCCCTAATATGGTAGGTAGGCATTATTTTCATCCGTGTAATTGCTGCCTTGAATAATAAAATACGTTTATTACATAATCACGAATCGAATTTAATTTTCGTAATATTTAACCGTTACCCTATTCCAGGTAAGAATAACACCCTCCCATCTCCTCCCGTTGGGTAAGAGGCGACTAAGCGTAAACAAGAACACGGGCAGCAGCGTCTTTCTATTGGATTATCTACCATCCATACTATGATCCCCAAGATGCCTGCCAAGCGTGGGGGTTGTGGCCACCCCTACGTACGCATCTAAGGGCCTTTGTTCAGCAGCGGACGTCTTTCGACTGTTGTTGATGCAGTGGCGGTCCGAGAGGGGGGGTCGTAGGGGTCATGACCCCCCCCAAAATCTCAAAATATTACTCGTCAAATTGACCAAACTTAACTTCCTGCTTAAAATGTCTACACAATTATATCAAAAATAGGTACTTAATCAAATAATATTATTTTGAAAAATTTGGTTGAGTACAACAGTTAGAAGTGAGACTGAAAAGTTTAGCTCATCTATATATTCTTCGGATGACCTCTTTGTCGAAGTGGTACTGACCATATCTAATACATCTGTGAACCTATTTATCTGTCCAAGGTAAAGAAAGTGGTCTACAAATTCGAGTGTAACGTTCCCAACGACTACCGGAACGGGTGCAACATGGGATATTCGTAGTCTTGTCCATGTTCACTTTAAGACCTGTTGGGAAACGCTACTAAGGTCACTGAGCATAATTATGAGCTTTTGCATAGACTCTGCCATAATGACCATATCATCGGCAAAACGAAGGTGAGGAATGAAATCAAGAGCTTAAAAATATGTATCCATCTACTTGGATATACTTTTTGATGTCTGGGATGTCGTCGGGTTTGTTTGGCTCTGGTGTCCTGAACTGAAGTGCTAATGGGTTTCCGTATCGAGGTGTATTAACTCTTCGTAAAACCTAGCGAGCTCTCTGAATATCTCTGGTATTTATGAGATGACACATTGTCAGCAATGATGACACAGTGACTTCGTTTCGCTCAATTGCGTCCATATACATGCCGGATTATTCGAAGACTAGTCGTGTCGCAGTACCTACTTAATTATGAAATTCGTCTATTGACTTCGACATATTCCAACATAGCTGCCAAGTTGAACTTTGCAGTCACATCTCGGTTCAGTTTTCTGAGGCTTTTTACTATGTAGGGTCTTAAAGAACTAGGATCCCACTGTGTGGACAGTTTACGCCAATCCATTGTTTAACTCATTCACAGTTTCGCAATCGGCTATTCACTGGAAGCGATTGTGTAGTTAAAGTTGAAAGTTTTCGGGGTTCTGTATTTGAGCGGAACCCAGTCGGAGCGTGGACTTCATCAGGCAAGACCTCTCGAGCTTGACATAATACTCAATGTCCGTCTAAGAAAACGGTGATCGGTACCGGTTTTCTCCCTGCCGATCACGGAGAGATCATTGAATGCTTCTTGGCCATAATGATGATGAAGTTGATCTCATTTTTGATTGAACTATCGGAGCTTATCTGCGTCCAATTCCTAGATGGTTGCTTCCTGAATAATGAGTTCATATCATAGAGTCCCTTCTTCTCCATGAAGTCGACCACCCTCTGGCCCTACCCATACGAGCTCTCAACTCATCGACATTCCGGATGCCCATATTCGCATTGATGTTGCACATAACAATAGTGTAGTTTATGTTTTAGTGTTATGTACCTATGGGCTGATAATTTCCTCATACATTCATTCTAGTTCATCGTCAGTCTCTACAATCAGCCTCTACTTCACCGTCAGGGTCTACCGAGGTCGGCGCGTATACCTGTATCTGTATGACCTTCAGCGAATACCATTCGGTTATTCTGCGTATAAGGTATGCTACCATGCTCGACGCACTATCGACCTTTACCACGTTGTTTATAAGGGACTTACCGACAAGAAACCCAACACGGCCCAGGGATTGCCGGTCTCCTTACCCGGAAAAAAAAACATATTGCCAAAATCAAGTCATCGTATCGCGCCCCTCTCGTCGGATTTGAGATAATTATTCTCCAGCTCGAAAATCTTCCCGTCGGTCCTTAGCGTACGGATATTGTGTTGCCGGGGCCAAAGTTATTGGTGGTGCTTTGGAAGTTACTCCACCGGTACCTCTCCCGCTAACAAGGTCAAGAATAACGCTGAACTGGCGGAATTGGGGACCGGATACAAATGTTGTCTATGATTGTGAGGGGGGGGGGGCGGTCTATCGTTTGTAAATTCATACTTAAATGTATATAAACACCGGGAAATACGACCCGGGTCTCTACTAACGGACCCGTCGACATGACCCCCCCCAAAATCGTTGGCTGCGACCGCGCCTGTGTTGATGGTGATGATGCTCAACCCTATTATATATAGGGAGGACCTAGTGGTCGATCGCATGTGCTCTTATTTTGTTGTACAGTTTCAATTGGTTTGAAAATTATGTTTGCAATTCTCTACTGTAAGACTCATTTACATTATAACTATAAATATTTACAGTATATTTACAAATATACTTAACCTAATGAAAAAAATCCTCCAAGTTGTCGCCGCATTGGGAGGGAAGGGTATCTAAAAGACTGGCGGAGTTACCTCTTTGTATGACCAAGCTTATACCTGTGCTTATACGTTCGCAGAAAAAGCTAACAGCCCGACCCGACCGTCTCGTGAGACTTCGATAAGATTGGATGAAATTTATTTCACCAAACCGTGCGTCTCATGAGACCAAGGCCACAAGGTCTCCTCCGCCGCAAAAGGCGCAAATATATAGGCGGCTGCATACCTACTTGCGCCGCAAAGTAAGTACTTATACAGTGTAAGTATACTTGTCTAATATATAAAATTCTCGTGTCGCGGTGTTTGTTAACAAACTCCTCCGAAACGGATGAACCGATTTGTATGAAATTTTGTGTGCATATCCGGTAGGTCTGAGAATCAGCCAACATCTATTTTTCATATCATTCGATTAAGGTTAAACAACATAACACAAGGTCATTACATAAATGGGCGACCATTTAATTCCATTATAAGCGTCTCCGTGCTTCGGAGGGCAAGTAAAAGATAGGCCCCGGTTTTTAACCGACTTCAAAACAGGATTATAAATCTATTAAAAATGTGTAATATTCACTTAATAAGCCTATGCGGCATCTAAAAACGTAAAAAAGCGCGGGCTGAGCAGCGCGGGTCAGCTAGTAAGTATATATTATTTCTTGTGATTGTGGGGATTGTAATGTAGGTACTGCCTACATGTATTCTGTGGTACTGCCTCGACATGTAGACTATTAATATTTGCTGTTTTATAATGTGTATCGATACAAAGTACGTTGACGAAGCACTTAAGACAGAGAATAGCGTTTGATTATCAAACAGATATTGATGATTAGATTTGATTGACGGGGCGTGGGCTTGATGCATTATGCATTAGTTAGTTTGCTATGCAGACATTGATGTAAGGTCAGTAGTTCGTGATGATGCTTATCATTGAGATCCTTTGACAGACATCTGATTTTTTTTTAACTTTTTCTGGCCCTAACTTTAACGAATATAATCATTTTGAATGCTCACTCAACTTTAACAACTTTTATGAATTTCATTAAGTATAAAAGCCGAGCGGCTAACTCGCATATCACGATGTATCGATTTATTGTGTAATTATGTTAAAATATGATAATATAATTAGGTAAGATGCGGTATTTTTTAATTAATCCTCCAAATGAGTCTTAAATCAAAGTTCTGAAACTCCGCTCTGTTTTTATTCCTCGATAAAAAATCTATGTGTGTCCGATGGATGTAATTCTTATTTATGTAAGTATATTTTTGTGGCTGTTACTATTTATATCAAAAGTATGTTACTCAATTTAGATTTTGTATTGTAGGTACTTATGTAGGGACCTCGCTTGACTTTTTGAGTGCATCAAGGCCAATACAGCATCGGCATCGTCTCCTTGGCCTGAACTGCGATGTGCGCCGCAGCCAGCGGTGCATAGTGTCACTATCTTATGTAACCGGTCATCCAATTTAGAACGTCGTAATTACAGGTTTGGCTTCTAAAATTATAGGTAACCGTAGGTATGTTTGTATAAACATACTGAATTATTGTTTCTTGTTTGTACTCCTTTGATTATTGTAACCTGTATTTTAGGGTCTTGTATCTGTTTTAGGGATGGGGAACTAGGAATCCCACCTCTACTTCACTTTTACTTTGTGTGACTGTTCGGTAGACGATCATTTGGTTACACAACGTTAGGGTAGGGCAGTCCATAGACCTTCGGAGTCGCTGGACGTTCGGCGTGTGGGCCTTTGAACGTCCATCGAGTACGGCCGCGACTCCGAGGAGGACGGCGGCGGGGTTGTGACCCCCGTTCCCGTGAGCACCGTGTCAGGTTCCCGGGGGGCTGCAATGCGCCCCCCGGCGGCCCCGGCAAGGCACTGAGGGGCCCCTGGTGCAGATCCCACCGGAGAGCCCTGGGGTTCCCCTCTTATGTGCCGATGCGACAGCTGCGGGGGTTTTAGTGGGTAAGAATCCCACATACCCTGGACAAGCCCCACAGCTCCCGGGGATCTTTGGAACATTTCCTCCACGTCAAAAAAAAAAAAAAAGGGCAGTCCATAGATCCGCGGTTGGGGCCGACCTGTCGCTGCCCGCCATGATACAATCCATGGTGAACAGCGAGAGGTCGTGGTCGGCAGTGGTCTCCTTCTGCGAGTGCGTTATGTCGCAGAAGGAGGCAGCGGAGCGGGCCAGGGAGAGTGATCCTCTCGCTGACGCAGGAGGAGGCCCGGGCGCAGAAGGCGGGCCAACGCCGACCTGATACCCCCGTAGCGAGGTAGTGCGGGCAGCGGAAACGGGGAAACTGCTGCCTGCGCACAGCGTTAAATCGCCCTCGGAGGATGGCGTGCCGGTGTGTCCAGGCACGCCAACCGGTTGTGAGTCTGCGGGCCTTTTACACCCGCAGACAGGTCCGTGGGCTTTATACCCGCGGACGAGGAAGGGCTCACCGGAAGGCGAGCGGCCGCTGACGGGACCCATACGAGTACCAAGTATGTTCCCGGGACCCGTCGACACAGCGGGTTGAGGACACCGTGGGGTTTTACTCGGGCCGTCAGCTCCGCGGGTATACATGAGGATTACGCCACGTTAAAAAAAAGGGCAGTCCATAGATGATTGACCGTTTAGTGGCATTTAAAATAAAAAATCTCCGTGCTAATCTCCGAGCACGTAAAAAGTCGGGCCCGGTTGATGTCATCTAGACAGCAGTCGTTGAGCCAAGTCAGGGGCAAGAGTAGCCTGAACAACTCTAGCACCAGGTTGGCCACTAACCGTAAGAAAAAAATGCCAGGCAACGTTATCATCCCCAGAATTTATTTGGAGACTTACGATGTAGTGGGATCTTATGAGTGACAGTAAAACTTGGATTTCTGTTTAAAAATTCTACTAGGTGGTAGGTTTCTTGTGCAAGGAACCGTCCAGGTAGGTACCCACAAAGTGTCAGATATTCTGCCGCCAAAGAGCAGTGTGTAAACATTGCTGTGTTCCGGCGTGAAGGCTACAACAATACCTAATGTCTAAGGCCGTCAACGCGCTAGTGATTCTTCTGGTGTTTGCTAGCGTCTATAAGCTGCGGTGACTAAACACCAGGCGGCCGCATGCTTGCTTGCCACCTTGGTAGTATAAAAAATACAAAGTACATACCAATAAGTTGGTTGGCGCTGTAGTCCCGCTCGGACATGGAGCAGTTGACCATGTACCAGTGGTCACAGATCAGCATCCGTTGCTGGAACAGCGTCATGTTCGGGCACGTGTAGCTGAACTGGCGGCCGAGCCCATCGCACATGTGGTACACCTGAATAAACATTACTATATTAGCTTAGTGTAAACAAGAGATAGATAGAGAACGGGGTTGCCCGTGGGGCGTCTGGGTAAACATAACACCCTCCTATCTCCTCTCGTTTGATGTCCGTATGAGGCTGCTAAGGGAAAACAAGAAGACGGGCAGCAGGGTCTTTCAATTGGATTCTTGTATGATGGATCTATGTATACTACTTACACGAGCACTTATCGTTAGAAAATAATGAGCTAAAACGATTTAACCAGGAGTTAATAAAAAAGAATGAGCTATACAAAAATGTTACAACTAGTCCAATAAAGAAAAAAGTAAATACTCCAAAAAATAAAAATACCCTGATGACAAACCGAATACCTATCAAAGAAATGACTGCTACTACTGAAGCTACACAAAATAAATCTTTAGTGACGAAAAACTTAAACAAACCACAATCATTGAGTAAACATAACAGAAAAATTTGTATACTTAGTACCAACAACACTAACAAAGTATTACCAATTGCACAGAATCAATTTGACACAGATAATATATGTCACTATTTGAAAACTAACTGTGGGACACAGCAACTTCTACAAGGACTTAAAACAAAATTGACTGAATACACGATGGATGACTATTGTATTATACTGATTGGTGAAGATGACTTTATGAATACAAGAGACTATTTTAATATAATTTATGATCTAAGGGAGACTTTGATAGAAATTACAAACACAAACATTATTATCTGCCTACCTACTTTTAAATGTAACCACCGTTCAAATATGTTTAACTGGAGAATTGAGAATTTCAATAATCTCCTATACTTAGATGTAATGACTTATCAATATGCTTATCTGCTTGACTCTAATCAGAACCTACATTACGACACTACAATGTTTAATAATAAATCAGGAAGAGTAAACAAATATGGTATGAATATAATATTTAAGGACATAAAAGAACTAATAGAAGACATATACATTCATTCGTCTACTCCATCTGTCAATAATAGTTCTGCTAACCAATCAGACCAACTACATGGGGATAAGGGGTTACAAGAACCTAATGATAAGCAGTTTTTTCGGTAGTTACCTAAACATACTACATCAAAATATTGCCGGATTAATAAACAAGTCAGACTTGTTAACAGTGCAGTTAGAAAACCTTAAAAATCAAGGCACTGTCATAGACGTACTTTGTATTAGTGAACATTTTATTACGGCTGGACACGAGAACTTACTGCATGTGCCAGGATTTCATCTTGCGGCGTGCTTCTCTCGAAATACAAACCGTGGAGGAACGTGCATTTTAGTTAAAACAGGACAACAGTTTAGAGAACTTCCAGAAGTAGCTAAACACTCTGTATCAGGCATTCTTGAAATGTGTGCAATCGAACTTACTACTTATTCTATTATTGTGATCTGTATTTATAGAGTACCAAAAGCAAACTATGTGACATTTTATGAAAAATTAGACATCGTACTAAAAAAACTGTGTATCTCATCTAATAAAAAAATTGTTTTGTGTGGCGATATTAATATCGATGTATTAAAAAGAAATAAGATTGCGTTGGAACTCGAGTACTTTCTTCTTAGTTTCAATTTGATTTTAGCCTTAACTCAGCCAACTAGACTTAAGAGTCTCACTTGCATTGATAACTTTGCACACAATTTAGGAAATAAATGTAAAACTCAAGTCACAAATACTTAAAATACCAATTAATAAAATATGCGACTTAAAATTTTGGAAAGTGTTCAAAAGAGATTACTCAAAGGAAAATCTTATAAAATTTAGACAGTGTCTAAAAGAATTGTCTTTCAAGGAGGTCTATGATATTGATGACGGCAATAAAGCTTATGAAAAGTTTATTGAATACTTTTCTCTATTCTATAAGCTTTGTTTCCCTGAAAGAGTAATAAAAATAAATAGCAATAAAAGTGCAAAATGGATGTCCCGTGGTATAAAAAACTGTAGTAAAAAACAGAGACACTTAATGTGGACGTACAGAATGAATCCTACTCAGAAAACAAAGAATAACTTCAAAAAATACACTTTGCTATACAAAAAAATCATAAAGCTTACTCAAAAATCACAAAATGACCATTTTATTAGAACCTCGCAAAATAAAGCTAAAGCTACTTGGCAAATAGTAAACAAACAAATTAAATCTACCAAAAGACCAAATAACAACACTTAAATTAAATGACATTACTCTGACAAAACCTATTGACATTGCAAATGCTTTTAATAATTATTTTATTGACGAAATTGAGAATAATATTAAACTTGACATGACATTAAATAATAGATTAAATAACTTGACATCCCAATCAATATTTATTCAACCTGTTGTAGCGGATGACATTATTTTAGTGACGAATTCGCTTAAAAATACAAACACTGTGGGTAGTGATGACATATCTACAAAAGTTATAAAATATGTTAATGATATTGTTGCACCTATATTATCGCATATTATAAACCAGTGCATTGTAAATGGCGTATATCCAGAGAGCTTAAAACATGTAATCATTAAACCAGTTCACAAAAAAGGTGATAAAAGTGAAATAAAAAATTATAAGCCAATCGCAAAAATTTCAGTGTTTTCTAAGATTTTCGAAAAAATCATCTATAGTTCTCTTTATACTTATCTTAATAAATATAGCCTATTATGTAAAGAACAAAGCGGTTTCAGAAAGAATACTACTATTAACATGGCTATATTTGATCTTTTGTGTAACGTCTTGGATGCAGTTGATAATAAGATACCAGTCTGTGCTTTGTATACAGATATGACCAAAGCTTTTGACTACGTGGATCATAAAACCTTACTACATAAATTACATTGCTATGGAATTAGAGGAAACATTCTTGAACTACTGAAGTCATATCTTAGTAATAGATTGCAATGTACAGAGATAGTTAAAGTATGCACTAAAACAAAATTAGAACTTAAAACTTTATCGGAAGTTAGGTTAATTAAATATGGAGTACCACAAGGCAGTGTTCTTGGGCCGCTCTTGTTTCTAATATATATTAACGACCTACCTAATGTGACGAAGCAGCGGATGATACTATTTGCAGATGATAGCACTGCCATAGTAAAATGCAACAATATTATAAATTATGAAAATGACATTAATAATACACTCAATGATATAGTAATTTGGCTAAAGGAAAACAATCTAGTAATTAACTTAAATAAAACTAAAATTATGCAGTTTTACCAACGAATAGAACCGCCCAAAATTTGTGTGAAACATAGTAATTCTGATATAGAAGAAGTGAATGTCACACGGTTTTTGGGTCTATATGTAGACAGTCACCTTAATTGGAAATCTCATATCGATGAACTGTGCAAAAAAATGAACAAATCAGCTTACGCGCTTTTCCAAATTTCCAAAAAAGTTAATAGAGTGGCATTATTAACTGCATATCATGGACTAGTCGATTCAAACTTACGCTACGGTATTATATTTTGGGGCAACTCAACGGATAGAGAACTAGTATTCAAAGCGCAAAAAAGATGCATACGTTCAATGTGTGGTCTGAAACAAGATGATAGTTGTGTGCCATTATTTAAAGAATTAAAAATTTTAACTGTCCCATGCCTTTATATTCTAGAAGTTTCATTATTTGTTAAAACGAATTTACATTTATTTCAAAAAATGTCATCAGCACGAGATGTTCCATTACGCAGTCAATACAGAAACGCCTTGTGCAATTGTAGATGTAAAACTGCTTTATTGCGGAAAAGTATATTGAACATGGCACCGCGAGTATTTAATAAAATACCTGATGCCTTAAAATGCCTAAACGTAGCACAATTTAAAAAACAACTTAAAATATTTTTTGTTGAAAAATGTTATTACACAGTTGAAGAATTTCTAAATACCTGATATAAATTGTAACGAAGCCATTATTTCCTTTGACATTTCTATTTTTATTGTATAAATTTTTCATATTTACTTTAATTCTTTGACATTTATAGCAGCAACATTTGTAATTTAAATTTTACTTATTTTAATCGACGACCTAAACTAATAATAATAATATTTAATTAATTAGTTACTTACTAACAACACTTTTGTACGCCGTCTGGCATAACATAGCGTTTCACTTGCATTCATGAAGACCTACATAATACTTACACCTATGTTATACAAATGAATAAATGACTTATGACTTATGAGCAGTGTTCGAACACTGGCCCGCACCTCTGATTTCTTTAATTAATCATCTGCGAATCGTCTCTGTGCAATTGTGACTAGCTCTCGGTGAAGGAAAACATCGTGAGGAAACCTGCATGTCTGAGAAAGCCCAACTAGCTTTCGAATGACGTGTGAAGTCCGCCAACGAGCACTTGGCCAGCGTAGTGGACTACGGCCTAAGCCCCCTCATCATGAGGGGAGGTCCGTGCCCAACAGTGGGACAAAAACAAGAGCTGGTATTATTATTATATGCATACTGCGATCACCAAGACGCGCTCAGCGGGAGTATTAAGTCAACCCGTCCCTTCTAAGCGGCGGGCCTTTGTCTGAACAAAGAGAGAGAGAGAGAAGGCGAAAGACATCGGTGTCGATGTCGTCGATGATGATGATTAGAGAACGGGGACAAACCAAACAGCTCAACTAGAAAAGCTAAGCTTAGTGTGAAAGAGAAACATATGAAGAAGAACTTCATCTTACACAATACTTCGAGGTGTAAGATTGCAAGTGTTCTACGACGAGTCACAGTACCTATGTGAAGGACCCCCGTTTTATCCGTTTTACCCACTGAAGCATCTCTACCGTACACAAAACCTAATTATAATTTATTTATTATTATGGAATTTGATTGAAAATTAACATAAGTTTCAATTTTTATAACGAAATAGATATTTAATAATACAATTAGCCTTGATACGTATACACTGTAGGTTATTTGTGAGATGATGAGATACAAGTAGTTTTTGAAGCATGCACATTATGATTAATTACATCATGCAAGTTATTTAATAGAAAAAAATCTAGTAAAAAATATTTTTTTACTAGATTTTTAGGGTTCCATACCTAAAAGGTAAAACCCTTATGGTCTGACTTCGTCTGTCTGTCTGTCTGTCACAAACCTATATATTTCAGGAACCACTGATGGTATCAATTTGAAACTTGGAATAGTTTTAGATCTTAATTACCCAACTCCATCGCAAATGAAAAAAATACATTTTTTCTTTTACTTTTTTTTTATAATGGGGGTCGAAATGAGTCATCAAAATTTCAAAGTGAGACTACTATATTGAGTGGGGTATCATATGAAAGGGCTTTATTTGCACATCTCAAAACAGATTTTTATTTTGGTTTATGTCACGCAGTTTTTGGCTGATAATCCAAAATGTAAAAAAAAATACCGTTCCCCCCCCTTATCTCCGAAGTTTGTGGAGGGAAAAATCTGAAATAATTATGGGTAATACATGTCTATCTATATTTTACAGGAAAAATAAAATGATCTTTCTAAATAGTACAGTTTTTTAGTTATCCTAAAAAAACCTCGACTAACAAACTTGGTTTTGCGGTTTGTTTGTTTTTGCTATCTGAGGTGTTAGACGACGAGTAAAACAACTTTAATACGTCCAAAGATAATATGAAATGCTCGGTGCGGGAGTCCGACTAGCACTTGACTGGTTTTTAAAGTATATTTACACTTTACGAAGTCCTCGCGCTTTAACTTCATTAACAAACAAACAATCGATAACAACCGAACTAAGAGATACTACGATCAACAACTAATTGGGATAAAATCACTATGCCGACAAGATAGTATAACTCAACATCACTACAACTTTAAAAATACAAACAACAATAAAATTTAACTTTTTATAACCTTTCTTTCGGGCATACTACAAACTTTGCTACAAACAAAATCGTAAATATTCTGTGAACATATGGTATTTTTATTACACCTCGCCGAAAAACAGGCAAAGGTACTCATACCATACAGCCTTGTTTATTTTTGCCACAGTTAGATCGCAATTCGCCAACGAGTCGAGATAGGGATATTTTGTATACAATAGACATTTTTCATTACTTCTATTAGTCTGAATGATCTGAAATTTAGAACATATGTAAATCCGATGATATTAAATAAAATGGTAACCTTCACCAGGGTTTAATGATGATCAGGAAAAGGTGGTAACAGGATCTTGGCCCAAATAAACGTAAACCCACCGACTTTGGGCTCGTTAGGTAGGTCTCGACGAGTAGTTACTAGAAAAAATGATCAGTCTGGTGATGGAGCAGGTAGGTGGTCACGGGATCTCTGCACTAATAAACGTAGACCTACCGAATTTGGATTAGTTGGATAGGTTGCTGCGAGCAGTAGGTAGAAAAACTTGATCAGAGTCTGGTGATAGGAGCAAGCAGGAAGGTGGCTACAGGAATTCGGCTCCTTTAAATGTAGGACCCACCGAATTATAAATCTATGGTTAAATCTTGACGAGTAGTTGGACAGATACTGATCAGGGTCTGATAATAGCACAGGAAAATCATTTTAAGAGTTCGTTTACCTATTAAATTTATACTTGTAGTACAGTTACTAAAATACAAATAAAAGTAAAGCATGCTGTAATAATTCTGTTCTTTAATGAAAGTCAAATTACAAGAACCATCTTCCAAACACTTTTATGGTTGCCTAGCAACCTTAACAAATATTTATTTTGAAAAACATGCCATGGTTATTTTTTAATAGGGGCTGAAATATGGTCTGAAAATATCAAAGTGAGGCTACTATATCGAGTGGGGTATCATATGAAAGGGCTTTATTTGCACATTTTAAAGCAGATTTATATTTTGGTTTTTCATAAGTATGTAGTTATTGGTTTTTTTTTATACGACCAAGCTGGCAAGCATGCGTACGGCCCGCCTGATGGTAAGCAGTCACCGCAGCCTATAGACGCTAGCACAACCAGAAGAATCACTAGCGCGTTGCCGACCCTCAAGACATTTAGATGTTAAGTCTTTGTGTCCGGTAATTTAACCAGCTTATAATCAAAAATGTCAAAAACATTAAATAAAAAATACTCGTCTCCGACTTGTCTCCGAAGTTAGTGGAGGGAAAAATCTAAAATAATTATGAGTAATACATGTCAATAGATATTTTACAGGAATAAATCTAATTCTAATTATTAGCTTTTTAGTAATCCTAAAAAACCTCGACAATCAAACTTATTTTTGCGGTTCGGTTCATTTTTTTTGGAAATCTAACAAATTCAGCAGATGCACAGATTCTATATATTTTAATTAGTAATAACAAGTCAGGATAGACACGTCTCTTTATTTTTCACAATGACAGAATATACTGACAAGACCTTTTAAATATAAATACATGCACGCTATGCTCTATAAAAAGTTCGACCATGTAAAGTTATAATAAAATTATCAAATCTTAATACTTTTGCTATCTGAGGTGTTAGATTAATTGTAAAATAACTTTAATACGTCCAAGGATGGTATGGAACCCTTGTGCGCGAGTCCGACTCGCACTTGACCGGTATTTTCTATTAAATAACTAAACTAACTAACTAAAACATTACCAAGTTAACAAAAAACGATACGCATTTGATGGTAACTACATAACGAAAATTGAATTAAATATTTAAACAAAATTAGGAAACTAAATTAATTTTGCATTACAACACATTAGCACAAATACATGTCTGGCCGCGCACTTAGCTTCCAACACCAACTCATCAGGAAACTAGCAACTTAATTACATCGCTATTAGAATAAATTTAATACCGCATATAAGATTGGTATGCCTTTTATATAAAATTATATTAATGCAACGTAAAAAGCCGAAAGTCTGCACAAATGAATTTGCAGTTACGGTTTTGCTCCACCTCCGGAACGTAATAGTGTGTGTGGAGTATACTTTGAACCACTTGAATCTTTTAGGCATACTCTAGCTCAGCCATACTCAATTTTTTTTATCCCTGGCCTGGACCACAAAGTCGCTTCTGCTTTACCCTGCGGGCAGCATAGTCGCTTCTGGTTTACCCTGCGGGCCGCAATAATCTAGCCTAAATTGTGTGTTTAATTATAACTACCCTAAGTATATTAAATTACAATAAATCGCATATTTGAAATAGCATTTATTTTAAAATTAAGGGATTTTCCACTAATAGAAGATATTTCTATACCTACTAAAATTATGTGTACGCGCTATTTTATGATAGTAAGCGAGTGAAATGAACATTTATTCATTCGAACCTTATTCGAACGACATTTTTTACATTGCTTTTGTACACAATATATCAATAAAATACTGCTGATAATCTAAAAATACTGTACTAGACTTCGGGTCGCATAGAAAAGGCTAGCGCCACAGGTTATGTATGACTGCTCTAGCTACTCTGTTGCTGATGTGTCAGAGAGTTCCCTAAGGCACGCCACGATTGAGCTGAATATAATAATCTGGTGTACAATAAGCTAATCTCAGACGATTGTACCTACGTATTGCAAGAGCATCGCAATATACTTAGATACAGTATGCGTCATTGACTCTTTTTCATTTTATTATATTTACCTACTAGTGTAAGCCGTTCTCTAATGCATTAGTTATCAGATAAAATAATTATGTAGTTCTGACAAAAAGTCAAATTTCTATATAACACGTAGGTACCTACTCTAGGTACACGTAACTTACAATTTTAGGCTGTCTTATCGCTAAAGCGATCTCTTCCAGACAACCGGGTTATAAAGAGTAAAGAGTTGTTATTTTTAAAGAACGGTCGGAATTAGTAAATTAGAATTTTTGAACCTGGACGACTGGTAAACAGCTGGTCACTTGAACAAGAAGCCTACCACCTGTTTTACATCCACGTTCCCACTAACTAAGTACCGGGACGCCTTTCTTTCTTTAAATCACTACTTAATTTAGTTTAAGTATGGCTCAGTAAATTCTATAAATGAATCATAGCGGCTCAAATACTTGAGTCGAGATGCCGCTTGGCACGATTGAACTTTGCCTGATTAGATCGTAATTTGTGAGCTCATTATGACGTCACAGTTCATTGATATCTTAATTAAACGGTGATTGATACGACTTATGGGGTCAAGTGGCAGTAGGCCAGCGGAAAATGCGACGTGAGTAATTAGTCTTTATTAGGGAAAATAGTGTAATTTTTCAAGAGCAACCTACATAACGAGTAATAAGCAACACCTCTTATAATTTTCTTTATGAAGTCACTGATGGACCATCGTTCGTTCTTCACAGACACTCACACACAATACTAAGCTAGCGCAATACCAAATGGGTTAAGAAAAGCTTACATTCCGTAAAAAACACCTAGTACCCAGTATACTATTATTTCGTAACTTTTGCTGTATCTTTTCACGTCCAATATCTTTTACGGAGTGGCGGAGAGTAGAGTAGCAAATAGACTCTATCGGACGCAAAGATTAGCGATAAGGACAATTTCACCTCTATACTATCATAATACACACATCAAAAGTGTCTAGGGATCAACATATATTTTTGCAATAACTTTTCTCCTGATTGATATTAATTAAAATTTTCTTTAAGGATTCATCAAATAAAGTGTTTTCGTTTGTCACAGTAACGATAAACCAAGTCACCTTTGCATTAATAAAGAAATTTGCCATTTTCCTAATAAAGGGATTTTTGACATTTGAACCACTAACACAAAAGTTCGAAAAAAAGACTGAAATAACAGTTTTCTTTAAAATTTTATTGGGTAACTTAAACAATTAATAATCCGTGTTTCTACCGCGAACACTAACAACACAAGAACATCGGTTTGGCATACTCAAAATGAGTTCATCCAAATCACGCTGTGGAATGGCCGCCCATGTTCGTTGCAACAACAAAAAAAGGTCTTCTTGCTACTGGATACCCTCCATATTCGGCAGAGCTCTTCTCTGTAGCATATCCCATGCATGCTCAATCGGGTTCAAGTCTGGCGACTGAGCAGGCCAGGGCAGGACATTGATGTTAGCTGCGGCGAGAGTCTGTCTTACAACTCTTGCGGTGTGCGGTCGTGCATTATCATGCATTAACTGAAATAAGGGACCGATTTGCACTTGTAGAGGAACGATGACGTCTGATACAATCGTCTCAGCATAAATTTGAGCGTTGAGGTTGCCTCTGATCCAAATCAACTCAGTTCTTCCGCCGATCCAAATACCCGCCCATACCATGATGGTTCCACCACTATAAGGATGGACTTCCTGGCAGGATTTTAATCGCTGTTGGCGTCCAGGGGTTCTCCAGTGTCGTATACGTCTTGTATCCGGTCTCATACCAAAACGAGACTCATCAGAAAAGCACACGAAACGCCATTGTTCTTCTGCCCAATTTCTGTGTTCAAGAGCCCATTGATATCGAATCCTACGATTGTGCATTGCTATAGGTGGTACCCGTAGCGGTCTTCGGGAATGAAGGTTCACTTCATGCAAGCGGTTTCTGACTGTTTGGTCGCTAATTAAGTTCCCTGAAGAGTGATGAAGCCTCACGGCTAACATCATGGCAGTTATTGTTGGAGCTCTTCGAGTTAAGATTTGAATATATCGGTCTTGTCTCCGTGTGGTGCAGCGATACCGTCCTCCATGGCGCTCAGCCACGGTACCAGTGCTTCGGTAACGTGTCCAAAGTCGACTGATAACACTCTGACTTGTATTCAGAGCTAAAGCCACAGTACGTTGCCGGGAACCAGCTTCTATCATTCCCACGGCTCTGAGCATTTCTTCCCTGCTTAAATGACGTCGCCGCTCCATAATAACGTTGGTTTTAATCAGTAGTAGGGAAACAGTAGCACTAATAATGTCTTCAATGCGTTGTATGTTTTTATAGGGAAAATATTGACAGCTGATTTTCATCTTTTACTCGAATTTGATTCACAGTTCCTGATTCAAATTATGAAATGCACCAAAAAGGATCCATATAAATTTATAAAATCATAAATTTATTACAAAGCCACATCTCAATCTCAAGAAATCCGCTTAAAAATGCTTGATCCCTAGACACTTTTGATGTGTGTATGTTAAAAAGTATTATTACTTATTTCCTTACCATAGATAAACTATGTTTTATTATGTTTTATGTATATCGAATATATAGATATATATTTTATTATTTCAATGTAGGTATATATAATATTTATCTTATATATTATTATTTATATTACATGTAGATTTTTAGCTATTCCTCATTTTATTTTTTATTTTGTTTTCTGTACACCATTGGCTACCTTCTTTTGCTATTTGATCGTTCCTTTCCATCCCAAGGTTGTCTGGAAGAAATCGCAACCTGCGATAAGACCGCCCAATGTATACCATTGTATATTTTCTTTGTACTTCTTTGTTTTCCTGTACTTTTTGGTGTGCAATAAAGAGTTCTCTATCTATCTATCTAAGGGGTCGAAACGTATTTTAGTGACAAAGATATTACAAATGGCGGTTAGGTGTCAGATAGCCCGTGAGCCACAGTCATTGCATTGAAATTAAATGTTAAACGTAAGCCACAGTGATTTTAGATCGGTCAATGACCGACGGCCAAGCTCGCCATCGAAAGGTCTTTGCTTGTGGCGGCTTCGTGTGGCGGGCCACCCCCTTCAATATGGTTGAGGGGAGTGATAGCTGCTGCGAGCAGGCAACACGTGCACTTGGGGGGACTGGTCCGACTACTATCCCTTTGGCCTTTTAGTTTGTTGTACCATCATCGTTTTAAGTTTTCTCTCTTATTTGATTTTTTGCACGGTAAGACTCACTGTCGCTGATGCTGATCTAATTGTAACATGACTAACACTGTTTAAAAAAAAGTGAAAAAATGACAAGCCCGCTGAGTTTATTGTCGGATCTTCCCAGTGGAGGGCGCGTTGTGACCCAGTGGTATCTTTTTTTAAAAAAAAATTGACCATTCTAAAGTGCTAGCGTCAAGCCTATTTGAAATAAATGATTTTGACTTTGAATTTGATTGACATACTAACTTATACCTAATCGAACTGTCTGGGACGAGCAGCTCACATAGAACAACAATTAATTCCATTACCATTACCCATACCCAAGTAACATTTTGTCAGTTGTGCAATAAGACAATCCAAGTAAGATGTGATTTCGTGGCGCGCCAAATCGCTTACGCTGCAAACCGGAGGTCGGTTCAGATTGGCATATAAATCGTCAGCTCTGCGCCTGAACACTGACCGATCGTGTCGGTCTTCCGTCCATCGGATAGTGAGAGTAAAATAACAGAGTGCGCTTGTGTCTACGCTCGACATTTCTTGTAGCAGTGCAGAATACGCCTATCACAAATCTTAATCCAACAACAAATGATCTGCCTTTTTTATGCATGTAATATAATCAAGAGCTTTGACCTTTCCATTAGATTATTGAACCATACAAATACCTAACACATGAGCTGTATGCGGAAACTAACGCATTATTAGCTGGTAGGTATTAATCATCTGGATGACACCTGTGTTTGTTAATGTGTAGGCAAAGTTATATGATAAAGGAGTTAGAAAGCCGCAGAATCCCTTCTTCCAGATTGCTCTACTTCGGTCCTTTTAGACAAAGAAACTTGCGGAAACAATAAGTATAGTATTTTAAAGCTCATAAATGCAAGAGATTTGCCGTGGGGTGTCCGGCGAAATATAGCTCGTCCACTCGAGCTCGTACCGCTGGGTGTCGTAGGGAACGACTATGGAAAAAACCAGAAGACAGGCAGTAGCGTCATCTATGTAGCATCTGTTTCTTCATATAGGTACTGCGCGATCTCCAATGGGATTTCTTTGCGATCGCTCAAGAAATGTGTCTCTATAACTGAATATCCGCAGCAATCCACCCAAACTAATAAGTTGAAATTGAAAGTAACTCTGTTGGTCTATTTTTCTTTTTTTATGACACAACCACAAACATTTTTTCGTGATTGTTAAATAATTTGTCTATAGGTAGGTACACTAATCGATATGTTTTGAGTTAACATATTTATTATTAGAAGTACTAATCTCACGCTGCTAATATTCTGAGTTACAGATTCTAAATTCCTACTACATAGGTACAAACCTCGTAGTATTCAACAGTACAAAAGCTAGAGGAAGGATTCTAAAGTGATTAGATTTAAACGAATCTCAAAAAAATATAGCAGCTGGACCGGCCGGCCTTACAAAAAATTATTACCTTATCAAATATGCTTCTAGTAGCTTTGTCTTGCACTGATAAGTAGATGTTTGAAAAATCGTTCTGCTAATGGTTTAGGGATACCACTAAGCCATGTTCTTTGAGTTGTTAAGCTAGTACGCGTCATCTACGCTTACCAGCAGCTGGAATTGCGGTCAAGCACTAGATTATATCTAGTAAAAAATAATCAACGCTAAATCGACATATGTATACCTGATGGCACATAATGACTGCCATTCAGAGTTCATTAGAGTTTGTTTTTTTAGTCTCAACCGCATCAAATCTTGCACAAAACATAAGGAAATTATGTCTTCGTGTATGTAATTGTAACAATCGTTTCAGAAATAGTGAATATTGCCACTAGAGAGCAAGTTGCAGAATCGCAACAATACGTCATGTCGCAAAACTTGCATAATTCGATGTCCGAGCGAGACGTCTGCTTTGAACTTTGATGCTTCGCTTGCGCAACGCGCGCAATTGCGACTGACATAATATTTCAGTCGTGTTATGGAGCGTTATGTAATGTTAGGTGATAGATGAAGACATGGTGGAGAATGCTAACCATTTTTTCACTTCATATCCATGCGTTATTATTATTATCAAGCTAGTATATTTCCACAGCATCATCATCAACAATCTTGAAAAAATCAAGTTTCCGTCAAGAATCTTGGTGTTATAATGGACCGGTGTTTTAATTGGGGCCCACAGTTGGATGCCATTAGTCACAGAATGTTTGCTTCGGCAGCCTCTTTAAAAAGGCTTCGTAATTTTCTACCCACTGCCACTAAAGTTGCGCTTGCACAATCACTTCTTCTCCCTATACTAGATTATGCTGACGTTTGTTTTCTGGACGTGACAGAGGATCAATTGAATAAGCTAGAGCGATTGCAAAATTTGTCCATTAGGTTTATATTTGGCTTGCGTAAATTTGACCATATTTCCCAATTTCGTGCAAAACTCAAATGGTTACCCATTCGTCTCCGACGAAATCTTCACATTTTATCTCTTCTCTATAACATATTGTTTAACCCGTCCACCCCCTCTTATCTTAGGGAACGTTTCGATTATTTGTCGAATTCTAGCACCTATAGTCTTAGGTCCTCGGAAAACCTTTGTCTTACGATGCCCTTACATAGCAGTTCCTTCTATGACAAATCCTTCACGGTGCAGGCGGTTCGCCTGTGGAATTCCTTGCCCGTTTCTATAAGGCGTGCCTCGTCACTGCCAATTTTCAAAGATCTGGTGAAGAAGTTTTATTTGGCGGAATAAGTTAATCGGTATTTGTGTAATTTTCTTATTATATTAGTACGTACTGATTTATGTATGTTTATAATAGTATTATTTGATGTATGTTTATATATTATACTCATATGAATATATATTATTATAGTATACAACATATGTGTTTTTATGTGTCTTTCTGTTAATGTTACCTATTCATGTCGATTGCCTGGAAGAGATCGCTTTTAGCGATAAGGCCGCCCATTGTTGCATGTTTTATTAATTTGTGTCTTATTCTTTTTGTATCTGTTTGTTTGTGCGCAATGAAGAATTGTCTATCTATCTATCAACAGCCAAAAGACGTCCACTGCTGAACAAAGGCCTCCCTCTTGGAAGAGAGGGGTTACCCTTACCATAATCTCCACGCTTGGCAGACGTACTGGGGATCGCAGTAAGTACAAGGGGTAGATAATCCAATAGGAAGACGCTGCTGCCGATAGTCTTCCAGCAGCAGCGAATGCAGTGACATAAGCGAATGCAGTAGTAGCACAAGAGTGCTACTACTGATTTTACCCGAAGACCCATGGGGCTCCACAATATAACTTATAAAGATTTTTAAAAAAAGTGCGAGTCCGACTCGCGCACCTAGCACACGCGGCGTAAAAAAATCTGGTTTAAAATGTACAAATGAAGCCCTTCAATATCCTCCACTGGATGTAGTAGTCTCATTTTCAAAATTCAACGCCCTAAGGTCCGAACTCCCTTTCCGCGTCAATAATGAAATTTTGACTCTACATTTCGGGCCAAATAAAAATAATAAAAAAAAAAAATTTTTTTCAATGTGAAGAGATTGGGTAAGTAAGACCTAAAACTTAAGCAAAATACGCGCTTTGACGTGGAGTTGCGGAAACCAGCCCGTGATACCAATACCAATACCAAGACCTAAAACTATACGACAAATAAAAATGATCTCTCTAAGTAGTACAGATTTTTAGCGAACCTTTATCAACCTCGACAAACAAACTTAGTTTTACGGTTTGATTTTTTTTGCTATCGGAGATGTTAGACGAATAGAAAAATAATTTTAATAGGTACAAAGAAGGTATGACACCTACGGTGTGGGAATCCAACTTGCACTTGACTGTTTTTTTACCATCTACCTACGGAACCCTAAAAACCAGGACTTTTATAGTTTTACAAACACAACGTGGCACCGTTGCCAAAAAACACTTCCGCCTGCCACAAAACATACCAGCAGCACCAAGAAATCTAAATGTCGAAGTGCCAATCATTTGTCATGACGATGGAGATCAGCAATTATTTGATCGAATCACTCGCAGGACGACCGGGGATGGAACAGGTCAGGTCAAGGGCGAGACTCTTCCTCATTCCGATGCGCTGTGGGACGAATGCGTCGTCACGACTCAAAACACGGATTTTATAGAAAAAGACAATGGAAGATTAGACTAAGATTAGTTTCGCATAGACTTCGTGTAGATGAAATAAAAATTATCATATTAATATGCTAAATTCAATTTAATTCAAATCATTCAATGGCTGGTCGCAATTATGTATACGATAACAACAAAAGATTATAAATGGTATATTTTGTTAACTACTAGGTACCTACTTAACAATACCTACCTTGAGATGAAAAAGGGCTACCGGGCTACTGAGACTTAATGTATTGGTGACGAGCGGCATTGGAGGGCAGCTCGCTATTAGCAAGTGAACTTTTGGATAAAAAAGGTCTACGTATCTACTTACATGTATTTAAATACACGTACATGTGTAGGTTACATGTATTTAAATACAGGTACATGTGTAGGTTACATGTACTTATATAAATAAATTAAAACAAAATTCGTGTATACTTTAATTACATTTTAAAAATAACCGGTCAAGTGCGAGTCGGACTCACGGACCGAGACTTCCATAATATCATCTTTGGACATAATAAAGTTATTTTACTACTCGTCTCACACCATACACCTCACATATCAAAAAAACAAACCCCAAAATTAAGTTTGTTTGTCAAAGTTTTTTCAGGATTGCTAAAAAACTGTACTACTTAGAGAGATAATTTTATTTTTCCCGTAAAATATAGATAGACATGTATTACCCGTAATTATTTCAGATATTTCCCTCCAGAAACTTCGGAGATACGGGGGGGGGGGGTATTTTTTTTTGTCATTTTTGATTGTCAGCCAAAAACTACGTGGCATAAACCAAAATAAAAATCTGTTTTAAGATCTGCAAATGAAACCCTTTGATATGATACCCCACTCGAGACAAGAGTCTCACTTTGAAATTTTGATGACCCATTTCAACCCCCATTAAAAAAATAAAAATAAAGAAGTATATTTTATTATTTGCGATGAGGTTGGGTATGTAATATATAGGTGTGACAGACAGAGGAAGTCTCACCATAAGGGTACCCCTTTTTACCTTTAGGTATGGAACCCTAGAAAAGTTAACGTCGTGTGACGAATTTATAGTACTTAAAGAAACATAAACTCAAACCACACAATAGCATGCATAAACATGCATAATTATTATAATTGGGTTTGTATTACTTCCTTAAAAGTTTAATTCGTTCAAATTGTTTAGTGGTTAATACTAATAACACGGTTCCTCAATCTTTATTAGTTTTATCAAATCTTTTATTTTCTATCACGACATAAATATCCTCTTATGCATGCAGACACGGAAAGTAAACATTCGTGCGAATTCGGAATTGCTAATAAATATATAGAGACGCTCATAGCCAGTTGTAAGCACTGTTCGGTAGACGATTGGTTAGGCAAGGTAGAGAAACTCAGTCACACAACGACCTATGCTCGGAGTTTCTTTGCGCGACAGAATCCGTTATAAGAAGATTCGCGGAAGAACCAAGGTCACCGAAATAGCTCTCAGAAGTTGAAGCGGCAATGGGCAGGCCACATCACTCTAAGAACCGATAACCGTTGGGGAAGAAAGGTTCTCGAGTGGCGACCACGAAACGGAAGACGCAGCGTAGGTAGGTCTCCCACTAGGTGCGCAGACGGCATTGTGCGCGTCGCAGGTGGATGCAAATAGCCAATTATCGATGATTGTGGCGTTCCAAGGGGGAGGACTATGTTCAGTAGTGATGAGGTAAAGTCAGCCCTTAGATGGGTGACCGTTTAGTAGCATTTCAACTGAACGTCTCTTGGCTGGTGGCATCCGACAAAAAAAATTATGATCTCATTAACCTAAAACTAAACATTATAGAGAACAACTACGCAATTTTATGGCTTAAGTAAAATTAAGCTTAAAACTACGGATGTTCTTATACCTACACCGCGTAATTAAATAATTAAGACGGCTGACATAGGTATGTTAATTGCTATTATAACAATTAAAACCTTTGTTTTTAAATAACTTATTTCTATATTCTAAACCTGAGAACGGCGCTACCCAACCGAGGAACAAAAAAATATGACTCGGTGATTCTTATTCAGAAACCATTGTAAAATAGAACGAAACGACAATTAAACATATATAAAGACGATTAACGTAAAATTGGCTGTTATAGTTGGCAATTCATATACAAACTATGTATTAGTGTGAATAACAAAGATATTATTAAAACACGTCCAATTAATGCTGTAATGAATAAATCTAGTTTAATTCAGGATATGACGCATGTGTATCCAAAGAGACTACCTGTGGGTAGTCAGTTACCTCATCTACCTTATTATAATAAGTAGTTAATTTTTTTGCCGAATTCTATTTAAGGAGAACACCGGTTAATTTACGAGCAAGATAGTTACGGCCTACTGATCGCATAATTTTTGGTTTCAATTTGTTTTCCAAAATAGTGAGGTTATATTTTTTAAATTAAATAAATTATACAGTTTCATCAGCAGCCGAAACGTCCACTACTAAACAAAGGCCTCTCCCTTAGAAGGGAGGGGTTGCCATAATCCCCACGCTTGGCAGGCGGCTTGGGGATCGCAGTCTAGGTGGTAGGTAATGCAATAAAAAGACGCTGCTGCCCGTCTTCTTGTTTTCCCTTAGTCGCCTTTTACGAACACCCAAAGGGAGAAGATATTCGTGGGGTGTCCGGGTAAGAATAGCACCTTGGGTGGGTGCTATTCTTATCCGGACACCCCACGGGGAACAGTTTATTTGGCCCAAATTATAACTTGTAGTGGGTGTTACACTACACACTATGATTTCAATATAGTTTTCTTGCTAGGTAAGCATACTATATTTCTATGAAGGCAATCCCTAAAACTTTTTAAACTAGGGTGTAATCTGTATCTTAAGAAGTACTTTTATTTCTTTTCTTTTTTACCTTGGCGTACGTAACATGATGCACTTTAGGTATTAAGAGATAATGATTTATGTAAATGTAAGAGATAGGATAAACATTAAAGCTTTCCATAGAAGTAAAAAGTTAATTGTATTTATATTTATTTTTCTTCATCCAAAGGTTGCCTGGAAAAGATCGCTTTAAGCGATACAGCCGCGCATTGTTGCATATTAATTTTTTTTTTTCTTTTAGTATCTGCTTTTTTGTGCGCAATATAGAATTGTCTGTCTATCTGTCTTTTTCTCTATCATTAGCATCCGATGGACGTCCACTGCTGAACAAATACCTCCCCCTTAGAAGGGAGGGGTGGCCATAATCCGCCTGATGGTTAGCAGTCACCGCCGCCTATAGACGCTAGCAACACCAGAAGTATCACTAGCGCGTTGCTGACCCTTAAGACATTAGATATTAAGCCTATTGCGTCTGGTGATTTCACCAGCTACAGTGCCGTTCACACTGGAACACAGCAGACACACTGCTGCTTGGTGGCATAATATCTGACACTGCGGTGGTGACCACCACCTAGTGATCATCTCGCTCATCTCAAGGTTGGTTCAAAGACACTTTATTTTGGTGTTGTGTAAAATAGAACTTCTATTCTCGATTATAGAATACGTTCTGTAAGAAAATCGAAGCGAATCATTATTATCTAATATTTTTTAAATTAGATATGGTATGTAACTCTCATTAGTTTAGCATTATTATAAATCAAACAGTAAGTAAATACTTATAATATTTACTATCCGATTTCTACTTTTTATACAACGAGATCCAATGAGTTACAAAACTTATTAACCTTAACAAAGCGAAAAATCAATTCGATTTCAACTTCTGGTTATTTAAAATATTTGGATAATATGAAATGGGAGTTTTCCCATCCTAATCGATTTAATATGTGGAGGGTCCTTGTGCAAGGAACCATACAGGTAGTTACCATCGTGGTGCCAGATATAAACAATGCTATGTTCTGGTCAGAAGCGCCTGAAGGGAACAAATGTTTTCGATGACGAGCGGCAGTGCAGCTGTGTTCCGGGGCAGTGTAACTGGTGAAATTACCGGACACAAAAGGCTTAAGAACTAATGTGTACCGTGACGAGCGGCAGTGCAATGCAGCTGTCTATAGGCAGGCCTATCGCTTACCATCAGGCACCTTGCTTGTTTCTTTATACTTTGTTCCTAATTGTTTTTGTCGTTTACGGATACTAACTACCCATATCAGTAGTGTCAGTGAGCTAATAGATGTTTCTTCTTCTTCTTCCATATCCAAAGTTAATATCATCAAATTTGAAGTCCAACCTTCTAACTTCACTTGACTTTTGACCTAGTTGTAACCTAGTTGTATCGAGGGCAACAAACATTAAACAACAATCCAAACTTACGAAGACGTACAAATAGTACCTACTTACACGGCCGCGATCCCATTCATGAAAGTGCGAGTTCACATTTTACTCTCGATATAAGGAGACATTACATTAATAAGAGGAGCGATAGCGGGAATTTATCAACACGCCAATAAAACAAACGAAATTAAATTAACTGACGGGCCTGTTGGTTAGTGGTCAGACATCCCGTCCGCTACCCAATAGGTCGTAGGCTTAGACTATTATATGATCTAAGGTCGTAGGTTCGATTCCCAACTTTGGGTATGGGTATTTTTATCTATAAATTTACGAAAAAAGTATATTATATAAGTATTTGTATCAGTTGTCTGGTTACCATAATACAGGCTCTGCCTAGTTCCTTCGGAGTCGGATGCCTTAGGACGTCCATTAAGTACGGTAGTGATTCCGAGGGGACGGCGGCGGGGTTGCGACCCCCGTCCCCGTGACCACATTGTCGGGTTCCCGGGGGCTACAATGTTTATAAATCGCTTACCACGCTTCTACTTTCCCGACACTATGCTCTCTCTACTATAACTGTTACGTAAACGCTACGCGAAAGGTCATGGTCAAGAAACTGGTACACCGGTTCACTACGCGCCGGCGGCGGCAGAGGCGGCGGCACCGATGTAACCACTCAGAGGCGTTTCTTGAACTAAACTGTTTATTGGGGACTTATTAAAATAAACTTGTGCCAACAGTTACAGTTTTTTTTCTTTATTGATCTATCACTTGTTTACGACATTAAACATTCCCTAGATTATCCTTTAAACGAACCGCGATGATTATTATTATTATTTATTATTATTATTTATTTGTCGCGACCTGTTAATTAACAGTAACTTTCCCGTAATCATCTTCATTTTATTTATTTCTTAGTCATTTTTATTAACATTAGTTTTTCTACCTCTTCAATTCCTCATCTACTCATTAGCCCTGTATCCCTTGTCCTCGTTTCCCTTGCATTTTCATCTGTCATGTCAATGCCAAATTTTACCTATTTCACAAGTCTTCTCCAGCTGTTCTTGTAAATCGCTAACGCTTGTAGCTTCCGTGGCGAAGTGGGAAACCGCTTGCTTTGCAAACCGGGGATCGCAGGATCGAATCCCGTGGGCAGCAATAACTTTTTGTAGTCATTCCTTACTGGCTAGGACAATGCAAGCCGATCACCTGATTGTCTGTAAAGTGAGATGATCCATGCGTCGAGGCCTGACCTCTTTCCGGTCGTATCAGTCTTCCGTCTCATCGGATTGTAAGAGGTAAAGGAAGAGAAGAATGCACTTGTGTCTAGTCAAGCACTTATGCACTATAATATCTTCTGCATGGAGGGCTGATTTTGTGAAAGATTCACTGTGGCCGTATCGGCTGGAA
Organism: Furcula furcula; assembly: GCA_911728495.1. Taxonomy (NCBI): domain Eukaryota; kingdom Metazoa; phylum Arthropoda; class Insecta; order Lepidoptera; family Notodontidae; genus Furcula; species Furcula furcula. Next base: position 25,057,709 of record OU452253.1, read on the forward strand.
GGACCTTATTTTATTAACCGACTTCAAAAAAGGAGGAGGTTCTCAATTCGTCTGTATATTTTTTTTTTTATGTATGTTCGCGCATAACTCTGTCAATTATGAACCGATTTGAAAAAATCTTTCTTCCATCCATTCTTCAATCCATTGATTGGGTCTCATAAAAAAATTATTGCGTAGTAATAAGTAGTTCCTGAAAAACAAGAATGGTGACTGCGCACTGAGAGCTGCAGGAAAGCCTATATCGATGACTTTATGTCGCTTTTTAAGGACAAAAATGGTCATAACTCTGGCAAATATTTACCAATTTCAATGATTCTTTTTTTATTCGAAAGAAGAAACCACTTTATTAAATCTGTATGAATTTTATTACAACCGGATAAGAACTTCCTGAAGGAACATGAACGATGTGGAGGAATTTATCTGGTAAAAACCATAAAACTGATGTTCTCCATTACATTGCTCTGACAATTATGAACCGATTGCGATGATTCTTTTTTTATTCGAGAGAGTAAACTACTATGATGATTCCATGCAAATTTCATTACGACCGGATAAATAGGTTCTGAGTTTCTGAAGAAATATGAATTATGTAAAACTATGTAGACGATAATGTGATCATAACATATCTAGATAATTTTACGGTTTTCGATGGTTCAATCTTTATATATGAAAATATCACTAAAAAGTTTAAAATAAAATCTTTTTAAAAAAAAATTGAACCGACTTCAATATCACTGAAAAGTATAAAATAATTTAAATATTATTGAAGTTGGTGCCAAATATACACAGCCGGTAAGGTAACACCAACTTCAATAATATTTAAATTATTTTATACTTTTCAGTGATATTGAAGTCGGTTCAATTTTTTTTTTAAAAGATTTTATTATTAAAAGAAACATATTCAGAAAAATCTTTCCGTAGGGTGTTCGGATTAGAATAGCACCCATCAATCTCCTCCCGTTGTGTGTCCGTAAGAGGCGACTAAGGGAAAGAAAGACGACAGGGAGCAGCGTCTTTCTATTGGATTATATACCACCTAAGTATCCTGAGATCCCCAGGATGCTGCCAAGCGTGGGCATTATGGCAACTCCTCCCTGCTAAGGGGGAGGCCTTTGTTCAGCAGTGGACGTATTTTGGCTTCTGATACCGAACATAGATATTCGTGTCTACACATCAGAAGCCAAAACGATATTCGTTAATTATTGTTATAAAATCTACAATGAGTGTTTGTTTTGCCGCTACCCGCCCACCATATATTTAGTTTGTAACTGTTTTGTAATTTAAATGTATTCCCACGCAAAGATTAGCAAACAAAAATGACGAAAACTTATACAAAGTTTTTAGTAGTATTTCATCTCTTAATATAAAATCTGGACATTAGTTTTATTACATCGCCAAAAGCCGTAGTAATGTGGTAATCACATAGAATTATTAAACATCATCATCATCATCAGCCGGAAGACGTCCACTGCTGAACATAGGCCTCCCCCTTAGAACGCCACAATGAACGACAATTGGCTATTTGCATCCACCGGTTACCTGCGACGCGCACAATGTCGTCTGTCCACCTAGTGGGAGGCTTGCCAACGCTGCGTCTTCCGGTTCGTGGTCGCCACTCGAGAACCTTTCTTCCCCAACGGTTATCGGTTCTTCGAGCGACGTGGCCTGCCCATTGCCACTTCAACTTGCAGATTCTGAGAGCTATGTCGATGACCTTAGTTCTTCGGCGAATCTCCACATTTCGGATTCTGTCGCGCAAAGAAACTCCGAGCATAGCTCTCTCCATGGCTCGTTGTGTGACTCTGAACTTTTCTAAAAGGCCAGCCGTTAGAGACCACGTCTCAGTACCATATGTCATCACTGGCAACACACACTGGTTAAAAACCTTCGTCTTCAGGCACTGCGGTATTTTGGACGAGAAGATATCGCGTAGTTTCCCGAACGCTGCCCATCCGAATTGGATTCTTCGGGCGACCTCTTTGTCAAAGTTGGACCGACCTAACTGGACAGTTTGTCCTAGGTATACGTAGTGGTCAACAACTTCGAGTGTATCGTTCCCAACAACTACCGGTACGGGTGCAACATGGACATTAGACATGATCTTCGTCTTGTCCATGTTCATTTTAAGACCCACCTGTTGGGAAACGCTACTGAGGTCGCTGAGCATCGTATTGAGGTCCTCCAGCGACTCTGCCATAATGACTATATCGTCGGCAAAACGAAGGTGAGTGATGTATTCGCCATTGATGTTGATGCCGAATCCGTACCAGTCCAAGAGTTTGAAAACGTCCTCCAATGCGTTTGAGAACAGTTTCGGAGAAATAACGTCTCCCTGTCTCACACCTCGCTGCAATGGGATTGGTTTCGTGCTCTCTTCCTGTAGTCGGATCGACATGGTGGCGTTGCTGTACAAACACTTCAACACTTCGATGTACCTATAGTCCATGTGGCACCGCTGGAGGGACTGCAATACCGCCCAGGTCTCGATTGAATCGAAGGCTTTTTCGTAGTCCACAAACGCTAGACATAATGGCCGATTATACTCCTCGGTCTTCTGTATAATCTGGCGGAGCGTATGTATGTGGTCTACGGTGCTAAAGCCTTTTCGGAACCCGGCTTGTTCGGGAGGCTGGAAGTCATCAAACCTGCGTTCGAGACGGTTCGTAATGACTCTCGAAAACAGCTTGTATACATGGCTTAGGAGTGAGATGGGTCTATAATTCTTCAATAAAGTGTTATCACCTTTTTTGAAGAAGAGAACCACCACACTCCTGTGCCATGCTTCTGGCGTAGTACCCTCGAGTAAGACGGAATTAAATAACTTCTGGAGGACTAAAAGTACCGGTTTTCCACCCGCTCTCAGAAGTTCTGTTGTGATTCCGTCTTCACCCGGCGCCTTGTTGTTCTTAAGCTGTTTGAGAGCCATTCTAATCTCGTACAAGCTGATGTCTGGGATGTCCTCAGTGTAGTGTCGGGTTAGTTGGGCTCTGGTGTCCTGAGCTGTTCGGGCAATGGGTTTTCGTGTCGAGGTGTACAACTGTCCGTAAAACCTCTCGAGCTCTCTCAATATCTCCGACTTTGATGAGATGACACTGCCGTCGTCGATCTTCAGCTTGGTCACTTGGCTTTGCCCAATAGACGAATTCTTTGCAAACACTTTAGAGCCTTGGTTCCGCTCAATTGCGTCCTTAATACATGCTGTATTATAGGAACGCAAGTCGTGTCGCATGGATTTCGAGATTCGTCTATTGAGTTCAGCATATTCTGACATATCAGCTGAAGATTGCAGTCTCATCTCAGTCCGGGTTTCCATTAACTTAATGGTTTGATTGGAGAGCTTCTGAGGCTTATTACGGCGTGGGGTCTTAAAGAACTTGGACCCCACTGCATGGACAGTTTGCACCAACCCATTGTTTAACTCGTCCGCAGTTTCGCATTCGGCTAGGCACTGGAAGCGATTGTGTAGTTCGAGTTGAAAGTCTAAACATAAATAGGTGTTATTTCATTAGGGGTAATGACGTATTAAAATTTTAAACTTGCAGTCCATACCTGTGGTCCTCACTAATACTCGTATCTACAATAATTATCTCTCTGTACTACTTTATACTTGGTAGCTAGTAGGCCTCCTTAGCCTCTTGCTAAGGTATCACCGTAGGCAGTGTCAGGCTGCCTTCAAGCAACAATGTGTAAACATTACAACTATTTTTAGAAATATTATAAGCCATTAGTAACTAAAACTAGCACCAGCTGTCACCGAATTTAATATATGTTCGTTATTTAATGCTTTTTATTAGACCATTTTCTTTGAAGTCGGTTTGTATTTTTTCTAAAAATAGATTATTTAGCACTTTTTAGTGATTTCAAACTAATTTTACGGATTTTATCGCAGTTTATTTTTGATTTTATTATTGCGTTTTTTTTAGTCACTTTTATTTTACTAAGACAGGTATCAGCACTATCACACAACTCTAACGTCTACGTTAGAGTAACTTACTAAAAACATAAAAAAATCTATATCGCTTAAACTACTGAACCGATTTTGAACTTTACTCTTCCCTAAGTTAAAAAATATTTGAAATAATGCAGAATTATTGCAATTAGATTTTTAGTTTCTGAGAAATCGTTGGACGAAACTACATACACTATGAAAGGTACATTTAATGTTGTCTTATTTACGCGAATACTACATACCTACTGAAATAAACCGCGATATAATCCGTAAACGTTTTATTTTAATTTGGTACATTTTTTTAATATTACATACATACGCGTCGAATACAGAACCTCCTTTTTGACGTCGGTTAAAAAGTGGAGATTCTGAATATGAGGCAGAATTTAAATCCGCGACCTCCCGTTTACCAAGAGTGGTCATCGTGATAAGTATATCGATGGTCATGATAAACCCTAAACAGCAGATATTTGATCGGTCAGGCCCCAGCAAATTACTGTCAAAAAGATGTGTATCGCTATCTGCATTGCCTTCGTCAGCAAGGACAATCAATAATAACCAATTTCATTGTTTGTCAGCCATTCGTGCTTTAACGCAAGGATGTAGCAACATGTATTAAAAACATTTAATTACCTACCTCATTGTAACATGAGTATAGACAAGTACATCAGATAATAACATTATTTCGCCACCCTGTCCGCGGTTGTACTCAAACAATAGGGTTCGCACGCTACTGTTAGACATTGCGACTGAACGGCCGCAACGGTGGCAGCCCTGACCTATACACGGGAGGTGCGCGTGTGCATTCCGGGTTTTACAACGATGATTTAGATCGATTGACGAGGTTGACCTTGTTTAAAGTAGTTTTTGTATACTCTACTACGATTCTTAAGATGTTTGGATATATAATCCGCTACGAAATCTCTTTGGAATTACTTATAGTAAGTAGGAGGAAGAGTAGAGGGTTAAAGTTCTCGCGGCCGATCACCCTCAAGGTGGACAGATCTCATAACATCATCTACGAAGTGTTCCGTTACTGAATGTACACGCAGTGCCACTAGTACGGACAGATGGAAAAGTAGACGCAGACGCGCGCGGACTGTAAGTTAACGGCGACCAACCCCGACGTTTCGTCGGGGTTCGGACACGCGAAGTACATGCATTTGCGTTATCTATGTAAATCTATATCTGTGTACTAATACTTTAATGAACATAAGTCAGATTTTAATGTCAAATTATTAAAAAACTGGTTTGCTAAACACTAAACATAAATCAGGTCTATATTTGCAATTTATGTCATTCAAATGTCAAATGGACTACTCGATAATTGTCTATATTATACCTAATACTTGCCTGATAGCGTGTAATATGAATGATCCTAGACGCTCAAATCTCGTTTAGAATACGAGATGCACGTTTTATAAAATGGTAATATTCTAGAAAATTCAGATTTTAAAAGCACTGAAGTCGAATGTATCGGAAGATTACTTTTGAACAAGCTGCCTCAGTAATAAATAATTAAAAAATAAATAAGATAATGACTATGAAAATGGAACCATATACGTTCCAGAGGAACGTTTTCCAAAACAAAGATCAAAGAATCAAAGATGTAAAACAGATTTAGTGTTAGTGTTTAAAAATCTAATAACAAATCAAGTGATCGACAATTTTTTAATCAGCTTTAGGTAGGTATCTAAGTAGGTATAAATAAAAATAGATAATAGGTAGAGTATAATATCACCACTGCTATATAATAATAATATTCTAGGACAATATACACACGGTCATTCGATGCCAAACTAGGCAGAGCTTATACTATGGAAACCAGACAACTGACACTCATATTCTGTTTTTTCTAAACACCTATATAATACTTAAATAGATAAACACCCAGACACTTGGTGGGAATCGAACCCAGGACTTATAGGGTAGTGGCCAGGGTGTCCAACCCAATTCCGTGGTCTAACCTTTAGACCACCAGTCCCATCAATATACCAACATTTAATAATATCACCAGTGCATAAGTTGTTATTATATTTTTATAGGTAGTAGCAGATACCACTATTGGGGCAGCCTAATAGCAAGTATTGTAAGAAGTTTATTCGTATAATGTATATTTTTCTTCACATCACTAAAACCAGAATATCTAAAATTAACAACGGAAGACTATAATTTATGATTCCTAAGTCGATATGACCTTCTCTACATAATAATGTGTAAAGTTAATCTTTATGTAGGTTACAATTTTATCTACTTTGGATTTCACTCGGTATCTTCATCATGTGGAAAAGCAAGAAATATTATGTGTAGATTATTGGATGTAGAAGGGAGGTGAAACAGGTGAGCAGCAAGGAGCACACAGCGCGAAACCCACTCAAACAGTCCGACAGTTACATTATATTTTTGTTTATGTTTCAAAATCTCTACTAAAAAACTTGGTATCTTGAATAAGTTGAGGCGGTATTTCACAAAGGAACAGCTTTTGAATCTTTACAAAGATCAGGTGTGGGTTCTCACCTGTGGGATGGTTCTGCCAAATATCAACTTGACTCTTTGGATTCGCTAGACAGACGCGCTCGAAGGATAATTGACGATAACGACCTAACAAATGAAAAACTGCAACAATTGGATCATCTTCGCCGTGTTGCATGTTTATCGTTTTTTTACAGATTGTTCCACGGTGAATGCGCTCAAGCACCTTTTTACCTTGTACCACCAGCCCCTTTCTTTTACCGGACTACCAGGCACCGGCAGGGTCTCCACCGCTTTGTCGTTGACACTCCAACTTGCCGCACTAAGCGTTTCGCTTCTTCTTTCCTCAGCGCACGGCCAAGCTGTGGAATACCCTCCCGGACAACGTTTTCTCTGATAAATATAACTTAGGTGTATTCAAGTCTAGTGTGAACAGGCATCTTATGGGTAAGCGCGGTCCATCCTAGACCACATCTTCAATTACCATCATGTGAGATTGTGGCGCAAACCTATTTGTTTATTGCAGTTTATAAAAAAAAAACATGTTGTGTTTTGGGGAACGTAGTAGTAGTAACACTCTTATCTCTCAAGATTTAGAGGGAAAATGTGAAATAATTATGGTTAGTAAATGTTTCTTAGTACAGTTTTTTAGTCATCCTAAAAAACCTCGACTAATAAACTTAGTATTGCGGCTTGTTTTTCTTTTTGATAACTGAGGTGTTAGATAGACGAATAGTAAAATAAGTATAATATGTCCAAAAACAGTATGGAACACCCCGGTGCGCGAGTCCGACTCGTACTTGGCCGGTTTTAATTATTTATATTTATATAATTCACCATCAGTAGGTACTATCATTTAACCTTGACAACGAAGTAGCGACGTAAATGTTAACAACAATTACTAAGGTAATTACTAGTATGTGGCACCGAGAGAGTATAATTTGCTTGAGAAAAAAACTAACAAACATGTCATTCATTTAGTTCTAAATTCTAAACTAAGCAAACTAAACTTGTATATCTGTGTGTCTTATAACAGTAATTTGTACTGCTGACGATCTAAGTAGGTACAAGGTGGTATGCAGGTGTCTAATGCAACAGAGCGTCGGTACCACCGCAGTGTCAGATATTCTGCCGCCAAGCAGCAGTGTGTAAACATTGCTGTGCTACGATACGAAGGGCACTGTAGCTGGTGAAATTACCGAACTCCGGGGACCTAATTAGGTACCTTAGATAGATAAATTCTTTATTGCACACATTTTATAGGACAGTTTACATGTATCAGTAATATATTAATGTGAGCAAAGGCGGTCTTATCGCTAATGTTAGTACAATACATCTGTCTAAAAAGCATCCGATATTTACTCTAGCCTAGAGTCACTCTACACAATTTTGTTAGGTATTACAATTTTCAGTACTTTGTCTAGTAAGAATACTTCGCTACCCAGTTAAATTAGCACCATTATGCGATTGAAATATAGTAAGTAGGCTTACAATAGTGACTGTAGTCAATTAGATAAGTGTGTGAGAATTGGCACCAATATAAATTACTTTTGTTGATTAATTAATAAAGATTTAGGTTAGGTTAGAAGCACCTCACCTTCTTCGGAGTCGCTGGACGTTCAGGGTGTTGGCCTTAGGACGTCCATTGAGTACAGCGGCGGTCTAAGGAGGACGGCGAGGGTTGCAACCCCCGTCCTCGTGAGTACCGTGACTGGTTCCCGGGGCGCCTATAATGCGCCCCTCGGCGGCGGGCTCAAAGGCAAGGCATTGGAGGGTCTCCTGGCGCAGATCCCACCGGAGAGCCCGGTTGTCCCCTCTCATATGCCGATATGACAACCGCGGGGGGTTTAATGGATAAGAATCCTACATACCTCGGTACCCCCACATATCTCGGGGACCATTGAAGGTTTCCCCCACGAAATAAAAAGAAGCCCGTCACCTAGTAGACTGGTATTCTGTGATAGGATATGATTTTAGGTGTAAACATAAACATTATAAATGTATATTACCTATACACAATTTGACGCTCATTGCAACAATTAAAAAAGCCAGGAAAACGTAAATAATAAGCCATTCTGTCTAATAACATGTCAGTGTGTTAATTACCACTAAAATAATTATGAACGGGTTTGTCGGCTCGTAAAATTATACGTCGTACAGCAGAGACAAACCTGTAGAACATCTTGACCTTGATACATAGAATAGTATGATTCCGAAACATCATTTAAAAATAATAATAATAACGCCAAGAATTGATAACCAGTCAATAATAAATATATAGTTACTAGAGATTATCGTGGAATTTCGTTTTTAACTATACCTACCTGCATTGTCTTTAAGGTGTAGAAATTTTCTTCTTAGCTGTATAAGAAGAAAATTTCTATACCTTAAAGACAATGCACACCGCGTTTTTTAAGTCGTTACAAGGGGAAAAAAACTGATTATGTGGAAAGAAAAACGCGCTATCGACGCGCGTTTGCAAAACGCGGCGAGCAGAGCCCTTATGTACAGTATTAGGAAGGCAAAGAAAAATCACGCCAAAAAAGTTGATAGTCTTATAATATCTTCACCTTTGATAATCATTAGTTATTGATATTTTGATTGATTGGCCCTTGGTAATAAATAAATGTTGCCTAACCGTATGCCTAACGACTATAGCTGTTAGTGTAGTATAATATTATGGTAATAGTGTCAATATCTACACAAGACCTCTTGATTATGATTTATGCGACTGCCAAACCGCATTTGATGGAGTTAGAACTATGTTTATTAGATTGTTGGTTGATGAGAGCGTGCACATGTAAGTAGAACTCCGTGAGTTTTGAAATAATTATGTTTATTATGAATCAAGAACAAAATATAAATTATATGTGTATATATGCAAATGACATGTTATGGTGCTCACTCGTCGCATAATTTAATACAACAGAGTGGTTAAATTACACCCTTGATTATGTGGCGTGTTGTAAAATGTGACATTAACAATTTATTGCTCAAAACCCTTACGAAATTGAAAAGTCGCAGGTTTTGTCCCGTGATGTGCCGATATATTCAAGAGGACATTTATTGGAGTTGCGTTGCGAAAATGGTTTTATTGATAGCCTTAAATCTCTTAATTTCACGAGGCCCTTATAGGCTTAACTCGAAAATAAAGTGGTAGGTACTGGGTAGGTAATGGCGAACTTGCACAATATTTATCGAGTATATAAAAAAAATAGGCTTTTAAGGCCTACTACAAAGAAGTTAAAATGTGCACAAATTATGTACACAAACATAATGGTGCCTTAATAATTGACCCATAGATCTGCAGGGCTTTACCTATGAGAAGTATCTGCTAAGAGCTGAGAACAACCATTCTGTCCTTTTGCTACCATCACAGCGTGGCATTCTATTCTATTCTGGAGGCTATAAATGTGGGCCCGGTATCCCCGGAACGCACTTCGATCCAGTTGGATCCATTGTGCATACCCTAGCCCTTACTCTGTTGCTGGCGTATCGAAGAGCTCCCTCAGGTACGCAACAATCGCGCCAGCTTGGAGCTGTACATAATCATTTGGCGTAGGATAGGCTACTCTATTCCCAAATGATGATGACTATTTTTAACCGACTTCAAAAAAAGGAGGAGGTTCTCAATTCGTCTGTATATTTTTTTTTTTTTTTTCTATGTATGTTCGCGCATAGCTCTGGCAATTATGAACCGATTTGAAAAAATCTTTCTTCCATCCATTCTTTAATCCGTTAATTGGGTCCCATAAAAAAATTATTGCTTAGTAATAAGTAGTTCCTGAAAAAACAATAATGGTGACTGCGCACTGAGACCTGCAAGAAAGCCTATATAGATGACGTTTTAGTCGCTCGGACTCGCTCGGTCGGACAAAAATGGTCATAACTCTGGCAAATATTTACCAATTTCAATGATTCTTTTTTTATTCGAAAGAAGGAACCACTGTATTGAATCTGTATGAATTTTATTACAACCGGATAAGAACTTCCTGGAGGACCATGAAGGATGTGGAGGAATTTATCTGGTAAAAACCATAAAACTGATGTTCTCCATTACATTGCTCTGACAATTATGAACTGATTTCGATGATTCTTTTTTTATTCGAGAGAGTAAACTACTATGATGTTTCCATGCAAATTTCATTACGACCGGATATTTTTTTCTGAAGAAACATGAATTATGTAAAACTATGTAGACGATAATGTGATCATAACCTACCTAGATAATTTTACGGTTTTCGATGGTTCAATCTTTATATATGAAAATATCACTAAAAAGTTTAAAATAAAATCTTTTTTAAAAAAAATTGAACCGACTTCAATATCACTGAAAAGTATAAAATAATTTAAATATTATTGAAGTTGGTGCCAAATATACACAGCAGGTACGCTAACACCAACTTCAATAATATTTAAATTATTTTATACTTTTCAGTGATATTGAAGTCGGTTCAATTTTTTTTAAAAAAGATTTTATTTACAGGAAATATAATAAGCATTGCGTTATCTGCGTTGTGTATTTACAGGGCGTAGATCAGATGGTAGCTACTAAAGTGACAACCATTATTTATGTTTATGTATAAGGTGTCACTTTAGAACTACGGTTAGTATAGCTCTTATATCACAAGTTCAGCTATGAGGAAGTATTTTATTTAACGTAAAATTATATTTTGTATATAAATGTGTAAATTATGCGTCGTCAGCAGACGGGTCGTATTAAGGGGCATATTTTCTAACAACATTGTGAAATCTTCCTCAATATCTATACTTATAATAAAACTGTAACAGGTCCAATTCTGTACATTGAAGATATTTTGAAAATTATATTTGGAGGGCATTCTATAACTGATACTGAGGCCGAAAAAGTAATTTTTTTAATTTTTGTCTGTCTGTCTGTCTGTCTGTCTGTCTGTATCACGGCTGAGCATCACGCCGGAACTACTGAATGGATTCAAATGAAACTTGGCATGATTTGAGATCTTACTACGAGGTAGGACATAGGATACTTTTTATCCCGTAATCTAGCACGGTTCTTTTGGGAGAGGGGATTAAAGTCAAAATGGGTACTTGGTTATACGCTTGGTCCGATTTTATCATTTTTTCTTTATAATGTAATAAATATAAGTAAGGGAACACTCATAGAGAGTTGTTATCAAGGTTTTGTAATCGATCGGGTTAAGCAACGTTAGGTAAGGTCAATAAATAGATGGGTGACCGTTTAACGCCATTTGAACTAAACGGGTCCGTGCTTCGGAGAGCAAGTAAAAAGTGGGTCCCAGTTTTTAACCGACTATAAAAAAGGAGGTTATGTATTCGATGCGAATGTCTGTTATTAAAAGTTTAGTTAACGTAAAAATAGCGCAGGCGGAGCTGCGTGGGTCAGCTAGAACATAATATGTTAATAGGTGGTTATATGAATAATTAATAGTTTTTTGTTGATAATTAACCGACTTTTTTTTAAAGGAGGTGGTTCTTTCTGTTGTTTCTTTTTAGGTTTCCATTCCTTAGGAAAAGGAACTATTATGGTGAGACTTCATCTTTCTGTCTGTCTGTTCTCCTTTATATCTCAGGAACCACTTTCGCTATCGATTTGAAACTTGGAATAGTTTTAGATCTTACCCAACCTCGTCGAAAATGAAAAAAAAAATGTTTTTAAACCGACTTGATCGTTTGTATTACTTATACCTAATTTATCTACAGTGCCGTCAATGAATTTTCCTATTTTTCTATATTTGAGAGTCTTAATAATAGTAGAGACCCGTCACCCGAGCCGTCTCGGGTGACGGGTCTCTGATCTAATTGTCACATGACACACTGTTTAAAAAAAAAGTGAATTAATGACAAGCCTGCTGAGTTTCTTGCCGGATC